>CM018689.1:42825740-52825740 GCA_009363875.1 Mikania micrantha | reverse complement strand
TTTAACATCACTCATTTTGGATTAAAAAAAAAACTGGTCGTTCAAACACCTATTTAAGTGGTTGAACGCTTGAACCAAGTACTTTCAACCAAGTGCAAAAACGGGTTGAGTTAAAACAAGTTAGATAATTACAAAAATGGTACATCAAATAATCTTAGAATAATTTTTTTTATGTTTCTCTTGGTCGTTGCAGACTTAGAGTTTGGAAATTAAATTAAGAAAAATTAATTAACAATCTTTCAACTGATTGGTGTGTAGTAATAAAAAAAAATTTGAAGGTAAGAAATACGTTTATTAACTTTGAACTAATAGGAGTGTGAAAGTAAAAAAGCGCCGTTGCCGGGGATCGAACCCGGGTCACCCGCGTGACAGGCGGGAATACTTACCACTATACTACAACGACATGTTAGTGAACCTTTTTTCGAATTTAAAATAAATTCAAACCATTAACGATTAATATATAATTTTTGTTTATAATTTCGAGTGTGCGTAAAATCATAAAATGACAACGAAATGTGAAATACCCACGTCACATTTCGATTGTTCAATCGACTTCTTTGTACTGTTGTCTATGAGTGTAACTCTTTATTATGAACTAGCATAGAAACCCATATATTACACGGGTTGAATACTTAAAAAACATCAAAGTTTTAAATTTATACACAATTGTTATCATTTGAATAAATTAAATGTTAAATAAATTAAACTAAAATTGAATTTGATATCATAAATCTCTTTATTTTCCGCCTAAAACTTGACCTAATATATTTTGTTGCATGAATTCTGGATCCTAAAAATTCTCTTTATTTCCCGCATAAAAATTCTCTTAAATATTTTTTTGACCATATTTTAAGATCCTATAACAAAATATTTTAACATCCATATAATAAAATATATTGGGTCAATTTTTAGGCAGGAAAATAAAAATTATGGTAGTCTAAGAAAATAACAAGTGTCTCATAATTATACTCCTTTATTAGTTTAGAAAGATACGATTAATTGTCTGCTTTTGATATAATTCTGAAACTAAAGCACCGACCCAAACAATTTCCGACAACACTGGCGACATAAGCCCGATTACTGGCGGCCCTCCCTAAAACCATTGGACAGTTGATGATGGTTATATTAGTTAAGTTAGTTATCATTGGTAAAGTAGATACCTTTTAGTATAAATGGATAGTAATTTGATTGTAAAACTCACTTCTTTTGATATATAGAAATCTAAGGTTTGTACTGTTTTTAATTTCTTATTAATAGAACCTATGATTATAGAATCTTTATGTTACTTGTTTCTAAGATGAAAACGAGTCTAATTTATTTTGCTAGCACATGTTTTTGTCACCTAGGGGTGTTCTAGAAAAACGAAAATCGTTTAAAGCTGATAACCGAACCGTATCCGTAACTGAAAAAACCGAATCGAATTCTGAATTTGATTTTGGTTCGGTTCCTAAGCCTATCCAAATTCCGAATTCGGTTTTCGGTCCGGTTAACAAATTTAAATTTTTTTTGAGTTCGGTTTATTCGGTTAATCGATTAAATCAAATTCATATTTAAATTCATATTTTTATTAGTTATGTATATGGTTAAATTCGGTTCGGTTAACCATTTCCCGAGTTCGGTTCGGTTAACTTGAAAACCGAATAAACCGAACAAACCGTTAACTGAACCGATAAACACCTCTACAGTCACTTAGAGATGGCAAATTGAGTAACTGGTCAAAACTCAAATATGGTCATAGTGTCATATAACAGTACAGTTTGAAACTTGAAAGAGACCATGACAACATTAGCTTAATCCACAAAACACTTATTTTAAAATTTTTTAAAAGAAACAATAAGAAATGAATGTGCTAATTATGCTTACAAAACAACATTTATTACTGTAATAATATGAATTTTTTGATTATATATTTAAGACTAATCATACTCAAATCCTTTTCAAGCTAAGCATAATGCTTTTTAACTTCAAGATTCATCATATGAGTAATGAAATATTATCAATAAAATTATGATAATTTCATTGAAATTTATAACAAATACAACCAATAAATAAAACCATCACTAACAGATGCAAGAAAGATTTATGGTTTATGGAATACCTGGTGTTATATAATATAATCATATATCAACATCATAATTTTGGTACCACTTGATCAATCATCTGAAATGGCCAATCTGATCCGATTTGGTAGCGAAGATTCTGAACTAAAGCTGAGATTTTTGGAAGTTCGAATTGGTTTCACATGACCCGAAGCCCCTTTAAGGGTCGGTGATCGTTGAGATAACCCTCCACGTGCATTGGCATTCCAAACCCGACTACTGCTAGCATCACTGTTGATAGAAGAGATAGGAGACAACAACTTATGCTTATGTGGAGAATTGCTTGCAGACCAAGTGTCAATGCTTAATGGTCTTAGCCGTGGTGAGCTCAAAGATCGGGCTCTGGCTCGTGCAGACTCGGTTGCAGCCATGTAAGTGGGGAATGCGGGTGAACCCAGATGTTCTTCTCCAATGGAGCGTTGTTTTCTGTGACGGGTCGTTCTTGGAAGCTGATTTGGGCCTTCAGTTGCTTTGAGATTCCTTAGTTTGACTTTTTGACTTTCAAAATCTTCTTTAGTTCTGAGGTTTTGAAGATCTTCTCTTTTGGCTAACTGGGTGTCCACCCAATGTTCTAACCAGTACCTCCATTTCAAATTTACTTTGCTTTGTTCAGATTCTGATGACATCTGAGAAAAAGCAAAGGATTAGAAAGGAAAAGTTGGATTCTTTGAGTTCATTTACTACAAGTAGAGATATCATGTTTGACGATATAGATCAATTCGATTAGGCGAATGAATCAGATATAAAATGATGTCATGTTGTCATCTGATTTTAACTCAAGGCTTGTCAGTTGTGCATTATTTTGTTAAGTTTGATGTTTCATGGACCTTTATAACACAACTGCAAGGGAAACATACAAATCTTAAAAGTTTGACTTTTGAGGTCAAATAGACTAATCAAATCGATTCACATGTAAAATGGATTTCCTTTCTATTCTGAAAAAATTCTGCAGATGTTTTTGTTAGGTCGGATGTAGCAATGGATCGTTATTTTCAAAGGATATTATACTAAGCTTTTTAAGTTTTTGCTTTGAGATCAAGCTTATTCAAACATAAAAAGGACTTCATAACTTTTATTAAAAGTGTTTTTAAGTTTAACATGTATAAATTTTTAAAAATTTTTATATATATACGACCCTTGATGTACAATTTCAAAAGAAAGCATATTAATCTTTAAAGTTTGACTTTAGAGTCAAACTGATTAGTCAAATTTTATACCACAAGTCTTTTAAACACTTACAATCTTTTGTTTAGTTGTATGCATCCATAAACCATTCACAATTTCAAGGAAATCAGAACAAGTTTTAAAAATTTAACTTTTGAGACCAATGCAATTAATCAAACTGATTCAATCATAAAAACCTATTTTATCCCGATCCTAATAAACTGTTTTTAACATTTGCAATCTTTTGTTATCTTTGATGTTGTCATGATCCGTCATAAGCCATATCCAAATCAAAATAAAATCAATCTTTATACTTGAAACCTGATGTTATACCTCAAAATTCAAACTTTTAACTATAAAAACAAAAGAGTAAATTACGGTTTTGGCCCCTGTTGTTTAAGTGTTTTAACTATTTCGACCCAAAATAGAGTCTTTTATCAATTCGGCCCATGTAGTTTAGACAACTAATGTTTTTGGCCCCTCAAACTTAATCAA
Organism: Mikania micrantha; assembly: GCA_009363875.1. NCBI lineage: Eukaryota > Viridiplantae > Streptophyta > Magnoliopsida > Asterales > Asteraceae > Mikania > Mikania micrantha. The sequence continues at coordinate 52,821,982 of CM018689.1, read as the reverse complement.
GCAGCCAAAACCGATAGTTGTATAAACCAAAGGGCTGAATTGATAACAAACAAACAAACAAACAAACATACCCAGTATATTCCTACTGTGTGGGGTCTGGGGAGGGTGAGACGAAAACAAACCTTACCCCTACCCCAGATGTGGTAGAGAGGCTGCTTCTAAAGAGACCCTCGGCTCGAAAAAACCGTTTCCCTTCTTTTTTTTTTTTTTGAGTATTATAAGTATATATATATATAAATACATACATACATAGATATTATTATTATTATTATTATTATTGATAGAAGATTCTATTTTGGGCTGAAATAGTTAAAACACTTGAACTACATAGGCCAAAACCGTAAATCGTAATATACTCAAAACGAAATATGCACATACTCTGTGGTTATATGCATACTCTTTGATCCTTTCTCTCTTCATGGCTGCTTCTCTCTTGCTGCACAACATAGCATCCTCCTCTTCCTTGGTTAAAATACTGTCATCCCACCGCCTCTGACTGTTCATATCAATCTGTGCGTTCTTACACATTCGTTAACAACCAAAAGTTGTTAAAAAAACCAAATACACAGAAACTAATTGCTCAAATTAGAACCAACAAACCTTTATGTCCTTTCCTCTATGTTCTTGATAGTAATTATGAAAATTGCAGTCTGCCAGCTGAATTCTTTTAGCACATGCTTGTGAGTGAATGTTTACAACCGATTGCAACCGCATTAGAGTTGTGACCGCTTGGCGTCGAACTAAATGTCCACGAATGATAGCTTGTAGCTTCACTAGTCCCTTTAACGCCCTTAAAGCTTTTCTTGCCTACAACACAAGCAAGAAACATTACTATGTTTTGACTTTCAGGTCAAACTTTTGAAGTTTGAAGTTCAATTATGTATTCAACCCCCCCTAGATCTTTACAAAACTTGTTTCTAAAGTAGCATCAAATCCATTTTATGTTAATTTGTTATTGAAGTTTGCATAAACTTTGAAAAATTCATGAAATTTTAGATCTAAGAAGTTAGTGCTTTGACCTTAAAAGTCAAAAATGACATCCATCCTTCCAATCTCCAATTCTCCATACCAAATTAGCAAAACTTAGATCGGATTGATGGAATTTAGCAGCAAAACCATAAATTTTTAGTTGGAAAGGTAATCATAAAATACAGACTACCGCTAAAGAGTCCAATTCATATATATTTTTTTTAAATATTACTCTAGCTTTTATATAAAAAAAATTAACAAATTTTGCTGACTTGAAGGCCTATGGACCAATTTACCCTTCATTGCCCCTGGTGATATCGAACATAAATGATAGATGAAAAAGGGTACTGGATCATAGAAAATTAGAAACTGTTGTTCTAATTATGTGGACCATTTATAACCAAAAAAATATAATCAATTTCTTGCAAAAATTATAAATTTTAGGAGAAAAACATACAAGAAATCCCCTGAAAGCCGTTTGAATCTTGATGGCTGCACCAATTTCCCTATCTTTTACACCAAAATCACCATTTAATTCTTGCTTTTGTTGGTCAATTTCTTGAGCCACAAGAACACCATCTGGTTTCACCTTCTTTTCTGCTGCTGGTGCCCTCTCTATTGGTGCTGATTGGGAGGTTAACCTCTTCAGCTTATGCCTCCCAAACACCCATCTTCTCTTCTTTTCCTGAAATTAAATTGTACAAAAATCTCAGCATAATGTACAATGCAATCTATAAAACATGGGTGTTGAAGCTTCTGAAAGAATTTAAACACACTTTTGCTCTGTTTTCACATGTTTCTGAGATGAAGAACCTCTTGATCAAACTGAGCCATCTTCTTTTTGCCATTGAATTTGACAAGATTGGATTTTGATTACTTGATCTACATACCGTCGAAGTAATCAGTGATTCCAGAAAACGCTGCAAATTTCAAGGATCTTGAATTGGGAAGATGGATTTGATCAAAATTCCCCGAATTTTTAGGGTTCTTGGGATTTGGGATGTACTTCTGATTTTAATTCTGATGCAGCATTTGTTTAATGGAAGGGACTTCGCTACAAGTGGAGCGAAGTACACGAAGAATGTTGCAAAGTTCAGTTGTTATGTTCTTTGTCTTGATAATCGGAAACCACAAATTGGAACCGGAGCAGGTGAATGAAACGGGTCGGGTAATAATGTAGTTCGATTTGAACTACAGAAGCATCTGAAGTTTAACAAGAAATTTTTCTCGTTCGTTAGTCCCATTTGTCGTTAGTCGAATTTTTTTATTAAATCTTCAATTTTTAAGGTGTTAGTTTTTTTAATTGGTTTATTGTCAATAAAAAGTCTAAATCTTTTAAAGTTTAATGGTTAAGAGACTGACTAATAGTTATAGCCTGATCGATTTAAAGATATTCTCTTAATATAACAATTTAAAAACTATCAAACAACACATAAATAATTTTAAAACTAACTAAAAGCTCACATAATCAAGCATGAGCCGAATATTACATGTCGGGATTATATAGTTGAGCTTGAGCTTTATTCATAAAGATTAAATGAGTTAAACTAAAGCACAAGTACCAAACATATATAGAGCTAAAACGAGTCAAGTTCGAGCTCTCTTAAATTAAACAATTCAAGAACTCAAGTTGTATTGAATTAAATAAGTCAAGTTCAAGTTTTACTGTCTTAATTTAACAAGTCAAACTGGAGCTTTTCTTGTATCAAACGAGTCAAGAGCTCAAGTTTTATTTGAACTTAAAAAAAAAAAAAAAGTCAAGTTCAAGCTTTCTTAGAGAGGTGAGGTGAGGGTTCGAGTCCATCCGAAGCAATTCAAAGGACATCAAGGTGAAAGCAAGAATCTTGAGCTTAATATCGGGTTCGGACTAAATGGAGGCGAGGGTTTACGGATTCCATCCGGTTCCCGTACATCTGGGGGTTCGGTCTCAACGGCGGTCAGGATAACTAGACCTTGGTGGCATGACCCGATAACCGCTTGTACATACGTTGAGATCCTCTGTTCAATTCGTTTACACTTCTTATATATATTTTACTTTTATTTTAAACTTTAAAAACCCAACATATAACGTACAAACATATGGAACATGTACGATCTTATTTTATAAATCCATGTCGTGTAATAGGTTTGTTTTTTACAGAATGGATTATTATGCAAAGGTTATGATGCGCCTGTGAACTGGGTCATGAAGAAGGTCCGGTGAAGGTGACGGGTTAAAACTGATTTTAAAATGTACCCAGAATACAAACGGTTCATGTCAGCAAGTGTTTAGACCCGAATAGACCCGATGGGCCAAAATAAAACATATGGTGTTTGTATTGAAAGGGTATACACATGGGTTTAGGAGACAAAAAGCTGAAATACTCAAAAGGAATGGTGGTGGATGTCAGTGAATTATGGTTTCTTTTCATGGGCCCATTACATGTTCAGATGTTTTCAATAATCAACACATTTCTTCAACTAGTGGTGCTGTTTTTATTACTTTTTTAAAGAAAAAATTAAATAAAGATATGTTTGCCAATGCGTATAGATAAAGACTTTGAATAGATCGGAGTTACAGTTTTACATGTCATGTTTGTTGTCCTAATTATTACTATTATATTTTTAGAATTAAACTATTGGTTTTAACCGTGTGTGTTACGGTGGGTCTTGTAATCTGGTGACTTTAAATAAAGCATAGCACGTCTAGATTTGTAATTTAAAGAAAAGACTATGAGAAATTGTGACCAACGCACATTAAAGATTGAAAAGTACGAGCTAAAACTAAAATATCGTTTTTTTTGTTGAATAATAAAAGAAAACACGAAAAAAACACCAAGAAAATGTAAGTTTAGTATTAAAATCGTGAATAAGAGACTTATGAAGTTACGTCTCTTCGATTTTAAGCATTGAAACATACAAAAAAAAACGTCACAATCGTATATTCAAAAGTTAAGAAAAAGTTAAGCCGTTAGTAGAAATAAACCCAAGTGAATTTATCATTTAAAACTAACCTTTAACAACAAAACTCTAATACGATGGCTAACAAGTAATCATGAGACATGTTATATGATTAATTTTATAATCAGGTTTGAATTGAAACTCAAAGTATCATAGCTCCTCCCAAACTTAACCTATTGTCATCTCTAACTAGACTTAACCGGTGTGTGTTGCGTCGCAAATTTTGCTACAATCCCAAATATCAAAACCTATATATTAAACATGTCGTAACAATTGTCATTTGAATGTAAAACCCTAAGGTATCAAAAAAACTCAATTGAAACACTTGACATGACCGAAAATTGGAATGCCATAAAGTATCAAGATAAGTAATAAGATATGTTATTTTTGGGCATGTAAGGCCTAAATGTGATGACCACACCTCATATAAAATTACATTAATTGTTCCATTAAAAGTAGAAATTCTTTTATCTTTAATCATTTTCTTCAAATGGTTTCTTACTGATTTTAATTTTTTATCTTTATGCGGGGAACCCCACTCTCCTTCATCTAATTTATGACCATATATGAATCTTTCATCTTTTAGCTTTCTTCGTTTTAGTTTTTAATACAAATATAATATTTATTAACTTTGAACAATTACTTACTAAAATTCTTAAAAATATCAATATATTGTGAATAATATATAGACTTCGTCATTGTTGGATAGTTGAGTTGCGTAAATAAGTTATATCAAAACCAAACATAGGACCTAAATTTCTTTGTGGCCAAAAGACATACAAATGGTTGATTTTCGTTTTTTTTAAAAGAGAGTTTTCATCTTTTAAAAACGTATTATGTAATATCATCTTTTAAAGACACACTTTTGGTTTTAATTTTTTAAATATTGTTAAAAAAGCATTTTTAAGAAGCTATTTTTTATGGCTTTTATAAGTGATTTTTAACTTTAAATGTTTATAATCTGTTATTTTTTTGTGGAAACTTACATATCCAAACAACTTATTGACTTTTCATACATAAAAGCTAATGCAAATACATTTTTAAAAACTTTATTTAAAAAAGTCATAAGTTAACAAACATTTTTGACAAAAAGTCTTTTTAAACTTGTTAAGCAATCCCAAACATGCTCTTACGTGAAAGATAGGGAGAACAATAAGAAAAAAGAAAAAGACCAAAACCGAAACCGAAACCGAAAAACCAAAAATAGATTGTTTTGTAATAACTATTTCAGCTTTGGCAAACTTGGATGGTATTTTCAGGCTAGGTTACCATATCGTAGTAGTGTAGCTACATCTTAGGTTTGATGTCATCGTTCTATTGTTTGCTTGTATGGTGTTTATGTATCACAAAAAGATATATACATGTCTATCTATTTTTTATTTGTTCCGTCCAATCTAACCGTTACTATAACTAGGAGTATATCGAAGGGTGCGTCCTAGAACCCGTTAACTTTGATAATAAATTTAATGGTTTGACAATTTTATTTAGCCATAAATTTAAACACATCTTTTAAGATGGTGTTGTCGAAAGTTTAATAGAGCTAGACTTGACCCATTTCACATTTATCAATAAAAAGGTGTCTAATTGTTACGTTCACCATTTTTTTTGTTTGAAACTTTGAACCGCGCATCTCTAAGGATTCACGAGAAATAACACGACTACTTGCATTTAACAAAGACGAAACATCCGGAAAAGAAATAGACAAAGGTTACTCGTCTTTCGATCTCTTTCACATGTGGTTTTTTCACACTATTAATATTATGTATTTTGTCTAAAACTCATGAATTTATGTGTTTTTTGTCTCTCTCACTTTCCAATAACATGGAATTTACCTAAGGTGTCTCTTGAACATTCCTAGAGCCAAGACTCATTAACAAGAGTGTCAAAAATACCCGAATCCAATTAACTCGAGCCGAAGTCGACTAAGACAATTAGGGTCGGGTTATATCGGGATATAATATCTAATATGGGTGACCTGACTAACCAGAATTGTTGTTAGGGTTTGAATTCAGGACGATTTCCTTTTTTAAAAAAATCATGTTGAGGGCTAATCGAACTACTCCTATTTAGTTTATTTGAAAAGTTTCAAGATTTATGTATTAGTATTGAAGATCATTGTTCTTGTCATTATTGACGATGATCCTCAACACCGTTTTAACATGTATGTGTATATATACACATGTTAAATAAGTGTTTTGCATAGGTTGCATGCGTAGTCATTGTGTATATGCCTTGCTTTTAATCATGCTTTCTTTATATATGATTGTGTATGTAATTATCATATGATTGAAATAAGTGTTTATATTCTTTATGACTAACATATACTTCGGTAGTTTTAATCATGCAAGGCTTACCCTCTTTTCTTAATAAAATGTCTTGGAAAAAAAAAAAATTTGAGCCAGGGGTCTCTTCTGACGCAGCCTCTCTATCTCTTCTTGGGGTAGGGGAAAGGTTTGTTTTCATCTCACCCCTCCCAGACCCTACTTAAAAGTGGGATTAAACTGGGTACGTTTGTTTGTTTGTGTATATATACACACACACGATATTAAAAATATATACACATATATAGCAGCGTGTCAACCGATTTTAAAGACCCAATGCTAACCAAAAATCTAAGGTTTTTTTCAAAAGTTATATTATTTTTCTATTGTTTTTGTATGTGGATAAATACATTTAAATTAAGTTTATTTTTCTAGCTTACTGTTATACAAATTGTTTAATAATGTATATGTAATCACATGAATTTCTATCTAAAATAGGTGTCTAATTTACTTTAGTTGTTTGACCCATTAAATCGACACTACACACATGATGTAACTAACTAACTATGCGTATTGGTTCCTAACTTAATAACAGGTGATAGATGCTCGTTGTAACAAGAACAAATATTTCTTTCTCAATTTCTATTTCGTTTGTTCCCTTTAATAATGCTGATAACACATTGTCTTATTCTTATTCAAATATTTTGTTTGTTCCCTTAAACAAATTGTTCAGCAGGGTTTAGAGAGAACGATATGAAGACAAACTTACTCTTATTCAAATAAAAATAAAATAAAAAGCTTCCTAAAAAAGACAGATAATAACATCTAATCTAACTTAAAAAAACACCAACTTACAAACATGACAATGACAATACTAGTGAGAGGAAATCACAAAGTATGTATTCCAACCCCATGTGTTAATTATTCAATAAAGTGGGGTCGTAACGCATAATACATTCTATACTCTAAACTTGCCAAAATGACAACTGTCAGAGGACCTCAACTAGATTTTTCTTTTTCTTTTTTTTAATTCTTTTACTTGCACATTTAAATATTCAATTGGATATGTTAGACCATCCACAACGGTCACTCTACTGAAAATCACTCCCTACTGAAATTTTCTGTCACGTCATCACCTCACTGATAACCAAAAAACCCCACAGTGGTCACCCCACTGAAAACCCTTCCCCACTAATTCACATCATCCACTTGAATTTTGATTGGACCAATAAGAGTGAAGGGAAATCAACGGGGAGCGGGGGCCGTGGCTACGGGTGGCGGTGTTCCCGCTACACCCCGCCGAAATTGGGGAGGCCGCCGGGCCAGCGGCTTAACCGCTGTGGTAAGCCTTAGCGGTTTACGGTTTTTTTAGCGACAAATATTTTCTAATTTAAAGTTAACTCAAACTAAATTACATTATTATATGAAATTAAAACTCATGATCAATTAGTATTAGAAATAAAGACTATACCAAATGAGTTAGTAACCGCTCTGTGATGGTTCAAACTCCCAAAACATAGCATTTTTTTAATGGCTAAAAGAATTTATTAGTGTCTAGCACGTTGCTAGAAAACCCCAAAGATTACACCAAATTTACAGATGCATCAAAAGAACACCAATCTAATAAATAATAAAATGATAAAATTGAATATAAACATGCATACCTACCAAATAAAGAGAAAAAAAGAAAATAGTTAACGTGATGTTATTTAATTCTCATAAGCATAAAAAAATTAATGCCGATAACACTATCGATCGATATCGAAAGTGTTCGGTCAGAACCATTTTGGTACCGGAGGTAGGCAAATTTTTTTTTTAAACATTAAAAATATGAATTTTATATATATATATATATAGGGAATGGATAATTTGAAAACCACTTCTTAGTGCGAAAACCGTGAAAACCATGCAAAAATCATGTAAAAACAACGTTTTTTTTGTAATTTTTTTACAGGTTTGTAACACTATTGGGCACATTTTTATAAAAAAAAAATCAAAAAAGCGCCGACCAAATATTTAAAAAAAACATTTTATAAAACCATGTAAAACATACGTAACTAAACGTAAAAAAATTTTGTCAGATTTGACACAGTGTTATGTATGTTTTACATGGTTTTATAATTTTTTTTTTAAAAAATATTTGGTCGGCGCTTTTTTGATTTTTTTTATAAAAATGTGCTCAATAGTGTTATAAACCTGTAAAAAAAATTTCAAAAAAAAAAACGTTTTTACATATTTTTGCATGGTTTTCACGGTTTTCGCACTAAGAAGTGGTTTTCAAATTATCCATTCCCTATATATATAAGACATGAAAGTATTGATAACCCACTTTTTTTTACTAACCCAAATAACTCCGCAAAAATCAAGCTAAATATTGGATTTTTTTAATATCATTATAATATATATACAACATTTTCTTCTTTTATGTGTGGGTTCATCAACGTATAAAACTTAACATCGTTTTAAGTTTTTTTTGTTACAATACTGTAACAATTTAGATCTAAAAACTTACAACGATATTAACTGTTAAACGGGTGATAAATATACACGTACATATAGAATAAGAAAGTGTTTATGTATGTGTTACAATGATGTTTGAAAAAAATCCAAGATTTGGCTTAATCTTTGTGGAGTTATTTGGGTTAGTACAAAACAGTAGGTTATATTTTATTCCCAACATAGCATCTAACAAGTGAGATTTATTATATGCAGTTAAGGGACATGATATTACAGCCTAACGACAATTTAGTGGAGGGATAGTGCTCAAGAACCATAAGGGTCCTAGTTAAAATTCTACAAAAAGATTTTCTTAAAGTATTATGTTTTCTTCTGAGCTAATAAATACGATCAGATGATCCGTTAGTGATCCAAATTATTCGTTTAAAAAAAGTTTGACACATTTAAATACAAAATTTCTTGTTTTCTTAAAAGTAACAAAGTAAAAACGAGGAAGGACAAGTAGACAACTGCTTGTTTGTAGTGGTGCACAACCTGGTTTTTTGTTGCAAAACCGGTTCGGGTTAGGAACCGGTCCGGTTTGGTCAATGATGCTCCTAAACCGGTTTGGGGGTGAAAACAGTTTGAGAGAAGGAGATGTCAAACCTATAGGAACCGGTTTGGAAGGGTTGAAATCGGTTTGAAGGGGTTTGAAACCGGTTTGGGTTGGTTTGTAAACCGGTTTTAAAGCCAAAAATTCAAGCCTATGTCAAACCGACGGTTCAGACCAGTTTGAAAACTGTTTGAATGAAACCGCTTTGAATGAAACTAGTTTAACATCAACTAAATACCGGTTTGTAGACCCAACCCGGTTTTTTTGCTCCCCTCTACTTGTTTGTATGAATTCCATTTATTAGATTTTGGGCTAAAGTCCATTTATGAGACGTTATTATTTCACGTTGATGTTCTTGTACTTCTTTTTCCCTCTGTTCACACATGTTTACATCTTAAAAATTTCCTGCATAATATGAAAAATCGAACATTTATGCTAATAAATTAGTAACCAAGGAGATGTGTATGTTTTTAATCTTATTTTTCTGTTACTTTCCTGTTAAATAAAAAATATTTGGCACTCTCTCGTATTTCATCACTTCTATTTTTTTTGTTTCTGATATTAAAAATTAATTATAATAATAATATGAACTCTACAATTTTAGAAAATTATATTAATAATTTGTTGGAATTTTTATTTTATAATGTTTTAATATATTTAACTCTAACATTTTAGACAATTGTATTAATAATGTGTGTTTTTTATTCTATATTTTTATAGTCAAATTTTTTTACCATACATTAATTTGTCCATCGTTTTATGAATTTTAAATCAAATTTACTAAGTAGTATTTATTTATTTTATTTAACGTGTGTAGTATAAGAATTTTATAACTTAATACGGTATAAATAAATACAAGATGTGGTCCACTCACAATCATCCTAAAGGATTTTTATGTTCACGTGCTGTTAGTCTTGAAACGATTTGGTTTTGAAGGAAGATAAAAGTTAAAAGGATTTAGTTAATTAGTAATTTTAAATTGTCTTGCAAGTTGCTATTTAAAATGCTTAGAAAATTAGGAATTTCAATTTGATTAGGTTAAGAGTAAGCCTGGTAAAACAGTTGGGTTAAATGGCTTCAAGTTAGGACTTAGGAGTTAAGACGGTTATAAGGAAAATCAAATTGGGTTTAAATTAGTTTTTTTTTTTTTAAAATCAATCTAGTTCAACTCGAAAATGTATTGTAACTAAACAAATTATTTATTAGACTAATTTTTGGTGATTTTCTTATTAAATATGTCACTGATCATTTTAACTCGTTTAAATCTATTACATTCACGCAATTTTTAGGTTACTCATCTTGATTTATATTGTGTTAAAGTGTTATTCATTTCAACTCGTTCTACTTTATAATTTTGCCTATTTTAACCTAATCTATATCTATATCTATATCTATACTATATAATAAAAGAATAACAAAGTTGTCACATGTCACTCTTATATTCATCTATCATTAATTTTTGACACTTGTCATTCTCATATTCAATTATATTTTATCAACTTCATCTCTCTTATTTATTCAATTAAATAACTAAATTATATAATATCCAACATGGAAGTTTCATAAAGCTATTGGTTTACAACATGTTAAATTTATTCATTTAATGTAAACCATTTTTATGTATTCATTACATGTTAAAAAAACTTTAATAATTACGAAAACATTATCTTACCTTCTTGAAATATAATAAAAAATAAGATACAAATTCTATAGTTATTAAATTTTGTAATTGTTGTTTACTATTTAAACTTTAAAGTATTTATTAACATGATCTTAATCATTTTATATCTAAATATTATTTTATAATTTAAATTTTCAGTTCACCTACTTAATATTTTATATTAATTCTGTGTAATACACGGGCTAATAACCTAGTATTCAATAAATTTTTTTACCACACTAATTAATGTATCTTGTTTTAGTCCAAAATTACCGGATCTAGCTAATTGTTTTGATGGGTAAGTTAAACGTAAATCATAAATAGATTAATTGCAAGTGTTTATATAAGGTGTCTGTCAAGTTTATTGAATCAAAAGAAAGTTAGAAAGAAAATGATTGTTTTCGTTTGAATATATCGAGCCTGATTCGTAACAATTATAGCATACACTAGTAACAATTATAGCATACACTAAGAGTTTATAATTCAAATATCAGAGATAATTTAGAAATGTTGAAATCTTACTGATACGGTGATACCTATTGACTTATTTTATGATAGGTCTTGAGTTTGAGTTTCTTCATGAGCAATTGTAACTCGAAAAGCATGAGGTTTTTCTATGCCTGGAAAATTGGGTGGGTTGGGTTGGGTAACGGGCAGAACGGGTGCGGGTTAAAACGAGTTTTAAGCAAAATCCGTTTGGGTTTAAATGGATCGTTTTAAAAAAAATCAATTTCGCTTAAGTTAAAATGAGTTGTAACTAAATAAATTGTTTATTTGAATAATTTTTAATGATTTTCTCATTAAATTTATGATTGATCATTCTTATCCATTGAAATCAATTATGTTCACATGGTTTTTAAGTTACCCACTTGACCCGTTTTGTGTTAAGGTGTTACTCATGTCGACCCATATAATGTCATAATGTTACTCATTTCAACCCAAAATGCAATAATTGTTTACCCAATTCTATCCATTTATCTTGTTATGAGTCAAGATTGTCGGATATAGATTTTTCTAAGTGTGGGTTTCCTCTTGAATGATAGGATCAAGTTACCCGTTTGTCCTGTGTTGTTTTATTTAGCGGTTGAAATAAAAGGTACTAAATATACCACTATAAACTTGATGTGATCATAGGCAGTTTGATGTCGGGTCGGAGTTAATTGTATCGGTTTTCTTCTATCAATAAAAAAAATGGTTTGTAACATTTATAAAATACCAAAAATGAATGAGGTTCAAACAAGAGCAGCATATAGAAGTAAGTTCCATGTGTCTGGAAGACCAGCAACACACCAATGTGTGCAATCCATTCCTTTGAAGACATTAAAACTACTTGGGTGTGCATCTTTTCTCAATTGAGACAATCTTGTTATGTTGAGCAACGACACTGGTTTTGTGATCATACCATTTAAAACTTGTTCCACCACCTCCTCTGCCGTCGGTAGGCCGCCAGGGTACGTGGATCCATCCATCGGAAGCGTTTCTTTTGCACAGTTTGTCACACCTGGCTCGTTCCAGTCTGACCCGCTATCAAAAATTAAATTAAATAATCAGAATTCGATGAAATACTATGAATCATGATGCTCATTTTTTAATTACTTTTTAAGTTTTAACATAAAGTACATAATTAGTTCAAATATGTTTGACAATCTTGTCCAAAAGTAAGATAAATGGGTAAACAATTATTATATTTTAGATTGAAATGTGTTATAACATAACATAGATCAGGAATACATTGGTCTAAACATGCAAGAATAATCAATCATATTTAATTAAAAAATCACTAAAGAGTATTCAAGTATATTATTTGTTTAGTTATAATTCATTGTAACTTGACTAAATTGATGCTTTTTAAATAAGACACATTTAGACTTAAACTGATTTTACGTTTTTACTTAAAACTCGTCCTAACATGCATCCATCATGATCCGAACCTGTTTTAACTTTTTACCCAACCCCTGCCATCCCACCTATTTTGCCAAGCTTAGGTCGACCCATGACCCATAACCGACCGGTTAAGCTAAATCATAACATCTAAAACCTACGTGTGAATTATTTGTCATAAAATAACAAGTTTACTTGTAATGAGACGGTGAAACTCCCTGGAAAAACACCATGGTCTTGTCGGTATTTATATCTGACTCAACCCAATGGGCCCATGTCTTCAAAGCCTCTTGAAAAGCAACCATCCTATCCATGTCCTTTCTTATGTTCGTACCTATTTGGATATAATCCCATCTGCATCAAATCATAACATCGATAATCAGCAACTTGTCAACAGTTACACTACTAATATATATGACAATTTTCACCTAAATCAAAAGAAATGAGTTGGTTTGGGTAAACAATTGTTATATAATAGGTTGAAACGAGTAATTTCATAATATGGAATGAGATGAGACGAGCAATACTTTAACACAATATGGGTCAATATGTGTAACATAAAAAGTAAAAATTATGTGAATGCAATGGATTCAAACGTTTAAAAATGATTAATACAAATTTGGTGAAAAATCACTAAAAGTTATCCTAATTGACTATTTGTTTAGTGATAACACATATTAACTTAAACCAAATTAATGTTTTTAAGAACAATCCATTTAGACCCAAACCAGTTTTGTTAAAAACCCGTTCTGACATGTTACCCTACCCGACTCAATCCGCTCATTTTGACAGGCATACTTATACAGCAACGCACGGTTGTTTTTCGCCTCTGCGATACCACCAAAGCCAAGAATTAAAGATCAAAACATCATTCTCCTTCCATATATCTCCATTTGTAATGGAATCTAGCTTCAAAACGCGACCGATGCTTTCCTCCACAATGTCAACTAAGTAATGTGACAAGAAAACTGAAATTGAAACTCCATAATCCTACAAATTGACGTAATATATAATTATTTCATATTAAATCTTAAAAAAAAACATATATTAATTGTAAAATAAAATAAAGAATAAATTGCACTTTTGGTCAATTATGTTTACATAAAATTTCAGAGATAGTCCTTTATGTTTCAAAAAATCAAAATCAGTCCTTTAAGTTTTCAAATGTTGCAAACTCGGTACTTTCTCCGTAAACTCCGTTAAGTACTAACGGAATATAGAGCTATATCTGAAAATTTAGGTAAACATAAAGGAACAAAAGTGAAATTTACTCCATTACTTGTATGATTTTTTTAGCATTTATGCCTCTATTTAGTTAGTACTTAACGGAGATAATGTAGAAAGAACTGGATTTGTAACATTTGAAAACATAAAAGACTGATTTTGCCATTTTGAAACATAAAGGAATATTTCTGAAATTTTGTGTAAACAGAATGGACAAAAATCGCAATTTACTCTAAAATAAAAATAAGTTATAATTAATAACCTCGAATGTGACAGTTGTTGTTGAGTTGAGGGTATGCTGGATGATAATGGATTGAGGTGGCAAGGAAGCATGAAGAAGGCACACCATCGATTGCCATTGATCTACGCTTATTGAATCTCCGATGTACATTATTTTTTTTCCGCTCATTTTTCTTAAAAATTCTTCACCATTGAATCTGCAATGTAAATTAATTTGCAAAATTAAATTGATAAACAGAATTAAAATGAGTTTTGTGGTTTATATATCTGCATTAAGCTTTATAAATTAGATGCATAAAAAATATCAGTTAACCAAACCGGTTTATAAAACCAATTATTTGAATCGGTTTTAGGTTAGTTTATGACCATTTTGAGGTTTCAAGAGACCAAACTGGTTATTAACCGGTTAACCGGTTCATCTTAGTAAAATCCATCACTTAGCGGTTAATCGGTTTCAGTTTTAGAGTTTGAAAAACCGGTTTTTCTAACCGAACTAGCTATTGGTAAAAACTGGTTACCAGACTTTGACTGGTTAACCGGTTTCACATCAAATTAATACACCCGAATCATTTACATTTTATTTTTGTTATATATTAACTACATTAATTAAACGTGAATCTACATATTTGCTGTCAAGAGAAAATGAAATATGATGTCGTTTTTGAATACTTGTGAAAAAAAGCTCGCTTGCTTATTTGTTACAAATCCTAAATTGTATAATCTATAAATACTATAATAAAAAAAATACAATATTATTTAAGTTTAAATTTCATTATCAGTTTAATATTTATACAATAGACTTATAATCATTTTGATAATTTTTAATAAGAAAATATATAATTATATAGTAGATGTTCATACTTTGTCGACTATTTTCCTCATACCATTATTTACATCATTATTTTAAGGAGTTGATAAATATATTTTTTTGTTTGCATACGTATGAATATATGTAAAAGTCGTCAAAGCAATAATATTTGAAATCGAATAAGTTCGGTTTGGTTCCTTTGTGAACGAGTCAAGCATAAGCCTACAAATTAACTCAACTTGTCATGATAACATATATATTTGGCTTGTAAATGAGCCAAACCTAAACCCATGCTAGTTTAGCTTAGTTCGGCTCAATTACAAATTATGCTCATGATACTTAAACCATTAATGTCAAAGTCATTAGAGCCTAGTGGTATTTTGGTGTTGTGATAAGACTCAAGAACCATAAGGTTCTGGTTTTGAATCTCACAAGATGGTGCTTTCAAAATATTAAGTTTCCTTCAGATAGCATTAAAGTAAAATCACTTGATGGGCAAATAACATAAACAGTTTAATTAATATCTTCAATGCTATATGAAGTTTATTAAAGTTTCTCATCAGCAATAAATATATAAATGTAGAATTACCAACTATTTATTTTAAAGAGTGAATTACGGTTTTGGCTCATGTGTTTTAAATGTTTTAACTATTTCCACCGAAAATAAAATCACTATCAATGAAGCCATTTGGTTTAAAAAACTAACGGTTTTGGCCCCTAACCATAGTTAGGTTTGGGGGTCAAAATTAACTATTATTATAGTTAAGTTTGGGGGCCAAAACAATTACTTGTTTAAACCATGGGGCTGAATTGAATGAATATTTTATTTTATGTTGAAATAATTAAAACACTTAAACCACATGTACCAAAACCGTAATTTACTGTATTCTAAAACACGCATACACCAAATCATCGTTAGATACAAAATCCATATCTCAACAAAAACATAACTGATAGATGAAATTAATGGCTTAAGCATTACACGTGCATATTGTGACATTCTAAACAGCGTATACAAAGGAAATATAGAGCGTTTTATGATAATAACAGATAATATTTAACGTATACGTAATGGTCTTTACCGACTGAAATTTGTTGGTGATAGACGGGTAATTAAATTGATTTCCCGACACATTACTCACGATAATACTCATTTGTTAATAGCGATCTAACCTCCACAGTTAGCAAGGTCAGCCCTCGGAGGGGCCGAGGTGGTCAACCGCCCGACAATTTGGGCGGCCTCAAATCTTTAAATTTGTTTTTATATATTATATATATAAATAAATTATAATAAAAAATATATAACATCAATGTTTAAAAGGGTTCATGGTCGGCCTAAGGGGTGCAAATTCTAACCCATGTTTCAGGCCTATTTTTTTATGGGCACAAAAAGTTAATTGTTTATTTGGTTCGGTTTATTTGGTTTTCAATTTTATCCCCATCCAAAAACCGAACCGAATTTGAGAGGTTATTTCGTTAAAACCAAACAAACTGATTAAAAACTAAATAATTAGGTTAACAATCGAATAAAGCGATCCCAATAAACCGATTTTAGAAACCAAATAAACCGGCTAAAAATCGAATAAACCGAATTCAACCTTATATATTATTAATAAGATTATAAATTTAAATCTGAATTTAGTTTTAATCAGTTAACCAAACAAACCAAATTCAGGACCGCCTTTTTCTCGCCTCAGGCCCTAGAATTTTTTTGGTTATCGGTCACGCCCCCTTGGCACCCGAACCCCACTACACACCTGTGTGACGGACTGTTGGCATGAGAGTGGTCATAGGAAAGAATCACTCGACTGTGAGGGGCGTAACCCCACTACATTTATGTTAGCACATGTGTTTTTAAAGAGGAGTTATGGTTTTATTTTTTTATACGACACGCATATGTGAACTGACAGGGTGTGATGACTGATGAATACACATATCCTTATACACAGTATTTATGTATGTTTACATATGTAAGTATGTATGGTGAGAATGTGTGTGTGTATATTACCTGGGCAAGTTGCAATTGGTGGGCTGCCATCTGAACTTGAGGTAGTTTAGATCGGTGCGGCCGTATTTGATGCAGTCATATTCCTTTCGAATGTGCGGACATTTTGATGATTCGTACATGGGATACGACTCCTCGTACACCCAACTTCCTTCGTATAAATCACACTCATTATAATCTGCTGTCGCTCCCCACACAAGTGCACAAAAAATAACTGCACACCAACATCCTCCTTCAATCCCACCACCCATCACCACACACAAATTATATATATATGTATATATATATATATATAATATATATATATAGAGAGAGAGAGAGAGAGAGTAAGTGAGAGAGTCTTTTTCTTTGAAAATTTATCGGGACCAAATTATATTCGCATTTGTTGTCCAACGGTTTGACTAAGACATAAATTCAATTACGTGTTATTAATTTTCAGAGGTCAAATCTACGATTAACTATACCTGATAATCTTGATCCAACGCAATATAAATGTGATAGTTTTAGTGAACAATTATTGTATTTGGAATTGAAATTGATAGCATTATAACATAAAACAAATTAATATGAATAACGTCTTAACATATGAGTCAAGCCTAAAAATATATTTATACCAACGTGCCGATTAGACTTTTGAGATGTGTTAGATTAATATACTTGTAAGTTGTAACTGAAATCGTTAATTTAAATTGTTTTTTTATGGAATATGACGAAGTAAATTGAATGCCATATTACATTTTCAATTGTGAAAGCAATATTACAAACTTTGCATTTATTGTATATGAAAGTCATTACTCAATGTTCAATTAATAGAAAAGCATTGGTAATTTTAAATATGTAAGAGATTTAGATGATCTTGAGTGGTTTAAATTAGATGAATTCTGAATTAGTGAAATAGTGATTTCTTAAAATTTTAAATAGTATGAAATATAAATGACCTCAAACTCAAACATTTACAATAAATTTATTATGCTAACGACCTTTAAAGAGCATATAATTTGCATAAACATAACATATAATTTTATAAGAAACATTTTTATATGAAATTATAAGTAAAAAAGACTAAATAATATGTTGTGTTGCATATTCAACTACGTTTAATCGTAGCTTAATTGAGCTTGAGCTTTAAAAATTATTAATATCATGTGATAAGTTATGCTAAAATCTACATCCAACATTGATTTTTTTTCTTTTTATCTATAATATAGTTAAATATTTATTTATTTTTAATTAAATACTATAAAGGTTATAATAATAATTAAAAATGAATCTTTGTATTTAAATAATTTGTGAAACATTAAATTTTACATATAGAGATAAACTTTTAGAAGATGCAAAATAAACTAAATCTATAACTCTAGAAGCGTGATAAAGATTAAAAATTAAATGTGAATACTGTTATAAATTATACGAATGTGTATGAAACTTAATTAAGGTGCCTAAATTACGATGTTTTTAAAACCAAATCAGACATTGAACCGATCTTTTTACTGATCAGTGGTCGGACTGTTCAGACTGTATTTAAAAACCGGATAATATAATAAATAATATATATAAGCATATATATAAAACTATTGAAAAATTAAAAAATCCAAATATTATATAGTTAAAAAACCGGTTCAACCGGACGGTTTTCCAGCCCGACCGCGGCCGAACCGAAAGGTTCACCCGAAAACGGTTCTAAACACATAACCGGACTATCTAAGTGACTGAAAATGGTCAGGTCCAGGTTTGAAAACACGGCCAAATTATTTAAGATTCTTTAAGTTTTTTTCGTGAACTGATAACTTAGTAATAGATATTATCAAATAGTATCGCTAATAACATGATAATACTATAGTGATTCGTTAATGTTTAGGTTAGTCGTTAAAAAAACACTAATTGCTCATCTCCAAAATATTTAACAGTCGGGACCCATAGTTTGTCTGACATGTCAAACGTGGCCAGATCAAAACATGATACCCGTGATAATCATCAGGGTCAATGTTTGACCGTAAAGCTCTTGACAGATTATACAAACCGTCAGGACTGAGCCGTAAAAAATAAAATTAAAAAAATAAAAAAATTCACGTGGAGCTCAAGATCCAATGAAAGAATGCTCAACGCAGATCGCTTTTTGAACGACTTGGTATAATGACACTCAAGACGAGATTTCAACTGTCTCCTCAGATTTGGCGCTCTGATACAGCCGCGACCAAAAAATTTTTTTAACGGCTTGGTACAACGACACTAAAAACAGGATTTCAGAGCGACTTAAATATGAGCCGGCTTTTTACAAAACCGAAAGCTTCGTAGTTGGTGAATCAAACGGTTTTGCTTCTCTTTTGCTGCTTTTTCCGGCATCAGTAGTGGTGCAGGTGAGACGCCGGCATCAATGGTTGTGGTGCGTTTGCAAATCAATCGACTGTCAGCATCTGAAAAATCATTTTTGGCGGCTACAAAGCTGTCAGTTTAGAAAAAACCGGCCGCTATTTGGTTCGCGACCTGCTTGCTCTGCGCCTCTGCCTAGACCGGGAACGTTTCGCCGAATTTGAACATGATCGGTTTTGACTTGGTTTTTCAAGTTCTAAAATCGAAAGGGATCTAATAACAAAAAATGATAAACCGTCAAATAATTGAGTTTTTAAAATAAGTGAATCGATTAACTGATTTAAAAAACCGGTTATTAATCAGTTTGGTCGCTTCATATATATTTTATAAGAGAGTGGAAATTAAATTAAAAATCAGTAACGGATCCAGAATTTTTTTCCAATAATGTCAGTGTATTTGTATGCTCAGGGCTCTCAAGTATTTCGGAGCCCCGAGGCAAATACAAATATTAAGGCCTTTTTCGTAAATAATTTTTGTATGCGATAAAAAATTATGGTTCGTAAAATCTAAAAAACATAAAATATGTTAATTTGTCTCTATATACATAAGTTCACTCATAATTACAGTTAACATATGATAATCATAAAATATAAAAAAAGAATGATATAAAGTACAATACTTAGTGATGATATTATATAACTATGCTCGTATTTCTTAATTAGCTTGATTATCATATTTACAACTAAAATTTTGTCTAAATCTTGCACCCATATCATTAATCACAAAAAATATTCCAACATAAAGTAAAGGTGAATAAAAATTTAGAATTACAAAGAGAGAATCTTAAACAAACTTTCTTTTTTGAAAATATGACTGAACTCTATAATTTTCATATCTAAAACAACAAAATAAATAACCTGAACGATAACCCGAACGATTGTGGTCTCAAGAATTTGGGGGCCCTAGGCCCTTGCCTGTAATATTGTTAAGTAAAGTAAGCTCTGTGTATGCTCGAGTTTCATAGTACCAGACGTAAATTTTCTGGTCGATTTTACCGTTCAGATCAGGTAATGCTCGTCACATAGTAAAAACCGATCAAATAAAAATCATGAAAATAACTAAAGGAACATGTAATATAAATCCAATAGTTTTTTTTTTCTTAGAGTTGTTCCCTACAAGTTTTCATCTTTTGAAAATGTTGCATTACCTTTTAACCGAAACTTATTGGAATAATTTTTTTTCAACATAACAAATGCAAGAATGAAGAATCATTCAGGTCCATCTACCATCCTCTTACGTAATTTCGTCTTCACATACTTCATTGAAAAAAAGTTCTTTCAACACTAGTTGTTGCAACCAGTGTTTTCAGTAGTCTAAAAACCGTTAATAAACGCTAAAAAATTGATGTTGTCCGGGAACCTACCATATATATATTGCCTCCGCCCATGCAAATATCAAGTTATAATGATACACACGTGAGATTAAATTGCCAATAAATGAGTATGTCGTTGGTGATGAGTGATGACGCTGCAAAGATTGATGTTCATTTATTAGTCAACTAGGTTAAAATCCTGTGTATTATACGGGTTAAAAAAAATAATATGCTACATATACAAATCTATTGACAAAAAGTTATGTAATTAAAAAGCATGTGCATTGCAAAGTTTTACTAAACTCATGTTTATAAAGATTGAATAAAATATGTTATAATTTGTTAATGCATAAAGTCTTCAAAATATGCTTAAAATATTTAATGTAATAATTATAAATTATGTTTTAATTTTTTTAACAATGTGTTAATAGTTTTATGTAATGTAATTCATAAATAATTTAATTAAAGTATATTTATTCTCCTTTTAACACATTAAATTAACTTTAACTAAAATTTATATTAATATATATAACTTGGATTTTTAAAAATTACTTACTTTTTATATTTCAATATAATATATTTTCATCTTCAAATAATCCAATCATATTAAATGTTTAAAAATTTTTAAAAGCAATTATAAAAAAATTAGTAACATTATTGTTTTATTTAAATATATTTTAAAAAATATCATTTGAATTCGATTATATTTAAAGAACTAAAGTTGTTAAATAAAAAAATAAGTTCACTTAAAAACATCATAATTGACGATTAAAATGTGTATTAAAAATTCAGTTATTTTAGGAAAAAATATAAGAAAATAACTTAGCAATCAATTAATTAAAATAGCTTATACAAATAAATTTAAACAACTTGATAAAAAAGGTTTTAAATTATTTTATACGTAATATTCAGTTTAAAAGTTACAATTTTAGTTATCTTTTCTATAAACAAAAACGTCTAAAAATATGTATGTAATAAAAAACAATTATTTATTAAAATATTAGTCTGAAAGTTGAATTTTATAAAAGATTAAAAATATTAATTTATTACGATTTTTTGGATTAAAACAGTACATGGATTGAAAACATAATGTGTGCAAAATTCAAACATTTGATGTGTTATAGTTTAGTTTTCTAACATATGTTGTTTTAACAATGTTCTTGAATAATATAAAGTGATAACGTCATTAATAAAATTACAATATATCTAACAAAAAAGATTATTGTAGTAAAAAAGATTGTTACATACACTTGTATAATAGTATTTTACTCACCAGATATACAACTAATTTATTTGAGTTGTTTAGAAAAGTACAATCTGTCAACGATATATATTCCGAACATTCAAGATGAGTATGACGGTGTTGTCACTACATTTACTTGAAAGATTTACGAAGGTAATATTAACAATGAAGAGAAAGCTGATGTAAAAATAATACTTGAAGGTTTGATCTATATATTAAGCTACTTACGTTTTAGAAATGGAAAGGAACAATCAATTTAGTGTTAGTTGGAATTGGTTTAGATGTAATTAAACAATTGAAAATTGGAAAGGATTTTTATACGTAATTTAATAAAATATCACATAATTAATTATTAATTTTAATTATAGAAAGTCAGTAAAAGAAATAAAATCATTTAAAAAATTAAATAAAAGAATCTGAAAAGAATCCGCATGTTTAGTTTTTTAGGTTAAATTTTTAGGGGGGAAAACAAAAATAAAGATGGCCTAGAATGATGCCAAGTGTCCCCAAACATTTTGATTTATTATATATAATAGATTATATGAAGAAAAAACATTGTCAAATAACTAAGGTTTTAAGATGAGATCGTAAACTGATGGAAATTGACAAACAGGCATGAACAAGAAATTTCGTTTGTTTATTTAAATGAAGGAACAAGAACAAATGTTGTGTTAATGAATGTTCGGTAACGTGTTTGTTTATATTCGTTTATGTTCATTCATTATGTTTTATATTCTTAATTTTTTATTTTTTTATTTAAAATTATAATATTTAAACTACAAATCTAGTCCTTTAAAATTTGTATTTTACTAAAAATATATCAATTGTAAGTAAGATCTTTGAAACATTAGTTTATAGTATTTTTAATTGCAATTATCAATTCTAACTTTTGTTTTGTTATAAAATATTACTTTTTGATTTTATATAAAGTGTTTAATTTTACATCCATTTAATATGATTATCACTAATGTTTGAGAGCAATAATGTTGATTTTTAGCTTTTATAAAAGTGTCTGTTTGCGTTAATAACCATTTGTAAACAAGCTCGATACCTTAATAAAAGAACACGAATAAGAATTTTCTTTTAATGATTATCTCTCTACAGGCCGGCAGATAGATGGAAAACCAACCATATGAACCGACTAACACGTTGATGGATGAGCATCGACAGGCGACAACGATCATAAAAAAATAAAGATAAATGATGAGCAGTTTAGAAACACTTCAACAACGTTTCAGATTGAATAACATATTGGATACTAGAAGGAAGTTCCAGATAGTTTTTGAAGTCGGGCTCAAACCGCACCAGGTTGCGGTATGGTTCAAGGACCAGCTGGCTCGACAGAAACATAAGCGACTTGAAGAAGATGTTGCAAAACTGAAGAGTGAGGTTGCGGTATGGTTCAAGGACCGGCGGACTCGACGGAAAGATAAGCACCTTGAAGAAGATGTTGCAAAACTGAAGAGTGATGTTGAGGTATGGTTCAAGGACCAGCTGGCTCGACGGAAAGATAAGCAACTTGAAGAAGATGTTGCAGAACTGGAGTGGATATACTGTTCTTGAAGTTAGCCAACTGAAAGCTGAGGTCATTAATCCTGTTTGATTTTTAAAAAAATATAATCTTGACGCCAAATGATTAATTAGTTTACAATATCATGTACACAAAAATTGCCTGATAACTATATATAGACACAACACAAAAATGATGGCTAGTATACTTTTGAAGGACAGTATGCAATTCCCGTATAAATATTTCACAGCTCATAATAGCCCCTTTTGTACAGCAATAACCAGTATCATCAAGATTGGAGAAACAAGAAAAATCACATATGGTACAGCTTCAATAACTGCATCTTCATCGCCTTTGGTTTCATTTAAAGACGGGTTGTTCTTCTTCTCAACAAATGCATCGAAGTAGTTCTGGTAACCCGTTTTGCGTGTAGAAGCACCCGAGCTTGTTACCTTCATCATCTCCATTGCCTGAAATGCACAAGTTTCACCTGAGTTCGGATTCAATTTAACACAGGTCTTATATTATAAGGGTGTTTCGATGCTTGACTTGGCTTCCGTTTTATGCAGGGGACAGGGAGGGGCCGGATGGCTTTGTGGTCTGATATATGCAACCTTACCCTACACATTTGTGAAATATGTTGTTTTTATAGCTTGAAACCATGACCTCAAGGTCACAAAGCAACAATCTTACCAGCAGGGGCGAAGGATCATAGGGGCCCGGGGTCCCCCCCCCCCCCCCCCGGTTTTTCTGGCCAGAAGCCCCGATATAGTAGTTTTCGGTGGGGAAATTTTATAGGTATTGAGCCCGGCCCCTTCGGTTTTTCTTTCTAAAATTCCTAGGGCCCTACTTGGATTTTAAAAAATAATGAAGTTGAAACCTTTAAGGGTTCACAGTGTCGGTTGTTATCTCATTTTTTTCCCAATCTTACATTTAAACTTTAAAGTTTGGGTGGTGGGCCTGAAATTTAAAATGGGCCATTAAAATTTTCATTGCTTAAACGTCCAAATCAAAAGAGAAGGGTAAAACCCATTTCTATTTTAATCGAATAGCAGATTAGCAGGAGGAGCAGGGAATTAGGAAATAGGGTTCCTTTCCAATTTTCTTCAACAGCCAAGTCAATCGTGATTCAAGGCTTCAAGCAATCAAGCAGCCAAGCAGGTTCTGTTCTGTTCTGTTTCTTCTTCTAATCTTCTTCAACAATCAATCAACCACAAGGCCCACGAGCGCTCACGACCTGACGACTTGACGAGTGACGACCCGTCAACCCAGGTTCTTCACTTCTTCGTGAAGCAGCAAAGTTTATTTATTGATTGTTCTTCACTTCTTCGAGTGACGACCCAGGTAACCAGTTTCTTCACTTATTGATTAGTTAATTGATTGTTTGTTACTTTGTTTATTGATTGTGTGAACTGTGAAATGTGAAGTATGGAATACCCGACCCAAATTACCATTTGTCGACCCGAGTTTTTAGCCCGAAACATAGCAATAAGAAAAAAAAATTTAACCTATATCTTTCGGCCCCCCTGAACATTATTTCCAAGCTCCGCCACTGCTTACCAGTTGCTTCAAGGCCAGGTTTTATATTATAAAAACAAAACATTTTAAAGAAAATAATTCACCTGGAAGCTGAACACAAACTGCCTTGCTTTCTTGCTCACGCCAACATTTGGGTGTGACTGCAGCTTCTCATACATAACACGAGCTTCATTGGATCTGTGTCACACGAAACAATAGGGAAAAAATACATGAAAATAACAGTTTTCATGTTAGATTTCAAATATTAGTTAGAATGTTACCATTTCAGATTAAATCTTTAGATTAACTGTATTTAACTATTTGCCATTTAACATCATAAAACTATTTCCATCTGCATTATAACATAGTAGCAATGATAGCAAGTCTAAACCTGTTGATGGAGTCTTGACAAATAGACCATTGCAATGCAGCTAAACCATGAAGTTCACTCTGCATAAACCAAATATCATACCTTAAATAAGATTCATAATTTTTAAATAAGCGTAGCAAAATGGTCGGTTGGCTAACGGGTGAGGATGGGTGTGGGTAAGGGTAAGTTTTAAACAAAATCAGTTTGGGTCTAAATGGATCATTTCTAAGAAATATCAATTTAGTTTAAGTTGAAATGAGTTGTAACTAAACATATAAATTATTTGAGCAATCTCTTGATGATTTTCTCATAAAATATATTGTTGATCATTCTTACATGTTTGAATCTATTCTATTCACATAGTTTTTAAGTTATCCATCTTGACCCGTATTATGTTAATGCGTGACCCATCTCAACCTGTTTTATCCTAGAATGATACTCATTTCAACCAAAATACCATAATTGTTCACCTAAATCAACTCATTTATCTTGCTTTGGGTCAAGATTACTAGGCATATTTTTAAAGCATCTACTCATCATTGCAAATAACTCCAACAGACTCATCACCAAGTCAATTTTGTCATGTTAATGATAAGCTTAGAGAATGCTATTCCTCGTGTTATGTTTACGGTAGAGGAGGTAATTTCAATCAATTTACTTATGAAATAGTGCCGGTTATGTTTTATCTCTAATGTGGCCCAGGATGCCAACAATTGAACCAGAAAAGTAACCAAAAAGAAAAGAAAGATGAAACAGAAAAAATGGTGTTTGATCAAACCATGATCGACTATTTTTATTGCAGCTTCACACACACTTTATCAAATCGCAGAATACATATTTATAGCCTCTAACCCTAGCTTAACCTCTAAACAAAAAAAGGAAAACTCCTAAACATAAGCTTACCAAATATAAGACTCATACCAAAAACAAAATAGTAATAAACTCATAATTATTTTGACCAAAAGTAAACTCCTAATTTCCAGCTGCTAATTCCTTCAATTTTGCTGTGAACATTATGATTAATTCCAACAATCACCCCCTTAATCATTAAATGTTCACACTTGCACTTCACAATAATGCTGGATTCCCATCATCACCAAAAAAGATGAGTTGCTTCCTCCTTCCACTTGGTGCACTCATATGCAAAGTGACCAAATTCACCATATTCATAACACCTAAACTCACCTTTGTTTTTACTCACTCGACCTCTTCCTCTTCCTCTACCAAAACCTCTTCCTTGACCCCTTCCACGACTTTGATTGTTATCACCTCGTCCCTTTCCATAATTCCAATTTTCTTGGTCACTTGAACTTGCTAGTAGAAGTTTGTTTTGATCATTCCCATCCGGTTCATCATGACTCATGATTCGTGCTTCAAAAGCCTTTATTCTACCCACTGCTTCTTCAAATGGCATCTTGTCAACATCAGAATATTGTTCAATAGAAGCTATGATTGGTAGAAACTTCTTTGGCATTGAGTTCAATAACTTTCTCACAATTACCTTATCCTTAAGGAGTGAACCAAGACTTCTAAACTTTGCCCTTGCACTACTCAACTTGCCGGCAAACTCATCCACAGTTTCATTCTCCTTCGTCTTTAAAGCCTCTAGTTCACTCCTTAATGTATGTAAACGTGCCTTTTGAACTAGATCAGCCCCCAAGTATCGAACCTTAATAGAATCCCATACCTCTTTTGCACTTGAATATTGAGCAACCTGCAACAAAATATCTTCTGGCAAAGTTTGAAATATCATAGCTTTTGTTGTTGCGACTTTCTTTTCATCTATTCCTGCTACTTCCGTGCTTGCTACCTCCCAAAGACCATACGCCCTTAGAATCTGCTCCATCAGAATTGCCCATGTGGTGTAATTTGAATCAGTCAACTTCGGGCACTGAAGTGACACGTTTCCCTGCTCACGGATTGGTACCACTGCATTGTTTTCTGCCATATTTTGTTATTCTTGCTGTTTTTCCTTGCTTCTTGTTCTTCTTTGCTTCTTGCAATTCTTGCTTATCTTACTGAATTTCTTGCTTTTGTTGCTTGCTAATCTTTCATTCTTGCTTGATGTTTTCCTTGCTGAACTTGCTATCTTTCTCTTGCTAAACTCTCTTGCTTCTTGCTATCTTGCTGATCTTGCTGCTGCTAATCAGGAACACTAGGTTTCTGATTTTCTTGCTTCTTGCTGATCTAATCAACTTGCTGTTGTTGATCGGGTTCTTGCTGCTCTCTTACTTTTCTTTCTTTCTCAGCCTGATCACAAAAAATTGTGATCAACTTCTGCTCCTGTTTGTGGTCTGCTGCTTACAAAACACGCCTGCTGCCTTCTTGCTTCTTCGACCGATTCTTCTTGCTGCTGCTTTCTTGCTGCGTTTTCCTGCTGCTACTTCATACCCGATATCAAGAGCCCTTTAAGCTCTGATACCAATTGTGGCCCAGGATGCCAACAGTTGAACCAGAAAAGTAACCAAAAAGAAAAGAAAGATGAAACAGAAAAAATGGTGTTTGATCAAACCATGATCGACTCTTTTTATTGCAGCTTCACACACACTTTATCAAATCACAGAATACATATTTATAGCCTCTAACCCTAGCTTAACCTCTAAACAAAAAAAGGAAAACTCCTAAACATAAGCTTACCAAATATAAGACTCATACCAAAAACAAAATAGTAATAAACTCATAATTATTTTGACCAAAAGTAAACTCCTAATTTCCAGCTGCTAATTCCTTCAATTTTGCTGTGAACATTATGATTAATTCCAACATCTAACATGTTAATTGCCAAACACGTGATGCAAAAAAAATTGCTTTAAGGAAACAGGTCAAAAGTCATCCAACATGCATTTTTGATGCATAAAAGTATCAAGCCTCCTAAATTCTTTTATCCAGAAAATAAGATTATTATTCAACTACAATAAATTTATTGTAATCACATCTGACACTCTAATTCTTTATTAAAAATTTTTGGACAAGATATGACACAATGTTTATTTTACCCGTTTTGTAACAGCTCAACCATTCATTTTGCCATATATGGTTAGTAGTTGGAAGTTAAGACTGAACAAGTATTGATCAATATGAAGGTTAAGTTTTATATAAATTTGTGTAGAGCATTCATATATCTATAAAGACCATTTTAAGAAACATTACCTGGTACACCAACTTATCCATAACTTTTTCATAAAAGGGGATTGCATCCTTGAGCTTTCCCATCTCCATTAAATAATCTCCATCCTTTAAATCCTAAATGTGTTGATAGAAATGCTATGAAGATATTATGCAATTATATTTACTAATTTTCAAACAACAAACGAAAAGTTACACGTCAAAACGGTACCATCAAGTTTCAAGCACACCTTCTCACATTCAGCTTTCAACTTGGGGTCAATATTAAAACCCATTTTGCGGTTATAGGCAGCAATTAGTTGTCTTGTGCGTGCTTGTTTCTCAGCCTTGGATTCTGCTGTTTCAAGCACCTCTCCGGGCCGAATAGTTTTCCCACCACCATACTGAATCATATGTAATACAACATTATAGTTTGTAACATAAAATCCAAAACTATATAACCCTTTTTTTACGCATAATTTTGCATGCCTGATAAATAAGTGTGCCATTTGAAGACTTAAATTCCTAGTATGTTAAGCTGGCTATGGTTATGGTTGGTTTTGGTAGTTTAAATGCATAATTAACTAAAGCCCTTGAACCACCTTCAAGTGATTAGTGGTTTTTGGGTGGCTGAAGATTTTTGGTTAAAATTAGTACAATTTTACTTTTGCTCCTTAAGGGCCGACACATATACACATCAGATGTATATGCACGCATGACAAACAAGGCGTAGATTAAAATATTTTAAGCAACAAATTATAGTGAGAGATAACTCTAAACATAGTCAATGGACTATCATTAGCAAAATCATTATGTTAATGTAACTATTATAATTCAGAAAAAATAAAAATAAATAAATAACAAGTGTTCACAGGATGCTATTAGCTAAATCCTGCATTGTACTGCATAATGTCTCGTTCTTCCCACATGAGTCATGCAGGCCACAAGGAGTGTCCCGCCTCAAATATCATACTACGCGCTTTGGGCGCATTACCCGTGGATGAGAGGAGAACTCTACAGTTAAGCATGCTCTAGTGGAAGCAATCCGGGACTGGGCGACCTCCCTAGAAAGCTTTCACTAAGGCAACCAAAAGCAAATCAGTGAGCTTCTAGTGGACAAAGATGATAATATTGATGGTATGGCGGGCTGAATGTTACATGCTAACCCAACCCGGCCCGTTTTAGCCTCAACCCATTATGATTTTTCACCCTAATCGCCCAACCGGATGAAATAATGAGCATCTATCTTACTGTTTTAGAAATGTTATTCGGTCTAGGGAAAACCCCCCATGTAGAGACTTTGGGCTTATAAAGTTCTGAACCATCTTCTGCAGTTGCATTTGAATTGGAGGTTCTTTCCTTTCCAAATTTGCTTGTATCACCAACAATGATTTCAACATCAGGCAAATCCCCTGATGGAAATGGATCACTTATTGGAATCAAACCAGCTGGTAATCCCCTGCCTTCCTTCTTATCAGCAAACCCTAATCCCACAAAATCAATTGCTGAAACTTTGGGCTCATCCTTCTTATCACTTCTGCCAACAGATTCCTTCATCTGCTCAAATCCTATACCAAAAATTTCCAACCAACACTTCAATTTGCTGCTAAATTAACCAAATTTACATATTCATGAGTACCTTTAGTTGTCTCTGAATACGTAATTGCTTCCTCCATTGAAGCTCTAGAGCTCGGCCCATCTTTGTTTTCCCCAAAAGCTGATTTCTCTGAAACAGGGTCTGGTTTTTGAGCGATTTTAGGAGTGGGGTTCGATTGGATTGATTTCTTGTACGCTTTGGCCCTGGCTAGTGCGAGCTTAACGGGGTCTGGTTGCTGTGAGTCCGATGGTGAATCTTTGAGGGCCCTGATCAAACCGATCGTTCTTCGGTGGTTTGTTTCGATTGGCGGGTTGGATAAAAACGGATATCGGGTCATATAAGACGCCATGGCATTGTCTGTGAGAGTTGTGTCGGAGAGCTTTTGCTCCCATGGATGATGATGGAATATGTGAATACGGATTGGCTTTATTCCACGTGTTATCTTTCAAGCCTTTTAAAATTAGGGTGTACGTTTGAATAAGTTTGATGCCAAATTGTGTGATTTTATAAGGTTTTATTAATTTTAAAACCTAATACTAATTAGTCCTGCGTATAGTTTGGAGTATTATTTGAAATAAATTTTGTTTCAAGTAATACTCCAAACTATACGCAGTCTGTATCTGAAACCGAAATATCCGAAAATTCAAATCTAAAATATCCAGAAGTTCGGAGTACCTTTTAGTTTGGATATCTGAAAATTCTTATTCAAATATCTGTTTTGAAAAAATTCAGGATATCTGAACTATCCGAAATATTTAATTTTTCTGATATTCGGATATTTTGTATGTGTCGGATAAATTTTTCTGATATTCGGGTAATTTTTCCGATATTTGGGATATTTTTTCATTAGGATTGTTCACGAACCAAGCCGGATAGAGCATATCTCTACTTGTGCTCGGTTTCTTTACAAAGCGAGCAGAACCAAACGCTTTTCAACGAAGCCGAAATTGAAAAAACATGTTTCCGATTTGAACATTTTTCGAGTGAGTGTCGAGTGAATTTTGAGTGTTGCAAAACAAGAAGGAAAGTGACAATAGAAGTGTTAACTTTTTTTAAACTTTCCGTTCAAAAACCAATAAACATAGACAATATTTTTAACTTTTTTACAAAATGATCTAAATGTTTTATGAAGTTACATGACATAACATATTCTTCTCTTCTATTTGTATCGGCATTAATCACATAAATTCATAAAAAAAAAGTTTCAAAGTTCACTCTTAGTTTGTTAGATGATCAATTCTGTTTTGTTTTGACAGATTATGTAAATTGTATTCCCTTCAAAACAATATAAGTTCGGAAATAAATATACTGTTAATACTTTCTATCAGCACGTCAAGTTAATTGTTCTTAGACTTTTAGCTCCAAGCCACTCAATGTGTAATTAGTTATTATGATTTAGTTCATAACAACATTATACAAGTTGATTTAAAACGATATATTTGTTTTGATTTCTTAGTTGCATCTTATACTACTTGCTTATTGTATATTACATAGAATTTTTTTTTTGAGAATCCCCAAACTAAAATACTTATATCATGGTATCAACTACTGTAAATAAGATTTTATTAGTTATGTTTTTTGTTTAATTAATTGAGATTACATTTTCGATTCACAATTTATATGTTGAGTTAATTACATGGTTTGAGAAATTTCAAATGTGATCCGAACCGTTTGATGAAATGCAGGGGTATTCAAAAAAATCCGTATCCGAATCCGAAATATCCGAAAATCCGAATCCGAAATATCCGAAAAAATCGGATATCCGGAAGTTCGGATATCCGAAATTTCGGATTCGGATACCTATTTTGAAAATTTTCGGATAGTTCGGATATCCGATATCCGAAATATTTTTTTATTTCGGATATTTTTTCGGATATTCGGATATTTTTTCGGATATCCGGATATTTTTCGGATATCCGGATATTTTTCGGATATCCGGATAATTTTCAGATATTTGGATATCCGAAATATATATTTTTAAAATTTTTTTATTTATTTTTTCTGATTTCGGATATCTGAACGAATATCCGAATCCGAAATTTCGGATATCCGAACTTCGGATATCCGAAAATGAACACCATTGAAATGTAACATTAATGATCCATAATTCCATATACAAGATAAATAGTCACTGTTTTGAAAAACCAAACCGGACGGTTGGACCGGACGAACCGGCAACCGGTGGGTGAACCGGTCTGGTTAGGGGTTTTGGGTGAACCGGCCGGTTGAACCGGTACACTGGTGGTTGAACCGTTTTTTTAATTTATATATATATCTTATAAAACGTTTATAAAATCATCCGGTTCAACCGGTCCGACCGGTAAAAAAACCGATTCGATGTCCGGTCCTGTTATGAAAACATCGTAAATAGTAGCTTTTGCTTTATATATTCTAAAATGACCGTTGCACCCTTTCTCTTTCCCCACCCTTCTCCTTTCCATATGAAGCAACCCGGGAAACCCTAGTTCCACTTCGGTCACCTTCGCCTGCAGTTTTACCCCAAATTCAAAATCAAATATCTCCATATCAGGCTATCAGCCGTAAATCGAAGTCCTCAAGATTCAAGACCTTATTTCAAGTTTTCAAACCTAATCTCGCCGATGCCGTTCATGATTCAGCAACGATCAACATTCAACACCTTGAAACTTCTGTGAGATCAACTTTTGAAGACCTAATCTTGAAGATTAGGCTAGACCTCTCCTCGAACCTCGTCGTCCCCTTTTTTCTCGAATCTCGTTGCACCGGCGCACCTTCAAACCTCACCGGTCATCAACCAATTGAATTTCAGATTTGGAGTTCGATCGATCATTCAGGTTTGTACAACCCTTAATGAAGTATTTGCTTAAAAATTCCTGCAAAATCTGCTCCATGAATGAAGTATTTATGCTTTTGAGATTTAATGGCGCGGAAGATGAATTTTTTTTTTTTAATTATTTTGAACTTTTATGAGTTATGCCAGATATCTGCAACTCATTGTAGTATCAAGCATAAACCAGAATGGGAGAACATGTGATGGGAACGGTGACATCATTATCTTCAATTTTCGCGCCGGAGGACGCCCAAAATGCGTCCGTACGTGTTCAAGAAACAATATCGGAACGCCAGAAAGAGGTTCAACAGTTGCAAGCCTTCCTCAATGATAACACCAGTCTTGTTAATCTCGTTAAGAAGCTTCCCGATCAATTGCATCACGATATAATGGCAAGTTTTCTACATCCACAACTGTTTATGGTTTGATTTTATTTCTCGTGTCCTGTTGCATACCTTTTCGGTTCAATGTTTGTTTTGTAGCTGTGGCGAGTTTATACACTCCTTCCTGCATCAAATTGTAACAATTTTCAGCCAAAGTTTTATTTTCTCTTTGTGATTTTGGTACTGTTGTAAGTTGGTACCAGAACAATGAAATCAAATTATCAATGCAAAACAACTGATTATTGGAAATCCTTCTCCGAGTTCTTATTCATAGAATCGTAATACCTCCATCATTATTCGACCCTATTTATAAACTCCATAATCTAGATAACTCATCCTAGATTATAGGGAAATAATCTTGATCCCTTTAAAATCAATTCCTATTAACTTGGATACATGCTTATCACATCAGCTGATCCAAGTCCTATGATAACTATGACCCTCTAATTATCATACTAAAAGAAACATAAGACAAATAAAAATACTAATTACATTAATAGTCCCTTGACTATTTTATCAAGATTAGACATCAGGTACTTATTGAGCTTTTTCCCACATTTTACCCTAAATTTATGATGACTGAACCTGATGTTTGGGGATGTTTTGTTGTGTGTTTTCAAATTTGTTATTCCATCATGAAGATAGAGTATTTGTAGATAATTGTTGCCGTTAAAATTGCTATAGTTAAGTAGTTTTACATTTATCTTGATAACTTTTCTTGCTGCAGTTATGTGCTTCATCTCAAAATCTGATAGTTCTGTTAACAAAATCAGGATCATTATCTTTTAAAAAGCATTTTTCAACATCTTCATAGGCGTTTGATTGATAACTTTTTAACCCATTTATAATGGATGTTTCTTATAACAAACACAAGTTTTTTTGCTGTATATTTTACAGGTTCCTTTTGGGAAGGCAGCCTTCTTTCCGGGTAGATTGATACATACCAATGAATTCATGGTAAATTTATCATCTGGGTTGCTAAAGTTCACGCTTTCTTTTTACTATCTTATATGTATCATGTATGCTGCTTTTATTTCAATCTTTTATACTGCCAACCTTGGAAGAGAAAAAAAAGGTAGATATTATTCTTGTGACACCTATCAAAAGTTGTTCATTGTTGCATGAAAATGAACTGCTATAACTAATGTCTAAACCTTAAGAGTCCCATCTAATTTACTTGCAGGTTCTATTAGGAGAAGGTTACTATGCTGAAAGAACATCTAAACAAACAGTTGAGATTCTGAAAAGAAGAGGAAAGGATCTAGAGTCACAAATTGAAACACTTAATGCTGTGATAAAGGATCTCCAGTTTGAGGCCTCGTTTTTTGACGAAACAGCTACTGAGGCTGCAGTAAGTTCTTTTTTTTTTTTTCCTGCAGAAGTGGCAATTAGATTTATCATAATTATGCTATTGTTTGAATAATAAGAAATAAATCAAATACTTTGAATTGCATACGATCAAAGAATAGGAATTGTTGCATGTAGTTCCACAAGGATAATTTGAAGCAGTAAGAAAGAAGGTAGAGTTGGCTATTCAATTATACCTGAATCCTTAAGCAATTTCATTGTCAATCTTATGGTATATGAGAAAGCTTTAGAGGAATCAGAGTTTGTAAGATTGCTGTTCTTTAAATTGGTGATTAATGATATCAAACATTTTTTTGGTCCACCCTTGCACTTACATTTGCACCTAAAATATTGAACTGTAAAAACGGTTTAACAGAATTACACCTGTACGATCACTCTTGTCAGGTTGGAACATAAATTTTCATCTGCACTTCATTTTATGTTTTGGCATAATTAATGAGAAACCAACAAACTGTTGTGTTGAGGAGCATAGTTCTCTTAGTAAGGGAACAAAAAGAATACTGGCAATGGTTGGATTTGTAAACATTTTCTTAAACAGAGAGGGCATAGTTGTCAAAGGCACACTAGGTGCTCACCTAGGCATTTAGGCGCAACGCAACACAACAAGTGTGACTCGCTTGTGAAGTATCGGTATCTGATTTTTAAGTTTATGAATTAAAACAAAGAACAAAGAGATATGGGAAATCCTTCTCCAATTTCTATTCAACTCACAACTCAATCCAATGGTTACAATTTACAACCCTATATAAAATTAAACAATTACATTTATAGTCCCCTGACTATAAAAGTTATCAAGATTGGTCTAACAGCCTAGATAGGCGCACTCTCACCTCTCGGGCACTCTAGCATATTTTCTGGCTAAAAAATTCGACCAAATTCAGGCCAAAAATCATTTAAACATGTTCAAACATCTTTAAAACAATTACACTAGCCCTAAACAAGGTTGGATTCAACCAAAAATAACCTAAAAAAGCCTAAAAAATGTCTAAAAGCCCATAAAATGGTACTTTATACTATGCGTTTTGCTTAAAAAACCCTCTCTTTTAAGCACCTTGCTCCTAGCTCCAGGCGAGGATTTGTGCCTTGGCAACTAGTTAGAGGGTAGCAAAAATAGAGGGGGCTGTTACACCCTTTTACTTATGAATAAATAGATTCTAGTTATGCTTTATTTGTAGGAGGTAAATTATAAAGAATTTGCTAATAAAGAAGCGTATCAAATGTGTTGAAAATCGTGTAAATGGTTTTTTGTTGCATAAATCCCCCTAAATTATATAATTCATTCAAAACTTTATATTCTTATTGAAAAATGCAAGCACATCTGACATAAGAGCTAATTAACAGAAATTTACAGTTTTGGACAAAAAGTGTTTTGCGTCAATCTAACTTGGCTTGTTTTAACTTGTACAATGACTCATCTTGAACTGTTACTCACGCACCCACTTTGCCACCTCTAAATCCAACTACATATTCCTTTAAATAGACCTGCAATTGCATTACTGGTCTAGAGACCTGCAATTGCATTATTGGTCTAGACTAGTGTGAAATGACTTGTACTTATTTTGCATTCAAAAGAACAAATATATGATAGTAAATCTGCTTCTTGCAAGAATATACTTGAGTTTACGGCTTTATGCTCTTGTTGCTAAGTTCTATCTTAATTGATCTAGCAACTTATGTAGAATATCATTATGTTTACAAGTTATTGTCTAATGTTTTGTTTTAAAAAAAGATAGATGCACTGTTTTAATATTTACAGGAAATGATTTAAACAGGAGGGTATTGTTGAAATAAGAGAAGAATATGTTGATGAAGCTTCTATCGAAGATAAGGCTACTACAGCAGGTTCATATCGCTTATTATATGATGTCTTGGTTTGAACTAGATATATAACTTGCTTATGGATAAAGTCAGTAAATGTCATTTCTTTTTGCATATTTGAAATTATAATATCATGATGAGTTAGTTATAAGAAAGGATAATAACTGTCATTTATTAATGCCACCAATATGTGATGCGAGTTATGTTAGGCCTTCTATTTGGCCATTAATCACCTATGTCTGTGGTCAAAAAGTTACTGGAAATGATTGTATGACCACACTAACATACTACCTCTTGTTTTTGATTATATAAATAACAAATGAAACTGATTGTTTTCATACCAGAAACTTTCTATTTTTGTTTTTTGTAAACCTATATACTTGTCAAGTAGAAGATTTAATGCTTAAGGTTTTATTGTAAATCATGCATAGACCCTTCTATTTTGTCTATGGGAAAGAGCTGTTATTTAGAATTAATTGACTGAAGGTCTTCAGTTAAATATGAATTCAGGTGAAGATGATTTTGCCCGCATTTTATCTCGGATTGATGAACTTGAAAAAGAAGAACTTGAATCTGAACTTGCTGAAGAAGTGGAAGAGAAAGAAGAGGCTGATATAAGTCAACTTGTAAGTTCAATGGCTATTGAACCTGATGTAATTAGAAATTCTGAGGTAAGGTCTCGACTTATTAAAAAATACTACATCTGTCCACATAGTTAATATGTTCTTTTTTATAGATAGTTTTAAATGATTGGCAAATAATGAACACTCAATAAGCAAAAGATCCCTGCAAAATTATACTCAACAAGACATGTCTAAGTAATTTAATTTGAGTGGCTAATCTGTCTTGTTCTCGTCAATGACGTTTAAATTTACTTTATTTACC
The DNA here is from genome assembly GCA_009363875.1 of Mikania micrantha. Classification (NCBI taxonomy): domain Eukaryota; kingdom Viridiplantae; phylum Streptophyta; class Magnoliopsida; order Asterales; family Asteraceae; genus Mikania; species Mikania micrantha. The sequence continues at coordinate 52,784,657 of CM018689.1, read as the reverse complement.
TTTCTATCAGCTACTGGAAGTCTAATTGTCTAACTAAAAGATGTCATTTTATATTTTACAAATTATTTAAGGTATTAAACATCATGCTTACTTTAAATTTGCAGCTGAAAGAGTCACGAGATATTCCATTCAAAGGTTAGTCTGCTGTTAACTAATCTGTTGTTAGGATTCTATGTATTAAAGATATGCGGCATGTGTTTTCAAAACAGTGTCAGGATTCTGAATTTTGGTCCATCTTGTAATCAGGATTAGTGTGGTTTACATTTATTCTGATCACTAGGTATGATGAATGATCATATAATTTGATCAGACCTGACTGATTTTGAGCTTGTTTGTTATATGCGCAATTATTCTCAAATATGAACTTGTAATAGTTGTTTGTTTCTTATGTGGCTCAGATTCACATATTAAAGTTCCCACACCCGGTGGATCGAACATTCCTGTGAGGCTTGTGGAGAATACTATATTAAAGGAGAGTTTGCCCCGCACGCCCGTGTCAATAAATGAGGTAGAGGTATAAATTTTGACCTCTTTTACTTAAGAATGGATCGTTTGAATTGTGTTATATCTCAAACAGATTATAAAATAAATAGCTGGAAGCAGAACATGTCAAAATGGTAAAATTTAGCCAAAAAGTTTTTTCACACACACAATCCCTTAAATTGTTCTTATTTAAAGATTTAAATTATTCTTGTAGTAATACTGCATCTGTGATCATAACAAACATTTTTAATATTTACAACTGTTTAAAAATGAGCAAAAGTATATGCACAGATGAATTTAGTCTTGACTGTTTTGATTCATACATAAAAGAATCTGTTTCATGTTCTGTGCAAAAATATGACACATTTCAGACCGAACATTTTCCGATCCATTTACCCAATCTACCCATGTTTCCTTAACTACATTCCATGATAAATCTAATGAAGATGCTAATAGTTGTGAAAGTTACATCTTTTGAAGGTTTCTACCATAGCATCAAACTCAAGCATTGACAGAAGCAAAACAAATGTTGCTGCACCTGTGTCAAAGGAGGTATTACATGTTGGATTGGTTTGACCTTGTCTTAACCATTAAGGGAGTCTTTGGTTTGAGGGTTTGGAATTAAGCATGTAGTTTGATAGCTTCTTGCTATGTTAGGTATAAAGGTATGGGTATATTGGAACAAGTTTAATACCTGATACCCATAAAAATGGGTGTATCCAAACCCACCTACACGATTCAGCTTGGTTATTGATAGAGTGAATAAATCTGCCATTTCTTGAAATCTTTCTTATGATTGCAGTTGGGAACTTGGGATTAGAAATTCATACCCATTCTCATCCATCATGCTATCAAACCCATACCAATACTGATTCCACTGCTTATTGCATGTGAACCAAACATTACCTTTTCTGTATGATGATAACGACAATTGTCATTGTATGTTTTGCAGTTACCCAGTTTTGGTTCTAGCTCAAATGATAATAGAAGCAAGGCAAGTTTTGTTGCGTTGCAAACATATTTACTCAACAAATATCATCCACTTCTTAAGAACCTTTTTTGTTCTTTGATTTGGGCAGGCCTTTACAGGTTCTATTGTGGAACACGGCCATAACATTGAGAACAATCGAAAGGATCAAACACCTGCACCTGCACCGAGACCTGTGTCTAGATTCAAGATGCAAAGAAAGTAGCCACATGATGGTTTTTAAGGCAGTAGATGCATCTCACGGGCCCACTTCGTGTCAAAACAAGAGAACACATGCCAACACTTTGTGTTGATTGTGTTCTTTGCATCTATATGTTGTCTGATCAGCCGTTTAGTCTACACAGTCAACTTTGGCACGTTTTTTTTATCGATTAAGGTTTTGAAATCTGTCACGTTTAAGATGTGTAGGCAGAGGAGTGATGTATATTTAACTAGGTAGAATTTAATTTTTTATCTAAATTTGTGCGATATATTGGTTATTTGAGCTAGTATATATAATACAACAACAACAGCCTTACCCAGTATATTCCCACTTTTTAGTAGAGTCTGGGGGAAGGATAAATACAAACCTTACCCCTATCCCAATTGGGATAGAGAGGCTGCTCCGAAAGAGTCTCCGGCTCAAAGTTATCGTTTGAAGTTGATCATCCCAATGATTTTAACGTTATTTTCACAAATAACTAAAATAACGTTAAAATTAGTGCACTTTTACTTTTGCCCCTTAAGGGCCCACACACATATACATTATATGCGTGCACCGCAAATGGGGCGTCTAGTATATATAATACATACTCCGAAAATAGTCAGTACCAAATATTTTTTAAATTATTGTTTTTCAATCAAATCCCTTCAAATAGAGTCAAATCAGTCGAACCAATTTTTAGGAAATTTTGTTTCAAAGAATTGTAGAATTGGTGATTTTTTGTTTTGTTTTGAAGTACCAAGTTTTTTTAGTTTATTCACAATGGATTTATAAAATTTATAAATTTTGTAGATTAAAAAAAAAAGATTATTAACATTTATTACATATTACATAACCCTTTAAATCAATTATATATTAGAGGAAATATGTAATTGAATATTTTATTTGGAAAGGGACATCTTTTGAAAAAAGGAAATATGTAATTAAATTTTTTACTTGGTTATATATATATTAAATAAAATTAAAAAAGAGAAATATGTAAATGTTTCTAAAAAACGTTTGAAGAGGTTCTAAAATAGTAAAACACATTTAATTTGAAATTTACAGTTTAATTTTTGAAGTTTAACTTTAATATCTTACGTTAATATCCGACGATACATAGAGCATGTTTGGGATTGCTTATTAAGCTTAAAATGACTTTTTCTTTAATATACTTATTAACTTATAACTTTTTAAAATAAAGTTTTAAAAATGTGTTTGGATTAACTTTTATATATAAAAAAGTCAAATGACTTTTTAGTCAAAAAAAGTTAAAAAATCAAAAAAATGTCTTCTTAAAAATGACTTTTTAACACTACTAAAAATGTTAAAACCAAAAGTGTTTTTAAAATTACAAAACATCTTATTAACTAAATAACTTTTTCATCAAGTCAATAAGTTAAAAGATTTTTAAATGAAATCCCAAACATAAACTTAAACGACAACAAGAAAGACGGTGCCAATATACCCCTCTCTCTCTCTCTCTCTCTCACGGTAGTAGTTTCGAAATTCAATTCCGGCAGTCTCTCTAGCAGGTTAGTCTCCAACCCACGGCAACACCACACTCCTTCCCTTCCTTCTTGTAGTCCAACGATAACGTTTTAGACACCGACGCTTTGGTTCAACCGCAGGACTCTTGACAATATGCTATCAAGTGACACAGCCACACCACCGGTGGCGGTGTGGTCCTTTCCTGCGGCTGTAGAGATTATGCTTGGTAGAGTAGTGGCAACTAGGGTTTTAACACCGTAACTCCGGTGGTGGCTAGAAGACTTCCTTCCCTCTTGCAAACTGATATGTTGTAATTAGTAGAAGGGCTTAAAGTGTACATGCTAAAAGATTGTAGTTGTTTTTGTAATATTTCTGTTAACTACCGTTGAGGTGGTTAGAGGTTGTTATATACCTATTTTGTAATGAAAGAAGCTAGGATTGAGTGTCAATTTCTTTCTTATGTCTAGCTATTCTCTTTGTTTGTATCATTGGTATGATAGGTGGATGCATTTATGCAGAAATCGGAACAGACATTTGCACGTTGAACGCAAATGTTCAAGCCATTCTTGTAAATTTGAACAGCAATCCAGTTCATGGAGAAGATGAAAGTCATGCTGTTTATAGTGTTCATAATAGACCAGTAGAGCGATTGCATTGGATAGGGAAGATCGAATTCCCTAAGTTTGATGGCAACACAAAGGATGTGGATGATTGGATTTATCGTTGTTAACATTTCTTCAGTATCGATGAAACTCCAGAGAACTTCAAGGTACGCTATGCAGCGATTCATTTGGAAGATAATGTTGTCAAATGGCATCAATCGTTCTTGGGAACCAAAGTTGTGCCAATTACAGAGATTTCTTGGAAAGAGTACTTAGAAGCAATTGTAAAAAAAGGTTTTTTTAAGTGTTAGTAATATAGGTGTTGTCTAAAACTCGGTCATATTTTGTATTTTTTTAGGCATTATCAAGTTTTTTTAAACAAAGCCTGGATACTTGAGTATACATTTCGAAATTGAGATCAGTTCAAACCCGGCCCAGGCCCAGAACCAGTTTTTACTGTTTTGTCAAAAACTAGCCGTTTTTTACGAATTTCTAGCCCTTTATGACTGTTTGAGATCATTTTTTTGAAAAAATAAAATTATAAAAAAATTAAAATAATTTGAAACCATATTTTTAAATAACTGAAATAAAATGCATGACTAATTAAATCAAAATTTTCATTTTTATGTATCAAAAATACGTAAGCTAGATTAATTAAATGAGAAAAAAGGTAATTAGCTACCTTTTCTTCTTTAATTTAATATAATTTTAAGAAACATTTTCTCCATATTGATTAGATTTTGTTTTAAATCTAACCTGCTAAACAAGCCAAATACCAAGCTCAAGCATTAAACTATAGCACGTTCAGTTATTAAGCTCGAGTTTCACATATCAAACTCGAGCCAACTTGCGGGTGAGCTTTTTATATATAATTTTTATCTAACAAGAAGTGGAAGCATCACCACCCTCCTCTTTATACATGTTGCTTTCAAGCCTCCAGTTTTTATATATACAATTAGCCAAAAGTCTAGCATAAGTTGTCAAAGCATTTCACTCAAACTCAAATAATGAAAACCAAGAACATCTAATGATGACACATTTATCAAAAAATGGGTAAATTTGGATAAGATTCAACACTGTATATTTAATTATTGTCATTTATTATTGATTATTGATATAAATTTTGTATTTTAAATTATAAATATAGATAATATATATATATATATATATATATATATCATCAACCAATTGAATTTAATAAGAAATTATATTTCGTATAATGTATATAATACCGGTTATTCAACCAACTTAGTGCATATGTTTTTGAATAGCATGACTTTTTTTACTAAGTTTATAATATTTATTTATTTAACTCATGTAATATATGGTATTCTAACATAGTGTTTTAATATTTACATATAAAATTACCATGTCATATTTCAACAAAACTGCTCAAAAATAAATTCTTCACGCTTGTTGAAGAGTTTCTAAATAAAAATGATTCATTCCATTTACAACAATTTATGACATGTAAAATCAAACTATCAAGTACAATGAACTATTGATACATTTTAGGCAAAATCAAGCCTGTCAATTACAAATTTAACATGAACTATCAATTGATGGACTATAAACACCAATAAATTAGTCTCAATTTGTTGATTATCATATTACAAACCACACCTTTAAGTTGTTCGTTGATCACTTTCTACCATCAACTATTATTTGCATGTTAATATCCTTTTTTACTATTAGGCCATCCGTAGTAAGACGTGACCCCACTAAGTGATAGGCTTCAAGCCCGTGTGACGCCCCCACCCCCAATACGCAAGCACTGTGACTGGGGCGTGACCGGTCTCAAGTGACCATGGTCACGGCGTGAGAGGAAGAAAAAGAGGGAAAAAGAGGACGAATGATGATAATACATGTGGTGCCTACATGGAGTGATGAGGAGATGACGGTGTTACTCGTTAATCTGGCGCCTATGAGATGCCTATGTGGAGTGATGGGGCTTGATAAGTACACATAGTCTTAGCAAGAGCATGTTTCACTTGCATATCATAAGGAATTCGAACAACTGTTTCAAATACGGTAACTAACGGGAAGCGGTCGAAAGCCTACTGGGTCTTTTCAAAAGCTATCTTTACACATTATGTTTCAACATCAATTGAAATCGTATAATCCTGGTCCACATCATATATCTCATGTGCGCATGACACTTTAGCAAACGTATTCAAACTAATATAGACATCTTTCATATCAGGATGAGAAGCATCTTCAACTAAAAACTCATGAATATTACCATCAATCTCGATAGAACTACAACCAGGCTCTTTTTTAACTCCAGTACTTCTCATTTTACTTCTTATTTTCTTCACATCTTCCCATCTCCCAACAAAAGCATAAATATTAGCCAAAAGTGTAAGAAAACTAGATTCATCTCTTTCAATTTCGCTTAACCGGTTAGCTAAATGTTCACCCATATCAACATCACCATATAATCTACAAGCACTGAGTAAAGCACCATAAACCGGAACTAAAATATCATCCTTTTCTTTCGGAATTTTATTAATAACTTTTTCAGCTTCTTTCAATAGCCCCGCACGACCTAAAAGATCAATCAAACACCCGTAATGCTCTGTTTTTGGTTCAATTTGATACAATGATTTCATTGATTCAAAATGCATCCAACCTTCTTTCACTAACCCCCCATGACTACATGCATTTAGAACACCAATGAAGGTTATGTCATCAGGTTTGAATCCAGATTCTTTCATCTGATAGAACAATTCAAGTGCTTTTTTGGGCTGTCCATTTAAAGAAAGTGCACATATAATTGATGTCCACGAGGCTGTATCTTTTTTATTTAACATGTTAAACACATCTAAAGACTTATCTATGCACCCGCATTTTGCATACATATCGATCAGAGCAGTACCACAAACGGCATCAATTGTTATTTTGTGTTCATTCATATATTCATGAATCCATTTCCCTTGTTCTAAAGCCCCAACTTGTGCACAACCTGTTAAAAGAGCAACCACTGTGAACTTATCAGGCTTGATTTTAGAGACTTGCATTTGCTGAAATAAATCCAATGCATCATCCACTTGATTAAACTGCACGTATCCGTTTATCATAGCTGTCCAGAGAACAATATCTTTAACAGGACTTGTATCAAACAATTGTCTAGCATCCTCTAATTGCCCACAATTTACATAACCAGCCACCATGGTTGTCCAACATTTTACATTTTTTGTTGGTAGCCCATCAAAAATCTCTCGTGCTACATCTAAACATCCACATTTAGAATACATATCTAACAAAGAATTACCAATTATAGTAGTAAACCCAATTTCATTCCTAATGTAATGATGTATCTCCTTACCAAGCTCCAAAATCTTTAACGCAATACACGCTGAAAGAGTGCTAACAACTGTAGCCTCATTGGGCTTTACCCTTTTATCATCTCTCATTTGCAAATAAACACCAATAGCATCTTCAAACTTCTTACACTTAACATATCCTGCAATTAATACATTCCATGAAACAATATCTCGTTTAGGCATTTCATCAAACACCTTATGTGCATCCTCATTACGAACCAACTCACCATACATATCTATCATCGAATTACAAACATAGCAGTCAAAGGCATCCCCTGATTTCACAACAAACCCATGAATCTTTTTGCCAATCAAAACTTCTCTTAAACACCCAATCGACTTGAACACAAACGGGTAGGTATAATCGTCAGCCCGTATCCCATCTAACCTCATCTTATCAAACAAGCAAATAGCTTTTCCGAATCCACCACTCTTTGTATATGCTTTAATCATCACATTGTAAGCAAATAAAGAAGGGGTTTCGATTCTTTCAAAATATCTCTGAGCGGAACATAAGTTTCCAACAGATGGGTCTGCTAAGAAAGCCATGATCTTCTGGACAACATCCACATTTTGAGCGAGACCAAGAACGAAGACTTGGGTCTGGATTTGCTTTAACTGGTTCATGGATTTGCAGTTTTTTAGTAGATATATGCATGTTCTCTTGGTGGGGATCAAGAATTGTCGGGCAGCGGAGGTGTAAACCCTGACCATTGAGTAAGTGCTTAATTTAGAAGCCGTAACACATGTTCTTCCCCTGTGGAAAAGTATTTTTTTACATTATTTGTAGTGAAAGCCTCTAGCCAACTAGGATAATCTATCCATTCTAATATATCTATTCTAATAAATCAAGGTTTTTAAGGACACATGGCGTGATTCTAGAGCACCTCATCTTTTATTTCTCGTCTCTCTCTCCTATTAAATACACCTTATATGAAATAATAATATTAAATATAAAATATTTTGTTTTACATTTTTAAACTAACATATATTATAATACACTAAAAATATATTAATATTAAAAAAACACATTTTAAATATGCAACTTATTATAAAATATACAATTTTTAAAAATATAATTTAAAAAAAAATAAGAAACAATCTTTGAAAAAAGTTATTGTTTAAAGAAATAATATAATTATTTTATTATTTAAATTATTAAATTATACAAAATTTTAGCCGTATTTTATATTAAAAAAACTTATATTATCTAAATTTTCATTAATGATTATTTATTATATTTTTATCATTCAGCCTGTGTAATACACGGGGTGCTAACCTAGTAAATCATTATATTCCATGTATATTTAAAACCATTATATTCCATTAAAGACTGTTCATTAACTTATGTTGTTATGTTGTAAATTTCAATAGTTAGAGCATCAATATTAAAGACTTAACAACCTAGACATAATTTACATTAAATTAAACAAACATCAATTACATAGTTTCAAAATCCAATATACATAACTTGTTTCAAAATCCAATATACATAACTTGAATAAGTATAACATTGTTTAAATTTAAAATTAGGTCTACTCACATGAAAATGTTATGAATCAAAGAGGCGCAGCGGAAACCGATTAACTCATACACACACACGAAAGCAAAAGAAAATAAACGACACAATATATAACGTGGTTCGGTCGATGTGACCTACGTCCACGGGTTGCAACTAGGGATTCTTTATTGATTAGGTGTTCAAAGATTACAATTACATGACAATGCTTAAATTGAAAAACAATTAGGTTTAACCCTAATGGGCCAGGATTAGGGCCGGCTTCCCTAAACCTCCCAAAGGCCTACAAAACCTAACAATCTCCCACTCGGAGGCCTTGCGATAAAATCAAGCTCGGCATCCAACATAAGCAATCCAGTCATCCAGTAAATCCAGTAATCTTCAATAACAAGTCTTCCAAGCCTCAATTCCCAAGAATAAGCTAAGACTTCATCATATCCAGACATATCCCCCTAGTTGCAAACCGCCCCTCAATCATCAAGTACATGAGGGCCAGTTGAAGCTCCCCCGAGCTCCAACTCAATCGTGACAACTCCTGTCAACGACTCATCCTCAATCTCAACTGGTATGGACATTCCACCAGATCCAGAGATACATCGAGGACCAACAACACTCTCCAAACATAGCAAACTACCAACAGGAGAGATTTCATCAGTTTTAGTCTTCAAAATCCAACGGCTCTTCGTGACTGTACCTGGAACACAACTCTTGCTCCCACTGTCACCGAATCCCCTGAATGGCTTAGACTTCTAAACACGTTCTGCTAACATCCCCTTGGCTCCAGACTTCATGCTTGCAAAATGAACTCTCTTAGCACGAGATTTAGCGAACCAGATTTTGTTTTGCTTAACCGGGATGGTCATACATCCCTCAGCAGGTTCATCAACCAAATACAACGACCCATGCTTCATACCACGAGCAATCACGAGATTTCCCTTGACCACCTTCCATTCATTGCTACCAAACCTTACTTCCATGCACTGTTTATCCAGCTGACCCACAGAAATCAATTTCCTATTCAGCCCCGGAATAACCCTGACATTCTTCAGGTTCCATGTAGTTCCCAACGAAGTAACCAGATCAACATCCCCCATGCCCGTGACTTCAAGCAACTCGTCATTAGTAGGTCGAACCTTCCCAAAATCACCTTCTTCAGATTCAACATTGTTTCCCCGCTGTCCATGGCATGAAACGAAGCCCCTGAATCCATGACCCAAGAGTCCACGCAGCTTTCAGTGCTGCATACCAAAGCATCATCATCATAAACGCCCTCAGTAGCGTTTACTTGCTTCGAAGTACCCGGGCATTGACTCTTAACATGCCCTACTTCATTACAGCTCCAACACTTCACATTCTTCCGAGTCTTAGACGGACTTCTTCCCCGACTCCCACTGCTTCTGTTATTCCCTCTTCCCCTACCAACATGTAACATCTCAGAAGATGATCTTGCACCATTACTCTTTCGGCGAATGTCTTCACCTAGCACAATATCACGGATACCCTCAAATGTCATATCAGTGGTCCCAACTGAACTAGTAACAGCATCACTGTTCCAGACCAACTATCAGGTAGTGAAGACAACAGCAACACATCTTTAGTCTCATCATCAAACTTGATTCCCACAGATGACAATCTGGACAGAATCGAATTCAAATTATTTATGTGAACTGTAACCGAGCTTCCTTCGTTCATCCTTGTCATGAACAACTCTCTCATCAAGAACACCTTGTTATCAGCAGAAGGCTTCTCATACATATTTGACAGACTTGAGAATAAGTCTGAATGGAAGGTTCGATCATCTGAATGGGAAAAGCACCGCGCTCAACCAACTCTCATCTACCACCGTCGCTCAACCAATGCTCAGCCACCACTGCCGCCGCCACTTCACCATCGCTTAGCCACCACCGTCGCACCACCACCGCTGGTTCAATACCGCACCTCGATGGTCGAAGACTATGAAGGGTATAATGATAACTTTACATACTTTAAGAAGTGAGTTATTATTTAAATATTACTCAAATGATCTCCGTAAAAAGTATATTTTGTCTAAGAAGGTTAGGAAATATTTTTAAAAATTCGAAAACCATCCGAACAAACTCCGAGCGAATTTATTTTTGCATCATTGTAACGGGGGCTTGTCGAATCCTAAAACTCAAACCTTTAATCATAAACAATAAATCCTAATTTAAAACCAATACTTTAAAACAAACCCTAAACCTAAAGATAAAACATAAAAACCAAACCCTAAAATTTAAACTCTAAAACTAGTTGTTAAAGCTAAAACATAAAATCTAATATTGTACGGTTTCGATGAGATGGTTCCAATGCCATTGAAAAAAGTTCAATCGGAGTTCGTTTGAGTCAGTTTCGAAGACTTTAAAAATCTTTTAAACGCTTTATGCAAAAAAGACTTTTCATTTGATCTTTCATATATATCTCTCTCTATATATATATAGAGGAGAAACATCAAATAAGAAAAAATTGCTTAAAAAGAGTAAGAACTAATAACGGTTAGACGTGTGTTATGATAATTTAATTATAACATCTTATTTTTCAAACACTAGGCACGAGATGGGATCATCATGTCATTTTTTCAAGCACGAACGCGACCCGTTTTAAACATGTAAACAAGAAATAATTTGTTAAAGACTCTGTTTTATTATATTATTTATTTTAAATTATAAACAGCTCTTAACGGGTTTTACGGGTCTTAACATGTTTTAATGGGTTTTAACATGTTTTTATCTGTTTCGAAACAAAAGTAAACATGTTTTAACATATAAACCTATTTAAGACACGAAACATATTAAAGATAAACGTAAAACATGTTAAAATCGTGCCATGTCATAACGTATTAACGTGAACATGTTAACCTAGTCAGCGTCCTCGTACAGTATAGGGGGTTTGTTTGTGTGATTTAATAAGCTTAAATCTATAAACGTAACTCTATAAAGCATAAGTTTGTTGATATGTTGAGTGATTTGTAGATTTGTTAATTACAATTATTGAAATCTTTTAATTGTCGTCGATAAGAGTTAAGGACTTGGTGTATCCGAATGAAAAAACGAATTAATAAATTCTAAAAGTTTTATTCAAATAGCTCCCAAGCCTAAAAAGTTTATATTCACCATACAAAAATGTGCATCGATAAATAAGGCACAGAAATACGACAGATTAAATGTATGAGTATTTGCATATGTGAGATTGTACTGCTACACAACGCATCTATAATTTATGTACGAATATTCGTCTATTATATGGTCAAAAACATTTACGCAAACCTAATTAAACGTAGGAGGTTTCAAATTGTGCAAGAGGGGCAATGAATGATATAGAACCGGCTTTCGGTGTAATTAAAAAAAAGATTTAACATCATAAAAAATTCGGCTCGAGCGTGACATAAAAAAAATAGATCAGTAATATTTGTGTGTGTATTATATTACACAATATAATACTTGAATACGAAGGTCAGTCGATTAGCATATTTGTTCCAGATGAGGATGCTCCTCTCGCTCCTTTGTATATTGATGACCCGCGAATAGAATAAAAATTAGGATGGTGCGAAACAAAAACATTCATGATTGCGAAACAAAAACATTCATGAGGCGCTAAAAGCTGACTTGGTCGAACACATCGAAAGGGTTCGCACCGACATTGTTGTTCGTAATATGCATGACGACTAGTGATCTTTTTTATGTCATATTGTTTTTTTTTTAATTTTAATGTTTGTTTTTGTAAAATATTGATTATTTTTAAGTAATGTAATGTTTATTTAGTTTTTAACTAATGAAAAAATAATCATTAAAATTATACAATTGAAAAAGTTTTTAAGTGGGATGATTAGTATAAGATTTTTAGGTTTTAATAGGATGATAACAGAGCAACACACATGTTGAAGTGGTGAGCAAAAAGGAAGTTATAGAAGGTTTTTCTTTTCTTTAAACAAATAAAGGACAAAACCATGATCCTGACATTTTGATACGCAGATTTCTGTTAAGACATAATGGCATTATACGCGCCATCTTTGTTTTTAATTTTTGTTTTTCTTTTAATGTTTTAAGAACCAGATCGGACATCGAATCGGTCTTCTTACCGGTCAGAGGTCGGACCGGATTTAAGAACCGGATGATTTTATAAATATATATATATAAAATCAAAAAATATTAAAAAATATTAAAAAAATTAAAAAAACCGGTTCAATTGCCGGTCCGACCGGCTGGTTCACCCATAAACGGTTTTGAACGTAGAACCGGACCGGTTACCTCTCCGAATCCCGGTCCAGTCCGGGTTTGAAAACACTGCTTCCTGTAACAAAATAACAAATTGGTTTTACTTGTTTTTCCAAACACAAATTGTTTGTGTATTTGTACTTCTTTCAAACGTAAAATAATAATAATAATAATAATAATAATAATAATAATAATAATAATAATAATAATAATAATAATAAATTTTGATAAATAATAGTTAGTAGATTTACATAGTGGTGTTAAAAAATCTGAAATCCGAAAAACTCCGATAACTGAATTGTATCTGAAATCCGAAAAACGATCCAAATTCGAAATTTGGATAGATTTGGATATGTATCTGTTTTACTTATTCGTATATCGGATATCTGAATTCAATCTGAATATAACATGTTTATTCGGATGTAAGAACACAAATGAGATTCAAAATTTTTATTTTTTAAAATTATTGATTGAAAATGGAAAGTTTAAAATAATTGTATTATCGTCAATATTTAAAGAAAATAAATATTATATCTTTTTTAAATTTGGAATTTTACTTAATTGTATCATATAAAATTAATTTTTAACTTTGTCAAATATATCATATGCATAACCTAGAAAGACATTATATAACAAATGTGATACGGATATGCTATAATTACGACACATATCATAGAAGAGTATGGAATATGCGTGGTAATTATCAAATAAGTGTTTATTGTTCGTTCATGATAATTATCACTCATAATTGTATTTTTTGCACAAAATCCTTTTGCGCATATATATGTGTGTATTACCCAACCCGTACATTCTGTCATGCATAGTTGTTATACAAATGTGCATAAAAACATGAAATTAAATTTACACAATCGGTATTAGTAATATATAACAACGTATAACAATATGAATGACATAAATAAATATATGTTGTATTTGATTCGTTTGAGTATTTAAAATTAAATATTTTGTATAATGTGTATATGTGTGGGCCTTTAAGGGGAAAAAGTAAAAGTGCACTAATTTTAACGTTATTTTAATTATTCTGTAGAAATAACATTAAAATCACTGGGATGATCAACTTCAAACGATAACTTTGAGCCATGGACTCTTTCGGAGCAGCCTCTCTATCCCAATTGGGATAGGGGTAAGGTTTGTATTTATTCTTCCCCTCCAGACCTTACTGAAAAGTAATAACATACTGGGTAAAGTTGTTGTATAAAAGTGGTTTAGCTTGATTTTTATATAAAATTTGTATTGTAAAATATTTAAAACAAGGCATATCACAACTTTTTATTTACAGTAATAAGTTGAAAATTATGATCTTCGTCTGCTTAGTTTACCGTTTTTACCTTTTGTTGATTGATTTGTTGATGAATCTTTAAATTTGTTTAAGTTACTGCAATTTGTGGTAATTTAGTCGCTCAATTCTACCAAATAATTATCTTTGGAATACCTTATATATGATTAAAACTTTATAGCTATATCAAAATATTTCTTTAATCTTGAAACAAAAGTTTTATTGATCAAGTACAACATGTTACAAGCTGAGGATTCTCATAGCATACACCAAGCCCTTAAAAATGATGTATACCAATTTTCCACAAGTTTAATGTAACCATATTAAGTATTTAATCATAAAATTGTACTTAAGCATGTTTTTACTTTTACTCGCATAATAGTCAGGGTCTAACAATGAGAATTAAAATTGGTGGAAAAGAAAGGAGTTTTAAAACTGGTGTTGAAACCTTTTTAAGATAGTTTGATGTTATTTCCATGTTATCTTCTGTATTTATTTTTGGTTTGCCATTTCCTCATACGTTGTTTACAAAATGACAATAGTGAATGTGGTTGGACATAGCTTTATGGGAGTTTTTGGATGTTATTGTTTTGTTTTTTGAGCTCCGGGTTTTAGAATATTTTTTATGTTGGTGCTTTGTTCATTAAAGCTAAATTAATCATGAAGATTGTCTAAATAATATACATCTTTTATGATACTAACTGGATGTGTTGGGTGAAATGTGTGGCTCTGTTACAAGTGGCTTTGTCATGGCTTGTACTCGCAACTATGCTAAACTGACGTAGGTTTCGTAATGATGTTTATTGGCATTCCATACTTTCTTCTATTTTAAACGACCAAAATTTCCTTATTAACTTTTTTTATTTTTCTTTACTGATAATTTTTTAATTATTCTTTTCATTGGATGTTTTAGTTTTAGCATTCTCACTTTCTCCTCTTTCAGTTTGATTAGAATTCCATATATTACATCGTAGTCAGGATTGCTTTGAAACAGAACAAACCAAAAAGAAAAGGGAATTGCAGATGCACAAATTGATTATGCACCTGGAAGTTTATTGGTCTAATGGAAAGGAAGAACCAACAACTTGGTCACTTCTTCTGCTACGGGAGTTTTCGTCCTTGGATTATGACGAGTCAACAACTTGATTGAAACCAGAATCAATAAGGTTAACATTGCATCTCAACTTATGTAACTAAAACAATTATAACATGTAACATGGATTAGACTTTTGTAGCTAATATAGTCAACAATACCCGCCCTTGATGAACTACGATTTTGTAACTAACACAACCAAATCCATATCCTTTGCGCAACGAGCGAGAGCCGAATAATACTAGTCTTTCTATTCTAATAAACAAAAACAAGTTTTGCACATGTCATATTATCATGCTTTCTTGCCACTTGTCATTATTATATAATTTTATTAAATTCTCTATTATAATTATTAATTAAATACATTCTCTCATATTAAATACTTATAATATTAATGAGTAATAATATTATTTGTCTTTTTACATGCAAGAAAATAGTTTTTAATAAATTAAAATCAAATATTTTTATTAAAAAGCAAACTTCAAAAAAAAAGCTTATAAAATACGAAACTTCTTAAAATCATTTTTGTAAAAGTTAGAAAAGTTAGTATTTTTAGAAAATAAAAGTTTAATAAAAAATTTTTTAAAAAATTAAATAAAATACGAAACTTCTTAAAATCATTTTTGTAAAAGTTAGAAAAGTTAGTATTTTTAGAAAATAAAAGTTTAATAAAAAATTTTTTAAAAAATTAAATAAAATACCCTATAAATCATAGTTTTCAAATACTGGTATTTTTATAAACAAATGATGTTTCTTAAAACAAATTGCTTAAAATAATTATGTTCAACCAAAAGTTATAAAAATGATAGGAAAATTAAACTTTAGTTATTTATGTTAAATGATATTATCAAATTAAGTTATTTAACTTTAATAATTATATAAATTATACATTATTTTCTTGATTTGTAACAATTAGTTTTTAATAGAAAAGTAAATGAATTTGTAACATTAATTAGTTCAAAACTATGTATTCTTCCAAAACAAATAAGTCATGTATTATTTCTTTAGTTATAAAAAAATTTTAATTATTATTTTATTACTTAAAATACTCATTAATACGTAATCTGCTTAATTTATAACAAATTGTTCATTTTTTTAAATTTTTATTACCAATTATTTAATGTTTTATATTTAATCTGTGTAATACACGGGGTAATAATCTAGTTACCTATATATTAAAGGGTGTTGTTATTCTCACACCCACTTTTTTTAAAAATACACCCCTGAGACGGCCCGTAATGGCCTTTACGGCCCGTCTCAGGCATCGGTCAAACATTCACTCCTGACAACATGTTCCAATGATTGGAAGCAAGACGGGCCGTAATGGCCAGGACGGCCCGTAATGGCCAGGACGGCCCGTCTCATTCATCGTACAGACATTCCCTGCAACCTAGTACACTGATTTGACATCAAGACGGGCCGTACTGGCCATTACGGCCCGTCTTGCTTTTTCAATTCTGACAGAAGGACATTGATTTGACCCAGTACGGGCCGTAAAGGCCATTACGGGCCGTCTTGAAGATTTTCAAATTTGTATATAAGCATGAATCGTTTCAAACGAACGCGTAACTTTCCAATTCAAATATATTTCAAGATAATTCATATCTGTAACGATGTCGTTTTGGGACGGGAGTTTTTTCAACTATTCCGTGCCTGATTTGAACGAAGAGCCTCCTGTTGAGTATTCATACGGCACGATAGATCTGAATGCTGAACCTAACGCTGATGTCGGGTTTGATAGTCAAGCATCGTATGGGTTCGTGTATGACGACAGTAAACAAAGTTACACGGAGGAGGGTTATGAAAAAAAGCCGGTGGCTTCAAACGTTCACTGGGAAACAAAAGAGGTAAATTAAATGAAACTAAATGTTAATAATTGAATATTATCGCTATCCATTTAAGCTATTTATTATTGTTTTTATATGTCAGGAGTTTATGTCTGAGGAAGCGCTGGTAGGGTGGGTGAAAAGTAGAGCAGTAGACAATGGTTACATTGTAGTGAAAAGAAGAACGAAGAAATCAAAGACAACAGGCAGTGTAATCAAAGTCTGGCTCATGTGTGACCGTGGTGGCGAGCACAATAGCATCGCAATCCTTAGACGGTCAGGCAGCAAGAAAATCGGTTGTCCGTTTCAACTGATAGGGTTATACAACGAAGTTCGTGAATCCTGGAAATTGCTGGTGATTAACGACAATCACAATCACGAGCCTGCTCAGAATCTAGAGGGTCATCCATATGTTAGAAGATTCACTCAGGAGGAAGAAGATCCGGTGGAGAATCTGACCGAGCGACACATGGATCCTCGTAACATACTTTCGAGCATAAAGAAACGTAACCCTGCAAATGTATCCGTCCCTAGGGATGTATACAATTTACAGCAGAAGCTAAAAAACAAGAAGAAATTCGGTGATACTCCGATGCAGGTCCTGGAAAACGTGCTTCACAGTCAGCAGTACGTTTACTATACCCGGGAGGATCCTGAAACAAACGTCGTGGAAGACATTTTCTTCTGTCATCCAAAATCGTATTGCTGGTGGCGTGCATTTCCGCACGTACTGATGATGGACGCGACGTACAAAACGAACCAGTACATGCTTCCATTTATTCAAATTGTTGGCGTGACATCCACACACCAGACGTTTAGTTTTGCTCACGCGTTCGTAAGCAAAGAGCGTGAGGAGAACTACGTCTGGGTCTTGGAGATGGCTAAGAGTATGTTGAATAAGTGTATGGAGCCACGTGTGATCATAACAGATCGAGACCTTGCTGTTATGAATGCGTGCCGTAAAGTGTTTCCAGGCGAATTTGTGTAACTCTCCGACAACAGAGTTATACGACTACAACTACAATCGTCTGTACGAAAGACTTATCAAAGACGATAAAAAAAGTAAGCATCATATACCATCATTATGTTGAATCAATTCATCATTGGTTTTTTGTTTCATTTCATGGGTTATGGAGTATCTAACGCACACCTGGTTAAACAGTTACAGAGATATGTTTGTAACAGCATGGACCAACAGAACGCGCAACTTTGGTCAACGTACAACAAACCGGGTGGAAAGTTAGCACTCGAACCTAAAACGATTTCTCAGATCACCAAACAGCACGCTTGCATCGCTTGTCGGTTTCGTAAATGAAATCGTGCAAGCACAGGAGGTAAAAATGAAACATGATTTTGAAACAAGCTTGATTAAAACTATGGGTCATCATAAACTACCAATATTTGATAACCTTCGATGAAAGGTGTCCCATAAAGCCCTTGATTTGTTGGTAGAGGAAAAAGAAAAAATAAGAGTCATGCGTGACAAAAATATGACGTGTGGCCACCAGCTTTGGACTAGTTGTGGGTTGCCGTGCGCTTGTAATATATCAAAATATTACAACACAGGTTCGTAATATTAAATGTAAATATTAGATGTTTCGCACGTACTTAGTTTTTTATATTAACTCTAATTATAAATTATGCAGATAAAAAGATACCGCTCTCAGATATAGATATTTTTTGGACTAAACTTAACGCAGCTAACCCAACACTGTTAGAAGAAGAAGAAATAGATGTTATAGGACAAATGTGTTTGGTTACAGAAGAAATAAATTCCAAACCTATTGAAATTAAAAAGAGTCTAATAAAGAAGGTCTTGGCGCAGGTATTTCCAAATAAAAGCGACAAAAAGGCGTCTTCGGTTCAAAAAGATACACGTGGTCGACCAACTTTAAAGGCACAGAAACAAAAAGAGCAAGACCAAGACGTTGTTAAAGATAATTTAGCGTCGCAAGAAAGTACATTTGAACCTTCGAGGCATAGTTCGTTTACAGCTGTGACCGAAAAAAGTCAGAAACCCGTATTTCGGCGCAGCCGTTCCACATCGGTATCAAAAGCAATGCCACCATCGGACTCGCTAAGTCAAAACGAATTTCGTTTTCCACGTAACATGAAGCCAGAAGGATTAAACAATGTTTATCGCTTCGGTCATCACATCCTTCCTCTCCTTCAACCTTACGTGATAAACATACAAGATGTCCAGCCAGATGGTAACTGTGGTTTTCGTTCTGTAGCCGTGGGTTTAGGATTCGATGAAAGTCATTGGTCGACTACATAGACGTTTAAATGTAATAAACAAATTATTATTTATTATTTATAATAAAACTGAATTTTTTTTTAAATTAAAAAAAAAAGATAGAACATTACGGCCCGTAATGACCAATACGGCCCGTAATGTTCTTGTTATATACAGATTTCAGTTTTATTTTTGAACTTTTCCACACACATACACTCACAAACTTTCTCGTCTTGGTCTATACACCCCGTCTTGGTCCTTCAAGCTTTCGATACCTGGTACGTATTTTCACTCGTAGATCATAAATATGTGTTTAGATTTGGTTTTTGATCGAAATAGGATGTGTTTAGGCTGTTTTTAAGTTTTCGAAATAAGAACAAGACGGGTCGTCTTGGCCATTACGGCCCGTCTTGCTCCTTTAAATTCAAATCAGTCGAGAACATGACGGCCCGTCTTGACCATTACGGGCCGTCTTGTTCATACCAGGGAAGAAGGTGACCTTTGGCCTGGTATGGCCAAGACGGGCCGTCTTGACCATTACGGGCCGTCATGGTCCAAGACGCCCTGGTTTTGCTTGAGACGGGCAAAGTCATTACGGGCCGTCTTGGTCTATACGGGCCGTCTTAGACAAAAAGTTTTTTTTTACGTTCGATCGTTTTTTCGTTTTTCAGCTTATACTTTCTGTAGCTGAGATGGATCCAGAGATGCCACAACAGGGGCCACAGCAGCAGGGGCCGCCGTTGGATCCGGAGTCCCTGGCGCTCTCGCAGCACGAGTGGCTGCAGTTCGAGGAGGGGTCTGCGGCATTCATGAGGTGCCGTCGGATACTACGGATGACCGTGCCGACGCCTCGTAGTATAGACTGGGGTCTTCTGGCGGATGTCGGGGAGGCGGCTCGTGCGAGAGCCATCCTCGGCGAGGATACGCCGTGGACTCGCTTGTTCGATATCGCGGACATGCCCACCTACCGCTTGATCACTGTGGAGTTTCTATCCACGTTCAGATACCGAGCTCACCAGGCCGCAGTTCGGGAGGAGGATGACGAGGAGCTTCCTCCGGATGTCGAGTTCTCCTTATGCGGCCAGCACGTCGAGATGTCGATCGAGCGGTTCGCCGTGCACTTAGGCATCTATTACGAGCCGGAGACCGTTCGTGACGACTTCACACAGGGTTTGACGCAGGGGGAGGATGAGGTTATGAGGGCCTGGTGGTCCCAGGTATCCGATACGCCCTTCACCGGCCCCCGAGTACGGGCCTCGACGATCAGAGATCCACTGATCCGTTACATCCACCGCTGCATCGTGACGACCATCTCAGGTCGCGGTCAGAGCCAGGAGTGGGTGACGTCGACAGATCTGTTTTATCTGCACTCACTCATTGCTGGCAGGCCGTGCAACCTGGCACGGTGTTTTGCGTTGTACTACGCCTCCTTCTCCCACCGACAGGAGCGCGGTACATTGTGGGGTGGCGCCTTTGTCACCCACATCGCCCGCAGCAGAGGCATGATTGACATGCTTGAGGATCTGGCGGCGATCGAGCCTTGTAAGCTCGATCGTCGTACGGTCATCAGCATGAAAGTTGCCGCCGGCATCCCGGGTCTGGGATTGCGGTTTATTGGGTTGGACGGCCGCCCGTTTCAGCCGGCCCAGGTTATTGTATTGCCAGACCAGCAGCAGCAGCAGTAGGACGGTGGCCCGATACCGGAGCCCGAGCCGATTCGGGAGGAGCCGGTTTTGTCACCGCCGCGAGATGAGGAGCCTCCGCAGCATCCACCGCACGTTTACCGTGCGGTGCGCCTGACCGAGCCACTCGAGGCGTTGCTACACCAGATAGCCGCCCGTAGCGACGAGATGGCCCAGCGGATGGCACGCATCGAGCGACGGCTCGATCGATACGAGGATTTGGTCCAGTGGACAGTCGCGTCAGAGCATGCGCGACGGGACGGGACACAACTTCCACCGTTCCCGGAGCCACGCGTCTACGCAGACGATGACGCTGGACCATCCGGATCGTAGTTCATTTTGTATTTATGTATTTTGATTCATTGTATATAAAACCGTACAGTGTATATACGTATGTTTCTTTCTACATTTGTATTGTTTCTGTTTGTGTTGTTTGTATTGTTTCTGTTTGTGTTGTTTAATATTTGCGCAAAAAACTTTATATTGTTTAAATTATTTTAACTAACGCAAACAAGCTGATTAGAAAATGAAATATTTAGTTAAAACGAAATTATGACGTTTAATTAACGTATTAGCCGTGTATCGTTCAAATAACTTACATAATAAACGTATATCGTTAAAAATTAAATTTAAATACGTAAATTAAGTTTAAATAAAATAAATAACACACATCGTTCAAATAATTCACGTATTAATCGTATATCGTTAAAAATATTTAAATAAGTAAATTATGATTAAATAAAATAAATTAACTCAAGACGGCCCGTACTGGCCAGTACGGGCCGTATCAACGTTTATCAAAACTGGTTGACACTCAAAATGGCTTGAAAAATAAGTTTGGGCAAAGACGGGCCGTACTGGCCAGTACGGCCCGTCCCACAGAATGTTGCACTGATTCCTAGGAATTCTCTGGAATGTTCGTCTGTACTCAATACCGGGCCGTAATGGCCATTACGGCCCGTATTGGCCCGCAGGGGTGTAAAAATATAAAAGTGGGGTGTCCAAATAAAACAGCCCATATTAAAAAAGCTGGGCTCATGAATAGTAAAAATGTGTATTTTCAGGATTTGACCACCATTAGACTATCCACAGTGGTCACCCCACTGAAAACCCTTCCCCACTGAAATTTCCTGCCACGTCATCACCCCACTGAAATCCTTTAACACCCACAATGGTCACCCCACTGAAAACCCTTCCCCACTATTCCACGTCATCAACAATTAAAATTAAATAAAAAAACATTACTCTAATTTAAAAATAATTCAATATTTTACAAAAAAAAAAAACACATTACATTAAAAAAACAATAACATATTAAAAATATTCTAGACGGCTTAGATGCTACGAACGACAATATCGGTTCGAACCCTTTCGATATGTTCGACCAAATCGGCTTTTAACGACTCGTGAATGCTTTTGTTTCGCAACGCCAAAATTTGGTTATCTCTACGCGGGTCATCAATTTCAAAAGGAGAAGACGGTTCGTCTTCATCGGGAACAAACGGGCTAATCGACTTGCCCTCACATTCAAGTATCATATTGTGTATTATGATACATGCATACATAACGGATCTAATTTTTTTAGGATGCCATGCTCTAGCCGGATTTTTAATAATTTGAAATCTTTTTTTAAGAACACCAAACGCCCGTTCAATATCCTTCCTTGCACCCTCTTGTGCTACTTGAAACCTTTTCCGTTTAAAGGTTGTTGGACATGTTATTGTTTGCATAAAAACCGGCCATTCTGGGTAAATCCCGTCAGCAAGATAATAACCGTGAGCGTACTCGTTATCGTTACAAAAAAACGATGATTGTGGAAAAACACCGTTTTCCATATCATTGAGTAACGGCGACGAGTTTAGAACGTTTAGGTCGTTATTCGCACCAGGCATGCCAAAATATGCATGCCAGATCCATAAATCCTGTGAACAAACTGCTTCAAGAATAATTGAGGGGCATCCGTGATCGCCTCTCATAAATTGTCCTCTCCATGCAACCGGACAATTTTCCCAATCCCAGTGCATACAATCAATACTACCAAGCATACCGGGAAATCCATGATAATTTTCATGGTGTTCGTACAAATTCATAACATCATTATAATTTGGTTTGCGCAAATATTTAGGACCATAGAGTCGACGGATATTCTTACAGAAATTATAAAGGCACACTCTGGAAGTGCTGTCTGACATCTGTAAATAGTCGTCCATTAAGTCTGCCGTACTCCCGTAAGCCAATTGTCGAATAGCCGACGTACACTTTTGTAACGGTGTGAATCCTCGCCTGCCGCGAGCATCCCATCTCAGTTGAAAATAACTATCTGCAACCTCCAGATCGTTCACGATACGTTCAAATAGAGGTCGTTGCATCCGGAAACGCCTCTTGAACAACTTCTCATTATACAACGGTTCGGGCCCAAAATAATGACGCATCAACAGATCATGCCCAGCTTCCCTGTCTCGATTAATCTGAATTCTTCTAATTATAGGCCGAGGAATCTGAGAAGCGTTTTCTTGAGCCATGGTAGACAAAGCCGCGATAAAAAGATCAGTACCCTCGCTATCAGAAGATGAGAACACCGTAGAGGATGATGACATTTTTATAAAAAAATGTATAAAATTTAAGAGAGTTTTGGATGGAATTGAGTGTGTAAAAATGTTGGGTATTTATTTAGTTTAAAAAAGTTTTTTTTTTTTTTTTTTTTTTTGGTTTTTACCGTTTAATAACGGTCAAGAGAGATGGACCAATCACATTCAAGTGATTTCAACGGGGAGCGGGGGCCGCTGGGCCGGTTTGAGCGGGCGCCGCTGGCAACGGTGGCGGTGTGCCCGCTGGACCCCGCGGCGGGATGGAAGCCGCTGGCAACGGCGGGGAGGGTATTGTGGCAAGTCTTATGGAAATTCACTACTACCTATGAACGTTTTCTAATGTTTCGGTCACCGGTCACCACCCCACCACCACCACCACCCTCCACCATCTCCTCCGCCGCCTCCGTCACCAGCTGCAGTCGTCCACCATCCTCCTCCACCAGTGATTCATCATCCACCACCCTCCTCCACCAGTGGTTCACAATCCTCCACCAACGCATAAACTACACCACCACGGCACCACCACTAAACCTAAAAACCCTCCTGCATCGTCTCCTGTAGTCGTCCACTACCCTCCTCCACCACTGGTTCACCATCCTCCACCAACGCATAAACCGCACCATCACGGCACCACCACTAAACCTAAAACCCTAAAATCAAATATTCTACCCGTCGTTCCAGAGGCCAAGGAGGACGAAACCGCCGCTGCCGACGAAGACGCCGGACCACAGGTTGCTCCGATTGTCAAGCTTGAAGAAGTCGCTGTCACTACCGGTGAAGAAGATGAAGACGCCATACTTGATCTGTAAGATTTCATCATCGACTCACATGTTTGGTTAGAATTAATCGTGCAAAGTGTTTTTATTTATGTATTTGAAGGTTTCTCGCAAACTCATTGTATGTTGAACTCTCCGATCATTATTTTTCTTAAATCCTTTGTAAATCTTCTATTTTAAAAGATGAATGGTGAGCTTGATATTCTAACTACTCTGTGTGTATCCTCTGTTTTGCTATAGGTGTTGTTGATTATAGTGATTTACAACCCTTGAAGCTTACGGTACAGGCTCAGATGCATGGTTTCTGTGTTCCTTCTTTTGATGCATGATTGGCATGTGATTATGCCCTCTCATCTTGCTACTTTCAATTGATACAATAACTGTGAGAAGATGGTTGTTTATCCCATCAATTTTATGATCTCTTTGACATTTCAACAACATGTGGAAGCCATCGGAAAGCTTAAAGAGGTGTACAAGAGGATGGGTATCTTACTAGAAAAATCCTAAATTAGTGATTTTCTTTTGAAAAACTTAACCTAACACTAATTAAAATAACATTACTGATCTTTCAGATTTGTGAATTTTAGTTATAGATGCAATTTTTGAAGGATTTAGAATCTGAAAGTATGAATATGTTAATGGAGTTGCAAGTGCAACTGGAGAAATTGAAGAGTAATTCAGAACCAGGTTAGTTTAACTCATGATCCACTCTTATAATTCAATCATATACTACAATTGTTTGATTTAAAATATATAATTTTTTAATGCAATTTTTATGTTGTTATGAAGACTTTTGTTCTTTGTTGGTTCAATATTTTGTTGTATGAGATTCCAGTTTTGTTTCGACCACACTGTTACAAGCCCACACTAGATTCTTTGTAGAAACTATGCACTGGGTTGCTTGCTTACATTCTTGAATCACGAGTAGTTGTATTTTTTATGCTATAGTTTTTATTTTATGTCATACACTTATGACTTATTATGATCAACATGCAACTTCAATATTATCTTATGTTGTAACATGTTATTGTTAAAGCTGTTGCTTTCCTGTTACACTCTATATTGGATGTGTAGAACAAAAATGGTGCTCAAGAACTTGGATGATGAGAATCCTTTAAATGCCACTGTGTTTTGCATAATAAAATCAGTTGTAAAGGCTATTGAGATTTTAAATATAGTATCCGCCAATGAATTTCATACACTATTGCTTATTAGTACATCTACCTACTTCAATTTTACTATACAATTACATTGTTTATGGTTTTTGTCATCATGTAGGAAACTCACCTACATTGACGCATGCCCTTCCAGATTTCAAAAAAATTAGGTTCCAGAGCTGTTGAGATTTTATATAAACATAGTGTAAACTGTTGATATTCAAGTGTTTTGCTTATAAATGCATATATATGCCCTGATTTGACTATATAATATATACATTTATGTCTTTACATCTTAAAACAGGTATTCTTCCGTTGTACATTTTATGTGTACAGGTACGTCTAATCTACAAATCCCTTTTTTAGGTACATTGGTCGAAAGTTTTTTTGTGTCCCGTCATTGGTGTACTACGTATAAAATTTGATTCTACCAATGTCATCCATGATTTGTAAGGTAACCTCTTTCTTTTGTTTTATACTATATTGTATGATTACCCATTTCTTTTGTTTTTTACGTCACTTTTTGTGCGTATAAAAAGAGATTAGAATGACCAAGAGAACACGAAAAACCATCTTTAACTTGGTATTAGATTTAGAATGGGAATTAGTTTGGTATTCACTACTTATGGCCATGGTGGTTTCTGCCATTTTTGAAAACGCTAGAAGAAAACTAGTAATTAAACAAGGGCTACTCAACAACCCACAAGTGGTTGTTTTCATGTTAGCAAGTCTCCTTACATACCGTTAATGCATAATAGTGTGGCTTTGGCGGTCGCTGCAGGTGGAGAGTTGTCGGAAACGAGAGAAATCAAACTTTCACAGATCGATTTAGGGCTTTGCTTCTCTGCTGCCGTCGGCCATCACCATCCACCACTCTGTCGTCCGACCTTCACCACTTCTATGCGGCGTCGGTGGTCGCTGCAGGTGGAGACTTGCCGAAAACGAGAGAAATCAAACTTTCACAGCTCTGTTGAAGCTTGATCCACAAACGAGTAAGTATGATAAATCACTTGAATCATCATTACAAAAATTAGGTTGTTCTTTGAACATGACATTTTTTGTTATTCTAACTTCTAATGGTGATGCCTTTGTTTATGTAATATGATTTCAGCCAATATAGTTATTTGTTGAACGACATTGAATGAGCAGAACAAGAGAATCCACATGCAGATCATTCTAAAGATTTTCAGATTCAGATGTTTTGGTATTAATCAATAAACTTGAATTTTTGGCATTTATGATTTGGATATTTCCCCCAACATTGGAAGAGAGGTAATATTTTGTACAGGGCTTGCTTTTTGTCACTGGAATTTGACATTGACACTGTTTATTTCAAGCTTTGGTACTTAAATCACTAGCCTTGTGTATTTTAATGCCTTATTTTGATATGTTTTCAGACCTGATTATAACTGCACAAATATTTGAATCTGAATACTTGGATTGGACATAGCTGGGTCACAAACTAAAATTTGTTTATCAGAGTGTAATATGTTAAGAATTTCCATTTGTATTGTATTTACTAATGTTATATCCATGGTTGTTTTAGAGTTTTATTCAATCACAATTTTTTTTTATGTAGGTCATGCATGTTATTGCAACAAAAAGATGGATGAAAAGTTCATACGGAATTATTTTATATTTGTTGTCATCTTATATTCTAAAATAAAAAGTTGGGAATTGATGTTTTAGTGATGAATGCAGGTGATGATTTTGGTTTCTGAGATTAAAAGCATTTGTATGAATTGGGAGGTTTTTAAATGATTAGGTATGTTTAAATCTTATATTCTAGCAAATGTTGCTGCGGTCATAGGTAAAATTGCACTATTGGATTTTAGCTAGAATTTACATATGCCACATCAACCAGTAGTGACACAGAGACCAAACCAATAGTATACTCTCAACAAGTTGCTAGAGTGGAATACAACCTGCAACTCATTTTTTTTTATGTTATGTATGTGCACTTCTTCATTTGGTTCACCCATTTATGTATAAGATTGTGCACTTCATATATAGTTGGTTCTGATGAATCTAGGCTTGGTCTAGAACAATTTTTTAAAGATACTTCTTCATAGAATAAATACAAAAAAATGGAGAGATTTAATGATTACATTTGTGTTATGAGTTTTGAATTTCATTTCTTTTTGTCATGATGAAAATTGAGATTTAAAACATTTCATTAGGTCATAATGGTAATCCTTTTGGATTTAAATTTAAATGTTTGCATCAATTCTGAAACTGACATTCTTATCCATTGGTGTCATCAGAAAGTTTATTAATTTGCTTGATAGAATTTGATTTTTATGGTATTAGTTTGTGTTAAAACAGTGCAAAGGTGGGTAGTCCAAGGAACGGAGTTTATCATTTCATATAAACCAAAATGAGTAAGCCATTTCTTTTATTACAATACCAAAAAAAAAAAAAAAGGCCTGCACCATTGACAGTAGGTTGCAAATAAGACTCTTATTTCAGAATAAGAATTGTATTCAGCTTTTTTGTGAGAATGAATGGTATATGACTGCATGTTTCTCTACTCTCTTAAAATTTTTACACAAGTTATATTCCTATTTGTATTAGGAAACTTGCAATGTGGAGATGCTTTAATTTTGAATGTGGAGCCTGTCATGTATGTACAACTGACATTTTATTTCTTCGCTTCATATACTCAATATTGCTGGTAAATTATTTGTCAGGTATCTAATGATATTGCAGGTTTTGTCAGATGCAGGTCTTGCACAAGATGTAGTCAACAAGGTTAATAAATTGAGTGAAGAAACTTTGCGGTTAGAACCATTAGGTGATGACATACTTTACTATGCTTTGTACTAGGATTGTAAGCGATCCGATCCGATCCAAGCTGAGCCAAGCTAGGTTGGGCTTGCTTACAAACCGATCTTATTTAGTTATCATCATTTGTTGTAATGCTGCTGCTTTCCCTTTTTTCACCTTCACTGACAAATATTTTTTGTTATATGCTTCAGCTGATTAATTACCTAGCAGAGCGAATGATTACTGCACAAATATTGCAGAAAAATGCTGTTATGCAAATGGTGGATAATAAGGTATGTATTAAAATATTACCATAATGCTTCTAACTACAACGCTCCAGATGTTTATTAAAGATTGATGCTTTTTTGTTGCTTTATTATACCATTCATTCCCACATTTTTTTATTTAAGATGGTGGGAACCACAGAAGAATGTCTACAACCTCTTAAATATATTCACATTAAATATTAGTCAAGATCTACTTCTTCACCTTCTCCTTTTGCAGGGAACCCACTTTTTAGTAAGCTTTTTTATGTATTTTATCTGGATTTAGATGTGATTGTAGTATGATTTTTGGGTTTTTTTTTTATTTGAATTTTGATTGCTAGATTTATAAAATGGATGAACATGATCCAAGCTCTGCAATTCTTACTACATTTCTCAAAGCATCCAGATCCGCGATCTGGACCTGAACGACGTGGCAGGAGGCGATGAGCTCGCATGTAGGTGAAGATAGTAATCCTTCTAAATAACTGATACTCTACGGTATGCAACATTTTAGATTTGTTAATCTTTTAAATAATGTAATTTGAAATGAGTGATTCATATTAATTATGAGAAAATAAATGATTAAGATTTTTTGAAGGGTATTTTGGACATTTACAAACTAACATAAATTTCATTTAATAAAAATCTACCTTATATTTTCAAACCTTTATAATTTTTATATACACTGTTATTTTTTATATAAAAAATACACTATTAAACTCATCTTATTTTTATTTTTAATTCAAGTATAGTCTTGTGAAATTCTTTCAAAGTGTTCGTAATTGCACTAATGTATACGTACTGTAACCTTAAATACATATCAATAACCAAACATATATAGACATATAAAACCATGATTTATGCAATTATAACACATAACAATGCATGCAACTAGAAATAAAACTGAGAAAATGACTTCATATATGGTTTCAAGAGATTGGTTGCGGCTTGCATAATTGTTGATTTTTTAAGTCTTGCTTTTAATTTCCAGTTCTGCTGCGAGTAGATATGTACAAAAAATTGGTTAACCGATCCTTTCGCCCTTTAAGGTGAGTTTATCTACATATATTTTTTTTCATTTTGTAAACTTTTATGGATGTTAATTTTTTTACCCGGTTTAACGCGCCGCATCGCGCGCGGGCTTAAACCTAGTTATATTATTAATAAAAGGATGGCTTATGAATAGTATACATGGATGACCTTGAATATTTGCCACCAGTAATAGATGGATTCCTGACTAAGTTACCTGTACCCACCTTACAGTTCACACCACACCACACCTAACTCCATTCAAAAGAAAAGGATGCCAAACTCGACCTCCCACCACCACCTTCCATCATTTCCTGCCAGCTCCAGCCGATTTCGTGCCTTCGATATCCACCGTCACCACAGCTTCGCATGTAGTCGATTAAAGCTGAAGCCTTGACCATCGGTTGGTGCTTCCATCGTAACCAATCTAGGGTTTGAAAGCAGGTGAGCCACCGGAGCATCGACTCACTTGATGCTAATAGTTGCGCCGATCGAGTTTAGCAGGTGTTCTCAATATAGGGTTTGAAAGCAGGTGAGCCGACGGAGCTTCGACTCACTTGATGCTAAAAACGATCGTGATAGAAGTGTGTGATTCGCACGGTTCGTCTGGCTTGCTCCTGCCTGACTTCTCTTTCTCCTTCGCACCCATTTTAGGGTTTAACTAGCAGGCTGGTTAGTGGTTACAATTCATAGGTATGTATTGAAAGTGCTTTTGGGGAAGCAAATGTGAGTATTGATGTTTCGTGGGTTTATATGGGTTTAATTAGCAAGCTGATGTATTGATGTTTGTTTGCAAGTAGCAGTTTCAGGTAATAATGAAGAGGTAGAAATTACATTAAAATGTTCATACCTGAAAATATTATGGAAGTGCTGATATGAGATTGGTAGATGTTTGTCATTTTTGTAGCATACGTATGAAGATTGAAGCACAAGATGTGGTTGAAGAACTTACAAATCAAAGAGCAGACAAGCATGTACTGATGTACATGTATTTTCGTAGACCTCTTAACTGCAGGTGATTTTTGAGCAGATGTGTATATAAGTGTAATGTTTTATTTCCTTTTTGTGGCTTTATATATGTACAAAAAATCAATTGGGTTCTAGCTATTTAAATTTTTTTACTGTTCAAATATTTACTCATGTTATATGATATAAATATTTTGCAAGTGTGCTTTGAGATTTGAATTGAGTTTGTAGATATTCAACAGCCAGTTTTTCTTACTATCGTTATGGTCCTAAATTGACTGAAAATCATAATCATAATCAATTTTACTTACGTGCTCAAAAGAGCTTACTGCAAATTTTATGATATGATGTAGTTTATATATGTGTGGTAGGTAAAATCTATTATTATTTTATATATTTTTTTACTTTGTGTGGTTGTCACATTGTGCTATATAGATTATTGGTATTATATGACTGCAGGGAAGCTATAGGTCATGGATATCAAATGTCTACAAGGAATTTCATGGCATTTGGAATGTTGTACCACATAATTCAAATATGTAAGGTTGTTTTGAGCAGTTAGGGTATAAGAGAGCAGGTTGATCTGTTAAGTTTATAAACGGTATGTGTTAAATCATTTCTTGATTGTTTTAATGATGGTTTGTATTAAATGTTTTCCTTAGTTTAGTGAGCTTTCAGTTTTGGTGGATAGATTTGTTGGTGAATTAAGCATTGTTTATGGACCATTGGAGTTGATGCTCCATAGGTAGTTTTTTCCCTGATGATGATGTCAACAAGTTCTCACAGTTAACAGTTAATATATTTAATCAGTCACATTATATATACACACATATATATGTAATTATAGATCATTGTTTTTGTAGGAGACTGCTGTATGATGACGGAGAAGGTGTTCCAGAAGCTTTAAATGTAACAGTTTGTGTTGGTACTGATTGTAGAAGACCAGCTGTAAGCATTGTTATAATTAATCACATTAATGATGCAAGTTAGGGATTTAGCTTTTCTAATTCTTATGTTAATGGATTTGCATTTACAAATTCAAGGGAAATTCTATATTACAATCGATTCGTTTGGGGAGGGTGCCAAGTGGTGCCGGTCATATGGTCAAGAGATGTATTCTTCGCTTCTTTGGCCTTCACTGAACAGGTAAAATAAATGTGCAATTTTTATTGTAGATTTTAAGATTAATAAATAGTTACTAACCATTAATATCATGTTTTATAGGATGGAAACACAACATCCAATTTCTAGGTGTCAAAATTTTTAGGAATGGATTCCACCTACAGTCTCCCTGAAAATGTAGTGTTGCTTGACAACGGGAAGGTCGTTCTCCGTTTAGCACACTTATATGAGGTTCTTGCTCTTTTCTTCACATAAATGGAAAAATAGACAGGTGAAGACTTGGGTGGGCTAGGTAACAACTCAAAACGAGTAGTCTTTTAGTGAGGGTGGGTTGAGTTGTTTTAATACACTTTGTCTTTTTTTTTGGTAAAATAACCGATGTGACAAATATGACTAAAAAGGAAACTGCATCATCACAATAGAAAATAGAAAGAAAAGAAAACTGTAGATGCACAAATGGAATATGCACCTGCAATTGTATTGGTCTAATGGAAAGGAAGAAGCATCGGATTGAGCGATGAAGTGACGGGAATTAGGCGCTTCTTCTAGCGTAGAAGTTTTCATTGTTGAATTAAGACGAATTAGCAACTTGCTTGAAAGCAGAAACAAGAAGGTTAGCTTTGCATCTCAACTTCTGTAACTAAAACAATTATAACATGTAAAATGGATTACACTTTAATTCGTAACTAATCCATATACTTTGCGCAACGCGTAAGCCGGATAAAACTAGTTGTATTTAAATAATTATAAAGAAGCATTGTGTGTGTTAGGAAGTTGCAAATCTAATATAAAAAACAATTAAATTGGCGCTCAAATTGTTATAAATAGCCCCTTCTGTCTCCTTCATTTTTTACTTTTCTCCGATCGATCTCTGACACAAAACTCCATGGGAAATTGTTTGTGCCATTTGAGCACGAATTCGGACGAGGAACCATGTATGCAACCCGCCGAGCAGAACGCCGATCGAGCAGAAGGAGATGAAAATGTGGATGACAATGAAGAAGCATTACCTGATATAAGCGATGGTGATTCATCTTTCGGACGTGATCTGAACGCCGATAGCGCTGGAGAAGAAGTGGAGGAAGATGTGGATGACGATTCTTCTGCCGATGGTGATCAACCTGATGATGAGATTCAACTTCAACAAATCTCTGACTATGATTCGGCAGAACTTCAACCAATTTCTGACAACGCATGTATTTCTTAAGAACTCCAAATTTATTTCCATTTTAGTTTTACTAAACTTAGTGCAAGATCGATTCACTCATTCATTCTGATGATGTGAACGTACAACGATGTACCAATTTATGACGATTTGAACGCATGTGTTTCTTAAGAACTCCTAAATTCATTTTAGTTTGAGTTTTATTAAATTTTAGTTTGAATGAATTTTTTAACAATATGTAAACAGTCGAAGAAAATAATGAGATTAATGAAGATGGATTCATGATTCGATGGCCCGTGTTAGTGATTGGTGGTATAGTAGGGTTGTTGATCAAGTGGGCTATGATCAACAAACAATCCAAAAGGTGATCACGATGGTATACACGAAGGAGGCAACAATGGTGGTTAGAGGTGTGATGCATGCAATTATTCATAGTACTTGTTCTTCATGTTCATTTTGGAACTACGACTGGGATATCAATAATTCAATTTGCATTTGCGTTTTGGAAAATATGTTGTTTATTCTTTATGTTTTTGTAGTCAAATTAAGGGAATTCTTTTTCCTCATACCACTTCTCATCCTATTGAGTTATCTGGAAATTTAAGTGTCCGGTTAGAGAAGTAAAAAAAACGCTCCTAGGCTTAAACAAATTATAAATTATATAAACCTTCTTTAAAAAGCGATTATCGTTATAACAATAAACATAACAAAATCATAGACTTGGGGTCTTAATGAGGTCAACGCGATCGCGTTTCGGGTTAGTCGCGTTTTCTTAAAATAAGTCTAATATTCAAGATAAAAAAAATCATAGACTTAGGGGTCTTAAAGAAAACGCAACTAACCCGAAACGCGATCGCGTTGACCCGATTAAGACCCCTAAGTCTATGATTTTGTTATGTTTATTGTTAGTTAATCATTTTTTAAGAAAGTTTATATAATTTATAATTTGTTTGAGCCTAGGAGCGTTTTTTTACTTCTCTACCCGGACACTTAAATTTTCAGTGATAACTCAATAGGATGAGAAGTGGTATGAGGAAAAAGAATTTCCTTAATTTGACTGCAAAAACAGAAAGAATAAACAGCATATTTTCCAAAACGCAAATGCAAATTGAATTATTGATATCCCAGTCGTAGTTCCAAAATGAACATGAAGAACAAGTACTATGAATAATTGCATGCATCTCACCTCTAACCACCATTGTTGCCTCCTTCGTGTATACCATCGTGATCACCTTTTGGATTGTTTGTTGATCATAGCCCACTTGATCAACAACCCTACTATACCACCAATCACTAACACGGGCCATCGAATCATGAATCCATCTTCATTAATCTCATTATTTTCTTCGACTATTTACATATTATAAAAAAAATTATTCAAACTAAAATTTAATAAAACTCAAACTAAAATGAATTTAGGAGTTCTTAAGAAACACCTGCGTTCAAATCGTCATAAATTGGCACATCGTTGTACGTTCACATCATCAGAATGAATCGATCTTGCACTAAGTTTAGTAAAACTAAAATGGAAATAAATTTGGAGTTCTTAAGAAATACATGCGTTGTCAGAAATTGGTTGAAGTTCTGCCGAATCATAGTTAGAGATTTGTTGAAGCTGAACCTTATCATCAGGTTGATCACCATCGGCAGAAGAATTGTCATCCACTTCTTCTACAGTGCCATCGGCGTTTAGATCATGTCTGAAAGATGAATCACCATCGCTTATATCAGGTAGTGCTTCTTCATTGTCATCCACATTTTCATCTCCTTCAGCTCGATCGTCGTTCTGCTCGGCGGGATGCATACGTGGTTCCTCGTCCGAATTCGTGCTCAGATGGCACTAACAATTTCCCATGTAGTTTTGTGTCGGAGAAAAGTAAAAAATGAAGGAGACGAAAGGGGCTATTTATAACAATTTGAGGCTTTGAGCGCCAATTTAATTGTTTTTTATATTAGATTTGCAACCTCCAACACACACAATGCTTCTTTTAAAATACAATGTTTGTATTTTTAATTGTAAATAAAAAGTTGTGATATACCTCGTTTTAAATATTTTACAATACAAGTTTTATAAAGTTGAACCACTTTTATACAACAACCTTGCGTAGCTAAAACATAAGTTGAACCACTTTTATATAAAAATCAAGTTGAACCACTTTGAGCGGGATTATTAATCAAACTTAAATAAAACATAAGTTGAACCACTTTTATATAAAAATCAAGTTGAACCACTTTGAGCGGGATTATTAATCAAACTTAAATGTCAAAGATAACGTGCATAACTTTTTCTCAGCTAAAACATAAGAAAACCATATGCATGTATAATGGAATTCTAGTTGGCACCATTAACCCACCACTTTGTCGTAAAATATCCACAATCCTTCAATTCAAT
Source organism: Mikania micrantha (assembly GCA_009363875.1). Classification (NCBI taxonomy): domain Eukaryota; kingdom Viridiplantae; phylum Streptophyta; class Magnoliopsida; order Asterales; family Asteraceae; genus Mikania; species Mikania micrantha. The sequence goes on along the minus strand of CM018689.1, from coordinate 52,749,477 downwards.
GGTACAACAACACCAAAGTAATTAATAAAAGCAAGATAAACAACTATCGGATACAACTACAATTAGAAAAAATAATGGTAACAGTACTTACCTGATTATGACATATATGGTAGTGTCTCCCAATTGTTTTTTCTTTTTTATTGTTACTTATTTGGAGGTTCAAAGGCTTGTTACAACGAGGACAAAAGATTTCAGAATTCTGCAAAAAAGCAAGAAAGGTCAATATTGACAACAAAGTAAAAGACTAAAAGGATGAAAAGGATTAGTTCTAGCTTTTTCACATTCAGCTTTTTCTATGCAAAAATTGTTGAAAGCAGCAAACGCCTCCTCTTTGGAGTCAAATCCACAATAAACGGAACCAGGAAATCCACACACATTATATTACTAGTCTATTATAGTAAGATAATAGACTAGATGTATAAGGATTAGAGCGGGTAGCGGGAATCGAACCCGCATCGTCAGCTTGGAAGGCTAGGGGTTATAGTCGTCGTCGATTCATCATTTTTAACGTCTCTAATTCAAAACCGAACATGAAACTTTGGTTTCATTGAATATGGATAAATTGCTAATATGCAAAACACATGTGACCTGGGCCGGTCCATTGTGTTGTAAATCTACCCTTAGCTTAAAAAATATTGCAAGAAGAGATAGTAAGTTTAGTAGACCTAAATTTGTAAATCAAAAGTTTTTATTACAAATACCACCTAAAATGATGCAAGGAAAAGCCTGTGATGCGGGTATTTATAAATACATTAACTATAATAAAAAGTCAAAACAGTAACAAAGTAACAGACCATCCCATGCCTAAACAAACAGTAGCAACTAAACAAACTAAATAGTGTTTGGTGATGTAGAGTGTGAATCTTACACAGGTGGGTTTGCAAGCATATCCCGGATATGTTGGACCTGATCTACTGGCGATTGCTTCCTGAAAAAGAGACGAAGCCCTATGCGGGTAGTAGATCTTCTAAACTGAGCACTTACTAGATCCACCTTAGCCACAGTCACTAGATTCGCGGAATGAAGAGCAGCAAGAGCATCGAACAGACGTGGTTACCACTCATTCCAGTTATCATTTACATCAATAGGCCCTCTTGCATCACTAAGCCTACTTGCATCAATAGACATAGCAGACTTTCTGGACCTAGAAGACTTACTGGATCTAGAAGACTTAGGGGCTGTTTGTTTTTTAAGAAAACGTCTGCGAAGGTCTGCGAGACCTCTTTTGTCTGCACCCCGCAGACCAAGGAAAGATGTAGGGTGTTTGTTTTCTCGCAGACATTTCATTAAAAAACGTCTGCGAGACCTCTTCTTGGAAAAGAGGTGGACCAAACTCTTCTTGAGGTCTTCCAACCTCTTCCAATCCACTCCATTTTCAGCCTTCGACCGACCGAACTCCTCCACCGCCATAGTCGCCGTCGCCGCCTTCTCCACTGCCCTACTCGTCGTCGCCGCCCTGCTCCACCGCCCTACTCGTCGTCGCAGACCTACTCCACCGATCGCGACTGGTAAGTCCTCCACTGCCGCTCGTTAGGGTTTTAGAACGAGGGTTCGATGGAGGGTTTCTACTCCACCGCGGTTTCGATCGAGGGTTTCTACTCGTCGCAGACCTACTACATCATCTAGGTCGTTCTATCGATGAGCGAAGATGAGCGGAGATGAGCGGTGATGAGCGGAGGGTTTCTCGCCGCCGCTGGGACGAAAACGAAGATGAGAGGAGGGTTTCTCGCCGCCACCGTAGGGTCGTTCAATCGGAGGTGAGCGGCGGTAGGTGGAGGGGCTGAGGTTGACGGTGGGGTTGGTGGTTGATCGGAGATGGTCGATCAGAGGGGAGGAGTTCGACGGTGGGGTTAGGACGGTGGGGTTGGGAAGAGGTTTTAAGTTGATCAGAAAACAAACACCCTCATAAACTCTTCTTGCAGATGTTTGGTCCACCTCTTCTGCAAAAGAGGTTTGCAGATGTGGTCCGCAGACCGCAGACATTTTACCTCTTCAAAAACAAACACCACCTTACTGGAACTTCCAGTAGACTTTTTTCTCTAGAAACGAGGCTTACGTGTTCCAAAGACTTTGAAAAGTGATTGCTTTAGTTCCAGTGGTTGACATAATTGTTCACTACGATGCTTTTCAAATGCCTTGTTAATATCACCTCCGTTCTCAAGTGCAAGTCTTTAAGGTAACTTCCAAATCTTTCGCATGTCGCAACAGTTTATTCTATTATCACTATGTCAAGCTTGAGATCCTGTACCCATCTTTCAGTAAACTTCTCCCAGAAAATTTCAGGCACGTCAGGAGATCCCATGGTATTGTCGGTCTCATCGCAAGCGCTTTGTAGAAGTTTTTATGAAGGCATCACGATTAGCATGACAAGCCTTCTACAATAAAATATTTTCTTTCAAATGATTTCTTAAACAATGATTTATTATTCAAAATTCTTGTACTCCTATGGTCCTATTGACATCGGACATGTATATTGAAATTCTATGGACTAAAATCAAATATATGAGAACTTACAAACATTGGGTCCGGGGTATAATCACCCAATAACTTCTGCGCCCTTTCGCGGAAACTTCGTCTTTTCTACACCTAGTTGGGCCATATGAAATCTTGGCCTTTTTATATGTGTCTTCTGTAAAAAGAGAAAAATAACCGAATCAGAAGAGAAACAAACCAATGTATACGAATTACTTAGTATTACTGAGTAATAAGCATCATCATCATGAATAATTACTAAATCAACGAAGAACATATCACAAAAAAAAAGTTCTAACAGCAAACAAAACATAAGGTTGCATTAGCCGAATGAGAAGACGAACAAATGAGAAGAGGAACGAACCAATGTTCGTCGATAATCTTACATTTGAAGAACAACAGCTTGCATTAACAGAGTTACAAGCCTTCGTCAATAACCTAGCATTTGATGAAGAAGAACACGTTGATTCAATTTCGTTCGTCAATTCTTTTGATAAAGAAGAACAGATCGATTCCATTTATTTTCCCTCACTCTTCATAATGACGGAGGGAAGCGTAGTTGAGATTTGACGGTCTAAGCTAGTCGTAGCCTAATATCACTGGTTTTGATATGGGAAATACGCATAATGGTCAAAAGAAGCGAATATCATTATTACAACACTCGCAGCCTTAAAGTGGATAAGTAGAGTGTTTTGCTCCCTACTTGGTTTCAATTAGGTTAGTTTGCAATCGTCGGTAAGTTATCAGGTTTTTTTCTTAAAAGGGGAGATACAAGAATGTCTATGATACAAAAGGGTTGCAAATTGCAATTAACTCAACTTTTTATTCAACTCATGTTATACTCAAGTTAGTAATCTACTGAAAAATAAATTGTGAATAATTAATTGAAATAGACATAATAAATAATTAATTTGGCACGTCACATTGTTATAAAGAGCCACTTTCGTCTTCGTCATTTTTTACTCTTCTCCAATCTCCGACACAAAAGGTGTAGAGAAATGAAATCACCATACCTCCATGGGAAATTGTGTCTTATGAGAACGAATTGAGACGACGACGACGAGGAACCGAGTCTTTGACACTATGTTATTAGAAATGATTCATGTTCTTGGTTTTGGCATCGTGTATTAGCCGATAACACGGGTGTACTTGGGAACGATGATCATCCGGTTAATGAAGCTGAAATAAACGAAGACACTGATGGCGGTGGAGCTGAAGCAAGCGAAGAAATTGATGGCAGTGAAGAAGCTAGTGAGATACGTGATGTACACATTGACGATCCTTCTTCGCAACAACGGAATATGCTTTTCGTTGGTAACGCCGAACAGTATCCAGATACTGAATTTATCACGTATGAAACCCCTGACCTTTTCCTTGCCAATGATCTGAACGCCGATAGCGGTGGAGTTAAAAGTAGACGAAGATGTTGATGGCGGTGAAGAAGCAGGTGAGATGTGATATAAGCATTGACGATTTATCTTTGGGACATCGGAATATACTTCCCGCCGCGGAGTATCCAAATGCTGAATTTATTACGTTTGAAACCTCAAATATTTTCCCTGGCGATGATCTGAGTGCCGCTGGTGTTCAGCTTCAACAAATTTATGATGATCTGAGTGCCGATGGTGTTCGACTTCTTAATTCTTATGATACATGCGTTCAGATCACCAGAAATAGTTTGAAGTTGAACACGCTTGTTCACATCATCAGAAGCAGAGAGAAGTTGAACACCTTCGGCGTTCAGATCATCGGAGGGAAAAGGTCGGCTGGTTAGGGGTTTCAAACGTGATGAATTCGGTATCTCGATACTGCTCGGCGTTGTCAACATAAACCATATTCCGTTGTCGCAAAGAAGAATCGTCAATGTGTGAATCACGTATACCACCAGCTTATTCATCGTCATCAATTTCTTCATCGTCATCAATTTCTTCGCTTACTTCAGCTCCACCGCCATCAACGTCTTCGTTTATTACAGCTCCACCGTCATCTGCTTCGTTAAAAAGATGATAATCGTTCCCAAGTACACCGGTGTTACCGGCTAATACGCGATGCCAAAACCGAGAACAAGAATCATTTCTCCTAACGTAGTGTCGAAGACTCGGTTCCTCGTCGTCATCGTTCGAATTCATTCTCATAAGACACACACAATTTCCCATGGAGGCACGGTGATTTGATTCCACTGCACCTTTGTATCGGAGATTAGAGAAGAGTAAAAAATGACGAAGACGAAAGTGGCTCTTTATAACAATGTGACGTGCCAAATTAATTATTTATTATGTCTATTTCAATTAATTATTCACAATTTATGCAGACCAAGTACGCTACTTCATGCAGACCTATTTGATATGGAAGCATAAAAGAAAATTGTGTCCACAGGAGGCAATGAACATCGTTGCAGGCATTATATATAGTTGTCATAGCTAGAATAGGATTTTTTATTATCAATAAGTTGCATGAAGCAAAGCGTAAATACCAATGGCTACCTAAGGTTGTGATAGTAGGCACCTCATTGTGCTTTCACTAAGGTTCTATACATTGAGGTTTACCTATTAAACCACCTCTTTGATTTTACCATTTGACCTACAGAAAGAACCATAAACATGATCAAGCCACTAATAATTAAATAGGTTCAAATTCTAACTCTAATACAATTAGTAAAGTTTAAACACGTTTAACCAACGGCAACATAAGCTATATAAATCAATGCCAACACGGACATGTTGACAAAGTATAGTAGACAACTTGAAAATATAGCTGAAGACATAGAGAAGATGGTTCAAGCTTATGCTGATGAAGAAATTTAGTTATATTTCTAATTTCAGTTTTAAAGAAACAACTGGTTAAGAAATGACTTAAGGAATAAAGATGAGATGTGAGTTCCTCATTAACATATGTGATAGAGGCGTATACGGACATGTTAACCAATATAATATAAATTGTAAAAAATTACCAAAAATCCATTATAATGTCAACAAACTTCTATCCAAAAATCTTGTACAGATTAAGTAGGTTAGACCACAAAAAATCCTCTGCAAGAGATGAGCATGGTTGTCAACAACAATCTTTAGACCTGTTTGATAACACGTCTCTTTTGTGATACATTAAAAGCCAAATCAACACTATCATTGAAAAATATAAGTTACTATTGACAATGTGAGACATCATTCTCAGCATATATAAAGTAGTTAAAATAAAAGACCACTTACATTGTGCTTAGTTACCTTGTAGTTGCAATCTCTTTGATCATATCTTCAAAGTCCATATGCCATCTTGTCCCTTGAAGTCCATTTAAGAATCAGTTTCCTCTTTAGTTTAGTATCGCTCAAAAATCAAGTTTATGTACAAAGGGCTGCTTAATTCATCATTAAACTTTAAGTTTCTTGAACCAAATAATACTCAAAATATTGTATACATCGTCTTTGTTAAATATTTTTAGATTACAATTTACTCTTCAAAAACAAACAGAGTTATGCTAAATTTAACTGTAACGGTGCATTTTGCTAGAGTTTTAAAACCACAGGGTTGCAAGTGGCAAAAATAAAAAAGAAGGGTTGCCACAGGGTTGCAAGTTGCGAAAATAAAAAAGAAGGGTTGCAAATTGCAATTAACTCAACTTTTTATTCAACTCATGTTATACTCAAGTTAGTAATCTACTGAAAAATAAATTGTGAATAATTAATTGAAATAGACATAATAAATAATTAATTTGGCACGTCACATTGTTATAAAGAGCCACTTTCGTCTTCGTCATTTTTTACTCTTCTCCAATCTCCGACACAAAAGGTGTAGAGCAATCAAATCACCATACCTCTATGGGAAATTGTGTGTCTTATGAGAACGAATTGAGACGACGACGACGAGGAACCGAGTCTTTGACACTATGTTATTAGAAATGATTCACGTTCTTGGTTTTAGCATCGTGTATTAGCCGATAACACAGGTGTACTTGGGAACGATGATCATCCGGTTAATGAAGCTGAAATAAACGAAGACATTGATGGCGGTGGAGCTGAAGCAAGCGAAGAAATTGATGGCAGTGAAGAAGCTAGTGAGATACGTGATGTACACATTGACGATCCTTCTTCGCAACAACGGAATATGCTTTTCGTTGATAACGCCGAACAGTATCCAGATACTGAATTTATCACGTATGAAACCCCTGACCTTTTCCTTGCCAATGATCTGAACGCCGATAGCGGTGGAGTTAAAAGTAGACGAAGATGTTGATGGCGGTGAAGAAGCTGGTGAGATGTGATATAAGCATTGACGATTTATCTTTGGGACATCGGAATATACTTCCCGCTGAGGAGTATCCAAATGCTGAATTTATTACGTTTGAAACCTCAAAGATTTTCCCTGGCGATGATCTGAGTGCCGCTGATGTTCAGCTTCAACAAATTTATGATGATCTGAGTGCCGCTGGTGTTCGACTTCTTAATTCTTATGATACATGCGTTCAGATCAGCAGAAATAGTTTGAAGTTGAACACGGTTGTTCACATCATCAGAAGCAGAGAGAAGTTGAACACCTTCGGCGTTCAGATCATCGGAGGGAAAAGGTCGGCTGGTTAGGGGTTTCAAACGTGATGAATTCGGTATCTGGATACTGCTCGGCGTTATCAACATAAACCATATTCCGTTGTCGCAAAGAAGAATCGTCAATGTGTGCATCACGTATCCCACCAGCTTATTCATCGTCATCAATTTCTTCATCGTCATCAATTTCTTCGCTTACTTCAGCTCCACCGCCATCAACGTCTTCGTTTATTACAGCTCCACCGTCATCAGCTTTGTTAAAAAGATGATAATCGTTCCCAAGTACACCGGTGTTACCGGCTAATACGCGATGCCAAAACCGAGAACAAGAATCATTTCTCCTAACGTAGTGTCGAAGACTCGGTTCCTCGTCGTCATTGTTCGAATTCATTCTCATAAGACACACACAATTTCCTATGGAGGTACGGTGATTTGATTTCTCTGCACCTTTGTATCGGAGATTAGAGAAGAGTAAAAAATGACGAAGACGAAAGTGGCTCTTTATAACAATGTGACGTGCCAAATTAATTATTTATTATGTCTATTTCAATTAATTATTCACAATTTATGCAGACCAAGTACACTACTTCATGCCGACCTATTTAATATGGAAGCATAAAAGAAAATTGTGTCCACAGGAGGCAATGAACATCGTTACAGGCATTATATATAGTTGTCATAGCTAGAATAGGATTTTTTATTATCAATACGTTGCATGAAGCAAAGCGTAAATACCAATGGCTACCTAAGGTTGTGATAGTAGGCACCTCATTGTGCTTTCACTAAGGTTCTATACATTGAGGTTTACCTATTAAACCACCTCTTTGATTTTACCATTTGACCTACAGAAAGAACCATAAACATGATCAAGCCACTAATAATTAAATAGGTTCAAATTCTAACTCTAATACAATTAGTAAAGTTTAAACACGTTTAACCAACGGCAACATAAGCTATATAAATCAATGCCAACACGGACATGTTGACAAAGTATAGTAGACAACTTGAAAGTATAGCTGAAGACATAGAGAAGATGGTTCAAGCTTATGCTGATGAAGAAATTTAGTTATATTTCTAATTTCAGTTTTAAAGAAACAACTGGTTAAGAAATGACTTAAGGAATAAAGATGAGATGTGAGTTCCTCATTAACATATGTGATAGAGGCGTATACGGACATGTTAACCGATATAATATAAATTGTGAAAAATTACCAAAAATCCATTATAATGTCAACAAACTTTTAGCCAAAAATCTTGTCCAGATAAAGTAGGTAAAGACCACAAAAAATCCTCTGCAAGAGATGAGCATGGTTGTTGTCAACAACAACCTTTTAGACCTGTTTGATAACACGTCTCTTTTGTTATATATTAAAAGCCAAATCAACACTATCATAGAAAAATATAAGTTACTATTGACAATGTGAGACATCATTCTCAGCATATATAAAGTATTTAAAATAAAAGACTACTTATATTGTGCTTAGTTACCTTGTAGGTGCCATCTCTTTGATCATATCTTCAAAGTCCATATGCCATCTTGTCCCTTGAAGTCCATTTAAAAATCATTTTCCTCTTTAGTTTAGTATCGCTCAAAAATCAAGTTTATGTACAAAGGGCTGCATAATTCATCATTAAACTTTAAGTTTCTTGAACCAAATAATACTCAAAATATTGAGTTATTGCAAAAAGAAAAAAGAAAAGAAAAATATGGTCCATATGTGTGCATATACACTGAAACGATAGGTTTTGTTAATCAACAAAGCAAAACCCTATTGGTCTTCCATATATCTACCTAAATAATGTATTCAACACTCTAGCTTCTATTATGAACATAAAAAAATCAAAACCTTTGCCAAACACTTGCAAAGCATAAATCATGATTTCAAGATAATAGAAAATCAAAATCAAAGACTGAGAAAAACCTATTTGATTGCCAAATCCATGAAGTAATTGGTAATCAAAACACGAACAAAACACGAACAGATAAAGCTCGACAGAATTATGGAAATCCTTCTCCAAGTTCTATTGAGGTGCTATATTCCATTCCATCGGAATTAGCCCTTTAAATAAGCAAAGCAAACCCGATTACAATGCAAATTCAAAAATCAAATAACAAAGCTTATCCTAATCCCATTAAGGATAAACCTTAAGATAACTAAACCCTTCTAGCTATCAATTAATTAATGAAATAAACCAAAAATAAAAGACAAGTACATAACTAGTCCCTTGACTATCAAGATTGGTCAACAATCACCCCCCCAATCTTGATTTTAGCCATGTCTTCTAAGGTTTTATTTCTTCAATCACTTCCATTCCAAGCTTCTTTCTCATCTCCAAAAATCTGATTTTTGGTAAAGCCTTTGTCAGTATATCAGCTCTTTGATCCTCACCACTGATATGTTCCACTTGAATCTGGTAAAGCCTTTGTCAGTATATCAGCTCTTTGATCCTCACCACTGATATGTTCCACTTGAATCTGGTCCTTTTCAACACATTCCCTTATATAATGGAACCTTGTATTGGTATGCTTGCTCCTGCCATGAAAGACAGGATTTTTCACAAGGGCAATGGCTGATTTATTATCAATTCTGATCATAACAGCATGTTCCTTCTCATCAGTAATACCTGCAATCAGCCCCTTCAACCAGATAGCCTGACAAGCAGCTGCTGTGGCTGCCATATACTCGGCTTCGCATGACGATAGAGCTACTGTAGGTTGCTTCTGAGACAGCCAGGTTATAGGCCTCTCATTGAAGTAAAACACCACCCCAGTAGTTCCCTTCCCATCATCCATGTCCACCGAATAGCTACTATCACTGAACCCCACCAACTTTCCCTTTCCTTCTCGTTGGTAGTGAATTCCCATATCCGTGGTTCCCTTTATGTATCTTAGGATGTGTTTAGTATCCTGATGATGAGCAGCCTTTGGTGATTGCATATAGCGACTAACATATCCCACGGCATACATTAAATCAGGGCGAGTATGCGTGAGATATCTTAGACACCCAACAGTTCTTCGATATTCAGGGGCATCCACCTCCTCTTCTTCATCGTTTTTAGCCAACTTGAGACCTGGTTCCATCGGAATCTTGGTGGAGTTACAATCTTCTAACCCTGTCATCCTTAGGATCTTCTTAGCATAGCTTTGTTGTCATATCTTAATCCCTGAATTACCTTGTGATACTTCCAGTCCCAGATAATAGGTGAGAAGCCCTAGATCACTCATCTCAAAAGTTTGCTCCATCTGCCTTTTGAATTGAGAGACTTCTTGTTGGCTGCTTCCGGTTACCAAAAGATCATCCACATATATCACTATGATTGTGATATCAAGTGAAGTTCTTTTAGTGTAAACTGCTTGCTCAAGCTGACATCTTTTGAATCCATATCCTTTTAATACCCCATCCAATTTCGTGTTCCAGGCTCGCGGAGCCTGCTTCAATCCGTACAAGGCTTTAGTCAACTTGTAGACCTTTTCTTCCTGCCCTTTCTTCTCGAAGCCTTCTGGTTGTTTAACAAACACCTCTTCACTTAAATCTCCGTGAAGGAAGGCTGTCTTGACATCAAGATGATGTACAAGCCAACCTTTATGGGCTGATAATGCGAGTACCAGTCGTACTGTTTCCAGCCTTGCCACGGGAGCAAATACCTCGTCATAATCTACCCCGTATTGTTGAATGTAGCCTTTTGCCACCAGTCGGGCCTTGTGCCTAGTGATTTTCCCCTTTGCATCTTTCTTTATTTTAAATCTACCCTTGTGTCTATGACCATTCGGCAGGTCCACCAGAGTCCAGGTCTTATTCCTTTCGATTGAGGCTATTTCTTCATTCATCGCCTTATTCCATTCTTTCTTCCCAACAGCTTCTTTGAAGTTTTCTGGTTCGCCTTCACTCAACAGTAGTTCATACACTTCTGTTAGCTTCTTAAACCCTTGAATTGGAGTGTTATCGAATGTTCTTTCTGGAGCTCGAGCTGGGTCAGACTTGTTGCTGATTAGGGGTGTGAAGGACATGGGTTGGCCTCTTTTCTGAACTCTTGACTCAGGGCTGCTGAAATCTGTGGGGATTCCATCTTCTTCATCAGCTTCTGAATGGCTTGGGCCCGCATCATCTCTGTCATCCCTTTCGTTTGAGTTCCCGGGCTGTGTAGTCATAGCTTGCGGGGGTTCGACCTTGAACTCTCCTTCATCCAAGTGGCTAGATTTCCAGTCCCATTCTTTGTCTTCTTCAAACTTTACATCACGGCTTATGACCACAGTTCCTTTGCTGACATTATACATCCGATATGTTCCAAATAACAAAATAACCGTAATTATTTAACCAACATAAAAGCATAAAACCATACTATTAATACCAAATTATCAAATTACTTTTTGCAATATTCAATCCGACAACTTGGTAAGCTGGACTTTGATATGAAGGACACCATCTATAAAATTAACATCATCTTCCCCAATAAACCTACTCGTTTTTTTCCCCAAAATTCTTTCCACTTGTGCATGTAGAAATCGATTTGAATCTAGTAACAAACTCTTCAGCAGGCTTTGACCTTGTTGCAACCACAAATTCAAACACAAAACAACATGACTCCTCTTTCATTGTAGCCAAAAAAAAACCCGAAACACTCAATGTTACATTTGGCCAATAAATAAAACCTTCGACCACCAAACCTAAATTCTTCAGACATAACCGAATCTGATGGAAACAAGTTTGCACACACCTCATGTTTTAAATCCAAGTAAACCACACAATGCGGGCGTGGCTGCTCGAATTCAACTATCTTGATGGGTCGGTACTCGTAGGCCCGTTCGACAAACCAACGGTTAAGAACAGAGTTTTTATCTCTGATATATGTTGTATGTTGCTTGTGTGGGACCTCGGCTTTGAAAGAAATTGCTTCTGTTACTACCTTTTGAGCAAATTTACTGTCAAAGTTGTTGGTGAGAAGTTGCATAAGCCTTCTATGTGACATGAAAGGATAACGAATATACTTTGCGAGCCGGGTCGCGATGATTGCCCGGCGGTCGCTTAAGTTTGGGAAGTGGGTCTTGGCCCATTTGAGGACAAAAACTTAAACAAAGTCTTCTGATATGACCTGAAGATCATCACTAGCTAAAATTGCCTCTACATCAGCAAATGGCAAGCTGATAATATCCTCAAATTTAATCCTGTACGTCATTGTAAAGGAAAATAATTGTAAACAAATTATTTGGATTAAGTATTTTGAGAGTAAATTGCTAATATGATGCACATGATTTGCTAGTATTTTATTCTTGGTCCCTATGTTTCATAAATTATGTATCCATATAATCCCAAATTTTTGACATTTATAACACATATATTCCTTAGAGTAAATTGCACTTTTGGTCCTTTATTTTTATATAAAATTTCAGAGATAGTCCTTTATGTTTCAAAATATCAAAAACAGTCCTTTAAGTTTTCAAATGTTGCAAACTCGGTCCTTTCTTCGTTAACGTCGTTAAGTATTAACAGAATAGGGGCATAAATGTAAAAAAAATCATCACTTTTGGTCCTTTATGTTTACATAAATTTTCAAATATGGTCCTTTATTCTGTTAGTACTTAACGACGTTAACTGAGAAAGGACCGGGTTTGCAAATTTTGAAAACTTAAAGGACTGATTTTGACATTTTGAAACATAAAGGACTATCTCTGAAATTTTGTGTAAACATAAAGGCCTAAAAATGCAATTTACTTTATTCCTTATTTCACCAAATTACCCTTATATAAGGACTATATGTGTTACAAATGTTTAAAGTTCGGGTAATTTATGAAACTTAAAGACCAAAAGTGAAATACTACCAAACTCATCTTGTAATTTACTCATATTTTGAGGAAACTTAATTACTTGACCATGTCTCAGAGGCGGCCCCGAGAATGAAAAAAAATTCTGGAGCCTGGGGCGAGACAAAAAAATAGGCCCTTTTAGGACGGTCCTGAAAATTGAGGTTCCCAGAATCGAACCGCGCGTATTTGTAATTGGAAAAACCCGAACCAAATTCGGTTTGGTTTCTAACTGTATCCAAATTCGGTTCCTAACCGTATTTGAATTTCGGTTTTTGATTCAGTTTTCGTTACAATTTTTTTTTAATTCAGTTTGTTTGATTAACCGATTAAACCAAATTCTAATTTAAATTTATTATCTTATTAATAATATATAAGACTGAATTCGGTTTATTCATTTTTAACCAGTTTATTCGACTGAATTCAGTTTATTCAGATATGTTTATTCAATTCTTAACCGGCTTATTTGTTTTTAATCGGTTTATTCAGTTTGTTCATTTTTAACTGAAATCGAACTAAACCACTTCTTAAATTCGGTTTGGTTTTTGTATAGGGAAAGAAATTGAAAACCAATTAAACTATACCAAATAAACCATTAACTGAACTAATGAACACCTTTAGTTTAAAAGGAATGAAAGTAACGTCTTATACTTTAAAAAAACTTACTTTTTGTACCCTTTAAACAATTATGTGTTTTTAGATGGTTATTTATATATTTTTTATATAGTATATAAAAAAATTAAAATTTCAGGCCCCCTAAAATGTCGGGCCCGGGGCGGTCGCCCACCTCGCCCCTCCCCAGGGCCGGCCTTGCCATGTCTTTGTAATGGACAACATAGAACTGTCTAGCGGCAGGAATGCCTCAGACATTAAAACAGTGGAAGGAAGATGAAGATAAACCAGTACAGATTCAGGAGTCATTGATAGATTTTTTTAATAAGCGGCTGCAATGTTCCATGCATGAAGCAACATCATATTTGTTAGCAGCTATTAGTACATCAAGCACATCAGAAGCATTTGTAAGTCTCAAATTATTGTTATACATAAAGTGGAGTAGTTCCATAAAAGCAAGTTCCTCTGTATAGAAAGAAATATAAACCAAAAGTAAAAGATTAAATAAACATATAACAAAATATAAATTACACATAAAAAGAAAATGTAAAGAAAAAAAAGAGCTTACTACAAACCTGAGGTGTTTATTCGCAAGGTTACGTCGCTCTTTTGCGACTCTCTCATTCCGTTTGAAAAGAGCTGCATGAAGAGAAAATTAAATGAATTACGCTATGTTCCCTAGTTTATTTAACGAGAGAAAATAAAGGAAATGGAAGAATCACCTTGTAGAAAAATGGACTTCTTGCATCTAAAACTTGAGAGTTAATATACAAGGTTTCAACTCTTTCTGCTCTTTAACAGTCCATATGAAGTATGCATACAATTAATACTTGAGTATTTATTAGAACCAACATGTGGAGCATATATTGTATAGTATTAAGTAGAAATTCATATAAAATGAAAAATAAATGACAAAAAAACCTGCGGATGGCGACTCGAACGGCTGATCAGATGACATATAGATGCGAAGAAGACGATCAGAGAAATTGCTATCGTTAAACGCAAAACGGAAATCAGCGTGGTCACAAACAGCCTGATGAGGTGAACATTCAGAATCCATGATCATGGAGTTAGGCTCGAAGACGTCAAAATTCCATTTTCTGATTGTATGTTTCTTTGTTAACAGCATGCATTTTAAATTTTAATCCTTTGTACCACTTCATTATCAACTTCAACTTCAACTTGCGTCCCACATCGCTCCTCTGTCTACACATCGTAAATGTGGCCCTTCTCAAACCTTAATTATTCATTTTGCCAAGGGTTGATATATAGCATATATAAGATATAAATATATGGGGAGAGTTTAAAAGAAAACTCGTCACCTTGGAAAAAACTAAGAAAACTTCTACTAACCAATCAATTTTTTAAAAAAAACCATGTTTTTTTATTATTAGCTTAGAAATATTATAAACAATAAAAAAATTTAATAAAAATATCTAGATCACGAAGTTACGTATATGTAATCTATAAAGTTACATATATGTACCTTGAAAATGTAATTTACAAGTTACATATATGTAATCAATGAGTTACATATATGTAATAACATGAATTACATATATTTTTTTTCTTTTTTTAACAAATTTAACCTTATAATAAAACAAAATGTAAAATAAAAAACGAAAAACGAAAT
The DNA here is from genome assembly GCA_009363875.1 of Mikania micrantha. Lineage (NCBI taxonomy): Eukaryota > Viridiplantae > Streptophyta > Magnoliopsida > Asterales > Asteraceae > Mikania > Mikania micrantha. The sequence goes on along the minus strand of CM018689.1, from coordinate 52,734,425 downwards.
TGATTAATAACAATTGTGATTAGTTTTCTAAAATATGAAGGTATTCTATGGAACCTCCTCGTAAAAATATACCTCTTAATTTAAAAGAAGGCACACCAAATATTTTTATTTTTTATTTTTCAATCACATCCCTTCCATTAATAATCAAAATAAATCTATCTATTATAATAAATCAAAGTTTTTTGGACACATGGCATAATCTTAGAGCACTTCACCTTTAATTTTCCGCATCTCTCTCTTATTAAATACATCTCATATTAAATAATAATATTAAATATGTTTTTTATACATTTTTTTAAATTAAAATAAATTAATACATCTTTTCTTTCTATTATAATAAACAAACATTTTCTTTTGCCACTTGTCAAGTTTCTATACAACTATTGCCAAGTGTCATTTTTTATTATAATACTTAATTCTCTTTCCTATTAAGTATTTATAATATATTTCATATTAAATAATAATCTAATTAAAACTAATGATAAATAATATTAATTACCTTTATCATATATAGAAATCGTTTTTAAAAAACTTTAAAAACAAATCTTTTATTATAAAACACATTTAAAAAGTTAATAAAATATAAAATTTTTATTAAAAATAAATTTCTTAGAAAATTAAATTTTAAAAAATAAAAATATACTATAAACTAGAGTTTTAAAAGAATATGATTTTTATAAGCAAATGTTGTTTTATTAATTTATTTAAAAACATATTTTATAAAATTGATAGGAAAAGTTACACTTTTGGTCCTTTATATTATGATATTTTCAAATTGGTTGTTTAACTTTAATAATTACATAAACTATCCCTTACATTTGTTAAAAAGCTTAGGTTTTGACAAAATAAAAACATGATTTTTTAACGTTAATTAGTTCAATGATATCAGTTTTATAAATCAAGAAAATCATTTATCATTTCTTTGGTTATTGAAGCTTTTGATTTTATCAGTTAAAATATTTATTAATATGTAAATTTATAGGAAAAGTTGAACTTTTGGTCCTTTATGTTATAATATTTTCAAATTGGTTCTTTAACTTTAATAATTACATAGATTATCCTTACATTTTTAACAAAGGTTAGGTTTTGACAAAATAAAAACATAATTTAATCAAATGGCGTTTTATTAATTTATTTAAAAAAATATTTTATAAATTGATATGAAAATTTTACTTTTGTTTCTTTATGTTATGATATTTTCAAATTGGTTATTTAACATTAATAATTACATAAACTATCCCATACATTTTTTAACAAAGGTTACGTTTTGACAAAATAAAAACAAAATTTTTTAACGTTAATATTTAGTTCAGTTATATAAATTTTATAAATCAAGAAAATCATTTATCATTTTTTTGCTTATTGAAGCTTTTGATACGAAAATTAATTATTTTAGATCAAAAAATCATTTTATAACTTCTACATTTTTATTAATTAACTATTAATATTTTTTATTTGATCCGTGTAATACACAGGGTAATAAACTAGTTAAAAATATATTAACATTAAAAAACACATTTTTAAAAAGCAATTTATTATAAAATACACAACTTTTAAAAACAATATTTTTTTAAAAAAATGTTTAGTGAAACAAATATGGTATAGGTTTTTTTTGAACGGCGACGATCCTACATAACATGTGTGTTGACTTTACAGGGCTCACTGGACAGAGGTAAGACACGACCACACCAGATGCACGAAAGCCAAGAACCCCATAACATTGGTAAACCGTCGCCCCTCCCCCACTGGTCCAGAACCCGAGATTAAGCTATAGATTCTTTCTCTCATCGGGTGTTCTTTAAATCGCTTTTGATAGGGCTTGAACCCATGACCTCTTGGTCGAGGTGTGTTTTTTACCCGAACCCGAAGAACCAACCCGAAAAACCACTACCCGAACCCGAAAAACCTGAACCCGAACCTATTACCCGAACCGAAAAGTTAGAATGGTTTGGTCCTTGGATACCCACGAGATTTGTTCGAGTAAACCCGAATAACCCGAACTAGGATTCTAAGGGGCGGTATTATTTTTTGATTTTCAAATCCTTTATATGTTTTGACATTATTGAAGTAATGTATGTTTTGGTTAAACACGTTTTTGTTATGTTATGGTTAAACATTTGAAATTTTTAAGGAAATGTATGTTTTGGTTAAACATGTTTTAATTTTATTTGTTTGAAAAATAGCATATTAGTTTTTCAAGTATTACCCGAGAACCGTTTAACCCAATCCGACTAAACCCGAGAACCAATTAAACCGAAGTTAAAGGGTTCGGTTCTCGGTTCCAATGTCATATTACAAAAACCCGAATAACCGACCCGAGCAACCTGAAACCCGAGGAACCAACCCGAATGATACCCCTACCTCTCGGTCACAAGGTGAAATGTAGGACTGATATATGTTTTCTTTAAAAAGACTTGTTTAGCATTTAATCATTACGTTTTCACTTTGCATATATAGTAATTGTGTAGCATTCAATTTATTTCAGGCCCAATAAAGGGGTTACACTTACACAACTACATTTAGAGTGCTCAAACCGGTTTTTTTCCTCAAACCGGTTCGGTTTGGGACCCGAACCGGTTTGGTCAAACGATGGTCAAAACCGGTTTGGTGAAAACCGGTTCGGTTTGGAAACCGGTTTGGGAGATTGAAGATGTCAAACCTATAAAACCGGTTTGGAAACCGATTTGGGAAATGGGGATGTTAAACCTATTTCGAACCGTCGGTTTGGATCGGTTTGGAAACCGGTTTGGGTGAAACCGGTTTGAGATCCAGTTTGGACCGGTTTGAGATCCAAAACCGGTTTTTTTGTTCACCTCTAACTACATTGTGATGCTAATTTACGCTTATGCCCTCTAATTACTAGATACATATTTATAAGTGCCGATTTTTAAAGTGAATATTAAAACTACAAAAAATTGGAGACATGAACAAACCGTTGCGAATGGTGTAACGGTTTTGAAACGAACGAAGTATCAAGTATAAAATCACATATAAATTCAGATATCATAAAAGAGAGGCTCATAAAACATCATATTGTTTCGGGTAGAGAAACGTCGACTATTCCAAAGTGGGTCTAAAGTCCTTTCGAATTAGAGAAACGTGTTTTGGCCTATAGGCAAGATACTCTCGTCGAGAAGCGATTAACGGTATCTTACCCTTCCAGTTACTACACGTCTCTAATCGAGTGGAACAATAGGGACTTTGGCGAGATTGAAAATCGAGGAATGGGACTTAATCGACAAGATGCGGGTTTCACCCCTAACCTGACGATTTCGTACCCTAATGTGGTTGTTTCTTATTGAACGAGAAGCGAATTCCGACTCGTTAATAAGGTCCACTAGAGTATGAAATGGAAGTTTTCCATCAAGATGTGGATGTCACTCCTAGCTTGATGGCGTAACTTCGTGCAAAATCAAATACGCGGAATGAGGGGTTTCACCAAAAATTGTGGGCCATAGGGCCTATCTTGGTGCAAATCGCCTCGTTGGTGTAGTAAGAGTGCCTTCAGGTTTTTCAAGTGTATTTGTGTTAGCCTTAGGAAAGGCATGTAAGTTTAATAGACCAACGAAGAAGAATAAGAAGCATGAAGTTTTAAACAACAAATAAGAATCAAGTTCCTAAAACTATAGGCTAGGGCAAAGCATTCCTACTTTTTCCTAATTCCCTATAGTTATGGCTCTGATACCAATCTGTCACACCCCAACCGATAGCGGAAACATCGGGATGAGACGAACAAATTGCTCAAAACTTCATAACACTATGTGACAATGTAAATTAAGATTCGAATTTCATTTCAAACTAAAATGTCATACAAATATTCCAAATAAAGTACAACCTTGTTCATAACATACATTTAAAATAACAAAATTTATCTAGGTGTGTATCTATGTCCACCTAAATAGCGTTCCTTCTCAACATCAACTCATCAATCATCCTGCAGCATGTATTAAAATATATCAACAAAAGGTTGGCGAGTATACAAGTTTTCATACATAGCTTAATATAGAATAAAAGTGATTAAAGTCTCATATCCAACATGAATCATAATTTTGCAAGTTAACTAGCATGCCGAAACGGTGTACAATATGTTCAAACCCAAGAATCCAACGCGTTAAAGTAGCCTATCCCAAAAGAATAACAGGAGGTTAACATGTTTAACTTAACAATACCCCAAGTTTCGTGGGCGGTGCGTTAAACCTATAGCGCTATAATTGTTAAGGTAGGCTAGCAAAGTTAATGAAGCATATATCGACACAGATAGTTTACATTAGCATTCAAGTCCAACGAGCATCATAAGGTTTCATGTTAATGCATGGATAGAGTGTGATAAAAATAGTTTCATGTGAAGTGTAATTTATATAGCATACATGCTGCACCCAAAGTGATAAAAAGGCAAAATGGGATCGAGTATACTCACGGCTTTGCAAGCTTCCTACTTGATATCCCGTGAGTGTTGTTAATTAGTTAGGATGAAGCACCTTGTCCTCCTACACGAAGAAACATAGGTGTGTGGGTTTGGAGGAGTTTTAACGGAAGGTTATAGATTCGGAATTTAACAATCATGAAAATAAGCATATGAAAATACTCACCTTGTACATATAACACTTGTTCTTGACACTATTAAAACTCAAAGGAGTTTGTGTGTTTTCATGGATTCAAAGATCCATTAGAGTCGTGACAAGCATTAAGGTCTCTAGATGATACAACTCAACATTTGACAAGAGATCACTAGACTATCATCAAGGTTAAGTTGTATAGATAATATATATTTTATATATCTAGAGCAAGTATAATATAGTCAAGCATGAGGTGGGAGGATTACCCATCCACTTAAGACCTCTTTAAGTCCACGTAAGTCAAGTAGGAGGTGGGAGGATGTACCATCCACTTATGGCCTCTTTTGGATTCACCACTACACATGTGTTTTAGACGTAAGGAGGGTTATGATCATTTAAAATAAGGAACGAAATAACACAAGTAATCTAAAGGAAAAACATCAAGTAGTGAGTGGATTCTATGAAGGATAGCCCAAGCTAGTCCAACAATCACACTTTCATCAAGCTTCAAGCTTAGACACTACTTGTGGGTAAAACCCTAATCAAAACAGAAAGTTTGTGAGGTTTTAATCCCTAAGTTAACATGTCTCAGCCTTGTTTTTAAGCTCCACTAACCATTCATTTGATTATGAGCATTAGGACATAGGTTTGAGATGAGAGAACCCAAGTTCAACAAAGTTTTAATGTAAAACTGAAAGTAGCAGTCCACTTTGGAGCCATTTCGGTGACATTCCAGAGCCTTATTTTTCATGAAAACTCAGTGGAAATGTTCCTAAGGTTGATCCAAGTAAGTGGGAAAAAGAATCAAGTAAAAAGGTTAAGAAATGAGTGAGTTATGCTTACTTTAGTGAGGAGTGCTGAATCTACTCGAACTTCTTGTTAGCAGCAGCTTTGTGGCTGATTTGAGAGAGTTGTGAGAGTGGTTGTAAAGTGAAAAAGCTTGGAGGAGGCATGGGTTTTATATGAGATGAGTTAGGGTTAGTTGATGGGTGATTAAATGAGGTTGGAGGCCATTGGAGGAGGAGGAAGTGTGTGGATTCGTGCCAAGTCATAAAGAATTATTTTTATTCTTTTTTTTATAAGCTTGTTGCATGCTTATTCCACCATTAGTGTGCCAAATGTTTTAGGATCAAAATAGGGATATAAGAAGTATATCCTATCAGTTTTAAATCCCGGGGAAAAATAATGACATGTACGATCAAGTTTAAGTATCGAAAAATGCAACCATATCACGTATTTGTAACTTTGTTATATGTTTCCAAGGATCACGAATCAAGTATCTCGTGTATAATGGTTTCAAATGTATGAAGGTGTAAAGCATGAATTGTACGAAAATATGAATTTTATTATGATCCAAGTCTCGAACATAGCAACAATTACAATGAAAAGGCGATTACAAAAATACAAGGATTTCAAAAAATAGAATTACAAGCGTCACTTTCTAGTTAGGGAAAGCATATAAAAAGTAGGGCGTTACAATTATTTTCTATTTTTTACTTAGGTCGCAACATCTGAGACATAATATTATTTTCTTTATATCTTTCGTCATCTAAAACCGAACCGTCTCACCTTAGGCGTTTTTTTTATGTAATCAACCACTTTAATGTCAATTCATGAACGCAACAAGTTTTTTAAATTATTAAGCCGCAACAAGACTTAATTTTATGTTTCAACCTTTAAAACTGGGACCTCCACAACTTATAAATTTCTTTTATGAACTTAATCACTTTAGACAGTGTCACACCCCCAAATTCCCACTCGTGGTGTATGTCCACGTGGATGTGACGTGTCCAGAATCACAGCTCAAGGTCATATAGAACAACTCTATATGCGTTTATAAATCCATGTTTGACACATACACTTAATAAAACAGTTTGCAGCGGAAAGTAATTCATAGCAGCGGAAAATAATAAGTTTAATACAACATTGTCTTAACAACGAAAGTTAAATTGTTTTCGAAAACTAATCATAAACAGAAATGCATGAGTTTCCTATTGCTCGTCCCTTAGAGTGCGCATTCCTGTTATCCATAGCTTGCTAATTACCTGAGAATACAAGTTAGAAAAGTGTCAACACAATGGTTGGTGAGTTCACAGGTTTTGATATACATATAGTAAGAAAAGTGTGTCATGCTGTTTATCAAATGTTAGTACCGAGCCCTAGGCCCAAAGTGTCAGTGCGTCACTACCGAACTAGACTTGTTTGTCCTTGCCTCCGCTATGTCTCGTATACATAGCAAGTTAGGTCAGAATTTGCACGGGTTATGACATCCAGTCAACATAGTGCCCCGTGGGGTTAGTCATTCCCTAATGGATCCATCCAAATCTACCACGTTGTTCGTACATTAACGGTAAGACTTTGGAAGGGCTTAATACGAGTTCAACACTTAATGTTTGTCCAATAAACCAGCATACACCAAATATGTTTGTACAGTAATAAATGTTTGACTCGATGTAACTAGTATTCTCCCCCTATTTAAAAGCGTTTGAAAAAGAGTAAAGAGGGGCCGTAAACTCACCTTAGTGATATGAATGTATATAAGCGTAAGCTCCTGAATCGTCAAGTAGCACGTCGGTCACCGGCAACCTATATCGTATACCGTACGTGAGTTCGTGTATGTGACCGTGCTAGTGTTGGTGTTAGTGCTCGTGTTTGTGTCCAACAACCCTTGGTTGTTCATGTTTGTCCGTTTCGGTTCTCAATGACCGTGTTTGCTCGTGTTGGTCCACATTGACCATGTTTGACTGTGTTGGTCCACATTGACCGTGTTTGACCAGAGTTGACCGTGTCAAGTCAACGACCCGTTGGTGAACCGTGTGATGGTTGTGAATCGTGTAGCAATCGTGTAAGTGCTTGTCGTGTGCAAGACGCGCATGTCGCGTTTATGGACAACTTACTATTTATAGTAAGTTTCCATTTATGGAAAGTTCACAAAGCATATCGGTTTTATAGTTCTAGCATGCTCATTAATCCTACGTGATCATGTTAACACGTAACACATCATCATACGAAGTCACATACATCGTTTATAGCATGTTAGCACATAAAAGTTTCCTAAAATGGAAAGTTTCCATTTATAGCATACGAGACATCGGAAACCATCTAACTTAGCATCTAATCATCATAACATAACATAATAAGTCATTTAGCGTGTCCAAATCATTCAACATGTTGACAAATCGGTTTTTGTAAAAATAGAGTTACTAAATATAGTAACTTTATGGTTTTTCATGAAAACAATCATTTTAACATTTCTAATCCTATTTTCTCATCATCAACCATCATAATAATCCATCTAGCATCACTTTAAACATACCAATATAACCAAATCATCACTTAACATTATTTCAACAAATAAAGTTACTAAAAATAGTAACAATGACAAGTATGACTATTAACATTATCAAAACCACTTTCTAACTAATCAAATCACCATATTATCAACCTAATAACAATTCTACATACATGCATGTCCACCATTCCATTCATAACACCATTTTAACAAGATAAAGTTTCTATTAATAGAAAGGTTACCAACAATCATCCCTTTTGGCCATTTTAACCAAATCTAATCATGTAAATCATCATCAATATCATCTTTGAACATTTCTATATACATAAAATCATCCTAACATTATGGATCATGCATGCATGCATCAATATCATCTCATATCATCATTTTAAGTACAATGGCCTATACCCATCATTTTAGATCATCATAAAACATCATCTAATCACTTTAGATCATCATAATACACTGAGATATCAACAAACCCAGATTAAAACAAAGGGAAATTCGTGCATGTGAGACATGGGTGCTTGCATGTGGGATTTACACATGCATGTGTGTGTAATGGTGTGAAAAGCAAAGTTTAGCAATGAGAACTACCTTCTAAGGCTCCAAGAAGTTCTGAGATGATGGTGAACAGCTCCTACACCTCCTAGTTCGTGGGTTTGATCGAGAACAAGAAGGTGGAAATGAAGGGTGATGGTCTAGAAGTTCTTCCTCAAGGTTCTTGAGCTTCAAAAGGGCCTTCAATGGCTTCCAATGGCTGCTACAGGGGTCTGGAGGTTGAAGATGGTCGAATGGTTGCGTGCTCTGCCGAAGATATGAGTGAAATAGATAGACTAGCCATCATTGTCTTGGTTTTATAAAGATTTTGTCGACTGGGCGCTGTCGCGTACCGCGATGAGGCTTTCAAATTATCTCCGCGTACCGCGGCGGATTCCGGAGGTCAAACCCCCGCGATGTTTGTCGCGTATCGCGGCACTACTTCTTGTTGGGCCACCGCGTACCGCAGTGGGCTCCCAGAGAGCCCAATAAGCCCTTTTTGATGGATTTGATCTTTCGTCACCGTTTTCACGCTTCCGAACTATCGTTTGGCCTTGTTTGAACTTCCTAGTTCCATGTGTGAGTGTTTCGTGAGGTTTCGAATGTTGTACTACACAATGTGCTTGACGTTCACCAACGTTCGTGTGTTTTGACACGTGTGTGCTGTTTGCCGATAATTCCACGAATTATCTTGTGTGTCAGTGTTTGTACTGTCGTGCCACGTGTCACACTAAATTAATCTAATTCTAGTGCCACGTGTACATAAAGCATTTAATTAAACATTTGAATAAATAAGTTGCTGACCTGGAAATTACGGAGTGTCACAGACAGTTACTAACACAACACATGTAATGAGGTTGCTAAACACGTCATTTGGTGTTATGTTGCTTTCTACTTTTCATAGATATTTCAGATCATTACATGCGGGTTTTATTCATAACAATTCGCGACAGCGCACCACTAACTTTCTCGTACAATAACAGTTTGCAATGTCAGTGGACTACTTGAGTAAAGGTTGGTTACCATGGTTTTTATTTCTTTGTTAAGTAGTTATAGTTTAAAAAAATATTACACCAATGTTGGTGTGATTGAAGTGGCAAGGTTTATACTTTTATTTGTTGGAGGTGGGTTCGAATACTTGCCCAACTTTGTTTTTTCTTTCATTTTCTCCTATTTTTCTTTTTATCTTATTTTTTCTTTCATCAAAAATCTCCTCACTTTTTATCTTTTTTATTATTGAGACACAGCCGTCATCAAATCGCTCCCCCTACAAACAAGTTATCGTCGTTGCAAGTTATCTCTAAACTTTAAATCTATATCCTATGCTTTCGAGGTTATCACTTTCACCACTTTTGTTCATTCGCTAAAAATAATAAAATCTTACATGTTTAGTTTTACGTAATAGTTCGTATAAATTCGTGTTGATACACATTTCAAAATAAAATTTTCCGGAAATGAGTCTGGTTAAATATAATATGTTTTCATACTTATTTTATATACGTTTTATGTTGGTGCACATTTCAACGTAAATGCTTTTAGAGGATAGGTTGAGTTAAATATATTACTTTTTCATTTGATGAAATAAAATGCAAGTACTTTACGTTTTGATACCGCCGCAACGCGAGGTGAGACTTTACTAGTCAGTAATATAAAACAACGTATAGCAATATGAATGATATAAATAAATATATGTTGTATTTGATTCGTTTGATTGTTTACAATTAAATATTTTGTATAAAAATTGTTTAGTTTGATATTTATATAAAATTTGTATTGAAAAATATTTAAAACGAGGTATATCACAACTTCTTATTTGCAATTAAAAATACATTGTATTTTAAAAGAATTATAAAAGAAGCTTGTGTGCGTTAGATGTTGCAAATCTGATATATTTAATTAATAAATCAAAATAATTAAGAGACAATTTTCACAAATCTTGAATATCATCACACTATTTTTTCAGTCCGTTTTTGTATCATAATAAATACACAACTTTTTTAAATACAAATTATATAGTTATATATTTTTTATACTTTTTCAATAAAAAAAGTTGTTAATATTAAAAACATATATTCAATAATAGTATTTAAATACTAATTATATTACAAATACGTTTGATAAATAAAAAAGATTTCGTAGTATAATAAAATGCATACTTTAAAAAAAATCAAATTAATATAAAATATGAAAAAATTTCAAATAATTAATAACTTATTATGTCTTTTTATAATTTATAAGTCAGCATTGTTAACTATTTATTATTTCTTTATCAACTTGTAAAATAATAGATAAAATCCTATTATTTTATAGTTAATTGTAATTTGCAACCCTGTGGTTTAACTCATACCACATATTGCAACCCTTCTTTCTTATTTTCAAAACTTGCAACCCTTTGATTCTAAAACATACGAAACATATCCTATTTGCTCTCAATCCTGTTTGCTCTAATTTTGATAGGAGCTATTAAATATCAGTTTGAAATATCGTATATTCATTTGAATTATCCGTTTGATGTTATTTATTAACTAAAAGTTAACAATTTTTTATGTTAACTATAATGTCATAACAATTTTTTACGAGTTTTTTATGTTACATATGGTGAACGTTTTATGAATTTGATGTTATTTATAGTGAATCCTTTATGAATTTGATGACATAAATCTTTTATAAATTTGATGTTATGTTATAAACAGGTAGTCTCAATTAGTGGTGCACAAATCGGTTAACCGGTCCAAACCGGTTTTTAAAATACCCGAACCGGTTAACAGGTCCAAATGGTTTACCAGTTTATCCTAAAAACCGGTTCGGTTATTAACCGGTTTTTTTAACCTAGATATGCTAACCGATGGAACCGACCCGGACCGGTTAACCGCCCAAACCGGTTCAAAAACCGGTTTTTTATACCTTTTTTTTGTTTTTTTATCCGTTCATCGTCCGTTAGAGTGTTGAACCCGACCGTAACCGTATTGAACCGTTTTTTTGTATTATACGTTTTCAAATTTCAACCTTAAAGTTAAATTAATAAAACCACAATAAAAAACTTAAGAAAATCAAATCTAAAAGACTAAAACTAATAAATAATAATTACTAAACCCTAATAAACCTTAAAGTAATCAAACTAATATTAAACTAATAAATAATAAACCTTAAAACCTTAAAGGTTTTAAGATTTATTAGTTATTAGTTTAATATTAGGTTGATTAGTTTAAGGTTTTATTAGGGTTTACTAATTATTAGTTTAAGGTTTTAAGGTTTATTAGTTATTAGTTTAATATTAGTTTGATTATTTTAAGGTTTATTAGGATTTAGTAATTATTAGTTTAAGGTTTTAAGATTTATTAGTTATTAGTTTAATATTAGTTTCATTACTTTAAGGTTTATTAGGGTTTAGTAATTATTAGTTTAAGGTTTGATTAAATAAAACTAAATGAACTTTATTAGTAAAAATTACAAATATCATATTTTATTAAAATAAATTAATTACACAAGCTTTAAAGTTACAAAATTAAATACAAAATCAAAAATAGAAATTAGTCTTCGCTTGGTGCTTCGAATTGTAGTTCCGGACTATTGTTCCGCATCCATTCATCCATTGCCTGTTCTTCGTCGGAAAGTGGGAACGTCATTCCTTCCTCAACTTAAACATCGTGTATTGTCACTTCTATCTCAAGCTCGTCTTCAAGTTGTGTGTGGTCTTGTACACGTTCCATTGCGTTCAAATGGTTTTTCAAGCAAATGCACATCTCCAATGATGCAGGAATAAGCCTCGTCCTTCGTATCGATAAAACCCTGCCATTAAGAGAAAAAGCAGACTCCGAAGCTACCGTAGAAGTTTGGACGCTTAGTAAATCACGGGCCATGGCAGATTGAATCGGAAAGTGGGTTTCCTTTTGTTTCCACCAGGCCAAAATATCAAAGTTTTAAAATTCTTCCAGCGCAAGACCAGAAATCCAATCTGTCCCTAGGTACCTTCCTAGTTCGCTACTTGCGCTAGTACCTCGGGTTCGTTTAGTTACATTTTGTATTAATGTGTTAAATAAATCAAAGTTAACATCTTGACTTCTACTCGAAATAGAAGCCGCATACATTGTTTGTTGTATGTTAGATGTTTCACCATATTTTTATAAATAATGATCAAACATATTTTGAAAAAATATGTTAAAGTTATTTTTAGCGTTTGTTGCAAAGATTGGGTCTTCCAAATCCAAACGCAAAGCACCAACTATTTCATCAATTAATGTTTCAACGCCGGCACCATTGAAACATGGGTTTAATGCCGTCGCACAAGTAAATACGACCGGCATTTCTTGAAAGTATTTCAATAGTTTTAATTTCATTGGAAGTAACATTCTCGACCGTATCTCATTATCTTCACCCCACAATGGAAAATCGTTAATTTTTCTTGTCATAAATAATTGTTGAAAAATCAAACAAGACGTGAGATAATAAACTCCCGATAAAATTGTTCTTGCATTTTTAAAAACTTCAAATAAACTAGTAAATTATCCTATGGCGTCCCAACATTGGCGATTAAATCTTTTAGCTTTACGTTCTTCCACTAAATTGTTATGAAATACTTCAAAGGTTTCCCTTTGTCGTAAGGCGCCGTTAAAACATACGCCAAGTCAAATTCCATCTTGTTGGTACGTCCCAAGACGGACTAAAAAGAGGGAGTTCGTATCCTCACATAATTTTTGATATTCCAAATATCTTCTACGACTTTTCATAAAAACATCCTTTAACATTTGTTTAAATTTTTCTTTTAACATATTCATTGTCGGAACCGCAAGAGCATCACTCACAACCAAGTTAATAATGTGAGCAACGCATCTTGTATGAAAAAAGCACCGTTACATATCGGTTTATATTTAAGTTTTAATTTTTGAACAGCAGCCATATTATTTGAAGCGTTATCAAAACTTATGGAAAGTATTTTCTTGTAAATGGAATGTTTGTATTATTCCATCTAACATGTAAAACAAATTATCCCCCGTGTGAGGATACGGAAACATTTCGAACGCAATCGTACATTTCATCATTTGACATGAATCGGGATCAATCCAATGCGCGGTAACGCAAAGGTACGATTCGGGCAAACCGTGAGGTGCCGACCAAATGTCCGTTGTTAGGTTAACACCGGTTTTTAAGTTTTGAAAACCTAAAATTAATTCCTGTTTGGCTTGACGCCTTCGTTTCAAACAATCACCTCTAATAGTAGTTCGACTTACTTGATGATAACGTGGTTGTAGCGCCTTTTGAATCATCTTCGTCAAGCGTGGGCTGTCAAGATGATTGAATGGCTAACTTTCTTGAATTACCAAGTTCCCCATCATTTCACGAACATGTCAGGATCGAAATTCCAAACCCCGCACTCTTGAGACATTTGTGCTTAATCGTTTGCGGGATTATTTTTGACAACACAATGTTTCGTCAAATGGCTTCTTAAAGTAGAATTAGATTCCGGTTTAAAAAAGTACCACAACCTTTGCACCGTGCCTTATCGACACCGTTCGACATTTCGCATAAGTCAAAATGTTGAAATAACTCTTTGTTACTCGTTGTAGTTTTTATTCTAACAACGGTTGGTTCGTTTGAAGTGGATGCACCAACACCAACGAAACTGTGAGCACTTCGTGAGCTTGCCATGGAAGAAATAGAGATTGAAATAAGATTTACGAACGTAATAGAAGAAGAGATTGAATCGAGAAGAAATAGGAGACGTTTTTTTGAGCGTATTTGATCGTTTTTGAGCGTTTAAGAAGAAGAGATGTTGTGTGATCAAACCAAAACAATCCCCATCTATTTATACTAACATTTGGGGCAAAATGGTCCAAAAAAAATGTTTAAAACGACTATAAACGGTAAAATACGGCTAGTTTTTTTCTACTCGATCGGTTAACCGGTTATTAACCGGTTACAACGGCTATATTCTTCTCCAACGGCTAGAAAACGACTCTTTTGAATTCCTAACCGGTTAACCGGTCAAAAAACCGGTTTCACTTTAACCGGTTACTACCCGGTTTCCTCCAAAAAAGTCCCAACCGGTTTAAAACCGGCGTTTATTCAATGTGCCTTAAACCGGTAGGAAAAACCGGTCCAAAAACCAGTTCGGGTAGGTTAACCGGTTATTTTGTTCACCACTAGTCTCAATTGTATTTTTTTTTCGGTCATTATAGATGTGGGACCATAATGCCCCTTCTTTGACTTTTAAAGTCAACCATACTACTTCTGTTTGTATATATACATATATGATGTCAAGCCATGTTGCCCCTGCTTTGAATTTTAAAGTCAATAAAATGGTTGTTGTCATATATGTATGCATCATCTTTATTGTTTAATATTTTAAGATTACAATTTACTCTTCAAAAACAGAGTTATGTTAACTTTAACTGCAAGGATGCTTGTTGCTGTTGCAAAAATAAAAAAGGAGGGTTGCAAATAACTCAACCATACTACCTCTGTTTTATTCAACTCATGTTATACTCAAGTTAGTAATCTAGTGAAAAATAAACTGTGAATAATTAATTAAAACAGACATAATAAATAATTAATTTGGCACGTCACATTGTTATAAAGAGCTACTTTCATCTTCGTCATTTTTTTAGTCTTCTCCAATCTCCGATACAAAAGGTGTAGAGAAATCAAATCACCATACCTCCATGGGAAATTGTGTCTTATGAGAACGAATTCAGACGACGACGAGGAGGAACCGAGTCTTCGGCACTATGCTAGGAGAAATGATTCACGTTCTAGGTTTTAGCATCGCGTATTAGCCGATAACACGGGTGTACTTGAGAACAATGATCATCCGGTTAATGAAGCTAAAATAAACGAAGACATTGATGGCGGTGGAGCTGAAGCAAGCGAAGAAATTGATGGCAATGAAGAAGCTAGTGAGATACGTGATGTACACATTGACGATCCTTCTTTGCAACGGAATATGCTTTTCGTTGATAACGCCGAAGATACTGAATTTATCACGTATGAAACCCCTAACCTTTTTCCTTGCCAATGATCTGAACGCCGATAACGGTGGAGTAAAAGTATTCGAAGATGTTGATGGCGGTGAAGAAGTCGGTGAGATGTGATATAAGCATTGACGATTTATCTTAGGGACATCGGAATATACTTCCCGCCGAGGAGTATCCAAATGCTGAATTTATTACGTTTGAAACCTCAAAGATTTTCCCTGGCAATGATCTGAGTGCCACTGGTGTTCAACTTCTGATGATGTGAACAACGGTGTTCAGCTTCAACAAATTTCTGATGATCTGAGTGTCGCTGGTGTTCGACTTCTTAATTCTTATGATACATGCATTCAGATCATCAGAAATAGTTTGAAGCTGAACACCGTTGTTCACATCATCAGAAGCAGAGAGAAGTTGAACACCTTTGGCGTTTAGATCATCGGAGGGAAAAGGTCGGCTGGTTAGGGGTTTCAAACGTGATGAATTCGGCATCTGGATACTACTCGACGTTATCAACAAAAACCATATTCTGTTGTCGCAAAGAAGAATTGTCAATGTGTGCATCACGTATCCCACCAGCTTTTTCATCGTCATCAATTTCTTTGCTTACGTCAGCTCCACCGCCATCAATGTCTTCGTTTATTGCAGCTCCACCGTCATCAGCTTCGTTAACAAGATGATAATCGTTCCCAAGTGCACCGGTGTTACCGGCTTATACGCGATGCCAAAACCGAGAACAAGAATCATTTCTCCTAACATAGTGTCGAAGACTCGGTTCCTTGTCGTCGTCATTCGAATTCGTTCTCATAAGACACACACAATTTCTCATGGAGGTATGGTGATTTGATTTCTCTGCACCTTTGTATCGGAGATTAGAGAAGAGTAAAAAATGACGAAGACGAAAGTGGCTCTTTATAACAATGTGACGTGCCAAATTAATTATTCGTTATGTCTGTTTCAATTAATTATTCACACTTTATGCAGACCAAGTACACTACTTTATACAAACCTATTTGATATGGAAGCATAAAAGAAAATTGTGTCCACGGGAGGAAATGAACATCGTTATAGGCATTATATATAGTTGTCATAGCTAGAATAGGATTTTTTATTATCAGTAAGTTGCATGAAGCAAAGCGTAAAATACCAATGGCTACCTAAGGTTGTGATAGTAGGCATCTCATTGTGCTTTCACTAAGGTTCTATACATTGAGGTTTACCTATTAAACCACCACTTTCATTTTACCATTTGACCTACAGAAAGGACCATAAACATGATCAAGCCACTAATAATTAAATAGGTTCAAATTCTAACTCTAATACAATTAGCAAAGTTTAAACACGTTTAACCAATGGCAACATAAGCTATATAAATCAATGCCAACACGGACATGTTGATAAAGTATAGTATACAACTTGAAAGTATAGTTGAAGACATAGAGAAGATGGTTCAAGCTTATGTTGATGAAGAAATTTAGTTATATTTCTAATTTCAGTTTTAAAGAAAAAACTGGTTAAGAAATGACTTAAGGAATAAAGATGAGATGTGAGTTCCTTATTAACATAGGTGATAGAGGCGTGTACAAACATGTTAACCAATATAATATATATTGTAAAATATTACCAAAAATCCATTATAATGTCAACAAACTTCAATCCAAAAATCTTGTCCAGATTAAGTAGGTAAGACCACAAAAAATGCTCTGTAAGAGATGAGCATGGTTGTTGTCAACAACAATCTTTTAGACCTGTTTGATAACACGTCTCTTTTGTGATATATTAAAAGCCAAATCAACATTATCATTAAAAAATATAAGTTACTATTGACAATGTGAGACATCATTCTCAGCATATATAAAGTAGTTAAAATAAAAGACTACTTACATTGTGCCTAGTTACCTTGTAGGTGCAATCTCTTTGATCATATCTTCAAAGTCCATATGCCATCTTATCCCTTGAAGTCCATTTAAAAATCATTTTCCTCTTTAGTTTAGTATCGCTCAAAAATCAAGTTTATGTACAAAGGGCTGCATAATTCATCATTAAACTTTAAGTTTCTTGAACCAAATAATACTCAAAATATTGAGTTATTGCAAAAAAAAAAAAAAGAAAGAAAAATATGGTCCATATGTGTGCATAAACTGCATATACACTGAAACGACAGGTTTTGTTAATCAATAAAGCAAAACCCTATCGGCCTTCCATATATCTACCTAAATAATGTATTCAACACTCTAGCTTCTATTATGAACATAAAAAAAAATCAAAACCTTTGCCAAACACTTGCAAAACATAAATCATGATTACAAGATAATAGAAAATCAAAATCAAAGACCTAGAAAAACCTATTTGATTGCCAAATCCAAACATCCAAAACCAATTTCAAATGAAAAAAACTTATTCAATCAAACATATGGTTATGAAAGGTAATAATTTCAGCCTAAGCAATTCCTTCTGCTGCATTTAGAAGTGAAGAAACTGGGCTAAAAAATAAAGAAATGGGCATCCAACAAACATGATGAATCTTCTGAAACAACAAAAGCAAAACCTAAAACCACACAGAGACAAAAGCAAGTGGCTTATTACTATACAATGGGCAGACTGTCACACCCCCGCCTGAGGCGGAAACACGAGGATGAGATGAAACTTGCCTGAGGCGGAAACACGAGGATGAGATGAAATTGAATATCGTGAACACATTAGTTGAGTTTATATTTACAATAGGGTCTTTAAATCTATACATGTACTACTCAATTAGTTTGAGTTTATATTTACAACTTGCCATCGCAACTTTGAATCCATTTATTAATATTTGTGATTTATTTACTAGTTCAAGTCTCAAATAGTTAAAGTTACCCAATCTTTCGATAGTTAAATCTTGTTTAATAATAATGTACCATTATCAAATCTGTCTATGTCGGTAGACACTCGATTCATAAAATTGATCCGTCATTTATATTTATATATATTTTTGATGCCAAATATTAACTGTCCCTAAACCCTAAACCCTAAAGTGGGAAAGATTATAACACGCAAGGTTAATTTGACGAATATTATAAAGGGTCAGGGCCGTCTCAAGCGTTTCTGAGGCCCTAGGCGGAATTTAAATTCGGGACCCTTTTTCACACCTAATAGTTAATGTCAAAAACCCACATTCTTTATCCGAGATTAGATGAGACAATAATAAACTAAAATTAATACTATTGTTGAGCCTAAGATTATGGTGCTCAAAAATTAATCCATTTTTAGTTGTTTTATATATGTTTTTTACTAACTTGGAATGGCTCGAAAATAATTATAGATATTGATGCTAAACATTTAATTTATTGAAAACAGTAATTCACAGTAAATAACAGCAATTGATATATCCTAATTACGTTTATATATTCAAGTCAGATTCCAGACAACAATGATACATTCCTAAATACGTAAACTTCCTAACAGCCCTAAAAATCAATTTGGGGAAACTTACATCTAAAACAATAGGCATAAGAAAGAACTTAAATCTCATTATGCAATACAAGGATCTTGCATCAAAATTCACAATTCAAAACTAATTCTACAAAACCTAATTGGAGATGCTCGAATCGTAGGAAACTGGACAAAAAATTTAGCTAACTTACCTAGCAAAAGGAGCGATAAGAGAAATCGAGCAAAGGAAGACGACATACAACTTGCTTTTAAATCCCGCCACTGGATTGACTGATAATTTCAAGAGTGTGTAACAGAGTATGCGAGTGAGGAGTCTAGGGGCACACATGCACAGTTGTTTCGTTTCCCATAGCTGCGTCTCCTGCGCGGATTGCTTCCACCATTTTCACCTATTTTGGAAATGAAACCCTAATTTGCTCCACGCCTCTACTCTCTCGCTCAGTCCCCATCCACTCAGTCTTATTTTCTTCTCCATTTCTCCCGTTTGTATCAACTAAGAAGCCCATATCCTTTAACAAGCCCATATTCCGAAAATTAAGCCCAAATATATATATCAGTTTGATTTTTAAAATGAGGCCCTAATAAATTGAAGCAAAAGCCTAGGATATTAAGCACATTGGGCCGGCCCTGTAAAGGGTTAGCCGGCAGCGGTTATACCTTCCGAATCGGTTCGTGTGCGCGAACTCGTTTTGAGGACCGAGGACTCGATAAGGGATCCGAGCTCACCGATAAACTCGGTCTTGCATCACGGTCGTTTTCGAGCAGTCGGTTATCGTCATTGACCAGATCTGTCTGGTTTGACCTTCTTTGACCGAGACAACATGTTGCCGAGAACGACCCGAACTACTTTCGATTATGAAGATCTTGTCTGTTTTCTTCAAAATCATCACCGACACCATCCTAATATCAAAACCTTAAGGTTCAACTACCCTAATCCATTGATCTACTAAATGACCAGCATGGTTTGCTAGTCCAAAAAAATCAACAAAAATCATGTAGATCGGGAATTTTGACATGATAACACCACCCCGAACACATTGATCTGTCCAAAAAAAAATGATATTTAAACATTAAATCACAAAATAGGCAGATCTGTGAAGATTATTACAACTGAATGACGATTTCTCACCATTTTTCTGTGGATCGAAAGTTTGCATGACCATTTTTCTGGTCGTTGTCACGGGCGTGGTAGGAGGTTGTCGGAGTTACAGGAGGTCGCTGGAAAAGGGGTGTCTTCGGAGGAGCTCACCGGAGGAAGAGGTGCGCGCCAGAGAGGGAGTCGCAGGAGCTGGCTGGAGATGGCAGCACTCTTTTCTTCCTGTCTCACGAACACCCCACGCACTTGAGTTGGTTTTGCGGCTGCTGAAACAATGAGGGAGTGCTGGAGGTTGTGAGAGAGATGGAGGTGGTCGGAGAAGAGGGCTCGCCGGCGTAGGGAGGCTGCTCCACGATCAGACAGTGTGTGGTGTAAACAAAAACGCTAAAAATGAATCAGGGAAATATGGCAACATATTCTTTTTATATGCAGGGTTTCAGGGGGAAAGTAATACTCCAGATTAGTTCGTATCGCGTATAAACCGTGTATTATGTATAATTCATGTAATAAATCTTTACGAGTTACTTTTCACTACTGATTATTATTTCGTAACTAAAACATGTTAAGAATAACACAAACGATTTTATAATATTTGGTTTGTCGACTAAAAATGAATTGGGCGAATGAACAGGTTTAAACAACTAACTCGGTCGTCTTAACTGTTTAAGTGTTTTAAACAACCCTTTTATTGGATTTTAATTATCACATTTTGTGAATATCCGCACCGAACGTTGATCGGTTCTTTGTTTGTTTTGTTTTGAGCATCCATAATTAAGAACCAATTCATTAAGAAATGTTTCTATGTTTAAATGATTTAACTAAATATTGATATTTTATATTTTAGTTATTTATTTATATAATTGTTAGATTTCTACGGTTACTATAGCTATTATTTAGAATTTTATGTTATAGTGACAACAAATATTTATTTCTTGATATATACACGAAAAACTGACTAGTTGAATATCCATCAAACACAAAAAAAAATTCGAATGTATGCATTTTTAGATTTGTTTATTAGTTTTCAAATTTATATGTGTACATGTATTTTTTTTTGTCTTGCGCAAGTGTTTTTAGGTTTGCCATCATGTGTTTTTATATATATAAAGAAAACGTAAAAAGTAAATAATTAGTAAAACTACATGATTGTCAAATCAATTGACGGTCGCTATTAAAAAAATAAGAATTCAAATACCAATAATTAATCATATTAGACCATGTGTAGTGACTTGTGACGGTGGCATTAGAATGACCGGTCATGTTATCTTTGTGCCCTCCCTAACTACACGGGGACGTGACCAGTGTTGTAAAAATCGGCCTAGGTGCTAGGCAACCATAAATCTTGTCGATTTTACCCTAGGCGGCCTATTTTTTATGGTTATTTTTGGTTTTTTTGAGTAAAAAGACACAGGGAAATGATTATTCGAGACATTTCTCAACCGCAAATAATTAATATGTTTTTAAAACATCAAATCCAACATCTAATACATTGAAACCTGCAACTAACATCGAAATCCATCTATAAATTTTGAATTTTGTGTTTAAGTTTGTAATTTGAAGTACTTGATTTAGTATGTTTAATTTTATTTTTTAATACATTTGAAATATTATATTAAATTATTGATATTAATGTGTGTATATAATAAATATTTGTAGAATTACATATAAAAATTCCAATCCGCCTAGCGCCGATTAATCCGATGAATCCCTAAGCAGTACCTCGCCGCCCGCCTAGCAACTTTTACAACCATGGATGTGACCAGGGGTGTGATGATGAAGGCGTGAAGGTGGTCACCGTGTGAAAGGAGGAAAAAAAAGAAAATGTGATGATAAAACACGTGGTTATGACGTGAATTGATTAAAGTGTGATAATATTAGTTGTTTACGTGATTTACATGACGTCTACGTGAAGTGATAAATGTTTTTTATCACTACACATGACTTTAGGCTATTACACTAAATTTATTGTTTTCCATTTGAACTTTTCAAAAACAAGCTCTTTTTGTAATTTAAGAAATAAAATCACTTGTTTTGGTCTCTTACGTGTAAAGATGGGTCAAAGGTCAAAACTTCTTTTGTTAACTTAAAACAAAAGGAGCAAGTTTGTTAGGTTTTGCATCCACACTCTCTGACTTGTGTCTTCTTTATTGACCACTATTATGAACACTAAAAACCATCTCATTATGTTGACATATATTATGTACACTTTTAGTGCAAAAATCTCTCACGATTTCTAATCTGGTGACAAAATTGAAGGGGAAGAACACATTAAAACAAATACATAATAAAACAAGAAGTAATAATAGCACCTTGGGTTATAATTCATACACAATTACATATATCCTTCTATAAACTTCATATATTACATATTTGGTTAAATCATGTGTGTTACACGCAGTGGCGGATACAAAGCCAACTTAGGGGGGGGATAGCCCCAGTGGCGAAGCTTAACCATAATCTCAGGAGGGGCGAACTAATTTTTTTGTTTTCCAGGGGGGCGAAATAAAGGTTTTTAAAAAATTTTACACTACGTATCGAGAAATTAACACTACTACGCGAAAAAACAGGGGGGGCGGTCGCCTCCCCAGTCTGAGTAAACCTTCGCCCATGGATAGGCCCCCCATAGAATCTCACGATCGAATGTTAAAACACATTATTTTTAAATAGTTTTGCTTAATTTTGAAACAAAAGGGGGCACAAAGCTGATTATAAAGGGGCACGAATATGATTTTAAGAGGCATGAATTTGATTACAAAGGGCACATACTTGATTATAAAAGGGCACCATTGGAAATTAACAAAAAAATTGTGTTCTTTCCATAGAATTTATATGAATATTAACTTATGATGTAACTTTGAAATTGATTATTTAAGTAATTGTTTTTCTAAATAATTTTGATAAGTTTGTTTGGTGATTTTAACTAACCCGAGATGCTTGTACCCGAACCGATGTGTTTGTTTGTGGTTTCAACTAACCCGACCCGTTTTTATCTAGACCCATTTTTAACGACCCATTTTTTGTCCCCCGTAAAAAATATTCCAGAATCCGCCACTGGTTACACGGGTTGAAAAGTGAAATTTTATGTCTTTATAAGAAAACTTGTTTTAAAAAAAATGTTTTTAAGAAAACTTACTTTTACAAAACTTTTAATTTTCTTAAAACTACAAATTCAAAACAATTTTTCTTAAATAAAATTGATTTTAAGAAAAAAAAATATTTTGTAAACTTTTTTAAGTGTGTAGATTTAAATACATATATCATTTTTATATATAAAAATAAGCAATTATATAAAAATACACTATATACAATAAATAAAATTATATATAAAAAAAACTTGTTTAAGCTCACGAGCCATCTCGATCTCGATAATGAAACGGGCCTATTTCTTAGCTTGTGCTTATACATGAGCTCGTTTAAACTCAACTCATTCAAGGTTTTTACCAATTTGATTTCAAGTAACTAACGAGCAAACTTAATTCGATTACACCCTTAATCATAATCTATCTATAACAAGGTTAAACCCCTTTATTTTAAGCATAAGAAAGACACCTTAATTTCTTAACCAATCATCATTCATCGTTAATTATAAAAAAAAAGCATATTATTTGATTTGATGGAAATAATCCGTTGTTTACCAAGGAAGTGGGTTAAAAGGACGATTGTCATTATTGAGTTTTTTTTTAGCAAATGAGCATAATTGAAAAAAATATTTACCAATAGTTGTGGTTGAAAGCTTATCTATCAAAATGAGTGTTTTTTGTTAGACTAGTTAAAAATAATGAAATAAACAAAAACACTCATTTTGGTAAATACGTTTTCAACTAAACCTCTTTGATAAATATATATTTTTTTTCAAAATAGGCGTTTATTTTTATATATTTTTTCTTTTTAAATTAGTTAAAAGTAATGAAAAAAGGAAAAAAACTCAGTAAATAAATTTTCTAAAACTTTTTATAAAAAAAACCTCAGTTATTATATATATATATATATATATATATATATATTGAACAGCTAAACGAGTCCTCGGACCCAACAATCCACGCGCTGCGACCACAGACCGCTACCAACCCTCGGAAACATTTAAAGCTAGGCGTTGGCAAGTGCCGAATCGAGAAACCACTACACCATCTAGGAGGAAACTCACACTGAGAAAACCCCCTAGCTCACCCAGAACATTTTTTGCTCCAGACGAGACTCGAACTCAAGACCTCCTATTGCTAGTGGTCAAAGAGTACCACTAGACTATAAGCCTAATGATCTCAGTTATTATATGACCCTAAACTCGTAAAGGCTAAAAATCAAACACCCGATGATTGCAAGTTTGCAACTATAATTCGGTAATTGCGGTCCACTTGCTTGTTTGTTGATACCTACGACATTAAAATATTCCGGCGAAGAATCGATCAGCCGCCGGCAAATTGTAGATTTTGTTGGTTTTCTTTTGTCTCTCAACCTTCATGTCACGTCATTTGGAAGTTTTCACATCCTTTAAATATACTTTTCTCTTTCTTCTTCAACGCAATAAGTTGGAAAATGAACCCACAAGACCTGGTCAACCTCCACTCATATTGTATCATCTGCCTTCAATCATCTGTCAAACAATCATACTTTGTATTTCACGTCTGGAAGAACCGATAAATCCCAACAATTCAAGATTGAAGTCTTCAATAATCGATGCTCACCAACTGTTCGACGAATTGCCTGAACGAAATCAACTGTGGTTTTTTCTTAATTTGTGTCTTTGTTTAGCATAATCCGGTAAGATTGCTGAAATTTATCTGATTTTAATAAAAGTGTTCTTTTTTCATCTGGGGTTGTCAAGAAATGGAGAGTAAAAATCTTCCTGATGTTTATGATGCTGATGAGGCTACTAGTTGTGTGACAACAGATTGCTTAACTCTTTCAGAATTAGCTCACTCTACGCGTAAATTAAGTGTAGTTCTTAGTGAATTTAAGGAAAATAAGATCATGAAGACTTCTCCCATTAGAAAAGCTGTTGAATCTCTTGAAACCGAGTTGCAAAAGGCTAAGGCTTTGGTAGCAAGTCCCCGTTACGCGTCTTCACCAAACAAACGAGTTGAAGAAATCACAGAAAATCTTGGCAGATCAATAGGTCTTGTGTTGTTTGCTAGTCATGATGTATCGATGAACGGTAAAGAAAAACTTGAGGCTTTAAGGAGAGAAATGATGAGTGTTGCACAGTTTAGTGCTGTTAGTTCTGATAGTAAATCAGATTTTCTAGATGATGTTGTAACAGAAGAAGAAGAAGAAGAAGAAGAAGAAGAAGAAGATGATGATGATATTAGTATTGTTGAGGAGATAATTGAAGTGGAAAAAGATTTTTCATGCTCCACTGTTGAAGATGTTGTTTTGTATCTCAAGTGTGGAAACGATGAACAGTTGAAAGTTGCACTTTTTGCTTTGAACACATTGATATGTGATAATAAGGCTACTGGTGAATGGATCGATGCGGAAGGTGTTATCCCAATTTTGTTCAGTCGGTTGAGTTCTACAATATCAGTTAATCGGTTGAGTATCATAAAAAATCTGAGAATCATCGTTGCACAAAATGATGGAATTATGGTATGTTCAGTCACATCCTTCAGTTTAAGCTATACCGGGTTGGTGTTATGGTGTATTTACTATTTTCTTTTTTTTCACCGAGAGTGTGCCTTTTGAAGTACTGCATCTGTTTTTTTAACTAATTTGTGTTTTTTGAACTGTACATTTTAAGCATGTGTGGGTAGGGTTGTAAACAAATCGAACATGTAATAAACAGTTTGTGAATTGTTCAGCAGAAAATTCATATATGTTCGTTTAACAAAGGAACGAATATGAACTAGGAATTTCGTAATGAACACGAACAGAGATCGCGCTCATTTATTTGTGTTCTTAAATATTTAGTATTGTATTCGTTTATTTTCGTTTACTTTTTTTTTTTTTTTTTTGTTCGTATATTAAATGTGTCTTATATTTTTATAATTTTAATGTTTAGTTACCTTAATATTTAAACTAATACCCTAGTCACTTGAAGGTTGTATCTTATTAAAAACTTGTCCTTTGAAAGTTAAATCTTTGACATTATTTTGGGATTATTATAATTTTGATTGTTATTTCTAGTTTGTGCTTTATTTTGAGATAATTATGTTTATGATTTTTATATCAACTAATTAACTTTATATTTATTTAAGGTGATTTTGTTTAATGTTTGGGATTAAGAATGTAGGTTTTATTTTTAATAGTATATATCGTTTGCGTTCGTGAACAAATTCAATTCCTTAATGAGCGGACATGAACAAGAATTCTTGTTTGCTTGTTCGTAACCGTTCGTGAACAAGTTCATTGCTAGATGAAAGAACATGAACAAGGGCCTGTTTGTGTTCATTCGATTTGTTTACAGCCATAAGTATTAGCATTGTTATAATTAGTGAAATATGATATATTAACTTGTGCCAACCATATTTTCTGTGTTTAAACATGTCCCTTCATGTGCCTTATGCACAGAGGCGGATGTAGGTAGAGGGGAATGGGTTCACAGGAACCCACTGTGCTTCGATTCTTTAGTAGGAAAAAGAATTTTCGAAAGAGTTAAACAATAGGGTAAACCCATTAATATTTTAGGGGTGAATCATGATGTGAACCGATAAAGATTTTTAAAAGTGAATTTCTAATTTAATTTTCACAACAATTTGTCAACTTGATTGAGCTAAGTGATCTTTGTTAGAGAAAGATAATCAATATAATTAGATTTCTATATTATCATGTTAAAAATCACTTTCCGGTCATATAAACTTACCAAGCAAAATGGTAGTTATTAGTGGTTAAACCCTCGGATCAAGTTAATTTTGGTCATACAAACTTAGCATATTTCGTTTAGGTTTCGAGGCGTTGCTCCGAACACTACAACGGGCGTTTCCCCCTTGACCCATGCCTGAATGGCCAGCAGGACCGCCACCTTGGACCCCGACTCCCGCTTGGTCTGGAGCTCAGGAATCTTAAACGAAAATGCACTCTGTACCTTTAAACTCTTTAATGACGACATTTTTTTAATTTTAATTATTGACTTAATATATCGCACTTTTATTACGTGAAGAACATTACAAGACCCAAACCTTCAACCCGACCCGGAAATTTTTATGTCCAGTTCTATTTAGTTAAAACATCGGAAAAAGATGAACCCACTGAAAAAATTCCTAGATCCGCCACAGCTTACGCAGGTTGGTAACCGGTTAAAATGAGTAATTTTTGGTACAAATTTGGTTGGGTTACATTTGCTAAAGCACTATTTTCCCCAGATTTTTCATATAAATGACTAGAGTACAGAAATATGATTAAATCTACTGTATTTTTCAAAAAAGAAAACAAAATTATAAGATTTATAAAAGTTTCATGTATTGATAAATTTTCAACCCATATCTATTTGACCCATTAGAGATAATCAATAACATGAATCAACCCATTTTTAAACGCGTAAAAACTGTCCCTTCTACTGTTCTTATGTGTATTTACATCGCCAAATATAAAATGCAGAGCAAGATGGCAGAGGTTGACTATTTGTCAGCCCTGGTCAAATCATTGACTCGGGATGAAGATGAACAAAGGGAAGCAGTAGGCTTGTTATCAACTCTTTCTGATGTGTCAGCTGTGAGAAGAAGGATTGGAAGAATTCAAGGGTGTATAGTTATGTTAGTTGCAATTTTAAATGGCGAAGATCAAACTGCTTCCAACGATGCGGGGAAGCTGTTGGCTACATTATCAAGCAATACACAGAATGCACTTCATATGGCTGAAGCTGGTTATTTTAAGCCATTAATCAAGTACTTAACTGAAGGTAACTTAACTAAACCTATATTGGCAATTTCCACACATTGCTTGTAAATGGGTCATATGCCCAAACACGATACAATTATTTTAGGGGTAGTTTCAGATTATTGGTTTATGGGGGTGTTAAATGGGTCATCTTGACGGTTTGTCAGGTCAAACACAAAAAATTGACAAAAAACATGAACACACAATGGGAAATTGTGTCAGACACATGAACCTGACACGACACGAGTTTTTGTAGGTTGACACGAAAAAATCTTTAATTTTACTTCATTACGTATTAATACTCTATAATTACAAAGTTACAACCAAGAAGACATGTATATATGATTATTACATCTGAACTATAAAACTTGATGTTATATCTTTTTCTAATTTACTAAATTTTGCATATAACTCGTTTAAAAAAGACAAGTATAAAATTAAACTGATCAAATTGGTCAACTTGCAAACCTGTTAGGTCAATCCAAACATGACCCATTTAGCTTAACATGTTCGCGATTTTGGCGCGAAACTGGCCCATTTAACTAAACTTGTTTGTGAGGCTGGACCAAAACTGACCTGTTTAGGTAAGCGTGTTAGTGGGTTCGATCCTAAATTGACTCGAACCTGGGAATTTTGTGTTAAATTCATGTCAGGTCTTGGTGTCATACTATCAAGTCATGAATTCACACCCTACATGGTTTATCACTTGTTAATTCTCTTTTCTTGACATAATTACAGGGTCCGACATGAGTAAAATTCTCATGGCAACAGCCATTTCAAGAATGGAACTTAGAGATGAAACCAGAGCTTCCATTGGAGAAGATGGTGCAATTCCACCATTGGTTAAAATGTTCAAAGAAGGAAAACTTGAAGCTAAACTATCATCATTAAGTGCACTGCAAAATCTATCAACTTTGAATGAAAACACAAAAAGATTAATCAATTCAGGAATCGTACCCTCACTTCTTCAACTCTTATTCTCTGTGACATCGGTTCTCATGACACTTCGTGAACCAGCATCCGCCATTTTAGCCCGGATCGCTAGATCCGATGATATGCTTGTCAACCATAATATCGCACTACAAATGTTCTCACTTCTTAATCTTTCAAGTCCTGTTATTCAAATTCACCTCTTGGAAGCTTTAAACAACATTGTTTCTCATCCGAGGGCCCGGAAAGTCAGAAGAAAAATGAAAGAAAATGGATCAATTCAACTTCTTTTGCACTTTCTTACAGTATCAAATCCTAAAATTAGAATTGGTGCCTTAAGTTTAATCTACACTTTGTCTAAAGAGTTATCAGATGAACTTATGGAGCAATTGGGTGAAACTCATGTTCTTACAATTGTAAACAGTCTATCATCTTCAACATCTGAGAATGAAAAAGCTATAGCTGCTGGGATCTTGTGCAATATTCCTGTTAATGATAAGAAAGCTACAGACATACTCAAAAAAGCAAATCTGTTACCTGTTCTAATGTCAATCATGAGCTCAAAACACACGAATTCAACAACCCCGTTATTGGCACAATTGGTCGAGAATATTGCTGGGATATTGATCAGATTTACTATCACATCAAATGTGAAGTTACAGCTTTATGCAAGTGAGAATCGAGTGATACCTATACTTGTAAAGATTCTGTCAGACGGGCCAATTGTTGCCAAGTGTAGAGCTGCAACTTCGCTGGCTCAGTTATCAAAAAACTGTTTGAATCTCAGAAAGTCAAAAAAGTCAACTTGGCTATGTGTTCCTCCTACAACAGAAGCCTTTTGTGAGGTTCATAATGGTTATTGTTTTGTGAAAACCACTTTTTGTATGGTGAAATCAGGTGCAATTCCTCCATTGATAAAAATCTTGGAAGGTGATGAAAGGGAAGCTGATGAAGCGGTTCTTGAGGCGTTATCGACTCTTTTGCAGGAAGAAATTTGGGAAAATGGGTGCAACTTTCTTGAGAAAATGGCGGGAATTGAATTTGTTATAAAAGTGTTGGAATGTGGGAGTATAAAGACTCGCGAAAAAGCTGTTTGGATACTGGAAAGGGTTTTTAGGGTTGAAGAATTTAGAATCAAGTATGGAGCAATGGCACAAGTGGTGTTGATTGATCTTGCACAGAATGGTGAGACACAGTTGAAGCCAATAGTTGCAAAGTTATTAGCACAGCTTGAACTCTTGCAGGTCCAATCTGATTACTTTTGATTATTTTTGGATATTTGATGAATTTGTTGCAACTTTTTGTCATCTCTTAATCATTTTTGGTGGTCTTCATTTATACAGAAGGTGTGTGTACTAGATTGCACTGTACAAATATATGAAAGTTAAAGTGATATTGATTTCAGAAATCGTTTGAAGAAAAATATTGCATTTTCTGTCTGCAAATATAGTTTTGTGAACCAACAAAGTGTTACGTATTAATATAAGAGTAAATTACCGAGATGGTTTTTGTGGTTTGTTATAATCACTTTTGGTCCCTAGGTTTCATAAATTACCCATATGGTCTCTAACATTTGATATTTGTAACCCATATATTCCTTATGTGAGGGTAATTTAGTCAATTACATAAGGATAATTTGGTGACCTAAGGACTATATGTGTTACTAATGTCAAAAGTTAGGGATCATATGTGTAATTTATGAAACCTAGGGACCAAGAGTGAAATACTAGTAAATCACAAGTATCATATCGGTAATTTACTCTTAATATAATACACTTTCAACTGATTTCCGATCTGTTTGGCATGCTCTCTGTTACTTTTTCTAACTATCGTTAAGTTATTGACCCGTTAGAATTAAAAAGCGGCCCGTCGTAACTCACAAAGCTTGTAGATTATGCTAATAAAAATAGCAATCGAGGAGGAATGAAGAATTTTCTGTAAGAACTGGTTTATTGGCTATATTTAGAAAAGGGAAATTAATGAATAGTTCTGGTGGTTGCAAGCCTTTCTGAACACTTGGCCACACTAGTGTGTGCATATATTCATAGCAGGCATATTACTAATATTGATTTTTGTAACAAGACATAAGAAAACTAGTTCAAAATATCTAACTTCTGATTTTAGGAAGGCTATTCGAAATTCAGAGGTAAAAACGAATAACCTAAAGAATCATACCAATTGAGAAAGTGATGATTCGGCTATGATTTTTTATGACTGATTTTTATGGTTAGATTATGATTATAGTGACATTTTAATATACAAAGTCATTTTTTTTGCGAAGCGTGCAATGTGTGTGTGGTTTTATAAATCACACAATTGTTAATTGTTTGTGCATTATAAATCACGCAAACTTCATATATTTCGCATGTAAAAACATCTTTATATTTTGAACCAGACCTGTGATTATATGTGTACAAATAATTGAATAGGACTAGCATTTATATCACTGGATTCTTTTTTTTACTGTTAAATTAAGCATCACTCAGCAAAAGAGCTACTTGACCGAGCTACTTGACTCTATCATTCAGAAGGAAACTCATACTGATAAAACTTTCTATTCATCTGGAAGCAATTGTTCCCAAAGAGACTTGAATTCAAGACATCTTATAAGAGAAGTTAAGAAAGTATCACTAAACTAGAAACTAATTGGTAATATAAATAGATTCTATATGAGTAGGTGCAATTGAACTTATCAATTGAAGTTAGCTTGAATCCACACCCGTCCAAATCCTCTAGCAATTTGTCTATTTGATGTTAACCTTACCGTCTTTAGATTCTTTACCAATAACCATATTAATCCGAAGTCCCGAACCGGTTTTATTAAAACCGTTTGGTTATAAAAATCTTAAAAATTGATTATAAGTGTGGTTTTAACCTATAACCGAACTGAATAGACCCAATCCATGTTCACAAGTAACTTGAATGGTTACGTCAAATGACTTTGCACAACAGGAAAATAAATTCTTTAGATAAACATTTGAATACGAAAAGCAAACTCGTCAAATGTTGCAACAAAAGGCTTGTGGCACTGCTATCTAGCTTAGGTTTGAAACTTCATTTTCTCTTGAAGTTCTTAGATCTAAAACATAGAGTAACTAGATCCTTAATTTCTTTGTTTTATTCTTGTTCGTTCAAAATAATTGAAATAGACCTTACCCAATGAAAATTTGTTGAGATTTTAAGAACAGTTACTCTTTTGCAAAAGATCATGTTGTGATGAGTCATGTGGATCAAGAATTCTCACTATTTCTTAGATTGAAATGACCTAGACCAATAAGAAAATCAACAAATTTTTCAGAAAAAATTTGTCTTCCAATTTCTAGGTCTCTTAATAAATCTAATTGGTTACTTCCAATTACATAAATATCTTCTTTTTTTTATGAACGTCGTTTTTTTCTCATTGTTGTCCCTCACTTTCGCAACCTGTAAGCAAGATCGACTACTCGACCTTCGTGAGAATCCACAACAACACCAGAGGCGTAGAAACCCATGGAATGGGTAAACCTTCGCTCCCCTTTGGAATCGAACCTGTGATACCTCAAGCGGATCTTTCGGCTGGTGTCTTTCAACTTGCTTCCATATAGATTCGAACCCCCGACCTCCACTATGGAAGGTGGGAGCCATAACCAGTGGGTGTTTAGAACAATTACGAAATATCTAAAACATAAAGTAGCTTGTTAAGGAAAGTAAAATTAAATTAGATAATATTTCTAATTCAATATTTAATGCAAGAGAATTTAATGTAACATTAAATTTGAGCATATTTCTAGATTAGTTTTAAATGCAAGACCATTGATTGCATGTGTTGGTCTCTAAAGGGAGTATTTGTAGGCCAAGAATTTGTGTGATGATATGGTTCATTGTTAAATTCATCTCTCTAGCAACAAGTTGGTGTCAATTATAATGAAATTTGACAACTCAACTAATTAAAAACTAAGGTACCATACAAAAAGATCATCTCTTCATGTCAATCTCTAATGAAGTGTGTAAATAGCATATCTATAATTCCAAGAGCATTGGATTGTTTTTTCTTTCTTTTACTGCCACCTAATTTACTTTTACAACTAACACTATTAAAAATACATACTGTAGGATTAGTATTTGGTGAATTTACTGTAAGAATATTTTTGTAACTACAAACATTAGAGTAACCAAAGAGGCATTGCCTTAATGGTACCCAAGATTCTTCCAAATGGAAGGTCTTGGGTTCAAATCCCACCCGCAGCGAAAAGGGGTCTATGGGGGGTCAGGGGGTTTTCCCAGTGGGGTTTCCCCCTGGGGTGGTTGTGATGGCTCATGGGAGGTCCAGATAACTAAACATTGGTGACATGGAATGGAAACAGTGGGTTCACACGATTGACACCTTCGCCGTTCAAAAAAAAAAAACAAAAAAAAAAACAAGCATTAGAGTACCTGATAAAAATTTTTGAAATTTCTCTCCTTTAATTTCTATTGTTTTTTTTATCATAATCAACATATAATGTTTGTTAAGATTATATTTTGACTTTCTAACATCATCTTTTTGTATTTTTTTTATATTTAAAAAATATTATAAAAAGTAAATCAATAAAGATAATGCGTGTATTTATAGTGATTTAACAAAGGGTATTATGTATGAATACGTATGTAAACAAACCAAACAGTTCATAAATTGTTCGTGAACAGTTAGGTAGAAAGTTCGTTTATTTAATAAATGAATAAACACTAACATAAAATTTGTGTTCGTCTAATTAAATGAACGAACATGGACACACGACACACCTAATGCTTGTTTATTTATATTCATTAATTGTTCGGTTATGTTTGTTTATTTGTGTTCGTTAATGTTCGTTTAACTATCTAATTTATGGATGATATGTATACATTTATGAGACTTGTTGTTTGTATTCGTTTGTGCTTGTTTAATTGTGTTTGTTTGTGTTTGTTAAATTGTGTTTGTTTATGCGTGTTCAATTGCGTTCGTTTACACTTGTTCAATTATGTTTGTTCATTTATTTTGGTTTGTTTGTTTTCATTTATGTTCATAAACAACTCGTTTAATTTTTTAACAAACGAGCATTAACACATTCATTTTCTAAATAAACGAACACGAACATGTGTGCGTCATTGTTTGCTCGGTTTGTTTACTGCCTATGTATGAATGATAGAGAGTCGTATAGATTTCAGATGAGGGTTTTTTTTGTTTCAGATACGATTCGGATTTCGAATTTTTTTGAGTTTCGGATATTTTGAACACCCCTAAATATAAGCAAAGTTTTGATCCAAAATAGGATAAACAAATGCCCTTTAAACCTCTAGCAACAAAGACAAACATACATGGGATTATATTATATCAAAAACTAAAATGCAAAACATGAAGGAAAAAAAAAATGAAATGGGCATCTTAAAGTTCATTTTTCTACCCATTTAACATCACAGCAATCTAGTGGGTGTATTATTCTTCATCATAGTCTTCATCTTCATCATCTAACCTTGAGATAATTTGTCCCAGATTGCGAGTGTCAATTGCCATCCTGTCCATTTCTGATAGTGACAAGCCAAGAGCATTTTCGGTTTTAAGTTCAACAGGCTTTGCTGATGATGAACTGCCAGTTTCGCCAGTATCAGCAACCGCCTGTGGTGGTGGTGTAGGTGGTTGTAGGGCGGCTCCTCCATTCAAGGCATTGGGTGTTTTGTCAGTGGCGTCATCAAGCCCAGCATTCAGATCAAAGTCCCGACCACCGTCACTGCCAGCCACTTCATCTTTCATTGGCTTGGTTAATTCTGAATTGTGGGGGTCAATCTCCTCTTGTTGGTTCAAGCCCAGTTTTATGCTCGCTTGAACTGATGTGCAGATTTCTGGTTCTACTTCTGTGTGTGGT
Organism: Mikania micrantha; assembly: GCA_009363875.1. Classification (NCBI taxonomy): domain Eukaryota; kingdom Viridiplantae; phylum Streptophyta; class Magnoliopsida; order Asterales; family Asteraceae; genus Mikania; species Mikania micrantha. The sequence continues at coordinate 52,699,941 of CM018689.1, read as the reverse complement.
GGCTCTCTTTCTGCCACCCCTCTGCCACGGCCCCTGCCTCTTCCTCGGCCACGGCCTCTGCCCCTACCATTGCTGCTTGTGTGAGTTGCTTCATTCTGCATCAAACCCATTCATAAATTAATGGGGACTTTTGGGTTCATAAACAGATCAAATAAAAATTTAGCTGATACGGAAACAAGTCGCAGGTTGAAAATGGCTGTAAGTGTATATTTAATAAATACAACATCATAAACAGCTATATTAAAAGATCTAGATTGTTGTAATTAAATTGTTTTTGCTGTGAAAAAAAAGAATATTTGCAGGTCAACAGAACCTGTTTCAACCCATACTAAAAGGTGACTCATTTCAACCTGACCCCTCTGACCGAACCTGACCAGTCCATCATGCTATCTCCAGTTTTTGGTAATTGCCTAGTTTGATTCAAACCAAGAAGCAAAATTGATCCGGATTGACATCATGTATAAATTATATAGCAAAATAAATTGAAAATATGTTGCATAAATTAGATGGTTACAAAAGGATGAAAACAAGCACACTAGTGTTTGTGCTTAAATAAGAAGATTCTTTCTCTTGTGTTTGAATTATAAATAACAGGACTACAGGAGAAATTTTTAAAGATCAACAAAATGCTATAGATTTCTGTTAAAATAGAATAAAATAAGCTAAAGTTTAACGATTAAACATGAGTCTAGACATCCAATAATTCACTTGGTAGCACTGTATAAGAGAAAAATAAGATTACTGACATTTCAAGTTTATATTAAGGGATAAATTCACAAAAACAAGCATACTTCGCAAAACTCACTCATAAAGTAGGGTCTCGGGAGGGTGGGATGAAGAGGGTAAAGTTCATGATATGTAATTTAATTTTTTAGAGAAATATGATGAAAATTAACTTTTACCATCCTGTTTCTCTTCAACTCTTCATCACTTTCAATCATTTCATCTGCAGTAGATTTTCTGAAAAAAGAAAATGAAAAATTGTCATAATTTTTTATTTAGCAACTCCCCATAGTAATCTCAAAGAAAGGCGATTCATCAATTTAACTCAATTAGGTATTTGGAGGATGAAAAAGAATTCTTACTTCCTTTTTATCATGGTACGATCATCAACACCAGCATCAGAATGACCATAGTCTGGGACCTTGTTCACAACTTCCCTCAGAAAATCAAATACATTGTAGCTTTGCACACAGTGTTTTCTGATAAAAAATAATAATGACAATAATAAATTGTTCTCTTTTTAAGAACTAGACAGTTTCAAATGCCGGAAGCATCAAATAATATTCAGAAAAAGTATGAAGGCAAATGCCAAAAGATGTACAACAGTATTGAAACAAAATACAAAGAAAAGGTAATAATATCGGACGTTAACTTTATTCCTGGTTCATTAATTTGACTGAAGTTAAAGATTTTTGTGTTTTCTAAGCATTTATCAAACCTCAATAATTTCTGCTGAATTATCATGTTAATCTCTTTGATGATTTTCATCCTCGTCGTCTCTTATTAAAAATCTTTTTTTTTTCTCATCCTTAACGCAATTGACAGGACACTACTTTCAGTCTAGAATTGTTCCAATAGACTTGGGGTATGTTTGGCAAGATTAGTTAAGGGTAAAATGGTAATTTCACTTATAGTCATGCCAGCTAGTTTTAAGTAGCTTATCTTTTTGGAGCTTATTTCTAAATCTGTCACTTTTTCTTTCAGTGATAGTTTATTTTCTTATAAGGAAAAAAAACAAATTATTTACTGCTAAATTTCTCAAAATGTGTTTCTTACTTGTGCCACCAACAGCATAATGTAATGGTTTGAATTGTCAAAAAAAAAAAAAAAAACGAAATAAAAATAAAAATAAATTAATAAATAACAACTAACTTGTTCATTATATCCTCACAAATCAATTTAGAAATGTGTAATAAGGAATGATTAGAAATAGGACTTACAAATGCAGTGAGTTAACAGTCTTTGCACCTTTGCGGAGAGTTATATCATATGTACGATCACAAAGATCTTGCAGAAACAGTTCCAAAGCTTTGGCTGCATATTTATAAATAAATAAAGAACACTAAATGTCTAATATTGAACCTAAAGATTGCATTAAAAACTCACAAACTAAAACTGGCACTGCCATTGCAATTTTTCCAACATCCTCATCAGCTTGCATTATCTTTTTGATACGTGCCTGCAAATAATTAGTTTAAAGTAGGAGGGGTGAAATTATATCGTTCTTCAGTTATCATGACCTAGACTATTACTGCTCTCTTATAATTCCAAAATACAAAGTACTTGGTATTTACCATCTCATAACAATTTAAAGTTATTCATAGGTTTGTAACTAATTCTAAATCAATGAATTACATAATTCAGTAAACCATGAAAAACAAACTTTTACGACATCCACAATTGATGACATAATAAAATTTTGTGGGTTAATAGTGTGGTAGAATGGTTCTTAGTAAAATTTGTGTAATGCCTTCCTTAGAATCACAGGTGGAAACAAAAGAAATTTAAGGACTAACATGAATACGGAACAATTTACAATCGCATAATATTCACAACCATGTAAAAGCTTCAAGTCCAGATGAAACAAGTATGCAAATCACATGAAGCCATGAAGGTTGTCTACCAATCAGTCGATTTTACACCAAGATACCAAACTTGAACCCTAGCATAATCATTACAATTACCCAAGATAGCTCCGGTCAAAACTCAAGCTATCGTTTTGAATGCATATGCAATACATATAAACAAATTAAACTGGATACAGTTTCAAGAAGTAAAAAATGATACAAAGCTAAACACAAGTATACGTATGATATAGATACTACAAACTCAAGCTTACTCTCATAGCCATGGCTGATTAGCACACATGCATACTCCAATCATTAAAAGAAATATATACACTATCAGATATGTTGATTCTCTTTAAGATAGGCCATTACTTTATATTCTCTTAAAGTTTTTGGAATATAATCCAAATTTTGAAGTTTCAAACATGTGAAAAGCAACAATTATGCAAGATATCAGGAATCTTAAATCGAAGAACAGATATTCCTTGCGTATAAGCAACAATTATCCAAAAATCACACATAAAACCAGTGTCCGCAAAATTAAAAGTGTGTTATGTTAACCAAGAACCTCTTAAATCCCAAGAACACACAAGAACACACTCAGATCTTTTGAACGTAAACAACTTTCATTCAATTCGTAAAACTCAATACGTGAATAAACAAGGACTCAACATCCCTTTATATAGGGTTATTAATCTACTGGATAACCATGACTCTCAAATAAACATGCCACAATTATCTCTAACTAATTTTAAGATAACTCAAAAAAAAACAACTCTTCTAATTTACTACTTTAACCCTTGACTCTGTGATCTCCTCCACACCACCCCTTCGAGATCAACCGTACCACCCTTTTATCTCTGGCAACTTATCCTGGCATCTTGGAGTTGGTGTTGCTTGTTCTTTCACACTCCCTCTCAACACTAACTCTTCTCATTCCAAGACTAGAGCATAAACCAAGTACTTTGGTCTTCGACAGCCCCTTCGTTAGTATATCAGCAACTTGTCTCGTTGTGTCCACATATACTAAATCAATTTCATCATTTAGCACCTTTTCCCGAATATAATGATAGTGTACTTCTATGTGTTTCGTCCGTGCATGAAACGTGGGATTTTCAGCTAGGCGAATTGTTGACATGTTATCACAAAATAACTTCACCTTGTAGTCAACCTTCTGGTTCAAGTCTCCCAGCATTCTTACCAGCCACGTTAGTTCTTGTGCTGCCATTGCAGATGCTCTATACTCGGCTTCGGTCGTTGAAAGAGAAACTGTTGGTTGTCTTTTACTACACCAAGATACTGCACTTCCTCCAATCATGAACACATATCCTGTTGTAGACCTTCTTGTATCAAGATCTCCAGCATAGTCTGCATCACAATAACCTGATAGTTCAACTGTGGACTCCCTCTTAAACTTGATACCCAGATCCATTGTAGCTTTGACATATCTCAGTACCCGCTTAGCTGCGAACAGATGTGACCTGTGTGGCTTTTGCATAAATCTGCTTAGGACTCCAACAGAGAAGGCGATATCGGGTCTTGTGAACGTTAAATAATTCAAACTTCCAATCATTTTCCTATAATCAGTAGGATCTTCCAGTTCATAACCATCTTCTATGCTTAATTTTATGTTCACATCAATTGGGGTGCAAGTTTCTTTTGACTCATGCATACAGAACCGTTTTAGCACATCAGAAGCATACTTTCTTTGGTGTATTAGTATTCCATCATCTAGGTAACACAGCTCCAAGCCTAGAAAATGACCCAGTTGACCCAAATCTTTAATTTTAAAACGAGTCTTCAAGTTTTGCTTTAGCACACTTATTTCTTCGTTCCAATTTCCTGAAATTATCAAGTCGTCAACGTACACAAGGACCACGGCTATTTTGCTTCCATTACTTTTCACAAATAGACTTGCATCCGATGTTGTACTTGAGTATCCATTGTATTCAAGGAACTCCCCGATCTTACCATACCAAGCTCGGGGCGATTGTTTAAGCCCGTATAATGCTTTTCTTAGCTTACACACGTAACCGAGACTTGCGTTCACTTCGAAGCCTCGTGGTTGTTCCATGTATACTATGTGATCCAAATCGCCGTACAAAAACGCGTTATTTACATCCATTTGATCAAGCTTCCATCCCAGACTTGTTGCTACGGCTATCAACACTTTTACAGTTGTATACTTAGCAACCGGACTGAACGTCTCGTCATAGTCTATGCCATGTTCTTGTGAAAAGCCTCGCGCTACCAAGCGTGCCTTGTATCTATCAATGGTTCCATCTGTCTTTCGCTTTAACTTGTATACCCACTTGTTTGTCACCGGTTTCACGCCTTCCGGTTTTGGAACTAATTCCCATGTCTCGTTGCTTATTAGAGCTTCGAGTTCCTGTTCCATGGCTTTTACCCACTTAGAGCTCTCACTTGCTTCTTCGTAGTTTTCAGGTTCGGTGGCATCTTCCTCAGTGAATACAACATGGGCATATCTTTGGTTTGGCTTTGGAATTCTTGATGATTTCCTTACAGGGACAACCTCTGGTTCTTCCATTATTTCACCATTGGTTTCAGCTTCTTCTTCAACTTCCTCGTTTTCTTCATTTGGAGTCTGATCAAAGGGTTCGGTTATAGCAAGTTTTGTTGATGATGTTTTGAGATCTTCCTTTAATATTTCAGAGTCTGGTAACGTTTCCTTAGATGATGACCACCATGATGAGTTTTCATCAAACACTACGTTACGTGATACATAGCACCGCCCGGTACTCGGTTCACAGCATTTCCACCCCTTCCTTTCCGGATCATAGCCCACAAAAATGCATCTCACCGCCTTTTTCTCGAGTTTAAGCCTTAGGTGTGAGGGTACAAAGACGTAGCATACGCACCCAAATACCTTAAGGTGGCTCACATTTGGCTTTACCTTCAGCAGAAGTTCATGAGGTGTAATGTAGTTTAGGTTTTGTTGTGGTAGTCGGTTTATCACGTACGCTGCTGTGGTCATTGCTTCGGCCCAGAACCTGCCGGGAACGTTTTTGTTATGGATCATACTTCCACAAACTTCAGCTAAGTGTCGGTTCTTACGTTCCGCCACGCCGTTTTGTTGTGGCGTATTTGGACATGTAAGTTGTCGGATTATGTTGCATTCTTTGAGATACTCATTGAACTCTCGTGACGTGTACTCACCACCATTATCCGATCGAAGCATTCTTACTTTCTGTTCAACTATACGTTCAGCTTCTTTCTTGAATTCTTTGAACTTACTTAGGGCTTCGGATTTCTCTTTCATAAATGCTACCCACACATAACGTGAGTAATCATCGATAAAGGTCACCATGTACTCCATTCCACCGAGAGACTTTTGTTTTACCGGTCCGAACACATCCGTATGCACAAGCTCAAGTGGCGCCTTTGTCTTCTGGCTAGACTTTTCATAAGGAAGTTGATGTGCTTTTCCAAACTGACATCCTGCACATACAACATCATTAGTGGCTTCTAAGTTAGGTAACCCATTGACTACCTTTTGTCGTGACATCAGATTCAACTTGTCGTAGGCGACATGACCGAGCCTGTGATGCCATAGGTCGATGTTACTTTGGTTCTTGGTTCTTTCAACATATGCAGTTTCAGCAGATAGTATGTACACAGCTTCCTTCTTTTTTCCTTTTAGGATTGGTGTTGACTTAGTTTCAAACTTCTCATATATACTTACTTCTTTTGGTCCGAACACCACATATTTCCCTGTTTCGGTTATTTGTGGAACCGATATCAGGTTTTTCTTGACTCCTGGAACATGATAAACATTGTCTAACTTCAGCTCTTCTTTTCCATCTTGGCTTGTGAATTTCACATCTCCAATATTCATGATTTGGTGCCTTGAATTGTCGGCAACGACTACCACCCTACTTCCTCCATAGTTCTTGGTATTTGATAGTCGTTCTATGTCACCAGTTACATGATTTGAGCAGCCGGAGTCAACAATCCATTCATCCAGTTTGTTTGCTCTTGATTCAACCGTTACGGTGAGGGCCAGACTGTCTTCGACCTGGGCTAAATGTGCTTCAGCATCCCAGCCTTCTTCATCTCTAACTTCCACACTATTCCCTTCTTCGTTGGTCTTAGAACGACAATCCTTTGCCATGTGGCCCTTACGGCCACAGTTGTAGCACTTATATGGAAAGCGCTTTGATGTTTTGGAAGTCTTCCTATCTTCTTGTTTCTCATCTTTTTCATAAACCTTCTTCCTCTCAGTTCCATACTCCTTCTTATACTTCCCTTGTTGTTTACCTCGTCCCTGCCATGGTTTGCCTTTAGTCTTCTCTGCATACAACACTTCCGTTTCGGTTTTAACCGAGGCTCCGGTTAGCTGTTTAGCCAACGCTTCTTGTCCGGCTAGGAGATTTTCAAACTCGGTTAAATTTGGTTGCGTGGGCCATCCTGCAATGGCAGTTATGAAGCTCCTATACTCGGGTTTTAACCCATGTATAATTATTCGTTTCATTCTTGCCTCACCTACTCTTGACTGGGTGTCAAGACTCCCAATCTCACGGCACAGGTTCTTCACTTTTCTAAAGTATTGTGGAATCGTTAGATCGGCTTGTGAAACCGACATTAGCTCACTCTCTAGCATCTGCAGACGAGCATCATTCTTCTTGGAGAATAGTTGCGCTAGTGTGTCCCAAGCTTGTTTGGGGTATTCGAGTTCTTGAAGGTGATCAAGTACTTCTTCTTCAACCGTTGTTTTGAGTATGAACATCGCTCTTCCCGCCTTAACTTGCCACTTGCCAACCACGCCATTGATGTCGTTCGTAGGTAACCGAGTATCATTGCCATTCACCACGTTCCACAGATCCTGCCCTTGAAGGTAGGACTTCATGCATGTTGCCCACGTATTGTAATTTGTGTTGTTCAGTTTCTTGATTCCGCCAATAACTTGGAATTCAGCCATGGTTATTGTTCAGTTGATCTTCTCTTGCTTCCTGGTTTAGGTTCTGTACCTTCCTATCGATCGGTTCTCTTGCAGCCTGCGATCGAGTACTCTTCTCAACCCTGGTATCTGGACTTCACAAGACGGTCCACGTTCACCGCACCAGTTTGTTAACCAAGAACCTCTTAAATCCCAAGAACACACAAGAACACACTCAGATCTTTTGAACGTAAACAACTTTCATTCAATTCGTAAAACTCAATACGTGAATAAACAAGGACTCAACATCCCTTTATATAGGGTTATTAATCTACTGGATAACCATGACTCTCAAATAAACATGCCACAATTATCTCTAACTAATTTTAAGATAACTCAAAAAAAAACAACTCTTCTAATTTACTACTTTAACCCTTGACTCTGTGATCTCCTCCACACCACCCCTTCGAGATCAACCGTACCACCCTTTTATCTCTGGCAACTTATCCTGGCATCTTGGAGTTGGTGTTGCTTGTTCTTTCACATGTTAATCATGTATACCTAGAAAGAAAAGAGGAAAAACTTACAGCAGGGAAACGCGTATCGAGCTTCTTCTTCATGGCGTTAAATCATCAAAAACTTTGAATAATTAATTCAAGAACAAAGATGTTGAAGAGGATCGATGTGAATCCGATCTCTAACAGATACAGAACAGTGAAATCTCCATGTTTCAGATCTGATTAGCAAATATGATTGTTGAGTTGATCTCATCGTCTCCAAACTCGAAGCGCCATTTGTGTTCCTGTTTACGAATCCACGATCGACGAAGATGCTGTTGAAATCCAAAAAATATTAGAAAGTTAGAAACACGAAATTAGTTTCGATATATTTTTTCTTTGATATAAAAAATTGAAAAAATAGATTTTAATGAAAAATTTTAACCATTTTCAAATAATAACTAGTATAATGACCAAAAACTTATAATATGTTTACACTTTTTTTTTGTTTGGATTTTGTTATATATTTTCACAATTTGCTAACTATGATTATAGTGTTTGTTATATATGTTATTATCAACCAATAAATTGTAATTGAATTATTAAAATTAAATTTGGCTAAATAAATTATATATGGCTTTTTCATGTCAACATAATATATATAGCTCATGTATCAAAGTTTCGTGTCTATTATATTGAGGAGTAACTTTGTATAATAGTAACCAAGTTTTATAATTATATCAATTAAGTCATCAAAAGTTTTTATCTTTTTTTAAAATAACTCAACTTTCACTAAGAGTTTCAATCATGTGTAATTTCTTTATAGATATTTAATTTTTTAGAAATTAATCGAGGCAAATGAAACAAATATGAATATTTATAAGTATTTAATTATTATTTTGTCTTAATTTCATTTATATTTAACAATTTTGAAATTTTGTTATTAATTCGTAAATTTGTTTTTTTCACGATTACATCTTATTTCAAGTAAATTAGGGGAAAAAATTATTTATTATTAACAAATATTCATGTATGTTTCATTTGCATATATTAATTTTAAAAATTTAAATATTTATAAAAAATTACATATGATTGGATCACTTATGAAAATTGAGTGACTTTAAAGAGACAAAAAAAATTTTATGACTTAATTAGAACACTTGAGAAACTTTATTACTATTTAGGTGACATATTCCCTTACATTGATATGTAATATGATTCGTATATTTATCTTATTCTGAAGCATTGAGTCGTTTTGATAGGCCAAAAAAGCCACAACCCATTTGCGGATGTGCTACGTTAACTAACTGTTTGTCGACATTTTCTACCAGACTTCTCTTTATCCAAAACTCGTTAATTTGTTTTTACAAATTACATTTTACATGATTTAATTAACGTATTATAAATGCATTTTCATCTTTTCGTACTAAAACCTACACAAGTAAAAACTTATATGCAAACTTGTTATCCTAGTCATAACTGTATGTATCAAATTCAAATACTCTCACATTATTATATTAGTGATTTTCTTATAGAACTTAGAAGACTACCTATTCGGCTATTCACATTCACATATAATCCACCTAAATCATATAATAAAAAAAAATTCTCTTTTTCACACGCACATCTATCAAACTTAATTTTTCACTCATTCACAACCAACCAAATCTAATTTTTACTAAATAAATATAGTTTTATGGTTATTTTTATTTCATTAAAAATAATTATAAAAAATTAAAATTATATAAATCATTAATTTTAAAATAAATAAATAATTTAAATTTTTTTTTTTAAATTCTTCATATATATTATATATTTTTTTTCTAAAGTAGATAATATTAAGTTTTTATTTATAACGACATGTGATTCAACGATAAGACTGTTGTCTCAGAGTGACCGAGTATCGAAATTTTGAAAGTTACCAGGGAAGTTTTATTTAGGGACTGGTTATTCACACACTCATCTTTTTTAATTCAACACCATCACCGACCCTATACGCCTCGTATAGATCTATACGTGGCGTATAACCCCGCGTATAGGTCTATACTCCTTGTATAGGTCCCCAATGATTGGCACTGACACCCAATGATTGGTCATGTATAGAGCAGCGTATAGGTTTGTTCGCCTCGTACAGGTCCCAATCATTAACACTGACAAATCCTGACACCCAATGATTGCCCCCTATACGCCTCGTATAGACTTATACGAGACGTACAATGGGTGTGAGGTGTGTTTTTGAATAACACAACCCTTTATTTAAAAGTTACTCCTACGGACCAGAAATTTGATGACATTTGTTTTATGTTTTAAATAAAAAATTGGACAACCAAGAGTTGGCACACCCACCTAGTCAGTCATGAATCACCGAATTCTTTTTTATTTTTTATTTTTTATTTTTATTATTAGAATGGACGACCGAACAAAACATTTGTTTACCAATGGGTCCAGTCTCATAGACGTTTCCTTGGATTCTTCACAGATGATCAATAATTTTAATAAACTGACAATTAACTAACCAACGGTCCAAGAGTTCAAGCTTAAATATTTAACAATTTCAACAATAAAACTTATAAACAACTTAAGGACTACAAGTATTCAAACAATAGCTTAGAGCCGTAAACCAGTTTCAATAATTATACCAACTAGGCTCCATTTATAAGAGTTTAAAAATTAGCATATTAACTATACAAACTATTTACATGTATTCAACCTTTAAAGATAATAAAAGACATATTTTTTTTGCTTCTGTTGATGCCACATGAGATTCTTCATAGCCATATGCTTATCAATTCAATGACATACAGGTCATGAAGGCTAGTATTTTGAATTTCGCTTGATGATGACACGAAACCGTTGAGTTTTTTCACACCAAGATAAAAACCATGATGGGGGACTTAGAATATGTGTTTTGTTTACCAAGGATCAGTGTTGTTGTATAGAGAGCTTGCAATTGATGAAGGTCTAGTCCAATCATCCTCCATTAGAATAAGGTTTAATCGAATAATTAACTTCTCTACGGCTTCTTCCTCCATTTTTGTAACCAAATCTGGTAATTGCTTCACTTTCTGCAATAAACTTTATCATTAGCTAGACAAGTATAAAAAAAAGTAAAAAAAGAAAAGGTGATTTAGGGTGCGTTTGGATGTGTGTCTCTCATGATTAGTTGTCTGGTGTTTGGAATTTCAAATTATTAAGAAATTAAAATTGCCAAAATTGGTATTTTTGGAAATAAATGTCTGATATATAGTTACATGAAAGGTTAATTAGGTAACTTAATTTTAAAGTCAATCTTAAACAGCCTATTGTCAATAATATATTATGTTATGATATTTGTTAAGATCTCAACGCCCCGTTTGCGGTTCATGCATATAATGTATATGTGTGTGGGCCTTGAGCCTTGTAGGGACAAAAATAAAATTGCTCTAATTTTAACGTTGTTTTACTAATTTTGTGAAATAACGTTAAAAGTACTGAAATGTTTAACTTCAATCGATAACTTTGAGCCGGGAACTCCTTCGGAGCAACATCTCTATCCCAACTAGGATAGGGGCAAAGTTTGTCTTCATCCTTCCCAATGGCGGAGCTTGGTCGACTTGAGAGGGGTGGAAATTTTTTAAACCCAGAATACATGATAATTTTTTTGAAGCGAGGAGGGGGCGAAACCCATATTTTTAACTAAAAATAGCATTTCGGCCGAAAAATTAACACTAGGAACGGAAAAAGAGGGGGGGCGGTCGGCTCCCCCCCCCCCCCCCTCTCCGGCCCCAAAGAAGCTTCGCCCATGATCCTTCTTCCTATACCCTATTGAAAAGTGGGAATATACTGAGTAAGTTTGTTTGTTTGTTTGTTTGTTAAGATCTCAGTTATGCAAACACACGCAATCAAATGCAGAAAAGTAAATGAACATGAGACACAAAGATTTACGTGGTTTGGTCGAGAATTCACTGTGGTTAAAGTTAGTTTGGTCTAGTGAATCTTTACACAAATCCAAAAGCTCCCTTGTATGCCAACTAATAGGCTAATAGCATATTATGCCCCCTTGTGAATTGATGAAAATCCTTTTGTTGTTAAAACTAAAAATAATTAAAAATAGCATGGTGTACCTCTGTATCCTGGTACAACTTGAGGTATTGCAAAGATTCTTTGTATAATCCACAGTGATACAGGAGAACACCGTAATCTCTTAGTTCTGTAGAATTGGCTTCTAGAATGATAAGCCGCTCACATGCTGTCACAATGAAAAAGAAATGTTTTAAGTAAAAAATAAATCAGGTCAAATTTATTTTCTTTTGTTTTAAAGATTTAAGTGATACATAGAATTAAAAGAAGATACATATGATCAATGTTTTCAGACCCGGACCGGTCGGACCAGGATTCGGTACCAAGGGCGGCCCGGTTATGTGCTTGGAACCGTTTTTGAGGGAACCGGGCGGTAAAAAACGGTTCGACCGTCGAACCGTTTTTTTATATTATTTTATATTTTTTATTATATATATAACATAAAAATATTATATATATTTATACAATATTTATGACGTCATCCGGTTCTTAAATTCGGTCCGACCGCTGGCCAGTAAGAGACTGGTTCGATGTCCGGTCCGGTTTTAAAAACATTGAATATGATGCATTATGCCACAAAATTGTCAATGTTATTCAAATGTTTAATGATAACCTCAACATAATTTGAATACTAGGGAAAACAGTTTGGGAACATATGAGTAACTCATGAGTCAACAGGATATGAGGTTAAAGGGCCCCAACCATGGCAGTTTCTCAATGAATGGATTCATTTGGAATTTTTTTTACCTCAAACGGGTAAAAATCAGATAATTAATTTAAAGGGGTCAGAGCTCAGATTATTATAGTTCTATTCAAGTTTAAATTGTTATTGAAATACAGTTGTTTTTAAACATAACCAAGTATCAACGCCCGTAAGTTTTCATAAATAATAGAGCACACAAAAAAGTGTTTTAGGTCAATTCAAGTATCCAACCAAACGTAGCATGTTATAGCCCACTAATAATATGATCTAAACAGAAACCCACTTTGACCTATTATCAAACCCCGCCCAGAGCTCATTTTGTCACCTCTGGAAACTTTTAATGCAAAACCAAGATATATTATTAACATAATTAACAAATGAACCAGTTTTACATCATCTTCAGTGGTAAGAGAAAGAAATGGCAAACAAACATACCAGAGAGTGCACGCCTTATATCCCCAAAGCGAACACTGGTCCAGACACCACGTTCTAGCCTATGCCTAGCAGCCTTTGCAGATGCAAGCTCCATACCACTATAGTAGACAAACCACTGGGATGAGGGGTAGAAAATGAAGTGGTAAAAGCATGTTGGGTAAAAGTGGTTAGGATAAAAAGGATTGGGACAATTTGGGCCTGCATGCCATCAGTAAATTTGCGAACAATCGATGTGTTAAATATGATCACAAAACTATATTCTTAAAAATAATATGATTTCGGTTAATAAAACTATTTAAAGTTTTGTAAGTAGTTTTGAATGTGTTTAGCTACTTCATTCATTTCAAAATTAACTATTTCTATATTTGGCCTGTTTATGAATCAAATACCGCCCGAATTAACATGTTTACATTCATAGTCAAGAGATAAGGACCTTTTGTTAACATTGGCTAATCTATCAGAGCAATGTGCAGCCTCTGCTGCTCTTAGAAATGGACTTTTACTCTGGTCAAGTTGAAAGGGCCAGAAAGCATCCTTTAAGTCTCTTAAAATCTGCACATAAAATTAACTATTAATATGTATTGGCCCCCTTTTGTAAATTATTTCAACATATATATATACAGATACATAGATGAATGCATGTGAAAGTATACCTGTACAGATGTGTGTGTGTGTAGAATTTCTTCGACAAGTTAAATATTTGTGTAATTGTGTGTCTCAAAATACAGAAAAGATTGCTTAACATCTAACGCCATTGACGTACTTGGTTAAAAGTGGAATGAGAATGAAAAAATAGTCAATGAACCTACAGGTGAATATATCAACATAAAAGACAGGAGCCACCTTCAATAACAGGATTTCAGTTGTCACAATATGTTGTTGATCAGACTCTGTAGCCATATGCTTAAGATAGCCTCTAGGAGAACCATAAGAATCATTGGAGAAAGAAACTTCAACATCAAATTTGAGGAGACCCCATACGCGTAGCATTTTCAATATCTCCGAATATATCAGTGAAAGCATAGACATGGAGCCCACACGATGAGTCAAAACCTGAGCAGAAAATGATCATTGGATAATGTCTAAGGTTTTTATAAAAATCTTTGTAAATACATGGTAACATGTTTTAAAAAAGTATGTAATCCTACTGAATGAAGATAAAATGCTCGTTGCTCCAATTGGTTGCTAGAATTGGTCCTACGAAAGCCCTGAATAAAATCACAAATGCAAGAAACAAATCAAAATTGAGATTAATTAGAAGTGACAAGGTGGGCAGGTCTAGTAGTTTAGGTAACATGTAAAAACAGGTTATTTTGACTAGGTCAAGGACACCGGGTCAGGCATGTTGACCTAGTTACACTTCTGTCAATTTTATTACATTATTAACGCATTATATATAAATGTGAAATAACATTTATACAATACAACCACAGCTTTTGAACAAGCCAATTCATGAGGTTTTGTGCTATAAAAACAGATTTTGGATTTAGCCAATTTCCGTTTTAGCTAAAATTACATTATTTGACCTGTTTGAATAAAACACAGCCCAAGTCAACCAATTGTGGGTCGAAATCTCCAACTCTAACATTATTAACTCATGTCTTTTTTTTTTTTGTGGAAACAAATCACATAAAAATCTTAAATGTCCACCAACTATATATTACGGAGTACTAAAAAGATAAAATTTCATGAATAAGAAAGATTGCATCTTTTTTCTCAAAATGTTTCATTTATGTTCCTTGGAGATGATGGACACCTTATAAGCATAATACTGAATTAACTCTCAGCATGAAAGAAGGAACTATAGATATATATTAACCTTATCAACATACATGTATCGTTCTAGGCATTCAAGAAATATATCAGGGGATGATGTAAACGATGAACTGTAGTGTGAACAGTAACCCATAGAAAGATCATACAATCTCCCAATAAAAGCATCAATAGGAAGTGGTACAGAAGAGTGAGAAATGAGCGAGTCATCTTCTGCGGCTATATAAAGAGCTGTTTTCCCCAAATCAACCTCTCTATTGATGCTAATACCTGTTTCCCTCTCTATTTTAGACAATTTTTTGATCTGTGTGCAGAATCCCTCCCTTGCTTCCTGTTGCAAGACATCATACTCACATGTTAATCTATCATTTATTTTTAGAACATTTTCAAACCCAAGATACAAAAGTAGTCAAATTCATTAGACAAGTTAAGCAATGTATAAATGAGCATTCACTGTGTAAGCAAGATAACAAATCAAGTAAGCTGAGGCATGTATTAGATACAGATCTGTTAGGCTTATATACACCAACAATCTCAAATAGTCTCGCAAGATACAACGGTTAAAGAAACACTCACAAGAATCACACCAATTTAGTATTAAAGTGAATCAAACCAAAGTGAAACTGTAACACCCTAGGCAAATCCCACATCGATTGTAGGCAAGAGAGATTTTTGGTTCATACAGAATGTCCATCCTTTACTATCATCAACGTTTTTTGGGTACATTGGCTATGAACTCTACAGGTAAGCGTGCTTGGGTGACAGCAATCAGGATAGGTGACCCACGGACATCTAAAGCAGATCCGGGGGCAAAGCGGTAAATATTGGTGGTATACTAGGCCAAATGATACAGAGCAGATTTATGTAATTATGAAAGTGATTGAATGTGTTCTAAAATAGCATACCTATAGATGCAATGGCGACTCTTCATTCAAATTTGATAGGAATTTTCCATATATATATATATACACCATGTTATTATTGAACTAAATGTAGTCGCTTTTGGGGGAAATCCTGATAACTCGTACAGTTGGGCTAAAAAAATCAGCATCAACCTTAAACCCTAGGCACAAATCATAAATTGACGGGGAGAGTCAATAGCACATCCAGCATAGAGAAAACTGATAAAAAATAAAAACAGGAGCCATACGAACAAAATTAAACTTAAAATCGAGCCAATTGAACGGGGGATTTTATGATACAACAATGCAATATGAATAGATCATCAAGGTGATAGAGAAATAAAGAAATACCCTGGCATAGGTGGTGTTGAATCCAGAAGAATCGAGGGCATCATGGAGCACGAATTTGAGGTCTTTTGGTGCTAAAAAATGAGAGCGACAGACGACACCAGCTCCGGTAAGAGCAGGTGATGATGAAAAAACAGTTGGAAGTGATGATGATGATGACTGAAGATGAAAAGTACCCAGAATCCATGGAGAAGCTAAACCTGCACTCATTTTGTTACTTGGATATTAAATCGAATACAAGAAATGCATTGGTTGTAGGTTTTGCCAGGAGAAGAGGTTCATGTTTGGTTGGTTCTCAACAAATTAGAGTTTTTTTCTTTCAAATTAGCCAAGTGTTAAGGCTTCATTGTTTCTTTTTTAGATTAGTGTTCAAGTCTTATTGGTTACACAATAATATATACTAGGTCGGGAAAAAAATCTTCAGCTTGATTTCGGGTTCTGAACTAATAAGGGGCAAGAATTTACGTACTACATGGAGTTCCCGCTTATCAAGGAAGTACGGTCTCACGGTCGGCGATCGATGAATCAATCTTAGTTACCAACCGATAGATAACTGAAGATAGCATAGTGAGACCCATTTTCTTAGTCCACCTAGTTAAATTAGAATTTTTTTTTTTAATTTTTAACTTTTTAATTTTTTGTTTAGTGTTAAAATAAATGGACATCAAGGTTCTCATCGTTTTGGATATTCAACGATTTGAAGAGTTTCTTTAACTATATGTTTAGAAGGTCAAAAATCAAAATGTATTATTTCGAATCTTGCATGCATTTTTTAATAAAACCCTAAAATAAATTATATTAATTATATGTTAATTATGTGTTTTTTTTTATAAGAAAGCTATTTTTGAAACATTTTGGATTCATATTAAAATTTTTGATTTAATTAATCGTTATTGAGTCGTTTGATTGTGCTTATAACTACATCATTTGGTATCATATACATGGTTTTCAAATGACGCAATGTGAAAAGCGATAGCTTTTGATTGTAGATTCATCAATCAAGCATCAATAGAGTTATTCCGAAACTATGTGAAAGTGGTGAAAATCGACCGAGTACTAGCAAAATCACAGAACGAGGAAGTGGTGGGGCCTATCTTAGACCCACAATATCATAAAATTAAATGATGTCATAATCTTTGATTCTCATCCCGTATATGATGACTTCAGGGACGATGAATGCTACTTTTGGACTATTGTCGATGTAAGTGAAACTTTTTAATAATTTTGATCCTAACTGTTGCATATTTTGAAGGCTTGAAAGAGATCAATTCTAAATCTAACTCCCCATGTGATTCGTTAAGACACATGTAATATATTACTCTAAATTCAAAATTATTGTTAATTTAATAAGTGTTGGGAAAACACACAAACAAAATTTTCAGAACATGAAAATGAGCAACCTAAATTATCGGCAATGACGATGAGAACCATGGCGTCTATGAGAGATTATGTGTCCTGTGCGAATACTAAAAATAGGTCTCTATGTGTGCGTGTGTGATTATTAATTTGTAACTAAATATAAAGTGAATTAATTTTTTTTTTGACTAAATTTTAAACTGTAATGAGTTATTGAGTCAAATATTTAAGAAAAAAGTTTTTCTTTTAGCTTTTATAAAATTCGTAACTGAGTTGAATATATTTAAAAAATTGCAGTGTAAATTATATGTGTTTGTTGTAAAATAAATTAATATATATATATACAAATTTTTTTTAAAAATTAGGCTCCTAAAAAATGGGTCATGTGCGGTCGCACATCCCGTACTTGCTTTAAAACCTCACTGATAAGAACACGACATGATAATTCCTTTGACACTGTTAGCTTTGATGCGAAGGTACTACTAAATATTTTTTTTTCTCAAAGATGAAAACATGACATAGGAGCACAAGGTCTAACAATCCAACCAACGCCTATTTTTTT
Organism: Mikania micrantha; assembly: GCA_009363875.1. Taxonomy (NCBI): domain Eukaryota; kingdom Viridiplantae; phylum Streptophyta; class Magnoliopsida; order Asterales; family Asteraceae; genus Mikania; species Mikania micrantha. The sequence goes on along the minus strand of CM018689.1, from coordinate 52,681,839 downwards.
TAACGGCTAATTTTTAGATCATCGACGGATCACTGGAGTATCATAGTGCCACCAACATTACCACCCGATCATATACACCATCAAGTTACCAGTTCTTAAGAAAACCCCATTATGATTCAAACCCACGATTAATAAAAACCCATTACCCAAATCAGACAAACCAAAGACATTGGCCAAATGAAGTGCATGACTTAAGAAGTTGCGATTTTATGAAGATTATTTTCATGTATAATTCATATAAATTTGAATTTTAAGTTATTATTATTATTATTATTGTTGTTGTTATTATTATTATTATTATTATTTATTTATTTATTTATCTTTTTCTCGTTTGATTTATTCTAGTTAGTCGTTATCTCTCTTTATTTTTTAAGTTTGAACTCATACAAATAATGTTTTTGATGATTGAATAAGATTATTAGCCTTCCTCTGAGAGTGAATTATAAGAAATTAAGAATATTATCTTTGAAATCTATGAATATGTATTAAAATTTTGATTAACTAATAATTATTGTTATTTGAGCACTCGTAAACATACGGGTACAAGTGCATTCCAATAATTCAAGACATATCTTACACAAACTTCAAACCCCAAAGGTTTTTTAAATGAACTTCAATCTCAAAAACCTAAAGATTTGTTCACCTTTTTATTCTCATACTTATCATTAGGTGAAATAAGTAAATGATTAATAAGACACCATGGGTAGGATGCTCTTCATCTGTAGTTAACTTGTCCCCAACAAGTTTGGTTGTGTTTTCTTTCATGTCAATAATGCCTCAAAATCCTAAACCTGTTTCTTGAGTTATCGGATCTTGTGCTGTAACTTGAGATTCTAGACTTGTAGTCGGAGTCGCTTGATCTTAAGATGGATTTGGTTCAGGGGCGAAACTCTCTTTTTTTCGTCAGTAGTGCTAATTTTAGGGCCGAAACGTTATTTTTAGTTAAAAATACGGACTTTGCCCCCTCATTTAAAATTTTAACATGTATTATAAGTCTCGTAAATTTCCGCCCCCTTCCCTAACTCTCAAGCTCCGTCACTGGTCTGTTCAACCTCATTGTTGCCTTTGCCTGCAAATTTGTAAGTTGAGAGTACTTCAAACTTGAAAACAAAAGGAGAGATAGCACAATTAACTATAATAAATCCAACAAAAAAGATTAACAACAAATACAATAATAAGAAAATTTAAAATTCAAATTTATATGAGAAATATATATGAAGATAATAAGATAATCTTCATACAATTGTAACAATTCCATCTCAAGTCGTCTAATTCGTGTAAAGGGTTAAAAGTGGTTGATAATATTTAAGTGTGATGAATCAAAACGAACTATTTTAGTGTTTTCACAAATGATGGAAAAATGCTTTTATAAAAAGGGCTTCATCACATATATAAGGTTATGAGAACTTTCAACTTATACATTTCAAAATCGAAAATTTGACTGATGTTTTATCACTCTTACCATTATTTAAACAGTTTGCTTGGCAAAATGATCGGGTTTAGTAACAAGTCACGATAAATTTTAAGTAAAATTGTTTTTGGTCAAAATAGATCGTTTTTAAATTCATTAATTTAGTTTAAGTTAAAATGTATTGTAATTAAATAAATAGTAAATTTTATAATCTTTAGTAATTTTCTAGTCATATATGCTAATGACCATTTAGACCATTGAATTCATTATGTTCACATATTTTTTAGATTACCCGCCTTCACTCATATTGTATTAAAGTGTTGATTATCTCAACCCGTTATATGTTAATGTTAATAATTTCGGCCCAAAAAACAATAATTATTCACTCGAATCAACTTATTTATCTGGTTTTGAGTTAAAATTGTTAAAACATACCAAGTATTAAACACTTTTAATTCTTCGGTGTATATATTATAATAATCATAAATAAAATGTAATAGTCAACAAGTTTTACCACACTCTCATTTTTGTAGATAGATTGTTTAATTGATTCATGTATTATTAACATAAAAAAAAAAACAAAAATAGGTTGTTCGAATTGAGCATCTAATTATAGTTCGTACAATATTAGGGACGTATAAAATTATGAATTTGCTTGATATTTATTGTAGATGTAATGACGTGTGATTGAGGATGAACAAAAAGAAAATTCTTTATTTTGAAAAAAACAAAAAAACTCTTACTAATTAATCAGTTTAAAAAATCATGATTTATTATTACAAGGTTAATAATGTTATAAAAATTATTTTTCTTAAAAATATGTAAATAATGAAGTTATTTATACGTAACTTATGAAGTTTCGTATGTATTTAAGAAATTTCATATGTAAAGTTGCATATATATAATCTTATACAATGTGTATATATGTAATAACATGATGTATATATATTTTTTACATTTCTAGTCTTATAATAAAACATAATAAAAAATGAAAAAAAAAATGGTAATGATTATGATTAGTTTTCTAAGTTTATTCCAAAATAAAGATTTTTTTTTATAAACTTTCCTCAAGTGTTAGATTTATCTAAGTCATGCTATGAAACACAAACCACATTTCTGACATGTTTGGTTTTAAGAAGGAAAATGACATTAGTAACTAGTAAGGATGATTGTGTAATTGTATCTAAAACAAGGTAATCTTCTATCTATAATTTTGATATATGGAGTGATTTTGGTACCTAATTTTACATACCAAATTAGTAAGTATATGACTTACTTCTCACCTCGTTATTCTAACGAATTTGAACACTCATACATCACAAAAATAAATCAAAACGCAATTTACATATGCATAATTAAGGAAATAAAATTCTGATGTTATGTTGCGCTACAATTAATGTTTTTTCCATTGCTATTTTAGTATAATTTTTATTCAAAAAGAGTCGACTAAACTATAAGTAGACTGACTTTGAACTTAAGGCTCGTTAAAAGACCTCGAGTCAAATTGGGTTGTCCTATAATTTAAGTTTGAGCTCTAGAAAATTCATAACAAGATAAATGTATCACATAGGTCAACAAATGATGGCTTATGGTTAACAGGGATGTTCATCATATCAAATTTCGAATAACTCGAATATTTTGAATCTAATGATTTCGAATCTTTAAATTTTTAAGAGCATTTGAATTCGAAATAAATTCGAATTCAAAATTCGAATCTGATGTCAAATTTGAAATTTGATTCTATTCGAGTTCGAATTGGTTTAATTTAAATTTAATTAAAAAAATTGTTTATACTTGCTATATATGTTTATGCATTCAAAATATCAAATAAAACTTAAATATGTAAATATCAAATAACCAACATTTAAGTTGTAATACTAGATATAACATTCAAACTGATAAAATTATATATATTGTATAATTTGGTTGACATATTTGTAATGAGCATTCATTTTTTATAAACTTAACTATCTAACTAAAAAACTGATTTTAAAATAAAGCAAACAACTTGTGTGTGTGTGTATATATATATATATATATAAAATAAAAATATATAAATAATATATTCGAATTTCGAATCGAATCTAATCAAATCAAATTGAAAATATGATATTCGAAATTTGATATTATACTTCGAATTGAATTTGAATATGAATATTCGAATCGAATTTTGACTTGTTGATTTTCAAATCAAAATTGAATTTCAATATTTTCGAGTCTAATTCGAAAACAGAATACCCCTAATGGTTAAAGTGATAAGGAGGTGAGAAGACTATATATAGAGGAACATCTCCCTCATCTATACTCTATAGACAATGCAAAATGGGTTGAACCGTGACATCTTTATATCAGTCGAGTACTCAAGTGGACCTTTTGAAGATAATGAAAGATGCAGTAGGTAAAGATTATTTCCGATGTAATTGTAAAATGCTAAGTATTCTTATGAAAATCAGAAAATGTAATCTTATTCAAACATTTGTGACTCGTTTGATGAAAGCTTAAACCGAAAAAAAAAAATGATTTTAAATGAGTATCGCTAAGCCGACTCGTTTTGTAAGGCTGCGCCACGGCTCCCGCCCTGGAGGGTTCCACGGCCCCCGCTCCCCGTTGAGGCGTTGATGACCCTTCACTCCTATTGGTCCTTTCAAAATTCAAGTGGGCCCCTCCCCCACTTTTTGAACGGCTAGTTTTTTTAAAAAAAATAATAATCAAACTTTATATAATCCTCTCATTCCAGTCATTTTACATATTCATTTTCATTCAAACTATCTTTATTTTTATACAATTTATTTATTTTTTTTTTATAAAAAATGGCATCATTCTCTTCATCTTCTGATAGCGAGGGTATGGAGGTTTTTATCTCATTGTTGTCGGCGATGGCTCAACAAAACGCGTCTCAGATTCCTCGGCCTATCATTAGAAGACTTCAAATTAATCGAGACAGGGAAGCGGGCATGATCTTTTGATGCGTCATTATTTTGGAAGCGAATCGTTGTATAATGAGACGGCGTTCAAGTGGCGTTTCCGGATGCAACGACCTTTATTTGAACGTATCGTTAACGACCTAGAGTGTGCGAATACTTATTTTCAATTGAGATGGGATGCTCGAGGCAAGCGAGGGTTTACACCTTTACAAAAGTGTACGTCGGCTATTCGACAATTGGCATACGGGAGTACGGCAGACATAATGGATGACTATTTACAGATGTCAGATAGCACTTCCAGAGAATGCCTTTATAATTTATGTAAGAATATCCGTCGACTCTATGGTCCTAAATATTTGCGCAAACCAAATTATAATGATGTTATGAATTTGTATGAATACCATGCAAATTATCATGGGTTTCTCGGTATACTTGGTAGTATTGATTGTATGCACTGAGATTGGAAAAATTGTCCGGTTGCATGGAGAGGACAATTCATGAGAGGCGATCATGGATGCCCCTTGATTATTCTTGAAGCAGTTGCTTCACAGGATTTATGGATTTGGCATGCCCGGTGGGAATAACGACCTAAACGTTCTAAACTCGTCACCGTTACTCAATGATATGGAAAACGATGTGTTTCCACAATCATCGTTTTTTTTTGTAACGATAATGAGTACACTCACGGTTACTATCTTGCTGACAGGATTTACCCAGAATGGCCGGTTTTTATGCAAACAATAACATGTCCAACAACCTTTAAACGGAAAAGGTTTCAAGTAGCTTAAGAGGTGCAAGAAAGGATGTCGAGCGGGCTTTTGGTGTTCTTAAAAAAAGATTTCAAATTATAAAAAATCATGCTAGAGCATGACATCCCAAAAAATTAGATCAGTTATGTATGCCTGTATCATAATACACAATATGATACTTGAATGTGATGGCAAGTCGATTAGCCCGTTTGTACCGGATGAAGACGAACCGCCATCTCCTTTTGACATTGATGACCCGCGCAGAGATAAACAAATTTTGGCGTTGCGAAGCAAAAGCATTCACGAGTTGTTAAAAGCCAATTTAGTTGAACATATCGAAAGGGTTCGCACCGATATTGTTGTTCGTAGCATCTAAGGCGATTAGTAGGTTTTTAATATGTTTTTGTTTTTTTAATGTAATGTGTGCTTTTTTGTAAAATATTGAATTATTTTAATTTAGTGTAATGTTTTTTATTTCTTTTTACTGTTGATGATGTGGAATAGTGGGGAAGAGTTTCCAGTGGGGTGACCATTGTGAAGTTTTGTGGTTTTCAGTAGGGTGATAACGTGCAGGAAATTTCAGTAGAGAGATTTTCAGTGAAGTGACCGCTGTGAATGATCTAATCGAGCTCGAGTTTGAGGCAAGGATCGACATCATACTACACCACTGTAGCATTGACGGTAATGAGGTCCCAATTTTCAACCCGATATACCCGACCCACAAAGCACATGTAAACATAGGAAAGATGAGGCTGTTTACCCCCTGTAAGCTTCAATAGATGCGTCTATCGTCCTCCCTATATATCCAATCCTTCATCTCGCCCCCTTTTAGCCCTACCTGCAAATCTCCAAGGGTACATCACAAAATATATTCACTTTCGTACTTCCACCCACATTCAAACTGGTACTTTCATACCCTTTTTCATTCAATCATTTAATTCTATATAGCCTTTATAAGGGACCCTTTTTCTCAATTTCGTTTCTGACCCTCAATCATAATGAGTCGATTAAACTCAAGATTAGTTCGAACACTGTTTAATTTCCGACGATTAATGCTGTTTCCCAACTGGGTTTCATTTTCGCATCATAGATTTATAGGGTTTGACTTTTTTTCTTGATTTCGCTGGTTTTGTGGCTTCTGGTTTTTACTGCTCGTCTTTTTCTGATTTATACTGTTAATAATTAGTGAATGCGACATGAATAGTTGGATTATTAATCAGTGGGTGTGGTTTAATTTGTTACGGAATTTGCAATTTTGGTATAATCTTTTAATCAGATTAAATACGTTTGCAGAGATGGCGATTTTGCTATCGAAGAAGATGATAGCTATCTGTCACTATGGAGGAGAGTTTGAAACGTATGAAGATGGGTTAATGGTGTATGGTGGTGGGGAAGCTTATGCTGTTGATCTTGAAGTTAATATGCAATTAAGTGGTTTTAAGCAAGAAATAGCTGAAACTATTGATTCAAATGTGGATGAGATGTTAGTGAAGTATTTTCTTCCTGGAAATAAGAAGAACCTGATTACTGTTTCCAAAGACAAGGACTTTCATCGAATGGTGAATTACTATAAAGATTCTGATCAGCTTGAGGTCTTTGTAATGAAAGATTCCTTGCCTGCTAAAACGCCCAAGAAGAAGCCTGTTCGTCGGTAATTTTCTTGATCTAACCCGTTAAAATTTCTCCTATTATTATTATAGAATGATGAAAACTCGTAAGCTTTAGTGTATTATTACCTATTTGGATAATCACAGCAAAAGCTAACTTGCATATTTTATCTGATAATTAGGTGTGTGTAATCATGTGTAGTACATTTAGATGATCATGATATGATCTTTAAGGGGTGTATTCGTATAGTTGCGCCTTTAATTTGATAAGATCATTGTGACTCAAGAATCATAACCATTGGTCAAGAATGGTTGGTTAAAAGTGAATATGATTTTATAGACTTAACTTTTTAAGGTCAATAAAGTTATAAGATAATTGATTATGTGTGTGTGTGTGTGTATATATATATATATATAAGATTATATATATAAGATTACCTGCTATCTCTAGCTTCAAGCAATAGATTACCTAGATTTTGATTCTTTAAATCATGATAATTGCCTTCAATACAACTTTAAAAAGTTTCATTCATATGTGGTACATTTTGGTGAATACTATCAGCTATTAGGGGGGTGGTTGTATGTGTGTTTAAGCCAATCAGTGCTGCATTTAAGTCACAATAGTTGGTCGTTTGAGTGTTTGAAAATAAGGTTTTTTCTTCTTCTTTTCTTCTGATTATCAAGGTCAAAATAATCAGTTCAGGAGAAGCAGATAAGAAGTTATCATATGAATTCAAGATTACTGAAATAAATGTACAATTATCTTCTTAGTTGTATCTTTAAGTCACAACAATCACTTTAAAAATGCACATCCATGTGCACCCCATGAATCTATAATATAACTATATAAGCGCCCTTTGGTTATTCTTTTATTTTTTTAGGAAAAATGAACATTTTTAAAATTTGAGAACCATTCTAACGATTTTATATGTTGTTTTTGTTAATTTATAAATATAGACCACAAAAGAAACCAGCAGAGACACAAGTGGCGGCAATTTTACCACCTGCTATCCCGGGCCCACCAAATCCAATCCCTCTCAACGCAGTTATTGACATAGAATCAGGCAATGAGATCACTCCAATTCCCGACCTGGTTCCAATCAATCCTTTTCCTGTGGCTATAACCAATAATGAACAACACACAGCTGCAAAACAATGGGAAAATCTTATAACGGGTGTAGGTCAAAGATTCCATTCGTTGGCTGAATTTCGAGAGGCTTTAAGAAAATATTCAATTGCTCACGGGTTCAATTACATGTACAAAAAAAATGAAAATCAACGGGTGACTGTGAAATGCAAATCAGAAAACTGTCCATGGCGTATTCATGCATCAAGATTATCAACCACACAATTAGTTTGTATTAAAACAATGAGACCAACTCATACTTGTCAAGGTGGCTCAATAAAACCAGCATTTCGTGCTACAAGAAGTTGGGTAGGAAATTTAATAAAAGAAAAGGTTAAAGACTCTCCAAAGATCAAGCCAAAAGACATTGCTAATGATCTTAAACGCGATTATGGAATCGAGCTTAATTATTCACAAGCAAGGCGTGCCAAAGAATATGCAAGAGAACAGCTTTTAGGTTCTTATAAAGACGCTTATAGTGAATTACCAGTTTTCTGTGAGAAAATTATGGAAACAAATCCGGGAAGCCTTGCTAAATTTTGTACAAACAAGGATTTAAGTTTTCATCGCCTTTTTGTGTGTTTTCATGCCTCAATTTCAGGTTTCATACAAGGTTGTCGGCCTCTAATTTTTCTTGATAGCACCCCTTTGAATTCAAGATACCAAGGAATGCTGTTGACCGCCACATCAGCAGATGGTGATGACGGGGCTTTCCCAGTGGCATTTGCAGTTGTTGATGAGGAAACTAGTGATAACTGGCACTGGTTTTTAAGTGAATTCAAAAATTTGGTTTTAGGACATGGGCCGATCACTTTTGTGGCTGATTTTCAAAAGGGTTTAAGGGAATCTTTGCCTGAAATATTTGATGGGGAATGTTACCATGCTTATTGTTTAGGTTATTTAGCTGAGAAATTAAATAAAGATTTAACGGGTCATTTTTCACATGATGCTAGAAGACTCATGGTTGAGGATCTTTATGCTGCTGCTCATGCACCAAAACTAGAGGGTTTCGAAAAGTATACAGAAGATATAAAAGCTATTTCACCCGAAGCTTATAACTGGGTTATACGAAGTGAGCCCGATCATTGGGCTAATGCTTTTTTTGGAGGTTTGAGGTATAATCATATGACTTCTAATTTTGGTAATTTTTTTTACTCCTGGGTGTCTGAAGCAAACGAACTGCCAATAACTCAAATGATTGATGAATTAAGGGGTAAATTGATGCAATTAATGTACACACGTAGAGTGGAATCGAGTCAGTGGTTGACCCGATTAACACCTTCTATGGAGGAAAAACTGAAAACCGAGATCTTAAAAGCACACTCAGTTCAAGTGTTGAGGTCACATGGAAGTAAATTCGAGGTTCGATTTGGTGAATCTATTGATATTGTTGATATTGAAAATTGGGATTGTAGTTGTAAAGTGTGGTTGTTGACTGGACTGCCTTGCTGTCATGCTATTGGTGTCTTGGAAAATTATGGTAGGGGCCCGTATGATCATTGTTCTAGATTTGTTCATGTTGAAATGTACCAATTGGCGTATGCTGAATCTATTAATCCTATACCTAATTTAGAAAGATTAATGGATATCGAATTAGATGATGGTACAATTCTTGTTACTCCTCCACCAACTACACGAACGCCTGGCAGGTTAAAGATAAGAAAGGTTTTACCTGGTCGGGTCGGGCCTGCTGACTTTCTTAAGCGTCAACTTCAATGTGGAAAGTGTAAAGGTGTTGGTCACAATAAGAGATCTTGCAAGTAAGTCTTTTTTCCCTTTTAGTATTATATATGTTTTTTTCTAGATACGTGAATCGTGTTGGTGTAGCATTCCATTCATCAGAGGTGGTGAAATGCCCGAGTAGGAAATTTGGTTAGCAGGCCAACCTTGGTTTGGTGCATCAAACCTACACTTTGGTTGGTTTCAACTTGCTTGACCCGTTCCGTTTTGAAAGTTTACCTATTCATTCTGTTAGAGATGAAATATAACCCAAATGACCACTAATGTGCATAATTATACATTTTCGACATGACTGTTATTTATGAGGATCACCAAAAGCACGAAAGGGGTATTTTGATACGTGTTTTTGTCGTGGTTTGTGTGACTTCAAGAATCATATAAAAATAAATATTTTATGGTAGTTATGTAATTTTACATTTGCCCTAGGAAACAGTTGCTTGGACATTTTTTTTTTGCCTTTCCAAATTTGATTATTTTGGCCCTAAAATAATCAAATAATCAGAACCATAATTGGTTTTCCAAACACTACAAAACTGATTGTGACTTCAAGTTAACAAAAATAGGAACCTGGACAAAATAAGACAAGATTGAAACAAATACCTTTAAGACACAACTTGTATGTGATTTATGATCACTGGTTTTCTGTTTAATTATTATATATCACAACAATGCAACAGTACATGAAAACCATGCACATTATGACTGGAATATTGGCTTTAGGGATGTTTGGATATGCTGCATAAGCAATTAGTTGTGAACTTGTGATTATTGAAGTCACAATAACGGGTCTCTTATTACCGAGTGGCTCGGAAATAAACTCGTAGAACAAAAATGAAAATTTGAGATAGCAGATAAAATAATTCTGAATCAACACATTCAATAAAATAATTCTTCCTAGAATATTCTTCTTTTTGTTCTTACATCACGGGAATTCAATCCGGATTCTCAAAAAAGAAAACAAGATAAAAATCTGTGTTTGAGTTTGGATGGGGGTTTGAATTTTAGTGAATAAAGAGTAAATCTATCTTTTTCTGGCTCCAAGACTAGGAGTTCTAGTGGTTGACGCGGTTATTTCAAATTGTTTCTCATTAGTTATTGAAGTTAAAATAATTGAACTCCTAATAGTAATTTAAAAAATATATATTATGCTTATGTGGGGATTCAATGTGTGGCCCAATGATGTCTTCTTTCTAATAGTTGCCTGCTTTTCACTAATCTTTTGCAACCTTGATTACTTTTACATTGTTTATTTATTTATTTATTTTTTAAATTATTACTCTTTTTTTGTGGCTAATGGGTTGGTTTTCATTCCAGAGTGGTTCAAGAACTATATGCAACAAATTTTTGAAGCTGATAAGAGAGATAAGGTCCTCAGAAATGATGATTTTGATGGATTGAAATCGCTCTTCGCGGGTCAAAATTCTATAAATTTCCTTTGAGCTTCTTGCCAAAGAAATGCAAAAGATGTTGATAGTAAATTCATAGGAGGGTTTTTGAGTTTATTATTATAATTATTTATTTATTTATTTTTAAATATGGGCTAATGATGAGCTTAGGGTTGGTTGTTTATTATGGTCTATAGAAGTAGTTGATAAAGATGTTTCTTTTTGTCAAGCAATAGCACTCTTGGTGGCCAAGATATACTTGTACCTTTAAAAGATGTTTTTTTTTTAATTATTTTTTATTTTTTTCAAATAATATAAAATGTGAATTTTGTTTTTAGATCTTGTTTTTGGGCATGTTTCAACTTCCAAGTTAACTCTGGCTTATGTAAAGCGATTATCCTGGTTAACCGCTTAACAGTACCTATCTCTTCAAGAATGAGAGAAAAAAAATAAAAAAATGAAAAGGTGGTGAGCCATTGCTTGTTTTTTTGTTTTTAAAAGATGAGTAGTTTTATAATCCAAGAGCTAGTTTTAAATGTTTTGAACTTTTTGGATTTAATCTTATTAGCCTATTTTTATTCATAACCTTTTATTTTAGATTGGTATTAAAATAAAAAAAATAAAAAAATCCAAGAAAATATTCAATATGATCTTGGAAGAGACCCAAAGCCATCACACCCTGCATTACATATTTACATATTTTGATAGATCATATGTTTTATTTCCTTTTTTTTCTTCTCTTACAAGTCGTTTAATTTATTATTTGTCATTTTTTTCTATAACTTATAATATTTAGATTTTTTAAAAAGTTATAACTGTACAACCCTGTTTATTTTATTATTTCTTTTAACATCCTAATATAAATTTTATTAAAAGGAATTTGATTCAAAATGTATTTTTTTCTCATAAAATAATATCAAAAGTTTATTTTTTCATCTAAAAAATATATTTTAATTTTGTATTTAAAACAATACATTAATTTGTTTTGAAATAAAATAATTATTTTTAAAAATATAAATAAATCTTATTTAATAAAAAAAATGTTGACAATGTTAAGTGGTGAAGAAGTGTAATAAAATAGACAGCAGGTGGTGGTGTTTGTTTTTCTAACAAAAAGTATGTGCAGGCTCTTCTGTTTATAACACACAGATCACGCGTAGACATTTTTCATCTGCAGACTTTTTTTTTTCCAAATAAGTTTCATTAAAAAAGGCCTGCGCAATCTTTTCCGGAACCGACAACCCGAACCGGTCATATTTAAACCAGCGGGTACGAACGGGTACGGTTTTTCAGACAAATTAGAACCGGAAAAACCGGAACTGGCTCCACCTGTACCCGGGCAAAACCCGAACCGGAACCGGTCAAAAACCGATTAGAACCGGTCGAAACCCTGAACTGGAACCAAAACTGGGTCTTGACTTTGTTGACTAGAACCGGAACCGGTTCCAAAAAAACCCGATTTGCGCACCTCTATCTGCAAAGACCCCACCGCCGCCAAATACCCACTGTCCCTTGCCACCGTCCACCACCACTTTCTGCCGCCACCAGCACCACCAAAGTCAGAAACCACCACCACTACCGTTGGCCACCCCATCACCAACCAGTAGCAGCACCGCTACCACCACTATCGTTCGTACATCACCACCAGTTTGTATTAACAGACGTTAAAAAAATAAACATTTTACCTTTTAAAAATAAAGAACACTTTGATGAAAGTGGTCTTACTTAACTTATGTCTAAAACCCTGTTTGAATCCCAACCCTCTCACCCGTTCCTCACCTATTTCGATACTTCCAAAGCTGCCCAACGGCCCTCACAAAGTCGATCTCATCAATTTCATCATCGTTTTCATCGAAATTTGTAATCATCGACGTATATATCTATAGATTCATTCACAGTCTCAGTGTAACTTCAAAAGATTGTTCCACTTTCCCCTAATCGGAGAGGTAAGTCACACTCAATCGGTTTCAATCCGTTCTGTTTATCAAGTATTTTGTAAGTCCATTGATCTAAGTTCGCCTTTTATTAAGCTAGAAAATGCAGATTTAGTTATGGGATTTTCATGGGTAATTGCGATGTACGATAGATGATTTGGTTACAACTTGACGTCTTACTTGATGAACGTCTGATTATGTTCATTATATTTACTGTTTTGGGTGATTTATGAAATTGAAAGATTGATTAACCGGTGGTTTTGTTCTGTATGATTTAGATGTTTATGATAAGTCTCATGTTTGTTAAATTCCATAATCTAGTGAATTGACTCAAGTTTACTGCAAGTAGATGTAGAATGGAGAATGAAATATGTGATGATGAAATTTGAACTTTTGAAGAAACTCTTTTCATTTCTTCAAACTAAAAAAAAAGTTATTAGTTTGATTGTGAAACTCAAATTTGTGAATGATAGGTCTCTACTTGCATACATGAAATTTCATTTTTTTCATGAGAGTTATGCTAATTTCTTGCATGAATTGCAGGTCTACGATCAAATTGTTGAAATGGCAACAAACATTACTAATATGCACATTGCTACTGCAAGACCCTCCACCTTTTCTTTTCATGAAGTTTCAAAGTCAAGCATTGCAGCTCTCAGTGCCAACATTAAAGGGTCATCATTTGCAAAGCTTAAAAGTTCATGTCACATCACTTCTACACAATTATTATCTCAAAATGTTGAATCCAGCGCTTTGAGGTTTGAAAAGATGATCACAAAAGCCATGTCAGGTTCCAGTGACGCAAAACCCCTTCCAGGGCTGCCTATTGATCTAAGAGGTTAATTTATGTACCATTGTGGATAATATATCAGCTGTGGATAAAATTAGGGCTGTAAACAAACTAAACTTTTAGCGAACAGTTCGTGAATTGTTCGGCGGGAAGTCCGTTTATGTTTGTTTGTTTAATAAATGAACAAAAACGAACAAGAAATTTCACTCGTTTAGCTAAATGAACGAACATGAACCGAGGTCGTGTTCGTGAACGTTTGGTAGTGTGTTTGTTTACGTTCATTAACATCCGTTTATGTTATTTATTAGGCTTATTTGTTAAATATGTTTTATATTCTTAAGTTTTTTATTTTTAGTTTAATACCATAATATTTAAATAAAAAATATAGTCATTTGTAATTTATGTTTTGCTAGAAACATAGTAGTTTGAAACACAAATCTTTGAAACATTAATCTAAAGTAGTTTCAATTAAAGTTGTTATTTCTAACTATTAATTTGCTTTAATAAATTTATTTTTTGATTTTTTATATTAAGTTTTAGCTTTAAGATTATTATGTTTAATACTTAAGATTGAAAATGTTGATTTTTATTTTTTAAATAACACATGTGCGTTTATGTTCTTGAACCGTTCGTGAATAAATTCAATTCTTTAATGAATGAACACGAAAAAGATTTTTCGTACGGTAAGTGTTCATGAACCGTTCGTGAACAAGTTAAATGTTAAACGAATGAATGCGAACAAGGGCTTGTTCGTGTTCGTTCGGTTTGTTAGCAGTCCTAGATAAAATCTTTAAGCTTAGATATTTAAGAAATGAGTTAGCATCCTTGCAAGAAAACAGTCGATTTCCTCATTAAAAAATATTGTTACAATTTAATAACAATGGGAGCTATTTTTAGGGAAGAAGGCATTCATTGCTGGTGTAGCTGATGATAATGGGTATGGTTGGGCAATTGCCAAATCTCTAGCTGCTGCTGGTGCTGAGATTCTTGTTGGCACATGGGTTCCGGTATGTTACTTGTTTCCGAACCTTATCCTACTTTGGAGGTAGCAAGGTGGGAGGTTGATAACAGGTCAATTTAATACGGGTTGATACAGATTGAGTTGGGTTGGATTGACCAACTGGCGCCGTTTTGACTAATATGTTAATTATGATAACAGATGCATTACTTCAAATTTATCTAAATCTTCGAATAAAACGGTTTAGGAGGTTGTTTGCATTAGAAATAAATCAAGTGACCTTTGATTCTTGTTTCGTGTTCTACCATTTGAACTGTTCCTCTTTTTGGTAATGTTTTATTTGACCCATTTCTAATAAAACACGATCCAAATCAACTCATTCATAAGTAAATGGGTCGAATTTGTCACCTCTACTAGTCTACTAAATATCCTCATGCTTTCTAAAATTTATATTGTTGTTGATGACTGTTAACCTTTTTTAGGCACTCAACATATTTGAGACTAGTCTTCGAAGGGGGAAGTTTGACGAATCACGTGTGTAAGTATATATTTCACCATTTTTACTTATTTTAATATTTTATAATGATTAGTTGATATATCAGTAAGTCCAATTTGTCATGCTAGGTTGCCAGATGGTTCATTGATGGAAATTACTAAAGTGTACCCCTTAGATGCTGTTTATGATACTCCTGAAGATGTTCCTGAGGATGTAAGCCCGCACTCTTGTAAAGATTATTCTGCAATTTATGGGAAAAAACAAAGTCTTATATATCACATAAGTACATTACCATTATGCTGATTGTGCAGGTAAAAACAAACAAGCGATATGCAGGGTCCTCAAAGTGGACTGTTAAGGTAGTCATTTCATGATACATGTTTTGAGTTATTCTCGCTGCTATGCAAAGTCAAACATTCCTGAAAAGATTGAAATTTATATAATGCAGGAAGTAGCTGAATCTGTGAAAGAGGATTTTGGAAGCATTGACATTCTTGTGCATTCACTAGCCAATGGACCTGAGGTATGCTTTGGATGCTGTTCCTTTTTGTTATTGATGCTAGTTATAATTTATTTAGCACATGGGTCAAGCTTATTTACTAATCGATGCATGTAACTTGTTCTCCTATAATCCGTATTAAAGATTCTACTTAAGCATGGTTTGCAGTAGAGTTGGCAAAATGGGCAGGCTGCACAGGTTGTGTATGCTGATTTAAATAATGTACAAGGTTGGCCCAAAAGGCAATAGGCAGCAAGACTTGGTCAACAAGTTTCATTTATTTATTTTATTTATGAGTCTTTATCCAGTTTGTTATAGGTCCTAAATAGTAGGAATTGTTAGAGTCAAATATGTCTATAATTTTTGCTTGGATATCAAGTTTAGTTTTATTATAAACTAGCATTAGAAACCCATGTATTGCATGGGTTGAATAAATATAACATGTTATAAACAATAATTTTTGTAAAAATGTATATGTTAGATTTATCAGCTATTGGTGAAATAAGAACATGAATATCTATAAATTATAAAACAAATAATAATAATATTCAATAATTATAAAATTATTTTATAAGATAATAAATAATTTAAATCTTATTTAGTTTATCAAGTTTTAGTAAGTTAATAAATTATTAGAACAAAAAAATTTAAATTTTTTACTATTTAGTTATGAAAAATTGTTAGAATTTATTAGGAAAGAGAGGCGGGAAAACAAATTCCAGATCTCACCAGGTGTGACACGTGTCTCCTAAATATATTCTTTATTAGAGCAGGTAGAAGTAGAGATACCCAAGTTGTGGTATTGTTTTATACACACTTTACTTTTGAGATTAATTAAAAACAGTAGAGGGAGTCATCCTCAAAATTCTCTGGTGTTTGTGTGTGATTTCTGTTTCGTAGAAAAGAAAATAATAATAAAATAAATAAATAAATAAAAGAAAAAAGAACAGGAAAATAGATAGCAGGGACTACAGGGTAATGGGTCAAAATGGTAATTTTCTGTATGGATTGGAGTTGGTTGGGGACTTGGGGTGATCTGGAAACCTTTGTGTCCACATTTATTTTTTCTGTAATAATTAGCGTATCGAATATGTTTCCAAAAAAAATCTATATTATGTCCGTATTGCTCTATGCATCAAATATAGATTTCAATTCCTTTCAACCTATACCCATTTGACTTGTTCCCTTATTAGCTAAAAATATCTTGATTTGTGACCCATTTGAGATAAGCACGACCGAAACCAACTTGTTAATAAGTAAAAGGGTCAGAACTAGTTCACTGACACCTACTCTATTTTGCAGGTTAGCAAACCTCTCCTAGAAACATCAAGGTATGGGTATCTTGCTGCCATATCAGCATCAAGCTATTCTTATGTATCGTTGCTTCAGCATTTTGCCCCAATTATGAACCCAGGTATTATTCTCAATTTCTAGTTGAAAGTTCATCTACATTTGACTTTTGGCTTGTCAAAGTCAAAATTTTAATTATCAAAGTTGAGCTTAGTTATTTTATGCAGGTGGTGCGACAATATCTCTGACCTACATTGCTTCTGAAAGAATCATACCTGGGTAATTTCTTTTATTTTACCTTTTCTATTTGGAGATTTTTTAATTTATCAATATATCTTAGAAACATTCCTTAATTGCACCTTTTTGATGCAGATATGGTGGGGGTATGAGTTCTGCCAAGGCTGCTTTGGAGAGTGACACACAAGTTGGTTCCTCTATCCCAATTTTTTCTGTTTTGGCGTCTAGTTGGCTTATAATAATTTTAATTTGTCAATTAATAAACACAGGTTTTGGCATTTGAAGCTGGAAGAAAACATGGAATCAGAGTTAACACAATATCTGCAGGTACTTCAATAGCTTTGCTGCTTCTCAACTTGGTTTCAGAACCAATAATATGTTGAAAACCATAAGAACCCCATAATGCACTTACACATTTGTATAAAAGATAAACCGAAGTAGTGCAAGAGTGAAACATGGCCGTTACATCACTGTCTTGTGTTACGTCCAACATTATGTAGAAATGCAATATGTGATTCTTGTGGTTATCAATATATTATGATTTTGAAATGAACACACCTTAACAAAAGCTTAATAAACACACACATAACAAAAGCTTAATAAACACACACATAACAAAAGCTTAAATGTTACATATTGTATTAATTTTTTTGTCAAAATATACCAGGACCATTAAGAAGTCGTGCAGCCAAGGCGATTGGTTTTATTGACATGATGATTGATTATTCATCAGAGAATGCACCATTGCAAAAAGAATTATCAGCAGGTTGGTGTGAATCTCATTAAGCAAGTTAAATATAATGAATGCTAGGTGATCACTTCATTTATTTTGCCAACAAAAAGAAATCTCCAAGTGTGTAGTGTGTACCCAATATTGGGGTTTTTGTTTATATTATATACTAGGTTAATATCCCGTGTATTACACGGGATGTATAAAAAAATATTATATAGTAATAAATAAAAAATTAGTATATAAAATACGATTTTTGAATATGATTGTATTTAAGTTAGTTTTTAACAATTTCATTTCTAAAATTGTATTAAAAACTATATTTTTATACAAATCTTGTTGTTTAAACTTCTGGGTTTTATATAATTTTTATTTTCAAAATCTATTTTTTAATATAAAGATTTGATTTAAATTTTATAAGAAATTATTATTAATATAAAAATGTATAACTAAAATCATTAGTTATTGTATTAAATTTAATTATTTAATATGAAATAGAATATAAAAGCATTTAATATGAGAGAGATTGGATAACATTATTAGAAAGTGACACATGTTTTTAAGAATTTGACAAGTGTTATAAGGTGGTCTAAGAATTTGACAAGTGTCATTGTAGTTACTTATTTATTACAGTTAGAAGATTCTTACATTGCTTCATTATATCAAACTTTAGGGCTAATTGCTTTAATGAGGGACGTTCAGTAATTTATTAATGAATTATCAATTATGTAATATTTTGCTCCAAAAGAACCTTAGTTAAACATGTGACTAGGAGTGCTTTTTGTTTTGTTTTTATTTTAAACAGAGGAAGTGGGGAATGCTGCTGCTTTTTTGGCATCACCATTGGCTTCAGCCATCACGGGCACAGTGTTGTATGTGGACAACGGGCTGAATGCAATGGGAGTTGGAGTCGACAGCCCGGTTTTTAAAGATCTTGACATCCCGAGAAACAACAAACATTAAAGTAGTGAGCCAGCGTCGTTTTGGTTTTTCAAATAAACATTTGGGATCAGAATTTTACATTGAAATGAGAAAGTTGGTTAATTTTGAAATTTTCTATTGTAATTGTCATGAATTGTTAACTCTTTTAGAACTTGGTAAAAAAAAATTCAATGGTTGTGATCCATTTTCAGTTATAATGGTTTGAGCTCATAATATCATATGGTTTACAAGGATGAGATGTGTCAAGAGTCAAAATTTGTGTTGTGTGTCACCCCAACTCCCCAAGGATTTGATTTAAAAAGTTGGATTATATAATCAAAAAGGGGATGTTTGGTTTACTACACTTTCTTAAAGCAAATACTACACTTTTTTTTTTTTTTTAACTATTCATACTATTGTATATGCTTGGTAAAATGGGTGGGTTGGGATGGGTAACAGGTCAAAATGCGTGTGGGTTAGGATGGGTGCGGGTCAAGGCAAGTTTTAAGCAAATTTCGTTTAGGTTTATACGGGACATTTTAAAAAAATCAATTTCGCTCAAGTTAAAATGAGTTGTGACTAAACAAATAATTTATTTGAATAATTTTTAATGATTTTCTAATGGGTATGAATATTTGTACACCGGTGTATGGATCACAACACTTTTTGTATTTTTTTAATATTAAAAATTTTTTAAAAAATGTTGTAAGTAAAAATTATGTGAGTATGATGTGATTGATTTGATTTGAGTATAGTGTATAAAAGAGAGGGTGATGTATAAATATTATGACCCTTAAATATATTATTAATCATTCTTGCCGATTAAAATCCATTATGTTCACATGATTTTTAAGTTGTCCATCTTGACCCGCTTATGTTAAGGTGTTACTCATCTCAACTCATATTATGTCATAATGTTATCCACTTCAACCCTAAATATAATAATTGTTTACCCAATTCTATTCTTTTATCTTGCTATAAATTGAGAATACTAGGTATACTTTTGCATGAAGAAAAGTGTTTAATTTCTCTCTGGGAATATTTCATGTAATACTAATTAAGTTTTTTTTTAGTGTTTTACTAAAGTTATTTAAAGTTTTTTTTTGTCCTTTCAAAGTCACTCAGTTAAATTATATGTAAATTTTTTAAAATCAACCGTAGCAAATGAAACATACTTAAATTCCTTGGCTAAAGTATGGTCCACTTAAGTTGCGTTCTAGAAAGAACAAAAGAATTATACATTATGACTAACATATATATTTTTTAAAATTTATTTAATTTTGTCATGTTGATGCATAAATATTGTTATTTCGTTTTTTTTTTAATTTTTGTGAAATAAAAAAATAATAATAATCTCAGCCACAGCCGAAGGCCCACAAGGCCACAACCCTCACATGCCTCTTGTAGCCGTTGTACTATTTGACAGTTGGAATGGGAAAGTGACTCCACAATCACATGACCACATTGTTTCTGTAATTAATAAATTCAATAAAAAGAGTCCTAAAATTAAAATTTAAGAGGATAAAAAATTAGTTGAAAAAACATCCTGAAAAAGATGAAAGTCAAAGGTCAAAAGTCAAACAACTTATAATAAAAATCAGACAAATGAATTAGCCTCATACCAATATAACACTACATAATTTACACACCAAAAACTGGACATAAAATGCGACCAAAAACCAAATAATAACAACAATCACAAACCAAACCATGCTAATAACGATAAAACCTCAACTACTCGTGCTCGTATTATACACGATTTTTAACAATAACAGATAAATGAATGTTAACCACATGGCTCTTATCGCCGAACAGTCCAATTCTTCCAAAACTCGCAACACTGCTATTCGTTGTGGCGTTCAACAACACATTCAATACCTGTTTTCCACCATTAGGTATATAAAAGTGGGTTGGCGTCACCTTCATGGAAACTCCATAAGGTGCACTCCAACCCACACTATATGACTCGTTCCCACCGATGTTGGTCACAGTTCGTTGGACAGTTCGAGTCCAGTTCAGGTTTGTAATTGTGATGGAAGGCATGTTCAGGTCTGCACCATTAACCTTTGTGGGTCCACAGTTTGAGCCTGTGTAGTTTAGGACCACAGGGTCTGACCCGTTTATGCCACATATGAATGACATGTAGTCTTCATAGCCTGCAGACACACATGATATGGTTTAGATTTAATCCTGGCCGTTGGTTAGATTTGATCCACACCATCGGTTGGAAGATTGGCATACCTAGATCAAGAATCAGGCCCGGGTCTAATGCTGCAGTGGCATTTACAAAACCACTTCCCATGTCAAAAGGTGTTGCTGGGGACTGGTTTAGATCCGGATTAGCATAAGCCCGTTGAGCCATTATGGGCCCCCCGTCTTTATCATGTAGAGAAGCAGTTGTTGATAATGCAGATCCGATTGCTGAAGGACTAAAATATGGGAATTTTTGTTTAATTAATGCTGCAAGCCCGGCAATATGTGGAGCTGCCATGCTTGTTCCCGACATCATTGCAAAGTCCTCACCTTCAATACATCAAAAGAACCTAAAATCAACATATGTCTTTGACCTGTTTGCTTCATTTTGGGTTGAGTTGGGTTGTTTTTTATCAACAGGTCAAACTTTAAAATAAACTAAAACATGTGCCAAATGAGTCAGGGCTGTTTTAGCTCAAATCTAGAAACTGGTAAGGGGAAATGGGTCACATGGATCAACTAGGTAAAACAGATCAAAATAGATTATAAAAACCTAGATTATTACAACCAAATTGTTCTCAAAAGGAAATATATTAATATAATGTATCAAAAGGAAATTTTTTGACAGTTTGTCTCGACCTGATTGGGTCTGTACTGAAATTTTTACCCGTGCACCCAGCCCATTTTGCAACCTAACTAATATTTATTGCTTTAAAACTTAAAAAAAATTAGAGTAAATTGCAGAGATGGTCCATGTGATTTGTTAGTATTTCACTTTATAAATTTGCCATATGATCCCAAACCTTTAAACATTTGTAACATGTATAGTTCCTCAAAATATCGAATGCTTGACAGATTATGACCTAAGGACCATATGTGTAATTTATGAAACCTAGAGACCAAGAGTGAAATACTAGCAAACCACAAGGACCATATCGACAATTTACTCAAAGAATTATTACCAAGAAATTCAACTGATTCCGTGCCACCAGAACTCCAAGCAGCCCAAATAAAATTTCCAGGAGCAACTAAATTTGGTTTCAATATTTCAGCATCCTGAAGGAAATTATCTTCTGGATCAGGTCCTCTAGCTGAATAATACATTATTTTTGGAGCACTGTTACTAAAATTTGCTTCGACTCCACCTGCAATGCATGCAACTGCCCCGAATTTGATAATTTTTTTTGAAATTACATCTCTTTTTAATAAAGAATCGTAGTACTCGAGTAAGATCTGCAAATATACAAAGAAACCATCCCATCAAAGCAATATAAGGGGTTGTAAGCACTCGTGTATAGTTTTCAAAAGCTTACGTTAAACAATTCAACCCATTTGTCATGTTTCTTTTTTAGCTCATTTTGTAAGACTTAAACCCTTGGACCGGTTTACATGAATGGATTGAAGTGAAATTATTAACAATCTTAAATAATACAACTCACCTTTGAATCATTAGCAGACGGAATAATTATCCCAGGTAAACTCATTGGAACAGGATTAAGCTGAAAGCCAATAATAAAAGGATCCATGGTGAACACAATACCAGCTGCACTCAAATTCCTCGCTGTCTCTATAGCATTACTTATAGTAGATTGCCCAAGAACAAATTTTATCGAATAGCTACAGATTAAGAGATTCCCCTTAACAATTGTATGATTGAAGCTACTAGAATCTTGGCATTCATTCACATATTCATCTGCTGGTGTTTCTGAATCATTCAGTGCATCTGTTGCAGATATCAAAGTGTAACTGTCATCTGTTCCCGCTGAGAAAACCACAGCATGTTAGTTTTTATTTTTCAAGCTGCAATAATTCAAGAAAGATTATGCTCACACACATACATATAAGGAGATGACTATGTTTGCAGTACCAATATAATGTATATATGTGTCGGCCCTCGAGGGGCAAAAGTAAAATTGCACTTATTCATATTACAAGATCCCCGATGACTTTAGCGGTATGTTTTCTTTCTTTCTAATTTGGGTTATGGTTTAACTCTAAATGATCAAGCGCATGTAACTAAAAAGATTGCTAAAAGGGAACTGGGTCTAAAGTTTCCCAATGTGTATTTTTAATACACAGTCACCGAAATGATTTCCTACAAAAAGTTGGAACAATATCAATATAACACAATTTTATTTACTATATTTGGTATGCAAGATATTATATACTAAAAAGTTCAAATATTTGGATCAAATAATTTGGGTCAAGCCAACCTAATTTGTTTAGTACCAGAACAAACACTAAACAGAGAAAAAAAAGAGCAGAAAAGAGAAAATAATTTAATAATTAAACATACGCGCAAGGCCAACTCCTGTAATGGTGATGTTGCTCCCAAGTAGAATAGAGTTGCTGTACTTGCGATCGTGTGCAGCTGCACCCACCGTAAAGATCCAGGGACTGAAGGAAGAAACACTTTTAGGAGATGGACCGGTGTTGCCTGCTGCTTGTACCACAAAAATACCAGTTTTATATGCTGATAATAATGCCATATCTATGGGATTAAAAAACGTTGCAATGCCTGGAGGACGTCTGTTCGGAGTAATCGATAGGCTTATGACATCTACTCCATCTTGTGCTGCCTGTAAATTTATTAAATTAATGAAAAAAATCATTGAAGTCGCAAGATGGGTGAGTTGCGGAAAAGGGAAAACAGTGAAATATTCTAAGGGTCATAAATGTCATTTGCAATTCATGTATATCTTATTCAGCATAATACCTGATCAATGGCAGCAACCACATCAGCAGCAAAGCCACCAAAGCTTTTGTACAATGCTTTGTAAACAGCAATGCTGAAAAATGATCACTCACATTAATAAATAAAGAAAATCATGCATGCCAAAAAGAAACTAAATCTCAATATTGAAATAAATTCAATATTAGACCGTAATTCGTAGAAAAGAAATTGTATAATTTTCTGATAAATGATTCAGTGTGGTTTGTTAAGTAACCACAGGACAACTGATGACTTTAACAGAATATTAGGAAATTCGTATTGACTTTTTCAAAGACATTGACTTTTCTTGAAATTTCTAGTAATAAATCAAATATTGTTTGAAATCAATTTTACTCACTGTGCGCGAGGGGCCATGCCACTTGCATTCCCGAAGTGATGCCCAGCTACTACAACTGGAATTCCATGGTTTCCTGCGGCAATAGAAGCAGTGTGCCTGTAATGTATATTTTTTAAGTAATTTAGATTATTAGAGAAATTAAAAACGAAAAATAGATGGCAGACAATATTGCATCATGAATAAATATGAAACGAAAACTTTCTAATCATAGTAATTGCAGATTTGCAGGGATGGTAGTTGGTTTTTAACATGTGCAAATTGAATGGCTCTAACAAGATTTTATAACTTAGCGAAAACAATAATATATAGACATTTCATATCAATGTGTATTAATTAAATGCATAGGATCAGTACATGTTTATTTAATGCATGCAACTAACAAAATAATGATTTGCATATTATATTTAATATCCACATTCCTAAAAACACAACTCATTAGCAAACATGAATATAGTAGAATTCTCCATGATAACTGCAAACATGTATATCATCTATAATTTCTAAATAGTTATAAATTTGATTATCTGATAATTACAACTTCCCGGCAGACTGAAATACCATTATAGTAGCTATATCTAAAGGCTAAAGCGACGTAAAAAATACACTATGACCAAATCATGCATATATACAAACCATAGAAAAAATGAAATGTACTCACGTCCCATGGCCATCACCATCAAATGGTGAAGCATAATCTTGAGAAGCATTAAAAATTCCACGTGTAATAGCAGATGCTGCAAAATGACGGGCCCCAACAAGTTTTCGGTTGCAAGATCCAGATGGAAAATCTCTAGTGACCTCACAAACACCCGTGAATCGTGCAGGAACCGGATAAATGTTTGCAGATAGATTATCAGCAAAGCTTATATGGGTTGGGTCAATACCTGTGTCAACCAACCCGATTACAACCCCTTCTCCAGCTGTCTTATAACCACCCTCTTGGCGCCATGCTCCCTGAGGTAAACCCAAAAACTGTGGGGTGTGAGTTGTTGCAGTTCTGACAGAGTAATCGGACACCACATTTGCCACCTCTTTTCGATCCGATAATTTCTGTGCCTTCACATTTCAAACAACACCAAAATAAGACATGTGACCTTTTTATGTCACATGGATTGACAATGGTTTACTGTACCTCTACCCAACTTGTTTTAACCCTACCCAACCCATCTGACCTGCCACATTTGCCACCTTAATTTTTTTTAACAAATTCAGAACCTTTTTTACAGAAAATACAAATTGAAAAATGTTGTTGATTAATCAATAATGGAAACTGTAATTCCTTTAGAAAGTACTCAACACGGAAATAAAAGATTCAAAAATTTGGTATTTTTTTTGGATGGGGTTACTTTCTTAAAGTGTATTCTATAAATTGATCATCATATATTCTTAATAATTATGATATTGCTATTCTAGCATAATAACTAATAAGTACGTTAAACATTGAACCATATCGAAAATCATACATATAAAGATTATAATATACCTGTTTAGGAGTAACAAGAACAGCAAATCCATTAATCAAGTAGTGGTAGCTGTATAGTTTCATATATTTCTCCCCTTTAAAAACCCGTCTCAATAATGAATCATGAACTCTTGCAATGCGGGAACGAAAATGGTGGCCCTTTTTCGTGACATTACTATAACTACATTAGGAAAAAGAGTAACAGAAAAATGAAATAGTATAAGTAACAAATGATTTACTAGATCACTTACAGAAATGAAAGTAAATGCTCAAGCGAAATTAGAATTAGCTTTAATCCTGGCTAATTTACGAGCTTAGGCTTTCTTGATTTTCTTTGCTCATTTACATAAAAAAGTTTACAACCAACATCAGAATTAAAAATTAAATTTGAAAAGTGATTACTTTGACCCCAAAGTCAAAGTGCATAACAGTTCATAACAAGCAAACTCTCAAAAATGATATAATGACTATTTTGACTATCACAGCACAACTATTTTGTCATCATAAACAGTGGCTGAGCAGGAAGCACCAAAAAGATTCAACATGAATAAATTGGCTGCAAGCACTTTTAACTTTTAACCCTATTGAAAGGATACGGTCCCAAATACTACCCGTTACTGGACCCGGAATACCCTACCCGTGAATCATCTACACGGAACCCAACTCCTACTGACAGTAATCCTGTTCCTGGTCCAAAAGTATAAAATTTCTAGATAAATTTACGATAACCTTTGCAATTTCTCATTTAAAATTTAATAATAACTTAAAGAAAGATTAACAAATGCATCAAAAACTGAAAATTAATACAAATAGCAACAAAACTAGCAAAACCCATGTCGATTAGCAAAAATTACGAGCTAAAAATCACAAATTTATGATTTCACCTCGGATTCTCGAGCGTATTTGCTCCTCCAGAAGTAGAATCAAGAATCCCAAAAGGGTGTATCGCCTTCTTCACTCGACTGGACCTGTGTTTATAAAAAGCAGCAGGAGCTTGTTTAAGTGTAACCATATACACCCCAGCAGACGATGTATCCGTCCTCTCCTGACCCCAACCGCACCCAATCAAAACCCCAAACACTAATACCACAACCAGTTTCACAATGCACTCCATTTCCTAATCTTTTCACCCAAATTCGAAGCTTTTGAGCTCAGCCCAGAAAGCAGCTTCTAGCAGATGCAAATTAGGTCATTTTGTAAAGTTCTGAGAACAACCCAGATGGAATCCATTGAAGAATCAGCGAAATTGAGGCAATTGCCATGAGAATTGAGGAAGAAACAAGCTTTTTGATGTGAGAAGAAAAGAAAAGGGTTGCAGTGTTGGGTGGTGTGCACATGAACGTTTTAATTTGTTAATTAGCGAAGAACTTTTTGTGTGTAAAGCATATGGTGATAAAATGATTGTCACATTTTGCTTTTGACTGTTGTTGGATTTGAAGCCCTACCACCGCCTTCTTCCCACTACGTTTCAAAGGTGGTGTAGACACTAATGTGGTATTGTTATCGTACCCTACACCATAAAATTATAAAAACAAAATGTACATTTTTCTTTTTGTTTTATATTCATGATAAATCATAAATCTCTTGTTTTTCTTGTTATATATAAGTTCTTTATTTATGTTTCTAAGGACAAATTATGTGATGTTATAATCATGTGATTTAACTCGTATGTTTCATCTTTATAAGGATTTTATCATTCTCACGTCATTCCCATATCTTCCATACATTTTATACGTATTCTATAAGTCTATATGAAGCGTATAGAAGGTCAATCATTGTTTGTCAGGAATTTCTAAGCATTAATGATTGGACCCATATTCGTTTTGTATAGGCCTGTATGAGACGTATAGATCCTATACGAGACGTATATGAGACCAATCATTATTGAATGAGTGGATGTCAGAAGGGATTATAAATCTCGCATAAACGAGACGTGTATGATAGATGGAGTGCTGAAATAAAAGAAATTAGATGTGTAAATAACCAAACCACTTAAAAAATGTGTTTTGTGTCATCCTATAATCGTATCACAAAGTGTCAAAATGAAACGATAGTACTACAAACCTTATGCTAACGAAAAAAATTTTCATTTAATAAAATAATAAGTAATGACATAACAAGAAATAAATTTTAAAAATAATTATATTTTATTCAAACTAATGTTATTAATTAATTTATAGATAAATAAAAAATTTATATATCTCAGGTATAGAAGTTATATATATATCCACACATATACATAGGGGGAGGTTCCATTGAAAACCCTCATTTTTAAGAAAACCAAAAAAACCTTTAATTCACCATTGATTAATCTAATCAATGGTTGATATCAATAGTGACAAGATTGTAATTAAATAACAATCAATGGATTTAATTATATGATTATAAGGGTATATTAGTCCAAATAAATATATTATCTCTCCTATATTAAATAAAATTCCTAAAATCTCTCCTCTCTCATCAATTATATACAAAAATTAATTTAAAAAAAAAATATTTTTTTTTTCACTCAAAAAATTGAATTCAAACAAGATGGATATTTTGATTCAAAAATTTGAAATTTTCAACTAAAATATATAATTACATATATGTAATCAAATACCTGGTCACGTATATATTTATGTGTTACATACATGATTCAAAAAATCTAAATTTTTCAAACAAATTATATGATTACATATATGTAATAATATAGTAGGTGTTACATACATGATTATACCTGGTAACATATATATCTAGGTGTTACATACATGATTACATATATAATTATATAGCAAGTTACATATGTGTAATCATATACTAAGTGTTACATGCATGATTACATATATGAAATCATATGCAAAGTTACATGTTTACCAATTGTATGGTCACATTTTATATAACCGATTACATATATGTAATAATAAGCCTTCAATTATTGAATTACATATATATATTTCAAAATTAAAAGATGAAAAAACAAATCATACTACCTGATTACATATATGTAACTAATATATGTGATACACATAATTAATAAACATCAGAACAAACAAACATTTGATTAAATATGTGTAACTAATATATGTAACAACAAAACATACATATATAAATAAAAAATCAAACCTGATTATCACCTATTTAATTTAAGCAAGAATTTCTTGATTTGTAATTTATTACATATATGTAACACTATTAGTTACTTATATGTAACAACAAAATCAATCCAGAGGAAGATACCAATCTATAGACACTCAACATTGACACATGAAACTTTTTCACATGAAAATGTAATCAGTACTTTTAATTCAAAATTTTGATTTTTTCTGTCAAATCTAAATTTATGATTACACATATGTAATCATATACGTGGTTACATTCATATACTTGATTACATATATGTAATCATCTATGTGGTTACATATAAATCTCATTAAATATATGTAAGTAATCAAATAAAAGTGCATTTCATATATGTAATCATCTATGTAATTATACCTAATATTATGATTACGTATATGTAATCATATACATGGTTTCATATATACCTGATTACATATAAGTATTCATATATCTGGTTCATATATACATGATTACATATATGTAATCATATATATGGCTGCATACATATCTAATTACATATATGTAATCAATCAAATAAAAGTAAGCATGAATACAAATCAAACTATTGGAGCTATACATGCTAGATTCACAAATCTCTAAATTCAAATAAGTTCAAACTCTAATACACAAACTCATGAACTGTTGATATAAATACTTTTAGTGAACAAACTCAGAAAAATTAATACCTAACAGATGATCTTCCACCAATATACAATCTTATAAACACATGTCACCAAAATACAATCTTATAAACACATATGTAACATGATTACGTATATGTAATCTAATTGATGTAATGACAAATGAACATCGTTTATACGCATTCAAAAAAACTGCTTACATATATTTAAGCATTGATTACATATAATCCTATTATATATATGTAATCAACAAAAAATGAACAAATGTAAGCATATATAATCTGATTATATATACATAATCAACAAAATAAAACTAATGCAAGCACATATCATCTGATTACATATATGTAATCAACCAAATAGAACAAAAGTAATCACATATATGTAATACGATGTAGAATCCAAAAACAAAACCAAAAAACATAACAAGTGATTACATGCATGTAAACCTATTTGCACTTATCTTCTTCATCATCTTTTCATTTAGGCATTTCATCGAACATATGGTATGCATCCTAAATGTTTTGTTTGTTCATTGGGTTGTTCAAGGCTTTGAAAACAAAATCAGATGAAAATAAGAAAATTGGAAACTAGTATAAAGATTTAGCCCATGAATTAAGGTAATTGGGTTTGTTAGTTCATTAATTTGTTCAAGGTAGTTGGGTATCATCAGATCTGGAAGAAAAGGGGTAGAAAAAGGAAAGTAGAAGAAGAAAGGGCGAGACAGGGGTGGGGTTACCTGGCAATGATAGCCGGCGACTACGTAAGCGGCGAGGAAGACGACGAAAACCCCGATTCTAGCAAACCCTCGTGATTACAGCGACGTATGGGAGTGCCACCTGATCTGGAAAGAAAAAAGGTAAAAGATGGAAATGGGAGGGAATAAAGAAAGGGCGGGTTACTAGCGACGATTTGTGGTGGCCGATGACGGTTTGTGCTGGACATCTCTATCTCCGATCTTCCTCCTCTTTCAATCACCATCTTTGATTTCCATTCTTCTTCTTCCATGGTTCTGTAGTTCAATCGAAAGTAAGAGAGAGAAGGAGAGATTTAAGAGAGAAAGAGAGATTTAAGGGATTTGAATTAAATCTAATTAATTACCTAAATTAATAGGTGTAAAATTACACAAATGCCCTAGTTTTCTTGGTTTTCTTTGAAACAAGTGGTTTTCATTTGAACCCTCTCCCATATACATATATATACTATACATGTATTTAATTTTATATATATTTCAACTATTTTTTTTATTTTTTTAAGGTTATTATATATAGAGTGTAGTTGATATCATACAACATATTGTTTAAAATATGAGAATTCCAGCATATAATGATGGTACAATTTACAATAGATATGAGAACTATATATTAAGCATCACGTAAAATATATTTTTGTATCCTAGTCTATTTTTGTTGTAATTATATCTCTAGCTTAAAGCACTTTTGAAGCTAATATAATAATAACAATTTATGTTAATTGGACGTGTTTTACATATGTTTTTTTTAAGACTATACAGTGTTTTTTAGGTTATTCTATATACATTTTAGTTTATTTATGTCAGTATGAGAATAACAATACATAATGATGACATAACTTATGAGAGATATGATATATATATTTTTCATCATAGCCTTGTAATTATATCTTTGACTTTAACCAACAACAATTTATGTTGGACAAGGTAACTTGGCACATGCATTTCTAGCTCATTAAAAGGACATAAGAAGATCTAACTCTTTGTAAGTAAACTAGGGTTACACCCGCGCTTCGCGGCGGTAATCGGGCCAATTGATAATAAAATTCTGACATAAATGTTTACCGTTGTAAAAATAAGCATTGGAAACATGAAAACGAATATATAAACACCAAATAAAAAAGTCCGAAAATATTTAAAAAAACATTTATACCCGCGCTTCGTGGCTTTAATCAAGGCAATTGATAATAAATGCAAGACTTGAATCATATTAAAAAAAAATTATACCCGCGCTTCACGGCGTTAATCGGGCCAATTGATAATAAATGCAAGACTCGAACCAGATTAAAAAAAAAGAATTTATACCCACGCTTCGCGGCGTTAATCGGACCAATTGATAATAAAGGCAAGACTCCAAACAGATTAAAAATATATATATACCCACGCTTCGCGGCGTTACTCGAGGCAATCGATAGTAATTATTATTAATTAGGCCATTTTTTTTGACTTTATAGTAAAAAAAAAAGAAAAAAAAAAGTAAAAAAGATTTACCACTGTAGATCAAGCTTGTAATTGTATGTATTATAATATGACTTTTGAAACAAGTTCATGTGACTACTTTTAGAGACCAATTAATCTTACGAAAAACCTCAGATTTATATGGATCACCGTCATTCATGAAATACCAGTATATATTAGTGATCTCTTTGTTTGTATTAAAATAAATCTAGAGTTGTTTATATTGTGTAAACTATGTAGTGATCTCTTTGTTTGTATTAAAATAAATCTAGAGTTGTTTATATTGTGTAAACTATGTGTGTTAAATACAAGGACGAAGCATAATGAAGGCCAGGGGGCCCCGACCCTTGCTGTTTTTCGGCTCAGAAGCATGGGCGGAGGTAGTTTATTGGTATCGATGTCACCGGACATCATTGATTTTTTTGCGTATATGGATATTTATGAACGGTGTTTTTAAGTGACAACATCGGTTTTTGGACTAGTGACAGCACCGATTGCAACGGCTGGTGTTGAAAGAGTTTTTTTTTTTAAATGAAGCATGTGAAAAAGAAACTATGTAAGAAGATAGGAGATAAGTATATGAATGATTCTTGCATTTGTTATACTGAAAAATGGTTATTCCAACTAGTTTTGGGTCGAATATGTAATGCAACATTTTAAAAAAATGAAAACTAATAAGAAAAAACTCTAAATATATTTTTTTAATTTGTAAAAACTATCAAATTTATATTATGTATTTTTTAATTTCTATTCATGATTTTTATTTGATCGTTTTTTAATATGTGATGTGCGTTACCCGACCCGAACGGTAAATCAACCAGAAAAATTTAAGTGTGGTACTATAAAACTAGAACATACAAATATAATGACATCATTGAATAAAAATCCTGGATCCGCCACTAGTCAGAAGTATGTATGTAGTAGGATTTGACCGGAAAATTTTATATTAATAGAGTCCGGCCCCTTTGGTTTTTCTTCCTAAAAAATTTATATTAAGAATCGGCCCTCCTACACAAAAAATTCAAGCTTCGTCCCTGGTTAAATAGTACTAAGATATACGTGAATCTTGTCCATGTGTATATTAAATAATTAAATTTCATCATCTAAAGATGCACTTAACTTGTTATTGTACGTGTGAGGTTATTTGCAAACTATTTGATTATTAATTGGTGTGGATGCTACAGAGTTTAATAAACGAGCAAAGATTGATAAATGTTTATGAAAACATGTAAATAGTTGTTAACCAAGGGTTTCTAGCCTAATGGTTACCCTTTTGGCTTTCCTGTGGGAGGTCACAGGTTCAAATCCCTCCCAAGGCGAAATAGAGGTCATTGGGAGGTCAGGGGTTTTCCGGTGCGGTTTCCTCCTGGGTGGTGGTGGGGTCTCAACGGAGGTCATGGTAACTAGACCTTGATGACGTGACCTGGAAATCAGTGATTCACACGTTGAGATCAAATGTCGTTTAAAAAAAAATGTAAATAGTTGTTATATGCATTGACTAATATGTGACATAGCTATCGAGGTATATCACATATGATAAAGTCGCTACTTGAGTGCTTGTGAAATTTTCTTTATTTCGATTTAGTTATATCATAAACAAATTTATTTAATTATTAATCTTGAGACACATGACATTTGTGAATTTCCTTTTAATTTATATACATATTTTTTTTAAAAGCAAACGTTCGGTCACCCAGGTTGTCATAATAATATTTGTTTTAGACAAGACTCAAACCAAAGACAACAAAGAAAAGAAGTTAAAAAGACTATCATTAGGTTAAAAGTCCTTTGGTCCTTATAATTGATATAATTTTTTTTTTCATGTATACCACCTTAAATGCAAGCGATATGTGATAAAATAACCATATACGTGATATATAACATAGAGCTTTAGTTGATATTGATATACACTAGGAAAATTGCTACGAAATTATGTGCCTTTTTAGCATTAAGATATATCTTTTCTGGACAGGCGGTATTTACTAATTTTTTTTATTATTATTATACATTATTCACACACTCTTAATTAGACTTAGGAGTTAAATTGTTGCCAATAAATAATGAAAAGAGGTAATAAGCATGCATGAGGATAATAAATTCACACTTTTTCCCATAAAGAATAAAACTTTACCTTTTAGGCATTTTAATGATTGAAGAAACACCAAGATTGTTCCTCTCTTTTATGTTTGTGTGCTTTCTCAAAATACGTAGTATAAATAAATTCTTGGTTTATTCTATTGTTTCTTAGTTTCTTAATTGTTAAATGTTACTAACTTGGTCTAGCGGTAACTCCATGACTTTTTTCTATAAGAGGTCAAGAGTTAGATCCTCTTGAGCAAAATTTGCTTCGGGTTGAAATATGAGATTTTTCTAGTTATATGTTACCTCCTGAACAAGGTTAGCCAGAGCATCATGTTACTGTTTTTCATTTAAGAAAGGATGATCTGTTTCCTAGGGTGTTCTGGCCTTTGGTTTTAAAAAAAATCAATTTTCTTACACCAGATCTACACAACTAATTTACGCCGACACGTCTTAGGCCAAGCTTGAACCCTTGACCTAAAAGTATCATCACTCTTACTCAAAATAACTTTTCCATGGGACCCAAATAGTTACTTATACTAGTATAAGATTACAAAGCATAAATGTGATTGCAAAGTAATGTTTCATGCATAATACAAATATCAACTTGCTGTAGCCTCATATCATGACTTTAGATATTTCCCTTTACATCCATTTAGTTAAGCGCACAGGTGTTTAAACTTCAACAACCTGTAACTGTAGCTATATTAAAGTTTAAGACATAAGTATAACAACATCACAATTCATGATAATTGTGTTCGGCTATGATACAAAAATTTACTGTTGATTTAATTATTTTATTGGGTCAATTCTACAAGACTCAAGAAGACACAAGCAGACTCTAGAAGACTTAAGAAGACTCGAGAAGACTCTAGAAGACTCTAGAAGAACCAAGAAAACTCAAGGTTGTGGTTAGGAAGTTTGCTTGGTTAGGAAGTTTTGTTTTTGTTATAAATACCAAGTTTGTGGTATTCTTTCATATATGTAATCTTATTCAAGTTTAATAAGAATTAAGAGTCGAGGGAGTTATCCTCAAAATCTGGATATTTTTGTGCGTGATTTTTCTAAGTGTTTGAAGGTAGAACAGCAAGAAAACGATAGCAGGGACTTTAATTGGTATCAGAGCCAATCCCTTGCTCGTCTACCAGAAAGAAACTGATCAAGAAGCACCATGGCTGACAAAGACAACTCCACCCAGAACCAGAGTGTAATCGTGGCTGCCAAAGGAGCAGGAGGCACCACACAATCGATTCCGAAGCTGACTGGAACGAATTACACGACATGGTCAATAGTTGTCGAAGCCATTATGGATGACCAGGGCATCTGGGAAGCCATTCAACCAGCAGCAGGGGCGGCTGTTGATAAGAGGAAGAACAAGACATCAAGGTCCTTCCTGTTTCAAGCAGTTTCAGAAGAGGTGCTTCTGCAAATTGCTCAATACAGATCTGCGAAAGAGATATGGGACTCTTTAAAAACTCGGTATGTTGGGGAAGAAAGAGTACAGATGGCAAGACTCCAGACTCTGAACAGGGAATTCGAGATGCTAAACATGAAGGATGAAGAAACCATTGATCAGTTTGCTGGAAAGTTAACAGGGATGATTTCGAAGGCAACCAGCCTTGGAAAAACCATCAATGATTCAATGTTGGTCAAGAAAATCTTGGATGCTGTCCCAGGAAAGTTCTTCCAATTGGTAGCAGCAATCGAGCAGACAAACGATCTGGATACAATGACCTTCCAAGATGCAGTTGGAATACTCAAAGCCTATGAGGAGAGATTGCGTGGGAAAGAAGCCAAGACCGAAACTCAGGGAAAACTGTTGTTCACGCAGGCTAATCAGGGATCAAAAAATAAGCCAACTAACTCTGTTGGGAGAGGAAGAGCTTACTACAACAGTGATGTTAGAGGCCGAGGAAGGGGCTCTAGCAGGGGTCGTGGCATCCGTGGTCGAGGGAGAGGGCCACCATAAAACAGAGCAGATGATCGTGGAAATAAACAAGGGCATGACAAATCAAAGGTACAATGCTTTAGATGTGACAAGTTTGGTCATTTCGCCTCTTCATGCCCGGAAAGAGTCCAAAACCAAAACGAAGCAAATATGACCCAAGCACAAGAAGAAGATCCAACACTGATGATGATGACTGTGGAGCATGTCTTCTTGAATGAAGAAAAGGTATTCCCACAAAAGTACAAAGCAGAACCTGACCATGAGGGCATATGGTATCTTGACAATGGGGCCAGTAACCATATGACAGGTAATGCTTCATACTTCACTGAAATTAACAAGGCTGTAACAGGTACAGTTCGTTTTGGGGATAACTCACATGTGAACATCCAAGGAAAGGGGTCAGTTCTCATCCAATGCAACAATGGAGAACAAAGGCTAATGACCGGAGTCTACTACATCCCAAGCCTATGTAGTAGTATAATCAGCCTTGGGCAAGCAACAGAGGTTGGATGCAAGGTGCTAATGGATGGGAAATTCTTGTGGATGCATGATAAAGGTGGGAACTTGCTAATGAAGGTAGAGAGATCCGAAAACAGACTTTACAAGATTAATCTTGCCATGGGAACTCCTATTTGCCTACAAGCCAGAATCGATGATGAAGCATGGAGGTGGCATGCGAGGTTGGGTCATTTGAACTTTGACTCAATAAAGAATCTGACAACAAAACAAATGGCTACTGGAATTCCAAGCATCAACCATCCAACACAGATTTGTGAATCCTGCCTTGTGGGTAAACACTCTAGGCAGTCCTTCCCTGATGAAACTAGCTTTAGAGCAACACAACCTCTAGAGCTGGTACACGGAGACTTATGTGGGCCTATTTATCCTGCTACACAAGCTGGAAATAGGTATGTATTTCTACTTGTTGAAGATTTCAGCAGGTACATGTGGAGCTTCATGATCAAAACCAAAGATGAAGCCTTTAACACCTTCAAGAAATTCAAACAATTGGTCGAAGTTGAATGTGGAAAGAAGCTGAAGATGCTGCGAACAGACAGGGGGGGCGAATTCACCTCCAAGGAGTTCAACGATTATTGTGAAAAGGAAGGGATTCGTCGCCAACTTACTGCTCCTTACACCCCTCAACAAAATGGGGTGGTTGAACGACGAAACAGGACCTTGTTAGAAACAACTCGCAGCATACTGAAGTCAATGAAGGTGCCACAAAACATGTGGGGAGAAGCTGTCCGCCATTCTACTTATGTGCTAAATAGGGTGCCCACTCGATCTCTAAAGGATCAAACACCCTATGAGGCAATCCATGGTAGAAAACCTGTTTTGAGTCACTTGCGGGTATTTGGATGCTTGGCTTTTGCAAAAATACCACAAGTGAACTTGAAGAAACTGGATGACAGATCTAAAGCCCTAGTTTACCTTGGAACCGAGCCGGGTACCAAAGGATATCGGTTATTTGATCCAGAAAACAAACGACTAGTGGTCAGTCGAGATGTTAAGTTCGATGAGACAAAAGGATGGGATTGGGGAAATTATATGAAAAACTGTGAAGCCAGTGGACCAGAATGGGAGTTTTTCAGTATTCACCAGAAACAACAAAGTGTGGGAAATCAAAACGGTGAAACCCAACAGGCCCATCCGACCCAGCAGAAGATTCCACTTCAAATCCCAGTTGCTAATGAATCCGGGTCAGGTTACATACCCATTGAAGCTGGACCAGGTACGGTGCAATCTGATACACAGTCACCTTTCAGCTCTAGCAGCCAAACAGAGGGGAATTGGGATGTGAATTCAGCCCATTCAGCCAGTCCATCGGTAGCGGAACTTTCGGGTAGCAGCAGTGACCCAGGGAGCTCACAGTATGGGGTCAAACGAGGTCCAATTCAGCCTCAAAATGACCTGATCAGCCCAGTTATCCAGGAGGAGGAAGGATTTGATGACACTCCCATCAAAGGATTCAAAGTACTAGGAGAAGTGTACAAGGAGGCACCTCATAGGGCAGTCAACTATGATGAGAATGAACTTTTATTGGCCACTGATGAACCTTTTGGCTATTCCCAGGCAGCAGGCAATCCAAATTGGGAAAATGCTATGAGAAAGGAGATAGAATCCATAGTAAAGAACCAGACTTGGATCCTAACTAACTTACCAAAGAATGCAAAGCCTATTGGACTTAAATGGGTATACAAGATCAAGAAGGATGCATCCGGGAAGATAGTAAAGTACAAGGCAAGGCTGGTGGCTAAAGGGTACGTACAACAACAAGGGGTAGATTATGATGAAGTGTTCGCCCCTGTAGCCCGCATGGAGACTGTCAGAATACTGTTTGCTTTAGCAGCCCACTTCGGTTGGATGTTGCATCATTTGGATGTGAAATCAGCGTTCTTGCATGGAGACCTCAAGGAAGAAGTTTATGTGGTCCAACCGGAAGGCTTTGTTAAAAAGGGAAGTGAAAACAAGGTATACAAGCTGGTGAAGGCACTATAGGCTTGAAACAAGCCCCACGTGCCTGGAATGCAAAGCTGGATTCAACTTTGAAGGATCTGGGTTTTACAAAATGCTCACAAGAGCAGGCTGTATACAAAAGAAATGATTCCAAGTCCTGTTTGTTAGTAGGTGTGTATGTAGATGATCTGATAGTCATTGGATCCTGCGAAGAGAGTATTGCAATGTTCAAAAGACAAATGGAGGGAAAATTTGAAATGAGTGACTTGGGCCCTCTAGCATACTACTTGGGAATTGAAGTGCAGCAAGGTCAAGAAGGAATTACAATTACACAAACTGCTTATGCTCGAAGAATTTTGGAAGAAGCAGGTTTGAGTGATTGTAACTCAACCAAAGTGCCAATGGGCCCAGGTTTGAAGCTGTCTAAAACCGAGGGAGGGAAGCCTGTAAATGCTACAAACTATAGGCGTTTAATAGGCTGTCTCAGGTACTTGTTGCATATCAGACCAGATCTAAGCTTTGCTGTTAGCTTAGCCAGCAGATACATGAAGGAGCCAAATGAAAGTCACCTGTTAGCAATTAAACAGGTTATGAGGTACATAAAAGGAACACTTGGTTATGGGATCAAGTACAAAAGAAGCAAGGATCCGAAGTTATATGGCTATAGTGACAACAACTTTGGGGTAAACCAAGATGATGGTAAAAGTACAACAGGATGGGTATTTTACTTTGGAGATTCACCGATCAGTTGGAGCACTCAGAAGCAAGGAACAGTTGCTTTATCTTCGTGTGAAGCAGAATTCATGGCTGCGACTGCAGCTGCTTGTCAAGCAATCTGGCTAAGGAGATTGCTCAATGAACTCACAGGTTGGAAGGAAGAAACAGTGGTCTTGAAGGTTGACAACAAGTCAGCACTGTTGCTCATGAAAAATCCAGTCTTTCATGGCAGGAGCAAACATATCAACATCAAATATCATTTCATCCGAGAATGTATTGAGAAAGATCTGATCAAAGTCGAACATGTGAGTGGTGAAGAGCAAAAGGCAGACATCTTGACAAAGGCTTTACCAAGACTAAAGTTTGCTGAGATGAGAAGCATGCTAGGAGTAGAAGAAATGGAAGATCCAATACAAAAATTAAGGGGGTGATTGTTGATTTAATTATTTTATTGGGTCAATTCTAGAAGACTCAAGAAGACACAAGAAGACTCTAGAAGACTCAAGAAGACTCTAGAAGACTCTAGAAGACTCGAGAAGACTCTAGAAGACTCTAGAAGAACCAAGAAGACTCAAGGTTGTGGTTAGGAAGTTTGCTTGGTTAGGAAGTTTTGTTTTTGTTATAAATACCAAGGTTGTGGTATTCTTTCATATATGTAATCTTATTCAAGTTTAATAAGAATTAAGAGTCGAGGGAGTTATCCTCAAAATCTGGATGTTTTTGTGCGTGATTTTTCTAAGTGTTTGAAGGTAGAACAACAAGAAAACGATAGCAGGGACTTTACTTACCTCATACGATGCAGCGTTATTGGGTAAGAGGAACACATTCAAGCTCGATTTGCAGCACACCCTTTTCGACATTTTGAAGTTTAAGCGCGATTTCTTGTTTCACAGTTCCTTTAGAAATTGTGATGACACCATCTTTGCTTTCTGCATATTTTCCATGTCGCAATGCTGACTCGTCAACTTCAGAATTCTCAAATGCTTTGGCAGCAGAAACCAACGCTTGGATATCGATCTCAGCATCGCCCATGAAATCATCAGCTTTGAATGTATCCCTGTCATAAACAATCTGCAACATGATATGAATCTATCAATACAAATTTTTTTAATTTATATGAAAATATTTGATTTGATAAATGTAAAGTTTTGAATTACCACTTTCAAAGGAGGGATGTTGTTAGGAATCGATAACATTAGTTTTTCATTCCACACAGGATTAAGGTTGCTCTTTATAACCCGTGTCTTAACCGACTGCATCAAATGTTACGGTTGATATCATTACTTTAACTACATTTGAATTTTAATTAAGGGCAATTTCATATATACCTGAAAACTTATATAATATCATATTTACGCAGTTGAAAATTTGATATAAAGCATAAGTGTTAAAAACTTAAAATACTAAAATTTTCATAGTCATCTGTTTCCTTAAATACACTATCTCTAAACCCTCTTATATGCATATCCTTATGCAAAGTTTAAGAAATGGGTGTAAATGCCACAAGTAAAGGTGCACAAACCGGTTACCGAACCGGTTAACCGGTCAAAGTTTGGTCACCATTTTACCAATAACCAGTTTTTCAAGTTCTAAAACTGAAATCGGTTAAATGTCATATAATAGTTTTTTACTCAGGTGGACATGTTCACCGGTTTCATCTCTTAAAACCTCAAACCGGTCCTAAACCACCGATTTTTCCAAAAACCTAAATCGGTAATTTAAAAACCAGTCACGAACCAGTATCGGTTCGGTTAACCGGTTTTTTTTTTGTGCATCTCTAGTCATAAGTTAGAAAATAGGCATAATATTGTGATTTTTGTTGGATAAGTAATTACTAATTAAGTATGATATTATCTCAAGTTTTAAGAGGGATATATAAAAATTCTCTCTTAATTATATTATTGGTAAAATTATTTCATCCGATTACGCTTACTTGGTTTCCTAGTGAGAGAATAACATAAGGATCACTTGTCATCATATCTCGAACAGCTAGGTTGGTGCCTTTGACCACGTTGACCTTAATCAGACCGATAAATTCAACCATACCTGCCTATACACAAGATACAAGACATACACGTTAATAATGTTCTCAATAAAATGGGTTGATTTTGCAGTTTTGACTCATAATCATCGATGAGTTCAATTGGGTTCATTTAATCTAAATCGGGAACAAGTCAAACTTGTCGAATTTGATCAAAATAACATTTTTTCATAGTCAGAACTCATAAGTCATAAGTACTAAATTATTTATTTCAAAACAAAATTTTTAATATGGCCCAAAAAAGTGTTTGCGCAATTGCGTGTCACCCATGACCCATCCCTGCTTGGCCTGGCCTGCGGCCTGTTTTGACCCAGTAACCTAGCCTGCCCAAACCGCTCATTTTAACGCCTCTAATGACTAATGAAGCAAAAATACAGAGAACACAAACGATTACCATAGAAGTACTTTTTTTAGTAATCTTATTTTCAGGCTCTTTTTTCTTCCAGCTGTTGCGAAATGCTTGTCCAATACTATGCGCACGAACATTATTTGCATTCTTTTTGTCCATAATTGATTGATATGACCCAGGACATATTTCTTTATTGGAGTCCAAAAATTCTTGCATCTCATATTTTCTCCTGGTTAACCAAATAGAAAGATTTGCTAATTACTAATTAGTTTTTACTTACAATATGATTAGTCAAAAGAGATTAATTAACCTGATAAAGTTGAGCCGTTCCTCTATAGAAGAATCTGATCTTGGTTTTTTACATTTGTCAGGTATTTTGGCTTCAAATTTTGAATTAACCATGGCATTCCCACCACAATTTAGCACAGTATTCACTTCTTCATGTGTCCATTCATCTAAATTCACTGATAATACCTGTATGCAAACCCTTTTACTCAATTAACACAAAAACAGACTAGATTTTGTTTTATGATTTTCTTAATTTACTTTTAAAAATAAAAAAACATAATCCGTACTTTTGATATATGAACACCAAGGCTTCTATGTGCTCCTGAACATTTGATACAGATAAATGTTCCAAAGCTTACAGATCTGGTCACCCAAACAAAATGTAATTTGGTTGATATATATTATATGAAAGATAAAGCTAAAATTGCATACATAGATTAACATAAATCAATAAATCAATAAACGAGGAATTAAAATATTTGTGCTGTATATCAGACCATATATGGAGCTTAATACTTACACCCATTTTGGATCTGGGGTTCCACAATCCGCACAGACCATATTCCCTGATTCAGAGATAAAACCTGCCAGCTTTTCTTGCGGGCCTAAAATGTGAAAAAAATAATATTGCATCAGGAACAACCTACTGGTTGATTATAATCTAATAAGTAAAACAAATAGGTATGAACACATCACTTAATTCACCCAACTGATTTGGTCAGAACAAAATTCATTGAGCACAAAATTTGCCAATGAGTTTTGAGGATTGAAAACTGGGATTGAACATATTGTAAGGTTGAGTTTCTCAAGAGTCAAGACAAGCTACTCCATTTTTCTTTATTTTCTAAACATAAGAGGTCATAGAGGGACGATCCCGAGATGATAGTAAAGTTATACCATTTAGCATTCCATCAAGATGATAATGTGTAATTAGGAATTAAGAATTTCTACATATAATCATATACATTTGATCAGACTGAGGCCATTCTTTGTTTCTTTAACATTGCAAAATTGATCCCTATAATATCACTATAAACGCATCAGTCATCACCAATTAATCATGGGAAGTTGTGAACCCTTGAAAATAAGATTAATCCCTCCATCCAAAGATGATCCATTATTTAGTTTTGGAAACTAAATGACATGTGTATACCTAGTAAAATTTAAATGTGTTGCTTTAAGGAAAAGCTTATTACATAGATGAAAATCCCAAAACCATTTTGAACTTACAAACCAAGAATCTGATTATTAAATTTCTCAAACATTATATTCAGTTTTTGTTGCAAACTAACCTTAACTCTTCTAAAATCACCAAAAGGAACACTATAATCTACAACAATAAGCTACTTAACACAAAAATGAAAATATAAGTGCAAAAGAAAACAATCATACTTGTTGAATTTTTACAGCTTTCAAGTTTTTCTTCAAGTTCAGAGTTTCTTCCCTTCTTGTTTGCTATGAAAAGCC
Organism: Mikania micrantha; assembly: GCA_009363875.1. Lineage (NCBI taxonomy): Eukaryota > Viridiplantae > Streptophyta > Magnoliopsida > Asterales > Asteraceae > Mikania > Mikania micrantha. The sequence continues at coordinate 52,639,015 of CM018689.1, read as the reverse complement.
ACAATTCACATTTCACATCAATAATAATTTACGCACAATTTGGATTATATTGAACTTACAAACATTATTTTCATAAAAATGAAGCTTATCATGACCCAAATGTTTTGTAAACAACAATCAGCAAAACTTATAACAAAAATATTAGATTAATAACACGCTGGACTCGATCATTACCTGATACATTTTCAGAATCCTTTTTCTTCTCCGTCGAAGACATTTGAGCCTCATAAATCGAAATGCAGCAACGAATCAATAACTTATCTATGAATCTGCATTTCATCCGCCTTATAAATTATAATATCCGAAAATTTGCCAACATAAATGGCATAAATAAGCATCTTCTAACCCCTAATATCATAAAACATCATAATCTTCGAAATTACAACGTAGAGGACGCGATTATTACCTGATACATGATCGAAATCCATATTTATGCCTCCGATTTTAAAATGAAGCAATAAATCATCCAAATTTCTACGCATTGCATCACCACTTGTTTTCATACATTGATTTCGAAAATTGAAGTTTTCTTTTTAATTTTTTTTTTCGTTGTGCGTATCGTTGCGAATGAGAGAAAGACCGAGGGTTACTTGCAGATTTCAATCGAACAACGTATATGAATGATCATGTAAAAGTAAAACTGATGGGGTGAATTACATATTTAACCCCTCATCTTTTTCCAAACTGCTACTTTTGTCTATTTGACATAATATTGTCTTTTTTTAGAGGTGCGCAAATCTGGTTTTTTTTTGGAACCGGTTACGGTTCCGGAACGGGTTCCGGTTTCAAACGGTTACAGTTCCGGTCAACAAAGTCAAGACCCGGTTTCGGTTTCGGTTTCAGTTCCGGGTTTCGACCAGTTCCAACCGGTTTTTGACCGGTTCCGGTTCGGGTTTTGACCGGGTATAGGTGGAACCAGTTCCAGTTTTTCAGGTTCCGGTTCAATTTGTCTAAAAAGCCGGACCTATTTGTACCCATCGATTCGAGTATTACCGGTTCCGGTTCGGGTTGTCGGTTCCGGTTTCGGGCCCGATTTTTTCCCACCTCTGCTTTTTTGTGCATCATGAGTTGGTTTAATTTGCTTAATATCATAGCCGATAGCTAATGTTTTGTTTATTTTTTTAACCGGTCATTTCAGATTCAAATAGTTGGGTTATTTTGGTTATTGAGAAAGGTAGTTAGGTTAATAATTATTTTTGTGTTCATGCCAGTCTCACATGAATTGACAAAAAAAAATATCTTAGCTTGTGAACAACTAGTTATTAGGTCATGCCACAAATGTTTTATTACCTAACTGTCGTGATATTATACCCACCAGATAAGCGAAAACCAGATAAATCTGTAAATTATCTCTTTTGCTCATGTTTGAACCCTTGACCTCATTAAGGTGCAAATTATTCTCTTCATTGCAATACCACTAATCTAGAAGCCTTTTGATACAATAATCGACAAATACATTAAGATTTTGAACCCAATAAATCTAGCATATTAGTTTTTTTGTAAAGGAGAAGAATGGAGCATGTAACATCTTATTTATAAAAACTCAAAACATATTTTTTTCTAACATATAATATATTTGTGAAAAAAAAATTATTAATAATGGTTATTGTAGTAATTTATGCATATATAACCAAAACTGTATCATAAAACTTGGAGGTTAAAAAAATCCCAATACAACAATTGATTTCTCAAATAGTAAGATTCTGATTTTATTATTAGGTTTATGTGCATTCAAAAGTTACCAAGTTTTAGATTTTTCTTAATTTAACTAATTTTTGGTTATGATTTTAGAGTTTTCATTTAAACTGTTATTTATTTTCCTCTTTTACTCGGTTAAATCTACACTAATTTTGACGTTATTTTACATAATTTGTGAAAATAACAGAAAAAGTGTTGGAATGATTAACTTCAAATTATAACTTTGAACCGGTGACTCCTTCGGAGCAGCCTCTCTACCCCAATTGGGATAATAGGGTAAGGTTTGTGTCTATCTTTCCTCCCAGATCGTACTGAGAAGTAAGAATATACTTGGTAAGTTAGTTAATTAGTTTACTTAGTTAAATCTTAACCCTCTGATCCTCCTATCATCATTCCCTTACAAAGAACGTTATTTTTCATGCGATTAAAATTATTTAATTGAATTTCCAAACGGGTATGCATCTTCTCATCGTTTTCTATCGTCATTTTTTTGTTAACTTTTGTCCACCTCACTTAGTTTTTGTAGTGATCTAAATCAGGTGTGGCTTAACCATATTAAAGATCCTAGGCGGAAAACTCGTACGGGTCCTTTATCACATGTTTTTATAAATAAGTCTGACCAAATATAATATCTAATAACTAAATTGGTATTACCCAAATTTGCACCAAAAAGTATTACCCAAATTTGCACCTCACAAGTATGACTAAACAAATTTTTGCATATTTTATTAGGCAAGTTTGATTATTCATGAAGAAGAATGTTAATTGTTCTATTCATGTGATTAAATATACTAGTTTGGTATGAATTAATGGAATGAAATGGACGAAGAAATAGAATGGACGTGGGAAAGATGTGAATCATTATCATTTCATAGTCATGTTTGGTTACATCTGGTAATGAAATGGTTTATTACTTCTTGTTGTTTGGTAGACATGAGAAGATAAAAGAATATAACACAACTTATGAGTCGAGTCATGGTTTTAATCATTATTCGAATCATGGGTCGAGTCATGGTTCGGATCATCGGTCGGTTCATTGGTCGGTTATTGTTAAGCTCATGGTTCGATCATGAGGCATTTCATGGATTGGGTCACAGTTTGGTTTGTGGATTGGGTCGAGGTTTGGGTCATGGGTCGGGTCATGGTTTGGTTCATGGGTTGAGCTATTGTTTGAGTCAAGGGTCGGGTAATTGTTTGAGTCATGGTTCGAGTCATGGTTCGGGTCATGGTTTGAATCATGGTTCGGGTCATGAGTCAGGTCAATGGTCGGGTAATGGTTTTGGACATGGGTCGGGTGATTGGTCGGATCATTCCTTCAAGAGAAGGAATGAAAAAAACACACCCCTACTCTAAGAATGAAAATCATCAAAAGTGAAGGAATCACATTCCTTGTGGAATGGTGCATTCCATTCCTATGTGGTAACCAAACACATCTCTTTTCATTCCAACGTAATGACTCATTCAATTTCACCATTTATTCATCCATACCAAACGTTACCTAAGATTCTTGCGACAATTTCAATTAGGTCATTTTCTGGTAGATTCTTTCAATACAAAATATGTTCGATAGTTTAGAAGAGTTTAATAAGTCGGTATACTTATATATTTTATTAATCAAATAGAGCTAAAATATCTTATTTTCTAGCCCTTGAGTTGTAAACTATTATATATCTATTCTTATAAAGAAATGTGATAATCGAGAGATGTCATTTTTAGATATTTAAAGCATAACAATTAACTTACATTTGCCCCAATGGTATCGATGTATTGTTAATAGGGTTGTAAATCAATTGAACGCTCAACAACAGATAGTTCGTGAATCATATGTGGAAAGTTTATTAATGTTTGTTTGTTTAATAAATGGACGAACGTTAACAACAAATTTCATCCGTTTAATAAAAAACTAATTAAATCCTTAATTATTTATATCATAATCATCTTCAGTCCAACATCTCCACCCCTTTCTCGTGGGCGCCACACCACTAGCGCTAGTGATGCACAAAAAAACCGGTTAACCGAACCGGTACCGGTTTGTAACCGGTTAGAAACCGGTTTTTAAACCGGTTATTGAAATCGGTTTTAGGTTTTTAAAAAAACCGGCGGTTTGGGACCGGTTTGAGGTTTCAAGAGACCAAACCGGTTATTAACCGGTTTTTCAAACCGGTTAACCGGTCCTTCACATAAAAAAATCGGTTATTTGGCGGTTAGCCGATTCGGTTAACCGGTTTCGGTTATATATCGGTTTCGGTTTTTGAGCTCGAAAAACCGGTTATTAACCGAACCGGTTATTGGTAAAAACCGGTTTCTAGCCTGTGACCGGTTAACCGGTTCGGTTATTCCAAAACCGGTTTTCGACCGGCTAACCGATTTGTGCACCTCTAACTAGCGCCCTCATCAAGAGAGCCGATTTCACTTTTTAAATTATAGACAAGAGCCTAGGACCCCCAAATTTTAGGGCCTCAACAGTCAAGGTTATCGTTTAGATTATTTATTTTGTTGTTTTGAATTAGGAAAAATAAAGAGTTCCTTCATGTTCTCAAAATAGAAAATTTGTTTAGGGTTTTTTTTTTCAAGTAATTACACATGTTTTTTGTTTTTGTTTCACATTTATTTGGCGTCAAAATATTTTTTATTAACGGTACTAAATGAAAGATTTGACAAGTTTTATAGTACTAAAAAGAGTAATCAAACCGATTAAAAAAGAGGGACATAATTGTAAATTATCACTGACTAGTAAATACTATTTTTTCTAGTATTATTTTGAGTAAATTACACAAATCGTCCTTTATGACATGCAATGCACATTAAGGCATTTTTTTTTTGTTTTTTTTAAGTTAGAATGACTAATTAAATTATTGATTGCTGCGAGAATAATGAGGAGGGAGAGACAAGCGAGCACTAGACGTCCTCGCTGTCACACCCACTACTTTTTTCGATCCATCATTGGGATTGAACCAGAAGATTTTTCTTTCTGATCAGTCGATTTGCGGGTTAATTGATCTGAGTTTGACCATGAAAACCTCATTTTTGGGAGCTTTTTGGGAAAAAAATTAATGAGGTTTGAACGAAAAAGACAAGTAGTAAAAAATTCTTAAAAATAAAAGACGATTTATGTGATTTACTGAAACATAAAGGACGATTTTAGTCAATTTTGAACGAAAAGGATAAGTAGTGAAAAATGCTCAAAACATAAAGGACGATTTGTGTAATTTACTCTGTTCTTTTTTATATCATTTATTGCTTAAATGTATTTCCTTTAAATAAATTTGATTTTCATAATCCAAACGATGACATATTATTCGATAATAATCCATAAAAATATTTTGACCAATGATAATCCAAGATTTTACTATTGTTCATAGGGCAAATCCGCTAGCATAATCATTAAAATTTTACGATTGAGTACAATTCTACTCAGATTGCATTTGACAACGAAAGTGAAAATTATGATTATCATTGTTTAATAAACTTATTTAGTTATAGGCAAATTAACATATCTTTATAACTTTTAGAATTTACGAACCATAATTTTTTATAGTAAGCGATCCTCTAAAAAGCTTGAGATGGTGCTCCACGTCAACATTTCCACCACCTCAAGGAGTGCAAAAAAAGGGAACCAGAACCGACAACCCGAACCGGAACCGGTCATACCTGAACCGGTGGGTACAAACGGGTACGGTTTTTCAGACAAATTAAAACCAGAACTAGTTCCACCTGTACCCGGCCAAAACCCGAACCGAAACCGGAACCGGTTAAAAAAAAAAACCCGATTTACGCACCTCCACTACCACCAGTGACAAACCCTTTGCTGGTGTTTTGAACAAGACATTTAAAGAGAGAGAGATGGGTTGAAATAATAGGATCGCCGAAAGAAGGTGGAGTAAAGTTGTAAACCATAAACCGCATATCGGCCCACGGTATTGGCCATTGGGGATCAAATACCTGACACAAGGACAAAGTGGGTCTGGGGAATTTGGTATATTCGGGCTCAAAAATCACGGTCCGAATTCTTAACCTGAATTGGTCAACTGCAAAGGCCCATGCGTCATGGGCGGCCCGCGGCCGTGTATCTCCCACTCTGTAAGAATCTAACTTACTATTGGTGTTTTTAGATTTGAGTCGGTGACAAATGACAATGATGATTGATTCTTTTGTAAACATTAAGGGTTAATTTAATTGTATTAATCAACATTAATGAACACAATCAGAAATTAACAAGCAGTCTTCTTCCTTCCATTTAAAATATAAAAACAAACAACTTACTTAGTATATATTCATTTTTCAGTATGGTCTTTAGGACGGTTGAAGGCAAACATTACCTCAATCTCACTTGGGAAACAGAGGCTGCTACGAAGGAACCTTGAGCTTAAAATTATCGTTTGAAATTAAGCATTTTAACGTTTTAACTTTATTTTCACAAAATAAGTAAAATAACGTAAAAATTAGTACAATTTTACTTTTGCTTCTTGAAGGCCCACATATATATACGTCATATGCGTGCACCGTAAAGAGGACCATCTATTTAGAATATATAAGGTGTAAAAGCATATTATGGCAATCACAAAAAAATAAAAAAAAAAATCATGAACCAATTTGGTCTAGGAATCGGATTCTCTGATTGTTGTCGATGTTCACTCGGTATAGACATTGGCATCTTCCGTATGGATGTCAATTACCTTTTTGATATAAAGTGATTATATCAACTAGACACAACTTTAAGTGTATTTTGTAACCAATGATCGATTGATCAATGATAGCCGCATGACTTTTTATATTAAAGGTAATGGGTTGAAGTTACACCTAAAGCATAATTTGTTTCGGGTGAGTCAGGGGGTTTTATCAGTGGTTAGTTTCTCCTAGTTAATGATGGCAATAACTTTGATTCGATAGGTGGTGCTCATTATATCGTAGATATTTGTAGTTAATACTCTTAAAAAAGTGTATTTTGTAGCTTTTAACAAGAATAACGCTTTTAGTGAGAGAATTGTTTAAAATACCTCTATATACTTGGAAAATTACATATAATTTACAAGTAGATTATCATGGTTGTAAAAATTGGCCATGTTAGACGCCTCTCTACAATGTTGATTTTGGCCTATGCGCTAGACGGTGCCTAATCGACCTAGGCGGTCTAGTCAGATTTTTTTTTGACTTTTTTGACTTTTTTTTTGTAACAAATTCTAATTTATAGTGTAAAAAGAATTTTTGTTTTGATATTTGTAATTAATCTACATATTTTTATTTTTTATACATCATTCATAGTCTTTTGTATTGTAAATACATTAAAAAACACAAATATAATAAAAAAAAACATATATATCATATATCAATTTCTTATATTTTATAGTAATCATCATCATAATTAATTCCTTCAATTAAGCAATATAATTTACAAATCATATTTTAATAAGTTTCATGAAACAAATATAAAAGCATGTGTTAAGCACAATAAAAATACAAAGAAAAGAAAACGTGTGCAGAATCTGATAAAAGCACAAACTTTTACATGAAAATATGAACTATATATGTTCTCTCAAAAATAAAAACAATCTTTAGAGTCCATACGTAAAAGATACTATGCGAGCCAATGAGCTTGGAGCTTCACTGGCACTCATGATTCTTATAAAGCTTAGATTTTGTGAGATTATGGGTTCAAATCCTGGCCAAAGCGGTCAGTAGGGGGTTTTACCACATAGTGGGTTTCCTCCTGAAGAGTAGGTGGATTTGCTCGATTCAGCGCTCACCAACACCTGGGCTTTAGATACCGGGGAGTTGGTAGTGGACTGTGGTCGCAGCGTGTGGGTTGTTAGGTCCGATGATCCATTTGGGCTATGAAGAGGCATGCCGCTGAGCCCTCGTTAGCTGTTAAAAAAAGATACTATGCGAGCAAAGTTAGAGTTGATACGATAGAGGAAAGAAAGTATATATGGTACAAAAAGTGATCACTGTGAATCAAAGGCACCATTAACACAAAGTGAAAATATGCACACGAAATTCGCCCGGAAATGACTTTTTTATTTTTTATTTTTCTAAACATTAGTGTCATTCATATGTAGGAGATTGATAATAAGTATAGCAAAATAGGTAGGTTGGGTCAAAATGAGTTTAAATTAGAATGAGTGCGAGTTGGGATGAGTTTTAAGTAAAATCAGTTTCGTTTAATCGGATCCGGGTTTCCGACCGGGTCCAGGTATGAAACCGGTTTTTATGTGCACCTCATTTGTGCCCATCCAGTGATCCACATAATCACATATCCATGATTCCATTGCCCAATTTGCTCCTTTTAATTTTATTTTTTAAAATTCAAATGGAAAAACAAGATAAATAAATCTTATGCGTTCAAATCATTATCATCTGTCTTTCATATGATTTTTTTTTATGTTGTAAAGTTTTTAGATAATTTATGCAGAAACATGTTTTACAACCAGAAATATAAATGTTATAGAAATCGTATCTAATTTACTAGTTTAATCTCTTTTAAAAACCGTATAATTTTCTAAAAAACTTTAAATTAAAAATATATGTACTGGTGTATATAACCAATATTAAATAAGGTATAGAATCTCTTTATCATTTATCTTATTTGGTTTCTTGAATAATAAGCTTAGTTGATAAATTACATATCTTACTATTATAATAAACAAAAATCTTAATTTGCCACATGTCACATTTTAAGAGTATGTTGACACTTGTCAATTTTTTATACTATCACTTAATTATCTCTCTTATTAAATAATTATATTATTAAATGATTATACTAATAATAACTAATGATGTTATTTGTCTTTATAAATTAGAAAATAGTTTTTGATAAAGTGAAAATAAAATCATTTTGTCAAAAAACATACTTTAAAAAGGTTTATATATTATATTTTGTATAACAATCAAAATTGAAAAAAATAGACATATCAAATCATTATTTTTAGAAATAAAAGTTTTATTAAAAAGCAATTTTTCTTTAAATACAAATGTTTTTCAATAAAATGAAATATAAATCGAAAGTTATAAAAGTGATAATAAAAGTTACATTTTTTTTGTCTTGTATGTTTAATGATAATTTCAAATTAGATTCTTTAATTTGAAATATTAACTTATCTTATTAAGTTTAAATAGTTAGTTTTGGACGGAAAATTAAATTATATTTAAAATAATTAGTTCAAATATGACAATTATTACAAATAAGAAGGTTAGATGTTAGTAGTATTGTTATTACAATTTTAAGTTACTGTTTTATTACTTAAAATAATTATTAATACATAATTTAATTATTTTATACCAAAATATCGTTTCCAAATTTTTAATATCTATTACTAATTATATTTTTTATATCCAATCCGTGTAACACACGGGGTAATATACTAGTACCTAATAAAAAGCAATGTCGGTGAGGTAGAGACAAAATAGATACTAATATATATACACACACACACGCATATATATTTGTTGTCTACATATCAGTCCAAATGCCATTTAGATGAGATGGTAAGTTTCATTATTTTTTTTCAAAGGGTCGCATGATCAAATCCCTTTTAAAGCAACGTTTTATTTTCTTTATTTTCTTTTTTTCCTCTAAAAAAATCTTTTGGTAATTCCTTAGACTAATGTTGTGCTATTATTTCTATAACTACTTTTCCATGTAATTATTATTTTGAAACACTTTTTTTCCTTTTCTTTTTCTCTTAAAACATAATCATTTGTTACAATTTATAACACTTTTTTATAACTACGTTTTGATATAAATAATATTCAAGATTGAGTCTGTCTATGTTTTTCTACTAGGTTAACTCTGATATAGTTTTACGTTTAAACTTTTCGTCATAAATATTAGTTAAAACCGACTCCATCTATGTTTCCGGTCAAGTTACATATGATATGTTTTTACCTTTTTTATTCATTTTTCTTTTTTTTTCCTCTTAAAATGTAATCTTTAATCTTTTGGTACAATTTAAGTTAATGTTGTAATGACTTTTCATAATTACTTTTCAATATAAATATTATTCAAAATCAAGTATGTCTATGTTTTCGTTTGTGTTAACTTTGATATATTTTTATTTTTCTTCATAAATACTAGTTAATCGATTCCGTCTATATTTCTAATCGGGTTACATCTGATATATTTTTACTTTTTTAAATACATTTTCAGATTTCAAAATTCTAATTATTACAACGACAAAAATGACTTAACTAATTCATAATTTTAAATTCGAATTACTGGACATTTTGACGCCGCCGTAACACGCGGTGGGTAAATTACTAGTAATTAATATTTTGAAATAAAAATAAATGAGATTTTGGAATAAATAAATTTTCAAAATTTAATCCGATTTGGTTCCACATAACCTGCCGACACAAATAAAGATGATTTAAAAGTACATAACCAGGTAGTTCTAGTTTCTACTAGGCAATCCAAAGTTGTTACCAAAGGGGCTTTGTCTGGGTGGTACACCAAGATTTTACAAATGAAAAGTCATGGTTTAAAATCTTTTTCAAGGCATATTATGGCTAAGGGGATCATGGGTCTTCTCAAAATGAGTTTCCTCCAGAGGTGAGACACCTTGGGTTCAGAGGTTGCCATATGGTCTGGGTCCCGGATCTTCGGGCTCGATGATATCCTTGGTTCAGGTGTTGTTGTTTAAAAAAAATTCAACGTTGTTCTAAAAACAACATTTTTTTAAGGTTTGGTTCAAAAAAGTTTCTTCCTTTTTTAAACTATAAAACCAAACAATCAAACAACCATAGGAATCAAATCAAACGAGTCATATTATAACTTTGTTAGATCATGTTACTCATTCGTGAAGTATGAATGAAAGGATAAAAGTATGAATGAAAGGATGTTAGACAAATAATAAGTAATAGAAAATTATGAAAATATGATGCAGTGTATTCTCTAAATGTATTTTAAGTAAGAGTAAAGTTATTATAATATAAAAGTTCAATTTTATCCTCCGATTTTTTTGGACTACGATAAACCCGAGCAACTTCAACTACACAAAATTTCAATACAAAGATGTGATTTTTTGTTTTCCAAAATAAATAAGTAATAAGTATATACCATAATTTTAATAATTTAATTAAATAATATCATGTTATATCCGAAACATCAAACAGATATCAACATTAACTAGAATAATCAAAAAATTTTCTACCAAGACATGAATAATGTGTCCGCTTGCTTAACTTACACCATTCAGAAATCACAAATTTAACCTTGCTAGATTAACTAATAACAACACACTAAACAAGTTTCGGTTTTTTCAGTTTTTCAATTTGAGCATAAAGCCTAAAAATATAAAATATTGTATTTTTGCTAAAATATTTAGACTAAAATATTACTTAACATTTTCAGTTATATAGAGACATAAAAAATAAAAATATACGGTATACACATACATAAATATACGTTTTTTCGCGTAATAAAAACAAATATTAAGTTTTTTTTGGTTTTTATATTAAGAAAATGAAAACCGACACAAACTTTCTACTTTGTCTGGTGAAGAGAAAGAAAGAAGTGGAATCTTGGTTTTATTTAGAACTAGTGGGCTCCCCTGCGCGTTGCGCCGGGATTTCCGCTACGATTACGAATATCATAATGTAGATATGATCCCGTATATCACAATACGGATTTAAAAATATTTAAAGGTTGTCACTCTAATATAAAACCCTAAAGGGTAATCGTCGTTAACGTGTCCGTCACTCAAAAAAGTGGGTCGTGCTTAGTGGTAAAATATAACATTAAGAAACATAAACATAAGATAAACAAATAAAACGTATATACACTAAAATTATTATGTATTTAAATAATATTATTGTTCATTTGTAGGTATTTAATAACGTGTCTCGCATAATGTTACCCAATTAAAAAAAGAATTGATTCTTACTGCTATGTCGATATGAGTAATCCGTCGCGACAACGGTAGCAGTCAATTTAAATATTATTTTTCATTTGTAAGTATTCAGTTATAGCATACGAACACAAATATAAGCACACGATGCTAAAAATCATAAAACAAAAATAATAAAAAAAAAAACTTTTGCATTAACAAAATTTAGCGAAAAGAAACACGAACAAAAAGTTGGCAAAGAAAATGAAAAAAAAAATTGTTTATTATACTATTATTATTTAATAGGATTATTTAATTATTGTTATTAAAATAAAATAGATAAAGAAAAAAATAAAAAAGAAAATTGCTGAGATTGGGCATCGAACATTCGAACCCATAACACTAAAATTCATTACCATAAGCTTTGACCACTGAGCCAAGCTAACCTAGTTGTATTTTAATGAAAAATTAATTTATTTGACTGTTAAAATAGCAATTAAAATAGTAAAGAGAGAAGAACAAAAACTTGTTTCGCTGAGATTCAATCGAACCCGCAACCACTTACTCCATTGCTGTGAGCCTTAACCAGGACGGCAACGTAACATACTTGAGTTTTATTGATATCTTTAGTTATTTAACCAATTCTATTATTAATTAATTAATTGGCAATCATTACGGTTGCCTTTTGTATATATATAATAACTAGTGGGTTTCTCCGCGCGTTGCTGCGGGAATTCTGACACGATTTCGAATATCAAAATGAAGATATATCACGGTTGTCGTCTGGACGTAAAACCATAAAGTGTAGCCGTCATACCATAAAAAATGTTGTGATTAGTTTAAGATTTAACATACCGATATATTTATTCGATCATGATAGCGATGACAACATTACGATCAAAATGCATGCCAAATACCGACCTCAACGACTGTCAATTTGTTTTACGTATTGTTTTAATTAATAATAGTATATTATTATTATTAAAAAAAATTATCATTTTTTACAGCGGTCCATTTCCTATTTCTTACAGCGGTTGGTTCGTTCAAAAACCTCAAAAAAAAACTTTGGTGCAGTCACATTTTCGAAGTGGATCGAATATTTAAATCATTTCTTTGCTTTAAATGGGAGCTTTGTAATTAAATTTTGCTTTTAGAGCGGTTCCAACTTTTCTCACATTTTTTTGAAGCGGTTTATCGTGATTCTCACAACTTTTAAAGCGGTTTTTATATTCCCTTCTAAGTCTTTTTACAGCGGTTCTAAAATAAAATGACAATCCGATTAACATTGTTCTCTCTCACGGTGCTCTCTTTTACAACGGTTTCAATATTATAATAGTATTACTGTTCATTTGACTCACCGACACTTCTAAATGTATATATAGTAATAATTACATGATTAAATAGCTATGGCTAATATTTATTATGTCATAATATGACAGCTAGGATGGTACGCCCCATTTGCGGTGCACGTATATAATGTATATATGCATGGGCCCTTAAGGGGCAAAAGTAAAAGTGCACTAATTTTAACGTTATTTTAGTTATTTGTTAAAATCATTGGGATGATCAACTTCAAACGATAACTTTGAGCCGATGACTCTTTTGGAGCAGCTTCTCTATCCCAATTGGGATAGAGGTAAGGTTTGTATCTATCCTTCCCCCAGACCCTACTGAAAAGTGAGAATATACTGGGTAAGGTTGTTAATTGTTATTGTATGAAAACTAGGATGGACTCTGGCAGGTGTGATCTCCTAATTATATATTGAGTTTAATTCCGGTTAGTTTAAACTTAAAAATGATTGTCTTAAGGGTTCTCTTGTCATTTGGATGAATATCATGTTGCTAAACATATTTATCTTTTCAAGGGTTATTCATCTTTCCTAAGAGGTCATGCTGTCATTTTTTATAAAATACATGCCAAATATGCTTTAACAAGGTGAAACTTCTTAGATTGACAAGAGTAATCTTTAAAAAAATTTGGGTCTAAATTCCGCAAACTTTTATATATATATAGGATTCGCATCTTATAATAACCCACCCTTATTGACATAACCCGAATTAACCCATGAATATGACCCCGAATCTTTTGTTTTTTTTTTTTCAAAATCTTTGTTTTACAAGTACAAGAGTATGTTCTTTTATGTGTTTGTGCAAATTCTTTTTCGTTTGAGATCTTACATCACTGTAATTTGCCTTACAGCACTGTATACAGTGCTTGTAAAACAAAGAATTTGCACAAACACATAAAAGAACATACTCTTATACTTGTAAAACAAAGATTTTGAAAAAAACAAAAGATTTGGGGTCATCTTCATGGGTTAATTCGGGTTATGTCAATAAGGGTGGGTTAACAACGGATCCTTACCCTATATATATATAGGGGATGGTTATTTTGGAAATCACCCTTAGTTGAGGAAACTTTGGAAACCTTGAAAAAAACAATGTAAACAAAGCTATTTTTTTTTATTTTTTTTATAGTTTTGTAACATCATTAGAGTCAATTTTATAAAAAAAATGAAAAAAGCACCGACAAATTTTTTTAAAAAAAAATAATTTGTCGACGATGTAACACAGACGTAACACAGCTGTACAGGTCGCCATTGATCTGTACAACTGTGTTACGTATGTGTTACATCGTCGACAAATTATTTTTTTAAAAAAAATTGTCGACGCTTTTTTCATTTTTTTTATAAAATTAACCCTAATGATGTTACAAAACTATAAAAAAAAAATTAGCTTTGTCTACATTGTTTTTTTCAAGGTTTCCAAAGTTTCCTCAACTAAGTGCGGTTTCCAATTTATACTTCCCCTATATCAATCTATATTAATAAATCAAAGTTTTTAAGTACACGTGGCACGTTTTTATCGCATCTCAACTTTGATTTCCCGCTTCTCTCTCATATTAAATTCACCTCATATTAAATAATAATATTAAATATTAAACATATTTTTATACATTTTTATTTAAGAAAAATATTTTTTTAATACATTAAAAATATATTAATATTAATAAAACACATTTTAGAAAACCAAATTTATAAAATATACAATTTAAAACAATATTTTAAAACAAAATGTTCAAGGAAACAAACATTGAAAAAATTAGTGTTTAAGAAAATAATATAATTATTTTCATTGATAATCAACCCGAGTAATACACGGGGTACTAACCTAGTATATAGATATATATAAAGATATTTCATGAAAGTGGGTAAATTCAATGGCTTAAATAACAATAGAAACAGCATATTTATTTATTCTAATGAATAAATATCCATGGCCATACCATAGTTCAAATCACAATATAACAGTATTGTATGTGTATCTTGCTTCCTTTACACCTTAATGGTCATTATGAGATGAACCAATACTGACCATATCATCCTCCTGCAAAATATATGGCTGATGATTCTCTTATGCACGCCTGTATTCATCTCCACAATCACCAATTACTCTCATCAGATCTTTTCCTTTGCTTATAACTTCTTGAATGCTCTTTACATCTTCCTCATCAAGTGTGAGTGAGAATATAGCACTGGTGTCTTTAATATGTTCCGATAACCCAAGTCTAACCCCCACCATTGACCCTGCAACTGTCGGCTGAAATCCCACACGCGTTTGCAATGTGTTTAGTAAAAGGTTATGCATCATGTGGTCAGGTGTTAATTTCAGCCCACTTACATACAAACAAGATTTGATTCAAGCTATGTGACGGGTTAAAACAATAAAATACTAGTAACCCATATCTGTAATATTAATTATTTTAATTTTGATAAAGAAAATGTTTCAAGCATGTTGACCCATATCAAAATTATGGGCATGAGACAATCTCACCAACCTACATATACAAATTCGGAATTTGGGATGAGTGGATTTACCTGATCTAGTATGTACTTCACAGCCACAGTTGGAATCGAGACTCCATGTTTTGATGCTACCTGATTTAGGGTTTTTAGCAGAACTTGGAAGAGACTCCATCCGCCCCATGCATCCACCATCTGGCATACGTATTACAGGTGGATAAGATGATGTGACTTTCTACAAGTCCAAGATTTCATTTGCATATATTCTAGAGTTGCTTACACTTGATTATCTTGTTCTTAATATGGAAGTTACTTCTTGAATTTTTTTTCTTTTTTTTTTAAAGTGTAACGTACCCTCTTGTACTTCTGAAGAGAAGGAGTGTTGAGTGGAGGTCCAGCAAAAGGGATTGACAAGTTTGTATCCAAGAATTTCTCGGATAATAGTCCCCCCATTACCGTCCCATACCTGTATAACACAATCAGAACATCATTCTATGGTATTTGCTATACATGAAATATGATGATTCCCATATTAAAAGATAGCATTTTGCATAATGCCACTAAATTTGACATTGCTATAGGCCCAAAGGAAAGAAAGAAAATGTGGTACATCATGTCAAGATGGGGAATCTTGCCACTGAGACATGTGTGGTGTGCGTGTGTGCACTTGTGTATGAGTGGGGAGAAAGAGACGTTATAAGTTTTACTCCGGTGAGCTGACAAAGTTCTGCCATTCTTTGTTGAGGTCGCATGTCCACAAGGGAATGTTGAACCTGATAATAGTAACAAATACATAATAATAATGCATTTAAGTTGGATTTCCTTACAAGATTTAATATAAACCGCATCAGATATTTTTGTTACCTGATTGCTAACAACTGGAATACCGTTTTCCAATATAATCTGTAACCTCTCGGTATCAAAGTTAGTCAAAGCTACAGTCTTAATCTTACCTGCAAACCAGCAGATGAAGTAATATAATCTTCTCATAAAATTAGTTAAAACAGAAAGAAAAAGAAAAGAAAAGAAAGAGATTCAGATCAAACCTTCTTCTTTTAAATCTGTAAGATGTTTAAGGGCATCAAGATAGCCACTATTGGAGTAATCCCACCTGGTTAGCAAGGCAAAAATTAAAAGTCGTCTACAACATGAACTGCTTGTCACAAGACCTTCTAGTCAATATTATATTATTATTGCAAGAAATAAGAGAGAATGCAATCAATACCAATGAAACTGAAGCATGTCCAAAGAAGCAACATCCATTCTCTTTCGAGAAATATCAATGTTTTGCCTAACATAACTACTTGTCATTTTCACAGGTGGTGGCACCCACTTGGTAAGACTGCATCTCAGAGCAAAAGGTACACATTTAGACAACAAATTCTGACAACCACTTGCCACTATACTCATGACTAATTTCCTAAAAGTGGATTGAGGATGTAAAATGTATCTTCGGTTTAGCAAACAATGAAATTCAGATATAATATTAGGCATAGATATATAACTAACCCCTTGACTTTTTCTAAAAGCTCTGGTGGACGCTCTCTGCGGACTCGATTAATAAATATACCATAGAGATCTTCTGCAGGCCCATCTGCAATATCAGACCAATTAAATATGAAGAAAAAGGAGAATAACATAATTATCATGAAGAACAACTTGTTAACTGCATGTCTTGTGGGGAAATTACATATATCAGCCATATCAAAGGAGGTAAAGCCAACATCAGCATAGCTAAGCATAGCATTTGAAGGAATGGGAATGGGATAGACATAAAGCTTGCTACCAAAATTCAACCACCAAAGGGATGCATGCAATACATGAAGTGCCTAAAGGTTTACAGATGAATCAAGTGAAAATACATGACAATCAAAAACATACCAGTCTAGAAAATTCGTATACTAAAGGAAAAGAAGTTATGGGCACAAATGAATTACAATCTCTAGAAAGAAACAAAGGAAGGAGGCACTAAAGTTGGAACATCATGATTAGGTAAAAGTAAAGAAGGCATCATGCAAAAAGGGAATGTCTGGAAAGAAAAGCAAGCAAGTTCTTCTAAACATACCATAGTAGAAATGTCAAATCGATTTGTAATTTTGGATGATCAAGGAAAGGAATTAGAGGAGGAGGCAGATAAGCCCAATTTGGAAAATGAATTGAAGGAACAGATAACTACTAGTGAGAAGAAATGGTATAGAACCCAAGTGAATACTCTAACAAAGTATTACTATGATCATTTGAATGCAGCTGAAAAAGGAGCAGTGTTGGATTACATTACGATGAAAAAAGAACTGTCAAAACGAGTGCTATCACAGTGGAATAAATTGATGAGGCATTATTGTCGAGATATGAGTAACATCTATAATATTCCAAATGGTAAACAGAAACCCAAAAAGCATGATAGGATGGGTACATGGAGGAATAAAGAAGATTATGATGCAATACAGCATGTATGGAACAAGATTGTGGCAGTGAAGTTGAAACAGAAAAGGATGGTATGGCAAAGTTTAAGGAGGAGGAGACCACACCTGTGGATTTGGAGGCCACCGAAGGTAACAACGAATTTAAAGACCAAACACAAACTACTCAGAAAGATCAACTTAATTTGAAGGATAGTGGCTGCTGTTGAAATAAAAAAAAAAGGAAGTAATATTGCAGGATCAGTCAAGCATCATCTCCCCAAATATAAGGATTGATACAACTAATTTTCAGCCCACTATCACGCTCAACTCTTTCCATATTCGTATCAATATGTTTTTATAAATAGTGTCTTCTATGTATTGTATAGAACAACCATTTTTTATCAATAAAAAAATGAATTCTTTGAGCCCTCTGATTGTCAACATGGTATCAGAGCGGTGAGACGATCCAAGATCCAAACCATTCACAAGCTCATCATCTACCTAAAACCCTTCACAACTTGCAAATTTTTTAAAAACAAACCTCAACAACCAAAATCAAGTCACAAAACAGGTCCAATTCTTGAATACTATGGGTCGAAAACTCAATCCAATGGAGATTTTTCGATGGGATCCACCTCAATCGACTGAGGAGTTGGCTCGTCAAGGGATTCTTGGAACCAACTCTGAAACTCCACAGATCGGCATGATGACATGTCTGCTTGTCGGCGGCTCCCACGATTCCGATGGGTTAGGGTTGGCCCTAAAAGGACAACCACGATCGACCGAGAAAGACACGGCCGCTACAGACATCGGCAAGGGATTAAGCAACCGTGGGTTTGGTGGTGTGGCATCTGCTTCAAGACCAAACAATGAAGATAAAGGTAAAGGGTTTGAGAATTTACTCTTAGACCCTTCCCCTTCTAACTCTTATTCACTTTTAAACCCCAAATTTTTTAGTTTGTTAAAGAATGAACCCCAGACAATTAAACATGCAAAAGTGGCTCAAAACTCTCTCGAGACAACAAACAGTGCTTGGATTTTTGATTGTGGAGCCACTGATACAATGACATTTGATCCCAATGATATTATCACCGATTCCAAACCAAAGAAATCTCGGATACAAACAGCTAATGGAGAATACATGCATGTTAAAGGGGGAGGCACGATCAATATATCTCAAAATTTAAAGCTCCAAAACTGTCTTTACGTTCCATCCTTGTCTCATAAACTCTTATCTATTAGTCATGTCACAAAAGAGCTAAATTGCACTGTCTTAATGCACCCAACATTCTGTATTTTACAAGACATCAGGAGTGGGACGATCATTGGACGTGGCACAGAACGACATGGATTATATTATGTGGATGAGGTGACTCAAAGTGGTACTGCGATGCTTGCGCATGGAACAACAAATAGAGAAGCATGGTTATGGCATAGGAGGTTGGGACATCCATCGGCAGGGTACTTGCATCTTTTATTTCCTAAACTATTT
Source organism: Mikania micrantha (assembly GCA_009363875.1). NCBI lineage: Eukaryota > Viridiplantae > Streptophyta > Magnoliopsida > Asterales > Asteraceae > Mikania > Mikania micrantha. The sequence continues at coordinate 52,619,799 of CM018689.1, read as the reverse complement.
TCTTCTAATAGTGTGTTGCCTTGTGAGACATGTGTTCTTGCTAAAAGTCATAAACAAACATTTAAGCCGAATAACACAAGGGTGGACTTGCCATTTTCCTTAATTCATTCTGATGTTTGGGGACCTGCAGAAGTTAATGGTGGGCAAAATTTTCGTTATTTCCTATTGTTTGTGGATGATTGTACGCGAATGACATGGGTATATTTTTTGAAACACAAATCAGAAGTTTTTAAAAAATTTACTATATTCCATGCTATGATCCAAACCCAGTACAAAACCGACATCCAAATCCTTCGGTCTGACAATGGAGGTGAGTTCGTGAACACTACAATGAAAGAATTCATTCAGACCAAAGGAATGATTCACCAAACCTCATGCCCAAGACATCCTGAACAAAATGGCGTTGTTGAGCGAAAGAATCGTATCCTCTTAGAAATAACCCGAGCACTTATGCTAGAATCTAATGTCCCTAAATCTTTTTGGCCAGAAGCTCTTGCCACCGCTGTCTATCTGATTAACCGATTACCCACCAAAGCTCTCGACCTAAAAACTCCGTTACAATCCCTATCACAATTCACTAAAGTACCACCTAACCTCACTCTTAAACCTCGAATCTTTGGATGTACGGTATTTCCACATATTCCTAAAGTTGATCGAACCAAACTTGGTCCTTGTGCCGAAAAATGCGTGTTCGTTGGATATGGTGTAAACCAAAAGGGGTATCGATGTTATAGCCCAAAACGTGGTAGTGTAATCACCACTATGCACTGTGATTTCCTAGAAACTCAATACTTTTATGACCCCCAACACAATGGAAAGGGGGAGGAGAAAAATACTGAAGATCCATTGAGTTGGCTAAGATGGGATCCTCTTGCAAATAATGTTGGTCACAATACAAATGAGTCACCATACACGGCCACAAATCCTTCGATCAGTGTTTCCTGTGATACTCCTAACATGGAGCCTGAGGTAAATTCTTCTCAAAACCCTCCTTTATTTACTGATTGCAGGAATCACAAGGTTTCAACAGAATATGAAGAAACCCCAGAACCAAGTGTGGAAGAAACCCCAGAACCAAGTGTGGAAGAAACTCCAGAATCAAGGGTGGAAACTTACCCTAAGGTTTCAAATTCTACTTCAGAACCGATGACAGAAAAGTATGTTCTTCCGCCTAGAGCTAACAGAGGAATTCCTCCCAAGAGATACTCACCAGAAAAGGAAGCTCCAAGGTCTAAATATCCTACAGCAAACATTGCCACAGGAAATTTATCCAAAGAAGCAAAAGCATTTGCTTCTTCCTTGTGCTCTGAACAAACACCATCTACAACACAAGAAGCCTTGAAATCAAAAGAGTGGAGAAATGCTATGGAGACAGAAATGGAAGCACTCATGAAAAATGACACGTGGGAGAAGTGTATACTTCCACCAGGAAAAAAAACAGTGGGATGTCGCTGGGTCTTCTCTATCAAGCGTAAGCCTGATGGGACTATCGAACGATATAAAGCTCGGTTGGTAGCCAAGGGCTACACCCAAACCTATGGAATTGATTATTCTGAAACATTCTCCCCTGTGGCCAAAATTGACACAATTAGGGTACTATTCTCGATTGCAGCAAACAAAGGGTGGCCTCTTCATCAACTTGATGTGAAGAATGCATTTCTACATGAGGAACTTAAAGAAGAGGTGTATATGGAGGCACCGCCAGGATTTACCAAAAATTTCAAAGAGCAAGAAGTTTGTTGTCTTAAGAAGTCTCTTTATGGACTTAAGCAATCCCCGCGAGCATGGTTTGGCAGGTTTACCCTAGCAATGAAGAAATATGGCTACAAACAGAGCAATTCTGATCACACTTTGTTTCTCAAACATAAAAATGGGCTTATAACATGCTTAATTATATATGTTGATGATATGATTATTACAGGAAATGACAGTGAAGAAATGGAGCAACTAAAAGAAAACTTGTTTGCGGAATTTGAGATGAAAGACTTGGGGAACTTGAAGTACTTCCTTGGAATTGAGGTTCTCAGATCAAAACAAGGCATATTTGTTTGCCAGAGGAAGTACATACTTGATCTCCTTGCAGAGACAGGCATGATGGATTGCAAACCCATAGAAACCCCAATGATGGTAAACCACCGACTCCACATGGAACCAGATGGAGAGTTAGCTGATAAAGAAAGATACCAAAGATTAGTGGGGAAGCTAATCTATCTATCACACACCCGACCAGACATAGCTTACGCTGTTGGGATCGTCAGTCAGTTTATGCACCAACCACAGGTTGCCCATATGGAAGCTGTTCTTAGAATTATAAGATATCTCAAGGGCTCACCGAATCATGGAGTGTTATTCAGATCAAATGGACACTTAGAAATACACGCTTACACTGATGCCGATTGGGCAGGGGATAAAGGAAATCGAAGGTCTACTTCAGGGTACTTTACATTAGTCGGAGGAAACCTTGTGACATGGAAAAGTAAAAAACAGAAAGTAGTGGCTCTTTCAAGCGCGGAAGCTGAATTCAGGGGTATAGCTCGAGGAGTAGCAGAAATTCTGTGGATTATAAAACTCTTAACCGAAATTGGGTTTCCTCCACAAAAGTCTAGTAAAATGATGTGTGATAATAAAGCCGCAATCCAAATTTCAGAAAATCCGGTTCAACACGATCGAACGAAGCATGTGGAGGTGGATAGACACTTCATTAAAGAAAAGTTGGAAGACGGTATTATTGAACTCCCGTTCGTCAGATCAGAAGACCAGCTAGCAGACATTCTAACAAAAGCAGTTAATGGAAGAACCTTCGGTCATTGTCTTGACAAGTTGAGCTTTGGGGATCCAACTACTCAACTTGAGGGGGAGTGTTGAAATAAAAAAAAAGGAAGTAATATTGCAGGATCAGTCAAGCATCATCTCCCCAAATATAAGGATTGATACAACTAATTTTCAGCCCACTATCACGCTCAACTCTTTCCATATTCGTATCAATATGTTTTTATAAATAGTGTCTTCTATGTATTGTATAGAACAACCATTTTTTATCAATAAAAAAATGAATTCTTTGAGCCCTCTGATTGTCAACAGCTGCAACACTTTGTGGAGATGTACAAGGAAGCTAGAAGGATGGCTCTTAAGTGGGGTAGAAAGACCGAATGAGGGGCTTTGTATTTCCTACGAGCTAAAGGATACCAATTGAGGATTGCAGTGAATGTGCATGGCTGTATGGGTATACTTTGTCATATCAAGTGGGTAATGACTAATGATCTTCATGAAGCTTAGCATGGAAAAGGATGGATGGATACGGGTCAAAAAATGGAGGCATTATGGCATGCATACTTGTGAGTTGATAGTTCTTCATATAGCCTAAATATGGGGACTAGTACAAGGACACAATAAATGGATCATGCAATGGTCTACTTGCGACAATTTGGGTCTATTAGGAGCCTATGCCTTTGTTTGTATTCTTTTATTCTTTTTTTAAAAAATTTGCCAAGGCATCGCCTTTTTCAAAAAAGAAATTACATTAACTACAATTTTGTCTCCATGGCTATCATACAATAATTGATAATCCACACGGTAACAAAACTGAATGGCATATTAGATATATCACATATGTATACTAAATTAAACTAGGGTTTCATATAAAGCAAGATGGAACTTATGGATTTTACAGTGATCAGCCATGTCGAAGGTGGAGAGACCAGCATCGGCATACTTGAGCATAGCATCAACGGCATCATCCCGATCGATTCTGCCCCAACCGCCACTCGTCTGCCACATTCCGTTAAGTACTCTGCATATCTCGAGCGAATCATTCCCGTTCTTAACGGTGGTCACCAGCTGACGATTTTCAGATGCGACTCCAACCGCCTCACACCGAAGCTCACTCCTCCGAGCTCCGGTTCCGAAGCTCCGATGAAAAACAAAACTCCTCCGACCCTGAATTTTGGAGCACCCGAGGCTGGTAAGAGAGGCCGAAGCCATATTTTTGTGTTTGCACAAATTGTTTCACAGGAAACGAAATCCTGTGGGAGAAGATAACGTTAAGTGCACCAAATTAGACGGGGAAAAAGGAGTTAATAAAAGGGATAACTTTAAAGAAATTAACCGAGATATAATTTTGTTTTAATCAAGTAACTCAAAATTCTTTTTTTTTGTCTTAATTAAGTTATTCAAGTTGTTTTGTTGTTCTAATTCAATGTTTTTAACCTGAATTACAGGTAATACATGTTAATATAAATTTAGGAGAATTATTTTTTTCTTAAAAAATAACTGACTTGAATCAATAATTATTATTAATTAGTTTTTGTTCTTTGTCAGGATATTAATTTAAATTAACAATTATTTATTCAAATAAGTCATTTTTAAGAAAAAAAGTATCAACTCAAACTTATATCAACATGTATCGGTATTCGGGTTAAAAACATAGGATTAGAACAAGAAAATGACTTGAATGACTTAATTAAACAAAAAAGTTTGAATGACTTAATTGGAACAAAATTAAAAGTTAGTTACAATTTTACGAAGTTTTCCTTAAATAATAAGGGGCAGGTTCTTGATAAATGTTGCAAATAACCTTTTTAATTAAAGGTTGACCTATGTATAGTCTTCATTAACTTCGAGTCATTTGAGTCATTACCCCACCATAATGCAGCAATCTGAATCGCAATGAAGCAAGTTGCAACCAACTGGAGTTACATATTTTAAGCTTTTATTTAAGACATTTAAATATTGAACACGATCAAACTCTTGATTAAAGAAAAGCATAGAACAAGAGGACAGTCGTCAATTTGAATGTTTTTTAACAACAATTATACCTACATTTACATATATGTGTGTGTGATAAGGTTCCTTCTATTACTAAAGTCTACTACGGTTGAAGAAAGGTGGAACGTTGAAGGGAAATGGGTTTTCTTTTGTATTTTTTTACTTGTCATACCCACTTTTTAAGCTTTTTAAATATCTACAAGTAAACCTTATGTTTTTAGTTGTTAACTAAAAAGATCTATAAGCATTTAAAATTAAAACAACTACAAACATCACAGAATCATTATCATCATCAATTCATCGTTTAAAATCAAATCAGTACAAAATATAAGCCTAAATAACCGTAGTCGAACGAAAACTCAAACTCTATTAAAATCAGTGTTGTAAAACTCGGCCGACTCGGCCGAGTACTCGGCGAGTACTTGGGACTCGGCGAGTACTTGGGACTCGGCCACCTTCCGAGGCGATTTCTTGCAACCCGGCCCTCTGTACTCGGAAATGGTTCAACTCGGATTTACTCGGGTGTACTCGGTCTACTCGGACCAACTCGGGTCCAACTGGGGGCAACTCGGGTAACTCGGATTTTAACTGTTTTTGACCGATTTTCACTATTTATGACCAAATTTTACTGTTTTTCACTGATTTTCATTGTTTTTTACTAATTATTGTTTGATTTTCACTTTTTTACCTAAATATGCCTTGCAAGACGGGATTTTCACTTGTTTTTTTACCAATTTTAACATGTATCTTTTTTATTTTTATTGATATTAACTTTATTTGTTATAAATACTAGTAAACTAATGATATTTAACATATATATAATTTTATAAAAATTATTTTCTTTATAAATTATCATATCCGAGTACTCCCCGCCTGGGCCGAGTCCTCGCAACTCCCCAGTCCGCCGACCTGGCAGCGTCTTGCGACTTCTCCAACCATGATTAAAATGAGTATAAAACTCAAAATTAAATGAACCCAAGCATTCATTTAACATCTGTGAAACTCTCTGCATAAACCAAAGCTATTCACAATGTTAAACAAATCAAGAAAAAGGCATGTAAGAGTTTGGCGGTTTGACTTCGGTTCATCAGGCAACGAACACGAATTAGTTAGCTAAGATATGTGTTTCATACACCATTACACCCGTTTTTGTTCGAGGAATGAAAGCCCTATGTTTGTAACAACGATCGGCCTCAGTTCAATCGAATTTGAACAAAGATGAATTATGGTTCATACGATTAAATTTGATTTTGGATGAATTTATATTTTATATTTTATAGAGGGGGTATGACAAGTAAGAAATGATATGTTTAGTAGAATTTAATGTGGAAATAATGTTTGGTGCATTTTGGTTGTGTTATAACGTTGAAGGGTTGATTTTGACAAATTTATATTTAATATTTGAGAGAGGGGGTACGAAAAGTCAGAATGAGAGGTATATTTATCCTGACCCGAAGGAAATTCAGATGATGTGGCGTTGACTAAGCAATTGGGATTCATTATGGGTATTCAAGTTGATCCATATGTGTCGCCAACTACTATGCAGCTGGAAGTAGTGGAAGAGATAGTTTAGGGAGCAGTTACTTTTCTTTCTTTTAGTATGAAGAATGTTATCTTTTCATTTTGTCTAGTTATTATTTATCTTGTTACGTTTGTGAAGAGTTTGTCCATCTCGAATGGGACTCTAGTTTGTAATTTGTTGGTTTTCCAACCTTTCACTTAAATTCAGTTCTTATCAGTGTGTATGTACGTGTGTGTATAGATTTTAAAAAACACTAAAATGAAAGATTTGATTGAAATTTTCTTAGTCAAAACATAAGAGCACTTGAACAGCCCATTCTTTCATGAAACGATCAGCTAGGGTTTTGATGTTGATGATCCACAGAGCGCAACGGCGGCAGTAGTGGATGGGCGGGATGGGGTTGGACGGTGGTGAAGAGACCGGTGGAGAGGCGGCTGGGGCGGAGGTTGATGATCAGGAAACGAGAAATGGATTGACGGAGTGGAAGGGATGCCATTGAGCCTTCTTTTCTTCCCATTCAGAAGCTGTAAACGAACAGAACGTTCAGCGAACAGTTCGTGAACCGTTCGGCGGGAAGTTCGTTTATGTTCGTTCGTTTACTAAACGAACGAACACGAACAAGAAATTCCGTTCGTTTAGTTAAATGAACGAACATGAACAGAGGTCATGTTCGTTCAATTGTGTTCGTGAACGTTCAGTAACATGTTCGTTTACATTCGTTTATGTTCGGTTAAGTTCATTTATATTTATTCATTAAATGTGTTGTTTATTTTTATTTTTTAGTTTAATACATAATACTTAAAGTTATTTTTAGTTTAATACAATAATATCTTATTTATATATTTATAAATGATTATCTCCATTGCCTGAGATTAAAAATGTTGATTTTTATTGTTTAAATAATATGTGTTCGTTAGCGTTCGTGAACCTTTCGTGAACAAGCTAAATCCTTAATGAACGAACACGAACAAGAATTTTCGTTCGGTAGCGTTCGTGAACCGTTCGCGAACAAGTTAAAAGTTAAAACGAACGAACACGAACAAGGGCTCGTTCGTGTTCGTTCGGTTCGTTTACAGCCCTATTTCTAAGTCTGAATCATTCAGACCTCTATTTAGATGTTACCTTTCGTTCAGACCTTCATTCAGACGTTGAAACAAAACGGTCTGAATCTGAACCATTCAGATTTAGACCCATTCAGATCCAAACAAACAACCCCTAAGTTTTGAATTCAGTGGCATGACTCTACCTTGAATTCTTAATGAGGAATTGCTCAACGAAAAGTTTTGAGTTGTGTATCTGTAACTCATCTAGTTCGTTGCGATTTTTAAGTTTATAATTATAATCTTAATGCTAATAAATGATTTCAAATAAATGCCACGTGGCATTCTCACATTTACTTTCTAATTTAAAATGATAATCAAATAAAAACATTATTTTATTAATAAAATCATATTTAAGGAATGTTTACTTAAAAATGTTTTCATGATAATTTAGTATAGTGTTAAATCCTACTGATATTATTTTTTTAAAAAACACAACAATGTATTCTCTTTAATATCAAATTGTAACAAGTTTGTTATTTTTCAATTATTAATTCTATAAACAATTTATTACAAGCTAGCTTATCAATTGATAAAAGTTTTTAAATTTTTGAAATTCATAATATAAGCATAAACACAATAACAATTTTTTTTAATTTCAAACAAAATAATAAACGTGTTGCACAAAAAAAATGTTTAAAGATTTAAATTGCAATTATACTTTTATTTTATATTGCTTTATGCAATAAAATTCTTTTAATTATGTAATAAAATTTAATAAAACATCATAAAATTACATAATTTTTATTTCTAAACTCGTATAATAAACAGGTCTATAACCTAGTTTTGATAATATTCAAGTATTCATTGGGCTCGCCTATCAAATAAGTTCTCTAAATCCTTCTAAAACCAACAATTTACACCATTTTTATACTCTCTCTCTCCTATTAAGTTGCGGCTATAAAGATTTACTTTGACCTCGACTAAAAAAATCTGGGAAAATTACCAAAATGGTCATTTTAACCAAAATGTAGAACAATTTGGCCATTTGACTTTTTTATAACCAAAATGCCCATAGCTTTATGGGTGCCGGCGCCTATTAATTTACGGGCGGCCGCCCGTTTGATCTCCAATAAAATTTCGCCACGTGACGTATATGGGCGCCCACGCCCGTTAAATCTGACGAACGCCCGTCAATAAAAAAAGTTGTCACGGGCATCCGCCCGTAAAAAAAATAAAAAAAAAATCGGTCATCTCACAGGCGCCCGGACCACCTACACAGGCGCCCGAACCTACCACACAGGCGCCCGAACCTACTTACGGGCGTCCAAGCCTTTTTTCTCGGAAGACGTGTTACAGGCGCCCGCCTGTAACTTACAGGCGCCCGCCTGTATCAAACAGACGTCCGCCTGTAAGTTTTTTTTTTTAAACGAATTTTAAAATACACTAATTATGTTAAGTAACTTACATCATTATTTATGTTAAGTTATAGTAATTATTGATTTTTATATTAACTAAGGTGTCATATTTTATTGATTCATTATATCTATAAGATAAGAATGTTACGTCTTGCATGATGCATTTTATTGATAATACACTAATTATGGTTTTAACTTTTTTTTCTTGTTAAATAATACGACATCAAGTCTTTCTCCCACCATACATGTATATGAAATTACACCATTATTTCAGGGTTATTGTTTGCCGATATGTTTGATAAATTTGTAGTTCTTATTGACATTCATATGTTATAGATATAAACTTGTGAGACATACAATTAATTTATACAAACCTCTATTAAAGTATTTTTGTTTGTACATCTCTACATCACATTTTGTATTTTAGTATATAAGGGATTTTTTTAAAAAAAAAAAAAACTTACAGGCGGACGCCTGTAACACGTCTTCCGAGAAAAAAAGCTTGGACGCCCGTAAGTAGGTTCGGGTGCCTGTGTGGTAGGTTCGGGCGCCTGTGTAGGTGGTCCGGGCGCCTGTTAGATGACCAATTATTATTTTTTTTATTTTTTTTACGGACGGACGCCCGTGACAAGGGTGTCAGGGTGGACCCGACGCCCGTAACAATTTTTTTTTAATGACAGGCGTTCGTCAGATTTAACGGGCGTGGGCGCCCGTATACGCCACGTGGCGAAATTTTATTGGAGATCAAACGGGCAGCCGCCCGTAGATTAATAGGCGTCGGCGCCCATAAAGCTTTGGGCATTTTGGTTATAAAAAAGTCAAATGGCCAAATTGTTCCACATTTTGGTCAAAATGGCCATTTTGGTTATTTTCCAAAAAATCTGCCATGTTTGACCCATTCCCACCTTCAACCGTCATAGTTTTACTGTTGTGATTTGAAAGCTTACCAACATATTGAAGCGTTTAATAAACCGATTTACATAAAAAATAAAATCGTACTTGATAAATCTTACTCCACTCTAATTCAAAATTCAAATTGCAATGAATCAAAATGCAACCAACTGGTTATATTTTAAGCTTTTATTTACAACATTTAAATATTAAACAACACTAAACTCTTAATAAAAGAAAAAAACATGAGAACATGAGAACAATCGTCAGTTGGATTGTTTTCTAATAACCACACATGAAAGATTGGATTGAAGTTTTCAAACCCAAAACACAAGAGCACTTGAACAACCTTCTATGGCAATACCTTCAATACCCTAGGGCCGATTCCCACGATGGTGACCTAGTGGTAAGGACGTGAGAATCCAAAATTGAGGTTTAGGGTTCAAAGGCCGACATCACCCAATTTTCCCTAGGTCACGAGATTTACCTCCCTCATATTAACCGTATGATCAGTAGGTGAGAGACGTATAATGGTGGTGTTCACCATTTTTTACCTCCCTCATGTGCGTCTGTCGGCCCATGTATCTACAACTCTCTAAGAATATAACTTACTATTGGTGTTTTTAGATTTGAGTTGGTGACAAATGACAATGATGATTGGTTCTTTTGTAACCATTACGTGTTAATTTAATTATATTAATCAACATTAATGAAGACAACAAGAATTGAACAAGTAGTCTTCTTCCATCTGTTTTAGAATCTATAAGGTGTAAAAGCATATTATGACAATTCACAAAAAAATAAAAATAAATTCATGAACCAATTTGGTCTAGGAATCGGATTCTCTGATTGTTGTTGATGTTCACTCGGTATATAGACATTGGCATCTTCCGTATGGGATGTCTATCACCTTTTTAATATAAAGTGGTTATATTAACTAGACAACTTTAAGTATATTTTGTAACCAATGACCGATTGGTCCAATGGTAACCGCATATGACTTTTTTTTATGAGAGGTAATGAGTTGAAGTTTTGCTTGAAACATAATTTCATCTGGTGAGGGAGGGGATTTTATCAGTGGTGGATTTTCTTCTGATAAATAGTAACAACATTTTAGATTATCCAGGTGTTGCTTATTACATCCTCGATATTTTAGGTGTTATTTAAAATAAAAAAGTGTGTTTTGTAGATTTTAGCAAGAATAACACTTTTATTGAGAGAATTGTAAAATATTTCTTGCATTTGCAAATTAAATGTCATTTTCATTTGGTGAAAAAAAATTATCTACTTTTGATACTCAAATCGGTAAATGTGAGAGAAATAAACATTATGTGCCATTAGGCCAACAATCGTCGATGGCGTTCATAGTTTTTACTTGAATTATTGACATGAGAGCATTAATGAGTTTTGATTATAACAGGAGCAAAGTTACCCGTGTGTTGCGTCGAAACAGTATAATTAAAAACGTGTTGCAGCTTGACGTGTGAAACATAGATACAAAACATCATCATGCCTCGTACATTAGGAATATAATAACTTTTAAAAAGTAACTTGATAGAAAAAAAGTATAAGAAAAAATCAAGAGTGATATAATATGATATATGACATGTTAATGAGCTTCTAACATACTTTGCATTAGGGGTGTGCATAAAACAAAAAAAACCGACCCAAAACCCAAAAACCGAAAAATCCAACCCGAAAAACCGAACCCAAATAGAAACCGACGGGTTTGGTGTAAGTTTTCTAAAAACCGAAAGTTTTGGTTTGGGTTTGATTTTACCTTAAAGAAAAATCGTAAAAACCGAATACATGTGTATATGCATATATATTAACCTTTGAAAAATTTCAACAATTTATAAACCGTCTATTTTTATTTTCTTAGTTCTTGATATCAAAAGTTAAATAAAAATCATAATTTTATTATTATTATTGGCTTAGGATACCAAAAACAAATTTAATTTTTACTAAATTTAAATATTTTTGTATATATTTTTAAATATTAAGTAGTGTTGTGCTTAAAATATTTTTAATACAAATATATTTTTTTATTTTATTTTTTTATAAGCATAATTTAAGGCCTAAGTAGAAAAAACCGAAACCCAAACCGAACCCAAATGGGTTTTTAAAAGATAGAAACCGAAAAAACCGAACCCATATGGGTTTAAAAACCGAAAAAACAAAAATTTCGGTTTTGGGTTTGGACTAAGCCAAAAACCGACCCAAACCGACCCATGTACACCCCTACTTTGCATTGCTAACATTAACATGTCTAAGTAAATAAAAAAATATTTATGAAGTTATAACGACTCGGTTATGAAGATCGAAATATATATAAAAACAGGCAAATTTTGGGTATTTGGTATGGATGTTCTTTGCTCTTTAGTCAATGTCAGTCTTATTTTTCATGGTACCAATATGCAGTGTTTTCAGAATCAGACCAGACCAGCCTGCCGAACCGGGAACTGGCCACTAAACCGGCCCAAAATAAGCATACGAACTGCTCGGAAGAGAACCGGCCGGCCCATTCGGGTGACCGGTCGGACCGGGAACCAGACCACTGTTCGGACCGGTTTTAGTTTTTTTAAAAAAAAACTAAAATTTAAAAAATAAACCATTAAAACTAAACAAGAGGTTGAAAATGGTAGCTTTTTCATACAAATGGTGCCCTCCTCTCTTCTTTTTATAGGGAGGGGATGAATGTTTTTCTTGTACTCTCACCAATGTGGGATAAAAAGTTAGGAAGAGAAAGAGATGTGAACCTATGTGGGATGAGAAACAATTTTTTTTTCTTTTTTTTTTTTAAACCAAAATCCAAAAAATATAACATTACAATTAATCTTGTATGTTTTTTTAAAAAATGATTATGTTTGTGTGAATAGTAATTATGTTTGTTTAAATGTGATTATAATTATATAATTTTTTTTAAATTTTTTATATATTTATTGTGTCTCCCGGTTCGTGAATCCGGTCCGACCGGTCCAACCAGTAACCAGCAAGACGTCCGATTTAACGTCCGGTCCGGTCCGGTTCTGAAAACATTGCCAATATGCTACCATTAATCAATAAGCTCGTGATTATTCTTTAAAATTCACGAACTAAAATTAATTGCGAAATATCATATAACATTTTTAAAACTTAAGGAGACAAAATGTTATATTTTACAAAGTTTAGAGACGAGTTTTAAAATATTAAAAAAATCCTAATAATTAAAAATATTAAAAAATTTGTAACTCACCAAATACCAAAACCTAAGTATTAAAATGTACATACAAAACGTCACAACATCTATCATTCAGCATAACAATCATAAAGTGTCTCATGTCATGAAAACGACAGTTAGAAGTATGTGTGTGTATATTACATATAAGCAAAAATCATGCGTGTGTATATATTAACATATAATCAAAAATCAATTTTATCATATTAACAAACTTAGATGACTATCGTTTCTCAACAAGAAAAAAAATTAAGGATAAACTTTGAGAAAAAGCAAAATTATCTGTAAAATGTAGAACCTAATTACTAGATTTTTCCACTTTGTTTGTATTGTTTGTTGGAGTTTTGTAGTTTGGACGGGTGGTTACATTTAGTTTCGTTTGATGGTTCTATAAGGAAGACTAAGGTAGGTATAGAAAAGAAAGAAAATTGAAGAAGAATAAACGAAGTAGAGGAATTTTTGATTGGTCCGCGAATCCAATCTTGGATTCGGTATGGATAAAAGATGTTCGTATGTTATACTATTCAATTCTTGACAACGAATAAATTTAATAGCTCAAATATTGTTATTCATGATCCGATTCAAGATCATCGATAGGTAATGCATTCATTGAATTGACATGTGAAAGATTTATAATATCTATGAGATTAAATCCCGAGTTATTGTGAAATAGAAAAATGATGAGATTATAAAAGTAAACATTCTTACATTTATTGCTACTACACTTTTCATTTTAGTTATTACTGTTTTTCTATTTATAATTTACGTAAAAACAGTCAGCCAAAGTAATTAATTACTTTAATCAATAAGTTTGTTGGCCAATTTGAAGTTTGTATAACTTTGAGATGTAGCTAACAAATTTACGTACATGCATATGAATAGGATTTCTTAAAAATGAGTTTTTGTTTAACAACATAAAATACCTATTAATTTTATGTCATTTATATATTTTTTTGTATTGTAATTCAGAGTACTAGAAAAAACATAAATCTAATAAAAAAAGAAGTATATTTCATATATCAATTTCTTCTAATCTTTATTATAATAGAAAAAATAGTAACAGTGGACATGTCACTTTCTTGTAAACTTTAGAAATTTTTTTTCTGTCTATCTCTTCTATTAAATACTAATTGACTTTTAAATTGAATTAAATATTAATGATTTTTAAATACTTAAATTATACACTTAAATATCAAATATGTAAATCTTCTTATAAGAAAATTTCAATTATATAATATCTTAAAATATAATTTTATAATTCTTTAATTTTTATTATTTATGATTTATTATTTTTAAGTATTTGTCATATATTATTTTATCAATAATTATTGTTATCAAACATATAAATATTCATAAGAATATTATTTATAAAATATTATATCATCATCATAATTAATTATTTCCTTCAATTAAGCAAATAAATTTAACAAATCATATTTTAATGAATTTCATTAAACAATATAAAAACATGCACAATAAAAAGAAAAAGAAAAGAAAACGTGTGTAGAATCTGATCAAAGCACAAACTTTTACATGACAATATGAATTATATATGTTTCTCCAAGATAAAAACAATCTTTAGAATATAAACGTAAAAGTTACTACATAGTCAAATGCATTACATCCTAGCGAGTAGCGATATATATATATAGGGTGTGGAATTTTTAATAACCCACTAAATGTGTACTAACCCAAATAACTTTGGCAAGATGAAGCCGAATCTTGGATTTTTTTTTAACATCATTATAACACATTTTGAACACCATGTTCTTTTATGAGTTTGTGGAAATTCATCACCGTTTAAAAAATATCCTCATTGTAAGTTGAGTGCTACAGTGTTGTAAATTTTAAATATTTACAAACTTACAGTACTGTAAGATTTTGAACGGTGATGAATTAGCCCAAACTCATAAAAGAACATGGTGTTCAAAATGTGTTACAATGATGTTTAAAAAAAAATCTAAGATTCGGCTTCATCTTGCCAAAGTTATTTGGGTTAGTACACATTTAGTGGGTTATATTTTTAACCTTCCCCTATATATATATATATATATATATATATATATAGTATAAGGTTTGGCTAGAAAGTATAGAAACCATGAGAAGTGTGAGAAGGGATCTCAACCATTAGATGAATTTGTTTTGTGGTTGAGATTAATCTAGTGGTATTTTTGTAATTAATTATAAGTTAAAACCATCAGTAAGGGTGAAATGGGAAGATCTAGCAAAAAATCTGCACATACAAGTCACATGCATTTTCCTCCATCATTTTTAAACGTTCATAACTTTTTTATACGTTATTATTTTTTTAAAAAAGTTACACCATAAAATCGAGCATTTCTTTATCTATATAACGAGTATAATATTAATTGTTTAAAAAAATTAACAAAACTAGATGTTCATAAAACTTGCATTTTTATGGCGTTTTTGAAACACTTCTAGCAGAACATAAAACACCACAGGACATATTATGGTGTTTTTGATATCTTTTAAGAAACTGGTTTTTTCGTAGGTTAATGAAACTTAGCGTTTATGGGGTTTTTTGAATACTCATAAAACACTTTGATATTTTTCACTAAATAAACAAAAATGATAACAAATGTTTTATGGTGTTTATTTTACCCCACTTCTAAATTTTTTTCAGATAACAATATTTTATGGTTTTTTTATCTTGGAAATACACATGGTGTTTTCATTCAGCAAATGTACATGTTGTTGAATACATACATTCGTTTTATTTTGTAAATCAACGTGGTGTTTTGCGAATTTTGGTGTTTTTATCGTAGGTGAATGAAAACTAAACATTTTATGGTTTTTTTGATGTTCATAAAATTACTTGTTTTATAGTGTTTTTTAATGAATAAACAAAAAGAAAAATGATGCTTTATGATGTTTTTCTATATGTTTTTTCTTAAGTTCACAATTTTCTTCGAATAACAATGTTTTATGGTGTTTTATCTTTAAAATACATGCTGTGTTTTTATTCAGCACATAGACATAGAAAACACCATAAAATGCCCCTATGTAAAATTATGTGGTTTAAAAACATCAAGTGCAAAATTAAGCGTTATTATTTTGTTTAGTGATCAAAAACACCATAAAACATTTAGTTTCATCATGCAAAAACACCATAAAGCAAAAACAGCATAAAATCAAGCATAAATGTGCTTTATGGTGTTTTTCAATATATTTTATTCGATAATATCATAAAACGAAACTTAAAAAACACCAGGTTTAAACTTAAGTGTTTATGGTGTTTTTTGCATTCAAAAACACCATAAAATGTCTTGTGGTGTTTTATGATATGCTAGTAGTGTTCAAAAACACCATAAAAACGCAAGTTTTATGAACATTTAGTTTTGTTAATTTTTTTAATATAGCAATATTATACTCGTTAAAAATGTAAAAAAACGCTTGACTTTATGGTGTAATTTTTTTAAAAAAATGTTAACGTGTAAAATAGTTACGAACGTTTAAAAAAATGGATAAAGTTGCATGTGACTTGCATGTGCAACCTTCTTTTTTATTTTGACATCTATATCCTTTAACCTAATGTACACATGTCACTTCTTTGTTGCTTCTCATGGTTTTTAGCCTTCTTAAAATATCCATCCCCGATATATATATATATATATATATATATATATATATATATAATTGAATCCTTTGAAAACTCAACCTTAGAGAGAAAACCCTTAAACCCTATGTGAGCCACTCATTTGGAATCTTGAAAATAAATATGTGATCCACATTAAACCTGAATAAAAAATTGGGTTTTGAATAAACAAATCATTTTTAATATGGGTTAATGTGGACCACATATTTATTTTCAAGATTCCAAATGAGTGGCTTACATAGGGTTTAAGGGTTTTCTCTTTAAGGTTGGGTTTTCATTGGATTCAATTCCTATATATATATATATACATCAATTCTGCTCGAGTGACCAGACCTACTTCTCTAAATCTTGGCCTTTATATATATATATATATATATAGGGGAAAGTTCACCTAAAAAGTCTATTTTGCCTAAGAAGGCTAAGAAGGATTTTATTTATTTATTTATTTATTTATTTATTTTGATAAACATCAGTACCATTCATCTGTCTATATATATATTTTATTTAAGACTGTCTACAGGGGCGGTCCTGAAAATTTAAGTGCCTCGGACGTACCGAGAAAAAAAGGTCCTTAGTGAATTATAAACTTGTGTTTTTTCGGTTTTGTATTTGGAGATATAAGTAAATATATATAATTTAAAAACGATTTTTATAATTTTTGTGCCTTACGATAAATGGGCCCTGGACGGAGGTCGGGTTTGCCCCTCCCCAGGGCCTCCCATGACTGTCTATCTAACCTAACAAAAAAAAACACAAACATTCCTTCAAATATTATTGTCATAAATTGTAGAAGATTGATAGTAAGTCTTGTAAAATAGGCGGGTCATGTTGGGTAATAAATTAGAATGAGTTTGAATTATGATGAGTTTTACGCAAAATAAGTTTATATGTAAATGAGTCGATTTAAGAAAAAAAACATCAACGTAATTTAAAGTTAAAATGACTTGTACGTAAACAATTTATGTTTTCCATAATGTCTAATAATTTTATCATTGATAATTCTTACACATTTAAATCTACTTTAATGTCGTATTTTTGTAGGTCGTCGATCTTGACCCGTATTATGTTAATGAGTTACTTATCCCAACTCGTTTTTATGTTACGATGCTACTCATTTCAACTAAAAATAAAATAACGATTCACTAAAATCAACTGATTTATCTTATTTTGGGTTAATATTAATAGGTTTAATTGATAATAACCCTTAGAGGAAGTTTGACTCTTGAAAAACCATGACGAGAGGTCGAGACTAAAATAAACTTTGATCTGATTTATCTTCTTTTATTCATCCGAAACTCGTTTAATAAAAAAAATGAAAAAAAAATAATAGCTTCACCAAAAGCATAAAGTAATTGAAAAGTGGTAGCTAAACAATTACGTGGCTTCATGCAAATGTCTTTCACAATTCTATCATGGGAGAATAGTCATCCAACATGAGCACGAACCAAATTAGCGTTGAGCTATAAGGCCATGTGTTATCATACGTGAGGCTTAAGGGAAGGGGATCACGCTCTTATGACGCCCTCCATTACTACATAAGGGTGTGATCGGGGGCGTGGTAGGCATTACGTGATGCATGTCACGATATGAAGGAAAAAAAAAGAGAAAGAGAAAAAAGGAGAAAGAGGAAAAAAAGGAAAGGATGATAGGGTCGTGATGATATGAAGTGATTAGGTGTTGATGATGATGGTTGTTTATGTGACAACTAAATGAAATAATGATGATAGCTTATGAGTACACATAGTCAAACATTATTCCAATATTATTCAAGACCCCATAATTTGATTCGCTCCACCGAACATCATATCACAAACCAAAAACAAAACGAACACAATTTAGTATTTATAATTTATGCATTGTTATATATAAATATTATTTAATTATTATTAGTAGTATATATCATTTTTATTATATATATATATATTAAAGATGAGTTTCATGAATAGTAAACTTTGTTACTTCGTTTTAGTCATAAAAGTTTGAATAACAAACCTTTTGTTATATCTCGTCTCATTTGCAGTGCATACATATAACGTACATATGTGTTGTCTCTCAAGGAACAAATATTAAATTGCACTAATTTTGACGTTATTTTTTTTATTTTGTGAAAATAACGTTAAAATGTTGGATGATTAATTTCAAACGATAACTTTAAGACGTGTACTCCTTTGAAGCAGTCTCTTTATCTAAACTGAAATAGGGGTAAGCACTTATAAGCAGGTTTGTATTCATCATTCCTACACAGGGCTCAGACCATACATTAAAAATGTTTGATTCCTTTAAACTTTGATTAAAGTTAAATGATTAAAAGGTTGCCGAACACATTTCAAGTTATTTTTTAAGTAAAACAAACTGTTATAGTTTTTAAACAATTCAAAGTTAACCTTAATGAAATCACTAAAACAATATTAACCAATAAATGAAAGGCAGCATGCCAACATGTTATGTAAATTCAATGTATCGTTTTATTCTCTCTACATGAGAGATAGACCGGACGAATTTAATAGTGTAATTAGTTTGAAGTAATTTAGAAGAAGAGTAAGATTAACATGTTCAAAAAAGTCTGAAAGAGTCTAAAAGACGAGTAAGCTTAACCTTTCAAAAAAAGGAATGATAATGAAAGGCATCTACAATGAAACACAAATAATCATTGAACTACGGAGTATTATTTTCTTCATAATTTATGCTCTAAACTTTCCAAAGAACAACATTAATCCAATCTACACCCCTTGATTCACATCACAATACACAAAACACACACCAAAATTTAAGTTTCCAAGTTGTCAACCTCAATGTTCTCCTCCATCATCTTCTTCAACTCCTGTGATTTCTTTATCTTGATGAAGAAATCAGTCATCACAGATTCAAAAAATGGCAATTTCTCGTATCCCGGGAAGTAATTTATATCAACAATCAGATACCCATCTCGTTTATCATCTCTTATCATATCAAAATTAAAAAGATGCAATCCAAGCGCCTGTCTCAGGCCTTTCGCCACCTCATCAACAAACTCCAGCGACGGCATCTTCACCTTCTCGCCGGAGCCATTATCACTCCACCCATCATCACCGTTGATCACAGAACTTGATATCTTAGAGAAAATCATCACCCCACCGGATTCTGACGTCATCTTCTCGATAGTCTCATTCGAAACATCCGGCAACGAACTCCGTTTCACACATTCCGCATATTCGCCAGCGACATAAACCTTAAACATGGTCCCACCATGGTTCACAAACTGTTGCAGCACCATGGGTGGGTCCCGTGCTAGCACTTTGGTTAGCCCTTCATGGTTAACCACTAGTGAAATGTCGTGTGCGTTGTTGGTTCCGTCAGCCAGCAGTGGTTTCGCGATCACGGGAAACATCAAATCTTTTGTAACGCCCAAATATTTTACGGTTTCCGAGACTTGATCAACGAGGAGTTGGGTCGGGATGCTGAGTTTGGGGATGTTAAGCCGGGTTACGGGTTCAAGCATGGTGATGCGGTTGTGGAGGCGGTTGATGGCGGAGGGAGGGTCGATGACGGTGGCGTTAGGGTGGCCGGTGGTGAAGGTTTGAAGATTGAGGTTCCATTGATCGCCGTAAAGTTTGTGAATGATGCAGTCAAATGGGCCTTGTTCGATTAGTGGTTTGGAAGGGATGATTGGTATGAATTCAATGCCTCGTTTTTTGGCGTAGGTGATGAATGATTCCACCATGAAAGCTTCGGTTTTTGTTGCAGGTAACGCATAACCTACACGAAAATGACGATTTTCTGATGTTATTTCTGGCATTTTGATGTGTGTGAGAAAGATGAAGGAGATGAGTTTTGTTTTATGAAATCGACTGGTTTTATAGTTTATAGTTTATACCTAACTTTGGAAATTAAAATTAAAAAAAAAAAAGAAAAAAAAGAGGAGAACAGATGCTACCAAATTGTGAAGCCTACCCACGTTGAAAAAACAAAGGAATCTATACCGAAAGGCGAAAACTTTATAGTCGTATTTGTGTCGATTGATTTAATATTTTTATTTTTTTACATTGTAAATAAATGCAATTACTATTTTTAAAGTTTAACTTATAAATAACTATAACATTGTTTTTTTTTTCAAAGGTTATTGCTCAAAACAAATTTTAGTTTATGAAATTGCATGAAAAATGTCTACCAAATAAATCGAATGGAACAAGTTATTTCTTATTTTTCAAAGGTTATTTTTTTAAGTTTAACTTATATATAGTCATCTCTTATTTGGTTACCAATAAACCAAATTGAAATAAAAATATAGAGGAAATATCAAATAATAAGATATATTTGTTTAAGAACAGTAAAAACCGAAGTTTGACATTTGCATTGACAATTTAGGTATAACCTCGTATTTTTTGTCTAGATTTTTATTTTTTTTGTATAAGATTATTTTTTTTTCTTTATTTTTCTTGCACTGGATTTTTGTGTTTTTTGTAATGTATATATTTTTACTACACTTTTTTTTGTACCTGATTTTTAATTTTTTTATTGAAATTTTCTTTAAACTTGATTTTTTTTGTACAATCTTGACCCGTAACAAAATAAATGGGTAGATTTTGGTAAATAGTTATTGATATTTGGGTTGAGATGGGCATAAAACGGGTTGAAATGAATAACATCTTAGCATAAAACGAGTCAAAATGAATAACTTAAAAGCTATGTGAATATAATGAATTCCAACGGGTAAGAATGATCAATGATACATTTGATGAGAAATTAATTAAAAATTATTCAAATAAACTATTTGTTTCGTTACCACTCGTTTTAACTTGAGCAAAATTGATTTTTTTTAAAATGACTCGTTTAAACCCAAGCTGATGTTTAAAACTCCTCCTGACTCGCACTCATCCTAACCCATTACCAACACGTCCATTTAACAATGCATATTTAAACCCAATGATTTCTCCCTAAAACCAATTTTCAACTGAAACCAATGCACCTCAGCATCTAAGACTCGGTTTAATGGGTAAGCCGCGTAAGCTGCGGGGCTGGGATGTTGGGCGGGGTTCAGCGGACAAACCGCCCCTACCCCGACGGCCTCATTTCCGAGCTCCCTGCAGCCCCCCACTCCCTGTGCACTCCTCTATTCTCTCATTTGATGGTTTAAATATTTTGAAACCCACATAAAAAACAAACCATTTGAGTGGGAAAGGTTTTCAGTAGGATGACCACTATAGGGTTTTAAAGTTTTCAGTAGGGTGATGACGTGACATAAAATTTTAGTGGGATGACCACTACATATAGTCTAATGGGTGAACCTTTGATGCTATTCCTCTTTATTTTATATAAAATCATCTCTTACTTCTTTTTTTACCGCAAATGCCCGTTTACCTGGGATCACCCATCAGGCTGAAGGACAAAGCGTGGTAACACAACTGTCCAGAAGTAAACCCACAACTAAGAATACTATTGCATTAACCCAGATCAATATTTTTTGTACATGAGACTCCAACCCAAGATCTCTAATAAGATAATTCAAGGGATTAGCGCTAGTAGTTCATCTCTTACCTTTTTTTTGAACGGCTAGTTCATCTCTTACTTAACAACGTATATTATTAACGTAAGTAATTGTTGGAATCCAATTCAAGAAGATCCCTGCATTTTTTGATAACTGATTCATGAATGCATATCGACCGATGATATTTATGGAATTATGGGCATATAATAGCTTGAATATCAAACGAACAATATAGCTACGAGTCTTTCAATTTGGTAGAATCTAATCACTTCATTAAATAACTATAAATTCTGTGAGCAATCCAACCATTTCATCACACAAAATCCATCTTTCGATCGCTCTTCCTCTTTATCTCCATCTGTTCATCTGAAAATCACCAAAACTACCACAAAATGCCACAATCTGCAGAAGAATTCAATCGTTTTCGGGTCGGTTACGCGTTACCCACAAGAAAGATTGAAGCTTTCATGGTGGAATCATTCATCAACTACGCGAAAGAACACGCGATTGATTTCGTCCCAATTGATGTTTCAAAACCACTAAACGATCAAGGCCCGTTTGATTGTGTGATCCACAAGTTTTACGGGCACGAATGGGACCTCAATCTGGAAAACTTCATCAACAGCCACCCCAACGCCACCGTGATCGATCCTCCGTCCGCCATACAACGCCTCCACAACCGCATCACCATGCTCGAACCGATATCTAACCTCAATATCCCCAAACTCAACATCCCGAGCCAAGTTTCGGTTCAAGATTCTGAATCTTTAAAATCGGTCCAAACAAACGATTTAAGTTTCCCAATGATGGTGAAACCGCTGCTCGCGGATGGGTCCGCCACCGCGCATAGCATGTCACTAGTGGTTAACCATGCAGGGTTAGCCACAGGACTCGAAGTGGATCCACCCTTGGTGTTACAACAGTTTGTGAACCACGGTGGGACCATGTTTAAGGTTTATGTCGCCGGCGAATATGTGGAGTGTGTGAAGCGGAGTTCGTTGCCGGATGTTTCAACCGAGACCATCGAGAAACTGGGGCTGGAATCCGGTGGGGTTATGAGCTTTTCCAAGATATCAGGCGCAGTAATCTCCGGTGACGGTGATAAATCCGGCGAGAAGACGAAGATGCCGTCGCCGGAGTTTGTTGATGAGGTGGCGAAAGGCCTGAGACATGCTCTTGGATTGCGTCTTTTTAATTTTGATATGATAAGAGACGATAAACGAGATGGGTATCTGGTGGTTGATATAAATTACTTCCCGGGATACGAGAAATTGCCATCTTTTGAATCTGTGATGACTGATTTCTTCATCACGATAAAGAAATCACAGGAGTTGAAGAAGATGACCGAGTGAAAAATAAAAAAATATGATTGATACTTTCTTTTTAAAATTTGTTGAGTCAAAGAAATTTACAGGGTCGCTCCCATTTACATTTAAATTGATTTAAATTGGTCGGTATGTTGAAACTTTAAAATACATACATACATACATGATACATCATCAAAAAAGGGAAATATTTCATCACAAATTAAAAGTTTTTAATACATGAAACATTAATTCATGACCAAGTCTTTCTCGCAATCTAAGGGATTGTTTGTTTGTGTTTGAATATATTTAAATACGTCTGAATCTGAATTCTTATGATTCTAATCATTTGTTTAACCGAAAAAAAACACATCTGAATTAGTTGAAATATCTGGATAAAAGTCTGAACCATTTACACTTAAGAATAAGTCTGAACCATTCAGACTTGAAGATAAAAGGGGCCGGGGATGGGCACGCCAGACACACCATCACCGAACACAACCGCCACATCACAACGGGACACAACCGCCAGACACAACCGCTGCTGCGAAGCGACCGACAGAGGGAGCGGCGATGGCGAGATCGAGACGACGGGGGACTGCGACGGGGCTGCTATTGGGAACCTAGTAGAGAGCTACAATTTTTATGGGTTTAGTAAATAAGAGGATATTTTTTATTTTATTTTTATTCTCACGTGGAATCAAACAGTCTTAACTGGTTAATGACTGACTTACTGGTTCAAACCTTCTTAACCATTCATACATCTTAACCATTCAATACTTAGTGGTTCAGACTTATTTTTAACCATTCATACAAGAACCATTCATACATTTTAACTGGCAAGTTTCACAAATAGCCATTTATCCTGTAAATTGTTCATTTTCTTCATTTTCCTATTTTCTTTTACTACAGTTTGTTTTCATAATAATTTACTTTTTTATTTAATAACGTGTAAAAATTTATTTTTTTTAAAAAAATGCAAACACACAATCTTGTTAGTTTTTTTTTTAACATCTTGATGTAACAGTGTAAGTTTTTTTTTTTTTTTTAAATAGAGTTGTTTCGGGAGGATGTATTTTTTTTTCATGTAAAATGAATGTACCCATGTCACTATTCTATTTGTTTTTAATATTTTTTAAAGAACTTGTTATTAAAAATATATTAATGATTTTTAATAATATAAAAATTTGATTTATTTGATAAAAATTGGTTAGGTTGTAAATGTGGAAGAAAATTTACGTTTTGTATAAGCGACCAAAATTACAAAAGGAATTCTAACAAAAAAAAATGAGTGTGCATGGAGTACGATATACCAATACGTGCAAGTAGGGGTGTAAACGAATCAAGACAACTCATGAAATACTCGAGATTAGATCGGTAAAAAACTCGAACGAGCCGAGCCTTAACGAGCCCGAGCTTGAGCCCAAAAGTTTGGCTTGTTTAGTTACCGAGCCTGAGCTTGAGCTTTACGTATCGAGCTCGAGCTGGCTCGCGAGCCTTATCGAGCTTTTTTGTTTATATAAATTTTATTTATTATATTAAGTGTTTATATAAAATTAATTATTTTTATATATAAAATTATGAAAAATATATTTAAATCAAATATTTTATGTTAAATTTAGAAAATATAATTATAAATATAATTAGATTAGTAATTAAAATAAATAAATTAAATAATTAAAATCTAAACGGGCCGGGCCGAGCCGAGCTCGAGTCTCAAGATTTTCTAACGAGCCGAGCTCAAGCCTTGTAAATAAATCTTTTAACGAGCCGAGCCCGAGCCCTATTTTGTCTAAATGAGCCGAGCTCGGCTCGAGCCTTAACGAGCTCGGGATAAGCTGGGTTCGACTCTTTTACACCCCTATGTGCAAGTTAGTTGAATCGTTTTTGTTTTGGAGTTGATTTTTTTTTTAATTTACGATATAGATTGAATATTTTCTGAGTCCGTGCGGAACCAAAAACGTGGATATGGTAGAAGCAAAGATGTTGTAATCAAGGAATATGACTTTAACAACGATGAGAGTATCTGATTCAATTATAACATTTGATCAATCTTTGGGTTTTTGTAATGGGGTCTTTATGTGGTCATACAAGTATTCTTATTCGGGAATCTTAGATTGGCCATATATATGAACAATACTCAGGCCTTCAAAATTTTTAACGTGTTTTGAAATAGAAAGTTAAACGTAAACCAGATGCATACTCTGGACAGAAACAGCTCAACATGCCAGATCATATGACAATTTACCATACAAAGACCATAAAGTCTTAATCTCATCTTATAGGCCTCAATTTCAAACAATTGTTTTACTTTATATAAATATTTCCACTCTTTAATAAGGTCTGTGGTGAAAGGATGAAAACATATCTTACACATATTCCAGTTGGGATAGAGATGTAAGTCCCAAACCAGATCAAGATCCAAGTTTTATATCTCCAATTAGCATCAAACAACTCTAATGTGCGAAATCCATAATAGAGTTAAAGAAATAGGAAAAACAACAAGAAAGATCAAAACTTTGAATGTATTCAATGGTGTATTAAAAAATGTGCCTCAATACGTCTAGAGAGCACACCTCGGGAATCCAACCCTAAACTAGTACAAAATATGTCTATTTATACTAAGTCTAGGTGTACTTGAAGTTCAACACAAAATAACTTCGAGTACTCGAACAACATCTGTATACGAAATACATGTTCTCGAAAATAAACAAAATCTAATCAAAATCAGGATTTCAGATCTTCTATGGTTGGCTTTGTCAATCTTGATCGTGAAATGGGCTCTACAAGAGACCTTGCTCCGAATGAATCCGCAGCTTAAAGTTATCGTTTAAAGTTAATCTTCGCAACACTTTTAACGTTATTTTCACAAAACAAGTAAAATAACAATTAAATTAGAGCAATTTTACATTTGTCACTTGAGGGCTTACACACACAGTGTACGTGAACCGCATGGGGCGTATTACGCAAAACAACCCAAAAAACTTGCAACTTTAAGTCAACCGTTTAACGCATTAGGGTGTCACTAATAATAACGGTTGTGGCTGACAACTCTTCCTTTCTGACACAGTTTTTAGGTGGACGAAATTATTACAATATAGCATAAAAGAACAAGATAACCCAAAAACTTACAACTTAAGGTGACAGTTTAACGTCACAACACAACCTCCTCATAGAAAAATGTTCATAAATTTATGATTTAACGAAATATAACATGATTAGGATGTTGCTGATAATAATGGTAGTGTGGATGACGATTCTTCCATTGTCACACATTCTTGAGGCAAGAGAGGTGGACGATATGCGTCTATTGCTTTGCGACAAGCATCATCACTCGGTCCATCTTTGTCAAGCACATCACTATCCTTGGCATCCTATGTAATAATAATGCTACAAAAGTTAGTTATATGTGTTCAGTACAAAATAAGTTGAAATATACTAATAAATTAATAAGATGTTTCAGTATTTCACAAATTTTTATTCTTGATAATTAATAAATTAGTACCTATAATAACCAGTATGACATTTGTAAATGACAATTGGACCGTTTGGAAATGGGAATAAGAGTGCTCAAACAAAATATGAAACTATCTAAATCTGCTGTTAATCAGAAGAAAAATATATCATCTAAATATTAAAGTAAACCTGGACGGAGCAGTTGTAAAATGTAGGAAGAAACCGGAATTTGCAATACTCATTGTAAGCTATAGTTACAACAAGGAGCGGTACTGTCGCGAGAGATGCAGAGGGTTTTGATTTCAGTCCAAAGAGCCCGATCATGGTGATTTGCATGATGATGATGGCTACAACGACATGATGATGAATGTGAGGCCAATACTGTCCACATGTCTCGTATGTTGTTTCGTACACATCATGAAACTGTATAAATACACACATTATATGGTTAGCATTACATTATATGTCCAAAAAACAAAAGCAATGGATAAATAAACATAAAATCTACTCTTTTTATGTGGTGTGAGAATATGTCATCATCATCATCATTATCGTACTCAATATATCCCACCATTAGCAACGCTAAGGCATGGTCTGAGGAGGGTAAGATGTAAACAGCCTTACCTCTACCCTGTAGGAATAGAGTGGCTGCTTCCAATGAGACCCTCGACTCATGATACCTGATTAACAGACTAACCCAATGGTTTTAACATTATTTTCACAAAAACAAAGTAAAATAACGTTAAAATTAGTGTGAGAATACGTAATATAGATAAACGTATGAGACCCCATTAAAGGCAATCAAAGGCTGTTAAAGGCACAAAACCAAGACAAGTTAGAAGGGGCCATGAGACCTGTGCTTTAGGGACCAACACACTTACCACTGTGACACCCCCTTGAAGGTTTAACATTTGACTTTCTTAATGTATACCACATAATGTGCTGTATGAAATTGAATCGAACCTGATTGATGTATACCACATAGCCTAGAAGGAAGTAGACAACCAGAAACGGAAGAAGCAATGGTGCAATGACAGCGTAGACAGTCCCAATAAGCACAAAAAGAGAAACAAATGGAATAACTCTGTAATAAGGAAATGAGAAAAGATAATTGGATTTCTTTTTTCCCCGGCCCCAAGTATGCAGTTTCATAGCATCCCATGTAAGTAATCCAGGCTGAAGCATCTCGATAGAAAATCCTGCCAACCCACTGGTCAAAATGTATGTCATAAAGAAGTCTGCCTGCATTGATATTATTGATATCATTAGTATTAATATAATAATAAAGAAAGTAAAAAAGAAAAAAAAAAACAGAGAGAGAGAGAGAGAGAGAGTCAGGCTACTTACTCGAGCAGAGACTGCCCCTGCAAGACGGCTTGGTACATCCCGTGGATTAATGAAACTTTTCCCAATTTGATCAAGTAAACTCCCCGATAAAACGCTCATGAAAAATACATTAGCCATTAAAAAGTAAAAAACCATGTTGCTAGTTTTTTGTTCTTGTTGACTTCTTGAAACATAACCGGCTACTCCGGCCATTCCTTTCATAACAAAAGGAACAACATAAAGAAAACCACTAAGAATAACACTTGGAAGATATCCGGTAATAACCGAGCTCAAGCCTGGTCTGTGGAACAAATTATTTAAATTATTAGAAAAGAGTACGCATAAAAAACAAAGGACAGTGAACAAAGAGTCTATCCAAGCATTCCATAGTTTTATTCAGCTGACCGAACTATTAAAACAAATGCAGATACCAAAGTGTCAATTTGGTATCACTATGCAAACTTGCTGAAAATTATAAAAGGGCAAATTGTACTTGAATTTAAAATTTTGTAGAAAACTACAAAATATCACTAGATTTACTCTTAAGATTGTCAAAAACCTCTTAGAGTAAATTCAAGGGTAATTTTGTTATTCGACAACTTTACAAGTAATAGAACATTAATTTAGAAACATTTTATCGTTTTTCTGTTTCCCTACGAGGATTTGCCCTATTATATAGGCAGGAAAAAAAACCAAATTAATAGTTAGGTGGACCCTAAAATTTTGTCAATAGTTAAATGTGCTTTACAAGAACTTTAAAATACCTGGTGTCCAATTTATACATTATCTCCCAAAAATCATTTTCAAACTTATTTTTGTTAGGATGAAAAGGGAATGTGAGTAAGAAAGCAACCAACATTTTTACCATGAAAAAAAAACATCAATGTTACTAAATTATCAATTTAAGATGATCTTCAATATTAATTGGCTTCTAGATACCATGTCGAGGAAAACAGTCAACATTGTCGAAGTTACCGACACATTAGATGTCGTCATCATTTGACCAAGTACCCAATAACTTGAATAAATTTTTTTCAATATTTTAAATTAGTTCTTTCAAACTGTTGACGGTTCTTTGTGGCATGTAATAAATATTTGATCAGTGTTGGTGATATTTTTTATCTGACTAGGCCTACAAATATTGTTAAAAACTTACATCAATTGGATAGCCATGGCTGGAGGAAACCACTTTTTTAGTTTCTCAAACTGTGCAATTCCTTGGACGGCAGTTACCGGGATAGCAAAGAATATAGTAAAAAGAACTTCTGCAGTATAAACGCCGGTTCTGTAAAGTACTAAATGCTTATAAGGGATAGATAAATTCTTCCACAACACATCTCTAGGTTCTGGGGCCATTTGAGTGATCCACATTAACGGATTTGGATGTTGTTGTGTTTGAGAAACAAGTGCAGAATCCCAACGAGACCTAAATGTAACAAAAGCAACCGGCAACTCCTACGAGTACAAATTAAATGGTGATTACCATAGAAGGATTAAAGTTCCAATCAACTATATCGGGCATGTGGAAATGTTTATTATAGTGTATTCAAATAACAATAATGAAATTTTAATGTTTCAATGAAATCCTAATTATCAAAATGTCTATTTGACCAGATTTTTCACTCAAAATGTCCATTTGACTTTTTCATGCATCAGAATGTCCATACCCTTTAAAGGCGTCAGCGCCGATAAGTATACAGGCGTCCGCCTACATAGCCAACCAAACAAAGCTTGCCAGGTGTCCTATAAAGGCACCCGCCCCTAAACGCTTTTACAGGCGTCCGCCCATAGATTACAAGCGATCGTGTCAGAGTATACGGGCGTCAATGCCCATACAAGACCCGTGGCAAATTTTGAATGGTGGTTGTATAGGCGCCCGCCTTTTTGAATACGGGTGCCAGCGCCCGTAAAAGGATGGACATTGGATTTTCAAATGGACATTTTGGGGAAAAATGTGGTCTAAGTAGACATTTTGGGGATTTTCCCATAAATTACATCATTTAAAAGTCAAATAATCAACTTTGTATAATTAGTTTTACAATAGCTACAATATAACCCATTTATTACCTTTTTAACTATATAAGGATTCTATTTCCATTTCACAAACATCACTGTTTTTTTTCATAGAAATGCCATTTTTTAGTCTTCTTATGTATTACTCTATTAAA
Source organism: Mikania micrantha (assembly GCA_009363875.1). NCBI lineage: Eukaryota > Viridiplantae > Streptophyta > Magnoliopsida > Asterales > Asteraceae > Mikania > Mikania micrantha. The sequence goes on along the minus strand of CM018689.1, from coordinate 52,589,613 downwards.
TAATCAGGATTTGCCAACAACTTAAACATTTACTGAGGTGATATTACACCTTCAAATAACATGAGCATATCTAAGCAATACTTCTTATCACTTATTTTGTTACTAGCTGATTCTAATTGTTCATTACTACATATTCACAAAAATGGTATTAGGAGACCATGACACAACGTAGAAAATAATGACTACATGTTAACTTTTTAAAAATCATATGAACCGATATGGAGGACATATAAATATACATGTGTGATTTTTATCATGGTGTATGCCTTACCTTAAGATGGTTTTTGCCATATAGCATCTGAAATGAATGATAAGCATTTGGATGATATCTAGAGAAGAAATGATCTACACTGCAACTAAGTGCCTTGTGTTCATCACAAAAAGGAATTTGTCGAACCAGAACAGTGAGTTGACTCGGTTGATGTCTCATGTTACGCAACTGTTGAACTCTTTTACCAAGAACAATTTTATATTCCTAGAGATCAAATGGGGCATGAGGTCACCTGTTATAAACCTCACCAAATATACAAATGCAATAAATAATTGACATCAAATGCAGTGCAACAAAAGCAAAGAAAAGCTATATGAACTACCTTGTGAAGCAGATATATTCCCGAAAAAGATATAAAGCACAATGATAAGAAGTGTATCCAAAGCCTATGAAATAGAATAAAATGAGCGTATTATAACAGGTCAACTCTTAAAAGATCTCTGCTAATATTATGCTTAAACACGCATGTTTCTGGTCACTATTACATATCCTTCTAAAGCACATCAACGATTAGTTTAGAGTTTATCCCATAAGTTCACGCAATAATGGGGCAATTACTATCCCAACTCTCAGGACAGATAAACCGGTCCTCGGCATCCAGAGGACACCACACGCTCAACAACAACCACACCTAGTTAATCTCACTCATAGCATATCTATTTGTAGGGTATGAGGAGGGTGAGAGTTTTATATAGAGAGATCCTGACAAGTGACCATAAATTGTTATACAAAGAATTGATCATAAATGTCATAATTCCAAATCAGGCCCAGAAAAATCAAGTTGGTATCTCTAGTTTATAATGTAACAAACAAGAATTTTTAGTTGATCCAAATAGAACTTATAATGTAATAAGATAGTTTTGTCAATGTGAATGATTAAGATGTAATAAGATAGGTTTGGAACCAATTTCTTTTATATAATCATACGAAAAGCTGCAGCAACAATTGAATGAAAAAACCCAACATTAATCTATCCACTACTCAATTGAACAAAAGTACCTATTTGACCCTTTAGGAATGTTGGAAATTGTGAGGAAATCCATGGAACGAGAGGTTGAAGACGAACCATAGGAAACAGAACTATTGAGTGGCAGAAGTATCGTCAATCCCACAGCCGAACACACCACAAAAAACTTTGCCCTGCCAAAACAATTGTCACAAAACTTCCATCATTCTAACACCATTATTCTCCGGTTATTGTTTGAACCGCTTTCAATAATCAGGAATAAGAACAAAATTATTCAAAATCCACGATTTAATACACGAATTCCACAATATTAGAAGGTTAAATATTGAGTGACAAAAAAACATAAACACAAATAACTTTACAAATAAACAGTAAATGATAATAAACTCGGTGAGCAGGAAGCTTTGCTAACCCTAGTTTGAAGAATCGCATGACAACGAGTGCATCAAGGCCGCAGGTGGACAGGATTTCTTCCTCGGAAACGCTAACGGCGTCACGGATCCAATCGACGGACGGAAGAAACCGGTAAACAGTGAAGGACCGATCGAAGGTGATCGGTTGGTGAAGAGATAGACGACGAGGGTAGTATATGTTGGCATTGGAATGCTGTTTCCGGAAGACGGAGAAGAGACAGAGGATGATGAATGCAAGCCCGATGTTGATGGCCGCCGATGCTAATAAGCCCTCCGGCGTCATTTCATTGGTTGTTTAAATTCTGATTCTCCGGCGATCGGCGGAATGATGACGATGATAAAAGGATTTTGCAGGTTGAGGTGAGGTGTATGGGGTGCTTGCCACCTTTGATAGCACGTGGCAGAGCTTCACGTCTGATGAAAGAAAAATGATCTGTCACATGCCCATCAGCCCAGCCCCATGCATCTAAATTTTTATTTTTATTTTTATTTTAACTGTTAAATTATGATTTTTATCAAATGAAAATTTTGAACTGTCACTTAACAGATAACTTAGCTTTATTATTTAATAGGAAACTCCTAATGGAAAAATCTTCTATTCATTCGTAATTAACCACTTTAAAATCAGCCTCATACAATAAATTACAATAAATTGCATCATGTAACAAAAAAAAATGCATTACATCTAATGTAATTTTAACTAATGTAGTCTTTTTTTTTTAAATAAAGATTGCATTAAACTGATTTTGTAAACACCTCAATTTACGTTTGGAACACATTAGTTTTTTTTTATGTCACGTGTTATCAATGTTTTTTCTTTCAATTGTGCTTTGTTATTATTACTATTATTACTTTCCTTTTTATATTATTTTTCTATATACTAACAAAAAGTCAACTATATTTATGCTAGTGTTTTTACTTTATATAAAAACGTAAAATAGATATCATAAAATAAAACAAGATTAGAAACAATAATTGTTATTAAATTACCTCATACTAATGTTTTAAAGATTTAGTTTCAAATTACTACGTTTTTCGCGCAATGTACAGATATCAAATAACTATATTTCTAGTTTAAATGTTATATTATTAAACTAAAGATAACAAATTTAAGCATTTAAAACACGTTTAATAAATAAACATAAGAAATGAAGATAAATAAACGTAAACGAATTTAACGAATACATTATCGAGTTTTCACAAACTCAACCTTGAGATCATGGGTTCTAGTCATGGAGGTGACATTTTCTTCGCAAGGCCCCGATCCGGGTGCTTGCGCCCGCGGTTTACGCGTTCCCCCGGTTAATCGGGTATTGAGGAGAACCCGAGGTTTACCACGCAAGTGGGTTCCCCCGATCATAAAAAAATAAGGGTTTTAGAGATGCCGAATATCATTTAATTCCAAAATAAAAAAAAAATAAAGAGTAAATTACAGTTTTGGTCATATTGTTTAAGTGTTTTAACTAATTTAATCCAAAATAGAATTTTTTTATCAACGTAGCCCTTGTGGTTTAAACAACTAACGATTTTGACCCTCCAAACATAACTTTGGTTATGGGCCAAAACCGTTAGTTGTTTAAATCACAGGTGTTCCATTGATAAAAAATTACATTTATGGTTGAAATAGTTAAAACACTAAAATCACAAATCTTAAAACCGTAATTTACTGAAAAATAAAAAAAAAATATTTAAGAGAGAATATAATATTGACAATTTAACATGTATTGAAAAAATATTCTTTCCTAATATAAATATATAAATATAATAATATAATCTGACACCCTGAGATCTTCAACGGATTTGCAAAACAATCACAACCACCAGCACCAATAAAAATCATCCACTTCAGCTTCCCATCTTATCCAACAGATTTCACACCTCCATATCCATCCATTTCTATTTCTTCAAACCCCGATCATCATCATCATCATTTTCTATCATCAATCCAACATGTCGTTCACAATCTCCACAAGTTTCATCCAGCCACTCGAAATCACCAATTTCAAATCATCGCAGATTGGATCCAAACCCAAATCTATCGTCGTCTGTTCAGGAGCTACAGAAGACAAAACCAAGAACGCCGATGATGGAAATGGATCGTTGAAAGCGTTTTCGGCAGCACTGGCACTGTCTTCGATCCTGGTTTCGTCGACCGTACCGGCGTTACCGGCGTCCGCCGATATATCGGGATTGACTCCGTGTAAAGACTCCAAGCAGTTTGCGAAGAGGGAGAAACAGTCGCTCAAGAAGCTTGAAAGTTCTCTCAAGCTTTATGCACCGGATAGTGCTCCTGCTCTTGCTATTAAGGCTACCATGGAGAAGACCAAACGGAGGTAAATTTTTTTACCCGTGTGAAAACACGACATGAATCTAACATACCTACCATAGAGAACACCTATGCGAGTCATTCGGTCAATCATTATTTGTCAGAATTTTTAATGGTCTTGTATTAATCTTATACGAGATGCATGACCAATCATTGTCGGTGGGTTTGAGGATTATACGTCTTACATATAGAGTATAGTGTTAGTGGAGTATTAAAATAAAAAAAAAATGCTTGTGAAAAATCAAACCCTTTACAAAGAACTGGTATTTTGTACCAAATTTAAATATATAAAGAGAGTATTGAGAATTTTCAAGTTTGTCAAACTTTTTTTTTTTTAACAATAAGGCCTGTGCTCCAATGACTAACGTATAAGAGTTGAGGGTTCAACGGTGTAAACGAGCCGAGCCGATTTCGTTTAGATAAATTAGGGTTCGAGCCCGGCTCGTTAAGAGTTTTATTTTTAGGCTCGAGCCCGGCTCAGTTCGTTTAGATTTTAATTATTAAATTTATTTAATTTATTTACTTTAATTACTAATTTAATTATATTTATAATTATACTTTCTAAATTTAACATAATATATTTAATTTAAATATATTTATCATAATTTTATATATAAAAATAATTAATTTTATAAATAAGCGCTTAATATAATAAATCTATCTATACTAATAAATAAAAATAATTGTGGACACTTGTCATCTTTCTATGCCATCTAAATTTTGTTTTTCCCGCTTCTCTCTCTTTATTAATTATCTATATTTACTATTTAATTAGAACTAATAATTAATATATTATTAATTAATAGTATAAAGATGAAATTATTTATGAAGCTTTTAAATAAACATATATTTTTATTTAACAACTTATTTTTAATTCTTCAAGTATATTCATATTCAAATTATATCTATTAAAATATTTGAAAATAAAGACTAATGATACTAATTGTTTTTATGAGTGATTTTAAAATATTTGAAAATTTTAATATGAATGAATGATTTGAATGATAAAAGTATACTATGTTGAAATAAGAAAAAGTAAGTAATTTGAAAAAAAAAAACAAGTTATATGTATTAATATAACTTTAACTCAAGTTAATTTCAGTGTGCTAAACAAGAATACGCAATTAAATTTAAGTTTATATTATATTTTATTCAACTTTTGTAAAATTTGAGTTTAGTTAAATTATGTAATATACTGACTTTTTAGTCATATAAGTGTTTCTTAACAGATATGTATATGTAATTTTTTTTGCAACTCGTGTAATACACGAGATTCTAACCTAGTAAACATTATATAAACAAAAAGTTCGTTAAGGCTCACGAGTCGACTTGAGCTCGATATGTAAAGCTCGAGCTTGGGCTCGTTAAGGCTCGGCTCGTTCGAGTTTTTTTACCGATCCAATCCCAAGTATTTCACGAGTTGCCTTGATTTGAGCCGACTTGAGCTCGATATGTAAAGCTCGAGCTTGGGCTCATTAAGGCTCGGCTCGTTCGAGTTTTTACTGATCCAATCCCAAGTATTTCCCAAGTTGCCTTGATTTGTTTACACCCGTTCAAAATCATATTACAAACATATGACGTAAATATTGGAATTGCCTGAGAGGATGTCTTTGTTTTCTTATAAAAAAAGAAGAAGAAACTATTTTACATAATTTTGTTTTTTTTTTGTAAACGTATGATTTTAGAGTATTAATTATGCAAAAAAGAATATAAATAATAGAAAAACAAATTTCGGGTTAAACAGGTCGTGCTTGTCCCAACCTGCGAAAATTCATGTCGTATATATTTAAATAATATGTCTAAAGCATTCGGTGTATATCAAATTAAAAGTGATTATGAAGCCATTGACCTTTTTTTAAATTTACATGTAGATTTGACAACTATGGTAAGCAAGGGTTATTGTGTGGATCCGACGGGTTGCCACACTTGATCGTAAGTGGAGATCAAAGACATTGGGGAGAATTCATCACCCCTGGGATTCTATTTCTGTACATAGCCGGATGGATCGGGTGGGTCGGAAGGAGTTACTTGATTGCCATTAGAGACGACAAGAAGCCAACACAAAAGGAGATCATTATCGATGTTCCTTTGGCTTCTAGGTTGGTATTCCGCGGGTTCAGTTGGCCCGTTGCGGCTTACCGTGAGCTCTTAAATGGGGATCTAATTGACCCGACTGTTTAACCTTTTGTTTGCTGCAACGTTATATGTATAATGTGTTTCGGTTTATGTATGTTGTTTGTCGAAAAAATTTAAGGGCTTTTTTCGCAGTTTCGAATGTACATGTCTTGTTTCTTTTGAACATTAAAATAGGAGTGGTTCGTTATATTCATATTATGTGTGTCAATTGATTGAATCTTTCAATTATTATGAAAGATTTATTGCCAACATCAAAATTTCCAAATAGTATATCTATGGTTGAGTTTTGAAAAAACTAGAAGTGTTACTATATATACATTATTTAACTTTCTATATCTTATTTCCAATGTACTTAAGGTCCGGATGTTAAATCAGACGTCAATGTCAGTCCGTTGATCGAGCCGGCTGGAACGCTCAAACTGGATTTAAGAACATGATAACATTACTCATGGTATAACTCAAACATGATGTTAAAGGTTATGTAATTGCGTACATGTTTTCTAACATCACACAAACGTACACATATATACATCGGTGTTTATAACATGATTAAGTCTTCTTATATTTTTTTTAATTTTTAAATAATTAATTTCAGATTTCTTTTAATCATTTTTTTAACCCTAGCTACATCGTCTTCATTATTCGCCATCTCTTAAAATCCTCTTCAACAATTTGTAATTCACACTACGTAACCTTTTAGTTTTTATGGGTTTTTACTCATGAATATGTAACAAAACAATTGTAATACTTAATTGACATTTATTTTATTTTATTATTTGATAGTCTTGTTAAATAGACAGTGTCATTCGTGTTGTAAAGAAACCGATGTCAACACAACCTACAGATTCACATGAATCTGTGGATATCAATAACCCAAAAAGAGTACAAAGATCACAAATCTGTACCTATTACAACTCGATCTAACATACAACGACTCAAACCCTAAAACACATATCGGATACTCATATCTGATCAGATACAAACAATACATACATCGATCTATAGATCGTAGAGAATATCACAACTCTATAAACTTAGATTCATGAATATCATGAATCTTAGACAAAGAACAATGAACCAAATAACAATAGAAAACCCTAATCTCTTGTACTTACAGAGAGAGAATGAACAATTACAAAATGCGTGAATGAAAAATGATCAGATCATACTAAAGATGTAGAAAATCAGAGAAGAAGATACAGGGCAGATGAGGTGCACTCATGTGACTTCAAGTCTTCATAGAAAGAGAATGAAAAATTCCTACCATCTTAGTTTTCTTCACACACTTGACCATATATCAAAGACTTCTGCAACTCTTTGCCTTAAAGCTTTCGTTTATATCATCTTTGATCCCTGAAGTATCAAGTCTTACTCTATAGTCCCTGAACATAAACAACTCAGGTTAAATATAACCAAACAGTGTTTACATTTGAATTGATTAACCATAATTTTAACACGTGTCATTGAACATTTAATATTAATCATGTTAAACTAGTCATGCTACGTAATATGTTTATGTTATGTACACTTTCATGTTCAAGGTTGAAGAAATGAGAACTAATTAAGCGTGTTATGTTGGTATTTAAACATTCGGTATATGTATTAATCATGTTGTATTGTGTATGACACGTTTAACTTATTTAAACTTGTAAGTGTTGACCCACTACTTACAAATTATAGGCTATAGCCTTGGCCCATGCAAATCTAAAGTCCCCATTCTTTAGCCAAAACTTTAAATTTATTTTAACTTGTACATGACTTAAGATTTTAGTTAGTTATTAATTAGGTCATGCAATCATGTATTGTGAATTTGTGATGAACAGAATCATCCCTTTGCTTCGTATTTTATTATTATTATTATTATTATTTTTTGAGTTTTTTGTATGAAGGATAAGAGAAAGTAAATCAAGCAAAGAAATAAAAAATAATGAAATTAAAGATATAATGTAATTTTGTGTTCAGCTTTCTTGTCAATAAAAACTTAAGAACCTAATTTTGTGTGTGTGTTTTATTTCGCTTTCTCTTATTTAATTTCTTTCCTTAATACAAGACTAATAAGTAGCATTAATTATCTATGTATGATAGACAAAAAGACGACAACGGTTTTGACCATAACCAGTTTGGTTAATAACCAATTTTTCAAATTAAAAAACGAAAACCGATCGATAGTTCAACTATTAAATCGCTAGAAATTTCCTCTTTGATTTTTCTTTAACATTTAATCAAAGAAACATCATTCATTGTTATGTTCTTTGTTAAATTAAATGTTAGAAATTTTAGACTGCAAGTTATATATGAGTGTGTTTTGTTTCATTGAATTCTTCTTTATTCTTTCTTTATTTTTAGAAATTGTATAATATTTTTTGCATTGACGTTAGTTTTACAAGACAAGAGCAATTCTAAAGTTGTTAGAGGACTTGAAATCTGAATGGTTATCAAGCCCTTTAGTTACTATTAGGTTTTATATAGTGTTTGTTGCTTAACTTATTTTAACTTTTATCTCCCTTCGAGTCTTTATCTTCGTCTGTTTGGTCAAATTTGCATCTGTTAACATTTTCATTGCATCAATCATTTGTTTGATCATACATATTTTGAGAGTTATCTTGATTGTAATCTTGTTAATCTTTTATGTGCAATTATTGGCCCATAACTAATATTTTGTTAGTTTAATAGTGATTTATGTTGCGATTGTTTTTGAATAATTGACATACATAAGTACATGTATGATTATTCGCCTTATATTAAAATTCGAAAACGTTATTCAAAATTTCATTTCACCTTAGGTTTCTTAAAAACTTTAGAGCCTTTGAAACTTGTCTATGTGTAACATTGGTTGTTTGATAGTGTCTGAACTATTAAGTGCTAAATGGTTAAGATGTCTGGATAATTAAGAGGGTCTGAATGATTACGTGTTGAACCAGTTAAGAGCGTTTGATTAAAGGTCTGAATGGTATGTATGTTGTATTCACTATGGTATTGGTGTTGAATGGTTAAGTGCTGAACTGAATCATTAAGAGGTTAATTTATTTCAAACCAAACACATTGAATGCTGAAAGGTTAAGAGATAGCCTCTTAATGGTTACATTAAGAAGCTATCAAACAGCCCTACATATCTTAGTTTGTTAAAAGGCATATGTCTTAATGGTATAGTGTTAAAGTGATGTTTTTTTTTTTTTTTCAAATAATTGAACAAATAATATAAATTTAGAGTTGGTTTAAAGTTTCTTTAAGTAAGCCGGTCAAAAAAATTAATATATATATATACTAGGTTAAAACCCCGTGTGATACACGGGTTTAGTAAAAAAATAATACAATTGAAACGCTTTTACAATTTACAAATGTAAAAATACAAATACAAAATAGAAATCTTTAAAAAAAATTATATAATATTATATGTAAGATTAACGTCTTTATTAAGAAATAAAAGTTTGAACTTATCTCTAGTACTTATAACTATAAACAATAAACACAGCCTGCATGTAGAACTTACCATGTGAAAACAATGGTGGTTTAGAAAAATAATATTGTTCCTCTATTAACTTGTAATTATGTTGAAATACCATGTAATATTAATTTGCTGAGTTGCTGTTTAATTTTCTTCTTAACTTTCTCAATTTTATTCATCATCAAAGCTATAATACCTAGTTCAATAATAAGTTCTCTCCTACAAATATAATTTATATTTGTAAAAAATGGTAAAATACCATGTAATATTAATTTTTTTTGCTAAATAACTATTAAAAGAATCATTTCTAGCCCATCTACTACATACAAAAACTATTTAGTCTCATCTTCTGGACTTATGTTGATAGCCACAAAATGCAGGAAAGTACAATGAATTGAAGTACAGGAGTTATGCAAAACACATTTTTTAACAGTTATAAAATACAAGAAACTACACACTTTGACAACAAAAACTACACTATTTTGACAGCATTAAAGTGCATAAAACTGCAGTATTTTTATAACATTAAAATGCACAAAAATGTATTATTTTGACAGTATTTAAAGTGTATAAAACAACATTTTTAACTGCAATAATATGAGGAAATTGCTTACTTTGACAACAATAAAATACAACTATTTTTCAGTGCATAAAACTTAAATAATCAAATAGCAATAGACTACAACTTTATACAATGTTTTCAAGCACATAGTCTCACCTTCAACATCATCTGTTTTATCTTCATCACCATGATCTTCAGCAATGGGTTCCTAATTCTGCACTAAAATATCATTTCAATTATAGACATTATAGACCTTATCTATTTAGCTATCATCATGCATGCCAATCAAGCTAAGTAAAATTTGCGTTTGTACCTGACTAAATCTTTTCAGCTGTAGTGCTCTTGCAATCCTTGCTGGCTTATGGCTACAACATGAAAAGTAGCATTAAAAAAATTATCCAATCAATGCTATAAAAAATAAAAAATCATAGTATAATCAGAAAATTTCATATACTCAGATCACAATAATTAGAATCTAAACGTCTTGCTTCACAAGACAATCATATGTGCATGTAAATGTGACATAAAAAACAAAAAGTTACTTCTTACACTTAAACACTCAATTATATCCTAGTAGTTCTCATTCTTCCAATCCTAACAACGTCAAAATGAGGTGTTTAGCTTCAATTAGCGAACAATTTTAAGTGATTTTCAAGAACACTTGTACAATTGCTAATTTTGAAAACAGTATAAGCTAAACACACATACACATATGACCTATCCAAAATACATTATTAAGGTTTTCAAGAAAGTTTAATCGAAGCTAGCAAGAAAATAAACACAAAAAAAAAAACATATATCAAATTTATTGAATCCATCACATTTAGCCATTTAGGGCTAAAAGAATTAAAGTGGAGATCAGGCATGATAATTTAAACAAAATATATTTTAGAAAATCAAAATTTAGATTTATTGTTAAAAAACCCTGATTGCTCAAGATCATAATAGTATAATACATAGTTGAAACTTGAATCTAGATATATATAATTATGTAAACAAATTTCTTGATTCAATCAAATATACGATTCGAATAACTTACCGGTGTTTAATATCTTGTCACGTTGAATAAGATACATTTAACACCATAACATGTGTTAAGGTAGTAGTTTGCAACTTCTTGGTTAATTTTAAATATCTCTGTTAGCACAATCTCAAAACAAAGATATGCATCATTTCAAAAGCTATCTGAAATAGATAGCACCACATCAGGTGTTAATTATTAAGGATCAGTAACAACCCATTATCACTATTACAACTTCAAGATTTTAACTACAAAATAACCTATAACCACTATTAGATAACATCACCCTTAAACATTGTCACAAGTCCTTTTACCAACCCAACTTGTACTACTGCAGTGCTCTTGAATATACAAAGGAAACAAAACAGGGCATCACACAAAAAAAAATAAACCCATTTGATAAATTATAAGTTTGATTATCTCACGTACATTAATAGAATAGTTGGATAAATAATCTCATAAAAATTATTAAGAATGTAACATATAGGTTAGCTCACCGTCAAATTGGAAGATATAAACTTGCTACAACAAAATTGAACATCCAAGCTATATAATTTTCAAATTGAAGAATTACTTACAAATCAAGGAGATCAAATCATAAGGTTTAACCAAAGAACATAAAAACAAAAGCAAAAACAAACCACAAACCAATCATTTGATCTAAAACAATTTCTACAACAGATAAAGCAACGAACTCGAAAGAAGTAAACTTTACTTACGAATTTGAAGCTCGTGGTGAGTAATTAGAGCATGAATCCCCGAAAGACCATTGAATATAAGTAAAGATATACATATATTCAAAGCAAAAGAAGGCAATCGACATAAATTAGGGTTTGAAGGTCACCTCACCTACATACTTTTTGAAGGAGAAAGACATCAATGAGGAGCTAGGGTTTGTAGGTAGGATAGAATGATTTCTAATATCCAAGAGAGAGAAAAGTCTCGTCCGCTAAATTAGAGAGGTTGGCGAGATATGAGATATTTCAGTTGAAGTTAAAGACGCGTGGCAAATGATGAGTTAAAGAAATAGATTATTGTATGACTGACATGTGTCCATATTAAAGGAGAGGTTTAAGGTGATAATTACACATCATCAAAATTATTTTCCTTTATTATAAAGTATAGATATATATATATATATATATGTTGCTTTCTCAATCACCCTTGTGATAGCGGATCCAAAAAACCCGAACCTAAATCCAAAAAATTCCTACTTTAGCCGGCCATGTATATATATAATGGGGATAATTCCAAACATGTTTCTTTAGGTACCTTCCACAAAATTTCCTTTCTAGTTCTTGCTTTTGGAATCGTCTCTTCAAATAGAGCGGCCGTCGCTTGTCAATAAAGTGGTTGTATTTATTACTAAAAAATATCAATAAAGATGACCTTTTAATAAGATTATTTAATAAAATCGTTTGATATTTCAACAATTTTGTTCTATTTAGTGTAAATTAACGAGATGGTCTTTGTGATTTGCTAGTATTTCACTTTTGGTCCCTAGGTTTCATAAATTACCCACATATGGTTCCAAATTTTAAACATTTGTAACACATATAGTCCTTATGTGATGGTAATTTGGTCAATTATATGAAAATACTTGGTGACCTAAGGACGATATGTGTTACAAATGTTTAAAGTTTGGTACCATATGGTAATTTATGAAACTTAAGGACCAAGAGTGAAATACTATCAAACCACAGAGACCATATCGGTAATTTACTCTTTTGTTTATAACTGAAAAAAAAAATTACTTATGTTGGACTTAGTAAGTTGGATCACGTCTTATTTGTATTAGTAAAGTTGTTAGCGTCTTTATTAGTAAAGTCATCAGTATTGCTAGTTGCACACATGTAATTTTTCTAATATCTATTATTTATATTTTTTTTAACAATCATACTATCATACTTCTAAATTACACCCAATAATCATCCCTTGTTTGGATTTGAACCCAAGACTTCTTTTTTAAGAGGCAATGCCTCTACCAAGTAGGCTAGTCCCACATTGGCTCTCTATTATCTAGATGACAACTTTATTATTAGGTTATGTATAATGGGTGCTTGATGAAAGTTTGATCACGTGTCACGCATGAGCAACGCAAAAGGATTGATGGTTAGTGAGTGTGAGTAGAAACTGTGTGTAATACTAAGATCAACGACGGAGCTTGAAAAATATGTCCAAGGGGGCCGAAAGACATGGGCAAAATTTTTTCCTTATCGCTATGATTCGGGCTAAATATTCAGGTCGGCACATGACAATTCGGATTGGGTCAAAGAATTTAAAGTTTAAAATATCAAATATTTGTTCCACTCAAAAAAATATATATGTTTGCATCAAACAAGAGATAAAATGTTTAAGAAGAAAATGTAACTACCCGGAAGAAGAATCAAAATTCAACGCTACGACTTTTAAGCCTTTTGAACTCATTAATTATACATTCTGAATCAAACTTCTCAGCCATTTTCTTTTTTCAACAAATTTCCTTTGCGAAGACGATTATTGAAATATGTAATGTTTAATAGTTAAGGCTTGTTTTAATTTTTAAGGCTCAAAACAAGCTTTAAATTCAAGATAGGCCAGGTAATGTTAAAACTTACAATATTAGTTCAACTTTATTATTTTTTAAAATCCAAGAAGGGCCAAGGATTTTTATGAAGAAAAACCGAAGGGCCGGGCTCAATACCTATAAAATTTTTCGACTGAAAACTATTATATGGAGAATTCTGACATTAAAAACAGCAGGGGCTGTAACAATTGCGTATTTTCGATTTTTTATTTTTTTATTTTTTATAAAAATCCTAAAGGAATTATGTGAATCATGTTGTGTTTCAAGTATTTTATCTTAGAAATATATGTAAATTAATGTGTATATATATATATATATAAATATAAGTATTTAAACTATAAAGATTTTAATCAAATTAATTAGGCTTTGTGTAAACAAATATTATATATATATATATATATGCATGTATGTATGTATGTATCAACATTATTTATGATCTTTTTTATTAACCTAATAAGTTATAAAACTTATTTTATAAATCTTATAAATATATGTATTTATACATCATTAGTAATAAATAAAGCTTTATAAACTTTATTTAAACTATCAAACCTTATTAACTAATATGTGTTATAAACATTTTTTTTAGACTTTATAAACTTAATAAGTTACAAAACTTATTTTATAAAAGCTTTTAAACATAAAACTAATGGGTCATGTAACTACAAGGGCCATTTATGTCATTAAATAAACTAGGTTAGTGTGTGTATGAATCAGGGGACTAATCCTACCATTTACCCAAAGTTTTAGCCCCCCCGGCCCTCCACCGACTCCACATCCAATCACGAATTCGGCCATTTAATAATCCATACACGCTCGACATAACTCAAACAACTTCCAAGAAGCGTAATTACTACATTAATTTGGGTTAATCACGCGTCTAACACCATCATTATCTCAACCGAACCTTTAATCAAGATCCATAACTCGAATCAGTAGCTATCAAAAACCAAATTCAAATTAATCTCGTTTAGACCTTGGCGACACCTCTCTGAAGCTCCCAGAAGAATCAATTTGATCTTAGAAGGCTTCAATAGTTCAATCCAAACTCGAGAACGACCGCAACCCAACTCAAACTCGTCATTTCTAGACTTTCACAGGTAATGTTTAGACTCAAACAACTCGATTTTAGAATTAGAATCAAAGCCCTATGATCTATGATATTAGGGACTCATCTTAACTCATTCGATCGAATTCGAAGAGGATTCAAACTTGAGCTTTTTGTAATGGGAAGGAAGAACAAGATGGAAGGGTTAAAGTTATTTTGTTTTTGGTTTCCTCAAACAAAGCTACCGCCTACGGCCTAGCAGACTGGTTAAGTTGATCGGGTTTGGATAGGGAGACTCGGGATCGAGTCTTGGGCCTTACAAAACCGGTTTTAGCCTTTAAACACCATTTTTTTCTTTTAACACACGTATAAATTCTGAAAAATTATAAAAAAAATTCTATAACACAGTTTCTGATATTTTTAATAATTCTGTGATTGTTAATAAATTTTAGAATATTATTTTGCTATTTTTTATTTATTTAAGTTACAATAATCATTTTTAATGTATAAAAACCAAAACAAACTATGTAAAATATATAGAAAATTATTAAAACTTATTTTAATAGATTTAATGTATTGAATGTATTCAGAATCTTATTTTATTTAAATATTTAGATATTAATAAACGTTTTAAAAATTACTTTTCTAATTTATAAAAATAATATACAAAATATGTAAAGATTAGAAAAGCATTTGTAACTTTCTGAAAACTATTTTCTTATAAAATTTAAGTCATTTCAGTTCTTTAAAATCATAAACTAAAATATTTTTGTATAAAACTAAAAGTTTTACTCAAATAAATTAGGTGTGACTTTATATGTATATTTTAAAGAAAATTTTTATAAAATCTATGTTATATATTTTAAATAAAATATTAAGACAAAAGCTTAAACTTTAAGTTTATAAATTTAGGGTATTTAGTTCTAAAATTATTTAGTTGAACTTAAAAAATATTTCTTTCTATAAAAGGCTAAACTTGATATATGTTCTAGCATTTTAAGATATTTAGAAGCTAATAGATCTATTCTTATATACGATACAGGTTGACAATTGTTGCTATTTCACTACTAGCCTAAGTTGTATTTTTGGAAGTGCTTAGCAAACAGGTGAGTTTTCACAACCCCTTTTTAGTTTTATTTTATTTTGGACCGTCACACATGTCTTTATTCAAATACTTAAACTTTATGCTATTTTTGAAACATATGCAAACTATAATGCTTTGTAGTTGAATGTTTATTGTGTGTTGATCTTGTAGTGTATTCATACTTATTATTATGCTTTTCTGCACATATACTTAGTACTTGGTTCCTAAGAGAGTCGCGCTCTCTTCACGTTAGTGATAAAAAGGACCGGTACTCCATTTACACTTGCTTGTGACATTCATAATATAATGTTCATGTACATTGCTATTAAGGTTTGCATACTTTGAAACTTATACTATCATAAATCATGTGACTACTCACCAACTATTCATTTAGTTGACAGTTTATTTACATGTGTGGCAGGTTTAAGCGAAGACTCTAAGTAAAAGTTTAGGAAGATGGACATAGATAGCTTTCAAAGACTTTAGTTTTTAGATTCTTAAATTTGTATTTGACTTTGAATTTGCAATGTAATGATATTGTAATTCAGTATTCCAAACTTGAAACTTTGAATTAGAGATCATGAGCTTATGAATAATCATTCCTATATCATGCATCGGCATGTTCCGCCACCGGTCGGAGTGTGACAGGGGCTGGGGCACTCTCGGGCCTCTTAAAACCTCTGCCATTGACTAAGATGTAGTGGATGGAAAATGTGAAAGGTGATGTATATTATTGGTTTACAAAAAAGCGTATGGTTGTTCAAACTTCACCTCTTCGTCGGTTCACTGTTGGTGTTATAACAGTGATAATGTTTTATCTTTGTTTGTGCATGTTGTTTTCCCAACCATAGTTGCTCAAAATTTGTGTTAAATTGGCCCCAATTCTTGCCTATGCGACTTGAAATGAGATACAACCATGGTATGTTGGGGTTTACTTTGGTGAGTTTGATGTTTACATATTTGAGGCTATGATGATGAACTAAGTTTCATCTAAATTCTTTTTTAGGCTATGATGAGTGGTTCAGTATTTACAAATTTGACGCTATGATGATGGACAAACGTTCATCCAAGTTTTTTCGTTTGGGCCATGATGATTTGAGCCACACATTTCACTATGTTTGTCGTTCTGTTATATGGAAACTAAACCCTTAACAATGAATTAAATTCCAATTGAGTTGTTTTCGTTTGGTCTATGATGATCTGACCTGCACATTTTGCTATCTTTGTTGTTTTTCTATCTACAACTAAACCTCTAGACTCAGATATAATTTAAGAGTTTTCTCTCTAAGATTGAGTTTTCATAACATTCAATCCCTATCTTCAACTAATCATATTTAGAAATTTCAAACATCAATTTAAATACTTCCAAATATATACTTTACGGTAGGCCATTTTAAAAGGACATAGTCCTAACTTTCCCTGGTACTTCCAAATAGATTTTTTTAAAGACAATGTTTCACGTATGTAGTCTTAACAGGCTCCAGAGATATGTCCTTCAGATGCGCAGGAACCTGTTGAATAGATAAACTCTCGTCCAATGTCGAGAAACCTGGGATAAACCTCATGATACTAACCATGGACGAAGGTTTATTAGGGCCGGGGGGGCGACCGCTGATGACGTGGCAACACCTGGATAAGAATTTGTTGTTCAAGTTCAAGAATAATTAGTATGTGGTCCATGATCACATGTTTTATTTTGTTTCTTTCATGTTTTTGTGTTTACGTGGGATGTAACTCGGTAGTGGGTAGTTATTTATTTGTTTTCTCTTTTGTTTAAGTTCTTGTATGTTGAAGTTTTTCAAGTAATGAGAAAAATCGCAGTGAGTTCTGCAAAAGAGTGTGTGTGATTGTATGTTCATCATAACTTAAACCACTTTGTGAAGTTAACAAGTGGTATCAGAGCCACCCTTCGAAGATGACGGAACTGCAGTTAGTCGGCGGTGTGAAGAAGCTAAACAACCAAAACTATAAGACCTGGTCGACCTGTATTTCTTCGTATTTACAGGGCCATGATCTTTGGGAAGTCGTACATGGGTACGACACGGTTCAACCAGCAAGGGAGAATGCCGAAGGGGTTCTACGAAAATGGCGAGTTAAGGCGGGGAAAGCAATGTTCATCATGAAAACCACCGTGGAGGAGGAGTTACTGGAGCACATAAAGGATGCCGAGAATCCCAAACAGGCCTGGGATACTTTAGAACAGTTGCTGTCCAAGAAGAACGATGCCAAACTACAGCTCTTAGAAAATGAGCTGCTCTCGATCTCGCAGAAAGATATATCTCTCAATACTTTCACAAGGTGAAAACCTTGTGTAGAGAGATAGGGGACCTTGATCCGCAAGCGCAGATTAGTGATGCGAGGATGAAACGTATAATTATACATGGATTAAAGCCAGAATTTCACAGCTTTGTGGCTGCTGTTCAAGGCTGGCCAACACAGCCTTCCATTGTGGAGTTCGAAAACTTGTTAGCAAGCCAGGAGTCACTTGCTAAGCAGTTTGGAGGGCTTCAAGTAAAACCTGAAGCAGAAGCTATGTATGCCGAGAAGAAACCAAGGTTCAACAGGCCTTCGTCGTCTTCTCAGGCGGGTCAGATAAGTAGCGGCAGCAAACAACATGAAACCAACAAGAAGTGGCGAAATCCAACTAAGGAAGAGACAAGTACCAATCGAAAACCCAAGAAGTATGGGAAACGACCCACCTTCAAGTGCTACAATTGTGGTGTGAGGGGCCACATCGCAAGAAATTGTCCTAAGCCCCAAGAGGAAGGGAATGCGGCTGTAGCAACGGAAGAACAAGTGTGGGATGCTGAAGCGTACGTGGCAAAGGTAGAGGAAGAAAGTGAAGATGTCTCGGCACTAGTCACTACCACTACATCAAGAACAAACAGACTTGATGACTAGATAGTTGACTCCGGGTGTTCTAACCATATGACGGGTGATAAAGATCGTCTAACCAATCCAGCTCCATATGGTGGGCGTCAATACGTTGTGATTGCAGATAATTCACGTCATCAGATCATGCATACTGGTGATGTTACATTCATGTCTGATAAAGCAAAACGTGAACTCACACTCAACAATGTTTACTATGTGCCCGGGATGAAGAAAAATTTGTTTTCAGTCCCACAAATCACCTCAACAGGAAAGTATGTTGTGTTCGGTCCTGAGGATGTTAAAGTGTACGATGAGTTCGTGACATCATCAAAAGCAGTCTTGAGTGGGCAGCTGTCGCACCCCGAGAAATCCCGTCCCTTCCGGGGCGCGAGCGACGGCAGATTGTCAGGATCGCAGTCTCCGGTCACACAACATGCGAGACCTATATGTCTGGTTATGCACGTACATCCAATAATTTGGATAAAACAGTTTATTAATATCAGAGTTGCGGAAGTAAAGTATAAGTTGGCAAAATGGTTTAACATTCATATCTTGCGGAAGCGTTGAATTAAAACAGTTTTCAAAATGACAATTAACAATAGTGCGGAAGCGATTAAAGTAGTTTGACAATACATAATTAACACAACCAAATGTTAAATATTATCAAGTGGCCTAAGACACTACAGTAGATGCATGGACCCCATCCTAGCATCCTAGTCCTTGTGCGCGTGCCTTAGTTACCTGAGAAAACATGCGAGTAAAAGGTCAACACAAAGGTTGGTGAGAGCACAGGTTTATCATAAGCATTAAACATCCAATGTTTAAAGTAAGAGTTGTTATCAATGTATCATTACAATGCAGTATCGATTGATAGCTAGTCAATACAGTTATATTATATTGTGGATGGTACCGAAGCTGACAGTGGGTGCCTCCCGCCATGTCCATCACAAGACTATGGCACAGTGTTGGTCAATTTTGCACTGTTCCGACCTCCAGTCGGGTGTAGTGGGGCTTGTCAGGCCCAAATAGTACTATTCAAGATTACCATGCTAGGCGTTATGCTATTAACGGTCCGAGGAGTATCGCGAGGACTTTTAGTTGTGATAGGGGCCCACACATATACATATAATGATAAAGCATGTCCATACATAAATGAAATGAGTTGTTTTCCAAAATCAGTTTATCATGCAATGTTTTCTCCCCCAAAGGTAGAAAAAGTAAAAAGGGGCCGTGAACTCACCTGGTAGAGCAGTTCCGGTTTACACGGTGTTCGCGTCTGCGAAAGCTAGCTGTCCTGCTAGTAAGCACCTATGATCGTATAGGTGTAAGTATGTGTTTTGTGGTGCGTTGTAATCCATACAACTCCAAGTGTTGGTGTGCTCAACCGAGTGGGTGTGTGTTAACTAGTGAGACTCGACGAATCGTTGGTGACACGATTGTTGTGTTTATGTGCCTTGACGCACATAAGACACTAATATGCATCCTATGACTCTAGTCACATAAGTTGCTAATTTTAGAAAGTTTCCAATATAGGAAAGTGTGGTTATGAAATCTCATTTCATAAAACTAATGACTTCCATTATGTTTGTAAAACACGTATAAACTCTTAAAATATGTCGTTTGCGCATAAATCACCATTTATGCCGTTTTGCCCAAATAAAGTTTCCTTATTTGGAAAGTATCCGTTTAAAAACTCGTTTTTACAAATCCAAGTTTCCAAATATGTTAAAAACCATTTCTAAACATATTCCAATAACCCAAATTCATCAAAGCACTTTAAAACATCAAAAGCCCTATTTTCATTTACAAAAGTTTCCATTTTTAGTAAGATTCTATAAAACCATGTTTTTGACAAAATCAAATATCCCAATGTGTTTCTAAATGCTCCAATACACATTTAACAATATCTAGACATGTCTAACATGTCTAGATTGTCACAAATCCAAGACTTGCAACATAAAAGTTTCCTTTTATGGCAAGTGCACCAAATCATCATCAAATCAAACCTAACTTAATCAAAACTCAATTCTAACATTTCTAAGCATCAAAATCAGTAAAGCTACAACAAGTACTCATCAAATCACCAACGATTTCAAGCACAATAATCATATGGAGTTGCATGTGGGTTTTAACCCATTGCATGTACGATCTAACTATAAGAAATCATGTAAAACTACCTTAGAATGCAAAATCCAGTGGAAACAATGGCTGGGAATGAAGGTCTAGTGGTTGATGGTCGTTCTAAGCTCCTTAGCTTCTTCTCCAAGTTTCCAAGAGCTCCAATGGTTCACAAATACAAGGAATGGCTCCACCAATGTTTCCAGAAGGTTTGAAAGCTTGTTTTCAGTGGTTTTGGTCGAGAATGAACGAAGAAACTCGGAGAAATGGTGAAGGAGTTCGACTGAAATGAAGTGGGTTGGTTTATATTGAAATTTTGATCTGCATGGCCTTCGCGTACTGCGGAGGCCGATCAAAAATCATCATCGCGTACCGCGATGTAATTCGGGAGTCTCGACTCCCGGTTTGCTTCGCGTACCGCGAAGCTTTTCGCCGAAGGGGGTATCGCGTACCGTGACGGGCCTACTTCATTGTTTTTCGATTTCGTTGATACGGTTTCGCTCGTACTCGATTCCTAACGTTTATCTAAAGCATCTAATGCTCGTTTAAGCGCGTAAGTACAGAGTAGCACATAAGTTTAATTGATCACCAACGTTCGTGAGACTCGTGTGTGTGTGTTTCGATAATTCCTCGAATTATCTTCGATAGTTTGTGTTCGTGTCTAATGAAGTGTTTGCACGCTTGATTAATCCTAATCAACGTGTGATGCACAATTCAATAATTCCCCGAACTATTGTTTTGTGTTAGTGTTGTTGTTGCCACACTTGGTTTCCAAAACCAATGTGCAATGTACGATTCGATAGTTTCACTAACTATCGTTTCGCAGTTGTGTGTGTTCAACTCATCTAATTAAACACAATTAAATGAAATACAACAAGCATGAATGTGAAATGTAAAGAATATAAGAGTTGCAATTTACCTGAAATTGCCGGGTGTCACATCATCCCCTTGTTGAAAGAAATTTCGTCCCGAAATTTGGTTGTTGTTGGTAGTATTTGAGAAGCAACAGTGTTTGAAAGACAAAAATTTTCCGGTTGTCACATCATCCCCTTGTTGAAAGGAATTTCGTCCCGAAATTTATTCGTTGTTGTCGACGTTCGACGTTGTCTGCTTGAAGAGATGGGGATATTTGCGCATCATCTGATCTTCACGTTCCCACGTGAATTCAGGTCCGCGTTTCGAGTTCCATCGGACTTTGACAATAGGAATCTTACTCTGCTTGAGTTGTTTGACCTCACGGTCCATGATCTCTACCGGTTCTTCCACGAACCGTAGTTGTTCATCCACCTGGATCTCATCCAGTGGAACAATAAGTGTTTCATTCGATAAACACTTCTTTAGGTTTGAGACATGAAATACGTTGTGAACTCCATCGAGTTCGGCTGGTAAGTTGAGTTGGTATGCCACTGGACCAATCCTCTTCAGGATCTCGAAGGGTCCTATATACCGTGGGTTTAGTTTGCCTCGTTTACCGAAACGAATGACGCCTCTCCATGGTGAGACTTTCAGAAGGACTTTATCTCCTACCTGAAATTCCAAAGGCTTTCGGCGTTTGTCGGCATAGCTCTTTTGACGATCTCGAGCTGCTGCCATGCGGTTTCTTATTTGCACGATTTTCTTCGTTGTTTCGTGTACAAGTTCCGGGCCAGTGAGCTGACTATCGCCCACTTCTGCCCAACAGATGGGTGATCGGCATTTCCTGCCATAGAGTGCCTTAAAAGGCGCTGCCTTTATGCTTGTATGATAGCTGTTGTTGTAAGAAAACTCCACTAACGGTAGGTGAGTTTCCCAGCTGTTACCGAAGTCCACTACGCACGCTCGTAGCATATCTTCAAGAGTTTGTATCGTGCGTTCGCTTTGGCCATCAGTTTGTGGGTGGTATGCTGTACTCATATCCAACCGCGTGCCAAGTGACTTTTGCAATGATTTCCAGAAGTTAGAAGTGAATCTGGCGTCTCGATCTGAAATGATGGAGATCGGCACTCCATGTCGCGAGACCACTTCCTTGACATAGATTCTGGCTAGTTTTTCCATCTTGTCATTTTCCTTGATTGCGAGGAAATGTGCTGAGTTAGTCAGTCGATCAACAATTACCCAGATAGTGTCACATCCACTTGGGGTACGGGGTAATTTGGTGATGAAATCCATGGAGATTTGTTCCCATTTCCACATGGGGATCTCGGGTTGTGTGAGTAATCCAGATGGTTTCTGGTACTCGACCTTGACTTTGGCACAAGTCAAGCATTTGCCTACGTAGGTAGCGATGTCGGCTTTCATGTGCGGCCACCAGTAAAGTATCTTCAGATCATGATACATCTTATCAGATCCAGGGTGAATGAAATATCGGGATTTATGAGCCTCGTCCATCACAAGGTCTCGTAGGTTTCCGTGGCGTGGAACCCAAACGCGTTCCATGAAATATTGTAAACCATCGTCCTTTGCCTTAAGGTGTTGCTCCATTCCCCTTAGTGATTCAGCCGCTAGATTTTCTGCCTTAAGTGCCTCCACTTGAGCAACGCGTATCTGCTCAGGAAGGTTGGGAAGGATGGTGAGTTGTAAAGCTCTTACCCTCTTGGGTTTTGGTGTATTCTTCCGACTTAGGGCATCGGCCACTACATTGGCCTTCCCCGGGTGATACTTGATAGCGCACTCATAGTCGTTTAAGAGCTCGAGCCAGCGACGTTGTCGCATGTTCAGTTCGTTCTGCTCGAATATGTGTTGGAGACTCTTGTGATCAGTGTATATCGTACACTTTGTACCGTACAGGTAGTGTCTCCAGATCTTGAGTGCGAATACCACGGCTCCAAGTTCTAAGTCGTGGGTGGTGTAGTTCTTCTCGTGGACTTTCAGTTGTCTAGAAGCATATGCGGTCACCTTATCGCGCTGCATTAGCATGCAGCCGAGTCCTTGTATCGAGGCATCGCAATATACTACGAAGTCATCCGTTCCATCAGGAAGTGATAAGATAGGTGCACTACAGAGCTTCTGCTTGAGAAGTTGGAATGCAGCTTCTTGTTTGTCAGTCCAGAGATACTTCTTGTCCTTATGGGTTAAGGCTGTAAGGGGTTGGGCTATCTTTGAAAATCCTTCAATAAATCGTCGATAATAGCCTGCCAATCCTAGGAATTGACGCACCTCAGTTGGGGTCTTTGGTGCTTCCCAGTTCTTGATCGCCTCTATCTTGGATTTATCCACATGAATCCCTTGTTCATTTACAACATGTCCCAAGAATTGGACTTCTCGAATCCAGAAGTCACATTTTGAGAGTTTAGCGTACAGCTTCTCTCTCCGTAGCAGTTCAAGAGCCAATTGTAGATGTTCTTTGTGTTCCTCCTGGGTTTTGGAGTAAATAAGTATATCATCAATGAAAACAATGATAAAATTGTCAAGGTATGGTTTGCACACTCTATTCATGAGGTCCATGAATACTGCAGGTGCGTTTGTCAGCCCAAACGGCATAACCAAGAACTCATAATGGCCATACCGAGTGCGAAAAGCAGTCTTGGGTATATCTTCCTCCTGAATCCTCAACTGATGGTACCCAGATCGCAGATCGATCTTAGAGTAGTAACTCGATCCTTGCAGTTGATCGAATAAATCGTCAATGCGGGGTAAGGGGTAACGGTTCTTGATTGTCACTTTGTTCAACTCCCGATAGTCAATGCACATGCGAAAAGTGCCATCTTTCTTCTTTACAAACAAGACCGGAGCTCCCCAAGGTGAGAAGCTTGGTCTAATGAAACCCTTGTCCAACAGCTCTTGCAGTTGATTGGACAGTTCCTGCATCTCTGAAGGTGCAAGTCGATATGGTGCTCGTGCGATAGGTGCTGCTCCCGGCACAAGGTCTATGCGGAACTCCACTTGTCGAGGTGGTGGTAGTCCGGGTAGATCCTCAGGGAATACGTCGGAATAGTCGCATACGACTGGGATGTCTTCTATTCTTTTCTCCTCTTCTGTCTTGTCGGTGATAAGCGCCAAAATGGTTGTGTATCCCTTTCGCAAGCATTTGTGAGCTTTCATGCACGAGATGATGTTCAGAGGAGTGTCACTCCTTTCGCCTTTGATGTCTAGAGTTCCTCCGCCAGGGAGAGGTATGCGCACAACCTTGTCGTGGCAAATGATTTCAGTCTGGTTTTTAGACAACCAATCCATGCCCACTACGACATCAAAACTGCCTAGTGTAACTGGCATGAGGTCAATCTTAAACTTATGGCCTGCTAGCTCTAAGGTGCATTCTTTAAGAATGTGCTTGGTCACAATTAATTTACCATCAGCTAGCTCTACCGTATAGTCAACATCTAAAGGTGTTGGGGTAATGGCCAGTATCTCACTAAAATCCTTAGATATAAAGCTTCTCTCAGCTCCAGTATCAAACAGTACAGAAGCATAATTATTGTTCAAGAGATACGTACCAGTTGCAAGACGGGGATCCCTTCTGGCCTCCTTGGCCCCAATCACGAAGGCTCGTCCCTTCGGACCGTTTTTGTTCCCATTATTGTTGTCCTTCAGATGTGGGCAGTCTCTCTTGAAGTGCCCTGGTTTTCCACATTCGAAGCAGCCCTTCGGTGCTTCCTGTTGTTGTTGTTGTGGCTGTGGGGACTTTGTACGCAGCTCACCCCTGCAGTCTTTGGCGAGGTGTCCCCCCTTGCCACATCGTTGGCATCGGATAGAACCGCATTGTCCCAAAACATGGTGTAAATTGCATTTGTTGCACTTGGGATGTTTGCCTGCGTAGGATCCTGAGCCTTGGTTGGTTGGGATGGGTGGTGCGTAAGCTTGGATTGCTCCAAACTTACGTTGCTGTGGTGGTGGTTGGAGAGTGGAAGTCTTGCTCATGGTGTCATCCCATTTGCGTTTGCCCTTGTCATTGGTCGTGGTCACAGCACCACGGGGTGGCAAGAGTCCTTGTGCAACAGCCGAGTCAGTGAGCTTGTGGGTTAATCGCACGGCTTGTTGCATGGTGATAGGATCAGCAGAGAGCACCATGCCCTGAATTTGGGGTGGCAGTCCATCAATGTACTTTTCTATATGTTTGAAGGGTGGGGTTGCCATTTCCGGGCACAAGTTTGCCAGCTCATACGATCGAGCTGTGTAAGCCTCGACCTCGGAACCAATCATCTTATGGTTCCAGAATTCTGTTTCCAGTTTCTGCACTTCGCCGTGAGGACAGTATTCGCGGTTCAACATCCTCTTAAAGTCATCCCAAGGTAGGGCGTTGGCTGCATCGAGCCCTTGATTCTGGACATTGGCATTCCACCAAGTGAGGGCAGCTCCCTCGAATGTCCCTGCAGCGAACTTGACCCTGTCCTCGTTCCTGCAGTTGCTCATGGCAAAGGCCGATTCCGCCTTCTCGATCCAGCGTAATAGTCCAACGGCACCCTCTGTACCGCTGAAGGAGTGGGGTTTGCAGTCCAGAAACATCTTGAACGTGCAGAGAGGTGGGTTAGGATTTGCTCCTGAGATAAGCAAAGAGTAGAGTTGGGTTAAGTATCGGTTAAACGTGTTGAATTGGAAACAAGTGATTGTGATGCAAGGTGAGTATGAATAGATTCATCACCTTGGTTCAGTGGGTTTTGGTTACGGGCAGCTTCCCGTGCAGCAAGTACCTCCTCAACTCGCTCGTTGATGAGCGCGTTCAGTTCAGCTGCAGTAAGGTTGATGTTTCCTCGTCCACCTGCATTCCTGCGTCCTCCACGTCTTCCAACCATGATCTTCATAGCGAGAATACGTGTTAGTGTTTGTCTAATGACTAATGTAGTGTGTGCGATAGGTACTGTAAAGAACGTGTAGAGCTATCGGCTCTTCCCCGTCATGGGTAGTCACGTGCAGTGACGAACGTAATGCATAAAAGATGTAACGTGTGTGCAAGTACCACAATACTAAGCACTATGTGTTGTGTGGAGACTAGTGGTTATAGACTAAGTTCACTAAATGCAAACCTAATTCACAATAACCGGAGTCTCTGATACCAATCTGTCGCACCCCGAGAAATCCCGTCCCTTCCGGGGCGCGAGCGACGGCAGATTGTCAGGATCGCAGTCTCCGGTCACACAACATGCGAGACCTATATGTCTGGTTATGCACGTACATCCAATAATTTGGATAAAACAGTTTATTAATATCAGAGTTGCGGAAGTAAAGTATAAGTTGGCAAAATGGTTTAACATTCATATCTTGCGGAAGCGTTGAATTAAAACAGTTTTCAAAATGACAATTAACAATAGTGCGGAAGCGATTAAAGTAGTTTGACAATACATAATTAACACAACCAAATGTTAAATATTATCAAGTGGCCTAAGACACTACAGTAGATGCATGGACCCCATCCTAGCATCCTAGTCCTTGTGCGCGTGCCTTAGTTACCTGAGAAAACATGCGAGTAAAAGGTCAACACAAAGGTTGGTGAGAGCACAGGTTTATCATAAGCATTAAACATCCAATGTTTAAAGTAAGAGTTGTTATCAATGTATCATTACAATGCAGTATCGATTGATAGCTAGTCAATACAGTTATATTATATTGTGGATGGTACCGAAGCTGACAGTGGGTGCCTCCCGCCATGTCCATCACAAGACTATGGCACAGTGTTGGTCAATTTTGCACTGTTCCGACCTCCAGTCGGGTGTAGTGGGGCTTGTCAGGCCCAAATAGTACTATTCAAGATTACCATGCTAGGCGTTATGCTATTAACGGTCCGAGGAGTATCGCGAGGACTTTTAGTTGTGATAGGGGCCCACACATATACATATAATGATAAAGCATGTCCATACATAAATGAAATAAGTTGTTTTCCAAAATCAGTTTATCATGCAATGTTTTCTCCCCCAAAGGTAGAAAAAGTAAAAAGGGGCCGTGAACTCACCTGGTAGAGCAGTTCCGGTTTACACGGTGTTCGCGTCTGCGAAAGCTAGCTGTCCTGCTAGTAAGCACCTATGATCGTATAGGTGTAAGTATGTGTTTTGTGGTGCGTTGTAATCCATACAACTCCAAGTGTTGGTGTGCTCAACCGAGTGGGTGTGTGTTAACTAGTGAGACTCGACGAATCGTTGGTGACACGATTGTTGTGTTTATGTGCCTTGACGCACATAAGACACTAATATGCATCCTATGACTCTAGTCACATAAGTTGCTAATTTTAGAAAGTTTCCAATTTAGGAAAGTGTGGTTATGAAATCTCATTTCATAAAACTAATGACTTCCATTATGTTTGTAAAACACGTATAAACTCTTAAAATATGTCGTTTGCGCATAAATCACCATTTATGCCGTTTTGCCCAAATAAAGTTTCCTTATTTGGAAAGTATCCGTTTAAAAACTCGTTTTTACAAATCCAAGTTTCCAAATATGTTAAAAACCATTTCTAAACATATTCCAATAACCCAAATTCATCAAAGCACTTTAAAACATCAAAAGCCCTATTTTCATTTACAAAAGTTTCCATTTTTAGTAAGATTCTATAAAACCATGTTTTTGACAAAATCAAATATCCCAATGTGTTTCTAAATGCTCCAATACACATTTAACAATATCTAGACATGTCTAACATGTCTAGATTGTCACAAATCCAAGACTTGCAACATAAAAGTTTCCTTTTATGGCAAGTGCACCAAATCATCATCAAATCAAACCTAACTTAATCAAAACTCAATTCTAACATTTCTAAGCATCAAAATCAGTAAAGCTACAACAAGTACTCATCAAATCACCAACGATTTCAAGCACAATAATCATATGGAGTTGCATGTGGGTTTTAACCCATTGCATGTACGATCTAACTATAAGAAATCATGTAAAACTACCTTAGAATGCAAAATCCAGTGGAAACAATGGCTGGGAATGAAGGTCTAGTGGTTGATGGTCGTTCTAAGCTCCTTAGCTTCTTCTCCAAGTTTCCAAGAGCTCCAATGGTTCACAAATACAAGGAATGGCTCCACCAATGTTTCCAGAAGGTTTGAAAGCTTGTTTTCAGTGGTTTTGGTCGAGAATGAACGAAGAAACTCGGAGAAATGGTGAAGGAGTTCGACTGAAATGAAGTGGGTTGGTTTATATTGAAATTTTGATCTGCATGGCCTTCGCGTACCGCGGAGGCCGATCAAAAATCATCATCGCGTACCGCGATGTAATTCGGGAGTCTCGACTCCCGGTTTGCTTCGCGTACCGCGAAGCTTTTCGCCGAAGGGGGTATCGCGTACCGCGACGGGCCTACTTCATTGTTTTTCGATTTCGTTGATACGCTTTCGCTCGTACTCGATTCCTAACGTTTATCTAAAGCATCTAATGCTCGTTTAAGCGCGTAAGTACAGAGTAGCACATAAGTTTAATTGATCACCAACGTTCGTGAGACTCGTGTGTGTGTGTTTCGATAATTCCTCGAATTATCTTCGATAGTTTGTGTTCGTGTCTAACGAAGTGTTTGCACGCTTGATTAATCCTAATCAACGTGTGATGCACAATTCAATAATTCCCCGAACTATTGTTTTGTGTTAGTGTTGTTGTTGCCACACTTGGTTTCCAAAACCAATGTGCAATGTACGATTCGATAGTTCCACGAACTATCGTTTCGCAGTTGTGTGTGTTCAACTCATCTAATTAAACACAATTAAATGAAATACAACAAGCATGAATGTGAAATGTAAAGAATATAAGAGTTGCAATTTACCTGAAATTGCCGGGAGTCACAGCAGCGAAGGAATGCCGTGTATGTTCTCTCGGCAGAAACAACCTACATCGAGAAGACTAAGGGTACTCAAAACGCAGAAATTTGGCATGCAAGACTAGGGCATGTGGCGTATGATAAGTTGAGCAAGATGGTGTCCAAGCAACTTGTAGCAGGTCTGCCCCAAGTTAAAATAAATGCAGATGTAGTATGTTCAGGATGTCAATTTGGGAAGTCACATCAGCAACCGTTCCATTCATCGTCCCACAAGTCTAAGGAAGTTCTGGAGCTAATCCACACAGATGTATTTGGACCTGTTAAACAGCCATCAGTTGGTGGTATGAGGTATATGATTACTTTTATTGATGATTTCTCACGTTATGTTTGGGTTTTCTTTATGAAAGAGAAGCTTGAGGCACTCGAGAAATTCAAGAATTTCAAAATGGAGGCAGAAAAGGTCACTGGGAAGAATGTGAGAATGCTTTGATCTGACAATGGAGGTGAGTACATGTCAAAGGAGTTCAGTGATTACTTAAACAAGTGCAAGATAAGCAGGCAACTAACATGCCCAAACACACCACAACATAATGGCGTGTCGGAGAGGAAGAATAGGCATCTGTCTGAGGTATCCGGAAGCATGATTCATGACAAAAATGTTCCTGGAAGATTTTGGGCAGAAGCCATGCATACGGCTGTGTTTGTTACAAATCGTATTCCTTAACAGAACCTTGACTTCAAATCACCTTATGAGAAACTATTTAATTCAAAGCCGAATGTTAGTTTCCTAAGGGTATTTGGTTCGGTCTGTTATGTGTTTATCCCTAGTTCCCAGAGGCACAAATTAGAAAAGAAAGCCGTAAGGAGTATTTTTGTGGGGTATGATGGTGAGCGCAAAGGCTGGCGGTGTTGTGATCCAACTTCGGGAAAGATCTATGTTTCTCGAAATGTTGTGTTTGACGAGACCTCATCTTGGTGGTCTAATACTAAGGAGGTTTTACCAGATTCGGAACAACTTAAGACAAATTTGGAGAGTAGCAAAGTTTGTCTTAGCTTCACAGATTGTGAAGATAAGCCAGAGGATGATGAAAGCCAGGAGGAAGAGAATGAACCGTGGCAAACAGGAGTGTTTCATCAGCCGCAGGTTCAACAGGATGAACCCAGACGTTCGACCCGGATCAGAAAACCAAATCCGAAATATGCAATGGCTAATCTTGCTTTAATTGCAGAAGAAGAAAGGGAGCCTGAGTCCTTTGTAGAAGCTAATAGTTCAGCAGATTGGAGGGCTGCTATGAAGCTTGAGATAGATGCTTTAATTCAAAATGAAACTTGGGTCCTGGTACCCAAACCAAAAGAGACGAATCCAATATCTTGTAAGTGGGTGTACAAGATTAAGTACAAGGCTGATGGGTCAGTAGAAAGGTTCAAGGCTCGTCTGGTAGCTCGCGGGTTTACTCAGCAAGAAGGGTTGGACTATGAAGAGACTTTTAGTCCAGTTGCAAAGTTGACATCTGTTCGGATTCTTATTGCAGTGGCAGCAACTAGAGGGTGGCCACTCTACCAAATGGATGTCAACAATGCCTTCTTATATGGTACCTTGGATCATGTTATTTACATGACACAACCCTTGGGATTCGAAGATCATAGTCGATTGGGTCATGTTTGCAAGCTTAAGAAGGCTATTTACGGGTTGAAGCAATCTCCTCGTGCTTGGTATGGCAAGATTGCTGAATTTCTTGGAGTAAATGGGTTCAAAAGTACCACTTCAGATGCTAGTTTATTTGTTAAACATGTTGGGCCCAAGTTGGTTGTTGTTCTAGTTTATGTTGACGATTTGATAATTACTGGAAGCTGTAGTGAAGAGATTCAACAACTGAAAGTGAATTTGTGCACAAGGTTTCGTATGAAAGACTTGGGTGTTCTGAAGAGGTTTCTCGGGTTGGAAATCAAGTATGATGGTAACTCGGTTTTGTTGCATCAAACAGTGTACTCCGCCGATTTATTATTGAAGTTTGGAATGCTGGATGCAAAACCAACATGGACTCCAACTGATCCTAATGTTAAGCTCTCTATGGATGAAGGAAGAGATTTGGAAGATGCTACAATGTATCGGAAAATTGTAGGGAGCTTAATTTATCTCACGTTGACTCGTCCGGATATTGCGTTTATTGTGGGAGTTCTTAGTCGATTTATGCAACATCCAAGAAGGCCTCATTTGCATGCAGTGAGACGAGTCCTTCGATATGTGAAGTCTACTTTGGGGTATGGAGTTGTGTTTAAGAGGGAGGCTGATATGTGTTTAGTTGGTTTCTGTGATGCAGACTATGGTGGAGATCCAAGTAGTAGAAGATCAACAACTGGGTATGTTTTCAAGTTGGGATCTGGTGATGTTTCGTGGTGTAGCAGGTTGCAGCCTACTGTTTCATTATCAACGACAGAAGCTGAATATCGTTCAGCTGCTATGGCGACTCAAGAAAGTACATGGTTGCTTCGGTTGTTGTCTGAAATGGGCCAGAATGTCAAAGGGAAGATGGTGCTTTGGTGTGATAACATGTTAGCTATAAAGCTTGCAGAGAATCCAACTTTTCATGCACGTACCAAACACATCGAGGTCAGTACCATTATGTTCGAGAGAAGGTTTTGCAGGGAGAGATTGATCTAAAGTATGTGAACACTAAAGATCAGGTTGCAGACTTGTTTACTAAAGGTTTGAATCGAAACAAGATGCTGGAGTTCATGGAAAAGCTTGGAATGAAGAAAGAAGGTGTTGAGAGGGAGTTTGATGACGTGGCAACACCTGGATAAGTATTTGCTGTTCAAGTTCAAGAATAATTAGTATGTGGTCCATGATCACATGTTTTATTTAGTTTCTTTCATGTTTTTGTGTTTACGTGGGATGTAACTCGGTAGTGGGTAGTTATTTATTTGTTTTCTCTTTTGTTTAAGTTCTTGTATGTTGAAGTTTTTCAAGTAATGAGAAAAATCGCAGTGAGTTCTGCAAAAGAGTGTGTGTGATTGTATGTTCATCATAACTTAAACCACTTTGTGAAGTTAACAACCGCCCCCCCTCTTTTTCCGTCCGTAGTGTTAATTTTTCGGCCGAAATGTTATTTTTAGTTAAAAATAGTGTTTTCGCCCCCCCTCGATTCAAAATTTTAACATGTATTTCGAGTTTTAAAAGTTTTCGCCCCTCTCTTACTCCGCTCAAGCTCCTAACATAAATGTCCTCCAGACCCAGCAAGAGTAGAACACAAAGGTTGGAGCTCTGTATAATTGTTGACTCCAAATAGATGCTTTAGAGAGTTTCATTAAACATTATTGTCCAATAATTGGTTAACTTTAGTCAAAACTGATCTACCAAGTACGAACGAAGCTTCATACAAATGAGCGGAGACGGAAAGGTAGTTTGTGTTACAGGAGCTTCTGGGTTCATAGCTTCATGGATCGTTAAGCTCTTGCTTGATCGCGGCTACACCATTCGTGCCACCGTCCGCTCACTCGGTTCGTCTTTTCATCTTTCTAATTTTTATATACCCAAATTATTTTCAAATTGTTCATCAGTAATTAAATTGGCCCCATTCTTGGTTTTCGTTAATTGTATTGATGGGTATTCAATGTTCAGATTGTTGATTTAACACAAATTTGGTGGTGCATAACTAATAATCATCATCCTCGTATTAGCAATACCACTGAGGAACACAGAGCTGCTTCAATGAGACCCTGACTTAATGTGTCTAATTAACCGACCAATCCAATGCTTTTATTTACAAAATTAAGTAAAATAACATTAAATTAGTACTTTTGCCCCTCGAGCGGCCGACACATGTATATTTATGCCTGCACCGGAGAATGGGCTTATGGTGCGAACCTAAAAGAGGGTATATTTTATTTTTATGTTAAATCGACTGATTTCCAACCTGGAACTGATATGGGTTGTTTGAATTTGTTGTACAATTTATGATAACTGTAGTTAACTATATTAAATAAGTGTTACAAACATTGAAGATTATGGTGCTAAATTATCTTTAATTACATGTTCAAAAGCATTGTTGACTTAACTTTCAAGGGTTAGAACATAAATAAGCTCTAGCTATGTTAGCCATTTCAATTGGTTAGTAGCCTAGTAAGTCAACATTATTGACCTCAAAAGTCAAGGTTTTAGATTATAAAGAATGGAGGGTTCATTGTAATTTATATGACTAACCTACCTTCTGCATTTCTCAATTCTTATAATGTCTGTTGACTCCATTGCAATATGTTGTAGATGATCCAAAAAAGACACAGCATCTACTTGATCTTGATGGAGCTAAAGAAAGACTGTCTTTGTTTGAAGCTAACTTGACTGTTGAAGGGTCTTTTGACACTGCAGTTAATGGATGTGAATGTGTGTTTCACACAGCATCTCCTGTTCTATTTTCAGTTGATGACCCACAGGTCAACTCTTAATTTTCTAGAATTGGAATCACTAACTGAATTATTTGCAGAAAGCTAAGTTTATGCTTGGAAAAATGCGCGGGTTTGGTTGGGTAACAAGTCAGAACGGGTGCGGGTCAGGATGAGTTTTAAGAAAAATCAGGTCTAAAGGGGTTGTTTATAAAAAGTATTAATTTTGTTCAAGTTAAAATGAGTTGTAATGAAACAAATAGTTTATTTGAATAATTTTTAATGATTTTTCTCATCATATATATTATTGATCATTTTCACTTGTTTGAATCCATTATATTTACATAGTTTTTAACTTTACTAATCTTGACCCGCATTGTGTTAAGGTGTTATCAATCTTAACCCATTATATGTCACAAGTTTACTCATTTCAACCCAAAATACAATAATTCTTTACCCAAGTCTACCCATTTATCTTGTCAGGTCTAGCTAAGTTTTTTTTCTTTTAATTTTCCATCAGGCACAATTAATAGATCCAGCAATTAAGGGGACACTGAATGTTCTTAAATCAGCTACAAAAGTTCAAGGTTTGAAGAGAGTTGTCTTGACTTCTTCCATGGCTGCTGTTATGTTTGTTGAAAGACCATTAGAGTCTGGTGTTGTGGTGGATGAATCCTGGTCTTCAGATCCATTGTTTTGTGAGCAGAAAAAGGTATGACAATAAACAAAACCATAACCGAAACAATCAAACCACACCAACAGAGAAACTCATGGTAAATTTGTTATAATTGTTTTTTATGATTCTGTTAGGTTATGTATGTGTAAATAACCGAATTGAGTGATAACATTAAAACTAACCTATACTTATCAATCAATCATACCTAAAAAATCTTACTTGTAACGTGACTATATGTAGGCATACCTTACCTTTATTCCTAGAGAAAGAGAGGCTGGTTTCAACCTATACTTATATATATATATATATATATATATATATATATATATATATATATATATATATATATATATTATAATTAATATGTTTTATCTCAGAAAACCTCAGTATATCTTTTTATAAAGAGTAAATTATGGTTTTGACTCCTATGGTTTTAGTTTTTTAGCCAATTCAACCCAAAACAAAATCTTTTAACAACAAAGCCCCTTTCATTTAAACAATTAATGGTTTTGGCCCCTATGGTTTAAGTCCTTTAATTTTTCCATCATATACATTTAATGTTTTCAGTTATAGGTGGGACCAAAACCATTAGTTGTTTAAAAAATAGGGGCTTCATTGCTAGAAGATTCTATTTTGGGTTGAATAGTTAAAAGACTTGTATCACAGGCCAAAATCATGATTTACTCTTTTATAACAACATGCCAAAGTAATTGAATTTATTATGCAAGATTCTAAATGAAGTACACAAATAGGATTTAAGGGTTTTCTCATTAAGCGCAACCAAACTTTTATGAAAATCTAAAAACCAAAAAATCAGTTATATGTTGGTTCAGGCCTTGGTTTTTACATACAATATAAACACAAACGACTTGATCGACTTTTCTTTCAATAAAAACTCAATTACAGAAGCAAAGAACAAGCTACGTACTTAACAACTTAAACCCACGTAGACTAAAGCTAAAAAACAGGAAAACAAAGTCCATGATCTAACCCACTAACCTACACTTTCTAATCAAGCAAACATGTGTTAAATAAACAAAAACATTATATCCATAACCTCATCTAGTTGCTGACCCGTTCTAATCAATTGACCCATACACGTTTGCTGAACCCGAACCATCAACATTATAGAGATCGTTATAGTCCATAACCAAACGAACCATGCTCAACCTTATATGCAAAGTCTCATTCCATATAAAATCTTTTTTTTTTTGTATATTTCAGTTGTGGTATCATGTTTCAAAGACCCTGGCTGAGGATGCTGCTGTTAAGTTTGCAAAAGAGAATGGTTTGGAGTTGGTGGTTATTAACCCTGGATATGTGATTGGTCCTGCCTTACAGCCAACTCTCAACCTTACTATTCATGGCTTTATGGGCATCATAAGTACTGGTAATTGTTTATTAAAACTATACCTGGCAATCTTGACCCATAGCAAGATAGATATGTAGAAATGGGTAAACAATTATTGCATTTTGGGTTATAATGGGTAACACTATAACATATTATAGGTTGAGATGGGTAACACCTCAACACAAAGCGGGTCAAGATGGGCAACTTAAAAACCATGTGAACATAGTGGATTTCAATGGGTAAGAATGATCAATAATATATTTAATGAGAAAATCATTAAAAAATATTCAAATAAACTATTTGTTTAGTTACAACTCATTTTAACATCAGTGAAATTGATTTTTTTAAAACGACCTACCATTTAAACCAAAACGGATTTTGCTTAAAACCTGTCTTGACCCACACCCATCCTAACCCGCACCCGTTTTGACCCGTTACCCAACCCAACCCAACCCGCCCATTTTGCCAGGTATATTTACAACTAATGTTCATTTGCATAAAATAGATTATATGTTGTCTTAGCTGTTGAGTTATATATATCCAGGAAAAGAAGTGTTTTCAGATGGAATTTATAGACTTGCTGATGTTAGAGATGTAGCAAATGCACATACATTAGCCTTTGAGAACCCGGAAGCTAATGGTAGATACTGCATCGTTGGCAAAGTGGTTCGGTCGTTAGAAATCTTGAAAATTGCAGATAAACTGTATCCGAGTCTTGGCCATTCTGAAAGGTAACTCATAGGCAACATGAATGCTAGATTGATATAGGGCTGTTCACGAACCGAACCGAGCGAAGGTATGCTCGTGCTCGGCTCGGCTTGGTTTGGATTTGCAAATTCGAGCCAAATGTTGTGCTCGTTGCTCGGCTCGTTTTAAAACCGAGCGGCCGATTTGGTTTGGTTTGGCTCGGTTTCAAAATAAATTTTATTACAAATTTAAAAGATTTATATTGATTTCAAACTCAATTATTAAAAACAATAAGTTCAACCACATACAAATCTGAAACAAAAATGAAGTTCAAAATTTAGAAATTGTCATAATATGAAAACATAAAAAATGTTTAAAATGTTTGAATAATTCATCAACATTATTATTTAATAGTTCGAATACATTAACATCAATTATCTTTAAAAACTTGTAACATGTTAGTATTAAAAAAAAAATTTAATATCATTATATATATATATATATATATATATATATATATATTTATATATTAGTTATACTATAATGAGTCAAAACGAGCGAGCCAAACGAGCGACTATTCGAGTGAGCGACGAGCGAACTTACCTTGGCTCGTGCTCAGCCCGTTTAGAAACCAAACCGAGCGAAATTCGAACGAGTTTTTTTCTAGCTTTTTCCGAGCGGATATCGAGCGAGCGTAGCCGTAGATTGATATACGTCAATTTGACCACTTTATTAATTTCTTGTTTTGGGAACTAAATTTTCTTGTTCCAAGTGGCATTATGCAACTCAAAATCTTGAAATTCTTTTTCTTTTTTCTTTTTTTTTTGAATTTATTTATAGGTTTAAAGATGGCAATTGTGTCGAGCCACTGCCCTACGATGTATCGAGGGCAAAGGCAGAACGTCTAGGCGTTAAGTTTACTCCGCTGGAGGTTAGCATCAAGGATACTGTTGAAAGCCTCAAGCAGAAGAACTTACTAAGCTTTTAGAACCACTAGATGGACGGGTCAAGTTTGTTGACCCGTTTGTTGTACTGTTTGTAAGCATTGGCTTGGTCTTTTTGAGTTTTGAGAACTTACTTGGCTTCTAAAACACTAAATAATACTCATCAGTTTGTTGGAAAACCATGGTTTGAATACATTGTTCATGTATACCTTCATATGAATAAACTTAAAAATCAACATTATTTGACCGTAGGCATTTACACAATTTTTTCCCCCCACTTTAGATCGAAATTTGCATATTTCTTTATGATTATCTTTAGATTTACTTTCAATGTACGCCCCAAACGCATTTTAAGGTATACAACTGATTTGGAACCAATATTACACAAATTATTACAAACGGCCATCTTAGGTTATTTTTTTTATATAACATTAGTTCACAAACATGTGTATCACGCGTGCTAAATAAATAAAAATTTAAATAACATTTTGCAATTATTTAGTAGGAAAATATAATAATTATTTAGAATGAAATTTCTAAAAATATATTCTTATAATATCAATATTATTTAATATGAGAGATAAGGGAGGAAATAATAACACAGAAGATAATATCACGTGTCATCTTATTTAATATGAAAGAGACATTAAAATAAAGTTCAATCGATATACATAATAATAAGTGTTCTCCTCAGCTATTCTTTTTATTATAATAGATGTATGATTTTTACAAACTATAATCTTGATTTGTGGCAAAATCAGAATATAGTATACTCAATTAGATTTCCAATAGATAAATAAATAAATTAAATGATTTAAAATAAAACACCTCAACCGTAACAACATTGAATTTATATGATTTTTGCAAAACATGATACTAAAAATTTGTCATGAACACTACACTATTTGTACTTATGATTCTGAATCAAAACAATCTTATACGTTCATTTCTATTGGTAAGAAACCAAATTAGACACCCTAACCGTTAAAAAACATCAAGTGTGTGGTAATCATAGATTCATAGGGTAACTCCAACGGATGCCATAAACACTATCAAATATAAGAAATCAACATTCGAGTCATAACCATAAAGAATGATTGCATTCTTTTAATTTCCTTTGGTTTTAATGATTTCTAATTATCATTTATAATGATTCTAAAACTAGGACAAACCTTGGAGCAACTTGGTAATAGGTTCGGGATATAGCGCCACTCCCCGGATTCTCCGCCAAACGAAAGCTAAGTCAAACACTAGATATACCCTAAATAATTCTCAAATATATTTAATTTAGAAATCATTAGTTTTGATCAACATTGGCACTAGTGGTGTAAACGAATCAATGCAGCTCGTGAAATACTCGGGATCAGATCGGTAAAACGCTCGAACGAGCTAAACCTTAACGAGCCCGAGCTCAAGCCCAAAAATGTGGCTCATTTAGTTATCGAGCCCGAGCTCGAGCTTTACATATCGAACTCGAGTCGGCTCACGAGCATTAATGAGCTTTTTATTTATATAACTTTTATTAATTATATTAAGTGTTTATTAAAAAATTAATTATTTTTTATATAAAATTATGATAAATATATTTAAATCAAATATTTTATGTTAAATTTGGAAAATATAATTATAGATATAATTATATTTGTGATTAAAGTAATAAATTAAATAATTAAAATCTAAACAAGCCGAACTCGAGCCTAAAAAATTTTTAACGAGCCGAGCACGAGCCTTAACGAGCTCGGGATCTGCTCGGCTCGTTTGCACCCCTAAACCTCGCTGCTTGAGTTAAACCAATTGCTTAGAAGTTAAGTTTTTTTTCTCTTGTGAAGGTTCGTATTATGCTTCAAGGCTAATTTGCAACTCCAATCATAACTCAAAGTTACCTTTTGCTCTTTCTTTGGTTCTTCCCATTAATCCTAAGAGGTGATAAACGGGTTATGTTTGCATGTAGACTGGTCCAGCCTGGCACGAATCCGAAAACAACATAGCTAGAAAATTGCCTCAAACTTATAAACTCGAACACAACTCAAATATTCGTGGTTGATACAAACATAACAATGAATATGCACAGAGAAGATAAATGAGTGGTCGACCTAGAGTTTTAACCAGGGGAAAATCAATCGATCTCAAAACTTCTAAGACTATCCACAGTGGTCACCCCACTGAAAATCCCTTCCCACCGAAATTTCCTGCCACGTCATCACCCCACTGAAAATCTTAAAACCCCACAGTGGTCATCCCATCGGAAAACTTCCCCATTTGTGAGAGATGAGAAAATCATTCCCACCGGTTGTGTGAGAGGGGTAGAGCGAGGAGCGGTACCCGCTGAACCCACAAATTCGTTCCCACCGGGGGAGGGGGGCGGTGTTCCCGCCGGTGCCCGCCATCCCGCAGGGTAGCGGCCTTACCGCTGCGCTTAGTCTAACATCGGCTACTAACCACAACGGTTATGGCTTCAAAGACGAAAATGAGGGATAACACGGGTTAGAGTAGTCTTGTGGTTCATTTAAATGACATAATTAGTTTATCAAAATGGTAAAATAGTAAAATAATCATTCAAACAAATATTAGCAACTCTCAGTGTTAAAATCCAAACATGTTACAAAACTAGAAACAAATGTCTTAAACATGTAACCCTTTTAACTTATAATTTAACAGGTAATACATTGTAAAAACATGAGTCATATGATCGTTATATATTAATTATATTTATAATTATATTTTCCAAATTTAACATAAAATATTTGATTTAAATATATTTATCATAATTTTATATAAAAAAATAATTATTTTTTTTAAATATATATTAATTATTGTCTGTGGCTTTTGTCATTTACCAAACTTTCCCTCAACTTTTAAAACTTCAAAAAATAAGTCTTTTTGCAAATTATTATTTTGACCACTCAAGTTTTTAAATTTTATAGTTTATCCTCAGTAATATATATATATATATATAAAATAATATTTGTTTCTTAGTTTAAGAAAAATAATCATGAGTTATATTAGTTGATGATAACATGTTTTTACCATGCAAAATGAGACAAACACCAACCGAAACATATTGATATCGTTATATAATTGTTTTTATTTATATTTACTTCATACATTTCTT
Source organism: Mikania micrantha (assembly GCA_009363875.1). NCBI lineage: Eukaryota > Viridiplantae > Streptophyta > Magnoliopsida > Asterales > Asteraceae > Mikania > Mikania micrantha. The sequence continues at coordinate 52,548,976 of CM018689.1, read as the reverse complement.
GTATATATTTTAACCATACTAATATCACTGACGCAACGCCTGTAATAAACTTCATAAACACGATGAATCACTTGACGCCGTTTTTTACTTTTCTTATATTTTATTATTAAATTAACGTTTTAAAAATTCTTGTATAGTAACTTAACATTTCTTTGTTTCAATCTACATAACATGTCTGTCATAAATTTATATGATTTGATTAATCTTATCGTTGTGTTATAACATCATCATCATCATACTCTGAATATCCTATCATTAGTAAAGCTAAGATAGGGTATAAGTATGGTAAGATATAGACAACCTTACCTCTACACCGTAGGAATAGAGATGATGCTTTCAATGAGACATGTGGCTCTTGATGCATGATTCACCAACCAACCCAATGATTTAGTAAAATTTTACCTCTACCTCTTGATAGCCGACTGGCCGACACATATATACATTATATACGTGTATCGGAAACGGGGCCTCGTTGCGTTATAAGTTATAACATGCAAGTTTTATTTGACCACGTGATGCCTTGGTGGCTTTCGTTAATAATAACATAGTATTACAAAATTTTCATTGTAATAAACTATATCTTCGGTTAAATGGATTCCCCTGCTAGAGTCCACCTACGAACTCCACAGTTTCAGATCGATGACCGGAGAAGGGAAGGTGGTTTGCGTTACAGGGGCTTCTGGGTTCATAGCTTCATGGCTCGTTAAGCTTTTACTTGATCGCGGCTACACCGTTCATGCTACCGTTCGATCCCTCTGTCAGTCTCTACATCTTTCTAATTTTGGCTTCTAAACCAGAAATGTCCATTCATAATTGAAAATTGAAATGAACCCTTTTATTGATATCCCCTGACTATTTTGATGGGTATATCACTGTTCAGATTGTTGATTTGGCAGAAACTAAAAGATAGTATAACTTGATTATTAGGTCAAATCGAATGATTCCCAATTTGGGATTGATAGGGGTTGTTTGGATTTGTTGTTGGATTTCTGACAACATGTTCAAGAAAATTTTTTGCATGAAAAGCTACTATTTTTACCTTAAAAGTCAATGTTTGTATCATCAGTTCACTACTATGTTTTTTTTTAATAACTGTGGAACTTACTTAGGGTCTGTTTAGTATGAATGAATGGAATGGACGGAGGAATGGAATGGACGGAGGAATGTAATGGACGAGGGAATGGATGGGGGAAAGAAATGAATCATTACCATTCAATTGTCATGTTTGGTTACATCTGGTAATGAAATGAGTTATTACTTCTTGTTGTTTGGCAGACATGAGAAGATCATGAGAGGCCCTGGGGAGGGGCAAACCTGACCTCCGTACAGGCCCATTTATCGTAAGGGCACAAAAATTTTAAAAATGGTTTTTAAATTATATATATTTACTTATATCTCCAAATACAAAACCGAAAAAACACAAGTTTATAATTCACTAGGGGCCTTTTTTTCTCAGTACGTCTGGGACACTTGAATTTTTAGGACCGCCCCTGGAGAAGATACAATAATTGTAGACAAATTATGAGTCGAGTCATGGTTTTAATCATTGGTCAGGTTGTGGGTCGGGTCGTAGGTCATGGGTCGAGTCATTGTCCGGATCGTCCGTCGGTTCATTGGTCAATTATTGTTTAGCTCATGGTTCGATCATGAGGTATTTCATGGATTGGGTCATAGTTTGGTTTATGGATCGGGTCGTGGTTCGGGTTATGGGTCCGGTCATGGTTTGGTTCATGGGTTGAGCCATTGTTTGAGTCAAGGGTCGGGTAATTGTTTGAGTCATGGATCGGGTTATGATTCAGGTCATGGTTCGAGTCATGGTTCGGGTCATGATTCAGGTCAAGGATCGGGTCATGGTTTTGGACATGGGTCGGGTAATGGTTTTGAACATGGGTCGGGCGATTGGTCGGATCATTTTTCCAAGTGAAGGAATAAAAAAACACACCCTACTCCAAGGAATGAAAATCATCAAAAGCAAAGGAATCACATTCCTTGTGGAATGGTGCATTCCATTCCTATGTGGTAACCAAACACGATTCTTTTCATTCCAACGTAATGACTCATTCCATTTCACCATTCATTCATGCATACCAAACGATACCTTATGTTAACTTTGATATTTAGGTTCAATCGAATGATTCCCAATTTGGGATTGATACGAGTTGTTATTGTAGGATTTTTGATATGTTCAAGAAAGTTTTTTTGCTTGAAAAGCAACTACTTTGACCTCAAAAGTCAATGTTTATATCATCTTTGTTTTTGTAATAACCGTGAGAACCCATTTACGTGGTAAACCCCGGGTCCCTAATACCCGACTAACCAAGAGAAACCTAATTACTGTGTTAGAATATAAAGCAGGCTGCATTGTAAGCTATATGATCAATCTATTTTACTGGCTTTTGATTCCATTACAATATGTTGCAGATGATCCAAAAAAGACACAGCATCTACTTGATCTTGATGGAGCTAAAGAAAGACTATCTTTGTTTGAAGCTAACTTGACTGTTGAAGGGTCTTTTGATTCTGCAGTTAATGGATGTGTTTGTGTGTTTCATACAGCATCTCCTGTTCTATATTCAGTTGATGACCCACAGGTCAGGCCAACTTTTCATTCTTTTTCTCCTGCAGTCCTACTTATCCAAGATTAGTATAATTGTTTGAATTTTGTTTTTGGTATGAGAATCAATTACTTGAAAATTAACCGAATCCTTCAATACTTTGCTAACCAACGAGATCAGGTCGAGCCCTGCTTGTGCTGAGCAGTTGGCCTTCAAGAGATTTAAAAAATTGAAAACCAGTGAAAGCTGGATTTGAAAATGAGACTTTTGGATGAGGGACAACCGTTTAATGTTGTTACTACCATGTCACTCCTTGAAGATTAACTTGAATTATTTGCAGAAAGCTAAGCTTTTTTTTATTTTTTTGTTAAATTTCCATTAGGCACAATTGATAGATCCTGCTGTTAAGGGGACACTCAATGTTCTTAAATCAGCTGCAAAAGTTCAAGCCCTCAAGTGAGTGGTGTTAACTTCTTCTATGTCTGCAGTATCGTTTAATTTAAGACCTCTTGAGCCTGATGTTGTGGTGGATGAAACCTGGTTTTCAGATGCATTATTTTGTGAGCAGAAACAGGTATATTTGTCATTATTTTTGACATGCAATTTACTAACAGGAATGATAAAAGGAGCTTGGTTATTTACACATCCAACTTTTTTATTTTAACACCCCATCAACCTTAGATGTCTCGTATAAACCTATATGAGGCATATAGCCCCGTCGGACACCCAATCATTGACACTGAGAAATTTCGACAAACCATGATTGCCCCATAATCTCATATACGCTTTGTATAGGCTTATACGAGATGTATATGGAGTGTAGGGTGGATGTAAGAATAAAAGGACCCTAAAAGAAACCTAATAGCAAAACCGATGGTTTAGTTATGACTTTTAAATAACCGACTTCTATGGTTCGGTTATGATTTTGTGCATAAATAACTGAATTAACCAACTGATTACAGCCACCTTTAATTTTTTCAACTTTTTGATAAACATGTTATAGGACAGAAAAGTCTTGTTATAATTTCCTATAAATAAATAAAATAATAGATTAGTTGCCCTTGACTCTCCTCAACAAGTTAATAGGATTGCTTGTATATATTTGAATTAATAATAGAAAAATATATATATGTGCCCGATGCTTGACTTGGCATTCACTTTGCGCAAGAGCCGGATCGCTTTGCGATCTAATTTACGCAGCCTTATCCTCTATTTATGCAAGAGGTTGTTTCCCACAACTTGAACCCATGACCTTAAAACCATCTTTTGTTTTACACAATATTCGAATCTACTGATATTAAAACCATCTTTTATTTGTGAACTCTTTGATAAAGAATATGCTAAAGGTTAGAAAAGTCTTGCTGTAATTTTTATAAAAATCTAACAAGTTAACAGCATTGCTAATTATCTAACCTAACATATAGATTTATCATTTGAAATTAGATTAAACCGACTTACCTAGTCGGTGGTTAACCGAATTAACCAAATCGTTTATAACCAAAACCAAATTGTTATGAAAACCACATCAGTTGTAGATTTGGTTTTAGCCCACAACCAGCATGAACCTACCCATACAAATAAAGTATTTTATGTATTTCAGTTATGGTATGAACTTTCAAAAACAATGGCTGAGGATGCTGCTGTTAAGTTTGCAAAAGATAATGGTTTGAAATTGGTGGTCATTAACCCTGGATTTGTGATCGGTCCTGTCTTACAGCCAACTCTCAACTTTACTTCCGAGGGCATTATGAAGTTGATCAAAACCGGTCTGTTGATAGCAAATCTACAACTAATGTGTTTATATGCATGAATTAACGTGTTGTTTTTTTATATATCCAGGAAAAGAAGTATTTTCAGGTGACATTTATAGAGTTGTTGATGTGAGAGATGTTGCTACTGCACATATTTTAGCTTTTGAGAACCCGGAAGCTCATGGTAGATACTGCATGGTTTGCAAAGTGGTTCGATCGTTTGAGATCATGAAGATTGTAGATGAACTATATCAAGGTCTTGGTCATTCAGATAGGTAAACACAAACAACATGATGACATGATCCACATAGACTGATCATAAAGATGTAAATCTTAGATTGATATTCAAGCAGTTTTACCACTTTTTCCATATTTCTTCTTTAGCAACTCAAAATCTGGACTAAATTTTTTTTCCTTTAAATGTTAATAGGTATAAAGATGGCAAGCGTGTTGAAACCGCACCTTACAATGTATCAAGGGTAAAGGCTGAAAATCTTGGTGTTAAGTTTACTCCATTGAAGGTTATTATCAAGGATACTGTTGAAAGCCTCAAGCAGAAGCACATGCTGAGCCTTTAGAACATCAAATGCTGTGAATGTATTTTTGTTTGATAACAATGGTTTATATTCATTGCTTATATGTAATATTACTCACAATGGAAAACATGCAATTGAGAATTGTGAAGTGTCTGATGTTTAATTATGAAAACCAACCCGTAAAATTAGCAGCAGATGGTTCAATGGTTCATGTACACCTTCATATACTTCAGCTTTCTTCAATTTGTGAGCAACACTTTTTAACCCATCCATAGCTTCAGAACTTTATCCCGACCACCTGAGGCTACTTTCTCTCCATCAGGGCTCCAATCCACAGCAAAAACCTTAACACATTTGAGAAAATAAATTAAAAATAATTAATATTTTGTTGAAATAATCTTTTTTTCATGTTAACAATTAACAATTAAACATTTATCTTCATGCAAAAAAAAACCTCATCTGCATGACCAGGAAGGTCTTGCTTCAATTTCTGTGTCCTCACATCCCAAACCTAGAAAGAAAATATCATGTTTAAGATAACAACAAATAAAAACAATACTTAAAGAACCGATCTAAGATGATTTATTGTTAATTACAAACGAGATTAATTTTACCTTCAGAGTAGAGTCCTTGCTACCACTCAAGAGAAGCCTGCTATCAGCAGACCAGCTGCACAAAATCATAAAAGTGAGAAAGGAAGCTACATTAATATTATTTCCATATATATGCAAAAAAAAAGTTAATAATAATAATAATCAAACCTAATTTGATAAACAGGCCCCACGTGACCACGAAAGGCGGCAACAAACTTCCCAGTAATTCCATTCCATAACTTGACAGATTTGTCAAACGAAGCACTTGCAATCCATTGTCCATCAGGCGAAAAGTAAACATGATTTACCAGCTGCAAAAAGCAGAAAGATTCAAGAGACCATGTAAACTCTCTTTCAAGAGACCATGTAAACTTAAAAATTAGTTTTAATGTCAAATTAAGCAATACCTGTTGATGACCTGTCATTCGGGTTTTTGGGTGCTTGCTGACAGACGGTTCCCAGAGAAACATGGTGAAATCATCACTACCTGAAACTAATCTTTCAGGAGCATTGCCCTTCATTTTGTTGTATCTTTCTATAGCTGCCTGTTTTAATGACACAACAAATCATTTTTTTTGCTTTTTAAATATAATTGACATTTACAAAATGAAAAGTTACCTTCTTCATTTCTTCTGGTGATGAATATTGTTTATGAGTATGATCAAAAGCACCAGTACGAAGAACATACTCTGTGCTTAATGCTAGAGAATTCACCCAATGCCCATGACCCTGTATTTCAATATATTATCGCATTATCAAAGTAACATGATTTCTGTATTCACATTAATACATTATTATTTACAAAGTCCAAATGCATAGGACAAATAATATGATTATTATGACCATATTGACACTAATATTTTCTACAGTTTAACTTATAGTTTAGGTTCAAACTGACTACTATATTAATTCAGTATTGTTGTAGAGTGTAGACATTAAATTGTCAATAAAATTCTGTTAACCATCACGTGCAAATACCAAAAGATAGCAATGAATAAACCTTTAATTCACGAATCAACTTCCCCTGAGTAGTTTCCCATACTTTAATCGTACAATCTTGAGATCTGTACCAAGAAGTTAACTATAAGTAAATTTTCTTGTTTTAAGTTTCCATTTATTGCTCATAAAATAGTATCAAGTATATATTTAAATATAGAAACAAATACATAGAATTAACAAACGATAAAATTGTAGTTTTTTTTTTTTTTTTTGTAATAATATATACCCTGTATATATGAATCCATCTCCACCCCATTTTACACAAGTTACTGCAAGAGTGTGGCCACTAAGACATATAACACTTTTCCTTAATGTGACATCCCATATTCGTGCATCGCCATCTTTGCTAGAAGTGACAAAGCGACGACATGGCGAGCTGAGGTGTACAGGTTCCCAGGATATGCCAGTTATCCATTTCTTATGACCCTGAAATTTGTAAATTTTACAAATCAGTCCCAAACATTTTTTTCTATGGAAAAAAATGCATGAGAAAAACATATATAACAGTAAAAAATATTCATTATTTTTATAGTCAAGCACTCAAGCTTCAACAAAATCTAATTATCGTGAAGAATACTACAAATCATAACCCTAAAATTCATTTTCACCAACAGATAAACGAGTTCAGCATGGCATCATACCTCTCATTCAATAAAGAAAATAATAAACATCACAATTCTAAGTTAAATGCGTACGGCGCCAAAAAATAAAAAAATTCAGATTCTTATTTGATTAAGGCCAGACACTCAGACAGACAAAAATTCAAGGACATCAAATTACATATTCAAAATTAACCTGAATTCTTTATGGATTAGTGAAAATAGCTAAGGAGATCTTACAGTGAGCAGATTGCCAGATGGTCTTCCGGTCAGTGGATCCCAGCATTGAAGTTCTCCAGACTTACTCCCACTAACAAGATGCTTACCATCTGGTGACCATGCAATACAGAGAACCCAATTCTTGTGCCCTAAATAAATATGAAATCAGAATCAATAAATTTGCATTATTATACAACCTTCAAAGTAAGTTTTGAGCTTATTTTAACAGCTGCAGACCTTTCTAAAACAATTTAATTGAGAAGAAACAGCATTATAACACAGCAATATCAGTAGAGGGCATTGATATAATTTTTGATATAGAAATCAAATTCCAAAAAGAGATAAATTAAGTTTCAAATTTGTGTTTCAGTTCTTTTGAGTAAAGTTAACAATTTATGGCAGTTTCTAACCTGTGCAAGTGAACAGGGGTGTTTGGGTATTTAAGTCCCATAGGCGGACAGTTGTGTCACCTGAACCGCTAGCTAATTGTTGCCCATCAGGACTAAAAACAACTGAAAGTACAGCCTCAGTGTGACCTGCAAAAATAAAATTACCAAAAAATAATTTTATTACTTGAAAAAACACTAAAAAATTCACAAAAATAATAAATATACCAGCAATTGTAGAAGAACAACGATTAACTGGACGGATACGGAACACTGCCTGGGGTTGATACACAATTGTGACTACCTTCTCCACAGAAACTGAAAAAAGAAAAAAGTTGTGATGACATTTAATGATTTACCAACCATATAATATATCAAAGAATATTCATGACAATATTATACTAAAATTACCATAGTTTATGATTACCTTTTTTCTTCTGCAAATAATCTCCCAATTGTACAACAAGTTCATGGTCGGCTATATAAAAGGCATAAGGCAGCTTTTCCTCCTGAAAGAACCAAACATTAAATCATTCATTGATCATTTTGTAAGTTGACAAAAAAATATATATATAATCTTTAAAAAAGTACAATCACTGCCATTAGATTATATCGTTCACAACCACAATGATCAAACACATTCCAATTTCCAACCAATCCTAATAACACAAACACATAGTGCTTCAATTTCCATTCAGAGAATTCAACATGGAACAATTTCTCTAACCTAGGTAACCTTTTTTCTACTCCACTTTCAGAATTAGCTAACTGATTGACATAAACCTGAGTAGGATCCTAAAATATAGACATAAATACCTTCAAAACAAATATGAAATTGTCTCTCACAGGGTAAGAGTAAATGTGTCTTGTTAAACTAGCTATAGCCAATAACTTTCCTTGATATTCAAGATTTCAAACAAAAAGGAAGAAAACGATATGAGCATTGAGCAAGTATCTAAATTTATTAATAAAAATTTGTGGCGTGTCCTCTCTGCATCAATCTCAGTCACATGATTTAACTATCTTCTAAACAAATGAGATACAATCATCAGAAACCTTAAATTTCCAATTCCAGAGTTCAACATTTGATCTAATTTATAGTTACAGGTATGAAATATACCAAAGGAAATTGAAATTTACATTATTGAGGAGCTTGTTAACCATCTGTTGAAGCTCTTTAGTGCCAACGCTTTGAGGAAGATACATGGAAGCACCGAGTGGAGTTCCTTCAGGATCCGCTAATTGACACATGACGTTGTTATTCAGCCCCCTTGATTCTTCTCCGACTTCCACCTCCATTTTTTTAGGTTTTCCGAGCTGATTGAAGCCCTGTTGAGATGATGGAGGTGAGCGAGAAGAAAGGTTTGATTTTAGGGTTTTAGAGAGGGTTAAATTGACTTCTTTTATTTTTTATTTTATTTATTATTTTTTGAGTAAATTACTGAGATTTATTTGGTTTGTTAATGTTTTACTCTTAATCTCTAGGTCTCATAAATTAGTTAGAAGGTCTCATACTTTAAACATTTGTAACACATATAGTCCTTATGTAAGGGTAATTTGGTCAAGTATGTGAGGATAATTTGATAACATAAGAACTATATGTGTTATAATTACAATTTTTTTTACTTAAATCGTCTAGAACATTTCATTAACAAAGGTGAAAAATTACAATAAGCTGGCAGGTAAGCGGACAACTAGTTGCGCCGCAACCCCCTTTAGAATTGCAAATCCAATCATACTAAAAACAATTTTTTGGGTCCTAGGAGCCGTGATGTTGCTATTCATGACCCTCTGAACTCGGTTCAGAAAATTCACAGCCTCGGGGGCCAAGAACCCAATGTATCAAAAGCGAAGACGGTAAACACATGTTGGTTCTCCAAACAAGCTTTATCATGCTTAGCAACCTTACATGACCCCGCTTTTAATGCAGCTTGACCCGCCACGAATCCTGTATCCCTCAGCCCAACAAGAGGGGACACTCCTGTAAGGTCCACACACGAGTGTTTCTCCCATTCACATCCATACATCAATATATCCGCAGGCCATAAAGTATACCTCCCCTCGAGCGGATCCGCTAAGAAGTTCACGGGAGCCTCCTTTTTAGCAGACATGTTTGCTCGTTTAAGAACATCACACAGAACATCTCTGACCAAATCATGTATGTATTTAAAACACGGTAACTCCTTATAATGTACCGCATGCTCATCAAAAGAATCCAAGCACACTTTGTGACAAACTGGACACGACTCATCGGCTGGAAATAGACGAATCATTAGCATGTACTTCACAATGGCTAGATATTCCAAAGCCGACGTATGTTGCCCTAGTCCGTCAATAGGGACGACTCGCAGGAAATCCTGAGCATGAGGGGCCCGTAGACATTCTAACACTGCTTTTTGACGAGGGGATAGATTTAATTTCACTCCTAAATTCTGAATGATTCTACTAAACAAGGCACTCGCCAAGACATGTTGAGCTTTAAGAGGGGCGGTATCCTTATTGATGAAACCGTTGAGATCGAAATAAGAAAGGGACATGCGCAAACGATCAATCCCAAACCCGTAATCAGAGTCTAACCCATCCATACAACAATATCGAAGGATGTGGTCCTGCAGACTCCATGATTGTGCCCTCGAGGCCACAAAAGCATATGTAGATACATCCTCGGCTGAACATATACCCAACCCCCCAAAACGGGACGAGAGTGATGCCAACCTCCACTGAAAATCTCCAAAAAGGGACCTCCGCAAACAACAATATCTTCAATAGCTCATCGGAGACCCTTGTCAAAAACCGAAACAGCTTCCCCTACATACATTGGTTGACATGTTCTCAGACTAAATAAAAGCTTTGCAACTCCCATACATGAGCGTAGCAAAAGGAGCTCACTTTGAGGGTCTCGCAAACGTGGGAGACAACTCATAAGCTCCACAGCCTGAGATGCCCTTTTGACAGCCAAACTACCGATGAACCCCGCATCTCGACTAACCGCGTGTAACATCAGTGCCGGACGCGTGCCGGAACAGAGATCGTAACAGTAAACATGTACAGTGATTCAGGTACACATTTCGTTAAACTATGTTTAGACTATTTATACATTTGATTAGCATGAAATTAATATACGATTGTCTGAATTTGACTGAAACCTTAGGGTTTAACAGTCTGAAACATGTCAGACAACACAGTGTTGAAACACAAATACATGATGTGATAATTGTTTGCATAAACGTATGTGAGGATAAACAAAACGAAACTATAACGGTTATTGTTACAGAATGCTAAACCGACGAATTATTCGTATAGGTGACGATCTATACTAATGATTCTGATAGTTTAACGTTCTGAAATAAGGACTTGACAGTAGATAACAAGAATCAGAAAGCCAAACCATCGACGTGTTCGTTCGAATGACGATTCGAACGAATACGCGTGATGGTGACGCGATCTGATGAAACGATTACGAAAAAGAATAACGATACGAACGATAATAATTTTAAGGAATATTATATTTCTTATTTTACAATTTTGAAACTCATCATAAAATAATTTAAATTTAACTATTTTATTAAATCGCGAAGAAAATTTACGAAACGCGAAAATTATGAAACGCGTAAAAATAATTAAGTTCGACAAATAAAATTATTACAAAGATAATTAAAATAAAAATTTAGAAATAAATACTAACCATGTTGTTTAAAATAACTCATTTTAATTTAATTACGAAAAATACGCGTAAAGAGCCGGATACGCGACGAAAACGTGAACCGGGCAACCGAAGTGAACCCGAACACCACATAGGGTATAAAAACCCTAAATGAAAGAATTTCTTTCATTTTTAACCAAACTCCCTCCTTCTTTCTCTCATTTCCGGCTAACCCAAGAAACACCATTTTTACACCTTCAAAACCTTGTATCTTGCTCGTTTCTTAACCGATTCAAGTGATTCTTACGCCCACGCGAAGCCCTTGAGCCGGAAAGAACGAATCAAGTACCATCCGGGCAAGGCAAACGTTGTTGCTGATGCCTTGAGCCGGAAAGAACGAATCAAACCCTTGCGCGTCAGAGCAATGGGAATGACGGTGAAGACAAGCTTACACGACAACATCATGCAAGCACAACAAGAGGTGAATGAACGAGAAAACTTGAAGAAAGAACTTGATTGCGGTGTAGAGAAAAAATTGGAAACAAAACCCGATGGACTTGTTTACTTCAAGGATCGTATCTGGATTCCTGCAGTAGATGAGTTAAGGGAACTTATTTTTGATGAAGCACACAAGACCAAGTACTCTGTGCATCCCGGTGCTGATAAAATGTACCAAGACTTACGTGCATTTTATTGGTGGCCGGGTATGAAGAAGGACATAGCTTAGTATGTTGGTCGATGCCTTACGTGTGCTAAAGTAAAGGCAGAACACCAGAAACCGTCAGGGTTACTGGAACAACCTGAAATTCCACTTTGGAAGTGGGAACAAATAGCTATGGATTTTATTACCAAGCTACCCCGCACTTCCAGTGGGCATGATACTATTTGGGTTATCGTTGACTGATTAACCAAGTCTGCTCATTTCTTGCCAATGCGAGAAACTTACACGATGGATAAACTTACGAAGCTTTACATCGACGAGATAGTGGTACGCCATGGTGTGCCATTGTCTATCATTTCAGATCGTGATAGCAGATTTACATCAAGGTTCTGGCAATCATTGCAGAAATCTCTAGGGACGCGATTAAACTTGAGTACGGCTTATCATCCACAAACGGATGTCAAAGCGAACGTACTATCCAAACCCTGGAGGATATGTTAAGAACTTGTGTTCTAGACTTCGGTGGTAATTGGGATTCCCACTTGCCACTAATCGAGATCTCCTATAATAACAGTTATCACAGCAGTATCGGTTGTGCCCCATTTGAGGCTCTTTATGGTCGAAAATGTCGGTCACCGATCTGTTGGTCGGAAGTAGGAGATAATCGTATCATTGGGCCAGAACTTATTCAAGAAACTACAGACAAGATTGCTCAGATACAACAAAGACTACAAGCGACACGAAGTAGACAAAAGAGCTATGCTGATAAACGGCGCAAGCCGTTAGAATTCCAAGTGGGAGACCGTGTCATGTTGAAAGTTTCCCCATGGAAGGGTGTAGTTCGATTCGCAAAGAAAGGCAAACTAACACCACGATACGTGGGACCGTTCGAGATCATCGAGCGTATTGGTCCGGTAGCATACCGATTGAGCTTACCGGATGAACTTAGTGGTGTACATGACGTGTTTCACGTCTCAAACTTGAAGAAATGTCTTGCTGATGAAACTCTTATCATACCAGTTGAAGAAATTCAATTGGATGAACACTTACGTTTTGTGGAAGAACCATTAGAGATTATGGATCGTAAGGTCAAGCAACTGAGACGAAGCCGTATTCCTATCGTTAAAGTTCGTTGGAACTCAAAGCGCGGACCCGAGTTTACTTGGGAACGTGAAGATCACATGAGAAACAAGTATCCCCAACTCTTTGCCGAGGAAGTCGTACCGAATAACGAGTCTTAAATTTCGGGACGAAATTTCTCTAACAAGGGGAGACTGTAACATCAGTGCCGGACGCGTGCCAGAACAGAGATCGTAACAGTAAACATGTACAGTGATTCAGGTACACATTTCGTTAAACTATGTTTAGACTATTTATACATTTGATTAGCATGAAATTAATATACGATTGTCTGAATTTGACTGAAACCTTAGGGTTTAACAGTCTGAAACATGTCAGACAACACAGTGTTGAAACACAAATACATGATGTGATAATTGTTTGCATAAACGTATGTGAGGATAAACAAAACGAAACTATAACGGTTATTGTTACAGAATGCTAAACCGACGAGTTATTCGTATAGGTGACGATCTATACTAATGATTCTGATAGTTTAACGTTCTGAAATAAGGACTTGACAGTAGATAACAAGAATCAGAAAGCCAAACCATCGACGTGTTCGTTCGAATGACGATTCGAACGAATACGCGCGATGGTGACGCGATCTGATGAAACGATTACGAAAAAGAATAACGATACGAACGATAATAATTTTAAGGAATATTATATGTCTTATTTTACAATTTTGAAACTCATCATAAAATAATTTAAATTTAACTATTTTATTAAATCGCGAAGAAAATTTACGAAACGCGAAAATTATGAAACGCGTAAAAATAATTAAGTTCGACAAATAAAATTATTACAAAGATAATTAAAATAAAAATTTAGAAATAAATACTAACCATGTAGTTTAAAATAACTCATTTTAATTTAATTACGAAAAATACGCGTAAAGAGCCGGATACGCGACGAAAACGTGAACCGGGCAACCGAAGTGAACCCGAACACCACATAGGGTATAAAAACCCTAAATGAAAGAATTTCTTTCATTTTTAACCAAACTCCCTCCTTCTTTCTCTCATTTCCGGCTAACCCAAGAAACACCATTTTTACACCTTCAAAACCTTGTATCTTGCTCGTTTCTTAACCGATTCAAGTGATTCTTGCGCCCACGCGAAGCCCTTGACGAGCTCTACAAGAAAGTACAACGGATCTACAGAGTTACCCATCTGATTTCGAGGTATTTGGTTTTAAAGTGTCCGAAAAATAGGGTTTTTATCATGTGTTTGTGCATTGTTCGACCCACACGAGTTTAACAAGATCTGGAACTACCCTCGTGACCTGAACACTTTGAGGAATCCTTGTTTCATAAGCCTTTGTGTAAGGAAACCCTAGAACGGAAACGCTCGAAGAAGATGATGGTAGCGTGAACAGGTTGGCCGGAGCAGGTGGCCGAACCCAGTGAAGGTTGGACGAACCTTCTTGCTCGCTGCGAACCATCAGCCGAACTTCTGGGATGCCCTGGCCGAACCCTACCTGTAGTCACGAACCTTGGCCGGAGTCCCACTACTTGACGAACCCACATGCATTTAGCCGAGCCTAGTTCCATGCAACGAACCCTTAACAGCCAAATCATATACATGGCAGGCGAACCCATGCAGGCCAACTATCGACGAACCAGAGACGAACCCTAGTGATATGGCCGAACTCTAACCCAACCTAGCCCTTGCGAACCAGAACCGAACCTTCTCTGATGTGAGCGAACCTTCTAGTCGGTGAACCTCACAACTCTAGCGAACCGGATACAACCATTAAAACAATACTAGGGCCGAACCTTGCTAAAAAGGTTCGCTGGATTCGAAACCATGAGCCTGTAATAGATAGATGTTGGTGTTGTTCGACCATGTTCTAAACTCAATAGGATTAACCTAGTCTGATAATCATATCCGATCATTGAAATGGTGATACATCCACCTTCGGCCACTAGGATTATCTTTGGCCCAATCCATTTGTTTCGGCCCATAATGATCTTAACAGGCCCAACCCAACATCATCAGGCCCATTTCATTGTTAATAACCCATGAATGTCTAGCCTAAGCCACAAGGCACCTAACCGGCCCAATATTCGGCCCAACACTCCTCTTTATTCGGCCCAAGGGATTATAGCTACAGCCCAATATGATATATGAGCCCAAGCTCTTAATCTAAAGCCCACATCATTCATTATCGAATTAATTGGTTCTAAGGCCCACTAACTAGGCCCAAATGTAACATAAAGAGTCCAATGGGTTATCCGGCTCAATCGATCGAGATTCAATGAAAACTTATGGATGATCAATGTAAACAACGAGAACAATAAACAAACATATTGATGGGATGAACGTTTCAATTGTTATTAAACAATAACAAGTTTTTAAAAATACATGAAAGTTAAAAGTCTTAAAAGAAGGACAACTTGTAATTAATGAACATGTGAGACAACTTTAACAAAGAAGAAATTGAGTCGGATAACAAACAAGATTTGTATGTGTTAATCAACTTTAGGATTAACACCTACATGTGCAACAAACTCTTATAAACCTATACTTATAAACTATAACATTATGAAATCAATACAGGAGCTTGAACATCATAACAAAAGCAAACAAAGAGCGCGTGCATTCTTATCTTACATGGTCAACTACTTCGGACATAAGGTGAGTTCATTGTCCCCTTTCAAACTTATTTGTTTTACTTCGGGACTGAGAAGCATGTTAAACATTTTCATTGAAATGTTATTTAATGCTTTAAAACATAAACATGATTACTTATGATTGAAACCTTTACTTTAAGCTAGATGCTTAAAATCAATTGTTGGTTACTTGATTCAATTACATGAGACTTGATACAATTACATGATACTTGATACAATTACATGAGACTAAATGCTATTACATGAGACTTGATTCAATTACATGAGACTTGATACAATTACATGAAACTAGATTCAATTACATGAGACTTGATTCAATTACATGGGACTTGATACAATTACATGAAACTAGATTCAATCACATGAGACTTGATTCAATTACATGACACTAGATTCAATTACATGAGACTTGATTCAATTACATGAAACTTGATACTATTACATGAGACTTGATACTATTACATGAGTTATGATGTTTGGAAACTATTACTTGCTCCTAGGCCATCATACATGTATCTAACCATAGTTTACGTAATTGCTAAACGTCTGGTATTCCAGAGCTTGTACCTATGGGGTGAGATACATGTAATAACATAAACGCAATGATACTCAGCTATTACCTGGTTATAAGGGACATGTAATTGCTAGACTTCTGGTATTCCAGAGCTTTTGTCGGCTTATATGAGGTATGTAAAGGCTAAACATGAAAGTATCGATTCTAAGCTATTACCTGGTTATAAGGGACACGTAATTGCTAGACTTCTGGATATTCCAGAGCTTGTGTCGGCTTATACGAGGTATGTAAAGGCTAAACATAAACGTAACGTTACGGGGCTATTACCTGATTATAAGGGACATATAATTGCTAAACGTCTGGTATTCCAGAGCTTTTGTCGGCTTATAAGAGGTATGTAAAGGCTAATCATGAACTTGTTGAATGCTAAGCTATTATCTATATAAGAGACATGTAATTGCTAAACTTCTGGTATTCCAGAGCTTTTGTCTGCTTATAGGAGATATGTAATTGCTAAACTATGTGCGTGTGAATCAATGATGCTTGATAAACGTAATGAGAAACTAACACTTATGAATACAATAGACATGAAAACTTTGAAACAGATAACAAAGGCTTTGATGAGGATTGAATTGATTGGTAGGTAAAATGCTTAATTATTATTAACAACAGTATCATATCCGAATTAGTATGTGGTGGGATGGCGTCTGGGCGGGTCGTAGGCTCGACTCAGGGGTATGCCCTATATATAAGCATACCGATTTGGATATTACATGTGGAGTTAATGAGGTTAAGGTTTTACCGAAAGAGGTTTGTTGAAAACTATTTTAAACTTATAAACTATATGAACTCACCAACCGTTGTGTTGACTTGATCTTTTTACATGCTTTCTCAGGTGAAGAACAGGTTTAAGCTTAAGCTTTTGGATATGCATACTAAGCTGCCCAGATAGAGGACATAGTAGACTTTTGGAAAAGTACATCTTTTGTTGATGATACATATTACTCTTGATATCTTGTACATATACATTATTCTTTTGATTAGGTTTACTTAGTTAAATTGCAGAACATTGCTATTGTAATTTAACTTTGTAATCCTATATATCATTTGATTGTGCTTTAGATATTCTTAAACGTTGATGCTATGTAAACAATCTGATCATCATGATTATCATCCACGATATCACGCCCAGGGAACCTTCCGCCCGACGGGGACTCCGATCCAACCCCGCCGGCTCGGGGTGTGACAGATTGGTATCAGAGCTCAAGGTTATAGAGAATAATAGGTCATTTACTTAAACGGTTTGGCCTAGACTATAACTTAGGGACCTTCATATAGAGAACATAGGATTTAAGCTTGCATTGTGTCTTTTATATTCGATCATTACTTTCACTGATATTCTTTCGAGTATAAGCAGAATGTCATCAAGAAGACGATCATCACCGCCTTCTCCTACACAGGATACGGATCCATCAGCCGTTGCACTCGCAACCCTAGTCACTGAACTGATGATGACGGTTCTCCCTGGAATCATCACTCATGTCATAAACGGGGATGAGAACACTCTAAGCTTCCCGAGAACAATCACGAGAACTGAAGGATTAGTGCAAGGAGAAACTAGCAAGAAACGAAAACGGTGTCGTCCTAGGAAATCAAGAGATCCCGTAATCTACACTGAGGCCATTCCCCTTCGCCAAATGGCCGTTACTTCTGAGTTAGAGAGTCGTAAGCGTTATGCTGGAAAAAGCCCCCTTTGCGCTAGTTGTCACTATCACCACCGTGCTGAAATCTCATGCAAGCAATGCACCCATTGTGGTCAAACTAACCATTGGGATCATAATTGCAAATCTTCGATGGAATTAGTATGCAAACATAATACTAGCAAATTTCCTTTGTGTGCCACGTGCGGTCTTCATCATGCTGAGGATAAACTGTGCAAACATTGCCTGAATTGCGGGAGGAAGGGACACTAGAGTCGTGACTGTAATAATCCCCCGAATCATAACCAGAACCCTTGAAACACTACATACCCCCTTCCTCGACACAGCAAGGATTGCTATGTGTGCGGAATGTCTGAACACTTTGCACGAGACTGCCCAGTAAGGATATCTTCAGCAGGTACTGCGCGTTCTGAGAAGATGGCTACTTTACCAGTTTCTGATGCAAATTTGGAGTGGGATGATCCTCGAGGTATGCAAACTTTATCATGACACGATGAATTACTTATTGAGGTGTTAATTACAAATGCATGTTCTGTTGTGACTTTAGAAGCGATAAATCTAAGGAATCTGTAAGCAAACTCAGTGCCGATAAGATAATCGGAATTGTAACCTAAGAAATCCTTAGGTCAAATAAGCATTAAATAATTAAATAAGATAGGGTAATTTTTGATTATAGTTTAATAACTATAATCAGAAAGAGAATCTTATTTGATTAGAACCCTAAAACTTGCCAAGCATTCCGATCACGACCGCTTTTAACCCTTCCGTTGTCACACCCCGGGCTCTCGGCGGCTCGGGCGCTGCGACCCGAATTGGTTTCATGGATAATACAGTCTCGGTTAGAGTTTATTATTCATTGTAATATGATTTAGCGGAAGCGTTATTTTATGAATTCATAATTTTATAAATAATTCACATGCATAGATGTGAAAACCGTTTTCCATGATTTATAAAAAGTTCATACGCATAGGTATGAAAACCCTCACTGTCACTTTTTATAAAACATACTCATAGGTATGAAAAACCACATTTCGTTATTTGTAATTAACTTTTCAGGATTTTATAAAATTTATACGCATAGATATGAATATCATCATTTCATATTATTGTAAACCGGATTTTCACAAACTCATAATTTCGAATCATTTTATAGTATCCGGTTTATACATGACTTGGAGGCATAGCTCCAATAGCTCCATGGTCTCACCACAAGATCCTATTCAAGGTGCCATAGGCCAAGAATCTCTAATCTTGCTTCTCTTTTACATTTCATTATTACCTGAAAAGTTTTTGAAAATAAAACGGCAACATAATGTTGGTGAATACAAATAACAGACTCGATATGTAAACATAGCATGTTCGGTCCTTTAACCATAATTAATAATGGCAATACTACACATTTAGCAGGTTATTTCACTGATCGGTACAACCACTGCATACCCTGGCTTGTACTGTCACTGGTTAGGAACAACAGCGGAGTGCGTCTTACAATTGTTCCCTCCAGCCCACAGCCCGTCACTGGTTAGGTTTCCTGCGGAGTGCGTCTTACGTATAACCTTCCAGCCCACGTTACCAGCCACGTATGAGAATTTCACCCATAGCGGATACAATTTGCAAATCGTACGTATACTAATGGCCTAAATGCTGGTCTAATAGTATCCCTTTATGCGTCAAAGTTTAACATACAATGCTCATAAAAAAATCATTTATATTTAAAAACAAGTTAGATGTATTCATCTGAATTTTTGGTTGGCTGAGTGACAGCTTAGAACTTCTCCATATAAATTTGAGCAGCGTTTCTGCTTAATCTATCATTATAACTATTTGCAAGAATGATTTCGGGTGCGTTTGTTTTCTGTTCCTAAAACATATCGTAAGTTCAACACCATATTTGTACAACTATGGAATCGGATCTTAAACTTAACCCTATAAGTAATAATACACAAAATATTAAACTTAAAATTTAAACTAATAAACTGACATACGTACCTAATTTGTGTACCAACTTGTATATATGCAAAAATGTTGAATAAGAAATGAACTTATGCGAGAGGTTTCTCAATTTATAGAGATTTATACACCGACCTACTATGTCGGTTTATAATCTTCGAAATGAAGGAATATTGATTTCGTTGTTGACTGTTTTGAGATATGGATCATTTTATTTGCTATATAGTTACTTTTAGCTTTGCACCACATCACACGTACATTTATATATATATATATATATATATATATATATATATATATATATATATATATATGCACGTAATTTTTTTATTTTTTATTTTAATATTATATTATTATAATTAATTTAGCTTAAATTTTGTTTTTCTCTTATAACTTATAAAATATCACGCTTTATAAAATTATAAACATACGGGTAGGACCCACTCATTTTTCTCTACGTTTCGACCTAAGTTTTGTTAAAAACGGATCAAATTTCATTATAACGTATTTTATTATTATTATTATTATTATTATTATTATTATTATTATTATTATTATTATTTGAACGATTAAACTTAACGATCGTCTAAACCCCAACAATTTCAAATACTTATTTCATCTTACTTATTCGCTTAAACAAACGACGATTTCTAATTTTGAATCCTCGAATAACATATTTTATAAATTAAACTATTTTATTTATTAGACGGAATCTTATAATTCAATTGACCGTTTCTATTGTTATATTTTTGAATAATAATATTTTTAATTATAAATGAGAATATTTTATTTATATCCTTTAAACAGGATGTTACATCCGTTCACCTGAAAACACCATAATTAAGTCACCGTTAATTACATGACCAAAATAGTCAATTTTTGTCAAATTCAACACTTGGCGTATGAGTTTGGCGTATCTGGGGCGTATCACAGAGAGTTTCAACTTTTGAGCTGAAGGTGGCGTATTGGTTGGCGTATCCCTGGCGTATGATACGCCGGGCACTACCTGCAAGGCCAAATTTTCTGTTTTACGCCCTCTCGACCCATTCCACTCGATTCCGACCATTCCAATACCCCCATAAACATTATATAACACCATATAATCATATTGAACACCTTAATTCACCAATTTATAACCATTATGGTCATAATATCAAACGATTTACTAACGGGTCGTTTGCACCAAAACTCCTTTGAAATCTTATTCCACAAGATTTCTCAAGTTAAGTAAACCATACCACTTGTGTTTTACTAACTTGATTACACCCAACAAAGGACATTCACACACCATGTGAATAATCCAATGTCATGATCACACCACTTGTGATTCAAAACACCAATTTGAGTTGATTTCAATTACAATTCACACACCTTGTGAAATAATTCAAATCATTCAACACACATACAATTTAACACCAAGTCAATCATGAACTAGCATAAAAACACCATACCAACAACAATCAAGCAACATATATCACCTATTGCTTATTATTGTCTATCAACAAGCACCAATATCATATATTCACCATAAAATCAATCTTCCACAACATATTCATTCATGCATAACACCATTACACATAACAAACAGAAGATTGGGTGACTTACCTTGTTTCAACGCGCTATCCTCTATAATAACTTCCTTCCCGGGTCGTTTGGTTCCACTCACACCTTCATTACCACTTCATATTTTCAAAGCTAATAGGTTTAACATAATGGTTGACTACTACTAGTCAAAATACACCCATTCACCCCATTATCACCAATACTATTTAGTTTACACCAATTGACCCATTTAATCATAAAGATTTCATCTTTTATGATTGTATCACCTAATTTAACCACACCCATCCCTTTAATCACTTTGTTAGGTAACAATCAAGTTGTTGACTTTTCATCAAACAACTTGTGTGCAGTAATGTCACACCCCGGCATTGGCGGAATCACGGGAATGTGGCAGTTCGTACGTCAGAGCACACTAGTTTTAATAAAACATTTATTAATATTTTATTATAGGTACTACGACGTATGTCCGTCAAAGTTTGTCTAAATAAACGGATTATAGTGGGTTCTAGTGTTTAACAATTCACAACCCTACAACCAAAACGACCCAAACTAAACAAAGAAACCCAAAGTCTCATGACAACAAACTACGGGCAGAAATACAACCCGATAAATAAATATTATTCATAAACCATGCAAGAACAACTTCAACACTTGTCTCAGTACGAAGCATGTCCACTAAAGGTCATTACCTGAAAAACACACTAAAAAGTCAACTCAAAAGTTGGTGAGTTCACAGGTTTTGACTCAATAGAATATATACAAATGTGTGCGCACGTCGTTATGCCAAGTATATCATATAACAATAGAAATGAATGTAAATAACATGAGTCTCACAATCAAGCCTCTAACTTGTCTGCCCAAAGACAAATGCACACAACACTTGTCAAATAATCCAAAACGGATGTCAATACACCCAAAAATCGTGAGGAGTATATTCACCTACTTGCCTACAACAAAGCGTTGGTTGTCGCGACCAAACCATAGGTGAGGGTTGTCAGCCCCGAATAGATCTATCCAATACCTGTCCACCGGCTCGCCTCGCGAGTTAAATGACTGTGATAAAAATGGGACTTACGATAAAGTGTTGTAAAAAAAATAATAATAATATCAATCGTCTCATGTAAGTACAATTCACAACAAAGTCACATGAAAACTGAGGCATAATAATAGTAATAGAAAAACTTGTATCATTTTGTCAGTGTGTTTTCCACCCCGAGATTCAAAACAAAAATCAGTAAAGGGGCTATGAACTCACCTTCACTGCGTTCTTGCTAGCCAAAGAGATTCTCAAACAATCGGATCGTTCTCACTAGTGCCCTAAAACCCAAAGGACACATTAACAATCTATACTTGAGTCTATCATGTAAGTTGTTCACCCAATCTTACTAGACTTAGAATTTATTCCAACGAAAGAGATTTTGTTCGAACGACCCGTTGGTGACTCGAATTTAGTCTTATATCATAAATTACTAATTCACATTTTTTTAAAACCACATTATTTCCAAATAACCAAGTTATATTTGTAAAAAAAAAAATCCATTTTAACCATCAACTAAAATATTTGTAATAATTTGCCAAAAATAACAAATTCTACGTATTTTACCGTAAAACCGACAACACAACGTATACCAAATTACACAACAAGCATGCATTATTACTCAAGTCATTTTTAGCACTTAATAATAAGTTTAATTTACTTATTTTTAAACAAACTTCGCTGATTAAAATCAGCCACACAATTACGTCGTATTATCACGTTAAAACGACGTTTTTACGTGTTTTTCGGACATAGTTTTCAAGTATAACGCTTTATAAACATCTTAAAACACTTATACATCATAAATTATTAATTTTTATCTTAATATTTTGATAAAAGTTTCTGATTGAACTCAGAATTATAAACCGATATTTTTACGAGTCAAAAATAGTCCAAAACGCGTAATTTCGGTCACAATTGACCATTATAAAAATATACTTTTAAATTCACTTGATTTTATACTTTAAATATTTTATAGAATCACTTAAATTACTTTTATAAATCTGCCCAAAATTATTTTATGAAAAACTTCTATTTTTAAAGTTTTTAAACTTATCAAAACACCCATTTTAACTTAGTAAATCTATGGTTAATCATCCAATCATTATTTGTTAACAAAATTACTTATATATATATATATATATTTAAGTATATTAAGTTTTAAGATCAGAACTTATAAATTTCAAAGCAATATTTTATATATATATATACACACACACACACACATACATACACACACACATATACATGCATATATATATGTACATGCATGTGGGTATCCTTTATGTACATACATATCCATATGCATATACACACATGCATGTCATCAAAATAATCATCTAACACATAAAATATGTTTATGTGTGTGTATATATATTTCAATGTGTAAGGACACATACATACATACATATATATGTGTATATATATATACTTATGACACACACACCCATGTGTATATATGTATAGATGCAAAACTCCCAAACACACACATTACATTCTTGTTTACACCAAAAACCCATTTGATTTGAAACTTAAACTTTAGGTGAACAACTTTACATTTTATAATTTATGAACAAAATAAATAAAGATAAATATAATAAAATAAATAAAATAAAAATAAAAGATATAATATATACCTAAGGTGTGGTGAAACAAGAAAAGAACAAATGGAGATGGTTCTTTCTCTACAAGTTGTTCTTGCACCAAGAACTCTTCAAATCACCAATTATTGATGGGAAAATAAAGAAGATAATGGTTAAAAAAAATAGAAAATGGTGGTGGGACGGTGGTGGTGTGCGAGCAAGAGAGAGGGAGGGAGGGAGAAAGGTGGTGTGTTGGAGTAAAAGAAATGAGTTGTAGGGGATTTTATAATGATCTTGCATGTCCATAAATGGACATGTGTCCAACACATGGCAAGACTACAAAATTTGTGGGTTATGGTGGGTTAAAACGGGTATAATCTGAGTCCTACGGTGTGTAAATCTTGTACCGGATATTAAATAAAATTTTGATTTTTATACTAAAATTAATAGAACATTTAATCCAACTAAAATAATTAAATTTTAGTTAAAAATAATAACCTTATATGTCATTAGATTAATTAAATCCCTTTTACGCAGATAAAACACGGATGAAGTCATTTGTCTGAAAATTTAACGGTTAACTTTAAAAATTACGGTTTTTCATTGTTAACTCAAATATTGATTTATGATTTATTATTTTATGCTAATCTAAGCATATCAACTAAATTCGTTAACCGAGTCGTCACCAACGTTCGTTTTAACACCGTCAAATGATACCGAAATCTCAAAATCACTAAATGCAAACCCGTGCATTTAAACAAACACTCTTTGCTAAACTTTTCTGATAAGTTTAATTTATCAATAAATAATAAAGTCATTAACGCATTAATTAAAAGAGCTTAACATACTAACCGTACAGGTTATTTATTGACAACGTCAACGGATGTCACAAGTAAATTTTATGCACATATGTATATCCTTTATATGAACTCTATAAAACCCCATATTTTGATTGAAAATCATTTAGATTCAACATTATCACCTATTTATCAATCACAATCTCATATTAACATCTATTTCATGTTTACACATTGAATTAAATCCCCAAGTTCTTATCCCCCAAGGGCCATGCAAGACCCCATCAACACCATGATATCAAAAATCATGAAATCATCACAAATGTGTTTTTAGATGTTATAAATATGAAAACTATTAACAACTAACACCATATAAACTCCCAATTTTGGATTTTAACCATCCTACCCACACCCCCAATGAAGACCCACGAAATCCCCATCAAGAACACCCAAAAATCATACCTAAATGTAATATGAAACAAGAATAACTCAAAATCTTAGTTGCATTAATGATCCTTTCAGATTTGAAGCCCCAATTTTGAAGATTGCAGCTCTTCTTGTTCTTCTTCTTTGTCTGGGTCGTCTCCAGCACACACATACACACATGAAGTGTGTGTATTTTGACCAAAGTCAAATAATAAACCCCCTTTTAATTAAGTTTCAGCAATTGTCACTTTTAACCCCTCAATTACAAGTTAAAACTAACTAACTTATTTCCAAATTAATTAAGTTAGTTAACACCCACTACAATATATTTATTTAAACACCAACCAAATAAATTATATAATTAAGATTATTAAATCTTATAAAACACCCTTTAATTAAAATAAACACAATCATCCACCAATCATGTTTTATTTATAATGTTTTCCAAAATGGGTCGTTACATCCGGCCCCTCGGCCCTAATAATATCCAATGCTTTAGCTACTTCTTTGGTGTCTCCAATATTGTACCATCATCTAAGTACCAAGCATGGAAGGGAAACACACAACACACCTTAATTCAGTGAACGAGTGGATGCAAAACCAAGGCAAAAGGTAGAGGTCCCAAATGGTCCCCTTGCCGAACCCCAGTGGTGGACCAAATGTGGGCATTACCAACATATAATCTAGTCGGCTGCCCATACAGGAGATCCACCCCATAAAGAAATTTACAGGCAACGAGTCTGAACCTGTCACACCACCAAATTCCCACTCGTGGTGACAGTCCACGTGGGTGTGACGTGGCCAGGATCACAGCTCGTGGTCATATTGAACGACTCTATATGAGTTAACTCAATCATACAGTTTGCAAAATAAGACTAGTTTCATAAGTTTAGCAGCGGAAAAGTTCATCATGAAAGCAGCAAAATTAAGTGATCAGAACTACATCGTTAACATTGTTTAAAACGACAAAAATCAGAACATAAGCCTAGGTTTAGAGTCTATATGCATGCAGACTCTCTTGTGCATCTCCAGGTGCATCCTAGCTCGTGATGTTTAATTACCTGAGAATACATGCTAAAATGTGTCAACATAAAGTTGGTGAGTTCACAGGTTTAAGTATTGGAAAGCAGTAAAACAGTTATATATACTGGGTATGTTAAATAGATTTGTTGGATCTACGATCCGTGGAGTGTGTCATGTCATCTTACCGAAACTCGACTGTTTCCATTTGCCTCTGCGGGTCATCGCGGAACCCGACATCAACATCGATATTACACTCGTTATGACATCCTGTCAACGTTGTTGCCGAGTGGGGTTGGTCAAACCCAGTAGTACTACGTAATAACGAC
Source organism: Mikania micrantha (assembly GCA_009363875.1). Classification (NCBI taxonomy): domain Eukaryota; kingdom Viridiplantae; phylum Streptophyta; class Magnoliopsida; order Asterales; family Asteraceae; genus Mikania; species Mikania micrantha. The sequence continues at coordinate 52,522,338 of CM018689.1, read as the reverse complement.
TCGTTTGTACACAACTAACGGTAAGGGTGGAGAGGACTTGTTGCGATAATAGTACACTCAAAATAGTTTTTCGACATACCAGTCATATATCTAAAACAGTTGCATAGCATTCTCACCCCAAAAGATTAGTAAAACAGTTAAGAGTAAAAGTGGGGCTGTAAACTCACCTGAGTCTGCTTGAGTGCGTTCTTACGAGAACGGAGTAGCTCGCTGGCTAGTAGTTACCTATATCACATAGGTGTTATAAGTTTGCGATCATATTTGTGTTGGTCTCACAGGACCGTATTCGTGTCTAAACAACTCCTGGTTGTTATGCGGGTCGTGTTGACCGTGGTTGACCGTGTTGGTCGTGTTGACCGTGTTTGACCTAACGACCCATTGGTGAACCGTGTGTTGGTTGTAAATCGTGAAACATTCGTGTAAGTGCTCGTCGTGTGCAAAATGCGCAAGTCACGTCTATGGACAACTTACTATTTATAGTAAGTTTCCATTTATGGAAAGTTCACAAAGCGTAATGGTTTTAAAGTTCTAGCATGCTCATTAGTCCTACGTGATCATGTTAACACATAACACATCATCATACGATATCACATAAGTCATTTATCTCATGTTAGCACATAAAAGTTTCCTAAAATGGAAAGTTTCCACTTATGGCATACGCGCTATCGGAAACCATCTTACTCAACATACTATCACCATGTTAAAGCATAGTAAACCACTTAGCATGCTCAATTCGTATTCATTGCCTCTAAATTGATAGTTTGAAAAATAAAGTTACTATAAATAGTAACTATGGCATTTTTCATACAAACGATTGTCCTAAATCATTCTAATCCATTTTCATGTAACAAGTCATCATAATAGAGCACGTAACATCATTTAAACATGTTGGTCTAGATCTAATCACTATCTATCAACATTTTGGCTATAAAAGTTACTAAAAATAGTAACTATGACTATTATAATACAATTAACCATTCTAATCAATCCTAGACCATTTTTATAACACATACCATCATATTATGCTTTTTAACATTATCTAATCATGCTCATATAGTCAAAATCACCATTTATCAATATTTAGGCCCAAAAAGTTACTAAATATAGTAACTTGGCTAGATATGACTAAAATCAACTTCAAAATCACATTCTAAGCATCAATATCACTCTAAAATCGTTCTAATAGCAAATCCATATACATGCATGTTCACAATACTATCCATTACACCATTTCCTAACTAAAAGTTACTATTAATAGAAAGTTTATCAAAAATTATAGTTTTAACCATTTTAACACAATCTAACCATGAGTTATCCTTCTAATATCATCAATAATCATCTACCATCATTCAAAATCATCTCAATATTCATGGATCGTACATGCATGCATCAATAACATCATAAATCATCATTTTAAGCATCAAGACATATACTCAACATCTTGGATCATTATAAAACACCATATAATCATCATGGATCATCAAGAAACGCATCTAAGTCGACAAACCCAGAGGCAAACTTCGTGCATGTGCATCAAAGGTGCTTGCATGTGTGTTTCATGCCTTGCATGTGTGTGTAGAAGTGACAAATGACCATTTTAGCCATGAGGGGTGTAAGAACTACCTTCTAAAGCTTCGGGATCCCTGAGATGATGATTTCACAGCCTCTAGTTCCTCTGGACAGCTTGCTCTTAGCAGAAATGAAGTGGTGATGGTGGTGGTTTGTGCTCCAATGTGTCCTCCAAGCTTTCAAAGCTCAAAAATGGCTTCCAGAGGTTCTAAGGGTGAGTTGCAGGTGAAGAAGACGAGTATGGAGGGTCTAGAACTCGAGAAAAGGGTTATAGGCCGGCTAGAAATGATTTCCTCTTGGTTTTATAAAGATTTGCCGTCTGACACCCGTCGCGTACCGCGACGAGAGGCCAAAAAGATGCTTCGCGATACGCGAAGTAATTCGGGATTCAAACCCTCGCGCCGCCTGTCGCGTACCGCTACAGGAACTCCTGTTGGGCCATCGCGTACCGCGATGGGTTCCTGAGAAGCCCAATAAGCTTAGTTTTGTTGTTTCGAACCGATTTTCGCGTATTTCACGATTATGATCATCGATTCTTGACATATAAACATTGTCCTCAATATTTTGGATTCCCTAGAACCTAGGTGCAGTGAAAGTGTACTGTGGTTTCACCAACGTTCGTTATTCAAGACACGTGCGTTGTGTTTTGCGATAATTCCTTGAATTATCGGTGCGTTTGGTCTGTTGTGCCACGCGTCACACTAAATAGTAATTATTCTAGTGCCACGTATAAAATAATAATATAAATTATTATTAAAATAAAGTTAGTGCTGACCTGGAATTTACGGGGTGTCACAGAACCTTATGAAGGAGGGAAGTCCTAGAAACCAGGTTGAAGGCATTAGTGAAATCAACAGTCAACAAAGCTAAGGACCCATCCGAGTGAAACTAATTTAAAAATATGTTCGCGCTATGAAGCACGTCGTCCGCCCCACTAGGAACTCCCACCCCAAATTTAAGACCATATGCGTAATTTATAAAACATATGGACAAAAAGTGAAATACAAATAAAACACAAGTAATATATCAATAATTTACTCTTATTTTTTACAAACGTTAACCATGTAAGCCATAGAGATGTTAACAATACAACAAGGGCATAAAACCATTGGACAAGCTGACATATACTTCTTTTTTAACTGCAAAGAAAATTCTTTACTAATTACCCAAAAAAAGAATAGATAGGCCTAACAAGAACTAGACCAAAACATTTCAAAATCAAAGCTGCACCGTGTATTTTTGTTTATTTGCTTCATATTTGATCTATTTTTCACCCAAAAAAAACTAAATATTTTAACATCTTTTATCAATTTTTGTGGAGAGATTACCATATGATTAAAATTTTGTTATTTTTTACCTTTCATATACACCAACATGGCAAATACCTGTTTTCACGTTTTGTTTGATTTAGCGCTAAAGGTAGTGTTGGTCTAATAGGCCAAGCAACTTAAGTAAAAGCTTAGAGACCCACAAATTTAAGGCTTCCAATTAAAAGAAAACTTTATATGTAGTTGGGTTTTATTTGACTATTGGGTTTTTTTAGTTTTGTGAACTTTGAAAGGAATATAAATACAAGAAAGACACAAATAAAAAGCAAATTTTAAAAATTATGCAAATAGAAAATAATTCCAAAATCAAATAGAAAAAAGAAAAAAATACTACAACTCATTCTAACAATAAAAGTTTTATGGTAAACTAGAAATTTCGTTGAGTATCTTAGATACCATATAAGCCTGACAAAATGATTGGGTTGGATGATGGGTCATAACAAGTTCGGGTCAGGATGAGTGCAAGTCAGAGATGGTTGTTAAGCAAAATTAGCTTGGGTGTAAATGCATTGTTTTTAAAAAACTCCAATTTGGATCAAATTAAAATGAATTATAACTAAACAAATAGTTTATTTAAATAATTTTAAATGTTTTTTTCATCAAACGTATTATTAATAATTAATAATTATTATCCATTTGAATCCATTATATTTAAATAATTTTAAAATTATTCATCTTAACACGCATTGTATTAAGGAGTTACTCATCTCAATTATATGTTACGGTGCTACCAATTTTTACCCAAATTACAATATTTATTCACCAAAACCAACTTATTTCCCTTCCTTTGAGTTAAGATTGTCAGGTATAGGACCACACAATCCATTAATTACTATAGCATTCACCATCTTTACATAAAAGATCCTTCATAAACCGTCAAACCGATAACTCCTGCATTTCAAATTGTCAAATTAGATTTACTTTTTTAAAATTCGAACATCATAAAAATATACTTAATTATAATGATCAAGATAATTTATAAACTAACATTCGCTTATCTCTCAACTTTTCATTCAAAATTCAAATGCATCATATCATACATATGATAATCATATCTGTCATTCAATCCCAAAATATATATAATTAAACCCCAACACAATCATTCATCAATCAATACCATAAACCCTACATCCAGTTGATACTTAATTACAGGAAATTACAATGAAGAAGACGATTATTTGTGGGCTTTTGATCTTTTTCCTTTTCTTTTCAACCTTTTTGTATCAAAGCCATGCAAACAACAAACAAACACATGCTCTCAATAATCTTTACCGATCGAAAAGGTCCGGTGATTCGGCCATTAACACTAGCAGTTTCATGGCACCTCAAGATTTGAAGCCTGATTGCATTGTTCTTCCTCAAGATGGTCTGAAAGAGAAAGATAAAATTAGCAGGCTACCGGGTCAACCATTTGTTGAGTTTGATCAGTACGGTGGGTATGTTACCGTGAGTGAATCCGGTGGCCGGGCTTTTTATTATTACTTTGTTGAAGCTGAGAAATCAAAAGAGTCGTTGCCACTCCTTCTTTGGCTCAATGGAGGTAATTAATATAACCCTAAAACAACCTAAAATGTTAAATTCTTAATGCATGCATACATACGTATATACGCACATACAATACATACATACATATATACATTTGTAAAAATAGTTTATTTTCAGAACCCAACAAAGATTATTATTATTATTAATTTTTTTTTTCAAGAGAGGAGGGTATTATCACACGAATGATGTTATCTTTTTTTTTTCCTTCACGAAAACATCAAATCATTATCCTTCAACTCTCATTTAATGATAGTAATACCTGGTGGTGCACAAACCGGTTTTTTTGTCAAACCGGTTTGGGATGAAACTGGTTCGGTTTGAAAACCAGTTTTAGAAAAGGGGATGCGAAACCTATAGAAACCGGTTTGAATGGGTTGAAACCGGTTTTAAAGCCAAAATTTAGAACCTATGCCAAACAGGCGGTTCGGACCGGTTTGGCTAGAACCGTTTTTTTTTGTTCACCTCTAGAAATACCCCTCAATATTAGACTGCCTCCACAAGTTAATTATACAAGATTTGTAGCCACGTTTTTTTTTATTGATTTACTTTATAAATATTATTTGTCATTTTAAACAACGATTTTAAAGTCTTGAATTAAAGTAAGAAAACTTTGAAGTTGCTAGTTGAGTCATCAACTCTTAAATCTAATTCAATTTATATTTTGGTTTTTTGGTTTTTTACCTAAAGTATGATGTAATTTCTTATTTCTCGTAGGATGTAATTATTTAAGAAAAGAACTAAATACAAAGATTTGTTTAATTTTTTTAGCTTGTGTTTCAATATGAATTTTATTAATAATCTAATTTGTTTCAATAAAATTCATATTAACAGGGCCGGGTTGTTCTTCCCTTGCTTATGGAGCCATGCAGGAGCTTGGGCCATTCCGAGTCAACAGTGATGGCAAAACTCTTTACAGAAATAAATTTGCATGGAATCATGGTATATATACATTATTACATATTTACATTCTACAAATTAAAATTTATTATATATATATATAGTTAATTTTTGAATGTTTAATTCTAGCGGCAAACGTTTTGTTTGTGGAGTCACCTGCTGGTGTTGGGTTTTCATATTCGAACATATCTTCGTATTACGACAACTGTGGAGACAAATCAACCGCGGAAGACAATTATGTGTTCTTGTTGAATTGGTTAGAAAGATTTCCGGAGTACAAAGGCAGAGATTTTTATATCTCAGGAGAAAGCTATGCCGGACATTATGTGCCTCAACTTGCACATACCATTCTACACTACAACAACATGGCAAACAAAACCCTAATCAATCTTAAAGGGATCCTTGTAAGTTTGTAAACAAATTTTCTTCTCTACTTAATTTACATATGATTTTTGTTGGTAGTGACTGTTTTTGATGAATTTTTGAAAAAATCATAATATATTGTCAGAAAAATAAACCTTTTCTACTAGTGTAACTAGGGGTGTAAACGAGCCGAACGTCTAATGAACAGTTCGTTCGTTTAATAAATGGACGAAAACGAACAAGAAATTTCGTTCAAAAACGAACGAACATGAATAAAAGTCATCTTCGTTCATTTGTGTTCGTGAATGTTTGATAAAGAATTTGTTTATGGTCGTTAATGTCCGTTAATATTCAATTATTATGTTTAGTTGTTAAATATGTTTTATATTCTTGCATTTTTTACTTTTAGTTTAATATCATAACATTTAAATTAAAAAAATTAGTTATGCCAAATTTTAGTTATTTGAAATTTGTATCTTGTTAAAAACATAATAATTTGAAATTCAAGCTTTTGAACTATTAGTTTAAAGTAATTAATTACAATTATTATTTTATATTTTTCTCTGTTTAAAGAAATTTAGTTTTGATTTGTATATTATATGTTTAACATTAAGATGATTATGTCTAATATTTGAGATCGAAAATGCTAATTTTTATTTTTAAAATAATATATGTTCATTTATGTTCGTGAATTAGCACAATTCTTTAATGAATGAACACGAACAAAATTTTTCGTTCGGTAAGTGTTTATGAATCGTTCGTGAACAAACTAAATGCTAAAAGAACGAACACGAACAAAGACTTGTTCGTATTCATTCAGTTCATTTAGAGCCCTAAATATAACCAATCAAGCTTCATATTATAAGCTCTAATACCTTACTTTTAATCATTAAATATATGCAAGTTAATTTCTTTTTAACTTCAATTATTAACTTGGTAGTTAATTTGTCATGACATCTACAGATTGGGAACGCAGTGATCAATGATGAGACTGATAACATAGGGATGTATGATTATTTTCATTCGCATTTTCTAATATCAGATGAAACAAATGACCAGATTCATAAATATTGTGACTTTTCTCCAAATGCACCTAAACAAACTGATGAGTGCAACAAAGCAACCAAAGAGGCTGAACATGACACTGGTAACATTGATATCTACAACATCTATGCTCCATTATGTTCAAACACAAATCTTACTTCCAAGCCAAAGCGAATGGTAGATCTTTATTGATGACCATATGTAATTGTGTACACAAATGCATATAAGAAAGTGATCAAAAGCTAACATGATTTGTTTTTTTTTATGCGCGTACAGTCGAATGTTATCGATCCATGTAGTGAATTCTACACACATGCTTACATGAATCGTGAAGATGTGCAAGAGGCAATGCATGCCAATGTCACAAAACTTGATCATGATTGGGAGCCATGCAGGTAAATTGATTTACAGTAACTGGATTTGCAAGAATCGGCCCGAGTGCTTGTCATGGGGCGAGCACTTAGGGCCCAAACTTTTGGGGGTCAATTTTTTTTATGATATTGTTTAGGTATCAAGTGATGCCTAACATATTTAATAAAAATATAAAGTTATTTGTAATTATACGGTTTATATAGGGGTTCAATAAATTAATTAACATTTTAGAACTAATAACATATTTTGAGAGAGCCAATTAATACAATTAGTGTACTTAATCACATGTTAAAAACTAAAACTCCTACTTTGTTGGGTTTGTACCTAATGACTTAACCCAAATGATTGTAGAATACAATATTAAACTACATGCACCTATTGATAGGATACGGTTTGGTTTGGTTTGGTTTGATTTTAAATTCAAATGGTTCTAACAATCAAAATCCCTTAGTACTAATAGTTTGGCTCATGATTTAACTTAAATAAGAGTATGAACACACTTAATCTATCTAGCTTGATAGTTGAGACTTATTAGATTATTGTTATAAATGTTCTTGAAAATTATGCCTCTTAAATAAATATGTAGCACTCAAAAATATACAAAACACATTTTTAAGAGTCTCACATGTCTTCAAATATATTTATTGGACTTGCAAGTATGCATCTTTTGAATCTATTTACATGAAGATAATGATGAAACAAACTATGCAGTGATATAATCAAGCAATGGCTCGATAGTCCTTCGACGATAATTCCACTCCTAAGGGAATTCATGGATAATAACTTGCGCGTCTGGATATTTAGGTAACTTCATAATAACTTGAGCTTAGATCACAAAATCAATGATACCACATGTAAGTTAATTTTGTTTTTGTGTTCTATAGTGGTGATACTGATGGACGAGTGCCAGTAACATCAACCAGTTACTCGATTAATTTGATGAATCTACCTATAAAGACTCCATGGCATCAATGGTTATATCAAGGGGAGGTATGCATCTTATGGTTTCTATTTAAATTGTATTTTAATTAGTTATTTTGCTATAAATTATATAAATTTGAAAGGTTGTTTATAACTTCATGAAAATCTTAGATGGGTGGATTTGAACAAGTGTATGAAGGAGATCTAACGTTTGCCACAATTCTTGGGGCGGGTCACCAGGTGCCAAGCTATAAACCGAAGAATGCACTTGCACTTGTTACACATTTCTTGATGGGGAAACCTCTTGATGATTCTAAAAATTGATTAGTTTAATTAATAATTTTGTTTTGATTTACTAGCTTAGATTTGTTCATTGACTTATATTGAATTGTTTATTTGTACCCGCTACAAATATTTTGGTTGTGAAATTAAATGAACATGGTTTTTTAAGTCGAATGCAACATAAAGCGTAAATTACTGATATGGTTAATGTGGTTTGCTAGTATTTCACTATTGGTTCATAGATTTCATAAATTACCCATATGGTACTAAACTTTAGATATTTGTAACATATATAGTCCTTAGGTCACCAAATTTCGATCACATACTTGACCAAATTGCCCTCAGGTAATGACTATGTGTTATAAATGTTTAAAGTTTAGAATCATATGAGTAATTTATGAAACCTATGAACCAATAATGAAATAATTGTAAACAACATGAACTATCATGGTATTTTACTCATTATCTTATATTATGTTATCTTACTTAATAATCTGTTGAAAATAATTTTGTTATGTCTCTCATTCCTATTAAATATCAACAAATTTTAAATAATTCAATTAGTCAATTAAATATTAAAAATATAAATCTTTTTATTCAAGTAATTTTACTAAAACTTGATATAATAATAAGAAATTTTCAATTGTGTCTTGTCTTAAAGCATAATTTCATAATTAAGAACAACTACTTTCATGATTATTATTAAAAAAATTGCAAGATGTTGTTCAAAATGATTACTTCACACATTTTCAAATTCTATTTGAAATAACTACTTTTGGGTGGAAGGTGTTAACAACAAGGGATGGTTTATGTTACAAAATACAAACTTACAATAGCAAACTTTGAAATACGTTAAATGTGAACTTTTTTTTTTTTTTAAAAAAAAAGAAGTTTAGAGCCTTTTAACCTCATCGAATTGTCTCATCTGTCACTTTTAGATAAAATAAAATTTTCTTCAAAATTCACATTAAAATATTAGAATTCAATTCAGATAACCTATAATACTTATTTTAATTGACAATTAAAGTTTATTATACCTCATAAAACACAGTTTTGGTCACATCTAGACAAAATGTACAATAACCCTTTTCACGGACTGAAACACATACATATGTGTGAACCCTTTTCACATACTAAAAGTCTAAAACACATACAAATGCTCTCTCACAATTTGCTTATCGCGATAAGTTCGGTATTAACCATGGTTGTAAAAATCCTCGACTAGGCTGATTAATCGGCCGATTAATCGTTAGTTTCCTAAGGCCGACTAGGCCCGACTATCCGATTAGGCCGATTAGTTGGCCTATTAATCCCTAGTCCCCACCCCACCGACCGACTAGCGACTTCTACAACATTGGTATTTACACATTTGACATTAATTGAGACTTAAATTGACTTTTATGCCAAATTTTTAAAAAGGAAAACTTTATACAAATATAGCCAACTTTTTAAAGTGTTCCAATTAAATCACTCAAACTCTTTTTATTTCAATTTAGTAACTAAACTTAGATAAGGTGTTTTAATCTTATACTTTTAACCTCTTTAGAAGGTTACCATGCACACATGTCATTTATCCTGCTGGCGTGACATTTCTTTCTTTATTTTCATTTATTTTTATTGTTGACATGAAAAATGACGTGGATTTCTTTCTTTTCGTTTTTTTCTTTATATTCAACTCTCTTTTTTGTTTTATTTTTTGGTTTTTAATAAAAAACACCATTCCCTTTTACGTATTTATCGATTTTTTTGTTATGGTTTAACTTTTTTTCATACTTTTAACTCTTGATTTTTTTTTGTTATGGTTTAACTTATATTAGAAGTTCAATTGTAATCCTCAAAATACAAAAAAATAATATTCTCTTTTACGTTACTTTCAAATATTTTGTATTAAAACGTATTTCATCTGACCAAAATTTCTTTCTAAAAGAATTTACAACTCAATGAACATAACTTAAGAAAAAATCAAACATCTGTCACTCGAAATGCAAAAATTAAATGTCATATTTCATCAAACAAATTTCAAAAATCTATTGTTTAAAACATATGAAGCAACATCAAAACAAAAATATTGTTCTAAACATTCTCGTCATGAATTACACCTGTTGAGACGATTTTTTTTGTCTATCTTTTGAAATGTTTTGAAAATGTACCGAATCGGCCGGTCGGACCAATCGAACCGGCAACTCATGGGTGAACCAGTCAAGTTCGGGGGTTCTGGGCCGTTTTGGGCGAACCAGCCGGTTGAACCGGCTTTTTATTCATTTTGATTTTACATATATATTTTTATAAAATCATCCGGTTCTTAAATATTGTCCGACCGATCCGACCAGTTGAAACTCTGACAGGTAAGAAGACCAGTTCGACGTCCGATCCGGTTCTGAAAACATTGATGTTTGGGCTTCACTTCTTTTGGTTGTGGCCTCTTTTCTTGTTCTTTTGGTTGAGTCAACTTTTTACGTCAGATGAAATACGTAAAAGGGAATATAAGTTTTTTATTTTAAAATTTTTTTAAAGCTACGTGAAAATTGAAATGGAATGAAACTTTTTAATGTTAAGGATTACAATACATTTTATTAATAAAAAAATAAACCATAAAAAAAAATTCGAGAGTTAAAAATCGAAAAAAAAAACCATAACAAAAAATCGAGAGTTAAAATTCATTTTTTAATATGTAAAAGGGAATAGTGTTTTTTATTTAAAAATAGAAAAAAAATTAAAACAAAAAAGAGAGTTGAAAATCAAAAATAAAATAGAATAAAAAAACAGAAAATAAAAAATCCACGTCATTTTCCATATCAACATTAAAAATAAATGAAAATAAAGAAAAAAAATGCCACGTCAGCATGATAAATATCATGTGAGCATGATAACCTTCTAAAGATGTTAAAAGTATAGGATTAAAACACTTTATCTAAGTTTAGTTACTAAATTGAAACGAAAAAAGTGAGTGACTTAATTAGCATACTTTAAAAAGTTGGTTACATTTGTATGAAATGTTCCCTTTTTTAAAATGAGTAAATTAAACCACACAAATACAATATAAATTAAAGTTTAAATATTTATAAGATAATACATAAAAAAGTCAAGAAGTTACAAAACAACTTAGTTTCATAAATTTTATACGCGTCATATTATGTAAAGTAATACAAGATTCAAAACCTTATTTTTTTGTTATGTTGTTGAGAGCATCACATAAAATTGAATGATTTAATAACTGTAAGAAGGTTGATCTGCTCCAAAATCTATACAAAATTCTTGATTTTCTCAACTTAACAAAGTTTTTGATGAATAGATAAATTAGTTGTTAGATCTTACATAACTAAAATTACACACTTAGTTTTCTCATCAACATTTTCATTTTGTATATACAATTAAGAATTAACATTTTTGTTATGGATATATATCAATTTTGGTACTTTTTCTTGTATCGTCAAGGAGTCAACAAAATTGATATCAATGCAAGCATTCGTTCTTTTTCATGTTTCTACGCCTAGAAAGGGTCAACCGCCCGTCTGTATTTATTTTTTGATCGACAAGTTATAAATTTTTACAGATAATGATTTCGTTATTTGTTCTATTCTCGTTTTAAAATTTTTGTCCTTCCTCTAACTCGGTTAGCAGGGATGTTCACGGTTCGGTTTCAATACACGAAACCGCCCAAAATTGTCGTCGGTTTGGTCTCATGGTTGTTTTTTTCAAAACATTTTGTCAGTCAGTTTCAAAAGTTAGAAACCGTAGTAAACGGTTTGGTTTATAGTTTTCACGAAAAAACGGTTGTTAAAAAACCGGACTGGACCATGATATATATATATATATATATATATATATATATATATACAGGGACCTGATCTTAAAGAGATAACCCTTAAATATTATCTAGATCGCCCGTTTGCAATTTTGAAAATAAATATGCAGGATATATTAAACCACATTAAAATTGATCTGCTTATTCGAAACCTAATTTTTTAATCAATGCTAATATAAATTACATATTTATTTTTAAGATAACATTGGATTTTCACAAGATATAATCCATACACACACAAACATATCAAATAGTTAGACCGACAAGTTTGATGATTTAGGCGTCATTTACTAAAAAAAAAAGATTTGGGCGCACGATGTAAATAGTCCATCTCAAATCATAAAACGATTCAAATTTCATTTTGAACAGGTAAAAAATCATAAACATAAAATGCCTAAACCGTAAACCAAACTGTTAATATCGGTTTGGCTTTATTTTTAGCAGTCCGGATTTGGTTTTCATTGTTTAAAAAATGTTATCAACGGTTTGATTTATGATTTCATTTAAAAACCATAAAAATCAGACTGTGAACACCTCTATCGGTTAGCATGAGTCTATTGAATGTCTAAGATAACCAACCCATGTAATTGTTGTGGCATGAGACCGAAATTAGTTTTGGGTTGAAGACCATAGTTTTATGAAGCAAGTGATGAACGCCTAGCATCAAGTGAAGTAACAGACGAGGAGAGAGAAGGCCAACACCATACACAGGAGCCGGATTTGTTTCTCTCTCATCACCAAATTCATCTTCAGATCGCAACCCTAACCCTACACACTCGTAATCCTTTCAGATCTCTCAATTTCTATCTATTCGATTCACAAATCAGATCAAAATGGATTCATCTGCCTGCATAAAAGAGGTCAATCGATCCGCGTCGGTGGCGTTTGCCCCCGATGCGCCGTTCATTGCTGCCGGCACCATGGCCGGAGCGGTGGACATGTCGTTCAGTTCTTCAGCGAATCTGGAAATCTTTCAACTTGATTTCCAATCTGACGATCGGAAACTTCCGTTAGCTGGTGCGATACCTAGTTCCGAACCGTTTAATCGTTTGTCTTGGGGGAAATCTCCCACGTCTGGTTCAGAAGAATTCTCACTCGGTCTTGTTGCTGGTGGTCTCGTGGATGGCAATATTGGTATCTGGAACCCACGGATACTTATCAGGTAGATTTTTTCGTAATTGATTCAAATTGGGTTGTGTGAATTTATTGATCGGATCTTGAATTATGCTTTTCTCTTTTGTATCTTAAGAGATTTATTTGGATCGTCCATGATGCAATGCAAAGTTATCACGCAATTGGCAATGTGCAAAATCATGGTTGCTTGTAGAGTTGATTAGAAATAAGTTAACAACACTGTTTTATTACTCCTGCCCTGTTTTTTTAGATGATACCTATATGAAAATATTTGGTACTACTTGAAGTTTCAAATGGATCTTTTTATAGAAGATTTATCTCTTGTATGAATTTATTGCTTCTGAAGATAACTTGCTAATAGGATTTATTTTACTTCTTTAGTTATTGAGGAAGGAGTTTTCTTTTCGTGTTAGATCTGATTTTGTTAGAACTCTAAATATGAGGTTTGTTAGTGTTCTGTTAACTAGTACTTCCACTGGTAATCTTGATGATGTACAATCGATGGCCTCTCTGTTAAGCTTTTCAGGGAAGACTTCTATTTTATATTGGGGTCCAAATGATATTAGCATTGATCTGCCCTCCATTGCAAAAAAAAGAAAAAAATTGAAAATGGTGCTTGTATGAAAAGCAAATAGGTGGCATCATTTTCTTGCCTGTTGATTCATTGTTTGAACTTAATAAATGGTGTTCTTTAAGCAGCAACGAGTTAAGATATTGATAATTAAACTAATAGGAATGACATTGGTCATAGTGAAGTTGAAAAAAATCTAATCTTGTTCTCCATGTCACCTATATTTGAGCTGGAAATATGAAATGTTTTTGTCATTGTATTTGATATTTCTTTTTTTTTTTTTGTGCTTTGTAGTGGTGTGCTACTTTTTTAAATTTGTTATGCACTGGTGCCGGTAGTAGACTAAGTATCCCTATAATACATTTTATCATCATGAAATCCTTATTGCTATTATCTTAACTGACTACAGTTCAGAAGAAAATGACACCGCTCTTATTCAACAACTATCAAGACACAAAGGACCTGTAAGCTTTATTTTTTATTATTATTTTTGATTTTACACTTGATATTCTCTTGCCAAGTTGGCTTATAAGATAAGCCGTCATGGGCATACTTCACATCATACCTTTAGTTTTTCGTTTTTACCTTTTTCGTGTTGTTATTTTTTCTATAATTTTTTTCTTCTTTTCTTTCAGGTTCGTGGTCTTGAGTTTAGTAGTCTGTCACCAAACCATCTTGCTTCTGGTGCCGAAGAAGGGGAAATCTGCATATGGGACATTGCAAAACCAGCAGAACCTACACATTTTCCTCCTTTAAAGGTAATGATATCAATATTCTGGCACCATCGATCTACATTATATATTAAAATGCTTGCAAACATCTGGTATATGGCACAAATTCATGTAAGGAATATTTCCAAAGCTACAACATTTGGTTTAAGGAGAATTTATCTAATTTTTTTCATGCATGCTGCATATTTAGATTACTCACTCTGTTCAGTTTGGATAAAAGGCTTGTTCTTGTCCAGTCTCACAGTCTTGTGTCTGAGGAAATACAATTTTTTGTCACACAACTTTAGTTTTAACACCTGAAATTTATACAGAAGTGAATTATTTATTCCTACAAGCCCAGTTTAGCAAAATAAAAAATCTAGCTAGGTTCTTAGTTTAATGACAGTAAAAAGTTGGATATAAGAGAGTGATAATGTTTTCTTTTTATTTTGTGCACTTGGTTAGAAATTTAAAATATCAGGAATGAATTGTTCAAAAGGCAACCATATCTTAGACATCTAATAAACCTCTATATGCAGGGAAGCGCATCAGCTAAACAGGGTGAAATCTCCTTTTTATCATGGAACAGGAAAGTTCAGCCTATATTGGCATCCACTTCTGTTAACGGGACAACTGGTATGGACATAAACCAAAATTCTTTTAAAAAGCTAGTATGTGTTTGGATAGAATTATGTTATATTATTGTTCTGTTTCAGTGGTTTGGGATCTCAGGAAGCAAAAACCAATTATCAGGTAAACATATGGAGTATGAACTAAGACATAAAAATAATATATAATGCATATGGGTGGTATCTGAACTGCTATATGTAACACATGAACTTCCAATATACAGTTTTTCAGATTCAGATAGAAGGCGATGCTCTGTTTTACAATGGCATCCTGATTTTGCCACTCAGCTGATTGTTGCTTCTGATGATGATGCTTCACCTTCTTTGAGGGTAATGAGTTTGGTTTATTATTATTTTTTAAATGTTTCCGTAAACTAACAAGTTATTTATGTAATCTAACCCTTGTTTTGGCATGTAGATATGGGATATGCGTAACACAATGTCACCACTGCGGGAGTTGGTAGGTCATAGTAAAGGTATGCTTTTCTCAAGTAGCTGTTTTTTTCATTTTACTTAATGTTGATGACCTTATTTTCTCTGTCTGATATTTTTGATTTTAATAGTTTGAAATATCATTTGATGCCCAAGAAAACTTGCAATATTTTCATTATTTTAATTGAAGAAAGTATGAACATACAAGGAGACTGAAGGACAAGAAGTTAATCTTATATGCCAAATGCTCTCATTAAGAAAGTTAATTAACGAATTGAAGTCAGATGCATTAATTGAATGATACCTGGCTAAATGATTGTTTTACATGTCTGAAAAAACAAAAAGCAACTACCTTGGTCACTAGTTATTGTGTTGGAAATGAGGTTTAGAAAAACAACTTGATCACATGATCTGATTGCAGGAACTAAAACAAAATGCGCAGCTGTTTCGTGGTGAACCAACCACGACTCTTTTCTTTTTTATTGAATACTGAAAATATGATAATATACATCTGAACCCCTATTCATAATAATTTAAACATGATAGCCAGGTTATCTGAAGTCACAAATTTAGTCTAATTCAAACTCCATAAAATTAGAGATAAACAAATAATAAACTAAACACAGAAGTCAAACTTGGCGGCTAAGACTTGCAAATCTAGTCTTCATGAATAATGGAATTAAACCAACATTCATCCCCTTGATTCTGATCCTTTTTCCTCCAATTCTTCAACTACCAACTTTTCTCTTATTTCAACAAACTTGAGTCTAGGTAGAGCTTCAACTAGTATATATGTAGTTTATTCCTTGCCACTTACATGTTCAACTGTCACTAAATTATTACAACACTTTCACGAATAAAGTGATATTTCATGTCAATGTGTTTACTATGTCAGTGGAATATTGGATTATTCATATAGTTCAATGGCTGATTATTGTCAACTAGCACTCTAGCAGCTCTATGCCTTGAAGGGTTTGACTTGTTAATTCTTCAAGCATTGCTTTTAACTATATGACTTGGCAAGCAGCTGCTGTTGCAGCCATGAATTCGGCTTCATACGAGGACATGGCCGTGCTTTGTTTTTTACTACACCAGTTCCTTTCTTGTATCATGGTATTTGCTTTACAGCTTGCATATGTGCCAACCTTGGTGTCCCCATGAACCGGCTAACTATACCAACTGCATAGCTTAACCCGTGCTTGTATGTGTAGCAGCGAAGACAACCTATAAGTTTCTTATAATCAAGGTTTAAAAGAACGGAAACGCGCCTCGAGGCGTTTTCACTCTGCCTCACGAGGCGTACGCCTCAAGGCGAAACGAGGCGTAAGTCCGAGGCGATTGTAGATAAATAAATATTTTTATAATATATATATCAAAAAAATAATAAATATTAATCAGAAGTTCAGAACATAGGCCGACATTAGAACTCAGAAGCAATCAGAAAATAGGCCGACATCTTGCGTATTTGATAGAAGATCGACAACAGAAAAAAAAGAACAAAATAGAAGAAATTTAGGTCAGTTTACTTTGGATTATGGAAAAAGATCGATTTCAAAGAAGGCCAGCTTCGAATTGCAGGGACGACTCAAGTGGATGTCGATTGGAGCTTGGAAGTGACGACTGGACGATTTAGGTTAAATGTTGAGTGAATTTTTTTTAATTCCAGTGGCCAGCTTCAAAAGAGGACGGGTAGGTTAATTTTTTTTTGGGCCGCCTCTCATTAACGTTCACGCCTCAGCCCAAACTCACCGCCTCGGGCCCAAGAGGCGTACGTATCTTCAAAAGCAGTGAGGCGCCGCCTCATACACGATTTTTTACCGTTTCGCCTCGAGGCGCCGCCTCAGGCCGTTTTTTTAAACAATGCTTATAATCAGTTGGGTAACCAACTCACTGTCACCGGTCTTTCTAATTTTGGCCCAGGTTTAATAGGATATTTTGTGTGGATACTCTCCCATATATTTGAATCTTTTAGAATCTTAGTAGCATATTCAACTTGTTTAAGAGATGCCCCCTGTTCAATTTGAGACCCCTTAATTCCTAGATAATAAGATAGCAATCCCAGGTTACTCACTTTTAAGTGCTTCCCCATCTTATACATGACATATTCTCTTTGACTTCTTTTGAACCCGAGATCTTTAAGTGTTGTATCTAATCTCGTGTTTCAAGCTTGTGGAGCTATCTAATCTCATGTTCCAAGCTTGTGGAGCTATTTAATGATTAATCTCATGTTCCAAGCTTGTGGAGCTTATTGTAAACCGTAAAAAGCTTTTGAGAATTGATAGACTAGATGTTCTTTCCCTTGTTTCTTGAAACACTTGGGCTTATCAACACACAATTCTTCCTTCAATTCTCCATGGAGAAATGCACTTTTCACATCTAAATGATGGACTTACCATCCCAAATGGACCGCGAAGGCTATTAGTATGGATTATAATCAGCTAATGGGTCATAGTTTGGATCATTCAAATTCAATTTGCCTTAACAAAAAGTGACATTTCTACCTGAAAGCATATGATTATGTGATTCAAAACACAAGGCACTTAATAGTTTCTAAACCTTGTAAAGTTTGTTAGCGAACATACACACTTTTCTAATTGTCATGATGATTTTTATATACAATTATGCTTCTTTTGACGATATTACTTTTAATTTTTCTTACTCTTTGCAACTTTTTTTCCAACAAATATGGTGTAACAGGTGTCGTTGCCATGTCATGGTGTCCGAATGACAGCTCCTATTTGCTTACTTGTGCCAAAGATAACCGCACTATATGCTGGGACACCAATTCTGCTGAGGTCTGCAAATCTTTCTGCTTTTTAAATCATTAGTGATTTTACTTTGTAAACATCTTTAGATAATTTATCTTTATTTTAGCGTCTAAGCTGTTTTAATGTCTTGATGTAGATCGTCTCAGAACTTCCAGCCGGCACCAACTGGAATTTTGATGTTCACTGGTATCCAAAGATACCAGGAATCATATCGGCATCTTCCTTTGATGGGAAAATTGGCATTTATAATATTGAGGTACCTATTTGATCATTAATTCTGCGGCGCTACCATTGTTCCTCTACTCACTCATATAATTTGAATTTTGAACTCTCACATTTCCTTATGAGAATGCTGAAATTTTGAGACTTGTCTACTAACTCTTTAAGAAGCTTACAATTTTTATTTTTCTCTTTTTGATAGGCTTGTGCTCGATATGGTGCTGGCGAGAGTTACTATGGTTCAGGTAATGTAGCTCTATGTAATGTAATATTGTTTTGACATTTTATGTATTTAAACAACATTCCTTTGGCGACTAAAATCAACAATTAAACTTTTATATAAATCTAAACATTGTTTATCTATGCAGCGCCATTGAAAGCTCCAAAATGGTATCAACGTAAAGCTGGAGTTTCTTTTGGTTTTGGTGGAAAGCTTGTTTCTTTTCATTCAACTGCTTCTTCTGGATCTTCAGAGGTATTCATAGTTGTAGTTTGTACTTTGTACTGCTGTCGACTTAGTTATCTAACTGTTTTGTTATTCAGGTTAATGTTCATGACTTGGCTACTGAGCACAATTTAGTGACTACTTCATCTGAATTTGATGCTGCTATGCGAAGTGGAGATAGATCTTCTTTAAGGATTCTTTGTGACAAAAAATCTCAAGAGTCTGAGTAAGTTTTTGTTAGAAATCTCAACCCATTTATTTATATAGGTTGATTTATGTTTTTTTTCTCAGACACTTGATAATGGGCAAAAAAAATCTTTACAAGTGAATCCACCCACCCCATTTCTTCCCAGATTGAAAATAGTGTGTTTTGTTGACTTTGTTTTGATGTGTGAGCAGATCTGAGGAAGAAAAGGAAACATGGGGATTCTTGAAAGTGATGTTTGAAGATGATGGAACAGCAAGAACAAAGCTTTTGAACCACCTTGGGTTTACTTTACCCGCAGAAGTAAACGATGATGTACAAGAATTATCTCAAGAAGTAAATTCCCTAAATTTTGTAGAACACGAAGCAAACAAAGAAGCATTTGTAGGTGGCAACCAAACACCAATTGATAACGGGGAAGATTTCTTTAACAATCTTCCAAGTCCTAAATGTGATACTCCTGTCTCAACTCCTGGAAAGAACACCGAAGAATACATTCCCAGTTTTGATGAATCAACAAAGGAAAGTGATTTACATGTGGGGACCACTGACCCTTCATTTAATGATGCTGTACAACGGGCTTTGGTTGTTGGGGATTATAAGGGTGCTGTTGCACAGTGCATAGCTGCAGATAAGTGGGCAGATGCTTTAGTAATTGCGCAGGTTGGTGGTGCTTCCCTATGGGAGACCACACGTGATCAATACCTAAAGAAGAACCGTTCTCCTTACCTAAAGGTTATTTTCCCTTTATTTTGCCTCTCCCATTAAAGTGTTTGGTAAAATACCTAAAATACCAGTGTATAAATACCATGCAGGTCATTTAAAGATGCTTTTTGTTGCCGTTTTATGTCATGAACTTGATGAGTAAGGGCTGTAAACAAACCGTACGAACACGAACGAGCCCTTGTTCGTGTTCGTTCGTTTAACATTTAACTTGTTCAAGAACAGTTCATGAACACCTACCGAACGAAAAATCTTGTTCGTGTTTGTTTATTAAGATTTCAACTTGTTCACAAACATAAACAAAAACATACTATTTTAAAAATAAAAATTAGCATTTTCAATTTCAAATATTAGACATAATCATATTAAAGTTAAACACTTAATATAAAAATCAAAAATAAATTTATTTAAATAGAACAAAAATAAAAAAATAATAATCATAATCAAAATTAATTTAAACTAATATTTTAAAGATTTGATTTACAAATTTCTATGTTTTTAACAAGGTACAAATTTCAAATGACTGTATTTTTAATTTAAATGTTATGGTATTAAACTAAACATAAAAAAATTAAGAATATAAAAATACTTAACAAATAAACATTATAAATGAACGTAAACGGACGTTAACAAATATAAACGAACACCTTACCGAACGTTCATGAATACAAATGAACAAACACGACCTCTATTCATGTTCGTTCATTTAATTAAACGAACGGAATTTCTTGTTCGTGTTCGTTCTTTATTAAACGAACGAACATAAACGAACTTCCTGCCGAATGGTTCACGAACTGTTCGCTAAACGTTCGTTTCGTTTACAGCTCTATTGATGACCAGTTTATACACTGACATGTCAGTTACCAAATGACCCAATTGGAATGAAATTAAACAGAAACAAGGACCTGTCATCAGGTTTTACTGATACATTAACATCTCAATATGTCATCTGGTTACAAAGTGACCTAAGTAGAACACAAACCCTCTTTAGTGATAAACATACATACCTGGTAAAATTCCACTAAATGACCCAATTGGAACTAAATCCTTTCTAATGATCCATGTGCTATTTTCTTGAGAACAATGACTTAAGTGGGACAAATGAAAAGACACTTTTATTTTATAAATGATTTGATCAATCTCTGTGGTATAATTAAGCATTTGTATGATTTGCTTGAACACAGGTTGTTGCCGCAATGGTAAATAATGACCTGGTTAGTCTAGTAAACACCAGGCCCCTGAAATCTTGGAAGGAAACACTTGCTCTCCTATGCACTGTATGTTTAAAAAAAATTAAAATATAAATTTTCTATTTATGCCCATTATATTTACTGTTAATTGACTATGTATATGCGTTCACAGTTTGCACAAAGGGAGGAATGGACTTTACTTTGCGACACCCTTGCATCTAAGCTTGTAGCTGCTGGTAATACACTAGCTGCAACACTGTGTTATATATGTGCGGGAAACATTGATAAAACAGTTGAAATTTGGTCAAAGAATGTTACTGGTGAGCACAAGGGTGAATCCTATGTTGACCTTCTTCAGGTAGTCTTATCACCTTGTACTTGAGATTAATTGAATTTTTTTATTTGAGAAGTGAAAACAAGTTAGACTTTTATTTTAATATATTTATTTTTTTTTATATTAGGATTTAATGGAGAAGACTGTGGTTCTTGCTTTAGCTACTGGACAGAAGAGATTCAGTGCTTCTTTATGCAAACTTGTTGAAAAATATGCTGAAATATTAGCCAGTCAAGGACTACTGACCACAGCTATGGAGTATTTGAAACTAATGGGCACTGAAGATTTGTCTCCTGAACTTGTTATTCTAAGGGATCGTATAGCACTCTCATCTGAACCAGGTATCTGTAAATTATTTTATGAAGTTTCATATAAAACTGGCTGTTGTTTTTAAGTGTTCTTTTTTATTCTGTGTTTCTTAAAATTTCTTGTATGTTTGTTTATTCAGAGAAAGAGCCAATAGGGTCTGCAGATTATGTTCACACTCAGCCACAAATGGGAGCTGCATATGGTACAAACCAGCAAACAAACCCTGTTGTTGAGCATTCTAGAAACTATTATCAGGTATGTTAAATAATAACCTTTTATCTGAAAAACTCAAAAAAGTATTATACATTTAGAAAACATATTTTCAGCTACATAAAACCATGCAGGATGGGAGCTCTTATCAACAACCACCTGAACCTTTATACAATGCTCAATATCAACAGCCACAACCATCTCTATTCGTTCCTTCTCCTGCACCTCATGTTCCACCTGTACGTAAATAATTGAACTTAATTACACACACACACACATTTACATATATGTGATTGTGTCATGTATGTGTATATATGTGTATGTAGCATGGAAAGTTGGATTATTGATAATATTTGAAAGTTGTGTTTTTAGGCGGGATTTAATCCACCTCCAGTTACAACTCAGCCTGCACCCAAGGTTTTTGTTCCTACAACACCTCCTGTTATGAGAAATGCTGACCAATATCAGCAGCCTCCGACTTTGGGTTCACAGCTGTATCCTGTATGTGAATACATATATTTTTTCATTCCTTAATTGTTTTTTATTAGATTTTATTTTATCTGCTAAATCTTTAATCTCAGGGGAATGCCAACCCTGTTTATCAACCTGGACCACCGGGGCCTGTTTCACTTGGGCCTGTTCCATCTCCGATGGTTGCAACTACTGGGCCAAAGATATCACATGGTGTGACACCACCAGTCAGGGGGTTTATGCCTGTTAATAACACCGGGTTACAAAGAACATCCTCTGCTCAAATGCAGCCTTCTACTCCTCCACCGCCTTCTGCTCCTCCTGCCGCCCCTCCAACTGTACAGACAGCTGACGTGTCAAATGTACCTGGTAATATCATTTTTTATTTTTATTTTTAATGTTTTAGCTTTTATGTTATTCTTTTTTTGTTAATTTTGTTAGAATAATCTTGTAATTATGAAATAGTTAAGGGGATAAAGTTAGAAACTTTAGTTTAATTGTTTTGGATTTATCTAATTGAGTTTTAAAGTTTAAAGTTAGATTAGTTTTTGGATTAGATTGTTTAGTTTGAGTGTTTTTAGGGATAGAGTTTTGATTTTTTTGTTGGGTTTTTGTTTTATAAATAGGGGTTAGATTTTTAGGTTTTTTTGTACCCACTCTTTTAATCAATAAAGATTAAAACTTTCCTGTGCGTATTTGTTTCTGTCGATTCTGGGAACGCTAGATAGGGCTTCAATTGGTATCAGAGCTGGTCAAGCTCTCATACGGTCGACCATCGAAGGCTCATTCCAGGCGATATTGAGGGCTCGTTCCAGGTGAAGATCGTAATTTCATCCAGTCGACCCAATCGGAGGATAGTTCCAAGAAACGACAGCGAAGAGTGGTACCAGGCGACGAAATCGAAGACTCCAGGCGACAAAATCGAAGACTCCAGGCGACAATCGAAGGTTCGATCTAGGTAATCAGAGTCGCAATTTTACTTGGGGGTTGAAATCGGTCGAAGAGGAAGTAGCAGTTCGATTTCTGTGTGAAATCAAGAAGGTTCTGAGTGAACCGAACACAACTCTGCGTGAGTTGGTGATTACAGGGCAGAAGACGATCGGGGTAACCATATTCTGTGTGAATCGAACGGCTCTGTGTGAGCAGGAGGAGAAAAAAAAAAGGGGAAGGTGATCTGCGTGACCAGGTTCTGGGTGAGCCAAATCAGGTTCTGGGTGAGCCAAAACAGGCTCTGGGTGAGCCAAAACAAGTTCTGAGTGAGCCAGAAAGGAAGACGCGATCTGTGTGATCGATTAATGCTCTGAGTGAGCTGTAATCGGCTCTAGGTGAGCTGTAATTGGCTTTGGGTGAATCAGTGTGATCGAGGGGAAGGTTCTGTGTGAATCAAACCGAGGAAGGAGATGGCAGAAGGAGCTGGTGCTGCTGGTGCAATTGGTGAGCTGGAAAAACAGGTCTCGATGAGACGAGAAAGAAGACGGTTCTGTGTGAGCTGTGTGGTTGTTTTGTGTGAACACGAGGCAAAGGATTTGTGGAAAAATAATAAGTGTGATTCATGGGTACGATTGAGAAGAATTTTGGTATGGTTGTCTTTGGTTGCTTGGGTGTGTGCAGATGTACAAAGGAATGGAAGAAGGCAGAAGGGATGTGCAAGAATGATGCAGAAAATTTTTTTTGTGTTTAGAGAGGGAGCCACATCAAGTATTACAAGATTAGGGGGGTGATTGTTAGAATAATCTTGTAATTATGAAATAGTTAAGGGGATAAAGTTAGAAACTTTAGTTTAATTGTTTTGGATTTATCTAATTGAGTTTTAAAGTTTAAAGTTAGATTAGTTTTTGGATTAGATTGTTTAGTTTGAGTGTTTTTAGGGATAGAGTTTTGATTTTTTTGTTGGGTTTTTGTTTTATAAATAGGGGTTAGATTTTTAGGTTTTTTTGTACCCACTCTTTTAATCAATAAAGATTAAAACTTTCCTGTGCGTATTTGTTTCTGTCGATTCTGGGAACGCTAGATAGGGCTTCAAATTTGTTATCACTTTATACTTTTTATTATGTTGGTAATGTTGGCTATTATATTTTCAGCCCAACAAAGGGCGGTTATTGGAACTTTGACAAGACTTTTCAACGAGACATCAGATGCTTTGGGAGGGTCAAATGCTGTTCCAGCTAAGCGGCGGGAAATTGAGGACAACTCAAAGAAAATCGGTGCCTTGTTTGCCAAACTCAATAGTGGTGATATATCAAAAAATGCTGCTGAAAAACTTGTGCAACTTTGTCAGTCTTTGGATCGTGGTGATTTTGCTACTGCTCTCAAAATCCAGGTACATTTTAGACTCTTAACCGGAGATATTAACTTTCAACTAGGGCTGTTCAAAACTTCAATTAGCTCGTGGCACAAAACTCTTTCAGAAATGGCTTGAAAAAAGCTGGTATGCTTTTTTAGCTAAGCCTTGCCTAGCCGGTTTGTTTATATTTTGAGCTGTGCTTGAGCCAAGATGAGCTTGCTCCGATAATTATAAATGAATTTTGATTTTGTAAGTTTTATCCAGGCCATGAGCTGGCTTGAATTTTATTCAAGCTGAGTTTGAGCTCAAATTTAACTTGGTAAAGTGTTTTTCAGCTGGCTCGTTTAGTTTTGAGCCCGAGCTGAAGCTGGTTTGGCCCACTTGTTAAACAGCCCTACTTTCAAGTTTCAACCCATTTACTTCACAAATGGGCTCATTTATTAGATCATATATATATTTTTAAACGTGGAATTAAAAGTGTGTATCAAATATCAATGCTAACAATCACTGATCTATTCAAAGAACTCATTATATCATGATAATGTTTGTGTGAAATTAATCTAATAACCCAAATTAATAAAATTATTGTTTTTCTGCTTTTGTAAAAGGTGGATCTTACCACAAGTGACTGGGACGAGTGCAGCTTCTGGTTAGCAACTCTGAAGCGGATGATCAAGATCAGACAGAACGTGAGATAAACCAATGCTCATAGGCATGTTATTCTTCCGTAACCATGGTTGTCTAAAATTTGTGGCCTTCTTGTACACAAGAACTCGATCATATAACCGTCTATCAGGTTTTACTACCCGAGGACGTTGCTCGGCTTCATTATTATAATTTCTTCTTGTTTTTATTTGATTTTTATAAAGCAGTCAGGTGTTTCGAGGATGTTGATGAATTTATGTTCTGGTTTTTCTTATTGGTGTCTGGAGGTGAGAATTGTTTTTTTTATTGATAGATTACATAAATTTTGGTACAAGTTTTTAGTGACTTCTTGCTTTGTATAACAAACCTGTATGTATGTGCGTGTGTATATAGGGGACGGTTAATGTACAAGGGACATAAAGTGTGAGAAACGTAGGAATCCACTAAGATTTGACGTGTCATCTAGGTGAGGGTACAATTGTTCATAACGTCATTTAACACGCGTAATTAAGGCCGAATAATCATGAACCGTGCTATATAAAAATCACAGACCGTCATTTTAACTCGCATAAATGCATTATTAAGGACCAACTGCATAATTACGGACTAATAATTACGAATCAAATGCAAAAATCTAGAAAATTAAAAAAAAAACTATTATAATTCTATACTCAAATTAAGTATAATGAAATTCTATATTTTATGCGGTAATTTAAAAAAAAAAACATGATTAAGTGCTTAAATGTTATTCAACTTTAAAAAAAATGGTGAATCTTGATTTACTAGTAAAAAAGTTAAAAAGGCAATTTCTTTTTTATCTTTATTTTACGCAAGTTTTAAATAAAAAGTAAGAATCAATGAATCTTAAACATTTATTTATTTGATCAAGTATCAAGATTCATTCCTATCATTCTCAAGTTAAACATCCTATGTATTTGATCTGCTTTATACACACACATCCCTTAAAGTATTAATTAAATATATACACTTATTTAATGAAGAAAAATTACAAAGGAAGTATATGTAATTTAACTTTTCACATTGATATATATATATATATATGTGTGTGTGTGTGTGTAATTAGAGTTGTAAACAGGAGAATATATTTAATTTTTCCAAAGAAAAAAATATTAAACTGATTATTATTATTATTTTTGAATAATCAAGAAATACTTTTTAAGCTCGATCATTTGTGTAAATCCATTGGAGAAAGGTCACTGACGATATTGGTAACTAGACTTGCTCACTATTCTGAATGAAACTCCCTGACCGAAAATATATTGTGATAAAACATTTGGTTTACCTAGAATATATTACACCAAAAGTGACTCGATCAATTGACATTCACTTTATAAGACCCATATCTCTTTACAAACTAATTATCTGAGGCTCATTGTCATTAAACACCTAATTTAAAGTATCATTTTAAGAATTATGAAACAAATGGTTATAACAACTATTTTTTTTATTTTTAAAATTAAGACCCCTACCTAACTTTCGACTAGCTACACCAACGAAGGTGGAATAACATAATGAATAGTAATCAACAATAAGTAGTTTGACAATTGACATTAACACAAGCATAATACATATTCAAATAATTTTTTCACAATATTATAAACACAAATATAAGTTTCTTGGAAAAAGTTAAAACACAAAGAAAAGAAGATAGCC
The DNA here is from genome assembly GCA_009363875.1 of Mikania micrantha. Taxonomy (NCBI): domain Eukaryota; kingdom Viridiplantae; phylum Streptophyta; class Magnoliopsida; order Asterales; family Asteraceae; genus Mikania; species Mikania micrantha. Next base: position 52,495,259 of record CM018689.1, on the reverse strand, counting down.
TACCTGCCTACCATTTAAATGAAACAATAAAATTCAAAAATTGACATTTATTTTTTTCAATTGTATGGTAGCCCAACCGTTTTGGGCAAAGCCTAATCAACCCAGCCTTTTTTACGTTATAATGATGTTATGACCCAATATATATATATATAGGAGGCGGTTAACGTACATATTATTATTAACGAGCTAAACATAGGTTGCCATAGGAATGCGCCATGTGCCATTAGGGTAAGGAGTATTCTTATCCATATAAAATTACAGACTGACATTTAACACAATAACCAAGGACTAACAGGATAATCACACACCAATAATTACGGACCACATTATATAACAGCCACATACCGTATTTTAACACACATAATCAAGGACAAATTGTATAATCACGGACCATCTTATATGAAAATCACGGACCATTATTTAACATGCATGATCAAAGAATCAATTGAATAATTACGTACCAATAATTACGTATTAAGCATAAAAATCACAGACTACCTATAAAAACTTAAAAAAACTATAACAATACTATATTCAAATTAAAGATAATAAAATTCTCAATTTTATGGTGTAATTTAAAAAATAATAATAAAGTATGTAAAAGTTATTTAATTTTTAAAAAACGAGTGGAATTTGTTGTGATATACAAAATGCGGTTGTTTCTCTTTTGCACTTCCAGCTATTTTTTATGCTTATTTTGTGGAGAAAGTTGTATAAAATGGGGACCACTAGATCTCACCCATTGAGTAGTTTAATCAAATGGTCCAGATTTCATTCTACGTTTTGTACTTTAAGCACCATATGTATTTGATCCAGCTCCTATATATATATATATATATATATATATATATATATATATATATATATATATATATATATTATACTACTGTATAATACACATTAGAATGACAAAATAGTAATTTGATTAAATCTCTTAAAATTAAGAGTTTTACAAGTTTTATATCATATGGTACAACATTTAAATTATAATCTAAATTTTTGTTTGTGTTTTCACTTTGTCCCACATTGGTACTTTTTAAGAATTTAAGTGAGATAGAGTGATTATAAAAGAAAACATTTCAAAACAAATGAATCAGTTATTAACATTTTTGGTGCATTTGACATTTTATGTTAGTAGTTAAAATCACTTTTAGTTAATTACCAATTTAAAAAATTGCTTTTGTTATAGTTATGACTCAAGAATGAATCATGCAAATCTTTATAGCATCCAACTTAAGTGTTTTGTTTTCCGCTGCAACGCATGGGTACTAGACTAGTATATATATATAACTAAGTAAAAACCTGTGTATTACACAGGTTAAATAAAAAACTTTTTAAATTGTATATTTTAAAGAACATATTACATATTATTCAAAGCTTTTTATAAAAAAATAAATAATATGACTTACGATATAATCGTATTATTTATTAAATTATTATAATTAATATCTACCTATTCTAATAAAGGAGTATATTTAGGAGACACGTTTCACATTCTAGTTAAATCTAGAATTAGTTTTCCCGCATCTCTTTCTTGATAAATTCTAGCAATTTTTAATAATTAAATATTAAAATGTATTACTCTTCTTATTTAATAATTTACTAATTTAGTAAACTTGATAAACTATAATAAGATTTAAAGTATATATTATTTTAAAATATAATTTTTTAATTACTGAATATTATTATTATTTGTTTATAATTTCTAGATATTCATAATTCTTATTTCACCAATAGTTAATAAATCTAACATATAAATTTTTATAAAAATTATTATTTGTAACATATTTTATATATACAACCCATGTAATACATGGGTTTCTAATGCTAGTTATTTAATAGAAGAGAAAGAAAAATTCATAGTCTAACAAAAGATGGTTTACAAACAATTAATAGGAGAGAGAAGCGAGAAAACTAATTTTTAGGTGCTCTATTATGCTGACACGTGTCCAATCAAAACCTTCATTTATTATATAATATAGATATAGATATATATATATATATATAAGGATCATATAATAACTCATGGATAGAGCAATAACCCAATAAATATCATCAAATGTCTAATAAAAAAGTAAAATGCATCAGATCGTACACGTGTTATGATTCAATTTTTAATAATAAAGTATATTTAAAACGTTTAATCAAATTAATTTTTTATTCAAAGTTTACCCCCTCTTTTTCTAAACATTCATAATTTTTATATACTATTTTATTTTTTTATAAAAATTGCACCATTAAACCCGTCTCATTTTTCTCTTTAATTCAGTTATAGTCTCGGCTAGTTTTTTATAATTTTTTTCGGATCACTATATTTACATGATCAGTGTAAATATAAGATTTGGTTCAAATAAGAACCCTATTTAATTGTAGTAACCCAAATAACCCTGCAAAAAATGGCCAAATCTTTGATTTTTTTCATGGTCTTTCTTATACATATTTAGGGGGGTTTCTTTTTTGTGTTTTGGCTAATTCGCAAGGCAAATCGAATTTGCATCGGTGTAAAAGTTTTGCACTTTTTTAAATGTTACGAAATGCAAATCGAATTTACACCGATGCAAATTCGATTTGCCTTGCGAGTTAGCCAAAACACAAAAAAGAAACAACCTAAATATGTATAATAAAGAGTATGAAAAAAATCAAAGATTCGGCCATGTTTTGCAAGGTTATTTGGGTTACCACAATTACAGTGGGTTAACAATGAAACCTTCCCTTATATATGTATATATACTACTAATTATTAGAATAAGAAGATATATATTTTCAATATATAATAATTAAAAATTGTTAAAATAATTAGGAGAGAGAGGCGGGAAAACAAATTCAGATATCACCAAGATATGACACGTGGCTCCTAAGTATACTTTTTTATTAGAGTGAGTAGATATTTATAATATTTCAACCACGCATTTATTTCATGGGGTTAATGCATCAAAACAAAAATAGATCATAATGAAATAATCCAATTTTTACCATATAATTGTCACGTCTATTTCAAACTTTAAGGTCGCATTTAACTTGGTCATAATTCACATCAGTATTCTTTTTTCATTATTTCTTATTTTAGCTCGTTTACCAGCGTACAAAAGAATAACAAAAACATTCAAATTAATGTATTTTACAACAATATATAATAACTTATTTAATTGTTGAAGTATGTGATAAGTATAAACAAATACACCGATTAGTTGGTGGGTTACAAATGGATCGTAGTTATGTTATAGAAGTGTGAAACGATTTAATGGGCAGTATTAATAGACGGTTAGAGGCGTTTATAAGAATTCAAGTGCTCAGGACGAGCGGAGAGAAAAGACCCCTAACGAATTATAAATATGCGTCTTTTCGGTTTGTCTCTTTAAATATAAATAAATATATATAATATAAAAAGGATTTTTAAGATTTTTATGCCATTGAAAAAATAGACCCTAGATGGAGGTCATTGTCCCTCCCCAAAACCTCCCATGTAGTTGGTTCAACAAGTTGTTAAAAGTTGATAGGACAAGTGACATAATTAAATGGACTAAACGAGTTAACTCATAAAACATATCAACACAAAAGTGTCATTAATAAAAAATCATGTATATTTTTTTTAAAAGTCGATTAGTTAGAAATGTTTTCTTAATTTTCTTTAAATTAAAAGGTTTTATTTTGAACACTCCACGCTAGTCTTATACTAGAAGATGGATTTGGGCTTATGGGAACATATATAAAACGTCAAATATTTTGGGTGCTACGGTGGATAAAATAACAACTAGACAATTAATTAAAGCCATTTTAAACCAAAACTAATAAAATTATTACTGAGATAACCTAATATCCATATATGTGATAATGTGACCTAAAGGAAGCAACAATTCTAATAGTTTTTGTGATAGGAAAACTCTATAAAAATGTAACCAAGATTTAATTTTGTTACAATCAAATTGTTCAAACTTTTTTGGTCCTAATTAAGTCATTCAAGTTATTTTGATATTCAAATCATATGTTTTTAACCTGAATAACATGTAATACATGATGATATAAGTTTGAGTGAATAATTTTTTTTTTTAAAAAATGACTTATTTGAATTAATAATTATTAATTTTTATTAATATTTGACTAAAAACAAAAAACTAATAATTAATAATTATTGATTCTAGTCAGTCATTTTAAAAAAAAAATTATTCACTTAAACTTATATCAACATGTATTATCCGTTACTAAAGTTAAAAGCATAGGATTAGAACACTAAAATAATTTGAACGACTATTTGAACAAAATTAAAAATTGGTTATATTTTCTATAAAGTTATTTATTTTTGTGATTTAGTTTAGTTTTATATTCTTTGATAACCTAACCTGGCCCGAATCAAACCGGTTTAAAAAATAAAATATTAACGACATATAATCATCCCAATAAATTTACGATCCTCATTTAAAGATCCTCATTTAAAGAATTCTGAATCCGCTAGTGCACAACTGCACATACGGGCATATGTCAAGTACAACAAAGAATTATATACGTTGATTACGGGTTGAGTTTCCGTTAAATAGATTAAAAACTGGATCAGATATTCAGATATCGTGTTGCACGCATTCGGTAATTTGTTATAAATAATACACCTGCAAGAACAATTTCATTAATATATCTTTTTTTCTTGGTCTTTTAATGATATATATTAAATATATATTTTCACATGGACATATTTGACTCACGATCACGAAGAAAGCAAATCAAAGTTGATATAAATTAATGGATAATATTATAATAAGGGCAGTCGGAGTCGAGCTCGGGAATTGTCCGGGGAGCCGTTCACCGGTCCGGGGAAAAGTGGGAACACCGTCCCCCCGGAAGTGGGGTGGGGTGAATCGGGGACTCCTCACCGATTCAAGCCGAGCGTGGGGAGGGGAATTCGATCCATGGGTTTAAACAAAAAAAAAACCATTTTTTTCCTATTTAAACAACTCTAAACAACCACAAATCTCACACTTTTTTCTCATTTTCTACAATCTATATACTAAATTTATAAAATTTTTCAAGTAAAATGGAAGGAGGTTCATCCCGTAGTGGGTCGTCAAGCAAGAAATTTAGAAAACCACGACAAAAAAATGTTCAAACGGCTCAAATGAACCCGTTCAACACACCCAGGTATCGTCCACAAATGCCATCTCCGAATCAACCAAACTTCTACTACGGGTATCGTCCACAAATGTCTTTCTAGGTTTTTTAATTTAATTTTTTAGGTTGTATTCTCCTTTTTTTTGTTGTATTCTTTTTTTTATTTTAAATTTAATAAATCTTTTTTTATTTTATTATTATTATTATTATTATTTGTTGTTAAAATAATTAATTAAAAATAAGATTTGAAAATGGGGAAAAGTGGGACGACACCGTGCAAAATGGGGAAAAGTGGGGAAAAGTGAGAAAAACTGATGTGGCGCTGATGTGGCAACGGGGAAAAGTGGGGAAGCACGGGACGACTCCGTGTGGCCTAAGATAATATATTTTACGACTGGTCTATACTTTTATTATCGATATCAAATGAACCAATTCAAGCAGATATAATTTAATGTTCTCGATACACTGAAATAATATAATGGATATAATAATAAGATATCATAATTTACTTTTTTTTTGAACAACGAATGTCTCAATCGTGTGAACCCATAGTTCAAAGAGGTATAGGTGGGGGTGTGGGATGTAATATTAAGTGGTGGTAGGAATGTTATATTAAATTACTTTTGTCTAGTATACAGTGTTGTAAGAATCGGCCTACTAGGCCTCCAACTGTGTTGATTTTGCCCTAGACAGTGCCCAGGACCTAGGCGGGGACCTGGGTGGCCTAGCTATTTTTTTGACTTTTTCGGGTAAAAAGAACCAGAGCCATGATTATTTGAAACATTTCTTAACCCAAAATCCTTAATATGTCTCTAAAACATCGAATCCAATCGCTAAACATCGAAATCTATCTCTAAAGTTTGCACTCAGTGTTTAAGTTTGAATTTTGAAGTACTTGATTTAGTATGTTTAAGTTTATATTTTAAATTATTTGAAGTATTGTATTGAATTATTGATATTGATGTATGTATATAATATATATTTGTAAAATCACATGTAAAAATTCCAATCCACAAGCGGCACCTCGCCGCCCGACTAGCGTTTAACGAATTTTACAACCATGCTTTTAGGTAGAGGTATTTAGGAGACACTTAACGAAAGTCTAATTTTAGATACCATCAGTGTTAACATTTTTTAAACAGTTCAAATCACTGAGGTAATTTCTTATTGTTAAGAGCTAATTAGTACAACATTGGCATACTATAAGGACCAAACACGTAATTAACTCTTAATTTTAACAGAGTAGAATTTGCCAGCTTGGAACTTGCTAAACATTAATAAGGTTTAGGTAACGATAAGTTTTCTGAACTAAGACAGACTTGATGAAAAAAAATAAGAAAGAAGATTACGTACGTTGTTAACAGATTTACGATCATTTAAATGATTTTAAAAATTTAATATGGAGATTAATTTACACGGTTAAATTAAACCTGTTGTTATTTTATTTTTTTAATTTTATATTACAATTCTTCGATTTCTTAGGAGTAACTTCACGTCTCTCTTTAAATATTCTTTATATAACTTGTAATATTATATATTTTCTTAAACAATGTTTGAAAAATATTATATATTATGTATTAATAACTTGTGTTTTGTATAAATATGCAATTTTGTAAGTTTAGATGATGATATATATGCAATTCCATCTTTTCTTAAATGAAGTTCTCGAGCAAATAAATTTTCTTTTATTTTATTTTTTGTATATAAAAAAATCTATTTTACTTTTGCTTTAAAATTAGGGAAAATGTTGTAAAAACACAATCAACTTTTGATTTTGTTCTTACTAAACCATTGAAACTTTCTATTGTTTTAATTAGCTAACTTAAGTTTGATTTATGTTCAAATACTAGATAGAAAACTTGGATAACAGGTATATTTGGTTTGTTTGAACACATTTTGACCTTTAGGCTTTATAAGTGAATTTAGAACCTGTTTAGAGGTTTTTATATCCATTTGAATGTTTTGTGTTTTTTCGCAATCAACTAAATATTTTTACAAGTTTTTATAAAATTTTCCAACTTTTTTAATTTTTAAAAATGTTTGCAATTTCTAAAAAAATTTTGAGATTTTTTTTTTCAAAATCTATGTTATTTCCATGTTATCATACAATAAAAATAAAATATAAAAATAAAAATAAATTATTGTTACAAGTTATATAGGTCACATATCTAGGGTTAAAATATAAAAAAACTACGTTATCTAATTAAAACAAATTTTTTTTTTGAGTGACTGGATTAAAAAATTAAAACTTTGTTATGCTTCTACAAAATTACCCCGTAAAACTACTCCAAACTTATTATATATTATTTGATTTTAAACGTGTGACCTCTAATCTAAAAGATAAAGCCTTAATTTATGAAATTGACTGTTGTTTATTTAAGAGCAATATATTTTGTTTCCATCACAATAATTTTGAGACAGGTTTTATTTTTGACGTTGGGTAATTAATGATGCGGTTTGAACATTTTGAAATAAAGGCAATTTACAAGAATCACAATGCATGCTAATTTTTTGAAATAAGAGGGACAAAACTAAGACCATGGGATATGCCTCTTGGTTCGAACCACTCCACATAGACGCCACGTAGGCATCCACCACAACCACCTACTCAACCACTTGTGGTGGAAATGCCAACCCACCCACCCACGCCCCACATCATGCCTTCAAACGGTCGAAAATGCCGTTGCTATGACCACGCCCAGCCCTCCCACGCCCAAACCAATGCCACTCACGCCCCAACCACAGGGCATACCGGATGGTCTAATACTTAAAACATAATATAAAATTTCGGTCCAAAAATTTACAGGAAAGAAAAAAGAGCCCCTATAATCCTTCGAACAGAGGTTAAATTTCGGTCTCTAGGTTGTAAATTTGGTGTTATTTACACTATTTTTTTAGCAACGTTCTTCTATGTACACTAACGTCATGTCATTTAAGTTGATGTTATTTATAGTGGCTAACTTGCAAATTCATAAATTATAATCAGGGTTGGCACTTTCAAAGTATAAAGTAACTATCAGGTTAAATTAAGTCTTAAGACACATTTGGTTCGATTCAGATATATATTTTTGTTCAAATTTTTTCAAATAAAGATTTTGGAATGGGATCAATTTTTTTAAAAGGAAAATTTTTGGATCACTGACTGATTACTAGAGCATTATTATGTTACAAGCAATACCACCCGATCATATCCACCACCATGCCACTAGTTCAGGAGGAAACTAAATACTTTGAGAAAACCTCCTTATGGGATTTGCACTATAACCATTTGGTTCATGAGACTTGTCTCACCACCAAGATACCGATAGGCTATAATCGGATCAAATTATTTTTTGGTTTAAAAACATTTAGATTGGTCATGAAAACTTAGCCCAAAGGTTAGGGCTCTCCCCTTTCATAGTGGTAGACCGGAGGTCATGAGTTTGAATCTATCTGGTGACAAGTTTGAATGACATCAAGTGTGGTTCGATCCTAATAAGGAGCGAGAGTTTACCTATTCTACGAGATTTCATGCATTTAAAGGACGTATGTATTACTTCTGTCCGATACACCCACTTAAAAGAACTTACCACCATGTAAGAACGTAGTCGTAAAAAAAACATTTAGATTGAACATAGGAGTTCGCAACTCGTGATGATGGGTCAGGCTGTGATAATATTTTATAGCTAATTAATGCGTTGACTATTATATGTGTTTTCTTTTTTAACTTTCAACTGACACCCTTTTGCAAAGGGGTTGTTTTTAGCTATATATCTATGAATGACTATGATCGATGAAGTTGTTAGGTGATGTTAATGAGGTAGACCGAAGAATTTTGTATGCTAAACGGAAAGGATTTGGGCATAGTAAATTATAAAAAATTAATTTTATAGAAATTATATATATTAAATTTAATAAATTTACTAATATTTATTATCGGAACGGTTAAAGTACAAATGAAATTAACCTATTAAACGTAAGAAGTCACATGAACGCGCCATGTGTCATCTGGGTAAGGGTCAATATCGTACATAAAATTACACCTATAATCAAGGACCACCGGGATAATCACGGACCAATAATTACGAGCATCGTTATATAACAATCACATATCGTATTTTAACACACATAATCAAGGATAAAATGCATAATCAAGGAACAATAATCACGAATCACATTATATGAAAATCACGGACCGTCATTTAACATGCATGATCAAAGGACCAACTACATAATCACGTACCAAGCATAAAAATCACGGATCACGTAAAAAATTAAAAAAATATATATAACAAAACTATACTCAAATTAAAGATAATCAAATACTCAATTTTATAGTGTAATTTTTTTTTTTAAAATGATAAAGCATTTAAAAGTTAATTTAATTTTTATAAAACAAGTGGAGCTTGTTGTAACATAGAAAATGTGTTTCTTCCTCTTTTGTCCTTCCAGTTATATTTTACGTTTGTTTTGCGGAAAAAAGGTGTATAAAGTGGGGACCACTAGATCTTACCTATTGATTAATTTGATCAAATGGTCTAGAATTCATAATACGCTTCTCACGTTAAGAAGCAATTGTATTTGATCCGGCTCCTATTTATTATAACTAAATCTAATATCAATATAAATCAAAATGATGTTCAAATAATAATATGTTTCTAAGATTGATAATTCTTTTTTTAAATTATAACCTTTGTAATCATTTGATTCTCGTCTTACAATGTATATCCGTAAAAAATAGCGAAAATCCCGTAATAATCGATGAAAAACAACAAAAACAATAAAATTTTGACATGATTAAGTTGATCCTAGTTTTGATCAATTCAAAAAAATGTTGATCTGAGTTAAAGAGAATAACTTTAAATTAGTACTAAATACTTGACTGTCTATACTAAAGTTATATGTAGACCTCACATATATATATATATATATACAGGATATGGATAATTTGAAAAACCACTTTTATTTGTGAAAACCCAGCAAACCGCATGTAAAACATACATAACAAAACTAAAATTTTTTTTTGTAAAACATACGTAAAAACGTAAAAAAATTTATTTCAGATCTGACGCAGTGTTACGTATGTTTTACAACGTTAAAAAATTTTATAAAATATTTTTTTAAAAAATATTTCTTTAACGCTTTTTTGATTTTTTTTAATAAAAATGTGTCCAATAAATAAACAAAGACGCCACATACTCATCTTAATGGAGTGGAATGAGATCTTGTACTTATCCTTCATCGTGCAGCTATCTAGCAACCCATTATTATCTTAGAAACCATTTATCATTTCATCATCTCAAGATGGCATTCACTAGCTCGTGGACCGTTAACTGTTCACACAGCAGTCTGTCACCAGATCACGGATTATTGCCCATTACTCTATCGGTTCACTATCGTTTTATTGGGAATATTTATTGTCACCCGCTAACAAACCGTTACCCATATGCATAGTGGTCCGGCCGCTAACTGCCCCGTATAGACCAAGTTTTGTGTTTGTTAATATGTATCTCTTAATTTAAAAGCCAACTTACTGGTCTAGAAGATCCACAATAAAGGACCACACATGATGTTCTATATGGTATGAATGAAAGTAATGTATAAGGGAAAGAAATAGATCATTGCCATTCCATTGACCTGTTTGATTACATATGGTATTGAAATGATTCATTACTTCATGTTGTTTGATAGACATGAGAAAATGAATGAATGTAATACAAATTTTGGGTCGAGTTGTGGTTCTAATCATTGTTCGAATCATGGGTCGATCGGGTCGTGTTTCATGGGTCGAGTCATAGTTTGGACTATCGATCGGTTAGTTGGTCAGTTACTGTTTAGCTCATGGTTCTTGTCATGGGGCAGTTCATGGATCGAGTTATGGTTTGGTTTGTGGATTGGGTCATGGTTTAGTTTATGCGACGCATCACAGTCGTTCAAATCATGGTTTGGGTCACTAGTCGGGTAATTGTTTGAGTCATGGATCGGGTCATGGTTTGGGTCATGGGTTTGGTTATGGGTCGTGTCATAGTCTGATTCATGGTTTGTGTCATGCTGTAGGTCATGAGTCGAGTCATGGTTCGCGTCATGGTTTGGGTCATGAGTCAGGTCATGGGTTTGGTCATAGGTTGGGTTATGGTTCTGGACATGAGTCGGGTGTTTAGTCGGATAATTCCTTCAAGAGAAGTAATGAAAAAAAACACTCATATTTCAAGGAATGAAAATCATCAAAAGTGAAAAAATCACATTTTTTATGGAAAAGTACATTACATTCTTATATGGTAACAAAACACAATTCTTTTCATTCTAACGTAATTACTTATTTCATTCCATCATTCATTTATGCATACCAAATGCTACCTTAAGTTTTTCTAATAAAATGCATGGGCAATCTAGAGTACCTCAAGCCTTGTTCTTGGTAGTTCTTACTTTCACAAGCATTGAGAACCTAAGATGCTACTGATTCAGGCCAAAACAAGATTTCAGCACCTAAACACTCCAAACTCACATAAAGATTTCTTTACATAAAGTTTATAACTTACTTGCACTTGTTTAAGGTTTTTAACACTTAAATTCCCAGAAGATTAGCAACACCTTGACTATGGCAATAAAGAGAGCACTTCGAGAAATCAGTTTAATTAGTATTGGAAGTGTCAAACTGAATGTTGGACAACCCTTTTAGCTTAGCAACTCTATAGGATTTTACTTATATAGTGGCCCACTGGCCCATGATGAATTCCAAAGTCACAGTCACTCACAAAACTTTCTCGAGTAATGCACACGGCCTGACTTCACCACGGGTGATCGGACAACTTAATGAACATATCATGCTTGGATAAGGGCTCCTAAATAGGATTTCATATATCTTTTGTTCATTGTTCTTTCCCCCCTATGCTTGCGTGACTTTGTGGTTTATGCATACAAGTTGTATATTTAAGAGTTTGGATGTGTGGAGTGCACCTCGTCTAAGGTTTTTGAGCTCTGGACCAAGTGGGGGTCAAAGGGGTCTTGCCCTTTTGCGGGGTCCAAGAGGCAGAGCCCCTGGCGGCGGTCCCGCAAATTCACCCGCCAAAACCAACTACCATTAACTTTCATGCGGTAATTTTGGGGTTAGTATTGAGTCATCCAGTGATACACAAAATTTCAATGGCTGCCCATTTGAAACACACACAAAAGTTCCAAAAATTCGCAACACATGTAGTCATGTAGATACTCTTCCGAGTTTGTATCAGCATAAAATGATCGATTCTTTGTGCTACTTTGCAATACACTCTTGTTTCAGGTAACCTTTCGAGTTTTTGATTAACTCTGGAAGTACACGCTGCTACGACTATTGTATCCTAGGAAACAATCGAGTTCACTTGGGTGGCCTAGAATATGTTTTTAGAGACATCTATTAAACAAAAATTATCAACCACCAAACTTAATTCAATATTGCAATTTAATTTCTATCTTTTCATCTTGTAATGTTATTCTTTCTTGTAATTTATATTTTATGATATTTAGTTCTTGTAATAATTTAATTTACATTTTGTATTTCTGAATTGTAATTCGAGTAGTTGAAATAATAGAAGTATTTTATTTATATTATAAACAAAATTCCTACAAATAGTTCATTGGAAACCAGAAAATTGGCATTCATTCTTTAACATGTATGTAATTATCACTCATGAAACATTCACATAACACATTCATTAAGCACGCACCTTTATGTTTGCATGTACGCAGTTGTATCTTTTATTATATAAACATGATGACAACACTTGCATCCATACCGATGTATATGAATGTGATTATACACTTGTGTTATTAGATAATATATAAAAAAAAAGCCGAAAAGTATTCTTAGTTTGCTATTTTCATTCTTCTATCTTTGATTACTTAGCATTTGTGTGTTTTCTCCACTTAAGTACCAATACAACTTTCCCCGTCTATTAGGTGTTGATCGATTCCTTTGATTTGATTTAAACATGTATACGAAAATCAATAATAATAATAATAATATGAGATTAGATAAAACCTATGAATCCAGTTAAAACATTGTTGATTCCTGACATGATTCTTGATCTTGATCGACTCGGGTTCTCGTTTAGGGTGTATGGTTAGGATGGAATATGTGGAGAGGCTAGAGAGATTCATGAATTCTAAAGTGAGGAATTCGTGAATAATGATGTTGGCAGTAATCTAATTAGAAACCTTAATCTCCCTTATATACACCGAAGGGAAGACCTAGTTAAATAATAAGGATAGTAAAAGTATTTGCTGTTCAAAAAAAAAAAGTAAAAGTATTTAATTGATTAATTAGATAAATAATTAGGAGGGTCATATAGTTAAATATAAATAATTTATTCTTACATTAGGCACAAAATTCAACCGGCCCTGACAAGTTTGACCTGAAATTAACATGAACTTGTTTATACTAAATTTATTCGAAATTAACACGAACTTGTTTGATACTAAATTTAAACCGCAAATTTAATGTTACATACATTTATTGATGAAGATTCATATCAAAAACAAACTTTTAATAACTCTACTTTTTTTTTGAACGGTAAAGATTATCTCGACCTAATTAAACTACTTCACATTAATGACACCATTGCATTAATTAGAACCATGACATTTCATTCTAAGAGGCAATGCCTCTGTCAAGTGAGTTAGTCCTACATTTGTAATAACTTTACTTACATGAGTTTCTTGATTTTTTTTTTGAACAGCTAAACAAGTTCTCGGATCCAACAACCCACGCGCTGCGACCACAGACCGCTACCAACCCCCGGAAACATTTAAAGCCGGGCGTTGGCGAGTACAGAATCGAGGAACCGCCACACCATCTAGGAGGAAACCCACACTGAGAAAACCCCCTAGCTCACCCAGAACATTTTTTGCTCTAGGCGAGACTCGAACCCAAGACCTCCCATTGTTGGTGGTCAAGGAGTACCACTAGGCTATAAGCCCAATGATATGAGTTTCTTGATTATTTTATATTTCATGTAAGCATCGTTTTTTGTTCCACCTTGATGAACGCATTCAACATATCTATATATTAGCCGACTCATCCATTAATGTTCACACAAAATTCAAAGAATGGAGAGTGAATCATTGAGATTGAAGAGTTTCTCACTTCTGCTCCTTCTTCTAGCACTTCAATCTCATTCCATAACTCCATCAAACTCAAAATCAATCGTTTCAAGTCTTCCTGGATATCCTGGCCAACTTCCTTTCAAACTCGAAACCGGGTATAATTAAAATCCCCTCACATCTAACTTGATTGATTATTTGCAGAATTAAGTGTTTGAAACCAAGTAGAAATCCTTATGTAACATGCTTTAAATTATTAGTTTACATCTTCTAATAACAATGTGTATATACCTCATTCGTGATGCGCATGGCAAATGTAAGACTGTTTAAATCTTACCTTCTTAAACCCTACTTTAGCTTTGTTAATTGTGAGATATACTGAGTACGATGATGATGATCTTCTAATAACAATCTTATATATGTTCATGGGTATATTTTGTTGCAAGTATACATATGTTTTTTTTTTGTATGGAAGGTACGTAGGAATAGGGGACAAAGAAGAAACACAATTCTTCTACTATTTTGTTGAATCTGAAAGAAATCCAGATGAAGATCCACTCATATTTTATCTCACTGGTGGCCCTGGATGTTCTGCTGTTATTACCTTCTTCTATCAAATTGGTATAATTACATCATCCATTTTAGTATCTTTGATTGACAATTTAACATCGCCATCGTAAAGTTTATCGATCATATGTTTCGGTTTGCCACAGTTTTTCTTGGATCTAAACCATATGAACAACATTCTGTAGTAAAAGTGAGAATATTTGAGTATCATTGACAATAACTGTTTAAAGGGTAGATATTTAAAAAAAAAAAATTTTTTTTAAGAAATTTATATAACACGTTCTGAAGAGTTACTTTGTTGCAGGTCCACTTAGTTTCAACTTTGACAATGCTCCTGAAAACATCACACTCACATTAAATCCAAACTCATGGACAAAGGTTTAAACATACTTCTAGCTAGCAAATCTATCTTAATTTTTTGTTTAAACCAATTACGTAAAACTGATCGAATTTGTTGGTTATACTTTTATAGATGGCTAATGTCATATTTGTTGATATGCCTGCTGGTGCTGGATTCTCGTATGCCACAACAAAAGAAGCATCGATTAGCAGCGATAGCATCGTGGTGAAGCAAGCTAATGATTTTCTTAGAAAAGTACTGTGACATCTTCTTTAATCTTCTTTACATGTTTATTTGGTATCAAAATTGATATAGAGTACGTTCATTAACTTTGTATATATGGATTGATGTACAACAGTTCCTTATTGATCATCCTAAGTTCTTGAAGAACCCTCTATACATAACCGGGATCTCTTACATGGGAATTGTCACACCAATCATTACTTTGGAAGTGTATAACGGTAATCGATCCTCCGATCGATAATCTATTCGTTTTCGTTATGTTGTTATGACTCTAAAGATTATGAACTTTGAAATATATTGCTTTTGTAGCTAATGAACGTGGTGATCAACCTGCATTGAATGTCCAAGTAAGTCCGTATATGGAATGTTAAAATCCTAATTTAAACATAAGAAACTAATATTCTTTTCTTGATTTGTGGCTCAGGGTTACATTCTCTGCAGTCCTCTCACTGATAAGTTCATGGACTTCAATTCTAGAGTTGAATACGCGAATCGTGTGGCACTTGTATCAGATGATATCTATAACGTAACATACATATCATAAATCTGTTAATTAATCAAACAACACAACATTAATCCATTCGTATCACTTATAATATAACAATTCGATTTGCAGTCCGCGAAAACAAATTGTCGAGGTAATTATGTTAACATCGATGATACAACCAATTCAGTATGTGCAAACAGTCTTCAAAAATACAAGGAGGTGATTTAATTGAATAAATTTACAAGACATAATAATATGAATATATCATGTATGTGCATAGTAGTAGTACTGATCATTTAAAATATTGGAATCACAGTGCACAAACGATATAAATATGGAACACATTTTGGAGCCGCTTTGTAACAAATCAGATCTGAAGCCATACTGTCGAGTAATTAACTTCTCTTAGCTCGATCTATGATTAATCTTAACGTCGAAAAAAGGATTTCGGTTCGGAAAAATAATGATAATCTTGTTTGTTTGGTTTTTTTAGGAGTATTATTACAATTTTGCTGTAGATTGGGCAAATGATAAGGCTGTGCAGCAAGCTCTCAACATTCGTCAGGTACGTGTATATAAAGGGTTATTGGATTTAAATACTCCTAAACATTCCCTCAGTTGAAGTATTGACGGACAACAGGTTAAAGTTGGGAGTATTTAAATCCAATAAACCATATATAAAATGATGTGTGATTTTTTTAATGTGTATACAATTTTGAACTAGATGTTTTTGTAAATAATTAAGTTCAAAACTATGATTAATGATCACTTATGTTAGTTTGTTAAATATTCAGGGAACGATCGGAAAATGGGAGTTCTTCAACACGACGATGCATTACACCGAAGGGAAAAATGATACATTCTGCTACGCTTATGATATCTCCAGTAGTTTTTCATACCATAAGAAACTTGCTAGCAAAAAATGTCGAGCTCTAATCTTTAGGTAAGCAGTGACGGGCCTCGAATTTTTTTCATTGGAGGTGGAAAATCTTTAGAGTGTTTGACATACATATATAACAATTTTTTCTACTATGTTCAAGTTAGTTAGGGTAGGATCGGATCGGATCATGTTAAAAAAAGACAATTAAACTAAATTTCATATACAAAATCATAATAAAAATATAATACATTTAAAATTGTCCTTTACGAGTTTTCATTTTTTAAAATCTATCCAAAATGTCATATAGAAATATTTTTCTAAGTAACTCTTCACAAAAAAATGCAATTATCGCTTAAATTCTCTTCATCAATCCGATTATGCAAATTTAGGGGGGGGGGGGGATTACAAAATACTAAGAGGGTCGGTCGACATTTTAACATATAGAGTAAACTTCTCTTTTGCTTCATGCAGTTTGACAGTTATAACCCTTTTGTTCCAAACTTTTTAAAATGTCCATTATACTCCTTGTGGTTTGACAGTTGTAACCCTTTTGCTCCAATTTTTCAAAAGTTATAACCCTTTTGCTTCAAACTTTTCAAAATGTCAGAGAGTATAATAAAGAAAGATTGGCAAAGTCATAGAGTATAAGAGAAACATATTGACAAAGTCAGGAAGTATAATGGACATTTTGAATATTTGTTTGAAACAGAACTGTCAAACGACAGAGAATATAATGGATATTTTGAAAATAACTATAAAAGAGTTATAACTGTCAAACAAGTACTGTTTTATATATATGCAGTGGTGATCATGACATGACATTCCCATACGTCGGAATCGAGCAATGGATAGCTGCTCTTGGTATTCCAATTGATAGCCCATGGGAACCATTTTACGTTGACAGTCAAGTTGGAGGGTAAGTTATGAGTACACAGTGGCAGATATAGTGCAACCCATGCATATATACGTATGTTTATTGATATCATGCATGTGTGTTTAACTTCTTTCAGGTATGAAATGACATACGCACAAAATACTTATTCAATGACGTTTGCTACGGTTAAAGTAAGATACATGCACCCTATATTTATACACTGGGGAAGATTTCTCGAAAAAGTCTATTTCGTCTAAAAATAAGGTTTAAAAAGATTTTTAAAACTTAAAACCGACTCAAAAAAATTCCGATTGATCACATTTTTGCATTATTAGAAATGGCTTGTCGAACCTTAAACCCAAAACCTTAAACCATAAACAATAAACCATAATACCAAAACTAAAACTTTAAAAATAAATCTTAACCTATAGATAAATCCTAAAAGCTAAAAGCAAGCCCTAAAACCTAAACTCTAAAGCGTAATTATTATAGCTAAAACCAAAAAGCCAATATTGTATGGTTCGACGAAACGGTTTCAATACCGTCGAAATGAGTTCAATCGGAGTTCGTTTGGGTCGGTTTCAGATGTTTTAAAATTATTTTTAAACTTTTTAGGTAAAATAGACTTTTTATTTGATTTTTACAGGATTATGGTTGGTTTCATGGTATATTAATTAGATAATTGCATGTAGAGGTGGGCAAATAAACGGAACTGGAACCGACAACCCTAACCGGAACCGGCCAGAACTTAAGCTGGAACCGGTCAAAACCCGGAACTGAAACCGGTTCTTGACTTTGTTGACAAGAACCGGTTCCAAAAAAACGTGATTTGCGCACTTCTAATTGCATGCTACTAACAATTATTTCTTACATATGGTTCCTACTGGATAATTTCATATATTACAGGGTGCGGGCCATTCGGTGGCACAGTACAAGCCCAAGGAAGCTGTGGTTTTAACCGAGAGGTGGCTTGCTTCAAAAAGTTGTAATTCAAACACTAACGAATGTTTGTCCTTAAAATCAAGTTCCAATACTATTTCTTTATTTTGATATCATAACCAAGCATATGGATTGATTAATATTAGTCATGATTTGCTTCATGTTTGAATTTTTCTCTATTCTTATATTAGTGATGATTTGTTTTATGTTTGAATTTTTCTCTATTTTTATGTTAGTGATGATTTGCTTCATGTTTGAATTTTTTTACTTTCTCTTAATAATCAGACATGCATCTCATATCAATTAAAAAAACTAATTTTTTTAAAAGTGATCCACCATCATTACCTGCTCTCATGTTACGAGATTTCAATCAACCTATTTATTTGATGTTTCTTATTAGACTTAAACAGATACCACCTAATGAGGAAATCCAAATGAATAAAAAAACTTGAATTTAAATTTTAGTATATTAATAAAAATTGTAATAAAGTGCAAAAAATAATATGTCAATTATAACTAGTCAAGATGTTTTTAAACAAATTTAAATTTGAATTTGTAATTATTAAATCATAAATAATCAATTTTAACTTAAAACCATTACTATATATAAGTTAAAAAGAGTGAAAATGGGAGAATAAATGTGATGATATGATACGTTACTAATCCTAGCTAGACTATCTAATAAGAAGACAAATGTCCACCTAGTTATTTGTTAATTAGAAGTAGTGGACTCAATTTAACCCATTATTAAATCAAAGAATTATTTAAACACAAACAAATAAACTAGGGGTGTAAATGAGTCTAATCGAGTCCGAGCTCATGAAGGCTTGAACTTGGCTAATAATTTTTCAGGTTCAACCTTGGTCTGACTCGACTGATTTATTTGTTATATATATATATATATATATATATATATATATGGTAATGATCAATTGCTAACTCACACTAATTGAGAGAACTTAGTAACCCAATTTGATTGTTGTCTAGTTTAATAAATTTGAAATGTGTGATCCATATTAATTCTGAGAAAAAATGAGTGGTTGAGATTTGTTTAAGGGTATTTTGGAGATTTGTTAGGTATACTTGATTTGATTTTAAAAATAAAAGTTTATCCTCCAATTTTTTAAACCTTCATAACTTTTATATACATTATTATTTTTTAAAAAATTTTACACCTTTAAATTTGTCACGTTTTTATCTTAAATTCAAGTATAGTTTTGTCAAATTTTTTAAAGTTTTTGAAATTACATTGATGTAAAAAACTGATTTTTTTCAAAGTGTTCGTAATTACATTGATGTAACGAGCTGAATTTTTCCAGGTGTTCGTAATTACACAGATGTAACGAGCTGATTTTTTTCAAAGTGTTCCTAATTACACTGATGTAACGAGCTTTAACTTATTATTTTTTTATGTTACAATTATCTAACTTTCTATCTTATTTGATATAAATTTATTTAATTAACTATTTTTTATAATAAAAAATAAGTTTGTAATAAATATTTAAGATGAGAAAAAAATTTGATGATGGAAAATTTTTGAAAAAAGAGGGAAATTATTGTACTTATTATTTTACGTTAGTGTAATTAGGAGCGTCCGAAAAAAATTTTGGCATTGACTACAATGAAATTAACGAGAAAAATATGACGAGTTTAATGGTGCAATTTTTATATAAAAATAACATAGTATAAAAAAAATTATAAGTGTATAAAAATCAATGGGAGAACTTTAATTTAAAAATAGGAAAATAGATGGTTTTCTAAGAGTGTGACACTTATCACTCTTATATTAAATCTGGTTTTTTTAATTAATATAAAAGATTAGAATGCCCTTTTGTATTTAAAATTAAGAGTAAATTACATAAATCGTCCTTTAAATTCACTCAATTTACGGATGTCGTCCTTTATTATAAATAGTTACACAAATCATCCTTAAAATTGATAATTTATAACCGATTTCATCCTTTTCATTGATATAAAGGACGATTTATGTTATGTAATTAAAGGACGATTTATGTAATATAAAGGATGAAATCCATTATAAATTTCCATTTTAAGGATGTTTTCTGAAACTATTTTTAATAAAGGATGGCATCCATAAAATGATTGAATATAAAGGACGATTTGTGTAATTTACTCTAAAATTAATTAATGACACATGTCACCATATGGTTAAATCTAGAAAATTTGAACTATTGGATTTGAATTATAAAGTTTTCTCAATTAGAGTGGGTTATTATATGATCCCTTCCCTTTATATATATATATACTAGTCGGAAACCCGCGCGATGCGGCGGTAGCAACGACAATATACAATGTGATGTTCGCCTTTTGCTGATTTATCATTGTTTTTGTGATAAAGATAGTGTTCTTGATAGTTTTCATTTATGCGTGTACTTCTTTGTGGATTATTTATGCCATAAGTTTTACAAAACTCCACTAAAATAATATACACAAATTAAAAAATAATTTGGCATGACTCACCCTTAAAATATGCGACGGTGGCAACCTATTTTCAAATCACAAGCTAAAACACCCTATTTTTAAAAAGTGATTTTAACACGTGAAATTATGATCTAAGATTTTAAAAAAAAAAGCATGTCTCACCCTTAAAATATAATTTCATTACGAAATGTAAACCTGCTCATATTTATTATTGAAGATAATTATCTTAAGTTGAAAGAGTGTATATAATCATGATATTATAAGTAAAATCAACCCATAACATTGTTTCAAAACCCATTTCACCTAGACGCTTTTTTGCTTTTCCGCTTGTTTCGTTTGAAACCGTTTCCCATACACTTACCATCTTCTCTGCATCATAACCACAACAAAGTTGCTTCAAACAAGTTGAAATATTAGCAAGTTTTTTTTTTCAAATTTGATTCGTAATTTTCTACAAAATGCGAGCAACAAAATATGCATCTGTACAACTACTTGTGCTCCTTAAGCACGTTTGGAGATTTTTCCTTTGCATGTAAACAACTTCTCCAATTGGACTTGAACATGTCTCCACCTGATAATAAGCAAAAAATTGTACTCAGGCAAATATACAAGTTCAAAGAATGAAAACTTACATGGTCCAAGGATTAGGTGCTTGATATGCCAAACTATTTGAATCAGATTCCAATATCTACACCAACAAAAAAGTAATTTACTACCTCATCGTCCATAGATTAGAGAAAAGATACAATAGATCAATATGTTTACCATAGAGGTAAATGGAATATACTGCAATCATTAAACCCTTTTCGTACACCTAAAATTGAAAGTAAATTCAGTTACCTATCCCCCAAACAAAAAATATGGGCATACATTATAAGAACCTCATTATACAAACCTTAGGGTCTTTGTTTTTGATCATGGTTTTTCAAAATTGTAGAAAGGAACAACTACCAAGCTTCCATTGAATCAATTAACAGGCCAAATTACTCATTAATAACATTATTGTAGGCAAAACAATCAAAAACATTACAACCAGTGCAACATTGGTGGATCTAGTTCGTTAGAATCAAGATTCTGACCAGTACATATGTTACTTAAAAACCTCAAAGATTACATTATATCTAGCAAATGTATTTAGAATTACGTGAAGGTCATTGCTGAGGAATGTGTTTGTGTTTATTTGAATCAGATAAAAATTTTAAGCCATTAGTTAATGGCAGATAGAAAAGAATAGAAATTATTTGTAGTGCATTTCACTAATTTGAAGACTTACATAGACTTTTTGACTCAAAAGAATAGAAAAGAGGAGTTGGAGTTGAAGACCTACAAAGACCCTCTACTCAAAAGAACTTGTCACGAATTGATCTTGTAGTGCACCTGCAATAAACATAAAAACCAATATAATCAAATTAACACCATTAACACATAAAATGAACAAAGAATTTGGACCCAAAAGCCTATTTTGGAATTTTATTCAATCATGTTATTTTTATATTCAATCCAAAAACTAAACACAATTAAGTATTATATCATGTATGCTAAGTAGGGAAAGACAAAGAACCCACGGCAGTGCTTTAAGTAAATGCTACATTTCCTTGCCACAAGACTGCTGAAAGAAGTTAGATCAGTTTCTTATTACTTGCAAGATAAATCTTAAATGACACACACACACAAAGTATCATGTATTTGATGGATAAAGATTCAACAACTGCTACCAATTTCATATTTCAATCCTATTTTGTCACAAAGTTTATAATTTTTACAAAGGTTACCAAAAAGTAGATAACAAATTACTTTCAAATGTAGATAAAGCTATGTATGTAGTCACCGAAATTGAAGCTTTATCTACCTATAAATCACAGTGATAAGTAAAGCCAATTACCAAATCTTTTAGCTGAGATGAAAAATGATGCTTATTATAGCTTCTAAAGCTCCCGGCTTCTTTTTTAATACCTACAAGATGTAATCATAATTTCAAGTATGTTAAACCTAAAATAAACCTATAACTAACAAAGATTAAAGAACACTAAAACCATTACTATTTCCTTTCATAAATGGCCAATTTTGTCACTATTCTATGATCACCAAACTATGTTGCTAATCTGCAGAAAAGAAATAAAAAAAGAAATAAAAAAACAAACAAAAATCGAACACCAACACTAATAAAGAAATACACTTAACAAAAGAAAAAAAAATACAAAAACCTTAATTTTTATTGAGATGCCAATACCATCATGTTATAAGCAAATTAAAGAAATACACTTAGCAAAAGAAAAAAAATACAAAAACCTTAATTTTACTGAGATGCCAATACCATCATGTTATAAGCAAATTAAAGAGTATAAGAAGGCTAAAAAAACATTTATATGATTTCCAAGCACATTTGATGCATGAAAAACAAAATAAATTAAATCATTTGGTCCAAGTTTCAAGCTTGTCTGATTCTGAAGTAGCAAAAAAGTGAACAAAATGATGTTTTATGCAAAAATTGCTATATGCGGATTTTATATCTTGTTTGATGGTGATGCCTACAATGATGATATTAATTTAATTTATATACGATGGTGATGCTTACAGTGCTTTATTGTCTAATGAATGTGAACTGGCAATGGATCTCTCAAGCCTTACAATAGCAGGGGGTTGAAATCCTGCATACGTGTCATTTGATGGTGAGTATTGTTGGTGATTACATAAGTAAATAAATAACTTCATACATACATAAAACTCTGGATGTTTAAAAGTTATAATTACTAAACAAAACAGAGAACTATTTCAATAGATATAGCTTCAATCAAGTGTGGTTTTTTATTAGCAATGAAACTTCTCATGCAATAAAGAAAGAAAATGCAATATTTGAGTATGCTTGAATTGTCATTACCAGCTAGTGAGTAGTAACCATATGTTCAATATCAATTATGGCTAGGTTTCGCATCTACATAATTGACCAAATTGTGCAATATTTAAACATCACGTCGTTCTGGGACCCACTTGGTTAACCAGATAGTTGGGTTTCTTTATTGTTCTATTTGTGCACGGGAGTAAGCCTCAAGCTTACACAATTTTGTGTGATGGGAGCAACTAAAACAACTGTGTGGCAGCAGAAAAACCAAAATGTATACGCACTTACAAAACAGAATGCATACACACAAAACACAAACAAAATTGTATAAAAGCTTACATTTCAGTTAGGAACTTTATTTTAGTAGTAAAAATCTTTTTTAGGAAGTTTTTAGAAGCCTATCCCATCCAAATCAGTTAGATAAACAAACTCTGCTTTTTTAATTACCTGCAATGCTCTAGCAATCACATAGACAGGAATTTATAAACAAAAGATATTTGTTTTTATGAATGTAAAGATGTAGAAGCATCAAACCTGTAATGCTCGTTCTCTTTCCTAGAGTCATTTGCACACATACAAATTGTTCATACACTTCATGTTAAAACCAACATAAAAAAAATAAGCAACTATCGGAGAGCCAAACATATACTTTCTAAAAAGAAATTAGGTTAACAAAACTAAGGCACTATCAGAGAGCCAAACACGCATGTCACAATTACTCAGCCACCGTCACAATGATATTTGAGAGGAAAATTGAATTTGTAGAACATATATGAGATTTAAAAGCTCAAAATTTTCACATCTCATATTCTTAAGAAGGGTACCTGGTTCAGTCACACATGTTTAAAAAAAATCAGCATACATGATGTCATCACAAATAATCACAGGGCATTCGACTGGTTGCACACATACAAAAGTCCATACAATATCAAGACACCTGCAATTTGAATCACAAAAAAAATGCGAATATAAAAAAAAATACCTAAACATTGCTTTTGTCTATTAATATCTCTTTTGCCTTGTCACATATTTCCCTAACCTACATCAACAACTATGATAGTCTCAAATATACTAACAAACACCATGAACTTATCAAATAGAAATAAGGCTATCCAGTTCATTTTATGTTCTTGCTCTTTACAGCAAATCTAGATTATTGTTATTAGGACTATTATTATAGTTATCCATTTACAACAAACTTGATTTAAAAAGGTGTTTCTAATACTCGGGGTGCATTAGGCGATCAAGAAAGTGCCTCAAGGTCTTTTAGGATGCATTTTGCCATTTTTACAACCAGGTTTAATTGGTGACAAAAAAACATGTAGTAGATCATTTAGCATAACAAAACCATCATCAAAAGCATTCTTGTTATGATTTTATTTCAAACTGGGTAGGAAAAGTTTCAAACTTTTCAAGGAAATTTTGATTAAATTTCAGAAAAGACAATAATTATTGCCCTAAGTAAAAACTCAAGCTATACTTTATAAGCATGAACCATTATCCAACAAAAATAAAGCAAATTCTATAGAAAGAA
Organism: Mikania micrantha; assembly: GCA_009363875.1. Classification (NCBI taxonomy): domain Eukaryota; kingdom Viridiplantae; phylum Streptophyta; class Magnoliopsida; order Asterales; family Asteraceae; genus Mikania; species Mikania micrantha. The sequence continues at coordinate 52,469,960 of CM018689.1, read as the reverse complement.
ACCATGCATTTTCCTAGATTTTTGAATAGGAATTGAAGTAGAGATGAAAACGAAACATTAACCATAGTTTTTCAAATTCACGATGCAAATCGTTTGCTCAAACATCTTTTAATGACACACTCTGATTGAAATATGGATGCATCAACTACAAAATATGGCAATATACAGACCTGAGCCTCACCAGCTTTACGGTTTTAGAGACTTCAATAACATCTACACCTGATACATAAACAAACCAACACACTTAGTTCTCATGATTTAAAAAATTCATACTTTAGTGACAAATAATTGAAAACACTTGACTGCCGACCAATTTCAAAACACCAAACACAGTTAAGAAACCCAAATTAGAGCCAATAGTCACAACTTCAGCGCTAATTACAAACATTAGATAAACTATCATGACAAATAATTGATAACTGGTGAATTCAACTCCTAAACAAACGACACATAACAAAGAATTCGTAAATAACCCACGCTGAAAATAACCGGTATAGTAAAATCACACAAGTTTGCAGATTCAGAGTTCAAACGATAATACCATCTACTTTAATTTCAATATGATGAAAAAAATCAAACAAAAAAGTACAAAAATTGACCTGATTCTTCACATCCTTCAACAGCAGGGGAGAAATAAACGCAAAAAGAAAAGTCCCCACCAGTTTAGTCGCTTGTCGATCTCCTGCTTTAGCACCATCACGCACCCAAGACATCCCCTAATTGTACAAAAACCCTAAAAACATATGCACATGGGGATTGCTGGTGGCGGAGAAGATATGATGACTTTGAATGTGACGACGATGAGTGGCTCGACATTGTTGATACGATGGTGGGTTTGGGCCCTTGGCTTCTTGGTGAATCTGAGAAGGGTTGATTTCTAACAGCTACAGATGAGCCTCTGGTCGAACAAGCAGAAATTAGGTTAAGAATTTTTAGTGCACCATAGCAGAGCCAAGAATTGATGATACCATAGCAGAGCCAAGAATTGATGATGCCTGCGATTTCAAATGCGAGGGACACTCAATTTAAAGAAGAACTCTACGATTTTAAATTTTGAATTTGGAGCCAAGAATTGATGATACCTAATAGTGCATCTGTGATTCAGAGGCGGAGTATCCAAGATTAGATTCTACCTCTTTCAGATGCGTGGTTATCCTCCTCGTTCGGAAGCAATGAGCCCATCGAGTTTGATGCCGGTTATGGAAACGGGAGAGGAGGTCTGAAAACCTAGAAGAAACTGGTTTCTTCTTTAGTGAGGCGCCCAGTTGGATTAGAAGAAGAAAAGGGGATGCCCAAGCCAAAATCATGCATTAGTTGTTGTACATCCGGCTATCCAGTGTGTACATTTCTTAAAATTAAGAACTTCCCCCTTTCTCTCTCATATATGCTTTATAAGTAGTATATAGATATATATATATATAGGGGAAGGTTCGAATGTTAACTCTTCCTTATTGCGATAACCGAATAACTACATCTTATTACTTTGGGGCCCATATTAAAGTAAATCTAAATGTGTAGGTATTTCTTATTTATTTATTAATTTAAGCGGGCCCTACATTTATTAAAGAAAAAAGAAAAACCTACACCTTTATATTTAATTTATTGTGTGCCCCAAAATAATAAGATGCAATTATTCGGTTAACGCAGTAAACATGGGTTAACACTTGATCGTCTCCTTATATATATATATATATATATATATATATATATATATATATATATATATATATATATATATATATATATATATATATATATATATATATATATATATATATATATATATCGTGGTTGTAGAAGGTGGTAGGTACTTGTCCGGCGACGAGATACCACCTAATAATTAATTGGTGATAGGCGAATTGGAATTTTTATATGTAATTTTACAAAATTATATTATACACACACATTAATATCAATAATTCAATTAAATACTTCAAATAATTTAAAAAATGGACTTAAACATACTAAGTTAAATACTTTAAAGTTCAAACTTAAACACCGAGTTTAAAGTTTAGAGATAAATTTCGATGTTCAGCGGCATGATTAGATGTTTCATATGTTGCATTCTATGTTTTAACGACATATTAAGGATTTTGGGTTAAGAAATGTTTCGAATAATTATGGATCTGATCTTTTTTACCCGAAATGCCAAAAAGTCGAAAAAAACCGACTTGGCCGCTAGGCCCCGCCTGACGTCTAGAAACCGCCTAAAGCCAAATCAACACAGTTGGAGGGCGCCACCTGGGCCGTTTTTTATAACACTGATATATATATATATATCTATAATTATTTTTAAAGTATAACTTAAAATTTTTGATTTAAATATAATTTTCATAATTTAATATATAAAAAAGAATTAATTATATGAATTATACACTACTAATGGAAATTGTATACATAAAAAGCTCGTTTAGTCTCTCGCGAGCTGGCATTAGGCTCAAGCTCGATTAGTAAATTAGCCATATTTCTGGGCTCTACCTTATTTAAGCTTGGCTCTTCAAGCTTTTACCAATTCGATCTTGATTAGCTAGCTCCCAACCCCCATGCTCACTTTATTTGTTTGCACCATTAAAATAAATACGTGATAAACCTTCAAACCAATCTTCTGACTTTTTTTCGGTTTAACCAGCCTTTTTAACTTTTTTGATTCCCACGTTCAAACTAGTTTTGATAAAATTAAAAAAAAAAAAAAAAAAGCCTTCAGACAGTGCTTAATATATAAATTTTTCGACCCTCTTCAAAGGATAAAAGTTTCAACTTATGTTGTTCATTTTTTTCGTTTTTTAAATGATAAGTATTTATATTTTAACTAGGTTGGAATTTAGATACCTTTAATTTTTTGTTTTTATTAATAATATATATTTATATTTTAACCAGGTTAAAAACCTTGTGTCATACGAGTTAAATAATAATTATAAAAAAAACACAATTCTATAAATCTCTATGAATTTCACTTTAAGGTTTTAGATTTTTGGCCTAGTTTTTTATCATTTAGTTTTTATCTTGCTTTCAAATTTTAAAATTTCGGTTTTAACTTTATTTACTGACATTTGAAGTTTACATTATATTGAATTATTAACTAAGAAAAAATAAATCCAATCCGGGCATGACTTCGAAAAAATAAAATTGCCTAATAAATTTACTTGATCATGTGATCGAGATGCATTTGAATACAAACGACATATTATTCAAGGGTTGCAAAAATATGAAACTCCAATCATTATGAACAATACTTAATTTTTTAAACAATTAATCCACCTCTAATTTTTTGATGACTATAAATATTGAACGAACTTAATTCAGAAGTATTCATGCCTACTTTATTTTAGATTATTGATAATAATCTCCATCTCTTGGTGAAGCAAGCCATCTCTTGATCACATCCATAGTTTCTTTCGGTTTGTCCACCGGAACTAAATGTCCTGCACCCTGCAAACAACCCATTTTCAAAATATAAATAAATAAATAAATATACAGGTGCAATTTCATATATCCCTCTAAACTTTCATAATTACTTATTAACCTAAAGCATTCTTTAAGAGTATTGTATATGTGTATTAAAAACTTGTGAAATATGTGAATTTTTCAAGCTTAGAAAGTGATATATGTAATTCTTCCACACATTTCACATAATGGGGCGAGCATTGAAATAACAATAAGGTTGTTGTCACGTAACTACAACCTTTGTGTTTCTTTAAATCCTTTTAATTTGTGGAAATATTGAGCAAGAACCATATCTATTATCTATTATTATTATTATACTTAACAAATCAAAATAGTTGGGGAACACTTGTCACAATTTTGGAGTATCTTCAAACTATTTTTCCCGCTTCTCTATCTTAATAAATACACAAATTTAATAATACTAATTATACAATTATATATTTTTATACCTTTTTTAATTAAAAAAGTTCTTAATATTAAAAAATATATCGCTTAATAGTATTAAATATTAATTATATATATATACACATATATAATTATATATACATATATATATATATATATATCTTTTATACTTAAAAAGGACTTCTTAATATAATGAAAAATATTTTAATATCATAAAACACAATTTTAAAAAATCAAGTTATTATAAAATATGAAACTTTTCCAAAAATTTATAACTCATAAAATCTATTTATAATTTATAAGTCATTATTATTAAGTTATTAACTATTTATTTTTTCTTTATCAACTTATGTAACAACAGATAACATCCTATAATGTTGTAAAATTGACATTTTATAAAAACAACTTTTATAAAATGAAATGTTTAAAACCAAACTTTGAAAAAGAAATTTTTTAAAATACAATATTATTATTTTATTTTCTATGTAATGTTGATCATCTTTTAAATCAAAAAATCATTTACAATTGTTAAATTTATATTATTGAATACTTATTAATTTTTATTCAACCTGTGTAATACACGGAATACTAACCTAGTTTAAGTAATAGATTATATGCTTCGTATGGATCAACATTGTTTGTGAGTTCTACACAAGGGTGGAGACACTATTCCATGACCATAGAGAAAAACAAATACACAACACACGCTTTTATTTAATATTAAGCACTCAAAATGTTGATATATACATGTTATTTATACCCACAAATTAGACGGTTAAACTACCAGCCACTATGACGGTTATATAATAACAAACGGTTAACTAGTTAAGTAATTAATCAAGGGCTTGTAGCCTAATAGTTACCCCCTTGGCCTCTCTGTGAGAGGTCACGGGTTCAAATCCTTCCCAAGACGAAATAGGGGTCCATGGGAGATCAGGAGGTTTTCCGGTGCGGTTTCCTCCTGGGGTGGTGACAGGGTCTCAACGGAGGTCATGGTAACTAGACCTTGATGACGTGGCCTGGAAATCAGTGGTTCACACGTTGAGATCAAATGTCGTTAAAAAAAAACTAGTTAAGTAATTACTCAGTTGACTTTTCTAAGTACAAACTTTGACTTTCTGATTATAACATTTTATCTTGATCTATGTATTATAATAAATGAATGTTTTATTTTGCCACGTGTCCTTCATTTAGACAGGTTCTGTGATTTATTCCCGCTTATTTTCCCCTCTTATAGATCACGCGGGTCATGGATACCCATCACGCTATTTTCACCCGAAAACAAAACTGGCTCATAACCCTAATTTTTGTCTCCAGACTTGCAGATGAAATCTGCAGATGGCTTCCTCTTCCATCGTTTAAAAACTATGATCTCTTCATCGCAATTGTAGAGCTACTCGCATCTTTGTTGCTTGAAATTTTTGGTTCAAAACTATTAATCAATAGTAAGTTTCATCTCATCAATACCTTCTAAAAATCCGTTCGATTTTGATTTTTCTTTATCGCCAATTGAAGACATTAAAAGTCAAGATTAAAATCTTCTATCCTTTAAAACCCTAATTCTTTCTGTTAATTAGGAACTTATCTCCATGACCCACTGTAGAAGAACTCCTTTTGATGTGATCAATGAATAAAAAAATATGACTGTTTTGTTCTTTGAGTTTATTGATTGCTTCATTTGTTTTGTTCATTGGGGTTAGAATACGAAAATGCACAAGAAATTTTATATCAATCTTATTATAAATTCATGGTACAACTAACTGGTGTCATTGATGTATGAGGATTTTGAAAGATCTATTTGATTAGCATCTAATTTTGAGAAGAAGAGTTGATTATGATTTAAAAAAAGAAGAGCAAATTTTGATCTTTTCGGCCCGTTTTTGATTCCATTTAGATTTCAGCTTAATCTCCTCAGAAACGAATTTATCTTTACTTGCTCGAACTCAACCGTTTTAATTCATTGTTGTATCTTCTGTCTGTCATCAATAATAGTGACTCTACCTCATCATCTTCACCACTATGACGGTTTCATTATCTGAACTATTGTCAAGGGTCGTTGTGATGTCACTCATTATTAGATAAAATAAATGTTCCTTTTTTGATTCAATTTGAAGTTAAGGTTTTACTTCATTTGATTCAATTTAATTTGGTTAAATGCTTTTGCTTCTGATCATATATGCATGTCTGTTGCACTTTCACTGCTTTAATTTCATTCTATATGTCAATTGAATTATGCTATATTTGAAAGTAAAGTTAAAAACTATCAGAGCCCTTAATTTAAAATTTCAGTTGAAATTATACCCATATCCACATAATTCTCAAGTGAAATTATATTAATATATGTTTGGGACATGAGGAAAAAAGAAGTTTCTCATTTATCCATTGAAAAGGAATTTAATATTATTGAAAGTTGCTTCTTTTTTTATATGAATACGTACTGGTTTTGAAAATTCCTTTAGGTGGAATTTGTTATGGTTTTGGAATTTTTTTTAAACAAGTTTATTGGCAACTGTGGAGTGCAAGAATTTGTTGGATCATCAATGTAATCAATGGAAATAATTCATGGATCATAATAAATGAACATATTAACCATACGGGTAGATTCCATTTCCTAGCTTGCATATAAACTTTACCAGAATAAATGTTTCTTTATTATTGTTCTAATTCTATGTTAAATTTAATGGGAATGATAATGTGCATTTGCATATTCAAAATGATTATGATGCGTATATGAATCATATTTTTCGAATAATCAATTCACTAAATCTAGGGATGATTATGAATTATCCTTACATGATATATGTTGGCTTTTATATTGTCTAAGATGTTGGGTCAATCTGAATTAATTTGTTGTGATAATAGTGTGAGATCTTGCTACATGTAGTAATGTCTTATCTTTAGATGCTGTTGGGGGGAAAGTAATGAGACACAAGAGCTTACTAAGAAGTATATATTTCATTCTTAGCATTTATTTTTCCTATCTTTTGATTCTTATAATTCTTTATAATATAAAATGTGTATTTTTTGTAGGACTAATTAAATGTTTATAGATTTTGAACCAAATGACTTAGCATCAAAGAAGAAGAAAAAGATCCGATCCATATGATATTTTTATCCTTAAAATTGAGTGCTCATGTCATAAGTAGTCTTTTTTTCTTTAACTATTTACGTTGATGAATTTGGTTCTTTATAGTTAATTGGTAAAATAAAGAATACACAACTTCACAAGTTTGTAACCATAAGATTCTATATCAGATTTTTCAAGTTTCTACTTCTCTTATTTATGATCATGGAGGAATTTGATTAGAGTCTTTGATCTATCTTTTTCATTTGAAGGATATTTCGGATGTTTGGTTTGTAACATTTTTTGTTATTCAACCCGTGTAACACACGGGGTTTAACCTAGTTAATTTATAAATCAATAAATCCCAACACAAGACCCAAGTTTGACCCAACACCTCCCTAGACATGACCATGTATGCATGAGTCTTGTGCGGCATATTTATTTTATAATCACGTAGTAGAATAGTCTTTTTTTTTTTTTTTTTATGAATTATGACCATCATTTAAGTTTAATATATGAAATTAAAAAAAAAAAGTTATGAAATGTTTGCTTACTTTAACTGTAGCAAATGTCAACGAGAAATCATTTTCTCCGTATGTCATTTCATATCTGCAAGACAATGATTCAAGGAAACAATAACATAAAATTAATATATGCACCAAAAGTTGATATTAATCCGATTTGTGGTACGGATCCAATTTTCTTGATGCTAAAATATAAATAAAAGCATGATAACAAAATAAATTAAAAAAATAGTAAATTATGGTTTTGGACATGTGGTTTAGGTGTGTTAGTTATTTTAACTCAAAATAAAACATTTTATCAATGTAGTTAATGTTGTTTAAACAACTAACAGTTTTAGCCTTCAATATTAACTATTCTAATGGTTTTGACCTCAAACCTAACTATGGTTAGGGGTCAAATTTGTTAGAATTTAAAGCCACTGGAGCTACATTGATAGAAGATTTTATTTTAAGTTAAAATAGTTAAAAACGTTTAAATCATATGCGCTAAATACTGAATGAAACAATGTCATATAGTACTTACCCTCCAACTTGATCGTCAACGTAGTAGGGGTTCCATGGGATTTCAACTCTGACTCCAAGTGAAGCTATCCACCGTTCAATACCAACATATGGGAATGTCATGTCATGATCGCCACTGTCGATACATATGACAAAAAGAAGTTATATATATCTCCATACGAATTAATTAATTATGTTTATTCTTAGGCAACAATTTAACTATAAATTAAGGAGAAAGGACACTCTCGCGTTACCTAAATATCAAAGCGCGACAATTTTTGGTAGTAAGTTTTTTATGATAAGCAAAGCTACTAAAAATATCATAAGAATAACAAAATGTGTCGTTTTTTCCTTCAGCATAATGCATTGTCGTGTTGATCAACTCCCAATTTCCGAACGTACCCTAAACGAAAGTGATCGATCGATATAATTTAGTTGAACATGATAGATCGTTTAATGTGTTTTGAAGTATATTTACAACGCATATGTCAGTTGTCACACACCTGAGAAACGTTCAGAGCACGTTGCACGTTGTCACCATTTGCCCAAATTTCTATGGCTTCAAAAGCGTCGTCCTCCTGCATTAGAGAAAATAATGTGACAAATTATTTAATTTTCAACCCTTCAAACATACATCCGTAGAGAGAGAGAGAGATACTTGACAAGGCATGAAATTTGTATCATCGCAATACGGTTCCAATATGTTGTTGATGCTAATCTTTTCTGTACACTGCAAATGATCAAAACATTGAACAACATGGTGTCATATGTGATGTTCAAGAAGTTAACATGTGTGTCATTGTAACCAAAAACATGTTCAAAATATATACTCACTTGATTGTATCTTTGGAGACTATGTGCACATAATGAGTTGGCTGTACCAATGTTTACATAATCACCATTGCAATATTCCATAGCCAACTACAAAAAATACACAAGAATATTTTTACACTGGTTAGCTGGCTAGCTAGCTTTTTTTAACGACAAATCTATCATACTTTTATTAAATTACTTCAAATAAATTCTTCTCTTGTCTGGATTTGAGCTATGGACCTCCCCCTTCTAAGAGCTAGCTCTAATTTTTTTTAGACTGAATTAATTAAGAATTACCTCATAAATATCATCAGATATCAGTGCCATACGATGAGCGAATTCAAGCCTTGAATTGAAGTCCTTGAATTTATCAGTGAGAGGACTACCAAGAATGTAACCCTGTATGCATTAGAGAGATTTAGTTGAGACTTCGAGATGATTTAACGTATTTCATAAAGTCGTGTAGTAGCTTATGATTTTATCATTTACTTGAATGTTTAGTTTTGGTTCGTCACCACGTTCATTGCCTGTTAACACGACATAAGACGATATGATGATTAGAAATCGTAACAGCTGTTATGTAAACATAATGTGATGAAATATTTAAGAAAACAACTCATAAACTTACCTTCATATACATTCATAGTGATGATGGGAGCAATGAGGCCCATGTAAGATATCCCTCCTATGTAAAGAGGATTCTTCAAAAACTTAGGGTGATCAATGAGAAACTATATCAAATATAAAAATCAATTAATATATAATAATACTAGAGTATTACCCCGTGTATTACACGGGTTTAATATAAAATATTAAATAGTTAGTAATAAAATTTAAAAAATTATAAAACGATATTTTAAGAGAAAATGATTAATTTACATATTAATGAATACTTCAAATAATAAAAAAAACAATTAAAAAATTTAATAACTATAAAATAATATATGATATTTTTGATTTGTAACAATTATTATCTTTGAACAAATTGATAATAAAGATTTAGTTTGTATTCTATTAAAGACTAACTTTTGTAAATTAGAAATGTAAAAAAATATAATTTATTTAATTATTTAATTTTAACGACTCAATTTATATATAACGTTAAATATCAAGACCAAAAGTGTAACTTTCTCAATTATTTTTTTACTTTAGTTTTTAAATAAATTTAAAAAACGTCATCAGTTTATAGAAATCTTATTGTTTTAAACACCCGTTTATTTTTTATTTTATTTTTTTTTTAAAATCATTTTTAAAGAAATTTTTTTCTATATGACTTTGATTTTCTGAAAATATAATATTTCTTATCTTAAAAAAATAATATTCCTTTTTTTACATTTTATACAATTTTCTTATATGTGCTTTCTAATTAAAAGATAAATAATATTGTTAGTTATTAGTATTATAATTATTTAGTAGGGAATAGAATATAATTATTTAATAGGAGATAATTAAATGAGGGGTCAGGCTAAATATACCATTCATTCTAACTTGTTATACCCCCTTCCTCTAAATATTAGATATAAATTTGTCAAAATCAACCCTTCAACATTATAACACAACCAAAATGCACCAAACATTATTTTCACGTTAAATTCTACTAAACATATCCCCTTCTTACTCGTCATACCCCTCCCCCTCTACAAAATATAAAATATAAATTCATCAATAATCAGATTTAATCGTATAAACCCTAATTCATCTTTGTTCAAATTCGATTGAACTGAGGCCTGATCGTTGTTACAAACATAGGGCTTTAATTTCTCGAACAAAAATGAGTGTAATGATGTATGAAACACCTATCTTAGCTAACTAATTCGTGTTTGTTGCTTGATGAACCGAAGTCGAACCATTAAGCTCTTACATGTCTTTTTCTTAATTTGTTTAAGATTGTGAATAGCTTTGGTTTATGCAGTTCGCAGAGGTTAAAGGAATGCTTGGGTTCAATTGGTTTTGAGTTTTATACTCGTTTTAATAGAGTTTGAGTTTTCGTTCGACTGTGGTTATTTAAGCTTATATTTCATATTGATTTGATTTTTAAACGATGAATTGATGATAATGATTCCGTGATTTTTGTAGTTGTTTTAATTTTAAATGCTTATGGATCTTTTTAGTTTACAATTAAAAACATAAGATTTACTTATATATATATATTTAAAAAGCTTAAGGAGGGGGTATCTTTTGTAAAAAAATTACAAATGAGGGTATATTTAGCATAACCCCTAAATGAGTTCGGTAAAAAGTTGACATGTGACAATTAGGGTGTAAGAACATGTCATGTGGCAACTAGGGTGTAAGAACATGACATGTGGTAAAAAACATTTCTGTTTATTAGTATACTAAGATTTAGGGGTAAACGTGAAAACCAAGTGCCTAATTAATTAAGTGCACATATGCTCTTAATTCACAAAAGAAAAAAAAAATAGATTATTTAAATGGATGAAAACCAAAGTTTATGTATTAATTATCTTTTTTTTTGAACGGCTTGGTACAACGACACCCAAGACGGGATTTCAACCGTCCCCTCGGATTTGATGCTCTGGGGCGTATGCCCGAGCCCAACCAAGGAGGAACCCCACAACTGGGTAAACCCCCTGACCTTGCTTCAGCAAATATGCCTCAGCCCGGATTCGAACCCAAGACCTTCCATAGGAAAGTCAAGGGGGTAACCATTAAGCTTGAAGCCCTTGGTTATGTATTAATTATCTACTCCAATATTTGTGTTCATGTATTCTAAAAATTTACTACAATATATATATATATTATTTCTAATTTATTTATTTATTTATTTATCTTTTAATAGTTTAACCAAAGTTTATTTAACTTAATTTGTTTTGGTGTACCTTTCTCACAAAATCATGAGCCAGTGTAGCCACAATACTATCGCTGCTAATCCAAGCCTCTTCTGTTTTAGCATAGGAAAAACCAGTGCCAGCAGGGATATCCACAAATACGATACTAGCCATCTACATTAATTAATAGTCAATTAATTACAACATGATCACAATTAATTAAATTCCACACGCATATGTACATATCAACCTTCGTCCATGAGTATTGATTCAATATCAAGGTGGCATTTGTCGCTCCATCATCAACGTTAATGCTAAGTGGTCCTAAAAGCATACAAAATCATGACGCAAAATATATAGTTAAGATACATTACAATATTAAAAAAATATCCAAAATAATTAACTACTTGTATATACATTAAAATTAGTGCATTTTACTTATGTCCTTTGGTAGCTGACACATATATGCGTATACGTAGACAACGGAAACAAGTCATATGTCTCCCGAGTTTTTTTCTAAATAGGTGTTAATGAAAAACTTATTTACCAAATTGGTATTGTTAAAAAAGTATATACCAAAGTAGTGTTTTAAGAAAATTTGATTGTCTCACTCCTAATCCTATTGGCTTAAACTTAAATCAAGAATATCTAAGTAATAATAAATGATATTGGTTATCTATTAATTAATAAGCCATTCTTATTATGTTTTAAATGTTTATGTGATAGTTTTTGGCTGCTATATATATATATATATAGGGGATGATTCCTTTGTTAACTATTCCTTATTGCGATAACCGTATAATCCTGGCATTTTTTGCGTTTTTTGCCCGAATCTTTGTTTTTTTCATAGTCTTTATTATACATAAATAATGGGGGTTTCTTTTTTGTGTTTTTGCTAATTCATCGCCGTTTAGAAGTTATTTACAAGTGTAACTTATGCTAACTTACGCTTACTTACACTTGTAAATAACTTCTAAACGGTAATGAATTAGCAAAAACACAAAAAAGAAATCCCTTATTTATGTATAATAAAGACTATGAAAAAAAAACAAAGATTCGGACAAAAAATGCCAGGGTTATGCGGTTATCGCAATAAGGAAGGGTTAACATTTGATTCTTCCCCTATATATATATATATATTTGCATGTGTGTTTTATTGTACGTAATAAAAATTACATCGTCTAACGTATTTAATTTGGCTTTTATTTCTTAAACAAATTAAATTAGAAGAAATTAAAAAGAAACGTTTAAATGAAGATTAAGTATCTCGAATTCGTTAAACAAATTAAAGTAAAATCAACTGCCTTAAGTAAAATATAAATAGTTCGTTAGTTTTCTTCATAATTTTATATAAAATAATTAAAATCAAGTCAATGTATAATTAACATATCAAATAAAAAGTTATATAAATAATATGCTCGCTCTAGAGTTTGATAAAAAAAAACTTGGATTTGTGCCTCATTTTTAGATAAACTTGGTTTTATACTTGGCTCAAGCTCAAATTTGGAATTGAGTTTGTTTAGTTTCGACTTGTTTTGAGCTTTTCAGAGAGACGTGAGCGGTTTGCATCTAACTTAACTTGATTTGAGGTTCATTAAAAATTTCAATAATTAAAATATATAAAAATAAGCACTCAGTTATATTTCATTAAAGTTAGGTATTAATAGATAAATATTTCATTTAAATTATTGCTTATTTTAGAAATTATTTCAATAAAAACATATAAATGTTCTCTTAATAAAAAATATTACAAGGTTTTTTAAATAATACTACGTGTCTTCGTATAATTTATTTTAATTTAATTTGTTCAACAGATAAAAACCAAATTAAATATATCAAAATCTAGTTCAATATACTTTTTAATATTTAGTATATATTTAAATATCTTTTTATTTAAATTTGATTTAACAAGGAAAAAGATAATGAGAATATGGGTCTGTGCAATTAACTCTATTACTTAATAATAACAAAACAAAATAGTTAAATATGATGAACTTTTTAATATATACGATGATAAAAAATAATTTAATCTAACAAAAATAAAAAATACGTATTTAATACAAAAACAATTATTTAATACAACACTTAATAATAACAAAACAAAATAGTCAAATATCATAAACTGCTTAATATAATAAAAATAAAAGAATAATTTAATATTATTCACAATAATTATATATAACTAATCTGTTTAACGTATAAAAATTAAATACATTGAAATTTACTTATTAATTTAAACAATCTAAAGGGCTGGGTATTTTCATTCAATGATGAAAAAAAAAAGACCAATTAATTATTAGATAAGCAATATAAACCTTTTTTATTAATTTAGAAATTCATGATTTAGATTTAAGCCAATAAGATTAGGAGTGAGATAAACAATTTTTTCTAATAACGCTATTTTGGTAAATATTTTTTCAATAACACTAATTTGGTAAATAGTTTTTGCATTAACACCTATTTACAAAATAACTCTATGTCTCCCTCTCATATACTATTTAACAATGTTTTCAAACCCGGACCGGACCGGTCGGACCGGGATTCGGTATCTCTGACGGTCTGGTTATGGGTTGAGGATCGTTTTGGAAGGAACCGAGCGGTTTAACCGGAAGCCGGTGGGCCGACCGGTAAACCGGCGATTCGACCGGGATCTGAACAAATGATCTTAAATCAACACACTTGAAGATCCAGCAACAAAAGTGATGAACAGATCGGTTGGTGCAGCGGTTGTTGTGGTCGACTGGGCGTTAGCAGCTCCGGTTGGTGCGGCGGATGGCGGAGGGCGACGGGACGAGAGCAGATCTGGTTGGTGCGGCGGTGGGCGATGGTGCTAATCAGTTCCGATTGGTTCGGTGGGGGTGGCGGAGCAAGATCTGAACAGATTGGTGCGTGGACTGGTGCGGCGGCTGGTGAACGGAACTGGTGCGGCGGTGGTTGAACGGAGCAAGCTCAGAAAACAGTTCCGTTAGTGAGATTTGTGTTTAGACTTTGGAGAGAGAGAGCACTGGAAATGGAAGCCATGGAAGACGGAGCACTTGAGGAGCTAACATTGAAATGATGAATTGAACGATATGAATTATGAAAGGCCAAGGAAGAGACAAATCAGGGCTAAATTGTACTTCAACCAATCACAATAAGACAACGTTTCCATAATGCAACCTTGAACAAATATTAGTGCCTATAAAAAAAAAATATGCCGTACAACAAAAATCTATATATATATATTTATATATATTGTATATTAAATATAAATATTAAATATAAATATATATATATATAGGGGATGAAATTTTTAATAACCCTCATCTTTTGTTACAACCCATTAACCATCATCCAATTGTTACTTTAAAAATGTAAGCGTATAGGATGGTGACACGTGTCATATTCCTTTTTTTTTTTCTTTTTTTAATGTAAAGGGCATTTAAGACAATTGTTATTGAAGTAAAGTTTACCCATTTTTTTTAAACATTCATAACTTTTTTTATACAATATTATTTTTTTAAAAAAATTGCACCATTATACTCGTCTCATTTTTCTCTTTAATTTCGTTATAGTCTCGACTAGTTTTTTTTCGATGTCATGTATTTACATCATTGTAACGAGCTTAAAGATAGCAAATTAATTAGAAATTTTTTCTAACAATGATAAATTACAGTAATGTAACAAAAAATGAAGTAATATAACACACAAAATGAAGTAATTTACAATGACATAATTAACGGTGACGTAACACATTATTTTATTTTTTTTCTCTAACAATGATAATTACAATGATAAATTACAGTGATGTAATAGAACACATTATTTTGATTTTTTTATCTCACAATGATAATTATAGTGATGTAATTTATCATTGTTCGAAAAAAATTTAAACTAATTTGTTGTCAATGTAAATTACATCACTGTAATTTAAACCAAATTCACCGAAAAAAACCGAAACCGAGTTTTACGTCAATGATAAATTACAGTGATGTAATAGAACACATTATTTTGATTTTTTCTCTCACAATGATAATTATAGTGATGTAATTTATCATTGTTCGAAAAAAATTTAAACTAATTTGTTGTCAATGTAAATTACATCACTGTAATTTAAACCAAATTCACCGAAAAAAACCGAAACCGAATTTTACGTCAATGTAAATTACATCACGCTAAATTACGTCAATGTAAATTACATCACTGTAATTTATCATTTTTAAAAAAATTTCAAATAAATTTGTTATATTTAACCTCGTTACAATGATGTAAATATAGGACATTTAAAAAAAGTAAAAAAAATTAGTCGATACTATAACGGAATTAAAGAGAAAAATGAGACGAATATAATGGTGCACTTTTTTTAAAAAAATAATATATTATAAAAAAGTTATTAAAGTTTAAAAAAGAGGGGGAGAAAACTTATAAGGGGTAAAATGACTATGATGCCCTTTTTAATATTTTAATATAATGCTTATGTGTAAGTTTATGATTGGTTTAAATGGGTTATGTAGTTGTAGCAAAAAAGGAGGGTTATTTTTTATACCTTGCCCTATATATATTATAAATATATACTATATATATTTATAAAATATTTAAATCGTCATCCGGTTTTTAAATCCGGTCCGACCCCTGACCAGTTAAGCGACTAGTTCGACGTCCGGTCCGGTTTTAAAAAGTTTGCTATTTAATGTAAAGATGGCGCATTTTTCTAGATTGAGTTTATTATAAATTAATAAGGTGGTCCGTTGGATGAGTTATTAATGTAGATATATGTTAATAAATCAATGTCATGCATATGTTTTTATGCTCGTCTAGGGTTTTTCTCTCACATATAGTGAGTTTTTTACTATTAGAGGTTGAAAGTGAAAGTCACCAAAAAGTGGTGGAATGTTGTGGATATGATCGGGTGAGTCTATGATCAGCCAGTGATCCAATTTATCGTTAAAAAATGTATAATTTTTGATGCAAAGAAAGAGAAGAAGGGATGACATACGTACATACCGTTTTCATATAAAAAGGCAAGTAACGCAGAAGAGCCAGGGCCGCCAGGGATATAACATATGAGAGGGTCATCTTCTGGATTGTTTTGTGACTCCACAAAATAATAAAATAACTCTACTTCTTCCTTCTCCCCTACTCCAATATACCTTTCAATACATGATGATACATAAACATTGATTAAAAAATTATTTATATAAGTGTGTTATTATAAATAGTTTCTTTCAATAACTAAATATTCATTTATGTTATTTTAACATATGATTTAATGAATAGATTCATGGGTTGTTGGTTGCTCGATAGATCATCAGGCCCCTGATTACTCACACACAATCACACACGTACATTCTCACGTTCATGTATGTATGTAAGTTTGTAGAGAGACAAACACTTTTGTATTGAATGAAAAATATGAACTGGGCTAATAAAAAAAATACAAAACCTACAATCCTATTTATAATATTAAAAACAAAGCATATGTAGAACTATAAATGTCCACGATCTCCATGAATTGAGGAGCACTCCAACTTGAGCACCACTCCAATGATCTTCCACAACACTCGATCAAACCTAGATCAAAATCTACCTTGGCAAAAAGCATGCCGATCAAATAACGTACCCATGACTCGTATCTTTCAACCGTTACTCCTTTGACAAGCGAACATACCCGATTAACCCAACACAGTCAAGCTATAATTTCTTCAATAAAAATAAAAATAGATGAATAGTATATAGGTTAGTATACATACCCGGTTTCTAGTTTAAAAGGAAGATCACCAGCATATCCAGGAAGGCTTTTGACAATTGATCTTGAATGTGACAAGGTTATGAGTGCTTCAAGTGTTAGAAGAAGAATAAAAAAAGAAATAAACATAAAGTTTTCTTCACTCGACCTCATTAATAATTGTATATGGTAATCACTTGCCTATCTATCTATCTTTATGAAGGTTCGTTTTTATGGTTTCTCGATCTAAATGTCCTTATATCTATATTTATACATAGATCAGGATTCATGACCTCATTGGCAAGTGTGCATGTGCACGTTTTTTACGTTAATTTTCAATAAATAAATATAATCTGACAACTTATTTAGAGGTCATAATCTCTGAAAATCATCATGTGGAGATTTTCATGCATAAAACTATATATTTTACAAAGGCTTCTAGCCTAATGGTTATTCCTTTGGCTTTTCTATGGGAGGTCACGTATTCAAATCCTTCCCAAGGTGAAATAGGGGTCCCTGGGAGGTCAGGGGGTTTTCCTGTGCGGTTTCCTCCTGGGGTGGTGGTGGGGTCTCAACGGAGGTCATGGTAACTAGACTTTGGTGATGTGGTCTGAAAATCAGTGGTTCACACGTTGAGATCAAATGCCGTTAAAAAAAACTGTGATTATTTAACAAATCAGTTGAATTAAAGAAATTATTTAACAAAGTAATTGGGAGTATTTAAGTAAGTGAAGAGTACACTATCCAAGAAACTGCATTTATGACTAGAAGATAAGGCTGTTTAATATACAAGTAGTGGCTTGAGCCTTGTTCAAAGTTCAATTCCTTCGGAAAAAAGTTCAACTTGATCAGAAACACTCGTCTTGAAAAGAGCTAATTTATTAAAAAAATATGTTTAAAGCGAGCCAAGCCCAAGCTCAAGCCAGGATTGCTTCAGCTCGAGATTGGCTAATGCCTGGTTCAACTTTAATATATATTAGGTTAGTAACCCGTGTATTACATGGGTTGATTATCAATAAAAATAATTATATTATGTTTTTAAACACTAATTTTTTTAAAATATTTTCCCTTAAACATTTTGTTATAAAGATATTGTTTTTAAAAATTGTATAATTTATAATAATTTGATTTTTAAAAATGTGTTTTTTAATATTAATATATTTTTAATGTATTAACAAAATTTTTTATTAATTTGAAAAAATGTATAAAAAACATATTTAATATTTAATCTTATTATTTAATATGAGGTGTATTTAATAGGGGAGAGAGACGAGAAATCAAAGTTGGCATGCTCTAAGAATGCGCCATGTGTCTAAAAAAACTTTGATTTATTAGAATAGATATATGTGTTTGTGTGTGTGTACACACACAAACATTGTATTCTATGAAACCGGATGCTAGAGAGATAATTATTAAATCATATACATGTTTTCTATTTGGATTATAGAAATAAATATGTGATTCACATTAAAATTGATTTTTTTACCCAAATCCTAATTTTTTTCAATATTAATGCGTACAACTTAACGTATTTATTTTTAATATTGTAAATGATGAACCAATCCCTATATGTATACTATATCAAATATATATGTGCAATTTAGAGAGGAAACAAAGAGCCAGCTCGTTGCTTGAGATTATTTTACGAAATCGAGCTCGAAATTTTGGCTTGAAAAAATTATAAGTCGGTTTGGTTCGGCTTGACGTTGCTCGACTAGATGGCAACCCTACCCAAAGGCATGGAATTTAGGAAATTAAAGACTATCAGACGACAAAAAATGCACAATTAATTATATTTAACTTCAAAATTTGGATCTGTATATTTTTATAACTGTTAAATCAAAAACCATTCGACAAACGTACAATTTGACCCTGCCTACCGTCTAAGAGAAACCCACAATATAAGAAAACTCTTCTTACATCTAAAAATAAGTGTTTTAAAAAAAAAACTCGAATCCATTACTTTCATAAAAGAAATCTAAGAATGAAAAATCATGCTAAATATTTAATATGTAAATAGTAGGATCTGCTAGACTTATTAAACACACATTAATTAGATGAGTTGACTATCTATACTACTATATAATATATATTAGAAGGACAAAATAGTAATTTGCTTAAATCACTTAAAATTAAGAGTTTTACAACTCTTATAGTATATGGTACAACTTTCTAATTATAATCTAAATATTTATTTGTGTTTTCACTTTGTCTCACATTGATAGCTTTTAAGAATTTATGTGAGATAAAGTGATTATAAAAGAAAACCCTTCAAAACTGTAACAGCCGAAAATTTAGCAACTTAATAATAAGCATGCGAGATTTCAGTAATTGTTGATGTTCGAAGAATTACGTTATCAAAGAAATAAGCACATTTGATCGTGCTTGAAATTCAAGTTGAGTTGACAAACGAAATTATTACAGGATGATAGTATGCGAGAAATGGTGAACGTGGGCGAAAACCGTGCGCGAAACGGAGTTACGGATTGTCCGGAATCGCGAAATGAAGATAAAATCGAAAAATGGACGAAATTGGCCTGGCGCGGTACGCCCCGAGCCACACTCCGGATCTAGGCAATGCGCGCGGATGGCATCGAAAATATCTGGCATCTTTGGGACCCGCGTGGTACGCCCCAGGTGAGGTGTTGGTCTGGGGCGATGCGCCTGGATGGGATGGCGGCTGCAGATGAGGTTAAAACTTCGTTTTCTCACGCAGAACTTCAAAAAACTCGATTTTTTTTGTTCTGCTCGACTTTTAGACGCACACACACATATTTTCACCCTTCAAACTTCATCTTGAAGCATACTAAACCCCCGGATCGCATTAAGGAAGGTTTCTGCAAGTCCGGATCATCTTTTTACGCACAGAACTTTGTCGGAGTAGGTAATGATTTGTTTTAACCATGGTTGTAAAAGTCGCTAGGCGCTAGTCGGGTGATGTGTGTTTGATTTTCATGCTCTTTAACAGTTTAAAGTTGTGTTTTTATGGGCATTTTATGTGGAATGATGATACTTTGATATACAATTGTGAATTGCAGGTAAAAACACATTAGAGGGATGCCCGGGGGTGGTAACGAGGTGAAAAGATGCACAGACGGATCAGAAACTGTCGAGAAAAGCTCAAAACTTCGGAAGCGCATATATTGAGCTAGAGGAAGAGTTACGGAAGCCATAATATATGAAAACCGAGTTTCTCGACGAGACGAAGCTGTTGGTGAGATCAGACTGGGCGTAGGCTACGCCTAGGTCAGCGTAGGCTACGCCCAGCGTAGGCTACGTCCAAAAAATTCAGCGTTGACAGAAAATGTTCACCGTTCCGTGTGGCCCAGCGTAGGCTACGCCCAAAACGCGGAAAACGAGTTTTTAACCCTATTTCGCCTATTTGCAAGCCACAATCCATCTAAGTCGAAAGTTAAGGTTTTTGGGGCCAATTGGGGACGATTTTTGACAGTTTTTGAGTGGATCTAACCCTCCAAATCAAGATTCAATTCAAGAATTCATCAATGGAACCAACAAGTGAAGATCAAATCGCGATGAGGCAAGGCTAGTTTCTTCGTAATCGCTTCCGGTTGATTAGGGTTGTAAGTGAAACGATGTTTGAATGTTGAATCTAGGTTTTTGATTGTAAACTTGATACGATTTCTTTTTGGTTGATTTAAACAATAGATTTATGTTTTCGTATTATGTGTTACCATCAGTGATTCGGTTTTCTTGCATCGTTTACTCATTGGTATTCGTGTGATGTGTTGTGTATGTCTATTGGTAATTTTGTGAATGAGCAAATCTTAAACGTTCGTTCCATCTTTATCACTTTAATCGAATTGATTGACAACATCAGTTTTATATGATTTCAACCTAGGTTTAACTTATATTCATTGGGGATCTTACAACCTAAAAACCAGAAGTGATTACCTTTTTCATTAATTGTTTTCAAATCAAAAGTTAAAGTTTGTTTCTTTTAAACAATTCTCTTAATCCAATTCAATCAAGTTTTCATTTTTCTTAGATTAATTAGTTTATAGTCAAAATTAGCACTTTCCACTGATTCCCTGTGGAGACGACCTTACTTACCCTTGCTATAGTCAAAGGTAGCTAAGTCCCTATTAATAAATTGTTTTTGATTGACCTACGACACATCGATCAAAATGGGCGGCGATGTACCGCCTAGGGATTAATCGGGATTAATCGGCGCTAGGTGGATTGGAATTTTTATATGTAATTTTACAAATATATATTATATACACACATCAATATCAATAATTTAATATAATACTTCAAATAATTTTAAAAAATATACTTAAATATGCTAAAAAAGTACTTTAAAGTGCAAACTTAAACACTGAGTTCAAAGTTTAGAGATAAATTTCGATGTTAACTGCTTGAATTCGATGTTTCAGAGACATATTAAAGATTTTTGATTGAGAAACGTCTAAATAATCATGAAATGGGTCCCCTTTTACCATACCTAGACCGCCTAGACCCCGCCTAGGCCGCCTAGCACCGCCTAGCGCCTAGGCACCGCCTAGGCAAAAAATTACACAGAAGGTGGGCGCCTAGCGCCTAGGCGCCGCGTAAGCCGATTTTTACAACACTGGTTTTAACCTTCTAGATTGATTATGATTGATTAAATCTTGCTTTTGAACGTAATGATATAGTTAGGGTTGTTTATTATTGCCTAGATGATGGCTAGGATTGATTATAAACGAAGAACTCGAATTGGTAACGGGTAAATCCTTGTTTTGAGCCGTTGTAATGCCTGGTTTGCATGAAATCATAACAATGGTTATAATGATTTTAACCATTTGATTACGACAAGGTAGGTGATTAGTTTGATTAATCCTTGAAATACAAGGTTAAATCCAAGTGTTTCAAACTAATCACAATCATTAACATACTCACTGGAACGAGT
Source organism: Mikania micrantha (assembly GCA_009363875.1). Classification (NCBI taxonomy): domain Eukaryota; kingdom Viridiplantae; phylum Streptophyta; class Magnoliopsida; order Asterales; family Asteraceae; genus Mikania; species Mikania micrantha. Next base: position 52,447,807 of record CM018689.1, on the reverse strand, counting down.
ATTTGATGTTTATGATAACATGCAGATTAGTATGTTAAATATCGTTGTTAAACCTATTCTCATACTACGTTGTAGTATTTCCTGACATCTGGGTAATCAATAACAAGGATTGATCATTTCTAAGCCATTAATCTATCTGGGAAAATGTTTCAGCATCATAATCAACAACATTAACTATTTGATGACTATCAAGGCAATGTCTTTGACATTAGAAGTTCAGAAAGATTTAATCAGTAAGTTTAGCAACGCCTAAGACGAATTAATTAAATAAGAGGATACGCTTGTCTAAGCCGAGCAAGTAATGTAAAGTATGAATGTCAAGCATGGGTATGAGTGGTTAGGATAAATCAAGTACATAAGAACGTAATTTAATATAACCACTAGCCCTATTGGTTTATATAAGGATACCTGAATGATATGTTATAACAATAATGTTATACAGGTTATTAGCAATTCCTAAAGCCGAGGCTAATTGGGAATTTATTGTAAGTCGAACTTTGAATTAAGGTGAGTTCTTATAGCATTGTTTTAAATGTTTTACCATTTTGGGCTGATATGCATGTTATAAAGTTATTTTATGAAGGTGATTGATTTACCTGACTACGGTCAGATAAAAGAATATGTTAAAGTTATTGTATGAAAATGATTTTAACCTGATTAAAGTCAAGTAAAAAATGTTTTTAGATAAAGAATGGTTTTAAGTAAAGAATGTTTTACATCTCAACTGTGGTTGAGAAGTAAATGATTTTAAGAGTCTCAGCTGAGGAATGTATTCAAGAAAAGAATGTTTTAAAGTAAAGAATGTTTTAAGTCTCAACTGTGGTTGAGAAGTAAATGATTTCAAGAGTCTCAGCTGAGATGTAAAGAATGTTTTAAGTCTCAACTGCGGTTGAGAAATGAATGATTTTTATGTGTAAGACACTCGACCGAGGTCGAGGAGGAAATGTGGTTTTGCCAGCTACGGTTGGGCAGAACTTGAGCACTGCGGTGCGATGAATTGATTATGATTATGATGGTTTAAATGATTAAACCATGTTATGTATGAATGATGTATGTAAAGAAGTCTTGTACCGGTATGAGCCATCAACTTCGGTTGATGGTTAAAGAGTCCTGTGGAAACACAGGCCTGCCGACTGTGTGTCGCCAGTTGAGGAAATCTTATGCATGTGTAAGTTATCGACTTCGGGTTGATAGTTTAAGAGTCTTGTGCTGCACAAGCCTGTTGACTTCGGTCAGCAACGAAAGGCTAATGTTTTATGTACAGTATGATTAAGCGTGTTGACTTCGGTCAACAGGATAGGCTACATTTATGCATAGTATGATTGTTATTATGATGATATGTATGTTAAAGACTGTTGACTTCGGTCATCAGTGAAGGCTTATGTTTTTGATGTTATGTTATATAAAGATATGAATGGTTAAAGATTTTTATAAAAAAAAAAAAGTTAACTTAGAACTCACTAACGAAAGCTGACTTGTTTTAGCATTCATGTCAGGTTGAGCAAGTTATGATAAGAATATGATGGCTCATGGCATGACGTAAAGACTACCTATTCAAGAACTGGCATTCCTATGAAGATGAAAAGTTATGTAATGATTTCCGCGGCCATAGTATACGATTATTCTACGGTTTAAGAGCTATGCTTTTGATGTTTAACCAACCGAGGGACTCCCGGGAACGGGGCATCTCAAAAACAAATGAATCACTTCTTAACATTTTTAGTGCATTAGGCCTTTTATGTTAGTAGTGAAAGTCACTTTTAGTTATCTACCAAGTTAAAAAAATTGTTTTATGGTTATGACTCAAAAACGAACCATGCAAACTTTTAAAACATCAAACTTAAGTGTTGTGTTTTCTGTTGCAACGTGTGGGGACTAAACTAGTTTATAAAATATACATGAACGCTTTGCATGGAGAATTGAAAATTATGAGATGCTTTTAAGATATTCAAGTGTTCGAAAATTGTGAAGTGTGTGTATCTATATCCATACTATATAATAAATAAAAGTTTTTATATGCCACATGTCAAGTTTTTAGACCACTTAAAGATTGTTTTCTCACCTCTCTCTCATAATAAATGTTCTTATGCCATTTTTTTAATTAAATTTTGATTTTTTTCTTTTATCTCTCCTATTAAAATTCAAATATTTAACATTCATAAGTGTGTAATACATCTATGTTTAATGTTATATGTGTGTGTATTAAGAAACATTTTTTATAAATTTTTATTTTCAAAGCTTTATTGTATAAAAAAGGTATAACTAATGTTATTAGTTTTAATATAATCATTTAAGTTCAAGAAGATGTAACAAAATTATTTTAATTATGTAAATTTATGATGACATAATTATAAAATCACATATTTTTAATTCGCAACCCGTGTAATACACGGGTGTATAACCTAGTTATATTATATATATTCATTTAACTTCCAATTGTGCAAATAAATACATATTTCACCAAAAATTACGTCGACCTCTCTGGTCTCGTCATGTGGTGAAAAGCAAGCAGGCTACAAAATAAAACTATCTTTACAAATAAATAATAATTTCTTATCATTGTAAACAACTTTCAAACTCTTTATATTGTAAATCGAAAACTTCTTTTATTGTTATTGTTGTTATTGTTGTTGTTGTTATTATTATTATTATTATTATTTTATTTTTTTTATTTTTTTTTTGCATATTTCTAAGTGTCCCCTACTGTCAATAATTTGATTGTTTTCATAATTTTATCACATTTATATATGATTTATTTTAATTTTTTAACGCATATATTATATGTTTGCATAGGAAAAGTGAATTGGTGCTTTATTTTGCAGTGGCATACACAAACATATAAAATATACATACATCCATGGACCATGATGAGTGAGTTATAATTAAGGAAGAGTTAATTATATTTTAGATAATTAAATATAAATACAAATTAAATTAGTTTATGTGTTTGTTGGTACATTGAAATAAAGAAAAAGACATTAATTTGTGGAGTATCGTGTGGGGAAACTGAAATAACGAAAATTATAATGTTGCACAAGAAAAACAACGAAGCAATATTCAAGTTGAGTCTATTTATTGCCTTTTATTCCTAATTTTTGCAATGCGTGCATGCAAAACTAAGTTAACCAGACAGAATATATTAATTTTAAAATAGTGGAATTTGCTACCTACGACGGACTTGCTACTTGCTAAGTATTAATGAGGGTTAGGTAATGAAAGGATTTCTTAACTAACTTTGAGTCTTCGACGGACTCTATGAAGAGAAGTAAGAAGACTAGTTAACTATGACACCTTAATAGCAAAGGTGATATCTTGATGGTGTGATAAGGATCATGACCAAATGATTCTGGTTTGAATTTTACAAGGAAGTTTTCTCAAAGTATTGAGTTTTATTCAAAATTAGTGACTTGGTGGTGTATATGATCAGGTGGTATTGCTGGTGACACGATGATATTAAATTGATCCAAAAATTAGTTAAAAAAAATGTTGTCACCTTAATTACGATCGTTTTTTATTTTTTCTCTTTTACATTTTTGAAAAATAATATGAAGAATTATTTACGCCGAATGTTTTTTTTTAATTTTATTATAAAGTTGGACTATCATCCCGTGTGCTATACGATTTCAATAAAAAAATTTTAAATAGTTAATATGAGATTTTTGGATATTTTTAGAAAATATATTATTAAAATTACAGTCAAGATTTTAGGTAATAAAACAACGATATCATTTTTTTTAATTTTTAATTTTTAATTATTTGGTTAAAAACTATTTTTCAAAAATGCCAATTTTTTTTATAAAAATGTAGTTATTTATGAGCTTTGATTTTTGGATATTTTTAATATTTTTAATTTGTTTTTTAGAAAAATTGTTTTTATGAACTTTTATTTTTCAAACAGAATGGTTTTAATTTTATTTTGTATTTTTAGAAATTCATTGTTCTAAAAAACTTGTATATTATAATTTTTAATTTAAAAGTGGCCTTTTTTTTAATAAAAGACAGTTTTGTATTTGTACAGTTACTATTTAATATTATATTTTAAATAACATAAGTAATATTGTCTTTTATAGGAGAGACACGTTAAATAAGAGAGGCTGAAATATTAGTATTAGAATTCTTAGAAACATCAACTTTTTTAACATAAAAAATATAAATAATAAGATTAGTATTTAATACGAGAGATATTAAAAAAACTAGTACGAGAATCTTGCTAAAATAATTCATTTTTGTTTATTTTTATATACTACTATTAAGATTATCCTCTTTATTGGAAATAAGTGCATATCTTGATCTTTATACTTTTAAAATTGCATAATTTCTCTGATTGAGAAGCAATATATAATCTAAATACTTGTGTTTTGTGATTATATTTAACTAGTTTTATACACGTCTGGTAGCCGGATATTTTATTATAATATTTTGTTAATTTATTAATTAATTTTTCCAGTTTGGACCGTAGTTCAATTTCATTTATGTCCATTTTTGAACGATGCAAATGTTGATTATTGTATATAGTATAAGTAACATGTGACATGTGTCAAAACATGATATATGTGTCAATGATCCGTAAGTCAGCGAAAAACCGTTGAAAACCGTCACATAATTGATGTAACCGCCTAATTTAAAGGGTCATGATTTAATCTTGATGAATTTCAATGAAAATTCATTTGGAGCCAGTTGAGTTCACCAACGTCCATATATATATATATTCGTAAGTTAAAATGGCGATACATGCATGGGCGGACACACATACATCACATGAGGATCGGCCGACACCCATGAAAAAAAATTATTCATTATATATACGATTTAATCTCAACCGACCCCCTATAAATTTTATCACCGACCCCCATGAAATTTTAATAAACACGATAAAGCCCAATTTAAAACCAAAACTAATACCAAACAACCCTATATGCATTTCCTGTGGAGAAACCTAATTAACAATTAACAATTTAATTAAATATCCAGTCACTTATTGCATAATATACTTATTTTATAGATTTCTTTTTTTAAACATTTTCTTATATCAATCCATCTTTGTTAGGCTTGAATCTTTGAAATTGAAATGAGCAATACCTCAACTCTAATGGCTGTTATTTTTATCAAACACTCCACATGTCACTTGTTTGTTAAATAGTTAAATTTTCATGTGAATTATATATTTAAGTATAATTATAAAGTTGAAACTTGTTATCATGAGGAGAAACTTAGTTGATTGGGTATAATTTGTATATTTAGGTAATATGAAACACTTCTAAAAAGAAAACTAGAACACTTTGAATATTGAATTTGTTAATTTGAATATTATTTCTAAGAATCTTGTTGTAAGATAACAAATTTTATCATGTCATCTTATTGAATGAGATGACGAATTGACGTACTTTATTATGCAATTGTGATTTGATTTAATTTATCGATTTTTAGATGACCCGACCCGATTTGAACAGACACAAACAATGAAATATGTAACGACGGGCAATCACCTTCAAAAATTTTCCGACCCAGTGAGAATATTTTCTGGGTCCGGTACTTGATACGTGTGATTCTTTCTTTTCTTAAATATATTTAACGAGCCAACAATTTTTCTTTTTTATTTTTTAAATAGGAAACTTACTCTAATTTTAATATAAACCTACTTTAAACTAACTACTCAATGTCCGGGTTAAACATATAATCTTTGATTTACGAGACAAAATTTTTTATCAAATAAGTTAGCCTCACATCCTGAAACTGTTTCCGCGACCATTTACAATTTTAGTTGTTAGACGGTCCGCAATGTGTCCTTAGGGGATGGTGCACGTCCCACATGTACAGCTGCCTCTCCAACGGATGCAACGGAACATCCCACACTTCCCCACCTTGTACTTTCGAAAGTGCAACCAAGTGCAGAGAGAGAGAGTGGAAAGAATGTGAAAGAGGGATGATTTTTGTAAGAATGATTGGTTTGAGTTAAAAAGATGAGAGAAAATGTATGTGAAAATGATGGGTAAAAAGCTAATATGACAGTGATGACTAAGATGCATATAGTAAATGCAACCTTTAGCATGAGATTCTTAGGCTACCTACAATGGAGATGTATGCGAGGATGCATTTGATGACTTTGAAGGTATATGTGGAAAGTGCTCAATGGATAGGGTTGGGAGGAGAGGGTGCCTGTAGATCTTGCACTTGGGGAAGTGTTTTAACATACAACCTAAATGTGGGGTCCAAACAATAAAAATATTTGAAAAAAAAAATCTTAGGCTCTTTTGCCAAAAAAAAAAAGAAAGTAAAAGAAAGAAAAAAAGAGAAACAAAGTTTTTTGTTTAAAAAAGGACTAAATGTGCAAATGATGAGTTATGATAAAAGGATTAGAGAGAATGAATGTGAGAATAATAGTTAAAAATTTAATATCAAAGTTATAATGACGATGCATGTGTTAAATGCATCCGCTTGCGTTAGAGGCAGTTTTAGGACCATTTTGCTTCAGTCTGTAGTTGTAACTTCGGTCAATATTTTAGAAATGTTCTCCCATAGCCCCATGTATAGTAAACTCCGCTCATTTAAGTTTTTTGTCGAACAGTTATTTTTCACCTTTTTTTTGTTTAGTATAATACTTGAACCCTCAACCTATTTAAAAAAAAAAACACATCAACAAACCTTGTTATCACTGAGACAAATTCCTTTTGGTCGCCCAGTTATGTTAGATGTTGTTTAAAGCGGTTAACTGGCAAGCTAACTTGCAAATCCATAAATCGTGATCAGGTCTGCACTTTAAAAGTATTATTCAACAATCTGGTTAATTTAATAAAAATTTGGTTCAATTCACATCTTTCATTTAAGTTGTTTCGAAAAAAAATTTGTAATCCGAGCAAATTATTTTTTGGTTTGAATACATTAAAACTGAACATTGAAGTTCGCAACTCAGATTGCCCATCATATCATCTTGTGATTTTTTTTGGGTGTTGTTATTCTCACACCCACTTTTTTTTAAAAATACACCTTTGAGACGGCCCATAATGGCCATTACGGCCCGTCTCAGGCCTCGGTCAAACATTCGCTCCTGACAACCTGTGCCAATGATTGGGAGCAAGACGGGCCGTAATGGCCAGGACGGCCCGTCTCATTCATCGTACAGACATTCCCTGCAACCTAGTACAATGATTTGACAGCAAGACGGCCCGTACTGGCCACTACGGCCCGTCTTGCTTTTTCAATTCTGACAAAAGGACACTGATTTGACCCAGTACGGGCCGTAAAGGCCATTACGGGCCGTCCTGAACATTTTCAAATTGGTATATAAGCATGAATCGTTTCAAACGAACGCGTAACTTTCGAATTCAAATATATTTCACGATAATTCATATCTGTAACGATGTCGTTTTGGGACGGGAGTTTTTTCAACTATTCAGTGCCAGATTTGAACGAGGAACCTCCTGTCGAGTATTCATACGGCACGATAGATCTGAATGCTGAACCTAACGCTGATGTCGGTTTTGACAGTCAAGCATCGTATGGGTTCGTGTATGACGACAGTAAACAAAGTTACACGGAGGAGGGTGATGAAGAAAAGCTGGGGGCTTCAAACGTTAACTGGGAAACCAAAGAGGTAACTTAAATGAAACATAAATGTTAATAATTGTATATTATCGCTATCCATTTAAGGTATTTATTATTGTTTTTATATGTCAAGAGTTTATGACTGAGGAAGCGCTGGTAGGGTGGGTGAAAAGTAGAGCTATAGACAATGGTTACATTGTAGTCAAAAGAAGAACGAAGAAATCAAAGACAACAGGCAGTGTAATCAAAGTTTGGCTCATGTGTGACCGTGGTGGCGAGCACAATAGCATCGCAATCCTTAGACGGTCAGGCAGCAATAAAATCGGTTGTCCGTTTCAACTGGTAGGGTTATACAACGAAGTTCGTGAATCCTGGAAATTACAGGTGATTAACGACAATCACAATCACGAACCTGCTCAGAATGTAGAGGGTCATCCATATGTTAGAAGATTCACGCAGGAGGAAGAAGATCTGGTTGAGAATATGACCGAGCGACACATGGATCCTCGTAACATACTTTCGAGCATAAAGAAACATAACCCTGCAAATGTATCAATCCCTAGGGATGTATACAATTTACAGCAGAAGCTAAAAACAAGAAGAAATTCGGTGATACTCCGATGCAGGTCCTGGAAAACGTGCTTCACAGTCAGCGGTACGTTTATTATACCCGGGAGGATCCTGAAACAAACGTCGTGGAAGACATTTTCTTCTGTCATCCAAAATCGTATTGCTGGTGGCGTGCATTTCTGCACGTACTGATGATGGACGCGACGTACAAAACGAACCAGTACAGGCTTCCATTTATTCAAATTGTTGGCGTGACTTCCACACACCAGGCGTTTAGTATTGTTCACGCGTTCGTAAGCAAAGAGCGTGAGGAGAACTACGTCTGGGTCTTGGAAATGGCTAAGAGTATGTTGAATAAGTGTATGGAGCCACGTGTGATCATAACAGATCGAGACCTTGCTGTTATGAATGCGTGCCGTAAAGTGTTTCCAAAAGCTGCAAAATATCTCTGCAGATGGCACATAGACGAAAATATTGCCATACACTGCAAGGCAAGCTTTTCTGACGCAGACTGGAAGAAATTCAAAGGTCGATGGGCGAATTTGTGTAACTCTCCGACAACAGAGTTATACGACTACAACTACAACCGTCAGTACGAAAGACTTATCAAAGACGACAAAAAAAGTAAGCATCATATACCATAATTATTATCATCATATCATCATTGGTTTTTTGTTTCATTTCAGGGGTTCTGGAGTATCTGACGCACACATGATTAAACAGTTACAGAGATATGTTTGTAACAGCATGGACCAATAGAACGCGCAACTTTGGTCAACGTACAACAAACCGGGTGGAAAGTCAGCACTCGAACCTAAAACGATTCCTCAGATCACCAAACAGCACGCTTGCCTCGCTTGTAGGTTTCGTAAATGAAATCGTGCAAGCACAGGAGGTAAAACTGAAACACGATTTTGAAACGAGCTTGATTAAAACTATGGGTCATCATAAACTACCAATATTTGATAACCTTTGAGGAAAGGTGTCCCATAAAGCTCTTGATTTGTTGGTCGAGGAAAAAGACAAAATAAGAGTCAAGCGTGACTAAAATATGACGTGTGGCCACCAGCTTTGGACGAGTTGTGGGTTGCCGTGCGCTTGTAATATATCAAAATATTACAACACAGGTTCGTAATATTAAATGTAAATCTTAGATGTTTCGCACGTAGTTAGTTTTATATTAATTCTAATTATAAATTATGCAGATAACAAAATACCGCTCTCAGATATAGATATTTTTTGGACAAAACTTAACGCAGCTAACCCAACACTGTTAGAAGAAGAAATAGATGTTATAGGACAAATGGGTTTGGTTACAGAAGAAATAAATTCCAAACCTCCTGAAATAAAAAAAGAGTCTAATAAAGAAGGTCTTGGCGCATGTATTTCCAAACAAAAGCGACAAAAAGGCGCCTTCAGTTCCAAAAGATACACGTGGTCGTCCAACTTTAAAGGCACAGAATCAAAAAGAGCAAGAGCAAGACGTTGTTAAAGATAATTTAGCGTCCCAAGAAAGTACATTTGAACCTTCGAGGCATAGTTCGTTTACAGGTGTGACCGAGAAAAGTCAGAAACCCGTGTTTCGGCGCAACCGTTCCACATCGGTATCAAAAGCAATGCCATCATCGGACTCGCTAAGTCAAAACGAATTTCGTTTTCCACGTAACATGAAGCCAGAAGGATTAAACAATGTTTATCGTTTCGGTCATCACATCCTTCCTCTCCTTCAACCTGACGTGATAAACATACAAGATGTCCAGCCAGATGGTAACTGTGGTTTTTGTTCTGTAGCTGTAGGCTTAGGATTCGATGAAAGTCATTGGGCATTTATTCGACAACAACTCTTGCATGAATTGGATTTCAACGCAGATCTGTACAGATATGTGTTTAACTCCTACGACCCAGATTCTTATGATGTACTACGCAACACAATAAATTGGCAACAGATTGCACCTGCTCCCGCCGAACATTGGATGTTTATGCCTCACACAGGTTTAGTAATTGCTCAAAGATTTGGCGTAATCGTTCACGTTTTCAGCAAAGAAGGTCCTCAAACCATTTTTACTTTGTGGACATCTGCTAATAATTTGCCGCGACATAACGTCGTATCAGTAATTCATCTTGGCCAACATTTCGTTAATGTTACCTTACAAGGATGTTATCCAATGCCAACGGTAAATCCTATCTGGAAACGTTACCGAAATGATGCCGCATCTGACTGGGAGTTCGTATATCATGACAGGCTGCAAGAATACCAATGATTTTTAGATGAAAATAAGTTGGTTGACTACATTTAGATACCGAGCTCACCAGGCCGCAGTTCGGGAGGAGGATGACGATGAGCTTCCTCCGGATATCGAGTTCTCCTTATGCGGCCAGCACCACGAGATGTCGATCGAGCGGTTCGCCGTGCACTTAGGCATCTATTACGAGCCGGAGACCGTTCGTGACGACTTCGCACAGGGCTTGACGCAGGGAGAGGAGGGGGTTATGAGGGCCTGGTGGTCCCAGGTATCAGATATGCCCTTCACCGGCCCCCGGGTACGGGCCTCGACGATCAGAGATCCACTGATCTGTTACATCCACCGCTGCATCGTGACGACCATCTCAGGTCGCGGTCAGAGCCAGGAGTGGGTGACGACGACAGATCTGTTTTATCTGTACTCACTCATTGCTGGCAGGCCGTGCAACCTGGCACGGTGTTTTGCGTTGTACTACGCCTCCTTCTACCACCGACAGGAGCGCGGTACATTGTGGGGTGGCGCTTTTGTCACCCACATCGCCCGCAGTAGAGGCATGGTTGACATGCTTGAGGATCTGCCGGCAATCGAGCCTCGTAAGCTCGATCGGCGGACCGTCCTCAGCATGAAACTTGCCGCCGACATCCCGGGTCTGGGATTGCGGTTTATTGGGCTGGACGGCCGCCCGTTTCAGCCGGCCCAGGTCTGGGATTGCGGTTTATTGGGCTGGACGGCCGCCCGTTTCAGCCGGCCCAGGTCATTGTATTGCCAGACCAGCAGCAGCAGCAGCAGGACGGTGGCCCGATACCGGAGCCCGAGCCGATTAGGGAGGAGCCGGTTCTGTCACCGTCGCGCGATGAGGAGCCTTCGCAGCATCCGCCGCACGTTTACCGTGCGGTGCGCCTGACTGAGCCACTCGAGGCGTTGTTGCACCAGATAGCTGCCCGGTGCGACGAAACGGCCCAGCGGATGGCACGCATCGAGCGACGGCTCGATCAGTACGAGGATTTGGTCCAGTGGACAGTCGCGTCAGAGCATGCGCGACGGGACAGGACACAGCTTCCACCGTTCCCGGAGCCACGGGTATACGCAGACGACGGATCAGACGCTGGACCATCTGGATCGTAGTTCATTTTGTATTTTTGTATTTTGTTTCCTTGTATATAAAACCGTACAGTGTATATACGTATGTTTCTTTCTGCATTTGTATTGTTTCTGTTTGTGTTGTTTAATATTTGCGCGAAAAACTTTATATTGTTTAAATTATTTTAATTAACGTAAACAAACTGATTAGAAAATGAAATATTTAGTTAAAACGACATTATGACGTTTAATTAACGTAATAGCCGTGTATCGTTCAAATAACTTACATAATAAATGTATATCGTTAAAAATTAAATTTAAATACGTAAATTAAGTTTAAATAAAATAAATAACACATATCGTTCAAATAATTCACGTATTAAACGTATATCTTTAAAAAATATTTAAATACGTAAATTTTGATTAAATAAAATAAATAACACATATCGTTCAAATAATTCACGTATTAAACGTATATTGTTAAAAAATATTTAAATACGTTAATTATGTTTAAATAAAATAAATTAACTCAAGACGGCCCGTAATGGCCAGTACGGGCCGTACCAACATACAAAACTGGTTGACACCCAAAATGGCTTGGAAAAATAAGCCTGGGGCCAATACCGGGCTAATGCCCGTCCCACAGAATGTTTCACTGATTCAAAGGAATTCTCTGGAATGTTTGTCTGTACTCAATACCGGGCCGTAATGGCCAGTACGGCCCGTATTGGCCCGCAGGGGTGTAAAAATATAAAAGTGAGGTGTCCAAATAAAACAGCCCTTTTTTATGGGAAAATTAACAAACTAGTCATTGTTGACCACCTTTTTATCAAACTAATCACTTAAATTCCGGCATCTAAGACGCCGCTTTAGACGCCCTTTTTCTGTACTTTTCGTAAACATACGGGCCCACATGTCGGCGGCTTTGTCGGGGTCTAAATGGGTGTCTAAGACCCCTTTTCTACTGGTGTCTTAGACGCCGTTTTAGACATCACTTTAGACGTCATTTTCTGTACTTTTTGTAAACATATGGGCCCACATCGACGTCTAAGGCGGCGTCTGGTATAAAAGGGGTCTTAAGACACCCATTTAGACCCCGACAAAGACGCCGACATGTGGGCCCGTATATTTACAAAAAGTACAGAAAAATGGTGTTTAAAGTGGCATCTAAAGCGGCGTCAAAGACGACGGAATTTGATTGATTATTTTGGTAAAAAAGTAGTCAACTATGACTGATTTGGTAATTTTCCCTTTTTTTATTTTAGTTGATTAATATCCAACAAAGTTAGCTTAATGGTTAGGGTTTCGTCTTTTCTTTTTAGAGATATAGTTCAAGTCTCACTGGTGATAATTTAATGGATACAAGGTGAGAAAGAAATCCTGAGCTTAATCTTGGGTTCTGAACCAATGAGGACAAGGATTTACCTATTCCACTGGGTTACTGTGCAACAGGGGGTACGGTCTCACGGTCGGCAATCGAGGAATCGATAGTAGCTATCAACCGTCATGATAACTGAAGGTAGCACAACAGGACCCTCTGCGTTAAAAAAAGTTGATTAATGTATTTGGATGGATATAACTTTTGTTATCGTTTTGACTTTACTCTTTTGTAAAAAGGGTGTGTTATAGTTAATTTTAGGGTATTTTTTAAATGTCTAGAATGTAGGTCGTGTGATACCATAAGATTTTTTAGAGTTAAATCACACGATCAAAACTTTAATTAGTCATATTAATTGTTTCTGTCTACATACGACTCATATTGTGATATATGACCTACCTACCATGTACGGGTCTGTTAATACTAGGGGTGCTAATAGGTTCGATTAACGGTTTTTCGGTTTATTCGGTTCTCAAAAAAAAATCCCTAACTGTTAACCGAACTGAACCGAATTCGGGAAATGGTTAACCGAACCGAATTCGGTTAGGTTTCGGTTAAAACCGAACAAACCGAATTCAACCAAATAAACCGAATTCAACCTTATATATAATTAATAAAAGTATAAATTTAAATATGAATTTGGTTTAATCGGCTAACCGAATAAACCGAATTCAAAAAATTTTTAAAACCGTTAACCAAACCGAAAACTGAATTCAGAATTCGATTCAGTTTTTTTCAGTTACGGATACAGTTCGGTTATCGGTTTTAAACGGTTTTCGGTTAATCTGAACACCTCTAGTTAATACTACATGACATTTTGAAGATTACACTTTAGACGTGTTCGTCTATGATTTTTTTTATGCAGTTAAATCTCCTCCTAAGTATATTCCCAAAAGGCCAAAATAGCACTCGTAAGTCATAACTCCATTAATTTGTCTTATTAAGAGTCAGTTGCCGCCTTGCCGGGCTAAATTAATTGGGTTAGGCCGTTAAGAAAATAAAGGTGCATGGGCCCAACATAGACGTTATTTTTTGCTAGTGAATGACATATATTAAGTGTTTAATATATGTACTAGAGGTGGGGCAAAAAAACCGGACCCGAAACCGGCAACCCGAACCGGACCCGGCCTCACCCGAACCAATGGGTGCAAACTAGTCCGGTTTTTTAGACAAATTTAAACTGGAACTGGTTCCACTTGTACCCGGCAAAAACCCGAACCGGAACCGGTCGAAACCCGGAACCAGAACCGGGTTTTGACTTTGTTGACCGAAACTGGAACCGATTGAAACCGGAACGGTTCCAAATAACCCCGATTTGGGCACCACTAATATGTACAACATATGTTATGAAAAACATGTTTTTTGTGATTTCAATTGTAGCATGTGTCATTTATTAGTTTAAATTTATTAAATTTTATGACTTATTGTTGTTTATAGTAATATGTTTTATGTTGTTAGCAAGTGTCTTTCTTGGTTTACTATCATTAGGTAACAACATGCCCTTCTTTGGTCTTATAATAACCATCATTTATAAATTGTTAAACAACTAGGATCTAGGACCCGCGCGTTGCGCCGGGTCGTGTCTATGAGTCATGTATCCGTATTTGATGGCAAAATGAAGTTTAAGATCCATATAATCATACAAATGTTAAACAACAAATTAATGAATACAAATACTAAATAGGCAAACTAAACAAAGGCATACAATACCTGTTAGTCAACCTTCTTCATCAACAATCGATTTGCACCTTCAATTAATCTGAGATGCAAGTCATTGCAAACGACCGTATTCTTTGTAATGTATAAATATGTTTACAAAGCAAGCAAGCAATAAACCAAAAATGTCAAAACAGTAAGCAACCAGTTGTTAACTATAGCTAATTAGCTACCAAATTAACAAAGCAAGCAAGCAATAAACCAAAATACAGACAATCACCTGAATCAATGATTCAATGATCAAATTGCAAACAACAGTTCTAAGACAAAACAATGATCAAATTGCAAACAACCAAACACAGACACTCGCTTGAATCAGAGGATTGAACCAGTGAAAACTGAAATCGAAACAATACTTGAGGTCCTAAGCTCTAAGACGGTCAAAATCAGGTCACAATTCGCAACGGCTGACCGCTCTTAAGTCTCAATTTCCACAGTTCCCCAGTCAATCGTCGGTCACAACGGCAGCTGAGAAGTGAGGCCAGCAACCCGACAAGCCCCTTGTCCCATGACAACGGCGGTTAGTCAGTCAACAATTAATCCCATCCCATGGAATCACGGTTCACGAATCACCTGCTCATCGCAGCAGTCAAACCATGAACCATGAATGCACAAATATAAAATAATAGAACTACAAAAGAATAGAAGATGAAGAATTGAAGATTCAAGATTGAAGGGTGACTGGAATCGATTGATGAACATACAAATATATCTTTTGCTTGAACAGTTGAACTCTTGAATCTCGATCAACCCTTCGTTTCCCGTCGGTTGCGATTCCCCAATTTCATTTTCTCCAAACTATTTCTTATGCCTAGTTGCCGCCATTGATTAGATGAAAGTTTACCTTCCTTTCAAAAAAACAAAGATGAAAAGTTTACCTTGCGGCTGGCCATGCTTGGTTATGCAACTTTTCGGTGTTCCCATTTCCCAATCCCCACAGACGCCAGAGATGAGAGACCCCACCTTCCAAATATTTCGTATGAACCAGTTGGCCCCTTCACTTGCATTCCAATGTAGTTGTCATTTACTCTTTACAACTAGTTTTGTACCCGTTATGTGGACAGGTAATATGGTATAATAGCATCAATTTAATAAAATTCTTACTAAAAAAATAATAATTGTTTAATAAATTTAGATACAGCTTATAAGATATACAATTCAGTTAAAACCAATTTGTCTATCTTGTAATCGAGGCCGATCTTGACGTGTATGTAGCTGAGTGGTCTCGTTTACAGGCTCACGGTCCACTTGTAGGTTAGATGTTGATACACGTGAATTTATAGAAGAAGTATTTGTTAGAGCACTCAATAAAGTATAATTCGTTGGCATAACATAGTTTATATGCTCTTGATCACCTTTGTGAATTACACAAATGCAAACAATGATTTAAGAACAAACTCTAACGTTATGTGGTGAGTGACGAATTTTGGATATCTGTGCGTAATGAAATACACGTACTGATACAAATTCTCTGACTACGTAAATCAACACTGTTAAAACCAACATGTCTGTCAACTAATTGAGGACAACCTCGCCGTCTATGTTGCTGATGAGTCTCATTTTCACGCTCGGTGTCTGATTTTGTCGTAGATGTTGATTCTCTTGAATTTACAATTGTTGAAGATGTTGGAACAACACGTGTGTCTTCTAATCTAGGGCGACCTCGACGTTTATGCAGCTAAGGTATTTCATCTTAAGTTTCATTTGAGATTCGATCAATGTTATCAATACCATCCATTGAAATAACTCCACTCATCTATACGTGCAAAAAGAAGACAAATTCAAACAT
This sequence comes from Mikania micrantha, assembly GCA_009363875.1. Classification (NCBI taxonomy): domain Eukaryota; kingdom Viridiplantae; phylum Streptophyta; class Magnoliopsida; order Asterales; family Asteraceae; genus Mikania; species Mikania micrantha. The sequence continues at coordinate 52,431,489 of CM018689.1, read as the reverse complement.
GATGCATGAGACACAAGGGTTTTATCACAAATAACATAAATAAATAAATAATGCAACACATAAACTAAACCACATGACTAATTTAATAATTTCATTTCACATGTTTGTTTATCATCAATACGTTTTAGGTAAAAAAAAAAAATAAAAGCTACAAAGAATGTAAATTAGGTAATATAAAGCCGTTAAAAAAAGGTATAATAAATATCTTCGGATCCCAAATTGTATTAATTCATATTTGATCTCACATTTCCACGTCCAGCCAAACATAACCACTACAGCCAGAGGACTTGCCACTTAATTGCATCTCCCATTTCTGTCTCGGCCGACGAGTATCGATCGTCGCCTAACATTGACGGCCGTGAGGAAGGGATTTTTCTACCGATTCACAGTCCCATGGGGTAGGAGTTCCTCTCCTGTGCTTAATTGGGTGATTACGTTATGTATTAGGGTTTATACGGGTAGTTTGGATGTTTTATAATCGTTTTTCAGTCGTTGTTTCTTACTTTGTAAATCTATTTGCATCAATTTTTTGCGCATGTTTCGTATAATTGCCTTGCTGCACAGATCTTATAAGTTTTTGTTGAATTGATTTGGGGTTTCTATTATTACTTCTTTTAGCTTGTTGGATTCTTGCAGTTTATTACTGTTTGAATAGTTGCATATTTCTCATTTCTTTTAAGGTTTTAGTTTTAACATTTTATGTTTACTAAACTTATTAGGGTTTATGGTCCATGGTGAGATCTCCTTCCAGATTTGAATTCTGATAAGGGTTTTCTCGTAAATTATCGTTCCATTTTTATATAGGGTTTTCTTGGTTTTTCAAGTTGTTTTTTCTTCCATTTTATTTGCATCTATGCTTCTGTCAACACTAAATACCCCTTCTGGTCCCTTTCATGATTAGACCGTTTCAGATCTCAATTCTATTAAGGGTTTTCTTAGATCTGACTGTTCTTCATTGTGTGTTTTTCTGCATTATCATTCTAAAGATGAAATGTAACCAAGATAGATCTGCTTTCAGTGTCATTGATCATTGATGTTTAATTTTTTTATATTTTAGATCACATGGTCCGTCATCATTTGTTTTCTTCAATGATCGTTCAGAATATGAATCGTAAAGAAGATTGAATTGGTAAACCTTCAAATTGTCTAATTGGTGTTTATTTTTTTTGTTTATTATTGACTTATAGATGGATTATATTTGATATTTGCATATAAGTTATATTTTTATAAAAAATATGATGATATACGTCTCTTGATGCAATATTTCGAGTGATATCAAAATATCACTTTTTGGGCTTTTATGGGCAACTATATAGCTGATGGTCTGATATGTTTCAGAAAAAATTGCATTCTTTTGAGCTTGTTTACTATGGCCTTTCTATTTATCATGATTTGCCCTTACAATTCTTTGTAGTTCTTAAGAGCACACGGAGTGGGCTTCGGGAAGGAGTGGGAACACCCCCCCCCCCCCCCCCCCCCCCCCCCCCGAAAATGGGGTGGGGTAAATCGGGAAGCCTTCACCGATTGAAGCCGAGGCCAGGGGAAGGAAAACTATCCGTTGGTCGACCAATGGCCTTCAAAAAAAAATACCAATTTTTTTATTCAATTTTTAACCGGCTTATTATGTTTTTAATCGGTTTATTCGATTTGTTCATTTTTATTGAAACCGAACTAAACCACTTCTCGGTTTTTGGATAGGAAAAGAAATTGAAACCAATTAAACTATACGAAATAAACCATTAACTGAACTCATGAACACCTCTAGTTTAAAGGAAATGAAGGTAACTTCTTATATTTTAAAGAAAAATATTTTTTGTACCTTTAAATTATGTGATTTTATATGGTTATTTATATATTATTTATATAATTTTTTATATAATATATAAAAAAATTTAAAATTTTGGGCCCTTAAAATGTCGGGCCCGGGGCGGTTGCCCACCTCGCCCCTCCCCAGGGCCGGCCTTGCGTTCAACACACCCGGGTATCGTCCACAAATACCATCTCCGAATCAACCAACATTCTACTACGATCCAATGTTCAAATGGCATTGCCCTTTCTAGGTTTTTTAATTTAATTTTTTTTGTTGTATTCTCCTTTTTTTTGGTTGTATTCTTTTTTTATTTTAAATTTAATGAATCTTTTTTTTATTTTATTATTATTATTATTTATTGTTAAAATAATTAATTAAAAATAAGATTTGAAAACGGGGAAAAGTGGGACGACACCGTGCAAAATGGGGAAAAGTGGAGAAAAGTGAGGAAAGCTGATGTGGCGCTGGGGAAAAATGGCAAAGGATGGGATGACTCCTTGTGGCCTAATAATGAGTGACGTTTTTACTCTGTCAACTAAGGTAATCAAGGACCCGCATATGTGGTTAAACATGTCATAGTCCACAAATTGTATCCAATTGAGGTAGGCCTTGGTAATAGTCATGTTGATTTTTTTTTTTCCTTCTATTTCTTTTACAAATATAGACTGTTAATTGAAATTAGTAATTCTAAAATTGTTATAACATGATCAGCTCAGGCAGGTGCAAAGAAGGTATATGCTTTAGTACTAAAATGGTTGAACATGCGCATGGAGTTGTTACCTTGAGGATATCATGGAAGTAATTGAGGGTTCAATTGAAGATATAACCTTGCGTGAAAAGGTCAATGTTAATGTAATTTTCCTTTTCTTAAACCATATATATAACCTTTGTCTTTGATATTATCATGCTTCATTCGTTTTTAAAAATTTTAGAATTTAATCATGTAGAATTCTTTGTGGAACAACCTGGATATTAATCAAGTAGTTGGGACAACTACTTCTTCAAAGATGATTGATTGCTTAATTGTTACTGATATTACATCATTAAAATTAAGGCTAAACATATTTTCAATAATTACCAAAAAGGACACATCGCTATGTGGTTTTTGTGGCCGGTTTGATATCCATTTTAATGCGAGTCATTATTTACTTTTAGTGAGTATTGGATGTTAACTTAATTGCTTTCCGTATTTTTTGTTTGTTTTTATGATTAAAGGGAAGGATGAATAATAATGCAGATTGTAATATGCAGTTTAATAAGTACTAAAATTTCTTCAATTAAAAGGATGCTATATCCAAATATCCAATTTAGAGACTACTACTACTAACATGATTCGTAATATAAAAGTAGATGTTTGGGATTTTGCTTATTTATTTAATCAACTTATTATTTGGTTAATGTACTTTTGAAAGCGGATAAGTTGTCTGCTTCTTTAACTAAAGCATTAATGGACACAGGTGGACTGCAGCCTGTTGGGAGTTGATAGGTGGAGACGAGTGCGAGGATGATGCAACAAAAAATTAAAATTACCTTATGATCATCATTTCCTGATTTGGGATTATTCTCCACCTGAAATTAAAATCTATGTAAACATAAAAAAAAATTAATAAAAAAGGTTGAAAAATCGTAACAAATATACAAGTCAAGAAAGAAAGCTGACCATTTTCAAATGGAATCTTGAGAATCTGAGTTCAAAAAATGTACATCCATCTATAATGAGTTTAAATGAAATTCAGACCCAATACGGTAGATAAGTTGTTATTTATTGGCTGCAGCAAAACCAACACGTTTCACGAAGTAATATTCGAACCAAATGAAATTTTGCCGCTTGATTGTTTTAATTTAAATATTTGTTTGTGTATAGCTGGCAAAAAACTAACTTTAACTGCATATCTAAGTCTCAGAATTGTAATATTTAGGGGTGTAAACGAGCCGAGCCGAGTCTGAGCCTGACACTGTTCGAGCTCGATTAGTGAGATTTTATTGAGGCTCGAGATCGAGCTCGGCTCGTGATTGAAATGTGAGGCTCGAGATCGGCTCGCCTAAGCTCGAACTCATCTGGCGATGCTAAACGAGCCCAAGCTCGGCTCGAAAGCTCGGTTTTAGAAGAGTTTAAGTGAGCCAAAGCTCGGCTCGCGAGCTCAATTAGCTGTAGAGGTGACCATCCAAACCGGTTCCATGACCCGACCCGGTTCCTACCCGGTATTCTCAAGAACCGTTTGGTACCCTGTAGTACCCGAAAGTTAGGACCCGGTTCCACGATTTTCCCACTCGACCGGTTAGTACCCGGACCCGAACCGGAACCGGTTGGAACCGGTTAGAAGCCGGTTATAGCCGTTATAATGAATCTGAACGTTGGAGATCCATTTCTAGCCCTTTTTTGTCCGTTTGGAGCTCGAATCTAGCCGTTTTTAACACCCTAAACTAGTATAAATAGGTATTGGTATGGAGTGATCACACAACTCAAAACGCAATCCCGAACGCGAAAAAACGCAAAAAAACGCAAAAAACGCAAAAAACGCTCTTTATACGCGCTTGTTTAGTCTCCATCTCTCGTTTTGGTTTTTCGTTTTCTCGTTTCCTACTGTCAAAGTCTCAATACTCTTTATAAATTTCCCTTTGTTATCATGGATGCTTCACATTCTTCGGTCGGTCAAGGTTCCAACACCGAACCATCATTTGTTCGTGTTATTGAACACAATCGGAACCCGGAGATATGGTGCAATTGGGATTTGGTCGAGCTTAGTGATGGTTCTATAAAAGCTCGTTGCAAGTAAAAGTACATGACGAAGAAGTTGAAGAAGGCTTATCACCCGGCCTATCCGACGAAAAACTCGCATTTGAAGCTAACTTCAGTCGTTAGCAACAAAATGACACAAATCTTTGATTTTAATGTTTTATTAGTTGTTTGTCACTTTTCTTTTGTTTCTAAACTACTTAAAATAATTAATGAATTTATGTTTGTTTTTAACATTTGTTATTATTAACCAATTCATAGCTTTTAATACAAAAATTAATAAAACCCTAATAAAACCTTAAACAAATCAAACCTAAACCTTAAACAAATCAAACCAAATATAAAACTAATCAAACCTTTAACTAATAATTAATTAAACCCTAATTGAGTATAAAATGGGGGGACGAAAGTTTACGTACTATGCCGATGCAAGACATTTCAATGAGTATAAAAGGAGAGGGCACACTCCCAATTCATAGCCTCCAATGCAAGACATTTCAATGACTTTATTGCCAATGCTGGTCTAATTGAGTATAAAATGGGGGGACGAAAGTTTACGTACTATGCCGATGATGGAAAATCTATGAGTAAAATTGATAGAATATTGGTAAGGTTTTGTAAACCTGTGGCCGAACGCGATCCTTTCGGCGCTCCCGTGCTCTTATTCCGATCACTGCCCAATAACTCTCTTGTTCCATGTTGGATTTTGGTCCACCGCCTTTCAAGTTGTTCAATGGCTGGATGGAACTTGAGGGCTTCTCGGAGACGGTACAGAATGCGGTGATTATGGTTCCCTTCATCGCAGCCCCTGATAGACATTTGCTGGAAAAATTGAAAATTATCAAAAATGCTCTAAAGGCATGGAGAATAGAAGGAAAAAGAACTGAGGAAGCTAAGAAAAAAGAATGTGAAGACAAATCAATCAACAATCGATGAAGAGAGCGATTAACGATCGACACAGGATGGGCGTCAACCAAGGAAGGCTCCTAGGGTTTCCATGTTTGATGCTCGATGTTCTGCACTCTGTTTATTTGAATATTGGGGATTTGGGGCTTAATGGGTTTATAAAAATCATATAGAAGAGGGCAAAATAGGAAATGTATAATATATTAAATTATTTTTTATAAATAAGTGTAGGCTCGGGCTCGATAACTAAACGAGCCATATTTCAAGGCTTGGGCTCGTTAGAGCTTTTTACCGATCCGATCTCGAGTTTCTCACGAGCCGGCTTGGTTCGTTTATACCCCTAGTAATATTGCTAGGACAGGTGTACATTAAATGGGAGTATGGGACAGGTGTAATGCTAGTAAGGCACTTTGTTTTTACTTGGACATGTGTCCTGCAGATGGGTCGAATTATATTAAGCGGGTTGGTTGAAATTTTAAATTATCGATTACTTCGCAGGTTTCATATTAATGGAACTGAAATTAACCGCTTTTAAACTGCTGTAAAAAAGGATTTTATACGGCCAGGATTTAATCTCATATATTTTAAACGGCCCAGATTTCTTCTCAGGGAGGTTGAAATCACCGTGGTCTATATATTAATAAATTCATATTTTTTGAGCCCGCTTTTTAACTGTCTGGGCCGCGAAACATGCAAATAAATACACCAATTACTTAGTATTTTGGCCCAAATACATGGTATATATTTATAAAAAAAAAAATTTAAAAATTGGGGTTCCTATTTTTTGGGTGGCCCCAAGCCCTAGCTTGGCCCAATATCACTAATAGGTCGGCCCTGAGCTGATTATTGCCGTTAATCTAGTTGAATTATACACAGTGATATCAAACCCAAACAAGAATCTGATTGATTTCAAGTGTTTATTACCGAATTTCTCCAACATAAGTCACACTCAATCATGTAGTATTTTAATTCATGTCAGCCAACTTCTTGAGAAAACATTTTGTTCATCTTAAAACACACATTTCAACAAACAATTGAAATTAACAAAGCTGAACGAACTAAACATAACCAGCATATAATCAAACTGTAGAGTCAGGCATGCAAGTATTTAAAGTGGGATCATATCTTGCCCTTATGGTTCTCGTCCACGGGCTGACAAAAGTCAAACAATAGAGGCAGGCAAGCATATGATATCATAATTTTGGGCCGACAAGCATACGATATCATAATTTTGGGGTTAGTATTGAGTCAAATTTCAAGGGTTGCCCATTTGAAACACACACACAAGTTCCAAAAGGTCGTAACACACGTAGATACTCTCCCGAGTTCGCATCAACCTTAAAAGATCGATTTTGTGTGCTACATTGCAATACACTCTTGTTTCAGGCAACATTTCTAGTTTCCGGTTAACTCTGGAAGTAAACACTGCTACGACTGTTGTATTCTGAGAAATAATCAGGCTCACCTGGTGTCACACTCCGACCGGTGGCGCAATATGCCGAGACATGATTTTTAGTCAAATAAATGTCTAAAAAAATGTCATTGTATTACAAGTTCAAAATAAAATGCTAACATTTAAGAATTACAGTGCATAAGTTTTTATTAAAACTATGTAGATCCATCTTCTTAGATTGTCGCATAGTTTCAATGTAACATGTCATACATGTAAAGTAACTGTCAACTAAATGAATAGTTGGTGAAGATTCATATTGTTGAAATGGTATACATGTCAAAGTATGCAAACCCCAATCACGAAAAGGTCACGCGAAGAGAGCACGACTCTCCTAGAAACCAAGTACTAGAATACGATTACGAATACGATTTCAAGTAACAAGTTGATTTAACAAGCACATAAGCAATCAAGTATGCAATGCATATTTAACACATAATAACAAATCAACTAATAGACATTGTATAGTTTGCATAAGTATAAAGGCATGCAAACTCAAATGACTACAAGAATGAAAGTTATGTATGTATATGAACAAGTATATGTATATACTTGCATACCGGCCCTTTTTAACACGAAAACGTCACGCGAAGTTTGACATCCGTCAATTTTGCAGGTTTTAATCTCGATTTTGTTAGACTCATTTAAACCGGGAAAAAAAATCAACAAACAAAATACAATATATATATATATATTATAATTTGGTTTAAATTAAGTGGTTCACAATCAAATCTTGAGTGATATAATCAAAATTTGTTGCTTGACAACACGAACGTTGGTTCTTAAAAACATAGTCGAATAAATATGTGTATATATATTAAGAACCCAATTATACTCCTAAACATAGCTTTATTATATTTGTTTAACTCAGTGTCACCCATCATTATTCAAAATATTATTCAAAATATTAAGACAACTAAATGTGTGTGTATATATAGGGTTATTGGATTTAAATACTCCCAACTTTAACCTCTTGGCCGACAATACTCCCAACTGAGGAAATGTTTACCGACACTCCCAACTTTCAAAACATTTTCCATTGGCACTCCAAAACAACATTTTTTTGATGACATGGCACCTGATTTGGAGTGCCAATGGAAAATGTTTTGAAAGTTGGGAGTGACAGTAAACATTTCCTCAGTTGGGAGTATTGCCGGCCAATAGGTCAAAGTTGGGAGTATTTAAATCCAATAACCCATATATATATATATATATATATATATATCTATATATATTGTTGATTGTTGGCATAAAAATAATAGTAAAAATAAATAAATAATATACATATTTTTTTGTTTGATTTGAAAGACGGTAAAGTAAAAAAAAATAATAATAATAAAAAGAAAAAACAAACAAACAAATCATATAATTCTTTGATTTTGACGTCAAGCAATTGGTCAAAATCATCACCTTGCTGCAATCTTTTAGTGAGATACACTCTAAGGATTTTATCCCATACTTCTTTTCTTCGTTGTCAAAGATCACCTCCATACCTATTATTTTAACCTCACTAACCATGCTTTTCCTCCTTATATATATACAAGGCTTGGGTGTTGAAAGAAAATTTACACAGACCCTTCAAAACTTAAACAACACAATCCTCATACTCTTTCTCCCTTGAAAATCATCACCTGTCACATGAACCACCAAAACCCCCATTGGCAGCCTACAACCTGCAGGAACAACCAGACTCCTTAATGGTCATGACATACAAGCACCAAAACCACACCATTCTTTAGCTTTTGTTTTGAATATAAAACACCCATATCACAATCTCAAACGTCTTCATCATCGACTTGTTTCTTTTACTTGTGTTCGTAGAAACTAAGGAAACGCCAATCAAACCTCGAGATTTCGGACCAGATTACACCAGAATCCAACAACACAAACCATGTCTAACTTCTTACTATTTTTTTTCCCGACGCTTAGTCATCTGAAAATTTCAACGCCGTAAGCTCGTAACGGTCTTGATATTTTTTTCGGCGATGTGTTCGAAAACAGAACCTTATTTCCATTAAAGGTACACTATCAACTAACCTTGTTAAGTTGTTTTATTTGTTACACACACATAATCTGGAAGTAATTGAATGTATATGTGAAACTTGGAAACTAAGTCAAGATATAAAGAAGAAGGTTGAACAAGTAAACAAAATTTAAATATACGCAAATCATGCATTAAAACCAACAAGGTGAATTTGGTTCACTGCTTAAAATTTGAAAGTTTTGAACACTAGATCATGGGTTCCAAACTTAACAACAACATTTTATTTTAGTAATTTTTTTCAAGTGTTTTGTTAATTGAATATCACATTTTAAAACAAAATGGTAAGCTTGTTTAGTTTTTAAGACTTAAGTATTGAAAACTATGAGTTATGTGTTTGAACCCTATTTGTGATATTTTTTTTAGAAACAAAATTTTGTATGTTAACTCTTATATATATATATATATATATATATATATATATATATCACATGTGGGTTATCAAATACTATTTAATTGGATTGATTGAAATAAAAATGAATAAACATGATATCAAATATTACTTAAAATAATAAGTAACTATATTTAAAATATTATAACAAGTTATTCCAACTATAAAACACGACTTCTTTACAACAAACTCCACAACATAAAAATGCCGAGAACACTTAATAAGGGCACAAGAAAACACAATAACAACACAAAATTTGATAAAGTTTACATACTCAACGTAAATCCGGAATGTTATAGGAACCAAGTAGGGATTACAATACAAGACATTCGCTGTCACTCTCAGGATCAAGGATCTACATTTATAGTGAGTTTCACGGCCCCTATTTTTACAATGTTTTACTAACTCACAGGGGGGGAAATCATGCTTGTACTAGTTTCATTGACACAAGTGGTTTTTGTTCAACACATTATTACATGAGTCACATTTATCGCTTTTAAGTCCCCTATTCTATAACCGTTAATTGTGGGTAAACGTGAATTATTGGGAATAGTACTATTCGGGAGTGACAACCCCCACCCGTGGTTAGTAGCTCTAACTTTAATTGTAGGTCAGATCGGGTGCGCAATATTCATCTCAATACAATGTTTTGCGATAGAACATTGGGATGGGGCAATTCAATTATGTCGAGTTCGGTTATGGGAGCTCATGGTAATAATTAATATACACAACTCATGATATTGTTTTTGAGAACAATAGTCACATTTTGAAACCTTGTGGTTGAATGAAACAACTCAATTTTTATGTGTCTAAACATGTGAACTCACCAGCTTTATGCTGACTGTTTTTAGCATGCATTTCTCAGATAATTGAAGCAAGCATGGGAAATATTTTGGGAATGTTTTCCATGGAGTCTCATCACGTTAACATGCGTATTTTTGGGATTTTCTCTAGCATAGCCTATCTACTTTAGCCATGTTTGTGAAGTCTTACCTATCATATTTTGAAGTTTAGAACATGTGTTTGTTATAATTCGGATAATTGTAATTTAAGACATGATGTAAAAACTTATTATTAACGCATGTAGAAGTCGGTCAATGTAAACAATGATTGTGAATCCATGACTGTCGCACCTCGCGTATTCTACCTCGGCGGGGTGTGACAGATTGGTATCAGAGCCATTGGTTATAGAGAACCAGGCTGCATGTAGTAACTTGAACTATAACCGTAGGCTCACAAGGTTCCATTCGGACTACACATATAGGCATGACTTAAGTAAAAAGATTTTAGGATTATTGTATTGCTAGTATACAACCATGTTCACGTGTACTCATCGGAAGAGGATTACACCCTATTCACACCACCTCCACCTCCGTTGTCAGCAGAGACACCATCACCTATCGATGTGTCTAGCGATACCATGGAGGAGGTCACGATGTTAGACGACAAAGACATCAAAGATAATTACGGGTCCAATCTAGAAGAGCTACCAGGGTGTCTAGTTGAGGATGATGCAGCCCTGGTTAACACTAGGAACGAGAATACCAGATTTAAAGATATCATAAACAATACTCTAGAGACACTTTATGAGATGGAGGACTACATTTCCAGGTCTTGGATTAGTTTCTCTAGCATCATTTAACTCAAGTGAATACTTTCTCAAACACTCTATTTCGAATAACTCTCGACCATGTAAACGGTGGTTACAGGATGGACTTGTGATGCCCTTATGGATAAAACTTTGAACCTTGCAATAGTTACTAGATGGAGATAGGTGGAACCAAAATGATTTTGTAAGGTAAATTGACAATTACGGGTGACCAACGTAATTGTGAATTTGCTGGTACATATGAATTTTGGCGAAATCTATTGTTCAGACTACAAAGCAAACCCAACCCATAAAGAAAATTTTATACGAGATATCGAAAACACATTACAAAGGATTATATTTTCATTCATCACTAACAACCTGATGAAAGGATGTATTAAGACTCGTAATTTTTCTCCCCTTTCATGTCGTTTTACTATCATTGAACCTCTAATGGTGCAATCCTGGCACTTCACTTGAGTACTCATAATCATAAATCAAGTCAATGAATCCACATCAAGGCTAATGTGTACCCCGATCACACCCATCTATAAGGAAACTTTTCAACTAAATTCAAAGGAACGGAAGAAGAAGGATTGAATTGACACAATAAGCATTTCCTTATTTGAAAGTAAAGCGGGAAAACTTCGCCCATAGGGTTGGAACTTAGGGTATTACATTTCTTCCAATGTATGTCAGCCCTTCATTTGGAACAAGTCTCACAAATTTTAAACTACTTTCATCTTTAAGACACCACCTGTTGACAACAAAACTGAGTTTATCAAATATAAATCCCATTTGATCTCAACTTATCAAGATTTTGATCACATTCATCGATAGTTTAGAAATATCCATCATATCTCTCTCATACAGGAGTCGTAGTAAGTCTGAGACTCTCATCTCAACTTTGTCTAGAAGACTATCTTGACAAAAACCAAAACGAAGCCTCTAGGCGATTATCATGATTTGGGTATAGGAATCATAAATGAGAAATTATGGTAAGACAGTGTTCTACCCCGTTGGGGCTGTTAATTTCTTTTCTATACTAATCTCCCTTTCCTGAGTGAAAATTTCAAAACCAAAAAAAAAAATCTGTAATTGTCAGTTGCCTGGTCAACACTTAAACATATAGTAAACAACGACATCTCAACTCGTTCCTTATACCTATTTCAACAACAGACAACTAATTCTAGTATGATCATCCCCATAGAATCGCCAAATCATATTTCATCTTCTGATGCGCAAACTCTCACCGATACATTCTAAGTAAAAATACCTCACATGATTACTCTCCCATTACGAGTTCTCAACACTCATTAAATGGTGCAATGATTTTAATCTTATTTCATATTTCAACTGTGAAGTATGTAAACACATAACGTAATGTGGACGATTAACAAAACTCTCTAGAACATATGTCACAGAAAGATGTTAACACGAACTTTAGACAGTTAATCAAACACCTACTCCAATGTTACATGTAAGGATCATAATTACGACTGTAGTTAATCTTTACCATTTCATGGACTCTATCACATTGATTCCTACATATAACCAAAGTTTAACCATATTGTGGTTCTATGTAGAACTGTCACATATGTATTAATTCAAGCCAATCCACCTCCCAAGATTACCTTATATAAAGCTAACATGTCCGACAAGGCAATTTACCTCAAAGTTTATTTCCATTTTAATACACTCTCCATTCTTCGTCAGAATTGTTAATCCAACTTCACCTCATCATTTCTCATAGGACAAATGATAGGGTACTTCAACTTCTGGCACAGACAACTAGCCATCTAGGCACTAACCAAAGTCTATTACTCAAGATCTTAGCACTCCCAGTAACAAATTTGTTACCTAGATTATTTGTGTTAAAATTCCTATAATGGTTGTATGACACCTCCAGGGTCCTCTATCGTGCAAACATAAATGATAAATCATGATGTCTCGATGCACAACTACATGGTTAGCATGAAAATTATCCCCAAAGATATATTGTAGCCAACCATTGACCAAACAACTAAATTTAGCCTCCTTTGACAAAAGCTTTAGGAAGTTTTAGATATCTACATTTGGTTTGTTGTAACACCACAATTATTAATGGTATATGATTGATTCATCTTCGCTGATAGTGCGATGGATTAGTTGTGGTACACCTTACACATAAATCCTAACGGTACTTCAAATGTGAGAACTAGAGCTGGATCAGGAACTCACCTAAGCCTATAAACCAGATTCATTTCAACCTTGCTTCTTGTAAATAAGATGATCATCCCTTTGACAACTTCTAGACACCTATCGACTCACTTGATCTTTGCATGGCATTGTGTATGTATGTGACATCCATGAAAATTGTGGTACAAAACTACTCTTTAAACTGCTAAATACTATAATCATAACTAGATTTGAGCCTTAGCTAAATTCACAATTACCGTTTTTCTATACAACGATTCACACCTTGATTGAGCTATCTATGTTTTGAAAGATGGATATCTCAAGCTTCTGAATCTAAGTTCTTAGCTTAAAAACAATAACCTTTCTAAGAACAATATCTACTTCCAATTAGTTGAATCCATCACCTGAATTATCTTGAACTTCCGAAGAGTTAACTCCACTATGTGAAATATCTCGAAATTCTGATGAGTTAACTCGATTATCCAACCCATTAACTTCCGAAAGGTTAAGTCCTTTCAAAGAGTATCAAACTACTCTTCCTAACGTGCCACTTTGCCAACATGGAATTTAAACTATATCTCAAGCAACTTGAACGTTGACTCACTAGACCTTACAATGACTTAACTAAAGCAGCATGTGACATCCTTAATGAAAGGTCACCGCAAGCAAGTACTTCATGCCTTCTCTTGACGATGGTGACTCACACAAGTTGATGTCCTTCCATATACCTTGTTATAAGGAAGTACAATATATCCTTAATAGTGTAATCAAACTTTGTTGTATACACAACTACCATTGATCTCGAATAGGATTGAGTAAATTGATCTTGAACAGATTATATCACAGAATCCTAACCTAGCTTTACTTGACAAAATCTTAGCTCCAAACAAGATTCTTCTTCTTTTTTTTCGCATCTATGCTGCTCGTATTACAAGCTAATCATATGATGACATACTAGGAGATTTGATGTGTGTGCTTCACACCAACTAGTTATCCTCTAGTAACTAGATAACATTTCTTCATCCTAACCTCACACAAGAAAAAGAACCTCATAACACGTCAATTATTAAAACTCATGATACATACTCAGATTTTGTTATGCAAACCAACCATGATGAACCTCAACACACGTTCTAACCTTTGTCAATGATTATTGGTACTAATAATAATCAGCTGTAAGGACATCTCTTTGGAGCACTAATGCCTCGATTACTCAGGTTGTGATTAGACCTTCGCATAAACACAAACTTATCTCATACTAACATTCTATCACTATTTCGAGAGAATCATGGAATGTTAGGGTATTCAAAAGCAAGTATATTCCCTAGAAAAGGTTCTTAATTTTAGTATCAGAAAAATAAAAATAAGAGACGTCACGCTAGCCACAAACTAGTTCCCTAAATACAAGACCTAAGTATCTATTATATTGGACAATGTGTGCAACTAATACCTAGCTTGTTCACTCGTACTCGTACTAACCACACCCTTAGAAATTTTTAGTTGTAAGATGATGTGTTCATACTCTCTTGAACACATTGATCATCAGATACCACAAGGATACATTATGATCACCGTGACTCGTAGTAACATCGGCTTGTAACTCTTGAATCACTAATTCAACCCACTAAACTTTGTAGCTTATATGATTGGAAATGCTAATCTCTTGTATATTGGACAGAGATTAGTTAGAGCCAACATCCAATTCAATGGTCCAAAACTCATTCAAGAAACCATTGATAAAATCTTCAAAATCAAGAATCGATTACAGGTTGCACGTGATCGTCAGAAAAGTTATGCTGATGTTAGACGTAAGCCAATGGAATTTCAAGTTGGAGACAAAGACATGCTAAAAGTCTCACCATTGAAAGGAACCATTAGGTTTGGAAAACGCAGAAAGTTAAATCCACGGTACATCGGACCATTCCAAATCCTTGCGAGGATTGGTCCTATAGCCTACCGACTCCAACTACCCCTAGAACTCAGTGGAGTTCATAACACATTTCATGTTTCAAACCTGAAAAAGTGTTTATATGATGAAACACTCGTTATACCCTTAGATGAAATTTAAATCGATAACAAACTCCACTTTATTGAAGAACCAATAGAAATCATGAATCAAGACGTAAAAAGATTGAAACAAAGTCGCATCCCTATAGTAAAGGTTCGATGTAACTCTAGACGAGGACCAGAATTTACTTAGGAAAGTGAGAATCAAATGAAATTCAAGTACCCCCGACTATTCGAGAAGATACCAATCTCGGGAAACACAAACTGAATTTCGGGACGAAATTCTTTTAACGGGGGGAGACTGTGACATCCGTCAATTTTTCAGGTTTTAATCTCGATTTTATTAGACTCATTTAAACCGGAAAAAAAAAATCAACAAACAAAATACAAGTATTGGGTTTTGTTCATTTGACTTATTTTGTATAGATGTATAAACTCTTAAAGCCGTCACAAGTATATATCCTTATTTTAAAAAATAACATATTCTATAAGTTCAAATGGTATTTTTAGAACTAAATTTATTAACTTAAAGTTTTAGGTTTAACATTGATATTTTATTTAAAAGTATATTAATTAAAATATTACATAAATTTTATAAAGAATTCTTTAGAGTATATGCATAAAATTATACCAAGTTCATTTAAGTAAAACTTGTAATTAAAATATTTTAAGATTTTATTTAAACAAAATGATTTAAGTAAAAAGATAAAAATGCCTTTAGTTTTATAAAATTAATACAGAATGTTTTAAATATTGTTTTACACCCCTTAAAAGAGTTCACTTATTTTGAATATAGTTTTTTTTATAAGTTAAAATAATTCTTAAATCTTTTTATAATATTTAAACGGAATAAAATAGGGTTTATTATTAAAACTATTGTTTTATGTTTTTGCTCAATGTTGTATTTTTCTAAACAATTTAGGACACAATAATGTTGCAATTATACATAAAAAGCAAGTGTGACACAATGACGAGTATAAATAACACAATAATTTTTAAAAAAGACATAATTATCTTTAAAAAAACACAAAAAGATAAGTATACACAAACGTTTAATAAAGACACAATGAGTTGAAAATTTTTCATTTTATAAGTAACACTATACTTATTTTTAAAATAAAAAATGGTCGTTTTTATTATATATATTTTTTAAAACATAATATCGTATGTAAAAGTTATGAAAATTTATGACTAAATTACCCTTTAACAAACTTTTCCTCTAAAATTTTAAAATTTTCTTCTTAAATTTGATCTCATTATCTAATGATTAATAATCATTATTAGACTTTTTAGGATAAGAAAGCTATTTAGTTGAACCTAATCCTATATATCTTTTTTTCTTAACTTTTGTACATAGTTTATTTTTTCATACTTTTTTGCTTCTAACATATATATAATATAATCAACATAATAGTCATGGGAGGCCCTGGAGAGGGGCAAACCTGACCCCGTCTAGGGTTCATTTTTTTGAAGGGCACAAACATTTCAAAAATTATTCTTATATTATATATATTTACTTATATTTCAAGATATAAAACCGAAAAAAAAAACAAATTTACAATTCGTTAAGGGCCTTTTTTCCCCGGTTCGTCCGGGCACTCAAATTCTCAGGATCTCCCCTGATAATAGTCAACACAAACGTGAAATTCATAATATTAAGAAAAACTAATAAGGTGTAAAAAATTATATGTCAAATATAAATAGGAAAACCGTTTTTAAAAGTTTTAAATATGAATTTATAATTATTAAACCATAAATAATCAATTTTAACTTAAATTAATTTCCATAATTAAGTTAAAGAGTGAAAATGTGAGAATAAATGTGATGATGTCATATGTTACTAATCCTAGCTAGACTATCTAATAATAAAACAAATATCCAAGTATGCACCTAATTTTCTGTGAGGCTAAATTTAACCAATTAAATAAATCAATCAATTTTATAAATACAAGCCAATAAATAGGGGTGTAAACAAGCCGTGTTGAGCCTAAGGTCGTTAAAACATGAGCTTGAGTTGTTTTGGTTTAAGAAGTCTCGAGCTTGACTTGTAAGAAAACTTTTCAGTTCGAGCTTGGCTCGACTCATATACTTTTTTAATTTTCCAGTTTACTACTTTATATTATTAATTATGTATATATAATTATTTTTCAATTAGAACTTAAAATATATGATTTAAATATAGTTTTCATAATTATATATACATAAAAATAATTAATTATATGAATATACACTTAATGGAATAATATAAATTGTTTAATAAAAAGCTAGTTTAGTCTCGTGAGCTGGCTTGAGCATGATATGTGAAACTCAGTCTCAAGCTTGATAACTAAACAAGTCATATTTCAATGTTCTAGCTCGTTTAGCTAGGCTTGATCCCTCTTCATGCTTTAATTATCAATCTGACCCCAAGTAGCTAGCTTACGGGCTCTCACTTTATTCATTTGCCCCTTTAAAATAAACAAATGATAAACCTTCAAAATAATCTTCCGACTTTTTTTCGGTTTAACCAGCCTCTTTAACTTTTTTGATTCTCCACGTTCAAACTAATTTTGATAAAAAAGCCTTCCGACAGTGCTTAATATTTAAATTTTCGACTAGCTTCAAAGGATAGAAGTTTCAACTTATGTTGTTTATTGTTTTCGTTTTTTTTAACTAATAATTATTTATATTTTAACTAGGTTAGATACCTGTTTTTATTTTTTATAATAAGAATTAATTATATTTTAACTATGTTAGAAACCCGTATGTCATATGGATTAAATAAAAAAAATAAAATTCATAAATCTTTTTGAATTTAACTTATGTTTTTGGGTTTTAGGGCTTAGTTTTATCTTTTAGGTTTTATCTATAACTTTTTAGATTTGGTTTAAAATTTAGGTTTTAATATTATGGTTTATGATTTAGGTTTTAAGGTTTATGATTTGAGGTTTACGTTTCAACAAGCTTGTTTCAATGATACGAAAATGAGTTTAACCAAATTTGTTAGGGTTGGTTTTTGAATTTTTTTAATATCATTTTTAGTCTTTTTAGCTAGACAAAATGAACTTTTTTACGAGAACATCGTTTATATACATCGTAATAAGTGATGTATCGTTTTCAACAGAACATCATAGTGTTAAATGTCTCTCTTCTACCTTAGATAAAGGATTCAGATCCTAAAAGAGAGAGATTGTGTATTTGTATTGTAAATTTGAGAGTAGAATCAATAAGGTGTGATATTCTAAAAACATTAACAATATATTGCTTGAAATAGAACAAATTGTATTGAAGAAAATTGTCTTCTTAGTATTTGAAAGACCTTTATACCAAACACGTTATCACATAATTAAAATTTTACTATATTTACTGACATTTGAACTTTACATTATATTTAATTATTAATTAAGAAAAAATAAATCCAATCCGTGCATGACTTTGAAAAAAATAAAACTGCTTAATTAATTTACTAGCTTGCTGGTAAAAAAAAAATAATAATAATTTACTTGAGCATGAGATGGAGATGCATTTGAATAAAAAGAAATTATTCAAAGGTTGCAAAAATATGAAACTCCAATCATTATGAATAGGAGGTCTTAGAGCATGTGCAGGAGGTGCGACCGCACATGTCTCATTTTTTTAGAGGGCCCTAAATTTTTTTTAAAATTTGTATATATTATATATATCTCACTTTATTTTACAACAAACACATATAATTTACAATCCAATTCTTAAATATATTTAACCTAATTAAAAACTAATTACCCAAAACCAAAGTAGGTTTTTTATATATTGTTGATCAAGCAAGTGTTTCACTTCAAACAAGATTTGAACAATACAAAAAGTATGAAAATTTATTTGGATTTTTATTTCCTAAAAACAGGAAGAAATTGGACGACAATGACATTATTTCATGTTGTACTCTTCTTGAGGATGCTTTGAAGTATGATGGAAGATCATATATTGATGGTTATGAGCTTAATATGGAGTTAAAGTTGTTGGATACTTTATTACCTAGTGAGATTCTAAACCCGGTTGATGTTTTAAAATATTTGAAGCGAGTCGATTGTTTTCCAAATGCATCAATTGCATATAGAATCTTGTTAACTATTCCGGTAACTGTAGCATCTGTAGAAAGAAGCTTTTAAAAATTAAAGTTGTTGAAGTCATACTTACGATCGATAATGTCTCAAGAAAGACTTAATGGATTTATAATGATAACCATTGAGAATGAAATACTAGATAATGTGGATTATGAAGATTTAATCAACAACTTTGCATCAAAAAATACTAGAAGAACGTCACGTTTTATTTAGTTATTTGAAACATTGAAATGCATCATTTTGCTAAAACAATATTGTTTATATTGATTTTATTGTTGTTTTAATTATCGTCAATTTGTGTGTGTGCGTGCACACACACATAGGGGCCAATTTTTAGCATTCGTACGAGGCACCTAATTTCTCAGAGACGACCCTGTTATGAACACTACTTACTTTTGTAAAACAATCCACCTCTAAGTTTTTATTATTGATAATAGTCTATCTAGATCTCACAACTTTGACCCATAATAAGATAAATGGGTAAATTTGGATACACAATTATTGTACTTTGGGATGAAATTAAATGAGTAATATTATGACATAAAACTGGTTAAGATGAGTAGCATCTTAATATAATTCGTGTCAAGATGGGTAACTTAAAACTATGTGAATATAATTGATTCAAACATGTAAAATGATTAATAATGCATTTGATGATGAAAATCATTAAAATTTATCAAAATAAACTATTTGTTTCATTACAACTCATTCTAAATTGAAGCAAATTGATTTTTTTAAAAGCGATCCATTTAGACTCAAGCTAATTTTACTTAAAGTATATCCTGACCTGGACTCATTCTGACCCATACCCATCCTAACACGCACTCATTCTAACACGTTACCCAACCCAACCCAACCCAACCAGCCCATCTTGTCAGAGATAATATACATGCGTCTGTCGGTGAAGCAAGCCATCTGTTGATCACATCCAAACATTCTTTTGGTTTGTCTGCCGGCACGCACTAAATACCTGCAAACATCCCATTTTCAAAATAAATAAATAAATAAATAATAAGTAAATATAACTAGGTTTAAACCCGCCCGCGATGCGGCGCGTTAAACCGGGTAAAAAAACCAAAAGAGAATCTCTGTTATGAGTTATAGAGGAGTAGAATAAACAAAATTCAATATAAATGAAAAATGGGTTGAAACATACCCTGTTGTTTCGAACTTGAATACCATTAGGCTTAATAGGTCCAAATTTTCTGAATTCCTCCCTAGCAGTGCATGTGTAGCAATGTAGCATCCATTGGAAGACCATTGACATACATAGAGTAACCTTCAATTGTCCAAACAAAAAAATAAAAATAAAAATAAAATGGAATCAAGCACGAATACATAGAGAAACACGAAACATAATAATAAGCATTTTCAAAAAGGATATGACATGAATAAAACATTTATGCAAATACCTTCTTCCTCGTGAAGTCCATTTTCAACATATGGCCACCTTATGTTGAAATGATAGCTTATTTCAGTTCTCGTTCAATATCATCAATGTCATCTTCTTTGACGATTTAACAAATACTTGTTGTATATGTTTGAAATTGTTTCTCTTGCATAGTAACCAACAATAGGCGTATTAACAAGAACAAACCTCTATGCAAGCACCTCAAGAGCCTCTTCACTGAAGACGTTTACAATAACTGCTTACATATCATCAACAGAAAAAAATTAGTTTCATGTTGTGAAGAATAAATGACATAAAACTTGCATAATGTCAACACAGATAGAATGAATATGTGGGAATTAATTGATCTTTGGGAAATTGTTTAACAAAAGTTGTTTGCTGCCAAGGCTAAAAAAGGACAAACATTTACACTTTTAACCCTCTAATTTGATCTATTAATTCATTAAATACTAAAAGATTTCAAAGCTCAAACATGTCAAACAAAGAAAGCACATATAAACCCTATGTTTTTTATAGTTAGCAAATTGAAGTCATCAAACCCGATCCATCACCTGAATCATTATCAGCCCCACACCCGGCCCTATGCTCCATACACCCAAGAGCCGTAAGTGTATCTTCATTATTTCATGAGACCCCTTGTCCAAATTGGCAATAAACCCAACCACACATGCCCCTCTTTCAGCTAATATGTCCTTCAAATTTCCAACCTAAAAAACATCAAAGCACACTGGCTGCATTTAAAAGGAAGTTGATCATAATGAAAATAATATAAAATTGAATTTCTAGTATAGTAATGGTATAATTTGCAAGAGTAGCTGGTTTTGTGAATTGTATAAAGTGTTTGGTAGAAATAGATGTGGCTACAAATTGTACCATGACATAAAAACGCATGCACGTAATTATCTGATAGATACATAATTTTGGATTTTTCTAGATAAAAGCTAAAGCTTTGTCATCCAAGCAATTTTTTAAGAACTCCTTATCAACAAACTGAAATCTTGAGCTCTGAAAGCTCCCAATAATTATATGGCAAACATACCCTCTAACTTAGAAACAGATAAATATTTACCTTTTCTCTTAGGAGGTAGCGGGCCACATAAAGAAAAAATGTCCGTAATAAGTGACATCTATCATAAATTAGAACTTCACGATGTTTAGTTCAAGAAAAAAATGCCCCAAATCATCTATTCATAATTATTCGGTAAAATATGCCACTAAGCATTCATGAAGTTAAGAATGTTTTGTTAACATACTAGTAATCATAGGTCAGGTGTTGGCCCCTCTTTATATCCCTAGAAGCAAATATGCCGATTCTTGTTTCACCATTAATCATCCTGAAGAAATCATTTCTATAAGAAAATGGTGCATGTTATGATGAAAAATTCAAATAAAATGATAGGGGCCACCATTTCTGCATCTCAGTATTCGGAGAAAAACTATGGTTTATATATCTTGATTTTTTTTCCTTTAAATGTAGCATCAATCACCATGACTCGGTTAATCTCACCTTAGCCCTTTTTCCAATCCTAACCAGAAAAAAACCCTAGCCGTCGCCGCCGTTAGATGTCGGAAACCGTGAAGGTGAACGAAGTTGAAAAGTGTCGTTAGAAACAGCCCGTGTCCGACTATAGAACGGATTTGCCCTAAATAGATCGGACCATCGGAGGTGGTGGGTGTCGTCAACGGAGCTGTGAAAGTTTGATTTCTCTCATTTCCGGCAAGTATCCACTTGCAACGACCGCCGCCGCGACGTCGTCCTCTTCACAGGTGCTCGTTGGAGAGTGACCTCTTCCCGCATCCGTCCGCCGTTTATTTTATTGTTAGTGGTGGTGGTGTGGTTTCTCTTCACAGGTGCTTGCGGTGAGACTGATGTATATTTTAATATATATATAATACGCATCAAAGAATGAGGCGAGCTTTGAAATAACAGCAAGGTTTTTGTCACGTGGCTACAGTTCAATGTTTCTTTGCATCATATCTTTTAATTTGTAGAGATACAGAGCAAGAATCATATGTACGTAAGACTGAAGGCAATGCGCACGTAAGGCCATTTGCCCGTTCTACATGGACATCTTCCTATCTGGTGGATGTATTGGAGCACCACGCATGTTCACCTCCTTGCACTTTCGAAAGTGCACTCAAGTGCAGTGAGAGAAGGTGATCCTCCTCTTTAAAAATCATTTAAAAAAAAAAACAGAGAGAAGAGAGAATAAATGTGGGAAGGAGGTGTTGGAGTTAAAAAGAGAAGAGATGATACATGTGAGAAGAATAAGTAAAAAGCTGATGTGACAGTTATGACTAGAATGCATGTATTAAATGCATGTTTATGCATTACGGGTAGTTTAAGACCCAAGTTTGACCCTACACCTCCCTGCTCCCTAGACATGACTGCCCATGCATGAGTCTTGTGCAATTGTCAACGACAAATTAAAAAAAAAAGATTATGAAATATTGGAATGTTTTATTACTTTAACTAGGTTTTTTCCTGCCACGCGTTGCGGCGGGTTATTACAATACAGTCTCGATAACGGATATTATATATCATTTGTAAAAACACAAATTATATAAGAAAATCAAAGCTTTCATCACGAACTATATATAAATTTATCATAAAAACATAAAAGTATACAAAATATATACAAATATGTTACGAAAATAACAGGAAAAAATTACTCACAAAAGATTCTTTCTGGTAACCAACTGGTTGAATCAAAAAAATACAAATCTCTAAGCAAACATCAATTTTCTTTGCAAGCAAATAAATCACCGTTACCTTTCCGAATACCACCAAAAACCCTATAAAGGGCAACGACTTTTCCTATATATATATATATATATATATATATATATATATATAGGGATTGTATCATATGAAAACTCGATTTTAAAACCCTATGTAAGTAATTGATTAGGAATCTTGAAAATAAATATATGGTTCACATTAACCTACATTAAAAATGATTTGTTTATTCAAAATCCAATTTTTTATTTAGGTTTATTTGGGTCACATATTTATTTATAAGATTACAAATCAATAGTTCACATAGGGGGGTTTTCTCATTAAGATTTAACATGATACAAACCCTATATATATATATATATATAGTATTCATACTATTCAAAATAATATATATTTATATATAGGGTTTTATATCCTGTGAAAACCCGATTTTATAAAGAAAATCCTTAAATCTATCCGAGTCATTGATTTATAATCTTGAAAATAAAGATGTGGTCCATAACTAACACGTGTTGAATATAAGCATTATATTATAAACTTAAAAACAAAAAACAAAACAAATCAATTTTGTTCAAAGTGAGAAAACATAAAACTTGACTATTTCTTCTTCACGTGGTTTTTAATATATATAATAATAATTGTAGCAAATGTCAACGACAAATCATTTTCTCCCTATGTCATTTCTTCTCTGCAAGAGAAAGATACAAGGAATCAATCAATAAAATAATATGTATATATAGGGAGAGAATCAAATGTTAACTCATATTTATTATGTTAACCGAATAACTACATCTTATTACTTTGGGGCCACATTAAACTAAATCAAAAGTAGTATATATTTTTTAATTAATGTAGGGCCCACTTATATTAATAAAAAAAAGAAAAAACCTAAACCTTTAGATTTACTTTAATGTGGGCCCAAAATAATAAGATGTAGTTATTCGGTTAACGCAATAAAGAAGTGTTAACATTCGAACCATCCCCTATATATATATATAGGATCAGGAATTTTATATAACCCACTATTCTCGCGCTAACCCACATAACTTTGGCAAGATGAAGTCAAATGTTGGATTTTTTTTAAACATCATTGTAACACATTTTGAACACTATGTTCTTTTATGAGTTTGTGTAAATTCATCACCGTTTAAAAACTTACAGTACTGTAAATTTAAATATTTAAAAACTTACAACGATGATATTTTTTAAACGGTGATGAATTTACATAAACTCATAAAAGAACATAGTGTTCAAAATGTGTTACAATAATGTTCAAAAAAAATCCAAGATTTGGCTTCATCTTGCCAAAGTTATGTGGGTTAGCGCGGGAATAGTGGTGTCACACCCCCAAATTCCCACGTGCGGAGTCAGACCGCGCGGGTGTGACGTGGCCAGGATCACAGCTCATGGTCATATAGAACGACTCTATATGAGTTCACAATCATACAATTTTGTAAAATAACACAGGTTTTAATAATACACAGTGGAAAATGTTGGATAACTAAAGCAGCGGAATAATAAAGTATTACAACGGAAAGTAAATTGCTTTAGACACTACATGTGCATAAAATTGTTTTAAAAGGAACACATCAAAACAAGCCTAGGACTAGAGTCTAATGCATGCGGCTCTTCTTGTAATCCTCCTGTGTGTCCTAGCGTGTGCTCCATTATGTCACACCCTCAATTTCCCACTAACGGAATCATACCGTTTAGGCGTGACAAACCAGGATCTCAGTCATTAGACACAGCGAAAGACCTCTATATGATTTTAAAACATAATTTTGGTCTAAACTGTAATATCAAAGTTTCAAAGTTTGCGGAAGCGTTTAAAAACAAATAACAAAACGTAATGGTTTGTAAATTGTAAATTACAATTTCAAAGTCTTAAATAATCAAATCCAAAACAGTTGAATTAAAATGCATGCATGAGACTCCACATCCTAGTCTATGCTGGTCCTTACTTGTGCTTTAGTGTCCTGAGAAAACATGTAAATCAAGTCAACACAATGGTTGGTGCATACACATGTTTGAATGATCACAAATGCTTGATACAACTGTTTGAAACGAAATGTTTGCAGATAACATAATCACACATGCATAGTCATGATAGCTAGTCATTTGTACTATTTACATAAGCGGTCGACACCGAAGCTGACTGTTAGAATGTTGGTTGCCTTTCCACTATTGTCTAGCACAAACAATAGTAATGTTTGAATTGGCTAGTTAAACACTTGCGTAGACCTACAATCTACCAAGTGAGGTTTGTCAAACCCAATAGATCTATTTTCAACTACCACGCTTTGCACTACGGCAAACTAAACGGTTCGATATGTAAGGACTTGAAATGCTATGTTCACACTTATCGTAAATAGCTAACTCATGCAAGTGATATGTATCTAAAATGTTTGTTTGCACATGTTTTCTCCCCCAAAACAGTTAAAATAAGAAAAGGGGCCGTGTACGCACCTTTGAACGCAGTAGAATGATCAAACACACGTGAAATCGCGTAGATAATCCTCTACGAAGAATCTGTGTTTTAACAATAACGTGGTGTTATTCGGGATGTCGTTTTGTGTTTGAAATCACATACATGTCAACACACGTATGTTAGATTGTTTGAAATGTTCATACAAAAGTATGCACTACTTTGTGTTCGTTTGTTTAAATTGTTTACATATATATGATTTCGTTAAACACGCGTAATTATACGTGACGATAATTTCATTGCCAAAATATAGATTTTATTGTTTCATGACGTTCGGAATTCCATTTCGGTTTCAACGCATTTTGAACGGGTCGATTCGGAGTTAAAACGAGCAAGTTATGACTAAAATACTAAAAATTGGTTTAAATATCAAAAACCAGCAGAGGCAGGTTTGAACCCCCCGACCTCCTGGACAACCTACACACCCCCAACCAGCTGCTCTGGTTCTGATTTCATTAATGGATTGGTTTTAAAACGGTTTTATCTAACAAAGGGTCGGGTTCCCTTTGTTTTATCCTTAACCGAACCCATTGATTCAAATTGAACCCCAATTCGAATCCAATCGATCCCAAAACTATAGGGCTTTGGTTCCAGAGATCCAAAAGAATTTAATTGTGTGTTTAATTTCTTCATTTCAGCAAAATCATGGGTTTTATAATCCCAAATCGAATTTGAACCCAAAAATCTATTCCTTTGATTCAAAACCTTCAAATTCGTTATTGTTATTCTGAAAAATCATAGGGTTTTTATTAAATAATATATTTTGAACCTACCCACATGGTTTAATTTGAGTATTAAACTCGTTCGAAACAAAATCCCCAATTCGTTCATATAATGAACCCTAGAAAAACAAAATCCTTTAATTAGTTGTTGTAACATCCAATTAACATAGGGTTTTCAGTTTATGACTGATTTCGAAACTGTATGTATATGTTAATTGGATTATTAAACTCATTTGAATCAAAACCCCCAAACCGTTCTAACTCAAGAACCCTAGAATTCGAAATCTATCCATTCGCTGCTTTTAATTGAAATTGTCATAGTGTTTTCTTTACAAGGATGATTTCGAACCTCTCTGAAAAGTTTAATTTGATTTTTAACCTTGTTTGAATCGAAACCCCCAATTTCGTTCTAAGTATGAACCCTAGAACATGAAATCCCTCAATTCGTAATTGTGACATCAAGTTGGCATGGGGTTTTCGTTCAACATGTTATAACGAAACTGTTGGTGTGAATCAATTTAATTTTTGAATTCGTTTACATTAAAACCCCCAATTCGGTTTCTAGTATAAACCCTAGAATTCAAACTCTTGTAATTCGATATTAAGACACCGAATTGTCATAGGGCTAAGCTTAGTCGGCAGTTTTAGGTTGTTTATAGATGAATTCTTACATGTTTTGATCTTGAATCATAGTAGTTCGACTTTTAGGTTGATATTCGGCCGCCCCTTGATCAAATTCTTCGTATCTTGACTTATAGAATCAAATTGATGTTTGTAATGGCTTCTAATGATGCCGACTAATAATTTTGTGAGTGCAATTGTATGAATTATGATTAGTGTATGAAAATTCGATGCTAACTATGAACTGTCACAACTTTTGGTTTAATTTCGAACTTAATTTGATCATAATGTCTCTAATAAACACGGAATTGATGATATTAATCATCAATATTACTGTTATGAATGATTTAATTCGTTTGTAACTTGTGTTAGAAGCCAATTTCAATTTTTACTTAAGTTTTAGCCGAATTTTGACTTCAAAAGTCAAAATTTTATATTTTAATCTAATTACAACTTACTCCTTGTAATTTTTGGTGTTTATAACTTGTTTTATTCCATACGATGTTTGTGTTCAGCACAGATGTTTGTAACAAAACTAATTGTATAAAAGAATTTGTGCTTATAGTTTGAAATCTGAAGTGTTGAAGTGTGAAATATCACGTCATCCCCTTGTTGAAGGAAATTTCGTCCCGAAATTTAACGTGCCTTCTCAGTGTTTGTAGCTGTTGTTTTGAACAGATGAGGATACTTCATCATCATTTGATCTTCCCTTTCCCATGTGAATTCAGGTCCACGTCTTGAATTCCACCGGACTTTAACTATCGGAATCTTGCTTTGTTTAAGCTGTTTGACCTCTCGGTCCATGATTTCAACAGGTTCTTCAATGAACCGTAACTGTTCGTCCACTTGTATTTCCTCAAGTGGTACAACCAATGTCTCATCAGAAAGACATTTCTTTAAGTTCGAAACGTGAAAGACATCATGAACTCCGCTGAGATCATCCGGTAATTTAAGTTGATACGCCACCGGACCAATCCTTTTCAGGATCTCAAAAGGTTCTACGTAGCGTGGGCTAAGCTTCCCGCGCTTGCCGAATCGTATCACACCTTTCCGAATCTTATCACACCTTTCTAAGATGTTACCCTTCCCGCGCTAAGCTTCGTTACAACAAACATGTTAACATTTATCGATTTCGTAAAATAAAGTTACTATTTATAGTAACTTATGATAAATGCTCATATTTTATTCATTCAAAGAAATCAAATCACATATTAATAGCATGTTAGCATCAAATAAACATTTTGAACACATTACAACATGAATCTCATCATTTTTAAGCAAGTTGTAACTAAAAAGTTACTAATTTTAGAAATAGTGAGTAAATCACATCTTTGAGCATTTCTAGCAATCTAAACACATCAATAACCATCACAATGGTTTCCAATCATCATAAACTATAGTTCTAAACACATGCATGTTATTATTTCATCAAGAATCACCATTTCACATTACAAAAGTTTCTAAATATAGCAATAATATAAATAACTATTTCCTTAACATCGATAATACTTCTAACTCTTGTAAATCATGTCAAACATCATAACTAACAATCATATTAATATCAATGATCATGTAAACGGTCTTAGATCGCACATGCATGTTACTACAAACACCCATTCATGACCAAATCAACAACATGCATATTGACATTTTCATGGATCGTCATTAGAACTCATTTTTCATCATAGATCATCAATAAACACCAAAAACGTCATCAAACCCAGATTATAATTAAGAGAAATTCGTGCATGTGAAGATCTAGTGTGTGCATGCAAGCTTTGAACCTTGCATGTGGGTTTGTGTGTGTTGAATGAGTGTTTTGTGCTACATAGATTCGAGATCTACCTTCTTTGGCTCCCAAATGCACCAAAACGAGGATGAATCAGCCTCTAATGCTTCTGGATAGCAGAAATCAAGGAGGTGATGGTGGTGTTCAAGTCTCCCACCCTTCTCTTCAAGCCTTCTATGGATCTCCAAGCTTCAATCTTCAAGTGAGGTGTTTTAATGGCTGCTAATGGCTTCCAGACATGTTTAAGAGGGTGTTGCAGGGTATAATGACGATTATGGGGGTTTGGGGTTAAGTAGGATAAGGGTACGGTGGTTAACAAGAATGATTAGTCTTGGATTAATCAAGATTTTGCGTGTTAGACCCCGTCGCGTACCGCTGAGTCTGCAAAGGGTGTTGCAAGCTTCAATCTTCTTAATAACATCCGTATGAGCATCTGTGAGATCATTCAACACAATATTCAAATACACAATCCCAACACATAGTTCAAACACATAATCACATATATTAATAAATCATAGATAATCAATCATATGTCCAATCAACCAATCACAATCCATCAATATTCTCAATTTATATAAGTGACCATACATGTATCATTGTATATGACCGAGGTCAATGACAACGACACACGGAGTTGTGGAAACATCCACGTGACAATACATGCAAACATTGAGGAAGACCGAAGTCAACCACAATGAATACACGGAGTTGTGGAAACATCCACGTGACAATACATGCAGTCGTCGCGAATGGCACAAAGTCATTAGCTTCAACTCATGGAATAGTGACAATACATGCAGTCATTACAGATGACCAAGGTCATTAGTAACAACTCATGGAATATGACAATCCATAACTATGGATCTCATACAAGTAAATAAGTGTCATCCCTGTGTTATCAAGTCAATATGTAAATTGGTATACATGCTTCACCTCCGAGTTTAAAAACAAAATAGTTTAAAAGAAAGGGAGGTTATGAGAACTCACCTACGTCCTTAGATTCGGTGTTCTCGTATAATGCGCGCTCGCGTATACAAATCAGAAGCCCAATAAAAAATCTGTAATTTTTATATGTTTGTGTTCATAAGCACTTATGTTAGACCATGGTTAAATGTTTCATAATATTGTGACATTGGGTCATTAAGTGTACAACAACTTAAGTTTATCATTTAAGTTATATGATTTCTCACTAATGTGATCTTAGTCCCATCATTAAGAATAGATTTAGGATTAGTTAGCTTCATTTATCAATAATGATGCTTATTGTGAAATCTTATGTGTACACTCCCTAGACATGTATATTTAAAGATGTTAACAATCATTATATCAATCTCTATGTTCAATAATGCATGCATGTTTGTTCGAGTTGCCCATCAAGATCAAAATTATTAAGATTTCATTTTTGGCTTTAAGAAATCATACATGAATTGATATCATAATGTGTTCGATTTATATATTACCTCATAATTCAATTACATTTATTAGTAAGAAGGCAATCTTAATCTAATTCGTGCATGCATGGGTACATATATGTGTATTTATATATATACATAATCATGTCCTCATTTACCCTTAACCCCTTAGTTAAAACGAAATTAGGTTTTTATCCCCATAGAAGCAACGAACCTATGATATGGTGACACCTAGGTTCGTCCCAAAAGAAAATGGAAGGTTCGGCCAAGAGAAAACGAAGGTTCGGCCGAGTCAGGCGAACCCTAGGTTCGTGACTCCTAGGCTCCCCCAAGAAGGTTCGGTCCCCATCCCATGCAGGGTTCGTTCCTCTCCTAAGCGTGCATGATAAGGTTCGGCTATCATCAAGAGGTTCTCCAAATGATAAGGTTCGTTGAGCTGTGGGTTTGGCAATGGACAAAGGTTCGGCCACCCTAAGGGTTCGGCCACCTTTGTCTTTCCCTAGGTTCGGCTAGATGGGTTCGTCGCTAGGGAGAGAGGTTCGGCTCACTAGGGTTCGTTGCTCCTAGGGTTCGGCTAACCCTAGGTTCGCAAGTGACATAGGTTCGCCTAGGGTGGTTCGCGTAGGGAAAAGGGTTTGTGACTCCATGAGAGGTTCGCTGCACCTGTTGTCCTAGGTTCGGTCCCCTCATGACACCCTAAGGTTCGCCGCCTAATGGGGTTCGGCCATTAGGGTTTCTGCATGTAGAGGTTCGTGAGTTTTGTGGACGGGGGCTGAAGGTTCGGCTAAGATCAACACAGGTTCGGCCGTAGTATCCTACGAACCCTGCACATCTTTTGCCACTTCTTCATCGTCATCATCATACACAACCTGTTACAAGCCCAATCCACTACACCTTCTTGCTTATACTAGTTTGTTTTTAGGGTTTTTAAACCTCAAATCGTTTACAAATGGTGGTGATGAGAATCGGGTATGTTTACATGTAAACCGAAAAGAAAACTCGAGTTTTACCTTGAATCGTCGGCCAAACGTGAGATTTCTTCGTACTTCCTTGTTCTTCTTGATCACACGGTCGTCTGGACACCAAGATCTCTTGAATCGGTTAAGAATTGAAGAAGAAAAGCTAGAGAGAAGTGGGGAGGGTTGTAGGTGACGAAAATGGGTTTTAGTGAGAGAATGAGGTAAAGAGAAATGAGAAAGAAGAGGCTACTCTTCTTTCTTGTTTTGCGTTCCGTCCCCACGTGTCCGGTCTCGTTTTTATCGCGTTTAAAATAATTAATTGCTCGGTTTTTAACGTAAACATATTCAAAGCATAAAACTTTTAAAACAATTAAATTACATTTTAATAAAATGTTTTTAATCAGAATATCTCGTAGAATAAATTCGTTTAAGACGCGTTAACCTTTATACAATCATTCGGCTCTTCCCGTGAACCTATTTAAACATAAGTCTTTTAATTATATATGTTTTTGTTGTAATAAAATGATTTTTAAGAAAATCGTTTAAATAAAGTGTCTCCGTTTATTTTTATTAAATCGATTATTTAAATATCTTAATTCGTTTAAGGTCGTGATTCCTAATAAAAGTTTTAAGTTTTCATTTACTAATTTAATATCGTAAATTATTATTTTGTTATCTCATCGAAATGCGTTACTTTCGTACGTCTTCGTAAAGATCGTCACCTTTGCGAATCCGACGCTCGTATCGTATTTCGATTTGATTTACAATTTATGGAAATATCGTTTCAGAATATTATTCTTAATAATTATATTCGTGTGAATCGTCACCCACGCGAATACATTATTAAGTTAATATTTCTAAATCAATATTCGCATTTAAATAATGTTCGTAACCTCACCATCGCGTAATTGTTTCCAATTATACTTCCATTATTTTATAAATTTTTAATATTATCAATCCCAATCCAAAACCCACTAAACCAAGTCACTGACACATCCATGATAGACCGAAATATGCATATTTATAGGGCATATGCAGAGGTAGATCGCAACCTGCCCTACACCGTCCCACCGCTATTTCGATAAACCATGACCATGTGTCCTTGACTATGTTTAGCAACCCAACCATAACAAACTCCTAATTTCTTTCATTCCAAACCAAAATCCATGATCATTTATTCATCTACGTTAAACTCTTTGGTTCTGTTTAGTTGGGTTACAACTAAACTTCCCATGGTTTACGCGTATCATAATATGTTCTAATATGTATACCAATAACAGTAATAATCGTCAAATAATGCATCATCATTAATAATTAAAAATCTCAGGTCGTAACAGTACAATCGTACGGATGTACGGACGACCGGAAATACAGTGATGTTACAAACCTTATCTAGACAAATTCATTATTGTATTCATTGATGATATATATATATATATATATATATATATATATATATATATTCAAAAACACCTGAGGACTATGCTAAACACCTTAGAACCTACTTGAATTACTAAGACATGAGAAATCATATGTTAAATTCTCTAAATGTGACTTTTGGCTCATCAAGGCACAACTTCTAGGGCATGTTATTAGTTCTCAGAGTATTCAAGTAAATCCATCTAAGATAGAGGTTATAACCAAATGGGAGAACCCCAAGTCATTTACGAAAGTACGAAGTTTCTTAGGCCTGGTTAGTTATTATCATCGATTTAATTAGAATTTCTCCCGAATAGTCGTTCCTATCACCTTATTGACTAGAAAATGAGAAAAAATTTGAATAGGTTTCTAAACAATATGAATCTTTCAAAATTCTTAAAGATAAGTTGACTCACGCTCCGATCATAGTCTTGCATAAAGACGTTGAAGACTTTGTTGTCTATAGTGATGCTTCTCAATTAGGATCATGATGCGTATTGATGCAACAAAACAAAGTGATTGCCTATACATCACGCCAGTAAAAAAAATGGAGAAGAATTATGCAACTCACGATTTAGAATTAGACGCCATGATATTCGCATTGAAATTGTAGAGGCATTATTTGTGCGGAGTTCATTTCACATTTTATACTGACCATAATAGTTTAAAACATATCTTTGGTCAGAAGGATGTGATAGATTTGTAATAACCCGTTAGGTTAAATCTTTTCACTTCAAATGTCATAAAAAAAACAAAACAAAACGAATTCCTGCAAATGTCAAACGAGTCAAAGTTTACGATATTTATAAAACGAACTTCTTCAATCTACTTGATTGAGGTTAGTTAAACCAAAATATTGTAAACCACAACAATTTTAGTAAGACAAGTTTAAATTCTATGAATTTCTAAAAATTAACTCATTTGTGTGTCATGTTCATGAAGTAGGGTAATCATGCAAGGCAAATTACCGTTACGGGTGCACATGGAACAATAATTTGTAGTGCATGTGAATCATGTTGTAAGGGATAATGGACACAATCATAACAAACTATGAATCCAAATCCTAAAAGATATAACATGTGACAACGAAGGTGGATGGATACATTAAATGACTATGATTGTTAAATTATCTATTACGAAAGAAAGACAAATGTGGTAGTAATGCATTAAGTTGAAAGGAGGCAATGAAACCAAAAAGAATATGTGCTCTAAGGCTTGAACTACAAGCTGATTTGATAAATCATATTAAAGAGGCACAAAGGCAAACTTAGGAAGATGAAAATAAAGAAAAAGAATGAATGAAGGGCATGATTCAACAATTAGTCAAAGGGGACGATGTAATTCATCAAATGAATGCAAGAATCTGGGTACGAGCCACTGATAATATAAGAGAAAAGATATTAGAAAAAGCTCATAGATACAAATATATGATACACCAAGGATTCGGATCGTTCAGAGGGCGATCACGGGGTCACTGAATGAAGTCCTCGTTTCTTTCGGAGGTGCTGACCCGCAAATGTATAAAATTTAAGGGAAACCTTTTGGTAGATCAACATGAAGAAAGATATATTGAACAATCTTTAACTTGTTCTCAAGTTAAAGCAGAACATTAGAAACCTTCAGGTATGTTACAACAACTTCATATACCGGTCTGGAAATAGGAAATGATAACCATGGTTTTTATAATTGAACTTCCTCGAACCAGTCAGGGGAATGATATGATTTGGGTTATCGTTCATAAACTGACCAAGTCTGCATATTTCTACTAAAGAAAGAAACTTATTCTATAGATAAATTAGCTCAACTATACGCTAATGAGATTATATCTCTACACGATGTGTTTCACGTTTTTAACCTTTGAAAATGCTTAGTAGATGGGTCATTGTTAATGCCTCTTCAAGATGTTGAGGTAAAAGAAAAATAAAAAAAAAATTTCATCGAACAACATATTCAAATCAAAGACTGACGAGAAAAAAGACTCAAGCATAAAAAGTTGGAATTAGTTAAGCTTAAATTAAACTCCAAATGTGGTCATGAATACATATGGAAACTAAAGTCAAAAATGAAAAAAAAAATATATAAATAATAAATAATAATAATAATAATAATAATACTACATACCTCTATTTCAATAATCTCGAGGATGAGATTAAAACAAAGGTGAGGATGATGTAACGTCCCGTTTTATGGATATAAATAATAAAACTATTGTTTATAATTAAAATATTATAAGTCAAAAATGTAATAATAAAAAAAACCATCAATTAAAACATAAGGTCTCGCCTAATCATATAAAATAGTTTATTTTATAAATACGATTATTCGAGAGTATAAGAGTAAAAATAAACGCTCAAAATTTTTAGCGTTTGTTTAAACGAATAGGTAGGATGAAACAATTTTTAGAAATAATCATTGTTTGAACGATCAGCTACTATCACAGGAGACCGTCTAAAATTAATAAAATATATTATAAATGAACATTGTCCGTTTTTAACGAAACTTTGGTCAAAACGTAGAGAAAAATTAGCAGGTTCTAACATTATTTTTAAAAATTTATAAAACATTATATTTTGAAAGTTATAAGAGAAAAATAAAATTTGAGTTAAATTAATTATAATAATAAAATATTATACTTCTTACAATTGAAAGAATTGCATTCAATACTACGTGTAGTATTTTAATTGAAACTTCAAATGACTTTTCGTTTGAAACACACGTATACAATCTAGATTCTTGTGCATTACGTTTGAAAGCCCTATAAATGCTATCAAAAATTATTTCTGTTAGACAACATACACAAAAATATATATAGATTTGGGAAGAAATTTAAAGAGCTCTGGATGCTAAGAGTTGCTGAACAATATAAAAGTCAAGATTAAGGAGTTGGTTCGTTTAGGTATACATACTATCTAATTTCTTAGTTAAACTTATAAATTTAAGTTTTTAATATAATATTAATGTATAGGGTTAAGGTTAAGATCCGACCCTATATATGTATTAAAAATTTTAATTTACTTAATAATAATAATAATATAATTATAAAAAAATAATAATAATGAAATAAAAATTTCAAAACTTGTGTTTGTGTGAAGTGTACGTAAAAAAAATTTAATAAATAAATAAATGCAATAAAATAAAAACAGAAGATAAGAATCAACTTATCTTCAAAACCAATTTCAACATATATGCACATATATATGCGTACGTTATATATATATAACCTTTTAGTTTAACCTTAAATTTAATTTTTTTGTATATTGTTAGCTTATAGGGTTAGGATTAACTGATTATGACTCGATATACACAAATGTTATGTTGATGATGATCTATTTTAGGAGCAGAAAAATAAACACATCAGGAATCATCTTTGCAAATAGTAATAAGGATAAAGTAAGCAGAAACGCTGCCCAAATTTATATTGAGAAATTATAAAGCTGTCACTCAGCCAATCAAAAATTCAGGTGAATACATTTAACTTCTTTTTAAATATAAATGAATTTTTAAGCATGGTTTGTTTAAACTTTGACGCATAAAGGGATACTATTAGACCAGCATTTAGGCCATTAGTATACGTACGATTTGCAAATGGTATCCGCTATGAGTGAAATTCCCATGCGTGGCTGGTAACGTGGACTGGAAGGTTATACGTAAGACGCACTCCGCAGGCAACCTAACTAGTGACGGGCTGTGGGCTGGAGGGAACAATTATAAGACGCACTCCGCAGTTGTTCCTAACCAGTGACAGTACAAGTTAGGGTATGCAGTGGTTGTATCGATCAGTGAAATAACGTGCTAAATGTGTAGTATTGCCAATAATAATTATGGTTAAAGGACCGAACATGTTATGCTTACATATCGAGTCTGTTATTTGTATTCACCAACATTATGTTGACGTTTTATTTTCAAAAACTTTTTAGGTAATAATGAAATGTAAAAGAGAAGCAAGATTGGAGATTCTTGGCCTATGATGCCTTGAATAAGATCTTGTGGTGAGACCATGGAGCTATTGGAGCTATGCCTCCAAGTCATGTATAAACCGGATATTACAAAATGATTTGTAATTATGTGTTTCTGAAAATCCGGTTTACTATAAATCGAAATGATTATGTTCATACCTATGCGTATGAAACTTTATGAAATCCTGAAAAGTTATTTTGAAAAATATTAACAAACGATGAAAATGTGGTTTTTCATACCAACGCGTATGAACTAATTATAAATTATGAAAAACGGTTTTCACATCCATGCATGTGAATTATTTGTAAAATTATGAACTCATGAAATAACGCTTCCGCTTAAAACATATGAAAAAGAGTAATAAACTCTGACCGAGACTGTATTATCCATGAAACCAATTCGGGTCGCAGCACCCGGGTTGCCGAGAGCCCGGGGTGTGACAGGTTGGTATCAGAGCTCCTGGTTTTAGCGAAATAGGTACTATTGATACTATCTATGCTTTAACCGAATTAAGATAAGTGCCTATCAAAGGAATAGGTAGAATGTTGTTCTTGAAATACTAAGAATGATTGAAATAACAATGTGAATCTTGATGATAGCCTATGAGCTAATTATTATGAGTTATTTTTAAGGCTTTGTCAAATATCATATTTGGTAGACAATGTGTAGAAATTTAAATAATAGCGAACCTTCTACATAAAAAAAACACGTGGGTGCAAGAGAACGCACACGAACATTGATTAAACTGTGACTCAGAAAGTTGAGATACAATAAATTGTTGTAAAAGGAATACAAGATGCGATTCCGTCAATAATCTCTAAAAGAAAAAAAATAAATGAAAATTCGGATCTCACGAAAATAATAATAAAAGAAAACAATGCATATAAATGAACAATGAAAATTGAGAAGTTTCTAATTTGAAACAATCTTAAACTAAGGAATGTTAATATAAAACATTTCGATCTTGTAACCTCCTGAGATCAATGCATCAAATTCTTTTGATGTTTCCGTTCTAGTCCAATCGGAGAAACCAGATTAGTTTCTTATAAGGACGGTTTGGAATCACAATTAATTCAAACGACTCCATTAACTTTAATATTAAATACCTAGACTACAAAAGACATTAATAATGATATTTTCTGTTGATTTGATAATTGTACCTTGTTGCTGACTAATACAAGAATGTCTTCTGACTTGATCCAGACGGTAGTAAGCTACTCTGCATATTTCTTCAATAGGAAAGCAGCATCAGCAGATGAAAGTCTTCATAAGCATTCTTTAGATTTCTGAGATATTGGTCATTTAAATCATTGAGACTTGCAACATGTGATGATCTTCAAAAGACCAGATCATTGAGCATGTAATATGTTGCATTCTTCATAAGCTTTGTTTTCTGTCTAACCATTGGAAAAACAGAGTTATCTTCCTAAGGTATCCAGTCTTCCGAAGGTTAATTATACATTCAGAAGGCCAATGACTTCCGAAGGATAATTCCATCATATCCTTTTGATGCCTTCTTTTGGACTTGTGGAGATTGGATTGGTCCAAATTGTGTGTATTGGTAAGCACCAGCGTTTTATTATCTTACATTAAAATTGAAAACAAATAAACATAAAACTGCTGTACTAATTTCCTACTGTTGAAGTGAATCTGATTTGATACAATGATGGAATACATATCGATGGGTATGTGATACTTACTTGTTGGGATTGCAATCTTTGGTGATGAAGATGAAGTCATGATTTCCTTTATGTTGTTGCTAATTTGATGGAATTGATAACCAGAAATGAAGAAGCCCTTCTAATGGATGTCGATGGTTTCTCTGGAATGTGTATGTATGATAAGAGCAACAATTAAAGGCAAATCCCCCTTTTATATATATGAGTTGTATTTCCATCAAATACAATTTAGATAAAGTGTAGGGACTATTATGTCAATATGAGAAAGTTAAATAAATGAGTAGACCATTTACATTTTAAGGGTTCTAACATTCTCCCACTTGGCCGTAAATCATTTATGATAAGCATTCATTAAGTTTTGGCCAAATTGAACACTTGTTAAAATTCATATTAAAACTATAAGCAAAAAGTTACAGTCATTGAATCAATAATCAATTCAAGACCCCCCAACAATCATACTCAAGTCTATTATATAAGCATATATGAAAAAATTTATTAATTATACATGATCTAGATGTATATAGATACGTCTATGAATAATAAGTGCATGCAATGTAAATCATTGACAAATACGTTATTCAGTGAAATTAATAATACAGACTATATGCTGTTTTGTACATAACTTCTACACAAAACCCATTCTAGATATAAGATCTTGAAACACTTTAGGTGGTAGACCTTTAGTCAACGGATCTGCAAGCATATCCTTCGTGTTAATGTATTCGATACAAAGATTATTGTGACACCCCGTAAATTCCAGGTCAGCATCCTATTTAATTAAATGTTTATTTAATTGATATTTGTACACGTGGCACGACAGTACGAACACAGACACACAATAGGATAATTAGAGGAATTATCGAGAAACCGCACACACGTGTCAGATTTCACGAACTTTGGTGAACGTCACAATAATTAGTCACACGAACACTTCACAAGTCAATCATGACTAATAATGGGCGAATAGAGTTCAGACGATGCTAAAACGGCGCATTACAGTCGAGAAACGAGCAGAAGCGAGCCGAAACATGAAAAATAGGCTTATTAGGCTTGTCAGGTGGGCCAGGCGGTACGCCTGACCCCAACTTTTGTCCCTTGGCGATACGCGCGAGAAAAACAAAGAGCGCCCCATCCGGACGTCTCGCGCGGTACGCCTAGAGCCAAGCACGCCCACCAGGCGGTACGCCTGGGAGCCGAGAGTCGCAAAACAGCTTTTTAAACTTCCAAAACCCATCATTGCACCTACACACTCATTTTAACTTGTTGTAGAAGCCACCCCTTGATTTGTTCTGCCCCAAAACACCTACAACCTCCTGATTTAACCCTTTGGAAGCCATTGATGGTCACTTTGAAGCTCAAGGAGTGAAATCTTGAAGACATAGGAGCTTGAGGAGAGGGTTGGAGCTCGAACCACCACCACCATCATCTTGTCCTGCAAATCCTCGTTGTCCAGGAGCATTAAGAGCTGTGTTGATCATCATCCCTGCAATCTTTGAGCTTTAGAAGGTAGTTTCACCTCCCTAGTAGCTTATAAACACTTCTATACACACATGAAAGGTCTTACACACACATGCATGCACTCAATCTCTACATGCACGAATTTTCAGTGATTTAGATATGGGTTTGATAATGTTTATATGATATTTAATGATCTAGATAGATTAACGGGTGTTTTATGATGATCCATGGTAATGTATATATGTCATATTGCATAAATCGATTATAAATGATGATATACTCACATGCATGAATGATCTATGGCTTGATGAATGATTTTGAATGTCCAAGTATGTTGTTGATGATGTTAACAATGTGTTACATGGTTTTGGTTATGCCAAAATGGTTAAAATATGAGTATATGACGAACTTGCTATTATTAGTAATTTTCAAGTTACAACTTGATGATATGTATAGAAATATAGTCATGCATGTATATGGATTTGTTATTAGAATGATAAAATGATGATTATGATGCTTAGAAACTGATTTGGGACGTGATTGTGGTCATTTAAGACCAAGTTACTATATTTAGTAACTTTTGTGGCCTAAATGTTGATTGATGATAATTTGGCCTAGATTGATATGATTAGGTGATGTTAAATGGTTGAGTATGACGATATTTGATATGAAAATGGAATAGGAATGCTTAGGATGATCATTTGAATGAACAATGTCATAGTTACTATTTTTAGTAACTATATTTTGTGAAATATCGATTTATGAATGATATGGATGTTACATGCTTGCTAAATGATTTAAAATGACTCGATATGATTATTGCATGGTAAGTTAGATGGTTTCTGATGATGTTCATGCTAGATTTAGAAACTTTTCTTTTAAGGAAACTTTAATGTGTAAAAACGACTTATATGCTTATTTGACCACTCATGATAAGGTGCTAAGTGTTAACATGATCACGTAGGATTAACGAGCATGCTATAACCTTAAAAACAATATGTGTTGTGAAACTTGCTATAAATAGAAATTTACTATAAATAGTAAGTTGTCCATGAACGCGAACCTTAAAAACAATATGTGTTGTGAAACTTGCTATAAATAGAAATTTACTATAAATAGTAAGTTGTCCATGAACGCGACTTGTGCGTTTTGCACACGACGAGAACGAATGTTACATGAATCACAACCGACACACAGTTCACCAATGGGTCGTTGACTTGACACGGTCAATGTGGACCAACATGAGCAAACACGTTCAATGTGGACCGACACGGACAAACATAACAACCGAGGGTTGTTGAGCACAAACACGAGCACGAACATGAGCACGGTCACTTACACGAACTCACGTATGGTATACGATATAGGTAGCCGGTGACCGACTACTCTGCAATGTAGGGTCACTTACACTCTTTCATTATCACTAAGGTGAGTTTACGACCTCTCTTTACTCTTTTACAAACTTTTCAAATAGGGGAGAATACTTGTTGAATCGAGTCAAACATTATTACTGAACAAACATTTTATGTGTATGCTAGTTTATTAGACAAACATTAAGTGTTGTAATCGTAACAAGCCCTCACAAAGTCTTACTGTTAATGTACAAACAACGAGGTGAGTTTGAATAGATCTGTTTGGGTGTGACGAACCCCACGTGACACAATACTGACTGGAGGTCGGGACACGTGAAATTTCGACCTATCTTGCTATGTTATTACGAGACATAGC
Organism: Mikania micrantha; assembly: GCA_009363875.1. Taxonomy (NCBI): domain Eukaryota; kingdom Viridiplantae; phylum Streptophyta; class Magnoliopsida; order Asterales; family Asteraceae; genus Mikania; species Mikania micrantha. Next base: position 52,389,922 of record CM018689.1, on the reverse strand, counting down.
GGAGGCAAGGACTAACAAGTCTAGTTCGGTAGTGACGCACTGACACTTGGAGCCTAGGGCTCAGGACTAACATTTAATAAACAGCATGACACATGTTTTCTTACTATCTATGTATATCAAAACCTGTGAATTCACCAACCATTGTGTTGACACTTTTTCTTAAACTTGTATTCTCAGGTAACTGACAGACATAAGGATTTCAGGAAATGCACCTAAGGACATGAGCTTAGGATCTGCATACTTTTATGTCGAGTCATTTGATCAAACAATATTTATTTATGTTTCGTACTTTAAAACAATGTAATGTCTAATAACTTATTTTCCGCTGCATTATAAAACTTATAATATTCCGTTGCTTATTTATTAAACTGTTTGGTTGTGTTTATGTCAAACAACGTATTTTGAAAACGCATATAGAGTTGTTCTATATGACGATGAGCTACGATTCTGGTCACGTCACACCCATGTGGACTGACTCCACACGTGGGATTTTGGGGGTGTGACAATTATTTTCTTCTACTCGTTCACGAACAAACAAGTACTTTGTATCAAGATATAATCCAGCGCCGGTTGAACTGGAACTGTTCGAAAAACTTACAGCTGCTGAATTATCACAATATATCTTCAATGGTCGTGAAATGGAATTTATAACTTTGAGTCCACCAATTAGATTTCTCAACAACATTCCATGACAAGTTGCATTATAAACAGCAACATATTCTGCCATTATAGTAGAAGTTGTTGTTAACTGTTGCTTATGACTTTTCCATGAAATAGGTCCTCCTGCTAACATAAAGATGTATCAAGATGTTGATTTTTTATCATCTTTGCATTTTGCAAAGTCAGAGTCTGAATAGCCTATCACTTCAAGACTATCACTTCTTCTGTATGTTAATTTATAATCTTTTGTTCCTTGAAGATAGCGTAATACTTTCTTTGCTGCTTTCCAATGATTTAGGCCAGGATTAGATTGATAACGGCCTAGCATTCCAGCAATATACGCTATATCAGGACGGGTACATACATTAGCATACATTATACTCCCAACAACAGATGCATAAGGAATCAATCTCATCTGTTCTTTTTCTACCTCAATCTTTGGACGTTGAAAAGTACCAAAAACATCTCCTTTAACTACGGGAGCAACTGATGGTGAGCAATGTTGCATGTTGTAGCGAGTTAGAACACGGTTAAAATAAGCTTTCTGAGACAGACCTAGTGTTCTATTTTCTCTATCTCGATGTATTTCAATACCTATGACATAAGAGGCTTCACCGAGATCTTTCATATCAAAATTAGACGATAATAATCGTTTTGATTCATGCAACAAATCTAAACTGTTATTTGCCAATAGAATGTCGTCTACATATAAAACAAGTATAGTAAAATTGCTCCCACACATCTTGAGGTAGGTGCATTGATCAACTTGGTTCTTAACAAAGCCATGTTTTTTCATAACTTCATCAAATTTTATGTACCATTGACGAGATGCTTGTTTTAGCCCATATATAGACTTCTATAGTTTGCAAACTAGATGTTCTTTACCTTTAGGCTTAAAGCCTTCAGGTTGAGTCATGTAAACATCTTCATGTAGTTCATCGTTAAGGAAAGCAGTTTTAACATCCATCTGATGTAGCTCCAAATCAAAATGAGCTACTAAGGCCATTACAATCCTTAAGAAATCTTTTCGAGAAACGGGTGAAAAGCTTTCCTGATAATCCTTTTGAGTATAACCTTTTGTAACCAATCGCGCTTTAAAACGCTCAACGTTTCCATTCGGGTCTAATTTGGTTATATAAACCCATTTACATCCTACGGGTTTAACCCCATTAGGTAATTCAACCAATTCCCAAACGTTTTTCTTATCCATTGACTCAAGCTCATCAATCATAGCATTGTGTCATTCAGAAGATTGGTCACTAGTAATGGCTTCATTATAGGAAGTTGGATCATTATGTTTTCCTATGTCTATATCAGCTTCACTAAGGTAAGTTACATAATCATCAAAATTAGTGGGTCGTCTAGACCTTGATGACCTCCTTAGTTGATTATTAGGTTGAGCAGTCGCAGTGGTATGTGATGGGCCTGCCTAATTAGATTCTAACGTGCCTACCTGGTGAGGGATATCAGGAACATTTGAAACAATTGGATCTTCTTCAACAAGCGGTGGTGCAGTGTCATGTACAAGAGGTTTTAATAGTGGCAACGATAAAGAACTCATCCCCCACCTCTTGTATTTCGTGAAGATTATAATCATGACATGAACTGCTCCTACTGATGTTAAAGTTCTCAAGGAATTCAGCATTACGAGTTTCTACAATACGTGTAGTGTGAGAAGGACAATAAAATCTATATCCTTTTGATCTTTCAGGGTAACCAATAAAGAAACAACTGACAGTTTTCATGTCAAGCTTCTTTTGTTGAGGATTATAGAGTTTTGCTTCAGTAGGACAACCCCATACTTTCATATAACGTAAACTAGGTTTCCTTCCTGTCCAAATCTCAAAAGGAGTTTTGGGAACAGATTTAGAAGGAACTTTATTTACAATATAAACAGCTGTCTTTAAGGCCTCAGTCCAAAGAAATTTAGGCAATCCTGAATTGGCTAACATACTGCGTACCATGTCCATAAGTGTCCTGTTTCTTCTCTCAGCTACACCATTTTGCTAAGGAGTACCAGGCATGGTATATTGGTTTATGATCTCGTGTTCTCCACAAAAATTAGAAAATGGACTGGGAACTTGACCAATATCAGTATGTCAACCATAACATTCACCGCCTCTATCTGAACGCACTACTTTGATTTTACAATTCAACTGATTTTCAACTTCAGCTTTGAAAATTTTAAACATATCAAGTGCTTCAGATTTTTCTTTAATCAAGTATAAGTACATATAACGTGAATGATCATCAATAAAAGTAATGAATGATTTATGTCAAGTTATTCCTTCAGGAAAAGGTCCACGAATATCAGTATGTATAAGTTCTAGAAGACTAGAACTTCTGGTGGCACCTTGTTTATTTCCTTTTGTCATTTTACCTTTAAGACATTTAACACAAGTTTCAAAATCACTGAAATCAAGATTTGGTAATACTTCATCCTTCACAAGTCTTTGTATTCTGTCTCGTGAAATATGGCCTAAGCGTTGATGCCATAATATGGATGAAGTCTCCAGATCTCTCTTTCTCTTCCTAGTAACGTCATTAACATTATATGACAATAAGGATTTCGAAATTTGGTTATCTAATTCTAGTTTATACAAATCTTCATCCAGATGACCACGACAAATAAGTTGGGAATTTTTAGTGATTGTGACTGTTGAACATTCATGATGAATTACATAACCATCAAGATCTAATTTACGTACAGATACTAAATTCCGAGTAATTCTCGGTACATACAAAGTATCATTTAAGTACAAACAATGACCAAGTTTAGTTACAAGTTTCATAGTACCAACAGCTTCTACTACATGTTCAACACCATCACCAACTTTAACTGTCCTTTGGCCCTTTCTTAGCTTCTGGATTGTATGGAATTCCTGCATAGTATTAGAAATATGCACCATAGAACCAGAATCAACCCACCAAGTGTTAGAAGGAACATTAATATTAAGAGACTCAAAAATCATAAACAGATGATCACTTTTCTTAGTCAGCCAGTCCTTGAATTTTAGGCAGTCTCGTTGCCAATGCCCTTTCTTACGGCAGAATTTGCAATGAGGCTTCACCTTGGACATGCTTATATTGGGATTAGTACTTACTTGTGACTTTTGGACTTTAGAGCTTTCTCCTTTCACAAAATTACCCTTTCTTTTATGTGAAGTGGAAGTGGTCAGATGAACAGGTATTGGTTTCTCCAATTTCAGACGTTCTTCTTCCTGTACACACATAGCAATCAACTCACTCATAGACCATTTGTCTTTCTGAGTGTTATAGTTGATTTTAAAAGCATCAAAACGTGCAGGAAGTGAAGTCATAATGAAATGGACTAAGAAATCATCAGATATCTCCATGTTCATGCCTTTAGTTTATGGGCCATGTCGCTCATCGTCATAATATGCTCACGCACACCACTTTCTCCAACGTATTTTGTTGTAAGCATCTTGAGAATCAGTGTGCTTGCATGTGCTTTTGAAGATCCTTTGAATTGTTCTTAGACTGAATCCAGGTAAGTCTTTGCATTGTCATAATCATGAATAGCTCCTCTAATTGCAACTGAGATGGAGTTCTTGATTATCATTAATGACATTCTATTCGACCTCTCTCACTTATCATACTCTAGCTTTTGGTCAGTAGTACTTGTAGCAGTTAAAGTAGCATGAGGGTCATGTCGAAGGGCATAATCAAGATCCATCATACCAAGAGTTAGTTTAATGGAATCTTTCCATGAAGCAAAGTTTGCTCCAGTAAGTAAATCAATGCCATAATTAGAACTTATGGGAGATGCTAAACAATCATAAGTAAAGAAAAGAAATGAATTAGATTTCTGGATAATCGAACAAGAAAAGAACGATAAGAACATTGAAGATAAAATCTATTATAACACCCATATAATAGACTAATATTTATGATTCTACTTTGAACATTAGCTTTTACAACCAATATTCAAGTATTAGGAATCCTAATTATAATATTGAGACGCCCCGTTCCCCGGGAGTCCCTCGGTTGGTTAAACATCAAAAGCATAACTCTTAAACTGTACAATTGTCATATATTATAGTAGCGGAATTCATTTCATAACATTTAATCCTAACAGGAATGCCAGTTCTTGAATAGGTAGTCTTTATGCCATGCCACGAGCCATCATATATTCATCATAATCTGCTAAACCTGACATGCATGCTAAAACAAGTCAGCTTTCGCTGGTGAGTTCTAAGTTAAATTTTCATAAAAATAAAATCTTTACAGTACATAAAAACATTAGCCTTCACTGCTGACCGAAGTCAACAGTCTCAATCATACTGAACATAAAACATTTCATATACATAACATACATGACATCATAACATAAATCATACGGTGCATAAATGTAGCATGTCCTGTTGACCGAAGTCAACATGCTTGCACAAGACTTCTTAAACTATCAACCCGAAGTTGATAACTTATACATGCATAAGATTTCATCAACTGGCGACACACAGTCGGCAGGCCTGTTCTTTCACAAGACTTCTGCCTGTTCTTTCACAGGACTTCTTAAACCATCAACCGAAGTTGACGGCTCATACCGGTACAAGACTTCCTTACATACATCATTCATACATAACATGGTTTAAATCATTTAAACCACCATAAGCATAAGCGGCTCCTTTCACCGCAGTGCTCATGTTTTGCCCAACCGCAGCCGGGACTTTCATATCACATTTCCTGCTCGACCTCGGTCGATATCTTTCAAAAAGAATCATTTCCTTCTCAACCTTGGTTGAGAATTCCAACATTCTTTATACTCTCAACCGCAGTTGAGACTTAAAACATTCTTTATACTCTCAACCGCAGTTGAGACTTAAAACATTATTTATACTCTCAACCGCAGTTGAGACTTTAAAACATTATTTACACCTTAGCTGAGACTTTTAAAATCATTCATTTCTCAACCGTAGTTGAGTCTTTAAAACATCCCTGACATCTCAGTTGAGACTCTTAAAATCATTTACTTCTCAACCGTAGTTGAGACTTAAAGCATTATTTACTTTAAAACATTCTTTACTTGAAAACATTCTTTACCTGATCTTAATCAGGTTAACGTCACTTTCATACAATAACTTTACAACTTGAAACATTCTTTACTTTAACATATTCTCTTATCTGACCATAGCCAGATAAAACAATCACTTACATAAAATAACTTTATAACATGCATATCAGCCCAAAATGGTAAAATAGTAAAAGAGGGCTCATAGAACTCACAATCATTTCAAAGATATTTATCATGCATGCACATCAGCCCTAAAACGTTAAAATAGTAAAAGAGGGCTCATAGAACTCACATTCATTTCTTTCTCGACCACAGTCGAGACCTGAAACATTATTTTCCTGTAAACGTTCTTTAATGTAACATATTATTTTATCCAACCGTAGTCAGGTAAAACAATCTTTTTCATAAAATAACTTTACAACATGCATGTCAGCCCAAAATGATAAAACATTTAAAACAGGGCGTCTAGAACTCACCTGAGCTAAAGCACAATTTGCTAGCTCCTCTTTCTTTCCTTACTTTCTCACTTCTCAGTGATATCCTATTAATATAAACATATCATCATGATTATAACCTTATCATGAAGGTTCTCAAATTTACGATTACCGCTCGAAACTTCGGTATATCGTAACTTTCATTTGGAACTTTATTTCAAAATTCCGCTTACACTCATTTTGATCATTCTTATTTCGACAATCTTGTTATACTTAAAGATTGCTTATTCGTTCGGCTTAAATAAACGTATTCTTTTATTTACTTAATTCGTCTTAGGCGTAGCTAACTTACTGATTAAGTCTTTCTGAACGTTCAATGTCAGAGACATTGCCTTGATAGTCATCAAATAGTTAATGTTGTTGATTATCTCGCTAGACAGGTTCCTAGACAGATTAATGGCTTAGAAATGATCAATCATTGTTATTGATTACCCAGATATCATGAAGTATCACAAGGTAGTATTAGAATAGGTTTAATAACCATGTCTAACATACTGATCTGCCTGTTATCATAAACATCAGATACTTGTTCTAGTGAGTATGTTGATGATTGTGATTAGTTTAAAACACTTAGAATTAACCTTGCATATCAAAACTAATCAAACTAATCACCTACCTTGTCATAATCAAATGGTTTAAACCACTATAACCATTGTTATGATTCCATGCAAACCGGGCATTACAACGGCTCAAAACAAGGATTTACCCATTAACGGTTCGAGTTTGTCATTTATAATCAATCATATCCATCATCTAGGCAACAATCAACAATCCTAACTATATCACCACGTTCAGAAACAAGATTTAATCAATCATAATCAATCTAGAAGGTTGGAATGAACCGTTACCTATCCAGATGGAGTTCTGTGGGTAAAAAGATGATCCAGACTGTCACACCCCAGGCCGGCGGGAACGGATCGTGTTTTCCCGTCGGGCGGAAGGTTCCCGGGGCGCGATATCATAAGTGATAATCAAATGATCAGATTGTTTACGTAGCACATGATAAATAAATGAGAAATGCTAACACATCCATGACATAGAATTACAAGATTAAATTACAATGTATCGTTCATAATTTAATCTAGTAAATCTACCAAAAAGAATCAATGTAATTATATCTTGTAACTGTACAAGATATACAAAAGATGATTCATTGTTTAGTCATCAAAAGTATGCAACATCAAAAGTAGCTAGGTCTTCTAAAAGTCCACTAGCTAATCCATGCATATATGTAGCTACACCTGTTCATCACCTGAGAAAACATGTATTTAAACAAAGTCAACACTAGGTTGGTGAGTTCATAAGTAAGTTAATATAAAACCTTGATTCATTCACATGCACATTCACAATGATAAATATGTTACTTGTATGATTGTCGATTTCACTTGTTCACACAATGGCATCTCAATAGTTATCTTTACAAGTATTATATCATCCTAGTAGTGATGCTTATATATAGGGCATATGTAAGGGAACTAAGCCCTAGCCAACATCCCACCACATCACCACTAGAACTCTACACTACTTGCAATACAACTATTGATTTCCATTCTCAATTCTCATGTTTATCCCACTGAATCACCTGTGTTCTCATGAATAGAATATTATAATGATAGCGTTGTAGTTATCAAACCGAAGTATTGATAACCATTTTGTGTAATAAGGATATTAGATTTAATTAATCTGTTCCTTGTATTACTCTATTTTCTGCGCGTTAACTATTGTTACACTTTTAAATTATTGGAAGTGTTAGTTAACTGTATATAATGTATCCTGAAATGCAACGTATAGAGCCCAAAAGGAGTCCATTGTGATCCTCACGTAATCAGATTACAATGCACCCGATTCACCTCTATTCTGCCGTGTGAATCCCAATGACCTCATCGAAACTGTTACTAATAATATGACATGAGAGAAATAAATTCCTCAGTCTACTAGTCCACAGGTAACGATGGATGATGTACATCTGCGCTGTTACTGATCTCAATGTGATTAACAAAGTTGAATAAGAACTTGTCTTATTACGTTATGTTAATCAGGTGTGAATGATAAGCATACTCATGAAGTTACGTTATCATGATCATCATTCACTGTAATCCATATGATCCCAAAGCCTCAATGTGGGATTGTTCTCATGTGATTAACAAAGTTGAATAAGAACTTGTCTTATTACATTATGTTAATCATGTGTGAATGATAAGAATCCTCATGAAGTTACGTTATCATGATCATCATTCACTGTAATCCATATGATCCCAAAGCCTCAATGTGGGATTGTTCTCATGTGATTAACAAAGTTGAATAAGAACTTGTCTTATTACATTATGTTAATCATGTGTGAATGATAAGAATCCTCATGAAGTTACGTTATCATGATCATCATTCACTGAAATCCATGTGTTCACCATGAAATCCTTAAGCCGTAGTAAGAACATGTCTTATTACCCTTAAGTGACGCAGGTGGTGGATACCCAATGCGATCATACTATCCAATAGTATGTTTTTAGGGTGTAGATAAAGTGTTATAAGTAATTGACCTATCACACTCAATCAATTTTAATGTGAAATGATATTAAGAAGATATTTTATCTTCTAATCATTCATGTGCTGTGAAGTGTCACCATGTTCCACTGTAGTAGTTCTCATTGTTATTTGTGTATGAATTATCTCAATATTACTCATGTATGAATAACCAAGTGTTATAAGATATAATCTTACAACTATGTTATTCCATTGTATTGATGATTATGAATTTATATTATCATATTCATCTGAGTTTCCCTGTTATCTCATGATCATACAAGCATGCATACAATGATAAGCGATAATAAACAATTTAATATTATATAAATCAAAGTATAAATAACATGTTAAGCAAAACTTTTAAATAAATAAAAGTAAACATGTTTCTCAGCCCCGAGAGTTTAAAATCAATTAAGATTAAAGAAAAAGGGGCATATGAACTCACCTTGTTGTTGTAGGGTTGACTTAGCTTAGAAGAAAGAAGACACGCACTCTTTGTGATTCTTGTTGTTGGTTTCACGCTCCTGTATTTAATTCACATTGTATGTGACTTATGAGTATAAGTTGCATGGTTTTGTGCGCGTGTAGGTGTTATTCCTAACTTTATTTGTCACCTCTTGGTCTCGATCCTTATTCGGCCCAATTAAATTTAAACATACCTTATTGACACTAGTTAGTTTAATTTACAAGTAGTGTAGAATTGTAGGTTATGATATTTCTCCTTGTCTTTAACTCGATTCTTTTGTGAGAATTTAAATGACTTACTATCCTCAATTGTTTCAACACAACTGTTTATAGTTTTCCTTTGAAATAAAATGAAATTACCACTCCTATTTCTATTAAATGACACCCTTAATTATTTGATTCTTGAATTTAGGTTGTCTTGAAACTCATTGGGCCGAATGTGAGTCGTGTGGCCCGTAATTCGCGTGGGCCTAAATTAAAAAAAACATGGACCGAATAGGTAATTAAATAGGCCATAGAAGTATGTGTGGCCCAACCGAAATGGACTTGGGCTGGTTGTTTCTTATTGGGCCGAACTCCAATGATGGAACTAGTGTATGAGTTGTGGGCTGGATTTAAACAGGTTGTGGGCTGGGAAAATCAAATGGCCCATTAGGTGTTACGGATGGTGTAATTGAACGGGGGTTGGGTTCGGCTAAATGAAGAAAATGTGAATTCCGATCACGTTATCAGCGAACCTCAAGGTCTACAGGTTCGGCCAACTTGACCCCAAAGGTTCGTTCATGATCACAAAAGGCTCGGCTGCATGTCCAGGTTCGCCGGATGGTGCATCATGCTGGGTTCGTTGCTGAGGACATGGTTCGGCCAAGGACCTGCCTAGGTTCGGCTTGCAATGGTTCGGCCGATACTTCCTAATGCAGGTTCGTGAGTGTGGTCGAAGGTTCGTCAGCCATGCATAGGTTCGCTGCCATCCCGGCTCGACAGAGGATGGGTTCGGTGCTGTAGGTTCGCTAGGATGACTAGGGTTCGTGAAACAGCAGAAGGTTCGGTGGTGTTGGGGGCCGAAGGGTTCGGCTACATCATCACTCTAAACGAACCTGTACCTTCGTGGTCACCCTCCCCCGGTTATCATCAGTACCAGATCGATGTTCATGTTGCTGTTATGTTATAAAGGTCTTCCGAGGTCAGGTGGGTCGACGTGAACAGTAGCTAGCCGGTTATTTGTGTGCGTGAACAACCAAGGCATGAAAACCCTAAATTTTCAGATCTTGCACGCGTAATACCTCGAGTTTGGCTGGTGAAAACTTCAGATCCCTTGTACTTTTATGTAGAGGAGGTCAAGAGCTTCACGTGGGTTCAAGAATCACCCGATTTCGTTGAGAAACGAAGGAGATATGACGATTTGAAGTTGGATTCTTGAGTGAGAGTGAAAGGTTCGTGAATGTGATGTTTGAGAGATGTTGGCTAATGAGAATGAGGGAAAAACACCTCATTTAGAGCTTTTATACTACGGTTGATGTTCGGGTTCATTTCGGTGGCTCGGTTTGCGATTTCGTCGCGTATCCGGAATTTTACGCGTAGTTTAAATGTAATAAATAAAAGAGTGTTATTTTAATTATTTGATGAGTTTCAAAATTGTAAAATGTTATTTATTTTATTTTATTAAATTTATAATCGTTTCGTGTCGTGTTTTGTTTTTCGTTTCGTCGAATCGCGTCACCATCACGCGTATTCGTTTGAATCGTCATTCGAACGAACACAACGATGGTTTTGCTTTCCGAATTTTGTTTTCTACTTTCCAGTCATCATTTCAGAACGTTAAACTCACAGATATATTTGTGTGGATCGTCACCCACGCAAACACACTGTCAGTTCGTTATTCTGAAACGACACTGTGTTATTGTTTTAATTTGTGTTTTCTCACTGTCGGACTCAACTAAACATCCTGTTATCACATTGTTTTCACATTTAATTGTCGGCCATCTGATTCCTGTCATCTATGGATATCAGATCGCAACCGATTGGTTTCTGTTATTCACTTGAACACTGTTGCTTCTCATGATTTGTTGTGTTAACTGTACTTAAGTTTTCACTTAAATACACACAACTAATGTTTCAACTGTACGTTGCACTTACTGTATTTAAGTTTACACGAAAATACGTACAACGATTTCTTGTATTTAGATTTCTGATAATACAAACACTGTCTACAATCACATATGTACACATAGTTACGGTTTATAGTACACGCACCGTACGGACTTGCCGGGCGGTCAAGTACTAGTTGTCACACAGACTTGCAGAAACGTTCCCTGGTGCGATCCACGTGATCTAGAGGCTTCAACATAGAGATTGGATGGATTAAAAGGTGAGTTTTTTATTTGTGGTGGCTGCTTCGACGATGAGGGGATAAGAATTGCATCTTCCAGATGAAAATTGACTTTTTAAGCGTATATTGCGATCCGCTGACGTCAGGCGCATCGCCTCACGCCAGACGCTGAGATGGGGCGTACCGCGCGGGAGGTAGGGTGGCCAGACACTTCATTTGATTCCGCGCGTACCGCCTGTGTCCGGAGTGTGGCTCGGGGCGTACCGCCCCAGGGAGTTTTTGTCCGTTTTTCGATTTAATCTTCGTTTCGCGATTCCGGACAATCCGTAACTCCGTTTCGCGCACGGTTTTCGCCCACGTTCACCATTTCTCGTATACTATCACCCTGTAATAATTTCGATTGTCAAATCGAAGTGGATCTCAAGCACCACCAAACGTGCTAAATCTTCGGCTGTTACAAATATACGGCATGCATAATTGTAACATATAACCTTTGGGCAGAAATAAAATAACTATGCATTCTAAGCCAAGAAAAATTCATCATAATGTATCATCAAATAACTAGCCTTTGGGTTCATTATTTAATAAACACATATGATTAAATAAGTGGATTGGAACTTAGGTTTCAATGAATAAATGAAATATTAAACCTTTGGGTTAACAAAACATAAACTCACGAAATGAATCCAATAATTTTAGTATGTGAAGAGATCACATATAATTTAAAATTATATGCTTAACTTTTATGTAGTAAAAATATGTTGAAATAAATAAAATTTGAACTTTTACATAAAAGTTTTAAAATAAGCATCTAATTATAATTTTAGGATTTGTTTATATAGGATTTGATTTAAAATTAATAAATCCCATATTATTAGAACAATAACCTCTTTGAAGTTTTATTTATTTATTTTATTTATTTTATTTATTTTAATCAATGAAATTAGATGTCAAGAAAATAAATCTTATCTTACTATACTAATAAACAAAAATGTTTTTTTGCCAAATGTCATGTTTTTACACCCCAATTGCCACATGTCAACTTTTTATTAAATTCATTTAATTATCTCCTATTAAATAATCATAATACTAATAACTAATAATATTATTTGTCTTTTAATTAGAAAACATATAAGAAAATTTTATAAAATGTAAAAAAATTAATATTAATTTTTTTTAAAATAACAAATATTTTATTTTCAGAAAATCAAAGTTATATAGGAAAAATTTTAATTTAAAAATGAATTTTTTAATAAAAAAATAAAATAAACTATAAACCGGTGTTTTAAAAAATAAAATAAACTATAAACCGGTGTTTAAAACAATATGTTTTTTTTTATAAACCGATGACGTTTTTAAATTTATTTTAAAACGAAAGTAAAAAATGATTAAAAAGTTACACTTTTGGTACTTATATTGAACGTTATATCTAAATTGAGTCGTTAAAATTAAATAAATTATATTTTTTTACTAAGCTGAGTTATAAAAGTCAGTCTTTGATATAATACAAATTGAAGCTTTATTATCAATTTGTTCAAAGATAATAATTGTTACAAATCAAAGATATTATATACAAAGATAATAATTGTTACAAATCAAAGATATTATATATCATTTATATAGTTATCAAAGTTTTTCATTGCTTTTTTATTACTTGAAGTATTCATTAATATGTAAACTAATCATTTCTCTTAAAATATCTTTTTATAATTTTTTAAATTTTCATTATTAACTATTTAATATTTTATATTAAACCCCGTGTAATATATGGGGTAATACTCTAGTAAAGAATAAAACAAAACTTGGACTTTAGTCACAAGTTTGAAAATAACGATTTTTTTTAAATGAATCAAATTTAAGTATCATCAAATTTATATAATAAAAAAAATTGTTACTTGCTAGTATGTAAGTGTCATATATGTGTATATAATAACTAATATTTAAAATTATAATATCGAACAATATATCTTTTATAAAATAAATATACATGTGTTATACCCTAGTTATTCGTTTAAACGAATGCTTCAAAATTTAAACAATCATTCTAATATTAATTTCTCGAATAATCATATTTTATAAGTTAACTATAAATATTTTAAATATTTACACGGGACCTTATAATTCAAGTGACCGTTATATTATTGTATTTTTAAATAATAACATTTTAATTATAAACAAAAGTATATTATTTATATTTTTAAAACGAAATGTTACATCTTCCCCACCTTTGTTTTAATCTCGTCCTCGAGATTATTGAACTAGGGGTAGGTATATATATATATATATATATATATATATATTTAAATATATATATTTTTTCATTTTTGACTATAGTTTTAATGTATATTCATGGCCACATTTGAAGTTTCATTTAACTATGACTAACGTCAACTTTTTACGTTTAAGACTCTTTTTTTCGTCGTTATTGGATATGAAATGGTTGTTTGATGAATTATTATTTTCTCTCAACATCTTATAGAGATACAATCTCATTAACGTGTAGTTGAGCTAATTTTTTTCTATAGAATAAGTTTCTTTCATTTGTAGAAACTGAGCAGACTTATTCAGTCTATCAAACGATAACCCAAATCGTATCATTTCCACGACTAATTGGAGGAAGTTTTGTTATAAAATTCATAGTTATCATTTCTCATTTATAGACAGGTAGTTCTGGCTGTTACAACGTACTAGAAGGTTTCTGATGTTCTATTTTAACTTGGGAACATGTTAAACATTTTACAATAATATCTCTTCTTGTTGATCCACCAATAATTTTCCCTTAAGTTTTTTTTAATACATTTTCTCACTTACTTGATGCATCATATATTTGGATTTATGAGCTTCTTCTAATGTCATTTCTCTTAAATTGCTAATAACTCGCACCCAGATTCTTGCATTCATTCTAAAAATTCTATCATCTACTTTGACTAATTGCTCAGTCATGCCCTTTAGTCCTTCTTGTTCTTTGTTTTCATCTTCTTGGGCTTACTTTTGCGATTCATTAATTTGTTTCATCAAATCGACTTGTAGTTCAAGCGTTGGAGCACATACTCGTTTTGGTTTCTTTGCCTTCTTTCGGCTTAAGGCATCTACTACAACATTCGTATTTCTTTTGTGATAGAGAATTTCACATTCATAGTATTTTCATGTCTCCATCCTACTTTGTTGTCGCATATTTAGTTCTTAGGATTTGGATCAAAATTTGTTATGATTGTGTCCATTGTCCCTTACGGCAGGATTCACATGTACTGCAAATTATTGTTCCGTGTGCACCCGCAACGGTAATTTACCTTGCATGATTACCCTACTTCATGAGCGTGACACACAAATGAGTTAATTTAGAATTTTATATAATCAAAACTTGTCGTATCAAAATTTTTGTGGTTTGCAAGATTTTTTTAATTATCCGATCAACATTGAGGATTTCTTAATCAAAAGCATGAACGTGCTTTCAAGAATAACCCACCAAAGGGTTTGAGATCGAATCTGAGCCGCAACATTGTTTAAGTTCGGAAGAGATGAACCTGAACCCTTTCATTCTTAGCCGTAATGATTTGGCTTTGTAAGACCGATGAGCGGCAAGGGTTTCACACGGCGGAGCTTGAGGGATGCACATGTGTAACGACCCGTTTTTGAAAATATGAACAAGTTTGAAATAATCGTCAATAGAACGATTGAGATTATTAAAAAGTGAAAGTATGTGAGAAATTATGAACGTGGGAGAAAACCGTTCGCGAAACAAAGATAATGTGGTTTGGGACTGAGTGGTATACATGATACTTTTCATGTATCATATCTGAGAAAATGTCTAGCTGATGAATCGGCTTATGTGCCAATAGAAGACTTGGAAATTGATGACAAGTTGAACTATGTGGAAAAGCCGATAGCGATATTAGATCGAAAAGTCAAACAACTCAGAAACAAGTCCTTGAACCAGGTGAAGGTCCAATGGAAAAATAGAAGAGGATCTGATGCAACGTGGGAGTCAGAAGATGAAATGAGGAAATTTTATCCTTTTCTTTTTGATGTATAACCGGTTTCGAGGACGAAACCTTTGTAAGGAGGGGAGATTTGTAACGACCCGTTTTTGAAAATATGAACAAGTTTGAAATAATCGTCAATAGAACGATTGAGATTATTAAAAAGTGAAAGTATGTGAGAAATTATGAACGTGGGAGAAAACCGTTCGCGAAACAAAGATAATGTGGTTTGGGACTCTTCGCGGTACGCGAAGATGATTATGAGGTTCCGTCGCGGTACGCGAAGGACCAAAAATATCTGAGAACTCCGGATTTCTTCGCGGTACGCGAAGAGCTCTTGAGCCCTCTTCGCGGTACGCGACGAGTGTGGCGGCTGCAGAAAGCTTATCTTCTAAGGAAATTCACTCAAACATACATCTATCTCTCTTTCTCGATCATTTTCACCATAAACACACACATATACGAATTTTGAACATCCAACATCGATTTTGAAGCTATCCAGACGATCGGGTTGAGCCGTGGATCGTTTCTACGCGTCCAGATCGTTGTTTTTCATTCAGAAATCCGTTTGAAGGGTAACGATTCGTTTTATTAAATTTATTTTGATAATATACGGATTAAATTGAGTCTTGAGCGTTATATATTGATTGGGGATAAGTAGAAACGAGAAACTAGGTGTTTTCACGGTGAAATATTGATTTTGATCCGTTATAATGCCCGTTTGTTATGAAAATCATATTATTGAGTATGATTCTTAGTGGGGTGATTTAAGAGCGGTTGTGATGGTCTTGGATCATTCTTTAGAATGATAAATTAGTGTGTAAAGTTGAAAGTTAATGTTTTCAGTATAAAACGATGTTATGATGATTTAAATATGATTAGGAACATGTGTAGATTAATTTCTACACATGGGGTGTCGGTAAAAGCCTCAATAAGGTTTTAACTGAAAATAAAGAATGAACAGGTCAAATGAATTAGATTATATAAATAACACAAGTTGTGTGTTCATGTTGTTAAATCCTGTTATATGTGAATATATAATAGGAAGAGGAGTTGAATCTAATTCTAGAAGGCCTGGGAAAGAGTTGGAAGTTGTTGATAACTCTTCAAATTAAGGTAAGTTACCTATTTGATAAAACTTGTACTTAGGGACTGGGTGAGTCCATATTACAAGTGATGGTGTTATCATAATTGCAGTCATGGTTGCTGCATGATTCACAGGGTGTGTGAATATGCCGTTATCGTAATTGTAGTTATTGTTGCTGCATGAATCACAAGGTGTGTGAACATGCCGTTATCGTTACTGTGGTTATTGTTGCTGCATGAGTCACAAGGTGTGTGAACATGCCGTTATCATTATTGTGGTTAATTTTGCTGCATGATTCACAAGGTGTGTGAACGTGCCGTTATCATAATTGTAGTTATGGTTGCTGCATGATTCACAGGGTGTGTGAATATGCCGTTATCGTAATTGTAGTTATTGTTGCTGCATGAATCACAAGGTGTGTGAACATGCCGTTATCGTTACTGTGGTTATTGTTGCTGCATGAGTCACAAGGTGTGTGAACATGCCGTTATCATTATTGTGGTTAATTTTGCTGCATGATTCACAAGGTGTGTGAACGTGCCGTTATCATAATTGTAGTTATGGTTGCTGCATGATTCACAGGGTGTGTGAATATGCCGTTATCGTAATTGTAGTTATTGTTGCTGCATGAATCACAAGGTGTGTGAACATGCCGTTATCGTTACTGTGGTTATTGTTGCTGCATGAGTCACAAGGTGTGTGAACATGCCGTTATCATTATTGTGGTTAATTTTGCTGCATGATTCACAAGGTGTGTGAACGTGCCGTTATCATAATTGTAGCTATTGTTGCTGCATGAGTCACAAGGTGTGTGAACATGCCGTTATCGTTATTGTGGTTATTGTTGCTGCCTGATTCACAAGGTGTGTGAACATGCCGCGATCTACGAATGCGTAGATGCTGGGTTGGTAAGGTTATGATTTGGTGTTGACATTTGAAATTCAAGTGTCAAATTTGTGAATTACGATTTTTGTGAAATATGATGCACAATTGGTGTGTTGGGTATTAATATATGTGTTATATTAAATTATAACGATTGTGCATGAATGGGAGATATATTGAGGTTTTGGTTGAAAACGAACCGTTAGTAAATCGTTTTAAATGTGATTAAATGTTGTTGTCAACATTTTATGTGAAACCTCAGTAGTGTATCCATATGGTGTCATGGAATACACTTGGTAAATGATGGGGTAATCTTACTTAGTTCTAACGAACTAATGGTGATTTTAAATGTGGTGTTACAGGTACAAAAGAGCAGGGTGGGCGGTGATGGTGATCGGAAATCGAACGTGGAGGCTAGTGTGGTGGTTTAATATATAAATAATTGAACATGTATTAAGCTTTTGTGTAATAAATGGTTGGTGGTGTTTGTAAACGTACTTAAACTTAAACTTGTTTTTAACAAGTGTGGTAATAGTATGTTTAAAAGTTTGTAAAACACAAAAGTCGATTTGTTTTTAACTGGGACCTAACGTAAATTATTAAATAATATTGTAAAATGTCCTGAGGGGACATGAAAGTGACTGGGGTGTCTCAAGTTGGTATCAGAGCCAACGGTTTGAGGGATTTAAGTGCGTCATGAACACTTAAACTCAAACCATTGAGCTCTTGATAGATGGGAAGAGCCGTTCGATTCAAAATCCGATCACAAAGCCGAACTCACCAGGTATGATGTATCTGTAAATTGTTATGTGGTATGAAAATTGTTTGTTATAAACCAATATTCCTAACTTGTGTGAAACAGTGAACGTAAGGACACGGGTATATGGTGCATATCTTGCTATGCCTGGCCAGCTTAGTAACATATACACGATAGGAACGTATCCTTAGGAACATTATTTCACATCAGTATATGGAGGTATTGGTGGGGTGTGAAGACGGGGTGTATGTGATTGGTTAAAAATCACAGATGTGTCGGTATTTGTTAAATAATTGAGTAATTCACAAGAGTGTGAATATTCAATACAGACACATGAATATGTAATGTATAAGTCCGTTAAGGACAAGTATGTGGTTTAGAGTATGTGGTTTGCATATATGTGGAGTATAAATATGTAAACTAATGATATGTTATATTATTTCAGTCATAAAATGGCTGATGAACATAATCCCAAGGGGATGGGACATGAGGAAGAACAACTCACCGAACTGCAAATGATGGTGAGGGAGGAGGTAGCTAAAGCATTTGAAGCTACTTTACCAACTCGTTTAGAAGGATTACAAGCTTCGTTGAAAGATTTTATACATGAAGAGTTTGCAACTCTTAAAGATGAAATGGGTGGTGAAAAACCTTCTAAGAAGGTTACTTACAAGGAGTTTGTGGCTTGTAAGCCAACGGAGTTTAAAGGCGAAGTAGATCCACTGTTGAGCCAAAGGTGGATAACTGATATGGAAAGCACGTTTGAAACGTGTCATTGTGATCCTTCTGACGAGGTAATGTTTGCTGGAAACCAATTGAAAGAAAGGGCAAAAGATTGGTGGGAACTTCTCCGAAAGGAGAAGGGTCGGGATGGTATAAAGGATTTGACTTGGGGTGCATTTAAGGAATTGTTCCTTAAACGATTCTGTCCTCAGGCTGCTATCGATAGAATTACTGAGGAATTTTTACATATGAGGCACAAGGAGGAGGATATAGACACAATTACTGCAGTGTTCTATGATAAAGCTAAATTTTGTCCTGATCTTCTTAGGACTGAACGTATGTGGATTAACAGGTACCATAGCATGTTGAATGCTAAGTACCGGGAGTTTCTTATACCATCAAAGTTTGAAACTTTGTCTGAATTGATTGATTGCGCTCGTGAGCGTGAATTGGAGTTGAAAAGACAAGAAGATCGTGGGGAGAAACGAAAAATGGAGAAGGAAGTGGGATCCTCTAAAAAGGGGAAATTTGTTAGTCCACTGAAAAAGTTTAGTTCTTTGAGAGAAGCTAAACATTGTGCAAAATGTGGAAGGAAACATTTTGGGGAGTGTTACTTTAGATCAGTTGTATGTTATAAATGTGGCAAGCTGGGGGCATCTTGCCTCTCAATGTGTCAGTGCACCCAATCTGTGCTACAACTGTTATAAACCGGGGCATCGACGAAGTGAATGCCCAGAGTTAAAAGGGGCAGGTCAAGGAGGTACGATTGGTGGGTCTTTTAAGGCCCAAGGTAGTGGCAAGAAGGTTGAGATACCCCCACCAAAGGGTAGAGCCTTCAAAATTACGGCGGAGGAGGCCAAAGTCACTTCAGACGTGGTAACAGGTACTTTTCATATAAATTCCTTGCCTGCTTATATATTGTTTGATTCTGGAGCTAGTCGCTCTTTTATATCTGTGAATTTTGTGAATCATGATTCGTTTGTGCTAGCTAAGCTACCTTGTCCATTAAAGGTAGAAATAGCTGATTCTAAGAGTTTCTTAGTGTATGACATCTATCATAGATGTAAACTCACTATTGATGGTGAGGATTATGAGGTGGATTTGATTCCAATGATCTTGGGAGAATTTGATGTTGTGATTGGTATGGATTGGTTGTCTAAATATGGAGCTAACATAGTATGTAACCGAAAGGTTATTCAATTAATATCTCCGGGTGGTTATGAAGTATGTATTCAGAGAGAGAAACGGGGTGGAACCATATTGTGTTCTTTAACTAAAGCTATGAATTACATGAACCGTGGGGGTCAGTCATTCTTAGCTTATGTTATTGATGTAAGGAATGAGGTAAAAGAACTTAATGATCTTCCAGTAGTCAGGGATTTTCCTGATGTATTTCTGGATGATTTACCGGGACTTCCTTGTGATAGGGAGGTTGAGTTTAAAATTGATCTCATTCCTGGGGCTAAACCCATAGCTAAAGCTCCATATCGGTTGGCACCATCTGAATTGAAAGAATTGATGACACAGTTACAAGATCTTCTAGATAAAGGTTTTATCCGTCCGAGTATCTCCCCGTGGGGTGCACCAATTCTTTTTGTTAAAAAGAAAGACGGAATCCTTAGAATGTGTATTGATTATAGAGAGCTGAACAAAGTGACTGTGAAAAATCGATATCCTCTACCTCGAATTGATGATCTTTTTGATCAGTTGCAAGGAGCGTCGTGGTTTTCTAAAATCGATCTTCGCTCGGGTTATCATCAACTCAAGGTTAAAGAGGAAGATATTCCCAAGACTGCTTTCCGTACTCGTTACGGTCATTATGAATTTATTGTGATGTCGTTTGGGTTGACCAATGCACCGGCTGCGTTCATGGATTTGATGAACCGGGTCTGTCGCCCAATGTTGGATCGATCTGTCATTGTCTTTATCGATGACATCCTTATTTATTCTAAAAATGAAGGTGATCACGCTTGTCATTTGCGTGAAGTCCTTGAAACTTTACGTAAGGAGAAACTATATGCCAAATTTTCTAAATGCGCATTTTGGTTGCGTGAAGTCCAGTTTTTGGGACATGTGGTGTGTGCTGATGGCATACTTGTTGATCCTTCGAAAGTTCAAGCGGTGATGAGATGGAGTCCTCCTAAAACTCCAACTGAAATTAGAAGTTTTCTTGGTCTAGCCGGTTATTATCGGCGGTTTATACAGGATTTCGCGAGAATTGCATCTCCTTTGACTAAACTGACCAGAAAAGATGTGAAATTTGTTTGGGGTGATGATCAAGAAAAAGCTTTTAATGAACTCAAGTTCAAGTTAACTCAGGCACCGGTATTAACTCTACCAGATGGACCTGATGATTTTGTGGTCTATTCTGATGCATCTTATCTTGGGTTTGGTTGTGTCCTTATGCAACGGGGTAAAGTGATTGCCTATGCGTCGAGGCAACTGAAAGTTCATGAAGTAAACTATCCTACTCATGATCTGGAATTGGCAGTGGTGGTGTTTGCCTTAAAAATTTGGAGGCATTACTTGTATGGTGTAAAATGTACAATTTACACAGATCACAAGAGCCTGAAATATTTCTTTACACAGAAGGAATTAAATATGAGGCAAAGACGTTGGATAGAACTACTTAAGGATTATGATTGTGAAATCCTTTATCATCCGGGAAAAGCCAATGTGGTGGCGGATGCCTTGAGTAGGAAGGAAAAACATGAACCCATTCGGGTTACCGCAATGAAGATTGTGATTTCCTCTGATTTGGTGGATCAAATTAAAGAAGCTCAAATTGAAGCTTTAAAAGAAGAAAACTGGAAACGAGACCGAATAAAGGGGCAAGCTCATAATCTGGAGGAAGATAGTCGCGGTTTAAAGACAAGGTGGGGCAGGGTGTGGATACCTCCCACTTGTTCTTTGAAAATCGATTTGATGGAGGAAGCTCATAAATCAAGATACTCAATTCATCCGGGGGCCACTAAAATGTATCGAGACCTTCGGGTAAATTACTGGTGGCCAGGTATGAAACGAGATATTGTTAAGTATGTTGAAAAATGCTTAACTTGTTTACAAGTTAAGGCTGAGCATCAAAAGCCTTATGGCAAATTACAGCCTTTAGAGATTCCTATGTGGAAATGGGAACACCTCACAATGGACCTAATTACTAAACTTCCGAAAACCCGAAAGGGGTATGATGCGATTTGGGTCATTGTGGATCGGTTGACTAAAAGTGCTCATTTTATTCCTATTCGTGAATCATATTCTTCCGAGAAGATGGCTGAAGTGTATGTGAAAGAAATAGTGTCGCGTCACGGTATACCAGTGACGATTGTGTCCGATCGAGACACACGATTCACTTCGCATTTCTGGAGGAATTTTCAAAAGGAATTGGGCACGAAACTGTTGTTGAGCACGGCGTATCATCCTCAGACTGATGGTCAGAGTGAACGAACCATTCAGACGTTGGAGGATATGCTACGAGCGTGTATCATTGATTTTGGAGGTAGTTGGGATGACTATCTACCTCTGGCGGAATTTTCATATAACAACAGTTATCATTCTGGGTTGGGAATGCCTCCATATGAAATGTTATATGGAAGGCGATGTCGAACTCCCGTTTGCTGGGGAGAGGTTGGCCCGCGAGAGCTTGAAAATAAAGAAATATTGAAAGAAACAAATCAACAAATTGATCAAATTCGAGCTCACTTGAAGGCGGCACAAGACCGTCAAAAGTCATATGCAGATAAACGAAGACGATCGATTGAGTTTCAAGTGGGAGACTTTGTGTTGCTAAAGGTTTCCCCTTGGAAGGGTGTGATTCGTTTTCGTAAACGAGGGAAATTAAGTCCGCGTTTCATCGGACCATTCAGGATTACAGCTCGGATAGGAAATGTTGCTTATCGCCTTGAGCTACCAGAGGAACTGAGTGGTATACATGATACTTTTCATGTATCATATCTGAGAAAATGTCTAGCTGATGAATCGGCTTATGTGCCAATAGAAGACTTGGAAATTGATGACAAGTTGAACTATGTGGAAAAGCCGATAGCGATATTAGATCGAAAAGTCAAACAACTCAGAAACAAGTCCTTGAACCAGGTGAAGGTCCAATGGAAAAATAGAAGAGGATCTGATGCAACGTGGGAGTCAGAAGATGAAATGAGGAAATTTTATCCTTTTCTTTTTGATGTATAACCGGTTTCGAGGACGAAACCTTTGTAAGGAGGGGAGATTTGTAACGACCCGTTTTTGAAAATATGAACAAGTTTGAAATAATCGTCAATAGAACGATTGAGATTATTAAAAAGTGAAAGTATGTGAGAAATTATGAACGTGGGAGAAAACCGTTCGCGAAACAAAGATAATGTGGTTTGGGACTCTTCGCGGTACGCGAAGATGATTATGAGGTTCCGTCGCGGTACGCGAAGGACCAAAAATATCTGAGAACTCCGGATTTCTTCGCGGTACGCGAAGAGCTCTTGAGCCCTCTTCGCGGTACGCGACGAGTGTGGCGGCTGCAGAAAGCTTATCTTCTAAGGAAATTCACTCAAACATACATCTATCTCTCTTTCTCGATCATTTTCACCATAAACACACACATATACGAATTTTGAACATCCAACATCGATTTTGAAGCTATCCAGACGATCGGGTTGAGCCGTGGATCGTTTCTACGCGTCCAGATCGTTGTTTTTCATTCAGAAATCCGTTTGAAGGGTAACGATTCGTTTTATTAAATTTATTTTGATAATATACGGATTAAATTGAGTCTTGAGCGTTATATATTGATTGGGGATAAGTAGAAACGAGAAACTAGGTGTTTTCACGGTGAAATATTGATTTTGATCCGTTATAATGCCCGTTTGTTATGAAAATCATATTATTGAGTATGATTCTTAGTGGGGTGATTTAAGAGCGGTTGTGATGGTCTTGGATCATTCTTTAGAATGATAAATTAGTGTGTAAAGTTGAAAGTTAATGTTTTCAGTATAAAACGATGTTATGATGATTTAAATATGATTAGGAACATGTGTAGATTAATTTCTACACATGGGGTGTCGGTAAAAGCCTCAATAAGGTTTTAACTGAAAATAAAGAATGAACAGGTCAAATGAATTAGATTATATAAATAACACAAGTTGTGTGTTCATGTTGTTAAATCCTGTTATATGTGAATATATAATAGGAAGAGGAGTTGAATCTAATTCTAGAAGGCCTGGGAAAGAGTTGGAAGTTGTTGATAACTCTTCAAATTAAGGTAAGTTACCTATTTGATAAAACTTGTACTTAGGGACTGGGTGAGTCCATATTACAAGTGATGGTGTTATCATAATTGCAGTCATGGTTGCTGCATGATTCACAGGGTGTGTGAATATGCCGTTATCGTAATTGTAGTTATTGTTGCTGCATGAATCACAAGGTGTGTGAACATGCCGTTATCGTTACTGTGGTTATTGTTGCTGCATGAGTCACAAGGTGTGTGAACATGCCGTTATCATTATTGTGGTTAATTTTGCTGCATGATTCACAAGGTGTGTGAACGTGCCGTTATCATAATTGTAGTTATGGTTGCTGCATGATTCACAGGGTGTGTGAATATGCCGTTATCGTAATTGTAGTTATTGTTGCTGCATGAATCACAAGGTGTGTGAACATGCCGTTATCGTTACTGTGGTTATTGTTGCTGCATGAGTCACAAGGTGTGTGAACATGCCGTTATCATTATTGTGGTTAATTTTGCTGCATGATTCACAAGGTGTGTGAACGTGCCGTTATCATAATTGTAGTTATGGTTGCTGCATGATTCACAGGGTGTGTGAATATGCCGTTATCGTAATTGTAGTTATTGTTGCTGCATGAATCACAAGGTGTGTGAACATGCCGTTATCGTTACTGTGGTTATTGTTGCTGCATGAGTCACAAGGTGTGTGAACATGCCGTTATCATTATTGTGGTTAATTTTGCTGCATGATTCACAAGGTGTGTGAACGTGCCGTTATCATAATTGTAGCTATTGTTGCTGCATGAGTCACAAGGTGTGTGAACATGCCGTTATCGTTATTGTGGTTATTGTTGCTGCCTGATTCACAAGGTGTGTGAACATGCCGCGATCTACGAATGCGTAGATGCTGGGTTGGTAAGGTTATGATTTGGTGTTGACATTTGAAATTCAAGTGTCAAATTTGTGAATTACGATTTTTGTGAAATATGATGCACAATTGGTGTGTTGGGTATTAATATATGTGTTATATTAAATTATAACGATTGTGCATGAATGGGAGATATATTGAGGTTTTGGTTGAAAACGAACCGTTAGTAAATCGTTTTAAATGTGATTAAATGTTGTTGTCAACATTTTATGTGAAACCTCAGTAGTGTATCCATATGGTGTCATGGAATACACTTGGTAAATGATGGGGTAATCTTACTTAGTTCTAACGAACTAATGGTGATTTTAAATGTGGTGTTACAGGTACAAAAGAGCAGGGTGGGCGGTGATGGTGATCGGAAATCGAACGTGGAGGCTAGTGTGGTGGTTTAATATATAAATAATTGAACATGTATTAAGCTTTTGTGTAATAAATGGTTGGTGGTGTTTGTAAACGTACTTAAACTTAAACTTGTTTTTAACAAGTGTGGTAATAGTATGTTTAAAAGTTTGTAAAACACAAAAGTCGATTTGTTTTTAACTGGGACCTAACGTAAATTATTAAATAATATTGTAAAATGTCCTGAGGGGACATGAAAGTGACTGGGGTGTCTCAACATGACGATTGAGGGAATTGTGAGCGGTCAATTTATTGAAGAATCATATAATTAAGGCCGTCATCAACAATTAATCTTTATGCGGCCGTGAAAAATCATATGTTGCCCCAATATTCGGCAAACCAAGATACGTTATTTATTTATTTTTTTTGTATGGTAACATTTTAGAGACTGAATTTCAACAGAGTATTATGCCATTAAAAAAATTTAGGTTTTCTTAATATCAAACATAAAACAATCGGTTTTGATGTTATAAACCAAACGATTGGTTATCATGTTTTAAAACATCCGATTGGAAATTCGTATCAATTAAACATGAAACGTGATTTCATGGAAAATAGATCATTGGAAACAAATTTTTCAGATTCAATTTATCAACATGCTCTGATACCACATGTTGAAGTGAATCTGATTTAATACAATGATGGAATACATATCCATGGGTATGTGATACTTGTTGGGATTGCGATCTTGGGTCTAATTTGATGGAATTGATAACCAGAAATGAAGAAACCCTTCTAATGGATGTCGATGGTTTCTCTGGAATGTGTATGTATGATAAAGAGCAACAATTAAAGGCAAATCCCATCAAATACAATTTAGATAAAATGTAGGGACTATTATGTCAATATGAGAAAGTTAAATAATTGAGTAGGCCATTTATATTTTAATGGTTCTAACACCTACCACATGTATATGGGCAGCTATCGTACGTGAAAGAAAAAGATAGAATTCAATCAAAATCAATTCACGTTTTATGTGTGTATCTTGTTGTTTTCCTAGTACTTCCTACCTACCTTGGTTAACGCATTCAATATATTTATATATTAGCCGACTCATCCATTAATGTTCACAAAAAATTCAAAAAATGGAGAGTGAATCATTGAGATTAAAGAGTTTCTCACTTCTGCTGCTACTTCTAGCACTTCAATTTCTTTCCATAACTCCATCAAACTCAAAATCAATCGTTTCAAGTCTTCCTGGATATCCTGGCCAACTTCCCTTCAAACTCGAAACCGGGTATAATTAACATCCCCTCACATCTAACTTGATTGATTATTTGCATAAATAAGTGTTTGAAATCAAGTAGAAATCCTTGTGTAACATGTTTTAAAATACTTTTAGGTCTTAATTATAAATTATTAGTTTACATCTTTTAATAACAATCTTATATATGTTCATGGGTACATTTTGTTGTAACTATATATAAATATGTTTTTTTTTGGTATGGAAGGTACGTTGGAATAGGGGAAAAAGAAGAAGCACAATTCTTCTACTATTTTGTTGAATCTGAAAGAAACCCAGATGAAGATCCACTCATATTTTATCTCACTGGCGGTCCTGGATGTTCAGCTGTTATTACCTTCTTCTATCAAATAGGTCTAATATCTTTTTGTTTTTTTGATGACCTCCTGGGTTCTTCTAACCAGTGACGGATCTAGGAATTTTTTTAGTAGGATCACTATTTTCAGAGTTTCAATTACATATAACCGGACAAAAAATTTCTTGTCGGTGTTCGGATCTAGTAACAGTGTGATATATTAAGTCATTAATTATAAAAAAAATATTTTCATTAAAGAGTTCAGAGGTATGGATTAGACGCTCATTTAAGATTTATGAGCTCTAGACCAAGAGGGGGTCAATGAGCTACGCCCCTGGTATTGGTCTTGCCGGCCAATCAACGGGTAGGGGTCAGGAGGCATCGCCATCTAACCGCAGATCACATAAATTCTTTGGATTATCTTAAATCAAAATTTTGGTACTCACAGGGGAATAAATATTGATTTTGGAAAATAGTTTTAACACGATCCTATAGAAATCCAAGCTTTGATTATAGATAAATCTCTAACAAAGGTCACTTGCCCCATTTAAGTTGGCAAACTGCAGAGAAAATTACATTAACGAATTTCCCTTGAAAATATTAATGAGTTCGTCTTAAGCCTTTCGGTAAAAAAATTCCATCAAAACCTTTGAAACATGGTGTGTTCCCATGAACACACCCTCAATATACCAGATCCGTCCATGCACCCAACCCCCAATATCTGACAAACCCGGATGAACAGAAAAACATGATAATATTTAAGTATGATGTTAAAACTAGTGGTGTTCGCAGTTCCGTTTTTACGGTTTTTAGGTGGAACCGTAAACCGAACCATTAACAACGATTTTGAATAATGAAAACCAAAACCTAGCCGTTATCAAGAGTTTGGTTCCAGTTTGGGCTTCTGATCTCGTTGAAAATAAAATCGAATCAAACAAAGCCTTTTATAGTTTAAGGAGAACTAGGTGCACCAAGTCCAAATTTATTTTTTTATAAAATGATGCATAAATCATGAACTCAATCTATACACACACATATATAGACATATAATGAATAGGGGAAGTTTTATAAGAAAACTTCTCATTCTGAATAAATCAAGAAAACTCATACTTACCGATAAATTTCAAAAAAAAAAATTCGGAATTTTCTATTATAAGATTAAAAATGTTATAATAAGAAATAAAATTTTAAGAAAGATATATAAATCACGAAATTACTTATACGTAACTTAAATAGTACGTATTTAACTGATAAAGTTATATATATGCAACTAGTATATGTAACATATAACTTACATATATGTAATAACATGAAATACAAATATTTATTTTTAATATTTTTCTTTTTTGTACATTTGTTACCTTATAATAATAGAAAATACAAAAAAAAAATGAAAAAAAAATTAATTGGTAATGATTGTGATTAGTTTTTTCGTTTTCTCTAAAAAGATGGTTTTCAAAGAACTCTCTTTCATCCGAATATGTGCATATATATATAGATATATCTATGTGTATATACATATATCTATTTTTATATACGTACACACACATACGGTCTGGTCCAGTTTTTATAACCGGTTTTTGATGAAACTATAAACCAAACCGTTTATTACGGTTTTAAACTTTTGAAATCGACCAACCAAATGTTTAGGGAAAAATCTACCGTGAAACCAAACCGAAGACCGGTTTGAGCTGTTTTGCAATTTAAAACTGAACCATAAACACACCAAGTTAAAACTTATCTAAATTAAAACACCAAATTTTTTAAAGAAAATTTATATAACACGTTCTGAAGAGTTACTTTGTTGCAGGTCCACTTAGTTTCAACTTTGACAATGCTCCTGAAAACATCACACTCACATCAAACCCAAACTCATGGACACAGGTTTAAACATACTTCCAGCTAGCAAATCTATCTTAATTTGTTGTTTAAACCAATTAAGTTAAACTGAAATGGTTAATTGGTT
Source organism: Mikania micrantha (assembly GCA_009363875.1). Classification (NCBI taxonomy): domain Eukaryota; kingdom Viridiplantae; phylum Streptophyta; class Magnoliopsida; order Asterales; family Asteraceae; genus Mikania; species Mikania micrantha. The sequence goes on along the minus strand of CM018689.1, from coordinate 52,360,941 downwards.
ATACTTCTATAGATGGCTAATGTCATATTTGTTGATATGCCTGCTGGTACTGGATTCTCGTATGCCACAACAAAAGAAGCATCGATTAGCAGCGATAGCATTGTGGTGAAGCAAGCTAATGATTTTCTTAGAAAAGTACTGTGACATCTTCTTTAATCTTCTTTACATGTTTATTTTGTATCAAAATTGATATAGAGTACGTTCTTTAACTTTGTATATGTGCAACAGTTCCTTATTGATCATCCCAAGTTCTTGAAGAACCCTCTATACATAACCGGGATCTCTTACATGGGAATTGTCACACCAATCATTACTTTGGAAGTGTACAACGGTAATCGATCGTCCAAACGATAATCTATTTGTTTTCGTTATGTTGTTGTGCCTCTAAAGATTATGAACTTTGATATATATTGTTTTGTAGCTAACGAACGTGGTGATCAGCCTGCATTGAATGTCCAAGTAAGTCCATATATGAATGTTAAAATCCTAATTTAAACATATGAAACTAATTATATATTTTTATTGATTTGTGGCTCGATCAGGGTTACATTCTCTGCAGTCCTCTCACTGATAAGTTCATGGACTTCAATTCTAGAGTTGAATACGCGCATCGCATGGCACTTATATCAGATGATATCTATTACGTAACTTACATATCATATCATAAATCTGTTAATTAATCAAACGAAACCACATTAATCCATGAGTGATACTTACAATATAACAATTCGATTTTGCAGTCCGCGAAACAAAATTGTCAAGGTAATTATGTTAACATTGATGATACAACCAATTCAGTATGCGCAAACAGTCTTCAAAAATACAAGGAGGTGATTTAATTGAATAGATTTATAAAATTATAAGACGTAATAATATTCATATATATAAACCATGTAATTAGTCATAGTACTAGTAGTACTGATCATTTAAAATACTGGAATCACAGTGCACAAATGATATAAACTTGAAACACATTTTGGAGCCGCTTTGTAACAAATCAGATTTGAAGCCATACTGTCGAGTAATTAACATCTCTTAGCTCGATCTATGATTAATCTTAACGTCGAAAAAAAGGATTTTGGGTTGGAAAATAATGATAATCTTGTTTGTTTGGCTTTTTTAGGAATATTATTACAATTTTGCTGCAGATTGGGCAAATGATAAGGCTGTGCAGCAAGCTCTCAACATACGTCAGGTCCATTTATATATAAATCAACTAAATTTACGTATAAAATGCTGTGTGATTTCTATTAATGTGTATTCAATATTTAACTAGATGTTTTTGTAAATAATAAAGTTCAAAACTATCATTAATTTTCACCTATTTATGATTGTTAAATATTCAGGGAACGATCGGAAAATGGGAGTTGTTCAACACGACGATGCATTACAGCGAAGGAAAAAACGACACATTCTGCTACGCTTATGATATCTCCAGTAGTTTTTCCTATCATAAGAAACTTGTTAGCCAAAAATGCCGAGCTCTAATCTTTAGGTAAGCAGTTGCACGCCCCAAATTTCTTTTTATTATGGGCGGAAAATTTTTAGAGACGTTCAAGCATATATATATAATAAGTTTTTCTACTATATTCAAGTTAGTTTGGGTTAGAACAGGTCGGATCATTTTCTAAAAAAAAAGTAATTAGACTAAATTTCTTATATAACAATATAATAAAAATACAATACACTTAAAATTGTCATTTACGAGTTTTTAATTTTTAAAATTTATCCAAAACGTCTTATAAGAAAATTTACCTGATAGGGGGGATTTCAAAATATTATCGCCTAAAATTCTCTTCACCAATTCGATTACGCAAATTTAAGGAGGACGATTTTTACATATATATCTCCTTACTTGGTATATAACAATATATATGCCGTTTTATATATATATGTATGTATGTATGCATGTATGCATGTATGCATGTATGTATGTATATGCAGTGGTGATCATGATATGACATTTCCATACGTTGGAATCGAGCAATGGATAGCTGCTCTTGGTATTCCAATTGATAGCCCATGGGAACCATTTTACGTTGACAGTCAAGTTGGAGGGTAAGAATGGAATTTATGTGTACATATATACGCACGTATGTTTATTTTATTATTCATGTGTGTTTAATTTCTTTCAGGTATGAAATGACATACGCACAAAATGCTTATTCAATGACGTTTGCTACGGTTAAAGTAAGATACATGCACCGTATAAATATAGGGAAATACAGGAAAAGATTCTCGTAAAAAGTATATGTTGCCTAAAAAGGTTTAAAAAGATTTTTAAACTCAAACATCGACCCAAACAAACTTCGATTGATCTTATTGTTGCATCATTAGAACCGGCTTGTTGAAAAACAATAAAATAAATTAAAACATTAAAAACAAAACCTTAAACGTGAAGATAAACCCTAAAAGCTAAAAATCAAGCCATAAACCTAAATTCTAAACGTAATGATTAAAGCTAAAACCGAAAAGTAATACTTTAGGGTTCAATGAGACGGTTCCAATGTCGTCGAAATGAGTTCAATCGGATTTCTTGGTTTTAGAAATTTAAAAAGAATCTTTTTTAAACTTTTTAGGTAAAATAGACTTTTTATTTAATATTTGCGATCATGGTTATTTTCATGATATATTAATTAGATAGTTGCATGCTACTAACAATTATTTCTTACATATGGTACCTATTGGATATTTTCATGTATTACAGGGTGCTGGCCATGCGGTGGCACAGTACAAGCCCAAGGAAGCTATGGTTTTAACCGAGAGGTGGCTTGCTTCAAAAAGTTGTAATTCAAACACTAACGAATGTTTGTCCTTAAAATCAAGCTCCAATACTATTTCTTTATCTTGATATCATAACCAAGCATATGGATTGATTGATGTTAGTGACGATTTGCTTCATGTTTGAATTTTTTTTTTTTTTATTCTTATATTAGAGATGATTTGCTTCATGTTTGAATTTTTTTACTTATCTTTTCTATCAAATACGTATGTCATATCAAATAAAAAAATTAATTTTTTAATAGTGATCCACCATTATTATCCGAGTTTAAGCTCTCATGTGACAGGATTTCAACCAGCCTATTTATTTGACGCTTCATGTCAGACTTAAAACCCATACCACCTAATGAGAAAACTCAAATGATTAAAAAAGTTTTGAATTTGAATTTTAGTATATTAATAAAAAATAATAATAAAGTGCAAAAAATAATATGTCAAGTATAACTAGGTAAAATGTTTTTCTAGATAAGTTAAAAAGAGTTAAAATAGGAGAATAAATGTGATGTATCATATGTTACTAATCCTAGCTAGACTTTCTAATTAGAAGACAAATGCGCACCTAATTATTTGTTGACCAGAGGCAGTAGACTAAATTTAACCAATTAAATAAATCAAATAATTGGGGAACACGTACAGAATGCCCGCAAGTTGGTTCGTTGGCCGTTCAAAAGAAAAATAAATAAATAAATCAAACAATGATTTAAACACATGCCTATGGGTGTAAATAAACCATATAGTGCCCTAGCTCATGAAGGCATGAAATTGGCTAATAAAATTTTCAAACTTAAGCTTGGTTCGACTTGTCTCGAATTATTTATATTTTAATTATCAAGTTTACAAAATTTCGTTATATATATGTATGTAATTTTAAAGTATACCTTAAAATATATGATATAAATATACTTTTCATAATTTAATATATGAAAAATAACTAATTATATGAATACACACTTATTGGAATAATGGAAATTGTATAAATAAAAGCTTGTTTACTCTCTCGAGAGCTGGCATGAGCATTATATGTGAAACTCGGCCTCGAGCTCGAAAACTAAATTGGTCATATTTTTGGCTCTACCTCGTTTAAGCTTGGCTCTTTAAGTTTTTACCAATTTGATCTTGAGTAGGGGTAAACCCTCTGTACCAGGCCCATTTTTTAGGAGGCGCAATTTTTTTGACATATACGTAGATGTAGAGATTCATTTAAACAAGAACCAATAAGTTGCAGATAACTAAAACTAACGATTTATAAACGCATGATTTAAGAGTTACAAAAGTAATTTCATATAAAGTATAGAAAGTTATTTTCATACCCTATTGTAACCCCCAGTTACTTATTCAACATTTTCAAATAATATCAGATTTGGTCCCAGCAAATTTTTCATTTTCAAAACCTTGTTTTACCTTCTTCATTTAATAATATTAAACAAAGTTTAATGCAAACGTAAACGTATCACACATTTTACAATACTTATTTACATAAATAAGTTTAAACCAAAATTTCAAACGTTTGCAACAAGGTTTGTTTGTTCGATTCGCAGTCCACCTCGATCCTTACAGCCAGGTCCATCATGTTTGACCTACAAACATCACACAATAATTCTCATTAGTTCATAAGAACTAAGTAAGTAAACCCCAATAGTTTCACACAACAAAATGTAAAAATACATGTTTCACAATCAAAATTCAAACTGAGTCATTTCTATTCGAGTTGACTCTCACAATGTAATAATATCATATTACCAATCATCAACTATTGCTCACAATAGTTTAATCAAAATTACACTTTGATGTTCACATTCATGTGCTTCCACCATAGCTATTTGTCAGCACCTATGACTGTTCACACATTTGTGATATCATAATTAGTTCAAGTATTGAGATGTTCACCCACCGGTACTTCCATCTAAGATAAATTGCTAGCACCTCTAGCTATCCACCATTGTGGAGTCATAAATAATTCAAGTCTTAAGATGTTCACCCACCGATACTTCCATCTAAGACAATTGCCAGCACCTCTGGCTATCCACCATTGTGGAGTCATGTCACACCCCCACCTCTCGTCACCTCGTGTATGATGATGTCACTGAAATGGTTGCGGAAGCATAGTGGTGATGTCTCTGAGATGAGGGGTGACTTACTTGATCCGATATCACAAGCACACAGATTAACTTAAAGTAAATACATTAGAAGGTTCGTCATTAACATCCACATTACAGTTTACAACTAAGTTTATTACATTACATTTAAGTTCAACTAAGTGAAGTGCATCCTCACCGTGTCGTCACCGTTGTCCTGCAAAAATGTTGAGTTTAAAAACGTCAGCACAAAGCTGGTGAATTCGACAGTTCAATTTAAAACAATATGATATGATAAGTATGTTGTCAAGAAGTTCAGTTCCGGATAACCATGGGACCCGTATCTAGTTCCTTTCGGACAGTTGTACGTTTCACGAAGATACTACCCGTCGGTAAATATCTTAATGCCTCATTATCTTAATGTCTATCACTAACATTAAGAAAGTGTTTTGGAAACATGTACCAAACATTCACACAAGGGGAGATGCAATCCTCCCAGCAAATGGGTTGTCAGCCAATAGTACTATCAATGATTCATGTTCGGCCCCACATAGGTTCACTAGATACAGTTCAAGAGATGAGGACTTTTGATACTGTGATAGAGATACTAACGGCAAAATCCCATGAAATTACACAAAAGTCACATGAAATCACACAGATAACATTGATGCATATCATATGTTCAGAAAAGGTTTGCAGAGTTACCCCGATGTTTATAAAACACTAAAAAGAAAAAGGGGTTGTACGAAACTCACCTGATGATATAGAGGTAGCAGAATATTTCCCAACTGATAATAAAGGGTGATTCTGCATTTAGTTATGTTTTATGAGTCATTTATGTTCTAGTTTACTGATTAGATCTTTCTGAACGTTCAATGTCAAAGACATTGCTTTGTAAGTCATCAAATCGATATTAAATGTTTAATTGGTTACTTTAGTATTATATCATACAATGTATGATAATGTAGGAACCTACATTGCATTAGATTCCTAATACAAGTTTGATGACACTCTTGATTAATCAGAATAATCTCGGATTAACCAAATAGTTAATGTTGTTGATTATGATACTGTAACAGTTTCTAGATTATTTAATGGCTTAGGAATGATCAATCCTTGTTATTGATTACCCAAATATCATAAAATATCACAATGTAGCATCAGAATAGGTGTAATAACCAAATTTAACATACTAATTTGACTGTTATCATAAACATCAGATAATCTTTCCAATGAGTATGTTAATGATTGTGATCAATTTGAAACACTTGGATTTAACCTTGAATTTCAAGGATTAATCCAACTAATCACCTACATTGTTATAATCAAATGATTTAAACCATTATAATCATGGGTATGGTTTCATGCAAACCGGGCATTACAACGGATCAAACCAAGGATTTAACCGTTAAAACATCGTGTTCTTTGTTTATAATCAATCCTAGCCATCATCTAGGCAATAATCAACAATCCTAACTATGTCATTACGTTCAAAATCAAGATCTAATCAATCAAAATCAAACTAGAAGGTTAAAACGGATCATTACCTATTCTAACGGATATCTGTGGTTTAAACAACGATCAGAACTTGTAGAGATGATCCCTGGTGCGATCTATGGCTTCTGATGATTTTAGAATGGTGATTTGATGGTGGTTTGGTCGAGTTTTTGGCTGGTGGGTCGTCTGAGTTCGAATGAAAAATAAAAATTAAACTCTGCATGGAAATCTGATGAAATAGATCAGATTTCACCACTGCCTCATCCATCGTGTACCGCGATGGGAAGCCAAAGTGGGCTTCGCGTACCGCGACGATTTCCGAGGAATCTAAGATATTTTCCAAGCATCGCGTACGCGTACCGCGGAGGATTCTCAACCCCTCCATCGCGTACCGCGACGAGCCCATTCGATCAACACTTAGAAATTTTTCTTCGTTTTTCGATTTCGGGCATTCCAGGACTCCGTTTTGCACACGGTTTTCGCCCACGTTCATCATTTCTCGCATTCTATCGATCTGTAACAATTACAATTATTAAATCAACGTGGATTTCTAGAACGATCAAATGTACTCACATAATTGATGACGTAATTCTCGTATGCAACTGTCACAAGTCATAAATAATTCAAGTCTTAAGATATTCATCCACCGGTTCTTCCATCTAAGACAATTGCCAACACCTCTGGCTATCCACCATTGTGGAGTCATAATTTCAATCAAATTACTATGATGTTCACACACTGGTACTTCCATCATAGAGTTCTCACACTTTCATTTACCAAGGTATTGGATTTATCATAGGTTGTTGAACTTTTATTACTCAACTTTCCCTTGTTACCAATGCCATATTTATCATACAATTTATTCAACAACAAATTCAATGTTCATTATGTGATGTCATAGTTGTAGGATTACTTACCTTAATCAGATAAGGGATTAGCAACAGCAGGCTCCTTTCTTGCTTTATGACTATTTGTTTGACTTCCACTACCACCACCTAGTTGTAAAGCACATATACAACTAGTTTTAACACATATAGCACATATAATCAAGTTCAACACACCTGATTGATTGGACTTGCTCAAAGTCAATTTATCACATAACTGACTCTATCTTACTACGTTCAACAAGTTTTAGTCAATTATCACAATTAATCATATTTCATGCCTCCCTTAGGCATTTCATCAAATAATTGATGTTCAATTATATTAGTTACGATCTTTTAATCACTTTTATTATTCAAAAATTCATTTATGATCATAACTGTTAATAGTTTTAACATCAATTCATCACAATCATCATTTTACCCGTGGATCATAATCCATATTTCATTCAAAATCATATTCTACCCATCCTACTAGTTATCAAACACAATGATATGAATTTCATAATAACTGGACATTATAACGGCTCAAAACAAAGATTTCTCCGTTAAAATATCCTGTTCTTTGTTTCTAATTATTCCTAGCCATCAACTAGGCAATAATCAACAACCATAATCATTGTATTATATTCAAAACTAGATTTAATCCACATATTATTAAACTAGTAGAAGAGATCGAATCGTTACCCTTTTGAACGAAGTTCTCGGATGAAAACGACGATCAGGAGTTGTAGAATCGAACCCTAGCTCGATCCGAACGTTCTGGTAGCTTTAAAATACGGATATAGCAACAAAAAGTTGCTCTGTTCGTCCCCAGGTCGAATTATGATCGAAATATTGAAAAACAAAAATTCTTACTTGAATTTTGATTAGATAAAGAATCTGTCAAACCGTCATACCCGTCGCGTACCACCAAGAGGGGCTCATGTGGCCTAGGCGTACCGCGAAGCAATTCGGGGTCCTCAGATATTTTGGGTCCTTCGCGTACCGCCAAGGATGGAACAACCTGTTTTTAATAAATGAATGTACTTGAAATAATCGTTAATTGAACGATTGTAATTGTTTAATTTGAAAATATGTGTGAATTACGTCATCAATGGCAAGAGCACATGTGATCGTTCTAGAAATCCATGTTGATTTGATGATTGTAATTATTATAGGTTGATAGTATGTGAAAAAATGGTGAACGTGGGCAAAAACCGTGCGCGAAACGGAGTTACGGATTGTCCGGAATCGCGAAAAGAAGAAAATTACAAAGAGACTCTTCGCGGTATGCGAAGATGTTTCTGAGGCTCCTTCGCGGTACGCGAAGCACCCAAAATATCTAAAGACTCCGGATTTCTTCGCGGTACGCGAAGAGTTCTTTTGCCCCACGTCGCGGTACGCGACGGGTGAGGCGGTTTGGTGAATCAAGTTTTAATCAGAAAACTTGCAGAAGAGTTTTCAAAAACTCTTTCTCTCGACTTTAACACACCCAGGGACGATCTGATCGAATTTTGATTATCAAATCTCAGTTTTGAAGCCATCCAAACATCCGGATCAAGTTAGGAAACGTTTCTACAAGTCCTGATCTTCATTTCTATCCGAGAAATCCGTCCGAAAGGGTAACGATTCGACCTCTTCTATTAGTTTGATAGAATATGAGTTAGATCTAGATTTTAATAATGATATCATGGTTATTGTTGTTGATTATTGCCTAGTTGATAACTAGGGATTGTTAGAAACGAAGAAATTGATATTTGGTTGGTGAAATCTTCGTTTTGAAGCCGGGATGATGTCCGGTTGTTATGAAACCCATATCATGGCGTGATAACTAGTAGGATGGGTTGAATATGATTTTAAATAAATTATGGATTATAATCCATAGGTTAAATGATGATTTTGATGAATTGATGTTAAAAATTATTAACAGTTATGATCATAAATGAATTTTGATTAAAAGAAGTAATTGAGATCATAACTAATATAATGAACATCAATTATGAATGAAATGCCTAATGGAGGCATGGAATATGATTAATTATGATTAATTGACTAGAACTTACTAAATATAGTAAGATAGAGTCAATTATGTGACGAGTTGACTTTGAGAAAGTCAAACCAGTCAAGTGAGTTGAACTTGATTGTATGTGTTATATGTATTGAATATAGTTGTATATATGTGAATTACAACTAGGTGTTGGTGGTGAAAGTCAAGTGACAATTCACAGAAGTGGAAAAGAGGTTGTAGGAAGTGAACAACTGCTTGAACCAGGTAAGTTACCCAACTTACTGTAACATTACATATAAGTAGTAGAAAGAGTCTACTTGCGTATTTGATATATGTGAATAATGTTAAATATGTGATTGAAACTATGGGATGAGAAATCCTTTAGTTTGTGTTTGTTAAGTTTCAATGGGAAACGTATATGCAATATATTTGCATTAGAATAACTGGATGACCCGGTGATTGATTAATATGATTTGGTGTTTATAAAATAATGGGCATAACTTGATTAATGAATCTAATGGAATTATAAGACCTTTGAGAAGGCATTATTAGTTTCAAAACGAATGTTATGCTTGTGTGGTGTGCATAATATAAATGCATTAAAATTTAGCCGGATGAGCCGGTGAAATTGATTTAATTGTTGAACCACAAATGTGTGGCTAACCGGTTAATCCGGGAACTAAATTGTTGAACCACAAATGTGTGGCTAACCGGTTAATTCTGGAATTGAATTAAATATGACTCCACAATGGTGGATAGCCAGAGGTGCTGGCAATTGTCTAGATGGAAGTACCGGTGGGTGAACATCTTAGACTTGATAAATATGACTCCACAATGGTGGATAGCCAGAGGTGCTGGCAATTGTCTAGATGGAAGTACCGGTGGGTGAACATCTTAGACTTGATTAATATGACTCCACAATGGTGGATAGCCAGAGGTGCTGGCAATTGTCTAGATGGAAGTACCGGACTACCGGTGGGTGAACATCTTAGACTTGATTAATATGACTCCACAATAGTGGATAGCCAGAGGTGCTGGCAATTGTCTAGATGGAAGTACCGGTGGGTGAACATCTTAGACTTGATAAATATGACTCCACAATGGTGGATAGCAAGAGGTGCTGGCAATTGTCTTAGATGGAAGTACTGGTGGGTGAACATCTTAAGACTTGACTTAATTATGATATCACAAATGTGTGAATAGTCAGATGTGCTGACAAATAGCTATGGTGGAAGTACATAAATGTGAACACCATAGTGTAATTTTGATTAAATTATTGTGAACAATAGTTGATGATTGGTAATGTGATATTATTACCTGGTGAGAGTCAATTCGAATAGAAATGACTCAGTTTGAATATTGATTGTGAGAAATGTATTTATACATTTTGTTGTTGAGAAACCATTGGGGTTACTTACTTAGTTCATATGAACTAATTGTGACCTTATATGTGATGTTACAGGTCAAAGATAGATATGCATCGGGCGATCAGATCGGCACGTTGTGAAGTAGAACCAAACGTTATGTAAAGCCTGTGGTGGTATTAAACTTAAACACACTAGTTTTTATTAATCATAAACGTAAATGATTTGAAATTAAGTGTGTTTAAATCATGAAATGTTAATTTCACGCTTCCGAACCTGATTTATGAAAAAGTTTAATCTGGGACCTAAAAATGGGACACGTGTAATCGTGTGCAAGGTTTGGGTGTTACAGAAGGAACCTCAGAACCACCTTGGCGTACCGCGAAGAGTCCCAAAGCATAATATCTTTGTAATTTTCTTTGTTTTGCAATTCCGGACAATCTGTAACTCCGTTTCACTCACGGTTTTCTCTCACGTTCATGATTTCTCACATATTTTCAAATTACAACAATCACAATCGTTCAATTAACGATTATTCCAAATACATTTAATTATTAAAACCGGTTGTTACACCTGTAAACTAAGGGTGTTCATTGGTTCAATTTAATCGGTTTTCAAATATTTTCCTATCTGAAAACCGAACGAATTCAGAAAGTGGTTCGGTTCGGTTTTGGTTAATACCGAATAAACCGATTAAAAACCAAATAAACAGATTAAAAACCAATTAAATCGAATTTTACCTTATATAGTATTAGCCATATAAATTTTCGACCATCTTCAAAGGATAAAAGTTTCAACTTATGTTGTTCATTTTTTTCGTTTTTTAAATGATAAGTATTTATATTTTAACTAGGTTAGAAGTTAGATACCCTTTTTTGTTTTTATTAATAATATATATTTATATTTTAACTAGGTTAGAAACACACGTGTCATACGAGTTAAATAATATTTATAAAAAAAACACAGTTCATAAATCTCTATGAACTTTACTTTTAAGTTTTCAGATTTTAGGGCCTAGTTTTTTTATCATTCAGTTTTTATCCTTAAGCGTTCAAATTTGGTTTTAAAATTTCGGTTTTAACTTTTAACTTTATTTACTGACATTTGAACTTTACATTAAATTAAATTATTAACTAAGAAAAAATAAATCCAATCCGGGCATGACTTTGAAAAAATAAAATCGCCTTATGTGATCGAGATGCATTTGAATACAAACGACATATTATTCAAGGGTTGGAAAAATAAGAAACTCCAATCATTATGAACAACACTACTAATTAATCCACCTCTAATTTTTTTGATGACTATAAATATTGAAGGAACTTAATTCAGATGTATTCATGCCTATTTTATCTTAGATTATTGATAATAATTTCCATCTTTTGGTGAAGCAAGCCATCTGTTGATCACATCCATAGTTTCTTTTGGTTTGTCCACATGTATTAAATGTCCTGCACCCTGCAAACAACCCATTTTCAAAATATAAATAAATAGATAGATAGATAGGTGCAATTTCATATATCCCCTATAAACTTTCATATTTACTTATTAACCCAAAGCATTCTTTAAGAGTATTGTATATGTGTATTAAAAACTTGTGAAAAATGTGACTTTTTCAGGTTTAGAAGATGATATATGTAATTCTTCCACACATTTCACATAATGGGTCGAGCATTGAAATGTGTTTCTTTAAATCCTTTTAATTTGTAGAAATATTGAGCAAAAATCATATCTATATCGATATTATATAATAAATAAAGTTTTTGATATGACGCATGTCAACATTGTAGACTATTTAAAAATTAGTTTTCCCGCTTCTCTCTTATTAATTGTTTGTAAACCATCTTTCGTTAAATATCGATTTTTTCTTCTTTTTCTTTTGTTAAATAATAATAATTTTATTCAATTTAACAAATAATATTATTATATCATAAGTCATATTATTTAATTTTTTATAAAAAGTCTTTGAAAAATATGTAATAGTTTATTTAAAATAAATAATTTTATAATTAGTTACTAAACATGTGTAATACACAGGTGTTTACCTAGTTTAAGTAATATATTCAGATTATATGCTTCGTATGGATCAACATTGTATGTGAAATCTACACAGGGGTGGAGACACTATTCCATGACTAGAAAAACAAATACACAACACACGCTTTTATTTAATATTGCGCACTCAAAATGTTGATATATACATGTTACTAGGTAAAAATCCCGTGTATTACACGGGTTAACTTAAAATTTATATTATACATATAACTTGGTTTTTTTAAATTATTTACTTTTTATTATTTCAATATAGTGTATTTTTTTCATTTAAATCATCCAATCATATTAAATGTTTAAAAATTTTTAAATCATTCATAAAAAACAAATAGTATCATTAATGTTTTATTTTTAAAAACTTTAAGAAATATAATTTGAATTTATTTAAAAAATTATATAGAAACTATTAAATAAAAATATAGGTTTATTTCAAAGCTTCATAATTAATTTATTTTTAAATGCATATAAATAATAATATATTAATTATTATTTCTATTTTCTAACTAAATAATAAATATAAATAATTAAAGAGGAGAGAGAAACGAGAAAACAAAATTTAGATAGCATAAAATTATGACAAGTGTCCAAAATTATTTTTGTTTATTAGTATTAATTAATAGATAGATTTATACCCACAAATTAGACGGTTAAACCACCAGACACTATGATGGTTATATAATATCAAACGGTTAGCTGTGGGTTAAAGGTGTCCTTAGTTGTGCAAGGTCTTCTATTTTGATAAATGGTTCACCCACTTGGGAGTTTAATTGTTTTAGGGGGGTGAGACAAGGGGATCCCCTCTCCCCCTTCCTCTTCATCATTGCCATGGAAGCTCTTAATTGCACTATGAACAAAGCGGTTGAGTTAGGTATCTTCAATGGTATTCGGTTACCAAATGGTGGTCCTAACCTTTCGCATTTAATGTTCGCGGATGATGTTATGCTTATGGGGGAAGGCTCTGCTTATAACATTAGGAATGTGGCTAGGATCCTTCGTTGCTTCCATATGGCGTCCGGCTTGAAGGTTAACTTAAAGAAATGTAATATCCATGGAATGAATATTGGTTCTGAGTCTCTGGCTGGAATGGCTGAATTGATACATTGTACGGTTGGGAGTTTTCCTTTCAATTATCTCGGTGTTCCGATCGGGGCGAACATGAATCGGATTCAATACTGGAAACCTGTGGTGGACGTTTTTGAAAAGAAACTATCATTGTGGAAGTCAAGAGCATTGTCAATTGGGGGTAGACCTACTCTTGTTAAGTCCGTATTAAGTAGTCTCCCTATATGCTTTATGTCCCTATTTAAGGCGCTGATGGGAGGTGAATGTAATAAGCTTAATATGTTTTAATTGGTTGATATTGAGGTGTTATATGTGTTTAATTGCCTTGCGATAGGTAACTATGTGATTCGGTTGAATTTCAGGTTAAAAATGAAGAACCGAAGCAATTGAAGAAAAATGAAGGCAAGGAATGGTGATTGGAAGATTCTAGGATGATAGAGGATCAAATTATGAAGGTTTTGGCCCAAACCGGAGGCGAAACGGAGTTCGGATGAGAAAGTTAGAGCCAAAACAGTGTATCGTGAAAAATGGGTTATCACCATAAGCCTACGGCTCCACCATAGCTTTACGGTTCCTTAACAGAACATTATCACCATAAGCCTACGGCTCCACCATAGCTTTACGGTTCCTTAACAGAACATTATCACCATAAGCCTACGGCAGAGGAGTAGGCCTACGGTGAAGTCTTGGTCCAGTTGACTTCGATGGTACAGTAGGCCTACGGCAGAGGAGTAGGCCTACGGTAAACAAAAAATTGGTAATATTTAAAATAAGATTAGGGTTCGAAGGGGATAACTTCCAGACGGAAAAAGGCTTATTCTTGGGCGATTTTGAGCGAAAAATATCGATCATCATCGTTCTCTATCATTCGGATCAAGATCAAGGTCAATTCCTCATAAATCCTTCAACCAAGATCATTGCTTTCATCCCCGTCATGAGTGGCTAGTTTCTTCGTGAGTTCTCCCGGGTTAGGGTTAGATATTTTTATGTTCTTGAATGTTGGTTAACAATTCTAGACTTGCAATCTAATCATTCGATGATTGTTGCTTTTTGGATTTCAATTTTGAATTGTAAATTGTATGATTTTGAATGATTTGGTTAATTGATTTTCAATTCCTGAGAAATTGATAATCGGGATCGTAATTAGTTAATTTTTGATTGGGGATCATAGCTGGTATTTGATCGATAACCTCTCATTGTCATACAATCAGAGTACTTTGTCTCAATTATCACTTTTTAGAATTAAATCTATAGTCATGTCTATGTGACTAAGTCTAGGTTAATCCATTGAACATAACGTATCTAACCTGAGTCTCGGGAGAGCCACCTTTTTCTATTAATTGTTTACAAACCGTTTTATTAATTAATTGTCTTTTAAACTGTTTTCTAATCAAACAATCAAACTCTTGAATTTACTTTTATATTATTTACTTTATTTGCACTGTGACCGTTTAAGCAATCACTTTCCACAAGACTCTTCGTGGTTCGACACCCGACTTACCCTAGCTAACTAGGTAATTGGGATTGGGGTATTAACCCTTATTTTTGACTGACCCTTCGACATCGGTCAGGCGCCCGGGGCAATCATTGATGTATTGGAACGGATCCGTTCTACCTTTCTTTGGGGTGGGTCGATGGATTCCAAAAAAGTTCATTGGGTGAAATGGGATTTGGTCACTCTGGATAAAAACAAAGGGGGCTTGGGAGTTGGTAATCTTAGGGATGCTAACTTGGCATTGTTGGCCAAATGGTGGTGGAGGTATAAAACCGAGCCTGGCGGATTGTGGAGGAGGGTAATAGATGCGCCTCATGTTTCTCTAAGGGATCCTGATTTCATTCCATGCAAGTCTATCCTTTCCGGGACTTGGAAGAATATTAGGAAAATTGCTTTGCCTTTGGGGGTTTGCAACATTCATCTTCACAAACTTATTAGGGGAGATCTGGGGGATGGGGATTCGTTGGCTTCTGGTTTGACAATTGGATTGGGGGTGACACGTTGAAAAATAGATTCCCAAGGGTATTTAGGTTGGAGAAGGTTAAAGGCTGTCGCATAAGTAGCAGGGTTGTATGGTTGGGGGACACGGTTGTTTTTAATTGGGATTGGAAGCATGATCTGGCCTCACCTGATGTATTGGAGGATCTCCATAAATGTGTGGATGAGATCAAAAATATCAAATTTCAAGGGGGGAAGGATCGTTGGATATGGGATGGGGCCACTACTTCCTCCTTTTTCGGTAAAATCCATCAGAGACTTATGTCCTTTGTCTCGCCCCCAGTCGAACCTTTTTGTCATGCAATGGAGTAAGTGGGTTCCCCAAAAGGTTAATATTCATGCTTGGAGATCGCAACTCGAAAGGATTCCAACACTGGAAGCGTTGGCTAAAAAGGGGTGTTATAGCGGTTCCTTGTGTTCATTCTGCAGTGAAAAGATTGAATCGGCTGAACATTTGTTTACCTCTTGTCTCGTGGCTTCTCTATTATGGCAAGGTATTTCCTCTTGGTGCAAAATTGGTCATATATTTGCCTTCTCTATCAAAGATCTTTTGGAGGTTCATCGTTTTGTCAAGGTAAATGAGAGGAAACGAGAATCCATCCATGCCATAATGTTAACTGCCATTTGATGTTTATGGAAGGATAGGAATGATATCATTTTCAACAGGAAAAAGGGGTCCTCTTCATGCCCTATTAAGGGAGGTGCAAACCCTTAGTTTTTTTTAGGTTAAGAATAGGGCAAATTTGGTGTCACTTTCTTGGAGAGATTGGTTAGATTTTTCCTTTTGATTTTTGTTTCGTTGTATCTTTGGTGTACTCTTGTGGTGTTGGCGAGTTTTAGCATTTTGCTTGCTCGTTTTTGGTGTTATCAATGAAATCATTTTCTCCGTATGTCATTTCATATCTGCAAGACAAAGATACACAAGGAAACAATAACTTAACGTAAAATTAATATATGCATCAAAAGTTGATATTAATCCGATTTGTGGTACGGATCCAATTTTCTTGATGCTAAAATATAAATAAAAGCATGTCCACGAAAATAAATTTAAAAAAGTAAATTATGGTTTTGGTTTTAACTATTTTAACCTAAAATAAAATCTTATATCAATGCAGCTTATGTTTTTTTTAACAACTAACAATTTTGTCATTCAATCTTAACTATTCTAATTGTTTTATTCCCAAACCTAACCATGGTTAGAGACTAAAACCGTTAGTTTTTTAAACCATCGAGGCTGCATTAATAAAAGGTTCTTTTTTAAGTTCAAATAATTAAAAAGGGCCAAAATCATAATTTACTCGTTCAAAAAATAGTTAACTTAATGAACCAATGTCATATCGTACATACCCTCCAACTTGATCGTCAACGTAGTAGGGGTTCCATGGGATTTCAACTCTGACTCCAAGTGAAGCTATCCACCGTTCAATACCAACATATGGGAATGTCATGTCCTGATCGCCACTGTCGATACATATGACAAAAAGAAATTATATATATGTCCATACGAATTAATTAATTATGTTTATTCTTAGGCAACATTTTAACTATAGATTAAGGATAAAGGACACTCTCGCGTTACCTAAATATCAAAGCGCGGCAATTTTTGGTGGTAAGTTTTTTATGATAAACAAAGCTACTAAAAATATCATAAGAATAACAAAATGTGTCGTTTTTTCCTTCAACATAATGCATTGTCGTGTTGATCAACTCCCAATTTCCGAACGTACCCTAAACGAAAGTGATCGATCGATATAATTTAGTTGAACATGATAGATCGTTTAATATGCTTTGAAGTATATTTACAACGCATATGTCAGTTGTCACACACCTGAGAAACGTTCAGAGCATGTTGCACGATGTCACTATTCGCCCAAATTTCTATGGCTTCAAAAGCGTCGTCCTCCTGCATTAGAGAAAATAATGTGACAAATAATTCAATTTTCAACCCTTCAAACATACATCCGTAGAGAGAGATAGATATTTGACAAGGCATGAAATTTGTATCATCGCAATACGGTTCCAATATGTTGTTGATGCTAATCTTTTCTGTACACTGCAAATGATCAAAACATTGAACAACATGGTGTCATATATGATGTTCAAGAAGTTAACATGTGTGTCATTGTAACCAAAAACATGTTCAAAATATATACTCACTTGATTGTATCTTTGGAGACTATGTGCACATAATGAGTTGGCTGTACCAATGTTTACATAATCACAATTGCAATATTCCATAGCCGACTACAAAAAATACACAAGAATATTTTTACACTGGTTAGCTGGCTAGCGAGCTTTTTTTATTCTTTTTTTTACAACAAATCTATCATACTTTTATTAAATTACTTCAAATAAATTCTTCTCTTGTCTGGATTTGAGCTATGGACCTCCCCCTTCTAAGAGCTAGCTCTAATTTTTTTTAGATTGAATTAATTAAGAATTACCTCAAAAATATTCAGGACACTGATTGCAGCAGTCCCCTCCACATAACTTGCAGGTTATCAACTTAGTCAACCGAAGGATAAACTAACAAGTTGAAAGAAGTTTACCAGTTTCGTGAGTATAATATTGGACACATCTGGTTTGGTGGTATTCTAGCTTATTCAGAAAGGTCTCAAAAGCAACCAAATCATGACCAGATCCAACAAGAACTTGCAACCTGCATCTATGGAAGTCTTTGAGCATATTCAAGTCCACATCTTTTCCAAATACCTGAGAAGATGCATTACAAACATTTCTTAGAAAATACTAAAATACAGCATAATACGAATGGATATGAACTTATTTTACCAATACAAGCCATGAGCAAGATACGAACCATAGCTTCCAATGGAGGCTACAACCAGAGCTCGATAATACGTATGATCACCAATTATATTGCCAGATTCCCCAAACAAATCACGAGCGTCCGTATCTACATATTATTTAACATAGTATTTCATAAAGTAGGACATTTTAGGAAACGATCTACTATATGATTGTGCTAATTAAGTAAATAAGAAAATTAAATATTGCATTTATTTTTTGCTAAAAAATTCTTGCTTATGTCAAAGAACATATGAGAGCAAGTGCCAGAGTCCAGCCATGTACCTACAAACAAACATTACATGTTATCATTTTGGTGTTAAAATTAACAATAATATAAAAGTATCATTAAATAAACATATCATCTTTAGGTTAATATCAGAAATTAAAATTACCATTACTGTAAAATATAGAACAAACACTAATATCAAAGTATAAATAAATTAACCCACAGCTTATACCTCCTAGGCAAATATTTCATTATTCATCATTGCATTTGACCAAAAACTTGACACAACTTTTTCTGCAAAACACAATTTGTTGACAACTCATTCAATGTAACCTATACAAAGGTGTAAAAAATAAAAGGAAATTTTTTTAAAAAAGTGAAGTACCTTCTTTAGCTTTAGCATCTGCATCCATTGCAGATTCAACATTCATAGCATCACCTTCAACACAATTTCCTATATCATACCTCTGCAGCTTCAAAACATGGTTAGGTAAGCAAGTTTAAAGTTTTAACTAATATTAAAACTAAGTGATTCATAAGCATCTAAGTTAATGTTGGTTTAGATCATGTTTTGCTTTAAAATCCCAACACAAATTCATTGCTACATCAGTGAAAATTGGCCTTACCTCGACCTTTAGTTTGTTTATCAGGAGCTCGGTTTTTTAGATAGTAACCGATATACCCGTTTACACTGGTTACCCAAACGATTTATGAAGATTGTACGGTCTTCGGTCGTATTTTGATGTAAATTCCGGGTTCGGTCCGGGTCGGTCCTTGCCTGGTTCAGTCCTGGTAACACATAAAGCTCACCCCTGGTTCGATCAACCGGCATGACCAGTTCTTTAGGGCTTGCATCGGTCTTCATCTCTTTCCCTTCCTCTCTGTATTTTCTCTCTTTAGAACGACTCCCACCGGATGCTCCGATCATCGCCAGCACACCTACTCTCCATTCTTCTCTGTAGAATGAAGATCAATGTCCTTGTTACATAAAATCAAACGCAAAAGATACAGAGAACTGAAGAGGAAAAGTTAGGGTTTTTTTTGAATGGGGAGTTCAAAAAAAGAGCTCGGTGGTTTGAATTTTGAATCGGTGGAAGGATTTCCAAGACTTCAAGTTAACAAGCATGCTTCAAGAATTGTACATGAAGCTTTATCACTTGTACTTTTCTTAATTTTAAGACTTTCAACTTTCTCTCTCTAATATACATTATAAAGGAGTATAGATAAATCAATGTCATGTATAAGTTTTTATGCTCATCTAGGGTTTTTCTCTCACATATAGTGGGTTTCTTACTATTAAGGGTTGAAAGTGAAAGTCACCAAAAAGTGGTGGAATGTTGCGGATATGATCGGTTGGATCTATGACCAGTCAGTGATCCAATTTATCGTTAAAAAAATGTATAATTTTTGATGCAAAGAAAGAGAAGAAGGGATGACATACGTACGTACCGTTTTCATATAAGAAGGCAAGTAACGCAGTAGAGCCAGGGCCACCAGGGATATAACATATGAGAGGGTCATCTTCTGGATTGTTTTGTGACTCCACAAAATAATAAAATAACTCTACTTCTTCCTTCTCCCCTACTCCAATATACCTTTCAATATATACATGATGATACATAAACATATTAGAAAAAATTATATATATGAGTGTTATTATAAATAATTTAAATAATTTCTTTCAATAACTAAATATTCATTTATGTTATTTTAACGTATGATTTAATGAATAAATTCATGGGTTGTTGGTTGCTCGATAGATCATCAGTCCCCTAATTACTCACACACAATCAAACACACTCTCACGTTCATGTATGTATGTAAGTTTGTAGAGAGAGAATCACTTTTGTATTGAATGAAAAATATGAACCGGGCTAATAAAAAATACAAAACCTACAATCCTATTTATAATATTAAAAACAAAGCATATATATGTAGAACTATAAACGCCCATGATCTCCATGAATTGAGGAGCACTCCAACATGGGCGGCCCTAAGAATTGAGGTGCCCGGGACGGGCCGGGAAGAAAAGGCCTCTAGCGAATACAAATTTTAAAGCAGGAATGTTCAAAAAAAATCGAAAACCGAACCGTATTTGCAACTAAAAAATGAATTATGAATTTGGTTTTTGGTTCGGCTTCCAACCATATCCGAGTTCCAAATTAGGTTCCTAATCGTATCCAAATTCTGAATTTCGGTTTTCGACTCGGTTATCGGTTCCATTTTAGTTTGAATTTGGTTTGTTCGGTTTATTCAGTTAACCGAATAAACCTAATTCAGATTTAAAATTATTATTTTATAAACATTATATAAGATAAAATTCGATTTATTCGGTTTTTAGCATGTTTATTTCGTTGAATTCGGTTTGTAACCGGTTTATTTGGTTTTTAATCAGTTTATTCGGTTTGTTTGGTATTAACCAAAACTGAATTGAACCACTTCCCGACTTTGGTTCGATTTTTGAATAGAATGGAAACTAGTTAAATCAAACCAATGAATACCACTGATTTAAATGACATAAAAGTAACTTTTCTATGCTTTATAGGAGATTACTTTTTGTAACTATTAAACCGTATTTTTATAAATAGTTCATTTTCGTTATCTATAATTTGTTGCTTCTCGTTTTAATGAATCTCTGTATATATGTATACTTAAAAAAATTGTGCCCCCTAAAAAAAGGGGCCCTGGACAGGGGTCGGGTTTGCCCCTCCCCCGGGCCGCCCCTTCACTTTAATTTGAGCACCACTCCAATGATCTTCCACAACTCTCGATCAAACCTAGACCAAAATCTACCTTGGCAAAAAGCATGCCAATCAATTAAGGTACCCATGACGCGTATCTTTCAACCGTTACTCCTTTGACCAGCGAACATACCCGATTAACCCAACACAGTCAAGCTATAATTTCTTCAATAAAAATAAAAATTGATGAATAGGATTTAGGTTAGTATACATACCCGGTTTCTAGTATAAAAGGAAGATCACCAGCATATCCAGGAAGGTTTTTGACAATTGATCTTGAATGTGACAAGGTTATGAGTGCTTCAAGTGTTATAAGAAGAATAAAAAAAGAAATAAACATAAAGTTTTCTTCACTCGACCTCATTAATAATTGTATATGGTAATCACTTGCCTAGCTATCTTTATATATGAAGGTTCGTTTTTATGGTTTTCTCAAAGTTTTTTTTTTTAACAATCATTTTTTCACCTTTGTTTTACATTGTAAAACTTGAACACTCAATCTATTTAAAAAAAAAAAACAACTTAACACATATTGTTACCATTAGAACAAATGCCGTTTGGTCACTCATTTAAATTGTTGTTTAAAGCGGTTAATTGGCAGGCTAACTTGCAAATCCATAAATCGTAATCAGGGTTGCACTTTAAAAGTATTATTCAACAATCTGGTTAATTTAATAAAAATATGGTTCTGACTTTACTCTTTTGTAAACGGGTTGTGTATTATTTGAATGTCTAGAATGTAGATCGTGTGATCCCATAAGATGTTTTATAGTTGAACCAAACGATTAAAGCTGTAATTAGTCATATTAATTGTTTATGTCTACATACGACTCATATTGTGATATATGACCTACCTATCATAGTATCATATAGGGGTTTGTTAACTCTATACGACCTTTTGAAGATTGCACTTTACGTGATGTATTCATCTATGATTTTTTTTATATAGTTAAATCTCCTAATTATATTCCCAAAAGGCCAAAATAGCACTCATAAGTAGAGGTGCACAAAAACCCCGGTTTCATATCTGGGCCTGATACTTACTCGAACCCAGCCATGCCCAGTTCCAACCCGACCCGGACCCGAAAGTTTTGTGGCGCAATTGGGATTTATGTGATATGAGTGACCGGTTTTCAAAGGCTCGTTGCAAATTTGGTGGAACTTTGTTGGCCAAAGAGTCTAACATTACATTGAAGAAACACATTTTTAAATTTTGTGGTGCTTTGTACACGAAGAGGAGGTTGCCGAAGGATTATCTTCTAGTTTGTCGGATAAAGAACTCGCCTATGACGCATCGATTCGGTTGAACAATAGCTCTGGTGAAGACTAAACGTATACTACGAGCGAATTTAAATAAATTTGTATAATTTTTTTTTAGAATTATCTATTAGTTTTTAATTTTTAAAAAAATATAAAAATGGAACTTATGTTATTTAAATGTTTATGTATTAGTTTGTATATTGTTTAAAATGAATAAAATTGAAATTTATGTTGTTTGAATGTTTAATTTTGAAAAGCAAAAAAAATTCTTAACCAATACCCGGTTTTACCTGGTTTTCATACCCTACCTGGACTCGACCCTAACTGGGTACCATAGGGTATGCCTTTTGGTTCGTGTACTCTACCCGAAACCGGGTATGCCTTAAAACCGAACCTGTCTGTACCCGATTTCAGAAAACTCAGAACCAGTTATTTGAAAAAAACCCGAAATGTGCACCTCACCTCATAAGTCATAAGTCATAACGTTCTACAGTTTTGAACTTTTGATCCATTAATTATTTTATTAACAATCAATTGTTGGGCTAAATTAATTGTGTGAGCTCGTTAGGAAAATAAAAGTGCATTGGGCCCAACACAGACGTGTTGTTATTTTTGTTGGTGAATTGACTTTATTACATGCGTGTTTAATATATGTATAATGTATGTGATGAAAAACATGTTTTTTGTGAATCCAATTTAGCATCTGTCATTTATTAGTCTAAATTTATTAAATTTTATGAAGTCTTATCGTTGTTGTTAATAGTAATATGTTTTATGTCGTTATCAAGTGTCTTTCTTGGTTTACTATCATTAGGTAACAACATGCCATTCTTTGGTTTTAGAAAAACCATCATTTAAAAATTGTTAAACAATATTATATACATGTAGCCGATTAGTGCAGTTAATCTAGTTGAATTGTACATAGTGATATCAAAGTATCAAACCCAAACAACAATGTGATTTCTTTTTTTTTTTTCTTTTTTTTTCTATTCTTATATTTTTATGTGGTTTTTGTCATTATCAACTTACCTGTGGGTTAAATTATCAAACAAATAGTGGTTAAGGGACTACAAGTAGTAAGTTAAAGTTGCATATTGTAATGTAGTTATGTACATAAAAGGTTTTTGATGAGTTTCATTGTAAAAAGATATCTTGAGGTGTTTTTATCAAATTGAGCAAAAATGGTTGAAATTAGGGTATCAATAAGTTTTCACATATGTGTAGATATTTAGCTTTAGAAATATAGATCTAAACAAGCTGATCTCGGTTTCCAGCTCTCGTGAGTTAAAATAAGCTACGCTCGAGCCTTAGCGAACTGAGCTTGGCTCATTTGTACTAGGGGTGTTCGCGGTCTGGTTTTTACGGTTTTTTAAGTGGAACCGCAACCGAACCATTAACAACGGTTTTTAAACAATGAAAACCAAAACCGAACCGTTCAAAATTAAAACCGAACCGTTATCAACGGTTTGGTTCCGGTTTGATTTACGATTTGGGATTTTGATCCCATTAAAGATAAAATCGAATCAACCTTAATAGTTCAACATGGACTATTTACACCAAGTCCATATGTATTTCAAAAAAATCTTGAATAAATTAAGAACTAAATATGTGCATACACACATATATAAACATCTATATATGCACATATATATATGTATATATCGATATATCTATGTGTATATACGTATATCTATATTTATATATACGCGTGCATGCACACACATATACGGTCCGGTCCGGTTTTTTGTGAAAACCGTAAACCAAACCGTTTATTTGAACTTTTGAAACCAACCGACCGAATGTTTGAAAAAAACAACCGTGAAACCGAACCAATGAACGGTTTGGACGGTTTCACGGTTTGAAACCGGACCATAAACACCCTTAATTTGTACCATATTTTCAGGCGAGTTCTAGATGCTATTTTTTTTAATTATTTTGAGATATTTTATGAGGATGTTTTGAAAATGTTAAAGACTTTGTTACTATGTGATAACAAAATATTGTTTATAAAGTTAAGGAATAGGTTATGTTAAAATATGTGTGACGTAGATGTATGAGTATTTCATTTCATTCTTATTATAGGATCACTAATACAAAAGACTTGTGTTGCAAGACAACAAAACCCTTTTAAACAAAGTCATATTATAAAGTTTTGCATTTGTTATAAACTTATTGTTACAGGAGTCTTGTATTTGTTATAAACTCATTATTCTAGAAACTTGCATTCATTGTTCAATGAGAAACCCATATGTGTTAAGGTTCATAGTAAAATATTATACTATACATGTGATGATATGTCATAGAAAGTAATATAATCACCTACAAAAAGTAAAGTTACAGTTATTGAATTGGTATATATAAAGTATAATATAGATTGTATATCCTCCACTCTAACCAATACACTACTTTCTTGAATGTTTATTTACTGACATTTGAAGTTTACATTATATTGAACTATTTATTAAGATAAAATAAATCCAATCCAGACATGACTTTGTAAAAATAAAATTGCTTAATTGATTTACTTGAACATGAGATGGAGATGCATTTGAATACAAACGACATATTATTCAAGGGTTGCAAAAATATGAAACTCCAATCACTATGAACAACGCTACTTAATTTTGTAAAACAATCCACCTCTAATTTTTGATTATTGATAATAATCTCCATCTGTTGGTGAAGCAAGCCATCTCGTGATCACATTCATAGTTTCTTTTGGTTTGTCCACAGGCACTAAATGCCCCGCGCCCTGCAAAACATCCCGCTTTCAAAATATAAATAAATAAATATACTACCCATCACAGAATGGGACGAGTTTTGAAATAACAATAAGGTTGTTGTCGCAATGTCACGTAACAACAACCTTCGTGTTTCTTTAAATCCTTTTAATTTATAGAAATATTGAGCAAGAATCATATTTACGTCATATACTCGGATTATATGCTTCGTATTGATCCACATTGTGTGTGAGTTCTACTCAAGGGTGCAGACACTATTCCAAATACGACCACAAAGAAAAACAAATACACAAAACACACTTTTATATTCAATATTGCGCACTCAAAATGTTGATATGTATGTATGATATTTATACCCACAAATTAGACGGTTAAACTACCAATAACAATGGTATCTAATAACAAATGGTTAATTAGTTAAAGTAATTACTTGTGGCCGCGTCTTACCTCTGTTTGGTGGACCCTGTTAAAACAACATGCGTGGTATGTAAGATCGTCGCCGTCAGTGACGAAGCTTTATAGGGGCCGGGGGGACCGCCCCCCTCTTTTTCCGTCTGTACTCCGTAGTGTTAATTTTTTGGCCGAAATGTTATTTTTAGTTAAAAATAGTGGTTTTGCCCATCCTCACTTTAAAAAATTAACATGTATTCCAGGTTTCAAAAATTTCCGCCCCCCCTCTTACTCCGCCCAAACTCCGTCACTGGTCGCCGTTAAAAAAAATTAAAGTAATTAGTTGACTTTTCTAAGTTAACTTTGACCTTCTAACTATAACATGTTATTTAGATTATAAATCAATAAATCCCAACACTAGAGGTGGCAATTGTTACCCATGTCAAAGGAAATGGGTTGGTTTGGGTAAGCAATTGTAGTATAATGGGTTGAAATGGGTGATATTATAATATTGAATGGGTTGAGTTGAGTAGCACTTGAACACAATGCGGGTCAAGACGGGTAACCAATAAAGTATGTAAATGCAATGGATTCAAACATTTAAGATTGATTAAATACATATTTGATGAGAAAATCACTAAAAATTATCCAAATGGACTATTTGTCTACTTATAACACATCTAAAGTTAAATTAAATTGATGTTTTTAACAACAATCCATTTAGACCCGAACTTATTTTGCTTAAAACCCGTTCTGACCCGCACCCATCCTGACCCGAACCCGTTCTGACACGTTACCCAACCCAACCCAACCCGCCCATTTTGCCAGGCGTACCCAACACAAGACCCAAGTTTGACCCGCCAACACCTCCCTAGACATGACCGTGTATGCAACTATGCATGCATGTCTTGTGTACGTAGCATATTTATTTTAAAAACCTCGTTGGAGAATAGTTTTTTTTTTATAATTTTTTTTAATGAATTATGACCATCATTTAAGCTTAATATGAAAGTATGAAACTCAAAAAAGGTTATGAAATGTTTTCTTACTTTAACTGTAGCAAACGTCAACGAGAAATCATTTTCTCCGTATGTCATTTCATATCTGCCAGACAAAGACACAAGGAATCAATAACATAATACATGCACCAAAAGTTTATATTAATCCCGATTTATGTTACGGATCCAAGTTTCTTGATGCTAAAACATAAATAAATGCATGCTCACAAAATAAATTTAAAAGTAGTAAATTACGGTTTTGGACCTGTGGTTTATGTGTGTTAGCTATTTTTAACACAAAATAAAATCTTTTATCAATGTATTCAATGTGGTTTAAATAACTAACAGTTTTAGCCTTTAATCTTAACTATTCTAATGGTTTTGAACTCAAACCTATTTATGGTTAGGGGCTAAATCCGTTATATTTTTAAACCATAGGGACTGTATTGATAGAAGATTTTATTTCAGGTTGAAATAGTTAAAACGTTTAAATCATAGGAACTAAAATCATAATTTACTCACTTAAAAAATAGTTTAAACTGAATGAAGCAATGTCATGCATATAGTACTTACCCTCCAACTTGGTCGTCAACGTAGTAGGGGTTCCATGGGATTTCAACTCTGACTCCAAGTGAAGCTATCCACCGTTCAATACCAACATATGGGAATGTCATGTCATGATCGCCACTGTCGATACATATATTAAAAATAAATTATATGTCCATACGAATTAATTAATTATGTTTATTCTTAGGCAACATTTTAACTATAGATTAAGGAGAAAGGACACTCTCGCGTTACCTAAATATCAAAGCGCGACAATTTTTGGTAGTAAGTTTTTTATGATAAGCAAAGCTACTAAAAATATCATAAGAATAACAAAATGTGTCGTTTTTTCCTTCAGCATAATGCATTGTCGTGTTGATCAACTCCCAATTTCCAAATGTACCCTAAACAAAAGTGATCGATCGATATAATTTAGCTGAATATGATCGATTGTTTAACTTGTTTTGAAGTATATTTACAAAGCATTTGTCAGTAGTCACACACCTGAGAAACGTTCAAAGCACGTTGTACGGTGTCACTATTCGCCCAAATTTCTATGGCTTCAAAAGCATCGTCCTCCTGCATTAGAGAAAATAATGTGACAAATTATTCAATTTTAACCCCTTCAAACATACATCCACAGAGAAAGATAGATACTTGACAAGGCATGAAAGTTGTATCATCGCAATACGGTTCCAATATGTTGTTGATGCTAATCTTTTCTGTACACTGAAAATGATCAAAACATTGAACAACATGGTGTCATATATGATGTTCAAGAAGTTAACATATGTGTCATTTTAACTAAAAACATGTTCAAAATATATACTCACTTGATTGTATCTTTGGAGACTATGTGCACATAATGAGTTGGCTGTACCAATGTTTACATAATCACCATTGCAATATTCCATAGCCGACTACAAAAAATATACAAGAATATTTTTATGCAAGTTTGCTAGCTATTTTTTTATTGACAAATCTATCATACTCCTATTAAATTACTTCGAATAAATTCTCCTATTAAAGATACTCCTATTATGCATCTTTGGAGACTATATGCACATAAGAGTTCTAATTTTTTTTAGCTTGAATTAATTGAGAATTACCTCATAAATATCATCAGATATCAGTGCCATACGATGAGCGAATTCAAGCCTTGAATTGAAGTCCTTGAATTTATCAGTGAGAGGACTACCAAGAATGTAACCCTGTACATATTAAAGAGATTTTAGTTGAGAGTTCGAGATGATTTGATGTATTTCATAAAGTCGTATAGTAGCTTATGATTTTATCATTTACTTGAATGTTTAGTTTTGGTTTGTCACCACGTTCATTGCCTGTTAACACGACATAATACGATATGATGATTAGAAAACGTAACAGTTGTTACGTACACATAATGTGATGAAATATTTAAGAAAACAACTCATAAACTTACCTTCGTATACATTCATAGTGATGATGGGAGCAATGAGGCCCATGTAAGATATCCCTCCTATGTAGAGAGGATTCTTCAAAAACTTAGGGTGATCAATGAGAAACTATATTAAATATAAAAATCAATTAATAAATAATAATAATAATAATAATAATAATAATAATAATAATAATTAGGGGTAAACGTGAAAACCAAGTGCCTAATTAATTAAAAAAAATTAATTAAGTGCCTATATGCTCTTAATTCACAAAAGAAAAAAAAATTAGATTATTTAAATGGATGAAAACCAAAGTTTATGTATTAATTATCTACTCCAGTATTTGTGTTCATGTATTCTAAAAATTTACTACAAAATATATATTTTTTATTTCTAATTTATTTATTTATTTGTGTTTTATTAGTTTAACCAAAGTCTATTTAACTTAATTTGTTTCTGGTGTACCTGTCTCACAAAATCATGAGCCAGGGTAGCCACAATACTATCGCTGCTAATCCAAGCCTCTTTTGTTTTAGCATAGGAAAAACCAGTGCCAGCAGGAATATCCACAAATACGATACTAGCCATCTACATTAATAGTCAATTAATTACAACATGATCACAATCAATTAAATTCCACACACACACATATATATACACACACACATGTATATATCAACCTTCGTCCAAGAGTACTGATTCAATATAAAGGTTGCACTTGTCGGTCCATCATCAACGTTAATGCTTAGTGGTCCTAAAAGCATATGAATTCATGACGCAAAATATATAGTTAAGACACACTACAATATTAAAAAAATATCCAAAATAATTAACTAGTTATATATACATCGAAGGGATACCAAATTACTCAAGGTTGACCAACTTTTTACCAAATTAATCTCTCAAATTTAGGCCCCTTAGACGTCGCTTCTGACGCTCTTTTTCTGTACGTATTTTTTGTAAACATACGGGCCTACATGTTGGCAGCCTTGCCGGGATATAAACGGGTGTCTTAAGACCCATTTTCTACCGGCGTCTTAAAACGCCTGTAGACGCCTGATTTTGACACCGGCTTAAATCTCACATGCGGCTCGGCCTAATTGGCTTGGCGTCGTCTTAAAGCTCTTAAAGCGCCGTCTTTAGACGCCGATTCTGTATAGATTGACATTACCAGCAGCTAAAGACGTCTTTTTGGAGTATAAAAGACCCCATGCTGACGTTTTTAAGCCGTCAAATCGGGGAAGGTCACACATCTATTAAGAACTAACGTCTAAAGGCGTCGCTTTGGAGTGTAAAGACACCTCCAGAACAGCTGTCTAAAGACGTCGCTTTAAGGCCTTTAAGACGACGCCAAGCCAATTGAGCTGAGCCGCATGTGAGATCTAAGCTGGCGCTAAATTGAGCCGAGCGTTTAAGACGTTTGTAGAAAAGGGGTCTTAAGACACCCATTTAAGCCGCCAACATGTGTGCCCGTATGTTTCCAAAAAGTACAGAAAATAGACGTAACAAGCGACATCTAAATCGACGTCTAAGAGACCTAAATTGGAAGGATTAATTTGGTAAAAATTTGGTCAACCTTGAGTAATTTGGTAATATTCCCTACATTAAAATTAGTGCATTTTAGTTCTGTTATTCGATATCTGACATATACATGCATTATACGTAGACAACGGAAACAAGCAGTGTTTTGAAAACCGGACCGGGCCGTCCGGTTAAGGGTTTTGAGCCGTTTTTGGGTGGACCAGCCGGTCGAAACGGCGGTCGGACCGGAAAACCAGTGGTCGGACCGGTGGTTGAATCGGTTTTTTTATTTTTTTATTTTATTTTTTGATTTTTTATAACTATATATTTATAAAATGTTTATAAAATCATCCGGTTCTTAAATCCGGTCCAACTAGTCGGACCTCTGACCAGTAATAAGACCGGTTAGACATCCGGTTCGGTTATAAAAACATTGGAAACAAGTCATATGTCTCCCTCTCAATATACTAATTATTTTATAGACGGTGCATTTTTCTAGATTGAGTTCATTATAAATTAATAAGGTGGTAGGTAGGATGAGTTATTAATGTAGATGTATGGTGATGAATCATTATCATGTATAATTTTTTAAGTTGGATTAGGGATTTTCTCTCACATATCAAATATGATGGGATTTTTACTATTAGGTGTGGTTATGATTGGGTGGACATATGATCGTCCAGTCAGTGATCCAATTTACCGTTAAAATATGTAAAATTTTTGATGCAAAGTAGTAGAAGAAGGGATGACATACGTACGTACCGTTTTCATATAAGAAGGCAAGTAACGCAGAAGAGCCAGGGCCACCAGGGATATAACATATGAGAGGGTCATCTTCTGGATTGTTTTGTGACTCCACAAAATAATAAAATAACTCTACTTCTTCCTTCTCCCCTACTCCAATATACCTTTCAATACATGATGATACATAATTAAACATTGATTTGAAAAAAATATATATATGAGTGTGTTATTATAAATAATTTCTTTCAATAACTTAATATTCATAAATTCATGGGTTGTTGGTTGCTCGATCGATCATTAATATAGCTATGGTTTCTTCGATAAAGATAAAGATAAAGATAAATGAATAGTATATTACTTAGTATACATACCCGGTTTCAAGTTTAAAAGGAAGATCACCCTCATATCCAGGAAGGTTTTTGACA
The DNA here is from genome assembly GCA_009363875.1 of Mikania micrantha. Lineage (NCBI taxonomy): Eukaryota > Viridiplantae > Streptophyta > Magnoliopsida > Asterales > Asteraceae > Mikania > Mikania micrantha. Next base: position 52,329,428 of record CM018689.1, on the reverse strand, counting down.
ATTGATCTTGAATGTGACAAGGTTATGAGTACTTCAAGTGTAAGAAGAAGAATAAAAAAAGAAATAAACATAAAGTTTTCTTCACTCGACCTCATTAATAATTGTATATGGTAATCACTAGCCTAGCTATCTATCTTTAGATATGAAGGTTCGTTTTTATGGTTTCTCTAAATGTCCTTATATCTATATATATACATAGATCAGGATTCATGATCTCATTGGCAAGTGTGCATGTGCACGTTTTTCACGTTAATTTGCAAATAAATATATAATCTGATAACTTATATATACAGAGATCATATCTGTGCAGATAATCATGTGCAGATTTTCATGCATAAAACTATAAGTTTTTACAAGGATGCAAATTATGGCGCGTTAACTGTGATTATTTGACAAATTAGTTGAATTAAAGAAATTAATTAACAAAGTCGTGGGGAGTATTTGAGTAGGTGAGGAGAGACTATCCAAGAAACTGGATTTATGACTAGAAGATAAGGTTGTTTAACATATAAGTAGCGCACTACTAGAAAAAATGTTTTTTGCAACCACAATTTGTGACGAAATAAAATGCGTAGCAAATTTGCTACGCTTTAGTGACACTTTTGAGTCTAGGAAAAAAATCTTAAGTTTGCTTTCAAGTTGCGACAGATTAGCGACGGAAGTTAAAAAATGAATATTCCGTCGTAAATGCGTAGCAAATTTGCGACACATTTCCGACATACAATACATTTAAATTAGTTAATTAATACATGTGTCGCAAATTTGTCGCAAATAATTATTTTAATAATATTTTTTATTCATATTTAATATAATTAACAATAATAATGATGTCAAATTACGCATAAACTTTTTTAAATCCAATTGCGTCGCAAATGTGTGGCAGATTTACTACACATTTCCGACAACACAAGCTCTAATTATAATTTGTGTCGCAAACGTATCATAAATCATTATTTTAATATTTTATTCAATCATATTAATAATAATGATAATAAGGAACTCGTATATTTTTTTAAATCATATTGCGTCGCAAATGTGTTGCAGATTTGCGACACATTTTCGACAAACATGTAATTTAATTTTGAAATGCGTCGCAAATGTGTTGCAAATATTTAAAATTTGCTTATAGATTTTGCGACGCAATATAATGCGTCGCAAATTTACTACGCATTTACGACAGTTTTTTAGTTTAACGACAAATTATCCACAAAACTGTCACACCCCGCTAAAGCGGAAACACGAGATTGTGACGTAAGGTGTCGGGCTAGAGCACATCGGTTAACGAGAAACTAAACATAACATTACATATTCATAATTATCTTACACAACTGATAAACTTTCATGTCTTGAGTACAATTATTTATAGAGTAGACTAAATCTCCAAAATGCATGAAGTTCATTACACATAATTATCCATGCTAAAAGCTTAAACAGAAACGTTGTGCTTACTTCACTGAGGTGTACCTGAAAAACATGCTTAAAATAGTCAATTACAAAAGTAATTGGTGAGCTCACAGGTTTGATGACTCGAATAAAATAGTTTTAAATATGCACAATATGACATCTGATTACAACTTTCAACAACCAAGCCTATGACTGTAACGTGCCCCATCCGGACTAGCTTGTAAGTTGTAGTTCCATGCATTCATTGACACAAGGAGTATGTAACGATGTCTTGGTATGGCGCGACCAAACCATGAATGGGGGTGTCAACCCAATAGTACTATCCACATGAACCACGGCTTATATAAAATAAGTTAAATGGTTGTTATAAATACAGGGACTTTTAGTATCTTTATCGGCCATGTAATCATCATCATAATTAAAAAGTTTAAAGTGCATACAAAATGTAACAAGCAATGTTTTTCACCCCAAGTAATAAAACAAGTAAAAGAAAATGGGGCTGCGAGAACTCACAGAATGATAGCTGATGAATTACTGCACGAAGCAAGTAATTAGTAATATCCAAGATGCAGAATAACTGTTGAGAGTAATCCTACTCGTGTCCTAAAACCCAAGGACATATTAACAGTCTGTACGCAAGTCTATCTTATAAGTTGTTCACCCAACTTAACTAGACTTAGAATTATTTCAAAATAATGTTTATCCGAACGACCCGTTGGTGACTCGAATTTAGTTTGCTTTTCATAAATTAATAGTTAACGTTCTTAAATCCATATTATTATCAAATAACTAAGTTATCCTAGTTAAAAATCCATTTTAACTATTAACTTACTTATTTGTAACAATATACCAAAAGTGACAAATTTTCCATCTTTTATCATAAAACCGGTAACGCAACGCACACCAAATCACACACCAAGCATGCAATATGACCCTAGTCACTTTTAATACTTTATAATAAGTATATTTAATTTATTTTTATACAAAATTTGCTGATTAAAATTCAGCCATATATTTATGTCGTATTATAGCGTTAAATCGGCGTTTTATGCGTTTTTCGAACATAGTTTTCAAATATACCACATTATCCTTTTCTCAAAACACTTATACATCATAAATTATGAATTTTTATCATAAAATTTGTATAAAAATTATGGTCTAAATCAGATTTGTAAAACAAGCTTTTTACGCTTTAATATTGTCCAAAACGCGTACTTTTCGGTCACTGATGACCATCTTATAAATATACTCTTGAATCCACTTAATTTTATACTTCAAGTATTTTATAAAATCACATAACTTTCTGTTATAATTCTGTCCAGAAATTATTTTATACAAATTTTATTTTCAAAGTTTATAAACTTCTCAAAAACACCCATTTTTAAGCTAGTATTGATTGTGACAAATTATTTAACAAATCATCAATACTTTTATAATAAAAATATCATTTTTATAAGTAAATTTTACCATATTTTAGTCCTTATTTTTAGATTATACAAAACCCTTTTATACATACATTCATATGCATGTACATGCATGTATCAAAAATCATCATCCAACAATTTCTTTACATACATACATATACATACGCATACATGATGAAATCAACATCAAACATACATATACTTACACACACACGATCACACTACATACACACACACATATACACACACACGCACACATACATGCATGCAAGTAAAACTCATGTCATGCATACCCATATACATATACACTTATGCATGTCATCAAAATAATAATCTAACACATATTACATATGTATATATACGTATATGCATATATATATGTATGCATGTAACATACAACAATATACACACACATGTATGTGTGTTACGAAACACACACAAAATCATGAACACACCCACATTATCTTGTTTATACAAAACCCATTTGTTTTAAAATTAAGATATTAGGTGAACAACTTTGTATAATAACCCACAAAGTATGAAAAGATTACCTTAGTGTGCTTAACAATGGGTGGTTTCTTTGATCAAAAGTCTTTCAAAAACACCAAGGATCATCAAATAGCTCTTAGTAATGAGATGATGGAGCTAGAAAAAAAAATTGAAATGAAGAAGTAGGAGAGAGAGAAGAGTGGACGTAGAGAGGGAGAGAGTGAGAGAAAAGATGGCTTGTGGTGGTGGTTTTGAATGATTGTGTAGGATATGACAAGATTTAAAAAGATCCATATATTGATATGCTCTTGACAAGTGTTAGGACACTTGTCCTAGTGTGGTTCAATTCAAACAAAAACAGGTATAATCTGAGTCCTACGGTGTGTAATTATTGTACCGGAAAATTTATTAAAAAGCGATTTTTATTCTAAAATTATTAGAATATTTAATCTAACTAAAATAATTAAATTTCAGTTAAAAACAGTGACCTTAGATGCCATTTGGTTAATTAACTTCACTTTACCCGGTTAAACGCAGGTAAAGTCGGTTGTCTGAAAATTTAACGGTTAACTCCAAAAATTACGGTTTTTCATCGTTAACTCAAGTTATTCATTTATGAATTATTATTTTATGCTAATCCAAGCATATTAACTAAATTCGTTGACCGGGTCGTCACCAACGTTCGTTTCGGATAGTGTACCGCCAAGCAGCGCAGATTAAAATTGTCAAATGCAAGACCATGCATTTGAAATAAAATACTCTTTACTAAATTTTAAGAGCTTTAACTTAATAACATATATTAAATTTATTGACTCGTTAATTAATCGAGTTCAGTGTACTAACCGCATTGGATTTATTCATCAAAACTCATGGATGTCACAGTCTCCCCCTGTTAAAGAAATTTCGTCCTCGAAATTTAAACTTGTGCGTGAGGATGATTTCTTTCAAACAAGTGAGGATACTTTAGCTTGAACTGGTCTTCTCGTTCCCATGTATATTCGGGACCTCTCTTGGAGTTCCATTTTACTTTAACAATCGGGATACGACTCTGTCGAAGCTTTTTAACATCCCTGTCAACTATTTCAAGTGGTTCTTCTATAAAGTGTAGTTTGTTGTCTAACTGAATTTCTTCTTGAGGTATGACTAGTGTTTCATCCGATAAACATTTCTTTAAATTAGATACATGAAATACATCATGTATACCGGATAATTCTTGTGGAAGTTCCAATCGATAGGCAACAGAACCAATTCGTTCAACAACTTTGAAAGGTCCAATATATCTTGGACTCAATTTGCCTCTTTTACCGAATCGAATTATGCCTCTCCAAGGTGATACCTTTAACAAGACTTTGTCCCCTATTTGAAATTCTAAGGGCTTTCGTCTGTTATCGGCATAACTTTTCTGTCTATCTCTAGCAGCTTTCAACCTTTCTTTAATTTTAAAAATTTTGTCGGTCGTTTCTTGAATAATTTCTGGACCTGTAAGTTGACTATCTCCGATTTCAGTCCAACATAGTGGCGATCTACATTTTCGACCGTAAAGAGCTTCGAAAGGTGCTGCATTGATACTTGTGTGATAACTATTATTGTAGGAGAACTCAACTAATGGTAGATGAGTATCCCAATTTCCACCAAAGTCTATTACACAAGATCTTAGCATGTCTTCTAGAGTTTGGATAGTTCTTTCACTTTGGCCATCAGTTTGGGGATGATATGCAGTACTCAAGTTAAGACGTGTCCCCAAAGCAGTTTGTAATGTTTGCCAAAAGCGTGAAGTAAATCTACTATCCCTATCAGAGATAATTGAAATTGGCACACCATGTCTAGCCACAATTTCATTAACGTATAGTCTAGCCAACTTCTCCATTTTGTAATCTTCTCTAATAGGAAGAAAGTGAGCAGACTTGGTTAATCGATCGACTATAACCCAAATAGCATCATGACCACTAGAAGTTCTTGGTAATTTTGTAATAAAATCCATTGTAATTTGTTCCCACTTCCATTGTGGAATCTCAGGTTGCTGTAACAATCCTGATGGTTTCTGATGTTCAGCCTTGACTTTGGAACAAGTCAAGCACTTCTCAACATAGGTAGCAATTGATCTCTTCATCCCAGGCCACCAATAAAAGGGTTTCAAATCTTTATACATCTTGTCAGTGCCGGGATGAATTGAGTATTTGGACTTATGAGCTTCATCCATGATAAGTTCTCTTAAACCATCACGGTTTGGAATCCAAATTCGATTCATAAAATAGAGAATCTCATCTGTTCTAGTTTCAAATTTCTTTTCCAATCCAGTCAATGCTTCACTTTTCAAATTATTCTCTTGAAATGCCTCAATCTGTGCTTCTCGAATTTGAGTCTTTAAACTAGTTTGAATTGACATTCCCAAGGCACGAACTCACATAGGTTTGACCTTTTCTTTCCGACTCAATGCATCGGCTACTATATTAGCCTTTCCAGGGTGATATTTGATTTCACAATCATAATCATTCATTAACTCTACCCATCTCCTTTGACGCATATTTAACATCTTCTGGTCAAAGATGTGTTGAAGACTTTTATGGTCCGTGTATATAGTACACTTAGTACCATAAAGATAATGTCTCCATATTTTGAGTGCAAAAATCACCGCTCCAAGTTCCAAATCATGAGTGGTATAATTCTTTTCATGAACTTTAAGTTGTCGTGAAGCATACGCGATGACTTTATCTTTTTGCATTAAAACACATCCAAGACCTTGGTGAGAAGCATCACAATACACTACAAAGTTATCTGTTCCCTCGGGCAAAGATAAAATAGGTGCACTGCATAACTTCTGCTTCAATACTTGGAATGCTTTTTCTTGTTTTTCTTCCCATTCAAATTTCTTATCTTTTTGGGTAAGAGTGGTGAGTGGTATAGCTATCCTTGAAAAATTCTCAATAAACCGACGATAGTAACCAGCTAATCCCAAGAATGATCGAATCTCTGTGGGAGTTTTGGGGGTCTCCCAATTTTTAATAGCTTCAATTTTTGCAGGGTCAACTTGAATTCCCTTGTTATTGATTACATGACCAAGAAAATGCACTTCGCGAATCCAAAATTCGCATTTTGAAAATTTGCCATAAAGCTTCTCATTCCGCAAAAGTTCAAGAATTAACTTCAAATGTTGTTCATGATCTTCTTTATTTCGTGAATAAATTAGTATATCATCAATGAATACTATCACGAATTTATCTAAATAAGGTTTGCAGACCCTATTCATAAGATCCATGAAAATAGCAGGCGCATTGGTTAAACCAAAAGGCATAACCAAGAATTCATAATGGCCGTACCGAGTTCTGAATGCAGTTTTATGCACGTCATCATTGTGTACTCTCAACTGATGATATCCAGACCTCAGATCGATTTTGGAAAAATAGCCAGCACCTTGTAACTGATCAAACAAATCATCGATACGAGGGAGGGGGTATCGATTCTTGATCGTTACTTTATTTAACTCTCTGTAGTCTATACACATTCTCATCGAACCATCCTTCTTTTTCACAAATAAGACCGGAGCTCCCCAAGGCGAGAAACTGGGTCTTATGAATCCCTTATCCAATAATTCTTGAAGTTGATTCATCAGTTCTTGCAGTTCCGAAGGTGCAAGACGGTATGGTGCTTTTGCAATTGGTGCTGCTCCCGGTATCAAATCAATTTTGAATTCAACTTGTCTTGGTGGCGGAAGTCCTGGAAGTTCTTCAGGGAAAACTTCTGGAAAATCACGAACAATCGGTATATCTTGAATATTCTTCTCGTCCATCTTTCGTTCCACAACATGAGCTAGATACGCTAAGTATCCTTTCTTTAAGTACTTACGAGCTTTCATACAAGAAATTGTATACACTCTTTCTCCTGTCCTTTCTCCATAGATAGTGTGTATAGTGCCATCAGAAAGTGGAATCTGTATCGTCTTCTCAAAACATACAATTTCGGCTTTATTCTCGGATAGCCAATCCATACCGATTACAATATCGAAACTACCAAGCTCAACTGGAATTAAATCTATACTAAAGTGATGACCATCTAAGTTTAAGGTACAACCTTTAATAATTTCTCTAGCTTCAATCAACTTACCATCAGCTAGTTCTATCATATAGATATTATTCAACTTACTAGACTTTAAATTAATTAAAGGTCTAAATTCGGCTGAAATAAAACTTCTTTCAGCACCGGTATCAAATAAAATGGAGGCATAGTTATCATTGACAAGAAACGTACCCGTTACGGTGTTCGGGTCCTTGCGAGCTTCACTAGCTCCCATAACAAAAGCGCGACCACGAGATTGATTGGAGTTTGTGTTTTGATCTCGATTTAACTTAGGACATGTGTTCCTAAGGTGCTTGTTACTGCCACACTCAAAACAAGCCAATTGTGTGACTCTACAGTTTGATGCTTGATGGCCTACTTTATTGCACTTGTGACACCGAATTTGATTACATGGACCAGCATGATGAAAATTACATTTATTGCACTTTGGGAATGGACCCAAGTACTTTCCTTTCTCTTGACCTTGATTTTGCCCCTGAAAATTCCTTCTTTCTTGATTCTGACCATGCCCAATAGCTGCATAATTCTTCACCGTTTTTTGTTTCTTTACAAATCCTCCACCATTCTTATTCGCATTCTTTTCCTCAAACTTTCTCTTTTCCACAGCTCCAGTTTTACTCAGAGATCCATTTCTCACCATTTCATCTGTCAGGCTTCCAGACAATAAGATTGCACTATGAAGAGTTGTAGGTTTTGATGATGTTACCATTCCTCGCATTTGAGGTGGTAAACCCCAAATGTATCGCTCAATGCGACGATGTTCTGGCGTAACCATGTGGGGTGCTAATCGTGCCAGCTCATGGAATCTGTTTGTATACTCCAAATGATTGGCTCCAACCATAGTGTGATTCCACAACTCTTGTTCTATCTTCTGGATCTCATTTTGAGGACAAAAGTTCTCAATCAACAGCATCTTCAAATCATTCCAAGACATAGCACTAATCGCATCAGGACCTCTAGATTGCACAACAGAATTCCACCAAGTTAGAGCTTGATCTTGAAAAGAGCAAGTTGCATACTTAACTATATCACTTTCTTGACATGCACTGATGTTAATCACTGTCTCCATTCTTTCTATCCATTTCATGATTCCGACAGGTCCTTCTGTACCTTTGTAATCCATGGGTTTACAAGACATAAAAGTCTTGTAAGAGCAACCCCGGCGGTTTTTACTGCCCTCAGCATGTTCCCGAGTATCGTGATCATTGTTAGTGTTGTTGGTGTTATCATTGTTGTTGTTGTCGTTGTTATTGTTGTCATTGTCATTGTTGCTATTTTTGACTTGAGTGACTATACGAGGGATGGATGCTGTAATCTGTTCAGCAATGATACGTGTAAGATCTGCTTGTGAGAGGACAATGTTGTCGTTGTTAGTAGGTCCTGAACCAGAACCGTCTGCTGCTCCAGATGTGTGTTCCATTTCTATATATTTTTATATAAAATTTATTACTATATTCAATCTTGATTACTCATATTTTCATCAATGTGAAAAAAAAATAATCATAACATAACGCATATCTTATAAATTATCAACTTTCATACAATAAATCCTAACAAAATTTCAGCAGCATGCCGATTTAGACAGGAGTGCTAATCACTTATTGTCTAGTACATAAGATACTAGTAAAAGATAGAACATAATACATCCAGATTCAAAATGGGCAGCATAACTGTTAGATAGTAGTGTAATCACTTACTATACAGTACAAAATATAAGTAGAATAACATGCCCAACTAATGCGTGAATAGAAGTACTATAACTAAAAGTAACAATCCAGCTATCTAGCTAATCACAAATTGGTTCCATATACTCTTTAGATCAATCCTCCTAAATCGTCGAAACGTGTCCAACTCCTCTCGAGCAGCTGTAAGGTCTAGTTGTGTCAAGTGGAGGCTATAATCTACATCATTAATACGTCCAACTAAATGATCAGTATATGTGGATTGTCTCTCAAATACTTGTTCCCAATCTTGTCTCCATCCTGAATAACGAGTCCAACGGATATAGTCTTCCTCAGTCAAAATAGATGTTCTATGTGTAGGAGTAGGTATATGTGGTTGAGATGGTGGTCTTGACTGATATGGCTGTCTTGATGGTTCTTGTGGTGGAGGTGCAGATGAGGTTCCACCAATCTCATATGTCGAAGGCCTATCCTGATCAGAAAATGTAACCCTAGCAACGTGTCCTACAGACATCCTAGCAGTACGTCTCCTACGTGGTTCACTATGTAAAAGTGTGGTAGCATGAGGTGAAGGTGATCGTAATGTTGTATCAACCGGTACTATAGGTGAATGTGATCTACGATATCCCTCAGATACCTCATCGTCAGATGTAATCACTCGATGTGCGGGTACAACCAGCTGGTAATCTTCCTCCAATGCATCATCATCAGAACTGAGTTCTAAACTAGAACCCCTAGGTACATAAACAGGTGAATCATGTGGTACTGGTGGTGTGTGTTGAATAGGAGAAGGCTGATGAACTGGTGAAGGCTGGGGTACAGGGGAGGAATGATGAACTGGAGATAATTCATGTATGGGTGATAGTGTATGATGTGGAGACGACTGATGTATATATGTGGGTTGATAATGTGGTAATGACTGTGGCATAGAAGGACTCATATCTCTATCAACGGAATCCTCTTGTGGATCCTCGTCTGAATCTTCCGTATGGAAAGAAGAAGCTAAGGATGGAATAGGTGACACAGGTACTGGTGGCTCAATCATAGGGATATCAGTATAATCACTAGAATTCTGAGGAGAGCTAGGATGAGATGGTATCCTAGGTGGAGATGTAGCCATTGCTATAGAATTAATAAAGACATAAAGTTACATAAGTATTTAACCATATAAGTAACAAATATGATAAAGAATTTCAAGTATAACATGTAATGTTCTTAGTTCTCTAAATTCCGATATGCTTAGTCCCTAAGGTTATAGTCTAGGTTTTACTAAAAGTAAACCTAATTCTCTATAACCAATGTCTCTGGTACCACTTCTGTCACACCCCGCTAAAGCGGAAACACGAGATTGTGACGTAAGGTGTCGGGCTAGAGCACATCGGTTAACGAGAAACTAAACATAACATTACATATTCATAATTATCTTACACAACTGATAAACTTTCATGTCTTGAGTACAATTATTTATAGAGTAGACTAAATCTCCAAAATGCATGAAGTTCATTACACATAATTATCCATGCTAAAAGCTTAAACAGAAACGTTGTGCTTACTTCACTGAGGTGTACCTGAAAAACATGCTTAAAATAGTCAATTACAAAAGTAATTGGTGAGCTCACAGGTTTGATGACTCGAATAAAATAGTTTTAAATATGCACAATATGACATCTGATTACAACTTTCAACAACCAAGCCTATGACTGTAACGTGCCCCATCCGGACTAGCTTGTAAGTTGTAGTTCCATGCATTCATTGACACAAGGAGTATGTAACGATGTCTTGGTATGGCGCGACCAAACCATGAATGGGGGTGTCAACCCAATAGTACTATCCACATGAACCACGGCTTATATAAAATAAGTTAAATGGTTGTTATAAATACAGGGACTTTTAGTATCTTTATCGGCCATGTAATCATCATCATAATTAAAAAGTTTAAAGTGCATACAAAATGTAACAAGCAATGTTTTTCACCCCAAGTAATAAAACAAGTAAAAGAAAATGGGGCTGCGAGAACTCACAGAATGATAGCTGATGAATTACTGCACGAAGCAAGTAATTAGTAATATCCAAGATGCAAAATAACTGTTGAGAGTAATCCTACTCGTGTCCTAAAACCCAAGGACATATTAACAGTCTGTACGCAAGTCTATCTTATAAGTTGTTCACCCAACTTAACTAGACTTAGAATTATTTCAAAATAATGTTTATCCGAACGACCCGTTGGTGACTCGAATTTAGTTTGCTTTTCATAAATTAATAGTTAACGTTCTTAAATCCATATTATTATCAAATAACTAAGTTATCCTAGTTAAAAATCCATTTTAACTATTAACTTACTTATTTGTAACAATATACCAAAAGTGACAAATTTTCCATCTTTTATCATAAAACCGGTAACGCAACGCACACCAAATCACACACCAAGCATGCAATATGACCCTAGTCACTTTTAATACTTTATAATAAGTATATTTAATTTATTTTTATACAAAATTTGCTGATTAAAATTCAGCCATATATTTATGTCGTATTATAGCGTTAAATCGGCGTTTTATGCGTTTTTCGAACATAGTTTTCAAATATACCACATTATCCTTTTCTCAAAACACTTATACATCATAAATTATGAATTTTTATCATAAAATTTGTATAAAAATTATGGTCTAAATCAGATTTGTAAAACAAGCTTTTTACGCTTTAATATTGTCCAAAACGCGTACTTTTCGGTCACTGATGACCATCTTATAAATATACTCTTGAATCCACTTAATTTTATACTTCAAGTATTTTATAAAATCACATAACTTTCTGTTATAATTCTGTCCAGAAATTATTTTATACAAATTTTATTTTCAAAGTTTATAAACTTCTCAAAAACACCCATTTTTAAGCTAGTATTGATTGTGACAAATTATTTAACAAATCATCAATACTTTTATAATAAAAATATCATTTTTATAAGTAAATTTTACCATATTTTAGTCCTTATTTTTAGATTATACAAAACCCTTTTATACATACATTCATATGCATGTACATGCATGTATCAAAAATCATCATCCAACAATTTCTTTACATACATACATATACATACGCATACATGATGAAATCAACATCAAACATACATATACTTACACACACACGATCACACTACATACACACACACATATACACACACACGCACACATACATGCATGCAAGTAAAACTCATGTCATGCATACCCATATACATATACACTTATGCATGTCATCAAAATAATAATCTAACACATATTACATATGTATATATACGTATATGCATATATATATATATGTATGCATGTAACATACAACAATATACACACACATGTATGTGTGTTACGAAACACACACAAAATCATGAACACACCCACATTATCTTGTTTATACAAAACCCATTTGTTTTAAAATTAAGATATTAGGTGAACAACTTTGTATAATAACCCACAAAGTATGAAAAGATTACCTTAGTGTGCTTAACAATGGGTGGTTTCTTTGATCAAAAGCCTTTCAAAAACACCAAGGATCATCAAATAGCTCTTAGTAATGAGATGATGGAGCTAGAAAAAAAAATTGAAATGAAGAAGTAGGAGAGAGAGAAGAGTGGACGTAGAGAGGGAGAGAGTGAGAGAAAAGATGGCTTGTGGTGGTGGTTTTGAATGATTGTGTAGGATATGACAAGATTTAAAAAGATCCATATATTGATATGCTCTTGACAAGTGTTAGGACACTTGTCCTAGTGTGGTTCAATTCAAACAAAAACAGGTATAATCTGAGTCCTACGGTGTGTAATTATTGTACCGGAAAATTTATTAAAAAGCGATTTTTATTCTAAAATTATTAGAATATTTAATCTAACTAAAATAATTAAATTTCAGTTAAAAACAGTGACCTTAGATGCCATTTGGTTAATTAACTTCACTTTACCCGGTTAAACGCAGGTAAAGTCGGTTGTCTGAAAATTTAACGGTTAACTCCAAAAATTACGGTTTTTCATCGTTAACTCAAGTTATTCATTTATGAATTATTATTTTATGCTAATCCAAGCATATTAACTAAATTCGTTGACCGGGTCGTCACCAACGTTCGTTTCGGATAGTGTACCGCCAAGCAGCGCAGATTAAAATTGTCAAATGCAAGACCATGCATTTGAAATAAAATACTCTTTACTAAATTTTAAGAGCTTTAACTTAATAACATATATTAAATTTATTGACTCGTTAATTAATCGAGTTCAGTGTACTAACCGCATTGGATTTATTCATCAAAACTCATGGATGTCACAAAAACAAAAAAAGCAAATGTTTCCGTCGCAAATATGTCGCTCATTTGTGACACACTTCCAACAAATATTTCATATCGTGGATAATATGTAGCAAATGTGTGGCAAATTGCTACATATTTGCTACGCAATACCATAATAAAATATAATTATTCTTTTTAACGATACCCAAAAGGGTTTTTTTTCATTCTAGCTTTTCTAAAACTTCATTATACATGTAATACCTTTACTTCGCAAACATGTATATTGTTTTAATAATGTAGATGTGTGTGTACACCGTTAGAGTTATACTTATAGATAGAACTATAAAATGTCTTTAGCTATAAGTTCTAACATTACATATGTACGTTCGTTAGTATGCAATAGATGTAAGTATTTAAAATGAAATTATTTCATGTATATGAAGTGTTTGCAAAATATAGGTGAAAAATAACATCATTTGAGATTTGAAAGAACTAAAACATGTTATGGTTATATGTAATGAGTAGCAAATGTCTAGCAAATTGCTACACATTTGCTATGAGTCTTTTAGTTTATTCATTAATTTTGTCGCAAATGTGTCGAGTTTCACATTGAAATGATTAGTTGCGTCGCAAACATGTCGCATTACGCATTGAAATTATTTTTTGCGTCGCAAATGTGTCAAGTAGTTTAAAAGAATATGTTGCAAATGCGTCGGAATCTCACAAAATTAAAAAAAAAAAAAAAACGGCGAAATATGATTCGAACCAGGATGCTTTGTTTAGAAAACGTAAACACAAACCATTCCAACTAAAGGGCTTTTTTTAATTTGTTGTTGAGTAAATTTTATATAACATTAATTTTCTTATAATGAGTAAACACAAACCATTCCAACTAAAGGATGCTTTGTCGAGTTTCACATTGAAATGATTAGTTGCGTCGCAAACATGTCGCATTACACATTGAAATTATGCATGTTTTAACATATTTTAGGTTAAAGATTTGGAATCACAACTGCAAAATCTTGGCTCTCAACTTGAAATCGAAAGAAAATTAAGAGAGGAGTCAGAGCAACGACTTGAACAAAGATTGCGAGAGCAACATGAGCTGGGACAACAAAACATGCGACGACAAATGCATGAATTTATAAGTAACTTTGGTCCTCGTGATAAAAACTAATTGTTGGGTTGAATTTTGGTTGTTATTTTGGACATTTTAAATTGTGTTAATTTTCTATTTTAGACATCAAAACTTGGAAGATTTATGTATGAATTTCTTGTTTAATTAGGTGGTTATGTTTATGGTTGATTTTGTGAAACAATTTTTTGAAATTTTTGGGATGAATTAGATCATTTTAGTATTTAAAAAAATCTGAATATTTTTGCTTTTAAATAGTTTTTTATTGAAAACATTTTTGTTGCAAATGTGTAGCAAAGAAAAATGAAAATAAAATGTGTTTTGTCACAAATCTGTTGCAAACCAAAAGAAAAGAAATTATATTTTGTTGCAAATCTGTTGCAACCTAAAAGTGAATAAATTACGTTTCGTCGGAAATCTGTTGTAAGCAAAAAAAATGAATTATGTTTCGTCGCAAAATGGTCGCAAACTGGATAAATTATGTTTCGTCGCAAAATGGTCGCAAACTAGATAAATTATGTTTCGTCACAAATGTGTCGGTAAATATAAAATGATGCAAATGCGTAGCTAATGGAAAACGCCGCAAATGTGTCGGTAAATATAAAATGATGCAAATGCGTAGCTAATGGAAAACGTCGCAAATGTGTCGGTAAATATAAAATGATGCAAATGCGTAGCTAATGGAAAACCCAAATAATTAATTTAGTAAATGTAATAATATTTAAACGGGTAAATAGAAAATTGGGTGTGGCGTAGCAAATGCGTAGGAAGTTTGCGACGCAGTTTTTTTGTCGCAAACTTGTTGTAACTTGTGTTGCAAATTCGTAGCTAAAATTTTGCAACAAGGGTTTTTACCACAAAATTTTTTCGTAGCAAATGTGTCGTAAATTGTGATTTGCAACGCATTTGCTACGAAAATTAGCGTCGCAAATTTATTTTTTTCTAGTAGTGGCGGCTTGAGCCTTGTTCAAAGTTCCTTCAAAAAAAGTTCTAACTTGCATGAGAAACACTCGGCTTGAAAAGAGCTCTGTTATAAGAAAAAAGATTAGTTTAAAGCGAGTCAAGCCTAAGCCAGGATTGCTTCAGCTTGAGCTTAACGTCCGGCTCAATTTTAATATATATTTGAAGCTTCCTTTGTATTATGTATGCATGCATGCACGCACGCACGCACACACACAAATAAATATGTGATTCACATTCAGGCATATTAAAATCAATTTTTTACCCAAATCCTAATTTTTTTTCATTATTAACGTGGACCACGTATTTATTTTTAAGATTATAAATGATGACCAAAATATGTTTTAAGGGATTTCGTTTTAAAGATCGAGATTCACATAATACAATCCTTATATGTATATAATATCAAATATATATGTGCAAATTAGAGAGGAAACAACGAGCCGGCTCGTTGCTCGAAATTTTTTTACGAAATTGACCTCAAAATTTTGGTTTGAAAAAAATCTTTAAGCTGATTCGGTTCAGCTTAGTTCGGCTCGACTAGATTGCAACCCTACCAAAAGACATGGAATTAATTAGGAAATTAAAGACTATCAGACGACAAAAAATGCACATTTAACTTCAAAATTTACACATGTACATTTTTACAACTGCTAAATCAAACATCATTCGAAAAACAGACAATTTTACAGTACCTACCATCTTTATAGCATGATCTGCAAGACTTATTAAACACACATTAATTAGAAGAGTTGACTATTTATATATAGAAAAGTTGTGTTATTCACACACCCATCCCACCCCACACCCTTTATACGACTCGTATAGATCTATACGAGGCGTATAGGGGGTAATCATTGGGTATCAGAATTTGTCAGTGTCAATAATTGGGACTTATACGCCTCGTATAGACCTATACGAGTCGTATATGTCCTATACGCGACTCTATACGTGACCAATCATTGGGTGTCAGTGTCAATGATTGAGGACCTATACTAGTAGTATAGACCTATACGCAGGGCTATACGCCACGTATAGATCTATACGAGGTGTATAGGGTCGGTAAGGGTGTTGAATTACAAAAGAGAGGTGTGTGAATAACCAGTCTCTTATAGAATATACATGACCTCTTGCATGGAGATTTGAAAATTCTGAGATGCTTTCAACAGATTCACGTGTTCGAAAATTGTGAAGTGCGTGTATTATATTATATATATTCATTTAACTTCCAATTTTGCAAATAAATATATATGTCACCAAAAATTACGTCGACATCGCTGGTCTCGTCATATGGTGAAAAGCAAGCAGGCTACAAAATAAAACCATCTTTACAAATAAATAATAACTAGTATACAGGACTGCGCGTTGCGACGGGGTCTGATATACTCAGTGGCGAAGCTTGACCCCAAGCGTAGGGGGGCGAAACTTCAGGGGGGGCGAACATAGGGTGTATATATTTTTTCCGGGGGGGGGGGGGGGGGGCGAAATAAAAATTTTAAAAAATTTTGCACTACGAATCGGGAAATGTACACCACTGAACGAAAAAACATGGGGGGCGACCCCTTCAAAGCTGCGCCCTGGATATACTGACGTAAAAAAAACCAACAGAACATGAGGTTAAAATCGTGTACAATAAAATGCACGAAAATACCCTATACAACATCTATAACGTAAGCTTTGAAACTAAGGGTTGAAGATTAATAACTTATTTAATAGTAAAGAATGTGATTACACAAGACTTAAAAAAAAGGCCCTGCGTAAATATAGAATTTATAAATGATACAAATATTATAAAATTACTAAATGTAAATCGTATATATATGTAGTATATATGATACTCATGGTTTATCTAAATCGTTTGTGAACTAATTACGATAAAAATGATATAAACGATACAAATATTCGATAACGTACGGATGCGTTATAGGCATGTAAACAACGCGCAAAATTTCTGTGACCGTTTGGGTTAGAAATTTATATAAACGTTCATGAGGCCATTGCGATCAAATTAATATAATTATGACATTTATCAGATAACCTAATGATGCGTTAAAATCATGTGAACATTAAAAATATGTGAGTAAAGTGAGAGGGAGCTTTAAAAATAAGTGTTCAAAGTTCAGGGTTATAAACGAAAATTTCAAATTAATTGAAAAATATTAAAATCTATCTTTTGATCTTTATACGCGGTAGTGAATAGTGATTATGTGAGGGTTTGTATCCTGTGAAAACCCGGTATAAGAGAGAAAACCCTTAAATCCTATCTGGACCATTGATTTGGACTTTTGAAAATAAAATATGTGGTACACATTAAACTTGAATAAAAAATTAGGTTTTGGATAAACAAATCAGTTTTAATGTGGATTAATGTAGACCACTTGTTTATTTTCAAGATTCTAAATCAACGACTCAGATAGGGTTTAAGGGTTTTTCTCTCTAAGATCGGATTTGCATATGATACAAACTATATATATATATGTGTGTGTGTGTGTGTGAGATGTTGGAGCCCACCGTTTGTGTGGTGTGTGTGTGTGAAAAAGTGGAATTACGATTTTGTGTGATGTGTGTGTGGAAAAGTGAAATTACGATTTTGCCCTCAAAGTGAATAGTGATTACGTGTGTGACGAAATCTTTGCAAATTAATATATATATTAATTTCTTATCATTGTAAACAACTTTCAAACTTTATATTGTAAATCGAAAACTTCTTTTTTATTTTTAGTTTTTTTTTTTCATATTTCTAAGTGTCCCCTTTCTAATATTTTTATATACTTTTCACTATAAATAATTTTATTGTTTCATAATTTTATCACATTTATTTATGATTTATTTTAATTTTTTAACGCATATTTTATATGCTTGAATAGGAAAAGTGAATTGGTGCTTTATTTTGCAGTGGCGAACACAAACATATAAAATATACATACATCCATGGACCATGATCATGAGTGAGTTATAATTAAGGAAGAGTTATTTATATATTTAAATAGTATGTTATTAACCCGTGTATTACACATATTTAATATAAAATATTAAATAATTAGTAATAAAATTTAGCAATTATAAAATGATATTTTGACATATTAATATATATTTTAAGTAATACAAAAATATTTGAAAACTTTAATCACTATACAAATATGATCTTATGATGTGTAACAATTTATATTTTTGAAATAACTGACATTAAAAACTAACTTTTATAAATCAATAATATAAATATAATTTTGGTAATTATTAAAGTTAAACGACCGAATTTAAAAATAGCGTTACATATAACGGACCAAAATTGTAACTTTTCTATCATTTTTATTACTTATATTTTTAAACAAATTAAAAAACGTTAGTTGTTTATAAAAATCTCATTGTTTAAAAACTCATTTTATAGTATATTTTATTTTAAAAAAATCGTTTTATAAGACAACTTATTTTTACATAAATTTTGTTTTTTCAATAATAAAATATTTCTTGCTTTATAAAAAAAATTTTAAGTGTGTTTTATTATAAAAAGATAAATAATATATTAGTTATTGGTATTATAATTATTTAATAAAAAAATAATTTATTTAATAAGAGAGATAATGATTATTTAATATGAGAAAGAATTAAGTGAGATGATATGTAATTGACATGTGACAATAATATTGTTAAAATGTGCAAGTATCTTTATTGGTGTGAGAAATTGACAAGTGACAAAATTTTACTTTTTTTATTATAGAGTAAAGATAAAGATTAAATATAAATTAAATTATTTTATGTGCTTGTTGGTACATTAAAATAAAGAAAAAGACATTAATTTGTGGAGTATCGTGTAGGGGAACTGAAATAACGAAAATTATAATTAATGTTGCACAGGAAAAACAACGAAGCAATATTCAAGTTGAGTCTATTTATAGCTTTTTATTCCTAAATTTTGCAATGCGTGCATGCAAAACTAAGTTAACTAGACAGAATATATTAATTTTAAAATAGTGGAGTTTGCTACCTACGGACTTGCTACTTGCTAAATATTAATGAGGGTTAGGTAGTGAAAGGATTTCTTAACTAACTTTGAGTCTTCGATGGACTCTATCAAGAGAAATAAGAAGATTAGGTTGTCCCTTAATACCAAATTAAGACCTTACAATTTTTTTTAACTAGAATAAACAAGTCCTCGGACCCAACAACTCACGTGCTGCGACCACAGACCGTTACCAACTCTTGGAAACATTTAAAGCCGGACGTTGACAAGTGCCGAATCGAACAATCTAGGAGGAAACTCACACTAAGAAAACCACATAGCTCACCCAGAACATTTTTTGCTCCAGGGAAGACTCGAACATAAGATCTCCCATTGCTGGTAGTCAAGGAGTACCACTAGGCTATAAGCCCAATGATCATCAACCAGATAGTTCTGGGTTCGAATATCACAAGAAGGTTTTCTCAAAGCAATGAGTTGTTATACAACTGATGACTTGATGGTGGATATGATTGGGTGACATGATGATACTTAAGTGATTTGCCAGTAATCTATAAATTAGACGTTAAAAAAAATGTTGTCGCCTTAATTATGATCATTTTTTTTCATTTACATTTTTGAAAAATAACTGAATGTTTTTTTTAATTTTATTATACAGTTGGACTATTATCCCGTGTGTTATAAGATTTCAATAAAAAATGTTAAATAGTTTATATTAGATTTTTGGTTATTTTTAGAAAATATATTAATAAATTACAGTCAAGATTTTAGGTAATAAAACAATGATATCATATTTTTTTAAAATTTTTATTTTTGAAATATTTCGTAAAGAACTATTTTTCAAAAATGTCAATTTTTTTTTTTTTGTAAAAATGTAGTTATTTAAGAGCTTTGATTTTTGGATATTTTTAATTATTTTCATTTGTTTTTTAGAAAAATTGTTTTTATAAACTTTTATTTTTCAAAAAGAATGGGTTTTTTTTTTGTACTTTTAGGAATTCATTGTTCTAAACAACTTGTGTATTATAATTTTTGATTTAAAAGTGGTTTTTTTTTTAATAAAAGACGATTTTGTATTAGTAGAATTATTATTTAATATTATATTTTAAATAACATAAGCAATATTGTCTTATATAGGGAGAGAAACGTTAAATAAGAGAGACCGAAAAATTAGTATTAGAATTTTAAGAAACATCAATGATATCTTGTCCTAATGGTAAAATTGAGGTATAGGGAAGTGATAAAAGACGTTTGTTCTGGGTTCGATTCTTGATCACAGTCGATTTTACCGACCTTCCACCGTCGTGTCTTTGGGCGGGTGCTTGGGTCGGGTTTTCTTCGGGAATTGGTGGCTGATGGGCTAGGGGTTCCGTCCGTCTGGACTAGTGCTAGCTTGGGCATCCTTTAGCTATTGAGGGCCGCCTACGGAGTACCCGACAATTGATTAGTTGGCCGTTAGAAAAAAAGAACTCTAAGAAACATGAACTTTTTTAAATAAAAATAATAAAATTAGTGTTTAATACGAGAGAAAATACAAAAAAAAAAGTAGTACAAGAATCTTGTTAAAATATTTAACTTTTGTTTATTTTTATATATTACTATTAAGATTTTCCTCTTTCTTAGAAATAACTCAATAAGTGCACATCTCGATCTTTATACTTTTAAAATTGCATAATTTCTCTGTTTAAAATTGCATAATTTCTCTGTTTGAAAAGCAATATTAACCTAAAAACTTGTGTTTTGTGACTATCTAATTTTGTAAGTTTAACTGGTGATACATATGATTCCTTCTTTTCTTAAATATAGTTCACGAGCCAGCATTTTTTTAAAAGGAAATTTACTCTAATTTAAGAGTAAAATGTCATTTTATTCCTTTTGATTTGACAACTTTTTCCATTTTAGTGCAATAGTTTAAAAATTTTTGTCATTTTGGTCATTATGGTTTCATTTTATTGTCATTTTGGCCATTATGGTTTTCATTTTATCGTCATTTTAGTCTAATTAAATTTTAAACTTTTGGACTAAAATAACAAAATTAACCAAACCTGAGGACGAAAATGACAATAAAATGGAAACCATAATGACAAAAATGACAAAATTTTAACTATCGGACTAAAATGACAGAAGTTGACAAACCACGAGGATTAAAATGACATTCTACTCCTAATTTAAGTCTAAACCTATTTTAAACTAACTACTCAATGTCTGGGTTTAAACATATAACCTTTGATGGTTAGCCTCACATACTCTACCTGTTTACGTTACCATTTGCATTCGGCTACTGATCTTATTCCTCGTCTTTATGTTTTTTATTTTTAAATTTTAAATAAAGATTACCCAGCATTTTTGCGTCTGATCCTTTTCGTGCCGTTAACTTAAGAGCAATTTTAATTGTCTCCATTACCAATTTTGAGACCGGATTTAAATATTTTAGTTGTTAGGCACTTAGGCTACCCATAATGGGGAATGGGATGTATGTAAGGATGCAATTTATGACCTTGATAGTACATGTAGGAAGTGCTCAATAGAGAGGAATGTGACGAAAGAGTGCATGCGGATCTTGCATTTGGGGAAGTGTTTCAACATGGAACCTAAATGTGGGACTCAAACAATAAAAATCTATTTTTTTAAAAAAAAAAAACAAAGGCTCTTTTGCAAAAAAAAAAAAAAGAAAAAGAAGAAGAAAGAAAGAACATTTAAAAAAAAGTTTTTTTTCACAACAAATATTTAAAAAACATGTTTGTTTAAAAGAAAACTAGAAAAAGAAATGGTGTTGTGAAAGAGAGAGAATGCATGCGCAAATGATGAGTTATAATAAAAAGATGAAAGTGAATACATGTGAGAAGAATGGTTAAAAAATTAATATGACATTAACAATTAAAATGCACGTATTAAATTCATTTGCTTGCATTGGAGGCAGTTTTAGGACCATTTTGTTTCAATTTGTAGCTGTAACTTCAGGCTCTTTTTTTTTTTTAAAGAAATGTTCAACCATGTATAGTATAATCCGCTCATTTAAGTTTTTTTTTTAACAATCATTTTTTCACCTTTGTTTTACATTGTAAAACTTGAACACTCAATCTATTTAAAAAAAAACACCTTAACACATATTGTTACCATTAAAACAAATGCCGTTTGGTCACTCATTTAAATTGTTGTTTAAAGCGGTTAATTGGCAGGCTAACTTGCAAATCCATAAATCGTAATCAGGGTTGCACTTTAAAAGTATTATACAACAATCTGGTTAATTTAATAAAAATATGGTTCTGACTTTACTCTTTTGTAAACGAGTTGTGTATTATTTGAATGTCTAGAATGTAGATCGTGTGATCCCATAAGATTTTTTATAGTTAAACCAAACAATTAAAACTGTAATTAGTCATATTAATTGTTTCTGTCTACATACGACTCATATTGTGATATATGACCTACCTATCATAGCATCATATAACGGGTTTGTTAACTCTATACGACCTTTTGAAGATTGCACTTTACGTGATGTATTCATCTATGATTTTTTTTATACAGTTAAATCTCCTAATTATATTCCCAAAAGGCCAAAATAGCACTCATAAGTAGAGGTGCACAAAAACCCCGGTTTCATATCCGAGCCTGATACTTACTCGAACCTAGCCATGCCCAGTTCCAACCTGACCCAGACCCGGAAGTTTTGTGGCGCAATTGGGATTTATGTGATATAAGTGACGGGTTTTCAAAGGCTCGTTGCAAATTTTGTGGAACTTTGTTGGCCAAAGAGTCTAACATTACATTGAAGAAACACATTTTTAAATTTTGTGGCGCTTTGTACACGAAGAGGAGGTTGCCGAAGGATTATCTTCTAGTTTGTCGGATAAAGAACTCGCCTATGACGCATCGATTCGGTTGAACAATAGCTCTGGTGAAGACTAAACGTATACTACGAGCGAATTTAAATAAATTTGTATAATTTTTTTTAGAATTATCTATTAGTTTTTAATTTTTAAAAAATATAAAAATGGAATTTATGTTATTTAAATGTTTATGTATTAGTTTGTATATTGTTTAAAATGAATAAAATTGAAATTTATGTTGTTTGAATGTTTAATTTTGAAAAGCAAAAAAGATTCTTAACCAATACCCGGTTATACCTGGTTTTCATACCCGACCTGGACTCGACCCTAACCAGGTACCATAGGGTATGCCTTTTGGTTCATGTACTCTAACCAAAACCGGGTATGCCTTTAAACCGGACCTGGCTGTACCTCATTTCAGAAAACTCAGAACCAGTTATTTGAAAAAAAACCCAAAATGTGCACCTCTCCTCATAAGCCATAACTCATAACGTTCTACAGTTTTGAACTTTTGATCCATTAATTTATTTTATTAACAATCAATTGTTGGGCTAAATTAATTGGGTTAGCTAGTTAGGAAAAATAAAAGTGCATTGGGCCCAACACAGACGTGTTGTTATTTTTGTTGGTGAATTGATTTTATTACATACGTGTTTAATATATGTATAATGTATGTGATGAAAAACATGTTTTTTGTGAATTCAATTTAACATCTGTCATTTATTATTCTAAATTTATTAAATTTTATGATGTCTTATTGTTGTTGTTAATAGTAATATGTTTTATGTCGTTAGCAGGTGTCTTTCTTGGTTTAATATCAGGTAACAAAATGCCATTCTTTGAATTGGTTTTAGAAAAACCATCATTTAAAAATTGTTAAACAATATTATATACATGTAGCCGATTAGTGCAGTTAATCTAGTTGAATTATACATAGTGATATCAAACCCAAATAAGAATGCGATTTCTTTTTCTTTTTTTTCTATTCTTATATTTTTATGTGTTTTTTTGTCATTATCAACTTACCTGTGGGCTAAATTATCAAACAAATAATGGTTAAGGGACTACAAGTATTAAGTTAAAGTTGCTATTGTAATGTACATAAAAGGTTTTTGATGAGTTTCAAATTTCAATGTAAAAGACAGAGTCTTGATATATCCACCATGAGTCCATGAAGAAGGTATAGGAATGAAGTTATTCGTCGATTCGCTCCTATTTCCCTTTGTCCTTTGCACCAGGAGAAGATATATTTAGGCCTCTGATGCAAAAATCGATCGTGATGGACGTGTGTAATCGACTTTGTTCATCGGGGTGATGGAGGTGTGTATCTGCTTTGTTCATTGGGGTTTCATCTTGCATGCCTTCCCTTTCTCCTTCTCACTCATTATAGGGTTTCTAGGGATGATTATCAGCTCCATCAGACCACTGTATGATTGGGTCTATGACTGCTAAATGTTTGCTGGGTCTAAATCGGCAAAAGATATGCGCCTGTTCTTTCTCAATTATGCCCCCGTCGACATCGATCATGATGGGGGTGCCCGACCGGCGCAAGTTGTCAGATTCGCTCGCTCATGTGTGGCTTTCCTTTCTCCTTCGCACCTATTTTAGGGTTTCTGGGGCTGATTATAACATCTCTCAACAGATTTTATATTTGAGGCTATGATGATTGTCTATTGTCGAAAGGGTTTCAGTCTGGCTTGGCTCAGCTGTTGGATGGCAACCACTCTCTTTCAACCCCGTTGCTGCCATTGTGCTCTAATCGTTTTGCAGAGATGATTAATTAGATCTGAGCCTCAGTAAACAGTGACAGGTATTGCAAAAATCATTTGGGCATGTGTGGTTATATCAATGAATCCGGTTTAACTATCAGTGTGCAGGTAAAATTGTCTTTATTCTGTGCAATTCCCTTTGGTTATTTTGGTATTGTTTTCATTTTTTTTCCTCATGTTGCAGGTGCTTTATATAGGTGATTTTGCATATGAACTTGGTAATTGTAAACTTAGATGATGGGAGTCTAAACTCTAGAGTATACATTTTAATGAGGAAATAAAATATTTATTGATAGTATATCTGTTCTCAATTTTTAGTATCTAATCATAAGTATTTACTTTTCTAAAAAAATATAATTTTGAAAAAATATAATGTGTCATATAATTTGGCAATGATTATAAATACTGATTATCTCTTGAAACATCGTGATCTTTGAAGAAATTAGGGCAGGGCTGGAAAGATTTTAGTAAATCTTGGAAATTTGTGCAGGCAACAATGGAAACATTAATGTGCAGAATTGGAAGTTTGTTTCGAAAATGATGGCAACAATGGTAATTTCATATTCAGATTTGCCTATCGTTTGTACTTTGAATGCCATCTTATGTTGGTAACGGTTATTGAATTGATTCAAACTGTTTTTCAAAACATTTTGACTTTGTATATTACTTGAAAGTACTTGGTATTGACTTTCAAAAAGGTAACAAAAAGGCCTTCTTATGAACCTTCTTTATTCTTAAAAGGATATGAGATTTAATGGAAAGGTAATGTAAAGATGGAAAAAACTAATTGTATAATCTAGATTAGTATAAATGCACAGTAAACAACAATGATAATACATATTTAGGGGATGTATTCAAATGAGAAACAATAAACTACTGAAAACAAAAAATAACTATTTATAACCTCATAATTCAACGGGCATAAAAGTAATTTCTTTCTATTTTAATTTTTAATGGTTCTTTTGGTTCTCTATTTTAATGGTTATTTTGATTTTCAACTAATACTGATTTTCAATTGAGCATCTCTTATACGCTTAAAACTCAACCAAATTTGTATTTTTCTATAGCAGCCTCTTACATTTGCATTTTTTGAGACATAAAAGGGATATGACTTGCTAAACCGTAGGCTGTTCACGGTGACAGATTGCACCATCTAGGTCTGACATAATATTTCACAACATTAATCCCCTCGAGGCAGGTGCGAGTTGGAGGTCTAAAATTTTTTTTATGTGGTTATTGCGCTTTATAAAGTAAATTTTGTTAACTTATTTATGTCATTATGTGTTTACTGTATTGCATTTTTTAGGATTGATTTATCATCACTTACATGACTATGTGATTGTTTATGTACGCTTTAAACTTGAAATGCTTTTAGGTTTTGACTTGGAACATTATAAGGTTTCAAAATTTATCAAGTGCTTTAGAACGAGAACATTTTTTATTAAACGAGTCAATGAGTGAGTTTTATTAAATAGGATGATTATTATTCTCCCCGGTTACCTCAGCTTTGTTCTACGAGGTAAATTTCTCTCTCTATATGTATGGATATTGGCATTTGTAGTAATTGCATAGGTATGCTTTGACCTCAAATCAATCCAGTTGTATTGAAGATTTGTTTTCTTACTACTACTACAATCTTAGGTGTGCAAATCTTAAACTACTAACTGAGACTTAATATCCTTAACCTGATTTTAAAACTAAGGATACATTAGTCAAATATCAATATCATGAATATACAAAGTTTGGCAACATGTTATAACTTATTACCTATGTGATGGCTAAATGTATTATAATTGCTCTAATAAGTAAGTGGATAAAAGTTAAGTAATATGAGGCCATCAGCTCATTAGCCACTAACAGTACTATTATTTTGAAGTTGTCCCATTCAATCCATTAGAATTCTTCAGTAACTTTCCTGATTATTTATTCTTTTTAAATTGTCACTATGAACCTTTGGTGTAGTTAATTATGAGTTTTTAGTTTACTTTTGGTCTATTACAATTTATTGAATATGAGTTAACTGCTTTAAACATCTGAAATTGTATTTTTATAGCTATTGATATCTTTTGACTTTTGGTATAACAGGTGAGTTGGTGTTGGTAATTGGTGAAGCTTCTTCCATGAGTCTTGCAGAGTGAGTTCTTTATTTGGATGATAAAATAGGAAAATTAACTAATGGATATGGAAATTTGTCTTTAGGTTTATGTTTCTTGAAATATTACAGGTTTGCTCCTCTATATAATAGGGTGAGTCTTTGCCATGTTTTGGATATTTATTGTTAAGGCTAAAAATTTCATAATGCATCTACATATGCTTTAATCATAACATTTGCAGGACAATTGCGCGGCAACGCGCGCTTTACATCATCTAGTTGTTTATAAAGTTAATGTATAGTTTATGTTAAAATATGTGTGACGTAGAATGTATGAGTATTTCATTTCAGTCTTATAGGAGTTTTGTATGTGTTATAGACTCACTAATACAAAAGCCTTGTGTTGCAAGACAACAAAACCCTTTTAAACAAAGTCATATTATAGAGTTTTGCATTTGCTATAAACTCATTGTTACAGGAGTCTTGTATTTGTTATAAACTCATTATTCTAGAAGCTTGCATTCATTGTTCAATGAGAAACCCATGTGTGTTAAGGTTCATAGTAAAATATTATACTATACATGTGATGATATGTCATAGAAAGTAATATAATCACCTACAAAAAGTAAAGTTACAGTTTTTGAATTGGTATATATAAAGTATAATATAGATACATATATGTTATGCCTGATATATTGAATGCTTAAAGTATTTATATTGACAATAGCTAGAAGATAGAACTCATCAACGTTTTGCTTATTTGTTTTTATATGCATTTCAGGTTAAAATTTAGTCAGAGTAATGGAATGCAAGGAAGTTGGTTGGCATAGAAAATGAGACTACCTAAACAAGATATATGTGTCACTTTTATTTCTTATGTTTAAACAAATTCATTTTTCTTGGCAATGATATAATCAACCAATATGTTATGTTTAAACAAAGGTTGTGTTAAATTAACACCCCATTTTTTAAAAATACACTCTTGAGACAGCCCGTAGTGTCCAGTACGGCCCGTCTTAGTCCTCGGTCAAACATTCTCCTGACAACCTATGACAATGATTGGGAGCAAGACGAGCCGTACTGGTCGGTACGACTTATCTTGCTTTTTCAACACTGACACTGCTAACATGGAAGGACATTGATTTGACTCAATATGTACAGACCAATACGGGCCGTCTTGAACAAATTTGAAATTTCTATATAAGCTTCAATCGTTTCAAACGAACGCATACGATTTCGAAGATATCTCACGATAATTCAAATTTGTAACGATGTCGTTCTGGGATGGGAGTTTTTTCAACGATTACGTGCCAGATTTGAATGATAAGCCTCCTGTTGAGTATTCATATGGCACGATAGGTCTGAATGCTGAACCTAACGCTGATGTCGGTTTTGATAGTTAAGCATCGTATGCGCAACAAAATGATTATGGGTTCGTGTATTCTGACAGTAAACAAAGTAACCCGGAGGAGACTTATGAAGAAAAGCCAGCCGATTCAAACATTAACTGGGAAACAAAAGAGGTACACTTAAATGAAACATAAATGTTTATGATTGTATATAATGACTATTATTTATGATATTTATTATTATTTTTATATGTCAGGAATTTATGTCCGAAGAAGCGCTGGTAGGGAGGGTGAAAAACATAGCACTAGACAATGGTTACATTGTAGTCAAAAGAAGAACGGAGAAATCAAAGACAACAGGCAGTGTTATCAAAGTCTGGCTCATGTGTGATCATGGTGGCGAGCATAATAGCATCGCAATCTTTAGATGGTTAGGCAGCAAGAAAATCGGTTGCCTGTTTCAGCTGATAGGGTTATACAACGAAATTCGTGAATCCTGAAAATTACAGGTGATAAACGACAATCACAATCACGAACCTGCTCAGAATCTAGAGGGTCATTCATATGTTAGAAGATTCACTCAAGAGGAACAAGATATGGTTGAGAATCTGACCAAGCAACACATGGATCCTTGTAACATTCTTTCGAGCATAAAGAAACATGACCCTGCAAACGTGTCCATCTCTAGAGATGTCTACAGTTTACAGCAGAAAATGAAAAACAAGAAAAATTCGGTGATACTCCGATGCATGTTTTGGAAAACCTGCTTCATAGTCAGCGTTACGTTTACTATACCCGGGAGGATCCTGAAACAAACGTCGTGAAAGACATTTTCTTCTGTCATCCAAAATCGTATTGCTGGTGGCGTGCATTTTCGCACGTACTGATGATGGATGCGACATATAAAACGAACCAGTACAGACTTCTATTTATTCAAATTGTTAGCGTGACTTCCACACATCAGAGCCACGTGTTATCATAACAGATCGAGGCCTTGCTGTTATGAGTGTGTGCCGTAAGGTATTTCCAGAAGCTGCAAAATATCTTTGCAGATGACACATAGACGAAAATATTGCCAAACATTGCAAGGCAAGTTTTTCGGATGCATACCGAAAGAAATTCAAGGTCGCTAGGCGAATTTAAGTAACTCTCCGACAGCAGAGTTATACGACTATAAATACAACCGTCTGTACGAAAGACTTATTAAATACAACAAAAAAAGTAAGCATCATATACCATTATTATTATCATTATATCATCATTGGTTTTTTGTTTCATTTCAGGGGTTTTGTAACAACATGGACCAATAGAACGCGCAACTTTTGTAACAACTGCAAATTTTTGATTTTTAAATTTTGTAATTCCTAAATACATCGTTATGGGAAGCATTTCTTTTTAAACTGTTTCATATATATACATATATATATATGTATATATATACAATTATTTATTTAAGTGTGTTATAAAATTATTATTATATATTTCTTTTAGAACTTAAAATTTTATTCATTAAAGATTAATAAACCTTTTTAATAGTAATAGTAATAATTATAATAAATAACAAAACAAATATTTATAAGCATTATTTATATTATTATAAACGTATCATATTTATAAAGGTTAATAATAAGACTTTATAAACTTTATTTAAATAATAAGCTTATTAACTTTATTAAATATTATGTTTTATAAATTGTATACAAGCTTTAAACCTAAAACTAATGGGTTTTATAACTACAAGGACCATTTATGTTCAAACCGAAACTATATATGTGTGTGGGGGAATATTCCGGATAGAAGGGGACAAAGGAGCAGAACAGGAGGAGCTGTTCTGCCAAGTGATCAAACTTTCAGCATTTTTTCCAATTCAGCCACCCACGCCCCCTCGTTCGAATCCCATGCGACCAACTTCACCGATCCCACAACCAATGGACGAATTCGAACCATTAATGCCACCACCACGCTCGGCCAACCTCCACCTAACTCCAACCATCTAATTAATGCATTAATTACACTAATCACGCGTTAACACCTTGATTATACTCAACCGAATCTTAAACTTAGTCCATAACTCGAATTCATCTCTCCGGTGCACTAAATTCAAATTAAACACGCACACACAGTCGCGGCATTCCTCTAAAGCTATCTGAAACATCAATTGCATCTCAGAACCCCTGAAACTTCGATTCAAGCTCGAGAACGACGAAGTGTTGACAAGTGTTGCTATTTCACAACTAGCTTAAGTGGTGCTTTTTGGAAGTGCTTAGCAACAAGTGAGTTTTCACAACCCCTTTTTAGTTTTATTTTATTTTGGGACTGTCACACATGTCGTTATTCAAATGCTTAAACTTTATGCTACTCTTGAAACATATGCGAACTATGAATGCTTTGTAGTTGAATGTTTATTATGTGTTGATCTTGTAGTGTATTTATACTTATGCTTATGTTTTTCTGCACATATACTTAGTACTTGGTTCCTAAGAGAGTCGCGCTCTCTTCGCTTTTAGTGTTAAAAAGGACCGGTACTCTATTTACGCTTGCTTGTGACATTCATAATATAATATTCATATACACTGCTATTAAGGTTTGAATACTTTGAAACTTATACTATTATAACCATGTGATTACTCACCAACTATTCAATTAGTTGACATTTACTTTACATGTGTGACAGATTAAGTGAAGAGTATTATGACAAGTCTAGGATGAATGGACCTAGATAGACTTATCAAGAACTTTAGTTTTTAAATCTTTGAATTTGTATTTTTTCAAGTTGTATTGTAATATTTTGTGTTTGTCACACCCCGGGCCGGCGGGGTTGGATCGGAGTCCCCGTCGGGCGGAAGGTTCCCGGGGCGCGATATCGGGTGTGATAATCGGGTTGATCAGATTGTCTACATAGCATCAATGTTAAGAATATCTAAAGCACAATAAAGCATTAAGATAGGATTACAAAGTTAAATTACAATGTCGATGTTTGATAATTTAACCAAGTAAACCTCTCCAAAAGAATCAAATGTTTCTATCTTGTATCTATACAAGATATCAAAAGAGATTCGTATCAACTACAAAAGATGTGCTTTCCAAAAGTCTGTTGGGTCCTCTAGTTGGGCTACCTAGCATGCAAAATTCTGAACCTTAGCTTATACATGTGCGTCACCTGAGAAAGCATGTAAGAAAACAAGGTCAACACAATGGTTGGTGAGTTCATGTAGTTTTAGTATGTGAAAAGTAGCTTTTGTTTATTGAATCAAAGTTTACAAGTCTGTATTATTTGTATGTCTTATCTTCGGTATGAGTTTAACAAGCATCGTGTTTAGAAGTTTATGATAATCCCCCAAAAGCATTCTAGTATTCCCTAGGTAACAACCCTGATCTCATTAACACCACCTGTATTATCCAACTCGGTATGCTTATATATAGGGCATACCCCTGGGTCAAGCCTACGACCCGCCCAGACGACGTCCCACCACATACTAAGTCGCATAGGACATTGTTGTTAATGATAATTAAGCGTCTTACCTAACATTCAACCTGCACAAAGTAGTATATGAGTATCAAGTTTGAGAGGCACCATTATGGACAACTTAATACCCTAGGGAATTTAGCATCCATCCATAACGGTCCTGATGATTAAATCAAGAAGAACACTGAATGACTAGTAGGGCTTGACCACTGTCAAGGCGCGGCGGTCAATCAGTGTGTCTTGCATGATTTTAACACCGAAGAGCACTGATGACTAGTAGGGCTTGACCAATGTCAAGACGCGGCGGCCATCAGTCAATCTTACGATGTCCGACAAGGAGGAACACTGATGACTAGTAGGGGTTGACACTTAGGTCAACACGCGGCGGTCAACAGTCTGTCCTACAATGTCCTATAGCTTAAGTATACAAGTTTAAAGCATCCCCATAGTTTTACTGATGACTAGTAGAGCTTGACCAATGTCAAGACGCGGCGGTCAATCAGTCTGTTGTCTGAGTCTTCCCAAGTATATCAAGCATTCACATTAGCATCATCAGATAGCAAATACCCTTAGCACTTGGTATTAACACATAGCTTTAGTATTAGCAAGTAGCTTATGCCTTTAGCACTTGGCATAATCAAATAGCATTGAGTTTAAATAGAGTCTTATGCCTTTAGCACTTGGCATAATCATTAGCATTTAGTTTTAGTTGTGTCTTATGCCTTTAGCACTTGTCATAATCAATAGTATCAAAGCATTTTTCTAAGTTTAAGACAATTGTTTCAAGCATTTAAGTGCTTTAAAAATTCTAAGCATATAAGTCTCCGTGAGTTAAGTTTCCAAGTTTAAGTTTAAGTAAGGAAGTGTAAGTGACAAACTGAATTGACACCTAGATTAAGAGTGTAAGAAATTAACCTTTAGAATAATTATATAAAGTATTAGTGTTCAGAATATGCGTTCATAGTATTTGTTTCCGAAACGAGTGTATCAAGTGTTAGCATTTAGTGTCAGTGTTTCAAAGCCTTAGCATCGAGTATGTTGTCTAAGCATAAAGTTTATAGCACACTCATCAAGCGTATAGTTTAAGCACGTAGCCCCTGGCATAGTCATTTAGACTTTAGCCTATAGTTTAGGAATAAAGTTTAAAGTATCCTCACCAAGTGTAAAGTTTAAGCCTAAAGTTTCATAGCATAAGTATCAATCATGAAGTTTAAGTATAAACAATAAGTCATAAGTGTCAAGCATACAGTATAAGCACCAAGAATAAGTGTAAAAGCATTTCTTTAAAACATTTCAATGTTTATCTAAAATGTATAACATGCTTCTCAGTCCCGAGGTAAAAACAAATATGTTTGAAAAGGGACAATGAACTCACCTTGTAGTTGTTAGGGTTGACTTAGCTTAAACAAAAGGCACGCGCTCTTGATTGTAGTGGTTGTGTATTCACGTTCCTGTATTGATTTCACGTTGTTGTAACTTATAAGTATAAGTTATAATTGAGTTGTGTGCGTGTTCGTGTTAGCCTTAAAGTCGGTTAACACGCGTAAGTCTCGGTCATTATTCGGCCTTGGTTCTCTTGTCATAGATTATATTAACACTTAGCTATTTTAAGTTAAGCTTAGAACATAGTGTCCTTGATTTCAATGTTTCACTAATTTTCATCACAATCACTTGTGTATGTTTATAACCCCTTTTAGTTCCTAAACGCATTTTAGGGTTTGTGTCAACTTGGCTTGTTTCCCTTGAAATCTCTTGTTATAATGTTTAACTTGTCATAAAATATAACTTGTACACAAAATAGTTCCTTAGTTTAAAAACTTAGGTTTGTGGATGTTAAAGTTTGTAGCTCAAATAGTTTATAACATTAAAACCTAAAATTAGGTTTTTATTAAGTTGTTTATCAAAGACTCCCATCACCTTTGTAAGACTTCCCCAATTGTTCCATAACCATACATTCTGTTTCATAAAGTTGATTTAAGGTGTGGTTCATGATGTTTGAATTTGCTAAATCATGTGGGCCGAATGTTATGCTTGAGCCCAACTAAGGCCATGGGCCAAGCAAATGGGCCTAGTCAATCACAGTGGGCCGATTAGTTGCTGGGTTGTTGGGCGACTCATGGCTTTGGACCAAGGTCAGTGGGCCTTTTGGGCCTTGACATGTTGTTGGGCTTAGGCCAAGTCTCATGGGCCAACTCAGCCAACCATAGGCCGAACTGGGCCATGGGCCGACTGACTGGGCCTCCTGAACTGTGGGAGCCAAACAGCTGGGCCGAGTAGTTTGGGCCTGAATGTGGCTTAATCTTCCTGCCCAAATGGAGTGGCCTGGGCCGAATGTGTGCTGAATGGGCCGATCCAAATGTGCCCCAACTGAGTAGGCCGAATGTGTTGATGTGGTTCGAATGAGGACATGGCCACTGGCCGAATAAATTTGATCGACCAAGGGTGTTCAGGCCGATTGAGAGCCATGGCCGAATGAGGTCTGGTCGAGAGGAGGAAAGTGGCGAATGGAGCATCAGTCGAATGGGATGAAGGTGGTCGAATGGGTGGAGTATGAGGCTTAAGCCGAATGAAGGTAACATACGAATGGCAGTCCCGACCGAATGAGAGTCTTGGCCGACTGAAGCACAACTCAGGCAAATGACGGCTGGCCGAGCGAATGGAGGGTCTCAGCAGAATGAAAATGGCGAATGAAGGTCTCATTCGACCCCCTCATGGCCTTTCGGCTCTATGCCATTCGCCGGTCTGGGTGAGGCCATTCGGCCGGTCTACCACTTCGCACACTGCCCTCCTCATCCGACAAAACTCCTAGCCAACACAAAGCAGCACTTTTGGTCACTCTTTTGGGGTGTTATTCGGGGGCTGCAACAAGGTTTTCAAGTGGTTCTAACCGGTGGGACTAAGGGGTAGAACAAAAGAGTGAAAACCCTAAAAATCGCACACTTTCAGCCCATTTTACCTTCGATTCAGAGCCTTCTAGAGCCGATCCTTTGTACTTTCATGTAGAGGAGGTCAATACCTTTGATTTGGCTCAAGAATGGAGGGATTTGATTGAGTTTTGAGAGAGTTATGGTAGAGAGAAGTTAGAGAGAGAGTGGTGGTCGGATTTAGGGTTTTTGAGAGAGAAAGTGGGATGTTTTGTGAGGAAGATGAACTCACTTCATCTTTATATACTCCGCGTGGTTTCGGGTTCGTTCTTGTCGCTCGGTTCACGGTTTCGTCGAGTATCCCGAAAGTTATGCGTTATTTAAAAGTTTTAACGAAAAGAACTTAATTAAATATTTTGATGAGTTTCAAAATTGTAAAAATATGAAATATTTAATTTCCTTAAAATTATGGTCGTTCGTATCTTTTGTCGTTTTCGTTTCGTCAGAAAACGTCACTTACGCGCGTTTTCGTACAGAGCGCTAACTGTACGAACACGATCGTACGTTTCACTTTCTGATTTTGTTTTCTACTTTTCAGTCATCATCTCAGAACTTTAAACTTTCAGATTTTATTCGTGCAGATCGTCACCTACACAAATAATTCGTCGGTTTAACGTTCCGTAACAACAACTGTTATAGTTTTGTTCTGTTTAACCTCGCATACGTTTATACATATTAGCATGAAATCAATCATCTGTTTGTCAGTTCTGTGTTGTCTGATTTGTTTCTGATTGTTAAACCGTAAGGTTTTAAATCAGATTACAGACAATCGCATAATAGTTTCATGTTATGCCACATGTGTAAATAGTATCAACATAGTTTCACGTAACGTGTACCTAAGTTACTGTGCACTTTACTGTGTAAATTACTGTTCCGGTGACGGTTCCGGCACAGATGTTACAGTGTTGGAACTCTTGAAATTTGGTACTTTAGACTATGGAACTTTAAATTCATATCATGAGCTTTTGAAACAATCTTTCACAAATCATGCCCCGGCATATTCCGCCACCGGTCGGGGTGTGACAACTTTGGTCAACGTACAACAAACCGGATGAAAAGTCAGCACTCAAACCTAAAAAGATACATCGGATCAAAACTGAGCACAACTAACTCAACACTATTAGAAGAAGAAGAAGAAGAATTTGATGTTATAGGACAAATGGGTTTCCGTCTTGACCAGTACGAGCCGTCTTGAACAGACGGCCTAGCTTTGGCATGGTATGGCCAAGACGGGCTGTCTTGGACAGACGACCCCGTGTTGGACAACTTTTTTTTAATGTTTTCTCGGTTTTCATTTTTCAGCTATTACTTACTGATTGAGATGGAGGCCAATATTTCACACCACGACGACGCCGGGGACCTCGATGCCGAGGCGTTAGAGCTCTCGCAGCACGAGTGGCTGCAGTTCGCTTCTAATTCGGCGGCAGCAATTAGGTGCCGTCGTATTCTACGCATAAGCGTGGCTAGGGGTGTTCAAAATATCCGAAACTCGAAAAAATTCGAAATCCGAATCGTATCCGAAACCCGAAAAAACCGTATCTGAAATCTTTTTCGGGTTTTTCGGGTCGGATAATATGATTTTAGTTTCGGGTCGGGTCGGGTTTCGGATATGCGAAAAGTGGTTTTTTCTGGTCGGATATCCGAAAAACCCGAAAAAAACAGGGTTGTTCGGGTTATTCGGATAAACGAATTCGGGTTTTTCGGGTCGGATGATATATTTCGAATGTCGGGTCGGGTTTCGGATAGACCAAAAAAAATTCCCAACCCGAATAATTCGTTATCCGACCCGATGAACACCCCTAAGCATGGCGACGCTACGTTGCATCGATTGGGGAGTGCTTGCAGATGCCGGTAAGGCAGATCGGGCTCGAGCTGTCCTAGGTGAGGACACTCTATGGACTCGTTTATTCGATATAGCCGATCTGCCCACACACAGGCTGATCACCGTTGAGTTTTTTTCGACCTTTCGATACAGAGCTCACCAGGCTGCAGTTCCTGAGCAGGAGGACGAGGAGCTTCCTCCTGATATCGAGTTCTCGTTATGCGACATCACATGGAGATGTCGATCGAGCGGTTTTCCGTGCTTTTAGGTATATACTACGAGCCGAAGACCGTGACGGACACATTCACCCAGGGGTTGATGCAGGGTGAGGACGGAGTGATGAGGGCTTGGTGGCCGCAGATATCTGACACGTCATTCACCAGCCACCGATTACGGGCGTCGACCATCAGAGATCCTCTAATTAGATACATCCACCGGTGCATCGTGACGATGACCTCAGGTCGCGGACAAAGCCAGGAGTGGGTGACGACGACGGATTTATTTTATCTTCACTAACTGATGACTGGTAGGCCATGCAACCTTGCATGGTGTTGTGACTTGTACTACGCCTCCTTCTACCACCGACAGGAGCGCGAGACACTATGGGGAGGCGCCTTTGTCACATACCTTGCACACAGCAGAGGCATGTTTCATTTGTTTCAGGATCTGTCGGCGATCGAGCCTCGTAAGTTCGATCGTCGGACGCTTCTGAACATGAAACTTGCTGTCGACAGTACAAAAATCACCTAATGCAACCTTTATAGTCAAAAAAGGGCTGCATTGGCTGAAGTTGCATTAGATCTAATGCAACTTTTTTGTTACATAATGCAACTTTCTTTTTACTAATGCAACTTTTTTTAAAAAGTTGCATTATGTAATAGAAATGTTGCATTAGCCTAATGCAACTTATTTGCAACCTTTTGTGACGAAAAAAGGTTGCGTTAGGCTTATTTTGTAGTAGTGATATCCCGGGTCTGGGATTACGGTTTATTAGATCCGACGGCTGCCCGTGGCAGCCAGCCTAGCTCGTCGTCATGCCGCAGCAACAGCCTAAGGACCAAGCGATGCCGGAGCCCGATCCGATTCGGGAGGAGCCGATCCAGTCACCATCACACGAGGACCCACAGCCGCAGCATCCACCGCACGTCTACCGTGCGGTGCTCCTCACCTAGCCACTCGAGACGTTTTTGCACCGTCTTGCGGACTAGACTGACGAAGTTTTACAGGACACTAGTCGTCGGGCCACATGGGAGGCATGCATCGATCGACAGCTCGAGGGCATCGAGCGACGGCTCGATCGGGTGGAGGATATGGTCCTGTGGACCATCGACGTCGTGTTAGATCGTGCGTGACGGGACGAGTCACAGCTTCCACCGTTGCTGGAGCCACGCGTCTACACAGACGACGGATCCGCTGGACCATCCGGAGCTTCGTAGTTTAGTTTATGTTTTTGTATTTTGTTTCCTTGTATGTAAAACTCATGTTGTGTATATATGTATTTTCTTTCTTTATTTGTATTGTTTCTGTCTGTGTTGTTTTATTCAATAATTACGCGACAAACTTATAACGTTTAAATTAAATTAACGTAAACAAACTAATTATTAAATAAAATAATTTAATTAAAACAATTTCGTAAATAATTAATATTATAACGTTTAAATTAAATCAACGTAAACAAAATAATTATAAAATTAAATATTTTAATTAAAACGATTTCGTAAATAATTAATATCGTTCAAAATGATAACGTTACAAACTTATGACGTTTAATTAACATAATAGATGTATATCATTCAAAAGTTCATGTAATAAACATATATCGTCAAAAATTATTTAAATACGTAAATTAAATTTAAATAAAATAAATAATATCAAGACGGCCCGTACTGACCTGTACGAGCCGTTTCAAATGACTCCACACTGGTTGACACCCAAAATGTCTTGTAAAAATAAGTCAAGGCTTGTACGGGACGTACTGACCTGTATGGCTCGTCCTAAGGAAATTTTCACTGAATCCAAGACATTCCTCTGAAATGTTTGTCTGTACTTTATACGGGCCGTACTGACCCGTCTTAGTGCGCTGGGGTATTAAAATATAAAAGTGGGGTGTCTAATTAAAAGAGCCCTTAAACAATCACTGCTACTTATGAATGGATTTAAAGTTTAAAAAGTATGTTCATGTCTCTACCGTCAAAATGTTTTACGATACACTATTTATCCTTACTATTTAGGTTACTTTGATTTTTTAAGTAAGTAATTATAATGAAACCTCCTTTGAGAACAAACTCGTTTGAAACAAAACAAAACCATTTCACAAATTATAGTGTGATTTTAAAAGTTATGTTTTTAAGCAGGCATGGGAATATCTTTCATAAAAGATCAAATAAATACAGAGATTAAATAATACAATAGGATTAGTATAGGTTCATCATGTTACTAAGGTGAGTAATCGTGTGACAAGGAAAATGATAACAAAAAATAAGGTGAATCGATGACAGTTCGAGTGACAAAAATAAATTTTCCGCTTAAACTTAACATGAAATTAACGTATCTGGGTTTTGTGTGAATGAGCTTGTGTTATATTCGGGTTGAACCTGCAAGCCCATTTACTTAAACAAAACAAGTTCATGTCAACTGTCGGCAGGTTTACGAATTAACCGTTAATCAATATATATGTATTTTATTATTTTTTATATGTTTTTATTTTAATTTGGTTAGATATTAAACTAATAGTTTAAAAAAATGAAATTTTATAATTATACGTCATAGTTTTTTGTACATTTGTAATTTTTGATATATAATTATATTTTTAAAAGTATTTGTATCTTAAAAATAACAAAAAATAAAAAATCATGGGTTAAATGAGTCATATTCTTGTCAATCTATGAATATTCGTATTGTATTCAGATTCATATCAAATTTTCGAATTCACAGAGGATCGTGATTTTGGTAATTCATATTAAAAATTATGGGTTGAATGAGTCATGTTTGATTGAATAAGTGCTCTTGTGTTGATTCCGGGGACATTTTTTAATAGGGATTGGTTATTTACACTTTCAACTTTTTATTTTAACAATCTACTGATCTTATGTGTCTCGTATAGACCTATGTGAAACATATAGCCCTATGACACCCAATGATTAGATAATGATTGGACACGTATACAAGACGTATAAGAAATCTAATCATTGACATTAATAAATTTAACAACCACTGATTGTCATTAAATACGTCTCATTGACATTGTAATAACATCAATTACATATATTTTTTTTATTTTTTTATTTTTGTTAACGGATCTAACCTTATAATAAAACAAAATGTAAAACAAAAAACGAAAAACGAAATTGATTGATAACAATTGTCATTAGTTTTATAAGTTTTCTCAAATATGAAGGTTTTCATTGGAACCCTCCCATATATATATAAACTTTAGCTTTTATAATAACCTAATCATATATGATTCCTATAAAACAAAGTAACAAACTATAAGTTTCTAATATGATCACTAAAAAAATTAATTCCACATCAAAATTCAACTCTAATTCAACATATTCCAACCAGAAGGACTTTAAGGTTATTTAAATAGGTTGACATTTATAGCATAAGAAACTAAAAAGTACTTTCTTCCTCATTTCCAAAATTGTATCAATTTACAATATAAAAAAAACATTTAAAAATATAAAAAGTCTAATGAAAAGAGATGTAACTAACATTGACTGGCTTGCTTAATTAACAAATATTATTGTATTTACTGGTTTATTTGCACTAGACGTTTCATTAAAAAGAAGAATTTCACTTTGAGTCATTGTTGCTAAAAAACAGAATAGGGGTGAAGCTTAATGAGGATCGGGGATTTGTTTTTTTTTTTTTTCCTATTATAGTAGTGTTAATTTTTCGGTTGATATGTTAGAATTTTTCCGTTAGTAAATTTTCTTGTGAGACAATTTCGAGATTTGAAAATTACATATTAAACGAGGCAAGCTCAAGCCTTAACAAAATTTAGGTTCGGCTTAGCTTGGCTCGGACCTAAAAGTCATTATCATAGTTGAGTTCAAAGTCAAGCTAACGTGTCAGTCTTGTTCTTTTCTGAGTTTTTCACGTGCTTGACTAAATGTTTTTCGTTGCATTTGCTGGGAAATATACACATAATTGCAAATTCTATAGTCGATTATTACATCATTGACGGACATTGTAAATCAATTTCTTACATTATTAACTAAAATATTCATTGATGTTAACCGACCTAGTTGTTTTACAGTCGCTTTTTACATGTTCCTCTCAGTTAGTCTGGTATTAAGAGGACCCGAAAGTTTATCACGTAAGTAAGTTCTCAGGGTTATAAAAAAAGTAAAAAATATTCATGATAATGTACTTCTAGATTTTTGACCGGTTACTTTTTAAATATACAACAAGTGGGAAGCGACCCGCGCTCCGCAGCTGGGCGTAGGTATGTGTATTATGAGTATGATTATCTTGTTAAAATATTTGCATAAAATCCCATAATTACTTTCAAAAACACACCCAAACACCTCATTACTAACACAAAAAAGGAATATCAACCATATTAAATTCATAACCATATCACCTGAAAATATAAACTGTTAAGACAATGCTCAATTTGGTGAAACAAAGGCACCATGCACCTTTGAAACTCTACGGCCAGTGTTGATTCTAGAACCTCCTCCAGTTCACTATGAAACATGACTACTTTTGAACTATTGGTGATGCAATAATATAATTGTGTGACCCATGTTAAAATCCTTTTTCACAAATTGTGTGATGCAATAAAATAATTGTGGATGATATAAAGACAAACATTTAGGCTTATATGAAGAGGGACCAAAGCCCGCATAAGAAAGAGCTTATGCTCTTCTTTCTAAGGCAATGCAAAACTGTTAATTATGCTACCCGATGTCTCAAGCAAGTCAGCAACCCTGTTATGCTTCTTTGTTTTAAGTATCAAACGGTAAAAGATATTATTTATAGCCTTTCAAATGAACAACCGATCACCATGAACTTTCCATAGATTCAATGAAGGATTGTTTTCAAATATTCCTTTTCTCTTTGATCTTCTAAATCAAAGAGATCAAACAATCTTAAAACAAATGTATGATCGCTGTAACTTTTTTCAATTTTAGCATTAGTTTTTGATGCAGCAACAAATCATAGAAAAAATTCATACATGAC
Organism: Mikania micrantha; assembly: GCA_009363875.1. Classification (NCBI taxonomy): domain Eukaryota; kingdom Viridiplantae; phylum Streptophyta; class Magnoliopsida; order Asterales; family Asteraceae; genus Mikania; species Mikania micrantha. The sequence continues at coordinate 52,287,594 of CM018689.1, read as the reverse complement.
CTGAAGTATGAAGATGTGGCCATGATGGGTCCATGCTTGGTTCATTATCTTCTTGATCATAAACATCTTGAAGCTTGTTATCATGATTACATGAAGGTAAAGATCGAAAAATATTTGGAATGAAAAAGAAAGGAGAATAGATGTAAAAGGTAAAGGAAAAGATGAGAAGGTAAATAGCGTTTTGACTTGTACTATATGCAATAGAAATAGTAAAAAATAACAGGGGTTCGGGTTAGAATAGGTTCGAGTCAAGACGGGTTATTTTAGAAAATGATTATTTTGGTCCCGGGTCAGAATAGTTTTGACAAAAATGGTTTCGGGGCATAACGGATCATCTAAAAAATGGTCAAATTTGATCTGGGTTAGAACGGGTCAAATTTAAAAAATGCAAAAGTCTTCTTCCATTTAGGCTTCTATGATGGATCAAGATGATGCCAGATTATGAAAAAGAAACATCAGATTAAGAATTGATTACCATTGAGAGCCTCATAAGTCTTCTTCCATTGTCGCTTTTAGCCACCCACTTGGCACTTATCCTCATGTTAAAGGAGTATAGTTTGTTTGATATCACTATATATGATAAAGCAAACAATATGATAACAACTTCCTTCCAAAAAAACAAAAAATAAATAAAATAAAAAGCTAAATGTTCATATCAGACTTATATATCAAATGATAATAAAAGACTATCAAATGGGGACAAATAGAATACATGGGTATCCTTATAACTCAGCAGAAACTAATGAAACCAAATATTTGAGTTTGAAGTGTCAAATGAGTTGCCCTTTGACTTGAATTAACAAACTAAAAGAAATATAGGACACTAAAGAAATTGCTATCATAATACATTATTTACACAAAACTATCATACTCATATACCAAAAACCAATAAAATAAAAAATTAAATAAGTTTTAAAAATCTAAATGTATCAGATTATAACTAAGATCAGAAAGCAATAATGGGGACAGATAGAATATATACAAAGTCATTCTTTGAGCTATTATATCTAGCAACATCCACCTCAATCATCCGCTTATCTCACACTAACAGTTTCTTTAAAGCATATATGCAAACTCTATCCCAACCAATAATCATATCAGACTCAAACTCCACCTACACAGATAAAACACACAGGGACTCAGACTCATATTAGACTTAGGCTTCACAAATAAGAAAACTTGTGGGAAACAAACAGGGACACTAAGGTAGTGATATCTACTGTAAATTTGATTGGGTTGCAAAGTTAGGCAAAGGATCTTGTGTTCTCAATTTAAACGATATGCTAAAAACATCGTATTCAAGCACATGCAAGAAAAACCCAACACAATTGTTGAAATTTAACACAATTATGGAGGACTAAATAGTCCAACTTTCATAATTCTACCCGACGATGCATAAATATAAATAGTTAAAGCCTCCAAAATTCTACAACTATCATATACAGATTTGTAGAATTCAACATCTTGAAATTAATTCACACATAACCGGTCTTAAAAAAAACCAACAAATAAGATCAAATTGTGAAGAAAAGCTAAGCTTTTGAGCACACAATTAGATGAAAAAAGAAGTTACGTATAAATAACAAAGGTAACAAATAATTTATTTCAAAATCTTAAATTCCACAAAACATATAAACAAAATGAGGGCAAAACAAAGTTGCACTGAACTAAAAATAAAGCTATCACAATCACATTAGTAATTAATCATAACTACAATTTCTCTTTAAAATTAGTGTATGAATTAGTCACAGACAAATTGGAAATTCATGAAGCAACCTTCATTTTGATTACCTTAATCAGCACAATGTTAGCATAAAGCAATGCTTGGAGAGATCAATTGGTTTACTAATTACTACATATTCGAACACTAAAATTTCACCCAACAAACATTGAAATTTCAGATTGCAAATTTGAGATTGATTAAGGAAACCCTAAAATCAAATAAAACATAATTCACATAGGTGCCTGGAGAGATCAATTGGTTTACCAATTACTACCCTTTGACACTGAAATTCTGGACATAAAACACACAACAAAGCAGGTGGCTCGATCAGAGCAACAGAGAGAAAGAGAGGGAAGCAGTGAGAAGAGGCGTAACATGTCACCATCATCATTAGATCAAGACAACCGATGCGTCAAAGTAGGGGGCTCGATCACTCACTGCAGATACACCCTCACCTCTTCTCTCGATAAACAGAAGATATGTGAAGAGAGAGGCGACTCCTTTCTACTCTCTCTAGAACGCTATCATCATCCTTTATCGTCGATATAACAACCATCACCGGAATCAAGGCCGGGAATCACACCTGAGAGAAAGAACGCTATGTGAAGAGAGAGTCGGTGGGTTGGCGGATACGATTCGCTGTCGGAACCAATACCAGAGAAAGAGAGAGGACGGTGTGAGGAACCTTACCCGGATTAGAGATTGAATCTGTCGAATTTGTTGTTTCTTCTTCAACGTGAAAGGAAAAATGGGTGTGGCATTACTCTATCATATTAAATAATAATGTTAATAAAACTACTCGACGCTTTTTGTATTTTTTTTTTTATAAAAGTAACCCTAATAATGTAACCTAACTGTAAAAAAAATTGAAAAAAAATAAATTTTTGGATGGTTTTTTTCATTGTTTTCAAAGTAAAATACTACCAAACCACATGAATCATCTCGACAATTTACAATTATAACTCTAAAAGTTTAAATCTATCCAAATAATCGTTCTTTCAAACGTCTTCGAATAGTTGAAACAGTGTGAGATTATATTGTTCGTGGTGTACGAATACCGTATCTTATAATTAAACCCTTAGTTTGGTAATAATCTTTTATCAAATAACTAGTTTTTATAACTAAACAAATATTATAGCTATATCAGATTATAGTCATACTTGTATTATAATCTAATAGAATAACTATAAAACTCTAACCGAGCCACATGAAACGTTATCTATAAAATATCAAAATCATTGTGGTTCGAAGGTTTGATATTACTGTCTCTTAAAAAATAGGGGTTTTGTTTAAATCCACACACATCTGTATATTAAGTTTATTTTATATATGTATGTTTTAAATATTTATTTTAAAAGAATCACAAGCACGCTTTGATTTCTTAAGTTTAATTTTATTACATCCAAATATTTCAAAGTAAATCCCCAAAATTTTGTTTTATTAGAGTTCAAACACGATTACATTGATTTGATTTTTAAATAAAACCCTAGGGATTACATCAAGTAGGTTCCATTAAGCACATAAGCAATTAAGTACACAATACAAGTTCAACACGTAATAACATTTCAACTAATAACATTACAAAGCTTGCATAGTTTCAATAGGTATAAGAGTATAAGTTTTGAATAAAGACATGTGCCCCAAAGTAATGTAAAACAAAACGGGGATACGAAAACTCACTTGTGTTGCTAAGCAAATCCAACAATACAACTAAAACTAGTTGTGCAATAGCAAACAATTGTCAACCTATTTTTTTAATATAACCTGTTTTTTTAATATAAATGTATAAGAATATGTCTATTAGCTTCTTATCTTCTAAGCAGATGTTTAGTTTTCTAAGTATTGGGTTTTTTTAATCCTTAGTTTAAAAAAAACATATTTTATAAGTTCAAATGGTATTTTTAGAACTAAATTTATTAACTTAAAGTTTTAAGTTTAATTTTGATATTTTATTTAAAAGTATATTAATTAAAATATTACATAAATTTTATAAAGAATTCTTTAGAATATATACATAAAATTATACCAAGTTCATTTAAGTAAAACTTGTAATAAAAATGTTTTTAAGATTTTATTTAAACAAAATGATTTAAGTAAAAAGATAAAAATGCCTTTTAATTTTATAAAATTAATACAAAATGTTTAAAATATTTTTTTATACCTCTTATATGAGTTCACTGATTTTGAGTATAGTTTTTTTTATAAGTTAAAATAATTCTTAAATCTATTTATAATATTTAAATGGAATAAAATAGGGTTTATTATTAAAACTATTATTTTAGCTATGTTTTTGCTTAATGTTGTATTTTTCTAAACAATTTAGGACATAATGATGTTGCAATTAAACATAATGTTAAGCAAGTATGACACAATAACGAGTATAAATAACATAATAATTTTTAAAAAATGCACAATTATCTGTAAAAAACACAAAAAGATAATTATACACAAACGTTTAAGAAAGACATAATGACAATAGTTAAACACAATGAGCTGAAAAAATTTGTTTTATAAGTAACACTATACTTATTTTAAAGATAAAAAATGGTCGTTTTTATTATATATATTTTTAAAAAAATAATATCGTATGTAAAAGTTAATAAACGTTTAAAAAATGTTGGAGGAAAGTGGTTATGACTAAATTACCCTTTACCATATTTTTTCTCTAAAATTTTAAGTTTTTCTTCTTAAATTTGATCACATTATCTAATGGTTAATAATCATTTTTAAACTTTTTAGGATAAGAAAACTATTTAGTTGAACCTAATATATGATTAGGTTCAAATAAAAAGGGTAAGATTGGTGAGAAAGTTGAGAAGGATTGTGGATTTGACAAGTGACATTACTCTAATTTTATTAAAAGGGTATTTTGGTCATTGTGTTTAATGCTTCAAGTTATTGTGTTTAATATTTTTATTATTTTGTTTTATTTTTTATATCATATTGTCTTATTTTGTTATTGTTTTTTATGCATTAAATAAATTGTTCTTATTTATTTTTTATGTTTTATGTATTAAAAGTACATAATTGTGTTATTTTACCATTATGTTTATAAAACTTATAATTTTAAAAAACATAAATTGTTTTTATTTTTTGAAAAATACATTTCCGTCATTGTATATATGTTTATGTCATTGTGTAATATATTCATCATTGTGTTTTATCGTCAGAACATTGTGTAATGTAATCATCATTGTGTGTTATGTTCAAGTCATTGTGTAATATATTCATCATTGTTTTTTATCTTCAGATGATTGTGTAATATAACATCATTGTGTCTTACATTCTAGTCATTGTGTAGTAGTCATTATTTTGTTATACGTTAAGGTCATTGTGTAATCTACGCGTCATTGTGTTTTACGTTCAGGTAATTGTGTAATATACACATTGTGTGTTATGTTCAGGTCATTGTGTAATATATTCATCATTGTTTTTTATCTTCAGATGAATGTGTAATATAACATCATTGTGTCTTACATTCAGGTCATTGTAATAGTCATTATTTTGTTTTATGTTAAGGTCATTGTGTAATTTACGCGTCATTGTGTAATTTACGCGTCATTGTGTTTTACGTTCAGGTCATTGTGTAATATACACATTGTTATATTAAATGAATTTGTTTTGTTTTATAATTATGATTTACATATAAAAAGTACATGATTTTGTTGTTTCATCAATATTATTTTTAAAGCTCATGAATTTATAAAAAAATAGTTAGACACTACGACGACAAAAAGAAACACTTACAAACAAAAAGACACAATAATAGACAATTAGACACAATGACGCATTACAAATATAATAGGTAGAGGAAAACATTTTTTTTTTAATTTTTTATATAACAATACTATACTCTTTTTAAAGATAAAAAATGCTCGTTTTTTTGTGTAATTTTTTTAAAAAAATAATATTGTATATAAAAGTCATGACCGTTTAAAAAAATGGAGGGAACATGATAAAAAGTCAACAAAAGTGTATATGACTAAAATACTCTTCCACTAACTTTTTTAATACAACTTTGATCTCAACCATTAAATTATATATCTAATGGCCCATAATCGTTCTCACTTCTCACCAAACTAAGCCTTTTTACTATAACCTCACCCTATATATATATATATATATATATATATATAAATTTACGTACATAGTTTAATTTTTTATATTTCTTTGCTTCTAACACATATAATCAACATAATAGACAACACAACCGTGAAATTCATAATACTAATAAAAACTAATAAAGTGTAAAAAATTATATGTCAAATATAAATAGGAAAACTGTTTTTAAAATTTTTAAATATGAATTTTTAATTATTAAACCATAAATAATCAATTTTAACTTAAATTAATTTCCACAATTAAGTTAAAGGGTGAAAATGTGAGAATAAATGTGATGATGTCATATGTTACTAATCCTAGCTAGACAGTTAAGACCCCTAGCTAGACAGAGTAAGACTGGCAAAACGGGTCTTAACGGGTTTAACAGGTTTTCAGACGACGCGATTAATGCAAATCTAAACATGAAAATGACTTGTTTAACACTTGGTTTGATGATTTAAGCATGGCAGTTCTATATTTTATATAACAAAAAGGAAAAATGATGAAGTCTAGCATCTTAATTTTTATTATTTTTAAAAAATTAAAAAATCAAATAGTAATTTTTTTGCTAAACAGGTATAATCGTGTCTTAACAGGTACCCATTTTGCCAGCCCCTGCTAGACTATCTAGTAAGCAAACAAATATCTAAATATGCACCTAATTTTCTGTGAGGCTAAATTTATAGAATTAAATAAATCAATCATTTTTATAAACACAAGCCAATAAACTATGGGTGTAAACGAGCCGTGTTGAGCATAAGCTCGTTAAAACTTGGGCTTGAGTCGTTTTGGTTTAACAAGTCTCGAGCTTGACTTGGAAGAAAATTTTTATTTCGAGTTTGGCTTAGCTCGACTCATATATTTTTTAATTTTCCCGTTTATTACTTTATATTATTAATTATATATATATATATATATATATATATATATATATAGATAGAGAGAGAGAGATTGAATCTTATGAAAAACCAATCTTAGAAAGAAAACCCTTAAACCCTATGTGAGCTATTGATTTGGAATCTTAAAAATAAATATGTGGTCTAAATTAAACCTGAATAAAAAATTGGTATTTGAATAAACAAATTATTTTTAATGTGGGTTAGTTTGAACCACATATTTATTTTCATGATTCCAAATCAATAACTCACATAGGGTTTAAGGTTTTTCTTTTTAAGATTGAGTTTTCATATGATTCAATTCCTATATATAATTATTTTTCAAATATAACTTAAAATATATGATTTAAATATATTTTTATGATTATATATACATAAAAATAATTAATTATATGAATATACATGTAACAACCCATTTTGGTGAAATATTATAAATTAAACATAATTGGTGTATGATTGTGTTTATTTTAATTAAAGGGTGTTTTGTATGATTTAATTATCTAAATATTATTTGGTGAGTGCTTTTAATAAATACTTGATTTAAAATATAACATATGGTGATGTTAACTAACTTATCTAAGTTAGTCATGATTCATTAGTTTTAACATGTAAATTGAGGGGTTAGAAGTGTCAATAGCTGAAAGTTAAATAACAAGGGGGTTTAATATTGACTTTGGTCAAAATACACACACTTCATGTGTGTATGTGTGTGTTGGAGACGACCCAGACAAGAGGAGAACAAGAAGAAACTTTAATCTTCAAAATTGAGGCTTCAAATCTGCAAGGATCTTTAATGCAACCAAGATTTTGAGTTCTCCTTGCTTCGTACTACATTTAGGTATGATTTTTGGGTGATTATGGTGAAAATTTCGTGGGTCATCATTGGGGGTGTGGGTTTGATGGGTAAAACTCTCAAATTTGGTGTTTTTAGAGTGTCAAATGTTGTTAATGATGTTGATAATCATATAGGAACAACTTTTGATTGTTTTCTTTCATGATTTACATGTTATGAAAATGGGGGAATTGGGGTTTTCATGGAGTTGATGACTATGGTGTGTAAAGTTAGTGTTTAAAGGTGGGGATTTGATGATTATCACTATATTGTTGTAGTTTGTGGTGAAAATGTTGAGATTGATCATTTTTAAACAAAATAATGGAGTTACATAGATGTGTTAATGATAAATGATCATTAGGAGAAGAACTTGTGCATACATGGTGTTTGATGAAATGCCAAGTAGGGTAATTAACTTAAAAATTGGTTTAAAACCTATGGTGATATGAAATAGGTGGGTGTATAAACTCCACAAAGGTGAATTGTTATGGTGAAGGGTAGATTGGAAGTAATTAAGTTAAAATAAAATGGTGACATTGGGGTGAATGGGTGTATTTTGACTAATTATGGTCAAATTTTATATTAAACCTATTAGTGTGATAATAGGAATTGATAGTGAAGGTGTAATTGGCACCAAACGACCCGAGAAGGAAGTTGTTATAGAGGATAGCGCGTCGGAACAAGGTAAGTCACCCAATATTCTATTTTTTATGTGTAATGGTGTTATGCATGAATGAATATGTTGTGGAAGATTGACTTTATGGTGAATAGATGATATTGATGCTTGTTGATAGACAATAATAAGCAATAGGTGATATATGTTGCTTGATTGTTGTTGGTATGGTGTCTTTATGCTAGTTCATGAATGACTTGGTGTTAATTTGTATGTGTGTTGAATGATTTGAATTATTTCACAAGGTGTGTGAATTGTAATTGAAATCAACCCAAATTGGTGTTTTGAATCACAAGTGGTGTGATCATGACATTGGATTATTCACATGGTGTGTGAATGTCTTTTGTTTGGTGTAATTCAAGTTAGTAAAACACAAGTGGTGTGGTTTACGTAACTTGAGAAATCTTGTGGAATAAGATTTCAAAGGAGTTTTGGGTGCAAACGACCCGTTAGTAAATCGTTTGATATTATGACCATGATGGTTATAATTTGGTGAATTAAGGTGTTTATTATGATTATATGGTGTTATATAATGTTTATGGGGGTATTGGAATGGTCGTATTTGAGCGGAATGGGTCGAGATGGTGTAAAACATCAAAATTGGGTGTGCAGGTGGTGCTGGAGTATCATACGCCGGGGGATACGCCCCCAGATACGCCACCTTCAGCTCAAGAGTTGAAACTTTCTGTGATACGGCTCAAATACGCCAAACCCATACGCCAAGTGTTGAAATAGACCAAAATTGACTTTTTTGGTCATGTAAGCTCGGGTGGGCGGGCATGGTGATCTTACTTAGTTTTAATGAACTAATGGTGACTTAATTATGGTGTATTCAGGTGAACAGAAGGGTTGAACGCGGTTGTGATCGGATTGCTAAGCAAGGACTCGGATCAAACATGTTTGGGGTTTTTCTTTGTTGGTTTAAAACAAAGGTTTTTGTGAACAAATCTAATGTTGTTTTTGGTTGTTGAATGTTTAATTAACATCAATTATTTTGAAAAGTCCATTCAAGTGGGGTGTTTAAGGTGTTAATTACATTTGTCGGTTTGAAAAATCTGTGACCTATTTTGATTTGTCGTTTAAAAACACGTGTCATGTGTTGGTGGGTTTTGGGGCTTACAATACATTTAATGGAATAATAGAAATTATAGAAATAAAAAGCTCGTTTAGTCTCGTGAGCTGGCTTGAGCATGATATGTGAAACTCAGTCTCGAGCTTGACAACTAAACGAGGCATATTTCAATGCTCTAGCACGTTTAGCTTGGCTTGATCACTCTTCATGCTTTAAGTGATTTGTCGTTTTCAACAGATCATCGTAGTGTTAAATGTCTCTCTTCTACCTTAGATAAAGGATTCAAATCCTAAAAGAGAGAGATTGTGTATTTGTATTGTAAATTTGAGAGTAGAATCAATAAGGTGTGATATTCTAAAAAAATCAACAATATATTGCTTGAAATAGAACAAATTGTATTGAAGAAAATTTTCTTCTTACTATTTGAAAGAGCTTTATACCGAACGCGTTATCACATAATTAAAATTTTACTTTATTTACTGACACTATGTTAGTAACCCCGTGTATTACACGGGTTGAATTAAATATATATAATAAATAATTATTTATAAAAATTTAGACAATATAAGAAAATTTTTTGATTGAAAATATGACTAGAATTATGTATAATTTTATACTTTAAGTAATAAAAGAGTTATATTATTCTATAAACACTAATTTTTTCAAAGTTTATTTCTTTAAACATTTTGTTCTAAAAACCTATTTTTAAAAATTGTATATTTTATAATAATTTGAATTTTTAAAATGCATATCTTTAATATTAATAATTTTAATGTATTAAACAATATGTTTCTTAGTTTAAAAATGTAAAAAAAAATATTTAATATTTAATATTATTATATTTAATATAAGGTTCCGTATTTAATATGAGAGAGATGCGGGAAATTAAAGTGGGGGTGCTCTAAAAACCCACCATGTGTCCTTAAAAACTTTGATTTATTATAATAAATTTGAACTTTACATTATATTTAATTATTAATTAAGAAGAAATAAATCCAATCCGGGCATGACTTTGAAAAAATAAAACTGCTTGATTAACTTACTTGCTGGTAAAAAAAATTTTCAATTTACTTGAGCATGAGATGGAGATGCATTTGAATAAAACAATCCACCTATAATTTTTGATTATTAATAATAGTCTATTTAGACCTTACCACTTTGACGGTTTGACCCATAATAAGATAAATGGGTAAATTTGTATACACAATTATTGTACATTGGGCTGAAATTAAAAAAGAATATTATGACATAAAACGTGTTAAGATGGGTAGCATCTTAATATAATACGAGCAAAGATGAGTAACTTAAAACTATGTGAATATAATTGATTCAAACATGTAAAATGATTAATAATGCATTTGATGATGAAAATCATTAAAATTTATCAAAATAAGTTATTTGTTTCATTACAACTCATTCTAAATTGAAACAAATTGATTTTTTTAAAAGCGATACATTTATGCTATAGCTAATTTTACTTAAAGTATATCCTGACTTGCACTCATTCTGACTCATACCCAACCTAACACACACTCATTCTGACACGTTACCTGGCCCAACCCAACCAATCCATCTTGTGAGACTTATAATATATATGCATCTATTGGTGAAGCAAGCCATCTGTTGATCACATCCAAACATTCTTTTGGTTTGTCTGCCGGCACGTACTAAATACCTGCAAACATTCCATTTTCAAAATAAATAATAAATAAATAAATATAATACGTATCAAAGGACAAAGAATAGTGCGAGCTTTGAAATAAATAAGGTTAAGTTGTTGTCACGTGGCTACAGTTCAATGTTTCTTTGCATCATATCCTTTTAATTTGTTAAGGTACAGAGCAAGAATCATATGTACATAAGACCCAAGTTTGACCCTACACGGCTACACCTCCCTAGACATGACTGCCCATGCATGAGTCTTGTACAATTGTCAACGACAAATTAAAAAAAAAAAAAAAAAGATATATGAAATATTGGAATGTTTTATTACTTCAACTGTGGCAAATGTCAACGACAAATCAGTTTTTCCCCATGTCATTCCTTCTCTGCAAGACAAAGATACAAGGAATCAATCAATAAAACTATATATATATATATATATATATATATATATATATATATACACACACACACACACACACCCATGTTTATTACGTTAACTGAATAACTACATCTTATTACTTTGGGACCCACATTAAAGTATATCTAAAGGCGTATGTTTTTTTTCTTTTTTAATTAATGTAGGACGTACTTATATTAATAAAAAAAGAAGAAAAAACCTAAATATTTAGATTTACTTTAATGTGGGTCCCAAAGTAATAAGATGTAGTTATTCGGTTAACGCAATAAAGAAGGGTTAACATTCGAACCATCCCTATATATATATATATATATATATAAACCTTTAAGAACGTAGTGCAATGGTTTAAATGTATGAAAAACTACCTATATGTCTCCCATTTAGAGTTACTTTTTATGGAAGCTAACAACCCAACCGTTTGCACTTGTGTTTTACCTGTATGTTCCGGTTAGTTGGGTATTGGGGTAGACTCAAGGTTTTAGTGCGTAAGTGGGTTTTCACTGCTATAATTTTTTTAATATATATGTGTATACCAAAAGGTGATATTAATCCGGTTTATGGTACGGATCCAATTTTCTTGATGCTTAAATATGAAAAAAAAACATGTCTACAAAATGAAATTTAAAAATAGTTAACTAAATGAACCAATATCATATCGTACACACCCTCCAACTTGACCATCAACGTAGTATGGGTTCTATGGGATTTCAATTTTCAACTCTGACACCAAGAGACGCTATCCACCGCTCAATACGAACACATGGGAATGTCATGTCATGATCGCCACTTTTGATGCATGTAATGTTAAGTAAATCTTCACAACTTAACGGGTACGAGTCGGTTAAATGAGATGGGTCAACAGCTAAATGGGTAGTGGATCAATCGGTTTTATTTATTAATGTAATCACATGTTTGTTGGTCTAGTAAGTTTTAGTTAGTGAGTCAGATTGATCATGGGATGTTTTTCCTGGTCTTTTGGTTGTGTTTACGTGGGTTTCGTGCATGATAATTAATTATTCAGGTTCAAGTTTCTAGATGTTTTTATTTGATGTAATTTAATTTTTGGGAAAATTACCAAAATGTTCACTTTGACCAAATTTTTATACAAAATGTCCATTTGACTTTTCAAAAGCAAAAATGTCCATCCTCTTTACGAGCGCCGGCGCCTGTATACTTATGGGCGGCCGCCTGTGTAATCCCCAATCAGAGAGCACCATGTGTCCTACACGGGCGCCCACGCCCCTTAAAAATGACAAACGCCCGTTTAAAAATTAAGTTGTCACGGGCGTCGGGCCCACACTGACACCTCTGTCACGGGCGTCCGCCCGTAAAAAAAATAAAATAAAATAGTCTGTCATCTCACAGGCACCCGGACCACCTACACAGGCGCCCGAACCTACCACACAGACGCTCGAACCTACTTACGGGCGTCCAAGCTTTTTTTCTCGAAAGACGTGATAGATATAAACTTGTGAGACATACAATTAATTTATACAAACCTCTATTAAAGTATTTTTGTTTGTACATCTCTACATCACATTTTGTATTTTAGCATATTAGGGATTTAAAAAAAAAAAAAAAAAAAAACCTCACAGGCGGACGCCTGTTTGATACAGGCGGGCGCCTGTAACACGTCTTTCGAGAAAAAAAGCTTGGACGCCCGTAAGTAGGTTCGGGCGCCTGTGTGGTAGGTTCGGGCGCATGTGTAGGTGGTCCGGGCGCCTGTGAGATGACAGACTATTTTTTTTTTATTTTTTATTTTTACGGGCGGACGCCCGTGACAGAGGTGTCAGTGTGGGCCCGACGCCCGTGACAACTTAATTTTTAAACGGGCGTTTGTTATTTTTAAGGGGCGTGGGCGCCCGTGTAGGACACATGGCGCTCTCTTATTGGGGATTACACAGGCAGCCGCCCGTAAGTATACAGGCGCCGACGCCCGTAAAGAGGATGGACATTTTTGTTTTTGAAAAGTCAAATGGACATTTTGTGTAAAAATTTGGTCAAAGTGGACATTTTGGTAATTTTCCCTTAATTTTTTTGGTTACATTAACTAGAAAGAGTCAAATGTTTTGTTATGTTTTTTTTAATCGTAAGGTTATCTCCTTCTAAACTATTCCAAACTAGTTACATCATATCATTGCATATTTGCATGGGTTAGAAACCATTACAGGTCATTATAAATTAATTAAATAATTATGTTTATTTTCAGGCGACAATTTTATTATATTTTGATTAAAGAGAAAGTACATTGTCTCGTTTCCTAAATATCAAAACTCGATCGACCATTTTTGCAAGTTAGTTTTTTTATGATAAACAAAGCTAAAGGAGAAAGAAGAACAACCAGATCGCTTCAGACAGATGTATCAATACTATGAAAAAAAAGGGCGTTTAACTTGAAGGAAATGATGCAACAGCAGGTCGATGTAGCTAGCGCAATGCAACATCGTGCCTGTGGTTGAACCAGAAGAAGAGGTGCAGTCATGTTTGGCTGATCTTAACAGTACGTGTTTAAAGAACGGACATGAAGTGCAAGAACTGCATGAACCGGCCGACGACGATCTTGTGGTTGACATGCCGGCACTTGTACGTGGGTGCCTGGTGTGTGAAAGAGGGTTAAGACCTGCCCAATCTGCAGCGTGACAAAAACCAAAGTTTGTTGGTGTCTTCGGTGGATTATTATTCGCATGCAATACATAAAAAATCAAACTAAATGTACAGAAGGGATTATTATTATTATCTCAAAGCAGAAGCGAAGAGGGATGTTTTAAGTTTTTAACCGGTCTACAACTAACTCCTCCATCACGGATTCAACAAGAAGAAGAACAGATCAATACATCAAATTCTTTTGATGTTTCTGTTTTAGTCCAATCTGAGAGACCGAATTTGTTTCTTATAAGGACGGTTTGGAATCACAATTAATTCAAATGACTCAATTGACTTTTACATTAAATACCTAGACTACAAAAGACATTAACAAGGATATCTTCAGCTGATTTGATAGTTCTACCTGAATGTCTTCTGACTTAATTGGTCCTGATGGTAGTAAGCAACTCTGCATATTTCTGTACAACCATTGGAAAAACAGAGTTATCCTCCGAAGGTATCCAATCTTCCGAAGGTTAATTATATATTCAGAAGGCTGATAACTTCCGAAGGATAATTTCATCCTTTCGATGTCTTCTTTTGGACTTGTGGAGATTGGAGTGGTCCAGATAGTGTGTATCGGTAAGCACCAGCCTTTTATTATCTTACAGTAGATTTGAAAACAAATAAACATATAACCAGTGGCGAATGTTTGTAGTAGTGTATATTTCCCGATACGTAGTATAAAATTTTTTAAAAACCTTTATTTCGCCCTCCCTGAAAAAAAAAATTATTTCGCCCCCCCCCCCTCCGCTGTCTTGGTCAAGCTCCACCACTGCATATAACTGCTATACTAATTTTCTACCCACATATATATAGGCGGCTATCGTTAAAGAAAAAGATAGAATTCAAATCAAATCAATTCACGTTTTATGTGTGTATTTTTGTTTTCTAGTACTTCCTACCTATCTTGGTAAACGTATTCTATGTATTTATATGGTAGCCCACCCATCCATTAATGTTCACAAAAAATTCAAAAGATGGAGATGGAATCATTGAGATTAAAGAGTTTCTCACTTCTGCTGCTACTTCTAGCACTTCAATCTCATACCATAACTCCATCAAACTCAAAATCAATCGTTTCAAGTCTTCCTGGATATCCTGGCCAACTTCCTTTCAAACTCGAAACCGGGTATAATTAACATCCCCTCACATCTAACTTGATTGATTATTTGCGTAAATAAGTGTTTGAAATCAGTAGAAATCCTTGTGTAACATGTTTTAGTATACTTTTAGGTGATCTTAATTACAAATTATTAGTTTGCATCTTTTAATAACTATCTTATGTTCATGGGTACATATTGTTATAGCTATATATAATTTTTTTTTTGTTTTATGGAAGGTACGTTGGAATAGGAGAAAAAGAAGAAGCACAATTCTTCTACTATTTTGTTGAATCTGAAAGAAACCCAGATGAAGACCCACTCATATTTTATCTCACTGGTGGTCCTGGATGTTCAGCTGTTATTACCTTCTTCTATCAAATAGGTCTAATTACCTTTTTGTTTTTTTGATGACCACTTGGGTACCCCAACCAGATGCGGATCTATTTAGTAGGACCACTATTTTCAGAGTTTCAATTACATATAACCGGTAAAGAATTGGTTAATCAGAGAGTTAATCGTTTTCTCTCATAGTATCTTCATTAAACAATCAAGATTAAATATACATCGGTAGATGGATAAAACTCAACAAACGCTCAACAAACAAACTGAAAATAAGGAAACCATCTAACAAACTAATTAATAGATAAACTATCCAATATTCCCCCTCAAGCTGGAGCATGTAGATCTTGCATGCCCAGCTTGACAAGCAGGTTCCGGAGGTGTTGAGCTCCCAGCGGTTTAGTGAGTAGATCTGCAATTTGTTGCTTTGTGTCAATGTGCTTCGGATGAATTTCTTTAGACTCCACTCGCTCTCGAACAAAATAGCAATCCATTTCCACATGCTTAGTGCGTTCATGGAAAACTGGATTATTCGCGATATGCTTCGCGGCCAAATTATCACAAAACAGTGTGGTGCCATTCGTTGGTGCCTCATTGAGTTCTGTCAGTAGCGATCGAAGCCACAATACCTCACTAACTGTAGTTGCCATGGCTCTATATCCTGCTTCAGCGGAAGATCGTGCTACAACTGATTGTTTCTTTGATTTCCAGGAGATAGGTGCACCTCCTAACAAGATCAAGTACCCCGTACGTGAGCGTCTGGTAAGGGGGCAGCCAAGCCAGTCAGCATCGCAGTAAGAAAGTAGTTGCAAATCTCCTTCTTTTGGGAGTAGTATACCGTTGCCTACGGTTGTTTTCAAATACCTCAATACACGAGTGGCAGCAGCATGTGATTTTCACGTGGATCAGATACAAACTGACTCAGCACATTTACTGAGTATGTGATATCCGGACGAGTTGCTTGTAGGTACAGTAATCGCCCAATTAATCGTTTATACTTGCTTGCATCAACCTTCTGGTCCTCGGTACCATTATCAAGTTTTAGGTTTTGCTCCATGGGGAATGCACTTGGGCGACATCCTTGCAGGCCACTGTCTTTCAGGATATCCAGAATGTACTTGTGTTGGCTTAAAACTAAACCGTCTTTTGTTCGAGCCACTTCAATTCCCAGGAAGTATTTCAAGGTTCCGAGATCTTTAATGCTGAATTTTTCATGGAGTTGGGACTTGGTGAACTGTATTATTTCCATGTTGTTTCCGGTAATTATCACATCATCTACATAGATTAACGCAGCCACAAAAGTCTCATCTTGCTTATATGTGAACAGCGAGTAATCTGCCCTTGATTGAACATATCCAAGTTCTAAGAGCGCTTTGGTGAACTCGTGGTACCAGTTACGTGACGCCTGCTTAAGTCCATACAAGGACCTTTTGAGTCGGCAAACTCGTGTGTCATTTTCCTTCGAGAAGCCTTGTGGAAGCTTCATATAGACTTCTTCTTCGAGACCACCATGTAGAAAGGCGTTGTTTACATCGAGTTGATGTATGATCCAATCCCTTTTGACAGCCAAGGCAAGTAGGGTCCTTACAGTAACAAGTTTTGCTACCGGCGCGAATGTATCGTGATAATCTACTCCTTCCATCTGAGTGTAACCCTTCGCCACTAGCCGGGCTTTGTATCGTTCGATTTCACCGCTTGGTTTATATTTGATTTTGTACACCCATTTTGAGTCTATTGCTTTCTTTCCGTCTGGTAATTCTTCAAGTGACCATGTTCCGTTGTCTTCAAGAGCCTTGATTTCTTGCTTCATGGCTTCTATCCATCGCTCATCCTGCGATGCTTTGTAAAAAGTTCTAGGCTCATCATGCGAAGTGATGGCCGCAAGAAAAGCTTTGTGGTTATTAGAAAAGTTGCTATATGTAACATAGTGAGCTAAAGGGTGTACCGTAGAAGGAGCTTGATTGGAATTCGGGTGTGCATGGTCGATTGAGGGAGGAACATTCACCTTGTAGTCTTTGAGATGTGCCGGTTGTGTTCTTATTCTTTGTGATACACGTCCCGGGTTGCCTGTGGGCTCTTCTTCATTTGTTTCGGCTTGGTCTGGTGTGTCATGTGCACCGGTTGGCCCATCAGCCCAAGACATAAAATCAACGTCCTCATCCAATTCTTCATCAGTGGATGCAATTTGTGTCTCATCATTCACGACCTCTTCTCTTCTCTCGTTTTCAGAGTTCTTGGTTTCATCTTGGGAGTCTTGGTATTGCGAAATCATTTCTTTATCATCCTTATCCATCTCGTCCTTTGAGGTTGAGAATGGGAATGTGTCTTCAAAGAATCTTACGTCCCTGCTCACAACAACCCTTTTCTTTTCTAGGTCGTATATTTTATACCCTTTTGTACCAAAGGGGTATCCCAAGAACACTCCCGCCTTTCCTCTTGGAGCAAACTTGTCTCCTTTCGTTTCAGTGTTCCAGAAATAGGCTAGGCAGCCTAATACGCGCATGTGCTCGTAAGATGGTGGTTTTCCAAACACTATTTCGAATGGTGTTTTGTACTTTATCACTTTGGATGGGAGTCGGTTTATGATATATGCGGCCGTTAGGACACATTCCCCCCAAAACCTTATGGGGAGCTTTGATTCAAAGCGTAAGGCGCGTGCTATTTCCAAGAGGTGCCTGTGTTTCCTTTCCACCACCCCGTTTTGTTGTGGGGTGTGTGGGCAGGTCGTTTCAAGTTGTATGCCATGGTTGCTATAAAAGGTTTTCATACGAGCTGAGACAAACTCCCCTCCATTGTCGCATCTAAGCCGTTTTATGTTTTTCTTAAACTGTGTTTGTACAAACTTGTAAAAACTTGTTAAGAAATCACTTGCTTCATGCTTGTGTTTGATTATGTATACCCACACGGCCCGACTATAGTCGTCAACTATCGTGAGGAAATAACTCCCGTGTGTGAGTGAAGGAGTTCTGTAACCTCCCCAAATGTCACAATGGATCATGTCAAAACATTCATTCGTTTTTATTGAACTAATTTCAAAAGGTAGCCTGGTTAGCTTTGCCTTTAAACAAGAATCACAAAAATCATTCTTGAAACCAACATTAAAACTTTTAAGGACTGAAATACGGGATATTTTGTCGTTTGATGGGTGGCCAAGCCTTTTGTGCCACTGATTTGAGGTAGTTGTTGCCATTGCCTTTCTGTTCCTCCGCATCAATCCCATCTTGTAGAGCCCGTCATTGCATTCACCCATTCCAATCAAGTCCTTCGTCTTCAAGTCCTGCATCACGAAAAAATCAGGAAAGAAGGTGATTGCACATTGTAATTCCTTTGTTAGTCGACTGACTGATAATAAATTGCATTTGAAATTTGGTACAAATAGGACACCCTTGATCTGGATTCCTCCCTTGAACATGACCTTGCCGCTTCCCTTTACAGGGATAGCCGCTCCATTTGGAATGGTGACTGGCATCTCCTTGTTGTTAGTAACAAGGTCCTCGAGGGACTCCCTGATGTGGGTCATACACTCGGTTGCCCCTGAGTCAAGTATCCAGTCACCATCTTGGTTGAACCTACCTGCCATGTTTGCCTTGGGTGGGTTATTTGTCTTTTGATCGCGGTTCTTGCCAAAGAATTTCATAAACATCTCGTATTGTTCGGTGTTGAGTCCGGTTTCTTGGTTCGAGCTTGATTCAGCTAATGCGGCTTTTGGCTTTGCTGGTTCCTTCTTGGCCTTGACAGGCCACCAATCTGGATAGCCCACAAGTTTAAAACACCCATCTCTCGTGTGCCCATCCTTCCCACAGAACGTACAGTGCCCGGTCTTGTTGCCCAGGCTTCCTTTATCGGCTTTCTGCCAT
This sequence comes from Mikania micrantha, assembly GCA_009363875.1. Taxonomy (NCBI): domain Eukaryota; kingdom Viridiplantae; phylum Streptophyta; class Magnoliopsida; order Asterales; family Asteraceae; genus Mikania; species Mikania micrantha. The sequence continues at coordinate 52,268,269 of CM018689.1, read as the reverse complement.
GACTTTTTGGAGTTTTGAGTCTCGCGACCCGTTTGTTGTGATGTTTGGAAGGCGGCTACGTCGGGTGTCGGTGCGGTCTTGTTCCCAGATGCTATGTTTCGCTGCTGCTCATCCTCGGCTACCAGGTGATAGGCCGTCCCAAGGCTTGGCGTCGGCTTGGTAGCGAGGATCTGAGTCCTCATTACTGTGAAATCAGAATTGAGACCCATTAGGAATTCATACAGCCTTTCTTTTTCCTTCCGTTCCGTGATCCTCTTTCCAACACCACAGGTGCATCCATCACATTCACACCGTGGCATTGGTAGAACTGCATCGATCTCGTCCCAGAGGCTTCTTAGTTTGGTGTAGTACGTCGACACTGAGTTACCCTCTTGTCGTGTTTGCGTGACTGATTGTTTCAGTTCGTAGGCTCTTGGTGCACTCTCTTTTCCAAACCGTTCATGCAAATCATTCCAGATTTCAAGTGCCGTATTCGCATACTTCACGCTGCTCCGAATTTCCTTTTCCATTGCGGTCGTGAGCCATCCTTTGATCATGGCGTCACACCGCATCCAATGCATGTATCTTCTGTCATCTTTTCCGGGTTTTGGAAGAGAACCGTCGACAAAGACGATCTTGTTCTTCGCGAATAGGAAGTTGGTCATCTCTTGGCTCCAGTCCTTGAAATTGCTATCGGTCAGGCTTTCGTTTACTTGAAGTTGCTTTGGATAATCAGAAGGATGCAAGTAGTATGGTGAGTTTACGTCGATGGTGTCCTCGTTGGTGCCGGACGATCCTGTCTTATCGCCGGCCATGAGAGCTTCGCCGTTGATGATCTTAATTGTTACGACGCTGCTCTGATACCACAAAGAATTGGTTAATCAGAGAGTTAATCGTTTTCTCTCATAGTATCTTCATTAAACAATCAAGATTAAATATACATCGGTAGATGGATAAAACTCAACAAACGCTCAACAAACAAACTGAAAATAAGGAAACCATCTAACAAACTAATTAATAGATAAACTATCCAATAACCGGAGAAAAAAATTTCTTGTCGTTCTGGCGATTCGAATCTAGTAACAGTGCGATATGTTAAGTCATTAATTATAAAAAAAATTTCATTAAAGAGTTCTGAGGTATGGATTAGACGCTTATTTAAAATTTATAAGCTCCGGACCAAGAGGGGGTCAAGGGGCTACGCCCCTAGTGTTGGTTCTGCTGGCCAATAAACGGGTAGGGGTCAGGGAGCAGCGCCATCTAACCGCAGATGGGATAAATTCTTTGGATTGTCTTAAATCAAATTTTTGGTACTCACAAGGGATAAATATTGATTTTGGAAAGTAGTTTTAACACGATCTTATAGAAATCCAAGCTTTGATTACATTAACGAATCTCCCTTGAAAATATTAGTGAGTTCATCTTAAGCCTTTCGGTAAAAAAATTCCATCTAAACCTTCGAAACAAGGTGCGTTCCCATAAACCCACTCTCAATATACCAGATCCATGACCTAGAGGTGGCCAACGTACCCGGAACCGGAACCGAGGAACCGAACTGGAACCGGAACTAGTGGGTACATGGCGGTTCCGGATTTTTAGAGAAATTGGAACCGGTTCCACCCTTAAACCGGTCAACCGGAACCGGAACAGGCAAAAAACCGGTTCCGAAACAAAAAAAAAAACGATTTGGCCACCTCTAGATCCATCCATGCACCCAACCCCCAATATCCGACTAACCCGGATGAACAAAAAAACATGATAATATTTAAGTATGATGTTAAAATTAGGGGCTTTCGCAGTCCGGTTTTTACGGTTTTTAGGTGGAACGGTAAACCAAACCATTAACAACGATTTTTGAATAATGAAAACCAAAACCTAGTTGTTATCAACAGTTTGGTTCCGATTTGAGCTTTTGATCTCATTGAAATTAAAATAAAATCAAACCAAGCCTTTTATAGTTCAAAGCGAACTAGGTGCACCATGTCTAAATTTACTTTTTTCTAAATGATACATGAATTATGAACTTAATTTATACACACACATGTACACACATATAATGAATAGGGAAAGGTTCATAAGAAAACTTCTCATTTTGGAGAAAAATTAAGAAAACTTATACTTACCAATAAATTTCAAAAAAGAAATTTCGGAATTTTTTATTATAAGATTAATAATGTTATAATAAAAAATAAAATATTAACAAAGATATGTAAATCACGAAATTACGTATATGTAACTTAAAAAGTTACGTATTTAACTGATAAAGTTACATATATTTTACTAGTATATGTAACATACAAGTTACATATATGTAATAACATGAAATACATTTATTTTTTAATATATTTCTTTTTTGGACATTTGTTACCTTATAATAATAGGAAATACAAAAGAAAAAATGAAAAAAAAATTATTGGTAATGATTGTAATTATTTTCTTTGTTTCCTTCAAAATGATGGTTTTCAAAGAACTCTCTCCTATATGAATATGTGCATATATATATATATAGACAAATCTATGTGTATATACATATATCTATATTTATATACGTACACACATACGGTCTAGTCTGGTTTTTATAACCGGTTTTTGATGAAAACCATCACTACTAAAAAAATCAGCCTAATGCAACTTTTATATTTAAAAAAAAACTGCATTAGCTGAAGTTGCATTAGATCTAATACAACTTTTTTGTTATATAATGCAACATTTTTTTTCCTAATGCAACTTTGTAGTATAAACCAAACCGTGTATTACGGTTTTAAACTTTTGAAATCAACCAACCAAATGTTCGGGAAAAAATCGACCGTGAAACCAAACCAAAGGCCGGTTTGGGCAGTTTTGCATTTTGAAACCGGACCATAAACACAACTAGTTAAAACTGATCTAAATTAAAACACCAAATTTTTTAAAGGAAATTTATATAACACGTTCTGAAGAGTTACTTTGTTGCAGGTCCGCTTAGTTTCAACTTTGACAATGCTCCTGAAAACATCACACTCACATCAAACCCAAACTCATGGACAAAGGTTTAAACATACTTCTAGCTACCAAATCTATCTTAATCTGTTGTTTAAACAAATTAAGTAAAACTGAAATGGTTGGTTGTACACTTCTATAGATGGCTAATGTCATATTTGTTGATATGCCTGCTGGTGCTGGATTTTCGTATGCCACAACAAAAGAAGCATCGATTAGCAGCGATAGCATCGTGGTGAAGCAAGCTAACGATTTTCTTAGAAAAGTACTGTTACAACTTCTTTAATCTTCTTTACATGTTTAATTATTTTGTATCAAAATTGATATATATAGAGTACGTTCGTTAACTTTGTATATTTGCAACAGTTCCTTATTGATCATCCCAAGTTCTTGAAGAACCCTCTATACATAACCGGGATCTCTTACATGGGAATTGTCACACCAATCATTACTTTGGAAGTGTATAACGGTAATCGATCCTCCGATCGATAATCTATTCGTTTTCGTTGTGTTGTTGTGCCTCTAAAGATTATGAACTTTGAAACATATTGTTTTTGTAGCTAACGAACGTGGCGATCAACCTGCATTGAATGTCCAAGTAAGTCCATATATGAATGTTAAAATCCTAATTTTGTTAGTGTTAAAGTCAATATCAATTCTGTTGGTTCTTAAAGTGTCAATAGTCAATTGTAGAGGGACTAAAAGTGTTAAGATTGAAGTTTAGTTTGTTAATCTGTTGTTAATGTCTGTTAACAGTTAGGTCAAATAAGTAGTATTCGATTGATTGTGTGATTCATTCTTTTTCATTCACTGTAATCATTTGAGAGAATAATTCCATTAGAGCTTTTCAATCTCAAGAACTTGTGTTGTTTTCTTTTTCTGGTGTTGATTTTATAACAAGTGGTATCAGAGCCACGGGGAAGAGGCTCGATTGACAGAAGAAGAGGTTCAATTGATGTTGAAGTTCAGTTGGCGAGATGGTGGGTTCTTCGACGAAGTTCGAACTTGAGAAATTTAATGGAAAGAATGATTTCAGTTTATGGAGATTGAAAATGCGTGCACTATTGGTACATAATGGTGTGGTAGACGCATTGAAAGGGGAAGATCAACTGCCGGCAAATCTTTCTGACAAAGAAAAGAAGGAGATAATGGAAAAGGCGCGCAGTGCGATTGTTCTAAGCCTTGGTGATCGAGTGCTTAGGGAAGTATCGAAGGAAACAACTGCAGCTGGTGTGTGGACTAAGCTGGAATCATTATACATGACGAAATCTCTGGCAAATAGAGGCGCACAGTGCGATTGTTCTAAGCCTTGGTGATCGAGTGCTTAGGGAAGTATCGAAGGAAACAACTGCAGCTGGTGTGTGGACTAAGCTGGAATCATTATACATGACGAAATCTCTGGCAAATAGACTGTATCTAAAGAAGAGGCTGTATACTTTTCATTTAGGTACAGGTAAAACTATTGAAGATCACACTGATGAATTCAATAAGTTGGTGCTGGATCTGGAGAATATTGAGGTCGAATTAAACGATGAAGATCAGGCAATTATCTTCTTATCTTCTTTACCTTTGTCATATGAGCATTTTGTTGATACGATGATGTATGGAAGAGATACTCTTTCTATGGAAGAAGTTCTTGCAGCTTTGAATTCAAAAGAACTCAAGAAACGTTCTGATGCTAAGGAAGAAGGTGGAGAAGGTCTCTTTGTGCGAGGAAGATCTGATCAGAGAAGTTATAAAGGTCGAAGTGTTTCAAGGTCCAAGTCCAAATTTAAACGAAGGTGTTATGTCTGTAATTCTGAGAAGCATTTGAAGCGAGATTGTCCAGAATTGAAAAAGAAGAAAGGAGAAGGAAGTAGTTCATCTCATTTTAAGAATCAGAATAATAATGTTCCTCAGGATGATACATCTGAGGGATATGATAGTGCTGATGTACTATCTGTAACTGATGGACGAATTAAAAGTGAATGGGTGATGGACTCAGGTTGCTCTTTTCATATGACACCTGAAAAGGAATTTTTCAAGGAATTAAAATTGGAAGACCTTGGAACAGTGAGACTTGGAGATGATCGTCCTTGTACAATACTGGGAAATGGCACAGTATCTTTTAAAATGGAGAATGGGTCAGAGGTTGATCTTAAAAATGTGAGGTACATTCCTAGTCTTAAAAGAAGTTTACTGTCTTTGGGAACATTTGAAAAGGATGGGTACCATGTTAGTCTAAAGAATGGTAAAGCTAGAATTGTAAAAGGTTCTTTGGTGGTATTCTCGGGTACCCGTAGAGGAAATAACATCTACATGTTAGATGGAAATGTAGTAATGAGTTCAGTCTCAGAAGTGATTGCTGAAGGAAGTGGTGATGCTTTGTTATGGCATAAGAGACTAGGACACATTAGTAATCAAGGGATTGTAGAGTTAAATAAGCAGCAAGTTTTTGGTAAACTAAGTCACTGTGATTTTGGGTTTTGCGAAGATTGTATCTTTGGTAAACATAAAAGAGTTAAGTTTAGTAGGGGGAAACATAATACTCAGAATGTGCTGGATTATGTTCATTCTGATTTGTGGGGACCCGCTAAAACTGAATCTTTAGGTGGAGCTAAGTATTTCTTGTCTATTCTTGATGATTTTTCGAGAAGAGTTTGGGTGTATGTTTTGAAACATAAGAGTGATGCTTTCATGAAGTTTAAAGAATGGAAGGTGTTAGTGGAAACTCAAACTGAAAGAAAGATTAAAAAGTTAAGAACAGATAATGGATTAGAGTTTTGTAACACTGAGTTCACTCAGTTTTGCAAGGCTCATGGAATAGCTCGACATTTGACCATACCTGGAACTCCCCAACAGAATGGGCTTGCAGAACGTATGAATAGAACACTCTTGGAAAGATTGAGGTGTATGTTGATAAGTTCAGGATTGCCAAAGTCATTTTGGGCTGAGGGAGTTACAACGGCTGCTTACTTGATTAATAGGTCTCCATCAGCTGCGTTACAAATGAAAACACCTATGGAAGTGTGGTCAGGTGTAAAACCTGATTATAGTAATTTGAAGGTGTTTGGTTCTCTGGCTTATGTTCATATAAGTCAGGGGAAATTGGAATCAAGAGAATGTAAGGGTGTCTTCATTGGTTATGGAGATGGGGTAAAAGGGTACAAGGTCTGGAGGTTTGATGATATTAGGCCAAAGGTTATTATAAGCAGAAATGTAGTGTTTAAGGAGGATACAATGTACAAGGATATTATGGGTCATTCTGATTATAATAAAGGGGAAGATTCTGATAAGGAAGATGTTCAAGTTGAAATAGAGACACAAAGGAATGATGGTGAGTCTGGCGGTTCAGTTGAAAGATTAGAGGAAGGTGTTAGTACTTACAATTTGGCAAGAGATCGAACAAGAAGACAAATTGTGCCTCCTATCAGATATCGAGATGATGCTGACATTTCTGCTATAGCATTTATTGCTGCTGAACAGGAAAGCATGTTTGAGCCGTTGACTTATGTTGATGCTATTAATTCTGTAGATAAAGACAAATGGCTTGAAGCCATGAGAGAAGAAATGGAATCTTTGTACAGTAATGGTACTTGGGAGTTGGTGAATAAACCAAAGGATAAAAAGCTTGTTGCCTGCAAATGGATATATAAACTAAAGGAAGGTATGACTACTGGTGATCCTCCTAGGTACAAGGCTAGGCTGGTGGCTAAGGGTTTTACCCAAAAGGCTGGTGTAGATTATAATGAGATTTTTTCCCCGGTGGTTAAACACACATCTATAAGGGTGATTTTGTCTTTGGTTGCAAATTTCGATTTTGAATTGGAACAATTGGATGTAAAAACAGCTTTTTTACATGGTAATCTTGAAGAATTGATTTACATGAATCAACCATTGGGATTTGAGGAAAAGGGGCAGGAAGATAAAGTTTGTTTATTGAAGAAGTCTTTATATGGCTTAAAACAGTCTCCTCGGCAGTGGTACAAGAGATTTGATGATCATATGATTAAACATGGATTCTCAAGAAGTTTGTATGACAGCTGTGTTTATTTTTGGGAATATAACAAAGATGAGTTTGTTTATCTTTTGTTATATGTAGATGATATGCTAATTGCTTGTAAAGATAAAATTGAAATTGAAGCAACAAAGAGGATGCTTATGCTGGAGTTTGATATGAAGGATCTTGGTACAGCTAAGAAGATATTGGGAATGGAAATATCTAGAGATAGAAGGTTGAAGCAATTGAAACTTACTCAGAGTTCTTATTTACTTAAAGTGTTAAAGAACTATGGTATGAGTGAGAGTAAAATTGTAAAGACACCAATTGCTGCTCATTTTAAAGTTTCAAATCTGGATTCTCCTAAAACTGTTGAAGAATTAGTTTATATGGAGAAGGTGCCGTATGCAAATGTTGTAGGAAGCCTAATGTATTTGATGGTTTGTACGCGACCTGATATAGGGTATGCTGTAAGCATGGTGAGCAGATATTTAGCTAATCCAGGAAAGTTTCATTGGGAAATTGTTAAATGGATCCTGAGATATTTGAATGGAACCCGAAGTGTTGGGTTAGTTTTTGGTTCAAATTCTGATTGTAAGAGTAAAAGGATCGTTGGGTATGTTGATGCTGACTATGCAAAAGATTTGGATAGGGGCAGATCTATATCTGGTTATGCTTTTTTGGTTCTAGGTAATTTGGTGAGCTGGAAAGCGCAGTTGCAGCATGTAGTTGCTTTGTCATCTACTGAGTCAGAGTACATAGCTTTAACCGAAGGGGTCAAAGAGGCTTTATGGTTAAAAGGTTTTGTTACTGATTTGGGGGTTCAACTGTTACAGACTATGGTCTACTGTGATAATCAAGGTGCTGTGAAGTTGTCCAAGAATAGTGTTTTTCATGAGAGAACTAAACACATTAGTGTGAAATTACATTTTATTCGAGATATAATTAATGATAAAGCTGTTGAAGTGGAAGGAATTGATACAGATGATAATGCTGCAGACATGTTCACTAAGGCGTTGCCTGGTTCAAAGTTTATTTTCTGTGTAAAAGCTTTGGGTATTGGATAGATTGATATTCTGACTTTAAGGTGGAGATTGTTAGTGTTAAAGTCAATATCAATTCTGTTGGTTCTTAAAGTGTCAATAGTCAATTGTAGAGGGACTAAAAGTGTTAAGATTGAAGTTTAGTTTGTTAATCTGTTGTTAATGTCTGTTAACAGTTAGGTCAAATAAGTAGTATTCGATTGATTGTGTGATTCATTCTTTTTCATTCACTGTAATCATTTGAGAGAATAATTCCATTAGAGCTTTTCAATCTCAAGAACTTGTGTTGTTTTCTTTTTCTGGTGTTGATTTTATAACAAATTTAAACATATGAAACTAATTATATATTTTTCTTGATTTGTGGCTCGATCAGGGTTACATTCTCTGCAGTCCTCTCACTGATAAGTTCATGGACTTCAATTCTAGAGTTGAATACGCGCATCGCATGGCACTTATATCAGATGATATCTATTACGTAACTTACATATCATATCATAAATCTGTTAATTAATCAAACGAAACCACATTAATCCATGAGTGATACTTACAATATAAAAATTCGATTTTGCAGTCCGCGAAACAAAATTGTCGAGGTAATTATGTTGACATCGATGATACAACCAATTCAGTATGCGCAAACAGTCTTCAAAAATACAAGGAGGTGATTTAATTGAATAGATTTATAAGACGTAATAATCTATCTATTATAATAAAGGAAAATGTTTTTGCTTATGTGTCAATGCTACAATAAATCTTTATTTGAATATGACATGTGTCAATCCTACATTCAATTTTAAATAATAATGACACATGCCAATCTATTATTAAAAACAATTTAACAAATAAATCATATTTTTATGTGAAATTAAAGAAATCCTATTTTTATGGTGATTAAATTTAATTTATATTATTCTTTTAACATTTATTTTATTATTATTAAAATTACATATCTATAATTTTTTTGTTTTGAATCAAAGAAATATTGTATAAATTTAACTATATATGTTAGGTTTTTAATTTTTTATATTTTTTTATTTCTTCATAATATACTACAAGTACTAAAATGTTTACAAATTTAAAATTTTTAAAATTTTAATTGATACTATGTTTTTACATTAATAATACTTATTTTTTATGTTGCATACTTTTTTTTAGAATTATATAAATGAACATTATCAACATATAATTATTTGTGTTTTAAACTTAACGGCCATTAGTGTGTGTGTATAAAGAATTTGTTACTCACTTTGAATTGTATTTGTAGTCATACACTTCTAAAATGTAATTATTTAACATAATGTATTTTAATTACATTTTATTAAGTATCCAACCCCTTGAAATACACAGTGTTATAACCTAGTATTCATATATATATATATATAGGAGTAGTATCAAATAAAAAGTGTATTTTGCCTAAGAAGGCTAAAAAGGATTTTTAAAACCTTCAAAACCGACCCAAACAAACTCCGATTGAGCTCATTTTGATGTCATTGGAACCGTATCGTCGAACTCTATAATATTAGCTTTTAAGTTTTAGATTTAACGTTTAGCTATAAAGTTTAGGTTTTTGGGCTTGTTTTTTTAACTTTTATGTTTTATCTTTTAGGCTTCATTGTTTGAGTTTAAAATTTAGGTTTTATATTATGGTTTATGATTTGGGTTTTAACGTTCCGGGTTTAATATTCGACAAGACGGTTCCAATGATGCGAAAATGAGTTAGTTCGGAGTTTGTTTGAGTAGGTTTTCAAATTTTTAAAAATCCTTCTTAGCCTTCTTTGGCAAAATATGCTTTTTAGGAGAACCTTCCCCTATATATATATATATATATATACCATGTAAGTGCATAGTAGTAGTACTGATCATTTGCAATATTGGAATCACAGTGCACAAATGATATAAACATGGAACACATTTTGGAGCCGCTTTGTAACAAATCAGATCTGAAGCCATACTGTCGAGTAATTAATTAACATCGATCTCTTAGCTCGATCTATGATTAATCTTAACGTCGAAAAAAAGGATTTCGGTTTGGAAAATAATGATAATCTTGTTTGATGTTTGGTTTTTTTAGGAGTATTATTACAATTTTGCTGCAGATTGGGCAAATGATAAGGCTGTGCAGCAAGCTCTCAACATACGTCAGGTCCATATAATTTATATATAAATCAACTAAATTTACGTATAAAATGCTGTGTGATTTCAATTAATGTGTATACATTATTAAATTAGATGTTTTTGTAAATGATAAAGTTCAAAACTATCATTAATTTTCACCTATTTATGAATGTTAAATATTCAGGGAACGATCGGAAAATGGGAGTTCTTCAACACGACGATGCATTACACCGAAGGAAAAAACGACACATTCTGCTACGCTTATGATATCTCCAGTAGTTTTTCCTACCATAAGAAACTTGTTAGCAAAAAATGTCGAGCTTTAATCTTTAGGTAAGTTGAAAATTACTTTAAAACAAGTGTGTACTTAGCTAGCTAGTTAGTATTGTCTGTGAATTCGCTTTTTTGTCAATGTTACTTAATTATTTTTTTAGTAATGAATAGTATCCCTAGGGCGCTCTCATTTCTTTTGACGTACCCGGTGCTTGATTTCATGTCCCAACTATCATTCACGAGTCTAAATAACGATAATGTCGTTTTATATGCAGTGGTGATCATGATATGACATTTCCATACGTCGGAATTGAGCAATGGATAGCTGCTCTTGGTATTGCAGTTGCTAGCCCATGGGAACCATTTTACGTTGACGATCAAGTTGCAGGGTGAGAATGTTATTTAAAGTCAATTCCCCAAGTACTGTACATTAAACCGGATTTTTTTCTTAAAATATCCATTGACTTTTAGTCTACAGAGGTGCTGGCACCAGTACTTATTATATAGGCGGCGCCCATAAAAACCATCAAATCAAAAATTGTCATGTGTCCCCGTATAGGTGGCACCTATATGCTGTTGGAGAAGTACGGGCGGCACCTATCTGGTGTGGAAGAAGTACAGACAATAGACATTTTTGAAAATAAAAAGTTAAATGGACATTTTTGGGAAAAAGTTGTGTTCAAACGGACATTTTGGGAATTTTTCTCGTGTTATTTATGTGTATGTACGTAGTGCACCCCATGCATATACACGTATGTTTATTGATATCATGCATGTGTGTTTAACTTGTTTCAGGTATGAAATGACATACGCACAAAATACTTATTCAATGACGTTTGCTACGGTTAAAGTAAGATACATGCACCATATAAATATACATGTTACTTACGATTATGGTTGGTTTCATTATATATTAATTAACAATTATTTCTTACATATGGATATGAAACCTACTGGATTATTTCATATATATTATATATTACAGGGTGCGGGCCATTCGGTGGCACAGTACAAGCCCAAGGAAGCTATGGTTTTAACAGAGAGGTGGCTTGCTTCAAAAAGTTATAATTCAAGCACCAACATACGTTTGCCCTTAAAATCAAGTTCCAATATTTTCTCCCAATTTTGATATCATAACCAAACATATGGATTGGTTGATATTAGTAATATTAGTGTAATTCAAATAAATCGTGCATGGAGTCTGTGTCAGATTATTTTTATTATGTTTTTTAGTTACTAAAGAAGTTGTATGTTAGTGGGCATGTTCTATCGGCTAACGTTCGTGTAGTAGTGGGTCAGTTTGTTTCTGTTCTATTTTATGTGGTGTAGCGTACTTAATGAAGTTAATGTGAAAGTGTGTGATTGTTACTGTTCTTCTTATACATGAGTGAGAGTTAGAGTTTGCAGTGAGTTTTGTACCAACATCTTGTATCATAGCTAGGTTAGTAAGATTTAAGAAGACGACAATGGCGAACAATCTGGGTGGGCTACAAGTTATAGAACATTTGTATGAAGACTATTCTTATGTCGCATGATCTATGGGATATTGTAACCATTGGTTACAATCAAAATGATGGTGACAGACAACGGTTCAAGGAGAATAAGAAGAATGATGCAAAGGCTTTGTCGTTCATTCCATGGCTAGCTGTACACGACGAAGTTTTCTCTAGAATTGCAGCATCAATGTCTTCGATCAAGGGAAGCATGGATGCTCTTGGAGATTGAATTTCAGGATGATTCTAAGGTTAAAATGGTGAAGTTACGGTGCAAGGGCTATGAAGAGAATTGCCGATGAACATAATTTATTTTTTATACTTCTTTTCTTTTGACATTTATAATCAACATAATAGTCGATACAAACGTGAATTTATAATACTAATAAAGAATAATAAAGTGTAAAAAATAATATTTTAAATAAAAATAGGTAAAATGTTTTTTAAAATTTTAAAAGTGAATTTTTAATTATTAAACTACATATAATTAATTTTAACTTAAATCAATTATCATAGATAAGTTAAAGAGTGAAATTGTGAGAAAAAAATGTGAGGATGTCATATGTTACTTATCCTAGTTAGACTATCTTATAAGAAGACAAATATCCAAATATCCGCCTAGTTTTTTTTTTTTTTTTTTTTTTTTTAATTAGGAGTACGTAGTAGGTTAAATTTAGTTTGCTTTTGTTTAAGAGATCTAGAGTTCGACTCATAAAAAAATTTATAAGCTCGAGCTTGGCATGGCTGGACTCATATATTTTTTAATTATCCATCTTACTAATTTATATTAATAATTATATATATATATATATATATAACTTAAAATATATGATTTAAATATATTTTTCATAATTTAATATATAATAATTAATTATATGAATGTACACTTAATGAAACAATAGAAATTGTATAAATAAAAAATTCGTTTACTCTCATAAGCTGCCTTGAGCATGATATGTGAAACTCAGTCTTAGGCATGTGTTGAATGCATCTGTCTGTATTGGAACCATTTAGAAATGTTATTTAACTTGGGATAAATGTTCTTTGGTCGCTCATATAATTAGATGTGTTTAAAATAGTTAGCTGGCATGCTAAGGTGACGTTTGTTTTTTCAGATATAAATGTCTGCATTCTGCAGATCACATCTGCAGACTGCAGATCACATCTGCAGACATCTGTAGCAGAAGAATTGGACAAAATCTCTGAATTCTGTTAAAAGAAGACTATTTATTTTTTAGTGTCTGCAACCTGCTAAAATGGATAACAAAACTAAATTTTATAATGGTATAGGAACTAAAAATAGGGACTAAAAGTCCAGGGGTCAAAATGAAACATTCATATTAATTCCAATGGCATGTTCGTAATTACTTTGAAAATCATAATACAAAATTCTATTTGGCCGATATCTACTCCTGCAATCCGAAACAACCTCCGTTTTTAATCTCATTTATCCTTCTCTAGAATACCAACCATATCGTGAATACACCTATAACTCTTGCTGACTTTCGGTAATTCTCTTCAAACTCCATGAATCAAAGTTTTCTACTGCAAATCGATCGAAGGAGCCTATAAAACAAAACCCTCAGTGATGTTCTTCATCACCATTGGCGTAGCTTTGTTCAGACTACGGGGTGACCGCCCCCCTGTTTTTTCGTGCAGTATTGTAAATTTTCCGATACGTAGTGTAAAAATTTTTAAAGACCTTTATTTCGTCCCCCTTGAAAAAAGAAAAAATTATTTCGCCCTTAGGGATTATGGTCAAGCTTCGCCACTGTTGCCTCTTAGAATTAGAGGTAATGGGTTCTAACCCATGCAATGATGTAATTAGTTTGGGGTAGTTTAGGAGGAGATAATCTTTGTTGTTAAAAAAAAAGTATTAAGTATATTCCCAAAAGGCCAAAATAGCACTCATAAGAGTCAGATTTGAATATTTGATCCATTAATTTGTTTTATTAAGAGTCAGTTGTTGGACTAAATTAATTGGGTTAGGCAAAATAAAAGTGCATTGGGCCCAACACAGACATGTTGCTATTTTTGCTAGTGAATAACTTGAATCTTGATTACATACATGGTTAATATATGTATAATGTATGTGATGAAAAACACGTTTTTTGTGATTTCAATCTAGCATCTGTCATTTATTAGTCTAAATTTATTAAATTTTATGATGTCTTATTGTTGTTTATAGTAATATTTTTTATATTGTTAGCAAGTGTCTTTCTTGGTTTACTATCATTAGGTAAGAATATGCCTTTCTTTGGTCTTATAATAACCATCATTTATAAATTGTTAAATAATATTATATACATAAAGCTGATTAGTGCAGTTAATCTAGTTGAATTATACATAGTGATATCAAACCAAAACAATAACTAACGTGATTGTTTTTTTTTTTCTTTTTCTTTTTGCTATTATTATATTTTTATGTGGTGTTTATACTCATTCTCTACTTACCTGAGTTTAGGTTTCTATTAGTGCCTTCACAATCAATTAAATCTTTGTTTTTACCTTTCACAATCATATATATGCGTACTACTTTTTTACGATTAAAAGAACCAGTGTAATACTAAGTTCCCCGTTGAAAAAAATTGCAACACTCTAAAATGCAATGATTAAAACAAACTTGTGGGTTATATTTATTATAGAAGAGTGGTTAATTAAGGGACTACAAGTAGTAAGTTAAAGTTAGGACTTCCATCCTCCCTCCCCCTCAAAAAAAATCTCTTTCATTCTCAATTTACCGACATTGTCACCTTCACCCTTCACCTTAGAGAAAGAAATAAAGAGAGCGCTAAGAATAAAGAAAGATCACCATGTTCTAAATACGGGACCAAGTGTACAATTTTTACATTCAAATCTCCATACAAGCGTTGAATCTTGCATATTGTAATTTACATGAAAGGTTTTTGATGAGTTTTGTCACACCCCTAAATTCTCACTCGTGATGCCAGTCCACGTGGATGTGACGTGGCCAGAATCACAGCTCAAGGTCATATAGAACACCTTTATATGCGTTTACAAGACCAATAATTTACATAATATGCTAATGAAATAGTTTGCAGCGGAATGTAAATAATATTGCAGCGGAAAATGAGTTTAAAAAAACATGCAGCAGAAATACGAATTGTCAGACACTACATTGTATCAATACATAACATAAATAAAATTGTTTCAAATGATAAAACAGAAATGCATGCAGTTCCTATTGCTCATCCCTTAACATGTGCATTCCTGATATCCATAGCCTATTAGTTACCTGAGAATATAAGTTTGAAAAAGTGTCAACACAATAGTTGGTGAGTTCACAGGTTTTGATATACATATAGTAATAAAAGTGTGTCACGTTGTTTATCATATGTTAGTACCGAGCCCAAGGCTCCAAGTGTCAGTGCGTCACTACCGAACTAGACTTGTTTGTCCTTGCCTCCACTGTGTCTCGTGCACACAGTAAGTTAGGTCAGAGTTTCACGGGTTATGACACTCAGTCAATATTGTGCCCCGTGGGGTTAGTCACACCCAAACGGATCCATTCAAACCTACCACGTTGTTCGTACATTAACGGTAAGACTTTGTGAGAGCTTGTTACGAGTTCAACACTTAATGTTTGTCTAATAAACCAGCATACACAAAAATGTTTGTAATAGCAATAATGTTTGACTCGATTCAACTAGTATTCTCCCCCTATTTGAAAACGTTTAAAAGAGTAAAGAAGGGCCGTAAACCCACCTCAGTGATGCAAGTGTAAATCAAGCGTAAGCTCTTGCGTAGATCGCGTATCAGTCACTGACAACCTATATCGTACATCGTACGTGAGTTTGTGTAAGTGACCGTGCTAGTGCTCGTTTTAGTGCCCGTGTTTGTGCCCAACAACCCTTGGTTGTTCATGTTTGTCTGTCTCGGTCCACAATGACCGTGTTGGTCCACATTGACCGTGTTTGACTGTGTTGGTCCACAATGACCGTGTTTGACCAAAGTTGACTGTGTCAAGTCAACGACCCGTTGGTGAACCGTGTGACGGTTGTGAATTGTGTAGCAATTGTGCAAGTGCTCGTCGTGTGCAAAACGCGCAAGTCGCGTCTTTGGACAACTTACTATTTATAGTAAGTTTCCATTTATGAAAAGTGCACGAAGCATAACAATTTTATAGTTCTAGCATGCTCATTAGTCCTACGTGATCATGTTAACACATAGCACATCATCATACGAATTCACATAAGTCGTTTTCATCATGTTAGCACACAAAAGTTTCCTAAAATGGAAAGTTTCCATTTCTAGGATACGCGATATCGGAAACCATCTAACTTAGTATCTAATCATCATGTTATAACATATTAAATCATTTAGCATGCTCAAATCACGCAAAATGCTCCTAAGTCGGGTTTTGTAAAAATAAAGTTAATATAAATAGTAACTTTATAGTTTTGCATAGAAATGACCAATGTAACACTTCTAAACCAATTCTTATATCACCATCATCATAATAAACCACTTAACATCATTTAAACATACTAACATGGTTCAAAAACATCATATGACAACATTTCATCATTAAAAGTTAATAAAAATAGTAACTATGTCAAAATGACCACAAACGTTATCAAAATCATATTTTGAGCATCATTATCATTCTAATAGCATTCAAATAGCAATCCACAAGCATGCATGTTACCAATTATCATTCATAACACCATTTTGACAACATAAAGTTTCTAATAATAGAAAATTTGTCAAAAATCGTCTTTTTAATCATTTCATCATCATCTAGCCATGTAATCATATTCCAATATCATCAAGAAACATTTGTATATACTCAAAATCATTCCAATAATCATGGATCATACATGCATGGCAATATTTCAACATTTTGCATACAAATCATAAGTTTTATCAATACCCATCATCATAGATCATCACAAAACTCAATCTAAACATCATAGATCATCATCAAACGTATTTAAATCATCAAACCCAGAAGCAAATCTCGTGCATGTGGGTGATTTGTGCTTGCATGTGGGTTTTAAGCCATGCATGTGAGTTTATGAGTGTCTAGAGAGTGTTTTAGCCATAGGAACTACCTTAGTGTAACGACCGGTTTTAACGGTCACTTATGTTTATTAAATCAATGTTATTATGTATATAAATTATGTTGAGATATTAATATAATAACATTTGGGGGTATTAGGGTTAACTAATAACTAACTTGATTAGGTTGGTTAAGTAAGTTAACTAGTTTAAAAGCTTGAGGGGCTAAAGTTGCCAAAACCCCAAACTTGAATATGAGGATAAATGTTTGACTTGGGTCAAACAACTAGATATTATATCTAGTGTGTGTGTGTGTTTTGGACGTTCAAGAAGAGGAGAAGAAGAGAAGAAAGGGCTTCAAGCCCTAGCTTCCAAAATCGTTGGTTTGGGTGGTCAAAACTAGAGATTGAAGCTTCTAATCCTATCTATAAGTGTTGTCTAACATCTTGTAAGTGATTTTAACTCCATTCTTGATGATTTTTGAGAGTTCTTGAGATGAACAAGATACGGGTTAAACTCAAATCTTGAAATTTGTTGTTAAGATGAGTTAGAAACCATGAATCTATGCTTGTTTTGTGTTTAGAACAACCAAACTACTAGTTATTATGTTATTTGTTGAATTTGATTTGGTATGGATTTGGGTAACTTGAGAAGTTAAGAGAAAATCCATATGATAGTGTTTAATAGCTAGTAGGATGGTTAATAATATGGTTTTGACTTGTGTGATGCATCAATTGTAAATAATCTTTTGTATAGATTAAGAAATTGGTGATTTTTGAGACTTTGAATGGAATTGGTTAATGTTTAAACATTAACAAAATTCCTGGAATTTAGTGATGCACACCAAGTGTTTGTTGAAATGCCAATAGTTTGATTTTTAGTCAAAGTTGGTGAAGTGAATTATGAAACTTGTTTGAAGTGATTATCATTGTAAAATAGAGAATTTGATAGTCAATGAATTGACTTAGATAAGTCAATGTAAATCTTAACTGGAATGATAGTTAAGAGAATTGAAACTTGATGTGAAATAGGTGGTGGTATTGGAAGTGCAAAGGAAAGTCAAAGAGAAGGCAAATCATCATTTGTTTATCTCTAATCCTAGTGCTAAGGTAAGTTATATAACTTGCTAAACACCATATATGTGAAGTAGTAATAGTCTACTTATTGAATTGGTTTGGCTATGGATGGTTTGGTTCATAGGTTGTTTGTTGATTTGGGCAGTTTGACTTATTTAGTCAAACTGTGTATATCTAATGTGGCGCTTGAATTGTGATTAGTTGCAAGTACATCGAGGGTCAATTGATGTGCTATTCTAATACTTGAATTGAGTTGACTATGAATTGATAAATTCATAGATAGATATTGGTTGAGTAAATTGAATTGACTATGAATTGATAAATTCATAGATATAGATTGGTTGAGTGAGTTGGATTGTAATTATGTGTAGTCCACTAATTGAGTTGAATGGACTATGAGTGGTTGAATACCTACTTGAATGGAATTGGTTATGAATTTTTGAATTCATATTTGAATTGGATTAATTATGAATTGTTAGTTCATAATTGTAATTGAGTTGATTGTTAAGTTTGACTTTATTTAGTCAAACCGTTTATATATCATAATATGTGAATTGTGATATTGAGTAATTGGATTGAATGACAATTGATTGGGCAAATCTATGATAGAAGTATCGGAGGATGAATATCATAGAATCATGGTTTATAAATGATTATAAACCTATGAATGGTTTACTTGATTGAAATCTATGATGGAAGGACTAGAGTGTGAACATCATAGTATGAATTGAAATTGTTGATTACTTCACCACTTGAATGTGGAAGTAAAATTTGGTAAGTTATGATGGAAGTACTTGAGTGAGAACATCATAACTATGTGGAATATCAATTATCACTTGATTGTGATAATTGAGTTGATTTGGTTGAAATTGGTTAATTGAGTTAAATTTGAAATCTATAATGGAATTACTTAAGGGTGAACATTATAGTAATTTTTGTTGAAATATGATTGTTATCAACGGTATAACTAATTGAATTGATTTGAATAGAAGTTGGAGGGTTAAACCTTTTGTGGTGACTTTGACCCATTTTGAGGTCTTGATTTCATCATAGATGGATACGGTGTCAAATTATGTTAGAATTCATTATATTATGATCCAAACATGATAATACTCCATATTATATGTATATGGATGATGGAAATAGGTTTTGGAAGGGTCAGAGCATTAATTGCTTGAAATTGAAATTTTGACCCGTTTTGAGGATTTGATGTCCAATTATGTTTGGATATGAAATGATGTAATTTGATGATTTGAATCCAAGTAATATGGTTGAATAGACCTTTTGGATGTGTGAAATCACTTTGAAAAGTGAAAGAACGAAAACGGGTCTTCGGATGGGTCAAAACTGCACAAAACTGGAAGTTGCTGCACCAAAGTGCAGAAGACCATAAGCTACGGCCCTGGGACCATAAGCTACGGCCTGGGGTAGCTGAACTTTCTGATTTACGGCCCTGAGAGAGTAGGCTACGGCCTACCTTACGGCCTTGATCAAAATTGATGTATTTTGCCATTTTTGGGTTGGGGGACCATTGGGGATAATCTTACTTAGTTCTTATGAACTAATGGTGAAATTATATGTGGTGTTTGCAGGTCGGAGTTAGATGCGTTAAAGCTCATGATCGGGCGCGTATGTTGAAAAATTCAAACGTTTTGGAAATTTTGGTTGTTGGGTTGTCATACAAACTAATGTATGATTATTTTGTAATGTAATTAGTAACTTAACAAGTTCATATTACTTGTAAAATGATTTTTGTCGCTTCCGCATTAAACTTAGATAAAGTTTTGACTTAACACTTTAAACTTTGATAAAGTTTTGATTTAAAACTTAACTGGGACCTAAATTTGACACGTGTAAGCGTGTATGGATTTTGGGTGTTACACTTAGGAAGCTCTAGAAGTTCGAGATGGATTCTTGGCAGCCCTTAGGTGCTCCTTGGATGATAGAAAACAGCTACACAACAGGTGCAAGAGGGTAGTGGTGCTTGAAAGTCCCTCCTTGGTCTTCTTGGGTCTTCAAAGGTTCAAGTCTTGAGCTCCAAGTACTCAAAATAGCTTCAAACTATGTGTTGTAGATGAAAATGGCAGATATGGGTCGAAGGGTGGCGTGTAGAGTCGATTAAAATGATGAAGAGGTAGTATAGGCATCATTAGTCTTGGTTTTATAAGATTTTGTCGCCTGGGCGGCGTCGCGTACCGCGATGGGCCTTCCAAATAATCTCCGTGTACCGCGGCGGATTTCGGGAGTCAAACCCCCGCGCCGCATGTCGCGTATCGCGACAATGCCTCCTGTTGGGCCATCGCGTATCACGATGGACCCCTGAAAGAGCCCAATAAGCCCTTTTTAATGGATTTGATCCGTTCGTTGTCGTTTTCACGCTTCCGAACTATCGTTTAGTCTCGTTTGAACTTCCAAGTTCAATGTATGAGTGTTTCGTGAAGTTTCGAGTGTTGTGCTACACAATGTGTTAGACGTTCACCAACGTTCGTATGTTTTGACACGTGTGTGTTGTTTCTCGATAATTCCTCAAATTATCTATTCATGTGTCGGTGTTCGTACTGTCGTGCCACATGTCACACTAACTTTAACTAATTCTAGTGCCACGTGTACATAAAACATTTAAATAAACATTAAAAAAAATCAAAGCTGACCTAGAAATTACGGGATGTCACAAGTTTCAACGTAAAAAGATAAAATCTTGATGTGTCTTTATTGATATCGAGCAAAATTGGTCGAAATTTGGGTTTCAACACCTTTTTTACAAATGTGTAGAGATTGAGCTTTAGAAATATAGATATAAACAAGCTAACTCGATTTCAAGCTCTTAGAATTCAAAATGAGTTGCGCTCGAACCTTTGCGAACTCGGCTCGACTCATTTATATCCAATTTACAGATGAAATCTGGATGCTATTTTTTTAATTAATTTGAGATGACATGCATGCTCAATTAAAATGATTTTATGAAAATGTTAGACTTTTCTATTATGTGATAAAAACAATATTGTTTATAAACAGGGACGAAGGATAGTGAGGGCCTGGGGGGGCCCCGGCCCCTGCTGTTTTTCGGCTCAGAAGCAGGTATGTAGTAGAATTTGGTCGGAAACTTTTATATTAATAGAGTCTGGGCCCCTTGGTTTTTCTTCCAAAAAATTTTATATTAAGGGTCGGCCCCCCTACCCAAAATTTTCAAGCTTCGTCCCTGTTTATAAAGTTAATGTATAAATTATGTTATAATATGTGTGACTATTGTGTGACATAGGATGTATGTGTATTTCGTTTCACTATCATACGAGTTTTGCATGTGTTGCAAACTCATCATTACATGATCTTGTATTTACACATACTCACCATTTTTAGGAGTTTTGTATTTGCAAGCTCTATCATTATAGGAGTCATGTATTTTCTACAGCCTCATTAGGGTTGTTCAAATCGTTCGCCGCTCGCTTGGAAATAGCTCGTTTGAATTTCACTCGGTTTTAAACGAGCCAAGCACGCTCGGTTCGGTTTATAAATGAGCCGAGCACAAGCCAAGGTAAGCTCGTTCATTGCTCGCTCAGATAGTCGCTCGCTCGGTTGGCTCGTTTGCTAAAGTATAACTGAATTATATATATATATATATATATAATATTTTATTAATGTATAGGTAATATAATTTTTTTTATATTTAAACTACTTTCAAAAGACCCAATATCCAAATAGGCAAATACCCAATGCTCAAAAATTTAAATCTAATTCCTAGATCCATTTGTTTCACTTTTCACGTTAGAATTTAATTCCCGAATGCGCAATACTCAGCTATTTGTTTACTCCTAACCGTGATCTTTTTAATTAAACTAGTATGGATGTTTGAATGTGTTTTTAGAGGTTTGCACTACTTGGATTATGTTTTGAAAAAAATTTGTCATTGCTTGAGATTATTGCTACCGAACATTGCTTCCTTTAATCTTAAATTTGATTGTTTGTGGTTTGGGATTATTGGTTGCTAATGTGAGTGTTGATATGTAACTATAATAACCAACTAGATGACAGTTAGTAGTTATTCGTGATATTAAATTTTATTAAACCGAGCAAAACCAAGCCGAGCCGCTCGGTTTTAAAACGAGCCGAGCAACGAGCACAACATTTGGCTCGATTCTACAAATCCGAACCAAGCCGAGCCGCTTGGTTTGAAAACAAGCCGAGCACGAGCATACCTTCGCTTGGCTCGGTTCGGCTCATGAACAGGCCTAGCCTCATTGTTATAGGAGTTTTGTACTTGTTATAGACTCACTATTATAAAAGCCTTACGTCGCAAGATGACTCTGTATAGGAGTCTCGTACTAATTGTTACAGACTCACCATCATATGAGCTTTACGTTTGAAAGCCTACTTCTATAAGAATTAGGTGCTTGTTACACATTCACCATAATAGGAGCCTTGTAACAAGCTCCTATGATAGAATTTTGCATTTGTTATAAACTCATTGTTATAGGAGTCTTGTATTTGTTATAATTAAGCTCATCGTTACGGAAGCTTGCATTCATTATTCATTGAGCGAGCCACATGTGTTAAGGTTAGGGCTGTAAACGAACCAAACGAACACGAACGAGCCCTTGATCGTGTTCGTTCTTTTAACTTTTAACTTGTTTACGAACGGTTCATGAACGCTAACCGAACGAAAATTATTGTTCGTGTTCGTTCAATAAGGAATTTAGCTTATTCACGAACGCTAACGAACACATATTATTTAAAAATAAAAATCAACATTGTTAATCTCAAGCATTAGAGATAATTATTTGTAAATATATAAATTAAAATATTATAATATTAAACAAAAAATAACTTAAATATTATTATATTAAACTAAAAATTAAAAATATACAACACATTTAATAAACGAACATAAACGAACGTAAATGAACATGTTACCGAACGTTTACGAACACAAATGAACGAACACGACCTCTGTTCATGTTCGTTCATTTAACTAAACAAACGGAATTTCTTGTTCGTGTTTGTTCATTTATTAAACGAATGAACATAAATGAACTTCCCGCCGAACGGTTCACGAACTGTTCGCTGAACGTTCGGTTCGTTTACAGCCCTAGTTAAGGTTCATAGTAAGATGTTATACTATGCAAGTGATGATATGTCATAGAAAATACTGACCAATAAAAGTAAAATTTAGTCAGGTTAAAATATAGTCATATTAATGAAGTGCAAGGAAGCTGGTTGGTATAGAAAAAGAGACTACCTAAACAAGGTATATGTATCACATTTACTTCTTTCATTTAAATAAATTCATTTTATAACAATGATGTAATCGAATAATACATTATGTTGAAACAATTTCTACTCAGTTTAAAAGTTATGTTAGCTTCTAGTAAGACTTTTTACAATAGCCTACTTATCCTTGCTATTTAGGTGACTTGTAACATGGTAATCAAATGAAACCTCCTTTGAGATCAAAACAAAACCATTTAGCAAATTATATTGTGAAATTAAAACACGTTTTAACAGCCACGGGAATATCTTTCAAATGAATGGGTTTGGGTTAGGTTCGGATTGAACATGCAAGCATGCTTGGTTCGTGTCAACTCAGGTAAGTCCATAGATTGACACGTTTAATCAATTTATATGTATTTAATTACTTTTTATGATGTTTTGTGTTAGCTTGGTTAGGTATTTAAAATTAATGGTTTAAATTAAAAAAAAATAAGATGAAATTATATAAATAATCGTCATAGTTTTTTATATATTAGTATGTGTTTGTTGTAAAAGTGTATTTGTAAAGTATTTAGTTCCTAAAATATAACAAAAAACATAAAATTACGAGTCAAATGAGTCGTGTTCGTATAAACTTATAAATATTCGCATCATGTTCGGATTGATATTTGATTTTTGGATTTGTGAAAGTGAAAATTACTAAAATAATCAACTTTGACCCGCATTTTATCAAAATAATTCTTGATATTTAGCCCCTCGTTTCAAATTTAGACTTCACTTTATACCTCGCTTACACGCCACTTTTATGTACTTGGGAGAAACATACGGACCCACATGTTGACGGTTTTGTCGAGGTCTAAATGAGTGTCTTAAGACCCCTTTTCTACTAACACCCAATTCAGACGCCCATTCGAACGACTTTTTGGAGTCTTAATAAAGACGCCAATTCTGACGGCTTTAAGCCGTCAAATCATGTAAGGTAACATCCATCAAGAACCCGCGTCTAAAGGCGTCTTAAGACACTCTTTTAGACCCTGACATAGCCACCAACATGTGAGTCCGTATGTTTCTTCCTTTGACACAAAAGTACATAAAAAGTGTGTCTAAACTGATGTATAAAATTGAAATAAGGGATAAATTTCAATGATTATTTTGAAAATAAGTGGGTCAAAGTTGATTATATTGGTAATTATTCTTTTGTGAAATGGCTACTTGTCAGTTAGGGCTGTCATAACGATTCAGACACGACACGTAACACGAACCGGTTAAACACGAACACGACACGAATTCTTATCGTGTCTGTTTATTCAAACACGAACACGACTCGTTAAAAAACACGAAATGACCCGTTAAGGAACCTATTAACGGTTAACACTATAAATGACATGTTAAAACCCATTAAAGAATATGTTAAAACCCATTAAAGAACATGTTAAGGAACCAGTTTAGAAATTTTTTGAAGCTGATCGGTCACCAACATATTTTATTATATTATTTGTTTTAAATTTTAAACATGTCTTAACACGTCTTAACATGTATTAACGGATCTTAACAGGTATAAACGAATTTTAACATGTCTTAATGGATTTTACCTGTTTAGACACAAAAAATAAACATGTATTAACGTGCCAACCTTTTAGACAAGAAACATATTAATGACAAACACAAAACATGTTAAAGTTGTGTCGTGTTAACTTGTTCGTGTTGTTATTCTTTGTATTGATGCTCCGGGCATTTTTTATTTTAATAAAAAGATCCTGTTATTCGTAATTTTGGTACTTAGTGCCGCAAATCATTGCATATTTGCATACCGAAAATTGATTCAACTTCGATAATCTTGGTGATCATCCAAACTTTATCCCGAATACATCGATTTCATTCTTTTTTCTTCATTCCAACAAAAAGTCCACATGCAATCAGACCAAATCATGATCAATTTGAAATTTTCTTTTTTGATTTTACTTTTTCTACTGTCCTCATCGTCATTATCTTCGTCGTCGTCGTCATCAATTGAGGGTTTAATCAAACGATTGGATGCCCACAAACCATCTCCATTGGTGCAAGAATCAGCAGTTAAAGCTCTGCTTAAGAGATTGCTTCCTACCCATTTGTCCAGCTTCGAGTTCAAAATAGTCTCCAAGGTTCAATTCCTTATCTTACGTTCTTGTTTTCTTGTTTATTTCATCACTTCATTTATGGTTTAAGCATTTTGGTTGATGGGTACTGATCAATTTTAAGATTAAATGCGAAAAAATCGTTCTTGGATGAATATCAGGAGAAATCATATGGTTGACTACCTAGAAGGCTAGAACTGTTATATTTTAGGGGGCTCTTGAAGTGAAAATTTAACACAAATGGATTGTGCATTTGTAGTACATCAAAATTGACATTTAATCTCAGTTTTATGTCATGAAAGTTGAAGATGTCTGATAAATTGAATCTTGCTTGACATCAAATTCTAAAATGTACAGGAGTGTGAAGTTCAGCTAGATGTTTGTATTGCTGGTATTAATGAATTAGATGTTAAAAATTTAGGATTGTTTTTTTTTTTTTTTTTTTTATTTTCACACACAAACTCACCCTTAGCCATTAATTCTACACCTTGTTATTTGTTATTGATTAAGAATTCATGTGAACTATACTCAAATATCATCAATTTGTACAATTCATTCAATGTTAGACTTAAATCTTAGGATGCTTGTGGTGGATACAGCTGCTTTTGGATAACAAATTACAAGAATTCAAGCAACAAATCACCAGAGATCCTGTATGTATAATCTGTGTGTTACCCTCCAATTCCCTGTAAGAAATATAACTACCAATTTTATTTACAGTTGTTTCTTTGTTTCATATTCCTGTCAGCATCAAAGGCACTACAGCAGTTGAAGTTGCATCGGGCCTCCATTGGTACATCAAGTATTCATGTGGTGCTCACGTGTCATGGGATAAGACAGGTGGCATTCAGATGGCCTCTATCCCTCCTCCGGGGTACCTGCCACCTGTCACAAAAGAGGGAATTATGATTCAGCGTCCGGTTCCTTGGAATTATTATCAGAATGTAGTTACTTCTAGCTGTAAGTATGAATTAAGTTGAATAAAATTCATAATATTGACTCACCTTATGTTGTTCTTTTAAGATACTATCAAAATGGTTTTATGTTAAATTAACAGATTCTTATGTTTGGTGGGATTGGGAAAGATGGGAGAAGGAAATTGATTGGATGGCACTTCAAGGAATTAACCTCCCTCTTGCATTTACGGGTCAAGAAACCATCTGGCAGAAAGTTTTCATGGTGAATAAAAAATATATTCTATTATGTACATGTTACAAATTAGGCATTTGTAAAATCACCATGACTTTTATATTGAATCATATGAAGTCAATATATACAACAACAACCTTACCCAGTATATTCCCACTTTTCAGTAGGGTCTGGGGAGGAAGGATAGATACTAACCTTACCCCTATCCCAATTGAGATAGAGAGGCTGCTCCGAAAGAGTCCCCGGCTCAAAGTTATTGTTTAAAGTTGATAATCCCAATAATTTTAACGCTATTTTCACAAAATAATTGAAATAACGTTAAAATTAGTGCACTTTTACTTTTGCCCCTTAAGGGCCACACATATATACATTATATGTGTACACCATAAATGGGGCGTATGAAGTCAATATATCAAATTCTGAAATTGCATCAGACTACATTGTCATGTGTGACCGGTTAACTTGTGATTTGAGTTCATGTACCAATATGTACAAATTATTTATGAAATATATTAATTCTATTTCAGGATTTTAATATTAGTGCTCAAGATTTGAACAATTTTTTTGGTGGACCTGCTTTTCTTGCATGGGCTCGGATGGGAAACTTACACGCGTGAGTTCATTCTATATATCAATAGATTTATTTAACTTTGCATCATATTGTTGATTGTCTGATTGAAACTCAATTTTAATCATTTAATAAACTTGTTATGACCTTTATATATATTGAGTGTATCAGATGGGGTGGGCCGTTATCTCAGAACTGGCTGGATCAACAATTGGTCTTGCAAAAACAAATATTATCTAGGATGATCGAGTTAGGCATGACTCCCGGTAAATCTTTCATAATAATTTATATAATTCATGTGTTTTTCGACAAATATGGTCATATATAGAGAGTAATATTTCTTTACAGTGCTTCCTTCATTTTCTGGAAATGTTCCTGCTGCACTTAGAGACATATTCCCATCTGCAAATATCACCAGACTTGGAGATTGGTACATCACATGATTTTAAAAGTTATAAAACTTGTGTAAATTGAGCCCACTGATATTATTATTTTATATAACTGATTATACATTATGTTTTTCAATTTTCTATTATAGGAACACTGTTAATGGTAATCCTCGTTGGTGCTGTACTTACCTTCTTGATCCATCTGACCCATTATTTATACAAATTGGGGAAGCATTTATAAAAAAACAAATTAAAGGTAAACACGTGTTTCAATTAACCATTCCTTTGTTTTATCTATTCATTCTTAATTTACACAAATTATTTCTTTGTATAATTATTTGTAGAATATGGAGATGTGACGGATATTTATAACTGGTAGATTCTTAGCCTGTAATTTTATTTCATCACTTTACAAATAAATGATACATCTTAAAAATATTATGGTTTTTATATAGTGATACATTTAATGAAAATTCTCCTCCAACAAGTGATCCAACATATATTTCAACTCTTGGTTCTGCTGTTTATGAAGCAATGTCGAAAGCAAATAAGGATGCTGTCTGGCTTATGCAGGTTTTTAAATCTTTATTCTTTTTTTTGGATTTCTTAATCTTTATATAAATTAATTATATAATGTGCAGGGCTGGCTGTTCTATTCAGACTCTGCATTCTGGAAACCGCCACAAATGAAAGTATGTTTTTCATTTCCTTGTTTTAAATTTTAAAAATGATTGAATCTTGTATTGATGATTTACCAAATTCACTTTCCTAATTATAGGCTCTCTTGCATTCGGTCCCCTTTGGTAAAATGATTGTTCTTGATCTGTTTGCTGATGTAAAACCTGTATGGGAATCATCATCTCAATTCTATGGCACCCCTTATGTGTGGTAACATTATCATTTTTTTAACACTAAATTACTTCAAAATTTCAATTTTTAAATTTTTTTATATAATTATATCCTATTTTCCAATTTATGCATCAATCAGGTGTATGTTACACAATTTTGGAGGGAATATTGAGATGTATGGTGTATTGGATACACTTGCATCAGGTCCTATTGACGCTCGTATCAGTGAAAATTCAACCATGGTATGTTTATAAATACTTAGGCAGATAAGCATATGATTTGTAGATGCTAACATGTATTAAATTTAGATTGATTGCATTAACAAAACTTTCCAACTGGCAACAGTTTTAAATATTACCATATGTTTTTTTAATTATTTATTTATTTTATTAAGGTTGGTGTTGGGATGTGCATGGAAGGAATAGAGCATAATCCAGTTGTCTATGAATTAATGTCTGAAATGGCATATCGAAAGGATAAAGTTAATGTTGAGGTGATTAATGCTTAAAGATATTTAATTTTATAAATCCTTGTTTGCCAAATTTTTGCATGACAATAAACAGATATTAATCGTTGACATCAGTTTTTAATAATCTTTCTACTATTGCAGGATTGGTTGAAAATTTATTCTCGTAGACGTTATGGCAAAGCTGTGAAACAAGCTGAGTCAGCATGGGATATTCTTCATCAATCAATTTATAATTGTAGTGATGGAATTGCTGTATGTTTAACTTATGAACGGGCCGATTTGGGTTAGAAAATGCTAAATGGGCAATAGGTTAAATGGGTCGAAAGTGGCACAAAGTCTTATAATTGTAGTGATGGAGCCGCTGTATGTTTAACTTTTTGAATGGGCTGATTTGGGTTAAAGAAAGAATGCTTAACGGGCTACGGGTCAGAAGGTTTGAAAGTGACCCAAAGTCTTTTTAATGCTATACAACCTTTTATGCATTAGTTAAAGAAAATAAAAAGAAGTGTTAGCATGTCAACCCGGCCCCGCCGGTTTCTCCCAAAATCCATTTTGACCTGTTTACCCTGCTTGACCAGCCCAGTTTCTACCTCTTTTTGATCAACCTGTTCTAATGCAAGTCTCTCCATCTATTCAGGACCACAATACGGATTACATCGTTAAATTTCCAGATTGGGACCCTTATTTAAACATTTACTCTAGCTTCTCAAAACAAAATTTGATCACAATGCATAGTAATCGAAGATCCATTTTAACCGAATCTGACCTGACATTACCTCAACCACATATGTGGTACTCAGCTAATGATGTTATCAATGCATTAAAACTCTTCATTGATGCAGGCGAAGATCTTGCAGACAGCCTAACTTACAGGTAGTTAGTTTTATTGGTTGTTTTTGGAATCATTTTTTGTTATTTTTTCTTGAAATAATTGATTTTTGTATATTTTTTAAGGTATGACTTGGTTGATCTAACACGACAAGTGTTATCAAAGCATGCAAATCGAGTTTATTTAGATGCCTTAATTGCTTTCCAACACAAAGACCTGAAAGCCTTGGAATCCCATTGCCAAAAATTTGAGCAAATCATTACCGACATCAATGAGCTTCTTGCATCAGATGATAATTTCCTGCTCGGAACATGGCTCGAGAGTGCAAAAAAATTGGCGTTAACCCCTTCCGAGAAACGTCAGGTGAGAATTGATTCATCAAATCATTAGATTAGAAAGTTGCCTATTACACATCTTTGAATATATGAAAAGTTAAATAGTTAGTAATGAAGATTCAAGAATTTTGAAACAATATGTTAAGTTTTAAGTAATAAAGCAATGATATTGAAATTGAAAAAATGCAGGAAAAAAGAATCTTGAATAGCTAGATTTATAACATGTGGCTGCATAGGTTATTTATAAGAGATATATCTGTATTTATTTGTATGGGGACCATGGATGAAGCTTAATAGGACCTCTTTTTTCCGTCTGTAATGTTAATTTTTCGACTGAAATGTTGTTTTTTGTTTTAAGTATTGGTTTCGCCTCCCTTCACTTCAAAAAATTATCATGTATTGTGGTTCCGGTAAATTTTTGCCCCCCATTCAAAACGTTCAAGTTCCGTCACTTATTGGGGACATATTTAAAACTGCCAGAACTTGATAAGCAACTTGTGCATAGTGCTAATCAGTGTGTGTGTGTGTACAGAGAGAGTCAGTTATGTAGTTATATAACTGCCATATGTGTGAGTGTGTGACAGTTAAAAGCAATAGACACAGATGTTTATGTGGTTCATGCAGTTTTTCATCATTTTTTTCATAAAACTGGCTTTAACCGCGCTCTATAGGACATGCTTGCACCATTGTGGTTCATTCGTTTTACACATCATTGCAGTACGAGTGGAACGCAAGAACACAAGTAACAATGTGGTACGACACGACGACAACGAATCAGAGCCAGCTTCACGATTACGGTAACTTCTTCCACAAGCAAGCAACTTTCAAACTTCATTTGATCGATCGGCCCTTACATTTTCAACATTCTTTTTCTTTTCTGGTTTTTTTACAAGCAGCAAATAAGTTTTGGAGCGGGTTATTGGCAGATTACTATCTACCACGAGCATCGATGTATTTCGATCGTTTGTTGGAAAGCTTGAGAGACAACAAGAGGTTTGAGATTGCAGAATGGAGAAAAGAATGGATATCATACTCGAATAACTGGCAACAAGATACAAAAGTTTACTCTGTGAAAGCCCAGGGGGATGCTCTAGCGATTTCAAAATCTCTTTTTCAAAAATACTTTGAAAATAAGTAAAAGTTGACAAGATTTTAAATTTTTTTTAAGTCCTTGTATTTTTCAATTTGTTTATGTTAGTCCTTGAGGTTTTTAAAAAGTAAAAGTTGATAAGTTTGCTCTTACGTCCGATTTTCACACTTTTTAAACTCTTGTGATTAGTTAATATAATGCAATCAAACATTGTACTAATTTTAATGTTATTTTAGTTAATTTTTGTGAAAATAACGTTAAAAGAGTTGAGTTTGTTAGTTAATCATGCATAATGAGCCGGTGATCTTATTGGAACTTTGGAAGCATATATATTCCTACCAAGTAGAGGTAAAATAGTTTACATCTTACCATTTTTAAACTCTACTTTAACTTTACTAATAATAAAATATATTGAGTACGATGAGAATTGTGTTGCTAAACTAATACAAAATCATAATATGGTGAACCATGACTGTGTCACATTCTTATACAAATAGTGTGTACATGTTCAATTTTTAAATTTCTAACTACGCACAAAAATTATCGAACTCCAATATTTACTTGAATCAAAAGTCCACTATCTAGAGAGTAATCAATTTCCCTTCCTAAACACATGGGAATTTAGGGGTGTTATTCGAGTTGGTTGCTCGGGTTGTTCGGGTCAGGTTATTTGGGTTTTTGTAATATGAAATTTGAACTGAGAACCGAACCATATAACTTTGGTTTAATTGATTCTCGGGTTAATCGGGTTGGGTTAAATGGTTCTTGGGTAATACTTGAAAAACTAATATTCTATTTTTTCAAACAAATAAAATAAAAATATGTTTAACCAAAACATATATTTTCTTAAAAATTTCAAACATTTAACTATAATATAACCAAATCATATATTTCTTCAACAATCTTAAAACATAAAGATGCTTTGAAAATCAAATAATGGAACCGCCCCTTAAATCACTAGTTTGGGTTTTTCAGATTTACCTGAACAAGCCTCATGGGTACCCAAAGACTGAACTATTCTTAGTTTTTGGTTTTGAGTATTAGTCTTTTTCGGGTTGGGTATTTTTGGGTTTGGTTAGGTTTTTTCTGGATTGGTTATTTGGTTTCGGGTAAAAAAGCACACCCCTACATGAGATATAAAGACATATGGACAAAACATATACATAAATCCCACAAAAAAAAAAAGAGTCGGTCCTTTGTATAATTGATAAGTCTACTATTAGGTCTCGATTTTCACACTATTTTAAATGCTTATGATTACATTACATTAATTCTAACATTATTTTAGTTAACTTTTGTGAAAATAAAGTTAAAAGAATTGAGTTTGTCGGTTAATCAGACATCATGAGCCGGAGTCTTATTGAAAGTATCATCTCTATTCCTACATGAAAAAGATATGACTATTTATATCTATATTTCTTATACCTTATCTTAATTTTGCTATTGATCGAGTGTACCGAGCATGATGATGATTGTGTTGCATAATTAATACAAAAACATGATACGGTGAACCATGACTATGTCAAAATCTTATAGAATTTTTGTGCACATATTCAATTTTTTAATTTCTAACCACGCACAAATATTAACGAACTTTAATATTTACTTGAATCAAAGGTCTACTCTCTAGAGAATTGGACAACACATATATATAAATCCCCAAAAAAAAAAAAAACTCGTGTCCTTTACATAATTGTCGAGTCAAACAACCGTGTATCTCATGTTTGACGACAAAATGTCTTTTTACACTCAATTAGCTCATTGATTACCACTTCCTTGTCAAAGTTTCTTTCAAGCACCTTTAATAATAACTAGGTTTATCCCCACCTATTGTGGCAGATTATCACAGCATACTCCCGAGAACGGATATTATATATCATTTGTAAAAGTATGAGTTACATATTAAAATCAAATCTTTTATCACGAATTGTATACAAGTTTTTTCATAAAAATATAAAATCATACAAAATTCTCACAAATATGTTACAAAAATAATAGAAAAAATTACTCGCAAAATCCTTTTTACCGATAACCAATCGTTTGAATTAAAACAAAAACTCATATCTCTAAGTAAATTTCTTAAATTTAATAAGAAATTAAATTTCTAAGCCAAGCTGACAAATTTAATACCCTTGTATCTATTTAGTATTTCTCAAAGTTAAAAAAAACTTGTAGTGGTCAAAGTTCAAATTACCGAAACGTCACTATTTCTTTCTTTGCCTATAATAAACTAAAACCGCTATTTATTTTCGTAGGTGAGCCAAAAAAACAGTTGAACTAATAACTAGTTTCTAAATAATCAACAAAATACACATAAAAAAAATCCAAACAACAAAAATTAAAAAAAAAATGATATTACTCCAATTCAATCAAAACCACTTCAATACAATATTTATAAAGGATTTACTATTCAATATAATATTTATATAGTTAGTATTCCTTTTTCATGAAGTTTAATACTATATAGTAATCTATAGGTGAGCCAAAAAGACAGTTGCATTAATAACTGGTTTCCAAATAATCAACAAAATACACATCAAAAAACTCCAAACGTCAAAAATTAAAAAAAAAAATCAAAGATATTACACCAATTCAATCGAAACCACTTCAATACAATATTTATAAAGGATTTACTATTCAATATAATATTTATATAGTTACTATTCCTTTTTAATGAAGTTTAATACTATATATATATATATGTATGTATGTATGTATGTATGTATGTATGTATGTATGTATGTATGTATGTATGTATGTATATTAATAATAACAATGATATTAATTATGATTACTATTTCATCATTTTCCTTGATGCACTTAACTCAATTGTGAAAACCCCTTTACCTAAAAACATGTAACAAATGACTTCTAGTCTAGTGGTAGTTTCTTAACTTTTCTTATGAGAGGACTTGGGTCAAAGTTTCATCTAGAACAAATATTGCTCTGGGTGGAGTCATAGGTTTTTCTAGTTGTAGGTTTCCTCCTGTGTGGGTGAGTCAGGTCACCACGCTCTGTTATTCGGTGGATGGTGATATATTTGCCAGGATGATCCCGAGTGATCGGGCGTTTGCTATTAAAAAAAAACTAAAAACATGTATAAATATGTATTTAATTTCAATATCAATATATTTCCAAATTTTCATTTATTTGACATGTTCGGCAAATCTTAACATAGAATTTGAATTTTTATCATTTATTTCATAGAAAAAAAAAACATAAATTCTTCATTTTCATCGGATTCTCGACCTCATTCTAAACTTTTTAAGAAAAACTATGGTAACATGTAAATCATTATATTAAAGGACTCATTATTCATTTTATTTTTTGATATTCTTTATTTCTGTGAATGATTATTTTTTAAAATTTTTGTAAAAGAAAAAAGTAATCAAACAATAAAAAATTACTATTTACTTAAAAGAAACAGAAATCACAAATAAATGAATTATAAAAGGTTTTCTAAAAAATAAATAAAATTTAGACATAAATATGAGTTTTAGTTAATATAAACATAATAAAAAAACAAGTCGAGTCAGGGCCAACTTAACCTTGTAGCAAACCTTGAACCAAGTCGGCTCCGTTTTGCTCGAATTTTTAGCCAAGTTGAAGACTTCAGCTCATGCTTACCTCAATTTAATTGAATTACAATATTATTAACACATAATGTAATGTAATATATTAAATAAAACATAATTAAAGATTATTAAAATAACTAAAACAAAATTAAATGAGTAATTAACCTCACATAATGTAATGTAATATGTCGTCATAGCCTACATTTTTTCAATCAGGCTTAGCCTACATACAATTATACAAATCAAGAAAGAGACTAACTTTTCGATCAAGTGTGCAACCTAATCCCACAAGTTAGACTCATCTAGTCATCTTAGCCTAATTAGTCTACGTCTCATACAAGTGACTGAGCCTACACAATAATCAAGAGTAGCCATATTATGTGTGTTGCCTAGGCTAAGCTAAGCTAATGAGTTAGAGTCGACTTAGCTTATATTAGTTACAAATTGATAGGCCAATAACTTTGGCTAGGCAAAAACATTAGTTCGCACTGGATTTAGGGTGTTAAAATCTGTATCCGAAAACCCGAACCCGAAATATCCGAAAAAATCGGATAACCGAAACTTCGGATTCGGATACCTATTTTGAAAATTTTCAGATAGTTCGGATATCCGATGTCCGAAATAGTTTTTTTTTCGGATATTCGGATACTTTTTTCGGATAATTTTTCGGATATTTTTCAGATATCCAGATATTTTTCGGATATCCGGATAATTTTCGGATATTTGGATATCCGAAATTTATATTAAATTTTTTTTTCCTGATTTCGGATATCCGCAGTTCGGATATTCGAAATTTCGGATTCGAATATTAAAGACCACTCACTGAATCAACCTATATATACATTTGACTTAATAACTAAATTAGCATGCATACTGACATAGACTTGTCGACTGGTAACGTGGAATCGTAGACTAATTCAGCTTGTAAGTAAACATATGTTACATCCCTAAAACATACAACAAAAAATTCATGATTTGAAGTACAAACGACGCTGGTTTACCTGAGAAGTGCAAAAATCAACTCTTTGATTGATTTCTTAAATATTCAGGAAATTAGTAGTCTAAAACTAAATTTCAAGGGTTGGTAGAAGATGACGATTTTGTAATTCTTTCCTAATTTTAATCAATCAACATTTAAAACTAGGGGCATAAATAATTATATTTATATATAAAATGATGAGAAGTATATATATATATATATATATATATATATATATATATATATATATAGGGAGAGGATCAAATGTTAACCATTTCTTATTGCGTTAATCGAATAACTACATCTTATTACTTTGGGCCATATATATATATATAGGGAGATGATCAAATGTTAACAATTTCTTATTGCGTTAATCGAATAACTACATCTTATTACTTCGGGCCCACACCAAAGTAAATTTAAAGGTGTAAATTTTTTCTTATTTTTAATGTAAGTGGGCCCTACATTAATTAAAAAAACATACACCTTTAGATTTACTTTAGTGTGGACCTCAAAGTAATAAAATGTAGTTATTCGGTTAACGCAATAAGCATGGGTTAATTTTGATCATCTCTCTCTCTATATATATATATAGGGAAGGGTTCAAAAGACTCCCCATTTTGGAGAAAACTAAGAAAATCCTACTAACCAATCAATTTAAAAAAAAATTCATGATTTTTTATTATTAGTTTAGAAATGTTATAAACAAAAAAAAAATTTAATAAAAATATGTGATCACGAAGTTACGTATATGTAACTCATATATGTAGTTTACAAGTTAAATATATGTAATCAATGAGTTACATATATGTAATAACATGAATTTCATATATTTTTTATTTTTTTCTTTTTATTAATAAATCTAACCTTATAATAAAACAAAATGAAAAAACAAAAAACGAAAAACGAAATTGATTGATAACAATTGTGATTAGTTTTCTGAGTTTTCTAAAAAATGAAGGTTTTTATTGGAACCCTCCCCCTATATATATATAAACTTTAGTATTTATAATAACCTAATCATATAGGATTCCTATAAAACAAAGTAACAAACTATAAGTTTCTAATATGATCACTAAAAAAATTAATTCCAAATCAAAATTCAACTCTAATTCAACATATTCCAACCAGAAGGACTTTAAGGTTATTTAAATAGTCTGACATTTATAGTATAAGAAACTAAAAAGTAATTTCTTCCTCATTTCCAAAATTGTATCAATTTACAATATAAAAAAAACATTTAAAAATATAAAAAGTCTAATGAAAAGAGATGTAGCTCACATTGACTGGCTTGCACAATTAACAAATGTTATTGTATTTACTGGTTTATTTGCACTAGACGTTTCATTAAAAAAAAAATTTCACTTTGAGTCATTGTTGCTAAAAAAACAGAGTAGGGGTGAAGCTTAACAAGGATAGGGGGTTGCTTTTTTTTTTTCATTATAGTAGTGTTAATTTTTCGGTTGATATGTTAGAATTTTTCCTTTAGTTAGTTTTCTTGTGAGACAAGTTCGAGATTTGGAAATTACATATTAAACGAGGCAGGCTCAAGCCTTAACAAAATTTAGGTTCGGCTTGACTCGGCTCGGCTCGTTTGCACCGTACCTAAAAGTCATTATCATACTTTAGTTCAAAGTCAAGCTAACGTGTCTTCTTCCCAACCTCAGTCTTGTTCTTTTTTGAGTTTTTCACGTGCTTGACTAAATGTTTTTCGTTGCATTTGCTGGGAAATATACACATAATTGCAAATTCAATAGTCGATTATTACATCATTGACGGAAATTGTAAACCAATTTCTTACATTGTTAAGTAAAATATTCATTGATGTTAACCGACCCGGTTGTTTTACAGTCGTTTTTTACATTTTCCTCTCAGTCAGTCTGGTGTTGAGAGGACGGAGGACCTGAGAGTTTACAACGTAAGTAAGTTCTCATGATTATAATAAAAAAAAATAAAAAATATTCATGATAATGTCCTTCTAGATTTTTGACCGGTGACTTTCTAAATATAGAAATTGGTAATTAAATAATAAATAATCATAATCTGTTCTACAATTGGTCCCATTTGTTTTATTAATGAGAGCGAGAATATTTTTATACGTTTAATTGTATAAGGAAATCGTTTACTTCAAAAACTGAGTAGGAATAAAAAATTTAATTATTTAATTATTATTTGAAATAAAGAAAGGAGGGTGAGACGATGAAGAAAGGATAACTAAGTAATGTGTAACTTCTTTGTATGATATGACTATGTTAGTAGCATGTGTATTTACGGGTTTATCATCAATAAAAATAATTAAATTAATTTTTTGAATTAATTTTTTCAGAAGTTGTTCCTTAAACATTTTGTATTAAAATATTGTTTTTAAAATTGTATATTTTATAATAAATTGGTTTTTTAAAATGTGTTTTTTTAATATTAATATATTTTTAATGTATTAATAAATATTTTTCTTAATTTATAAAAAATGTATAAAAAGTATATCTAATATTAATATTATTATTTAATATGAAAGAGGGACGATAAATCAAAGTTGAGATGCTCTAAGAACGCGTCATTTGTCCATAGAAACTTTGATTTATTAGCATAGTTAGATTAGATTATAACTTGTGTAAATTGTCAAGATGGTCCATGTATTTTGTTAACATTTCACTTTTAATCCTTAAGTTTTATAAATTATTCATATGATCCCAAACTTTAAACATTTGTAATACATACAATCATTAGGTAACCAAATTAACTCACATGCTTGACCAAGTTACTCTCACCTAAGAATTGTATGTGTTACAAATGCTCAAAGTTTAAGATCATATTTATAATTTAAGAAACATAAAAATCAAAAGTAAATATTACCAAACCACATGAACCATCTCGGCAATTTACAATTATAATTCTAAAAGTTTAAATCTATCCAAATATAAATTAAACTTTAGTTTTTATATGTGATTCCTAGAAAACAAATTATAAAATAATTTAAAATCAAAATTCAACTCTAACTTAACATATTTCCACAACCTAAGGAACTTTAAGCTTTTTTAAAATAGGTTGACTTTTAAAACATAAGAAACTTAATGGTAATTTCTTCCTTGTTTCCAAAACTGTATCGATAGTGTACTAAATAAAAAAATAGACATTTAAAAATACAAATAGTCTAATGAAAATGGATGTAAGATACATTGATAATGATGGTTCGAAATAAAGTAAAAGAAAAGAAAAATTAATAATGAGGAAAACCATCATGTAAATTGTCACTCCTTTTCATCAAAGCATGAAAAATTTAGATATTGCCCACATTCCCATACCACAAAAACGTGACACGAAACACATTGTCATTGGACTGGTTAGATTGTACGATAATGATATCCTCTTATAAGCAAACTATTTATTTGATAGGGTTATATCAGACGATCTTCACCCATTGCAAGATAAATGGGTAGAATTAAGTAAACAATTATTGAATTTTGGGTTGAAATGAGTAACATTATGACATAGTATGGGTTGAAATGGGCAACACCTTAACACAAAGCGGATCAAGACGGGTAAGTTAAAGTTTATTTGAACATAATAGATTTCAACTGGTAAAAATTATCAATAGTATATTTAATGAGAAAATCATTAAAAATCATTTAAATAAACTAATTGTTTATTTACAACTTATTTTAACTTAAGCGAAATTGATTTTTTATAAAACGACCCGTTTAAACCCAAACAGATTTTGCTTAAAAAGTCATCTTGACCCGCACTCATTCTGACCCATTACCCAACCCGTCCATTTTGCCAGGCATAGATCGGGTGTTTGAGGTTCAAATTAGCATCGTTTATGTTTAAATGGTTGATCAATTCTTATAAAAGACAATTAAATGTAAAACAATATTATTTACAAATAGAAACTGATGTTTTTTAACTTGAGAAGTTAAAACGAAATGTTGTCAATTTTGTTCTTAAATACTCAACTCGTATCCTAATTGAAATAAAATATTTAAAATGCAATCCTACAATCAGACACTAAAAATGTATATCTATTAGATAATTTTAGACGAGTATATTATAAAGGGTTATAACTAATTAAAGATGCACAAACAAACAAAAGTACTCAGTTTAATTAAAGATACACATATATAACATAAACACACACATAATGGCACACATACACTCGCACATAAATGACATAAACACATACACAAACCATACATATACCAAACAAGCAATATTTGAAAAATAGACCATGTACTTCAATTTCATCATTTTCATATAAATCATATAAATAAACACATATAATGGCATAGATAAATATGTATAAATGAAAGTTCACAACAAGTCTTATTAAATACGCTATCAATGATTTGAAAAATAAAGTTATCTCGGCTACTCAACTGCAACAAGTTCGTTATTTATAACAAAAACAAACAAATATATACATATGATATAAAAATACAATGCATATAGATGAAATTCATCAAAAAAATAAAATTGTATTTTGCGAAAAGAGAAAAATAAAATATTTAGACTTATAGCAATTAACCTTTCTTTGTTCTAGGAAAGTTTAGCTTTTTTTTATTTTCTTTCTTAATTTGTCTTGTTAAATTAACACCAAAAAAAAATATTTGTATTTTGTGACGACAATCATCACTATAGAGAATTATAGAGAATTCTTTTTGTGGTAATTTCCCCCATCACGCCAAACTTTATTGTGATGAAGTTTATATAATATATTAGGAAATAATTAAAAAAAGGAAAGAAAGAAAAAAGATATATAAGGAAATTAAAGAAAAAGAAAAATAAAAGAAAAGAAAAGGAAAGGAAAGTTAGAAAGAAAAACAACATGACTATAAAAGTTACATGCTTTAAAATAGTTAATTTTAATAAATTTTCCTTAATTGGAATTATAGCCTCAGTTTACGTATGATTTACGTAATCAACGAATCAATTATAACAACAAACATGTTATTGTTCAGTATACCTAATGTAAGAAGAAAAAATAATTAATTACTCAATAATAATAAATTAATAATTGAGAAGGTTGTGAAATCATTTTTTTTTTTTTTTTTGTTACAGACGTTCCACACTGATAATTAATAAAGTTATTAAATAATTTAACTTTTTTATGCGTTCAAATGCAGCCATTGACCCCCTCTTTTCAACATATTTTCCCAACACTTTCCACTTCAACACTCTTTAATTTGCAGCCTCAACACCACTCACCTATTGTGGGCTATATATACGTACACACACATACCATACACCACAACACCTAAACAAATCTCACTTGATTAAAATCTTCAATATATAACAAAAAAACAATGGTTGCCCAAAGAAAGATCATCGACCAAGTCTCTGGCTGGCTAACCGTCTATGACGACGGTTTCGTGGACCGAACATGGACTGGACCGCCACAATTCAAGTTCATGTCCGATCCCGTCCCACCACACCGTCATTTCATAGACGGAGTAGCCACCCATGACTTGTTGATTGATGATGAATCTGATCTTCGTGTTCGGGTCTACCTGCCTGAGGTACCGGAGCCAGAAAAGTTGCCGGTACTTGTACACTACCATGGTGGTGGTTTTTGCATTAGCCAGGCAGACTGGTACATGTACTATAATATTTACACACGTATCGCTCGTGAATCTCGGGCTATAGTTGTTAGCACCTACCTCCGGCTTGCACCGGAACACCGTCTCCCTGCGGCCATTGAGGACGGGTATGCAACTGTCCTCTGGCTCAAAGACGTGGCAAATGATAAAGCATATGAGCCCTGGTTGTCCACTAAGGGGGACTTCAACCGTGTTTTCCTCATTGGGGATAGCTCTGGTGGAAACATAGTCCACCAGGTGGCAAAAAAAGCGGCTGGAGAAAATGAAAGTCTCCGGCCGTTAAGAATTGCTGGAGCTATCCCTATTCACCCGGGGTTTGCCAGGGCGATGAGAAGCAGGTCGGAGATTGAAAAACCGCAATCTCCGATGCTAACTCTAGACATGCTGGACAAGTTTTTGAAGATGGGGTTGCCCTTAGGCAGCACAAAAGACCATCCGATAACATGTCCGATGGGCGAGGCGGTTGACGGGTTGGATCTGCCACCGTATCTGCTATGTCTGGCTGAGGATGATCTTGTGATAGATACGGAGATGGAGTTCTATGATGGGATGAAGAAAGATGGGAAGAAGATTGAGTTGTTTGTGAATAATGGTGTTGGACACAGCTTTTATTTGAACAAAATCGCCATTGATTTTGACCAAAATACCTCCGATCAGACTCGTAAAATGATTCAGGCGATCGCACAATTTGTTAAGAACCACTAAATGATTGTTGTACTTTTGTTTATCATATCTATAAATCTTTATTATGAATAAAAATTCACTTTTAAAATAAATTATTAAAGTTTTGCCGTACACATGCAATACTGTAACAATTATTACATGGTGCTATTTAAAGAGTACTGTTTAATTTTGAATATATCGTACCTATATTTCATATATCATGCATGAAGCCAAGAAGGAGATAGTAGATTGAAATTTGTGAAGTTGGTTTTTTTTATGTTTATGTGAAAAATATTTCTTTTAAACACAGTGTAAACGAGCTAGTTGAGTCTAAGCTATCTAAGACTTGTGATTGACTCGTTTTAATTTTAAAGATATTGAGCTCAAACATGCCTCATTTAAATCCTTATTTATAAAGTTTGAGATCGGTTTGCAAAAAAATTTTCAAACTTAAGCTTGGTTCAGCTTAACTTAGCTTGTTTATTATTTAACTATTTGATTTATATATTTTTTATTGATTATGTGTGTGTATGTATGTGTGTGTGTATAATTATATCAATACTTTTCATATATAACATAATATATACATAGAGAAACATCATAAAAAAACTCCTAAATTTCAAAAAAACTTACAAAACTCATATTAACCAATCACATAATTTCATAAATATTATTTTAATTTAAATAAAAAGGACATTTTAGTAAGGTGTTGTTTGTTTTTATCAAAATCATCTGCGAAACCTCTTTTGTCTGCGCGCCTCGCAGACCACGGACAGATGAATGGTATTTGTTTTTTCGCAGACATTTCATTTAAAAAGGTCTGCGAAACCTCTTTTCCTTGCAGACATGGTATACCCACTTCTCAGACCTGCAAACCTCTTTTAGGGCAAAAAAACTCACGC
This sequence comes from Mikania micrantha, assembly GCA_009363875.1. Classification (NCBI taxonomy): domain Eukaryota; kingdom Viridiplantae; phylum Streptophyta; class Magnoliopsida; order Asterales; family Asteraceae; genus Mikania; species Mikania micrantha. Next base: position 52,225,600 of record CM018689.1, on the reverse strand, counting down.
CCCTTCCTTGTTCCCATCGCCCCCTTCCCGATCTGCTACCACCATCCACGATCGGCGAACACCAGACGCGATCTCCACCGCCGCCGGCCTCAACCCCAGACGTGAACCCTAGGTCGTTCGATCGGAGAACATGGGTCTTCTATTTTGATCGGAGATGTGATGCGACGAACCCTAGGTGGGGTCTTCGATTTCGATTTCGATAGTCGACGGTGATGTGTTCGATCGGAGATGAGCGGTGGTAGGTGGAGGGGGACGATCGGAGATGAGCGGCGGTAGGTGGGGTCTTCGATTTCGATGGTCGACGGTGGGGTTGAGCAAGACAGTGGGGTTGGGGGACGGTGGGTTAGGAAGACAAAAGAGGTTTTCTTGTTTGACGAGGTTTTTGGAAAACAAACACCCTTAAAAACTCTTCTTGCAGGGGTTTGGTCCACCTCTTCTGCAAAAGAGGTTTGCAGATGTGGTCCGCAAACCGCAGACGTTTTACCTCTGAAAAAACGAACACCACCTAATTGTTGCAATCAAGAATTTATAGAATTTATTTTCATTAAATACGGATCTTTTCTTTACTCCAAATAATAAGTTGTATTTGATTTTCAAACTTAGAAATTGATTTTGTCATTTTCCCAAATAATAGAATCATAGGTTTGTTTCCCTGAAATAAAAAATGAGTCTTCCGATTGAATTCTTTATCGAATGGATCGTACAAAACTTTTAGGATTGTGACGAAATGGAACCGGTTGAATCTAGCCGGTTGACGTTGTTAATTCTTGCAGTAACCTTCGCTGATCTCCTTCTCGTTGTCATGGTTATCGCCGGTAGGAGCGGCTCACACTTCACCCGATCGTCGCTCACCAGAAATGGATATTAACGATGAAAGAATGTGAAGACGGGAGCTGTGAATTTCATGAAGATGAGGGCCTCAAGATCTTCAGTCTCTACCCGGACCCGATGAAAAAAAATGGGATCACTCCTTATGGACTCGTTGAGAATGATTCTGGTCTAGTTCGTGGCCTATTAATAGTGGAAGGTGCTCTGGTGGGATCCTTATAGACATGCAGTCATTTGATAAGGATCGAATGACATCGCCTCTTCGACCCGAACCAAGGAATCTCTTATATATGATGCAAAAAGGATCTTGTTCTATCCTTGATGGGGCTCCGACGGGGTTTTATGACTTTTGAAAAGACTTTTGTAATCAAAAATAATTAATATTAATATTAATATAAATATTTCGGATATTTAGATATCCGAATTATCCGATTATTTTTAAAATCAATATCCGAATATGAAAAATTCAGTTATATGAATTTTCGAATATTTCAGGTTTGTGATTTCGGATTCAGATCATTTTGAACACCCTTGGTAACCACTTAAGAAAGAGTCGTTTATGATGTAAATTTTTTGATTGAGAAAGAATTTTTTTTATTAATTTTTATATATAATTTTTTTTTTGTATTTATAAAGTTTTTGGTGTAGTAAAGCTCATGCAATGCTTAGATGATGTTTACAAATATGAACATTTAACTAATGAAGGATATTATCAGAACTTTTTCTTCGTCCATTCGTCCTTCTTATGTTTCACACATAAAATAATATATTAAAATAAAATATACTTGATCACGTTGAGAAACAATTGCAGCAAAGACTTTCCTAAAAAAATAGGCTTTACAATTTAAAAATTAAAGTGTTCAGACATAAAAGCCCTTTATTGTTTATTTTAAGGTCTTTATTTAATAGTTATTTACCAAAGTGTCATTAATCAAACCGAGCCAAGGGCAAGCTAGGACTCGACTCGGATTGTAAATCGAGCCTAAAATCTTGGCTTGAACTCGGCTTGTTTAACCGAGCAGACTCGACTTGTTTCGTTTTTGGCTTGGTTTTTACATAATTTAGGGGCCGTTTGGTTACATCTGAATCATTAAGTGCTGCAGGGGCGGCCCTGAGAAATTGGGTGCCCAAGACGAGTCGGCGAAAAAAGGCCCCTAACGCATTCAAAGCTCCTGACCAAGCGGGGGTCAAGGGGGCCGCGCCCCCTTGCGGGGTCCTAGGGGCAGCGCTCCTGGCGGGGTCCAAGGGGCAGAGCCCCTGGTGGGGGTCCCGCTTTGTAATTATAAAATCAGTCATTCAATAATCAGTAAACTGTAAATCCATGGGTCCAATTTCTTGGGATTTTGAATTTCAATTTCTTCTTGAACGTGAGCGTCCATGGAGCCGGTTAGGCTTTGGCTTTTGAGAAATGAAATGGGCCCAATTTGTAATTATAAAATGTATTTATATACAATTGATTACATAATTCATCATAAATATATTTAACTGAGTTATTTGTTACTCAAACCCGTGTAATACTCGGGTTTATAACTTAGCATATATATAAATACATGTATAAAAATGTGCCCCTCGAAAAATTGGGCCCGGGACGGAGGTCGGGTTTGCCCCTCCCCCGGGCCGCCCATGAAGTGCTGAATGGTTAAGATGTCTGAATGGTTAAGAGGGTATGAACCATTAAGTGCTGAATCAGTTAAGACTGTTTGGTTAAGCATCTGAACGAATATCCAGAATGACTATTTTACCCTTATGAAGTTTTTTTTTCAGTAATAACATATATAATAAAAAAAAACAAGGTAAAATCCAAACATCCTAATCCTAATCCCAACTCTAATATGATCCCATGTTTCATTAGATTTTATTATTTTTACTCAATTTCTCACTCAACTTATCAAACTTATGTATGTAACTAGGGTTATACCCGCGCTTCGCGGCGGTAATCGGGCCAATTGATAATAAAGTTCTGACATAAATGTTTACCGCTGTAAAAATGAGCATTGGAAACATGAAAACAAATCTATAAACATCAAATAAAAAAGTCCGAAGATATTTAAAAAACATTTATACCCGCGCTTCGTGGCTTTAATCGGGCCAATTGATAATAAATGAAAGACTTGAATCAGATTTAAAAAAAATTATACCCACGTTTCGTGGCGTTAATCGGGCCAATTGATAATAAATACAAGATCCGAACCAAATTAAAAAAAAAAAAAGTATAGACCTTTTTTTGACTTTTTGGAAAGAAAAAAAGAAAAAAAAAATAGATTTACCACTGTAGATGCCATTTTCAAATGTATGTATTATAATTTTAGATATGTAATTTTAAATATTTAGGCACAAATATATACAATTTTTTTTATGTGAAAAACAAAAATAAAAGAAAAGAGCCCACTTTCAAAGAGGAGGAGAATCCTCTTCTTCCGTATCTCTAATTCCCATCGCATCTTCTTCCGTTTCTCAACTCTTCCTTCGCCGGAACTTTGTGCCAGAATCAAAAAGCTCAAAGAGGAGAATCCTTCAATCGCAAGGAGGAGCCACAATAGGAGGAGGAGAAGACTCCGGTGGTCACAAGGAGGAATCATCAACTGGCGACTAGGTCTGTGCGGCGACTGGTTCTGTTCGACGACCGGAAAGCTGCGGCGATTGGGTCTGTTCGGCGACAGGAGACCTGCGGCGGTGATGGGCGTGGGATATGGGGAGCCGACGGTGACAAGCTTGGGAGGTAGGGGAGGCAACGGGGAAGAAAGAAGAAGAGGCTGGTCAATGAGGGTATAAACGAGAACCTCCTCCTTTTTTTCCATTCAGACTTGCTTCTATATCTGAATGATTCAGATGCTCATTCAGATGTTTTTTTCTATTCAGACTCATTCAGATCCATTCAGATGTAAACAAACAGCCCCTTAGATTTTAGAATTTAAGTTTGTGACTAGTGAGCTGCAGATCATGTTTTTATTTATTTTTTAATTATTTTTTCTTGAACCTAATTATAAAAGTGACACCAAAGTATAATTATTATTAAAAATAACCCTATATTTTTATATTTTGGTATAGCATGTTGTACAAAAGAGCCGAGCTATGAGCGAGATACGATACGAGCTGAGTCAGCCTTGGCTCTGACTCAGCTCGATTAGAAAACAAGCTAGCTTGGTTCGGCTCGGTTACAGACGAGCTTTATCCAAGTTTTTTAAGAACAAGCTACGAGTCGAATCCGAGCTCCGTGTTTTTTGGACAACCCTAAACATAAAGAACAGATCATCATAGTTGCAATAGAAATTGCGAGTAGATACTTTTCATCCTCTTGTTTCGCAATGTCAGACCTAGACATTGTCACCATTAATTTCACTCGAAAAAAAATTTCTTCATCACAACCTCGAGTCAAAAAACTAATTCAAAGAAAGTAACATAAGTTTATGTGTATTCAAGTAAACTCAAGCAATAAACACAACTAATAACAAGCAAGATATTAAAACTTTAGATAAAGCAATTACTGCATACACCATGGCCTAGAAATTACATCTCCATTTTTCAAATAAAAAAAAGGAGGTGAATCAACAAGAAGCAAGAACAATAGTTTGTTAACTCATTTCTAAGGTTTTTAAACCTATTTAAAAACAAGTATAAAATTTTTTTTCCAAGCATAAAAAAATCCTACAAAACAAACGACAACCAAATAAACAGTTGTATCAAAGCCATTAATAGATAAATTGTAAGTTTTCTATCATGTAAAAATCTTCTGTAATCATGCTTCTATAATATCACTTTGATCATTGTCTAAATAACATGCTAAAAAATTAATTAAAAAGATGGTAAGCTCACATTTTATAACTCGATAAACTGCAAATAAAAGGGCTGTATTTTCAAGCATAACATGTAAATGAAAGTTATAAGACGTAAATAAACACTAGAATACAAACAAACATGATGACTTGTAGCTCCAACAATACATCGACATTTATCAATTGAACACATGTCAAAGTAATTTTTCCGTTTATTTTTCATCAGGAAAATGTATTTTGTGAAGACTTTGGTAGACGACATGATGTCGGTACTAACAAGTTTCGACGACTTTAAAGGCGATAACTTTCGTTTTTAGTGTAAGAAGTTTTTACGATAAAATTTCTGACGATGACTTGTCTTGAAGAGAACTTGAGCTGGCAACATGTGGTGTGGACAAGTCGACATGCCATATAACTACATCTCATGGTCTGAAAATTTTAGTTAGAAACTATGTATATACATATGAGACGAGAGAATCAAAAACTTTTTTTCTATTTAGCAAAGCAATTTAATTAGAAAAGCCCAATTCAAATGCATATATGGGCCTATAGGCCTGAAAATTTTGTTATGTTTTCTTTTTCTTTTTGTTTTTTTTTTTAATTTGAAGAGGTCAACCATAATCACGCTAACAAATATATCACCCCTTTATCCAAAAAACAGAGCATGATGACTGATGACCTGACCATCTGACTAGGTAAAAATTTACAACTGAAAATTTTGTTATAATGAACATTCGTGAGTCGTGCCTTTCTTAACGTTAAATGAACAAAAACAATGAAGTCGGCATTAATTGTGAGTGCACTATAAGGGGAAATTTTAACAAATCCAATAGGGTATCAAACATATTTATGGACCATAGCCACATGCGATTGTGTTATATTTTCTAATAACATGTAATCTGTTATATAAATAAAACACATTTGTGTAATATATGTCATTTATTATGAGATAAACTCAACGAAACATTCCAAAAGTAGAAATGCAAGAAAGAAAAGGAACAACACGATTCTTGTTTAATATCCATCTGGCTTAGATGCAATGAAACTGATGCACTGAACTTGACGGACATTGTCAAATCCAATGATACGGACCCATGCTTGAGGATACTCCTTCTTGCACTCTTGTACCTCCTTCAACACTTGGGAAGAGTCAGTGCACCCAAACATGGGCAACTTCCACATTGTCCAGTATCTGCCATCGTAGTATCCGGGTGACCTGTTGTGCTCACGGTAAACAAACCCATGTTCCAGTTCGAATTCCAAACAAGGAACCCAGCCGCTGCGAAGAAGGTAGTCGACTTCCTTACCCAACTGCTCCTGGGTTAGAGTTGGAAGGTATGAAAGAGTCTCATACTTCTTCAATCCAAGTGGTGGCCACACCTTCATGCACTGCACTCTTCCGCCATTGCTGGGGAGGGTAGAGAAGTCATTGTTTGCCTTTTTGGTGGTGGGAAAAGCGGCGCTAGACCTTAAACCGGTGAATGGAGCCACCAAGGTGGCTTGAGTTGGGACAGTTGCAGTGGTGATGGTGGATGAGGAAATGGAAGCCATTTTACTTGGGGTTCGAAACCAAGTTGGGTTGCTTTGGTTTATTGGTTTGTATATGTATATATAAAGGTGTGAGGAGTAAGTCGATTTGCATCCAATGGACACAAATCAATCTATCAGATAAGTTGGGGTGCAATTGTGACCGATGGATGTTATAATACATGCATAGTGGCCACACAAGAGTTAAGAATGTGGATAGATATAGATAGACCAAAGTTTTATGTAAGGCCATGCGAGTATGTGACTACCAGAGAATCATCCCCATCCCCATTTGTTTGCATTTTGAAACATCTTTTCAAAACTCAAAACAATTGAACAAATTATTCATTGATTAATTAAGTAACGAATGATTAATTAGTTTCATTTGTCCATAAACTAATCATCATGGTTTTTTACTAAAGAAAAAACAACCTTGAAACATGTAATTGTTGGATATACTTAAAAAAATATGGTTTATTATGTGTATCGTATGGAAAGCTAACTTTACCTAAAGCATGCCAATCTACGTTTTTTTTTTATGACTATGGAACCCATTTACGTGGTAAATCCCAGGATCTTCTCCAATACATGACTAACCGGAATAAACAGGTAAAGCGCGGGCGTAAGCAGCCAGGGTATGTTGGTGGCCTTCAAGAAAAATCGTCATAAGTGAGGATTGAATTTGAAAGCTATAGGCAATCTATGCATTTGTGAAGTTTTAGTTTTGTTTATAATAGTAAGCTAATATAAGAACCGCAACGACAAAATGCAAAATGATGAATTTCAATTATATTTTATCAAGTATAATTTTATAGTTTCTTTATTATTATTTGGTATTTATATCTTTTTAAATATTTATTATATCTTTTAGAGTAAGTTTTCGATACAGTCCCTGTGGTTTCCTATTATTTTACTCTTGGTTTTTCGGTTTCATAAATTAGTCATATAGTTTCAAACTTTATACATGTGTAACACATAGGGATGAGATTTTTGTACCGAAAACCGGTACCGTACCGGTTTCATACCGGTACCGTACCGAACCGATACCGTACCGGTAGATTCGGTACCGGTAACGGTACTTCATTTTCCCAAGTTTCGGTATCGGTACTAACCGGTATCGGTACCGGTAAAATACCGAAAATTCCCGAAACGGTACCGGTACCGGAATATAGATATTTTTTTTGTTTTAAATTTGATTATTTACTAATCTAGTATATTTTAAAAAATATTTACCATGATGCATTAAAACCTAATTAATATTTTAATTATTAAATATAAAAAAAATACTATAGAAATCCAAAAGACGATATGTTCAAATTTTATAGTTTGTAATTATTCGTTTTGTGAACTTGATTTTTTATAATATATTCATATGATACATTCATATGCATAGATTTTTCTTATAATTATGGCATAATAACATCTATAATTTCAAGACTAATATTTTTCATCGTCATCTCAACAAAAAATTGAGAAAACGGTACAAAATCGGTAAAGTACCGAAAATACCGGTACCGGTACCGATACCGAACCGGTGCCGTACCTAATGTTTCGGTACCGGTATCGGTATCCATTTTTCAATAATTTCGGTACCGGTATTTTCGGTATCGGTACTGGTATGGTACCGATCTCATCCCTAGTAACACATATGGTCATCAGGTCACCAAATTACCCTCACATATATGTGTTACAGATGTTTAAAGTTTAAGACCATATGAGTAATTTATGAAACTTATGTACCAAAAATGAAATATTAGCAAAACAAAATAACTATTTCGGTAATTTACTCTATTTTTATTTCATTTAACAACTAAAGACATTCAGAATGGAAGTCTTCATATAAATTATTTTTATAGCATATTATATTTATTTATCTATTTAAATAGATTCGAGTGTTGAATATAGTAAATAAACAAAAAGACGTGTTACATGCTTAACGTCAAGCATTAATTTTACTATCTACCACCGATCATTTCTTATTGCGTTTGCGTGCAACCCACTTTGTATTTTTACAAGTATACTATAGTTTATCAAATAAAAGCAATATTTCACATAAAAGCAAAAAAATAAATATTTTTCTGATAAATATAACTTTTTGTATTAAATTTTGTTTATTGCTGTATTTTATTTTTATATATACTGTATTATATTTTTTTTATTTTCCATACTTTGTTAAAAAAATAAAATAAATTACGAAAAAAACACTAATCAATTAAGTAAAAAAGATACAACTATACTAACAAAAAACAAATGTTTTTACATTTTTTAAACAAATCTAACCCATGTGATGATATTAATTATCACTCTTGTGGGAGTCTCATGTGTTAGCGTATTAATGAGGACATTTGGAGTCTGTTTGGTATCAATAAATGAAACGGACGGGAGAATAGAATGGATGTGGGAAAAAAATAAATCATTATCATTTCATTGTCATGTTTGATTATCTATGGTAATGAAATGATTCATTACTTCTTATTGTTTGCTAGATATGAGAAGATGAAGCAATAGAATACAATTTATGGGTCGAGTCGTTTTAATCATTGTTCGAATCATGGGTCGGGTCGTGTGTCATGGGTCGAGCCATGGTTCGGACCATCGGTCGGTTATTGTCTAGCTCATGGTTTGATTATGGGGTATTTCATGGATTGGGAGATGGTTTAGTTTGTGGATCGGGTCATAGGTCGGGTCATTGTTTGAGTCAAAGGGTAGGGTAATTTTTAGAGTAATGGATCGGGTCATAGTTCGACCATGGTTCGGGTCATGGATTGGGTTATTGTTCGTGTCATGGGTCGAGTCATGGTTCGTGTCATGGTTCAAGTCATGGGTCAGGTCAAGGGTTGGCTCATGGTTTTGGTCATGGATCGGGTCATGGTTTTGGACATGGTTCGGTCATTGGTCGGATCATTCCTTCAAGAGAAGGAATGAAAAAAAAACTCCCACACTCCAAAGAATGTAAAACATTAAAGTGAAGGAATAACATTCCTTATGGAATGGTGCATTCCATTCCTATATGGTAACCAAACACGTTTCTTTTCATTCCAACATAATGACTTATTCAATTTCATCTTTCATTAATGCATACCAAACGCTACCTTAGTTCAATAGAATTTGAACTTCATCTTAATTTGATTGGTTCATACAATCCATTAGAAACTAAAATTCGAATTCAAGTGATAACAAATAAACATGTTAAAATAGAATTACTAAGATCAGTACTTAATGTCTTTAATTTTATAATGCATGCATCTTCAAGTAAATCAGATCATAATATACGTATATTATTTCACTTTACAATAATATTAAGAATTATGTTATTATATATCTGCATTTTAAATTTTAGAGAAAACTTAGAAAAATAATCATAATCATTACCTATCAATTTCGTTTTTTTGTTTTTCATTTCTTTTTATTATAATGTTAGAAATGTTAATAAAAAGAAAAAATATATAAAATATATATGCAGTTCATGTTATTACATACATATGACTTGTACGCAACATATATGGGTTACGTATATGTAACTTTAAAGGTTACATACGTAACTTCGTGAGTTACATATATGTAATTTCGTAATTTACTTATCTTTATTATAAAAAGTTTACTTATGATATTTCTAATCTTATAATAATAATCATGAAAAAAAAATTGAAAATTGATTTTTAAGTAGGAGTTTTCTTGGTCTTTTTTAGTTGTAAACTATAAACCTAACTATTTCACACAAGCTAAGTTAAACCTGTGGAATTTTTTCGGTTTAAATCGTCTATGAACCCTTGGGTCACCAAATTAAGATGTTTTCTTGTTGGAAAAAGGTACAATATGGTTATTGCTTAGTATCCATCGGGTTCAGATGTGATGAAACTAATACAGTCGACTTGAGGGAACATTGTAAAATCCAATGATATAGATCCATGATTGAGTATAATCTTTATTTTTTTTTAACGGCGAATGTCTCAATCGTGTGAATCCACTGTTTCCAGACCATGTCACCAATGTCTAGTTACCTGGACCTCCCATGAGCCACCACAACCACCCCAGGAGGAAACTCTCCCTGAACCCCCTCAGACCCCTTTTTCGCTGCGGGAGGATTTGAACCCAAGACCTCTCATTCGGAAGAATCTTGGGGTACCATTGAGCCAATGTCTCATTGGTGAGTATAATCTTTCTTGCACTCATTTAGCTCCTTTTAACACCTGAGTCGAATCAATGCACCTGGACATGTTTAACTTCCATATTGTCTAGTACCCTAGTGACTATGTCTGTAAAAATGAGCAAGTTGGATAACAAAGAAGAAGAAGTTCGAGTCAAGATAAGTTTTGAATAAAATCATTTTAGTCTAAATGAGTCGTTTAAAAAAGCATGAGTTTATTTCAAACCAAAATTAGTTGTAATTACACAAATATATAGTTTCATTTAGATAATCTTAAGTGATTTTCTCAGCTAACATTATGTTAATCATTCTTACTTTTGTTTAGTTACATTGTATTCTCATAATTAATATTTATGTTACCCATCATGCGTTACGATTTGTCAGTCTTATCCGTTATTTGTTATGATGTTACACGATTCATGTAACAACCGGTTTTTAATAATGAAATGTATTGTGAATAATCGTTAATTGAACGATTAATGGCAAGAGCACATGTGATCGTTCTAGAGATCCATGATGATTTATCAATTTTGGTTATTAGAGGTTGATAGTATGCGAGAAATGATGAACGTGGGCGAAAACCGTGCGCGAAACGGAGTTACGGATTGTCCGGAATCGCGAAACGAAGTTTAAATCAAAAAAATTAAAAAAAAAAACACCTGGGGCGGTACGCCCCACGCCAAGCATTGGGCTGGGGCGGTACGCCCCACGACCTATGTCGGTTTAAGTTGGTTTAAACGATCAGATTTCATCGGAAACGTAAATTTTCATTCTTTCTCGACCTGTTCTCCTCCCTTTCGAAAAATATACCATTTCTAAGCCTAAAAACTTCATTTCAAAGCCCCTTAAACATCCAGATCGCGCATAGGATCGTGTTTTCAAGTCCCGATCGTTGTTTTAACCGTAGAAATCCGTCAGATCAGGTAACGGTTTGTTTTATCCTACTAGTTTAATATTATGTGGATTAAATCTAGTTTTGATTGTAATACTATGATTATGGGTATAGATTATTGCCTAGTTGATAACTAGGGATTGTTAGAAACGAAGAAATTGTTGTTTAGATGGTTAAATCTTCGTTTTGAAGCCTGGATATTGTCCGGTTGTTATGAAACCCATATCATGGTATGATAACTAGTAGGATGGGTAAATTGTGGTTTTGAAATATATATGGATTATGATCCATGGATTAAACGATGATTATGATGAATTGATGTTAAAATTATTAATAGTTATGATCTTAAATAAAAAAATTGAATAATAAAAATAGTTAAAGATCGTAACTAATATAATGAGCATCAATTATTTGATAAATTGCCTGGGGAGGCATGAAATATGATTAATTAGGATAATTGACTAAAACTTGCTAAACAAAGTAAGATAGAGTCAGTTATGTGATGAATTGACTTTAAGAAAGTCAAATCAGTCAAGTGTGTTGAACTTGATTGTATGTGTTATATGTGTTGAAACTAGTTGTATATATGTATTTTGCAACTAGGTGGTGGTAGTGGAAATCAAACCACTAGTCATAGAGCAGGAAAGGAGCCTGCAGTTGCTAATTTCTTATCTGATCAAGGTAAGTAATCCCACAACTATAACATCACATAATAAATATTGAATTTGGTTGTTAAATGAATTATATGACTCCACAATGGTGGATAGCCAGAGGTGCTGGCAATTGTTTTAGATGGAAGTACCGGTGGGTGAACATCTTAAGACTTGAATTATATATGACTCCACAATGGTGGATAGCCAGAGGTGCTGGCAATTGTCTTAGATGGAAGTACCGGTGGGTGAACATCTTAAGACTTAAATTATATATGACTCCACAATGGTGGATAGACAGAGGTGCTGTCAATTGTCTTAGATGGAAGTACCGGTGGGTGAACATCTTAAGACTTAAATTATATATGACTCCACAATGGTGGATAGACAGAGGTGCTGTCAATTGTCTTAGATGGAAGTACCGGTGGGTGAACATCTTAAGACTTGAATTGATTTTGATATCATAAATGTGTGAATAGTCAGAGATGCTGACAAATAGCTATGGTGGAAGCACAGAAATGTGAACACCATAGTGTTATATTGATTAAACGATTGTGATTAATAGTTGATGGTTGGTAATATGATATTGTTATATTGTGAGAGTCAATTCGAATAGAAATGACTCAGTTTGAACATTGATTATGAAAAATGTATTTTACATTTTGTTGTTAAGAAACCATTGGGGTTTACTTACTTAGTTCTTATGAACTAATGGGAATTATTGTGTTATGTTTGTATGTCAAAAATGACGTACACGGCTGTAATGATCAAGGTGGAGCGGGAATCGAACAAACAAACCTTGTTGCAAACGTTTGATATTTTGGTTTAAACTTACTTATGTAAATAAGTATTGTGAAATGTGTGACACGTTTACGTTGGCGTTAAACTTTGTTTAATATTATTAAATAAAGAGGGTCGGACAAGGTTTTAAAAATTGAAAAATTTGCTGGGACCAACTCTGATATTATTTTAAAATGTTGAATAGTAACCGGGGGTTACAATTCAAGTCAAAATTTAATATTTGTTCACCGAAGTCAACATTTTATTGCTTTGAATTAAGATTGTCAGGCCTACTGAAAACCTATGATTCTCATAGTAGACCTTAGACCCGTAGGTGCACGGAGAATTTGACAATGGGTTTGAGTCGGATCGACATGAGAATCCAACTACATTGCAGGATCTTTCAGAAAATAGATTCCTATAGATAGCTCCGGTGGTGATGGTGCTGAAGCCATTTTACTTGTTGGGTTTGCAACCAAATTGAGTTGCTTTGGCTCATTGGTTTGGCGGCATATACAACAGGTGTGATTTGTGAGGAGTAAGATGATTTGCACCAAAGGGACAAACATTAACCCGTGAATATCATGTGGTGGGCAATTTTGACCGATATGGATGGCTATGGTTTATGATAATGCATGCATAATGGCCACCCAAGAGTGAACCTTTAGGAGATAAAGATGAACCAAAGTTTAATAATAAAAAAAGGCCATGCGGCGAGTATGTTACAACCGAAGATTATTAAGGGTGTTCATCGGTTCGGTTGACGGTTTGTTCGGTTCGGATTAATCGGTTTTCAAAAAAAAGTCCCTGACTGTTAACCGAACCGAATTCGGGAAATGGTTAACCGAACAAACCGAATTCAACTAAACAACCGATTAAAAACCAAATGAACCGGTTAAAAACCGAATAACCGATCCGAATAAACCGAATTCAACCGAATAACCGATCCGAATAAACCGAATTCAACCGAACAAACCGAATTCAACCTTATGTATTATTAATAAAAATATAAATTTAATTATGAATTAGGTTTAATCGTTTAACCGTATAAACCAAACAAACGGAGTTCAAAAAGAATTTGAAACCGTTAACCGAACCGAAAACCGAATTTCGAATTCGATTCGTTTTTTCGGTTACAGATACAGTTCGGTTATAAGTTTTAAACAGTTTTCGGTTTTTTTTAACAAGAGAATATATGATTCATGATAATGCATGCCGGTTTTTAATTTATAATTTGTTTTGTTTTCTTGTTTTATAAAGAGTGTGGTATAACCGTAGAAGGATAGGGTGGGAGATCACTTTTAACTTAAATTAATTAATTAATGTTTGAAATTAGATTTAAGTCGGACTTAAACCCGCATGCTATGAGAGGAGTGTTGATGTATGGAGAACCATGTGATCCTCAATCTAAAATAAAATAAACAAATTACGGTTCTAGTCTCTATGTTATAAGTGTTTTAATTATTTTAAGCTAAAATAAAATTTTTTATCAATACCAAGGCCGGCTCTTGGGAGGGGCGAGGTGGACGACCGCCCCGGGCCCGATATTTTAAGGGGCCCAAAAATTTAAATTTTTTATATATTATATAAAAAAAATTGTATAAACAATATATAAATAACCATTTAAAAACATATAATTTAATGGGTACGAAAAGAGATTTTTTTAAAGTATAAGGAATTACTTATATTCTCTTTAAACTAGATGTGTTTATAAGTTCAATTAATTGTTTATTCGGTATAGTTTAATTGGTTTTCAATTTGTTTCCCTATCCAATAAGTCAATAACTGAACCGAATTTAAGAAGTGGTTCAGTTTGGTTTCAGTTTAAAATGAGAAAAGCGAATAAACCGATTAAAAACCAAATAAGCCGGTTAAAAATTGAATAAACATCTGAATAAACTGATTTAAGTCGAATAAACTGGTTAAAAACGAATAAACCAAATTCAACCTTATATATTATTAATAAGATAATAAATTTAAATCCGAATTTGGTTTAATCGGTTAATCAAACAAACCGAATTCAAAATAAAAATTGTAACAACAACTGAACCAAAAAACAGAAATTCAGATACGGTTAGGAACCGAATTCGGATACAGTTAGAAACCAAACCGAATTTGGTTTGGGTTTTTTCAGTTACAAATACGGTTCGGTTCTAGACACCTCAATTCTCAGGACCACCCCTAAAAGGGCCCATTTTATTCTCGCCCCAGGCACCGGAATTTTTTTTGATTCTCGGGGTCAGCTCTGATCAATATAGCCATGTGATTTAAACAAATAAAGGTTTTGACCCTCAACCCTCTCTTGTGAGTCTATTAGAGTAGTTATGGTTGAGAGTCAAAACCGTTAACTCTTAAAACCAAATAGGTTGTATTGATAAAAGTTTTATTTTGAGTTGAAATAGTTAAAACACTTAAACCACATGGGTAAAACCGTAATTTACTCCAATCAAATTTATGTCGACACAAATACAAAACTAAAAAAAATAATTTCAATGACTTGTATGTTGATTAAATTTTACAACGAAACGTATCATAAGATTAGTTAAAAACTGACTAAAATTTTTGTCAAAACGTTTAATAAGAGTGATTAAGTTATCCCCAATGTTACATCAATTAAAGTTGGAGGGGAAATAAATCTTTGTGGCTAACTTCAATGTACGGTTTGTTCGGTTTATTCGGTTCTGTTTAATCAGTAATTATCAAAATTTATTCCCTCTAACCGTTAACCGAACCGAATTCGGGAAATCGTTATCCGAACCGAATTCAACCGAACAAACCGATTAAAAACCAAATAAACCGAATTCAACCTTATAACATTAATAAAAATAATAAATTTAATTATGTATTCGGTTTAATCGGTTAACTGAATAAAACGAACAAACCTTATTCAAAAAGAATCTAAAACCTTTAACCGAATTCAGAATTCAGTTCGGTTTTTTTCGGTTACAGATACGGTTCGGTTATCGGTTCTAAACGGTTTTTGGTTTTTATGAACACCTCTAATAAGAGTGATTAAGTTATCCCAATGTGTGTGTGTGTATGTATGTATTGTACGTTTAATTAATTTGTGGTACCTAATGGTAAATTTAAAATTTTAATTAAACACTGGGTCTCATTTTTCAGAAATAATAAGTTATAAGCGTATACTGTAAGTTTAATTAAAGTTCAAGGGGGCAATATGTTGATTGTTTATATTTGAAAGTGTGATTAACAAACTTTAAAGTACGAAACTTTTATGGTGAATTTATAAAGAGTAAAAAATATATAAAATATTTAAATTATAAAAAATTAAAATTATATAAACTAAACCTAAGTAGACATTGTAAAAAGTTGTAGGGAAAGTAGTGTTACAAGTGTGTGTGTGTGTGTGTATGTTCCTGATAATTCAACTGCCTTGAAAGAATATCTGGACCGTTTAAAATGGCTGAGAATAAATCTCAGCCGTGTAAATTCGATTTAGGAGGTAGTTATGAAATATTTTATCCTCACTTCCCCACTATCTCATTTATGCAAGTTAAACGTTTATTAATATTATTTATAGAGAATTATACTAAATTGATTCGATTATATCATTATACCAAGTGCACATATAGCTAGTAACATGATCCACGACTAAAAATGTCGTTGGCTACCATTTAGCAATGGATATGAAAAAGCAATTGATGTTGTATCAAACCAATCTTCGCCTTAAATGTCACGACTTCGGTCAATTTTGAAAGTGACACTACTAATATGCATGTCTTGTCAAATTATAACACCAAGGCTATGTGTTATGGGGGTAACCCGGGCGTGAGGGATCTCGGTCACGCCCCCATAGCGCTCTATCCTCACTACCCCATAGCCCATGGGAGTTACCGGGCGTGACCCAAGGTGGCGTGATGGTGGTCACTGGAAGGAAGCACTCAACTGTGTGGGGAAGGAGCTATTGGGGAGGGGCGGTGAGCAACTAATATGGATACGCATATGTATTTGAAGAGGGGTGATGATTTTAGTTGTTTAGGTGGCGCTTACATGGAGTGATGAGAGTGTGATGAGTACACATAGCCTAAGACTGATACTCCAGAAATCGGCCATTGATCCAAGAATTAGCGTGCCGTTAAAAAAAAAAAAAAAAAAAAAAAACTTGGAGTCGAACGGTGAAAAGAAAGAGTTTTAGGAGATTTGTCAAAAAGCACTCTACAAACTATCCAATTGGTCTATATGCTCAATAAAGTATTCATATAATGTTAAAGAGTTAGAATACTTAAAGGGAAAATCACCATAATAGCCATTTTGACTAGTCAAAGTGGCATTTTAGCCAACAAATTTCGAATTTTCTGGAATTTTCGACCAATCAGGTAGCGCCATTTGGCAAAATATCGCTGACGGCGATATTATATGGGATAATATCGCCGAGGTGTACCACTCATTGCCTACTCAGCGATATTTGTCCATATAATATCGCTGACATGTCCAAATATCTCCCAGTCGAAGATATTATATGTAATAATATCGCCCAAGAAAAAAAAACAATTAAATTACACGTCAGCTCTCCACCTCAGCGATAATCACTTTCCACGTCAGCGATATAATATGGACAAATATCGCCAATAGTTATTTTTGTTATATTTAAATGATTTTATAAATGAATAAAATTTAGATTTTAGAAAAATGTTTATAAAAATATGTTTATAACAAGACTTTTATTAAAAATTAAATTACATACGTTTTATAAACAAATATTTTGAAAAATAATTAAATTAGATACAAACATTTATAAAAATTGAATTAGATACAAACGTTTTTAAATACTTTAAAGAATTGTTTTAAAAATTGTTTTTAAATATTAAACTAGATACAAACATTTTTACATATCGCCTCGTTCATTGCAAATATCACCTAGAAAGATGAAATATCGCCTCGGGAACACGAGAAGCCAACGTTTGCAGGTATGCCGCCGAATATCGCCTCGTTTATTGTAAATATCGCCTCGGGAAGGAAAATATCGCCTCATTTACTGATATGTCAAATCAATGTTGGAAAAGTTATTTAGCATTGAAGCATCACATCTCGGTTAACCAAAACGACAAGTTTCGTGTTTTCTTATTTATTTATTACATTAATTAAATTAATAATTGTGTAAACCAAAAAATGAGTTTCGGATGTAAAAAAAGAAACAAAATTAAATACAACATAAAATATAGGTTATAGTTTAGAACAAAAAAGAAACTTTTTTGAAAAACAAAAATAAAAACATAAACTTAACTTATGGTTAATACTTAAATTTGATAGACAAAGTAAGTAAATTAATGTTTTTTCTTATATTTTTAATGTATTTTCTTTTGTATTAATATTTACACTTTGAATAGAAAAAAAATTGGTTTTTAATTACGTTACTAATCACGATTTGCTTTGAATAGAAAAAAATACGTTCTTAATCACGTTTTTTATAAATATATACTTTTATAAATATATATTTTTGTTTGTTTTTATAAAATTGCCATTTTAATTATTTATTTCATAATGAGGGGATATTAATTTTACAGGGGCGATATTATCATGAGTAATATCGCTGACGTGGCGATATATACTAGCCAAAATATCTCTGAATCCTTCAATATATCTCTGACTCAGGAAGGAATATCGCTGATGTCAGCTTCCACGCGTATAATCTAATTTTTATTAAAGCCATGTCAGCGATATATTATGGATTAATATCGCTGACCGGGCGATATTTTCGTGGTCAAAGGCTATTTTCGTGAATATTTTTGTCAATGGCTATTTTGTAAAAGAGAGTGAGTCAACCGGCTATTTTGGTGGTTTTCCCATACTTAAAACCTCACATGTTATATAAAAAGGGTGCAATTCTTTTTAGAACCAAATAATAATGATGAATTATGTTGTTTCATTAATTATGACATCTAACAAAAGGAATTTATAAATCAATAAACAGAAATTTAATGGTAATTTACTATTTATTTATTACAAAATATTGTACATGTGATTATGTCGTTATATGTCTTTACTTCTATGAGATGTCGTGGTCATCTTTTTTTTTTCTAGAAAACTCGATTGCATTGATTGGCAGGAAAAATGCAGAGAATGAGAGCTGATGTGAAGATACATCCTAAACTTGGTTTTTGTCTTTTTCTTTTATTTTTCAAGAACCACTATCAAGTACACAACAAATGTAAATAAATAAACATAATTCGATTTTTTATATTAGAAAAAAACTCAAATTAAAATAGAAAAATCAAATTGCAAAATATCTGCTATTAAATTAATAATAAAATTTGATATGTTTAAAAGATATCATCTTGCTTTTTCTTGTTAGTTTAATGTATTACATGTTTAGGTAATTAAAAAGGTTAATTATATATTTTATCTTTCTTAAACATATTTTTCCTTTAAATTAAAAAGTCAATTGCATATGTATATTTCTATTAAAGAAAAATATGAAATAAATTTTAAGATTTAAATAAATATATAATAAAATTTATCAAATCCGCTATATATTTGACACGGCTTTGCCGTAATGCTGAAACTATGGCGAATGGCGCGTTACCACCCCCTAGGGGGGAATCCTTTATTCTCAATCAAGATGCCTCAACTGGATAAATTCACTTCGAAATTGATGTCGGAGGGTTTTTCCTCAGAAATATATGTAGAAATCCCACGTAAAAACGCATAGATCTTAAGCTTGATTTTAACCAGAAACACATTTTATCTATGTAAAAGAACCAATCAAACTAAGGTATCAACAAAAAAATAACGTAAACAAAAATAATATTAATACATAATTTAAATTGTATCAAAAACCAAAAGACAGTTCCAAAATCTTATGTGGATCAGTTTCTATCCATTTCCAAATTCCTTAATTGATAATTTCAAGTTGGTTATCAGGTTTGCAAAAACTTACTTATACAGATCAGATAATTGAGTTCAACCAAATACACTGAATAAAACATCTTTATTCGGCTATCCAAATCATGATTGTTCGGTTTGGTTGGATAGTTAATTTTGGACCAGCTAAGCATAGTTCTTATTCAAATAGGTTAGAAATTCGAATATGATTCTAAGGTTTCAAATCTAAATACACTTGGTAATCTAAGTAAATCACATAAATTGTTTTTTGAACCGATGAACACCAACCCTAAATAAAACGACAAATTGTGCAATTTATAATAACCTTACAAACCCTAAATTGCAGTGATGTTACAAGAGAGAAGACGAGAAAACTCAAGCCACATATGATGAGAAAAAGTTCAGTTATGAATATGGATTGCATGCTATCATCATCATTATCTCAAACTTAACAACAATCCTTACTTTATAACATGAACTATCATATCATGTGACAAAAAAGCCCATCCTCTTTTACATAGTATCTAGACTAGACTAGAAACTTGCCTACTATATAAGTATACAGGTTATACTTATATTAAAATTTGAATGTTTAAGAAAGATTATTTAAGCACAATATCGTATATTTTACAAATACGTTTTATAAAAATTTAATAATAAGTCTTATCATGTAATTATATTATATTATTTTTAAAATTACATAAAATCATTATTATTTAATATGATCAAGAAAAATAATCAAAATACATATTTAACCAAAAATTAACATATGACATCTAATAATTAACAGAAAACAGAAGCAAAAACAAAATTTTTGAGAGAGAAATTTTGGGCTATGATAACCCTAACATAATTATTAATAGCATAAGTTTATAAGCAGGACACATGATATTTTTGAGCCGATTGTCTCTCTAGAAATAATTATTTGTATTCGTCTCATCTTTCTCTTAGACAATATTGTTTAATAAGACTTTACTGAAAATGTTTGTTTTTTTTGTTTGTTATAAGTTTGCATGCGGGGATCCATTTTACCTAAGGGAAAAATCCCCAAACTCGAAGTTTTTGTAAGCAGGGGAGACGATTTACAAGTGAGTATGAGACTAGGATTCAAAACTCTTTAGATTTCACTTAACAGTCAATATTCATATGGGCTTGTATGTGAAAAACTAATACATCGGACTTAAACAAACATTATCGACTCCAATAATGTGAATAAAATGCATTAGTGTACTCCTTATTCGCCTCGAACTCATATACAAAAGTAGAAATGATGATACAAAAAAAGGTACATGTTTTTTTTGCTAATTAAAAACCATCTGGCTTAGATGCAATGAAACTGATGCACTGAACTTGACGGACATTGTCAAATCCAATGATACGGACCCATGCTTGAGGGTACTCCTTCTTGCACTCTTGTACCTCCTTCAACACTTGGGAAGAGTCGGTGCACCCAAACATGGGCAACTTCCACATTGTCCAGTATCTGCCATCGTAGTATCCGGGTGACCTGTTGTGCTCACGGTAAACAAACCCATGTTCGAGTTCGAATTCCAAACAAGGAACCCAGCCGCTGCGAAGAAGGTAGTCGACTTCCTTACCCAACTGCTCCTGGGTTAGAGTTGGAAGGTATGAAAGAGTCTCATACTTCTTCAATCCAAGTGGTGGCCACACCTTCATGCACTGCACTCTTCCGCCATTGCTGGGGAGGGTAGAGAAATCGTTGCTCGCCTTTTTGGTGGCGGGAAAAGCGGCGTTAGACCTTAGTCCGGTGAAAGGAGCCACCATGGTGGCTTGAGTTGGGACAGAGCCTGTGGTGATGGTGGATGAGGAAAGTGAAGCCATTTTACTTTCAATTGAGTTGCTAATGCTATGGCTCATTGGTTTGTAGGTATATATAATGGTTTGAGCCTTGAGGAGTATGGCAATTTGCATCAAAGGGGCCAAAATCAATCCATCGGATAAGTGGAGGTGCAATTGTGGCCGATGGATGGCTATGGTTCATGATAATACTTGCATAATAGCCACACAAGAGTGAAGCATCAGGATAGATAAAGATAAACCAAAGTTGTATGGAAGGCCATCCGATCATGTGAGGCTCATCCCCTCTCATGCTCCCGTTTTTTTATTTTTATTTTTATTTATTTATTTATTTATTTATTAATTATTATTATTTTATTTTTTTGGTTTTATCAAAGGTGGGGATGGGATTTGATTGGGGTAGGTAAAGGTGATCCCATTAAATATTAATGTTTTGTGACAAAATTTACATCGACGGCTGTACTTTACTTGATAAAAAAGAATATATCAGTTTGAAATTTGGAATGATGGTTTCAGAGTTCGAACACATGTTCAAATGGTTTGATGGTTTGTTAACGAGAACACTAATCAACATGCGTTTTTTTTTTTTTTTTTTTAAATGTAATCAACTTTCAGCTTTGTTCCAATTAGGTCACTCATATTTTTTTTTGTTCCGATTAAGTCACTCATTTTTTTTTGTTCCGATTAAGTCACTCATATTTTTTTGTTCCGATTAAGTCATTTTACTTTTAATTTTGTTTTAATTAGATCACTCATATTGTAAGTAAAATGTTTGTGATTATAACACTATTTTAAAGTAAAGTGACCTAATCGGAACAAAAAAAAATTATGAGTGACTTAATCGGAACAAAAAAAGTATGAGTGACCTAAGTGGAACAAAGTTGAAAGTTGGTTACATTTGTATGACATTTTTCCTTTTTTTTTTGTCAAGTATGAAATGCTAATAATTATAGGAATAATAAATATTTAATAGTAATTTGAGTTAAATGGTGCGAGTAGTTTACATGTTTAAGTATCAAGGGTTGAAGGTAGCATGTTTGGGTTTTAACCTTTTGTTTTTGTAACAAGCTAACAAATTTTAATCTGAATATCAAAACTTAATTATTACAAAAGTTAAAAGTCAAACATGTTACTTCAAATCCCCGATACCCAAATTTGTTACATTTCGCAAACCATAGGAAACATATGACAATGAAATATATCTTGTTATAACTAATTAGACGTATATTTATCTTATCGTATAAGATAATATCAATATATATAGATATGCATTACGCATTTAAGGTTATAAGATTATCTAATTATAGTAAGTGATATATAGAGTAGTAGATTGGTTGTATATCTTTAGTATATTTATAGCTTAATGTATCTTATTTTACCCGATTTGTAGAAATAAACGACCTTTTATAGCATTAAAGTTAAATAGGCACAATTAGTGGTGCACAAACCGGTTCGGGTTAGGAACTGGTCCGATTTGGTCAATGATGGTCATAAACCGGTTTGGTTTGGAAACCGGTTTGAGAGAAGGGGATGCCAAACATATAGGAACCGGTTCGGATGGGTTGAAACCGGTTTGAATGGGCTGAAACCGGTTTGGAAACCAATTTTAAAGCCAAATTCTCGAACTTATGCCAAACCGGCAGTTCGGACCGGTTTGGGAACCGGTTTGGCTGGAACCGGTTTTTTTGTTCACCTCAAGGCACAATAACATTTTTTTTTCCAACATACCACATTTTCGTACCTCATAGATATTCTTTATGAGTTATATAACATATAATCAGTCCTGAAAACTCATATTAATGTTTAAAGCTCTTACCTCTTATATTGAATGTCAGGGGTTTAAATCCATTTAAGGACAATTTTTTTCGTCTCGTTCCTTCATTTGTTCACATCCTTGACACACTCTCTTCCTTTCATATCGTTCTTACATAATTTTTCTTTTATTATTTTTTTTGTTTTATTATTTTTCTAAACGATAAAATTGTTCATCTTTCATATTACTCTTATCTTAAAAACATTCTGGGCTTGTACGTTAAGCTTTTTTGATTGTAACTTAAGCACACAAAATTATGGTGAGAATGACTTAAAGTTTATTCAAATAAATTACGGTTTGATGCTTGAGCCCTTAATCAAACGGGTTTCTAATTTTCTAAAAAATATATATATATATTATATATGTTTTATTTGGTTTTCGTTTATAAAACCTAACAATCATAAGTGGGTTACGTCTGTGATTCTTGCAAATATATACACATGCATGTTATATATTCGTGTTAGTTTTTATCGTTTATGTCTAATATATAAAACTTGAAAGTAATCTAATACAAATTGTTTCATTTAGTAATTAGAGCTTTTAAGCATTATTTTTTAATAGAAAGAATAGCTAATATACCCAAAACAATATGGTATATGGTTAAATAAAGTGAATATTTGATTATATTGCTAAATAATGAAATTCATAAATTTGTTTAAGTTTGTGACTTGGCTTTAATATCTATGGTAAATTTGCTCTAAACATGATTGTGGTTAGAAGTAGAGGTTCACAAACTTTTTTTTATAAGAGTCGGTTTCAGGTAAAAAGCAGGTATAAGAGCCCTAAGCGTTTTCAGAATCAAGTATTGAGAGAAATCATATAGGAACCGAGTCGGTGGGATATAGACGAAGCCCTACTCATATGGAACCAGGTAGTGATAAGTCAGGTAGAAACTAAGTAGAGCCAATTTTTTGAATAAACATAAAATTCATGTTTTGTTTACATTTAATTACTACAAACATAAGAAAACACATTTGCTAAAAAAAAACACTTAATTTGACAAATTAATATAATTTTTTATTTTACTTGTTGATCTACATTTGAGGACGAGCTAATTCTTTAGCAATTACGTTAGAAAATAACTCGCTATTCATATCTTTATTTGTGTACTTTTATTTCAACTTCTATTTTGTATTCGATGATTGTTTAGTCTTGTATAGAGTCGATTACGTCCAAGTAATCATTTAAGTAAATGAACATATCCATCGATTCAGACATGTGTCTTGTTATTCATATCAATAAAACTCTACCATTAAAAGAAAATGTGGATTCCAAATCTCTTGTACAAGCTTAAATGGTTAGTAAATCACGGTCATAGCAAATAGACATACAAATTAAGATTTCTTTCTTTTTTCACGAAACCAAAATAACAAAATTGCGATAGTTTTTTGACAGTCTTATTAGATATAAAATCAATTTCACTATTGATTCCACTGTTGAGTAGCTAGTAACCAGCTTTTTTCCGGGTTCCGTCGGTTTTAGAACCGTTTTTTTTAGCACCTCTAGCCAGAAGTGTGAGTCTGGCAATTCTAAAAGAACAAGAAAAAAAGACTATAGCTTAAGCTAAATAAAAACGTAAAAATATTCTTTGAATAAAATCCAATTTTTAATTCTCTATAATCCTAGTTGGACTGTCCATGCATAACGGTAACATCGGCACAAGCTTCCCAACAGAGTAAGAGAGCGTTCCTTTTTTTGAATGACAAATTTTTGGATCACGACATATTTATGGATTACTGACAAAGTACTAAAGTATCTTCGTGCCACTAGCAGCATCACCTGATAATACCCACCAGTCCATCACCAAGTCATTAGTTTTTTAGAAAACTTAATACTTTGAGAAACCTGTGGGATTCGAACCCGTGGCCATTTGATTCACGAGTTTTATCCAACAACCAAGATACCGCTAGGCTGTAATGCCTTTAATGAGAGCGTTCCTTAGTGGTACCACCAGGTAGAGGTGGGCAAAAAAACCGGTTTTGGAACAGGAACCGAACCGGAACCGGTTTGTACCCGAACCGGTAGGTACAGGCGGTTTCCGGTTCTCAGAGAAACCGGAACCGAAAAAAGAGGAACCAGTTCCACCTTTACCCGGCTAAACCGGAACCGGACAAAAACCGAAACCGGTTGTTGACTTTGTTAACCGGAACCGGTTTAAAAAAAAAACGGTTCGCCCATCTCTACCGCCAGGCCTCATATGCATCCCGATGATCTCGTGACGCCCACCACCCCTATGTTGATGTTGTGTTGTTATATGTCTTTATTCCACGAGGTGTCGTTATATGCCGTTACGTCCAGAATACTCGATGCCATTGATTGGCCGGAAAAGAAGATAAATAATGAGAGGCTAAAATTTTTTTTTGCCTTTTTGTTTAATAATTTAAAAGGACAGAGAGTTGATGTATTAATTAATATAGCATAATAAATTTAGCCATTAATATAAATTGACAAGACAGTTATAATTAATCAATTTCATTTGGATTTCTGATTTACTCATTTACATTTTACAATTAATATACTCGTTAATTATTGAAGTATGAGTTCCCTCATAACCTTAATTTTATCAAAGAGACATCATTTTTCACAATAAGTTCCTAAAAATTTTATTTTCTTTAGAGTAAATAACTTATATCATCCTTGTGCTTTGCTAATATTTACTCGTGGTCCTTATATTCATAAATTATTCATATGGTCCTAAACTTTAGACATTTGTAACACATATAGTTCTAAGGTCATTAAATTATCCTCACTTAATTGACCAAATTACCCTTACATAAGGACCATATGTGTTACAAATGGTATAACTTTGGGAACATATGAGTAATTTATGAAACATAGCAGTGGCGGAGCTTGACCCCAAGCGTAGGGGGGGCGAAACTTCAGGGGGGACGAATATAGGGTATATTTTTTTTTTCCGGGGGGGGCGAAATAAAAATTTTTAAAAATTTTGCACTACGAATCGGGAAATGTACACAACTGAACGAAAAAATAGGGGGGGCGGTGGCCCCCCCCCCCCCAGCCCTCAATATACTTCGCCACTGAAACATAGGGAATATAAGTGAAACCAGTGGCGTACCTACTTGAAGCTCCGGGGGGCGGCCGCCCACCCTGAAAAATTTTTTTTTAGTAGTATATATATGTTAAAATCCCGATCGCCCCCCGTAAAATTTTGCAATCGCCCCCATTGAAATTTTAATTTCTAAGTGTTCATTAATAAACTAAGTTGAAAAATGCCCAACCAATAATTTAAACCCAATGTAAAATTAAATTTAGTATTAATTATAAAAAGTCAAATAACCACTAAACCGGTTAAAAACTGATTAAACCGAACTCCATCGAATATACCAATTAAAAACCGAATAAACCGATCCAAATAAACCGAATTTAACCTTATATATTATAAAGATAACAAATTTAAATATGAATTCGCTTTAATTGGTTAATCAAAAAAAACTTAATTCAAAAAAATATTTGGAACCGATAACCGAACTGAAACCGAAATTCAGATACAGTTAGGAACCGACTTCAGAATTAGGATACAGTTAGGAACTAAACCGAATTCAAAATTCGGTTTGTTTTTCGGTTACGAATACGGTTCAGTTTTCAATATTAACAGTTTTCAACTTTTTTGAATACCCTTACTTTAATCTTCGAATTCACTAAGGGGTTTTTTTTTTACCTGTCCTAGGCACCCTGAATTTTTAGGACCGTCCCTGACTAGCCTATTATATAAAATATATTATTAATTTTAATAAGCTATTAACATAATATTTGAAGTTAGATTTGTGTAATCGAATTGAATATGAGAATTTAAGCGATAGTTGTATTTGTTTTTTACAGAAAGAGTTACTTAGGAACGTCTCTTTATACGTTGTTTTGAATATATATATATATATATATATATATATATATATATATATATATATATATAAAGTAAAACCACGTAATGAACAACTTTAGATGTATTGTATTTTCATTATATCTTTATATATGGAATTTAGTTTAATTATTTTTTTTTAAAATAACCCGACCCGATCCGCCCAACCCAACTTGAACACCAACAATCCTAAAAAATTTCCGCCCCCCATGAAAAATATTTCTAGGTCCGCCACTGAGTGAAACACTAACAAATCATAAGAACATCTAAGTAATTTACTCTTTTCTTTAAAAAATATGTTAACTATTTTTGAATCTTAAATAATAAGAAAAATGGCTTTGTTGATGTTTAACAAGAGCAGATCACCATGAATGAGACATGTGTTGATGTGTATTTTATAGTACAAGGTGTATAACCTTACATTTCATCATCATCAGCATGTGGTTGTGTTTCAAAGTATATTATATAAGATAATAAGTTTCAAATTTCCTCCAATTACTCTTCAAATTAAAAAAAAATGGATTTATCATCGTCCTCGTCACATCTTCGGATTCATCCAATGACAATATGTAACTATTTTGAGGTTAAAACATATTACTTGTCCTACATATTATAAAATAGTATTGTTATTTTTTACCTTCCATATTTCTGGCAATAATATTAAGAATTAATAGTCATTTTCTTTATTATGGTTTGGTCATTTTTATTATTTCTTTTTTCCGAACCTTATGTTCCAGAAAGTTGTAATTTTTCATCCATGGACTTCTTTATTAAAAAATTTGTTAATAATCATCTTTTGTGAGGGAATTTATGTCTTTTTGTCTACATAAAAAACCCTAAATTCAAATACCATACATTAGACCGACCGTAATACACACCCAGCATGAAGGGCGGGATCCGGCGGCGTCACAGGGCCAAGTGGAACCTGGCGGGATCAAATTGGAGAGGCCAGCGGCCCCCGCTCCCCCGTTTCTCCTCCTCTCACACCCCGCTTTCTCCTCTCTCACATTTTTAGTAAGATGACCACTATGAGGTTTTAAGATCTTCAGTTGGATGATGACGTGACAGAAATTTCTGTAGGGTGGGATTTCAGTTGTGTGATCACTACACATGGTCTTAGCATATCAGAATCTCAACCATGTCACATTGACTTCTTTGTTCTCCTCCATTGGTTCACATACTAGGTTTGTTGTATTGCCCTTCCAACTTGGTCAAACAAGTTTATTGTTCTTATTACAGGTTGTTGTTGAAACAATCGAGAAGTTCAAGGAAGACTATGTTCTAGAAATTTATATAATGCTTGAAAATGATCAATCGGTGCACATAGAATTAGAAATAAGGAAGATGATATACCCACCTATTATAAAACATAATGGTAGAACAACCTAAAAGCATACATCTAATGAGCTCAATGTGAAATAAAAATACGACATGACAAATGTGGACAGCGTAAAAAGACGTGTGAATTCATTTGTTGTCATGTATATTTTTGAAAAAAACTTTGTATCTACAAAATGCCAATATTTGTTGGAAACAGGAGTAAAATTTTAGAAGTATAGTTAGAGAAAATTAATGAAAATTTTGTCTGGATCGGACTCTTCTTTAGAATCGCCACCAAAATTACCTTATTAGAAGATAACAATGATTATATGGAAGAATTAAATGGTTAATTCTTGATGATCACAAATGAAGAAGATGAGTAACCAAAGCGAAAGAAAAGGTCAAGTTGAGATCTCAAGTTCAATCTCCTCTAAGGCCGGTTTTTCTTGGAGGCCTTTGTTGCTTGTAGCCTTCTCTTTTGTTAGTTGAATACTGGGGGAGCTGCGGATTACTACATAAATGGGTTCCCATATTGTAAAAAAATTGACATTGATAGGGTTCAATTTTGTGTTATTTTATAGCTTTTGGTGTTTTATGTCTCACGGGATTGATGCTTCTAGTTATGTGTAGAGGTGGGAAAACTGCTTTTTTTGAAACCAGTTCTGGTACCGGTCAACAACCGGTTCCGGTTTTTTTTAGCTGGTTCCAGTTTTGTCGGGTAAGGTGTAACCGGTTCTAGGTTTTTTGCCCAGCTCTAGTTATATATGTGAAATGTACGGGGGTAGTTTCTTAGTTCTTTGTGCCCATATGTTGTGCCTAAATTCCCAACTCCCCATAGGTCAAGAGCTATCCTTGGTTTGTGTGTTGGAGACTTGGAGCCATTTAAGGGTCTGGTCCATGGCCCATTTTTTGTAATTACTTCCATTAGGCCCAATGTGTCGCTAATCTTTTCATATTTCTTGGTCTGGGCACACAGGCACAATGGTGTTATTAGTTTATACTTTATAGCAGTTTAACTTATATTGTGTTGGGCCGTCGAGTTATGGGAAATTGGGAATTTGGAGCTGCTCGTCATGTTTTGGGCCCACCTTAATCAATCATGGGCCCATTTATTTGATGAGGATTACACCGAGTGAGCTAGTGAAGTCGGTAATCCTAGATTCCTAGCCCAGATTCATCATTCAGGCCTATGGATTGCAATTACATATTTACATGTTTCAAAGTTCAAACTATAGGGACATTTGTATGGCCCAATTTGGGGTATGATTCCGTACACACTTTTTTTCAGTAGGAGCGTAAAGCGTTAGAGATAATTGGTGATATACTAATTTGTATTTATTTATGGTGTAGGATATAGCAAATGTTAATTTAATCTTTAACTGCTAAATTTTTAAAAACTTTGAAAAATACTCAAACATATCCCGGTTGAACTCATTTTTGAAGCATTGGTACCGGCTTGTCAAATCCGAAACACGAAACCCTAATGTTAATTAATAAAACCTTAAGCCCTAAAGTTAAAATCTTTAAGCCAAAATCCAAACCCTGTAATCTAAATCTAAAGATAAACTATAAAACAAAGATTGTAAGGTTTGATAAGGTGCTTCTAACGTAATCAGATTGAGTTGAATTGGAATTTGTATGTCTCTCTTTCAGTTTAAAATTTTTTTTCATATGTTTAGCCAAAATATTTATAGTATGTGTGTTGTTTGATGTTCAAGAGTCAATAATACTGTGTGCGGGTGTGCCGGTATGCCTCCTTTGTTACGTACTTACGTCATACTAATCTTTTTTAGTATTTTTCAGGTAAAACTTATTTAAATAAATAAATAAAAAGTAAAAGTAAAAAAAATGAAAAGCTAAATTAACTCTAAATTGCAACCGGACGTCTAACCTAGGGGTGGCAATTCCCGACACGACCTGAAACACGACCCGAACACGACACGAAAATAATCAAGTTTTGGGTTGGCAAGTATAACCCGTTTAAAAAAACGGGTCGTGTTCGGGTTGACCCGTTTATAAAACAGGTCGGGTTCGGGTTGACCCATTTATAAACGGGTTGACCCGTTAACCCGTTTAAGGTTTCAAAATTATTAATTTTTTATTTTTTTCTTTCCTATAACATATATTTAGTTGTTTTTCTTTTGATTATTTACCAAACTTTAAGTAATTAAGTAACAAAATTTATATTTTTTCATCTAAAAAATGATTTTATTAATTTCATACTTTATAACTATGATTACATAATATTATTTTTAGTTATAATAATATTAATTTTTTGTTAAAATATTATATTAACTATTTGTAACTCATACACAACTACTAATCACGTTATTATTTATGTGTTTTCAAGCAATAACCAACTTACAATATGTAAATTAGTTTGATTTATTTATATAAACGGGTTAAACGGGTCAGGTTCGGGTTGACCCGAATTTATATCAATCCGGGTTAGGGTTGAAAACTTTGACACGAATAAATATATGGGTCAGGTTAGGGTTGCAAAATTCAACCCACCAACCCGCCAACCCGTAACCTGTTAACCCGCTAACCCACCAACCCGACACAATTGACACCCCTAGATGTCGAACTAGATGTCTTATCAGTTACTGATCGAATCGGTTAGACCGAAACCAAATAACATAATAAATATATGAAATATTCAAAAAATATATATAACTATAAACACATTTAAACAAATATAATTAATATTTAAACTTACATAATCATATTAAAAAAACATAAGATTTGGTTTTAATGTTCATTCCTTAGATTTTAGTTAAAAAAAAAAAAAAGTAAAAGCCGATGAGATCGATGAAGCGGCTCAATCGACTGGTTTGCTTGAAGCCGGTTCACATGTTTATTTTGGGCTAGCCGACCGGTCCGGTTATGAATGCGCATGCTAAGTTTAAAAAAGAAAGTGAGTGGAGTGAAGCATGTAGCATGAGTCCAGCCGGCCGAAGCCCACCACGTGTATTTGCTGATTTGGCGATTCCCTTTCCGAACACGACGTTTTCATCTTCGCTGTTCATAAATACAAATCTCCATTACTTTTCTACTCACTGTTCATCCATATATTCCAGATCCCCCACCTTTTTGTCTGTAAGTTGTAAGATCTCTCCATTTAATGTAGTTTTTATCGATTTCATCATCTATTTCTGATCCAATCTCAGGCATTGTTGATTTGTTGAGTTGCAATCTACTAGACATGTCGAAAGCTGGAGCGTTTGATCTTGCATCTGGACTCGGCGGCAAGATTGAGAAGGATGACGTCCTTTCCGCCGTCGATAAGTATATACTTTTTTGTCTTTGTTTATAAAAACGATGAATCTGTGGAATAATGCATGTTTGCGTGCGTATGTTTGATTCTATCGAGATCTAAACACTTTACAATTGTGTAAAGGTCCGTAATCGATTTTGATTCAATCTATTTCGTAATCGAGACTAATTAGAATAATGCTAACTTAAAATTCGTGATCAAATCATAATGTGTTAATAAATAGATCCTATTCTAGCATGAAAATGGTTAGCATTGAGGATTTGAGTTGATTGATAGTAAATCGTGTTGATTTTTGAATTACATTTGGATAACAATAACATAGTATTATGAACCTGATCGATCTTCTCGTAAAGCATCTATATGGAGGTTGTCTGGATGTGCTTTTTTGAAGTGATTAACTGATAAGCCTTTAGTCTTAGGTGTGTTTTAATCATAGCAATTTTAGTCTTAAGAAAAATCCCAATTCTTTTTTTATGTTCTTTTATCTTCTGCTCCCTGTAAATTCTGCTATGATTGCATGTTTTATAATTATATGTTTTCTCTATTTCTCTTTCATAGAGGATTTTCCATGAGGCAGGGGACTCTTTGGGAGCAACCTTTATGTCCCAAGGAATATAAAGAAATGGTTTATCTATATCTCACATTCTCCAGACCCTACTGTTTGTTTTTTCTGGATTGTTTGTTTGTTTAACTGAGTATCATGAATTCAAGAATAACAAACAAACAAAATTACCATGTATATTCCCACTTTTCAATAGGGTCTGGGGGGAAAGATGAAGACAAATCTTACCCCTATCCCAGTTGAGATAGAAGGCTTCTCCGAAGGAATCCCCAGCTCAAAGTTATCGTTTGAATATGAATTCAAGAATGAAAAGCGTTTTTGCCAAAAGCAAAAGCAATCACATTCAAAAGTTCATATATAGGACTACAACATGCACGAATGTTTCTACTGGTTTGCACTATGTATGTGCACATGTTTGTTATATGCGATTTCTCTATAAAAGGATGCAGATGGGCCTCTCCTTATTGTGTATTGTTTTAACTTTAAGGTAAAACAAACAAATATTTACTTTTAAGAATTCAAATGATATGTTTATTCTTTAATGGAAATCAACAATCACATCACATTGTAATAAAAGCAACGAGAGAGTGGTGGTGCTTGAAATGGAGAACAATCACTGTTATAATCTTGGTAAATATAAGTTTGGTGTCTGATTTTAAAGTAGAACAATTGTTGGAGGATCAAGGTGATTGCCTTTAGTTGCTTAAGTATAAATAATCTACCATGGATAAAATCAATGTGAATAGTTTAAGTTGTAAGAAGCCTGTAGTCATTTTGGGGGCTTTAATACAGGTATGAGAAGTATCATTCTGATTTCGGAGGTGCAGAGAAAGACAGAAAGGATAACTACACTGACATGGTACGTAACATATGCTGAGTAGAGTGGCTCTTTTAATTCAAGTATATGTATTCTTTGATTATCAAGTTATGAACTTTTGTACTTTTATGTCTATTGTAGTGTTGAAGATATCACTAGTTTATCACTTTGACTAAACAACTACTATGCCATGATTACAAACTTTCTGTTTTGTTTCAGGTTAACAAATATTATGATCTTGTCACCAGCTTCTATGAGTATGGTTGGGGAGAATCATTCCATTTTGCCCCAAGGTTGGCATGCAAATGGAATAATGGATACAACATTATGATCCTCAATGTGATTTTTTTTGTCAGTTTCTAAAGAATATATTTATTTTCATTTGTAGATGGAAAGGGGAATCACTTAAAGAGAGCATTAAGCGACATGAACATTTCCTAGCCTTACAGCTAGGCTTGAAGCCTGGACATAAGGTCTTTTATTAAAATATTTAAGTCATTTCTTAGTTCTCTTATTAACACACCAACTGTTGGATGTATGTATTAAGATATTATAATTTTAATTTGCTTTGTTTTGCATAGGTGTTGGATGTAGGATGTGGAATTGGTGGACCACTAAGGGAAATTGCTCGATTTAGGTAATTGATTTATTTGGGTGGCTAACTGCAGTTTAGATTAACAGGAGTGGTATTTAGTAATTATCTTAAGTATTTGAATTGGGTCAACTTCTGGCAGTTCCACATCTGTGATGGGCATAAACAATAACGAATATCAGATTACACGAGGAAAGGTAAATCCTCTCAATCTTTTATGATACTAATTACTTAGCACGATGGATTTCAGAATTTTATATTTCTAAATTTTCTTTAGACACTTAATCGAGTCGCAGGAGTTGAGCAGACCTGTGACTTTACAAAGGTCAGTTTCTGTCACATTAAATTTAGGTTTGGACGTTTGGTTAAAGGATCTGATTGTTACTTTGTGATCCAATAATGTTACAGGCTGATTTTATGAAGATGCCATTTTCTGATAGCAGTTTCGATGCAGTGTATGCAATTGAGGCTACATGCCATGCTCCAGATGCGGTACAGAAATTTTGAAGTTTATGGTTTTAGTTTATTTTAGCATTTGCTATCTAATATGATTGGTTTATCGTGGTCTGATTTACTATATTGCTCGTGTCTGAATGAAGGTTGGATGCTACCAAGAGATATTTCGAGTCTTGAAGCCTGGCCAGTCATTTGCTGCATATGAGTGGTGCATGACTGATGCATTTGACCCTAATAACCAAGAGCACCAAAGAATCAAGGTACACACAGCTACTTTTAAGACGCCTCAAACAACTTAAGTTTGACCTCAATCATCTGTAATTCAAACCATATAGATTTAATTTCTTGATCTATAAGAATATAACCCAACTTGATCAAACCTTTAGTAAACATGCTAGAGGATAGAAAATAGGTGGAGCCAGCAGGTTGGGTAAGGGGACAAACAGGTTCCGATTGACCGGTCATTTCTAGTACAAACTGACAGGTCTGGTCGGGTTGACCTACAAAGACTATTATGTTTCCCTAAAAATATTATAAGTATATAATGCATTGTTGTGATCAGAAAACGATTTTATTGCAAGATTTATCTAACCTTTGAATAATATGATTTAGGGGGTTGTAAGGATTAGAAAAGGCCATTTGGAGACTTTCGTCATGTTTAGCAGTTCCTCTTAGCTGAATTTTCAGCTATTCATTCGATATTTGACAGCCATGTAATGATATATAATTTCTTGCTAACAACAAACAGGCAGAAATTGAGATTGGTGATGGTCTTCCAGACATAAGATCAACTAGACAATGTCTTGCAGCTCTAAAAGAAGCAGGTTTTGAGGTGTGTATAACATATTGACATATTTTACTCATTTTTTCTGCAAATAAAATGACATTATTTTTGTGGGTATTAAGGTCATATGGGAAAAAGATCTTGCAAAAGATTCACCACTTCCATGGTACTTGCCTCTGGACACCAGTCATTTCTCTTTTAGCAGTTTCCGTCTCACAGCCGTAGGTCGCTTTATTACTAAAAATATGGTAAGTTTTGATGTAAAATGATGTTTTATAAGATTGGTAGATTGATATGGTTTATTTCATAGGTCATGGGTCTAGAATATGTGGGACTTGCCCCTAAAGGAAGTCAAAGAGTTCAATCCTTCTTAGAGAAAGCTGCTGAAGGGCTTGTTGCTGGTGGAAAGTGAGAACTTACTATTATGTTTAATAAACATATAATCTAATAAAAAATAAAATTAATTTAAAAGCAAATTTTATATCAAAATTAGTGATATTGTCATGTATAAAATTGTTTCAGGAAGGAGATATTCACACCAATGTATTTCTTCTTGGCGCGGAAGCCACAATAAGAAGCAATATGTTGATTTGGTTGCCGGTGAAACTTGTGGAAGGTGGCCGTTGTCTTGGTGCTTGATTTTTGTTGTTTGGCTTGTTTGAAATTCTGTAGGATGTAGCAAATGTATTAGTGGCTACTTGAGAAAGACATTTTTTTAATCAATTTGTGATTCTCACAGAGGAAGAAAACCCACAAACTTTATCTGGTTGTTTATTTGAAATCTTAAAATTAGATGAGGTTTACATTAAAATTGAATAAAAATTTAGGATTTGAATAAACAAATCAATTTTATTATGATTTAACGTGGACTATATATATTTTCAAAATTTTAATTAAGCGGCCCATAAAGGGTTTAAAGGCTTTCTTTGTAAGATAGGTTTTCATAGGATACAAACTATATATATATAAAAGTAAAAATACACACCATACATGATCCACGTCTTTTATTTACAAGTGGGCAAAAAGCCCGGAACCGACAACTTGAACTTGAACCGGTCGTACTTGAATCGGTTGGTATAGACAGTTCTGGATACTCAAAGAAATTGGAACCGGTTCCATCGTTCCATCTTTGCTAGACAAAATCCAAATCAGAACCGGCCGAAACACGAACCGGTACTGGCCAAAAATCGGTTGGAGACGGTCAAAAACCGATTGGAGACGGTTAAAAACCGGTTATTGACTTTGTTGACCGGAGTCGGTTAAGAAAAAACGCTTTGTCCGCCTCTATATTTATTTGAATAATTATGGTTATGATACACATCAACCAAAGATGTGTAAACTGGCATTATATTAATAAATATTTAATCTAGTGTTATGAATTCAAACAATATTTCACAACCCTTGTAAACTTTTAAGATTATGTGTCCTTAAAAATATTATCTATAAACTTAAACTAAGTTCCGTTCGAAAAATAAGAAAGACCTTACATCAATGAAAAGCAATTTTTTTGACAAAGAACATTACCATCTGTCAATGTGTTTTCTGATAAACATTCAACGTGTATCAATGTTCCACACGTATGTTGCTTGAGTCGAATATCAATGATTGTTGCATTTATCATCATAACTTTAGATGATAAATAAGGTGTATACTGTATTATATGATAAAAGACTATCCACGGTAGTCACCCCACTGAAAATCCCTCCCCACCGAAATTTTCTGCCACGTCATTACCCCACTGAAAACCTTAAAACCCCACAGTGACCACCCCACCGGAAAAGCTTCCCCATTGGTGAGAGAAGAGAAACGGTGTGTGAGAGAGGATAGAGCGGGAAGCGGTACCCGCCGAACCCACAAAATCATTCCTACCGGAGGAGGGGGCGGTGTTTCCACTGGTGCATATTTATATTTTTTAGCAATTCAGTCTTTAGAGTTGACTTGATTTTTCATTGGAGTGTGTGATGTAGTCTGCATGTCATTAGTTTGTATTTATTTTATACTAAGTTTACTTTTCTCATAAACTATAACAAACTAATTATATCATTGCATAACATTAAACCCATAATCTTTCAATCTAAGAGACAAAACCTTTGTGAAGTGGACTAGTCTCACATTGTCATTTCAGTAATTTTGTATATTTTTGTTTCTGAAATTGTAATTTTTTTTATTTATTTATAAAGAAACTGTAAAGAACAAGATATTATAAAGTGGTTTTATGGTATTCATATAGCATCCATTATTTATTTAGTGATACATTGTTGTGCTCATAATATTCAATCTAGACAGGTAGTTTCCAAGTAAAAGCGACAAACTTGAATATAAAAACAATACAATTATCTCTATTAGTTCATCGACGGTGGGGTTATTTATCACTGTTGTAAAAATCGGCCTAGGCGGCGCTTAGGCGCTAGGCACCTCATGACTGTCTCGATATTGGCACAGGCGCGGCCTAGTCGGATTTTTATTTTTATCTTTTTGACTTTTTTCTGGTAAAAGAGACCAATTTCATGATTATTTAGATATTTCTCAACCCAAAATCCTTAATATGTCTTTGAAACATCGAATCCAACCACTTAACATCGAAATTCATTTCTAAACTTTAAACTTTATGTTTAAGTTTGAACTTTGAGATTACTTCACTTAATATGTTTAAGTTTATTTTTTAAAATATTTGAAATATTATATTAAATTATTGATATTGATGTGTGTATATAATATATATTTGTAAAATTACATATAAAAATTTTAATCCGCCTAACACCAATTAATACCGATTAATCCCAAATAATCTCTATACGGTATCTTGTCGCCCGACTAGCGCCTAGCGACTTGTAAAACTATGTTATCTATAACTCCTATTCTCTATCTCAAACTAAAATTTAAAGATTTTAGGTTATTTTTTATCTTTATTATAATTTCTATCTCCACCTCTATTTATAAAATTTAAAATTTTTTAGATAAATATTCTCTAAATGGAAAGAATTCTAATCATGATCTCTATAAGAGAGGAAAAAAATAAAATTGTTTTTTGTGAGTAAAATAGATATAGAGATAGAAAAATGAGATGTAAAGTTAAATAAAATTTATTGATAAATTTAGATTAAGATAATATTTTGTTAAATTATAAAGATGCATGATATAAATATATATGAATATGAATGCTCAACAACCAACAAGTACGAGAAAAATACATATGACATATTGTTCAAGATGGTGTCACATTAACAACCGGTCAATTGAAATCGATGGACGAACCACAACGCCCGATCAAAATGTACCAGAAAAAGAGTTAGTTCGTAGTTGATTTTATTTAATTTTTAATAGTTGTTATTTAATAATATTAGTTTGTTTTTTAAATTATTATGTAAGCTTTTAATTAATAATCTTAGTAGAATCACGCATTTCGACTGTAAAAATAAGTTAAAAAGTAAGATGTTACATCATAACAATTTAGACTTAAGGAGTTAAGGTTACATTTTAAACATTACGAAACTATGAATCATTAAGAGATAATCTTTTAATAACCACCAAACAGCCACCGGTGAAAACCGAAATGACGTCTTCAAATCCATGCAAAAATCAGTTGTAGAGTGAAAACATACAAGGGATGACAAAAAAAACCATACCCAGAGGGAAAACCCAAAAAACGAAACTTTCGGGACGGGTATTGGCCCAAATATTAGGGTATGAAACCATACATGAGATCAAATAAAAAATATTTTTTTCAGGTTCGGTACGGGTACGAGATTAAGGAATACCCAGTCCGATGCCTGATCCACATACCCAAAATAATACAAGTAATATTTTGCTAATATTTTTTTTATTTACTTTATAAAACATAGTTCTTTTTATAAAAGATTAGAAAAGATTGTAATTTTCTCTTATTATTTTATATATGAAAACAAGTAGCAAATCTATTATTTTAAAACTAATATTGTTGTTTTCTATACAGATTTCAGTTTGAACATTAAAGTTACATTATGGTAGTATAATTTGGGAATTGGGATGGTCATGAGATTTACATTTTCTAGTATATGTTTTACTATGATGATATTATATGTATTTAATTTGTGAATTCTAGCTTATTTTTGTAATTAGAAAATAAGACAAATGAACTCAAAAGATCTTATAATGTAGTTTTTAGCGAACTAAGGGTTATGTGCGATCCTCATGATATTCTCGATACATGATGGGTAGTTACCTGATAGATAATTAACCGAATATGAGACATGTTTTACAATCATGTATGAAACTAATATTAACAATACCCTACCCAAACACGATCTAGACTCCCGTGTCATTTCTAAACCACATCTCATTGCCTAATTACCTATACTAATAAAAACCAACGTCGGTGGATCAACCGCTGCAAAAAATTACTCTTTTTGACCGCTGCAAAAGGTCTATATATGACCGCTGCAAAGTTGCAACATGTATGTCTCAAACTTAAATTAATTCAATACTTACACTTTGAACCCTGAACTTTGAACTCTTATTTTTAAATCTCCCTCTTACTTTACTCACGTATTTTTAATATTCACATGATTTTAACACATTCTTAATTTATCGGATAATAGTAATAATTATATAGATTTGATCGCAATTACGTCAAGGACATTTCTAAAAATTTCGAACTCAAACGGGCGCATAAATTTTGTGCATTATTTATAGGCTTTATAACATGTCCGTACATTATCAAATATTTTTATCATTTATATAATTTTAATCGTAATTACCTCACGAACTATTTAAATTTAATAATTGTATTTACCGAATAATAATATTTTAAATAATACTAATAAATAGATAATAATAATTAAATATTTCTAAACAATAAATAATAATATTCAAATAATAATAAAAATTGATAAACCTAATTTTTTATGGTTCGGTTTTATGAATTAATAATTTGTACTTTAAATTTGTATTACTTAAGAGTATGTTATCCATAGGAGCCCCGGGGAGGGGCATACCCGACCCCCGTCTAGGCTCATTTTTTTCAAGGGCACAAAAATATTAAAAATATACAATCGAAAAAGCACAAATTTATAACTCGCTAGGGGCCCTTTTTTTCGGCTCATATATCTTAAAAGCCTACGTAAGTGGCTCTTTCTTTTTCTTTAATGTAGGCGATAACATATTAAATACAATAGTTTTTACCCATGTTCGACTCTCCTAGGCACCTTTTTTCCTCTGGTGTTAGACCTTTTTATTTCTTTTTTAACACCCACCGCTAAAGTTTCTTCATTCTTAAATTCATTATCCCGAATATTCTCAATTCACCACCTACTTTAGAATTTCAACATTATTTTATTTAGTATGTTATAACACTTTATTTAATTCAACATTATTTTCTTTTAATCATTCTTTATTTATTTTCTTCTTTATCATTTTAGCGTCTACCTTTATTTTTTATTATTTTTTCTGACTTTTTGTTAAGCTCAACTCTGGAGTTAATTAATTTTTTATTTTTAATCTTTTTTCTTTATTTTCTTTTAACTTTTCTTTATTATATTCTTTTTTTCATCTATTTTTTTGTGTAAGATTTCTTTTTCTTTATAAAATCTCAGTCCATCTATTAGGAGTATTTCTAATCATTTAACTAAACGTATTTTTAAATATCCAACTCTTAGAATTTCAAAGGTTTAATTCATAAACTTGATAAAATATTATTTTAAACACTTTAGATTCTTAAATTTTAAATTTATCCTTAGGCTATTGGGTATACCCCATTACCCACTCACTCCACCTATACGCCATGTAGGCGCCACGTAGACACTCACCACAACCGCTCACCCCACCATTTTGGTGGAAATGCCCCATTATCCACTCACTACACATCATCATTCCTTTTTTTAAACTTTATATATATACATA
This sequence comes from Mikania micrantha, assembly GCA_009363875.1. NCBI lineage: Eukaryota > Viridiplantae > Streptophyta > Magnoliopsida > Asterales > Asteraceae > Mikania > Mikania micrantha. The sequence continues at coordinate 52,184,967 of CM018689.1, read as the reverse complement.
TGTGTGTGAGACAGAGAGAAGGGGCGTGGTTTCAATCACGCCTTGGACTCCCACGCCCACTCACGCCATAGGGGGCGGTGTGCCACGCCCTCCCACGCCCCTCTTCACGCCCACTCCCCGGACATACCCATCAGTCTTACATTCAATATTAAAAGTTTTATGCTTAACTCTATGTCATTTTAACACCTGATGCAAACTTTTATGCTTAACCTTTAAACTTTTATGTTTCATCCCTAGACTTCGTTGAACGTTGATTTGACCCTCCTTAAGTTTGTAGAGTTAAAAGTTTATCTATACACTTAATGTTAAAACTTTTATGATTATCTCTTCTTTTTACGTTCCATTCATAAATATTGTAAGACGTCACTTAAAAGTCTATCCCTATATGTTTTTAGTCGATAGTATAAATTTAATTACTAACCGCTACGTCGCCGCCGCAACATGCGGCTGGTCAAAATACTAGTTGTTGTAACATACGAGAATCATAACATACTTAAAAGTTCAGGGGTTAAAAATGTTAATTTTCAAAAAACCAAGTGGTGAAAGACAATAACGAATATTATGCCCTAATCGCCGCGGCTTGTAATCTTTCTTTCTATATAAACACGCGACCGACCCCAAACGCTTTTACGTCGTCTCTGTGTCTTCAAGCAATCCCTAAATTAATTTTATGGGTTCTTCAAACGTTTGGACAGTTTTCTAGCATCTTCATCGTTTCGTGTTTCGTAGGTTTCTCTCTCATCCATCTTCTTCTTGTTCTAGAGAGAGAGAGAGAGAGAGAGAGAGAGAAACTTAACGATGGGAAAATACACCGAGATTTTGGATGCTTTTAGAATCGCTTGCAGGTTCCATTCGCACTGTCCGCAGACTGCTCGGATGTACTACCATCCACCGGCGGACAACCATTCTCACTCCGGGGATGTGAAGACGGGAACCGGCGGCAACGGTGGTGGTGCGGCGGTGTCCGGTAAGATGGGGTTTAACAACCCTGCTGACGATATTCTTTATTCCGTTTTCTGAAAATGAAGATGGAGATTGTGTTGCAGATTTGTTATGGGTTTGATTGATTCTTGTGTTGGCATTTGTTGCCTGTGATTTACGTTGGAATCTAACTGTCGTTTTTTTTTAATTATGTTATCGGCATCTTGTGAAACATTGAATTGAGGCGGTGTTATTTATTTATTGTTTGTTTAAAAATTAATTATTAAATGTACTTGTATGATTTTTTTTTTTTTTTGCATTCATGCTTTTATTTGGTAAGTACTAAGTTTGCAACATTTGAAAACACAAAGACATATTTTGACATTTTAAAAAAATAAAGGAATATCTCTAAACAAAATTGGAGTTTGCTATTTTTTTTAAGGGGTAATTTTGTAGAAACATAACCTAGTTTTGATTTTGTTCTAATTAAATCACTAAAACATTGTTTTGTTTCAGTTAGGTAACTTAAGTTTGATTTATGTTCTAATACTAAATAAAAAAACCCGTATAAAAGGTAATCTTGATTCGTTTAGGCTTTATAAGTGAATTTTTAGATGATTTTATGACCCGTTTATGATTTTATGACCCGTTTCTATAACATTTTGAAAAAAGCACAAAATGCCCAAATGAGTCTAAAATACGTCTAAAACCTTCAAACGGGTCATAAAATCATCTAAAAATTCACTTATAAAGCTTAAATGAATCAAGATTATCTGTTATCCAAGTTTTTTATCTAATATTAGAACATAAATCAAACTTAAGTTACCTAATTGAAACAAAACAAAGTTCCAGTGATTTAATTGGAACAAAATCAAAAGTTGATTATGTTTCTATAACATTTTCCCTTTTTTTAAAGTATAACTTATTTTTATTATGTAAGTGATGCTTCGTTATTTTTTATTGACTTGCTCCATCTATGTTCACATAATATTTTCAAAGCATGTCTTTTTTTTTTTTCTTGAGATAAAATAACACGTATATATTATTTTACAAACGGGATTATTTTTATATGATTAATTGAATGATTATCTATGTTAGACATCATAGTTGCCAAAAGATTTTTACTTGCTGGTGAAAAATAAATTGTCTTTTGAGAACCTGAAAAAATAAAAATAAGGAGATCATGAGTTTCTAATGCAAAAAAAAAAAAAAAAATCATTTTTTTAATTTCTTGTGTAAAAAAATATTTCCCCTTTCTAACTTGTAAAAATATTCTCCCTCCTAACTTAAAAAATAAAAACTCATTTTTTTTAATTTTAAAGGACTTAAGTACGTAACTTGTATTTATTAGGGGCTTTTATATATTTTCACCTTCTAACTTGTAAAGTTATATTTTTCTTCAAAACATGCTTTAAAACGATTGTGCATTATGCATTGAAATTTTGTACCTTAGAAAAATATGTAATTTTTCAAGTTAAAAAGATGAAATATGTAATTCTCCCTATTTATTATTTAAAATATAAGTAGTTAACCAATGTTGGACTAACTCACAAGCTTTGTCTCTTAAACCAAACTTAATACCCACCCTATTGAAATCTCACCCTACCAAAATTTTCTGTCATGTCATCATTTCATTGAAAACTTTAAAACCTTACACAGGTCACCCTACTAGAAAAACCTTTCTCATTGTGAGAGAGGAGAAAGTAGGGTGTGAGAGGGGGAGAATGGGGAGCAGCAGCCGCTGCTGTCCGAAAATCAACTCTGCCTGGGTAGAGTGGCAGTCTGCCAGCTGGGTGCCACCGAAAGAAGCAATCCTGCTCTGCTAGCAGGGGATGTGTTGCGGATGGTCTTATATTGTGAGGTCATGAGTTCAATTTTATACAAAATGTTTAATTAATTTGGTGTAGTTTACTAGGTGGTAAATTGATATTAAAACACATATATATAAGTAGTTGGTAGGAGCCGTGGGATGCTGCTTATTATTTATTGACTTGCTCGATCTATGTTCACAACTTCACATAATATAATTTATTTTGTAAATGGGATTTTTCTTATATGATTAATTGATTATCTATGTTATACATCATACTTACCAAAATATTTTTACTTGACGGTGAATAAATAAATTATCTTGAGAACCTAAAAAAAAAAAAAGAAAGAAAGAAACTCATTTTCTTAATTTCTTATATGAAGCCATTTTTACAAAATTTTAAGTTTTTAGTTATAAATAAACAAAGAAGCTGTTTAATAAAAAAGTAAAAAAAATATATAAATATTCTTTTATAGAAATGAATTTTTTTTTTATATATTTATGTCTTTTACATGTTTTTATATGAAAATAAAAAATAAAAAAGATCTTGTTAAAATGAGTTTATTTATTTGACAAAACAAGTTTTTTATATAACTTTTAAATGAAAATCAAATAGTTCTTCGGTTGTTAGTTTTTAAGTTTTACATTTGGCACCTCCATGTTCCAACATATTAAGAGTTTAGATTTTGTTAAGAAAAAAGTTACTTCATACTTGATGCTAAATTTACAAATAAAATAAAAATAAAATAATTAATAGTCAATGGTAACATGTTCCTTTTAATTGGATGAAACTTTAAATTATAATTGTAAAATTAGAAATAAATAGGCAAATTTGTAAAACTAGATTTATTTCACTCGCACGCTGCGGCGGATTATCACAGTACACTTCCGAGAACGGGTGTTATATATCATCTGTAAAAGCATAGGTTACATAGCAAAAATAAATCTCTAATCACAAACTAAACCCTAATCCCTAAAGTCTAAGCATAAACTCTAAACCAACAAAAACCCAAATATATAAGTAAATCTCTCAAATTTAATAAAAACCCAAATCTGCAAGCAAATATCTTAATAAAAACCCAAATCGTCGCTATAGGCTATATGGTATTTTTTATTTTTAAGAATATTTTATTTTTTATTATTTTCATTTTCAAATTAAAGAAAATCAATAAAAAAAATTTACCCTATAACGATGACATAAAGTCGTTATCTATTTTCCCAGGACTACGAAATTTCCATGTTTCCCTCCATAGCTATTGCGATGACATGTCGTTACTAATCATTGAAAAAAATAAAAATTCAAAGTGTTTACTAATTTTTAATAAAAATTTCCCTCCATAGATATTGCATAAACTCTAAACCAACAAAAACCCAAATATATAAGTAAATCTCTCAAATTTAATAAAAACCCAAATCTGCAAGCAAATATCTTAAATTTAATATTCTCATATGTGTTTACTAATTTTTCAAAGTTAAAAAAACTTCTTCTGGTCCAAGTCTAAACTTTTATAACGTCACTTCATGAATCATACATCTATACACTATACATTACTATTAATATATATATATACACACACACACACCACACACATATAAATACATACATATGTATGTATCTATATATTTAATATATATATTTTTACTATTCAATTTCATGCTTTTTAATTATATATAGTAATTAGAGCAAATGCATTACATCTTGGTGGTGGGATAACTCAGAACCAAATGGTCATGAGTTCGAATATGTAACATCCCATTTTGGTGAAATATTATAAATTAAGCATAATTGGTGTATGATTGTGTTTATTTAATTTGATGGGTGTTTTATTAATATTTGTTAATTATAACAAATTGGTGGGTGTTTTAAGAGTGTTTGTTTATTTTAACAATATGTTGGGTGTTTACTAACTTAACTTAGTTAGTTGTAACTAGTTAGTTTTAACTAGTAATAGAGGGACCAAAACTGCCAATAGATGAAACTTGGCTTAAAAGAGGGGTTAAATGTTGACTTGGTCAACATTTCACACTTTTATGTGTGTGTGTGTGTGCTGGAAAACGTGAAAGAGAAGGGAAGACAAGGAGAAAGCTTAAAATTCTGGAAATCCTTCAAATTGGTGCATGATTCATAGCTTGATCTTGAATGCAAGTATAAATTGGAGTTCCTCTTGCATCAAACAACATCTAGGTAAGATTTTTGGGTGTTTTTGATGGGATTTTCGTGGGTTTCCATAGGGGGTGTGGGTTTGATGGGTAAAACTCTCAAATTTGGTGTTTTGAGAGTGTCAAATGTTGTTAATGATGTTGATAATCATATAGGAACAACTTTTGATTGTTTTCTTTCATGATTTACATGTTATGAAAATGGGGGAATTGGGGTTTTCATGGAGTTGATGAACATGGTGTGTAAAGTAGTGTTTAAAGGTGGGGATTTGATGATATTCACTATATTATTGTAGTTTGTGGAGAAATTGTTGAGATTGATCATTTTTAAACATAATAATGGAGCTACATAGGTGTTTTAATGATGAATGATCATTAGCACATGAATTTGTGCATACAAGGTGTTTGATGAAATGCCAAGTAGGGTATTTAACTTAAAATTGGTTTAAACCAATGGTGATGTGAATTATGTGGGTTTATAACATCAACAATGGTGAATTGATATGGTTAAGGGTCAATTGGAAACAAATTAGATTGAAAATGTTGACATTGGGGTGTATGTTGACTAATTGTGGTCAAACTTTATATTAAACCTATTAGTTGTGATAATAGGAATTGATAGTGAAGGTGTGGGTGAAACCAAACGACCCGGGAAGGAATTGGTTATAGAGGATAGCACGTTGGAACAAGGTAAGTCACCCAAATCTTTTACTTGTTATGTGTAATGGTGTTATGCATGTATGAATGTTATAGTGAAAGATTTGACTTTTAGGTGAGTTGGTGATTATGATCTTGTTGCTAGTCAATAATGAGCAATAGGTGATATATGTTGCTTGATTATTGTTGAAATGGTGTTCTAATACTAGTCTATGATTGACTTAGTGTTTATTTTTATGTGTGGTGGTTGTATGCAAATAGTTCACAAGGTGTGTGAACTTATATTTGAAATTGACTTAATCTTGGTGTTTTGAATCACAAGTGGTGTGATTATGACATTGAATTATTCACATGGTGTGTGAATGTTCTTGTTGGGTGTAATCAAGTTAGTAAAACACAAGTGGTGTGGTTTACTTAACTTGAGAAATCTTGTGGAATAAGATTTCAATGGAGTTTTGGGTGCAAACGACCCGTTAGTAAATCGTTTGATATTATGACCATGATGGTTATAATTTGGTGAATTAAGGTGTTTAATATGATTATATGGTGTTATATAATGTTTATGGGGGTATTGGAACGGTCGTATTTGAGCGAAAGGGGTTGAGATGGCTTAAAACAGCAAAAATAGATGTGCAGGTGGTGCCCGGCGTATGATACGCCTGGGGGGGGCGTATCATACGCCTCCTTCAGCTGCAACTCATGATTTTGTCTGTGATACGCCCCAGATACGCCTAAACCATACGCCCCGAGTAAAATTTGACCAAAATTGACTTTTTGGGTCATGTAAGCTCGTGTGGTCGGGCATGGTGATCTTACTTAGTTCTAATGAACTAATGGTGACTTAATTATGGTGTTTCAGGTGAACGGAAGGGGTGAACGGGGTCGTGATCGGTTTGCCTAGCAGGGATTCGGATCAAACACTTTTTGTGGTTTTTCTTTGTTGGTGTTAAACAAAGGTTTTTGGTGATAACTCAAATGTAATTTTTGTTATTGAATGTTTAACTAACATCAATTATTTTGTAAAGTCGTGTGTAAATGAGGTGTTTATGGTGTTAATTACATTTGTCGGTTTGACAAAAATCTGGGACCTAAACTTTGATGTCGTTTTAAACACGTGTCATACATGTGGAAGTTATGGGGCTTACAGAATATTACAAGTAGGTTTTTTTTAAGTACTGAGTTTTTCAGAATTTATGATTTGATGGTGGATATGATATGGTGGCACGATAATACTTCAATGGTCCGTCAGTGATCCTACAATCTAGACATTCAAAATAATTATGTAAAATTAGAAGTAATTGGCAATCAATGAAAAAGTTAAATAATGTAAAATATAGGCGAAAGTTTGATCACAACAAATTAATATCTACCTGTTTTGATAAATAAAGATTTTTAAAAACTAATGTCATGTCTTTAGATCAGATAAATATTGATTTAATGTTTCTCAATCTAATGATTTTTAAAAACTAATGTCATGTGTTTAGATTAGATTAATATTGATTTAATGTTTCTCAATCTGCCCTATTAAAATTTATGGCACTTTTATTAATTTTAAAATTTTAATTATTTTCTTATGAAAATAGTAATGATTTATTCAATTTAATAAATAATATAATTACATTATTCATATTATTTATATTTTTATAATACATCTTTAAAAAATAAATAATATGTAGTTTTACATTGTATTTATTTATCATATTTAAATAACACGTTTTTAGCCTACTTAAAAAATAAATTTAAGAGTTGAAAGGTTGCTCAAACAACCAAACTTAGTTATTGTTGAGCTGTTGTCCCAAACGCGTATTTCTTTCTAGTCATCGTTGGTTTCTGAAGGAAGAATTTTAGGAATCACGCATTAATTTATTGTGTTTCTTGATATTTAATTTAAGGTAAGATTCTTTACCATAAAAAAAATTGTTAAAGTTAATGATCAAGTAAAATATTCTTTACTTTTTACTACTCACTATAAGTTAATTTTATTTAATATTTTTAAAAATAAAAAACAGTTGCTTATTGATTTATTTTATCTTTAACAAACTTTATTAGCATTTCAAACAATCTAGATCAATTTTCATTAAATTAATTAATTGATGAAAGTAACTATCATAAACAAACTATGGGATCTAGGATGGAATAGATAAAACAAACATTACTCCTATTTCCTAACGCGACAAAGATGAAAGTAACTATCATGTGAATGCAAAATTCAATATATATCATTTCAAACCTTATATATAGACCACCCCTATACCTACCCACCGAAATTTTTCGCCATGTCATCACCCCACTGAAAACTTTAAAACCCCGCAGTGGTCACTTCACTGAAATTGTGTGAGAGAGTTCCACGAGATTGAGAGAGGGTTTGGACGGGGAGCGGGGGTTGCCCAAATTTCAAAATTGATCCCGCTAGGGAGGGGGGACTGTGTTCCCGCCGGAGGCCGCTACCCCGCGTGACCCCACTCTTCCAGCGGGGAGACCATTACCGCCGTTCTAATATCAACCCTATTTTTTCATTATACAAGGTATAGTACTCCATTTTTGGTGTAGTTAATTATATATATATATATATAGGGGAGTGATATTTTAAAAAGGAGGAAAACCATAAAAAGTGTGAGAAACAATAACGAAGTGACATATGTACATTAGGTTAAAGGGTATAGATGTCAAAATAAAAAAAGAGGTTGCACATGCAAGTCACATGCAACTTTATCCATTTTTTAAACGTTTGTAACTATTTTACACGTTAACATTTTTTTAAAAAAAATTACACTATAAAATCAAGCGTTTTTTTTACCTTTTTAACGAGTATAATATTGCTATATTAAAAAAATTAACAAACTAGATGTAAATGAAACTTGCGTTTTTATGGCGTTTTTGAACACTACTAGCAGAAAATAAAACACCACAGGGCATTTTGTGGTGTTTTTGAATACAAAAAAACATCATAAACACTTAAGTTTAAACCTGGTGTTTTTAAAAGTTTTTGAAAAACACCATAAAGGCACATTTATGCTTGATTTTATGGTGTTTTTGCATAACGAAACTAAATGTTTTATGGTGTTTTTGAGCACTAAACAAAATAGTAACGCTTAATTTTGCACTTGATGTTTTTAAACTACATAAATTTACATAGGGAAATTTTATGGCGTTTTTTATGTGTATTTGCTAAATAAAAACACATCATGTATTTTCAAGATAAAACACCATAAAACATTATTATTCATAGAAAATTGTGAACATAAGAAAAAACATATAGAAAAACACCATAAAGAATCGTTTTTCTTTTTTGTTTATTCATTAAAAAACACTATAAAACAAGTAATTTTATGAATATAAAAAAACCATAAAATGTTTAGTTTTCATACACTTACGATAAAACACCAAATTTAGCAAAACACCACGTTATTTACAAAATTACAAAATAAAACGAATGTATGTAGTCAACAACATGTAGATTTGTTGAATGAAAATACCATGTGTATTTTCAAGATAAAAACATAATAAAAAATTGTTATCTGAGAAAAATTTAGAAGAGAAATAAAATAAACACCATAAAAATTTGTTATCCTTTTTGTTTATTTAGTGAAAAACATCAAAGTGTTTTATGTGCATTCAAAAAACACTATAAAATGCTAAGTTTCATAACCTACGAAAAAACACCAAAAACAACCAGTTTCTTGAAACATATTAAAAAACGTCATAAAAACATAGTTGAATACAACACCCAAATTAATTGTTTTTTAATGTATCAATATTATACTTGTTGGAAAGATAGAAAAATTATTGATATTATGGTGTAATATTTTTTATAAAATAATTACGTATGAAAAAGTTATAAGCTTTTGAAAAAAAAAAAGGAGAAGTTATAAAAAGTCAACAATGGTTGCAATACCTATTATATCTTTTCAACCATTTTAATTTCTTTTTAAAATCTCTTTTTGATGTGGCACATTTATAGCACTTCAAATCCAAGATTAATGATTGAAATTCCTTCTCACACTTTTTATGATTTTATGACTTTTTAGCCAAACCTTAATATATATATATATATATGTGTGTGTGTGTGTGTGTGTGATTGTGATCAAATAATAACCCACTCTTAGAGCGATAACCCATTAACTTTGCCAAAACGAAGCCGAATCTTGAATTTTTTTTTTTGAACATCATTGTAACACAATTAGAACACTATGTTCTTTTATGAGTTTGTGAAAATAAGAACCGTTTAAGAGATATCATCGTTGTAAGTTTTTGACAAAAATAGTTACAGTGCTGTAAGTCAAAAACTTACAACGATGATATCTCTTAAACGGTGATGAATTTTCGCAAACTCATAAAAGAACATAGTGTTCTAATTGTGTTACAATAATGTTCAAAAAAAATTCAAGATTCGGCTTCATTTTGGCAAAGTTAATGGGTTATGGCTCTAAAAGTGGGTTATTATTTGAACACTTCCCTATATATATATAACAATCAAAGTGATAATTGTATATTAAGAGATGACATCACAAAGCATAACACAAGCTATTTCACGAAGCTTTGTTTGTAACAATCAAGTGTGAAACCAAAGATGCCAAAAGTATTATGAGAGGATGTTCACATGTTAGCGAGTTTACTTAATTTTTTAAAAAATGATAAGTTTGGTGGGTTGGTCAAATGAGTATATTCCTCTAATTAGGATGTGAAATGGTGGGTGATCAACTCACCATAATACATCATATCTTCCCCACACAAAAGAGATCAAATCAGTGATAAAAAAATTGTACACTTTTCTATGAATTTAAAGTTTCAGTTTTTAAATAAAAATATTCTAGGTAGAATAATTAAATAAATATAGGAGGTGTTTGTAAACTAGGAGTTGGTTTGTAATATAATATAAATAAATATAGGTAATTTGAAAAAGAAAATAGAGAGATAATAGGTTAGACCCAGGGGCGGTGCTTTGTAGGGACGGGGGGGACTGCCTCCACTGTTTTTTCGTATAGTAGTGTACATTTCCCGATACATAGTGTAAAATTTTTTTAAAAAATTTATTTCGTCCCCTGAAAAAAATATATACCCTATGTTTGCCCCTACTCTAAAAATTTATAGGTTAAAAAATTTTATAAGTATTTTATATCAAACAAATTTTTAATAATTTATAAACATATAAAACCGATTAGATTAAACATATAATTCAATAAACCAAACAAATTTATGGGTTAGTAGATTAATGTTGCAATTTTCATATAATTCTAAAACTGATTAATATATATATGTACATATGTTACAATTTTCATACTTATTTATAGGGAAAAAAGTCAAAAACACACAAAAAGTCTACTAATTGGAGATGATAAAGATTTAGATTAGATGAAATATATCATTTTAAAAGGTAAAGATTGGAATTATTGCATATTTAGTTATTTATTTTTGATTTTTTTAAATGTAAGAACATGATGATAATTATTTAGTTTTATTTTAATCAGTTTGTGTTCGATCAATTAATTTATTAATTGTTAAACATGTTTGAATTTTCAATGTTAGGCGTAAGAGAGAACAAAAAAAAAGTAAAAAAACCGAAAAACCGAAAACCGAACGGTTTGTAGTAATTAAAAACCGAACCGAACCATGCACACCCCTAGACGTGAGAGAAGGGGGTTACACCTCTATGGCGCCCTCCACCACTATATAGGAGCGTGACCGGGGCATGGTGGGCAGATACGTGATGCAGGTTATGGCGTGAAGGAAAAAAGGAGAAAGGAGAAAAAAGTAAGGGATGATAGGGACGTGATGAGTGATGATGATAACATGTGTTAGAGGACAAGGAGTCATCCCACATTTCCCCACTTTTCCCCATTGACACATCAGCGTCACATCAGCTTCCCCACTTTTTCCTATTTTGCATGGTGTCGTCCCACTTTTTCCCATTTTCAAATCTTATTTTTAATTAATTAGTTTAACAATAAATAATAATAATAATAATAATAATAATAATAATAATAATAATAATAATAATAAAATAAAAAGAGATTCATTAAATTTAAAATTAAAAAAAGAATACAACAAAAAAAAAAAACAAGAAGAATACAACCTAAAAAATTAAATTAAAAAAACCTAGAAAGGGCAATGCCATCCTCAACGAGCAGCAATTTATCGTTTACGATCGAGAATCAGTTGTAGCATTGGTTCTTGATAAATTGTGTGGTCTTTCATCATGAACTCTAAATCTACAGCCTTTTGTTGTTCGTCTAAAGCCTGTTGTTGTCGGCGCATTAATTGGACGCGTGCGTCTTTCTCCTCTTGCAAAACACGAAGTTTTTCTTCTCGAAGGCGGAATCTTTGTTGGGATTCCTCTTTGTTGAACGAGTTGAATTCCGCCATTTGTTGAATTAACTTGTCACACCCCAGGCCGGCGGGAACGGATCGGGTTTTCCCGTCGGGCGGAAGGTTCCCGGGGCGCGATATCATGGGTGATAATCAAATGATCAGATTGTTTACATAGCACATGATAAATAAATGAGAAATGCTAACATATCCATGACATAGAATTACAAGATTAAATTACAATGTATCGTTTATAATTTAATCTAGTAAATCTACCAAAAAGAATCAATATAACTATATCTTGTATATGTACAAGATATACAAAAGATGATTCATGTTCTTGTTATCCCAAAAGTATGCAATCACAAAAGTAGCTAGGTCTTCTAAAAGTCCACTAGCTATGTCCATGCACAATAGTAGTTACACCTGTTCATCACCTGAGAAACATGTATTTAAACAAAGTCAACACTAGGTTGGTGAGTTCATAAGTAAGTTAATGTAAAACCTTGATTCATTCACATGCACATTCACAATGATAAATACATTACTTGTATGATTGTCTATTTCACTTGTTCACACAATGGCATCTCAATAGTTATATTTACAAGTATTATATCATCCTAGTAGTGATGCTTATATATAGGGCATATGTAAGGGAACTAAGCCCTAGCCAACATCCCACCACATCCCCACTAGAACTCCACACTACTTGCAATACAACTATTGATTTCCATTCTCATTTCTCATGTTTGTCCCACTGATTCACCTGTGTTCTCATGAATAGAATAATATAATGATAACGTTGTAGTTATCAAACCGAAGTATTGACAACCAATTTGTGTAATAAGGATATTAGATTTAATTAATCTGTTCCTTGTATTATTCTATTTTCTACGCGTTAACTATTGTTACACTTTTAAATTATTAAAAGTGTTAGTTAACTGTATGTAATGTATCCTCAAATGCAACGTATAGAGCCCAAAAGGAGTCCATTGTGATCCTCACGTAATCAGATTACAATGCACCCGATTCACCTCTATCCCGCCGTGTGAATCCCAATGACTTCATCGAAACTGTTACTAATAATATGACATGAGAGAAAATAAATTCCTCAGTCTACTAGTCCACAGGTAACGATGGATGATGTACATCTGTGTTGTTACTGATCTCAATGTGATTAACAAAGTTGAATAAGAACTTGTCTTCGTCATGAAGTTACGTTATCATGACATCATTCGTGTGAACCCATATGCTCACCATAACATCCTTAAACCGTATTAAGAACAAGTCTCAATATTTTTAAGTCATGCATGGCGGTTAAAGAATCAATGCGATCATACTATCACATAGTATGTTTTTAAGGTATAGATAAAGTGTTATAAGAAATTGACTTATGACACTTGATCCATTATGATGTGGAATGATATTAAGAAGATATTTTATCTTCTAATCATTCATGTGTTGTGAAGTGTCAACATGTTTCACTGTAGTAGTTCTAATTGTTTGTTTGTGTATAAATTGTCTCAATGTTTACTCATGTAGGAATAACCAAGTTTTATAAGATATAATCTTACAACTATGTCATTCTAATGTGTTGATGATTATGAAATTTCATTATCATAATCATCTGAGTTTCCCTGTTATCTCATGATCATACAAGCATGCATACAATGATAAGCGATAATAAAAAGTATAATATTATCTAAATCAATGTATAAATAACATGTTAAGCAAAACTTTTAAATAATTAAAAGCAAACATGTTTCTCAGCCCCGAGAGTTTAAAATCAGTAAAGATTAAAGTAAAAGGGGCATATGAACTCACCTTGTAGTTGCTGGGGTTGACTTAGCTTAAATGTAGATATACACGCGCTCTTGTTTACACTTGAGTTTGTTTCACGATCCTGTATTGATTTCACATTGTGTTTATCATAAATTTATTGATGGTAATTTATTTATGTGCATGTGTGTGTGTTAACCCTAAAGTTGGTTAACACACGCGTGTCTCGGTCATTGTTCCTCATTCGACCCATTTTGATTGTTATAGGCTTACATGATCCTCGATTCCTTTGAATTACACTTGAAATCATTTGTACGTTTACTAAAATTACATGATCCGAATTGACTTAGTTCCTGGAGCAACCCCTGTTGCTAAATCTCCTTACCGGTTAGCTCCTTCGGAGATGCAGGAATTGTCGAATCAGTTGCATGAGCTATTGGATAAAGGCTTCATCAGACCGAGCTACTCGCCTTGGGGAGCTCCGGTCTTGTTCGTGAAGAAGAAAGACGGATCGTTCAGAATGTGCATAGATTACAGAGAGCTGAACAAACTAACCATCAAGAATCGGTATCCGTTGCCGAGGATTGATGATTTGTTTGACCAACTGCAAGGAGCTCAGTACTTCTCTAAGATTGACTTGCGGTCTGGTTATCATCAGCTTAGAGTTCAAGATGAAGACATACCGAAGACGGCATTCCGAACCAGATACGGACATTACGAATTTTTAGTGATGCCTTTCGGATTAACGAATGCACCAGCGGTTTTCATGGATCTCATGAACCGAGTGTGCAAGCCGTATTTAGATCAGTTTGTTATTGTCTTTATCGATGACATACTGATTTATTCCAAGAGCAAAGCAGAACACGAGCAACATCTCAGAAAGATCTTGGAACTGTTGACAGAACAGAAGCTTTACGCCAAGTTCTCTAAATGTGAATTTTGGCTAAGAGAAGTTCAATTTCTGGGGCATGTAGTCAACAGTGAGGGAATACACGTAGATCCCGCCAAGATTGAAGCGATAAAGAACTGGGACACTCCGAAGACACCAACGGAGATACGGTCTTTTCTGGGATTTGCGGGTTATTATAGAAGGTTCATCTCGAACTTTTCTAAGATAGCTTTGCCTCTCACTAAGTTAACTCAGAAGAGTGAACCGTTTGTCTGGGAACAGAAACAAGAAGATGCTTTCCAGACGCTAAAACAGAAATTGTGTGATGCTCCAATCCTATCTCTCCCAGAAGGATGTGATGACTTTGTTGTGTATTGTGATGCATCCCATCAGGGACTCGGTTGTGTTTTAATGCAACGGGACAAAGTCATAGCCTATGCATCAAGACAGTTAAAGATTCATGAGAAGAATTACACTACTCATGATCTTGAACTGGGAGCTGTGATCTTCGCTTTGAAGATTTGGAGACATTACTTATATGGCACTAAGTGTACCATATTTACAGATCACAAGAGTCTGCAGCACATCTTTGATCAGAAGGAACTCAATATGCGACAACGCCGTTGGGTAGAACTTCTGAATGACTACGATTGCGTGATCAAGTACCATCCGGGAAAGGCAAACGTTGTGGCTGATGCCTTGAGCCGGAAGGAACGGGTCAAACTCTTACGCGTTAGAGCTATGGGGATGACTGTGCAGACCAATTTACAAGACAGGATCATACAAGCACAACAGGAGTCAGTTGACAGAGGAAACTTGAAGAAAGAACTTGACTGTGGAGCAGAGAAACAATTCGACACTAAACCTGATGGAATGATCTACTACCAGGATCGTATATGGATTCCGGCGGTAGACGAATTGAGAAGACTTATCTTCGATGAGGCACACAAGACAAAATACTTTGTTCATCCAGGCGCTGATAAAATGTATCAAGACTTGCGTGGATTTTATTGGTGGCCGGGAATGAAGAAAGACATAGCCGAGTACGTCGGTCGGTGTCTGACGTGTGCGAAGGTAAAGGCGGAACACCAGAGACCGTCTGGTTTACTGGAACAGCCTGAGATTCCGCTCTGGAAGTGGGAACAAATAGCTATGGATTTCATTACCAAGCTACCCCGCACTTCCAGTGGTCATGATACTATTTGGGTGATCATTGATCGTTTAACAAAATCTGCTCACTTCTTGCCGATGCGTGAAACCTTCACGATGGATAGATTGGCGAGATTGTACATTAATGAGATAGTGGTACGTCACGGTGTACCATTATCAATTATTTCTGATAGAGACAGCAGATTTACTTCAAGGTTCTGAAAATCACTGCAGAAATCTCTAGGGACACAGTTAAATCTGAGTACAGCTTACCATCCACAAACGGACGGCCAAAGCGAACGTACGATTCAGACCCTAGAGGATATGTTAAGGACCTGTATTTTAGATTTCGGTGGGAATTGGGATTCTCATTTGCCACTGATTGAGTTCTCCTACAACAACAGTTACCACAGCAGTATCGGATGTGCACCATTCGAGGCTCTTTATGGTCGGAAATGTCGATCACCGATCTGTTGGACTGAAGTTGGAGATAATCGTATAACTGGACCAGAACTGATTCAGGAAACCACTGACAAGATTGCACAGATTCAGAGAAGATTACAAGCAACAAGGAGCAGACAGAAAAGCTACGCCGACAAACGGCGCAAGCCGCTGGAATTCCAAGTGGGAGATCGTGTAATGTTAAAGGTATCCCCATGGAAAGGCGTGGTACGCTTTGGAAAGAAAGCCAAATTAGCACCACGATACGTGGGACCATTCGAGATCATCGAACGTATAGGCCCTGTAGCTTATCGACTGCGATTACCAGATGAACTCAGTGGTGTGCATGACGTGTTTCACGTCTCAAACCTGAAGAAATGCCTTGCTGACGAGTCTCTCGTCATTCCAATCGAGGAGATTCAAGTTGATGAACAGTTGCACTTTATTGAAAAACCTTTAGAGATTATGGATCGCAAAGTCAAGCAACTGAGACGAAGCCGTATTCCGATAGTAAAGGTTCGATGGAATTCAAGACGCGGGCCCGAGTTTACTTGGGAACGTGAAGATCACATGAAGTTAAAGTATCCTCAACTGTTTGAAGAGGAAGCTGTACCCGATAACAATTCTTAAATTTCGGGACAAAATTTCTCTAACAAGGGGAGACTGTAACATCAGTGCCGGAACCGACACCGGAACAGTGATCGTAAACAGTACGTGAACAGCAATCAGGTACAATTTTCATGTAATTCAGTGTATTTCATGTTCATATCAAACTTCAGTATCATTTCATGCTAACAAAACAGTGAATTCACAGTCATTTCAGAGAAATCGATTCAGAACAATGGTTCTTGAGTCAGATAATTATCTGGCAACACAGAACCATCATATGATTTATTTGTTAGGATCTTATTATGTATAAACGTATGTGAGGCTTTACAGAACAAAACAGCACGAATGTCGTTACGTGAATGCTAAACCGACGGATTATTCGTATAGGTGACGATCTGTACGAATAAATCTGAAAGTTTAACGTTCTGAATGATATTCAATAATTAGAAAACAATATTGAAAAGTGTAGTTATCGTCGTGTTTGATCGAGTGACGATTCGAACAAATACGCGCGATGACCGCGCGGTTCAATATAAACGTTAATTAAATATTTCGGAAATTTAATAATTAAAAGATATTAGTTAATTTATTAGGAATCACAACCTAAAATAAATTTTCTGATTCTATATTAAAAACCGAGTCGTTTCGTTACGAAAAATACGCGAAAAACGACGTTTCTACGCGAAACCACGCGAAACCGAACGAACCCGAGCGAAACCGGGTATTTCCTCCACATTTATTGTGGCATTTAATGCCACAACAACCACCACCAACCAGAAAAATCCTCCATTTTCGTTCATCATCTCCACCCCCATTCTCTCTCTAAAAGTTTCCATCTTCTCACTAAGATTTCTAACTCAAATCACCACCATTTTGTGTGTTTTTGGTGTCAAAATCACCACCATCACTAGTAGAACACGAAAGTACAACAGATCTAGAAGTTCATCCAACCGATTTGAGGTAAACTCGCGATTTATAAGCGGTTTTTAGGGTTTTTCAAACCCTAAGTTCGAACCCATTATGGACCGGTTTTACACCACCTCAACACTTAGGATTTACACTATAACCTCATAGAACGAAGTAGGAACTAGGGATGAGTTTGGGCTAGTCGTTTTGGCTGAGATTAAAGGCTGCATCTGCTTGTGGTTAGGTCGGCCGAATGACTCGACTCAGCAGGGCCGAAAGGCCTGCTCATTCGCCGAATGAACAAGATTCTACACATTCGACCTGGACTCATACGGCAGTCCCTCATTCGGCCTAAGGCTCTATTCGACCGAGACCCATCCGCCCACTTTTCTTTCGGCCTATCTTCCTCATTCGACACTACTTTCATTCGGTCAAGGACATCCACATTCGACCACAAACCTCATTCGGTCGGGTGCCCTATTCGATCGAGTCTCCCATTCGCTACTCATTCGACCGATTTAACTCTTATTCGGATAGCTACATACTCAATCGGCCGAATGAGTATGAAATTGGGACTTGTTCGGTTGAAGGCTATTATATACATAGGGGGGGGGGGAGATAACTAGTCACACAAGGGAAGCATGTATGGGTGTGCATGGGATTGGAAACGTGAACTCATGCATGGGAAAAGAAATGAATGCATGACTTGCATGGAAAAACATACGTGAACCCATGCACATGTATGAGTGGCAGCATGGCAAACTAATGGTGTTTACATGTTAAAAGCTAAGTCATTAATACCTTCTTAAACAAATGATAAACTATAGCTGTCTATCTCATGAAAATTTAGAGTTTCCATAATAAGGTTTTATCATGAGTTATTGAACGGAAGGTTATAGGTTTGATTTACATATGAACATCTAAACCCTCGGGAAACCTATAAACACACGCGACTAATCTAGGTGTTCTATTCAAAATGTCAAGGCTTAGTAATCAAAGAACTAACAAGAAGTTCGTTGGAGCTTAAAGTATAGTAACGGGCCCGAATTTGGCCCAATGGGCTTAATCTAAGCCATCACGTGTTAAATATTCCTTGTTTTAATTAATTGTGTTTTTAATAAAAGATTTTAAATTAATAACTCATTTAAATTACATTAAATAAAGTTTCTAAATAATTAATTCGAAAAGAAATAAATTAAACGTGTTCTAGCCAAGGACTCGTGATGATAAATTTTGGGATAAGGGTTGTAACGGGTAATGAATTAGACTAAGTTAGAAAGAATCCTAGAACCACATTAGTAATCTAGGACACTTAGTTGCACACAGAGACCAAACCCTAGCCACGACAACTACCGTATGTACTTATTGTATTCGAATTCTTTTAAAACAACTCAGGTGCTAAAGATACATAGGCAACATTCAAAGAGCGCGCATATCTTTTGTGGTTCATTTACACAGCAACACAGGTGAGTTCATTGCCCCTTTTCTAACATTTTTATTTTAAAACGCGGGGCTGAGAAGCATGCGTAAACTGTTTTATTTAAACTGTTTATTTAAATGCTTTTATTTATCATATGTTTTACATATATATGTTTGTTGATACCCCTGGACTCCTGTCTAGGAAATTATTAAACAGATCAAATTATCAAATTAATTAAAGTACTCTTATGATTAATACTTTAATTTAAACTTTACATCAACCCTTAGTCCATAAATCTCAAATTTAAGAATCTAAACTCAAAGTGGAATCAAATGAACAAAATCAAAAGATCACATTCAAAGAAATCATAGCTCAGTGTGAGATCTGAGATCCAAGAATCAATATCAAATCAATTATCATTGTGAATCATGGGAAAGTCAAAAGATCAAGATCAAGAGACTCAAGAAATCAGATATCATAAATGTGTGTGAATCATGTTAATAATGAAATCATTATGATCTAATGAAATCATTAATCTTCAACCTAAGGTGGATGTCAGTTGTATAAGGAATCAAGACCACGTGTAACACACATATAAAGTCCCACTCAGATGCAGAAGACCATTGGGTCAGGCTGTAACGGGCAATAACATGAACGATTAAATGGAATCAATATCAAAGTCAAAATCATGAGAATCAAGAGATCAAGAATCACAGGATATCCTTAAAGTCCCACTCAGATGCAGAATACCATTGGGTCAGGCTGTAACGGGCAAAACATTAAAGTCCCACTCAGATGCAGAAGACCATTGGGTCAAGCTGTAACGGGCAAATCATTAAAATCCCGCTCAGTTCAGGTGTACTCCTTGTGAGTTATGCCTGACATGGGTCACGTGTGAGAGGTTACAACTTGGACAACCACCAACAACTAAGTCTAACTGATTGAGTAAAATCATACCCAATCATCATGTCTTAGTTGTATTTAAATGTTTTATTTAATTAATAAATTAAATATTTGACATTTTACTATTATCACTGTCTTTTTGGGAAATCATATATCTATGAGGAACCCAATAAATCAAAGGCATATCAGATTTCAATATCATGATCTAAATCAGAGGTGTTGGGTAAAAATGCTTAATTATCATTAACAACAGTGTCATATACATATTAGTATGTGGTGGGATAGCGTCTGGGCTTGACCCTTTCGTGATTCCCTATATATAAGCATACCGATGTGGATATTACAGGTGGAGTTAATGAGGTTAGGGTCTTTACCGAAAGAGGTTTTCAAATCATTTTCAAATCATAAAACTATATGAACTCACCAACCATGTGTTGACTTGATTTTTGCATGACTTCTCAGGTGACGAACAGGTCAACTAAGGAGTTATTCCTTTTGGACTAGGACTTCAGATAGAAGACTTAGCATTTTGGACCTGCATACTTTTGAAGACATACAACAACAACAACAAGCGTACCCAGTAAAAATCCCACTTAAAGTGGGGTCTGGGAGGGGAAAGATAAAGACACACCTTACCCCTATCTACAAGTAGAATAGAGAGGCTGCTTCGTTAGAGTCCCCTGGCTCAGAAAAACTCGAAATTTTTTTTTTTTTGAAACATTTAATGAAAAGTAGGAGCGTAAAGCATACGGATAAAGCACTAACGTTTTAAACTTAAACAGATAAGCAGGTAAGCAGTTAAGCACTAACCACATAGGTCATCGAGCCAGACTAAAACAAACCAACAGAGAAACCAAACCCATAACCCATTATGACATTAAAGCAAATCAAACAAAAACAAGCATGAAGTATCATACACAAACAAACATACCCCCATCCCGCAAGCCTGCATATAACACATATAAATACTTTTGAAGACATCATTATACAAATTATTTTGTATATCTTGTGTAAATACAAGATAGAAATATATGATGTTAATGGTAGATTTACATTGTTAAATTATAAACAATACTGATGTGATTTAACTTTGTAATTCTATTATATTTAGCATTTCTCAGTTATATCATGTGCAATGTAAACAATCTGATCATCACGATTATCACTCACGATATCGCGCCCCGGGAACCTTCCGCCCGACGGGACAACCGATCCTATCCCGCCGGCTCGGGGTGTGACAACAGGTTCGTGGCTTATAACCAGAATTCGCGAAGGATTGGTCCACTGGGAAGGAAGGTTCGTCGGCATTGCTTCTGGTCACAGGTTCGTCTACAGTAGGCTGTGCGTGGTTCGGCTGTGTCTCCGCAACAAAGGTTCGCGACTCAGTCAGGCGAACCAGCAAGGTTCGTAGCACAGTGGGTTCCAAGGTTCGCCTAGAGTTGACCCAGAAGGTTCGTGTAGAGGCCATAAGGGTTCGCCACATGGCTATAGTTCGGTTGAGAGGGTTCGTGAATCATGCAATAGGGTTCGGCAGGCTCATGTGGGTTCGGCTCCATCATCATTATCTGAACGAACCTGCACTCCTGATTCCCATCATCATCGATCCTCTGTATACATGGTTATTCATATGTCGAGGTGTACCAGATTAGGTTGGTCGAAGGTGTGTGACTACAACAGAAAGGTGGCTAACCGCAGTTAAGAGGTGGTCGATCGAACACACACAAAACCCTATTTTCGTGACTTTTAATGGCTTCATACCTCGAGATTCAATGAGCAAATCTTCAGATCCGTTGTACTTTCTTGTAGGGGAGATTGAGAGGTACGTGTGGACACCAAGAACACTGAATTCGGCCAAGAAATGAACTAGATATGTGGTTTTGAAGCTTGAATGTGGTGATGATATTTTTGAGAGAAAAAGAAATGGGAATAGGTTGTAGGGAGAGAAAGAGTTGATGCAATCATGAGGAAAAGCCTCATTTAGTGTTTTTATACACCGTGTGGTGTTCGGGTCCGTTTCGGTTGCTCTGTTCGTAATTTCGTCGCGTATCCGGAAAATTACGCATAATTTAAATGAAATAAATAAAAGGATATAATTTTAATTAATTGATGAGTTTCAAAATTGTAAAATGTTAAATATCAAATTTTATTAAATTAAAGCCGATCGGTCGTGTTTTCGTTTCGTTTCGTCAGATCGCGTCACCATCGCGCGTATTCGTTCGAATCGTCATTCGGACGAACACAACGATGGTTTTGCTTTCCGACTTTTGTTTTCTACTTTCCAGTCATCATTTCAGAACGTGAAACTCACAGATATGTTTGTGTGAATCGTCAACCCACGCAAACACACTGTCAATTCGTTATTCTGAAACGACACTGTGTTATTGTTTTAACTTGTATTTCCTCACTGTCGGACTCAATTAACATCCTGTTTTCACATTGTTTTCACATTGAAATGTCGGCCATCTGATTCCTGTCATCTATGGATATCAGATCGCAACCGATCTGTTTCTGTTATTCACTTGAACACTGTCGTTTCTCATGATCTGTTGTGTTAATTGTACTTAAGTTTTCACTTAAATGCACACAACTAATGTTTCAATTGTACGTTGTACTTACTGTATCTAAGTTTACACAAAAATACGTACAACGATTTCTTGTATTTAGATTTCTGATAATACAAGTAATGTATATACACATATAATTACACATAGTTACTGTTTGCAAGTACACGTACCGTACGGACTTGCCGGCCGGTCAGGTACTAGTTGTCACATAACTCGTCATGCGACGAGGAGGACGCGGCCGATCTTTTGTCCTTTCTTGTTGGCCTATCCGGTTCATAGTAAATACGTGGGCCATCACGATCAAGGTTGATGTTGATGTCTTCGTCATCATCAAGGTTGATGTTGATGTGGGCGTTTGCACTACCCATTGACTCTTTTGGCTTCGGCCTTTTTGTTGTAGATTGTGACTCACAACCTACTGGTGGAATGTCGCACCATAAAGGGTTATCGCGAACCATCTCCCACGCTTGGATGTGAGCGAATCCCTTTGACTTGACCATGATTTTGTAGTTTTTCGTGACCTTTTTCAAAACTTGTTCATCTTCTTTACCGCTTTTGCGATTCATTGAAGCCTTTTGGTAAAAACCATTCCATTTCTTCATGGAGGAGTTCATATCGTTCCATTTGGAATATATTTGATTAACAATCCTCGACTTGTCCTTCACGAGATGTTGAAAATGTTCGGTTACCTACATATAAACAACATAAATTTAAGCATCAACCGTGACTTTTTTTGTTAACTTAAACAATGTTAAAAAATACCTTTCTATAAAAACCATCCCGTTTTTGCGCATCAACGGTCGAATCCCCTTCTCCTTCCCACACTCGGCTTCCATCGGTGAGTAGATCCCGAAACCGGGGGGCGGTGTTCCCTTCCATTCCCGAACCGGGGTGGAGCTTCCCGCCTCCTTCCCGAAGCCCACTCCGAGCACCCTTAATGACGTGAACTGACAGGGATTATGATGTTGTTTGTTCACGTGACTATCACTAAGCTTCACGAGTACACATGGCTGTATAACGCCCGAACAATTATCGAATACGTTTCCCCGGAGGGATGGGGTTGCCGTTGCAGTTGCCGACCACAACTACAATTTTCCGACGACCCCCAACTCTACATTCCCATTATTCATCAACAACCGTCGTCTTTTATCCCCTCTCATATCCAACAAACGGATTCCGATGCTCCGTCGCTACATCTCAACAGGTACTCACTTCGCATTCTCTTCGATTCCCATTTCTTCGATCCTTATTTCCGTTGATTCAGAGTTTCGAAGTCGAATTGGAAAACAAGAAATACGACGTGTTGAAAGCGATTCAAGACACCCAGCGTGGACTCGTCACTACCGCTAATCAACGCTCTGAAATTGAGGAATCGTTGGTAGGTTTT
The DNA here is from genome assembly GCA_009363875.1 of Mikania micrantha. Lineage (NCBI taxonomy): Eukaryota > Viridiplantae > Streptophyta > Magnoliopsida > Asterales > Asteraceae > Mikania > Mikania micrantha. Next base: position 52,161,066 of record CM018689.1, on the reverse strand, counting down.
AAACTGCTTAAGTTTCATATCATCAATGGCGGATTCAGATTAGTTATGCTTGGTGGAAAGAAATTGGGTTTTGTAGGTGGATTTGGAAAGTTATGCTGTGGCTAATGAAGCAATTGATTTGGGGATTTTGGATGGCACATGGCGATTGCAGTATACATCTGCTTCTGATGTTCTTATTCTTCTTGATTCTTCCTCCAAGCTTCCTTTTTTTCAGGTTTTATATTTTCAATGATCCTTAATTCCTTGATTGTTGATTAATTTTATTGTATATTAGACTGGTTTTCATGTGCTTTGATGATGTTTTTGGGCTATAGCGTCACTGACTTCCTCGTACAATGATTATATAAAATGTTTCGATTTTATATATCTAATTTAATACAAACTTTGGTAATATTTTACGTTCTTGCAAGGATTTAGAGTCTTTAATAAATTATAAAAAGTTACATAGATTGAAATAGGAAGCCTCAAGTAGTATTATATTAATCAGAAAATGAGACGTTGAAGGAAAACGTTTAAAATTTTTTGACATTTGGTCCGACCATCAGGTTTGGTTCGTCAGTCCAAACGGTTCTAAGAGGCACAACCGAACCGCTACTGCATCCGGTTTCCTGTTTGTCCAGCTGGTCCTGTCCGGTTCTGAAAACTTTGCTCCTAGAAGATTACAGCAGTTGCCTTGAAAGACATAATTTTGGAAATTGTTAGACATTGTTTTGGATATCTATAATCAGTTCAGTAACAATAAGAAAATAATCTTGTGAACCAAAATCTATAAAAGAATTGCAATAACTATACACAGTAAATGATATTGGGTCTGAGGAGGGTGAGATGTAGGCAAACGTTACCTAACTTTATCCCTTGGGAAAGAGAGACTCAGTCTCATGAACAAACATACACAAACAACTAAGACAACACAACAAACCAAAACATAACAAGGCAAACAAACAAGCATACAAAAAAATCTATAAAACAGTTGATCTTTAATTGTGACATTGTGGTTCTTTATGATATGGTCAGTTGACATGAATCACTTTGTGATATGAATGCAAACAGGTTGGCCAAATATTTCAGAAGTTTGAATGTAAGGGTCAAGCTGATGGAGGCTATGTTCGCAATGTTGTTCGTTGGAGTATTCCGAGCTTGTTGGAGGTTAGTTTTCCTTTTTTTTTTTTCCAGAATTATGCGTGTGCATTTATAATTAGTTCGTTTTAACCTAAAATCTGCTTATAGTTATCCTAAAACCGAAGATAACTGATGCTCATACACAACTTTATCAGCTGTATTACCATCACTTCCTTTTACTGCACAACTCTTGCCAAGATCAATAACATTATTTATTAATTTATAAATATTTAAGAATGGACTTCTTTTTTCATCAGCATACATTGTTTTCAAATGATTTGGAAAACACCCATAAGGCCATAAAATATTTAAAAAAGAACAGAATAAAGTAGTAACAGAAAATAACATGCAGTATATGTAAGCTAACCTTTGAAGAAGGGAAATATACTAAGGGTTAATTAGGAATTTATATATAATGCATAGAACTAGGGGAGTAAACGAGTCGAGGGGCTCATGAATTACTCAAGACCAGCTTCCTAATAGATCGAATCTAACTGAGCGTAATATATAAACATATAATAAATATTCATATGTATATAAACATGATCAAATATTTAAATAATATGTATTTTGCTGCATACTATATATAATAAATACACAAATAAATAATAAACGAGCTAATATCAATCTGTTTTATACTGGTTTAGGCTGTTTTATACTAGTTTTTACTTTTTTTGGCTTGTTTAGCCTGTTTTAGATGACTTTAATAAGGTTCAGACAGGTTTTTTTTTCCAGAATTTGGCTAGTTCTTTCCCAATTTTTCGCTAAGTGCACCTTGATGGACACAAGGCGGTTTTGTCAGGCTGCGCTGAGTGCCTAGGGGCACACCTTTGACAACATAGAGTCAAATGAGTTGAACGGGTTCGGCTCGTTTACATCCCTACTAATAGAACAATGGACGCTTTTCCATATCAATCAATAGTAAATATTTGATACCTACTAACTATACCATCAGCATCATCAGGCCTATCTTTTGATGAGGTGGCATAATGATGAAGGGTTAATCTTGATTTTGTACAAGTTGATTCATGTAAATGAAGAAGTTGAGGGTTGGTTTGGTTCACATGTGAAAAGGATTGTTTCGTTTTCAAGTTAAGCCTGCATTTATGTAAGAGTTAGGTTAATTTTTTTAGTGATAGGTTTTGATTTCTTTCCTAGTCTGAGTCAGTTTAGGAGTCTTGGTGATCGGGTCTTGTTTAGTATAAGCAGGGGTGCCTTAGGTTCCTTGAAATTTGATCATTAGTAAAGAGACATCAATTGTCGTGGCGTGTCAGTCACAAAATTTGTTGTCATTGTGTTCAGCTCGTTCCAATTTTCCAACAGATGAAATGACACATTTGCATTGTTTTTTTTTTTAGGAGAATGAAGGCGCCACCCTGCTTGTTTCTGCTAAATTTTCAGTTGTGTCCCGCCGTAACATCTATCTTCAATTTGAAGAGGTTGGTTGGCGGTTAGTTTCATCAAACCACCATGACAATTGCTAGCTTTGATGCACCCTCGTGCATTTTATAAAATCGACAGCATTATTTATTTTTATTTATTATTTTTGAATGACAGATAGCTCTTCAAAACATAATCATCAGTGAAGAGCTGCAAGCTCTAATAGCACCCGCATTGCTACCACGCTCTTTTCTTAGCCTGCAGGTGAACTTCCCTTTAAGTTTCAACATTTGTTTATTTTTATTTTATTATTATTATATATTTTTTTGCCAAAAAGAAATGCATTTATTGTTTCACTTTTAGATCTTGCAAGCAATTCGTGCCTTTAAAGCTCAAATTCCAGTCACTAACACAAGCCCAGGAAGGTAAATTTACAATATATACTATATATAAACAGAATGTTTATAAAAAAAATTTATTAAACGACAGGCGATCGGTGGGAGGGTTGTACTACCTGTCGTATCTTGACAGGAACATGCTTGTGGGTCGAGCCGTGGGAGGTGGTGGTGTTTTTGTATTTTCACGAGCTCAAAACATCCTGTAAAGTTATCTGGACTGATTGTATAGTTGTTAGAAGCATTCATTCGGTCTAAAACTATATAATTAAAAAAAAAAAACGAATGGAAGGCTTTTATGATTTACTGCCTTTATATAAAATTGTCTCATAGGCCCTCAAGAATTAAAGTAAAATTGCGCTAACTATAACGTTATTTTACTTATTTTATGAAAATAACGTTAAAAACATTGGGTTAATTAACTTTAAACGATAACTTTGAATCTGGGACTCCTTTGGAGCAGTTTCTCTATCCCAACTTGGATAGAGATAATGTTTGTCTCCGTCCTTCTAGACTTTATTGAAAAGTGTAAATTTGTTTGTTTGTTTGTCTTTATGTAAGTTAAAGAATTCCGACATCTTTATTAGAAATTGTTGATTCAATATTCTCCTTCTAAATACAATACAAAAATTATTGTTTAATTACAAATTCAAGTTTTTGTTACATTCTGTTTAAAGTCAATTATCATACAAGCTTTGGCATATAAGATGTAGATTTTATAAGAAGGCAATTTTTAGTCCAATTTGAAGCCCGCCCAGCATATCGCGAGCAGGAACTATTGGCTTCATAGAAAGCTAGAGGCGACTCTTTTGGAAACTTGTCATGTCCAGAAATTCGAATCAGACTAGACAGAAATTCATCGTATGGCCATCAGAGGGAAGGCGGGGCAATATAACGGTTAAGGTCGTGTCGGGTATAATTTTCGTAACTATATATGACATTGTCTATGCCGTTTTCACAACATGTTGATCTCTCTAGTTCAGTGGCGGAGCTTGACCAAAACTCTAGGGGGAACGAAATAAATTTTTTTTTTCAGGGGGGCGAAATAAAGGCTTTTAAAAAATTTTACACTACGTATCGGGAAATATACACTACTACACGAAAAAACCGGGGGGGCGGTCGCCCCCTGGTCTGAACTAAGTTGCGCCCCTGCTCTAGTTTGTTTAGTGGTTACGTTGTGTTTGATATATACATGTCAATACGTTAAAAAAATACAAGTTAAATTTTAAAAATATATAATTTTGGCTAAATTACAATTTTTCTTCATTATTTTACTCAACTTATAACTCTTTTCTTACTATTAACATTTTCACTCGTTATCTTTTATTTAAAAACTATGTTTCAGATACAATATTTTACGTAAAGAATGTTAAGTGTCCTCGTTTAGCCAAGGGTGTTATTGTCATTCTACCCGTAAAAGATTATTCTTAGAAACTTTTTTGAACATGCAACGGATGCACAGAGAAGATTTCAACTGTTCTCTCGTATTTAATCCTCTGTGACATACGTTTAAGCATTTTTCAGAAGGAACCACGTTACTAGGTAAACCTTAACATTGGCTCAATAATATATCTTGATCTACATTTAAACCCAAGAGCTCTCATTGAAAACATGAAGACTTTTCTAGTAACTAAAAATGTTTATTTTTATTATTTTATTCCTTTCTTTCGTTTTTTATTCTTCATTAATTTTTTTTATCAGCATTATTTTATAGGTTTCACTAACAAAATTTAATTAATTAACTAACTTATTTTTTAAATGCTATTGATTAACCAACGTATTTTTTAAATTCTATTAATCAACCAACTTATTTGCTTATCTTCGTTTTTTCTTATTAAGTTAAATACTTTTCTTATTTTATAACTTTATAAAATATGTGTTTTAATATATTAAAGAGTTGGAATCAATATTTCATAAGTCTTAGGCTAGATATAATGCTTGGCTTGTCACTTGTTATGCCATTTAATGACAAATTTTGTTTGTTTTACCAGGGAACACGAGTAGGCATAACTCGGACATCGAAATTGATCATTTGGGCGAAATGGTTGAAATCTAGGACAAACCTACAAAGAATTGTAACCTACATTCCTATGACCGTAGGCTGCGACCTTAGGGCCAATTGTCTATGGTTTACGGCCTAAGGGATGTAGGTTACGACCTGCCCCCTGAAACTTTCTGGTTTACAGCCTCATGGCCTTAAGCTTATGGTCTTGCTTATGATGTGGGCTTCTGGGTACTTTGATATAACTTGATTTGGGGACCAATAAGGTTAACTTAATTTTCATAAATTAATGATGTGGTATATGTGATTTTTACATGTCAAACATGATCGGGTTAATTATGGTGGAACCAAATAGAGGGTTATTAGTTAAAAGTTTAATCTTTTGTCTAAACTTTGATAACAAATGGTGTGACATGTATACCCGTCGTTTAAACTTTTGTTGGTTGTGAAACTTTGCTTAAACATGGTTTTAAAAAGGTTCAAAAACAAAAAATATTGGGGCCTACTATGATAATACGTAAACACACTAACCGAAAAAAAGGTTACATAAAAGCAAAAAAAAAAAAATAGAAAACTGTAGGATTTTCAAGCTAAGATGTTTAACAAGTTCAAAAATCAAACTAAAATATGTCATGTTTTAGTATGGTTTTAGAATTAAAAAAAAATGTTACCTCATATGTTTAACATATTTCAAATTTGTCAAGTAAAGAAGTGAATCTTAGGTGCTGTTTGTTTTTTAAGAGGTAAAACGTCTGCAGTCTGCGGACCACATCTGCAGCAGAAGAGGTGGACTAAAGGTCTGCAGTCTGCAGCAAGAAGACTGTTTGTTTTTTAATATCTGCAAACTGTTAAATTAACCTGAAATTTAAATATGCTGATTTTTTATAAACTAAAATAGTTTTTCAACATTGATATTTAAATAATATTTTTACAACAACCAAATTTTTTTCATAAAACCACAATAACATTGAATTAAATCAATCATTTCATAATTGCATTGATGTTTCTCACCCATTTCTAGCCTAATCAACAATCAAGGTATTAAACTTAAATGCCATAATCTTAAGTTAACACATAACAGTCAAAGTAAAGGTTTTAAAAACAAGCCATATTCCAAATAATAGTCAAAGTAAAGGTTTTAAAACCTTGTATGTATATATAAAACCCAAAGAACTGTTAAAACCTTCAGAAACACATATTCCACATAACCATGTTCCTAAACATAAACACCTTCACATAATGGTTTTAAAACCCAACAATACCAAAAAACTGATAGTTACATCAAGAACCATCAAAAAACCTTGTATGTATATATAAATCTATTAACAATAGTTACATCAAGAACTGTTAAAACAAAAAAAAAACAAATCAAACTTGTTCAACACAACAATCATATCAAGAATTAAACTTTTTTTTTTATTTCAACACAACAATACCAAAAAACTGATTTTGATTTCCAAAAAAAACAATTTGAAGAAGCAATCTAGCTCTTAACAGATCAAACTTGTTCAAAAAAAAAAGAAGAATACCGGTGGTGCGCAGGTGGTTTCCCGGTGGTGTGCAGGTGGTTGCCGGTGGTGCGCAGGTGGTGCGCCGGTGGGGTGGCGGTGGTGGCTTGATTTTTGGAAGAAGATGGCAGCTTGATTTTGGAAGAGGATGGGGGCGACGGGAAGAAAGAAAAGGAAGGGCGATGGGAAGAAAGAAAAGTTGGATTGATTTTAACCTAGAAGAGCTTTAAAGATGTTAGAAGTGGGTGTTCCATGTCTTCAAGAAAAAGAGGTTTCGCAGACATTTTTTAATGAAATGTCTGCGAAAAAACAAACACCCTTCATCTGCCCGTGGTCTGCAGAGTGCAGACAAAAAAGGTTTAAAAGCTCTTTTATGAAAAAACAAACAGCACCTTATTCTAAGATATATCTAAATATCATCCCTAAATTGTTGACGGTGGACAATAATGGAAAAATTTGTTGTTAAAAAAAAATCTAAATATCATCCTAGAAGTAGAAACGTATGGATAACTCGAAATAAATTGATACACGTGTCTTAAAAATTATAAAATCTTATTATTCACTAAAAAAATATCCTAGAAATATAAACGTATGGATAACTCTAGAAAATGAAGTGATCGTAAACAAGTGACGTGTCATTTTTCAACACGGTCCTACAGTTTTCTCTTCTTTCATGTCCATATAATTTGGAACCTCAAATCTTGATCTTGTTACCCTACGCCGATCGTCGTTTTCAACATCACCCAATCGGAAAATCAACAATGACATCTCCGGCAACACTCGCCGCCGCCACGCCGATCAATTCACCACCTTCCGCCGTTAAACCTCGCGCAATTCCAACACTGTTACGCGTTTGTTCTTGCAACGGCTCACTCTCAGCTCGAACCCTTAAAAGATCGAATCCGGTTCCATGGACCAAAATCAAAGCATCGGCGTCGGATTCCACGGCGGTCGTAGACGTTCTGACGCCGACATCAACATCGGAAGAAGAAATTCCTGCGAAGGTTGGAGCTAGGGTTAGGGTTAAAGTACCGTTGAAGGTTTATCATATACCTAGAGTACCGGAAGTAGATTTGAACGGTGTAGAAGGTAAGATCAAGGAATACGTTGCTGTCTGGAAGGGGAAGAACATTTCAGCTAATTTTCCGTACAAGATCGAGTTTTTGGAGAAACTTGAAGGTCGTGGTGATGCTCCAGTGAAATTCTTCGCGCATCTGAAGGACGATGAGTTCGAATACCTTGATTGATCGATGATTTACGGTTGATTCAATCTCTGATTTTGTGTTATCAATACAGTAAGTAATTTTTGTCTTACAGTTGTAACGTGTTCTACTACTTCTTGTACCATGGATGTATATACCTGCAACTTCTTTCCGCCATTGTTGTTTCCCAGTATTCAGGCTCCATATATTATTTTCTTTTAATTCTTTACGCTGTGTTCCCGAGTTCATTTAACGAGAGAAAAAAAAGGAAATTGTAGGAAACAGGAAACATTTTTGTGTTCCCGAGTTTCATTTAACGAGGGAATGAAACAGAAAATAACACATTTTGTGTTCCCGAGTTTCATTTAAGGAGAGAAAGGAAGGGAAGTGGAAGGAAACCTAGGCTAAATTTCCTTGCTTTTCTTGGAAGGAAAGAAGGCCATTTTTTTCCTTTCCTCTCATTTCTTTTCCTTTCGTTTCCTTTCTGTTCCCTCCTTTAATAAACTCGAGAACTCAGCGTTAAAGTTGCAAATCCCTATTAAGTTAGAGATAAATAGTTTTATTTTTATAATATTTACAATGCTATTTGGTTTTTAAATCAGGTACGATTGGTTACACGGTGACCGCCCTGGAGAACCCAAGCTCAATGCAACCCGAGTTCGATAGGGTCTTCAGAAAATTCCTCAACAATTTGGGTCAGTAATCCCTAGTGGTGCACAAAAAGACTGGTCCTGGACAGTTTGAAACCAAACCAAGCTTATATACTTAAAAAATCAATACGTGGTTTGAGAAAAAAACAAGATTTGTGCACCTCTAGCATCCACCTTGTTTATGTGAGGTTTGATTGACTGGGCTTTTCCATGCTACACTTTGTGGGTTTTAGTTTAGCAACAATTCGTTTATCTGGTTACTCCTTTGGAACCATATTACATCCTGAGATCTAATGAAATAAGATGAATTGAGTCGGTATTTTGTAAATATAAATTATCTTGAATAGATTAAACATTTTTTTATTTTTCGATCACCTAAGAAAAGAAAGATTTTGTTGTTTCTTCAAAAAATTCTGATCTCTAATGCATATCCAAGTAGGATTTGAACACAAATGAAGTTCAGACTGTTTGTTAGAAAAAAATAAAACAAACGAATCTTGTAGGATTCTCAAAAAATTCTTTGATTTCTTCTAGTAGCGTTTGATTATCATCTGCTTCTCACTTTCTGTGAATAACCAGGACATTGAGCAATATCCAGAAAGTTATTTTGATTCTATCTTTGTTTCCCTTCCGTTTGAGGGAATGATCCCAAAGAATGGGTCTTTCTTTTAGTTGTTGAATATCTTTTTGATCGATCAATATATGATATTTTGAATCCTTATTACTAATGGAATCAAAATGATTTCTAAATTGATTAAAAATATTCTTTCAATTGGCTAGAATGTCTTACTTGAATGAAACTAAATATTGTGAAATCATATTGAACATTTGGCTATAAATTCTATACCTAGCCAAAAAAAAAAAAAAGATTTTTAAAAAAATGTATCCTTGTTTACGAGCTACATAATGTCTAACCAAATCAAATTCTCTTTCGATACGATTTTAAAAAAATATGGATTCTTCTCCCAAGTAATGAAAGATCACAAAGTGATCTTGACCGAATTGCAACATATAAAATTGAGCACAATTTTGCAAATAATAGCCCCACCTTGTTTTTCGAGAAGAGATAGGAAACATGGGATAAGCAAAAAACCAAAAAAAAAAACTAAACCCAAATAGAATTAACCAATATAACCGAACTGAATGAGTCATTAAAATTCAACGAACAGAAAAAACCCGAAACTGGATTTTTCGGTTCGATTTCGGTTTTTATTTTCCCAAAAAAAACGAACCGATGTGCCACTTCTTTTTTATTGTTTTGTATCTGGGCACATGCATATTGTTTAATATTTAGGTTATTGATCTAATAATCCAATAAAGTATATTGTGTACATTATCTATCATTTGTTGCGTCATTTCATTTACCGACTTCAACAGACATTCTCATGAAACTGCATAGTATCATCGTCGCTCCAATTTACAATCCATTATTTTATGAATCATCCATTATCAAAAGGTATTGTTATCAATTTCAATATTAAAAAAAAAAAAAAAAAGGAACAAAACCTACCCAAAACCACACAAAAAAAACGAAACCATTCTGTTCATAAAAGCAAAAAACCAATTATGACAATTTTGGTTGTAGGCAAAAACGAAACCCAATTGAACCAAGCACACTCAGAAAACATGTTCAATATCATTTTATTAAATAGTTGACCCAACACAATTCAATTGGTTTTTTTTCACGGATAGCATGCATGAGATAGTTGTACAAAATCTTACGTTTTATCCACAATGGCATTGAACTACATCGACATGAAAGAATGAGGAAACTTCCAATTTAATTTTGACAGCTTCTTATCAATTTGTTTTAGTTAAATTTTTGGATTAGATATTTTAAAACTATAAAATTTAATATTAAAAGTGGATGATGTGGTCATTCAGATTTAGGACCGTCCAACGTAGAAGATACAGCATTAGCTTACTTTTTTTTTTGAACGGCTACAGGCTGAACGACTTATTTAAGCCCAAACGGGTACACATCCAAGGACAGGCCCAGTCGTTACCCCTTCACCCACCAGATAAGCAGGAACCAGATAAATCCGTAAACCCTCTCCCCTGCTCAGGTTTGAACCCCTGACCTCAATAAGGTACAGCTTCTCCCCTTCATTAGCTTACTTAATACATTAAAGTTGTTCTATTCTCTCCAGGCTTTCAGGATTAAGTTTTGAAAAGTAGTTTATTTATTTATGAGTAAATTACCGATATATTCATTGTCATTTACTAGCATTTCACTCTTGGTCCTTACGTTTCATAAATTACTCATATGGTCCCAAACTTTATATATTTTTGGCAAATTGACTTTTAATAATCCAAACTTTGATCAATTGGCCGCTGTCGGTCCCAAATATGAAAATCCCCAATAATGGTCCGAACTTTCGACATATTTACATGTGGTGGACCGCCGTCAAAAAAACCCCAACGGCGTTAACTTTTTTTCGAGTTTCGAACGGGTTTTTGAGGGTTTTTGTTCAGTTGGAGAATACGAGTCGAATGACGTATAACTTACCTCGAAACGTTACATCAAATGTCTCAATTTTGGTGTTTAAACTTTCAATTCATCAAAAAAATATCAAATTGGGAAATTTGGAGCAACGTTTCAAGGTAAGTTATACGTCATTCGACTCGTATTCTCCTTCCGAACAAAAGCCCTCAAAAATCCGTTCGAAACTTGAAAAAAGTTAACGCCCTTAGGGTTTTTTGACCGCGATCCACCACAGGTAAATATGTCGAAAGTTCGGACCATTATTGGGGATTTTCATAGTTGAGACCAACAGCGGCCAATTGATCGAAGTTTGGATTATTTAAATCCAATTTGCCGATATTTTTAACACATATGGTTCTTAAGTCACCCAGACCCCACTCTAAGTGGGATTTTACTGGGCATGGATGTTGTTGTTGTTCTTAAGTCACCAAATTATCCTTAAATAATTGACCAAATTATCCTCACATAAAAGCTATATGTATTACAAATGTTTAAAATTTGAGACCATATGAGTAATTTATGAAACTTATGAATCAAAAATGAAATACTAGCAAATCACATGAACTATCTCAATAATTTACTCTCTTTATTTTCAAATCAAAATAACCATATTGTTTATGTGATATTTTAAGAAGCGCTAGTATTCATAAAATTATCATCTCTACCTTGTTAGACCACAAATCAACATGGTCCAAGGAGATCGCACCAAAGCCAAATATATTATAATGTATAGGTAAAGTAACCGAAATCGAGTTCTGTTCTTGGTGAGCTCTTTTTAAGACATATGTGTTCTTTCTTTTAGCAGATGTGTTGCCCAAACTACCCACCTCACAATGTCTTCCTCCATGTCCGACCCATGAGAGTCGTTGCCTGCTTCCATCCATGGAATAAGTAAAATAACATTAAAAGCTTTACGAGAAAAGATACCGCCTCCTCATGACTTCCTACGTTTTTTACACCAAAATCGTTTTGTTTGAGAATTAGAATAAAATGGTGGATCAAATGTAAATTAACTGATAATATCTAACATTAAAGGGCAGTCTCTGTACAGTCTGTCTTTAGAAGCATAATCATATAACTGAAAGATAAAACTAGCTTCAAAATAAACAAGAGAAACCTACAAATTAATTGCCAGAAAGACAAAAAAGATAAGTGTGTACTAAAGTTGCAATCTTGAAAAATAATAATCTACCTGGCAATCATGATGAGCTGAAGTTACGTTTAGTGGCTTCCATCTTTAAAAGCAAATCTTTAATCTCTCTTTCCATCCTTACTTTCATATTGAAATACTCCTGATGAGCATTTTCCAAAACTTGTAATTCTTCTAATTTTTGTCTTCTAATTTCCTCTGCTTCTGATAAATGCAACTTTCTCACCCGATTTGCATATTCTTCTTCGATTTTCCTGCTTTTTGCTTGTGCTATTCGGTTCAGGCCTTCAGCTTCTCTTCTAGCATCATCAGCACGGTTTTGGAACATTTGAGCCTCTGCCAGCTTGATCCGGACTATGCCATCCAGCTCATCAAAAACGGGCTCTCTTGGAACAGAAGGAGTGATCCGCTGTATGTCTGGGCTGGCAGATTTTAACTGGCTTGACCTATCTGCATAAATGGATTTCATCCACATGGCAGCTTCTTGGCTGGTTTTTGGAATGTCTACCTGATTTTGTTTCACCACTTCTTTCTCTTGTGTGATTTGAATGTTGTCTGATTTGAAAGCATCATCATCTGCAACCAGTTAAGAACATAAAGATATCACAAGAAAAGCAGTTTGGATAACCATTCAAAACAGATGGAGCTGGTCAAATCGACCCAAAACATTTCTTACCCAAAAATTCTGGTTTGAAACAAATAACTAGATTGTCAAACATGATTAAAATTATGGCCAAACATGACTAAAATTATTTATTTATCTAATTCTATAAATATAATTAACCATTTCTTTCGACCCATTAAACAAGTTATCTTCTGGCTAATCTTTTTTTATATCACCCATTAAAGCTGTAAGAGACGGATTCAAAGGGGGTCATATCAATTAACAAGAAACTCTTCTTGATAAGAATTTTCGATTTGCAAGAAAATAATTAGTGTCGGAATTTATATTATTTTTAATAAGAATAAAATTTCTAAAATATGATGATTTGGTTTTTAGGCATTAAAGTTGCATTTTCAGCAACTTCTGATCCTTTTAAAAGTGCCCAGTAGATGAAAACAAAAACAAAAATGTAAAGATTAAATAATGCATACCATTGAGGAAACTCATTATATAACTTCTAACATGTTGAAGATCTGATTTATTTGACAATCTAGTCAGCAACTGAAGGGAGATCTCATGAAGACGTTTTCCTCGAATATCATCACTGGAAGAAAATATTCTTCTCACGTATTCAAGTTCATTTGCCATTGTTTCAGCAGTCCACCCTTTAGCAAAATTTTGAAAAACCTCCCTCACAAAACCAAACATTTCAGATGGATGATCACATGCCACACAAAAAAACTGCATTTCTGTTTGACTTTGACCTAAAGCCCCGGCTGCACTACGACCGTTTCTAATAAAAGATTCCCTTATACCACAATCAGTGTGACACCAATGCAAACATACATCACATCCTACCCAACTACAGGTATTTGAAGCCATATCAAACTTTGAACATACTAAACACATGCAAGCACTGCAAAACCCTTTTTTCTGCACGCAAATTTTGCAATCACATTCATCAACAGGTATGTAACTCCGACATGTGAGGTTTCTACATCTCAAGTTTAAATATATTTCTGCTAAATCAGAAGGTGATGTCTCAGAATTTGTGTGGAGAAAATCTTGAATGCCGGTTTTTAATGCCACCAGTATCTCCATTTGTACACTATGGGCTTTTGATAGAGCATCCAAAGTAATATCTGACCTTTTTTCTAGAGTTTTACGGAAGGCAGAAAATTGTCTTCGTTTGGCCGGGTTCAAAATAACATCACGGGCTGAATCTTTCAAACTTGTTAAAGACGGTGGGGTCATGTCATTTAACATCCGGGTCACAATGGGTAATGGATCAGAGACCACCATTGTAAGAATGGGCTCGATCAAATCGGCTGGATTAGTACCAATAGCCTCTCTCATAGCACGCCTTTTTTCTTTATGGAACTCTGAACCAGTTTCATGAGATCCAACACTTTGGCTTGGAGATCTTATTTCATTCATGTGCCTTGAGTGTGACCCTGATGGCTGTTTATTAATTTTATTACTGCTTAGCTGTCTCTCCAATCCAAGAGGTGTTTTATAACTTCCTTCTGCTGATATAGCATTATGCAAGTGTAACGATTGAACATTTGAAGCACCAACATTTCCGTTTGAAATGCTTCTTTGCTGAACAGGTGGTTCTGTGGGCTTGTGATCATCTGATGACTGGACTTGCCAGTTCACACCTTGAAACAACGGACGGCTACCAACCGATTGTTCAAAATCAAATGAATTCTCAGTTAATGAACAGCTAGGGTTGTGAGTAAAGTGCTGCGAACCAGAGAAAGATCTTGTGTATCCATCAGAATTTGTTTGGAACGAGCTGGCATGAGACTGAATGCTCATTTCTTGACTTGGAGAATCTGGACCTTGAACCGGGTTCTGGCAACCAATAGGAAGAAGAACAGATGGTAACCGAAGAGAAAGCTCTAGAGGCTCTAAAGATAGTTTTTCATCTTTAGTCTTGCTGGCTCCTTTTTGGTCAGAATTTTCAGGCTTTTTAACAGGATCCATAAAGAACAAATCAAAACCCCTTGAGCTTGGTCCTTCCATGTCAATCTCCATACTTGTCATAAAACCTCTTGATTCATCATTGCCATCAGAAGCAGAAACAATCACACTTTTTCCCTTGTCCTTGAAATTTTGAGTCAGTTCTTTTGTCACAAGAGAATGATTAGCATCTCCAGATGCATCATGTAATTCATGTTGTTCTGCAGTTTCTGTTACATGTACATGCACCTTGATATCAATACTCTCCCCCCTGACATCATCATTTGTATCATTGTCTTTTATTGGTGTAATTTCCCCTGGTTTAACATTTTCAGCGAAGTCTCTCGCTTCCTCTTTATGGATATTATGAATATTATGAACATCCTTCTTTTCATTATCTAATACTAATGGAACTGCAACTCCATTTTCGATCATTTTCTGGGTTGAACAATCCTCAGAAGAAGATGACCGGTTACCAATGTCCATTGCATCTTGAAGAGTTTCTGATTCTTTAACATCAGTTTTCTTTGCAGAAACACAGGTTTGGTCCAAATCATCATCTTCTTTTGACATTCTCTTTGTAATGTCTACCAAACATTTGCCATGAATATGATTCTCATTTTGAACCTCCTTTCTTGTATTCAATGCCACGGAAAGTCCTTCACCAGCTGTATCCTTGGGAATAGAAGCAGGTTCAGGACGAGGATCATGGTCAGGATCGGGTTCAAGCTCACCTTCTTCCCTTTCACTGTTATTTCCACTCTCTGCATGAACACTTTCACTCTTTTTAACTTCAAGACTCTTCGACTGCTCGCTTCCAGAGTCTTTAGACCAAGCTGGTGACTTTGCATCCCTCCCTCCATGTGGGGATCTCACGTTACTAATTTCTTCTGAAGCTGCCTTGCTTACTCGGGCAGAATCACCACCACTCTTTACACCTTCCTCTGCCTCTTTATTGCCACTAAACCGTCGCCATGAAGAAACACTACCCTCTCTCCGTGACCGATCTCTCTCAGATCTAAACCCCTTTGGAAAATCTCTCCTCGGCCCTGAAAAACTTTCAGATCTATGTATTCTATCACTACCATATCCACCACGAGGCGAAGAGCTCAAGATTCCCCTTTCACTACCATCTCTATACCTGTCATAACTCTTTCTCCTCTCATAACCATCAACATCATAATCAGACCTCTTCCACATCAACCTCGAAGCCTTACGATCATCTTCCATGCGTTCATATCGTGAAGAAGATGAAGAAGATAAACCCTTTTTCCCATTTTCAGACTTGTAATGAAAACCCCTATGTGAAGCAGACTGGTGCAAACTCAAATCATCATCCTTTCTTCCCCAGTCCTTTATAACACCCTTTTCCCCTACATACGAACCCAGATCATCACTAGACTTCAATCTCTTCATATTTGATCAAAAAACAACAACACAACAGATTACAAAAGATTCAGTAAAAGTTGACTGCAGTATCATCAAAAATCACGACGAACATCAACACTTCCAAACTGCTCGTTCTGAACCCTAGATTATAGATGACAAAATTAAGCACGACGCAACATCTGATTCGAACTACGCGTCTCAATCTATCATCTAATATAACTAAATCGTAAAACACACACAACAAAGAGTGATTTACAAGCTACAATAACCTCAATTTAGGTTTTTGTCAAAGCTCCATATTAAAACCCTAAGTAACAAAATAGGTAGGTATAAACAGAAACTTGAACGGCACATATTCAACATGATAAAAGAAGAGCATCGATAGGATACATCACCGGCGAAGATTGTCGGAGAAAATGACGGTATGTTTCCGGCGACAGAAATAGTTGAAACGTAATTATAACAGTCAACGTGTAGCTTTAACTAATGAAGAAACAGATATAAAGAGGAGAGAGACTTGGATACGCAAGGTGCGTAGTGCGCACAGTAAGACCTTTGGAATTGAGTGGGTGTGTAATACGCACACCCGGCGCAGGTTAGGAAAATATTTTAGTCAACGATATGTTTGAAAGTTGAAACGACAAGGGTCTCGCATTTCCACGTCAGTTGTAATTTCAATCAATACGACTAACAAAGAAAATATTATAATATGTTTGGGCTATTAATCAAGGGTGGGTATGTTAAAAAATCGAAAAACCACCGAAAATTAAAACGTATTCGTAAATGAAAAAATTGAATCAAATTTTGAATTCGATATTCGTCTTGGTAACTAACTGTATCAAAATTTCGAATTCAGTTTTCGGTTTGGTACCTAACCGTATCCGAATTTCTGTTTTCAATTCCGATTTTTTTATAAATTTGGTTTGTTTAACCAATTAAACTGATTTCAAATTTAAATTTATTATCTTACTAATAATATATAATATTAAATTTGTTTTATTCGGTTGAATTCGGTTTATTCAGATCGGTTTAATCGTCTTTTAATCGGTTTATTTGATTGAATTCGGTTTATTTAGATCGGTTTATTCTACTTTTAAGCGGTTTATTTGGCTTTTAATCTGTTTATTCGGTTTTTAAATAGGGAAAAAATTGGAGATCAATTAAACAAGACCGAATAAACCATTAACCGAACCAATGAATATATTTAGTTTAAAACGCATGACAGTGACTTATATACTTTAAAAGAACCTGATTTTTTGTACCCCGTAGATTATGTGTTTATATTTTTTTAGTTCCCTTCACCTTATTAGTTATCATTTAAATAAACATTTATGTATACATATATATATATAGGGACTTATTCAATTGAGAACCACTAAATACGAAAGAACTAAAGGAACTAATTTTGAACCACATTTTTTAGGGGTATAAAAGTAATTTTACTTTAAAGTAGGAGAAGTTACTATTTTACCCTTTTAAATAACCACTCTATGTACAAAACTTAAAGCATAATGTACAACTATATTATGCAGTTCTCAAGTTCCTAACATAAAAGTGGTTCTTAATGGAATACCTCCCTATATATATATATAGGGTAAAGATCAAATAAAAAGTATATATATATATATATATATATATATATAATTCGCATCCTATAATAACCACCTTAATTTAGGAAACCCAAATAAAAAGTATATTTTACCTAAGAAAGCTAAAAAGGATTTTAAAAACTCTAAAACCAACACAAACGAACTTCGATTGAACTCATTTCGATGACATTGGAACCGTCTCATCGAACTCTACAGTATTTGTTTCTTGGTTTTAGCTTTAACAACTAGTTTTAAAGTTTGGATTTTAAGGCATGTTTTTTTTACCTTTTAGGTTTTATCTTTAGGTTTACGGTTTATTTTTATAATTTTGGTTTAATTATTATGATTTATTATTTATGATTTAAGGTTTACATTTTAGGGAATTACAAGTTGGTTCCAATGATGTAAAAATGAATTCAATCGGAGTTTGTTTGAGTCGATTTTCGAGTTTTTAAAAATCCTTCTTAGTCTTTTTAGGCAAAAAAGACTTTTAGGGGAACATTCCCCTATATATATATATAGGATTCGCATCCTATAATAACCCACCTTAATTGAGGAAACCCGAATAACTCCGACAAGATCAACCCAAATAATTGGTTTTTTTCCCATCATCTTTATTATACATGTACAAGAATATGTTATTTTATGACTTTGTGCAAATTCATCACCGTTTGGGCTCTTACGTCAGTGTAATTTGTCGCTACAGTAAATAAATATTTACAATGTAACGCAAACTTATCCTTTCTTTAAATCCCAAACGGTGATGAATTTGCATAAACACATAAAATAACATAGTCTTGTACATGTATAATAAAGATAATGAAAACAAAAAAAACCAAAGACTTGGCTTGATCTTGTCGGAGTTATTCGGGTTTCCTCAATTAAGGTGGATTAACAACGGATCCTTACCCTATCTATGTATGTATGTATGTATGTATGTATGTATGTATGTATGTATGTATGTATGTATGTATGTATGTATGTATGTATAGGGGAATGTTAAAAAAATAATTTACTCTTAAAGCGATAACTCTAAATAACCCGTCAAGATCAAGTCAAATTTTCGAATTTTTTTAACATAATTGTAAACATATTTAGAACACATTCTTATAAAAATAAGAAAGTGTTATAAATGTTCTTACAATGATGTTAAAAAAATTGAAAATTTGGCTTGATCTTGACGGGTTATTTAGAGTTATCGTTGTAAGAGTGGATTATATAAAATCACATGCCTAAATATATAAGTTTGCGCTCACTTGGTAGAGGCATTGCTTTTAAGAATATGGTCTTGGGTTCAAATCCAAACAAGGGGTATATTGATGTAATTTAAAAGTAGGACTATAGCTATTTAAGAAATAAATAAAATAAATATAAAATTTAAGTTTGTACCCTCCTAAAAAACAGGCTCGTAACGAAGGTCATGTTTGCCTTCCTCTAGTAGTCAATGTTATTGGTTTAGTCCATGTTATTGGTTTATGATATTTAGAAAACATATATGAGTACAAATTATATTTGTATGATTTGATTTATTTAACTGCAAATAATAAAAATAAAGTATAAAATATTAGGACTCAATTTTCAAACGTCTTCCGTATCAAATTTCTTTTTCAAATAAATAATATTCTCTCTAATACATAAACGTATCCTACTATTTTAAAATTGTTTATTGGCTCTTATTTATTAACTAGGTTTAAGTTATCAGAACACACTCATGAAAACATGTATTATATATCATTTGCAGAAGTATAAAAGCCAAAATTAAATTTTTCATCACAAACTCTATACAAATTTCTCACACAAAAATAAAATCATACAAAATTTGTACAAATATTTATGAAAATAATAAAAAAATTACTCACAAAATCATTCTCACCGACAATCAATTGGTTGAATTAAAAAAAACTCAAACCTCTAAGCAAACATCAATTTTCTATGAGAACGAATTATTATTACCATCTCCTAACATCACCGAAACCCTAAAAAGAACCACGTTTTTTTCACTATATATACATATATTATTTACTATGTTCTATAATAATTTGTTATATAAAAATGAGAAAACAAAGAGTTTTTATTTAAAAAACGTCTGCATACACGGCAATTTTTGGCTATTTGTTTTTTTAGTCTTAATCTCTTTAGAATGAGTCTTTTTTTTTTTTTGTTAAACATACATGTAAGGTTTCTCTACATTTAACTCTCTTCAAATCTTACAAATAACTATTTTATGAGCAAAATTTTCTAGGCATTATAGTTGTTAGTTTTACATTTATAGAAGTGCTTCTAAAACGGACTTGATAGGTAAAGAAGCTCAACCTTGCCTTGAAGTCACAGGTCACACCATTAGGATGATTCACATGAAAAAGGGGGCAGCCTTCATACGTGCATACGGCTACTAGGTCCATTAAACACATATTTAGAATTTTAAATTCTTAAATGTTTTTTTAATTATAACCTCTTGGCATATAAATGCAAAGAAGAAAAATAGACATAGGGAAGGTTAGTTTTTTTAACAGTCGATACTCGATTGGCTTACCCGTATTCAAAGAAAAACTTGTATATCAATCAATTAACTATAACGTTTGTATCCCATCAATTCAGAAAAAACCCATCATTTTAATAAAACTCAACCTAACACTTCAACCTCTATTCATCATTAACAATATCTAGCTTTATCCTTCATTCTCCTCAAAGGAAAGGTTTGTTAGCGAAGACATTTATGATTTATAAAACTTATAGAACTTATAGTTTTATAAGTGACCCCTACAATATTAGTCCTTTACAAAAGATTCCCAGTCCTAGTTTGACTACTATACTATACTTTAATAAGATCTTTAGCAAGATCCACCCTATTATCATGACTTGGTGTTTCTAGATGTACAAAGTTTACCCCACCCCTTTTGAAACTTGTTTATGTGCCAACAACTTAACAAGTATCATTTTAACTTGCAATTTTTTTTATCTTTCATATTTCCTTATATTTCTACAATAGTACATACAAATAATCATAAGTAAACAAAGACTTGTAATGATCTAGCACAAGTTTATGGTTTGAAAGTTGAAACAATAGCAAAGAAAACTATATAATAACCTTATAATGTTTGATCTTTCCTTTCTAGTTTTTAATTTATTTAGCTACTTGTAAGAGATAAAAACATAACCCGAATCAACCGTGTACATATAAATTGGTGAAAGTTGCAACTTGCTACTTTTAAAAATTATGAAAAGAAAAGGAAATGAATAAACACTGTAAGCTTCACGACCAACCAATGCTAGATTTTACCACTACGTAATAAGAATAAAAGAAAAAAAAAACTCAGAAAGTAAATACTTTAACAGCTAAAACATTTTACTTTGTTAAACCTATTGCTTGTGTGATGTTCATTTCTGGAATGAGGTGGTCCATAAAATCCAGTTATGGTACATGGGTAGGGGTCGATGATTCTATTTCAAACCTACACTTTAAAATAAAATTTTGTTAAACTAAAAAAAAAAAACAAAAATAGGAGATGAGTTTCACTTAATTTGAGTTAGGTCGGACAATGAGTCGAAATAGGTTTGATAGAAATAATCAAATAATTGGTTTTGAATACATTTTTTGTTCCTTTTTTTCAAAATGCTATAAATTATCATTGCATTAAATTTATATGAATATACGGTATGAGAAAACTAATCCATACTATAAAGCTATTGAAGAGGATATAAGCATTTAGATATCAGGCCACTTTCAACTTGTTTGGCACATTACATATTTACCAAGTTTATAGAGTTTATTTAATTATTTATTGTCTCAAGACTATCCTTATTTACTTAAACTAACATTTATAAAATAATTATTTGTTTCTTTTCTCAGTAATCACCGCCATTACACTTACAAGTGTGGAAAACCGAGGCATAGAGCATTTGATCCCACATGAAGAATCATACGTGTGCTACAGTTTTAATTGATTATGGTCCTAGTATAAGTTTTGTAGCTTCTAGCTTCTATCTCTGAATAAAACCGTAGCTAAGATAGATGACTGTGTTATCGAATTAGAAGGACATGAATTCCTTGTTAGATTATTTGTCATAGCTTTGGAGGGATTTGATATAGTGTTGGGCGTGAATTGATTATCTGCTAACGCACCCCAGATAGTCTGTAAATAAAAGGAGATTACCCCAAGGCCCCTAATGTGAGGCCAATCATCGTGCATGGTTACCAAACAAGTAACGTGCACATTGTCATCTCGATGATCATGGCCAAAATATTATATGAATCGAGGAAGCAAAGCTTACTTGGCATGTGTGATCGATCTCGAAGCTAAAGGAAAGAAATTGAGGGTCGTGCCCGTGTTATGCAAATTTCATTAAGATTCATTTTATGTTTTATTTAATTACTTAATATTTAAAAATTTTTAACATCTATAAAAGAATTTCATTTGATTGGAAGTCCTAATCAAAAGTGACTTTAGGGGAAAAAAAGAGGTTGAAATGACGTTTATGAAAAAATTAAAGACACTTGTTATTAATTATTAGGTTATAATTTGTAAATTGCATGTAATGGGTATGACAATTGTTATAATAAAACTAATTTTAAAAGTAATTATAAAACCATAAACATCTAATTGAAAATCAACCTTGCAACTAACTAGATGATGTTGACAAGTATTGTCACGTACCATAACAATCTTGTTTTGTATCAAAGTTAAACCGGTTTTTACATAACTTATAGGAAATCTCAAAACGAAAATTACACATATAATGATTAATATAATTTGTATATAAACAAAACCTTGAAAAACACAACATATGGTAGCTTTGTGATTATAATGGGTCACAAAATTGAACATAATAAAAATTAAAAACCATTAGAACCTGAAATTAAACATAAATGTTAAACAACTATAAAAAAAACTAAAATTTATTGTATAAAAAACACAACAATAATAAGATAAATAATTAAACTAAAATATTTGAAATGAAAAAACACACACAAAAAGACACAAAACACACATGAAACCTCAAATGACTGAATTAAAACATGCCACGGTCATTGACTAGTGGCCAGCTTGGGCATTCCTTAGCCATTGAGGGCCGCGTACGGAGTACCCGGCAGTTGATTAGTTGGCCGTTCAAAAAAGAAAAAAAAAACATGCCACGGTTCATAATAATGTGAGTTTATCCGTTTGTTTATATAGATAGTTATCCATTTTTATTATAAACATCTTTTTTAAATTTATGATGCATATTAAATAAAATTCTAACGTACTAAGAAGCAGATAAATTTAAGATTTGTTTAAATGATTCTATTTTTTTGAAAGAAATTTGATAAATAAATGCATATATAATTCAGTATTGCACAATCGCATAATTTAGTTTTTTTTTTTTTTTTTAAACGACAAATCTATCATATATCTACACTATCCCCAATTTCATTTACTTCTTGCCTAGATTTGAAGCCAAGACCTCACATCTAAGTAAAGGTGTTCAAAAAAACCGAAAACCATTTAAAACCGTTAAACGAACCATATCTGTAACAAAAAAAAAACGAACCGAATTCTGAATTTGGTTTCGGTAATTCTGAATTTGGTTTCGGTTCGGTTCGGTTCCTGATTACCGTATCAGAATTCTAAATTTGGTTTTCTGTTCGGTTATCGGTTTCAAAGTTTTTCTTTAATTCGGTTTGTTCGGTTAAACAATTAAACCGAGTTCCTATTTATATTTATTATTTTTATTAATAATATATAAGGTTGAATTCAGTTTATTTGGTATTTAATTAGTTTATTCGGTTAAATTCAGTTTGTATAACCATTTCCCAAATTCGGTTCGGTTTATTTTTCGGTTATGGAAAATTTTTTGAAAACCGATTAAACTGAACAGAATAAACCAAACAAACGTTAACCAAACCGATAAACACCCCTACATCTAAGAGGCAAGACCTTTACCAAATGAGATACTTCCACAAAAATATATGTAGTCTCCTTTTTTAAAACAAAATCCTAACTTAATAAAATTATACATCTGCTTAGGTAACTTAACATCATAACCAACAACATGCCTAGCAACAACCAACTATTATCTAAACATCAAAACATAACACATATAACACTAAATTTAACAAACCAAATTCGTACCCGAAGAACACGTACGAGCTAAGTATTATTTCATCGAATTAGGTTTAATTATGATTGTTTTTATCATCTTTTGATACCAAATTCGGTCCACAACAATCTAACGAGTTGTTGGGACCTAACAATAACACAAAAATCAAAACCAACATATTATAACCCGTGCTACGTTAGAGTCATCCCCTTTCGTTTTATATTATAACTCTAACGAGAGAGAGAGAGAGAGAGATTGAATGTCAAGAAGAGTTAAACATAGAAGAAAACATTATTACATAAATGAGGGTCTATGTTCACTCGTAGTCAGATCACTTTGCGATCTTATGTAAACAGTCTTATCCTACACATTTGTTAAGGAGGTTGATTTTATGGCCTCAACAGAGATTATATACAAAACTATAATTCAATAAAAAATCTAACTAGTCAAAACCTTATACTACAATGTTAACAAAATAGAGTGAATTTAAAATGATACTTTTTACGTACAAATAAATTTTGATATTAGTGAAGAGGTGTGATATTAGTTTAGGGTAATCACACAAGTATCACCTTAGGTTATACTCGTATCCAAGCGTATCAACATGTTTATAATTAATCTTATATTCTATCTCATACATGTAACAATTTGCCAGCTAAATCTTTTCTGATTTTTTTTTGTTAGGTTCATCATTCATGTTATTGTGATTCCTTAACTGTGTTAACTTCAATCTCCACTTGAAGCAATTTTTCTCTAACGCTACCGACCCAGTTGCTTACGGGCACACTTTACCTGTTTCTGTCGATTAGTCACTTCTTGAAGGACCCAAGAATTACCACGCAAGTGGGTTCTTACGATTATTAAAAAAAAAAGTGTTTTTAAATTATTTACCAAGTTTAGGATCTAAGAAGACGTGAGGGGTCACGTGCTCATTCCTTGCTTGAAAGTCACGTGAAGCATGTTGACTGTGATCCACAGTCCGTTAGAAATCTACATTTAGAACATTGATGTTTACCTTAATTGCTAGTAATACAAAGACCGTAGAATGTTTGTCACGAAAACCAATAAACTCGACAATTTTAGGGATTGGTTATTTAGGCAACCTAACACATTGAATAAAACTTTTAGAGTAAATTACCGAGATGGTCCCTATGATTTGTTAGTATTTAATTTTCGGTCCCTATGTTTCATAAATTACTCACATGGTCCATAACATTTGACATTTGTAACCCATATAGTCTTTATGTGAGAGTAATTTGGTCAATTACATGAAAATAATTTGGTGACCTAAGGACTATATGTGTTACTAATGTCAAAAGTTAGGGACCGTATGAGTATTATGAAACCTAGAGACCAAGAGTGAAATACTAGCAAACCACAAGGACTATATCGGTAATTTACTCAAACTTTAATTTTAGCACCACACCAACCCTATACACCTCGTATGAGTCTATACGGTATGACCTTCTCTGACACCCAATGATTCGACAATGAATGGTCACGTATACACCGCGTATAAGATATATATGACACGTATATGCATATACGAAACGTGTAGAAGTCCAATCATTGATACCGACAAAATTTGACAACCAATGATTGCACTCATATACATCTCGTATAGACTTATATAAGACGTATATAGGATGTAGAGAGTGTGAGGTGGATGTGAGAATAATCTGATTATAACTTTAATAGGATTATGTTATTGGTATACGGTACACCGGTATACCAACCGATGTGTCCATATAACAATATGTTTTTATATTTTTTATTATTAAAAATATTTTAAAATATTTAAGAGAAAAGGTATTTTGTGTGTTATATAATTAACTTTAACCAAAATATATAAGATGGTGTATAAATATTAACGCTATTTTAATGCCTTTCAAAAAAAATATTAACACTATTTTAATATTCTATAGAGTACTAAAAACTTGGATTTGATAGTTTATAAATAAATAAAAAATTAACGTGATTATGTTTCTAAAATTGATTTTTTTACTTTAAAAACGTATTTTTTAAATTTTAACAAACGTCTCGCTCTTTCAAAAATGCTCTCTCTCTCTTAAAAGAAATTGTTGATAAATTCTAATTTTCTATCATATATCATAATCAGCAATGAATCAAGGAAAAACGTAATGAAAGCGATAATTATTGAGTAGATTGAAAGAATAAAGTGTTTATGAGATAAAAAGTGCCTTAATCCTTGGGTATGCTTATGTCATGTGAGTCATTGGGAGGTTATTCCCTTGCAAAAATTATTGATATAAACATGTTTGACCTACTTTTATTACTAAAACTAGGTTATAGACCGTGTAATATACGAGTTTGCGAATAAAAAATAATGTGATTTTGAAATTATGTATTCATGAATTTACATAATTAAAATAATTTTATTATATCTTTTTAAATTTACATGATTATATTAATACTAATAATATTAGTTATACCTCTTTTATATAGAAAAGCTTTAAAGATAAAAATTTATAAAAAAAATGTTCTTAAAACATATATATATTAAACATAGATGTATTAAACATTTACACATGTTAAATATTTGAATTTTAAAATTACTTGTTTAAAATAACATAATACATATTTTTCAAAGACGTTTTATAAAAAATTAAAAAATTGATTCATAATTTAATCATATTATTTACTAATTTAAATTAAATTATTAATATTTAATAGGAGAGAGAAGATAAAAAATCAAAATTTAATAAAAACATGGCATATAAATATTTATGATGAGAGAGAGGCGGGGAAGAAAATCATTAAATGGTCTAAAATGTTGACAAATGACATATCAAAACTTTTATTTATTATACAGTATAGATATAGATAAATAAAAGCATTGTAACAAATCTATGACATCTTTAAATTGGATGTCTCTTCAGAAATAGTCTCTTTATCACATTAGGAAAGGGTAAGGTCTATTTTTGTCTCACTTTTTCATATCCTACTAAAAAACGAAACTTTACTATGTATGTATGTGTATGTATGTATGTGTTGCTGCAACGCTTCCTTCGAAACGGCTTCTTACTCTACCTGCTAAGACAACACAAACACCCCGTTAGTCTCACCACAGGAGGTGTCTCCTGTGGTCGGGACTCCGGCGTGAGAATGAGTAACCGTGTATTGGAACTTTACAGCAAGAATGAAGTATGTTTTTTGTGAGCTTGAGTACTTACCTTCGCTATCTCCTGCTGTTCTATTTATACCCAGCGTGAGATCCTTTCCCTGTTCTTCTTAGGGTAGTGATCTTTCTCCCTTCATCATCTATTTCTTGGTAACCCTCATCCTTGCCTTATTCGTATAAAAGATTGACCACTGTAGCTCCTTGAGCTTTGCCCCGGCCTGACTGTTTACTCTGTCCAAGCTTTGCTTTCGACAGTCAGCTTTGCCTTTCACCAAAATAGGGAGATCTCCTTTATTGGCCAGGATATCTTGGTCTCCCTTCCCTTTACTGATCACGTGAGTTTCACTTGCCATCAAATATATTTTGTTCACGTGCTTAACACGCATTGTCCATTTGGCTTTTGTCTTAGTCTTGTTAATTAGGAGGTTGGGTTGAACCTTCCTCCGTTATCAGTATGTTTGTTTGTTTGTTAATTGTTATTTAAAATGTTAGTTGATTGCCGTAAGACCTGCCCTGAAAAAATAAAAAGCTAGGCTCATTACAAAAGCCAATAAACCAACACCATGTGTCCTTACTCACCACACTAGAACCAATGGATACATTGGCTCGCAAGTCAAAGCTAACACTTAAAACATGATGTAAAACTCGTCTTAGGCGTAAGGCGGCGGAGTACTTTGTACTCGATACTCGGTCGTGGCAATTTTCTTCTACTTGGCCAACATACTCGAAATCGGTCCTAATCGACCATTCGTTACTTTTTTTACCGATTTTTATTGTTTTTACTAGTATTCCTTGTTTTTCTTTAATTATTATTTGATTCTCACTATTTTTCATGAATATACCTTAAAAGACAAGACTTAAATGAATACCATGTCTATGATATTATACAAAAAAGTATCAATTTTTGAAATACTCTTATTCGATAATGATTTTGTTTATTTGTATTGATGTTCACTTTAACTGTTATAAATACTAATAAACTTATGATATATGACATATATATAATTTTCCAAAACTTATTTTCTTTCTAATTTACCATATCCAAGTACTACCTGCCTTGTCGAGTATTCGCAACTCTTCAGTTGACTGACTAAGTAGCGCCTATCGACTTCTCTAACTATTTTAAAACTATAATTAAAATAAGATTTTAATTTTAACTAAAATTTAACGTGCTTGCAGATCAAGGCATCCGCCAACTCCAGTGGGAAAACACGTGTTGATCCCTTATTGGTTGCATAGATCCAGTTGGTTTTTCTCATCGACAATAGAGAAGCCCCTCTTTGACTCTTTGTCAAAGTGGGCTTTTGATGACGGGGGTCAATAGGTCCCTTTGGCCAAGCTAAGGGATATCCCAGCTACCGCCCAGCTCGGACGAAGTTTAGCACAGCCATATCCAGCTCAGACCGTCAATCACAAAAAGGAACCTGGGAAAGATGTTACGACCACTGGATAAAAGGAAGTGGCTAAACAGATAAGGAAAGCCTGCAAAGCCTTTCCACATGAAAAGTAGTAACCAACCTTTCTCATACAAGCTCATGCAAAAGTGTCACTGCAGGACATGACTACCTTTTGACAAGATTAAGACAACTTGATAACAAGTCAAACATCAACACCAATCTGGAAATATTGCCACAATCAACACATGCAAATGAGATCAATAGAAGATAAGATCCAGAAGAGGAAGATACTCGTCAGTCAAGGCCAGAACTCGAAGGCTATAAAAGGAGGACTCAAGGACTCAAACGGTACAACACATCATACTCATACTTTCTCAATACTCTTACACATTCAGTTGTTATCTTCTTCTACAATCGGTCCTTACTCTCACGCCGGAGTCACGACCACAGGAGACCCCTCCTGTGGTGAGGCTAACGGTGTGCTTTGTGGTGATCTTAGCAGGGCTAGGTGATCAGCAGGACCCTGAAGACTGATACGGCAACAGCTTTAAATCTTGTAGATCAATATGCTCAATTAATATTTTTCGTCAAATTGTTCATCCACGGGTTTGTTGATCCCATTTACTATTTGTAGTCGATATCATATGTAGTGGTGTTCACGAGGCGAGTCAGAGGTAAGCTCGAACTTGGCTCGGATTTAAACTGAGCCTGGGTCGGTTTGAATTGTAAACCGGGCCTGAAATCTTGGCTCTGGCTCGGACTCGGCTCGTTTTTGGCTCAGTTTTTACATTAGATTTTAAAATGTGAGTCTGTGACTTGTGAGCTCCAAATCATGTTTTCTTTCATTTTTTTATTATTTTTTCTTTAACATAATTACAAATATGACACTAAAGTATAGTTTATATTAGAAGACAATATATTTTTATATTTTGGTATACATGTTATAGAAACGAGCCGAGCCTCAAGCCGAGCCTACGAACTGAGCTAGGAGCCGAGCTAGTCTTGACTCGGACTCAGCTTGGTTACAAAACAAGCCGGCGCCAAAAAGGGTCGGTTACAAACGAGCTTTATCCGAGCTTTTATAGAACAAGCTATGAGCTAAATCCGAGTTTCGAGCTTTTTAGACAGCCCTATTCATATGTATGTGACCTAGTTTTAGTAATGTACCAATCAACTCTTTATATGTCCCCAACTACACAACACTTTCAATTTACATCTAAAAGCTATTAAAACATCATAGATTATACATAATTTTCTAACTTTAGACCTCTATGAACTCTTTTTTTGGATCATGAGTAGCAGATATAGAATAAACTGCAAATCGTGACCAAATATTACTTGGTGTTTTTGTCATCATTAGGCCACACAATAGTTTCCAGGAGCCTTTCCCGCATCAGTTCCAAGTTTTCGTCAGATATTTCCTTGTATATTTCAGCATGATCACATTGCTATATATATAAACATCATTAAATCCACAATTATCTTTAAAATTATATATTTTCCAACAAAAAAAATGTAAAAAAGATTATTGATTGAGGTCACCTTAATCCATTTCCCATAAAGATGAAGTCGTGTGATCATCACTCTCTCAGCAAGATCTTGATATTCCTAGAGATCAAGTAAACCAATGTATCAAAATCAGATGAAGAAATTTCAACCCTTGTAAGGTTAGTAACTAGTTCATTTAGGTTAGGGGTGTGTCTGGTGCGGTTATGACCATTTCCATACCAAACCTGCTACTTCGGTTAATTCTAAATCCATATCTATATCCAGTGGCGGATCTAGGATTTTTTTTTAGTGGGTTCACCATTTTCCGGAGTTTTAATTCAATAGAACCAGACATAAAAATTTTCCGGTCGGGTTGACGGTTTGGTTCTTGTAATGTTTTTCACGTAATAATAGTGCGATATATTAAGTCAATGATTAAAATTGAAAACATCGTCCTTAAAGAGTTCGAAGGTACATAGTGCATAAGATTTCCGAGCTTCAGTCCAAGCGGGAGTCAAGGGGGTCACGCGCCCTTGCGGGGTCCAAGGTGGCGGTCCTGCTGGCCATTCTGCAAGCATGGGTCAAGGGGGCAACGCCCTGAATCCTAAACGAAATATGCTAAGTTCGTATGACCAAAATTAATTTGCTCTGAGGGTTTAACCACTAATAACTACCATTTTCCTTGCTAAATTTATATGACCGGAAAGTAATTTTAACATGATCATATAGAAATATAATCATTGATCATTGAAATTTATCGAACAAAGATCACTTGTCTCAATCAAGTTGACAAATTGTTGTGAAAGTTATATTAAGAATTTACTCTTAAAAGTCTTAATGGGTTCATCTCAGGATTCACTCCTAAAATATTAATGTGTTCACCCTATTGTTTAACTCTTTCAGAAATTTTTTTTCCTACTAACGAGTCGAAGCAGGGTGGGTTCATGTGAACGCACCCCCTTTACCTACATCCACCACTGTCCATATCCATAACCAAAACAATTGATCAGTTAACCATTATCGGTTACCATCGGTTATGGTTCGATTTCAGTTAAATTCAATTAATAATGAAATTGTTGAAAAACTAAGACTTGTAAATAAGCTTGTGGATTAAATCTATATTGATAATAAAAATCTAGGTGAAGATCATATGACTTTAAAGTCACTGATAATGAGTGAACAAAAAGTAAAAACCGTGTGAACACTAACTCATCTCTTAATATATTTACTCTCACGTGTAACGCATAATATTTTCATTTAATAAAAAGTTAAGAGTTACAAGATTTACAACTGATGTGAATTAGTGGCAATGATTCATAAGTGGAAACTATGGTAAGTAGAAACTAACATGAAACTATTGCTCCTATTGGTCAGTTAGTAAATAAACAAACATATCTAGTAAAATTTCACTCAACAATAGTTGGCGTGTTAATACTAACGGTTAAATCTGAAAGAAGTTGATATTGATAAAAGTTACTAGAAAGTGAATAAAGTGTCAGTGAACAGCAGTTACTAACTTGCCACAACTGACATACATAGTTACTACTGCTGGTGATTACAATTGACAAGGAACAAAGATTATGTTTTTTTTTTTAAGTTGAGTAAACATTTTTAGACGAAAGTAATTTATTTTTCGTTCGTAATTGTAATTTTTGTGTGATCATTATATTCAATTTCGATAATAGATGTTAATCGTTGGAATAATTTCTGTTTGATTCAAGTTTTTATATTTTCTGGTGTTGGAGTTGAACACATTCTATGATTGATTTTCAACATAGTACACCAAGAATGAATCAAACAAAGGAGATGATTCAAATTCGTGTTATAAAATTTACCTTGGCAAGATTTCGAAGAAATTTCTTCCCATCTGCAGGATCATTTTCAGCAATGAAACTGTTAATTAGGAATCCAAAATTAGTAAACCTGACAATCTTGATCCAAAGCAAGATATATAGGTTTGTTTCATTGGTTGGGTAAACAACTATTATATTTTGGGTTGAAATCAGTAGCATCATTCTGACCCGAACATGTTCAAACCTGTTACCCGACCTGAACCAACCTGCCCGTTTTGCCAAGCTTAAGATGTAATAAAAGAAACCGCAAGAAGGTTGCAGAATCTTGTAATCTCCAATATTTAACATACAGGCTTAGAAAAGAAAATGCTGCAGAAAAATGAGTAATGATGTCTTTTCTTACTTGTGTAACCAGATATACTGAGGGGGATTCATCTCATACAGTTGATAAAGAACCGTTCTAACCGCTTTCGCAGTGAAACAATTGCGCAATTCCTGAAAACATACACCTAATCTGCTCAACTAATGAACATAACTTCTAGAAAAGAAGGGAGAAACAAACAAACAAACAGACAAAACGTTACCAATTTAACATCATTGAAAACCTCTTCATATTGCCCACCAAGCTCATTAACAATTGATTTGCTAAAATTTTTCGGCTTTTGATTCTTGAAAGATGAACAAAACATTCTTGCATACCATTCGACATCCAAGAAAGAACTGATAAGATTTGAATTTGAATTTGAAATCAAATTCATAAACTTCGGTTTTCTTTTCTTCAAAATCAGACTACTTGAAGTCTCTGCATATAATTTTAAACCTGGGTATGAAATTGTGTTTGCAGTCATGACAGTAGTCATGGCTCCAGTCATTTTTCATCTATAAAGACCGACTGATATGCATACACATATACACATCTAGATTCAGATATTTTATATAAAAGGGTGGGGGTATCTTATTTGTCTTATCCTCCATTCCACACTATAATTTCTAAGGTCCAAATTGATTCTGATAAAAAAAAAACATTTTTCGTTTAATTAAGTAATTACCTCATTTGTCACTTTGAAGGGGGTGGCATCAAATAGGGGCGGGAATTAGAAGACAAGAAATACAACATGGCAATTACAACAACAAACTCACACACCCTCTACTAGACTATTTGTTTAGTTACAACACATATTGACTTATACAAATTTAATGTTTTTTAAAACAAACCATTTAGACCCAAACTCATTTTGTTTAAAACTCGTTCTGACCTGCACACATCTTGATCCAAACATATTCTGACATACTATCCAACCCGACCCGACCCGCCTATTTTGTCAATCTTATCTTACTCTTAAAATTTACATCTTTTGTCTATCATACAACTTGGACCCCCAATCACTTGGGATGAAACATCTTTCCAACACACCTTGATATTGCTAGTCCACATGCCCTTCGGTACCTAATTAC
Organism: Mikania micrantha; assembly: GCA_009363875.1. Taxonomy (NCBI): domain Eukaryota; kingdom Viridiplantae; phylum Streptophyta; class Magnoliopsida; order Asterales; family Asteraceae; genus Mikania; species Mikania micrantha. The sequence goes on along the minus strand of CM018689.1, from coordinate 52,128,275 downwards.
TAAATGCGTCAGCATAAACACAACTACAACTAGGGGTATGTAAATGTCGGTTCAGTTTGGCTTTTATGTTTCACCGAAACTAAAACCGACGGTTACTTTATTAGAATTCTCGAAACCGATCATCGGTTTCGGTTATTTTGGTTATAGAGGCCGTTTTGGTTATTTTCAAGGTGATTATTTTGAAGCTATAAATTTGGATATGAAATTCATTTTTATTGTTTTAAAGTGCTTTGAACATATACATCACCAAATACAATAATAATACATAAAATTATGGTTCAAATACATGGAAATACATAGAAAGCATATGAAAAATACATAATAATATAGATATCGGCTCGGTTTCGGTTATTGGAGAGGGGTAAACCATAACTTAACCGAATAGTTCAGTTTTTGTCCAATCTTAACCGTAAGCAATCAATTAAGTCGGTTTCGGTTTTGTATGCTCTCCCCAATCTGCAGCCTAATTTACAACTCTCAAATACGCATTCTCCAAGAATTTCCATCTGGTTCTTCTAATCTCGAGCTCATTATATAAACTTAAGTTTGTTAATCGGGAATAAGAAGAATGAAACAAAAAGAATTAAAAACACACAATTACCAAAAAGAAAACCTTTATTAAAGTTGCAGTTATTTTTTTGAACGTCGATGATCTTACGTACCAGTGTACCACGTATGTTAGTCTTAACTGGGCCCACCGGATAGAGGTAAAACATACGCCCCCAGATGCGCGGGAACCCTGTGAAATAGGTAAACTCTCATCCCCAGTAGGATTGAACCCGAAATTAAAACCCAAAGTCAACCCATAACCTGTATATCCAAAAAAATGCCCCAAGTGGGGTTCGGAACCCTCATCTTACAAGGCTTGCGTCCTTCCTTGCCACTGACACAATGGTTGTTACTAAATCGCCAAGTATCATTTAAATAATAAGCGAGTATTAATTAAGTCATCATGTGACAGAAGTGTGTCTGGAATCTGGATTGTATTCCGCACAAATAACATATAGGGATTGTGTTCGGGTTCTCTTGTTCAACTTGTTAACACGAAATAATGATTGGCGTCCTGGAGGACCATATGAGTAATATTGTTGCAAAGAAAGTTTTAACACTCGAAAGAAAATTACAAAAGGTAGTTTATAAATATAGTAATGTAGCATACAAAACTGTAAAAAAAAAACAAAAGAAAAAGAAACAACAAAATACATATGTTTCTCACTATGAAGTAATTCAAGAAATCAAGTAAACAACAATGGAAATCTTGATATCACAAAGGTAACATGAATAATTATACATTTAATTTTAACAATTGATTCCACAAAACTTGACATCCGGGCCGGTAACTTTAGTGGTAAACGGGTCTATCCGGACCCATAACAGGGAGAAAATGGATGCAAGTAGGATAGACCACACGACAACAATGGTGGGAGTGCGGTTTTGCTTCCCCATCAAACCCTTCAAGAATGGGTAAAGATGAACAATCACCCAAAATGCGAAAAACAGCTTACCAAAAAGCGGACCCCATGACTGGTAACCGCTGTTGATCGCATATGAAATTCCGGCAACCACTCCGACCAAATTTACAATAAGTAGAGTTGTTGGTGGGATGAGAAGAGTCGTCCATTTGAAAATGTAAAGCTCAGCAAAATCACCATCTTCATCTGAGGCTTTTGATGTGACAGTAAAGTTGGTGTCTATACCAGCAAGTACTTTGAGTAGGCCCTGGAACACAGCAAATAAATGGGCAGAAACACCACCGATGACCCAAAATTGCTCGTTTCTCCACCATTCGTCGATTCCGACACCACTCCATCTCATTTCGAGGATACCGGTGGCAAAGATCGAAAGAAAGAGGGATATAAACCATAAACTCGCAAGGTTACTAATCTGCAATTACAAATTATCAAGTCAAGTAGTTAATATACAACATTCACGCTATTTTCGACTCATATTTCATTAGGCCAGTAAACAAAGCGGACTTTCAGTGATTGTTCAGCAGGTACGTGTTCACGTTCGTTTATTTAACAATGAACATGCATGAACAAATTTTTTTATTCGTATAAATAAATGAACAAAAATGAATAATTATATGTTTGTTCATTTACATTTTACATATGTTTGTTTATATCCGTTTGAACACTTACTTTTGTTTGTTAAATAATCATTCAAATTTATTTATTACTAGTATGATTTCAAAATACATTTGATTTTCATATCTATTATAATAATATTATTTTAAAATAAAAACGGTAGAGTTTTTTACGCGCATAGCTCCAACTCAAATTTTTAGCTCATTAATAATAAAGGAATTGAGCCTAGCAGGGCTAGCTCGTTTAACTTTGACTATGTCGTTTATGTCTAATCTGTTATGTTTATTTACATTTGTGAGCATTATATTTATACTATTAACGAATGAACATAAACAGGTTCATTTAAATAATGAACAAACAAAAACAAGAAAACCTTGTTCGTTTAGCTGTTCATGTTTGATCGCTTATCTAGTTAAGGTTAAAACACTTAAACGAATGAATACAAACAAGACCTGTTCATTTTAATTCATAAATTTGATTTTTGATCAATTAATTAATTACCTGTGGTATGATGAATTTTCCTGTGAGGAGACAAACAGCAGGGAGAGTACAATAAACAAGCAGAGGAATGGCGGTGATCGGGTAAATGGTGGTGTTTACGTACGCAAATCTCTCGAGCCATTTTAACCTACCGGAATAACCATACCAGATAGGACAATGTCGACTGAACAGAATTTCTACAGATCCTAAAGCCCACCGGAGCACTTGGTTCAGACGATCAGAGAGATTGATAGGAGCCGAACCCTTGAAGGCCGGCCTGGGTGGCATACAGTATATTGACCGCCATCCACGTGCATGCATCTTAAATCCAGTAAGAATATCTTCTGTAACTGAACCATAAATCCATCCGATCTGCAGATTTCAGATATGATCATGTTAGTAATTGGAAATCATGGGCCATGTGACCTGCAGGTCAAGGTTTTGATTACAGAAAACAGGCCTTTTGCTGAAAACAGTGTAAGGATGCATATTTCAGGCCAGGTTGAGACATCAGTGTTTGCACCTTAATTGGAAATTTAGGTTTCAAGAATTATGAATTTATGATTATTTATTTAAAATAGACTCACCTCATTTCCCCAATCTGTTTTATCTTCATAACCACAACTGATGACATGAATAGCTTCTTTGAGGAGAGTTTCTGGGGCTGCAGACTGGGGGACCCCTCCATTCTCCATGAGTGTAGATGCAACAAAAACAGCAGATTGTCCAAATCTTTTCTCGAGTGACATTTGTGACATCAGTAATGATTTTTCATCATCAAATCCAGCACCTTCAACACCTTCTTCTATATCCTCCAGATTGAATATTGGCACAGTTGGATCAACATGTTTGCTTGATTTCTTCTTATCTGATCCTTTTTTGCTTGATTTTGAATTCTTTTTTCGCGATCCACCAAAACAGGAAGACAAAAAGCCTTTCTCTCTCTTTTTCTTGGGTTTAAGAGGTGGTTCATAACCATATAATGCCGTTCTGTTAAATACACATCCAGTACCCACATAAACCGGACCTTGAATTCCATCTAAACCTCTCAAGTTAATCTGTTCAAGAAAAAAAATTATATAAATAAAATTGCTTGTGCACATGTGAATATACAATTTACAAGGGAACATATGTTAGGAATTGAAAGAACTTACATCAAAGAACACTGTATTTCTGTTAGCATATCGATCGTTTTTGTCAATACCATCAAATCTTTGTGGAAACTGGACATAACAGACATATTTGCCAAGATTTGGGTCCATCATAAAACACATAGCTTCTCTAAGCGCTTTACTGTTATTGATGTAATGATCGCAATCAAGATTCAACAGAAATGGGCCATTGGTAAGGACTGCAGATACACGGACCTACAAGTAATAAGAGTAAATTTTGTTGGTTAGTTAAGTCAAGATGATAAACTTGTAGGGTTCAATATGCGGCAAATGGAGATTTCTTACAAGTGCATTCATGGCACCAGCTTTTTTGTGATGTTGAAAACCTGGACGTTTTTCTCTTGAAACATATACTAATCTTGGCAACTCATTACCCTCACTATCAAGCCCACCATTCTGACCCAAGAAAACCTGAAAAAATAATTTAAAGAATCAATTAACCCTGCAAAGAAAGATTATTTCCATGACATATTTTGATTGGACATATAGCATGATATGCGCACAACTATGTTTTACCAATTATATGAACCAAGTTATATTTATTTAAGCAGTCGTAACTCGTAACAATAAATGACATGTTCAACGGAATGTCTTTTTTGCCAACTTTTAAAATGAACTGAAGTAAATATCTTATTTTTCATTTAGTGCATATAAGTATATGCCACTTGGCACATAATGTGACATTTAAAATGGAATCTGAAGTGATGTGGTGGCTGACATGACATCAACCCTGTGTCACATTATTTATTTACAATGTAAAATCAGTTAAAACAATGAGGGTAACTAAAATTGAAAAAAAATTTTGAATTGATTTAAATCACATCCGATCTTAAGTTGGTTGCTAAAACAATGAGGGGGGGGGGGGGGGGGGGGGGGGGGGGGAATGTAAACTTCATTTCCATTACTTGCCCGTTTGCACATCTTGATGATACTATCAAGACAAGTGATGACGAAATATTCGTACTTTACATTATATATGAAATAATGACCTGTATCATTCCTGGATGATCCCGTGTATTGTTCCCGGGCCATGGTGTTCCATCTTGCATGATCCAACCTTCATCAGGGACTTTTTGAGCCTTTGCAACAAGACCATTTATACGAATTTTAAACTCTTCATATTCTCGCTGCATAATATAGAAAAAATTAGAAACAATGAACCAAAGTAATGCAATGTAGAATGATTAGAGGAAAAAAGTGATGTAATGTAGAATGATTAGGGGAAAAAAATTTACTTTCATAGCTCTGCGATCTTTTACAAATGTTGGTTGAATTTTATCTTTTAAGTAATCAATCTTCTGAGCAAAGTACCATTCAGGAGCCCTTGGCTCAATGTTATATTTCTTGCAAAAAGGAACCCATTTTCTTGCAAACTCTGAGGTTTCAGAGAGTGACTCAAATGACAGCATGGCAGCTCCATCATCAGAAACATAGCAAGAAACCTTGTCAACAGGGTAGTCAACCGCCAGGATGGATAGCACAGTGTTTGCTGTGACAAGTGGTGGTTCCTTTAAAGGATCCACGGTACTCACAAATATGTCAACTGCAGCTAGTTGTGATGGCTCTCCTTCACGTTCATACCTATTACATAACTCTGTATTAGACCCATTCTTTAATTTGCCTTTCTATGGGCAAAATGCATGAAATGTATAATAATTTTAAACATTTTTTTTTCATTTTAACAACTTTTTATTAGGCACAAATAGAAATTAACCAGCAGTTAATTACTGACTTTAGCAAACCAACCTCGCTTTACTTTATTTAACCATCACATCAGATTCCACAATTCCACATACGCAAAAGTAGCTTATGTGGGAAAATAATTATATAAAAGTATAAAAACTTGATATTCTTTCTAATGTATACTTGAAATACCACAGCAGATGTCACATGGCATATACAAATACAATAAAATAACAATTAAGATGCCAAATCATAAATTGAATTAGTCATTGGTTGTTACAATCAGTAACAAAGTGCAACTTGGTTTCTAAAACCAATAATAAGGTGTAAGTTGGTTTATAGTTTACACTTGATTAATATCAAAAAAAATTGTAAAGTTCGTTATATTTCACATTACCTTAGTGATAGCCTGTCCAGGTAAGTCTCACGGTTTACAGGAAGCCATTTAGGGAACTGATCGAATATCCAAGATATTGCAAACCAGATCTCACAGATAACAGATAGGAGCCATAATGGATAAGCGTTTGTCACAGGATTTGTTATTCGGTAATGCAAAAATATGCAAAGAATAACCAAACGAAGAACAATAACCATTCTGTATGGATTTATCCTGGATGAGGGAATCGATACTTTTCTTGAAAGTGGCTGACGGGCTTCATCATTACTTCATAAGTACAACAGATCACATTAATCATTCAGCATATATCAGTTAAATAATAGCACATCCTTATTAACATATCCAAAAACAAACTTACAGTAGAGAATCGTCAAGCACATCCGTACTTGCATCAATATCCTGACCCCTTTCGGAAGCAGCACGGCTAGTTGTCATTGGAACGACATTCTTGTCTTGTTTCATTTTCCATCCATCAACTCTTTCTTTCCAGGCCAAATTTCCCAATCCTGTGGATCCATATTCTCTCACAGGGTCCACAACTCTAATATTAGCTGCAAACAATATGCTTCACTTGATAAATGAAACAATTTACTGTAAAATTTATCTCAATTATATAATTACTGAAGTATAAAACATACGGGATTGATGTACATATGCAGAATAAGGGAGAGAATGTGTGAGTCTCTCACCACCAGGTGGAGGAGAGGATATTGAAAGGCGTTGAGGAGAAGCAGCAGATAACTCCCCTGAGACCTAAAAGTAAAAAAAACTATTAAAAGAATAGAAATATAAAACAAATCATAGCATAACAGTAAACACAGTATATGATGTATCACATTGGTAAAATGCAAAAAAGCCTAATGATTTAGACGATGCATACCTCATGACCACCAGTTAGCAAAGGTATATCGTTATGAGAAACCTCTTTATCATAATTCGGAGCACTATTATCATCCCCTCGTCCATAAGTCATGTGCCAGTTAAGCATCCTCTCAGCACTCTTTTGTTTCTCATTTTGAATTTGTGAAGAAAATGGAAAATTGGTAGTTTCATCATCACCATCAATATCCTCTTCTCTATCGCCAGGAATAGCAGGACTTCCTGAGTTCAATTAAGTTAACGATCAAGAACTTACACGTTAAGAGAACGAAGCTAATCGAATCATTAAGATAACAAAAGAGATATATGAAACATCAAGATGTATGCTTATCAAAACCTTTAAGTCGTTTGTATCTGGTTTTGCATTGAGGGCAAGACTGGTTGCCATCCTTGCGCTCATATTCATAGCAGGGTCTGCAAACCGGAAATGCACAGACATCACAGGCAACAAACGGGTCTCCTTTCGCTGTAGTACCAACAGTATCACCACAGATCTGGCAAACCTGACCCCCAACATTCTTCATAGAAGTCCCCTTCACAATCCAAATTTCACAAAATGTAAATTGGTGTGACCCCACTACTGTATTATAGTTCTCATTTATAAAATTTTGACCCGGATCTAAAAAATTGTGGATGAAACGGTGGATTAACGCGATTCTAGTCTTAGCCTAAACTAAAACTGTAAAACTATGCTAAATTCAATAAAATATTTCACGAAATTTGTAGCAGTTGACACAAAAAAAAATGTAATTAGTACTACAATTATGATCAAATTAACGATATTAATACTAACCCCAGTCTCTCCTTCCGATTCCATATCCCCTTGCTTTGAAGAGCAATCAATCAACTATAAACACAAAGAATCAATCGCCGCAAGCAAACATAACCACAGATCTGCACGCAACAGCACCTGGTAACGACGATCAAACATTCAGATTCCTAATTTATCAAACCGAATAGGAAAATCAACCATCGCATAAACCGAAAACACATAAAAATCGCACAATCTCAGTCAAACATCCACATTCACGAGTTTACACGTACGATCCACTGAATTAACGTAAGATTAACAACTAATAAGATCACACTAGTGCAAATTCACTTAGATTAAGTCATAAAACCGACAAAAAAGAAACATTCGAACCTCTGAAGATCTGGAGTCAATGGCAAGAAACGCAACAGAAACCGAGAGAATCAAACGCAAGGGATCATCAATATCAATCAATGGAGTTAATAGATCAAATCTGAAGCGAGAATAAAAGTAGGGATCTGGTGATCAAGTGGAGAAGAAGTATATAAATACAGAGAGTGTGTTATTGCATTGATACAAGATGTTCCAGCTGTTAATAGTCAGATCGAAATAGCTAACAGACACGAAAGTAACGTATTTTATTTTATTTATTTTTTATTTAGATAATGACATCAAATTAAAATAAACGTAATTAATTTCTATTTAGTGGTTAGATATATTGTAATTTTTTATAATAATGACTTAAATTATAATTATAATTATATTTATTAAACTAATATGAATATGTCACTTTAATTTTTAATTTTGAAGGTGTTCTTTTTTAACCCCACCGCATTATTTATATAATGTTGAAAAAAAGATAGTTGTTGAATTATCAAATAATCAAGATTGTCTCTTTCTCGCATTTGAGATCAGCTCACCGACAGCAATATTGCACCGACAGCTTATAAGTTCTTATTTTGGGGATGTTGCCATGTTAGACTCAACAATATTTATACGAATTTGATAATTAGAAAAGTAAAAATTCAGCAAAGTTAACATGGTGGTTAAGACTTGGCTCTTTCTTCTTGAAGACTAGAGTTCAAGTCTCACTATTGACATTTTAATGGATACCAATTAATGGAGGAATCTTGAGCTTAATATCGGAATCTGAATCAAGGGGGGCAAGTGTTTACCTATTCTATGGAGTTTATGCGCATCAGGGGGTTCGATCTCACCGTCAGTGACCGAGGAATCGATCTTAGTTACCAACCGTTAGGATAACTGAAGGTAGCATAACGGACCCTCTTCTATTCAAAAAAAAAATATTAGAAAAGTAAAAGATTATGTTAAATGAAACCTCGAGACGATACGAGTTCAAGCTCGTCAAAATCCAAAACTTCATTTTTAATGTTCAAATTTGGCTAGTAACAAGTTTTACAGGTTTGAGGTTGGCTCAGATTTAATTTGGTATGATTTATTAATTAAATAATTTATTTACTTGTATATATTTATAAATATTTTTAACATATAAATTGAAAGAAAATTTAAATATACCATCATATATATATATATATATATATATATATATAGGGAAGGGATCATATAATAATCCTCATTAATTGAGGTAACCCATTAACCCTGGTAAAAAACGCTCAAATTGCAAATTTTTCTTTTTAATGGTTTTTTTTATGCAAAAATAGGGGGCTCCTTTTTTAAGCGTTCGCTAATTCACAAGCGTTAAAAAGTTAAACGAAATGTAAGTTTACGTTACACTGCGTAATTATGTGTAATTATGATGTAATTTAGGTGGAGAGTAAGCTTAGCTGTTAAAAAAAAATCTAGTGTTTATCATAATTATTGAGACGTTAGTGAATGGGTTGGTGAGAAATTTTGAAAGTCAAGCTGCTTGATTCGAGTTGGTGGTTAGGTTTTAAAACCAAATTGGGTGGCATCATGTCATTGGATTATTTACAGTGGAACACATCATTGGTTTTTATTTTATAATATATTATTATTATAACATAATGGGATAAGATGCAAAATATATATTGCCCCGTTTTCGTGATTTTTAGAACGACTAATTATAATCAAATTATTAGCATCTTAAACTCAAACATGTTTCATTTATTATTTTGGTCATTTTATAGCCACTTAAAGCTTGCCTTTGCATGTGTGATTGTTCAGGCGTACCTCTAACGTCAGCTTAATTGATTTTGAGATTCTAAACAGACTTAAAATTTAGTTTTTTTTTTTCAAAGTAATGTTATAAAACTTCTATGTTTTTGCCAATTAGATGGATCACTTTTAAGACCACTTCTTATAAGTAATGCCAATATATATGAAGTTTTTTTGTAAAAATTAAAAGTTTAACATTTTAGAAACCCTAAACTCTTGTTTAATTTGTTTTGTCCATTAAACCAACCCTTCTACCCATAATAGTGATAAAATAGAACAGAGAAGGATCATATTTATCTCTGATCACTAATCTAGATAGTGATCACCTATATCTTATCACCAAACTATGTAGTGATCATGTTTACTAATTCTATAATTTTGATAGGGGTCACACTCACAAAATATAACAAAAGTTGTGAAAGAAAACTTAGAAAGATTTTTAGGACCTCTACATTTGTTCTCTAAGTCTCATGGCCGGCCATCGGGAGGGGCAGGGTGGGTGACCGTCCCGGACCCGACAATTTAAGGGGCCCGAAATTTTAAATAAAATTATGTATTATACATACACAAAATTTATATAAGAAATACATTACATCAATGTTTAAAAGAGTGCATGATCGGTCGGGAAAGAGGTAAACCCGACCTCAATCTCGGGCCCAATTTTTTTGGGAGGCGCAAAATTTTGGTATATATGTATATATAGAGAATCGATTGATGGTTTATTCAGTTCATTTTAATTAGTTTTCAATTTTTTCCCTATCCAAAAACCGAACAAACCGGCGGCTAAAATCAAATAAACCGGTCCGAATAAACTGAATTCAATCGAATAAACCGATTAAAAACGAAATAAACTAGTTAAAAACCAAATAAATCAATCCAAATCAACCGAATTCAAGCTCATATGTTATTTGTTAAAAGAGTAGAATTTATATTTTTTATATTCTTTTTATTTTCAATTTTATAACTCTCAGGTTTTAATTGGATGTTGTTCTTATGTTTATATGAGGTTAACTAGCTGGGCTGTAGATGACTTAATGAGAATCTAGGCTGGCTGTAGATGGGTGTAGCTGTGGGCTGAAGTTGCTAATGGGCTTTGGCTGAAGAGCTGGGCTGAAGACTTGTTAAACCGACTAATCTGTGGTTCTTTAAAAGGATAAGATCGGTGGGTCAGAAAGATAGGAAGAATTGAATATTTTTACGCCTTTAAGTGTGTGTCATCTTCTCTCATTTTTTAGGGTTTTCTTTGTTTAGATCTGTTGCTATTACGGATGTTGATATCATGAGTTTAGTCATGATATAGAGTTGTTCATCTGTTTTGTAGTTAGTAGCAGATTATTGTATGTTTGATGAGATCTCAAGATCTTTTATTTTTTGATTTGGAGTGTGCATGTTAAAGAAGATATATCTTTTGATCTTTTTAACATGGTATCAGAGCCGTAGTGCTCTTGGTGTTATCGTTGTGATTCTGGTTGTCTTCCGCTGATACAGTCGTCGTAGTTGGAGCTAGGGTTTTAGATCTGAAACCGTGGTCCTCAGATCGAAGAAGATCGTCGCCTTCTACACCATCTACTTGAGTCTTACAATCAAAGACTCAGTCAGAGAGAAGTTTAAGCCACCGAACGAGATCTGAGAAGCATCAGATCTTCAAAAGTCTTCACAACTGGTTTTCTGTTCAGATCTTGTAACCCTAAGTGAAGGTTACAGTTCTTGAACCTGCTGGAACACCCATTTTGGGCGCAATCCACTGTGAGATCGTTCTTGTTCCTTTCTTTTTCATTAACAACTTGAACTGAGATTTACAAATATCATAATCGGTCGATTGATATAACAATATAATCACAAATCAACTCCCTGGTTAAGACTTGTCTGATCACCCAAAGAGTGTTGATGAATCTGGAACACTGGCCAGGCTTCGTTGGTTTTGAAGAAATTATATTGTTATAATTTTTTGTGGGTATTTGTATTTCTTAGTGTCTGCGCATATTCTTGGTGATTGTGTGCTATACGTGTACTTCTTTGTGTGTTCTGTGTGCAAATTATCTTTGTTGATTGCACTAACTGTGATTGTGTGTGAATTTTTTCACAAATAATAACCAATAATAATCATGTCTGACACTGGACCAGTTATAACAACTGAGTCTGGTTCATCCAGTACTGGTGTCTCAAATGAGACATTAGTCAGTAAACTGGATATAAGTGACCCACTTTTTCTCCATCCTAGTGAATCCAATTCACTCACCCTAGTGAACTTCAAACTAAAAGGAACCGAAAACTATACTATTTGGGCAAATGCAATGAAATTGTCATTACAGGCTAAAAATAAAATCGGTTTCATAAATGGAAAATGTAAAAGACCAACTCATGATGAAGTCTTGAGTTCACAATGGGATAGGTGTAATTCTGTGGTCCTAACTTGGATCCTTAACTCTATATCTGAAGAGTTGTATGTGGGGCAGGTATATTCTGTACTTGCTTCAGAAGTATGGAAAGATTTAAAAGAAACCTATGACAAAATTGATGGGTCAGTTGTTTTTAGTCTATATCAAAAAATAAATAATCTGACTCAAAATGGGTCAACTGTTTCCGAATACTATCATAAACTAAATACAATGTGGAAACAATTTGATGTAATGGTTCAACTTCCCTCATGTACATGTCAAGCTTCAAAAGATTTTAATGACTTCAGTCATCTAATAAAACTTATGCAATTCTTAATGGGTTTGGATGAGGTTTATCAACCAGTAAGAACAAATCTTTTAACAAGAGATCCTCTACCTTCTATAAAAACAGCTTTCTCAATAATTTCAAGAGAAGAGTCCCATAGGGGAACTAACTGTTTAACTAAGGGACAGAACATGAGCTTTGTATCAAAGACAAATCAAGCATTTGAAAACAAAAAGAAATTCTCAAAAGGACCAAATCCAAACTTAAAATGTAGCCATTGTAACAAAATTGGACATGTTGTAGAAAAATGTTTTGAGATTGTGGGATATCCACAAGGGTTTAAACCCAAAAATGGGTCCCAAGTATCTGGGCAGACTAGTAAATCAGCAATGTCATATAACAATAAAGGGGTAAAAAATGAAGTCACAACCTCCTCTAGTTTTACACCAGAACAAATTTCAAAACTATTATGTCTCTTGAATGAAAAACAGACTCAAGAAGAGAAGAATATCTCCAATTTTGGAGGTAATTCTACTGATCTATTTTCTGGAAATGTGTGTATGAAACCTGTCTTTAGCTTTACAAACTGTATGTCACACCTGAATTCTGGCTGGATTGTTGATTCAGGTGCCAACCAACACATGATTATGTCAGATAAAGATCTGTTCAATAAAACGGATGTGTCAAACTTAAATATAACCGTAAAACACCCAAATGGAACTAATACTTTAGTAACCCAAATTGGATGTTTAAAATTAACAGACAATGTGATCTTATCTAACGTGTTTGTGGTACCAGGATATCATGTGAACCTGATGTCAGTTTTTAAATTGGCTAAAGATAATAAACTATGTGTACTGTTTGATGAACATAAGTGTTACATTCAGGATTTGCACACAAGGAGAACCTTGGTGACTGGTAATCAGATAGATGGTCTATATATAAGTGGTGAAATGCCTGAAAAGGTGTGTTTTAATAGCGTCATTAACAAAGATTTATGGCATGCTAGGTTAGGTCACCCCTCGGATCAAGTACTCACAATCTTAAACAAGAATTTTAAACCACAAAATGAGGGGCTGCCATGTGATATTTGTTTAAAATCCAAACAGCATAGAGAACCATTTCCACTTAGTGATCATAAATCAACAGAGATAGGACAATTAATTCATCTAGATGTATGGGGCCCATACAAGATAGCTAGTCAAGAGGGGTATAAGTACTTTCTAACCATTGTGGATGATTACACGAGATCAGTATGGATATATCTTTTAAGAAGAAAAGATGAAGTGTTTTCCAATATTGAAATATTTTTTAACTTGATTAAAACTCAATTTAACAAACTGATTAAAGTTTTCAGAAGTGACAATGGGCTAGAGTTTGTTAATAATCAACTTAAAAATTTTTGTGAAAAAAATGGAATTCTACATCAAACCACATGTGCTTATACACCTCAACAAAATGGCATAGTAGAAAGGAAACATAGACACCTATTGAATTTGGCTAGATCATTGTTGTTTCAAAGTAATGTTCCTATTCGACTATGGACTGATTGTGTACTAACTGCTGCCTATTTAATTAACAGGCTCCCTACTTCTGTCCTAAATGGAAAATCACCCTATGAACTTATGTTTGGCTTTCCTCCCTCCTTAAAACACCTTAGAGTTTTTGGTTGTTTGTGTTTTTCAAATATTTTGGACAACAATAATAAATTTGAGAGTAGATCAGAGAAATGTGTATTTCTTGGTTATTCTGTTTTCAAAAAAGGTTACAAAGTTATGAGTCTAGACTCAAAAAGAATTTTTTACTCTAGAGATATCAAATTTTTTGAAGAAATTTTTCCTTTTAAAACTGAATTTGAAAAAACGAAAACTAGTAATGATAATTGTCTTATTACTAGTCTAAATTTTTTTGATAACATTGAACACAACAATTCCGATGTCTCTAATGGTGAAACTCCTAATGATGATAGGAGGGATAGAGAAATATCAACACCTTCATCTGCTCCCAGATCTGATCGATTCACTAGTAAAGGCCTGGCTGACAGCTCAATGCAACACTGTGAAACTCCTATTTCCAGTGATGGCAGCAGAGTTTTTCAGCAGCCTCATGTTGAAAACATTAGGGCTGGTGAGGTGAGAGAAGCTGTTGATACACATGATGACAATAGCAACTCGGGAAAAGTTGAAAACATTAACTCTGAAGGAGTTAATGATCTCAATAGAGACATCAGGAAGTCTGTTAGAGTGTCTAATTTTCCTAGGCATTTCCAAGACTATGTAGTTGAAGGAAAGGTCAAATATGGACTCGAAAAGGTAGTTAACTACTCAAATTTGTCAAGTGATAACAAAAGTTTTGTCTTAGAATTAAATAAATCAATTGAAACAAAAACTTATAATCAAGCCAAACATGATGTAAACTGGGTAAATGCCATGAATGAAGAAATGGCAGCTTTAAATCGTAATCACACCTGGGATTTAGTAGACCTACCCTTAGATAGAAAGGCTATAGGTTGTAAATGGGTCTACAAAATCAAATATAAGTCTACAGGCGAAATTGATAGATATAAGGCTCGATTAGTGGCCAAAGGGTTTAATCAAAGGGAGGGAATAGATTTTGATGAAACATTCTCCCCTGTTGTAAAAATGGAAACAGTTAGGTGTATTATTAGTTTGGCAGTGCATAAAGATTGGTGTTTGTATCAACTTGATATTAATAATGCTTTTTTATATGGGTCTTTAAATGAAGAAGTATATATGACTACACCGGAAGGTTTTTTTAATAAAAATGAAAATAAAGTGTGTAAGTTAAAAAAGGCACTTTATGGTTTAAAACAAGCACCAAGAATGTGGAATGAAAAATTAGTTGAAGTTTTAAACGAACTTGGTTTTGTGCAAAGTAAGTGTGACTACTCTTTGTTTGTGTTGAATAAAGGTTCTGTGTTTGTTGTTTTACTAGTTTATGTGGATGATATTGTTTTGACAGGGAATAATTCAAGTGAAATTAACAAAGTAAAACAATTTTTAAAATCTAAGTTTTTAATAAAAGACTTAGGTTTGCTAAAATACTTTCTAGGAATTGAAGTTATAAGAACAGATTTTGGAATTTGCTTATCACAGAGAAAGTATGTTTGGAACTGTTAAATGAGTTTGGTCTAATTGGATGTAAGCCT
The DNA here is from genome assembly GCA_009363875.1 of Mikania micrantha. Lineage (NCBI taxonomy): Eukaryota > Viridiplantae > Streptophyta > Magnoliopsida > Asterales > Asteraceae > Mikania > Mikania micrantha. Next base: position 52,112,836 of record CM018689.1, on the reverse strand, counting down.
GTTAATACACCTATTGAGCCACATTATGTGCTAACAAAGTTGTGTAACAAAAATGATGTGGAACTAGATAATATTACAAATTTTCAAAAATTAATTGGAAAGCTAATATATCTGTCTCATACACGTCCAGATATTTCATATTCAGTACAATATCTAAGTCAATATATGCATAAACCATTTGAATCTCATTTGAGAATTGCTATGAGGTTACTTAGATACTTAAAAAGTGCTCCTGGTAATGGAATTTCTTTTAGGAAAGAAAAAGAATTCGATGTTTGTGCTTATGCAGACTCTGATTGGGCAAAATGTCTTGAGTCTAGAAGGTCTGTAACAGGTCATTGTGTATTTCTTGGAGGTAATTTGGTATCTTGGAAAAGTAAAAAGCAAAACACTGTGTCTCGGTCATCTGCGGAAGCAGAATATCGAGCGATGTGTTCAGCAGCTTGTGAATTGTTATGGACTAATAGTTTGCTTACAGAATTGAATATTCAGGTACATTTTCCTTTTAAATTGTTCTGTGACAGCAATGCAGCACTAGCTATAGCTGCTAATCCCGTTTTTCATTCTAGAACAAAGCACTTTGAACTTGATTTATTTTTCTTGAGAGAAAAAATAGCTTCAGGTGTTATTAAAGCATTGTCAATAGAATCTAATAATCAAGTAGCTGATGTATTAACAAAAGGATTATCAGCTCAACAACATTTGTTTTTGCTTGATAAATTGCAAATGTTTGATGTTTTTGGGTTATAAAATTGAGGGAGGGTGTTAAAAGAGTAGAATTTATATTTTTTATATTCTTTTTATTTTCAATTTTATAACTCTCAGGTTTTAATTGGATGTTGTTCTTATGTTTATATGAGGTTAACTAGCTGGGCTGTAGATGACTTAATGAGAATCTAGGCTGGCTGTAGATGGGTGTAGCTGTGGGCTGAAGTTGCTAATGGGCTTTGGCTGAAGAGCTGGGCTGAAGACTTGTTAAACCGACTAATCTTTGGTTCTTTAAAAGGATAAGATCGGTGGGTCAGAAAGATAGGAAGAATTGAATATTTTTACGCCTTTAAGTGTGTGTCATCTTCTCTCATTTTTTAGGGTTTTCTTTGTTTAGATCTGTTGCTATTACGGATGTTGATATCATGAGTTTAGTCATGATATAGAGTTGTTCATCTGTTTTGTAGTTAGTAGCAGATTATTGTATGTTTGATGAGATCTCAAGATCTTTTATTTTTTGATTTGGAGTGTGCATGTTAAAGAAGATATATCTTTCGATCTTTTTAACATTATTAATATGATAATAAATTTAAATCTGAATTTGTTTAATCATATGACCAAACAAACTGAATTCACAAAAAATTGGAACGATAACCGAACAAAAAAAACCAAAATTCAGATACGTTAGAAACCGAATTTGGAATTCGAAGTGAGGAACCAAAGCGAAAACGAATTCAAAATTCGGTTTGGTTTTTTCAGTTACGAACACAGTTCGGTTTTTTCAGTTACGAATACAGTTCGGTTTTTTCAGTTACATATACGGTTCGGTTTTCGGTTTTCTTGAACAACCCTAATTTAGTATTTGAATTCACTAGAGTGTTTTTTTCTCGATCGTCTTGGTCACCTTAATTATTCGGACCGTATCTGAAATGGCCCATTTTTTTTCCCGCCCCATGCCCCAGAATATTTTTTGATTCTCGGGACCGGCTCTACTAAGTCTATTCACAACTCGACCGCAAAACTCACAATACTCGACTTTCTCACATCTTTTTATATTTTTTTAAGTTATATTAATCATTTTTTCCTATCATTTTACTAAGGATTGATATCTTTCGAAGCATCAAAGATGGCCACTTCTTTGAAAAGGTTTTTTAAAGGCTTTAAAAATAATTTAGAATAAGAACTTTCTCAAAATATAGTGTGTATACGAGTTTGTGCCCCAATTTCAAGTGCCGACTTTATCTAGTCTTAAACAAGCTTGTTAATTATATAATTTTTATTTAATATACTAATTTATATTTACAAATAATCATTATTATATAAAACCGTTATGATAAATATTATTAAATAATATATATTAGTTTATATATAAAAACTAGTATTACAACATGTGTATTGTTGAACAACAAAAAGAATTCATGCATAATTAACTTATAAAAACTAGTATTTTTTATATTACCTCAAAACTTTATATAAAAGGCACAAAACTTTAATTTTCAAACAAATGAAACCATAGCAAACCTATTATATAAAAGAGAAAAGCATTAAAAAAATTCACGATGGGAAAATATAAAACAAAAATGTCAAAAACTAAGGTGAATGTCAAAAATCGCTTTAGCCTTTAAGGGTGGGAGTGTGACTACCATGTCATCCTCGTCTATGAGTTGATATTATATAAAGACAAAAGGAAACAAAAAAATAATAATAACAAAACCATGTTTTAGATGATTGTACACCATGCAACGTAATTAGTTCGAAACGAAAAGTATTTTTTCACGTATAGGTTTTAAATAACTAATAGATTATAAACAAGTTGAATTCGAGTTGAGCTCAAATTTTAAAAAATAAAACATTAACAAACCAAGATTTTATAAATTAATTCAAGACATTTTGACCGTTTTAGGAAACACAAAACAAACTATAAATTCGATGTTTCTTTTCTTCAAAGAACATGACATAAATCCTCTTATGAACGTAGTTGAATGTGAATTCATGCAAACTTATTAGGACTAACTTTCATCAAATGATAAATATATAATTTAAGTTTTGTTTATAAAATTCAATTAAAATGTAGCTTGTTTGTTGAGTCATTCATTAAAGACTCATGATATAATTAGTCTCTACTAAATATTTTGTTTCCAATAAAATTTTATTTACAAAAGACACCCTTAAAGACAATTATAGCTTGTTGACTGTGTTTATTCATTTAAAAGCAATAAATTTTGAATATTCTTATTCACTAATGGTTTCATCATTTGGTTATTGACAAATCCAAATTGATCGATTTCATGTTTCTTAATATAATTATAGGTAAGGTTCTTCTTAATACATTTGGTAAATTTCAATCATTTTTTTTTACATAATTTGTATCCTTATTCAGTTACATCTTATATATTGTAGGGAAAATTCCCAAAATGGCCACTTTGACCAACTTTTGCCCCATTTTTTCATTTGACTTCCCCCTTTTAAGTTTGTCCATCCTTTGAATTGGCGCCGGCCCTGTTAATTAATGGGCGATCGCATATATAGGGTCCAATTAAAAATTGTCATGTGGTTTATATGGGCGTGGACGCCCATATACTCTGGCACACGCCCTTAATTTCAAAATTTTTGTCTCGGGCGGCCCACCGTTAATAAAAAAAATCTAACATGCGTCAGTCTTACATGCGTACGAACCTGCTTAACAGGCGTTTGCTTTTTATTTCCAAATTTAATCCTCATAGGTGTCCGCCTGCTAAAAAATTTTCTATTTTTTTGAAAAAATTTGTTGAGCGGGATGTTTATCGACTGTATTTAGCAGACGTCCGGCCTTAAAAAAATGTATATATATTTTGCGTAAGTATGTTTAAATTAACTTTTGACAAACTATTGAAGAAAAAGTTAATTTAAACATAATTACGAAAAATATAGATACCTTTTTTTAAGGTCGGACGTCTATTAAATAAAGTCGGTAAACATCTCCCTCGACAAATTTAAAAAAAATAGAATTTTTTTTAGCGGGCGGACGCTTGTTACATACCGGCGGACGCCTGTATGTAATAGGCGCCCGCCTATGAAGATATAAACTGAAAATAAAAAGCAAACGATTTTTTAGCGGGCGAACGCCTGTTGCATACAGGCGGACGCCTGTATGTAATAGGCGCCCGCCTATGAAGATGAAATTTGAAAATAAAAAGGAAACACTTGTTAAGCAGGTTCGGGCGCCTGTAAGACTGACGCCTGTTAAAAAAAACTTTTAATTAACGGTCGGCAGGCCGTTACAAGTGTGTCAATGTGGGCCCGACGCACGTGACAAAAATTTTGAAATTATGGGCTTGCGTCAGAGTATACGGGTGCCCACGCCATATAAGCACATGACAAGTTTTAATTAGACCCTATATAGGGACCCGCCCGTTAATTAACAGGCGTCGGCGCCCGTTCAAAGGATAGACAAACTTGAAAGGGGGAAGTCAAATGGACAAAATGGGGCAAAAGTTGATCAAAGTGGCCACTTTGGGAATTTTTCCTATATTGCATTGTCCCTTCTCTTTGATTAACTAAAGTACTCTTTATTCGCTAAGTTAAAGTCAAACTAATGCTGCAGGTTTAACAATCTAATATATCAAATTAAAAGAATCATCATATAATGCTATGAGTAACAAATAAGTTACTAAAGTTCATATGAAATGATTACAACAAATTAAGAGAATCAACATATAATGATTCTTACCCGACCCGACCCGATCCAAACTTTTCATTTGGTCACACTTACAAATAACAAATTAAAGTTCATATGAGATCATTATATAAGGCCAAAAGCAGGAGCCTAAAATAAATATGAAATCAGCTTAAAATTAGTAACAAGTAACCCAAACTAAAAAAAATGAAAAAGATATTGATTTGAAGAAGAAATGGGTTGAAGACAATGCCATCAGATCGAAGAATATGGAATAAAGCTTGAAAACCAATTGAAGTACATAAAAAGAAAGAAGATTGGTAGAACGAATATAGCTTGTAAATTGTAATCCTAGGGCGTGAAGTTGATTGAAACTCCCAAGATTTGCTATCGGCTTCTATAAAACTCCCACGAATTTTGTTCTTTTTTTTTTTTTTTTTAAATCAGACAGGCCGGTTGGATACTTGGACGGGAAGCTGGAGGGGGACCGACCCAAACTAGTCACGTGAACCGCCCTCAAACAGACCTGCCGATTGAGCCGGTTCACTGGTTGGACATGATTTTAATTTTTTTCACTAAAATGCAAAACATAAAACATTAAAGTCAAACACTGTAATTATTAACATGACTATGATTGTTTGAATATTAATTATGTTTTTTAAATGTGTCTATAATTTTATAATTTTTTTGGAACTTTTTATATATTTATTATGTCATCTGATTCTTAAATCTGGTCTAATCAATCCAACCAGCCCGACCAGTAACTAATAAGACGTCCGGTTAAACGACTGATCCGATTATGAAAACACTGGTTTTCAGTTTTCACCACTTTGGTGATATACGCAGACAAACATGCACTAACACACATATAACCGTTACATTTGTCTATTTTTAATAGCAAAAACATATATCAAACACAAAAGGTCTTACTTGATATGACGGATTATATTCGAATCCAACCCAATGTAAATCAAGTTTCTTAATCAGGCCGGTCACATAGATGTTCATATGAAGAGCTTTGCCTTACCAGGCCAAAACCAAGTGCTGGTGCGAATTAGTGGCACACTAAACCGTTTCATCATTAAAATAAGTAACACTGGCTTCTTTCAAAATAATGGTACAATAAAAATGTGTGTATTTAGTATTTTATTGGTTCCTATCGATCTCATTCATTGTTCAACATGTACGGACGTAATGAAAAATATTATCAACAATTTTTCACCTAACTACCTTCAAATTTATTTAATTTTACATAAATTTCTACTTAAACTTTATTTCTACCTTCAAAATATTCCCTTCAAGTCCTCAATCTTCCCTTTGCATTCTTGATCACCAATTTGTCTATCGTACATAAATTTACATTTCTTCTAGAAATCAAAATAAGGCATTGAAGACACATTGGCAAAAAGACCCTCCAAATCCCATTCTCCAATTTTAAAGCTTTCTCCTGGCCAATGATTTCCAAAACCAACAACTTCCTCCACTTTTATGTTTCCATCACTACCCTCATTGAAATGGTGGTTAACATGATGTGTTGTTTTGTTATCTAACTCATGATGCTCAAAATTAGCATTATAAGCATTCTTTTCAATGACACTATTGCATAATGCAAGGGGGTTAGTAATGTCATTTTCCATGTCAAACATATAGGGTACCTCTAGAACATTATCCACATATCCACCTTGTTCTAAGCAAGAGGAAATGTTCAAGAAACTTGATCCACCATTTGTCTCACAATTGGTTTTATCTAGAACTATTGGTGGCAAATGGCCAAATTGGTCATGACCATTCATGAACAAAAGGTTATTATGTGACGATGAAGATGTAGTTGTCGACGATGTCAAACTTGAGTCCATGTAGTTGTTCAGAATCTCATGATCATAAATTGACACAAGCATGCCATCTTCTCTAGCAATATCATCAATGCCATCATTTTGGGAGATCATAGATACGTCGGTTTTGTTGGTCTTCAATCTTTTCTTTATCGTCGAGTTCCAGAAATTCTTGATTTCATTATCTGTCCTTCCAGGAAGACGAGCTGCTATTTGTGACCACCTAAATTTGTGATCACAAGGGATGTACATTAGTGTAAATGTGTAATGTCTTACAAACACAAAACCAATATAAGAAAGAATATATAACTTAGATTCTTTAGTAATCTTTATCATAACTAAAGATTACTACAATGTGCACACCCTAACTAAGTAACTAGCTTGCATACATATATAAATCATACATAGAGACATGCATGTGTGTACCTATTGCCAAGAACCGAATGCAAATGTATAATGAGGTCTTGTTCTTGGGGAGAAAACGCGCCTCGTTTAAGATCAGGTCTCAAGTAATTGATCCAACGAAGACGACAACTCTTTCCACATCTTTGAAGGCCAGCATTCCTCGCAATATCGGTCCAACAACCATGCCCATTCCTCAGCATATAATTCATCAGTTTCTCATCTTCTTCAGGTGACCACAAACCCTTTCTAGTCTTCATTTGTATTCCCTTGTTAACTGCATTAATGTTACTATTGTTATTGCATCCTTTTTCTCTTTCATATTGATCTGGCTTCCTCATTGTCACCAAGGATATGATGATCAAGATTCACAGATTAAGATCAAAGTATGTATAGTTTCTTTTAGTTTTGGGGAGATTTGGGTTTGATTTAGATGAGAATATGCTATATATATGTATATATGTGTGTATAGATATTTATATAATTTTTCTAGTCTTTGAAGAGAGAGATAGACAAAAGGATGAGAGAGATGAGATGATGGTTGGTGTTCTTGTCTTTGACTCAAACTAGTCTTTTTAGATGCATTTTTCTTCACTCACAAGGTAATCATCATATCTGTATGAGAATTGGTTGATAGAGGATACACCATATTGCTTCCACTTCACATAATTAACAATCTCTCTCTCTCTTAACAAATCATACAATTTTATATATTTTATGCATATCACATAATTTAATATGGATACCTATGTGTGAAGGAATGTTTCGTTGAAAAATTAAATCTAAATTTTCTCTTTTATGTATAAAAGAATATTATTGAAAAATTCATAATAACATATAAGATATTTTGTTAGTTTGGTTAAATGAACGAATATATGTTTCAATATTGCATTCGCTCATTTGTTTTAATAAACATTTGACAATCTGTTCATGTATGTTTTGTTTAGTTTATTATGTTCATTCGATAAATATGTTTTACATTTATTTTCATATTTAGTTTATTATATTAATATTTAAACTAAACACATAGTTATGAAATTTATATTTTGTTGAAATCTTACTCATTTGAAAGTTGAAACTTAAATCTATTATGATTATTTCTTTTACTAATTCCAGCTAGTGTTTTCTTTAAAATAATTATATTTAAAAATTTTGGTATGAAGTAGTTAACTTTATATTTATTCAACATAATTATGTGTAATTTTTGAGATTAATAATATTGATTTTTATGTTCAAAATAACATATTAAGAATATGAATTTTTGTTTTCTAACTATTTATATATATTTTTTGTTTATATAATTGAACCGTTGGTAAACAAATTTAATTTATTAATAAATAAACATAAAAATTTTTTAAGTGAATATATATTTTTGAGTTAATGGTAAACATGTTCAATGCTAAGTACATACTACACACTCGTATTTGTTAGATTGTTTCCGGCAAATTTTGTTTTCTAATCATTTATCATATGAATTCTTTAGTATTATTTTTTATAAGAAATTAGTTAATTTTTTACATGTTTTAGTATAAAAAAATCCTTAATGTTTTTAATTATAATAATGTTAATTAGGTTGTGGGGTAAGACGGCAGTCCGTTTTATACTCTAACCTATGAATTGGCAACACCTCTCTCTCTTTCATCCCCACAACATTACTTTGATCATCACCGTTGCCATATGGAGAAGCCATCGTTCTTCTACACACGTCTAATATTTCGTTATTTCAAGAACCTTAGATTAAAATTCAAATTAAAAAAAAAAACATTTAATAATTTAAACTTTAAATCATTAATCATTAATAACTCATACTAAAAAACTTAACAAATCATAGTTTTTATTTTGTTGTTTATAGAAATATTGATCACATATTCATGATCCATTTATGATTAATGCTTCATTCAATTGATTTTTGTTTACAATAATGATTATAAACGAAACAAGAAAACGTGCCTTACTTATAAGCGAAACCAAGTGTAATGGTATGATGATTATACGAGTGAAATTGTATTTAGAAATGAAAGTAAAAATTAAAAGCATTATTTTATCAAATTATCAGTATGTATTATTATTGATGATCGGGTAATTGTTTGGATTATTAAAATTTTAATTTTTCTAAACAAGATTTGTTTAAAGAAAACGTTATATTTGTGAAAGTGGTTGGAGATTATGAGACAAAAGGACCGTAACATGATAAAGCATGTCTTAGTTTTGAGGTAATCCACTTCCTACGCAAATTAACTGTCGTCAACTAATTCTCTTTCTCAAACAATTTTCAATTAATTAAAAAAATAATCATTTATCTTCTAACTCTAATTTTAGAACGAAAAAAATATATAACTTTATGGAAAAAAAATAAGAAAAAATGAATGAATGGATTATCAAACAAATCGCCATTAAGGCCTTGTTGACCCCTTTGTTGAATATGGGTTGAAAACGTAAACATAATTCTTTTACTTTTTTTAATAAAATAAATACATTTTTTTCTTTATTTTGTGTAAAGCGAAAGTATACCGTTCGTATAAAACATATAGTACAATGCCATGTAAGATTTCAAGGTTTGTGAATTTCACTATTTCAGAATTTGTAATCTCTTAGACTTCTCCCAATCGTGTTTGACATTCTCAGATTTAAATCTTTCTTGCTGGTTACTAATAAAAATTAATTAAATGAGATAGAGTTAGAGGTTACAGAGCTCAAATCAAGATAAATGATTGGTTTGGATGAACACTTATTATATTTTGATTTGAAATGGATTACACTATGACTGTGGCATAGAACGGTTGAGATATATAAGACCTTAACACATTACAGATCAAGATGAGTAACATAAAAAATGTATGAATAAAATAGATTCAAACACATAACAATAATTAATAATTTATATAATGAGAAAATCAAAAAAAATTAATCAAATATACTTTATGTTTAGTTACAACTCATTTTAACTTTAAGTATATTGACACTTTTCAAAAACGACACATTTAGCTTCAAATTGATTTTGCTTAAAACGTTTTCTAACTTGAAACTTTAATTTAGAAGAGATGATGGAAGCGCAAGTCATGTAGAAACAAGATTCAAGTCTTTCTGACCCGTTATCCGACCCAATTCAATCCGCCACGGTTAAGTTACCTTCATACAGCAAGAGAATAATACCTAGTATTCACCAAAAATTGACCATTCAAACTAGACCAAAATTATTATCCATATATAAGATGAAAAGACACCAAAATTGTTGCCGTCTTAGTTCACAGTAATAACCGTCACCCCTTTCTAAAGAAATTTAAATGTTAGTTAGTGTTGAAATCAGCATAGTCTTGATAAAATCTGATTTCACGTCTTGTAACACGTATCAATATATAATCTGACAGCTCATTTGGTTTTTAAGTAAATTCAACTGAACGAACACTAACATTACATAAACGTAAAAATGTAAAATATTTCAATTCATTGTCGGTCCTTCAAGAACCAAAAGAAGAGTTAGATTTGGTTGTGACTTGATAGTGGATATTATCAGTTGGCACCGCATGTGACATGATGATACATCAGTGATCCGTCAGTGATATAAATTAGCAGTTTAAGAAAAATAAAATTAACAGTCTAAGTAGACAACATGTCAACGAGATATTTGGTTACAACGACCGTCTTGGGTCAGATCAAAACCCGGAAACAAAAGCCTGGGGGTTATGTCAAACATGTGTGTCTGCAGGTCGAACAAGCAAAAGTTCGCATGTTTTCAAACCATTAGAACCGAGCTTTGTAAGCTCTAGATATTGACTTTTTAATCTATAAACCACCTTATGGTTTTGTTCACCAACTCATGTAAAACAAAATTTACCGTTTTTATTTTTTCAAGTTTTATATCAAGCATGTCTATGTAAGCAATTATATTTTATTAATGTTTAGCTAGTTAAGAAAAATGAGTCTCATGAAGACAAAAACATTGACTGTATTAATCATATGTCTCATATATAAGTATAATCATTTTTGTTCAAATTGTGTAATAAAATTCTGCATTAACTTCATTTTCTAACATAAGCTTAGAATTGCAGTTTTCCAAGAGCGAAATTGCACAAACCAAGGTTTTGAGTGTATTTCATCGTCTTCGTATCGGCGTATCCTACCAATAATTTTGCTATATAAAAGATTTACCAAGTCTGATTGTTGTAAATGACAAAAGGGTATAACAATACCTCTATTTTTATTGATTATTTTTTAAACATCAATATGATGACTCCTAATAATCCATCATTGTTAACAGCACAGCTCTAAACCTCAACCTAGGAATCAACACCTCTATGTATACACAACTTTTTTTAGTAGCAACTTTTTGAGATGTCGTTGAGATTTCATTCTAAAATGACTTTTTGAGTTCATTTTTTCAAAAAAACCTTTAAGTTAAAAAACAGTTTGGCAATCCTGAAAGGACTTTTGAATGCCAATGTTGCCCACCTACCGCGAACGCCACCACCCCACCGCAAACGTTGCCACTCACCGCCACCTGCCACTATTACCCACCACTGCCAACCGCCATTGCTGCCACCCACCACCGCACCACCCATCACTATTTTCACAACCCACCACCGGTACACATAACCTTAAAATGGTTGTTTATATAAAATTGTCCTTATTAGTCATTTTAGAAAAGTCAATCCAAACACATTTTTAAAACTTTATTTCTAAGTTAATAAACACTTTTGACAAAAAAAATACTTTTGTAGTTAAATAAGCAATCCCAAACATGCATTACTTCTAAATGACACCTAATACCACATTTGTAAGAATTTAAACTCATCACTTTTGTAATGAACAGTTACCAACTCCACAAGCCTACTATCACAAACCCAGCTAATTTCATATTCAATTCAGAATACTATCATGTAATACGCATGCAAATGATAACATGAATTTTCTTTCAAACCCAGATGTTCCACCTCGTCTTAACCCCATTATCCCGATTGCATAGAATTATCATCATAATAGAAAACTTTTTTAACCGTAAACTCACCTTTCAGGGTCTAGATTCCAGCATCAACGAACTTTGGCTCATGTGAAATCTCAGCATCATTAAGCATGACAGCTCCATGTCCAAAATCATGACCAATTTTCATCGATCTTTTGGCCACTAAGCAGTTTTTTGCAAGAATTTGGCACTACTCTTGCAATAAATTTATAAGCACAACCAAATATCTACACACTTTGATTCTCTCTTGTTGAACCAGTCTGTATCGTCAGTGTTAAATGTTTCACCGGACATGTAAATTTATATAGGCATTCAATGGCCTTCACATCAACATGTAATGAGCTTCATTACCCGTTTTGTTACATTTCAACACTTTGAAGGATTTAACCATGAAAAAAAAAAGGTTCACACAATTTCTGTGAAAAATGTGAGCAATATGAAAACACAAAACTTGTACAATTGGCAGTATCCTAATAGCAAAATTAGAGAAGAGTAACTTTTTTATTTCATCAACTAACCAGATGTTGCAAATGGAAATGCAAGGATAAAATTCTTTTTAGAGGGTGATTAATTCGGAAAACTTGAGCACAAATGCTTACGGAAAAAAGTCACCTGAATCAGGCATCAAAGTTAACTGGGTCACGCAAGAACCGCTCCATTTGCCTTGCTCTGGTTTTTATTGACATGTCAAAAACTTTTTGCCCAAATTCCACCACAAGTCCACCAAGAATACTGGGATCAATCTGATGTTTTTTATACAAAAAAAATATTTAGAAAAGTGAGAAGAATGGTTCCCTTAGAAAAAATAAATAATAATCAAATGGAACCGCTTTAGACCCATCTAATAAAAAATCAACTTGGATTGTATTTTACCTTCAATGGGTCAAATAGGTAAAATTTTAAAATCTAAGCTAAAAAATGGGATTGATGAAACAGGTTAAGCGGTTTTACCCAAAGAAAACTCATGAAATGAATTGAAGGCAACCAAAGGGTATGAAGTGAAAAGCATGGTCCCATCACATAAGTCAAATAGTAACTAAATTCTACAATTTCAACCCATTTCAATTTGTGTTGTAGTTTGCCTTCTAAATGTCAGATGGCTAAAATTAAAACCTAGAATGAGAAGGGTCAAATCGATTAAATGGCTTTGCCCAAAACAAATTAGTTAAATGGATAAAAACTCAAAAGGGGGCCAAGTGTATTTATATGGTTACAGCTCACTGCAATCAAAGAATTACTGGATTATTTTAACAGTTTTTGTGGTCATATAATTTAAGTTAATTATTTGTAAAATTAAAAAAAAAAAGAGTTATATTGTTGGTGGGTAAAGAAATGGGCACATTACCTTCTGCTCAAGCTTAACTGTTTTCCCTTTACCAAGTATTTCCTGTAAAGTGTCTTTTAATTCTTTCTCCTCTTCAGCAGGGAGTGGCTGATAGAATCACAAGATTACAGCAGTATAGGTATATCAGCATTCAGCAATATGAAATAGCGCAGCTAATTAGACTAAACTGAGTTATACTAACATTAAAAGGTGGAAAGAGAATGAAAGAGCATGCAAAAAATAACCGGTTAAACAAATCTAAAAAAAATTCTTTTAAATCTCTTTGATTTTTGCTCTGACTAGATCAAATAAAATGATTGGTAAAATTTGAGGCCTTGAGCATTATATTATTATAAAACCTTAATGAGATTAACACAAAACTTTAAAGGAACCAAGAAATTGCAAACCACTATTGTACATGCAGGATCTAAAAAAAAAAACTAACAATTGTGGTGTTATGAAAAAAAAAAAAAAAAACACATGGAAAGCATTATGTTTGAAAAAGTTTAGATACAAAGGTTTTTAATGTTATGTCCTATTTAAGTCAAAATTGGACTTACAATGACAGTAGTGACAACAGCTTTGATTTCTCCTCGATGTGCCATGGTCAAATCTGAAAATCTCTTAGCAATTGTGTCAACATGTCGAAGTCGTCCGTTATCAGCCAAAACAACTGAAACAAATTACAGTTCACATGAAAAATATATTAAGCTAATATCATTTATATTATTGGGATTGATCAATATAAGAGGTAAAACTAAAGAACAAGTACACAAATTCATAATCTTACCTAAGAAGTTTTTTGTGACATCTGAAAATTTAGCTTGAGCACAGATTTCATTAATGGCTTTCACTCTGATATCTGCTGGTACTGCTAAATCTTTCATAAATTGTGAAAATGTTGATGCATTGGCAGTAGCTGAAACAAAATCAAGTATTTCGGATTCAACTTTATCTAATACATTGGCTTTTGCTGCTGCAATGTATAATGCTGATGCATAGTTTCCAGATCCCCCAAACATAGCCACAGGCACCTGAACAGCATCATGGGTTCATGGCAGATAGTTTTAATCTACTTCCCATATAAAAGAAAAATAACTGAGAAAACATTATACTTGTGACACATTTCAATACCATATATTAAATGGTCAAAGCATCATATAGAAGGCAGTATAGTGTCTCCATGCTTGTTTTTCTAAGCTTAAAAGTTAAAGCAATATAACATGTTTAACTTAAATATTACCTTGACCTTTGGTTCCTTAGAGGCAGAAAAAAAGTTTCTATATTGCTGCAAAATAAAAATCCCAGAGTTAACATAACTCAAGTCCATTGTTCATTAGACTTAGTACCACTTAGACATCCATTAATGTCTTGCAAACATGAAATACATGTAAAGATAATTAAACACCGACACCGTAGACGAAAAGAAACCATTTACAAATTGCATACTAAGATCTGCTACTAGTTGAACAAATAAATAAATGTGGAATAACATTTTTCTTTGATATTGAATACGTGAGCAGTGTTGTAAAAATCGGGATTAATCGGCCGATTAATCGGGATTAATCGCTAGTCGGTCCTAAGCTGATTAATTTTTGCCTAGTCGGTTCAAAAATCGCTAGTCGGCGCTAGTCGGGACTAATCGGGCCTAGTCGGGATTAATCGGGCCTAGTCGGGGCTAGTCGGCCTAGTCGGATTAATCGGTCCAAGGGCAAAAAATCGGTCAACAGGGCAAAAAATGGGTCAACCGGCCAATAATTTTATGTTTAGGCCAAAAATTTTGGTCCAAGGCCAAAGAAATTGTGGTTTTTCTTCTTCTCTGTCTTAGTCGACTCCCAAAATCACGATCAATCAGTCAATAAGCAGCTGCACACGATCGGTCTCAGCCGACTCCCAAATATGCTTATATTAATGTTTGGATTTTTAAGTACTTTGTTTATTATCTTTAAGTTTATTAGAAAAATATTTGAATTTTGAAGTATTATATTTATATTGATGTGTGTATTTGTATGTATATATATAAAATTTTGAAAAATTCTATACAAAAATTCCAATCCGATTAATCCCGATTAATCACGATTAATCGCTAGTCCCTATCTCGCCGGCCGACCAGCGACTAGCGATTTCTCCAACCATGTACGTGAGTGCATTAAAGGGTTCAAGAATAGAACATCATAACCAAAATAAGTTCATGGATAAGCTAACTCAGTAGAATGGATATCCCTAGCATAAAACCTTTTTGTTGAGCAGAAGCAGTTGTCAACAAAACATTGCTCCCTAAATACATCAAAGCCTATGATTACCAATCCAATATCATATTTCAAATTGATCCAAGACTAGTAATGCAAGTGAAATGAACTCTCCCTCAAGTTTCTTTTATAACTGTAAAACTCAATTCAAGAGGATTTAGGGTTTGATTTTTTTACAAGGGCAGAATCATATAAGGTCAGTTGCAGACACTCGCACACCTCAAGGTTTCCTGTACAATAATTTATGCGTGTGAAATATGTTAACATGAAAATGATGCATAATCTTTGGCTGTTCAATAATAGAACGAATCTTATTAATCAACTGTTTAAGTTCACCCTCATGATCCGTAAAAAAACTTAAGGTCCAAACATTCATCAAATCAGCTACACACAGGCTTAAACAAACAAAAATCTCATATCATGGCAAAATCATTGAAACTTTGTATTCAGAAACGATTAATACAAAAAATATTATGACTCCTCAATTCATAATATAATTACCTCTGGATTGATGAAATTAGGGCAAATCACGGCTCGTGAGACGTGTGATCTCTGAGTTGATAGAGAATCATAAATGAGGGCCTTGGCGAAACCATTGATGTTTGATCTGATTCGAGCAGCCATAGCCATTACAATCGAACCCTAAACGAATCTGCAGATAGATTGAGGCTCTGGTTTTTCAATGGAAGTGACAACGCTAGCTTTACCCGTTAGGAACCCATTTACAATGCCGGTAACCCGATAAGCGCGGATGAATATGTTGCGGGTTGTACATGCAATGTGATCGGGTCATCATGTTTTGGGTCTGCATAATATCCAAAGATGCAAAATCCTTGTTAAAATAATATAAAATTTAGATTATTGCATTGTACTTGTACACTTATAATTTGGGAAATGTTAACTAGAAAGTAGAGGTGTAAACGAGCCGAGCCGAGATGATCCTTAGCTCGTTAAGCCCGAGCTCGACTTGTTTAGATAAATTATGGCTTGAGCTTGAGCTCGGCTCGTTAAGAGCTTTATTTACTAGGCTCAAGCTCGGCTCGTTAGAAAATTTTTAGGCTCGATTTCGGCTCGGCTCGTTCAGAATTTATTTATTTAATTTATTTACTTTAATTACTAAGTTAATTATATTTTCTAAATTTAACATAAAATATTTGATTTAAATATATTTATCATAATTTTACATATAAAACTAATTAATTTTATAAATAAACACTTAATATAATAAAAAAAAATTATATAAATAAAAAGCTCATTAAGGCTCGCGAGCCGGCTTGAGCTCGATATGTAAAGCTTGAAATCGGGCTTGATAACTAAACGAGCCACATTTTTGGCTCGAGCTCGGGCTCGTTAAAGCTCGGCTTGTTCGAGCTTTTACCCCTAGTATTTCACAAGCTGTCTTGGTTCGTTTACACCTCTATGAAAAAGACCACCATTAAAATTATTTATAGGTAGTTAGTGGGTTAAAATTAAAATCTATATTCGTATTTATATTTTTTATTTTTATTAAAAAAACACAAATAAGTTGTTTATTGGCTCATTGGCTGAATATGAAAATAGATATGAAATGATTCGCCTGTAGAATTTATAGAGAATGAAGATTAAACTGATTCAACATTTATAGGCCTAGATCAGGCTTGTTTTAAATTTGAGTGCACTTTTATTGATAATGTTATGGTATAAATCAAGGTGTATTTTATCGTAGGTTTTCATTGATTCATTCTTTTAGATATAGGCCAAGCTCGTTTTAACTCGGGTACTTTTTTAATTGACAATGTTATTGTATAAAAAAAGGTTAATTCGTCATAGGGTTTCCGTTATATTAATGAAAGCTAAAAAAATACATCTAATTGGGGGTCTTGAGTTACACCCAAAGGACAAAACAAATCCAACCTGATTAAGGGCTCATAATGAGCGTAAACTAACTAAACTATTTCGCTTCTTGTGTCATGTTTATAAGTCAAGTCTTGTTCAAGGTGTTAATGAAATCTTGCGTAAGTTCGTGAATGACTTACAAACTTAGGGGATTTTTAAGATATTTTTTCTCCTTGACAAAATTATATAGGTTTTCTTGTCTAGCAAGCAAGATCATGTTGTATATTTTCGTGTAATTGGATATAAAGTAATATTAAAGAGTTTGAGATACGGAATGCACACTCGTTTAATATTTCTGAGCTACTGACCAAACGTGGGGCCAAGGGGGCCGCACCTCCTTGCGGGGTCCTAGGGGCAAAGTTTTGCCCCTGGTGGCTGTCCAGCTGGCCAATCAGTGGGCGGGGGTCAACGCCTCGAAACCTAAACGGAATTTGCTTATCTGTTTTGTTCGGAAATTACCTTAACCCGTGACTTGACCTGCGATTTCACCCGCCAATAACTAACTTGCGGTTGGTTGGTGATGAATATAGAAACGAATTCGCAGACTTTTCCAGATGCAATCGAAATTTGTATCTCTGAATCTCTCTATTGGATTATCCCATAATCAAGTTTCTTGAACTTGAAAGAGGAAAAATATTGATTTTGGATAGTGATTCATACATGATCCGATAGATTTCGAAGTGATTTAACGAATTTCTCCGACACAAGAGACTTTGGGAGATTTTGGAAGTGATACAATATTCAACACTTTATTTATATATGTAGCACACAAAGAAATCGATTTACCACATATACTTGTAGAGTGATCAAGATAAACAAAATTGCCTCCACCAAAACCAAATTTATCATTAGTATTGAAATTCAGATGAATAATGACAACGCTTCTAAATAAAGGCATATAACAAAGTTCTTTGTAGCCTACTAGCATTGTATTTGAATTGGTATACACTAGTATACATAAGAATTAGAGAGTGAACCTTGAAACAACAAGTAAAGTTGGTGTTTTGTAATCTTTAGGTCATGAGTTGAACATCATAAAAAACAACCACCATTTGCACAAATACGTAGAGTGAGATTGTGACGTCAGATGGTGAAACGATCTGACATTTCATTTAATCATGTGCATAACAAGAGCTAAGTCACGCGTATGTTATACACAAGAATTAGATGGAATTCAAAAATTAAATAACATGATAAGTTGTGATGAAACTACTTTTTTGATTAACTTTTGACATTAATTGTGTCAACTATCAAACAATTTTTATTATAACAATTAATCAAAATCAATCAAATAAGTGTGAAGTGTGTTGATCTGAATTTATACGAGAGTTGCGAATTGTTGTTTATTTTCGAGAGTTTCAAAAAGAAAGAAATCAGAATATTCCCAATATTTTTTATTATTGCCTCGATCGATGGTTCTTATAATTTAAAAAAAGTTGCTACACTAGGAGATTTGAACAATGAATCGCTCCTAATTAAAAGCCATTTTTCAAAGGTAATAAAATCGTTTTTGGATTGCAAATATTAAATTGTTAATCTTGCTATTTAAACTTAGTTTCTTAAAACTATTATCAGAATTAACTTTGTACCAAATTTAAATTATTATTTGCACTCGTCTATATTTTAATTACATAAAATGACCATTAATAACACTAAAATCACTAACATTCTTTCTATGTGTTTGAGCCTTTAAGGGTTCAGGTTTGCAATAGACGATGATATAGAAGCACATCTTTGGTCATTTTGTCAAAGGACTTGTAGTCTGATAGTAGCTCTTTAATTTCTTTATAATAGGTTTTGTGTTAAAATATGGTCGAAACATAAGTTTACCTTGTTATGGGGTTCCTTCTGGTGTGAGCTCAGGCAGTCTGGCACCCTAGATCGTTAAATTTAAGGGGACGGTTGAAATATCGCTTTAAGTGTCGTCGTACCAAGCTGGTCAAAAAGTGAAGTGGATTATAATATTCTTTAAAAGTAAATAAGTAAATAAATCCATCTTATCAATACTAATTAATCCTTTGAATTCCAACATACTTTTAAGAAGCTAATCAGATAATGTTTATAGAAGAATTATTCTAATTATAAATATGTGAAAGTCAAACAATGAAAGAAAATATTAAAAACAATAAGCATATCTTAAAAAAAAAACGGTAAGCCGGCACAGCTGCACTCGGTGTTTTATATGGAGTTTTTTCTAAAGTGGTGTGAGACTACAAGTTGAATTAATATTAGTGAGTTAAAAAATATTTATTAAAATGATAATTTTCTTTTATTCTTTATTTTAAAGAATCTTTTACATTATTTTCTCTATTATTTTATTCATTAAACCTGATATCTTTTTTTGCATTTAGTTATTTTTCAAGGGTTTACCTCTGATAAAAAAATTTAAATTAAATTTGGAGTAAATACATCATCAAAATCTTCAAAAAGATCCAATCAAATGACTAACATAATAAAGAACAAAATAATATGTTGCATTTTTAATCATATTATTTACAGAAGGATTTTTGATCTATAATTTAAAAAAAAACACACATATATATTTTACTTTAAATTACTTCAATAAAACCACCTGAAATATAAATATACCAGATTATAAACCCGAGTATTACACGGGTTTGAGTAAAAAAAATGAAACAACTAAAATATATTTACGATGAATTACACAATCTATTATATAGAAATAATTTTATACTTACAAATACAAATTATAAATCTCTTAAAACTTGTTTATAACCAAACTACACAAATAAATTTATATAATTAATTTACGCATATTCATTCTAAACTTCATTCGTTTTTTACGGATAAGAATTTTGTCAATTTATAAAAAAAAACGTAAATAAGATCAAGGGATACATGTATATCATAAGACCATAGCCATAATTGAGAAAAAAAAAAGAAAACAAAACTAACAACATACGGCTTGATTTCACGCAAAAATAGGATCTGGGAAAAATTTTATCATCAAAATGAATTTTTAGATATTTTCAAATTTTAAATTAGTGTGGCAAATTTGATTTTAGAATTAATGTGGTAATGACACATGTTAAATTTAATATGAGAATTATTGTAGTGATGACACATAAGCAAAAAAATCTTCTTTTATTATAAAGTATAGATAATAAACTGAGAGTTATGTCCTTTTTGTTTCTTGGTAGAAACACAACTCAATTTTGTATAGAAATCACGTTATGTCGGTATTTGACAAATTTGTGTATGACAAAAGAATACTAAACCAAAAACTAACTTAACGTCTTCATAGTGTATATAAAATAAATACGGCCTCTACGACATATGTTAATTTGATTGAACGCTCCGTAAAAACATGAACGTCTCTTCGTCTGAATGGATGATGACGATTTCGTAACTTCCTCATCCCAACTCAATTTTTTGGTTTAAGTTATTTTATAGAAAAATAATGGCTATTTTAGAGAAAAGGGTGATTATTGTAGAGAGTTGAATGTTGGTTGAATGAGAAGAGTGATTTATTTATGGTGATTTAAAATTATTATTATTATTATTATTATTATTATTATTATTATTATTATTATTATTATTTTGTTCCAACGGTAAACAATTGAATTTTTTTTCTCCCAAAAGTCAAATGATTTTTTGATTTTTTTCTTGGCATCAAACGGTTGTCATGAGGAGAGAGCCCTACGCCTCCGGCCATCACGCCCCCATCACGCCTGTATGTAGTGGGGGAGGGCGTCACCAGGATGTGACCGACCCCTCTCATGCCCCACTCACACATCATGACACATAACCTGATAATAAGTTGGTTGACTAAAACAATAAAAACAAAAAAAATTATAATAAAAATACTTAAAAATTAAATTGTTAGTGACAATATAAATATTTTTTAAATAACTCATTTTGGTAATTATTTTTTTGTCAATGTCTTTTTTGAAAAAAAAAGAGAAAAAAACTCTTTGTATTTGTTAGCTAACTAGCTATTACTCCATGTTACATGTTAAATAAAAATTTAGACAATATAAGATCAATATGATTAAAATTATGTGTAATTTAATACTTTAAATAATAAAATAATTATATAATTTATTTAAGCAAATGTTTGTTTCCTCAAATATCTTATTTTAAAAAACTGTTTTGGAAAATTATATATATTAAAGTTCATGAAAATGAATAGTAAATATATAGATATTTTATTGAATAGTAAATATATATACATATATTATATTAAAAGTGTGTGTGTATAGTAATAGTGATGCATAGAAAATGAATAGTAATGCGTAGATGTTTATCCATGTTGTGACGTTTTGATAACTTAGACGTGGATTCCGAGAAAAATTTTTAACTTTGAAAAGTTTTAAATAGATAAAAAGATATTAAATTTGAGAGATTTGCTTAAAGATTTGGGCTTTTTTATCGAATTTGAAATATTTGGTTAGATATTTGGGTTTTTGTTTAATTCAAACAATTGGTTACCAGTGATAAAATATTTTGTGCGTAATTTATTTTATTATTTTTATGACATATCTTTGAGAATTTTGTATGATTTTATGTTTTTATGATAAATTTGTATAGAGTTCGTGATAAGAAATTTAATTTTGTTATTTAATTTATGCTTTTGCAAATTATATATAATATCCGTTCTTAGGAGTGTATTTGATCATGAAAGTAGCTACATAACAGAGTATTTATTTACAAAAACATATGATTTAAAAAATATTCATTAATACGATTGGTTTTCACTTATTTCTTTCTTTTTAATTAATTTATTATAAATTTTTTTAATTCATTAAACATATTATCAAATTTCTATTTTTTTTATCAATTCACATTAGTTTCTAATTTTTATAAATGCCAAAACAACTCGACAAGTTTAGGTACTCGATTTTTGTTGCCTAAACTCATCTATTTGTCTTCACTTATCGCTTCAAGACGACTTTATTTAACGTTTCTACTTTTTTTTTTGAACAACTAAACATACTCACTGGTTTAGACCTCTCACCTGTTAGGTATTACGTGTATGCGGCTGACCCAAGGACTCGGTTAGGGCTACGGTAATTAAAACACACCTACGGCTAGGGCCTTAAGAACTTGACGGGTGGTCTGTTTAATTACTAAAACGAAACCAATACGAGAAAATAATGCAGCGGAATAACAAACAGATTTTAATTAGCCAACCCAATAAAATACCCAAAACTGAAAAAATAGGACCTGATCGGAGGCTGATTTGGAGTAACAGCTGCCGTCCAGGTCTGGCGTCACTGCCAGAATCCTCCTGATGATCTGCAGCAACAGAAACTGATTGCAAAAGAAGGGAAATCGGCCACATTAAAATTACCTTCTGGGGAGGTCCGTTTGATATCCAAAAACTGCTATTATGAAAAGAAGATAACATAAAATTCTATCTAATTTTTTTAATATTTTAACAAGTGTATGTACTGCCTATCACAAAACAATGGGTTTGAAAAGTAGACTATATACAACTAGAAAACCAGATGAACCCACAAACTTCACGCCCATTCTTGAAACTAATATTATGACCATCACCCCTCATCCACGTATAAATTCACAGATAAACCCTGCAAAAAACTGCAGCAAAATATAAAAATCACCACCAAAATTAGCTTCTCATCATCCATCTTTATCTTCATCTCTATCTCTCTACCTCAAATCAACTTTCTCTGCAATCAAGAATCTTGAAGATCAAAAACCCAAGAATCTTTATCATTAAAACCCCCAAATCCTTCTTTGTACACTAGATCCTTTTTATCAAGAATCTTGATCATCAAAACCCATCATTTCTCTCTCTCTAGAAATCAAGAATCTTGAAGTTGAACCCCTCTTTCTCTCTCTAGATATCAAGATGCTGCACCTGTTCTTTGCTGTAGCTTTCTCAGCAGTGCCGTTGACTTTGTATGTTCCACCGATCAGAAGCTTGAACCTTTTTGTGCAAACTATGGAAGATCTATGGAGGGAATCAAGTGGTTACACACATAGGGTTTACCCTAGGGTTCGGTATGCGTTTCGAAGGATCTTGGATTGTATGCTATGCAACACCACCTATTGAACCCAAACCTGCAACTATCTTGTACATATTTCTTGTTTTTATATGCAATTTCTTGTTCATGATTTGTGTCTGTTGATGATAATTTTGCGGGATTATCAATTATGTCATGTTGAGTTTTTTAACTTTTTTTTTTTTTTTTTTAAATTTGACCAGTTTTTTTTCTTGTTTTTATTGTAATTAACCACCAATTTTTCATGGTTAGTGTTACAAATCTGTTGTTGTTGTTCGAATTAGAACATGAGCCAGAGCTTCTCATGCTAAATTTGAGCTGGTTTGAGTGAGTTTTAGCTCTGATAACAAGGCTCTGTTCATTTGCAGATATGGTGGAAATAAGATTGTTTGTTTCAATTTCATGAGTGTTTGTTGAAGTTATTTGTGAGTTTAAGTTGTAATCATCTTTAGATTATAATTAACAAGTAATCTTGGATTCATTTTGACCATCTTCTTAATTTGTAAATAGGCTCCTTGTCAATTAAACAATCAAAATATATGTAGTTTTTTTTTTCTTTTTATTTTTTTTTGCCACTTTTTAATATTAATTTCGACATCATGATAATATAAACAATGGAAATAATAGCAAATATTAAAGTCAGTAATGACAAAATACGTAAATCACGAAAATACAAACTATTAAGACTATTTGCTTTCTCGAAAGGTTATTGAACTATTGTCATTTGACTCATTTAGGATAAGGGCTGTTGAAACTTCATTTAGCAGGAGACTTGTAGACAATGTTTTAAAAACCGGTATTTTAGGTGTACCGGATTTGCCTAAAAAATGGTTCAACCGGTTGAACCGGGTTATACCGGATGGTTCAACCGGTTGAACCGGGTTATACCGGATGGTTCAACCGGACACACTAATTTACCATAGAATTCTATAGAAATACAACTTATACTCAAATAAGTTTACAAAACTTATACAAATTCATTCAAAAACAATTCAAAACGTACTTAAATTCATCCAAAACAATCTAAAAGTACTCAAATTATAATAAAGAAAATTTAAATAAAATTGCATAACAGGATTATGACATTGGCGTGTTAAACACATCAAGTTCACGATCGCTTAAAAGCCAAAAATCGCTTAAACGCCGAAATTTTGTGTTTTTTTAAAACCGGAAATACCGGTAAAACCGGATTAAACCGCCGGCACGATCGATCGAAGAAACCTGCATAATACCGGAGTGTTTCGTACCGGATTTGTAACCGGCAACCGGTTGAACCGGTTAAACCGGCCGGTTCGAACCGGTTTTTAAAACATTGCTTGTAGATCGATAACTTTAACTTACTGGCACGAAAAAGAGGTTAGAAAGCCTAATTTTTTTTTAAAAAAAATTCATGATTTTACCGTTACATTTGATGATAAAAAATTGATGGACAAATGATTTGATAAAAGCAAAAGGTATAAGGTTATGTTTAATACCTCCTCGCCCGGCGGCATCAAACTCGATCGGCAGTGGCCCCCACGCCCCGTCCCCTCTTTTCTCTTTTACATTGATTTTTTCAATAGGTTATCATTATGAAGTTTTAAAGTTTTCAGTAAGGCGATAACGTGACAAAAAATTTCAGTAGAGTGAGATTTTATTTGGGTGACTACTAAATATGGTCTAAGCTTAGAGAGCTTGTTTATAAAAGAAGTTTTATTTTATATTCACTTAAGTTCTTATTTATAAATGAGTTTTAATTCAGATTGTGATTCGACTCGTCCTTTTTTAAGTTTGTCAATTAGATTTTCATTAAACTACATTTTTATGAGAAGCTAAAAAAAATCTGGCTTATTTATACCCTTATTCAAGTTTGAGTTGGGTTTTTTCTAAGTTCGGGTCAGTTTCATTTTCAACAAGTCGTTGTATCCATAGCTAAAAAAAGGAACTGGGCTTATTCAAACTATTTTCATTGTCAACTCAAAATAGGTTGGGTTGTATATGAAAAATAAAAAAGATAAAAATTAACTTTTCTAGCGACTTTTCTCAAATGATTGCAACCTGAATTTATAACCAAATTATGATTTTCTTTTATAGCTTTTAATTTTTAACGTTTAAAAGAATCTGAACACAAACTAGTGTGAGCATTTCCATATAAATTTTTTAAAAAAAAGTTACATTTTTCTAGTTTTATATTTCAAATAAATAGTTCGTTTTTGGAATAAAATAAGTATTTTAATATTATAAAATTAATTATAAATTATATTTATATAATTAAAATTTTGGATTAGGTTGGGTTGTGTAAAAGTTTGGATTAGATTAGGTTGTGTAAAAATTAACTTTTTATCAAAAGTTGGGTTGGGTTTTGGTTGTAAATGAAAAGGGACTGGTTATTCACGCACATAACTTTTTTATTTTAACACCTCACCAACCATATACGTTTCGTATATATATATATATGTATATATACGAGATGTATAGCTCCCTCTGACACCCAATGCTCATGTAACCACACGTATAAACTTATACGATGCGTATATGAATTCAATCATTTACACTGACAAAAACATACAAATCATGATTGACCCCTTATACGCCTCGTATAGACCTATACGAGACGTGTAAAGGGTGTGAATGATGTTAAATGAGTGTGTGAATAACAGGATCTAATGAAAACTAGCAGTAGACCCGTCCCTTGGCTGGTTATTCTTTTATCAGTGTCTATCACTTTTGTGACAAAAAACATTCTACTCAACTTTTACTAGTCATTTTTACCCTAGCACTTCAAATTAAAGATAAAGATAATTCCTTTTCAATTCACAAACTAATATCTCCCCCTCAACTTAACTTTGATAGATTTGGCAACGTGGGACTAGCCCACTTGGTAGAGATATTGCCTCTTAAGAAGGTGATCTTGGGTTCAAATCCAAACAAGAAGTATATTGGTGTGATTTTAAAGTAAGACTATTGCTATTCAAAAAAAAGCTTTCGATAGATTTTTATTTTATTATATTTTTTTTATATTTCCTCCATCACTACTCAATTTTACAACTTAACCTCTTACAGACTAACCCTTCTAATTTCAAATGTTATAGCTTTACTCTTATACTATTATAACTTAATAAATTTTTACGAATTTAATTTTTCTTTAACAACTTACATTGGTTAATTTCTTAAAAAATGATTTTGGCTGTTATTAAATTTTTTTCTTGGTGTTCGATACAAATTCTATTTCGTCTTAAGAACATTTCTATCTACAAAACTGAGTTTTCATCTTTTCAACCCTTTCTTTATATACTTAATTATGTTGATGGTATCGATTATAAAGTTCACAAACGTATCTTATATTGCGGTTTAATTTCTTTTGAACAACATATGTGTCCAAACCTTCACAACACTCCATGTTATTTTATGTATGTGACAACGTTAATATTCCGGAGAGTACAAAATTGCGGTTTATTTTATGTACTTAACAACGTTAATATTCCGGAGATTTTGTATGTGACATTAGCCATTAGAGGTGCTCAAACCGGTTTCAAACCGGTCCGGTTTAGTCAACACATGGTCAAAACCGGTTTGGTGAAAACCAGTTCGGTTCGGAAACCGGTTTGAGAAATTGAGGAAGTCAAACCTATAGAACGGGTTTGGACCGGTTTGAAACCGGTTTGGAGGGGTTGAAACCAGTTTGGAGGGCTTGAAACCGGTTTGGAAGATGAGGATGTCAAACCTATCCCAAACCTACGGTTTGAACCGGTTTGAAAACCGGCTTTTTCAAACCAAACCGGTTTGGTTGTGCAACTCTATTAGCCATCCGTGTCATATTCTCCCAATCTCTTTTATGTTGAAATTTTGTAGCCCAATTAGAGCCCAGTATTCTTGATGGTTCGAACAATTGGTACGGACCACTTTCCTGAATTAGGTCTTTTGACGGAACAGAAGACGACTTGCGAGTTGCGATTCAACTGACCGGCGATTTGCGACGATCTGCGACGATTTCCGGCATCGATTGTCTTCTGCTTCCTTTTTGCAGCTACGGTAAATGGCTATCTATCTCATACACAAACTATAAACTAATTCCCCCAAATTTTTACTAAATTATTCACTAAACTGATGCCCAAATTGATTCAAATCGCCTCTCATTTCTTCAAAAATTGGAAGAATTTGTTCTTTCAATTCATTCCGTTTGCTTCCACACCGTCTAATTGTCCGTCATGTATGCGTACTGGTGTTTATCAGATCCTACAGAGGTTATTTGGCAAGCTAAAACTTCATTTGTTGTTTCAAAAGATCTGGTTGTAGAACAATCAACATGGCAGATAGCAGGGAAATTTATGACCAGGTGGATTTTGAAGACAACTATGAGGAGACGGATGATGATGATAATGATAATGATGAAGATGATGTTGAAGAGCAGTTTGAGGAAGGAGGTGTTGATGATGATGTTGGAAATGGTGAACACCATGAGGAGTATGAAGAAGATAGAAATCAGAATGCTGTTAAGGAAAAATCCACTGTTTCTGGTGAAGATAATAGAGGGAAACATGCTGAGCTGCTTGCTCTACCACCACATGGTTCTGAGGTTTTCATTGGTGGGCTTCTCAGGGATGTGGTTGAGGAAGATTTGAGTGAACTCTGTGAGCCATTTGGGGAAGTTGTTGAGGTCAGCTTTAACTGTGATGCTTTTGGGAGAAAATTGGTTTTTGATTGTTTTGGAATTTGGATTTAATCTTTATTAGTATGATTGTTCAGATAAGGTTGGTGAGGAATAGAGACACCAATGAAAGTAAGGGTTTTGCATTTGTAGCATTCAGAAGTAAAGACGTTGCTCAAAAAGCCATAGAAGAGCTACATAACAAAGAATTTAAGGTTGAAAACCAGATATTTGTGCTTATTTGTTTCACATTTTCTGGATTTGGTACTCACTTTTATGATGTTCTTTGCAGGGCAGGACCTTAAGATGCTCGCTCTCTGAATCAAAATACAGATTATTTATCGGTAATGTGCCAAAGTCTTGGACGGATGATGAGTTCAGAAAAGTAATTGAAGAAACAGGCCCAGGCTCAGAAGTGATTGAGCTCATAAAGGTGCTGTTTTAATATGGACATATCACATATGTTGTCAGTGCTATTGTTTTATGCTTAATCTTATATCATATGGTTATTTACTTATTTGTAACCCCAGGATCCTCAAAACCTGTCACGTAATCGCGGATTTGCATTTGTTGAGTATTACAACAATGCCTGTGCAGATTATTCAAGACAGAAACTAGCTAGCGCAAGTTTTAAACTTGATGAAAACACTCCAACGGTTACTTGGGCTGATCCTAAGTCCTACCCTGATCATTCTGCTGCTGCTCAGGTTAAAATAAAATCTAAATTTTTATTCACCAAAAGTTATTCTTGAAGTTCAGATAACATCTTTGTCAGATCCATAAATATTTGATTTGCTATGCTAGGAGTTCCTCAAGTTTACGAGTAAATTATTTACTAACTTTTGATAAGACGCGTCTCATGTATTGCTATGTATTGCATTTACCAGAAAACCCTTTGTTATGTTATACACAGTGGGAATAATGGAATATATTTTTTTTGGTAATCACAAGGCTTATTGTCTTAAACATCATATTAGGTTGCTTTTAGATACAAGGCTGAGCTAGAGGCTATACTAGCTCCAATTTCTGAATTTCATAATAATAATTGGTTATGACATAGTATAACTGAGGGCGGGTCTTGGAACAATTGATTAGATTGTTGTTTTGTGACCTTGAGTTCGTGGATTCAAGCTGTGGGAAACAAATTTTTTTTTCAGTGAATATAATGTATTTATGTTTCATATTGTAGTCTCAATTTTGGTCTCTGCACTTGGTTGGTATGCTGCCAAATGAAACATAAAAAACATGGCAAATAGTTTTGGATAGCTCTGTTGGAAGATATGCTTGTTGAATGGATTGCAGTCACATGTTGGCACCTAAAATAGCATTTGTGTGGGTCAATACTAAGCCCTTCGTTCATTTAGACTGTAAACCTGTTGACTTTAGTGCCACAAACAAACCTCAAACCTTTCTGTAAAAAAGAGAGTAATTATTTTTAGGACTACTTTTATATTAATTATAGTATGTTAGAAAAATAGTGTTTTACAATGTGGGCTTCAGAGCTGTAATTTTAAGAGATTGTGATCAATGATTGAGCTTTGCTTGTAAATAGTGAGTTACATGATGCATTTTTGGCCAAATTAGCACATGGCATTGGTTTCAGCTCGAAATAAGATTTGCAAAAGTTATTGGATTAATAATCAGTTTTGAATTTTATAGAGTTGAAGTTTGATAGAACAAATTTTATAGGTAAAGGCACTGTATGTGAAGAACATACCTGAGAACACTCCAATTGAACACCTGAAGGAACTTTTTCAACAGCATGGGGAAGTCACCAGAGTTGTAATGCCGCCTGCAAAAGTAGGCTGCAAAAGAGACTTTGGGTTTGTCCATTTTGCAGAAAGATCAAGCGCTTTAAAAGCTATCAAAGACGGTGAAAAATATGAAGTAGATGGTATATGTTTTCCTCTTTATTAATATTAAATTGTTTTCTCTCATGGCTTTGAGATGATGAAATTAACTGTTATATATCAAGGTGGCAAAATGGACAGGTCATATGGGTTGGGCTGAATTGACCAAACAGATTATTTGCTAATTTCTTTAGTAAATAATACGTTTGTCAAAAATGATGCAGGCCAGGTTTTGGAAGTGGTACTTGCGAAACCACAAAATGACAGAAAATCTGATGGGAGTAATAATTCACAGCATTCTGGGCCCCATCCAAATTACATCCCTCATACTGCTTATGGTGGCTTTTCTGCTAGTCCATATGCTGCCCCTAGATATGGGGTTAACCCTTCTTTTCAGCAGGTATTGCTTTTCAAATACTGTTGTGAAATATTTGGTTCTTGTTGTTGTGATGTAAGGTTTTTAAAACATGGGTATAAATTATGAAACAGCCAATGATATATGGAAGAGGACCAGTGCCAGGTGGTATGCAGATGGTTCCAATGGTTCTGCCTGATGGTCAAATTGGATATGTTCTGTAAGTAGTCATCTGTCTTTGATTATATAGGAAGTTAATAATCAGTTTCATTAATACATGTTACAACGAATTTGAATTAACAAAAACTACTGGGATTACACACTATATATATACCTTCAAAAAAATCTGTTTAAAATAACTAAAAAAATCGTTGACAACTAACAAAAAAAAATCGGTCTTAAAAAGTGTGCAGTGTGCCTAGGCGTGAGATGTTTTTAGTCCATGGGTCCTGTGCTTCTGACTGCACGAGGCGACAGGTCAATAAGTTGCAGATCAGAAGTTCTTGAGGCACATGTCTGGATATCGTCTCTTGTACACGGGCACAAATTTTAGGTTAGGGGTTGTCAATAGAGGCTATCTGACTATTAGTATATTGAATCACATTAAATTGTGGATAGGTGACGATAGAAACTGATTAGGAATATATAAAATATATCGTAATTATCTTGCGCCTTATGTATGTTAGCCTTCACCTTTTGCCTCGCATTGGCTTTGGGACCTAGTGCTTTTTAAAACTAACACATGTATTGTTGATAATAAGTAAACAAGTCTTACGCTAATTTTTTCTTTCTAACATCTAATAACGTTTGTTATGGTCACTTCATATGTTGTTTTTTTTTTATCTTTTTTAGAATGGCGAACACACATCCATCTAATTTACTCCTATATGCTCATAAATATACCTGATTTTTTTTAGACATTATAAAGAACCATGATCTAGTTATTACAACACATACTACATCAACACTGATTGATTGTGATAATGAACTATCACAATAATTTTCATACATATATCGTTTTGGTGTGGACTTTGTGCAGGCAACAGCCAGGAGCACAGCTGCCAGCGGCAAGGCCGCCTCGAAGGAATGATCGTGGCAACAGCAACGGCTCAGGTGGTGGACGAGGGCGGGGAGGTGGTGGTAGTGATGAATCAAACCGTGGAAGGTATCGGCCTTACTAATCAAGGGAAAGTGGTGTTGGTGTGTGAGTCTGTGGCTCATGGATTTAGCTAGATGGGTTAGCCACAAGGGACGAGACATTCCCACTCTGCCCCACCTGGTTCTACTCTCCTCTCCTGTTAAAATAAATATAAAAAAGCAAAAAAAAGGGGGGGGGGTGGTGTTGGGGTGATATTGATGGTTAGAATTAAGATGGTGAGCTCTTGTTTTTTCTGCTTGTCGTATTTAAGTAGTTGATTGTAGTGAAAAACTTGTTTCTAAGTTGCTAATCATCTTTAAGCTAGGGCTACAATTACAAATGGGTCGAGCTTTCATTGAGTTATGACCTTGGTTTGAGCTTGATCTATATTACTGATCTTGACCTTTAAAAACAAGTTTGAATTGCATCGTAAGCTGATCGCTGATACGGTTTTAACTCGTGCTTCAATCTAGTGGTGCACAAAAAAACCGGTTACCCGAACCGAACCGGTTTGGAAACCGGTTAGAAACCGGTTTGGGAACCGGTTATTGGTACCGGTTTGGGTGAAATCGAAAAACCGGCGGTTCGAAACCGGTTAGGATGTTTTTGGGCCAACCCGGTTAGGAACCGGTTAAAGCAAAACCGGTTATTGAGACCGGTTAGTGGTTTAAAAAAATATCCGTTACTAGCCGTTGGAGCCTAAAATAGAGCCGTTGAGACCGGTTAACCGGGTATTAACCGGTTAACCGGTTAACCGATCGTATAAAAAAAAAACTAGCCGTTATATAGCCGTTTTTAGCCGTTTTTAACATTTTTTTGGACCTTTTTGCCCCTAAACGTTAGTATAAATAGATGAGGATTGTTTTGGTTTGATCACACAACATCTTACAACATCTCTTCTTCTTAAACGCTCAAAAACGATCAAAAACGCTCAAAAAACGATCACCTAATAAAACCTTAAACTAATCAAACTAATATTAATCTAATAACTAATAAAACCTTAAAATAATCAACTAATGATTACTAAACCCTAATAAAACCTTAAACAAATCAAACTAATATTAATCTAATAACTAAAAAACTTTAAAATAATCAACTCATAATTACTAAACCCTAATATAATCAACTCATAGTTTGATTAGTTTAAGGTTTATTAGGGTTTAGTAATTATTAGTTTAAGGTTTTAAGGTTTATTAGTTATTAGTTTAATATTAGTTTGATTAGTTTAAGGTTTTATTAGGGTTTAGTAATTATTAGTTTAAGGTTTTAAGGTTTATTAATCATTAGTTATTAGTTTAATATTAGTTTGATTAGTTTAAGATTCATTAGGGTTTAGTAAATATTATTTATTACTTTATTAGTTTTAGATTTGATTTTGTTAAGTTTTTTATTATGATTTTTTTTATTATGATTTTATTAATTTAACTTTAAGGTTGAAAACGTATAAAAAAAGAAAACGGTTCAATACGGTTATGGTTCAACACTTTAAGTCTAACGGACGGATCAAACGGATTAACGAAAAAAAAAAAAACATTAAAAACCGGTTTGGCCGGTTAACCGGTCCGGTTTATACCCGGTTCGGTTCCATAGGTTAGAGATTTTAGGTTAAAATAACCGGTTATTAACCGAACCGGTTTTTAGGAAAAACCGGTAAACCCTTTGTACCGGTTAACCGGTTAACCGATTTGTGCACCTCTACTTCAATCTATTTTTTCCTCGAATTGATATTTCTGTGATTCTGTCCAACCTCAAATTGAGCTTCAATATTTATGTGATCCGTCAATGTTGTACATCTTTATGGTATATGTAGGGTTATAAATAAATTGAACAAACACGTACATGTTTACGAACGCTGAAAAACAAACAAATATATTCAGTAAAGTCTGATTATTCAAAGGGTTTGAGAAGGTTGGTTGAAGGTAAACTTTATTTTATTTTAAGAGGATAAAGATTTTGCTTTCTAAATTTGCTTTTGGTTCAGAAATGTCATAAATTTTTATTTATCAATTATTTTACCTCTTTTTATACAAACGCGAAACATACAAACTCATGGTAGCAAATAAATTCTTATTTGTGTTCAATAATTAAAAAACCAAACTTATTTATTAATAGTTTATAAAACATATGCTTTTTAAAAACTAAAAGTAAAAATGTTTTAATCTTAAATATTAAATATAAAGTTTATTCAACGTTTGATATAAAATCATGAATTTGATTCTCAATAAAAAAACAAATTAAAAATAATATTTATAATTTTCTTAAAAAATGTATTAATGTTTAAATTTAAATGATTAAATTTTTGGGAATATACAACTTTTAAATGATTATGTTTATAGTTTAAATTTTAAAGTAATACACTAATTTTATTTAATAACTGAATATATAGAAATGAACTTGAATAAATATTACCGGAACGTTTATTAACACGAATGAACAAACACTATATTCGTTTATATTTACTTAGCTACTAAACGATCTAAATTATTTTTGATGTTCACGAATGTAATCAAACTTTATATAGAAAGTTTAATTAAAAGATTTTATGGAGTGTTTTTCTCTTCCCAAATGATATATAGTAGACACAAAGATATAACATTAAAGGGAAAAAAACGATTAATATAATAGGAATAAATTAGTTTGTTTGAGTTCGTCATAAAAAAAAAAGCAGTAAAGTAAGGTTTTGCTCATGTGGTTGAGGTGTTTTAGCTATTTTGACACAAATAAAATCTTTTATCAATTCAGCCTTTGTGGTTATAATGGTTTTAGCCAAAAACCTAACTATGGTTGGGTGCCAAACATGTTAGTGACTTAGTGGTCTAAAGTCTAAACTATAGGTGTTGAATTGATAAATAATTATATTTGGACCAAAATAGTTAAAACACTTAAACATAGGGCCAAAGCCATAATTTACTCAAAAACTAGAAATGACTATATTGTTATTGTTTTAACTTCATTAATTCAACCTAACATGATTGTATTAGGGAGTAAGGGTATTCACGAACATAGCCCGGACAAACTCGGACTCGACTCGAATTTAAACCTAGCATGGCTTGACTCTGATTGTAAACCGTGCCTGAAATTTTGGCTTAAACTCGTTTTTAACTAAGCTGGCTCGACTAGTTTTTGGCTCGATTTTTTTATAATTTAGATTTTAGAATGTGAGTTTGCAACTTATGAGCTCCAGATCATGTTTTATTTTCTTTTATTTTTATTTTTCTTTAATATAGTTACAAATATGACACCAAAGTATATTTATTATTAAAATTAACCCTATATTTGTATTTTTTGTATAATATGTTGTACAAACGAGCCAAGCTTACGAGCGAGCTATGAGCCGAGCCAGCCTTGGCTCGGACTCTGCTGGTTACAAACGGGCTTTACTTGAGCTTTTTCCGAACAAGATACGAGCCTTTTTTGGACAGCATTGCTAGGGAGCGTGTGTTGCTTTGAAAATACAAGCCTTTACAGGAAAAAAAAATGAGAATTCCTTATTATATGATAAAGTATGTGTTATATGCAGATAATTTATACAATTCCTAAATTTATAGAAATTTTGGTTTGATTTGAGTTGTGTATATTAACGCGACTATGCTAGTACTCCTGTTATCCTGTATGATACTGATAAAATAAAAAAAATATAAGAAGTAATCACAAATGAAAATATAGATAATATAAGATAACTTTTTAACATAAAATATGATTAAAATTTTATATAATCTAATACTTTTAGTAATAATAATATAAGTACTTAAAGAATAATTTGTTCAAACTTTATTTCTTTAAAACTTTTATTTAAAATTTTTTTTTAAAATTTTATATTTTGTAACAATTTGGTTTCTAAAAAAGCATGTATCTTAATATAAATATATGATTATCATAATCAATAAATCTTTTTATTTAAAAAATATATAAAAAGTATATTTAACATTTAATACTATGAGAAAATTTTATTTGAAGAGAAATGTCATAAATCAAAGTTGAGCTGCTTGATGAAAAATATCAAACATTATTAAAACATTAATTTATTATAATAGATAGATTATCAATACAATACAAATAAATATAACAAAAAATACTTACAATTAAATTACTTACGGAAAGTGGAACCTTTAGAAGAATTTAACCATTCCTCGTAAAGCAACAAAACATTACGATTTAGCGTGGAACAACATCATCAACTGCTAGCTATAGCCGTCCGATGTGTATACATAGTTTTGTTACCTAAAATTCAATTATTATTTTGATGAATTCTTTTGTTTAAAAAAGTTTATTTTGATGACCTTTGTTTTTCATTTATATTTCATACCTATTTATAGTAAACTTTGTCTCAAAATATTTAGAGTGCTTATTTTTTAATAATATGTTTCTCTTCTTATATATATATATATATATATATATATATGATTATTGTATCAATAAAATCTGTGTTAAACTCGATCAAATACGAACATTTGGAGAATGTAAGATACACGTTCAAGAAAGGATTCCTTATTTAATTTGAAGGTCATGAGAAAAAGAAAATGACATGAATGTCTTTAAAATACGAAGGTATATGATACAGTATAGATTTCTTAATTGACAAATGACAATATATAAATAACTAGGTTTTTTCACCCGACGCATTGGGGCGGTTATCACAGTTACGGCTGTAAATGAACCGAACGATCACGAACGAGCCATTGTTCGTGTTCGTTCGTTTAACTTTTAACTTGTTCACGAACGGTTCACGAACGCTAACCGAATGAAGATTTTTGTTCGTGTTCGTTCATTAAGGAATTTAGATTGTTTACGAACGCTAACGAACACATATTATTTAAACAATAAAATTCAACATTCTTAATCTCAAACATTAGATATAATTATTTATAAATATATAAATTAAAATATTATAGTATTAAACTAAATTTAACTTATATATTATGGTATTAAACTAAAAATAAAAATTAAAAATATACAACACATATAATGAATAAATATAATAAATGAACTTAACGAACATAAACGAACATGTTACCGAACATTTACGAACACAAATGAATGAACACGACATCTGTTCATATTCGTTCATTTAACTAAACAAACGGAATTTCTTGTTTGCGTTCGTTCATTTATTAAACGAACGAACTTCCCGCCGAACGGTTCACGAACGGTTCGCTGGACGTTCGGTTCGTTTACAGCCTTAATCACAGTACACGCTCGATAATTATTATTATATCATTTGAAAAAAACATAAGTTATATAACAAACTCAAGTCTCTCAATACAAGCTCTGTACAAGTTTTTTATAAAAACTTAAAATCATACAAAATGCACACAAATATTTTACAAAAATTATAAAAAAAATTACCAAAAAAATCAATCTCAACAGCAACCAATCGGTTGAATTAAAACAAAAACCTAAATCTATAAACAAATTTATCAAATTTAATAAAACTCAAAACTATAAGCAAATCTATTAAATTTAATGTTTTTTTTCTGTGACACTGATTTGGAATCTTGAAATAAATACGTGATTCACATTAAATCTGAATAAAAAATTAGGTTTGAATAAACAAATGTGATTTAATATGGACCATATATTTATTTTCAAGATTACAAATAGACGGCCCCTATAGGGTTTAACAATTTTCTCTTTAAGATCGAGTTTTTTACATGATACAATCACTATATATATTTACTATTTAATTTTGTTGTCATGCATGTCAATTATATATATATAGGGTATGGATAATTCGAAAACCACTTTTTATTGTGAAAACCCAGCAAACCATTTGTAAAACATTCGTAACAAAACCAAAAACACAAATTTGTAAAACATACGTAAAAACGTAAAAAAATTCCGTCAGATCTGCAGCAGTGTTACGTATGTTTTACAACGTAAAAAAAGTTATAAAATATATTTTTTTAAAATATTCTTCGGCGCTTTTTTGATTTTTTTTATAAAAATGTGCCCAATAATGTTAAAATCCTGTAAAAAAAATTTTCAAAAAAAAAATACGTTCGTTTTACATGAGTTTTCAAGGTTTCTCACTAAAACAAGGTTTTCATTTTATTAATCCCCTATATATATATATATACACACCATAATCATAGGTGTCAAAATAAAAAGAATAATTGAGACTAAACTTCAAAAACAAAAGCTTTACTATTTTTTCTTATGTTTTTTTAATATAGTATATACTATACACTTTACATATAATTTGAGAGAGTGAGAGAAAGAAATGGTTCAACCAGGGAAAAAAACAATAATAATTTAACATTTGACATGCTAGAAAAAATATGATAATTTGAGTAAATCATTTTTTGTTGACTTTTTATAAATTACTACTACTTTTTTTAAATGTTTACAACATTTTCAGACGAGATTATTTTTTAGAAAATTATATCGTAAAATCAAACATTTTTAACTCTAATATAAATATAATATTGCGAGGCCCCAAACCCCTCAGTTGACAAACATCAAACCTATACTCTTTAGATCATATTTACATTATCATAGCAGCGAAATGTAGGGTAACAACATAAATATCATACAGATCTAAACAAACTTTTACACATTAAACATAACCCACTCTTCTAACAGTCACATAATACAGCCAATCTATGCCAGGGGTAGTCTTCAATATATGCCATGAGCCTTCCTGGTCTCCTTTCTCTAACCATTCAACCTGATATGCATGCTAAACAAGTCAGCTTTCGCTGGTGAGTTCTAAGTTTACTTTTCATAAAAGTTAAATCTTTAATATACATAAAACATTAGCCTTTACTGCCGACCGAAGTCAACAGTCTCAATCATACTAAACACAAAACATTTCATATACATAACATACATGACATCATAACCTCAATCATACAGTGCATAAATGTAGCCTGTTCTGTTGACCGAAGTCAACACGTTATGCATGCATAAGATTTCCTCAACTGGCGACACACAGTCGACAGGCCTGTTCTTTCACAGGACTTATGCCTGTTCTTTCACAGGACTTATGCATGTTCTTTCACAGGACTTATGCCTGTTCTTTCACAGGACTTTTTAAACCATCAACCGAAATTGACGGCTCATACCGGTACAAGACTTCTTGACATACATCATTCATACATAACATGGTTTAAATCATTTAAACCATCATAATCATAAATCATTATCCGCACCGCAGTGCTCAACATTTGCCCAACCGCAGCCGGGACTTCAAAATCGCATTTTCTAATTAACCTCGGCCGAGACTTTTAAAATCATTCATTTCTCAACCGTAGTTGAGTCTTTAAAACATCCTTGACATCTCAGCTGAGGTTCTTAAAATCATTTACTTCTCAACCTTGGTTGAGAACTCAAACATTCATTACGTCTCCTAAGAGACTCTTAAAATCATTTACTTCTCAACTGTAGTTGAGACTTAAAGCATTATTTACTTTAAAACGTTCTTTACTTGAAAACATTCTTTACCTGACCTTAATCAGGTTAGTGTCACTTTCATACATTAACTTTACAACTTGAAACATTCTTTACTTTAGCATATTCTCTTATCTGACCGTAGCCAGATAAAACAATCATTTACCTAAAATAACTTTATAACATGCATATCAGCCCTAAAATGTTAAAATAGTAAAAGAGGGCTCATAGAACTCACCTGATGTCTTACTGTAGCAAGATCACTCACAAACTGGTACTAATGGTGAATTTCTGCATTCGTTTACACTTAATAAGTCAGTTAATGTTGTTGATTATAATGCTAAAACAGTTCTTAAACAGATTAATGGCTTAGAAATGATAAATCCTTATAATTGATTACCCAGATATCATGAAATATCACAATGTAATCTTAGAATAGGTTTAATAACCATGTTTAACATACTAATCTGACTGTTATCATAAACATCAGATAATCGTTCAATAAGTATGTTAATGATTGTGATTAGTTTGAAATACTTAGATTTAACATTTGCATTTCAAAGATTAATCAAACTAACCATCTACATTGTCATAATCAAATGGATTAAACCATTATAACCATAGTTGTGATTTCATGCAAACCGGGCATTACAACGGATCAAAACAAGGATTTAACCGTTAGAACATCGTGTTCTTCATTTCTAATCAATCCTAGCCATCATCTAGGCAATAATCAACAATCCTAACTATATCATTAAGTTCAAAATCAAGATCTAATCAATCAAAATCAAACTAGAAGGTTAGAACAAATCATTACCTAATCTGACAGGTTTCTGCGGGTAAAACAACGATCAGGACTTGTAAACACGTTCCCTGGCTTCAAATATACGATCTGATGGCTTCAACAGGTTGTTTGGAGGGTGTTTTGCTTGTGTTCTTCGTCTATAGATCGTCTGAGTTCGAAAATGTAAAAATAATTAACTTTGCATGAAATCTGATGAAGTAGATCAGATTGTTGCACCGCCACACCCGTCGCGTACCGCGACCAGAAGCCAAAAAGGGCTTCGCGTACCGCGAAGAAATCCGGAGGATTTCAGATATTTTCCTTGCATCGCGTACCGCGAAGGAAGTTCGACTCCTCCATCGCGTACCGCGGCGAGGCCAGAAATCCAATACGTAGAAATTTTTTTTCTTCGTTTTTCGATTCCGGGCAATCCAGGACTCCGTTTTGAACACGGTTTTCGCCCACGTTCATCATTTCTCATGTACTATCATCCTGTAGTAATTTCACATGTCAACTCAACGTGGATTTTATACACGATCAAAGGTGCTAAATCTTTTGGTTGTTACAAATCTACCCTCCTTACAATAGGTTTCGTCCTCGAAACCTGTTACATTTCAAACAAATGTGGGTAGAGTCGTTTCATCTCGTCTTCAGTCTCCCATGTCATCTCAGATCCTTTTCGATGTTTCCATTGAACCTTAACTTGCCTAATCACCTTGTTACGTAACTGTTTTTCTTTCGTATCAACAATTGCAACTGGTTCTTCTATGTAGTTTAATTTCTCATCAACTTCAATGTCATTTAACGGCACATATGCTACATCATCTGCTAGACATTTTCTCAAATGTGAAACGTGGAATGTCGGATGAATTCCACTCAGTTCATCTGGTAGATCTAATCGGTAAGCTACCTTACCGACCCGTGCTATTATTTGAAAAGGTCCAATAAATCTCGGACTCAGCTTTCCTCTTTTCCTGAATCGAATAACTCCCTTCCATGGTGAAACTTTTAACAATACTTGATCCCCTACTTCAAATTCTATTGGCCTCCGTCTTTTATCGGCATAGGACTTTTGTCGATCCTGTGCAGCTTTCATTCGTGCTTTAACTAATTGGAGCTTTTCGGTCAAATCAACTACTGCAGCTTTACTTCCTACTTCTTTCTGTCCTACACCTCCCCAACATACCGGTGTCCTACAACGCCGTCCATACAACGCCTCGTATGGTGGCATTCCAATACTAGCATGATAGCTATTGCTGTACGAGAATTCCACCAATGGTAAATGATCATCCCAACTACCACCGAAATCAATAATACAAGCTCTGAGCATATCCTCTAAAGTTTGGATAGTCCTTTCAGACTGTCCATCTGTCTGAGGATGATATGCAGTGCTGATATTGAGCCTTGTACCTATTGATTCATGAAACCGTTTCCAGAATCTTCATACAAATCGCGTGTCACGATCTGACACTATAGAAACTGGAACTCCATGTCTTGTAATTATTTCTTTTACAAATAATTCAGACAGTTTCTCCGAAGTATAAGTCTCTCGTATAGGCAAGAAATGAGCACTTTTCGTTAACCGGTCTACAATCACCCAAATAGCATCATGACGTTTCGTTGTAAGAGGCAACTTGGTAATAAAATCCATCGTGATGTGTTCCCATTTCCATTCTGGGACTTCTAAAGGTTGCACATAACCATATGGTTTCTGATGTTCAGCTTTTACTTGTGCACATGTCAAGCATTTGTTTACATACTGCATTACATTAAACTTCATACCTGGCCACCAATAGTCTTTTCGAAGGTCTTGATACATTTTTGTTGCACCAGGATGAATAGAGTAGCGTGACTTATGTGCTTCGTCTAGAATCCTTGACCTGATGTTCCCATTTCGTGGAACCCACATTCGACCAAATCGAATCTTAACACCACATTCATTTTCTTCTAGACTTTTAACCTGACCAAATATTCTTTCGAATCCCACATTTTCTTCCTTTAATCCTTCCTTCTGCGCATCCTTGAGTTCATTTAGAAAATCTGGTGTGATTACCAAACTGTAAGACTTAATTTGTATAGCAGAGTGTTCTGTCTTACGACTTAGAGCATCAGCCACCACATTGGCCTTGCCCGGGTGATACAAGATCTCACAGTCATAATCTTTGAGCAGTTCAAGCCATCTTCTTTGTCTCATATTCAAATCCTTCTGTTCAAAGAAGTATTTTAAACTTTTGTGATCTGTGTAGATTGTACATTTAACTCCATATAAATAATGCCTCCAAATTTTTAAAGCAAATACCACAGCAGCCAATTCCAAATCATGTGTTGGATAATTAGCTTCATGGGTTTTCAATTGTCTTGAGGCATATGCTATTACCTTTCCCCTTTGCATAAGTACACAACCCAAACCCAGATAAGACGCATCTGAGTACACAACCATGTCTTCATTACCATCCGGCAGTGTTAAAATAGGAGCTTCAGTTAATCTCTTCTTTAGTTCTTCAAAAGCTTGGACCTGAGTTGGACCCCAATCATATTTTACTTCCTTCCTCGTCAATTTTGTCAATGGTGTAACAATCCTGGAGAAATCCTGGATAAATCTTCTATAATAACCTGCTAATCCAAGAAAGCTACGAACTTCCGTTGGCGTTTTCGGAGAATTCCATTTCATTACCGCTTCTACTTTAGCTGGGTCCACCATTATGCCTTCTGGACTAATAACATGACCTAAAAACTGTACTTCCTGTAGCCAAAAGGCACATTTAGAGAACTTAGCATAAAGCTTTTCTCTTCTTAGTATTTCAAGAACTTCCCGGATATGACACGCATGATCACCTTCACTCCTTGAGTGTATTAATATATCGTCAATAAACACAATCATTGATCGGTCTAACATAGGTCTGCACACCCGATTCATCAAATCCATAAACGCCGCAGGAGCGTTTGTTAATCCGAAAGACATCACAAGAAACTCATAGTGTCCGTAACGTGTGCGAAACGCTGTCTTCGGAATATCTTGTTCTCTCACCTTTAATTGATGATACCCTGATCTGAGATCTATTTTAGAAAACCAACTTGCCCCTTGCAATTGGTCGAATAAAT
The DNA here is from genome assembly GCA_009363875.1 of Mikania micrantha. Lineage (NCBI taxonomy): Eukaryota > Viridiplantae > Streptophyta > Magnoliopsida > Asterales > Asteraceae > Mikania > Mikania micrantha. The sequence continues at coordinate 52,070,593 of CM018689.1, read as the reverse complement.
CATCAATCCTTGGTAACGGATACTTATTCTTTATTGTGAGCTTATTCAATTCCCTATAATCAATACACATTCTCATACTTCCATCCTTTTTCTTTACAAACAACACTGGTGCACCCCAAGGTGACACACTCGGTCGTATAAAACCTTTGTCTAGAAGGTCTTGTAGTTGGGTCATTAATTCTTTCATTTCCGTTGGAGCCAGACGGTACGGTGCCTTGGCGACAGGTTGAGCTCCTGGCACAACATAATTTGGAATTCGATTTCCCGATCAGGTGGAATTCCTGGCAAATCCTCAGGAAATACATCAGGAAAATTACACACCACGGGTACGTCTTTCAATTCTTTTACCTTAATTTCTTTATCAATAACATAAGCCAGATAAGCCCCACACCCTCGCCTCATAATTTCACTCGCCTTAATCATTGAAATGACTTTAGGCGCATTAAACACTTTATCCCCGTAAACCGTTACTGATCTCCCATTGAGAGCTGTTAAAAAAATCATATTTCGTCGACAGACAATGTTAGCCTCATGTTTGGCCAACCAATCCATTCCCAAAACTACATCAAAACCTCCTAACGTAATCAGAAACAACTTAACAGGGAATCTATGACCTTCTATATCAATATAACAATCATCATCAATGACCTCCGTTACTCTAGTGGATTTACCAAGAGCAGTTTCTATGTTAAAGGAATTTTCTATCTTTCTAACACTAGCATGCAGCTTGTCACAAAAAGTAGTGGCCACAAAGTCATACTTGCACCAGAATCAAATAGAACTGAAGCAGGGATATCATTAATCAAAAATGTACCTGTCACCACATCCGGGTCTTTGGCTGCCTGATCTTTAGTCATAGTAAAGGCACGAGCTTTTGCCTTTTGCTTCTCCCCTCCCTTGCTACTTTCAGGTTTGTTGGCTTCAGTGGGTGTTGTCTTTGGTTTAAAGCAATTCTTGCTCACATGACCGAATCCACCACAATTGTAACATTTTGGTATATTTGGGCAATCATAAGAGAGATGTCCAGTCTTTCCACAACGGTAGCACAAAGTAGTCCCCGTAAGACATTCTCCCATATGTCTCTTTCCACACTTAAGGCATTTTTCTGATTCTTCGATTCTAAACCTTTTCATAGGGGGTCCGGATTTGTCATTTCTGTTTCTTTTAAATTTAGGTGACCACTTTTGCTTCGGTTCCTCCTTTGTTGGTTCAGCTTCAACAACATCATCCCAGACAATGCCGCTAATTTCTACGGCTGATTCAAAAGTTCTGGGAGCATGCGCCTTCACATGTGTTCGGACTTTAGGCGGTAGTCCTTCCACATATAACTTCAATCTGCGTTCCTCCGTGTTTACCATATGAGGGACCAGTCTTGACATTTCATTAAATTTTGACGTATATTGCCGATGGTTCATACGTCCAGCTTTCAACGTCAGAAATTCCCGTTCGATTTTATCAATTTCATTCTTCGGACAAAAGTGTTTCATAACTAATTCTTTCAATTCCTCCCATTTTAAGCCCTCCACATCAGTAGTGGTCTTTGACTGCTTGATGGTGTTCCACCAATGTAGAGCTTCTTCAGTAAATGAATGAGCTGCAAATTTTACAGCTTGGTCTTCCCGGCATTCACTGATAGCGATCACTGCCTCCATGGCCGAAACCCAGTGACAGGTGGCTACGGCATCCTTCTTACCATCAAAGGATGGTGGACTGCATCCTTTGAAGGCCTTGTAATCACAACCCTTCCGTTTCTCTGACGTAGAATCACCGTTCTTAGTTCCGGTGATCACAACTTCCTCTTCTTTGGTGCTCTCCTTAGTTTCTTCAGACTTGTCTTTCAAAGTATCCTTCAGTATTTTTGTAACCAAAGCTGGTAGCTTATCATCCAAAACTTTACAGGCCTCATCAGAAATAGCCTTCACTACGATAGGCTCTAGAGTAAACTCGTTTTCATCTTCCGGTTGCTCGTTGTGCTCGTAGTCGTCTTCATTGACGGGTTCTTCATTCTCGATATGTGGTTCTTCAGGTTCCTGTGGTTGCTTACGTGGTCTACCCCTTTGTCCAGCCATTTAATTACCTACAGGATGCAACAATTGGAGAGTCAGTACAGGTTTAGTTTAGCACGAAATAAGCTTTGTAAATCGTTAATGACGTTGATCAGGTGTTATTAACCATTTACCCAACTCATAGGCTCTAAACGTTTCCCATCCCGTCACCCCAACGTGCATGACTCTAACTACCTTTCTAACCTTACACCTACGTCTTAACTCGTACATAACATTCAGCTCATGGCATCAAACTACCCTTGACTGGCATTCTTATCGTTCTGTCCCATTTTCAGTTTAAGTCCAGTCATTAGGAATGACCGGATCTCTCAAACTATGGCTCTGATACCAACTTGCGAGGCCCCAAACCCCTCAGTTGGCAAACATCAAACCTATACTCTTTAGATCATATTTACATTATCATAGCAGCGGAATGTAGGGTAACAACATAAATATCATACAGATCTAAACAAACTTTTACACATTAAACATAACCCACTCTTCTAACAGTCACATAATACAGCCAATCTATGCCAGGGGTAGTCTTCAATATATGCCATGAGCCTTCCTGGTCTCCTTTCTCTAACCATTCAACCTGATATGCATGCTAAACAAGTCAGCTTTCGCTGGTGAGTTCTAAGTTTACTTTTCATAAAAGTTAAATCTTTAATATACATAAAACATTAGCCTTTACTGCCGACCGAAGTCAACAGTCTCAATCATACTAAACACAAAACATTTCATATACATAACATACATGACATCATAACCTCAATCATACAGTGCATAAATGTAGCCTGTTCTGTTGACCGAAGTCAACACGTTATGCATGCATAAGATTTCCTCAACTGGCGACACACAGTCGACAGGCCTGTTCTTTCACAGGACTTATGCCTGTTCTTTCACAGGACTTATGCATGTTCTTTCACAGGACTTATGCCTGTTCTTTCACAGGACTTTTTAAACCATCAACCGAAATTGACGGCTCATACCGGTACAAGACTTCTTGACATACATCATTCATACATAACATGGTTTAAATCATTTAAACCATCATAATCATAAATCATTATCCGCACCGCAGTGCTCAACATTTGCCCAACCGCAGCCGGGACTTCAAAATCGCATTTTCTAATTAACCTCGGCCGAGACTTTTAAAATCATTCATTTCTCAACCGTAGTTGAGTCTTTAAAACATCCTTGACATCTCAGCTGAGGTTCTTAAAATCATTTACTTCTCAACCTTGGTTGAGAACTCAAACATTCATTACGTCTCCTAAGAGACTCTTAAAATCATTTACTTCTCAACTGTAGTTGAGACTTAAAGCATTATTTACTTTAAAACGTTCTTTACTTGAAAACATTCTTTACCTGACCTTAATCAGGTTAGTGTCACTTTCATACATTAACTTTACAACTTGAAACATTCTTTACTTTAGCATATTCTCTTATCTGACCGTAGCCAGATAAAACAATCATTTACCTAAAATAACTTTATAACATGCATATCAGCCCTAAAATGTTAAAATAGTAAAAGAGGGCTCATAGAACTCACCTGATGTCTTACTGTAGCAAGATCACTCACAAACTGGTACTAATGGTGAATTTCTGCATTCGTTTACACTTAATAAGTCAGTTAATGTTGTTGATTATAATGCTAAAACAGTTCTTAAACAGATTAATGGCTTAGAAATGATAAATCCTTATAATTGATTACCCAGATATCATGAAATATCACAATGTAATCTTAGAATAGGTTTAATAACCATGTTTAACATACTAATCTGACTGTTATCATAAACATCAGATAATCGTTCAATAAGTATGTTAATGATTGTGATTAGTTTGAAATACTTAGATTTAACATTTGCATTTCAAAGATTAATCAAACTAACCATCTACATTGTCATAATCAAATGGATTAAACCATTATAACCATAGTTGTGATTTCATGCAAACCGGGCATTACAACGGATCAAAACAAGGATTTAACCGTTAGAACATCGTGTTCTTCATTTCTAATCAATCCTAGCCATCATCTAGGCAATAATCAACAATCCTAACTATATCATTAAGTTCAAAATCAAGATCTAATCAATCAAAATCAAACTAGAAGGTTAGAACAAATCATTACCTAATCTGACAGGTTTCTGCGGGTAAAACAACGATCAGGACTTGTAAACACGTTCCCTGGCTTCAAATATACGATCTGATGGCTTCAACAGGTTGTTTGGAGGGTGTTTTGCTTGTGTTCTTCGTCTATAGATCGTCTGAGTTCGAAAATGTAAAAATAATTAACTTTGCATGAAATCTGATGAAGTAGATCAGATTGTTGCACCGCCACACCCGTCGCGTACCGCGACCAGAAGCCAAAAAGGGCTTCGCGTACCGCGAAGAAATCCGGAGGATTTCAGATATTTTCCTTGCATCGCGTACCGCGAAGGAAGTTCGACTCCTCCATCGCGTACCGCGGCGAGGCCAGAAATCCAATACGTAGAAATTTTTTTTCTTCGTTTTTCGATTCCGGGCAATCCAGGACTCCGTTTTGAACACGGTTTTCGCCCACGTTCATCATTTCTCATGTACTATCATCCTGTAGTAATTTCACATGTCAACTCAACGTGGATTTTATACACGATCAAAGGTGCTAAATCTTTTGGTTGTTACAAATCTACCCTCCTTACAATAGGTTTCGTCCTCGAAACCTGTTACATTTCAAACAAATGTGGGTAGAGTCGTTTCATCTCGTCTTCAGTCTCCCATGTCATCTCAGATCCTTTTCGATGTTTCCATTGAACCTTAACTTGCCTAATCACCTTGTTACGTAACTGTTTTTCTTTCGTATCAACAATTGCAACTGGTTCTTCTATGTAGTTTAATTTCTCATCAACTTCAATGTCATTTAACGGCACATATGCTACATCATCTGCTAGACATTTTCTCAAATGTGAAACGTGGAATGTCGGATGAATTCCACTCAGTTCATCTGGTAGATCTAATCGGTAAGCTACCTTACCGACCCGTGCTATTATTTGAAAAGGTCCAATAAATCTCGGACTCAGCTTTCCTCTTTTCCTGAATCGAATAACTCCCTTCCATGGTGAAACTTTTAACAATACTTGATCCCCTACTTCAAATTCTATTGGCCTCCGTCTTTTATCGGCATAGGACTTTTGTCGATCCTGTGCAGCTTTCATTCGTGCTTTAACTAATTGGAGCTTTTCGGTCAAATCAACTACTGCAGCTTTACTTCCTACTTCTTTCTGTCCTACACCTCCCCAACATACCGGTGTCCTACAACGCCGTCCATACAACGCCTCGTATGGTGGCATTCCAATACTAGCATGATAGCTATTGTTGTACGAGAATTCCACCAATGGTAAATGATCATCCCAACTACCACCGAAATCAATAATACAAGCTCTGAGCATATCCTCTAAAGTTTGGATAGTCCTTTCAGACTGTCCATCTGTCTGAGGATGATATGCAGTGCTGATATTGAGCCTTGTACCTATTGATTCATGAAACCGTTTCCAGAATCTTCATACAAATCGCGTGTCACGATCTGACACTATAGAAACTGGAACTCCATGTCTTGTAATTATTTCTTTTACAAATAATTCAGACAGTTTCTCCGAAGTATAAGTCTCTCGTATAGGCAAGAAATGAGCACTTTTCGTTAACCGGTCTACAATCACCCAAATAGCATCATGACGTTTCGTTGTAAGAGGCAACTTGGTAATAAAATCCATCGTGATGTGTTCCCATTTCCATTCTGGGACTTCTAAAGGTTGCACATAACCATATGGTTTCTGATGTTCAGCTTTTACTTGTGCACATGTCAAGCATTTGTTTACATACTGCATTACATTAAACTTCATACCTGGCCACCAATAGTCTTTTCGAAGGTCTTGATACATTTTTGTTGCACCAGGATGAATAGAGTAGCGTGACTTATGTGCTTCGTCTAGAATCCTTGACCTGATGTTCCCATTTCGTGGAACCCACATTCGACCAAATCGAATCTTAACACCACATTCATTTTCTTCTAGACTTTTAACCTGACCAAATATTCTTTCGAATCCCACATTTTCTTCCTTTAATCCTTCCTTCTGCGCATCCTTGAGTTCATTTAGAAAATCTGGTGTGATTACCAAACTGTAAGACTTAATTTGTATAGCAGAGTGTTCTGTCTTACGACTTAGAGCATCAGCCACCACATTGGCCTTGCCCGGGTGATACAAGATCTCACAGTCATAATCTTTGAGCAGTTCAAGCCATCTTCTTTGTCTCATATTCAAATCCTTCTGTTCAAAGAAGTATTTTAAACTTTTGTGATCTGTGTAGATTGTACATTTAACTCCATATAAATAATGCCTCCAAATTTTTAAAGCAAATACCACAGCAGCCAATTCCAAATCATGTGTTGGATAATTAGCTTCATGGGTTTTCAATTGTCTTGAGGCATATGCTATTACCTTTCCCCTTTGCATAAGTACACAACCCAAACCCAGATAAGACGCATCTGAGTACACAACCATGTCTTCATTACCATCCGGCAGTGTTAAAATAGGAGCTTCAGTTAATCTCTTCTTTAGTTCTTCAAAAGCTTGGACCTGAGTTGGACCCCAATCATATTTTACTTCCTTCCTCGTCAATTTTGTCAATGGTGTAACAATCCTGGAGAAATCCTGGATAAATCTTCTATAATAACCTGCTAATCCAAGAAAGCTACGAACTTCCGTTGGCGTTTTCGGAGAATTCCATTTCATTACCGCTTCTACTTTAGCTGGGTCCACCATTATGCCTTCTGGACTAATAACATGACCTAAAAACTGTACTTCCTGTAGCCAAAAGGCACATTTAGAGAACTTAGCATAAAGCTTTTCTCTTCTTAGTATTTCAAGAACTTCCCGGATATGACACGCATGATCACCTTCACTCCTTGAGTGTATTAATATATCGTCAATAAACACAATCACTGATCGGTCTAACATAGGTCTGCACACCCGATTCATCAAATCCATAAACGCCGCAGGAGCGTTTGTTAATCCGAAAGACATCACAAGAAACTCATAGTGTCCGTAACGTGTGCGAAACGCTGTCTTCGGAATATCTTGTTCTCTCACCTTTAATTGATGATACCCTGATCTGAGATCTATTTTAGAAAACCAACTTGCCCCTTGCAATTGGTCGAATAAATCATCAATCCTTGGTAACGGATACTTATTCTTTATTGTGAGCTTATTCAATTCCCTATAATCAATACACATTCTCATACTTCCATCCTTTTTCTTTACAAACAACACTGGTGCACCCCAAGGTGACACACTCGGTCGTATAAAACCTTTGTCTAGAAGGTCTTGTAGTTGGGTCATTAATTCTTTCATTTCCGTTGGAGCCAGACGGTACGGTGCCTTGGCGACAGGTTGAGCTCCTGGCACAACATCAATTTGGAATTCGATTTCCCGATCAGGTGGAATTCCTGGCAAATCCTCAGGAAATACATCAGGAAAATTACACACCACGGGTACGTCTTTCAATTCTTTTACCTTAATTTCTTTATCAATAACATAAGCCAGATAAGCCCCACACCCTCGCCTCATAATTTCACTCGCCTTAATCATTGAAATGACTTTAGGCGCATTAAACACTTTATCCCCGTAAACCGTTACTGATCTCCCATTGAGAGCTGTTAAAAAAATCATATTTCGTCGACAGACAATGTTAGCCTCATGTTTGGCCAACCAATCCATTCCCAAAACTACATCAAAACCTCCTAACGTAATCAGAAACAACTTAACAGGGAATCTATGACCTTCTATATCAATATAACAATCATCATCAATGACCTCCGTTACTCTAGTGGATTTACCAAGAGCAGTTTCTATGTTAAAGGAATTTTCTATCTTTCTAACACTAGCATGCAGCTTGTCACAAAAAGTAGTGGCCACAAAGTCATACTTGCACCAGAATCAAATAGAACTGAAGCAGGGATATCATTAATCAAAAATGTACCTGTCACCACATCCGGGTCTTTGGCTGCCTGATCTTTAGTCATAGTAAAGGCACGAGCTTTTGCCTTTTGCTTCTCCCCTCCCTTGCTACTTTCAGGTTTGTTGGCTTCAGTGGGTGTTGTCTTTGGTTTAAAGCAATTCTTGCTCACATGACCGAATCCACCACAATTGTAACATTTTGGTATATTTGGGCAATCATAAGAGAGATGTCCAGTCTTTCCACAACGGTAGCACAAAGTAGTCCCCGTAAGACATTCTCCCATATGTCTCTTTCCACACTTAAGGCATTTTTCTGATTCTTCGATTCTAAACCTTTTCATAGGGGGTCCGGATTTGTCATTTCTGTTTCTTTTAAATTTAGGTGACCACTTTTGCTTCGGTTCCTCCTTTGTTGGTTCAGCTTCAACAACATCATCCCAGACAATGCCGCTAATTTCTACGGCTGATTCAAAAGTTCTGGGAGCATGCGCCTTCACATGTGTTCGGACTTTAGGCGGTAGTCCTTCCACATATAACTTCAATCTGCGTTCCTCCGTGTTTACCATATGAGGGACCAGTCTTGACATTTCATTAAATTTTGACGTATATTGCCGATGGTTCATACGTCCAGCTTTCAACGTCAGAAATTCCCGTTCGATTTTATCAATTTCATTCTTCGGACAAAAGTGTTTCATAACTAATTCTTTCAATTCCTCCCATTTTAAGCCCTCCACATCAGTAGTGGTCTTTGACTGCTTGATGGTGTTCCACCAATGTAGAGCTTCTTCAGTAAATGAATGAGCTGCAAATTTTACAGCTTGGTCTTCCCGGCATTCACTGATAGCGATCACTGCCTCCATGGCCGAAACCCAGTGACAGGTGGCTACGGCATCCTTCTTACCATCAAAGGATGGTGGACTGCATCCTTTGAAGGCCTTGTAATCACAACCCTTCCGTTTCTCTGACGTAGAATCACCGTTCTTAGTTCCGGTGATCACAACTTCCTCTTCTTTGGTGCTCTCCTTAGTTTCTTCAGACTTGTCTTTCAAAGTATCCTTCAGTATTTTTGTAACCAAAGCTGGTAGCTTATCATCCAAAACTTTACAGGCCTCATCAGAAATAGCCTTCACTACGATAGGCTCTAGAGTAAACTCGTTTTCATCTTCCGGTTGCTCGTTGTGCTCGTAGTCGTCTTCATTGACGGGTTCTTCATTCTCGATATGTGGTTCTTCAGGTTCCTGTGGTTGCTTACGTGGTCTACCCCTTTGTCCAGCCATTTAATTACCTACAGGATGCAACAATTGGAGAGTCAGTACAGGTTTAGTTTAGCACGAAATAAGCTTTGTAAATCGTTAATGACGTTGATCAGGTGTTATTAACCATTTACCCAACTCATAGGCTCTAAACGTTTCCCATCCCGTCACCCCAACGTGCATGACTCTAACTACCTTTCTAACCTTACACCTACGTCTTAACTCGTACATAACATTCAGCTCATGGCATCAAACTACCCTTGACTGGCATTCTTATCGTTCTGTCCCATTTTCAGTTTAAGTCCAGTCATTAGGAATGACCGGATCTCTCAAACTATGGCTCTGATACCAACTTGCGAGGCCCCAAACCCCTCAGTTGGCAAACATCAAACCTATACTCTTTAGATCATATTTACATTATCATAGCAGCGGAATGTAGGGTAACAACATAAATATCATACAGATCTAAACAAACTTTTACACATTAAACATAACCCACTCTTCTAACAGTCACATAATACAGCCAATCTATGCCAGGGGTAGTCTTCAATATATGCCATGAGCCTTCCTGGTCTCCTTTCTCTAACCATTCAACCTGATATGCATGCTAAACAAGTCGGCTTTCGCTGGTGAGTTCTAAGTTTACTTTTCATAAAAGTTAAATCTTTAATATACATAAAACATTAGCCTTTACTGCCGACCGAAGTCAACAGTCTCAATCATACTAAACACAAAACATTTCATATACATAACATACATGACATCATAACCTCAATCATACAGTGCATAAATGTAGCCTGTTCTGTTGACCGAAGTCAACACGTTATGCATGCATAAGATTTCCTCAACTGGCGACACACAGTCGACAGGCCTGTTCTTTCACAGGACTTATGCCTGTTCTTTCACAGGACTTATGCATGTTCTTTCACAGGACTTATGCCTGTTCTTTCACAGGACTTTTTAAACCATCAACCGAAATTGACGGCTCATACCGGTACAAGACTTCTTGACATACATCATTCATACATAACATGGTTTAAATCATTTAAACCATCATAATCATAAATCATTATCCGCACCGCAGTGCTCAACATTTGCCCAACCGCAGCCGGGACTTCAAAATCGCATTTTCTAATTAACCTCGGCCGAGACTTTTAAAATCATTCATTTCTCAACCGTAGTTGAGTCTTTAAAACATCCTTGACATCTCAGCTGAGGTTCTTAAAATCATTTACTTCTCAACCTTGGTTGAGAACTCAAACATTCATTACGTCTCCTAAGAGACTCTTAAAATCATTTACTTCTCAACTGTAGTTGAGACTTAAAGCATTATTTACTTTAAAACGTTCTTTACTTGAAAACATTCTTTACCTGACCTTAATCAGGTTAGTGTCACTTTCATACATTAACTTTACAACTTGAAACATTCTTTACTTTAGCATATTCTCTTATCTGACCGTAGCCAGATAAAACAATCATTTACCTAAAATAACTTTATAACATGCATATCAGCCCTAAAATGTTAAAATAGTAAAAGAGGGCTCATAGAACTCACCTGATGTCTTACTGTAGCAAGATCACTCACAAACTGGTACTAATGGTGAATTTCTGCATTCGTTTACACTTAATAAGTCAGTTAATGTTGTTGATTATAATGCTAAAACAGTTCTTAAACAGATTAATGGCTTAGAAATGATAAATCCTTATAATTGATTACCCAGATATCATGAAATATCACAATGTAATCTTAGAATAGGTTTAATAACCATGTTTAACATACTAATCTGACTGTTATCATAAACATCAGATAATCGTTCAATAAGTATGTTAATGATTGTGATTAGTTTGAAATACTTAGATTTAACCTTTGCATTTCAAAGATTAATCAAACTAACCATCTACATTGTCATAATCAAATGGATTAAACCATTATAACCATAGTTGTGATTTCATGCAAACCGGGCATTACAACGGATCAAAACAAGGATTTAACCGTTAGAACATCGTGTTCTTCATTTCTAATCAATCCTAGCCATCATCTAGGCAATAATCAACAATCCTAACTATATCATTAAGTTCAAAATCAAGATCTAATCAATCAAAATCAAACTAGAAGGTTAGAACAAATCATTACCTAATCTGACAGGTTTCTGCGGGTAAAACAACGATCAGGACTTGTAAACACGTTCCCTGGCTTCAAATATACGATCTGATGGCTTCAACAGGTTGTTTGGAGGGTGTTTTGCTTGTGTTCTTCGTCTATAGATCGTCTGAGTTCGAAAATGTAAAAATAATTAACTTTGCATGAAATCTGATGAAGTAGATCAGATTGTTGCACCGCCACACCCGTCGCGTACCGCGACCAGAAGCCAAAAAGGCTTCGCGTACCGCGAAGAAATCCGGAGGATTTCAGATATTTTCCTTGCATCGCGTACCGCGAAGGAAGTTCGACTCCTCCATCGCGTACCGCGGCGAGGCCAGAAATCCAATACTTAGAAATTTTTTTTTCTTCGTTTTTCGATTCCGGGCAATCCAGGACTCCGTTTTGAACACGGTTTTTGCCCACGTTCATCATTTCTCATGTACTATCATCCTGTAGTAATTTCACATGTCAACTCAACGTGGATTTTATACACGATCAAAGGTGCTAAATCTTTTGGTTGTTACAAATATTGATATATATATATATATATATATATATATATGTTTAGAAAAAATTAAATATTATTTTTTTGAGTTATATTATATTTTTATATTTATACTATATCTTTAGTATAATATAGTACAATAATATTAATTGCAAAAGTTATAAAATAAAATATTGTGCATAAAAAGATACCACAAAAAATACAATATATTAAAATACAATATAACAAATTAGCATGTTGAATTTTTTATTGTTAAAAATTATATTAACACTATATTAAAGAGGAAAAAACACTCGAATTTATTGGGTGATTGTTTTTTTATCAAATATTGTTGTACAAAAAATTTATAAACATTTAAAAAAATCAAAGAACTCTAAAGAAGTAAAAAAATATATTTTCTTATTATACCCTCTAATTATTTTTATTTAATACTTAAATCTCAATCATTGATTTAAAACTAAAATATCATGATCGAGCTCTTTCTATTTTTTTAAGAAAGAAACCTTTTTAGGGAATCTAACAAAATAAAATACATAACACCTATAGCCTTATCTAAATTTCAGTGTATATATCAACAAATAATTAAGGAAGGTTTCAACTGGGTAACATCTATTTATGCACTAGGGAAGGTTTGATCGAATTGATATTCAACCCCCCTTAATTAACATATTCACTCTCTTTGTTATCAACACATTTACGGGGTGTTGTCGGTATACTATGTTCTCAATTATACAGAATCTTCTCAACCACCTTGTATATATAACACAACTGGAAATTTAATTTAAAAAACATATATATACATATATCTGTGTGTGTGTCTGTATTTATATATGTATGTATGCCAACTTAAAATATATACAAGTGAATGACTAGAATTTTAATTTTTTTTTATTCCGTAAACTTGTGACTTGTTTTCTAACAAGTCATACAAGTTATGAAAGTCCGTTTCAAGATATATATATGTTAATTATATAAATAGTCTAATTTCTAACCAAGACTCGTAAAATGAGAATACCAGCTGTCAACTGATCAAGAAAACATACAAAAATAACTTCAAAAATAAAAATTTGTTGCTCATTTTTTTAACATCAATATTATACTTCTTAATTGCAAACCTAATTCTCTTTTTGTAATTGTATGTAAGGATTTGAACCCACACCACTTTTGGGATGTTAATCATTAATGCCAAAAAAAACTAGAAATTTAATTTAAAAACACACACACACACATATATATATATGTGTGTATTTATGTATGTATGCCAACTTAAATATATACAAGTGAACTAGAATTTTAATTTTTTTATTCTGTAATCTTGTGACTTGTTTTCTAACAAGTCATACTGATTATAGATGTTTGTTTCAAGATATATGTTAATTATATAAATAGTCTAACATCTAATCAAAACTCGTAAAATGAGAATACCAGTTGTCAACTGATAGAGAAAACATACAAAAACAACTTCAAAAATCAAAATTTGTTACTATTTTTTTTTGAACATCAATATTTTACTTCTTAATTTCACCTAATTCTGTTTTTGTACATAAAGATTTGAACTCACACCACTTTTGTAGATGTTAATCATTAATGCCGCTAGGCTACAAGGCCATAGGTACATTCTACATGTTACACATTTTGTGAATCCTTTGCCTTGAAGATGTCGGAGATGAAGGCCGCTAGACAAGCCAAGACGGGTGTTAGGAACATTATGAGCCCAAGAGGAACCATCCATAGTTGGCTATTACTTGGATGATACTTTGTTTCCCATAACAACAAAATCAAACCACCAACCATAGTTATCAAGAATGATCCGAAACACGCGATCAACACCTTGATCGTCTTCCCTTTCGTTGCTTTCTCCGCGTTGTAAGATGAACCCATATCAAATCATTCAAGTCGATCAACCGATCTAACCCTCACGAGCTTCGAATCTTGATTCAGGTTGCTTTGGTCGATGTTGTATATGACGATGATCAAGAAGCTTTATGCTTGTTGATGAAGAAGATAAATAATGGAAACATGTGGTGGTATGGTGATTTGGAGAAGGTTGAATCATAGAAAATTGGGGATTTATATATATAAAAGACGCATGCATGGTGACATCATTGATTTAGACATTCAATTAATTAAGATAATAATTAGTATTTATATAGTTAACGTGCCATTTTAACAAAGCTAGCAAGCTGTTGCTAACTCATTTTTAGACATATAAATAACGATATATAATATTATTATATTATGCTAATTAATAAATATCTGATATATCAATAAGATTGTTCGATGGGTTCTCATTTTCAATTCTATACTTTTGTTTTATTCTTGACGGGTAGATTGGTTCGACTTTGATCTTTTAACACGTACGCAGATGGTAGTATACATAAACATATATTGAAAAACTTTTTAGCATTTTCGTAATTTTTTTTTATAAAACATAAAGAAAATTGTAAGTGTTTTTTTCAATAATCGAACAAGCCTTTTATTATACTATATTGACTTAACTATAAATTCATATATTACACGCAAGAAAATATATTATATATTAAATTGGATAGATATTTGATATATTAAATTGGATAGATATTTGATATATTAAATTGGATAGATATTTGATTAATGTGTAAAAGAAATATGTTTTGATGTTATTAATATAAATGATTTAACACATATTAAAATTATAAGTACTTAGTTCATGTTAAAGTTGATGTAAACAGTTAAAAATAATAAAGAAGTTATTTTAGTTTTCTGATGGTTTATTTTGAGGCATTTAAAAAAATAAATTTTAACTTCTATTAGAAATGAAAGTGAATGTCAACCAAATTGTTGAAAAATCAAATAATATAACAATCAAGTAGACAAAATTTTGAAAAATATCAAAATAATTTTTATTTAATTGCATATATTTTATATTATGTGTAAAATTGAAAAAGTAAGTCTCAAAATACTAATTGTCTCCTAAATATATTTTATATTATATTATTATTTTTTTTTAAAATATATTAATAATAATATAACATAATAATAAAAATATTATAAATTATGATAATAATATAATTATGAATAATAATATTATAATATGATAATCATAAATATATTATTATAATAATAAAAATATTATAAAATTATAATTATAATATAATATTAATAATAATATTATAATATGATAATATTAAGATATATTAATATTATTATAATATAATAGTAACAATATAATAATAATAATAACAAAACTTTAATAATAATAATAATAATAATAATAATAATAATAAAAATATTATAATATTAGTATAATAACATTATTATATTCTAATTCTTAACCGTTTACATTTATGTTCGTATTTTTTAAAAATTTTACAACTAAGTGTGGCTTATTTACTGTTTTGGTATTGGGTTTTTTTTTTACGTTGTGAATCTAATTTTACGGTGTTGTGTTTATGTTATTTGAGAATGACGAATACATTTACAATAAAGTTCAATTTATTGTTTTAGAACAAATTGACAACAATTATAATTGTTTTATTTTTGTGTTTTAATATTCATGATTATATCATCACCGTTATGATCACATAGCCATATAAACATAACTTGACCTTTTATTTTCATATTGTGTGATACAAGATTTAGACTATTTTTATTTTTTACTATTATTTTTTAAAAAAATTTGTGTTAAAATATTAGGATGTAATGACAGGTTTATGCTATTTAAGTTTTGATTTTTGAAACAATGTTTTTATCATGTTAAATAAGGGATCCCGCCACAATGCGTGGATAGTTTAATTACAATAGATAGATTCTTACTTTTCACTTAGATCATGTGTATCAGGAGGGGAGGGGCTGGTTGATGGGAGTTTCACGTACCAGTCGCACCCAACCCCCATTTTAGACCAGATGTGATCCGGGCGTGAGTGGTGTCGCATGAACCCGAACGATAGAATAAAGTGAAGACAATGTTATTATAATGAAGTGATGATTACATATGTATATGTGACTTCTAAATTAAATAAATATTTATTTATATCAAGTTTTTCAATTTTTTTAATAACTAAAATATAAAGAATGAAACATTAAAATTAAATCAAATATTTTTTAACATGCTTATCTTTGTTTAAATGTGTTTATAATTTTATAGTTTTTTTTGGAATACATTATATATTTATTATTTTATTCGGTTCTTAAATTCGATCTGACCAATGACCAGTAAGACTTCCGGTTCGGTTTTGAAAACATTAGTTTATACAGCAAATAGGTTAAATCACGTGTGTTACACGAGTTTAATATACAAAATGTTATATACCTTAAAATTAAAAAAAATTATGTCCATAAAAAAAATAAGATTTACACTTGAATTTTTTTTATAATTATACACAATGTATTTTAACATTTAAATCATCCTATCAAGCTAAATATTTTAAAATATTTAAAAATAATTCATAAAAACAACAACAACAACTACTACTATTCCTACCCTAGTGGTGCTGCTGCTACTAAATAATAAATATTTTAATGAACATAATTTGAAGTTAATGATGATAAGATACCTAAATAGAAGTTTGAATAATAAAGAAAGTTTAACTAAAAACTTTATAAATAATTGCAAATTAACTTCATTTGCTTAATGATATTAATTACTATATTAATACCCCGTGTATTACACGGATGAATAGAAAAAATATAATAAACAGTAACAAATGAAAATCTAAATTATAATTTGAAATAACATTAAAATTTGGTATAATTTAATATTTTAAGTAATAATTATATTACTTTGTATAAAAACTAAGTTTTTCAAAGTTTGTTTCTTTAAACATTTCAATTAAAAAAATAATATTTTTTATATTTTATGATAATTTGATTTTTTTAAAAGTATGTTTTTAAACAAATATATTTTAAATGAATTATTTTTTTAATTTAAGAATGTAAAAAAAAGTATATATATAATGAAATGTATTTATATGAGAGAGGGGGGAAACCAAAGGTGATGTGCTTTAAAAACATGATATATGTCCTTATAAATATTTATTTATTATAATAGATAGATTTTTCATATTTATAATTCGCGGTGCATGACTAAATAATAGATATCCATAATTTAATAATATATACACATTGAAAAACAAAAACTAAATGACTACAATGATAATAAATGTTACCAATTATTTATATTTTTTAAATTAAGAGTTATAAACAAATAATAACAATTTTAAATAAGTTGTTGTAAAATAAATAAAATATATGAATATTAAAATTAATTTTTATATTTTATTATATAATTAGCTGAATAAGTAAAAATATTTATATACTAACGTTTAATATATAATATTACTATACATAAAAAGAATATACTTTTATGAATTATAGTTATAAAATAATTTGTAAAATATATTAATAAGTCCTTAGTTTTTGTAATTTACTTAAAAAATGAAAAGATTTAAAAGTTTTATATTATATAATGAAAATAGTAAGTTAAAATATAAAAATATATGAATATACATTAAATAATTTAGGTTTTTAATATTCTTATTATTAATAAAATCATTATTTGTATAGTTTACGATTTGTTTTATAATATATCTATTTTTATATTGTTTTGTCATAAAAATATATGAATATACATGAAATAATTTGGGTTTTTGATATTCATTTTTAATAAAATCATTATTTGTATAGTTTACAATTTATTTTATAATATATCTATTTTATTTTGTTTAGTTATTTGCTTTTTTCAATATACTTTAAACATTTTTAAATTTCTACATTGAAAGTGTGAGATATTCATGACTTAATTATTTATTTGTATACATAATTTATTAAATATAGGAAAATAATTTAAAGTAATAATTTGTCAAATTTATTAATTATCACTATTAATAAAGGAGTGTTAATAAATTATTTAATGCTCCAAGTTTTAAAATGGAAACAAAAATGATACATGCTCAATTACATGACTTGTGACAAACAAAAACATTGATTTATTATATAAGATAGATTAGGTTGAGTAAAACTGTGAAACAAATGTAGTAATTACGCATATTCCTACTAATTACTTGGTAACTCCTTCACTTTTTAACCTTTCAAAATTTTTGGTGAAATTTTTACCATCAGACTCTCACGTCGACTACTCGACTTGTCCGCCGCAAATCATGGTATCAAAACCATATATAGACTGAAGTTTAAACGAGAAGTCTCTTAAAAAAAATGTATACAAAAAAACATGATATAAATTCCGTATACTTTACGATTTTGATTAATAAAATAATAATATTTTTTGTCAAGTTTTGTTTTCTAAAAAGTTTATTTTATAATATTGCATTTTTAAAAAAATTGTTTGAAAAACGTCAGTATTTTACAAAACTAAGTATATATCATTCTAGTGTACGAGTTGAATAAAATATGTTAAATATGTGAAAATAAGATTTAAAAAATATATAAAATGGTATTTTAAGATAGCACAGGATTTAAATTATGTATAACTAACGAATTTAAGTAATAAAAATAATTTCATTTTTTTTCAATTATTGTTTTTTAAAAAGTTCGTTTTTTTTTTTGAATATTCGTTTTAAAAAACAGTTTTTAAAGATGTCATTTTCTAGATATGGTAAAAACTTTGATTTTTAATTTCTTTAAAAAAGATTTAATCATTTTTAATATATTTTTCGTTATATACATATATACCCGGATAATATTAGGGAAAACTTCACATAATATAAATAAAGTTTTACTATTGTTTAACTAAAATCAATTAATTTTTTTTTGTTTTTCTAAAGTCACTCAACTATTAATACGTGTATAAATCAAATGTTATTTTTTAAAAAAATTTGTTTATGTTTTTTAAAAATTAATTGAAACGTAGAAAACCTATGTGAATCTTTATTAATAATAAGTGAATTTTTTTTCTAATTAATTTGAAATAAGATGTAATTATTAAAAATACAAATTCTTTAATTAATAGCAAAGTTTCATAATTGTTAATTAAATTATAGTCAAATTAAGAAAAAAAATAATAATTAAATACTAATAAATTATAGTCAAAATAGTTATATATGATTGAATTAATTAGTAAAATTTACATATTTTTAAAATACAAAAAAAATTTGGATGACTTAAGTTTATCAGTTAACGGTTATGGAATAATTTTAAATAAATTAAGTATTGATATTTTTCTATAAAACAACCTACGGATCATAGCTGTATCGGCTTACAAAGTCAGCCAAGTTAGATCACATAATAAACCAATCTCATCAAAGTATCAAACAACATAATATCAACGAGAGAAAGCCACCAACAATGTCAAATAATCATTCATATGCCAATGAGCTTTTAGCTCAACTAACACCTCATGATTCTCATAGAGCTTAGGCTTTGTGAGGTAATGTGTTCAAATCCTAGCCAAAGCGGTCACTAGGAGGTTTTACCACATAGTGGGTTTCCTCCTGATAAGCAGGTGGATTTGTTCGATTCAGCGCTCGCCAACACCTGCACTTTAGATACCGGGGAGTTGGTAGCGGACTGTGGTCGCAGGGCGTTGGTTGTTGGGTACGAGGATCCATTTGGACTATGAAGAAGCATGTCATTGAGCCCTCGTTAGTTGTTCAAAAAAAATAATCATTCAGATAACAATCGGCTTTAGATCCGGATCTCCAAATAATATATTGACATTTGAAATGACTATTAATAACTTTAAAAAAAAAACGAAAAAAAAAATCTTCTGGGCCAAAAGAAAAAAAAAAGTTCGATTGTATTTCTTTGGATTTGCATCTAAAATTCTAAATCAAGGTAGCCAATTACTTAGTTATTCGATTTGGATATTGATTTAAAGCTATGTTTCAAAAAGTTTCTTCAATGTTATTGAACTCTAAATTTATATCTAGACTAATAAAATAGGATATTGTAAAAAATATGAAATTTATGTTGTCTTTCTACCTTATTTTCAGTTATATCTCTAATTAAATTTGTGTCATTGATCTATTGATATCTAATTTTATCAAACAATAAAAAACTTGGTTGTAAATTAATTAAATAACAAAATTGAGTAATAAATATTAGATACTATATTTTTTAAGTTTGAAAAAAAATTCAAGATATATAGACAAAGCTAGATACGCATTTGTTTTTTTTAATAAAAGATTTATGTAAATTATAATACATATATTGATGTCGGTCTTCATAATTAACATTGATATCGATC
Organism: Mikania micrantha; assembly: GCA_009363875.1. Lineage (NCBI taxonomy): Eukaryota > Viridiplantae > Streptophyta > Magnoliopsida > Asterales > Asteraceae > Mikania > Mikania micrantha. The sequence continues at coordinate 52,050,469 of CM018689.1, read as the reverse complement.
TCTATGAAAAAATCATCCTAAAACGAGATTTGGGTCATTTAAAATAGACAGTTTGGACGGTTACATGACGATTTCAGACGGTTATAACATTTACATGGTGGTTTCAGATGGTTGTTGCAGTTTTGCAACGGTCTGTATGGTTTCTGACGGTTACAGTGGTTTTAAACGCTTTCGATGCATGGACTTGAAGATTGAGCATTTGATCGGATATGATCATCGGCGTACCCACTCCTAGTATTGTGGGCAGCCGCCCCCCTAATTTTTTTTTACCAGTGATATATATATGTTAAAATCCTAACTTATCCTCTTAATATTTTGCAATCGTCTCCCTTAAATTTGCATAATTGGACTTGTGTTGAGAATTTAAGTGTTAGTTATACTTGTTTTTTGGAGAAAATGTTACTTAAAAAAGTATCCATACATCTTTGTATATATTTTAAAAAATCAAACCCAATATAGAATAACTAAGCCTGACAATCTTAACTTATAACAAAATAAATGTGAAGATTGGGTAGACAATTATTGTATTTTGGGTTAAAATGGGTAACATTATAACATAAAATGGGTTGAGAAGGGTAACACTTTAACACAATACGGGTCAAGACGGATATCTTAAAAATTATGTGTATATAATGTATTCAAATAGATAAGAATAATCAATAATACATTTGATTAGAAAATCACTAAAAATTATTTAATTAAACTATTTGTTTAGTTACAATTCACTTTACCTTAAACAAAATTGATGTTTTTAAAAATACTCTTTTAAATCTAAACTGATTTTGCTTAAATCTCATTCTGACATGCACTATTCTGCCCCGCATCATTCTGATCTGTTACCTAACACAACCTAACCCACCTATTTTGCTAGACACAAGAACAATTTTAGATGTATTGTAGTTTTATTATGTTTTTATATATGGTGTTTAGCTTGATTTTCCTTTTTTAACATGACCCAACCCGATTCAACATAACCCGACATGAACAAAAGAAAAAAAATTTACTATACAACGATCCTCAAATGATCATAAAAATTTCCCCCCTCTGCATAAAAAAATTTATGGGTCCGCCACTAAATATGATGCTAAGATTCAGGTTGGCGCAACTCCAATCATTCTTGTTTTCTGTATGCATCGACTTTCAATCTTTTCTTTAATACACATCTTAATTTTCAATGATTTTCAAGTTTACTTGGATTATCCCATATTAATTTTTGTAGATGCTAAATGTTTAATCAAATTAGATTCTCAAATCCGTCGATGCAACTGTAATTGTTGCTATGCTCACCATGAATGCTTCAAGTATATGAAAAAAACATGTTAGATTTTTTTAAGTTTAGTGATGTTACTTTTAAAGAGTATTTATTTATCATGCAAAGATGGTATCTTTAAGTTATTTTTAGACTCAACAGTGTGCAATATTAACTTTTGATTTTTATATAAATGTTTAATTAAAGTTAAATTTTTTTAAATATAATATTTAAATGGTTGCAATATTAGTACGTAAGTTTGTTATTTATTCTTAGGCATTATGACAATAACATTTTATTTTCTATCTATTAATTTATTTTCTAAATGATATTTGAAATAAAAATAGGAGAATTATGCAGTAAAACATTAAAAATTATAAAAATATAAAGTGTTAATTCGGACATTTTTTTGTTTACTTTCTAAATAATAAAATTGTTAAAAAATGGTATCAAATTTCATAAATTAAGGAATGTTTTGAGAATCACCCCTCTTTCTAAATTAAAGACAACATTTTTAAATAAATTGTAATTTAATTTTAAGAAAAATATGAGTTCCGTTCATAATGTAAACAAAATATATGTTTGTCATGTATAAAAACCAGGGCCGTCTCTGAGAAATTAGGTGCCCTGTGCGAATGTTAAAAATGGGCCCTATGTGCGCGCACACACAAAAATTGACGATAATTAAAACAACAGTAAAAACAATATAAACAATACTGTTTTAGCAAAATGTTGCATTTCAATGATTCAAATAATTAAATAAAACGTGACGTTTTTCTGGCATTTTTTGATGCAAACTTGTTGATTAAATCTCCATAATCCACATTGTCTAGTATCTCATTCTCAATAGTATAATTGTCAATTCATTAAGTCTTTCTTAAGACATTATCGATCGTAAATATGACTTCAACTTCAATTTTGAAAAATTTCTTTCTGCATATGATACAGTTACTGGAATAGTCAACAAGATTCTATATGCAATTGATGCATTTGAAAAACAATCGACTTGCTTCAAATATTTTAAATATATATAATTAAAAATTGAATTGTTATATTTGTTTGTTGTAAAATAAACTAAAATACATATAATATATACAATTTTTTAAAAATTTAGGGCCCCCTAAAAAATCGGGCCCTGTGCGGTCGCACTTCCCGCACATGCTCTAACCCCCTGATAAAAACGTTAAACTAACAACGTTAATTACTAAGGCGTAAAGGAGACGAGGTAGGCCTAACTTAACTAAGGCTCTAGCTCAATCTGTTAAGATTTAAGAGAGCTTAAGCTTCTCTTGTGTAAATTTTATATTTTTTAAGCTCGTTCTTGGTTTGTTATAAAATTATTAAATATTTTAGCACAAGCTCGGCTCCGCTCGGTTCAACTCGTCCGTATTCAGTTACATAATTAATTTAATATTATCTGTAATGGCTCGTTCTTGGTTTGTTATAAAAATTTTTAGCTCAAGTTATTTTGGAAAAAACAGTCTCCATGGCTGCCCGGGGAGGGGCAAAGCCGACCCCCGTCCCGGGCCCATTTTTTTAGAGGCACAAAATCCATTTAATTGAGAACCAACAAGTTACAAAACATAAAAGAAGTGTTTATACTACATGATGTAAGGGATATAAAAAGTATTTTTTATGTAAAAGAAGTTACTTTTCATGCCCCTTAAATAAGAGGTGTTCATCTGTTCGGTTAATGGTTTATTTGGTTTTATCGGTTTTCAGTTTCTTCCTAATATGAAAACCGAACCGAATTCGAGAAGAGGTTCGGTTTGGTTTCGGTTAAAATCAAAGAAACCGAATAAACTGGTTAAAAATCGAATAAACGATCTATATAAACCAAATTCAATTGAATAAACTAACTAAAAACTAAATAAACTGTTAAAGCCCAAATACACTGATACGAATAAAAGTATAAAACCGAATTCAACTTTATATATTATTAACAAGATGATAAATTTAAATTTGAATTCGGTTTAATTGGTTAACCGAAGAAACAAGATTAAAAAAAACTGAAATCGATAACCGAACCGAATACCGAAACTTGGATACGGTTAGGAACCGAACCGAATACCGAAACTTGGATACGGTTAGGAACCGAACCGAAAACCTTAATTTGGAATTCACTAAAGGACATTTTTTTCTCGGCTCGTCCTGGGTACCTTAATTATGAGGGTCGTCCCTGACAATCTCTCAATCATCTCCTCATTTAAATTAAAATTAACATTTATTTCTAGATATTCTTGATTTCCGGCAACTTAATTTTCACTTGGCTATTGAGTAGTTACCCGTACAAAGGTCTTGAGTCCTTGAAGGTTTAATTATAACTTGTCTGAAATGCGCCGTTCAAAAAAAAAATAAAATTATAACCTGTGGATTCAATAGAGTTGCTGACACTGGTAAGCCATAGGAAGAATTATGTATGACCCAAACTAAACCAATACTTTATTTAAAATACCTATAATTAATGACCCTAACTTAATAAATTTCTCGGCTTCTTTTGCTATGTCTAATCGTAACACTGGTAGTCTTTAGGTGGTAGCTTAATTAAATATGACACTTGTTAAAGACTCTTATGATGTAATAAATATATATAATCCTGTCAAAAAACAGGTTCAACAGCCCGATTTTGCGGTTGTCGATCAAACTGACTGGTTCTCTTCAAAACGGTTTTAAGCACATAACTGAATGGCATGAGTTGTAGAAACCTGGTCCAACCGACCGATCCGGTTTAGGTTTAGATACTTTCATGATTGCAGATGATTTAAATACGCATTAATCATTAATCTAAATCACATGTTTTATAGAAAATGGTAACAGATTAATTATTTAAATTTAAAATAAATCTATTGACTTTTTAGTTTCTGGATATTACTCCAGCATTTAAATTACGAAAGCAAATGGAAGAGAGACGTGTCTATATTCAGCACCGTTGTTGAAAAAAGCAACCATACGGAAACATTTAAGATGATACTGATGGAAAGAGCCGGTCCAGAGAATTTAAGTGTTCGGATCAAGAAGAAAAAAATACCCCTAGGCTCAAACGAATTATAAATTATGTAAACTTTTTTTAAAGAAAGAATAATGTTATAGCAATAAACATACCAAAATCATAGAGTACGGGGTTTCGGTTTAGTCGGGTTTTCTTAAAAAAGTATTGAACCACAATCCTACTCTAATAACGTTTGAGCTAGTCGAGTCACTGGTTATTCAAGTAATGTCAGTTGAGGTAATCGTTATTTGCTATTATCTTGACCCAATTTTAAATTGTTACAAATAAATCGTATTCTAAACATATAATTTAATAGAAAATATGTTGAACCATGCATAATTTGATTACTAGCCCTAATAAAAAATATTAATGTAATTAAATATTTCAGTGAAAAGTTAAATGTGTTCTATATTTAATAACTAATGTATACAAAAAAATATTAATCATTCTTATTCGAGTATCCGCCTTAACCCAAAACCCAACGAAATTTTAAAAATATACCCGAGACCCGACTATTTTTTAAAAACACACCGAAACCCGACGCTATTATTAGTTTGTGCTAATTGGGTTGACCCGAATAACCCAACTAACGTTTTGTACCTGAAAAACCCGACCCTATTATGCTTACTCATGCTCAATATTTTTGAGTTAAGATGTTAAACTTATTTAAACTTCAAAGTTGTAATTTTTTTTATATAAATTATTAAAAAAAAATTGTCCCAAAAAAATTGGGCTTGAGGCGGTGGCCCGGTTTGCCTTTATTAAGAGTGGCTCTGCTGATAGTCTTATCTTATTTTCATAATTTCTTTTTTCATTTAAACATTAGATCGACGCTATATATCTTTTATAGGTTAATTAGAAACATATAAGCTCACATCAAATACGCTTTTTCGACAATAACCGCATTCGTATATTTATCCTATATGATCTAAATTCATGAGAAACTTTGTTAGTATTACGTAGGAAAAAATTATATAAAAATTTTCATTTTCCTAGCAGTAATAAGTTGAATCATTAATACTGAAATTAATTCTGATTATTAATAGTATGAACTTGTACTAAACGTACAAAAGATTGTTGAAATTTATTTTTGGTGTATATTTATGAGGAGCCTACTTTATATTATGCCCTAAATACGTTTGTTGACATGTGTCTGGTACTTGCATCACATAAGAGTTGGCATGTAGCATAGGGTACCTTTGCTTGCATGCATTCACTTGTCGTTCTCCCACGTACTTCTATCCTAGCTATTCATCATTACAAAGTTTTATATTTTACGATGTCAAGTACAACAATTATTATTTATTGTAATCATAAAAACTATATATATACACATGTGAAGGTATAAAAAATAGGGTTGTTTTATTTGAACACCCCACTTTTATATTTTTACACCCCTGCGGGCCAATACGGGCCGTAATGGCCATTACGGCCCGGTATTGAGTACAGACAAACATTCCAGAGAATTCCTTGGAATCAGTGAAACATTCTGTGGGACGGGCCGTACTGGCCAGTACGGCCCGTCTTGGCCCCAAGCTTATTTTTCCAAGCCATTTTGGGTGTCAACCAGTTTTGATACATCTTGGTACGGCCCGTACTGGCCATTACGGGCCGTACTTGTCAAAATTTTAACTTGGCCGTCTCACCCAAAACCAGGCCGTCTCACCCTAAACCAGGCCGTACTGGCCAGTACTGGCCGTATTGGTCAAAATTTTATTTTTTTTTAAAAAACAAAAGAATTCAATTTTAATACATTTAAACGATTACACCAAAACTTTGAGGAATATGTCTATTACGTTATTTTAAACGTTATATGATTGTTACGTTATTATTTTAAACGATGTTAATTATTTACGTGTTCAAGGCTTGAGCTAGAAGAAGAAATACGAAAAGAGCGTCAGGAACAACTTGAAATACAACAATAAATGAACTAGGTGAAAAACTAGGTGAATTTGGTTTCATTTTATACAACAACAAGACGGCCCGTCCCACAAAATGTCGTTTTAACCAAATATTTCATTTTATAATTAGTTTATTTACGTTAGTTTAAATAATTTAAACGAAATAAACTAGGTGAAAAACTAGGTGAATTTTGTTTCATTGTTAAAAAGAAAATAACGAATTTTGTTGAAATTTCGTCGGAATTGTGTCACAATGATCTCACTTTTTGTCGGAATTCCGTCGTAATGATCTCACTTTATCGTCGGAATTGCGTCGCAATGATCTCACTTTTTCGTCGGAATTCCGTCGCAATGACCAATACGGCCCGTACTGACCAGTACGGCCTGGTTTTGGGGTGAAACGGCCAAACTAGGCCGTCTGGGCAAGACGGCCCGTAAAGGTCAGTACGGCCTGGTTTTGGGGTGAAATGGCCAAACTAGGCCGTCTGGGCAAGACGGCCCGTAAAGGTCAGTACGGCCCGTCTTGATTCAAATCATTGTCTTAGGATGTCAGAGAATGTCTGTACGATGAATGAGACGGGCCGTCCTGGCCATTACGGCCCGTCTTGCTCCCAATCATTGGAACAGGTTGTCAGGAGCGAATGTTTGACCGAGGCCTGAGACGGGCCGTAATGGCCATTACGGGCCGTCTCAGGGGTGTATTTTTAAAAAAAGTGGGTGTGAGAATAACAACACCCAAAAAATAACCATCATCTTTTCCTACAACTACATAACTCATTTCAACCAATCATAAACTTACACATAAGCATTTCATTAAAATATTAAGAAGGGCATCATAGTCATTTTACCTTTATAAGTTTTCTCCCCTCTTTTTTAAACATTAATAATTTTTTTATAATATATTATTTTTTAAAAAAAATTGCACCATTATATTCGTCTCATTTTTCTCTTTAATTCCGTTATAGTCTCGACTAATTTTTTTACTTTTTTTAGATGCCCTATTTTTACATCATTGTAACGAGCTTAAATATAAAAAATTTATTCAAAATTTTTTTAAAAATGATAAATTACAGTAATGTAATTTACATTGACGTAATTTATCGTGATGTAATTTACATTGACATAAAATTCGGTTTCGGTTTTTTTCGGTTAATTTGGTTCCGGTTCGGTTTTTTCGGTTAATTCGGTTTCGGTTCGGTTTTTTTTTTTGCTTTTTGCTCATTCCTAATTTGTAACGAGCCTAAATACAACAAATTAGTTTGAATTTTTTTCGAACAATGATAAATTACATCACTATAATCATCATTGTTAGAGAAAAAAATCAAAATAATGTGTTGTATTACATCATTGTAATTTATCATTGTAATTATCATTGTTAGAGAAAAAAATAAAATAATGTGTTATATTACATCACTGTAATTTATCATTGTTAGAAAAAAAATTCAAAATAATGTGTTATTTTTATGCTCGTTATATCAATGTTTGATAATGGACAATGAGAAAAAAATTAAAAAACTAGTCAACATTATAACGGGAATTAAAGAGAAAATTACATCACTGTAAATAATGTGTTACGTCATCGTTGATTATGTCATTGTAAATTACTTTATTTTGTGTTACATTACTTCATTTTGAGTTACATTACTGTAATTTACCATTGTTAGAAAAAAATTTCTAATTAATTTGTTATCGTTAAGCTCGTTACAATGATGAGAAAAATGAGACGAGTATAATGGTGCAATTTTTTAAAAAAAATAATATAGTATAAAAAAATTATGAATGTTTAAAAAAAAGGGGGTAAACTTTACATAAATGACAAATGTCCTAAATGCCCTTCATACTAAAGACAAAGGAATTGACACGTGGCACGATCCTACACACTTACCTTTTTCAAGTAACCATTGGATGATGGTTAATGGGTTGTAGCAAAAGATGAGGGTTATTAAAAATTTCATCCCCTATATACAAATTATACAAATTATAATTTACTTTAGTGATATACTTTTTGCATAAACTATTTCATTGTTATCCATATAAGTTCTTTAATGATAGAAAACTTACCTTTCAATGTGGAGGTCAAGAGTTTAACTTTCACTTGAGACCCTTTGATGGATACCAGATGAGAGGATGAATATTGAGTTTAAACTCGGGTTTTGAACCGATGTGGCCATAGTTATTACAGCAAATACGCTGGTTTCTACGCATCAAGTGTAGCTCTTCCGAGACGACGCCCGGTAAAACGGGCTATCGCACCCTTGAGGAGGGGTCTTCCGAGGCCTACAGTCGTGATGCATATGCTACAACGTTACGCTCGGTTGTTGCTGTTAAAAAAACTATTTCACTGCTTATAGTTGATGACTAGACTTATAATACTAACATAAGTTTTGTGTAGTAAAAAAATATGATGAATGTAATTAACATGTGTCTTTATATATACATTTTATGATAAGAAGTTCGTGTCTAAAATCTTGCTTCCAAAAATATAGCAAGTTTAAATGCACTACAGAAACAATGCAATAATCACATAGAGATCTAAAAAAAAGGTCGGTTAAACGAATCAGTATCTATTAGAAACAGGTTTTTTAAATTAATGTTAGATTATGGAAACACTACTTTAGGACCGGTTTCAGGTGACCAGATTCCGCCCCGAGAATAAAAAAAAATCCGAGGTCAAAGGCCAAAAAAACGAAGCCCTCTTAAATAAACTAATTTAGTAATTTATATATAAAAATTAATAATATGAATATATTATTGTTAAAAAAGTAACATTACTCAACCGAATACGGCTTCTTCAATATTCTATTAAACATTATTGTTTTATACTTTTATAAAACTTTTTATATATATATAATATTTACATTCCCTTAAAAAGTCTGGCCAGGCCCGAGGCCGTCGCCCACTTTGCCTGTCCCATGGGCCATCCCTGCAAGTGATCAAACCAGTTAGCTAGTCTATCTAAGTAAAAAATCGATTATTTTGCGGTTAACCGATTATCAACCAAACCGGTTATTGTTAAAAACAATTAGAAACCGTTAACTGGTTAACATGTGACAAGTTAGTTATACTCTACATCTCACTTCTTAAAAAAACTATGCGTGTAAACGAGCCGAGTCTAAATGATCCCATGTCCGAGCACGAGCTTTACATATCGAGTTCGAGTCGGCTCACGAGCCTAAACGAGCTTTTTATTTATATAATTTTTATTTATTATATTAAATGTTTATTTTTAAAATTTATTATATATATATATTTCTAATAAATATATTTAATTATATATTTTATGTTATATTTGGAAAGTATAATTATAAATATATATTAAATTACTAATTAAAATAAATTAATTATATAAGCAAAAAATAAACGAGTCAAGCCAAGCTGAGATCAAACCCTATTTAGTTTAAATTAGCTTTTTTTTTTGAACGGCTAAACTTACTCTCCACCTAAATTACACCATAATTACACTTTTGCATGTGATTGAACCCATGACCTCCCATTCTAAAAGGCAAGCATCTACCAAGTGGGCTAGAGTTTAAATTAGCTTAGCTCGAGCCTTAACAAGCTCGATTTCGGCTCTGAAAAAACCCTTTTTGAGTAACAAGCATGTCCCCTTTCTACAAATATATAAACTAGTACTTAATAAATTATAAATATGTAATTTTACTTGATATATCTTCATCATATTTACAGCTACGACGATCGTTATACTTCTTGCGTAATTACCCACAAACCGGTTGCATTCTCTTAGCATGTCTTTCGCTTTAAATTCAATTGGTGGATGGTATCATCATTGACGGAGGTTAAAAAAAAGTTTGAAGAGGGCCGAAGGATTTTAGAAAAAAACATAGGGGGCAAAGGATTTTTAGGAAAAAAAGGAAGAGGGCGAAAGTTTTTTAGGAAAAAAACGAAGGGGACTTAATGATTTTCCAACGAAATAACTACTAAATCGACCATTCTGACCGGAAAAACGGTGTGGAAGCCCTTCTTATGGTCCGTCCATGTGTATGATTAGGCCTGTAAACGAACCAAACGAACACGAACATAGGCATGTTCCTGTTCATTCATTTAAATATAACCGAACACATTAACGAACATAAATTTTGTGTTCGTGTTTGTTTATTAAGAAAATGAATATGTTCGTGTTCGTTCATTAATAAATTAAACGAACTGTTTATAAACATAAATGAACACAAACGAACTAAAATAAACAAACACATATAAATGAACATTATTTAACACTATTGAACACTCATAAACGAACATGAACACAATTGAACAAGCCTAAACGAACACAATTGAACAAGAATATACGAACACGAACGGCAAGTCTCTTAAATATAACACATATCATTCGTAAATTATATAGGTAACCGAATATAAACTAACATTACATAGTTAATGAACATAAACGAACACAAATAAACGAACATAAATAAAACTGATCATCGTCTTGGTAAGCTATTACCTCACCGACTAGCTAATCAGGCGCGAGCCCCTTCTCGAACATAACCGAACAGTTCATTAACATAAATAAACGAACACTAGGTATGTTCATATTCGTTTATTTAATTAAACAAACACAAAGTATATGTTCGTGTTCGTTCATTTATTAAATAAACAAACATAAACGAACTTCCAGCCGAAGAGTTCATGAACTGTTCGGTTCATTTACATGACTATGTAATATGTATGATCCTTCGCTCCATGTAAAATCAGAATAATCAAAAGCCATCAAACTTTTGTTAGTTTCTTATCACCCAGTCCTTGATTTGCTCAATTTATCAACTCCAAAACTAGAAATGTTACATGGAACGCGTTAAAATATGTGATATACACAAGTGTTATTTTTTAATCAAATTAGCAAACAGTGTTATTTTTTTTAATCAATTCAATCAAATGACCATGTGACAAAATCATTAAAAGCATTAAAACCTCATGTTATAGTACTAAAACTAAAAAGTAATGGGTGTACCGGTTTCATTAATTGACATGTGACATTATAACATAACACAATAACACATAAGACGTAAAAGACAATTAACTTACTGAGTGTTTGAACCATGTGACATTTGGACACACATGCTAAGCATTACACTTAATACTAAAGTTATTATTGTTAAAGCAGTTGATAGCACACATAAAGTATAGACCAATACAACAGATCTAAGCTTGTCTGACACCACATGACTATGAGTCAAAAGATTGCTGCCTTTTTCAACAACAGTACACCAGAAGAAACCACACATTTTCATCATTAAAGCTTCGTTTGCTCCCTTGCATACGAAATAAAGATAGGGCTTGGTTTGCTACCCTTCTCACTTTTATCATTGTTCTAAAAGTCGCTATGCGCTAGTCGGACGGCGAGGTACCGCTTAGGGAGTAATCGGCGCTAGGCGGATTGGAATTTTTATATGTAATTTTACAAATATATATTATATACACACATCCATATCAATAATTTAATATAATACTTCAAATAATTTTAAAAAATATACTAAAAAAAAGTACTTTAAAGTGCAAACTTAAACACCGAGTTCAAAGTTTAGAGATACATTTCGATGTTAACTGCATGGATTCGATGTTTCAGAAACATATTAAAGACTTTTGGTTGAGAAATGTCTAAGTAATCATGAAATTGGTCCCTTTTTACCATAAAAAAGTCAAAAAAGTGGAAAAAAAAATAAAAATCAGACCAGGCCGCCTAGCACCGCCTAGGCCAAAAATTAGACAGTAGATGGACGCCTAGCGCCTAGGCCGATTTTTACAACATTGATATAAAAATTTTATATTCTAAAACTCTACGGATCCTTTATATCTCGTATAGATCTGTATGATACATAAAAGCCTCTATTAATACCCAATGATAAAACAATATATGCTTGGTCTCATATACGTCTTGTACAGACCTATACGAGGCTTATAAACCTATACTAGACATGAAAAAATCCAATTATTAACACTGACAAATTCTAGCAAACAATAATTGACCCCATATACGCTTGATATAGTCCTATACGAAGCATAGAGGATATTGAAGGTGCAGGGTGTGTGAGAATAACAGGAGTGTTAAACGTAATATCACGTACATGTTTTTAAATCATTTGGTTATAACTAATAACAATAATAATACGACATTATTATGGTTAACATATAACTTTTTTTTTAACACTTCACCGATGTTATATGTCTTGTATATGTTTATACGAAACGGATAACTCTCACTAATACCCAATAATTCGACAATTATTGGTCTTGTATACATCTTATACATGACCTATCTGATGCATATAGACATATATGGGGCATATACAAGTTCAACCATTTACACTGACAAACAATGATAACTATACAAAATGTATAGAGTGTGTGGAAGATGTGAGGCGTGTGAAAGAATAGCAGGATCCTTAAACATAATATCACGTGCACATTTTTAAATCATATGGTTATAAACTAATAATACTAATAATGCAACATTATTATGATACCTAACACACCCATGATCTAAATTGCTTTTCTAATCCCTAGCAAGCTAATTTCCTAACAAGATCGGATTTTAATTCATCCTCATCTATGACAACAGGGAATTTAGCCACTACATCTTGCACCATCATCTCATTCACACACGACATGCTTGCATGTTGGACTTGTGCCTTCATATCTCTCAAAGCATTCATCAATTTTGCAGTGGGTAAGTCCACATTACCTGACCATACTCTTATCATCGCATCCTCACCCACAATCTTCACCTCAACTTCACCGAACCCGCTCCGGTTGTCATTATCAATGGTCATCTTTTTACCTTTTAATATCGGTTGATACAACCTACAAGTGTTGTGGTCCGTGTTATCGACCGGTTCGATCTTAACTTTGTTGGTTTTCCATTGGTGGTTGTTGCGATTATGTAGTTGTGATTCGAGATATTTAGCCTTTTGTTTCAGTTTGTTGATGTAGTAGACCGCGTCTTCGAGTAGGGACGCTTTGTCCATTCTAGACACGTTTGGGACAACGGATCGGAGTGCGTAGAACCGTTGGTTGAGCTTCTCGCGCCGTTGTCGTTCGGCCTCTACGTGGTTCACGGGTGGTAACCGGCCACTTAACTTTTTTGCTTTTACTGCAAGAAGTACATAAATTGTACGCGTTTATTTTTCCTAGGCATAAAAAATGGGTATGAAATTTATGAAATGCTTTTAAATTGAGATTGAAATTTGACCGGTTGTTTTACCAGTTTACTGGTTAGATCGATTAAGATGGCTCTACGGATTTTAAAATCGAATGACGTGATAAATATTATAAAATTTATGTGTAATTTAATGTAAAAAATTGAAATATGATTCAAATAGTGATGTTCGGTGGCTCATTTGAGTAGTGGTTCAACTAGGCTAACTGAATCGCTTCCCGTTTTAACTGGTCGGTTCTAAAAACACTTCTTTATGACATATTGTGTTTAAACAAACTAGACCTGACAATCATGACCAATAGCAAGATAAATGTATAGATTTGAGTAACAATATTTTGGGTTGAAATTGATGATATTAAGATATATAATGAGATGAGATGAGTAATGCGTTAACATAATGTAAGTCAGGATGAGTAACTTAAAAATTATGTGAAAATAATTGATTCAAACGAGTAAGAATAATCAATAATACTCGTTTGAATCAATTATATAATTTATTAAAAATCATAAAAAATTATTCAAATAAGGTATTTGTTTAGTTAAAATTAATTTTAACTTGCACGAAGTTAATGTTTATTAAAATGATTATTTTAAACTCAAACTAATTTTACTTAAAATTTATCCTAACCCATATTTATCCTGAGACACATCCGTTCTGACTCATTACTCAAACTCAACTCAACCTATCGATTATACCATCCATAAAACGAATCACCAATTAATATCCAACAGAAAGGGAAATAAACATAAATATTACCTCTATTTAAACGATCCTAATTGTCTTTCTCAACTATTTTTCAAAAAAATTAAAAATGATAAATGATTATTTGAAAAGGTCAAACATCGTTTGAGTGGTGTGAAAAAAGTAAAACGACTGTTTAATGTATTTTTAAAAGAATATTTGTCCTGCTATGAGATTAAATTTTAGGTGGTGTTAAAATAACACCAACTTTCATTTCGTTTAATTTGAAGGGATTAGGGATATGTGTAACCATGTTGCAATCATATTTTATAATTGCGGTACTCACATATAGTGTATATATGTTTAAGCTCTCAACGGACAAAAGTAAAATTTCCATAATTATAATGTTATTTTACTTATTTTTTGAAATTAACGTAAAAAGCGTTGGATGATTAACTTTAAACGACAACTCTGAGATAGGGACTCAACCTATCTATCCAACCTGGGATAAAGGTATGATTTGTCTTCATCCTTCTCACAGATCTTGAGAGTGAGAATGTTATGGTTATTGGGTAAGTTTGTTTGTTATGTGTGTGACCATGTTAAGGAAAGAGCTTACAGTTATGCTGTTTCTTTTTCGGCTTCATCGTCGTCGCGAGAACCAACCGACAGTCCGAGTCCGAATGTTCAGAAGTGGTCTCGACATGCTTATTCATCGCGGTTGTAATGCCCGTGTTCGTGCATAACTTTCCAACGTTCTTGGAGTACTTTTGATGATCATCTGGTGTCATTGATTTGAAATCTGCAGCGCGAATATCATCACCCTCATCGCGGTCTTGCAATCCACTAGCCATAAATTCTATGTCCGCAAACGAGACCATATTGTAGTGACTTTCACCAAGATTGTTTAGTTTCACACGTCCACCTCCAAATAGTGACAGAGTCTGATGAGCCAAATCCCATGACTCCTCGATGACAAAAGATGAACCCAATTCAACAACACCATTTGCTGTCGGGATGCAAACCAGGGTCCTCAATCCGTGGATCTGAGCCTCATTGGTTCTCTGGCAGCTAAAAGACCGAAACTGGTCCACCCCACTTAACCAGATCACGGTGTTTGAGCCAAAAGCCGTACCTGGAACCGACCCATCTCCAGGAATAAACGATCTTGTTAACGACATGCCATAGAACCACTCGGCATCATCACGGTTGTCTGGTTCGAGAAGAAACTGAATTTCTTTGATTGCAAAGTTCCCACAGTCTGATTCAGGTTGTGGGTCCTTCTTGTTGTTGAAATGCCCGTCTCCCCATGACAAGGAGACGGGCTCTTTAGGGCCATCTTTGAAGGCCTGCCAGAAAATGGTGTAGGCCCATTGTTGAGGCTGGTTTTGGAGAAGTTTTTGGAGCTTTAGCTGGAGGGTATCCGGAGCGGTTACAACTGGAAACGATGCGATCGAAGATGAAGAAGAAGATGGGGAGATGTTTACACCATCCATGGCTGAAGTTTTGGAAAGATTTTGTTTGCTTGGTGAGGAATATTAATGAATCTTTACTGCAACAATTGATGGAGAATAAATAGAGGTTGTTACATATGTGGTACATTGCATATTTTTGTGTGTATATGGAGAGAGAGTCATATAGAATTATAGATCACAGATGTACTAGTAGCGTTATGTGTCATGTGAAAATAAAAACCTACGGTCCTAAAATTAAAATATTTGCCGTAATGGCTATATGGGATCTAAATATCCAAGTATTTTGACTTTTTGACTATTTGTAAAGGGTGTTGTTGTTTACTGATTCTCACATCCACCTCAAATCTTTCACACCATCTACGTGTCTCGTATAAGCCTAGGCCTGTAACCAAACGAACATGAACAGGGTATGTTTATGTTCGTTTGTTTAGCTTTAACCGAACAAACAATCGAACACGAACAGTTAAACGAACGGGGGTTTCTTGTTCGTGTTCATTCGTTAAGAAACTTAGTGTGTTCATGTTCATTCATTAACAGTGTTAACGAACAGTTTACGAACATAAGTAAACAAATATAAATGAACGTAACTGAACAACCATAAACGGACAAAACTAAAGAAACAAAAGTATACATAATTGGGCACATATAGTTAAATCCCATTCAAGGGTATAATTAAGGTGTAAGGTTTAATTTAGGTGGGAGTAAGCTTAGTCGTTCAAAAAAAAAGTTAAACAAACATGAACGGCCACATGGTTCTAAACTTGCATTGGCATTAGCCCCTTTCAGCTAATAAATTCTTTAAAACTTGGGTAAAATAAAATGTTACAAGCATATTAATTGATAAAGAAGACGATATACCATTGATTTATTAAAATAAATGAATGATTTATTAATAAAAATAAACGAACAAACATAAACAAACCAAAATAAACAAATATAAAAAATGTAAATGAACAAACGAGACTTGTGTTCATGTTTGTTCGTTTAGTTAAAGGAACAAAAAATTGTGTTCATGTTCGTTTATTTACTAAATAAACAAATATGAACGAACTTTTTACCAGGCGATCAACGAACAGTTCACTGTTAGTCATAATTTTACAATGTCAATAATTGGACTTTTATAAACCTCATATAAGCCTATACAGGTCTTTTATATGAGGCGTATACAAGACCAATCATTGTCGAATAAGTGGGTGTCGGAAGGGCTATACGCCTTGCGTAAGTCTATATGAGACGTATAGATTCGATTCATACTTATTATTGTGTTATTCTGTAACATCATTGTGTACTGAATTGTTTAGAAAACATAACATTGAGCAAAAAACAAAAAAGACACAATGAGCTATACGACACAATGACCTGTACGACACAATAACATGTACGAATGACACAATTAACTGAAAAACAAAAAAAAAATGTAGCAATATTATACTCATTTTAAAGATAAAAAAATGTTCATTTCTATTGTATATTTTTTCCAAAAAATAATGTTGTATGTAAATGTTTTGAACACTTAAAGAAGTTGGGAGAGAATTGATAAGAAGTCAACAAAAGTGGTAGTACTAAAATACTGTTCAAGAACTTGATTTAATCATAACTGTTATGATTAATAATCTAATGACTCATTATCTGTTTTAAACTTAAAAACTATATGTAGTTTAACCTAACCCTATTATTTTATGCTAAAAGTGTGGTTTCTAAAGCATCAAACATTTTGAACATTTTGTATTACGTTTCAACTCATTCTATAATATGTATTCGTTCTTGTGACTTTTACTTTTTATCATATTTTTTTGTTATTCTTTCTGATACTTAGACAATTTTTTTTTGTTTTTTTTCTATCATTTTATATATTAGATTACCTAGTGATGTTATTTTAAAAAAAATTATCATTTTAGAAAAATAAATTTCTGGTTATTCTGTTATATATTTTAAATCATTACATGTTATTTTTTCACTATATTTGAGACATTAGACAATTTGTTATTTTATTATTATGTTTGCATATTAAAAGTACACAATAATGTTATTTATTATTACGTTTTTTGAAACTCATCTTTTTAGAAATAGTAAAATATTATAACGAGTAGAAAGATACACTAATTTTTTAAAAATCAAAATGAACTAAAAATATACTTTTTTTTTAAATTTTATACATAACGATATTATACTTGTTTTAAAACTTAACAAATGCTCTTTTTATTCTGTAATCTAAAAAAAATAATATCTTATTTAAAAGCTATAAATATTTAAAAAGGTAAGACAACTTAGTAAACCAAAGTAAATATAACTAAAATACTTTTAAGCGAGAGGAGTTGCATCCCTCTCTTTACTTTTTCGACCTCATATCACCACACAAGCAGCCTGAGGACATAAAAAAAATCATATCAAACTTGTTTCGACTTGAGATAATGAACTCGTACTACTTTTTTTCATGTTTCCATTATGGGAATCGGCTTAAAAAATGCAGTTCATCCCACATTGGTTTTGTAACTTGACGAATAATAAATGGGCTATAAAATTGACTTCACCTCACTAGCTTTGGTACACAAACATCACTTACTTAATGACTCGCCATACGATTTTAAGTTTTAACGATCATAGTCTCTTATACAGCCGGCATGGGCGGACGTAGGTAGTAAGGAATGGGTTCACAGAAACCCACCGCTTTTCGACTCGTTAGTAGAAAAAAAATTTTTCGAAAGAGTTAAACAATAGGGTGAACCCATTAATATTTTAGGGGTGAATCCTGAGGTGAACCCATCAAGATTTTTAAAAGTGAATTCTAAATGTAATTTTCACAGCAATTTGTCAACTTGATTATTGCAAGTGATCTTTGTTAGAGAAATCTCGATAATCAATGATTAAATTTCTATATGATCGTGTTAAAATCACTTTCAGGTCATATAAACTTAGCAAGCAAAATGGTAGTTATTAGTAATTAAACTCTCGTATCAAGTTAATTTTGGTCATACAAACTTAGCACATTTCGTTAAGGTTTCGGGGCGTTGCCCTGAACCCTACAACGGGCATTTCCCCTTGATCCATGCATGCTGAATGGCTAGCAGGACTGCCACCTTGGACACAGGGGTGAAGCTTAATAGGGGCAGGGGGTGAGGGCCCCCTCTTTTTCCGTCCGTAATGTTAATTTTTCGGTCGAAATGTTATTTTTAGTTAAAAATAGTGGTTTCGTCCCTTGTTCAAAAAGTTAACATGTATTCTGGGTTTAAAAAATTTCCGCCCCCTCTCATTTTGACCAAGCTCTGCCACTACTTGGACCCCGCAAGGGCGCGTGACCCCTTGACTTCCGCTTGGTCTGGAGCTCAGAAATCTTAAACGAAAATGCACTCTGTACCTTCGAACTATTTAATGACGACGTTTTTTTAATTTTAATCATTGACTTAATATATGACACTGTTATTACTTGAAGAACATTACAAGGCCTAAACCGTCAACCCGACCCAAAAATTTTTTATGTCCGGCTCTATTTATTTAAAACGTCGGAAAATGGTGAACCCACTGAAAAAAATTCCTGGATCCGCCACTGTATACAGGGTCGTTTTAAGTGTTTTAGTGGCTCAAAACAGAAATAAAAATTAGGCCCCTCTTTTGACCGTAAATAAAGACTCTCCTCAGGTTTGAGAAAAAAAAAAAAGATATAAGATTATATTGAAAGAGAAAACTACAAAAAATATAAATTGCAAAGAAAACGTATACGTTAAATTGTTAATTACCAATATTACAAGAACAAAAAATTTTACCCCGATAAGAATTCTATACAACAAAAAAACTTGATTTACCCAAAAAAATTGAGGCCTTTACATTTTAGAGGCTCTAAGCTAGGGCTTTTTTTTTTTAACATATGAGAGAGAGCCTGCCATGGTGTTATATATATTTACATAATATTCACATAAAAGTTAGTAGTTTTAGAATTACTAAATATTTAAGAACTTTGAGAACTCATATCAATAAAATGTAATTTTTATGATAATAACTAGAAATACAATATTTATTCGACTACCATGAAACTTAAAGAAAAGAATAATGAAAAAAATTATTTTTACTTATATAAAAAAATTATTTTTACTTATATAATCTACATATGTATAACACGTGTTTATATAATATTAACTACACATGTGGAAATAAAATTAAAGGTTTTAAAACATATTAAAACATTATTTTGATGATTTTTTATTTACTTCAACACAACTGCTTGCAAATAAAATCTACACAATTTAAGAAATCCGTGTGATTTAGGAGTAGTTCTTGAAGCTTAATTTTTTATGAAACTAGTTTGGGTAGCGGTACCCCTTGGTTTTCCAAATTGAAGGTCATGGGTTCAAATCTCTCTCAAGACGAAATACGGGTCCTTGAGAGGTCAGACGGTTTTTCTGTGCGGTTTCCTTCTGGAGTGGTGGTGGGGTCTCAACGGAGGTCATGGTAACTAGATATGAAAATCAGTGGTTCACACATTGAGATCAAATGTCATTCACAAAAAAAGTTTGGGTAGTGAGGCGGTTATCACCTAATGCCACACCCACTCCAAAGCCACGGAAATATTCCTAAAACCAATCCCATACATGAGGTTTTCGATTTTTTAAATCTCAATTACTCAATCCCATCTAACTTTATCTAATTGCTGTAATACAACGTGTGTACAAATTAGGGGTGTTCATGTACTGGTTTTACGGTTTTTGCGTGGAACCATAAACCAAACCGTTAATAACGGTTTTTGAATAATGAAACCAAAGCTGAATCATTAAAAATAAAAACCGAACCATTATCAATGGTTTGGTTCCGGTTTGTTTACGGTTTGGACATTTTAAGTTTGGGTTTTTTGACCTGTTAAAAATAAAGACCAAATCATTTGACAGTTTGAGATATACTACTTACATTGTGATTCCAAATCTATTTTTATTGTTAAAAAACACCTAAATCATCAAATTTATCTAGCTATCTATATAATATGTTTGTGTGTGTATGTATGTATGTGTGTGTGTATATGTATATATTACATGGTCCGGTCTGGTTTTTTGTGAAAACCGTTAACAAAACCGTTCACTGCTGTTTTAAACTTTTGAAACCAACCGACCAATATTTTGAAAAAAACTGGCCATGAAACCAAACCAAACCAATGACCGGTTTGGGCGGTTTAGCGACTTGAAACCGAACCATGAACACCCCTAGCAAACACCTGTAAAGACAAGATTAAGTGGAATAACAAGTAAAAAAATTATTATTCAATAAAAGAAAAAAGAGGCATCAAAGGCTAGATCCAAGCCGAGTTAAAACAATTTTTACTTTTGCCATTAATAAGTAATGTTAAAATAATAATCAACATATGCATATATGCAAATAAAATGCACACAGATTACAATAAATGATTGTTGGACACTAATTTTATCAAATATTTTTCAACTTTATTAGGAATTATTAGACATTGTTAATGAGGTGGTGTCTTGAGTCTTTACAATAAATGTTAGAATTAAATCAAGACCAAGCTTCACCACCGCCCCTAGCATCAACAATCACGGTTCCAGTCTTTTTGGCAGGTTTATTCAACTGAAACACAGGATATCTGCATAACCTCCTTACACCTTTTATCAAACTTAACTTCTCTAATAACCCCTCTATATTTACTACCTCCCTATGATGCTCATGCGGTCTCCGTTTTGACCGGTCAACACCCTCTAATGAATCATTTCCGCTTGAAGCAGGCGAGTTCTTGCCTGAAATGTAATCATAATCCTCAACAGACCCGCTCTTTCTTGGAAAACTCCAGAATTGCTCCTCATTTTCACTTCCTAGTCTGTTCAAAGTCGCGGTCCTTAAAGGATTGTGGTACTCGGGTTTATCTTCACATGAAAATATTGGCTTGGAACCAGGAGATGATTCTCCTCTTTCGCGAAGAGTTTTTATTATAAGTGTTTTGAGCATGTTCATGATTTGAACCGCATGAATCAATGCAGTTAAGGGATCCGCCATCTGTGTCACACAACCATCAAGAATGTAAATACAATCAAGTGGGAAATTGCAAATTAAGTTGACAAGATTATAAACAACATTCTATATATATTTGTTTAACCAATTTTTTTTTAAACAAATGGGTAATTGTAACTCTGGCCCAATATACCAATCTCTCTCATAGTTTTGCGTTTGCCTACAAAGAGCTTAAATATTTATTTTTTTGGTTGCCGGGGTGAATACTTTCGAAATAGTCATTTATAATGGATTTCTCTCACTCAAGCTTACTTAACTATGGAACTCTTTAATATAAGGTAATATTTGAGGCATTAAGGTGTGAGAATAATCCTCTAAGTTACCTTGTTCTCATATGTAAGGTGTGTTTGAAAACATATGCATCCTACATTAGACAATAAATGTTCTTCCAATTATATATATAGTATTTGCTACAAGTCCGTACGCATTAAAGATTTATTAAAGGAACTCAAAGTATTGAATGGGATTGTTTATCTGAAAATTTAGTTCTTTGAATGTCAAAATTCTTGTAAGCAAAAGGAATGAAGATAATAGACCTGAGTCATATTGGGAGCAAACACCATGGCAATATTCCGGGCATTCATCTTGTTTATTTGATCATATTTAACAACATCAGCCATTAAATTTATGGCCCAATCAAGAAGTGCAGCCTCAGTTGGTTGTAGGGATTTAGCAAGCTGAGTACATTCGTCTTCGGTATTGCAATGCATGACTTGCTCTGGGGTCAAAGAATCAAGAACACCCTTCGGAAGTTCTCTAAACCATGCCTGTAAATAAATCATTTTTTTTATAAAATTAGCTACATCAAGAAACTATTCAAACCAATATAGCTAATGGTAAACAATATAAAATACCTTAATTAAACCAGCTAAACAATGAACATCAACTCCATGGGGTATAAAACCTTTGTTGAGCTGCTTCCTAATATACTCTTCTTGACCATTTTCACCATTTATCCTGAATATTCCTTCTGCCTTCATCATGAAACATGTTAGATGATGCTTGATTAAACGTTGAAAGATATATATGTGTTTATTGCATTGGCTTACTTGAAGACCACCTCCAGAATATAAACGTTTTTGCATCGTTAGAAGGATTGTTGGCACGCTATTCCCCCTCTCGTCGTAGGAACATTGCATTGACTCCACAGATACTCCAAACACGCACACACTATAAATCAGATGATATGCTCATCTTTAGTACTTAAAAAAGTGATTCAATTTGGAATTATTAGTCAACATTGTACCAAATTAAGAACACATTATGAACATCAATCATGATTAAAGAAATCATAGTCCAAAAACATTATTATTAA
Organism: Mikania micrantha; assembly: GCA_009363875.1. Taxonomy (NCBI): domain Eukaryota; kingdom Viridiplantae; phylum Streptophyta; class Magnoliopsida; order Asterales; family Asteraceae; genus Mikania; species Mikania micrantha. The sequence goes on along the minus strand of CM018689.1, from coordinate 52,027,681 downwards.
GCTATAAAGATTGTTCCCTTCTGTGCTTCGAGATCTAAAAGCAAATCATTACTTTCTCCAAAATTAAACTCTGGACTCAAAAAGTCACAATCAAGCAGATGATTGCAATATCAAACTCACCTACCTGCACTTTTCATTTACTAATTGCAGCCTGTCCCTTCGCTTTACAGGTGAAATCGAGATGTACCCATGAACAGAAAGAACAAGAATCATTAAATTGTGTAAAACTATCACTCACGGATCACCGTTTTAGCGTGTTTCCAAGAGCCTTCAGATCGAAGCAAACAATGAATTTCGAGAAGCACTAATAATTTCGTTTTTTTGTTAATCAATGAACAGATGATTAATTCCTATTAAGGCATTTTATCGAACAACTTGGTAGCACTTTTTTCCAAATCCGAAAATCCCCAAACGGGAATCACCGAATCAGACATATTATACAAAATTATGAATCAATGAATACCTAGCGCTGGGAACTTTGCGAGGAACATCGGATTGCAGTGAAAGTGGCAAACCGAGGAAGCCATTGAACCGATCAAATGTGACATGAGCAACATGCCGGACGTTCGTCGGACATCCAATTTCCAACGAGGAGGAAACATCGTCGGAATCATTGACAGTGCAGGTGAGCAGCGATTTGCGTAGGGCGGTCAACAGGAGGGAGACGATGGTGAAATTGTGATTAGATTGAGAAGGACCCTGTTGGCGGGGACTGATGAACGGAGTGGTGATTGGACTGGTGTGGAAGTAGGTGTAGTCTTGACAGTAATAACAAGCATCATCATCATCATCATTATCATCAGCATCATCATCGTCTTCGTGATCGTCGTCTTGTTTTGTGGTTGAGGAAGAAGATGAATAACGGAAAAAAGAGGCTTTGGGATGGGGAAGGTCGCCGGAGGATTTGGATCGGAAGTGGGTCGTCATGAAGAACTCCGGCGAGAAAGCAGAATCAAAGAAGATGAAGAATACATAAATGGTGGAAAATGACAGGAGATAGATGATTATTTGTTTATAGTCTGAATATTGGTGTACATATGGACCGAGCGTGAATGACAGTTCGAACCATGGTCCACTTTTTTTATTTTGGTTGTTTTATCACCACAGTGCTGTTTGACCACGGGCCGCGTTTGAGTGGGGTCTAATGGCTGTCTGGGGATTGCAAACTTGGTTCTGGTTAGTTGTCTTCTTTAGAAACCAATAATCCGAATCTCGTTTACGGTAAATGTTTTCATAATTGAACCGAACGTCGAACTATAAATCTTCCTGGTTATTGGTCGAAACAGTTGGACCAGATTTAAAGGCCGGATAATATAATAAATACATAAAAAATTCCAAAAAAATATAGAATTATAAACACAATTAAACAAACATAATTATATTAAAAAAAACAAGGTTTGATTTTAATGTTTAATTCATTGGATTTTGGCATAAAAAGAAACTTGAAATCCAGTCCAACTGGTGAACCGGCTCAACCGGCCATTTCCCTTGAGAGCGGTTCACATGTTGTTTTTGGACCGGTCGACCTCCCGGTTCCCAGTCCGGCCATCCGGTTCTGACAACACTGGTTATGAAAGAAGACTTAATAAACAAAAATCTTCTAATCTAGTGGTAGTCTTTTAACTTCTCTTATAAGAGATTTTGGGTTGGAGTCTCACCTAAAGCAAATATTGCTTTGGGTTGAGCCAAATGTTTTCTAGTTGTAGTTTATTCCTGCGCGGATTAGAGGTGTTCAAAAAATCCGAAATCCGAATCGTATCCAAAACCCGAAAAAACCGATCCGAATTAAAGATTCGGATAGATTCGGATCGGATATCCGTTTTCCGAATTCGGATCGGATCGGATTTCGGATATCCAAAATCCTCTTTATTCGGATCGGATATCCGAATTCAATCCGAATAAACCCTATTTATTCGGGTTGTTCGGATTATTCGGATGAAAAAATAGGTTTATTCGGATTTTTTGGGTTATTCGGATACATTCGGATCGGATAGAAATTTTTCGAATTCGGATTGGGTCGGGTTTCGGATAAGGTCCTAAAATTTTCAAATCCGAACAACCCGATCCGAATAAACCGTTATCCGATCCGATGAACACCCATAGCGCGGATGAGTCAAGTCACCACGCTCAGTTATTCAGGCGGAATTGTGATCTATTTGTTAGGGTGATCTCAGGTGACCGAGTATTTGCTATTCAAAAGAAAAAGACTTAATCGAATTCGATAATCAAGAATTAGTTATAGCAGTTAGGTTAACCATTGGTTGTGGACTTATGGTTAGTTTTCGGCCAATCTCTTGTTTTTTAAGTTCAAATATGTGTATTTTTAGTTTGGTTATGTAGGTTTCAATCCCAAATATGTAGGTTTAGCCAGCTTACGGTGTTACGAGCTTAGTTATGAAAAATAAAACATTAAAATATGTTGGAAATGCATAAAAATATGTTAAAAATACATGAAACATACATGTTTTGGTTTGATGTGGTCATGTTTCAGTTACGAGACATTCTTGATCATAGCCAAAAACAATTTATTGATAATTACATAGGCTTAACAACAAGTATTGTTTTCTTTATCGTTCGTTACTGGTATTTGGCAAAACGAAGATTATTAAAGGTAAAAGGATATATTTATTATGTTACAATGAAAAAGTAACATTATTTTTAGTAATTTTTCTTAAAAAAAGATTATTATTGATATATATGGTATAGAGTCACGTGGTGTGTTAGGAAGGAACAAGTAATGGTCTGGATTGTGAACATGGAGTGTAACCTGTACCACCTCTAAATTAATAAATATTTAACTCATATTTGGTCACATCTCAATCACTCACGTTTGTTTCTTGTCACGTAATGTAGTTTAACAGTGATGAATCATAAATATATATTTTGTAAGCTAAGGTATGGGGTTGGTCTATAAATACCATATTCATGTTTCGACCAACTTAAATTAATTAAACTTATATCTTAGAGAAAATAATTTAAATTAAAAAAAAGGTATAAATTGGGCTTACTCACATAAATAAATGATGAAAACATTGACAGATCGGATCATGTGACAAAGTATCTCAAAGGGTTTGTTTTAACTTCTGAATTTTTATTCTACCGTCCATGATTTTCTTAGATTAATAATTTCAATTTATTGTCTTTTTTTTTTTTTTTTTTTGGTGAAAACACATGCATTTTCGGTTTGAGTAATCCACACGTTTATTTAAAAAGTAAATTTCATAATCAGAAAGTTAATATTAAGTTATTAAAGTTGGTCTGTAGATACATGTTTGTAATTATTGAATAGAAAGGAGAATTGATGTATTTTCACTTGACGTCTCTACTTTTTTTTTTTTTTTTTTATTTTGTATTTGTAGTCAGTTAATTTTTAGATAGTCTATCAGCTAATGATCTTATGGTTTGATGGTATGATAAATAATGGATATAACTTGGTTTATTGGTGTGATAAGTGTTAATCATGACTCTGAAAGTTTTTACCATAATGATAGGTTTCATTCTTAATTGGTGAAATATAGGTGACTTGACTGAAGTACGAGTTGTCCTTCAAAGAGATGTCAACGAATCGGATGTTGCCGTTAAAAAATATATATATATTTGTCACGCTTTCAAGTTAGTGACTTGTACAAACAAAAGGGTTAATAAAAAACCAAAAAGGTAAAGTTGTATACTCGATTCCAAACTATCATATATATAATATAAAACCTGCTGCTATATGACTATATCCATTTGGAGTTGTTTCATGAAAGTTGATTTCAATTAAAATTTATACAATAATTTAAATTAAAATTATAACTTTTCAAATTATTCTTTGTATTATAACTTATTGGGTGTGCATCACTTATTAATAAAGTATTATCGGTTTTCATTATTCAAGATGTTTAACAAAGTATGCATAACTCAAAACCAAGTATTTTTGACTAATAACAAACAATCAGCTAAGTTTCTATTTAAATATATTTTTTTTCAAAAAAGTAATCAAAGTTGGAATACGGTAAAATCGTTAGGCCTTTGGTATGTAAGTTCTTGATTTGAATCCTACATGTCGACTTTTTTTACTTTATTATATATATTTATGGTCATTTACTTTTATTGGATTTTGTTTACGTTGTAACGTGTTAGTCATAATGCTCTTTCGATCTATAACGCAACTTTATAAGTTTTTTTTAATATGTTTAACCATTTTGACCCCCTTTGAGTCTCAAAAGTTTCGAATTTATCATTTTTGTTCTTAGCTTAAGGCTATTTGTTATCGTGGGTGAGTAGAGCGTGAGAGGGGCCGGTCACGCCCCATTGGCGCCCTCCCCCCACTACATAGGGGTTGTGACCGGGGCGTGGTGAGGAGCAGCGTGATGTGTTTTTTAATTTATTTTATAATTAAAAAAATAAAATAATAAAATATTGAATAAATGTGGTGATAACGTGTGATAGGGAAGTGATGATAATATATGTAAAGATGATGTGGAGTGATAAGGGGTGATGGTATTTGTTAATTATGTGATGCCTACGTAGAGTGATCGAGAATGATGCATAACACATAGCCTAAAAAAAAGAAACACATATTTTACATGCTAGTTTTATTAGTCTTATGTATGTGTTGGTATAAACTCAACTTCTTCAATGTTTCGACTTAAACTTTTTTTTTCGAAAATGACTTGAGTCAAATAAAATATGTTTTCATGTTTATCTTATGTGTGTTTTTAGTCGGTATACATTTAGACATGAATTTTGTTCGGAAACGATTTGAGTGAAATATAATATGTTTTAATCCGATAGAATAAATTCGAATTATTATACGTTTTTACACCGTCACAACGCGCGCAACTAAGCTTAAAAGTTGCAAATTAATTCTTCAAATCAATTTTTGGTTTCAGATTATGATAGTCGGATTTGGTTTCGAAACCAATGTTATTGCCTACCTCTTATAAGATATTATCTAGCTTTAGCTAATTAAATTTTTTTCTAATTTATATATGCCAATTATTAGAGAATGCTTCGTATTCATATTTTATGAGTTTAGAGAGAAATATATAAAATTTTCTCTAATTTAGAGAGAGAGAGAAAAAAAAAAACTTTCCACCGTCTGATTAATCAACTGTTTTTTTTTCTTGTCGCCATATTTAGAAAATAAATAAATAAAAAAATTTCATTGAGAGGAAGAACCCATAAGTCTCCCATAAGTCTCCCATCTATTTCTTCATTTTCAAAAGCTAATGATCAACTTTATAAGTTTTTTTTATATGTTTAACCATTTTGACCCCTCCAAGTTTCTAAAGTTTGAATTTATCATTTTTGGTTCTTAGCTTAAAAAAAAAGAAAAGAAACACATTTTTTACATGTTAATTTTATGTATGTGTTGGTATAAATTCAACTTCTTCAATGTTTTGAATTAAACTTTTTTCCCGAAAATGACTTGACTCAAATAAAATATGTTTTCATGTTTATTTTATGTATGTTTTCAATTAATATACACTAGCCTATAAACCCATGTATTACATGGGTTGAATACATATAATATGTTATAAACAATGTTTGTATAAACATTTATATGCTACATATGTCAATTGTGATTAAAAAAAAGAACATTTAAAAACTACCAAATAAAAAATAATAATATATATTTAAGAGTTTTAAAATTATGCATACATGATACATATAAGATATAACTGGAATTATATTATATTTAATTAATTTTAGTATATTAGTAAATATTTTAATATGTTGATTTATAATTATTAATATTTAATTGTATAATTATATCATAAAAATTATTAATTTTTTAGGAAAGAAGCATGATTTTTTTTAAAATTTCATCATAATGTGATATTATCTCTTAAAAGTACTCTTTTTAACTTTTAGTTGTATAATTAAATTAATAAAAATTATTAACACTTTTAGAAAAGAGAGGCTAGAAAACTTTTCTTATATTTAGTTATGAGATGACATGTATTACCTAAAATACTCTTTTATTAGATAGGAAGATTTAGACATGAATTTTGTTCGGAAATGAGTTGAGTGAAATATAATATGTTTTCATTCGAAAGTATAAATTCGAATTATTATACGTTTTTACACCGTCACAACGCGTGCGGGTAAACTTAATAGTTGCAAATTAATTCTTCAAATCAATTTTGGTTTCAAATATGATAGTCGAATTTGGTTTCGAAACCAATGTTATTGCTTACCTCTTATAAGTTATAAGATATTATCTAGCTTTAGCTAATTAATTTTTTCTAGATTTTTTTAAATTTTATTATGCCAATTATTAGAGAATAATTCGTATTCATATTTTATGAGTTTAGAGAGAAATATATAAAATTTTCTCTAATTTGAATAGAGAGAAAAAAACTTTCCACCGTCCGATTAATCACAATTCACAATTGTTTTTTTTCTTTGTCGCCAGATTTAGAAAATAAATAAATAAAAAAATTTGATTGAGAGGAAGAACCCTTAAGTCTCTCATCTATTTCTTCCATTTTCAAAAGCTAATGATCAAATTTGTTGGCTTTCCTTCTTTTCCGTTCACTTTCTCGTTGAAAAAATTGAAACAGAAAGTGAAAAAGTTGCCCACCGTCTCCTTTCACACATTTTTTTTTGACCACCTCCTTCGGACAAAAATGAAATTCTCTATTAATTATGACGTAAAAAATCTGATTTTTATTTGCAAGAAACTAAACATGTCAGACCGATTTTGACCTCGATCTATTTTTAAAAATCTGGTTCTGTTACACTGCCTAAATTTATAATTTTATAAATTTATTTACTTAAATGAATGTTCTATGTCCATTTTTTTTCTCTAGCCAATTTTGTTAGGAATGCCATTAGTATAATATCTACTTGTAAAAAAAATTGTTGTAAATGCTAATATAAAAGAAAATTTACAATTCTGCAATTTGCTAGTGTGAAAAGGAAGAGACTTGCAAAGCTTAAAAGAGCCTACAAAAAATGGGGAAAGTGAATCACAAATAATTAAATGACTCACTTGTGGAGATCTAGTGACAAAAGTAATCTATTTGGAATTGCTAACTATTGACAAAATTAACCATAATCACTGAAACATGGCCGACTCAACCAATTTAAGGACCCTAGACTGTATTAAAATCTGTTGCCCTTCATCTTTTCGAAAACTTACATTCTTCCCCAACGTCTCTTTGATTCATTCGTTTTCTTGCAAGCTGAGACAACCCTTTATTACGAGTGTTTGTGGTTCCGTTTTTAGGTGAAACCGTAAATAACAGTTTGTGAATAACTAAAACCAAAACCAAACATTTAAAAATAAAATAAAACCAAACCAAACCACTATTCACGGTTTGGTTTCTATTTGATTTTACGGTTTGAGATTTATGGGTTTCGGTTTTTTGGTTTTGGAATTTTTGAGACCTTTAAAAATTAAAAATGAATCAAACATAACCATTTTACAATTTCAGACGGGCTAATCACATTGCAATCTCGAATATAATATTTTTTTTAATAACACCTAAATCATCAAACCCTATACATATACATATACACATAATACATACACAGATACACACACGTATGTATGTATGTATGTATGTATGTATGTATGTATGTATGTATGTATGTATGTATGTATGTATGTATGTATGTATGTATGTATGTTCAGATACAAAATGAGATTTTTATAAAAAGTGTAAAAAGCAAAGTGTTGTTATATTTAACAATGTGTTATTATTAACAACGAATTGTTAAATATTATAATAACACTGTGTTAATATTATAATAGCACTTGTTTTTTGTAATAACACTTTACTTTTTATATTTTTTACAAAACTATCACTTTGTACAATAACATTGCTCTGTATATATGCATGCGTAAACACACACGGTCTGGTCTTGTTTTTAGTGAAACCGTAAACCAAACCGTTCACTATTGTTTCAAACTTTTGAAACCGATCGACCAATTGTTTGGAGAAAAAACCGACCGCGAAACCGAACCATATATGACCCCAAAAAATATGAGGCACTAGGCCATTGCCTAATATTTTAGAAAAGGGGGCCGGCTCAGCACTAAAAATAATATGAATTTCTGTTTTTTTTATATATTTTTTAAGATTTTGATGGAATTCGTTGGTTAGCCGTATGTAACTACCAACGCGTAATCCAATTGTATCCACAAGACTAAATGGTAAATTATGGTTATGTTGTTTCTCAGTGTGGCAAACTTATGAGTCATTAGTATTGATTTAAGTTGTCATGGATTTCAACAATCCACATTTACTAGAACCGAAATTGGTTTCAAACTAGTACACACAAGAACCAGTTCGTACCCGATCCAACCAGTTGGTTCCTACCTGGCTCGGATTTTGGAATTTTTTGCCGGTTCCTACCCAACCAAGAAAAACTTATTCTTAACCGGTTCTAGCTGTTGGATCGATTTTAAGCCATAGAAACCCGATTTATAATTGTTGGAACCTGAGATGTTTTTTAGCCTATTGACTTGGAATAAATAGACATGGGAAGAATTGATTGAGTATCACTAGACCTGACAATCTTAACCCATAGCAAGATAAATAGGTAGATATGGATAAATAATTAGTGTAGTTTGGGTTGAAATGGGTAGAATATGAGTAAGAATAGCTGAGATGGGTAAAGCCTTAACACAATACGGATCAAGATGAGTAATTTTAAATACATGTTAGTATAATTGATTCAAATGAGTAAGAATTATTAGTAATATATTTGTTGTGAAAAGTCATGAAAAATTACTAAAATAAATTATTTGTCTCATTATAACTCATTTTAACTTAAAATAAGTTGATATTTTTAAAAAACAATTCATTTAAACCCAAACTAATTTTGCTTAAAACCCATTATGACCCGCACCCATCCCGCGGGCATAAGTACCACACCTAAAAGGAATAACTTGACGCAAAGAACACATAAAAAACGCTCTCTTTACATTTATTTATACTCTGTTAAATTTCTTAAAAGCTCTCATTATGGTTAGAGCTGACAATTTCAGACACGAACACGTTAACATGACACGACTTTAACATGTTTCGTGTCTAAAACAGGTCGAGACGTTAAGATCTGTTTATTTTTCGTGTCTAAACAGGTTAAACATGTTAAGACTCGCTAAGACATGTTAAGACCTGTTAAGATAGAAGGGTAACTGATTAGCTTCAAAACATTTCTAATTGTCTAACCATTGTTCCTTAACAGGTTCCTTAATATATTTTTAACATGTCATTTATAGTGTTACTTGTTAACAGGTCATTTCGTGTTTACGTGTTTTTAACGGGTCGTGTTCATGTTTGGAAAAACAGGCACAATAAGAATTCGTGTCGTGTTCATGTCTACTCAATTCGTGTTTCGTGTCTTAACGGGTCGTGTCTAACCCATTATGGCAGCCCTATAATTAGGCTCTTTTTAACGTCTATTTTATGCTTTCTAGTATCGTTTTACTCAATCTTACGTTAGTCGAGGTTCCAGTATTGAATCTGTGAATCAATCGATTAATTATTGTATTTAATTTGTTTATTTACATATTTAATGTTATTTAACAAAATATAAAAAAAATTTGAAAATCCAAAAGCCTACCCGAAAATCAATTCCTATGAACCGATGACCACTGAACCCGGTTCCAACCCGGATTCCAGAACCAGTTCCGGCCCAATTCCACCCAATAATTGATTTGCCCCCCTCTAAAGGAAAATTAGGAAAATCACGGAGATAATTGATGAGGCGATGATCAAGAAAAAATGTAAACATAAAAGAAGATTCCATCCCACATTGATCAAAAGGTTATCAATAAAGTCAATTTCTGATTCCGGTTTTTGGCCAGTTCTGTTTTCGGTTTTGCCGGGTAAAGGTGGAACCGGTTCTGATTTCTCTGAGAATCACAAACCGCCTATACCACTGGTTCGGGTTGTTGGTTTCGGGTTTTTTGCCTACCTCTAACTTACTTATTTTTCCTTTCTAACTTACAAAATTATATATTTCCTCAAATCATGCTTTAAAACATTGTATACTATGTATTGAAAATTTGTACATTGAGGAAACTTGTAATTTTACAAGTTAAGAGAAATATGTAATCCTTCTCTCTTCTTTGCCCTTTAAAAACATTAAACTTCAAAATCTGAAACAAAACAAGCAACCAAACAACCAAGACACCTACTGATCCTTAACATCACTGGCAAAATTTAATACCTGGGTTCAGAATTTGACATGAATCCAAGTGTAATAACTTCTTTATTCTTAAAAGAAAAACGCTGAACATACAAAACAATAAACTAAACAGGTTAATAACTTCACCTGGTAGCAGCTCTAGCACTCATGGATGAATGGTAATTAGTGCTTCTCTGTTTCCTATAAGAACTGTAAACATCATCATACTGGCTGACTTCATTCGGGTTAGCTGTTGCCCCAAGCCCAAGCCGACCAGACCCACTTGATCCGGGCTTCTTCTCCACACTTCCATCTGCAAAGGTCCCAGTCTCTGGGTCGACCTGTAGGTTAGGTGGTGGAGGTATACAAGCACCGCCTTTACGAACCACAGGCTCTCTTTCGTACTCATCTTCATCATCACTACCCGCCTGCATGGGCCCTTCAGACGGGTTCACTTCACCGATTTCCTTGAAGAATTTTGAAACTTTTTCTAGAATTTCAGATTGGGGTATAGTAGATGGCGGTATAACAGTTGGAATATCTAGTGGGCTCATGGGGGAGTAAGGTACGCCGCTACCAATCTGCATCTTTCTAACCATTCCAGGAATCAATCCAGGTGGGAATAAAGGGTATGGTGATAATTTCTCAGTACCAACTGGTGGTGGCAGTACATGAGGTTGATTTGGCAGTTGAACGGTCCCACCATAACTGCCAGGTGGGATTGATGGTGTTAATACTGATGGTACTTGTTTATCATGATCTTGATCAGGGAAATTTGGCACCAGAACCTGTTTATCAGGCTGCCAATGCACCACATTTTGTCCTGCATAGATTGGCAAATTAAACAACCAATATTCATTTCACTTGATAAAATCTACAGTTTTTGTGATTAATACCTGGGATGGTAGACGACTCATTCTTATTTAGTGGACCATTCAGCATCTCGTTCTCAAGTACGCGTATAGTATCAGGATCATATACTTCTTTTGATGCCCAGAATTGTACAATTTTCTGCAATCGTGACTGATTTTCATCTTTATTTAAAGGGTTGTGGTAAATTCTTGCAAGCATGGAACCTAAAACATGCCTAAATGCAAGTGCCTCATTATCAATCTCATGAGGATTTGCACGTCTTTGCAAGCTGCAGTTTCCAAAACATAAAGGTATTAAAATTCAACAGAAATTCATAACTTAATAAATAATAATATTGACAATACCTGTCAAATAGAATGTCATTAGCAAGGTAAATAATATGTAGCTGTCTTTCAGAGTCATCTAATGAAAATACTCTCTCTCTAAGTGCCTCTGCTAGAGCAGGTGCAAATGGGGATCTCTGCATGAACCACGTTTTGGCACCTTTAATCGATTCTTTGGTGCCTGTGAGACTGTTGAGCACATTATTCATTTCTGATGCCACATCAGATGGAAGTGGGCCAGATAGGCCTTTGAATGTTCTAGAAGACTGGTCAAACTCTGGCCGACCCTGACCACCAAAAGGCTGAGAATGTTGATGGTGTTGTTCATAATAAGGCGGATATGGGTGTTGATGCATTTGATGACCACCAGGACCAGGAGGTAAGTGTGGGGGATTGTATATGAGAGGATTGGAAGTGTGCAACATGTTTACAGAAGGTGAAGGGTAAGGTGGTTGGTTGAACATGCCGCCAGGTGGGCGGGTGGCTAGCCAAAGTTTGTAGCGGTAATAACCGTGACCGTCACCACCAAACAAGAAACCATAGGCAGGATTGTCTTTCTGTTTTTCACGGATCATGGCTTCAAATTCAGGGCCATTTTTTACAGCATATTCAACAAGTTTATCAATACATTTTTGTTGTTCAGGGTCAGTTGGTGGAGCAGCAGGTGGTGGAGGTGCATCATTTGGCCCATGGAATGGAGGCGGCATATGTGACGGGAAAGTTGGCGGTGGTTGTTGGTGAAGAAGATGGAGATGTGGTGTAGGGTGAGGGTGGATCTGTGGCGGCTGCATGAGGGGATGGCGGGGAAATTGTTGAATAGGAGGATGTGGTGGTAGAAAAGGCGGGCCATGAACTGAAGGTAGGAATTGCTGATGTTGTGGGTGAAAACCATAAGGCGGCGGCTGCTGCTGCGGCTGCTGGATATTGGCAGCTTGTTGCTGTTGTGCAAATGCCATGGCGGCAGCAGCCGCATAATCATGACTCTGTCGATCCATTAATCTTTGACAAGATGTATCGTTAAAAACCACCTAACACAAAGTAAAAGTAAAACACAATATTTAAAGAATAATGACATTTGCATGAAATTTGCATTAAACTCAAATACATGGAAATAAATAACAATATATGAAACAATCCAGTAGATGATAAAGTGACTACTGAACTAATAACATGGTGAAAGAAAATTACATTCTTGCAATCCGCACTTAATGATTAAGCAACAAAACATTTTTTAAAAAGATAACCGTACGGCGTACACTGAACAATGGTGTTTGTCTTTTAGACACAAAACGATTGATTGTGAAGTCATTATGCAACCAAAGCAGCAAACCAAGTCTACATCTAGAGAGGAGGGTTCTTCCTGGGCTAGGTTGTTTTATGGCTAATGATTTCAACTAACTCAAGGATCCACCAAATTGGAAGATGACTAATAATACTGATCCATCAACCTCTAAACAGCATTGGGTTTGAGGTTTTCAAGTTGGAAGAAAGAAGAAACTATTCAAATATAGACCTAAACGTTATCAAAAGTCAGTCTCTGGAAAAGGTAAACATCTTGTAGACTATCAAAAGGTAAACATCTTGTTTCTATTGGGGTGTGTCTCTTTCAGCAAAAGACAGCCACAAGAGGGCGGTGATCCCTAACCCTAATTTGGTTACATTTTATTGTTCCCCAAGTTTATTTAGCATTATAAATATATGGGTAGGGCATTGCAATTCTTTAGCACCTGACTAACAAAATCTTAGTTGCAGCAAGCAGACGTAGACGGTAGACTACATCGACTAAACCAATGTTGTAAAAATATGTACCAGGAACCAATTAATCAGAAGGCAGCCAGCAGCAGTGGCAATTTCACAAAATCGGTGGTATTAAATGGTAGTTGACCAAGAGGCTGTTTGGTTGCATCTAAATCATTAAGTGTTGAATGGTTAAGAGGGTCTGAATTATTAAGTGCTGAATCAATTAAGACTGTTTGGTTGAATATCTGAATGAATATGCAGGATTACTATTTTACCCTTCTGAAGCCTCTTTTTTCAGTAATAATATAAATAATAAAAATAAAGTAAAAACCAAACTTGATAATTTGCATACTGCAGCTCCAAAAAATCACAACAACTTGATAATTTGCAGAATCTCACAAAAAATCATCCATAGCAAAACATAAAAATCTAATGCAGATCCAAAAATCAATAATTTGCAGAATCTACTCAATTATATATGTGTATGGCATTATTCATGTTTTGTGAAACTTTTTACGGAGATGCAAGCAAGGCTGCTTGCAATTTGTGATCCTTAAGCCTATATTGGTGGCAATTACATTCATACTTTATGCCGAGGGGAAGTACCAAGATGGAAATTTCAGTGCAAATCAGTCGTACCTATACATCACAATCATTCAGAAAAAAATTAAAAAATCATCCACATCAAAACATTAGAACCTAATATACAGACCCAAAACCTTAAAACATTATTGATGACTTGCAAAATCTCACAAAAAAATAAAACAAAAACAGGTGTAGATGAAACCCATCACAGATATATATATATATATATATATAGAGAGAGAGAGAGAGTACCAGGTTGAAGGTTCGAAGGTCGAAGGATGTGCTCGGCGCATGAATCTGGTCGGCCCAGGTCGAAGGATGTGCTCGGCGCAGGTTGGTGGTCGGCTCCGTGGGAGGGAGGAGATCGACGGTGAAGATGCTGTGTGGGTGTGGACGGGAGAAAAGGGATTAGGGCAAGAAAGAAATCAGACGGGTATAGTGACCACTGACCCCATTTGAAAAAAATTTCATTCAGACTTGTGTTAAGGTCTGAATCCGTTCAGACGTTTAGGGTCATTCAGACGTTTTTTTTAAGTGAAACAAACAGTTTGAATCTGAACCATTCAGATTCAGACTCATTCAGATGTATTCAGATCTAAACAAACACCCCCAAGCCGGGTAAAAATTGGACTAGTCACGCAAAAAAACGGTCTAATCAAATCAGTGTTTTCATAACCGGACCGGACGTTGAACCGGTCTCTTTACTAGTCAGAGGTCGGACCGGATTTTAAGAACCGGATGATTTTTATATACATTTTATAAATATATATATATATATATATATATATATATATATAATCAAAAATAAATTAAAATAAATATAAAAATATAAAAAAACGGTTCAACCACCGGTCCGACCACCGGTTCGCTGGTTCGACCGACCGGTTCACCCAAAAAGGTCCAGAACCCCTAACCGGACCGGTTCGACCGGTCCGGTTTTCAAAACATTGAATCAAATCAAACAGTTCTAACTATCAAAGGAAATTAATCGGTCAAAAGGCTGGTTTTTTTAAGGTTCTAACAACATTTTGGGGTCTCCTCAACCAAGACTAGTCAAAATTTAAAGTGTTTAAAATTCTACTTGATTTTGAAAAATTACATCTAAAGTAGTGTGTGTGGGTGTATGCCATTTTTAAAAATTACATATAAATTTTCAATCCGGTTCCCGAGACAATGTATTGATCGTTGTACATAGCAAATAATTATAGGAATTTCGTATGTGTATGGTATTTCTTGTCAATGGGCGTATGTTTGTCAGTCTATTCTTAGTTTCCTACAAATACATATATTATAAATGTGATCTCTTCCTTAAGCTTCTTTGTGGATATTTGCATTTGGATCTTGACTTTAAAAATAAACAAATGCCCGGTGCAAACTTCTTATACTAATTTTAATGATGGTGATATGACTAGCCCTGGTAACTTTTATCTATTTTTCAGCAAACCTAAGACCTCAAATGCTACAACTTCAATTCTTTAACTAATTATATAGACATGTCTTTTTTTTCAACATTGTAATGCAAACTTAATTCTTTTAACGGGGTCATCTGAGGTGTTATATCAAGAGGAGAATGAAGCAAATCTTTGTAGAATTGTTAAAAAAAAAAAAGAGAAAGTACATTATTTGAATTAAAAGAGTTGATGACTTCCATAATCCTTAATTGGCTAATCTCAACCTGCCAAATTTACAGCTACAAATCTGAATAAATCATCAAAAGTCTGAGGAATTAAGGTTCATCCATCACACTACTATTTACTCCATTTTTTTATTTTCAATTGTAAATTTACTAATAGATTTAAAGGAAGAATTGAATGGACAAAGTGCATTATAATTTTTGTTTAAAATGCATTAAAATACTATTACATGACATCAACCTATCCGGTCAAAACCGAACGGTTATAAAACTAGTTTAATATAGTAACATTTTCCTGACAAGGTCACATTACCAAAGAAAAACATATCATTTTTAACCATTTGTAGCTTTATTTCTCTAAGACTTCACGTGTTAGATCCCTTTGTTCTACAGGTACATCATTGTGAAAACTGTCTTCCATAGGTGAAAACACATGAAATATCAAAGCTCTTACAATAATAACAAGGATAAATAAACTATCTATCCACATGATTTGGATCTAAACACTAAAACTTTAGAAACTAACTACAATCACTTAATCATACACGACCTGCAGTAAACAAATAATTAAAATTGTTAGCCTTAAACCCTACTGAATCCGGTGCAGATGTGAGAGGAAAGTGACATATAGAAGAAGCAGGCATAATTGTGAACACCATAAAAACAACATAATCTTCGAACATTCATAATCAAACCTTCAATAAACTCAACCAAATTATTAAACCCTAACTAATCAAAGGAAATCAAGGAACAACCACATAGAACACAATTTAAGAAAACACTGTAACATCACTGTAATTCAGGTCGTCCGTACATGTACGACTGTACTGTTACGACTTGATATGATGATTATTAATGATAATGAATTATTGGATGATATTACTGATATTGGTATACATATTGAGAATATATTATTTTATGCATAAACAATGGGGAGTTTAGTTAAAACACAACTAAACAGAACCAGAGGGTTTATTGCAGTTACATTTCAGATGATATTGATTATTGGTTTGGAATGGAAGGGAAATTGGGGTTAGTTGTTGTTTGGTTGCTAAACATAGTCAAGGACACACGATAATGGTTTATCGAAATAGTGGTGGGACGGTGGCTGGGGCAGTTGCGACTGACCCCTACATATGCCCTATACATATGCATATTTCGGTCTATCACGGATGTGTCAGTGATATGGTTTAGTGGGATTTGGATTGGAAAGTAATAATATTCAAGATAATTAAATAATGAAAATGATATTGGAAATGATTATGCGATGGTGAGGTTACGAACATAACTTAAACGCGAATATTAGTTTAGAAATATTAACTTAATAATGTATTCGTGTGGGTGACGATTCACACGAATATAATTATTAAGAATAATATTCTGAAAACGATATTCCATAAATCATAAATCGAATCGAAATACGACACGAGCGTCGGATTCGAAAAGGTGATGATCTTTGCGAATACGTACGTGAGTAACGCATTTCGACGAGATAACGAAATAATATCGAACGATATTAAATTAATAAATTGAAATTTAAAACGTTTATTAGGAATCACAATCTAAAACATAACCGAACAAATCATTTTATCTAAATAATTAATTTAACGAAAGTAAACGGAAGCATTGTATTTAAACGATCCTATTTAAAATAATTGTATTAAAACGAAGCATATTTATTTAAATGTTTTATGTTTTAAATCTATTATACGATAAAAACCGAGCACTTTATAATATTTGCGCGATAAAAACGAGACCGAGCATGTGGGGACGGGACGCGATATTAAGAAAGAGGAGCAACCTATTCTTTTTCACTTTTTCATTTCCACTCTCTCTCTAAACCACCAAAATCGCCCTAGCTCTCTCTCTACCTTCTCTCTAACTTTTCTCTTTCGTTTCTCAACGAAATCACAAGATCTTGGTGTCAAAGTGTTCGTGTGATCGAGGAGAACGAGAAGATACGAAGAAATCCGGATTTTCATCATGATTTGGAGGTAGATATTCAATTTTACTTTTTGGTTTTGACTTATGTATAGAGGCGGCTAGTGTAGTATCATTTAAACGAATTTACATCTTAAGAACCCTAAATCGCATGTGTATAAGGATGGGGGAGCGATGGATGACCTTAGGACCTACAAAACTCGAAGGGGAAGGTGATGGAGCTGCTGGTTCGCGACACATGTTCTGGCCGAACCCAAAGGGTGCTGGCCGAACCTTTTGTTCCACCAAATCCTATGGTGCTCGCCGAACCTCTCCTCAGCTGGCAAAGCTTTTTGATACCCGAACCTTGCCCTAGCCGACCAATGAGACACGAACCTTCGTTTACACAGGCGAACCCCGCATGGTCCCAAACCTTAGAAACCCATGCAGCGAACCATCTTTAATTTGCCGAACCTATGAGCAAGCTAACGAACCTTATTGCCTAATCAGCTAAGCAGCCGAACCAAATGGTTCGTGGGGCAGCATGGCGGCGAACCTAAAGACCAATAGCCTAGGGGGTGAACCTAAGGGTGTGGCTAAGTTACTAGTGGCCGAACCTAGGGATATTCGAACTCGGGGATGAGCAGCGAACCTGTAATCAACATGAAATTATGGGAGTGTTTAAACTAAGAATAAATAAAGGTATAATAATTCAACCATGATACATGCATGCATGGGAAAGTAAAGGGTAACCACCTTTACTTAATAAACAATAAGATATAAATTATAAGAATTTATACATTTAATACTTTGTATGAATAATCAAAGTGAGATTTTTAAAACTAAGAAAAATTTGACTTTTACTAAACTATGGTGGTCAATATAATGGAATATGCATGCATGTACATACATGATAGTGTACATAAATGTATAAGGTTGGTACCTTTACAATTGTATACCTTTGATGTATTATAAAAAAATTTGATCATAAATGGATAATTAAAATTGACAAGTTAAATTATCTTTGTATGATGATCGGTGATAAAACCTTAGGTGTTACAATGTAATTTATAATAAATAAACTAAGTTCTAAACACTTAAGGATCTAAAATGGACCCTAAATTGAAATGAAACGCATATGCTTATGAACATAAACACACGATACTTACAGGTTGATTGAGTTGTGTTGGATTTTACATACGCAAACGTGCATAATACCAGAACACTGGTTCTAAGGACTCAGGTGAGTTCTCATAACCTCCCTTTTTAATTATTTTGTTTTTAAACTCGGAGGTGAAACATGTATACCAATTTAAATATTATTTTGATAACACAAGGATGACACATGTTTATCATTATGATATTCATATTATGAGTCTTTCATTGTTTATGGATTATCACGGATTATCTCTATTCCATGAATCGTTGTTGTTGACCTTGGTCATCCGCAATGATTGCATGTATTGCCACTTGGATTATCACAACTCCATGAGACATTACTGTTGACTTCGGTCATCTTCAATGATCACATGTATTGTCACGTGGGTTACCACAATTCCGTGTGTCGTTGTTATTGACTTCGGTCATTTACAATGATTACATGTATTGTCACTTATATTAATTGAATATATTGATGGTTGAGATTGGGTGGATTGAATATGTGATTGATTATCTATGATTTATTGATATAAGTGATCATGTGTTTGTATTATGTGTTTGGATTATGTGTTGGATTATCTCGTAGGTGCTCATGTGGATTTTTTCAAGAAATTATAAACTTTTATAATCACTTTGTAAAACATTTTTAAATATAAAAACTTATGATTACTCACCAACTACTTCGTAGTTGACACTTGATTTTCTACATGTTTCAGGGAACGAGGAGAAGTAGGTAGAGCATGATAGCTCTACATCTTTTGGACAATCATCACTTAGGGTCTCGGACTTAGCTAAAATTAACTGGATTACTGAAGATTAGTATTTAGTTAATTTAGCTAATCTTTTGTGTAATTAATTGTAATTAAATCATGACGAACATGATTTTTGTGTAAACAATTATTTGATTTGATTGATATGTGATGATTTAATTAGATGCCCACGAGCTTATGAACAATCTACACATCCCTCGTGGCATCCCGACGTTTCAGCCATCGGTCGGGGTGTTAGAAACACCAAGCACATGGGTGAATTAAAAACGTAGATACATGGAACATAATCGCATTTGATGAATATACTCAGATAAAAAAATAGATTTAACATGTTGATGCTAAATTTCAACCAAAGCAGATTGTTTATATAACATTAAAGAAGTTGACAAAATCAACCTAAAAACGTTGACACTCACTTGAGGATAGAAATTAGGGCTTGTAATATGGCTCAAAGCAGGAAAATGATCGCTAAAAGCTTTCGCTAGGGTAATCTGGGGCTTCAGCTGTCGCCGAGCGAAGATGGAATCCGGTGGTGGAAAACGGTAAAGATTAAGCCTTCAGTATATTGTCGTCTCCGAAGCCAGCCCTGTAACAGCAAGTGCCAGATCGTCCGGCAAGTCCGTACGGTATGTGTACTTTCACCTTATACTATGTGTACATACGTGAGTTTAAACAGTACTTGTATTAACAGAATCCTAAATACAAGAAATCGTTGTACGTATTTTTGTATAAACTTAAATACATTAAGTACAACGTACATTTGAAACATTAGTTGTGTTTATTAAGTGAAAACTTAATTACAGTTAACACAACAAATCATGAGAAACAACGGTATTCAAACGATATTTAGAAACATATCGGTTGCGATCTGATGTCCACAGATGACAGGAATCAGATGACCGACAAGTCAGTACAAAAACAATGTGAAATCATGATGTATAGTTGAGTCCGACAGTGAGGAAACACAATTAAAACATTAATGCAGTGTTATTTCATAATGACGAACTGACAGTGTGTTTGCGTGAGTGACGATTCACACAAACATATCTGTGAGTTTAGAGTTCTGAAATAATGACTGAAAAGTAGAAAACAAAAGTCAGAAAGCAAAACCATCGTCGTATTCGTTTGGGTGACGATTCGAACGAATTACGCGCGAAGGTTGCGCGATCTGACGAAACGACAACGAAAACACGTCACGAACGAAAATAATTTAATAAAATCAAATAAATAACATTTTACAATTTTGAAACTCATCAAAATAATTAAATTGAATCCTTTTATTTAAATCCATTTAAATTACGCGTAAATTTTCCGGAAACATAACGAAAACGCGAACCGATCAACGAAAACGAACCCGAACACCCTCGGGGTATAAATACTCTCAATTGAGTCATCTTCCTCATTTTTCTCATCCCCACTCTCTCTCTACACCCAAAATCCCGGTTTCACCATTTTAGGGTTTTCTCAAACTTTAAACCTTCATAACTTCTTCATTTCTCAACCAATTTCAGTGATTCTTTCGCCCACGCGTAGCCCTCGACATCCTCTACATGAAAGTACAACAGATTGGAGCCAAACATCACTGAAAATTGAGGTATCTAAGCTTGAAAGTCACAAAAAAGAGGGTTTTCACCCTTTTTGTTCTAACTTTTCTTCTAACCGGCCAAACACTCTTGAGCTTGAACCCTACGGCCCTGAACAAACAGCCTAGCATAAGCCACCATGGGACACCACCATTAACTCGAAGGGCCACTGGTTCGGACAACCATGGCCGCTGCCTACCCAGCCCAACGAATGGCCTATGGCCGAAGGAGCCACTGCTCATTCGCCAGCCACCTTCATTCGGAGGTTACAACTCATACGCCCCCTCCTCTTCATTCACCACTCATACGCTCATCTACATTCGGCAGCCATGTACCCAACAACCTCACCCTCATTCGCCATGGTAGACATTCGGCCAAGACCACAGTCATTCGACACAAGCAACCACATTCGGCCAGGATCTTTCCTATTCGACCTAGATGTTATTCGGCCACCCTCCTTCATCAACATCTTTACAACCAGAACAAACTCTAGTCGACCAAGGATGCAAACCAAAACAGAAAACCCTAATGGCCCAATAAGGAAGAGACCGGGCCAGTTAATTTTCTGGCGGCCCAACTCAACTTCATGGGCCCAATTGGGTTTAGTGTAGGTTCACTGGATTATTTGGCCATGTTACTACCTCGACCCAAGCCTAGTTACACAATTGGCCCATATACTTGACATGTTCAATAAACGTTTGGATCACACCTAGAATGGGTTAGGCCAACAGTAGGCCCACATCACCCTCTACAGGCCCAATACATCTAAAATTGACCCATTAACTCTGGTAAGGCCCAACAGGAAAGGAATGGCTCAAGGCCCACGGTTTAGGGCTCAAGGCCCATTGCCTTTGGCCCAAGGCCACAATTTTGGCCAAAAGCCCAAATTCAAGGCCCACTATTGTTTCAGTCCATGTAACCGGGGCCCAGCTTGGCCCATGAACTCTTTTGGCAAAGGCCCGAGACAAAACCCATAGGGCCCAGTAAAATCATCCCGAGGCCCATATAGACTAATCCAAGGCCTATTTTGAGGCCCTTGTTCTTATTTTTGAAGCCACTTTGTTATGGACTTGGCCAACAATCTACTTCTGGCCCACTTTCGATTCCTACAGCCCTATATTACTCTAGGCCCAACAAATATTGCCTAGGCCCACCTTTGGCCCAACCATTTCCTTAGAAGTCCAATGGAGGACCACAAAGCTACTTGAACTCTAGCCTTTGTAACCTTTGGCAAGGCCTTTATGATTCAACACCCAATATCATTGGCCCAACTTAATTTGTTGGCACACATGACTAAAGAACTATTGTAACTCTTTAACTCAACACTAATATGTATGATAACCAAGAGATTACTACCAAAACGGCACTTTTTGCAACAAAGTCTTGTAACTTATAACATGACTTCATGAAACTACGATTGGGCTTTAATACAAACTAGATGAGACAAGAATAAATCAAGGAAAGTCTATGGATTACAAGGACCAATAACAAATAAAGATGGGCCAACAGAGACCGAAGCCTTTGAGTGTTGGCCAAAGCTTATGGCTAACACATACATACACATAAAATCCCTATAATTCATACTAATAAGTTATAAACATCGTGAAATCAATACAGGATCGTGAAAATACACTCAAGTACAATCAAGAGCGCGTACATTCTTGTTTAAGCTAAGTCAAACACAATAATTACAAGGTGAGTTCATATGCCCCTTTTACTTTAAATCTTTACTGATTTTAACTCTCGGGGCTGAGAAACATGTTTGCTTTTATTTATTTAAAAGTTTGCTTAACATGTTATTTATACGTTGATTTGATAATATTAAATTGCTTATTATCATTTATCATTGTATGCATGCTTGTATGATTATGAGATAACAGGGAAACTCATATGATTATGATAAGGTAATTTCCTAATCATCAATACATTAAAATAACTTAGTTATAAGATTATAACTTATGACACTTAGTTATTTCCACATGATCAAATACTTAAACAATTTACACTTAATTGTATAATGAGAACATTCCCACACGGATACTTTGGGAATACATGGATTCAGTAAATGATGATCATGATAACGTATAACTTCATGGGATTCTTATCATTTACAGTAAATGATGATCATGATAACGTAACTTCATGGGATTCTTGTCATTTACACATAATTAACATAACGTAATAAGACAAGTTCTTATTCGACTTTGTTAAACACACGAGAACAATCCCACATGGATACTTTGGGATCACATGGAATTCAGTAAATGATGATCATGATAACGTAACTTCATGGGATTCTTGTCATTTACACATAATTAACATAACGTAATAAGACAAGTTCTTATTCGACTTTGTTAAACACACGAGAACAATCCCACACGGATACTTTGGGATCACATGGAATTCAGTAAATGATGATCATGATAACGTAACTTCATGGGATTCTTGTCATTTACACCAGATTATCATAACGTAATAAGACAAGTTCTTATTCGACTTTGTTAATCACATGAGACAATCCCACACGAAAACTTTGGGATCACACGGCGGGATAGGAGAGAATGGAATGCATTTTAATCTGATTACGTGAGGATTAAAATGGATTCCATTCGGATTCTATACGCTACATTTGGAGACACATGATGAACAGTTAACTAATACTTTTAATTAAATTAAAAGTGTATCATAAAAGTTAACCTCACAAGTAATAGAATAATATAATGATCAGATTTAAATAATCTAAATTCCTTAATTCAACGAGGGTTTATCAATACTTCGGTTTGATGACTAAACCCCTCTTACTATATTATTATTCTACATATGATTACACAGCGGACAATTCGGATAGTTGGGAAATGGATATCTTTAGTTGTATCGCAAGTGGTGTGGAACTTGGTTGAGTATGTGGTGGGATAGCGTCTGGGCTTGACCCTTTCGTGATTCCCTATATATAAGCATACTTAGTTAGGTGATATACTACTTGTACATATAACTAAGGAGAGGCCATTGGGTGGAACAGGTGAAACAAGTATACAAGCAACAGATATAACATTGTGAATGTGTGCATGATCAGTTCAATGGTTTTCAATTTACTTACTTATGAACTCACCAACCTAGTGTTGACTTTGTTTAAATACATGTTTTCTCAGGTGACGAACAGGTGTAGCTACTTATATGCAAGTGATAAGCTAGTGGACTTATAGAAGACCTAGCTTACTTTTGATTGCATACTTTTGATATGACAAAACAGTGAATCACTTTTGTATATCTTGTACAGTTCAAGATATAAACTCATTGATTCTTTTGATTAGATTTACTTAGTTAAATTATGATGTACAATGTAATTTAACTTTGTAATTCTATTGCACGTCATGATTAGCATTTCTCATTTATATCTCATGTGCTATGTAAACAATCTGATCAATTGATTATCACTCCAATGATATCGCGCCCCGGGAACCTTTCGCCCGACGGGAAAACACGATCCGTTCCCGCCGGCCCGGGGTGTGACAGATTGGTATCAGAGCCATGGTTATAGAGAAATATAGGTCATATTACATAAATGGTTTGGCCTAGACTATAACCTACGGACCCTCATGTAGATATTATCTGACATAAGATCTTATTTGCATATGCTTTCTGCATCTGATCAAATAATTATATCGACTGAGCGAACACGTTTACAACAGCTACTTTTTAGAGGTTTACGTCATTGTGACAATACATATTTGCGTTTTGATATACGGAATCATGGCAGAATATCTACGGCAGCGCGGGAAGCCCACTAGTGATTATCTATATTTTATTTGTTTTTTTTATATTTTAACGGCCCTTATAACATATCTATAACAATAATATTAATCTATAGCTTTTTTTATACAAAAAAAAAAAAACATAATGATCGGTGTCGGCCCGACGTATTTCCAGGGTGATGCTTCTTTGACGTTTCTTTTCGAACCAAGATTGTTAAGCCACTCAATCCTATTAGATATGTTATCAAAACTTTCTTTATATTTCGACTCAATGTTAAAGGATGATGCATGTTTTCCTTTGTGTTTGTTACTCTGTATACATCGAATCAATCAATTTCTCTTGGGTCCTAACCTCGCAGTGGCGGAGCTTGACCGAAACTTTAGGGGGCGAAATAAATTTTTTTTCAGGGTGACGAAATAAAGGTTTTTAAAAAATTTTACACAACGTATCGGAAACTATACCCTACTGTACAAAAAGACCTAGCCCCCACTAAGATGCGCCCCTATAACCTCGGCGTAGGTGTCATTAAAGTTAATTTGATTATGGGTGTCTGATGTGACAGGACTTAGTACTCATTGGATTTCGATGTTTTTGTACCCTTAAATAATAATCCTCCAACTATTAGCTAGGACCTTTATCAACTTGGTGCTATTTTGCATTTCATATTAGGAAACATCGCACTCTTATTTTCCAATTTCCATTACATCCTAAATTTTCATACTAGGATATTTTTATGTCTTTCAAAAGTAGATGGTGTGAACAACAAAATTTTAAACTAGAGACATTTTGGTTGCCATTAACGCAAAAACACACTCACGTCTAACTTATCACACCCATGATCACGTGAAGTGGGGGTGTTCATGGGTGTCACTTGATGAGCCAGCGGGGCTTAAACCCCTCCTCACAGATATTGTATATACTCCAAGTGTTTATATATAGTATTTTAAATAAGATATATTAAACTATTTTAAATTGTACGTTTCTCTTCATATATCCTTATACATGTGATTATTTTTCATAAACTAAATGAATGATGTGACTCATATCTATTTCTATCTAAAATTGGTTTTTTGAACCAAATATAATTTAGATAATCATTCCATTGAGCAAAACCAATAAAAATAGTGAAGTGAATTACATGAGTAACACAAATTATAATATAAGTTCAACCACAAATAAATATCAAACAAATAAACCAACTATTAACAAATTATTGCCAAATATAACACAAATGAAGGACTGCTAATAATCGCATAACACACTCTACTCCTTGATTGCATTGTAGATTGAAAACCTGAGTCAAGACCAAACAAAACATAAGTTAGATGTTTATGATAGTGAAAAGTGACGCAAATTAGCACATGATTCTTCATTAATATGATCAACACTTAATTGGTCATATCAATGTTACTATATCCGCACCAAACCGGCCGGTAGGTCTTGTTGATGGATACATATATAGGAGTATAGGACCAATAAGGTGTCTGGTTTGATATCAGGTTTGCTTTGAAAAATACGTATAATAATATCATTAGGTTCTTAAATTTGGTCTGACTAGTAAGACGTTTTATTTCATGTTCAGATTGGTTATGAAAAGTTAAAACAATGGTTATACCATAAGTTTTGAAGACCGATTCATTAGATAGCATGCATGTCCATTTCTTGACAGACAATTGATGGATTCTCCGACTTTTGAATCCCAATATCTGGATGGATCTTCTTCCTCAACATCTTTCTTATCAACTGTAAACATAAATAACAGCAACCACATTAAAAGTAATCGGTATGTGCATGATTCGATAGTGATCGAATAAGAAACTCACTTGTTTTGTTTTCTTGATAGGTTGATCTGAATCGTGTTTCATGAGCTTCTTCTTCGCCTTTGAGATCAAGAAACTCGTGAAGGATTTTGTTTCTGCATTATCATTATCATTTTCATTATCATTGAACGTGTTCTTTTCAGAATCAGCCCGAAGCAAGTCCGCAAGAGTTATGCGCTCTCGATTCACAATCTTGGCAGAATTGTTCACAACAACATCTTCTAGATGAATGTTAGGCTTAGAAACTTCATCAAATGGTGAAAGATTTTCTATCTCAACATGATCAAACGCAAGATCAGAAGCTTTTAGCTCCAATAGGCTTTCCATTTCATCATTATCAACATCATTATTATCGAAGAACAATGCTTGATTACTCATCAAGGTGTCTTCTTTCGCCTTCAAATCATGAAAAAGATCAACCCCGAATGTGCCAATGGCAAGTATACCTTCTTTCCAAACGTCACATTCATTGGCAAAAGCTTCATTTTCAAGAAGTGGTACCTTGTCATGATCATCATTCTTGGCAACTTTGTGATGAAAATGACGATGAACCCAGCTGAAGATCTGTTAGTTAACGTTAACAAGGTACAAATTAAGCAACAAATTATGATATATAAACATAATAACAAGTAGCTAATGATTTAATTATAACGATTAAATACCTTCATTTTTCTTGTTTCTTGGATGAATATTAAGTTGATAAAGAGTAAACACATACATAGAATGTATTTTATGTGAGGGGTGGTGGCGACAAACACATGATAATTATCGGGTTTAGGTGAAACAAGGACCAAGTTGGAAGGGGGGGGCAAACGTCGATACGATCTTATATAATGACACGTATGTACGAAATTTTTTTTCTTTTAAATCTTGATAACTTCAACCAAATTAGTTAAATAATCTCCTCCTATGATGGGTTTGAATTTGGCAAAACAGGAGCCCCACATTCGCAGGTGTCGGTGTCGGGTCAAGTTAGATCTTATCTATGCGTCGTTGTTATCCTGTATTTTTGTAACACTGTTTTCGCAACTTGAATCCGTGACATGGTCATATAATTTCAAATATGTGTGTATTTATGTGTAAATATGACTTGAGTTGCAAGTTGTGGGTCCAAAACTCGGTTCTCAAAGAGGCCAAAGGGGAAAAATGTTTTTGACTATGATACAAAGCAAAGGTGTTTCCGTGATGGTCGGAATTATAAATTTGGTGAATGTAGTAGACTTTTTTACGGGTTGAAATTATAAATTTGGTGACCTACTTAAACAGTTCAAGAAAGATAGTAATAGAAGGAAGTAATAAAGTAAAATTAGGAGAGATAAGTTGATGATTAAACAAGATTATAATTTATCAAAAGATATCTAAATAACTAAGGATTTAAACTTATATTTTCTTTAGAAAAATCTAAACATTTAAATATAGAAATAAACAAATTCTAGCGACTATGGGGTCAATGAAGGCTCTTCAAGATCTTTGGTTATGTCCATGAGAGTGTATACATAAGAAAAGAGACTAGGTTAACTCCATAATCGGAGTCCACATATTCTGTCATCAGAGATGCCTTATATTACTTGCAAATTAGCTTGAATCCCCTCACTTTCAATATGGTATTTAACTTGAGAGTAAATTACGGTTTTCGTCTATGTGGTTTAAATGTTTTAACTATTTTGGTCCAAACTATAATCTTCTAAGAATTCAGCCATTGTGGTTTAAACGACTAACATTTTTGGACCCCAACTATAGTTAGATTTTGGGCCAGAACCGTTATAATAGTTAAGTTTGAGGGGTCAAAAACGTTAGTTGTCTAAACCTCAGGGCCTGAATTGTTAGAAGATTATATTTTGTGTCAAAATAGTAAAAACACTTAAAGCACATGAGCAAAAACCATAATTTACTCTTAACTGAATAAACTGGTCGATTAAGAAAATCTAAAAACAAAGCATCAATTATGGGTTCGGTTTTAGCCTATAACTTAACCGAGCAAACCCATAGTAGAGCCTAGGGGTGTCTATAAACCGACCGAACCGTTTAAACCGGACCAGACCAAAGACAATTCGTCGGTTTTAGAACTTGATGGTGCGGTTGATGGTTTGAGTATTCTAAAAACCGAGTGGTTTGGTGTGGTTTACGATTTGTATTTTTTATAAACCGTATAAACCGCACCAACCATTTATATATGTATGTATGTATGTATGTATGTATGTATGTATGTATGTATGTATGTATGTGTGTGTGTGTATATAAATTAAAATTATTGGAAAACCTAAATTAACTTCTTTTCATTTCTCATGCCCCTTTGGTCTCTATTCTTTTTATTAATGGTTCACAGGTTTTATTAAAATGAAAAATGAAGATGATAATATTTTGATTTAAAAGATCATTCTCAATCATAGTTCATTCATCATTCTTTTTAGACTAGTTTGTTATATTGATAATGGTTGGCTTTAAGATTATGCTTTTCGACTTTTGAATTTTTGAATTTGAAATAGATTATGGTCTTTTGTAACATTATATTAAATGATCTCCATTGTTTTTAAAAAAACCGCAAAAACCGAACCGTGAAACCATCAATGCCGGTCGGTTTGGTTTACACAACTTACATGGTCGGTTTGGTTTGTCATTTTTTGAAACCGCAATTAGTGGTTTGGTTTAGAAATTTTTGCAAAACCGACCAAACCACACCGCGGACAGCCCTAGTAGAGCCCATGTCTAAAATAGTTTGTTTCTGCTAAACCAAAGTGTTAAAAGCAGGGATAGTTCAAAAAATCGAAAATCCGAAAAAAATCGTTATTTAGGTTTGAAAAATCTGGTATATATAAGTTGCCAAATGATTTAAATTAAATTAAACTCACGTACAAGAATAGTTAAATTAATTAAAAAAACTAGATCCTAGACTCCTACTTAAATACTTTTGACTTCACAACAAATGATTTAATTGGTCACGCAAAATTAATAAACCACACACAATCAAGGGCGAATTCAACACGAACAAGTTGACAACTTTTTCATCTCACTAATCTCCAAATCCGGAGCTCCATCGACATCAATTTTTGAACCCGAAAGTGTCACAAAATCCCCATTCCGGTCATCGCCATTCAAACTTTTCTTAGACACCACACAATATATTTCCTCTAGTAACTTAAAAAAAGCAGCTTCCACGTTGTCTCCGGTTAGGGCTGATGTCTCAAAGAAATATAAACCCTCATTCTCCGCAAATTCGACCGCGTCTTCGGTTGGAACCGCTCTCTTATCTTCAAGATCGACTTTGTTACCGATCAAAGCGATGACAATCGAGTTATCAGCATGGGACCGAAGCTCTTCGACCCATCTTGCAACGTGATCAAATGACTCTCTTTTGGTTATGTCGTACACCAACAATGCCCCCAATGCTCCTCTATAATATGCACTGGTTACAGCTCGGTATCTATAACCCATAATTTATGTTGTTAATTATATCGAAAGATAGCTTATATATATATGTAGTAATATCTACCTGTACTAATAAATAAAGCTTTTTTGTGCCACATGGCATGATTCTAGAACATATCAAAATTCATTTCCCGCTTCTCTCTCTTATTAAATACATCTAACATTAAATAATAATATTAAATATTAAATATATTTTTTATGCATTTTTAAAATAAAAAAAGGTTTTTTAATGCATGAAAATATATTAATATTAAAAACACACTTTTTTTTTAAAAAAAAGTTATTATAAATTATAAAATTTTTAAAAACAATTATTTGAACACAATGTTTAAGGAAAAACAAACTGTAAAAAAAGTTGTTAAAAGAAATAATAATATTATTATAATACCTAAAATATTAAATATTACGAAATTGTAATCCTATTTTATATTAAAAATCATCTTATACATTTAAATTTTCATTGATAATTAACTGTTATATTTTTTTATTTAATCCGTGTAATAAACGGGAACTAAACTAGTATATATATATAGGATTATGATCAAATGATAACTCATCTTAATTGTAGTAAAACAACTTTAAAAAAAAAAAGAAGATTGTAATTTATATATAAAATGTGGGAAACTTGTTTCTTTTAAGATGGGGAGTTTTCTGGTAAAGGGGGATTATTATTGTAACAAAATTAATGCTCATTACGGATGTAACTACGGACATTTGAAAAGAAATTGGCATGACTATAATAATATTAAAAAGAAAAATATGATGAGTTTAATGATGTAATTTTTACAAAAAAAGCAACATAGTATAAAATATATACAAGTGTATAAAAATTAAAAATGAAATCTTTGATTTAAAAATAGAAAAATTGATGAATTTCTAGGAGTGTAACAGTTGTTAATCTCTTATAAAATCTGATTTTTTATATTAAGTCGAAAGGGATTTTAACGGGCATAAGAATTTAGTATAATTAAATAAAGGGATCTTGTATATTGATTGTGAAATTGTTCATAGTAATCTTAACGGGGTCTACCCACGATGGCATGAAAGCAATATGCACATGCAAATGCCAACGACATAAGTGTTGGGGCAACTAATGTTGCATATTATCACCCTAATTAAGTAAAATTAGATTTAAATTTCTTAATGTGCCTTCTATCTATGAGTAATGTAGATGTTAATTTCTTTTTATTAAAAGTCATGAGATTATAGTTTCAAGTAGGGCGTGGATTTTTACACTAAATTTAGTAATTTGACTTTAGTAGAAAATGTCTTTTAGTTATATTTCAATTTAAAAGATTAGAGAAATATATTTCAAGTTTTATAGATTGTAGTTTAAATGTGATTGTTATAAACACATGTTTTGTTGTAAATTTGTAACTTAAATTATAGAATATGTAAAGTAATAATGAAATTCATGAAGAGATTGAATTTGTCTAATTGTCTCAACTTGGATATAATCATGTCAATTATGGTTCATTTCTCATTTCAAATCTTGAAAATAATATATAGTTCACGTTAAATTACATTAAAATTGATTTTTTAATTCAAACCTTATTTTTTAATTCAATTTTAACGTGAACCAAATATTTATTTTAAAGATTTTAAATGAAGAACTCATATAATATTTAAATATTTATCTTTAAGATCGAGTTTTTACAGGATAAATATCAAATATATAAATCATTAACAATTATAAGAGCCAAATAAGTCAATTTTAAAAAAAAAATCTACAAATTTAAACAGATAGATTATACTTTAGGGACTCCTTTTTACAAGTAGATGGTACATGCGAAATGTTGCTAAAGTCATTAGAGGTCAACGTTATTTTGGTGATGGGATAAAACTCATGAAACATAAGATACTGAGTTTGAATCCCAAAAGTAGGTCTTTTCAAAACATCGAGTTACCTACTGAACTAGTGACTTGATGGTGGATATGATATGCTAGTATTACCGCTGGTGACATACTATATTCCAGTGATTCGTCAGTCATCCAAAATATTCGTTAAAAAAACATGCGAAATCTTAATACCGGCCTTAGTTAAGTCAACTAGTGAAAGTAAAAAATGTAAGGATTACCTCTCTTGACCGGCGGTGTCCCAGATCTGAGCCTTGACAACTTTTGACTTAACAGTCAAAGTTCTGGTCTGAAATTCAACTCCGATGGTTGATTTGGAATCAAAACAGAAGTCATTCCTGGTGAATCTGGACAGCACCTGCGTCTTCCCCACCGCTGAATCACCGATCACCACCACTTTATACACATAATCTATCTTCTGATCATCACCGTTATATCTCCCTACCACCGCCGGTAACCCGTTCTCCGACGTTGCTTTGATACCGCCGTCGCCGGTCGTCATCAGTAGCTGAATATTTAGGTTGTTGGCGTTTATATAATTAATCTGGAGAAGTGTTTTTGTCGTCGGTTTATACGGGAAGATTGGAGTCCACTTTGTCATGATTATGGCTTTATATCCTTAATTCAGGCGAAATGCCCGCCAACACCAATTCACCAAACTGCCCTTTACGTTTATTATTATTAATAGGTTATTAACCCGTGTATTACACGGATTCAATAGATAATTTTAAATAGTTACTAATGAAAATTTAAAAATTATAAAACAATATTTTGATATAAAATGATTAATTTATATATTAATAAATATTTTAAGTAATAAAAAAATAATTAAAAACTTTAATCACTATACAATTTAAATTAAAGTAACATAACTATTTCGGTACAAATAAAATTTTCTATCACTTCAGACCTTGTGGTTTATAAAAACTAACATTTTTGGCCCCCCAAACCATAGCTAGATTTTGAGTCAAAACCGTTATAACAGTTAAGTTTAATGGGCCAAAACCGATAGTTATCTAAATCATAAGGACTGAATATATAAAAAATTATATTTTTTGTAAAAATAGCTAAAACATTTAAACCACGGAAGCCAAATATAAAGTTTTATGATCAAAATATAACCTTTAAATATTTAAGTTTTTATTATTTAATATAATTATGTAATTGAGATTAATGAAAAAAATAAGGGTATTTTAAATTTAATAGCTTTTCTCCTTTGAAGAACGACGACCACATGTTCAACGTGACTTTATTCGCATCTTTTTAAATATATATTTTTTTTAACGGCTAAGGTCTCAATCGTGTGAACCCACTGTTTTCAAGTCATGTCGCCAAGGTCTAGTTATCTGGACCTTCCATGAGTTACCACAACTACCACATGAGGAAACCCCACTAGGAAAAATCTCTGACCCTCTTCAGACCTCTATTTCGCTGCGGAAGGGTTTTGAACACAAGACCACCCATTTGGAAGAATTTTGGGGTACCATTAAGACACTGCCTCATTGGGTACATCTTTATAAATAACTAGAAATAAATTTGAGGATCAAGCCTATTATCTTTTTTTAGCAGCAATTTAGATCATTGACGTGTCATATACTTACCCGATCATATCCACACTCAATAGGATGAAACCCACCAATCCACCATAGTTGAGAGAAAATCCCCTAACTCAGCATGAATTCCTGTTTTTCTATGCTAAGACTTGAACACATGACCTCTCCAATATCAAGCCTATTATCTGTCTTCACTTTTTAGAATTTATTAATATTCATTTTTTTTTAATTTATTCATTTATCAAAAAACTAATAGAGCCATTCATCATCTTCATATCTATTTATGAAAAACTCACACATTTCATTTTCTATATCTATATTCTATTGCAAACACTCACAAAGGTATAGAGATAAATATAGAAAATAAAATTAGATTATCTGAATGTATAGAATGAAATTAAATCTTTAAACTTAATATATTATAAAAAATAAGATAAAGTATCAGCTTTTAGCAAATTTCGAAATTATAAATTATAAAGTAAATCTCCAAATTATAAAGTAGACAATCATATAATTGTTCAAAAAAAAGTAAAAAAAAAATCATATGAAGAATAAGATAAGAATGTAGCTAATGTAAGAAAAGAGCTGATTCTCTAGGGACTGGTTATTCACACATCCCACTTTTTTAATTCAACACTCTCACCGACCCTATACGTATCGTATAAGAGTCCAATCATTGGCACTGACACCCAATGATTGGTCACGTATAGAGCCTCGTATAGGAGCCCAATCATTGACACTGGTAAATTCTAATACCTAATAATTGCCCCTTATACGAGACGTAATGAGGTGTGGGTGGATGAGGCAGATGTGTGAATAACGCAACCCAATTCTCTGACATAAACGCAATCATATTAAAAGATAAAAAAAGGTATAAAGTATTTGTTAATTTGATATTTTATTTGATTTAAATACGAACAAAACTTTATACATGAATTAGAAACGAACACAAAAGGATTTAATTTACTTTATTATTCAAATGATTGTACATTAATGGATTTTAGTTTAGATCAGACCAAAAATAATAAATATTAAAACACACCTATAAAATATGAAACTAAATCATTTAAAATTTAAAATTAATTTCTTAATATTTAATTTTCTTTTATCAGGTATGCCAGATGTGGAGGGAAAACTTGAGCTTAATCTCGGGTTCTGAATCAATGGGGGGCGATGATTTACTTATTTCACGGGGTTCTCACATATCAGGGGTATGGTCTCACGGTTGACGATCAAGGAATCGATCTTAATTATCAATCGTTATGATAATTGAATGTAGCACGACATGACCTACCTTCAAAAAAATACGTCGATGATGGTGTAAATTATTGTTTTTTTAATTTAAGAAAATAAAGCACCGACAAAATGTTAACAGTGGAAAACCAAAAAGACAAAAACTAAAGTGGTAATGTCGGTCACCCATACGCGAGTCATTAAATACCATCATATCGAAAGTTTTTTCTGCCTGTCATACATCCGCAAGCCCAATATTGGCCAACGGGTCTCGTCTCACATTTTCATTTTTTCTTCCCGAACAACTAATATCAAGTGCTGCTGTTTAAATGATTTAGTCTTATATTTTCATTTTCTTTCGGACATATATTTTCGACCAAAGGCGTACAAACTGGTTTTTTTTTAACTAGAATAGGTTTTAGTTTCAAAACCATGCCAGTTTTTATTAGTTTTGGCTAGTTAAAGGTGAAACCGAATCCGATTATGATGTATCTGAGAAATTAAAACCGTTTGTATATGTGGGTTTGGGTGGAAAACGTAACACCTTTTTACATGACTTTTGCGTAACCCTTGAAAAATTACTAAACAATGGTAGTCATCATGATAATCTGAACACGACTTGTTTAACTAAAAGTGTGTGTGATCTAGTTCGACCCAAAACCGATCCTAACCCATTTACAATAAACATGAACCTATGAATTTCCAGTCAAGTTCGTGTTGAGTTTTCGTGTCGTTATTAGAATGGGTAAACGTTAAAGCAATGGATAAATCAGATGCTGATTGTGATTTTTTGTAAGACGCCCTCATCATTGTTAGGATTTTAGTTGGTTATGTTTTGAGTTCTTCACATATTGATGATATTCATTTGGCCCATGGGGTGAATGCTTTTGGTGGTGTTGTCTGGTTATTTTATGTCACATACGTTTTTTTCAAAAAAAATAAAAATACGTATTTTTTTCGTTTCTTTTTCTTAATTGTTTTCACACTGGATTGAGTAGGATGATAATTATTTTTATAACAGAATTCATGTATTCACAACTAGCCTATTGACCCGTGTACTACACTGGGTTGTATAAACAAAGTTTATCAATTGAAACATTAGAAAATCAAAATATGCAAATGAAGATAATATTTAAGATTTATAAAAAAAGACAATAAAAATTTATAAATTTGTAAACACTTCCTTGTACACAACATTTGACGTTTTGTTTGTAAGTTGTCCATCTTTATCTAGAATCAATAACTTCAGCACATCTCTGCTTTTAACCCTAGACAACGCAACATATTCAGTGGTTCACACCAAGAACATGTCATGACATCATATCCCAAATCTATAGTTTGTGAAAGCGTTGACATCAAAGTTGTAGTCAATTTGAGGGTACAGTTACATGCCCTATGACAGCAAAAATAATAACATATTCTTAGAAAAAGATAACTACTCAAGAAAGATGCAAAAAATTAATGTTACCTGACGAAACAAAATCAGTTGAAGAAGGGGGCACATAACCATATACAATAGCCACAATGATCAGTAACACAAATAATATATAACATTAATATTGTGTCAAAATCAATAATCGCAATTAGCACATATTAATTATTCAACTGCATACAAATTGAAGTTATGTAACTAATAACACATAATTAGGTCAACCAGTCATATAAAAGTTAAATAATAAAAAAAAAGTAATAAATTGTATCAAAATTATCAAGGTATACAAGTATAGAAGAGATGTTTCGTGTGGACTCTAATTTTGGAAAAGAAATGACATGATCATATAGTTTCAAGCTGACTTTTAGGTAATAGTCAAATATTTCATGTAAATTATAATTATTGTTCGTTATAAAATACGATCTTAAAAGTAACAAAATTAACATATATCTAACTTTTATAAATCTCTGTTCCAACGGGGAAAGGCACGATTTGATAAATCCTCTTTCAATAAGAGAATGTAATTAAAGAATTAAACCATTAAAGCAGACATTTACATGGCTATAGTTCAAGTGCTAAAAAGAGACCATTAAATTCAACACATAAAAACAAAATCATAAAAAGAACACAATAAACATCAATAGTGATACATATCTTTGTTTGAACATGACTTTGTCTTGATTATTTTTCTTCTTTCCCTGAAAACCATATAAGAACATACTCCTCTTGAAATAACAGAGAAAACCAACATTAGTTGATACAAGCAAAAAGAGAATCAAGTAGATGTATAACAAATAAACAAATTAAATGAAAAGATAACATAAAAAAACTTGAAAACATAAATAACATGTATAAGAGGGAGTTGATCACAAACTATAAAAGTCAAACTTACATTAACCAACCTGAAGAGTAGTGCAAGCCATTTGAAACAACATACCAATCTAACATTAAATGTTATAAAGTTAACTACCTAAATTATATTTTCCCTAAAGAATCATTTTAATCCAAACTCTCCCTAAGTATTCATGATTGTTGTCAACAGAAGATAAAGAAATTACCCAAGAAAAAAAAAGGGTACTAACAAATTACTTGGTAATCAGACTCAAAAACTGAGAAACATAGGCCATAAAATATGGATAATTTATCCCAATACTAAAACCAATTCTATCTTTTTGTAGATTAAACAAAATTGTAAAATAAATACATTTTTTGAATTGAAAAGTTACTAAATAAAATGTTTGGTTGTGAATGCAGCACTGAAGACTGCAATGCAACACAGAAAAAAGTCAAATTATATGAATTTTGACAAAAATGCGAAGAAACAATAATAAGATTAACGTAAAGAAGGCTACCTTTGAGTATCCAAAATCACAAATTTTCAAACGGGGTGTAGGGCTTCCATCCAGCAATGTGTTCTCTAGCTTCAAATCACAGTGGCAAACTTGCTTTAAATCATGAATAACAACAAAATCAGAAACAAAAATCTTACATGCAAAAACACATATCAACCAGACTTGTATGAGTTAGATTGAAGAGCCGTAAAGAAATTTTAGGGTTTTTTTAGATGACCAAAATAGAGGATGATAAAACCAAACCATTTTAAAAAGATATACGAACCTGTAACGAATAAAGGAACCAGTGTAAGATATAGTTGAAGGATATGGATCGAGATAGCGCCGACGAGGGCGTGGCGTCGTTGATTTCGGCAGATCTGGATCGCGATTGAGCCCATGGGATGTAGTCGACGAAGATGGTTACATAAAATGCCGACGAGGATGGGGCGTCGATGATTTCGACGGATCTGGATCGAGATTGAGCAGTTGACAAGGGGCGTGGATGATTTCTTTGAGAGGAAGAGAGTCTA
Organism: Mikania micrantha; assembly: GCA_009363875.1. NCBI lineage: Eukaryota > Viridiplantae > Streptophyta > Magnoliopsida > Asterales > Asteraceae > Mikania > Mikania micrantha. The sequence goes on along the minus strand of CM018689.1, from coordinate 51,990,027 downwards.
GGGTTTTCAGATTGGGTGTCTGAGATATCAGGTTGGATCCTTGACGGGTATACCGGGTATGACATAAGGTCCGCGTGTGTTTTTTTAGAGATCACCTAAAGATGCCACGTGGATGTATAAGGTTTTCATCCAATCATTTTTTGTCATTTGTCATATGGTTGAACCAGAGAACGACATGCGGCGGTGTGTTATTGCTTTATTAGGAAGTATAGATAAGAAAATATTAAGATGTAACATATGGAATTTTCTCCTTTATTCATTGTAAGAATCAAGATTTATAGATTGAGTCCATAAGGCCTGTTGTATACATACATCACACTACTAATGTATGTATATCGATTACATTTGACTTAGGGGCATTTTGGTTGGATCTGAATCATTAAATGCTGAATGGTTAAGATGTCTGAATGGTTAAGAGAGCCTGAACCATTAAGTAATGAATTGGTTAAGACTGTTTGTTTACACATCTGAATGAAAATAAAAAAAAAATCTTTTTTTCTTAAAAACCCCAACTTCACACAATCGCACCCCAGTCCCCCCCCCTCGCACCCAGCCGGTCTCCGCCCAGCCCCACGTCGCCACCCCCGAACCGGAGGCTCCTCTTCAACATGAACCATAGAACACCCTAGAAATGTGAACCATCGCAACTGCAGCAGCCGTCTTAGAACCGTAAATCGACCATCGCAGCCGCAACCGCCGTCGTCATCGATGTTCGAAGCTAAGCAACCCTGCATTGACGTCAATGTTCGATGTCGTGGCCTTCTTCGTCGATGTTCAAAGGTAAGCAACCTTCCATCGCAGAAGGTGGAGGTCAGTTCGGTCGCTCCTTCGAACAAGCGGCGGTTGTCACACCCCCAATTTCCCACTCGTGGCGTATGTCCACGTGGGTGTGACGTGTCCAGAATCACAGCTCAAGGTCATATAGAACAACTCTATATGCGTATATAAATCCAAGTTTGACACATACACTCTAATAAATAGTTTGCAGCGGAATGAAGTTATCATATCATAATGCAGCGGAAAATCAAGTGTTTGACAAATTGCAGCGGAAATGTAAATAGTTCAACGCAACATTGTTTAACCCAAAATAAAAGTAAATTGTTTTTGAAATAACAAGACAGTATGCATGTAGTTCCTAATGCTCGTTCCTTAGATTGTGCATCTCTGTCCTCCTGCTAGCCATACTAGTTACCTGAGAATACAAGTTTGAAAAGTGTCAACACAATGGTTGGTGAGTTCACAGGTTTTGATATACATATAGTAAGAAAGTGTGCCATGCTGTTTATTAAATGTTAGTACCGAGCCCGAGGCCCAAAGTGTTAGTGCGTCACTACCGAACTAGACTTGTTTGTACTTGCCTCCGCTATGCCTCGTATGCATAGCAAGTTAGGTCAGAGTTTGCACGGGTTATGACATCCAGTCAACATAGTACCCCGTGGGGTTAGTCATTCCCTAATGGATCCATCCAAATCTACCACGTTGTTCGTACATTAACGGTAAGACTTTGTGAGGGCTTATCACGAGTTCAACACTTAATGTTTGTCTAATAAACCAGCATACACAAAATGTTTGTACAGTAATAGATGTTTGACTCGATGTAACTAGTATTCTCCCCCTATTTAAAAGCGTTTGAAAAGAGTAAAGAGGGGCCGTAAACTCACCTTAGTGATTCAAGTAGCAAGTAGCGTAAGCTCCTGGTGTAGTAGCACGTGTCGGTCACCGGCAACCTATATCGTATACCGTACGTGAGTTTGTGTAAGTGATCGTGCTAGTGTTTGTGTTAGTACTCGTGTTTGTGTCCGACAACCCTTGGTTGTTCATGTTTGTCCGTGTTGGTCCAAAATGACCGTGTTTGCTCGTGTTGGTCCACATTGACCGTGTTTGACCATGTTTGACCAAAGTTGACCGTGTTTGACCAAAGTTGACCGTGTCAAGTCAACGACCCGTTGGTGAACCGTGTGACGGTTGTGACTTGTGCAGCAATTGTGTAAGTGTTCGTCGTGTGCAAGAAGCGCAGGTCGCGTCTATGGATAACTTACTATTTATAGTAAGTTTCCATTTTTGGAAAGTTCACAAAGCATATTGGTTTTAGAGTTCTAGCATGCTCATTAGTCCTACGTGATCATGTTAACACATAGCACATCATCATACGGATTCACCTAAGTCGTTTATAACATGTTTGCACATAAAAGTTTCCTAAAATGGAAAGTTTCCATTTTTAGCATACGTGATATCGGAAACCATCTAACTTAGCATCTAATAAACATATCATGTCATAACAAGTCATCTAGCATGTTCAAATCACACAAAATGTTCTCGAGTCGGTTTTTGTAAAAATAAAGTTACTAAATATAGTAACTTTGTAGTTTTTCATGAAAACAACCATTCTAACCTTTTTAATCATAGTTTCATATCACCAATCTTCATAATAAATCTTCTAACAACATTTAATCATGTCAACATAACCAAATTCATCATCTATCAACATTTTGACTAGAAAAGTTACTAAAAATAGTAACAATGACAAGTATGACTACAACATCATCAAAACCACTTTCTAACAATCAAATCATCATATTATCATCCTAACAACAATTCTACATACATGCATGCTCACTATTTCCACCAAATCACTTACTTGTAACAATAAAGTTACTATTAATAGAAAGATTCATAAAAATCATAGTTTTGGCCATTTTAATATCATCTAAACATGAAATCATCCTTCAATATCATCAAGAAACATATCTAAACACTGAAAATCATCCCACATGCCATGGATCATACATGCATGTGGGTTTTTCACTTGATAATGACCAAATCATGCATTCGAAGGACACACATCATCTAGGATCGTCATAGATCATCATCTAAACACTTCAGATCATCATAAAACACTGATGTATCAACAAACCCAGATTCAACATCAAGAAAATTCGTGCATGCAAGTCCATGGTGCTTGCATGTGTGATTGTAAGCATGTATGTGAGAAATGTGATGGTTTTAAACTACTATAGTGATAGAACTACCTTCTATTGCTTCAAAACCTCTGGAATGATGCTCTCAACAGCTTCTAAGGTTCCTGGATCGTGAGGTGTTGCAGAAAAATGGTGGTGGTGGTGTAAGCTCCAACTCCTCCTCTCAAGCTCTCAAAGCTCCAAGGTGGCTTCAATGGCTTCCAATGGGTCTAATCAAAGGGTTTTAGTCGTTTGGGGAGAAGAGAGGCCGAATGGTGGAGTGTAGAGTCGTCTAAAATGATGAGGATAGGTGTGATGATGATCTTGGAAGTTTAAAAAGAAAATTTGCGAATCCAGGTGTCAGGCGTATCGCCTGACGTGGGCGGTTTCCTCTTGTCGTTAAGCGCGAGGCAGCCGGATGAGGCGCTCATTTTCCTCATCCGCGCGCATTGCCTGGCGTGGGAGCTTCGGGTCAGGCGTACCGCCTGGCCCAAATGTAAGGCCCAATAAGCTTGTTTTGTTGTTCTGGGTCCATTCTCACCCGTTTCTCGACTGTAGAACATCATTTGAGCATCATTTGGTCTCGTTGGAACTTCCAAGTTCAATGTGTGAGTGTTTCGTGAAGTTTCGAGTGTTGTGCTACACAATGTGCTTGACGTTCACCAACGTTCGTGTGTTTTGACACGTGTGTGTTGTTTGCCGATAATTCTACGAGTTATCTAGTCATGTGTCAGTGTTCGTACTGTCGTGCCACGCGTCACACTAAATTAAGCTAATTCTAGTGCCACGTGTACATAATGTATTTAAATAAACATTTAAATAAAATCAAAGCTGACATGGAAATTACGGGGTGTCACAGCGGTGGTGGCGCGGCGATGGTGGAGGGCAGTGGTGGAGCGGTGGTGGTTGAGCAACGGTGGTGGAGGTTGAATGATTCAGAGGCTCCTTCGATCGCTCCTTCAGTCGGTTACTTCATAGATTTTTCCCATTCAGACATTCAGACTCCTCTCCATGTCTGAATGATTCAGAGGCTGGTTCAGATTCAGACATTTTTTTAACAAAACAAACAGCCTGAATCTGATTCAGATTCAGACACATTCAGATCCAAACAAACAACCCCTTAATATCACTTAACATACTCATGTTAATATTTAAATTTTTTAAATAGGACTCAACAAATGACAGGGGTTGGATGTACTAAAAAAATTTTGTCTAAAAAAAGTAAAAATTAATATGAGTTTGATATGTAGCGTGATAAAAATATAAAAACAAAAATCTTGTACAAAGAAAAAACAAAATGCAGTACAAAAAATCAAAAATATAATGCAAAGAAATAAAATTTAGTATAAAAAAAATAGAAATGTAGTACAAAAAACAAAAACATTGTACAAAAAATAAAAAATCTAGTGGAAAAAAATAACAAAAAAAGAATCTAGTACAAAAAAATAAAACTTAGTATAATAAAATGAGATGTTAGACTAAATTATCACGTTACATGTCAAATTTCCAATAGTTTTTACTTTTCTTAATCAAAAATCTCTTTTTATTTGGTATTTATACATAAATGATATCTAACTTCGATATTGTTTCAAATTGGCTTAGATGGTAAACAAGGCATGCTAGGTTAGCTTAGTTTGTAAATGAGCCAAGCTTGGACTAAGGTTGCTTGCTTATTTGTTTTTATTCATCTCTTTGCAACTCAAAAGCTCAAAGATCTGTATTCAAACATGAAATTTGGTTTGCAAATAAAAATGATATTTGAGCTAAAAACATGATATTCGTCTCTTTACAACTCAAAATTCTCTCAATTTTGACTCCCCAACAATCTTACTCCCAAAACTAAACCAATTAAAATACTAAAATAAGATTGCACAAAATTCACAAACGTGTCCTTAAGTGGTTATATAGTCATGAAAACAAAATGATTGTTGTCTATTTTCGAGGGGGTGTTAAATAGATCTAAACAAAATAGAAAGGGAAAAATATTATTTACAGTAAAAAAACGAATCGAATTGTGAATATGGTTTTTGGTTTAGTTGCATATTTATCCGAAAAGTAATTTCGGTTTTCAATTTAGCTAATAAATATTTTTTTTTTTGAATTCAATTTATAAACTTTTTTATTCGATTTAATCGGTAGAGTTCAATTTAATATGGAGAATTGTCGATATGGATTGATTTAGTTAACATATATTTAAAACGTACCTATAAATTCTAGTGGTATTATAGCATTTCTTCTATAAATTGGGATATGCTGGTTAATAATAAAGTGAATAATGTTGTCTTTCTCCTTGTTGAATAGATTTAACACTCTAAGCCCCAAAAACCCACCAACACATGACATGTGTTTTAATACAATAACAGAGTTTAGGTCCCATATTTTTTCAACAATTAAGTGTATTAAACACTTTGAACATTCCAATTTACAAAAAAACTTTACAAAAGATTAATGTTATATAAACATTCAACAACCAATTTACTTTTAAAGTTATTTGCCAAAAACTTTGTTTCAAAACAACAACAATTAAACCCCAAAATATGTTTGATCCAAGTCCTTGCAAAACGATTAGATCACATCCGCCTTCAACCCTTCCGTTCACCTGAAAACACCATAATTAAGTCACCGTTAGTTCGTTAGAATTAAGTAAGATCACCCCTAACGTTGCCCCAAGCTTCCACCAAGCTTAAACACCCTTTAACATCACCTATTAACTCCCATTTATCCATAGGAACTAAGTAAATTAGTCCTCAATGGTTCCCTAAATCAAAAAGGGTAAAAAAAAAACTCAATTTTGGTCTTGGCCGTAAGCTGGGCCATAAACCCGAGGATTCTGGCCGTAAGTTACTCCCAGCCCAGACCCAGGCCGTAAGTTACTCCCAGCCCGCCATAACTTACTCTCAGACCTGTACAAATATGCAGATTTTCAGTTTTTTTCTGCGTTTTGATCCGTACCCCCGGAATCATTCTCACTCAATTCCAATCATTTCAATACTCCCATATACATGTCATAACACCATATGAACATAAAAATCCAACTTCAATCACCTTTTTATGACAATAATAATAATAACAACAAACGACTTTCTAACGGGTCGTTTTCACCCAATTCACCAATTAAATCTTGTTACACCCAAGATTTCTCAAGTTTAAGCAAATCACACCACTTGTGATTAAATAAACTTGATTTCACCAATCAAGGACATTCACACACCTTGTGAAAAGTCCTTTTTACTGATCACACCACTTGTGATTCATTACCCCAATTTGAGTCAACCTCAATTATAATTCACACACCTTGTGAACTAATTTAAATCATTCAACACACATATAATTAAACACCAAGTCAATCATAGACAAGCATTAAACACCATAACAACAATAATCAAGCAATATATCTTCTATTGCTTAAATTTATCTATCAACAAATACTCCATGACTTATTCACCAAAAAGTCAAATCTTCTACAAAACATTCATATATGTAAAGCACCATTACACATAATTAGTAGAAGAGTTGGATGACTTACATTGTTCCAACACGCTATTCTCTATAACAAATTACTTCCCGGGTCGTTTGGTGTCACTTACACCTTCACCATCAATTCCTATTATCACAACTAATAGGTTTAATATAAAGTTTGACTACAATTAGTCAAAATACACCCATTCACCCCAATGTCACCATTTTAAATTCAATTACTTCCAATTGACCCTTAATCATATCAACTCAACCTTGTTGATTTAATATCCACACATAATTTCATATCCCCATTAGTTTTAAACTAGTATTTAAGTTAATTACTCTACTTGACATTTCATCAAACACCATATATGCACAAGTTCATCTTCTAATGATCATTCATCATTAACACATCTATGTAACTCCATTATTTTGTTTAAAAATGAACAATTTCATCATTATCATCATAAACTACAACAACTTAGTGATAATTATCAAATCTCATTCCTTTAAACACTAAATTTACACACCATGTTCATCTACTCCATGAAAACCCCAATTCCACCATTATTACAACATATAATTCATGAAAGAAAACAATCAAAAGTTGTTTCTACATGATTATCAACATCATTAACATTTGACACTCTCAAAACACCCAATTGAGAGTTTTACCCATCAAACCCACAACCCCCATGGAGACCCACGAAATTTACACCATAATCACCCAAAAATCATACCTAAATGTAGTAGGAAGCAAGAACAACTCCAATCTATGATTGCATGAGCAATCCTTGCTGATTTAGGTCTTCAATTTTTGAAGATTGATTGAAGTTCTTCTTGTTCTTCTCCTTGTCTGGAACGTCCCCAACACACACATACACACATGAAGTGTGTGTATTTTGACCAAAGTCAATATAAACCCCCCTTTTAATTAAGTTTCAGCTATTGACAATTCTAACCTCTCAATTACAAGTTAAAACTAACTAACTTATTTACAATTTAATTAAGTTAGTTAACACCCACTATAATATATTTATTTAAACACCAACGAAATAAATATATAATTAAGATTATTAAATCTTATAAAAACACCCTTTAATTAAAATAAACACAATCATTCACCAATCATGTTTTATTTATAATGTTTTCTCAAAATGGATCGTTACAAACACACTTGTTTTTGTCTCAGTAACAAAAAAAAGAAAAAAAAAATACGAATAGACATACACAACCATGAAACAAACCTATTATATCTCAAGGAAAAAAAGAATAATAAACCGAATATAAAACTACTCGTGTGTTAGCATTTATTTATAACCCTCATTTTACATTGAAAACAACCCCAAAACTTAAATTAAAGGGAAAAAAACTCTCTCACAAATAGGAATCAAACTTAGGCTGCCAAAGAGAGAAACTTTAAGGAGAGGAATGCAAATTGCGAACCACTCAACCAAATTCACTCGTACAGGTGCACAGAATAGTTAACTGGTGAAAAATCGGTTTTGTAATTGTCGAATTGGTTAATCGATTTAGTCTTTTGATATCTTAAATCGGTCCTAAACTGTCATATATTTCAAAAACCTAAACCTGATTTAGAAAACTAGTTTAAAATTCGGTTTTTAACCATTTACAAACCGATAACTGGTCGATTAATCGGTTTTTTTGTCATCTCTACTCAGATGTTGGGTTTAGTCCAACTATTAGCATGTAAATAAGACATATTTAGAATTTTAGAACAACCTTTTTTTGATATTGATAATGAGCGGTAATTTTTCTTTTTGTTTAGATAGCATAATTGGAATTGACTAGTTCTTTCCATGTTCCTGCCTCCAGCTTGCAATTCCTAAAATTCCATAGACTTTGGCCATTAAATTTCAACCCTTTATATTATTATAATTAACAAGTTTCATAACCATACAAAGATGAACTGACCGCCTTATTGGCTAATTCATATCCGTTTTAAAAAAGGATAACATCATAAATAATCTAAAAGTAAAGCATATTATATATATGTACGACTAATTTGGATTAGTGAAGTATCATCGTGATACAACGGTATCATTAAGTTATCAGTTTAGGAAAAAAGTCAATATTTTAATAAAATCCCATTATGAGATTTGAACTCATGACCTTATAGTCCTTAACCACCAAGATGCCGATGTGTTGTAATGTCTTTGACACACACACACATATCAATACTATGCCCCATTTGCGGTGAGGATATATAATGTATATATGTGTGGGTCCTCAAAGAAAAAAGTAAAATTGCACTAATTTTAATATTATTTTTCTTATTTTGTGAAAATAACGTTAAATGCGTTGGCGTGATTAACTTCAAACGTTAGCCATGGACTCTTTCGAATCAGCATCTATATCCAACTGTGATAAGGGTAAGGTTTGTCTTTATTCTTCCCCTCATACCCTACTGAAGAGTGACAATATATTGAGTAATTTGTTTGTTTTTATATATCAATACTTTTACGTGCATTTATAATATTAATAAAATATTAAAATATATAACTTTAATTGAAATAATGTGAAATTTAAAGTATAAGTATCGTTAAATGATGTTTTGCAAGAAGAAAACCAAAAAAACAAACACCAATTTGATACAATTATTTATTCAGCTTGTCTAATATAACTATATAAGGAGTATTAGCCTGCATTTTTGTATAAATGACATTTTGTTACAAAATGTTTAAAAAGCAAAAGTTTTAAAAATTATATTATTATTTTGGATATATATATATATATATATATATATATATATATATAATTGAGTAAACTACCGAGATGTCCATGTAGTTTGATAGCATTTTATTTTTTGATTCTTAAGCATAAAACCAAAATGGAGCTTGGTTACTTAGCTAACAATAATATCATTTTTTAATACTTAATTTTTTAACATTTAATATTTTGAAATTAAAATTTATAAAAATGCTATTTTTTCTACAAAAATCTAGATTAGTATTTGACATGTGTGTTACATGGGTTTTATTAAAATATATATTTAATAGTTAGTAATTAAGTATGTACTACTAAATTGGGATAAAATATTATTCAAAGCAGATGTGGTTAAGTAATTTAATAAATAAAATAATCATATCATTTTTTTAAAACTTTTGTTTTTCAAAAAGTTTTTTTTTAAGTATTTCATTTTAAAAAATGTTAGTTTTTTTTAATAAATATCTTATTGGTTAAAAAAATTGAGTTTAGTTACATTTTTTTTTTGAAATTTCTTTTTCTAATTTTTTTTGTAAAAGTTTTGTTGTTCAAAAAATTGTTTTAAATATTTGTTATTTTTAATATATTCAGAAATCTATTTTTTTTAATTAAAAAGTATAAATAAATCATTAATATTCAGTATTGTTATTTAATAAAATGTCGATGCATTTAAAAGATTTAACAGAAGAAAATTCAGAAAAAAATAAAAATATCTCTAAAGTGTGATAATATTTTAATATATTTTATTTATTAATATAAAAATTATATATGATACGTCTCTTATTATTATTATTATTATTATTATTATTATTATTATTATTATTATTATTATTATTATTATTATTATTATTATTTTTATCAAACGAAAATTCAAGTCATTTTCTCCTCTTTGATCCGGCCGGTTTTAAGTTTCTGTTGCCAATTCTCTTCCTCACTTTGAGTCAATGCTCAAGACCCTCGTAATTCTCCCTCATAAATCCCTAAAGATGGCGTCAATTCATAGGAGAATTTGATCACGTCAACTACTGAAATTCTTAACATTTCATCACAATCTCATGTTTTGTGCTTATCAGGTCAGCCAATTTTACGATTCTTTCGTTGATATCAGAGATTGCTGTTGACTTCCAAGTCTTCTGCCCCCCTATTTCATTGTTGATTGCTTTTTACAGTTTTATAATGGGAAATCGAACATTTTGATGTTGTATTCCGGTTAATTTCACTGACCTGTGCCTAGTAATCAAGCTCCATTTTGGGGTTATGCTTAGGAATCGAACCTACCACATGTTAGCTAAGTAATAGGTCACTTTTTGGGTTTAATTCTTGAAATTAAGATGTTTTATGAGCATTTAGACTGCATTTATACTGGATTATAGCAAAAATTTGATTACCTTAATCATATATTATGCAGTTTCTTGGAATTTTTTTTTGGGGAGGGGGCAGTTGTTGTTTGTTTGGTTATGATATGCTGCATCTCACTTTTGTATACCCCTTTGGAATAGTGTAACACTTTAAGATGCCTCAATGTTAAATGTTCTATAACTAGAATCCATTTTCATATTTGCAGTTTGCTAACTTTATATATAAAAACACCATAATTATGTGCAGACACTTCTATAAACTACAAGAAGCTGGAGCAAGCTAAAGAATGGGACTTATAACTTGGACAAGTTTTGAATGAAATTTGCTTCTCAGGTTCTTGTTATTATCCTAAAGGGATGGCCTCCTTTGAATATGAGGGTATCAGGCTGACTCTAGCAGCAATAAAGAAGAGTATAATGAACCTGATTATACCAAATTGGTAGCATTTATTTATTAGTAATAATTGTGTTGCAATGGAACTAATTACAAGCACTTCTTCAGCGGCAGCTTCAGAGTTAATCTCTCAAACTGTAGAATTATTTGTTGAAGTAGCCATTGAAGCTAAGAATGTTTTTGTAGAGAAAGAAAGTTTTGCAACACTTGCTTCATATTTGGATAGAATTGTTCCTCTATTAAAAGAATTAAATAGAAGTGATATAAGTAATGCTGAGAACAAGTTTCTTGAGATCCTGAATCAACAAGTCAAAGCTGCTAAACAACTGATCGCTGAATGCAGTCAAAAGAACAGAGTGTACCTCTTAATAAATAGCCGTTCGATTAACAAACGGATAGAGAAAATTACAAGAGAACTTAGCCGGGCGTTAAGTCTAATCCCTTTTTCCCAACTGGGATTTTCTGCAAGCATGAAACAGGATCTTGGTCAACTCTGTGATACTATGCAGTCTGTAGAGTTTAAAACAGCTATAGCAGATGAGGTGATTTTGGAGAAAATAGAGTCAGGGATTCATGAAAGGAATGTGGATTGCTCATACGCCAACAATTTACTGGTTTCCATTGCCAAAGTTCTTGGAATATCAACTGAACGATCTTCATTAAAGAAAGAATTTGAAGATTTCAAGAATGAAATAGAAAATGCAAAGTTGAGGAAAGATCAAGCTGAAGCAATTCAAATGGATCAAATAATTGCTTTATTGGAACGAGCAGATGCAACTTGTTCTCCGGAAGAAAAAGAAAAAAAATATTTGACTAAACGGACTTCATTGGGAAGCCAACCGTTAGAACCACTTCAATCATTTTACTGCCCGATTACCCGAGAAGTTATGGTGGATCCTGTTGAAACAGCTTCTGGTCACACATTTGAAAGAACTGCCATTGAGAAATGGTTGGCTGATGGGAGTAATTTGTGTCCTCTAACCTTGATCCCTTTGGATAATCCGATATTACGCCCTAATAAAACATTAAGGCAGTCGATTGAGGAATGGAAGGATAGAAACACCATGATCACAATTGCTTCAATAAAACCAAAACTCTCAATGCCATTAGCAGAAGATGAGGATGAAGTGATTTGTTGTCTGAGGGAGTTGCAAATTTTATGTGAAGAAAGAGCTGCACACCGGGAATGGATACTTTTGGAAAATTACATTCCTACTCTTGTTGAATTACTTGGTTGTAAAAGCAGAGAGATAAGGACTTATACACTTGTCTTACTTTGCATTTTGGCAAAGAATAGTGATGATGCAAAGGTAACTATACTTCAACTTTTACACTGATGAATGTGAGATTCTTTTGAATAGCATGTATGATATGATGCAACTTCTACTTCATTTGGTGTTGTTTGCATAAAAAGTTACCAACTTTGGTCATTTTCTCTTTTGGGTAGCATTTATTTTGGGATAAAAAAAAGTTAGATATTTTAATGGGTTTTTTGCTCCAAAAGCAGTTTTGTAAACTGAAATAGAAAGTGGACCAATGTTTATGGCTCTTTTTATATTATTTTTTGTATTGATTTTCTCATACTCAAACTTTATTTAGGATAGAATTGCAAAAGTCAATGGTGTGATTGAATCCATAGTTCGGTCTCTTGGGCGTCGAATTTCTGAAGGAAGACTGGCAGTTGAATTATTATTGGAATTGTCACGAAATGAGATGTTAAAAAGTTGCATTGGGAAGGTTCAGGGATGCATACTACTTTTAGTTACCATGTCCAACAGTGATGATACTCAAGCTGCCACATGGGCACATGAGCTTTTGGACCAACTTTCATTCTCTGATAAAAATGTCATCCAGATGGCAAAAGCTAATTATTTTACACATCTGCTGCATCGGCTATCTTCAGGTTTTCTTCCTGTAATAAGATACTAATTTAATATCAAATTCTTGATTGATGCTTATATAGTTACATGCCATGCCTGTTATAGCTTTTAAGCTACTTAACCAGATTTATTACATGTGGCAGTTTCAACCCGTTTACTCATGAGTGGTTTAATTTGCGTTGTGGTTTTTCTTTCATTTTTTTTTAATCTCAAATGGAATGCAAGGCACCCAAAGTATACTTTAATACCTATGACTTTCTTAATCAGTTTAATCAATCTATTTATATTATTAATGTAAATTTTATGTTAACTATAACATGGATATACAGAGGATTAATAGAAAAACTATAATTTTGTGTAATAGCAACATGCTAATTATTTATTAAAATATATTTAGGAAACAGGCAGAAAGTGTTCACAGATCAGCAGCCAACCCAACCTGGCCCAGTCTGTTTTTTTTTTTTTTTTTTTTTTGGATAAAGGGCAATTTGCCCGGAGAAATATATAAAACCAAAAAAAACTTACAGACCGACAAAGGGGGCATACCCCCTCATGATATACATCAAAGCATTCCTAACTTTAGGGACCCAAAAAATATTAGGGATATATTTACTCCCATTACCCCACCTATACAAAAAAGGGGTGTAACTAGCGAAGTTAACACTATATGTTAAGTAATCTAAACAACAAAACATACAACGGATCAAATACAACACTAAAATCCAAAACGAATCCATATGTTGATGTCGAGTGTTCCCCATATCTTCAAGAAGGAAAGGACAGAAAGGAGATAGGTATTGAGGAACCCAAAACATCAAACCAAAAGTATGAATCAAGGACACCATAAGCTGGCCCAACCCAACAGCACCATCAAACCACCTCGAATTAAGGACCTGATATACCAGCAGTAATGGCTGCCCCCTGTCCACCCCAAGTTACCCGGCTTGTATCCAATCCACATCGGGTAGGCAATGGACACCGAAGGCCGGTCATAAAATTCCACTTTGGTTTGACCCACCCTAGGGTCAACATTGCAGCCTTCTGCACACCAATTGCCACACTCCTTCCAACCCATCAGCAAACCACACCTTTTGTAACCGAGCCTCATGTTGTAGACAAGGTATCCCTTACCCCAAAACTGCAAGAAATTCATGACCCACCCCCACTGTTGCAATAACCACCTGGTGATGGTGCAGACATCACTATCTACATGCTGTAGCCCAACCATCCAGCTATACATAATCAAAAAATTAGCATAAGTTTGACCAGGAAGAGACAACCCTGTCAAAGCGAATTGATCGACCACTGAAGAATTTCCAACTTGATATTTAGTACACCTGCAAGCTGCCAATGTTTGACTCCCAAACAAGTCAAAGATGTACCAATCCATAACCCAATACACCCACCCCAACAAGGGGATAATAGGGGAATTAAGGATAACAGTGCCCTGACAGACATCATACCAAGGACCATTAAAACCCAGCTTGTGCATAGACCCCCCAACCCCCATCCAATTCATATTATCTACTCTGCCCCCAACCCAACCTGCCCACCCAGTATTATAGGGGGCCTGATGAGTCTTATCCCAACCCAATCCCACTTCGTTTACCCCACCATTGTACCAAAAATTACTCCAATCCCACCCTTTACCAATCCAGACCAACCCAATCCCCGCCCTGTCAACCTGGCTAAAAAGGAACCAGAAAGACATAAATTTAAGAATATAGTAAGGATTAAGGATTTTCATAGTCAACAAGTTCTCTAACTCACTCAGACATCTCTCTTTGAATCTCCTGGCAAACATATTGCCCTCCAAGCAAACAATAACCCAGCAAGTCCAATAAACATAGATACTAGAGAAATCCATTACAACGGATGCTCCCAACCACTTAAATCCACCGGGTCCAGCCTGTCCATCCCCCAAGCAGTCCACACTTGGTTAATAACACCTGAGTTAGTGTAAGAAAGGCCAAGTAATCTCATTCTAACTGCTTCCAAAATCAAAGAGCAAATATCCTCCACCGATCGCTTCTTGGCTTCAAACTTCCTTAAGTTCCGCTCCTGCCATATATAATAAACTGCAGCCCCAAAAACCAACCTATTAACCACACTCCAAATAGAGTTATTAGAGACAGACGCCGAGAAAGCCTGCAAGCGGTTGTCCCAAGTACTCCCAATATTTGCCCACTTAGTACGCGCACTAACACTATCCCAAACCTTGGTCGAGAAATCACATTCAAAGAAAAGGTGGCTCACACTATCCCTAGTGTTACTACAAAACCCACACATGGCCATATCTTCAGGGTTCCACCTGCTAATCATCTCCTGTGTTCTCAATTTTTTGTTGATAGCCAGCCATAAGGTGAAAGCATGCCTTGGGATATTTTGTGTAAACCAGACTAAATTTACCCAAGGCATGTCATTCCCTGTTTCCTGGATGTCCTTCCAAACAGCAGCCACATGAAATTGAGTGTCCTTCCCCTCCCTCGATCTCCACACTATCCTATCAGGTATACCTTCCGCAAGGATACACGGTTGTGCCGCAACCAGCATAGGGAATCTGGTGCTCCATCCTTCTGGCCAATTCCACAAATTATCTGAAATTACATCAGCAACTTTTGAGTTTACACCCAACGTGCCCTCATTCATGTTTCTATGGGTTAACACCCTATCAAGAGGCCCATAAGGGTGCCAATTGTCAAACCAAACTGAAGTGGTTTTGCCATCCCCAATAATAGAAACAATATGCTTTCTCAAAGCTTCCCTTTGATACAGAATTTTCCTCCAACTCCAACTGGCCTCCTTCTTAAGCAGAACATCCCAGAAACTTCTCTGTCTCAAGTGGTACTTTTGAACCCAATTTACCCATAAAGACTTCTTATTCGTAATGATGTTCCAAGTGTGCTTGGACATCAAAGCATTATTCCAAGTCCTAAGGGATTTTAGACCTAGGCCCCCATGCCGTATAGGAAGGCAACAATCTTTCCATTTCACCTTTGCCTTACCTCTAGTAAGCACCCCTCCGCACCACAAAAAACCTCTTATCAGCTTCTCAATCGCCTTAGTCACCGCAACAGGGAGGATGAACACAGAAGACCAGTACACCTGGATAGGGTTTAGAACTGACTTAATAAGCTGAAGCCTACCCGCAAAGGACAGGGCCTTTGCTTTCTAGTCCTGGACCTTCTTTTTGACTTTTTCCACTAAAGGAGTGCAGTCCCTTTCCGATAATCTGGAGGAAACCAAAGGAACCCCTAGATATTTAACCGGGAGGGACCCTACTTTAAAATTGATGAGATCATTGATTTCCCTCATTGTTTGGGAGTCCACATTCCCAAAGTAGACCGTACTCTTAGGGATACTAGGAGTTAGGCCTGAAACATTCTTAAAATCCTCAATGACATCCATAAGGATCTCAACCGAAGCAGCATCCCCATGACAGAAGAGAAACAGATCATCTGCAAAGCAAAGATGAGTTAAATCTACTTCTGCACATCTCCAATGGAACTGAAAGTTGGTATTATCCTTGGTACTTCTAGCAATCATTAGGCTAAGAACTTCCATAACCATGGTAAAAAGGTAGGGAGATAAAGGATCCCCCTGACGAAGCCCCCTCTTTCCTTTAAAATACCCCTTTTGTTCCCCATTCACCGAAACAGAGAAAGAAGGAGTGGTGATACATGCCATGATCCACTTAATCATTTTCTGAGGGAGGCCAAAATGTATCAGACATTTATGCATAAAGGACCACTCAACAGTATCATACGCCTTCTGAATGTCGATCTTAAACGCACATCTAGGTGGACCTCTCTGGCGATGATAGTTCCGCATCAATTCTTGGGTGAGCAAGATGTTGTCACTAATCTGGCGGCCTGGGACAAAAGCACACTGGTTATCACTAATGATATCCCCAATGGAGCCCTTGAGCCGATTAGCAATGATCTTGGTAATGCATTTATACACAACATTGCAACAAGAAATGGGCCTAAAATCTGAAACACGCTTAGGAGAATCTAACTTAGGCACTAGAGCTATGACAGTAGCATTTAGTTCCCCTAGGAGCTTGGAATTCCTAAAAAACTCTTTTACTGCTGTAGTGACATCATTCCCAACATTTAAAAAATTTTGAGGAGAACCCATCCGGGCCTGGAGCCTTATTATCATCAATATCTAATAAGGCCTCTCTAATTTCCTCATCCGTCACATCCTTGGCCATGCTCTCAGCTGTTTCCGGAAGGATGCTTCTCGTGAACAAAGTGTCCGGATCCTCCATCTCCTGAACACTAGCAGAGCTACCCAGAATATCCTTAAAATGGGCAACAAACATATGAGCCATCTGAGCACCCATAACCCATTGACCCCTACCATCCTCAATAGCATGGATTCTGTTTCGATTACAGTTGCTCTTGACCACCTTATGGAAATACTTTGTGTTATGGTCCCCCTCACTCAGCCAAGTAACCTTTGCTTTCTGTCTTAAGAAACTTTCCTCATCTTTAACCGCCTCCTTATAAGCCTCTAAATACACTATCTCCTCCTCCCTAAGATCATGGTTGCCTGGGTCATCTCCTATCTCCCTTTGAACTCTCTCTAACTCCTGTTTTAGAGTCTTTACATTCTTAAACAGATTCCCCTGGCTAAAGTTCAACTTACGCAAAGAGGGCTTAAGGTGTTTCAACTTAGTCACTAAGGAATACATGCTGAACCCAGCAATTTTTTGGTCCCAGATTCTCTTCACAGCAGGTAGAAACTCCCTCTTAGACACTAAGTAGTTAGGAAATTTAAATGGTTTTGGGGTAGGCCGCGCAACCTCAGGAATGGAGACAAGGATAGGACTATGATCTGAGGTCACAAAAGGCAAGAACTGAGCATAAGCTTGTTGGTAATGTTGTAGGAAGGCCACATTAATGACCACCCTATCCAACTTTTTCATAAGGCCATTAATCTTACCAGGAGACTTATTCCAGGAATAGCGCAAACCTGTTTGACTCAGATCCTCCACCTCAATATCAAAGAAACACTCTCTCAGATCCATCATGCTCCTAGTAATGTAAGAAGATCCTATAGATCGCTCCATAGGATCTACAATGGCATTAAAATCCCCTAAGAGCATCCATGGGTTAGTACCGACAACCCCCTTATGGATTCTAAAAGCCTCCCAACAATCCCTACGAGGAATATGCCTATGAAAAGCATAGACAAAAGAACAATAAAAAGCCGGGCTGCCATTTACCGGTTGGACGAGGCAGTGGACAACCTGGGGGTGACGAGAGAGAACCATCAAATTCACCACATTAACATCCCACCCAATGACAATACGAGTATTTCCAGCACACACACTACTATTCGAATCCCAACTCCAGTTACCAAACACATGACTACACACCTTACTCACATGTTGCTTAGCTAAGTGGGTTTCTATAACACTCATGATACTTATCTTACCCTCCTTCACATGCTGCTTAACCAGGTTCTGTTTAGAGGCAGTGGACATGCCTCTAATGTTCCACACTGATATATGCAGCCCCATCTAAACTGATTGGTTTTGAGCAGGTGCTTTCACTGCCCCCTTCTTTTTATCTCCAGAACCCTTTTTTCCCAACAACTTGGCCATGCCATTCTCTTCTTGTTCAACATCCTCAACACAATAGGTAGGATCAATTTTAAGAGCACGAACCTGGTGATGGAAGAAATTCCACTCCCCCAGTTCCCAATCCTCCTGATCCCTAGCCTTAACAGCTTTAAACTTTAGCAAGCTGTTGGTGATTGCCCATTTCTGGGCTGCTGTGATACCAAAATCCTCCTCCTCACTCTCACTACCTGACTCCTCCATATTATCATCTGTTACTTTCTCCACCCTATGCTTCAACACATCCTCTTTTTCCTTGTTGTTTTCAGGTCGGACCTGCATTCCTTCCACTCTTCCAGCAGATACTAAGTCACCCTTAGTTAGAGAAGTTTCCAGGTCCATGACAGAAAAGGTATCCTCCTCCAGAATTGAAAACTGGTTTGACACAGGCAACCCATTGGGGATGCTAACTTTCGGCTGCCAGCTTGTAGAAGCTTCAGACTGCCCTGTAGGCTTACGACCCTTCTTTCCAGCACTAAAACCCGTATTCGATGTAGCTCTCTGGGATTGGCCCTGTCGATCTATTCCTTCCCCCCTCTCTTTACTAAACTTCCTATGCAGCTCACCCATCTTCTTCTGAGTCCCTAAGTTACTTGTGGTATTAATCACCTCCTTTTGCACAGGAGCCCTATGTTGACCTCTCCCCTGTTGTAGAGCTTGTTGAACTCCAACTTGCCTCATAGGGGTACTATTGACCCTTTGTCTCCCTACACTTTTCCTATTTATTCTAACCACAAATCCATCATTTTCTTGGGTCCCTCCTTGCTGCCCCTGTTCTTTTCTAGCTGCTTCCTCAATGGCTTTAGCCTGTTTAGCAGCAATTTCACTTTCTGTTTGGGGTCTCACCTTACACCCATGAAAAGAGTGGCCAAATACCTCACAATGAGTACACTGAGGTGGTTTCCACTGATATGAAACTTCAAGGGACACTACTCTAGAAGGTCTATTGTTAATCACAGGAAATTCAACTTCCAAACTATTAGGAAGGAGGGCAGATGCTGCTACTTCCACCAACACTCGAGCATACCCAATCTTACCCATTTGACTTTCGCATCTTTCC
This sequence comes from Mikania micrantha, assembly GCA_009363875.1. Classification (NCBI taxonomy): domain Eukaryota; kingdom Viridiplantae; phylum Streptophyta; class Magnoliopsida; order Asterales; family Asteraceae; genus Mikania; species Mikania micrantha. The sequence goes on along the minus strand of CM018689.1, from coordinate 51,970,563 downwards.
TCTGTGACTTTGTCCATAAGAAGTGGTACTCCAATTCCACTCATTAACTTACTCAGCCCTTTTCCTGTCCATAACTCTAGAGGAACATTGTGAACAGTGACCCATAAAGGGATGGCCCTCGGTTCAATCTTTTGGAGACACAGGCCTGGTTCCCATACTTGCAGTAATATGGGCACATTATTTACCATCCAAGGGCCATTTGCAATGGCATCATTCATCCCCTGTTCACTCTTGAACTTAAAATAATAGTACCCTGCAGTACTTTTGGAGATACTATCTAAGCCATATGACCTCCACAGCCTTCTAAATGTAGCATTAACTACATTGAAATCCATCGACATACCCAAGAAATACCCATCCAAATGTAACGAGAACACTGAAGCTGAGTATCTTATGTCCTCATCCAAAATCACTACTCGCTTGCTACCAGTGGAATCAACCGTAGGTGGTATGAATTCCAGACGAGTTCGATCATTAGCATTATTCTTCTTAATTTTGCTAGCATAAGAAACTTTACCTTCTATGTGGCTACTCCACACATTGTGCACCGCCTCCCCTTGCTGAACAGGCTTCATCCCTGGGACCTGTAGCCCACCCTGATCCTCTATCACCGGCCTGAGTTGCGAGCCATTCAGAACAATTTTGGGATATAGATCAGCCATAGCAGATTCATCCTCCTCATCTCCTTGTTCATCTTCACTGCTAGATTCCATTACATCATCTATGATTGGAGGACTGTCATCGTTATATGCAGGAGATGGAGGGACCAAGGCTTCCCCATTCAAGCCGCACAACGTGACCTGCGCATCCCCCTTCTGCAATTCCGAATTGGCCATCGCTACACTGCTATCCTGGCCTAGAGAACACCGCACATTGAGCCCCTCACCCGGTTGGAGGTTCGCAAGCCCTAATTCAGCTTCCTCTGGTCCTCCCTTGTCGACCTGAGCAAGGTTCGAATTCTGACCTCCCCTTGAGGTAATTGCCTCTTTCACGAACACATCCACATTGAGGGGCACGAATTTTGGATTCTTTTTGCCTCCAATTAACGAAGCAGAAGAGTCTTTTGCTTTTTTCGATTTCGGATTCACAGCCAGCGTAGAGACACCCCGTTTTCCAACACAAGACTCAAGCGTGGGGAACGGATTAGGGTCTGGTGGCTTTTCCTTAGTGGGTATGAAGTGTTTGGAAGGATCCATGCACTGGACAACCTAGTAGAAGTCACGAACTTCCCTGGAAATCAATGGTGGAAAGCCAAAGCAACCAGAGAGAGAATTTTAGAGAGAGAAAGCTAGAGAGAGAAAATTTTGACCAAATGAATCCTTTTATGGCCCAGTCTGTTTTGACCTGTACTAAAAATGGCTTGTTTTGATGGCAGGATCAGAAGACGTGAAGATGCGCATGGTGGAAACATTGGCAGAAATGGAACTATCAGATCACAACAGATCTTCTTTGTTTGAAAATGGTGCACTCGATCCACTTCTTCACTTGGTCTCACAAGGAAGCCCTAGAATGAAAGAAACAGCAGCTAAAGCACTTAGGAACCTATCAAGCTTACCTAGGAACAGCAGACAAATGATAGAAAACGGTTCAGTCAACTTGTTGGTCAATCTTCTCTACAATCACACGTCATCACACTGTTTACAGGATGACTTGGCAGCCATAATCATGCATCTTGCCATGTCAACCATGACACAGAATTACAATGAATCACCTGTTTCTTTATTTAAATCAGATGGAGATATTGATACCCTTTTTTCTTTCGTTGGTTATACAAGACCATTGGTGCAAGAAAGTTTACTTGATTCTTTTAATGCCATGTGTCATTCTCCTTTAGCTACTACTGTGAAAAGAAAGTTGAGACAGGTAACATCTTCATTCCAATAATTTTGCTTTTTATTTTTTATTAGCTGCATAAAAAGGTTGTTACAGATAAGTTGTCATAAATTTCAGAATCCAGAAAACATACAATCATTGGTGCTTTTGTGTGAAACTGAAAACCAGAAAGTGAGAGCAAATGCTGTTAGGTTGTTCTGTTGCTTAACAGAAGATGGTGATGACAAGGAGATTATAGACCACATGGGGCTACAATCAATCGAAATTTTAATAAAAGTGATAAAATCTCCCATTGATGAAGAAGAGATTGCTTCTGCAATGGGTATAATTTCAAACCTGACTCAGTCATCTCAACTTACCGAGTCACTACTAAAAGCAGGAGGACTTCCTGTTATTTCCTCGTGTCTTCGTGACAGAATGCAAAACAGGGCCCAGCATAGACATTTAATTGAAAATACCGTTGGTTCACTTTGTCATTTCACCATCCCTACAAATCAGGGCTCACAAAAGAAGGTAGCCGAGACAGGTGTCATTCCCTTATTGGTCCAGTTGTTAGAGATAGGAACAAGTTTAACTAAAAGAAAGGCATCCATTGCTCTTGGTCAACTTTCTAAAAATTCATTCGAGTTGACTCACCCGATCCCCAGACCTTTGGGGGGATTATTCAAATGCTTTTCATCTCAATCAGAATCAAGGTGCCCTGTACATCAAGGAATCTGTTCGGTCGAAACATCTTTTTGTTTAGTGGAAGCTGATGCAGTTACACCATTGGTGACACTTTTGGGAGATACTGATTTGAATGTTTGTGAAGCTTCTTTAGATGCATTATTAACTTTAATTGAAGCTGAAAGACTACCATATGGGTCCAAAGTTCTTGCAGGAGCTAATGCTATTCATCCAATTATAAAATTACTAAATTGCCCTTCTTCAAGCTTGCAGGAAAAAGTATTAATTGCATTGGATAGAATATTTCGGTTGTTGGATTTTAAACAAAAATATGGAAATTTGGCTCAGATGCCTTTAGTTGACTTGACTCAAAGAGGGAACAACAGCACAAAATCTTTGGCAGCCAGGATTCTTGGTCAGTTAAACGTTCTTCATGATCAGTCATCTTATTTCTAGGAAAATTAAAATTGATTTTTGATAAAGTGGTTTTCATTATGGTTTGTATTATTATCAGTGGTAGATATAGATCATCTCCTGATTATATTTAAATTCTTTTGTACACAGCATTTTTATTATATTGTATATGACATTTTGTAGTGTTACATCAAAAGTATTCGGTTTCTTTTTTAAATTTAGCAAGAAATGTAACATTTTATCCTGTCTTGTCTGCAGGGCTTGACATTTATTCCCAAACATGGGAATCTTCTATAAATTTTAAATTAATTTCATTTGAATATTAATATATTAATTATTATTCATATTCATAAACCAAATCTATCGCTAAATCCATAACTAAATAATAAATATTAATAAATAAATAAGAAAAAGATAAGAAAAACCAAAAAGCATATAGTTTGGCAGGCTTTTAAAATTGATATCTTTATTCAAAACTTCATTTTTTATTCAATTTTAATGCGCATTACATGTTTATTTTTAAGACTTCAAATGAAAGACTAAGATATGATTTAAAGGTTTTATTTTTAAGATAGAGTTTTCCACATAATACAATCCGTATGACGGATCCATGAGAAGATGTCTTGTAGACTAGAAATTTTTTCTTAGAATTAAATTGTTTTGGCTTTTTGCTGTTGAACACCTACTTTTTAAACATATATTATTTCTATCAGAGAACTAAAGTGACAACTTGATAGAGAGATTTAGGAGCTTAAGACGATTCACATCGACGAACAAAGCCATTTTGTTGTTTGGCAACATAATAAAAAAAACTTTAATTCATTAAAATTGGGCAATCAAGTTGCTCCGTTCTCTTTATATTATTTTTTACGATTTCATGTGACATTTGGCAAGTTTTGATTGGTTGTGTAAAGAATGAAAAAATTTAGTTTGATTGGGTTGTGTTTGTTGTGAATAATAGTAAAAAAATTAAGTTTCGTTGATTGTGTACTAAAAGAGAAAAATTATTTTTTTAATAAATAATTTTGGTTAGTTGGTGTAAATGATAAGTGTGTTCTTGATGATCATCGTCGCCATCGCCGTCGCCATCGCCATCGTCATAATGATGTTTTGACTTTAACCTTTTTAATTTCTAATATTTCAACTCAACTTTTGTATAATATACTTGCAACTCATTCGGATGTGTCGATGGCTTTTTTCTACTGACAATTTCTTATCAAATACATATGATTTTCATTAGAGAACTAAAGTGATAAGTTGGTAGAGTGGTTTAATAGTTTATGTGTGTTCTTGGTGGTCACAAATTTCAAAACCTATGTTGTTTAATGTTTATTTATTTTTTGGTTTTTTATTTCAGTTATGCTCCCTTTCGGTTTTTAGTTCCTTCAGCTTCTAATATTTTAGCTCAAACTATATACTATATATAATATATATTTTTAAGTATTTTTTGTATTGATTTTAATGTTAATCAACGGTCTTGTCACATTTCTTATATAACATTGCAAATGTTGTAGTAATCAACCACGTTAATGTCACCCTCACACAATGCTTGCAAGTGTGTTCTTAACCACACTAATGTCATCATGTGCCCATGCCGCAACCCGTGATGTCACATTTGATTTTACTTGCATATAATTCTATTTGAAATTATGGTAAAACTTCATATTTACCCCCTCAACCTTAAAAACTGTTCACACTTACCTCTCAAATTTTTTATATTATTTTGATATTCTTGTGTTTTAAAGTTTAGAGTCTATCTTTTATGATATACATAATTTGTTTTTTACTCAATAATTTTTTTTGTTAATCTTAAAAAATAATAACTAAGAGTTATAATACCTTTTTGTGCTTATTTTTGAGTGTCTTGAGTTGCTTTATGTGATGAACTAAATTTTGTTCGTAAATGGGTTGTGCCAAAATAATACGTGTTGATTCGACGGTATAAATTCAAGTTTGTAAGGAAATTAGTTCAATCGATACTAATTTATATTTAATCACACTGCATATAGGCATGTAAATAAGATATGAATTCAAGTTTCATAATAATCGTTTTAACAACATGAAGCTCACACACTTCATTATAATTATAAGGTATCTGACCATGATGATTTCACGGTCAAAACCGGGTTTACCGTAACGTTTCGAGGTTAGTTACGAAGTATGCAAACACATTCCTTATCAAATTAGTGCATGTCACCGTATGGCCCTATCATAATACGAAAGACAAGATTGTTCTCAGAGCCGGCTCTGAGAATGAAAAAAAATTTTGGGGCCTGGGGCGAGAAAAAAATGGGCTCTTTTAGGGGCGGTCCTGATAATTGAGGTGCCCAGAATCTAGGGGTGCAAACGAGCCGAGCCGATCCTGAGCTCGTTAAGGCTCGAGCTCGGCTCGTTAAAAAATTTTTAGGCTCGAGCTCGACTCGGCTCGTTTAGATTTTAATTATTTAATTTATTCTATACTAACTTAAACACCAATGTCGGTGAGTTGCTATGTGACAAAACAGTATTATACTTTAATGTATATATATTTCTTTGTTGGATTCATCAACATATGATAGTTTAGAGAAGTTGGTAGGTAGCTGTGGTAGTGTTCGAGGGGTGAGGAGTTCGACACATCCCCGCGTTTTTTTCTTTTTTATTTTCCATCTTTTTAATAATCGTCTTTTTCTTTTTAATTTTTCTAACTCTAAAATAATATATTTTTTTAAACTTTAAGTCAATATTGTGACGTTACTCTGTCTACGTGCCGAGTCGCGTAACTTTGATATATTTCTACTTATTGTACGTTTTTGCATATATTAGTTTTAATTAACTTTTGTTTGTATTTCAGGTCATTTTATATATGATATATTTTTATCTTTTTTAAATACATTTTTGGGTTTTTTAATTATACTTTTTACAACTTAGCATACACACATACTCAAGTTCGACTCTTTTGGTCCCATTTTTTTGCGTTTTCTTTTCTGATTTATTTCTTTTTATTTCTTTTGCCTTTATTTCTCAACCCGCATATGAGAAAAAAACACTTGATGCACTTTTGTGTATATATAAAAGCAACTTTTTTATTTTATTTTTATTTATTTTCGCTTTTATTTGTCGACATATTCTCGTGAAAAATATATTATTTTGACCCACAAGAGTTTACAAAGTTTAGAGTTTATCTTATTTAGTATGTTTATTTACCGACCCGTCTATATGAAAACAAAAATCACTCTAACCTGTTAGGTTTTTAAAGTTTAGAAAGAAATTATATATGTGTGTTGTTTAGAGTCCGGTTATATTTTAAAAGGGAAATCGAGCATCACAATTAAAACCCACGGGTCCAACATCAAAAATTGGGTTGCCATTTTTTTTGTTCTTTTCTATTTTACTTCTTTTTTATGAGGTCGATACTGACCGAAAAACATTGCATTGTTGTATAATTGTTTTCTATATATGTTTCGATTTGAAAAAAATGAGTCATTATAACTTCATACATTTAGTTTATGCACATAAGACGCAATCTACATAGTCAAATTCGTAAAAACGTCGTATCACGCAATTTAACCTTTCATTTTTCTTATATTTTTTCGTATTATATTAACTTTTTTAAAATTCATACACTGCAACGTATAAGGCATAATAATGTTTTTTAAAATATTAGTCTTTATAACTGTAACGACCGGCTTTCAATTATCGAACACGTTTGAAATAATCATCAATAGAACGATTGTGATTATAAAAAATTGAAAGTATGTGAGAAATTATGAACGTGGAAGAAAACCGTTCGCGAAACGGAGTTACGGATTGTCCGGAATCGTGACACAAAGAAAATTTCAAAGATAATGTGGTTTGGGATTCTTCGCGGTACGCGACGATGATTAAGAGGTTCCTTCGCAGTACGCGTCTACGCGAAAGACCAAAAATATCTGAGGATCCCGAATTTCTTCGCGGTACGCGACTGGTGTGGCGGCTTGGCAGACTGCTATTCTTATCAGGATTGCAAAGAAAAATTATAATTTCTTTCTTCTCGAACCTGTTCACCATAAACACACACATACGAAATTTTTGCATCTGATCTTCATTTTGAAGCTACCAGATCATCCGGATCGATCTAGGAATCATTTCTGCAAGTTCTGATCGTCGTATGTCAACCAGAAATCCGTTTGAAGGGTAACGATTCGTTTTATTCCATTGATTTTGATAATGTACGGATTAAATTGAGTTTTGAGTATTATATAATGATTTGGGATGGTTAGAAACGAAGGACTAGATGTTTTAACGGTGAAATCTTGATTTTGATCCGTTATAATGTCCGATTGTCATGAAACTCATATTATTGGGTATGATAACCAGTGGGATGATTAAATCATGGTTGTGATGGTTTTGGATCATTCTTTGGAATAATAGATCCAATTTAAGTGTTGATTTAATTGTTGAAATTTGAAAGTTAACGATTTTAGCATGATATGCTAATTATAAATAATAACTTGACTTTTAAATGTCACACACTAATGAATGAGATTCAAATGAGTTTGAATCAATATGTATGGGTGTTGAGCATATTGAAACTAGTTGTATACACGTGATTTACAACTAGGTGTTGGTAAAGAAAGTCAAGTAACGGATTCCAAAATATGGAGTTTTGATAATTTAAATATGATTAAGAATATGTGTAGATTAATTTCTACACATGGGTTGTTGATAAAAGCCTCAATGAGGTTTTGATTGAATACGAAGAATGAAACAGGTCAAATGAATTAGATTACATAAATAACACAAGTTATGTGTTTATGTTGTTAAATCCTGTTATATGTGAATTTATAATAGGAAGAGGAGGTGAATCTAATTCTAAAAGGCCTGGAAAAGAGTTTGAGATTGTTGATAACTTCTCAAATCAAGGGAAGTCACCCGTTACTGTTGAGTTTGTTTACTGTTGTGATAATGAATCACAATTATTGTGATCATGTGAACAAAACTCAATTGGTGATCAACATGGATATGAACCATGTGTTGAATGTGATATAGTGATGACCTACAAGTGTATAGGCATTCATGTTTGCTTAAATTGATATTAATCCACATGAGTGTGGATAATGTTGTTGAAAGTATGTTGAAATGGTTCACTTGAATGTGAACTAAGGAGGTAGTGGACAACTTAGTTGATCTACAATGATGTAGACAACTGTTTGTTATACGTAAGTATAAATGATTCACAAGGTGTGTGAACAAATTGTGATTGATTTACCTTTATATGATTCACAAGGTGTGTGAACGTATGTAAGGGTGATAGACCTTAAAGTTGAATTGAAGTTAGACACTAATATATGTTATTTGAAATCACAATTTAGTGATTATTTGTTGTTTGTGTCTAATGTTGACTATGTGTGTAAATAACACATGTAGTAAACTTTGTGCTAGTAGATTCTCAAGGGTGAGAACATAATTACATTAGTGAAAGTTTGAGTAATTCACAAGACTGTGAAAACTCAATAAGACACCTAAATGTGTCGTTTTGAATTTAATAGAGTGACACATGGTTGATAAATACAAAGAATTGTATTTGATGATCTACAAATGTGTAGACAGCTTAGGTTGATTCACTTGAGAGTGAACAATCAGTGTGTTGAAATATAGTTAAATGATTCGCAAGGTGTGTGAACATGTGGTGATCTACGAATGTGTAGATGTTAAATATATATATATATATATATATATATATATATATATATATAAATGATTGTGATTATTGTGTTAGCATGATTCACAAGGTGTGTGAACATGTGGTGATCTACTAATGTGTAGATGTTAAATATATATATAAATGATTGTGGTTATTATTGTTGCATGATTCACAAGGTGTGTGAACATGTGGTGATCTACTAATGTGTAGATGTTAAATATATATATAAATGATTGTGGTTATTATTGTTGCATGATTCACAAGGTGTGTGAACATGTGGTGATCTACTAATGTGTAGATGTAAAATATATATATATATATATATATATATATATATATGATTGTGGTTATTGTGTTGCATGATTCACAAGGTATGTGAACATGTGGTGATCTACGAATGTGTAGATGTTGGATTGGAACTATGCATGTTTTGATTCACAAGGTTTGTGATCATAAAACTTGCAATTCCAATATAATTGATTCACAAGGTGTGTGAACAAACGGTGGATTGGAAATGTGCATATTTTGATTTAAAAGGTGTGTGAACATAAAACTTGCAATTCCAATATAATTGATTCACAAGGTGTGTGAACAAACGGTGGATTGGAAATATGCATGCTTTGATTCACAAGGTGTGTGCACATAAGACTTGCAATTCCAATATAATTGATTCACAAGGTGTGTGAACATAAGATTTGCAATTTCAATGTAATTGATTCACAAGACGTGTGAACAAATGGTGGATTGGAAATATGCATGCTTTGATTCACAAGGTGTGTGAACATAAGACTTGCAATTCCAATGTAATTGATTCACAATGTGTGTGAACAAATGGTGGATTGGTAATGTGCATGCTTAGATTCACAAGGTGTGTGAACATAAAACTTGCAATTTCAATGTAATAGATTCACAAGGTGTGTGAACTTTTTAATTGAAGTTTAATTGAAAATGGTCAAACAGTATGATGCACAATTGGAACTGTGTACACATATGTATTGAGATTGTTGTTTTATTATGACAAATGGAAATTCTTGGTTGTTAAAGAAGTTCCATTTGATGTTGATGAAAAATTTCCCGTTATTGAATCGTTTGTATACGATTGAAATTATTGAATAATGTTACCAAATGATATTTGGGACATCATTAGTGTATCCATATGGTATTATGGAATACACTTGGGGAGGGGGAAATAACGGGGTGAACTTACTTAGTTCTAACGAACTAATGGTGAATGTAAATGTGGTGTTTACAGGTACAACAGAGTAAGGTGAACGGCAATGGTGATCGGGATCGAACAAAAAGATTTGAGTGGTGAATTGAAGTTAACTTGTTATAAGTATGTGGATATACTTTGACATATTTTAATGTTTGAATTATTAGAAATGTGTGTGTTTACAAACAAAACACAGAAAAATTTTTTCTGGGACCTAAACAATAAACCTTCATTTGATATTTTAAATATACAAATGAGATATGAAGTAACAGGAGTGTTACAATAACTAATATGTCACATCTTCATGCGTTTGTTTTAATCGTACCACCACGTCGAAACAAGAGAGTTGTTTACTATAATTTAAGTTAATGTTGTAACGTTTTATATACGACATGATATTTTAGCTACATTTAGATTATTTTCTCAAAAATCGCATCGTTGTAACTTTATAGATTTATTATATATACGTGAAACTCAACGTACGTACGTAATGAAATTCGTAAACACGCCGTGTTACAAGCTTTTGGTTTTGATTTGTCTTATATTGTTTTCAATTATTTTTTTTAATATTCATAACTGATCAGTTGTAACTTTATATGTTTATTTTAATCAAACCATCGTGTTATAGCGTGCGAGTCTTAATCGTACCGCCCGCGACAGCGGGCGGGTAACTTTTCTAGTTTACTTTAATTACTAATTTAATTAGATTTATAATTATATTTTCCAAATTTAATATAAAATATTTTATTTAAATATATTTATCATAATTTTATATATAAAAATAATTAATTTTATAAATAAATACTTAATATAATAAATAAAAGTTATATAAAGAAAAAGCTCGTTAAGGCTCGCGAGCCGGCTCGAACTCGATATGTAAAGTTCGTGCTCGGGCTCGATAACTAAACGAACCACATTTTTGGGCTCGAGCTCGGGCTCGGGCTCGTTAAGGCTCGGCTCGTTCGAGCTTTTTAACGATCCGATTCCGAGTATTTCACGAGCCGCCTTGTTTCATTTACACCCCTACCAGAATCGAACCATATTTGTAACTGAAAAAACTCAAGTCACATTCGGTTCCTAACCGTATCTGAATTTCGGCTTTTGGTTCTGTTTTCGTTACAATTTTTTTTTTAATTTTTGTTTGATTAACCGATTAAACCGAATTTGGATTTAAATTATCTTATTAATAATATATAGGGTAATTGGATTTAAATACTCCCAACATTAACCTGTTGGCCGGCAATACTCTCAACTCAGAAAATATTTTGTGGCACTCTCAACTATTAACACATTTTCCATTGGCACTCTATTTAATATTTTTTTGATGGCGTGTAATAGCATAATGGAGTGCCACCAGAATATATGTTGAAAGTTGTGAGTGCCACTAAATATTTCTTTAGTTGGGAGTATTGTTGACCAACAGGTTAAATTTATGAGTAATTAAATCCAATAACCCTAATATATAAGGTTGAATTCAGTTTGTTCGTTTTTAATCAGTTTATTCGACTGAATTCAGTTTATACAGATCGGTTTATTCAATTTTTAACTAGCTTATTTGGTGTTTAATCGGTTTATTCGATTTGTTCATTTTTAACTGAAATCGAAGTAAACCACTTCTAAAATTCGGTTCGGTTTTTGGATAGGAAAAGAAATTGAAAACCAATTAAACTATACCAAATAAACCATTAACTGAACTCATTAACACCTCTAGTTTAAAAAGAATGAAAATAACTTCTTATATATACTTTAAAAAGAATTACCTTTTGTACCATTTAAATATGTGATTTTAGATGGTTATTTATATATTATTTATATAATTTTTTATATAATAAATAAAAAAATTTAAAATTTCAGGACCCCTAAAATGTTAGGCCCGAGGCGAGGACGGTCGCCCACCTCGCCCCTCCCCAGGGCCGGCCTTGATTGTTCTTATCATATTTAAAGTATTCTATTCATATGAATACATATATTTTTATTTTAAACAAATCCATAAAATTTTAGTTTATTTTACCCTAAAATATATATGATTGAACCCTCCTCATAATTTTTGCTAACACATACCAATAGCATTCATAATTAATCAACAAAATAACAATAAAAGAAAGATCCAAACTTCAACATATTAAATAAATCATGATAGATTCATATATCTGCTGGTAATGAAGCTTTCTTGATCTCATCTTCAATGGCTTTCTCCAGCCACATATCTGCATCTTCCATCATTTCTGGACTAAGTCTCACCATCAGTATACAAAACTCGGTTTCGTTCAAGAACCCGTCACCATCAAGATCTCCTTCCATCACCATACTTTCTGAATCTTCCTTGCTCATACCTTCCATCCCAAGAAACCTTGAATTCTTTCTCAAACTTTCCGGCGTGATCAGCCCTGTTGTTTCGTCCGCCAGCAACCGGAAACCGCCACATAGCTCCTCCATGAAGGTGGTTAGTTCTAGCTTTGCCGCCATCACCGGTAGCAGGTCTTGGTAGACATTTGAATCTTCCATTTGTTTATGGTTATCTATTTGGTTATTGGGGAGCTGAAAGAATTATGGATGGGTTTATTTGTATTTATAGCAGTGGCAAAGGTTTATGAAGGTTGTCAAGACCACTTGTCAATAGGGTTGTGATCACTTTGGGAAGGCATGTTACGACAAATTTAGATTGCCAAACCACACATAGGGCGAGGTTAATATACAAAGTGCTAGTTTTTGTAAAAAGTGTAAAAAACAAAGCGATATTATAAATAACAAGTGCTATTATAATATTAACAAAGTGTTATTATAATATTTAACAATTTCTTGTTAATAATAACACTTTTTATTTACAATATCACTTTGTTTTTTATACTTTTTACAAAACTATCTATATGTATTCGATCCTAACACTATATGTGTGTGTGTGGTGACTTCAAATATTAAATATATGTAAATAAGCGGCTGAAAATTGAATGTTATAGCTTATGATAGACCGTTTTGAAACATATTTTATGATATTAAATTATAAAATATGTGTGTAAGGAGTCCATGCTCTAACTGAACCGGTTCAACCAAATTCAAGTTAACTAGTTTAACTAAAAGATATTTATCTCAATATATTACAATTAGCAAAGCTATTGTAAGGTTTGAGAAGATGAGTAAGATGTAACAACATTACCTCTATTATGTAAGAATATAGAACATGCTTCCAATGAAACTTTCAACTCATGACGCCTGATTAACCGACCAACCATGTACTTTTTAATGCTAATTTTCACAAAAATTTAGTAAATTAAATTTAAAATTATTAAAATTTTACTTTTGTCTCTCGATGGACGACACACACGCATATATGTATGTATTCATGCATGCATGTATGCTCAACTTGAAAACAAGGCCATTATTTTATATATAATTTTTAACTATATATACATACACATAATATGTATTATATTATTCGTTATCAGACAGATCAAGAGAAACTTCTTATTCGTTATACCTCTATATGTGACAATATTAATAGATGCTAATAAAAGAGTTTGAATTCAACTTCTCATGCATATTGTTGAGTACATGATATGTGGTTAATATGATACTAGTTTATTATTAATTAATGAGATAACTATATAATGTATGGGTCAAAATACTATAAGGGTTGTTTAAAAAACCGGTAGCTTGTGACTTGCTTGAAGCTCGGTTTGATCAAAATTGTTTGTATCAAGTCGAGGTCAGGCCAATATAGGCTTGAGCTCAACTCGTGACTTGTTTCGTTGGGTAAACTCGATGTTTATTATACACACATATTATAATATATAAATATATATTATATAAGTGTGTAAAGAAAAAACAACCCCAAGTTGGCTCAAAAATTTTTGAGATCGAGCTCGAGTCCGACTTGACTTGGGTAGGCTCATTCACAACCCTACTATAAGTTGATTTAACTCATTAACTGTTGAAGTTATTATATATTTTTAACATTCTTTAAAATTATTATCTAACAAGGATACTAAATCGTGTATTATATGATTAATTAAGAAAAATATTAAATAGTTACTGTAAACATTTCATAAATAGAAAAGGAAATTTTGTGATTATATATTATTGAAATTACAATAATATACCAAAGGGCTTCTAGCCTAATGGTACCTCTTTACTTCTCTATGAGAAGTCTTGAGTTTGAATCCTGGCCGAAGCTGAGCCAAGGTCAGGGGGTTTATCTAGTTGTGGGGTTCCTCTTGTGGTGGGCTCTGGCATACACTCCCCATAGCGTTAAATCCGAGGGGACGGTTGAAATCTCGTCTTGGGTGTCGTTGTACCAAGCCGTTAAAAAAACAATAATATTGTTATTTTAACTTTTCTTTTTAAAAAAAAATATTGTTAATAGTTTATTAAAAAGCTGTTTAAGCATAGCATTTTTTATAAATATCTCACTGTTTAAAACACTTGGTTTTCAATAATTTAAAAAAAAATAATTTGTTTTTAGCAAATAATTTCCTTATTAAAAATACCGATTTTTAAATATTTCATATTATTTTCAAAAGAGTTTACTATTTTAGAATTAATATTTGATGAAAATTTCAAATTTTATATATTTTGGTTTTTAAAAGTGTTTTAATAAAAATATATTTGATAATATTAAAAAAATCTACTTTTTTAATTTTAAAAATTGATATATATATATATATTAATTAATAATTTAACTTTATTATTTAATAAAAAACATTTAATAAAAGAGAAACGAAAAAATTATTATGAAAATACTGTATACCATTAACACACGTCTGTTTTTTTATAAAAATATAAAAAAATAGTTATTAAATTAGAAGTGAAAAAATCAAAAGAATTTGTTTATAGGAAGCTTCACAGAAAGTCTGGTTCCATATCTGTTTTTGAAAATGTCACCAAACTTATCATCTTCATTGATTGTCCTCTTTTTCCCTTCCTTCCATGAACCTTCCCTTCTTTTTAATTTATTCACTTCAAACAAAATAATTAATTGTAAGTGCAATTTGTGACAAGAAAAAAAAATGAATTTGGATATTAAATGCGTTATCCAAAGTAATTTCAACTTCTCATAATTACTAGAAATTGTTATCATAGGATAGCTGAGGGTGTCTTTTAGGTTTTGTTTAGGATTGCTTATTTAAATTCAAAAGGACTTTTTGTCAAAATTGCTTATTAACTTATAACTTTTTGAAATGGAATTTTTATAAATGTGTTTGGATTAGCTTTTCCAAAATAAAATTTTAAAATGACCAAAAAGGACTTTTTTTTTATTGACACCATTTAAGATTATTGAGTAAAGGGTAAAGAGTGGTGTAGATTTGTAATTTTATGTCAATAAGTCATAAGTTATTTTGAAAAGCTAGAATTTTTAGCTTTAAAAAAACTTATTACCCTTTCACAAAAAGTCATTTTCAAAAGTCTTTTTAAGCTTGGCAAACAACTTATTAACTTATTGGCTTTTTAAAAAAGCTAATAAGTCAATAAGTTATTTTTAAATGAAATCTCAAACAAGGCCTTAATTTCTTTAAAAGATCATACGTGTTTATGGTAGTAAAGTTAGGAATTGTTGAATAAAACAAATAAATAAATAGAAAAAGACAGGCTTTCAGGATGAAGAGCTAACTAATGTTTTTATAACTAGATACGCCATTGAACCGCTTGTTTTACTGGTTAATTAGTCAGATCAATTGAATCGTTCTGATAAGTATTATAAAATTTAGACATGTAGTTTAATATAAAAAAATTGTTAAGTTAGGATTTGAGAGGAGAAGATGTAGACAGTCTTATCTCTATCTCATGGTAATAGAAATGTTGCTTCCAATGAGACCATCAACTCATGATGCCTGATTAACCGACTAACCCAACGTTTTTCACGTTATTTTCACAAAAATTAAGTAAATAACATTAAAATCAATGCAATTTTACTTTTACACATCGAGGACCGACACATGTATATATTATATATGTGTACCGGAAAGGTGATAACAAAATCATTCATGTAATTATAAACTATATGTTTTTCTCGCCTGTCATAATTTATCCTTGATATTATATTCGTAAATAATGTGAGAAGCGATCATCACTCGTGACCCCATCAACTTGCGTAGCAATTTTAAAACTGACCTTCCAGTTTTGTTTAACAAAGTTTTTTTTTTTGAACTGATGTCAGTTACTTCATCGCGTCTCTCATTAGCTAAAGGATGTCCGAGCTACTACTAATCCAGACGGACGGAGCCCTTAGCTCACCAGGTAACAACCATCTCCCCAAAATAAAACGCCCAATCGCCCCAAATAAATAATCTACATTCAAATACAAGGTATCCGGACAACAAATATATACGTAACAACCATCACCCCAAAATAAAACGCCCATATATATGCTCAAAACCGCCCCATAAAATGGATTCTTTTTTAATTGAGGTGGTCTCTTAACCGCCTCATAAGATGTATTTGACCGCCATAAATAACCAGAAAACTGACCTTTTTTTGGGCAGCCAACCTAAGTTTTTTGAAAACTATATTAATAAATTTTGGGGTCATAACATTAGTATGTACGTCTTGTTGGACTTGACTAATTAGCTTCATAAATCATAACTCAAGCGCGCTTAAGGGGAAAAAAGTATCAAATGCAAATAGTTGTTAATTGTTAAGACATGTTTTCTCATGATCACCTTCATTAACAGACGAACCTGCTACATATATGTTTATGGGGTCGCTCATACCACAGGAATTTTTTTTCCAATGGTTTATATATACAATGTATATTCGATCAACCTCAAATAAATTTTGATGGACCCCATGAAGTTTTTAGACAGAGCCCATAAAATTTTTAAACCAAATTAACAAAAAAACTAGTTTACAATTTCGGCAAGCTTACGAGCTTCCAGTGAGATTCACAGAATAGAGGTAGAAGAGATGCATCGGCATGTAAATAGTAAACGAAGTTGAATGCAAAACGAGCACTTGTCAATGCATGTTGGGATTTAGGAGGTATCTGTAGAGATTATTTCAGAATACGAACATATTAAATCGGCGGATGAATTAAAAGTCGTGGAAAACACTTTCAGATCAAACTATTTGTGGTTCACTCAAATGTTTGATCGGATAAAATTCAATTCGAATCAAGAACAAGTATGAATTTGTCTGTGCATCAATGAACCAGTAAAAGTTTTGATTGATCAGTTTTCTTGGATATATGTTGATGATTTGGAAACTGCCTCCAGGCAGTTTTCAACTTTCCAATTTTGCCACTAAAATTATAAACCGAAGTTTATATCAAAATTCGTAAAATCAATTTCTATATTGATTTTTAACAAGTTTTTCTCGACCCCAGCCAGAGGATTTGCCCCTTGGACCTCGTTATTCGGGGGCGCTGCCCCCGGCCCCTTACACTAAAATATATGACGGTATCCTTGATAATGAATCCACTAAAGTCAAAGTTTGAGGTCTTATCTCCAAGGCAAGTCTCCTCGGAATTCTTACGACCAATTTTTAAGGCATATAATGCTATATTACCTTTAAATGCAAATTGGTGAATCGTGAATGTCAGTCTTATTAGATATGTTTAAAAAAACAAATCTTTTTAGACCAATTTTCCATTATCACATACTTGAATCTCATTCCATTTTTTTCTAAGAAACATCTTTAACATTCATCTAATTAGAGGGTCGGTCTTGTAGCAAACAGTAATGTTTTTGTTTTGTCATCTTAAGGTCATGGCTCAAGTTGTGAAAACAACCTCTTTCACAAATATGTAAAGTAAGGTTGTGTAAATCAGATAGCAAAGTGGTCTGATTCCTCTCCAAACCTATGCAAAGCGAGAGCTAAATTAACTACCAGATGCGCCCTGAACATTGATCTTATTAGTTATTACGAATATGACAATTGTCCTTTGTTTGTTTAAAAATAGCCAAGATTATAAGATATTAGAACATTACCTTTAAATTCAAACTTTAAATCAAATATCTTACAAACGTTGTTGAATAATGCCTATTTGCATAATGGGATATTGGCCAATTCAATGTTCTTGCTTCTATTCAAAAATCAAACAACTTGAAAATTCTTGCATTGTTTTTCTTGTTTCAAAGTCCACACTCGTCTTGACTTTGAACAAACTTTTTTATTGCATAATTCAGGTTTTAAAGCTTAAAGTTAATCATCATTAAAGTTTGACCGAGAGATTTCAAATTATATTCAATGTTTTAAAAACTGGTTTTTAATTTGTATTGGATTAGGTTCTGAAATAGGCAAGTCAACCTATAATTTCATAAAAATACATCAACTCAAAACATAAACCAAAAGTACATGTTTTCATAATAAAATAATTCAAAACTTAATAAAAATAATCCAAAAAATAATCACAATCATAATTTGTGATTCAAATCAAATAAAGCAGTGATTTACTCATTATCATAACATAACTTAAACTTTTGATACTAGATGGCTAAGATTGTTAATTTATATATATATATATATATTTAGATATTATATTATTAAATAAATAAATTTAATATGAAATTATTTATGTATACTTTTAATTTATGGCATTCCTTATCAATTATGAAAAATATTTTTTTATTATTGATTAATCATATAATTAAGACTGTTTTTAAATTTTAATTAATTATATTATTTTAGACAACTAGCTTAATAGTTTGTTTCAATTGTTATTTACAAATTTTAATTCAAAATTCTGCTATTATTAATTAAATTATTTAATCATTTTATATTTTCTAAATGATTACCATTTAATAACTATTTATTATTTTATTCAAGCTGTTTAATGTAATCAAATAAAAACTGAAGTTTAATGTAGAATTTGCCTAGCACTGCTTATGTTGGTTTTTAATGACCAACTTGTAACGTTACCCGCGCTCTGCTGCGGGCCGTTACAACTAAAACTCAAGCATTATGAAACGATGACAACACTTAACAAAACATGAGGCTGTGATTAATCGGTTATGCAGACAAAAACGAAGATAAAAACACAGTTTGCGAGCCCGAGTTCAAAAACTGGAAGTAATGGCGAGTCGAAATAAGAAAGAGAATGTTGTTTATGATGCGACAATTATGAAGCTAAATGAAAGTCAGCAAACAATTATGAAGCTAAAAACGAAGATAAAAACACAGTTTGCGAGCCCGAGTTCAAAAACTGGAAGAAATGACGAGTCGAAATAAGAAAGAGAATGTCATTTATGATGCGACAGTTATGAAGCTAAATAAAACTCAGCAGACGTTGGCAGAAGTTGAAGGTGCTTATGCATCAGCTTCAAATGTTGCTGCTAGCAGAGACAATATGATTAAAGTTTTGATGAAAGTAATCACGTGAAACAAAAAACATCGAGATTGTTGTTTATTTGTTTTTATTTCATCATCTATATCATCTACGTTGTCTAGAAAACGATGGATTCTTTTAATAATCATAGTTTCCATTCTTGCAAAAGTAACTGATTTCATATAACCACCAAGTTATATGTTTTCATTTTATCTGACGTCTGGATTTTAATTTTTGCATCATGTTTGCTACATAATCACATATTCTTTTTTTTATTCTAAAAATATACTTTATTCAGATACATATTAAAATTATATTTTTTGTTAGTTTTAGCTATTCAATATACATGCACTAAAATCAAAATAACATCATATTGAAAATTGGCATCAATTAAAGGAGAGGTAATTTTAACCTTGAGTTTTCTTAGGTAAATTGGTCCATGCTTCTCAGTTCCCACATTGAATAAATCAACAAAAATTTCTTTGTATAAAAGGGTTGTGCGGGAATGCTAACTGAAGGTTGTTGTAGTTGGCAAATCAACGGATGGCGCGTTGGAATTTTTGAAATCGGAATAATGTAAACAAGAATAAACAATTTGAAATAAAATCGAACCTTACAATTATTTCTGAATTATCTCGAGCAGCAAGTGACCAACCCAACAATACCCATCATTTCCCAACAACCCTTCTGGTATAAACGGTACTTCTAGGGTAGCTAAATAGGGCTCCAGGTTTTGCTAAAGAGAGAAACATAAATAATGAAAGGTTGAATTTTATTTATAAATTGTTCCTCCAAGGAGGAACTTCTTGATATATTACATTATTTTCTAATGGGAATTTTTACTCACACATAAAAGTAGGAGCATTTGCATAATTTATAATTATGTTCTTCAATCACTTTTGATAAAGAAGCACACAAACTTTCTTGAGTGGTGAGAACAATATCCACTTTGTTGAAAAGAATCTTATCTTCAATCTTGTGATTAGATTCATTTCTTGTGAATTGAGAGGAGATCCACAGTAACTTGTGATGATGCAATTATTTGAGTAATAATTTACTTTCACAAATTTATCCTTTTTTATCTTTTGTAGATTGCTAAGGATTTTTAAAAACCCTCTGGTTCTTATATTGACCCAGTTTTCTGGATCTTGATTTTCATCATTCTTTACCTTAGAAGAATTGGTCATTCTTGTTTTGGCGATACCCACTTCTAGGTGATGATAACTTGAAAAGGTTCTTCCTTGATACCAATCTAGGAATGTAGAAGTACACTTTATGAAGATGTTGGCGTCTCTAGCAGATGCGATCTTCTTTCGAAAGTTCTTAATAGCTTTCTTCATTCCTTCATAAAATAAACTTTAAAGGTATCTCTTTCTTTCTGAATTCTGCAGAATACCGAGTGGCTTCTTGTTGGGCTTGTAATAAAGACCCAAATTTTTGAACTGGAAAGGTTTTCCTGTAACATATCTAGAGACTAAGGACCAGTCTTCATAAATTCCTCGGTGTTCTCCATCAAAGATGACGTAGAACCTTGAGTTGGTTTTTTCAGATCCTTCAGGTTCATGAATAATCTGAGCGTAGCTTGGTCTTAGAGAGACCTTTTCAGTTACGGATTTGAAGGGCCTTTACCAGAGCCGTTTGCTTCTGGGCTAGATGAAGCTTGTAGTTCTTCATTTACTTTATTTTTGCTTTTTTCCAAAGCAACAGGAGTTAACGGACTTGATTTTTCTTTACCCTTTGCCGTTTGACAGGGAATAAATTCAGATTTTTTCCTTTCGGATTCCTGCTCTGAATTAGCAGTTGTTTTAAGACTTTCGTCATAGAGAGCTATTTTTTCTTGAATAGCTTTTAATTCTACTAAAAGAATTTTTTTTCTTTTAGGCGTAAAGCCTTTATTTCTTCCATAACTCTACCTTTTAAAAAATAAATTATTTCAAGGATTGGGTTTTGTTTTTCATTTGATCAAATTGAAAGTTTCTATTTATAGAGCTTTGTATGCGTCATTTCTTACGTGTTTTGGAATTCACGTGTTAAGCAGTCAGCTAAAACATTTTTGGGTCCTTCAAGATGCTCAATATCAAAAGAGTATCTATAAAAACACATTTGTCATCTGACAAGTCATCCTTGTTTATTATCTTCAGCTATTTTTGTTTTAAGAAAATAGGTAAAGTTTTTATTATCGGTCATGACCAGAAATTTAACCGGAGTTAAATAAATAGAGAATTTTGAAATTGTATTTTTTACCGCTAGTAATTCTTTTTCATTACTATGGTAATTCTTTTCAGCTTTTTTAAAGCTTCCAGAAGTGTATTTGCATAATTCTTCTTTTTCAGCAATTTTTGCTTTAAGAATTCCTCCCCAGGAATCACCGGATACGTCTGTTTCAATAATAAGAAAATCATCTTCTTTAGGAAGATAAAGTTTATGAAAACTTATTAGATTTTTCTTTATCTTTTTCAAATAATCAGTATCGGATTGTTTCCATTCCCATACATAATCTTTTTTGAGTTTTACCTGTAAAGGTTTTCTTATTTCCTCAAGTTTAGGAATATAACTTTCGGCATAAGTTAAAACTCCTAAAAATCTTTGAAGTTTTTTGCCTTCAAGAACATCTGGAAATTTGTGTATATGTTCTAAAATATGTTTTTGAGGACAATGTGTCCCTTGATTAATTTCTAAACCTAAGAAATTGATCTTGGTTTTAAAAAGATTTGATTTCTTTTTTGAAAGAATAATTCCATATTTTTCAATGGTTTTTAAAACTGCAAGAACATGTATGGTTTTCTTCAGAATTTGAAAAAACTATTATGTCATCAACATATACAGAGCAGAATTTTTTCATTCCTCTTAAAGCATTTTGCGTATGCCTTTGGAAAATACTGGGAGCTTGTTTTAGCCCAAAAGGAACTACTCTCCGTTGATAGTGTCCATTGGGACAAGTAAAGGCGGTTAACAACTGAGGTTCTTCGTCTAGAAGTACCTGCCAAAATCCACTTTTGCAGTCAAAACTGGAAAAAATAGTTTTTCCTCTAGGAAGAGTTAGTAAGTCTTGCATACAAGGAAGATTATGACTATCTCCTATAGTAGCATTGTTGATTTCTTTGTAATTTACAACCACTCGTTTTTTACCCCTTCGTTTTTCAGCTTCATTTTCAACTAAGAATGCTGGTGACATATGAGGAGATTTACTTGGGATTATGAGTTCTAAATCAAGGAGTTCCTTGATTTGTTTGCTAAACTCTTCCCTATCTTGTGGACTATACTTCATAGGTTTTACCCTAATGATAGTTTTTGGATCTATTAAATTAATAGATGCCTTCATCCAATTTTTTTGACTTTTTAGGATCAATTGGGTTTTCAGAACAAACTTTATCTAGAAGTTGTTCTATTATTTGGTGATTCTTTATTTCAAGAAAATAAATTTCTTCTGAACTAATAACTTCTTTAGTTATATTTGTTCCAGAAATTGGTTGTATTTTTGAACCTTTTTTCATAGATTCAAGAAAACCTGGTTTTAAAAGCTTAAAGGCTTTTGTAACCTTTTTTTATTAGAATCATTTCATTATTTAAACGAAAAGAAATTCTATCAAGCCATTGTGTAAACGGGCCATATAGTTGGCAAAAATTATTGCCAATGATAAAGTCTAAACCTGACTCTTGTTGATAGATTGTCGGAATAATAAAAGGTTCACCAGATAGGTAAATCTTTAATTGTTTACAGACTTTATTTATGAGAATATTATCTTCATTAGCAATTGTGACATTTATCTCTTTTGGAGCATTTTCCCATAATTCTTCAGGGATGACGTATTTGCTTGCTAAACAAATACTAGCACCTGTATCAACAAAATAATGAAGATTTATTAGCTTGTAATTCTTAAAAAGAATTTTTCCATTGATGTAAATGGAGTTTGGATTTGTAATATTGGCAAATGAGTGTTCATTGTCAAAATTATTATTTTTCTTACGGAGATTATGGCAATGACGAATCTCCATATTTATTCAGATATATCGGTTGTGCCCGATTCTGAAGAACTTGCATTATCAAGTATTTGTACCGAAAAAACAGTTTGAGTATTTTCGTACAAATTTTCTAAAGGATAAAATATTTTAGTTGTAGCTTCTTGAATGAGTTTTATTATTCATTGGCATAATGTCCTTCTTCAGAACATATCCAACATTTGCATCTTTTCTTACCTTGTGGACATATTTTATGTCCTTTTTTCTTGGTAAAATATTTGTCTGCTTTAAACTTTCGTTTTTTCTTATTCCAACTCTTTTTATCAAGATTTCTCTTGTATTTTTCTATATTTATTTTTAAAATATTTTTTATCTGTATTTGAAGAACATCCAAAAAGAAATTGTTGATTTTCTGTGAGTTTTTCACAGCATTTTTTATTAAACCTTTTTAATTGTTTTTGTTTGTTAGAGAAATCGCAATGTAAAGAGATTTCTTCTTTAACAATTCTTGTGGCTAACCCAAGAGAATGCATGGTTAGCCCATTCTTTTCTTTATTCCATCTTTCTTTGGCTTTATCGCCAACGATTGGAACTTTCATTAGATAGGCTTCAATCCAAGTATGGTATTCGCCTGTATCTAATTTAGATAAATTTTTCTCAAAAGTATGTGTGAACTCATCTAGAAGACAAATATCACATAATTGAGCTTTGGTTAGAACTTGTCTAGCTTTTTCAATTATTTTTTGATTCTCGGTTTCTTGATTATTTATATAATCAAGTCCTAAAAACATAACATAGAGAGCTTTAATAATTGTATCAAATGTATCTTCTCCATGCATATCCTCATTCTAAGAGGTCTTTTTGATGAAATATTTGATGATTCCTGCAGACTTATGTTCTATTAATAATAAAACAGTTTTTGAGGAAACAAATTCATCAGGATTAGATTGGATTATCAAACTAATCTCAGTGTTCCATTTATCAATTACTTCTTGTCTTTTTTGTAGATCAAAGATGCAATCAATATTAATCGTATTGATAGTATTAGAACTGCCAGTTTCTGGATTTGGTATTCCCTTATGATAGGGCATACTAAATTCATAATTTTTATTTTTAGGATGATAACTAGAACTAGATTCTCTATGTTCTCTGCCCATTTTAAATCTATGTCTAGGTATAAACTCTTCTTCTTCTTCTGTTTTTGGTTCTTCAGCAACGAAAATATTTTCATTATTTGAAGAGTATTTTTCTCTAAGAGATTTAGAGTTTTTAAATATATTTCCTCTTTCATTTTCTTCAAGAGATAAATATTTTACAATTTCACGAACCTGTTCTAAAGAGGTTCTTTCATCAAATAAAGCCTCTCCTAGTTTTTTTAGCAAAAGTCATTTTTATCCACAAGTTAAGATTATTTTCTTGTTTTTGAGGTTTTTAATTTCTCTTTTAAAGGAATTAATATTGTCAATAATTTTTAAAAAACTTATTGCTTTATCATTAGGATGAATAGTCCAATCATTCGATAATTCATACCTATTACGATATTCTTCCTCAAGTAGAAGATAAAACTATAACAACTGAAAACTTTGTAACCTATTAATAAACGTACGAAATTTCGGTAACCGTTTATGTCCAAAATTTATATAAACGTTCGTAAAGTAATTACGATCAAAAGGATATAAACGATAAAAATATCTGATAATGTATGGACACGTTATAAAGCCTATTAATAACGTGTAAAAATTTCTGTGACTGTTTGGGTTCAAAATATTTATGAATGTTCTCGAAGTGATTACGATCAAATTAATATAAGTGGGACCGTTATACGATAAAGTATGAACACGATATAAGCTCGTGAATATTAAAAATATTTGAGCAAAGTAGAAGGAAGTTTAAAAATAGAACCTCAAAGTTCAAGGGCCCTAAGTGTAAATTATAAATTAATTCAAACTTTAAGTTAAAGAAATGTGACGTCTGGAAATTAGATATTTCATTTTAACCGACTTCAGCATTAGAAGATAAGATCCAGTTCCAGATCGCATCAAACAATTAGAATTGTAAGTTCTTTCTGATGAACGTCTGAGTTTTACGAGCAGAGAAGAGAATCAAGAAGAATAGATTGATCGTTAAGGTATGTGTTTATGATTCTCATCTCGTATCAGTTTAGTCTTGATTGATTAAAGATACCAACACCATGTTTAGATAGAGTTTTGGTTTTGTATGATGAACATGAACCTGATTTGGTTGGGGCCTAATTACATCTAGATAATGATGAAGTTTTTTTGAGATTTATGAGGATGTAATATGCATGTGCTTCCGTTGCCTTAAACCCATGTTATTATACAGTAAGTTTAGCAACACCCTAAGACGAATTAATTAAATAAGAGAATACGCTTATCTAAGCTAAGCAAATAAGTAATCTTTAAGCATAACAAGATTGTAGAGATAAAAATGGTCAAAATGAGTGTAAGCGAAATTTTGAAACAAAGCTCCGAATGAAAGTTACGACATGACGAAGTTTCGAGCGGTAATCGTAAATTTGAGCACCTTCATGATAAGGTTATACTCATAATAATATATTCATATTAATAGGTTATACTCATGATAATATAACTGACTTGTTTTACATGCATATTAGGTTGAATAATTTGGAAAGAATAACAGGATGGCTAGTGGCATACTTTGAGGACTCCTCTGGCTATATTATAGAACTTTAGTAGTGTGGGTTATGTGTTAACGTTAGTTTAGTATGTGTGTATTATTTTATGTCATCACTTTCAATTCCGCTGCTATACTAATGTAATTATGGTTTAAGGACTATGTGTTTGATGTTTTGCCAACCGAGGGACTCCCGGGACTTGGGGCCTCTCATGACATGTATGTTATGTACTTGAATTAGGTTATGTTATATAAAGATATGAATGAGTAAAGATATGAATTATGTTATGTTATGTGATGATCTAAAAGGCTAAAGATTTTTATAAAAATTTAACTTAGAACTCACCAGCGAAAGCTGACTTGATTTAGCATGCATATCAGGTTGAGCAAGTTATGATAAGGATATGATGGCTCGTGGTATAACATGAGGACTACCTATTCAAAAACTGGCATTCCTATTGAGATTAAAGACTAATTTACGAATGTGGTTTAGATGTTTTAATTATGATTAAAGATTATGTGATAATTTCCGCTGCTATGATATACGATTATTCTACGGTTTAAGAACTATGTTTTTGATGCTTTGCCAACCGATGGGATTCCTGAGGTTCGAGGCCTCTCAAAAACCAATTAATTTTTTGGTTAATTTTTCTAAATGGTTTTTTAAAATGACTATTTATCATTTTTGTTGGATCCAAAAGGCCAAGTTAATGAATTTTTACATCTTAGATTTCCCAGAGATGGGTTTCCAACAAAAAGTTTGGATACGAATATTTTTTAAATCTAATAGAATCTGTTAAAGGATTCTCCATAGATTTTCCTTTTTTGAAAGAATTGATGTCTTTATTTTCATCAATTTTATCAGAAATATCTTTTATTATTTTTGCTGCAACTGCATTTAAAGTATTTTCTGAAACAGATTCATTAAAAATCGTATTTTTAAGTTCTTTTACTTTTTTAGAAAGTTAAGAACCTGTTCTTCTATTTTTGCCAAAGATGTCATATTATAGAACGTAATATGACCTGTTCTTCGAGCTCTTTGATTTTTATGTTGCAATCAGCAATTCTCACTTGATGATTGTTTATAATAATTCTTTTATTCTTAGTGCTAAGAAATAAATTAAAACGTACCTCATTTATTCTCATCTCACTGATTGCAATAGTTGCTTTCTGATCAGCAATTTGCTCTTCGATTTTTTAGATGATATTTGTTATAGCTTGTGTTGACATGCTTAATTGGCAATAACCTTTCGAATAGGTGTTTTAACTTCTTGAAAGTCTTTTTCTAAGATTTGGAATCTTAGTTCATTTTTAAGTTCTTGTTCTTTATAGAGTTCTTTTAAAGAACTAAAATCAATTTTTAACTCCCCCTCTTTAAAAGAAGAAATGTCAGATTTAAATTTTTGATAAGGAATTTTTTTTATAGAAAAATGTTTACTGATATCTTTTTCTAATCTAAAATAATGGAGCGTTTTGGCTATAATTTGAGCCAAGTTCTTCCGTTGATTTCATTAATATTGTTAAGAGAATTAACAATATTATGTAAAGTTACGTTTTCAGTATAAAAAATGAACTTGTGTGAAGAATTTTTTTATTAGACTTTTAATTTTTAGGATTTTTCCTTTTTTATAAATATGAGGATAATCGTATCGATTACTCATCTAAAATTCTTTTTAGTGTTTCTCCGAATTTATCAATTTTGTTTGAAACAGATCTAACAAAATCAGGAGATGAAGATGAAACTTCTTAAATTTCTAATTTATTATTGTCAGAAAAATCTGGGTTTTTGCCCAATTATTTCTTTATTTATTGCTATATCTATAGCCCAATTGCTTTGAATCTGAGAAGGTTCAAAAAATTTACTTTTCTCTATAGATCCAATTTCAGAAAAAATTTCTTCAAGAGAAATATTTTCTTTTTCTTTATACTCGATTGAGTGTGTACTATTTGTAATAGCATATGATACCGAATAATTTATTGAGAAAACTTTATTACTTGGTTTCCTAAGATCACTTCTTTCACACTGATGTATGAAGCTAAGTACTTTATCAAAGTCCTTAGAGTTTTTATTTAAAGCAAATTTAGGATATACGGTAAACATGAATTTTCCATATGCTAAATTTCCTTGAATTGCTCCAAGAAGAGCGTCTTGTCGATTAATATTTCTGTTATCGACTAGAGCCATTTTTATTGGAAAGTTAATTCCATCTCTAAACTGAGTTTTAATCATTATTTTTACTACACCAATATGGATCATATTGAGAGTTTTTCTAATATCACTATTGATATTAAGGAGTCTTTTAGCTATTTCTCCTCGGGTAAGGAGAGGTAAATAAACGTTTCCAGAAATATCATTGAAGATTCTTCGTTACTCATTTTATTAAAATTTTTTTAGAGCACATGGCTCTGATACAAAGAAAGGCCAGGAATTTTGTCAATGAAGACATTGCGAAATGATATTTTGAATATTTTCATGAGAGGCCCCGTTCCCCGGGAGTCTCTCGGTTGGTTTGTGATACCTCGTAATTTCCAGGTCAGCAACTCTATTATTTTAATAATAATGTTTATTATTATTTCATACGTGGCACTAGAATAAATGCATTTAGTGTGACACATGGCACAACAGTCTGAACACGCCGATAATTCGAGGAATTATCGCACAACACTCGCACGTGTCTTGAATGACGAACGTTGGTGAACGGATCAAGCGGTAACACGAAAACACTGCACTTAGGTTCGGTGAACCTAAATTAGCTAGAACAAGACCAATAGAACGAGAAACGATGATCGTATTCGAGAAATACGAAAGATTCGGTTCAAAACAATGAATTGGGCCTATTGGACTCAGCCGAAACCCATCGCGGTACGCGATGGGCATACGATTGGGCTTTCGCGGTACGCGAAGCTTGAGCGGGGAAATTTGAATTCTCCGGAAAGTGTCGCGGTACGCGACGACCGATCATCTTCCACCACCGCGGTACGCGGCGTGTTTCGGGAACAGAATGATTATTTTAAACGCCGCGGTACGCGGAGACGCTTTTTGTGCAGCCTCCGCGGTACGCGACGGCCCCTACACGCAAAAATCTTTATAAAACCAAGGTTAATCATTCCTGTTCTTCTTTGCCGCAACCTATCGACTGAAACCTTCACCCTCGACCATTTTCACTCTGTTACAACGTTCTCCAGCAACAAGAAGCCAACTAGAACCATTAGAAGACCCTCTTTGAAGACTCAAGGTGTTGTGGAGGCTCCAAGAACATCCTACTTGCTTGTCCCTTGCTTCGAATCGGTTCCAGCAGCCTTAGCATCATTCCAGAAGCTGTCCAGGCCCTATTTCGTGGAATCAAAGCATTGTAAGGTAGTTTCTATGGTTAACTTTGCCTAAAAACTCTAGAAATCACACATGCAAGCCATTTAGGCCACATGCATCATCACCACCACCATTGTCACGAAATTTTGGACTTGTGAACATGTTATTAGATGCTAATGTTACTGATTTGGTGTTTAAAGATGATTTATGATGATATATGTTGAATATGGTGATGATTTGTTGAATTTAGTATGAAATAGGAACTTTTAACAACATGCATGGATGATCTAAGTAGATTCACATGATGTTTGGTATTGAAATGTTGTTAGTAATGATATTGATGATATTCTACATGATCTAAGATGTTGGATGATGTCAAAATTGGTTATTTGGGCATATTGCTAAAAATAGTAACTTTTAAGTTGCATATTGGTGATTTTTGATGAAATAGTAACATGCATGTGCTTAGATCTATGTGTTAAGCTTAAAAATGATGTTAGAAACTATTGAGATGATGATTTGGTACATAGGAATGCTTAGAATGGTCAAAAGGATGATTTCTATAAAAGTTACTAAAAATAGTAACTTTTTGTTGCAAGATTACAAATGGGTAAAATGTATGATAATGTTTTGAGTCTAACATGTTCATTTAGTGATTATATGATGTTATTGGAAGGAATAAGTATTGGGAAACTTGATTTGGAGTTATTTCTATAAGTTACTAAATATAGTAACTTTATTTGTAAATTCTATAAATTGTCACATGTTAGTTGTAACGAGCATGATTGATAGACTAGTTAGGACTAATATGATGATAATAAGCAATGTTGATTGTTAAATTTGTGAAAATATGCTTATTTTAGAAACTTTCCAAATATGGAAACTTTTACGCGCAAACTATGTTAAACCGACTATGTGTAACTATGTGCTATGTGATAACATGCTCATTTAGGATAAATATGCATGTTAGAATAATCGGAATATGATTTTATGCATAACTTGCCAAATATGGAAACTTTCCTAAAATAGAAACTTACCATAAATAGTAAGTTTCTTTATCGGAATGATTTTGGTATCCGTACACTTCACACGACACAAAAAAACCGCACGATACACGAACACTTGATCCAAACCGTCACCAACGGGTCGTTAGGTCAAACACGATCGACACGGTCAAACACGGTCAACTCGACCTACGTAACCACTTAGTGTTGTTGAACACTAACACGGTCCGGTGAGACCCACACTTGTGAACACAAACTCATAGTACCTATGTGATATAGGTGACTACTAGCCGGCGAGCTACACTTGCACTCTTTTGAGCTAACGCATAACATAAACTCAGGTGAGTTTACGGCCCCACTTTTACTCTTTAACTGCTTTTGTTAAACTATTGGGGTGAGAATACAATGCAACTGTTTTAGATGTATGACTGGTATGTTGTGAAAACCATTTTCGAGTGTAACTATTATCGCTTAAAGTCCTCACTTATCCTTACCGTTAGTTGTGTAACAAACGAGTCGTAATTACGTAGTACTACTGGGTTTGACTAGCCCCACTCGGCACCAATGTTGACTGGAGGTCATAACGAGTGTAATTTCGATGTGAATTGCGAGTTCAGCGATGACTCGCGGAGGCAAACGGAAACAGTCTAGTTTCGGTAAGATGAACTGACACACTCCACGGATCGTAGTATCCAACAAACAACTTAACATACCCAGTATATGTCTGTTTACTTTTCTGTCTGTCTAAACCTGTGAACTCACCAACTTTTTAGTTGACACTTTTCGCATGTATTCTCAGGTAACTGATGGAGCTTACGCTAGGATACACACAAGGAAGCCTTAAGGAGTCTGACTTGCATATAGACTCGTATTTTAGGCGTTGTGTGCATTAATAATGATTTGAAAACAATTAAATCATTTGTAGTGTTTATTTCAACAATTACTTTCCGCTGCTACATATGTATTTGATGATTTACATTTTCCGCTGCATACTTATATAAACTTGTTTGGTTTTGCAAACTGTGTGATTGTGTAACTCATATAGAAGTCGTTCTATATGACCAAGAGCTGTGATTCCTGGCCACGTCACACCCACGTGGACTGACACCACGAGTGGGAAATTGGGGGTGTGACAGACTGGTATCAGAGCCTTGGTTATAGGGAACTAGGTTTGCATTTAGTAAACTTAGACTATAGCCACTGCTCAACATTAGACACTACACTAGAATTTGCACGCCGATGTTAATTCTTTTATTGAACTATTATGTACTAACCTGAGAATTTACAGGATGGCCGACAACAACAGAGACGCTGGCAGGAACCCGGGCAAACGCCCAGCCATCGATGACTTGACCGAGGACAGTCGACGTAGGATCGACAGTATTGTAGCACAGGTGGACGCAGAGATGGAGAGGAGGACCCAGATGTTGGCGCGGGAGCGTTACTGGGGATGGCTGCCTAGCCTCTTATTACGGTGGATAGAGACTGAGCGGGTACCTACCCCGCGATACAGAGGTGATACCTCTGAGGGTCCGCGACTACCGGCACTTGGGATGCCGATGGAGAGAGCCTTCGCGGCTCATGTGGCCGTAACCCGGCGGGAGTTTCGGAGGAGTGCCGAGCTATCCGACGAGGTGCGTGTTCTTCGCGAGAAGAACGATCGCCTGGAAAGGCGAAGTGACCGGCTGGAGGAGGAGAAGGATCGTCTAGAGGAGACGGTGGAGACACTACGTCTCCAAGTGGCTCAGCTCATGTCCCAGCATGGGCAGATAGTTGATGTTGTGCAGGAGCACGACGGGCGTATTACCGAGAACCGGACGGACATCGTCGAGACGCAGGCGATGGTGCAGGCGAGCGACGTCATGCTTAACGCATGGGCGGCGCAATTTATCGAGGAACCACCAGCCGAGGACGATGAGCCACAGTTCGAGGCCGAGGACCTCGAGGGTCCCGACGAAGATCCGGACGAGGACCCGGAAGAGGACGAGGATGATGATGAGGACGCAGCTAGCGACATCTCCCATGTCTCCATGGACTCGGATTAGTGGGTTTTATTATTTTGGTATTGTTTGTTTCATTTTATTTCCTTTTGGCCTAGACGAGCGGGATGTGCTCGGAAAATTTGCATTGTACTTTCCTTTCAAATTATTGTACTTCAAATTGGATATTAATGAAAATTATGATTTGCTATTATCTGCCTTATTATTGTTAACACTGTTAGTGAAATCTTGCTATGATATCTAACATGACATCTGACATGACAACTATTCTAACTTTGGCTAACACTTAGCATATGATGACTAAAACTCTAACCTCTCTACATAGAAACATGTCTGCACGAGGAAGCAACGCTCTACGACTAAAACGCAAGGCCGAAAAGGCACGGATCGACATGATGGTCGAACGGAAATTTAACAAAGTACTCGCGGAGTACGAAGCCAACCGTCTCGCCAGCGAAACGAGTGGCACCAACAACGGTACAAATTTTTGCCTAACGTAACTGACATAGTGTAGGCAGCCTAGCCACTAACACGTTGAATTGAACTACCGATGCACAGGACCCCAGGGAGGAGCGGCAAAGTGGTGCTCGTATAAAGCATTTCTGAGCTGCCATCCTCACAAGTTTCAGGGCACCGAAGGAGCGGTGGGACTGCTCCGATGGATAGAGAAAGTGGAATCGGTCTTCTCTATGGCCGAATGCTCGGACGAGAACCGAGTGAAATATGCCACAGGAATACTGGAGGGACCGGCCCTCACCTGGTGGAACTCTCATGTCCAGACACTCGGGCTGGATACTGCAAACTCCATCCCATGGGAGAACTTTACGAGAATGCTCCACGAGGAGTATTGTCCTCGGGACGAAATTCGGAAGCTGGAAGAAGAATTCTGGACGCACAAAATGGTGGGATCCGAGATCGAGAAATACTGTACTCGATTTCACGAACTGTGCAAGTTGTGCCCGGCAATGGTGACGCCGGAGTACAAAAAGATAGAGCAATTCATTAGTGGATTGCCCGAGCAAATACAGAGCACGGTGACAGCAGCCGATCACACCACCATCCAACCACTGATTCGCTTGGCGCACAAGCTGACTGACCAGGCGGTAGCCCAAGGGAAACTGCCAAAAAGGGGTGAACACCTAAAACCCCAAGAGCCCAAGCGAAAGTGGGAACCCAACAACAACCGTGTTTTCTCACCACCACCACCAGCTCAACACCGACCAGCACCAGCCAAAGTCTTCACCGCCACACAACCAAACACTCAAGGCAAAGGAGGATATCAGGGTAACAGCCCAAAATGCAACATCTGCAACTTCCATCACTTCGGTCAATGCAAGAGGACCAAGTGCACCAACTGTGGAAGGAACGGGCATCTAGCCAAAGAATGCCGATCGAACCCCAACCCCAACCTCAACAAGGATAACACACTAAAGGGGTGCTTCACTTGTGGCAAGCCCGGACATATGCGCCGAGACTGTCCACAAAACAAGAACGCAGGAGGCAACCCGGCTAGAGGACGAGCATTCGTAATCGGATCTGGTGAAGCCAAAGATGATCCGAACGTCGTCACCGGTACGTTTCTTTTAAATAATGTCTACGCTAGTATATTATTTGATACCGGTGCCGATAGGAGTTTTATCTCTAGTGAATTTAGCAAATTGCTTGACATGACACCAACACCACTAGATTATAAGTATACCGTAGAGTTAGCGGATGGAAAACTTATCGAAACACAACACATCATCAAAGGATGCGTTCTAACACTAGCGAACCATCAGTTGGTGATCGACCTGATGCCAGTAACCCTCGGAAGCTTCGACGTGGTGATTGGAATGGATTGGTTATCTGCAAACCATGCCGAGATCGTGTGCAACGAGAAGATCGTACGAGTTACGTTGCCAAGTGGTGAGCAGATTTCAATTCAAGGGGAACGACGCGGGATACCACTAAACATCATGTCTTGCATGAAGGCTAGCAAATACCTAAAGAAAGGATACACGGCTATTCTGGCTCTTATCTCCGAACAACCAAAGAAGGAACGAAAGATTGAAGACATTGCTGTTGTCCGCGATTATCCAGAGGTCTTTCCTGACGATCTACCGGGACTACCACCGGCACGACAAGTGGAGTTTCAGATAGATCTAACGCCAGGAGCAGCACCGATAGCCAAGGCACCATATCGACTGGCTCCTACAGAAATGCAGGAACTATCTAATCAACTGCAAGAGTTATTGGATAAGGGATTTATTAGACCGAGTTTTTCACCGTGGGGAGCTCCGGTCTTGTTTGTGAAAAAGAAAGACGGTTCATTCCGTATGTGCATAGACTATCGAGAATTGAACAAGGTAACGATCAAGAACCGATACCCTCTACCCCGAATAGACGATTTGTTTGACCAGTTGCAAGGGTCAAGTTTCTATTCGAAAATCGATCTGAGATCGGGTTACCATCAACTCAGGATACAAGAGAACGATATACCAAAGACCGCATTCAGGACGCGGTACGGACATTACGAATTTCTGGTCATGCCATTTGGATTGACTAACGCACCGGCAGTATTTATGGATCTCATGAATCGGGTGTGTAAACCGTATCTCGACAAGTTCGTAATCGTATTCATAGATGACATCCTGATCTATTCCAAGACTCAGGAGGAACATGCCAATCACTTGAGACGTGTCCTAGAACTGTTAAAGAAGGAGCAACTATACGCGAAATTCTCCAAATGTGATTTTTGGATTCGCGAAGTTCAGTTCCTTGGACATGTGGTAAACGAAAAAGGGATACATGTAGACCCAGCCAAAATCGAGGCAATCAAGAGTTGGGCAGCACCTAAGACTCCAACTGAAGTGCGACAATTCTTAGGGTTGGCCGGGTACTACAGGCGGTTTATCGAAGGGTTCTCGAAGATCGCACAATCGTTGACGTCCCTTACGCATAAAGACAAGAAGTTCGAATGGGGAGAAAAACAGGAAACTGCTTTCGACCTATTGAAACAGAAGTTGTGCAGTGCACCAATCTTATCGCTACCAGACGGGTGCGAGGACTTTGTGGTATACTGTGACGCCTCAAAGCAAGGGCTCGGTTGCGTACTGATGCAACGCGAGAAAGTTATAGCATACGCGTCACGACAATTGAAAGTGCACGAAAAGAACTACACAACTCACGACCTAGAGTTGGGAGCCGTAGTGTTCGCACTAAAGATTTGGCGACACTATCTATACGGCACCAAGTGTACGATATTCACTGATCATAAGAGCCTACAACACATCTTCGACCAGAAAGAGTTAAACATGAGACAACGCAGGTGGGTCGAGCTGATAGGCGATTATGACTGTGCAATCAAATACCATCCCGGTAAAGCCAATGTAGTCGCCGACGCACTAAGCCGGAAAGAAACAACCAAACGCGTGCGCGCGCTACAACTCACCATACACTCCGAATTGCCTAACCAAATTCGAGTTGCACAACAAGAAGCGTTGAAAACCGAAAATCTCACTCTCGAAGCCATGAGAGGGATGGATAAACAGATGAAACAAAAGGACGACGGAGCTTACTACCTGATGGATCGTATTTGGATTCCACGTTTTGGAGACTTAAGGAAGGTAGTAATGGATGAAGCCCATAAGAGCCGATATTCAGTCCATCCAGGTTCTGACAAGATGTACCACGATTTAAAGACAACCTATTGGTGGCCTAACATGAAGTCAGAAGTCGCAACGTATGTGAGTA
This sequence comes from Mikania micrantha, assembly GCA_009363875.1. Lineage (NCBI taxonomy): Eukaryota > Viridiplantae > Streptophyta > Magnoliopsida > Asterales > Asteraceae > Mikania > Mikania micrantha. Next base: position 51,934,858 of record CM018689.1, on the reverse strand, counting down.
AGTGCCTGACTTGCTCAAAGGTCAAGGTTGAATACCAGAAGCCATCCGGACTACTCCAACAACCGGAAATCCCAGTATGGAAATGGGAACAGATTTCCATGGATTTTATCACAAAGCTACCAAAGACTACGAGTGGTTGCGATACCATCTGGGTTATCGTCGACCGACTCACAAAATCAGCACACTTCCTACCGATCAAGGAAACCGATAAATTGGAAAAGTTAACCCGGATATACCTGAAGGAAGTTGTATCCAGGCACGGAGTCCCAATCTCCATAATATCAGACCGAGACAGCCGTTTCACGGCACACTTCTGGAAGTCCTTACACAAAGCACTCGGAACGAGACTGAATATGAGTACAGCTTATCATCCACAAACCGATGGTCAAAGTGAAAGAACCATCCAAACCCTAGAGGACATGCTTCGGGCATGTGTAATTGACTTCGGTAATAGCTGGGAGACTCACTTACCTTTGGTAGAGTTCTCGTACAATAATAGCTACCACACTAGCATTGGAGCTGCACCGTTTGAAGCGCTTTACGGGCGTAAATGCAGATCACCACTCTGTTGGGCGGAAGTTGGGGAAAGCCAACTGACCGGACCAGAACTCGTGCATGAAACGACCGAAAAGATTGTACAGATACGCAACAGAATGGCAGCAGCACGAGATCGACAAAAGAGCTATGCCGACAAAAGGCGCAAACCTTTGGAATTCCAAGTAGGAGACCGTGTACTTCTTAAAGTCTCACCTTGGAAGGGAGTGATTCGATTCGGGAAACGAGGAAAGCTAAACCCTCGTTACATTGGACCTCTCGAGATCACCAGACGAATAGGCCCGGTGGCCTACGAGCTACAGCTACCACAGGAACTAAGTAGCGTACACAATGTGTTTCACGTTTCAAACCTCAAGAAGTGTTTATCGGACGAAACTCTTACAATTCCTCTAGAAGAAACCCAGATCGATGAACAACTGCACTTCATAGAGGAACCGGTGGAAATTATGGACCGGGAACTCAAGAAGCTGAAACATAGTAAGATACCCATTGTAAAAGTTCGATGGAACTCACGACGAGGACCGGAATACACCTGGGAACGGGAGGATCAGATGAAGAATAAGTACCCTCATCTATTCGCCGAACAAACCAACACCGGCACGTGAACTGAATTTCGGGACGAAATTCCCAATAACTAGGGGATGATGTGATACCTCGTAATTTCCAGGTCAGCAACTCTATTATTTTAATAATAATGTTTATTATTATTTCATACGTGGCACTAGAATAAATGCATTTAGTGTGACACGTGGCACAACAGTCTGAACACGCCGATAATTCGAGGAATTATCGCACAACACTCGCACGTGTCTTGAATGACGAACGTTGGTGAACGGATCAAGCGGTAACACGAAAACACTGCACTTAGGTTCGGTGAACCTAAATTAGCTAGAACAAGACCAATAGAACGAGAAACGATGATCGTATTCGAGAAATACGAAAGATTCGGTTCAAAACAATGAATTGGGCCTATTGGACTCAGCCGAAACCCATCGCGGTACGCGATGGGCATACGATTGGGCTTTCGCGGTACGCGAAGCTTGAGCGGGGAAATTTGAATTCTCCGGAAAGTGTCGCGGTACGCGACGACCGATCATCTTCCACCACCGCGGTACGCGGCGTGTTTCGGGAACAGAATGATTATTTTAAACGCCGCGGTACGCGGAGACGCTTTTTGTGCAGCCTCCGCGGTACGCGACGGCCCCTACACGCAAAAATCTTTATAAAACCAAGGTTAATCATTCCTGTTCTTCTTTGCCGCAACCTATCGACTGAAACCTTCACCCTCGACCATTTTCACTCTGTTACAACGTTCTCCAGCAACAAGAAGCCAACTAGAACCATTAGAAGACCCTCTTTGAAGACTCAAGGTGTTGTGGAGGCTCCAAGAACATCCTACTTGCTTGTCCCTTGCTTCGAATCGGTTCCAGCAGCCTTAGCATCATTCCAGAAGCTGTCCAGGCCCTATTTCGTGGAATCAAAGCATTGTAAGGTAGTTTCTATGGTTAACTTTGCCTAAAAACTCTAGAAATCACACATGCAAGCCATTTAGGCCACATGCATCATCACCACCACCATTGTCACGAAATTTTGGACTTGTGAACATGTTATTAGATGCTAATGTTACTGATTTGGTGTTTAAAGATGATTTATGATGATATATGTTGAATATGGTGATGATTTGTTGAATTTAGTATGAAATAGGAACTTTTAACAACATGCATGGATGATCTAAGTAGATTCACATGATGTTTGGTATTGAAATGTTGTTAGTAATGATATTGATGATATTCTACATGATCTAAGATGTTGGATGATGTCAAAATTGGTTATTTGGGCATATTGCTAAAAATAGTAACTTTTAAGTTGCATATTGGTGATTTTTGATGAAATAGTAACATGCATGTGCTTAGATCTATGTGTTAAGCTTAAAAATGATGTTAGAAACTATTGAGATGATGATTTGGTACATAGGAATGCTTAGAATGGTCAAAAGGATGATTTCTATAAAAGTTACTAAAAATAGTAACTTTTTGTTGCAAGATTACAAATGGGTAAAATGTATGATAATGTTTTGAGTCTAACATGTTCATTTAGTGATTATATGATGTTATTGGAAGGAATAAGTATTGGGAAACTTGATTTGGAGTTATTTCTATAAGTTACTAAATATAGTAACTTTATTTGTAAATTCTATAAATTGTCACATGTTAGTTGTAACGAGCATGATTGATAGACTAGTTAGGACTAATATGATGATAATAAGCAATGTTGATTGTTAAATTTGTGAAAATATGCTTATTTTAGAAACTTTCCAAATATGGAAACTTTTACGCGCAAACTATGTTAAACCGACTATGTGTAACTATGTGCTATGTGATAACATGCTCATTTAGGATAAATATGCATGTTAGAATAATCGGAATATGATTTTATGCATAACTTGCCAAATATGGAAACTTTCCTAAAATAGAAACTTACCATAAATAGTAAGTTTCTTTATCGGAATGATTTTGGTATCCGTACACTTCACACGACACAAAAAAACCGCACGATACACGAACACTTGATCCAAACCGTCACCAACGGGTCGTTAGGTCAAACACGATCGACACGGTCAAACACGGTCAACTCGACCTACGTAACCACTTAGTGTTGTTGAACACTAACACGGTCCGGTGAGACCCACACTTGTGAACACAAACTCATAGTACCTATGTGATATAGGTGACTACTAGCCGGCGAGCTACACTTGCACTCTTTTGAGCTAACGCATAACATAAACTCAGGTGAGTTTACGGCCCCACTTTTACTCTTTAACTGCTTTTGTTAAACTATTGGGGTGAGAATACAATGCAACTGTTTTAGATGTATGACTGGTATGTTGTGAAAACCATTTTCGAGTGTAACTATTATCGCTTAAAGTCCTCACTTATCCTTACCGTTAGTTGTGTAACAAACGAGTCGTAATTACGTAGTACTACTGGGTTTGACTAGCCCCACTCGGCACCAATGTTGACTGGAGGTCATAACGAGTGTAATTTCGATGTGAATTGCGAGTTCAGCGATGACTCGCGGAGGCAAACGGAAACAGTCTAGTTTCGGTAAGATGAACTGACACACTCCACGGATCGTAGTATCCAACAAACAACTTAACATACCCAGTATATGTCTGTTTACTTTTCTGTCTGTCTAAACCTGTGAACTCACCAACTTTTTAGTTGACACTTTTCGCATGTATTCTCAGGTAACTGATGGAGCTTACGCTAGGATACACACAAGGAAGCCTTAAGGAGTCTGACTTGCATATAGACTCGTATTTTAGGCGTTGTGTGCATTAATAATGATTTGAAAACAATTAAATCATTTGTAGTGTTTATTTCAACAATTACTTTCCGCTGCTACATATGTATTTGATGATTTACATTTTCCGCTGCATACTTATATAAACTTGTTTGGTTTTGCAAACTGTGTGATTGTGTAACTCATATAGAAGTCGTTCTATATGACCAAGAGCTGTGATTCCTGGCCACGTCACACCCACGTGGACTGACACCACGAGTGGGAAATTGGGGGTGTGACATGGTTAAACATCAAAAGCATAGATCTTAAGCCGTAGAATAATATTATATTATAGCAGCGGAAATCGTTACATAACATTTAATCTTAACAGGAATGCCAGTTCTTAAATAGGTAGTCCTCATGCTATGCCACGAGCCATCCTATCTCCATCATAACCTGCTCAACCTGACATGCATGCTAAAACAAGTCAGCTTTCGCTGGTGAGTTCTAAGTTAATTTTTCATAAAAATCTTTACTCATTCATATCTTTAAATAACATAACATAAGTCATAACATACATAGCATCATAACTTACTGCTGACCGAAGTCAACAGTCTCAATCATACTGAACATAAAACCTTAGCTTTTGCCGCCGCCCGTAGTCAATAGGCTCGTGCAGCACAAGACTCTTTAACTATCAACCCGCAGCTGATAACTCATACATGTATAAGATTTCTTTAACACTATCAACGCTCAGCTGATAACTCAAGCATGCCTAAGATTTCTTTAACTGAACTGGCGACACACAGTCGACAGGCCTGTTCTTTCACAGGACTCCTTAAACCATCAACCGAAATTGACGGCTTATACCGGTACAAGACTTCTTAACATACATCATAACATGGTTTATATCATTTAAACCATCATACGCATAAGCGGCTCCTTTCACCGCAGTGCGCAGGTTATGCCCAACCGCAGCCGGGACTTTCATAACACATTTCCTGCTCGACCTCGGTCGATGTCTTTCAAAAATCATTTTCCTTCTCAACCTCGGTTGAGAATTCAAACATTCGTTACGTCTCCTGAGAGACTCATAAAATCATTTACTTCTCAACTACAGTTGAGACTTAAAACATTCTTTACATTTTAAAACATTCCGTACTTGAAAACATTCTTTTCCTGAAAACATTCTTTTCCTGAAAACATTCTTTACCTGATCTTAATCAGGTTAGCGTCACTTTCATACAATAACTTTACAGCTTGAAACATTTACTTTAACATATTCTCTTATCTGACCGTAGCCAGATAAAACAATCATTTACATAAAATAACTTTATAACATGCATATTGGCCCAAAAGGGTAAAACATTTAAAACAGGGCTATAAGAACTTACAATCATTTCAAAGATATTTATCATGCATGCACATCAGCCCTAAAACGTTAAAACAGTAAAACAGGGCTCATAGAACTCACCTGAGCTACGCTTCTATCGTACAATTTTAGCTCCTCAATTCTTATCTTACGTTACCGCCAATTTCCTAATAACATCAGTACCCTAATGGGATTACTTAACGTATCTTTATATTTTCCGGTATTGACTCGAGTCTTTAATTGGACAGCATGACGGCTTATGCTTTTCGGTTTTCATAAAAATATTTGGGCAGTATTTCGGCTTATAAAACTTTATTTTTGAGTTTTAAATTGGACAGAACCTCGTCTTATAAATATATATTTTTATAAAATATTTGGGCAGCATCTCTGCATACTCCGTGTTTTACAAAAATATTGAAAATAGCCTCCACGCATAATATTAGTGAGGTTTTAAACAAACAATATCTCAACCATACTAATTAAATAATTATTTTAAAATAAGAGTATAATAGGTGGTTACCTCAAAGTAGCTCGTACCAATGCTCGCTTAACAATCTTTGAACGAAATTCTAGTAACTACCGTACCCGCTCAAGGGTTTAGGAGAGTATTTTGACAGAGTTTTGTTACTTAAGAGAAATGAATATTTGATCGTCGAACTACATCTATTTATAGATGTAAATTTCCTTCGTCAGTAAGAAAGAATATATACATATATATATATATATATGGTCAAGTTCAACGTATTTACATTTTGACATATGTTTAATTGATTATTTTATTATTATTATTATTATATTATTATAATTAATTTAGCTTAAATCTTTTTTTTCTCTTATAACTTTTTGCATCTGATGTTTTAAAAACTTTCGAATATGCCGTTGAAATCTGCTAATTATTCTCTACATTTCTACTCAAGTTTCGTTGAAAACGGAGCAGGGTCAAAAATAATATATTTTAATATTCACGAGCTTATATCTTGTTCATATTTTATTGTATAACGGCCTGGCTTATATTAAAGTGATCGTAATTACTTCAGGATTGTTCATAAAAATTTCGAACCCAAACGGTCACAGAAATTTTTACACGTTTTTAATAGGCTTTATAACGTGTCCATACATTATCAGATGTTTTTATCGTTTATATCATTTTGATCGTAATTACTTTACGAACATTTATATAAAATTTGAACATAAATGGTTACCGAAATTTCGCACGTTTATTATTGGGTTGCTAAATTTTCGGCTGTTACATTTCAAAATTATTTTTAACATTAAGTTTTTATTTTTCTAGTATAGAGAATAATGTAAACAATAATAAACAATTTGAAATAAAATCGAACCTTACAATTATTTCTGAATTATCTCGAGCAGCAAGTGGCCAACCCAACAATACTCATCATTTCCCAACAACCCTTCTGGTATAAACGGTACTTCTAGGGTAGCTAAATAAGGCTCCAGGTTTTGCTAAAGAGATAAACATAGATAATGAAAGACTAAATTTTATTTATAAACTATTCCTCCAAGGAGCGCGTTGGAATTTTTGAAATCGGATTTAGCCACGTTGCTCCACCGACTTGCTAAATGAGTATATAGGAATTGGGATTTTATTATTGATAGTAACTGTTAATTTCTTTATTTATACAGTAATTCTATTATTTTTAATTTAAATAAAGCACTACTGCATTTTGTTTATCAGCAAACATGACCCCGTTGATAAATTTAAGGGTTATGCTAAATATAGCCCCTTTGTAATTTTTTTACTTGTCATACCCTCTTCTTAAGCTTTTTAAATATATACAAATAAATCTTATGTTTTTAGTTGTTAACTAAAAATATCCATAAGCATTTAAAATTAAAACAACTACAAACATCACAGAATCATTATCATCATCATCAATTCATCGTTTAAAAATCAAATCAATACGAAATATAAGCCTAAATAATCATAGTCGAACGAAAACTCAAACTCTATTAAAACGAGTATAAAACTCAAAATTAATTGAAACCAAGCATTCATTTAACATCTGCAAAACTCTCTACGTAAACCAAAGCTATTCACAATCTTAAACAAATCAAGAAAAAGGCATGTAAGAGCCCAGCGGTTCGACTTCGGTTCATCAAGCAACGAACACGAATTAGTTAGCTAAGATAGGTGTTTAATACATCATTACACTCGTTTTTGTTCAAGGAATTAAAGCCCTATGTTTGTAACAACGATCATGCATCAGTTCAATCGAAATTGAACAAAGATGAATTAGGGTTCATACGATTAAATCTGATTTTTGATGAATTTATATTTTGTAGGGGGGGGTATGATAAGGAAGAAGGGGACATGTTTAGTAAAATTTAAGGTTGAAATAATGTTTGGTGCATTTTGGTTGTGTTATAATGTTGAAGGGTTGATTTTGACAAATTTATATTTAATATTAGGGGGAGGGGTTATAACAAGTCAGAACGGGGGGGTATATTTAGCCTGACCCTAAATTTAATCAGCAAACATGACCAATTTACAACATACAAGCTGGATCAAGAACCGAAAAAACAAAACGAAACGTAAATATTTGTCATTCGTCAATAATTGTATGATAAGCAGTCGCAACCGGCTTTTAACTTAAAGAAAAAACTTCTCGTGGTTTGACAATTTTAACCCTTTTGCTCCAAATTTTTCAAAATAATCATTATGCTTCCTATGATTTGACAGTTTAACCATTTTGTTCCAAACTTTTCCAATATGTCTCAATTATGCTCCATTTTTTTCGAAACAACAAGGAACAAAATGATTATAACTATCAAACCACAGGGAGCAAAATGATTAAAATGTCAAATCACATGAGGCATAATGATCATTTTGAAAAGTTTGAAGCAAAAGAGTTAAAATTGTCAAACCATATAGAGCAAAAGAGATGTTTTTCCTAACTTAAAAGAGCATAATCACCAACTGAACAATCAAACTCGAGATGAAAAATACAGCCCCTAACACCGTCCACAATGGTGACCCAAAACCCTTAGTCAGCTGCCTTCTTTTAAAGAAAAAAGAAAAAGAAAAATATATTTTCCATAACCCAACTCCCCAACTCAACCCTCTTCACCAACCCAAGTCACAAGACTCACGATCCAACTTTTTAGCTAATTTTGCATCCGATTTAGTTTTTCTATAATAACTTAAATGATTTAACTCTTTTTCAAAAATTTAATCACACAATCTTGTTTTTTTTGTGAACATCTCAACATAAATTTTATTAAAAACGGTGTTAATTAAAAAAAATTTAGATAAGACGCTTTTTAAAAAACTTATTGGTTTATCTTGTTCGCTTGAAAAAATATTAATTCATATTTATCCAGTACTATATTAATAAAACTTGAGTTGGGTTGGGTTGTTTAGACGAAAAAAAGAGATTATTTTTTTAATAAAAAATTAAGCAGTGTTGGGTCACTGATGTGAGTAGTTTAAAAGATCTACTTAAATAGAGCCAAGAATCGAGAGTGAAACAAAAACACCAGCACAACTCAAGCCGAAGAAAATGAGTTGTGGTACATTTAATTTTGCAACTAATCAAGGGAGAAAAAAGGCCCAACAATTGAACCAAAAACACCTTTGTTGTAGACTTGTAGATACTATCTCTATAAGTGGTTTCGAATCTGCTACAAGCCCAACAATATGAGCAGCCCATATGAAATTTACAGTTTATCACTGACAAGTCAAAAGACTCAAAACTAGCAAGAAGCCCAGCAATACAAGAAAAAACACAAGAATAAATGAATAATACTGATATATTTCAACATCCCCTTGAATTCTAGGTGGGCACACCAGATTTTTTTTATAAACTGGTCTTGGATAGACACCAATTTTGATTTTAGTCAACAAAGTCAAGAGCTGGTGATTATATGTACTGATAATTATGTCTTTATTTCTAGTTCTTTAAAACAATTTGTCTGTATGGCCTTTGATTTTAAATTTGCTTTTATTTATTTGAGTCACGGTTCTCTTATGAAGCACCTATTTTCTTTAAAATAAAAGTAAGATTTGTCTATATGTTAGCCACCCAAAGCATACCAATAGCTTAGCATTATTGTTGTAGTTTGTTTTTTTACCCTTTATTTAAGTGAAATAAGATCAAAACAGAAGGGTACGGCTAGAAGTGACAATAAAACGTTTCCAAAGTTAGACTCGACAACCTTACTCAAAACAGGTTTTAACCCTACTTCATCCTACCCCGTTACATATAAGGAAGGTTCACATGTATTCTAACCAACCCAACCGATTAGAAACCAGTTCCAAATAATACCCTGTTTAAACCCAAGGTAAATTATCTTAAAATTTTAAGTGATGCATTTCTCAATATTTTTCATTATACCTAATAAAAAAAATTAGCGAGGATAATGACTAATTTTTATAAATATATTTTACTTCAAAGACTAATTTTTCCACACATCCGAACAATTTCACAAGCTGTTGCAAAGATATAACGAAGATCAAAAGTAGGAACATAGATGGAATTATTTATGACACAATTTTTGAAACAAAGATGACGTCACCAGTTTAATTTCACGATCTTGAACTTTTCAAGGACTGTTTTGGACTGTTTGTATTTTTGTGAATCCTCGTATACTTTCTCATATCTCCACCCCAACTTCTCCCCACAATCTGAGCAGTGAACATCTGCCACCATGTGAACCCCAGTCAGGAGTCGACGGTTCAGTTTTGGACCGGCCACCATGTTCATAACATGGCAAAACAAAAATGCTCTTCTTCGATGACCTGCCTAAATTAAATGAAATATGCAACACATCATCACTTCAAGCTCAAACAATCACCGTATTAACACAAAATTTAAAAATTTTGATTTATTTTTCATTTCTATATGAATCTTCAATTTCATCTTTTAAAATTAGAGTTTTTATTAATTGAGTTTCTCAATATATATATATTTTGAGTATATCAGGGAAAAAGATTAATAAAATAAGTATTTGTAAAGATAGAAGTGGATAATAAGATGTGATAATTAAGCTTAACACAATTTATAAATAAATTTTAAAAAATGTAATATATAGTTAAACTATAAAGAATAAGATAAAGACTTAGATATGACTTCTCATAAACAACACGAAGCCAAAAATGAGAAAAAAAAAAAAGAAAAAGAAAAAGGAGGGTTGGGTTATTACTATACTATATACCAATGACACTGATTTTTTTATTGTAAAAAGTTTTGGAAAACAATGTGTTAGTGATATGCAGAGCCGGCTCACCTTTAGGAATTTAGAGGCAACGGCCTAGGGCCTCCAAATTTTTGGGGCCAACCATTCGGGTTATGCTAGGTTTATCGTCCAACTTATTTATTTTGTCGTTTTGGATCTTGAAAATTAGAAAGGCCACTCATGTTATCAAAAGAGAAAGTTTGTTTAAGGTTATCTCTTTCCAAATAATTACATCTTATACGTTTTTGTTTCACCTTTACTTGACGTAGTAATAAATTTTTTATTAATGGTACAAGTGAAACATTTTGACAAGCTTTCTAGCGGTAAATAGGATATTAATCAAGTAGATTAACAAATATGACATAATTATTAAACATTACCACTAAGTATTATACTTTCTACATTCTTCGTTTCTATCATTTGTTAACTTTAATAATAAGTAAACTTATGTAGATATTGACAAATTATGTTTTTTTTTTTTTTAAATTTGTGATCCATAATTTTTTATCAAAAGACAAAAGGTTATTTACGAAAAGGGCCTCAATTTTTGCATTTGCCTTGGGCCATCGAAAGAGCTGGCCCTGGTGATATGATTGACTGGTATGGCCAGCCAAAATGGCTAGCCTTACAATGACGGTTACGGACACTATGTATTAGTTGCCAAAACATAATGAGATGATGGATGAAAGAACTCTTTATACACATGAAGAATCTTATGTTACATGCCAAAAAAAAAAAAAGACGTTTCAAAAGTGAGGAAATTGTCTTTCTATACGTGTGCTCTAAAAATTATGTTTTCCAAAAGTAAAGTACTAAAAACATTTTTTTTTTAAAAAAAATATTTTCTTCTTATTCTTAGTAACGCTATGTGTAATGAAATGTGATCAGTTCATGTGTGTCCTTGGTCGCTCCGTCCTCACGCTGGATGACCTCCACACGGCGAAGTGACCATATAAATTAAAAATGTGATCATATAAATTAAAGTTTACCACGAAGTCTTTTCTGACAATATCGTCGTGAAGAGCTACATGTTTCCGGCAATTGTAGCAACCGTAAAACCTTGGAAGGATCACATCTGCCATCGAAGAGTTGGAGATGAACGAATGGATTTTCAGAATATATACCAATAGAACGATAAATAAGGAACTTCAACAGTTTTCCATTTTTGGTGCTTTCAAAAACTAATAATAATAAATAAAAATAAAATACATAAATAAATAAAATGTGGAATCTGAACGGAACTCAAGTATTAGAGACTAAATGCGTATAATAAATGAATGTGTTTTATATTGAGTGAATAACTAAAAAATATAAATTATAATTCATAATCATTTAGTGTAAAATAAAAAATTAAATATAATTAAGTGAAGCTATTCATTCCTTTATCCGCATCCCTGATTTCATCCCCTGTAAGGCAATCATCTCAGGAACGTGGAAAAATATTGTGAACATTGAATCCCACCTTTTGGAATCCAATGTTCAATTACGTAGGCTCATAAAAGGCGTGGTGGGAGATGAAACTATTATCTCTTTCTGGCAGGATTCTTGGGCAGGGGAGCTTCCCTTTGCTCAAATGTTTCCTTCCTTGTATGCTTTGGAACAAAGGAAGGCTTGTCTTGTTTCTGATCGAGTAAGATGGGTGGGGGGAAACATGCTGTTAACTGGATTTGGACTTCCCAGCCTTCGTCTTAGGTGATTCTTAATCAAATTGACCAATGCTTGTTGTGTATTAATCAACTTTCTTTAAAAACGGTAGTGATCATTGGGTTTGGTCGGGTGGCTCGAATGGTGTATGTCAAATCAGTAAGGATCATGTGTGCAAATGAAGGTAGTGATGGTCGCCAATTTATATGGAAGTGGTGTAAATGGGTTCCAAAGAAAATTAATATTATGGTGTGGAAGGCTCAACTTGGGCGTCTTCCAACTATGGATGCTCTGGCTAAAAGAAATATTCCGATTACGTCCCCGTTGTGCCCATTATGTGAGGAAATCAATGAATCGGCTAATCACTTATTCTCCTCCTGTTTTGTTGCATCATTACTTTGGCAAGGTATCTCTTCATGGTGCAATATTCAACGATCTTCGCCTTTTTAGCTCAAGCTCTGCTGGAGATCCACAAATTTAGTAGCTGGTGTGCCCGTTCTCAAAATGCTCTTCAAGTTGTCATTGCAATGTGGTGTATCTGGCGATTTCGAAATGATGCTGTATTTAAAAGGAACCTGCAGCCATATCATGGAATGCTTAAGGAGCTATAAGCATTAAGTTTCTTCTGGATTAAAAATGGTGGGAATCTTTATCTTGGGTGGATTGGAGTAATTTTTCCTTGTAATTGTTTTCATTCCATTGTTTTCTTTTGTCTTTTCTGTTATCCTGGTGACTGTAAATGTATTTTGGTGGTCATTGAGCTTTAGCTACTTTCTAGCTCGTTTTGGTGATTTTAATGAAATTTGTCGTTCAAAAAAATATATAATTAAGTGCTTGTAATTTAGTAGTTAATCCCTAGTCTCCCTTGACTTCCTTATAGGCTTATAACATATCTTAAATATGGATTCGAGACAATGCATATTTGTTGAAACATGTTCAGAAGTTTTACCAAGTTGTGAGGTTTCTACTAAAATGTGCTGGAGCGTACGCCCTAATTAAAGCATCAAATTCGAAAAGAGAGATGAAATTGCTCGGGTAATTTTTTATTATAGTATACGTGGATAGCATTTTTATCTGCTTTAGATTTATATAATGGTAACTAATTTGTATGTTAAAAAAATTATTATTGTGAATAAAAAAATTATTTATATATAGAACAACGAAAAGCACAAACACGGTCGTATATTGTTTTAGAAATTTTAGTGTAAAATATGTATTTTCTTCCTCAAAATAATTATAAGTATTTATAAATAAAACTACTTTTATTACCGTACATTAATGTCATAATTTAATTCTCCCTTGAATAAATTACAAAAAAAAATACATGTTTCAAAATTACAAATATATTTCTATATATTTCTATTATAATAAACAAAAATCTTTTTGCCACTTGTCAAATTTTCATGTTCATATTGTCACTTGTCACTTTTGTATCATCCTACTCAATCCTCCCTCTTATTAATTATATATTATCTTTTCTAATAAATAATTATACTATTAATGAGTAATAATATTATATGCATTTTTCATGATAGAAAATAGTTTGTTGATAAATTAAAAATCAAATATTTTTATTAAAAAACACACTTTAATAAAAGTTTATACAAAAAAAAATCAGCTAAAAAACAATTTAAAAAAATAATAAAATAAACTATAAATCATAGTTTTTAAATAATGAGCTTTTTTTATAAACAAATGATGCCTCTTTTAGCGAAATATTTAAAAAGTAATTGTTTTACAATCAAAAGTTATAAAAATGATAAGAAAATTTACATTTTTAGTAATTGAGTCAATTGAATTTAATAATTATATAAATTGTACATTATTTTTTTGATTTGTAACAATTAGTTTTAGATAAAAAAGTAAGTGAAGTTTTTAGCATTAGTTAGTTTAAAAATCATTACTGCTACAAATTAAAAAAAGTCAAGTATTATTTCATTAGTTATTAAAAATTTTAATTATTGTTTTATCACTTAAAATACTTATTATGTTAGAAAATCAAATATATATTTATTATATTTACGGTTATTATGAGCAGTTATTAAATGTATATATTTGTATGTACGATGAAAGGGATGTAATTGTGAGATGTAAATTCTGAGATTGGTTGTGTGATTATTTTTTTCTCACGTTATCAGCACGACGCTCTAAATCACGAATTGAAGGTTCCAAGTTCGTTTTTGATTGTTAATCGAATTGAGTGAGATGTAAATTCTGAGATTGGCTGTGTGATTATTTTTTTCTCATATTAATATTTAAATCAATTTATATCAAAATATTGTTTTATTATATTTAAATTTTATTACTATTTATTTAATATTTTATATTCACTCCGTGTAATACACGGGGTAATAATCTAGTAATTCATCAAACACGTTGCAAAAAAAGGGAACAAACTAATAACAATAATCGTCACCCTCATTTTAGGAACACAAATTACCGTCCCGCAGTGGATGAATTGTTGTGACATCTAATTACGAACATAAAATTTCCCCAAATAAGTTAAACTAAACATATACCATCCTTTTCAAAATCAAATATGTCACTAGACCTTTTTGTTTTCTTTAAACAACATAACTATACCATAAATTTCCCCAAATCCAATGAATATTAGGATTAATAAATTAAACCAAAAGTATTGATATCTATATAACGCAAGAAAACGTAATTAAAATTCAAGCAAATAATATCCATAAACTTATCATGTTCTTGTGAAGGAAATAAGAAAAGTAAATTACTGAGATGGTCTATATGTTTTACTAGTATTTCACTCTTGGTACTTATGTGTCACACCTCGGTAACAAAGAAGGAATCCATAAAAATTTAGGATCCGACACCATGATAAAATAGTATTTTATATAAAAATATAAAATGGTTTTCATTATTATATCATGTTAATATTTATTTATTTTTATCATTCGATTGTTCGAATTCAAAATCACTTTAGAAATCCAAATTTCGAATTACCAAAAAAATCGATTCGAATCTTTGATAAAACCCTATTTTGACAAACATACTTCACAATACTTGTGATGATATGAGAAAGGAACAAAATTGCATTTAAACAATATAATCATTCCTGCTCTTAGTTCAACATTTTCTTTTCATATCAAGGTTATACATCTTTTTAAAGTAACTTCAACTCCATTCTTCGTTTTCTTCACCATTTTCACCTCTTTGCACCAATGTTTATACCCTCTCTCTACTGCTTCTAGTTCTATCCTTATTTTTACCTTATCATCATCATCATCAGTCTCACATAAAGAAAGAAATGAACCCTTTCTAGCCAAACCTTTCACTTTCGAAAACCGATTCAAATCCCCAAACCCCGCGAGAGTCGCGCAACGTTTCAAATCCTGTCATAACCAAAAAGTATTTATTTAGTTATGTAACACATAAAAGGTTGTAGGTTCTAGTCTTGTTCAAAGAATTTCGGTTAGAAAATATAACAGAAGCAGAGTTGGTTAACAGATACATTGGAAACCGTGCTTACGGGTACGTTCGTTCGGGTGTTATGTTTGGTGGGAATGTACATCTTTGACTGTTGCCAGCTTGGTAAGATCCTTGTGACCGAGTTGTTGATAAATTCGGCTATGAAAGGCACATCATTCTTGGCTAAGTCAAGTTGTTCAACCATCTCAAGGGCGACCGATAACGCGGTGTCGGTTTTTAGATAAAACAGGAAATGTATGTTCCTAACAAGACCTGCGATCGAAAGGTCATAGCATTATCAACAAACACACAAACATACCCGGTATATTCTCACTTTACAATAGCGTCTATTGGAGGATAGAACCAAATCTTAACCCTATCACAGTTGAGATAGATAGTAGCCTCTATCAAAGTTAATCATCCAAACGATTTTAACATTAACGTTAAAATTAGTGCAATTTTACTTATATCATTGAGGACTCACACATATATACGTTATATGTGTGCACTGCAAATGGGGCGTGAGATAGCATTATCAATATGTAAATCAAAATGTGTTGAACATTGTTACAAATTACCAATTGGGTCAGCAATTCTCATGGTCAAAGAAACCGAGTTATTGTTGTTTCTGGTGCCTTTCAGTCTAAACTCATTTTCTTGATGCTTCCAACAAAGTTCTACTACTGGCATTGCTAATGGATCCCGGGTCGGTTTTTTAAGATTCTTGGGCTTAAGAAACGGGTCTTCTAGAAGCTCCTTAGCAGACAATCTTTGGTTTGCTGGAACCAAACATTTCTCAATAAACTGTTTGATCTTGGGATCACTCACTTTGTCAAGAGAAGCAGGTTTAATACCCTGTTAATCATCGATTAACCAGTTAACAACTTTCATAATCTTGATTAAGTTAATGAACTCAGATGAATGCAAGTTAAGTTGATTACATTGGTAACTTTCTTGTATATCTGAGCCGGGTTCTGGCACTCGCTATACGGGTACTCAAATGTAACCATTTCCAACATGCACATACCGAAAGAGTATATATCAGCTAGCTCGTTATATTCCTCCTCGTAAAGCTCCGGTGCCATGAATTCGGGGGTTCCTACATTGCATATACAGCTAATGAGACGCTTGTTCGTGTGATTAGTTTTATATACTTTCGCACGTATGGGGTTGAACAATTTGCCACAAGGGCCGGCCCAACTCGCCAAGTAACCCAAGCAAGGGTTTAGGGCCTCCAACTTTTATAAAAAAATAAGTAAAATGTCATTTTATTCTCTATGATTTGATACCTTTTGTCATTTTATTCCAATATTTTAAATTTTGTCATTTTGGTCATTATTGTTTCATTTTATTGTTATTTTTGTTATTACGGTTTCCATTTTATTGTCATTTTAGTCCAATTAAATTTTAAACTTTGGACTAAAATGTCAAAATTAACCAAACCACATAGACGAAATCACGAAAATGACAATAAAATGGAAACCATATTAACCAAAATGACAAAATTTAAACTAATATATACTAAATTTGCAAAAGTTGTCAAATCATGAGGACTAAAATGACATTTTACTTTAAAAAAATTTATTTGTAGTGAGTTTTTTTAGTTTATATTTTTTTGTAGCTTGTGGGCTTTGAAAAAAGTATAGTGATTCTATAAAGATCTACATAAAAACCTTCTAATATTCAATTGATTCCTTTTTAAAGATTGATTATAAGCATTTTATTTTTGAATCTGCATTTAAAAAAATTAGAAAAATAATTTTAATTTAAATAATTTATAAATTTAAATATAAACAATTTTTTTAACTCTGCAATAGATAAACTTTTAATTTATTATTGTCAATCTCAATCATCGATAAAAGAAGAAAGATTTTAACGAAACCGTTAGTGAAGGGCCCAACTTGAAGTAATGCTTTCACCGCCTAATTATCCAAACTTGTTTACATTAATTTAAAAAAAAAAAAATTTCTCAAATCTTACCAATGAAATTATTTGCAGTTGGCTGCTGCAAAACAGTCGCCAATCCAAGATCACCGATTTTAATTTCACCGTGGTTTCCATTAACGAAAATGTTGTCACATTTCAAGTGACGGTGAATCACAGGAGGGTTTTGACTGTGAAGGTAATCAAGACCATTAAGAATCTGTCGTGCCCAGTTCTTGATGGCTTTCAAATCCACACTTTTATGTTTCTTACGGTATCTGCTTCAAGTAAATTAAAAATCCAAGTTAAGATTATGCAAATATAAAAAAATATATATAAAAAAATGATTTTTGATCAGACAGAAGACTCACTGTCGCAGGTTTCCTGATGTGAAGAGCTCTGTGATCATGTTTAAAGTCTTGTTTTGGATATCAATCCATGAATCATGCAATTTGATGATGTTTTTGTGTTTTAGTGATTTAAGAAGATGAACTTCTGAATACAATGTTTTGTAATCGTCTGGAGATTGCAAGACATCATCATTGATTCTCACTTTGTTCCAGGCGACTTCAATTCCTTCAAATTGGTCAAATGCCTTGTAACTGTTGATTATTTCAACATCGTGAGCGGATCGTTAATCAATTCAATCAAATAAATATAAACAGATGTCCAGTTTAAAAGAAATTGGTCAAATGCCTTGTAACTGTGATTATTTCAACATCGTAAGCGGATCGTTAATCAATTCAATCAAATAAACATAAACAAATGTCCAGTTGAAAAGGAATTGAGAACTTGTTTGAAGATTTGATATCATGATTCCTGCTTTGATGCTCATAATTGATGGAGAATTGATAGAAAAGTTTATTTGTGTTTTTAAGAAAATATTTTGAAGATTGATGATTGTGATATGAACAATGGATGATATTCCTTCTCCATTTTTTCCTCTAAGGGCATCTAAAAAAAATCAATAATATCTCCTTCAAGTAATCAATATTTACAATTACTTCTATCAGTTGGGGACTAGTTATGTCATATTGATAAAGTTAATCAAATGATCTGTAAAACCACACTAACGAATTATTTCCAATAGTAACTAGATGAACAAATTGGAATTCAAATCAGATTTGAAAATGAAATTCAAATTCAAATTTTGTATGAAATGATTCAAGTTTTGGAAGCTTACACTTTCTTGAATGCTCCTTTGCCCAGAACTTCAGAGTACTGTAAAATATATACGAACACATTAAGAAAATATGTTTTATGAGATATAATTAGCTAGATGTTATTTATACCAAAATTCGTAAGTTAAGGAAAAATTAACATAATATTTTATAATTTAAAATTGAAATTTCTCTTGTAGATTTTTTATTTCGTCTCTAACTTGAATAATTGTGTCGTGTTTGGGTTGATTTTTCCGATACAATTTATGAGTTTGTGTCAAATTCATATATTCTTGTTAGGTTATACGTGTCAACCCGTAAACACAGCATGTTTAGCCGCAAAATCTGATGAAATCAAAGCCTTTGTTTTCTAAAATCAGAATCAACAGACGATGAAACAAAAATCATGAACCAGAAACTATAAGCTTTATTGAATCAAAATTCTGGTACAAAGAAACCAAAAACTAACCTATTTATGATAAAACAAAACACAAACCAAATCAAATTTTAATCCAAAAACTTCTGCTTACTCAACCAAACCAAAAGTATAACTCAACTAAAACTCTAAAACTCAACAAAACAATTAAAAACTAAACTTTATAACTTTTAACCCTTAAACTCTTCGATATTTACAAGATTAGTCTAATAAAATCAACCAAATCCTGAAATATTTTTTAAGTTGATCCAAACACCAATCAACAAGAATCATATTCAAACAATAAATGAGATGAGAACATGAATACCCTTATGATTCGTCCAGTCGGGTCTATTTCAACATAATCAGCCTCCAAGGCAGTAACACCTCCATCTCCAGCACCAATCAACCCATTTTTATTACCAGAAGAACCCATTTCTCCAATAAGCTACCAAATATAATTATATAAACCCACCAAACAACCGAGTTCAAACAAGCAAACAGAAAGATAAAACGAGCACAGAAGAGAAAATCACAAAGTCAGTTTAAAAAATATACACAACCCAATTACAAAAACCCCAATCCAACAAGGGTCTTAGAGAAGGCCTGCGAAACAATCACGTGAGAATCGAATGCCGATCGCGTATGGGATCGAGACCGGCACCCGAAACTTGCATCAAGGTTTCTTGACGATGAGGAAGAGAAGATACGGTTGAAAATGAAAATTTTGTATAATGTCATCACACAAATTTGTATTGACAGGAGCTTTTATGAATTATAACGCTTAAAGAATCAAACTAATGCTAGAAACACCCTTTTTCCTCTAAAAATCACCATCTCTTTGTTTGATTATCTCTTTTTCCTGTTAAAGATGATCAAAATCCAAACTTGTTTTGGGTTGAAAACATGAAATTGGGTCTCAATTAACGATGCGAAAAACGAGATTATGGATTGAGAAATGGTGAGTTTGAGCAAGGAAATGAGGGTGAAACTTGAGCAAAAGTAGCCCCAAGATGAAACATTAAATGTGAGATTGAGATAAATAGGTGTACGGAAAATTAGGCATCAAAAAGATTATGAAAACTTGTGAGTTTGGAGGAAATGACGTGGTAGAAGATATCCGTGGACCGTGGCAAAATAACAGGATTTGACTAACATCTGTTGGGTCCGAGGTTGTTGACTTCTTG
This sequence comes from Mikania micrantha, assembly GCA_009363875.1. NCBI lineage: Eukaryota > Viridiplantae > Streptophyta > Magnoliopsida > Asterales > Asteraceae > Mikania > Mikania micrantha. Next base: position 51,914,692 of record CM018689.1, on the reverse strand, counting down.
TCGTCAAAATCTAAAAAAAACAGTGTTTGTTTCCATAAAAATAAATATGCGGTGAACGTGGATCGAACACGTGACCTTCAGATCTTCAGTCTGACGCTCTCCCAACTGAGCTATCCCCGCATTTGTGAAAGCATTTGATATTTAATTTATTTAATCATAGACAAATGACCCAAAAATAGATAAACCGGCTAAACAAAAAACGACCTGTTACCGGTTCGTCAGTTCGGCTGACGGTTCTTACTTTTTTATTATTGGTCTTCGTTCTAGTATGATGATTCTGTAGTCAATATTAACTTAAGATTTTACGCCCATTTTTTACCTTTTGCTGACCGAAAGTTTAGTGTGATAAATTATCTTGTTAATATATTTGGTTATTAAATAAATTGTTGATCCTGAGGCTGTTATTTATGAACCAATTTTATGGTTAGTGGAATTAAACAAGCTAAAACTCATGCATTGAAGCAAGTCACTACTATTAAAAAACCATGATGTTTTAGTGGATCAGTTATAAAGATTAAAACCTAAATAAAAAACACTATCATGTATGTACACTGTAATATAAGATATTTTTTGAAAACTTTTGTATGAAATTAAGGGAAGTCAAAAGAGATATCGCACGATGTGACATGTTTACAAACTGTATTACCAACGCCGTGTTAGTGACATTAATTTGGTTAAATACAGAAAAATGTGTGAAATTGTTACAATTAAGTTATGAAGATCAAAATCTACTTAAAAAAGTAACTATATAACGACACCAATATTATTTAGTTGGTGTCGGATGCATTCTTAATGATAGAACTTTAAACATTGAGGTGCTTAAATTAATATTATACAATGTTACATGGTAAGTTTGAAAGGTTTTCTAAAGTTATGGAGTGTAAGCTAGAAGTGGTTAACAACTTTACCACATGCACCTCAAATTGATGTACTTGAAAAAAATTATTGTTGTATTAGTAAAAAACTAATAGGTTTTAAAACATATATTATATATAATACATAACTAGTGTATTACCCCGTGTATTACACGGATTGAATATAAAATAGTCAATTAATGAAAATTTAATATTATAAAATGATATTTTGATATAAAATAATTAATTTACATATTAATAAAAACTTTAACTAATATGAAATGATAAATGATCTTCTTGATCTATTAGAATTGATATTATTGAACTAATTAACAGTTAAAAACCTTTAGTTTTTATTTTGTCAAAAACTAACTTTGTAAATTAAGAAGGTATGCAATTATTAAAATTGAAGGACCAATTTGAATATATCATAACATAAAGGACCAAAAGTGTAGCTTTTCTATCAATTTATAACTTTGGTTTTTGAAGAAATATATAAAACATAATTTTTTTTATAAAACTCTTATTGTTTATAAAAAGCTCTAGTTTATATTATATTTTATTTTTAAAAAAATTATTTTTTAAGAAAAATTGTTTTTATGAAAATTTTATATTTTAATAACTTTTTTAAGGTGTTTTCTAATAAAATATTTGATTTAAAATTTTTAAGAACTATTTTTATATATGACAAAGGTAAATAATATTAATTGTAATTAGTATTAATAATATTATTATTATTTAATATGAGAGAGATTATAAGTATTTGATAAAAGAGATAATTAAGTGAATTTATAAAAAGTTGACATGTGTCAATGATAGTATAGGAAGGTGACAAGTGGCAAAGGAAGATGTTTGTTTATTAGAATAGATATTAGAAACTAAAAAAACTTAGATTTAAAACATTAGAAAGTAATTGAATAAAAGATTAAAAAGAGAAGAATAAGTGGTTTGTTTTACGGTTTTCATAAAAAATCGGTCGTAAATAACCGGACCGGACCGTTTGTGTGTGTATATACGCATATATATATATATATATATATATATATATATATTTGAACTTTGTGTAGTTCATTCACCTTAAACTATAAAAGGTTTGGTTTGATTCAATTTTAGTTTTGATGTGATCAAAAGCCCAAACCACCTGTACTGCGCACGACATTGAAAAAAGAATCTTAATATAATTGTTTTTAAAATTGTTTTACTGTCTATTACCAACTCATTGTAACTTTATATGTTTCTTTTATTACATAATCATGTTAATTTCATAGAGGCAACAAGCACAATAAATTTTATAAACACATTCCATCATGTAATGTTGCTTTTAATTTACAATATATTATTTCTTATTAAACGAACTTTTTTAAATTTTTATACCGAAACATAAATATTAATAATTTCTATAGCAAATTACCAATATAGTCGTTGTGGTTTGCTAATATTTCACTTTTGGTCTATATGTTTCATAAATTACTCATATGGTCTCTAAATTTTGACATTAGTAACACATATAGTCCTCGGTTCACCAAATTACCATAATATAATTGACCAAATTACCCTCAAATAAGGAATATATGGGTTACAAATGTCAAATGTTAGGGACCATATAGGTAATTTATGAAACTGAGGGACCAAAAGTGAAACAGTAACAAACCACATGAATCATCTCGGTAATGTACTTTGATTTCTATTTATGTTTTAGTTTCCGGTCACGAATGGATTTTGATAATCATACCACCAAAATGCGCGCTACAAGTTTTCTCGTTGATTGCTAAACTTAGGGATGTTTACGGTTCGGTTTCAAGATGTGAAACTGCCCAAACCGTTCATCGGTTCGGTTTTCATGGTTGGTTTTTTTAAAACATCGGTCGGTCGGTTTCAACAGTTTAAAACCGTAATTAACGGTTTGGTTTACGGTTTTCATAAAAAACCGCTCAATGAAAACCGGACCGGACCGTATATGTGTGTGCACGCGTATATAAATATAGATATATGTATATACACACAGTGGCTGACCCAGGAATTTTTTGAATGGGGGTCGGAACTTTATTGGGGATATTGTATGTCATTAAATATTTCATTTTCTGGACCGATTAGAATTGGGCCGAGTCAGATTTATCAAAAAAAATGAAAAAACTAAAGTAAATCAAAAACCATTAGAGTTGTTACTCCTATTTATGTCGAAAATTCGATCTTTTTAAGTCACAGATAATGCATATTGGGTTATTTGAGTATTAATTTTATTAGTTTTGCTTTCCAAATGGTTTTAAATTAGTCTTCAACAGTGTTATCAAAATTTCATGGGTGTCGGTGTCAAAATTTCTTGGGAGTCGGTTAAGATTAGATCGTACATAGAACACGTTAAAATTAAAGTTTACGGGGGTCGCCCGACCCCCATAAAATGGGCTAGGTCCGCCCCTGTATACACATACATATATCGATATATACATATATATGCAGATAGGGGAAGATTAAAAAAACGACTCTCTTAAAGTGATAACTCTAAATAACCCGTCAAGATCAAGCTAAATTTTCAAAATTTTTTAACATCATTGTAAACACAATTAAAACACTTTTTTTATGAGTTTGCGTAAAATTTTAACTTACAGTACTGTTTTTAAAATTTTGTAACGTCGTTGTAAGTTTTTAAAAGGAAAAATTTCTCTTTTACTACATGTGGTTTGACAGTTTTAACCTTTTTCCTCCAAACTTTTCAAAATAGACATTATGCTCCTATGGTTTGACAGTTTAACTATTTTGCTCCTTGGGTTTGACAGTTGATGTCCTCGAAAGTGGTCTAAGAAAATAACTATAAAAACTAACCTAGACTCAACTTAATTACAACGAGTTAAAACCGAAAATCCTAAACTAAACCACTACGACAGGCAAGTGTACCTATCAATTGTAGAATAGCTAACGAAAGTCCGGATATCGAACCCACGAGACACTGACTTAACGAAACAAAATTAGAAAATGATTAAAACAAATAAAGGGGGGTTTTGAATAAAAATGATAATTCAATTAACCTAATTACCCTAATTAAATTAGAAAAGCAATTTAACTAATATTTAAACCCTAAAACAGATTAACGAATTTAATTAAAAGATATGGTTTATAATTTTAGAAAAAAAACTTAAACAAATGAGAAAACTCTACTTAGGTAGAATTCCTGTCTGTGATTATTGACACTATTGACTTTGTTTGATATGATGGAACTAGGATCTTAAACAGCAAAATATAAGTAATCTAATGGATTCTGGATTAATTACCAGATAAAACCAACTAAGAAAATCTAATATTGCAATAAACACACTAGTTAATTGAATCACCTCCCGGATTTTTCCAATAACACTTATGTACTCAAATGAACAAGTCACATTCCTGATTTTCTCATTCCAATACACCTAAGATGCAAGGAGTAATCTTAGAATGTCTAATTTGACACGAAATGACAATAACATTAAGTCTTTCAATTAACCAACCCTTCCGGGTAATTATCATGAAAACCCTAATGCTAAAGATCACCCGACAAGTCTATCACCTTCCGGATTTCTAAACTTAGATACATAAAGAACCCTAAAAACATCAATTATATCTTTTCCTATGGCTAGTGATATCAAACAAGCCACAAACTAGTCATAACACCAAGTCGATGACCTAATACGTATCTAACACCGAAAGACATTCAATAAACACGTATGGAACATGATATAAACTGATATAATCAAGATTAGATATGCAAAACTCATCAAAATGACACAATAAGATCTGTTACAAAAGTGTTTTCCATCATATATCAAAACAATAGTCAATAGTCATCAATAATCATTCAAACAATCATTCTAACCTAAGTAGAATCAAACAATTAGCCTACTAACATCATCATCAGTCAAGAAATCCCAGAAATATCATAACAAGATGAAATATAATACTGAAAATTAAGAACAATTGAGAACAAAGATTGACCAAGATGATATCACATGTAAACAAGGTCTTCTAGCCCTCCAATGCTTCCCAAATGCCTCCTCAAGCTCCTGGATAGCTCTCCTGCTTCAAAAATGGTCGAGAATGATAATTGAAACGGCTGGGGAGCGTCTCCTATTTAATCTCGCTTGAATCTTGACTTTTTTCAAATTTCAAACCTGTCGCGTACCGCGGAGACTAATTCAAAATAACACCGCGTACCGCGATGGACAAAACAAGCGGGGAACCCCCGAAATACTTCGCGTATCGCGAAGGTGAATTTCTTCCTCATCGCGTACCGCGATGACGTCATAATTATGAAAACTTGTCTTTTTCTCTTGATTTCAACCGGGGCTCGATTCCTTTGGGTTTCGAACTCGATTTCCGCTCATTTCATTCGACAAGCCTGTAAAAACAATAAACATGTAAAAAGAATCTAAAAATAAACAAAAACGACATATTTACAACTTAAAATCAACTAAAAACTATTTAAAAACCAGATGTGTTTTACAACCCATCAAAAATACCCACACTTGAACATTTTTCGTCCTCGAAAAAGATTTTGCAATGGAATCACAACCAGAAATTTATCTTTAAACTTAAAATTTTAAAACACATACGCATTAACCACGATTGTCAGTATAATATATCCATTTAAACCAACAACTGATATATAGGTTCCCTAATCTTGATTCATTATGTTCAAATGATTCAATCAACTACAGGTATTACACTCAAGTCATATAAATCAACTTAATCCTGATAAAAGCTTTCAAGTTACCATTACATTCGAACAACCCAAATGAATTTAAAAATCAAACCTTAGATGGAATGGATGAAGATATGGGCATTTTGCTTATAAAATAATGAGCCTAACTTAGTGGTGTTTCACTCGGTTGCCATCCGGGGTATGACACATAAGCTGCAGCTCTTATTTTATTTTATTTTATTTTATTTTTTTCTGCAAGCTCAGCCCATTTAGTGGATTGATGGATGATGTTTCTTTTAATCAGGCGCCATAAGTCTCGAATTTATTTTCATAAAAAGAGAAAATATGTGCCAGGTTTAATTTTAAAAACATTAAGCTGTTTGTTTGCAAAAGTTCCTCTAATCACAATTAAACAGTTTCAGAATCCCCATATTTCCCAAGCAAAACCCATTAGCATCATGAAAATTAAGTAAATTATATCAATACTAGAGAACCTTTCTATCAGTTAGGCCTACTCACATATCCCAAATTAGATGCGTACGTTTAAACTTTTAAGAAAACATAAAATTTTGATTATACTATCATTTTCCATTTAAATGCAAAACACAATTCAAAGATTTTTTTTTTTTTTACAAAATCATATACAATATTTACAATCTAACCTAGAAAATTTTGAAAATTCAAACTCAATTTACAATTAAACAACTAAAAACCTAAATAAAAATGAAAAAGACTAAACATAAATAAAAGAAAATAAAGAAAATAAAAAAAATAAAAACAAAAATTTGGAAAAGACTTAGCTGGTTTCATGTAACAGCCGTGCATGTCAAATCAAGAATAACACAATCGTATAGCATTCCATTCGCGATCGAGTTATTGTAATCATGTTGATTGCCTTTCTAATACATAAGTTATCACTACCCAACTGATAAGGGTAATTCAAACCAAACTGCAAATGAAACTCTAAACAATCCAAACAAGATTAAAAGAAAAATTTAAAAATAAAAGAACTCAAACCTAACTAAAACTGACTTGATTATTTACAAATGACTCGATATAAAAAAAATGAAAATCTTTTTGTATTTTATTAATTATTTTTAACAATTTACTAAAAATTTACAATTTATTTACTAAAATTTTAAAAAATTTACAATTTTACTCAAATCTCATACCCACACTTAAAATTACACATTGTCCTCAATGTGGAATATGAAATAATAAACAATTCATCATAAATATACAATTACAATAATTACAACTTCCCTGATATGTGACAATTTCTCATAAGTCTCATCAACCGCCATCAAATCCAATCGCAATCACAAATAATTCCAACTTTGCATTCTGAACATTCACGATGAATTTGGCAATCCACTAACACTCACAACAAACCATCAACATATACATGGATAATAATGAAAGAAAAACTGTACAAACAATAATCAACCAAAACAACCATAAAATATATACAATCAGTAGTCTAAATACATCTGATTTCAACAAAATATAATCCAAATATATACAGACCATGATGATAAAAACAAAAATAAAGAAAAATACAAAAGATACAACTACTACTGCCAAGATACTGAAATCTAATCATGAAGCTCATCAGCATCTCCTCCTGGCTGCTGAGGCTGATCCGGAGCTCTAAACCACTCAGGAATCTCAATCTCAAAATGTGCAAAAAGAAGGCGCATCATCTGACCCAGCCTCTGCTGCTCCTCCCACAGGCTCTCTAAAGTGATACGGGGAGGACGAGGCTGACGAAGAGGAAATACCTGAGGTGGCCTCTCCGCCCTGTGCAAAATCCTCTGTCTCTCCGGTGGTACCTGCCTCTGCAGAACCTCCGCATCTGGGGCCCTCTCTGGTGCAGGCCTAGCTGGCATCCAAGTAGCTGGATCGGCCATAGAACACATGCCAGCTAGCCGCATATCGTCTAAACTATAACGCCCCGTCTCGGGTCCCTCTGTCAAAAATCGGCGTGGGAATCTGTTAAAGACTCCCAGCCTAAAAGCTATCCTCCCAATATAGGGCCCTAAATCTAGTCTAGCCGTCGCCCCTCCACGGCGAATCCTCCCAAATGATGACAATAAAATACAGGCGAGGTTAGCCGGGCGACGGCTAATCATGCTATACATACAGAATAGGTCCAGCTGGTTGCACTTCTCTGCACCGGCCCTGCGACCGATGAGAGTGCAACTAACCATCCTGTGGACATATCGAATGAGTGGATCACGAATCGAGGACTCGATAATCGCACTCGTGAACGGTCCATCAGCTATGGACGTCCAAAACTCCTCCAGCTGTCTCTCAGTAATGCCCAAGTCACTAGGCTCCCTCACTACTGACCTCAGGCTCTGAGCAAAGCCAGGCTCTCTCACCTGCTCTGCTGTGTAAAATCCCGTCGCAATCGCGAACTGCGGGATGCTCATGGAAAATGTACGTCTGCCTAAGGCAAACGATACAGCAGCAGGATCATCGAATGAGCCTGACATGTGACGAAATGTCGAGTGGAACTCGACAGTCAGCTCCATGTACTGAGGCCACCTACAGTCTAGGGCAGTCCTCCACTCGTCTCGTACAATAGCATCAAACTCATCAAGACGCCCTAACCTCTCTAGTAGCTCTCTATCAAAAGTACGGTGGTGGTAATGCTCCATCGTCACAAACCTCTCACATCTGGTGGCCTCCTCTGTCCCCTGCTCGAACTGCAGGACAGTGTGATCTCTGAGGACACGCTGATCTATGGGAACCGCCTCATCCTCGTCAATAGGGAGGATCTCCTCTGATGAATAGCTGATCTCTCGAGCCCTCCTCCTCGACGAGCTCGATTCTCTGGCCCTCTTGGCCCCTGCAGCTGAACTCTCTGCTGCTCCAGACATCCTACAATAGCAGTTTACAAATATACAATATACAGAACAATTTTACAAATTAAACTAATTCGAAACCTAAATTTAACCTACTTACAAATTTTTACAAAAATTTTCTATTTACAGAGTATAATTTTACAAATTAAAACTATTTACAAAATTTACAATTAATTTACAAAATTTACAAAAATTTACAATTTATTTTACACAAAAATATTTTACAAAAATTTATTTACAAATTAAAAATTATTTACAAAATTTACAATATTAAAACTAATTCAAGTATTTACATACATATACAATTAATTAAAACAAAAAAAATTAGCAAATTTTATTTACAAAAAAATTATTTACTAATTTTCAAATAAAGTTAATCTAATTTTTTTTACACTATATATATACAAAAATTATTTAAAAGATTTTAACCTAATTTTAATTTAGAAAAATTTAACTTTATTTACAAAATTTATTATATACAATAATACATTATAAATCAATTTTTATTTATAAAATTAATTACAAACGTTTTCTGTGTTTCAACATTCGGATTCACTGGGATTCTGAAACCATCGCGTACCGCTAAGGGCTGGGCCGCGGTACGCGGCCCAATTTGGGAACCAGAAAAACGAGCAGCGATCTACAGTGGCAATCTGAACCCCATTTCGTTTCAATACCAACACAAACCAATCCTAACTACATTTAATCTACAAAATCTACAAACTATCCTAAATCTAGAAACGAAAAATCGAAAAAGAAATTGAGAACTATACCTAATCGCGATGTGAATCGGTGTTTGGTGGTAGTACACGATGAACCGGAGACTGTGATGGTGCGATGGTGATGGCAACGCACTATGGTGATGGTGGTGACTGGTGGTTGGTGACCGGCGGCTAGTGGTGGTGGTAGCGCAATGGTAGTGATGATGCACGGTGGTGGAGGTGACGGCGATGAAGCGGTGGTGGTGGCTGCACGGTGGAGAACGGTGACAAGTGGTGGTGCTACGGTGGCGGTGCGGTGGTAATGGTGGTGACTGGTGGTTGGTGACCGGCGGCTAGTGGTTTTGGTTGTGTGAGGGTACGCGAAGGTGTACCTGTTATTTATTAATTTTTTTCTTTTCCCGAAATCCTCCGCGTACCGCGGAGGGAATTTTGTTCCTCGATCGCGTACCGTGACGAGTTTCGATGGTTTTTTTGAATTTTTCATTTTAAACAACTAAAATAGTATACAATAAAAAAAAGAAATCAAACAAAATTAAATAAAATTAAATAAAATAAAAACTACCTAAATTACAAAATTAAAAATTAATTACCTAGAATTTACAATCTAAACCTAATCGAGTTACGATGTGACTAATAGGTTCGGTTTCCATATGCGTAGACGGTATAGGCTAAAACTGTACCAAATACCCACACTTAATTCCTAACATAATCCTATCGTTTAAAACTCGTGAAACTCTACAATACTTAAAACAAAAACAAAGACACGAAACACACGCTAATCTATTTTACAAACTCTACAAATCAGGCATTGTCCTTACTTACGCAACTCAAGGAGTGCTACCTCCTTTTCAGTACCGATCGGCCCTCCGATGTATAGCTTCAACCGATGCCCGTTAACCTTCCATGTCCGACCTTCTGATTCAAGCTCAACTGCTCCGTGTGGAAAGACCTCATTCACAACAAACGGTCCTTTCCATTTGGACTTCAACTTACCTGGAAATAACCGGAGCCTTGAATCATAAACTAGCACCTGATCACCCTTCCTAAACTCCTTCACACCTCTCAACTTACGATCGTGCAACGCCTTCGTACGTTCTTTATAACTCCATGATCGTGCGTATGCCTCGTCACGCAACTCCTCTAACTCATGCAACTGAAGAAACCGATTTTTCACAGCACTCGGCAAATCAAGATTCACACTCTTCAACGCCCAAAACGCCTTATGCTCTAACTCAACTGGCAGATGACACGCTTTACCATAAATCATCCGAAAAGGTGTGGTCCCAATCGGATTCTTAAAAGCTGTCCTAAACGCCCACAACACCTCGTCTAGCCTATCTGCCCAATCCTTACGGTTTCTACCTATCGTCTTCTCAAGAATCCTCTTCACACCCCTATTGGCATTCTCAACCTGGCCACTAGTCTGTGGATGATAGGCTGTTGACACTCGATGGGTCACCCCGTATCGTGCCAACACCTTCTCCAACTGTGCATTACAGAAATGCGTGCCTCTATCACTTATCAATGCCTTAGGGGTTCCAAACCTACAAAACAATCTCTTCAGAAATCCCACGACTCCTCGTGCATCATTCGTGGATAAAGCTTGAGCCTCTACCCACTTCGAGACATAATCAATAGCCACGAGGATGTACCGATTCCCTCGGGATGAAGGGAACGGTCCCATGAAGTCAATACCCCAAATATCAAAGACCTCAACCCCCTGGATGGGGTTCTGGGGCATCTCATTCCTACGTGAGATGTTTCCGGTCCTCTGACACGCATCACATCTCCTCACAAACTCATGTGCATCCTTAAACACTGTCGGCCAATAAAATCCACAATCAAACACCTTCTTCGCAGTGTACGATGGTCCATGGTGTCCTCCAGTCAAACCCTCATGACAATGTCTTAGGATGTCTAATCCTTCCTCACGACTCACACATCTCCTCAAAATACCGTCTGCTCCCTCGCGAAACAAATATGGAGCATCCCATATATAATGGTTTGCTTCAGTGAAGAACCTCTTCCGCTGCTGTGAAGTCAGACCCTTCAACATGTAACCTTCAGACAAGTAATTCGCAATGTCTGAGAACCATGGCAATCCCTGCTCACCTGCACTCACCAATCCCACTATCTCTGTGTCTGCAGAAATCAAAGTCTCATGTGGGAATGTGTCTCCAATCATCTCCTCATTCATCTTCTCCCGAGCAGGATCCTCAAGCCGCGACAAATGGTCGGCTGCAACATTCTCAGCTCCTTTCTTATCCTTAATCTCTATGTCAAACTCAGAAAGGAGGAGAATCCACCGAATCAAACGAGGTTTTGCGTCCTTTTTCGCGAACAAGTATCGCAAGGCCGCATGATCGGTGTAAACAATGGTCTTGGAAAGAACAAGATAAGACCTAAACTTATCGAACGCATACACGACCGCTAACAACTCCTTCTCCGTAGTCGTGTAATTCTCCTGAGCATCATCTAAGGTCTTACTTGCGTAGTAAATCGGATGAAAGTGCTTATCTTTCCGCTGACCAAGCACAGCCCCCACTGCAAAATCACTAGCATCGCACATCAACTCGAAAGGAAGGCTCCAATCGGGGGCTATCAGAATAGGAGAACTCACCAACTTCTCCTTCAGAAACTCAAACGCTCTCATGCACTCCTCACTAAACTTAAACTCCACATCTTTCTCCAAAAGTCGGGTCATCGGTCGGGTAATCTTAGAAAAGTCTTTAATGAAACGCCTATAAAACCCTGCATGACCTAGAAAACTACGAACCGCTCTCACGTTCGTCGGTGGTGGGAGTTTACTAATCGTCTCGATCTTCGCTCTATCTACCTCAATTCCATCTCGCGAAATCTTGTGCCCTAGCACAATACCTTCAGTCACCATGAAATGGCACTTCTCCCAGTTCAGCATCAGATTAGTCTCCACACATCTAGCAAGCATCCTATCCAAGTTCTGCAAACAATGATCGAACGAACTTCCAAACACTGAAAAATCGTCCATGAAAACTTCCATGGAAGTCTCGATCATATCCTGAAATATAGCCACCATGCATCTCTGAAATGTGGCTGGAGCATTACATAACCCAAACGGCATACGGCGATACGCAAAGGTACCGTATGGGCATGTAAACGTGGTTTTCTCCTGATCCTCCGGTGCTATGGGGATCTGGAAATAACCTGAAAAACCATCAAGAAAACAGTAAAACTGTTGTCCTGACAACCGCTCCAACATCTGATCAATGAAAGGCAGTGGGAAATGATCTTTCCTAGTTGCATCATTCAGTCTCCTGTAATCGATGCATACTCTCCAACCAGTGACTGTCCTAGACGGAATCAACTCCTTCTTCTCATTCACAATGACAGTCATACCTCCCTTCTTGGGAACAACCTGTACCGGACTGACCCAAGCGGAATCTGAAATGGGATAGATCATTCCGGCATCTAAAAGCTTAAGAACCTCCTTCTTCACAACTTCAGACATGTTAGGATTTAGCCGTCGCTGTGGTTGGACCACCGGCTTGTAATCCTCCTCCATCAAAATGCGATGCGTACAAAACGAAGGGTGTATGCCCTTTATGTCCATCAACTTCCACGCAATCGCTTGCCTATTCGCCTTAAGCACCTCAATCAATCTCGACTTCTCCTCCTCCGTCAATGAAGATGAAATAATGACGGGCAAATCAGAATCACCATCCAGAAATGCATACTCCAAATGAGATGGCAACTCCTTAAGCTCTAGGGATGGTGGTGCCTCTACAGATGGTTTCTCAACCGGATCTGTACTCTCAAACACCTCAAAAGCAGTCGGGTACTCAGGAGGCTTACTAGCCAGACTGCTCGGAATGTGCTCAGAAGAAGCATCAATCTCAACAGTCTGGTTCTCCTCACCCAGGTCTTGATCTTTCAATAAATCAGATCCAGAAATGTAATCTAGACAACGATCTATGTAAGGAATGAAAGAATCAAGAAAATAAACAGAATAATCCTGACCGTTCGAATGCTTCATCGACTTCCTCACGTCGAATGTAACATTCTCCTCACCCACACGCAATGTAATCTTACCTTCAAACACATCTATCATTGCCTTAGCAGTGCGTAGGAATGGACGTCCCATAATGAGCGGGACTCGGTCATCGGCCTCCATGTCCAGAATGACAAAATCTGCGGGGAATACAAACTTATCAACCTTCACCAAAACATTCTCCACAATTCCCCGTGGATACTTGACCGATCGATCGGCCAAAGTGATGCTCATGCGCGTCGGCGATGGGTCTCCAAGATCTAGCTTCTGATAAGTCGAATATGGCATCAAGTTAATGCTAGCACCCAAGTCGGCCAACGCGTGGTTCACAGAAGAACTACCAAATAAGCAAGGGATAGTAAAAACCCCTGGATCATCAAGCTTCTCGGGCAGTTTGTTCTGGACCAACGCAGAACATCGAGCTCCTAATGTGACTGTAGAAAGTGACTCCAGCTTCTTCTTGTTAGACAGAAGATCCTTCAAGAATTTAGCATATTTGGGCATATGCTGGAGTGCCTCTACAAACGGGAGGTTAATCTTAAGCTGCTTGAACATCTCTAAGAAATGTCCATACTCCTGTGCATACTTCTGCTGCAATGCACGTGCCGGATATGGTAGCCTACTTATATCAACCTCGGGAGTCCTCTTCTCTTCCATCTTCTTCTTCTCTGCCTCAACTCCCTTCTTCTCAACTGAAGACTCTCCTACTGGTGCTGTACTTGCTGGGCCTAGCCTCTGGTGCACCCTATCAGGAGTCTCCAACTCTATCTCCTCGTCTACCGGTTCCTCTACATCGACATCCGGTGACTTCTCCACCTCTTTCTCACCTCCACGACCACTTCTAGTCGTCACAGCCTTCACATGACCCTTCGGGTTTGCCTCAGTATTCCCCGAGAAGGATCCACCCTGCCTCTCATCCAACCTCTTCGCAATATCACCTACCGATCGCTGTAGGTCCAGAAATGCTGACTGTTGATTCCTCAGCAATGTATCATGCTCTTGAAGCTTCACCTGTGTGTGTTGATCCTTGGCAATCAACTGCTGTAGCATCTGCATCTGCTGCTTGAGCATGTCCTTCACTTCTGGGTCACCGCTGCTACTTGGACCCGCTCCTGAATTCTCATTCGCTGCCTGATTCTGACGTGGTTGATAGGAGTTGTTACCACGCCAGTTGTTGTTGGAGTTTCGCCAATTTGAGTTAGGATTCCAATTAGGATTGGGATTGGAATTAAAGTTGGAAGTGAAAGGCTTGTTCCAACCAGAATTAATGGAATCTAACTGCTCCTGATCAGTAATGGGGCACTCGGCAGTCGCATGTCCTCCTCGACATATCTCACACTTCTTCAGCTGTGTCTTCAGTTCCTTCATATCTCTCGCTAGAGACTCTATGGTAGCAGCAAGGCTAGTGTCAGGAGCGACCTGATAAACACCTCGAGCAACGGATGAGGTGTTGGTAGCCTTAGTGGTGGAGGATCTAGTGGATGGCTTCTGCTGCTGCTCGGCTCTAGCAAAACTCTCAAACATGTCAATACACTCATCTGTATCCTTCATCTCCATGATATGCCCTCCTGCAGCTGTATTGAACATGATTTGCTTCTCAAGTGTCAATCCATTGTAGAATTTCTCTACAAGTGCCCATTCAGAAAGTCCATGCTGTGGACATTTGCTAAGCAAAGTGTGGAATCGCTCCCAAGCTGTAGAGTAAGACTCATCGGGCTCCATATGAAAGGAATGGATTTGGTCCCTCAGACGAGCAGCCTTGGAAGGTGGAAAATATTTCTTCAGAAATTTCTTTCGAAGATCATCCCACGTGGTGATGGAGTTCTCAGGGAGGCTGTCGAACCAGGTGGATGCACGACTAGCAAGAGAGAATGGGAAAAGCTGTAAGCAGATGTTATCCTCAGAAACTCCATGGAGATTGAACGTGTTGCAGATCCTAGAAAAACGGGACAGATGTCCGGGAGCATCCTCATCATCAAGACCATTAAACTGAATGGAATTGGTGATAGCAGTCATGATGTAGGAAGGGAATTGCCAAGTAGCATCATTGGCAAACACGGGACGAGTGACCGGGTTGCGAACTCCGGTGAATCCATCGCAAGCTCGGTCGTGAACGGTGCGTCTCACTGGTGGTGGCATCTCCTCGGCCATGTCGAAGTAAACGGGTGAGATCGGGAAAGGTGAAATGGGTGTGTGTGAAGGTGAACTAGGTGTAGAACTAGAAGGTGAAAACAAAATCGGGGCAAGAACACGTACCTGGGAAAGACGACTCCTAAGGTTCGTGTGAAACTCTTGCTCCGGCTCTTCAAAAGCTAAAACTGGCGGTGGTCCTTGTGATCGAGTATGTGGCATGCACTGTAAACGATTACAAGTAAGGGAATTTAACAAACAAAACAAAGAAAAACCTAAAACATAATAAAAACCTAGCAACTAAAAGACAAGAGGCAAATAAGAAAGAAAAGAAAAGACTCAAAACCTAAAATACTAAAAATAAACAAAAATTAGACCTACTGATTCTTTCAATCACAATCTAAGCTAATTTCGCTATTGCCAAGTATCCCCGGCAACGGCGCCAAAAACTTGATGTCCTCGAAAGTGGTCTAAGAAAATAACTATAAAAACTAACCTAGACTCAACTTAATTACAACGAGTTAAAACCGAAAATCCTAAACTAAACCACTACGACAGGCAAGTGTACCTATCAATTGTAGAATAGCTAACGAAAGTCCGGATATCGAACCCACGAGACACTGACTTAACGAAACAAAATTAGAAAATGATTAAAACAAATAAAGGGGGGTTTTGAATAAAAATGATAATTCAATTAACCTAATTACCCTAATTAAATTAGAAAAGCAATTTAACTAATATTTAAACCCTAAAACAGATTAACGAATTTAATTAAAAGATATGGTTTATAATTTTAGAAAAAAAACTTAAACAAATGAGAAAACTCTACTTAGGTAGAATTCCTGTCTGTGATTATTGACACTATTGACTTTGTTTGATATGATGGAACTAGGATCTTAAACAGCAAAATATAAGTAATCTAATGGATTCTGGATTAATTACCAGATAAAACCAACTAAGAAAATCTAATATTGCAATAAACACACTAGTTAATTGAATCACCTCCCGGATTTTTCCAATAACACTATGTACTCAAATGAACAAGTCACATTCCTGATTTTCTCATTCCAATACACCTAAGATGCAAGGAGTAATCTTAGAATGTCTAATTTGACACGAAATGACAATAACATTAAGTCTTTCAATTAACCAACCCTTCCGGGTAATTATCATGAAAACCCTAATGCTAAAGATCACCCGACAAGTCTATCACCTTCCGGATTTCTAAACTTAGATACATAAAGAACCCTAAAAACATCAATTATATCTTTTCCTATGGCTAGTGATATCAAACAAGCCACAAACTAGTCATAACACCAAGTCGATGACCTAATACGTATCTAACACCGAAAGACATTCAATAAACACGTATGGAACATGATATAAACTGATATAATCAAGATTAGATATGCAAAACTCATCAAAATGACACAATAAGATCTGTTACAAAAGTGTTTTCCATCATATATCAAAACAATAGTCAATAGTCATCAATAATCATTCAAACAATCATTCTAACCTAAGTAGAATCAAACAATTAGCCTACTAACATCATCATCAGTCAAGAAATCCCAGAAATATCATAACAAGATGAAATATAATACTGAAAATTAAGAACAATTGAGAACAAAGATTGACCAAGATGATATCACATGTAAACAAGGTCTTCTAGCCCTCCAATGCTTCCCAAATGCCTCCTCAAGCTCCTGGATAGCTCTCCTGCTTCAAAAATGGTCGAGAATGATAATTGAAACGGCTGGGGAGCGTCTCCTATTTAATCTCGCTTGAATCTTGACTTTTTTCAAATTTCAAACCTGTCGCGTACCGCGGAGACTAATTCAAAATAACACCGCGTACCGCGATGGACAAAACAAGCGGGGAACCCCCGAAATACTTCGCGTATCGCGAAGGTGAATTTCTTCCTCATCGCGTACCGCGATGACGTCATAATTATGAAAACTTGTCTTTTTCTCTTGATTTCAACCGGGGCTCGATTCCTTTGGGTTTCGAACTCGATTTCCGCTCATTTCATTCGACAAGCCTGTAAAAACAATAAACATGTAAAAAGAATCTAAAAATAAACAAAAACGACATATTTACAACTTAAAATCAACTAAAAACTATTTAAAAACCAGATGTGTTTTACAACCCATCAACAGTTATAACCATTTTGCTCCTTGTGGTTTCGAAAAAAAATGAAGTATAATGGAGACATATTGAAAAAGTTTGGAACAAAATGGTTAAACTGTCAAACTACAGGGAGCATAATAGCCATTTTGAAAAGTTTTGAGCAAAAGAGTTTAAAACTGTCAAAACACATGGAGCAAAAGATAAGTTTTTCTTTTTAAAAATTTTGTAAGATGCAAAATTTTAAAAACTTACAACGACATTAGCTCTCAGACGGTGATTAAATTACGCAAACTCATAAAATAAGATAGTGTTCTAATTGTGTTTACAATGATGTTAAAAAAATCGAAAATTTGGCTTGATCTTGACGGGTTATTTAAAGTTGTCGCTTTAAGAGTGGGTTATGTAAAATTCCATGTCCTATGCATATATAGATTTTATATATGTGTATATGCACATATTAAGTTCTGATTTACTCGTGATTTTAAAAAATACATATGGATTTTGTGTAAATAGTCCGTGTTAAACTATAAAGGTTTTGTTTGATTCGATTTTTTTTAACGGGATCAAAATCCCAAACCGTAAATCATACCGGAACAAAACCGTTAATAACGGTTTGGTTTGGTTCGGTTTTTGCTATGAACGGTTCGGTTTTGGTTTTCATTGTTCAAAAACCGTTGTTAATGGTTCGGTTACGGTTCCACTTAAAAATCGTAAAACCGGACCGTGAACACCCATCCAACTCAGACGACCACTGGTCAGACCCAAATGGGTTCAACAACAGCTCTATGGAAACATCTTCTCAATTCACTTCAGGCCAATTCTCACCTCAGACACTCATCTTATTTTCAACTCGTATGTATCTATGCATCGCATACCATATTTTAATCTTTGATTCATAGTCATCCTTCTAATTGGGGTTTTAAAGGCAACGATCGGACCCAATGGCATGCCGGCCAATCGCACTGTTGTTTTCCGGTATCTCACACGCAACCAATCTCTGTATGTTGTTAGTTTCATACTGAATTTGGGGCTGGTTTATGATGTTTGTTTTTGCAGGGGATTTCAAGATACGACGAACAAAATCTAAACTAAATCAAATTGCAGGAGTCACAAGGTTGATTCTTTTAGTTTAGAAATATTATCAGATGTTCAAATTTGTGTCTTGATTTTGGGAAACTAAAATGCAGATAGAAGATCTTAACCATTGGCCATTTGCTGAAATGAGTACCGTTTAAACCCTAATTTGTTTTAGATTTCTTCTTACATTTGTTAATGTTTGGATATTATTTAGATTTGTTGGTATTTCAGGGATTCTTGGGAACAATTTCGGATAAATGGTCCAGTTGATGTCATTGATGGATCAAACCAGGGTTCCATGAAACTTCAGGTAGCCACAATTTTTATAGTATTATTGAATATCTTGTTAGCACCTAAAGATTAATGATAAATGTGATTATTATTGAATTTAAAAACTTGGGCGAACCTTGGAAAGATTGATGTCAAGGTCATGGTTCAAGTCTTTGGAAACAATTTTTTACACACACCGAGCCTAAGTTGGCCTGAAAACCCCTTGGATCCCACGCACGTATAAGTCTCATCACAACCCATTGAAGGTAATTGAGAACTCTGTATGATATCGTCCAACAATCTTTAATTTTGGAAATTTTCACCAAGTGGGACTAGTATTTCTGAACAATTTTTTTTAAAAATTTTTTTTTTTTGAAAAATTTCACAAATATCAAGTTTGTGTGTTTATTATGGTGTTGGAATCTATGATGTAGCAAAGAGAGAGAGAGCTTGGTTAGTTGGTTTGATAGTTCGCCAAAGTCCAGGCTCCACTGCTCCAGTACCTAGGTCCGGACGCCATCACTCAGTGACCAACCAACCCAAGTTCCAAGCCCATTGGACCCTTCGGCTTGTCCTGCTGAAGCATTTTGCTTGCTGGTTCTAGATCCTCATCAGGTCCAAGTTCAAGTTCGTTTATTTCCTATATTTATAGTTTTATACTTGTATCAACTCTTGCGTAATTTTCGGTTTTTTTCCTTTCCATTGTTCACAGGTTGATTACTTGAATTTGAAGAACAATGAGAGGATAAGCTTCTCAAGGAAGATAGTTAACGACGAGATTTCTTGGAATCCAGAAAAAGTCAACCCATGATTTCTTAAACGGTTAGCTAATCTGTTGTCTACTATAAAAAACATTGATTTAGTTATTCTGATTGGTGCTATATGTAGAAAATTAACTTATCAACAAACATCCAATTTTATTTCACTAGAACTTGTGTTTCTACAAACACTAGTTACATCTAAGAAAATGAATATACATGATCACACTTGTTAAAATTATCTTTTACTTGAGAAAAGATCACAACCGTCCAAATTCCAATCCATCATCACCCATATGATCCAAAACACCTAATTAACAACGTGGCATATCTGGTGGCGGGTAAGGAAGTGTCTCCATTGGCCCTTGCCCGTTCTTCACTATCAATGCTACCGACAATCCCCAATCAAAATGTATCTCCAAGTGACAATGCATAACCCAAACCCCTAAAGCATTTCAAATTAAAAATTAATACATTATTTTAATTGTATGTTTAATGTTTATGAACTACTAAATGTACCTGGATTATCAGCAACAAATCTGATTGCAGCCCATCCACCAACGGGTACACCAATTGTGTTCATATAAGGTGGATCCACCAAGTTAAAAGTTGCATTTTGCGGGTTGTAATTCCCATTACCATACCCAACCACATAAAAACTATACCCGTGAAGATGAATCGGGTGGTTTTCAGTTGTCACGGTCCCAGTGTCCTGCAGTATAAGTTGAACCTGACTCCCGTATTCAAGAACTTTGGTCCTAGTCCCATGTGTAGAGCCCGTGTTATTAGGAGCTGAATTAGGCGCATCGTTAACAAAATCATAAAACTTAAGTGGAGACCCTGGGAAATCCTCAGTGAATTGACCGTCAATATGGCTATAATAAGCTTGCAGGATCGATATCTTAGGTTTGATAAAACTTATGTTATTCATAGAAGCCGCCATCACACCACCATCAGCAACCTGGCAATTCTGTTTTGGTGTTTTTGAACCACACTTGTTAACATTTAGACCGATAGTAATGAAAAGATTTGTGTCTATTTCTTTTGGGACCTTACCAACTTCAAGGCTTTTTAAACCGTCCATAACGGTTTTAACTGCTAGATTATCATCAAACCTAGGTAGTAAAGAAGCTGGTAAAGCCACGCTACTTTGTGTAGCACCTAGATATTGAAAATAGGCGATTGATGTTATGTTTTGGAATACAGGATGTTGGGCAGACATGTATGGACCCATAGCCATGGAATACTTTCCTATCTTTTGATTGGCCGTGACTAGGACGTTAAGGGTTTGACCAGGACCGATCATGACTCGGTCAGTAGTGAATGGTCTTGTGTACTCCCCATCAGCTTCAACTATTGTTAATTTGTGGTTAGCAATTGAAAAGAAGCTCTCCATGTTTAAAAGTGCACCAATTAGCCTTAGCATGTAGGTTTTTCCTGGTAGAACATCAATCTTGTACACATCTGGAAAAAAATGAATAATAATAATTGGTTTAGGATTGCTTATTAAAATTATTTAGAACCAGGTAGTAGCATACTATTGTTGTAGTGGTGACATTGATGTTGTTAAGCATACCAAGAGAAGCATATGAGGTCATTGTGTTCTAGTTATAGAACACAAAGATTTAAAAAAAAAAAAACGATATTCACAACTCACAAAAAAGTTGTGTCGAAAAATAACCAACCAACTATACCTAGAGGCTAGAAATCTCACTTGTAGCATGACTATTAACTATTTGTAGGGTTTGAGAAGGATGAGATGTAGACATAGCTTACCTCTATCTTTGAGTGAAGAGAAGTTGTTTACATGTACACAAATCATCTACCAAAATATGAAACCATGAAAAACCGTCGTGTTGTAACCTTGGTTTTAAAAATAGCGCCTGAGGCGTGAGGCGCAAGCAGGTTAACGCTTCAGGACCTTGAGGCAACGCTTTATGAACTTATGGGTCAAATATGATTAGCAGTTGGGTATGTAGGAGGGGATATGTATAAACAACCAATGTGATTAGAGATTCATTATGGTTTGCATGATAAAAAAGCCCAATATGTTAAAAAGACAAGACAAATGCATCTTTTAGTTGTAGATAAAACTTATTTTGTTGTATATAGAGGAACGCCTCACGTACGAGAGGCTCTCGCCTCATGGCTCTTGCCTTGGCATTTGCGGTCTAAACGCCTCAGAGCGTCTCGAGCTTTTTAGAACCAAGGTTGTAACAATATATTTGAAATTTAAGTAAACATAAAATTTTAAAAGTTACAAGAGAAAAACAAAACATACGTAAAATAAATTATAAATAAATAATAAAAAAATATTAAAAACTCAAAGTTTAGTGGCTAAATTTGATAAAAAATGAAAGATTAGCCAAAAGTTAAAATAAATAAAATTTAATGTTATTAAATTTGATAAATATTTTGATATATATGTGTGCGCGCGCGTATAGTTAATTACCATTTATCGAGCAATTGTAGTTGGGGCCTGGATGACCGTTGATGGTATAAGCATCTGCTATCGGAGGGGCTGTACCGCTAGCCATAACAGTTTTTTCAAGCTGTACAAGATCTTGCATCCAATACTCCCCTACAAGAAATAGTATACAAATTAATGTTACTTAAATAATCTTTTAAATTTCTAATTTTTGCATGAATTGGAAAGTCAAGCAGTCAACTGACCTAAGATTACAATATGCTCTTCATAAGGGTGGTTAAAAGGATATGGTACCCCTGCTTTAGGGTAGATGATAAGCGCACCATAAACAGTAGCTCTAAGCCATGAAAAATGGGCATGCCAGAATAAGGTCCCTTTTTGTCTCGCTAACGTGAACTTGTACGTGAAAGTTTGACCGGGTTGGACTGGGCACTGAGTAATGTATGAAGGACCATCTGACCAGCATGATAAAATTTGTCTAACACCATGCCTAGCAAATTTGCACAATAAATTTCCTTAGTATTAAGTTCGAAGTGAAATAAAAGGAATACCTTACCGGGTTGGACTGGGCACTGGATCACTTTACATTTTGATATACGTAATCTTATTTTACACATCTGTGTATGAGACTGTTTTCATGACTTGAACTCATATATCAAGGTTACAAATCAATAATCTTACCGGTTATTTTACACTCTAAGTTTCATGTGAAATAAAAACAGAATTTTTTTTTGATATTATACCAGTGAATTGTTGTGTTGTAGGGTGTCTCGTTGGTGAGTTTAACGATAACTTGATCATCTTCTTGGGCATAAATGACTGGTCCTGGGTACATCTTGTTGATGGTTACAATGCTTCTCGTGTTACAAAGCTTGTTGACTTCAAGCATCTGGACCTTAAAGTCATAGAACCTGGTGGAACCACCATTTGGCCATTGTGCCATAACATGATGTATGTTATGAGCACAAAGATGATATAGTGAGCTTATTAGAGCATACTTGAATGCAGTGATTAAGCTGACCATTTTACTTGCACTTTGGTCTTTGATTGTGAGATTTTTATGTGTAGGAGGATGTGAGAACATAATAGTGTGAGGGTTTTTAAATGCAGTAAGTTAAAACAATTTTTATTAAAATAATTATATTATTTTTGTAAAAGATGGAAGTAAAAGAAGAAAAGTGATTGCTGTAGATGTGTTATGCTTGTCAGGCTTCATGATTCTCTTTACATGGATTTGTTATAATTTGTTGAAAGCTCTTTACTCCATCAAAATCAACTCTTTTTTAACACTTTAGCATGCAATCTGGTTTAATATAGAACCATTTTAAAGAAGGAAGTACGTGAACATTATAGAAATCTATCATAAGTATAAAAAGTATTAAATATATCCAAAGTTCTACAAAATCGCCTCTATCTCTCTCTCTCTCACCGTATCTGACACGTGCTGATGCAAAGGAACTACTGAACGAACACTTATGAGCCCTTGTTCGTATCATTCATTTAACATTTAACTTGTTCATGAACACTAACCAAACGAAATTTCTTATTCTTGTTCGTTTATTAAGGAATTGAACTTGTTCACGAACACAAATGAACACATATTATTTAAACAATAAAAATCAACATTTTTAATCTCAAATATTAGAGATAATTATTTATATAAATATAAACTTAAACATTATGTTATTAAACTAAAAATAGCTTAAATGTTATGCTATTAAATTAAAAATAAAAAATCAAAGAATATACAACACATTTAATAAATAAATACAATAAACGAACATAAATGAATGCAAATAAACATATTATTGAAAGTTCACAAACACAAATGAGCGAACATGTGCTCTGTTCATACTCGTTCATTTAACTAAACGAACAAAATTTCTTGCTCGTGTTTGTTCATTTATTAGACGAACGAACATAAACGAACTTTCCGTCGAACAGTACACGAACTGTTCGTTGAACGTTCAGTTCGTTTACAACCGTACCCACAAGGGCTAGATACAAATATTTATTCAGTTCTTGCAATTGTCTTAAAGCATTTGAGCGTGCCCCTTTTAAGGTACTAATTACATAAAGATACACAGAGGAATCAAGATGTTTCTTTTTTTACTTTGCAGTGAAGGGGAGTAAAAGGTGAGTGTGGTTGGCTTTTATTGAGCATCCTCCTTCAGCCCTTGTAGATGTGATCATAAGCCACTGGTGCATGCCAATGTGTGGTCTATTTTACAATCATGTGGTTTTGGTACAACTGGTTCTCAAAATTGCATTTTCATCTTGACCAGAGGTCCCATTTCAGGTTTGGAGTTGAGGGTTCTATAATATTTGATTAATTAATTAATTTATACATTACATTTTGATTTCTTTTGAGAAAAATGTATATGTTTTTCAACAGATCATGACTTTTCTTATTAAAAATTATTTATACAGACTCTCCAACAAAACCTATGAGCAAAATTTATAGAGAAGAAGAAGAAGAAGAATTATAGAGGAGTTGCGAAAATTGCTTTAATTTTAACGCTATTTTACTTATTTTGTGAAATGAATGTTAAAAACGTTGTAATGATTAACTTTAAACGATAATTTTGAGTTGGAAGCTTTTTCGGAGCAACTCTCTATCTGAAATGGGATAGGGGTAAGGTTTGTCTTCATTCTTTTACCCCAGACCCTACTAAAGATTGAGAATATGCTAGATAAATTTGTTTGTTTGTTAACTACCGACATACAATAATCCCCCTTCTACTAAGTACATTTTACATTTCTAGTCCCCTATCTTATTACAATGTATCATTGGTTTCGTGGCTTTATGGCTGGACTATCTTAGTAGTTGTATTGTTGTTGTAAGATATTTTTATGAGAGAAAATGGAAATAGGTGCATGTAACAACAAAACCATGCATGTATGAGTGTATGTTCATGTCATGTAATAAAAACTTAAACCATTTGCTCCATAAACCCAATACACAAAATCATTATATCTATAATATGCATAAACACAAGAGTAAAAATGAAAATCACACATAGTATGTTGTTTATTTAAACTTATGACTGTTTCGTATGTTTGTGTATACTGATTGACAATATTGACGCATTTTCGAGTTGATCATAATTAAGAACAGGAGACATGAGACAACAAAAGTGATAATTTGACTTGACAGGAGACATGGAAGAAGAGAAATGGAAACCAAGTCGTCAATGTGTAGTTAAAGTCCTTAAAAATAGAAGGGCCAAACTTGTAATTGTTCAAACTATACGGACTAGAGTAAAACATTAACTACCATAGGTCCATAACTAACTAACTATTGTGAGGTGGTATGTATCATGTGGCTAGTGGTAATCCATTTCACATGGGGCAACATGGAGCATAAGTCTATTAGAGGGTGTAAAACGGTGGTGTTCTCGGTTATTGGATCCCACTTGACACGAATTTAAAAAATTGAAAATCATGTCAGACATGTGAACCTAAACACAATACATATATTCACAGATTAACGGGAACATGACCTGTTTGACCCAATCTATTTATTTATCTTTTTCACATTAATCTTTTCACTAATATGCATATGCACATAAAACAATGATAGTTTAGTTAAGGTTTCTTGTATAAATTTCTCTCAGATCTTTAATTTTAGCACAAAAATATAATTATATTTTTTAGGAAACATATATAAGAAAAATCAAAATGTAAACTAGGTAACGCCTAAACCCACCGGATGACACAATCACATCTCGTTTAGCTAAATAGGTAGTGGATTTCAACCATAATCCGACCTGAACTTGTTTATGTTAAACTCAAACCCACAATTTTATGTAAGGTTTGTGTCATGTCAGAAATTACACCACTATATAAGACACTCATTACGCTATCTTTTTGTTTCTTGTTTATAAACTAACTACATATAATTGTACTTATCAACAAGACTTGAAACAAACTGTTTTAACAAAAACCTCACAATGTGACATTGAACAAGAAAAAACTTACCGACTTAAGCTTTCTATTTATTATTTATTACCTTTTTCCTAATACTATAACAGTACCCCCATCAAGAGCATTATATAATCTTTCAAAAATGATTTACATTTGCTCTTCACTTCCATTCATGAGCCTCAACGGGTTGTAAATGATGTCCTTCACAACATCATGAATCGCTTCTCCAGTAAACCCGTCATCGGTTGCATAAAAAAGATTCAACACGTCACACATGTTCCAAAATGCATCTTTACAAGCCCTAGGAACAATGCTTCCCTTTTCTTCTATAACTAATTTCATTAATTCTCTCCTCTTGTTTTTTATCATTATCATCATCTCCTTCACAACCTCTTCTTCCACGTTCCCGATTTCCCCGTTACTCGAATACAATGCAACAGCATTCAATTTTCCTTCCTTAAATTCCCTCTGCACATTTAACAAATTATGTTAGAGATGTTGCAGAGCCAGTTTTAAGCAGGGGAACCGCATAAGGCATAAACAACAACCATATACAGTAAATCATGACCGTCGCTCTTTCTGTCTCCCTCTATACGGCAATTAACTATGTACAAGTGCTTATGTAGTACTAATTGTTCTTTGCTCCTATTAGCATATACTCTTTGTTTGTATGTTTAAACATCTTTAGAAACTTGCAAAGTTTAAGAAACTATATACCTTGAAGCTACGGATATCATTCAGAAGCCGACCCTGAGTGCTCATTAGCTTAAACAGACGATGGTATTCAGAGCTTTCAACAATCTCCTCAGACAATTTGGGTCCCACAAAGTATATAGCTGGCAGTACAATCGGGCCTAACGCAAATGACACATAAGCATTTTCCATATATTCATTTATTGTTGGCACATAAGCATCTCTTGTCCATATAGCTTCTTTATACATACTGTTCATCAGTTCCAACCACTAAAAAAGCAAAAAATAAATAAACACCAACATTTTTTTAAAAATTAAAAGAAGTTAGACATCTTACAGTTTGAATAACATGGCTTGTTACATCTCGCGCTTGCCATTTGAAAGCTGCCTCACCAATCCAACAAATTGCATCTTTTAATGCTAAAAATACAATCCGAACCTGCTCTGAACAGCAATCGGTGTCAACATCTACATTCCATCTGCAGTTTATAATAACAAAATCTTTTACAAATTCAAATAATTAAAAAAATTAGTTGTTAATGTGGATCAAGATTATACTTTTCAACACAATGGATCAAGTTGGTCAATTCATCGATTGTACCACCGACATCGAAAAAGTCATCAACTACTGTAGTAAGGATGCCATTTTTGGCCCATGAAATACGTGCATCTGATAAGTCAGGAGATGAAAGGGCGGCGGCAACAGAGAAATAACAGTATGCTGTCTTTTGCCTAGCAAACTTGAGCTGGTCCAACTTATTGTCTACCACCCACCTGGTGCCACATCATCATATTTTAGTTGATATAAAAATTTCAAAAATAAAATCAACTTTAGATATATACCTTTCAAGACCTTTTAATTCTTCACGATAAATAGATTGGCAGGTGTTGAAGTCTTCAACTGCCAACCTTAGGTAATCAGCATTACTAATATTTGATGAACTGCCATTAATAAAAACCAAAAGATTCAGAACCATCATTACCTAATATCTTAAATATAAAAGCTTATTCTTCAAATAAGAAAACTCACAGGTATGTAGCTTTCAGAGTTCTTGAATCGTCTACATTGTAAAGTTGTATATTTCGTCTAGTGTTTATGCGTTCTAAGCCGGTATTGAAGGGGAACTTAATAGCATTTTCCACCTGGTCAAGTTAATCATTCAGGCCTGATTACAAAAGACATGAAATAGGAGACTTCATTACGAGTCAAAGTCAAAGTCAAAATCAGAACCTCCGTGTGAATAAATTTAGATAGCCTGTTTGAATCAGTAGATAATAACCCTTTAAGAAAATTAGCCGACTTTGAGATTTGTTCTCCAGATGATAATTCCTCTTGGTATAATATATGTGAAGCATGGTACACTTCAAGAGCTGCATAATTGTCTTTGAAAGATCCTTCACTAGTAATTTCAGCCAATGGATCTATGCCACATGTCAAGCGATGAAACCAAAAAGATAAGAAAAAAATAGCATAAATGACTTAATAGTTAGGATTGTTTTCAAAACTCATAAATATTTTCATAACCTCAAAAACTCCTATCAACCACACATATCTTTTTAAATTTTGTGCCTAATTGTTGTTTATGTACATAAAAAAATAGTTAAAGTAATTTTTATATCCTTTAAAAACTTTAAGTTGTTTACCTGCAAATGTGTAGGTCATATACAATTTTAATGAAGTTCAAAACCAACAAATAAATATCGTTTTTTTGGTCAGTTTTTTTTTAAACATGAAGAAAAAAAGTGTGGTTGATACAATGATAGGAGTTATCGCAGTTATAAAAGTTTTATGTGTCCAAAATTATCCCAAGCCTGAGTTAATATATGTTCTTTTATACCCAAGGAGACTTCATATCCACTGATCCTTAATAACCTAAAGGCTAAAGCACATGTTACAACATCCATGAATATTTGCTCATCCTTCTCCACCCAACATCTGAATTTGATAAAATAATTTGCATTAAGTGCTGTAAGATTGTTTGATTAAATGAATATTACTAATTACCTGTATGTTTCATCTAAAACATTTTTAATTTCCACACTGAAATGGCGTGCGATTCCTAATCTTGCAAGTGTGTCAACCATGGAAAGTCGGATATATATATCAAGAGGATATACTGTTGGGACTGAGATTTATCATGCATAAATTTATTAGCAAAATGTAGGATTTCTGAATAGGATACTGATAAATAATTAAAATTTAAAAATTGTACCTGCGTTACCGAACTTGTCCAAAAGTGAAGTTAAATAATTGAGGCAACCGGAATTTTGATTGCTAATGAAAGCAGCTGCTGTTGCTGATGGTGAGTTGAAAACAGAACCATTTTTCATCTGGTATTTCTTCACCATATTCCAGTCAAATAGATTACCGAGACCTTCAGACATATATGCCAAGTATGCATCCATCTCATTTGAATGACATCTATATGATAATGATAAATCAAGAGTTAATTACATGGGTCCCTATGATTGCGGAAAGTAACGTCTTTGGTTACTAACTAATAAGCGTTTAAAGTTACAGATTTAGGTCTTACACTTTCAATTATTTAATGAGTTGGAGTATTAAAGTCAACTTCTGTTAACTTTTCCGTTAAATTAGAGTGAAATGAGTCAACGACCAAGATACCCCTTTAACTTTATAAATAGTCAAAGGGTATTTTGGTCATTTTATCCGAATTTAATCGAAAAGCTATTAGCATCAATATCCAAACTTGGATCGAGTCCTAGACAAGCGAATCTTATTTTAACAGCCGGAACAGTAACAATGAAAATGAAAGTACATTTTTATTCCAGATCTATTACTTTAAACCTTAAGTACCAAAATCTGCTATTTTATACAAAACACGAGAACCATTTGTGTAATCAACTATATAAATAAATTAAAATGTTTTTTTTTTCAATATGAACTCATAAAAAAAAATACCTTTTGAGCTCTAATTCTCTCTTATGTAGCATCAAACTAAACTCTGCTTGTTTTGAAACGAGGTTTATGTTCAAGTTTTTTGCATACTCAAGCATACCAGGAAATATGATGTCAAAACCAAAGGGAGATGGTTGACTTTTGTCAGTAGCTGAAGCAAAGTTTGACTCAATAAAACATAGACCTGCAAAAATAGTTGACTATTTATGTGGAGAACAATAACACTCAACAGACCTTGAGCAATAAAACAACAAAAAATGAAAGTACCTTTATTAATTTGATCTTCCCCAACATTCCATCGTTTTAATGCAACAATACATGCTAATGTTGAAGAGAGAGAATCTTTGATTAACAGGTGATTATGATTGTTATTAACAAGACCCCATGACCCATCATTAAGCTGATTATTTAGTAACCAGTCGAGACACTGAGGGAAACAAGGCGATTTGAGTGAGTTAGGAGAAGGGACCATGGCTACCCAGGCCGTGTCGTACGAAGAAACAGAAAGTTCTACATTGTTGAACAGTTTTCGGATCCGTTCTTTGGTTGTATCAATGGTCTGCATAACAGTTGTAGACAGGTTCAATTTTTTATATCAAAACACATCAAGAACATATAGAAATGATTGCAAATTTGCAGTAAGTGACACCAGATTAGTGGGATTGGCTTGTCCAACATGTGATGTTCCTGCTAGAACACAAAATTTGAATAAATTAGGAAACAAAAATGCTCCAAATGTCAAAATTGGGAAAAGCACATGTACCTGTATGAATAGTTGATAGAGCCCTGTGTCCATTTGATTTGGTTGACAAAGGGCCAGCCAAGCACTGGGCATTATTCATTGATGATTCTTTTACTGATTTACTGCAACACCAGCTTAAAAAACTAAATGAGCAATTTTCAAACAGCAAACACACACCCCATCTTATCCTGCTGCTAATCTACACCACGCCTTACAAAGATAAATGGGAGGTACCTTAATTACCAAGATGTAGAGGCTCACTATAGAATTACTAAAAGTAAATGCAAGAACACTTCTGGGAGAACTAAACTAGTTTTATACATGTACGGTTGTTGTATGCTTAATGTTATAATCTCATCACTTTATTAAACTACACTCTAAACACAAACAATATTAATTTAATTAGTTAAAGTACAATTCCTAAAGATCGAAATATATCCAATTTTATTAAAAAACAAAGAAATAAAATTATTAACATGCAGATGATGTCGAATACCGCCCCCCATAAGTTCAAGAAACCGTTAAAAACCGACGGAATTCATTTTAACCTCGAAACTATTAAAAACGACCACGTAACTGCCATGTAACCACCATAACCATTGAGACCACCATATAAGCTCTCCAACGGTGTATTTTTAATGATCTTTGATCTCGTTGCAAGATGATGTAACGGTGGATCTTGAGATACTTACAGAGACCAGCATCAACGTATGCAAGGTCAAAGCTTATTGAGGGGTGGGCTCTACCCGGATTTTTTTTTTTTTTTTTTTGAGGGGGAGGGGATGGGTCCTTAAAAACATGTGAATATAATATATTAAAACCGGTAAAAAAAGAATAATAATATATTTGATGAAAAAAACCATTAAAAGCTTTTCAAATAAACTATTTAAATCGTTACAACTTATTTTAACTTAATTAAATTGATGTTTTTAAAAGCCACTTATGTAGACCCAAACTTATTTTTCTTAAAACTCATCATGACTCGTACTAATCGTTACCTGCACGGCTGCACCCACCCAATCCACCTATTTTGTCAGACATATCTAAAACTATTCAATCTCCGCAAAAGAATATATGTAGATTTAAAGTATTAAATGAGTTTCTCAAAACTGCTTTGACTAATAATTTGTAATATAATCAAAAAACTTCAATCAAAAACCAACCTAATAAATTGTATGCAATACCGAATCATCATCTAAGACTACAAACTTTATAAAAGTGATTTCAAACTTCAAAGCATTTTGCGATGAAGTTGCCCCCAAAAGTTATCAGAATAATGCGAACCATTCAGATTAACAAATTTCTGAATATATATTCTAGATCAAATCAAGCAAGCTATCGAATCTCTACTTTACCAAATCCTAAGGAACAACATTTCATAACATAAACATCATCAATACACACTCTATATTTCATTCTCTATCAAAACGATTCCAATTAGAAGAAGATTACTGAGAACGCAGTGTAATCGAACATAATGACGATGAAATCGTGTTTTGAATCAGAGCAAAAGGAATCGATAAGTTACCTGATATTTGAGAAGATAGATAGATGTAAGCGGGAGAAACTTGAAGATTCGTTGAATAAGAAGACCAAACATAAAACACCCAAACCTTAAAACGTTGATGATGGTTCGTTTGTTTAGTTTTTTATTTTTAACAATTGGCTTTGCTTTTCATTATACAAATATTTTGAGTTACTTCCAAAGACCATAAAAATAGGACCGCAAACCCCTTTTAAAATAATGCCTTCGTGATTCATATTTGGTTAATTAATTTCGATGGATGGAATCTAATAATAAAAAAAAAGGCTTACGTTACGAGACATATTATAAAGAGTAAATTACTGGTCATGTCCTTAAAAAAATATAGCAATTTGTTGGTTTCGTCCTTTAAATTCAAAAATTACTATGGGTATTCTTATTTTGAAAATTTTACACTGATTATGTCCTTTGTAACTAACTCTGTTAAAAGAATCCGTTAAAGGTCTCATGCCCCATCCAAGTGATGGGTAAATTTGTCATTTCATCTCCTCTTCTCCTTCCATTCCTAGGGTTTCATATCTGAAATTGAGGCAAGAGATAGACGTTAACCTTCAAAGTGAAAACAATGAGAAATCAATCTACCCACCTCGTGTGAGCCCTGTTCACCGGCCACCGAAGCAATGAATAGACGTTAAACCTTCCAGATCTGAAATTGAAGCAAGAGATGGACATTAAAGGCCTCAAGTTTGAGACTTTTCGTCGTTCAACTCCTCCTAAAACAAGATACGGTTTCCATCAAAAGTCAAAGCAAATTCTTCAATGAAATTGCACTATAAAGTATGTTTTTTGTCAAATACCAAACACTGCATTGTTTAATCTAGTCCAGTTTCCGAATCGGGTCGCGCTTTGAGCTCCGATCGAGTTGCATAAACCACTGAAATCTTTTGGCGTAATGAAGTCGGTGTCGAGATACACACCACCGTATTTGTAAAGAACAACGAGCCGTGTTTGTCGACATACACACCACCGCCGATCGAGTTGCGTAAACCACTTGGAGCTTGATGTTGATTGTTTGGTTTACGGTCAGATTAACAGGGAAACCAGTGGATTCTGATCACTATTTGATTCTTGAATGATGAGCTGTTTTCTGGAAACCCTAGAATGGAAGGAGAAGAGGAGATGAAATGACGAATTTACCTGTCACGTGGATGGGGCATGAGACCTTTAACGGAATCTTTTAATAGATTTAGTGACAAATGACATAAACAGTGCAAAATTTTCAAAATAAGGACACCTTTAGAAACTTTTGAATTTAAAGGACGAAACCAACAAAATGATATATATTTCAAGGACACAATCATAATTTACTCTATTATAAATAAAATAAAATAAAGATACAATAACATAGCTCAAGATAGATATAGCACGTGTCTTCTATTCTGGTTTTCTTGAACACGTAAACCTTATCTTATCGATTTATTAAATAAGTTGTAAAAAACTTAGTTATTGTGATCATAGTGTTAAAAAAACGAAAATCCAAAAAAAAAACCGAAATTCGAATCATATTCAAACAAAAAAAGATACGAATTCTTTTTTGGGTTGTTCGGATATATTCGTGTCGGATATCCATTTTTCTTGTTCGGACCGGGTCTAATATCGAATATCCAAAATATTGCTTATTAGGATCGGATATCCGATTCAACCTGAATAACCCGAAAAAAATCATGTTTATTCAGGTTATTCGGATGTAAAAATCAAGTTATTTTTAATTATTCGGATAGATTCAGATCAGATAAACATATTTTTTATTCGGGTTGGGTAGAGTTTCAGATAGAGTCACAAAATTTTCAAATTCGAATAAACCGTTATTACTCCTTATGAACGGCCCTAATTTAATAGTAATCATCCTCGTGTATCACCTTCACCAAGTGCTGGATATCCCAATTGTTATCTAGAGATCCTGTATTATATACTAAAAAATAAGCCTCATATAAATTACTATATATACATTTTACAAATGGAGTGAATATTAATAATAATTAAATATTAATAATAATTAAATAATGATTATTATATAAAATTTATATTAGTTAAATATTAATAATTATGTAACATACGATGTTGGGTCAAAATAAACGGTGGCTACAATAGTGATAATTAAATATTTTATTATTTAATTAATACTAATATACTAATTGTTTTATAATAATTAAATAATAATAATAATAATTAATTAACTAATAGTGAAAACTTCTGCACACGTTTTGATTTACCGATTTAAGATGGATTGACAGTTTTTTCAACCAGATTTTTTCTTAAGTTTTGATATTTGTGATGTTGTCACCACAACATGATTATAATTATTATATAATATTAGTAATAATTAAATAATTTATTATTTAATAATAATATGCTAATGGTTATATAATAATTAAATAATATTAATAACTAATTAACTAATAGTCAAAACTTTTACACACGTTTTAATTTATTGTTTTAAGATGGATTGACAGCCGTTGCAACCAGTTTTTTGTTTACGTTTTAATATTCGTAATGTTGTCACCACGGCATGATGAGTCTAAAAGGCGGCTACTAGCCGTAATGATAATTAATAAATATTAATTGTTTATATAATATTAATACTAATTAAATAATTATTATTATTAAACATTCAAAACTTTTGCACACATTTTGATTTACTGTTTTAAGATTGATTGACAGTCGTTGCAACCAGTTTTGTGTTTACGTTTTGATATTCATGATGCGGTCACCAAGGCAGGATGACAGACTCAAAATTAATTAATAATAGTAATTGTTAAATAGTAATTAATTTGTTACCGTTTTGTTTAGTCGTCTTATGTTCGTGAAGAATTTTGGATAGTAGTCATTAGTATATTAGTTTAACTAAATGGTCGCATAATTCTGCACTTTATTTAAGAGCATATACACGTCAGTACATTATCGAACATTTGTATCATTTATATCATTTTGTTTGTAAAGATTTTTCTAAGCAAGTTCTTTATTCACAGTTTGTGATATTCTTTTGACACGGTTTTAGGATATGATTTTTAACTACAATTTATGTTTTACAATAAGGTTACGATTTTTAATATGATTCAAGTTTTGATATTTGAGATTTTTTATCCAATTAAATACGGGTTTACCGCCGCAATGCAGCTGGTAAAACCCTAGTTACCTTACAATCTGTTTGATGTTTTTTTACCTCCCAAGACCCAGTCACATGATTCGGTTGTATGTTCTTAATGCTCGTATCTATCCGTACATGTAAAAAAAGAAAAAAAAACAGAGAGGTATACACAGTGATGGATTTAGGAATTTTTTTTATGGAAGGTGGAAATTTTTTAGGTTGGTTGGTGCTCAAGTTAGGTCGAGACGGATATGGTCGGGTCATGTTAAAAAATGACAATTAAACTAAATTTCATATATTAAGACATAATGAAAATAAAATATATCTAAAGTTGTTTATTACGTGATTTTATTTTTTTTATATATATTCAAAAAACGTATAAGGAGACGTTATTAAGTAACTATTTCGGTATAAAACAAATACAATTATCACTTAAATTCTCATAAACAATTCGATTACACAAATCTAGCTTTAAGTATTATGTTAATATGTTATTTAAATTAACAATATAAGTTTTTATAATGAGTTAGTCAGGGGCGGCCCTGAGAATTGGGAGTGCCCAGGACGAGTGAAAAAAAGGCCCTTAGTAAATTCGAATATTAAAGTATGAGTGTTTAAAAAAGCTGAAAAATGTTTATAGAAAAAACTAACCGTATTCGTAACCAAAAAATGAACCGAATTCTGAATTCAGTTTTCGGTTTGGTTCTTAACTGTATCCGAATTCCAAGGTCGGTTTCTTTCAGTTTGTTTGGTTAACCGCTTAAAACAAATTCAAATTTGTTTTCTTTATAATATATAAGGTTAAAATTGGTTTATTCGTTTTTAATTGGTATATTCAATTGAATTCGGTTTTCAACCGGTTTAGGGGTGGTATGACTTATTATAATTAATACTAAACTTGATTTTACATTAGGTTTAAATTATTAGTTGGGCATTTTTCAACTTAGTTTATTAATTAATACTTAGAAATCAAAAGTTTAATAGAGGCGATTGCAAAATTGTACGGGTGGCGATTATTATTTTAACATATATATAGTAGTAAAAAAAAATTCCAAGGTGGACGGCTGCCCCCTGGGTATACATATAAATATATAAATAATAATTATAAATAAATAAATAAATAAAAGTAATATGACATATTTTAGACGATGACCTATTCAGAAACCGTCGTTTTATTTTATTAAGATAGATGTAAGTTTTGTCTCCGTCTCGTACTCATACTCATACTCATACTCATACTCATACTCATACTCATACTTAATTACTTATATGTCCTACGAATAGAAGTAATGTCATATTTGTTTGTCTAAATGTAATATATCTTTTAAGTGAGTAGGGGGGGTCACCCACATGTTGATTTTAAAGTGTGAAAATTAAGTGAGTAGGTTGCGTAATGTGTTACGAGTTACGACAAGAAGAGGGGAGCAAGAGAACATGAAAAAAGATGATGGCGTGGCTTTTTGTCAATTACTCTCTCAAATTGTTAGGAAAAAAAACAGAGTTGGGGAAAGTTGCACTAATTAAACCAGAACTAAGTTTTTCTCCGCCGCGCGTTGCGACGGGCTATCACAATACAATATTGATAATGAGTATTATATATCATTTGCAGAATCATAAGTTACGTAGCAAAATCAAACCTTTCATCACGAACTTTATACTAATTTCTCATTAAAAAATAAAATCATACAAAATCCATAAAAATATGTTGCGAAAATAATAGAAAAATTACTCACGAAATCATTCTCACCGACAACCAATTGGCTGAAATAAAAAGAATACTAAAATCTCAAAACAAACATCATTTTTTTATGAGAACAAATGAATTACCGTTATATCATCCAAACAACGCTGAAACCATAAAAAGAATCACGTTTTTTCACTATATTATTCATACTATTTAATAATTAATATATATATAGATATATATATATATATATATATGTATATATTAATTAATTACTATTTTAATATAATATAATATATTTTACTATTCAATATAATATAATATATTTTACTATTCAATTGGTTTGCTTTTTAATATATATATTAATATGCAACATGATACACACACATACATATACATACATACACACGTATGTATAGAGATTGTAACCTATGAAAATTCGATTTTAAAGTTGAGAATCCATAAATCTTATGCAAATCATTAATTTTGAATCTTGAAAATAAATATGTTGTACAAATTGAACCTGAATAAAAAAACCTACACCCTTAGATTAACTTTAATATGGGCCCCAAATGAATAAGATGTGGTTATTCGGTTAACGTGTTAAGGTAAGGTTAACAATTGAACTCTTTCACACACACACAAGCACACACATATATATAATAAGGATTTTAGATTAATATCATGTGTATTATACGGATTTTATAAAGAAAATATTAGTAAGGAAGATATTTAAATTATAAAATGATATTTTAAGGTTAAAAATAATTTTTTATGTATAAATAAGTAATTTGAGTAATAAAACACTAATATTTTTTTAATTTTTATTTTTGATTTTTTTAAATCTTGTTTTTTAATACTTTGATTTTTTTAATTATGTTTTTATTTAAATTTTATTTTTCTAGTTATATATTATATAACTTTTATCTTAATAAGATCAGTTTTCAAAATTTTTAATTTTGAATTTTTTTTTTTGATATAGAAAAATTTCATAACTAATAAGAGAGTGAAAGAAAAACATTAAAAATTTTATTTATTATATACAGAAGATTCAAAACCCAATTTTTAATTTATTTTAATGTTAAATACATATTTTTTTTTAAAATCCTAAATAATTGACCTGAATATGATTTTAAAGGTTCGGGTTCCTCTTTACGAACAAATTTTTATATGCATATGCATATATGGGATATTCATGTGATGTGACATAACACGGTATTTTGGGTGGTGTTTTAAAAGTGAACGCCGTTTGGAACAGGTTGATTTGGTTTGGAACCATGACCATAATAAAAATCAACAATTTGTTAATATTTTTGCTTTTTATACAAATTAAAAATGTTAGACAACACTTAATTTTTGTACACCACGAAATTGAAATTCCTAAGGTTTCAAAAAAGGACAAACAAATTATGTTTTGTTTTGTAAAACTAGCTCATGGCAAGTCAAACTAATATTTTTTTTATTTAATTTTAAAATTTAATTTAAAGTGACTAAAATACCAACCTTCCCTTACTACAATAGTAACAATACCCTTATTTTATATTTAACTTTCTATATCACCCACTTCTAGTGTTCGGTGATAACCTCCAAAAATTAATTTAATTCATTATAAACTTTATAATATTAAAACGCAATGCCACGATGTGTATTTATGATACTTTGAGAGTTAGTCGAATAAAATGGTGAAAAATTTTAGTGTTAAGCAAGGCTGAAAAAGTCGATAGGCGCTAATAGGTCGGAATAGCTCTTTGGAGCGAGTAATCGGATAGTACTCGGACCTAGGCGGGAGTACTCGGGTAATACTCAGAAAGTAATCGGCCTCGAAACAACTCCTTGAAGCGAGTACTCGGCCTTGGATGCCGACGTTTGCAACAGTGGTGTTAAGAAAGACAAAAATAAAATAAAATAAAATTGAGCAAAAAAAATATAAGTAGAAATAATAGCTAGCAGAGGTAATGGAAAAGAAGACAGCCTTTGAGTGACTATTGACCTCCTTTTGGTCATCACCCTGCCCATTTGCGATGAGGACTGTTGCAGAGTAAGGAAGTAGATAGAATCTATAGATACAACGCAAAAATGTTTAAAATGTGAAACTATAGAATATGGTAATTTGGTAAACATGAAGATATTGATGTTGAATGCAACATAAGAATATGGTAGCTTCTTGGGCCTTGACTTCTTTTATTAGACCGACCACAATGGTCGTCCCGCCCGCCTCCTCCCCGCAGCGGCGTCTCACGGGAACACCGCCCCCCTTATTCACGGCTCCCGCTGAAAAGCCTTCCACGGCTCCCGCTCCCCGTCGTGAATGTCGTGAATGGTGCAATGTGATTGGCCCAAAATCAATTAAATGTGGGATGATGTGGAATAGTGGGGAAGAGTTTTCAGTGGGGTGACCATTCTGGGTGTTAAAGGTTTTCAGTGGGGTGATGACGTGGCAGGAAATTTCAGTGGGGAAGGGTTTTCAGTGGGGTGACCGCTGTGGATAGTCTTAGAGGTATTGGGTTGGAGTTTCACTCAGAGTAAATATTGTTCTGGGTTGAGTCAGAAGGATTTTCTAGTTGTAGGTTTTCTCCTGGATAGGTGAGCCTAGTCACCACGCTCTGTTTTTCGGATAAGAGGGTGATCCATTTATCATATCTGTTTATATGATAAATAACAAAAAATATATTTTTTTGATTTAGTTGTTTGTAATGTATTAAAAATAAATAAAAACAAATTCATGTTATTTATTTATATAAAACATAAAAACCAAAAAGATATGTACGTAGATATGTATGCCCAAGGGAGGGGTAAAGTGGGTGACGGCCCCGGACCCGAGCTTTTAGGGAGCCCAAAATTAAGTTTTTTATATATATATATATATTATATCATTAACTTTATATATATAAATTACTAAGTTAATATTTTTATTAGGGTTAAAAAAATTTTCATGCCTTAGACCCTGGAATTTTTTCATCTTCAAGCCCGGCTCTCCATGTATGTATGTGTGCGTGTGTGTGTCATACACGGTTCCCTTCCCTAATCGACCCTTT
Organism: Mikania micrantha; assembly: GCA_009363875.1. Taxonomy (NCBI): domain Eukaryota; kingdom Viridiplantae; phylum Streptophyta; class Magnoliopsida; order Asterales; family Asteraceae; genus Mikania; species Mikania micrantha. Next base: position 51,875,125 of record CM018689.1, on the reverse strand, counting down.
TTCTATTATCGGCTCAACATAATATAATTTTTTTGTACCCAAGGTAACCTAACCCAAAACAGGAACTAAAAGTAGAGGTGGGTAAACCAGCTTTTTTAACCAGTATCGGTTAGTGCTGTTCATCAGGTCGGATAACGGATTATTCGGGTTTGAAAATTTTTTTGTCTATCCGAAACCCGACCTGAAACTCAAAATATATTATCTGACCAGAAAACTGTGACTCTTACATCCGAAAAAACCGAATAAACCAAGTTTATTCGGATATCCAACCCAAAAAACTACCTTTTGCCTATCTGAAACTTGACCCGAATCTAAAATCATATAATTCGACCCGAACAATCCGAATTAGATTTCGAATGAGTTTTTTTTTCAGGTTTCGGATACGATTCGGATTTAGGATTTTTTCGAATCTCGGATGTTTTGAACACCCCTAGTTTCGGTTCTAGCCAACAAGATCAATAACCGGTTCTTGTTAGGTCGGGTTTTTTACCTGTTTTTGGCCGGTTCTGCTTCGGGTTTTGGCCGGGGAAAGGTAGAACCAGTTTTGGTAATTCGAGTTCTGGTTCCGAGTCTGTTTTCTCTAAAAAACCGGAACGACCTATACCCGTTGTTCACGTAGTCGGTTCTGGTTCCAGAACTGGTTTTTTTCCCATCTCTAACGGAAAGTTTTAACCAAAAACTGGTGCCAACAAAGCCCAATTCTTGCCTATCTTGTTCCAACCAAGAATTGATTAAAGATAAATTGGTTGCAACCTCTAATTTGAATATTTGAGAGTTCTTATTGGTCAATTGTGGATGCACCCTATGCCCAAGCAAACTTACAAGTAGAGATAGCAAAAAAATTATTCTGGAACTGAACCTAACTACCCTACCTGGAACCAAAACCGTTCCTGCCCCGAGAGGTTTAGGTGCTTTCAGTTTCTCAGAATAATCATAACCAAAATCAGAATTATCACAATCAGTTCCAACTCCATCCGATCAAAAACTGAATTGAACGGCCAAAAACTAGTCAAAAGTCAAAACTATATCAAATACTTAAACCTAATCGATACCAATTTCATCTCTACCCGTTTTTTAAGTTTTTTTTTTTTACACAAAACCAAAACCTGTTTTAATCTGAAACCGTTTTAAAAAAATCAGTTTACCACTTTGCCATTGCTTATTTGCTTTGCCCCCTCTACGGGCCTACTGCTCTACGTACAAGGACAAGTAAACCAACAGGCCCATGATGCAAAGCCCAGTCAATTATGTAAGAGACCCACCATGGCATCATGCCACCACTCAATTATTTAGAGCACATATATGACCCGGCCACCAGGAAACAAAATCAATTAAAAACAAGATTTTACTTTTTTTTTTTTGAACAACAAACATCCGGTCCTTTGGAATCAACATGACAAATGGATCACCCTCTTATCCGAAGAACCGAGCATGGTGACTAGACTCACCTGCCAAGAAGGAAACCTACAACTAGGAAATCCCTCTGGCTCAATCCATAACAATATTTACTCTAGGTGAAACTACAACCCAAGACCTCTTATAAGAGAACTCAAGGCCCAAGGAGCTACCATTAAGATAAAAGCCCTTTGGTAAAAAGATATAAAATACGTAATTGGTTTATTTATTTTTAATACATTACAAACAACTAAATAAAAAAAGATTTTTTTTGCAATTTATTATATAAACAGATATGATAAGGATCTTATTTTAATACTTTACAGACTAGTTCTGAGTAGGGTTGGGACCTCAACTAGGAGGAAACCAAAGCTAGAAAAGCCCCCGACTCAACTTAAAACCTCTCATTAGAAAAATTACGGGACTACACTTGAACCCATTGATCTTTGTTGAAGCTTATCTATATAAACCGAACATAATGCACTCCATTGGCAATTATGACGTTGGAACCCACAATTTAGTTCGATATTTGTCGAAACGTAATTGTTGTCAACAATAATAAGAAAATCATGAACGTTTCTGTCATTCCAGAATCTCAAAAATCTAAATGAACATGGTGTAACTCAAGAATTAGACCGTATTCAAACCATGTAAACAACTTTAAATACATGTAATATTGTTTATTGTTCTTCTTGGTCTTTTTTCTCAAGCCTATTACATATATGTAATCTTAGTTGTCACATAATGTAAAACCTAATGTTATATGTTATGATGTATAAAAACTAAAAAGCTATATACTGTAAACTTGGTTGATATTTATATTTGTTTGATTACGTATATGTAAATTGGTCGAGTTCATCTGTTTAGTTTAAAAAACTTTAGATGTTTTGAATTTATTTGTTTGCATAAATTTAAAAAGAGGAGAGATGAGAGTGAGTTTTCATTTTATGAATGTTATTGAATTTAGAAGACGAACGAAAAAAAAACTGTTTTGATTATTATACATTTATCATCTTATAATTAAATCGTTTGATTTGTATGTAATGTCATTATATGATCTTAGAAGTATATTTCTTATATCAATGATGAAAAAATAGTTTTCAAAACAGTATGGATTGTTGTTTGGTGTGTATAATATCTTTCATGTAGTATATCATCTTCATTTGGTTACAGTTTTCTTTAATTATGTTTTAATTGTAAATTTGCTCCATTGTCAGCTTTAAAATTTAATATTGAAATGCTGTTAATTGATATGATATGAACGTGTCATTTTGGTAGTTGGATTTGGGGTATTGTTGATGCAGATTTGTCTCTTGGGTGGACTATTGGATGCATAAGAGTGACAACACTAAAAATATCATGATCTTCTGACTGGACGGATGGATATTGATCTAGAGTTTGGAAGGTTTATTGTAATTTTGTTGTAACTGATAATTTATTCACCTCGTGTTACGTCAGTGATGGAACGGATACTAATTTGAATTTATATTGTTGAATGAATATTTGACCAAACTTTTTTCCTAAAAGTTTACGTCGAATTATAGCCCAACCAAAAATATACATAAACATGCATGAAAAAAAAAGATATATATTTCCCAACTATTTTCTAACACATGTATACATCATACGTATATCAATACGGTTTTATACCGTCACACATAAAATTAAACACATAGTAAAATACATTTTACAAAGTCTTTAGAAAACCAAAGAGTGAACGTGTAAACTCGAAAGCAAACGGTGAGCAATTATGGAAGAAAAAGAGTATATCTAAAAGTCTAGAAATCCAAATTTAAAAGCCTTGAAAGTTGAATGATTAAAAATGGTCAATGACAAGTAACACTAGAAAATGAATTTAAGAAAAAAAACTCTAAATTTTATACACTTAAAAGGATATAAAAATGACACGCTGCAAAGTTTTGTTATGTTAGCTAAAAGTTTATGAGTGAAATTAAAAATTCTGACATTAAATTTAGGATAAATTTCTAACTTTAAAAACCTAAAAAGGTGAAAGTTAAATTTATATAAAGTCTAGGGATAAAAATTACAATTTTGTAATAACATTTAATGGTTTTGACATTCACTGTAAGAACAAATTAAATACTCTAAAAAGTTAAGAGGTTAAAGTGACATATTTTAAAGTATAAAGATAAAACCTAAAAATTTTAGTAGCACAACTTAAAGTTTTTGACATTTACTAAATAGATAAACTCAAAACTCTAAAATTTAAAAAGTTAAATTAACATTTTACAAATTTAGTTATAAAGATAAAACCTAAAAATTTTAGTAGCACAACTTAAAGTTTTTGACATTTACTAAATAGATAAACTCAAAACTCTAAAATTTAAAAAGTTAAATTAACATTTTACAAATTTAGTTATAATAATTAAAAGTTTATAAAAGATACCTAAAAGCTCTAAAGTTAGAGAATTTAAAGTGTTAGATATGAAACCTAAAACTTTAAAAGTGAAACTTAAAAGTTTTAACATCGAGTGTAAAGATAAACTATAAACTTTAAACTTGAAAAAGGTCAAAGTTACGCTCTGCAAGGTTCAGGAATAGATCGTAAAAATTCTAAAGGAATGATTGAAGTAGTATAAAAGGAAAAAAATAAAATAGAGAAGAAAAGGTGAAGTACTAAAATACAATAAAAAAAATAAAATAAAATAAGAAAGAAATATACGCGTGAGTGTGTGGGCATGCACATTTAAATGAGAATTAATAAGTTATTGACTACCAAAAACAACTTATAATCATATGTTTTAGTTGTATAAAAATATGTTTTTTATCTTTACTTTTGATTTTAAAATAAAAAAAAATTGTGGTCACATATTGTTCTTTTAATTTTTAACTAATATTGATTCTTAATTTAAATTTTTTTCATACACACACACATATATTTGTTTAATTAAGAAATATTAAGAACCAAAAGAACAATTTCTAGTAATAAGTTTTTTTTTTTAAGTTAAGAGGAAAGAGAGTTAGCTTTCAAAAAAAAGAGGAAAGAGAGTTACTATCATGACTCCTAAAATCGTGTGGCTATAAATAGAGATGCACAAAATAACCGGTTTCTAAACCGGTTATTGCAATCGGTTATAGGTTTTTGGAAAAACCGGCGGTTTAGGACCGGTTTGAGATTTCATGAGACCAAACCGGTTAACCAGTTCAACTCACTAAAAAATCGGTTATTTGAAGGTTAACCGGTTCGGTTAACCAGTTTCGGTTATTATACGGTTTCAATTTTTGAGCTTGAAAAACTTGTTATTAACCGAACCGGTTATTGGAAAAAACTGGTTTATATCCTTTGACCGGTTAACCGGTTCGGTTATTCCAAAACCGGTTTTTGACCGGTTAACCGATTTGTGCACCTCTAGCTATAAATAGTTTTTCTTTGTTCTTAACAATCTTGTGGTTCTTATTTGAATACGTCTATATGTGTGTTTATGTGTTTATTTATTTATTAATATAAATTGGATTTGAATTACATGGGTTTGAATGAAGAAGCTTTGAGTTGTAATCAAAGCATCCTTCTATTCGAGTAAAATCATATAGTCTGGCGGTAGCGTCAGACTTCCAAAATTGGCTTAAGAAAACACAACAATAAGACTTGAATGTAGATGTAAAATTTGAAAGAATCTTTGGATAGGAAAGATAATTTAGAAGAGAATAAATCAAGAGTGAAGACACGGTTTGATCATATGTGGTGCCACACTACTGTATACATCCAAGTGCCACAAAGATGTGTTAAGATATGCAAACAGACTATTGGTGGCCAAGGTATCAAGTTTAACGTGATGTAACATGTGAAGTAGTGCCTTATATATAGCTATGTGTAGCCTTTATAGGTATAAGAGGGGAAGTGATTACACATTAGCATGAACTACATTACTAAGTTACCACATACGACTAAATATCATGATTTCATTTGAGTGATTGTGGATCCGTTGACAAAGAGTGCCCGGTTTTTAACTATATGCGAAACTTATTCGTCTGAAAAGATCATAGTTATTCATAAAAAAGTTTTATTGTATCTGATCGTGACATGATGTTTTCATCAAAGTTTTGGAAATGTTTTCACGAATATATCAGTATCAGGTCACTCAACAATGATGATGATGAGTGAAGAGCATCCATTGTTACCATAAAAAAGGTTATTAAGGAAGATGAATTGTCTAAGAAGTATTTGGTTGAAAGCATGTAAGTAGGTTTCAATGAACAATCTATAGAAACACAACTTGATGTTGAAAGGTATAGTAGATATTAGGAATTCTAGGGTGATGTTAATTCACATGGGGAGAGGGAAGAATATGACAGAAGAAACAAGTACAAAGTAGATATTACAGTTGTAGATGAACAAAATATTGGAATAAATGGTTTGGATTTTTGGGACAAGGTTCTATTTAAGGGATGATTTTGAAGAGTTGGTCAAAATGTATGCTGTTACAAAAGTTTAGAATGTTTTTATTTCTATAAGTAGTACAAACAAGGCCAACTAGGCAACTAGGTGTGAGCTGTGAGCCAGGGTGTCCATTCAAGGTTTACCTTTCATTTATGGAAAGGAAGGGTTGTTATATGGTTAAACTTCTGAGAGACAAACACTTTTATAGGCTATGTGTTATCATCAAGCCTCCCTCACTCCATATAGGCGTCACATAATCAACCAACACCATCACCCCCTTATCACTCCACATCATCTTTTCCTATGTTATCCATCACGCCCTCATCACTCCACGTCATCACCACCTTTATTCAATATTCTATTAATTTGAATTTTATTTTTTTAATTATAAATTAAATTAAAAAAAGACTTAATATTATTAAAAAAATTAATATTACAAAATAAAATAAAATAAATTACATGATAAAAAAATTAAACTACATAATTAAATAAAAAACAATAAAATAAATTTAAAAACTTTTTAAAAAAAAACTACAAATTTTCTCCACGATTTTTCCAGACATGCTCAACCAAATCGCCTTTAAGCATGTTATGTATCTCCCTGCTTCTGATCTCGGCTCGTATTTCAACTATTTCTTCCGGTGTAACCTCTTGGACCGGAGGGTCGACCTCTTCGTAATTTTGGCAAATGGCTTTTCCTTTGTCTTCCAAAATCATGTTATGCAAAATAATGCAAGCATACACAGCGTCCCGAATTTTACTTTTGTGCCGAATCCTACATGGATTATCTATTATATGCCATTTCTTTTTAAGTACACCGAACGCTCGTTCGACATCCTTTCTCGCCGCCTCTTGAGCCTTTTTAAAATATTTTCGTTTGTCATCGTCTTCACGAGGACATGTAAACGATATGACAAACGTAGCATATTCAGGGTAAATACCATCGGCCAGATAATACCCATACTTGTAGTAGGTGTCATTAGCATAAAATGAAGACCCCGGCGCGACTCCGTCTAATATGTCGTCAAATATTGGGGATTGATCTAAAACGTTTATATCATTATTCGAACCAGAAACACCAAAATATGCATGCCATATCCAAAGATCATTAGAGGCCACCGCTTTCAGCATTATTGTAAGATGGTAGTGATCGCCTCGTTGATGAGATCCTCGCTAAGCGGTTGGGCAATTTTGCCACTCCCAGTGTGTGCAATCAATGCTTCCGAGTATGCCGGGAAACCCGTGGACATATTCATGCACTGCATAGATTTGTTGAATGTCGCTCCATGTCGGTTTTCTCAAATATCGCGAGCCGTATAATGCGATAACACCTTTACAAAAGTTGTAAAGACTGTCTCGTGAAATTTTATCCGACATCCGTAAATATTCGTCCCAAGAATCGCTGCATGTGCCGTAGGCCAACTGTCAAATAGCACTTGTGCACTTTTGCAATGGTGTGAAACCTGCTACACCCACTGCATCTAACCTCTGTTGAAAAACCGGAAAATTTTCGTCCATATCGCTAACGATTTGAAGAAATAAATTGCGGCTCATTCGAAAACGACGTTTGAAATGCTTTTCGTCGTATGTTGGATTTTGACTAAAATAATCTTGAACGAGACGTTTGTTACCACCTTTACGATCACGGTTTATTTTTTTCTTCGTAACACTTGTGCGGCGTTTTCTTCAATATCTGCTACGACGGATGTTACCGTTGCTTGAACGTTGCGTAAAAACATGAACGCTCCTTCGTCTGAGTCGGATGATGACGATTTCGTAATTTCCTCCTCCCAACTCATTTTTTTTGTTGTAAATTGGGTTATTTTATAGAAAAATAATGGTTATTTTAGAGAGAATTGTATGGAGTTGAATGTTGGTTTAAGAGGAATGGTTTATTTATAGTGGTTTATTTTTAATTTTTTTTTATTTTCCAACGGCTATAATTTTTATTTTGTTTTATTTTTTTTTTCTTTTTTCCAACGGATATAAGGTTTTTTTATTCTTTTTTTTTTCCTTCCTTTCTCACGCCTTTGACCACCCTTACGTAGGGGCCCTTCACGCCACCCTCACGCCCCTGTGTAATGGGGGTGGGGCGCGACCAGGGCGTGACCCAGGGGCATCACGCCTGGGTCACGTAGCGGAACACATAGCCTTAAAAGAAGTGTCTACTATACATACACCACCCATTTATGCGAGACATCACATGACTTTCACCTATATGGCTCCTATAGCTTTAAACGACGTGTATAAAGTCAGCCAACCTGACGAAAGATACAACTGATTACGTGTTAGAATGATGTGTTCCTATACGGGTAGTATAGACTTATACGGGCCATATAGTTTGAATCTATAATGGCCGAATAAAGCTATACTACTGTATAAGACGTGTAACCGACAGTTGTCCGACAACTTTCTAACAAAACTGTGCAATACCACCCGTAAAAAGGTATCCTGGTGTATGGATACCAGAGGTGTTGTATAAACAAGGGGGGCCTTAAGAGAAACATGTCAAACAATAAACAACTTAAGTGCTGATTTGGTAGCTAATCAATTATTGTCAATATTCAAATAATATAATTATTCTCTTTGTTTCACAAGTAAAATAATAATCACAAAGTTATATAAATGCGACAAGAAATAAGCATGATCTGTTCCATTCTTTGTCGTGTTTAATGCCATAACATGGAAATTAAATTGGAAAATGACATCAAACTTGCTTTTAATGCCAATTTTAAGCAGACATAGACGATGATGACAATAACACATACATATACGAAAACTCAGTAAAATCCAATACACATATCAACTTATGCATGATCATATCATGGAAGAAAGCAAGTCAAATATTGAAGTTTTCTTTCTTGGATTTCTTCTTCCATGGAGCTGCTTGCTTTAAACTTTCATAGATTGTCGCCTGCACAAAACAAGAAAAATTAATAAAACAAAAACAAAGGAGCAATGTGTAAGTAACACCATATTTGCAGGACTAAAATTAAAAATTTAGCCACACACTGGCAGCTTGCCTGGATAAAATTATGAACATATGATTGACGTTTGCTTGCTGTTAATTAAAAAGTAGTCCCCACGTGCTATAACTCGTCACTACACAACTATTAAGTGGGACGTCCTAATTATTTTCTTTTTATAGCTATTTTGGGCTTTTGACTAAAATAGTAACTTTTTTTAATTAATGTTGTATATATATTGGTATTAACTTATATTTTTTTAAAACAAATTTCTTAGAAAAAATGTTAAAAAAATAAACCTTTTAGAAAAAAAATTAAAAAACATATTCTTATTATTTTATTAATTAAAGTTAAATTAAACTTAAATGGAATTACTATCAAAATTTATCTTTAAAATATAATTTCTAAATTTTTACGATAAGCATTTAATATTTTTTATTTATTATATAGTATATGAAATACTAACATACATATATATATATATATATATATATATAGAGAGAGAGAGTAATAAAAGAGTATATAACTAACAAATAACAAGATAATGCCAAGCGAAATGTTAAGAATAACAAAAAGAGTGAATTGCTTTAGTGAATAAATATTATATAGTCTTAAATTAATAGATAGACAATTACCAAAAAACAAGAAAATGCCGCGACAAGCATTTGAATTTTGAACAACAAAAAATGACAAAAAGTGAATGCAAGACTAGTTGGTTTATTCTCATTATAATAAAATTAACATAAAAGTATAAGATAGTTAAACACAAAACAGTTTTAGATTTATTGAAAATATAGGCATAGCTAATACGAAATCAAGAAATATATAAATAATAAAATTATATGTGTGTGTAATTATCAAAAAAACATGAAAATGCGAAAGTTTCATGATTTGATGGTTTAGCTTTATTTAAATTAACATTAAACATAAAAGTAATTTGCCAAAACGCTACCATTTTCAATTTACTAAAAGTAAATAATAATAAATAATTAAATAAACATATAATAATTCTTTTAGTAAAAAAAAAAACAGTGTTTTCTTTTGACCAACTCATACATTTAACGCTTTTATGTACATATTAATTAAAAAAAAGTGGTGTTAATCTCACACTCTCTTTTTTAAAAATACACCCCTGAGACGGCCCGTACTGTCCAGTACGACCCGTCTCAGTACTTGGTCAAACATTCAGTCTGACAACATGTGCTAATGATTGGGAGCAAGACGGGTCGTACTGGCCAGGACGGCCCGTTTCATTCATCGTACAGACATTCTCTGCAACCTAGTACAATGATTTGACAGCAAGACGTTCCGTACTGAGCAGTACGGCCCGTCTTGCTTTTTCAATTCTGACAAAAGGACACTGATTTGACCCAGTATGGGCCGTATTGAACATTTTCAAATTTGTATATAAACTTGAATCGTTTCAAACGAACGTGTAACTTTCGAATTCGAATATATTTCAAGATAATCATATATGTAACGATGTCGTTCTGGAACGGGAGTTTTTTCAACTATTTCGTGCCAGATTTGAACGAAGAGGCTCCTGTTGAGTATTCATACGACACGATAGATCTGAAAGCTGAACCTAACGCTGATGTCGGTTTTGACAGTCAAGCATCGTTTGGGTTCGTGTATGACGACAGCAAACTAAGTAACCCGGATGAGGGTTATGAAAAAAAGCCGGCGGCTTCAAACGTTAACTGGGAAACCAAAGAGGTAACTTAAATGAAACATAAATGTTGATGATTGTATATTATCGCTATCCATTTACGGTATTTATTATTGTTTTTATATGTCAGGAGTTTATATCGGTTGTCCGTTTCAACTGATAGGGGTATAAAACGAAGTTCGTGAATCCTGGAAATTACAGGTGATTAACGACAATTACAATCATGAACCTGCTCAGAATCTAGAGCATCATCTATATGTTAAAAAATGCACTCAAGAGGAAGAAGATCTGGTTGAGAATCTGACCAAACGACACATGGATCCTCGTAACATACTTTCGAGCGTAAAAAAACATAACCCTGCAAATGTATCCGTCCCTAAGGATGTATACAATTTACAGTAGAAGATAAAAAACAAGAAGAAATTCGATGATACTCCAATTCAGGTATTGGAAAACGTGCTTCACAGTCAGCGGTACGTTTATTATACCCGGGAGGATCCTGAAACAAACGTCGTGGAAGACATTTTCTTCTGTCATCCAAAATCGTATTGCTGGTGGCGTGCATTTCCGCATGTACTGATGATGGACGCGACGTACAAAACGAACCAGTAAAGGCTTCCATTTATTCAAATTGTTGGCATGACTTCCACACACCAGACGTTTAGTATTGCTCACGCGTTCGTAAGCAAAGAGCGTGAGGAAAACTACGTCTGGGTCTTGGAAATGGCTAAGAGTATGTTGAATAAATGTATGAAGCCACATGTGATCATAACAAATTGAGACCTTGCTGTTATGAGTGTGTGCCGTAAGGTGTTTCTAGAAGCCGCAAAATATCTTTACAGATGACACATATACGAAAATATTGCCAAACACTGCAAGGCAAGCTTTTCGGACTCAGGCTGGAAGAAATTCAAAAGGTCGATGGGCGAATTTGTGTAACTCTCCGAGCCTGTTCAGTCACCGCCGCGCGAGTAGGAGGCTCCGCAGCATCCACCGCACGTTTACCGTGCGGTGCGCCTGACCGAGCCACTTGAGGCGTTGCACCAGATTGCCGCCCGGTGCGACGAGACGGCTCAGCGGATGGCACGCGTCGAGCGACGGCTAGATCGTTACGAGGATTTGGTACAGTGGACGGTCGCGTCAGACGTCAGAGCATGCGCGACGGGACGGGACACAGCTTCCACCGTTACCGGAGCCACGCGTCTACGCAGACGACGGATCGGACGCTGGACCATCCGGATCGTAGTTTATTTTGTATTTTTGTATTTTGTTTCCTTGTATATAAAACCGTACAGTGTATATACGTATGTTTCTTTCTGCATTTGTATTGTTTCTGTTTGTGTTGTTTAATATTTGCGCAACAAACTTTATATCGTTTAAATTATTTAAATTAACGTAAACAAACAAATTATAAAATGAAATATTTAGTTAAAACGAAATTATGACGTTTAATTAACATAATAGCCGTATATTGTTTAAATAACTTACATAATTAATGTACATCGTTAAAAATTAAATTTAAATACGTAAATTAAGTTTAAATAAAATATATAACACATATCGTTCAAATAATTCACGTATTAAATGTATATCGTTAAAAATTATTTAAATACGTAAATTATGTTTAAATAAAATAAACTAATTCAAGACGGCCCGTACTGGCCAGTACGGGCCGTATCAGGTTATATCAAAACTGGTTGACACCGAAAATGACTTGGAAAAATAAGCTTGGGCCAAGACGGGCCGTACTGATCTGTACGGCCCGTCCCACAGAATGTTTCACTGGTTTCAAGGAATTCCCTGAAATGTTTTTCTGTACTCAATACGGACAGTACTGGCTAATACAGTCCGTCTTGGGCTGCAGAGGTAGTAAAATAAAAAAGTGGGGTGTCAAAATAAAAGAGGCCTTAAAACAATGAAGCTAAACCAGCTAATCATGAGTAAGCACTTTTTGTTAATCAAATGCTCCTTTCGGCCTATTCTTTTTTCATTTTATTATTATTATTATTATTATTATTGTTATATAATAATTTAATTTATCATTCATATATTCATTTATAACAGATTTTTAGTAAAATTGATAGTAGTATTGTCTTCTAGTGAGAAAATTGAGTCATCTACACCGCCTGAACAAGTCATCTATTTCTCATTAACAGCATATTTTCTTCCAACACTCAATACTCACTTGTACGCTATGCAATAAACATTGTACCTAAATCAGAAAAATCAAAACATGTATAAATTCTTACCCAAAAGTGGGACCTGGTGACTTTTGACAGACTCGAATTTCTGGTCATCGTTTCATCCCCTTTCTTCTCGTCAAAAAAACCGGCATCCGCAGCCGGCGATATTCCCATACCGTCCTTAGCTCGCCGGAAAGACCCAAACCTGCGGTGGCTTCTATCACCGTTCCGCCGGTCAATTTTATTATCCAGTAAAACCAACTGCTGTCCGCCGCAAACGTCGTCGTTCGGACTCCATCCATCGCTACCGGTACTGTCAAAAGACCCCTGCATCTGCCCCCTACGACGTCGTTCTTTCGAGAATCGAAACGAAGATGATGAAAAGATGGATTTGCTACCTGGGCCGTCGAGAACAGTCGTCGGCGAGGATGTTTTGGTAATTATGTACGATTCCACCATAGCTAGTCTTGGAGGAAGCTCCAGACATCTATTGGGTCGTGTTTTCGGGTCTGTAGATGCGATGATTCGGGGTTTTCCGGGTTGTTCCTCCCATCGGAATGGGACGGAGGCGGTGGTTTGAAGCGGCGGCGTTAACATGCCGGATGGTTCAGATAAGTGTGATACCATGGAGAAGAGTGGGAGTTTGGGTACGTTATATGGGTCGGATTCTGCATCGGATCCCATTTTATGTGTGTGTTTTGATGTGAAATGGAGATGAAGGTTTGTTTATAGGTGGGGTTTTGGTGTGAGACTGCGAGTAATGTATTACGACATTATGTAACGACGTTGATGTATAGAAAAAAGGTACCCTTCGAGTCACGTGACTTGTGCGTGAGTGTATTTTCTTTTGTGAGAAATGTTATACAAACATAAATAGATAACTAACTTTTGATTTTGTGTCGATGAATGGTCTATTTGGAATTTCAATGACTTATTGATTTATTGGCTTCTTGTAAAATCTAGTAAGTCAATAAGTTGTTTGTCAAACCTAAAATAACTTTTAAAAATAACTTTTTATAAAAGGCAATAAGTTGTTTTTTAAAAGCTAAAAATTATAGCTTTTTGAAATGACTTATGACTTATTTACATAAAATTACAAATTTATCTCACTTTTTACCTTTTACCCAATAACATTAAAATAATGCTATTAAAAAAATGTCTTTTTTCGTCATTTTGAAAATTAATTTTGAAAAGGCTAATCCAAACACGTTTTTAAAACTTCATTTCAAAAAGTTATAAGTTAATAAGCACTTTTAACAAAAAGTCCTTATAAAGTTAAATAAGCAATCCTAAACAGGGCCGAAATCATTACAATTTTGTTTTTTTTCAATTAGGTAACTCAAGTTTGATTTATGTTTTAATAATAGATAAAAAAAACCTTGATAACAGATAAGTTTGGTCCGTATGAACATATCTTGGTTTATTTTGGTTTGTTCAGGCTTTATAAGTATAGTTTTAGGTGAATCTAGGACATCTTTAAAGGTTTTATATGCATTTTAGACCCATTTGGACCATTTTTTGCAATCTACTAAATTTTTTACAATTTTTAAAAATCTTCCCAAAATTTTTTTATTTTCATTTTTTAGCAATTTCTAAAAAAATTGAGATATTTTTTAAAATCCATATTATGTCCATGTCATCATACAATAAAAATAAAATAATTATGGTTGCAAGTTATATAGGTCACATACCTAAGATTGAAATATAAAATAAACTTAAGTTATCTAATTAGGACAGAATAAAATTTAAGTGACTTAATTAAAACAAAATTGAAACTTGGTTATGTTTCTACAAAATTACCCCTTTTTTTAGCCACAAATGAATCTTTCTTTCATTTAAACTGTTTCTAAACCAATCTATTTTTCACTTATATTTGTACTTAGGATATCTAAAAGGTAATCTTTTTATAAAATGAATTAGTCCCACGTTAGCTACATAAATATTTGATAGAATAAAAATTACCTTGAAAAGAAACTAAATAAAATTGATCAAGATTGTAAAAATATCAAGGAAGACGTGATTAGTGTGTGTTAACAACTAAAGATTTACCAAAGGGGCTTTGCCCTAGTGGTACCCCCATGGCTTTCCAAATGGAAGGTCATGGGTTCAAATCCCTCTCAAGGCGAAATAGGGGTTCTTGAGAGGTCAGGGGGTTTTCCGGTGCGGTTTCCTCCTGGGGTGGTGGTGGGGTCTCAACGGAGGTCATGGTAACTAGACCTTGGTGACATGGCCTGGAAACAGTGGTTCACACGTTGAGATCAAATGCCGTTCAAAAAAAAAAAAAAAAAAAAAAAAAAAAAAAAAAAAAAAAACAACTAAAGATTTTTTAGTATTTATTTCGAAATTAAACCAAGTTAAAACGTCTCAATAAAATGATTTAAATTTCTTCAATGCAATTTATTCTCATTTAATTCCTCAATCTTAATGGATTTTCCGCTTTAGCTCATTAACTTCGTACTTTAAAAGTAAACTAGTATTTCAGAAGCAAAAGCAAATTCGGAATTAACTTCGTAGGAGATTAGAAAGTAACTTCATAAGTAAACTTCAAAACCAAATTTGGATTCAATTTCAGAACTAAACTTCGTAAGCTCGGATGTTTATTTCGAAATAAACTTCTTTTGTAGCTTTTATAATTGCCAACTTTAAGCATCGACTCTTTCATTTGTCTAAGCTCTGGTTTTGACAAGGTTTTGGTTCATTGTGAATTAAGCATTCACATAGTATACTACAAGATAAACACAACAAAAAATACTTATGTTAACATAAGTTACATATAGTTATTTATATTGAAAGTTATCAAATGACACATTTTCCAACTTGATAAAAATCTTATTTGTCATATGTAGGATATGGGTTCACGTTTTTATTATAACACAAAAATAAAATATAAATAATAACGAGACTCTCGTTATTTGTAAGAAATAATCTAGTACAATACCGGTTACGAGACTAAAATAATAGAATATAAATTACTGATTTATATAACAAACTTGTTTTGATTCATGTTTTCGTTGGGTACTCCAAATAGCTTCCTTAGTAGAGAATAATTAATATCGAGACTTCAATCAAGCATCTTGACGATGTTTTCCTCCCGGTGTGTCTTTCACTTATTCTTCACTGCAACATGATTAAACGTGTTGATGATTGTGGTTGAGGCACGTATTCAATACGCTTACCTTAAAACAGATTCCGCGCCGAACGCGTCTGTCTCCCAGGGTACAACAACCGAAACAGTATGTGTACTGTCAGGATTAACTTAGCACTCGAAAATATATCTTAAACAAGAGCTTGAAGAGTTGAGAAAACTAAAAATTCTTCAAAGTATGTGGTAGATTGTATGTAGCATTTTTGAAATCATCAAGTAGCCAACCAAACAAGACACTAATTGTCTTGTATTTATACTACAAGATTTGGATTCCAAAAGTCTTAAATTAATACATATAATCAACACATTAAATATGAAAAGTCTTGAGCAATTTGAAAAGTCTTGATTTTAATTCAAATTAAATTTGATAATTAATCAAATAACTCAAATTTCCAACATCATCCATTCCATTCATTTTCTCCAATTTTTTAACATATTGTAAATATATCAATGTTTAAAAAGTTCCAATGTTTAAAAAATTAATATAATCTACCGATGTGAAAAGATTATATACTTTGGTTAATATTTAACCGTTTGAGACACCAAGGATTAAAGAACGGATGCTAGAACAACAACATGAACATGTTTCTGATTCACAACGGAAGCATATGGTGTTATGAAAGTAGGATGAAGATGATTATTCTTCAACTAGCTTCTCCTTTTACAATGATTTTTACAAGTTCTCCAAAACCACATTCTCTTAAAAAGAAAAATATGGTTCTTTTTCTACAATTATTCTTGTACCAAGCTTTAAAAACTCAACAAGATTATTCAAAATCTTGATAACTAAAGAAGGAAGAAACTTTGAAATCGGGAATATGATGAGAAGAGAGGGGGAGAAGGCAAGTAGAAACTCATAAGACGGCCCCAACGTGCATGTTGGGGAGTTTGTATTTGATGAGTTGGCACTTGCATGTGTGGCAGTCTCATTGGAGGAGACAAAAAGACAGATTTGTACGTGGCTACGTGCTTTTAAATGTAAGAAGAGGTGGGTCCAAGACATTAAATAATCAATTTTATTTAAAAAATAGTTAAAAATAGGATAAAAAAATGATGTATGTGTGAAGGATTTGTTGAAATTAAAAAGATGAGAGATAATACATGTGAGAAAAATGAATAAAAAACTGATGTGATAGTAATGACTAAGATGCATGTAATAAATGCATTTTCTTATACAATACGGGTAGTCTAAGAGGCCAAGAGTTGGAGTGAATATCTTACCCAAATCATGGCATGCAAGATTTATAATCTTACATGATCTCATAGAGATTCTTCACTTGACATGTGTCTTAAAATTTTTTATTTAAATAAGTAAATATATAAAGTTACATGTGTCTTGAAATTTTTTTTTACAGGTTTGTAACACTATTGAGCACATTTTTATAAAAATAAATCAAAAAAATACCGAGTAGATATTTTTTTAAAAAATATTTTATAAATCCATGTAAAACATACATAACGTTGCGCCTAATCTGACGAATTTATTTTTACGTTTTGTTACGTATGTTTTACATTGTTTTATAAAATAATTTTTTATAGTATCTACTCGGCGCATTTTTGAATTTTTTTATAAAAATGTGCGCAATAGTGTTACAAACTTGTAAAAAAAATTTCAAAAAAATACACTTTTTATACATAATTTTTGCTTTTTTTTTTCCCGGTTTTTTTACAGTTTTTGCATATTTTTTCCTTATTAAAAAATTAAAAAAATATGTAGATCACAAATTACGTATATGTAACTATAAAGTTACATATATGTAACTTTTTTATGTAGTGTACAAGTTATATATATGTAATGAATGAGTTACATATATTTTTTTATTTTTTTTTCTTTTTGTTAACAAATTAACCTTATTATAAAACAAAATATAAAATAAAAAACAAGAAACGAACTATATTGATAACTAGGTTAAATCCCGTGTGTTACACGGGTTAAAACTGAAATGATATATACTTTATAAGAAAACTTTTTTTAAAAATATTATTTTTAAGAAAAAACTTATTTTTACAAAACTTTCGTTTTTTCTAAAACTACAAAATTTAAAATAATTATTTTTTTAAAAAACAACTATTGTATAGAAAAAATTCATGTTTTGTAAACTTTTTTAATTATGTTTTTTGATAAAAAAATATTTCTTTTTTGATTTATTAAAACTAATCTATATCTATCTATTAAATAATAACAATTTTATTCAATTTAACACATAAAATTATTACATCATAAGTAATATTATTTATTTTTTTGTAAAAAGTCTTTGAAAAATATTTAATATGGCTAAAATAAATAATTTTAAAATTTATTTATTTAACCTGTTTATTACACAGGTTTTTACCTAGTTTTTAATATGTAAAAGGTATATAATATAATTAGTCATTAGATTTATAACTATTTAATAAATTAGATAAAATAATCATGACTATCATTTAATTTGAGAGATAATGAATGAGAGTATAAAAAATGACATGTGGCAAGAGTATTGTAATATATTGACATGTGGCTAAAAAAGATGTGTATTTATTATAATAGATAGTTTATAACCCGTGTGTTACACGGTTGAAATAATAAAAAAAATTAAAAAAATATTACTTGTATACATGTTACATAATAATAAAATTAAAACGGTCTAGTATACACAAAGAGAATAAAGTTACTCGTGAATCATGACTAACTCAAGCTTTTTTGGGATTTAAAGCGAAATGAAATTTTGGCGGCTGTTTACTTAATTATACATTATAAATTTTCATCTTTAAATTTCTTAACCATCATTTATGATCGCTCTGATTTTAAAAGTTCTTCTGTTACACGGTTGGAATTATGAATTATACATAATTTTAATGTTTATACAATAGGTGTTATTTTTAAGAAAGTTGCATAATTTTAAAGTTTATTAAAATATTATTAGATAGTGAATAGATGAAAGGAATCATGTAATCGTTTTAAATTAAGAATTGATCTTAAATAGATAGAATTAAACAATGGAGTAAATGAATTAAGTTTAAATGAAAAACAATCTTAATTGTCAATTTATCTTAATTATGGATTAAATTTTAAGCGGGAAAATGAAGCTAAAAGTGGTCTAAATGAATGCCAAGTGGCATCACAAAACCTTCTTTTATTATATTAGATAGATAATTGTGATTAGTTTACTAAGTTTTATCCAAAATGAAGGTTTTTATTAAAACCGTCCCTAATCCCTATATATATATATATATATATATATATATATATATATAGGGACTTATTCTAATAAGAACCAACAAATTGTAAAGAACTAAAAGAACCACATTTAAAGTACAAGTTTTAAAGGATATAAAAATAATTTTCCTTGAAAATAGGGAAAGTTACCTTTATATCCTTCAAATTAGTGGCTATAAATGGTTCTTTTAGTTCTTAACTTACATTGGTTCTCAATTGAACATCCCCCTATATATATATATATAATGTTACTCTTGGTAAGAACCAACCGGAGACCAAAAGAAGAACACACACACACACACATATATATATATATATATATATATATATATATATATATAATGTTACTCTTGGTAAGAACCAACCGGAGACCAAAAGAAGAACACACCACCATCTTCATTCTTCACGCCCGCAATCCAAACTACCAAGAAAAAAAAATGCCTTTTTGGGCTTTTTTGTTTAAAAAGGAAATGAAGCCCATAGCAGCCCACAATTTGAACATACTATATTACTATACAAGAACTTAAAAGAAAGAAATAAGCCCATCCACTTGAGAGTATAAGCCCAAATGGTTATTGAGTTTAATATTTTACATGAAGTGAATTTCGTGCAGGGAAAAGTGGAAAACGTCAGTTAATGTGTATTTATGGTGAGAAATTGGACACGTGAATTGGAGAGGAAATACTCATATTTTGAATCCCCTCACTTTAGAATTATTGTATGGTATGGTAAATATTATTACAATAAATTTAATTATTTAATCAGTTATTCTCTTTGTTAAAGAGAATTACAGTGTTACACATATCAGGTTAGTGATTTGAGAATTGAAAGTGGCAATATCATATCCCAATGACTTAATTGTATAGTTGTATTGAGTGAAAAAATTATTTATAGGTGAAAATCTTGAGAATTCCTTTTGCAGAGATAAATCATATTTTTGACAACTCATTTACATAAAATTATAAAAAAAGTTTAGTGTGTTAAAAATTATATCAAAAAAAGTTTTTAACTCTGCTAATTTTAAAACTTTTATTGTATTTTGTCGGCTCTTAGCATGAATAAATCATAAGGTTTATAACATGAAATTTGAAAAACTGTCTAAAATTTTTTAATTAACTTTACACCCTTAAATTAGTTGAGTCTCAACTACGTCATCATAGTTAAGATTCTTATGAGTTATGAGATAGATGTGTCTGCTAATATAAAGATTTACCTTCAATTTAGTTTCTGATTACTTTTGTGTTTAGCAAGTTAGAATCAAAATAGTAAATCACTTCTAAGTTATCATTATTCCATAAGTCAATTTATAGTATTATGTTTCGTGAAGATATCATTACATTTTACTGTTGTTTCTTATTGATCTAGACTAGGAGTCAAGGATTATATTGATATATGTCAGACAATCCTGCAACCTACGTAAGATCTGTACGAGTAGAGACTTAAGCATGCATCAAACTTTTTACTATTAAATCATAAAGTATCAATTTCATTTGTTTATTCCCAACCTTTGTTTTCACACAATGAAAAACACAAAATTTTCATGTAACCACCAAAGATACTAACGGAGAGCAATATTGTGTGTTGTAATATGTAATGACACTGTCTATAAAAAGCCTTCTGAGACAAAATTGATATCCCTCATGTTGGTGTATTATGAACCCTATTTATAAGTAAGAAGTTACTTCGAGATCCTTAATGTCAAAATTACTAAAATTTAACAATTTTGATCCATGTAATAAATTTCAACTATCACGTGTAAATAGAATGTCATCTATGTAAAGGATAAATAATTAAGTCTCTTAGTATAATACGTGGTTTGATTTTATGGTAATATTTTTTTATATTAATATATCTAGTGTATGTTGTAAAAATATATAAATCTTATCACATAACTTCATTTTATTTTTCAATTCTTGGTTTTTTCGTTGTTGATTCATGAAATCTCATGATCAAAACATATCATTAACAAATTTCTTTCTCAGAAGCCAAATGGTATTGAGTTTGAATCCCACAATGGAGTTTTCTTATAATATTGAGTTTTCTTTAGAATTGGTGATTTGATGGTGGATATGATCGAGTAGTACTACTGATGACATCTAGTAATACATTAATGATCTAAAAATTAGCCGTTCAAAAAAATTCAGAGACAGAGATCTCAAGGAGCAGACCATTATTCACCGATAGACGCAGTCTATTCTCGCCGATGGGTATCAGGTGCCCCCCTCTTCTCCTCAAAGGTTCTCAAAGACCCACCGCTATGAATTTAATTGATTGTCTTGAAAAAGTTCATGACAATTTAATTATTTTACTCGTGATGAATTTTATGGGTGAAGTACAACATACCATTAATTACTATATGGTTGTAAAAGACGTGAGTTACGTTTGTTTTATGGATCACGACTATGATACCAATGCATACCACACACGTGATACTGTACCAAATTTCTAATCTTCCTTCAATTCTCTTATATTTACACAAATAGGGTCAACAAGTACCTTTTTTTGCATATTAAACTTTATCGTTTTACATATAATCTTATTATGAATTTATGGCTATCATTTAAATACAAATATTACGGGTGACGGAGAGAATGTTATATGATTGATTATAAACACTAAACAACATTTCTAAAACATATAACACAATAATAATACATAATATTCAATAATATAAAATATAAAACAGAATTACTAAAATACTATTTATAAGAAATTAAGAATATGTCATATATGAATCCTATAATCTTTATCATTTTTATTTAAAACTAAAACCTTTTTTCAAAAAGTAGATACACAATTTTATATATATTATTTAAAAAGTTGTTAGGAAGACTAGATGAGATATCATTTTTTTTGTTTAATTTGATAAAATTCTAAGAAGACCAAAGAGAGAATGACACAGGGTATGTGATGTTAAAAATTATTAAAACAGTAAAATATGTCTCTTGATTTATGTGAAATGTGTCTACTTATTTATATCTATATTATATAATAAAAAAAACCGAAGGGCTTATACAATTATAGGCTAATGGTACTATTTTGACTTCTTGAATGAGAAGTATTAGTATCGAGTCTCATCTGGAGAAAAAAAATGTTCTAAGTTGATACATGTAAGCTTTATTGGTTATCAAAAAATTAGTTATTCGTAAATGCCTTTTTACGTTGTGAAATTTAACATATATGATTTAAAATAAATAATTTAAAATTTATTTATTTAACGTTGCGATGTTAATAGATTCAAGTGTCAAAGCTTCTTTAAAAATATGATTTAAGGAAAAAAAAACAAAGAAAGAAAGAGAGAATATAATGTAAATGCGCGTTTCACGTGATTGCCTTTTTCACGTTGTGGTTTCAAGCACACGGCATTCACGTCCCAATCACGTGTCTATTAACTGAATCATGACACGTTCCCTACCACGTGCCTTTCACATTACTCCAATACGCCAGCCTCACCCACCTTATTTATTTAAATAATAATAATTTCCTTAATAAATAATTATTAAAACATGCTAGTGGGCTGTTTGAATGTCGCTGCAGGTGTCATCATGTATAATCTGCCTCCTTTTCTTCTTCTTTTTTTTTTCTTTGGATGACAAGTCCCGTCTATCTATCTTCAATTATTGTAACGTTTGGTAACTAACATTGATTCTTCGATTAAAGATCAGAAACCGTACCTCTGATACGTAAGAACCCTGTGAAATATATAAATACTCGCTCTCATTAGTTCAGAACCCTAAAATTAAACTTAAGATTTGGAATTATAATATTACTAATAATGAAGCCATGCAACTCAGGCTTTTACAAAAGGCTTTCTGGATTGTGCTTTGGTACTGTTTTAGAGTGAACAATTTTGAAATAATGTATATTTTAATGCAAAAGTAGAGAAATAGGTAAATTTAGGTAAATAATTATTGTATGTTATATTAAAATAGATAGCATTATGACACACAATAAGTTCAAACTTCATAGGGATAATACCTTAACATAATACGGGTCAAAATAAGTAGCTTAAAACTATATTAATATAATAAATTCAAACGAGTAAAAATTATTAATAATATATTTCATGAAAAATTTAATAAAAATTATTCAAATAAAGTATTTGTTTTTTTTTAAACTTATTTTAACTTGAATAAAATTGATATGTTTTAACATGACATGTTTAAACATAAATTGATTTTCGTTATAACCCGTCATGATCCGCACAAGTTCCGACTCATTACTCAACCGACCCAATTGCCAGGCATACGTTCAATCAATAATGTTCTTACTCACAGAACCGACTTTCGATTATGTAGTATTTGTTCATTGGTTCACTTTAGTTATAAGTTGTATCTTTGTTTTACATTAAGACTTTAAATGTTTGCGCTTAAATAATTTGATCAAAATAATGGATTTGGATGTAAAACTTTTGTGTTAAATATTTTTGTAAGTCACTCTCCTACTCACCGATTAATTTGGAATAAAAGTTTTTGCCTAAAACGATTAAAACAAGTTATGAGTCGATTGGTTTTGAAATAAGTTATAACAAAAACGAACGATAACTTTTAGTTTAAAAAATGGTTAATTACATATATCCTCTTACTAAAACCATTTATTACATATTTACCCAATCATAAGCTAAATTACAAATTTATCCTTTGTAAACCAAATATATTACATATTTATCCATTACATTAAAAAACAAACTAAGTATTTCCTATTTTACCCTTAATAAACTAACTAAAAATAATTTACATATTTCTCCTTAGTAAGGAGCAATCTTGAAATATGGAGATATTTGTAATTTTAATTTAACATTGGAGATATATGTAATTTAGATGTTTAATAAGTGGATATATGATATAATCCCTAAAAAAACCATGGTTATCATGGTTTTTCCGTCCGTAATGTTAATTTTTTGGCCGAAATGCGATTTTTAGTTAAAAATAGGGGTTTCACCCCCTGAATTCAAAAAATTAACTTGTATTATGGGTTACAAAAATTTTCGCCCCCCATCTCAAGTGTACCAAGCTCCGCCACTAATGGTTATTAGTTTGAATTGGTTATTTCACTTACTATCTGACGGTTAATTAGATTAATTACGAATATTTATATCGTAGTGAAATTACATAAAAATAGACAGATAAACGCACAATATAATTTACCTTAAGACTTTTTTTTTTATAACAGAACTTTTTTTAATAGGTTGATGAGTCTTTTTTCTCACCCTAATTGTACGTCTCGTTTTCGGTTACTAACTTTACCATTTTACGATCCCATTTTCGGTCCGGGTATGACCCGATAATGACTCCTATTTTCTATATTAGCATTGCATTTTATTTACCAATAATATACCTTTTTATAATAATAATAAAAAAAATAAGGTAAAGAATCGAAGACGGTACACAAGTTGTTGAATTTTTGGTGTACTTTTTACTTTAATGTCTCCAAATTAGAGGTAGAGGGGCCAACGTTTGTTTCATGATTCCTATATAATCAATAATTTCCTTAAATCGTCACATTTTTCATGTTACGTATCTAACCCATATTTTCCTTCCAACAAATCATGTTTAAAACATGTCTACTACCTCAACTACCATCTTTTTATCTTATTTCTCTAACATATTTAATTTATCAAATTAATAGCAAGCTCGATTAATTTAAAGCATCAAATTTGCTAATGTGAGGCGTTTTAACTTTCTATAAGAGTATTAAAAGTCTAATTTTTTATAATTCTAAAAGTGATTATTATATATATATATATATATATATATATATTTTTACTTTCTATTAATGAATAGTTTTAATGGTCATGTATGGTTAATAAACAAGCGTTATTATATTCAAAATTATGTCATGATAATAACATTTGGGGCATTGTAATTAACTAGTAACTAACTTGATTAAGTTGGTTAAGTAAGTTAACTAGTTTAAAATTTTGAGGGACTAAAATTACCAAGTAGGCAAAGTTAAAAAAATTAGATGGGTATAAGGGTTGACTTGGTCAAACCCAACTCATTCTTGCATATGCATACACGTATGTGAGGAGCAAGAGGAGAAGAAGAGAAATACAAGGCCTGGTTCCAAATCCCTTGATTCTCATTGATTACATGGCCAAATTTCGAGATTGAAGCCTCTAATCTTAATCATAAGTGATATCTAACATCTTGTAAGTAATTTTTAATTTCTTATTTGATTTTGATTAGACGTTTTTGAGAAGAACAAGATGAGGGTTTAGCTCAAATCTTGAAATTGATTGTTTAGATGGGTTAGAAACCATTAATCTATGCTTGTTATGTGTTTAAAACAATCAAACTACTGGTTATTTTGAAATTTGGTTGAAATTAGTTGGATGGGAATCAGATAACATGAGAGGTTAAGTAAAAGCATCTTTAATGGTGTCTAATAACTAGTAGGATTGTTAAAATCATGGTGTTGATTGAGATATGCATCAAACTTTGACTAATCTTTTATAAAAAGTGATAAATTGGTGATTTTGGAGTTATAAATGAGATTTGGTTAATGTTTAAACGTTAACACGATTATTTAAATTAATGGATACACACTAAGCGTTTGATTAAATGCTTGTGATTAGAAATCCTATGTTAAAGATAAACATAGGTTAAGTTGAATGGTAACTTGACTTCTAAACATCGCATGGTGATGAATGAGATTCAAATGAGTTTGAATCAATGTGTATATGTGTTATATGTGTTGAATATAGTTGTATATGTGTGAATTACAACTAGGCATTGGTGGTGGAAGTCAAAATACAAGCCATAGGAGTGGAAAGGAGATTGTAGGTGTTAATCAACTATTTGAACATGGTAAGTCACTTGACTTACTCTAACATTACATATAGGCAGTAGAAAGAGTCTACTTGATTGTGTTCATTTGTATGGTGAGTTTGCATAATTAATGAATGGAACTAATAGACTTGTAAGACCTATGAGAAGGCATATTTAGTTCCAATGTGATGATTATGCTTGAGTTTTATGTGTTATATAAATGGTTTGATAATAGCCAGATGTGCCGATGGGTGAGTAATGTTACCACATGAATGTGGATAGCCAGATAAGGCTGTAGATCGATCAATTGAACCACTAGAGTGCAGACAGTCGAATGAGCCGGTAGTCTAAGTGTTAAAACCACTAGAGAGTGGATAATTGGACGAACTAATGATTTAAATTAATGATAGCTATGGAGAATTAGTCATTTGAGTTGACAAAGGAGTGTTTGCACTATGTGGTCAGACGAATGAAATTTGACTCGTTATTATGTAAACAATGATTGAAGTATAATGTTGTTAATGTGATATTAGTAGTTGATCATGGGATATAAGTGGTATATAAGTCTAATATTAAATCTTGTTCATTAAAGTGTAAAAACAAGTAGTGAGAATTAAACTTAAAATGAGTTTTGTTGATTTTGACCTATTTATAAGTTTTCGTCTCAAAATTGTTGAAATTCACAACATGTTTACACCTATGGGAGGTGTACTAATGTTATATAATATGGTAGATATCAAATGTATGTGTTTGGGTGAAAACAAGTTAAAGAACGGATGAAAACAGACAAAAGGGTCAAAACAACAAATTTGTGTGTGTTGCGCAGGTCTAGGCGTAGGCTACGCCCACCAGCGTAGGCTACGCCCAGCAGGCTATACCCAACTGGTTCTGTCAACACCCAAATGCAAAATTTTGAGATTTTTCATACATGAAACTGTATGAGTTTGGGGGTTCATATGTGTGACTTACTTAGCTCATATGAACTAATTGTGAGCTTATATGTGATCTTTACAGGTCAAAATAGATATGCATCAGGCGATCAAATCGGACACGTTTTGGAACAAAATCAATCGTTATGTTGTTTTTTTTGGTAGGTGTAAACTTAAACACTTTAGTTTTTGTAAATTGTGGATGTTATTAACATATAATTAAGCGGGTTTAACTTATGTGAGTATAATTTCATGCTTCCTAGCGAAATTTTGATATAATTTTGCATTAAAATTATACTGGGACTAAAATTAGACACGTGTAAAAGTGTGAGGAGTTTGGATGTCACAAAATACATCCAAGCAACAAAATGAAAGTTTGGACCATGATTTGCTAGTGAGGGACTAAAACGTGGTCATATGTGCAATGAATAGATGATAACCATGACAAAGACCCCTAAGGGAGGAACAAGAGGATATCATGTCCAACTTGCCCACATAATTCAAGGACAAAACACAAAGTTAAATGTTTACATTAAAAAAAATGAAGATATATAATTAAAATCTAAAAAATATAGAATTTGTTTGTCTTTCTATATTTTACAATAATCGTATTTTGAATAAGAATCCCTGTAGGATAGGAAACAATGTTAAAAAGAACTCTCAATGGGTTGGAGTAGAAATCAAGGCGAATTTCATTCATTTGGAACAAGAAGAAGACAAAGTTCAACTCTTTAGATTGAATTTATTAATGTTATATCAATTTTGATATGTAATAAATTAACTTTTGAAATCTGTAATGCAGGTGATAACATATATAATCCACTTTACCATTTGATAAAAAATTATAGCTCACATAATATAATTAATAGGCTTATAATACCATTGTTTTATTATGGTTTGACCTTTAGTTTAAATTATTGTTGATAGAGTGGTTGAAATGAATGCATCGTATTTTTAATTATAAATCTTTAGTTGATTTTTTTTATTCGGTTCAAAAATTCCTTCCATTTTATGCTACATTTTTTTTTCACCAATCAACTTAATATAACTAATTTTACATTATCTTGTGAAACAATATCTAAGTGTAAGATAAAAGTGTACACATAGAGATATGTAGTAGTCTTAAATATAAAGTTAAACATTGTTAAGTGTAACACAATGGAATAACAAAATTTCGTAATCTTAATCTATACAATATCATTTGTAACACATAGGAATATAAATTACTAAGATTGAAGAATTGGAATATCGGTTATGGGACCAATCTACTTTCTCTTCCTTAGATTCCACTCAATTAAGAGGGACTAATTATCATCTAATTGTCCTTTAAAGCTATCATAAGTTAAGTAAAACAAATTAAAATCATATTTTTTTCTAACTAACTCCAACACCTACTAATGGTGAGGGCGCCTAATGGGGACGTCGCCTAATGGGGACGTTTACCATTTTTTTTAACTAACCAATACGAAATTTAGAGCATCGGTAACATTAAGTTACATGTCCTTTGATAAATTAATTTATTTAATCGTTTAAATTACATCAAATGTCCAATACATATTCTTTATCTTAAATAGGGACTAGTTATTTAAACATTAAGTTAGATGTCCTTTTTTTATTTAAATAAGCCTAAAACGAGCCGTATGCCCCTTTGACATGCATTGTTGCGTCAATGATTGATTTCGTATACGTTTCATATAAGACATATACGCCTCATATAAGACTTATATGACACCGGTCATTAACGCTGGAAAATTTTGACGGAAAATAATAATTGACCTCTTATATAATACGAGACATATAAATATGTAAAGTTTGTATAATTGAATACAAGAATATATAACCTTAAATAACATCGGCATATTATTTGATTAAAAATGATTGATTAATCGTAGGTATTATGTGTCACTTGGGAGTTGGGACCCAATTCTCAAATTCTTTTGATTTAAATATTTAATCTTTTGTAGAGCCGAAAGCCATGTATATGGGCATCACTCATTTTATATTGGTATATTTCTTGATGTCCAATTAAAATATTTGGAACTTTACATTACTCGTTACTAGTTTCATTTTTTTTAATTAATTATGAAATTTAATTTATTAAATGGTATAAATTATATATCGGTCATAAATATATACTCTAGTACATGTGTGTGCCACATGCATACATATCCTTCTATACATTTTGTTAGTAAAATGATATGTTTTTTTAACCAAATGATTATGAATTTAAATTATGTTGAATTTATCTTATACTAAATTTATCTTAAAAATCTAAGTCCTCTTAAAAAAATAAAATAAACTCATGCTTCAAACCTTTAATTAATACTTCTATGTATAAAATAAGTTGGCTAGAGAGATTATAAATAAATAAATTGAGGACAACGTAAGACTAGCCCATTTAAAAAATGTTTGACTCTTAAAATGAAATGTCATAAGTTCAATCTTATGTAATAATGTAATTAATTTGGTGTAGTTTACTAGAAGAGTAAACTTAGTTGTTTAAAATATAAATAAATAAATTGAGAAAGAACTTTTAATTAATTATTGGTAATCAATAATCACTAATTTGGCATGAGAAAAACACCAGTTGCATGTTACATGACTTTCTTCCAAATATTTGATTGATCCCCAATAAAACAACACAATCCAACTATCAGCCAATGAATGTTCACAATATTTCTGCCTTAACTAGCATAACTTAAATGAAATTAATTTAAACTACGATTTTAATCTTATAAATTCTGAAAATTATTACATGGATGACATTAATGAAAGATAGAGAAGCAGATAAATTATAAGTTGACTTTACAAGAAATTAAAATGCAACAGATTAAGCTATTCATTTATTAAAATAAGATTAGGATGTGTTTTTTATTTAATAAAAGCATATTAGTTAAAGTATATAAAATCTAATAAAAATTTAGATGACGTTAATTTGTTGGGACGAAACTATAATTGGATTTTGACGCAAAATTTAATAATTATTCGGTAGACGATACGAGTAATTTATTTAAAAAATAACCATGTTTTGTAATTGAAAATAAAAAAATAGAAAACGGGGCCAATGCTTTTATAACCTAACCATGGTTAACCTGTTCAACCCCTTTTGAACAACGTGCAACAGTTTACACGCGCAGTATAGATGCAGACCCGCACAAACCAGTAGCCAAGCCTTTCTCTCTCTAAAAAACTTGTTTCTCTCTCTAACTTGGTTTTCATATCAGGAAACACCGGTTTGTTTTCAATTGCTCTGTTTCTTGAATATTTTCACTCGTAATCTTACGTATTCTGTAACTTTATAGTTTCTGAAATTAGTATTGTTCAAATAATATGAAATTTAGAGCGTAAAGTTCTAATTTTTTAGATTTATCAGGATTTGCAGATTTGGTTTTCTGAAAAATCAGTTAGATTTCACCGGATGATCCACCCCTGACATAATACGATTTTACTGGTACGTTTGCTTAACTTTTTCCGTTAAAATCGAGCAGTTGAATCTTGTTGGTATGCATAATGCATCGAATTTGAATATTTGTTCTGGGTTTGTAGATTTAATGAATATTTCGATATGAAAACTGAGATGAATATGGAAGGTGATAGTTGGAACGATGAAGAAAAAACCATTGTTGCTGCTGTTCTTGGGTCCAGAGCATTTGATCACTTGATTTCAGCTTCTGTCTCTAATGAATGCTTCTCAGCTTCATTAACAAATGATGAGAATCTGCAAAACAAACTTTCTGATCTTGTAGACCACCCGAATTACTATGATTTTAGCTGGAATTACGCCATCTTTTGGCAAATTTCACGATCAAGAACAGGGGATTTGGTTCTTGGATGGGGAGATGGATCTTGCAGAGAGCCTAAACAAGGGGAAGAAATTGAAATCGCACGAATTTTAAGTTTGAGATTGGAAGATGAAAACCAGCAACATATTAAAAAAATGGTTCTTCAAAAGATTCATGCTTTGTTTGGTGGGTTGGATGAAGATAATTACGCTTTTGGATTGGATAGAGTTACTGATACTGAAATGTTCTTTTTGATATCCATGTATTTCTCCTTCAGGAAAGAGGAAGGCGGCCCGGGCAGTTGTTTTGCTTCGGGCCGTCACTTATGGATGTCGGATGTGTTGCATGCGACATCCGATTACTGTTTTCGGTCTCATCTGGCTAAATCTGCTGGCATTCAGACCATTGTTTTGGTTCCAACTGATGCTGGTGTTATTGAGGTTGGATCCATTCAATCTATACCCGAAAACCCGAAGCTCTTGCAGTTGATTAGATCCTCATTTGCATGTAGTCAGATCACATCTTCAATACCTGCATCTCCTAAACCGATTAGAGTTTCCAAGGTCTTTGGGCAGGATTTAAGTTCAAATGTAAACCAACCACACTTTCGCGAGAAGCTTGCTGTTAGAAAACCAGACGACCCACGACTCCTGTTTTCGAACCGGTCTCAGTTCACCAATCTTCAAAAGCAGATAGATTTCACTGGCATTATGCCTCGGCCCGTTATCATGGATTCCACGGTTTCTAACGAGTCGAGAGATGAAAGAGAAAGCCTAACCATTGCTATCGATGATAAACGACCAAGAAAACGAGGCAGAAAACCTGCAAATGGAAGAGACGAGCCTCTCAATCATGTTGAAGCCGAGAGGCAGCGACGTGAGAAACTTAACCAAAGATTCTACGCGCTACGAGCGGTCGTACCCAACATTTCAAAGATGGATAAAGCTTCATTGTTAGGCGATGCAATCGCGTACATAACAGATCTTCAAAAAAAGCTCAAGATGATGGAATCAGAAAGACAGTCACCAAACAACTCTCAAATAGAGGTTCAAATCGCTCAAGATGAAGTAATCGTGCGGGTTACTTCACCATTAGATGCACATCCTGTTTCTAAAGTGATTCAAACATTTGAAGAATCAAAGATCAAAGTTGTTGAATCAAAGATGACCGCTATAAACGACATGGTGTTCCACACGTTCGTCGTTAAGTCGCAAGGATCCGAACCATTGACAAAGGAGAGGCTAATCTCTGCATTTTCGCGAGAAACAAGCTCCTCATGACATCTATAGACATGAACTCAGGGTTAAAAACAGCTTAGAAATGTTAAAGCATATACCATTTTCGTTTAATTTTGTAAAATAATTTCTTTGTTAACTGTCAATCTTCTCTATTTCCACCGTTGATGTCGCTGGTGACGAACATAACTACCATGAACTCATAAGAAACACAACCACAAACGGAACCATAAGTCACGAAATGGAACCACAAACATAACAATCATCCTATGATAGTTGTATTCGAACGTAGTTTAGTTATTTATGACTCTTCAAGGAAAATGGTTTATGTAATGACCATTTATATTTTCTGCTGCAATTGTGTATGAAAGTTCCTATTTATGAGCTATAATGTAACATGTAACCAAGTTATATAATTTTTTTTATATTTTATATAAAAAGTTATACAAGTTAAAAAAGTTGAGCTTGTCGGTTGAGTTTTATCAATTACGGAATCAAACGCAAACCCATTTACTTGAGTAATACATTCAATCTACAGCTCTATATTCTATTGAAATTGAAACTTATTTGAGCCTAGGGGTATTTTTTTTCTCTTCTAGTTTTGGGTATATAAATTCTCAGGACCGGCCCTGTGCGAGAGAACTTTATGTGAAAGTCTACACAACTTTTATGAGAATGCGATTCTATAGGGCTGTCAATTTTTGACACGGGCATGTTAACGTGGTACGACACGACATGAAGTTAACAGGTTTCGTGTTTGCTTAATATGTTTGTGTCGTTAACAAATTGACATGTTTAAGAAATGATAAAAATCGTGCCTAAACAGGTTAAACACCTGTTAATGTGTTAATAACATGATTAAATCTGTAAATATGCGAACAGCATATAATAATCTGTTTAAACCTACAAAAGCAATGGATCCTTCCAAGACAAGACTAGAAATTTAATGTATGTTATCATTATATTAGGATCTTAAAATGCATTTAAATATTTACTAATCATGTTGAAGATCCTTCGACAAATCAACAACTAGATGATTATTTTCTTATGAAATTGAATTTCCATACCTATGATAGACTTCGATAAGATCTAGTAAAAAACATAGCAAATGCTCAAAAACCTAATACATTACCTAGGTTTGTTTGATTTTTTTTTTTTTTTTTTAATGACACTTATTCGATTTTGTAATTTTGTTTTATTAATGAATTGTTGTCTTATATATAAATTTTATATTATTTAAATCATTTTTATTATAGACACACAAGTCTAATTAAAAAAAGTTAGAAAAAAAAAGAATTTATATATAATGTAGAAAAAAATAATAAATCGAAATGAAAGAGTAAAGTAAAATAAAATAAAAGTTTAAAGACAAAAATAAATTTGTTTAGAAAAATAAGTGCAATTAACAAAAAAAAAGGGTTTGCATATGACATTAAAAACAAAATACATCAGAAAAAAAAAACTAAAGTGAAATAAAGAAAACCTTAAAAAAATAAAAAGTGAGATTAAGTTTTATAAAAGAGTAGAATTAATTTTTAAATATAATTGCTATTAACAAAAACTTTACAAATGTCCGTGACCATGCCGAGACTGTAAATTAAATTCAAGAGTAATTAGTCGGAAAGGTAATCGTGGGAATAAAATACGATAAAAACAAATAAAGGTAGGAGCCCACCACATCTAACAAGTTTGCACGAGGTCTTGAAACCATGTCAATATATTAATTGTTAAATATATTATCCTCTACTTTAGCATGATTATATTTTAATAAGTTATTACTTATTACATAATATATTTAGCAAAGTCGCGGCATCAATATCTAACATACAGAGATTGGATCCACTAAAAGAGATTTTTGTTTAAAAAGAGTAAGATCTATGAGTTTCACATGTAGCATACTAATAATATAAAAACAAATATTTTGTATAAAAAACAAAACCCAATACAAAAAAGATTCAACAAAATGCTAAAATGCTAAAAATGTGATGATGCATGAAACTAGAAAATATGGTAAACATGAAGATATTGATGTTGAATGCAACATGAATAGGAACAAGTTAACAGGGTTGGATCATAGTTCCTTAGTGTTGACCTTTTTTATTTAGGTCTTGACTTCTGTTAAGAAAGGTATTGGGTTAGAGTTTCATCTAGAGTAAAAATTGTTTTGGGTTGAGTTAGACTGGTGGGTATGCCATGGGATTGGGCATGAATAGGGCGTCAGAGAGCGTGACACACCGCCCCCTTGGGCATGAATGGGGCATGGGTAGCAAGGCGTGGGTGGAACCACGCAGGTTACTCTCTTTCTCTCTCTCTGTCTCTCACACAGACACACACACATGTATATATATAAGTTTAAAAAAAGGGATGATGACGTGGAATGAGTGGGTAATGGGGCATTCCACCAAAATGGTGGGGTGAGTGGTTGTGGTGAGTGCCTATGTGGCTCCTACGTGACGCATAGGTGGAGTGAGTGTGTAATGGGGCATACCCAATAGCCTTAGAGAGATTTCCTAATTGTAGGTTTCCTTTTGGGCAGGTGAGTCTATTCATCACGTTCTGTTCTTCGGATAAGAGGGTGACCCATTTTTCAGGTTGATCCCGAAAGACCGGATGTTTGTTGTTCAAAAAAAAAAAAGTAAAATCATGTTTTTAATTGATTTTTTTTCCTGGTGGCCGGGTCATATATGTGCTCTTAATAATTGAGTGGTGGTAGAGGTGGGCAAAAAAACCGGACTCGGAACCGGCAACCCGAACCGAAAACGAGCATACCCAATAGCCTTAGAGAGATTTCCTAATTTTTGGTTTCCTTCTGGGCAGGTGAGTCTATTCATCACGTTCTGTTCTTCGGATAAGAGGGTGATCCATTTTTCAGGTTGATCCCGAAAGACCGGATGTTTGTTATTCAAAAAAAAAGTAAAATCATGTTTTTAATTGATTTTTTTTCCTGGTGGCCGGATCATATATGTGCTCTAAATAATTGAGTGGTGGTAGAGGTGGGCAAAAAAATCGGACTCAGAACCGGCAACCCGAACCGAAAACGGTCATACCCAAACCGATGGGTACAAAAGGGTCTGTTTTTTAGACAAAGTAAAACCGAAACCGGAACTGGTTCCATCTGTACCCGGTCAAAAATCCGGAACTGCA
Source organism: Mikania micrantha (assembly GCA_009363875.1). Lineage (NCBI taxonomy): Eukaryota > Viridiplantae > Streptophyta > Magnoliopsida > Asterales > Asteraceae > Mikania > Mikania micrantha. Next base: position 51,840,312 of record CM018689.1, on the reverse strand, counting down.
ACCGAAACCGGGTATTGACTTTGTTGACCGACACTAGAACCGATTAGAACCGGAAGCGGCTCCAAAAAAACCCGATTTGCGCGCCTCTAAGTGGTGGCATGATGCCATGGTGGGTCTCTTACATAATTGACAGGCCTTTGCATCATGGGCCTGTTGGCTTACTTGCCCTTGTAAGTTGTAATTAGAGGCCGGACCGCCAGAGCCCAGAGAGGGCAAAGTGGTAGACTGAGTTTTCTTTAAGACGTTTGTGATAGAAACTGGTTTTGGTTTTATTACAAAAAGTTTAAAGAACCAAGTAGAGATGAAATTGGTTTTCATTTGGTTCAGGTTTTTGATGTGTATTGACTGGTTTTTGGCCGGACGGAGTTGGAACCGACTACGGTAATTATGGTTTCGATTGTGATTTTACTAAGAAACTAAAACCACCTATGGCTCTTGGGCCGGTTCCAGGTAGGATAGTCAGAGTTCCAGAACCGTTTTTTCCCACCTCTACTTGTAAGTTTGCTTGTGCATAGGGTGCATTCACAATTGACCAATCAGAGTTCTCGGATTCTCAAATTAGAGGTTGCAACCAATTTATCTTTAATCAGTTCTTGGTTAGAACCAGATAGGCTAAAATTGGGCTTTGTTGGCACAATTCTTAGATATTCGTCAAAACCAATTTGTTAAAGCTTATCTATATTAAGTATTAACTGAACAGAATGCAATCTATTGGTGAGACTCCAACCTATATCCTCTTATTCAAAAAATTACAAAACTACAATTGAACCAATTGATCTTTGTTGAAGCTTATCTATACTAAGTATTAACTGAACAAAATGCAATCCATTGGCATGTATGATGTTAAGATAATATTTTTTTTATGACTAAATAAGTGTTGTAGTTCATGTGGTGTGACCAAAACATCGCTTTTAATCAAAAAGTTTAAAAACCACTCCTCCGGTCAATTAGTTTGCATTTTGTTTTTGTAATAGCTAGAGGTTTAAGCCAGCATAAAATTATTGAGTAAATGTCTTATTTATTAATACCATAGGATATTACTTTTATTATCTAACTATTATATTGTGTTTGTCAGTACACTACTCAAGAACCTTGAAGCAGTGGCATACCTATGAAATTTTTTCAGATGGTTCATTATTTTCATACTCTTCAGTTAGATAGAACCGGTCAAAAAAATTCACGTATATTTCTTATTAATGTGTTCACCTTACATTTTCATCATTTCCAAAAAAAAAAAATTCTTACTAAATCTTCGGAATACGATGGGTTTCGGTGAACCCTATCGAATCCATGTAAATATGCATGCTTTGAATGCGTCGAAACTGAGACTACTAGGCAAAGCGTATTCGGTTCCTAGCACCTCCAACCCCACGATCCTATAAAACAAACCATCACCATTTCTTATGGGCTTAACTCAGTGACAACTGACAACTCAGTGACAACTCCGTCACAAAGGTGGATTTAGATGTGTAATGGATTTAGAATAGAGCAAAGATCATATTATCTATGTTAAAAAAATAAAAAATAAAAACTAAATAATTTTTTTTTGAACGGCAGAGGGTCTCATTGTGCCACATTCAGTTATCCGACCGTGAGACCGTACCCCCTGATGCGCGGGAACCCATGGAAATATGGAATAGATAAACTCTCGCCCCCATTAGTTCACAACCCGAGATTATGCTCAAAATTTCTCTCCTCATCTGGTATCCATTAAAGTGTCACCAGTGAGACTTTAACCCTGATCTTGAAAAAGAAATGACCAAATCTTAACAACTAGGTTAACTTTAAATAATGGTCACGTGAAGGGAAAAGCATTTGGGGTGAAATTAAAAAATAATGGGCATGGGCTTAACTAAACTATAATCCGTTAATCTAAGTGTACCTTTGTTGGGCAGCCCGTTAAGTATACCTTTGTTACCCTTTTTTTTTTTTTTGAACGGCAATTTGGATCACTGACGGATCATAGACCCACCCGATCATATCCACACCTAATAGGAGGAAACCCACCATAGGTGAGAGAAAACCCCCTAGCTCAACATGGAACCCTATTTTGTCCATGTCAGGACTTGAACCCGTGATCTGCTCAATATTGAAGTCATATGGTACCTTTGTTACTTGTTAGTCACTCAATTTGTTTTGAAATGTGATAATTCTATATAATTTACATGTTTAGCATGTTAACGTATTCACATAGAATTTTTTTTTTTAGTTTTTTATATTTGATTATTTGAAATTGACAATCATTAATTTAATTTAATATATAAATTTAAAAACATATATACCTATTTGATTCAAGACAGCGTAATCTTTCTAGTAGATGTACAATGGTATTAATTTATTTGTTAAAAAAATGTGTCAATGCTTAAGTGTCAAAAGTAAAGTTGTACTAATTTTAAAATTATTTTACTTTAATTTTGTGAAAATAACGTTAAAACCATTTGGTCGGTCAGTTAATCAAGCATCATGAGCCGGGGGTTTCATTTGAAGCAACCACTCTATTTTTGCAGGGTAAAGGTAAGGTTGTCTACATCTTACCATCCTCAGACCCTAACTTAGTTATGCTAATGATAAGATATACTGGGTATGATGATGACGACGACTTCTTTTGAGAACAAAGTATACGTAATCAAATTATGAAAAATCAAAAATACACACTGATACATACTATTCAGCAACACAAGTCGAGAAATGGTTTTTGGTTCATCACGTGAGCGAAGGAAACAATAGAAAAGATTTTATTAATTTTAAAATATATTACTGCCTGCCAGCATGTTTAAAAACAAAAAAGAAATGTCACTTTAACGTGTTTATAACTTAAAAGCCAGTAAGCCACATTTGATGTTTAGTTTGTTAAATATTAGAGGTGGCAATTTCTACCTATATCAAAGGAAATTGGTTGATTTGGGTAAACAATTGTAGTATAATGGATTGAAATGGGTAACATCATAATATTGAATGAGTTGAGATGAGTAACGTTTAAACACAATGCGGGTCAAGATGGGTAACTAAAAACTATGTAAATGCAATGAATTCAAAAATTTAAGAATGATTAATAACATATTTGATGAGAAAATCACTAAAAATTATCCAAATGAACTATTTGTTTACTTATCATACATCTTAAGTTAAACTAAATTAATGTTTTTTAAGAACAATCCATTTAGACCCGAACAAATTTTACTTAAAACTCGTTCTGACCCGCACTCGTCCTGACTGAACCCGTTCTAACCCGTTACCCAACCCGTCTTTGTTGCCAGACTTATTAAGTATGTAAATTATATTTGATCATCTTTCTATATTAATAATTGATTACAAACTAATGTCAAATGACATTCTCATATTTTTTCAAAAATAAATGTTTATTTTTAAATATAAACTCGCAATTAATGTTATTAATAATATACATTGTTTACATAATTAAACTAAATTTACACTATTATTTATAATATGACAATAAATATTATCTATGTTTAATGTTATGTGTGTGTGTTTTAAGAACTTTTTCTATAAAATTTTATTTTTAAATTTTTTTAATATAAAAAATGTATACTAATATTATTAATTTTAATATAATTATTTAATATGATAATTAATTATAAAATCACATATTTTTTATTAACAAACCCGTGCAATACAAGGGTGTATAACCTAGCTAATTATAAATTATGTGACTAAATTAAAAAAAAAAAAAAGAAGGTAATTTCAATAAAATTATCAAAAAAAAAAACAATAAATCAAGAATTTTTATGGCGATCTTTCTATAGTTTTAGGAGGGCAGCAGTAAACTTACACCCCAATATGCACAAATCATATAATTTCTATTTATTATTAGTTTCAGTTCTTTAAAGGGCATTTGAGTAACTTACACTTTATTAATTAAGGTAATTATAAATTAAATCGCCTAAATCTCTCTTTTTCTTTCTTAAATAATTCATTAAATAATTCAAAAGCAACATCGTTATATATAAAATAATCAATCAAAAAAGTACATAATCCGAAACCTTATCAGCATGGTTTTCAGAAATGGACCGGATCAGGAACTAGTGAGTCGACCGGTCCAAAATCAACATGTGAACCATCTTCAAACGAACCGGCCGGTTTACGGGTTGGATAGGGAACCGGTTCACTGATCGACCGAATTTCGGTTTTTTTAACTAAAATCCATATAACGAAACATTAAAATCAAATCTATATATTCTTAACATGATTATGCTTGTTTAAATATTAATTATGTTTGAATAAATATGTTTATATTTATATAATTTTTTTGAAATATTATACATATTTATTATGTCAAACTAGTCAAAAACCAAATCTAACCGAAACTGGTTGTTGACTTTGTTGACCGTAACCAAAACCAGTTCAGAATCAGAGCCGGTTAACAGAAAAATCTGTTTGTGCACCTCAAGTCCTCAACTGGCACCACCAAGAAAAATGCCTTTTTGGGCTTTTTTCTTGGAAAGGATGAGAAGCCCACAACTTGAACACACAAGAACTTAAAGTTGCCCACAACTTGCACACACAAGAAATTAAAGTCTTAAAACTTAAAAGAAAGAAATAAGCCCATGCCCTTTAGAGTATAAACCCCAATGGCTATTGAGTTGAGTTTAATATTTGCCATGAAGTGAATTTCGTGCACGGAAAATGTCAATGAGTCATAAGTCAAGGATTATACTGATATTTGTCTGACAATCCAGCAACCTACGCAATATTTGTACGACTTTACGTGTAGAGACTCGATCATGGATCAAGCTTTCAACTGTTGAATCATAAAGTATCAATTTCATTTGCTTATTCCCAGCCTTTGTTTTCAGACAATTAAACAAAAACATCTCATGTAACTACAAGAGATATTAATAGAGAACAATGTTGTATGTTGTAATGTTTAAAGACACGGTCTATAAAATCCTTCTGAGACAACATTGATATCCCTTATGTTGATGTATTTTGAAGCCTATTTACATGAGAAGTCACTCCGAGATCCTTAATGTCAAAATTACTACAAAGTAATCATTTTGATCCATGTAATAAATTTCAACTATAACTTGTAAATAGAATGTCATCTACGTAAAGGAAAAATAGTTAAGTCTCTTAGTATAATAAGTGCTTTGATTTTATGGTAGTAATTTTTTTATGTCAATACATCTAGTATATGTTGTAAAAATATATAAATCTTATCACATAACTTCATTTTCTTTTTGACTTCTTGGTTTTTCCTTGTTGATTCATGAAATCTCATGATTGAAAGATGCCATTAACAATTTTGCTTTCTTATGAACCAAATGGTCTTGGGTTCGAATCCCACAAGAGGGTCTTCTTAGAATATTGAGTTTCCTCTAGAACTGGTGTCTTGATACTAGATTTGATCGGGTGGTACTACTGGTGACACGATGATATTACAGTAATCCGTCAGTAATCTAAAAATAAAACGTTAAAAGACCCGCCGCTATGAATTTAATTAATTGTCTTGAAAAAGTTCATGACAACTTAATTATTTTAGTCGTGATGAATTTTATGGGTGAAGTACAACATGCCATTAATTACTATATGGTTGTAAAAGACGTGAGTTACATTTGTTTTATGGATCACGACTATGATACCAATGCATACCACACACGTGATAATGTACCAAATTTGTAATCTTTCTTCATTTCTCTTATATTTACACAAATAGGTTCAACAAGTACGTTTTCTGCATATTAAACTTTATCGTTTTACATATAATCTTAATTATGAATTTATGGCTATCATTTATATACAAATATTACGGGTCACAGAGATAATGTTATATGATTGATTATAAACACTAAATAACATTTCTAAAACACATAACACAATAATAATACATTATATTCAATAATATAAAACATAAAACATAATTACTAAAATACTATTTTTAAAAAGTTAAGAATATGCCATATATGAATCCTCTAATCTGCATCATATTTATTTAAAACTAAAACCTTTTATTCAAAAACTAGATATACAATTATATAAGAAAATTAATCACAATCATTACCAACTATTTTTTTTTCATTTTTTTCTTTTATATTTCCTTTAATTATAAGATAAGAAATGTAAAAAAAGAAAAAAAAATAGAAAAAAATATGTATTTTAGGTTATTACATATATGTAATCAGTACATACATATTGATTACATATATGTAACTTGATAAGTGACATACGGAATTTTTTGAGTTACATATATGTAATTTTATGATTTACATATATTTTTCAAAAAAAAATTGTTTATTATAACATTTCTATCCTTATAATAAAAAATTAAGAATTTTTTTATTAAAAAATTTATTGGTTAGTATGAGTTTTCTTGGTTTTCTCCAAAATAAGGAATTTTCTCATGAACATTCCTATATATATATATAATTGTTAGGAAGACCGGATGAGATATCAACTTTTTTTTTTGTTAAAGTAGATAAATATTAAGAAGACGTAAGAGAGAATGACACCGGGCATGTGACGTTAAAATGATTAAAACAATGAAATGTATCTACTGAATTATATTTATATTATATAATAAATAAATGTTTTTATTCAAGATAGATTTAGAGGCCATTAAGAATTGATTTTCTTGTTATAGCCTTTTTCACGTTATGAAATTTATGACATACAAGTATTCAACTTAAAATAAATAATTTTAAATAAGTTTTTAACCTAGATATTATCTATGTAATATAATAAATCAAGGTTGTGAGTGCCATGTGACACTCAATAAGGCAGCTTTCGGACTTCATTTCCCGCTCAAACTATCTCCATATTATTAAATTATTCAAATCATAATTTTAATAAATTGTAACAATTAATGGCATGAGTGCTTATTGCAAACCCTAAGAATTAATTTGTATAATAAATTATTCTCACCGTTGTAATTGTTTTTCTTGCGAGTCTTTTTTGGTTTTTTATATGGAAATTGTAACTAGTATTCTCAAAGGCATGTAATGAGATAATTTGATTTATATATGAAAAGCTCATTTTAATGAAAAATAAAAAAAAAAGAACAACCAATTTATTATTACCATTTGTTTATCTTTTTAGTGGAAATCTAATGATATTAGAAGTAAAACATGTTGGAAATTTTTGCGAAAATTATGGTTTTCACTAATGAAACTAAGATGAATGTGATATCGACACTTTAATTTATGTGGATTGGTTGTGCGCGTTGTTATAGTTCTCATCTGTGTGACGTGGTTCGTGTCAAGTCGTGAATCAAGTATCTATTCAAAAATTTAGATTAGTAACTCTCATATTAATATATAAATTGAATCAACACTATTTACATTACATGTTTTATTCAAATTCTAAATTAGTAACTCTCATGTTAATCTATTAATTGAATAAAAACTCTTGATTTTACACTAAGTTAGTAATCCGTATATTACACGGATTTAATATAAAATATTAAATAGTTAGTAATGAAAGCTTAGCAATTATAAAACAATATTTTGATATAAAATGATTAATTTACATATTATGTTTTAAGTAATAAAAAATAAGTAAAAACTTTAATCACTATACAAATAATATATGAGCTTTTAATGTGTAATAATTAATATCTTTGAAATAAATAGCGTTAAAACTTCAGTTTATTTATATTAAAAACTAACTTTTATAAATCAATAAAATAAAATATAATTTTTGTAATTATTAAAGTTAACGATCCAATTTAAATTAACGTTAAAGATAACAAACCAAAAATGTAATTTTTTCCCTATCATTTTTATTACTGCAGATTTTAAAAAAATTAAAAAACGTCATTAGATGATAAAAATCTCATTGTTTAAAAAGTCCTTTTATAATATATTTTATTTTTTTTAAAAAAAAATCCTTTTTAAGATAACTTGTATTTTGAAAATAAAATATTTCTTACTTTAAAACTTTTGATTTTAGAAAATTTCATATTTAAAAAAAAAATTAAGTGTTCTTTATAATAAAAAATAAATAATATATTAGTTATTAGTATTATAATTATTTAATAAGAGAACAAAAATATTTAATAAGAGAGAAAATATAATTATTAAATATGAGAGAGAATTAAGTGGAATAGTAAGGTGTTGACAAGTGGCAATGATGGTGTAAGAATGTGAAATGAGGCAATAGTGGTGTAAGAATGTGACAAGTGACAAAAATTTTACTCTTTAATTATAAAATATAAATATAGATATTTTTATTATATGCATTAAATCAGGACTCTTAGCACAACTTTCATGTAGTAAAAACATTCAAGTTTTATCTTTAATTTTAAATAGGTCAAAATCGCTCAAATCCACGTTAACAAAAATAGAATATTCAAGTTTAGATAAATGACCCGCATGTAAAATGATTTTTACAACAATTTATACTATTTACTAATTTACCCCTTGAAATTTTGAATTGGTTTCGTGTGACAATCCGACATTTTCGGATTAACATCGTTAACTAGATATTAACAGAAATTGAATGAAATCATAAAATAACAAACCAGAAGGACTTGAATTGAACAAAATTAGTTCATAAGCATTTAATCATAAGGATTAATATTGAAATTATACAAAATGGTCAATTTTGACTTTTATAGTCAAAATTCGAGTGGTGTATCAAACTAAAATTTGAAATTCACAATAATTAGAGTTGTAATTGGGATTTAATTGTCAATAATCATCACATTGATGATTATTAACAACTCTATACGTTATTTGGGCAATTAATCATAGAAATTAATCAAAAACGGTTACAAAAACTTTAAACCGTAGTCATTAACTATAGAACTCACACAATTCGACTTTAACTTCACAAATTGAACTCTCAAAACTCTCAATCAGCACTCTCAGAAGCTTCTGCACAAGCCAATTCGATCTTAGAAACGTTGGATAGAGGATTTCGATTGGGGGTGGCCGAAATCAAAGCACAAAGTCGATCTTCATCAATCTAACATCAAACAAGGTAAAATTTCCTTCCCACACAACCTAAATGGACTGATTAAGAAGAACCCTATGCCAATTTCGGCTTTTAACATCGAATTATATGAGTTCGGATTCTAGGGTTCATCCTAGAATACCATTTGGGGGTTTATAACCAAACAAACTCAAAAACCAAATTAAAATACATGCACAGATTCGTAACAAGGTTCTAAACGAAATCCCTATGATAACTACATCTAAAAATATCGAATTTTATGATTTTGATTTCTAGGGTTCTTGAGTTAAAACTTTTTGGGGGTTTCGATGCAAATGAGATTAAAAATCAAATCAAATTACATCATCAGCTTCGTATTAATCTAGTAAACGAAAAACCTATGTCAATTTTGCTAAACAACTTCAAATTTCATACGAACCGGTTGCGTGAAGATGAATTGAAATCGGTTTGGGGATTTTGATCCAAATGAACTCGAAATCCGAATTAATCATCACAGAGGGGTTCGAAAAACATTTCTAAAGGAAAACACTATGAATTAGTGACTTAACATTAACGAATTTAACCGAATTGGATCGGGGGTTTAGAACGAAAGTTCGAACCTTGTACATGCCATTTTGTTAATTTAAGTCGACTAATCATCAAATCAAAACCAAGGATAGACTCACATAAATCTGCTGAACCAATGCCCCCTGGTTCTAAGATCAACTGGGTTCGAATCGAAGTCGATTTGGGTTCTTAGGTTCGGCCGAGGAAAGAACAAAAGGGAGCCGACCACTTTGTGGTTAAAAGATATTCAACCGGGAACCCGTTGCGAAATCACAAGTAGATCAACCGGTTTGGCTTGAGTGTGTGGACTGGGAGGTCGCGGGTTTGAACTCGGTCCTGGCCGGTTTTTGACATTTAAAGCCATTTTGATTTTTATATCGTAACTTATCCGTTTCAACTCCGATTTGATCCGTTCGAGTTGCGTTGGAACAGTAATGGAACCCTGAACAAAATAAAATAATAAAATTTATATTTTCACCCGAAAATATAACCACGTATAACTACGCGTATTTCAATAAAATCGTGTAAATATATTTCTATGGTTAAACTAAACGATTTCAAAGATACACGTACATACTTATACACGTTTCTAACAAATCTAACATACGTGTGTAGACACGTATGTGATTTCAAACATTAAATGACATTCCGAATAACACAACGCTACTGTTAAGACACAGATTTTTCGTAGAAGACTGTTTGCGCAATTTCACGTGTGTTTTATCATTCTACTTGCATACTAAGGTGCGTACACGGCCCTTTTTACTTTTACTGTTTTGGGGGAGAAAACATGTGCAAACAAACGCTTTTGGATACATATCACTTGCATGAGTTAGCTGTTTACTATAAGTGCGAACATAACACTAAAAGTCCTTACATTTCGAACCGATTAGTTTGCCGTAGTGCAAAGCGTGGTAGTTGAAGATAGATCTATTGGGTTTGACAAACCTCACTTGGTAGATTGTAGGTCTACACAGGTGTTTAACTAGCCAATCAACATTACTATTGTTTGTGTTAGACAATAGTGGAAAGGCAAATTACATTCTAACAGTCAGTTTTGGTGTCGACCGCTTATGTAAATAGTACAATGACTAGCTATCATGACTATGCAATATGTGATTATGTGATCTGCAAACATTATATGCAAACAGCTTGTTCAAACAATTGATTCAAACATTTATGATTACTCATACAAACCTGTGTATGCACCAACCTTTTGTGTTGACTTGATTTACATGTTTTCTCAGGACACTAAGGCACAAGCAAGGACAAGCAGGGACTAGGACGTTGAGTCTCATGCATACAGTTTATAATGATTGTTGATTTAAAACATTGAACATTGTATTTATGGTTTTGCAACTGTTACACTTTGTTGTTGGTTTTCAAACGCTTTCACAAATGTTAAACTCTGATTTTACAAATTAAGACTGAATTATGTTTAAAAGCATATAGAGGTCTTTCGTTATGTCTGATGCCTGAGATCCTGGTTTGTCACGCCCTAAACGGTATGATTCCGTTAGTTGAAATTTGGGGGTGTGACATTTCGTTATATCATTTTGTAATAAAAATATGAACACAAGCAACCCCAAAGAGGAAGAAGCTGCTGCCGTCAGTGTTTATGTTTGAAAGAAGATTTTGATGTAATTTATCATTTGATGTTTAAGAAAAAGAAGATTTTAATTTATGTGTGTTTATTTCATATCAAATGCAAGTGGTGATGCTTTGTTTTTTATTTGATTAATTTTTGATGCATTTTGTGATTTAGAAAAGATGTGTTACATGGGCAATCATTAAAGCATGTTTTGGGCATATTTCTCGCTCTACTGCATTTCCAATTTTCATTAATTAATTTGTTCAAAAATTTTTTATTTAATATAAAATTACCATTATTATAATATTTTAATTTTATTCAAATTATGTAATTGATTCAATTTACCATATATATGTTGAATCACGTCATTTAAATTTAACTAAAACAATAAATCATTTTCAATAATCTATTTTTCCGTAACTTATGATTTTAGCATACAATATAGTATAATTTAATTTTTTTATTTAAATATATTACCAATCAAAATTATGCCACTTACATTCATATCTATTATTTCAGAAAATCTTTAAATTGCTTTCGATTTTAATTTTTTATTTCCCTGAGAATTTACATTTTTAAAAAATATTTTTAATATCTTTTGTATTTAAATAAAATATTAATTTACAATAGATATGCATAATGTATGTCTTTAAATTATTTAATATAATAAAACTTTTTCATTAACTAATTTGATACATTAACTTAATTTAACATAACATTATCATTATTATAGGTTAATTTAGTCAACTTATAAGGTTTATTTAATTTACCATGTATAAATTTAATCAAGTATTTACAATTTTCCTAAAATAATAAACTGTTTACAATGAATTTATTTTTCCATAAATATATGTGCTTAATATATTACATAGATATAATAATTTTTATTTATTTAAATATTATTTAATAATCAAATTTATGACAATTACACTCGTAACAATTATTTCCAAACATGTTTAAAATGCCTTTAAATTTTAACTATTTAGTTAATTGAATAAGCCAGTACAAGAAAGTTTACCCTCACCTAATGTAATAAATGGTCTTAAAATATTTGGTTTGTCAAATCATAAATTAGTACTCAAGGTTGGAGTTCCTGTCATGTTGCTAAAAACATTTGTAAAAAATGGTTTATGTAATGATATTAGTGTCACACCCCAACCAACGGCGGAATATGTTGGGGCGCGAGTTAGATTGTTCATTACTCATGGTGCTATGTGTAAGTTTCAATAATTAAACAATTGTATTTAATTCAAACATTCATTCATTCAATAGATCAATCATTCAAAGTCATTACAATAATCCAAATTCAAATCAAAACATAACAATAAATAAAGTCTTAAACATTTGATTAAATTAAACTAGGTCTCTAGACCTATCTTATGTCTTGAATCTTCTCTTCCTTATCCTGTCACACATGTAAAATAAATTTTTGTCAACTATTTGCATAGTTGGTGAGTTTACACACTAAGTTTGAATACTAAGTATAAAAGGATGCAAACTAAAACTTAATTAGAATATGTATCAAAGGCATAGCATAATACAAGTTTGAATAATTGAATGAATATATGAATAACAAATGCTTGTGTCCAAACAAGTATCCTTACATAATAATTCAAGTATAAAAATACAAGAATCATCATTTGTAATTCAACTAGTTTGCTAATGTACTTTTCACCTTTTTCACACAAAGGCCAAAGCCATTGCGAAGATAGTATCTAACCACCCTAGGCTACTAAGTACTAATTTGCTTGACTGGCAACACACATAGAATCAACACATTGTATAAACTTAGCATCTAACACATAAAACTAAATAAGTCTAAGGCTTGCATCATAAGTTTGAATTGAATAATAGAATGAATAATAGTTTAAATATGACATGTGTAACATCCCAAAAACAAGAAGTAAAAGGGAGTGTGAAGAACTCACATGTTAGGATGCTTAGGCTAGTTCCCAAATCCTTGATTAAACAATGAGGAAGTAAGGCTATCTACTCACCTATAATTTGAGTAATTCAAGTCTTAGCAATCCTATAGTTTAAGTTCAAGAATCCTAGAAACTATGGCAATCCTAATGGAAGTCCTAGTTTGAATGAAACTATGTTTTGAATGGATACTTAGAATAACTAATCTTATAATATTAATTAATAAAATAGAATATCAAATGTATTCTTTTTATTTATTAATATTATTTGTATGAATAAACTAGACTTAATATTGACTTAAATAAAATAGAATATCAAAGATATTCTTTTATTTAATCAATATTATTTGTATAATTAGACTAATTGATTAAGAATATTTAATAATATTCTTTTAATAAATAAAATAGAATATTGATATTCCTTTTATTTATTATATTGTAATTTGAATTTCTAAGCATACTACTTGAGTTAATTTCCATCCATTCGTATTTAAAAACTTGCATGTTTGAATTTTTAAGTTTTATAAACTTTATTTAACTTTTCAAAAGTTTATAACCTTAAAATACTTATTTGAATTATATGGATCAAAACAATTATTCTTGATTGAAAACATAACAAATTAAATTACAAAAACATATTTTTAATGTGAAAAATATAAATTGTATATTAAAAAAAATGATATAAATAAAAAATTATTTTGAACAGAACGTATATTCTAAACAAATTTGATATTAAAAAGAATTTATTTGAATCTTATTTTTTTAAAAAAAAATTAATAATAATAATAATTATATTTTGTTTGAAAGTATTTTGATATATATATATATATATATTCAATAAACAGTTTGTTTTAAAAAAAAATATTAGTCTTTTATTTTATGATTAATTGAATTAATTATTAATTTAGTTTTAAGTATTAACACTTGGTTATCATGTGTCCGGTATTTTTTTACAAAATATATAAAATGATTTTTAGGATTTTTTTTTAACATTTTTTTTTTAAAAAAAAATTGGGTTTAAAATGGATGGAAAACAACAAAACCGGTTTTTAAACCCGGTTGCTCGGATTCGAACTCGGCCCACCCATGCCCAGCCCAAGCGCTTTAACCGCTGGGCTGGGTGGGTCTTGCTTGAGGATATCTGCTTTTGATTAAACTTATACAGACTCAAAATCGAATTCTAGAACTTATTAACCGTAATTTCTTTGCCGTTCGAATTCGTTTGATTCGTGGTTTGTGAGTGATTAAAAGCTTAGGGCTTTTAATCCCCACTTGATTTCGAGTAGATGGGTACAAGAATCACCTGGTGAAGTGTTCGGTTGAAGGTGGTTCGAGTTGAAGCAGAGGCTCGGCCGAAGGAGGGCTTCAATCGCGATCAGAAGAGTTTTTGGATGCTTGGTTCTCTCACAGACACATTCGAAATTGAAAATGGATGATTAGGGTGTGATTTGATTTGGTTTTTATAGGCGTTCGATTGGAATCCTATTTTTGGTTCGAACGGCTAATCATGGAATGGTTTTAAATCGTGATTTCGTGATTGATTCGTAATAACTAGTGATTTAGATCGAATCCGTATGATAATCTATTCCTAAATTACTTGAAAATGAGTTGTCCATATGCTGGAACCGATCGGTGATGAGTTTGGGTCGTTTGGGGATCCACGGGTTGAACGGGTAAAGAAGAGGGAGTGGGTTTCGGGATTTACAACATTAACCCCTCCATTTCCCATGTTGTTTCAGTTTAAAAAAATAAACTTTTTCCTCTCACAAACTAGTTTTATAACTTGTCATTTCTAACCCCTCAAATTAACAACCTTTTTATGTTTTAAAATTTATAAAATCTTTTATTTATTTTCAATATTTAGACTTTATAAATAATTTGTATAAAACATAAAATAATTTATAAAAACCTTTTTATAATTATAATGTCTTAATTATTATTATTATTATTGTTGTTATTATTATTATGTATATACTTTATAAATTTAAGAATAGGTTATTTACAAAATAAAATGCTTTTATTTTATAACCTATTATGACTTTTAAATTTCAAAATTATAATTCTTTTATAAAATGAAATTTCTAAAAGTTAAGATTATGTATTGTTTTATTCATTATTAGTATTGTCATATTAATGAAGTAACATTTAATTAATTATAAATTCATAACTTAAATGTTCAATAATATCTCAAACTTTTATTTATTTCGAATTGAGCACGGTTACAAGCATTAAATGAAAACTGAAAATAATGGGGATTACAATTAGACTTCAAATAATATCACTTGGTAAGCATGTAATCGAAGCATATATCATATGTGGTGGCAAATTGGCAATGTTGGTACCAGAATAATTCATTCCATGAATCAATTTGATACCATCTGACAACAAAGTACCATTCAAAATTCAAAGAAAACAAATTCCAATTTCAGTTTGCTTTGCAATGACAAATAATAAAAGTTACAAACAATCTATTTCACAAGTTGGATTATATTTGAATGAATTGGCCTTCACACATGGGCAATTATCGTGCACTTTCAAGAGTAAAAAACAAAGATGGAGTGAAAATATTAATATTAGATAGAGATGCTGAACACACAAATAAGACGTCATATACTGTATACAAGAAAATTTTTAGATACTTTTATAACATTTAAATCTTTGTATGCAATTTATCTTTCTAAAGTATGAAATGTTCATCATCTTTTTTTATATGATATGTAACAATCTTTAAAACAATATGGTTAATTACATTTTTTCTTTTATTTCACCCGTGTAATACACGGGTTATAACCTGGTTATTATTAATAGATTGAAGTGTCTAAGCTTCTTTTAAAAAAGACAAAATTACACATTTGAACCTTTATGTTTGTAAGAAATAACAAATATGAACCTTTAACTATCTTAATTACGCTAAAGAACCTTTAATTATTTAAGTTGTTTCAACTTTCAACCTTTACATTAACCCCGGTTAAATTTACCAGTTAAATCTAGTCATGTGCAAAAAATGTGATAGGTATTCTAGGTATTTTGATCTTTTGTTATTTTTAAATATAAAACCCACTATTCACGTATTATCGTATCTTATTCAATAATTTACTCCAAATTGGGGTGTTCGAAAATTAGGGTTAAAACTCACCCAGAAGTTCACGTGATTCCTCTCTCTTTGGTTAGTGTTCACCCAGAAGTTCACGTGGTTCATCCATCTTCAGTTAGTGTTCGAAACCTAAGATTGTAGTTGGATATGATTTATCATTTTTCTTTTTATCATTATGTAACAATGACAGTAGTAACAATGATAAATCCTATCCAACTACAACACTAGGTTTCGAACACTAACTGAAGATGGAAGAACCACGTGAACTTCTGGGTGAACACTAACCGAAGAGGGAGGAACCACGTGAACTTCTGGGTGGGTTTTAGCCCTAATTTTCGAACGCCCCAATTTGGAGTAAATTATTGAATAAGATACGATAATACGTGAATAGTGGGTTTTATATTTAAAAAAAACAAAAGATTAAAATACCTAGAATACCCATCACATTTTTTGCACATGACTAGATTTAACTGGTAAATCTAACCGAGGTTAATGTAAAGGTTGAAAGTTGAAACAACTTAAATACTTAAAGATTGTTTAGCGTAATTAAGATAATTAAAGGTTCATATTTGTTATTTCTTACAAACATAAAGATTCATATTTGTAATTTTGTCTTTAAAAAATAATTTAAGAAAAAGAGGAAAGGAAGAATACAATGTAAACGCGCGTTTCACGTGACTGCCTTTTTCACGTTGTGGTTTCAAGCACACGGCTTTCACGTCCCAATCACGTGCCTATTAACTGAATCATCACACGTTTCATTACCACAGTACCACGTGCCTTTCACATTACTCCAATATGCCAGCCTCACCTACCTTATTTGTTTAAATAATAATTTTCCCTGTCCAGAAAAAATAAATAATAATTTTCCTTAATAAATAATTAATAAAACATGTTAGTGGGGTGTTTGAATGTCGCTGCAGGTGTCAATGTGTCATCATGCCTCCTTTTATAATATTTTGTTTTTAACGTTTGAAGTTGTAATAGTTAATTATTAAACAGGTTTTAATAAAAAATTAAAAAAAAAAGCAAAAAATTATTTCAATATAAGAAACTAGCCTAGAAAACCCATGTATTACACGAGTTAAGTAATAAAAAAATATAATTTATTAAAAATAAATACTAATAAATAATTAATAATTATAAAATTATATTTAGGATAGATATAATTGAATTATTCTTTATTAACTTTTAATAATTAGTAAATTATTTTAATAAGAAAAATTATATTTTTTTGATATTTAATTATAGAATCTAATTACTAAAAGTTAATATTATTTGGTAGGAGAGAGAAGCGGGAACAACATTTTTAAATTTAATCAGAATGTGACACGTGTCTCCTATTAATACTCCTTTATTATAATAGGAAGATATCTATAATTATAATATTAACAAGGTTAAATCTCGTGTGTCACACGGGTTTAATATACAAAACGTTGTTAAAAATATAAGAATTACACTTGAGTTTTTTTTTATAATTATACATATTGTATTTTAACATTTAAATCATCCTATCAAACTAAATATTTAAAAATAATTCATGGAAAGTAATTACTATTACTATTATTTAATATTTTAATGATAATAATTTGAAGTTAATGATAGTAAGAGACGTAAATAAAAGTTTAGACAAGAAAAAAAGTTTAAATAAAAACTTTATAACTAATTGTAGATTAACTTCATTTGCTTAATAGAATATTAATTATTTTTCATATATATAGGACAAAATTACATACTTGAACCTTTATGTTTGTTATAAATAACAAATATGAACCTTGAACTATATTAATTACGCTAAACAACCTTTAACTATTTAAGTTGTTTCAACTTTCAAATTTTACATTAACCCCGGTTAGATTTACCAGTTAAATCTAGTCATGTGCAAAACATGTGATGGGTATTCTAGGTATTTTGATCTTTTGTTATTTTTAAACATAAAACTCACTATTCACGTATTATCGTATCTTATTCAATAATTTACTCCAAATGGGGGTGTTCGAAAATTATGGCTAAAACCCACCCAGAAGTTCACGTGGTTCCTCCCTCATCAGTTAGTGTAACAATGGCGGAACCACGTGAACTTCTGGGTGAACACTAACCGAAGAGGGAGGAACCATGTGAACTTTTGGGTGGGTTTAGCCCTAATTTTCGAACACCCCCATTTGAAGTAAATTATTGAGTAAGATACGATAATGCGTGAATAGTGAGTTTTATGTTTAAAAATAACAAAAGATCAAAATACCTAAAATACCCAACACATGTTTTGCACATGACTAGATTTAACTGGTAAATCTAACCGGGGTTAATGTAAAGGTTGAAAGTTAAAACAACTTAAATACTTAAATGTTGTTTAGCGTAATTAATATAGTTAAAGGTTCATATTTGTTATTTATAACAAACATAAAGGTTCAAGTATGTAATTTTGTCTATATATAATTCACAATGCATGATTAAATAAATGGATATCAATAATTAAATAATAGATACACATTGAAAACAAAACTCAAATGACCACAATGATAATAAATGTTACCAATTATTTATATTTTTTAAATTAAGAGTTATAAACAGATGAAAACAGTTTAAAATAAGTTGTCAAAAAAAAGAAATAAAATATATGAATATTAAAGTTAATTTTCATATTTTATTATATAATTAGCTGAATAAGTAAAAATATTTATATACTAACATTAAATAATATTACTATACATAAAAATAATTAACTTTTATGAATTATAGTTATACCATAATTTGTAAAATATATAAATAAGTCATTAATTTTTGTAAGTTACCAAAAAAATGAAAAGATTTAAAAGTTTTATATTATTTAATGAAAATAGTAATTTAAAATATAAAAATATATGAATATACATGAAATAATTTAGGTTTTTAATATTCTTATTATTAATAAAATCATTATTTGTATAGTTTACGATTTGTTTTATAATATATCAAATTTATTTTATTTTGTTATAAAAATATATGAATATACATGAAATAATTCGGGATTTTTAATATTCCCAATTTTAATAAAATCATTATTTGTATAGTTTGCAATTTGTTTTATAATGTATCTATTTTATTTTATTTTGTTAGTTGTTTGCATTTTTCAACATACTGTATAAACATTTTATTAAATTTCTACATTGAAAGTGTAAGATATTAATGACTTAATTATTTCTTTGTATACATAATTTATTAAATATAAGAAAATAAGTTAAAGTAATAATTTGTCAAATTTATTAATTATCACTATTAATAAAGGATTGTTAATAAATGATTTAATGCTCCAAGTGTTAGGAGGGAAACAAAAATGAAACATGCTCCATTAAATGACATGTGACAAATAAAAACCTTGATTTATTATATAAGATAGTTATTAATGAAGACAAGCAATTCAGGCTTTTATCAAAGGCTCTGGACTGTACTTCGCCACCGTTTAATCAAACCTAACAATTTTGAAACAACGTATATTTTGAATAATAACTGGATATTTGATTAAAATAGATAATATTTTGACACAGAAATAAGTTCATATGAGTAACTTATTAACACAATGCGAGTTAAAATGAGTAACTTAAAAACTATCTAAATATAATCGATTTAAACGGGTAAAATAATTAATAATATATTTGAAGAAAAATTCTTTAAAAATTATTTAAATTAAGTTTTGTTTTGTTGCAACTCATTTTAACTTAAACAAAATTAATATTTTTTAAAACGACACATTTAAACGTAAACTGGTTTTCCTTAGTACTTATCATAACATGCACATGTCCTTACTCACATAACCGACTTTCGATTTTGTAGTATTGTTCATTCGTAGGCCTTTCACAAGACTCTTCTACCAAATTAAGGCTGTGTATGAATGGCTTCTTATGCTACCCAAAATCAATTTTTTTTTTTTTTATTTTTAGTGTTAAGAAATAATTTGTTTTTGATTTTTTTTTATTTTTGGAAATTTATCAGTTTTACGCAATTTTGGTTCACTTTCGTTATGAGTTGTTTTTTGGTTTTACATCAAGACTTGAAATGTTTGTGCGTAAATAATTTGATCAAAATAATGAATTTGGATATACATGGATGCATTCAATGAGAACTTAAAAGTATTAGTTACGTGTTTTAAGAGGTATCAAAATAAATTTTATTTAAAATAAGAGAAGTTATCTTTTATAAAATACTAGGTAAACATCCCGTGTATTACACGGGTTGAATAAAAATTAATAAGTATTCAATAATATACATTTAAAAATTGTAAATGATTTTCCAGTTTTAAAATATGATCAGTATTACATAGAAAATAAAATAATAATATTTCATTTTAAATAATTACTTTTTAAAGTTTGGTTTCTAAACATTTTATTATAAAAAAAGTTGTTTTTAAAAAGTGTCGTTAATTTTTTACAAAATAATAGGATGTTATATTTTATTATTAAACAAGTTGATAAAGAAATAAATAAATAGTTAATCATATTGACTTATAAATTATAGAAATATATTATGAGTTATAAATTTTTGAGAAAATTTTCATATTTTATAATAATTTATTTTTTAAATGTGAGCTTTTAATATTAAAATACTTTTTATTATATTAAGAATTTCTTTTTAATTATAAAGGTATATATAATATAATTGGTATTTAATATTATTAAGTAATATATTTTTTTATATTAAGAACATTTTTTAATTGAAAAAGTTAAAAATAATATATAATCATATAATTAGTATTTAGTAAATTTGTGTATTTATTATGAGAGAGAAGCGGGAAAAAATATTGTGGGAATACCCTAGAATTTTGACAAGTGTCCCTTAATTATTTTGATTTATTAAGTATAATAGATTAACTTGCGGATAGAATTGATTCTTTTTGTTAACAATAGTTCTCAATTGAATATCCATCTACATACATACATACATACATACATAATGGTTATTAGTTTGAACTGGCTATTTCACTTAGAATGTGACGATTAGTTAGATCAATTACTAATATTTTTATTGTAGTGAAATTACTTTAAAATAGAAAGATAAACGCACAATATGATCTAACGTAAGACAATTTTTTTTATAATGGAGTGTCATTTTACCACCTGCAGTATCACTCGATCATATCCACCTTCAAATCACAAGTTCTGAAGAAAACTCAATACTTTGAGAAAACTCTTTGTGGGATTCGAATTCATGATCATTTGGTTTTTGAGTCTTATCCTACCACCAATATATCATTGGGCTAAAATCTAGGACCATATTACGATCCCATTTTCAGTCCGGGTACGACCCGATAATGACTCCTATTTTCTATATTAGCATTGCATTTTATTTGCCTATAATTTACCTTTTTATAATAATAATAATAATAAAAATAAGGTAAAGAACCGAAGGCAGTACATAGGTGGTTGAATTTTTGGTTAACTTTTTACTTTAATGTCTCCAAATTTGAGGTAGAGGGGCCAATGTTTGTTTCATGATTCCTATATAATCAATAATTTCTTTAAATCGTCACATTTTTCATGTTACGTATCTAACCCATATTTTCCTTCCAACAAATCATGTTTAAAACATGTCTACTACCTCAACTACCATCTTTTTATCTTATTTCTCAACATATTTAGTTTATCAAATTAATAGCAAGCTCGATTAATTTAAAGTATCAAATTTGCTAATGTGAGGCGTTTTAAATTTCTATAAGAATATTAAAAGTCTATTTTTTATAATTCTAAAAGTGATTATTATACATTTTTTTAACTTCCTATTCAAATACATCCAAGCAACTAAGTAGATTGAACCATCATTTGCTAGAGAGGGACTAAAAATTGGTCTTATTTGCAATAACTAGATGATAACCATGACAAAGACCCTAAGGAAGGAACAAGAGGATATCAAGTCCAACTTGCCGACATAATTCAAGAACAAAACACAACGTAGACGTTTACATTAAAAAAGGATATATATATAATTTAAATCTAGAAAATATAGAGTTTTTTATATTTTTATATGTTCCGATAATTGAATAAGAATCCTTGCTGGATGAGAAACTATCTTAAAAAAAATTAATAACAAGTAGTAGAAGAAATCAAGGTGAATATATTCATTCATTTGGATCACGAAGAAGACAAAGTTCAACTGTTTAGATTGAATTTATTAATGTTTTATCAATTTGATATGTAATAAACTTTTAAAATCTGTCATGCAGGTGATAACATATATAATCCACTTTACAATTTGATAAAAAAATCTAGCCCGCATAATATAATTAATAGGCTTATAATCAGTGTTTTCAAACCCGGACCGGTCGGACCCGGATTCGGAGGGGTGAACGGGCCGGTTCTAGCTTTGAAACCGTTTTTGGGTGGACCGGCGAACCGGTGGTCGGACCGGAAACCCGGTGGTCGGACCGGTGATTGAACCGGTTTTTTTAATTTTTTTTTGATTATATATATATATATATATATATATATTTATAAAATGTTTATAAAATCATCCGGTTCTTAAATCCGGTCTGACCGGTAAGGAGACCGGTTTGATGTCCGGTCCGATTATGAAAACATTGCTTAGAATACTAATGTTTTATTATGGTTTGACCTTTAATTTATATTATTGTTGATAGAGTGGTTGAAATGAATACATTGTATCTTTAATTATAAACCTCTAGTTCAATTTTTTTTCGGTTCAAAAACTACTTTCATTTTTATTACATTTCTTCACAAATCAATTTGATATAACTACTTTTACATTTAAAAAAAATCTTGTGAAACAATATAAAGTGCAAGATAAAAGTGTACACATAGAGAAAATGACCTAGTCTTCTTCTTTTTTTTTTTTTTTTTTTTTTTTAACCGTGAAAACCCACTTATGTGGTAAATTCATGATCCAACCAATACTTGACTAACATAAAGGAACAGGTAAAGCGTGACCGCAAACAATTGAGTCGGTTGCCTCAAAGGAAAATCTTTCGAAATGAGAATTGAACTTGAGACATCTTGGTTGTTTCTTCTCCACTTTAACCACTACAAAACTTCGTTGGAGGTTTAGTCTTAAATATCAAGTGAAAAGTTATTAAGTGTAACACATTGAAATAACAAAATTTCGTAATCTTAATCTACACATAGGAATATAAATTACTAAGATTGAAGAATTGGAATATCGGTTATGGGACCAATCTACTTTCTCTTCCTTAGATTCCACTCAATTAAGAGGGACTAATTATCATCTAATTATCCTTTAAAGCTACTAACCAATAAATTAAAATCAAAAGTTAAGTAAAATATATTACTAAGATTGAAGAATTGGAATATCGGTTAGATTCCACTCAATTAAGAGGGACTAATTATCATCTAATTGTCCTTTAAAGCTGTCATAAGTTAAGTAAAATAAATTAAAATCATATTTTTTCTAACAACTAACTCCAACACCTACTAACCAATACTAAATTTAGAGCACCGATGTCATTAAGCTAGATATTCTTTGATAAATTAATTTATTTAATCATTTAAATTACATCAAATGTTCAATACATATTCTTTATCTTAAATAGAGACTAATTATTTACACATTCTCTTTTTAATTGAACACACACCGACACTATCCTACTCGTTTAAGACTAAACGAGGTGTATATCTCCTTTGACATGCACTAATCTCGTATATGTCTTGTATAACACATATACGTCTCATATAGACATATTAGATACCATTTGTTAATGCTGAGATATTCTGACAAATAATAGTTGGTCTCTTATATAATACGAGACATATAAAAGATGTGAAGTTTGAGAATTGAATGCAAGAATATATACCTTAAATAACATCGACTTATTATTTGATTAAAAATGGGATTGATTAATCATAGGCAATGTTATCAGAACCGGAGAGGACGTTGAACCTGAAGTCTTACTAATACTGGTCGGACAGGTCGGACCGGCTGAACCGAATTCAAGAACTGGATAACATAATGAATATGTATAATCCTCCAAAAGAAGTTATACAATTATAAACACATTTATTCAAATATAAATAACTAGGTTATAAACCCGTGTATAACACGGGCAGAATAAAAAGTAGACTTTTTTATATTAAAATGGAACAATTTTAAGTGACTAAAATTACATATTGTTACATACAATAAACAACAATATAAAGTTACAACAAAGGTTCATAAAATATTTAAATACTATTTTTGTTTACAATATTTTTTTATGTTCATAATCTTACCATCTTTGTATAAAATTACAACAGTTTCAAACATTCTCTACTTATTAAATCATTATAAAAAAATAAAATTAATAAAAAATTAACGTAAAATATGAAGAAATATCTAAGAGTAGTATGTACACATATCAGTATTTTAGATAGTTCTTACAATAATTTTCAAACTTCTCTCTTATTTACTTTATTGCATATTAAATAGTAACATTAAATATTAAATATAGTTGTAAAAATTTTAAATAAAAAAATATATTTTTATGGCATTAAAAGATTTATTAGTATTAAAAATACACTCTCTTAAAAAAAACAAATTATTATAAATATGAAATAGACAAAAATACTTTTTATAAACGAAATGTTTAAAAAATCTAATCTTTGGAAAAATTAGTGTTTAAAAAATTATATTATTATTTCATTAACTAAAGTATTAATTATATGAAATTTTAATCAAAATTTATACTAAATATCATCTTATACAAAATTTTCATTAGTAACTATTTATTATATTTTTATTTAACCAATGCAATAGACGGCGCATTAAGCTAGTACAAGTATATAGCCATCTATATTTGTTTCTTGTATCTTTTTTTATTAAATATTATAAACATTTTTTTTGATTTAATTTTGTCTCATTTTCCTTCTATCAAATATTAATACTTTTATTTAATTTGATAAAAAAATGTAATTACAATATAAGACATTATTTAAATTTTTATAAACTATTAAATGAGTTAATTTAAAATTTTAAATCAATTCTAAAAAGATTATTTTTATGAAAATTTAAATAAATTATAAGTCTCACTCAATTAAATTTTAAAAACTTAATTTGATAGTACTTGATAAATGTGATTAATTAATAGTTGTTTTATTGATTGACATGTGGCAATTGAGATGTGTGGTAATGACAAGTGGCAAAAGAAATCTTTGTTTATTAGTATAGTAAGATGTTTAAACAAACATAATAATGTTAAGAAAAATATAGCATTTGGTTTTATGTTTTATTCCTTGGATTTTAGTTAAATAATTAAAAAAAAACAAAAAACAAAATCCGGTTCGACCAGTGGACTAGTTCCCGCTCCAACTGGTGGACCAATTTCCGCTCCGACGGGTGAACCAGCTCAACCGGCCAGTTCGGTTGAAGATGATTCACAAGCATATTTTGGACCGACCGGTCCAGTTTTGAAACCAATGATCCTAGGTATCATGTGTAACTTGGGAGTGGGGACCCAATTCTCGTATTCTTTTGATTTAAATATTTAATCTTTTGTAGAGCCGAAAGCCATGTATGTGGGCATCACTCATTTTATATTGGTACATTTCTTGATGTCCAATTAAAAAATTTGGAACTTTACATAACTCGTTTCTAGTTTAATTTTTTTTAATTAATTATGAACTTTAATTTATTAAATGGTATAAAATATATGCCGGTCTGAAATATATACTCTAGTACATGTTGTGCCACATGCTGACATGCATCCGTATCGTTCTATACATTTTGTTAGTAAAATGATATGTTTCTTAACCAAATGATTATATATTTGAATTATGTTGAATTTATCTTATAATAAATTTATCTTAAATATCTAAGTCCTTCTCTTAGGAAATAAAAATAAAATTAAAGCATGCTCCAAACCTTTAATTAATACTTCATGTATAAATTAAGTTGGGTAGAAAGATTATAAATAAATAAATAAATTGAGGCCAATGTAAGACTAAGGGGTCGTTTGGTTGGGTATGAACCATTAAGTGCTGAATGGTTAAGATGTCTCAATGATTAAGAGGGTCTGAATGGTTAAGTGCTGAACCAGTTAAGACTGTTTGGTTGGATGTCTGAATGAAAATAAAAAATTACTTTTTGTTCAAAACCCTAGCCACCTGCCACCACATGCCCCACCCTCGTCTTCCAAGCTTTGCCGTCCACTGCCGCAGGATTTGAGCAACCATGAAGCCATCATGCAACAGTGAACCAAGTCAACAACCATGAAGCCATCATGCCTTCCGCTTCCAGAGCGTTGTTCGCAGCCCCATCGTTGTTCGGTCGCAGCCCCTTCGCGGCTCCATCGCAGACCTTTCGACACCCCCGTCGATGCCATCAGACGAGCGGAGGACGAGAGCAGCGAACGACGGCAGTCGGTAGGGGCGGACCAGCGGCGGCGGTACGATTGGAACGGCGGTCAGGAGCAAAGTTGGAGCCGGCACTTGGTTCACAGAATTGGAGCCGACACTTGGATCGGTGGGTCATTTAAAGCCTCTTCCCTTCTCTTCCTTCTCATTCAGACCTTCTATCCCATTCAGATGTGTCTTTTTTGCGCGAAACAAACGGTCTGAATCTCATTCAGATGCTAACAAACAACCCTTAACATATTTGGTAGATGTTTGACTCTTATAATGAAATGTCATGAGTTTAATCCCATGTAATGATGTAATTAGTTTGGTATAATTTAGAAGCAGAGTAAACTTAGTTGTTCAAAAAATAAATATGTAAATAAATAAATTGAGAAAGAACTTTTAATTCATTATTGGTAATCAATAATCACTAATTTGGCATGAGAAAAACACAAGTTGCATGTTACATGACTTTCTTCCAAATAATTGATTGATCCCCAATAAAACAATACAATCCAACTATCATCCAACGAATGTTCACAATATTTCTGCCTTAAATCGCATGACTTAAATGGAATTAATTTAAACTACAATTTTAATCTTATAAATTCTGAAAAGCATTACATGGATGACGATGGAAAAAATAGATTTTTTCAAGTAATTTGCAAGGAATCTATTTTCGTTTACTTCACTAGTAAAATAATTAAATTTCATGTTAAAAATAAAAGAGTAGATTACTTTTTCGTCTGAGTTGGGGCTAAATTGCAATCATTTGGAATGTTTTCATTTTTCGTCAAATAATCATTAAAACTTCAAAATTGTTGTAATTGTATTTGGGTGATAGTGTAAGCTCATAACTAAAAGAGGGTTTAGTGTAAAAAATGTAGGAAAGATTTACATTCATTATATCTATAATTTAATTGTTAAGATTAAGTTGTATGTGATATTTTTTTAAACGGTCACAAATCAATCCGTTAATAACATTTTTTGAATAATGAAAGCCAAAACTGAACTGTTTAAAATAAAAACCTAACCAAACCGAACTGTTATCAACGATTTGGTACTGGTTTAGGCCTTTTGGCCCGCTAAAAATAAAAACCGAATCACTTTACAATTTGAGATGAACTAATAACATTGTAAACTCCAATCTTTTTTTTTTTTTTTTTATCAAATGACACATAAATCATCCCTTATCTATCTATTTATCTATCTATCTCTTTAATGTGTGTATGTTTGGATTAATGTTTGTGTGTGTATATACATATACACGTACATACGTACGTACGTACATACATACATACATACATATCACTCGGTCCAGATTTTTAACATCCAATTTTTGTGGAAACCACAAACCAAATCGTTTACTACGGTTTCAACATTTTTTAAACCGCACTGACCAAATGTTTTGAGAAAAAATCAAACGCAATACAAAACCGATGACCAGTTTGAAACCGAACCATGAATACCCCTAGTTGTGATAATGGGTCTTGTCATCACCATAGATGAACAATTGGTTGACAATGATGTGACAGATGTGGTGATGGTAACGGTGATGCCAACAAACTGATGAGGCGTCAAAGACATTACAACCCAGTGACATTTTGGTGGTAAGATAAAATTCAGAAACCATAATTTGTTAAGTTTGAATTTCATAAGAGGGTTTTTTCAGAATATTGAGTTTTCTCATAAACTGGTAACTTGATAATAGATATGATCAGATGATACCGCTGGTGATGCAATGCTACTCCACTTATCCGTTAATGATCCAAATTTCTCATTCCAAAAAAAACAAACAAAGTGATGAGGCAAATGCGGTGATGGTGAAGAATCGAGATGTGATGGTGGTGCTTGTTGGTTTTAGAAAAATAATTTTTTTTACCAAATTGGGTTTTATATTATGTTACCAGGTTAAAACCTATGTGTTACATGGATTATTATATATAAACTACTAAAATTGTTAATTTTTCTTTTTTACTATATGGTTGAATAAATACAATTTTTTAAGTTCCTATTTATACATTTTATTATTGTTTTAGCTTCGCTTGAATTTTTATAATTTTAATTAATTTTTTTATTATAATTTTAGTTTCATTTATTTAAATAGACAATTTTCATTTATTATGTAATAAAAGAAAGACGTTAATGAAATATAGAGAAGCACATAAATCATAAATTGAATCCACGATATATTAGCATGTGACAAATTAACTTATTTATTTATTATAATAAGATTGTTCTATGTTTTTCGTTTTAAAAAAGCATATTAGTTTTTTTCAAACGTCGAAAATCCTACATACAACATATTTCGTCTTAACAGAGCCCATCGGATGGTGGTAGGCCCTGGTCATACCAGATGCACAGTTTAGAACTCGAGATTAAGTTCAAGATTAATTACCTCACCCTTTGAATGGATAAACCCTCACCCCTATTGATAAGAAACTTGAGATTAAATTCAAGATTAATTATCTCACCTGTATGTCATTTAAATTGACCATAGCATAACTCAAACACATGACCTCTCAGTAACAAAATGAAACACAACTAGTAGGCTGAATTTGTAGGAAAAAGAAGTATATTAGTTAAAGTGCATAAAAACTAATAGAAATTTAAATGACGTTAATTTGTTGGAACGAAACGATAATTGGAATTTTACGCAAAATTTAATAATTATTGTGTAGACGATACGAGTAATTTATTCTAAAAAATAACCATGTTTTGTTTTGAAAATAAAAAAATAGAAAACGGGGCCAATGATTTTATGACCTAACCATGGTTAACCTGCTCAACCCCTTTTGAACAACGTGCTACAGTTTACTACGCGCAGTATAGATGCAGACCTGGACAAACAAGCAGTACCGGATCTTCCAAACAACCGAAAACCGTTATCCGTAATTGAAAAAACCGAACGAAACTTTGAGTTCTGTTTTCGGTTCGGTTCTTAATCGTGTTCGAATTTTGTATTCGGTTTTCGGTTATTTATATTTTTTTATTTGGTTTATTCGATTAAGTGATTAAACCGAATTTTTAATTGTATATATATAACCCCTTAAAAAAACCCTAGATCCCCAAATCCCCAGTTCCCGTTCACGCTCAAGGTCGTTCCAGACTCCATCCACGACGACATCTTCTTCCTCTTCACGGAATCACGGCGACATCTCCCTATTCTTGGCGGCAGCCTCCCTATTCACGGCGGAATCACGGCGACATCTCCTATTCACGGTGACATCGATCGCACCCTCTTCTGCAGCTGAAGCCTCACTTCACGGCCTCTCCTTCGGTCTCACTTCCATAGCTTTGCGGCTCTCCCTCTCGAACTCACTTCAGCGGCGACATCTCCGGTTAGTCGGTTACCCCTATCCTTTTAATCGACCATATGGGTTATGATTCAACAAAATTCTGATCTTGTGTTTGTTGTGTGATTGTGTTTGTTAGCTCTAATTTTTGATCTTGGTCCATTTACGTTAGTTTGATTGAATTTTTGTAACACAAATGTCCGAAAATTTTGATCTGTAGCCAAGCCTTTCTCTGTCTAAAAAACTTGTTTCTCTCTCTAACTTGGTTTTCATATCAGGAAACAACGGTGTGTTTTCAATTGCTCTGTTTCTTGAATATTTGCACTCGTAATCTTACGTATTCTGTAACTTTATATTTTCTGAAATTAGTATTGTTTAAATAATATGAATTTAGTGCGTAAAGTATCTGAATTTGAGATTTATCAAGATTTGCAGATTTGGTTTTCTGAAAAATCAGTTAGATTTCACCGGATGATCCACCCCTGACGTAATACGATTTTACTGGTACGTTTGCTTATTTTTTTCCGTTAAAATCGAGCAGTTGAATCTTGTTGGTATGCATAATGCATCGAATTTGAATATTTGTTCTGGGTTTGTAGATTTGATGAATATTTCGATATGAAAACTGAGGTGAATATGGAAGGTGATAGTTGGAACGATGAAGAAAAAACCATTGTTGCTGCTGTTCTTGGGTCCAAAGCATTTGATCACTTGATTTCAGCTTCTGTCTCTAATGACTGCTTCTCAGCTTCATTAACAAATGATGAGAATCTGCAAAACAAACTTTCTGATCTTGTAGACCACCCGAATTACTGTGATTTTAGCTGGAATTACGCCATCTTTTGGCAAATTTCACGATCAAGAACAGGGGATTTGGTTCTTGGATGGGGGGATGGATCTTGCAGAGAGCCTAAACAAGGGGAAGAAATTGAAATCGCGCAAATTTTAAGTTTGAGATTGGAAGATGAAAACCAGCAACATATTAAAAAAATGGTTCTTCAAAAGATTCATGCTTTGTTTGGTGGGTTGGATGAAGATAATTACGCTTTTGGATTGGACAGAGTTACTGATACTGAAATGTTCTTTTTGATATCCATGTATTTCTCCTTCAGAAAAGAGGAAGGCGGCCCCGGCAGTTGTTTTGCTTCAGGCCGTCACTTATGGATATCGGATGCATTGCATGCGACATCCGATTACTGTTTCCGGTCTCATCTGGCTAAATCTGCCGGCATTCAGACCATTGTTTTGATTCCGACTGATGCTGGTGTTATTGAGGTTGGATCCATTCAATCTATACCTGAAAACCCGAATCTCTTGCAGTTGATTAGATCCTCATTTGCATGTAGTCAGATCACATCTTCAATAACTGCATCTGATGCCGTAAACAGCAACAATGGGAGTTCTCATAAACCGATTAGAGTTTCCAAGGTCTTTGGGCAGGATTTAAGTTCAAATGTAAACCAACCACACTTTCGCGAGAAGCTTGCTGTTAGAAAACCAGACGACCCACGACTTCAGTTTTCGAACCGGTCTCATTTCACCAATCTTCAAAAGCAGATAGATTTCACTGGCATTATGCCTCGGCCCGTTAGCATGGATTCCAAGGTTTCTGACGAGTCGAGAGACGAAAGAGAAAGCCTAACCATCGTTATGGATGATAAACGACCTAGAAAACGGGGCAGAAAACCTGCAAATGGAAGAGATGAGCCGCTCAATCATGTTGAAGCCGAGAGGCAGCGACGCGAGAAACTTAACCAAAGATTCTACGCGCTACGAGCAGTCGTACCCAACATTTCAAAGATGGATAAAGCTTCATTGTTAGGCGATGCAATCGCGTACATAACAGATCTTCAAAAAAAGCTCAAGATGATGGAATCAGAAAGACAGTCACCAAACAACTCTCAAATAGAGGTTCAAACCGCTCAAGATGAAGTAATCGTTCGGGTTACTTCTCCGTTAGATGCACATCCTGTTTCTAAAGTGATTCAAACATTTGAAGAATCAAAGATCAAAGTTGTTGAATCAAAGATGACCGCTATAAACGACATGGTGTTCCACACGTTCGTCGTTAAGTCGCAAGGATCCGAACAATTGACAAAGGAGAGGCTGATCTCTGCATTTTCGCGAGAAACTAGCTCCTCATGACATCCGTAGACATGAAACTCTGGTTAAAAACAGCTTAGAAATGTTCAAGCAGATACCACTTTCGTTTAATTTTAAGGTTTTTATATATATTAAAGGCTATAGTGTAGAAAATTAACTATAAGAATTTGGATATACATGTTCCTTAGTTATGATATATGTTCTTTAATTGCAGTGTCAACTGCTTCTTATAAAATTTTTTACAGAATTAATAACTTAGTAGTTACGAATGTCGTGACTTGTACCCGATGTTTGACATAGCCATCGTTTTACACACGGTTTAGGGAGGTACTGGATCATTTCACGATCTGATGTATGCAACTTTACTTTACATGTTTGTGTGATGGGTTGTTTCTACGACTCATATGTGACATTAAAGGCGTGTATCTATTTTATTCACAAAAAAGAGTTAAAAACTTATTAATTCTACATGCAGAAAAAGTGAAGTTTTTCCGTTTTGGTGCCAATAGGAATGCTATGAAAAATGGTGGTTGTATTTAAAAGTCATTGTGACATGCACTTTTGATGGGAAAGTGCAAATTATCACATGCATAACATATGCTTACCACCGGATTGCCCTTGGAATAAAGCAAATGCAATCCTTAAAAATGCCTTTACTTTTTATAATTTCATGAGATTATAACAAATCATCCCAACTTTGAAATATAATTTCTTTGTGGTTGACGGAGTTTGAAAAAAACTTGGAGGGGCTGAAGGATTTTTAAAAAGAAAACGGAGGGGGCCCAATGATGGAAAAGAAGGGAACCGAAGGATTTTCTGACGAAATACTACTAAATTGACCCCTCTGACCGGAACGCGGGGGAGGGGGGCTATCCATGTTCTTTGTAAACTGCCAATCTTCTCTATTTTGACCGGCGATGTCACTGCAAAAGGGTTGTATACTTGTATTAACTATTAACTTTAAAGGAATTTGAGGTTAATTTTATTTTTCTTTTTCCTTAATACCTTAGAAGTTCTTGATTTGTTGTTCTTATGAAGTTAATTATTTCAAAATTGTGTTATGTTTTGGTATCAATTATAATAAATTTGACGGCATTCTAGACTTCTAGTGATGTAATCAATGTTAAGAAGACCATTGTTGAGAGGAAATCAAGTGAGAGCAAAAAAAACTACCATAAAACTTCTAGCATTATTGTAACCTCTTGACTTCTCTTATGGTAGACTTTGAGTTAGAATCTTACTTAGAGCAAATATTGTAATAGCATGAGCCAGATGATTTTTCTAGTTCAAGGTTTCCTACTAAGTGAGTAGGTCAAGTCATCACGCTTTGTTTTTCAGACGAAAGGATGATACCGAGTGGCCAGGTGTTTACTGTTAAAATAAAGGCAAAGAAAGCTACGGGTGGTAGGAATCATCATTATTGTAATTCCAGTTACGTACTCCTTTAAAATAAGTGATTCTGATAGCTAAATAGTTTGAATTTTTAATGACATGCCATAATTGAGTCGGAAGATGTGTCAAATGTAGATTTGGGTGTCAATTAGTGGTTTGATAGACCATACAACCAATGAGAACACCGACCTATAATTTAAGGGCTGCGCAAAATCCTCCCCAGCCCCGAATGTTGTTTACCAAATTTTTTTTTTTAAACAGCAAACCATATCATATTATAAGACAAAAGCAAGATTAAGCAAGAAGTTCAATCTACATGTCTGAGAGTTCAAAATTTTACATCTAATCCGTAACAATAACTTCGGTCTATAGAGCTTGAGTTTGTTCTATTATTTATCAAAATAAAAGAACTTAATTTTATCTTCTTCATACTTTTCTCTAGGCTCCATTTGATTTTACTAAAATAGGGTCATTTTTGCTTTCCAAAGATCCAAATAGTCACCAGGATGATTGATTGTACCAATTTTTTATATTTTTTATCCCCTTTAAGTTGTTTGAAACCTAATACATTAGCTAGGTTTGTTTGATTGTTTTTTTTTTTTATTTTTTATTGACAATTATTCGATTTTGTAATTTTGTTTTATTAATGAATTGTTATCTTATATATAAATTTTATACTATTTAAATCATTTGTATACATCTTTGTAAGAACTTTGACATTTTATACAGTTAAGAGATGAGTTCTGACTCGGTTATACAAACCGAAACATAAATAAAAAAGCAGTTATATAACAATATTGTGTTCTCCGATCGGTGTCGATCTTATCCCTTCCTGTATAAAATTTACATTGAATTAATTATTAACACACAAGTCTAATTAAAAAAATTAGGAAGAAAAAGAATTTTATAAAATGTAGAAAAAATAAATAAACAGAGATTAAAGAGTAAAGTAAAATATAATAAAAGAAAAGTTTAAAGAAAGATTAAAGACTACAAAATAAATTAGTTTCGAAAAACAAGTGCAATTAACAAAAATTAAATAAAAAAAGGTTTGCAAATGACATTAAAAACAACATGAATCATATAAAATAAAAATTAAAAAAAAAAACTTAAGTGCAACAAAAAAACTTAAAAAAATTAAAAGCGAGATTAAGTATTATACAAAAGTTGAATTAATTTTAAAACATAATTGCAATTAACAAATTTTTTACAAATGTCCGTGACCACTGACCATACCCGAGATTGTAAGTTAAATTCAAGAGTAAGTAGTTGAAAAGGTAATCGTGGGAATAAAAAAAATGATAAAAACAAATTAAGGTAGGAGTCCACCACATCTATAAAGTTTGCACGAGATCTTGAACCCATATCAATATATTAATTGTTAAGTATATTATCCTCTACATTTGCATGTATATATTTTAATAAGTTATTACATAATATATTTAGCAAAGCCGCAACATGAAAATCTAATATATTTTACAAATTAGTCACAAAAGTTATTATACATCTCTCTTAAGTGTTTAATCCTACAACAAGACCTTTAACTCTTTAAGTTAGTTAATTTTTTTAACTAGAGATGCTCTAATTAGTTAACCGGTCCAAAACCGGTTTTGGAATAACCGAATAGGTTAACCGGTTAAAGGCTAGCAACCGGTTTTACCAATAACCGATTCGGTTAATAACCGGTATTTGAAGCTCTAAAACCAGAACCGAGATAATAACCGAAACCGGTTAACCGCCAAATAACCGATTTTTACCGAGTTGGACCGGTAAACCGGTTTGAAAAAGCGGTTATTAACCTATTTGAAACCTAAAACCGGTCATAAATCGTGACTTTAATAACCGGTTACAAAGAAGTACTGGTTCAGTTAACCCGTTTATTTTGCATCTCTATATGACACATGATACTCTTTAATCTTATGTTGTTTTTTTTTTCTTGTGTAACTTTAAAATATAATCTCTTATTAAATTATATATATAACGTTCAGACACGCTTATTTTTTAATTTGCATTTTGGTGCTAAGTATAATTATAAATAGAGTCGTGGCTAGTAACATACGAACCATCGAAGCATAAAAAAACAAGTCTTCAAAGTTGTCTCAAAGTTGTTTTTTTTTTTTTCTTTTACGTTTTGTTTTCTCTTGTGGCTTTTAGAATATAGCATTTTATAAAATAATGAATTCTTGATGCAGTGTACCTATTTTTATTAAACAAATGTTTAGAAACTTTTTTATCCAAAACTGAGCTGGCAATGAAACATGCCTAACTTTATCTACGTTTCATCTTGTGGTGCTCAAGACTCGATAGTATAATGCACATGTCAAAATAAAATCTTGCAAATTTTCTATTGCATCTATGTCCTGATATAACACGTAGGTTTGTCCATAGTTTATAATACAATCTCCGTGATGGTGGCCTAGTGGTAACGGGGTGGGAATCCATAATGGAGGTTTAGGGTTCAAAGCTCGGCACCACCCAATTTTCTCTGGGTCACGCGATTTACCTCCCTCATATTGGCCGTGAGACCGGTCGGTAAGGGGCGTCTAATGGTGGCGTTCACCATTTTTTTTAGTTTATAATACAAGGAAGCATTAAATTATATATTTTATCTTTTCCTATTATTATTTTTTTGTTATTTATTATTGTTCTTATAAAATATAGAGTAAATTACTAATATGGTCCATGTGATTTGCTAGTATTTCACTTTTGGTCTCAAGGTTTCATAAATCACCCATATGGGTCCTAACTTTAAATATTTGTAATACATATAGTCTTTATTTGAGGGTAATTTGGTCAATTATACGAGAGTAATTTAGTAACCTAAAAACTATATGTATTACAAATTTAAAGTTTGGGACCATATGTGTAATTTATAAGACTTATGCACCAAGAGTGATACTAGCAAACCACATGAAACTGGTCGGTGAGGGGCGCCTAATGGTGGCGTTCTCCATTTTTTTTAGTTTATAATACAAGGAAGCATTAAATTATATATTTTATCTTTTCCTATTATTATTTTTTTGTTATTTATTATTGTTCTTATAAAATATAGAGTAAATTACTAATATGGTTCATGTGATTTGCTAGTATTTCACTCTTGGTCTCAAGGTTTCATAAATCACTCATATGATCCTAACTTTAAATATTTGTAATACATATAGTCTTTATTTGAGGGTAATTTGGTCAATTATACGAGAGTAATTTAGTAACCTAAAAACTATATGTATTACAAATTTAAAGTTTGGGACCATATGTGTAATTTATAAGACTTATGCACCAAGAGTGATACTAGCAAACCACATGAACCATATCAGTAATCTACTCTAAAATATAATATAGGAAAAAAGTTAATAATGCGTAACGAAAAAGGATGGGTGTGCTTGCCTATTTTTAACTTATTTGTATATTTATCTAATAGAAAATATATTTTGCATGACCTAAGGACACTAAAAAGTTTGTATGGCCTCCTAATTTAAATGTCACATGGTAACGCTTTTCTTGAAACGGAGTCAATACTAGCTTAATCTTGAGTTAATAACAACACTAGTCAAGTTGGTTTGACGCAATATTTCCAATCAAGCTAGAATCTATGCTTGTAGTCAGGCTTGTTTTAACTCAAGCCAACTCATGACCGAATGATTTAACTTATTTTTCTCAATATTGATTATTTTATATGATTTTTTTCTGTTATAAAAACTACAAAGAACAACTTAATAACAAGCTAAAAGTTATGTAGGAAATGTGTTTACGTTTTTATTATAAAACAATAATCAAATATAAATAATAACGATTCTCTTGTTATTAGTAAGAAATAATTAAGTATATTATCGGTTACAAGACTAATATAAAAGAATATAAATTACTAATTTATATACCAAATTTGTTTTAATCCATGTCTTTATTGGGTACTAAAAATAGCCTTCTTAATTAGAGAATGATTAATGTAGAGTCTTCAATCAACCATCTTGACGAGTCGGCAACAAATGCTTCAAGAATACATTTTCTAGCTTTCAACCACTTATGTCTTTCCACCTATTATTTATTGACATGGAATAAACATGTTGATGCTTATGGTTGAGACTTCAATACGCTTCCCTTAAAACAGATTTCACGCCTCTTCTCAAGATGAACGCGTCTGTCTCCCATGGTACAAAAACCGAAACAGTTTGTGTATTGTCGGGATTAGCATAGCACATGAAAAAGATATCTTAAACAAGAGCTTGAAGAGTTGAGAAAGTTGCAAATTTTCAAAGTTTGTGTGTGATGATATGTATTATTCTTTTTCAACAACTTAACAAGATAACATATGTCTTCTATTTATACTACATGAAGGTGATATCAAGAGTATTGACATAATACATATAATCAATATATGTAATTTGAAAATTCTTGATTTAATTGAGTAATATGAAAAGTCTTTGATTTTTATTCATATTAAATTTGAAATTATTCAAATTTCCAACAAGTTATACAATAGTAAAAATAATAATAAAATAAAAGCACACAAGCAAAACAAATAACACTCTAGAATTAAATCTACTTAACCTTTTGTACATGTTCAATTCAGACTTGGCTAAAATATTTATACATGTAAGTGGGCTCGAATTAAATCAGGGGCGAAGCTTGGTGAGGGCTGGGGGCGACCATCCTCACATAATTTATTCAGTAATAGTTTTAATTTTTCTGTTGGTTGATTAAAGTTTTTATATAGGTATTGATTTCATTATTAATTTCGTCCGCGTTTATAATTCCATTCACCCATGCCTCCTCTAAAGCTATTCAATCCTTGCCACTAAATTAAATCTTCTTGAATGAAGGGCTTCAGTTTTTAACTCGATCCAATGAGTTATTCGAACGTTTAGATCATATATAACATAAGTTTGCATGTACTAATAATATCTTACTATACTTAACGTATACTAGAGAATTAATCTATGATCACTTATTTGAAAAGCACTGAAAAATTAATATTTTTATCCTCCACATATGAAAACAGTACCTTGTTTTTATATACCCACCGACGACTAACCTCCGACAACGACCATCCCAAATGGAATACATATCTCTCGTATACATTTACAAGTTTGGTTATTTTTTTAAAATTCTTTTTGTTTTTCTTTTTAACTCACGACACCCGAGGAAAAGTGGTGGCTAAGGACATTTTGTGCGGGAGGTACGGCCGACCGCATTACGCCCGTTTTTTTAGGGCATCGAAATCTTAAAATTTTATACACACATATTATTTATAAAAATTTGATTAACAACTTTGTTTCAAATAATGTTAAAAAAGTGTTAATAAGATATGTGAAAAACATTATTTTATCACGAAAAAATGTTTTTATATTGTTTATTAACTTATTCTTATCTCAATTATCAGTGATACCTCAACGTTGATATCATAAATATTTTTCTATTAAATACACCTCATATTATATAATAATATTAAATATAAAATACACTTTTTATACATTTTTAAAATAAAAATATATTAATATTAAAAAACACACTTTTTTAAAAAACAAACTATTATAAAATATAATTTTTTTAAATACAGTTTTTTAAGCGAAAATGCATAGAGAAAAAACTTGAAGTATTATTATTTATTACTTAAAATATTAAATTGTATGAAATTTTAATCATATTTTATAAAAAAAATGTTGGAAATTTGATAAATTTGATTAATTATCAAATTTAATTTGAATTAAAATCAAAACTCTTCATTTTACTAAATTAAATCAAGACTTTTCAAATTACATGTATTGATTATATGTATTATGTCAAGACTCTTCAAATTACATATATTGATTATATGTATTATGACAAGACTCTTGAATCACCAACTTTTTGTATAAATAGAAGACATATGTTGTCTTGTTAAGGGGTTGAAAAGAATACTACATAAAATCCCACACAAACTTTGAAGATTTTCCAACTTTCTCAACTCTTCAAGTTCTTGTTCAAGACATATTTTTCAGGTGCTAGGTTAATCCCGGCAGTACACAAACTGTTTCGGTTGTTGTACCCTGGGAGACAGACGCGTTCGTGTTGAGAAGAGGCGCGAAATCTGTTTTAAGGGAAGCGTATTGAATACGTGCTTCAACCATAATCATCAACATGTTTATTCTATGTCAATGAAGAATAGGTGGAAGACATAAGCGTATTGAAGTATTTGTGACCGGCTCGTCAAGATGCTCTATTGAAGACTCGCTATTTAGAGTACCAACGAAGACATGCATTAAAACATGTTTCGTATATAAACTAGTAATTTATATTCTTTTATTTTAGTTTTGTAACCGGTAATGTACTAAAATATTTCTTACGAATAACGAGTGTATCGTTATTATGTATTTTTATTATTGTTTTATAATAAAAACGTGAACCCATCTCCTACAAAAAAATTGTCTTTCAGATTTTCATTAATGACTAATTATTATATTTTTTTATTTGTGTAATAAACTAATAAATGAGATACTAACATATTTTTTATTTAGATATAAGGAGAACATTTTTTATCATTAATTCACACAAGACAGCTAATAACTTAGAGATGGAAGAATACTTGCAAACAAAAGAGATAGGCAGGTGACACATTTGTTCAATACATGTTGGGTTGTTGTCATGGTTCTGGAAGGCTTTAAGTAACTTAGCCCGTTTATTTTAGTAATTAATTTATTATTTCGTAAAAGTCATTTTTCTTTCGGTATTATTGTATGTAGTTGAGTTAGAATTTAATTTGTTCGAATTTATTAAAAATTATAAAAAGATAAGATGGAAGCCTTGGATGTGTTTTTTTATGCTTCTATAGTAGTTGAATAAATGCTTCTATACTAAAGGGGGTCACTTGTAACTCAAAATGTCTACTTTTGAAGCTTTGTTTGGTATTTAACCTCCTATGCACATTCTTTTTATATCGGGTGATACACAAGTGGCTGTTGTGAAGGAGCTACATAGAGATCGAGAAATCATGATTAAATAGTTGAACGCTAATTTAGAGATGGCTAGAAATCGAATGCAGCAACAAGCGAATTTAAAAAAAGGAGTGATCATTCTTATAAAGATTTTTTTTTTTGAGAAAACCTAAAAGAC
The DNA here is from genome assembly GCA_009363875.1 of Mikania micrantha. Lineage (NCBI taxonomy): Eukaryota > Viridiplantae > Streptophyta > Magnoliopsida > Asterales > Asteraceae > Mikania > Mikania micrantha. The sequence goes on along the minus strand of CM018689.1, from coordinate 51,800,062 downwards.
CCTATGCAACAAAAGTTTTTTTTTTTTGAAATTTTTTTTATAGTTTTGTAACATTATTAGGGTCATTTTTATCAAAAAATATAAAAAAGTGCCAACACAATTTTTTAAAAAAAATTAATAAAACGAAAATGTAACACTGACGTAACCCCTTCTTTCATTATTGTACAGGGATGTTACATATGTGTTATATCGGTTTTTTTTTAAAAAACTACTCGGCGCTTTTTGTATTTTTTTGTAAAAATGACTCTAATGATGTAACCTAACTGTAAAAAACATGAAAAAAAAAAAATTTGGATGGTTTTTTCATTGTTTTCAAAATTTTCTCAACTCAATTGAGTTTTCAAAATAACTTTCCCACACACACACATATATATATATATCTTCAAGCATCTTTTGGATCTTTAAAACTTAAGAGTAAGATGCTTGTTCTTAAATTAATTCTAGATTCTGCTTCTATAGTGTCATCTAGCTTATATTTTTTGATAATTACTTAAATTTTGCAGGGTGATCGCTGGCCAAGGATAAGAGCAAGATTTGCTCATCAAAACTGAATTCATGCACATGGATCATATGATTGATCTCAAGAAGTGGAAGAGGGAGCCATCATGTCAGCTAATTATGGTTGATTACAGATCTTTCCCTTTGTTTTGTGAAATCGCATTGGTAGCCCAGCAACTATCGATTAATTGCCGCCGACTTTTACAACATTTGTTCTTGCCTTCAACTTCTAAAAATTTTGTCCATATTTGGGGGTTGATTGTTAGATCTTGTAAAATAAAAATGAGTTGTGCAGTTTTTTTTTTTTTTTTTTAATTGGGCTTTTGCATGCAAATCGTTTTGTTCTTGCAGCGGTGAGTGACTACTGGGCTTCTCGTCTTGGGTCTATAATAATCCCGAATTTTTTACCGTCATTTGGATACCGTCTTACCCAATCTAGTAATTTTTGGTCTTCCTTAGGTCGGTTTCTTTCTAACGACTTTCGACCTGTTAAGATTTCATATAAAACAAGAGTAAATTACCGAACTGGTCCATGTGGTTTGCTAGCATTTTACTTTTGGTCCCTAGGTTTCATAAATTGCCCATATAGTCCGAAACTTTAAACATTTGTAACACATATAGTCCTTATGTGAGGATAATTTGGTAAATTATGTTAGAGTAATTTGGTCACCTAAGAGCTATATGTGTTACAAATGTCTAAAGTTTGAGACCATATAGGTAATTTACGAAATCTAGGGACCAAGAGCGAAATTTTAATAAACCACAAGAACTATTTTGCTGTAAGATGACCCGTCTCAATGTCGTCTGGAGCTGCATAACCGTGTGTACCCATAACCTATAGAAACATAACCCAAGCATGATGTTGATATCAGTATGATGCAAATTAACCAGGTTAAGTAGTTATGTGATGTTAAAAAAAAAGTAATTATGTGATGTTAATGACCGGTTATGAATTAATCAGAATCTAGGTGATTGGTTGTAAACTTGTAATAAAATGAGTAATAGATACGGTTTGTAGATTTCTTTGGTTTTTTTTTTTTGTTTTTTTTTCAAATTAACTGATTATGATTTTTATTTAAAAGAACAAAAGTAAACACCTGAGCCTCTAATTCTTCATGCAGAGTTGATCATTTCATCTAAAATACCTGCAAACTCACTACAGACTTGAAGGCGTGAAGCAAGTTATGCAGTTAAAAGTGGAGAAGGAGAAGGAGATGAGGCAGAGGGGTCTTCTTCCTGATTTGTTCACTAACAATATAATCATTAACGGGACTATAAACAAGGTAGGATGAACTCTGCTATTAATACTTTAAAGGACTTGCATAATATTGGATTGGTACCTGACATTGTTACTTACAACACTTTAATAAGCGGATACTGCAAGGGATTTGGCATGGTTAATGCTGATAACCTTGTTTATACGATATATAATAGTGGGTGAGACCCGGATATTACTACCTATAACATTCGGATTCATGGTTTTTCTGGCAGTCAAAGGATGAATCGAGCTATTTTGGTGTTTAATGAACTTCTTTAATCTCACTACTAGAAAAATCGGAAATTTCCTACAAAAGTTCTAGTCGGAAACCCGTCGGAAAACGTTTTTAACGACAACTTTCCGACCGCTCATCTTTTGTCGGAAAAAAGGAGGGTGGAAACTATTTCCGACGAATTTCTGACAACAATTCCGACCAATTTCCGACAAATGCTCGGGCTTAAATTTCCGACAATTTTCCGACACCATTCCAAGAATAGTTTTTTTTTAATTTATTACTTTTATTTCATTCTTTGCTACAAGTTTCCGATCAATATTATAGATTATTTTCCGACTACTTTCCGACAAAAAATATTTTTAATTTCCAACAAATTTCCGATAAGAGTTTTAATTTTTATTCTAGTTTTTTCCGACAGGTTTCCTACCAAAAAAAAACAATTTTTTTTTAATATTTAGTTGAAAACTCTAATATAGCCCTGTATAGTAATCCAATACCAATCCAATTCATAAGCTAAATTTAAACTGTTCTGAGTTTACATTCAAAAATAAAGAAACTAAACTATGTCCGGGTTTAACAACAAAAACCTAAACTAATCCAACATGTTCAAATTTTACAACAAAAAAGACCAACCAAACTAACATCGTGGAAAATTGCCGGGAATACTAAATTGTTTGAAGAATTGTGCCATTTGTTGTTGCATTTCATTCTTCATTTTTTGCTTCATTTGTTCCCTTTCTTCCATTATTTCCTCTTTCATTTGGTCTCTCTCTTTCTTAATCTCCTCTCTCATTTGTTCCTTTTGAGAATCAACTTGAGATTGTAATTCATGTATTTGAGATCTCAATTCTTGCACCTACCAAGTTTTTATGACGTATTAATTTGTAACAATCATAAATAGTTGAAAATACTAGTTAGAAGTATATTAAAATTGAGTATTGATAAGTTGTGTGTGCTTATGCAAAAGTGTGAGTCTTATAACAAATATTCAATTAATTACATTACCAAGGACTTTTTTCATTATTTAATCACATAGATTTATTTAAACTACTTTCAAATGTTTACAACAACTAGAAAGTTAGAAAAATAATAATACCTTTTGTTGTGATTGCTCAAACATAACATTTGATGGTGTTGACCCCATTGATGAAGATGGTGTCCCGGTCAAAATGAAATGTCGATCCGAAGAGCCAATTCCAAATGATTGTTTTTTTTCTCCTTGAGAACGCTCCCACAAGTCAATATCACCAATAGGATGTTGAGTTTCGTCTTCACCGTACTTCTCCACCAAGTAAAATGAGTACGACTCCTACAATTTCTCAAAATAACACGATTGTTATTGTATTCAAATTGATGTAGTAATCATATAAAAATGATAAAAAAAACTTACATATGCTTCTTTTGATCGATCGGTACAAAACTCCATCCCTTCCGGGTTCTCGTCATAATATCCAACCCAATATTTAGCCTTAGACTCTTTTTTAAGATGAGTATGAAGGAAAAATTACTTAAATGTGGGTTTTTTGCCCAATTTAATTTCCTGCATAAATCATTGAGTACATATGTAGTATTAGTTAATGTAAAAACAAACAATTACTAAATTTAAAAAGTAAGATTAGCTTACCAAAAGAATACGATGCTCATCACATCCAACAGATCCACCCGTATGTCGGGAGATGGCACCAGAGCTATCAACTTTCATGCGATTGTTTCTCCCTCTCTCAGACTTTTTAGCCCACTCTTTTGTGTTCCAAATCTGTAAGATGAAAAATATATGTATACTAACATAAATGACAATATGATATATCAAAAAACAATAACTTATAATCTTGCTAACCAAACACAATTGACGCCATACGTCTTGAGACACCAACTTGGGTGGAAAATCACACATTATGTTGAAGTTATCTTGACCATTTATGATAAAATGACCACTTGCTCGGGCATTATTTGCTGATTCATTTCTCATCTCCAACATGATGTCGCTATAACATAATGTTGATTACCATTTGCAATGATATGCTGGATCGTGCTATTATTTTGACTGACATCAAAATATCACACAGTAGAACATCAAGAAAGGAGCGAACAATACCTTGCTAGAACATCAATGGCGGAGTTTAGGCGAAGCGAGGGGCGGAAAATTTTGAAAACCACAATATCAAGATATGATATCAAGAAACGAAAACAACAAGACATCACACGGTAGAACATCAACAAATAAACGAATATTACCCTACTGTAACATCAAGAAATGACATCAGGATATGAAAACATCAACACATCATAGAGTACTACATGAAGAAATGATCGAATATTACCCTACTGCAACATCAAGAAATGACATCAAGAAATGAAAATGTTAAGTAATGGCAACATACCCACCCTCAGAATTAATCGTATGTTATTATCAGGTTCAATCAATTTTGAGTTTTGGTCTTAAATCTGCTGCATCTGGAACACGCTGAGGTTCTAACTCACGCATTGCCTGTACCGCATTCGGTTCCGGCGGTGGAGTTAATGTTTTCAAGAACGAGTCGCCGGCGGCAGCAGTGGCTCGTACTACTTGCCGATGAACAATGTTGGGTTCTGCTGGCGGTGCGGGAAGCAAGATTTGGAGGCCCACCGGCGAGGTATTAACCCCCGAATTTTCAGTGTTTGCTTGCAAAATTTTCTGCATCGTGAACAAAAATTGAAAGTGAAATTGACAAATTGTGAATATTATTGGTTCTACAAAGAATTTGTAGGTGAATGTGAATCGAGGTGGCGTGAGGCGTTTAAAAAAATTTTTGTCCCAACAATTTTTTAACAAAAAATTCTATAAAACATTATGGTTAATTTTGTAGTAAAAAAAAAATAATATATACGTATTTTAATTATGTTATTAATAAATAAATCAAAATAACCTTGCTTTAATTAACTAAAAATCTAATAAGAATTAAAGTTATTTCAATTCATTACAATTCTATAAAATATATATATATATATATATATATATGTGTGTGTGTGTGTGTGTGTGTGTATATAGGGTTTGTATTTTGTTAAATCTCAATCTTAAAGTGAAAATCCTTAAACCATATTTAAGCCATTGATTTGAATTTTAAAAATAAATATGTGTTGCACATTAAACTTAATAAAAAATTAGGTTTTGAATAAACAAATCAGTTTTAATGTAGATTAATTGAACCGCAAATTTATTTTCAAAATTTAAATCAATTGCACAGATAGGGTTTAAGAGTTTCTATCTAAGATCAGATTTTCACAGACATACATTCATACATACATACATACATACATACATACATACATACATACATACATACATACATATAGGGGAGGCGGATACAATACAAAGGAGGTGTAACGTACAAAGCGTAGGAAGCCACTTAAAGAAGGACACATGGACAATTAGTAATATTAGACGGATGGTCATTTTCGGTAAAATATGAGTTGGTTATTTAAGGATATGATTAAAAAAATAAATATAGGACCGAATTATACGGTTTCAGTTTATTGTTTAATTTTATTATATTAATTATAATAGATATTAGTATATAGAATTGGTTTGTTTGTATTTTGATAAATTAAGAGCATTTGAAGTCGTCGTTTATACATATATACAAAATCAATGGCCGGCGTTAGAGATCGAGAAGGTACGTTTGATTAAATATTTTTATGAATATACATATGTATGTTTGTTTTTACAAGCATGTTATTGTTTTCGAAGCGATTGGTTATTGATATATTGTCGATAGATTTATGCAGAATTTATATTAGAGTTAAATTTGTTGATTTAAGGCATTATAAAAGCATTAAAAGTTGTTTTTTGAATTTTGTTGAATGGTGAAAGATAAAAAAAAATGACAAGTTATGAATTGATTAAAAAAAAATAAAAAAGAATCAAACATAGAACGTGATAATGAGTTAGCAGTACATATTAATTAGTACGCTAATAACAACTTTTTTTTAAAGCGAACATATGCTAAATATAGCACGTAATTACAAGTACGTTAATATAAGTACGTAATTATCACTTAGTAATTCAGAGAGCGTTAGAATCAGTACGTAATAATTGTATTAGTAAGTAATAAATGTCTAACATCTTATCACTTATAGTACGTAATTGCAAAGTACGTAATTACAAGGACGTTATTATAAGTACGTAATTATTAGTGTGCCATTCAGAGAGTGTTATTATCAGTACGTAATAATTGTATTAGTAAGTAATAATTTGTACAATCGATGCAGGTTGTATTATTGAGGAAATTACTATTGGATTGCAACGTATTTCACCCAAATCAGGAAAGAAGTTTTACACACCTGATGTCCCAATATCATGCAAACCTTTGGAAGGAATGATTTTCAATTCGATTGAACATGCATTTGAGTTTTATCAAAAATATGCTAAAACCAGTGATTTTGTTGCTCGCAGAGGATCTCAGTATTGTTTGGGTAACATTATAAAACTTAAATATTTGGTATGTTCAAAGGAGGGACATAAACCTATAAAAAGTTGTAATTATAGTGCTAATAATATGGATAATGGAAAGAAAATTAAAACGAGGAATAGGCCAACACAAAGGACGGGATGCTTAGCTCAGGTTGTTTTGAAATCTGATGATGGAGTTATATTCAATGTTAACAAATTTGTTGAGGAGCATAACCATGGATTCGTGGCACAAGAAGATATTCACATGTTGCCATCATGTAGGAAGTTAACGTACGAACAAATGCAGATGATGTGTTCGATGTCTAAACACAATATTGGACCTGTTAGAGCGTTTAATATAATGCGTACCAAGTATGGTGGTTTTGATCAAGTGGGAATTACATCTGTTGATTGTAAGAATTTTAAGAAACAATTGAATTTGTTTGTTGGTGAATATGATGCGGATATGGTTGTTAGTATGTTGCTTAAGAAGAAGGAGTTTGCTCCAGATTTTTCATTTGAGTATACGAAAGATAATAAAGACCAACTTACTGGTTTGTTTTGGGCAGACGTGCATGCGAAAAAAATTATATCATATTCGGTGATGTTGTTTCATTTGATGCAACATTCAGGACCAACAAGTAAAATTTTTAAGTTCTGTTTAATATGTCATTCAATGTTACAATATTAGTTGATAATGTTTTTTAATATTTTTGTATATGCACATATTTTTTTTCCTGTAGATACAAAATGGTGTTCGTTCTATTTACTGGTATTGATAATCATCATTGTAACATTAGTTTTGGAGCCGCACTTTTAGGTTCTGAAAGTATAACATCTTACAAATGGTTACTAGAATGTTTTACCAATGCATTTGGTATGGCGCCAAAGGTTGTTGTGACGGATCAAGATGCTGCTATAAAGCAAGCAGTATAATCTGTTTGGCCTTCTAGTAGGCATAGGTTATGCATGTGGCACATCATGACAAAGGTGTCTGACAAGGTATATGTATAATTTTCGTATTATTTTTCTTTTTTGTTTTAATTCATAAGAAGAAATGATGATGGTACGTAATTATAGTATATGGTGCGTATTTTATAAATTACGTAGTTATAGATGATTTTACATATTTATTTATTACATATTACAGGTTGGGACTGCGTTATGTAACAATGATGAATTCAAGTCACATTTATGTAACATAGTATGGACGGATTCGGTGTCACCTGAAGATTTTGATAGAGAATGGTTATCAATTATGGATGATTATGAGCTGAGCAATGTTGATTGGTTTGGATACATGTTTGAGATTAGGGATATGTGGATTCCTGCTTTTTATAGGGATGAGCCAATGTCAGGCCTTATGCAAACAACATCAAGATCCGAGAGCGAAAATCATTATTTTGGACAAGTTTCGAATTGCCAGTTAACCTTACTTGAATTTTTCACACATTTTGACACTGCTATGGAGGTTCAAAGGCATATGCATAGGAAAAATGACCATGTATCAAGGAACACAAATGCTGATTTGTGGACAGATTATCCTCTTGAAGAGAAGGCTTATAAAATATACACAAGAAGTATATTTTTTGACGTGCAAGAATAAATATATGATTCTGTTCATAATTGTTTGTCTGTGTGTACATCACAATCAGGTGATTTTACAAAATTTCTAATTAAAGATTTGAAAGCATATGGAAATGGGTATTTGGAGGTATGTTTTCTTTTTTTTTTTTTAATGTAGTACGTGATTTTATATAGTATGGTGCGTAATTTCATTAATGTTGTAATTTTTATTTTTTTTTCATAGGTGTTATATGGTCAGGATGAGGATGAGATAACAGTGATGTGTAGTTGCAAATGGTTTGAGTGTTATGGGTTATTATGTAGACATTGTTTTTATGTTTTAAGGTTATGTGATGTAAAGGTTTTTCCAGAAAATATATTAAACGCAGATGGACAAAAGATGTGGTACCAAACATGTCAAATAATTCCATAATTAACCCACATATTTTAAGCGGAATAAACCCTGAGGTGGACAATATGGTGCGTGATATAATGACATCCGGTGAGTATATTGTAAACAAACTGGTAATGGACGTGAGTAAGTTGTCTATTTTAAGAGACACTTTAAAGAACTTAATGGAACAAACAGATGTTGAAACTAGAGACAGGCCATCCGCTAAACAGAAGGACATTGTGTCTTCTTTTGTTCCACATAATAAAGAATCAACGTCTGATGTTCGTGTGCCATTTGGTATAAGAAACAAAGGTTCAAAATCACACAAAAGGTTTAAGTCAAAGCATGAACAAGCAATAAGTAGGATGGGAAAAAGATCGAGAGGTTGCCATAGTTGTGGACAAGCTGGACATGACAGGCGCACATGTCCTGCATTAAGAGGACCCTAGAAGACTGGATAGTTACATGAGCTAAGCTATATGACATGATTTTTGTGAAATAATAGAAATGGTACGTGATTTACGATGTATGAATGTTGGTACGTGATTGTTGGTACGTTATTTTTGATGAGCGTGATTTATTACATTTGCTATACATTTTCATTTGAACAATAGGTTTTGGTGTAGGGACGTGAATAACAGAACGTTATTGTATCAAAAGGATTTATTTTACTGGTACGTGATTATTTTATAAGTAATAGGTGAGTATTTTTATGTATGTTAGATCATGGTACTTTTATGTTTATTGTGGTTATATATCTTGAATGGAACGTTATTTAAAAAAAACATAGATAAAACATTACAAAATTAAAATCACAAAAGATTAAAATGCAATAATTTAAAAAGGAACACATAGATAAAAAATTACAAACATTAAAATTACATATAAGCATCTAGGAAATCAATTTTTAGCTTCATTGAACAACGTAACTTATTTATGATGTCAGCAATTAAATGAAGTTGTTGAACATCGGTTGCATCCTCATCGATCATGAACAGAATGACAAGATCACGTATAGCAGTGGGCGGGAGTTGAAGCAATTTTTTTACTGAGTTTGTCTCTTTTCTTGATACTTTCATCCAGACTTTCAAAGCTTTGCTTCAAGACGTCCATGTACAGGACATCTTTATTATATTGTTTTAGAATTTCTGATGTAAGCCTTGATTTCTTGTCATTCCCGAGTGTTGATGAGGAAGAAGACATTTTTTTTTATTTTTTGAAAAATAGGAGTAGGGTGTTTGATTGCTATAGAGAGCGTCAATATTTATACATTAGATATTTATTACTAGTTATTAATTACTAACGATTTCCCACCTTCTCAACCACTGAATTTAATTTGGATAATTAATCGGTTTAAACTGGAGTAAATGTTATTCAACAACCAGTATTGGAATACGGAACGGCTAATAAGTTTAGATATCAACTTTTTATAACTTATATATATGTAACAAAAGCATGCATGAATATTCACATTCAACAAAACGAGATAGAAAAAAGAAAAATGGCATCTTCGTCTTCAAGTTACAAGTTTGCAAAGGACGAGAAAGTAATGAGGATTCTGGAGAAAAACACCGAAAAAGAAAAGAAAGCTGATAGGGGAATGCGTAACTCATTTGGTATGTTGAATGGGTTAGTCATTTCTGATATCCGGTCCAACATTGCAACCCTTGGTGAGTTTGTGGATGATCAGTTGACTGAAGGCGATGATTTGGCACAAGAATATCTGATCAACCAAATAATGATGAACGAAGAAATCCATGGTGTTGTCAAGAAGCTGGTCGGTGGCACCATTAACAAGACCAAGAAGAGGAAGGAGGGGTGGAAGAGATTAAGAAGTTTTAGGTGGTGGTGGTGTTAGTTGTGGTGTTTTTTGTGTTTTTTTTTTGGGTGGTTGTGGTTTGTGGAAGATGGTTTTTGATTATATAATGTTAAATATAAATATGTATATATACAAATTTTGATTTTGATGTGTTTTAATCTGGTATTTCATTTTTATTGTTTGGTTATATTAACATGCATGGAAAGATTCGTATATATAATGATAAGATGCTAGGAAAATATAAAAAATGATAAATATAAATAACTAAATAACTAAATTCATAGGATTGGATAAGTAATTAGTACGTGAATACATTTCATAAGTATTTTCTTTGCCTACTCTTTATCATATTTGAGATGGTTTTTGGCCATTTCTTCTTCTTTTCATCCATTTCATCATGCTTTCTGGATTGTGTAAGTATATCTTCTTTCAAGAAGTTGACATTTGACATAAGGATCTTACAGAGATACTTGAATCTTAGTTGGTTTAGTTGTTTATTCTGTCCTTCAGATTCATTCAACAATCCAGAATTCCATTTCTTGGCTCCTCCACCCATGTAAGTCTCCATATGTCTCATACAAAAGATACCACAATCTACTCCATTTTTTGTTGTTTTCCATGGAAGGTCTATAGATTGTGGAGTTTGGTTACTGATTTTGAGTGCACTTGGATGATCCTTTGATAACAGATAGTTTGTCAAAACATCTTTCTGCATAAATAAGTAAACAATAAGTTATTCATAAGGTTAAGTACGTAATATAATTGAACATAGTACGTAATAATTAAATGGGTTTTCTAATTTTTCTTAGTTTGTATAAAGTACGTAATTTATCAAAGAGTAGTACGTAATTTATATTTTAGTTTGTATAATACGTAATTAACAGTAAGTAATTGTAATACGAATGATAAGTAATTAATGCTGGGAATCTATATTTGATCAGTACGTAATGCACAACTAAAACGTAATTGTTTTTACTAACCATTTTGTGAGTATGTAATTTATTAAAGAGTAGTACGTAATTAATATTTAGTTTGTATGGTACGTAATTAACAGTAAGTAATTGTAATATGAATGATCAGTACGTAATTCACAGCTAAAAATGATGCATTTTACAACTAAAACGTAAATCTTTTTACTAACCATTATGTAAGGAATGTGAGAGTATCTATCCCCTGATTGGTTGGCAGTCTCCATGTTATCAATGATAACCATTGATGGATTTTTCAAATAAAAAACGAACAAGAAAACATGTTCGCTTTTTATAATGGGGATGGAAATCAAATCAACTTTGTATATGTTATTGATGTTGCAATTTTGTCAACAACACATCAATACTTGATTGAAAAACTTCCATCCTTGCTTTATCAGGGATTCATTTCTCAAGCATAGGCAAGGGCTGAAATTTTTGAAGTGAATGTTAAGAAAAAAAAAAAGAAAAAACAGATAATAAAAAGCGTAAATTTTAAAATTTAGATAGGATAGCAGTTTTAGTTTCACTTACTAGTATGTTTGGAGTTAAAAACAACCTCAATGGAGATCCAGGTCCACGATGTTTTTCATCAACATTAAATATATGCATCCATGATTCCAAAACACCAATATGTACATAAATGCCAGGGAATAGGCTCTCAAATATGACCTTGTAGAATTCAGTTTCACTTTGTGTGATGAACACAAGTGTGCTGTGTTGGAACATAAAAACGTATAAAAAAACAATCAGTGGATTTTTTATAAGTTTTACAAATAAGATAAAACATATAATCACTTACTATGGATCATTTCTGGGGTCAAACATATATCTTAATAATACAGCTTCTTCTTTTGTTAGTTTGCTACCCAAAACTACTGAACGTTCAATAAAGGGTGATCTTAAGGTGTAACGACCCATTTTGGTGAAATACTAGAAATAAAACATAATTGGTGTATGATTGTGTTTATTTAATTAAAAAAGGGTGTTTTGTATGATTTAATTATCTTAAATATTATTTGGTGGGAGTTTTAATAAATAATTGATTTAAAATATAATCATATGGTGGTGTTAACTAAACTAACTAAGTTAGTCATAAGTTAGTTAGTTTTAATTAGTAATGGAGGGGCTAGTTATGCAAATAGCTGAAAGTGGAATTAAAAGGGGGGTTATATGACCTTGGGGCTGGTCAAAATTGGTCATAAGACCATCTCCTTGGTGGGTGTCGACATACAGAAGGAAGAACAAGGAGAAAAACCCAGAAATTTCCAAAGAATGATCAAATTGGTGATCCACTCATGATCTAATCTTGAGTGCAAGCTTGAAATAGAGTTCTTCTTGCACCAAACTACATCTAGGTAAGATTTGTTGGTGTTTTGATGGGATTTTCATGGTTCACGATTGGGGGTGTGGGTTTGATGGGTAAAACTCTCAAATTTGGTGTTTTGAGGGTGTCAAATGTTGTTAATGATGTTGATAATCAAGTAGGAACAACTTTTGATTGTTTCTCCTTCATAATTGATATGTTATGATAATGGGGGGTTGGGGTTTTCATGGAGTTTATGAAAGTGGTGTTTAAAGTTAGTGTTTAAAGGTGGGGATTGGATGATTATCACTATATTGTTGTAGTTTGTGGTGAAAATGTTGAGATTGATCATTTTTAAACAAAATAATGGAGTTACAAAGGTGTGTTAATGATGAATGATCATTAGCACATGAACTTGTGCATACAAGGTGTTTGATGAAATGCCAAGTAGGGTAATTAACTTAAAAATTAGTTTAAAACCTATGGTGATATGAAATAGGTGGGTGTATAAACTTAACAAAGGTGAATTGTTATGGTTAAGGGTCAATTGGAAGTAATTAAGTTAAAATTGTGACATTGGGGTGAATGGGTGTATTTTGACTAATTGTGGTCAAACTTTATATTAAACCTATTAGTTGTGATAATAGGAATTGATAGTGAAGGTGTAAGTGGCACCAAACGACCTGAGAAGGAAGTTGTTATAGAGGATAGTGCGTTGGAACAAGGTAAGTCACCCAATCTTCTATTTGTTATGTGTAATGGTGTTATGCATGAATGAATATGATGTGGAAGATTGACTTTATGGTGAATAGATGATATTAATGCTTGTTGATAGACAATAATAAGCAATAGGTGATATATGTTGCTTGATTGTTGTTGGTATGGTGTTTTTATGCTAGTTCATGATTGACTTGGTGTTAAATTGTATGTGTGTTGAATGATTTGAATTATTTCACAAGGTGTGTGAAATGTAATTGAAATCAACTCAAATTGGTGTTTTAAATCACAAGTGGTGTGATCATGATATTGGATTATTCACATGGTGTGTGAATGTCCTTTGTTGGGTGTAATCAAGTTAGTAAAACACAAGTGGTGTGGTTTACTTAACTTGAGAAATCTTGTGGAATAATATTTCAAAGGAGTTTTGGGTGCAAATGACCCGTTAGTAAATCGTTTGATATTATGACCATAATGGTTATAAATTGGTGAATTAAGGTGTTCAATATGATTATATGGTGTTATATAATGTTTATGGGGGTATTGGAATGGTCGGAATCGAGTGGAATGGGTTGAGATGGTGTAAAACAGAAAAATTGGCCGTGCAGGTGGTGCTGGCTTATCATACGCCATGGATACGCCAGTCTCACAAATTTTCTGTGATACGCCTCCAAATACGCCAGGTGTTGAATTTGACCAAAATTGACTATTTTGGTCATGTAAGCTCGGGTGGGCGGGCATGGTGATCTTACTTTGTTCTAACGAACTAACGGTGACTTAATTATGGTGTTTTCAGGTGAACGGAAGGGTTAAAAGCGGTCGTGATCGGAATGCTTGGCAAGGACTCGGATCAAACATGTTTGGGGTTTTTCTTTGTTGGTTTAAAACAAAGGTTTTTGTGAACAACTCTAATGTATTTTATGGTTGTTGAATGTTTAATTAACATCAATTATTTTGTAAAGTCCATTCAAGTGGGGTGTTTAAGGTGTTAATTACATTTGTCGGTTTGAAAAATATGGGACATATTTTGATATCTTGTTTTAAAACACGTGTCACGCGTGTGTGGGTTTTGGGGCTTACATAAGGATTCACTAACAAATTTTTCCCTTGGGTGTCGTTTGTATGTGTGTTTAATAGGGAAGGCTGGAGTTTGGTTGGTATCATCTTTATCAAGGGGATCACTTTGTTGATATTTATTTTCAATGCTGACAGGTTGCAAAAATGGGATGGTTGCGATCATGGTGTCTATATTTGCAGCCAAATCAACATTGGTGTCTATCTTTACAGCCGAATCAACATTTTTAGATACAGGATGGACTGTTTTAGAGATAGATCTTGATATTTCAACCTGTTCACATGCTTGGACCATCTTTTGCACAAACGTTGGAGTAACATCATCAAGATGACATTCTTGTGGAATATGATCTGATCCTAGATTCCCAGCTGATGCAAGTGTTGAGATAACATTAATTGTATCATCCCATTTTTTTTCATATTTGTCATCTCCTCATTATTTGCAACTTCAGATGATTTCTCTGTGAAAAAAGAATGAATTTCTTTGCCCAAACTTTCAAAAGTTGATATCTTTTGGTTGATTATTTTTATATTTTCCTGGAAATTATAAATACAGTACGTAATTATTAGTATACAGAACGTAATTATATGAACATAATATGTAAATATATGATTAGGACGTAATTACAATTAATTATTACGTAATTACATACAGAGTAGATATGTTATGATTGGGACGTAATTCACTTTATGTAGAACGTAATTTTAACACTTTGTTAGTCAAGATTTACTTACAGAATATGATGTTGTGATGGGAACATTTGGTGAAGGTTGTTGAACATAAACCTCATCTTGGGCTATACCAATAGAGAGTGATAAGGGGGAGTTACCACGAACCACATCAACATCTTCATTAACAACAGAATCATTTGTATGACCATCTTCATCACCATCTACATCATGATGAACATCAACATCAGCTTCATCACCATCACCTTCATCGCAGTCACCTTCATCACCATCACCATCAGCAGAACTTTCATAACAGCATGCACATCATCTTCAGATCCATCTTCATCATTACCATCTTTCTCACAGTCCGTGAATGGACCATTTTCCAAGTGATGAGTACAAGCTCTATGAGAAACTTATTTGTAATGTTTGTAATTGTTGGAATTGGTGGTGGTGTTTCAATATATCGTTTATGCTTTTGATGAACGTATAGAAGCTGTAAATAGTTAAACATGAGTTCTAAATTTAAAATTCACATACAACAAATACTAATAATACAAATTATAGAATTGATATTTGAAAAGTATCACGTACTGCAAGGAAAAGCAGAGGCCCATTGAAAGTTTCTTCGTTATTCCACTCCTGTTTTGTCCTCTTAAGACAAGTAATCAAATAATCACACCAGTTGATTTTGGGAATGTCTGATTCACTTGTTATAGAATTCAAAAATCTTTGGTTTACTGTGGTACTCTTAGTT
Organism: Mikania micrantha; assembly: GCA_009363875.1. NCBI lineage: Eukaryota > Viridiplantae > Streptophyta > Magnoliopsida > Asterales > Asteraceae > Mikania > Mikania micrantha. Next base: position 51,784,369 of record CM018689.1, on the reverse strand, counting down.
GTCCAGCCTAGCACTGTGTTGTAGACAACTAGCCAATTAAGCTTGAACAGATAATCCCCGTTATCTCCTTTCTTCATTTGGTCCAAAAAATCTTTCACTGTTATTCTTGATTTGCCATCATATTGCTCCTTTCAGGTTTTTAAAGTATCTGATGACCCAATCCGTGGTTTGTTTTTCTCATTAACTGTTATTTTCCCAAGAGGCACCCCCAAAACATCTTTAATAGTAACATATGTTACTTTGATAATATGATTACCAGTATTCAACTCATTTCTTTCACAGTCATAATTTGAAACTAATTAGTGTGCAAGTCTTGTTGGTATTGTATCAACAACAATTGACAAGAATGGTTTGAAACCCATATCAATAATAGCCTTTTTTTGTTGTTTTGATAAACCGGTGACGCTGTGTTTTAGGTTAACAACACCTACCATGCCTTTCAATTTTTTATCCATATAATCAACAAATGGTGGACGTATATCTTCATTCGTTTGATCAACTGTTCTGGATGTTTGTTTTTGACGTTTTGGTGGACGAACGAAGTCATCGTCATCAGAACTATCATAACTTTGGATTGATATTGGAGTCATATTATCTAAGGAATGGTAAAACAACATATATTTTACGGACTGAAACATAATTTTCACGGACTAAATATATACATGTTTAATAAAGACAGAAAAATATAATCAAACATGTATAATATTTACGGACTAAGTAAGAAACCACAAATACTCATTGATTAGTCATCTATAACTAAATACAATATTTACGTACTACATGTGATATTTACAGACTGATAAGAAAAAGCACACATACTCATTTAATATTTATTAAAGGTTACAAATTACGGATTACAATTAGCATTCACAAATTACGGATTACAAATACTCATTGATAATAACCGAATAACATTTAAATTTATAAAATTACAATTAATTAAATAGGAAGCAAAATTACGAACCACTAAAAGGATTACCCCAAAATCAAAAAAATACAGACCAGACAAAGTACATGCAAACCTTTCTTCTTCTTCGCAGCGCGCCTATCGTTATTAGTCTTTGATCTTTGTTCGTTTAAGACACTGGAAGTATCTGTGTTAGCAGCAATCGAAATGCTCCCTGTTTCGACATCGAAGAACACAAAAAGAGCGTCATTACATTATAAAAAAACTACATTTTAAACAAATACTTATAAAAAAACAAAAGATTGAAGGAAAAAACATGCTTACGCTTTGTAATGATGTTAGTCGTCTTCTCCATTGTTATTCGAAATAGAATATCGTTTCAGTTACTAAGAAATTCAAAATCGAAGAGGAGCGTTAATTATGGGATGATTTTGTTAATTTCCCTTGTTTTTAGGATTAGGTTACTTATTTGAAAAAAGAAATTTACGTTTTTGCCCTTTTTTAACAATCCGGACTCTTCGAAATAAATAAACAATACACTTAATTACAATAATGCCACCGCGTTAATCCTGTTCATTAAAAAAGACGGATCAACGGTTATAGTCCATTCTTACGCTTTGTACGTTCCAGACCCTATGTACAATAATCGCCCCCTATATATAGGATATGTAATTGTAAAAACTATGAAAACCCAATTTTGTGGCTATTATAATGCCACGTCACCAAACCCTTTAGACACATAGAAGGGTAGTAATGTAATTCAACAATTATTTACTTGAGTCATCATCTCAATTCCCTAAAGGGTTCTTTTATTTGGACACCCCACTTTTTTATTTTAACACCCTGGGGTCAAGACGAGCCGTACTGGCCAGTATGGCCGGTATTGAGCACAGACAAACATTCTAGGGAATTCCTTGGAATCAGTAAAACATTCTATGGGACGGGCCGTATAGGTCAGTATGGTCCGTCTTGGCCCAAGCTTATTTTTCCAAGCCATTTTGGGTGTCAACCAGTTTTGCTATAACTTGATACGGCCCGTACTGGTCAGTACGGGCCGTATTGAATTAATTTATTTTATTTAAACATAATCTACGTATTTAAATAATTTTTAACGATATACCTTTAATACGTGAATTATTTGAACGATATGTGTTATTTATTTTATTTAAACTTAATTTACGTATTTAAATTTAATTTTTAACGATATACGTTTAATACGTGAATTATTTGAACGATATACAGTTATTATGTTAATTAAACGTCATAATGTCGTTTTAACTAAATATTTCATTTTATAATTAGTTTGTTTACGTTAATTTAAATAATTTAAACGATATAAAGTTTGTCGCGCAAATATTAAACAACACAAACAGAAACAATACAAATGCAGAAAGATAACGTACATATATACACTGTACGGTTTTATATACAAGGAAACAAAATACAAAATGAACTACGATCCGGATGGTCTGGCGTCCGATCCGTCGTCTGCGTAGACGCGTGGCTCCGGGAACGGTGGAAGCTGTGTCCCGTCCCGTCGCACATGCTCTGACGCAACCGTCCACTGGACCAAATCCTCGTAACGATCGAGCATGCGCTCGACGCGTGCCATCCGCTGAGCCGTCTCGTAGCACCGGGCGGCAATCTGGTGCAACAACGCCTCGAGTGGCTCGGTCAGGCGCACCGCACAGTAAACGTGCGGTAAATGCTGCGGAGGCTCCTCCTCGCGCGGCGGTGACTGGACCGGCTCCTCCCGAATCGGCGTGGGCTCCGGCATCGGGTCACCGTCCTACTGCTGCTGCTGGTCCGGCAATACAATGACCAGGGCCGGCTGAAATGGGCGGCCGTCCTGCCCAATAAACCGCAATCCCAGACCCGGGATGTTGGCGACAAGTTTCATGAGGATGATTGTCCGCCGATCGAGCTTACGAGGCTCGGTCGCCGGCAGATCATCAAGCATGTCAACCATGCCTCTGCTGCGGGCGATGTGGGTGAAAAGGCGCCACCCCACAATGTACCGCGCTCCTGCTGCTGGGCGACGTCCTCCTGGTGTGGCATCTCGGCATCTATCTCGGCTACAAAACGGTATAACCTGAAAAACGAAAAACGAGCGAACGTTAAATTTTTTTTTTGACCAAGACGGCCCGTACAGCTCAGGATGGCCCGTAACATTGTTGCCAGTCTCAAACAAAACCAGGCCGTCTTGGCCACACCAGGCCAAAACTAGGCCCGTCTTGGCCACACTGGGCCAAAACTATGCCGTGTGTCCAAGACGGCCCGTCTTGGCCTTCTGTCCATGATGGCCCGTCTTGGTCAAGAATTTGTTTTTTACATTTACACGTCTATGTAGTCGACCAACTTATTTTCGTCTAGAAATTTTCGATATTTTTGCCGCCTGTCATGATATACGAACTCCCAGTCGGATGCGGCATCATTTCGGTAACGTTTCCAAATAGGATTTACCGTTGGCATTGGATAATATCCTTGTAAGGTAACATTAATGAAATGGACGCCAAGGTGAACTACTGATACGACGTTATGTCGCGGCAAACTATTAGCAGATGTCCACAAAGGAAAAATGGTTTGAGGATCTCCTTTGCTGAAAACTTGAACGATTACGCCAAATCTTTGAGCAATTACTAAACCTGTGTAAGGCATAAACATCCAATGTTCGGCAGGAGCAGGTGCAATGTGTTGCCAATTTATTGTGTTGCGTAGTACATCATAAGATCCTGAATCGTACGAGTTAAACACATATTTGTACAGATCTGCGTTGAAATCCAATTCTTGCAGGAGTTGTTGTCGAATAAATGACCAATGACTTTCATCGAATCCTAAACCCACGGCTACTGAACAAAAACCACAGTTACCATCTGGCTCGACATCTTGTATGTTTATCACGTAAGGTTGAAGCAGAGGAAGGATGTGATGACCGAAGCGATAAACATTGTTTAATCATTCTGGCTTCATGTTACGTGGAAAACGGAATTCGTTTTGACTTAGCGAGTCCGATGGTGGCATTGCTTTTGATACCGATGTGGAACGACTGCGTCGAAATACGAGTTTCTGACTTTTCTCGGTCACAGCTGTAAACGAACTATGCCTCGAAGGTTCAAATGTACTTTATTGGGACGCTAAATTATCTTTAACAACGTCTTGCTCTTTTTGTTTATTGCCTTTAAAGTTGGACGACCACGTGTATCTTTTTGAACTAAAGGCGTCTTTTTGTTGCTTTTATTTGGAAATACCTGCGCCAAGACCTTCTTTATTAGGCTCTTTTTTATTTCAGGAGGTTTGGAATTTATTTCTTCTGTAACCAAACACATTTGTCCTATAACATATATTTCTTCTTCTTCTAACAGTGTTGGGTTAGCTGTGTTAAGTTTTGTCCAAAAAATATCTATATCTGAGAGCGGTATCTTCTTTTCTGCATAATTTATAATTAGAATTAATATAACAGTAACTACGTGCGAAACATCTAAGATTTACATTTAATATTACGAACCTGTGTTGTAATATTTTGATATATTACAAGCGCACGGCAACCCACAACTCGTCCAAAGCTGGTGGCCACATGTCATATTTGAGTCGCGCATGACTCTTATTTTGTCTTTTTCCTCGACCAACAAATCAAGAGCTTTATGGGACACTTTTCCTCGAAGGTTATCAAATATTGGTAGTTTATGATGACCCATAGTTTTAATCAAGCTCGTTTCAAAATCGTGTTTCATTTTTACCTCCTGTGCTTGCACGATTTCATTTACGAAACCGACAAGCGAGGCAAGCGTGCTGTTTGTTGATCTGAGGAATCGTTTTAGGTTCGAGTGCTGTGAGTGCTGACTTTCCACCCGGTTTGTTGTACGTTGACCAAAGTTGCGCGTTCTATTGGTCCATGCTGTTACAAACATATCTCTGTAACTGTTTAACCAGATGTGCGTCAGATATTTCAGAACCCTTGAAATGAAACAAAAACCAATGATGATATGATGATAATAATGATGGTATATGATGCTTATTTTTTTTGTTGTCTTTGATAAGTTTTTTGTACAGACGGTTGTAGTTGTAGTCGTATAACTCTGTTGTCGGAGAGTTACACAAATTCGCCCATCGACCTTTGAATTTCTTTCATTCTGCGTCCGAAAAGCTTGCCTTGCAGTGTTTGGCAGTATTTTCGTCTATGTGCCATCTGCAGAGATATTTTGCAGATTCTGGAAACACCTTACGACACGCACTCATAACAACAAGGTCTCGATCTGTTATGATCACACGTGGCTCCATACATTTATTCAACATACTCTTAGCCATTTCCAAGACCCAGACGTAGTTTTCCTCACGCTCTTTGCTTACGAACGCGTGAGCAATACTAAACGTCTGGTGTGTGGAAGTCACGCCAACAATTTGAATAAATGGACGCCTGTACTGGTTCGTTTTGTACGTCGCGTCCATCATCAGTACGTGTGGAAATGCACGCCACCAGCAATACGATTTTGGATGACAGAAGAAAATGTCTTCCATGATGTTTGTTTCAGGATCCTCCTGGGTATAGTAAACGTACCACTGACTGTGAAGCACGTTTTCCAAGACCTGCATCGGAGTATCACCGAATTTCTTCTTGTTTTTTATCTTCTGCTGTAAATTGTATACATCCCTAGGGATAGATACATTTGCAGGGTTATGTTTCTTTACGCTCAAAAGTATGTTACGAGGATCCATGTGTCGCTCGGTCAGATTCTCAACCAGATCTTCTTCCTCCTGAGTGAATCTTCTAACATATGGATGACCCTCTAGATTCTGAGCAGATTCGTGATTGTGATTGTCGTTAATCACCTGTAATTTCCAGGATTCACGAACTTCGTTGTATAATCCTATCAGTTGAAACAGACAACCGATTTTCTTGCTGCCTGACCGTCTAAGGATTGCGATGCTATTGTGCTCGCCACCACAGTCACACATGATCCATACTTTGATTACACTGCCTGTTGTCTTTGATTTCTTCGTTCTTCTCTTGACTACAATGTAATAATTGTCTAGTGCTCTACTTTTCACCCACCTAACAGCGCTTCCTCAGACATAAACTCCTGACATATAAAAACAATAATAAATACCGTAAATGAATAGCGATAATATACAATCATCAACATTTATGTTTCATTTAAGTTACCTCTTTGGTTTCCCAGTTAACGTTTGAAGCCGCCGGCTTTTCTTCATAACCCTCCTCCGGGTTACTTTGTTTACTGTCGTCATACACGAACACATACGATGCTTGACTGTCAAAACCGACATCAGTGTTAGGTTCAGCATTCAGATCTATCGTGCCGTATGAATACTTAACAGGAGGCTCTTCGTTCAAATCTGGCACGGAATAGTTGAAAAAACTCCCGTCCCAGAACGACATCGTTACAGATATGAATTAGCTTGAAATATATTCGAATTCGAAAGTTACGCGTTCGTTTGAAACGATTCAAGCTTATATACAAATTTGAAAATGTTCAATACAGCCCGTACTGGCCTATACGGGTCAAATCAGTGTCCTTTTGTCAGAATTGAAAAAGCAAGACGGGTCGTACTGGCCAGTACGGGCCGTCTTGCTGTTAAATCATTGTACTAGGTTGCAGGGAATGTCTGTACGATGAATGAGACGGGCCGTCCTGGCCAGTACGGCCCGTCCTGGCCAGTACGGCCCGTTTTGCTCCCAATCATTAGCACAAGTTTTCAGACTGAATGTTTGACCATGTACTGAGACGGGCCGTACTGGGCAGTACGGGCTGTCTTAGGGGTGTATTTTTAAAAAAAGAAGGTGTGAGATTAACACCACCCTTCCCTAAAACCTAATCACATGAACATCATACCAACCTATTTGTGTCGAAATGCAAGTAAGTGTGACATGTATTTTACACGTAATGAGGCTTTATTGATTCCATTTTTTTTGCAAAGCATTGCATATTTTTAAGTAAAAAAATCCGTCGTAGTGTTGTAGCATTTGTGTTTACTAGGGGTGTTCAAATTCAGATATCCGGTGTTTCGGATATTCGAAAATTTTGGATAGTGATTTTCACTATCCGAAATCGAGGAAAAATTAAAAATTTTAAAAAAATATATTTTGGATATCCGAAAATATCCGAAAAATTATACAAAATATCCAAAAAATATCCGAAAAATTATCCGAATATTCGAAAAACTATCTGAAAAATAACTATTTCAGATAATTCGGTTATTCGAACTATCCGAAATTTTTCAAAAATGGTATCCGAATTTCCGGATATCCGAACCTTCGGATACCCAAACTTCCAGATATCCGAATTTTCGGATATTTCGGGCTTGGATTTTCATGTATTTCGTGTTCGGATTCAGAAACAGATTTTTTGAACACACCCGTTTTTACATGTAAAATGCTTGTACGTTAACCAAATGAAAGGTAGTGTTACGTTTGTTTTACATACAGTGTCACAGTTGTTTTACACGTAAAATGTTTGTACGTTAACCAAATTTGATTGACAACAAAAAGTTTGATTGACATGTAAAATGTTTTATGTGTAGTGTCACGTCTGTTTTACACTCCTGTTGTACTTGTTTTAATACACATTGAAAAATTTGATTGGCAACAAAAAGTTTCATGTATATTATAATATTTTGTAAATTGGGGGGTGTGAAAAGACAAACTAGTTTAATTTGATCAAACAAAGATCTGATTCGCCTCCAAGTCATCACTCGAAATTTGATGGAGATCAACCATAAGAAAACACAGTTGTCAGGGGTGAAAGAGGGGTCATCACTTAAGCCCTATGCTTATTACGACTCACAAACATCTGATTCGTTGAATTTGATCAAACAAATATTAGGGTTCATCGAACTTGTAAAGCTCGGGCTCGATAACTAAACGAGCCACACTTTTGGGCTCGAGCTCGAGCTCGTTAAGTATCGAATCGTTCGAGCTTTTTACCGATTTGATCCCGAATATTTCACGAGATGTCTTGATTTGTTTACATCCTACCTAACCTTTTATAATAGAGTAAAATGTCATTTTAGTCTTTGTGGTTTGACAACTTTTGACATTTTAATCCAATAATTTAAATGCAATTTTGGTTATTATGGTTTCATTTTATTGCCATTTTGGTCATTATAGTTTGCATTATAGTTCATTAAATTTAAACTTTTGGAATAAAATGGAAAAAGTGACCAAACCATGGTAACGAGAATGTCAATAAAATGAAAATTTAATTACCAAAATGACAAAATTTAAACTATTGAATTAAAATGACAAAAGTTGCGAAACATGGGGACTAGAATGACATTTTACTCTTTAAAATACTACAAAAGTATATAGATAAATTCTATAAATTATAAAATTCGATTTTTGTAACATTCTGAATTTCTAATAGACTTTGAATAATACATAAAAAATATTTAATTACTTTTAATATTTAAATGATAAAAAATCAAAAGTATATGGTCCTACACTTTATATATTTGTAACACGTATATAGTCTTTATGTTACCAAATTAGCCACAAATAATTGACCAAATTATCCTCATATAAGAACTATATGTGTTATAAATGTTTAAACTTTGGGACAATGTGAGTAATTTATGAAATCTATAAACCAAGAGTGAAATGCTAGCAAAAGACAGGGACCATCTCGGTAATTTAGGGGCCGCTTGGCAACGTCTGAACTATTAAGTTCTGAATGGTTAAGAGGGTTTAACCATTAAGTACCGAACGGGTTAAGACTGTTTGGTAGCACATCTAAATGGAAAATAAAAATTACCCTTTTTATTTAAAAACCCTACAAAATCACCACCGTCATCACCTTCGGTTCTAAATCAAAAAGGGTCGACCTCAGCACGGCCTCCACCACTATCATCACCATCGACATCCGTCAGCCTTCGTTGTGGTTGTGGAGCCGATCGTCGCAGTTGTCGTCACCCTTCGGTGGTTCTGAACCAGTGCCACCCTTCGGTCCACACCAACTCTGAATCAGACGTGTTTTTCCTTATGAATCCTTCAACCCTCCCCATTCAAACGCTGATTCAAACGTTTTTTCCCATTCAGGCATGTTTTTTTTCACGAAAAAACAGTCTGAATCTGAACCAAACAAACATCCCTTACTCTTTAAATTATACTAATTAAGGTCACCGAAAAACCCTGCCAAGATTGTATCACCAAGAAGCCTAGAACCATGTTCACCCTCAAAGGGGTTGTGACATCCATCCTTTTGGCTGAGCCCAATATGGTATTTGCACATTTGAAGCAAATAAACAAAAGTGGTCCTTTGAGAATTCATAACAGCTCTCTCCACAGGCAACAAATGATTCATGTGATACACAACGAATAACAAATGTGGGTTTCGGTCGACCAGCTTCTTCGCAGCTATGGTGTTGTCAAGCATTGCAGCATAATGCAACGCGTTTTGGTGATAATCATTCAACAGAGTTGGAAGCGACTCGGGGTTTATCCGATCCAGTAGATTCTCAAGAACCCAAGTATTTTGAGGATTCCCGATTGCAAGATGAAGTGCGGTGTTTCCTTCGTCGTTGAGTTTATCAGTCAACGCGTCTTCGTCTTTGGTCGAAAAATTCTTGAGCTTTCTCCCAATCACCCATTTGAATAGCTCTACACAATGGAATGTACTCATCTTGATCTATTGCAATACCAAATGGTTAGTTACAAACTACACTTACGGAAAAACTAGCGAAAAACAACAGTCATAGACAGTAAAGCAGTAAAATCTCACTCACTAATAGCCAAATTATTGATTAGTTTCGTATATGATGAGATATTGACAGTCTTACCCCTGTTTACAGAGAAAAATATGCTATTTCAAAAAAACTGCTGACTCGAAAGACACGCGAACACTAATATATGCAAAAACTAGCGACAAACATGCATGAAGGATTATGATTTACCTTTTCTTCTGGCGTTGAGAGCCATTGGAGCTGGATGATTGATGAAGATGATGTTCTATTAATAACATTTTTTTAAGTTATTATCATTTCATTTAATAGAATTATTATAAAATACACCAAGTCAAGCGTACAAGTTTTATAATTATTAAAAAATCTTGACTTCTGACGAACATTCACACTTAATCGCTATTAATTATACTCATTCATTGCCACGTTAGGATTCCTTGCATTGCATTATTAAGAAATAAACATTCATATCCTTATACAGCTGGAAGTTAAGATCTACATAAAATAAAATGTCCCGCCGATGATGGTTTAGTGGTAAGGGGTGAGGATCTAGCTATAATGGATGTTTAGTGTTCAAAGCCTATTAGAAATGACAAAATTGATCCATAGAGTTTGGTGAAAAGATTATTGCCCAATTGTGTTTAGGTATTGTATAAACTAATTTGATAGAATCTTGAATTTAACTTATGTTGTATATGGAGATTTGAGCACATCACACTTATATGTGTGATGTGTTTTAAAGCACTTTTGTGACTCTTTATATTAAACTTTCATAAACCAATGAAGAGACATTTAGACCACTTTCTTTTATTATCTAGACTCTTGCTTCGCTTCTTTTATTGAAGTATGTGTTTTAATGAATATGCATACCTTTAAGTATGATTTTACATAAGCCTTTCCTTTTTGGGCATCTGATATGTTTTCTCTAAAAGTTTTCATATTTTGACTCTATATTATTGAGTATGCATAGAGTGTGGGGAGTTAATATGAAAAGCTCATAGCACATTTTAGTTCATTGCACTTTCACAAGATTGCATTGTGGGTTGGGCACTTCACGGGAGAGGTTTTACAAAGTTTGTTTGATTTTACGGGGTATGCATGTATGTCTGTCTCTTTTGTGCCTTTACAAAGCTAGAGTCGGTACTATAACTAAATATAAAAAATTATAAATTTTTTTAAAAATCTTGTTTAAAAATTTCATATTTGATAGTTTTTAAGGGGCATTTACATATTTACTTTTTCTAATATCATTTATTACATATATACCTAAGTAAAAAGTTAATTACATATTTTCATTTTAAAAAAAAATATATTTTCAACTTTCTAGACTACTTCAAAATTGTTTTTCCCACCTTCTTCTAATAAATATTTGTATGTTATTTTTTTTTTAAATTTTGGTTTTTTTCATCATCTCTTACATTAAATATTAATGATTTTATTTAAATTGGTGAATTATATTATAAATCATATCTTTAATTTTTTATAAAACCCTTTGAAAAATATATACTATTTTATTTTGAAAAATATTTTGTAGGAGATGGGTCACGACTTATTAAAATAATAATAAAATATAATAACAATACTCTCGTTATATTTGGGAAACAAACTATTACAATATAAAAACAAGGGATAACTCTACACAAATGTAACCAACTTTTCATATTGTTCCAATTAAGTCACTGGAACTTTTTTCTGTCCCAATTAGGTCACTCAACTTAATATTGGTGTTCTAATCCTATATAAATAACCTGAATAGCAGGTTATCGTTAATTTTCTACATATTTAACTTATTTAATATGTTAAGTGATGATATAATCATTTGATAAAGTAAATAATAAATTAAAAATTATTTAAAATCATCCACATTTACGCATGATATTTGAAAAAACTTAAGTTTCAAACGTTAAATATTGACACATATTGTTTGAAAAACTTATTTTTTTCGAAAAATATTGCGTAAATGTGGATGATTTTAAATAATTTTCAATTTATTATTTACTTTATAAAATGATTATATCATCACTTAACATATTAAATAAGTTAAATATGTAGAAAATTAGCGATAACCTGCTATTCAGGTTATTTATATAGGATTAGAACACCAATACTAAGTTGAATGACCTAATTGGGACAGAAAAAAGTTCCAGTGACTTAATTGGGACAGTATGAAAAGTTGGTTACATTTGTGTAGAGTTATCCCTAAAAACAAACAAAAAAACTTACCTACTATATTCATAACTTTTCAGTAGGGTCTGGGGATAAACTAATACTATATCATGTATACTAAATGAAAGGTAATATAAATTAATATTCAATTTATACAAAAGATTATAGATAACTCAAACTGATGTCCGCACCAAATCCTTCAAGAATATTTGTAATTTTTCTTGACTCTAATTTTCAATACATTGTGTCTTCTACTTATTCTTCAATGCAACGTTGAGTAGATATGTTGATGACTGTGGTTGAGGTACGTATATACGTTCTCTTAAAACAGATTTCGCGACTCTTCTCAAGACCAACGTGTCTGTTTTCCATGATACAACTGAAACAATTTGTGTACTGTCAGGAATGTCCACACACCTGAAGTGTCACTAAATTTTAAATATGTTTAGAATTGATAGGAAATATATGAAGTATGAGATAGTGCATGAACTAGAGAGAACAAATCTCTCATACAAGTTCATTATCTATATCCAACAATTGCAACTCTTCATTTTAGTTCTACCAATTAGCCATCACATATTTAATATAGGGAAAATTACCAAATTAGTCACAGTTGACCACTTTTTTACCAAACTAATCAATCAAATTTCGGCCTCTTAGACGCCTTTTTAGACGCCCTTTTCCTGTACCATTTGTAAACATACGGGCCCACATGTCGGCGGCTTTGTTGGGGTCTAAATGGGTGTCTTAAAATCCCTTTTCTACTGGCGTCTTAGACGCCGCTTTAGACGTAATTTAAAAGATGTAACCAATTCCTATCAAGTTTCGTATTTACTTTTCAACCACTCAACTTGAGCATTGAAATCTTATTCATTAACGTTAGTTAAAAACTTAACTATACTAAATTTCAAACATAATTTAAAATTCAAATATTTAACATGTGTAGTACAAAGATTTTAACTTAGTTTGTTTATTATAGGTTATAGACTTATTTTTATATGTGCTAGAGGATCGTCGTTCGTTGAGAAAAAAATTACTATTAGTCTAGAGATACGTAATTATGAATCGTGTACGTGAAATCACATTACTAATATATAGTTTTAAGAAACAACTACATTTATAAAAAATGTGTATATACAAATCTGAAAGTAATTTATACATTTCATGTAAATTTAAATAGAGTCGCGCACATATTTTGAACTGTATAAATTATACTATATAATTAAAAAGCAACTCAAAGGAATAGTAAAATTTTGATATTTTATTATTTATATAATTAAATGAAAAGAAATAGTAATATATATATATATATGTTAAATAGTAAAAATAAGTAATAAATAAATAAATATACATATATATATACATATATATATTATATTAAATAATAAATATTATATATATATATATACACTTATTTATATAGTAAAAAAATATGGTTAGTAAAATTGAATAATAAATCTCTTGAATTACTAGAAGTTTTATTCAATTTTGAAAAGTAGTAAACAGAAATAAGGGCATAAATTTGAGAGATTTGCTTAAAGATTTGTTTTTTTATTAAATTTGAGAAATTTGCTTATATATATCGGTTTTTGTTTTAATTCAACCGATTGGTTGCTAGTGTAAAAGATTTTATGAGTAATTTTTTTCTATTAATTTTGTAACATATTTGGGTCAATTTTGCATTATTTTATGTTTTTATGAAAAATTTGTATAGAGTTCGTGATTAAAAATTTAATTTTGCTATGTAATTTATGCTTCTAGAAATGATATATAATACCTGTTCTCGGAAGTGTAATGTGATAACCCGCCGTAACGCGCGGGATGGAAAAAACCTAGTTAAATATGAAGGGATAGACCAAAATAATCATGAGTGAATTTTATTATAATAATATACTGTTAAAAAACATATGCATTATTATATGTTTTATTTAGTCGATTTTATAATTATTTGGTGAGCTTTAACTAGACTGCAAGGTTCGTGGGCTGAAGGTGCAGACTACGTTTGTGGGCTGAAGAAGCAGCATATGGACCACATATGGGCTGTTGTTTCGCTGGGCTCACAGCATTTTGAAGACATATTCTAGTAGAAGTTAACGAGGTCGAGATAGAGAGTTTTATATTTTTGTTCCAGAGTTCTCTTTAGTAGTGTGTTCGGTTCGATTCGGTTTTTATTTATTACGAATCATTCGGTTTTCGTTTTTCAATTTTTTATCGGTTTTGGTTTTTCAGTTTTTTTTTTTTTTTTTTACTTTTCTTTTGTTTTTTGTTTCTTTTTGTTCTCTCTCTTCCATTATTGAAAATGCAAACGTGTAACAATGGATAATTCGTAAATTAATTGATTGAATGTCAACTAATTAAAAAAAAGTTCGAAAGTAAATAATTAAATATGCAATAATTTCAGTCTTCATCATCTTTTAAAATGGTAGAGTTTTTCTAATCCAAATGTTCACCACCCTAACGGTAGGCTCTTTGTGTGTTTTCTTTCCGTTAAATAAGTATAAAAATAGTGATATATATGTTAATTTTTAAACAAGATTAAAAATCGCCTGTTTAAAAAATGAGAGGAAAGGAAAGGAAAAGAATGGCTTTCTTTCCTTCCATTTCCTTCCAAATCGGAAGGAAAGAAAAGCAAGGAAATTTAGCCTAGGTTTCCTCCCGCTTCCCTTCCTTTCTCTCCTTAAATGAAACTCGGGAACACAAAATGTGTTATTTTTCTTTCCCTTCCCTCGTTAAATGAAACTCGGGAACACAAAAATGTTTCCCCTTTCCTTCCATTTCCTTTATTTTCTCTCGTTAAATGAACTCGGGAACACAGCGTTAAGGAGAGAAAGGAAGAGAAGCGGAAGGAAACCTAGGCAAAATTACCTAACTTTTCTTTCCTTCCAATTTGGAAAGAAATGGAAGCAAAGAATCCATTCTTTTCTTTTCATCTTATTTCTTTTCCTTTATTTTCGATGTTTGCTTTGCGTGGGGTAATGCTGTGAAATTGAGTGACCCGAGGTCTAACCCTCCTTGTGTCGTTTCGCTCTGGTTTTTGTTTTGTTTTGTGTTTTTTTTTTTTGTTTTAAAACATTACTTCACCATATTATTTTTAAACAATATTATAACATTTTGTATAAACAAAACAAATAAAATGTACAAATTCTAAAAATATCTATTTGTTTTTAAGGATCAAACTTATTTTAAACCAATAAACCTTACAAAACTAAAATATATTAGAAAATATTATTTTAATAATAATAATAATAATAATAATAATACTAATCATATAAAATAGTATTGAAATAATTTTATCTACTTATTTTATGATATACATGGTATTTAAAAAAGAAAACTATTGTATACAAAATAAATGAAATAAATTTTATTGGATTACTTTGATTTATAAAAGTAGTTTTTATAAACTTTATAAAATCAAACTTAGGATACCAAGACTTTATGCTATTCAAACTTTAGGGTTTCGTTTCCTCAAACATTACTCAAAAGCTTTGAAAACTAACCACTAAGCAAATGTTTACTCAAAAACAATGTTCACAAATCAAAACCATTCATTGCAAGCATTAGTCTATTTTAGTTAGATTTCTTAATATGTGAATGCATGTTTTGTGAAATCTATGATTCGTATTTATGTGTTATTTATTGCAAATAAGATGGACATACTAGATGTTATGCTAGTATTGAAACTTGTTTGAAAGACTATTATCTATTTATAGACTTAGTTGAAGTAATAGTTTTATACTATTACTGAATCTGATTTGAGAGACTGTTATCTATTGCAAATTTGTGTTTTGCATGTCTTAGTTAAAGACTTGATGAACCTTAACTAAGTTCGATATATTACACTTGTTTGAGAGACTTTTATTGCTATTGTATTCATTTATTATGCAAACATGATTTATACGTGCTTATATTCTAATTTTAGATAGTCTGATTGTTATGCATCATTTATTTAAACTGTATGTTATATTTACCAACTATTTCATATAGTTGACCCAAAACTATTTTTAAATATGTAACAGGTTAAAGTGAAAATAAGGTGAAGACATAGGATAAGTTAGTGGACCTAGTTAATCGTAACCAATATTTAGTATTTCAAATTATAAAATACTTTGTACATTCAATTCTTGTAATGTTGATTATGTCTTAATGAATGTGGTGCTCATTATGTAACAATGATGCATTAATTATTCAAACCTATTAATAGCAACATAAGCTTTTGAGCATTCAAACTCACGCCCCGACGTATTACACCGTCGGTCGGAGAGTGACAGGGTACCCGTTCGTATTTTAAATGGCAGTCAAACATCCAACCTAATAGCCTAATGTTGACGTTTATCATTTTTTTTTTGGGTTATAATTTGTTCAAATTCTTTTAAATTACCTTGTGACCTTGTCCCATTAAAAATGAAACCCAACCCAAACAAACTGCCTTGATTCGTTCGGGTAATCAGGTAACGATACCCTCTTGTGCTGATTGGTTTGTTCTAAGGGGACTCGGAGTGGGAGCCGGGAGATGGACGGGGACGACCGGGGCGACACGGGGCTGATCGGGAACACCACCCCCCCGGAAGTGGGGTGGGGTGAATCGGGAAGGCCACACCGTTTCTCGCCGAATGGGGGACAAAATCTAACCGTTTGACAACGGTTATTTTAAAAAAAAAAAAAAAAACCAATTTTTTTTCTATTTAAACAACTCAAAAACCAACCAAAATCTCACACTTTTTTCTCTCATCTTCTACAATTTATACACTAAAATTTATAAAATTTTCAACTAAAATGGAAGGAGGTTCATCACGTGGTGGGTCGTCAACCAAGAAATTTAGAAAACCACCCGGGTATCATCCACAAATGCCATCTCCGAATCAACCAACATTTTACTACGATACAATGAACCCGCCTCCATATTTGCAACATTTTCTACAACTCTTTTTTCTCTCATCTTCTACAACTCTTTTTTTTTTGTTGTATTTTTTTTTAGTTGTATTTTTTTTTTTGAATTCTTTTTTTTTATTTTAAATTTAATGAATCTTTTTTTATTTTATTATATTTATTGTTAAAATAATTAATTAAAAATAAGATTTGAAAATGGGGAAAAGTGGGGAAAAGTGGGACGACACCGTGTAAAATGGGGAAAAGTGGGGAAAAGTGGGGAAAGCTGATGTGGCGCTGATGTGGCAACGGGGAAAAGTGGGGAAAACCTAGACCACTCCTTGTGGCCTAACTTCTACATGCACATGAATATCTAAATAAGCAATGGTTGAAAACTCGAATAAATGTTTTTGCTTATAAACTCTTTTAATATATTCTGAATTTAACCCATACTTCACATTTTTAAGTTTGTTTTCCATAAATTCGACCTGCACTATATATAGACTTATATTTGTTCAATGTATCCCACTAAAAAGAACTAGCAAACTCTGATGTGTAAACACTGTACTCTTATTTTAGGTAACACAAAACAGGTTTCATTAACTCTTTCCATGCTATAGAGATAAACATCAAATTCAAATCTACATATCAAAACTAAGTGATTCTTGTTGGCTTGCAATTGAAGCGGAAACATCATCCTGTGAGCATATTATACCAAAAGGCTATGTGTCATCAGCACTCCCTTTCACTCCATGTAGGTGCCACATAATCAACAAATACCATCACCCTCTTATCACTCCACATAATCATTACATGTGTTATCATCATTCCCCGTCATTTTCCTATCACTACACGTCATCACCCCCTTTCTTCCCCTTTCTTTTTCTTTCCCCCCGTGATGCTCCTCACGCCCCCCTTCACCCCTGTAGGGTGGAGGGCGCCGCCGGGGCGTGACCGGCCCCTGTCACGCTCCCATCACACACCATAACACATACCTTGATAGATACACAAATATAAGCCATAACTAAAAAAAGAAGGAAAAAAAGTGATAAAGCTTAACAATTTCTTGTCACTAAACTCTAATTAAAATAGTTGCTCACATCTATATGTAAAATCTCTTTGATCACATCTTCGAATGCATCTTCATTAATTAGTTGCAGAAGACTGTCATCAAAGTATGTGTTCAAAGATAAAACTTGTTATGTGAATGAACCATCCGAAACACCTTTATAACAAATATTTGATATAAACCAAATCGTTAATAGTGTAGACAATGCAAAAACTAAAGTATATGTAAAGTTTACAAGATGAATGGCTTCTTTCTCACTTGAGAAAATCACCTCTGACATTGCAAGTAACATTCTTAGTGACGAAGGATATGAACTTCACTATTGTCATAAAAGTACAAATACCAAAAAAAAAACAACAAGAAGAAGAAGAATATGATAGCACAAGAAAGGGCACAACAAACAAAATTCTCATTTTCAAACAAAAAAATAAATAGTAAAATTAATAAGTTTAGTTTTAGGAGAACAATATGAAGCAAACACACAAACAACATGATCTGAGGCTGATATCTCTCATCCCACACTTTTAAACGATACAACCATGTCTTTGTCAACAAAGGCAATATGATAAAACTTAAAAATACATTGTTTTGCAATTGCATCAAATTCTTCATTGACATTTTCGATCAATGACTCATCAAAAATTCTTACTTCAACATTATACATAAATCTCTGCTTATCAAGGAAGAGTAAAACTGACGGTGATGATCTTGAGTGTCACACCTCGAGCCGGCGGGCTGGATCGACTTTCCCGTCGGGCGGAAAGTTCTCGGAGCGCGATATCGTTTGATAATTGAAATGATCAGATTGTTTACATAGCACATGATATATAAATGAGAAATGCTAACATGACAATGATATAGAATTACAAAGTTAAATTACATTGTTTCCTCATAATATAACTAAGTAAATCTATTCAAAAGAATCAATAAGTATCTTGCAACTGTACAAGATGCACAAAAGATGATTCATTGTTTTGTCACTCCAAAATATGCTCGACACAAAATGTAGCTAGGTCTTCTAAAAGTCCACTAGCTAGGTTCTTGAATACTGGTAACTAAGCATGTTCGTCACCTGAGAAAACATGCATTTAAACAAAGTCAACACTAGGTTGGTGAGTTCATAAATTTGATAATTGAAAACCTTGAATTGTTCACATACACAATCACAATGTCATACATGTTACTTGAAAGTTGTTTGATTCACCTGTTCACACAATGGCCTCTCCATAATTATATTTACAAGTAGTATTTCATCCTATTAGTTATGCTTATATATAGGGCATATGTAGGGGAACAAGCCACAGCCAACATCCCACCACATAATTAATAGAACTCCACACTACTTGCAATACAACTATAGATACCCATTATCATTCCACCTGTTCATCCCACTTAATATTCACCCATTGTATCATATGTAGAATAATATGTCGAGAGGGGTTTAGTTATCAAACCGAAGTATTGATACACCCTCAATGTATTAAGGAAGTTAGATTAATTTAATCTGATCCTTGTCATTATTCTATTTTTGTGGGGTTAACTATTAATCACTTTTACTAATAAGAGTGTTAGTTAACCAATTGATATTTGTTCTCAACTTGAAGTGCATAGAGCCTAAAATGAATCCATTGCAATCCTCACGTAATCAGATTACAATGCATCCGATTTACCTCTACTACTTTGTATTACCGTAGGCCTCATCGAAACTGTTACTAGAGATATGACATGAAGTAAAATAAATTCCTCAGTCTAGTAGTCAACATGAAACGATGGATTAATTACTTATCACTGCAGATTAATATCACCATGTGTCGCTTTCCAGACCCTGACTGTTCGTCGCTCTGTCACCGGTCATACGTTACCGGCCAATGATTGAGTACGATCAACATACTAGCCCTACAAGCTAGAGGTTTGTCAAACATATGGTACCACTATGCTATTGTCGGTTTAGTCACATCAAACTAACTGGTCAGCGATTTGTGAAGGGACTTACAATGATCGAACTTGAATACATGGCACATGATTGAAATGATATAATACAGACTGTTCAATAGTAATAAATTGTATTGTGTTCACCAATGTTGTTTGTTCTCAATGTTGTGTTCTCGTTGTTGTTAACAAAGTTGTATAAGATCTTGTCTTATTATACAATGTTAGTTGTTGTGTGAATGATTTTGTTATCATGAAAGTACATTATCATGATTATCATTCTTGTTGTTCCATATAGTCACCCTGTTGCGACTACAGTGTTGTAAGAACTAGTCTTACTACACTTAGTCGACTCAGGTGGTGGATGATATTGGTTTCATGTTATCTTGTAATTTGCATCGAGTTGTAAATTAAGTGTTATATAACTAGTCATATTACACTTAACTAACTCTGATGTTGAATGGTATTATGAAGATATGTTATCTTCATATCATTCTTGTTTGTTGTTGTTGTTGTCATCATGTTCACCTGTGATAATCTTATTGTCTGTTCTTGTAAGAATAATTAATCGTTATAAGATAGAATCTTACAACTATGGTATTCTATTGTGTTGATGATTTATGAAGTTATATTATCATATTCATCTTAGTTGTCTCTGTCATAATATAATCATACAAGCATGCATACAATGATAAACGATAATAAGTCAAGCAATATTATCTAAATCAATGTATAAGCAATATGTTAACTTATAAGTATGAGTTGTAGAGATTTGTGTGTGTGCATGTGTTAGCCCTAAATTTGGCTAACACCCATAAGTCTCGGTCATCATTCGGCCCTTGTTTCAATTGTCATAGATTTTACTAACACTTAATAGCTTTAAGTCAAGCTTAGTATGTGATGTTTTGTTTTCCTGTTTCACTTGCCTTAGCCCATTCTTGAAATTTCAAAACCTTTAAATGTTATGTTAATTACTTGTATTACGTGGATCTTTGAAAACATACCTAAGTGTTTAACTTAGCTTTAGAGTTAAAACTCCCAGTGTTGTCCTTGTTAAGTAAAAAAAAAATAGTTTATTACATAGTTATCAACTAACCATGCAACTATCCTTGTGAACTTAAGGTTTTAGGTTTTGTGAGTGCATCGTCACCAACTTCTATCACCTTTGTAGTAAATAGGATTTAACTATAAATCCATGCATGTAGTTCTTGTTTATAGTTTTAGTGTGTTAGGTTATCCTCTAACCATGTGGGCCGAATTATCCCTTGGGCCGAAAAGTCAATTGGGCTGATCAGTCACATGGGCTATTACATGGTGTTGTTAGGCCTGAAACAAGTGTGGGCCGAATGTAAAGGGTTTGGGCTGGAGGGTATGAGCTTCAAATGATGGGGTGCATGGCCGGATAGGGGTTCTAGGTTCGTAGAGTTTCACCACCCCCTAGCCTTAAGGTTCGCTTAAAAGGTGGCTTAACAGCCCAAGGGTTCGCCCCTGTCCAGGTTCAGCTACAGGTAGGTTCGTGGTCCTCCTATGGTTCGGTGATGGTACAGGTTCGGCCAAGGGTAGTTCGCCATGAGGGTTCGGCTAAGATGAATGCTTGCATGCAAAAGGAGGTTCGTGTATGCCAGATTCGTGGCTCTCTCATGCCTAGGGTTCCTATGGTTCGACCATATGTTTCGTGAGTCCAAGGTTCGGTGATGGAGGTTCGCAGCATAGGGTTCGCCTGATGATAGGTTCGGCCAGGTACGAGGTTGGTGGCTTCCCCATGGGTTCGGCTGGTCGCAGGTTCGGCCATCCTTTGCTCACCAAACAGGTTCGGCCGGTCGAGGTTCGGCTGCTGCACCTCACGAACCCTGCGTATCACCATCATCATCGAGCTCTAATCTGTAGTATGGCTGTTCCCATGGTGGTGTTATGCGAAGACCAGTTCTCCTAGGCGTAGGGTTCGAAGCAAATGGTCTATAACCGGGTGAAGGTAATGAGTTGAACAAAAGGGTATGAAAGACCCTAATTTCCATGACTTTCTTAGCTCATTACCTCGTTTTCGGCTGGACAAATGCTCAGATCTGTTGTACTTTCTTGTAGAGAAGGTCGAGAGCTTCGTTTAGGCTCCAAGAACACTTGATTTTGTCCACAAACGAGCAAGATATGAAGGTTTGAAGTTTGAATTCTAGTGAGAGAGAGGGTAGCCGGAAATGGGTTTCAGAGAGAGAGTAGGAAGAGAGAAATGAGGAAGAAATGTCTCATTTAGGGTTTATATACCCCGAGGGTGTTCGGGTTCGTTTTTGTTGCTCGGTTCTCGTCTCCGTTGCGTTTCCGGATCGTTACGCGCATTTTACGTGTTTTAAATAAAAAGAATTTATTTTTAGTGTTTGGAAAGTGGTTATTCCTAGTAAATCTTTTACATTTTATTTTCTTGAATTATTTTATCGAAATTGATTATTTTAAACGTTTTGTCAGATCGCGTCACCTTCGCGCGTATTCGTTCGAATCGTCACCCGAACGAACACGACAATGGTTTTGCTTTCTGATTCTTGTTTTCTACTTTCCAGTCATCATTTCAGAACGTTAAACTCACAGCTATGTTTGTGTGAATCGTTACCCACGCAAACACACTGTCAGTTCGTTATTCTGAAATAACACTTCATTTATGTTCTGAATTGTGTTTCCTCACTGACAGACTCAACTATACTTCCTGTTTTCACATTGTTTTCATACTGATTTATCGGCCATCTGATTCCTGTCATCTATGGATATCATATCGCAACCGACATGTTCTTGCTGTTTACTTGTACACTGTTGTTTCTCTTGATTCGTTGTGTTAATTGTACTTAGGTTTTCACCTAAATACATACAATGATAGTTTATCGTGAGTTGTTGTACTTACAGTATTTAAGTTTTCACATAAATACGTACAACTGTTTCTTGTATTTTGAATTCTGTTATCACTAACACTGTTCATACGTTGTATTTATACACAGTAAATAGTGAAAGTACACATACCGTACGGACTTGCCGGACGATCAGGTACTGGATGTCACATTGAGTATCCATACCTAAATATAAAAAATGGTATTAGTAGAATTTGCTCTTCAAACTTTCAATGTCAAGTCTTTAGGCTTACTTTTATCTTTATCCTTTGTTCTTTTTTTTTTGTAAAACATACAACTTATTCCAATCTTGTTGGTTTCTCCAACTTCAGCCTCAATCTTTATCCAAAATAAAATATTTTTTCTCCTTGATACATCCATAGAAGCAGTGATCTAGCGGCAATGATTTCATGAGGGAACTGTGGTTCAGAAGTAGGAAATAGCAATCACTTGTGACGATTGAAAAATTAAGCTCAATTCACGAGTTTATTAAATGAGAGAACAGAAAGGAAAAAAATGGAAAAGAAATGAGAGGAAAATAAAAGAAAAGAGTGTACTTCTTTCTTTCCATTTCATTACAATTTGTTTCCTTTCCCTCCTTAAATGAAATTCTGGAACACGACATGTGTTATTTTTCCTTTATTTTCCCGTGTTAAATGAAATTCAGGAACACAAATTTTTTCTTCTTTCCTTCCACTTCCTTTCTTTTTTTCTATCCTTTAAGAACTCGGGAACATAGCGTTAAGGATTCAAATTTTCTAATTTAGAATATGAAAAGCTTACAATTGACGACATGACAACGAGGAATCAACTTTAATTGAGTTTGGGTCCTTATATACGTGATGTGATGATGACCAGTAACATTGAAATTGCCTTGTACGTGGTTGCAAGTGTGGTGTCATCGTGTGATGGTCGTATGTGAATAGAAGAACACAAGGTAAATGATTACTATAATACCTGAAATGCTGACCAAATTCTTGAATTATATGGTTGGAATTAACAGCAGAATCGATCACAAAAGGAAGAAATTAAAGAATGTGAAGTGGGAGGCAGACTAAACCTAAACTCTATTTTATCTATATCAAATGTATGTGACACTCATCAACTATGCAAATAGTTGATTAAACTATATTTTACATATGTAGCATGTTTAAAGCTTTTGGATAAAGATCATATAGAAACTAGAGACCTAGTTTAAACAATAATCAATGTTATGCATTAGATATTATGATGAAATGTTTGATTTGAAAGTATTAGAATGTTATGTTGAATGATTATTATGTTTTGGTTTAAATGAAATCATTAAATAATAAAACTTATAAATAGCACCGTGAGCTTTTGGATAATTGCACATCACACCTCGATTTATTCTGTTATAGGTTGGGGTGTGACATCAGGTAGGACCGGATCAATCAATAATTTTAAAAGTGAAAATGAATGTAATATTCGTGGTCTTTTTTTCAAACTTAGTCAATTAATGGTATCGAATAGTTTGGTTTTTGGTTTTATATAATTCTGAAGAGAACACCGGCAAAATGGGCATTGTAGAGCACTTGTACCCGTAAATTTTAAACTAAAATTTAACAAATAATTATTTAATAAAAAATAATTTATAACTAAAGATTACTATCATATTAATTTCTTAAGAACATCACATAATAAACAAATTATAATTACTAGAAAAACATAAACCTCGTGACCGAATTAATCGAAACCAAACCAACAAAATCAAACCAAAATTAGCCAAAAATTTTGTTATAGTTTTGGTTATGAACCTTTGGTCAACCAAAACCAAACCAAACCAAACCATTTGTATTTTCATGTATTTCAACTATTTTTATGTATTTTAAGCTTTTATGCATATATTCTTTTAATTTTCTTTTCAACTTTTTTGTATCATTTGTAATCATATGGTTAAATCTTACTTTTAACATTTTAAGTTAGACAAGAGAATGCTACCCAAAACAATGTATATGTATTTTTACGTGCATTGTACAACCAACTTCTTATCGTTCTCATAATTTTGATCATATAAGGAACCTGCAAACATATGACTAGATGAAAACCAAACCAAAGCTGAGCTGAAAATACTTTGAACAATTAACTGAAATCAACTGAATACCGGTGAAAAAAAAAAAAGGAACCAAATCGAACAAGCACATCCATAGATATGAAGATTGACCCAAACACGTTTAAAAATCTTTTACGAGAGCAAAGAAAATATAAATAAATACTCAATTTTAAATAATTTTAGATCAAAATGTTCAACAAAAAAAACAGTGTATGTTTTGTTTATTTATTTATTATTAATAAAATTAAGAGCAATTGCATTTGTGCTTCATGTGTTTGTTAGTATTTCACTGTTGTTTCATAAGTTTCATAATAGCTTATGTCGTCTCTAACTTTTAAATTTTTGTAACATATAAAGTCCTTAGGTTATTGAGGAACCAAGATTGAAATTTAGAGACTGTATATGTTACAAATGTTTAAAAATTTACAATCATATGAGTAATTTATGAAACTTGGATACCAAGAGTTAAATGCTAGCAAAAACACAAACCATCTCGACAATTTACTCTAAAATTCATGAGCAAATCTGTTGAATAAATATTTTATTAAAATTATTATTTGATGTTTTATAAATAGCTATAATATGTTAATAATTGAAAAAAGTTAAGCATTTTGAGTTCCACGAAGTGTGAGTGAGTGAGTGGGCACTTTTTCATCCTAACGATTTCACCTTCGTCCATTCAATTCAAACACTCAAACTTTACACTTGTAATATTATTTTGTCTTATGTAATCCCCATGGTTTTTCACTTTTCTATTTGAATTATAATTATATTCGTACATAATAAAACAAAGTTTATAACATGCTTTGAATAGTTGTATTCGTAGTTTTGACATAAGATAGCTTTCGGGTGACTATTTAGCCAACATTTTCTCATCCTTGAACTAAAATTTTGGACCACAAAAATCTTCTAGATATAATAGTATACTAAGAAGAAACTAAATTCAAACAGTGAAAAAAAAGCGAGCCCAAACGAAGCAAGAATCATAAACAAAAGTTTGAGAACGTAACCCTTGATTCACGCCAAGATCCAATGCTTAAACCTAATTCTCGACACCATGAATGTTGGATTACTCTCTTCCATATGATAGTACTTTGAAAACGATAAACGTGAGCGAAAACCGTGCGCAAAACGGAGTTATAACAAAGCGGGAATCGCGAAAACAAGTTTGATGTTTGTTGACGGTTGCCACACGCGAATTCATCCTAAAACTCATCCCACATCACCTAAGAAACCAATATTTCTCCCCTTTAAACACCTATAAATATCCTTGCTTGGCCCCTTGTAGCTTTGCAACTCCTAGTTGAGTATAAACAAGTAGAATAACCAAATTTTGGTGGTTCTACAAGTGCAACACCTATTGGGATGTTGAACGTAGTAGTTTTATTTTATTTTTTTTTTGTCTTGGCGAGGAGGTGCTGCGCTTCAAGATTGTTTCGTCTGTAAAGTTTCTTTGAGGTAATTTTCTTTTTCATTTTCTTCTTTTCATTATTCATTTACTTAGTTTTTCTTATTCAAAGTAGTTGAGCTTAGGATATTAGTTGTCGGCATTAGGCTCGTTTTGGTTGCCTTGTTTAGGTCGCCTTTAGAGTTGGTGTAGTCTTGTAGAGACTCGTTAAGCCAATGAGTCTAGTCTACGATGTCCGTTAATTTAGCTATGCCTAGCATAATGTTTACCCATCCTCGTTGAATTCGTTTGACTAGGTTGAACCTTGTTTGCATTCGGCTCGTATACTTGATCCTTTGAGCTGCTGTCTGGCCACGCACGCTCAATCCTCAGGGCATCCTGATACAACTGTTGATCTTGATTCTTCTTCATTATACTAGTTTCCTCGAGCACCATTAATGTGAGTTTCTTCACATTTCCTTTTACATTTTTGTTTTTGGGATGTTACACATGTCTTATTCAAACTCTATTCATTCTATTATTCATTCAATCTATGATGCAAGCCTTAGACCTAGTTAGTCATATGTGTTAGATGTTTTGCTTATACAATGTGTTGATTCTATGTGTGTTGCCAGTCAAATAAACTAGTACTTAGTAGCCTAAGATGTGTTAGATACCATCTTCGCAATGGCTTTTGCCTTTGTGTGAAAAAGGTGAAAAATACACCTAGCAAACTTGTTGAATTATAACCGTTAATTTATAGTATGGCCATACTTGAATTAATAGGTTGTAAGGATACTTGTTTGGACACAAGCTATTGTTATTCATTCATTCATTCTATTTATTCAAACTTGTATTAATGTTATGCTTATGATACATATCTAGTTAGGCTATAGTTTGCATCATTTTTATACTTATTATTTTAACTTAGTGTGTGAACTCACCAACTATGCAAATAGTTGACAAATTCTATTTTACATGTGTAACATGATAAGGAAGCATGACGAAGACATATGATAAGACTTAGTAGACCTAGTTAAACTTGAAACAATGTTTAGCATTCAATTGTAATTATTTTGTATTCAATTCATGTAATGTTATTTGAATTTAATGAATGTTATGTTGTATTGCTTTAATGATGATGATGCATTAAATAATGAAACGTATAATAGCACCATGAGCTAATGAATAGTCATAATCGCGCCCCGACGCATTCCGCCGTCGGTTGGGGTGGACATCTTAAACCCTAAAATATAAATACACACACAGTTTATGTATCATACTAATCAGTGACAGAGTTTGAAGTATTGAAAAAGAGTGCGAAAATTTACGTGAACCACAATAAATGTTAAGTTTTTGAAGCGAGTATTAAAAATGAGTGTGAAAATTTACGTAAACCACAATTAATGTTAATTTTTGGAAGCGAGAGGGGACGAAACCAATACTTAAAACAAAAAATAACTTTTCGTTCGAAAAATTAACACTTTAGACTGAAAAAATAGAGGGGCCAATCGTACCCTGACCCCTATTAAGCTTTGTCTATGATGCCAGTAGTTATAAATAATGAGTCGAACAAAAACACTTTTGTCAAAGGGACAAAGGCTCACTTTTAGAGCTGTCAAATTTGGTATCTATTAAGACACGATTAGACATTGTTTAACAAAAAATTTACTATTTGATTTTATACTTTTTTAAAAATAATAAAAATTAAGAGGTTATACTTTATTATTTTTCTTTTTTGTTACATAAAATATAGAGCTGTCATGTTTAAATCAAAAAACCAAGTGTTAAACAAGTTTTTTTTCATGTTTTATACTTGCAGTAATCGCGTCATCTGAAACCTATTAAACCCGTTTTGCCCTTACTCACATTGGATCAATAAACGAAGTGAAAAAATAGCAGTAACTATAACATTTAATGTCGTTCACGTAAAAAAAAGGACATAAATATATAATATGAATTTGGGTTTCTTGATTCTGTTTGAAACGCATGCATATGAGTATATGACCTATCAATTATTCCTTAATAGTTAAATTTGACCAGAAATTAATCGAATTTATAGGAAAATATGATTTAAAAGCCTAATATTAGATCTTACCTTAATTCAGGTCATCTTCATCTTCGTCAACATGGCCTCCATTGTAATAAAGATCTTCATAAATGGTATAGGTGAAACATAAACAAATATCAGTAATTCTCTCTTAATTAAACAAATTTGAGTTCAATTTGTGAATCAACTCAACACCTTTAACTGGAAATCGAAAGCAAATACATGAATCTAAAGCACAATAAATTCCAATCATTATATACAATTAAGGTTTTGATTTTGATACAAACCAAGCCAAACAAAACAAACATCATTGATCAAAAATACTAAAATCAAGGATTGAACAAACATTGCGCTACAACATCAAGAAAACAAAAAAAAAAAAAAGAAATCAGTACCACATTACTTTCAAGAATCAGAATCCGACTCCGCCTGAGGATATGGCGGGAGGGGTTGCAGCAACATATTCTGAAATCATACAGGTCGTGGATTAACCGGCAATGCGGCGGCGGCAGGCGTGCAACAACCATCAAAATTCGATAATAGATTTGTTAGGTGGACTAAACGTGTTTGGCCTAGTTAAGCCTACATGAATTTAGGCCCATCTAAGACCTAATCGTTCATCAAATCGATTTGGATCTATCGAAACGATAAAGTATTCCATAAAAGAGCCACTACAAGTAGTAAATATAACCTTCATTTTACTCTCTCAATTTCCGTCTTAATATCACATTTTTGGCTTTTATTTGCATATATAACTTCCATAATTTTCAATGTTGGTGATCTTTTAATCTAAGTTATTTGCTTATTTTTGAGCTTTAACGTCTACATTGAAGTGAAATTGGTTGTTCCAGGTAGGGGTGGCATAATCAAGTAAAGACTCGCAATATCCTTTGGAACCATTGGACCGAACCCCTTGGAACCATTTAGATGTTAAATGTTTAAAGGTAGCGGGTATGTTATTTGTTGGTAAACGGTTCACGAGTCGGGTCGGTTCTTTACCCTTTTTTTACACCCAAAAATGTTTGCCCGTCTTTACCGTAAATAACAAAAAAACTTAATTTTCTTACTTTTTTGTATTATCATATACCCTTTCCCCGTATTTTTCATAGTAGAATTTGTTTTGGTGTTGCTTGTACTTTGTTCTCTATGAATAGTTATTTGTATTTTAAATGGAACTAGGTTTTTCTCTGTCTCGTGTTGCGACGGGTTATCGCAGTGCAATCTCGATAATGTGTACTATATATCTTTTGCAAAAACATAAGTTACATTGCAAAATCAAATCTCTCATTATGAACAATATACTAATTTCTCATTAAAACATAAAATCATACCAAATCCATACAAATATTTTACGAAAATAGAAAATAGTACCCACAGAATCGTTATCACCTGCAACCAATTGTTTAAATTAAAAAAAAACATAAATCTCTAAGCAAACATCGATTTTTTATGAGAACAAATAAATCATCGTTATCTTTCTGAATATCACCGAAACCTTAGAAAGAACCATATTTTTCCACTATATATATGTGTATATGTATAGTATTCATACTATTTATTTTTGTTGCATTTTAATATATATATATATATTATTACCAAACATGAAATTACACATTTACTCATTTACTATTAATTAGCTTTGTTTTTTTTAATATATAGGTAATTGATGCAAGAATTCATGTATTCATGTGCATCAAAAGATCATGGGGCTCATGCCTGCATGAAATTATTATTGTGATATGTATCCCTTATGAATGGAACATTGAAATGGATGCAATAATGCAAATAATTCATGCGCATCATAGAAATACGATAGGTTCGCAAAAGGCAATAACTTATTTGTTTTTCCATAATAGTTGGTGTTTTTTAAATTACTTACAATTTGTTTTTTTAAATCTTTTTGATAAAATCGAGTCGATAAGGATCATTGAAGATTGAAAACACGTAGCTCTCTTTTTTATATTATGAACTATGAATTTCAATCAAGAACTTTTATTTTCTTGAAAATACAAATCTAAATTAATTCTTATATTTAAAAAAAAAACATTTTTAGAAAATTTTAATATTTTGTAAACTTTGTTTATAAAGTGTGCTTTTTAATAAAAAAAGATTTCATTTTTTATTTGTTTAAAACTATTTTTAAATATGAAAAAAGGTATATAAAGTCATTAGTCATTAGATTAAATTTTTTTTAATAAATTAAAGAATTATAATTATCATTTAATATATGAGAGAATGAGTGTAAAGACTAAAAAATGACATGTGGCAATAATTTTTTAAAAAGATGACATATGACAATAATAACCTAATAAATTGACATGTGACAAAATATTTACTCTTTTATTAGAGAGTATAGATATAGATGATTCTAGCCAATTCTTAAACGTATGTCACTTGCTGTATAACCAACCAACCGGATTAATTTAATGGTTAGCAAATTTGATTATCTGCCACTTAATTGCTTTTGCAAGTATGAACGTAAAAGTTAGTTAATGCCTTCGAACCTATTTGCTAGAAATTTGCTGCTTCTTTCATCAGGATTTAGTTATTTCGTTAGACGAGAATTTTACCCGCCTCTAGTTGCGGTGACATCGAAATCTTTCTATTCTAATAAACAAAAATAATTTTTGACACTTGTCAAATTCTCATGCTTGTATTGCCACTTGTCATTTTTCTACTAAGTTATTCAATTCTCTATCCTATTAATGAATCACATTCTCTCGTATTTAATATTTATAATATTAATAAGTAATAATATTATTTGTCTTTTTTCATGCAAGAAAATAGTTTTTAATACATTAAAAATCAAATACTTTTATTAAAAATCACACTTAAAATTTTTTTATAAAATATGACATTTTCTAAAAAATTATTTTTTTTAAAGTAAGAAAAATATTTTGAGTAGTATTTTTAGAAAATAAAAGTTTAATAAAAAACAATTTTTAAAAAATAAAATAAACTATAAATCATAGTTTTCAAATAATAGAATTTTTATAAACAAAAGATGTTTCTTAAAAAAGAAATGCTTAAAAACTAATTATTTTAAACCAAAAGTTGTTATAATGTTAGGAAAAATTAAAAATTAGTTATTTATATTTAATGATTGTAACAGCTGAAAATTTAGCACCTTTGATCGTGCTTGAAATCCACGTTGACTTGACAATTGAAATTATTACAGGATGATAGTATGCGAGAAATGGTGAACGTGGGCGAAAACCATGCGCGAAACGGAGTTACGGATTGTCCGGAATCGCGAAACGAAGAAAAATTTCAAAGTATGGAATTTCTGGGCTCGTCGCGGTACGCGAAGGAAAGGTTGAGGATTCTTCGCGGTACGCGATGGACCAAAATATCTGAGATTCTCCGGATTTCTTCGCGGTACGCGAAGCCCTTTTAGGCTCCTCGTCGCGGTACGCGACGGGTGAGGCGGTGGAGAAAGTTGACTACCTTATCAGATTTTCATACAGAAGATTATTATCTTCTTCTTCTCGAACTTAAACGCCCTACAGACGAAAACACACACACTTCTACCATCCAATCACCAATTTGAAGCCATCAGAAGTCATGAATCGCACCAGAGATCATATCTACAAGTAATGATCGTTGTTTTACCCCGCAGAAGTCTGTCAGATTAGGTAAGGGTTTGTTTTAACCGTCTAGATTGATAATGATTGATTAAATCTTGTTTCTGAACATGAGGATATAGTTAGGATTGTTGATTATTGCCTAGATAATAGCTAGGATTGATTATAAACAAGAACTTGAACTGTTAACGGGTAAATCCTTGTTTTGATCCGTTGTAATGCCCGGTTTGTATGAAATCATAACAATGGTTATAATGATTTAAACCATTTGATTATGACAATATAGGTGATTAGTTTGGTTAATCCTTGATATGCAAGGTTAAATCCAAGTGTTTTAAACTAATCACAACCAATAACATACTCACTGGAATGAGTATTGGATGTTCATGATAACATGCAGATTAGTATGTTAAATATGGTGATATTTTATGATACCTGGGTAATTAATAACAAGGATTGATCATTTCTAAGCCATTGATCTGTATAAGAACCCGTTTTAGCATTATAATCAACAACAGTAACTATTTGATTAATCCGAGATTATTCTGATTAATTAAGTGTGTTATCAACCTAATATTGGCTTGATGACTTTCAAGACAATGTCTTTGACATTTGGACGTTCAGAAAGATTTAATCAGTAAATTAAAACATAAATAACCTATTAAACGTAACCAATGCAGAAATACAAGTTATTAGCAATTCCTAAAGCCGAGGCTAATTGGGAATTTATTGTAAGTTGAGCTTTGAATTAAGGTGAGTTCTATGAGCCCTCTTTTAATGTTTTAACGTTTTAGGGCTGATGTGCATGCATGATAAATATCTTTGAAATGATTGTGAGTTCTTAAAGCCCTGTTTTAAATGTTTTATCATTTTGGGCTAATACGCATGTTATAAAGTTCTTTTATGAAAATGATTTTAACCTGATTACGGTCAGGTAAAACATGTTTACAGATAAAGAAAGTTTACAGATAAAGAATGTTTATAGATAAAGAATGTTTTAAAGAAAAGAATGTTTTAAGTCTCAACTATGATTGAGAAGTAAATGATTTTAAGAATGTCAGCTGAGATGTAATGAATATGTTAAGTCTCAATGATGATTGAGAAGTAAATGATTTTTAAGAATCTCAGCTGAAATATAATGAATGTTTTAAAGTCTCAACTGCGGTTGAGAAAGAAATGATTTTAAAGGACTCAACCGAGGTTGAGTAGGAAATGAGGTTTTGCTGGCTTCGGTTGGGCAAAACTTGAACACCACGGTGAAAGGAACCGTTTATGATGATGATGGTTTAAATGATTTAAACCATATTATGTATGAATGATATATGTAAAGAAGTCTTGTACCGGTATGAGCCGTCAATTTCGATTGATGGTTAAAGAGTCCTGTGGAAACATAGGACTGCCGACTGTGTGTCGCCAGTTCAGTTAAAGAAATCTTAGGCATGCTTGAGTTATCAGCTGTGTGTTGATAGTGTTAAAGAAATCTTATGTATACATGAGTTATCAGCTGCGAGTTGATAATGTTAAAGAAATCTTATGCTTGCATGAGTTATCAGCTGCGAGTTGATAATGTTAAAGAAATCTTATGCTTGCATGAGTTATCAGCTGCGAGTTGATAATGTTAAAGAAATCTTATGCTTGCATGAGTTATCAGCTGCGAGTTGATAATATTAAAGAAATCTTATGCTTGCATGAGTTATCAGCTGCGAGTTGATAATGTTAAAGAAATCTTATGCTTGCATGAGTTATCAGCTGCGTGTTGATAGTGTTAAAGAAATCTTATACATGTATGAGTTATCAGATGCGAGTTGATAGTTTAAGAGCCTTGTGCTGCACAAGCCTGTTTGACCTCAGGGTCAGCAGTTGACGGTGAAATTCCTTCACTGTATGAATGATGTTATGATGATACTTATGTTATGTAAGTATGTTACGAGGAAAGGTATTCTATGTATTTGAATTATGTCACGTGATGACATGTATGTTATGTGTAAAAAGTATGTTATGTTTTATGATGATCTGAAAGACTAAAGATTTTTATAACAAGTTAACTTAGAACTCACCAGCGAAAGCTGACTTGTTTTAGCATGCATGTCAGGTTGAGCAAGTTATGATGAGGATATGGTGGCTCGTGGCATGACATGAGGACTACCTATTCAAGAGCTGGCATTCCTGTTAAGAGTTAAATGTTATGTAATGATTTCCGCTGCTATAACATAAGATTGTTCTACGGTTTAAGAGCTATGCTTTTGATGTGTAACCAACCGAGGGACTCCCGGGGATCGGGGCCTCTCAATGATATTCCAAATTAAGTAATCAAATTTTAATAATTACACAAATTGTACATTATATTCTTGATTTGTCACAATTAGTTTTGATAGAAAATTAATGAATTTTTAACATCAATTAGTTTAAGAATTTTCATTCTTACAAAACAAATATGTCACGTATTATTTCTTTAGTTATTGAAAATTTTAATTATTATTTTATTAGTAAAATACTCATTATTATTTAATTTAATTATTTTATAACAAAATATTGTATAATTTTTAAAATTTTATTACTAATTATTTAATATTTTATATTCAATCCGTGTAATGCACGGGATAATAGTCTAGTGTATATTAATTCAGAAACTATAACTTGGGTTTAATACAATCAGAATAATGAAAAGTATTGAATATTATTTCATTTTATTATTATGATAAATATCCTTCCGTCAGCATACAAATAAGTTTAACTAATTGATTCAATTAAATAGATTATTACCACAATTGCAGATTTTTTTGGTACAACCTTTTAAAGCAGATCGACAATTTGTGAAAAATGATGATGCCACTCCATAATACCTGATTTTGTTTTGAATGTGTCATTTAAATTTAACTTTGACATCGGTGACTTAATTTTCAAATTTTTTTAGAGTTGCTTCTCCTAACAGAAAAGTTAGAATGATCGATGGTCATTTGGTTCTCGAGATGCCTAATGCAGGAATTGTGTTAAAGTATATATATATACCAATTTTATTTTATTCTTAAGCCTTTGTATAATGAATTACTATTGAGAATGTTTCACCCATTGAGTCATGTTGCCATTTTTTAAGTTGGTATCTATTAGTGTGCTCTTATAATACACAATTATAACTACAAAAGCATTTGTATAATGAAATGTATAAGCTAACATTTAACGGAATATTTTTCAAAATTTTCTTATATTTACCTCAATTTTCTTAATTATTCTATAAATAATGCAGCTTTATTTTACATTCTAGGACACTTATTCACGTCACTATGTAACCACATCAGGCTTACACTTAATTAATTTTGTTAGTTTTCTATAAATGCTAAAGATCATTTATCTTATATGTTTTTGATTTGCTATGCTCCATTATGGTAGGGGTGTTCAGAAAAACGAAAACCGTTTAAAACCAATAACCAAGGCGTATCCGTAACCGAAAAAACCGAACCGAATTCTAAATTCGGTTTTCGGTTCGGTTCCTAACCGTATCCGAATTATGAATTCGGTTAATGGTTTTAGAATTTTTTTTAATTCGGTATGTTCGGTTTATTCGGTTTATTGGTTTTAACCGGTTTATTTGGTTTTAATCGGTTTGTTCGGTTATAACCGAAACCGAACTGAATTCGGTTCGGATAACAATTTCTAGAATTCGGTTCGGTTAACGGTTAGAAGAAAAAATTTTGAAAACCGATTAAACCGAACAGAATAAACCGAACAAACCGTTAACCGAACCGATGAGAACTCCTTCATTATGGTGTATACATTTACATGTGCATTTAGTTACACATTGAAGACATTGCGCTTGATTCCTCTGAATGCGAAGAACTATTATATCAAATAACCAGGGTAATTGAAATTCAAAGAAAGGTCAAAACATCATAAAAGGTAATTAATTGAGTTATAAACCATATGTTCTATTTGTTATTGCAACTTTTATTGATGTCTTGTCTCACCGATCTATAAATGGATTGATTTGGTTATGTCTTTAACGTGGTTAATGAGTTAAGTTAAATGATAATAAATAGGTCAAAACTCAAAATGTTTGATGGTATTCAAACATATTGAATTCACTTATATGAACGTTATGAATATTGTGTGGTTACTTCTGTTTGTATTATTCTAGGATGAAAATATGATGGAAGCTTGATGGTTGTTTAACAATTTATATTTCTATATAGTTATTTATTAATAAATTATGTTTTTGTTTAGAATTCTAAAAAAAAACTTATGTCATTATGGTGTTAAAATACCCGACCACTTGACGGGTATAAAATTAGTTAGAATTGGTCGGCGACAATTAGGATAAAACTTGAAAACTTAGAAGTGAAACCTAAAGGTTTAGAAAGTTAGAAAATAAGAAGTGATAGGCTGCAAATTGATATTGTTGCTTTAAATTAAGTGTAAGGATAATCTCTATGCTTTAAAATTGAAGAGGTTAAAGAGACATTTTATAAAGTTTAATAGTAAAACTTAACAATTTTGACATTAAATGTTAGGACAAACCTTAAATTAAAAGAGCTAGGGAAATGTTCAAAATGACGCTTAACAAAGTTTAGGAATCAAATGTAAAAGTTTAGTCGTTTAGTCTCACGACTAATGAATGAATTTTATCACACACTAATAAGGTAATTTAGTCTAAATAATCAAACCATTAATTTAAAATTAAGGTAAAAGCGTATGAGATTCTTGACTAAGAAATTAATTAGACTGACTATGTTTTAAGCAACATCGTAACAATTCAGGAAAAAAAAAAATTGAAGTGTCTAAACTAACACTTCTGTTTAAGGTTGAGATGGCTAAAATAAAACCCTCTTAAGTTAAATTTTTTTTGAAAACTACGAAAAAAACATGTAAAAAAGTTTTTTTTTATTTTTGTTTTACAGTTCTATAATATTATTTAGTCATTTTTATAAAAAGAAAAAAATTCAAAAAAACACTTAGAGAATTTTTGTAAAAAAAATTATTTGTGAACCATGTAATACAAATATAAACACCTTGTAACTCATCTGTCATGTTTGAGCGAAATAGTTACATATGTGTTACATAGTTTACAAAAACAAAAAAATTTCTCTAGCCATTTTTTAATTTTTTTTAAACAACTAAAATAATTATACAAATCTGTAAAATAAAAACAAAAAAACCTTTATTAGTTATTACATAGTTTTTAATTCTATGGAAAGATAAATTTTAATTCACCGGTTCCTTCAACATTATTTCTAGATCTTCATCCCACAAGTGCCTTTCCGGAAAACACTAATTATCACTTTTTTTTTTAGATCTTCGCCTCTCAATAATAGTTCAGCGTTACGTCATCACCTTCATATCTTTATAAACCACCCGTTATCTTTCAATTTTTTCATTAATATTTAATTTAAAATTTGAGAGAGCAATAAAGGAGAGAAGGGTAAAACCCATTTCCATTTTAATCGAGTAGCAGATTAGCAGAAGCAGAGAATTAGGAAATAGGGTTCCTTATTTCCTTTCCAATTTTCTTCAACAGCCAAGTCAATAGCGATTCAAGCTTCAAGCAATCAAGCAGGTTCTGTTTCTTCTTCTAATCTTCTTCAACAATCAACAGCCACGAGACCTGACGAGTGACGACCTTCGACCCAGGTTCTTCACTTCTTCATGAAGCAGCCAAGTTTATTTATTGATTGTTTTTCACTTCTTTGATTGGCGACCCAGGTAACCAGATTCTTCACTTATTGATTAGTTTATTGATTGGTTGTTACTTTATGTATTTGTGTGAGCTGTGAAGTTAAAAAGAGGCTTCAAGTTTATTTATTGAATTATTGATTGTTATTTGTTTGTTGATTAGTTAATTTATTTTAGGGTTTAGGATTACCATTTGTTGACCCGAACCGAATTACCATTAGTTGACCCGAGTATTTAGCCCGAAACATAGCAATACGAAAAAAAAATTTTAACCTATATCTTCCGGCCCCTCTGAAAATTATTTCCAAGCTCTGCCACTGATAGAGATAGAGGAGCAAGATACAAAGAAAAAATGTGCCAGGATTAGATCCAACAGGCTCAGTGTAAGGATTATATATTTGTTTATGTGCACTGTTAATCCAACTTTCTTGCCGTTCTCATAGCTTTGATCATATAACCAACCCATAAACATATGACTAGGTGAAAACTGAACCAAAAAAAAAAAAACTTTAGACAATTAACCGAAACCAACTGAAGACCAATGGAAAAAAAACGAACTGAATCGAACGAGCACATCCATAGATATGAAGATTGACCATACATGTTTCAAATCTTTTACATGAGCAAAGACAAAACAAATTGAACTGCTGGGTTTCAGATAATTTTACATCAAAATGTTAAAGGAAAAAAATGTGTATAATTTGTTTATTTTTTTCTAATAAAATTAAGAATAAATTGCCGAGATGTTCTATGTGATTTGTTTGTAAATCACTTTTGTTTCATAAGTTTTATAATTACACATATGGTTTTAAACTTTTAAAAAGTTATAACATATATAGTTTTTAGGTTTTTTTTTTTTGAACGACTAAGCTTACTCCCACCGAAATTACACCTTACACTTTTAATTACACCCTTGCATAGGATTGAACCCATGACCTTCCAATCTAAGATGCAAGCCTCTATCAAGTGGCCTAGTCCCACATTAGGTTATTTAGATACCAAGATTGAAATCTAAAGACTGCAGATCATAAATATTTAAAGATTTGAATAAATATTAATGAGCAAATCTGTTGAATAAATATTTTATTAAAATAATTATATAAATTTTTAATGGCTATTATATGTTAAATAATTAAAAAAATAAGTTAAGCGTTTTGAGTTCCACGGAGTTTAAGTGCGCAATGGGGGATTGGGGGGTTCATAGTCGTAGCCTTGCTTCTCATACAACGACGGCATGATGTGCGCATTAGCGAGACTTGGAAAGATTCCGAAGCGGGAAAAAAAAAATCCCCCGTTGTTTTGAATTCCATCTCTACTACAGACCCAGACGTAAGAGTTTCTTCTCATCCAGCTCCTCACAAATAAAATCAATTCCTATTAAAATTTTAAATTCAATTAAGATAGAATATAATATATATATATATATATATATTAAAAACTAACTTAAAGGAATAGTAAAGTTTTTTTTTAATCTTGGTCACCAAAGCTTTTATATAATATAAAGTTTTGTTTTTTTTTATTTTAGCCACTAAAACTTTTAATGTTTTGTTTTTTCGATTTTTACCACTAAAACTTTTATATATTATAAGGTTTTGTTTTTTCGATTTTGCCCACTAAAACCTTTTAAAGTTTTGTTTTTTCGATTTTGTCCACTAAAACTTAATAGTAAAGTTTTGTTTTTTTGATTTTAGTCAATAAATCTTTTATATAATATAAAGTTTTGTTTTTTCAATTTTGGCCAAAAAAACTTTTAAAGTTTTGTTTTTTCGATTTTTGCCACTAAAACTTTAATATAATATAAAGTTTTGTTTTTTCGAATTTGGCCACTAAAACTTTTTAAAGTTTTGTTTTTTCGATTTTGGCTACTAAAACTTTTATATAATATAAAGTTTTGTTTTTTTGATTTTGGCCACTAAAACTTAATAGTAAAGTTTTGTTTTTTCGATTTTGGTCACTAAAACTTTTATATAATATAAAGTTTTGTTTTTTCGATTTTGGCCACTAAAACTTTTTAAAGTTTTTTTTTTGATTTTGGCCACTAAAACTTTTATATAATATAAAGTTTTGTTTTTTCGATTTTGGTCACTAAAACTTTTATATAATATAAAGTTTTGTTTATTTAATTTTGGCCACTAAAACTTTTAAATTTTGTTTTTTCAATTTTGTATAATTTTATGTTTATATATATCAGAGTTGTAAAAATCGGCCTAGGCGGCGCCTAGGCGCTAGGCGCCCACTTACTGTGTAATTTTTGGCCTAGGCAGTGCCTAGGCGCTAGGCGGTGCTAGGCGGCCTAGGCGGGGTCTAGGTGGGCTAGGCGGGGCCTAGGCGGCCTGATCAGTTTTTTATTTTTTTTCACTTTTTTGACTTTTTTTTGGCTTTTTTTGGCTTTTTTTGACTTTTTTATGGTAAAAGGGAACAATTTCATGATTATTTAGACATTTCTCAATCAAAAATCTTTAATATGTCTCTGAAACATCGAATCCAAGCAGTTAACATCGAAATTTATCTCTAAACTTTGAACTCAGTGTTTAAGTTTGCACTTTAAAGTACTTTTTTTAGTATATTTAAGTATATTTTTTAAAATTATTTGAAGTATTATATTAAATTATTGATATTGATGTGTGTATATAATATATATTTGTAAAATTACATATAAAAATTCCAATCCGCCTAGCGCCGATTAATCCCGATTAATCCCTAGGCGGTACCTCGTCGCCCGACTAGCGCCTAGCGACTTTTACAACCATGATATATATATAATTGTATAGAGTTTGTGATGATAGATTTGATTTTGCTATGTAACTTATGATTTTGCAAATGATATATAATATCCGTTATCGGAAGTATACTGTGATAACTCGCCGCAACGCGCGTGTGGGATTAAACCTAGTTTGAATTACATATTTAATAACTAATATATTGAATCGTGGATTTCATTTAATATAGATAAAATCTATTATTAATATGTATATTTAGTTGAACGACTAATTTTTGAGTGAATGACGGATCACTAAAGTATCATCGTATCGCAAGCAGTACCACCCGATCATATTTACTACCAAGTCACAAGTTTTGAAGGAAACTTAATACTTCGATAACACCCCCTTATGAAATTCGAACATAACACAATTTGGTTACTAAGTCTTATTCCATCACCAAGATATGACTAGATATATTGTCTTCGGTATATGTATACATTCATAATTTATGTAGGTCTTGAATTTTCATACACCAATCACCTATTTTATATACCATAGTCAAATCAAATCAATCACATTATACTCAAATAATTTTTACTTATACATATTTTTATAAATATTTTTTAATATTAATAAAAATACAAAAAAATGTTATTATTCAAACGTTGATGTATCAAATATCAATATCTTATACTTATCATACCAATAGTTTTGAAGAATGAGCCGAACAAAAACACCTTTGTCAAAGGGGCAACGGCCAAAGGCCCGCATTGGCTCAATAAACGAAGTGATAAAATATCAGTAAATATAACATCTAATGTATTTAAAAAAAATAAAAGAAAAAAGACATTTAATTTGAATTTAGGTTTCATGATTCTGTTTGAAACGCATGCATATGACATATCAATTATTCCTAAATAGTTAAATTTGACCAGAAATTAATTGAATTCATAGCCTCATAGGAAAATCTGATTTTGAAGCCATCAGATCTTACCTTGATTAACTTCATCTTCATCTTTCGTCATCATGCCCTCGATTGTAATAAAGATCGTAAATAGTATAGGTTAAACATGAACATATATGGTAATTCTGTCTTAATCAATCGAATTTCAGTTCAATTTGTGCATCAAATCAGCATTGTTCACCAGAAATCGAAAGCAGATAACATGAATCTAAAGCACAATTGATTCCATTCATTATATACAATTAAGGTTTTGATTCCGATCCAAACCAAATCAAACAAAACAAACAACATTGATCAAAAACACATCAACCCTAGCTAGCAATGAAGCCCCAAGACAGATCCACTTTTCACCTCAATCTCTACACTACAATTCACTCCACTCTCAACTCAATGTGTAAAAATCTTCAAAACCCTAACCCTACCAACCAATTTCATCCTCGTTTCGATCTCCATTGTCGGTCCTTCGATCCCCAATTCGCCATCAACAGCCTTCGCCGTCACCGCCTGCGGCCTTGAAGGAATCAGAAACGACTGATCGGCGAATTTCGCAGACATGTGTTGCGTATGACCGCCGTCAATTTTTCCGGCGGGGATGAATATGAATCCGACCGGTGCGTTTGAGTATGCGAGCTGAAGTGAGCTGTCATAGTGAGTGAATGCGTCTCGATTGAGGTTTGTGATGTTGGAAATAAATAATTACTGTATAGTATTAAAGTTCATGAAAATTAAATAGTAATTATATGTATATAATAATATGTATAGTAAAATAGTGATGCTATGTTCCAAGAACGTGTGTGTGTGTGTGTATATCTGAGTGTGTGTATGTGTGTA
Source organism: Mikania micrantha (assembly GCA_009363875.1). Lineage (NCBI taxonomy): Eukaryota > Viridiplantae > Streptophyta > Magnoliopsida > Asterales > Asteraceae > Mikania > Mikania micrantha. The sequence continues at coordinate 51,742,618 of CM018689.1, read as the reverse complement.
TAATTTGTATCATGTGAAAATCCGATCATAGAGAGAAAACCCTTAAACCCTATCTGAGCCGTCGATTTGCAATCTTGAAAATAAACATGTGGTATTGTGGTCCATATTAACTCACATTAAAATTAATTTGTTTATTTAAAACCTAATTTTTTTCATGTTTAATGTGAGTGACGTTTTGATAATTTAGATTTGGACCACCAAAAGTTTTTTTAACTTTTGAAAAGCGGTAAACAGACTTAAATGATTAAATTTGAGAGATTTGCTTAGAAATTTTGGTTTTTATTAAATTTGAGATATTTGCTTAAAGATTTAGGTTTTTGTTTTAATTCAAACGATTGGTTGCTGATGAGAAATATTTTTGGAGTAAATATTCTGATATTTTTGTAACATATTTATGAGAAATTTGTATGATTTTATATTTTTATGAAAAATTATATAAAGTTCGTTATGAGAAATTTTTTTTTGTTATGCAACATATGTTTCTGAAAATGATATATAATATCTGTTCTTGGTAGTGTACTGTGATAACCCGCCGCAACGCGCGGGGGTTTAAACCTAGTTAAATATGATTTATGGCCCTCATGATTATTTATCTAATTGATCAATTATTTAAATACACATTTAGATAGATGATTATTTGATGGACGTAATTACCCTTAATGTTCTAATTAGGGTTTCTCCTTTAAGTGTACATATAAATAAGAGATAATTAGCTCATTATTATGGTTGCTTAACATCACAATCATCTTCTCCTCACAAGAGAGAATTCATGACCTCTCACCGAGCTCTCCTAATCCATCCTAATCGTGCACCCTAAACGGGAACCCGGTCAAGATCGTCTCAAGTATCATGTCTGGAATCAACAACGCATTCACTGGATTCACATGTTTCATCTAATCTCTATTTCTTTACTGATTTCGTGTTCATCTTTAAATCTGAATCAAAGAAATCGATCCAACATGTGACGGATAAGAACTGGAAGAAGGTGAAGTTGACGGTGCCGTTGGAGATCGAGAACGTCGGAAACTGTACGGAATCGACGGCGATCTTGGTGTTCTTTGGTTTGAAGACAAGGAAATAGACGAGGGTAACGGCGACGGCGACGAGAAGCAAGAAAACAGTTGCCACCATGCATGAAGCTAGATTGGTCCGACCTTGTTTGGATCTATGATGGTGGTGAGGCTCGTACATGGTTTCACTCTACCGATTTGCTTGAACCAGAGTGAGTGAAGAGATTGAAGCATATATTATAATTTGAGAAATTATTGGGAAAGTGAAAAAAGAGTTTTTATTTTCTCTTCATCCTTTATTTTATTTTTTTAACAGTGTCTTCATCCTTTCGTATTTATGTTTTCGTTAGGTTATAGACCCGTGTATAACACGGTTTGCGAATAAAAAATATGTGATTTTATAATTATGTCTCTATAAATTTACATAATTAAAATAACTTTATTACATCGTTTTGAATTTACATGATTATATTAAAATAATAATATTAGTCATACATTTTTTATACAGAAAAACTTTAAAAATAAAAATTTATAAAAAAACGTTTCTTAATATATGTGTGTGTATAAAACATTAAACATAGATGTATTACACACTTTCACATGTTAAATATTTAATGTTAAAATTATCTGTTTAAATTAACATAATATATATTTTTTTAAAGACGTTTTATAAAAAATTAAAGAATTTATTTATAATTTAATCATATTATTTGCTAAGTTAATTAAAACCATTAATATTTAATAGGAGAGAAAAAAGAAAAAGAAGTCAAAGTTTAATAAAAAAAATGGATACAAACATTTATTATGAGAGAGATGAGGGAAACCAATATTTAAGTAGTTTAAAAACTTGACATGTGGCATATGAAAACCTTTATTTATTATATAGTATATAAATATAAATTTGGTAAAATTTGCAAATTGCTTTTTCAGATCATTGCACAAATGGTTTATTCGTTTAATCAAATTACAGATTTAGTTATATAAGTTTTAAAAATTACAAATTTAGTCCAAATGTTAATGTGAAAATTATATATATTGTTCTTATAGTTTGGTCAAATTATATGTTTGGTCCTCAATATTGAAAATTTACAAACTTAAATCCAAATATTTGTGTACAAATTGCATAAATGGTTCTATGGTTTAATCAATTAAAGATTTAAGTCCCCGAATAAAATCATGATTCTAATTTAAATGTTAAAACCTAATTATCTAAGATTGATTAATTTAAAATCCAAACTAATTATTTAAACAATATTAAATGTTAAAACACATTAATTAAAATTGATTAATATAAATAATCTAGAATTCAAACCAATTATTTAATCACTATTAAAATAGTTCATTGCTAATAAGTCATATTAGTTAAGATTGAGTTATAAAAATAAGTTGTGAATCAAAGCTAATTATTTAATCATTATTAACATAACTTGCTAATTTAAAAGGTTTAAAAGTTTTGTCTACTTAACGTTTATCATTCAATATTTTTTGCTATTTTTTTTGTTTAATGAATTAATATGATTATAACTATTTTAAAGAACTTTATGAGATAATTCAAATTATTTATATTTCGATCTCAAATAACTAGGTTCTAATATTTAAAATATAAGGTTAAGTTAAACTAAATAATCCTCCTAACATAAAAAGCTTAAGAAAGGATCTTCAGTCATTAAATCATTAGTCAATAGATACATTGAAATTAAGTTGAAGGGTATTTTAGTAATGACTAGTTTTGTTGACTTTTTATCAAGTTCCCCATCTTACTTAAGCGTTTATAACTTTTACCTACGAAATTATTTTTTGAAAAAAAAATATACCATAAAAAGAGCATTTTTTATCTTCAAAATTACTATAGTGTTGCTATACAAAAATTTTGTTTTTTTTAGTTTAATCTGTCTTTTGTACATGTCATTGTGTCTTTTGTACAAGCCATGTGTCTTTTGTGTTTCTGTTCAATGTTGTGTTTTCGTGGAAAATTTAAGACACAATGATATTGCAAAATACATAATGTCAAACAAAGATGACATAATGACGAGTATAAATAAAACAATAATTTTTAAAAATACACAATTACCTGTAAAAAGACACAATGAGGAGTATGAACAATTTTGTACTAGTCATTGTATCTTTTGTATAAGCATTGTGTCTTTTATATTGATGATTGTGTCTTTTATATATGTCATTGTGTCTTTTGTAATTCTGCTTAATTTTATGTTTTCCTAAACAATTTAAAACACAATGGTTTTGTAGAATACAAAATGTTAAGCAAGGATGACACAATAACGAGTATATATAACACAATTATTTTTAAAAAGGACATAATTACCTGTACAAAGACGTAATTACATTTAAGGAAAACACAAAAAAAAATTATACACAAACGTTTAAGAAAGACACAATGACAATAATTAGATACAATGAGCTGAAAAAATTTCAATTTTATAGCAACATTATACTCATTTTAAAGATAAAAATACTTGTTTTTATGATATATATTTTTTTAAAAAAATAATATCGTATGTAAAAATTATGAACGTTTGAAAAATATGAGAGAAAGTAGTTATGACTAAATTACCCTCTAACAACTTTTCATTTTAAAATTTTAAACTTTCCCTCTTAGATTTGATCTCATAATCTAATAGTTAATAATCATTCTTAGCCTTTTTAAGATAAAAGACTATTTACTTAAACCTAGTCCTTAAAATATAATAATAATTATATTTGGGGACTAGATCTATAATTAATCAAACCATACAAACCATTTATGCAATATTCCAACAAATGTTTTGACTATGTTTGCAATTTTTTAATGTTAAGGACCAAACATGCAATCTGATTAAACCATATGGACCATGTATATAACATTCTTATAAATATTTGGAATAAATTTATAATTTTAAAGTTTGAAAACCAAATCTGTAATTTAATCAAACTATATTAATCATTTATGCAATTAACTATTATTTTTTATTGTATACGTTTGATTACGATTTTTTATTTTTGTAGGGTAGGAAGGGTAATTTTAAGCAAGGGTGGCAAAACAAAACCAGCTACAAAAAAAATAATTAATAAATAAAAAAATTGACTTCATTAAATATAAAAAATTTAATTTATTATTATCAAACTCTATAAAGGGTGAATATTTATGGTAGAAGCTTTGAAAAAGGTCTTGATTTTTAGTTTACTTTGCTAACTTGAAAAACAAAACCTAAATTGTTGTTTACAAATTTTTAGTCTTTTAACTAGAAAGCCAGAAACTTAATCACTTTTTTAAAAGTATAAACAACTGTAAACACTAAGCACAAGAGATTATGTCTTTGAAATTATTTACATACAGTATAGCATGACATAAAAAACTTAACAAAATAATTATCGCATTTATATTAAAATACCAATTTGAACATTTTACTCAGGGAAAAGTGATGGTTAATTTATTCCAAAAGGTTAGATTTTTTTTTTTTATATAGAAAATGGTGTTAAAGTTAAGTATTAGTATAATTGCAATCCAAGCTACTTCATATCTAAGGTTCAGCACCAAACAAATTAAACAACGAGTTAAGTTGACATGCATGAATATATTTGTAAAAAATATACCAAAGCTACAATTTTTTTTATTTTTTTGGGATAAAGGGCATTTTGCCCAGAAAAATATATAAAACCAAGAAACCAAACGACAATTACAGACCAAGAAGGGCATACCCTCCAGTACAGACTTTGTCCCTAAAGATATCTTTAGGACTCATGTGTTGCGTTGGGTCTAATATATATACACATAGCATACCATACATTAATCTCGAAAACCACACGTCATCACGATAAATGAAAAATCATAAAAGTATACATGGGTTAGGCATATAACTTCCGTTTAATTATTACACCATTCATTAAACCTTTAAATCTAAGAAGCATTCCAAAAAAAGCATGGTAAACTTCTCACCCACTCATTCATTTCAATCTATATGTGTTCTTGCTTCTTTTATGCTCATGACTTCCATAAAATTGGAATAATTCAGGGTTCCAGATTCTAGTTTTTGGCTGTTCTTTGTTTGTAGTGGCGATTTTATTGGTGGCAAGTGATGAATGGAATGAATATATCAATGTAGTTCTTCCTCTCCCATATGCTAATATGGCACATTTTGTGTGCAAACCTATATGGCATGTGACATGCATTTCAACATGTCTAATACGTGATACTACGTGTAACAACTTATTCAAAAACATTCTAGAACCTCTAGAATTTTCAACCAACTATTCACATTCTATATAAGTTTATAATTTTCATTCTTCCTCATTACAACTATTTTATTCCTCATCAAGACCAACCTGTCATTTCACCATCTTCAATTCCTTACACCAAAAACTCTATATTTTTACATCTATATTTGTTGTGACCAGTCTCTATCATCATCACCATCATCCTCATCGAAATTCATACAAGGATGAACTAAGTTTGAAGATTGATTTATTTCACAAAATGTGGTAAGCCTTTGTTTTAGTTTCTTGTTCTTTTCCTTTCATTTCACTTAATGATGAATCAATTTCTAAATCCGATGCATCTCTTTTCTTACTCGAAATCATTTCCATCCTGATGCTTTGATTATTCACATTTGTTATTCTAGTTCTAGAATTATGTAAACAAATCCCTGTATGACCCCAAATTGCATAAATGTGTTAGAAAAACGCTAAATGTGACAATATGACATCTTTTTGCCATGAAATCCAGTTTAATAATTTTAATAACAAATTCATTGATGAGTACATGAAGAAAAAAAGAACCAAAACCGGCTAGTCTCATGTTGTGTCCAAATCTACACTAAAGCTGCAAATTCAAACATTATAGAAATATTTTTCAACACATTATTTTATATTCAGTTTAACATATTCATAATTAGTAGTGAAAATCAAAGAATTAGGGTTTGTAATGTAAAATATAATACATGGATTAGAAAACATGAATTAGGGTTTTTATTTCCATATGTCAATTACATGAATTAGTAGTAAAAATCAAAGAATGATTCATGGATGTTCAAAAGTTACCTTCTTTTGATTACAGAGAAATACGGGTTGCAATAGTGATGGCGATTACAACATCGGTGGGTCGAACAACTGATGTTGTTGCTATTGATGAAGACGGCAACCTATTTTCACCGATCCAGACTACAATTGATGCAGGTCGCTTCAAAACGATGGATAGTTCAAATCCAGTTGAGAATATGGCTGATTGTTAGACCCACTTTATAATAGTTTTATTTATAATACGTGCGGAAATATGGTCCCAGATTTTTAAAAATTTCGGCATGACCTATTCTAAAATATCGATTTTCTTACGAAATAAACCTGTTCAAACTCATAATTTTTGACTACTACGAATAGACAATACCACCGTATAAAATTCGACCCATTACAACTATTTAACGAAACCGACTAAAACAACAACCCATAATGTATAATATTTAGGTTTTATCAAAACATTTCGTTACGTGTCATGCGAAATCTTGGATAACCGATCCGAGACTTATTCTGTTCCTTATTGCATTGGAGCTTTACCTACAATTACACCCAACATTTTAAATTAGCAAAACGCTAAGTAAGTAATCAATGCCACCATATTTGTACAAAAGAATAGTTATCACCACCCACGTTAATTTATACTTGCCACTATTTTATTTAAACTGACATCCACCATCCGCCATCCACTATATAGTAAGAGAAATCATCTCTTACATAATCACCATATAATAGGATTACTACCACCATAAGTAGACAAATTGGGAATTTACTTTTGTCTTGGCTTTACCAAGTCTAATGGGCCCCCGGACATACCTCTTTTCTTAACTTGTGTTTATATTATAAAGTAGGCTATGAGCATTAGAGGAGGCATGCGGTATACCAATGAAACCAGTTTAGCTTTATTATCTGATTTATAAACATACAATTACTTTTGTTTTTCACATACATTTTTTCATTTTCTTTAGTGATGAATTCAATGGCTGATGGAAAGAAGAGTGGGCTAAAGAACATCCTGGTGGTGATATCCCGTTGCTTAATCTTGCAGGTCAGGATGTAAGTGATGCATTTATTGCATTTCATCCTGGTACTGCATGGAAATATCTGGACAAACTCTTCACTGGGTACCACTTGAAAGACTACAAAGTTTCAGAAGTTTTTGGAGACTATCGAAAAGTTGTATCCAAGTTTGCAAAAGCAGGGATGTTTGAGAAGAAAGGTCACGGGTAATTTACTCGCTCTGTTTTGTGTCTTTGCTACTTTCCGCTTGTGTGTGGCGTATTAGATTCTGGAAGCTTCTGGATTCATATGCTTTCGGGGTGATATTGGGATTAGCATGGATGCAAATTTCTTATTTGGGTCATGATGCGGGTCATTACCAAATGAGGGCAACACAATCCATCAAGAACGCTGCATATATCAAGAAACTCAGTCGACTAACGAATTGAACAATTTGAGAAGCAATTAATCGTGTACGAACAACAATTTGAAAATCCAAGAGAGGGGGAGTGATCATATATAAACATCAACAATCTTATGGAAAAAATTCTTAGACATGGTTCGGAAGAGTGGAAAAGATTTTGGAAAAAAGAACCATAAACATTAAACGCCATTAAAATCAAGTATCATCCACAATAGTTATCAAAAATAAACAATTTCCGTTATAATTAATCAAGAAAACTTATGAAAACCTTATATTACAGTGGCAGGGCCGCAGGGGTGCAGTGTGCCGGCGTTGGCTTGGGCGGTGAAGTAAGACGCCGGTGATAGAACGGTGTTCTAGTGATGGCGTTCCGGCGATAGCGTTCCAATGATGGCGTGATGACGCACGCATTTTAATATATTCATATATATAATTAGAGAGAGAAACAAAGAGGGGAGAGAGAGAAATGAACCTTGATCAAAAATTACAAAATTTCATTCGATCAGATCAAAACTTTACAGAAAAGAATGTGAAAAAAAATCAAGAAGGCTAATAAGAAAAGAAAAAATTGCAGTTGCTGGTTTCAAGAACCTGATTCAGACTCAGAATCAGAAGGCCTTTCCAGTTCTATAACCTCGGCAACATCTTGGGGCATCATGGCGGCGACGACAACAGGAGGAAGAGGGGAGGTTGAATGTTAATAACCCCGTTCACAATCAAACCACCGGTGGCGGCGACCGGAGGTGGAATGTTCCCCGTGCACCACATTGGGTTGTGGTGCCATCGGGTTCACAAGCAATTGTAGGCCCACCGGCGGTGGATGATCAACGGGTTCTTGAACGTTGGCTGGAGGTTCCATTGGCGCACGAATTGATTTGATTTTCTACGTGATTAATTTTATAGCCATGGCCCATGGGTTTCTGAACCGGGCCGACAGATTGGACCAGGAACCGATGGGTTGATCAGCCCAAAATGACCTTGTGAGACGCCTTCAAACAAACCGGCCAGTTGAGTCAGTTCACCGGTCGGATCGGATTTCGTTTTTTTAACTAAAATTCAAATAATGAAACATTAAAACCAAACACTATATTTTATTAACATGATTATGTTTGTTTAAAAAATTGTTTATGTTTGATTAAATGTGTTTATAATTGTATAATTTTTTGGAGTATTGTATATATTCGTTATGTCATTCGATTCTTTAACCTGATTCGACCGGTCCGACCAGTAACTAGTAAGACGATCGGTTCAACGTCCGGTACAACTCTGAAAACATTGTTTATACCTAAATTATTCACTGAGAATAATAACTAACCATTATCTAATTTCCACTAAACGTTTTCATAAACTGATCGGACCGAAAACAATTGCTCGGTTCGGTCTGTTTTAAAATTGGATGGTTAGGTTTATTGTTTGAGTATACTAAAAATCGAGTGGTTTGATGCGGTTTACGAATTGCATTTTTACTGAACCGTATACACCGCAAAAACCGTGTGTGTACGATTGTTTGTTTAAAAAAGTATTAGGTTATTACACCGTGTATTACACAAAATAAATATAAATATAAAAGATTAAAGAATTAGAACTAATAATTTGAAAATTATGAAACAATATTTTGATATAAGATGATCAAAGTATGTATTAACAAATATACTTTAAACATTATAACAACAATTCAAAAGTTTAGTATCTATACAATTGATATTTGATAGGTAAAATATTATTTTCATAATTATTAAAGTTATTTTGAAGGACCAATGAACACTTAAAAAGTTTAATATGAATTGACTAAATTTATTTTGTTATAAACCAATAGTTTTATAAAAATTTGTATATTGAAGTTAGTGAAGTAAGAAATTAATTAAGATTTAAAAATTAAAAATAATAACTACTTAAAAATTATAAAATTATATTTTAAAATAAGATATAATTTAAATCTACTCATAATTATTAAGAAAAAAAAATTATATTTTTGTATTTAAGTATACAATTTAATTATTTAAAATTATTAACCTTAAATAAGAGAGAAAATTAGTAAAATATAATTAAATGAGAGATTAATATAATAGTGACATTTAATGTTGAATGGATATGAAAGTAACATTTGGCAAAATTGATGATAAATGAATACAAGAATGACAAGTGTCATATTTGTTTTTTCTATTAGGTAGTATAAATAAAAATGATCCTCAGCTCAAGTGGTTGAGAGGAGGTACTCTGTGGCTTCAATATTGGGGAGGTCACGGGTTCAAGTCCTGGCATGGACAAAATAGGGTTTCATGCTGGGTTAGGGGTTTTCTCTCACTTATGGTGGGTTTCCTCCTATTGGGTGTGGATATGATTGGGTGGGTATATGACCCGTCAGTGATCCAAATTGTCGTTCAAAGAAAGGTAGTATAAATAAAACAAATAGTATAATTAATTAAGGGTTTAAAGGATTATTTTAAACCCTAGAGATTTAATAATTTTATGCCAACAAATATTTAATTAGGATTATAGATTTTGAATTTCTATTTAAATAAAATTTTTAACTTTTAAAATCAAACTAAACAAACACAACTAACATGTCACTAAAATAATTAACATACACTCAATGTATTTTTAAATTCTTCCATAAATAAAATAAAATAAAATAAAATAAAATGATTTCAAAAACTTTAACTATTCAAACAAAAATCAAACTCGATGACCATATTGTGATTACATTATGAACTCTTTAGAAACATAGCAAAATCCCTTAGCTTATAAACATTAAACTATCTAGATACGTAGCTTGTGATTGTTTTTGGACACTATTTGAGCTAGAGCTTATCATCTATTTGCTAAGCTATTAAATCATTCAGGTGAGTTCTTCATACCCCTCTTTTGTTTGTTATCAAACATCGAGTCTAATGTTGTAGAAATTACTTACTTGATGTTATGAATTAGAGGGTTCGGCTTGAATAACCGAGAGTCGATCGTCAGGCCCTTCTAAGGCTTAGTTTGCGATCGTTTGATGATTGTGAGTTCGTTTGTTCGACTTAGAAAGCTTCGCAGTGGACCAATGTCACACCCCCAAATTCCCACTCGTGGTGTCAGTCCACGTGGGTGTGACGTGGCCAGGATCACAGCTCATGGTCATATAGAACGACTCTATATGAGTTTCGCAATCACACAGATTTGTAAAATAACATAGCTTCCATAATTAAGCAGCGGAAAGTATTTAATATTAAAGTAGCGGAAATAAAGAGAAATACAGCGGAAAGTAAATTGTTTGAATCAGACACTACGAAAGTTTAAATTGTTTTCAACTCACATCCAATGCACACAATGCCTAGGACACGAGTCTACATGCAGGCCAGACTCCTTAGGCTTCCTTGTGCGCATCCTAGCTTAAGCTCCGTTAGTTACCTGAGAATACATGCGAAAAGTGTCAACTAAAAAGTTGGTGAGTTCACAGGTTTAGACAGACAGAAATAGTAAACAGACATATACTGGGTATGTTAAGTTTAGTTGGATACTACGATCCGTGGAGTGTGTCAGTTCATCTTACCGAAACTAGACTGTTCCCGTTTGCCTCCGCGAGTCATCGCTGAACTCGCATTTCACATCGAAATTACACTCGTTATGACCTTCAGTCAACATTGGTGCCGAGTGGGGTTAGTCAAACCCAGTAGTACTACGTAATTACGACTCGTTTGAATACACAACTAACGGTAAGGATAAGTGAGGACTTTATGCGATAATAGTTACACTCGAAAATAGTTTTCACAACATACCAGTCATACATCTAAAACAGTTGCATTGTATTCTCACCCCAATAGTTTAACAAAAGCAGTTAAAGAGTAAAAGTGGGGCCGTAAACTCACCTGAGTTTATGTTATGCGTTAGCTCAAAAGAGTGCAAGTGTAGCTCGCCGGCTAGTAGTCACCTATATCACATAGGTACTATGAGTTTGTGTTCACAAGTGTGGGTCTCACCGAGCCGTGTTAGTGTTCAACAACACTAAGTGGTTATGTAGGTCGAGTTGACCGTGTTTGACCGTGTCGATCGTGTTTGACCTAACGACCCGTTGGTGACGGTCTGGATCAAGTGTTCGTGTATCGTGCGGTTTTAGTGTCGTGTGAAGTGTACGGATACCAAAATCATTCCTATGAGGAAACTTACTATTTATGGTAAGTTCCTATTTTAGGAAAGTTTCCATATTTGGCAAGTCATGCATAAGATCATATTCCGATTATTCTAACATGCATATTTATCCTAAATGAGCATGTTATCATATAGCACATAGTTACACATAATCGGTTTAGCATGATTTGCGCATTAAAGTTTCCATTTATGGAAAGTTACTAAAATAAGCATGTTTAACCAAGATAAGTAACAAGCCTTTTCTAAAGATCATTACCCTAGTCCTAAATTATCATAAAATCATATTCGTTATAACAAACATATTGCTATTCATAGACTTTGTAAAATAAAGTTACTATTTATAGTAACTTTTGATAAAACACATCTTTCAACCATGTTAGGACTTAAAATCATTTATCAACATCATAACAAGGTTAATTATGCATACCAAACATACAACATTCCTCAAATTCATCATTCACTAGCAACATTGTAACAAAAAGTTTCTATTTATAGTAATAACCATAAAAATCATATTTTCAATAATTCTAATCATCCCAAAGCATCAATAATCATCATATTATCTTCTAAACATCATTTCCTAGCATAACATATAGATCTAAACACACCAATGTGGTCATTTTATCAATATTGCACCTTTTGTAACTATAAAGTTACTATATTTAGCAATAATCACCAAATAGCCATTTTTGACAAAATCAAGTATTCTAAATCATGTAGAACATCATCAATATCACTCCTAGTAACATTTCAATATCAAAAATCTCCAAACACATCATGGATCGTGCATGCATGTGGATTAAAGTAACCATTTCTTAGTAAAATCAACAAATAGCCATTAAATCCTCATAATAGCATTATAGATCATCATTATATCATCACATCAGTAACAAACATATTCAATAACTGATTAATAACATCAAAAATTCGTGGTTAAGTGTGTGATGGTGATGCATGTGGGTATTTCCCCTTGCATGTGTGCCTAAAGGTGATTTTAAGCAAGATTGGACATAGAACTACCTCCTTGAGCTAATTTCCAACCAGGTGATCGACCACACAGCAGCTAGAGGGCCTGAGAATCTCCTGAAATCGTCCAAGGAGGGTGGCACAAGTAGTGGGATGAGCTAGATGGCCTTCCAAGGTCCTCTTGCACTTCAAATCTTCAATGGAACCTTCAAGATAGCTTCTTTGCAGCTCCAATGGTGATATCAGTAGGTTGTGGGTCGAGAAGGAGGGTTTCCAGTCGATAGAATCGGATAGGGGTGTAACAGAATGATTAGTCTTGATTTTATAAAGATTTTGCGTGTTGGCCGCCATCGCGTACCGCGGAGCCTGTCCAAAAAGTATCATCGCGTACCGCGAAGGCCCAAATAGGTGCCCATCGCGTACCGCGATGGGTCTCGGTTGAGCCCAATACGCCCAATTTCATTGTTTTGAGTCGAAATTCTCGTATTTCTCGAATACGATCATTGTTTCTCGACACATAAGCGTTGTTCTAACTAATTTAGGTTCACCGAACCTAAGTGCAGTGTTTTCGTGTTACAGTTTGATCCGTTCACCAACGTTCGTCATTCAAGACACGTGCGAGTTTCGTGCGATAATTCCTTGAATTATCGGTGTGTTTGGACTGTTGTGCCACGTGTCACACTAAATGCATTTATTCTAGTGCCACGTATGAAATAATAATAAACATTATTATTAAAAATAATAGAGTTGCTGACCTGGAATTTACGAGGTGTCACATCATCCCCCAGTTATTGGGAATTTCGTCCCGAAATTCAGTTCATGTGCCGGTGTTGGTTTGATCGGAGAATAGATGAGGGTATTTCTTCTTCATCTGATCCTCACGTTCCCAGGTGTACTCCGGTCCTCGTCGTGAGTTCCATCGAACATTTACAATGGGTATCTTACTATGTTTCAACTTCTTGAGTTCCCGGTCCATAATTTCCACCGGTTCCTCAACAAAGTGAAGCTGTTCATCAATCTGGATTTCCTCCAAAGGAATCGCGAGCGTTTCGTCTGATAAGCATTTCTTGAGGTTTGAAACGTGGAACACATTGTGTACGCTACTCAGTTCCTGTGGTAGCTGTAGTTCGTAGGCCACAGGGCCTATCCGTTTAGTGATCTCGAATGGTCCTATATAACGAGGGTTTAGCTTTCCCCGTTTCCCAAATCGAATCACTCCCTTCCAAGGCGAGACTTTAAGAAGTACTCGGTCTCCTACTTGGAATTCCAAAGGTTTGCGCCTCTTGTCGGCATAGCTCTTTTGTCGATCTCGAGCTGCTGTCATTCTGTTGCGTATTTGCACGATCTTTTCAGTTGTTTCGTGCACAAGCTCGGGTCCGGTCAGTTGGCTTTCCCCAACTTCCGCCCAACAAAGTGGTGATCTGCACTTGCGCCCGTAAAGTGCTTCAAACGGTGCAGCTCCAATGCTGGTGTGGTAGCTGTTATTATATGAGAACTCTACCAACGGTAAGTGAGTCTCCCAGCTGTTACCAAAGTCTATCACACACGCTCGAAGCATGTCTTCCAAGGTCTGGATGGTTCGTTCACTCTGTCCATCCGTTTGTGGGTGATAAGCAGTACTCATATCCAACCTCGTCCCGAGTGCCTTGTGTAAGGACTTCCAAAAGTGAGCCGTGAAACGACTGTCTCGGTCTGATATTATGGAGGTCGGGACTCCGTGTCTGGATACGATTTCCTTCAAGTAGATTCGGGTCAACTTTTCCAATTTATCAGTTTCTTTGATCGGCAGGAAGTGTGCCGATTTCGTAAGTCGGTCTACGATAACCCAGATGGTATCGCAACCACTTGTGGTCTTTGGTAGCTTTGTGATGAAATCCATGGAAATCTGTTCCCATTTCCATACCGGGATTTCTGGCTGTTGGAGTAATCCCGAAGGCTTCTGGTATTCTACCTTGACCTTTGAGCAGGTCAGACACTTACTCACATACGTTGCGATTTCTGACTTCATGTTAGGCCACCAATAAGTTGCCTTTAGGTCATGATACATTTTGTCAGAGCCTGGATGAACTGAGTATCGGCTCTTATGAGCTTCATCCATTACTACCTTCCTTAAGTCCCCAAATCGTGGAATCCAAATACGATCCAGCAGGTAGTAAGCTCCGTCGTCCTTTTGTTTCATCTGTTTGTCCATCCCTCTCATGGCTTCGAGAGTGAGGTTCTCGGTTTTCAACGCTTCTTGTTGTGCGACCCGAATTTGGTTAGGCAATTCGGAGTGAATGGTGAGTTGTAGTGCGCGCACGCGTTTGGTTGTTTCCTTCCGGCTTAGCGCGTCGGCGACTACATTGGCTTTACCGGGATGATATTTGATTGCACAATCATAATCACCTATCAGCTCGACCCATCTGCGTTGTCTCATATTTAAATCTTTTTGGTCGAAGATGTGTTGTAGACTCTTATGATCAGTGAATATCGTGCACTTGGTGCCGTACAGATAATGTCGCCAGATCTTTAGTGCGAACACTACGGCTCCCAACTCTAAGTCGTGAGTTGTGTAGTTCTTTTCATGCACCTTCAATTGTCGTGACGCATAAGCTATAACTTTCTCACGTTGCATCAGCACACAACCGAGTCCTTGCTTTGATGCGTCACATTACACCACAAAATCCTCGCACCCATCTGGTAGCGATAAGATCGGTGCACTGCACAATTTCTGCTTCAACAGATCGAAAGCAGCGTCTTGCTTTTCTCCCCATTCGAATTTCTTGTCTTTGTGTGTGAGGGAAGTCAATGATTGCGCGATCTTTGAGAATCCCTCGATAAACCGCCTGTAGTACCCGGCCAATCCTAAGAACTGTCGCACCTCAGTTGGTGTCTTAGGCGCTGCCCAATTCTTGATTGCCTCGATTTTAGCTGGGTCTACGTGTATCCCTTTCTCGTTTACTACGTGTCCAAGGAACTGAACTTCGCGAATCCAGAAATCACATTTGGAGAATTTCGCGTATAGTTGTTCCTTCTTTAGTAGTTCTAAGACACGTCTCAAGTGATCGGCATGTTCTTCCTGAGTCTTCGAGTAGATCAAGATATCATCAATAAATACGATTACGAACTTATCAAGGTACGGCTTACACACCCGATTCATGAGGTCCATGAATACCGCCGGTGCGTTAGTCAGCCCAAAAGGCATGACCAGAAACTCATAATGTCCATACCGTGTTCTGAAGGCTGTCTTTGGTACATCTTCCTCCTGTATTCTAAGTTGATGGTAACCGGATCTCAGATCGATCTTCGAATAGTAGCTTGACCCTTGTAGCTGGTCAAACAGGTCATCTATTCGAGGTAGAGGGTATCGATTCTTGATTGTTACCTTGTTTAGTTCTCGGTAGTCTATACACATACGGAATGAACCGTCTTTCTTTTTAACGAACAAGACTGGTGCTCCCCAAGGTGAGAAGCTCGGTCGGATAAATCCTTTATCTAGTAACTCCTGCAGTTGATTAGATAGTTCCTGCATCTCGGTAGGGGCCAATCGGTACGGTGCCTTGGCTATCGGTGCTGCTCCTGGTGTTAGATCTATCTGAAACTCCACTTGCCGTGTTGGTGGTAGTCCGGGTAGATCATCAGGAAAAACTTCAGGGTAATCGCGAACAACATTGATGTCCTCGATCTTTCGTTCCTTCTTAGGTTGTTCGGAGATAAGGGCTAGGATAGCCGTGTATCCCTTCTTCAGATATTTGCTTGCTTTCATACAGGATATGATGTTTAACGGTATCCCGCGCCGTTCTCCCTGGATTGAGATCTGCTCTCCGCTTGGCAACGCAATTCGCACAATCTTCTCATTGCAAACAATTTCAGTGTGGTTTGCAGATAGCCAATCCATTCCAATCACCACGTCGAAGCTCCCGAGAGTTACCGGCATCAGGTCAATCACCAGTTGATGGTCTGCTAGTGTTAGAACACATCCCTTGATGATATATTGTGTTTCGATCAGCTTGCCGTCCGCTAACTCTACGGTATACTTATAGTCTAGTGGTGTCGGTGTCATATTAAGTAATTTGCTAAAGTCACTAGAGATAAAGCTCCTATCGGCACCGGTATCAAATAATATGCTAGCATAGACATTATTTAAAAGAAACGTACCGGTGACGACATGTGGATCGTCTTTAGCTTCTCCAGAACCAATCACGAAGGCTCGCCCTTTTGCTGCACCACCTCCACCCTTCTTCAATTGCGGGCAGTCCCTTCGCATGTGCCCCGGTTTACCACATTCGTAACACCCCTTGAGTGTGTTTTGATTGTTGTTGTTGGGGTTTGATCGGCATTCTTTGGCCATGTGCCCGTTCCTTCCACAGCTGGTGCACTTGGCTCTTTTGCAGGGGCCGAAGTGATGGAAGCTACAGGTGTTGCACTTTGGGCTGTTGCCCTGGTATCCTCCTTTACCCTGAGTGTTTGGTTGGGTGGCAGTAAAAACTTTGGCAGGTGCGGGTCGGTGTTGAGCTGGTTGTTGTGGTGAGAAGATACGGTTATTGCTGGGTTCCCACTTTCGCTTGATTTCCTGGGGTTTCAGGTGTTCACCCCTCTTAGACAGTTTCCCCTGAGCTACTGCCTGGTCTGTCAACTTGTGTGCCAAGCGAATCAGTGGTTGGATGGTGGTGTGATCGGCTGCTGTCACCGTGCTCTGTATCTGTTCCGGCAACCCACTGATGAATTGCTCGATCTTTTTGTACTCCGGCGTCACCATTGCCGGGCACAATTTGCACAGTTCATGAAACCGAGTACAGTATTTCTCGATTTCGGATCCCACCATCTTGTGCACCCAAAATTCCTCCTCAAGCTTCCGGATTTCATCACGAGGACAGTACTCCTCGTGAAGCATCCTTGTAAAGTTCTCCCAGGGAATGGAGTTTGCAGTTTCCAGTCCGAGGGTCTGGACATGGGTATTCCACCAGGTGAGAGCTGGTCCCTCTAGAGTTCCTGTGGCGTATTTCACCCGGTTCTCATCCGAGCATTCAGCCATGGAGAAAACTGACTCCAGCTTCTCGATCCAACGAAGCAGTCCCACTGCTCCTTCAGTACCTTGAAACTTGTGAGGGTGACAGCTCAGGAAGGCTTTAAACGAACATCCCTTTGCCGCTCCCCCATGAGATCCTGTGCATCGTAGTTCAATGCAACGTGTTAGTGTCTAGGCTGCCTATACTATGTTAGTCATGTTAGGCAAAAGTCAATACCGTTGTTAGAGCCACTCGTCTCACTGGCGTGTCGATTGGCTTCGTACTCTGCGAGTACCTTGTTGAATTTTCGTTCGACCATCATGTCGATCCGTGCCTTTTCGGCCTTGCGTTTGAGTCGAAGGGCATTGGTTCCTCTTCCCGACATGTTTCTATATAGAGAGGTTAGAGTGTTAGTCATCAGATGCTAAGTGTTAGCCGAAGTTAGGATTGTTGTCATGTCAAATGTCAAGTTAGCTATCATAACAAAGCTTCAAATAACAGTAGTAATAATAAAACAGATAATAATAATAAAGTATAATTTCCATTAATATCAATCTTGAAGTACAATAATTTGAAAAGAAAGTACAATGCGAGTTCTCCGAGCACATCCCGCTCGTCTAGGCTAAAATGAGATAAAAGGAAAGACAGTACAAAATAAGGAAAATCTACTAATCCGAGTCCATGGAGACATGGGAGATGTTACTAGCTGCGTCCCCATCCTCGTCATCGTCCTCCTCCGGATCCTCGTCGGGATCCTCGTCAAACTCTCCCTCTTCGAGGTCCTCGGCCTCGAACTGTGGTCCGTCATCCTCAGCTGGCGGCTCCTCGACAAACTGTGCCGCCCATGCGTTAAGCATGGCGTCACTCGCCTGTACCATAGCCTGAGTCTCGGCTATATCTGTCCGATTCTCAGTAATACGCCCGTCATGCTCCTGCATGACATCAACTATCTGGCCATGCTGAGACATGAGCTGAGACACCTGGAGACGTAATGTCTCCACCTGTTCCTCCAAGCGATCGTTCTGCTCCTCCAGTCGGTCGCTTCGCCTTTCCAGGCGATCGTTCTTCTCGCGAATAACACGAACCTCGTCGGACAGCTCGGCGTTTCTCCGAAGCTCCCGCCGGGTTACAGCAACATGAGCCGCGAAGGCTCTCTCCATCGGCATCCCAAGTGCCGGTAGTCGTGGTCCCTCAGAGGTATCACCTCTGTACCGCGGGGTAGGTACCCGCTCAGCCACTATCCACTGTAGTAGGAGGCTAGGCAGCCACCCCCAGTAGCGCTCCCGTGCTAACATCTGGGTCCTCCTCTCCATCTCTGCATCTACCTGAGCTACTATGCTGTCGATCCTACGTCGACTGTCCTTGGTCAAATCGTCAATGGCTGGGCGTTTGCCCGGGTTCCTGTTAGCGTTCCCGTTGTTGTCTGCCATCCTGTAAATTCTCAGATTAGTAAACAACAGTTCGATAATAACAATAACAACATCAGTGTGCAAGTTCTAGTGTAGTGTCTAATGTAGAGCAGTGGCTATAGTCTAAGTTTACTATATGCAAACCTAGTTCCCTATAACCAAGGCTCTGATACCAGTCTGTCACACCCCCAAATTCCCACTCGTGGTGTCAGTCCACGTGGGTGTGACGTGGCCAGGATCACAGCTCATAGTCATATAGAACGACTCTATATGAGTTTCGCAATCACACAGATTTGTAAAATAACATAGCTTCCATAATTAAGCAGCGGAAAGTATTTAATATTAAAGTAGCGGAAATAAAGAGAAATACAGCGGAAAGTAAATTGTTTGAATCAGACACTACGAAAGTTTAAATTGTTTTCAAATCACATCCAATGCACACAATGCCTAGGACACGAGTCTACATGCAGGCCAGACTCCTTAAGGCTTCCTTGTGCGCATCCTAGCGTAAGCTCCGTTAGTTACTTGAGAATACATGCGAAAAGTGTCAACTAAAAAGTTGGTGAGTTCACAGGTTTAGACAGACAGAAATAGTAAACAGACATATACTGGGTATGTTAAGTTTAGTTGGATACTACGATCCGTGGAGTGTGTCAGTTCATCTTACCGAAACTAGACTGTTCCCGTTTGCCTCCGCGAGTCATCGCTGAACTCGCATTTCACATCGAAATTACACTCGTTATGACCTCCAGTCAACATTGGTGCCGAGTGGGGTTAGTCAAACCCAGTAGTACTACGTAATTACGACTCGTTTGAATACACAACTAACGGTAAGGATAAGTGAGGACTTTATGCGATAATAGTTACACTCGAAAATAGTTTTCACAACATACCAGTCATACATCTAAAACAGTTGCATTGTATTCTCACCCAAATAGTTTAACAAAAGCAGTTAAAGAGTAAAAGTGGGGCCGTAAACTCACCTGAGTTTATGTTATGCGTTAGCTCAAAAGAGTGCAAGTGTAGCTCGCCGGCTAGTAGTCACCTATATCACATAGGTACTATGAGTTTGTGTTCACAAGTGTGGGTCTCACCGAGCCGTGTTAGTGTTCAACAACACTAAGTGGTTATGTAGGTCGAGTTGACCGTGTTTGACCGTGTCGATCGTGTTTGACCTAACGACCCGTTGGTGACGGTCTGGATCAAGTGTTCGTGTATCGTGCGGTTTTAGTGTCGTGTGAAGTGTACGGATACCAAAATCATTCCTATGAGGAAACTTACTATTTATGGTAAGTTCCTATTTTAGGAAAGTTTCCATATTTGGCAAGTCATGCATAAGATCATATTCCGATTATTCTAACATGCATATTTATCCTAAATGAGCATGTTATCATATAGCACATAGTTACACATAATCGGTTTAGCATGATTTGCGCATTAAAGTTTCCATTTATGGAAAGTTACTAAAATAAGCATGTTTAACCAAGATAAGTAACAAGCCTTTTCTAAAGATCATTACCCTAGTCCTAAATTATCATAAAATCATATTCGTTATAACAAACATATTGCTATTCATAGACTTTGTAAAATAAAGTTACTATTTATAGTAACTTTTGATAAAACACATCTTTCAACCATGTTAGGACTTAAAATCATTTATCAACATCATAACAAGGTTAATTATGCATACCAAACATACAACATTCCTCAAATTCATCATTCACTAGCAACATTGTAACAAAAAGTTTCTATTTATAGTAATAACCATAAAAATCATATTTTCAATAATTCTAATCATCCCAAAGCATCAATAATCATCATATTATCTTCTAAACATCATTTCCTAGCATAACATATAGATCTAAACACACCAATGTGGTCATTTTATCAATATTGCACCTTTTGTAACTATAAAGTTACTATATTTAGCAATAATCACCAAATAGCCATTTTTGACAAAATCAAGTATTCTAAATCATGTAGAACATCATCAATATCACTCCTAGTAACATTTCAATATCAAAAATCTCCAAACACATCATGGATCGTGCATGCATGTGGATTAAAGTAACCATTTCTTAGTAAAATCAACAAATAGCCATTAAATCCTCATAATAGCATTATAGATCATCATTATATCATCACATCAGTAACAAACATATTCAATAACTGATTAATAACATCAAAAATTCGTGGTTAAGTGTGTGATGGTGATGCATGTGGGTATTTCCCCTTGCATGTGTGCCTAAAGGTGATTTTAAGCAAGATTGGACATAGAACTACCTCCTTGAGCTAATTTCCAACCAGGTGATCGACCACACAGCAGCTAGAGGGCCTGAGAATCTCCTGAAATCGTCCAAGGAGGGTGGCACAAGTAGTGGGATGAGCTAGATGGCCTTCCAAGGTCCTCTTGCACTTCAAATCTTCAATGGAACCTTCAAGATAGCTTCTTTGCAGCTCCAATGGTGATATCAGTAGGTTGTGGGTCGAGAAGGAGGGTTTCCAGTCGATAGAATCGGATAGGGGTGTAACAGAATGATTAGTCTTGATTTTATAAAGATTTTGCGTGTTGGCCGCCATCGCGTACCGCGGAGCCTGTCCAAAAAGTATCATCGCGTACCGCGAAGGCCCAAATAGGTGCCCATCGCGTACCGCGATGGGTCTCGGTTGAGCCCAATACGCCCAATTTCATTGTTTTGAGTCGAAATTCTCGTATTTCTCGAATACGATCATTGTTTCTCGACACATAAGCGTTGTTCTAACTAATTTAGGTTCACCGAACCTAAGTGCAGTGTTTTCGTGTTACAGTTTGATCCGTTCACCAACGTTCGTCATTCAAGACACGTGCGAGTTTCGTGCGATAATTCCTTGAATTATCGGTGTGTTTGGACTGTTGTGCCACGTGTCACACTAAATGCATTTATTCTAGTGCCACGTATGAAATAATAATAAACATTATTATTAAAAATAATAGAGTTGCTGACCTGGAATTTACGAGGTGTCACAACCAAAGAGTCTGGATATTCGATTATTTGAAGTTTTATACGCGCTTTAATAGTTTTTGAATTTCAAGTCAAGCTTGTTTATTTGGAAGGTGATTATGGATTGATATGATATTATTTCGGTTAATTGATGATTAGGAGCCATTATTACGTTCAAATCATTTCTAAAATTGCTCAAAACGCATAAAGATGAGCTGTTATGGAGCTCGGATTTCCGGACGGGTATGGTTCGACCCAAAGGAACACATGGGTGAAAGAGGAAGTGAAACTACCAGGGTTTGACAATTTTGCCCTCTGTCATTTTTCTTCTAATTAATAGTTTCTAATTTGGCGGAATTAACCCCTGAACTCTTTATTAACCCCTTTTAATTTATATCTATATATATGTATGTATGTATATTTTTTATAAAATTTGTATAATCAGTTTCACTAATATAAACAAAGAGTTTATATATTTATAGATGTTTTTATCATTGTTGTAAATTTTATAAAATTAAAAAAAAAAGTTATTTTTATAATTTATATAATATTAATACAATTAAATTATATTTAAGTTTTTTTACTTACCACTAATTTCTAAATTATATAAACTTATTCTAATTAAGTTTACAAATTAAGTTTAAGAATGCGTTTTTGTCTTTAATTTATTTACTTACAAAATTTATAATTAATTACCCATACATAATTACATATATACATGCGTGTGTGTGTATGTGTATGTGTGTGTGTTTGAAGTATGTTTAATTTGATTTCGTATATTTATATATGTATTTACGGGGACTTATTCCATTAAAAATCACTAAATATGAAAGAAACAAAAGAACTAATTTTGAACCACATGTTTTTAGTGGTATAAAAGTAATTTTTCTTTAAAGTATGGGAGTTTAATATTTTACCCTTTAAACTTGTGGCTAGAAATAGTTCATTTAGTTCTCAATGCAATAGTTCTTATTTGAACATCCCCTGTATATATATAATTTTTCATATTTATAAATGAGAATTTCAAATGACGTCATAAATCTTTTATCAGATATTATTGTTTAATACCAATTAAAGGAATGTTACATTGTTCAAGGCTCTAGTCCAGTCGATCACCACACACATGATTAAAGCTTGGGGTTGCCCAGGTCATGAGTTCGAGCCCTGGCAAGGGCATTTCTTTTTAAGCAGATCTATTTTTTTCAAATAACTATTGAACAATAAACTTTTTAAGAATTTGTTTTCAATAGAATTTTTTATAAATTAAATTTATAAGTTGTTAAAGAAAAGCGATTCTTTTTTGTAAAAAGAGTATATGTGTGTGTGTCTATATATATATATATATATATATATATATATATATATATATATATATATATATATATGGGGTGGGATATTTAAAAAGGATTAAAACCATAAAAAGCCTAAGAAGTAATCCTAAGCGTTGATCTTTGATGTTTTACGGTCACAAACACGTGGTGGCTTTTTTGTAATTAGCTTGGTGTTTTAAACATGCGGAAATCTGCGTCATGGGCAATAATTTAATTTGACGTTTTTTTAAAAGAAACAGAAACCGCAACCTTCATAGTTGTATCATTGTATGGTGTTTTATCATTACACAGTATATATGTGTGTATATATATATATATATATATATATATGGGGAGGGATATTTAAAAAGGATTAAAACCATAAAAAGCCTAAGAAGTAATCCTAAGCATTGATCTCTGATGTTTTACGGTCACAAACACGTGGTGGCTTTTTTGTAATTAGCTTGGTGTTTTAAACATGCAGAAATATGCGTCATGGGCAATAATTTAATTTGACGTTTTTTAAAAAAGAAACAGAAACCGCAACCTTCATAGTTGTATCATTGTATGGTGTTTTTTTTGTTTGTGGTGTTTTATCATTACACAGTAGGGAATAACTTAGAAGTTAACTTTATGGTGTTTTTGTCAATTTATGGTGTTATAATGTATTTTCTTATTGATATATCCCGATATATGGTGTTGAACCTCTGTTAAATTTTATGGTGTTTTAGATTTTATGGTGTTTTGAACTTCGTTAAATTTTAGTTGTGAGATTATTGGTGTTTTGAACCTACGTTAAATTTTATGGCGTTTTAGACTTATCAGTTCACATTAAAACACCGTAGCACATAAAATTATTATGAAATACATAATATTTGACTTATTTTATAAAAGGCAATAAACAGTTCATCTGAACAAACATATAATCTGAAAAACACCATAAACTCTAAACTACGTATATAACCACAATTGAAACACCATACATGTGTATAAAATCAAAAAACAGAGCGTTATTTAAAAAAAACATCATAAAATTTTAAAATATAATGGTTATTAGGGCTTTTGGATTCAAAATAACTTGTAATACTTGGAATGAAAATAACTTTTAATACTTGGATTCAAAAACATCATACAATCCAAAAAACACAATACAATCTAAAAAACACCACATAATTTGAAAAACACCATAATATCAAAAAAACAGAGCATAATTAAAACGGAATATCAAACAACGAAATAACACCATACAATCTGAAAAACACCATACAATTTGAAAAACGCCATAACCTTGCGTCTCTTCTGTGTTCAAATCCATCACGTCGTTACCCCCAAAAAACGAAACCAGCATTCGCCTGATGTAATTAAAACCATAAAATCAATAACAATCTGTGATTTCTTTTTGTAATTGATAAATATTGATTTCGATTTTTCAAAATGTCAGCGAGAATCATGGTATATTTCCCAAAATAACCGCTAACAATGATCTGTACAAATTACGTTAATACCATATCTTGTAAACTTTTGAAATTACACGTGTAGGGCTTAGATTCATTCTCACACTTTTTATGGTTTTATGACTTTGTAGCCAAACCTGAATATATATATCTCTGTGTGTGTATGGGTGTGGTTCCTTTTTTAACCATTCCTTATTGCGTTAACCGAATAACTACATATTATTACTTTAAGGTCCTCATTAAAGTAAATATAAATGTGTATGTTTTTTCTAGGCCTTGTACACGTAATGGATCTTGAAGAACTATTTCTGCATCTCCCTGACCAAATCCGCCCACATTAGGATTACTTGTCAACGGTTGATCCAATTTGATAGATTCGTCTTCTGAAACAAGAAGTTCTTTTATTAATGTTAGTAGACCCTACATTAATTACATTAATTTAATAAAAAAAGAAAAAACCTTCACATTTATTAATGTTAAGCAAGGATTACACAATGACGAATATGAATAACCATATGATCTTTAAAAAAGACACAATTACCTTTAAGAAAAGCACAATGACGAGTATGAATAACAAAATGATCTTTACATACTAAATTATTTTTTGAAAAAAAAATTATAAACCAAGCATTTTTTTTATCTTCAAAATTAGTATAGTGTTAATATCAAAAAATTTTGTTTTATAGTTCATTATGTCTTTTGTACATGTCATTGTGTATTTTGTGTATTTGCTCAATGTTGTGTTTTTTTAAACAATTTAAGAAACAATGATGTCGCATAATACATAATGTCAAGCAATGTTGACACACTGATGAGTTTGAATAACACAAAAATTTTTAAAAAAGACACAATTGCCTGTAAAAAGACACAATTACGATTATGAACAATTTTGTACATGCCATTGTGTCTTTTGTATATCTCATTGTGTCTTTTGTGTTTCTACTCTATGTTGTGTTTTTCTAAACAATTTAAACACAATGAAGTTGCAGAATACATGATGTTAAGCAAGGATAACACAATGACGAGTATGGATAACACAATGATTTTTAAAAAAGACACAACTACCTGTAAAAAAGACATAATTATTTGTAAGAAAAACAAAAAAAAAAGATAATAGACAAACGTTTAAGAAAGACACGATGACGAAAATTAAACACAATAAGCTGAAAAATTTTCATTATAGAAACAATATATTTATTTCAAAGATAAAAAGCGCTCATTTTTATGATATATATTTAAAAAAAATAATATCATATATAAAATTTATGAACATTTAAAAAATTGTAAAAAAGTGATCATGACCAAATTATCTTTTAACAATTTTTGCCTGTAAACTTTTGAATTTTCACTTTTAAATTTGATTTTATGATATAATGATCAATAATCTTTCTTAGTACTTTTAAATAAAGAAACTATCTAGTTTAACATAATATTTAGAAGATATATGTAATAATTTAGTAGCTATGCATGTTTAAAATAATATCATAATATTTATAAGATCATTATTCATATATTTTGTCTATTTTGGGTTATTGACTTATTGTCATATGTGCTAGAGGATCATCGTTCGTTGAGGGAAAAAAAACAAAGGATATGATGATTAATATATAGATCCATAATTATGAATCGTGTACGCTAAATCGCATTTATAAGACGAAGTTTTAAGAAACAACTACATTTCTATAAAATAAAATAATCTATATCTTCCTTTTTAATAAAATAAATATTTTAAGAAGACATGTGTCACGTTCTAAATAAATTTGAAAATATTATTTCCGTTTCTCTCCCCTAACAAATACTATTAACTTTTCGTAATTAAAATATATAATTAAATATTAAAAAATATTTTTTTTCTTATTTTAATAATTTACTCATTTATTAAAAGTTAATAGAAAGTAATTCAATTATATCTTATACAAAATATTATTTTTTAATTATCAAATATTTATTAGTATTTAGTGTTTAAATTATATTTATTATTATTAAACTCGTGTAATAAACAAGGTTTATAGGCTAGTACCTAATAAATAAAAATAAAATTAGACACGTGTCACTCTTTTAAAGTATTTTCACAATAATTTACATTCATCTCTCTCATACTAAATACATTACTTATTAAATAATAATATTTAATTTTGAATATACTTTTATAATGTTGTAAATTGAAAAAGTGCTTACAAGATATCAAAGATATTATTATATATATTAAACTTCATGAAAAGGAATAGTAACTATATTAATATTATATTGAATAGTAAATTTTAATATTATATATATATACATATATGTATATATAATAATGGATGGGTCCCGATACTTAATTTATATATATTATTGTATATTATAAATTATATTATTTAGATGTCTGATTCATGTATTAACATTTTAAAATTTTAAACTTAATCCATCAAAACGCTTTTAAACTTTGAAAAATAGTAAACAGAGATAAAAATTATTAAATTTGAAAGATTTGCTTAAAGATTTGTGTTTTTATTAAATTTGAGAGATTTACTTAGAGATTTGGGTTTTTGTTTTAATTAAATGATTGGTTGCTGACAAGACAGGTTTTGTGAGTAATTTTATTTATTATTTTTATAACATATTTGTGAGGTTTTGTATGCTTTTATATTTTTATAAAAAAATTGTAGAGAGTTCGTGATGAGATATTTGATTTTGTTATGTAACTTATGATTCTGCAAATGATATGTATTAGGGGTGTTCACGGTCCGGTTCCAAACCGCGAAACCGCCCAAACCGTTCATCGGCTTGGTTTCACGGTCGGTTTTTTCTCAAACATTTGGTCGGTCGGTTTCAAAAGTTCAAAACCATAATAAACGGTTTGGTTTATGGTTTTCGTCAAAAACCGGTCGTTAAAAACCGGACCGGACCGTATGTGTTTGAGTATATACTAATATAGAAATATGTATATACATGTGTATACATACATATATATATATATATATATATATATGCATATATTTATATAGGATTGTGAACAAATAATAACACACCTTTATTGCAATAACACAGATAACTTTGACAAGATGAAACCAAATTTTGGATTTTTTTAACATCATTGTAACACATTTAGAACACTATGTTTCTTTTATGAGTTTGCGAAAATTCATTACCGTTTGAGAGTTTACATCGTTGTAATTTTTGGGCCTAAAACAGTTACATTGCTATAAATAAAAAACTTACAACAATGATATCTCTTAAACGGTGATGAATTTACACAAACTCATAAAAGAACATAGTGTTCTAAATGTGTTACAATGATGTTCAAAAAAAATTCAAGATTTGGTTTCATCTTGACTGGTTATTTCAGGTTATTGATTTAAGAGTGTGTTATTATTTGAACACTTCCCTATACATATATGTGTATATACATGTCTATATATGTGTTTCTATAGAATGAGTTCATGATTTATCTGTCATTCAAAAAAAATACATTTGGATTTAATGTAGTTAGTTTGCCTTGTACTACAAAAGGTTTGTTTTGATTAAATTTTTAACGAGATCAAAACCTCAAACCGTAAACCAAACTGGAACCAAACCGTTAATAACGGTTCGGTTTGGTTCGGTTTTTATTTTGAATGGTTCGGTTTTGGTTTTCATTATCCAAAAACCGCTATTAATGGTTTGGTTTACGGTTCCACCTAAAACCCGGACCGCGAACACCCCTAATATGTATAATACCCTCTCTCGAAAGTGTGCTGTGATAACCCGCCACAATGCGCGGGAGGAATAAACCTAGTTTAATATAAAAAGATATATTTTTTTTTTCAAAAACAAAATTATTAGAAAATATGAAATATTCAAAAACAGTTTTTAAAACGACATTAAAAAACAAACTGCAAAAAATTAGTGTTTAAATAGGTAATACGATTATTTTATTACTTATGATATTTAATTTTATGAAATTTTACTTATATTTTGTATGAAAATAATTGTCTTATATCCTCTAAATTTTTATTGTTAACTATGTATTATTTTTTATATTAACGCGTGTTGTACACGGTCTATTAATCTAATGTGTGTGTATATAAATCTAAAAGGACTTTCATACATTTCATTTAAATTTAAATAGAGTAACACATAAATTTTGAATTGTATAAATTAAATACGAAGAGGTAGACCAAAATAATCATGAGTAAATCTTTTTTATAATAGCTGACTTTTTGGTAAAAGTGGATGCGTAGTGTAAGACTGTAAGTGTAAATCATCTCAGTCGAGCTGTCTACAAAGAGACTCATCGATGTTTCAAGATCGAACAATTTCAGCTTAAAGAAGGTGAATACGGGCATGCGAGAGATTTGTTCAAAAAAAGAACCAAAATTCTAAATGTATACGAAACCCAAAAAACTAATCTAAATAAGTGATTTGGATATTTGGAATAAATATCTATTTTTCTTATTTGAAATGGATTGGATATCATACATACAAAATCTAGTTTATCTGGAATGATTAGTGCGTTCGGACTAACATATTTCTAATTTGGATAGAGTAGGATTTCGGATAAGGTCTTAAAAATATTCAAATCCAATTCGAACAAACCGTTATCTAACTCGATTAACACCCTATAAAGATAAGTTATTTGGTCTTTGTAGCCATTTCTTGTTGTATACATGAATATAATATATGATTCGAGTCAATTCTTAAACCTATGTCACTTGCAGTATAACCAACCAACCGGATTAACGTTTAATTTATTGGTTATCTGGGAGGGTTATTAACCAATAAAGCTACGGACGAACACCGTTCCCCAGTAAAGCTACGCCTCTGTTTGTTATTACAACTCAATTTTAATAACCAACAGGGGCGTAGTTTTAGGTTTGTCGGTTAATCAGACATAATGAGTCATGAGTCTCATTGAAAGCAACCTCTCTATTCTTATATAGTAGATGTAAGACTGTTTACATCTTACCTTTCTCAGACCCTATCTTAACTATATATTGGGTTAGTCGGTTAATCAGACATCATGAGCCAAGGGTCTCATTGAAAGCAACCTCTCTATTCTTGCATGGTAGATGTAAGATTGTCTACATCTTACTCTCTTCAGATCCTACCTTAGCTTTATATTGGTGGGATATATGCTGAGTACGATGATTACGACTTTAGGTTATGGGTTTGAAGGCCAAATTAATACGATTAGTAAATGAAGAGAAGCTGATGATTTTGTGTTCTAGTAAGATTTATAATTGTCACTTACAAAAGTGATCAGAACCAAAGAAAAGAAGAATTATAGAGATGAATTAGCTCAACAAAACTCTATTGTCTGTTATTAGTCACTGAGCTTATAACGGCTCTAACCAATCTTTTACAATTGACTCCTTACACCAATCACAATTTACACTTCGAGTTTATTATTACAACACATTACAACATATCAATATCTTCCCCTATAACATTTTTTTGACCTCAAAAAACAAAATCAGGAAAACGAATTTGCAAATCCTCCAAATTTTCCCATGTAGCCTCCGTTATTGGCAAACTATCCCACTGAATTATAGCTTTTGCTGATGCACGATTGCCTCTACGAACCATTCTAACCTGTAATGGTTTAAAAAAGAATCTAAGACCACTAGGCAAGGGAACCGTTAGAGATATTGCCTTTAGCTAGTTTCAACAGGAACACATGTAACAAAGGATGCACTAGAGCGTCATTAGGTAAATCCATCCTATAAGCAGCTGTGCCAATACTTTCTATAATAAAAAATGGACCAAAGTATTTTCGTCCCAACTTATTGAAATGAGCATCTCTTAGAGTAGCTTGCCCTTGAGGATGTAACTTGACATATACACTATCTCCTACCCGAAAGGCCCTTTCAGGTACATAAAATTGGTATATATACTTTAACACAATTCCTGCATTGGCGTCTCGAGAACCAAATGACCATCGATCATTCTAACCTTCCTGTTAGGAGAAGCAACTCTAAATAATATGGAAATTAAGTCACCGATGTCAAAGTTCAATTTAAATGACACATTCAAAACAAAATTAGGTATTATGAAGTGGCGTCGTCATTTTTCACAAATTATCGACCTTTTTAAAAGGTTGTACCAAAAAAACCTGCAATTGTAGTAAAAATCTATTTGATTGAATCAATTAGTTAAACTTATTTGTACGCGACGGAAGGGTATTTATCAGAATTATAAAATGAAATAGCATTCAATACTTTTCATTATTTAGATTGTATTAAACCCAAGTTTTAGTTTCCGAATTAATATACGTTTCTATGTCACCGCAACTAAAGGCGGGTAAAATTCTCATCTAATGAAATAACTAATCCTGATGAAAGAAGTACCAAATTTCAAGCAATCATGTTATAGAAGGCATTAACTAACTTTTTAAGTTAATACTCGCAAAAACAATGAAGTGACAGATAATCAATTTTAGTAACCAACAGGGGCGTAGCTTATGATGTATACATTGACATGTGCATTTAGTTGCACATTGAAGAAATTGCGCTTGATTCCTCTTAAAGCGAACAACTATTATATCAAATGTTAAAAATAATATCTAAAATGTATCTCTTTTATGTCCAAATTATTATAAGATGATGACTAATATAGTTTCTTCATGTGATATGTTTACATGAGACCTTGTGGGCTTGCTGGCTTGGTTAGTGGTTGATGGACTTGATGGACTCTTGCTGGCTTTGGTTAATGGTTGATGGACTCGAATGGGCTTGTAGTTGAGTTGTTGCCAAGTGGGCTTTACATCAGGAATAAATAGAGGTGAACACATAAACCGATTTGGTTCAAAAAACCGGTTTACAAACCGGTATTCAATCGCCCCCAAACCGATTCCTGCCAAACCGGTTCCCAAACCGGTCCGAACCGCCGGTTTGGCATAGGCTCGGGATTTTGCCGTTAAAACCGGTTTACAAACTGACCCAACCGGTTAAAAACCCCTCCAAACCGGTTTCAACCCCTTCAAACCGGCTTTAACACCTCAAACCGGTTCCTATAGATTTGGCACCCCCTTCTCTCAAACCGGTTTCACCCTTACACTACCCAAACCGGACTAGTTTTGAACCTGAACCGGTTTGTAAGAATAAACCGTTTTGCGCAAGTCTAGGAATAAATCATATAAAAAAGGAAGAGAGTGTGATAGAGGGAAGAAAAAGGTTCAGAAACTCTTTACTTACATTTTGTAATCCATCATTCTCTCGTGTCTTTTTCTAGGGTCTCGATTAGTTCTTTCCAAGAATGTAGATGAATGTCATCATCGTCATCGTGACGCCATAGTTCTTGTATTCTGTTGATTGTATTTTGTCCTTTCTGATTCATATGTAAGATCCAGTTCTGAGTTTTTTGTAGTCATCCTTCATATTCTTGATATTAAATAACCAGGGTAACTGAAATTCAAAGAAAGGTCAAATTAAACATCATAAATTATAATTAACTGAATTATAAACCATATGTTCTTTTTGTTATTGCAACTTTTATTGATGTATTGACCCACTGATCTATAAATGGATTGATTTGGTTATGTTTTTAACGTGTTTAATGAGTTAAGCTTAAATGATAATAAATAGGTCAAAACTCAAAATGTTTGATGGTATCAAACATATTGAATTCACTTATATGGACGTTACGAATACTGTGTGGTTTACTTTTGTTTGTATTATTCTAGTGTGAAAATATGATGGAAGCTTGATAATAGATTAATTTTTGTTTAGAATTCAAAAAATAAAAATTATGTCATTATGGTGTTAAAATACCTGGCCACTAGACGGGTATAAAATTAGTTAGAAGTGGTTGGCGACAATTAGGATAAAACTTGAAAACTTAGGAGTGAAACCTAAAGGTTTAGAAAATTAGAAGTGATAGGTTGCAAATTGATATTATCGCTTTAAATTAAGTGTAAGGATAATCTCTATGCTTTAAAAAATTGAAGAGGTTAAAGCAATATTTTATATTTTTATAAAGTTTAGTAGTAAGACTTAACAGTTTTGACATTAAGTGTTAGATATACCCTAAATTAAAATATGAGATTCTTGACTAGGAAATTAATTAGACTGACTATGTTTTAAGCAACATCGTAACAATTCAGAGAAATTTTTTTTTTGAAGTGTCTAAACTGACATTTCTGTTTAAGGTTTTAGGAGATGGATAAAATTCAAGGAAATTTTTTTTTTTGAAGTGTCTAAACTAACACTTCTGTTTAAGGTTTTAGCCTTTAGGAGATGGATAAAATGAAAAGCCGAGCAAAGATAAAAAAAGTTAACTGCTCGGTTTTAGATAATTTTAATCAAAATGTAAAGGGAAAAAAATGTGTATATTTTGTTTTTTTTTTCTAATAAAATTAAGAGTAAGTTGCCGAGATGTTCTTTATGATTTGTTTGTATTTCACTTTTGCTTCATAAGTTTTATAATTACACATATGATTCTAAGCTTTTTAAAATATATAATATATATAGTCCTAGGGTTATTTAGAGACCAAGATTGAAATCTAAAAACTCTATGTTATATATGTTTAAAGATTTAATACCATACGAGCAAGTTATGAAATAATTGTTTGAATAAATATTAATGAGCAAATCTGTTGAATAAATATATTGTATTAAGGTAGCGTTTGGTATGCATGAATGAATGGTGGAATAGAATGAATCATTACGTTAGAATGAAAAGAAACGTATTTTGTTACCACATATGAATGGAATACACCATTTCATAAGGAATATGATTCCTTCACTTTTGATGATTTTCATTCCTTGAAGTATGGATGTTTTTTCATTCCTTCAAAAAAGAATGATCCAACCAATCACCCGGACCCATGTCCAAAACCATTACCCGACCCATGTCCAAAACCACTACCCGACCCTTGATCTCACTCATGACCCGATGGTTTGAACCATGACCCAAACCGTGACTCAAACCGTGACCTTAATCATGACCCGACCCATGAATCAAACAATTACCCGACCCTTAACTCAAACAATGGCTCAACCCATGAACCAAAACATGGCCTGTCACATGACCAGACCCATGACCCAAACCAGGACCCGGTCCACAAACCAAACTATGACCCAATCCATGAAATGCCTCATGATCGAACAATGAGCTAAACAATAAACCGACCAATAATCCGAACCATGATTTGAACAATGATTACAAGACTTGACTCATAATTTGTATTTCATTCTTTTATCTTCTCATGTCTACCAAACAAATGAAGTAATAAATCATTTCATTACCATATGTAACAAATATGACAATTGAATGGTAATGATTCATTTCTTTCTCTCGTCCATTCAATTCCCTCATCCATTCCATTCATTCATACCAAACAAAACTTAAAACAATTATTTAAATTTTTAATGGCTATTATATGTTAAATAATAAAAAAAAAGTTCAGCATTTTGAGTTCCACGGAGTCTGAGTGGGCAATGGGGAGGTTCATAATAACAGCCTTGCATCTCATGCAACGACGGCATGATGTGCGCATGAGCGAGACTTGGAAAGAATCCGAAGCAGGAAACAAAAAATCCCCAGTTTACTACAGAACCAGAGTGAGAGTTTCTTCTCATCGAGCTACTCACAAATAAAATCAATTTTATTTTGAATTCAATTAAGATAGAATATAATTTGAATTTAAATATAAACATATTTAATAAGATACTGAATCATGGATTTCATTTGACATTGACGTTATCCATCGGGTTCAAGCAGGTTGGAAGAAGTGGAGAGCAGCAACGAGCATCATATGAGACAAGAAGTTTCCTATAAAAACTCAAAGGTAAATTTTACAGAGTGGCGATCAGGCCAGCCATGATGTACAACACTGATTGTTGGCCGATTAAGAAGAATCAAACCAGAAAAGTAGAGACAGCGGAGATGAGGATGCTGAGATGAATGTGCGGACCTACAAGGCTCGATCGGATAAGGAACTGGGTCTTCCGGGAAAGATTAAAGGTGGCAAACATCCGAGACAAAGTTAGAGAAGGAAGATTGAGATGGTTTGGGCATGTGAGGAAAAGAAGCCAAGCAGCGCCTGTTCGGAAAGTAGAGTTTCTCACAGTGGATGGGAAAAGGGGAAGGGGTCGATTGAAGTTGACATGGGACGAGCAGATCAGACATGATTTGACAGTGCTACACCTCTCCGAGGACAAGGCTTATGATAGGAGTACGTGGAGGCGTAGAATAAATGTTCAAGGTACATAGAGCCTTTCCTAAGTTTCTTCACATAGGGGGCATGGGCTATTGTGATATCTTTTGTTTCTGGGATTCATGATATGATATTATATGTGTTATATGCTGGATTACGGGATGAGGGGTTGGGCTGTTTGTCGTATCTTTTTGTTGTTTCTGGGATTCTTGATATGAGTTTATATGTGTTATATGATTGATTGCGGGATGGGAGGTTTGTATGCGTTATCTGTAAATGTTGGCTTGTATGTTTTAGCTTGTGTCAAGATACCTCTCTGTTGGTGGTTTGCTTTGTTTGATTGACTTATATGAGTAATGTTTACTTGTTTTCGTTCATTTCGTTGGCGCTTCATGTTTATACTTTATACTTTTGCTTGTGGTTATATGTGGTGTTCCATAATGTTGTAAAAAGTAATGGTGGTGATGGTCGTGGTACCACGACCACGACCACGTAGTAGTAGTAAATTAAATCTCCTTTGAGCCGGGGGACTCTAGCGAAACAGCCTCTCTATTCTACTTGTATATAGGGGTAATGTGTGTTTTTTTAATCTTTCCCTCTAGACCACACTCTAAGTGAGATTTTACTGAGCACACTTGTTATTGTTGTTGTAATCATAGATTTCAATTAATATAGATCAAATCTATTATTTATTTGTATATCTTGTTAAACGACTAATTTTTGCATCAATAACGGATCACTAAAGTATCATCGTATCATAAGCAATATCACCGATCATATTCACTGCTAAATAATCAGTTTTGAAGGAAACTCAATACTTTGAAAATACCCCTTATGAAATTCGAACCTTACACCATTTGCTTCCTAAGCCTTATCTCATTACCTAGATATTACTCTATGATAGTCTTTGATATATGTATACACAGGGTTGGCCCAATGGGCCCAAATTTTAGGCCATTGCTTAGGGCTCCCATTTATAAAATCAAGTTTATATATTTGGGCTTGTTTTTTATATGAAAAATAGGCTAGTGCGCTTGGGAAGCTAATTTTATTTAATATTGGGCTCAATTACTCAATCAAGTGGAGAAAACCGTGCCCCTCGCCTACTATGCTGTGTGGAAGCGGGAAGGGAGGATGACTTGTGGATTTTGACGCTTCGATTCTTCCTCCATCTCCTAGGATCCATCTTCTTTTTATTTACCTTTATTACACACGGTGCCATCCGCCCCTACCCCCTCGTCGCCATCTATTAATGATGACTCACTCAGTCACTCGAATCGATTACTCTTTGCCCTTGCTTACTCGCTCTGTGACTCCATCCCCGTAGACCGTATCCGCACTGTCGCAACAACGCAAGCAGCCGGACTACCGGTCAGAATTGGGATTTACAGAAATCTAGTCGGCTCCGGCTGAGGTTTGATTTAGGTGTACAGTTTGATACTTAATATTTGATAGTTTGATTAATTTGGGACTCTTATTGGCTAAGAAAAATTAGTTTGATGAATTTGATTTTCTAATATTTGTTTGATTAATTTGATTTAGAACAGACTATACAGCTTCTTAATTAGTTGGATTCATTTGTAGTTTAATAGGTTTGTAGTTTGATACTTTGATTCATTTGAGGTTTGAACAGATTATTGGACATTTCTCTTTATAATTTGAATCATTTGATCTAGAACATGCATAGTTAGAGAAATCGCTAATCGCTAGTCAGTCGGCGAGGTAGAGAGTAGGGATTAATCAGGATTAATCAGATTGGAATTTTATATGTAATTTTCAAAATTATATACATATATACAACTTTATTATATATAATTTTTTAGATATCTACAAGTTTTAATCAACTTATTCATGATTTATAGGGTAATACTTCAAATTTCTTCCTTTTAAAAAGCCAAAGAGAATCAAAAAAAGCCCATAAATAATAAAACTTTTAATACTAAAACCCAACATACTGCCATAACCTAATAAAGCCCATAAGCGCCTTAATTCATCTCCCGCTCTTTGTCGTTCGTCCCGTTTTCAACTAGGGCAAACACAGATTCCGACAACCACCACCATCATGTCTCACCAAATTGGAGTCGGAATTCGGCCGGAATCTCAGGTGAGTCGTTCAATTTTTGTTCTTGTTGGTTATATTGAAGGATTTGACTTGAAATTGGCTCGAATCGCCGGAATTTGGCCGACATATGGCCGATCAGGATCGGCTAGGTCACCGGAATTGTCGGAATCTCTTGATTTTAAGGTGCACCAATTAGCGATCCTACTGATTAATCGATTTTGACCGACGACCGATTTTTTGACTGACTAGGCCAAAATTAATCAGTAGATGTCCGACTAGCGTTTAATCACCGATTAATCACTGATTAATCCCGATTTTTACAACCATGAGAACATGTTAGTTTCAAGTTTGATTCATTTATAGTTTAAACAGGTTTGAGCTTGATTCATTTATGGTTTGAACATGCTATTCTCTTTAAATTTGAATCGTTTGATTTAGAACAAGTTAAATAGTTTCAAGTTTGACTCATTTGTAGTTTGAACATGTCAGCTTATTAGTTAGATTTTAGTTATTTAGTTTGAAAGGCTCCAAATTTAAATATCATCTAATGCTCCGGAAATGCTTGAGACGCACCTATGTATATACACATAATTCATGTATCATACCAATAGTTTTGAAGAATGAGCCGAACAAAAACACTTTTGTCAAAGGGACAAAGGCCCACATTGGCTCAATAAACGAAGTGATAAAATAGGAGTGACTATAACATCTAATATCGTTCACACAAACAACAAAAAAAAAAAAAGAAAAAAAGAAAGACATGTAATATGAATTTGGGTTTCATGATTCTGTTTGAAACGCATGCATATGACCCATCAATTATTCTTGAATAGTTAAATTTGACCAGAAATTAAGTGAATTCAAAGGAAAATCTGATTTTGAAGCCATTAGATCTTACCTTGATTAACTTCATCTTCGTCATCATGCCCTCCATTGTAATAAAGATCTTCGTAAATAGTATACGTGAAACATGAACAGATATCGGTAAATCTGTCATAATCAGTCGAATTTCAGCTCAATTTGTGCATCAAATCAGCACTTTTCACCAGAAATCGAAAGCAAATATATGAATTTAAAGCACAATCGATTCCATTCATTATATACAATTAAGGTTTTGATTCAGATCCAAACCAAATCAAACAAAACAAACAGCATTGATCAAAAACACATCAACCCTAGCTAGCAATGAAGCCCCAACACAGATCCACTTTTCACCTCAATCGCTACACCACAATTCACTCCACTCTCAACTCTATGTGTAAAAATCTTCAAAACCCTAACCCTACCAACCAATTTCATCCTCGTTTCGATCTCCATTGTCGGTCCTTCGATCCCCAATTCGCCATCAACAGCCTCCGCCGTTACCGTCTGCGGCCTCGACGGAATTGGAAACGACTGAACGGCGAATTTCGCCGACATGTGCTGCGTATGACCGCCGTCGATTTTTCCGGCAGGGATGAATATGAATCCGACCGGAGCGTTTGAGTATGCGAGCTGAAGTGAGCTGTCGTAGTGAGTGAACGCGTCTCGATTGGGGTTTGTGACGGATACGAACTGGAAGAAGGTGAAGTTGACGGTGCCGTTGGAGATCGAGAACGTCGGAAACTGTACGGAATCGACGGCGATCTTGGGGTTCTTTGGTTTGAAGACAAGGAAATAGACGACGGCAACGGCGACGGCGACGAGAAGCAAGAAAACAGTTGCCACCATGCATGAAGCTAGATTGGTCCGACCTTGTTTGGATCTGTGATGGTGGTGAGGCTCGTACATGGTTTCACTCTACCGATTTGCTTGAACCAGAGTGAGTGAAGAGATTGAAGCAGATATTGTAATTTGAGAAATTATTGGGAAAGTGAAAAAAGAGTTTTTATTTTGTCTTCATCCTTTTTTTTTTTTTTTTTTTTTTATTTTAACAGCCTCTTCATCCTTTCATCTTCATGATGTTTTCATTTGGTAAAATTTGCAAATTACTTGTTCATTGCACAAATGGTTTATTGGTTTAATCAAATTGCATATTTAGTTATCAAGTTTTAAAAATTACAAATTTAGTTCAAATATTAATGTGAAAATTATATATATTGTTCTTATAGTTTGGTCAAATTGGATGTTTGTTCTTCAACATTGAAAATTTACAAGCTTAAATCCAAATATTTGTGAAAAGATTGTATAAATGGTTCTATGGTTTGATCAATTGAAGATTAAGTCCCCGGATCTAATCGTGATTGTAATTTAAATGTTAAAACCTAATTATCTAAGATTGATTAATTTAAAATCCAAACTAATTATTTAAAAATATTAAATGTTAAAACACATTAATTAAAATTGATTAATATAAATAATCTAGAATTCAAACCAATTATTTAATCACTATTAAAATAGTTTATTGCTAATAAGTCACATTAGTTAAGATTATGTTATAACAATAATTTATGAATCAAAGCTAATTATTTAATCGTTATTAACATAACTTGCGGATTCAAAAGGTTTAAAAGTTGTGTACTTAACGCTTATCATTCAATATTTTTTGCTATTTTTTTGTTTAATGAATTAACATGATTATAACTATTTTAAATAACTTCATGAGATAATACAAATTATTTTAATAATGTTTAAATTATTTTAATATTGTTGAATTATTTGGTTTTGGATTTGTAAATTATTTATATTAATCGATCTCAAATAACTAGGTTCTATATTTAAAATATAATCATAATTATATTTGGGGACTAAATCTGTAATAAATCAAACCATACAAACCATTTATGCAATATTCGAACATATGTTTAGTCTATGTTTGCAATTTTTTATTGTTGGGAACTAAACATGCAATCTGACCAAACTATAGGGACCATGTATGTAACCTTATCATAAATGTTTGGACTAATTTCATAATTTCAAAGTTTAGGAACCAAATCTGTAATTTAATCGAACTACATTAATCATTTATTAATCACTAGGTTAATAACCCGTGTATTAAACAGATTATGTAAAAAAATATTATATAGTAACTAATAAAAATATAGGATTTAGAAAACAATTTTTGATATAAAATATATATGATTGAATTTATGTATATATACATATTTTAAATAACAAAACAATAATACCATTAACCATTTTCTTAACTTTTTGTTTTTTTGAAATTTATTTATTTAACATTTCATTTATGAAATTGTTTAAATAACATAATTTTATATATAGAAATCTTGTTTAAACTTTTGGTTTTTGTTTACTTTTAGAAAAATTGTTTTATATAATTTTTATTTTCAAAATCTATTTTTTATTAATATAAAAATGTATAACTAAAATAATTAGTAATTATCATTTAATTTAATTATTTAATTTAATATTTAATAAATAGAATATATGTGCATTTAATATGAAAGATAATTGAATATCATAATAAGTATGTGACACATGTCAAAAGTGGTTTAAAAATTGACAAGTGTCATTAATGGTTTAAAAACTTGACAAGTGTCATTTGAGTTACTTATCTATCTATCTATTTTAATAAATAAAGGTTTTTAGGGACACATGGCGTGAGTCTAGAGCACCTCATCTTTGATTTCCCGCCTCTCTTTTTTTAATTAAATACACCTTAAATTAAATATTAATATTATTTATAAAATACTTTGTTTTACATTTTTAAAATAAGAAACATATTTTATAATACACTAAAAATATAATAATATTAAAAAAAACACATTTCAAATATCCAACTTAATATAAAATATACAATTTTTAAAAGTAGTATTTTAAACAAAATTAAGAAACAAACCTTGAAAAAATTACTGTTTAAAGAAATAATATAATTATTTTATTACTTAAATTATTAAATTATACAAAATTTTAGCCATATTTTATATTAAAAAAATCTTATATTATCTAAATTTTCATTAATGATTGTTTATTATATTTTGAGTAAACTTCTCTTTTGCTCCCTGTGGTTTGACAAAAGTAACCATTTTCATCCAAATTTTGAAATTTTGCAATTTTCCTCCATTAGTTTCAGAAAATTAACCATTTTAGTCCCTATGGTTTGACAAAAGTAACCATTTTCATCCAAAGTTTAAATGAACTTTGGATGAAAATGGTTAATTTTCTGAAACTAATGGAGGAAAATTGCAAAATTTCAAAATTTGGATGAAAATGGTTACTTTTGTCAAACCACAGGGAGCAAAAGAAAAGCTTTTATCATTCAGCCCGTGTAATACACGGGGTGCTAACCTAGTTTATTATAAGTAGAAGATTTATGCAATTAAGACTTATTTTTTTATTGTACACATTTGATTACGATTTTTTTTATTTTTGTAAAGTAGGAAGGGTAATTTTAAGTAAGGATGGCAAAACAAAACCAGTTACAAAAAAATAATAAATAATAAATAAATAATTGACTTTATTAAATATAAAATTTTTAATTTATTATTATGAAATTCGATAAAGGATGAATATTTATGGTAGAAACTTTGAAAAAGGTCTTGATATTTTAGTTTACTTTCGTTTCAAAACATTTGAGTTGTCTCTATCCATAATCTAAATTCTATATGCGTTTTTTTTTTTTTGAACGACAAATTAATCAATATGCTTTGCTAACTTGAAAACCAAAAGCTAAGTTGTTGTTTACAAATTTATACGTCTTTTAACAAGAAAGCCAAACACTAAATCACTTTTTAAAAGTGTAAACACTAAGCACAAGATCGAGATGATGTCTTTGAAATTATTTACATACAGTTTAGCATGACATAAAAAAATAACAAATTAATTATTGCATATATATTAAAATACCAATTTGAACATTTTACTCTGGGAAAAGTGATGGTTAATTTATTCCAAAAGGTTAGATTTTTTTATATAGAAAATGTTCTTAAAGTTAAGTATTAGTATAATTGCAATCCAAGCTACTTCATATATAAGGTTCAGCACCAAACAAATTAAATAATAAGTTAAGTTGACATGAATATAATTGTTAAAAATATATCAAAGCTCCAATTTAGGACTCACGTGTTGCATTGGGTCTAATATATTGACGCATAACATACTCATACGTTAATCTCGAAAACCACACGTCATCACGATAAATGAAAATCATAAAAAGTATACATGGGTTAGGCATATAATTTCCGTTTAGTTATTACACCATTCATAAAACCTTTAAATCTAAGAATCCTTCCAAAAAAAAGCATCGAAGCTTCTAATTCATTTCAATCTATATGTGTTCTTGCTTCTTTTGTGCTCGTGATTTCCATAAAATTGGAATAATTCAAGGTTCCAGATTCTAGTTTTTGGCTTTATTTGTTTGTTATGGCGATTTTATTGGTGGTAGGTGATGAATGCAATGAATATACCAACGCAGTTCTTTCTTTCCCATATGCTAATATGGCACATTTTGTGTGCAAACCTACATGTCATGTGACATGCGTTCAACATGTCTAATATGTGATACTACATGTAACAAATTATTCAAAAACATTCTATAACCTCTAGAATTTTCAACCAACTATTCACATACTATATAAGTTTATAATTTCCATTCTTCCTCGTTACATCTATTTTATTCCTCATCAAGACCAACCTATCATTTCATCATCTTCCTTACACCTAAAACTCTCTATTTTTACATCTATATTTGTTGTGACCACTCTCCATCACCATCACCATCACCATCATTCTCATCGAAATTTATCCAAGGATGAATTGAGTTTGAAGATTGATTTTATTTCACAAAATGTGACAAGCCTTTGTTGTAGTTTTGTGTGCTTTTCTTTTAATTTCACTTCATTTTGAATCCATTTCCAATATACATTAACATTCATCATGACTTGTATAATTATATATGAGTTCACAATCATCAACTATGAGACCATGTAAGATCAACAATATATTATGCACAAGTCATGAAAAATTAGTGAAATCCTTTATTTCGAAGTTCCAATTTTTCAAACTTTTGATTTGTGACTTAACCAAGTATAAAATCAGATTTTTTTTTATCAAAAACATAAAATAATATGTATATAATC
This sequence comes from Mikania micrantha, assembly GCA_009363875.1. NCBI lineage: Eukaryota > Viridiplantae > Streptophyta > Magnoliopsida > Asterales > Asteraceae > Mikania > Mikania micrantha. The sequence continues at coordinate 51,699,749 of CM018689.1, read as the reverse complement.
ATGCTAAAAGGTAGTCTTGCACAAAAACATAAGATTTGATAACAAAATATCATGACTTGCAACTTTAAAATTCATTTAGGAATCCTATAAGCTTTGGTATGACTTAGAATAATCATAACTTGGTTATATCTTAACCAAATCAATCGATTCTTATGTCAAAATTTAAGCTCAGAGAGGCTACTTTCTAACCAAATGGACTTGCATTTGTTTGACAAGATTTGCCCTTTAAAATGTTCAACCCAAATTGGGAACTTGAATCTATGTTGTGCAAAAAGAGCTAATGGGTCAACTTGAGAAGGCCATAATGTCACATTCTATCGGAAATGACTAATCTATTTAGGCGGAGTAACGAGGGGCGACGAAATTGAATCATACAGACATGACAATTAAATTACTAAAATCAGGTGAAAATGCTACATAAGTTTGCTAGAAGTTGGATTTAGTCATTTAGTATTTTTATTATGTTTAGTTTTTTTGAATTTAAGAATCTATATCTATACTCTATATACTCTATAATAAAAGAGTAACAATTTTGCCACTTGTCACCCTCCTACATTACTAATGCCACATGTCACCTTCTTAAACTAATATTGTCACATGTCAACTCCTTATCACTCCACTTAATTCTCTCTCTTATTAAATAACTATATTATCTCTCTTATTAAATAAATTATTTCACTTATTAAATAATATAATATTAATAACTAATATATTATTTATCTTTTTATTATAAAGCATAAATTAAATTCTAAAATCAAAATTTTTAAAGTAAGAAATATTTTATTTTCAAAAAACAAAATTTATGTAAAAAACAAGTTATCTTAAAAAAATGTTTTTTTTTTAAATAAAATATATTATAAAAGAAGTTTTTAAACAATGAGATTTTTATCATCTAACGATGTTTTTTAATTTATTTAAATTCTGAAGTAATAAAAATGATAGAAAAAGTTACATTTTTGTTCCGTTATGTTTAACGCTAATTTAAATTGAGTCGTTGAACTTTAATAATTACAAAAATTATATTTTATATTATTGATTTATAAAAGTTAGTTTTTAATATAATAGAAACTGAAGTTTTTAATGTTAGTTATTTCAAATATATCAATTATTACACATTAAAAGGTCATATATCATTTGTATAATGATTAAAGTTTTTAATTATTTTTTTATCACTTAAAAAATTTATTAATATGTAATTTAATCATTTTATTTAAAAATATTGTTTTATAATCGCTAAATTTTCATTACTAACTATTTAATATTTTATATCAAAATCCGTGTGATACACGGGTTAATAACCTAGTTGTTATAGTATTTATGATGTATTGAATTATGAATGTTTGAGATTTATTTGAATGTTAAGTTTGAACTTCTATTAATGTAATGCTTGAATTATTTACATTAAACATCATGTGTTTTTGAACAATCTACACTTCGTTATACCCCGATTATTTCGCCACTAAAAGGAAAAGATTTGATTCAAAGTTAACTAAGAATCAAAGTAATGCTTCACCAGAAGAATCCACAGATGGTTATGAAATATCTGAAGAATCAATCATACTCAAAAATTGTAGGAAAGAGGGGATGGATTCTAGACACATGTGGATCTTTTCACATTGAATAATATTTTTTTTAATCAATTGCTGATTAAAAAGCATTATAATTACAAAAAGAAACATGCTCATCCTACGAGACATTATAAGTAAAAAAAAAAAAAAAAAAAGCCATGTTCATCCGAAAAGATTACATATTTTCAAAAGAATTGACCCATTAATGCTACAACTTCTACCAAAAAGGCAAATGTATGTTATCTTTCTTATTTTTTTTGAACGACATTTGATCTCAACGTGTGAACCACTGATTTTCAGGCCACGTCACCAAGGTCTAGTTACCATGACCTCTGTTGAGACCCCACCACTACCCTAGGAGGAAACCGCACCGGAAAACCCCCTGACCTCCCAAGGACAGCCTTGGGAGGGATTTGAACCCGTGACCTTCCACAGAGAAGCCAAAGAGGTAATCATTAGACTAAGAGGCTTTACTGCTTCTAAAACAGAGTTGACTTGTTCGTCGTCTTGTTTTCAGGTGCCGTTTTCACAACAAGGTTGGAGAAATTAGGGTGATAAATATCAGTATCATTATAGGTGCACACATAATATCAATTTACAACGCATGAGAATCTTTACAAGTAAAGGACTCCCTCGCCGCTCGTAACTTCGAATATATAATGTCATTAAAATGTATTTGTCGTTGAAAAAGATTGCAAAACTAGAAACTGTGAAATGTCTTTTGTAAGTTATGTATTAATTTCAACATTTCCACTTTAACCTCTATACTTTACACTCTTATTTTTAAAACCCCGTCTAACCAAACTCGAGTTCTCTCCAGTTTATTATCACACTCTTGCTTCTTACCTGTGAAGACACACAAAACACACACTAAACAAACACACACTTGCGACTAGAGACGCACAGAAAAACAGTTAACCAAGCTGGTATAGGCTCGTAACCGGTTTTTAAACCGATTATTTGAATCGGTTTTAGGTTGTTGAAAAACTCGGCAGCTTAGGACCGATTTGAGTTTTCAAAAGATCCAACCGTTTATTAACCGTTTTTCCGTTTGATCTCAGTAAAGAATCAGTTATTTGGCAGTTAACCGGTTTCAGTTTTAGAGCTTGAAAGCTCGGTTATTAACCGAACATGTTATTGGTATAAATTGGTTGCCAGACTTTGTTCAGTTAACCGGTTTAGTTATTCCAAAACTAGTCGTTTTCTTTTCTTTTCTTTTTTTTTACCGTTTACCTGGTTTGTGCATCTCTACCTGCGACATTATAGTTATACACCCACACACCATAATTCTTTGCCATGCATATCACCCATGCATCAACTACAATCTCTCGCACATACCAAAACACATTTCTCTTAACCATATAACTCACATTCGCGTACACATCTATTCTCCGCCACACCTCACAAGTCACAACACAAATTCTTTTTATAGGGGCGACATTTTTTATGATTATTTAAGGACCTAGCTTAATAAATTTTTTCTCTTTTGTTCCTATGTAATTAGATCGAATCGGGTCGGGTCATGTTAAAATAAGACAATTAAACTATATTTCATATGAAAGTATAATAAAAATACACTACTTTTAAAGTTGTTCTTATGCCTAGCAAAATAGGTGGGTTGAGTTGAGTTATGTAACAAGTCAAAACGGGTGCGGGCTAGAATGAGTGTATGTTAGGATGAGGTTTAAGCAAAATCAGTTTGAGTTTAAATGAGTCATTTTAAAAAACATCAATTTTTTTCAACTTACAGTGAATTGTAACTAAACATATAGTTTAATTGAATAATTTTTAGTTATTTTCTCATCATATTTCTTATTGATAATTCTTATTCGTTTGAATCCATTATATTCACATTGATTGTAAGACCTAGTTGATTGTAAGACCTAGTTGATCTCTACTTGGTTTCATTTTTTAAAATCTATCCAAAGCAATACTATGGAGACTTTTTAGGAAACTCTTAAGAAAACAAGTATAAATATCACTTAAATTCGCATCACAAGTCCAATTATGCAAATCTAAGGGGGCGATTGCAAAATATTAAGGGAATGAGCCAGAATTTTAACATATATATACCGTTGGGAATTTTTTTTTTAATGAGGGCGGCTGCCCCTTGCCCAAAGGCTGGGTACGCCAGTGACTCTAACACAAACTCATGCCCATTCCTTCACATGGGTTCATCAACAGTTTATAAGGTTAACATATTTGAAAATTGAAAATCTTCAGATCTACGCTTATTGTCAACTCCCTGAAACATTTTGTTTATTACGCCGTTTCTTCTCTGGATGCATCAACTCCATAAAGCATTTCGTTTATTCCAAATGCTCAAGATATTTATAATTTATTTAATAAAATAAGATTTAAAAAATAATAAGAACTTTGAAAATTTTGAGTGTCACGTAAAATTATATTTAAAATAAAATTTTGTTAAGTTATTTTAAATTATTAAAATAAACGGTTTATAATTTTTATATTTAAATATATAATTTAATATTAAATAAGAGAGAGTTAGGGCTGTTTGTTTGGGTTTGAGTAGGTCTGAATGGGTATGAATCTAAATGGTTCAAATTCAGACTGTTTGTTTCGTGAAAAAAACACACGTCTGAATGGAACCAAATGTCTAAATGGAGGTTTGAATCATTCAGACTTGGAGGAGAGTCTGAACCATTCAGACGTGAAGGAAAAGAGGGCTTGTGGCGGGGCTAGGGTTTTTCACGACGGACAGACATGGGTTTGGCACCACCGATCGAAGGTAGATGGTTTCACCGATCGATGGTATATGGCTAGGGTTTTCCACGACCGGACAGACATGGGTTTTGGCATCACCGATCAAAGGTAGATGGCTTCACGGTGGTGCGATCGAAGGTGGATGGGGGTGGCGATCGAAGGTAGACGGCAAAGGTGGCGATCGAAGATGGCTTCACAGTGGTGCTTCGCGGTGCTGCTCGTGGTGCTGCTCGACGACGGTGAAAAAGTTGTTTTTAAAAAAGATGTTTGGTAATGTGACTAATTTCAAAAGGACTACTTTTTATTTTAACTTTTTGAGCAATGTTAAAAAGTTGTTTTTAAAAAGCTATAATTTGTAGCTTTTAAAATAACTTTTTAATTTTTTGACGGAATAAGATAAAAACCAATCCCAACACTTTTTTTTTAAAACTAATTCAAACAACTTATTGACTATTCACATATCAAAAACCAATCCAAACATTTTTTTAAAAAACTTTATTTTAAAAACACGTAAGTTAACAAGTACTTTTGCGGTCCATTGACATCGATCAACGAAATAGACATCCTTTTTTGCCGTTGTCTTTCAGTTCAAAGAGCCCCATTAAGTGAGTGTTCCGCGAGTTTTTTTAAACTTACATAACCAAATACAAAGAATAGGATTAAGGTGAGTAAGAAATGTAGGAGTATAAAGTTAAAAAAAAATAATAATAATAACATTAAACCAATTATAGGCATTCCGTATTCTTTTGTTCGAATAGGATTGTAAGCACCCACTTACCCCAGGTCCCCAGCCACCAACCAACAGTCCAACATGCACGCATCGATTGTTTTTCAAACTATGTGCCGGTTGAAAAATTATCTACCAAGAGGTGTTTTTTTCATTTATTTCTTTACTAGCATAAAAACACATGTATTACATGTGTTTAATAATAAAAAATATAAAATATTAACATAAAATAATAATAAATATTTATTAATTATAAAATTATATTTGAATATAAAATATAATTGAAATATTCTTATAATTTATTAAATTTTAATAAATTAATAACATATTAGAATAAGAAGATTTATATTATTGATAATTAATTATATAATTTAATCATTAAAAATTATTAGTGTTTAATAGGAGAGAGAGGCGGGAAAAGTAATTCCATACTCCACCACAAAGTGACACATGTCTCCTATAAGTACTCATTTATTAGAGTAGGTAGAGGTAGATTTTTAACTTTCTTTTTTTAATTTAATCAACATATTATAATATTTTTCTATTTATTTAAGAGAAAATCTCCAAAATACCCATTTGATCATATTTTTTCCCATATATATCCATTTGACATTCTAATGCCAGAAATATCCATACTGTGTACGGGCGCCGACGCCCGAATATACATAGGCGGACGTCTACACAAAACAACATTAAATATTGACACGTGTCTTATATGGGCACGGCAAAAACGTGTACATGCGGATGCCTACCATTTCCTTAACAGACGCCTGCTTGTACACGTTTTTTTGTCACGCCTATAGAAAACACGCGTCAACTTTTAAATGGTGGCTGTATAGGCGTCCGTCTATGTATATATTGGCGCCGGCACCCATATATGAATGAACACCCGATAGCAGCATGGACATAATGAGGATAGTTTTGGTCAAATTGGTTATTTTGGATATTTTCTCTTTATTTAATCAAATAACTATGATTTATTTTGATAAATAATTTAAAAATAAATAACTCCTCACGCATCTGCGTGCACCTGCATGCTGCATACGCGGCCATTCGCTTTATGCGTTTCCTTCGCAAAATTCGAACTCAACTCGTTGCCGTCGGAATTTGTTTTGATCTCTCACTCTCTCTGCAAATCCCTAATCCGAAACCTTTTCAATCTTGATCGTCGGGAATATGGAGACTCTAATTGATCTCATCAACAGACTGCAGAAAGCATGCACAGCCCTAGGTGATTTCGGTGAACAATCATCGCTTCCTACTCTTTGGGATGCATTGCCTACAATTGCCGTCGTCGGCGGTCAGGTACGTACGCGATTCTCACCGTATATTGATTTTGTGTTTCATGATCTTATTATTGCGTATAATTTTACTGTGACTTGTAAGCCGCTAGGTATAGCATCTGGATTTTAGAACTAATCGATATACTCTGACTCATATGACTGCTATATATTGCCACGATTTGTCGTGACAACTTGATTTGCCTTGTGTAACAGATGTCTAAAATTGTGTATGTTTATGTAAGTTGTTTTTTCTATTCTTTGATGTAATTATGTTTGAGATTTGATTGATTTTCAATGAACTAGGACTCCAAAAGGAATTAAAAAACGAACTGATTGATAAACTAATGTGAAAAAGAGAGGTATGGATTAAAATGTAACAGTGTTCCATTGATTACGATTCCATTTGCTGGTTTTCGTTTGTTTTTAATTATTAGATTTAACTTTTGATTACAATATGTGATATGTCATGTTTGTTATCATCTTATTACCGCATTGCGTCAATGGTACCCCGAGATTCTTCCAAATGGGAGGTCTGGGTTCAAATCCCTCCTGCAGCGAAAAAGGGGTCTGTGGGGAGTCGGGGGTTTTCCCAGTGGGGTTTTCTCCTGGGGTGGTTGTGGTGGCTCATGGGAGGTCCAGCCGTCCAGGTAACTAGATCTTGGTGACATGGCCTGGAAACAGTGGGTTCACACGATGGAGACATTCGCCGTTCAAAAAAAAAAACAGTTTATAATGCTGAGTAAAATAGATTTGACAACGAGGCCAAGTGTTGGTGGTTGGACAAAAAGAATCACTTCACTTTTCACATAGATGTCATTATCAAGAAGATCCAACACTTGATTGAAATGAACTGCATATTTTCAATAGGCTATATTGTTTTGTAGTTTCGAATATTTTGTGTTAATTCAAATTCATGAGATAAACTGGTCATTCCCATTTGATGCAACTTATGTTAAATTATTACTAAGTTACAAATGTTTTACGTGGTTACAAATTGTTTTACTCCTCTTAAATTATAATTTTCTCCCCTTTCCACTTCCTATTAATTGTCTTTATATAGAGTTCTGGAAAATCATCTGTGCTGGAAGGTGTGGTTGGGAAGGACTTTTTACCTCGTGGCTCAGGTACATAAATATTTAATATTTTGATTCAAACTTGTAGCATAAGTTCGTATGATAGTCATGCTTTAGCAATTACTTATATAATTAACTACAGTAATAAAAACATCTATATTCAGGGATTGTTACACGGCGTCCTCTTGTTCTACAACTTCATAGGAATGAAGAAGGAAGCGAATATGCAGAGTTCGCTCATTTACCTAGAAAAAAGTTCACTGATTTTGGTATAATTACTAGAATTATGCTTTTGTTCTTATTTCTATAAATTTATTTGTTATTTTACTCATTATAAGTTGCAAGTTTTATAAAAATGTCATCTCACTGTTGTACCTTCTGTAGCTGCGGTGAGGAAGGAGATTGCTGATGAGACTGACCGAGAGACTGGTCGTACTAAACAAATTTCATCTATTCCTATATATCTAAGTATTTATTCTCCTAATGGTGAGATATAACTTTTATGGCCATGAAATATCTTTTATGATATGGGTTACAACACATTACTAATATATTTCTAGTAATCAACAGTTGTGAACTTGACCCTGATTGATCTTCCTGGTCTTACAAAAGTTGCTGTTGGTTAGTTTTCATTACTTATTTTGCTTTTTCTGGTAAATTTTTGTGATTAAATGTTATATTTTCACTTATATGATCCTTGCAGATGGTCAGTCAGACAACATTGTACAAGACATTGAGAATTTGGTACGGTCCTACATCGAGAAGGTATAGTGTTCATAGATTATTCTTAAAAACCATAATATATGGCTTTTGGTGAGGTATCATAACTTAAATGTTATGGGTCTTCTTTCCTTGCAGCCTAATTGCATCATTCTAGCAGTTACTCCCGCCAACCAAGATTTTGCAACATCTGATGCCATCAAAATTTCTCGAGAAGTGGATCCGAAAGGTAAAGTATTATCATATCATCTCCAAACACACATGCCTGTAATTTTTTATTTGTTTCTGGTTTTGTTTGTAAATAACAGCTTTTCAATTTTTTTGTTTTTAATTATTTGATTATAATAACCAGGGGAGAGAACTTTTGGTGTTTTGACAAAGATTGATCTGATGGATCAGGGTACTGATGCAGTTGATGTAAGCCAGCCTTCACTATACAGTTAAATTTTGTCTAGTCAAACACATTGCTAAAAAGACCAACTTATTTTCCTTATAATATGTTAATATAATTATTACACTTTTTAAATATGTTCCAATAAGCAAATTTATTGACCAATGACCAGTTCAAACATAAAAAAAATGACCCAAAACCTCAAGCAAAAAACACCGAAATAAAATTTAAAATATGGAGGCTTTTTTTTTTTTTTGGTTTGTTTGAATTGCTCACTGGTCCACAGCTATGCATATAAGAACAAAATTTAAAACCTTAATGGTTATTATGATTAACAACAGTAAAAGGTAATTTGGGCATATTGGTAATTTCAGAAAAGTAAGTTATTCTGTTATTTCTTAAACCTCTTTTAATAATATTTAACTGTGGCCCATCTTTGTGTTTTGCAGTTATTAGAAGGAAGATCATATAAGCTAAAATTTCCTTGGATTGGTGTGGTTAACCGATCTCAAGCTGATATCAACAAAAATGTTGACATGATTTCTGCTCGAAGAAGAGAACGCGAGTATTTTACTAATACACCCGAATATGGACATCTTGGTAACAGAATGGGCTCTGAGCATTTAGGAAAAGTGCTTTCCAATGTAGATTACTTTCTTTCAGAAACATTTATGTTTTATTTTAAAAGATAAATAATTACTCACTACATGATTCATTATTTCAGCATTTGGAATCTGTCATAAAGTCTCGAATTCCAGGACTTCAGTCTCTCATTAGCAGGACAATCATTGATCTTGAAACAGATTTAAGCCGTCTGGGGAAGCCTATTGCTGTTGATGCTGGAGTATATTCACTTGTTTTATATTCATTTGTTATACATTCACTTAATATATACATATAAAGTTGTATTATATTCACTTGTTCATTAACTATATATTCACGTGTTTCTTGGTCTTTTGTATTCTTTTTTATAGGGAAAGCTATTTACGATTATGGAGATATGTCGTGCTTTTGATCAGAATTTCAAAGAACATCTTGACGGCGTGTAAGTTTTAGATTACTTTAATCATTTCATATTTCTTTAATTTTATTTTAACTTTTTGTTGAAATGAATCATATGCAGTCGACCGGGTGGTGAAAAAGTGTACGGTGTATTTGATAACCAACTTCCTGCTGCTTTAAAAAGGTTACAATTTGACAAGCAACTTTCCATGGATAATGTAAGAAAATCAATCACCGAAGCAGATGGATATCAGCCTCATTTAATTGCCCCTGAACAAGGCTATCGCCGTCTTATTGAATCTGCCCTAATCACCATCAAACCTCCTGCTGAGTCAGTTGTTGATGCTGTATGTAGGAAAATAAATATTTTTCTTTTCTGTAACTAATAAATTGTTTTACTTCCTATATCTTTTAAAATCATTGCATGAGTTTTAAATGTTTTGCTTCTTTTTTGGTTACAGGTTCATGGTATATTGAAGGATTTGGTTCACAAATCGATTAATGAGACCACAGTGAGTCTAAAGAGACCCCTTATGTGAATGTAACAGACTAATGTTCCTTTTTTTCTTTTAACGATGACCATTTTTTTGCTTCGTTTGCTGTTGGTGCTCATATGCAGGAGTTGAAACAATATCCCTCACTTAAGGTGGAAGTTATGAATGCAGCTTATGAATCATTAGATAGAATGAGGATTGAAAGCAAAAGAGCTACTTTACAGTTAGTTGACATGGAAAGCAGTTACGTAACCGTTGATTTCTTTCGTAAGCTTCCACAAGACATTGAGAAGGGTGGGAATCCGACACACTCGATTTTTGATAGATATAACGATGCTTACCTTCGTCGCATTGGTATGTCTAATGTATAATGTACCAATGACCCAACTTACAATATTTTGGAAAATGTTAGAAAAAATTCTTACTTTTTTTTTTTTTTTAATACAGGATCAAATGTTTTGTCTTATGTCCACATGGTAGTTGGAACTTTAAGACATTCCATCCCTAAATCTGTTGTGTATTGTCAAGTTCGCGAGGCTAAACGTAGCTTACTCGATCGTTTCTTCACGGAGTTGGGGGCAAAAGAGGTATATTACACTCCAAGTTAGTTATAGAAAAGAACATTCGTAAAACTTGTGTTTTTAGTTGTATAATTGTTTGAAATACTTTTGTTATTAGGGAAGTCAATTGGGTAAATTGTTAGATGAAGATCCAGTGATAACACAAAGACGTCAAAAAATAGGGAAGCGGCTAGAATTATATCGAGCTGCACAGTCTGAGATAGATGCAGTTGTCTGGTCCAAGTAGATAGAATCATGTGTTACATTCCGTTATCGATCTTTTTTTGTCGATGAAAACACAAATGAGGGACCATTTACGTTTTTGGAAGGGACGATTTCATGCATGCTTTTTAAAAACATGCACAATATCATAGCATGCATAAATAATAGTTTTTACACAAGGATAAGGCATTTATGTTTTTTAAGGCATTTATGCTTTTCAATATGCCTGGCAAAATGGGTGGGTTGGGTCGGGTTGGGTAACGGATTAGAACGGGTTCAGGTCAGGATGGGTGCGGGTTAGGACGGGTTTTAAGCAAAATCAATTCGGACCTAAATGGATTGTTCTTAAAAAACATCAATTTAATTTAACTTTAGATGTGTTATAAGTAAACAAATAGTCTATTTTGATAATTTTTATGATTTTCTCGTCAAATATGTTATCAATCATTCTTAAGTGTTTGAATTTGTTGCATTTACATACTTTTTTGGTTACCCGTCTTGACCCGCATTGTGTTCAAATAATACCCATCTCAACCCATTCAATATTATGATGTTACCCATTTTAACCCATTATATAACAATTGTTTACCCAAACCAACCCACTTCCTTTGACATGGGTAAAAATTGCTACATCTACTTTTCAAGTATGAAAATGAGTTGATATATGAAATTCTTGGTTAGACAAATGAATAATCGAATTATAGAATCTGAACCAACTGACATCAGTCGTTTGGTTATATCTATTTAAGTAAACTTCGTTCTTACTCCCTGTGATTTGGACCAAATAACATTTTTCATCCAAAGGCTTCAAAATGTTCATTATACTCACCGACTTTGCAAATATGTCTCCATTATACTCCCTGACTTTGCCAATCTGTCTCCATTAATTATACTTTCTGACATTTTGAAAAGTTTAGAGCAAAATGGTTATAACTTTTGAAAAACTTGAAGCAAAAGGGTTATAATTGTCAAACACAGGAAGTATAATGGATATTTTGAAACCTTTGGATGAAAAACGTTATTTGGTCCAAGCCATAGGAAGTAAAAATGAAGTTTACTCTTTTAATAACTAATTGTAGGGTGTGATTTTGGTTATATGTATTGTATACACATATATCCATAAGGGTAACATAACGATTTTTTATGCATAAAAAGAAATTCAGTTTGAATGAACTAAACACGACAATAACAATTCGTAGCATGATTATTTGTAGGGTTAATGAAAGACGAAGATTTTACCTTTATCACTTAGGAAAGAGGTTTCCAGATAAATCTTTAGCTCAAGTACAAACAAACACAACGTGGATATAATCAAATAAAATATAGACTAATTTGATTTTGGATTTTTTAGACAACCAGAGTTTTTTTTTTATTTTTTTTATGATTTGGTTTAAAAAAAAAAACTACCTAACATCAGATTATTCCTTTCTGGAAGTAAAAACTATAGCAGATAAGCCAACAACACTGTGGTGACTGGTGACCCTTAACCTTACATGTTGTCCCCCTTTAGCCCATTTTTACGCAATGCATCAATTATTATCCCCGCAAACACACATGAAAACTAATCCCTCAAATACCCCACAATACAAAACAAGAAAATTACACATGTCAGAAGGAAACAAATGCTCATTTTTGTGTAACAAATTAATTGATAAAAATTATAGATATATATCATAACTTATATTTGAAGTTATCTAAATAAAATTCATGAGCTCATTAAAGTGAAAAATGAAAGGTTGTTTGAATAAAGGAAGGGAAAATTGTGATGTGATTAACTGATGATGATGATAACTCACCTCCCTATCAACAACCACCAACCATAAAACCTTTAAATCTAAGAAACCTTTTGAAAAAAACATCATAAACTTCTCATCCACTCATTCATTTCAATCCATATCTGTTCTTAGCTTGCTTCTTTTTTTGCTCGTGATTCTCTTCAGTTTGAGATGATTCCGGGTTCCAGATTCTGGTTTATGGTTGTTTTTGTGTTCGTTGTGGCGGTGTCACTGGTGGTAGGTGATGAATGCAATGAAGATATCAATGCAGTTCTTCCTCTTCCATATGCTAATATGACACATGTGGTGTGTAAACCTATATGGAATTCGTATGTTATTCGTGTAAGTTTCCGTTTTCTAGTTACATCTTATGTGTTTTTTTATTTAAAGAAGTAACTTTAGTGATTACTGATTAGTGTACAAATGTAACGATTTTATCTACATGCAACAACAGTACTCGCAGAGCAAAGACAATGTTGTGACGATCATCTTATCAGCAACATATACAACTGGATATGTCGCGATGGGGTTCTCAAAGGATGGTATGATGCTAAACTCAAGTGCTATGGTTGGTTGGATTACCCGAAAGGGTAATCCAGTAATTAAACAATATTACGCGGAGGGCTTTAGTCCCTCACAAGTTAAACATGACAAGGGTGAGTTACCCTTAACAAGTATTCCTCCTTTTGTAACGGTATATGGTGGCAAAATTCACTTAGCCTATCAACTACAGTACCCGAGTCAACTCAAAACTCAACCCATATTATTGGCATTCGCGAGCAAGTATCCCGAACACCACCTCCTATCGGTTCATGATGACAAGACAACGATCCTCCTAGATTTCTCGAAAGGTTTGTTATCGAATCAATGATCTTTGTTTTAACTTATTTTGACTAGTTTTTTTGACTTTTAAAGTCAAATTTTGGACATTTTTGCTTAGGCTATTCAGGATCAAGATCAAATTCAAGAACTCCTTCCAACAATCTCCACCGTTCTAAAACGACCCATGGAGCATTGGGATTACTCGGGTGGGGCATAATTTTGCCATATGGGGCTATTGTTGCTAGATACTTCAAGCACAAGGAACCATTATGGTATTATCTGCACGTAATCTTTCAGTTTATTGGGTTCATATTTGCTGTTGCCGCAGGATTTGTTGGATTAAACATGTATAACAAGTTTAAATTCCATGCACCAACACACAAAGGCTTCGGTATAACCGCGATTGTGCTCAGTGTTCTCCAGGTTCAAAATAAACACATTTACAATCTTGAATTGACTTTATAAGGTCAAATTGACTAAATTTCACTTCCTAATTTATCATATATTTCAAAAACTTAGATAAATGTTTTCATGGGTTTTCTATATAAATACAAAATAAGCATAAAAAAACAATTTTTGTTGAAAATATTTAGAATAACCTAAACCTTGATCGAATTCAATCCTAAACTTTTGACTTCAAAAGTCAAAATTGTAAGCATTAGTTATGCATTTCAGCTTTTCTTAAACCTGTCTTGCATTTCAGGTTTTGGCATTCTTCATAAGACCTGAAAAGGACAGCAAGCACAGAAAGTATTGGAATTGGTACCATCATTATGTTGGAAGAATTGCTTTGTTTTTTGGATGTTTGAATATATTTCTAGGAATACAGCTTGCTGATGCAGGAAGCTCATGGAAGATCGGTTATGGGTTCGTTCTTGCATCGATCATACTTACTTCTATTGTCCTAGAAGTTTTGAAGCTTAAAACACCCAACAAATTTTCTACAAATCCACCATTTCCAATGGATTCTGTTCACTAGAGGTCACACATGTTTACAATCTGTGCAACAATGTTATGATTTACGAGAAGAATCTTAAATATATTCGATTTCGGGTTGCAAAACAGGAATTGAGCCAAGAAGATGTGGATTAGAATATTTTTAAGGTTTGATATCCAAAGGCATAAGCCTTTTTTCTTAAAGATTGTTGAAGAACAAAGTTTTGTACAGTAGACAGAAGTTTGGTATTGTGATTCATTGGGATTTGATCAAGTATTTGGTTAGATTCATATTGTATTTGATGTTATCAGGTTATGCTGTGAGGATGTGACATATTTTTTGAGTAATTGAAAGTTTTTTTTGGTGTTGTATATTGTTTACTGTGGGATGATTATTTACATGTTAATATCAATAAAATTCACAATAATAAACCCCCAAATATTTTATAAAGCCTTTTAACTTTTAAGCTATTATAATTATTTAAAATAAAAAAATATATCTTGATGTGTTCATGCTTACTATAAATGCATTGATTGTGTTCCTTCATGATCATTCGATTTTAATTGAACTAACAGATAATTTAGAGCTTCGAGCATGACTATGGGTCTCTCTTCCAACTCCATTTCCAATTTAATTTTTGGTCATGAATAGAATAAAAAATCATTTATCATGCATTTTTTATATTTTTTCTAATAAAAATAAATTAGGAAAGGTGTATACTTTTGATAGACTCCTACAATACCCATGAATCTCTCTCTTTGCAAATCCAAACTACACAAAATAACTTTGATTTTAGTTTGACTATATTGTTATACCTTGACTTATTTTATAAGAGATATTGGGTTGGAGTTTCGCTCAGAGTAAATATTGCTTTGGGTTAAGCTAGAGAGTTTTCTTAGTTGTGGGTTTTCTCCTGGCCATGTGTGTTAGGTCATCAGTCTTTGTTCTTCAGACGGAATGACAATCTATTTGCCAAGGTGATCCTTGGTAACCGGACGTTTGCTGTTCAGAAAAATAAATATAAAAACCTATTTCTGAAATCTCTACCAATTTAAATGAAACAATCAAAATAACATTACCAGTAACACCCCCAACCAAACCGAAATTTCAAATTTACACTTGTTTACAGATATATTTTTTTATTTACAAATAATTCGTAGCAGACTTTTTAAGCTGTGTGGTAATTTTGGTGCATTTACTTTGGGTCAAGTGGTCAACCAATGTTCCATAGATGGAAGATTAGCAGGAGTACAATACAAAAGTAACATAGAGGGTTGGTGGTGAGGAGATACACAGAGTGGAAGGATTTTCTAGGGTTTTGTTCCTTATTTCCTAAGTAAATTACATTAATAATTAATTTAGTTTAGATTATGTGTTAGTTATACAAATGATTCCTCAAAAAGTATTTTATTCATATAATGAAAATTAAACTAAAAAGTTAATAAAAAGTTGGATTGGTGCAGGACTCAAACTTAAAACTCTTCTTTATTGTTTTGTTTGGTTTGATTTTTTTTTTAATTTTTTGTTTTCTGGTTTTGTTATTTGGGTTTTAATTTTTAGGCCCCAAAAAAAATCTAAATATTAATTACTTATTAATATATCCGGGCTTACTATTTTTAGACTACACCATTTATTGTTAATTTCTTATAAATACTTAAAAAAAATTAAACATTAATATTTAAGGATAAAAAATGTAAATTTTTACCATCTTGGTTTGGTTCAATTTGTTTTTTTTGCTTGCCTAAAATCAAAACCAAAAATTCAATTTAAAAAAAAAACAAACCAAAACCATGTATAATTTGTTTGGTTTAGTTTTTTTGTTTTGGTTGTATCAGTTTTTTTATATAATTTTTCTCATCCTTTTCACAAAGTTGTTACAAAAATAAATAACATAATAGAGACTTAAAAATTAAAAAAAAAACTCGAATCAAAGTAGTTTTCACACATGACGCGTAATTATTATTGATAAGATTGGATGCAAGGTTTCATTCTATACATGAGATCTCTTAGATGGTTGGCGATCGAGCATGCCAAGAACCAGTAAGGCTTGTAAGGCCATTTCGTGCTACTAATTGTGATCGTGTTAGTTTGTTGATTGTTAGAACATAAATCAAAGTTAAGTTACCTGATGAAAATAAAACAAAGTTTAAATAATTCAATTGGTATGAAATTAAAAATTGATTATGTTTTTATAACATTTTCTATTCTTATTATTAGTATTATATTAATAGGGGTTGGATCCACTAAAAAGAGATTTTTGTCTAAGAAGAGTAAGAATCAATAGAAATTTGACACGTGTCATCATAAAACAGTAATACAGTACCAAAAACGAAATACAGTACAAAAAGAAACAAAATTCAGTACAAAAAATCAAAAATCTAGTACAAAAAAAACAGTACAAAAAAAATAAAATATAGTACAAAAAACAAAAATCTAATACAAAAAACCACAAAAATAAAGTATAAAATAATATAGAACAAATCTAGTACAAAAAAAATAAAAATCTAGTATAAAAAATAAGATTTTATACCTAAATTATGTGACACGTGTCAAATTCTTATTAGTTTTCACTCTTTTTAGACTAAGAGCTCTTCTTATTTCCCTAGCTGCAAGCTCCTTTTCCCCCGTTATATGGGCAGTACCGTCAAAATTTAACCAGACCAAACCTCCACGTCAGTCTTGAAAAGCACGTTTTCAAGACTTTCCAAATCTTGGAGAAGACGTTTTCAAGAATGTTAACTCTCATTGCTCCGAATCTAAGAGGAATAGTTTTGCATATAACCAAAGTACAGGGGCTACTTTGCAAATCTTTGTATCCTTTATATTTACGCTGACAGAAGCATGTCGTATGATTCTTTAAGCAACTGGAACAATTCCTAATTCTTTCTCCCCCAAACCTACATATTTCTCTGCTGCTTCGTCCCCCTTTGGATGAATCAAAGATTTAATTTGTTCAATTTTTCCTCATTTCTCTTCAATCGTTCTGTCGATTTTTCCCTTCGATTCTTGAATTAGGGTTCGCATGCTCTTTTCAATCGAATTGCTGAATTTTTGTGGCGAATTGATAATTATTTCCCAATTCCAACGGAAGTATCGATTGTTTATAGATTGTTTCTATCTTAATTGTCGAACCGGTTTTCCATTGTATTAATCGGAGGCGGTTGCAACGTATTGAGATTCTTACTGTTTGAATTTACGAATCTAGATAGGTTTACGTTTTGTTAGACCCCAAATTGGACTTGAATTAGGGTTTCTACATAGGGTTCTCGATGAAAGATTTTGCAATTAGTGAAGACGATGATTAAAAAGATGATGAAATCAGAAAGACCGAAAGTTAAACGCAGCAAATTGGTGGAAACAGATGTTGAGGAGACGAATCATGAAAATAATCATTCCCTTTTTAAGTATTTCTCGAAGAAACAAAGAACTGCTACTGAGTTTGCTGACAATGCTGATGATGGGGCATGTTTTATCGATTACGACAATGTTGTTAATACCTGGTGCACTGGTGTTTCATGTACTTCTGCTGATTTGAAATCAAATTCATGTTCGGTTCATAGACTCAAGTCCTCTCGAGGCCGTGTTTCAGTATGCCCATCGCGATTTAATGATTCGGTAATCAGTTTGTGGAAGAAAGAGGGTGAAAATGAGACTTTGATTAAGCGAAAAAATCCATTTGTTGATAGCGGGTTAGAATCCAAGAAACAGATTGTGGAAGTGGATGTATGTTTTATTGATGCTCCAGTTGCTGTTGATGATGATATTTTCAACAACAACAATAAGGTGTGTTTTATTGATGTTCCAATTGCTGTTGATGATGATATGTTTAACAATAATAAGAAGGTGAAAAGAACATTCAAGAAAGACAAAGGGTATGATTCGTTTGGACCACAAGATTTTGTTACAGGTGATATTGTTTGGGCAAAATGTTCTAATCGGTTTCCGGCCTGGCCTGCTGTTGTGATTGATGCAAAACATGAAGCCCCTGTTTCTGTGCAGAAGGCTTTTGTTCCGAAGACTGTTTGTGTGATGTTTTATGGATATTCGAGAAAAGGAACGCGGGTATTCTTTGTTTTAATTTCACAATATGTTTTCGTGTTTTCTGGCGTTTTGAATTCTTTAATCTAAATTAACTTTGATGTTTAGGATTATGCATGGGTGAAGGGTGGAATGATCTTTCCATTTTTGGAGTATATGGAAAGGTGTGTGCTTTGATGGTTGTTTGTTAGAGTGATATTTTAAAGATGATATTAATGGTTTACTTTATTATTTTTTTTAATTTTAGATTTGAGGGACAAACACAATTATTTGGTTGTAAACGGGATGATTTTCGTAAGGCGATAGAAGAGGCGTACAGTATAGAAAATAGGTATTTGAATTCTGGTTATAGAGATAAACAAGAATGTTCTAGCGAATCAAATCTGGTTGAGATTCATGTGGCACCTGCTGCTGATCTTGATTATGAATATTTTAATTGTAGGAAGGTATGTTCTTGCAGACATTCTTTTATAACTTCATCTTTGAAGAACAAGTGGAACCTGATGCTTTTGTTTGATCATTTTCTTTTCTCTAGATATACTGTGATGGTTGTAATCTTTGGGTGCATGCAGAACCCAATGAAATTTCTGACAACTGCTTCAAGGTATCATATCATATATTTACTAGCAGTTTTATTGATTCTTTACGTTTAACAGTTTAATTTAGTTAATTATATTGATTTAAGGATCTGCGAAACAATGAATATTACTGCCAAGAATGCAAAGATCAGTCTTCATTTGGCCAAATAGTTTTATACGAAAGTCAACCAAAAATCAGCAGTTGTACAGAAAGCAATTACCAGAGTACAATTCCCGACAAAATAAGTGTCGTTTGTACAGATGTTGAAGGGATCTATTATTCAAATCTTCATCTGTAAGATCAAACGTTTCAATTTTAATATAATGCTTTGATGTCTTAAATAATGATTACTTATCTCTAATTTTTTTTTTGGATCAGAATTGAGTGCAAGTGTGGTTCATGTGGGACGAGGAAGCAAACCCCATCTGAATGGGAACGACATACGGGTTCCAGAGCAAAAAAGTGGAAAGTCAGCATTAAAGTTAAAGATTCGATGTTACCACTTGAAAAAATGGTTTGTTCATCTTTGTTTCATCTACTTTGATTAAAATTTGTTTTATCAGTTATTATTAATCTTTTTAATATCTAACATTGCAGCTTGCAGATTATAACATTGATTATGTTAAGGCTGCTTTGACTCAATTAGATGAACAACAACTGTTCTCTTTTCTTCAAGGTATTCAAATTATTTATTGCTATACTTTTTGCATCATGATTTTATGCTCTTTGATGGTATTAATTTTTATAAAACTGCAGAGAAGTATGAACCTGTTTTTGCAAAGTGGACAACTGAAAGATGTGCAATCTGTAGATGGGATGAAGATTATGATGTTAACAAGATCATTATCTGCAACAGGTTTTTTTTTATTCTCATCAACATATAATGCAAACAGTTGAAAATTATTAGGAAGAAAAATATAATTCTTTTTTCTTATCAGATGCCAAATAGCCGTCCATCAAGAATGCTATGGAGCTAGAGATATGAATGATTTCACATCTTGGGTTTGTAGGGCATGTGAAACGCCTGAGGTTGAAAGAGAGTGTTGTCTCTGCCCTGTTAAAGGTTAAAATTAGTCATTTACTCTTTTTTTAGTCACATAGACTTTGAGCATCGTGGTTTTATATATATATATATATATATATATATATATATATATATATTTATGTATTGTGGTTCTACAGGTGGTGCATTGAAGCCAACCAATATTGACACGTTGTGGGTTCATGTCATATGTGCATGGTTCCGACCAGAGGTTGCTTTCTTAAGCGGTGAAAAAATGGAACCTGCGATTGGACTTTTAAGGATTCCACCCGATTCATTTGTGAAGGTAAAAACTAAAATAATATCACTACAGTGTCGGCTAAAGTTATAGTTAATCGTGTTTTCTTGTTTAACTGTAGAGATGTGTAATTTGCAAGCAAGTTCATGGTTCTTGCATACAATGTTGCAAATGTGCTACATACTTCCATGCCACGTGTGCTTCACGGGCCGGCTATTGTGTTGAGGTAGTTTCTTCCATTCATTTTGCATGAAATAAATATGAATTTTTTTTCTTCTCACAATTATAACATTAAATTGATGATACTAATATAACATTTCAGTTGCATTCGACTGAGAAGGGCAAGACATATAAGACCAAGTG
Organism: Mikania micrantha; assembly: GCA_009363875.1. Classification (NCBI taxonomy): domain Eukaryota; kingdom Viridiplantae; phylum Streptophyta; class Magnoliopsida; order Asterales; family Asteraceae; genus Mikania; species Mikania micrantha. Next base: position 51,679,191 of record CM018689.1, on the reverse strand, counting down.
GTCAACATACTGTGCTATCCACAGGTAATGCTACAAATTTTATGATATATTATTTCAATTTGGGGATTATTTATTAAACCTGTTACATGCTTCTTTTGACATTGATGCAGAACCCCTGCAGACAATGGTATTGTGATAAAAACTTCTTCAGAAGTGTTTTGTGCCAAAGGATTACTTGGAAATCACAATCAAAAACAGAGTTTTAGGGGTTCAAGACTTGTGCAATGCACAAGTTCAGCTTCATCCACAGTCGAGAATGATGAGATCGAGCCACAATCAGCTGCCAGGTGTCGCATGTATAAACGAAAAACCACAAAGGTGGGTTTCTTTTTCTTTTCTTTTTTTATAGTATTCCATTAAATTAGTGGCAAATTATAGTCATATGTTTTCTCACCTGCATGCTTTTTTAAATGCTTAGAATGATGCGAAGGAAGCAATATTTCATCGGTTAATTGGTCTGACCCAGCATTCGATAGATGCTATAGATAGCTTAACTGCTCACAACGTAATCTCATATTCTTTTTAAAAATTTTGTTAATCTTATAACAATTTTTAGTCTCAATTATATTTATTTTTTACAGGAAATTCAGGATTTGAATACTTGTTCTACATTCAAGGAACGACTCGATACTTTACAGGTATAGCTTACCTTTGGTTCATGCCAATATGTGTTCTCGTGCATCATTCTTATCATATCTCTCTAAATTCAGAGGTTGGAAAAACATCGTGTCTGTTTTGGTAAATCTGGAATACATGGATGGGGTCTCTTTGCTCGCCGGAAGATACTTGAAGGGGAAATGGTATTTTGTTTTTTCCTAGGAAGATTTTACAGCCATCAAATTTTTTTAATTATTTGTATTTATGTTGCAGGTTTTTGAATACCGTGGTGAGCAGGTGAGGCGTAGTGTGGCAGATTTGAGGGAGGTACAATATAGGTCACAAGGGAAAGATTGCTATGTGAGTTGATCCTTAATTATGAAAATTACTACTTTTTTTTTGTATTTATTATGATTAAAATAATTTTGTTATGCAGCTCTTCAAGATTAGTGAGGATATTGTAATTGATGCGACAAATAAGGGTAATATGGCTCGTTTAATCAATCATTCGGTAAGATTTCTATTTGGTATTGAATATTGATATTGGTATGTCTTGATCTTGAGAAAATAGCAATAAAAAAAGAAAAAGAGGCATATTTGATCATCCAACCTGTGAAGAGCATTGTTTGAGTTTCAAAATGGTTTAGTAAAGTGTTTGACTTGTCATAATTGTTGTTGCTTTGACTTTCTATGCAGTGCATGCCCAATTGCTATGCTAGGATTTTGAGTATGGGTGAAGATGAGAGTCGGATTGTTCTTATAGCCAAAACCAACGTTTCAGCTGGTGATGAATTGACGTATGGCTTCTTTTATATACTCTTTAACTTTAGATATTCACTGTCCAGTTATTTAATCTTGTTGAAAAATAGAATAAAATTTTGAAAATATCTTAAAAAACAGGTTTCATTATAAATTTTGGACCAAATAGAGCAATGTGCATGTATTAATGTTTCATTATAAATTTTGGACAAATAGAGCAATATATGTTGGGTCTTGTCCAAAATAGCTTGTTTTTAGAAACTTAGTGATTTATTTGCAATGTTGCAACAATAAAACAAACAAGCAAACTCACCCATTATATTCCCACTCTTCAGTAGAGTCTAGAAGGAAGAGGATTGAGACAAACCTTACCTCTATCTCAGTTGAGATATAGAGCCTGCTCTCAAGGAGTACCCGGCTCAAATTTATCATTTGAAGTTAATCATCCCAACGCTTTTAACGTTATTTTCACAAAATAAGTAAAATAACGTTAAAATTGGTGTAATTTTACTTTTTTCCATTAAGAGTCCATACATATAAACATTATATGTGTGTACGGAAAATGGGGCGAAACAATTTTTTAGGGGTAAATATTGTGACAAATAAAAAGTATGTTGGTTGGAAAGGCGGTCCCTTTTATATCAATACGTTCATAGTCGATCCGGTCACTGGACCGGTCAACTTATCGGTCCACTGCTTGAACTGATTTCAATAATAATTGGATGTCATAAATAGTTTTAAGAATTAAAAAAAAATGAAGCCTAAAATAAACCAAATATGAAGGATAGTTGGTAAATGAATAAATAAATGACATTTTGAGAGAAAAATAATTAAATAATTTTTTTTAAAAGATATGTTCTAACCACTTGGTCTCGTTTGTTGGGTCTGCCAGTATGACCGTTTCAAATTGAAACGGTTCAAGTGGACTCAACCCAACAGTTATGTAGTTGGTTTATGGTCTGGCTGGTGTGATTCTGAAAACAATACTATTTATGTTGTTTATATGTTATGAAAAGATCTGAAACACGACCCATTATATAGTAACTTTGAAAATAATTGTGACAGGTATGATTACAAATTTGATCAAGATGAGCAGGATGAAGTTAAGGTCCCGTGTTTGTGTAGAGCCCCCAATTGTCGAAATTTTTTATGAAGAATTCTTTCCTTTTTTTTCCTTCTTTTTAATATATCAATTATCACGTGTAAATTTGCGGTTTTTAGGCAAATGAACATACGAGTATTTCTTTTTATTAGTTTTTTTGTTTTCATTTTTTTTTATTATTTAAGGCTTCCAAATCTTGAGGTATAATTTGTTTATTAGCTGCTGAAAGTTACCAAGGTATGTTCATGCGAGTTACTGGGAAATAAGTTTATAAAGTAATTTTTTTTTTCCTGAATAAGATTACATGCCATAAAAGATATGAGTGATTTTTTTACTTATGTTTGATTGATTGAATTTGAAAGACCATCTGATTTCTATATAAAAATCAAATGTGTAATCGTAATTTATTTTTGAACACATTTTATGTTATTTAGATGGTTTTTTCAATTCAAAATCACTATATTTCTTTCTCATTATATAGTAAATCATTTATAAATTATGCCCGTTGGTTTCTGTATGAAGAACTCTCCTGTAACTTTGAAAACTTTTAAATGTATCTTTCTTATGAAATGTTATTTTGATTCTTTGAGTTTTTAAAGTTTATAATTATGCAGTACAATTGATTTTTCTTCAATAACTTGCATTTCTTAATTATAAAAACAATCATAGGTAGTGTCCATTGTCCCGTGTGAAAAACAAAACCTATATTAACCGAATAATATTGATAATATTGTATGAATATTTTTGTTATGTTTTGATTTCCGTAACAAAGTCACCATAACCTCAAACATTTTCTTTTATGCACTGAAAACCAGTTTATGTCATTGACGTAACGCACATAATGAAGTTTGTAAACTCATTACATCGCGTGATGTTCACTTTAAACTTTTTTATATTTTTTATCAAACTATCTTTTTAAAATTCTTATGTCGCAACATATGAATGAATATTATTGTATTCTTTTATATTTCAATATTTATAACCAATATGTCATAACCTTATGTGCTTCTTTACATTGTCACAAAATAGGATTCATAGCATAGAAGGAGCTGCAATTGAATCAAATAGGTTCTTTGCAAGTGAAGAAGAAAGAATAAGTGGTGATAGAATCGTTACAGAATAGGTAGCTATAGAATCAACTCGGTCCTTTCTTCCTAGATGCTTTTCATAGCTATCCGATGATCCTGTAACTACCGCTGCCGATGCCGAAGTGCTTCCTTCATCGTCTCAAGTTGGGGATTAGGGCCATTAGGCCCTCGAAGACACTGGAAATCCATAGAGCCTGTCTTCGAATCATGAAGTACCAGCAGATAATGAAGTAGGTCTGGTCACTTGAGCAGAGTTGATGGAATGATGGCTATGTTAGATAGAAATCACCAGGCCGTAAATGAGTACTTCGATAAAGAGATTCAAGAAATGACCGATAGATATAAACGAGAAACTGAACAAATATAGGAGTCATGGAGGTGTGACTGTGAAACCATACTTTGGTACAGTTAACAAGGTTGGTACCTATGTTAGCGAAAGGACACATCGAGAGGCTGGTAGAGTTCTCTTAAATAGAAACCAGTCCTTGTCAGCTACAGTGGCACCGATGGCCAAACAAATGGCCAGAGAAGTCACAGTCACCCTTGAGCCCATAGTTGCTAAGCACAATGAGACTAACCAAGCCTTGGTTGGCGAGATCCAAAGAGTAGCCTCGAATTCAGGCCATAGATCTGACTTAGAAAGGAATCGAATGGCCCTTAGCACTAAGGCACCCCCACAAAACCCTAGGTACCTCTAGCTAATGAATTCCCAAGCCTTAGGGAGAACCCTTTGTTTGAACAAGGGGGGTCGGGGTGTCCGAGTAGGATATCCAACACAAGTACAAAATAGGGGTTCTCCTCAAACGAATAACTTAAGTCTACCTTCGAATACCCAGAGTAACCAGTTATTGGAAAGCCCTAAAAATTGTAATAGATGCTTCAAATGGCCAAGTGACAGGCCAGAATAGTCTGTAAAAACCACCACTTAACGTACAAGGGGGGTCAATGGCCAGAATTACCAAATCCCACAGCTTGTTGTGCCAGTGAAAGGAAGACTTGACCAACTACTTGATCGAACAAATGTATGGCCCTAGATCACATTGAAAAAAAAAAGTAATAAATAGGCTGAACGTCCATTAGAGTGTTTGAAAGCCCTGAATCATTACTCTGTACTGAGCAGTAGGCTGGAGTTAGAGTCTGTATCCGTACCGTACTACTTGCCTGGAGTAGCAAAGAGTGTTCTATCTGTTCCTTAGCCTACAACATGTAACACCCAAAACATTTACACGCTTACACGTGTCAAAATAAGGTCCTAATTAAGTTTTATCACAAAAACTTTAACAAAGGATTATACGGAAGCGCCAAAATATTTACAAAAGTAATATGAACATACCAATTTACTAATTATATCCCAAAATCATTATCCCATAATGTATATGACAATACAACGACCAAAATTTGCATAATGTTTGATATTTACAAAATACGCAGCCCGATCATAAGCTTTTATGCACATCTACCTTCGACCTACAAACACCACATATAATTTTACCATTAGTTCATAAGAACTAAGTAAGATTATCCAAATATAAGTTAGGGTTCGAATCGGAAGGGTTCTAGGCCTTAAAACGCGTTTAAAACGTAAAAAACGGACAAATCTAGATTGCCCGGCCCGTAGGGTACGGCCTTGCGTAGCCTACGCCCCAGTGGGACAGAACCTTTCTGTCGTAGCCTACGCCCAGCCCGTAGCCTACGGCCCTGGGTGCAGGTTTTCTTCCATTTCGCGCGTTTTGACCCCTTTTAACCGCTTTCGATCGTTTCAAACCACCCGAAACTAAATCCCAAGTTCCCAATACATATTATATGAATTATCAACTCCTCAATTTCAAATCATAACATACCCAAACATAATTGGGCACCAAATCATTCAATTAAGAATCAAAACCTCAAAATGGGTCAAAATCACCAAAAAGACGTTCGTTCACAAACTTCAATTTCTATTAACAGATTTAGTTATACAAATGATAACCAAACATATTTCATCAACAATTACTATAATGTTCACCCCCCGTACTTCCATTATAGATTTCAACCAATTCTAATCATTAACCAATTACAAATCAATCATCCACACTTAGGTGGAAACTTGATATTCAATATAGTTATGATGTTCTCTCCCAAGTACTTCCATCATAACTTATCAAAGTTTACTTCCACATTCAAGTGGTGAGTAACCAAAAAGAATTGCCTAGTATTCCACCAATTAGTAACCCACGATTCCAGACTTTTTTGAACTTGACGTCATCCTCACCTTCCTCCGGCTTATCACCGGCAGTCTGTTCAGGGTTCCAATTTAAACTATGATGTTCACACTCTAGTCCTTCCATCATACTTTTCAATTCCAACCAACAATTCATATGTCTATAACCAAATATAAATCATGCTTCTATGATATATATATATATACATATATATATATATATATATATATATATATATATATATATATATATCCTAAGATACTTCTATCATAGAACTAAATAACCAATTTACATTTGACTCAATTGCATCTAGTCACAAATCAAATATTTCAATGTAATAACAGTTTGACCTTTAAATAGTCAAACCTCATAATCAACTCAACAACATCAATTACTTATACATACACAATCAATCCAATAGAAGTAATAGACTATAACTACTACATGTATATGGTGTTTAGTAAGTTAGATAACTTACATTAGCACTTCTAATCACGGGTTAACAATCGGTGCTTTGCCTTCCCGTTGACTTCCTTGTGAAGTTCCACTATCACCACCTAGTTACAACAATTCAATCCTCTTAAGTACCATACTAGTTAAGATTGACATAACTTATCAATTCAACCTTTTTACCATCATATCACCAATTTTATAATTATAATTACTTTTTAAACCCATTTCATGACCAAATTTCCAATTATTGACTAAAAAAATCAATTATTGGCATTTTAACAAACAACTTATGTGCAAGCTTTTACCTACACACTATCTTGTTAATTTCAATTTATCCATATCCCATTTCTATGATAAATCTCATAATTCAACATATTTGTTGAGTTTTGACCAAAAACTTGCATTTAGAACATCAACATATCATTATCTTAGAATCAATTTCATCATGTTCATAGGTAAACCCCAAACCCACATGCTTTACCCAACATCCAATCCTTACATATTGATCCTTTATATAAGGATCATGTGTTTGGGTGTCTAGAACATGATTACAAGATCAAAACAACAATCTTTTGCTAGTGATAACAACCAATTTAAGATTTGATGAAAACCCATTCAAGTTCATCTTCCAAAGGCTTCAAGAACTAGAATAAAACCCTCAAATTCACTCACCTAGTTGTTGAAGATCACCAAAGGAAGTGATTTAGCTACTCAAACTTGGATTAAATCTCAAGATCACCACCAATTTGAAGACTAGCTCACGTTTTCCTCTCTTCCATGGCTTCTCACATACGTAACACACACACATATGACAAATATCTAGAACTTTGACTTAAGTCAAAGTTTTATCCACCAATTTTTCAAGTTTGAGGTTTTGGCAACTTTAACCCTCAATCTTTTAAAGTAAATAACTAAATTGCCTAACTTAGTTATTAACTATACCACAAGTCACACAATTCAAATACTATTTAAATAAATATTTAACCAAAATTTCACCCAATCGATTATTTTATAATATTTAAACAAAACGGGTCGTTACACAACACTTTGGTTTTAATCGTAAAATGTAACGCACGAATAACATTGATGTTTGAGAGCCTCACCATAAAATTATAAAAAAGGTGCCTCTCAAATTTTCAAATGACTCTACCAATAAAAACTTATCACTTGTCACAAACAAATTGTACTTTTGCTTTAGTTTAGTTAAAAACCAACCAACCAACCAATACTTTATTTATTTATTTATTTATTTTATTTTTTATTGAACCAATTTTGTTATTACCTAATGACATTGTGGTTTTAAGAAGACCATGGGCAAAGCTCTTCGAAATCGTTCCCCTCTTTTTCCATCCTTGATATTAATTTTTTTGTCAAAATGTTATTATTAGTTAAAATATTGGTTATGCCTCATCGCTTCAAAAATTAACATGTATTCTTTCTGTTTTCTTTCTTTTTTTGTCATTGAAATGGTTTTTTGTTGGGCTTAAATATAATAATTTAATCAGACTAATTAGCTAATTGGAAAATGAGTTTATTTAAAAGGCCTAAACAAGTAAAATGTTAACGAAAGAATAACAAACAAATATATATAATAAAGTCTCACTAATAAATTAACTAGCAAGTCTAAACTATAACATCTTATGTTTAAAATTAATTATAAGCTTTTATTTTAAATATATATACACAAACACAAAATATAAGAAAATAATTTAAAAATATTGAGCCCTAAACAATCATCTACCTTGCTATGACTACAACCGATGATGTATGTAAGATGAGTATTTATCAAATTCTGCATTGTGATGTAATATAATGACTATAACTATTTAGAACATACAAGATTCACAAATATTATATTTCTACATAAATTTCGTTAGTACTCGATGCATATTATATTATGCCTCCAATGCATGCCCGTATCCATACCTATCTCACCCTGCAAGTAAAAAATAACCTTAAGCATTTCTATGCAAATATGTATCTTGAGTTGTTGGCATTCACATATTAACAATTATCATCGACTTATTAAATAAATCCATATCTATATCTATATCTATACTATATAATATATAAAGGTTTTAGGTCGGACAAATGTCAAATTTTTAGGATACTTTAAATTTGTTTTTTCAGCCTCTTTCTCCCATTAGGTTTTATTTCTCACATCTCTTTTTAATTAAATATTATGATTTTATTAAATTTAAAAACATCATGATCGATTACATCATAAATCAATTCTTTATTTTTTATAAAATGCATATGAAAAATATATATTATGATATTTAAAATAAATATTTTATAAATTCATTTATTTAATTTATATAATACACATGTTTTAACCTAGTTGACTAGTATATAAGATGAAAATAAGTTAATTGCTAAGATAACAATATACTCTCCCACTGTATTAATTCTAACAAACTCTCGAAATATCATAAATAAACACACTTTTAATTTTTTATTTTTTTTTTGCCAATTATAACAATATACTTCGATTTTTCTTATTTATTAATTAACCTCCTTTAGCATAACCTCAATTTGAGTTTTTAAGAAGCCATCTCAAGTAGTAGCTAACGAGTGATTCCACTCGCTTACACACAATATGTTATATAGAAAATTTTAAATTAACTTTTATCAATTGAGTGAATTAATCTGTTAATAATATCTGACACGTCATAACAAACGTTGGAGCTATTATTACCAATAGTTGTAGCATACATCATCAGTCAACAACTATAACAATCAAAAATGAATATTTGAACGTGTACGAAGAAATAAAGAAAACTACCTTGCGCAATTATAATCCTTATCAACGGGAGGAAATGAAGAGTTGACACGACATTTCCTAGGTAGAAGAGGGAGTCGTTTGGCATCGAAAGTGATCAATCTCGCCACTTCTTTAACACACTCGCAGATAGCCACTCGATCATCTTTGGTCTTCCCTAATATATTTATGTTCTCAACCGACATGCAACACCAGCTCGATGGCTCTTGACCCATTATGAAACCTATGCACGGTGCCAACAAGGGTGTGACCAATGCACAGTTTGGAGTGGCTAACACCCTCAGTTTCAATGAAACCAATAGCAAGCCAATTGAAATGGACCAAGACCGATGAACAAAATCCATTATTTGATCGTATTAATGTCGTTGAATTGAAGAATTGTTTCTTCACATTTTTGTATCATATTATGTGCATGTATAATTAATAGTATATTTTTATTCAAATACGATTACATTCATGTGTTTTGCGTGCTTTCATTTCATCACACTTTTATGGAAGTGTCGTGTTAAAAACATATTTAAGATTCAATAGTTAAGGTGATATTTTGTTATAACAAAAACTTTATTTAAGCTTTTTCTCGTGCTTCATTCGAATAAGTTTATTATAATTGATCTCAAATGTTGTATAAGGTTCTAGTAAGCAATGTTTTAAAAACCGGTATTTTAGGTGTATCGGATTTTGCTTAAAAATGGTTCAACTGAATACACTAATTAACCATAAAATTTTATAGAAATACAACTTATACTCAAATAAGTTTCCAAAAAGTATGCAAATTCATCTAAAAACAACTCCAAAAGTACTCAAATTCATACAAAACAATCTAAAAATACTCAAATTCTAATATTTTTTTAAATAACAGAGCATAATAGGATTATGATATTGACGTGTTAAACACATCAAGTTCACGATTGCTTAAAAGCCGAAAATCGTTTAAAAGCCTAAATTTTGTGTTTTTTTTGAAACTGGAAAGTAAAACCGGATTAAACCGCCGGCACAATCGATCGTAGGAACCTGCATATTAATTTTTTGAAAAGAGTATTTTGTATTATTTTGTCAAATTTATGCATTAATTAATTCTTATGTTTTAAATATTAGAAGTATATTTTTTGTGTTAGTTTAATACTATGTTTTCCAGAACTTATCATTTTAAAAAACATAATTTATCTTTTTTTTTTTTTTTTTTTTTTTTTTTTGAAGAATCCTATCAATGAACTATGAAAGTATTAAAAACCATCAACTTTCTTGCAATCTTTGCTCGTATACAATTTAAGACCATGGATCACAACCCACCCGCTGCCTGTTAAATTCCATAGACAACGCATAAATCCTTTTCTTCCTAGAAGAGGGCTTAAACCCTATTCTCTCTACCTCACTCCGCCGCTTCTACAAATTTTCCGGCGACTCATTCAGAATCACCACCGGCAACCAGATTTTTCTCTTCCATTTCCACCATAGCATGCCCTTCAAATTCTTTTCATTACCACACCTTCGTCTCCTCAACTCCTCTTTCATGAAAACAAGCTCAGCATCATCGTCAAGAAAGAAGGATCTCTTCACCCGTGTATTTCCTCACAAACTCAAATACCAATCATCTTCGTCATCGAAGAAATTAGGGCTTTCTATTCTTATGACTGCAGGTCAATCGCAGTTGCACTATTCGTCTAGGGCTTCCAGAAACGTCTCTGAAGGTCGATCCGCCAAAAGCTTGATTGAAGATGAAGCTGAGTTGAGTGACTGGGTGAGTGAGTTGAAATCTGATTCGTTTAAGAAATCACGGTTATATAGCGATAGCGATGATGGTCATGATGATCGGAGGGGTTGTAAGAGTTATGATCTGAAGAGGAAACGAAAGGGTGATTCTGATGGGTATAATAAGGGTTTGTTTGATCGTGATTCAGGGGGGAAAGGGCGGTCTGGTGGTGAATTTGGAAACAGAAGGGATAATGTGTTTAAAAATGGCCGCTTTGGGGGTGAATCGGAAAGAAGAAGTGACAGGTTTTCTCGTGATTTGAACAGGGGAAAGGGAAATCGAGAGTCTTTTGATTCTTTGCGTAAAGGGAGAAAACCCTATGATAATGGGCTTGTGTCAAAAAGAGGTGGTAAAAACACGAGTAAAAGAGGAATCATGATCTCTGATGACGATGATGATAATGAGGAACATAAGATTAGAATGAGTAAGTTCATAGAAATGATTAGTGATGATGATGATGATGATGATGATGATGATGAAAGGGAGATCATAGACCTTGATGATGAGGGTGGCATGCCAGGAAAGTCAGCAGCATTGAATCCACCTAGAACTTCACCAGATGGAAGTGAATCCTATCTAAGCGAAACAAGGTACATCCGTTGAGATTCTGTATCATACTAAACTTATGTGATTGACTTTTATGTTTTTGTGTTCATCGATTGATCTGTGTTTTTTGTACCGATATCTTGAAAGGGGAATTATGAATATGAAATTGGTTTATTTGGACCAAATGGTAAATCAAATTAGTGATTTCTTGATTAAAAGCATGTGAATTTTCCACAGGTTTGATCAATGTGCAGTTTCACCACTGTCATTAAAAGCAATCAAGGATGCTGGCTATGAAAAGATGACTGTTGTTCAGGAAGCAACTCTTCCTGTCATTCTTAAAGGTTTGCATTTTCAGAGTACAACTTGAAATTAACAAGTTCACATTGCATATAAATTTGATATATGCTTATTTTATATCGATAGCTAGGCATGACAATCTTGACCCATAGCAAAATAAATGGGTAGATTTGGGTAAACAATTATTGTACTTTGGGTTGGAATGGATAGTATTATGACATAGAACGGGTTGAGATGGGTAGCGCCTTAACACGATGCGGTCAGGAAGGTAAACTCAAAAACTATGGGAATATAATGGATTCAAATAGGTAAGAAATTATCAAAAATATATTTGATGCAAAAATCACTAAAATAAATTGTTTGTTTCATTACAACTCATTTCAACTTGAAATAACTTAATGTTTTTTTTTATAAACGGCCAATTTAGACCCAAATTGATTTTGCTTAAAACTCATCCTGACCCGCACCCATCCTGACTTATTACCCAACCCAACCCGCCAATTTTGCGTGGCATGTCGATAGCCTTTGTTTACAAAATAACATTTTTTAGAAAAGAGAAATATTTTAACTTTTGAAGCCAAAATGACTTATTTCTTCAACTACTCTAGAAAAATTGATAAGTTTGTGAAAGTTTATAACAGAAAGAATGTTTAAGGTTTGGTGATAATTTATAACAAAATGAGTTCAAATCTTGAATTAACTTTTCAGGTAAGGATGTGTTGGCCAAGGCTAGAACAGGCACTGGAAAAACGGTTGCATTTCTGGTAAGAACCTACCACCAACTCTTATATTATAATTTTAAACAAAAAAGGTTATTTTTGATTTCTAAAATCTATGAATTTCAGCTCCCGTCAATAGAAGTTGTTGTGAAATCGCCACCTGTCAGTCGTGATCAAAAGCGACCTCCAATTTTGGTTCTTGTCATCTGCCCTACTAGAGAGCTTGCAAGTCAGGCTTCCATGGAGGCTAACAAATTGATAAAATACCATCCTTCAATTGGTGTTCAAGTTGTCATTGGTGGCACTAGAATTGGTCTAGAACAAAAAAAACTGCAAGCAAGACCATGCCAGGTTATCTTTAACTTTTAAAATACTTGATATCAAAATTAATATCAATTGTAATAAAAGAAACACAAATATAATCACATTTTTAATTAAACTTTTAAATACTTAAACAACTAAATATTTTGTTTTTATAACTGTTAGATTCTTGTAGCAACGCCTGGACGGCTCAAAGATCATATTGAAAACACAGCTGGATTTGCCACTAGGCTAATGGGAGTTAAGGTTTTGGTTCTTGATGAAGCTGATCATTTATTAGACATGGGATTTCGCAAAGATATTGAGAAAATTATAGCAGCTGTTCCAAAACAGAGACAAACACTATTATTCTCAGCCACGGTGCCACCGGAGGTTTGTTTTTTACTCAGATGTAGTCTTTTCTTAAAACTACTTCCTTGTGGCACAAGGCACGATTGCTTGTAAATTTTTAGAAATTATTTTTTTTGTCGTGAAGGTTCGTCAAATTTGCCATGTTGCATTAAAAAGAGATCATGAATATATCAACACTGTTCGTGAAGGTAGCGAAGAGACTCACACACAGGTACATTGTTTAGTTGAAATGTTGTATTATGAAATTAAATAATCTAATCTTGTCACTGCCTGTTTTAATTCTTTTATTTAGGTTCAACAATCGCATTTAGTTGCGCCATTGGACAAGCATTTTTCAGTATTGTATACTCTCCTGAAAGATCATGTTGCAGATGATGTTGACTATAAGGTCTCATATCTAAAAAAATATAAACTTTATAAAATCTTGTTAGTGATCACATTTCTGTAAACATAAGTGTCAAGTGTTTGATGTTTAAATTCAGGTTCTTGTGTTTTGCACAACTGCAATGGTCACAAAACTTGTTGCTGACTTGCTTGGTGAGCTCAAATTAAATGTCAGAGAAATTCATTCTAGAAAGCCACAGAGTTACAGGACCCGGGTTTCAGATGAATTTAGAAAGTCAAAGGGCCTTATTCTTGTAACTTCTGATGTGTCTGCACGTGGAGTCGATTATCCAGATGTAACACTCGTTATTCAGGTATGATCTGTGTGTGAATTTAAAATACAACCTGTTTTGACCTGAACCCGTTTGACCCAAAGGCCTTTACAGGTTGGGCTTCCGGCGGACAAAGCCCAGTACATTCATCGGCTGGGAAGAACAGGGCGTAAAGGGAAGGAAGGACAGGGGATATTGTTACTAGCACCTTGGGAACAATTCTTTTTGTCTACAATCAAAGATTTGCCTATTTCAAAAGGCAATTTGCCATTGGTAGATCCTGATACAAAGAAAAAGGTTGATTTTTTCCCCTTTTCCTTTTGATCTTGACTTGTGGAAGTCTAAGGGGTTTGACTCGGGTTGTTAATGTACAGGTGGAGAAAGCATTGTGTCATGTGGAGATGAAAAACAAAGAATCTGCATATCAGGCATGGCTCGGGTATTACAACTCAAACAAGACGATCGGGAAGGATAAGTATCGGCTCGTGGAGCTTGCAAATGAGTTTAGCAGAAGCATGGGGCTTGATAACCCACCTGCAATCCCTAAAATTGTTCTTGGTAAAATGGGGTTGAAAAATGTCCCTGGTTTACGGTCTAAATGAAAGCCAAGAATCGGTTGTGGGTAAAATTTGAGAAATTTTGTTTAACCGTTAGAGCAGAAAAAATATTTTCTTTTTTAATTGAACAAATTATCTTGTTTATTAAATTGATTAGTGAAATTTTATGCCTCAGAACCGGTTCCAGAATAGATCAATAGAAAATACGTGTAAGCATTCAACCCAAGCTTATTTTTACGAACATGTTGAACAATAGTTGATGAACTTACTTTCCATTTGTAACATCCGAACACATCAAATGTACTAATCACCAAAGTATTTGTAGCCATGATACTACCCATTGGGGTTGTAAACGAGCCGAGTTGAGTCTGAGCTTGCTAAGGCTCGAGCTTGGATTTTTAAAAAAATTTTAAACTCAGATCTACAAAGCATGGGAAAGATTTCAATGTCCCGCTTAACCCATCATGATTTTTCAAAGCATGGGTCATAAGATTTATCGTGCCATTTGCAGGTGTGGGTAGACGTGGCCAAATCGGGTTTTTTTTGAACCGGTTCCAACCGGTTTTTGGCCGGTTCTGGTTCCGGTTTTTTGACCGGTTCCGACTCGAATAACCACACTCGCATTCTATGGCATAGAGGTGTACAAAAAAACCGGACCCGGAACCGACAACCCGAACCGGAACCGGTCATACCCGAACCGGTGGGTACGAACGGGTACGGTTTTTCAGACAAATTAGAACCGAAACCGGAAAACCGGAACTGGTTCCACCTGAACCCGGCCAAAACCCGAAGCGGGAACCGGTCAAAAACCGGTTGGAACCGGTTAAAACCCGGAACTGGAACCGGAACCGGGTATTGACTTTGTTGACTGAAACTGGAACCGGAACCGGAACCGGTTAAAAAAAAACCCGATTTGTACACCTCTACTGTGGCATACTTTAGATTTAAAACGTGACGTGTACGTGTGCAAGTTTGTTTCCATTAGATTATGGTTATTTACTTATTTGTGAAGTATTTTACTTCGGCTTAAACATGTATAGTTTGGGCCTTGGGGCTTTGTTTGGGCTCTATAGGAAAAAAGTGTCGGGTTCTTTTGTGGTTGCAGCAATGCTAGGGCTGTAAACGAACCGAACGAACACGAACGAGCCCTTGTTCGTGTTCGTTCGTTAACTTTTAACTTGTTCAAGAACGGTTCACGAACGCTAACCGAACGAAAATTCTTGTTCGTGTTCGTGTTCGTTCATTAAGGAATTTAGCTTGTTCACGAACGGTTTACGAACGCTAACGAACACATATTATTTAAACAATAAAAATTAACATTCTTAATTTAAACCATTGTAGATAATCATTTGTAAATAAATAAATTACAATATTATAGTATTAAATAAAAATAACTTAAATATTATGGTATTAAACTAAAAATAAAAAATTTAAAAATATACAACCCATTTAATGACTGAATATAATAAATGAACGTAAACGAACGTAAACGAACATGTTACCGAACGTTCATGAACACAAATGAACGAACACGACCTTTGTTCATGTTCGTTCATTTAAGTAAACGAACGAAATTTCTTGTTCGTGTTCGTTCCTTTATTAAACGAACGAACATAAACGAACTTCCTGTCGAACGGTTCACGAATGGTTCGCTGAACGTTCGGTTCGTTTAGGTGAAACCAACTTAATCATACATTTACGGCTTTATGTTAGTTTTGGGATGTAGCGAGTCAAGTTGGGTTTGGACACGACTCGTTTACAAATCGACCCAAGTTGAGTTGGCTCGTTTATTTTAATTTTTAACAGGTTGAAAATATTGGGCTCAGGCTTGGAGAATCGGTTTACACAGCGACCCACTTGCTAATTGCTCTTTCCTTTAATTCTTTAAATATGATCCATTTATATTTTGATATATATTTTTTTTACGAAAAATGTTAAAATGACTATATGCATATAAATTATTTGAATATTAATCTGGTTATAGTAAAATTTTAAATTATATTACATGCTATAATTTTAGTTTACCATTCCCATCAAATATGATTTGTTCTAATTTAAACAAGTCAAAATAGGCGAGCCAATGAGCCGCTAAGCTACGAGTTAAGCTTACATTGGTTTAGAGGTGAACACTTTTTGATATTTTATTAAGTGAGCTTTAAGGGGCAATGTTTTCAGAATCGGACGCCATAATGATTACTGGTCGGACCGGAATCAAAAACCGGATGACATAATAAATATATAAAAAATTCCAACAAAATTATAAAATTATAAACACATTTAAGTAAACATAATTAATATTCAAACAAACATAATCATGTTAAAAAAAAATACAAGGTTTGATTTTAATGGTTAATTCTTTGGATTTTAGTTAAAAAAAAATCCGGTCTGACCAGTGAACCAGTTCTCAGTCCGACCGGTGAACTGGTTCAATCGGCCAGTTCCCTTGAGAGCGGTTCACATGTTGTTGAGTCGGTCCGGTTCTGAAAACACTATTGAGCAGTACTGGAGCGCAAGTTTGAACAACCCTATTTTGTTCATGTTAGGGCTTGAACTGATGAGCTTTCTAATTTTAAAGCCACATGGTACCTCCTCTTAACCACTTAAGCTTAGGATCATTGATTGGTAAAGTATTTAAGTTAATTATAAATAAATCCTCTTTTTTGAGGGGGTGGATTTTATTATATATCTTCCTTACTAGATTATTACCACGTGTAATACACGGGGTTTAATATAAAATACTATTAATAAAAATTAATTATAAAAATACTTTAAAATGAAATAAACAAATTAAGTATTATTAAGTATATTAAATAATGAAAAAATCAATTAAAACTTTAATAATTAAAGAATTGACACTCAATTTTCTTAAATTGTAAGACCTGAAATTTTTAAACTAATTAACGTTAAAAGCTATCAGTTTCAAAATCAAAAAGATAAGGTACCCATTTTTTAATTATTAAAACTAAGTGGCCTAGTTTAAAAATATCATCAAACAAAATGTTCAAAACTGCAATTTTCCCTATCATTTTTATAACTTTTAGTTTTTAAAGTAATTATTTTTTTAGCATTTTGTGTTAAAACTGTTATTTGTTCATGTTGTTTAAAATCTTTGTTTTAGAGTTTATTTTATTTTTTAAAAAAACTGCTTTTTTAGGGAACTTGTTTTGTAGAAAAAGAAAATTCTAAATACTGATGTAACATATATTTATTGTCTTTAAAAATCTTTGATTTTTAATTTACTTAAAAAAATTTAACATTAAAAAATAAAATTATTTTATTAATATTTTAGTTATTTAATAAGAGAGTTAATAAAATTATTTAATATGGAAGAGAGTTGAGTTAGAGGATAAAATGAATACATATTGCAATATTGGTTTAAAAACATGACAAGTGTCAAAAATGATTTTTGTTTATTATAATATATTAATATACTAAGTTGGTACCCCGTGTATTACACGAGTTGAATAAAAAAATATAATAAATAGTTATCAATTAAAATTTAAACACTATAAGATGATATTTAAATATGACATATAATTAAAATTTTATATATTTAATACTTTAAGTAATAAAATAATTATACTATTTCTTTAAATACTAAGTTAAAGTTTTTTTTATTTAAACATGTCGTTTTAAAAACTGTTTTTGAAATTTTATATATTATAATAATTTGTTTTTTTAATATTTTTAATGTATAAAAAAACTTTTTTTTAATTATAAAATATTTAAAAAGTATATGTAATATCTAATATTATTATTTAATATAAGATGTATTTAATGGGAGACAGAGGAGGGAAATTATTGTTGAAGTGCTCTAGAAAGATGACATGTGTCATTAGAAAACCTTTATATATTATAATAGATAGATAAGTCGGTAAAGATATTAACAAATAAAATAATTTTAATATCTGGTTTACAAATTAGGAAAAAAAATATGTATATATTTCTATAAAAAAAACAGAGTGGAGAGAATGCTGATTCAAAATCAACCCAATTGAGTGGATGGAATGGTGTTGTAGTGGTAGCCAAAGTGTTTCTTGGAATGTCAAAAAGAAAAAAAATAACATGATCCTTATCTTCACAATTAAGGATATTTAGTGCTTGTGAAAAACTTGCAATAGTTCCTTTTTGTTTGTTGTTGTTTCACATAATCATCTTCAATTTTAGTTTAATTTTCTGTCATTTAATAGAAGCCTTGTCAAAAGAGCTTATAGTCGAATGGTATATATCGACTAACTAATTGGGAGGTTTTGGGCCCGAGTCTCACATGTAGCAAAAAATGCTCAAGGTTGTTAATTTCTGAATTTACAACCAGAGTCCATCAAGTAAAAGTGTCTAAACAACAAAGATCCTTATTTTCTTGATGAAATTAACACCATCAATGACAATGAAAGAGCTAAGAGTCTCTACCGAAGAACATGTCTATCCCATATAGGGTAGTAATAAGATTTGTCTTCATCTCTTCTCCCTTAACCCCGCTCAAATATAAGAATTTGTTGTTTGTTTAAGGGGTAACTTTATATAAATGTAACCAACTTTCAGCTTTGTTCCAATTAGGTCACTCATACTTTTTTTTTGTTCCGATTAAGTCACTCATACTTTTTTTGTTCTGATTAAGTTACTCTTACTTTTTTTTTGTTCCGATTAGGTCACTGTACTTTTAATTTTGTTTCAATTAGGTCACTCATATAAGTGACTTAATCGGAACAAAAAAAAATATGAGTGACTTAATCGGAACAAAAAAAAGTATGAGTGACTTAATCGGAACAAAAAAAGTATGAGTGACCTAAGTGGAACAAAGCTGAAAGTTGATTACATTTGTACGACGTTTTCCCTTTGTTTAATGATAATGAAAGATTTAGAGACGACGGTGAATGATAAAATGAGTTTTCTGGTTATGATATTGATGGTGAAATCGTTAATTTTATGTTCACAATCTTAAGTTAAAGAATCCGACTCCTAGAGTTTAGTCTTTTCAATACCTAGAGGCTTGGAACCGGTTTTGGGTATTTTTGAAGGTGGAAGAATCGGGTTTAGAAATAGCTGATTGTGGTTCCAAGCGCTGGTATTGGGCAATTGGCTCGTGGCTTGAGAATTTTCGAGCTCGGGTTAAACCAAGTTTGGTTGAGTTTTACATTAGTGACTATTATAGCTCCTTATACGATTCGAAATGGAACATGATATAAACAGATGATATGTTGGTTAGCATCTTTTAAAAACAAGCTTCTAACTCTTAGCAATAAACAGGCCCATAACACCATCATCCAACTTCCAAGTATCCTCTGCATCTATTAATTGGGTCATGGAAAGTAGAGCTTTTAGTTGATTGATTTCTATACTTGCCCCCATGTCTAGTGGCTTTAACTTGTATTTTCAGAACCAATTAATACTGTGGTACTGCCAATCATGGGTGAAGCTGACACCTTTTTTTTTTTTTTTTCCCCCTTTGTAGTGTTAGTTTTTTGGTTGATAGGTTAATTCAATATCTATATTTTTCCACACCCCCGAGACTCCAAGAGTGTGAGATTTGTTGGTTTTTTTTTCCTTTGTAGTGTTAGTTTCTTGATTATCCATAGCCTTTGTTTTCGACCTTAAATCATCACCACCTAGAGGTGGCCAAACCAGGTTTTTTGGAACCGGTTCCAGTCAACAAAGTCAAGAACTGGTTCCGGTTTTTGACCAGTTCCAATCGGTTTTTTGCCGATTCCTGTTCCGGTTTGACCGGCTTAAGGGTGAAACCGGTTCCAATTTCTCTGAAAACCAGGAACCGCCCATACCCACCGGTTCGGGTTTTCAGTTCCGGTTATGGGTCCATTGGCCACCTCTTCCACCAACGATATAGCATCCCTAACTCACCAGTCACCACCTTTGGTTAACCAAGTCTGTACCTTCCCCCACCCTTTGGACCTCTAGTCCAATAAACCCAATTGATTTTGGCATAGAGCCCGTATAAATATGAACACTCATCAATTATCATTTGTCTAATTAAAGAGAGGAGTAAATTGAAAACTACTTGAATTGAGAAACCATCAAAAACCTCGTGAAACATTTACTTTTTTTTTTTCTCTCTTTTTGTGTGTTTACATATGTAATATATGTTATTATGAAAAAATTAAAAATTAAAAAAGTTTTAAGTGTGTTACACAAATGGTAGGTTCCGGTTGAACTACGTCAAATCTATAAATACTAATCTCAACACACAAACCACTTCGGGATGGACGGAATCCAAACCGAAGATTAATTGAATAAGAATTGTAGAAGATCAAAGAGTAACTATTTAACGCGCGCACATGTTTATCATCAAATGAAACAAAATATCTGGTACAATGACGATCAAATAAAATAAGAAAAAAAAAATAGCACTCTAGGTTTTGGCTCTCTCTTTTTCTAAATATTGTCCTCTCTTGAACCTAAAACAAAACACATATAAATATCTATCAAATTCTAATGACCCAAGATACCCATCGAGGATCCAAAGCCAATCAAGAGTTCTTCCATTAACCATTTAGTTAACCGAGAACTTTTTCTTTCGAGAACCATTAAATTAACCAAGAACCTTGTTCTTTCGAGAAATATCGTTCATTTGCATTAAACATTTGTGTTGCGATGGGTCTTACTCTCCAAACTTGTTTCTTCTTAACAGATGGCTTCAACAATTTTGGAGCTGTAACATTAGGCATTAGAACTGGTTTAAGCTTAAGTAATTTTTGTTGCTTGAAAACCTTTTGAATCTTTTGGATTGATTTTGACGAGTTGTCTCATACTACCGTAATAAAGATGAGTTATTTTAGGATTATGATATATTTATACACATGAGTTATTAAAATAAATGAAATTGGTAAAAATTGATTAATTAAATGTTCCACAATGCAAATAGGTTGGCCTTTTTATCTTTTTAGTCATATTAAACCTTTTCTTAATTAAAATTATGCCTCAGTCTCAATTTTAATACGGTCAATAATCTTTCCTATTTTACGCAAGCAATTACATACTTGTTCAAAAAAAAAAAAAAAAATTAATTTGTGTAAGGTTTAAACTCATATATATATATATTTTTTATTGTATGATTTTTTTATCACTTGACCCAACTTACAGCCAGGTATTACTTTACTCTAGTGCTTCTTCTCCTCTGCTCCCTATTGGTGGTGGACCTATCATTCTAATTCAGTGCTAACATTTTCTATAAATAGCAATTATGAAGTCGCAAATAAATAAATTTATACGACAATTGTAATTAATACGAGAACCCATACCACCTGATAAACAAGACCCCCGTTGAATGGGTAAGCATTCGCCCCCATCAGAATCAAACCTGCGATAAATCTCAAGCTGACTTTTTACCTGATGTCATTCAAACTTGCCTCCAGATGGATTCGAACTCCTGACCTCCATATTGAAAGGTGGGAGCCATAATCATTGGACTTGGTTTCAGAACAATATGAGATCTAGGTGAACACTTGTTTGTTTAGTATTTATTAACTAAACTAGATTATTACCCCGTGTATTTCACAGATTGAATATAAAATATTACATAATTAGTAATTAAAATTTAAAAATTATACAATATTTTGTTATAAATTAATTAAATTACATATTAATGAGTATTTTACTAATAAAATAATAATTAAAATTTTCAATAACTAATGAAATAATACATGACCTACTTGCTTTGTAATAATAAAGATTATTATACTAATTGATGTTAAAAGTTAATTAATTTTCTATCAAAACCTAATTGTTACAAATCAAGAAAATAATGTACAATTTGTGTAATTATTAAAATTTGATTACTTAATTTGATATATCATTAAATATTAATAACTAAAGTTTAATTTTTCGTAACATTTTAACAACTTTTGGTTTAAAATAATTAGTTTTTAAGCATTTATTTTTAAGAAACATTATAGTTTATTTTATTTTTTGAAAACTATTATTTATAGTTTATATTATTTTTTAAAAAAATTTTTAAACTTTTATTTTCTAAAAATACTAAGTCTAAATATTTTTCTTACTTTAAAATTTTTTTTTTATAAAATTTCATATTTTATAAAGTTTTTTAAGTGTAAATTTTACTAAAATTATTTGATTTTTAATGTATGTAAAACTATTTTCTTGCATAAAAAAAGACATAATATTATTATTCATTAATATTATAAGTATTCAATAGGAGAGAGTGTGATTCATTAATAGGATAGATTAATTTAATAAATTCATAGAAAAATGACAAGTGATAAGATAAGCATAAGAATTTGACAAGTGTTAAAAATTATTTTTTGTTTATTTGAATAGAAAGATTTATATAATAAATACCAAAAACTGCGGATATACTCAATAAAATATGCATTGTTTCCTTGTTCAACTTGACTAGTTATATAAATAAAACTTCTTAAGGCGTTTAAAATTATTTATCATCGTTTATAAGTATCATATATATAATAGAAATATCAAAAACGAAGAGATTTTTACATAACAATAGTAAAAACCAACATTATTTTAACATGTGACATGCTAAAAAAAAGATAATTTAGGTATAATATCTTATTTTTTGTACTACATTTTTTTTATTTATACTGGATTCTATTTTTTTGTTATGTATTTTTTTTGTACTACATTTTTATTTTTGTATTGTTTTTTCTGTTGTATTTTATTTTTTTGCATTGAGTTTTTGATTTTTTGTAATGTATTTCGTTTTTTGTACTATATTTTTTTTATGTTTTTAATATGTCACATGTCAAATTCATATTGGATCCTACTCTTTTTAGGTAAAAATTAGGGCTGTAAACGAACCGAACGAACACGAACGAGCCCTTGTTCGTGTTCGTTCGGTTAACTTTTAACTTGTTCACGAACGGTTCACGAACGCTTACCGAACGAAAATTCATGTTCGTGTTCGTTCATTAAGCCATTTAGCTTGTTCACGAACGTTAACGAACACATATTATTTAAACAATAAAAATCAACATTTTTAATCTCAATTAAGCAATAGAGATAATCATTTATATATATATATATATATATATATATATATATATATAAATTAAGATATTATAGTATCAAACTAAAAATAACTTAAGTATTATGATATTAAACTAAAAAATAAAAATAAACAACACATTTAATGAATAAATATAATAAATGAATTTAACCAAACATAAAGAATGTAAACAAACATGTTACCGAACTTTCATGAACACAAATGAACGAACACGACCTTTGTTCATATTCGTTCATTTAACTAAACGAACGGTATTTCTTGTTCGTGTTCGTTTATTAAACGAACGTACATAAACGAACTTCCCACCGAGCGGTTCACGAACTGTTCGCTGAACATTCGGTTCATTTAAAACCCTAGTAAAAATCCTTTCCTATAGGATCCAACCCTATATAAACAATAAATATATATAATTTAAAATATATAAACAGGATTGGGTTTAACTAAATACTTTCCTTATCCTAAAAGGCTAAGGAGGATTATTGACCATTATATCAAATTTAAGATGGAAAATTTAAAATTTTAGAGGAAAAAGTTGTTAAAGGGTGGTTTAGTCATAACCACTTTTCTCCACATATTTTAAATGTTCGTAACTTTTACATACGATATTATTTTAAAATATATATATATATATATAATAAAAAAGAGTAATTTTTTATCTTTAAAATGAGTATAATTTTGCTATAAAAAATGAAATTTTTTTCAGTTCATTGTGTATATATATTGTCATTGTGTCTTTCTTAAACGTTTGTGTATAATTATCTTTTTGTGTTTTTATTACTGGTAATTGTGTTTTTTTACTGGTAATTGTTTCTTATTTAAAGATCATTGTGTTATTCATACTCATCATCATATGATTTTTGCTTAACATTATGTATTATGCAACATTATTGTGTCTTAAATTTTTCAGGAAAACATAACATTGAGCAAAAACACAAAAGACGCAATGACCTGTACAAAATTGTTATACTCATCATTATGTATTTTTTTACTAGGTTTTTCTTGAATGACGAAGGTCTCAATCGTGTGAATCCATTGTTTCCAGGTCTTTTTTACTAGGTTAATTGTGTCTTTTTTTAAAGGTCATTGTGCCTTTTTTTAAAGGCTATTGTGTTATTAGTATTCATCATTTTGTCATCCTTACTTAATACTATGTATTCAGCAACATTTTTGTGTTTTAAATTGTTCAGGAAACAAAACATTGAAAAGGAACAATAAAAGACACAATGACATGTATAAAAGGCACAATGACCTGCACAAAATTGTTCATACTCGTCATTGTGACTTTATTACAGGTAATTGACATTTTCAAAAATTATTGTGTTATTCATGCTCGTCATTATGTCATCCTTGCTTGACATCATGTATTATGCGACATCATTGTTTCTTAACATGTTCAGGAAAACACAGCATTCAACATAAACATAAAAGACACAATAACCTGTATAAAAGACACAATGAACTAACAAAACAATTTTTTTCTATAGCATTATACTATTAATTCTGAAGATAAAAAATGCTTGGTTTATAGTATATTTTTTTTCAAAAAATTATTTCGTATGTAAAAGTTATAAACATTTAAAAATGTGGGTAAACTTCATAAAAAATCAATAAAAGTATTCATTACCAATATACCTTTCCACAACTTTATTTAAGGGCTCTTTTATTTGGACACCCCGCTTTTTTATTTTAACACCCCTGCGGGCCAAGATGGGCCGTACTGGCCCGTACAACCCGTATTAAGTACAGACAAACATTCTAAGGAATTCTTTGGAATCAGTGAAACATTCTGTGGAACGGGTCGTACAGATCAGTACGGCCCGTCTTGGCCCAAACTTATTTTTCCAAGTCATTTTGGGTGTCAACCAGTTTTGATATAACCCGATACGGCCCGTATTGGCTAGTACGGGCCGTCTTGAATTAATTTATTTTATTTAAACATAATTTATGTATTTAAATAATTTTTAACGATATACGTTTAATACGTGAATTATTTGAACGATATGTGTTATTTATTTTATTTAAACTTAATTTACGTATTTAAATTTAATTTTTAATGATGTACGTTTATTATGTAAGTTATTTGAACGATATACGGCTATTATGTTAATTAAACGTCATAATGTCGTTTTAACTAAATATTTCATTTTATAATTAGTTTGTTTACGTTAATTTAAATAATTTAAACGATATAAAGTTTGTCGCGCAAATATTAAACAACACAAACAGAAACAATTCAAATGCAGAAAGAAACATACGTATATACACTGTACGATTTTATATACAAGGAAACAAAATACAAAAATACAAAATGAACTACGATTCGGATGGTCCAGCGTCCGATCCGTCGTCTGCATAGACGCGTGGCTCCGGGAACAGTGGAAGTTGTGTCCCGTCCCGTCGCGCATGCTCTGACGCGACCGTCCACTGGACCAAATCCTCGTAACGATCGACCCGTCGCTCGATGCGTGCCATCCGCTGAGCCGTCTCGTCGCACCGGGTGGCAATCTGGTGCAACAACGCTTCGAGTGGCTCGGTCAAGCGCACTGCACGGTAAACGTGCGGTGGATGATGCGAAGGCTCCTCCTCGCGTGGCGGTGACTGAACCGGCTCCTGCCGAATCCGCTCGGGCTCCGACATCGGGCCACCGTCTTGCTGCTGCAGCTAGTCCGGCAATACAATGACCTGGGCCGGCTGAAACGGGTAGCCGTCCTGCCCAATAAACCGCAATCCCAGACCCGGTATGTCGGCCACAAGTTTCATGCTGATGATCGTCCTCCGATAGAGCTTACGAGGCTCAATCGTCGTGCTCCTGTCTGTGGTAGAAGGAGGCGTAGTACAACGCAAAACACCGTGCCACGTTGCACGGCCTACCAACAATGAGTGAGTGCAGATAAAACAGATCTGTCTTCGTCACCCACTCCTGGCTCTGACCGCGACCTGAAATGGTCGTCACGATGCAGCGATAGATGTAACGGATCGGAGGATCTCTGATCATCGTGGCCCGTACCCGGTGGCCGGTGAAGGGCGTATCTGATATCTGTGCCCACCAGGCCCTCAATACCCCCTCCTCCCCCTGCGTCAACCCCTGTGTGAAGTCGTCACGAACGGTCTCCGTCTCGTAATAGATGCCTAAGTGGTGGTAAACCGCTCGATCGACATCTCGAAGTGCTGGCCGCCTAAGGAGAACTCGATATCTGGAGGAAGCTCCTCGTCATCCTCCTCCCGAACTGCTGCCTGGTGAGCTCGGTATCTAAATGTGGATAGAAACTCCAGAGTAATAAGCCTGTATGAAGGCAGCTCCGCGAGCTCGAACAAGCGAGTCCACGGTGTGTCCTCGCCGTGGATGGCTCTAGCACACATTGCCTCCCCGCAATCTACAAGAACACCCCAATCTATACAATGAGGCGTCCCCATGCTCATCCGCAGAATCCGACGGCACCTCGCCGCCGCTGCTGACTGTAGCTCAAACTGCAGCCACACATACCTGGTGTCGAAAGTTTGAAGATCCAAGACGTGGTGTATAGACCAAGACGAGAGAGTTTGGGTGTATGTAAAAGTGAAAAAAGTGAAAATGGCGTCTGCCATTTGAATTTAACATAGAACAGTACGGGCCGTACTGGACAGTACTAAACGTCTGGTGTGTGGAAGTCACGCCAACAATTTGAATAAATGGAAGCCTGTACTGGTTCGTTTTGTACGCCGCGTCCATCATCAGTACATGCGGAAATGCACGCCACCAGCAATACGATTTTGGATGACAGAAGAAAATGTCTTCCACGACGTTTGTTTCAGGATTCTCCCGGGTATAGTAAACGTACCGCTGGCTGTGAAGCACGTTTTCCAAGACCTGCATCAGAGTATCACCGAATTTATTCTTGTTTTTTATCTTCTGCTGTAAATTATATACATCCCTAGGGACGGATACATTTACAGGGTTATGTTTCTTTACGCTTGAAAGTATGTTAGGAGGATCCATGTGTCGCTCGGTCAGATTCTCAACCAGATCTTCTTTCTCCTGAGTGAATCTTCTAACATATGGATGACCCTCTAGATTCTGAGTAGGTTCGTGATTGTGATTGTCGTTAATCACCTGTAATTTCCAGGATTCACGAACTTCGTTGTATAACCCTATCAGTTGAAACGGACAACCGATTTTCTTGCTCCCTGACCGTCTAAGGATTGCGATGCTATTGTGCTATCCACCACGGTCACACATGAGCCAGACTTTGATTACATTGCCTGTTGTCTTTGATTTCTTCGTTCTTCTCTTGACTACAATGTAACCATTGTCTAGTGCTCTACTTTTCACCCACCCTAACAGCGCTTCCTCAGACATAAACTCCTGACATATAAAAACAATAATCAATACCGTAAATGGATGGCGATAACATACAAATCATCAATATTTATGTTTCATTTAAGTTACCTCTTTGGTTTCCCAGTTAACGTTTGAAGCCGTCGGCTTTTCTTCATAACCCTCCTCCGGGTTACTTTGTTTACTGTCGTCATACACGAACCCATACAATGCTTGACTGTCAAAACCGACATCAGCGTTAGGTTCAGCATTCAGATCTATCGTGCCGTATGAATACTCAACAGGAGGCTCTTCGTTCAAATCTGGCACGGAATAGTTGAAAAAACTCCCGTCCCAGAACGACATCGTTACATATATGATTATCTTGAAATATATTCGAATTCGAAAGTTACGCGTTCGTTTGAAACGATTCAAGCTTATATACAAATTTGAAAATGTTCAAAACCGACATCAACGTTAGTGATCAATGAAAATTAAAAAAATATAAAATGACTTTTGAAGTACAAAAAAAATAATACTATATATGTAAATGCTATCTTTATTATAACTTGTTTTACCTTAAACATTGTGTTTTAAATAATTGTTTTCAAAAATTTTACAACTTATAATATATTTTTTTAAAAAAAAGTATGTTTCTTGATATTAATATATATTATTGTATTAAAATATTTTTTACTTTAAAAATCTATAAAAATATTATTTAATATTTAATATTATAATTTAATATAAGATATAATTAATGGAAGAAAAAAAAGCAAGAAATCGGGATTAAGGTGAATAGAAACATATTATGTGAGATATTTTTAAGTTGAAAATATTGAAATGAATTAAAAGCACATGTTGTCATATTGAGTATGACGGCGAGACATTACGGCTACCGTCGAAAATTAAGGCATGTCAATTAAGTCTTTGGAATCTTACGACCATGTTGAGTACGATGATCTAATTCAATATTTTTAGTCAAAATAACTCATAATTGTTATTTACTAAAGTTAAGAATTAAAATTATTGAGAAAATCATTTTATATATTACTAGAATATATACTTTATATTTTAGGAACTTGAGAGATTTAAAGTAATATTTTATAAAGTTATATAATCTTATAATAAGCTAATAAATAAAATTTTACTTTGTATGTTTGTTGTTTCTTACATATGGTGAGTTTTGAAAAGTCTTTTTTTTTTTTTTTTTTTTTTTTTTTTTTTTTAATGTTGAGAGTGATTTGCAAAGTATTGATCACATGTAATTAATTAAAAGTACTTGTCATGTGGGATAATGGTTTATTTGAATTTGAAAAACTTCGTATCCTATCTTAAATTTATCTCGACAACTTGAATAAGAAATATGTTCAACCGATCTGAATCTATTCAAATAAATCAAATAATACGAATAAACATGATATTTATGTCTGAATAACATGAATAAAAAATTTTATTCGGTTTTTCGGATATAGTTCGAATAGACGATCCGAATAAACAAAATTTGTATATTCAATATTTGATTTGAATAAAAAAGTTATCCAACCCGAATTTTCTGAATAAGATTTCAGACCAGTTTTTTCAATTCCAAATATGATTCAGATTTCGGTGGGGTTTTTTTTTTCTTTTCATTTTTTGGTATTTTTGAACACATCTATTTGCGATTGTGGTTTTATGCAATAGACATTTCTAAAACGGTCCCTCAAAATTTATAAAGTTAACAAATAATCCATATATAGCTGTCTTCTTCTCCCCTTCGATGCTCTAATAAAGTACAATCGAAACTCTTTTTATGAAAAAACAAAATCATATTGTAAAAGAGTTTTGAGTCGACACATGTGTACTCATTCAAATGCAGGTATGCTTAAAATCGTATGCTTGTTATCATAGAAAGCGTCTTTAATTTACAAGTATATAAATATATGAATAAACTTAAAATGTTGAAAAATAATACACGTAATTTCAACAAAAGAGGCATGCGTTGACATCTAATTTTAAAAAAGAAATTCACACGTTATTGACATAAATCGATAACGTGAAGTTGATATCATTGATTAAAACCATCAACTGTTAAAAGAACCTTGGCCATGTGTAACGAAGCATGAAGTGGGCATGAGAGGGCCGGTCACACCCTCTTGACGCCCTCTTTCACTACGCAGGAGCGTGACCGGGGTGTGAAGGACACACACGTGAGTGACATCACGGGATACTCAACCGCTTGGAGCAATAATAGAAAAAAAATCATATGTTACCCTTAGAAAAAAGAAAAAAAATAATCACTATAAATTAACCCTCTAATTTTTTAAAATAGTCATTCAACTCTTTAAAATAAGCATTCGTCTCTCTAAAATAACCATACTTTCTCAAAAAAATTACATATGGTGTCTAATCTACGTAAGAGTTGGGAGAAAAGTAAAATTCAAGAAGCTATGTATGCTTACATTATTTTGCATAACATGATTTTGGATTACAAAGAAAAAAATATTTACCAAAATTATGAAGAAATCGGCATCCCAGTTGAAAAGGTATCACCGGATGAAAGAATTGAGGTACATGCCGAGATCTGAAATAATAACATGCTTAAAGGCGATTTGGTTGAACAAGTCTGGGAAAATCAAAGAGAAAACATATAAATTTTCTTTTAATTTTTTATAAGTATGTAATTTTCTTTTAATGTTTTTTTTTAAATTTTATTATGCATTTTAATTTTTATTTTACTTTTATTATGTAATTTTTATTATATTGTTTAATATAAATATAAGTCTTTAATTAAAAAAATAAAAAAAATCAAATAACAAATTATTACATAACGGTGATGATGACGTGGAGTGATAGAGGAGTTATGATAACATATGTGGTGATGATGTGAAGTGATGAGGGATGATGATGTTGGTTGTTTGTGTGACGCATGTGTGTCGCATATGTTGAGTGATGATAGTGTGACCACTACCCGTAGCCTTACGATCTACGAAAATTTTGGTTGGTAATCATAATAAGTACATAACCCAAAATGTATTGTTATCATAAATAAGCCCAAATTATAACTGGTACTAATATTATCTTTATGTAATTAGTTTCTTATGGATTATATTAAAATAAACAATTAAACACACAAAACAAACGGAGAGAAAACAAAACACACGTGAAGTTTTTTTAAGGGGAGGGAGGACCACTCCTCTTTATATTAGTTTCACCTATTGACAAAATTTTATATAGTTGAATAATGATCAATGTATTACTAGTGCAATATAAGAAAGTTATAAAAGCAAGCAAACAAATAAACTTACTCAATATATTCTCATTTTTCAGTAGGGTCTGGGGAAGGATAGAAACAAACCTTACCCCTATCTCAGTTGGAATAGAGAGACTGCTCCGAAGGAGCCCCCGGCATAAAGTTATCGTTTGAAGTTGATCATCCCAACATTTTTAACGTTATTGTCACATAATAAGTAAAATAACGTTAAAATTAGTGAAATTTTACTTTGACCCTTTGACGGACACACATATAAACATTATATGTATTCACCACAAACGAGACCTATACGAAAGTTATAAAGTGTGTGTCAATAATACACAATCATAAGCATTAATTTGTGGGCACCTTTATAGTATTTTACTAATGCAACACACGAAAGTTGTATAATCTGTGTGTCAATAACACACAGTCATAAATCATAACCATTTGTTGTGACATTACTTAAAAGCAAAGTTTTACTATCTATGTTTGTTTATCACCTGGCTATCTTGTTAATTCGGTTTTATTAATTCTCTCATTCTTTTGATTCAAATGTTTCAATTTTTCCTCTTTCAAACTGGAGCATAGAGAGAATACAATTATTATTTTTTTTCAAAAAAAAATGATAAGACATTTTTCATTATAAAGTAATATTAAAACATACATGTTAAGATCAGTGGTTCACACCTTAAGTAGGGGTGTTCAAATTCGGATATCCGGAGATTCGGATCTCCGAATTTCGGACATCCGAATTTCGGACATCCGAATTTCGGACATCCGAATTTCGGACATCCGAATTTCGGACATCCGAACTCTAAAATAAAAATAAAATAAATAAAAAAAATATATCCGGATATCCGAAAATCTGAAAAATATCCGAAATACGCGAAAAACTATCCGAATATCCGAAAAACTATCCGAATATCCGAAAAATTATCCGAAATATCCGGAAAAATATCCGAATATCCGAAAAAATATCCGAATATCCGAAAACTATCCGAAAAATATCCGAAAAAAATAACTATTTCGGATAGTTCGGATATCCGAACTATCCGAATTTTTTCAAAACTACTATCCGAATCCGAATCCGAATTTCCGGATATCCGAAATTTCGGATATCCGAACTTCCGGATTTCCGAATTTTCGGATATTTCGGATACGGATTTTCGGATATTTCGATTTCGGATACGGATTTTTTTGAACACCCCTAACCTTAAGATCAAATGACGTTAAAAAAAAAGTAAAGATGGTGACTTTGTCTGGTGTTAAAATTAGCGTCGATTTAAATGAGGCGCAAGGCGTAAGTGACAAGAGTGAGTCTCATGTTCCAGCCGATAATCACAAGCCATAATTTCCCGGCGCCCGCAAATCTGTCGGTTCATTAGCACGTGCCGTGCCGTCACATATCCGAACAGCTGAATGGAGTCGGCGCTTAGTGCCGTCACCCATCTTTAAATAGTATATGTGGTCATTTTTGTGTTAGAATTTTTTTTGTGTTTTTTTTTTCCTAAAAAAAACCCACTAATGTCTCCAAAGCATCCTTTTCAAATGTGTCACGTCAACCATTATATTGGATTTAGACAGATCTTTTAAACATAATTATTTCCACTTTAGTGTCACGTTTGTTTCCGAAGATTCTTTCACTAAAATAACTAAGATATATATAAAAGCGTAATACTATTAATAACAAAATTTTACCTAAAAATATAAGAACATACTAATTTTTATATTAATAATAACACAATCTAAGTTATATAGTTAACCTTTATACTTATTTTTAAATTACATATTAAAATAATTTAAAAAATGATATGTGGTATAAATTTATTTTGAATTTTCTTAGACAAAATGTTTACACAAAAACAAAATAAGCAAAATAAAGTGAACAAATAGTCAATAATTTTATATAGGTGTACATTATACCTAATTGCGCACACACGTGAAGATAGTCATACATATGCCTACTTAAACCGTACATTAAAATTAAATCTTACACATTTGTAGCTTTTCACATAGTGATAAATTGAAAAAAACAATGACAATAATACAATCAAATTAAGTATAACAAAATTCTATAATTATGATGTAATATTTAAAAGTTAATAAATAATGCAAAATTTATTTAATTTTAAAAGAAAAAAGGGCATATTGAAAAAGGAGGTATAATTATCATAGTTTCCAACATATTTAAAATAAGTACATAAAAAATGAAAGATTTCAATTAAGATCAAGAGGTACTTTTATAAGATAAGATTATCATATTACACAAATCACACACATAATCTGTTATTATGCATGTTGGAATAAAAAAAAAGTAATTTCACCAAAAAACTTCAATTTTACTTTTAAATCATAATTATAATCTTTTAAAGCAAAAATAAAGATTTTTTTTTTTTACTTTTTAGTTTGTCTCACATCATTATTTAAGAATTAAAGTAGAATTAACAGAATATAAAAGAAAACTCTTTCAAACCAAATAAACCACTTATTGAATATTTTATCACATTTAACTTTTTTGGCGTGTTTAAACTTTGAAATTGGGATTTAGAGTTAAACGTTAAACATAAATTATTTGAGATGGTATGACGAACATGAGCTGGCTTGAATTTTTTATAGGTCATAATCACCAACATAAATGTTTTGTTCCCGCATCATACTGACACCCCACTAATATATATATATATATACTTACACACATATATGCATACATATGTATATTTATGCACATATATATACATAGACACGCATAAACCGTATAAAACGATTGAAACCATTTTCCTAATAAATGAACTGGTTAACCAGTCTAAAGGGTTTACTAATTTCCCCAAAAACTAGTTAGGTTAAAAACTGGTTTTTGACCAATATATTCTAACCGATGGAACCGAACCGAGTAATAATCAGATTGATTAACCGGTGAAACCGATTCGAAAACTCATTTTTTACAAACTTATAATTATATGATTTTATTATCTAAATTTAAAAAATAAAAATTAAATACAAGCTTTTTTTAGACTAAATTATAAATTCAATGTAAAATTATTTGAAAAATAAGTAAAAAATAAATAAAAAGCTTTTATTTACACAAAATTATAAATTGAAAACAAAACTAAATAAAAATACAACATTTAATTACACGAAATTGTAAATAGAAAAAAACATATAACACTAATATTTAAAGCGAATTTAGTTTCTGCATTTGACTTCAGATTGGACTCCAAGACTATTATTTTGCATTCATTTATCTAATGCTTGTTATTTATAGAAAAGTGGTAATTTTATTCCTTCCTTGACTCCCACCCCATGTATTTTTCCACCTCAAACTCGCCTTCAAAGTTGCCTTTGTCTTGTGTATGTTCTATTGCGTTCAAATGGTCTTTCAAACAAATGCAGATTTCTATTGATGTTATTGTAAGACTCGTTCTTCATATCGATAAAATCATGCCACTTCGTATCTATATACATGTATGTATTGTAGGAGCACCGTTCACAGAATAATATAAATATTTTATTAATTTAATATTTCAAACTACAATACAATTTCAAATAAATATGAATGTTCAAACACTTATAATAAAAATAGAATGACAATGAAAACATAAGATTAAAACAATAACAAGAAAAAAAAACAGGTGTTGCCTGAGGATTTTTGTTCAACAGATGTCCCTTAAAACGGATTTCGGGCCACTAAGGTGAATCTTGTCTGTCTCTTAGGGTACAACAGCCTGAGCAGTATATACTGTCGGAGTTAACTTAGCACCTGAAATGATACATGAAACAGGAGTATGGATAACAAGATCGATTGTAAAAGTTTTAGAAAAAAACGTGTATTGCAGTGTGTTTCAGAATTTTCTCAAGTGTTTTCAGTATATTTACCAAGGTACACAACCTTGTATTTATAACCTACGTTTGCACTTGAAACAACAAGAATTAAAGTCTGCACTTTAAACAACCAATTAATTTTGTTTAACAGTCAGAAAATTGAATTAGTCAGTTGAAACTGATTATTCAATGCAACATCTGAAACTGATTAAAAAAACTGCGGTTTCTTTAACAGTTGATGTGACCATCCGACGATTTCGTGTTAACACCATTAACCCAAGACTAACCGAGACGATGTGAAATTGAACAAAAAAAAACTACAAGGATTAAGATTGAACAAAACAAGTTTATAAAACACTTAAAATATAAGGATTAAAGTTGTAATTACATAATATGCTTAATTTTGACTTTAGAAGTCAAAATTCGGCCTTAGTAATCAAATGAATTCGAATTTTACATTAAAACCAAGTAATAACATAATTTAATCAGTTGTAATCATCAATTTGATGATCAGTAATGGCTAACATACGTTATGAACACATTAACGCTCGAATTAAACTCAAATCATACCCAAAAGACGAAACCGTAAATTCTAATCACCAAAACCGCACAATTCGACTTCATCTCTCACAATTGAAACTCTCTAAACCAAAATCGGCATCATTGGAACCTATTGCACTCCACAATTCGAAGTAGAAACTACGGGATTGAAGAATTGGATTGAAGGTCGGCCGAAACCCAAGCCTAAAGTCGATCTACTTCAATTTTATATCAAATCAGGTAAGTGATCACTCCTAAACAACCTAAAGTGGCCGACTAAGGATAACCACATGTTAATTTCGGCTTTTAACATCGAATTAATAGAATTCGAATTCTAGGGTTCTTATTGTAGAACGATTTGGGGGTTTCCATCCTAATGAGTATAAAACTCGAATTAAAACTAACAGACAGTTTCGAAATCTTTCTTTTATGGAAAAGCCTATGGCAATTTCATCAAATAACAACAAACATTATGATTTCAAGTTCTAGGGTTTGATGGTTAAAACGTTTTGGGGGTTTCTACTTAGATGAATTCGAATCTTGAATCAAACCTTACAGAGAGTTTCAGAACTCTCTGTTTATTGATAATCCTCTGTTAATTTCATAAACTAATAACGAATTGTAAGAGGTTGACAATTAGGGTTCTTGAGGTGAAATGATTTGGGGTTTTTAACTTACGGGAGTTTATTAATCAAATTAAGTTACACAGAATGTTTCGAAATCATCATTGTAATAAAAACCCTATGTTAATTGTATCAAAAGAACACGATTTTATGAAATTGATTTATAGGGTTCGTGGGTTAATTGAAATCGAATGTTTTTAATGAAATCGAATGCGAAAATCAAATTAAATTCATGGTAGAACTCGTATGTATATAAGGAACCATAGCCCTATGGTTTGAGGGTCGTTTTGGTTTGAATTGAGGCCCAATTTGGGTGATGTTGGTTTCGGTATAATGAACAAAGGAGAACCTGTTGGTTTATGGTTAAAACAAATTTTTTGGTCTATTTGTTACAATTGTGGAATAGACTAGACTGGTTAAGTGGTTGTGTTTGGAGTTGGAGGTCACGAGTTCGAACCCGGCTCCAACTGTTTTTGAGTTTTAAACCATTTTTAGTATTTTTATCATATTTCGTTCATTTTAACTCCGATTTGACTCGTTCAAATTGTGTTGGAAACGTAATAGAATCCCGGACAAAATAAAAAAATAAAAATTATATTTTTTATCAAAAACACGATCGCGTATATTTACGTCTGTTTAAGTTTAATCGTATACGTTTATACGATTTAAACAAACGAAATAAAATTTGTGCATGCTTTCGTATGTACGTTCCACACAATCTAATATACGTGTGTTAACACGTATGTGATAACAAGCATGATTTGACATTTCAAATAATGAAACGTTATCGTAAATACACAGATTATTCGTAGAAGGTTGTCTACGCGAATTCACAAGCATTTGATCATTTTATTGCTATCAAAGGTGCGTACACGACCCCTTTTCTTATTTTAACTGTTTTGGAGGAGAAAACATGTGCAACAAACACTTTAGATACATATCACTTGCATGAGTTAGCTGTTTACATTAAGTGCGAACATAGCATTACAAGTCCTTACATATCGAACCGTTTAGTTTGCCATAGTGCAAAGCGTGATAGTTGGAAATAGATCTATTAGGTTTGACAAACCTCACTTGGTATATTGTAGGTCTACGCAGGTGTTTGACTAGCCAATTCACATTACTATTGTTTGTGCTAGACAATAGTGGGAAAGGCAAATTACATTCAAACAGTCAGCTTCGGTGTCGACCGCTTATGTAAATAGTACAAATGACTAGCTATCATGACTATGCATGTGTGATTATGTTATCTGTAAACATTTCGATTCAAACAGTTGTTTTAAAGATTTGTGGTTATTTCAAACCTGTGTAGGCACCAACCTTTGTTTTGACTTGATTTACGTGTTTTCTCAGGACGTTAAGGTACAAGAACAAGCAAGCATGGACTAGGATGTGGAGTCGCATGCATATTTTAATTCTTATGTTTTGAATTTGGACATTTAAGATTTTGACTTGTAATTTACAGTTTTCAAACCGTTACGTTTGTTATTGTTTTAAAAACGCTTCCGCAACGTTAGAACTTTGATATTACAGCTTTAGACCAAAGTTATGTTTGAAAAGCATACAGAGGTCTTTGCTATGTCTAATGATCGGAGATCCTGGTTTGTCACGTCCCAAACGGTATGATTCCGTTAGTTGAAATTTGGGGGTGTGACAGTTGGCAAACAACCACTGCTAGCAACCATGGATAGCAATCACTTATCAGATAACCACTGATCCGAAAGATCCGGAACCACTGATCAGGAGCCGAGCCGGGCAGGTCCAGCCCCATGCACGGGCGCGTGCTTGTGCACCTTCAGGCTTAACTCTTTCCATTTGATAATGTTTATGCCAATAAGCTTCCACTTATAAACACATATTCTAAGTTTTATATAATGAAGGAAAGGAAATGATAGGAAAATGTATGAGAGAATGTTAAGGTGGGATAGACTTGAGATAAGAACATCAATTTACAATTAGTATCCTGTTTTTACAAAACATCCCATTTGCGGTGAATACATATCTTATCTTATCTTATCTTACTATACTAATAAACAAAAATATGTTTTGCCACTTGTCACATTTTAAGATCATGTTGCCACTTGCCAATTTTTTATGTTCTCATTTAGTTCTTTTTTTATTAAATAAATTATATTATCTCTCTTATTAAATAATTAGAATACTAATAACAAAAATTAATGATATTATTTATGTTTTATAAATTTAGTTTTTAAAAACTGAAAAGCAAATCATTTTATTAGAAAATATATTTTAAAAAAGATTATAAAATATATATTTTTTCTAAAAATAAATTTTTAAAAAAATATAAATATTTCAAATAGTTATTTTTTAGAAAATAAAACTTTACAAAATTTTTTTTGCTTAAAAACGGATTTTTAAATACAAACTTAAATATACTCCGAAAGTTATAAGCATGTTAATAAAAGTTACATTTTTGGTCTTGTATGTTTAATGGTAATTTTAAATTAGGTTTATTAACTTTCATAATTACTAAAATATTATCTTATCATCTTAATTAGAAATAGTTAGTTATCGTTATATAATTCATAAATTTTCATTACTAACTATTTAATAATTTTTATTGAATCCGTGTATCACACGAGTTAATATCCTAGTAAGGTATATATGCGTGGCTCTAAATGGGTCAAAGTAAAATTGCATTAATTTTAAAGTTACTTTATTTATTTTGTGAAAATAACGTTAAAAGTGTTGGGATGACTAACTTCAAAGGACAACTTTGAACCAGAGACTCTTTCAAAGCAGCCTTTCTATCTCAACAGGATTTTGTGTCATTCCTTTCCCCCAGACCCTACTGAACAATGAGAATATACAAGGTATGTTTGTTTGTTTGTTTATAAACACACACAAGGTTTATCCTTCTATTAATGTGGGACAGGCTTATTTCTCATTTTTAATCTTTCCAACTACACACTTTTAAGCTTCTATATCTCATTCATCTTAGCTTACTTTTTGATCTAGTTTAGTTCGTTGTAAACCTCTCACATCGTAGAACATAAACTTAGTTTTTAATAACTAAATTCTTAACAAACACATTTAATTATAATTGTTCAAAGTTTGTAAAATCTCATTTTTTACTAAAATTCCAACATATATGAGAGATGAAATCCACTTCATTTTGAACAATGAAATCTAAGGAGACATCATCTCAAACGGAGACGTTTCCATTTGGACGGCACGTTTTTGTTCATTTTTATAGCATCTGAGAGGCTCTTATATATTATTTTCAGTTTTCTTTAACATTGCGCAAAATATTAATTATGAAGATATGCACGTACCCACATATCTTTTTTAATTTAATGTTATCTCTTTTTTATAATTGCATCTAAGTCTTTGTTTATATAATTAGTAAACAGCAATGGATTAAAAGAGATTGTGATAGCAAGAAGGTTGATCACGAACGTTTATCTTTTTTTTTTTTTATTATAAAATAATAAAAAGGTATGATGTGTTTAATTACATCCAGCAAATTACATAAGCAGTTTCATACGTACGTATCATCTGTCATAGAGTATGTATATGTCAAATGTGATATTTTCCTTACTATATTCACAATCGCAAAATCAATATATTATTACAATTCATGAGCTAATTAAGGAGCTAACTTAGGAAAGCCAAACCATTCTAACTAATAGGAGATTACAATTATTTACAGAATTACATGCCAATAATATGTTTGATATTATTGGCTAACAGTATATACATACGTCGTATGTACGTACGTACGGATGTATGTATTTTACAAAACTAACATTTTGTACAATAACACTATTTTATACACACACACACTAAGTTAGTAACTTGAGTATTACACACGTTGAATTAAAAATCTATACTATATAATAAATAAAAGTTTTGATATGCCACTTGTCAACATTTTAGACCAATTAAAGATTTTTTTCCCACCTCTCTCTCATAATAAATATTTCTATGCCATTATTTATTAAATTTGATTTTTTTTTTATTTTCTCACCTATTAAATATTAATGATTTTATTTAACTTAGTAAATAATATTATTAAATTATGAATCAATTCATTAATTTTTTATAAAACATCTTTGAAAAATATGTATCATGTTATTTTAAACAAATAATTTTAAAATTCAAATATTTAACATGTGTAAATGTTTAATACATCTATGTTTAATGTTATATATATATATATATATATATATATGTTTTAAGAAAATTTTTTTATAAATTTTATCTTTAAAGTTTTTCTATATAAAAAGGTATAACTAATATTATTAGTATTAATATAATCATGTAAAATTTAAAAAGATATAATAAAATTATTTTAATTATGTAAATTCATGAAAAAATAATTATAAAATCACATTATTTTTTATTCGCAAACCCGTGTATTACACGGGTGTATAACCTAGTATATAATAAATAATCATTAATACAAATTTAAACAATAGAAGAATTTTTTTAATATAAAATATGACTAAATTTTTTTTATAACTTAATACTTTAAGTAATAAAATAGTTATATTATTTCTATAAACACTAATTTTTTACAAAGTTTGTTTCTTTAAACATTTTGTTTTGAAATACGATTTTTAAAAATTGTATATTTTATGATAATTTGGATTTTTAAAATGTGTTTTTATATTAATAATATATTTTTGATGTATTAAAAACTATTTTTCTTAGTTTCAAAATGTAAACTAAAGTATTTTATATTTGATGTTATTATTTAATATGAAGTGTATTTAATTGTGATAGAGACAAGAAATCAAAGTGAAGATGCTCTAAAACACATTATGTGTCCCTAAAAACATTTAACATTGATTTATTAAATTAGATAGATATGGCTTCAATGTTATTTTGTGATAAGAACTTCCTGGATAAGTTAAAGAGGAAATTATATAGATTTGTAACTTGAGTGAGTATGCCATATGGAATAGACAGTTAGGCCTTCAATATAGAAGATATGCAAGATGAAGGTGGTAAATATGAAGATGTTGAGGTAGCTAGATTAGATAGAAAAAAGAATTAAGGTTCTTATAGATATATTAGAAGTGACTAGTATAAAAGATAATATAAAAAAATATGATATTAAGATGGTTTGGACATGTGAAATAAGCAAGCGGCGGTGCAAGTTTGAGCCATAGAAACCTTAGAGGAGAAGTAGATAGGTTCAAACTTGAAATGACCAGAGAATAGATTGTTTGTTTGAATTGCAAATTTTTAGAAGGCATGTTGAAGGTTGAAGAATAAGATTCGTATAAATGTAGGATAACTTCTATCCCTATATATTTAATGTTTTATAACATGTATGATATCTTGTGACTTACAAAATGATGAAATGGCTAGTAAACAGAATATGCAACCATATGTCATCTCATCAATATTTTAACAAAAAATTAAATACAAACTAATAATACACTTTCCGGAGTATAAATATATATATCAAAGATCCAAGTTTCTATATAAAGTTTACACAATACATAAATATGGTTTTAAAAGGACGAGAACTATAGCGGTACAGTAAAGCCTTTTATGCTTTTTTGACTTTTTTACCTATACAGACGACATGTCGTCGTTATAGGGTAATCCAAAAGAGCGGGATTTGACCAAAATTATTGCGGCTTTTCAATGAAACCTATAGCGACTACATGTCGTCGCTATAGGTAATTTTATTTTATTTTCGATTTTTCCTATTTGTTTGAAACTGAAACGTTATTAAAGAAACAGAAAAAAACTAATTTTGAGAGTCAGCGACGACATTTCGTCGCTATAGCCCAACATTAAGAAAATAACCTTTTCCATCGTACAAAACAAAATGACACCGTTTGATTTAATTGCCCTAGAGCGACGACAGGTCGTCGCTATAGGGTTTATATACCCAAAATTCGCGTAGAATCCCCATTTTTGCAAAAAACTCCGAAAAACCGTCTTTTCTCCCCTCCCATGGCCAATTTCGGACTTTATTGAAGTTCTTGGGATGATTTCGTGTTCAAGGGGTTGTTAGAACCTTATTATTTACATTGGTATATGTTTTTTTTTCCAATTTTTGTTGTGTTTTTGTAGTTTATATAAGGGTTCTCACTTTGCATATGTTCATTGTGTTGTATATGCTCTTATACCACATATTTCGTGTTCAAAGGCTTTTTGGAACATTGTATTCGACATAGGTATGTTTTTTTTTTCAATTTTAATTTTTTGAAATATATTTTTAATGTTTATGTTTATGTTTGATTATATATGTTTTAGCGACGATTTTTCTTAGCTATAACGACTATTCTATATGTACGACTACTTATAGCATATTCTGACACCTACTAATTCGATAATCATTGGTCTTATATACGGTTAGTATATGACCTATATGAGGCGCATAAAAGTTGTATCAAAACAACATCCATATAGTGACAACTCGGCATAAATATCCGAATGAGTTTCAAAACAACGACAAACAAAGAGTCTACGAGAAAGGATCTTGAACAAATGTATACCTAATTACTAATAGTTTTTTTTATTTAATGGTACTTTTTAAATTAGATTATATTTATTTAGACTTGTAAAATTTGACTACAATAATATTCATTTGTTACTACAAGGAAAAACACGTATAGCAACGACAAATGTCGTCCCATTAGGCCCAAAACATCGTCGCTAAAGGCAAATACTAGACATATAGTGTAGGTGAGATGTTAAAATAAAAAGGTTTGGTCTATAAGTAACCAAGCTCCTAACTTATTTACCATTAATAATTAATATTAACAATTACTCAATAATAATTTTAATTTTTTGTTTTTATTACTAAAATCAATCTGCGGGTCAGAACAAGTTTTATGCATAACAAATTTTAGTCAAAATGGATTGTTTTAAAAAGGATCAATTTGGTTTAATTCAAAATGCGTTGAAACTAATCAAATTGTCCATTAGGATAATTTTTAGTGATTTTTCATCAAATATATTGTTAATCTTTCTTGAACATTTGAATCAATTACATCCACATAGCTTTTAGCATACTCATCTTGACCCGTATAGTGTTAAAGCGATGCACATTTCAAGCCATTCGTGTTATGATATTACCAATTTCAACAATTATATTGTTCACCTCACACATTTCGATCTATTTATTTGGGCGAAGATTGCAACATCTACTTTTTATTAATCATATAGACTAAACGATAAAAAAGAGTTAATAACACATTTGGTCTTTGTAGAACGTCAATATATAACAGTGGTCTTTAACTTTAAGAAATTACAACAGTCATCCAAACTATTTCAAAAAACATAGCAACGATGATCCTTAGATTAGATGACAATTGATTATTTTGTTAAGTGCATGTAAAATTTTTATTTTACCCCTTGTTAATAAAATAATCTTTTCCGTTTTTTTCTTTCTAAATATCACCACACCATCTATGCCATTTCTTGGGTTTTCATCCTCTTAGAAGGGGGTTTGGGTGTGTTGGGGGGAAGAAGACGGTGGTGATGGTCGCCGATAGTGGCCCTCAGTGGTTTATGATTGGTAAGACGATGTTGGAGATGGGTTTAGACCCTTCAGGTTTTATTTATTTTCTTTTAATTTAAGGGGAATAATTGGTATTTTTAAAAATATAACCCAAAAATAACGGTTATACATCTCAAGGATCACTAATGCTACATTTTTAAAACAATTTAAACCATTTATGTACCGTCCACTTAATTAACTTATATAAAAATAAAAGAAGTTTCTTTTGCTTAGTAAAAGCAAAATAAAGATGGAAAAACAAAAAGAACGATCTTTACATGGGGCCAATGTGCCCTTTTGGCTTTCTATCTTTTCCACTTTAACCGTATTACGTGTGTCCTGTTTATCACATTTTTCACAATTACTTTTTTTATCTTTATCTTTGAAAATCTAATTACCGTCACCCATGTTTGTAGGTGCATGAAACTTTACTGTAGGGCATCGAGGGATATTGAACGATTCAAGATTGTTCATTTTATGGTCAAAATTTTACTATCTTATTCAACCTTTTCATCTAGAACATGGGTGGCTATGAAAATGCGATAGGTGGATGATCATTCTAGGATACACAATTGAAGAAACATGATTGTAAATTATCTCGTGTGGATTGACATAGGTGAATGTATTGTTCATGTTTGAAATAATGTGTTTTTCTTTTAACATATATGTTTTGTATGAGAATCAGTGCTGTAAAAATCGGCCTATGCGCTAGGCACCCGAAAACCTTCTCGATTTTGCCCTAGGCAGTGCCTAAGCGGCTCAGGCGGCCATTTTTTTTTTTTGCTTTTTTTTTTGCTTTTTTATTGTTTTTTTTGGCTTTTTCGAGTAAAAATGACCCAAATTAGTGATTATTCGAGACATTTCTCAACTTAAAATACTTAATATGTCTCTAAAACATCGAATCCAACATCTGAAACACTGAATCATGTCGCTAAACATCGAAATCCATCTATAAACTTTGAATTTTGTGTTTAAGTTTTTACTTTAAAGTACTTGACTTAGTATGTTTAAGTTTATTTTTTAAAATATTTGAAGTATTGTATTAAATTATTGATATTAAAGTGTGTATAATAAATATTTGTAAAATTACATATAAAAATTTCAATCCGCCTAACGCCGATTAATCCCTAGTCGGTACCTCGCCACCCGATTAGCGCCTAGCGACTTCTTTAACCATGATGACAATATTAAATAGTTTTTTTTTTCTAAAAACATAAAAACATATATTTTTTGTACTAGATTTTTTTTACTAACTAACGTTTCTTAATTTACTGTGTTTTTTTATAAATACAGATAAATTTAAAAAAAATTCTATCAAAAACAAATACGTTTTTTATGTTTCTAAAAAAAATTCGCCTTAAGCGAATCGAAACTTTGATTTGTTTTGTAAGCTATTGTCTTATAAATTCTTAACAAGGTATTTAATTGTGTAGCTAACCAAAATTTGTAACCTAACATATATGCAATTGTTTTTTTTTTTTTTTGGTCGACATATATGTGTCGCACAAGGTTTAAATGCATATGACCCAAGA
This sequence comes from Mikania micrantha, assembly GCA_009363875.1. Lineage (NCBI taxonomy): Eukaryota > Viridiplantae > Streptophyta > Magnoliopsida > Asterales > Asteraceae > Mikania > Mikania micrantha. The sequence continues at coordinate 51,634,482 of CM018689.1, read as the reverse complement.
GGTGAGGTGTGGATCCTAAGGTTAATAATGATGTCGAAGGAGGATAGACATTTCTGAGTAGACATGCACTTGACACTTATTTACATATATTGATATTGATTGGCCGGTGGTGTTTCATGTGACATTATTTTATATAACTTTTCCATTGTCTATGGTGTTGGAAGTTTGCCAAATAACTTGTAGTCTATTAATTTATTATTATTATTTTTTATATGAGGGTAAAACAAACAAACAAAGATACTCAGTATATTTTCACTCTTCAGTAGATATATGAGAAAAAATGAAAACAAACATTACTCATATCCCAGTTAATACAGAGACTGGTTCGAAGAAATTCCCAACTTAAGGTTATAAATACATTTCCTTTTTTTTGAACAACAACCGAACGTAATGTCGTGGCATATGCACCACGCCAGCAGGCCTCGGAACACCCTTTCCTCAACAGAGCGATAGCCCGTTTTACCGGGCGCCACCCTCGGAAAAGCTGCACCTGATGCGCAGAAACCAGCTTATTTGCTGTAAATACATTTCCTAAGTAGAAATAATTAAATAGTTTCTACATAAAATGCGCTTATATGTTTTTATTAATCAATTAACATATAAAAATGTAAATATGCCCTCCTTTTTTTTTTTTTCAAATTTTAACTGTGTGCGTAACTAAATACATGTAAGGAAGAAAGAAGTTATTTTCAACTATTAGATTAAAAGTTTGAGTGACGGTGATTAATATATATGTTTTTGTGTTTCCTTTAGAAATTAAAAACTATTGTGACACATATCAACTGTGTTTTTGTGAGTATATTAACTTCTTACGATTTATTTAAATGAGAACTAAAAAATTATTAAAATCATTAGAACTAATACACACCATTAATTAATCAACTAAAAGGCTACAATGAAGGTTGAATAAACCTAATTTCTTCACTTTAATTTGAAATAAAAACTAGTGGCTATAAATGTTTCTTAATTTTTAAAAAATATTAGTTTTCAATTAAAAATCTCTCATCTTTTTATAATCGTATATATTTTTTTTGTAATTATTAATAGTATACTGTCATTTCACATGTAAAATAAAATCAAATTTAACTCAACCTTTTCCAAAACATAAAACGAATATATTTAACCAGGTTCCATTCATTACTAGAAAACTAAGCAAAGTGTTATCAAACTTTATCACCAAACTAAACGGTAGGAAACTCTGCTAACTATCTCCCATCAAATATAAATTAAAAATATTTGGGGATGGGCGGTGTTCCTGCTGTTTCCTATGAAACCGCTGAACTCCACCTGAAAAACGCGAGAGGAATACTATGAACGGTCTTATGAACCCTCTCCTACAAACACATATACAATGATGAAATGTCCTCATAATACATTTGGCGTGATTGGTGGGAACTTCTCCTGCCTACTGAATTATCTATAACGATAACTTGTCGTCGTTAAAATTTATATATTTTTTAATATTTTATATCAATTAAATGAAAAAGAAAAATAAAATATAAACTTTTAATTAACTTTTAGGGGCAACATGTTGTCGCTATAAGTCTAGCTATAGGAACGACACATTTAGCAACTATATGTCGTCGCTATAGGCTATTGTGGTGATTTTGTGATATCGACGCCTTTTTTTGACACGAAATGTCTTATTTGGTGTAGTGCACCTTAAAGCGTAATAAATCCTCCCGACTCCCGTGAACTACAAAGTCACTCAAAATCACTAGCAATCATGATACTTTGGCATGAATTAAAATCTTTGCGTGAAATCTTTGAAATTCGTCATGAGGGGTGCTTTCGTTTTAAGGGTTTAACTTGAGCGTGAAATACCAATGAGGCATTGCATCAATGGTATCCCAAGATTCTTTCAAATAGGAGGTCTTGGGTTCAAATCCCTCCCGTAACAAAAAAAAGTGTCTAAAGGGGGTCAGGGGGTTTTCCCAGTAGGGTTTCCTCCTGGGGTGGTTGTGGTAGCTGATGGCTCATAGGAGGCCCAGGTAGGGCTGTAATTGAGCCGAGCCAGGCTGAGCTCGAGCTCGAGACAGTTCGAGCCGAGCCGAGCCAGCTCGATAATTTTTTCGAGCCAAAAAATCGAGCTCGAGCTCGTATAGAAAATCGAGCCTTGAGCCGAGCCACGAGCCAGCTCGGTTTTTTTTTTATCTCTTCCTCTCCACTTTACATACTAACATACATATATAATATATATATAAAATCTAATATATATATATATTATATGTGTGTGTGGGCATATATATATACACATACATATATATTATACATATATATATATATATATATATATATATATATATTTATATAAATTTATGTATAAGATATTAAATATCTATAAATATAAATATAAATATAAATATATATATATATATATATTATGTATAATATATATGTATGTATATATATTTATATACATATAATTATATGTTGTGTGTATTATTTAATATATATATATATATATATATATATGTATATATATGTTAAAAATCGAGCCGAGCCAACCATGGCTCGGGCTCGGCTCGTTTTTATCGAGCTTTTTTCGAGCCGAACCTTTTTCGAGCCGAGTCTTTTTCGAGCGAGCTTCGAGTCGAGCCTCAAGCCGCGAGCTTTTTGAACAGCCCTAGACCTTGGTGACATGGCCTGTAAACAGTGGGTTCACACGATTGAGACATTCGCCGTTCAAAAAAAACTTAAGCGTGAAATCTTTGGCGGTTGGCTTCCACGTTTGTTGTTTTGTTTCGAATCATACGCTAGAAACACATGAAGGACATACAAGATGCATTATCATTTTTTTTAATAAACGCTATTGGTATTTGATTTTAATATTGTTGTGTTTGATTTCATTATCACCTTTAGGATGTATACATCACTTATCAATTATAATTCGTTGTGTAAAATTTCGGGCTTGAACAAGATTATCAAGGAGCTAGTGATTGAAAAAAAAAAGATTAAATAGAATTATCGTAGAGTTAGAGGCTAAAAAGAAAAACATTATATGCAGAAATATGTTATTAGTAATAAAATGTATAAATATAAAGAATGAATATAATATAGATTCTCAAAATATAAAGAATAAGAACTAAGCTCTCTAACAATATTAATCGATATCATAAACAATGAGATGGAGTATTAATTTATAAGAAATTTCAAAAAAAAATCTAGTTATATAGTTAACCATCATATATATAGAGAATTTAATTGATTAGTTTTTCAAAACTTATTTGCACTCAAACTCTAATCTCTAAAGTTTTTATTGGACCTTTAAACGTTGGGATCTAAGGCGAAAGTTTATTTCCTAAAACAACAGTTACGTCTTCATAAACAGTGTAAAACTTTTTAAATTTTTTCTATTTGTAAATTTATATATGAATATTTAATTACGTCACATTTGTGGTGCACACATATAATGTATATATTGTTGCTAGGTAAAATTGCACCAATTTTAACGTTATTTTACTTGTTTTATGAAAATAACTTTAAAAATGTTGGGATAATCAACTTCAAACGATAACTTTGAACCGAGGACTCCTTCGGAGCAGCCTCTCTATCTCAACTGGGATAGGGGTAAGGTTTGTGTCCATCCTTCCTCCCAGACCCTACTGAAAAGTGTGAATATAGTGGGTAAGTTTGTTTGTTTGTTTATACATGAATATTTTATTACACAATATAAAGTTTATTGTTTTACTTACCACTAAAAAACCTTGTCTAAAGACTCCACTTGATACTTTAAACCTAACGTTAAGGTGGTTATTATGCTGACATAAATATAGGATTTTCCCCAATTTTCCATAATAAGTTTCAAATATTGTTGAGGAGAATGATAACTTTAGCTGGAGTCTTCTCACTCTATTGCATACACATACACATACACATTATCGCATATCTTCATAGAACCACTTGAGATGGTTCATAAATTATAGGTAATCATAGTAACTATCCAAAAAAGGTTTATAGTTTGGTAATCATAACCAGGGCTATAAGGCTATTCCTAGCATAAGATTGTGATCCTATTGAAAATCGTTGTTGAAGTCTAACATATTATTGAAGGGGACCCAAATTCTAAATGAATATTCATTGTGATTGATTTTTATTGATTTTTCTCATATTTTAATTACTATTGCTTGTTTTCTTTGTGTTAAAACCATTACCAATTATTGGCCGGATCTAGCTAGACAAAACCTAAAATTTAATTTTAAAAGATTTATGTGTCCTTGGAATATATTGTTAGAAAATAAATAATATATGGCCCTCATTATTATTTAATTAATAGATTAATTACCTAAATATCCGTAGTAGATAGATAATTGTTTGATGAACATAATTATCATTATTTATCCTAATTAGGGCTCCCCTTGGGTGTATATATAAAGGAACTTAAGGCTCATAATCAGGGGCGGAGGATTAGAAGGGTCCGTGGGTGCCTCGGCCCCCCTGTTTTTTCTATCAGAAGTGTCGATATAATAGTATTTCGTCCGAAAATCCTTCGGTTTCCTTTGTTTTCTTCCTAAAATCATTCGATCCCCTCTGTTTTCATCCTAAAAATCCTTCGACCCCCTCCGTTTTCTTCCTAAAAATCCTTCGGCACCCTCCAAACTTTTTCCAAGTTCCGCCACTGCTCATAATTGAGGTTACCAACATCATAATCACGAAATCCTTACTCTCAAGATTCGTGAACTCTCTCAAGCCTCAAGCCTCTCCACAATCCATCCTAATCGTACACGTACCTTAAATGGGAACTGGTCAGATCCGTCTCAGAAATCATGTCAGGAATCAACAATGGTTTTACTTGATTCACATGTTTCATCTAATCTATATTCTTTTACTGATTTTCGTATATATACATGTTTATAATCAAAGGAATCGATCAACATATATCATGTATATTACCAAAATATAATACCCTAAATGTGTTGTAGAAGTAGATGTAACATATCATTATATAAATCAAAAGTTTATTATGTCTGAAAATTACTATATATGTTTTATACTCACATCAAATTAAAACCCAAAGTGTTGGATTCATTCAGGAAAGAGAATCCACAAAGAAGCACAAAGACAGTAGCTCTTCAAAGACTTCTCAACCCAAATTCATGCACCAAACAATAAAATAGGCCATCAGAACATCACATTGGAGCAAAAACAACAAAGAAATTTTACAATGGACCACACATGTGTAACACAAAGGGAAAGAAGGTATTGGAACCACCACATAAATCCAAACCAAGAGTCTTTGGGTCAACCATCGGCCGATACAACGATTGCCTAGTTGGATAGAGAGACACATATATACATGATCTCTAGAGTGATAAACATTGGGTTAAAAAGAGCCACCCACCCAAAGAAGAAACATGAGTCACAAATATGAAACGAAAAACATCTACAACCAAGCATAAAAAATTAGAATGAGTTTTAATTTGTTCGGTGTTACGATTCATAGTTTTATTTATTATAAATAATAATAATAATATATATTAGTAGTAGTTATATCAATATCTAATTGTAATATCAATAATAACAAACATCAAAATTTAAGCGGATATCAATTATCAAGCAATGTTGATCAATTGAATGTGTAGAGATTGTAGTCAAATCTGTGATCAAATGTTCCAATAAATAAGGAAATATAAATGGAGGCACCATTTCATATATCACGTATAAAATTGGGGTCCCCTTTGTCACTACGCAAAAACAAGTGTACGTGCTTTCCTTGGAATTCAAATACCATATAATGTGAGAGGGGATATTAAAAATAAATGTACAAGTTCTTCTTGAATATGATTGCCTTGTAAAAGTATCACTATCTCCATCTAAAAGAATAACCACATATAAAAAACCATCTATTTAAAAACTAAAAAAAAAAATTTCATCGTCAATCTAAGTAATTTATTGCTGAGATCATTTAATAATAACTAGTAGATTAGCCCCGCGCATTGTCTCGTAATTTTATCACGATTCTAAATATCAAAACTCGTACATGATATTAAGTATCAAAACATAAATACAAAAACAAAAATGATTGACATCATAATCCAAACATTTAATATATTGAAACACTATTCATAACTTTTAATTTTGTAATATATATGTAATATTGTAAATAAATAGCTTTTGAGAGATTTAATTTTAAAAGTTTAAGGATACCAAAGTCCAAACACTTAGTTGTTTATCTTCCTTAAATTAATAAAAATATTAAAATAACATTTGTCTCTTATCTTTCCTTTTTCCTCTCTCTCCTCTGTCTTTGAAAAACGTTAATGAAGATAATAATGGAACCATCTACATGATACTTAGTGATATATATGTAACTGTTCAAAAAAAAAAAAAAAGTAGACATCATGAGTGAAAAACAAGCAACACTAAGTGTTAGACAAACTATTATTTGTTTATCTCCCTTAAACTAATAAAATTATTAAAATAACATTTGTCTCTCATATTTCCTCTATCTCCTCTCTCTCTTTAAAATATGTTAATTAATGAAGATGATACAAGAGAACCATCTACACAATACTTAGTGATATATACGTAACTGTTCTTAAAAAATAAAAATTAGACATCATGAGTGAGAAACATGCAACACTGAGTGTTAGATATAAGTGATGCTGTTAGTAAGATTCATGCATGCATGCATACATACACAGTGGCGGACCTAAAAACTTTTTTTATGGGTGTCGAAATGTTTTTTGAACAATTATTTGTCATTAAAATTTTTCTTTTTCCAATTCGAATTGGGTCGGGTCGGATGACCTAAAAAATGTTAAAACTAAATTAAGTTACAAATACATAATAAAACCACGTCAAATAATTATCTCATTGATTATGATGATACGATAAATTTGATTTTCTTTTAACATGATTCGAAAGAATACTATTTAAATTATAAATCAACTAAATTTTTCATCATGCTAATAAGTTTCAACTTTTAAAATTATACAATAATAGCTCAATCTATAAATTGTGGTTGTTCTGATGTAAAGTACATCGGTGCTTATAAGCAAGTTATTGTTTTAACCTATTTTCTAGTTGGGATCCGAACATTATTTCTAAACATCAAACTCAATCACTTAATATACAAATTTGGGTCTTATTACATTTTTTAAGTATATTACGGCTAATTCGGTATTGAGTTAAATTATTAATTACCAACTGAGTTTAATCACAAGTAATGCATATTGTGTTATTTGAGTATTATTTTATTATTTTGACTTTAAAATGATTTAAATTAAGCTTCATCTGGTTCGTCAAATTTTTATGAGGGTCGGAAACAAAATTTTCTTGAGAGTCGATCAAGATCAGATCATATATACAACATTAAAAATCAAAAGTTCATGGGGGTCGGTCGACCCCCATACCTAAAGACTAGGTATGCCTCTGTACATACATACATGTGTGTACAAGGTATGGAATTGTTTATAACCTACTCTTGTTAATTAAACCATATAATTCCGTCAAAATCAAATCAAATCTTAGACTTCTTCTAAACATCATTCTACACGCACGTAAAATACTTTCTTATTTTATGTGCTTGTGTAAATTTATCACCGTTTAATAATTAATATCGTTGTAAGTTTTTGACTTAAAATATTGTAACTGTATTAAACCCAAAATTTACATTGATGTTAACAATTAAACAGTGATGAATTTACGCATACACATAAAAGAAAAAGTGTTTTATATGTGTTACAATGATGATAAAAAAATCAAAAATTCACTTAAACTTGACGGAGTTATTTGGGTTAATATAATAAAAGTATGTTATATTTTATTCACAATCCTTTATGTGTGTGTATGTAAGCAACAATATTATATATAGGGTGTGGTTCCTTTGTTAATAAATATTTATTACGTTAACCGAATAACTACATCTTATTACTTTGGGCACACATTAAAGTAAATCTAAAAGTGTAGATTTTTTCTTCTTTTTTTTATTAATGTAAGTGGGTCCTACATTAACTAGATTAATTAAAAATAAGAAAAAACTACACATTTAAATTTACTTTTATGTGGATATAAAATAAAAGAGTAGCATTCTGCCACTTGTTGTTTCTAGTTAAACCGCATGCCACTTGTCACTAAATTGGACAAATTATAATTGATGTCACATGTTATCATTATATTAATTTTCAATATTTTATAAATAAATTTCATTTAATAAATGTAATCAAGTCAAAATTCTTAATTTAAAAATATGATATTTATTTATTTTAATAATAATGAAAATCTAATCATATCAATTTTCCATTTTCTATTAATAATTTTGAAATTTAAAATTTTTCAAATTAAATTATCAAGATAGTTAATACAAAATTTTTAAATTCTAATTATAAAATTAAGGAATTATGATATTAATTATATTTTAAGAGTGGTTTCTAATTTGTATGATTATTTAATTTATGATAATTCTGCAATTGATGTTTATCTTCAATTAACTTCATTCTTTGCAAATTAATAAACAAAAAAAAATATCTCAAAAATCATTTTATAATTTTTAAATCTTAATTGCTAATTAATATTATATGATATAATTTTACGAATCAACCAGTGTAATACTTGGGCTATATAAGCTAGTGTGTGTGTGTAAAATAGTGTTGCTTACATATTAGAAAAGAAATTGAATTGAAAAGGGAGATGAATATGAATATCAAAATAAACCAAAACTGATTTCTCTAAACACAATATTATTTCGCGTATGTACTAAAAAAAAGTTACACAAGAACATCCAGGTACATACCTTGTTATACATATGACATCATAAATTATTAATTACTGAGTTACATGTATAATTTAAAAAAAATGATATCAAAACAGATTAAAAAAATCAAAATCATATAATTTGATTACCTATATGTGACACTATTAGTTACATATATCTAACAATCAAAATATATATATGAGTCAAATTAAAAAAACAAGACCTTAATGTTATCATGTTCTTATTGAGTTACATATATTTAAATTGTAGAAACAAAACAACATGATCTGTTGCATCTATATCTCCATCATGTTGCAAAGTTCATTTATAGAAATAACTACGATATGGTTTAACATAAAAACTATCACAACATCATAACATATTAAAGCCAATAACCAAATGATAACGACCGGAAATGACAACAATGTTTGCAATTCAAATGTTGGCATTCAAAAAGATTTATCCAAAGTCCACTATATAATATGCAATAGGAAAAGCATATTGGCTACAAATCATCATTGTACTTATACTTAAAAACATTAATGGACCAAAGTTTATACTTATTATATCAAATAAGAAATAACATCAAGAATGAGAACTTTTTTCTCTAAATATTAGTGAAATTTGTACCATGAGCTTTAGAAATTATTTTAATATTAGTTGATCACTTGAGTTAAAAATAAAAATAACGTTCACGCCCTATTCCAAAGAAAATAAAAATATTTAGATTTTTTTAGTAAACCTGTGTTCTACAAATGACATTAATATCTCATTGTCACTAACGTAACTATTTTATTGACATTGTACACATATGTAATACTCTTAGTTACACACATGTAATAACAAAAAATATTTATACAAACAAAAAAACAATACATGTTTCTCACCATGTTCATCTTAATTTGTTGTCTTCATACATATTATTTTGTCTACATACGAACCTGAATATATTAAAATGGCTTAGCTTAACTCTCTTTTGGTCTCCTTCGTTTTCCGATTCACTTCTTTTAATTAGGGCTGTAAATGAACCGAACGTTCAGCGAACAATTCGTGAACCGTTCGGCGATAAGTTCGTTTATGTTCGTTCGTTTAATAAAGAACGAACACGAACAAGAAATTCCGTTCGTTTAGTTAAAGGAACGAACATGAACAGAGGCCGTGTTTGTTCATTTGTGTTCGTGAACGTTCGGTAACATGTTCATTTACGTTCGTTTTTTGTTCGGTTAAGTTCATTTATTGTATTTATTCATTAAATGTGATGTATATTCTTAATTTTTTATTTTTAGTTTAATACCATAATATTTAAGTTATTTTTAGTTTAATAACATAATATTTAAATTTATATATTTATATAAATGATTATCTCCAATGCTTGAGATTAAGAATGTTGATTTTTATTGTTTAAATAATATGTGTTCGTTAGCATTCGTGAACCATTTGTGAACAACTTAAATTCCTTAATGAACGAACACGAACAACACTTTCTGTTCGGTTAGTGTTCGTGAACAAGTTAAAAGTTAAACGAACGAACACGAATCAAACGTTGCTACATTGATCAACGTGCCAAAATCAAACGCCAATCTATGGTTTTTTTGGTTGATCATTGCACCAATCTGACTAGGGATGGATAACGCAAAATGAAAGTGCAACTTTCTTGGAAAATGAATTAGAAAAATTAATCATCGCTTCAAACCGATCGTTGCTATAAACTTGAAATCATTGATCAACACACCAAAATCAAAAGTCGAACTATGGTTGATATTGTTGATCATCGCACACTAGTCGCGGCAACTTTGAAAACTCAAATCGAAACAACTAGTCACCATTTTTGTCTCTCAATTTTAAGGGAAGACACCCTTTGAAGAAACTCAAATCAAAACCCTAACAAACCTTTGTTTCAACTAAATCAATATGCAACTCAGTCTTTGTTTCTCATGACTTCGAATCAACCCAAATTATTACCTAGTTAATCTAAGCAAGAAATTCATGATCTTAGAGGAAAAAAGTGGATTGGGTTGACAGATATAAAAATTTCATAAATAAATAGTGTGTGATTTTACTAAAACACACTTTTTAAATAAAAGTACTAGAATATTAAAGAAATTTTTTGATGGATTGAAATGAATTTTTTAAGTTTTCTATAAAATAAAAATTTTTCTTATTTCCATCTTCAAGGCATATACATATACATAAACAAAGATACATAGCTATTTATGTTTTAGTTCAGATGAGAATAACGAGAAATATGGAATGTACTTTAATATTGTGTAAATATTCGGGAAAATGTTATAGAAACATAATCAACTTTTGATTTTGTTCCAATTAAATTACTGGAACTTTGTTTTGTTTCAATTAGGTAACTTAAGTTTGATTTATGTTCTAATACTAGATAAAAAAACTTGGATAACAGGTAATCTTGATTCATTTAAGTTTTATAAGTGAATTTTTAGATGATTTTATGATCCGTTTGAAGGTTTTTGGCGTATTTTAGACTCATTTGGGCATTTTGTGCTTCTTTCAAAATGTTATAGAAACGGGTCATAAAATCATAAACGGGCCATAAAATCATCTAAAAATTCACTTATAAAGCCTAAACGAATCAAGATTACCTGTTATCCGGGTTTTTTATCTAGTATTAGAACATAAATCAAACTTAAGTTACCTAACTGAAACAAAACAAAGTTTTAGTGATTTAATTGGAACAAAATCAAAACTTGGTTATCTTTCTACAAAATTACCCCTAAATATTCCAAGCATTCACATCACATAGTGTGAAAGATAAAGGCTATAAACCTATTTCACAATATAAAAATTGTCTTTATTTGTTATCTACAAGAAGTAAAAAGGTTTAACACGATTTTGATGATGTGTGTGTAAAAATATATTGTCCGTGTTTTTGTTTCTAGCAATTTTAATTTAGGGGAAAAACACCATTTGAAGAAATCCAAATCAAAACCCTAACAAACCTTTGTTCCTGCCGTATCGATATGCAGCTTGTCTTTGTTTCTTGTGACTTTGAATCAACCCAAATCGAAACCTCGTTATTTTAGGAAGAAAAAATGGATAAAGTGACAAATATATAAATTTCATAAATAAATGGAGTGTATACGATAACATATTTCTTAAATAAAAATATTAGAATATTAAAAAAAATTATAATTGATTGAAATGAATATTTTTAAATTTCTTTAAAATAAAAATGTTCTTATTCTCTCTTCTAAACATATGTTTTTATGCGTACAGACATGCATATGTATGCATATACATAATGCAAAGATACATAGTTATATGTATGTTTTAATTATGAGAATATATATACGAGAAATATTGAATGTACTTTAATATTGTGTAAATATTCTAAGCATTCACATCACATTGTGTGAAAGATATAAAGGCTATAAACTTATTTCACAATATAAAAATTCTTTATTTGTTACCTACAAGAAGGAAGAAGGTTTAATACGATTTTGACCTATGTTATATATAGTTTGAAGTTAGGCGTTGAACAATAATTAAAATGATGCCTAACACCGATCTTGATACTAACCCTCGTGATAAATCTAACTAGGTATATTCACCACGCGCGTTTCGTCGGGTTATCATTTTACACTCTCTAGAACGGGTATTATATATCATTTGTAAAAGCATAAGTTACATAGAAAAATCAAATCTCTCATCACGAATTAAACCTTAAACCCTAAACTCTAAACTTAAACCAACAAAAACCCAAAATCTTTAAGCAAATCTCTCAAATTTAATAAAAAATCAAATATCTAAGCAAATATCTCAAATTTAATACTCTTATCTCTCTCTACTAATTTACAAAGTTAAAAAATCTCTGTTGATCCAAGTCTAAATTTTCAAAACTCCAATGCATGGATTAGAAGCTAATACATTACTATTCATTTTACTAAGCATTATTATTTATATATATATATATATATATATATATATATTAAATTTACTATTCAATATAATGTGTGTGTGTATTTTCACTATTTATTTCACATGCATTTTAATATATATATATAATGAGGCTCTTTCGGTCATATTCTGCCTCAGTAACTCTCAAGATAATAAATAAGCAGTTCTCAATATGAACTCTTAATTTCTAACAAGTTAATTTATACGTTTTCATGCCTTGAAAATTTTAGTATACATCTTAAACTTTAATTTGAATTCACAATCAGACACTCTACTCGCTTAATACGCCAAACAACTCCAGTAAGGGTTTATGACTATGGGCGAAGGTTTGACGTGACCGGGAGGGGAGACCGTCTCCTCTCTTTCTTTTGTTAATAGTGTTAATTTTCGGGCCAAAAATTAATTTTTTAAAAAAAATTTTGACTTCACCCCCCTCCCTCCTCATTAAAAATATATTATATTAACATCTTGTAACATCTGGCCCCATCTACCACCAATATTGTCCGCTTCGCCCACTCGAAGCTCACGGTTTTGCCTTCGGCTGCTCGGGTGAAAACTTCCCAAGGAGGTCACCCATCCCTAGATTGCTGCAACCCGAGCACGCTTAACTGTGAAGTTTTCATGTGCTACACAGCCAGCTAAGCCGAAAACGCGTTGGTGATGTAAAAGGCGGATTGTTACTTATGAGCCAGGAATCTCTCATGTTCACGGTCGATGTAGGATTTGCCTAGGATGTTACATACACCCCCCTTAGGGACTCATCGTCCTCGATGAGGTTTGCCCCACCATCCCGTGTAGAACAGGAGTGTCTCTGATACCATTCTGTAACATCCGGCCCCATCTACCACCAATATTTTCCGCTTTGCCCACTCGGAGCTCACGGTTTTGCCTTCGGCTGCTCGGGTGAAAACTTCCCAGGGAGGTCACCCATCCCTGGATTGCTGCAGCCCGAGCACGCTTAACTGTGGAGTTTTCATGTGCTAAACAGCCAGCTAAGCCGAAAACGCGTTGGTGATGTAAGAGGCGGATTTTTACTTATGAGCCAGGAATCTCTCCTGTTCACTGTCAATGTGAGATTTGCCATTTTATAACCTATTATGACTTTTAAGTTTCAAAATTTAATTCTTTTATAAAATGAAATTTATAAAAGTTAAGATTATGTATTGGTTTATTCATTATTAGCATTGTCATATTAATGAAGTAACATTTAATTACATATAAGTTCATAACTCTAATGTTCAAGAATAACCCAAACTTTTATTTATTTCAAATTGAGCACGATTACAAGGTTTAAATGAAAATTGGAAATAGTGGGGATTACACATCTCTTATAAATATTTTTTTAATTAGTAAATAAAAAATTAACTTCAAAAGTTACCTACATATTAAAATCTCTAATTTTTTTCCCCTTTATTTCCCCTAAATAGTGTAAATTAATTTTTAATCATTGTGGTTTAAATGTTTTAACTATTTTAACCCAAAATAGAATTATTTATCATTACAGACCATGTGGTTTAAAGAACTAACTATTTTGGACATCAAACCTGACTATTTTAACGGTTTTGACTATCAAACCTAACTATGGTTATGTGTCAAAGCCGTTAGTTTTTTAAACCATATGGCTTCATTGATAGAAAATTTTATTTTGGGTTGATACAAATTAAGATTAACATAAAAAATCGTCAACCAATCTTAAAGGCTGTGAAGCTGAATTGCAAGTCTTCTTTCAGACACTTACTATTTTTTCACGCATAATGATATTTATTAGATACTTTTATTTTTATTGTTTCCCCCGACTTGACCCGAATTATTGACCTGAACATTTAATCCGATTAACAAAAACATACCGATTGATTGAATTTTTTTTGTCACGTAAATTTTCTCACCCAATAATCATTTGAAGCTCCGCCACTGTTTAAGACCTCTAAAAATATATATGGTCCTCCAATTTTCCTACAATTTTTTACATGTAGTAAGGTATTTTTTGGTTAATATACTTTTTTTTTAACTTGTGAGCTCTGGTGAGAATAAGAGATACAACAAAGACCCATATAAAACTTCTGATATTTAGTTGAAAATGATTTTTTTTTCTTTTAAAAATTGATTACGAACATTTTATTTAAAATTATTGAGCCAAGGCTACACTCTCTAATAAATTAACCTTAAAGATACCAATAAATAAAGGGGCTGGTTATTCATACACTCATCTTTTTAATTCAACACATTCACCGACCCTATACGCATAATATAGGTCTATTACGTGGCGTATAGCCCCGCGTATAAGTATTTACGCCTCATATATGAGTTCAGTCATTGACACTGACAAATTCGACACCTAATGATTGCCTCATATACGCCCTGTATAGACTTATACGAGTCGTATCATGGTGTGGGGTGGGTGAGGTGGATGTGTGTCTGTGTGAATAACACAACCCAAAATAAATGTGAAAGTTCAACATCACAATATTTCATTTCCCGTATTCACCCTGAAGAAGAGCAAATTAAATCTGAGAAATACTTTTTATTTTTAAAATCATAATGTAAAAGGTGTATTTGAAAAAAAAAAAAAAATAAGACGTATAGTTAGGTATGGAAGTGAAGTTATTGTCATGGATGACTCATGGGTCAACTACAACACTCGCTAAATAAATAAGCAACACATAAAGTACCATAGCCATACACTGTTTGAATAATCAATAGCTTCTTTTTATTAAATTGAAAAAAAAAATACACAAAACATGCCGACAATAAATTAGTTACATTCTAGAAAAAAGCTAGTTATATATATAAAAAAAGTATATTTATGTTTACAATAGGACCATGTTATTCTCACAACCAGCTCACATCCTCATTCCATTCACACCTCTATATGTTTAATATATGTTTAATATATGCTTATATGAAACATATTGAAAGCAATCATTGTTTATCTTAATTTATTGGTGTTAATGATTAGACTCTTATACGCCTCATATATGTCTATATTCCTCGTATATGTATATATATATATATACCATACAAGGCGTACACGAGACCAATCATTGTTGAGTTAGTGAGACTCAAAGAGGTTATATGTCTCGTATATGCATGTACAAAACGTATAACGTGAGTGAGGTGTTAATGACTCCGTGAGTTTAATTCAATCAATCATTACGATACGTTAAAATTTTATTATCGTAATGAGTTTGTACCACACATCCAGATAAAAAGATTAACTGTAGATAAGAATTATAAATTAATGTGAATTATTTATTTAAATCAAAATTAAGTTGCAAAAGGGGACGCGTCCAAAATAACAGACATACAACGTACAAAGTACGAGTTTTTTTATTTATTTATTTTATGTAAAAAATCATAATTTTATCTACAAAACATGTGTCCAATCCAAGATACCAGAGAGAATATAATCTAATATTGGTAAGTTTTACATATTAGATTTTCTTGTAAAAAAAATGTCTCCTTAAATAAGCATATAATGAGATGTAATAAGGGAGGGTTATCTATACACTCCAAAAATATATTTTAACACACCTGTCAAGTATACGCCTTGTAGTAGTCACTACGGGGCGTATAACCGCCTCGGAGTGGTCGCTACGGTACGTATAAGGGTCCAATCATTAACATTGAGGGTCCAATCATTAACACTGACACCCAATGATTGCCCCTCTATACACCTCGTATTGACCAATACGGACGTATAAAGGTGCGAGGTGTGTCAGTAAGGTGTATGAATAACACCACCCTAAAATAATGATGGTTACAGAAACTTTGAGCTAAGTAGGTTAGGTTATTGCTACATTCTACTAGTATTTAATTATTTATTATTAAAAATATTTGAAAATTATATACGAGTAAAAGCAATGTTTATATGATATGATCGATTTAACTTTTGTATGACGTATAAATGATTGGGCTAATGTATGAATATTGTACCCGTTGAATATCGTAAATAGTAAACCTATATACGTCCTCTCAACTCTGATTACGTTTTACCTTCATTTTAAATGGAGAAAATTGTCAAATAGAAAAAATAAAATAAATATTAAGTTTAGAAATATGAGGTATTGAAACTTGAAAGTATCACTCTTAGACCACGTGTAGTGGTAAAGCCCCCATCACTAACATCATCACCCTCTTATCACTCCATGTTATCACCGCATTTGTTATCATCAGCCACTTATTAAGCCCCCATCATCCTTTCAATTTTTCCCCTTTCTTCTCCTTTCACACTGTGATCTGGCTCATGTATGTTCCTCTCAAGCCCATGTGTAGTGAGAGAGGGCGTCAAAGGGGCGTAACCGACCCCTCTCACGCCACCATCACGCTTGATTATACATACCCTTATAATACATAATAATTCTAAACTATGTTTAATCTCACCCACGCGTTGCGGCGGGTTATCACAGTACTCTCTCGAGAACGGGTATTATATATTATTTGCAAAATCATAAGTTACATATGAAAATCAAATCTCTCATCACAAACTCTATACAATTATATATATAAACATAAAATTATACAAAATCGAAAAAACAAAATTTAAAAGTTTTAGTGGCCAAAATCAAATAAACAAAACTTTATATTATATAAAAGTTTTAGTGACAAAAATTGAAAAAACAAAACTTTACTATTAAGTTTTAGTGGCAATGATCGAAAAAACAAAACTTTATATTATATAAAAGTTTTAGTGGCCAAATAAAAAAAAACTTTAAAAAGTTTTAGTAGCCAAAATCGAAAAAACAAAACTTTATATTATATAACCGTTTTAATGACCAAAATCGAAAAAAACAAAACTTTACTATTAAGTTTTAGTGGCCAAAATCGAAAAAACAAAACTTTATATTGTATAATAGCTTTAGTGGCCAAAATCGAAAAAACA
This sequence comes from Mikania micrantha, assembly GCA_009363875.1. NCBI lineage: Eukaryota > Viridiplantae > Streptophyta > Magnoliopsida > Asterales > Asteraceae > Mikania > Mikania micrantha. The sequence continues at coordinate 51,616,984 of CM018689.1, read as the reverse complement.
AAACTTTAAAAAGTATTAGTGGCCAAAATCGAAAAAAATAAAACTTTATATTATATAAAAGTTTTAGTGGCAAAAATCGAAAAAAACAAAAGTTTTAAAAGTTTTTGTAGCCAAAATCGAAAAAACAAAACTTTATATTATATAAAAGGTTTAGTGACCAAAATCGAAAAAACTAAACTTTACTTTTAGTGGCCAAAATCGAAAAAACAAAACCTTATAATATATAAAAGTTTTAGTGGCAAAAATCGAAAAAACAAAACTTTACTTATTATTAGTATTATATAAAAGTTTTAGTGGTCAAAATTAGAAAAACAAAACTTTAATATAATTATTGTGTTAAAATTGTAAATCCTAAAACTATACGTATTAATATTATATAAAAGTTTTAGTGGCAAAATTCGAAAAAACAAAACTTTACTTATTATTAATATAATATAAAAAGTTTTAGTGGGCAAAATCAGAAAAACAAAACTTAACAAAACTTTAATATAATTATTGTGTTCGAATTGTAAATTTTAAAACTATATTATTCCTTTTCAATGTGTTTTAATATATATAATAATATATAAAGGAACATTAATAAAAAAAATAGAATGCAATGATTGCCTACTAGTAAGTTGTAAGTCTATCTTCACTACTTACATACATCATTACATACACTGAAAGAAGTGGTTTTAACTAGTTTGATCTTGACAGAAAGATGGTGACACGACTAGCATCTTGTTGGAGCTAATTACTTAGCTTAATTGGTGAATGGTGAGGTGTGAGTACTTCTTTTGTGGATTCAACGTCTTCATCAAAGAACAACCATTTCGTTCAAAGGTTGTAGGCTTCTAGTTAACCTTCAATGGTTATGTTTTTTTTAGAGTAAACTGTCATTTTAGTTCCTATGGTTTGTCAACTTTTGTCATTTTAGTCTAAATAGTTTAGATTTTGTTATTTTGGTCATTATGGTTTCATTTTATTGTCATTTTGGTCATTATGATTTACATTTTATTGTCATTTTAGTCCAATTAAATTTAATCTCTTGGATGAAAATGGCAAAAATTACCAAACCACTAGGACCAAAATGGCAATAAAATGAAACGATAATGACCAAAATAACAAAATTTAAACTATTTGGACTAAAATGGCAAAAATTGACAAACCATAGGTACTAAAATGGCAGTTTACTCTTTTTTTTAACTTTAAAACTTACTTCTTTCAAATGGATTTTGTCACTCCCCCACCTCTCGTCACCTTTTGATGATGTTGATTAACACACTGACAAGGTTGCGGAAGCATAGGGGTGATGTCTCAGAGATGGGGTACAACTTACTTGATCCAGTATAACAACACACAGATTAACTTAAAGATAATATTTTACAAAGGTTTTGTCATCACAACCAACATTACAGTTTACACAACCCAAATTGTTTAATTACAATTATCTAAATGTGCAATCTCACCGATACTGTCTACCTGTAAAAGATTTGAGTTTGAAAAGGTCAGCACAAAGCTGGTAAGTTCGTAAAGTTTAAGTTAAACCATATGATATGATATGCAAGTTTTCAATATATAGAGTTTAAGATAACCATGGGACCCGTATCTAGTTCTTTTCTGACACATTTACGTTTTACGAAGACACCACTCGTCGGTAATATCTTTATGTCTTATTATCTTAATGTCTATCACTAACATTAAGAAAGTGTTTCGAAAACAGGTAACAAACATTTACAACAACGGGAGTTGCAAGCTCCTAGCAAATGGGTTGTCAGCCGATAGTATTATCATTGTCACCCGTTTGGCACCACATGGGTTCACTAGATATAGTTTCGAGGGATGAGTACCTTTTGATACTGTGATAAAGAGCTAACGGCAAAATCTCATAAAATCTTACAGAAGTCACATGAAATCACATAGATTACAGTGATACATATCATATGTTCAGAAACAGTTTCACAGAGGTACCCTGATGTTTATAAAACATTAAAAATAAAAGGGGTTTTACAAAACCTGAAGTCTCGAAGATGGTAAAATCACATGCAGACTGATAATGATAGCTTAGTTCTGCATTAGTTTATGTTTAATAAATTATTTATGTTTTAACTTACTGATTAAATCTTTCTAAACGTCCAATATCAAAGACATTGCATTGAAACTCATCAAATCGATATTAGATATTTAATTGATTGTTTTAATGTAATATCAGACAATATATTATAATATAGGAACTTATACTGATTCAGGTTCCTAATACAAGGTTGATGACACGTTCGATTAATCAGGATATTCTCAGATTAACCAAATAGATATCATTGTTCATTATATTACTGAAACAATTTCTAGATGGATTTGTGGCTTAGGAATGATCAATCCTTGTTATAGATTATTCCAGATATCTCGAAATATCAAAATATGACATTGGAATAGGTTTAATAACCATGTTTAACATACTAATCTGACCGTTATCATAAACATCAAATAATCGTTCCAATGATTATATTAATGATTGTGATTAGTTTGAAGTGCTTGGATTTAACATTGTATTTCAAGGTTGATCAGACAAATCACACACATTGTTACAATCAAATGGTAAAAACCATTATAATCATAGTTATACTTTCATGATAACTGGGCATTACAACGGATCAAAACAATAATTTATCCGTTAACATGTCGAGTTCTTCGTTTATAATAATTCCTAGCAATCATCTAGGCAATAATCAACAACATTAACTATTACATTACGTTCAAAAACAAGATCTAATCAAACCATTATCAAACTAGTATGATGAAACAAATCATTACTTAATCGTACGGATTTCTCTTATAGAAATGATGATCAGGACTTGTAGAATCAATCCTTGGTACGATCCGGACGTTCTGGTGACTTAAAACTGAGATCTGGATGACAATAACTCGATTTTGTGAGTTCTGGTGGTGAAAATGTTCGAGAGAATGAAGAAGAATAAGTGTTGCATGCATCCTGATATTTCATTCTGATTTTTCAAACCGCCATATCGCTCGCGTACCGCCTAGCGGGGCGGTTTGGGGCTAGGCGTACCGCGAAGGATTACGAAGTCCTCAGATATTTTAGTCCCGCGCGTACCGCCTACTGTGGAAATCTGGGGATAGGCGTACCGCGCGGGCTTCCTGATTTTGATATTTTTCCATTTTTCTTCGTTTTACGATTCCGGAAAATCTAGAACTCCATTTTGCGCACGGTTTTCTCCCACGTTCACGATTTCTCGCATACTTTCAACCTATAGTAATCACAATCATTAAATCAACCACGTTCACGATTTCTCACAAACAATGTATAGCGGTAAAGCAAGAAAATTTATGCCGGAATGGTATGAGCAACAACATGGAAATTGGCTAAAATATAATGTCAAAACGGATAAAGTATATTGTTTGTATTGTTATCTATTTAAAGAAAGTGGACAAAATGATGCATTTGGGTGTGAAGGGGTACGATGTTGGCAAAAAAACAACAGATTTGATGTTCATGTTGGTGAGTGCAATAGTTTTCACAACAAAGCATGCAGAAAAGGGGAAGACTTAACATGTGGCTTTTGACAAACAAACTGATAAACAAAAAAAGGAATATAGAATTAGATTGGGTACTTCGGTTAAACTTGCTAGAGGGTTGTTGAATGGTGGGTTACCTTTTCGTGGTCATGATGAGTCTGAAAAATCTGTTTATAGAGGGCATTTCATAGAGTTTTTAAAATTGTTGGGAGAAGTAAATGAAGAAATTGGTAAGGTTATATTAATTAATGCTCCAGGCAATTGCCAAATGACGGCTCCATCAATCCAAAAAGAAATTTGTAATTGTTTCGTGGAAGAAGTATTAAAGAAGGTGTTTGAAGAACTTGGTGATTTTCCATATTAGTTGATGAATCGAGGGATATTTCTAAAAACAAACAAATGGCCGTGGTTTTGAGATATGTTGATAAATTAGGATTTGTGAAGGAGCAATTTGTTGGTCTTGTTCATGTTATGGAAACAAGCGCATTATCTCTTAAATCTGCAGTTGATGAGTTATTTGCTCGCTACAATTTGAGTTTGGATAGGATTAGAGACCAAGGATATGACGGTGCAAGCAACATGTCCTGTGAATTTAATGGTTTGAAAGCTTTGATTTTGAAAGAAAATTCTTCGGCATATTTTGTTCATTGTGGCCCTTGCAAGCAAACATCATGAAATATTTAAATTTTTTAGGGAAATATCAGATTTAACAAATGTTGTTTGTGTTTCATGCAAACGAATAGATTTGATGAAAGAAAGACAAAGAGAGAGATTGGAATTGAATCCGAATATTGAAACCGGAAGTGGAAAGAATCAAGAACGATCACTTGCAAGAGCTGGAGTGTGACACCCCGCAATTTCCAGGTCAGCTTATTGATTATTTAAATGTTTATTTAAATGCTATTTGTACACGTGGCACGACAGCACGAACACTGACACACAACGAGATAATTCGAGGAATTATCGAGAAACCGCACACACGTGTCAAAACACACGAACGTTGGTGAACGTTTAGCACATCGTGTAGCACAACACTCGAAACCTCACGAAACACTTGAACATTGAACTTGGGAGTTCAAACGACGCCAAACGATAGTTCGTAAACGTGAAAACGACGACGAACGGATCAAACCCATGAAACTAGGCTTATTGGGCTCTTCAGGGGCCCATCGCGGTACGTGATGGCCCATAAGAGACCCTATCGCGGTACGCGACGAGATTCGGGAGAATTTGAATCCCGAATTCCTTCGCGGTACGCGAAGCATCTTTTTGCCTCTCTCTACGGTACGCGATGGGTGTCAGACGGCAGATCTTTATAAAACCAAGATGCCATCATGTCTAAGCCACCCTATTTCCTTATCTCGAGTTCTAGACCACTCCAACTCGTCTTCCTCACCAGTAAACCACTATTATCACCTCTGGAAGCCATTATCAAGCATCTTGAAGCTCAAGGTTTGGAGTTTTAAGCCTCTCATCCATTGTTGAAGCTAGAAGACAACCACCACCACTTCACCTCTACTCGAATCAGTTGTCCAGGAGCTTGTAGAAGCTGCTAACATCAACATTTTGCAGTTCTTGAGCCTTTGAGGTAGTTCTTGTGGCTAAAACACCCTTTTACACATCATTACACACACATGCAAGGGTTAAAACCCACATGCTAGCTCACTAGACTCACATGCACGAATTTCTCTTTGTTTTAATCTGGGTTTATTGATAATTCAGTGATGTATAATGATCTATAATGGCATTATAGTGATTTATGACGATCCAAGATGTTGTTCATATGATTCTATGCTTAAAATGAGGATTTATGACATTATGAATGCATGCATGTATGATCCATGAATGGTGGGATGATTTTGGATGTTTGTAGATGTTTATTGATGATATTAGAAGTATGTAGCATGATTAGATCTTGCTTTGATGATTAAAAATGTGATTTTTATGAACTTTTCTATTAATAGTAACTTTTCATTCACAAAATGGTGATATGAATGATATGGTGATCATGCATGTATATAGACTTGTTATTTGAATGATATTATGATGATTAGAAACTTAGGAATGTGATTTGGATTTGGTTATGGTCATTTTTGACATAGTAACTACATTTAGTAACTTTTAAAATTGAAGTATTGTTAAATGGTAAATTTGGCTATGTGAGCATGTTTAAATGATGTTAGATGACTTATAATAATGATTTGTGACATAAAAATGGCTTAGAAGTGTTTAGGATAATCAATGGCATGTGAATTGATAAAGTTCCTATTTTTAGTAACTTTATTATTAGAAAAACCGACTTATGAATATTTTGTATGATTTGAGCATGCCTAGTGGTATATTATGTTTTAATATGATGAATGAATGCTAAGTTAGATGGTTTCCGATATCGCATATGCTAGAAATGGAAACTTTCCATTTTAGAAACTTTTGTGTGCCAACATGACATAAGTGGCTTATGTGATTTCGTATGATGATGTGCTATGTGTTAACATGATCACGTAGGACTAACAAGCATGCTAGAACTCTATAATTGTTATACGTTGTGAAACTTTCCATATATGGAAACTTACTATAAATAGTAAGTTATCCATAGACGCGGCTTGCGCATTTTGCACACGATGAGCACTTACAGGAATGCTACATGATTCACAACCGACACACGGTTTACCAACGGGTCGTTGACTTGACACTGTCAACTTTGGTCAAACACGGTCAATGTGGACCAACATGAGCTAACATGGTCATTGTGGACCGACACAGACAAACATGAACAACCAAGGGTTGTTGAGCACAAACATGAGCACTAGCACGAACATGAGCACGGTCATTCACACAAACTCACGTATGGTATATGATATAGGTAGCCGGTGACCGACGCGCTTTCTACTCGAGGAGCTTACGCTTGTTTTATCACACGATCACTAAGGTGAGTTTACGGCCCCTCTTTACTCTTTTCAAACATTTTTAATAAGGGGAGAATACTAGTTGCATCGAGTCAAACATCTATTACTGTACAAACATCTTTATGTGTATGCTGGTTTATTAGACAAACATTAAGTGTTGAACTCGTAATAAGTACTCACAAAGTCTTACCGTTAATGTATGAACAACGTGGTAGGTTTGAATGGATCCATTTGGGTGTGACTAACCCCACGGGGCACAATATTGACTGGATGTCATAACCCGTGAAACTTTGACCTAACTTGCTGTGCATATGAGACACAGCGGAGGCAAAAGCAAACAAGTCTAGTTCGGTAGTGACGCACTGACACTTGGAGCCTAGGGCTCGGTACTAACATTTTGATAAACAGCATGACATACGTTTTCTTATTATATGTATATATCAAAACCTGTGAACTCACCAACCATTGTGTTGACACTTTTTAAACTTGTATTGTCATGTAACTGACATTGCTATTGGAGATCAGGATGCACATAGGGAACGAGCATAGGACCATGCGCATTTATATTTTGATCTATGAACAAACAATTTTTATTTATATTTTGTAATACACTATGTAGTATCTGATACATTATGATTCCGCTGCACTTGTATTAAACTTAATTTCCGATGCAAACTATTTTATTACTTTATGTCAAACAATGTATTTGAAAATGCATATAGAGTTGTTCTATATAACCTTGAGTTGTGATTCTGGCCACGTCACATCCACGTGGACTAACACAACGAGTGGGAATTTGGGGGTGTGACATGGAGAGACATGTTGGAGTTCTCACGAAAAAACACTTCTCAGTTTGAAAACTTTATATCCCGTTATTATTGATGTTCTTGAAAATATAGAAACCTCAACAATAGATGGTGCTCACAAAAGTCAAGCAAATGGACTTCAAATATACATGAAAACTTTTAATTTTGTATTTTATTTACATTTGATGAAGCACATCTTTGGAGTTACCAACCATTTGTGTGAAGCTCTTCAAAGGAAAGATCAAGATATATTGAATACGGTTGATTTGATTAGGTCAACCAAGGAAAAATTACAAAGTTATCGACTTGAAGGTTTTGATTCACTTTTGAAAGATGTAACATCATTTTGTGACAAACACGAGACTGAAGTGGTTAACATGGAAGAAGAGTATGTTGACCCGAAATATCGAAGAAGGAAGACTAACATCACCAATCGTCACCATTATGTGGTTAATAATTTTAACACGGTTCTCGATATGCAAATTCAAGAGTTCGGCAACCGTTTTAGCGAGGTAACAACTAACTTGCTTAGTTGTATAAGTTCCTTGAGCCCATTTGGTAATTTTAGTGCATTTAATGAACTTAACTTGCTAAAGTTGGCCGAGATGTATCCGTATGATTTTGATGATACTAAAAAAGACAAGCTTATTCGGTCACTACATTTCTAATGTGCAAAACGATACCCGGTTTGCCAACTTGAATAGGGTAAGTGAACTTGCCAAATGCATGGTGGAAACAAGAAAACACATTACTTATCCGTTGGTTTATCAATTAATAAAGTTATCACTAGTTTTACCGGTTGCAACAGCTAGTGTTGAAAGGAGTTTTTCTTCAATGAAGCATCTAAAGACGGAATTGCATAATAGGATGGGTGATGGTTACTTGAACGATGCTTGCATTTGTTACATTGAAAGGGAGTTTTTACAAGAAATTTCAGTTGAAGATGTAATGCAACGTTTTCAAAAGATGAAACCTCGAAGAGAACAATTATAGGTACTTTTTTTTATTTATTGCATTGCATTGTTATTAGTATTGAACCTTACATGATCCGAACTGGTCAAACGACCCGAAATTTTTATGTCCGGTCTTATGAAATAGGAGCATCTAAAAATAGGGAACCCACTCAAAAAAATTCCTAGATCCGTCACTATCATTTAGGAAATATAATTTTGTTCGGATAATTGGATATATAAAATATTTAAATAGGTTGTTGTATAAGAAATACAAAGCAACTTTAGACACGGTTTCCTCTACGGCTATAATCGGGTGCTTGGTAACACCGTCACAACAGGCGCATGTTATGGTGACGAGCAAAAGCAGCTAAAGAAGCTATGAGCAGATCAAGTAGTTGTGTTTTTTATTTTTATTTTTAAATTATGCAGTTTAAGTTTGCATTGCAATTCATAAGGGTAATTATATATATATATATATATATATATATATATATATATATAGGGTATGGTTAAAATGAAAACCACATCTCAATGAGAAAACCGCGAAAACCATGCAAAAATCACGTAAAAAGAACATTTTTTTTTTGAATTTTTTTACAGGTTTGTAACACTATTGGGCACATTTTTATAAAAAAATCAAAAAAGCGCCGACCAAAAATTTTTTTAAAAAAATATTTTATATACCCACGTAAAACCTACATAACAAAACGTGGGTTTATAAAATATATTTTTTTTAAAATATTTGGTCGACGCTTTTTTGATTTTTTTTTATAAAAATATGCCCAATACTGTTACAAACCTGTAAAAAAATTAAAAAAAAAAACATTTTTTTACATGATTTTTGCATAGTTTTCGCGGTTTTCTTATTGAGATTTGGTTTTCATTTTATCTTTTCCCTATATATATATATGGGCGTCAGTGATCTCAACCGAATAAATTCTTATCCATTGAAATACATCAAGATTAAATCACGACACTCTAAATTAGGCAGTTACATCAATTATGTGGCGGTTTTCAACGGTTTCCTACAACTGTTTATGACGGTTTTTCGGTTACTTATGGATCATTGACATGTGTCCCATATTTTGACACATATCACATGTTTTGGGTTTAAATGGACATAAATGAAATTAAACTACAGGTAAAACTGAAAAAATCAATTAATTAATCAATAAAAATATTATAATCAAGTACCCGGCTACCGGATAGGCATAAAATTAGTTTTTGGTATTTTATGACAAAATTAAGATCACATATTTTAATTAAATTATAGAAAAAATGATTGAATATTGAAATTGAGTCTTGTTATCCTTCATGTCTTCCGCGTGCCCTTAGTTTCAAGACTGTGTATGTTTTTTTAACGGTTAACGAATATATTTTAAGTTCGGTCATCTAGATAAATCTAATGACAAAATGGTACCTATAATGTTTGCAAAATACAGAAAACACTTGTGACCTGAGCCACTTATCATTCTAAGAAAATTCACCGTCCACCAAGTATGGTATAACTTTTGGTTCTTTCACATGATTGTGTTTTAAATCATGGGTTTTAAATAAAAAATTAAAGATTTGAATAAGCATTATTAACTTATATGGTTAATGATGATTTTTCGTATCTTTTAATTTGTCCTTTATGCTCTTAGCCTCCTCTTTGCATCCAGTCATATATTGTTTTTTAATTATTATCCTTAACGTGTATGCATATAGGCGTCACCTTTTAATGCTGCTAACCTTCTGTTAACAAGTTTTTAATCGATTTCTTTCTTTTTCACAGCTCAAACGTGTTTGGTCTTTTTAATTTAATTTATTTTTTTAACAGCAACCTTTTATATTACTTATTTTTAATGATATATACTCAAATTCTGAACATCAAAGAAAATAATATCTCAACTTTAGTAAATTGTTATTTGAAAGTAACTATGAGTTAATTTCAAGCGTGTGTTTGGCAAAAAGTTTGAGACAACTTTACTGCATTTGTTTAACCTTTTCTTTATTATTAGCTTTTTAAAGCTTTATAAACTTTAAAGGCTTAAAAAACCAATAAAACTAACATTAAAAATAAATAAATAAACCTCTAGCAACATATAGAAAAATAACAAAAGAGCAACTTCAAATTATAGCATATATAATTGACGTCCTTCGGAATGCATGTCAGTATGTGGACAAATTAATCAACTTTGAATATGCATCAATATTTAATTGTCAGAGATGATTCAATCTTTGAAAGTAGATGATGATCGAAGCCATGGTAACGTTAAGGTTAAGAGTCTTGTTGTCAATTTTGATAGATTTGATTATTTCTTTTTGGTATTGTTCTTGATTGATCTCTATGTGATTTAAGGTAAAGAATCCCTTAGAGAGAAGAAGAAGAAGAATAGGTAGTATGAAATTAGGGCAAACAAACTTCTAACACTACAACCTTAACCATTATTTTATTTTTATGAACTATCATCGCTATTGCCCATCTGATTATTTTAATATTATGGATATAGCGCTTTTTTGTCATCACTATAGATTTAATTTATTATTATTTTTTGATTAAAAAATAAAACAAATACAATATCAAAAAATCGCTAAGCTCTATATCGACTAAATCTCGTCGCTATAGCGACGATTTTCTTGAATTATAGCATATAATTTATAGAGACAACCTTATAACGACTACGAGTCTTTGCTATAGCCTATTGTGATAAAAATTGGGTGCTATGTCAATGAAAATTATCGTTGCTAAAAGTTCTTTTCCTTGTAGTGTAATTAGTAACCACCATATTTACATATTTGCTCCTTAGAATATCAACTTTCATCAAATTATATATTTTAAGAATGTGGACCATTCTTGACAAATGGTGAAAGAAGACTAGATTTAAATGTAATGGTATTTCTAATATGTGGGAAGATAACAACAACAACCACCACCTTACCCAGTATAGTCTCACTTTTCAGTAGGGTCTGGGGGGAAGGATAGATACAAACCTTACCCCTGTCCCAATCGGGATAGAGAGGCTGCTCCGAAAGAGTCCCCGGCTCAAAGTTATCGTTTGAAGTTGGTCATATCAATGTGGGAAGATGTGTTGTATATTTCTTTATTTATATAATCCAATTATTGAAAACTTTTTCATTTCTTGCTTTACATATGAAAGACACGATCACGAGTTTGCAAATTGTTTTCTTGTAACTGCAATCACCATATACATATTTTTAAGCCAACAAAAGATCTTAAAACGAGGGGCCACGGATTGCTTGATATTTAATTTATACCAATGCCTTAATTATTGAGTGGCGTATGCAAAGTCGCAAATTATTGAGTGAGTGTAACCGTTCACCTTGAAATTTTTTTTCTCAATAGTATATATATGTTATAAAATTTGCATAATCAAATTAGTTATGATAAGCGATAGTTGTATTTGTTTTATGAAAAAATAGTTCTTAGAAAAGTCTCCTTATACGACGCTTTGTGTAGATTTAAAAAAATGAAAACTCGTAAAGAACAATTTTAATTTAGAATATTGCATTTTCATTATATTTTGTATATGAAATTTAGTCTAATTGTTTTTGTTAACATAGAAAAAAAAATATTATATAGTGATGTTCTAACATCTTAAAAAAAATTTCACCTCAATGTAAAAATTCTGAGTGCGCGAATGCAAAAGTGTGTTAAGAGCCACTCTTCACGTAATGATCCCCTTTAAATTATTCACTTTTGTTTCCTTAGTTTTTTTTTAGTGTTTGCACATTACAAAAGTGTGGTTATTCAAATACTTGTAAATTAAGATAGGTTTTTCGTTATTCAAATTAAAAAATTACTCTTAAAAAAGTAGTTGAGTCGAGCGTTTATTTGAAAATATAGCTGACAAAACGGTACCTGGTAAAACATGGTTAGACTTGTTTAACAAAAAGTACACTATTTTATTTTATAACTTTTAAAAAAATAATAATAAAATTGGGAGGCTAAGATCATTTCTCGTTTTTACTAAATAAAAATGTTATGCATAAATCACCAAATCATGTATAAACTAGTCATTTTCATATTCTGTATTACATTAATCGCGTCGTCACTAACATATTAAACACAATAAGACATATTTTATCAGTCGTATTTAAAACTAGTCTTTTTTTAAGATAAAACTAAGGTGTGTGTTGCATATTCGTCCTTTATACGTACCCATACATAACCATGTTATGAATGACTATTATTTTTAAATGTTTTTTACCTAACTTTTAATATTACGGATTGTGTTGCCACAACACACTGGATCTTTGGGAACATCTAGTTAAATATAATAATAAAGCGAGATAAATATCGAAGATACATAAAAAAAAAAATAGAAAAACAGAAAAAGATGAGAAATCAAAAAAACTAAAATATCTAAAACTTTCTTTTTTAGACAACAAATATTAAGAAATCAAAATAAACATATAAAATTATTAAAAAATTGTAAAACGTACTATTTTTTGAAATTATCTATGTAACAAAAGGAAAAAAAAAAAAGATAAATTGAAAAAACACAATTCTCAAAAAAATTAAAGTTAATCTATAAAACTAAAATTATTGTAACCTATTGCATACGACAATAATATGATAAAATTTATTTTTATTTTGATGTAATACAATTCAAAATATTATACAATTTTTGGAAGGATAATCTAACAATAAATGTGGTTGGGTACATAAAATTTTGTTGTGTTCATATGTACAAAAAAGTCTATATATATGCCCAGCTCCCAAAAGAATCTTCCACTGCTCCTGTACTTCATTACTCATTTCTCCTAATTAATCAAAACACAAAGGTATTGCCACCATCTCTCCCTCTCTCTCTCTAAAACCCCTCTGTTTCTCTCTCTAAAACGTCATTGTTTCACTTGCATCTTAAGTATGGTTTTTGTGTTTCTTGATGAATCTGTTGCTTGATGTTGGTCTGAATCATGATATCATCATCATCATCATCACCATCATCATAATCATCATCACCATCATCATCATTACCATCAGTCTTTGAAGCTGATCTCCACTGTGTTATGTGTTTTTGACGATTTAGATGTGTTTCATTAAATTATGAGACATCAATACGTGCAGCTGTTGTAACAGTAATTAAATTTATGCATGGTTAAATGATTATCTAACTCTATAATTCCATATTTTACAGTGCAGTAAAAAAGTTTATTATAATCCATGATTAGATGTAAATATTGTAGTATCATCTTATCATATAACCAATAATATGGGAAGAATTTATTACTTTAATTCATCTTACTGTTTTAAGGTTCAATGAATGCTTAAAATAATCATTCATTGCTTCTGCCCCAGTTAAATTATTATTCTTAATATATTATTAATGTTTTTTGTTTTATTAGCTATGTTTTGTACTAAATTTAGACCCTTGAAATGATAAATTTATAGTCATAATTCATAAAAAAAATTATTATTTTTTGTTTTTTTTGATACATTTATAGTAACTTTCTTTTCTGAAAGTTTAGAAAAAAGAGGATACACATGATCATCTCTCTTTAATCAAGGTTTAAGTTTTGGTTACCTTTCTTGTTTGATGAAATTCATCATATTTAATTAGCTCACTCTTTTTTTTAATATATTTATATCATTATTTTATGTGGTATGTAAGATTTTGTAATATAGTGTCCTTGATATGTGCATACATGTATACATAATATGACTAATTTTCAACATCACATGTCAAAGAGACAAAGAGCTATGCATAAATTTTTTTTTTCATTTAATATTTAACATTTTTTTTATCCAAATTTTTATTTTTTTATTTCACTTTTTTGAGTATTTAATATCTTCATTTTCATGACAATTTACACTTATGCCATCTATAGCCAGAATCAAGAATGGAGACCAAATTTGATTCAGAAAAAGTGATCCAAGAATTTGAATCTTTAACCAAGGATGCAAAAAGGGTTCAAATTGAAACACTAGAAAGAATCTTGAAAGAAAACGGTGAAGCAGAATACTTGAAAAAATGGAATCTTGATGGTAGATTTGAACCCCAAAATTACATTTCTTCTGTTCCTCTAGTGACCCACAAAGATCTCCAGCCTTATATTCAAAAGATTGCTGATGGTGCATCGTATCCGGTGCTCACCGGAAAACCAATCACCAACATCACATTAAGGTGAATATTCCGGTCACCGGAGATTATAAATTGTAATCTTTCCGGCTTTAGGTGTTTTTAATACTTAATTGAATTGTTTGCTTGTGTTTGTAGTTCTGGAACTACACAAGGGAAGCCCAAATTTGTACCTTATAATGATGAATTGACCGAAACAACAATGCAGATTTACCGGACCTCTTTCGCCTTCCGAAACAGGTAGTTTTTCTTCTTTTTTTTAATAACCATGAACCCACCTACGTGTTAAACTCTGGTCCTTCGATACCCGACTAACCGGAGGAACAAGTAAAGAGTGGTCGCAAGCAAACGAGTCGTGGATTAATACATAACTGTGAGAATTGTACAGACACTTAAAAAGATTGTTACTGTTGTTACTTTCAGGTCATTTCCGATTGGCAATGGAAAAGCTTTGAGCTTCATCTTTGGAAGCAAGCAATTCACAACGAAAGGCGGTTTACTCGCTGGAACCGCGACGACGAACGTGTACCGTAGTGCACCCTTCAAGAAAACGATGAAGGCGATGCAAACCCCGTGTTGTAGCCCAGATGAAGTCATCTTCGCTCCTGATTTTCATCAATCTTTATATTGTCATCTCCTATGTGGACTCATTTTCCATGAAGACATTCAGGTCATATCATCCACATTCGCCCATAGCATTGTCCATTCGTTTAGGACGTTCGAGCTCGTCTGGGAAGAGCTCTGTTCTGACATCAGAACAGGTGTTTTATCAGCCAGGATCACGGTTCAATCGATCAGGACTGCTATGGCCAAGGTCTTGACACCGAACCCTGAACTGGCTGACAAGATTTACAACAAGTGTTTGGGTTTAAATGATTGGAACGGGTTGATCCCTGAACTGTTTCCCAACTGTAAGTACATTTATGCCATCATGACGGGGTCAATGGAGCCTTATTTGAAAAAACTAAGGGTTTATGCTGGTGGAGTACGTTTGCTGAGTGCTGATTACGGGTCATCAGAAGGGTGGATCGGGGTAAATGTGGACCCTGAGTTACCTCCTGAGATGACCTCTTTCACGGTGCTGCCTAACATTGGGTATTTTGAATTCATACCGTTGACAAACATCAATGATATGGATTCAATCGAGCCCAAACCAATCGGTTTAACCGACGTCCAAATCGGTGAGGAATACGAGGTTGTGGTCACCAATGTTGCTGGTTTGTATCGATACAGGCTAGGAGATGTGGTTAAGGTTATCGGGTTCCATAACTCAACCCCAAAACTCCAATTTGTTTGTAGAAGCAACCTAATGCTCACCATTAACATCGACAAAAACACCGAAAAAGATTTACAGTTATCGGTTGAAGCAGCTGCGAAACTTCTGACAACCGAAAAACTCGAAGTCGTCGACTTCACAAGCCATGTCGACCTGAAAACTGATCCGGGCCACTATGTGATATTTTGGGAAGTGAACGGAGGCGCAAGTGATGAGCTCTTGAAAGAATGTTGCAACTGTTTGGACAAGTCGTTTGTTGATGCAGGTTATGTTAGCTCAAGAAAAGTCAACGCAATCGGGCCTCTTGAGCTTCGGGTTTTAAAAAGAGGAACCTTTCAGAAGATTTTAGATCACTATGTCGGATTAGGGTCCGCGCTGAACCAGTTCAAGACACCACGTTGCGTGGGCCCAACAAACCCGACAGTGTTGCAAATTCTTTGCAACAATGTTGTCAAGAGTTACATTAGTAGTACCTTTGGTTAAGGTAGTTTGTTATGTTTTGAAATGATATATTTGAACGGTTGATAGTACATCTTTTTACCGATTATCGTTAATGGTTTTAATTGCCATGATAGTTTGAAATGATATATTTGAATTCTGTAATAATAACCTTTTACCACTTATAGTTACTTTTTTTATCTGATTGTTATCTAAACTATTTTTTTCTTGACACATATTATGTTACTAGAAACAATTTAATTTGTTTGTTTGTTTAACATATACGAAACGTTAAATAAAAAATATATATATATATCTTAAGCCATTAATTATTTAATTTGTTTATTTAAATGTATAAAAAGCAAAGGCTTATATTATAGGCCCGTAGTGGATTTGACCATTTATGCTTTTTGTGAGTTGTGCTAATCCACATTATCACCATATCACGCATCTGCAGACCCACTCGGGCAGTGGTCACCCACAACATTAAAAATATTTCTATAATATATTTTAGTCAGTGCCTCAGTGGTATAAACAAGCTAAGCTGTATTGGTTGTTAAAAGCTTAAATCAAAATAATAATAAATAACTTGAAAGTCAATAATCTATTTTGAGCTTGACTAACCTCGTGAGTCTAAACAACTTATTAAATATATATATAGATATGAAAGTAGATGATTCTAAATATACAAAATATTTAGAATAAATGATGAACATGGACTATGTGTTTTGTTATTATTTCACTTTTAGTTCTTACATTTTATATATTATACATATGGAATCAACATGTTTCATAAATTACTCATACAGTCTCAATATTTAAATATTTATAATACATATATTCCTTATATCACAAGAAATTTATGGACTAAAAGTGATTTAAGAACTTAATCTTTAAATGTTGGAGTTTTTTTTTTCAAAATAGTATGGGTGGAAAACTTATTTAACAAAATAGGCGATTGAAAATTATTTAAAAATAAGTGTTTTTCATTTATTTCTTTATTTTATTGTTTGTTTAGTTTTTTTACTTGATTTATTTTTGAAGCTTATTAGAAAAAAATTTCTTTGTTTTTTGTATATAACATGGTTTGAAAAAATTAAATAAAAAGCATTATAATAAGTTATAAAAACAACGAAAAAAATAAAGTAAGTTGATTGAAAAAGAAAATGGATGATATTATGTTGATTGAATTAAAAAAATATATATAGTAATTAGCCAAAAAAAATATAGAAATAAATGGAAAACACTCGTTTTGTTAAATATTTTTCAACTTACTAGTTTTGGTATATAATTTTTCCACCTATGATATTTTGGAAAAAAAACTCTTAAATGTTGAAACAATATGAATAATTTGTAAACCCTAAGAACCAAGAGTCAAATTCTAGCAAAAACCATCTCAACAATTTACTCAAATTATTATAAAAACATATAATATTTAAATAAGATATGCCTGGTTATATGTAAAATGTAAATTATAAATGAGCCGGCTCAAAAGTTTGAAAATTTTTTAGATGGGTCAAGCCCAGGCTTAGCTTGGTTGGTCACCCCCTCTAATATTTGACTTATAGATTTTTATAATGAAAATGAAAGGCAAACATCTCCACCTTAAAAACAAGATACAACTGTCTGTAAATGTATGTTTTACATATAAACGAAATTGTAAAAGATATCATCTAATGACAATCTCATTGTTTTATCTTTTTAACTGTTGTTTCAAGACTAACACTATCCTGAATCAAAAACATTAAGTCCAAATAAACCCTTCTTAACAACGATTCTCGAATCCAAACAGCAAGAATGGATGCAATGTTTGGTCTTACATCAACGTACCGTAAAAGTTACGAAAGTTTAACTCTCAAAAGGGCATTTTGGTCAAGTCATCGATTTTTAAGTTACTTTTAACACCCAAGCCTGAAAGAGTATCTATCATTGCAGGGATATCTTCTTGCAAACCAGCAGCTAAGGCCTGCAGCAAATTAAAAAGTTGCAATAATACATAATTAACCAAAACAATCACTTTCTCAAAAATTTAAAAAAAAAAAAATCTTAATAATAAAACACTGTTATATTACCATTTTGTCCTCGTTTTTTTGACATTTTACAACCTCTAGAGGCCATTCACTAACCAGCTTCTCGAGTTCTGCCATTATATCTGACCTTTTCCGCTCTGGTAGTGTCTATCATCGAGTAATAATGTGTGAAAAGATAATATTGCCCAGAGCAATTATTTCATTTTTATAAATTGTGTGAAAGAAACAGAAAATAAATATAAAGAATACCCGAGTGACTACGTGAATTATAGCTGCTGCTTCTTCAGGTTTCCGTTCAAGAAGAAACCCCTGCAAAGAGACAAACACGAACGATTAAATAAAACTGAAATAGAACATATTTACAAAAGGGTCACATGATCTGAACAGTTAGTACCTTTGCACAAGAAAAACCACTACCAATTGTGTGTGTTTTCATCAATCCTGATCTCAATTTTTCTATCTTCCACAAATTATCAATATCACCTGTACCAAAAAAACATAGAAATAGTGTTAGATTTATAAATCAATGATTGTAGAATGATATACTTAATTGGTATCAACTATATAGTAAGATGATCAAGATTTATTTTAGAATAATATTATTGTGACATAAGGAATGTAACTGGCCAAATGGGGGTACCTAGTTTTGCAGCAAAGGCCATCCAAGTATCAAATGAAGTGCGTCTCAATTTTAGTCCCGAAATGACAAAGCGTTTTGCATACTTGCACATCAACTCCCAATTCCCTGTGTTGTAGCAAATGCTGCAAGAATATTACATGATTTCTTGATAAAATAATTTATAAAAACTATTATATTTCACTTATTTATACAATGTTTTTTCATTTCATGTATCCAATAGAGTACATAGGGAACACTATGTGGACACAAAGGATTGTGAAATGCCAAAAAGGTTATTTGTGTAATATCAAGACTCAGTCCAATCATAAGCGTCTGAATAGCAATTGTCTCTAATTCAAATCCAGCTTCCATTGGTTTCTGTCTTTAACCCCTTCAAGGCCATATGCACGAGTGCACAACGGAAGTTGTATTTTACCTGATCTTATTTGTTAGCAGGGTATTGATGCGACCTGTGAGTTTTCCTATGATGAGTTTTAGGTTTATAAAAAAAGACATGACTCAGTCATTTATAAACTTTTCTTCTTTATCCACATCCACCATATATCTTCATTTGTAGATTCAAAAAACACTTTTATTTCTTGATCTTGTATAATTACAAATGCCTATTATAATTTACATACATAAATATGATATCAGCAGTTCCAGGTTGCAATGGCACATCATTTGATTTCAAGAGTTTAACTACATCCACCATGAGTTTAATATCATTGTGTTGTTTAGCATACAACTGCAATAACATAACATCAACCCTTTAAAAATGACATGTAGAAGTAAGAATAAATGGTACATTTTGTTAACATATAAAAGTTAAAACAAACAAAATACCAGTATACTGTTAGCAGAAGCAACAGTAGGAGTCAACCCATACACATTGTGTTTACATAATGTCTTCTTTCCTGTTAGAGGCATGTAAAATGATTTAAGTCCTATCGTAATGCAAATTAAAGATTTGCAACTAACGGGTCCCATGAGTCTATGACAATAAATAAAAATATGATATAGAGTCTCAATAATTTGATAAGGGAAGAAATGATAATAGGGCTACACAAAATTCGAAAATGATAGTTTCTTCATTTCATCATTTTTCAGGTCCCCTTTCTATCTTTTAATTGGAGCAAATCTCATCATAAAAGTGGGACCCCACAAAATAAATATTACATTTTGAATATTAAGTCATTGATGTTTATATCATACCAAAGTCAATAGCCTCTACTCGTACACATGCCTTGGACACCTCTCGGCAAAGATTATCATTAAAATTCTCAAAAATTCGAAGATTTGATAGCCTCTGCAATTAAAAGAAATTAGATGCCATCAAATTACTCTGTACCATTAAATAAAATCAGGTGTTTATATGAATACCAAAGATTTGAATTTATACTAGGCATAAAAAAATCAAGATTATATAACTAACAAATTTTCGAAGGTTCTCCAAGACATTGAAAAGAAGTTTGATGTCTTCACGATTTTCACATTTTTCTACGAGGGTCCACAACCAATTGTTTGGAGGTGCTGTTCTTTGTTCCATCAATGATTTGAGTAATTTATCGTGCAATTCCTTAGCAACCTCTGTAGTTAAACAAATAATGGATCTAAATGATGATAATATTACTTCAAGAACAAATTATGAACCTAATAATGCAGTCAAGAACTGAAGATAACAACCTGTGGGACCCACTTCTATTGTATTAGCTTCTGAAGAGAATAATGCTCTTGACAGCATCATTGAGCATGTAGGATGTTGAATTCTGTGTTCTTGCCTGTTGGAAGCTCGTGGAACAGGACTTTCACTAATAATTCCTGTATTTCAAAAAGGTTTGATCTTGTTTGGTTTTTAATTTCTCAAAATAACGAAAATTTAATAACAGATTAACAAGAAAATCCTCAAACAAATGCCTGATTTACATTCAGACGAAGTTCCAAAGCAAAATCACTTTTTTGCCCATTATTAACATTACAAGGAATTATGGGTGATTGGGTGTCTTTATTCCATTGGGATGAGAGTAAGATTTGTCTATCTCACACTCTCACACCTCCACCCTCCCAAGACCATACTGTTTAGTGAAACTTTATTGGGTATGTTTATTAGTCAAGGACTTCCGGAAAATTATAGTGTTGGGTCAAACAATGCATTTAATTAGGAAAAAAGAGTAGGGTGATGTTTAAAGTTTCTTTGTAGCAAAATGGGCTAATCGTATTACTATTTATATCATTTAAGGTTGTTTGCTTCAGGCCAATTTAAAAAATTGAACTTGTTCCATAAATAAATAAGGGTTTTGTTTTCCAAATTTAGTATCATCATATCATCTCACGTTCATGTTGTATAGTAATAATTATCCTTTACTGCTTATTCTTGGTAAAGAATGCATACATTATAGACTAGTTTACCCAAACAACACTTGTTCAACCAAGTAAACAAACATGTCCTGATTTCATTTTTGCTAAATCTTGTTTAATCAAAGCACTTTGAAGTTTCACTTCTCTAGTTTCTAATTTGAAAGCATAACAGAGCTAGTAGACAATGAAACAGTATGTTGAGAATGAAAATAGATCCTCAAAAAACCAAGTTTAAAATAAAATTTTCAATCTTGAGATACAATAAACAGTTTAAACAATATAAGTGAGCTGAAAATATATTCAATCGATAATGTAATGCGAACCTGCATTGACACCAATTTTTGATGCAGTATGATAGGAACAGGGAAGTAAGCTTTTAACTGGCTTCAACCATGAGTGATGCCTAGACACCTAAAATGAAGTGTCACACAGATTATATTTGATCAACAGAATGATAAATTACGATAGAATTAGGTCACTTGAGCACAAAAATTAAGGTTACAAACATTATAAAACATTTGTCTCACATTGGACACTACTTCTAATCAATGACTGCTAAAACACGTGTAGGGATCGTCAGCGGTTCACCAGATTCATGATATACATGCGAAATATATTTATAAACAAAACCAAACACATTACTTGTAGGTTAAGAAATTAATCAAAATTGTGGTTTACATGTGAAGTGGGCAATGGGCTAAAT
Source organism: Mikania micrantha (assembly GCA_009363875.1). NCBI lineage: Eukaryota > Viridiplantae > Streptophyta > Magnoliopsida > Asterales > Asteraceae > Mikania > Mikania micrantha. The sequence continues at coordinate 51,595,296 of CM018689.1, read as the reverse complement.
GAGAAACACTAGATACGCAAGCTATTGCCTGCATTTTTTGAGTCTTAGGGTCAGTTTAGTCTAAGAGTTTTATTTTGTATGTTTAAGTTATGGTATGGAGTCCTTATTTTGGCGTGTTTATGTTTAGATTGTAAGGTTTAAAATAAGGAGAAAATTTCATAGATAGGACTAGGATATCTTGGAGATTATGTCTTTGTTTTGGTATAAATACAGGGGTTAAAGTGTCTGTAAATTATGGTTTTCGGTCTATTATACTGATAGATAGTTTTACCAAGAAAAATAGCATGTTTTGTTCTTTGTGTTAATGCCCCAATTGTCTAACACTTGTGGCTCAATATAAGTCAGTCTTGAAACTTTCATGTTTCCCATTATGATAACTTGATAAGTTTACCATTCTATCTTCTCTTGGGTAGATATGAATCTAAAATTACTCTATTTGTACTATGTGCCCTAATGTTCAATTTTGTTGGTATGTGCAATGTTCATTCTCAAAATCAATGATGAAATTGAAAAGCAATCAAAACACCTTTCAAATTCAAGATTTTATTTCATAATGCGCAGATCATTATAGTGAAACAGACAAATTAAATCTATAAAGAAAGAAATGAAGCTTCTTCCTTTAATTATCAGTTTTCTTATTTACAATAAACCCTAAACCCTAATGAAGATCATATTTTTCCCCTCAGTTTGAAATATCGCCAACAATGCTTCTCAAACCCTTATGCATCTTATTTTCGGGGCAAATCTTTAAAACCCGGTCAAATCAATCAAGTTTATTAGAATTGCTTTTTAAACCAGATTATTGCAAATGAAGATTAATCAAGTATCAAAATGCACAGATTCATACTCAAAATCACACAAATAATTGTTATTTTTTGTAAGATCTATGAAGAGTGAACACACCTCTACGAGCAGGCGCCTATAACTCATTTCGTTTCAGGATAAACACACAGAAATCTTGATTTAATGTTGCCCCCTTTTGGTTTGATTCTGCAAAATAAGTGTTTAAACACAGACGGCTTGTGTATTGTCACAACGATGGGCCTAAAAGCTCGCTATAGCCGAAAGGCTTAAAATATTTTATCCAAGGAATTTGGGCCCTTTTTTCCAAGCCCAAAAAGAATTACACATTAATATATTTTCAGTTTGAGCCTAGGATTTACATGCACGTATTACGATTAGAGATTTAGAGGTGCGCAAATCGGGTTTTTTTGGAACCAATTCCGGTTTCAGTCGGTTCCAGTTCCAGTTAACAAAGTCAATACCCGGTTCCGGGTTTCGACCGGTTCCGATTCCAGTTACGGGTTTCGACTGGTTCCGACCAGTTTTTGACCGGCTCCAGTTCGGGTTTTGGCCAGTTCCGGTTCGGGCTTTGGCCGGGTATAGGTGGAACCAGTTCCAGTTTTCCTGTTTCCGGTTTCAGTTTTAATTTGTCTAAAAAACCGGACCCGTTTGTACCCATCAGTTCGGGTATGTCACACCCCCAATTTCCCACTCGTGGTGTTAATCCACGTGGATGTGACGTGGCCAGAATCACAGCTCAAGGTCATATAGAACACCTCTATATGCGTTAACAAATCCAACGTTTGACACATACACTTAACAAAATAGTTTGCAGCGGAATTATAAATCGTATAGCAGCGGAAAAATATAGTTATCATAACATGCAGCGGAAAGTAATAAGTTTAATACAACATTGTTTAACATAATAAAGTTAAATTGTTTTCAAAATGACACGACAGAATGCATGCAGATCCCTAATGCTCGTCCCTTAAATTGTGCATTCATGTCCCCATGCTAGCCACGCTAGTTACCTGAGAATACAGGTTAGAAAAAGTGTCAACACAATGGTTGGTGAGTTCACAGGTTTTAATATACATATAGTAATAAAAATGTGTCATGTTGTTTATCAAATCTTAGTACCGAGCCCTAGGCTCCAAGTGTCAGTACGTCACTACCGAACTAGACATGTTTGCCCTTGCCTCCCCTGTGTCTCGTACACACAGTAAATTAGGTCAGAGTTTGCACGGGTTATGACATCTAGTCAACATTGTGCCCCGTGGGGTTGGTCATACCCTAATGGATCCATCCAAATCTACCACGTTGTTCGTACATTAACGGTAAGACTTTGTGAGGACTTGTTACGAGTTCAACACTTAATGTTTGTCCAATAAACCAGCATACACAATAAAAATGTTTGTATAATAGTAGTTGTTTGACTCGATGCAACTAGTATTCTCCCCCTATTTGAAATGTTTGAAAAGAGTTAAAGAGGGGCCGTAAACTCACCTTAATGAAGAAAGTAATAAGCAAGCGTAAGCTCCTTAAGTTGTAGCGCGTCGGTCACCAGCGACCTATATCGTATACCGCACGTGAGTTCGTGTATGTGATCGTGCTAGTGTCCGTGTTAGTGCTCGTGTTTGTGCCCAACAACCCTCGGTTGTTCATGTTTGTCCGTGTCGGTCCACAATGACCATGTTTGCTCGTGTTGGTCCACATTGACCGTATTTGACTATGTTGGTCCACAATGACCATGTTTGACCAAAGTTGACCGTGTCAAGTCAACGACCCGTTGGTGAACCGTGTGACGGTTGTGAATCGTGTAGCAATCGTGTAAGTGCTAGTTGTGTGTAAAACGCGTAAGTTGCGTCTATGGACAACTTACTATTTATAGTAAGTTTCCATTTATAGAAAGTTCGCGAAGCATAACAATTTTAGGGTTCTAGCATGCTCATTTGTCCTACGTGATCATGTTAACACATAACACATCATCATACGAAGTCACATAAGTCTTTTACAACATGTTTGCACATAAAAGTTTCCTAAAATAGAAAGTTTCCATTTATGGCATGCGTGTTATCGGAAACCATCTATTTTAGCATCTAATCGTCATGTTATAACATAATAAATCATTTAGCATGCTCAAATCATACAACATGTTCCTAAGCCGGGTTTTGTAAAAATAAAGTTACTATAAATAGTAACTTTGTAGTTTTTGCATACAAAGTGACCATCTAAAGACTTCTAATCCATTTTAATGTCACAAAACATAATCATAACCCATTTAACACCATTTAAACATACTAACATAGTCTAAATTATCACTTAACAATATTTGACCCGTAAAAGTTACTAAAAATAGCAACCATGCTAAATATGGCCATATACATTATCAAAATCACATTTCAAGCATCAATAACATTCTAATAGCAATTACATAGGCATGCATGCTCATAACATCAACCATTTCACCATTTTGTAACTTAAAGTTACTATAAATAGAAAGTTCATCAAAAATCATGTTTCTAACCATTAAGATCACAATCTAATCTTGCAAGAACACTTATACATTATCAAGAATCATCCCATCATCAATAAAATCATCTAGAATACCTTAGATCATACATGCATGGCATCTTTTCAACACTTTATGAACAAATCATGAAATTTATACATACACAACATCATAGATCATCATAAGATGCAATCTAATCATCCTAGATCATCATCAATCATACTAAATTCATCAAACCCAGAACATAATCTCGTGCATGTGAAGGATACGTGCTTGCATGTGGGTTTCACCCATTGCATGTGAGTGTAATAGTGCGAAAAACGAGTTTTAACCATGAGAACTACCTCAAAGGGGTCAAGAACTGGTGAGTGGTGATGTTAGCAGCTTCTGGACAACTGGTTTGAACAGGATCGAAGTGGTGGTGATGGTCTTCAAGTTCCACAATCTTTCTTCAAGCTTCCAAGCTTTCAACCCTCTAAGTTTGGAGCTTCAAAGGAGCTTTAATGGCTGCTAATGGTGATTTCAGGGTGTAGAAGACGAACTCAGTCGAGCTATGGCGTGTAAAACCGAAAGAAATGAGTGGTATAGGTAGTCTAGGCATGATGGTCTTGGTTTTATAAAGATATTGTCGACTGGGTGTCGCCGCGTACCGCGGTCAAAGGCAAAAAGATTCTTCGCGTAGCGCGACGTATTTCGGAATTCAATTTTCCCGAAACTCGTCGCGTATCGTGACAGGGCTTCCTGAGGTCCATCGCGTACCGCGATGAGTCCACAGGGAGCCCAATAAGCCCAAATCAATGTGTTTGATCCGTTCGTCGTCGTTTTCACGTTTACGAACCATCGTTTGGCCTCGTTTGAACTTCCAAGTTCAATGTTAGTGTGCTTCGTGAGGTTCAAGTGTTGTGTTACACAATGTGCTAGACGTTCACCAACATTCGTGTGTTTTGACACGTGTGTGCTGTTTGTCGATAATTCCTCGAATTATCTAGTCATGTGTCGGTGTTCGTACCGTCGTGCCACGTGTCACACTAAATTAAGCTAATTCTAGTGACACGTGTACAAATAGTATTTAAATAAAATCAAAGCTGACCTGGAAATTACGGGTTGTCTCAGGGTATATGACCGGGTCCGGTTCCGGGTCCCTTTTTTTTTCCCACCTCTAACTACGATTAAAAATAAACATGATTACAAATATTAAAAAGCAGATACCAAAACATGTGGTAACAACGGTTGTCATCTGATATAAAACCTTAAAATATCAAGAAAGACACGAACATAAATCTTAAAGCGCAAGTAAAAATGCCTCGACTGCTGAATTTCCACCGTGAATTTCCACCATAAAACTCTAACGCGTATTTTGTCATAAAAGTGAGTGTCACTTAAGCTTAAAATTTAAAAAGTATAATCCATTGTAAAAGTGAGAGTTAGAAAACCCAAATACAAACATAAGCAAAAGAAGTAAATGTAATGCTAATAAAAAAAATAACCGATCTAAAAATGATGTTTACAAAGGACATTAGATTGAAAGGTTTTATTATATTAGTTTTTTGAATTCTAAACTTGATATCAAGTTTCAATGTTTTCAAAATACAACTACAAAGTAAAAATACAGATGGAATAATGTTTTCTTATATCTCATGATATATAAAACATATTATACTTTACCTTTCTATTTTGCCTTTTCTTAAAAAAAAAATAACAAGAAGAAAAAGAAAGAATATATCTTATAGTTGCATTGTTTTGATTTTGTTTAACAATAATCAAGATTGCAAGTTGGCACTATTGTTGTTTAATTGTATACAAAACAAGTAAATATCTTAGGAATGTGTTATAAATGTAATGATGTTTACATGATGAATCCATAGCTATCCTTTTTAATTATATGGTTATGTTGAACTAATATTACTCATTAAGTCATTATCATGCATTTAATTTCAAGGGGAGCCATGTCAACTTGAAATTTTGAATCGGCATCTCATTAAGTCATTATCATACATTTTTTTTACAATCAAACAGAGTTTATTAAAGAAAATAGAAAACCTAGCAAGATGCTAGTTCACAACGGTTATTTAGAATAGAAACTTACATCATTATCATGTATGATTTCCCAATTAAAACATCTAGCATCTACCCTAACTCAGACAACCTAGACATACCTTTTTTACAAACAAACGTCCGGTTACTTGTGATAACCCTTCAGCCTGAAGAACAGAGCGTGATAACTTAGACACACCTACTCAGAAGGAATCTCACAACCAGAAAAATATTTTTCCTCAACTTAGAGCAATATTTGCTCAAGCAGAACTCCAACCCAAAATCTCGCCCACTAAACAAGAAGCGCTTTTGTACAATCTAAACATATCTCAAAATGCATTTCAACGCAGTTAAAAGCGCCATATTATTATCATTTTTTATTATTAAGTACTCTCATATGGTTAAACCGCATTAACAAATACTTTAAAAGGCAATTTCATAGATGATATTTAAAAGTTTGGAATTATTTATACATACGCATACACTTACTCGTACATGTACATCTATTAATTATGTTATTCGTAGGCCTGTAAAGGAACCCAACAAACATGAACACAGACAGATGCGGTCCTGAGAATTTAAATGCCCATGTCGAGAAGGAAAAAATGTCCCAACGCTCAAACGAATTATACACTATATAAACTCTTTTTTTAAAGGACGATTAACGTTATAACAATAAACATAGCAAAATCATAGACTTGTAGGTGCTAATCGGGTCAACCCAATCGAGTTTCGGGTTAGTCGGGTTTTCTTTAAAAAATATTGAAGCGCAACCCGACCCTAATAACGTTTGTGTTAGTCAGATCACTGTTTATAAGGTCGGATTAGTTGGGGTAATATTTATTTGCTATTATCTTGACCCAATATTTAAGTGGAAAATTAAATATGTGTTTATATATAATAATTTATAAATACAAAAAATATTAATCGAAACCCGACCCTATTAATAGTTCAGGTTAATCATGTCGTCCGAATAACTTGACTAACTTTTTGAACATGAATAACCTGACTCTATTAAGCTTACTCGGGTTTGCATGCTGGCTGGGTTAGTCGGGTTCGTGTATTTTCGACATCTTACTTATAATAATATAAAAAACATTTTATAAACTTATATAAACCTAATAGGCTTGATTTTTTTAGCTTGGATATTAGACTTATTTGAACTTAATGAGTATAATCTTTTTTTTTATATAAAATATGAAAAAAAATTGGGCCCTTCAAAAAATCGGGCCCTTAGCGGTGGCCCGGTTTGCCCTTGTTAAGGGCTGGCCCTGAAAACAGACATATTCGAGTTCATTTATTAAGAAAATGTATAAGTTCGAATTCATTTGTGTTCTTTTGTTAGAAAATTAAACGAATTGTTCATGAACATAAATAAACATAAACGAACCAATATAAACGAACAAACATAATTGAACATAAATGGACATAATTAAAGAGGTGTAAAATGAACACAATTGAACAAGCATAAACGAACGCAAACGACAAGTCTCATAAATGTAAATACATATCATACACAAATTAGATAGTTAACCGAACATAAACGAACATTAGATAGTTAACGAACATTAACGAATACAAATAAATGAATATAACCAAACAATTCATGAACATAAATAAACAAGCATAAACAAATTTCCAACCAAACAGTTCATGAATAGTTTACAAACTATTCGGTTCGTACACAGGCATAGTTATTAGTCAAGTTTTGCCAAGCATAAAAAGAATAAAAATTTTAGATTGATCAAGCAAAGAAATGCAAGATTTAAATTAACCAAGCAAATAAAAAATATAGCAGGCAAAACAAAATACAAATTTTAGATTTTAGAGTGGGTTCTAAAAGTGATGTATATGGATTAAATAAATATTATATGAAAGAAAAGAAAGGAAAAAATTTAAATTAACCACTCTATTTTTTTAACGGCAATTTGAATCACTTACGGGTCATAGACCCACCTGATCATATCTACACCCAATAGGAGAAAATCCATCATATGTGAGATAAAACTCCTAACCCAGCATGGAACCCTTAATTTTGTCTATGCCGTGAATTGAACCCGTGACCTTCCTAACATCACTTTAATTAATATGTCTAGCAACTGATCCATACAAGACAATATAAAAAATGTGTTTAGCAACTGATTCATACAAGTGTTAATATATGACTGACCAACTTGATAAAGGTTTTGTCTCTTAGTTTGGAAGGTCATGCATTCAATCTAATGCAATGATGTTGTTATTTTTGTGTAATTTAGATTGAGAGTAACTTAGCTGTTAAAAAAAAACTGATACACACAAGTCAATTAAAAAGTGTGTGTGATAACCACGAACCAATCTTATCTTGCAATAATAGCAGTATACAAACGAAGAAAAGGCCGTTTTTCAAAGAAAACCATATAAACTTTAATGATGCTTTTATCATACTGATTACGTGAATATTAAATACTCGATCAAAGAACTTTTTATTTGCATTGACCGCGAGGAGATATTAGACTAGACTAGATCATCTCAATATCACAACTACGGTTATTTATCGATTTGGGTTATTTTTTTGGTTTAATCCAAACTGAAAACAAAAACTTGGTTTTTAGGTTTTTAAACTCATTTGTGTTTGGTTTTTTCGGTTTTCTTCTTTTTAAAAATCATTCAGTTTGGTTTTGGCTTTTTCGATTTTTCTACTTAGCCTAAAAATTTTAAGCTTATAAAAAGTAACCCAAAATATTGTATTTGTTAGCATTTAAAGTTATACATAAAAATCTTTAAATTTAGTTAATTTTTATTATTATAAAAAACTTGAGGTCCAAAAGGCATTGACTCGTTTTTAATGGGAAAATAAGTCGTGGTTGTAGGTCCTCCTTCAACACATTAATTTCGAAGGGGCTTGATCCTTAAATCGTTTCCCGCCAATTAATCTCATGGAGAGAATCTCAAAGATTCTTGAAAATCAACTAAATGGCACTACAAGCAAAGTGATGACATATGATCTTCTTTTAGAATGACGTAATTAAAAATTTTGAAAGGAAGCTATCCAATTAAAAAATATAAAAATTATCCTTTGGAGGAAGGATAACATGGTACTTAGTTTTCTTCTTGATAAGCAAATGATAGCGGTGTTGCAAAACTCACTAATTTGGGATAGTTGTTTTCAAGATAATAAACAAAAAAACAAAGAAAATAAATAACTCAAAAACTAATAAAACACAATATATTTATAAACACCTATTAAAATGAATATATGACATGTCAGTAATTTATAATTATATTTAGTATAAATGAGATACAATTAGCATGCCGGTTGTAAATGAGATTTATGTGAAGTTAAATGACAACTCAATAATTTTAACATTGTTACTAAAATCCTAAAATTTTAAAAGAATAAAAAACGAGAACTGAAAAAGCAAAAAAAAAAAAATTGAAACCTAAGTTTCAGATAGAATTATTTGTTTGAAAATTATTTGATAAAAAAATAATAAATTTAATTATCTTGACATGTTATTATGCTTATTCGATTATAATCTACTCACCTTATAATAGTACTGCTTGACCTACAAGACAAAAAAAAAGTGCTAGAATAGCGAAGTATACATACCATTGATGAGAGTTAAAAATATTTAGGACGTTATATGGTTGTAATCTTGTGTTTCAAAGTAATTTAGAAAAGTTTAATGTAAGGATTAGGCAACATCTTATCGTTAGTTGACGGAGAATTGTCTTTCTTGCCTTAAAAGATTGGTTTTAGACTTTGAAAAGTATTTTAAATACGAAGTCAACTTACAAAGTTTCACATCAACGCGGCATCATCTCATGGTAATTTTTTATATTTATCATAAACTTTAAAAGTCAATTATATTCATCACCCTCTTGTTATCTCATATTACAAAACACATCTTTCATGTCTGAGTAGTATCAAATAGACCTTGTTTTTCAATAGACATGAGAAAAATCAATAAAAATAATAAAAAATAATTTGAAGTGGGTTTTTTAATGACGATGATATTACGTATAACATATGTTGTCTTAACCAGGTTCACAGGACAGAGGTAAGACATTCGCCCCTCAGATGCACCGTCAAAGGCAGGAAAAACGGGTCTTAACATATTTTAACAAGTTTTAGACGACACGATTAAGGCAAATATAAAACATAAAAATGACTTGTTTAACACTTGGTTTTGTAATTTAAACATGACAATTTAATATTTTATGTAGCAAAAAAGAAAAATGATGAAATCTAGTCTCTTAATTTTTATATATTATTTTAAAAAAGTATAAAATCAATTTTTTTTGTTAAACAAGTCTAATCGTATCTTAACAGGTACTCATCTTGCTAGCCTTTATTGCAAGAACCCCCGTGAAATAGGTAAACTATTGCCCCCTATTATGATTGAACCTAGGATTAAATCTCATATTCAACCCCCTACCTGGATATCTAAGTAAGTGTCCCAAATGAGGTTTGAACCCTCATCTTTTACGACACTTGTGTCGTTCCTTACCACTTAGACAAATTTCCTTAGATATTTGAATTGGGTTTTGTTAGTATTTTTATAAAACTAACATCAAGGCTCATTTTAAATTAGATCAACTATGTTTAATACAAAATTAATTAAGTTTTGGTTTTGAGTTTCAACTTCTATTGGTGTAGTATGAATATAAAAAGAGCATCAGGGTTCATATCAGATGATGGATGAAGGAAATACACACTCGATTACCATAATAATATATCGCACATACATGTATACTATATCTTTATTCTAATAAAAGAATAGCAAAATTGACACTTGTCACGTCCTCATAAACTCTAGAAATTATTTTCCCTCATATCTCTCATATTAAATACTAAGTGACTTTTATATTGAATTTAATATTAATGATTTTAAATAATTAAAATATATAATTAAATATCAAATATATAAATCTTCTTATAAGAAAATGTCAATTATATAAAATCTTAAAATATAATTTTATAATTCTTAAATTTTTATCATTTGTGATTTATTATTTTTAAGTATTCGTCATTTATTATTTTATCAACAATTATTGTTATCAAACATACAAATCTTTATAAAAATTTGTTTAGACTCCCCACAGTGGTAAGCCCACCCGGCCAGCGGCCTCCTCCCCCGCTGCGGGTTCCAGCGGGAACACCGCCACCCTAGCCAGCGGCCCCCGCCCAATCCCCTCCCACGGCCCCCGCTCCCCGCTTGAAACGGTGGAATGTGATTGGTCCCGCTTGAAATGGTGGCTTTTGATTGGCCCAAGTAAATTAGTGGGGAAGGGTTTTTAGTGGGGTGACCATTGTGGGTGTTTAAGGTTTTCAGTGGGGTGATGACGTGGCAGGAAATTTCAGTGGGGAAGGGTTTTCAGTGGGGTGGCCGCTGTGGATAGTCTTATAACATATTAGATTTGTTCAACCCGTGTAATACATGGGTTGCTATCCTAGTACCATAATATATAACTAAATCATTAGTATAATATGTTAGATTTAAAAACTTCACCCAGTTTGTTCCTGCGTACACTCATGCTTGTTCCATATCCACATTTATATCTCTTGTTGGAAAACTGGATAAAAACACAATGAAATCTTGTAAATTTATAAAAGAATTTTTGCATTTATCTTATTAATAATAACATTTATTACATATTTACACAACCCTTAAGATTAGTAGATATTTCACTTTTTTGGTGGCGGATATGTTATTGATATTTTTATTTATAAATATAATATGTTTTAAAAAAGATAAATATGTAATTGATTTTTTTAATTGGTGTTTGATAAATATGTAATACATGTTTTTAGTAAGATAAAATATAAATATTTTTTTGAACTGCAGATAAAATGTATAAATGCCTAATGTATATAGAAATTCAAACTATTATTATTATTAATATCAAAACCACATATTACATTAAACCTTTATACTAAAATAATAACTTAATCATAAAGACCTCTAAACATCTCAGACTAAGAAACCAAAACCAACCATTATTATATAACACACAACCAAATTAAGGGCTTATACCCTAACGGTACTCTATTGACTTTCGGAATGAAAGGTGTTGTGCTAAAGTCTCACCTATAACAAAAATGTACTATGTTGAGCTAGGGGTTTTTCAAGTGTGAGCTTCCTCTTAAATTATAGTGACAATGTACTTATTTAAACAATAGTACTTGACGTTAACGGTAAAAAAATTCTAAACACAAATTCTAAACCAAATAAATAATTGCCTTATATTTAATCAAGATTAATTCTATCATTCTCGCCCTTAAGTTTGATTTTGTACCTTCAAGATCTTGAATCTTAATGATTCAGGTTCAAACTGTTTGTTTCAACAAAAAACGTGTCGGAATGGATTGAAAACATCTGAATGATTCAAACATGAGATCAAGTCTGAATGGAAGCAAATGAGGCTGCTCACCTCCGACCGACCGACCGACCTAAGCAGACATCCTCCTTCTGTCGTCGCCACACACTCTGCTCCCTCCACTTCCACCGCCGAAGAGGAGGGCGATTAAGATCGATCGGCGAGGCATCATAGACGAGTCGGTTATGACGTGGTGGAATACTGCTGGGAACATTGACGGCGAAGCACTTTCAAAGACGGCGATTCGAAGACGCGTTCGAACATCAACGAAGGGGGAGTTGGAGTGGATTTGGATGATTCGAAGACGACGATTGTTGGTTTTAGGGTTGTGGTTTAGATCCTAAAACAAACAATCTTAAATGGTTCAGACCCTTTTAACCATTCATACATCTTAACCATTCAATACTTAATAGGGGCTTGAGAGGGGCCAATCACGCCCCGGTGGCGCCCTCTGATGGATAGGTTTTGGAATAAGAATTAAGTGAGTTAAATTGGCAAATTTATGGATGATCATGTGCTTAAATGGTTAGAATTGAATAACTACGAGATTTTGATGTTTTGCAAGGTAAATGAGGATCTTGGATGCATCTTAGGAAGACCTAAATTGATTGGAAGTGAACGGATTTTGTGCTTAAATGATAGAGGAATAAAAGACGAAGATTTGTGTCTTTACGGGATGCAAAACGGACTTGAAACGCAAAAGTTATGAAAAAACAAGTTTTTGGGAGTCTAGTCGGCGTAGCCTACGATGGCTGGAGTGTGTTTTGATAAAACTTGGTCAGCATAGCCTACGGCGGTCACGAATTCTGAGCGTATTTAGACCCCAAAAGCTAGGTTTTCTCATCTTTCACTCATTCCATTCGACTAGGAACGATTTGGGACGAACTTAGAAGCAAAAATTAAAGGTTTTTCACCCATTCAACTTATCCAATCATTACATAACCATCCGTTATGAAGATCCAATTCGGTTTTAAAGATCAAATCATGATGGTTCGTGGCTAGTTTCTTCACGATTGCTTCCGGGCAATTAGGTTTAAAAGTGAAACATTGTTTTGATGTTAAACTTAGGTTTTGAATTGTAACTTGATTTGATTTTTGGTTTGATTGACGTAAACAATACAATTATGTTTTAGTTTTATACATTACCATCAGTGATTCGGTTTTCTTGTATCGTTTACTCATTGGTAATTGTGTGTTGCTTTACATACTTATATTGATAATCGTGTGAATAAGCAAGTCTTAAACGTTTGTTCCACTATTATCACCTAAATCAAATTGAATAATAAAGTCATGTTCATGTGATTCCAATATAGGTTTAGCCTTAAATCATTGTGGATCTTTAAACATAAACCCGGAAGTGATTATCTTTTCATTAATTGTTTTCAAGTTAAAGTTAAGTTTGCTGCTTTGCAACGATTTTCTAAATTCGAACCAATTTCAAGTTTACATTTTCTGTGTTTAAGTAAGTGAGTAGTTAAGATTATTAGCACTTTCCAAAGATTATCTGTAGATACGATACCTTACTTACCCTTACTAATTAAAGGTAGCTAAGACATGGGTTTTAGACTCATCTTTTGGTTTACCGTTCGACATCGATCTCCCCCCATTACACAGTGGCGTGAGGGACAAACTCGTGACAGCCCTCACGGCGTGAAAAGGAAGACAATAGAGAAAAAAAGGGTGATGAGGGCTTAATGAGGAGGTGATGATAACACATGTAGTGATGACGTAGAGTGATAAGTAGGTGATGGTGTTAGTTGATGATGTGACGTCTACGTAGAGTGATTGAGGCTTGATGATATCACATAGCCTAAGAATAGTAATAAAATTGATGGTGACATTCTGACAGAAACCATCAAATTGATGCTTGGCCGTAAACTTTAACTCTTTAACTTTAACTTAAGAAAATGTCTGCATTTACAACGAATGGCTAGCTGGCGACCCTTGATTAGAAAGTAACTTTGTATATAGCTTTACACATTTGTTCTCCTCTTACCAACCCAAAGCATACGATACTCGAATCTAATTTTTTCATAAAAAAGTTAATGAGATATTGTTAGACTATGTGTTATCCATCACTTTATGTAGGCGCAACATAATCAACCAACACTATCACCATCTTATCACTCCACATCATCTTTATATATGTTATCCATCACTCTCCCATCACTTCCTATCACCCCACATCATCACCATCTTTTTCCCTCTTTCTTCTCCCCTTTCTTTTCCTTCACTGCGTGACAGACCTCACGACTGACCACCACTTGGTGGTCACGCCCATGTATTTTATGGTGATGGGGGCGTGAGAGAGGGTGGTCAAGCCCCCCTCACGTTGCATAACAAATACCCTTAAGCTACAAGCCATTTGATTATTAAGAATATCTTTTTTATCAACAAAAATCTGGTCACCTAGGATCTCCTTAATAAATAGCTCACTCTTCTGCTCAGAGAACCAGAGCGTGATGATCTGACTCACCCGTTCAGAAGAAAACATGCAACTAAGTAAATTCTCTACCTTAATTCAGAGTAATATTTACTTTAGGTGAGACTTTAACTTAAACTTTTCATAAAAAAGTTTAATGGGCTACCACTAGGCTTGCAACTCTTTAGTAATTATTAATAATATATCTTTTTTTGCATGGCAAACTAAGGCTTAGTGACATGTTTTTTCATAACCCAAATAGATCCTTAGACTCAATATCCCACATCTTGCGATCACAGTCTGCTACCAACTCACCAACGCACAGGTGTTGACAAACACTAAACCGAGTAAATCCATATGCCTCTCAAAAATAAAACTGCTATGTGATAAATCTCCAGCTCACCCAAGCACTATAGCTATTAATAGTATATCTAAAATTCACTTTATATAAGCTGCAAGAAAACAAATAAAATATGATCAAACTCTTACGTAATGTAAAGTAATTACTATGTAAATTTGTCCTAACGTTTTACAACCACCTATTGCTTCTTGAAAACTCCATTTTACTGTTCTGGGGCCACGTGACTCACCTTTTAGTTTGTTTTCTTGACTGTCACACCGGTGCCCACATGCAAAAGCATCCATTGTTAACCATTATTTTTACTACCGTTTGTTACTTTTTCCACTTCAAATCCAAAAATAAGTTTGTATCTTGTTGTGGCTTCACACTAAGGTTAGGATTATGTGTTATGAGGAGTGAGCAGGGGCTTTATCACCCTTAATCACCGTTCTAAAAGTCGGTCTTCAAGGCCGAGTACTCTCCAAGTACTCGCTCCAAGGAGTTGTTCCGAGGCCGAGTACTTCCTGAATATTACCCGAGTACTCCCGCCTAGGGCCGAGTACTTTTCGATTACTCGCTCCAATGATCTGTTCCAACCTAGGAGCGCCTAGAGACTTTTGCAACCATGCCCTTAATATTTACGCTCTCACAACTCTCACCATCATAACACCTTGGGGCGTGACCAAGCCATGGTACCAAATACGTGACTATGCTCACGGCGTGAGATGAAAAAGAAATGGAAAAAGAGGGGGATAGAGTGATAAGATGGTGATGATAACACATATGTTGCATGCGTGAAGTGTGAAGTGATGAGAGCCTGAGAGGGTGATGATATTAGCTATTTATGTGACGCTTACGTGGAATGATGATATTAATACTCATAGTCTAATGAGTAAACTTATCTCTACGTTGTGACAAGTGTTTACGATTAAAACCGATGTGTTTCAATTGAAACATGGATAAAAAAATGATGGTGTCCGTACAATTATATAAGAATACAAATGATTTTTTAGTAACTGTTGTTCTCGTTCTTTGTGATATTAGTTAGTTTTCATTTGTCAATATAAATCACGGTTACTCTTTCAATTGATAACTTCTAAACCTAAGAAACTAAAGAGTGTTAAAGTGTTGTTTTTATACAATGTTGGGTCGAGAAATAAAGCCCGAAGAAAAAAGAATAAAAAACAAATGAATATATTGTGGGAAAATCAGACTATATATAAGACTACCCGCAATGCAAGCGAGTGCACTTACCATATGCATCCTAGTCACTAATGTTACCTCAATTTTTTAACCGTTCTTCTCGTATGCATCATTTCTCGTCTTTGTAACCCCAACTCATCATTCATACATGCATACCCTCTCCTCCATATCACAATTTCTTAACTTTTGTTAAAAGAAGTGCGCCCCACAACTGGACACGTCTCCCTCTCTACAAGCAGCGCACACAGAGGAGACGTGCTTCTCCTCACATATGACGTCTCCTGCAACCGGCTCCAGTGCGTCCGCCCGGCTTGCCTCCTCCACGTCAGAGACGGGCCACAAGCGCGTTGTGGGTGGTCTAACAAACAAACGTATCAGTAAATGTTTACTTTTAAGTAGTGAGGTATAGAAATAAAAACAAATTTTACTCTATTTTTAAAATGAGATAGAGAGTAGAGATGGTGAAAAGACCCGCATCTGACGGGTTATTCCGAAACCCACAACATATGTGATAAGTATTCTCGAACCCGATGGGTATTGGGCCGAGTATGTGATTAGTTTTTAAAATTTGTGTTGGTATAAATACATATTTATCCAATAAATATACCCGATATTTCTTTTTGGATATTTATTTTATTTTTAGTATACAATTGATTTATATTTTTCACATTTACCTGATAAGTATTTTCAATAGTTTCTTTTTTTAACCATTTTGGTGACAGTTGCTCTTTTTTGTCTTAAACGATATTAATCAACTAATGACATTTTGAATTATTATGTTATTTAATATAACTAATAGTTTGTTCTTGGCATATTTAATATATATATACACATATATATTGGGTTATTAAAAATATAAATTTATTATTAGTTACCATATACATACACGAAAGATTTTAAGCCAATTATTCTCAACATGTAAGTTAGCTAAACTAACGGGTATACCCGAAACCCGCATGTATACCCGATGGGTCAATGTCGTATATATATCCAACGGGTTTGAGCTAGGTATAAGACAAACTTTTATAATCAGGTATAAAGTTGAGATTACTCAAACACGTCCATCGACACATTGCCATCCATAATAGGAAGACTGCTTCGGAAGATACCCCCGGCTTATAGTTCCGCTTTTTTTTCTTTCTTTATTTTTCTTTAGTTATTTTATATATATATAATATTGTAACATATTTAATCGATCATATAAACACATTAACACATAAAACATGATACCTAAATACCAAGTAACAACAAAAACCAGATATAACTTACATCAAACACCACACAAACAAACAGATAACATATATACCAAATAAACAAATATTTCAAATAAGCGTTTTATTTACAATAGAAGACACATAAAACTTTGGTCATACCCAAAACTAGTCTTTAAAAAAGCCTAAAACTATATATTGATGGAAAATCATATTATATATGCTCATTCAGACATATAGTCAGATATACATTATTCAGATAATCAGATGTTTGTACAGACATCTTACTAACTAAACACTTAACGATTCAAAAGGTTACCACCTCATAATGTAGTAGGGACTTGTTATTTATTAATGTGGTTACTGTGCAAACCTTGAGCAGACGTCACGTTTGAATGAGTAAATTCAACACACTTTTGAATAATAAAAAGAGGTAATTAAACAGTTGAATTGCTGGTGAAATTTGGTCAAGTTCTACGTTTTGAATGAAAATCGTATGTCGTACGGTTTTATCAATTAGAACATGTGTAATAGTAAAGCCCTATCACTCTATGTAGTCGTCACGTAAACAACTAAAATCATCACACTCTCATCACTTCACGTTATCAACATATGTGATATTATCACCTCTCATCAAGCTCTCATCACCCCTCATTTTTTCTCCTTTCTTCTCCTTTCACGCCGTGATCCGGCTTACGCATGTGCCCATCACGCCCCAAGTCACGCCCATGTGTAGTGGGGGAGGGCACCAAAAGGGCGTGACCAGCCCCTCTTACGCCACAATCATGCTTTATTACACATACCCTTATGGTGAGCCCTTAATTAATTAACTCTCTTTTCAAATTTTACTACTATAATAAACAAAAATCTATTTTTCACTTTCATATCATACATAGTATTACATACTTAGTTGCCACATGGCAATCAATAAGACAACCACGTTTAATAAGTGTCATTAACTTAAATTTTTATTGATTTTTTTTCTAAATAAGAAATTATTCAAACTTTTAGATAAATTAATATTTTTATGAGTAATTGAAAATTTTAATTTAGCTCATTCAATAATAATTTGAATAGTTAATCTCAATTTTAATTTACATTGACATGTAACGTGTGTATACATTTATTCAATCAAATTTGATAATTATTAATTCAAATAAATTTAATTTCAAAAATTTCCTCAATTAACAGTTACACTTAATTTTTAGGAAAGTTAATTTCAATTATTAATATTTAGTTATTAGTTATTCAGTATTTAAAATTACCTCATTCACTAATAGCTGAAAATATTAGCTCGATTAACAATTAATTTCAATATTTAGGAAAGATGTATCTTCATAACATGTAAAGAAATTACCAAATAATCAATAAAAATGCTTCCCGACAAGTTTACCTCAATTTATAAATACTCCACCTGTTTCATAAGTCTTACAAATAATTTGGTTTGTACAATTTTCCCTGCCATACAGTTTTCTTTCTAGCATCAATTATTGAGGTTATTCAATCGTAAACATTCAAAGAAGTATGTTATCACATTAATATTGTCCTATTAAACCTCAAACTATCATAAGACCGTGGGGTGTGCCACATGAATGGGCGTGAATAGGGCGTGGAGGGGCGTGGCACACCGCCCCCTAGGGGCGTGAGAGGGGCGTGGGTCGGGTGGCGTGGCTGGAACAACGGGCGTGAGGGGGAGAACGTTAGAAGGTAGCCGTTGGGAAGGGAAAGAAAAAAAAAATTTTTTTTACCTATTTAAACCATTCACATATTAAACCCACCATTCACATATTAAACCCAAAAAAATATTTCCCATTTAACATTCAACACAAAAAAATACCCACTCTTCCCATTTCAAACTTTCTTAACCAAAAAAATAATTTTCATGGATCCCAACCAAAACCCAAATTACTATAACCCAAACACTCCACCTAACCGAAACCCTAACACGCCACCTCCGAATTGGGTCTTTAGCCCTTCTCCAATAAATCCTTTTTTCGATTCAAAGTGTTATCGACCCAATTTTGATTCAAGCCCACAAGGGTTTTATACATTCGCCGATTATGGTTCGAGTCAACAACCGCACGGGTTTACACAATTATCTCAGGATGAAGTTGTACCCGAGACCCAACCCACTACAAATGCCGGTCCAAGCACGCAACCAAAACAAAGGCGTAGACACAGAAGGAAACAAGCTGCGGATACCGAACCTGCTGTGGGAGGTTCATCCCGTATAGAAAAATGGACTACGGAGGAAGAGTTTCAACTTACAAAAGCTTGGATCGATGTGTCGGAAGATCCAATTGTTGGTCGTAACCAAAAAGGACCGGACTTTTGGAGTAAAATCCGAAATCAATTTTTTCAAGCCATGGGTCGTGGGGAATATCGTACAAACGATATGCTCTCTAGCAAATGGCGTGACATGAACCTAAAGGTTAGAAAGTTCAACGGGATTTATTCCCAGAAATGGCAAACTCGTCGGAGCGGCCAAAGCGACGCGATGATCGAGCTCGAAGCGGAAGATCAGTACCGGGAAGAGTTTAACGCCCCCTTCTCGCTTCAACGGAGTTGGGAGCTTATGAGGAAATGTCCGAACTGGATTCGACTCGAGACTGTACAATCGTCGGCCTCAAAACGATCAAAAGCATCGTCAACCGATAGCCCCGGCACGTCGGATGCTCGTGTGAATATAAATCTAAACGATCTCGACGAAGAAGAAGAAGACGACGACAACGAGATAGAGGATTTGACTCGTCCGACTGGGAGAGATCGCGCAAAAACCGACCTAGCAAGGGCGAGACGAGGCTCTTCATCTCAAACGACCCCGGATTATAACCAAGGAATAGAACACTTATCTCAACGAATCGGTGACTTTAACGAATTAAAACGGGAACGTCAACGGTTGGTAGAGTTACAACTTCTATTCACCAACACCGACCACTTGACCGGGCTCGACCGCGAAATTGCCGAGCGGGAGAAGGATAAAATTCGTAATAAATATAGAGATAATTAATTTGTAATTTTTTTATTAATTTTTTTTATTACTTTGTAATTTTTTTATTAATTTTTTTTATTACTTTGTAATTTTTTTATTAATTTTTTTTATTAGTTTGTAATTTTTTTTATTAATATGTAATTTGTTTTTATTAATTATATCTCAATTTAAATTAAAAAGGAATGATGACGTGGAGTGAGTTGGTAATGGGGCATTTCCACCAAAATGGTGGGGTGAGTGGTTGTGGTGAGTGCTTATGTAACGCCTACGTGGCGCATACGTGAAGTGACCCAATCACTTGGCATACCCACTAGTCTAATGTTGAGTCTTACATAAGTCTATTAAATGTCATAGATATATAAATGGATACTATACAACATTAGTTTTTTCTATAAAAAAATACTTTAATTTTCTTCTTTTTAAATTCATGTTTCGGTCATATCACAATTCACATATATGACATGTGTTTATTTAATTTGTTTTATCATTTTTCCAGTGTTTAAAACACACTCATGAGTCATGATACCAAATTATAAAAATATTTTTTATTACATTTGTACTAGCAAATTATTTCTATAACTACATTTGTCTACATTAAACAACACCAAATGCATACCGTAATTAATGAAATTAGTTTTTTAAATTGCATTAAGAGCCTAATGAACTACACTATGATAACCATCTTGAATGATCTTGATGTTAAAGTTGCAAATTATACAAATTATACCATCAAAGTTTGTATAATGAGTTTGTGTAGACAACCCTGTAAAACCAATGCAAAAAAAAACTATCGAAATGATTGTTGTTGATGAGCAGTTTATTTATACTCATCAATTTTTTTTTAAATCCTATTTATTAAAATTATTTTATGTGGTTATATGTTGGTGTTTGCATGTTTGTACTTTATGCTCCTGTTTGTGATTATATGGTGGCTATTTTATGTGGTTATATGTTGTAAAAAAAAAAAAAATCTTTTTGAGCCGGGGGACTCTACCGAAGCAGCCTCTCTATTCTACTATAGATAGGGGTAAGGTGTGTCTTTATCTTTCCCTCCCCAGACCCCACTCTAAGTGGGATTTCTACTGGGTACGCTTGTTGTTGTTGTTATTAAAATTATTTGAATTTATTTTTTCGTAAAAATAATTTTTTATTGTTTTAACCTTTCTTTTTTAATTTTATTTCAGAGTTCAAGAATGCAGGTAACTTGCTTATTAATTTTTTAGCGTTTTTGAAAAGCATTTTGAATAGAAAGCATGTTTAATAATTAAATCTTTTAACCTTTGGTTCAAGCTCTACTACTTTTAAGAATGTCGATAATTAGCAAAAAAATTGCTTCTATTATTATAACATGGTCAATTATCTTAGGATGGTTTATATTTGAACTATTGAGTATTTACACATGGTCAATTATGAATTGCATTCTTCATAGTTAAAAGTATAGAAGGTTTAAAGATATTAATTTTAGATAAATTTTGTAAGGTTATAAATAGAAAAACAAATGTTGTATATAAAAAGTATTTAACAATTTATGAATTTTTTTTGTAATTTTTCATTGTGGCTTATTGCATGTTACAATATATAATTTTAGTCATTAAATATTATTACAATTTTGTTAATTTTTTTGTATTTGCTATTCAGCTTGTGTATAACACGTGTTTATAAGCTAGTATGTTATAAAATTTTTTTATAGCGTTCTATTTGATTTCAGATAACAAATATGTATATATGCATGACTTTAGTCATCTCACCAGCTAAAATGATCAACAAATAATTATGATCCTAAAAGAGAAGTCATAAATGGAAGAAACAGAACAATCCAATTTGACTAAAATGTGGTTTCAATATTTATCAAAAAATAAAAATTTTCAACATATATCAATTAATAGTAAATTCAGTAAAGTGAAGAACATCTCGAATAATATTTGAATAGTCTGTGAGAAATGTGACTAATGTGAACGAAGGAGAGGAAGAAATTTGAGGCTAAGAACTTGCACAAATAGAGTTTGTGATTAAGAAAGAACAGAGCAAAAAAGGGCAAAATGTCAGTGTAAGAGTGATCAACGAAAAATGCGAGGTTTTCATGACATTTTTTTTTGTTAAAGTGCTTATTTGTAGAATAAGTACATGCTGTCTGTTTACATCTTAATGATTCAGATTTAAATCGTTTGTTTCAACAAAAAAACATCTGAATTGAATGTAAATATCTAAAATAAAAGTCTGAATAGGAAGAAAATTAGGGATGGCTCACCTCCGACCGACTAAAGCTCCTCTCCGGACGACGGCTCCTCGCGTATTTCGGTTTTAGGGTTCATGTATAGTCGTTTAGATGTTTAACCAAATAGTCACTGATTCAACACTTAATGGTTTATACCCTCTTAACCATTCAGACATCTTACTGATTCAGCTCTTAATTGTTCTAACCCTACCAAACGACCCTTTAGTTTTGTTTCTTTTTTGCTTGGCTGTTTTTTCGTAAATAGTTTACTTTTATGCTACTCATTTTTTAAATCAAAATATAAGTGTTTAAAATTCAATTGAAAATGTTTACATAAACTTAATTATTTTTTCTTCTATTAATAACCAAACAACTATAATACTTTTAAGGAAACTAAATGGAATTTTCAATTTTAAAATTCGGTCTAACAGTGCACGAAAGAAACCAACTTATATTTTAAATTGAAATATGATATTATTGTCTTAATATGAATATGTTCGTAACTTTATTTCATCCATAATTAGATTCATTTAGTCCAAATAAAAATCAAAAGATTCAATTAAGACGGGTTACATGGGCGTCTAAAGCTGCGTCTAAGATATCGGTAGAAAACTGGTCTTAGACACTCCGACAAAGCCGCCGACATGTGGACCCGTATATTTACAAAAAGTACAAAAAAAGGGCGTATAAAGGGGCGTCTAAGACGCCGGTAAAAAGGGGTCTTAGACACCCCGACAAAGCCGCCGAAAAGTATGCCAGTATGTTTTAAATAAATAAACAAAAGGGGAGTCTAACAATGATGTTTTTGGTAATTTTTCCTAAATTAAAACGCTTTAACGAGGTTGGAAATATAACTGTATGAGCACTGACCCATGATAAGGTTTAGGGTACACCGTACATCCCAACAAGGGTCCAAGAGGCAACAACCATAGGTCCATAGCAAGGTTGCTTCAGATTTATTTGTTTGATAAATTTCACATTAAAAAAATCTGATGATCAATAGCAACTAAAGCATCAATTGCAACTGAGACATCAGTGGAAATTAATCATTTATTATAGTTGATGATATGTTAAAAGGTGGTATTATCTTACGCTAAATGTTTTCACACCTTTAATACGCTTCGTATTGTCCTATACGAGACGTATACTAGACAGACGTACGAACACCGATATGTCTTCAAAATTTAAGGTTGTCGAACTGGTTTATCAGTGTAATATAATGAACAATGACAATTAAGTATTAACCACTAACAGCTAGTGATAACTAAGATTAGTGGAAACATAGTCATCAATTGCAACTCATCAAACAGTGGTAAGTATTAAGGTTTTAGTGTCTTGCATTTTTGTGTTTATTCTTTTGTTGACGGAATCTGCTTTAAGGTTTTATGACAATTTTACAACATTGCAAAATTTTCTTATAAGCACGATGGGTGAAATTGTGAAAAG
Organism: Mikania micrantha; assembly: GCA_009363875.1. NCBI lineage: Eukaryota > Viridiplantae > Streptophyta > Magnoliopsida > Asterales > Asteraceae > Mikania > Mikania micrantha. The sequence continues at coordinate 51,571,778 of CM018689.1, read as the reverse complement.
ACGGTTGCTTTAACAATCTGTGTTTGGATTTACATTTTAGTGAAAATCGTAACAACATATGTTTGTATCTGCATTTTAATATTTGAAAAGTGGCATATTCTCATATGTAACATACTGGTTAAAAAACTTAGTTAGAAGGAACAAAAAAAAATCATTTTACTTAGTTAACTAGTTTTTGGTTAATTTAATATTTATGCTTAATTTTAATTCAATTAGCTGTTTTAACAAGTTGCTATAATCATTAAAATTATTAAAATAATTTTTGTAATTTGTTTACATTGTGAATAAAAATATATATTAGCTTAGTTAGATTAGATTCTTCCATTTTTTAGTTAATTGTTACTTGTATGCTTTTTATTTATTTGCTTATTACAGCAAGTTACAAAAAAGCAAGCAAGCTAATTAATCATTTACCAAAGATGCATTGTCTCAATGGTACCCCAAGATTCTTCCAAATGGAAGGTCTTGGGTTCAAATCCCTCCCGCAGCGAAAAAGGGGTCTGTGGGGGGTCAGGGGGTTTTCCCAGTGGGGTTTCCTCCTGGGGTGGTTGTGGTGGCTCATGGGAGGTCTAGGTAACTAGACCTTGGTGACATGGTCTGGAAACAGTGGGTTCACACGATTGAGATCTTCGTCGTTCAAAAAAAAAAAAAGCTAATTAATCATTTAATTGTTTACGCAGTGATGCTTCTTGTTGCCCTCTTAATTGCCAATTTGTATATTTTTTTAAACATATTATTGTCTAACGAGTGGAACACTTGCATCCACGCATTAGGGCCCTGGATTTGGAATCTACAACTATATTTTGAGGGAGACTGACGACGACTAACCTCTGAACCTGTAACATATATATACAGGGAAAGAGTTTATAAAAAACCATTATTTTGAAGGAAATTAAGAAAATTAATTACAATCATTACCAAGTATTCTTTTTCATTTTTTTTGATTTTTAAATCCTTTTATTATAAAATTAGAAATGTAAAAAAAGAAAAAAAATTAAAAAAATACGTATTTTAGATTATTACATATATGTAACTTGTATGTTACACATACTGATTACATATATGTAACTTTATAAGTTGCATACGAAACTTTTTGAGTTACATACACGTAACCTCGTGCTCTATATATATATTTTTTTATTTGTGTGTGTAAGGAATTAATAAAATGAAAACGTTCTTTTGTTGTGAAACCACAATTGCTTAACAGTGACAACTTTATAGACAACGACAATGGGCGAGCAATAGAAAATTGATTATTATCAATACTTGTGGAGTTGTTACTAACACAATGTTGATATTTTCCCGTTGATATAACTGCTTAACTACCAACTTTTATAGTTGTTTAATTGTCAATTTTTCATTAGGAGTTGGAACATTTCAACACATTTTTGTGTAGGTTTTCTTGCTATACAAATACTACTTTTGGTTCAAATCTAGTATGATGTTTCACAGCAGATTTCACATACTCATTCTTGTGATCTCTAAATTATCCGAAATTTTGACAACTTAAACTTAAGTCTGGCTAGATACGTGGGTTGAGTAAATGGTCATAATGAGTGTAGATTAGGACGAGTTTCAGCTAACTTAGGTTGAGTTTAAATATGTCATTTTTAAAAAAGACATTAATTTAGTTAAAGTCAAAATGTATTGCAATTAAACAAATAGTATATTTAAACAATCCTTAATAATTTTATATCAAATAAGTTATTAGATTACTCATCTTAAACCATATTATGTTAAAATATTTTGTTTTAACTCGTGTTATATTATAATTAATGATATTAGTTTTAACCTAAAATATAATAATTATTTAACTAAAATAATTCATTTCTTTTGTTAAGAGTAAATTTTCATATCTCTAACTTAGACAAAGGGCTTGGTTGATTGTTAAAAAAGTAGAAAACATGAAGAGAAGAAGTAGAACATTCCAAATTGACGGAGACTCTGATTCAAAGATCTATCAAAAGATTTCATGACTTAGAAAGTACTGTAAATATAGTCTGACCATATCACTATGTATCATACATTTTTATTAAATCAACAAAAATACGAAAATTATTCAATTATTTGTTTCTTCTTATTATTTTAAATATAAAAAATATTAAAAAGTTAATATTATTAATACACTGGTACATTGATAACTTTATCTTTTAAAAAATATTAAGAGTGGTACCACTTTACATTTTCAAAGAAAATATAAGACCTTAAAGTAGACTATGTTAAATTGCTAAAAGGTATAAATTATACATCTAATAAAGATTTTAAAATGAGTAAAATGTCATTTTAATCCCTATAGTTTGACAATTTTTGTCATTTTAATATAATATTTTAAATTTTGCAATCTTGGTCATTATGGTTTCATTTTGTTGCCATTTTGATCATTATGGTTTCCATTTTATTGCCATTTTAGTCCAACTAAATTTAAATTTTTGGACAAAAATGGCAAAAATTAACAAACCACGTGGACGAAAATGACAATAAAATGAAACCATAATTACCAAAATGACAAAATTTAAACTATTGAACTAAAATGACAAAATTTGCCAAACAATATAGACTAAAATAACATTTTATTCTTTTAAAATTTTCATTTTTTTTATTTCTTGAACGGCAATCGAACGTTTTAAATGATCATGGTTAGATGATAACGCCACTGCCAATGTGGGACTAGCCCACTTGGTAGAGGCTTGCCTCTTAGAATGAGATGTCATAGGTTCTATCCCATGCAAGGTGTAAATATGGTGTAATTTAGATGGAGTAAGCTTAGCCATTCAAAAAAAAAGATGATAACGCCACTAGGTGACAAATGTGTTACCTCTCTCCATTTGGCATCTCACTAGCTTGTTAAAAATATTCCATATCTTAAACAGCATATGGGTTATTAAGATTTAATATAATTTTAAGGTACACATAAAATCCCAACCACTATCTAGAGTGTACTATTTAAAAAATTTATTAAATTGGAATAGAGTTTTAACTAAAGTTTTCTATAATGCATAGGGTGGGAAATTATGTTAAGAGACTAGAATATCAAAACGTTAATACAAGAAAAAGTTATAGTGGTTAAAAAAACCTTTATAAAATCTACGTATTATAGGTTTTAAAAATAACTTTTTAATCTTACACAAAAACTAAAAAAAGATCTTTTCAAAATTACCAAACATTTTTTTTACTTATTGACTTTTTTATAAAGTCAACAAATTAATAAATCACTCTTAAATGAAATTGCAAACATTCACTAAATGTTTACATCCAACAAACGGTAAATCTTTCTAATTCAGCAAAGTCTTAACTTGATTTGTTTTGAAATAAAAAAGTTAAAACTTGATTCAGTTTGTTTAAAATACATGTTAAATTCAAGCTCAAATTGATAAAATATATGTATCAAAGTATTTATAGTCTAACGGTATTGTAATGAAGGGAAAAGTTGCATCTTAACGAGGTCAGTGATTCAAACATAAGCATGAAAAAAGTTTACTTTTTTATCCAGTTCATGCTTGTCTGGTGAATACAATCTCAGACCGTCAAGATAACCAGACCTTAGTGAAATAACCTAATAACTGATTGTTCACATGTTGAGAATTGAGATCTTTTGATGTTTAAAAAATAAGATAGTTGGGAAAACGGGAAAAAAGGAAAAGAAAAAAGAAAAAAATTAAGCTGTCAAAAGTGGAAAAGATGAAGGGTAATTTCAGAAATTTTGCTAAACCCCAAGGATCACAGAAAAAATATAATTGAAGTACACACTTATGAATCATCATGCCTGTGCTGCTTTTGATTTTTAACTTGTTCTTCTTTTCCCTTTTCCTCTTGGAATTATACTCTTTTTCACAAAACTCCTCAATTTCTCTTTTCTGTCATAGATTTCCTCTCATTTCACCCATAATTTCTCAAATCAGAATCTTTTCACTTGTTCCTGCAACCCGCCTAAACCCCCCTTTCTTTCCCTACTTCTTTCTTCTTGAATATCGAAATGGGTCACTAATTTCTGCAATTACTAACACATAATCTTGCTAATTTGAGCCAAGAATGTCTGAAAGTCCAGCAAAAATCCGGTTAGTTCGGTGCCCCAAATGTGAAAATCTGCTCCCTGAGGTTACTGATTATGCAGTTTATCAGTGTGGCGGCTGTGGTGCTGTTCTTCGAGGTAAAGTTCCTAACTTTCATCATTTTTGCTGGGTATTTTGCAAGAACTCACATGTGGGTCTTCATATGCACGATTTATTTGTGTTTCTTGTGAAAACCATTTTTTTTCAGTTTTCTTTTAAGGTTGTCTTATCGGGGTTAGTGAAAATGTGGATTTAAATGGTGTTTGTTGTGTGTTCTTGTGATTTGGGGTCAAATTGATGCATTTTGTGAAGAATTTCAGATGGGTTTGTGAAATTATTACTTAAAATCACCGGTAATATCCTCGTTGTTGACTTCTTCTCATGTAGCTGTCAAAATCAAGGTTGTTTGTGGTTTGGAATAATCTTAAAAGGGGGTTCGTAGACTTTTTATTTTATTGACAATTTCATACCTGATAGTCTGATACAATATTTGTCTGTGATTGGGTCAATATTTTGTGTGATTCTCTGGTTCTTTAGGGTTGAACTGTTCTTCTTGTGTTCTTTATTTTAATCTACAGCAGAGAATAAGCATATGGATTTCAGCATGTCTTCTGAGAAATCTTGTGATGAAAGTGATGTGATTTCAAAGAAAACCACAAAAGAATCGGTGAATGTTGATTTCTCAAACAGAAGTATGAACAACATGAATTTAGGGTCTGAAAATGGGGTCAAATCTAATGGAAGTTCAGGTGGGAGACCTGAAAAAGACAACTTTGATGAACCAAATCCGGTGTTTGTGAATAACAAAAACGGGTCACGAAGATCGGTTCAGGGCTCGAATTACAGATACCACCAGACCAATCTTCAAGAAGGTTCATCAAGCTACCATTATGCTGAGCTAGTTCAAGACCCGAATGATCTAGAGATTGATGATGATCGAGCTGAGCTCTTAAGGAAATTAGATGAGCTCAAATATGAAATCGTTAGGTCTCGTGATAAATCTCAAGAAAAAGTTCCTGTGCATCATCATAATATCCCATCTTATATGCATCTCAAAAGCAATTCTTTCATGGCTAATTCAAATCAAGTGCAAGTCTTTAGCGACCCGTTTAGATCTCACAACCATAGAAGAAACCCGATTTTACCTATTGAACAACAGGCGTATCATCCATATTATTCGGGCCAATATGTTAGCAACGATGTTACTGATAATCGGCTATTTCATCACCCATCTTGTTCTTGTTTAGTTTGCTACAATAAACACCAACAAGCTCCACCACTACCTCCACCTCCACCTCAACAACCACCACCACCGCCTATAGCATCGCCTGTTTTGCCAAACGATCCAATTTTTTACCAGCACGATTACAACCATCGGTTCTCTAATCTTTCTTTAAACTCTCATAATTCTGAACCCCGGTCAAGATGGTCTAAAGAGATTCGACGTCCTCCAAGAGGTATCTTAGCCCCTGGAGTGAGGCGGTGCCACCCTGTGGCTGGCGGTTCTCCGTTTGTGTCATGTTGTAAATGTTATGAGTTGCTCCAAGTACCCAAAAAGAACACAAAGAAAATGAGATGTGCATCTTGTTCTGAAGTGATGTTGCTTGCAATTGTCAATAAACGACTCGTTCTTTCTGTTTTTGAAGAAACTAATAAAGATTATGAGAAATTAAAAGATGATCACAAGACTCATGGACATTCAAAATGGGGTGGTACTGAGTTTTCATCTGAAGATTATGATAATTCAGGCAATTTTGACTTCGAGTCAATGGATAAGTTGCAATTAGGAGGCTCGGGTTTGACTTCCTACAAATCTGGTGTCTCGTACGCATCTGAGGATGAAATCAAAGTTAATATCATTTTAGATGATAATCCTGTTGATGCAGCGGTTTATGCTAATAAACCATCTCCACCACCTTCGGGCTCACCACTACAAGATCATTTTGACTATTCAACGAAGTATAATCGGGCCGGAAAAGGGAATGTAAGCAGAAGGTCAGAAATTGACCGGGTCGAGAAGCCTGTTAACTCCAGGTCCCACGTGAACTCGATGAAAGATGCTGCAGTGGCGAGTGAGATCGACATTTCATCTAATGAATACTGTGTTAACACGGGCACTTCTCAAGAATCTGGGGATACAAGTAGGGATATGGGCCAACAAAGAGGGAATGGATCATTCTTTGTGGGTATGATCAAGAAAAGCTTCTCGAGGTCTGGTCAACATGTTGATGATGGGAACGTCAATGTGATGGTCAACGGACATCCTATACCAGATCGGTTGGTTAAGAAGGCTGAAAAGCTTGCTGGACCGATACAGCCCGGTGATTATTGGTCAGTATCTGTATTTTCTGCATTCATATAATTATGTACACATGTTTCCTTACATTTATTCATTTTATTTTTTCATTTATGATTCAGGTATGATCCAAGAGCTGGATTCTGGGGTATGATGGGTGGCCCTTGTCGTGGCATTATTCCGGTAATTTTTTTATTTTATCAGACATTCTATTGTAAAGTGACATTTGAACTATAGATTAGATAATTTAACTACACGAATGGAAGAAAAAATTAGATAAATGGCCAACAAATTCGATGAATCAAATAGGTTAAACATGTTGAAACTCGTCTAATATCTTTAGCTAAAAAAAGGGCAAACCCGGTGCACAAGCACCTATATGTGTTGGGTCTTGTGTGGGTTTGGGGGGTTATCGGGCCGTCTTGAGCCTGATGTATACATACTTAGTTCCTTACCCTACATGTGTCGGTCTTGTGTGGGTTTGGGGGGTTGTTGGGCCGTCTTGAGCCTGATGTATGCATACTTACCCTACAATTTTGCAAGAAGCCCTACAATTTTGTAAGAAGCTGTTTCCATAAGTTGAATCCGTGACCTTCGTATCATATGGCAACAATTTTTCTGTTGCTTCAAGTTTCATTCTTAAAATCTTTAATAATGTATTTGTAATGATTTATAAAGCATTAATTATTTATAAAATTATTTTAAAATATAAACAAAAAGGTCTTTAAGGGTTGACATGGTTTAGCACGAACAAGTTCTGACCCATTACCCAACCTAACGCCTCTAATATATCATATAATTGATTCAACAGCCATTCATTGAGGAATTCAATCACCCAATGCCAAAAAAATGTGCGGATGGAAACACAAATGTTTTTGTAAATGGCAGAGAGCTTCATCAAAAAGATTTGGACTTGCTTGCGCATAGAGGACTCCCATCGGAGACTGATAGATCTTATGTTATTGAAATATCTGGGAGAGTGCTTGACGAGGACTCGGGTTTTGAACTTGAAAGCCTTGGTAAACTTGCCCCAACGTAAGTCCGTGACTAGATCTTGGTTCTTGGTTCCGTTTTCATAGAGACTTGTTGAGTGGTTTCTTTGGGTGATAATAATTTGTTGTTAATATTGTTGTATTGACAGAGTGGAGCGTAAGAAGCAAGGATTCGGGATGAAGCCTCCAAGAACAACTGATGTATAAGTTACAACGGGTTCTTCGAAACTCAACGGGCTCGCAAATATAGCCTAGATTTTTGTGTATCGTTGCTTGTTTGATGCGGATGTCGTGTTAGTTTCTCTTTATCATAGGATTCGTGATATTTGGTTTCGAATTTGCTATAAATGTGCATTTGATAAGTGGTTTTTTGCGTTTTGTTTTGTACATATATGCAAGTTAGCACATTTGAAAGTCAGTTAAAGTTTGTTTCATATGTTGGGCCGATTAAATGGGCTTCTCAAGTGGTTTGGATGATTGACCCATGTTGATTACTTGATTCTGTCATCTATGATCCAACAAAACAACATTACCCAGTATATTCTTGCTTTTCAGTAGGGTCTGGAAGGAAGGATAGAGAGGCTGCTCCGAAAGAGTCCCTGGCTCAAAGTTATTGTTTGAAGTTGATCATCCCAATGATTTTAACGATATTTTCACAAAATAATTAAAATAACGTTAAAATTAGTGCACTTTTACTTTTGCGATTTTGCCCCTTTAAGGGCCAACAAAAGAGCCCGGTAAAATTTAGGGTCTAAATTATGTATTCTTTATGTATTATAATTTTATTTTTATTAATTATTATATTCTGTAGCAGTTTGTAACAATATTTGTCGTTTTAATTGTTTCTTTGCATTTTATGCATAAAATTAAATTAGATTATTAGAAGAAAGAAAGTTGGCCCAGGAGATCAGGTGACATGAAACTACGCAACTGGAAGCTATTTTGACAATTCAGGCCAATTCTTTTTCGTTGTTATTTTATTTTATTATTAAAATAAAATAATGACATTTAATTCATATTTATTTCAAAATCAAAGCTGGTTAGGGTTTAGAAGCTGGCAAAAATGGACGTCGATATGCTAACTGATGTTGACTTTTCAGCTATATTTCATAAATGCGTTTGGTGCCACAAGCTGACAAATTATCATTTATCAGACGTTATCATTTTTAGTTGTTTGTTGTTTTAAAAATTAATGGAGATATATTTTATTATATTAATTTAAAAAATTGGATCCCGTAAGAAGGTAGAAACATACATCATCGACATCAGGGATGGCAAAAAAAAATACACGTACGACGGGTTTACGCGAAACACGTTGCATATGGGATGAGTATTCACGAGTCCTATGGGTATTGGGTCATGTATGGGATTAATTTTTAAAATTTTCGTGGATATTGGATGGGCATGTGATTTCTTCATACACTAGTTTACCCGGCCCAATTATACGATTATATATACATGTTTACCCGTACCGTCCACCAGATTATAAACAATTACTTATATACATTTAAAGTAAATACAATTTGTTTCTTTTTTTATTCCTTTTGAAATTTAGAATTTGTTCATGTGTTTGGTTTCTTTTTCTATCTTTGTTTTTTTTGGTGGTAACTTCAATAGTTTTTTTTAACAATTTTGTTGATTATTGTTCTTCTTTTGTTTGTCTTGAACGATGTTAATCAGTTTATTTCATTTTAAAATTTCATGTTGTTTGATATATTAACCAATTGTATTTGGCATATTTAATATATATTTTTTGCTTATGAAAAAAATAAATTTATTATTAGTTACTCGATACACATCGTGTTTTAAGCCAATTATTCTCAGCGGGTATATTTAACTAACTAACGGGTATACTCGAAACCTGCCCGGGATACCCGACGGGTAAATACCAATAGATATCCGATGGATTTTAAGACGGGTATATAAAAAAGTTTTATAATCAAGTATTTGATTAGGATTGCTCAAACACGCCCTATTATCATCCTTAATCATCATCAACTATTACATCTAGAAAGATACATCACAAACTCACACTTACGTGCACTTAAAGCCATGCCTCATGCTTGACACATGACCCATAAAAACATGCTTTCTTGTGTGTGACCCGCTAAAAATTTTACTAATATAGTTATTCTTTAATGATTTTTTAGTTAAAGAATGATAAAGTAATATGAAATTTGGTAGATTTATGATAACCAAGTTTAATTAAATTAATATTCTTTTTATTTAATCTTGGAATTGAACTAAGATTTGAGGTAGGTTTTTATATAGAACCAACACGTGGTGATGATGTCTTATTGCATGAGTCTAGGATTAAAATAAATATGAAATACTAAATTACATTTTAATAATATAATATTTGTTGATAAAAATTTATATTAAAAATGCAAATAACAATACTACTAAATTTTAAACTCTATAAAAACTCATTATTGATAATTCAAAACCATACATATTGATAAATATAATTATTCTTTATCGGCTAAATAAACAAACTCATACAATAAAATATGCCAATACTTAACAATAAAATACTTTGAAAAGCTCATATATAACGAATACTTTTTGTTACCGTCAGAAAAGGAAGTCACAATCCTATTAAGTATTAACACAAGAATATAAGTAAAAGTAAAATGTATTATTCACACATATTGATATGTTTGTTACATCAAAAAGTTTTTATTCTTGTTTAAGTGTTTATGATTTACCAGATCTTGCTTTTTTTAAAAAAGTCTATAAAAAATATGATATGCATAAGTTATTGGATAATTTTATGTTAGCATTTATTCGAAGTCTTTTTAAAATGGTTCAAAATATTCAAAACTTCTTCCACTTCTAACTTTTTTCATATGTTTTTTCAATTTTGTTTTCAAACATGAAACATATCTTTGACAAGAGTAATCTCTCACAGACACCACAGGAGAGTCACTTAATTTTTAATTAAAGCAGGGTTTTTTTATAGAGTGAAAGTCATAAAAAAAAATATTATATTATCATATAGTTTAAATTATTAAATTACAAGATGTCTAAAAAATTTCAATTGTGTAGAGGTGGCCAAACCGGTTCCGGTCAACAAAGTCAAGAACCGGTTTCGGTTCTGGTTTCAGTTTTAACCGGTTCCAGTTTTTGACCGGTTCCAACCGGTATTTTGCTAGTTCCTGTTCGTGTTTTGGCCGGTTCCGGTTCGTGTTTGGCCAGTTTAAGTTGGAACCGGTTCCGGTTCCAATTTTCTCTGAAAATCCGGAACCACCCGTACCCACCGGTTCGGGTAATCGGTTCCGGTTTCGGTCTGTTGGCCACCTCTAATTATGTGATTAAAATCATCTAAATTCAAAATGTATTTTTACAAAAATAAAAGAGAAATTAGTAATATAAAGCTCGAACTTTCATCTAAAACAAAGTTTTAGGCTACCTTTAACTCAACCATTCTTGAACACAACCCTGAACCAACCCACACACCCAAACCCAAACCCAAACCCATACAAACCCAAACATCTTCTCTATCTATCATCTCAACCAGATTTAGAGAGAGAAAAAAAATGAAGAAGAAGATGAAGCTTCTTACGAACATCAGTCAGATTTTATCAAATCAAAAGCACAATCAAGTGTTGGTTAAGATTGCTATTTGTTTGATTTTAACAGGATTTGCATATCGGTTTTATTTCTCAAGTTGGATTCAGATTTCCTCCGTCACTGTCGCCGATGATGACCCCAAATTGCCATCGTCACCGCCACCGGGACTGCCGCCTACGGTGGCTAATTTGACACTCTCCGACCAATTCCCGGTGAATTACACCAGAAATCACGAAGGTATGATGAACAGGCACTTTTTTTTAATTATTAACCATCGCCTACATGCATGATTAATTAATTTCACATTTTTTTAGAAACAATGATTATTAATCATATATGCATGTTCTTGTAACCTCAAGATCATAATTTTTGATCATGATTTCTATCAACAAAACCAAACCAAACCAAACCCGTCTGTCAAACGAGTAACCAACCGGTCATAGATCTGCTTCTACCTGGTTTTCATTTGAACCGGTTATAACGTTCGACTGGACCGGGTGTCTTATTTTTTTAATTTTTTTCCGGTAATCTTACTGTCCCTAATAATTTAATACTTTTTCGAAAATTACAAATTCATGTAAAAACGTAAAATAACCAAGTTTTTCAAAACTTAAATTAAGTTATATAAAGTTTTTTTTTTCTCTCTGTAAATTAATCAACTTTCACTAAGTATTTCAAACTTTCATTAAGTATTTCAATCATGCTTAATTTTTTATAAATATTTCAATTTTTTAAAATTAATCGAGACAAATTTTTTTTTTTAAATTAATCGAGTTAAATGGAACATATGTTAATATTTGTAAGTGTTTAATTATTATTCTGCCTCAATTTTACTTAAAAAAACAGTTTAAAACTTTGTTATTAATCGTAAATTTATTTTGTTTACGATTACATCTTATATCAAGTTAATTAGAAAAAAATTCAATTATTATTAGTAAATATTCATATATGTTTCACTTGTCTTTATTAATTTTATAAAATTTAAATATTTATAAAAAAAATTACTTTTCTTAAATTCAGTAATGATTATGAATTTATGATAGGTTAAACCAGCAAGAAAATCGGTTTAGTGTTCGGACCGGTTGATATGTAGTCTTAACATAGTATATAGAGTCAGACCAACTCATTTGAGTTTATTTTTTGTACGATTCAGGCTCGCCGAAATGCGATATTTTCACGGGGGAATGGGTGAGGGATCGAAGAGGTCCACGGTACACCAACAGTAGCTGCAACACCATTGAACACCATCAAAACTGTATCGCCAACGGTCGACCGGATTCCGATTACATCTACTGGCGTTGGAGCCCTTTCGGCTGTGATTTACCTGCATTCGAACCCAAAACGTTTCTTCGTTACATGAAGAACAAATCAATGGCATTCATCGGTGATTCGATTTCTCGTAACCATGTGCAGTCATTGCTTTGCATTCTCTCTCAGGTCATGTTAATTGGCTCGGGTTTCAAATTCAAAGTGATTAAATTGGTAAATGTTATGCCGGTTTGAAACAGGTAACCAATCTCAAACCGTAGATTCGGTTTGGGCTAGAATCAGGGCCGGCCTGACGGGCCAAATAACTCAAGCAAGGGTTTAAGCAAGGGTTTAGAGCCCTAAAAAATATAAGCCCTCCAATTTAAAAAAATATATATATGTGGTGAAATTTTTTTGTCTTGTGGGCTTTTTTTAACTTGTGGACTCTAAAGGGAATCCCATACAAAAACTTTCTAATACTAAATTAATTTTTTTAGAAAAAAATTAATTATGAACATTTTATTAAAAAAATTGTATTTTAAAACTTATAAAAGTAAATTTAATCTAAATATTTAATACATGTAATAACCAAAAAAAATTTATCTCCACAAAATATAAACTTTTAGTTTATCATTGATGGTCCCAAACTCGAATAAAAGGAGGAGGGATATAACATAAACGTTAGTGAAATGCCCCGACTTTTTATTCTGCTTTGAATTTCCAAAATAGTTAAGTCGGCCCTGGCTAGAATCGGTTTCAGTTTCACCCCGACAAGTTTGAAAATCAGGTCGGGTTGGGTTTTCGTTTTTGATTCTTGAATCGGTTTCATAGTGATTCCTATGGGATCGAGGGTTTGAATCCCATAGTGGACCATAATGTAGTATTAGAAGTACATTAGATTGATGCTTAAAATACAATATCTCCTGGCCGGGTACAAACCATAAACTTAAACCTACCCGTGAAACCAGGTTTTTAAGAGTAAACCACCGCATTACTGTTTAACCTGGCCGATTTAACTTCGTTTCGGGCTGATCTATCGGTTTCAACTGTTTTTGAACATCCTAATCAATAAATCTCGTAAGGATGTTGCTTCGTCCAGGTCGAAGAAGCAATCGAGGTGTACCATGATGAAGAATACAGAAGCAAAAGATGGTTCTTTGAATCTTACAACTTCACACTTTCAGTGATTTGGTCACCGTTTCTTCTAAAAGCAAACATATTCGAGGACAATGACGGGCATTCATCAAGTGCAATCGAGCTCCATCTTGACAAGCTCGACTCGGTTTGGGTCAACCAGTTCATTAACTTCAACTACATCATGATCTCAGGTGGCAAATGGTTCTTAAAAACAGCTATATACTACGAAAACAACACAATAACCGGGTGTCATAACTGTAACATCCAGAATATAACAGAAACAGCATTCAGTTACGCGTATCAAAAGGCCCTCCGTACCACTCTTGGTTTCATCACGAAATCGAGCCACAAAGTTTACACGTTCTACCGGACCACAACACCGGATCACTTCGAGAACGGTGAATGGAACACCGGAGGGTATTGTAATCGAACCATCCCGTTCAAAAACGGAGAGGTTAGCATGAAGGATGTTGATGTGATAATGAGGGATATCGAGTTGGAAGAATTTGAGAATGCTAAGCAGTTTGTAAACGGGACGGGTTTGAGACTGTTTGATACAACCCGTTTGTCATTGCTGAGGCCCGATGGTCATCCGGGCCCCTACCGCGGGTTCCATCCGTTTGACGGGAAAAATGGGAATGCAAATGTTCAAAATGATTGTTTGCATTGGTGCTTGCCGGGCCCGATTGATTCATGGAACGATTTAATGATGAGTCTATTGGTCCATGGATGATGAACACAAAAACAATTAAAAGCATCAAATTGTTATGATCGGGGAGTAAAGGCTACAGAGATGGTTTCGTTTTTTATTTAACGTGGCTCGAGCCGGCTGATCAATCGAGTTGGTCCGAGCCAGTTTCAGCTTAGACTCGAGTTTATAACGATGTGAGCCTAGCCTTAATGTTCTACCCGGGCTGGAAGCTTAGCTTGTATAGTTGTATATATATAACTCAGAGTCGGCAGGAGTTGGAATTTTTTTTCTCTATGAATTTTCGTGTTTTTATGTTATTTTATTCAAAGTTTATATATAAGTTCATAATAATCTATCTTTTTAAGTTTTAAATAATATTATATAACACAAATAAGAAAATCAGTGATGGAAGTTCATTCGAGCAAGAGACCTCGAAATAATCAAGGTTTAGGCGAAATGTGATAGCATTAGGGGTGTTAAAAATATCCGTATCCGAATTTGAAATATCCAAAAAAATCAGATATCCGAAAGTTCGGATATATCCGAACTTTTTGGATTCGGATATCTATATTAAAAATTTTCGGATATTTCGGATAACCGATATCCGAAATAGTTTTTTTCAGATATTCGGATATTTGGATACCCGAAGTATATATATATTTTAAATTTTTTTTTTCTTATATCGAATTCGGATATTGAAAATCACCATCCAAAAATAAACACCCCTATATAGCATAAAATGTGAGATTTCTTCTTAGATGTAGGAGACCAGGGTATCCATAAGAAGATTATCTTCTAAGTGTTCTTTCTTAATGATGCCACCTTAATTAATTAACGTGCTAGCCTAGCAGTATCTTGGTGTTGATATTCGACTTACAAACCAACTGGTCATGGGTTCAAATCCTACAACGGAGTTTTCTCAAAGTATTGAGTTTTTTCAGAACTAGTAATTAGGTGATAAATATGATACTATGATAGGGTAATATTATTGAACGCTTCACGATAATACTCGAGAAATCCGTTAATGATTTAAAAATTAGCCGTTAAAAAAATAAAAGAAACAAATATCATAAATTAAGTAGAACTAGGCGTACTTGATGATGTATGGTAACCTCCAACTATAACGTCATGATGATAAAAAAGTTGAAAACACCCACAACCCCTGCTGCATGCCATTAAGACTTCGTAGAAATAACATACGTTTAAAATTACCAAAATGTCCATATATTTATACCCTATTTTGTTTATTTAAATTTTTTATGCATTTATACCTTTTACGGATGCTAACGTTCTTAAGTATACAACCATCCCGCCACATAACCTGTCACATAATCACCAAACAAAACTTGTCACGTGTCTTATATGGGCGTCAACGCATGTTAATTATAGCCATCCACCTGTAAAATTACAGTTGCCGCCTACTCGGATTCAACTACACTTTTACATGCGCCCTCCACTTATTACAGGCTCTCGCTCACAGATGACAGGAGCCCGCATCAGAGTATACGGGTGTCGTTGCCTATATAAGTCACGTAGCAAGCTTTGTTTCAGGGGCGAAGCATTGTGAAGACTGGTCGCCCCCCTGTTTTTTCGTGTAGTAGTGTAAATTTTCCGATACGTAGTGTAAAATTTTTTAAAAACCTGTATTTCGCCCCCCTTGGAAAAAAAAATTTTCGCCCCCCTGTATACTTACGGATGCCGGTGTCTCTAAAGGGATGGACATTGAGCTTTCAAATATACAAAATAAGAAAAATATTTGATCAAATGATTATTTTGGGAATTTTTTCCCAAACAATGATATTTGTCTGCATAAAGCCATAAACCTTGTTGCGAAAGGCCCAATAACAACTAAAATATCTTTTATAAGAAGGAGCCCATTATTCAAAAGGCCTAATAACCTCTCTTTCGAGTTTAACTTTTTTGTTATAAATGAACGCATTGGGCTGTAGACTGTAGTTTTTTTTAAATGAATATTCAGGCATTGACAAAAAGCACGGTTTTTTTTTTTTTTTTTTTTTTTTCAAACTGGTTTTGTTTTAAAATCGTATGGGTTGGTTAAAAAAGTTGAAAGAATCAAATCAATTAAATTCAGTTTCTCTGAAACCAGTTCGGTTGAAAACAAATTCTTGGAATGAGTGATCGGTTTAAATCAAGGTGGATTGGGTTTCGAATCAGTGTGTTTCGAATTATACAAGTTTTAAACATGATTCAACATATCATGTTAGAAACCGATCTCAAACTGGAGGTTTTGGGTCAGGATGTAATTGTTTCACTTTAAGTCTTAAACCAATTTGAATAGAACCGTTGATAACGGTTCGATTTTGTACGTTTTTTATTTTGAACGGTTCAGTTTTGGTTTTCATTATTCAAAAACCGTTGTTAATATTTTAGTTCATGGTTCCACCTAAAAACTTTAAAAACCGGACCGCAAATACCCTTGATTATGATTGTGTGTAGATCGACCTATACAAGTTGTTTCAAAAGTACATTCATTAAAATATTATGAACCTTGAATTATATATCTTTTTTGAGAAGTATGTTGATTAAATTATCTTAATAAATTTATAATATTTAAAGTTTTATGGTTAAAATAAAATGTTAGATTAAATAATTAATATATGACCCTCATGATTATTTAATTAATAGATCAATAACTAAAATATTCCTAGCAGATAGATAATTACTTGATGGACGTAATTATCCTTATTTATCCTAATTAGGGTTTTCCCTTGAGTATATATAAAAAGATATTAAGGCTCATAATTAAAAGGTTAACATCATAATCGAATTCTCCTCACTCTATCTCCACCGAGTCTCTCTACTAATCCATCCTCAATATACACCCTAAACGGGAACCGATCGGATCGTCATCTCTCAAGCATCATGTCAGGAATCAACAACGCATTCACTGGATTCACATGTTTTATTTAATCTCATATCATTTACTGATTTTCGTATTCATGTTTAAATCTGAATCAAAGGAATCGAATCCAACATAAAAAACAAATAAAAGTTTGTTTCCAAATTATATATTCAGACTTTTATAAACAAAATATAAAATACTAAAAGCTAATTATTTTATTTTTGTAATTAAATTAAAAAATTATAAATTAATAATGATATTGACATAAGGGGCACAATGGTCTAGTTTAATATATTTACTCATGGACGTAGGCTTGGCCGGTCTTTTATATTCACAAACGTTGTTTTATTGATGATGGACAATTACTTTATGATTTTATGATTTCCTTGTCACATACAACACGAGGATATGATTTAATTCCTATTAACCTAATCTCAAGCAATATTAATTATTTAAAACATGATACAAACATAATCCTCTAATATGCTTCCGTAATTCGAGCAAGGACTAGATGCTCAAAGTGTGAAATTCTTTGGTAAACTGTCTGCAAAGTGATATAAAGATCGTACTGTCTCTTAAACAAAATGAATATCAATCTCAATATGTTTTGGATCGGATGATGATGTTGGACTGAGTTGTGTGACATATATCTACTCATAATATTTTTACAAAACGGGATCATGTACATATACTAATACATAAAGGTTTTTAGTGACACATGACATGATTTTAGAGCATCTCAACATTCATTTTCCGTTTCTCTCTCCTATTAAATACATCAAACATTAAATAATAATATTGAGTATTAAATATACTTTTTATGCAATTTTAAATAAAAAAAGATATTTTAATACATTAAAATATATTAATATTAAAAACACACTAAAAAAAGATATTATATATTATAAAATTTTTAAAAACAATTATTTGAACACAATGTTTAAGGATAAACAAATTAGAAAAAAGTTTGTTTAAAGATATAATAATATTATTATAATACTTAAAATATTAAATAATACGAAAATGTAATCGTATTTTACATTAAAAATCATCTTATATTTTCTAAATTTTCATTAATAATTATTCTTTATATTTTTTTATTTAATCCGTGTAATACACGGGAACTAGCCTAGTTGTCGTATAAAGAGGCACGCGAGGTTCCAAAAGCATACTACGAATTAAGGAGGCTTTTTTAGAGTTATAAACTTATAGTTGCATCATGTATTTGAATAACATTGATTGAGATTAGGTTGCCTAGTATAAAGATGATAATGCATTGCCGTGTATATTGTATCTTTCTCGTAATCGTAGACAAGAGAGATTCTTAACTTATAAATAATACCCCGCCTCATATACTAACAAGGTGTTTTGGGCGTATTGGATATGGTGATGAGAGAAGAAATTTAAAGTTAAACATACTCATGTGACGGTAATCCAGATTAGGTGACCTTTGTGTGAAGTTTTCACACATGCAACTAAAAGAAAATTCGTGAGCTTTTAATGGATAATCAGATAATATTTATGATAAATGAGATCAAATGTTACATATACATATATAACTTTGTAATTGTATGAGACAAGTAAATAATATCACCATTAACTACTTTTAATATTTTCAATAACATCTGTAGATGTCTTTGTGACACAAAAAGATAAAAAAGAAAACAAAATCGAATGTGAACCAAGTGAATCCTTCTGTTTACAAACCATAAAGTAGAGCTTCACCTCCACCATAAACAACTGATCGATGGCTTCTTGCTAGCTTCAACGATATGGTGTTACGTTAATTTCATATTTAGAGGATTACAACCCATTTGACGACGGTAAGAGGAACACACACACACATATATATTTATATATTTTTATCATGTTTAAAGATGATCAAAATATTAGTTAACTAAATGTACTATTTAATAAATTAATTAATCAACTTAAATATTTAATTTATTAGTGGTAATCAGAACAAAACCAAGAGTGGTCTTTTTTTTTTTGTTGAATGATGCCATTCATGCTTGGAATATGCTCTATTTGTCTTCTTTTTTTTTTGTAACGGTGTTTTTTCTCACGTCTATATTTCACTTTCACGGCCTATAAGCAAGGTTGACTGTTCGACTTCCGTGAGAATCCATGACAACACTCGATGTGCAGAAACCCCGTGGAATTGGTAAACCTCCCACCCTCCAT
This sequence comes from Mikania micrantha, assembly GCA_009363875.1. Taxonomy (NCBI): domain Eukaryota; kingdom Viridiplantae; phylum Streptophyta; class Magnoliopsida; order Asterales; family Asteraceae; genus Mikania; species Mikania micrantha. The sequence continues at coordinate 51,552,745 of CM018689.1, read as the reverse complement.
CGGAATCGAACCTGTGATAAACTCTAAGCTAACCCTTCATTTGGTGTCCTTTAAACTTGTCTCAGATAGATTCAAACCCTTGACCTCCACTTTGATTACTTTTTACGCAATAAATTGCAAGAATGAAATGTGTATGGGTTCTTGGTTTATTCAAATGTTATAAACTTGTTTAAACCCTGTAACATCTAAATCCCTACACTTTTTAGAAATAAGATTATCTCAATTTATTTTTTTGTTTCCTTTTCTTTTTCATTTTTAATGTTTATTTTCTATATTTAGTATACAAATAGATCAATGTTAAATATTACGAGTAACTTTATAAAATGATAACTAAGTTTCTAAACTTTTATACTAAAGTCAACTAAAGTTTTTGTCTCTTTAAAATCACTCAATTTTTACTTTTGTTCCAATTGTATGTAGTTTTTTATAAATATTTAATTTTTTAAATTCATCAAGTCAAATGAAACATTTATGAATATTTATTACTATTTAGTTATTTTTTTCTCAATTTTAATTGAATATAACAATCATGAAACTTTATTATTAATTTGTGAATTTGTTTTCTTCATGATTACATCTTATTTAATAAAGATTTATGAATGTTTCATTGTCTCAATTATATAAAAAAAATAATAGGATTGAAACAAGATGACTATTTAAGGTCAACATGTGTCACAAACAATAAAGTTTAAGTATTTAGGATTGTTGTGTATAGTGATGAAGAAACTGATTGCAATGTACCTCACTATGTCCAAACATGTTGGAACAAATAGAGGGCAACATCAAGCATCTTGTGCGACAAGAGGTTTCCGGGAAATTAAAAAGGAAATTCTCTAAAATGGCAGTACGACCGACTATTTTGCATGTAACAGATTGTTGGCCAATACTCAAGAAGACCCAAATGAGAAAGTTGGAGACAACAGAGATGATGATGTTGAGATAGATGTGTGGGCACACAAAGCTAGATCGGATTAGGAATGAAGTCTTTTGAGAAAAATTGAAGGTAGCGTACATCTCAATGGAAGACTGTGATGATTCGAACATATATAGAGAAGACAGATGATAACACCCATCCGAAGAGTGGATACCCTCATATATGGTGGAATGGAAGAAAAACAAAGGCATACCAAGATTAACATGGATGAACATATTTGTTAAAGTTTGTTAACATCGTACCTTTTTTAGAATATGGTAAATATTAAGAGTTTTTGAAGATGTAGAATATAACTTAGAGATTCTTATATTGTTAGCTTTGTAGATTTTTGGAATTTTTAACAAAAAGGTCCGATTTAGCAATATGTATACTTTAGTCTAAATGTAACTTTCGTGTATATGTATTATTATTTGTTTAGATTGTGTGGTGCCAGATGCTCTTAGGAGTTTTTAGGTGTTTTTAAGCATGTATGTATTTTAATTCTTTTTATTTATACTGTGTTACGCTTAGGGGTCTATGCTTTATTTTAATTGGGATAATACATGTGTCTTTATGTACGTTACTTATATTTATTTATTTATTTATTTTATTTATCTTGCTTATATGTATAAAAAAATGGATGAATATCCAAGATAGTGCCTCTTTAAAAACATTTTCTTTATTCTATTAGTATGGGTATTTTTATTTCACATCTTTCAGACCCTTTTAAATAGTAGAATTTGTATGGTATATTTGTTTGTTTTTAAATAGAATTGAAACACTTATTGAAATTAAATAATTTGAAAGGACAAAAGAAAATTAAGTGACTTTAATATAATACTAAAAGTACTTGATTAGTATTACCTGAAGTTTCCTTAAATCTTATGAATACACGCATTATATATTTGAAAGCTAGTGTACTAAATAATAAATTAAATAACATTAAATTGATCTAATATTTTATTATTAAATAATAAAAAATAGCAATAAATTGATTTTTTTGTGGCGTTAAATTGATCAAATAATGCATTCGAATACTTATAATTTACAAGACTAATATGATTAATAATGGTTGTATGGTCATCATCACCAAACCACATTATTACTCTTGGAATGCCCAAATCTTTGTGATGCATTGCCATATGCTAAACCCTCCAACCGCAAGCAAAAACCATGTGGGTGATGATGTAAAAAATGAAGATACAAAATCTCTTATTCAAATCATAGAATAGGTATGTGAATTTATTTAAAATTAAAAAATAATAAGGAAAATGTCATAGATTGATGATATACTGGTAAACTTGTAAAAATATAACACACTTTCTTAAAATTTTATGTAATATAATTTCATTAAAACTTCTTACTAAGGTCTTGAGGTTAAGTATATTTGCGAGTAATTGTTATTGTATAAACAAATGATTTTTTCCAAGTGTTGAGTTTCTTCCTATATTGATAACATGCGAGTGTCGTGGCTGATATACGTCTTTCTTTCGTAAATATGTAAGCAAATCGTCGTTTCAAAATAAAATATTTATTAATGAATGAAAAAAAAATAAAGTTAAAAAGCATATGAAAACTTTGTAAATTTGTAATAATGATACAGGTGAAGACAACATTTCTACAAATTGCCCCCCTAAAATTTAAAAGACACTTTAAAAATAGACTAGTAGAAAATGGAAGTGACATGATGCCATGATGGTATGGGATAGAGTGATCACGATCGGTCTATTAATAACGGTTTTTAAATAATAAAAAATGAAAGCAACCATTTATGGTTTGGGCATTTGGACTGGGCTTTATGAGCCCTCAAGAATCGATTTGAGATTGACTATTTACACTAGAAGCCAATACATACATACATACATATATATATATATATATTTATTTTTTTTTGTAGTGTTAAATTATATGTTTTATAAAAATAAACAATCATGTATGGTGTTTTATATAAAATTATAACAAACTTCGTTATCTATAAAATAATAATTATATTAACAGTTGATTACGATTACAACATTTAGTGATTGATATGAACTTTCTTAATTTTTAAAATTAATAATATAAGTTTAAGTGTAATAACAAATTGTACTCAAAAGTGTTTATAGATTTTTAATCTTTAGTTGTACTTTTATTTTATATTGTTTATGTAATAATATTCTTTTCATAATATAAATTTATAGAAAAAAAGTTTAAATTACATAATTTTTATTCGTAAATCTGTGTGATTAGTGTGTCTATATGCATGTACATATGGATGTACATGTATTTATATGCATATGTATATATACTTATATAGACACACATGGTCCACACACATACCGGTTCGTTTTATACAACCAGTTTTTGGTGAAAACCATAAACCAAAATTGCATATTACAGTTTCAGAATTTTAAAATTGACTGATCAAATGTTTGATAAAACCAATCATAAAACCAAACAAATGATCAATATTAGCCTTTTTAAAGTTCCAAAAAACCGTAGTGTAAACACCCGATATATGTGACCTCAAAAGCCAAATATATATATAAAAAAGTGATGACTTTAAACTCCTTTTTCAACACATATTCTGGGTAAAAGATGTTTTCCATGGGTAAAACTTCATTGCATCATCATTTGTACAGTGTACAATATGATTTGTACATCATGATTATAATTTAGGAGTACAATGTACCATCATACATGCGAAAGGTACAACCCTTTTTAGCCTACAACACATTAACCATTGTGCATATGGGCAGAAATAATAAATAAGCGGTTAAACCAAATAATAAACACCAAGAACATTCACAGCATAATCAACCATTTAATAAGAACATGTTTAATGTATATAAATTGGACATAAACACCCAGAATTTGAAGGCAAACAAAACAATCACATTGACGAAAACCCTTGCACATTCAATAACGAGCCCGGACGACGAAAACTAAGGCGAGATTTCGAGTCTGGGCTCGAAGCAGAACCCGGAAAACAGTTGGAGCGGAAACCGTTTCGTAACTGGGCATTTTTGTGACCATTTCCATTGATTCTTCTTCAAATCAAACACCAGAAGAGCCGGAGCGCCATAGCTCTGTATGTAGATCAAGTCATCGGTCCCGCTACTAGCAAACACATCGTCGAGCTCACCGAACCCTTGAAAGAACCGGTGTGGCATTCGGGACACTTCCCGCCATTCTTTCTTGTTCTCAAGAACCCAGATCCCAATCCCCGTGATGACATCTTGTCGGTCTGGTTTCCCGATCCCACCCACCATCACTAAGGTCCCGCTGAGGTTCATTAGCCGTCCGCAAGTGAGCGAGCATGGAACCGGGATAAACCCCCGGTTCAACAAGTTACGAACAGGTGATCGGGTCGAAAGATCATAACTCACGAGCCCGTGTCGGTTCTCTTGAAATGACCCGGTCGAAAAAATCATGAAATACAAAACCCCGTTACAGATCACGCTCTCGTCACCGCCTCGCCAACCTGTAAGCATCTCGGTCCACATAATCGTCCATGTCATTGTTACCGAGTCGTACATGTGGATCGAGAGGTCCCACTGAAAGTAGTTGTCGGGGACTTGTTTAGATTTCACGACGGTTACAGTGTAGTTTGTTGACATCCGATCAACTGAGATCGAGAGCGCGCTATAGTCACAGAACCGTAAACCCGGAGGCTCAAGGAGCCGCGAGCAGCATTTGGTGATGAGATTGCACACATAGAGCTCCGTTCTACTATCATTATCCATGAAACAAACTAGCCCACACGATGATGCTATGAACCATCGGGAGGTTTTGACCATGTATGGGAGCTCAATCGCGTACCACTTTCTTAACACAGGGTCATACGCGTATCCAACCGGCTCATCCGAGCTTGTAAACATGAAATACCATGGTTTTTGAACTGAAACAGGTGACATGTTCCATAAAAACCGTCTCGAATTCACGATCTCATGCCATCTTTTACACACACAACCGACTCGAAAGATGCTTGCAATTGGGAGATAAGCAAGGATTCGTTCAAGTAAATCATCTGGCAAGATCAAATCGAGAGATATCGCGGGTAAATTGTCATTTTTACCCTCATCATCAATGTCTGAGAAAGAATCAATACCCTTATTGTCTTTAGGAATAATGTGATCATAACAATGACTAACCCATGATGCTTCACCCTTCATGATCAAGAAGATTTGAACAAATCTGATGAACAAACACAAGCATAAAAGTCAAATAAAGTCAAAATTGCTCCAACTTTTTTTTGTTTTAGACGTGAAATTAGAAGATTAAACAGAGAACGACTCACCTGAAACAAAATCAAGATCAAAACCAGCTAACAACATAAAAAAGATGCAAACAAATGCCATGAGTAAAAACACAAATCAGCAAAATTCCCAATTTAATTGACGGATTTGAGTGTTAAAAACCAAGATTATCATCTGTTTGGATTTAAAAAATTAAAATTCAGACCCAAATCATAATTTATCTCAAAAGGTGGATTTTGAACCTCCGATTTGATCTACGAAAACGGATTATTTGCATGAAGGAGAAACGGGTTTGAATCATGGAAATAGATTATTTATCCGAAACAAAATACAGCATACAAAAGACATTTAAAAGCATATTCTTGAAAATGATTAACAAAGAAACTGCAAAGCAGAGTCACTGTCAATAACAAGAATGCAACATTATCAGAAAATAATTTTTGGACCTTGAATCTGTTTTCTTGCTGTGAAAAAATCAAGAAAATGAACAAGAAACAATACCCACATAAGAATTTACGATATAAACTAATATATTATATACATATATTAAGTTTTACAAGACTTAATTGGTATCCAGATGAACATGATTTTAAATGGCAACTTAAAATAATTATTTAGAAATCAAACCCTAAAAAATGGTCTTTTAAAGAGGGGAAATCAAAATCAAATGATGAAATAATAATAAAAGTTAGGTAGAGTACTAAGAGCAGATAGAGCTATCAATCAAACATCAAGAAAGGCAACTTCAAATTGAGAGAACTCGTAAACCAAATATATATACAATTGTGACCCATATAATTCTTGGAATAATATACTAAAATTTTCAAGAAAATTACCTTAATGAGAGCTGATAATTCTTAGGTTTCTGTTTGAATGCTTGAATCCAAATGGGTGTTTCATGATTGATGAAAAAGATGAAGCTTGAAGAGAATGAAGAAATCCCCAAATTCACTCCATGGGATTCCAAAATTGTGAACAAATGAAGCAAGATCAAAAGGGTGTTTCACCGTTTTAAGATTAATTGGAAAAAAGAGAAAATGGGTCTGTAATTTTATCCCTTTCTTGATTGTTCTTCAACAAAACAGAAGATAAAGTATGGATTTGAAAGCTTTTTTTTATTTTTTTTCTTCTTTTTTTAAAATTTTTTTAGGTTTTTGGGTAATAAAAACAATGGGTAGTGGAGTGTAACCAAGAAAGGCTACTGTGTGTGAGGATGGAAGGGATGTTTTTGAGGTGGGTGTTTATTTAGAGGATTTGATGCATTTAAAATAGGGGAGGGGACGGAAGAAAAGCAATTCTTTTGGGATTTTGCAAATGGAAACAAAATTCAATGTTTCTTTTTTTGACCTTCAAAGATGCTATTATATGTAGTGTGAATTTAGTTCAATGTATTACATGATCTAAATTATTTATATTTTTTTTGTTAAATTATGTTTTCTTGATGAATTGTGATAGAAATGTGTTACAGATTATGACAATTCGATAGTGATTGTTAGATATCTAAGATCAAACTGATCAATTAACTGATACGACTCGTACTAATATCTAATTTATGCTTTATTTTAACAAGTATATTTAACTTTAACCAATTTAGTTACAAGCACATCCATCATTTGAAAGTAGTTCATATCGTGTTCTCTATTCATAAATATAAGTTTGAGTTTTTTTTTTCATAATTTGAAAAAAAAATTAATGTTAGCTATGTAAGCTTGTATAATACAAATTGTTAAATATATATATTTTATTATAAGAAATTTTTAGGCTAATCAAATGCATCTAGTAATCTTTTAATTTCAGTTATCTTTAGTTTATATATATGTATCATGATTATTATTACTAAACGTTAACTTTACTAACACTTACCCTCTCATATTTTTCATTACACTAGCAGCCCAAGAATTAAATTTGTCAATCTTGACATAAAACAAAATAAATTAGTTAGTTTAGGTGAGCAATTAGTGTATTTTGAGTTAAAATGGTAGAATCATAACATCGAATTAGTTGAGATGAGTAACACCTTAACACAACGCGAGTCAAGATGTATAACTTAAAAATTATGATAATATAATAAATTTAAACGTGTAAAAATTATATATATGATGATAAATTACTAAAGATTATACAAATAACTTATTTGTTTACTTACAACTCGTTTTAATTTAAATTAAATTGATGTTTTTTTAAAAATAATCCGTTTAAACCCAATCTAATTTTGTTTAAAAGTCATCCTAACTCAGTAACTCGAACTAATCTAAACATAAACTCGTTTTGTTTAATTTCCTGATCCGATCCAACCTATCCTTTTAGACAGGCTTACCAACAACCCTCATCTACTATGTTTCTCTCGTTAGGCTGTCCCCCACCCGCAGTTCCTCATTGGCGAAATAAAGTATGCAAGATACCAATTAGTCGCTTTCTTCTTTGATGAATCTTCCCATACTTTTTTACTTTGACTGGTGTTATTGTTTAATTTATATATATATTTGTATGCAATATATTCATATTTTATCATGTTTTATATGCATACATGTTATTTTTATAGGTATATTTTCCACACCAATTAAGTAGCTTTCAAGAGGGTAGAGGGTTGATTCATTGCAATCTAAAGAGGAAAATAATACATGGATAAGAAAGATTTGATTCCTTCTCGTGTTACTCGATCTTTGGTTTAGTTTCAAATCTTCAATTCCCTCAACTTATTTATGAGATGTCTTAGGTTCGAATTTGTACCAGAACACATTGAGTGAGGTAAAGTTAGGGAGTTTTCCCAGTTGTGGGGTTCTTTTTAGGTGGCTCTGGCATACGCTCCAGAGCGCCAAATACGAGGGAACGGTAGAAATTTCGTCTGTTGTCGTACCAAGAAATAATTCATTATTATTTTCTTATCAAAAGTATAACTCCTATTATTATTTTAATAATGTAAATTTACGAAGAAATAATACAAAAATCACATAATTTTTATTCATAAATCCATGTAATACATGAGCTTATTAGCTACTAGTTTAATATAAAGAGTGAAATACACACGAAAGATTCTTATTGTAAATTTGTAAGTTGGTATTTTAAATTGGGTTTTCAAATTCAAAATACTATATAAATATTCTAATAATACGAATAACACAAAAAGTATCTATCTTATATGCTCATTAACTTTAACGTAAATTATCAAGATAGTCCTTGTGATTTGCTATTATTTTATTTTTGTTTTTTATGTTTCATAAATTACTCATAAGGTCTCAACTTTATATATTTGTAACACATATAGTCCTTATGTTAAGGTAATTTGAATAAATATTTGAGGGTAATTTGGTGACTTGAATGTTTAAAGTTTAGGACTATATGAGTATTTATGAAAGTTAGGGAACAAGAGTAAAAATTAACAAATCACATGAATGATATCGGTAAATTACTCTTAACTTTAAATGTTAGTATTTTAAAAATAACCTATTTATCCCACTGTTTAAAAAACAAAAAATTAATGAAGTCATAAAATTACAAAAACAACTTGAAAACTATTTATCCATTGCCACCAATAACACACGCAGCCACCTCTTTAGCACTACATCACGACACCACATAGCAACAAAAGCAACCTACCAATTCTAAGTCCTTGTAACAAAACCAATGTTTTACCCGTTATCAAAATGACAAACTTATTAAAGTTAGCATAAGGCTTCTTTAAGTCAAGGTTTCACACCCTATTAAAAACGAATTGATTATGAAAAATTGTTGTTAAAAAGTTTATTTTTTTTTATATAATTTAACATGGTTGATAATGCTATGTTCACATATATGAGAATAGTTATAAATTTATGCAAGTTATACAAATGATACATGTAATTCCAGGGCCTTTGTTACCATTATGTTTTTCTTAATACAAGGCCAAATTTTAAAGGTTATTAGAGTTTTTTCTTAACACAATGTCAAATTTAAAAGGTTAGTATACAAAAACTCCCAAAATTAGAGGGTCTTATTTGTCAAGCTTCCCAATTGGCCCCCTTTTGCCTTTACGTGTTTTTATGGCATTTTTAATGTAGAACTCCGTTTATTTAATACAATGAAAAAAAAGAAGCTAATGGGTCCATTTGTTCTTTGATTGAAAATGCATTATGTCCAATAGCCACTCTTTACCTAATTGATCCCACTTTTGTGTTTCTTGTTATTTGTATTTATACAAAGACATAAATATATGTGTGAATAGGGATGTGAAAAAAAATAACCCACTTTTATTGCGCTAATCTGAAATATCACGTTAACATCAAGCAAAATATTGATTTTTTTAACATCATTGTAACATTTTTAGAACACTTTCTTATTTTATAAGTTCGCTTAAATTCATCACCGTTTGATAGTTAACATCGTTGTAAGTTTTTGACTTATAGCACCATAAGTGTTTTACACCCAAAACTTACAACGATTTTAACTCTCAAAGGGTGAAAATTTACGAAAACTCTTAAAAGAATAAAATTTTCAAAATGTGTTACAATAATGTTTAAAAAAATCCAAGATTTGACTTGATCTTGATTAGTTATTTCGGGTTAGCGCAATAAAGAGGGTTATGTATACTTTCATTCCCTATATATAACAATGATCAAATTTAAATGTGTTTTTTTCATAAAAGGGATATGAATGATTCTAAGCCTTTAATCAAGTTAATCGATATTTAAGAATTAAGATAGAGTGGTCCATATTTTTCATTTGAAACTTGCGAGAATTGAAGATGAATGAGTAAAAAAGAAATAATCTACATTCGTTAACCTTTTTTTTGTGATAAATCAAGTTCTATTATTTTTTTAAAAATCGAATAACTTTTAAATGTTTAATTATTTTTTTAAAAAAATTACACCATAAATTAGAATTTTATTATCTTTAATTTAAGTTTATTATTGCTATAGTTTTTTTGCGTGGTTCATGATTTTTACGCTTGGTAATCATTGGACTGTGATTATATAGCTACTCCTTGATTATGCATGGCAAATGACAATACATGATTTTTATATAGTGCGGTCCGTGATTATTGATTCGTGATTATATAGTTGATCATCGATTATATGTGCTAAATTATGGTAGGTGATCTTTATATAAAGCGGCATGTGATTATTGATCTCTGATTAGGCAGTTGTACTTGGTTATGTGTGTTGAATTACGGTCCGTGATTTTTTTATTATGCAATTCATGATTATTGGTCCGTAATCATACATGTAGTCTTTGATTATGTGTATTAAATTACGGTTTGTAATTTTATATAGCATGGTAAATAACTTTATTTTAACGATAATACCCTTACTTAGATGACACGTGACGACGCATTTTAGTTAGGTTCGCACGGTTTTTCTTTTTTGCACAACACTTAAGTTGGATGTTTTAAAAGTTTGCATGGTTCGTTCTTGAGACATAACCATAACAAAAGCAATTTTTTTAACTTGGTAGTTAACTAAAACCGACTTTAACTACTAACATAAAAGACCAAATGCACCAAAAATGTCAAGAAGTGATTCATTTGTTTTGAACGATTTTCTTTTATAATCACTGTATATCACTTAAATTCTTAAAGCTACCAATGTGGGACAAAGTGAGAATACAAACAAACATTTAGATTATAATTAAAAAGTTGTATCATATGCGATAAGAGTTGTAAAACTCTTAATTTTAAGATATTTAAGCAAGTTAATATTTTGTCCTTCTTATATTGTATTATATAGTATAGTAGTATAGATAATATATAAGTTTTTATAACAAAATTTTTTCTTTTAGAGAAAACTAACAAATTTTTTTCTAATAATCAATTTCTAAAACAGTATTTTCATGTGTGGTGGACACATTTATTATATAATCGTGTGAATAGTAAAAGTACTCAAGACAGTGACAATATATGAAAAGGTGAAGCCATTGTAAAAAATAATCAAAAACTCATAAGGTGAAGCCAAGTGCCATATAGAGTCATACCATGAAAATATTGATCGTAGGTCTAGGATGCCCTGAAGAGGCAAAGGGTGAACATTTTTCAAACGTGTTCGACTTTATTAACCTTTGCATATTCACTTTATTGGTAAGGGTATGTGTAGTGATCACATATCCATCACTTCACGTCGGCGTCACATAAACAAACAAAACCATCACCCTCTCATCACTACACGTCATCACTCCACGCCATCACCATGTGTTATCATCAAATTCTTATCAAGCCCCGCACCACCCCCTTCTTTTTCCCTTTCTTCCTCCTTCACGCTGTGAAGATGGTCACGAATTTGTCACCAAAGGTTGGTCACGCCCCTATGTGTAGTGGAATTGTAAGTGATAAGGGCGTGATGAAGGGTGGTCAGGCCTTCCTCACGTCTCACTACACATGCTCTAATAACGTGTATGTGATGAAGTGATGAACATTTATGAAAGTAGATTTCAAAAAATAAAATAAAAATGAATCTTCCAATGACTTGCACGCGTGGTTTGCTTTACAAGTGTATGTATATGCATAAACTATTTTAAACCATGCGTATGAGAATATTATGCATCCGTTAAACTAGGTTTTAACGTATTAGTATTGTACCAATGATTCAAACACGATCTTAAACATCAAAATATGAATACGATAACATATCATAACGATTGTTACTCTTACGTAAAACTCTAAATTAAATGTCAACCATCATAAAAACGACTACCACTCGGGTTGCTGTGTGAATTTTCTCTATTATGTGTTCGTAGAATTTTCTATTTTATATTTTATGTGCTTAAGAAATATTAATAATATTATAAATGTTGTGATTTGTAAAGTGTGTCACCATTAGAGATTTTTAAAATATTTTGATGTAATTTGTTACCAATAATAATAGAAATGATTAGATTATAATAAAAATTCTAGTGTAAACGTTTTCCTAAAACATTAAGTACTAGATTAAGAGAGAAAAATATAATTTACTAATTTGAGTTATTTAAAAAGTATATATGTTATTATTCTACCAAATTTTGATCCTATTTTTTATTCTTCATCTTTCATTGTATTTCTCATATTTATCTTTTTCTCCAACTTTGGAAAAGGAGTGTGAAAAACAACTATCAGGTTGGTGTTTTCATGTGCAAAAAAGCAGTTAATGGTTTCCAACTCAGTCACACTTTTCATATCTTTACTACAATTATTTAACAATATAATATAAAAATTAACATTGATACTTGGAATTTATTTTAAATACAAATTAAAAACATTATAAAGTTTAATAGCTTGGGATGGACTTGGTTTTGTTTATTACTAGATGGCGCCTTTCGCGCGTTGCCACGCAAATTTAACACCCTTGTTTTGACTCGGCAAAAGAAAAAAAACGTACAAAGAGTCGTAGCTATAAAATAAACTTAGTATGTGTCAAAAAGTAAAACAAAAGAAAAATAAAATTAAAATAGAACACTTGAAAAGGCAACATGTCAATTATTATTTTATGTGAAATTGAAATGTTTTATCTAAAGGAATTTCTAATGAAAATCGAATTTCTTATACAAAAATCATGAGGGAAATGAATTTCTGACGACAAATCTTAATTACTCACTGAAAAATCGTGAGAAATGAATTGATCGCGCGAAAAAACACGACGCCAATGAATTTATCGCGAGAAAATGAATTTATATCGCGAGAAATGAATTGATCGCGCGAAAAAACACGACGCAAATGAATTTATCGCTAGAAGGTGAATTTATTTCTAATAAAAAACGAATTTCTCGCACAAATATCATGAGGGAAATGAATTTCTGACGATAAATCTTAATTACTCACTGAAAAATCGTGAGAAATGAATTGATCGCTTGAAAAAACACGACGCAAATGAATTTATCGCGAGAAAATGAATTTATATGGCGAGAAATGAATTGATCGCGCGAAAAAACACGACGCAAATGAATTTATCGCTAACAAATCTTAATTACTCACTGAAAAATCGTGAGAAATGAATTGAACGCGCGAAAAAATACGACGCAAATTAATTTATCGCGAGAAAATGAATTTATATGGCAAGAAATGAAATGATCGGGGGAAAAACACTATGCAAATGAATTTATCGCGAGAAATCAAAATCTCGCGATATTCACTATTTATATTTGGTTTTTGTTTATATAGATAATATGTGTACTTTTTTGAACCGCAAAATTTTCCATCCATGTTTACTATAGGACTAAAACTATCAATCTATTCTAAAAAGAAATATCTTAACACGTCTTCGTACTGTTGGTACAAATGCCTTTTGGTATATAAAATGTGTACTTAACCCAAAATTTCTTAACTTGTTAGAAAACACTAATGTAGACATTTTTTGTTTGATAAAAAAAGGTTTTGAATTTCATTAATTACTTAAGTATTCTTTTAAATAGCTATTTAGCTACAAGTTATCACTATTATATGACCTATCTACCGGAATAAACAGTACTAATATACAATGTTTTCAAACAGGACCAGACTTCTTACTTGTTACTGGTCGGACTCAATTGAAGAACCAGATAACATAATAAATATATAAAATATTTAAAAAAATTATAAAATTAAACATCTAAACAATAATAATTAATGTTTAAACTAACATAATCATGTTTTCGTATTTTGATTTTAGTTAAAAAAAATGAAAACCGCTCCAACCGGTGAACCGGCTAGTTTGCTTGAAGCTAGTTCGCATGCTCACTTTGGTTGGCTGATCCTTCGGTTCCTGGTCCGGCCGACATGTCCGGTTCTAAAAACCTTGCTAATATGATGTTAAGTGACATCCGAACTCCAAAATATTAACACCAATGAAAAAATTTTAGGTTCGGTCACTGCTTCATAAATTTGATGAGTGACTATGCAACTCCATTTTAAGGGTCTCACATTATAAAATATTGTAACTTTCATTGTCTTAAGTTTTAAAGTTTAGCGTTTTACATAATTTAATTTTTAATCAATAGCTTTCGTTTGTTAGATTAAAAATATATATATATAATAATGAGTTATTTTGACTGTTGACTGTGTGTTATTGATGTGGAGAATGGGAATTACACCAACTTCCTCTTACAAAACTAAGGAATTAGGGGTGAGCATAATATAACGATAACCGAAAAATAACCGATAACCGCACCGAACCATAACTGATTTAACCGAAACCGACTTTAACCGACGGTTATGGTTAAGCAAAGCCATTAACCGAACCATGCGGTTATGGTTATGGTTAAGGCTATTCATAAACCGACTTTAACCGAACCGAACCGAATAATGTATATTTGTTTTTTAATATTTGTATGTTTTTAAGAAGTTATGGTGTAAATCAAGTATAGAAGGTGAATCCTCATTTTTTACTATATCAAAATATTATGAATTATATATGAGAGTAATATATTAGAAAATAAATCAAAGTTCACGTGGTTTTTACTTTTCGTTCACACATGCTTAGGCACTACAAAATTTTACAAGCTTCACTAATATTTTCATCATTAATATATCTATAATTCACAAGCATATTTCAAGTTTTTCTTAGTTTTTCAACAAGTCAATAATTAACCGAATTTAACCGAACCGTAACCGGTGGTTAACCGATCAAATGGTTATGGTTATGGTTATGGTTATGGTTATGGTTAAGGATTTACAATTAACCGAAGTAGCGGTTTTGGTTATGGAAATGGCCATAACCGCACCGAACCGAACCGAACCATGCACATCCCTATAAGGAATAATAGAGCGTTAAAATAATATTTTATAAATTAAAATGTATCCAAAGTTAGCTTTGGAAGTAGATGATGAGTAGTTAAGGAATGAAATGGTTAAATTTGAAACTTTAGATATTAAAAAAAATTAAAATGACATTTTATAAAGTATTTAAAAAAATTAATTGAGTAAACATATCAACTTTGAAAATTAAGGAGCAATTGTCCATAAAAAAAACCCACCGATATTTCTTTTTAAAAGTATAGTAATATTTTTTTTTCTTATTTAAAAACATATTTCTTTTTAAGAGTGTAGTAATACTTTTTTTTCTTGTTGATAATTAATTTTCTATACTTAAATTATTTGCGGTGCTTGACATTTTAGATGAGAACATAAAAAAGTTTTATCATATAATCAATTTGGATCCTTGGATTGAAATATAAAGGGTTAAATTTAACTGATAATTATACATGATTATATGAATATACATAGACACATGTGAAACGACTCTAGTCATTTGTGTCTGGTTACTTATTCTTGTTCCTTTATCCTTTTCAAGCATTTCAAAATGTTTTCTTAACTACTTTTATTCCATACTATTTAAAATCACTATAATAGGTCAGATTATTCTTACAGTTACCTCACACCCTTCACACCATTTATATGTTTTGTATAGTTCTATGAGGCGTATATGTGGTAAATCATTGTTTATCATAATTTGTCAATGTTACCTATGCGAGATGTATACAAGACCAATCATTATCAAATTATTGGGTGTCGGTAGGGGTTATACGTCTCGTATATGATCAGT
The DNA here is from genome assembly GCA_009363875.1 of Mikania micrantha. Taxonomy (NCBI): domain Eukaryota; kingdom Viridiplantae; phylum Streptophyta; class Magnoliopsida; order Asterales; family Asteraceae; genus Mikania; species Mikania micrantha. The sequence goes on along the minus strand of CM018689.1, from coordinate 51,537,134 downwards.
AAGATGCTAAAATAAAAAAAAATGTGTGTAAATAACCAAGTCTAATTTAAACACTATTACTGACTCAAACTATAAATAAGAAAATTTAAAAAAATTGTCACAAATCAATCACAGACAAGAGGAATAACTACATCTTAAACATATGTTTTCATTGTTATGCAATTCCTCTTTCAAGTGACTTTAAGGGAACCTCTTGTGTAGATAAGTAAAAGATTTGTATCTAAAAATACATGTATTTCTTGTAAACAATCAACAATTAAATAGGAGTATGTAGGGCTGTAAACGAACCGAACGTTCAGCGAACAGTTCGTGAACCGTTCGGCAGAAAGTTAGTTTATGTTCATTCGTTTAATAAACAAATGAACACGAACAAGAAATTCCGTTTGTTTAGTTAAATGAACGAACATGAACGGAGGTCGTGTTCCTTCATTTGTGTTCGTGAACGTTCGGTAACATGTTCGTTTACGTTCGTTTATGTTCGGTTAAGTTCATTTATTATATTTATCCATTAAATGTGTTGCTATTTTTAATTTTTAGTTTAATACCATAATACTTAAATTATTTTTAGTTTAATACTATAATGTATTAATTTAATATTTATAAATGATTATCTACATTGCTTGAGATTAAAAATGTTGATTTTTCTTGTTTAAATAATATGTGTTCGTGAACAGTTCGTGAACAAGCTAAATTCCTTAATGAACGAACACGAACAAGAATTTTCGTTCGGTAAGCGTTCATGAACCGTTCGTGAACAAGTTAAACGAACGAACATGAACAATGGCTAGTTCATGTTCGTTCGGTTCGTTTACAGCCCTAGGAGTCTGATTTAATATGCATAAAATTATGCATGCATTCATTCAAGTCGACCTACTAAAAAAATAGTTTTTTTAACAAAATTCTAGTCCTAATTTGATATATATTAGCCATGTTTAATGTTGATATAACCTATATTTGCCAAGTAAAAAAAAATTTAATATATATATATATATATGTGTGTGTGTGTATGTATGTATATGTTGAGCATCCTACTAAAAATCGAGTTATGTACACTTCTAAATCCTTCAAATACATAAGCCCATAAGGTACTCGTGCATTATGCTAAAACAGTAAAACGATATAACTATAATAAACTGTAATTTAGTAACATCAAGTATATCTGTATATATTATATTTTTTTCTTTTATTATTCAATTTTTTTGAGATTGTTATTCACACATTCAAGTATTCAACCTTTTTATGTTAGCATGCTCACTGATCCTATACGACTTGTATAAGAAATCAATCATTAACACTGATACCCAATTATTGGTCATGTATATGGCCGCGTATAGGATCTATAAGGTACTTATAGGTCTATACATTTCGTATATGAGCCCAATCAATAGTACCGAAAAATTTTGACATACAATTATTGCCCATATAAACCTCGTATAAATCTACACTAGACGTATAAGAGTGTGAGTCGTGTGAGAATATCGGAACCCATTTTTTTTGGGAATTCATAAGCACCAGCTATAATTTGTTTGATTTGAAATATAATTTTTAGGGAAAATCACCAAAATGGCCATGTTGACCGGTCAAATTAACATTTTAGCCACTTAATTCCCATTTTTCTTTGAAAACCAACCAATCAGATCATGCCATTTGGCAAAAAATCGCTTAGTTGTCAACTAATCGCCTCGTCAGCGATATTTTATGTGATAAAATCGCCTACTTGTTAAGCAATCGCCTAGTCAGCGATATTATAGGGGATAAAATCGTCTAGGAAAGCTAAATATCTCCTCGAGAAGACAAATTTGTACGTAAGAGATTTTTTAGTCATATTTGATCGCCTCGAGCCACGTAATATCGCCTAGGGAATACAAATTTGTACCCGAGCGATAATATTGTCACATCTGATCGCCTAGGGAATACAAATTTGTACACGTCAGCGATATTATGGGGGATAAAATCCTTGACTAGGACAAATAAATCGCTGATGGTGGAATCCGACGAACAAGTCAGCGATTTTATTCCATGCATAATCGTGCAGTCAACGATTTTTTTTGGGTCAAAGGCTAGAAATGTGAGATTTTTTGTCAATGGCTATTTTCGCTTTTTTGACTAGTCAAACGGCTATTTTCGTGATTTTCCCTAATTTTTACTATTTAGATTTGATGGAGTCTAATCAGGGCTCAGAGGTAATCCTAAAAGTCAACTCTGTTAAGTCGTAAATGATCGTGGCTCACCACAAACACTGTGGGCCTGTGCGCACAATATCACTGCACTATAGGGCGGCAGACCCAACAGTCCACCGTCAATTTTTCAAAGGTCCTCTTTTTACACATATACTTTTTTAATTTCACACATTTTTTTATACTATGTGTTTTATATTTTATACAGACTTATACACTTCTTTATATGTCTCGTATGAATAATGTTTAGAGGTGTGAAATTTAAAAATTGTGTACGAATAAACAAGGACATTTTATTCTCACACCTAATTCATAATTCACACACATACTTTTTTTTTGAACGGCAAAGGTATCAATCGTGTGAACCAATTGTTTCCAAGCCATGTAACTAAGGTATAGTTACCTGGAACTCATATGAGCCACCACAACCACCCCAGGAGGAAACTCCACTGGGAAAACCCCCTGAGCCCCCTCAGACCCAAATTTCGCTGCGAGAAGGATTTGAACCCAAGAACTTGCATTTGAAAGAATCTTGGAGTATGATTGAGGGTTTGAGGCAATGCCTCATTCATATACGTGACATTCATATTGATGTTATACGGCTCGTATGAACCTATATATTTTGTAATATCCTTAGATTTCTCTCATAATTTTATCTTCACCTGTTTATACGACCGATGTATAGGTGGAGTGTGTTGTACAGGCTGTAAAGGGTCTAAGTATATATAAGTGTACGTGTAGAAATCTGATAGGTTATATCTCGCTTGTCATAGTGCTGTCAGTATGCATGTGTCGGCGTTTCAATGCGCCGCCTCTCACATGGTTTAGAATTAAATAGAGGGAAACTTTTATGGGCTTTGATAGTTAAAGTCCGACCCAATGCTCTTGGCCCAGTAATGTTTTCAAACCCACGTTTTTATAAACCAATTAGAGGTGGGCAACAAAACGGACCCAGAACCGGCAACCCGAACAGGAATCGGACCATGTCATACTTGAACCGATTGGTACAAACGGGTCCGGTTTTTTAGACAAATTAAAACCGGAACCGGGAAAACCCGAACTGGTTCCACCTGTATCCGGCCAAAACCAGAACCAGAACCGACCAAAACCCGAACTGGAACCGGTCGAAACCCAGAACTGGAACCGGAATTGGGAATTGACTTTAAAAAAACCCGATTTGCACACCTCTAAGACTAATAACTAAATTATTGGTATGTTGGTTTTTACTTTATTTCACTTTTAATTTTTATTCTTCATAAAGTATTTGAATAGCCATTTGTTTTTTAAAATAACTTTTTATAAATTTTATTTGTGATTCACGGTGGAGGAGCTATATCTACAATTCATTGCAGTGTTTGGGTGTGGGTGAAATGGACGAACCAGACTTGCAATCGCAACAATGATCGATGGTGATTGTGATTGATAGTGGTGGATGAGCGGAGATGAGAAAATGAAAACAAAAACAAAATTTTAATAAAATATTTCACAAAAAAAAAAAAAAAAAAATATTTAAATAAAAAATAAAATGTTTTCGTGGTTTTATAGTGGTAGATAAAACTTATGCCAGAGGTGTGTTTTTCAGTAGGCAAAATGATGCATATGCTGTTATTCAGCTACACAATGCATTAATCCTGTAAACGAACCGAACGAACACGAACACAGGCATGTTCGTGTTCGTTCATTTAAACCTAACCGAACATGAACACGAACACATTAACGACATGAAATTTGTGTTCTTGTTCGTTTATTAAAAAAATGAATATGTTCATGTTCGTTTGTGTTCGTTCATTAATAAATTAAACGAACTGTTCATGAACATAAATGAACACAAACGAACTAAAATAAACGAACAAACATAAATGGACATTTTTTTAACACCATTGAACATTCATTAACGAACATGAATATTATTGAACAAGCATAAACGAACACAATTGAACAAGTATAAACGAACACAAACGACAAGTCTCTTAAATGTAAATATATATCATTCGTAAATTAGTCAGTTATCCGAACAAAAAATAACATTACATAGTTAACGAACATAAACTAACATTAACGAACACAAATAAACGAACGTAAATAAACGAACATAACCGAACTGTTCATGAACATAAATAAACGAACACAAGGTGTGTTTATGTTTGTTTATTTAATTAAACGAACACAAATTTTATGTTCGTGTTCGTTCATTTATTAAATGAACGAACATAAACGAATTTCTTACCGAACAGTTCACGAACAGTTCGGTTCGTTTACAGGCCTACAAAGCATACATTTAAGGCAATGGATTAACACTTGAGCATAAGACTCGCAAAACAGGTCTTAACGGGTTTTAACATGTTTCAGACAACGTGTTTAATGCAAATATAAACATGAAAACAACTTGTTTAACACTTGGTTTGATAATTTAAGCATAACAATTCTATATTTTATGTAACAAAAAAGAAAATTGATGAAATATATCCTCTTAATTTTTATTATTTTTAAAAAAGTAAAAAATCAAATAGTAATTTTTTTTGCTAAACAGGTCTAATCGTGTCTTAACAGATACCCATTTTGCCAGCCCTACTTGAGCATTGTCTACAGACTTGATGCAGTTTTACACAACAAAAAATCATCAAACTTTAAAAAAAAAAAACAGAAAATGTTATATATTTTCACAAAGAATTGACCCAATGAAAAACTATAACTTCTACCCAAAAAAAAAAAAAATCTATGGTATCTAAGAAGCTTTAAAACAGTAGTTATAAAACCGTTTCATTATCAGGTGGCGGTTTCACATACTTCCCTATAACCTTTTGATGAGTCCTGTTTTTGATCCTTTGAATCTTATCTTTGCTTTTTTGCTTTCTTTTTTCTTTTTGTTGTCTCATTTGATTTCTTTCTTTTTCATACATTCCTTGCCAGAAAACCTCGCCCGTTGAAGGCCATAGCCACCGTCGTTTAGGGTGGTCTGAATCGGCTTCTTCGGCAAGATCTTCATCCATGGATTTTAGGGTTTTGTAATTGAACCATTTGATCCACATTTTCCCTCTTCGGGTTTTGTAATTGTGTTGTTCTTCAAGCGTTCCGGTTGTAGGGTTTATGTACACCATTCGCCTTGCGCTATGGTATGCCCATACATTTATAAGAAGCTCAAGGACGCGTGAGTAACAATGTTTGTCCTAAAAAACCACATTTTTAAACTCAAATATCAAAACAAGTTAAACGCTTTTCTGAAGAGTGAGAATATACTGGATATTTTTTTTTCTTTTGTTTATACCTCTTTTACCCCTTATGGATATAACACAATTCAACTCACCTATCATAAGTACGCGGGTTGAAAGGCAAAGATTACCTTGGATAAACTTAGGTAGCAGAAACCACTCTGTTGATGTTCCTCGTAAATTTGCGCATCCAACGCGTTCACAAACATTCTGCAAAAAGATTATGACAACACAAATTCAATATCATAAAAAAAGAGGAATCTATATAGCTTTTAAAATTTCAATTTTTTGACAAAAGTTCACTAAAAAGATCTTTGAAACCTTGAAAACATGACGAATTCCAGAAAAGATTTGGTGGGCAAAGACCAGCTGTTCATGACAGACCATGAATCTCCATCCACAGGCATTGGAGGGACATATGTCGAGTTGTCGTTCACCCCATACATTTTCTTGAGAGCTTCGGAGAACGCAAACCTTGTACAAATCAAACAATTCGTTGTTGTTGAAGGGTGTTTCATACATTTCACAAATAATCAAGCATTTAGCATCATGGGATATTCCTTATATATTGAAATCAAATTCTTGAAAAGTATTCAAATTAAAGTTGTCTAAATTTTAGACATTTTACAAATAATCAAACATTTTAGAGCCTTACTTGCAATTTCCAGCGTTTATAGAATCACAAAATGTCCAAAAATCTTGTTGCATCGGGTTTCTTGGATCTTTATCCATTCGAACCCAAAAATACAATGCGTCACCGTGCCTGCGGGCTTGAATGTTGTCTAATAAAGCCACCTCAGCAGCCTTTGATAAAGAAACCTGTTTTTATTTCCAGAAGCTTAACTCTTTTAGATTTGAAAGAAGGAATACATATATAAAAATTTGTAACATTTAACTTGACAGATTGTTTGGCTAAAATCTTTGACCAAAATACCCATCAATTAACCCAAAATGAAAGAAATCTTGTAGAACCAAATCAATAATCAACAAATTACTTGTAATGTTGCTATTCTTTTTGAAACTAGGAATCAAAGAACAAAACATGCCTTCTTAGCTGTAGCTCTCCATGATGAAAACCCGATCCAAGAATTTTTGTGAATACGGTCAATACGGTTAGCAATCGCAAACAACGCGCCAAAATCACCAAGGGCATCACGGTAATAAGGTATGCTTAGAAGAGGAAGGCGTGAAGGTGCATCAATGTCGTCAGTTCTTGATCTTCTACCTTTACTTGACTATAATATCACCAAACAACCAATTTAAGTTCAAAAAAAATGCACTAAGAAAATAAACTTATCTTTTATACAACCCAAAATCAAGTGCAAGAATTTAGATAGAGGAATTTTTTTTGGATAAAGGGTTTTGTCTGAAAAAATATTCCAACAAAAGGAAGAATACAACATCAAGGGGGCATACCCCGTCAATACAGGATATCCGTCATTGAGCAAGTTAAAAGGGTTAAAAGCCACCTAAAGTCTGTTTTAAGTGTATACAACCTCCTAAATCATTTTGATACAATACCATTAAAAGTCTACTCAAGAAAAAATAAACGGGTCAAGTCAGCTGAGTTGGGTCTTAACTCTATTTTTGGAAATATTCTAGATGATCCATTCAACTCCAAAATTAGTGGTCAAAACATTTAATGGGATGGAGCAGTTTATGGTGGTCAAAATAACTATTGGGAAAGAGTAATCTACGAGCAAGAAATCAGGAAGTCATTAGCATTATAAATAGCAGGCTTTGTTTTCACTTTTGATTTAGTTCAGTTTATGTATTTTGATTTTTCCTTGGTTCTTGGTATTGGAGACTAGCCCTTCTCGAATCGGGCCAACTATCTTAGTTTCTCAATAAATTAAAGATTGATTTTCCAGTTTCTATCAGATTTCATTTTAAGATTTAGATTATAACTATGATAATGTTCTTTTCTAATCAGAAGGAACAATTTAAAAAAAAAAAATCAACAATAGAGTGTGACAACCTGAAAATCAACCTGTTTCAATCCTAACTTTTTAACCCAACTCGCCCATCTTGTCATCTGTTATTAGCATCTAAAAGCAGTAAAAGTTCAGATCTTTACATAAAATAAATTGACTCACCAGCCCAAGACCACGATAAAGTGAACCATTATGCAAAAAGGGCCAAGCTCCCTGACCAAAATAAGGTTCATAGATGCATAACGGTTGACCTGTTCTTTCAAGCTCTCCATCATCTCTCTCATGCAAATCATTCTTATTCCTGTCAGCTTTCCTGGCACTTCGATACACTTCCTCCCATGTTCCTCTTGGTAGCTCGCTTCGGTCCCTCAACTATATAAAATAAAAACTTAAAGAATACATTAAAATATCCAATAGCAGGATCATGTTATATATCAACAACAAATTAATTTGGGCTCATAAATTCCTTTTACTATCTCCTTAGAAAGGTTTATTAAAGTTTTCATAAATAGTCAACATTTGACTCAAACCATATCTGAAGTCGAAATACTTCTTAATTACCTCACCATCTTCTCTTCTCTTTTTAGCAAATGCTGTCTGAATGCTTTTCTCTTCTTCCCAAATACTATACAAAAACGTATCATCGGCTGAAGCATCAGCAAAACTGTTTTTTAGAGTTCGATTCAACCTATTTTCAAGCTTGTTCAAGAAATGATGAATCCTCAAAGTTCTATTTACATATTTACTATCTGCAATATCTTCAAAATAATGCCACTGCCACTCGGTTTTGTAATTAGATGGAATTTCCGTTACTGCCCTTGGAGATGCAACTTCTGAAGGTAGGTTAATAACATTTTCTATTAATGAAGCATACCCTTCAACAGATTCTAAAACCATCATGTTTTTTGCAGTATGTTTTCCAATTGATGCAATATTTCGACCTAAAGATGATATTTTTCCATTTGACACCAACTGAAGCATAATTTGAGTTAAAACCTCCATATTCCTCTTAGGAAATAGGTACCCATTAACCTTGTCATCAACCTGAAATATGTTAATAATTTATCACAAAAGATGATAAAAAATCAAAATACATGCTCAAGAGGTTTAAAGGTTGTAAATTTAGAAGCATACATATTTCTTTATTACTGTGAGGTCAGGAGCTATTATTGGTTTCTCAAAGCACATTGCTTTTATTAGAATGTCAGGAAAAGATTGTTCTTCAAGAAACGACCCATATATCACAATATCTGCAATGCTCAGAATTTTGTGCACATCATCCTCATCATCAATGGCAGCATGATTTACAGTGCCACTTGGGTAGTTAAGATTTGAAGCAATTTCCTATACAAAATATTAAAATCAAGTTAGTAGGAATTGAAAGCCAAACAACACTATTATAGAGATACTCCGTCCATCCCATGTAGAGGTGGATGGGTCATGCATGGGTGGGTTGGTATACGGCTCAAAACAGGTTCGAATTTAGTTCGTATTGAAATGGGTCAGGCCGCATTGAGTTGATCCAAAACACATTTTCTCCATTTTCTAAAATACTTTATAAACAATGAATCTGTCTATTTCAATTAATAAAAGAATATTGCAACAACGATCTAAATCTTACAAGTAAAAATAAGTTAAGAGGTTGTATGCATTAGGAGTAAACTTTGAGCAACAGTCAATCGCTTATATTAACAAGCCTGTATACCCTTCAAAATTTCCAATTTAATGAGACTAAAGGAGTATTAAGTAGATAAAATGGAGGTTTTAGATAAAATATCCTACCTCAATGGCAGCACTGTAATTACCATTCAAATGATGACTCAACATTATGATCCTGAGACGTTGACTCGCATTATCAGCGACATTAAACTCTGCTAATAGTGGTGATAAGGCCTGTAAAACAAGTGCATGCTCCACCCATATTCCTTTATACAGAAATTGGCTTCCTGTTATAGCAATAACTAAATCATTGGCCCCAAAATTCATATTCCCACGAATGTTTTCTTCAAAAACAGTCATTGATTTATCTACTTTGCAAGCCTTAAATGGAAATCCAGGTATAACAAAGTAGTTTCCAGCATCAAACGCGGCATAATACATCTGAACAAAAATTAAATAAAAAATAAGTTATTGCAAACATTTTGATATAAATAATTGATTGAAAATAAGAAATGTGTCACCAAAATATACCGGTAGTGCATGGTTGGGGAAAACAACAACTGTAGCTCGATTAAATACGGCTTTCCAATCGTCAATCATTTGGATTTGGTCATCTGATACGTACTTTTTAAACCGGGTGGCAAGTGTTTTTTCTTGGATGGTCCATATAAGTGGTAATGATTTAAACGGTTCCTGTAAAAGGCTGTAACAACTCAATTTATTAACTCTATGTTATTATTTTTTACGATATCAGTATGATAAAATATGGCAAACTACTAAACTTACCCTGAAATCGCATCTTTTGCTTCAAGAGAATTGACAAGTATGGCACCATAGCTGCAAACATCATGTTATACAATAAATGAATATATTAAATAGCAATTAAATTAACATCTTAAATAAAATAACATAACAATATTATTTCTATTACAATCAAACATACTTTGGCCAGTCAATTATAATCTTTGTATCATTGTTAGCATCCACAATATTGACTGGAACTCCAATATTTTTCCACACATCATGCACAGGGCCATCTTCAAGTGAGTAAACCTACAAAAGATTAACTCGTAAATAGTATTAACTAAAGAATAAAATATTTAATCTTTACAAACTTGATGAATGAGACAATTGACCAAATATTAAGTAATCTATAGAAAGAACCTTTTCTCTTCACATAAGTGACAACAACAAAAAGAATCTGCATTACTATCTTGTTGCTTCCAGCAAATTAGTTAATAACCTGGGTTTGTCCAGAGTTTGTGATACTTTATCATATATATAAAGAGAAACATTGATTTATCCAAGCAACTTACTTTGGGTACAAAATGTCACGGGTTCAAATCCTGTCATCCCTACCTATTACTGCTCCTTTGCAGGTGCGGCGGTCAGCTCAGTCAGAGCGGAAGCAGTCAGGCGGAGACAGGATTGTTAGAGCCGATGTTCCTTTTCGAAGGGCGTTCATAATGTGTTTTTAATAGAACTTGAGTTAATTTACTTCCAAAATGATAAAGTTATAAAATTTACTCTATATAGATTATCATTTTTATGCCACTAGAACATCAAATTGAAAATTATAACTAAGATGGCCAATTTCTCTTAGAGAATCAAATTACCTCAATTTCATAGCCAATTGCTCTCAAAGCAGCTGCAACAGTGACCATTAACACTTGATGTGGATCAGCCAACAGATCTGCAAAGACCTAAAAAAGAGAACTACTACATCTCAAACTTTACTGAACCCAAATCAATATACCATCAAGAACTTGAATGAAAAGCATAAAAATTCATTAAAATTACTACAAAATTACTCACAAAAGCAAGCTGAGGATTTCTGTGCCCAAATCTCACTACTTTTCTTGAACCTCCAAAAGCCAGATAATCAAAATCCTTATGTTCTTTTTGGAATTTAAGCAAAAGCTTAGTGGGCTCAAACTTAACCCCTTCACCAAAATCCAACCCACTAATTTCTTGAAACAAATTCTTCAATTCCCCTTCAAAATCATCATCTTTTTGCTTCAAGAAACCAGCACCATCTTTTTCCACATTGGATAATGGCAAGAACATTTGGAACACAAACACAAAGAAGATGAAAACAGCAACTGCACAAATCCATTGCAGGTAATCCAGCTTCTTTACAACCATAAATCTTGCAAATCTTGATCTGGGTCTTTGAGCAAATGAACTGTTTCTTTCATTTCTAGATGAAGATTTGAGTAAAGGATCTCTTTTTGATGGCAAGATTCCATTTTCAAGAGACCCCATTTACATTCCCACCAATTGATAACCTAATTACTCAATTTCCCACATATTACACACCCAATCCAAATCAAGAAACAAAGAGGGCCACTTTTTGCTTTTCTTTTGGGGTGTTTGGCTCAAATCGGATTACACCATCGCAGCAAACCCATTATATTACAAATGGCAAACAAGAAATTAAATATTGTAATCAAGATTTCTTGAAAAAGGGTAAAGACAAAAAGGGCGGCTTTTTTTTGCTTTGTTCTTGAGTATTTTGGCTAAAAATTGGGATTAAATCACTACACAAAGTACAAATGACAATATGAAGTAGGAATCGCAAGAACAGAGTTTATGTTTTTTTTAATAATTTTTGCAATTTTACAGATAAACTTCATTAAAGAAATCAAGAGATGCTTGTGACTTCAGAGCGGTGATAAAGAAAACAGCTCAGAAGGTTTTAGAGAGAGAATAAGAGAATTTTATTCTTTTTATCTTGGTCTTATCATTTTTCTCCGTGCGCGGCTGGTGTATCTTACGTCAACGGTTTGATTTTAGGTTATGTTCTTTAAAAACATATGATGTACAAGTTTTAAAGCATTGCCTACAACATTCGTGATGAGTTTTTTTTTAAATACATGAAAAACTTATTTAGCAAAATGGGTGATTTAAAAAATATTTATTAAATTGGATGTTTTTTATTTATTTATTTATTTTTAACTATTTATTTTAGTTCAATCAATATATTATAATATTTTTCTATTTTTTTCAATCAACTAACTATGAAATATGTTGATTAAATTAAAAAAAAATCATAATAAATTTGTTCAAAATATAAAATACATGAAAAACACCCATTTTTATAAATATTTTTCAAATCACCTATTTTAGTAAATAAGTTTTCTAACAACACTCTTTTGGAAAATAAGTTTTTCGAATCACCCATTTTAGTAAATAAGTTTTTCAAATCACCCATTTATGATGTAGAGTTCTTTGGGTTCAATCCAGTTTTTCAAATCACCCATTTATGTCATCTGGTTCTTAAATCTGGTCCGACCAGTAAACAGTAAGACGTCCAATTTATCGTCCGATTCGGTTCTGAAAACATTGGTTCAGACATTTGAGATGAAGGACCGAATTTTGATTGGGCTTAGTCAAGTGTGTTTTTTTGGTTTACTCATGTGCTATGCTAAATTGCTCCTTTTATTTTGGGTGAGCTAAAAGAAACGTTACACAAACATCATGACACGCTTACATTGTATAATCGATTATAGTAAGATAGTTATATTGACCGTGTAAATTAGCTCGTATGAGATTTACAAGGGTTATATAACTCATGATATATGTGGTCACACAATTATACAACTCACATAAATTAACAAAAGTTTCTAATGTGACCTTGTTACCATTTTTGATTTTTAATATGACCCTATAACAACATCACGTATAGTGTATCTATAGTTTGAATCAAACACATAAAGAGATCAAATGAATCAAGGTCGTTTCTGAGAGATTAGGGGCCCTGTACAAATACTAAAAATGAGCACCATGTGTGTGTATGTGATAATTAGTTTGTAACTAAATATGAAGTGAGTTAATTTGTTTTTTTGACCTAAATTTTAAATTGTAATGAGTTATTGGGTCAAATGTTTAAGAAAACAGTTTTTCTTTAAACTTTTATAAAATTCGTACCTGGGTTAATTTTTTTTTAAAAAAAATTGGAATGTAATTATATGTGTTTGTTGTGAAATAAATTAATATGAAATACATACAATTTTTTTAAAAAAAATTAGGGCCCTCTAAAAAGAGTGGACCATGTGCGATCGCACCTCCCGCAATTGCTCGAAGACCTCAATGAAATGAATATTGGTTGTGATCGTATATATCTCTAATCTTGATATTGCATATGTGAATTTTTGCGACAATGCAAACATAGTGTAAGATTTGATTGTTTAGTTTTAAGCCAAAACCATAAGTAAATTCAATTTACATTTAGTTTAAGGTAAACATGACCTTAGCGGGTTTATGTTGTAAGAAGATTTATATCATTTAGTTAACTAATGTACACTTAAAAAGAGAAATTGGTGTGCGTTTTGTGCTTAAGCATAATTGTTTTATAAGTGTTTTTGTTTTTATGCAAATTTACAATTTTGTAGAGTTATCTAATATATACAACAACAACCAACAACAACCTTACCCAGTATATTCTCACTTTTAAGTAGGGTCTGGGAGGGAAGGATAGATACAAACCTTACCCCTATCCCAATTGGGACAGAGAGGCTGCTTCGAAAGAGTCTCCGGCTCAAAGTTATCGTTTGAAGTTGATCATCCCAATGATTTTAACGTTATTTTCACAAAATAATTGAAATAACGTTAAAATTAGTGCACTTTTACTTTTGTCCCTTAAGGGCCCACGCATATATATATTATATGTGTGCACCACAAATGGGGCGTAAGTTATCTAATATATATATATATATATATATATATATATATATATCTACCGAGAAAATATCAAATAAAAAGTTCATTTTGCCTAAGAAGTCTAAAAAGTATTTTTAAAACCTCAAAAACCGACCTAAACGAATTCCGATTGAACTCATTTCGATGGCGTTAGAATCGTCTTATCGAACCCTACAATATTAGCTTTTAGGTTTTTGCTTTAACAACTACTTTTAAAGTTTAGATTTTAGGGTTTGGTTTTGGCTTTTTAGGTTTTATCTTTAGGTTTAGGGTTTGCTTTTAAAGTTTTGGTTTTAGTATTTGGGTTTATTGTTTATGATTTAAGTTTTAGGTTTTAGGGTTCAACAAGCCGGTTCTAATGATGCAAAAATGAATTAACCGGAGTTTACTTGGGTCGTTTTCGAACTTTTGAAAATCTTTCTTAGCCTTTTTAGGCAAAATAGACTTTTTTAGGGGAACCTTCTCTTATATCTATCTATCTACCTATACTAATAAATAAAAGTTTTAGTGACACATGTCATGTTTTTAGAGATTCTCAAATTTTATTTCTCTTCTCTCTTTCATATTAAATATCTAATATTAATTATACTTTTAATACATTTTTAAAATAAAAAGACTTTTTAATACATTAAAATATATTAATATAAAGACACTTTTTTTAAGAAAATTATTATAGATTTAAAAATTTTCAAAAACAATTATTTGAAACACAATGTTTAAGGAAAAACAAACTATAAAAAAAAGTTAGTGTTTAAAGAAATAATATTATTATTTTAATACTTAAAATATTAAATTATAAGAAATTTTAATCGTATTTTAAAACCCAAAAAGTTTCCTGTGAGTCAACTCATTAATCTATGCATGAGAAGTTTCAAAATACATGTATGTATACAAAACTTATATAAAAAGACATGATATGATAAAATGAGATATGAGTTATTGTTATGATATAATTATGTTTGTTGTATATATTGAAGTGAAAGTTTCTCACGTGTGGGAAAAGGTCTAATTATAATCGTATTAAGTTAACCACACAAAAGATGACCACATGTAACTAAAAATATAAAATCGTCACTTAGTTCAGATATACTTGTAGAGTTTTACACCAATAATTATGTGGTTGTGCAAAAATCTTGTCATTTCAAACTTGCTTAATTATCACTAAAAGAAGCTTGAAAAAAATTCATTCGAATTTTGTTTGGTTGTAAATGAGCCAAGTATGTTCAGTTCGATTTCCGAATGACCTAAGCAAGAGACAACGTAAGCTCGGACAATTGCTCCCTTGGCTCGCTCGTTTAAATATAACTCAAATATACACACACACAAATAATAATAATAATAAATATACAAAGTTTTGAAACTCTAATTACTAATACAAATCTTACATACATGACCCCGACCCTCGCCTTCATTCTTCACAAGTTTAGTATTTTACGTAGCTGCAACCCCTATTATTTGGTTTTTGCATTAGCATGTTACAAGTTTTTGATGATTAATAATGTTATTAGTGAACTATTCGAACAAATGAATGATTATGCTAATGAACTATTCAAATGTTTTTAACTTTCTTATGATGCTTTCATATAATGATAATTTGTAACTTATAAATTTAATTTATGTTTTGTATATATATTTGACTGAACTTATTGATTATTTTAAATTGTTGGGTGTGGGATTGATATAGTTTTGATTTTTTATTAAATTTTATTTTGAAATCGAATCAAACCGAGCTGCTCGATTTGTATATGAGCCTAGCACGAGCACAATATCTAGCTTTGTTTTGTAAATCCAAACTTACCCGATCCACTTGGTTGGGAAACGAGCCGAGCATAAACAGACCTCGCTCGATTTGGTTCTAAATGACTCCTATACATTCTTATAAAAATTAGTTGTCCAATATATCGTTTCATTAATATTTAGAATGTATTGGCACTTCCCTTTTAAGTATGGTCATTGCCCTATTTTAAAATACATCTTTACCTAACAAAAGAGTAGCTATGGTGACACATTTCACTTTATGGTTTGACATCAATGTCACGCCCCAACCGATGGCGGAATAACGTCGGGGGGCGACGCGACTGTTCATAACACGTGACACTAATTTAGTTTCATAATTTAATCATACCAAATTCAATACATGCTCAAATCAAGTAGTTTTCAACATAGAAAAACATAAATTAAACATTGTTTTTAATTACTACACTAGGTCCATAGTTTCCTACATGTAGCATCGACTTGTAACACTCAAACCGCATTTCCTGCAACATGTATAAAAATAGAGAGTCAACAAATATGTTGGTGAGTAGACATATGTTTGAAATATGTAATAGATTGAAAAATGTGAATTCTTATGTCAATGGTAGAATCTAAGCATGTATGAATAAACATGTGCATGATCAGACATTTGTTGACTAGACGCTTGACTCGCAAGTCAAGATTAGAATACGGTTTCAATCGCCCGAATGCCCTCTATAGGGTCAAAAGATGGACGGGCGTCACCTAATAGATCTATTATTGTTACCATTGGCTCATAGAGTTAGTTATCATAGTAGAATTAGACTTCGAATAGCACACACATAGAATCGTAGTTTAACACATATGACATAGTACATACACATAGACATAGAGTTTGAATCCGCAAGTTTTGTGAAATAGAATTTGAAATTGAATAGCGTATACATGTTGCACTCAATACCTTGAAATGAAAAGGGCTACGAATACTCACATAGTATGATTAATGATTGACTTCTTGATTGTAGTTTATACGAAGACTTACTCGGTTCCTATAACATAATGAGTTCCGTTTGAGTTTGTATACTTGCTATAGTTTATGTAGTTGTGTTTGTGTTCTATTTGTCGAGATTTTATTAAAAAAAATATGTCTTACTTATACTTGAAATATTATTTTATAATGCCTTGAAATTAGTTAGTGTCGGATTTAATAAAAATTTCGTCATTATAACGACGCATTTTGGGAAAGTTACCATTTTGCTTAGCAACTTCAAAACTCATAAATTATATTAACATATATAAATATATACTTACAAGTATATACATATATCACATCATTCAAGTGTGTATATGAAATATATACACATTTATATATGTGAAAATAATTAATATTTATGTAAAAATGTTTAAGTTTATAAAACTGCTTTTGGACAGATTATGTCCGGCTTGTTCGGATGAACTTTAAAAATAGGAGTCGTTTGAATAAAATTATGAAACTTCACAGTTTAAGGTGTTTTGAACAACTTTCATTCAGAAAGTTTTTCGTGATTTTGCTTGTAAATGGGTCAAAACAGTCACACAAATATAAGTCTTTGAAGTTTATGTTTTAACAGATTTAGTCCAGTGAGTTTCGATTCGTTTTTGACATAGTAAACCTTTGAGTTAAATTATGAAACTCTCCAGTCTACTATTTTAAGATGTTATGAACAACTTTCATTTTGAACAACTTTCATTTTGAAAAGCTTTCATGATTCGGAGCTTAAGTAGGTCAAAACAATAGCACAAGTCAGGGGGTACAAATCCCCGCACTAATCTTGTGAAGGCTGTTTGGGGTATCATTTGGTCTAGTTAGAAGCTGTATAAGTAGTGCATAAAAAGCTAACACAGTGAAATTAGTCATAGAACTTGAGTTTGTTCCATGTGAAGTTGTTATGACCATTTTATGACTCTTTAAAGCCGTGACAACATTCTGCCAGAATTTTGGAATGCAAGATTATTACTTAATAAGAGTTTCACCAAGTTTTAAATCACCAAACGTCCATGTAATGGTACTAAGAATGTGAAATCATTCATTGGCCTCAGCTATGGTTTTTAGATTATTCCTAACTTGGATTCATATGCGTATATGCATACATATAGATATATATATTTATCATACTCACACATACATACATATGTGTGTATATATACGTATACATGCATGCATGTATACATAATATCCTTACACACACATACTAGTATATGTATATATGCATGCATTCACTCATACAAGAGTAAATTTAAAATGAAATGGATGGTATACCTTTGAATGATGAAAACTAGAAGAAGATGAAGCTTGTTCTTGCACCAAGCCTTGCAAAGATCTTTCAAAATCACCAAATATGTTAAGGAATGGTGAATTTTGAAGAGGAATATGTATGTATATATAGACGGGAGATGGAGAGAGAGAAAAGAGAGTTGAGTGTGAGAGTGGATGAGGTGATGGTGGAGTGTAAGAATTGTGAATAATATTTGTAAGGCTTTTTATCTTTTCAAAACATCATAGATATTCTTGCAAGGCTTTTAATATTTGATTCCACACTTGTCCTATTTTGGTTATTTTCAGATTAAAACAGGTATGTTCTGAGTATTACAGTATTTGAATCTTGTACTGGGTAATTGTTTTAATGATTTTTATTCGTAAATTATTAAGATATTAGAACTTACTAAAATACATAAATTTTAGCAATTAATAACAATATTAAATGATGTATGATATATTGCATTTGTCTTATTCGGCTAAACACATATACTTTCTGTTGTCTGAAACCTTAACGCGTAAATTATGACTTTATGGTTTTTATTTGTTTATTCAAATTAATTACTTATGCATTATTATTTTGAGTTAAATTTGGTATTTTGACTAAATTCATTTACTGATTAGCCACAAATATTCGTTTTAGATTGTTTAGCGTAAGACGGTGTTGAAATTACGAAAAATTCCAAATGCAGACTATGCATTTTTAAATGTTGATAAACCTTAAACGAGAATAAACATTTAATTATTACATTTCTGAATAATTCCGTCATAGTCAACGTTAAATATACTAACGGTGTTAATAAGTCAAATTAGAAAATTGACGGATGTCACACTCAACCTATTTTTCCCGCATATCTCTCTTATTAATTAGAGAACACGTCACTCTCTGATTCATTCTTAGCTTTTTTTTTCTCTCATATTAACTAAAATGTTATTAAAATAATACACAAAATTTAATATAAATTTAGATAATAGTATATGTTTAGTATTAAAAGAAATATTTAAATTTATAATTTTATTTATCAGTTAGACCAATCATCTAATAATTTTTAAATTTTTATTAATAAGTATTTTATATTTTTTTTATACAACTAGTGTGATACACGGGTTTATAATATAACATAACATACACAGTGAATTCTTACTTTTAAGTAGAATATGGTCACATGCAAAAGAAAAATGAGGACAAACATTACCCTTATCTTAAAATTTGTCAGGTAAAAACACCAAATATATATATTATTAATAGTATTGATGATGATGATGATGATAATAATACTAGTAATAAAATATTATTAATAATAGTAATACTAAAGTAATAATAATAATGCACATATATGAAACGAATTATATTAATCCAATATCAACTCTTAGTTAAATAGGAATTGAAAAACATTAATGTTAAAATCATGTGTGTTTGTCAATTGTCATAATAAGAAATTCAAATTGGAATAAATTCTACCACTCATTGTAATATTTTTTATTTCAAATTGAAAAACATTAATATGTTTTATTTGTTTATTTTTATTTTTTTTGGCTGTTAAAAAAAAAAAACTCATGGTAATCCAACAATCCGTTATTGCTCTATCGGAAATTTGAACATATCCACTATTTTTAGTTTCAACTACTCCATATCTTTTCGAAGGATAACTTCAAAGGATTTAAAAATTTGTTTTTTTTGGAGTGAATAAGTTATAAGTTTGAGGCTTAGCTTTTTAGGTGTGAACTAGAAAAGTGACCGCGCGTTGCGACGGGTGACACGAGTAAAACTCACGTGACGTAAAGTGATTCAAATATATCTAGTCAAATTAAAACATATTATATGTGACCCAACGTCTAAAAATTTGGATGACACCTAAAATCTTATGAGCGAAACTTTATGAAAAAGACAAATTCTAAACTCAAAAGGCCTAAAAGAGGTCAACGTAACGCTAAATAAGTTAAGACTTGGAACGTAAATAATTTAGAGCAAAACATATACGTTCTACAAAATCTAGGAATGGAACGTTAAAGTTCAGGAGTTAAACATAAAAGTTTTAAAATTGATTATAGAGATAAACATTATATTTTGAAAATATAAGAGGTTAAAATGACATTTTACCTATTTTAGCAGAGTTAAACATAAAAGTTTTGACATTAAGTGTAGGGGTGTTCAGAAAAACCGAAAACCATTTAAACTGATAACCGAACCGTATCCGTAATCAAAAAAATCGAACCGTGTCCGTAATCGAAAAAACCGAACCGAATTCTGAATTTGATTTTCGGTTCGGTTAATGATTTTAAATTTTTTTGAATTCGGTTTATTCGGTTAACCGATTAAACCGAATTCATATTTAAATTAATATTTTTTTTAGTGATATATAAGGTTGAATTCGGTTTATTTGGTTGAATTTGGTTTGTTCGGTTGACTTCTATTTATTCGGATCGGTTTATTCGGTTTTTAACCGGTTTATTTGGTTTTAATCGGTTTGTTCGGTTAACCATTTCCCGAATTCGGTTCGGTTAACGGTTGGGGAACTCTTTTTTTTAAAACGATCAAACCGAGCCGAATAAACGAACAAACCGTTAACCGAACCAATGAAAACCCCTAATTTAGCATAGAGATAAATTTTAAATTCTAAAAATATGAGATAATTAAAGTAAAAATCTATCAAATTTGTGAACTAAATATATAAAATTTTGAGAGTTGGACAGCTAGAAGTACTGTTAGTTAGACGGTTAGAAGTACTACTAATAGAAAAATCGACGTTGTATTAAAGAAAATGGTAAAATGAAACAGAAAATCCAAGACATAGTGTAGGTGTAATAACAACAACCTTACACAGTATATTCCCACTTTTCAGTAAGGTCTGGGGGGAAGGATAGATACAAACCTTACCCCTATCCCAATTGGATAGAGAGGCTGCTTCGAAAGAGTCCCCGGCTCAAAGTTATCGTTTGAAGTTGATAATCCCAATGATTTTAACGTTATTTTCACAAAATAATTGAAATAACGTTAAAATTAGTGCACTTTTACTTTTGCCCCTTAAGAGCCACACATATATACATTATATGTGTGCACCACAAATGGGGCGAAGTGTAGGTGTAATAAAAAAAATTTAAAAAATAAATCAAGAAATATCGAAAAAAAAAGTTTAATTAATTATACGAATTTTAAAGCAAAAAATAAGGAAAAAATTTGCAAGTATAAAATAAAGAAATAAAGATGAAGGCCTAGGACTAAAGTGTAATAAAAAAAGGTTAAATGGAAATAGAAATAAAGGATTAATGATTAAAATAAAAATTAAATTAACTTCAGGGACTAATATGCAATTTATGAAAAGCTAATATAAAAATAAAAGAAAGGAAAAAAGGCAACTGGTCACCGACATTAGTATTTGTTAGTATACTAGTATTTTGACCCGCCGCATGTTGCGGCGGCGTCATAACGGTTAGTAATTAAATTTATACTATCTACTAAAAACATATAGGGATAAACTTTTAAGTGACGTCTTACAAAATTTATGAATGGAACGTAAAATTATAAGAGCTAATCATAAAAGTTTATTTATTAAGTGTATAAATAAACTTTTAACTCTACAAACCTAAGGAGGGTTAAATCGACGCTCTACGAAGTCTAGGGATAGAGCATAAAAGTTTAGAAGTTAAACATAAAAGTTTTGATATTGAGTACAAAGGTAAACTTTAAATTCTAAAAGGTAGTTGTTATAAATGTGTTCGATTGAAAGAATGAGTATTCGATTTTGATAGTATACTCCTAAGAAATATGAACTCAAAACACAAATTGTTAATTTATAAAACTAAACCATAAAAAAGTTACGTTTCTCAATTACTATTATCATTCTCATTTTAGAAATATTTAATTATTATTATTATTTAATTATTAGTATTATTTAAATATTTTTATTAGGTAAATAGTTTATGAATTAATTACAAATAAAATATGTGAATATTAAAATTATGTGAGTAAAGTATGAGGGAGCTTTAAAAATAAGAGTTCAAAGTTCAGGGTCAAAAGTCTAACTTTTGATTTAATTCAAGTTTGAGACCCCCTTTGTTGCGGCCTGCGGTCGTAATATCGTTGCAACCTTTTGAAGCGCTTTGATCAACAGTCGTATTTTGAAGTGGTTCATTTAGAAAGGAAAGCACTCTAGAGGTAGACACGGATGTAAGAAAATTTTATTTTTAGTTAAGTAACAAAAGTGGTAAATTAGAAATTTGAGGAAGTTAAAGTAATATTTACAAAGTTTTTTTGAAATTTAAGGAGGTGAAAATGATAACTCTGAAATCATATGATGAAAATTTAAAGTCTAAAGATCAGTTGCAACTGGAAAAAAAAGTGAAAAAAAGAGAGATTATTAAAAATAGTTGGGAAAAAGATGGGAGAATATAAAAAAAAAGTTCTTGAGAAGGATTCGAACCTTCGCACAAAGCTTCCAAGTAAAACCCCCTTACCATCTCATCCAAAGCTACAATTGTTTGTTGTATTCGAAATTTGTTTATTTAACTAAGTAATAAATGCTAAGAAAGAAAAGGATGAAAGCCACCGACATTGGTTTTTATATATATAGGTAATGTTAGAAAAATAAAGATAAAAAGATTAGGTTAAAAAATGATGAATTAATTAAAAGGAAAATGCAATTAAAATATTTAATATAAAAATATAAAGAAGAAAAAGGAAAAAAAAAAAAAGAAAAAAGGAAAAAAACCACGTCGGCTAGCCACCGACGTTGGTTTTTATATATATAGGTAATGTGATTAATGTTTTATTTTAATAATTTTTTTAACGTTCTAATATTCGGTTAGATTTTTCCAAGATTTTTTGAAAATTGATTCAACCAATTACGTGAAAAACGTTTGTTAGATATGTTTTGGTTTTGTATTTTTTGAGTTGTGTTATTTACACACTCATCTCACACTCTCTATACGTCTTGTATAGGTATATGCAAGGCGTATAGGGGCAATCATTAGGTGTCAGAATTTGTTATTGTCAATGAGTACACGAGACGTATAAAACTATATGTGTCAATGTGTCATATAAGTCCTATACGCGGCTTTATACATGACCAATTATTGGGTGTCATTGCCAATGATTGGATTCACACACGAATAGTATAGACCTATACACATGGTTATACGCCCCGTATAGACGTATAAGGTCGGTGAGAGTGTTAAAATAAAAAATAGTTGGGTGTGTAAACTACTGCCCTTTTTTTCCTTTTGCCGGCTTGCTTACTATTGTGCCTAAGATTTCCTCTCGGTTTATTGATGCTTTCTCTTTTGATAGAATAAGTCTTTGATTCTTCTATATTTTATGGCAAGAATATGCTCTCAAGTTTTACGGAAGAGTAAGACTTACTATTCAGACAACGTATCTTATAACGTTTTTTGCCGAATGTATTGTATTTTCAACCCTTTCTTATTTTCGTTTTAGTATATATATATTCGGATAATATTGTGCCACAACGACATGTATTAAAGTTATTTTTACCGATGCATTTGCCTCTGCATCTTCGTTTTAGTTTCTTTTTAAGATTGTTTGCTTACAGAGAACCACCGACAAATAAACACAAACGTTCATAATTAAACAACATACTTAAATATTAATAATACCAACAATCTTAATTTATACAAGAAATAGCATATATTAAATATCACCTAACACATTTGTGGTGTAGCGGCTTTGATTGAGAGAAATAATAAAATACTATATAATTAAGCATGTTTGGTGAAAGTAATTGAAAAATGAGTAACATTTTATTTTCACTGGAACAATCAAAAATGTTCTTATCACCACGTTTTCCATACGTATTTCAGGCTTTTTAGACATGCAAATTAGTACTCTTAATTTTCAAATTGTATATATATTGATAATAAATAGTTACATGAAATAAATCAAACATAAAGAATAACGAAAACAAAGTGTGTGTATATATATAAGGAAGTGTTCAAATAATAACACTCTTAAAGCAATAACCCATATCACTTTGCCAAGATGAAGCCAAATCTTGGATTTTTTTTAACATAATTGTAACACATTTAGAAGACTATGTTCTTTTATGAGTTTGTGAAAATTCATCACCGTTTAAGAGATATCATCGTTGTAAGTTTTTGATTTACAGCACTGTAACTGTTTTAGGCCCAAAACTTACAACGATGTAAACTCTCAAACGGTGATGAATTTTCGCAAAATAACATAGTGTTCTAAATGTGTTACAATGATGTTAAAAAAAATCCAAAATTTGGCTTCATGTTGGCAAAGTTATCTTGGTTATTGCTTTAAGAGTGTGTTATTAATTGATCTCAATCCTATATATATATATATGTATATGGGTTGTATAATTTAAAAACATGATCTTAAAGTGAAAACTTTAAACTATTTCTAGACAATTAATTTGAAATCTTTAAAATAAATATGTGATTCATTAACTTGAGTAAAAAATTGGGTTTGAATAAAAAATCAATTTTAATGTAGGTTAATATAAACAATATATTTATTTTCAATAGTACTAATGAATGATCCTGATAAAGTTTAATAATTTTCTTTATAAGATCAGATATTAACAGAATACAAGCCTTATTGATTATTAAAAATGATATGAATTAAGTTAACCAAATCCAATTATTGAAAGAGACCACGTCATATAACAACAAACAAACCTAATGGTCTATTTAATTTAATTTGATTGCGTGGATAATTAATGCATGAATAAAATGTATAAATAAGTAGACTGGGCCCATGTGACCATGTGAAATGACGTTGCAACCGACATCACACATCAGAACGTTACCAATATACACCCTAAATTAACTTGCCATTTATAACATCGACCGTCACTTTTTCCGTCCACGCGTAATATTATGTTGCATGCGATCGATGTGCGTTGCAGGCGTGGCACAATCTTATTCTTGCATACATAATTAAAAGACCTGGGTTGCACAATCATCTACACTTAAAAACTTAAACCAGTGTTTTAAAAACCATACTGATTAGTTGGACCGGGAACCAGAGAGGGCTAACTCAGGTGAATCACCCTCGAATGAACAAGTTAGCTGGTCGTACTGGATTTAAGCTTTTTTCCCACTAAAATCCGGCGAGTAAAACATTAAAACCAAATAATGTTTTTTTACATGATCATATTTGTTTAAATATTAATTGTGTGTTTAAATGTATTTATTATTATTATTATTATTATTATTATTATTATTATTATTATTATATATAGGGTAAGTATAAAATAAAAAGTCTATTTTGCCTAAGAAAACTAAAAAGGATTTTAAAAATCTTTAAAACCAACCCAAACGAACTCCGATTGAACTCATTTTAATGGCATTGGAACCGTCTCATCGAAATCTACAATATTTGCTTTTTGGTTTTAACTTTAACAACTAGTTTTAGAGTTTGGATTTTAGAACATGGTTTTAGCTTTTAGGTTTTATCTTTAGGTTTATGTTTTATTTTTATAATTTTGGTTTAATTATTAGGGTTTATTGTTTATGATTTAATGTTTACGTTTTAGGGAATTACAAGTTGGTTCCAATGATGTAAAAATGAATTCAATCGGAGTTTGTTTGAGTCGGTTTTTGAGTTTTTAAAAATCATTTTTAGCCTTTTTATGCAAAAAAGGTTTTTTAGGGGAACCTTCCCCTATATATATATAGAAGAAAGATCAAATAAAAATTATATTTTGCCTAAGAATGCTAAGAAAGATTTTTAAAATCTCCAAAACCGACCCAAACGAACTCCGATTGAACTCATTTCGATGGCATTGAAACCATCTCATCGAACCCTACAATATTAGCTTTTAAGTTTAAGTTTTAACAACTAGATTTAGATTTTAGGGCTTAGTTTTTAGCTTTTAAGTTTTATCTTTATGTTAAAGGTTTGTTTTTAAAGTTTTGGTTTTAGTATTAGTGTTTATTGTTTATGATTTAAGGTTTAGCTTTTAGCGTTCGATAAGCCGGTTCCAATGATACGAAAATGAATTCAATCGGGGTTTGTTTGAGTCGTTTTTCGAGTTTTTGAAAGTCCTTAACCTTTC
This sequence comes from Mikania micrantha, assembly GCA_009363875.1. Lineage (NCBI taxonomy): Eukaryota > Viridiplantae > Streptophyta > Magnoliopsida > Asterales > Asteraceae > Mikania > Mikania micrantha. The sequence continues at coordinate 51,511,382 of CM018689.1, read as the reverse complement.
TTAGGCAAAATAGACTTTTTAGGGGAACCTTATCCTATATATATATATATATATATATATATATATATTGAAATATTTATATTTATTATGTCATTTGGTTCTCAAATTTGATCCGGCCAGTGACCACTATGACATTCGGTTTAATGTTTGGTTCAATCGTGGGCGGATCTATAGCAATTGAAGTGAGTTCACAGGAACGTCAGGAACCCAATGCGTTTCGAAGATTTAGTAGGGGTGTGCTCGATTCGGTTTGGTTCGATTTTTGGCAAAAACCGAAACCGATACAATCGGTTTTTAGTTATTAGGAACCATTCGGTTTTCGGTTTTTCTGTCGGTTTCGGTTCGGTTTTCGGTTTTTTTTGTTCTTTCTCGCACACGATATTGAAAGTACAAAGATTTTTAACAATAACTAATTCATAAATTAATTGATCGAACACCAACTAATCAAAATAAAACTAAATAATTGTCATCATATTCTTACATTTAAAAAAATCAAAAAAAATAACTAAATATGAAATAATCCGGTTTTCACCATTTAAAAATGATAGTATTATTCTAATCCAAATCTTTATCATCTTTAACGGTAGACTATTTGTATGTTTTTATCCCGTTAAATAAGTATAAAAATAGCAACATATATATATATTAATTTTTAAAAATATATACATATCGGTTCGGTTTTTTCGGTTTTAGAATATGAAAAACCGAAATCGAACAGAATAATTCGGTTTCGGTTCGGTTTTTTAGGTTAATTTGGTTCCGTTTCGGTTATTTCGGTTTTTTCCTCACCCCTAAGATTTAGTAGAATTTTTTTTTGTTTGCGAGAGGCTTAATAGGTAAGGTGAACTCATTAATATTTTTAAGGCAAATTGGATTTAAATAATCCAAACTTTGACCCATTGGTCGCTGCTAGTCCCAACTACGAAAATCCCTGATAACGGTCCGAACTTTCGACATATTTTCCCGGGGCGGACGGCAGTCAAATAAACCCTAACGGCGTTAACGCTTTTTTCGAATTTCGAATGGATTTTTGAGGGCTTTTGTTCAGATGGAGAATACGAGTCGAATCGTATAACTTACCTCGAAACGTTGCTCCAAATTTCTCAATTTGATGATTTCTTTTGACGAATTGAAAGTTTAAACACCAAATTGAGAAATTTGGAGCAACGTTTCGAGGTAAGTTATACATCATTCGACTCGTATTCTCCATCTGAACAAAAGCCCTCAAAAATCTGTTCGAAATTCGAAAAAAACGTTAACGCCGTTAGGGTTTATTTGACGGCGGTCCGCCCAGGGAAAATATGTCGAAAGTTCGGACCGTTATCGGGGATTTTCGTAGTTGGGACCGGCAGCGGCCAATGGGTCAAAGTTTGGATTATTTAAATCCAATTTGCCTATTTTTAAAGATGAATCTTTAATGTAATTTTCCAAATAGTTTGTCCACTTGAATAGGGTTGGTGATATTTGTTAGATAATTATCAATAATCAACGCTCCTAATTATATATGATCGTGTTAAAATCACTTTTCGAAATCAATGAATTGTCCGTGTGTTCTTTTATAAATTTTCTCTCTGTGATACATCACCAACCTAAATAGTTGTTATTGACGTCTAAATTTGCTGGTCAAGTTAATTTCAATCATATAAAGTAAACAAACTTCTTTTAAGTTTTAGGATGTTGCTTCGACCTCCACAATACCGGACTAATTGGGGGGAACAGGTAAACCGCGCATACAAGCATTCGGGTCAAGGTTAGGGCATGCATTTTTAGCCTCATGACTAGAACCCATAACCTTAAGATTGAGGCCTCAAGGTTAGGGCATGCATTTTTAGCTTTTAGGTTTTATCTTTAGGTTTAGGGTTTGTATTTATAATTTTGGTTTTATGATTAGGGTTTATTGTTTATAGTTAAGGTTTAGGTTTTAGGGATTACAAGTCGTTCTAATGACGTAAAAATGAATTCAATCGGAGTTTGTTTGGGTTGGTTTTCGAGTTATTAAAAATCCTTCTTAGGCAAAAAGTACTTTTTAGGAGAACATTCCCCTGTATATAATAGTGATTAGTGAGCATCGATCTTTGTTTGTTAGTATGTTTCAATAATTTTTGATTTGGTTGGGTACTTAAGTGGCTAAAATTACCATTTGCCTCGAACCTTTTAATTTATTAATCTTTTAATAGAGTATGATATATACTAACGTACCATGGTGACCCATTTTTGGTTCTTTGTGTTGGTCTTCAGACGTGTTGTTATTGTAGAGTGGGCACCATTCATTAACCACCATGTGACCCGTTTAGGGATGGCAGAAAAACACATACCCTGTGAGAAAACCCGAAGCCCGAAACTTTAGGGCCGGGTATTGGCCCGAATATTAGGGTATGGGATCAAAAAATATATTTTTTTCGGGTTCGGGTACGGGCATGGGATTAAGGAATACCCGGCCCACTTACCCGAAGTTATACCGGTAATATTTTGTTAATATTTTTTAATTTTCTTTTCTAAAACATAAGTCTTTTAATGAAACATCATAACAAATTATAACTTTTATCTTATTATTTTATATTTAAAAATTAATCTTGTTGTTTTCGATATGTAATTTTAGTGGAAATATTAAATTAATAGTCCATGGTAGCATCTTTTAATAGTTATATGTCATGATATTTATATTTAATTTGTTTATATTTTATGGTGTTGGTTTTATATGTATGTTTCTAATTTATTTTTGTAATTAAACAATAACATGCTCGGAAAATCACAAACTTTTTTTTAATAAACTAATGGGTATACCCGATACCCGTGGGTATGCCCAATACCCGATGGGTAATTACCCGATAGATACCCGATGGGTAATGGGCCGGGTATGGGATACATTTTTACAATCGGGTATGGGACTGAGATTAGCAATACCCTACCCGAACCCGGCCCATTGCCATTCCTAGACCCGTTTCTGCACACAAGCTGCAGTGGAGTAAATTGAGCTTATTACCAAAGAGGCATTGCCTCAATGGTACCCCAAGATTCTTTCAAATGGGAGGTCTTAGGTTCAAATCCCTCCTGCAGTGAAAAAGGGGTCTGTGGGGGGTCAGGGGGTTTTCCCAGTGGGGTTTCCTCCTGAGGTGGTTGTGGTGGCTCATGGGAGGTCCAGGTAACTAGACCTTGGTGACATGGCCTGGAAACAGTGGGTTCACACGGTTGAGACCTTCGCCGTTAAAAAAAAAAAAGTAAATTGAGCTTATTCGTTTTCATATGATCATGAACACATAAATACAGTAACTAGCTACACTTAAATAATTGATAAAATAAACGTACAATTATTAAAATATATTCTGAATGATTATCTTTTCATATTCTTTCAGGATCACCGTTACTTGTAAGATTTAAACTCACAGTCATTTGGCTGAAAAATATTACATTCAGAATTAAAGTATATATTTCATATACAAGTTTACACAATAATCAATGAAGAATACAATCTCATAAAACTTGAGTAGTTGAATGATCAATAAAAATTTAAAATAGAGAATAAAAGTTTATATTATTTTAGCATTTTTCAGAACGACAAAACTAACTCGTTCATTTTATTTCGGTTTTAAATTAACACTTTGTTAAGTGGATTCGTTGGAACAAGGCCTCTTAGCATTATTGTTGGTTTTATTGTTAAGTTATTAACAATTAAATTTGGATCTCTAGTATAATTTCTGGTTCAAATATGTATTTATCTCATAAAACTTATTAACTTATTGTGTTCAAAAACATAATTTAAAAATAGTTTAATGAACGAAAGTACACCTCTGCTTTATCACCATGTGTCAGCCGATACCAACACCACTATTACGACCGTCCCAGTTGCCACCTCTACAACCACCATTCTCTGTAACTCGTAAGGATTAAAAAACAATTTAACTTCATAAAAAAAATCACAAAGCAAATAAATTGGTATCTTGCAATAACATCAGAAACCGTCACATAACCACATATAAACAACGTAGCCCATAATCTTTAGAAACCACCAGGTAACCATCACAAACCGTCACATAACCGTCATGTGACCGCCCCAATCGTCAAGTTTAAACGGTCAAGATCTCGTTTCATTTTGATCCAACCGCATATGTTGTTCCAAGTGTTATCAATCAGTCTAACAAATACATGTATTGAAAGGCAATACTCAACTTGGTTGTTTTTAGCGGATGTTTATATCCTAGACCCCTTATTTAATTTATATTACTATCCATGTCTCATGGGTGGAATATATGTAATATATTATAAATATTTTTTATTAAGATTTGTATATTTATAACATTAATTGTTGATAAAATAATAAATAATGAATTTAAAAATAATAAATTAAAAATAATAAAAGTTTAAGAATTATAATAATATATTTTAAGATATTATATAATTGAAATTTTCTTATGATTTATTAAGTTTTAATAATTTTTATAATAAGAAAATCTATATATTTGAATATTTAATTGTATAATTTAATTATTTAAAATCATTAATATTTAGGATTTATTTTAATATAGAAAACAATTAGTATTTAATAAGAAATATAAACAACATTTTTTTTAATTCATAAGAAGGTGACATATGTCCAATCTAACTAATATTTTATAAGAATAACCGTTTATATTCCAGTAGGTTCTCAATTTATATTTAATGCATATTGTACGCGGGTTTTCAAGAATTCAAACATTGCACTCCCATTTCTTCAATAAAACTTAATTTACGTTGTGTTCTCGAGTTTATTAAAGGATGGAACAGAATGGAAAAGAAAGGAAAAGAAATGAGAGGAAAGGAAATGAAAAGAATGGATTTCTTTCCTTCCATTTCCTTCCAAATCGGAAGGAAAGAAAAGCAAGGAAATTTAGCCTAGGTTTCCTTTCACTTCCCTTCCTTTCTCTCCTTAAATGAAACTCGGGAACACAAAATGTGTTATTTTCTTTTCCCTTCCCTCGTTAAATGAAACTCGGGAACACAAAAATGTTTCTCCTTTCCTTCCATTTCCTTTCTTTTCTCTCGTTAAATGAACTCGGGAACACAGCGTTAAAGAATTATGGTAAATGGAGACAATGTGATCAAGTATCGAGTGTTCTATGAATTCCATTCAAACTGAGTGTTTATGCGTCTGCGTGTTCTTGCTTAATTGGTTTTCTTTGAAGTTTGAACCCTAAAGATCAAATTTCTCAAAAAGTTTTCAAAGAAAACGAGACTGCATTCATGATCAGATTTTAGGGTTCCAAAGAATTTATGAATCACTTCAATATGTTGTATATCTGTTTTGAAATTTGAATATGCGTATTCGTATTTTTGAATCATGTTGGAAGATTCAAGAACACAATCTTGTATCAATTCATTTTGAAATTTTCTTGTTGTAGGATCGGATCGGATCATCTTCCAAAACATTTTACTGCTGAACATGGGGGATGTAATATTTCCCAAACTTAATAATTGGCAGATCTTAGAACTTTAAAGTTACAACCTGATACATCAGTTTGTGATACGCAAAAGACAGGAACATGAAGGTTCGGAAACTGTTAGACATGTTTACTATAAGATCTGTATGCTTAAGCCTAATCCGCTTGTTAATGACAGGATTATGGCTCGATTGTTTCGAATTCCTGGGCCTTATGTAAGGGATGTGGCTCGGGTCGGACATGAGCGGTTTGCAATGCTTATCATAGAAATGAAATCTCATCTCACCTACTTGTTGTTTCCAATGGCACCGGAGTTTGATAATCGCGATGAATGTGGATCAGGGTTTGGTGGTGCGTTGTTGAGATCACTGGCTCATATGCCACGGGAAACAACGACTTGTTTTCTACGTGATTGGAACCGGGACAGATTTGGATGGTGTAGTGACTAGTGACGGTGCCCGTTTGGGTCTGGTTTAGTTGGCTCAGGCCCATTACAAGCTAGACCCATTAGAGCTGAGCCCAATATCAAATATTTGGGAAGAGTAAATTAAACTTTTGGTCCTTTGTGTTTACACAAAATTTTAGAGATAATCCTTTATGTTTCAAAATATCAAAAGCAGTTCTTTAGGTTTTCAAATGTTGCGAACTCGGTCCTTTTTCCGTTAAGTACTAACATAATAGGAGCATAAATGTCAAGAAAAATCATACTAAGTAATTGTGTAAATTTCACTTTTAATCATTTATGTTTACATAAATTTTTAGATATGGTCCTTTATTTTGTTAATACTTAACAGAGTTAACGGAGAAAGGACCGTGTTTGCAACATTTGAAAACTTAAAGGACAAATTTTGACATTTTAAAACATAAATGACTATCTCTAAAATTTTGTATAAACATAAAATACCAAAATTGCAATTTACTCTATTTTGGACAAATATACGTCTTGGAAGTTGGAGATTTTGGGGTCAAGTAATGACTCCTACTGCTGGATTATGACTTTTGTTATTAGTAATGATGGTATTGGAACATAAAGAAACTAGTAGTAACTCTATGGACTATGATCAGTTGTCAAAAACTGAACCATAACCAAAGCTATTCACCAACGGATTCTTGCCGATCAATTTCGGTCGATTAGGCGGTTGACCCGTACCAGTTTTGTTAAGTTTACAGTCACCATAGCCAACTAGTGTATATGAATTTGGAACAAGTATAATAATGAACCAAAGGCAGACCCTGAAAACATATCTAATAATCAAATCGCTTAAACAAATTACATGGCATCTAACAACCAAATGCCAAAGCAAATTTACATATCAGAAACAAAAATCGAAAAAGGCCGAAGAAATTCTCACTGCTCAAAGCCTATAACCAGAAGGAAAGAATCTCAACTTCCTACACACTAGGAGCTCAAAACTTAACCATGAGTGTTAAAAGCTTCCCAAAGAAGATTCTGTGGGGCCGGGTTTGTAAGGTCGCGGGCCTCTAGAGCTGCGGTTCTAAGTGTCTTGAGTGTCATTACATTTGCATCATAGAACGACAAGCTCATGTATGGTAAGTTATGTTTCTTACAAAGTTCTTTAACTATAGGAGAAATTGACCTCAAGTGACACCGTGGCAGCCTAGGAAACAAATGGTGTTCAAGTTGAAACTGCAAACCACCAAAAAACCAATCCATCCAAGAAGAACACGCGATGTCAATAGTCCCATTCGTTTGTTTTTCAAACCAATCGTTCCCCTTTGGTGGGCCCACATACACATTGGCAGCAAAATGGTTTAGTGTAAATTGAACATGTTGAATACCTGTGACACAGAAGCTAACCAATACAAACGCCACACGTTCAGGCCAGTTTGGTAAGCAAGAGACTAGTAATGGAAACCATGTCCAGAAGATTAGGGTTCCGAGTATGTTTAAACCCCTGTCAGGAATCTTTCTTTTTGAAAGCAGCAAAAGAATTGTTTGCAGATATAGGTTGACTCGGGCCACACACATGATCGGGTAATATGAATAGTGTTGGTAGCTTACAAAGAAACGGGCCAATGGATCGAAGGTCAACTGTCTCCCATAGAAAACAGAAGTTAATGAGTTAAAAAGCTTAGAAGAAACTGCAAGCATAGGTAAATGCTGAAGATCTGGGTCATAATCAAGACTATTGCAAGCAACGTGATGTGCATTATGGGTCCATTTCCACCAGGCAATGCTAATTCCGGTTATACAATTACCGATAAATATCCCCGCAAATTTGTTCCACCCACGGGTTGCCATCATTTGGTAATGACCCGCGTCATGACCCAAATAAGCAATTTGCATCCATGCTAAGCCCAATATCGCCCCCGAAAGCATATGAATCCAGAAGCTTCCAGAATATAATACGCCATACACACAAGCGGAAAGTAGCAAAGACACAAAACAGAGTGAGTAAATTACCCCGTGACCTTTCTTCTCAAACATCCCTGCTTTTGCAAACTCGGATACAAGTTTTCGATAATCTCTAGAAACTTCTGAAACTTTGTAGTCTTTCAAGTGGTACCCAGTGAAGAGTTTGTCAAGATATTTCCATGCAGTACCAGGATGAAATGCGATAAATGCATCGGTTACATCCTGACCCGCAAGATTAAGTAACGGGATATCACCACCAGGATGTTCTTTAGCCCACTCTGTCACATTGTAAACTTTGCCCAGAATTGAGATCCAAAGATCATTAGGGTGGTTATGCTTTTTTAATTCTTCTGATGTTATGTACTTCTTTCCATCAGCCATTGAATTCATCACTGAAGAAAATGAAAACTTGTAAGTGAAAAACAAAAGTAATTGTATGTTTACAAATCTTCAACTTTATATGATTAATTTAGAGCTAAATCAGATAATAAAGCTAAAATGGTTTCATTGGTCTAGGACATGCCTCCTCTAATGCTCATAACTTTATAAATATAAACATAAGTCAAGAAAGAGGTATGTCCAGGGGGCCCATTAGACTTGGTAAAGCCAAGACAAAAATTAATATCTAATTGATATAAATTAAATAATGAAGAAAAAAAAAGATTATGTCTTTTCAAAAGTTATCCTAAATATATGCTAAAATGAAACGGCTTTAGATATTTTTGCAGGCATAGAAGTCATAACCGGAGGATATCAATTAGTTAAACACTAAATCAACAAGAAAAGTCAAGCTCAGAATACGATTGTAACAAGATCTATTCATCCATGGTCTCAAAAACTCTCGATCATTTCAAAAGGTAGAAAAAGAAAACAAGAAAATATTAATGCTCTAAAGACAACCCTCAATTTATTAACCAAGATATTGATCAGAGCATATTATGGCCAGTCAATCTAGGTGCATAATTGCATTAAAAGCACACAAACACCATACCCTACTGAAATATGTCAAGTGGTGATTCACATGGCATGTTGAGATTTAGAACATTACTACCAATATATTATAGAAATATTCCAAACATCAATACCAACTCAACTGATTTCTGTGATCAGTAATTAATGCTTATACTTAATATCAACTAATTAGTCATAAATTCATCTACTAAATGCTGAACTCAAGAACCTTGAAACAAATTCAATCTAATGGTAGAATCAAAATACCTACTTGATCTTTTAAATTACAACCTTAAAAACACCTTTTCCCTGTTCTTGATACAAAATATCAGATCCAGATTCGTGATGAAAGTGATATTGTAACAACTGAACCAGATTTCGGATCCTGATGCGACACAGAGTATAAAAAGGGTAGCACATAAACAGATGAGCTTAGACTGATTCCAATCGGTTTTCTGGCTCAATAAACCGACATTGCAAAAATGGCGATTGATCGACGCTTAAAATGATTAAAATATGATTATCACTTGCTGATTATAACGATATTGCGAAATTGAAGCTCATACTAAAACGATCTGGATCTGTTTAATACGTCTTATAAGTAACAAAACGTCGTAAAATCGAAGGAAACAGATGAACCATGCATCTATGTTAGATAAAAACAAAAATTACCATCAACGACGGCAATGGACGGAGAAACCATCGACGGATCTTGACACACCATTGCGAATCTCCGTCAAAACCACAACACCGATGATTTCACCGGAGTAATCAGAGATTTCCGGTAATCGGAGAACGTTAACGGAAATCGATGCGAATCTGTGAACCCTAAGGTTGCAATGACGAACACTATATAGGAGGTTAGGGAGGACTATTTGGGGGAGACGAGATCAACGGTCGACATCGAAGGGTCCGAAAAATTTGATGAGGCGAGCGCGTAATGTAGCGGATAACTTCTCCTGCTCCTTCTCTACCTCTGCAATTGCCTGTACCCTTTTGTGTTGTTTTATATATTAAAAATAAAAAATAAAAAATAAAAATAAAAAAATAAAAATAAAAAATACAACCGCCCCACGCATATAAAACAGCACATTGTTGCTTATTTAAAATTACACGTTGTTTATCGATAAGACATTTTTGCTTAACGAGGTGTATTTGAGTGATGATAAAATTAAAAACTTATAATTAGCCGTTCAAAAAAATTAGTAAAACTAAATAAATAAAAATAAAAAGTAATAATTAAGATCATGTCGTTATAAAAATATTATAACATTTGAAAGTAGATATGACTTTATTAAATGATGAAAAAATCAGAGTAGAATAAAATAATCCAAATTAGGATACTAAATGTGTTTGTATAAGATGTAATCTAAACATAATATTGTATATAATTTATAACAAGCTCTTATAGAAACTCAAATTATACAACTTTAATTGTAACTACTAGGGAGTAAAATTCATTCACAAGCTTAATGGGGTGTAGTAACATGAAGTTGTATAAAAGAAAGTTGAATGAGTGCATGATGATCAACATATTTATCATATGAGCAACAAAGACATGAAATGCAGTGGCGAAGCTTGGCCATAATCGAAGCGGTGGCGAAATAGTTTTTTCTTTTTCCAGGGGGGGCGAAATAAAAGTTTTTTAAAAAATTTTACACTACGTATCGAAACAATTTATATCATTGCACGAAAAAACAAGGGCCCCCCCCCCCTCTTCCCTTTCTGAACAAAGCTACGCCAATGATGAAATGCAAGAGGCTAAATCAATTATGTTTGAAAAAAAATGAAAGATTCGGATTTATTTTGATGAAGTTATATTAGTTATTGTTTTAAGGATTATTTCAATTTATAAGATCTCAATCATATATGTATGGATACGTGTGCGCCGCGCATGCATGTATGTTCGTGTATAGGAGTTTGATCCGTTAAAAACAAACTTTATCTAAAATATCAAAAACACTATTTTTTGTACATAATTTATTTTTTTCTGAATTGTACTTTTTAGGCCGTACAAGAAAAATACAAATCAAGTATAAAAAAGATAAATTTAGCACGTACAATTTTTTTTTTTAAGTTTTTAAATAAATGTTTTTATTTGATTATTTTCCAATATATGTGTGTGTTTATTTATGTACATATATTAGATGTGGATTGAACGTTGCTTCGAAGAAATTTCCTTCTTTAAGAATATCTTCCCGTCACCAAGTAATCCAACGAGTACCAATTTTGTGCTTCCTTAAATAGGTCGGTTATTCTTTCAACTCGCATGCTTAAATGTGCTTATGTAATAATTTTAGGAGTAAAATTTTATTTTAGTATGGATTTGACAACTTTTGCGATTTTAGTTCAATAGTTTAAATTTTGTTATTTTGGTTATTATTGTTTCATTTTATTGTCATTTTAGTCCAACTAAATTTTAAACACTTGAACTAAAATGACACAATAAACCAAACCACAAGGACACAAATAACAATAAAATGAAAACCATAATGACCAAAATGACAAAATTTAAATTATTAGACTAAAATGACAAAAGTTACCAAACCACATATACTAAAATGATATTTTACTCTAATTTTAAATTAGGTAATTGGGGATCTTGGGGTAGGTAGGGGATATATGATTACTATGAGGTTAATATGTTACGCTGCAAATATGAGTAACACGCTTGGCAAAAGCTGCTTACTTGCGTTCAAATCCTGACAAAAGGTAATGTATGTAATGTAACAATTAGTGCGAGTAAAAGTTGGATAATATTTGGCGCGAATAAAAAAAATTATTTTCTATTATCTATTAATACTAATAAATAAAATAAATGGTGGACACTTTACATAATTTTATATCTCTTACTATTTTTCACGCTTCTCTCTCATATTTAATTATCGATATATATAAAGTTTGGTTAAGAATTATGGACAATGAACTCTAATTTGTATAATAATTAATATATTAATAATTAAATAAATTTAAAATAAAATTAATTGCAAAGCGTTTAAATGATTTTCTTTTTATTTATTTAATCGGCTTTTATTTAAATTTTTAAATATCATCGAATTCAAATTATATTTATTAAATATTTAAAAATAAAAAATAATGATACTAATTGCTTTTATAAGTGATTTTAAAAATTCTTAAACATTTAATATGATTGGATGTTATGAATGACAAAAATAAAGTATATTGAAATATATAAAATAAGTAATATTTAAAAAAATAAGTATACTTTAGTTAAATTAACATATATTATTTACATTACATAAAATTTTTAACACATACTTGAGAAAAAAATTAAAACATAATTTATAATTATTACATCAAGTTTTTTGAAACATATTTTGATGATTATATGTATTAAGAAATTATATTACATTTTATTCAACCTATTTAAATATTATTTTATTTAAACTTCACAATATGTATGCTTTTTAGTTACTTAACTTTTTTGTTACTAGATACGTATACATAACATTTTTTTCAACATGTGTAACACATATGATTTTAACCTAGTATTAAATATATACGAAACTGACACATACTCTTTAAGCCTAATCTTAAATCTATTAAATCTCATTGTTCTTCATATTTTGTTTTTATCTCTATCTTAATCTCTAAAATTTAAGAACTTACTATATTTTCTATCTCCTTTAGAATATTCATCTTCAACTTTATTTATAAAAATTTATAATTAAGGTTAATCTAAAAAAATCTATTATTCATTATCTTTTTAAATTTTTATGAGTATATAAAAAATAAAAATAATTTTGAGTGTGTGTATATATAGAATGAGATGTAATTGGTTAAAGAATTTAAGATAATAAAGTTCTCTATTTATAAATCAAAGACACGTAATAAAAACAATATCAATACTATACTCAAATTAAAGATAATATAATTATTTATTTAATGGTGAATTTTTTTCAAAAAAAATAATTAACCGTCTAAAATTATTCGATTTTATAAAAATGTTGGAACTTGATTTATCCACAAAAAAGACAACAAATGTAAACTATTCATTTTTTACCTCTTCAAACGCAATACGCATAAGTATTAAAAAGTAAAGTGAGAACCACTTGATCTTAACAATTTATTAATTTGATCAATGACCTAAAATTTTTCCAACCATTCTCACAAAAAAATACTTTGCATTTGATCCTTCTCTTTCTCTCACATCTATGCATGTATATATGGGGGTTGACATAAAAAAGAAATACCGTGAGAAGTGTAAGTAATCACTAAAGCATGTCGTGTGTTAATAAGGTAAGGGTACCATGGTCCATATAAAATCATTGACTACGCTAGATAAAAATTTTTGGATCATAATTTTTTTTTTGAAAGGCAAAGATTATCTCCTCCTACTACTCCAATCTAATTACATCATTGCATGGGTTAGAACCCATGACCTCCATTCTAAGAGGCAAAGCCTCTACCAAGTGGGCTAGTCCCACATTGGCTTTTGGATCATCATTTAACAAGCATAATCAAGGACCAACCAGATTATCATGGAACAATAATTACAGACCAAGTATAAAATCATAGGCCATGTATAAAATCGAAAAAAACTATATTAATACTATAAAAAAATAAAAATATAAAAAATCTTCGTATAATGACAATTTTTTTTAAGTTGATCAAGACATTAAAAGTTAATCGATTTAGAAATAAAAGTGAAGCTTGATTTACTTTCAAAAATGTCAACAAATGCTGGTTGCTCATTTTTTGCCTCTCTAGCCGTAGTTCACATAAGTTTTAAAATACAAAGTAGGAACCACTTGATTTTAACCCTTTAATACTTTAATCAATGGCTTAAAATCTTTCTTATCATTCTCTAAAATAAAAAAAAAAAATCATTTGTGTTTGATCCTTTGTGTGTATGTGATGTTCATAGTGTGTTCAATTCTTCCAAAAACATTTAGTATCCATGTGTTTAAGCCCCTAATTCGACGTGTTCAATCTTTACATTTGTATATAGCTAGGGCATGAATAATATTGGAAAAATCGTAGAAAAAATGTGTTTTTTAACAAGTTGATACATCTTTTAGCAACCTTTGAACGTAAATAGCTACATGTAACTAAGTTAATACGACTGTTATAATTAAGTTTGTGTTATATTAAGTGAGAACTTCGCAACAAACCAAACCATGTTTAAAACAACCCTAAAATGAATGAGATGTTAATGTTTACAGTTATGTATTTAAACTATGCAAAACTTCAAAAGGTAAAAGAAAAAAAGAATTGAAAAGTTATCAATAGTTCGGTTAATCCTAAATTTATAACAATAATTAATTGGTTGGTTAACCATCAATTTGTTAACCATCGGTTACGGTTTGTTTTCCGTTAAATTCGGTTAATATTGAAACAATTGAAAGCTTAGAAAAACTTGCAAATAAGCTTATGCATGAGAGATATATTGTTGATGAAAATTTAAGTAAAGCTCGTATGACTATGGAGTGGCTGAGAATGAATGAACAAAAGTAAAAAACCACGTGAACCCTAGCTCATCTCATGATATATTTAGTCTACTTAACTTTCAATGTAACCTTTTGGAAAAAAAAAAAAGCGCGCACACACACAGAAATATTAAAATAAATAAATAAATAAACAATAATCGGTTCGGTTCATTTAAAGTTGATTAATGACTTGACTTAACAATAACCATAACCGAATAGTTCGGTTAATGACTTAGTTTAACTATAAATATCGGATTTAGTTAAAATCAATTATGTTTAAGGACAATTATCGGTTATTTTGGTTATGATAATTAAACTATGACCACCTCTACTCTCTTTAAATTCAATTTTAAGTTTTCAACATCTATCCTTAGTTAGCTTCTTCTAATCAAATTTTGATTTAGCTTACAATTATTATTAATTTCATAATCTTAAATTATAAAAAAAAAATCATATATCTAAGGAATTGTTTTTAACAAAACAAATTAGCTGGCAAAATTTTTATTTAAAACGTTTTAATTTCCTTTTAGCAAAGTAATTAGTTAGTAGATGGGGCCCACTCTCCCTTCGCCCATGGAGTTGTCCATTAAATCATTCACATCTCTCGCACATCATAGTTTCTGTTTGGAATGCATTTCTTAACTCTACAAACTTGATTTGATTACGTGTAATAATATCTTCAATGGGTCTTAATATTTTTACATGTAGTTTTAAGGAATGGTTATTTGCACACATCACTTTTTTGATATTTTTACATGTAGTTTTAAGGAATGGTTATTTACATGTAGTTTATGGGTCTTAATATTTTTACAAATCTCTATGTGATGTATGACATTTACAACCTAAAAGCTAAAAGCTTAAATTCCATGATGTGATTGATAAAATTCGGTGTTGTACGCCACATGGATATCTCTACGTGACGTATGGGTGTTTCTGAATAAAATGAGCTATGTTCTTCCCAACATTGAAGAATTATACGTGTAGTATAGGCTTATACGCCACGTATAGTTTAAAATAATTAAAACTTTTTTATAAACTTTAAATTAAAAAATTTGGTAATGTTAAAAATTTTAAATAATAACAACATTTATAACGTTTGTCATTTTTATTATTAAATTCATCAATGTTAATATTATTTTGTTTAAATACATATAAAATAATACAAAACATAATACATATATAAACAAATAAACAACCAATCAAAACATAACACATAATATAGACATAATATGTGTCTGTACAATACAAATAAATGAAATAAAAACTACGGATCATGTCGGGGCGGTGATGGCGGAAGGGGAGGAGGCACAATGCCATCCTGTCTCGACCGATCTATCTTGCGATCGATCAGCCAGCGCAACATGTCGTGCTACTGAACCAGGAGACGATCATGCTCCCTGGATCGGGCAACAAGCTCTTGCAACAGCGTCTCGACACGTGCCGAAAGCCTCACCATCGTGGTCACCATCTCCACCAGCACCTCCACCTCCACCCCTCCCCTAAGACTACGTCCATCATATGTAGCGGGGGAGGGATCCATATCTCCCCGGGTCAAAGGGAAAACTTCAACCCTACCCCAGGAAAATCCCGGATGATCTTCATACCGAAGAGCGTCCGACTATCGAGTCTGACTGGTAAGACATGGTCAGCCAACTCCTCGATCGAGTCCTGGTGTAGGTGACCTAGAGTGTGGCCTATCAACGTGATGTAGGCCCCGCAATATATGCAAACTTTCATGCAAATATAAAGGCTGACTCTTCAATCCAAATTCATGGTTGTTTTTGTAATCGTAGTAAGATTCAACGCAAGAATCCCATTTAAATCGGGAAGCCTATTCGTGTTATAAGACTAAAAGTTGGGATCCTCGTTCAAATAAGGCAGCCCTTGCAGTCTACTCTCATCATAATAAGATTGAACGACAGATTCCTCCTTAAATATGAATATGATTAGTTGTTTAATTAACAAAAACAAAATAAGTCAGAAATACCTGTTCTATCTTTTCGTTTCCAAAAAAGAAGTTAACGTAGAAATTAACGTCCCAAAACGACATTATGTGAATACAACAAACAACCGAATGAATTCAAATTGAAAATGCGGATGAAGAAAACACGAATGAATTCAAATCATTCGTTTGTTATATATATAATTTAGGGAATTTTACATCGTTACGTTGGTTGTACGATAATTCAATTTCAATATTTGTATACGTGTCGTATAGATCTATACGTGACGTATAGTTTTATTTTCAGTACATTCACCAGACTTTGAAGTCAATTATTGTCCTGTATATGCTACGTACAACACTGTACGTGGCGTATCACTTTTTCAATGCGTCCGGTCGCAGACTGCTTTTGCATATAATTGTCTTTTATACGCCACGTACAGACTTCTACGTGGCGTACAGCATCCAATTATTGTTCTGAAATGTCAGTATTTTTAGTACGAAGTGATATACGTGGCGTAGAGTGTTGTACATGTCGTATGACATCCAATCACTGACCAAAATGTCAGTTCTCCATGTTGTTGTACGTGGCGTAGAGTGCTTTACGTGGCGTATAAGTTGTTATATGTAGCTTAGGATACTATAAGACACATATGAAGAGCGTGAAAATATAGAATTGGCTGTGAAATTATCAAATACTAACGTCGTATCTTTTATACATCTTGTATATACATGTATGATGCATATAAGAAGTTAATAATTATTTGTTAGAATTTTGTACTTTTGATAATGATTGATCTTGTATACGGCTCATATAAGTCTATTTGAGACATATATGTTCTATGCGATACTAATCATTTTCAAAAAGTACATGTCAAATGAGTCATATGCAAGACTAGTGTCAGGGAGGTGGATTACTTTTATATTTACATTTTTATAAAACATTTCTCAATACATAAAAGTAAAAAATTATAGCTTTTCGGTATACCGGTTTACCAACAATATAATTGTAGCTTAAAAAGGCTTAATGAGAGTGTCTTGCATTTGCTATATAAACAAAGTAACTATAATTAAAAAAAAACATATAATAAGGCTTGGCTATAAGTGAGAGACCCTATAAATATTCGTGTAGATTTTTATTATTTGTTAAAGTTAAAATAAAATAAAAAAAATGTTTTTATTTTTATAATCAGTTGATCATAGATAATTACAAACTGAAGACATGTGGATATTAGAGTATGCATCTTGAATGAATAACGTGGCTAGTGGTAATGATGGAAAGCGTAGTGCTCCGAATGAGGTGAATCCATGAACTTTCATTACTAGAAACAAAATGAATAACTAAAAAATGGACGACTGGGTCAAAATAACTTAAAAACACCACACAAAGAATTAATTTTAAGCACCTTAGTGGTTTAATATTTTTTTTTTTTTAAAAAAGCCTCGTATTCCAAATTTATATTAATTATAATCATATTTACCTTTTTTATATTTTATTTACGTGTTCTTTTATAACTGTTATTTCTTATAATGCATCCGGTATCAAACATGAGATGAGTTTTAAATTATACGAGTAGGTTATGATTTCAAACTCAAGTTAAATATAGTTTAATTTAGAGTGTAGCTAGAGGTGTTTAAATTCGAACATATAGAGTATTGAAGTGAACTTCAATAATTGAATTTCGGATTCGGATATTCAAACAAATATTAGTTTCAAAGAAAAAATATTAATTATTTAATAATTTTAGAAAAAAATTATTATTTTTTCTGAATATTTGAGTGATATCTGAAATATTTTAAATATATGAGAAATTATCCCATAAATCACAAAATATCTGAAAAATCATCCAACATATCCGAAAATTGTCTGAAATATTAGGAAATTATCCAAATAAAAACAATATCAGCTAATTCGAATTATCAAAAAATAAAAATAAAGGTATCCAAATAGATTCGGGTCAGATAACCTTTTATTCCTGGATTGAATCAGATATAGAAAATCTTGCTTATTCGTATTAGATAACCGAATTCAACTCGAATAAACTGTATAAATCTTGCTTATTCAGATATAAAAAACATGTTCATTTGGTTATTCAGTTTAATAAGATTGATTCTGATCGATTAAGTATAATTTTTTTATTCGGATCAGTTCGAATTTATGACAAGTACCTAAAAAGTCTAAATCCAAATAAAGAATTCCGGCGCGATAAACACCCCTAGTTTGGAGACCAAATACTTTTTGTTTTTTAAGGGTCATACATAACAAGATGAAGTTAATTTTTTAACCGGCAATAAAGTTAATTGGTACCATTTAATATGAGAGCTTTTCAGAAAATGTTTTTATATAATATATTTACCTAAAAATGTTCAAAAAAGTATTTAAGATTAATTTCAAGATATAACAAAAACTTAATATTCCAGTGCCATCACTCATAACTTAGTTTTGTTTTTTTTAAAGCAAATTTTTCCACCTTTGTCTACTATAGGACTGGACACCTCAACCTATTTTAGATATGACACTTTAACACATCTTGGTATCATTGAGACAAATTTTCTTTGATTTTTTAACTTATTTGTTAATGAGGGAAAAAAAAAACTAGAAAAAATTACTCTAAGTAGCATCAAAAACAAGATGTATAAAATCTCCGGTTTGACTAATTAATACACGTAATGAAATAGCAACGAATTCTTTAAATTGATATTTTAACGTAAAACTTAATTTTTATAACTTAATGAAGTTACATGTTAAGAAAGTTGTTCGCATTTAGACATCATCAATCTTAGAGACTAAAAATAACTAATATTATGCTAGACACATTTACATATTACTCCTTTTTAATATCATTGATATACACACACTTAAGTAAAAAAGTGAATTATGTATTTTCCTTTTTGTCAAAGATATTTTCCTTTCTAAATAAACCAATCAATTACACATTTCCTCAAAGGGAAATGTTCAAATGTTAACCCTTCCTTATTACGATAACCGTATAACCCTAACATTTTTTTGCGTTTTTTGCCCGAATCTTTTTTTTTTTCATGGTCTTTATTATATATAAATAGGGGGGGTTTCTTTTTTGTGTTTTTGCTAATTCATCACCGTTTAGAAGTTATTTACAACCGTAAGTAAGTGTAACGACTTGTAGTTACTTACATCACATATCTGATGTAAGTGTGATGTAAGTAACTGTAAGTCGTTACACTTACTTACGGTTGTAAATAACTTCTAAACGGTGATGAATAAGCAAAAACACAAAAAAGAAACCCCCTATTTATGTATAATAAAGACCATGAAAAAAAAGATTCGAGCAAAAAACGCAAAAAATGGCTAGGGTTATACGGTTATCGCAATAAGGAAGGGTTAACAAATGAACCATCCCCTTTCCTCATATTACTATATATAATTAAAATACATGAAAATGAATAGTATGTATATTATTATTATTATATAATTAGTGGGCCATATTGTATATATATATATATATATATATATATATATATTCAAAATCATATATATATATATATATATATATTATTTAAGTTTCTTATCTATGTAGTAACGTTTTAAAAATTTAGACTTAAATTATCGGAAGTTTTTTTAACTTTAAAAGTAATAAACAGAGATAAAAGTATTAAATTTGAGAGATTTGAATACTTAACACTACATACAAACTATATATTTAATGTTCTAGAAGTTAAGTGTTAGAATAAGTCTTTGTAGACGTTTGTCCACTTCAAATATAGTCTCAAATGGTGTCCTCCCATGACAATCTCCACTGATTTCTCAATATATATTACATTTAGACCCCTTTGGTTTCTAAAATCACCCCTTTTGACTTTTCTATAACCAAACAAGACTAATTAATTAAGATGAAAACTACGTCTTTACTCCATGTTACTTTCTTTAAAAATCATAAACAAAATTACAATTTTTTTTTTCTGTGCAATACCACATGAATTGAATCTAAAATAGAAGAGGTACGAAGCACCAAATTGAATTTATGCGTTAAAAACATGCATTGAATATAATTTTTAAAAGAAAAGCAAGAAATGTAGTACACCTGAGTCGTTTTTTAATAAAATTTATAACAAACCATGAAAAAATGCACACCACTAAGGGTGGATTAAGTTGCTTTGTATATGAGATTAGAGTAAAACCAAAAAAGATTATACCAAAATGGATATAAAACCAGCAAAAGAAAATTTTAGATGGTGTGTGTTAAAAATAAAAATTTCATAGTTAAACGATAACTTTGAGTCGTGAACTCTTTCGAAATTCGGAGCAGTCTTTTTATCTCAACTAAAATATGGGTAAAGTTTTTCTCAATCTTTCCCTCCCATATCCTACTAAAAATTACGAATATAATTACGAATATACTGTGTACGTTTGTTTAGATAACATATAACAATAGGCACCCTATTTTATATCAAAGAAAATTTCCTCCCTTGCTAATTCTTGTAGCCTTGGTTGTAGTTATAGTTTGCAGTCATCATGATGCTTAATTTTCAACATTAAATGTGTATTTTTTTTTCGAACCGACTAAGTCTCGCATTTGAGAGTCCAAAAAGATGATGAAGACAAAGAGAAATAAGAAGTCATTACAAAGAAATTAGTAATAATTTTACTAATTAATATAATCAATTTTAATAATTTCATTACACCTATACCCCATTTATAAATTTCTACTTACTTGATTTGTGTTACATCTTTGCTTCTATATATCGACTACCAAGAATGTTCACCAATGATCTCAGCTCAAGTGGTTGAAGGAATGTACCATGTGACTTCAATATTAGGAAGATCACGGGTTCAAATCTTGATATGGACAAAATAGAGGTTTCATGCTGAGCTAGAGGATTTTCTCTCACCTATGGTGAGTTTTCTCCTATTAAATGTAGATATGATGGGGTGGGTGTATGACCCGTCAGTGATCCAAATTGCCGTTCAAACAAAAAAAACTACCAAGAATGCTCAAGTACCAAATGCTGAAGTGTCATATGCTAATACAAGTATATAAAACTATGTAATACATGTTTTCCTTCTAAAGAAATTGCTTTAATGTACTTTCTAAAGTTCATGCTCATTAAGTGGTATAACCCTAAACTAATAACATTATGAATATAATAAGTATTACCAAAAAAAGATCACATATATCTGTTTATCTTTTTTTTTTTTTACAAGAAACATGTTAATCAATTACTTTTAGAATTTCAATCACTAAACAAAAGCATGTCCAAATTTACAAAACAGTGCTAATACATGTATGGTATCATAATGTTATATTTTCTTAAACTTTGCCTGTATTTTGTTAAATTTACGTTAACTGCAATTGTTCCTTGTGTATTTTAAGCATGGGCGAAGGATACAAGGGACCGGGGGGGGGGGGGGGGGGGCGACCGCCCCCCTGTTTTTTCGCGTAGTAGTGTATATTTCTCGATGCGTAGTGTAAAATTTTTTAAAAACCTTTAATTCGCCCCCCCTGGGAAATTTTTTTTTATTTCGCCCCCCCTGGGATCCTCGTCAAGCTTCGCCACTGATTTTAAGTGTAAATATTTGTCCATCCTTTACAATTGTATTAATTGTATACACTAATGAATCTTTTCATAAATTGCATTGACACTTAAAAATGAACTCAAGTAAGATAACCATGTTGAAAGATGTTGATGTTAAATTTTATAATTAGATCATCAAAGTTCGGATAATAAGCTTGTAGAGAATCATACAAATCTAAAAGAAGAAAGTTCCCACTACTGGTATGTTTTGATATGACCATAAACAGGAGTCAATGATAATTATTATCCAGAGTTGGTTTGTATTTGAAACATCCGGTGTTTACCCATGGTCAATTATATGTTGCATTATTTAGAGTTAAAACTAGAGAAAGTTTAAAATTATTAATCTTAGATAAAGATTGTAAGGTTATAAATAAAACAACAAATGTTGTATACAAAGAAATATTTACCAATTTAAGAACTTTTGTTATAATTTTTATATTAATATACCAATATGTAGTTTTAGTCATTTAAAATTATTACACTTTTGTTACTATTTCTTACATTTAATTTAACGGTTTCTATTACTAAAGAATATAGGCATGGTTGTTAGTTGATAGATATATGATTATGGTGAATTAAGAGTATACCGTCCTATTTCCCAAAGCCCAAATGCGTTTATTTGGATCAAAACCCTGTATATCAGACCTAAGGTTAATGACTTAATGGGTTTTTTTAGCGTTACCTTCACATAGAGGGGGGCAAAAAACCGGAATCGGAACCGACAACCAGAACCGGAACTGATTGGTACAAACGGGTCAGGTTTTTCAGAAAAATTAGAACCGGAACCGGAAAAAACCGAAACTGGTTCCACCTATACCGGCCAAAACCCGAACCGAAACCGATTCTAAACTTTGTTGACCGGAACCAGTTAAAAAAATAACCCGATTTGTGCACCTCTACCTTCATAATATAGATGAGCAAAAAAACCGGTTCCGACTACCCGAACCGAATCGAAAACGGTTCTATTCGTTCCGACGGATAGAACCAGAACCAAAACCGCTTTCACCTTTACTCAACCAAAACTGAAACCGGAATGGCCAAAAACATTCTAACACCCTAACCTAACCGTAACCGTTTTTTGATTGCCCATAAACAAAACCAATTTGTAACTGGAATCGATTAAAAAACCGGTTTGCCCATCTTTACTTAATAGTTATTAAGATGCTACCTCTTAATGAGTCATTGTTTCTTAATGATCAAACCATGATCTGAACCATGACCCAATCCATATCTCAAAAAATTACCCCACCCTTGACTCAAACAATGACCTGACCCATGAACCAAACCACGACCTGACCCGACACATGACCCGATCCACAAACCAAACCATGACCCGATCCATGAAATGCCCAATGATCAAACCGTGAGCTAAACAATAATCGAAAAACGAACCGACCGATGGTCCGAACGATGAATCGACCCATGACCCGACCCACAACCTGACCCATGATTCGAACAATGATTAAAACCACGACTCGACCCATAAATTGTATTCCCTTCGTTCATCTTCTCATGTCTACCAAACAACAAGAAGTAATGAATCATTTCAATACCAGAGGTAACCAAACAGGAAAATGGAATGGTAATGATTAATTTCTTTCCCACGTCCATTCCATTCCATTCCCTTGTCCATTTCATTCCCCCATTCATTCCATTCCTTCATACCAAACAGACCCTTAAAGTTACCTCTTAACTA
The DNA here is from genome assembly GCA_009363875.1 of Mikania micrantha. Taxonomy (NCBI): domain Eukaryota; kingdom Viridiplantae; phylum Streptophyta; class Magnoliopsida; order Asterales; family Asteraceae; genus Mikania; species Mikania micrantha. The sequence goes on along the minus strand of CM018689.1, from coordinate 51,487,996 downwards.
TTAAAAGGCTGCAAATCATTTAAAATACCTTCTTAGTGGCCGTTAATAGCTATCAAATAACCCTAGCTCACGGGCCGTATACAAATAAAGATACATATAAAAATACAAATCATCTACTGATCTACAATTTAGATACGATTAAAAGGAAGCCCTTAAAGCCCAACGCAGTGTGTCTGTTTACTGGGTTATATCATGCTATTGAAGTCAATTCTTGGGCCGTTAGCCTCATTTATATTTATGGTAGTGTTTTTTTATCTTTATTGTAATTATATAATTAGTGTTATATATTTTATATAATTGAAAGATATTGGATGAAAGATTTTCCAACACTCCAAATTTATATGGACATATTTTTACATCAAGCATTAAATGTTCTTGTTTCTTGTCTCCCAAAAGACAATTTTTTTTGTAGTATAAATACCACTTCAATGTAAAGAGGAAGATGCACCTATTGTATACAATCTAAAGTGTTATACAATTCTCTCTTCTTCTCTCTAAAATCTCTTCTATCTTTCTCTTCTAATCTTCTCTAAAGATTGTTAATGTGAGCTAATCATAGTTATATTATAACACGTTATCAGCACGAAGAGTTCTTAAATCATAATTAAGAAGATCATTAAAAGCACAAGTCATCCATCAAAGGTAATCATTTTATTAATAACAACTTATATAATACTCTAAGAAGTTAACTACCATAATGAACAAAATAATTATCCAAGACTTACTATTATGGACATTTGATAATCATGGGACTACTAACTATCTAACTTTTATTATGTATATATTTTTTAGTTATAAAACTAACATTTTATTTTTATGTCAACTAACTTTGACTAATGTTACTAACATTTATTTATGCATACTAACATCTTATTCTTATGCTAACATTTATATGCTAACATTTAATTATGTATGCTAACATTTATTCATGTATACTAACATTTATTTTCATGTTAACAATACTAACAACTTTATGATAACATTGATATTAACCTTTATTAGTATGATAACATTTGGTAACAATTTTTTTTCTTTACTCATATTCTTTAACTTCTAATCTACTAATTTTTTTTTCATAATTATAATTTTTATACACGTATAACGATAATATATACTCGTAAACGACTATATAGCCGTTGCAAAAAGGGTTATATAACCGTTATCAACGGTTAAATTTTTTTCCTATAAATAAACAATCTCTTTTAATACATAAAAACATATCATCTTATTCTCTCAAGCTTGCTCAAGATAACTTTTGAAGATGATTCAGCCACCTTTGTTATTAGTTACCGTAATGCTAATTCTGTTTCTTTATTCTCTATCTCAACTCTCACATGAAGAATTTAATTTTTTTCTAGTTATGTATCTTTTTGTAGCTTTAACACTCTATTGTATCGCAGTGCTCATTGATATATATGGATTCTAATGTTTATTTTTTAATTGATTTATTCATGTTTAGTAAGAAAAAAATGTCAAATATTGCAAAACTTGAATTCCCAGCGTTAAACATCAGTGGAGAAAATTACATGGCATGGACAGCTCATGTAAAGAGACATTTAAAATCAATGGGTGTTTTATAAACAATAAACGTGAACAATAATTGTTCAGAACAAAAAAACAAAAACATATGTTTTTCTTCACAGACACATTGATGGGATGTCACAATTTGAATATTCAAATTGTGATGATCCTTCTGCTTTATGGAAGTATTTGCAAGAAATATTTAATCATCAAAAAGTAGTTTTACTTCTAGCTGCTCGAGATGAATGGTCAAATTTAAGACTACAAGATTTTAAAAAGGTGAATGATTACACATCTGCTTTGTTCATATTATGCCCAATACTTCGATTTTGTAGGCAAAATGTTACTGAAGAAGATATGCTAGAAAAAACTTTTAGCACTTTTCATGCATCAAACGCCGGTTTGCAAACATATTTACGTGTGCAAGGATTCAAAAGATATTCTGATCTAAATGCTCTACTTCTTGTAGCAGAGAAAAACAATGAAGTGTTAATGAAAAATCATCTTGCACGTCCCACAGGATCAATGGCATTACCAGAAGCTAATGCAATTAGTCATAATGATGCTAAAAATTTTAGACATACACGTGAACGTGTGCATGGTCGTGGTCGTTTTGACAAAAACCGTTTCAACCATCCATTTAAATGGAACAATAATTATAACGGTCAAGGTTGAGGTCGTGGGCATGGTCGTAGCCAAAGAGCTAATAACTACCACAACCTACAAAATGAGAACCAACAATACAAATTTCAAAATGAAGTTGGTACATCTCAACATAATGACAGTTCATGTTTTAGATGTGGAAGTAAAAATCATTGGTCGAAAGCTTGTCGCACACCCTCTCTTATATGCAAGCTATATCAAGCATCTTTTAAGGAAAAAGGATAAAGAAGTTAACCATGTTGACAAGTTCGATGATGCAAACATCGAACTGAATAAAGCAGATTTTTTACCTAATTTGGAAATTTGAATGAATATGTTTTCTTAATATTCTAGTTTAACCAGTCTAAGTTATGTATAATAAATTGTTCTTGTTATGTAATATATTTAATGGTTATGTTAAAATTTTCGTAATATCTCATTAATTTTCTTTTATTTGAAGAGTAAAATGAATATCAACGGAACACTCATTCAAACAAGTGATGGAGAAATGTGTATAGCGGATAGTGGTGCAACACACTCTATTCTGAAATCTAAAAAATATTTTTATGTATTGAAACTAACAAAGGGAACCATTAATACCATATCAGGTCCTACAGACGTGATAGAAGGAGTGGGAAAAGCAAATTTGGTTTTACCAAATTGTCACACCCCCAATTTTCAACTAACGGAATCATACCGTTTGGGAACGTGACAAACCAGGATCTCAGATCATTAGACATAACGAAGACCTCTATATGAATTTCAAAACATACTTTGGTCTAAAAACATAACATCAAAGTTTTCAAAGTTTGCGGAAGCGTTTTAAAACCAGTAACAGTTGTAAAATGTAAATTACAATTCAAAAGTTTCAAATGTTCCAATTCAAATAACTAAAATGTAAAGACATGCATGCGACTCAATCTCCTAGTCCATGCTGGCTTTCTTGCGCACCTTAGCGTCCTGAGAAAACATGTAAATCAAGTCAACACAAAGGTTGGTGCATAACACAGGTTTTAAGTATTCATAATGTTCAAAACAACAGTTTGAATATCAAGTTTGCAGATAACATAATCACACATGCATAGTCATGATAGCTAGTCATATAAACTATTTACATAAGTGGTCGACACCGAAACTGACGATTGCCATGCTATAGCATGTTTTTGCCTTGCCACTATTGTCTAGCACAAACAATAGTAATGTGTGTTTGGTCAGTCAAACACCTGCGTAGATCCCATCTACCAGGTGAGGTTTGTCAAACCTAATAGATCTATTTCCAACTACCACGCTTTGCGCTACGGCAAACTAAACGGTTCGAAGTGTGTAAGGACTTTTAAATGCTATGTTGTCACATAATGTAAATAGTTAACTCATGCAAGTGATATGTATCTAAAAAGTTTGTTTGCACATGTTTTCTCCCCCAACACAGTTAAAATAAGAAAAGGGGCCGTGTACGTACCTTTGATTATTTGCAGAATGATCAAACACTCGTGAACTTGCGTAGAAAATCCTCTACGAAGAATCTGTGTTTAAACAATAACTTAGTGTTATTCGAGATGTCGTTTTGTGCTTGGAATCACATACGTGTCAACACACGTATGTTAAAGTGTTAAGAATGTGTATACGTAAGTACGCGTGACTTTGAAATCGTTTAAATAAAATCATATACGATTTTATTTAAATAAACGTAATTATACGCGATTTCGTTTTTGGATTAAAATATGAATTTTTTTATTCTAATACGTTCGAAATCTCGTTACGGTTCCAACGCAACTGAAATGGATTGAATCGGAGTTATAACGAATGAGATATGGTCAAAATACTAAAATAATATTAAAAGCCCAAAAATGGTTGGGGCCGGGATCGAACCCGCGACCCCCCCATCCACCGCACACACTACCTACCATCTAATATGTTCAGTTTCTATTGAAAGATCATGGGATTTAATTGTTTTAAGCCCAACCAGCCCAGTTCCCTTTTGTTAACCCATAACCGAAACAATCCACACCCAATTGGCCTCAAATCGAACCCAATTGAACCCAACATCATAGGGTTTTTGTTCCTGTGGCTAATTCGACCCGAACTACAACTTTAATCGACTTACTTTGATCAATCCATTCGGTTTTTCTGAACTTACACATGTTTGAACCGAGTCCCATTATCCATGATTCAAATTCGAAAAATTTGATTAAGTTAATCCGTAATTCCTTGGGGTTTTCATTAAGTAACAGATTCCTAACCTTCCCTTGATGCTTAATTTGAATTTCCTATTTGTTTTCACTCAACCCCCAATTCGGTTTTTGTCTAAGAACCCTAACACTCGAAGTCCATCAATCCGTTGAACCTAGATGAAATCATCATAGCATTATCATTAGTCGGAACCTTCTGAAACTACAGGTACCATTCAATTTGATTTTAGAACACGTTTTAATCAAAACCCCCAAATCGTTCCATCACATGAACCCTAGAACTCAACGTTCATCAAATCTATGTTATAACCAGAAATTGATTTATGTTCTAGCTTAGTCGAGATTCTCTGAAACTTTCTACATACATTAATTTGATTATCCAATTCATTTAATACAAAACCCCCAAAACGTGTTCTAGGATAAACCCTAGAACTAGAAATCGTAGCATTCGATGTTGAAAGCCAAAATTCACAAAGGGAAACCCTTAGTCGGCCATTTCAGATTGTGTATGTCACACCCCCAAATTCCCACTCGTGGCGTATGTCCACGTGGATGTGACGTGTCCAGAATCACAGCTCAAGGTCATATAGAACACCTCTATATGCGTTTACAAATCCAAGTTTGACACATACACATAACAAAATAATTTGCAGCGGAAAAATATGTCATAGCAGCGGAATAATATGTTTGAATACATGCAGCGGAAAAGTAAATTGTCAGATCAAAACTTTGTATCAATACAAAACATAAATGAAATTGTTTTCGAATAATATGACAGGAATGCATGCGGTTCCTAACGCTCGTCTCTTAACGTGTACATTCCTGCTATCCGTAGCTTGCTAATTACCTGAGAATACAAGTTAGAAAAAGTGTCAACACGATGGTTGGTGAGTTCACAGGTTTTGATATACATATAGTAATGAAAGTGTGTCATGCTGTTTATCAAATGTTAGTACCGAGCCCTAGGCCCAAAGTGTCAGTGCGTCACTACCGAACTAGACTTGTTTGCTCTTGCCTCCGCTATGCCTCGTATACATAGCAAGTTAGGTCAGAATTTGCACGGGTTATGACACTCAGTCAACATGGTGCCCCGTGGGGTTAGTCATTCCCTAATGGATCCATCCAAACCTACCACGTTGTTCGTACATTAACGGTAAGACTTTGTGAGGGCTTGTAACGAGTTCAACACTTAATGTTTGTCCAATAAACCAGCATACACAATAGTGTTTGTACAGTAATAATGTTTGACTCGATGCAACTAGTATTCTCCCCCTATTTAAAAGCATTTGAAAAAGAGTAAAGAGGGGCCGTAAACTCACCTTAGTGATGAAGTAGTGTGTAAGCGTAAGCTCCTGAACGTCAAGTAGCACGTCGGTCACTGGCGACCTATATCGTATACCGCATGTGAGTTCGCATAAGTGACCGTGCTAGTGTTAGTGCTCGTGTTTGTGCTCAACAACCCTTGGTTGTTCATGTTTGCCCGTGTCGGTCCACAATGACCGTGTTTGCTCGTGTTGGTCCATATTGACCGTGTTTGACCATGTTTGACCAAAGTTGACCGTGTTTGACCAAGGTTGACCGTGTTTGACCAAAGTTGACCGTGTTTGACCAAGGTTGACCGTGTTTGACCAAAGTTGACCGTGTCAAGTCAACGACCCGTTGGTGAACCGTGTGACGGTTTGTGAATCGTGTAGCAATCGTGTAAGTGCTTGTCGTGTGCACAACGCGTAGGTCGCGTTTATGGACAACTTACTATTTATAGTAAGTTTCCATTTTTAGAAAGTTCACAAAGCATAACGGTTTTAGAGTTCTAGCATGTTCAATAGTCCTACGGGGTCATGTTAACACATAGCACATTATCATACAAGTTCACATACGTCGTTTATAACATGTTAGTGCACAAAAGTTTCCTAAAATGGAAAGTTTCCATTTTTAGCATACGTGACATCGGAAACCATCTAACTTAGCATCTATTATGCCTATCATAACATAATAAGTCATTTAGCATGCTCAAATAACACAACACGTTGGCAAGTCGGTTTTTCTAAAAATAAAGTTACTATAAATAGTAACTTTATGGTTTTTGCATAAAAATGACCACTTAACATTTCTAAACAATTTTTATATCACCAATCATCATAATAGTCATTCTATCATCATTTTAGACATACTATTATAGCCAAGTCGTCTCCTATCATTATTTCGACCCGAAAAGTTACTAAATATAGTAACTTTGTCAAAAGTGACCATAAACATTATCAAGATCACATTTTGAACATCATTATCATTCTAATAACATTTGAATAGCAATCCTTAAACATGCATGTTATCAAATATCATTCATATCATCATTTTACAATCAAAAAGTTTCTATTAATAGAAAGTTTATCAAAAATCAATATTTAAGCCATTTTAACCAAATCTAATCATGTGAATCATCATCAATGTCATCTATGAACATCTTTATATACTTAAAATCATCCTAAACATCATGAATCATACATGCATGGCAATATATTGTGACAAATCATCATTTCAAGCACCAAGGCTTAAACCCATCATCTTAGATCATCACATTTCATCATATTATCATCATAGGTCATCATGTACAGTAGATTTATCAATAAACCCAGATTAAAACAAGAAGAAATTCGTGCATGCAAGGCTAATAAGCTTGCATGTGTGTTTGTGAGGGTGTAGGTGCGAAATGTGGTAGTTTTGGGCCACAAGGGTTAAGGTACTACCTTCAATAGCTCCTGAGATTCTTAGATGGTGATGGCAGCAGCTCCTACACCTCCTGGTTCGTCGGTTTGATCGAGAACAAGAAGGTGGTGGTGATGAGTAGTGATCTAGAAGACTTCCTTCAAGGTTCTTGAGCTTCAAAGGGGTCTTCAATGGCTTCCAAGAGCTGCTACAGGGGTTCTGGATCGTTAATGGCCGCAGGGTGGCGTGTGGGTGCAAGAGAAATGATGAAAATAGATGTGATAATGATCTTGGGGGTTTAAAAAGCTGTTTGGCGACTCTGACAAGCCAGGCGTATCGCCTGACGTGGGGGGTGTCTCCCGTCGTTACGCGCGGAGGCAGTCAGATGAGGCGCCCTTTTTGTGTCCCGCGCGTATCGCCTGTCGTGGGCGTCTCGGGTCAGGCGTACCGCCTGGCCTGAATTTCAAGCCCAATAAGCTTGTTTTGTTGTTCTGGCCCATTCTTGCCCGTTTCTCGGCTGTAAAACATCATTCGAGCGTCGTTTGGACTCTATTGGTCAATTATTAGTCATAATTGACTTGTGACAGTGTTTCGTGAGGTTTCGAGGGTTGTGCTACACAATGTGTTAGACGTTCACCAACGTTCGTGTATTTTGACACGTGTGTGTTGTTCGTCGATAATTCCACGAATTATCTTGTCAGGTGTCTGTGTTTGTACTGTCGTGCCACGTGTCACACAAAATTAATCTAATTCTAGTGCCACGTGTACATAATGCATTTAAATAAACATTTAAATAAATAAGATGCTGACCTGGAAATTACGGGGTGTCACATCCTCCCCATGTTAGAAAGAATTTCGTCCCGAAATTCAACTTGTGTTGCTAGTGTTTGCCTGTTCCGCGAACAGGTGTGGGTACTTTTGTTTCATCTGATCTTCACGTTCCCACGTGAATTCCGGTCCTCGTCGCGAATTCCATCGCACCTTCACTATTGGAATCTTGCTGAGTTTGAGCTTCTTGGTTTCCCGGTCCATAATCTCCACCGGTTCCTCAACGAAGTTCAATTGTTCGTCGATTTGTATTTCCTCGAGAGGAATAACAAGTGTTTCATCAGATAGGCACTTCTTGAGGTTCGAGATGTGGAATACGTTGTGTACATTGCTCAGTTCAACTGGCAGGTTCAGTTCGTAGGCTACAGGGCCTATTCGTTTTGTAATCTCGAAAGGTCCGATGTAACGAGGGTTCAACTTTCCTCGTTTGCCAAACCGAATGACACCTTTCCAGGGCGAGACCTTGAGTAACACTCTGTCCCCCACCTGGAATTCCAATGGTTTGCGTCGCTTGTCGGCATAGCTTTTCTGTCTGTCCCGAGCTGCTGCCATTCGTTTGCGTATTTGCACGATCTTCTCAGTTGTCTCGTGCACCAGTTCTGGACCAGTCAGTTGGCTGTCTCCAACTTCCGCCCAGCAGATGGGTGATCGTCACTTACGTCCGTAAAGAGCCTCGAATGGTGCAGCTTGAATGCTAGTGTGGTAGCTATTGTTATAGGAGAACTCAACTAATGGTAGATGAGATTCCCAGCTACTACCAAAGTCAATGACACATGCCCGGAGCATGTCTTCCAGTGTCTGTATCGTTCGCTCACTTTGCCCGTCCGTCTGCGGGTGGTAAGCAGTACTCATGTCCAATCTCGTGCCCAAAGCCTTATGCAAGGACTTCCAGAAATGCGACGTGAATCGACTGTCGCGATCAGATATGATGGAGATTGGCACTCCATGTCGAGTGACCACTTCCTTTAAATAAATCCGGGTGAGTTTGTCTAGCCTGTCAGTCTCCTTAATGGGTAGGAAATGTGCAGACTTTGTCAGTCGGTCTACGATAACCCAGATGGTATCGCAACCACTTGCCGTCTTTGGCAGTTTAGTGATGAAATCCATGGAAATCTGCTCCCATTTCCACATTGGTAGTTCCGGTTGTTGAAGTAACCCTGATGGCTTCTGGTACTCAACTTTGACTTTTGAGCACGTTAGGCATTTACTCACGTATGTTGCTATCTCAGCTTTCATGTTTGGCCACCAATAGGTTGTCTTCAAATCGTGATACATCTTATCAGAGCCTGGGTGTACGGAATACCGGCTCTTGTGAGCTTCATCCATCACTACTTCTCTCAATCCTCCGTAGCGTGGAATCCAGATTCGATCCATTAAATAGTAAGCTCCGTCGTCTTTTGCCTTTATTTGCTTATCCATGCCACGCATGGCTTCAAGAGTGAGGTTTTCAGTTTTCAGAGCTTCCTGTTGTGCTATCCGAATTTGATTCGGCAGTTCGGAATGGATCGTAAGTTGTAGTGCGCGCACGTGTTTCGTTGTTTCCTTTCGGCTCAACGCGTCGGCCACTACATTGGCCTTGCCTGGATGATACTTGATAGCGCAATCATAATCGCCGATAAGCTCAACCCATCTTCGTTGCCTCATGTTCAACTCTTTCTGGTCGAAGATGTGTTGTAGGCTCTTATGATCGGTAAAGATAGTGCACTTTGTGCCGTACAAGTAGTGTCGCCAGATCTTCAAGGCAAACACCACGGCTCCCAACTCAAGGTCATGAGTCGTGTAGTTCTTCTCATGCACCTTCAGTTGGCGTGAAGCGTATGCTATCACTTTCTCGCGTTGCATCAGCACGCAACCGAGTCCTTGTTTCGAAGCGTCGTAATACACCACGAAGTCATCACATCCTTCCGGTAGGGATAGGATGGGTGCAGTGCATAGTTTCTGCTTCAACAGGTTGAAAGCAGCTTCTTGTTTGTCTCCCCAATCGAACTTTTTGTCTTTATGGGTCAGGGACGTCAATGATTGGGCAATCTTCGAGAATCCTTCAATGAATCTCCGGTAGTACCCGGCCAGTCCAAGGAATTGCCGCACCTCCGTTGGAGTCTTGGGTGCTTCCCAGTTCTTGATGGCTTCTATCTTGGCTGGGTCTACGTGTATTCCCTGCTCATTAACCACGTGTCCAAGGAATTGGACTTCGCGAATCCAAAAGTCGCATTTTGAAAGCTTCGCGTATAATTGCTCTTTCTTTAATAGTTCCAAGACTAGCCTTAGATGTTCAGCATGTTCTTCCTGATTCTTAGAGTAGATCAGAATGTCGTCGATGAACACTATTACGAATTTGTCAAGGTAAGGTTTGCACACTCTATTCATGAGATCCATGAATACAGCTGGTGCGTTGGTTAGTCCGAAGGGCATAACCAAGAATTCGTAGTGTCCGTATCGGGTTCGAAAGGCAGTCTTAGGGATATCGTTTTCCTGTATCCTTAGTTGGTGGTAACCTGATCTTAAATCGATCTTCGAATAGTAGCTTGACCCTTGCAATTGGTCAAACAAATCGTCTATTCGCGGTAAAGGATATCGATTCTTGATCGTCACCTTGTTCAGCTCTCTGTAGTCGATACACATACGGAATGATCCGTCTTTCTTCTTTACGAACAAGACCGGTGCTCCCCATGGTGAGAAGCTCGGTCTGATAAATCCCTTGTCTAACAGCTCCTGCAACTGGTTAGACAGTTCCTGCATCTCAGTCGGTGCTAGTCGGTATGGAGCTTTGGCAATCGGTGCTGCTCCAGGTGTAAGGTCTATCTGGAACTCGACTTGTCGTTTCGGAGGCAGTCCAGGTAGATCCTCGGGAAACACTTCGGGAAAATCGCAGGCTACGGCGATGTCCTCAATCTTCCTTTCCTTCTTCGGTTGTTCTGCGATGAGGGCTAGTATGGCAGTGTATCCCTTTTGCAGGTACTTGTTCGCCTTCATGCATGACATGATGTTCAGAGGTACTCCCCGTCTTTCCCCCTGAATCAAGATCTGTTCTCCGTTCTGCAACGTCACTCGTATGATCTTCTCGTTGCATACGATTTCAGCTTGGTTAGCGGATAACCAATCCATTCCAACGACCACATCAAAGCTTCCGAGAGTCACCGGCATCAAATCGATTTCGAGTTCGTGATTCGCCAAAACCATGACGCATCCTCGGAAGATGTGTTGTGTTTCAATCAGTTTGCCGTCAGCTAACTCTACAGTATACTTGTAGTCTAGTGGCGTTGGGGTAATATCTAGTAATTTGCTAAACTCACTAGATATAAAGCTCCTATCGGCACCGGTATCAAATAATATGCTAGCATAGACATTATTTAAAAGAAACGTACCGGTAACGATGTTTGGGTCATCCTTGGCTTCTCCCGAGCCAATCACAAATGCTCTTCCTTTGGCCGCTCCTCCTCCGGCCTTCTTCAGTTGAGGACAATCCCTCCTCATGTGGCCCGGCTTGCCACATTCATAACACCCTCTAAGAGTGTTCTGGTTGTTGTTCTGGTTGTGGTTAGGGTTGTTGTTACTGGGAAATTTGGATCTGCAGTCTTTGGCCATGTGGCCATGTCGTCCACACTTCAAGCAACGATATCGTTCGCATTGCCCGAAGTGGTGATAAGAGCATCGGTTACATAGCGGGTATTTTCCTTGATACACACCTTTCCCCTTGTCATCGGGTTGGGTGGCAGTGAATGCTCTGGCAGGTGCAGATCGTTGTTGTTGTTGGGGCTGATGAAATTGGTGGTGGCTGGGTTCCCACTTCCTCTTCTGGCTTTCTTGAGGCTTCAGATGTTCGCCTCGTTTGGGTAGCTTGCCTTGTGCTACCGCTTGGTCGGTTAGTTTGTGAGCCAGTCTGATCAGAGGTTGGATAGTGGTGAGGTCAGACGCAGTCACCATGCTTTGAATCTGTTCGGGCAGTCCACTGATGAACTGCTCGACCTTCTTGTATTCCGGCGTCACCATAGCCGGACATAGCTTACACAGCTCATGGAATCGAGTGCAGTATTGCTCGATCTCAGATCCCACCATTTTGTGCACCCAGAATTCGGCTTCCAGTTTCCGAATCTCATCGCGAGGACAGTATTCCTCTTGCAGTAGTCGGGTGAAATCAGCCCATGGCATGGAGTTGGCACCGTCCAACCCCAGGGTTTGTACATGGGTATTCCACCATGTGAGTGCTGGTCCTTCCAGCGTTCCAGTTGCGAACTTTACCCGGTTCTCTTCAGTACATTCGCACATGGCGAATACAGATTCGACTTTCTCCATCCAGCGGAGCATCCCCACAGCTCCCTCAGTCCCCTTGAATTTGTGTGGGTGGCAGTTCAGGAAGGATTTAAAAGAACATCCTTTGTTGTTGTTGCCTTGTGATCCTGTCAGTCAGAAACCAATGTCGTATGTCAGAGCGTGTTAGCTATACTATGTTAGTCATGTTAGGCGAGTGTTAGTACCGTTGTTCGAGCCACTGGTTTCACTAGCAAGGCGGTGTGCCTCGTGCTCTGCCAGTATCTTGTTAACCCGTCTGTCAACCATCATCTTAATGACGGCTGCGTCCAGTGTTCGTCTAGGAGGGCGTACATGTGGTCCTCTTCCCGCCATAGATATTTTCTATACGGAAGGGATTGAATGTTAGTAAGTCAGAATGTTAGTCAGATGTTGTGTCGGAAGTCAGATCATATGTCATGTTAGTTGTCAAGTCAGAGGTTATGTTATCAAGCAATCATGGTCAACATGTAATAAGTAAGACAAAACATAATTCTCATTAATAATAAGCTTGAAGTACAATAATTTCAAAAGGAAATACATGATAAGTCCTTCGAGCACATCCCGCTCGTCTAGGCCAAAAATAAGAAAAATACAAAATAAAAGAGTCCTCTAGTCAGAATCCATGGAGACATGCGAAATATCGCTGGCAGCGTCTCCGCCATCATCATCCTCCTCCGGATCCTCATTGGGATCCTCATCAAGGTCCTCATCTCCGAGGTCCTCGGCCTCGAACTCGGGACCATCCTCCTGAGGTGGTTCCTCAATAAACTGTGCAGCCCATGCATTAAGCATGGCATCACTGGCCTGCACCATGGCCTGAGTCTCGGTGATGTCCGTCCGATTCTCGGTGATACGCACGTCGTGTTCCTGCATGACATCGACGACCTGTCCATGCTCGGTCAGTAGTTGGGACATTTGGAGTCGTAGAGCCTCCATCTGGGCTTCCAGTCTGTTGTTGCGCTCCTCTAGCTGATCGTTTCGCCTTTCTAGACGATCGTTTCTCTCACGAAGAGTCAGAAACTCATCAGTTAGTTCCCTACTCTTCCGAATCACCTGTCGTGTGCAAGCCACGTGTGCCGCAAACGCCTGCTCTGTCGACACTCCGAGTGGTGGTAAACGATGGCCTGGAGTGGTGTCGCCGGGATATCGGTAAGGTGGTACTCTCTCCTCTATGATCCAGCTCTGTATGATGGCGGGTAGCCATCCCCAGTACCTAGCCCGTACTGAGTCCCTAGCTCTCCGATCCATCTCGGCATCGACCTGGGCTACGATGCTCTCGACGCGTCGCCGACTCTCGGCAGCTATGTCATCAGGGATCTGATGTCGGTCGGTGCTCCTGCTAGTGTTATTGTCAGCCATCCTGCAAGTTTTTAAGTTAGTAAGCAACAGTTCGATAAGTAATAATGTCATCATTGTGCAGGTTCTACGTGTAGTGTCTACAGTTGAGCAATGGCTATAGTCTAAGTTTACTACATGCAAACCTAGTTCCCTATAACCAAGGCTCTGATACCAGTCTGTCACACCCCCAAATTCCCACTCGTGGCGTATGTCCACGTGGATGTGACGTGTCCAGAATCACAGCTCAAGGTCATATAGAACACCTCTATATGCGTTTACAAATCCAAGTTTGACACATACACATAACAAAATAATTTGCAGCGGAAAAATATGTCATAGCAGCGGAATAATATGTTTGAATACATGCAGCGGAAAAGTAAATTGTCAGATCAAAACTTTGTATCAATACAAAACATAAATGAAATTGTTTTCGAATAATATGACAGGAATGCATGCGGTTCCTAACGCTCGTCTCTTAACGTGTACATTCCTGCTATCCGTAGCTTGCTAATTACCTGAGAATACAAGTTAGAAAAAGTGTCAACACGATGGTTGGTGAGTTCACAGGTTTTGATATACATATAGTAATGAAAGTGTGTCATGCTGTTTATCAAATGTTAGTACCGAGCCCTAGGCCCAAAGTGTCAGTGCGTCACTACCGAACTAGACTTGTTTGCTCTTGCCTCCGCTATGCCTCGTATACATAGCAAGTTAGGTCAGAATTTGCACGGGTTATGACACTCAGTCAACATGGTGCCCCGTGGGGTTAGTCATTCCCTAATGGATCCATCCAAACCTACCACGTTGTTCGTACATTAACGGTAAGACTTTGTGAGGGCTTGTAACGAGTTCAACACTTAATGTTTGTCCAATAAACCAGCATACACAATAGTGTTTGTACAGTAATAATGTTTGACTCGATGCAACTAGTATTCTCCCCCTATTTAAAAGCATTTGAAAAAGAGTAAAGAGGGGCCGTAAACTCACCTTAGTGATGAAGTAGTGTGTAAGCGTAAGCTCCTGAACGTCAAGTAGCACGTCGGTCACTGGCGACCTATATCGTATACCGCATGTGAGTTCGCATAAGTGACCGTGCTAGTGTTAGTGCTCGTGTTTGTGCTCAACAACCCTTGGTTGTTCATGTTTGCCCGTGTCGGTCCACAATGACCGTGTTTGCTCGTGTTGGTCCATATTGACCGTGTTTGACCATGTTTGACCAAAGTTGACCGTGTTTGACCAAGGTTGACCGTGTTTGACCAAAGTTGACCGTGTTTGACCAAGGTTGACCGTGTTTGACCAAAGTTGACCGTGTTTGACCAAGGTTGACCGTGTTTGACCAAAGTTGACCGTGTCAAGTCAACGACCCGTTGGTGAACCGTGTGACGGTTTGTGAATCGTGTAGCAATCGTGTAAGTGCTTGTCGTGTGCACAACGCGTAGGTCGCGTTTATGGACAACTTACTATTTATAGTAAGTTTCCATTTTTAGAAAGTTCACAAAGCATAACGGTTTTAGAGTTCTAGCATGTTCAATAGTCCTACGGGGTCATGTTAACACATAGCACATTATCATACAAGTTCACATACGTCGTTTATAACATGTTAGTGCACAAAAGTTTCCTAAAATGGAAAGTTTCCATTTTTAGCATACGTGACATCGGAAACCATCTAACTTAGCATCTATTATGCCTATCATAACATAATAAGTCATTTAGCATGCTCAAATAACACAACACGTTGGCAAGTCGGTTTTTCTAAAAATAAAGTTACTATAAATAGTAACTTTGTGGTTTTTGCATAAAAATGACCACTTAACATTTCTAAACAATTTTTATATCACCAATCATCATAATAGTCATTCTATCATCATTTTAGACATACTATTATAGCCAAGTCGTCTCCTATCATTATTTCGACCCGAAAAGTTACTAAATATAGTAACTTTGTCAAAAGTGACCATAAACATTATCAAGATCACATTTTGAACATCATTATCATTCTAATAACATTTGAATAGCAATCCTTAAACATGCATGTTATCAAATATCATTCATATCATCATTTTACAATCAAAAAGTTTCTATTAATAGAAAGTTTATCAAAAATCAATATTTAAGCCATTTTAACCAAATCTAATCATGTGAATCATCATCAATGTCATCTATGAACATCTTTATATACTTAAAATCATCCTAAACATCATGAATCATACATGCATGGCAATATATTGTGACAAATCATCATTTCAAGCACCAAGGCTTAAACCCATCATCTTAGATCATCACATTTCATCATATTATCATCATAGGTCATCATGTACAGTAGATTTATCAATAAACCCAGATTAAAACAAGAAGAAATTCGTGCATGCAAGGCTAATAAGCTTGCATGTGTGTTTGTGAGGGTGTAGGTGCGAAATGTGGTAGTTTTGGGCCACAAGGGTTAAGGTACTACCTTCAATAGCTCCTGAGATTCTTAGATGGTGATGGCAGCAGCTCCTACACCTCCTGGTTCGTGGGTTTGATCGAGAACAAGAAGGTGGTGGTGATGAGTAGTGATCTAGAAGACTTCCTTCAAGGTTCTTGAGCTTCAAAGGGGTCTTCAATGGCTTCCAAGAGCTGCTACAGGGGTTCTGGATCGTTAATGGCCGCAGGGTGGCGTGTGGGTGCAAGAGAAATGATGAAAATAGATGTGATAATGATCTTGGGGGTTTAAAAAGCTGTTTGGCGACTCTGACAAGCCAGGCGTATCGCCTGACGTGGGGGGTGTCTCCCGTCGTTACGCGCGGAGGCAGTCAGATGAGGCGCCCTTTTTGTGTCCCGCGCGTATCGCCTGTCGTGGGCGTCTCGGGTCAGGCGTACCGCCTGGCCTGAATTTCAAGCCCAATAAGCTTGTTTTGTTGTTCTGGCCCATTCTTGCCCGTTTCTCGGCTGTAAAACATCATTCGAGCGTCGTTTGGACTCTATTGGTCAATTATTAGTCATAATTGACTTGTGACAGTGTTTCGTGAGGTTTCGAGGGTTGTGCTACACAATGTGTTAGACGTTCACCAACGTTCGTGTATTTTGACACGTGTGTGTTGTTCGTCGATAATTCCACGAATTATCTTGTCAGGTGTCTGTGTTTGTACTGTCGTGCCACGTGTCACACAAAATTAATCTAATTCTAGTGTCACGTGTACATAATGCATTTAAATAAACATTTAAATAAATAAGATGCTGACCTGGAAATTACGGGGTGTCACAGTGTAGGAGTAAACACTTACTTGTTTTGATGCCCAATTGAGGTATCTCGACTTTTAGGTGAGTATTCGGCCGAGTCCTTGATCAAATTCGTCTCCCAATGCTTCTACGATCGAATTGTTGTATGAAATAGTTCCTGATGTTGCCGATTATAGTTTCTAGAGGTTTAATTTCATGAGTAATGATCCAATTTTGCGATTTTAATACTCACTGATGACGGTTTCGACTCTTAGCCTACTTGAACCATTAATTCGATTGATAACAATGATAATTACACCTGGTAACCGTTACTAATCATTAATGTACTGATTATAACCGATCTAATTCGATTATAATGACCTATTGATGTAAATTTCGAATCTCCTTGATTAACTAGGACTAATTTTGACTTCTAAGGTCAAAATTTAGCATATTGTATAATTACAAATCAAATCCTTGTAATTCTAATGAATCTAAACCCATTTTGTTCAATTCTTAATACTTTTAATCTAACATTGATGATTTCCACTGATTTTGTTAACTTTTGATTTAACGAAATTAGACCACATTGTCAAATTGCAATGAATTGATCCAAATTAAAATGTCATTGGGTTGGGTTAATCCACTTGGCCTCTTATCCTACCATTGGGCCTACCCTCTGTCCACTTGGGCCTCACAAAATATAATTGGGCCTACCTTGGCCTTGTTGGGCCTACCTTGGCCTTGTTGGGCCTACCTTGGCCTTGTTGGGCCTGGGATCTCGCTATTTTCAGTTAACGAGGTTAATTCGAAAAGTCGGATTGTCACATCATCCCCTTGTTGAAGGAATTTTCGTCCCGAAAATTAGTAAGTGTTAGAAGTAGTTAGGAAACTACTTACGAGTTTAAATCGTATGTGTTAGTGTGATTTGATCATTCTGTGTGCTTGTGTGTACTCACACACAAAATCTAATGCTTGCAACATCACCACTAAGTGTGATCATTCAATGTGATTGTTTGCGTGTACACTAGTTAGTTCACCTAACTGTGACTGTTTGTGTTTGATCATACTATGCTGTGTAACCTCACACATAGTGAGTGTCTGTAACTGTTTGTAATATGCAACCCCGCATATAGCAAAATGTGTGTAACTAATCATGTATGTACTACTATAACATGTAACATATGAGATATAGCACATAAAATGTAATGTAGCACAAATGTTTGTAACAAAATCAATTGAATAACAGTGTTTGTGCTTACAGTTTGAAGTCTGAAGTGTTGATGTGTGAAACATCACGTCATCCCCTTGTTGAAGGAAATTTCGTCCCGAAATTTAACGTGTGCTCTCAGTGTTTGTAGTTGCTGTTTTGAACAGATGAGGATACTTCTTCATCATTTGATCTTCCCTTTCCCATGTGAATTCAGGACCACGTCTTGAATTCCATCGAACTTTGACTATTGTAATCTTGCTTTGCTTAAGTTGTTTGACCTCTCGGTCCATGATTTCAGCTGGTTCTTCAATGAATCGTAACTGTTCATCTACTTGTATTTCTTCCAATGGTACAATCAATGTCTCATCAGAAAGACATTTCTTTAAGTTCGATACGTGAAAGACATCATGAACCCCACTGAGTTCATCCGGTAGTTTGAGTTGATACGCAACCGGACCAATCCTTTTCAGGATCTCAAAAGGTCCTACGTAACGTGGACTAAGCTTCCCGCGCTTGCCAAATCGTATCACACCTTTCCAAGGTGATACCTTTAGAAGAACTCGGTCTCCTACCTGAAATTCCAACGGCTTACGACGTTTATCAGCATAACTTTTCTGTCGATCCCGGGCCGCTGCCATACGGTTCCGGATTTGAACTATCTTCTCCGTCGTTTCGTGCACCAGCTTAGGACCTGTTATCTGACTGTCACCAATTTCAGCCCAGCAAACTGGTGAACGACATTTGCGACCATACAAAGCTTCAAACGGTGCTGCTTGAATACTTGTATGATAACTATTGTTGTAAGAGAATTCCACTAACGGTAAATGATTTCCCCACTATCACCAAAATCAATTACGCAAGCTCGTAACATATCCTCGAGCGTTTGAATTGTACGTTCACTTTGACCGTCGGTCTGTGGATGATAGGCGGTACTCATATCCAAGCGAGTCCCCAATGACTTATGAAGTGATTTCCAAAAGTTGGAGGTAAATCGGGCATCCCGATCTGATATGATAGAGATTGGCACGCCATGTCGTGCTACCACTTCCTTAATGTAAATACGAGTCAGTTTCTCCATCTTATCGGTTTCCTTGATTGCTAAGAAGTGTGCAGACTTCGTTAATCGATCAACAATTACCAATATCGTATCACAACCACTCGGTGTACGGGGTAACTTAGTAATGAAGTCCATCGAAATCTGTTCCCATTTCCACATCGGTATCTCTGGTTGTTGCAGTAAACCAGATGGCTTCTGGTATTCAACTTTGACTTTCGAACAAGTCAAACATTTGCTAACGTACTTAGCAATATCAGCTTTCATGTGAGGCCACCAATACAGTGCCTTCAAATCATGATACATCTTGTCTGATCCCGGATGGACTGAATACCTGGACTTGTGTGCTTCATCCATCACGAGTTCCCTTAAACCTCCATACAAAGGTATCCACAGTCGATTAATGAAATAACGAATTCCATCGGACTTAACATCCAACTGTGTTTCCATTCCTCGTAAAGATTCCTGTACTAAGTTTTCCGTTTTCAAGGCCTCAAGCTGAGCACTGCGTACCTTGTCAGGTAAGTCAGTATGTATCGTCATCATAAGTGCACGAACCCGTCTTGTTGAAGTATCTTTTCTGCTTAAAGCGTCAGCTACCACATTAGCTTTTCCCGGGTGATACTTAATTGCGCATTCGTAATCGTTCAACAACTCAACCCATCGTCGTTGTCTCATATTAAGCTCCTTCTGATCAAAGATATGTTGCAAACTCTTATGATCAGTGTAAATAGTACACTTGGTTCCATATAAGTAATGCCTCCAAATCTTCAAAGCAAAAACCACTGCTCCTAACTCCAAATCATGAGTAGTGTAATTCTTTTCGTGTGGTCGTAGTTGTCTTGAAGCATAAGCAATCACTTTATCACGTTGCATCAACACACATCCCAAACCCTGTGCAGATGCGTCACAATACACCACAAAGTCTTCTGTCCCTTCCGGTAAGGACAAAATCGGTGCGCTGCAGAGTTTCTGTTTCAATAACTGGAATGCAGCTTCCTGTTTATCCGTCCAGTTATATTTCGTTCCCTTGTGCGTAAGAGCTGTAAGTGGTTGAGCGATCTTTGAGAAACCCTCAATGAATCGTCGGTAGTAACCCGCCAAACCAAGGAATTGTCGTACCTCGGTAGGGGTCTTTGGTGCTTCCCAATTCTTAATCGCTTCGATCTTCGCTTGATCAACATGTATACCCTTTTCATTAACTATATGACCCAAGAATTGAACTTCTCGCATCCAGAAATCACATTTCGAGAATTTCGCGTACAGTTGTTCTTGTTTCAATAATTCTAGTAGCAATCGAAGATGTTCCGCGTGCTCTTCTTCAGTCTGAGAATAGATGAGAATGTCATCAATGAAAACAATGACAAACTTATCAAAATAAGGTTTACAAACACGATTCATGAGATCCATGAATACAGCTGGAGCGTTTGTCAACCCAAATGGCATGACCAAGAACTCATAATGGCCATAGCGTGTCCTGAATGCTGTCTTTGGAATATCCTCCTCCTGGACTCTTAGTTGATGATAACCAGACCTGAGATCAATCTTCGAGTAGTAACTCGAACCTTGCAACTGATTGAACAGATCGTCAATTCTAGGTAACGGATACCGGTTCTTGATAGTGACCTTGTTCAATTCCCGGTAATCGATACACATACGGAAAGTCCCATCCTTCTTCTTAACAAACAAAACTGGAGCTCCCCACGGTGAAAAACTAGGTCGTATGAAACCCTTATCCAACAACTCTTGCAATTGTGTGGATAACTCTTGCATCTCTGACGGTGCAAGTCGATAAGGCGCTCTTGCTATCGGTGCTGCATCTGGTGTAAGGTCGATTCGGAATTCCACCTGTCTGATAGGCGGTAATCCCGGCAAGTCTTCTGGAAATACCTCCGGAAATTCACAAACTACTGGTATATCTTCAATCTTCTTCTCAGCTACCGGCTTTTCAGTTATAAGTGCTATAACTGCCGTATGACCTTTCCGCAGACATTTGTGTGCTTTCATACAAGATATGAGACGCAGTGGTGTACTGCTCTTCTCACATTGTACATACAATGTCTCTCCATGCGAAAGAGGTATGCGAACAATCTTTTCATGGCATACGATTTCAGCTTGGTGTTTGGACAACCAGTCCATGCCAATGACTACATCAAAACTACCTAAAGCAATAGGCATAAGATTAATTTCTAATGTTTGACCCATCAAATCAAGTATACATCCCTTAAGGATTTGTTCAACTATAATTAGCTTACCATCAGCTAATTCCACAGTGTATGGACTATCTAAGGCAGTGGGACTAACATTTAGCAACTTAGCAAGTGAACTAGATATAAAACTCCGATCGGCACCAGTGTCAAATAACATAGAGGCATAGTGATTATTTAAGAGGAACGTACCCGTAACAATGTTGGGATCCTCCCGTGCTTGACGTCCTCCAATCACAAACGCCCTGCCCCTAGCACCATTGTTGTTGCTATTGTTGTTGTTATTGGTGCCATTGCCGTTACCGTTACCGTTACCGTTGCCGTTGCCGTTGCCGTTGCCATTTGCATTATTATCCCCGCCTTTCTTGAGTTGTGGGCAATCCTTTTTAAAGTGCCCCATTTTGCCACACTCAAAACAACCCTTCTGTGCGTTGTTCTGATTGTTATTTTGATTGTTGTGATTGTTTTGCAGCTCTCCACGGCAATCCTTAGCCGCATGCCCAATCTTTCCACACCGTTGACACTTAGCTTTATCGCACTGATTTCCCGCATGATGAAATCCACATCTGTTGCACTTTGGGTGTTTACCAATATAACTCCCTGATGATGACGATTGCTGACCAATGTTCGAATTGTGGTAAGACTTGCTTGAATCTTGCTTCCGATTCTGCTGATACGATTGTTGGTTGAAATTCTTGGTGTTGCTGCTCTCCCACTTCCTTTTGTGGTCTCCCACCTTAGTAGCCGATGTTCTTTTAGGCAGAGTCCCCTGTAGCACTGCCTGATCAGTCAGTTGGTGTGCTAACCGAACAGCTTGTTGGATGGTCGTGGGATTTGCAGAAGTGACCAATCCCTGGATTTGAGGCACCAGTCCTCCGATGTACCTCTCTATCCATTTGCTTGCTGGAGTAGCCATATGAGGTAGAAGCCTGGCCAATTCGTGTGATCGAGTCGTGTACTCCTCGATGTTGGACCCCTCCATCTTGAGGTGCCAGTACTCTTCCTCTAGTTTCTGCATCTCACTGCGAGGACAGTACTCCTCCTGTATTAAAGTTTTGAATCCATTCCAGGTCAAGGCATTAGCCTCACCCAATCCCAAGGTCTGAACATTTGAGTTCCACCAAGTTAAAGCTGGACCCTCCAATGTTCCCGTAGCATACTTCACCTTGTTCTCATCTGGACAATTGCACATCTCAAACACAGACTCAGCCTTCTCAATCCATCGTAGGAGTCCAATGGCTCCTTCCGATCCTTTGAAATTGTGTGGCTTACAGTCCAAGAACATCTTGAACGTGCATGCCTGTGGGTTCACTAATCCCCCAGCTAGACCATGTGGCCCTGTGTTGTGTGTCTGAGCGTAGTTCACGATTGCCTCCGCGACTCTGTTATTAATTAGCTCGTTGAGCTCAGCAACTGTCATGTGAACGTTCTCGTTGGCCATTATCTTCCTAGTTAAAAGAAATGTTAAAGCGTTATCAAGATCCAATGTGACATGTGTAAACAAAACAACAAACACAACATGTAATGTATAAATCAATACAACTGTTGGCAGTAAGTAGAAATTTTCAATAGATAATAATCTGGTTTGAGTACAATACTTTTGAAATCAAACATAAGTTCTCAAACTTCTAATGTAGGAACACAACCCGTTCCTAATAAGTTTAAGCAAAACAAGGAAAATCAATCATCCTCAACAGTGGATTCAGGATCAGAATCAACAGCTGGTGCTGGTTCTTCCCCTTCTTCCTCTTCATCCTCTTCCTCATTCTCCGAGGCCACCAAGTCTTCCAAGGCTTCAAGTCTGCCTTCCAGAATCTCCGCTCGGTTCTCTGAAGCTTCAAGACGACCAATCAAATTAATCATCTCATCCCGCATATCGTTGACCAGATGGGCAAGATTATCCTGTCTTTCATTAGCATCCCATAATTCCCGAACATTATACTCGATCCTGTCATTCGCCCAGTACAAATCCTCGCGCAGTTTGGCGATCTCCTCAGTATCAGTCCTTTGCCTCTTAGGCTCAGGAACATCCAATACCGGTGGTGGATGGGTAGAAGGTCCCTCAGCAGGGATCTCCTGAGTGCCCTCCACTGGCTCCTCCTCCGGATCCTCATCCGGGTCCTCATCCGGATCCTCCTCTGGGTCCTCATCTGGATCCTCCTCCGGGTCTTCCTCTGGATCCTCCTCCGGATCCTCTTCCGGGTCTGAGTCATCCCTCTCATACGGTGGAGGAGATGGAATAGGTGGTGCTGGTGATGACGGTGGTGCTGGAACTATCGGCTCCTCATCCTCAGAATCATCAATGTAGATATACGGTGCTGATGATGAAGATGCCATGCCTGTTACATAATACTATATGTAAGTGCAGTGCCATGGAATGTGTAAGCAAGTCAATTACATAATGCCATATGTAATGTGACACCCCGTAATTTCCAGGTCAGCATCTTATTTATTTAAATGTTGATTTAAATGCTTTATGTACACGTGGCACTGGAATTAGATTAATTTAGTGTGACACGTGGCACGACAGTACAAACACTGACACCTGACTAGATAATTCGTGGAATTATCGACAAACAACACACACGTGTCAAAACACACGAACGTTGGTGAACGTCAAGCACATTGGGTAGCACAACACTCATAACCGCACGAAACACTCACACACTGAACTTGGAAGTTCAAACGAGGCCAAACGATAGCTCGGAAACGTGAAAACAATGACGAACGGATCAAACCCATTAAAAAGGGCTTATTGGGCTCTTCAGGGGCCCATCGCGGTACGCGATGGCCCAACTGGGAGAAGTGTCGCGATACGCGACAGACATCGCGGGGAGTTGACTCCCGAAATCCGCCGCGGTACGCGGAGGACATTTTTGAACCCCCATCGCGGTACGCGACACCGCCCAGTCGACAAAATCTTTATAAAACCAAGATCATGATGCCTATACTACCATTTTTCATAATTCCTTTCACTCCTACACGCCACCCTCGACTGAATTCGTCTTCAACCTCCCTTTTCCAGCCATTTTACCACCATTGAAACACCTTTGAAGATCCACACTTGATCATTCAAGCTCACTAACCACCAAGAAACTCGAAGACTCATCGTCACCCTCTTGTTCCTGTCAAGACCCACGATTCAGGAGGTCTAGAAGCTGCCCTTTATCATCTTCTCAGGATCTTGAAGCTTTGAAAGGTAGTTCTACCCTCCTTGTAGCTTAAAACCACCACTACACTCACATGCAAGTGAAAAATCACACATGCAAGCACTTTGAATGCACATGCACGAATTTTGTTTCTGGGTTTGTTGATAAACCTACTGTACTTGATGATCTACCATGTTTATATGAGGTTTTGTGATGATCTAGGATGATGGGAACATGTCTTGTTGATTAAAATGATGATTATGAGAATATAGATGCATGCATGTATGATCCATGAGTATGGGAATGATTTTGAGTATGTTGGGATGTTTCTTAATGATATTAGAAGGATTACCAATGGTTGGATTGGATTAAAATCGTTAGGATGACGATTCTTGATGAAACTTGCCATATATAGTAACTTTTTGTTACAAGATGATTGTCGAGATGAGTTTATAAACATGCATGTAACTAGATATGTTCTTAGAATGTTAACAAAATGATTTGAATGCTTAGGATGGGATATTGATGATGAATATGGTCATTTTTGACATAGTTACTATTTTTAGAAACTTTATTTGTCGAAATAATGATAAGTGAGGGATTTGGCTATGTTAATATGTTTATATGATGCTAAGTAGCCTATAATGGTGTTTGATGAGATGAAAATTGGTTTAGAAATGTTAAAATGGTCATTTTTATGAAAAACTAGAAAGTTACTATATATAGTAACTTTAACTTTGCAAAAACCGATTTACCAACACGTTGTATGATTTGAGCATGCTAAATGATTTATTATGCTATAACATGATGATTAGATGCTAAGTTAGATGGAATCCGATGTCCCGTATGCTAAGAATGGAAACTTTCCATTTTAGGAAACTTTTATGTGCTAACATGTTGTAACCAACTTACGTGAACTTGTATGATAATGTGCTATGTGTTAACATGATCACGTAGGACTATTGAACATGCTAGAACTATAAAACCGATATGCTTTGTGAACTTTCCATAAATGGAAATTTACTATAAATAGTAAGTTGTCCATAAACGCGACCTACGCGTTTTGCACACGACAAACACTTACACGATTGCTACACGAGACACAAACCGTTACACGGTTCACCAACGGGTCGTTGACTTGACACGGTCAACTTTGGTCAAACACGGTCAAACACGGTCAAACATGGTCAAACACGGTCAATATGGACCAACACGAGCAAACACGGTCATTGTGGACCGACACGGGCAAACATGAACAACCAAGGGTTGTTGAGCACAAACACGAGCACTAACACTAGCACGGTCACCTACACGAACTCACATACGATCTACGATATAGGTTGCCGGTGACCGACGTGCTACACGACAACTCGGGAGCTTACGCTTACATACATTCGTTTCACTAAGGTGAGTTTACGGCCCCTCTTTACTCTTTTTCAAACGCTTTTAAATAGGGGGAGAATACTAGTTGCATCGAGTCAAACATTATTGCTATTACAAACATTTTTGTGTATGCTGGTTTATTGGACAAACATTAAGTGTTGAACTCGTAACAAGCCCTCACAAAGTCTTACCGTTAATGTACGAACAACGTGGTAGATTTGGATGGATCCATTAGGGAATGACTAACCCCATGCGGCACTATGTTGACTGGATGTCATAACCCGTGCAAACTCTGACCTAATTTGCTATGCATACGAGGCATAGCGGAGGCAAGGACAAACAAGTCTAGTTCGGTAGTGACGCACTGACACTTTGGGCCTAGGGCTCGGTACTAACATTGATAAACAGCATGACACACTTTTCATTACTATATGTATATCAAAACCTGTGAACTCACCAACCATTGTGTTGACACTTGTTTTTTTTTTTTTAAACTTGTATTCTCAGGTAACTAGCATGACAGGCTCGTGGAGCAGGAAAGCACATAGGGGACATGAGCATAGGGCCCCACATGCATTTGTTTTCGTGTCTTTTGAAAACAATTTGACTTTATCTTATTTAAAACGTTGTTGTAATAAACTACTTACAATTTCCGCTGTGTAAACAATCATTTTCCGCTGCATGTTATGACTTATTTATTCCGCTGCAATACTACTTTATTTCCGCTGCAAACTATTTTGTCAAGTGTATGTGTCGAACTTGGATTTGTAAACGCATATAGAGGTGTTCTATATGACCTTGAGCTGTGATTCTGGACACGTCACATCCACGTGGACATACGCCACGAGTGGGAAATTGGGGGTGTGACAGACTGGTATCAGAGCCTTGGTTATAGAGAACTAGGTTTGCATATAGTAAGCTTAGACTATAGCCATTGCTCAACTTTAGACACTACACGTAGAACTTGCACATTGATGATGTTTTTGCTTATATTGAACTATTGCTTACTAACTTAAAACTTACAGGATGGCCAACAATGACAGTACCGGCAGGAACGCAGACCGACATCCGACCACAGATGATTTGGCGGCAGAGAGTCGGCGACGGATCGACGACATAGTATCACAGGTTGACGCCGAGATGGACCGGCGGGTGAGGGACGCAGCACGGGCCAGACATTGGGGATGGCTTCCCACCATACTCCAGAGTTGGATCGTCGAGGAGAGAGTACCTCCATATCGATATCCCGGCGACACCACTCCAGGACACCGACTACCACCGTTCGGAGTGCCGATGGAGCAGGCCTTCGCGGCACATGTTGCTTGCACACGACGGGAAGTCTGGAGGGGTAGGGAGCTAACAGACGAGGTCCGAGTTCTTCGCGAGAAGAGCGATCGATTGGAGAGGCAGAACGAGAGACTGGAGGAGCGCAACAACAGACTGGAAGCCCAGATGGAGGCTCTACGACTCCAAATGTCCCAACTACTGACCGAGCATGGACAGGTCGTCGATGTCGTGCAGGAACACGACGTGCGTATAACCGAGAATCGGACGGACATCACCGAGACTCAGGCCATGGTGCAGGCCAGTGATGCCATGCTTAATGCATGGGCTGCACAGTTTATTGAGGAACCACCTCAGGAGGATGGTCCCGAGTTCGAGGCCGAGGACCTCGAAGATGAGGACCTTGATGAGGATCCTAATGAGGATCCGGAGGAGGATGATGACGACGGAGACGCTGCTAGCGATATTTCGCATGTTTCCATGGATTCTGACTAGTGGACTGTTGTATTTTGTACTTTCTTTATTTTAGCCTAGACGAGCGGGATGTGCTCGAAGAACTTATTATGTATTTCCTTTTGAAATTATTGTACTTCCAACTTATTATTAATGAGAATTATGTTTTGTCTTACTTATTACATATTGACCATGATTGCTTTGACTTGACAACTAACATGACATATGATCTGACTTCCGACACAACATCTGACTAACATTCTGACTTACTAACATTCTATCCCTTCCGTATAGAAAATATCTATGGCGGGAAGAGGACCACATGCACGCCCTCCTAGACGAACACTGGACGCAGCCGTCATTAAGATGATGGTTGACAGACGGGTTAACAAGATACTGGCAGAGCACGAGGCACACCGCCTTGCTAGTGAAACCAGTGGCTCGAACAACGGTACTAACACTCGCCTAACATGACTAACATAGTATAGCTAACACGCTCTGACCTACGACATTGGTTTCTGACTGACAGGATCACAAGGCAACAACAACAAAGGATGTTCTTTTAAATCCTTCCTGAACTGCCACCCACACAAATTCAAGGGGACTGAGGGAGCCGTGGGAATGCTCCGCTGGGTGGAGAAAGTGGAGTCTGTATTCGCCATGTGCGAATGTACTAAAGAGAACCGGGTGAAGTTCGCAACTGGTACACTGGAAGGACCAGCACTCACATGGTGGAATACCCATGTACAAACCCTGGGGTTGGACGGTGCCAACTCCATGCCATGGACTGATTTCACCCGACTACTGCAAGAGGAATACTGTCCTCGTGACGAGATCAGAAAGCTAGAGGCTGAGTTCTGGGTACTGAAGATGGTGGGCTCTGAGATCGAGCAATACTGTACTCGATTCCATGAGCTGTGTAAGCTATGTCCGGCTATGGTGACGCCGGAGTACAAGAAAATCGAGCAGTTCATCAGTGGGCTGCCCGAACAAATTCAGAGCATGGTGACTGCGTCTGACCTCACCACTATCCAACCTCTGATCAGGCTGGCTCATAAACTGACTGACCAAGCTGTAGCTCAGGGCAAGCTACCAAAACGAGGCGAGCATGTGAAGCCTCAAGAAAGCCAGAAGAGGAAGTGGGAACCCAGCCACCACCAATCTCATCAACCTCAACAACAACAAAGATCTGCACCAGCCAGGGCCTTTACTGCCACCCAACCCGACGACAAGGGGAAGGGTGTGTACCAAGGGAAATACCCCTTGTGTAACCGATGCTCTTATCACCACTTCGGGCAATGCGAACGATATCGTTGCTTGAAGTGTGGACGACATGGCCACATGGCCAAAGACTGCAGATCCAAATTTCCCAGTAACAACAACCCTAACCACAACCAGAACAACAACCAGAACACCTCCAGAGGGTGTTATGAATGTGGAAAACCAGGCCACATGAGGAGGGATTGCCCTCAATTGAAGAAGGCCGGAGGAGGAGCGGCCAAAGGAAGAGCATTTGTGATTGGCTCGGGAGAAGCCAAGGATGACCCAAACATCGTAACCGGTACGTTTCTTTTAAATAATGTCTATGCTAGCATATTATTTGATACCGGTGCCGATAGGAGCTTTATATCTAGTGAGTTTAGCAAATTACTAGATATTACCCCAACGCCACTAGACTACAAGTATACTGTAGAGTTAGCTGACGGCAAACTAATTGAAACACAACACATCTTCCGAGGATGCGTCATGGTTTTGGCGAATCACGAACTCGAAATCGATTTGATGCCGGTGACTCTCGGAAGCTTTGATGTAGTCGTAGGAATGGATTGGTTATCCCCTAACCAGGCCGAGATCGTATGCAACGAGAAGATCGTACGAGTGACGTTGCAGAACGGAGAACAGATCTCGATTCAGGGGGAAAGACGGGGAATACCTCTGAACATCATGTCATGCATGAAGGCGAACAAGTACCTGCAAAAGGGATACACTGCCATACTAGCCCTCATCGCAGAACAACCGAAGAAGGAAAGGAAGATTGAGGACATCGCCGTAGTCTGCGATTTTCCCGAAGTGTTTCCCGAGGATCTACCTGGACTACCTCCGAAACGACAAGTCGAGTTCCAGATAGACCTTACACCTGGAGCAGCACCGATTGCCAAAGCTCCATACCGACTAGCACCAACGGAGATGCAGGAACTGTCTAACCAGTTGCAAGAACTGTTAGACAAGGGATTCATCAGACCGAGCTTCTCACCTTGGGGAGCACCGGTCTTGTTCG
Source organism: Mikania micrantha (assembly GCA_009363875.1). Classification (NCBI taxonomy): domain Eukaryota; kingdom Viridiplantae; phylum Streptophyta; class Magnoliopsida; order Asterales; family Asteraceae; genus Mikania; species Mikania micrantha. The sequence goes on along the minus strand of CM018689.1, from coordinate 51,458,266 downwards.
TAAAGAAGAAAGACGGATCATTCCGTATGTGTATCGACTACAGAGAGCTGAACAAGGTGACGATCAAGAATCGATATCCCTTACCGCGAATAGACGATCTGTTTGACCAGTTGCAAGGGTCAAGCTACTATTCCAAGATCGATTTAAGATCGGGTTACCATCAATTGAGGATACAAGAAAACGATATTCCTAAGACTGCCTTCCGAACTCGATACGGACACTACGAATTCTTGGTTATGCCCTTTGGACTGACCAACGCACCAGCCGTGTTCATGGATCTCATGAATAGAGTGTGCAAACCTTATCTTGACAAATTCGTGATAGTGTTCATTGACGACATCCTGATTTACTCTAAGAATCAGGAAGAGCATGCCGAACATCTAAGGCTAGTCTTGGAACTACTGAAGAAAGAGCAACTATACGCGAAATTTTCAAAGTGCGACTTTTGGATTCGCGAAGTCCAATTCCTTGGACACGTGGTTAATGAGCGGGGAATACACGTAGACCCAGCCAAAATCGAAGCCATCAAAAACTGGGAAGCACCCAAGACTCCGACTGAGGTGCGACAATTCCTAGGTCTGGCCGGGTACTACCGGAGATTTATCGAAGGATTCTCAAAGATTGCCCAATCGTTGACGTCCTTGACGCATAAAGATAAGAAATTCGATTGGGGAGATAAACAGGAGGCTGCATTTAACTTGTTAAAACAGAAACTATGTACTGCACCTATCCTATCCTTACCGGAAGGATGCGAAGACTTCGTGGTGTATTGTGACGCCTCGAAACAAGGACTCGGTTGCGTGCTTATGCAACGTGAGAAAGTGATAGCATACGCTTCACGTCAACTGAAGGTGCATGAGAAGAATTACACGACTCATGACCTTGAGTTGGGAGCCGTGGTGTTTGCCTTGAAGATCTGGCGACATTACTTATACGGCACAAGGTGCACTATCTTTACCGATCATAAGAGCCTACAACACATCTTCGACCAGAAAGAGTTGAACATGAGACAACAAAGATGGGTTGAACTCATAGGTGATTATGATTGCGCCATCAAGTATCATCCCGGTAAAGCCAACGTAGTGGCCGACGCGTTGAGCCGAAAAGAAACAACAAAACGCGTGCGCGCACTACAACTTACGATCCATTCCGAACTGCCGAATCAAATTCGGATAGCACAACAGGAAGCTCTGAAAACTGAAAACCTCACTCTTGAAGCCATGCGTGGCATGGATAAACAAATAAAGGCAAAAGACGACGGAGCTTACTATTTAATGGATCGAATCTGGATTCCACGCTACGGAGGATTGAGAGAAGTAGTGATGGATGAAGCTCACAAGAGCCGGTATTCCGTACACCCAGGCTCTGACAAGATGTACCACGATTTGAAGACAACCTATTGGTGGCCAAACATGAAAGTCGAGATAGCAACATACGTGAGTAAATGCCTAACGTGCTCAAAAGTCAAAGTTGAGTACCAGAAGCCATCAGGGTTACTTCAACAACCGGAACTACCAATGTGGAAATGGGAGCAGATTTCCATGGATTTCATCACTAAACTGCCAAAGACGGCAAGTGGTTGCGATACCATCTGGGTTATCGTAGACCGACTGACAAAGTCCGCACATTTTCTACCGATCAAGGAGACTGACAAGCTAGACAAACTCACTCGGGTTTATTTAAAGGAAGTGGTCACTCGACATGGAGTGCCAATCTCAATCATATCTGATCGCGACAGTCGATTCACGTCGCATTTCTGGAAGTCCTTGCATAAGGCTTTGGGCACGAGATTGGACATGAGTACTGCTTACCACCCGCAGACGGACGGGCAAAGTGAGCGAACGATACAGACACTGGAAGACATGCTCCGGGCATGTGTCATTGACTTTGGTAGTAGCTGGGAATCTCACCTACCGTTAGTTGAGTTCTCATATAACAATAGCTACCACACTAGCATTCAAGCTGCACCATTCGAGGCACTTTACGGACGTAAGTGTCGATCACCCATCTGCTGGGCGGAAGTTGGAGACAGCCAACTGACTGGTCCAGAACTGGTGCACGAGACAACTGAGAAGATCGTGCAAATACGCAAACGAATGGCAGCAGCTCGGGACAGACAGAAAAGCTACGCCGACAAACGACGCAAACCGTTAGAGTTCCAGGTGGGAGACAGAGTGTTACTCAAAGTCTCGCCCTGGAAAGGTGTCATTCGGTTTGGCAAACGAGGAAAGTTGAACCCTCGTTACATTGGACCTTTTGAGATTACAAAACGAATAGGCCCTGTAGCCTACGAACTGAACCTGCCAGTTGAGCTGAGCAGTGTACACAACGTATTTCACATCTCGAACCTCAAGAAGTGCCTATCTGATGAGACACTTGTTATCCCTCTCGAGGAAATGCAAATAGACGAACAATTGAACTTTGTTGAGGAACCGGTGGAGATTATGGACCGGGAAACCAAGAAGCTCAAACTCAGCAAGATACCGATTGTGAAAGTGCGATGGAATTCGCGACGCGGACCGGAATTCACGTGGGAACGTGAAGACCAGATGAAACAAAGGTACCCACACCTGTTCGCGGAACAGACAAACACTAGCAACGCAAGTTGAATTTCGGGACGAAATTCTTTCTAACATGGGGAGGATGTGACACCCCGTAATTTCCAGGTCAGCATCTTATTTATTTAAATGTTGATTTAAATGCTTTATGTACACGTGGCACTGGAATTAGATTAATTTAGTGTGACACGTGGCACGACAGTACAAACACTGACACCTGACTAGATAATTCGTGGAATTATCGACAAACAACACACACGTGTCAAAACACACGAACGTTGGTGAACGTCAAGCACATTGGGTAGCACAACACTCATAACCGCACGAAACACTCACACACTGAACTTGGAAGTTCAAACGAGGCCAAACGATAGCTCGGAAACGTGAAAACAATGACGAACGGATCAAACCCATTAAAAAGGGCTTATTGGGCTCTTCAGGGGCCCATCGCGGTACGCGATGGCCCAACTGGGAGAAGTGTCGCGATACGCGACAGACATCGCGGGGAGTTGACTCCCGAAATCCGCCGCGGTACGCGGAGGACATTTTTGAACCCCCATCGCGGTACGCGACACCGCCCAGTCGACAAAATCTTTATAAAACCAAGATCATGATGCCTATACTACCATTTTTCATAATTCCTTTCACTCCTACACGCCACCCTCGACTGAATTCGTCTTCAACCTCCCTTTTCCAGCCATTTTACCACCATTGAAACACCTTTGAAGATCCACACTTGATCATTCAAGCTCACTAACCACCAAGAAACTCGAAGACTCATCGTCACCCTCTTGTTCCTGTCAAGACCCACGATTCAGGAGGTCTAGAAGCTGCCCTTTATCATCTTCTCAGGATCTTGAAGCTTTGAAAGGTAGTTCTACCCTCCTTGTAGCTTAAAACCACCACTACACTCACATGCAAGTGAAAAATCACACATGCAAGCACTTTGAATGCACATGCACGAATTTTGTTTCTGGGTTTGTTGATAAACCTACTGTACTTGATGATCTACCATGTTTATATGAGGTTTTGTGATGATCTAGGATGATGGGAACATGTCTTGTTGATTAAAATGATGATTATGAGAATATAGATGCATGCATGTATGATCCATGAGTATGGGAATGATTTTGAGTATGTTGGGATGTTTCTTAATGATATTAGAAGGATTACCAATGGTTGGATTGGATTAAAATCGTTAGGATGACGATTCTTGATGAAACTTGCCATATATAGTAACTTTTTGTTACAAGATGATTGTCGAGATGAGTTTATAAACATGCATGTAACTAGATATGTTCTTAGAATGTTAACAAAATGATTTGAATGCTTAGGATGGGATATTGATGATGAATATGGTCATTTTTGACATAGTTACTATTTTTAGAAACTTTATTTGTCGAAATAATGATAAGTGAGGGATTTGGCTATGTTAATATGTTTATATGATGCTAAGTAGCCTATAATGGTGTTTGATGAGATGAAAATTGGTTTAGAAATGTTAAAATGGTCATTTTTATGAAAAACTAGAAAGTTACTATATATAGTAACTTTAACTTTGCAAAAACCGATTTACCAACACGTTGTATGATTTGAGCATGCTAAATGATTTATTATGCTATAACATGATGATTAGATGCTAAGTTAGATGGAATCCGATGTCCCGTATGCTAAGAATGGAAACTTTCCATTTTAGGAAACTTTTATGTGCTAACATGTTGTAACCAACTTACGTGAACTTGTATGGTAATGTGCTATGTGTTAACATGATCACGTAGGACTATTGAACATGCTAGAACTATAAAACCGATATGCTTTGTGAACTTTCCATAAATGGAAATTTACTATAAATAGTAAGTTGTCCATAAACGCGACCTACGCGTTTTGCACACGACAAACACTTACACGATTGCTACACGAGACACAAACCGTTACACGGTTCACCAACGGGTCGTTGACTTGACACGGTCAACTTTGGTCAAACACGGTCAAACACGGTCAAACATGGTCAAACACGGTCAATATGGACCAACACGAGCAAACACGGTCATTGTGGACCGACACGGGCAAACATGAACAACCAAGGGTTGTTGAGCACAAACACGAGCACTAACACTAGCACGGTCACCTACACGAACTCACATACGATCTACGATATAGGTTGCCGGTGACCGACGTGCTACACGACAACTCGGGAGCTTACGCTTACATACATTCGTTTCACTAAGGTGAGTTTACGGCCCCTCTTTACTCTTTTTCAAACGCTTTTAAATAGGGGGAGAATACTAGTTGCATCGAGTCAAACATTATTGCTATTACAAACATTTTTGTGTATGCTGGTTTATTGGACAAACATTAAGTGTTGAACTCGTAACAAGCCCTCACAAAGTCTTACCGTTAATGTACGAACAACGTGGTAGATTTGGATGGATCCATTAGGGAATGACTAACCCCACGGGGCACTATGTTGACTGGATGTCATAACCCGTGCAAACTCTGACCTAATTTGCTATGCATACGAGGCATAGCGGAGGCAAGGACAAACAAGTCTAGTTCGGTAGTGACGCACTGACACTTTGGGCCTAGGGCTCGGTACTAACATTGATAAACAGCATGACACACTTTTCATTACTATATGTATATCAAAACCTGTGAACTCACCAACCATTGTGTTGACACTTGTTTTTTTTTTTTTTAAACTTGTATTCTCAGGTAACTAGCATGACAGGCTCGTGGAGCAGGAAAGCACATAGGGGACATGAGCATAGGGCCCCACATGCATTTGTTTTCGTGTCTTTTGAAAACAATTTGACTTTATCTTATTTAAAACGTTGTTGTAATAAACTACTTACAATTTCCGCTGTGTAAACAATCATTTTCCGCTGCATGTTATGACTTATTTATTCCGCTGCAATACTACTTTATTTCCGCTGCAAACTATTTTGTCAAGTGTATGTGTCGAACTTGGATTTGTAAACGCATATAGAGGTGTTCTATATGACCTTGAGCTGTGATTCTGGACACGTCACATCCACGTGGACATACGCCACGAGTGGGAAATTGGGGGTGTGACATGTAATTTGTAAGTAATATGTGTAAGTATATGTGTCTAATGTCTAACAGTTATAGTCTAAGTCTACAAATGCAAACCTAGTTCGCTATAACCAATGTCTCTGATACCAATCTGTCACACCCCCAATTTTCAACTAACAGAATCATACCGTTTGGGAACGTGACAAACCAGGATCTCAGATCATTAGACATAACGAAGACCTCTATATGAATTTCAAAACATACTTTGGTCTAAAACATAACATCAAAGTTTTCAAAGTTTGCGGAAGCGTTTTTAAACTAGTAACAGTTGTAAAATGTAAATTACAATTCAAAAGTTTCAAATGTTCCAATTCAAATAACTAAAATGTAAAGACATGCATGCGACTCAATCTCCTAGTCCATGCTGGCTTTCTTGCGCACCTTAGCGTCCTGAGAAAACATGTAAATCAAGTCAACACAAAGGTTGGTGCATAACACAGGTTTTAAGTATTCATAATGTTCAAAACAACAGTTTGAATATCAAGTTTGCAGATAACATAATCACACATGCATAGTCATGATAGCTAGTCATATAAACTATTTACATAAGTGGTCGACACCGAAACTGACGATTGCCATGCTATAGCATGTTTTTGCCTTGCCACTATTGTCTAGCACAAACAATAGTAATGTGTGTTTGGTCAGTCAAACACCTGCGTAGATCCCATCTACCAGGTGAGGTTTGTCAAACCTAATAGATCTATTTCCAACTACCACGCTTTGCGCTACGGCAAACTAAACGGTTCGAAGTGTGTAAGGACTTTTAAATGCTATGTTGTCACATAATGTAAACAGTTAACTCATGCAAGTGATATGTATCTAAAAAGTTTGTTTGCACATGTTTTCTCCCCCAACACAGTTAAAATAAGAAAATGGGCCGTGTACGCACCTTTGATTATTTGCAGAATGATCAAACACTCGTGAACTTGCGTAGAAAATCCTCTACGAAGAATCTGTGTTTAAACAATAACTTAGTGTTATTCGAGATGTCGTTTTGTGCTTGGAATCACATACGTGTCAACACACGTATGTTAAAGTGTTAAGAATGTGCATACGTAAGTACGCGTGACTTTGAAATCGTTTAAATAAAATCATATACGATTTTATTTAAATAAACGTAATTATACGCGATTTCGTTTTCGGATTAAAATATGAATTTTTTTATTCTAATACGTTCGAAATCTCGTTACGGTTCCAACGCAACTGAAATGGATTGAATCGGAGTTATAACGAATGAGATATGGTCAAAATACTAAAATAATATTAAAAGCCCAAAAATGGTTGGGGCCGGGATCGAACCCGCGACCCCCCCATCCACCGCACACACTACCTACCATCTAATCTGTTCAGTTTCTATTGAAAGATCATGGGATTTAATTGTTTTAATCCCAACCAGCCCAGTTCCCTTTTGTTAACCCATAACCGAAACAATCCACACCCAATTGGCCTCAAATCGAACCCAATTGAACCCAACATCATAGGGTTTTTGTTCCTGTGGCTAATTCGACCCGAACTACAACTTTAATCGACTTACTTTGATCAATCCATTCGGTTTTTCTGAACTTACACATGTTTGAACCGAGTCCCATTATCCATGATTCAAATTCGAAAAATTTGATTAAGTTAATCCGTAATTCCTTGGGGTTTTCATTAAGTAACAGATTCCTAACCTTCCCTTGATGCTTAATTTGAATTTCCTATTTGTTTTCACTCAACCCCCAATTCGGTTTTTGTCTAAGAACCCTAACACTCGAAGTCCATCAATCCGTTGAACCTAGATGAAATCATCATAGCATTATCATTAGTCGGAACCTTCTGAAACTACAGGTACCATTCAATTTGATTTTAGAACACGTTTTAATCTAAACCCCCAAATCGTTCCATCACATGAACCCTAGAACTCAACGTTCATCAAATCTATGTTATAACCAGAAATTGATTTATGTTCTAGCTTAGTCGAGATTCTCTGAAACTTTCTACATACATTAATTTGATTATCCAATTCATTTAATACAAAACCCCCAAAACGTGTTCTAGGATAAACCCTAGAACTAGAAATCGTAGCATTCGATGTTGAAAGCCAAAATTCACAAAGGGAAACCCTTAGTCGGCCATTTCAGATTGTGTAGGAGTAAACACTTACTTGTTTTGATGCCCAATTGAGGTATCTCGACTTTTAGGTGAGTATTCGGCCGAGTCCTTGATCAAATTCGTCTCCCAATGCTTCTACGATCGAATTGTTGTATGAAATAGTTCCTGATGTTGCCGATTATAGTTTCTAGAGGTTTAATTTCATGAATAATGATCCAATTTTGCGATTTTAATACTCACTGATGACGGTTTCGACTCTTAGCCTACTTGAACCATTAATTCGATTGATAACAATGATAATTACACCTGGTAACCGTTACTAATCATTAAGGTACTGATTATAACCGATCTAATTCGATTATAATGACCTATTGGTGTGAATTTCGAATCTCCTTGATTAACTAGGACTAATTTTGACTTCTAAGGTCAAAATTTAGCATATTGTATAATTACAAATCAAATCCTTGTAATTCTAATGAATCTAAACCCATTTTGTTCAATTCTTAATACTTTTAATCTAACATTGATGATTTCCACTGATTTTGTTAACTTTTGATTTAACGAAATTAGACCACATTGTCAAATTGCCATGAATTGATCCAAATTAAAATGTCATTGGGTTGGGTTAATCCACTTGGTCTCTTATCCTACCATTGGGCCTACCCTCTGTCCACTTGGGCCTCACAAAATATAATTGGGCCTACCTTGGCCTTGTTGGGCCTACCTTGGCCTTGTTGGGCCTGTGATCTCGCTATTTTCAGTTAACGAGGTTAATTCGAAAAGTCGGATTGTCACACAAATGGTACAAAACTTTTAATAGAGAACGCTTTGTATTCCTCAAAATCAACAAGAAACTTATTGAGTTTCAAGAACATATATCAAAATGGGTATGCCACCCAGTCAACTACAATTGACAATGAAAAATATTTGTATATCATGAGAAAAAATGTCATACTGAAAAAATTGTCAATGCTTAATTCTGGTTTGCATTATACACAAATAAATGTGCTTCAAGCACATATGGTAGTTAAAGAGAAATGTTGCGATCATGTTACCTTTAACTTATAGCATGATAGACTAGGTCATCTATGATCTACAATGATGAAAAGAATAATCGAAAATACAAATGGACATCCACTAAAAGATCAAAAGTTACCCCAAATAGATAAAATACTATTATGTGTATCATGCTCTCTTTGAAAACTTGTTACAAGGCTTTCACCATTAAAGATTGAGCTTGAATCTCCTTTATTTCTTGAAAGGATTTAAGGTGATATATGTGGACCATTTATATACTTCATGGTCTTAATAGACGCATCTAGCAGATGGTCTCATGTTTTTTATTATCGACTCGTAATGTGGTATTTGCAAAACTTCTTGCTCAAATTATAAAATTACGAGCACATTTTCTGGATTATACTATTAAAAGGGTGAGGCTTGTTAATGCGGATGAATTCACATCATATGCTTTTAATGATTATTGCATGTCAATTGGAATTGTTGTTGAACACCCGGTTACTCATGTACATACACAAAATGGTTTAGTTGAATCATTGATAAAACGACTACAATTAATTGCAAGACCATTAATAATGAAAACAAAACTTCCTGTGTCTATTTAAGGTCATGCAATTTTACATGTTGGATCATTAATTCATATGAGACCTAGTGCAAATCATAAATATTCTCCTATACAACTTGCTTCTGGCCAAGAGTCTAACATTTCCCACCTCAGAATATTTGGATGTGCGGTGTATGTTCCTATTGCACCACCACAACGCACAAAAATGGGTCCTCAAAGAAGATTGGGAATATATGTTGGATACAAAACAACATCCATCATAAGATATCTTGAACCCCTAACAGGTGACGTTTTTACATAACATTTTGTTAATTGTCACTTTGATGAGACAAATTTTCCAAACTTAGGGAGAGAAAAGAACATAAAAGAAAATAATGTCTTATGGTGTGAACCTTCATTTTTATATCTTGATCCAAAAAAAAAACAATGTGAGACAGAAGTTCAAAAGATAATTCATATGCAAGATATAGCAAATCAATTGCCAGATGCATTTACTGATACAAAAAGAGTAACAAAATCTCATATACCAGCAGAAAATGCTCCAGCTCGGGTTGAGATTCCAAGTAAGCAATTAGATAAAGATCCAACTCACGAATCTCAAAGACGTTTGAAACGTGGCCGACCAATCGGATCAAAGGATAAAAATCCTCGAAAAAGAAAAGGATCTGAAAAAGAAAATGACCATAAGGAAAATGATTCTGATTCTGATGAAATTCAAAATATCAAAACATTTCCCGATGAAGAAATGAATGATATTAACAGAGAGATGTCAATTAACTATGGTCACACAAACACATTATGGAACCGATATGAAATGGAAAATATTGATGAGATATTTTCATGTTCTGTTGCAAGTGATATTATAAATGGGGACGATGCTCCTGAACCAAAATCAGTCAACGATTGCCAAAATCGAGATGACTGGAACAAATGGAAAAATGCTATGCAAGCTGAATTAGATTCACTTAACAAACGAAAAGGTTTTGGTCCAATTGTTATTACACCAAAGACCGTAAAACCTATGGGTTGCAAGTGGATTTTTGTGCGGAAACGAAACGAGAAAAATGAAGTTACAAGATATAAAGCCAGACTTGTGGCTCAAGGTTTTTCTCAAAAGCCAAGGATTGACTATGAGGAAACATATTCTCCTGTTATGAATGCAATCACTTTTAGATATTTAATCAGATTAGCAGTATCTAAAAATCTAGAAATGCGTCTTATGGATGTGGTGACAGCTTACTTGTATGGATCGCTTGATAGTGACATCTATATGAAAATTCCCAAAGGATTTAAAATCCCTGAAGAATTAGGTTCAAAACCTAAAGAAATGTGTTCAATCAAATTACAAAGATCTCTGTATGGATTGAAACAATTGGGAAGGATGTGGTACAATCGTTTGAGTGATTATTTGAAGAGCAAAGGTTATACAAATAATCTTATTTGTCCATGTGTCTTTATTAAAAAGACAACATCAGGATTTGTGATCATAGTTGTGTATGTTGATGATCTAAATATAATTGGGACGCATAAAGAAATTCATGAAGTAATTACTCTTTTAAAAAATGAATTTGAAATGAAAGATCTTGGAAAAACCAAGTATTGTCTTGGTTTACAGATTGAGCATATGCCTAACGGAATAGTTGTGCATCAATCAAATTATACAGAAATGCTCTTAAAGCGTTTCAATATGGAAAATGCAAATTCTTTAAGTACCCCAATGGTAGTTAGATCACTCAATGTTGACAATGATCCATTTCACCCATGCGAAGATGGTGAAGAAGTTCTCGGTTCGGAGGTACCATGCCTTAGTGTAATTGGTGCTCTTATGTATCTTACTAACTGTACAAGACTAGATATTTCTTTTGCAGTTAACTTACTAGCAAGATTTAGTTCAGCACCTACAAAAAGGCATTGGAATGGAATTAAACATATTTTTCGATACCTTTGAGGAACTACTGATTTAGGTTTATTTTATCCTAACGATTCAAAAGAAGAATTGGTTGGTTATGCAGATGCATGTTATTTATCTGATCCTCATAAGACAAGATCTCAAACTGGATATGTTTTCTTGAACAGAGGAACTGCAATTTCATGACGTTCTCAAAAGCAAACACTTGTTGCAACATCATCAAATCATGCTGAAGTTATTGCACTACATGAGGCCTCTAGAGAGTGTGTATAGTTAAGGTCTATGACTACTTTTATATTGACTTCATGTGGGTTAAATGAAGATAGAAGTCCAACTACAATTTATGAAGACAATGCAACTTGTATCTCACAGATGAAAGAAGGGTATATCAAAAGTGACAGAACAAAACATATACCACCAAGATTCTTTTCATACACTCAAGATCTTATCAAAGACAATCAAGTTGAAATGAGATATGTTTCGTCTAGCAACAATTTAGCGGACCTTTTCACAAAAGCACTACCTACAGCCATTTTCAGGAAAACGTATATGATATTGGAATGCAACATGTAAAAACGATATAGTTAACATCAGATGATAATTTGAGGGAATTATATACTGCACTCTTTTTTCCTTAGCTAAAGTTTTTTTCCACTGGGTTTTCTTTAGCAAGATTTTTAATGAGGCAGTAGTTTAAAATAAAACTCCAAGTTTGAAAAGGTTTCATCTAAGGGGGAGTGTTATATATTTTATATAATTGAAAGATATTGGATGAAAACTTTTCCAACACTCCAAATTTATATGAACATATTTTTACATTAAGCATTAAATGTTCTTGTTTTTTGTCTTCCAAAAGGCAATTTTTATGTAGTATAAATACCACTTCAATGTAAAGAGGAAGATGCATCTCTTGTATACATTCTAAAGTGTTATACAATTCTCTCTTCTTCTCTCTAAAATCTCTTCTATCTTTCTCTTCTAATCTTCTATAAAGATTGTTAATGTGAGCTAATCATAGTTATATTATAACAATTAGTAGTTTTTTTGAACTTTTTTAGTTTTTTTTTTATTTTTTTTACTTTCTCAAATTTATCATATCTCATTCTCTACTCTTATTTGTATATTCATCTACATATTAAATTACGGTTTTAAGATTAAAGTTATTTGTTAAATTATTGAATTACTCCCAAATATATGGTTACCGATATGTGTTTGATTTCGATTAATAAAACATAACTACTTTTATTTCATTAATTAGCTTGAAGCCTTCAATTGTCGATGAGAATCAAACAAATTTTACCTTCAGCTCATATTACCCACCAAACAAGTTGGTTTTTTTCCAAAACAAAGCTTAAATTAGTGTTCAAAATATCCGAAACTCGAAAAAACCTCAGCCGAAATCTAATTCGGGTTTTTTGGGTCTAATAATATGATTTTAGATTCGGGTCGGTTTCGGATATGCAAAAAGTAGTAAAAAACTATGTTTCTGGTCGGATATCCGAATAACCCGAATAAAACCGGTTTATTCGGGTTATTCGGATGTAAGAATTCGGGTTTTTCAGGTTGTTCGAGTTTTTTCGGGTCGGATAATTTATTTTGAGATTTGGGTCAGGTTTTGGATAGACAAAAAAGGTTTCAAATACGAATAATCCAATTCGAAAAACCCGAAAAACTCGTTCTCCGACCCGATGAACACCCCTAGGGGCTGGTGATTACTTGCCTACTTGACGTTTATCGATTATTGAAGTAAAAAGTGCTCTAGTTATATAGAAGAACCAACAATAGACTGTCAGCAACATGATCATGCACAACAGTAATAGTTTGAGGTGACCATTTTGCAAAGTTTTATAACGACATGTCGTTAGTAAAGGAATTTTTAGCCTATAACGATGACATATTGCAACTAAAAAGTTTGTCACTTTAGGATCGTTCGTATAGCTCTCAATAGTCATCGCGATATACTTCGTCTATATGTCCATCTATATAACAAAGACACATCATTGTTACAAATAATTATACAAAAATCATTTAATAAAATATAGTATTTTAATAGATAATATAAAATATTAATAAATTAATGATTACATATAGGGATGACATTTAATTGAAGAGTTGTTTTGTAGAAATAAGGTCAGGATGTTTGTGGTATTTTTTGACATTTTTTGTTAGAATATTGCACAAAATAGTTTCATTCTTGTGCATGCATCTCAAAAATTCAGATACTTTCTCATCTCAACATATATAATATCATGTAAGCTATTGTCTGCATATGTTGACTCGGTTTTTATGCTCAATCGAAACCAAAATCGATGGTTTGGCTATTAGAATCCGTGTAGCCGAAACCAAAACCGAAACCGAGTATCAGTTTCGGTTATTCAGTTTACAGAGTTCAGCTTTGGTTGTCTTCCTAGTGTTTCTTTTGAGGCTGTGAATTTGAATATGTAGCTCAATTTCATTGTTTCGAACGTCATTCAAGCACAAATTGCCCGAAAATACATGAAAATTACATTAAATTCATGAAAATGGTTCAAATATATGGAAAACACATGAATATACATCAATACGCCCCGTTTGCGGTACATGCATTTATATATGTGTCGGCCCTTTAACGTTATTTTATTTTATTTTTGTGAAAATAACGTTAAAACCATTGGGTTGGTCGGTTAATCAGGCATCATGGGCCGAGGGTCTTATTGAAAGCAACTTTTCTATTCTTACAGGGTAGAGGTAAGGCTGTCTACATCTTACCTCCTCAAACCCTACCTTAGCTATGCTAATGGTGTGATATATATACCGAGTACGATGATGATGACGACATGAATATACATCAACATATAGCTATCAATTTAGTTTTGATTATTCCAGTTATCGGAAGACCGGCAAGCGAAAACTGTAACCGTAGCCATATGGTTCAATTTCTCACCATCGTTTAAAGATGATAACACTCTTATTTGAGTGTCTCGGGTCATTCATTAAATCTACAAATTTTAACATACAATGTACAAGTCACATATTCTCCTATTCAATTCTCTGCAGCATGAATGAGAGGGTGGTGTGTAGATGACTTCATTTGGTTTCAATATATGTTTTTAAAAAGGATTCGACTCCATCCCTAATCCCTTACAAGTTTTATAATTTTTCTCGTATTTTTTTGAGTAAATTACCGATATGGTCCTTGTGGTTTGGAATATTTCACTCTTGGTCTCTAGGTATCATAAATTACTCATATGGTCTTAAATTTTAGACATTTGCAACACATATAGTCCTTAGGTTACCAAATTACCTCGTATAATTGATCAAATTACCATCACATGAGGACTATATGTGTTACAAATGCTTAAAGTGTGAGACCATAAGAGTAATTTATGAAACCCGGGATCCAAGAGTGAAATAATAACAAACCACATAAACTATCTTGGTAAGTTACACTATATTTTTTTTTTGAAAAAACTATTTTTTTTCCATATGTAATGATGATAAAAAATAACGAAAACAACCATTCTCTTTCATGGTTTTATGTCTTACCATATGTCTTAATTATTGTTCTTTTTCTTTTTATAATACCTATTTATAAAACCAATTGCGGGTTCCTTCTGTGTGGGCTCAGGCGTATGATCTAAAGCGTCAAATCCAATGAGATGATTGAAATCTCGTCTTGAATGACTAGATTTTAATGCGTTCATAAAAAAAGACTTGTCAAAGGGAAGAAGGCAAGGAAGGGTGTGTTGTTTTCGTCAGTGACGGAGCTTGAAAAAAAGCTGGCCGAATGATTTTTAAGAAGAAAAGAGTAGGGGCCGAAGGATTTTTATGATAAAAACAGAGGAGGCCGAAGGATTTTTAGAAAGAAAATGAAGGGAACCGAATAATTTTCCAACGAAATACTATTATATCGACAATTTGAGCGAAAAAACGGGGGGGGGGGGGACCGGGGCACCTCCGGGCCCCTTCTATCATCAGTCCCTGGTTTTTGTATCATTCTTTTCTTAAAATTGATATATATATATATATATATATATAAATTTTGAAAGACAATTAATTTTAAATATTCCAAATAGACTGCTTATTTAGGGTTTAAATGTTTTTTTCTCTTTCAAAACTCTATATATATGTGTGTGTCTATATTTATATATTATATTAATTTTGAGTGACAAGGTAAATATTGATTTTTTGAATTGCAATATAACATAAGTTTTGTGTCAAATCTGTGGCAAACGCTAACACATGAGTTTACTTTGAACAATTACACAATGTAATTACTTTTTCAAAATTTAATATAAAATTTAAACTTTGACTTGGCACACTATGTTTTAAAATTTTACGTTATATTAGTTATATTTTTAATAAATAAATCGTAAATTATCAAGGAAAACGTTTGATTTGTTTGAATAGCTATTAGGCCATGAACGAAAGTCAAAGGGTTACTTCCTGTAAAAAATATATTTTCCGTCACATTGCTTTATAGGCATGCACAAAAAGGCACAAAAAGGTCCAAGTTGTTTTTTATTACATAAAAATATAAATATATGTGTATATCTAAATGCTGCTTTAATATTAAATGTGTATTTTAAAATTGTAATCAATATTAGAAAATTCTCATATGTGTATGTAATTTAGTATAAAGTTTACGGATTTTTGGAAGTTCTATATACAGAGAAAACTATAATTTCAATTTCTTCTTTGCAAATTTTAATTTTATTTAATTTATCGAAATTTAATATATAAAATCTATGATTTATACTTTTAGTTATAATATTGATATACCAAGAATTGTTAACTTAAAATTTTCAGTTTGGTTTCGATGGTCTCTTAAGCTTGGAATTATAGAGTTTGGTCTAATCTTCATTAAATTATATATAACTTAAATAAAATATTCTAAACATTCATTGAATAATGAAATATAATAAAAAAAGTTTAAAGTTACTAAAAGTTATAATAAATTAACGACAATAAATCAGATTTCAAGCTAATAAGATTTTTTTTTTGGTATAAAATGATTTACATTAGATAGCGTTTGGTATGCATTAATAAAAGATGGAATGAAATGAGTCACTACGTTAGAATAAAAAGAAACGTGTTTGGTTACAACATAGGAATGGAATGCACCATTCCATAAGGAATGTGATTTCTTCACTTTTGATGATTTTCATTTCTTGGAGTATGGGTGTTTTTTTTCATTCCTTCTCTTGAGGGAGTGACCTGACCAATGACCCGATCCACAAACCAAATCATGACCCGATCCATGAAATGCCAATAATCGAACCATGAGCTAAACAATAACCAACCAATGAACCGATTGATGGTCTGAACCATGAATCAACCTATGGCCCGACCCACAACCCGACCCATGATTGGAACAATGGTTAAAACCACAACTCGACCTATAAATTGTATTCCATTCGTTCATCTTCTCATGTCTATCAAACAACAAGAACTAATGAATCATTTCATTACAAGAGGTAACCAAACAGGAAAATGGAATGGTAATGATCCATTTCTTTCTCACGTCCATTCCATTCCCTCGTCCATTCCATTCTCTCGTCCATTCCATTCTCCCGTTCATTTCATTCCTTCATACCAAACAGACCCTTATAGTTTAACATGCTCCAAAACACGTGACAATAAATAGGTTTATATTAAAGCTAGTAGGTGGCTGATATTTTTATGCATAAAATGAGGTTTATATTTTGACAGCGAGAAATATTAATATATTTTTCAAAACTTTTAACTTAATCATATTTTTTTTAATGGATTAAATGTGTTGAAATTGATCAATTCTATTATTCTATATCCCATACATATAAGTAGAGGTGGCCAACGGACCAGGAACTGGTCGTATCCAAACCGGTGGGTACGGGCGGTTCCTGATTTTCAGAGAAACTGGAACCGGAAAACCCGGAACTGGTTCCACCCTCAAACCGGTCAAACCCGAACCGGAACCGGCAAAAAACCGGTTGGAACCGGTCAAAACCCGGAACCGGAACTGTAACCGGTTCTTGACTTTGTTGACCGGAACCGTTTGAAACCGAAACCGGTTCCGGTTAAAAGAAAACCGGATTTCGCCACCTCTACTCTCTAGATATATGCATGTTGCATTACCTTTTGTTAAATCTGAATTCTGATTTATGTAGAATTGTAGATGTGTTATTAATTGGGCTTATCTAAAGGCATATTTTGGGTTATCCTAAAAAGACTTTTGGGCCTCTCTTGATTGGCGTTTTTCCCTCGAAGCTATTGCTAAATGCCTGAAAGCTGATTGTCTAGTTAGAGACTTTGAAATTAAGGCCTATGAGTGTTGGACTAATTACTTTGAAAGGATGTAACTTTATAGCTTTCAAATGTGAAAGTTATGAGTTCGAGTCTCACTTGTAACAATATGTTTTAGGTGGGTCAGAGATTTACCACAATGAGTTTTCAGACAATGAGTTTTCATGTGACCTTTTGTCATTGGGTTTACTTGGGTGACCGGACTTCAAATATATATTCGTTGACTGGTAAAAAAAGGCTTTAAAATTTGAAAAAGAGACGTTACATGTTGCTTTTTAAAGCACTCTAGCTTTGTCTCGCTCAAAAAAAATATATTGATTAGTTTTGTGTTAAGCATTATTCATCTCATGTTCTTCCTATTTATACTCGAATAAGGCTTCTTTTTCTTGTTTTTCAATCTTGTATTAGAATCATTGATTCTATATTCTTGTTCAAGTATAATCACATCATTAAATTTTGACAAAATTAAATGACATATTTTTTTTGATCATAAAGAGATTTGAACTCTCAAAACATGGTAATATACTAATATCACGTTTATTCAATACCTTGATATCACTAGATGAAATTTTGTCCTAGGGTATTTACCCATTATATTTATAAATGACACTAATAAATGTTAATTTTTACATGCATCTCCTCGATTCAATTTTTTTTTTCCTTAAAAAACTTTATGGAAATAGAAAACTAAATTTTCTAGTTTTTAACTATATATAGTCTAAACCATAATAATATTTTCTTTTTACGTGTATACTTGATTAGTGTTATCTCTTCTTAATGCAATAGCACCATAAAACCAATCAAGAAAACGATGAGGGATTTGATACTAACTTAGCTGATTGTGATAGACATGACCATTCATCTTTTTCTTCACAATTAACGTGTTCGTTGTCTTCTTTAGGATTAGTCTTTTTTAAGTGAATGCAAATTCGAAATTTCTTGCATTCTATTATTTAAAGGGTGCTAATAATTGGACACTTAAATAGGATGTTTAACTACCTCTCATTCGTTTCATATTTGTGTAAACCGGATGTCTCTTTCGGATGTTACAACCAAAAAGTCTATATATGTTACACAGATGATACTTATACATCACGCACAGGGTTGCACATGTCGTATATGTGTCTTATGTAGGAACTGTGTGGATATTTTTAAGGGTATAAGTGGATTGTGTATACTGCGTAAAAACCTATATGAGACGCATAACCTCTAAAACATGAATTTAAATGTTAAATTAAAGTAAATTTGTTTATTATTTTCTAAATGATATTTGAGGTAAAAATAAGAGAATTATATAATAATATATTAAAAATCACAAAAAGATGAAATGTAAAATCAAACTTTTATTTTTATTTTTTTTTAATTTTGTACCTATAAAATTATTAAAAAATTGGAATAAAATTTCATAAATAATAGATGCTTTGAGTATCCCCTCCTCAAAAGAAATAAAATTATAATTATTAATAAGTTAAATCAGTTTTAGTTAATATTAAAAAATAGTTATTTCATTTATATTATTGAAAAATGTATTTTTATTATGAAAACATTAAATTATCCGATAAAAGTAGTTTCTATTGCCTCTGGTGGTTTGTGTCAAAACAAAACGTGGTGCACTGTTAACTATCCAAACAAAACATGAGTTGTTGTTTTCATCAAAAAGACAATTGCAAATTAGATAACCTTTTTTGACAGTTACAACAACTCAATATTGTCTAATCAGAGTATGACATATATGTGACAAATCACGAAATGTATATATCATATATTGATACTATATAAAACATATTTCACTTAAATTTAAGGGATTGGTTATTCACACAACCAACTTTTTTATTTTAACATCACATCGACCATATATGAGTCTAATAATTGACATTGATTTGACAATGATTAGTCACGTAAACGCGTATAAACTTATACGAGGCATATATGAGTCTAATAATTGATATTGTTAAATTATGGCAAACAATAATTGACCTCTAATATACCTCGTATTTATACACCTCGTATAGTTCTATACAAGGCATATAAGAGATATGGAGTGTGGCGTGAATTTGTGAATAACAGAATCCAAATTTAAATTAATCCATCCATCAGAATCTTATTACCCACACAAAAATCAATTTACTATGCACAATAAAATTTTAAAAACCATACATGTCCATCAGTCTGGTTAATGTATTTTAATTAATCAAAACAGTAATTTCGACACTATAATAAAGTTACATCCTGTCTAGAATTGCTTATTTAATTTTAAAATGATTTTTTTGTCAAAATTGCTTATTAACTTGTGGCTTTTTTGAATGAAATTTTTAAAAATGTGTTTGGATTAACTTTCGATATATGAAAGTCAACAAGTTAAAAAAAATTATCATTATTTTAACTCTTATCAAAAAGTTAAAAAACTGTTTATAAAAGCTAGAAATTTTTGCTTCTTAAAAACAACTTTTTATCATTACCCAAAAAATGAAAATAAAAAGTAACTTTGACATTACCAAATACTATTTTAACTTATTGACTTCATAAAAAAGCCAATAAGTTCATAGGTTAATTTTAAATGAATACCCAACATGACCTAAAGAGGATGTATATTATTTCAAATTTTGAGAGTAGCATGTTATTTGTATAAGCTCCAAAGGCTTAATTATGAAGTTGTATGTTTTTAGTTTTGCATAATTAATGCATGATAATATGTTGGCCGACACATAAAAGAATTTACTATTCACATAATTTTGAATTTTATATGTATTATTTTAACATAAGATATTAAATGTAATTAAAATGTTGATTGTACTTCTACATCAATAAAAAGAACAAGAGATATAGAAACAAAGCTATGTGACAAAGGAATCCATGTTGGTTGAAAAAAAAGGCAGGATCAAGTATATGTGTCCTACCACCAGTACAAGTAGAATTATAGTGACAATAAATATTAATAATTTAGTGAAAACTTGTTACCGTTAAAAAATGAGAAAACCAATAGCTAACGACATGTTAATTTTTGACGTATGAGTTCGCTGAAAGAACATGTGTATGGTGTCTAATGTTGTCGTCATACACACTCAGGGGCGGATCCACATACATGGTAGTGGGTTCACCAGAACCCACCGCGGTTCGAACAGTTAGTAGGAATTTTTTTTTTCCGAAAGGGTTAAACAATAGGGTGAACCTATTAGTATTTTAAAGGTGAATCCTAAATATAATATCTTTAAGTAGTCTAGTGGTAAGGAATCCAGATTTCAACCAATAGGTCATGGGCTCGAGACCTGTATACGTTTTTTTTTTTCAGGTTTTTTTAAGTTGCTTCACAAAGATGGACCTGGGTTTTGACTTTTCATAAAATCCCGCTAGATGGCTTGCAAGTCCAATAATTCCCTAGGCTTCAAAAAATTTAGAATTTTTTCACCACTCCCCCAACTTTCAAAAGATCCCGCTGTCCGCCTCCCTCCCTAGGGCTGGCGATTTTATACATGAACACGTTAACACGACACGATTTTAACATGTTTCATGTTTACCCTTAACATGACACGTTAAGACCTGTTTATTTTTTGTGTCTAAATAGGTAACACCCGTTAAGACCCGTTAATATCCATTAAAACCTGTTAAAATCAGTTAAAACCTGTTAAGACATGTTTAAAATTTAAAATAAATAATATAATAAAATATATGGCCATATAGGTAACCGATTAGCTTCAAAAAATTTATAATTGTCTAACCCTAATTTGTTAACAGGTTCCTTAACAAGTTTTTAACGGGTTTTAACAGGTTTTTTAACATGTCATTTATAGTGTTAATTAGGGCTGTAATGAGCCAGCTCGGCTCGTGAAATTTCGAGCCGAGCCCGAGCCGAGCCAAAATTTCTTTCTAGCCAAAAATCCTGGCTCCAGCTCGGCTCGTAAAAAACCTTGAGCTACGAGCCAGCTAGCTCGTTTTTTTTCCTCCACTTTACATATATATAAAATCTAATTTATATAAAATCCAATTTATATATGTATATATACATATACATAATTATATATAAAATCTAATATATATATATATATGTATGTATGTATTATACATGTATATATATAGGGGATTAATAAAATGAAAACCTTATTTTAGTGAGAAAACCATGAAAACTCATGTAAAACTAACGTTTTTTTTTGAAATTTTTTTATAGGTTTGTAACATTATTCGGCTCATTTTTATAAAAAAAAATCAAAAAAACGCCGAAGAAATATTTAAAAAAAAATATTTTATAAGTTTTTTTTACGTTGTAAAACATACGTAACACTGAGTCACATCTGACGTAAACGCTGTACGTTTTTACGTATGTTTTACAAATTTTCTGTTTTTAGTTGTGTTACGTATGTTTTACACAGCGGTTTTCTGGGTTTTCACAATAAAAAGTGGTTTTCAAATTATCCCTACCCTATACATACATACATATATATGATTGGGATCAAATGCTAACCCACTCTTAGAGCGATAACCCATTAACTTTGCCAAAACGAAGCCGAATCTTGATTTTTTTTTAACATCATTGTAACACAATTATAATACTATGTTCTTTTATGATTTTGGGCTAATTCATCACCGTTTAAAAAATATCATCGTTGTAAGTTTTGTGCTACTGTACTGTAAGTTTTAAATATTTAAAAACCTACAGTACTGTAAGAGCCCAAACGGTGATGAATTAGCCAAAACTCATAAAAGAACATGGTGTTTAAATTGTGTTACAATGATGTTAAAAAAAATTCAAGAATTCGGTTTCGTTTTGGCAAAGTTAATGGATTATCGCTCTAAGAGTGGGTTAACATTAGAACCCTTCCATACGTACATATTATACATAATATGTATATTTATATAAATATGTGTATAAGATATTGCATATATAAAGTTACTTGTTACGATGACATTTCGCCGTTATGCAAAAATAAAAACATCATTCAATAAATTAATTAAACTTATATTGACGACAAGTTGTAACTTAATTAATTAAAAAAATATAAATTAATTTATAGCTATACCAACTAGTCATTGTCATAAATAAATTTAAAAAAATTAATTTTAAATTAGTTTTTTCTTTAAGAATGACAACGAATAGTGGAGTCTTTGGTCTTCTTTTTCTTCTCACATTTCTTTACAAAATTGTCTCCATTATGTGCACATTGAGAGAAATATGCAATTGAAGTGTGAGAACGAGTGAATCTTATATCTTGTAATTCAATTGTGACACAAAAATTCTTAGCTTGCTCTTATAAACCTTAGTTAATTCTTTCAAAAATAAACACAAAATCAAATATAAACTTGAAAAAAAGTATAAAAACAAAATACATTTTTAATAAAATCCTTTAAGTGTTGTCTTGAATTTATGTCATAAATGTGCTTTCATAGTCAAATAATTATAACACCATATATCAAATAATAAATAATAAATAGTAAAAGGAAATATTAACGTGTTGCAACTTGAAAGAGAAAAAATATCGATTTTATCAGCAAATTCACATTTAAATCATATTCATATGTTTCCATTAAGCTTTTAGCATTATCGATCATTTATATATTCTTTGTCTATCGCTTACTCGTTTGAATTTTGATGGGCGTCAAAACTTGATTCGGCTATGTGATCAAGATCATGAACTAAATATCTAGAATTAAATAATCAAGGGATTAGGGTTTTCACCCTTTTTGTTTCGTCCCTTTTTCCCCCCTTTTTTAATGGTCGTGAAAACTCACTAACCTGATAACATGTCCCTTCGATACCCGACTAGTCGCAAGTAACCGAGTCGGTGTCGTCCAAGAAAAATCAGCCTAAGTAAAAAAATTGAACTTGAGACCATTGACGGACCTTTCTTAGAGCCCGGGCCGGGGTCCTTGGCCTCCTTTTTTTCTGGTCATAATGGTTGATTTAGTAGTATTTCATTGGATAATCTTTCGGTTCCCTTCGTTTTCTTCCTAAAAATCCTTTGGCCTCCTTCTTTTTCTTCCTAATCCTTCGGCCCGTTTCGTTTTCTTCCTAAAAATCATTCGGCCCCCTCCGTTTTCTTCTTAAAAATCCTCCGCCCCTCTCCAAAATTTTTTTCAAGCACCGTCACTGCTTGAGACCACAAGATTGTCCTTCTTCCACCTTAGCCACTACATCACTTCTTTAAAGGTTTTGTTTAGCTTTTGTACCCACAAATATATCTCTTCGCCTCTTTGAGCCTATCTCTTTCATTAAATCTACCCGCATGTTGATGCATATTCAATGACGAAACTTCTTAAAGGGGGGTTGTCTGTATTGTTAATTTTTTTTGCCAAAAGCAGGGCGTTTATCGGGTTGGATAATGGGTTATTCAGGTTTTTCGAATCGGGTTATTCGGATTTAAAAATTTCTTTGGCCTATCCGAAACCCGACCCGAATCTCAAAATATATCACCCGACCCGAAAAACCCAAATTATTACATCCGAATAACCCGAACAACCCTAATAAACCTGTTTTATTCGGGTTATTCGGATACCCGACCCGGGAAAACTAGTTTTTGCGACCCGAACCGAATCTAAAAACATATTATCCGACCCGAACAACCCGAAATAGATTTCGGATAAGGTTTTTTCGGGTTTCAGATACGATTCGGATTTCTAATTTTTTCGAGTTTTGGATATTTTGAACACCCCTAGCCAAAAGGTAAATTTTTAGTTGTAAACTAGAAATAACGACTCGTGCGTTGCGGCGGTTTTGTTATATAGATAAGTTTATATGGTTATAGCACACTGGAGAAACATAATGTGTTTATCGTCTTCTTCAACTTTTCTAAGCGTCTACATGGTGCACGCTATAAAGAAAAATAGTGCGTTGCGGCAGGTTATCACAATACGCTATCGAGAATGGGTATAATATATTATTTGTAGAAGTATAAGTTGCATAATATATACATATATACTATATTGAAAATAGTAAATATTTTATATATAGTTAAAAAATGGGGTCCTTTCTAATGTTTCGATGGTGTTCGGAGAAGGTAACGGCGATTTATTTTTCTCATATAAAGTCCCACAGATTTATATACATATATATATGTTATATTAAATATTATTATATATAGTAAAAATATGATATAGTGACATAAAAATAACCCAGAACATGAGGTTAAAATAAATTGTGTACAAAATTTGAGGATGCATGAATTGTGTGGTTGGAATTCTTTAAGCATGCATAGGCGGCCGACAGCCTCCACGGCCCACTCTCTCTCTCTCTCAAAACTTGAAGTGAACACACTCACGACACACGCGCATAGATGTAGTGAATTGGATCCATATACACACGCATAAAAAGGTTGTACCAAATGCATTAAAACACATGATTAAAAGGAATAGTGTATTCCTCCACAAACTATAACTTCCTTTTTAATATATATATATTAATAATGGTTTCGTTTCTTTCTTTAAAAAATTAACATATATTCTGATTCCCGTAATTTTCCGTCCCTCTTTTATAAGCGTTCAAGCTCTGTCAATGTGCGTATTTCATCTGCTTAGCCTATAATGATATAAACATTTTTTACATTTTCCAATATTTGAAAGAATATGGTTTTTTTTTGCCAAAAACATCCGGATTAGTTACTTTCATTTATCATTTTTTAGCTATATCTAGACGCATGTTAGCCATGATTTTGAAACTTTTGTTACGGTTATATATAATTATCGAAAAGGAATATAAAAGAAAAACAAAATAAAGAAAAGAAGCGAAAAGAAAAGAGAAAATAGAATAAAAGAAGTATTTATGTTTTCCCTAGTAGAACAATTTTGAGCATCATCTTTTGCCAAGCTCATTTAGTATCTTTGTATATTTGTTTAGAGCCACACAATAAGGATTTAATCATTAGCTAAATTTTTGTAATTTTAGCTACTTTTAGCCTATATTTACTTACCTCTAACCGAAAGGTGTTATTACAAACTCATTTTCTATTCCTCATGATGCTTGGATATATTTATGTCAATTAGTATGTACATGGGTGATTTTGAAAATTAATGTGTCCAGGATTAACAGAAAAAAAGCCTTAGAAAATTCAAATATTAAAGTATACTATTCAAAAACTGAAAACCGTATAAAACCGAAAACCATATAAAACCAAAAACCGAACCGTGTTTGTAATTGAAAAAACCGAACCAAATCCTGAATTCGGTTTATTTGGTTAACCGATTAAACCAAATTCAAATTTAAATATATTATATTTTATTAATAACTAGTATACAGGACCCGCGCGTTGCGGCGGGGTCTGATATACTGACTTAAAAAAAACAACAGAACATTAGGTTAAAATCGTGTACAATAAAATGCACGAAAATACCCTATACAACATCTATAACGTAAGCTTTGAAACTAAGGGTTGAAAATTAAGAACTTATTTAATAGTAAAGAATGTGATTACATAGGACTTAAAAAAAAGGCCCTGCGTAAATGTAGAATTTATAAATGATACAAATATTATAAAATTATTATATGTAAATTGTATGTATATGTAGTATATATAATACTCATGGTTTATAAAATTTTTAAATCTAAATCGTTTGTGAACTAATTACGATCAAAATGATGTAAACGTTACGAATATTCGATAATGTACGGATGCGTTATAGGCATTTAAACAACGCACAAAATTTCTGTGATCGTTTGGGTTAGAAATTTATATAAACGTTCATGAGGCCATTGCGATCAAATTAATATAATTATGACATTTATCAGATAACCTAATGACGCGTTAAAATAAGCGTTTCCATTTTTAAACGATTTTTTGAAGCGTTTTAAACGGTTTTTTGAAGCGTTTCCATTTTTAATGAAGCGTTTTAAACGATTTTTTGGAGCGTTTCCATTTTTGAAGCGGTTAACGATTTTTTGAAGCGTTTTAAACGATTTTTTGAAGCGTTTTCGATATTTTTGAAGCGTTTTCTTGGATAGTTTGGATAGATACATGTAATGTATGTATATATGAGTAAATAATGTTTATGTGAGGAAACGAATCTTTGCAAATTATTCTGTTTTAAACGATTTTTTGAAGCGTTTCCATTTTTGAAGCGTTTTAAACTATTTTTTGAAGCGTTTAACGATTTTTTGAAGCGTTTTAAACGATTTTTTGAAGCGTTTTCGATATTTTTGAAGGCGTTTCCATTTTTTAAGCGTTTTAAACTATTTTTTGAAGCGTTTAACGATTTTTTGAAGTGTTTTAAACGATTTTTTGAAGCGTTTTCGATATTTTTGAAGCGTTTTCTTGGATAGTTTGGATAGATACATGTAATGTATGTATATATGAGTGAATAGTGTTTATGTGAGAAAACGAATCTTTGCAAATTAATATATATAATAATATATAAAGTTGACTTTTGGTTTATTTGGTTTTTAAGCGGTTTCTTCGGTTGAATTCGGTTTTTTAAACGGCTTATTTGGTTTTAAATCGGTTTGTTCGATGTTTGGATAAAGAAAAAAATTGAAAACCGATTAAACCGAGCCTAATAAACCGTTAACTGAACCAATAAATACTCATAGTTTAAAGGGCATGAAATAACTTTTTATACATTACAGGAAATTACTTTTATACAGATTAAGTCATGTGTTTATAAATGGTTTTTTAGTTATCTGCAACTTGTTGATTCTCATGTAAATAAGATCTTTAGATATACAAATAAATACAAAAAGTTTTGTGCCCCTAAAAAATGTGCATGAGACGAAGGTCAGGTTTGCCCTCCTCCGAGCCGCCCTAAGTATGTAACGATTGAACGGGCGGAATGGGTTCTTTGGCCCGTGATGCTAAAACTATGAGGTGTAGAAGCACCGTTCACCGAATAATATAAATATTTTATTACTTTAATATTTCAGATTACAATACAATTTCAAATAAAACAGAATGCTCAATCACTTTCAATGAAAAATAGAATTACAATGAAGACCAATAGATTAAAACCATAATAGAAAAAGAAAAGGTGTCGGCTGAGGATTTCTGTTCAACGTAGGTCCCTTAAAACAGATTTCGGGCCACCAATGTGAATCCCATCTGTCTCCCAGGGTACAGCAGCCTAAGCACTATGTCTGCCAGAGTTAACCTAGCATATGAAACAATACCTAAAACAAGAGTATAGATAACATAATAGATTGTAGAAAAAAGTGTGTATTTTTGAGTTGTATATATTTCTGTTGTATTTCAACCAAGGTACACAACCTTGTATTTATACTAATAGATGAGAGGCCCTGTTTCCCAGGATTCCCCTCGGTTGGCAAAGCATCTAAAGTATACTTCTTAAATCGTAGAATAATCGTATATTATAGCAGCGGAAATCATTACTTAACCTTTAATCATAATTAAAAGCTCTAAACCATATTCATAATCATTCTTTAAACTCAATAGGAATGCCAGTTATTGAATAGGTAGTCCCCACGTCATGCCACGAGCCATCATATCCTTATCATAACTTGCTCAACCTGACATGCATGCCAAATCAAGTCAGCTTTCGCTGGTGAGTTCTAAGTTAACTTTTTATTTTTAAAATCTTTACTCATTCATACCTTTATATAGCTTAACATAATTCATATACATAACATACATGTCATCATAACATCAATCATACTGTGCACAAAAATTTAGCCTTCACTGTTGACCGAAGTCAACAGACTCAATCATACTGTGCATAAAAATTTAGCCTTCACTGTTGGCCGAAGTCAACATGCTTGTGCAGCACAAGACTCTATGACTATCAACCCGAAGTTGACAACTCATGAATGTATAAGATTTCCTCAACTGACGACACAAAGTCGACAGTCTTGTGTTTCCACAAGACTCTTTAACTATCAACCGAAGTTGACAGCTCATACCGGTACAAGACTTCTTTATGTAACAATCATTCACATAACATTACTTTACATATCTCATTCATTCATACATAACATGGTTTAAAACATTTAAACCATCATAATCATAAATAGTGATCTGCACCACAGTGCTCAACTTTTGCCTAACCGTAGCCAGGACTTCAAAATCATATTCTCTTGTGACAATTCGACTTTTCGGATTAACACCGTTAACCCCAGAACTAACCGAAATGATATGAAATTGAACAAAAACAAATTACAAGGGTTATAATAAAACAAAACAAGTGTATAAACACTTAGATTGTAGGGATTTAACATTTAATTAAGGAAAATACACAAATTTGACTTTCAAGAGTCAAAATTCGGATTTACAAATCAATCAAATTTGAAATTGCTATTAAAACATTGTAATTAGTCGAAATTAACATTGATAACTGTCATGTTAATGATTATTATCAATTATCATCAGTTAATAGGATCATTAATGTCGAAATTAAACTCCAATACTAGCCAAAAGACGAAACCGTAGCTTTTAGTCATCAAATCCACGCAATTCGATCACATTTCTCACAATTGAACCTGCAAAGACTATAGTCGGCACATTTAGGAACGTTTCCATATACCAATTCGAAGCTAGAAGAAACGGGAAGGAGAAATCGATCGTGGGGTGGCCGAAACTCAAGTCTATAGTCGACTTCCATCAAAATAACATCAATTCAGGTAAAAAGTTATTCCTAAACAACCTAAAACCTTCGACTAAGCTAACACATATGTCAATTCCTTGTAACAACATCGATTTGTTAAAGTTTTAATTCTAGGCCGGGTTCATACTAGAAAGCGTTTTGGGGGTTTCGATCAAAACAAGTTTAATAATCGAATTAAATGTTACAGAGAGCTTCTAAATCCTCTATATACTGAAATACATATGTCAATTTGATGTAATAAATATGAATTGAATGAAATCCATTTCTAGGGTTCTTGATGAAAAACCATTTGGGGGTTTCGATTCAAACGTGTTTAGAAATTAGATTAAATTACACAGAAAGTTTCGGAATCATGTGGGTAATGAAAACCATAAGTCAATTGCATCAAACAATATCGTATTTGATGATATCGAATTCTAGGGTTCATCATTTAAAAAGATTTGGGGATTTCTACTCTAATGGGCATGAAACTGAAATCTAACATCACAGAGAGTTTTGGAATACTATTTATAATAAAAACCCTTTGTCAATTTCGTCGAAGCATAGTGAATTATATTAGTTCAAGTATTAGGGTTTTCGGAATAAATCTTTTGGGGGTTTTTGAGTAAACGATCATAGGAATCAAATTACTTGTACATAAAAGGTCAAATTCTATGATTAATGAAAACCCTATGGTTTGGGGTTCGATCGGATTCGAATCGGGGTTCGATTTGGAGCCCTTTGCTTCGGCTAGGGATTAACAAAGGGAACCCGACTCATGGATTTTTAAAACCATTTCAAAACAGATCCAGTTGCAAAAACAGAAGCAGAACAACTGGTGGGAGCATGGGTGTGTGTCCCGGAGGTCAGGGGTTCGAACCCTGCCTCTGTCAGTTTTTGAGATTAAAATCTATTTTTGGTTTTTAACTCATAAATTGCTCGTTCTAACTCCGATTCGATCCGTTCGAGTTGTGTTGGAACCGTAATGAGAATACGAACAACCTGAAATAATAAAATTTATATTTTAACCCGAAAACGTAATCGCGTATAATTACGCTTGTTTAAATAAAATCATATACGGTTATATGATTTAATTAAACGATTTTTAAAGGCACGCGTACTTATAGATGCACAGTTTTAACAATCTAACATACGTGTGTTGACACGTATGTGATTACAATCACAAAACGACGTTCCGAATAACACAAAGTTATTATTAAAACACAGGTTCTTCGTAGAGGATTATCTACGTGATTTCACGTGTGTTGATCATTCTGTTCACTATCAAAGGTGCGTACACGGCCCCTTTTCTTATTTTAACTGTTTTGGGGGAGAAAACATGTGCACCAAACATTTAAGATACATATCACTTGCATGAGTTAGCTGTTTACATTAAGTGCGAACATAGCATTACAAGTCCTTACATATCGAACCGTTTAGTTTGCCGTAGTGCAAAGCGTGGTAGTTGGAAATACATCTATTAGGTTTGACAAACCTCGCTTGGTAGATTGTAGGTCTACGCAAGTGTGTGACTAGCCAATTCACATTACTATTGTTTGTGCTAGACAATAGTGGAAAGGCAAATTACATTCTAACAGTCAGCTTCGGTGTCGACCGCTTATGTAGATAGTACAAATGACTAGCTATCATGACTATGCATGTGTGATTATGTTATCTGCAAACATTTCATTTCAAACAGTTGTTCCAAACATTTGTGATCAAACAAACCTGTGTATGCACCAACCTTTGTGTTGACTTGATTTACATGTTTTCTCAGGACGTTAAGGTACAAGATCAAGCAAGCATGGACTAGGAGATCGAGTCGCATGCATAATTTACATTACAGTTGTTTTGACTTTGAACATTTAAGATTTTGACTTGTAATTTACAGTTTTCAAACCGTTATGTTTGTTATTGTTTTAAAAACGCTTCCGCAATGTTAGAACTTTGATATTACAGTTTTAGACCAAAGTTATGTTTGAAAAGCATATAGAGGTCTTCGTTATGTCTAATGATCTGAGATCCTGGTTTGTCACGTCCCAAACGGTATGATTCCGTTAATTGAAATTTGGGGGGTGTGACATCTCTGCTCGACCTCGGCCGAGACTTTGAAAAATCATTTACTTCTCAACCGTAATTGAGACTTAAAACATTATTTACCTGACTGTAGTAAGGTTAAATCATTTTCACAAAATAGTGTCATAACATGCATTATCAGCCCAAAATGATAAAACATTTAAAGTAGGGCTACAAAGAACCCACCTGAGCTTAGTAACGCATAATTTTGCTAGCTTTTCTTCCTTTCCTTACTTTCTCACTTCAGAATGATATCTTATTAATATGCATATATTATCATGATTATAACCTTATCATGAAGGTGCTCAAATAACGATTACCGCTTGAAACTTCGGCATATCGTAACTTTCATTCGGAGCTTTGTTTCAAATTTCGCTTACACTCATTTTGACCATTTTTATCCCTACATTCTTGTTATGCTTAAAGATTACTTATTTGCTCGGCTTAGATAAACGTATTCTCTTATTTAATTAGTTCGTCTTAGGGCGTTGCTAAACTTACTGTATAATAACATTGGTTTAAGTCAACCAAAAGCACACTCATATTATCTCCTCATAAAACTCAAGAAAACTTGATCATTATATAGATGTAATTGGGCTCCAACCGAATCAAGTTCATGTTCACCATACAAAACCAAAACTCCATCTAAACATGGTGTTGGTCTCTTTAATCAATCAAGACTAAACTAACACGAGATGAGAATCATGAACACATACCTTAATGATGTGTGTAATTAGTATTAATCAGTCCGATCGATCATTCTTGATTCCTCTGTTACACTTGCAAGCCTCTCGATCTAAGTTTCTATGTGGGTTTGATCGAAAGAAAAAAAAACAAAATGTGTGATGGTTTGGTTATCTAAATGATCTTTAAATAATCAGAATACTTAAAAGAGTTGAATTGCTATATTGATGACATTCGTAAGTTTGCTACTTCAATATGTTTTGGTAGAATCAGTGATTGCCATTAACAACTAAAAGCAATGTTGTAAAAATCGGCCTAGGCGGCGGCCAGCGCTAGGCGCCCATCTACTGTCTAATTTTTGGCCTAGGCGGTGCTAGGCGGCCTAGGCGGCTTGGTCACATTTTTATTTTTTTCACTTTTTTTATTTTTTTTGACTTTTTTTGACTTTTTTATGGTAAAAATGGACCAATTTCATGATTATTTAGACATTTCTCAACCAAAAATCTTTTATATGTCTCTGAAACATCGAATCCAGGCAGTTAACATCGAAATTTATCTCTAAACTTTGAACTCAGTGTTTAAGTTTGCACTTTAAAGTACTTTTTTTAGTATATTTAAGTATATTTTTTAAAATTATTTGAAGTATTATATTAAATTATTGATATTGATGTGTGTATATAATATATATTTGTAAAATTACATATAAAAATTCCAATCCGCCTAGCGCCGATTAATCCCTAGGCGGTACCTCGTCGTCCGACTAGCGCCTAGCGACTTCTACAACCATGATTAAAAGTCATGGATAACTATCACACACATAATATCATGTTCCATCTTGATTTAATTTAAATTTTACACATTGAACCCTCAACTATTGTCATCTATTTTTAAAACCCCCTTCTACTTTGCTCACATATTTTTAATATTCATGAGCTTATATCTTGTTCATACTTTGTCTTATAATGATCCTGCTTATATTAATGTGATCGTAATCACTTCGGGAACGTTCATAAAAATTTCGAACCCACACGGTCACAGAAATTTGTACATGTTATTAACAGGCTTTATAACGTGTCCATACATTATCAGATATTTTTATCGTTTATATCATTTTGATCGTAATTACTTTACGAACGTTTATATAAATTTTGGACATAAACAGTTACCGAAATTTCGCACGTTTATTATTAGGTTACCAAATTTTCGGTTGTTACAATAGATCAGTACCTGAAACAACAAGAATTAAAGTCTGTTCTTTAAACTGCCAATTAATTTCTTCTAACAGTCATAAAATTAAATTATTCAGTCAAAACTGATCATTTAATGCAATAACTGTTGTTTCTTTAATAGCTGGTAAACAACCACTGTTCGCAACCATGGATAGCAACCACTGTTCGCAACCACTGATCACAACCTTGGATACAACCATTGATCATAACCACTGATCAGATAACCTCGGAACCACTGATCAGATGACCTTCGGAACCACTGATCAGATGACCTTCGAAACCACTGATCAGATGACCTTCGGAACCACTGATCAGATGATCTTCGGAACTACTGACCTTCGGAATCACTGAACTTCTTTTCCAAAGTTACAACAACTACACACTTTTAAGCTTCGATATCTCATTCATCTTAGCTCGTTTTTGGACCCGGTTTAGTTCGTTGTGATCCTCTCACATCATAGAACATAACCTTAGTTTTTAATAGTTAAATACGTAACAAATACATATAATTATTATGGTCCAAAGTTTAGTAAAAACTCATTTTACTAAAATTTCCAACATGAGGTGTTTGAATGGGTCAAAAATAACTGACATTAACAAATGACGATGAAGGAGCAATGAAGACAACGAAAATGGCGAAAACAGAGAAATGGCAGTAACAAATTTAAACATATCGATGCTGGTATACGATTGTTGTATAGTTGTAGTTGCAGATTTGATGAAAATGCAATCAGTTTGGTCTTCTGATAAAAATAGACGGTTGCTTTCATAATATGATATGACGAATTCATGACATAAAGGCACGTGAAATAAAAGAGGGTTAAAATAATATATGTTTTTAAATTTGTTACAGACGCAAAATAAATTTTCATTGGGAGCGATTTAGACATATTTGAGTATCGTTATATACTAATTTATTTTCTTTGTTCAGGTACGTTTGCTGAATTTCATTTACAAAAACATGATGATATTATAATACATCTAAAGTTGTTTACTATAAGTTATTATTTTTTGAAATCTATCCAAAATGTCGTCTAGGGTGGTTTTCATAAATAATTCTTTTTTCACAAAACAAATTCAATTATCTCTTAAATACTCATCACCAATCCGATCACGCAAATATGACTTCAGACACTTTATTGCCGAAAAACATCTTTCAATGATTGAGGTTGTAATGGGTAATACAAGAGCTTTTTCAACAAACGATAGACCAATGTAAACGAAAGATGTTTCAACCATCAATTTTACAAGTATTGATAAACTATCCAAGTTGACAAATCATGTATACACTTTTTAGTTATCATTATAGGTCGTTAGTTTAATCTGAGGTTTCCTTTATCATTTTCATTGAAATCATAGGGGTATATATATAGAATGTCAACCCATCAAGATTATCAAAATGGCTCAAACTACTCAAACAGACAAGTAAGTTAAATGTTACCTCGTTAAAACGATTTCAAATTCTTGTATTTGCATATCTATATATAACTACATTCAAGCAATCATATTCAAAATAGAGATGATATGCTATATTTGATTTATGTCTTGGCAAATTTAGGTTAATGTATTCACCATCCATGTTTACTACTTCAAGTTCATATTTCTCATAAAAAATGTTCACAAAAATTATAAATTTAGGGGACCTTAGGGTACAATCTAGGATGTTTCCTTCTTTACTTTGGATCTTAGCACCCAAAAATTGTATATATTTTCGTAAAATTAAAATTTTATATTCGTAGTAAGATTGTGAATTTTTGTCTTTTAAGGTAAAAAGTTCAAGATCTGATATCATACAAGGATGTAGTTCGAGAGTAGGATTTAGTGGAGGTGGACGTTTGTTCATTAAAAATTAAATGTTTGTTAATAAGATCGTGTGTTTTTGTCTTTTTAAGGTTAATAGTTGAAATAACAACCAATCGAGCACGTGTGTCTGTATATATCTCATAATAAAGAGTTTTCTTTTGAACTCTCGTATATGAATATAAAATTCAACTTGCGATTGTTGATATGATTTTATAATTATGAATATTAAAACACTTTAACAAAGGAAACTAAGCAATCTCTTGCTGACTTGGTCGTTAATTTTCTCAAGGGAGGTGACAAGGTGTGGATAATGCCAGACATGGGTCATGCTTTAAACAGTGATCACTCAGGCATGCTCATTATTTTTATATTTCTACCTAATTCAATATTCGTAAGATAATAATTTATTAAATTTACAAGGTTGGTGATTTAAGCTTGCCACTTTAATTTCTACTTCTCACATATCAAATTAATGTACTTTGACCTTTATACCCTTGTAAACCCTCTTACATATTTTTTTTCTTCACCTAGCTTCGTCCCTCCATTCATTGATATTGCACATGACGAGGCGGTACTTGTGATATTTCAGCTTGAGATGTGTTTTATTTGGCAGTTTTTTTTGATGTTAAATGCCATTGGATGAGTTACTTTTTATTGGCATTGGAAGCACATTACATTATGGCAGGGTAAAGTTTCACATCTTAATGAATCTTCCACTTATTTGATGGGCTGGTTAAGAGATTATTTCTAGTTAAACTCTTCACAACTGATTAATGGATATAATCCTTTTGTTCTGAATAGTTTATCGGTCTGGGCATGAATGTTTTTATTTGGACAACTTGTTTGGGCTACTGGATTTATGTTTTTAATTTCTTGGCGTGGATTAAGTTGATTTGATTTGATCGATGTAGGGTTTAATTTAATTAGTTGGATTATTGTTGATCGATTGTCGTTTAAAAGACATGTGAGTGGTTGCATTTGGGGTGAAGAGGTGGATGAAGAGTTTAATGGTATGGTTTGGGGTGACAAATGGGTTATTAGACGTTTACACATGATACTAACGATGGTTTTGGAAGTAAACTAAAGAGAAAGGGGCCAAAATAATAAAAAAGGTAAATTATGAAAAGCAAAAAAAAATTGGTAAAAAAATTGCATTATATAAAAAATAAAAACGTATAAATAAAGAAAAAGTAAACCGTGAACATACGTATTGAAGTTGTTTACAAGTAAAAGAAGTGGTACAAAATAGTTTTTTAATAGTTAGATGATGTAAGATGTTTAAGGTGTGTTTTACAAAATATTTAATTAAATAATCTATCAATTTTTTTACCTTCAACAAAACATTAATTACTTATCATATGTTAACTTTCATATCCACCATCACTATTTTAGTTTTTTCTTTGTCACATATTAATCTGTATTTCACTTTCATCATATTTTTGTCTAATAATTTCACTTCTTATTTTCGGTTTAATTATCTCTTAAATAATATTATTATTTATTTTGTTACAAATTGCTACCGAGGGTAATGAAATTATCCATGAGGCTGTCAAATAAAGTCCTGAACTAGCTGCTGCTTGTGAAGTATGGAAGGAGATCAAATTTGAGTTCAAGGCAATGGATACTTTGGATACGGATAAGGATAAGGATAAGAAGAGATAACGTTCGTTCTCTTAATTGAATTTCAATGAAACTCGGCCCAATCTTTTACTAAAATGATTGAGCCGAATCCAACATGCATATATTTTAGATAGATGCATACTTATATAGATATAGAAAATTTCAAGTAATAATATTACCTCTCTAATTAAATAATTATAATATTAATGATAAATAATATTATTTATTTATTTTTTCATAATATTTTTTTAATAAATTAAAAAAACTTTAAAATGATTATAAATATTTTTTTCTAAAAACCAAACTATTGTAAAAATATTAAATATTTTAAAATTGACATTTTAGGAAATAACAGCTTATAAAAAAATTTTCTTAATAATAAAAAAATTAAAAGAGAAATAAACTATGAACACAAGTTTTAAATAACAATATTTTATCAATAAATGACCTTTTTACAAAACGAAATGTTTAAAAATAAATTTATAAACTGGAAGTTATATATAAAAATGGTAAGTAAAATTGCACATTTTGGACTTTATTTTTAATGTTATTTTCCAATTAGCTTATTTAACTCTAAAATTATAAAACTAATGACTTTTACTCGTTAGTTTTATAAAAGATCTCATATACCACCTGTTGTTTTAATTAAATAACTCATTAGTTGTTTTGTGCGAACCAATTTATTCATATTAATTGTTTTGATAGATCTGATCTACCAATCAATTTTACTTATCAGTGTTAGGAGATATTTAATCTACCATCAATTATTTTAAGAAAACAACTCTTTAGTTGTTTTCAGCAACCTAATTTACCCATCAATTGTTATTGATATATTTTATATGCTCATAAGTTGTTTTATCAGAAAGAAAATACAATTTTTATTTTTGATGTTATCTCACGTTAATAAACCTTTTAGTTTTTACCATATCACATTAAATACTATATATATTAAAATATTTTTATGTGCTATTTTTATAGTATAATAACTCTATGCATGGGAGGCTCTGGGGAGGGGCAAACCCGACCTCTGTCCAGGGCCCATTTATCGCAAGGGCACAAAAAGTTTAAAAATTGTTTTTAAATTATATATATTTACTTATATCTCCAAATACAAAACCGAAAAAACAAAAGTTTATAATTAACTAGGGGTCTTTTTTTCTCAGTACGTCCGGAGCACTTGGATTCCGCCCCTGACTCTATGTAATATATATATATATATATATATATATATTATGTGCATTTTTTAATAAATCATATCTTTAAAATTTATAATTATATAACGCATGAGTTTTAGATCAGTAGGGGATTAATAAAATGAAAACCTTGTTTTAGTGAGAAAACAATGAAAACTCATGTAAAACGAACGTTTTTTTTTATTTTTTTTACATGTTTGTAACATTATTTGAAAATTTTTATAAAAAAATCAAAAAAGCGCCGAAGAAATATTTTAAAAAAAAATGTTTTATAAGTTTTTTTTACGTTGTAAAACATACGTAACACTGACTTAGATCTGACGTAATTTTTGTACGTTTTTACGTATGTTTTACAAATTTTCTTTTTTTAGTTGTGTTACGTATGTTTTACACAGCGGTTTGCTGGGTTTTCACAATAAAAAGTGGTTTTCAAATTATCTCTACCCCAGATCGGTAATATGTAGAAAGCGTACTAAACGAAACATTATCGCAATAATTGAGTTTACTATATATATATAACCATCGAAACATTAATCATGCATGGACCATGCTTTAAATAGTAATCACCCATGTGGGATATCTAATCTTATCAAATGGATGTATAACTTTATACTGATGTAAACAGCATAGGCTAACCTTCTATTATTAGCTGAATTATTATGGCTGTTTTTATATTTATAAGAGGTAATTCATTCAAGTCTTGCCATAAAAAATACTAATAAAGTAAAGAGTTTTTATCAGTTGTGATTTTTTTAGTAGAATGAATTGGGTTATCATATTATTATTTTTTACGATTAAAAGATGATTCGTGACCAATTAAGACTAGCCAACTTGATAGAGACATTGTCTCTTAGAAAGCAGGTCTTAATCAAATCCAAACAAGGGTTATTTAGGTGTAATTTTGGAGTATAACTATTGCTGTTCAAAATAAAAAAGATGATTGGTTTGTTAGACTGATATCTAATGTATGGAGCTCTCCTGTTTAAAATATATTTGGACGTTTGTTTTTTGGGAATTTTAATGTTGCCTCTTGCTTTCTTTCATGTTTAACATATTATATTATTATAAATAAAGTGCTTACAATTGGACGAAACGATTTATGTATTCTTTTTAATTTGTTAGAAGAAAAGTATAAAAAATCATGATTGTTTATCTTTTATTTTATTTTAAAAGGTATATAAGACAAGTATAAAGAAAAGAGAGTGCACATTAGGCTCTAAACTGCACAAGATACATTGAGTTACAAAGAAAACCTTTACACACTGTTTTAGCTGTGCATTTGAAAATTTGAAAATAAATACGTGGTCCACATTAAGCAACATTAAAATTGATATATTTATTCAAACCCCCCGAACCCGACAATCAAGTCAGACCCACACACACGAACCCGACTCTAATTTTCATGGAGTAGCAAAAAAAAATAAAACTTTAAAGTAAATGGTTAATGTCATGTTATCCTATTTACATTTAAGTGGAGTATTTTTGAGTGATGTTACATTAAAAGTTGTATATTCAATAGGATTTCTAATTAAAGGAATAAAACTGCCGCGTGTGAACGTTGGTATAAAAACTACACAACTTGAGTTAAATCTTAATATTTGAGGCTATATAGCAGTTGTAAGGCTTACTAAACCCACAAGGAAAATTGTGGGTTAAAGATATATAAATTGTATTTTCATTGGTTGTGTTCTAACAATCTAACATGTCAAGGCTTATAGGTTCTATATGTTGTAACTCAATGGCGTTTTGTCAATAGAAGATTTTAAAAAATCAAAAGATGCAATCTTTGAATGAAGAAAGGCTTACATGTCCCAAAAACCCAGCCCAATCATTTGGGTTTTCATCTTTCATAGTGAAAGTTGGAGGATTAAAATCATTTCGGGGCAAATTTGAAATACATCATGTGAATGATCAGCTTGGGGTTTATCATAGGTTCGATTCTGATTGGGGACGAATGTTTACCCATTCCACGGGGTTCCTGCGTATCGGGTGTCGCCATGGATTCTCATGGAGGTCACGTAACCGACCTTACTTAGAGGCCACAAAAGTGAAGGATATACGTGAGAAAAAGCGGAAAAATAATAAAGGCTTACATTTATACCTAATTCAAAGGCTATAATTTATAAATTTTTTTTAACAGGAACTCTATTCCTAGTGATTATACATCTAATGGTACTCATAATGTGTTTGTTCCTTCTAACCTAGAAAGGGCACAATAGTAATAAAAGCCAGTATTCCAAAAATCGACTTTGTTGGCTGATTAATCAATAGTCGGCTAAACACATATTAATTTTTAGGTAGTCGGTCAAAGTCGGTTCTAGTCGGCTAAGCAGACAAAATCGGCTGGAATCCTATTAAATTCCGACGAGATTTTCCACAACTTTTGGGATTCTGGAAAGATTTCCGTCAACTATTGATATTCTGGAAAAATATATGATATATAATTTGGATAAATTATATATAAATAAATTTTCCAATCCAGTTATTAATTCCGATTATTCCCACTTTGCTTTTCAACTTTATTAAGTTGGACGGTGGAATGAGTTTGAATCCCAATATTAATATAAATTTAATATGGCCAAGGACATATAGGCTTAGACTGAAGCTATGATAGAATGGTTGTAAAAGTCGCTAAGCGCTAGTCGAGCGGTGATGTACCACCTAAGATTAATCGACGCTAGACGAATTGTAATTTTTATATGTAATTTTACAAATATATATTATAAACACACATAAATATCAATAATTTAATATAATACTTTAAATAATTTAAAAAGTAAACTTAAACATACTAAGTCAAGTACTTCAAAGTTCAAACTTAAATTCCGAGTTTAAAGTTTAGATCAAGATGAATTTCGATGTTAAGTGGCTGTAATCGATGTTTCATAGACATATAAGGATTTTGAGTTGACACATGTTTAAATAATCATGAATTTAGTCCCTTTTTACCAGAAAAAAGTCAAAAAAAATAAAAAAATAAAAATAAATAAAAAAACTTATTAGGCCGCCTAGTCGCCGCCTATCGTTTAGGCACTGCCTAAGCCAAAATCGACACAGTAGAGAGTCGCCTAGCGCTTATGCACCCTAAACGGCCGCATATACTGATTTTTAGAACAGTGATTGGGATGTTACATTTTTGAAAGATGGAATCTAAGATAAGATGGATTCCATTATGCAAAACAATGTTTGATTATTAGTGTATATGACCCTGGATGTAAGTTGTTGGGGTTTAAAAAGATTATTAAAAGAAAGATTAAGGTGGATACTAGCATAGATAAGTAAAAAATATATATTAGTTTTTTGGGGTTTTACATAAAAGGGAGCTATTGATTTTCTGTGATACCTATGTTACTATTGCTAAAATTTCTACTAGGCTGATGTTACACTTGAAGTTATAACCAACATCGTAATTCACGAAATAGATACGAGCCGGGTCATGTGATTGATATTCTATTTTTAAACGATATATAAACCAACTAACATTGAGATCAAAGGGTAACGGACAACAAGCTCCATCACTAGTCTTATTTGAATAATAATATTAAGTCTTTCAAAAACTAAACCATATATCTTGAGATCATAACATTCTTACGCATAACTCGCTAAACTCGAACTGCGAGCTCTTTGAGTTTATAGAATAATCTTTTTAGAAACAGCATGTTATTGCTTCTACTATTCTTCTTAGATAAAAGTTTCATCGATCTGCTATGTTCTTCCATTTTTCAGTAGAATTTTCTACATATAAAAAATCCATATCAATCCGACATTAGAATTTTGGTTATAAACTAAACATAAAGACAAGATAAAATCTACAATGCAACTTTTATATATAAAGAGAAACTTTATTTTAGAACTAATAAGAAAAACTAATCATTTACATACAAAAACTCTGATATAATATAAGCTAGGATAAAACCCGTGTGATACACGGTTGGAGTTATAGAAAACAATCATTTTAAAATATCATACAAAACATATTATTCGAAAGATTGTTGCATATCATATGAAATAAACATTTCATATGTTAGAATTATGATTACATGCAAATGTTTAAATAAATTAAAAATATTAAAATATGTGAGGCTTATTATAAAGTTAGTTTAGTTAACATAAATCTTATGGTACTAACATTAAGTAATATTATCAAAAAATGAGTAATTATTAAATTTGAATAGCATATTATTTACTACTTATAATTATGTAAATAACACAAATAAAATTAGAACTATAGTTATAAATGTTAAAGTTATAATTAAAAAACGTACTATATAATTAAATGTTGTAAATAGTTGTTGTGATATTAAAATGACATAATTATATAATTTATTGAATAATTAAATGTGATGTTCTACATTAATAATTGTGTTTCCAAATTAAACAATGAAGTAATTAATATGAGAGGGAAAAATAGTCAAAATCTTCTTCTATGATTGACATGTGGCAAAACTAAACATTGATTTATTATAATGTATAGATATAGATTAGTAATTTAAATATATTGAAATTAACTGAAATTTATTTTTTTGGTATTTATTATTTTACATGGAGGAGTTTTTATTTGATTTTTATTAATTTATATACTTATAAGAAGGAGGGCACTTATGAGAAGTCTAAATAGTAAATACTACATGATCAATTATGATATATTTTTGCACGTGTATACGAATTTCTTTTTCACACGTTTATAAAAAAAAGTTATCACGTACTGT
This sequence comes from Mikania micrantha, assembly GCA_009363875.1. NCBI lineage: Eukaryota > Viridiplantae > Streptophyta > Magnoliopsida > Asterales > Asteraceae > Mikania > Mikania micrantha. The sequence goes on along the minus strand of CM018689.1, from coordinate 51,415,947 downwards.
TGTTCAAAACAAAAAATAATTTTTCACTACACCAATCAGCGGATACGGAGACAAAAACACGAAGTTTTAACAACGATACGTCGTCGCCATGACCTTGAATGGACTATAGCGACGACATGTCGTAGCTAATAACATCGTCGCTATTGTTACGTCTCTATAGCTTGACGATACGTCATTAATTGATAAAGTTTATTTTCACCCGAAAAATTGGCCAAACTTCAATATTAGTTTTAGCGACGATATGTCTTCGCTAAAAGTTTATTTTCTTCTAAACTTTTTGAATTTTTTTGATTCTGGAAAAATTGGCCAAAATTCAATATTAGTTTTAGCGACGATATGTTATCGGTAAAAGTTTATTTTCTTTTAAACTTTCTGAATTTTTAACCCAGAACAATAGGCGGGTGTAATGAAAACTTTTAGCGACAACATGTCGTCGTATTAATTTTAATATTATTATTATTAGTTACTTAAATCATCAGCTTTAAATATTGATGGGTAAAAACATTCAAAAATTAATTTTATTTTAAAACAAAAGAATTTTCCTTAAAACATTTTAGACAATTTTAGCAAGCATACCACATCCTTATGTTTTATGTCCAAAATTATGGGAAAAGAAAACAATTGTATCCTCAGGCCAATATAGGGTAAAAAATCATGCATAAAAGAGTGGTAGATATATTAAAAATCCCCTAATTTAATGACCAACCCTTCAAAACATGCTTCACCCTCCAATATAACAAGTTTGAGGTTACATGTAATATTTGGCGAAACGTTCACTTTTTCACAACTTCTCTTCTCCTTCTTCTTCCTCAAATAAAATTTTCTTGGAAGAAGAAGGAAAGATTTGTCAAAACTTACACATTAAACGTCAAAATGAATGATTTGTTCTCCCAATCTTTTAAGCAATGTGATGAAAATGATTTGGAGTCGGGTCGCCGAGGCGGAAATGACACAGGAGATCTAGACAAGTTCTTCGAAGATGTCGAAAATGTCAAGGAAGACATGGCTGGAGTCGAAAAACTCTATAAAAGCCTCCAAGAGGCGAATTCGGAGAGCAAAACGGTCCATAACGCCAATGCCATGAAGCAACTTCGAGCCAAGATGGACGCGGATGTCTCTAATGTGTTGAAGCGTGTACGAGTCATCAAGGGCAAGATCGAGGCCCTTGACAAGGCTAACATCGCCCACCGCAAGCTCCCTGGCTGCGGTCCTGGCTCGTCAGCGGACAGAACGCGTACATCAGTAGTTAGTGGTTTGGGTAAGAAGCTCAAGTCCATGATGGACGACTTTCAATCGTTGAGAACCCGTATGAACGAGGAGTATAAGGAAACCGTTGCAAGAAGATACTTCACCATCACTGGTGAGAAACCAAACGATGATGTGATCGAAGACCTCATCGCGAATGGCGAAGGCGAAAACTTCATGCAAAAAGCGATCCAAGATCAGGGTCGCGGTCAGATCATGGACACCATATCCGAAATTCAAGAAAGGCATGATTCGGTTAAAGAAATCGAAAAGAACTTGATGGAACTTCATCAAATCTTCTTGGACATGGCTGCATTGGTTGAAGCCCAGGGGCAACAACTCAATGACATCGAGAGCCATGTTGGTCATGCTAGCTCATTTGTGCACCGTGGGACCGAACAACTGGTTGAGGCTCGTGAATTGCAAAAGAACTCGAGGAAGTTCGCTTGCATCGCGATCTTGCTTGTCATCGTTCTCATTATCGTCGTACTCTACCCGGTTTGGTTCCCGATGTTGATACGAGGCGTCTGAGATCGATGAGTTAAGACAGTGGTTGGAACAAGTCGATTATGTTTTCGTTGACTTAAATATTTGTCTCTTGTTAAATTGTTATGGTTTGAAAACAATTCATGTTTTTGTTTTCATTTTCATTTTCTAAAGAGATCGATGTACGATAGTAGATATGAATTTTTATTCTATCTGAAAATAAAGAACATATTCTATTATTTAATTTTAATTGAAAGTAACATTGATAAGTCTAACATTAACTTAAATTAATCATTTAGTTATGATATGTGCAATTAATTAACTAGCAAAATATGTCGTGTGTTATGACGAATCGGTTTCTGTTAAGTACCGAAAAGGATATAGAAGAAAACTTGTGGATTGTATTTAAAAAACACGAAAAAATGTATCATATTGATCTGGTAACAAAAAATTCAAAAGATAATAAAAAATAAGCAAGATTAGGAGATTTGATGTCTTGACTCGACTTGTTTAGTAGTTAATATGATCACAAATACTTGCAATTATTGTAGTTTCTTTTAGTTGAAAACCTTTTAGGCAACGGCGTGTCGTCACCAAAAAGTTTTTTTCTTTCAAATGTTCAGAATTTTTTAATCCAGAAAAATTTGCAAAATTCAATATCAATTTTAGTGACGATATGTTGTTGCTAAAAGATTGTTTTTTTAAAACTTTATGAATTTTTAACCCAAAAAATTAGGCAGGTGTAATGAAAACTTTTAGCAACGCTATGTTGTCCCGTAAGGATAATATTATTTTTTTATTATTTAAATCATCTGCATTAGATATTGATGTTACAAAATTCAAAAATTAATTTTATTTTATGTTATATATAGCAATGACAGTTATCGCGAAAAGTTTAGTGAACTTAAACATTATATGTTTTTTCAAGTTGACTGTTGTATTATGTATTAACACTGTGTCATGGAAAATTAAAAAAATAAAACTTACTTATAGCAACGACATGTCATCACTGATAGCTAACTTTCAGTAATGACTAGGTGTCGTCGCAGCAAACATGTTTTCTTGTAGTGTTTATAATATTGTGAGAAGTTTTTTTTACATTACAAATGTTTAAAATAATTCTCTTATGTGCGTGTATGTATACAATATTAAATATTAAAAAAAAGAAAAAAAAAAAAAAACTCTTACGTACCAATTAATGATCTTTTGCAATGAGCAATGGCATCATGAACCGACCCTTCATTATAATCATCGTATGATTTATCATTTGAACACGTCTGATTCCAGCTCTTGGTTCTTCTAAATGTAGTCTCATACACCTCAATTCTCATATTCATTTCCTCATTTCTACACTTAGAAGACGACATATAAACCGAGTTTCTTGAACTGTCCACAACTCTCCTACCTTTTCTATGTAAAAAAAAGCTAAAACACTTCCTAAACACCCTTTTCGACGAAACTCGCCAATCGGCTATAAGCTGACTGTATTTTTTCCTACATTTTGAAGCTTTTTTGTGTTGAAAATGAACCACAGGTGTAGCGGGACACGAGTATAGCTTCATCTGATTGACCGATTTAGGAACAATATGTCCATTGTGAAAGATTTCGTCTGCATCGACAAGATTCATCGCATGTCGAAGATCGAAACTAAAATTTCGGGTGTCGAATTCTTTCGGAGAATTCGCTATGGAATTTGTGTTGTATTCTTCTTGATTGCAGTCGTTGATTAGCCAGGAGTATGAGAAGCTTTCTATGGTGAGAGGTTGTGAGGTTTCCATGGGTGGTTTGGGAAGAATATAATTGGTTTTGACATATGAATATATGATCATGAAAAAGAATATTTATATAATGGAAGTGTTTGTGAGGGGCCAGTTTTGCCTGTTAATTAGCTTTTAGATATCTAGGTAAGTTATTTTAGTGGTAGAAAACACACTTTCAATGTGGAGGTCAAAGGTTTGGCTCTTATTTAAGGCACTTTGATGGATGTCAGGTGAGGTGAGGAATTTTAAATTTAATTTCGGGTTCTGAACCGACTGTGAGCGTAGTTTTCACATCAAATAAAGATGGTTTCTGCGCATTAGGTGCAACTTTTAAAAGGGTGGCGCCCAGTAAAACGGGTTATCGCTCCCATGAGGAAGGGGTCTTCTTAGACCTGCTGACGTTGTGCATATGACACGACGTTACGTTCAGTTGTTGTTGAAAAGAAATTAGCTTTTAGATTAAATTAATTTTGGTTCTTTAAGGTCAACTAATATAAACATAATTTTGGATTGTTTAATTCAAGAGACGTTTGGTAACGATGTTAAAATAATATGAATTATTTTTCTATGGTTTACTAGTTTAAAATTATTATTATCATTTTTGGAATAGCGTGCCAGTTGAAATTTATAACTTTTAAGAAACTAGTTGGGTTATATTTTTAATTACTAATAATAAATTATACACGGTTTATATTCTTCTCGAATTGTTTTTAGTTGCATTGAGAATTATACTAATCATTTATTACAAACTTATGCTAATAATTAGATAATGTATTCCCTCTCTCCATGTATATAGGGAAACTAATCTTTGTTTTTAAATAATCGTTGAGATGATTTTTATTTTTTATGGTTTGCTACTATTTCATTTTTGATACCTATATTTTATAATACCTATATTTTATAAAGTACTTGTATGATCTTAAACTTATAACATTTGTGTCACATACAGTTTTTAAGTTACCAAATTATCCTCGCATGCTTAACCAAATTACTCTCATCTAAAGAATATATATGTTACAATGTTTTAAATTTGAGACAATGTAGTTAATTTATGAAACATATGGATCAAAAGTGAAATAATATCAAACCACATAGACTATCTCGGCAATTTACTCTTCTTTTATAATCATTATTAAGCATGTACAACGTTTGCTTCCTTTATGTGTATGGATAAATTCACAAGCGTTTGAAATTTAAACTGGTATAAATTTTAGCAAACCACGTGTACTATTTTGACAATTTACTCTTTTTACAATCATTATTAAACATGTACAACATTTCCCTTCTTTTATACGTATGAATAAATTCACAAGCAATTTGAATTTTTACAATAGTGTATTTTTAGCAATTTCCATTTGCTACTTCAAATTGCCAGAAATCTACACCGTTTCAAAATTTCGAACTTATGTGAATTTACACTGTTGCCCTGTTTGTGATGTAGGTTTGAATTCATCTTAGAAAAGGTTGATTACATGGAATTTTAGAGTAAAAAGTGAAAATCACATATATAATAATAAAATTTTTAAATATTTCTCATAATAATTAAATAAAAATGTCTTATTACCACATTCATAGGCATAGGAGACCCTGCGAAGGGACAAACCCGACCTCCGTTCAGGGCTCATTTTTTTAAGGACACAAAAATCTTAAAAATTCTTCTTATATTATATATATTTAATTATATTTCAAGATATAAAACCGAAAAAACACAAATTTATAATTCGTTAGGGGCATTTTTTCCCTGGTTCGTCCGGACACTAGTACAAAATGTGTTTTTTGAGGCGGTGAAAAATGATATTTGAAGCGGTTTTGTGACCACTCTAAAAAATATAGCTTCAAAAAATGGTTTCATTTGTTGAGGCGGATCAAAAATCGCTCCAAAAAATGACACAAACCGCCTCATAAATTAACGTTTCTCTATGTTTTAAATAATTAAAATTAAAAGAAACCGCTCCAACAAAATACAAAGAACCGCCCTAAAAAAGGCAATTTTGAATAAAAAATTGTATATATTGCAAAGAACGTTGTTCAAATTATATTTCATATAATCTTGATTGGACCTAAATTCAGTTTAATTGATAATTTAAAATCTACGTAAAGAACAAGCTAGTTTACTTTATTAAAATAAACATACACATAGAGCTCATAAGATAAATTTTATAAAATCACTCTGGAGATAGAAACACATAAAATCTATACCCATGAAATCGGTTGGATCTAAGTGTTGAAATTTGTTTGGATGATCTTTAGTGCACTAGTATAGAAATGGTCTCTTCATCACCATAGCCCGAAAATAGAATTAAGGAGTAGCAAGGAACCACCATCCACCACGAAAGCACCTACAATCTCTGTAATTGGATTTCTCTTTTGTTGCATATGATGGATCTACCAACAAAATAGCAGATCCAGGATGATTTCTTACCGATGTTCACCTAAAGTCTTCTAACCAATGCTTGGGCCCAACCGTCATTTGTGACAATATCTTCGCCTTCAACTGCAGCTCAGCTCTTGATTCAAACTTAGAGACGATGAACCACAATCATATTGCTTTACTTTCATCTCCAAATCACCAATTTATGAGGCCACGGGGAGAAAGGAAGGGGTTGTTTGTAGTTCTTAATAGTGTCACACCGCCAAGGAAGGAATCTTGTCTCTCACACACAAATGCCCTCTCTTTTTCTATCTCAAATGAACGGGTTTTGTTTAACAAATGAGCCCATAAATAAAAGAAAATAGGATCTTAGAAGAATAGTTTTGGGAGGGAAAATGAAAAGGATTTAATTTTGAGAGGGAAAACAAAAAGCTCACAAAAAGATTGAACAAAACTGCTTCAAATAATTGAAGATATTTTGAAGCGATGATCTTTTGAAGCGAAATAAGAAAGACCACTCAAAAAAATCGTTATATGAGGCGGTTTTTTAAACCGCCCTAAAAAATATATTTTTTAAAGCGGTTGGATGACATTTGAGGTGGTTTCTTATAATCAAAATTTCGAAATCTTTTAATGAGGCGGTTTATAAGCTCGACCACTTCAAAATATTAATGTGAACCGCCTCAAAAATTTGGATTTGTACTAGTGGGGGGACTTAAATTCTCCGGACCGCCCCTGTTCATAGGGTTTAAATCGCATTCTTTTCATTTAAGCATCACCAAAAGTTAGATTCAATTCTATATATTGTATTCTCCCATGATGATGGCCTCATCGACGACACCAGATTCCAATTATTTTGTTAATTATTTTCACTATATATCCGACCAATTTAACAACTAGCCAATTTAAAATCACAATTTACAACCACCACCATGCATGCATGTTGGCTTGTATTAATTAATTCTAAATTTAAAAAAGACCACCAATTCTTTCGCCTAATTATATACAATGCAAGAGACGAAAAACAAATGAAAAGAAATATTGTTTAATTCACTTAAACACTTTGAGCGATAATAAAATTTATAAAGGATTTAAAAGATATGACTAGATAACTGATCAGAGCGGTTGGAGTTCTAAGGAATTATAAAGATTTAATAATTAAAATATAACACCCAAGGCAGAACCAGAAAATGTTCTCGTAGGAGTTGGAAAATCTTTGTGCGCGATCGTCTGTCACTAAAAAAGTCATTTTTGGATTGGGTCGGTCGGGTCAAATCATCCTAGCTAAAAATGATAAAACTGAATCAAATCACATATACGTAATAAAATTACGACAAATCGACATCTTGTTGATTGAAGACGAGATGATGAAATATTTATTCCTTTGATAGGATTTTTAAAAAAATACTATTACAATCAAATTTTTTTTTTATAACCGTGGGAACCTATTTGCGTGGTAAACCTCGGATGCCTCACTATAACCGACTAACCAATAAAACAGGTAAAGTGCGGCCGCAAGCAACTGGGTCGGTGGCCTTCAAGGAAAGTTAATTCAAGCGGAGATTGAACTTGAGACCTATATGGTCCAAATTTTCATTTTGAAAATTGTTTCATATTACCCAAATATACAATATATGAGCAAATTGACTAAGTTTTTCATCATGATAATAGGTTTCAACTTTTAAAATTATATATAATTGACTTAATCACATAAAAAGTTTTCTATCTAACAAATAAGTGATAGGTAGGGTTTGGTTCAAATAGAAAAACTATTAAAGTTAAGGTGCTACTCCCCCTAAGATCAAAGATTCAGCTCAAGCCTACCGAAAATGCATTGGTATAGAAAATTATTGCTTAAAAAAAGAAAAAAAAAAAAAAAGCATAACAAATAAGCATATTAGGTTACGAGTGATTAGACATTGAGTGAATTGTTAATTTGTAATTGGGCTTCATTATAGATAATGCATATTTGGTTATTTGAGTATTAATTTTATTTGTTTTAGTTTTAATTAGGCTTCATCATGATCATCAAAATTTCATAAGAATTGGTAATAAAATTTCTTGAGAATCAATCGAGATTAAATCATATATATAATAAGTAAAATAATTTTTCTATAGGTGTCAATCGAGCCCGTAGCTTATGAATGTATCAACCCTGGCAACACATCCCACTCTAGACAGTAAAATAATATGAAAACATATAGATCTTAAAAAAAACTAACTGAAGGGATCGACTAGCTATTATACTTTTTGCTAGTAAATATGAAAAAATATATAAATCTTGTTAAAAAGGTCTAAATAGTATTAACAAAAAAACAAACCTTAAAAATGGTCAGGGGGATTTGAACCCACATGTTTTCACGAAGCCCAAACTTGAGTCTATCAACTTAGTTATTTAGACAACTCAGCTAGCCTGATGGGGACATCAGGGCCGGCCCAAGGGAGGGGCAAAGTAGGCGATGACCCCGGGCCTAACTTTTAATCTTAAAGGGCCAAAAATATTGAATTTTTCTTAATATATGATATATATAAAATTTATATAAAAAGTGTAAAACATCAATGTTATTATAATGAAGAAGCCAAATCGGTTGTGTTCGTGACGTTTTTTGCAGCAGCCCAACAAGTTTAGTAGCAGGAAATAATTCATTTGGTTCAAAAATATATTATTATGCTACAATACTTTGGTTTTAAATTTTTTTTAACAATTATATACATATTATTAACTTTTTATATATAATTACAAAGTTGGTTTTTCTTAAAAAAGGTTTAATTTTTTTCTGACCCTAGGCCTCGGAATTTATTTTTCATTCTTGGGGCCGACTATGGAGGACATCATGGTGGTTAAGAGATACGTCTCACACCTAAAAGGTTCAGGGTTTAAATCCTACAATATACAGGTTATGATCTGTATATAATTGTTGTTAAAAAAAAGTTATGACTCGGTCATCTTGAGTAATTGTAACTATTATTTTAAATCTGATATATTTTTATAGCCGTTGCATGCTACACTTATGTTATACAACTGATAAATAAGTTGCTTTGGATGAGTTCATATATTATCGCTAGATCATTGTCTTACTCTCTTACATATATGTAGAGCTAGCCCCGAGAATGAAAAATAATTTCGGGGTCTGAGGCAAGAAAAAAATTAGACCCTTCTAGTAATTTATACATAAAATGTTAATAATATAATATATAAAAAAAATAAAATGTAGGGCCCCTTAAAATGTCGATCCCGAAGCCGTCGTCAACTTTGCCCTTCCCCAAGGCCAACCCTGCTTGGAGGTGGTCAACTCATTTTGTTTTTCATGTTTCTGTGACATTTTTTTGGAGTAACTCGTGTAGGAATTTGATATTTTTATCAGCAGCACCCGCTTCGTGATTTCCTGTGGTCACTGGTGATCGACTAGTAATGTGCAAGCATATTAGAATCTGATCGATGTGATTATAATCTTGTAATTTACAGTATTAGTTTATCTGTTGTAAATTTAAACGAGGGTGCTAATTGCTAATTTATTTAAAGGGGATGGATTTACTAAAAAAGATTTTTGCCTAAGAAAAGTAGGAATCATTAAGAATTTGACATGTGTCATTTTAAATACATAAAAACATAAATCAAGTTTGAAAACCAAAATCAAGTACAAAAAAAAAATTAGTACCCAAAATAAAAAATTCAGTACAAAAAAATCTAGCATAAAAAATAAAGATCTAGAACAAAAAACAAAAATCAAGTACAAATAAAATCCAGTACAAAAAACAAAAATCCAAATCCATTACAAAAAATTAGTACAAAAAATAAATTGTTATGACATCATTAATTCATTTTTTTTAACATGTCACATGTCAAACTTCTATTGTTCTTGCTGTTATTAGACAAAAATCTCTTCCTATTTCATCATTTTCTTTAATTTAGATGTTCATTTCATCTATTTCTGTTTAATTAAACTAGTGTCAACTTACTCGATCTATCTAGAAGTTGAGAGCTGAAGGTCATATAATTAGTTACTCGTTAGTGTAGTCAGTAGCAGTTTGGAACATGAATATACCAAATCTTTTAGTTCTCTCAGGTTACTCTTGCTTATCATCATGCTTTATGCTTCATGTGCCTTGTTTCATTTTTTTTTTTTATATTTTTATTTGAATCTGGACTTCTATCTGTATAAATTTCAATGTTTATTGGGCAATTTGTTATAGCTTATAAAGCTAATAAATGCCCTTATTTTTTGCAGCTTCTTGATTCATGCCTAAAATCAGCTGTTTACTGCACCAATGTTATGATTGGATCATTTTAGTAAAGCCTTTGTTAGAGTCCACATACTCAATTAAATGCATGGATGATGTGATTCATTATGATAGCTTTTATACACCCAAAACAAATTAAACCTTCACACTTAATCAATGTGCAAAAGGGTAAGCCTTAGGTTTAGTCACAAAACATTTAAAAAAAGAGTGTCTGGGATAAACAATTAAGACACATACAATCATACCATAAACATATCAATTTTAGGGGTTTAGTTTTTAGACATGTTTATGTTTATTTAGAGCTAGTTTAAGCCAGTTCCATGAAACTTTAAGATGTTTCAAGACAATTTGGTTAGTATATGCAGAATTTTGCTGAAATTTACAAGAATCTCACCAAGATGGTCGAAAGGCGTTTTGCTTGAGCGTCTAGGTGCGTTTGACAATTATGATCGGTAGAGAGGCGTTCAATAGAGAATTAATTTAATAATAAATAATTACAAGAATCACATAAGCATTTATCCTGAGTGATTGAAGTTCCCTATTGCTAAGGGCTAAAGAACTAGCTGCAAATACGCCAAAGGGTATAAGATGTTCGTTTGTTTTTTAAAACGTAAAATGTCAGCAGTCTTCGGATTACATCTGCAGACATCTGTAATAAAAGAGGCGGGCTAAATGTCTACAGTCCGCAAGAATAAGACTATTTGTTTTTAATGTCTATTGACTATTAATATAAATTGGTGGTGTTGTACGGACGGTGGTGGCGGTGGTGGTGGGAGTGGCCGGCGGTGGCGGACTGTGGTTTGCGTGGTGCAGGCATTTTTTAATGAAACATCTTTAAAAAAACAAATAGTCTGCAATACCGATGTCTGCGCGTGGTCTGCGTGGCTCAGACAAAAGGAGACGCGCAGACCTTTTTGAAAAAACAGGCACTTGAGTTTCGAAAATAGTAATCGGGCAATCAAACAATATTCTCCCAAAATTTAGAGATCTTTTCTGTTCATCAACTTAGATGATTTTGTATCCGTTTTGCATGTGATCGGTTGTTATCTTGTATTTCGATAGAGAGTCGGCTTAGTTGTTTGTTTGTGTGTTGGTACTCTTTGGGTTGAAGAGAATCAGTGAGTGAGGTTTCGGTTTGTTAGGCTTTCTTTGTATGATTCTTGTCTTGTTAATTTATGTTAATTTGAGTTCTTGATTGTATATTCTAGGTTGAATTAGTGTGAGAACTAGGATCCAAATTTTATTTCTAACATATTTGTTTGTAATTTGCATCATCTATTGAATTGAAATCATTATCATCATACTCAGTATATCTTATTATTAGCAAAGTTAACGTAGGTTACGAAGAAGGTAAGACTTAGAAAAACGTTACCTCTGCCTCGTACGAATAGAGACGATGCTTCTAATGAGAGATCCGGCTCATGATGCCTGATTTGTTGGATTGAAATACTATTTATAAATATACCATGTTTGCTTGATAAAGAAACTAAAACAAAATTGAATTGCGAAGAAACACTGATGTTTCCTCATGATCTTCGTCTAACCAGATTTTATTTGATCCATCATGCCACTCACTAGATCTGAAGCACTGAATCGTATACATCATCGATCCATTTGCCTCAAAAGGAACATAATCATCATCATTATCATCAAATCATGAGGATTCAGCTACTAAATTTTAAAAACAACAATAGAATGAATAAATTGTATAAGATAATTAATTAGCTTCATGATGAGTATAATATTTTGATTAAAACATAGCTCGTAAACAATCCAGATTTACACAAATCTCAAATCAAAGCCTAACGAAATGAACTAATTAAAACAACAATTTATGATCTGCTTACGCTTATTCCATCGATCGGCCAACGGATCACCTCCGGCGACGACCGTCGGAGTACTGCGAGAGAGGAACAACCTCCGCCAAAGGAGTCGACAACGGCGTCGGAAGAGGAGAGCTCCGGCAAACCGGACAACTCGCGTTGAGTTTCAACCAAGCGTCAACGCAACTCAAATGAAAACAGTGCTTACAATCCGGCAACATCCTCATCATCTCCGATTCTCGATACTCACATAAACAGATCGCACAAAGCGAATCAATCGGCTTCGGAATTCCTTTCGAGAACGGAAACTTAGGATACGAATTGATCACAGATTGATCCAATCCAACAACGTTCTGATCTTCGTTATTATGGTGTTCGTCAACGAAGACTATAGTAGGGAGGATGATGCCGTTATCAGAACCAGCACCACCACCAACACCACCGGCGTTTTGATTCCGACGAGTATGACGGTGACGTAAGCAGATGTAGGAAGCAAGGAGGAGTGAGGAGAAGAGGACGAGGAAGCCGAAGGCGATGGCGATGGCGATGGCGTAACCGAGACCTAGATTTGTTATGTAGTAATGCGCGGCGTTCGGAATTGAAGAAGGTGGTGGCGGTGGTGGTGGTGGGAAGTGGATGGTGGTGGACATGGCGGTGAATGGTGGTGGACATGGTGGTTGGAGAATGAACAGGTGAGATGATGAAGGGGGAGGGGTTTTAGAGAGTGGTGGTTGGGTTGCTGAGCTGCTGCATTAAATGACTGTAGAAGAAATTAGAGAAACCTCATTAATGGTGATTGTTATTGGCATTTAAACAGAAATGAACACCAAAATCAACCGAATTTTACACCCTTCGTTTAAATAATAATTGATTTCTGTTTAAAAACGGCTACTTCTTACTAATATTTTATTCTTTAAATTATTAATTATTATTTCACTTTTTGTCTTTAGGGACCGTTTGTTAAGTCTGAATCATTAAGTGTTTAATGGTTAAGATGTCTGAATGGTTAAGAATGTCTTAATGGTTAAGAGGGTCTGAATGATAATTGTTTTGGTTGCACATCTGAATAAAAAAAATTAACAAAAACCCTAGCCACACGTTTCAACCAATAGCATCCCCCGTTAACAGCCCTTCGATCTCCTCTGCATCTCCTCCCCACCTCGTCCGATCTTCAGTAACAACCCTCTGATCTTCGGTAACAGCCTCATCGATCTTTGGTAACAGCCCTTTGATCTCCTCCCCATCTCCTCCGATCTTCGGTAACAGCCCCTCATCGCGGTGGTGCGGCGGGTGTGCGGTGATACGGTGGTGCAACCAATTGGAACTCATTCATGCGGTGGTGGTGGGCATTCGTCTCTTTCTCATTCAGACTCCATTCCAAGTCGGAACCATTCAGACCTTGGTTCAGACATGGGAAGCCATTCAGATGTCTTTTTTTTCCCAAACAAACGTTCAGAATCTGAACCATTCAGATTCAGACCCATTCAGATCCAAACAAACAGCCCCTTAGTTTTATAAAAAAACTCATTTTGTCTCAAACTTTAAAATTTGTTACACATATATTCCTTATGCTACCAAATTATCCTCATATGTTTGACTAAATTAATCTCAAATAAGTACTATATGTGTTACAAATGATTAAAAATTGGGAACATATGAGTAATTTATAAAACTTATGCATTAAGAGTGAAATACTACCGAATCACAGTGACAATCTCGGCAATTTACTCCATTTTTAAATTACCGAAAGGATCTATGTATTTTGATAATATTTCACTTTTGTTCATAAATTACTTATATATATGATCTTAAAATTTAAACATTTGTAACGCATGCAGCCCCTATGTTACCAAATTAACCTCACATGCTTGACTATATTACTCACTTAAAGATTGTATCTGTTATAAATGTTTAAAGTTTGATGCAATACAAATAATTTATATTAATCTAATGACCAAAAGTACAATATTAGTGAGACACATGAACAATGGCGCATCTTAGTGAAGACCGGGGAGGGGGGACGACCGCCCCCCTGTTTTTTCGTGTAGTAGTGTATATTTCCGATACGTAGTATAAAATTTTTTAAAAATTTTTATTTCGCCCCCCTGAAAAAAAATTATTTCGCTCCCCTGAAGTTTCGGTCAAGCTCCTCCACTGCACATGAACAATATTGACAATTTACTTTTTATACTATTATATGTATAATTCACTAATTTAAGTTAACTAAGATCAAAACGGATCAAGATTTTACTATCTTATGGTTATGATAGATATCTTATGCATGATCATAGGGGTGTTCAAAATATCCGAAATTCGAAATCCGAATCATATCTGAAACCCGAAAAAACCTCATCCGAAATCTATTTCGGGTTACTCGGGTCGGATAATATGATTTTAGATTCGGGTCGGGTTTCGGGTATGCAAAAACTAGTTTTTTCGGATCGGATATCCAAATAACCCGAAAAAACAGGTTTATTCGGGTTGTTCGGGTTATTCGGATGTAAGAATTCGGGTTGTTCGGGTCGGATAATATATTTCGGATCGGGTGGGGTTTCGGATAGGCCAAAAAAATTTCAAACCCGAAAAACTCTTTATCCGACCCGATGAACAACCCTACATATCATACATATGATACATACTTTTCACTTAACATGATCGTGGAATCTAAGATCTTGAGGCTAAGATTGATATTTTAACCATCATAAGCTCCATAAAAAACATAAAAGTTGTTGACACTTGACATGACTCGGATAATAAACAGATCAGATCAACACCAAACACAACGTTAGATGCAAAATACGTGAAGATAAAATTAACTCAGTTGTAACCCGAAGTTGCCTTTCTTGTTACTTCAATTAAAATAATAATTAGTAGTAATATATGATTAGAAATTGCTTGCGCATTTGTTCTATAGATGCTTGTGTAGCAAGTCTAGTCATTTTTTTTAAGGTTACATATAATGATATACTTTGCCACATATAACATGATACTTTTTGTAAAATGCATTTTTATAAAGTGGAGATACACTTATACTGGAAAGCTAAGTAAAAAAAAAAAAAAACAGAACATATATGACATAAGTCAAGATATTTATGATTTAATAATGATATTGAAGATATTATAAGTTTAAGACCTAAAATGAAATGTTTGTTTGTTTGTGATAATTGTCAACAAGACAATTAGTTTCCCCCGCATGTCATGGGCCGACATCATCCACCTTTCTATTGCTTATTTACAAAAAAATCAAACCCATATTTAATATATTACAATATATTAACTAACTAGGTTATATACCCGTGTAATACACGGGTTTGCGAACAAAAAATAATGTGATTTTATAATTATGTCTTCATGAATTTACATAATTAAAATAATTTTATTACACCTTTTTAAATTTACATGATTATATTAACACTAATAATATTAGGTATACCTTTTTTTTACATAGACCTATTAAACGTTTACACTATTTGAATTTTAAAAGTATTTGTTTAAAATAACATAATACATATTTTTCAAAGACTTTTTATAAAAAATTAAAGAATTGATTCATAATTTAATCATATTATTTACTAAGTTAAATAAAATTATTAATATTTAATAGAAGAGAGAAGATAAAAAAATCAAAATTTAATAAAAACATGACAGAGAAATATTTATTATGAGAGAGAGGAGGGAAAAAAATCTTTTAAGTAGCCTAAAATGTTGACAAGTGGCATATCAAAACCTTTATTTATTATATAGTATAGATATAGATATAGATATAGATATAGATATAGCTTATAACTGTAAATAAATATAATTAAATTCATAAATTTTATAGGTTAATTCATTAAATATGATGTTGTATTAAATGTTTCTTATTAGATCTTATAGTTGTTTGACTATAGTACAAAAGATGTCATTTGGATAATAATCCAGATTTTTTTTAACGACAAAGTTCTCAATCGTGTGAACCCAATGTTGACAAGTGGCATATCAAAACTTTTATTTATTATATAGTATAGATATAGATATAGATTATAACTATAAATAAATATAATTAAATTCATAAATTTTATAGGTTAATTCATTAAATATGATGTTGTATTAAATGTTTCTTATTAGATCTTATAGTTGTTTGACTATAGTACAAAAGATGTCATTTGGATAATAATCCAGATTTTTTTTAACGACAAAGTTCTCAATCGTGTGAACCCACTGTTTTCAGGTTATGTCACCAAGGTCTAGTTACCTGGACCTTCTATGAGCCACCACATGATGAAACCCCGTTAGGAAAACCCCCTAACCTCCATCATACCATTTTTTTGCTGTGGGAGGGATTTGAACCCAAAACCTCTCATTTGAAAGAAATCTTGGGATACCATTGAGGCAATGCCTCATTGGTAATAAACCAGTTTTTTTTAACAGCGAAATTCTTATGTAGTACGTATGTTGTCTTAACCGGACAGAAATAAGACATTCCCCCCAAATACATAATAACCTAAACTAATGTTTTTATTTATCTTATATAATAAATAAAGTTTTTCATATGCTACATGTCAAGGTTTTAGACCATTTAAAGATTGTTTTCCCTCATCTCTCTCATAATAAATGTGTGTATGTCATTTTTTTTTATTAAACTTTGACTTCTTTTCTTTTTTCTCTCCTATTAAATACTAATTGTTGTATTTAACTTAGCAAATAATATGATTAAATTATAAATCAATTCTTTAATTTTTTATAAAACGTCTTTGAAAAATATATATTATGTTATTTTAAAAAAATAATTTTAAAATTAAATATTTAACATGTGAAAGTGTGTAATAAATCTATGTTTAGTGTTTTATACACACACATATATGAAGAAACATTTTTTTATAAATTTTTATTTTTAAAGTTTTTCTGTATAAATGTATAACTAATATTATTAGTTTTAATATAATCATGTAAATTCAAAACGATGTAATAAAGTTATTTAAATCATATAAGTTTATGAAGACATATTTATAAAATTACATATTTTTTAATCGCAAACCGTGTAATACACGGGGCTATAACCTAGTTTATATATATATTAAACTATGTATTGTTTACAGCTGTATGTTTACATATACAACATACCCTTGAAAAAAATTAATAATAATGTGGACTGTTACTCTAGAGTTTGACCTTTTTCTCACACTCTTGGTCTTCAATTGATCTACTAAATATGTTGACTTTTATGGTGCAATTCATCCTCAATGTCACATGTCTCTCTATAATCGTCAAAATTTTTATCCTACCACCAACTATAGTGTAACTGCTCATGGTCAATAATCCTGTGCCCAAATCATTTTGTAAATTAGGGTCTTTCAATACACTATCAACAATTATGTTAAGTGTAACGTTCATCCTAGTAGTCCGTCGTGCCTTTGATTGTCCCGGTGGCCCTCTTGCCTCCCCTATCACTGTCCCATGATAAGAGAGGCTTGTTGTCGTGTTTTTGTACCTGAATTATTAAAATAAATGTCTAGTATATATCTTTGGTAGTCCATTGATGCATAGTAGAGGTGTGCAAAAAACCTAAAACCGGAACCGGTCATGTCCGAACCGTGGGTAGAGGTGGCCAAACCAGGTTTTTTCCGAAACCGGTTTCGGTTCTTGACCGGTTTTCAACCGGTTTTTTGCCAGTTACGGTTCGGGTTTGACCGGTTAAAGGGTGGTTCCGGTTCCAATTTCTCTAAAAACCTGGAACCGCACCGTACCACCGGTTCCGGTTCCGGGTACGCTGGCCACCTCTAACCGTGAGTACAGAGTACAAATGGTCCCAAATTTTTAGAAAAACCAGAACCGAAACCGGTTCCACTTTTACACGGTAAAACCGGAACCGGATTCTTAGAGAAATTAACCAAAGGTTAATCACCACTAGATATGTTGATGGTAACTTGATTATATGGTTTTGAAAATAGAACATGTTATCTTAATATTATCTATTTAAAGGATCAATTATTTTTCACCTTTTATCTGAAAAAGTTTTTTTTTTTAAATAAAATTTTCAATGTTAAGTAATTGAATTTTGCAAAAGGTACTTCATTATTGTGAGACTTATCTGTTGTATTGATACCAGAAAGAGGTTGAATATGTGTCAACTCGATAACAAATAAGTATCTAATCATGTATATGACACGTATGTGTCATATATATATATCGTCTTTCCGTAATGGTATATATATTTAGAACTGAAAAATAACACTAATTGTTAAATAGAGAACGCCACATTTCCGGTGCACGTGTGTGGGCTCTCAAGAGGCACAAATACAATTGCACTATTTTTAACGTTATTTACTTATTTTGTGAAAATACTGTTTAAAGCATTGGGATGATTAACTTAAGACGATAACTTTAATCCGGGAACTACTTCAAATCAACCTCTATATCCCAACTGCTATACGGGTAAAGTTTGTTTTCATCTCCTAAAATCTTACTGAATAGTAGGAATTTACTGGAGAAGTTTGTTTGTTTGTTAAATAGAAAAATTTAACCATAAATGAAAACATAATTTTCACAAAATATAAAATATGTTCAATTGTTCATTGCTAACCTGAAAGATGAATAGTTTGGGTTTTTAACCGATAAATCTGCTGTTAAAGACATGTTAGTCCCTGGTCCAGGAATGGATCCATTAATAAAACCAAGATTGTCAACCATAACCCCATTCATCTTGATCTCAGGTTCTTTAACCTTAAAGATAGTAAAAACCAAGATCACAACCACCATGACCACCGCGATTACGACCGCGACCAAACAACCGAACCACTTGATGTATTTCCTTCGACTAGTGGTTTTCTTTAAAGGGTTCTCTTCATCACTGTTGTTGCTATGGTGGTGATCGGAAGCCGGAGCTAGTGGTCTAACCTGCTCTTTTTCTGCCATGTTTAAATTGGTTGAGATGTGTGGGAATTGATTTAAGAGTTTTGGACTTTCGAGTTTGTAGGTTATGTGGTTTTATAATTGTACAATCCTTCATTTAAACTTTTTGACTTTTAAAAGCCAACACATGTTGTGGTTTGCATCATTTCTTATAGTAGTTGTGTATTTGTGTCTAGTGATTGAACAAGCAAGCTAATATTGTATGTGGATGTGAACCATGACATAAATACTATAAACATGAAGATATAAGTTTTGAACAGAAAAAGGGATAGAGAAAATATGAGTAAATAAGTGTGTGTAGGGTAAGGATCCGTTGTTAACCCTAGGGGTGTTCATCGGGTTAGATAACGAGTTAATCGAATCGGGTTATTCGGATTTGAAAATTTTTATTGCCTATCCGAAACCCGACCCAATCAGAAAATCAAAATACATTGTTCGACCCGAAAAACCCGAAAAACTGTGATTTTTACATCCGAATAACTCGAAGAACTCAAATAAACCGGGTTTATTCGGATACCCTGACACGAAAAAACTAGTTTTTGACTATTCGAAACACGGCCCGGCCCGAATATAAAATCATATTATCCGACCCGAAAAACCCAAATTAGATTTCGGATGAGGTTTTTTCGGGTTTCGGATACGATTCAGCTTTCTGATTTTTTTCGAGTTTCGGATATTTTGAACACCTTAGTTAACCCATCTTAGTTGTGAAAATCTGATTAACTATGACAAGATCAACCCAAATCTTTGGGCTTTTTTTCATTAATTTACAAGAGTATGTTCTTTTATATGCTTATGCAAATTAATCACCGTTTGAGATTTAAATCAAGTGTAAATTTGCGTTAGACTGTAAATATTTATTTGTTGTTATTGCAATTTACACTTACATAAGATCCCAAACCGTGATGAATTTGCACAAATACATAAAATAACTTAGTCTTGTACATGTATAATAAAGATAATGAAGAAACCAAATATTTGGGTTGATCTTGTGGAAATTAATCGGGTTTTTGCAATTAAGGTGAATTGTTATTTGATCCTGATAACGGTAGTGTTCATAAATACCACACTCTTAAAGTATTAATACAAATAACCCTGCCAAGAAAAAGCCAATCTTGCATTTTTTTTAACATAATTGTAACAAATTTATAAAACTTTTTCTTTTATTAGATCGATTTACACAAGCACTAACAAAAGATGTTAATAAATAATTTGTGAAGTGTTTAAAGGTATAATTTGTATTTATAAAATAAGAGAAAACATGAGATCGATAATTACTTTTTGTACAAAGGGCTTATAACCTAATAGTACCCCCTTGACTTTCCGAATGGGATGTCTTGGGTTCGAGTCTCGGTTGGAGCAAAAAAATGCTCAAGGTTGAGCTAAGGGGTTTTCCCAGTGTGGGTTTCCTCCTAAAAGGTGTTGTCAATGTACCCATTTAAACAGTGGTACTTGGCTTTAGCTGTTCAAAAAAAAAAAACTTACTTTTTGTATTTAATAACATAATTCAAATTAATAATGAACAAATTTTGCCCATTAAACTTTTAAAAATTAATTTCAAAAATAAACTATATCTTCATCTTTTAGTGAGTTACCTTGTGTTTAGGTGTTACCACATGATACGAGTTTCGAGTATTCTGTCTTGCTGATATCATGTATTCAACTTATTTTTGGGAAAAAAAACAGAGAGAGAACTCACTTTCGAGGGATCGTGACCCTTTGAATAACTTTGGTTATCAAATGATTGAACACAACTTATACAAAAGTAATTATGTGTATCACAGTGTATGACTCAAACATTATGCTCTATGGAGTTTTATTTTTAAAGATGATTTTGATTCTATCTACTAACTTATTTTTAAAGATTGTTTGTGTCGGATTTTCCTCGGGAATTGGTGGCTGGTGGGCTAGGGGATCTGTCCGTCTAAAC
Source organism: Mikania micrantha (assembly GCA_009363875.1). Taxonomy (NCBI): domain Eukaryota; kingdom Viridiplantae; phylum Streptophyta; class Magnoliopsida; order Asterales; family Asteraceae; genus Mikania; species Mikania micrantha. The sequence continues at coordinate 51,395,199 of CM018689.1, read as the reverse complement.
AAGTGGCCAGCTTGGGCATTCTTTAGCTATTAGGGGCCACGTACGAAGTATACGACAGTTGATTAGTTCGACCGTTCAAAAAAAAACCTTAGCAAGTCAAACAGGTGGACCGATCGAAACACTAAAAAGATCTGTGAATAATTTCAAATGAAGTTCTCACACGTAGACATTAAAGGACGAACACCAGTGAGTGGTGGTGGTGTGTATATTTGTGTTTATACGTGTCTTGTGTGAAGAAAATTTTCTAAAATTAAATGAATGATAAATCAATCAAATCATTAGTTTTGAAAAAAGACGTACCCAATTTGTTCGCTTTCAACGGCGGCTCACCAGTGATATTGGGTCAAGTAATGGCTTGACCCATATAAAAAAACTAGGACCTCAAACTTAAAAAATAATTATATATATGTTTGAGCTTTTTGGTTAAATGTTTTAGCCTAAAAAAGTGAATTTAAGAAGTTAAGAAGCCTGAATACACTAGGTCATTCACAAACCACCTGGGGCAAAGAAGGGAAGAACATCAATTGAATCTTAGCACGTATGTTGTCTTAACATGGCTCACTGGATAGAGGTAAGAGGCGGTCACACCAGATACGCGGGAACCCCCTGAAATGGGTAAACCCTCGCCCTCCATTGGTATAAAACCCGAAATTAAGCTCAAGATTCCTTCCCTTACCTGTATTTCATTTAAATCGCCCCTGACAGGGCTTTAACTCATGACCTCTCGGTCACAAGATGAAACCCCAACCAGTAGGCTGAATTTGCAGGACAATCATACTATGACTGAGCATGTTTTAGCGACAATCACACTGACTCACCCGTTGGTCAGTTTATGATCTACTTGTCATCTGTTAAAGTAAGTTTCGTCATATATGCATATATACCATATGGAAGGGGTGGTAGTTTTTGGACGTGTATCAATAAACCATGCCTTTACGAGGATGTATTACTTTAGACCTTTAATTTCTTGTCAAGATAAAAAATAATATATGACTTAAAGATAAAACAAAAAAAATATTTTTACATATAAAAAATAAATCCGTTTATGGTGTAAGTTTCTATATTAAATATCTTTTTTAAAATAACTCAACACCTCTTGACAAGAAGACGACGATGATCAGACTTAGGTGTTGTTTGTTTTTAAGGAAAAGGTCTGCGCAGCTTCTTTTGTCTACGCCGCGCAGATATTAACATCTGTAGACTGTTTGTTTTTTCGAAGATGTTTCATTAAAAAACGTAGGTTCGTGCTCTTCTTGGTACATATGTGACCCAACCATAAATGATCTTCTAAGGTCTGCAGAGACCACCCGCCACCGTTAGCCATCACCGCCACCACTGTCGGACAACACCACTAGCAGCCACCACCGCCCATACACTACCGCGAATTTATTTTAACAGTCAACAGACGTTAAAAAACAAATATTCTTCTTCTTGCAGACTGCAGACATTTGGCCTACCTCTTCTTTTACAGATGTCTGCAAATTTAATCTACAGAGTGCATACATTTTATCTCTTAAAAACAAGTAGCAACTTAACAAACACAAGATCTATCCAATGATAACCCAGCATATTTATATTGTCGTCTCAACTAAGTTGATCATACGTAGTTTTAAAAGCTCGAAAACAGGTTTGTTAATTGATGATACCGGCCCAATTATTAGAAATATACGGAGCCAATTAGCCAATTACTTGAACATAAACTATTTTAGTTTCTTTTGATTTTTATTGATAAGGAATACTAATATAAAAGCAAAAAAAATAAGAATTCTAAGTGGGAATCTCAATGATAATCTTTGTAAACTAACCTAATGTTTGAAATTTTATTTAAAATTAACTTACTGCTTTTTGAAAAAGACAATAAGTTAAAATAATGTTTGGTAATGTTAAAAAGACTTTTTAATGATAAAAAGTTGCTATTAAGAAACTAAAATTATAGCTTTTAGAAATAGCTTTATAACATATTGATGGGAGTTAAAATAATGATAGTTTTTTAATTAGCTTATTAACTTATTAACTTTTCATATATCAAAAGCTAATACAAATACATTTTTAAAAACTTCATTCAAAATGTCATAAGTTAATAAATACTTTTAATAAAAAATCTTTTTAAAGTTAAATAAACAATCATAAATATGTCCTAACACATATACAAGGGTAAAGAGTATCGTGTAACTCATAATTAAAAGCCGGGCATATGACACAATCTTACTTTCATGCGTGAGATTAAAGTTATTAATAAATGTTATCCCTATATTAGATTAATTTTTAAGTTTGATGTATCGTTACTCAAATAATTATACAGAAATGGATCTTTATATATTTACTTAAACAAAGCCATTTCGAATTAATTTTATAAACAAAAAAGGTTTATTTAATTTATACCAATAACTAAAAAGCATGCCTGGCCGGTAATGAATGCAAGTTGTAATAAAGGGAAAGTCTGTTATATACCCAATACAATATATAAAATATAATTAAGAATATAATATATAACTAAATAATTAGTTAAGAAAAATGTTGTATGTAAGCATGTTTATTTGTAACCTTTAACTAAAATCAAGAAAAATGAATTAAATACGGTAGGTGGGTTTTTGTTGGTTGTTACTCGTTAGTGATGTGTTCCCTATGTGGTCCAATATACGTGGTCTTTGACTGTGTTAAGATTTAGTAGCCAATTCAATTATCAATAATAGATAATTTTATTATAAAATTATTGAAAGCACAAATACCATCAACTTTTTTAAGATTTTATAAATTTCTCGATACACAAAAAATGTGTCAATTAGTTGATAACCTATTTGTCAATAAGCTTGTAGCTCAACTGACGCTTCATGATTCTCATAAAGCTTATGCTTTGTGAGGTCATGGGTTCAAATCCTGGTCAAAGCGGTTAGTAGGGGATTTTACCACATAGTGGGTTTCCTCCTGAGTGGCAAATGAATTTGTTCGATTCAGCGCCCGCCAACACTTGGGATTTAGATACCGGGCGCGTGGGTTGTTGGGTCTGAAGATCCATTTGGACTATGAAGAGGTATGCCGCTGAGCGCTCGTTAGCTGTTCAAAAAAAAAGTTGATAACCTATTTCCTGATACACTTGTAAGGAAATTATATAAATATTCATGCATTATTATTAAGTATGAGGTAAATGAAGTTGTTAATATACCGTAATTATGAGTTACACGATGATGTTATTCCTAGCTTCCCATATGCCCGACTTTTAATTATGAGTTACAAGGGTAAAAAGTATCGTGTAACTCATAAGTCATAACTAAAAGTCATTTTAGCATCTAAAGTCCTTGTCTTGATTATTAATTTGCTTTGAAAAGATATTTTTGATGTTGCTTGTGTGTAGAGAGGCACATTTCCAAGAATATTAAAAAGAATTCAAAGAAAAACTTTCTTACGTAACGGGGTTAGGGCAAACATTAATACATGTGAAAGATACAACTTGAGTCATACACAACAATGATATACCACTACAATTATGAGAAGCAATTTAAGGATGTAACAAGATAACTCTTAATGTTTGCAACAACTTAATGATTTTATAATATGGCATGCTTAGTTCACCATCGTAATTTCGTCATATGTAAGAGTAGAGCTTCCCCAATCGACACCGTCTTGACAAGATGTAGATGTAGATGTAGATCTAGATACTAGTGATTGTTATATGTAGTTTTTGTAGTTTTGTACTTTTTTTGTATGTTTTACAAGTTCTCATTTGCATATAAACTTTTTACATGATTTTTTTTTCATGAGGGTGATTAATCTTTTTTTTTTACAAAATGATTTTAACTATCCGATTAAAAAAAGTTACGAAACACAACAAAAAACAAATGAATTCATAAAAAAGTTAACCATGATATTCAATTATTTAATTTTTTTTAAAAAAAAGTTAGACGTTCTGTTATTAAAATAGCTAACACGCAATATATTGACTATTTGTAAAACAATATAATTATATGCAATTATTTAAAATTTAGATAAGATATTATATAATATATGTTTTTATGGTGCATTATTATCTATAATATACAAAAATAAACGTATTTATAAAAAAAATAATTATAATATTTACTTATTGAAAATTAATAAAATTATGAAAAAAAAAAGTTTAATTATCAAAAATATCTATAAAACCCAATATACGAAACGTATTTATCTAAAATAATTACAAATTTACAAGCCGCATAGGATTATACGGAAACTAGGTATATTGGTATAAAATTGTTGTGTCAAACAGGGACGGAACTTGAAAAAAAAAACTCGGAGTGGGCCGGAGAATTTTTAGGAAGAAAACGGAGGGGGCCGGAGGATTTTTAGGAAGAAAACGGATGGGGCCAAGGATTTTTAAGAAGAAAATAGAGGAGACCGGTGGATTTTTAGGAAGAAAACGAATGTAACCAAATGATTTTTCGACAAAATACTACTGAATCGACAATCCTGACCCGAAAAACAAGGGGCTGGGGCCCCCTCCGGGCCCCAATAAAGAACCGTCTCTGGTGTCAAACGGTTGTTGGTTGATTGAAAACTACACGACATATATAGGGTCATACCATGATGTACATGTCTACAAATTAGATGGTTTCATACAACTTGTATATGATGTTCATTTCACATCTTTTACACACTAGTTTTCAGACCAAATTTCTTAAAATTCAACAAAAACCTAAATGGATGTATGACCCTTTGAAAAAAATCCTTGTACTTGCTTTAATTTGAAAATTCGGAAAAATCTGTGTACTGGCTTTAATTTAAAACTTGACCATGTGTTACGGGGTTTTGTTTATAAATAAAATTTAGTTTGAAATGTAGATAGAATTATAGAAATAAAAACACAATGAAATATGTTAATTTACAGTATTATATTATTTTAAAAAAATTATACTGTATAAAGATTTTATATTTGACCATGCCTTTTGACCGCCCAGTTGAAGAATAATTTGCAAGGGTATTTTCATTTTTCCGTAGTATATAAACCAAATTAACATGGGAAACAAAAATACGAAGAAACAATACTTGGATCAGAAATTTTATTTACCTAATGGAACGATATACGATAGGTGAATTAATATTACTATTAACGCATAATTTTATTCCATCTAACTCAATTTCAAAGGTCAGTGTATTTTTCTATCTATTTAATTGTTTTTTCATATGGAAACTCACGGACCCATAATTATTTTCACGGAGAGCGGAGATTTTTTAAAGTTGTTTTAGGATCGGTATATAATAATTTTTTTTCTCTTATATTCAGATTGGGTTAGGGTGAATCTGGTCGAGAAATGTTAAAAAAACAATCAAACTAAATTTCATATATAAAATCATAAAAAAAAAATACAATATAGCTAAAGTTGTTCTTACCTGTTTGATATCATTATATTCACCTACTTTTAAGTTATTTATCTTGTTATAACTCAAGATTGTCAGGCATATTTGTACTCTACGGGATTTTATATTTTTTTAAAATATATCAAAAACATCTATTAGACCTTTTTAATTACTCATTTTCAAAAAACAAGTATAAATATCACTTAAATTTGTATAAATTTCATACCAAGTCTAACTATGCAAATTTATGGAGAATGATAGCAAAATATTAAAGAAGGCGGTCATAATTTAATCATATATATACTACTGAAAAAAAAATCAAGAAGGACAGTTGCCCCCACACTAAAGCATAGGTATGCCACGTCATATGGATATGTAATAAAAGATGCAACTTAGGAAGCAAGTTACAAATTTGATGCAGTGGTAAGATGAGGCTAACCGTTTTTATTTGAAAGTTTAAAACCTTTTCAAACTAACCCTCCTCAATAAGACAATAACGTTCTCATGCCCGGAACCCTCGGGACTGATTGGGAGAAAGAGCGAAAGCGAGATGGATTGTTATCCATCATAAATCGATATGAATTACACAGGGTTTGCCTTCTCTTTTAATATATATGTTTTGATTTCGTTACTAACATCTAATCCTATGCTAATAAGAAAAGCATGCTATTGCAAGTCAGCTTTCATTTTCTTAAAAAAAATGATAGGAGCCAAGGATTTGAAAGCTTTACAACTTTTGGGTTATATGAATTTACGGTATGTTCTAGTACCATGAAAATTGAGACAGATGCCAAATGAAAAAAAAAAAATCATTATCGTTATACAACTGCTTTTTTCTAATAAACTAAGATTTTCTAAATTCTTATTCCATAAGATCCGGGGATATAATATTGTTTTATCTATGCTTCAATGTACAATTTCCATAGTTGATCCACCGTGACTTTGCCATCTCACAACGCGCAGGTTCTAAACTAATCGTATCACCCGCTGCAACTCGCGAGTAAGTTTGCTTGTTATAAATAAATTTAAGTGAACATAAAAAATATAGCGAGAGAGATACACGTCACCAGCAAATACCGAGAGATAAGAAAGAATAAAAATATAGCGTCCAAATGAAGAGGATTATTATTCTTACATTACATATATATCATCCTTATGAAATTCCAAACTATAAAGTAGTTGCGTATACAAGTATCATACTATACTAGTATACTATACCCGTTCGGATCTTACCATATCATTCATTCTTTAAACGGGTTTCAATTAAGATCCGAATAAACTGGATAGCGTTGGGAGTTTAATCTCACCCTTACTGTTCACCGGAATGCTGAAGTTACCAAAAATGGGCAGATCGACCGTCAGGATAATATCGAGCTCGTAGTCTATGTCCCAGTCCGCACCAATGTCCTTCCCCAGGCTCACTAACACGCTGTGTGGCACCTTAACCCCCACGTCTAGCATCGTGTCGTCATTTGCCTTTAGCGACCCTGGGTCTGGGATGGTGCCTTCGGCAATAACCCTGACCATTTCAATGTTATTTCACCCAAAATTAGCAGAATTAAAGTGATTATCACACGTTATATGATCCTAGATGTAAAAACAACTATATTTTGATATTTAAATTGCATTATTTATCAAAAACTAACTAATCACGATTTTTGATTGAGATTAATCATAGATCTGCAATTATTGTTAAAAATTAACAGGAAATGATCTGCAATTATTGTTAAACAAATTATCAGGAAATGATTGTGCGCATGAACAATACGATCGGAATAGATTGAGAACGGAGTAATTAACCTGCCGGCGCTTTTGAAGGTATAGGAGATCTCGCAGATCGGAATCGGAGTTCTGTACGGATTCGACACATTGACATCGGCTTTGTAGGTGATGCAATCTCTGGAGACGTCTTTCAGATCGACGTTTTTGACGGTGGCCGTCGGCTTCTCCATGTCCGCCACCTTCTCCGCCAGGAATTCCTTCGCCTTATCAATCAATCCAGCCATAAATTCCGGTGGGGATTATGATTAGATTTTCGTTTAGTTTCGACGACGAATGTTATGTGTTATGCATATGATCGTTCATTCAGTGGGGATCGATGTATAATTATATATATATTGCGATATTGCATGTATGAAGAAGGTACACATTGGGTTCGATGGGTTATCCGTGGGTGGACCGTGTGACCCGGGGTGACACGTGACTGGACACGTGTTGCTACTTTTCATAGTCCAGAATCCAGATCTCGTCATTGTTTTCCGCGTTATGCCACCGGCCACTTTAGATTTTTAATTTTTTTTAAGAATTAAATAATTTTCATTCAGACGAAAAAATTTTCAAAATTTTCATCAAATATTTAAAACAGATTTGTTTTGGGTTTGTTTGTGTAAAGTTCTGTCGCTCTCAATTATGTTTGTTAAAAATAATGAGATATATTTATATTCTTAGGATGAGATTATAGTAAAAAGGCTTACATTGGTGAGAAGTGTAAGAATGATTGTGGGCTATTACATATATAATTTAATGGTTGAGATCAAAGTTGTATTAAAAAAGTTAGTGTAATGGTATTTTAGTCATATACACTTTTGTTGACTTTTTATCATTTTCCTCCTATTTTTTTAAAAAGTTATAACTTTTACATACAATATTATTTTTTAAAAAAAATTACACCAAAAAAACGAGCATTTTTTTATCTTTAAAACGAGTATAGTATTATTATATAAAAAAATTAAAAAAAATACGTTTTCCTCTACCTTTTATATTTGTAATGTGTCATTGTGTCTAATTGTCTATTATTGTGTCTTTTTGTTTGTTAGTGTTTCTTTTTGTCGTCATAGTGTCTAACTATTTTTTTTATAAATTCATGAGCTTTAAAAATAATATTGGTGAAACAACAAAATCACGTACTTTTTATATTAAATCATAATGATAAAACAAAACAAATTCATTTAATACAATAATGTGTATATTACACAATGACCTGAATGTAAAACACAATGACACGTAGTTTACACATGACCTTAACATAAAACAAAATAATGACTATTACACAATGACATGAACGTAAAACACAATAATGCTATATTACACAATCATCTAAAGATAAAAATCAATGATGAGTATATTACACAATGACCTGAAACATGACCTGAACATAACACACAATGTGTAACGTAAAACATAATGACGCGTAGATTACACAATGACCTTTACGTAAAACAAAATAATGACTATTACACAATGGCCTGAACGTAAGACACAATGATGTTATATTACACAATCATCTGAAGATAAAAAACAATGATGAATATATTACACAATGATCTGAACATAACACACAATGATGATTATATTACACAATGTTCTGACGATAAAACATAATGATGAATATATTACATAATAACATAAACATATATACAATGACAAAAATGTATTTTTCAAAAAATAAAAACAATTTATGTTTTTTAAAATTATAAGTTTTATAAACATAATGGTAAAATGACACAATTATGTATTTTTAATACATAAAACATAAAAAATAAATAAGAACAATTTATTTAATACATAAAAACAATAACAAAATAACACAATATGATATAAAAAAATAAAAAAACAAAATAATAAAAATATTAAACACAATGACATGAAGCATTAAACACAATAACTTGAAGCACTAAACACAATGACCAAAATACCATTTTTATAAAATTAGATATGGTCGATCTTGGGGTTTAAGAACAGGATACTGAAGTAAATATCTTTGAATTTCTGGCCATTTAACATTGCATGTAAAAGTAATAAAGTATTGAGGATTTCCGTGAACACGACATATAGCCAAAGCGTCTTGGTAGTGTTTGTACATGTATCGAGGGCCACCAGTAAAAGACGACGGCAATATAATACGTTTGCCAATATCACGGCCTTCAGTGTCACCTCGAGTAACAGCGTCATGTATGCCTTGCAGAAATTATGTCCTCAGTGAGGGTTGATTTTGTCTTATGTAGTCAAGTCTGTTTTGTTCAATACAAACATAGGCGTCAACTAAATACTGTTGAAATAGACGGCCGCCTCTTAATAGTGGGGTATAAATATCTACTCGATCATGTAGCTGATAGCTATAGAACATATTCATTGTTAAATTATTGTCATTGCCTCTATTAGAACCACGCAGACGCAAATCAGGAAATTGAAATGTATAAAGGATGCATTTTGTTTATCCGTTGTGGAGGAACATCTTTTTGTCGAATGACAATGTCATAATCAGGAAATTGATGTTCTAGATCAGCAACAATCGCACCAATACAATCTTGCGATGGTTTATCATAGCACAAAGAATTATGAGAGTTAAATAGGCGGACCGAAAATTCAGGTGGATTTGAGGAGTAACAAATGTCTCGCGCATACCTAAAACGTTTTACTAATTTGTTACAATCTTCTAGAATACTAAGAATAAGAGTAACAATCTCAGTATCTACATGAGAATATGTTTCATCACCAAAAAAACGCATCCTATTCGAAATTTCATTTTCAGTATCATATATATACATTTGTAAATATCTAGGCTTCTCGTTTGATGGGGGACACAAACAACCGAGCCAATGGTAAATTTGGCCTTCAATTTTAAATACATAAGGTCCCGAAAAACTATTGATGGTATCATCTATCTTCCCTCCAAATGATGTCATTGAAAACATGGAGTTATAAGCACGTATATTAGAATGAAAATCAACCCTATCAAATAGAGCGACCAACTGTGGAGGAAAAATTCTAGGAAACGAAAGTTTAACACGACCTCCTTTACAACATTGATTATACCTTGGTTGATTTCTAGTTGAGATTCCAATGACACGTTCGTCAAACCAAAAGAGGGCGTTACAATGTTCACAAACGTTATCGCAATCACCATGATCTATGTACATAGGAGCACTTAGAACTGAAGAAGTACTTGTAAGTACATGATTAGATAATAATTCATTTGAATGACAGATGGAAGATGGTGCGATATGTACATATGAAGATGTAGATGCGGTAAAATCAGCTGGTCTTTTTCGTGAATTTAGCATTTCTGATAGTATGAAAAAAAGCAAAACAAAAGTCTATATGTTGATAAATTTAATACATAGCAAACAATTTTAGTCAAATAATAAAAGCACTAACAGGAAATAAGTACGTTAACATAAAAAAAAAAAAGGAAAACTACCGTTTATACAACTAAACTATAGACAAATATGTATCTAATTAGTAGAAGAACGATAGAAAAAGGAAGGAATACTTTGAACTACAATAGTTACCTGCACAAAGAAATATATACAGTAGACAAATAGCCGGTTTACCTACACACATGGAAAGATATTAACATAAGATATATGAAAGAAATTAGAAAGATATTATAAATGTTTATATGAAGGCTGCAACATGGAAAAAAGGCTCTTATCTAAAAGTTACAAAATAGACCTGCATTTAAATTTGCACATAAAACATCAAAGGAAGGCACAACACAAAACTATAATAATAAAGAAAATAATTCCTAAAAAAGATCATATTCCCTCGAGTTATAAAGTACAAAAATCTGGAAGAAGTTTTTATTTTTGTAGGATAGACTCATTAAACTCTGTGACTAATGTTTTAGGATTTAACTAATTAAAAGTTAGAGTTGTAAAGTTAACAGGTTGATTAAATGTGCAGCTATCTGCATAGTAAAGAAATGTTAATTTTACCAACAAATCTAACTGAAAGATTAGTTTAATTTGATTCTTCAATTAGTTGACCAGAAAGTGAATAGCAAAAAATATAATAGTAAAATTTGTCAACAATATACATAGGAACTTGGTTAAAAAAAGCGCGCCTCAGTGGCGCTTGAGGCGTGAGGCACAGAGCTGAGCGCTCCGGAGATGTGAGGCGGAGCGAAATCCAGAAGCGGCCGGAGGCGGCGCTCCACCGTCGGAAGCTCTAGGCATGATGAGGCGGCGCTCCACTGAATTTATGATGTTTTTTCATTTTTTTTAGTTTTTCAACACGTGGTTTTTTAAAGGTGCGGTTTTTTTTAAACCCTAAAAACGGATCCCACACAAAATCGCGATCGACAACAGGTTCCAGCCACTACGACTCCAGCCGAACTCCTTTGCCGACCGGCTTCCTCCTCCGCCGACTGCCACTGCCACCTCTACCACCGACCGCGACTCCAGACGAACTCCTTCTGTCCTTCGAAGTTCTAAGACCGCAACTTTAATTGCCGAACTCCTCCTGATTGAACTTTCAAGCTGTATGTTAGTATATTACAATGTTTAATTTAATGTTTATATTTTTTTGTTTTTTCATCTTATGTTTTCTTTTTTTTGGGTTTAATCTTAATATGAAACCACTGACAAAGCTGTTGGTTACAATTTTCTTTGTTTTTTGGTTTTTTCAATTAAGATCGCATGCCCGGTTATGATGATTGATTAGACTATGCTTTGTTTTTTGTATTTATGAAGACTTATTAAGCATGTTTTTATGTTTGGACTTTATTTTTAGTGTTAAAAGTATGTTATTTTGTTTGCTTTTATTTTTAATTATTTTTTTTAAAAAATTGGCGCCTCGCATACGTAAAGCTCTCGCCTCGCACCTCGGTATTTTCGGCCTCATCGCTTTTTAGCGCCTCAAGCTTTTTAAAACCAAGCATAGGAAAGGAACGACACAAAAGTCAAACATGCAGATTAAATAAACACACAAAGGTAACAGCAAGTGAAAGGTAAAAAAAGGCAAAATGAAGCAGTTCTAAAAAGAGGCTTTGAAATCACAGTAAGAAACATGCAGATTTCTACAAAATGAATAAACGTTGATTCCTATTTTTGATTCTTAGTTCCTACCAGCAATGACTACATATGAGATGCATCATGTTAAAGACATATGTCATCTCATCCAGCGCAAAACCTAAAAAAAAGGCATTTAATTTAACCCTAGAATGACTGATAGTTAGGGCAAATAAGAAATCCCTAAATTGTTTGAAAATATTCTCAACATTAGGTTACAAAGAGGCAAGTTAGGTAAAAATAATGTGAAATTGCAAGTAAATAACACCCTTACATGGGTTTAGTAAAGAAATCGTAAAAGAGAATACAGATTCTAAAGGTCTAACAAAGACCAAAATACCTTCCAAACAACAAAGAAGTCCTAATCAGGTTATCAATAATCATCAAAGAAAACAGAGGAAGAACAACATACTAAAGTAAAGCCAAAGATTAAGAAGATAGCTGACCTTCAAATGGCAGGGGTTGAGTACAGAGGCTGTAAGAAACTGAAGAAGAAGAAGAGGAGAAACGGGGAACAAAAAAAGAAAAGTGTAGTAGAAAGATAAGAGGAGCTAATGGAAGAAGAAAGAAAAGACACGTTCATTCGAGAGAAGGTGATGCCTCTTGACACGTATAAGAGGGGCACGTTCGATCTAAAAAAGGAAGAAAAAAAAAAAAGGTACCTGCCAGGATTCGAACCTGGGATATGTGCGTCAAAGACAAAGCAACAACCGTTGGACCAAAGAAACATATCTTCTCTTCTTTCCCAGTAAAAGTATATGTTTAGAAGTGCCGGTGGGGTCTCCACCGACACTTCTAAATAAGGGTTATACAATGTAGTATTGTAGTTTACGTCAAATTAATTGGGCTTGGGGCTGATAGCTGGAAGCCTGGAACTGGAACTCTGGAAGTGGTAGTAGCTGATTGGGCTTAACACTAGTAGCAGTTGGGCTGTAGCTGGATGCTGGGCTGCTTTGTTCCGGTTTAATTGACTGATATAACTTATAAGTAGAGGTGGGCGAAAAAACCGGAACCGACAATCCGAACCGGAACCGGAACCGGTCATACCCGAACCGGTGGGCACGAACGGGTACGGTTTTTCAGACAAATTAGAAACGGAACTGGAAAACCGGAACTGGTTCCACCTGAACCCGGCCAAAACCCGGAACCGGTTGGAACCGGTTAAAACCTGGAACTGGAACCAGGTATTGACTTTGTTGAGTGGAACTGTAACCGATTGGAACCGGAACTGGTTCAAAAAAAAACCCGATTTGTGCACCTCTAGATATAAGTAATTGAAAAGAACGAGAGTTTATTCATTCAGTCATTATTTTTTCACAAGTGTGTGTGAGAGTTTTCTTTATCTTCATATTAGGGCAGGGACGGAGGATAGAAGGGGTCCGGGGGTGCCTGGGCCTCCTTTTTTCGCTCATAATGGTCGATATAATAGTATTTCGTCAAAAAATCCATCAGTTTCCTTCGTTTTCTTCCTAAAAATCCTTTGGCCTTCTCCGTTTTCATCCTAAAAATCTTCGGCCCCTTCCGTTTTCTTCTTAAAAATCCTTCGGCTGTATTAGGGTTTTCTGTATTCTTCTTGATTTGTTAAATCTGAGTTATAGATCTTTGTCAGATAGTTTACAGAGTATTTACAGATCATCTTGTTGATGATCTGTGTAAGATCAGTAAGTGTTTTCTAGATCTTTTGTTGATTGTTATTTTTTCGATAGATCTGAAAGATCTTACAAGTTGTGTGTAAGATTCTTGTTGATTAATCGTATAGATCAGAATATCTGATTATATTGATATCATATTTTGACAATGTTCAAGTGGTGTAAAAAAGGGCTCATTGACTCGATAAAGCTCGGATTTTTAAGAAAATATGAGCTTGACTCCTTAATTGTAGTCGGTAAAAAAGATTCGTGAGTGCATGGTTTTGGTCTACACTACCAATTTGGATCACTGGAGTACTGTTATAGTCCGGTTATATCTTGGTGATGAGATAAGGTTTGTAAATTATAAGTCTTGGGTTTGAATCATACGAAAGTTATATTAAAGTATCGAGTTTTCTTCAGAACTGGTTATTTGGTGGTAGATATAATCGGGTGACACATCAAAGTCACGATGATATTCCACTGATTTAAATTAGTCATTAAAAAAAAAAACTACTAAGTTTTGATCGATGTGTCGTAGGTCAATCAAAAACAATTTATAATTAAGAACTTAGCTACCTTTGACTATAGCAAGGGCAAGTAAGGTCGTCTCCACAGGGAATCAGTGGAAAGTGCTAATTGTCATTACAAACTAATTAATCTAAGAAAAATGAAAACTTGATTGAATTGGATTAAAAGAATCGTTTAAAAGAAACAAACTTTAACTTTTGATTTGAAAACAATTAATGAAAAAGGTAATCACTTCCGGTTTTTAGGTTGCAAGATCCACAATAAATGTAAGTTAAACCTATGTTGAAATCATATAAAATTGATGTTGTCAATCAATTCGATTAAAGTGATAAAGATGGAACGAACGTTTAAGATTTGCTCATTCACAAAATTACCAATAGACATATGCAACACATCAAACGAATACCAATGAGTAAACGATGCAAGAAAACCGAATCACTGATGGTAACGCAACAATACGAAAACATAAATCAATTGTTTAAATCAACCAAAAAGAAATCATATCAACTTTACACTCAAAAAACTAGATTCAACATTCAAACATTGTTTCACTTACAACCCTAATCAACCGGAAGCGATTACGAAGAAACTAGCCTTGCCTCATCGCGATTTGGTCTTCGATTGTTGATTCCATTGATGAATTCTTGGATTGAATCTTAATTTGGAGGGTTGGATCCACGCAAAAACCTTCAAAAACGTCCCCAAATGGCCCCAAAAACCTTAACTTTCGACTTCGATGGATTGTGGCTTGAAAATATGCAAAATAGGGTTAAAAACTCGTTTTCCGCGTTTTGGGCGTAGCCTACGCTCAATTTGGGCGTAGCCTACGCTGGGCCAAACTGAACGGTGCCAAATTTCTGTCAACGCTGAATTTTTGGGCGTAGCCTACGCTGACCTGGGCGTAGCCTACGCCCAGTTTGATCTCACCAACAGCTTCGTCTCGTCGAGAAACTCGGTTTTCATATATTATGGCTTCCGTAACTCTTCCTCTAGCTCAAGATATGCGCTTCCGAAGTTTTGAGCTTTTCTCGACAGTTTCTGATCCATCTGTGCATCTTTTCACCTCGTTAACACCCCCGGGCATCACTCTAATGTGTTTATACCTGAAATTCACAATTGTATTTCAAAGTATCATTGTTCCACATAAAATTCACGTAAAAACGCAACTTTAAACTGTTAAAAAACATGAAAACCAGACACCCATCACATCCCCACACTTATGTTTTGCTTGTCCCGAGCAAAGTCCTTTACGCACGATAACAATTAATTCAACAAAAACCATTGCTTAAACATCTCATTACCGGTTAATAGCAAAACTTCAAAACCACACCTAATTCCCAAGACTTACAACGTGCAATAGATTTACATCCCAACAAGCAATATTACAAATTTGACAAGAAAATCTCTAATCAAGGACACTTAGCTTCAAATGGTTCACATGCACGCATTCACACCTCTCACAATGAACACTCCACTCGGTTTTTGTATCTGGACTAGCAATGATGCGCTAGTATTTCTGAACTCTCCATCCAATAATGATGCATCATTATCATAAGCTTGCAAAGTAATCAGATCTCCTCCATTATGCACAAAGTATACCCAAATCAAGAGGTCTTTCAAGGTTGTAGTGTTGGCTTAGGCTAAGGTATGGAAAAGGAATGTAAGTGGCTAAAAAAAAATAATAATGCGAAATCCAAGTTAAGTTCACACAAACAACTACTATACATAATCACTAGGGTAAGTATGTACCCTTATTGAATTACATTTTATTTCTGAACACTACTAACATCACTATGAATTTTTCTTTTTCTTTTCTTTTTTTTCTTTTTTTTTTCTTTTTCTTTTTTTTCTTTTTTTTCTTTTTTTTAAGACATAAACACTACTTAACTTGGATTTATCACATGGGTCTAAACTAAAATGGCTATAACGGCTGATTTTGGCTAATGGAATGGGCATGGTTTAACAAAGAAATGGGTAATTGGCTCAAAGGTGGTGACTAGGGGATTTTGTCAAGGGTTGGTGAAACAAAAACACAAGGTTAAAACAAGGGGTTATCCTAATGCCTCTGTCACTTTTGTGCACACTTTGGCTCATGGTCTTAACATGTATTAACTATGCAAGTTCTGAAATGACAACAACATTATGGTAATCACACATCAAATGAATTTGAGCATTCAATTGTACATCTATTTCATGCTCCACATAGGCTCAAATTCTCACAAAAACGATAGTAACGGGTTTCGGATGTAAAGCATGCATGTTCATCCACTATCTAGCCTTGTATCCTTAATTGAGACCTACCTACCAAATTTTCCTACAACTTGCTAAGAAAACTTTATTCCGCAACTTAAAGAACTAGGCATAATTAGGAAGTTACACATATACACCGGTTAAAGACGCATTCACATTTTTCTTTGACAAAAAATTTGTTTTTCGTGCACAAAAAGATCTCTTTTGGAACAAGTTTGCAAATTTTTTCAAAGTTTCCCTCATCCCCACACTTAAACCTTACATTGTCCCCAATGTAAATTTGTCACTAAATATGAGTGTGAAATGAGTATGATGCGTTGATTTACCCAAATGCCCCCTTCAAATTTCCTTTGCACTCCATTTCAACCTTAAATTTCTTACCACCATCATTCAACAAGTTAAACAGTACATCACCAAGCAAACACAAGCAACAATTGTCAAACATAGTTCAAAAAAAACAATTATGAAAGCATGAAAAAAGCACGTGGACCTGATAAGTTATGCACACATGATTGGCAACCCTTGGATTTTATTGCTTCATCCCGAGGCACATGATGAATATGTCAACTTGAAAGCCCATAGTTCTTCCCCACACTTGAGTGTTTGAACAGGGTAATTAAACCTATGCAACACAAAAATAAATAAAACAAGAAAAATGACAACACAAACAAAACCTAACTCACTTTCGTAGGAATCACGATTGCATTTAGCATATGCAACAAGCCTTTTAAACCCCTCGGTAGCCCGAGTGGACGAGTGAAGTCTCGTGAGGGTTTCTAGCGAACACACCCACAAAGTTCAATGGGTTGCCTCCCAAAAAGCGCTAAGTTTTAGGTCTTCAGCCAGACCGTACTTCATTTATTACTTATGGTGGTCGAATTGAACACTTTCCTCCCGAGTTACCAACATAGGCTCGATGATCAATGCCTCGTATCCATATTTCTGATCTAATGAATAATGCGTATGTTAAATAACCATAAGATGGTATCAATGCACATTTTCCTGCTGAGTTTCCACTGTATGCTCGGTACTCAACATGCCATACCCAAGTTTCTTTCTTCGTAATCGACACATTTGCTGCATCAATATGGACATTCTTTTGAATAAAGTATCTCAAGTCCTCCCTTGTTACATTATTTTTCTTTAAACCTAAACCATCATCCTCAACAATATTTATTGGAATGGTTACTTTAGGATATTGGTTTGGATAAGTTGAGGGTGTCTTATTCAATGGTTCCACATGAGGTGGCATGTTTTCAATCTGATTTACGCATCCCCTATATTGCTCCACAAGGTCAGTAATATCATTTACTTCATCATCAAACATGACCGGTGTCAGTGCCACTTCTTCAAAAACTGGGGGAATGTTGGTGGTATTATTATCAACGATCGTTTCTAATGCTTTTATTCGTGCCAATTCTTCAACTAGATGACCAACCTTATTGAACAACTCACTTATGGTTTTATCTCTGGCCTCATTCTCCTTTTTCATGTCTTTTAGTGCTTCCAAGATAGAACAACGTTGGGTATTTCCCAATTTTCCACCAAAGGATCCGTTTTCTTGATTACTAGGATGTTGTTGTTGAATTTGTTGCGAGTAACTTCTTGAACACCATTGTTGTTGTCTTTGTTGGTAACCATTTTGATTGTAATAACCCCTATGATAATTGCTATGATCGTGATCTTGAGTATCCCTGTATGCCGAATTAGAGTAGTCATAATCATATTCCTCCTGGTAGACTAAGCTCGGTTCCATCTCTAGTTCATAATTGTTGTACTCCCAATCTTGTCTGAATTTGCAAACCCTGGTTTCCTCCTCGGGATGATATTTATGTTGATAAGAGTATCCTTGATAACCATCTTTTGAATGGTAGTATTCTTGAGGGCAAGGGAAATGTGGTTCATAGTTCAGATAAAATGAACCTGAATAAACATCATCTTTATAATTTGCCATCATACATCCTTGCATTATAATGCTATCACTTTCACATTCCCGATATGCTTCGTATCTTCTTAAGAACACGGGACAATCTTCTATCCAATGAGAATTACTCCCACAACACATACATGGATCATCATCAACATCCCAATTCATGATGATATCAAATTTCTAGAGATTCTACAATGCTTGCAAAAATTACCTGCATACCACAAAAAAGACTACCTCGTGCAATTCTGAACAATAAACAAAACAAAGCAAAAAAAAATAATAATAATAATAATAACAAAAAAATCTATTCTTTTTGTGTTTTTATGTTTTTGAAAAGAAAATGCAACTAAAATTATACTTAAACTACAACTAAACTAAAAACTAGCACTTTGCGCGTTGATTCCCCGGCAACGGCGCCATTTTGATCGATGTGTCGTAGGTCAATCAAAAACAATTTATAATTAAGAACTTAGCTACCTTTGACTATAGCAAGGGCAAGTAAGGTCGTCTCCACAGGGAATCAGTGGAAAGTGCTAATTGTCATTACAAACTAATTAATCTAAGAAAAATGAAAACTTGATTGAATTGGATTAAAAGAATCGTTTAAAAGAAACAAACTTTAACTTTTGATTTGAAAACAATTAATGAAAAAGGTAATCACTTCCGGTTTTTAGGTTGCAAGATCCACAATAAATGTAAGTTAAACCTATGTTGAAATCATATAAAATTGATGTTGTCAATCAATTCGATTAAAGTGATAAAGATGGAACGAACGTTTAAGATTTGCTCATTCACAAAATTACCAATAGACATATGCAACACATCAAACGAATACCAATGAGTAAACGATGCAAGAAAACCGAATCACTGATGGTAACGCAACAATACGAAAACATAAATCAATTGTTTAAATCAACCAAAAAGAAATCATATCAACTTTACACTCAAAAAACTAGATTCAACATTCAAACATTGTTTCACTTACAACCCTAATCAACCGGAAGCGATTACGAAGAAACTAGCCTTGCCTCATCGCGATTTGGTCTTCGATTGTTGATTCCATTGATGAATTCTTGGATTGAATCTTAATTTGGAGGGTTGGATCCACGCAAAAACCTTCAAAAACGTCCCCAAATGGCCCCAAAAACCTTAACTTTCGACTTCGATGGATTGTGGCTTGAAAATATGCAAAATAGGGTTAAAAACTCGTTTTCCGCGTTTTGGGCGTAGCCTACGCTCAATTTGGGCGTAGCCTACGCTGGGCCAAACTGAACGGTGCCAAATTTCTGTCAACGCTGAATTTTTGGGCGTAGCCTACGCTGACCTGGGCGTAGCCTACGCCCAGTTTGATCTCACCAACAGCTTCGTCTCGTCGAGAAACTCGGTTTTCATATATTATGGCTTCCGTAACTCTTCCTCTAGCTCAAGATATGCGCTTCCGAAGTTTTGAGCTTTTCTCGACAGTTTCTGATCCATCTGTGCATCTTTTCACCTCGTTAACACCCCCGGGCATCACTCTAATGTGTTTATACCTGAAATTCACAATTGTATTTCAAAGTATCATTGTTCCACATAAAATTCACGTAAAAACGCAACTTTAAACTGTTAAAAAACATGAAAACCAGACACCCATCAAGTTTCTTTTTAGATCCTTATCAATACAACTAAAACGTGTTAATAGTATTCAGGCGTTTCATTTCTAAAGGCCTGGTCTCGCTTTATGAACAATACAAAACAACTAGTTTTATACCCGTCCGGTGGCCGAATATTTTAACGGTGATAATGACATAAATATTTGTATTTTAATTCTAAAATAAATTGTTAATAAAACAAAATAAATAACATAAAAACATTATTTTTTCGGTGATAAGCTATTTAACATGATAATACCATCAGTGTTTTTTTTTGTATTTAAAAAACGACTTTGGTTAAAATTAAAAATAAATCCGATGTGTTGTATAAAAATATGTTGTTGCGTAAAAAACGATGAAGCAATTAATGGGGGATGTACGGAATAAAAAATAAGTGTTCTATTTTTTTTACTGGCTTAACTTTTATTGTCTAAACTCTAAAACAATATGGAAGAAAATAAAACTAAAAAAAAAACCAAGGATAGTATTGTAATTAAACAAACACATAAAGCATATAGCAAAATAAATGGGGGACGTTGGATTGGGCATCATATTATGCTTTCCACATATGGTCACTCTACAACCGCTGGATTATTAGAAAACTCTAATATGTATGAGTTGATTTATAAAAGCTGTTCTTGATGGCTGGAAATTCACTTCTTCCTTTCTCTATCACAGACGCCATACGCATATTAGATCTTCTTGTGATTTGGTTTTCTATAGTCATTTCTACCGGCAAAGTCTACATCAATCACAACCTCTAGTGTTGTCATTTGAGTGCTCTTTCAATCTCCGTTTATAGCCATGATCGTTGGTAATGGAAAACACGGCATCATCGACATAAATTCATCATCAAAGAAGTTTTGGTGTGAGTGTGTTGGTGCGGTGTGATGATGACCGCGTCTTTGGTGCGATGGCGGGTGCGGTGACTTGGGATAGGTCAGAAAACAGACGGTGTGGTGGTGATGGCGTGCTGGCGATGTGGATAAACTTAGGGCGGAGGTTGATATTTAACGTGAGGGAGAGGCATCTGTGTAGAAAACGTGGGGCAGGTGTCAATGATCCGTATGGTCGCCGGAAAACCGCCATAACCGCCGGAAAACTGACAGAAACTGCTCAAAAATCTAGGTAACTGCCTATTTTAAAGGGTCAAGATTTGATCCTGATGATTTTGAACAGTTGAGAATTCTTCTGGAGGCGATTGAGATGACCGTGGTCTATATATTAATAATTATACCTGAAAAACGCACACATTATGAGAAAATCCATGTTAAATACAAATTTTAATGTATCTCAACTTAATTATTCACAAATTTGACAATATACGAAAAAATAATAATAATAAATAAATAAATAAAATAACTCAACACATTTATTTTATTTAAAGTTTATCTGCATTTCGAAATAATAATTTGTTTCGGGTAAAAATTAACAGGTGTAACTTTTAGCAAAACCGAATTAGTTTTGTGGGGTATTGTGTTTAACAAGTAAATATATTGAATATCAAAAATATATGTTCAATATATCCCTAAATATCCCTGAGGATCCCTAGGGATATTTCAGAATATAAAATGAAATAAACAGCTTACACACGAGATTTATACGAGGAAAAGCCCTTAATCCCTTAGGATTGCCGGCATAAAAACCTCGGGAGGTGACAATCGTCACTCTGCCTTGTTCTTATTAATATGAAAAATACAAAATTACAATACAAGAGCGCAATTGATCGATCACTAAGTGTTTCTGGACTTCGAATGCCGAGAATGTGAGCAACAAGTAATCAGAAGTGAGCTAAGTGAGTGGTGTGTCGAAAAAAGTGTCTTTCTAAATCGATCAGATGCCTCAATTTATAGTAAAATACAATTAACAATATTCCCGAATATTCCGGCGAGAATCTCGGAATCATGACCATGTCTTCAATTGTGGCAGCTACCACGTCCATCAAACGTGTGGAAGCGCTTCTGTCAACTAAACCCCGGATCTTTAGGTCAAATCCAGTCAATATGACCGTTGGTGACTTGTTCTCCACTTGTAGCCGTTATTTAGCATGTTTACCACGTTTTCTTTGACTTTATCCAGACTTTTAGGGTAAAACACGTCCATAAAAGTTACCTGCAATACTAAGTCAAGCTATACAGGGAAAAGATCAATTAGCAATGTTAGCATTCAGGATATTTGAGGATATTTGAGGATACTTAAGAATATTTGAGGATACTTAAGAATCCCATATTCCGGATTATCCTCGGCTATCCCTAATCTCAGACCATAAAAATTGACCCACAACAATTGCCCCAAAAATTTTGTAAGTTGTTTTTAATACATACAGCTTTAAAATTTTTCAGACTTAACATTTGTGAGGATTTGTCTTGATATTCCTTGAGATTTGGGATTTACAAATATTCTTATCTCCATATATTCTTCTTTTGAGTAATATGAAACTTCTAAAACTTTATTGTTTAGGTTATCTTACTACATGGAGTACTTGTTAATTTAATCTAACATGCCCCTAAATTGAAATGTTCGTATGACATATAACATATTTCTAAATAGAAATAAGTACAATGCATATTATTAGGCATGAGAATATATAGAAAATAATTATGAATAAATAATAGTTAAGAAACAAATACCAATTTCCAGAGATAGTAGGTTTAGTTCGAAGTCTTCTTTGTTCCTATCAAAACATCAAAAAGATATCATACCTGAATATCCCCAAGTATCTCGTGGTATTCCCAAGTATCCTTGAAATTCAATCCTGCATAAATAGAAAAACAAGAAAACTTGGGACAAGCCCAAGATACTGGCGACAAGGCCGATTAAGCTGGCGACAAGGCCGATTAAAACTGGCGACTAAGGCCGGAATACTGGCGACTAAGGCCGGAATACTGGCGACAAGGCCGAGATACTGGCGACAAGGCCGAGATACTGGCGACTAAGGCCACTGGCGACTAAGGCCGATATACTGGCGACAAGGCCACTGGCGACTAAGGCCGGAATACTGGCGACTAAGGCCGGGATACTGGCGACTAGGCCGGAATTCGGAGGATCCCTGGTAATAGTCTTTGAAAATGAAATTGTCAGCCACTCATGCGTGTACTGGTCCCAAATTCTCCAACTATACCGGGATATTTCGGAGGATCCTTAGTTATAGCCCTTGATAATGAAATTGTCAGCCACTCATGCGTGTATTGGTCCCATCATCTCAGACTATAATAGGATAAACGTGCGCAACTGGCGAGGGCATGAGCCCTAAGTCTTCATGATATTCTGTTGAGTTTTGATTTCAGGTCAAAACTTTGCAGCTGGACATAAAGTCAGTGCGGGGTCTTCATCAAGTTCTGATTTCAGGTCAGACCTTGGGTTAAGACATAAAGTCTCATCTCTTCTCCTGCTATACCTACAAGACAATAAGATTTTTGCATAGCTGGGAACCAGGAGTCCTGATGCCTTGCTTATGCTTGATTAGTAGCATGGTAATTAGGAATATACAAGAATATATAAGCATATACAAGAATAATTATAAATATTCAGAAATAAGAATGCAGAGTATAACTTTAATATGTTTTAAACAAAGTATGACTTAAGGTGAATAGCATTCCAAGATCTTGGAAGAGGTTCTCCTTCCATGTTGGTCAACTTGTATGCCCCTTTTCCTGCTTCGGAATCTATCTTATAGGGTCCTTCCCATTTCGGAGCGAGTTTTCCATCAGCTGGATTGGTAGTATTCTGAAATGCTTTCCTTAGTACTAAGTCACCAACTTGAAATCTTCGTATCCTAATATTCTTGTTATATGATTTGGCTATCTTTTGTTGATATGTTGCCATCCTTATCCTTGCGATATCCCTAAGTTCATCAATGGTATCTAAATCTTCGGAGAGTATTTCCTTGTTGGATTCTAGATCTTGTAAGCTTGATCTTGCAGTAGGGATAACCATTTCAGTTGGGAGAACGGCTTCAGAACCATACACTAAAGAGAATGGCGTTTGACCAGTTGCATTCTTTGTGCTTGTTCTATCAGCCCATAGGACAAATGGAAGTTCTTCAGCCCACTTTCCTTTCTTAGATCCCAACTTTTTCTTAAGGTTATTAATTATGATCTTATTGCTTGATTCCGCTTGACCATTAGCTTGAGGATGAACAGGTGTAGAGGTGATCATCTTTATGCCCCAGCTTTCACAGAAGTTTGTGGTCCTTTTGCCTATGAATTGGGACCCATTGTCACAAGTGATTTCTGCAGGTATTCCAAATCTAGTCAGGATATTCCTCTTTATGAACGAAACTACTTCTTTTTCTCTAACTTGTACGAAGGCTTCTGCCTCAATCCATTTTGAGAAATAATCTGTCATAGCAAGCATAAACACCTTTCCTCCAGGTGCCTTGGGTAGCTTCCTACTATATCCATTCCCCATTTCATGAATGGCCATGATGAGACTATTGGATGTAGAGGTTCAGCTGGTTGATGAAGTATATTGCTATGTCTTTGACAAGCATCACATTTTTGGGAATAAGACATTGCGTCTCTTCTCATAGTTGGCCAAAAGTATCCTGTTCTCAGGATCTTTGAGAATAATGCTCTACCCCCAGTGTGGTTTCCACAATCTCCTTCATGGATATCTTTCATTACTTCCAAACTTTCGGGTTTCTCCAAACACCTTAAGTATGGGCCTGATATTGATTTCCTATACAAGATATCTCGTATGATTGTGTATCTAGATACTTTTGCTTTAAAAGCTCTAGGATTTGTTTCTTCATCAGGTATTTTTCCTGTTTGAAGATAGTTCTTGATAGGGATAGTCCAGGATATTTCATGTGATTCTGAGTGAAGAACTTCGGTGTTCTCGGGTTCGCTATCCTGATCTATATCTTGTATATCTATTGCTGGTCTTAATATATGTAGGATAGGAATATTAATATCCTCAGGGATTCTTAGAGATGATGCTAAGTTTGCCAATGCGTCTGCCTCGGCATTCTCATCCCTTGGTACTTGAGTGATATCGAAATTATAAAAATATCCTGATATATCCTTAACTATTTCTAAATATTTTGCCAATTTATCTCCTTTAGTCATGTAAGAACCGTTAAATTGATTGGCTATTAGTAGGGAATCGACAAAAACATTTAAATTTCTGATGTTCATATCCCTAGCTAATTGAAGTCCTGCTATTAAGGCTTCGTATTCTGCTTCATTGTTAGTTGCTTGAAATTCGCAACTGATTGATTGGGGTATTATGTCCCCCTGTGGCGATTTTAGTATAATGCCTAATCCTGTTCCTCTTACATTTGAAGATCCATCTGTGAACAAGGTCCACTCACCAGTATCTTCATCTAAAAGTCTCACTTCTAGATCCACTTCTGGTTGCAGATCACTACTAAAATCAGCCACAAAGTCTGCTAAAGCTTGTGACTTAATTGCTGTTCTTGGTTCATAGATCAAATCATATGTGCTGAGTTTGACTGACCATTTTGCCATCCTTCCTGACAGCTCAGGTTTTCTCAGTACAGATTTGATAGGATAATTCGTTTTAATGTGTATTCTATGTGTCTCAAAGTAATGCCTTAGCTTAGTTGATGCCATAACCAAAGCTAAAATTAGCTTTTCTAAATGAGAATATCTAGTCTCAGCATCTACTAAACTTTTACTTACATAGTACACAGGGTGTTGCGATCCCTGATGATCCTTAACTAACACTGCACTTACAGTCGTTCGGGATACTGCTAAATACAGTGATAGAGGTTCACCATCTTCTGGTCTCATGAGTAATGGTGGTGAGGACAGATATTCCTTCAGATCTTGAAGTGCCTTCTCATGTTCTTCATCCCACTGGAACTTCTTATTCTTTTTAAGGATATCGTAGAATCCTTTGAATTTCTCAGAAGATCTTGAGATGAATCTATTGAGTGCTGCTATTCTTCCCGTTAACCTTTGCACCTCTTTTATGCTTTTTGGGGATTTGAGGTTCAAGATTGCTTGAATTTGTTCCGGGCTAGCCTCTATTCCTCTTTTAGTGACCATATATCCCAAGAACTTTCCTGATCTTACCCCAAAATGACACTTAGATGGGTTAAGTTTCATATTATAGTGGTCCAGGATATCGAAGGATTCCTGAAGATCCCTAAGGTGATTTTTAGTTATCTTCGATTTGACCACCATGTCATCAATATATACTTCCATAGTGTCCCCCAGTTTCTCTTTGAACATCATGTTAACGAGTCTCTGGTATGTAACTCCAGCATTCTTCAAGCCAAAAGGCATTGCTGTATAGCAATATATTCCTGTTGGCGTCATGAAGGCTGTGTCTTCTTGGTCCGAGGGTTCCATTTGAATTTGTTGAAAGCCTGCTGATGCGTCCATGAAAGTCAACATTTCATGTCCTGCTGTCGCATCCACCATGGAATCTATATGTGGTAATGGAAATGGGTCTTTAGGACAGGCCTTATTGAGGTCTGTGTAGTCTACACAGACTCTCCATTTTCCATTCTTCTTTTGAACCACGACTACGTTGGCTAGCCATTTTGGAAATTTGACCTCTCTAATCATTTTTGCTTTGAGGAGTTTCTCTACTTCCTCTTGAATGATTAGATTTCTTTCGGGTGCGAATTTCCTTCTCTTCTGGTGGATAGGCTTAATATTCCTATCTATTCCTAATTTGTGTGTGATCACTTCTGAGGATATTCCTGTCATATCCTCATGTTTCCATGCGAATGTGGAAACTCTTGATTTCAGAAAAGAAATTAGTTCCTTTTCAATATCCTCAGGGATACTGGTTCCCACAAGGACTTTGATCTCAGGATCATCGGGATTCAGAGGTATTTCCTTTACTTCTTTTTCCCTATATTCCTGAGTATCCCCAAGGTCGCACTTTGATTGCTATGCGGGTGAAGGTTTAGTTGTTCCTTTCATTGAAGACGAGTAGCACTCCTTGGCTTCCTGCTGGTCACTATTGATCTTCACTACTCCCCAAGGCGTCGGCAGCTTGACACATTGATGGTAGGTCGAAGGGACTGCTTTCATGTCATGTATCCAAGGTCTACCTAGTATAATATTATAACAGGAAAGGGAATCTATAATACAAAAGCGTTGCATAGAGTTTACCCCCTCGATGTATACCGGTAGTTTGATTTCTCCAACGGTGGCTTTAGTTTCGCCACTGAACCCGACTAGAATCAGAGATTTAGTTGTTATCTCTGATTCAGGAATATTCATCCTCTTTAGAGTTTCTAATTGGATGATGTTGACTGAGCTTCCTCCATCTATCAATATCCTGCGTACATAGTGGTTAGCAACATACAAAGTAATGACTAACCCATCATGGTGAGGATCCAGGATATCCTCGCGGTCTTGTTCTTCGAAGGACACCACTGTTTCAGTGGTGAGTGTTGATGTCTTTGTGGGTCTCTCTCCGTTTTCCATCTTGGCTTCTTTAGCGTGTCTTCTAGCTGCAGAATAAGAGGTACCACAAATATCAGAGCCACCAGAAATGAAGTTAATTACCTTTGCATCTCTAGGTGGAGATGTTGCTCTTTTTGGGAATCCGTTGGGATCCTGTTTTCTTTCTTTCTTCTTTCCCAGTAGTTCTTTAAGATGGCCTTTGCTCAATAAGTAGCTTATCTCCTTTCTTAATGCAATGCAGTCCTCCATTATGTGGCCGAAGTCCTCATGGAAGGCACACCATTTGGATTTGTCCCTTGTAGCAAACTTCTTTTCCTTTTGTGGCCACCTGGCTTTTTCACCTAAGTCCTGCATGGCACACATTAATTCAGGAATATCAACAGAAAAGCAATATTCTGATATCCTGGGATATTCTTCGTCATCCTCATCCTCTTCCACGGAGTTGATCTTGTGGTTATCCGTCTTGTAGTATGGCTTGGATTTGAATGACTTGCTGTTAGGTGAATCCAGCTTTCTCTTTCCTTGATCGTTGGGAGGTGTTGTAGTAATCCTCTTTTGGATTTCCTTATCATCCTCCAATCTTATGAATCTCAGTGCACGGTTTCGAACCTCATCCATATTCCTGCAGGGATTCATAACCAAGTCATCATAAAAAGGTGAGTCTCTTTGTAAACCCATCTTAAATGCTTGAACAGCTGTAGTGATGTCTAGGTTAGGGATATCCAGGGATTCTTTGCCAAATTTGTTGACATAACTTCTGAGGGATTCGTCGGATCCCTGGGTTACCCTATAGAGATCACTAGTCAGCCTTTCAAATGTCCTGCTACAAGAAAATTGGTTGTTAAACAAATTAATTAGGTGAGCAAATGAGGTAATAGAATATGGAGGAACGTTAAGCAGCCATTTCAGGGCTGCCCCTGTCAATGTTGACCCAAATCCTTTGCACAAGCATGCTTCCTTCAGGTGCGGGGGTATTGGGTTAGTTTCCATCCTTTCCCTATATTGCGCCACATGTTCTTCAGGGTCAGTGGTTCCATCATACAGCTTCATTGTTGGAGTTTGAAATCTTTTTGGGATTTCAGCATCACATATAGGTGGAGCGAATCTGGATATCCTGTGAGTGGTTGTTGGTACTTCCGGGATAGGTTTGACTATTCCTGGTACACTTGAGATCATATCCCGGAGTTTCTGTATTTCCTTGGCCACTTGAGGAGATATCCCTGAATCCTGCGAAGAACCAAGATTAGTAGTTTCAAATGGAGAATAATTATAAGTGTTGCTAGTAATGGGAGTTAGATAAGAAGTTCCCAGGATGTTTGTATTATCCCGAAATATCCTTAACCCTTGGGGTCCCGAGGGATCTCCGAGACTAGTCTGCATGGGAATAAAGTCTCCTGAGTGATTCCCAGACATCCCTGATGTCCCGAAATCCAGGATTCTTGGAACCAATGGAGTGGAAGTCTCTTTCTGCTTATTCTTTTCAGCCCTCAAAGTTTCCATTTCTCTAAGAAGCCGTTGATTCATTTTCTGTTGATCCAACATTTGCTGCTGAACCTGTTGAAACATACTCAAAATTTCATTGTTAGAAACAAGTATAGGAACAGAAGTGGTCATCTTTGTTGATGGAGCACTTTCAGCCACAAATGTGGTTTTCTTCCCAGGATTGCTAGGATTATCTGACTTCTTGGAGAAAACAGGAATCTGCGAGGATATGTTAGTAGTAGTAGCAGAAATAATAGGTAATGAAGAAGTTGATCTCGGTTGTGAAGCCATTTTTCACTGTATCTCTCGGAAAAACGCCTTTAAACAAGGTTTTAATTATGAAAAACACAAGTTTGCCCCACGGTGGGCGCCAAATTGTTTCGGGTAAAAATTAACAGGTGTAACTTTTAGCAAAACCGAATTAGTTTTGTGGGGTATTGTGTTTAACAAGTAAATATATTGAATATCAAAAATATATGTTCAATATATCCCTAAATATCCCTGAGGATCCCTAGGGATATTTCAGAATATAAAATGAAATAAACAGCTTACACACGAGATTTATACGAGGAAAAGCCCTTAATCCCTTAGGATTGCCGGCATAAAAACCTCGGGAGGTGACAATCGTCACTCTGCCTTGTTCTTATTAATATGAAAAATACAAAATTACAATACAAGAGCGCAATTGATCGATCACTAAGTGTTTCTGGACTTCGAATGCCGAGAATGTGAGCAACAAGTAATCAGAAGTGAGCTAAGTGAGTGGTGTGTCGAAAAAAGTGTCTTTCTAAATCGATCAGATGCCTCAATTTATAGTAAAATACAATTAACAATATTCCCGAATATTCCGGCGAGAATCTCGGAATCATGACCATGTCTTCAATTGTGGCAGCTACCACGTCCATCAAACGTGTGGAAGCGCTTCTGTCAACTAAACCCCGGATCTTTAGGTCAAATCCAGTCAATATGACCGTTGGTGACTTGTTCTCCACTTGTAGCCGTTATTTAGCATGTTTACCACGTTTTCTTTGACTTTATCCAGACTTTTAGGGTAAAACACGTCCATAAAAGTTACCTGCAATACTAAGTCAAGCTATACAGGGAAAAGATCAATTAGCAATGTTAGCATTCAGGATATTTGAGGATATTTGAGGATATTTGAGGATACTTAAGAATCCCATATTCCGGATTATCCTCGGCTATCCCTAATCTCAGACCATAAAAATTGACCCACAACATAATTGTACAAATAAATGTGACTCGATCGGGCTCATTATGTTATTTAAACGCGCCCCTTTAAACCCTAGCTATAAATATGAAAGAAATCATATCCCCCGTTTATTCTCTTTCAGCCGCAACACACCAAAAAAACACACACACACTGCAACGGTGGTCTAACCTACCATCTCCGGCGACTTCCCAGGCGTGCCTTCAGCCTCCCTTGACAACAATCACGACTGTTGCATCATCGTGGTTGAAAACGAGGGTGGTGTCGTCTGAACAAGAGGAGGCCACTTCTAGTCTCCGGCGAAACCCACGTCGGTCTACGGCTGTCGTGTTGTTTAAGTCCGGTCACAGTCGAAGGGTGGAGTGTCTAAGCGGCAACAAAAGACACCGGCGCTTGTCACTGGCTCACAGCCCCTGATCGCCTGTTACCTGGTTCCGGTAAGAAACCACCAAACCATGTTGTAGTCTGTAGATGCTTAGATTCTATTCAAATTTTTGGGTTGCACGTTGATTTTTTTTAAGAGCCAAACGCCGATTTGAATTAGTTGACGCAAATGTCGGAAATGTAGCTATTGGTAGTGGTGGCAACACCGTTGATGTGTTCCCCAACAACCAAAAATGGTAAGCAGAAGTAGGATGAATCAGGGATAATGAAATGTTGATGGATGGGGTTAGATTCGATGAACGAGGGATTGTTTGGGTCATTATTAACTAACCCAAGATTTAGTACAACCCACGTTAGATCTGGTCAGCAACGATAATCGGGTGCTCAGAAATGATCGCGAGGCAAAACCGAGTGCAAATCGGGCTTCTGGTTCTCAAAACGAGTTTGCCAGCACGAACCGATTCGGAAGTTATACCCACACACTAATTTTAAACATGCTATCGTGTGTCACACTTTATAAGCGTTTATTGTTCACGACTATCAAATTTCAGTTTTTATCCTTAAATTTTAATAATTACGTCTAACATTTTTTATCTTAGTGTTTTGTAACAATTAGATCATTTTATATATAATCTACTAGGTTAGTACCCCGTGTATTACACTGGTTGATCATCAATGAAAATAATTATTGTATTTTTTTAAACTCTAATTTTTTCAATGTTTGTTTCCTTAAACATTATTTTTAAATATTGTTTTTAAAAATTGTATATTTTATAATATATTGGTTTTCTAAAATGTGCTTTTTCAATATTAATAAAATGTATTAAAAATTATTTTTCTTGATTTATAAAATGTATAAAAAGTATATATATTTAATATTATTATTTAATATGAAATGTATTCAATAGAAGAGATAGGCGGGAAATCAAAGTTGAGGTGTTATAAGAACGCGCCATGTGTCGCTCAAAACCTTCATTTATTATAATAGATAGATTTAATATTCTATATTATATATTTTTAAAATTAGTAATTAATTTATTAGCTTATTTATATTATAATTAAAACTCAAACAATAGTTTTTATCATACTGATTGTTGGACATCCATAATAATAAATATAAGCATAAGATGAGCTCAGACATTTATTATCTAATTTTATAAATAAACAAACGAACTTACTCAGTATATTCCCATTTTCAGTAGGGTCTGGGGGGAAGGATAGACACAAACCTTATCCCTATCCGAGTTGGTATAAAGAGGCTGCTTCGAACGAGTCAACGGCTCAAAATTATCGTTTGAAGTTGATCATCCCAACATTTTTATCGTTATTTTAACAAAATAAGTAAAATAACGTTAAAATTAGTGCAATTATACTTTGGCCTAATGGCCTCTTTAGATCCCATACATATATACTTTATATGTGTGCACCGCAAATGAGGCGTTAAATTGTTTAGTAAATTGTAAAAATTCAATTCTAACTAATCAAGAATTACTCAAAACTAGAAACCAGAATTGATTGTTTGTTCTAATTAAAATCCATAAACCGGGTCTCAAAAGAAGCAACTGTCTGTCGAATTTTAACCAAGGCGTCACCTACAACATTAGTATGATTAACTATTGCAACTGTCTGAGAGGTGGCAATTTGTATAGCGTCTATTTGATCATTGACATTAAAGTTTAAGAACACAAGTGATAAATCAAGGTAATTAGCATTAATCTGCATCATTGCAGGTCCATTATCATCATGCACTTGATCACGCAATTGTCCATTCTCACCATGCCCTTAACCACCAATGTCAAACAACTGTCCCATATCATCATGCCCCTGATCATCGATTTCAAGCAACTGTTCAATATCATCATGCCCCTTATCATTGATTTCAAGCAACTGTTCAATATCATCATTTGCTTGATCATCGATTTCAGGTAACTCAAATAGTTCATCCTCAATTTTTTGATTTTCATCTATTGAAGGCAGATCATCAATTGCTTCATATTCATAATTACCTTGAAAAATTGAAACAATTGATCTATCTTAACTTAAACTCAATATCTGTGACTCAGAACTTGAGCTATGTCTCTCTGGATCAGGTGGTGCTACAAAATGAGGCAAAGTTGTCGTTTAGACTCACGTAGGAAGGACACCACACGGATTGGAATTCGAGAAGACCTATTCATCGTTCATTTGCAACAAAATCTAACGGCTCTGATTAGTGATTCCCTCACAATCTCCCACCCTGGCTATCTATATAGAGCTCCCGTAGAGCTAATTCGCTGTCTCTCACCGCCTTCCTTTTTCTTTTTTGATATCTGACATTATCTTCCAAATTCGCCGTCTTTCAGCATTAAACTGCACAATTACAGGGCCATTATTATCACCATGCACTTGATTGGGCAAGTGCCCATTTTCAAGATTCCCGAGGTGTCCATTTGCAACAGGCTCATGATTACCTATTTCAATCAATTGGTCAACATCATCATGACCATGATCATCAACTTCAATCATCTGTTCAATATTATCATGTGGTTGATCATCAGTTCATCACTTTCTGGCAACTCAAAGAGCTCATCCTCACTAATTTGATTTTTATCCATCAGATGACCATCAAATGCTTCATAATTAATATTACCTTGAGAAATTGCCGGATGAGGAGTAGGTAAAAGTTAGGATAAACATATTATGGCGATGGATGATGTGAGGACCATCATCCACATGTCTGTGGACAAATCTTGGCTTCACCATGCTTGATCGACGTGTGGATGATGGTCCTCACATCATCCATCATCATAATATGTTTATCCTAGCTTTTACCTACTCCTCCTCCGGCAATTTCTCAAGGTAACATTAATTATGAAGCATTTGATAGTCCTCTGATGTATGAAAACCAAATTTCTGAGGATGAGCTCTTTGAGTTGCCAGAAAGTGATGATCAACCACATGATAATATTAAACAGATGGTGGAAGTTGATGATCATGGTCATGATGATGTTGATCAATTGATTGATATAGGTAATCATGAGCCTGTTGCAAATGGACACCTCGGGAATCTTGAAAATGGGCACTTGCCCAATCAAGTGCATGGTGGTGGAAGTTGATGATCATGGTCATGATGATGTTGACCAATTGATTGATATAGGTAATCATGAGCCTGTTGCAAATGGACACCTTGGGAATCTTGAAAATGGGCACTTGCCCAATCAAGTGCATGGTGATAATAATGGACCTGTAATTATGCAGTTTAATGTTGATTACCTTAACTTGTCACTTGCATTCTTAAACTCTGATGTAAACGATCAAATAGATGTCATACGAATTGCCAACCATCAGATCGTTGGGGGCACTTGATGAGGAGACGAGAGCTGCCATGGTTAATCATATTGATGTTGTAGGTAATGCTTTGAACAAAATTCATGAGATAGTTGCGTCTTTTGAGGCTCGGTTTAGGGTTTTGGAGTAGAACAAACAAGCAGTTTTTGCTTCTAGTTTTGGGTAATTATTGACTAATTAGAATTGAATTTTTTTATATTTTACTAATTGTACTAAGAACTTTGACAATCGTAATAGTCAATCTAATGCATGTTACCTCATACTCACCCCATTATTAACTAGCTTTATACGCGTATATGTTCGGGTAATTTAATCTTACCTCAACATCGTTAGTCATTATAACTTGTGATTTTTGGTATAGTTTTTGAAATTATCAAATATAAATTGAGTAAATCAAATTAGATATTTATTAGAAGAGATAAACTCAAAACCTTAAATATTGGACAGATAAAAGGCATATTTTAAAAGTACCCATATTTTTTCACCATAAATTATTTTTTTAGTAAATAAATTATATAATTAAATATCAAAAGTATAAATTTTTTATTATGATAATTACTAAAAATTAATATATTAAAAGTATTTTTTAATTATATTTTATTTTAAAATATAATTTGTTCATTCTTAAACTCTTATGATTTTATTATTTATAATTTAGAGTAAATTGCACTTTTGGTCCTTTATCTTTATACAAAATTTCAGAGATAGTCCTTTATGTTTCAAAATGTCGAAAACAGTCCTTTAAGTTTTCAAATGTTGTAAACTCGGTCATTTTTTCATTAACGTCGTTAAGTATTAACAGAATAGGGGCATAAATGTCAAAAAAATCATGTATAGTAATTGAGTGAATTTCACTTTTGGTTCTTTA
This sequence comes from Mikania micrantha, assembly GCA_009363875.1. Taxonomy (NCBI): domain Eukaryota; kingdom Viridiplantae; phylum Streptophyta; class Magnoliopsida; order Asterales; family Asteraceae; genus Mikania; species Mikania micrantha. Next base: position 51,360,427 of record CM018689.1, on the reverse strand, counting down.
TGTTTATATAAATTTTCAGATATGGTCCTTTATTCTGTTAGTACTTAACGGCGTTGACGGAGAAAGGACCGAGTTTGCAAAATTTGAAAACTTAAAAGACTGATTTTGACATTTTAAAAGATAAAGGACTATCTCTAAATTTTTGTGTAAATATAAAAGACCAAAAGTGCAATTTACTCTATAATTTATGTATACAACATTTTTTATTCACCAGTAGATAATAACGTCAAAACAGGAGTGTAAGCGAATATCTTTATTGAAAGTTGAAACAAATGATTATTATATGCTACATTGTACGATGTCGGCGAAATGTTAAAAAAAGAAAAATTTACATCATTAGTTGTCGTTTCTCCTAAAATGAGAGGAATGACTACAATAAAAAAAAATTAGTTTAGACGGAGAAAAATAATAACATAAAAGTGAAAAACTGCCAATAAAAAAAAGAAAGAAATAATTGTTATTATATCTAGTTTGAAAATAAACTAGCAAAGTGGCCCGCCGCGTTGCGTCGGGCTAGCACGATTAAAACTCATGTCAAATCAACTAAGAAGATGCGTGGTAATACAACTAAAACTTATGCATTATATCTTGGCAGTACGATTACAAAAAATATGAAGTCACAATTGATCTGGTATTGAGATTGAAATGTAAGAGAATATCATTATATCCATTATGTTACAGCATAAGAATTTTTAAAAATTAATTTAAATACAAAAGAAATAATAAAACTTGGGCGCTTGGATTCGAACGGGCTCCTCGTCACCTAGGGTTGTAGTATGTTTCAAGGGTTGGGCTGTTGGCCTATTAAAACGGAAAATAGATATAGAAAAAGGATGTTTTAGTTTTTGGAATCGAAAGATATACGGGAAATAACATTATGTCTCATATGTTACGACTTAATAACCTAAAAAGTTAAAGTAAATGAAAAAAGAAAGCTTGTCGTAGGAATTAAACCTGTGTGCTTATTCTCAAGAAAGAACGCTCTAACCAACTCATTCAACACCAACTTCAAGAAAAGAAAAACATTACAGGAGTAAAACTCATAAAAGCTACCAATTAAATAGTTAGACTTTTACCATTGAACCAAAGATTCATTTTGAAAACATAAAACAAAACAAAAATATATGTATATTGAATCAAGTGAAAATACATGGTGGAGGGAGGTGAATTCGAACCAAGTTGATCCACTTTACCATTCGAACCAAGGTGCAATTTGTTAATAGTGAAGAAAACAAAGAAATACATATATGTGTGTGCAAAGGGGAGGGATATTTACAAAAGGATAAAACCTTAAAAAGTGTAGGAAGGAAATCCGGCCGTAGATCTGTGATGTTTGACGGTCAGATCTCGCGGTGACATTTTTGTAATTGTTTTGGTGTTCTGACGCACGCAAAATAGAAGCATGGGCAAATCCGTCATTTGGCGTTTTTTTTTAAAACTGAACAAAAACACCGGAACATTCGTATTTTTGCCGTAAATTACGTGAATAACCTAAATCTTTTCCAAATTTAACACCTTTACAAACCAAAAAATACCAAACGTTACAATATTAAACACGATATCTTATAAAACAACAGTAAATATCCAATCATTTTAAGAAAAACATCCTCAATTCGTACAAAACTCTAAACTTATATGTTAAACACCATATCTATAATAATCGTTATACATCATATTCCATTACGATGTAATTATCCGCTCATTCTAACATAAAACACCAAAACGCAAAAACATCAAATTAAAACACCATTACCCCTATCCACGTAAACAAATCACAAAAACATTACAAACGCCATGATTAACATACATTATAAAATCAAAACAATGCATATTCGCAAAAACATACCGTCTGCTTCGTTTGTATTCGAATCATTTAAATTCGATTGATCCATCAATCCTTAATATTTTTGAATGATCGTAATCGTCAATTGATTAACTTCAAAACCGTAAAACATCGACAGATCTTGTGTTTTTAATCTTGTTAATTAAGATTACATTGTTGTATTGAATTAAAAAATGGAATGAATTGTAATTCCGAATCTGATGCGAAGATGGTTACGATTTTGTTTTTTGAATATACCCGCTAATTGTTACAATTACGTAAATGTCTTTTTTGTTTAAATTTAATCCTTTTCACATGTCACGCTCAGGATCCTTTCTACACTTTTTAAGCTTTTAAGCCTTTGTAGCCTAACCCTATATATATATAAGTTGCTATGAAAATAAAAGATGGTTGAATTGGGATTCAAAAATGCCACCTATTAAGGAAAACACATCCACTTTATCACTTAAGCCAAGTGAAAATTGACTGATGTAGTAGAAAACAAATATATATATGAAAGCTGCTGTGAAAATAAAATTTGGTAGCATGATTCGAACGTGCGACCTGTTAAGGAGAATCCATCCACCTTACCACTTGAACCACAAACTGCAAATGATTAAATTGTATAAAATATATATACAACTGGAATTTGTTGTGAAGATTACTACGGCAAAAAAAAGTTGGTGGGAGCGGGATTCAAACCCGCGACCTAACCGGTATAACACAAGCACCTTACCGCTTGAACAAAACTGCAATTGAGTGCAGTTCAGGAAAACCAATATATATATACATGGCGAAGTTTAAGGGCACCGACCTTTGAAAATGTATATATATACAATGTGTGACATCAACTTGTATTAGATTTCTGAGAGGAAAATAGGCTTTTCCTTTTAATTATACTTGATTAATTGCAAAAATAACCTCATAAAGCATCACCTGTTATTATTTACCACTGTCTTATCACTTCTCTCCCAATTTATTCACCTATCATGTTCAAAAACCCTCCGATGCGTTCGAAATAAGCTTGACTTGAAAAGGTCAATTAAAACAAGTCGAATCCCAGTTAATGTTGGCTCAGTCACCCAGCTTGTAATTCGGCTCGATTTTTATTTTATATATAGTAGGTTAAAAATTGTGTATAACACATGTTATATATATAAATTTTAAAATTATTTATTTCATATAACATATTATGTATTTCCAAAAATGTTTTATAAAAAAATTAATAATATGACTTATAATACAATCATATTGTTATATATAGATTAAAATGCAAAATTTTACTAATGAATCATCGTCATCGTCATCGTCATCGTCCTCGTCCTCGTCATCGTCATCGTCATCAGTAGAAATATAAACTTCTTGCAGCTAAAATTGGAGAGGTTATATGTAAGATTATAACCTTTACTAACAATCCACATTCATTGCAAGTAGAACCAACAGTTGAACTTACAAAAATGAAAATTAAAGGTGATTTATACCTACACAGATTGCCGGCGTCGTACAACCTGAACGTGAATAGTTAGTTTAGTTAAAGATTAAAAACATCAACTCAAACGTGATCAGTTTACTTAAACATGTAAAACCCTAATAAGCACTCAAGTCAAAAATTTGTCACCCCTAATGTCAATCATGGTCAAAACAGCCAAATCCGGCTTTACTTCTTCAAATTAGAGGTTCTCGCCTATGGTCCTCAAACTTTTGAGGCTCCAACCGTACAGGTTATCGTCCAAATTATTTGTTTTGTCGTTTTCTGTTGGGAAAAATACATGATTTCTTATATTCTCAAAAGAGAAAATTTGCTTAGGTTCTCTTTTTTCAAATAATTAATTTTTTTTTGTTTTTGTTTCACATGTGCTTGGCGTTGTAATAGATATTTTATTAATGATATGAAATGAAAGATTTAGACAAGCTTTATATTGGTGTATATGGTAATCAGGGATGAGTTTTTTCGTGTAGTAGTGTATATTTTCCGATACGTAGTGTAAATTTTTTAAAAACCTTTATTTCGCCCCCCTGAAAAAAAAAATCATTTCGCCCCCTAATTTGTTGGTCGAGCTCCGTCACTGATGGTAATTATTATAAGTAAACTTATGTAGATATATGCAAATTAACATATCTTATGATTTTTAGAATTTACGAATCATAGTTTTTTTTTTTGTAAAAAAATACTAATGAAAAAGACCCCAAATTTTGTATTTGACTATGGCCTATGAAAAGCTTGAGACGACCCTAGAAACGGCCCTGCCTCCTCACAAGCAACGCACAAAGATATTTTTTTTAACTGTTTGCAATAAAATTAAAAAAAATAAAAATAAGTGAGGTTTTGCATGCATATAACTAACTTCCAAACCATTAGTTTAAAATTAGTTCTTTTAGGAGCCATAATTTGCGTTATTTTTAATACATTTCGGATGTTCTAAAAAGCAAATAAAACATTTGGAACATAGTGACTTAATTGAAATAATTGTAAAAGTTGGTTACATTTTTATAAAATTATCTCTAAAATATACGGTGATTGGATTTGCTCAGACGGAATAAGGATGCGAAGTACACGATCGGAGAAATTGGGATTGTTGAACGCAAAACCGAAGTCGCAGTCATCTTCATGAGAAGAGTCGTCATAATCCATGACCAACGTGCTTGGCTCGAACATATCATCCCTCATGATATTTGAGAAATTTTAACACCCTAATTTATTTTATTTTCCCCAACGCAAGAAAGAAGATGAAATTTTGGATTTAGAGGCAATACTCCAAAAATACATCCGAAAAAATGGCACAACTGTTATAACAGAATAATATTTGGTCACTCATTTTGACCACTCTTTTATAAACATGTGTTGTGTGTGTATGTATAACAAATAATCGTGAAGATTTAGTTTTGAATTGTGTGATTGGTATTAATTATTCAACTTAGATCGTGTGATATGATTATGCGTTGTTTGATTCATCGTCACTAATCAACAAGTTTTATAAACATATGGTAATTGGACTTTTTTTTTATGTAAAAAACTAAGTCCTTTCTTTGAATTAAGAAAAAACAGAAAACGTCGCAATGGAAATGCAACTCATTTAATCTAATACCATAGTTGTAGAAGTTGCTGGTCACTAGTCGGGCGGCAAGGTACCGCCTATAGATTAATCGGCGCTAGGCATATTGAAATTTTTATATGTAATTTTACTAATATTTATTATATACACACATTAATATCAATAATTTAATATAATATTTCAGATATATTAAAAAATACACTTAAACATACCAAGTCAGGTACTTCAAATTACAAACTTAAACACAAAATTCAAAGTTTATAAATGGATTTCGATGTTTAGTGGCAGGGTTCAATGTTTCAGATGTTAGATTCGATGTTTTAGAGACATATTAAGTATTTGGGGTTGATAAATGTCTCGAATAATCACTGATCTGTGTGATTTTTACTCTAAAAAAGCCAAAAAAAACCAAAAAAAGGCCTCTTAAGCCAATTTTTACAACACTGTCTAATACAATTCGTTTAATCTAACTGTAAAAAATGAACGTGTTTCACTAATACAAAAATTCTTTAATAAAAAACAACTGGAATTAAATAAAGAAATGCAATATGAGATTGTGTGTTACTATTTCCATGCAGTGGCGGAGCTTGGCTCGATATACATGTGTTGAGAGGGCTCATAAATCTACAGGGTACGAATTCAACACGTATTAATTTTTCGAATAAAAACACGTGAAATTATACTACGGAGCGAAAAAAAAAGTGTGGCCCCTCGGCCCTGACTATCCTCCGCCCATGCTTCTATGTGCCAACTTTTAGGTAGCTTATGCCTTATGGGGTTCGGTTATGAAGTTTTTTTTTTAATTCTATATATATAATATGATCTTGACTGACTTTCAAAAAACTTTGTTATTGACCCTCATTAAATTTTAATGACACAAATGAAACTTAGTTTAAAACCAAAACTAATAAAATTAATACTAAAATAACTCTATACGCATTAACCATTATGAAGCCCGATTATCAATTTAACTCAATATATAATCATTTAGAGGCTAATACACTTTTTATTAAATTTGTTTCTTCTCTTTTATAACAACAATTTTCTATATCAATCCATTTTGAAGGTCTTGAATATTTGACTTAAAAAAGACGCAACACCTTAACTCTAATGGTTTTGTGATTTGTATTCAACTATTTAGTTGTCACTTATTTGTTAATTAGTTAGATTTTCATGCTTTTAATCATTGAGGTATAATTTTAAAAGTTGAAATTGTATCGTTATGAAAAATTTGGTTGTTGTGAGTATAATTTGTATATTAGGTAATATAAGACAATTTTCAAAAGAAGATTAGGACTTTTATATTTCTTTAAATCTTGAATTTGTTTATTTGATATGTTTTAATATTATTTTTTTGAAACATGTAAACAAAAAAAACTAATTTTATCATAGTATCATAATAAAAGAAATGATGATTTGGCGATTTGGCATATTGTTATTATGTATTCCTGATTTAATTTATTTTTATCATTTTTTGGCTAAGCTTAATCGAACCGCTCTACAAAATGAAATATTTAATGACAAACAATTCGTCTAAAATTTTTTTTGATCTCATGAGATAATTTTCAGTATTAGTCACTATTTATCATTTTTTTTTAGATTTTTGAGGTCACACAAGATCTAAGTCAATATAAGTATAGTTGGTCCTGTAAGCAAAGGTTACATAAATAGCTTCTTCTAATCACTCGTTGGTTCTCTTTCGTCATTGCTATAATCAATGTTGTATATTTGAAAGTGGTTGACCTCCTTGTTTCTTTCACGGTACAATCTTCATCCCGTCGAGCCCCCGTCCTCCTAAATCATTTGGATAATAAATAGCTCACACATTTGTAGATTAAAACTGTAAGTTGTTATTAAGTGACAATTTTATCATTTGATCCTATTAGGCTATCCACAGCGGTCACCCCACTGAAAATCATTTTCCACCGAAATTTCCTGTCACGTCATCATCTCACTGAAAACCTTAAACCCTCACAGTGGTCACCCTACTGAAAACCCTTCCCACTATTCCATTGGACCAATCAGAAAGCGAGAAAGAGAGAAAGCGAGCGGGGGCCGTGGAAGGGCTTTGGGCGGGGGCCGCTAAAGGGGGGCGGTGTTCCCGCTCTTGGCCGCTGAAGTGGGCAACCCCGCGGGAGGGGGCGCGGGAACCGCTGTGGGCGGTCTTAGATAATTTCTCAATTATTATTTATAAATTTTTTTGAAAGGAAGATGATATCAATATGTGAACAACCGGTTATCGGGTCATAACACCAAGGTTTGGTTCCCCTAACCGCCGCCAACTCGCTAATAACATATCCTTTGATGCGCGAAAACAGGAGGAATCCATAAAACCCTCACACTCATTGTTTATGAACCCTAGATTAAGCTTAAAATTTATCGATTTACCTAGATGTCCACTAAATCATGTTGGATGAGACTCGATCCCTCGCCTCATTGTTTGTTTTTTTGGGTGGACCGGTGGAATATTGCAGTTGAGGCATATTCACAGGTCTTCACAATTATTTGTTCATGAGCAATTCGGCATTATTAATAATAATAGAACAAATTGATCGTACAACTTATCATCGTTTACACTCACGCAGGGAGTACACCGTACGGATTGGAATCCGAGAAAGCCCACTCATCTTTCATTTAATTCAAAATTTAATTGTAACACTCGTCAAATTTCAATAAACGATTACTCGCTAATATAACCAAATGAGTTATACTCAGTTGAGTCCAACGAGGCCCAAATAAGAAACCAATCGGATTATTCGTCAGATTAGTTTAAATAAATAACGGAATGATGATCAGAACAATAACGTATTTTTTTTAACAGCTAACACTAAGTAACACTGTTTAAATGGTACATTGACACCACCTTTTAAGAATAAACCCACACTGGAAAAACCTTTTACCTCAACCTAAAACATTTTTTTTCCTTCAGCCGAGACTCGAACCCAAAACCTTTCATTCGGAAAGTCAAGGGGGGGGAACGATAAAGTATTAACATTGCTTTTTTTATACTAGCCCTTGCAAGCTATTTTAACAATCATACTTGACAAAAACACACATTATGAGACAATCCACGTTAAACACAAATTTTAGCGTATCTCAACTTAATCATTTACAAAACCGACAAAATACGAAATAACAATAACAACAACAACAATAATAATAATAATAATAATAATAATAATAATAATAACTCAACATGTTTATTCTATTTTAAGTTTATCTACTTTTCGAAATAATAATTGTAAAAATAAACGTGACTCGAGCGGGCTCATTACGTGATTTATACGTGACTAGACTAAAACTACGTCTATTACACAGATTGAATAATTAAAAAAACATATTTGTTAATATAAAATAATAATAAGTTTTTAATAATTATAAATTATATTTTAACATAAAGTATAATTACAATATTTTTATAATATATAAATTATAATAAAGTAGTAAAATATTCTATATGAAGATTTATATTTTTTTAATATTTAATTATACAATTTAATTACTAAAAAGTTATAAATATTTATTATGATATAAATGCGAGAAAATTTTTTTTATATTTCACCAGAATACGACATATGTCTCTTAAAAATATTTTTTTGTTATAATAGGTAGATTTAACCCACTTAAAACCCTAGCTATAAATATGAAACAAATCCTTTCCCGCTTTCGTTCATTTTCAGCCGCAACACACCAAAAAAAAACACACACACACTGCAACGGTGGTCTAACCTACCATCTCCGGCGACTTCCTAGGCGTGCCTTCAGCCACCCTTGACAACAATCACGACTGTTGCATCATCTTGTGGTTGAAAACGAGGGTGGTGTCGTCTGAACAAGAGGAGACCACTTCTAGTCTCCGGCGAAACCACGTCGGTCTACGGCTGTCGTGTTGTTTAAGTCCGGTCACAGTCGAAGGGTGGAGTGTCTAAGCGGCAACAAAAGACACCGGCGCTTGTCACAGGCTCACAGCCCCTGATCGCCTGTTACCTGGTTCCGGTAAGAAACCACCAAACCATGTTGTAGTCTGTAGATGCTTAGATTCTATTCAAATTTTTGGGTTGCACGTTGATTTTTTTTTAAGATCCAAACGCCGATTTGAATTAGTTGACGCAAATGTCGGAAATGTAGCTACTGGTAGTGGTGGCAACACCGTTGATGTATTCTCCAACAACCAAAAATGGTAAGCAGAAGTAGGATGAATCAGGGATAATGAAATGTTGATGGATGGGGTTAGATTCGATGAACGAGGGATTGTTTGGGTCATTATTAACTAACCCAAGATTTAGTACAACCCACGTTAGATCTGGTCAACAAAGATAATCGGGTGCTCAGAAATGATCGCGAAACAAAACCGAGTGCAAATCGGGCTTCTGGTTCTCAAAACGAGTTTGCGTGCACGAACCGATTTGGAAGGTATACCCGCACACTAAAGGGCAAAAATGTCAATATAAAAAAATTAACAGAAAAATTAACTTTGGTTAATGAAAAAGGACCTAATTGTTACAAAACATTAAAAAAAAAGAATGTCTGACGTAATTATTAAAGTTTAAGGATGAAAATTGAAATTTGATATATACATAAAGAACATTTTATGTAATTTACTCTAATCATTTGTTTCAATAAATATATTCGCTTACACTCCTGTTTTGACCAGTGTTGTAAAAATCGGCCTAGGCGGCCGCCTAGGCGCTAGGCGCCCACTTTCTGTGTAATTTTTGGCCTAGGCGGTGCCTAGGCGCTAGGCGGTGCCTAGGCGCTAGGCGGCCTAGGCGGCCCGATCAGATTTTTATTTTTTTTCACTTTTTTGACTCTTTTTGGCTTTTTTTGGCTTTTTTTGACTTTTTTTATGGTAAAAAGGGACTCATTTCATGATTATTTAGACATTTCTCAATCAAAAATCTTTAATATGTCTCTGAAACATCGAATTCAAGCAGTTAACATCGAAATTTATCTCTAAACTTTGAACTCAGTGTTTAAGTTTGCACTTTAAAGTACTTTTTTTAGTATATTTAAGTATATTTTTTAAAATTATTTGAAGTATTATATTAAATTATTGATATTGATGTGTGTATATAATATATATTTGTAAAATTACATATAAAAATTCCAATCCGCCTAGCGCCGATTAATCCCGATTAATCCCTAGGCGGTACCTCGCCGCCCGACTAGCGCCTAGCGACTTTTACAACCATGGTTTTGACGTTATTATTTACTGGTGAATAAAAAAATTTCGTATACATAAATTATAAATAATAAAATCATAAGAGTTTAAGAATGAACAAATTATATTTTAAAATAAAATATAATTATAAAATACTTTTAATATATTAATTTTTAGTAGTTATCATAATAAAAAATTTATACTTTTGATATTTAATTATATAATTTATTTACTGAAAAAATAATTTATTAGGTGAAAAAAATATGCGTACTTTTAAAATATGCCTTTCAACTGTCCAATATTTAAGGTTTCGAGTTTATCCATTCTAATAAATATCTAATTTGATTTACTCAATAATTTATATTTGATAATTTAAAAAACTATACCAAAAATCACAAGTTATAATGACTAACGAAGTTGAGGTAACATTAAATTACCCGATCATATACGCGTATAAAGCTAGTTAATAATGGGGTGAGTATGAGGTAACATGCATTAGATTGACTATTAAGATTGTCAAAGTGCTTAGTACAATTAGTAAAATATAAAAAAACTCAATTCTAATTAGTCAATAATTACCCAAAACTAGAAGCAAAAACTGCTTGTTTGTTCTACTCCAAAACCCTAAACCGAGCCTCAAAAGACGCAACTATCTCATGAATTTCGTTCAAAGCATTACCTACAACATCAATATGATTAACCATGGCAGCTCTCGTCTCCTCATCAAGTGCCCCAACGATCTGATGGTTGGCAATTCGTGTGACATCTATTTGATCGTTTACATCAGAGTTTAAGAATGCAAGTGACAAGTTAAGGTAATCAGCATTAAACTGCACAATTACAGGTCCATTATTATCACCATGCAATTGATTGGGCAAGTGCCCATTTTCAAGATTCCAGAGGTGTCCATTTGCAACAGGCTCATGATTACCTATTTCAATCAATTGGTCAACATCATCATGACCATGATCATCAAATTCAACCATCTGTTCAATATTATCATGTGGTTAATCATCACTTTCTGGCAACTCAAAGAGCTCATCCTTAGAAATTTGGTTTTCATACATCAGAGGACTATCAAATGCTTCATAATTAATATTACCTTGAGAAATTGTCGGAGGAGGAGTAGGTAAAAGCTAGGATAAACATATTATGGCGATGGATGATGTGAGGACCATCATCCACACGTCGATCAAGCATGGTGAAGCCAAGATTTGCCCACATTTTACTACAAGAAAAGAAAGACGACGACTTTGGAAGCTAATGCCGGAGATCAAAAAAGAAAAAGGAAGGTGGTGATAGACAGCGAATTAGCTCTACGGGAGCTCTATATAAATAGCCAGGGTAGGAGATTGTGAGGGAATCACTAATTAGAGCCGTTTGATTTTGTTGCAAATGAACGATGAATAGGCCTTCTTGAATTCCAATCCATGTGGTGTCCTTCCTGCGTGAGTCTAAACTACAACTTTGCCTCATTTTGTAGCACCACCTGATCCAGAGAGACATAGCTCAAGTTCTGAGTCACAGAGATTGAGTTTAAGTTAAGATAGATCAATTGATTCAATTTTTCAAGGTGATTATGAATATGAAGCAATTGATGATTTGTCTTCAATAGATGAAAATCAAATAATTGAGGATGAACTATTTGAGTTACCTGAAATCGATGATCAAGCAAATGATGATATTGAACAGTTGTTTGAAATCAATGAGAAGGGGTATGATGATATTGAACAGTTGCTTGAAATCGGTGATCAAGGGTATGATGATATGGGACAGCTGTTTGACATTGGTGGTCAAGGGCATTATGAGAATGGACACTTGTATGATCAAGTGCATGATGATAATGGACCTGCAATGGTGCAGATTAATGCTAATTACCTTGATTTATCACTTGTGTTCTTAAATTCTGATGTCAATGATCAAATAGACGCGATACAAATTGCCACCTCTCAGATAGTTGCAATAGTTAATCATACTAATGTTGTAGGTAACGCCTTGGTTGAAATTCGACAGACAGTTGCTTCTTTTGAGACCCAGTTTAGGGATTTGAATTAGAACAAACAATCAGTTCTGGCTTCTAGTTTTGAGTAGTTCTTGATTAGTTAGAATTGAATTTTTACAATTTACTAAACAATTTGACGCGCCCATTTGCGGTGCATACATATAAAGTATATATGTATGGGCCCTAAAGAGGCCATTAGGCCTTAGTAAAATTGCACTAATTTTAACGTTATTTTACTTATTTTGTTAAAATAATGATAAAAATGTTGGGATGATCAACTTCAAACGATAATTTTGAGCCGTTGACTCGTTCGAAGCAGCCTCTCTATACCAACTCAGATAGGGTAAGGTTTGTGTCTATCCTTCCCCCAGACTATACTGAAAATGAGAATATATTGGGTAAGTTCGTTTGTTTATTTATAAAATTAGATAATAAATGCCTGAGCTCATCTTATGCTTATATTTATTATTATGGATGTCCAACAATCAGTATGATAAAAGCTATTGTTTGAGTTTTAATTATAATATAAATAAGTTAATAAATTAATTACTAATTTTAAAAATTTATAAAATAGAATATTAAATAGAGTACATATTAAATGATCTAATTGTTACAAAACACTAACATAAAGGATGTTAGACGTAATTATTAAAGTTTTTGGATGAAAACTGAAATTTGATATATACATAAAGGACCATTTATGTTATTATTTTGTTTGATTTAGTCGTGAACATAAACACTTATAAAGTGTGACACACGATAGCATGTTTAAAATTAGTGTGCGGGTATACCTTCCGAATTGGTTCGTGCACGCAAACCTATAATTTTTATTAACAATTTGTTTTATTTCCAACATTTCGGTTTAGATTTTAATTATTTAAAAAATGTGGCTAACGGTTTAATTTATGGTTTCAACTAAAAACCGTAAAAAACGTAACGTGAACACCTCTAATTTTTATAATAAATTGATAAATTAATTTGTGAGAAATATAATGATAAATTGAAAAAAATAAATAAATAAACTAAACAAGAGAAAATTTTTACAGAAAAACATAAAAATAAATTTTTAATTAAAATTTAAATAAGATAATAAATTAATTACTAATTTTAAAATTTATAAAATATAATATTAAATAGAATAAATCTAAAAGAAAAAAGAAAAGAAATAGAAAATAACAAAAATTTAAAACATGCAAAGTACAAAAAAGTCGTTTAACTCTATATAAAGTTTCGTATTTCATCCTTTAATTGAAAAGGCAAAATTGTTATTTCAAAAAAATTAACAGATAAATTAACTATGGTTATTGTTAAATGACATAATTGTTACAAAACAATAAGATAAAGGGTGTTTGACGTAATTATTAAAATTTAAGGATGAATTTGAAATCTGATATATACATAAAGGATGAAATTTAAACGGTTCCTCTAACACCCACTGTAACATCAGTGCCGGACGCGTGCCGGAACAGTGATCGCAACAGTAAACATGTACAGTGATTCAGGTACACATTTCGTTAAACTATGTTTAGACTATTTATGCATTTGATTAACACGAAACTATTATACGATTGTCTGAAATTGATTGAAACCTTAGGGTTTAACAGTCTGAAACATGCCAGACAACACAGTGTTGAAACATAAATACTTGATGTTATATTAGTTTACATAAACGTATGTGAGGTGAAACAAAACAAAACCTTAACGGTTATTGTTGCAGAATGCTAAACCGACGAGTTATTCGTATAGGTGACGATCTGTACGAATGATTCTGATAGTTTAACGTTCTAAAATAATAACTTAACAGTAGAAAACAAGAATCGGAAAGCGAAACCATCGATGTATTCGTTCGAATGACGATTCGAACGAATACGCGCGATGGAGACGCGATCCGATGAAACGATAACGAAAACGAATAACGATACGAACGATCATAAATTTAAAGAAATATAATATTTCTTATTTTACAATTTTGAAACTCATCATAAAACACTATAACCTTAACTATTTTATTTAAATCGCGAAATAATTAAACAAGACGCGTAATTATTATAATTCGAAAAATAATTGAATGAAACGATATTTAAAATGTTTTATAATAATAATTGGGTTCTAAAAATCTTAAAAATATTCATTTTATTTTATTTACGAAAAAGCCGCGTAACGTGCCGGATAAGCGACGAGATTACGAACCGAACAACCGAAACGAACCCGAACCACCCCGGGGTATAAATACCCTAAATGAGTTAGTTTTCTCATTTATTTCAAGTCACCCTCTCTCTCCATTTCCTTTTTCCCGTTCATTTCATCACCATCAACAAAAACCCACCATTTTTGATCTTTCAAGGTCCATAACCTTTCCATTTCTCAACCAAATCACGTGTTCTTGGAGCCTAAACGAAGATCTCGACTCCCTTTAACCGGAAGTACAGCTTTTTCGAGGATTTAACCGACCGTATTTGAGGTAATAAGCCATCTAGTGGCTGAAAAATTAGGGTTTTCGTATTTTCTTGATGTTCAACACCATCTAGTCGACCAAACATGTTCTTTCGGACCAGGTTATCTCGGTTTTGCACAATAGTCTAACATCATCACTTGTGAGAACGAACGAGGTTTGGATAGCTGATGGGAATGACGAAGATGGAACCGGGGTTCGTGAACAGCAACAAGGGGCCGAACCTGTATGGTTTTGGGTCGAACCTTTCACCGGCGACGAACCCTCCTAGTTCCCACGAGCCTTCGGCGAACCCAACATGCCATATGACGAGCCTGTAGATAGGTTCGACGAACCCTATTCTCAGGAACGAACCTGGGGTTCGTCGGTCAGCCTCACACGAACCTTGAAGCATGACTCAGGACCGAACCCTACTGTGAGTCTTAGGAGTCTCGAACCTTCAGGCAGATGCTGAACGAACCCAAGCCCGGTCAACCACCCTAACTGCCGAACCTTGGCTAAACCGAAAACAAAGCTTCGCTGGTTGTAAATCTCGACCAATTGGAGCCATGTAGCCATATGACCGAATCCCCCTAAGTGTCTGAACAAGATATAGTTGGCCACATGAGTTTTATTTTGATTCATACGTGATGGGCCTTATATCTCATTTGGCCCAACAGGCATGCGATGGCCCAACTTGATAAATTAACCCAACTACCCTCGGCCCACACATGTAAAAGGCCCACAACATCCATGTTCGGTCCAATTACCTTGATCGACCCAACCGAAAATCATAAGCCACATAACCGGCCTAACGAACAATTAATTCGGTCTACTAGCATTTGAGGCCCATTTGTAGCCCAAGCCCAAGTGATTAATATCCAACTCATTTCTATTCGGCCCAATTCAATTGCTAGGCCCTTTTCCTTGTATTGGGTCAAACCCAAATAAGGGATACACGACACATATACTTTCGGCCCATTCAATTTTGCGTATAATCTAAAGTAACATGACACTTAAACCGTTGAGCTTTACAAGGATAATTTTATAGTTATTTATTTACTATGAAATCAATTATTCAAAATATTATAAATTCTAAGGGTTTATAATCTTTACACTAAAGTTGAGATATAAATGATGAACTATAAAAGTTCAAGACTTTATAAGATCACAAGTGATGGTCAAGTAGGAAATGAAACGAAAAGCTTATAACAAATATTAAAACCCTAACTAAAAAGGGGTTAGTTGTTATTAGAGTTCATAAAATTCAAACAGGGCCGAATGAAGACCGAGACGCAAGTGTTAGCCAACTTCAGGGCTAACACTAACACATATATATGCATATGAATCGTTACAACAAATACTTATAAACTACAACACTATGAAATCAATACAGGAGCGTGAACGTCATAACAAAAGCAAACAAAGAGCGCGTGCATTCTCATTTTACATAGTCAACCACTACGGACCTAAGGTTAGTTCATTGTCCCCTTTCAAACTTATTTGTTTTACTCCGGGACTGAGAAGCATGTTAAACATTTTTACTGAAATGTTATTTAATGCTTTAAAACGTAATCATGATTACTTATGATTGAAACCTTTACTTTAAGCTAGATGCTTAAAATCAATTGTTGGTTACTTGATACCATTACATGATACTTGATGCAAATACATGAGACTTGATACAATTACATGAGACTTGATGCAAATACATGGGACTTGATACAATTACATGTGATATGATACAAATACATGATACTTGATTCAATTACATGAGATGTGATTCAATTACATGAGACATGATATAAATACATGATACTTGATTCAATTGCATGAGACTTGATACTATCACATGAGACTTGATATTATTACATGAGATATGATGTTGGAAACTATTACATGCTACTAGACCATCATACATGTATCTAACCATAGTCTACGTAATTGCTGAACGTCTGGTATTCCAGAGCTTGTAACTATGGGGTGAGATACATGTAATAACATAAACATAATTATACTCAGCTATTACCTGGTTATAAGAGACATGTAATTGCTAGACTTCTGGATATTCCAGAGCTTTTGTCGGCTTATATGAGGTATGTAAAGGCTAAACATGAAAGTATCGATTCTAAGCTATTACTTGGTTATAAGGGACACGTAATTGCTAGACTTCTGGATATTCCATGTCACACCCCCACCCCTCGTCACCTCATGTATGATGTCACTGAAACGGTTGCGGAAGCACAGTGGTGATGTCTCCGAGGTGAGGGGTGACTTACTTGATCCGATACCACAAGCACACAGATTAACTTAAAATAAATACATTACAGGGTTTCGTTATTACAATTTACATTACAACATTAACCTATTTAACTACAATTTTTGTGAGGTGCATTCTTCCCGAAGTCACGGTCTACCTGCAAAAAGGTTTGATTTGAAAACGTCATCACAAAGCTGGTGAGTTCATACAGTTCAGGTTTCACACCATGATATGATATGATATGTAATATAAGTTCACAAAATGTTCAGTTCAAGATAACCATGGGACCCGTATCTAGTTCCTTTCTGACGATATTGTTCCACAAGATACTACCCGTCGGTACATATCTTAATGCCTCATTATCTTAATGTCTATCACACCATTAAGAAGTTTTGGAAACAGGAAACAAACATTCACACAAGGGGAGATGCAATCCTCCCAGCAAATGGGTGGTTAGCCAATAGTACTATCAATGTTTCCCCGTTCGGCCCCACATGGGTTCACTAGATACAGTTCAGAAATGAGGACTTAAGTTCTGTGATAGTGTTCTGTTCTCAGGGCAAAAATCCCATGAAATCCACAAGTTCCAACCAATCACATGCAATCACACAGATAACAGTGATACATATCATATAGTTTCGAAAAGTTTTACAGCGCTACCCCGATGTTTATAAAAGATTAAAAAGAAAATGGGTCGTACGAAACTCACCTGGTAGTATAGATGTAGCAGAATATCTCAAAACTGATAATAGAGAAGTGATTCTGCATTTATTTATATTTAATGAGTTATTTATGTTCTAGTTTACTGATTAGATCTTTCTGAACGTTCAATGTCAAAGACATTGACTTAAAAGTCATCAAACTGATATTAGTTATGTAATTAGTTAATTTAATGTTATATCATACAATGTATGATAATGTAGGAACCCACATTGCATTAGATTCCTAATACAAAGTTGATGACACTCTTGATTAATCAGAATAATCTTAGATTAACCAAATAGTTAATGTTGTTGATTATGATACTGTAACAGTTTCTAGATAATTTAATGGCTTAGGAATGATCAATCCTTGTTATTGATTATCCAAATATCATGAAATATCACAATGTAGTATCATAAGAGGTATAATAACCAAGTTTAACATACTAATCTGACTGTTATCATAAACATCAGATAATCGTTCCAATGAGTATGTTAATGATTGTGATTAGTTTGAAACACTTGGATTTAACCTTGCATTTCAAGGATTAACCCAACTAATCACCTACATTGTTATAATCAAATGGATTAAACCATTATAATCATGGGTATGGTTTCATGCAAACCGGGCATTACAACGGATCAAAACAAGGATTTAACCGTTAAAACTTTGTGTTCTTTGTTTATAATCAATCCTAGCCATCATCTAGGCAATAATCAACAATCTTAACTATCTCATTACGTTCAAAATCAAGATCTAATCAATCAAAATCAAACTAGAAGGTTTAGACGGATCATTACCTAAACAGACGGATATCTGCGGTTGAAACTACGATCAGAACTTGTAGAGACGATCCCTGGTGCAATCCACACGATCAGAAGGCTTGAGAAGGGGATTTGATGGTGATTTGTGGGTGTTTTCTTCGTCTGGTTTGCGTCTGAGTTCGAAATGAAATAAAAGTTTAATTTTGCATGAAATCTGATGAAATAGATCAGATCATTGCACCGCCACACTCGTCGCGTACCGCGACAAGATGCCCAAAAAGTCTTCGCGTACCGCGAAGAAATCCGGAGATCTCAGATTTCTTTCCTGCATCGCGTACCGCGGAGGAAGTTCAACTCCTCCATCGCGTACCGCGACGAGGCCAGAATTCCAATACTTAGAAATTTTTCTTCGTTTTTCGATTCCGGGCAATCCAGGACTCCGTTTTGTGCACGGTTTTCACCCACGTTCATCATTTCTCACCTACTATCATTCTGTAACAATTACAAGTATTAAAACAACATGGGTTTCTAGAATGATCAAATGTACCCACGTCATTGATGACGTAATTCTCGTGTACAACTGTCACATTCCAGAGCTTGTGTCGGCTTATATGAGGTATGTAAAGGCTAAACATAAACGTAACGTTACGGGGCTATTACCTGGTTATAAGGGACATGTAATTGCTAGACTTCTGGATATTCCAGAGCTTTTGTCGGCTTATAAGAGGTATGTAAAGGCTAAACATGGACCTATTGAATGCTAAGCTATTATCTATATAAGAGACATGTAATTGCTAAACTTCTGGTATTCCAGAGCTTTTGTCTGCTTATAGGAGATATGTAATTGCTAAACTATGTGTATGTGAATCTATGATGCTTGATAAACGTGATGAGAAACTAACACTTATGAATACAATAGACATGAAAACTTTGAAACAGATAACAAAAGCTTTGATGAGGAATGGGGTTGATTGGTAGGTAAAATGCTTAATTATTATTAACAACAGTGTCATATCCGGATTAGTATGTGGTGGGATGGCGTCTGGGCGGGTCGTAGGCTCGACTTAGGGTATGCCCTATATATAAGCATACCGATTTGGATATTACATGTGGAGTTAATGAGGTTAAGGTTTTACCGAAAGAGGGTTGTTGAAAACTATTTTAAACTTATAAACATTATGAACTCACCAACCGTTGTGTTGACTTGATCTTTTTACATGCTTTCTCAGGTGAAAAACAGGTTTAAGCTTAAGCTTTTGGATATGCATACTAGGCTGCCCAGATAGAGGACCTAGTAGACTTTTGGAGAAGCACATATTTTGTTGATGACATATATCATTTTGATATCTTGTACATATACAAGATATAAACATTTATTCTTTTGGTTAGGTTTACTTAGTTAAATTGCAGAACATTGCTATTGTAATTTAACTTTGTAATCCTATATATCATTTGATTGTGCTTTAGTTATTCTTAAACGTTGATGCTATGTAAACAATCTGATCATCATGATTATCATCCGCGATATCACGCCCCGGGAACCTTCCGCCCGGCGGGGACTCCGATCCAACCCCGCTGGCTCGGGGTGTGACACCCACCGCATAATCTTGAATTCCATTACCTTTTGCACCAAATCAACCTTGGATGTAGAAAGGAATTCTTTTATAGGGTGAAGGTGAGGATATCGACATTGATTATCTTTCGATGTTTTATTCTGTTCCCGAATCGCATGATAAGTTCATACAGAGAATGAAATCGAAATCCATTCATACAAAATCAAAGGTATAACACTATACAGTTTGATTATTAAAGATTTATGAATTGGATTATTAGAAATTTAAGTATTGTTTGTATGTTTTAATGTTGTTAATCTATCGTTATGCAAACCACACCAATCGTAATATGCGGTATGATTAAGTTTGATAATAATGTTGTTCCGTATTAGGTTATGTATCAGTTCGTGTGTTTTTAACGGTTTAATAAGTATTAATTTATAAATCTGATCATTTAAATAATAAAATAGCATATTTCATTGAATAATGATAAGATTTTGTATGATATGTTTTAGTATTCCTTTTTCATGTATACTGCTAAAGTAAACTTGAAAATAGATTCATGTATGGTAAATATTTGTGATATTGTTTAGTTTTTTTGCGACTTATTATGCACATATATATGAAATTATTCTGTTGCACCTTATATAGTTAGTATTTATAATAAGGAATTAACTTTTATCAATACATAAGTTTAATAACATGTAATTTTTATATATATGTTAACATACTATAAACAGATTAAGAATTTGTGAAATCTGTCTACATTGTATGATGTAAGGTCTTATATTGTTTCCTGCCAAGATTGAAATGAGAATAATTTCATATATTGTATTGTTGTGGTTTCATAGTGTTAAGCATCGGTTTTTAATTGAGTTTGTTATAGATACATATATACTAACAGATTTATTTTTTTAAACTTTATTTAAAGAGAAAGGATTTAGGTGGCAAGAATATAAACAGCAGCTGCAACGAAGCTTTTGTTAAAAATGTAAGTTCATATCTTCTTTGGTATTGTCTACTTTTAAATTTTCATTAAAGTTTGATGTTTTATACTTCTACTTATACATAAACACCATTGTTGTTACTCAAAAATTAATTTTTTATTCAACTTTAATATAGACCACATATTTTTTTAAGATTACAAATGGACGTCCTAGATAGGGTTTAAGGGCTTCTTTCTAAAATTGGGTTGTTACAGGATACAAACATTATATATGTGTGTATGTATATAGGTGCATATATGCGTTTGTAAAGAGAAACAAACGAGTAGGCTCGTAACATTAGATTTTTTATGAGTCTCGATTAAGCCTCCCTCCCTCCTCCCACCCGCATGGGCGAAGGATTGTAGGGGTTTGCTTGTTTTTTTTCCATACGTGGTGTTAATTTTTGTCCAAATATTTATTTTTTTTTAAGTAATGTTTCCGTCTCCTCATGTGTAACACCCAAACTTTTTACACGATTACACGTGTCCAATTTTTAGGTCCCAGATTAAACTTTATCAAAAATTTTGTTCGGAAGCGTAAAAATAACATTTCATAAGTTAAACACACTTAATTTCAAATCATTTACATTTTTGATTAATAAAACTAGTGTGTTTAAGTTTAATACCATCAGAGAATTTTACATAACGTTTGGTTCTGCTTCAATACATGCCCGATCTGATCGCCCGATGCATATCTATCTTTGACCTGTAACATCACATATAAGGTCACAATTAGTTCGTTAGAACTAATTAAGTAAAACCCCTCCCAGAGTTCCCAAAACTCATTTAAAAACACATCCACATACATATCATATGGATGTTTATCATGTATAGATAATAATATATCATATTTAAACATTAACTTGCACACCCCACATTGTGCATTTATTTCCCTTAATGGGACATTTTCACAAATATGATTATATTATCTAATCGAACTTTATCATCAGCACCTCTAGCTAAATTTAAAACACCATATATATATATATATATATATATTTATGGCTCAACCAACTACCCACACACATGTGGTTTTAACAATTTAGTTTCCGGATTAACCGGTTATCCACACATTTGTGGTATCATATATATATATATATTAAGTCTTAAGATGTTCACCCACCGGTCCTTCCATCTAAGACAATTGCTAGCACCTCTAGCTATCCACACATTTGTGGAGTCATAAATAGTTCAAGTCTTAGGATGTTCACCCACCGGTACTTCCATCTAAGACAATTGCCAGCACCTCTGGCTATCCACCATTGTGGAGTCATAAATATTAAGTCTAAGATGTTCACCCACCGGTACTTCCATCTAGACAATTGCCAGCACCTATGGCTATCCACCATTGTGAAGTCATAAATATTAAGTCTAAGATGTTCACCCACCGGCACTTCCATCTAGACAATTGTCAGCACCTCTGGCTATCCACCATTGTGGATTCATAAATATTAAATCTAAGATGTTCACCCACCGGTACTTCCATCTAGACAATTGCCAGCACCTCTGGCTATCCACCATTGTGGAGTCATAATATTAAGTCTAAGATGTTCACCCACCGGTACTTCCATCTAGACGATTGCCAGCACCTCTGGCTATCCACCATTGTGGAGTCATAACAACAAAATGTAAAAATACATTTTTCACAATAAGAATTCAAACTAAGTCAATTCTATACGAATTGACTCTCACAATATAATAATATCATATTACCAATCATCAACTATTAATCACAATAGTTTAATCAAAATTACACTATGGTGTTCACATTCCTGTACTTCCACCATAGTTATTTGTTAGCACCTCTGACTATTCACACATTTGTGATATCATACTCAAACACCGGCTCATCCGGCTATTCTTATGCAATCTATGTTGCATAATCAATTTAATCGTGACATAAACACATTGGAACTTAACATATATACATTAGAGTTTATTAACTCCATTAGTTCCAATCTAGTTATGCACATTCATTCAAATCAATCAATATATATACATCACAATCAAGTAGACTCTTTCTACTACTTATATGTAATGTTACAGTAAGTTGGGTAACTTACCTGGTTCATACGGTTGTTCATTTCCTACAACCTCCTTTCCACTTCTGTGAATTGTCACTTGACTTTCACCACCAACACCTAGTTGCATGTTCACACATATACAACTATATTCAATACATATCACACATACAATCAAGTTCAACCCACTTGACTGATTTGACTTCCTCAAAGTCAATTTATCACATAATTGACTCTATCTTACTATATTTAGTTAGTATTAGTCAATTAATCATATCCCATGCCTTCCTTAGGCATTTTATCAAATAATTGATGTTCATTATATTAGTTACGATCTTTAATCACTTTTATTATTCAATTTTTATTTTAAGATCATAACTATTAATAATGGTAACATCAATTCATCAAAATCATCATTTAATCTATGGATTATAATCCATAATTTATTTAAAATCATATTCAACCCATCCTACTAGTTATTACAACATGATATGGGTTTCATAATAACCGGACATTATCCCGGCTTTAAAACGAAGATTTCACCATCAAAACAACAAGTTCTTCGTTTCTAACAATCCCTAGTTATCAACTAGGCGATAATCAATACCCATAATCATAGTATTACAATCAAAACTAAATTTAATCCATACAATATTAAACTAGTAGGATAAAACGAATCGTTACCCAATCTGACGGATTTCTGCGCGTAGAACAACGATCAGGCTTGCAGAAACGTTCCTGGGTGCGATCCGGATTTTAGAATCCTTCAAGATGAAGGTTTTAGGCTTACAAATGGTGGGTTTTTCGTCTGGAGCACGAACAGGTCGAAAGAGATAAGAAAACAGCTTTAAAAATGCGATCTGATCGTTTTAAAATTTTTTTGCCGACTTAAGTCATGGGGCGTACCGCCCCAGGGAGTTTTTCCAATTTTTTTTTGATTTTTATCTTGTTTTCGCGATTCCGGACAAACCGTAACTCCGTTTCGCGCACGGTTTTCGCCCACATTCACCATTTTTCGCATACTGTCAACCTATAATAATTACAATCATCAATTCAGCATGGATTTCTAGAATGATCACATGTGCTCTTGCCATTGATGACGTAATTCTCACATATTTTCAAATCACAATTCACAACAACCACAATCTTTCAATTAACGATTATTTACAATACATTCTTTATTAAAAAACCGGTTGTTACATCATGCTTCAAAAAGTTAACATGTTTACTTAGTGTTTTGAAAACCGGACCGGCAACCAGTCTGGTCAGGGGTTCTGGGCCGTTTTTGGGCGAACCAGTGGTCGGACCGGTAGTTGAACCGGTTTTTTATTTTTATTATTATTATTATATATATATATATATAATATTTATAAAATCATTCGGTTCTTAAATCCGGTTCGACCGGTTAGACCTCTGACCGATAAGAAGACGGTTCGCCCACCCTTCCCACCCTCTTAACTCCACCACCACGGTCGTGTGACTTCACCAATGGTTCTGGGTTCGATAGCAGAAATGAAATATCATGTGATGGGCATAAGAAAAGTTATTTAGAAAAACAAATTACATCACTTAAACCAATCTTCTCAAACTAACGACTCTAGATTCGTTTTGTTTTTAATCCATAGAAAGAAAATTAGCTTGATTTATTTCATAATTAACACACACGGACTTTGATACCGAATTATTAAAAAGTTTTTCGTTTCTAGCTTTTCAAATGTGACACGATCATTAGATTTAGAGTGTTACCGAATTATTTTTGACAATAAATCATATTTTGATTATTAAAATTTAATAGTCTGTTACCTACCGTAAGTATACATTTGGGCAGAGAAAAGGTTAGATATAAATCCATTAGTTGAGTTCTTTTTTGGAGAAAAAACCTATAAATTTAAAAACTATTGATGATGGTTTAGTTGACAAAATTCCATATATCAACATCTTTATCTTTGATATCATTTTTGAATAATTGAACGTCATAAGAAATATATTTATTCATTATAATATATTATAATTGCTTTAAATATAACATGACCAATTCTTAAACGGAAGTGCCAGACACATTGAAAAAAAACTAATAAAATAGATCCATCTCATTTGACAAATGAGTTTAGCATCTTAAAATTAAAATTTTGTAAGTTACATACTCTAATAAATGAAATGCTATACATGTAATAATAAAAAGTATTCTTTTAAAAAAACATATATATTACATTGATTAAATAAGCTCAT
This sequence comes from Mikania micrantha, assembly GCA_009363875.1. Lineage (NCBI taxonomy): Eukaryota > Viridiplantae > Streptophyta > Magnoliopsida > Asterales > Asteraceae > Mikania > Mikania micrantha. The sequence goes on along the minus strand of CM018689.1, from coordinate 51,335,444 downwards.
TTGTTAAACAAACAAACATGGCCAGTTTAATCTCACTTTTAAGTACGGCTTAGAATGAGAGATGTAAACAAATCTTACACTTACCTCAGAAGGGAGAGAGGATTTTCTAGAAGAGATAAGTTTTATGAATTTAATTTTTAATGCATTTTTGTCAACTAAGTACTTATTTTTTATGTAATTAATTTTATATTACTTTGATATCATATTTTTTGTATTATTAAATATTTGTTTATAAATCACTCATAAAAAACAATTAGCATCGTTATTTTTTTTTTATCAAATAAACATAATATGAAGCTGTTAAAATTTAGAGATTTAAATAATTTTTTTAAATAAAAAAAAAAGTTTAGTTAGAAAGTTCGTAATTAATTTTACATTAAATTTATTTATTTTGTTAATAATATACATTTTATTTTCTTTATCTATGATTTATCATTCATATCAATCTGTATAATAAATTTAGTACATAAAAGATAATTAAATATGAGGGAAATATATAAAGAAGACAAAATTACAAATTTCAACCTTTATGTTTCTAACAAATAACAAATATCAACCTTTAACTATATTAATTACGCTAAACAACCTTTAAGTATTTAAGTTGTTACAAATTTCAACCTTTACATTAACCCCGGTTAGATTTACCAGTTAAATCTAGTTATGTGCAAAACATGTGATGGGTATTCTAGGTATTTTGATCTTTTGTTATTTTTAAACCTAAAACCCACTATTCACGTATCATCGTATCTTATTCAAGAATTTACTCCAAACGGGGGTGTTCGAAAATTAGGGCTAAAACCTACCCAGAAGTTCATGTGGTTCCTCTGTCTTCGGTTAGTGTTCACCAAGAAGTTCACGTAATTAATTTGTTAGAAGCATAAAGGTTGAAATACTTAAAGGTTGTTTCTAACAAATTAATTACGTGAACTTCTGGGTGAACACTAACCGAAGACGGAGGAACCACGTGAACTTCTGGATGGGTTTTAGCCTAATTTTCGAACACCCCCGTTTGGAGTAAATTCTTGAATAAGATACGATGATATGTGAATAGCGGGTTTTAGGTTTAAAAATAACAAAAGATCAAAATACCTAAAATACCCATCACATGTTTTGCACATGACTAGATTTAACTGGTAAATCTAACCAGGGTTAATGTAAAGGTTGAAATTTGTAACAACTTAAATACTTAAAGGTTGTTTAGCGTAATTAATATAGTTAAAGGTTGATATTTGTTATTTGCTAGAAACATAAAGGTTGATATTTGTAATTTTGTCTATAAAGAAAAATATATGGGTTAGACTAAGGATAATATCACAACTTATTTTTATTTATTAAATATTAAGATTAAGATAAGTAAAGGCTTATAACAATAAGTATCGTTATAAACGATTAAAACTTTCAACGAAAAGCTTGGAATCTATTTGGTAGAAAGTAATTTTATGTATACGTTAAACAACTATATAAGATGTGATTTTCGTCGCGGTCACGCCTCTATCAAGTCCGTTCATCATTAGATTATGGGTAGTAAGGCATGACACCAGTGAAATCTTATCATATACTACCATTAGACTATGTATAATCATCATTTTCTTCTCAGTTCATGTAGCGTCATGTAGGCGTCACTAAAACAAATATTCTCATCACCCCCCTTAACATACACACGTATAACAATTACCCATTTTTTCACTTCATTGTAATCATTACTTTTATTTAATATTTTATTATTTGTTTTTTTTTTAACTCAAGACTTATATTAAACAATATAATAAAATATATATTAAAATAAAACAAAATAATATAATTAAAAAATCTGCATAGTATATATTTTTCTTAATACGTTTCTTCGTCTCAACAATCATTTTACGTACGTAACCGATTAAGTGAACGTTTGAAGTCCACAAAAATTTCATAACATTGTTGTATTGTTTTTTGCTTTTGTAAGTCGACAAGTTTTTTTTATCGACTTCAATATGGTTCCCAATGTTACTTTGTAGTCTATTGAAGACAAAAAAATTGCTCCTTTTTTCCTTTACTGTTTCTACCGAGCGGACGTTGTAATTAAGATGTCATGTTGATCTCAACTTCATCGTCCAACTTGTTTAAATCGATCAGACATCGACTGGCGGAATCAAATTTAGTGGTCGTGTACTAGACCTGATGACGACATCTTGCTACGTTTCGATGTTTATAACTTGGGGACATAATGTCATCAATATAGATTGAATGATTTGTATTATTTGTTTTTAAAATTTTGTGTCAAGTGACGACTATATAACCGATAGAGTGCAACCTTGTGTCATTTGAAGATTGGTTTCGACTAGCCCGTCACGCAAGGTGTGTCATGAAGGAAGGGACGTGACCGGGACATGATATTCATGTAACCCGAATGCTTATGGCTCAAAACACATAGTGTTGTACATATAGCCATACAGGCATATAGCCTAGAAAAAGAAATTTTTTTTTTATGTATATATATTCTCTCTCCTCGTCTGCAAATTCTTGTTTTGATTCCAATTTCTCATTCCTCTGTCCATAAATCTTCTCCCCTTTTCAACATTCAATTTCATTATCGCTTCTTCCCACTCTCTCTCTCTCATCCTTTTTTTTGATCCCAAATTCAAACCACCCACATGAAGGTACGATCCTTTGATTCGTGATTCATATTCATTTTAATTTTAATAACATTCCATGATTGTCGGCTTGCTTTTGATTTGTAGTTCTAAAGTGGAATCACGATTCTGCTTTCAATTCACTGTCTGTTCAATGCGCCATTACAGGGATTTTTGAATCGTTATTGTGTTTTTCAAACTCAGATTCTTCATGGGTTCCCCCTGATCTTGCTTTTTAAAGTGAAACCCAACAGAAAACATTTTCATCTTTTTGATTATGATTTTTTGTAGCTTAGATTGTTCTTGATGGGTTTTTGATTTCAGAGTTTGGATTATTTTTTCGTAATTTATGAAATACTTTTTGAATTGATCTTCTGATAATTATTTATGTTTCAGAAATTCATACTGAAATTGGATTTGCATGATGATAAAGAAAAGAGAAAGGCATTGAAGACTGTATCTACCCTCTCAGGTAATCAAATAACCATACTCATCTTCTGATTTTGTTTGAATTTTATATGAAGTCAAACTATTTTTTTTTAATTTAAAATTTAGTTTGATTTTGTCAGTTTTAAAATTTTTTTTTTGGTTAGATGATACGTGGTTCAAAATTCAAGGCGGGTTTAGAATGATTAACTATTTACAACTTGAAATTTTGTTAATTTTTTGGAATTTTAAGCAAATCAATTTGACTCTTGAAAGTCAAAATTGATATGTTCTACAACTTTAGTCGTATAGTGGTTTTGCTTTTTGTTAAATTCACATAAAAATTGAGTTTCTAAAGATTTAGTTGAATTTCTTTTTCTTTACTCCACATGGACTTGTCATTTTTTGATCTTATGTCTCATTCCCAACAACAATTGTACATTATGCAGTACCAAAAGTACACCTACAGACCAACTGTACAACATGAATTTCCTAAAAAGCAAATAGAAAAAACTGAGGACTATTCTTATTATTCATCATAATAATCATATCGGTTTTGGTCACTTGTTTTATATTTTTTTCTGAAAGTAAAAAAAAAATTGTTTGTCTACATAATAATTTATTATAAAAATAGTGTTACACTATTAATTAAAGAAATCAGTTAATAAAGGACCGAAATAAAATAAAGAGATAAAAAAATTTCAAGTATTACATAAAGAACCAATATATAAAAAAGTGAAATAATTGAAGTGTATTTTTTTTTGTGTATACATGTAGTAGTACTACAAACAAACATACGTAGTAATACCAAAATTTGTAATGTCTGAGAGAAAACAGATGAAAACAAACCTTTCACAGTTATAGCTACCATATAATATTGCGGAGAGGCTACTTTGATTCATTTAGTACTAAAAGCCCGTTATTTGTTAATATATCAATAATGTATACCAAATAAAAGCAATTAATAAACATAATAAATATGTAATGGCTGCTAATATGATATTTAAAGTGGTTTTGATGAGACAAAATGAAGGACCAACTTGTCAAAAATAACGTGACGATATGTCGTAATGGTTATTCATAACATTATCGTTTGTTTGTATAATTGTTTTAAATATTGGTTGAATAAAATAGCTTGATTACAATTTATTAGTATTAAAATTATAATATTATATATCCATTTGTTTGAATAAATTTTCATAAAAATGATGTGGCTGGCTCATTGGTCCTATTTGTCATTCTCTTTTGGCCCAAATTAAAATGGCGGTGGGTGGGCGAGGCATGTCTCTTTGACTCTCGAGAGTTGGCCGGTTGAGAATCCATTGTAAATTCGTCACTTTTGATTTTATATGGATCTGGTTATTTACACATCTAATTTTTTATTTTAACACATCATCCTATGCCTCATATAAGCCTATATGAGACGTATAACTCCTTTGACATCCACTAATTATACAATGATTGGTTTCTTATATATCTCGTATAAAACCTATACAAGACGTATATGAGTTCAATCATTGACACTGAGAAATTCTAACAAACAATAATTGTCTCTACGTCTCATATCGCTTGGATAATATTTTATTTTATGATATGAAACTTTATTCATCATAATAATGACTAGGAAAAGTAATGGTTGCTATCAAATTTTAAATTATATATGGTTTAGTTACTTTTCTTTTCATCTATATAATTTTATTAATTATTATTATGAAATGAGCATACATTTTTTTTTTGGTTTAAAATTATGATCGTATGGAATAAATTTGAACACACGTGACAAAAGAAAACACAAAGGTTTGTGTGTCTAATTGAGATGTCAATTGACATGCGTTATAAACAATTTCTTTTAAGCATAAACGTATTAGTAGTTAACACAAAGATTTAAATATAACTAACCTAACCATATATTTGTAGGAATTGATTCAATCACTATGAACATGAAGGACAAGACGTTAATCGTGGTTGGAACCGTTGATCCAATCAATGTTGTTAGCAAACTCCGCAAGTTTTGGCCTACTGATATAATGTTCGTTGGCCAACCAGAGAAGAAAGAGGAGCCAAAGAAGGAAGAGGGTAAGAAAGACGACGCGAAGAAGGAAGAAGGTAAAAAAGACGAAGCAAAGAAAGATGATGACAAGAAAGATGATGGCAAGAAAGAAGAGGCCCCTAAGGAAGAATCCAAGAAAAAAGATGGTGGTAAGGAAGAAGAGAAGAGGAGGATGCCGCCACCACAGCTAACACATGGCATGTTTATGCCACCATATAATAGACCTTATTACAATCCGATTAACACATATTACAATCAACAACAATATCAACCGTATCAACAGTATCCACAATATCCGCCGTATCAACAATATCAACCAAGTTATCAGCAACGCCATCATAGCATAGAGGAGAATCCAAATGGGTGTGTTATTTCATAAGAACTTCCGTATCCAACAACAATTTTCAGGCTCAAAGTTAAGCCAAGCAGCGATCAAAAAACAAAAGAAAATTTATTATATTATTGTTATTATTTTCTTTTGTATAAAAAGAATTATATGTTTTATTGGGTGGGAACATAATACAAATTTTGATTTGTATCATTAATAATGTATGATATAAAGATGTAAATATATTATGTTTGAAACTATATAAATACATGATTACTCTCTTTTCATCTATTGTTTTTTTTTTTTTTTTTATTTATTTTTGCGTTTGTTTTAGATGAGGATAAGTTGGTTTGTCATTTGTCCCGTGAAAGATGTGGCTTTCTTAACTTCTGTGGCACGATATTGGCAAAGCAAGCAAGTGTTGCATATATAATATTCATGTTAAACTATTGTCACAGTTTTTAACTTTTGTCATCAATTAAATATTTTAAGTTAAATAATAATGACAATTGTAACTGCCCCTATATGTAACGCTTACTAAGCACTGTTTTGTTTGTTTGTTCGTTCAATGTTGATGAATTTATTATTTGATGTCAATTATCTTAAATTTTTATTTTTTTTAAAGGCATTTGATCTCAACGTATGAACCACTGATTTTCAGGCCACGTCACCAAGGTCTAGTTACCACTGATCTCAACGGCATTTGATCTCAACGTATCAATTATCTTAAATTACAAACACCCAAACATACTATGTCGTGAATTTTCTGATTATTAAAAGATAATTAAAGCGTTCAAAATAGGTTGCTGGTATTTATGATTAGACTTTTCTTAATGTCATGCTACCCATAAACTGATAATGAGATATTTATTTTTTTATAGAAAGCGCAATACTAATAAAAATAATATTAACAATAAGGGTATTTTTAATCATAAATGTTTCTATTATGCAAATTCAGCGTACTGGTTGAGGTTTCATCTTATGACCAAGAGATAATGGGTTCACGCCCTGTCAGAGACGATTTAAAGGACATCCAGATGTGAGAAGAAATCTTGAGCTTGATCTTATGTTCTGAACCTATGGGGCGAGGGTTTACCCAATCCAGGAGGTTCCCGCGCATCTGGTGTGGCCCGTCTTACCTCTGTCCGGTGAGCCCTGTTAAGACAACATACGTGGTATGTAGGATCGTCGCCGCTCAAAAAAAACGAAGATAACAATACGAAATTATTTTTTGAAAAAATATTCAATAAAAACGAACATTTTTTATCTTTAAAATTAATATAGTGTTTATATAGAAAAATTTTGTTTTTTTAATTCATTTTGTTTTTTTACATGTCATTATGTTTTTTGTACAGATCATTATGTTTTTTTGCACATGACATTGTGTCTTTTGTACATGTTATTGTGTTTTTTGTGTTTCTATTCAATGTTGTGTTTCATTAACAATTTAAGACATAATGATGTTACAGAATACACAATATCAAGTAAGGATGACACAATAACGAGTATGAATAACACAATAATATTTTAAAAAGACACAAATACTTGTAAAAAATACATAATGACGATTATAACAATTTTATACAGATTATTGTGTATTTTGTATAGACATTATGTCTTTTATACAGGTTATTTTGTCTTTTATATAGTTATTGTGTATTTTGTACATGTCATTGTATATTTTATGTTTTTGCTTAAAGTTGTGTTTTCTTAAATAATTTAAGACACAATAATGTTGCTGAGTACATAATGTCAAACAAAGATGGCATTATGACGAGTATAAATAACACAATTATCTTTAAAAAAGACACAATTACCTGTAAAAAATACATAATTATCTGTAAGAAAAACAAAAAAAATATAATTATAAACAAACGTTTAAGAAATATACAATTACGATAATTAAAAACAGTTATCTTAAAAAATTTCGTTTGTTATGGTAACATTATACATATTTTAAAGATAAAAAAATGTTCACTTTCATTATATATATTTTTAAACAAATAATATCGTATGTAAAAGTATAAACGTTTAAAAAATAAGGGGGAAAATGGTTATGACTAATTTACTCAATAACAACTTTTCTCTTTAAAATTTTACCTTCTTAAATTTGATCTTATGATTTAATGGTTAATAATTATTCTTAAACTTTTTAGGATAAGAAAATTATTTAGTTGAACTTAATCCATTTAACGTAATAATATACGAGTGATTAGGATATTATAAAGCAGGGTGTAAATATTAACCCTCTAACAATAATTTATCAAGAATTTTAGACTCCATGTGAAAAATAACGAGGATGAGTTGTGTTACTTGTAATCTAATACTATCCAGCATGTGATATAAGCATTCTAGGCTAGACAAAGATTCTTACGTGCTTATCTTCCATTTAAATGAAAATTCATTTAAAAATTATCAAAATTGCAAAATAAAATAACCACGTTATAAATAGATAATTCGTAATATTTAAATCATATAAACCGACTAGTCATATGTGCAAAAGTTAGGTATTTTGCTATGTTTTTATTATGTGTATTTTAGCTGTTTGCTTTTGGATGTTTATGCAACATTAATTATTATATATCATTCGCTTACAGTTTTTTACCTTCAAATATACAACGTACACAAATAAGTTTCCTTGCATACAAATACAGCAATTAAGGACAAAAAAATTCTGATACATAATGTTTTATCACATATAATAATTATATATTAACGAAAAAGTTATATAGTTAACTCTTTGGTATTAATTAGGAAAAGCTTAAATTAGCGGGTAAATACGTATTTCTTAATATAAGTGTCATATATTAATATATGTATGTACGGGTAAATCATGAATTTTGAGAATTTTACTAGCGTTTGGAATGCATGGAATTCATTTGTATGAATATGTATGTATATGTCTCTATGTGTATATATAATTGTGACGACATTTCTGGTCTATTGTGATGAAGATATAAGAGCGACCTTTTATCGATTATATGTTGGCGTTATAGCCTACAACGATGATTAACAACTTACTATGGTTTGTTTATTTAATAAACTTTTTAGGGTTGGGATTTATTTGAATATACCTTTTAGAATTTATTAATTCGTTTTTTATTTGGATATATCATGTTTTTAACTCTAATCGAAGATACAATTAAATGATTTCAACAATTGTAATTGACAAATCTACTAATCATTCAACATATCAATAAGCTTATGCTTAATAGAATTAAGCATATTTCGCTATTGGAGCCACCACAATTTTTTGTTTCTAAGTGCATGATGCATTGACACTGGCGGAACTAGGATTTTAAATCCGGGGGTCACAGCTTAAAAGTTTAACATCTGTCGATGTGTATTAATATTTGAAATAATAGTAGCAACATAAATTTTTATTTGTAAAATGTTAAAATTAAAATTTTATTGCATCCTGATTACGGACAAAGATATGTGGTAAATATCAAGACAATATCTAAAAGTCATTGTAAAAAAAATAAATCAACAAAGTAAAAACGATAAAAAAAAACAAGATAATATCAAAAAGTATTGGGCAAATATTAGGCTTATTAAATAATATTGACTCTACTTTCATGTCATCTTCTTCCTTTCCTCTTCTAAATTTTACACTCTCAATGGTGGCTTACAACAATCGACGACTGACAAGAAAAACATAAAAATTCCAACTACTCACTTTGTTTTTCATTTTAGACACTTTAGGAATACAATCTAGAGGGTCAAAACACATGAAATATTTTTCCATCGATGGTTTCGCCGGTCGGAGGGTCAGTGTACCCCCTTGACCCTCTTGTAGTTCCGTCCTTGTGCATTGATCAAAGCAATATTAATTCAATATTAAGATAAATATTTATAATAACTAGTTTTATATTTAATAAATAAAGTAAAGAAAATTGCTTTTTACGTTTTTTAAATCATATGGTTATAAATTATTTCTTTTGTTTCTTCATGATTTTTTAGTTTTTATTTGAATATATCCCAATTCACACATATGTATCTATATCATATCATTTGCTAAATTGATCTTAGACAATTAACGTTAAACTCAAACATGTTCTTTTATTTTTTTTTATTGTTTTTATGATCTAATAGAAAAGTAGCATATTTGTGCTAAAGTCTCTCAAGAACCAACTTTAATATTCTATTGAGAGAAAGTTAGAGTAATGTTTATCTTCATCTCAACCTTCATACTCTACTTTTTAGTAAGACTTTCTAGATATCTTTATTTGTTTGTAGAGAAGAACTTTATATATGGCATTTTAATTATGTTTTTGTATATGAATGTTAGTCTGATTGCCTTATTTTAAGATAACCTGACCTGATGTGATCTAAATAATTTGAACAGAGTAGAAAATTATTATATAATGACACTCAAACGTTCATAAAACTTTTTTGCTCCAGCAAGAAAATATATGGATATGCCACTCTCTGTTATGTGTGTAATATTTCAAAGTTTAGCAAGATGGAGAAGATAATAAATCATTTTCATTTCATAGATGAAACATTTTATTAAAAAAATAAAAAAGGTTAAACATCAAAGTGAAAGATCATGCGACTTTTTTTTTCTTTTCTGAACAGATAAGCATTACGTATATCCTTGTTGGGGACAAAGACATTTTAATGACTCTTGGTACGAAAATTATATCATTTAATTCAAAAAAAAATAATAATAATAAAGTAAAATAGTATACCACGTAAGAAAGCAATACTTGAGCCTTTGCCAATTGTTTAAACTAGTTTTATTTGTCCCGCACATTGCGGCGGGTTATCATATTACGTCATCGAAAATAAGTATTATATATCATTTGCTGAAGCATAAGTTACAAAGCAAAATCAAATCCCTCATCATGAACTCAACCGTAAACTCTAAAGTTAATATCTCAAATTATACATTATTTTCAAAGTTAAAAATGCTGGTCCAAGTCTAAACTTTCAAAAACGTTACTATATGGATCAGACACATATCCATTATACATTATTATTTAATATATAATATCATGAACCTCTGTCTATTTAATAATATTATTTTTACTATTCATTTTTCACCATCTTTAATATATATAATAATCAGAGAAGCCACTTAACCTGTTAAAATAGACCGGATGGTCGGGTCGAGTAATGAGTCGGAACATGTTCGGGTTAGGATGTTGTAGGATTAGGATGGAGTTTAAGCAAAATCAGTTTAGATATAAATGAGTTGTTTCTAAAAAAACATTAATTTAGCTAATTAAAGTCAATATTTTTTATAACTAAACAAATAATTTATTTGAATAACCCTGGTGATTTTATCATCAAAAATATTAATGATAATTTTTAACGTTTAAATGCATTATGTTCACATACTTTTTAGGTAATAGGTTTACTTAAACCAACTCATTTATCTAACTTTAGATTAAAATTATCAGCTCTAAAGCAATTCGTAGACCAGCAAAATGAAACAAGCTTGTGTCTGAATTGAAACTCATTTTAAACAAAGCCGATATATCAACTTTATTAGAGTGATGAATTTAAACAAGTTAATTATTTATATGCAATATAATAATAATTGTTTAGTGTATTGATATATATATATATATATATATATATATATATATAGGGGAAGGTTCCCCTAAAAAGTCTATTTTGCCTAAGAAGGCTAAGAAGGATTTTCAAAAACACGAAATCCGACCCAAACAAACTCTGATTGAATTCATTTTTACATCATTGGAACCGTCTTGTTGAACACTAAAACACAATCATTAAATTGTAAACAATAAACTCAAATATTAAAACCAAAACTTTAAAAACAAACCATAAAGCTAAAGATAAAACCTAAAAAGCCAAAACCAAGCCCTAAAATCTAAACTTTAAAAGTTGTTATTAAAACTAAAACTTAAAAGCTAATATTGTAGGGTTCGATGAGACGATTCCAACGCCATCGAAATGAGTTCAATCGGAGTTCGTTTAGGTCGGTTTTCGAGGTTTTAAAAATCCTTTTTAGCCTTCTTAGGCAAAATGGACTTTTTATTTGATCTTTCCCCTATATATATATATATATATATATATATATATATATTTGTGTTTAAATTAGGGGTAATTTTGTTGAAACATAACCAATTTTCAATTTTTTCCAATTAAGTCACTCATATTTTTTTTGTTGCAATTAGATAACTTAAATTTATTTTATGTTTCAATCTTAGATATGTAACCTATATATATTCATAGAGGTTATTTTTTTGTTTTAATTAAATAACATAAGTTTATTCAATTAAAACAAAAAAAAAGTTTGGCTGACCTAATTAAAACAAATTTGAAAGTTGTTTATGTTTCTACAAAGTTATACTTAAAACAAAACAAAATTTCAATAATTTAACTGAAATAAAATTAAAATTTGATTACGTTACTATTACATTTCTTCTTAAGGTTATTTTTTTTCACGAATGGTGGGCCTTGACTTGAACGATGGCTGCCTAAAAATGAAAATACTCTTGACTTAGCCCTCTACCAACAACCACGCAACCAAAATCTTTTTGGAGATTGAAAAGTCACTTTTGACACAAAATGTATATGCCTTTTTGGATATTAAAATTCACATTTTCGTAAAAATGTAACATAGTTGGTTTCAACCAAAAATAAATAAATGAATAAAGAAAATAAAATAGTAAACTAAGAGAAGACATCTAGCTAGTTTCTCGTTTATTAAAAAAGATTTCTACTGAGTTTACAAGTATAAATTCTTTTGATATCATGAAACTTTAATCTTAAACTTTGAGTGGCCTAAAGCCCTACATGCAACATTGATGAAACTCAGAGGTAATTTAGTGATTTTTTAATTTCTCTTTAGTTAAGTCAACGTAATGCAATGGTTAATATAAATAATGGGGTAGGATCCAATAAGAAAATATTTTTGTATAATAAGAGTATGAGCCAATAAGAGTTTGACATGTACTATGTTAAAAACATAAAAGCGGAAATCTAGTATAAAAAACAAAATTTAGTAAAAGAATACTATACAAAAAAACATACATACAGTACAAAAAAATTCACTATAAAAAAATTCGGTGCAAAAAATACTAAACAAAAAAATCCAGTACAAAAATAAGATATTATGCCTGAATTATCATTTATTTATTTTTTAACATTTTACATGTCAAACTTATATTGGTTCTTGGCAAATAAATTTTCCTATTTGATACTTCCTTAAAAATGATATTATGTTGGGTATTACGATTTTCAAAAATTATTAGAGGAAAAAAAAGCATTCTAATAATGTATGATGATTAAATAGTTGTGTTTTTAAGCACAAAATATGTTATTTTAATTTGTAATATTATATCTCATTTGAGGCAATGGAAAGCATATAAAACTTTTTGCGAAATTGGCTTATTAGCTCATCTTTTCGTATGACGAAGAATCCACCGACACAAGTTATAAATATATAAAATAATATTTAACTTATTTAGTTTATGCATTGATTTTAAATAATCTCATGATCGTTGATTACTTAGGTAAGTTACAGGGACGGGTTAATTATGGGTCTAAAGTGAATTAAAAATTTGATTGCTTGACAAAACAACAAAACTCATGTTATAATACACATTTGTTTTCTGTGTTTTAGATAGATAATAATAAAATAAAAAGTTTATATTTGATAAAATTAAAAACTAACAAATTAGTTGGTAAATATTTATTTTGATGGCCTAATATTTAATTTATGAATTATCTAATATATAAATATTATTATATTAGGGACGGGGCCATTGGAATGAATAGAATGATCAAGGCACTAGTTTTACCTTCCTATTGTCTTTGCCGCCCCCTATTAAGCTATACCCGGGTGGCATTAAAATTGCAAACATAAACATGGCCCATAGTAGTAACATATTAATCAAGAGTGTTAGTTATTTACTTATTTTAAACCCTTATACTACTGCCGTACGGTTCATGTATGCCTATACAAGACGTATATCACACTAAAAATAGTAGTAACATATTAATCAAGAGTGTTAGTTATTTTAAACCCTTATACTACTGTCGTACGGTTCAAGACTTATATCACACTCAATACGACGTATGCATCAGCCATACATGCTTGTAATGCCGTACATGATAGGTGAGATCTAGGGGTGTTCAGTTTTCGAATATGACTCAAAAAAATCGAAATTCGATCCGATTTCAATTCGAAAAACACTAAGTCGAAATTCGATTTGAATTTTCATATTCGAATTCGATTCGTAGTATAATTTCGAATTTCGAATCGAATTTCGAATTTCATATTTTTAATTCGATTCGATTTGAAATTCAAATTTAAATTATTTATATACTTTTATTTTATATGCACAAATAATTACTATCTTTAAAAATTAGGCTTTTTAATTAGGTGGTTTAGTTTATAAAAGCAAAAATACTATTAGACAAATGTCAATTTAATTATAAAATATCCATAATTTTAACACTTTTAAATACGCTAAACCTAAACATTCACAATACAAGCGTAAATCATGAAGCTCGAAAATTGACCATTTTAATTGTTAATTTCTAATAATTTGATTACTTGTTACTTTATGTTTTTTCGTATGTTATCACTGGCATTATATATTAAATTTTTATTATTGTACTAGTTTAAATGATATCTCTAATATTACAACTTAGATGTTGGTTATTTTGATATTTGAAAGTTTAAGGTTTTGATTATTTGATATTTTGAATACACAAATATAGGAAGTATAAACAATTTTTTAATTAAATTCAAATCAAATCAATTCGAATCGAATTCGAATGCTCTTAAAAAAATTCAAAATTCGAAATATTCGAGTTATTCGAAATTCGATTCGATGAACACCTCTGGTGAGATCAGATTACAAATAAATTTCATAGGGAGGCAATACTGGTTGTATATGTGTGTATGGGTCATAAAACACCCCCTTATACGGCCCGTATAGACCTATACAGCCGTATAGTAGGGTAGGGATGTTAAAGGATAATTATAGGGTGTCTAAATATACCGACTATATATTAATGTAATTTAATTTTTAAAATTTTTAATATTTAGCTAAGTGCTAAATAATTTCTTTAGTTTATCTATCGACCCAAAATAATTTATCATAATTTATAACTATGTCAATTCCAAGATAAGCTTGATAAGGAGGGCATGAAAAATTCAAAAATACCCGAACCGATCATATTTATCATGTGTTATTTTTATTATTTAAAAATATAGTAGCCAGTTTAAAACATGATATGATATATTATATTGTCTAAGGATTCAAAATAATCTCATAATTATTCTTGATAATATTAGTGTCATTTACGTTGTAACCAAGTTAGAGATATATACATGCACATTGGGAAAAAAAATACCCAAAATGATAATATATAATTTTGTTTTGAGCATTTTAAAAATATAATATTTAACATATACCATAAAAACACGTGTAGGTCATCAGTTTATGTAATCCTTAGAACTGGTATTTCAATTCCAACAAATTATATGAACCAAAGACGTTAAAAGTAGAATTTAAAACAAGCACAAGTCTATAACAAGATATTATTAATAAATAGCAATGTTGTAGAAATCGCTAGGCGCTAGTCGGGCGGTGGGGTGGGGACTAGGGATTAATCGGGATTAATCGGCCTAGTCGGATAGTCGGGCCTAGTCGGATAGTCGGGCTTAGTCGGCCTTAGGGACTAGCGATTAATCGGCCTAGTCGGGGATTTTTACAACCATGATAAATAGCACATGTGTTATAGGGAGCATTCATTGATAAAGTTATTCATCATTTGAATAACTTTGTATTTTAAAATTACGCGCAATGGTCACGTTAATGAACTGATAACTAGTAAATGTGAGTAGAAAATGTGTATAATAATAGTATGTGTAAATGTAGATGATGATGTGAGTTATTTTTATTTATCTAAAAATTACAACAAAAAAAATGATTGATTGTGGTGTTGTGGTTAAACAAGTGATTATGATCACTTATCGTTTTCACTTAGGTGATGTTTGTTTTTTAAAAGGCAAAATGTCTGCGGTCTGCAGACCTCTTTTGCAGAATAGGTGGACCAAACCCCTGCAAGAAGAGCTTTTGGGGTGTTTGTTTTTTATTAACCTTAAAACCTCTTCCCAACCCCACCATCCCAACCCCAACGTCGACCTCTTCCATGGTTACCCAACCCCACCGTCGACCACCTCCTTGCTCAGCCCAACCCCGCCGTTGACCACCTCCCTGCTCAGCCCAACCCTGCTGTCGAAGTCGTCCACCGATCGTCGCACCATCTCCGATCTTCCAACCTACCGCCGCTCATCTCCGATCTTCGAACCTAGGTTCGTTTTCGTCGCCCCTCATCTCAGATCTTCGAACCTAGGGTTCGTTTTTGTCGCCCCTCATCTTCGATCTTCGAACCTAGGGTTCGTTTTCGTCGCCCCTTATCTCCGATCTTCGAACCTAGGGTTCGTTTTCGTCGCCCCTCATCTTAGATCTTCGAACAGGCACGACGGTGGGTTGAGGAGGAACCCTCACGGCGGCGACGGCGGAGGTGGCTTGAGGGGGCGTCGGCTGTGGAGGGCGACGGCTTGGAGATGGGGTGCGGGAATGGAAGGGAGAAACCTAGAAGAGGTTTGAAGATTCAAAAAGATGTTGAACCATGTCTGCAAGGAAAAGAGGTTTCGCAGACGTTTTTTAATGAAATGTCTGCGAGAAAACAAACACCCTACATCTTTCCTTGGTCTGCAGGGGCAGACAAAAGAGGTCTCGCAGACCTTCGCAGACGTTTTTTAGAAAAACAAACAGCCCCTTAATAATTAAATGTTTTTATGGCATGATATAAGGACTTCATGATAGTTTGATCCAGTAACACCTAATTAAATGGTAACATGATGATTAAGTTACATTACACACATAGCCTAATAAGTGTAAAGTTCTAGAAAATACTTATTACATCTAACTAGAGATGGGCAAAAAAGCCGGTTCCGGAACCGATTACCCAAACCAGAACAACAACCGGAACCAGTGGCTATAGGCAGTTCCGGTTTTTGAAAGAATACTGAACCAGAACCGGTCGAAACCCGGAATCAGAACCGGTTATTAAGTTTTTTGACCAAAACCATAACCGATTGGAACCAAAAGGCGGAACCGGTTAAAAAAAAATAAAGAAAAACAGGCCTTAAGGGAGATCGGCGTGTTGTCAAAATCGGACCAGCCGGACTGGGAACCGGGAGACCGACCGGTCCAAAAACAACATGTGAACCGCCCTCAAGGGAACCGGCCGGTTGAGCCGGTTCATTGGTCGGACCATATTTCAAAAATTTTTTATAACTAAAATCTAAAGAATTAAACAATAAAATCAAACATTGTATTGTTTTAACATGATTATGTTTGTTTGAACATTAATTATGTTTGTTTAAATATGTTTCTACTTTTTTTAGAATTTTTTATATATTTATTATGTTATCTGGTAATTGAATCCGGTCCTATCAGTAACCAGTAAGACGTCAAATTTGACGTTCAGTCTGGTTATGAAAACATTGCACCACTGCATCTAACTTCCTGATATTAAAAATTTAAAAGCAGCATTCCCCAAAATTTCATTTCTAAAACCAAAATCCAAACTAGGTCGAAAAACTGAAATGACCCAAATCATTTTATAAAATAACTATAGCCCAAACGTAACACAATGGCCACATGGGTCTGATATGGGCGTGAAACAAAACGGTCTATCAAAACAGGCCCATATCTGTTGTTAACTAACATTTTACTAAATGTTCACAAGACTAAAATACTTTAAGCTATTTAAGTAACAATAATCAAAATATTGTAATCTTTCATTTTAAATCATTAATAAAGAGTGAAACCTTTGTGTAAATGGTGGCCATTTTAAAGAGTGAAACCTTCTTTGAAACCTTCTTCTTTCTTTGCAACTCTTTTTGTTGTTCATCAATCCATCTTCATAAACATCTATTATTTTTGTGAAACAATTGTCGATTTAGGGAAGCCGGTTGCATATAAAAGAAGCTCCTTTCAATTCATGTAACAATTTAAAGAATTTACTAATCTACATATAAACTTTTTTGAGATTTTATGCTCTAAACATATAAACTTAATATTGATAAACCATATTATTGTCATCAAATACCTAAATTATTGATTTCATACATATAATTAAAAATACGCAAACATGAAAATCAATCTTAAATATCCTAATAAAGTCAAACTGGGGTAAATGGATGGACAAGCTAATGGTCGGGCCGGATTCAATGACCGTATAACATAATAAATATATAAATATATTATTATTTGATAAAAAGAAAATAGTTTTGATAATTTAATGAAATAAACATAACATCTTTAATAATAAAAACTATAAAATCCGTTGTTAATTCGTTTTCAGTGAAGTTTGAACCTCTAACTTTGAAAGAAATAACATCTTAACTTTAATAAAATTTGGATTTAAATACTACAAACTTTGACCTATTGGCCGACAATACTCGCAACTGAGAAAATGTTTACCGGCACTCCTAACTTTCAAAACATTTTCCACTGGCACTCTAAAACATGATTTTTTTGATGACGTGGCACCTGTTTTGGAGTGCCAGTGGAAAATGTTTTGAAAGTTGTGAGTGCCGGTAAACATTTTCTCAGTTGGGAGTATTGCCGGCCAATAGGTCAAAGTTGGGAATATTTAAATCCAATAACCCATAAATTTATCATTTAAAGCAAATCAATCAAATTAAATTCGTAGTTATCAACTGTGAATCTTTCTAACAAGATTTATAAACCCATTTTCATTTTTATGCTTTGTTTATAATAGTTTTTTTTATTATTAGTTTTTTTTAAAATTTTGTTATTATAACTATTATGTGTTGGAAATTATCCACATAATTATGGCCTTATGACCATTTTATAAATATGAATTGAGTATACCAATATGGCATAAGTAGCCCCTATATTTACTTGATGGAAGTAATTATAAATATTGATAAGTTAAGAGGCAATTATGATTACCCTTAGATACATTTAATATGTGAGATATGTATATATATGAGAAATATATGAAGTTGAGAATATACGTATCTTATTTTTCTTTTCTCTCTTTTTTCTCTCAAGAACAACATAACTATTCTTACAAAATCTTTCCATCAAGAACATGGTATTATAATGGGAATCGATAATGACAGTATCATATCCTTATGAAGTTTTAATTCCTACAAGTGTTATTAATTTATGTTTAATTTGTGTTTATGTTTGATTACATGATTAGGGTTCTAAGATTTCAACCCATAATTTGATGATATAATCAACGTTATGATCCATCTCCAACTTCTCTATGTAAAAATAACACAACAGATACCTTCTTACCAAAGAGTATATATGTTTATTCAGCAATTACCAATCGATACAACTAAAAAAAAAGTGATAATATCATATATCCCCTTATTAAACATCAAAATTACATATATCCCTAATGTTAAACTAAAATTACAAATATCCCCATGTTCCAAAAGTACCCCTTAGTAAGGAGAAATGTGTAAATTGTTTTTAGTTAGTTCATTAAGGATAAAATAGGAAATACATAATTTGTTTTTTAATGAAATGGATAAATATGTAATATATTTGGTTTAAGAAGGGGAAATATGTAATTTAGTTTTATGATTGGGTAAATATGTAATAAATGATTTTAGGAAAGGGGATATATGTAATTGACCCAAAAAAAAATTACAAACAACATGCGAGCAAAATTAAGAACATTTGTAACAATATGGGAGAAATTTATAAATATTTAGTTAACTAAAAACTCTATTTTTAATTATTTTTGATTTTTGAGAAACTTGTTTCTTTGAAAAAAAAAATTAATATACTAAAGCAAATGATACGTAGAAAAAAGTCAATTCGGATTTCTAGCTATTTTTTAAGAATAGATTTAGTTTAAATTATTATTTATTTATTTATAATATTGTGAACCTTTTACCCTAGTTATATGTTATATATATATTAAAAAAAATAAAAAATAGGCGTGATTCAGGGAACAAAACCCCAAATTGAACAACAAAATCGTCAAAACCCCAACACTTTGAGATCCGATCGCTGCTTCCGATCACCGACAGCCGATAACTTCCAGCCGGATCCAATGTCTCCGGCGGTTCATTTTACACTGTTCGCACTTTTCATCACCGGTGCCACCGCATACACCAATTACACCGTCGGAGGCACAGCCGGCTGGCTGTTCGATCAAAACACTAACAAATCTTCCACAGATTACGCCACTTGGGCCGCTAATAAAACCTTCGATCTCGGAGACTACTTAAGTAAGTACGAATTTGATTTCAGTTGTTGATTTCGATTTGGATTGCGATTGTGAATGTGATTTTGTGCAGTATTTAAGAACGCATCGATCTGATCTCGATTCTTATTTCGATATTGATTTTGATTTGAACAATGTGCAGTATTCAACACGAACACGAATCAGACTGTGGTTCTGACTTACAACGAAACGACGTTCCGTAGCTGCAGCATCGATAATTCTTCAGATACGGATACGTTCTTTTACGGCAACGGGAACCAGCAGTTCGGGCAGCCGTTGACCGTCGAGGTTCCGTTGACTATTGTGGGACCAAACTACTTTTTCTCCGACGCCGATGACGCCGTTCAGTGCGAGAACGGTATGGCGTTCGAGATCAATGTGAGTCACGGCGTCGGACTTCCGCCGAGCCTGAATCAGCCTCCTCCGCCTCCGTACGTGGAGCCTCCGTCCAACGCTGACGGAAGCCTTACGCCGCCGGTTGCTAACCTGCCAAGTGGCGCTGGATTAGGTTCTGGTGTTAACGTGCGCATGACGGTATGTTACGCACTCATGTTATATGGAATATATGGTTTGCTTTGAGTTTGAAGGGTCAGGGGTTGTATTTGTATTTTTCGTGGGGTTTAAATCGAGTGTTGCGAATTGCTTGTTTTGAGGTGATGATAGAATTAGAAAGCTACTCAATTGATGGTGTTAGGTTACATTTATTTGCATATTGTCGTATATTTTATATTTAAATTTAAATTTATATGATAAAAAAATTGATGGTTGGTGGGTTCCCATTTTTTTCATTTGTAAGTGTTAGGGATCGTTTGTTAGTGTCTGAACCATTAAGTGTTGAATGGTTAAGATGTCTGAATGATTAAGAAGGTCTAAATAATTAGGTGCTGAATCAATTAAGAGCGTTTGGTTAAACGTATTAATAAAACAAAAACCCTCTTATTTCTCATTCAGCCTGGTATTGGTGCTGAATGGTTAAGTGTTGAACTGAATCATTAAGAGGTTAATTTATTTCAAACCAAACGCGCTGAATACTGAACGGTTAAGATGTAACCTCTTAATGATTCCATTAAGAGGTAAACAAACAACCCCTTGCTATGCCATTGATGAACCAAATACTAGCGGATTTGGTTATCGACAACACGAGCGGTACACGAATGATGATTTCTTTTATTGATCAGAGGGATTACAAACATTTGCTATCTTAGGGAGCATAAAGAGTGAAAGGGAACAACATTTTACAAGGTATCACCAACAAGAAAATAGCACAAGATATTAGCTTTCAGGAAGTTTCGAACTCCCTTTCGGGTGTAAGGACCTTCCTCCTTCTCTGGAGATGAATGCTCTCTTTTATATTTATTTGATAAGTGGTTGGCCGGTATTCCCTCCCCCTTGATGCTCCTATCTCTTCCCTTTATAGTTCTCTCCTCTGGTCCTTCCCCATAAGTCTTTATGTATGCCTTCTGGGTTATTGCCCTTCGGGTAAGGACCTTTCGCCTGTTCTTCTGATTGATGTGTGGCTGGCTTTCTTTTCATCTGCTGTATACCATGCCTTCTTATTGATTAGCCATGGTCTTCATTTAATGCTTCATCAGGTTATAATTACGCTCATTTAATGCAAGCATGGTCTAATTTTGGCGGTAATCCTATGTACCGTCATCAGCTATCATAGTCGGGTTTTTTTTTTTTTAATTTACCAAAAGGCTTCTATCATACGCCTAGCCCTTAACTTTTTTTATTAGAGATCTTGGAGCAAATATTGCTCTGGGTTGAGTCATGAAGTTTTCTTAATTGTTGGTTTCCTCTTGGCGAGTGTGTTAGGCCATCATACTCTGTTATTTAAGCGGAAGGATGATTTATTTATTAGGGTGATCCCGGGTTATCGAGTGTTTGTTGATTAAAAAATAAAGGTATTTCTTAATTTAATGAGACCTTTTTACCAAGTAAGGCCGGATCAAATTGAATTACACCTGGACAATCAAATGAACACTAGAATAAAAATAAAATTTTATTCAAAAACATAAAAATAATTAACTTTGACTGAATTTAGCTTTTTTTCCTATTGGATTTTGCATTTAACTGTATTTTATTTTCTTTACAGTTTTGTAGATACAATACAAATAAATAAAATAAGGTATACAAACATAAATTTGTATAAAAGTAGTTTTTATGGTTTTAAACAAGAAATTGTTTTTAACAAATCTCACTCTTGTAGCAGTTACATGCAAAATATCTTGTTTCAGTTCAAACATGTTCTATTGCTTATCTATCTTTTTGTAATATCAATAATTTTGCATCAAGTAAATAAAGATAAAAAAGATTAAACTAAATTGAAGAAATATAATTCTATTGTACAACAAAATATGGATAATAAAATGAAGAATAATGATATCTAGTAAATTTTTCTTATATACGTAGGATTTAGAGAGGATGCGATGTAGGTAAATCTTATATGTATTTTTGATAAAAAAAAAAATCAAATACTTTAAAAGAGAATGGTTGTTTGATAATATCTTAACAATTTCATTAAAAGTTTGTCTTTGAATCAATTTTTTTTTTTGAATGGTAACGATTGGCTGGCGTGTTCACGATAGAAGCTTCTATATCAACCACATCACATATATTCTCACCAACCTATAAGGAAACCCACCACTCAAGATGCCTAAGCTCTATCACTCATTATCCATACTATTTAACCATAAGGCCATTGGTGGGTTTATTTTACTAAAATAACATATGAATCAATCAACTAACCTATATGTATTTTAAATAGCAAACGTCTGGTCACCCATGTTCATCCTGGCAAATAGATCATTATTCTGCTCGAAGAATAGAGCGTGGTCACTTAATTCGTCTGCCCAGAAGGAATCCACAACTAGAAAAAACATCTGGCTCAACTCAATATTTAGCATTTTTGTTTACATAATTACTGTCACAGACTCACAGTCAAGTCGATGACTTATATTTTTTTCCTTATATTTCTTATCATTCGATATATATGTTGTCACTGGGCTATCAAATGGACTACCAAAATCCATCACTCATCATGATTCATGACACTGGCTAAAACGATATGGTCTCGGGCAGTTGAGCTGACATGATCACAAGAACTTAATTAAATAAGATCACACCCTTTTTTATCTGTTTATAGCCTTGAAATTTTGTTATATAAATAGTTTTTTTTTAATGGTTACACCTATATTTAACCCTATAATAAATTTACTACAATTTGTACTTTGTAAGATTATTTGAGATAACAACTAAAGAGTAATCACTTTACAATTGTAACAAAATGGATTAGAATATAAAGTAAATTATGTTACATAAAATAATTGAAAAAAAAAAAACTTTTCGCCATGTCATGTGAAAAGTGTTGATGTACGTTCCATATTAATTAAAGTAGTTTGTCAACTTTTTATTTCCATAAATGTTTTAAAATTTTAAATATCAAAATATAAGCAATAGAATAATAAATATATACAAAATGTTACTGGTATCAAAATATAGGGTTATTTATACTAAACTAAGTAAATACATGTGTAATACACAGGTTTTACATATAAATTTTAAAATTTTTTATTTTAAATAACATCTTACATATTTTTCAAAAAATTTCTAAAAAAAATAAATAATATGACTTATGATGTAATAATTTTATTTGTTAAATTGAATAAAATTGTTATTATTTAATAGAAGAAAATAAGAAATCATTGGGCTTATAGCCTAGTGGTACTCCTTGACCACCAGCATTGGGAGGTCTTGGGTTCGAGTCTCGTCTAGAGCAAAAAATGTTCTTGGTGAGCTAGGGGTTTTCTCAGTGTGAGTTTCCTCCTAGATGGTGTGGCAGTTCCTCGATTCGGCACTCGCCAACACCCGGCTTTAAATGTTTCCGGGGGTTGGTAGCGGTCTGTGGTCGTAGCGTGTGGGTTATTGAGTCCAAGGACTCGTTTAGCTGTTCAAAAAAAAGAAGAGAAATTAGAAAAATCAAAATATAATAAAAGATGATTTACGAACAATTAATATGAGAGACAAGCAGGAAAACTAATTTTTAGGTTGTCTACAATAGTGACATGTGTTCCACCAAAACCTTTATTTATTATATACTAGTTTATAAACCCGTGTATAACACGGGTAAAGTATATAAGACAAGAAATTCATTATATCTTACTACACGTTATATTTTATAATGAAATAGAAAAGCAAAATTATCCACCATTTTGTTATTATATTTTTTATCATCTAAATTTCTTAAAATTATATAAGTGGCAGAAATTAATATAAAAATATTAAACTACTATTAATATAAAAATATTAAGCCATCTTTAATAAATTTATTTTAATTAAATGTTATTAATAATGTTTATTATATTAACATGTGTTATTTATTTATTTAATTGATAAATTTATTGTCATAATTTACGGGTTATATATGGTAAATTTAATGTTAATAAATTATTTCAAGTTAAATTATTTTAATAATGGTAAAGTTGTTAAATCTCACAATTTGTTAAACATATAATTCTTATATTAAATATTGAAAGTTATTTTGATTAAAAGTTAACATAATTAGTAATGTTAACGATATAAACTAAATATATGTAATTAACACAAATTAAATTATCATTATATTTAGAATTGTCAAGTTGTCTTCAATAAATTTATGTAATTAAATGTTTCAAATAATTTTTATGATATTAATTGTCTTTAAGATTTACTTAATTAATTAATAAATTGATATAAAAAAGAGGTGGATAGTCCATGACCCATGTGTCTTGTAAGAGAAAAATGAGCAGAAAAGAATCTAAAAACCTATCTTATTGAATGACACGTGGAAGAAGAAAACCTTAATTTATTATAATAGATAGATAAGTTCCGTATACTAAAAAGAATAAAAAAAAAGAATCATAAGTACGTCATTTGATCATTAAATAAAGTTGTTGGATGATTTAGTAATGACACTTTTTTTGACTTTTTATTAAGTTATCTTATATCCTTTATACGATTGTAATTTTTACATACGACATTACTTTTTGAAAATAAATATAATATAAAAACAAGTATCTTTTGATCTTCAAATTGAGTAGTGTTTGCTATGATTCATGCTAAAATTTGTGATGGCAGTATGTAAAATAACGGAACTACTAAATTATTAAAGATCAATTCCTAATTCTGGACATTAATTCTTGCAATGTTATTATTATTTTTGTTAAACGGCTTGAAACGACAACACCTACAACGGAATTTTAATTGTTTTTTGGATTTAATGCTATGAGACGTACGTCTGATCCTACCTCATAAATATGCCTCGGGCCTGATTACGTTATCAATAATGAAATTAAAAAAAAAAAACAAGAAAAAAATGTGTTTAAAGAAGGTCTAAAGTGACAACCTTTCCAATCTAACCACAAGCCAAGTCTAACCTGGATAGGAATTAGGATACCCTATTTTTTTTGAACGTCAAATTTGTATTACCGACTAATTATTAGAGTATTATTATACCACTAACAGTATCAATCATCACATCCTACTGGCTCATGTGATCGTGTGAAGAAACTGGATAATCAACCAACTGAAACAATTGGCTCATGTTATTCACACCTATATGTATATAAACATGAGACGTATAAGTGGTCCATATAATAATATGAAATGTATAAGACAACAATTCTTATTTGTTAGAATTTCTTAGTGTTAATGATTGCATTTGTATATGGAGGCAATGTTGTTAAACTTGCCCGGGTACTAGGCACCCAACCGAACCGATTTTCTTCAATTTGGTTGCACTAGCTCAGAATCAGTCAAACTCGGCCAAGAAACTTGGTCAAACTCGGACCAATTTGACCAAGTCGAATTTTTGTTGTTTTTGATTGATTTTCATTGTTTTTCAACGATTATTGTATTTTTTTCATAAATGTTTTTTATTTGTATTGATATTAACTTTTATCTGTTATAAATAGTAATAAACTTATTATTGTATTATTTTACCTTTATATATTTTATTGATATTGCTATATAGGGGAATGTTCCATTGTTAACCCTCCCTTATAGCGTTAACCGCTTAATCCTAGCGTTTTTTGCCCGAATCTTAGTTTTTTTCATGGTTTTTATTATACATAAATAGGGGGGATTTCTTTTTGTGTTTTTGCTAATTTATCACCGTTTGGAAGTTATAGTAAGCGTAAGTTACTTACCCTTACTTACATTTACTTACATCTAATAGGATTGTAAGCAAGGGTAAGTAACTTACGCTTACTATAACTTCCAAACGGTGATGAATTAGTAAAAACACAAAAAAAGAAACCTCCTATTTATGTATAATAAAAACCATGAAAAAAAAACTAAGATTCGGGCAAAAAACGCTAGGGTTAAGCGGTTAACGCTATAAGGGAGGGTTAACATTTGAACATCTCCCTTGCTAAATATATATATATATATATATATATATATATATATATATATTATATTTGTATTGATATTTCTATTTATATTTTATATGTATTAATATTTATAAAGAGTCATAATATAAACCTATACAAAATGTAAACGAAACTTAGGTGTCTGAATAACAAAAACCATACAAACTTGACTAAATCATAAATATAGTCGCTAGAATTGTATGTTACACGTCGGCACCGTTAAATTGACGGCACGTGTGATCAATTATTTTTTCAAGGACATATATTGATAGCAACAAATTTTAAAATTTTTAAAATTTTTTATATGTTCAGCATATTTTTAGTATAAATTATAAAGAAATATTTTATAAAATAGTGATCAGATATTATTATATGACCTCTTATATATTCCACTATTATTAAATCATTTTAATATAAGCTTTAAATCAATAAAATATACTATTGTTAAATTATGTCATATAAGGTTTTATTAGTAAGATATAATATTTTTAAATCACATAATATAATATAAGGTTTAAAAAGATAAAATACATTTTTACTAAATCACATAATATAAGGTTTTAATTAGTAAAATTCAATATTGGTAAATCATATACTATAAGTTTTAATTAGTAAAGCTTACTATTGTTAAATCATGTAATATAAGATTTTAAACAGTAAAATTAATTACTGTTAAATCATGTAATATAATTTTTTAATCAATAAAATTCATTATTGTTAAACTACGTAATATTAGGTTTTAAGCAATAAAATTTACTGTTGTTAAATCACTTAATATAAAGTTTTAACTAGTAAAATCCACTTCTCTTAAATTATGTAACATAACTTTAAACAGCAAAATCCAAAGTTAATAATGTAATATAAGGTTTTAATCGTAAATTCCTCAATAGTTAAAAGTTTTAACAGCATGCATTACTTGATACTACAAAAATAAATTAACTAGAAATAAAACTAATCATGCCCTTTTCATTTAATTCAATATCATGGTTTATCGGAGTATACTTTGTATTATTAATAATATATGCCCCGTCAAGTGGTCTGGGGTTTGGGTAAATTTAAGGTGTAAATCGAAGAATAAATTTATGCGTAAGGGAGTTAACCGTCCTAAATTATAAAATAAAAACAAAAATTGTTAGTATTTCATACTTAGTATATGAGTTTCATAAATTATTTACCATATGGTCTTACATTTAAAAATTTGTAACACATATAGTACTTAGGTCACTAAATTATCGTCACATGATAGACTAATGATTGTGTATATCTTTCACTAAATTACCCTCACATGATAGACTAATGATTGTGTATATCTTTTAAACCAACATTGACAAAAAAAAATTGGCTTTAATTCTTAAACCATCAACAATGGTTACCAGAGCCGGCCTTGGGGGAGGGCGAGGTGGGCGACTGTAACATCACTGTACTTTCGGTTGTCCGTACGTCCGTACATCCGTACGATTGTACTGTTACGACCGGAGATTTATTAATTATTAATGATTATGAATTATTGATTGTCATTACTGATATTATCACTGTACTGGTATGCATGTTATAGCACATTTATGATACGCGTAAACCACGGGAAGCTTGGTTGTGATTCAACTAAACAGACCCGTAGAGTTTATCGCAGTTACTTACTGTTGATAATGATGGATTATTGGTCTGAGAATGGATTTGGGTTAGAACTGGAGTTTGTTGGAGTCTGGTTACTAAACGTAGTCAAGGACCCATGGACATGGTTTATCGAAATAGCGGTGGGACGGTGGCTAGGGCAGTTGCGACTGACCCTTACATATGCCCTATATATATGCATATTTCGGTCTATCATGGATGTGTCAGTGACTAGGGTTTAGTGGGGTCTTGATTTGGGAAATGATTAAATGAAAGTTAATAAAATAATGGGAGTAATATTACGCGAAGTGAGGATACGCACATTACTATAAACGCGAATGTTGATTCGGAAATGTTAACTTAATAAATGTATTCGCGTGGGTGACGATTCACACGAATATAATTATTAAGAATAATATTCTGAAACGATAATCCACAAACTGTAAATCAAATCGAAATACGATACGAGCGTCAGATTCGCAAAGGTGACGATCTTTACGAATACGTACGCGAGTAACGCGTTTCGACGAGATAATTTAAAGTAATATCAAACGATATTAAAATTAATAAATAAAATCTTAAAACGTTTATTAGAAATCGCAACCTAAAACAAATTTAATAAAACCTTTATTTAAATAAATATTTTACTGTAAATAAATCGGAATCGTTTTACGAAATAGACTAAATCATTTTATTTAAATAATTAGTGTAACGAAACTTAAGGGTTTAAATACTTTACGTTTAAATATGTTATACGATAAAACCGAGCACTTAATTATATTTTTACGCGGAATAAACGAGACCGAGCACGCGGGGATCGATCGGGCTATAAAACCCATTTCTTTTCTCTTCTCCTTCATTCTTGCAAGACCCAATCTCTCTCTAAATACAAATTCACGCCACTTTCTCTCTCTACAACTTCTCTCTACGGTACCTCGCTCGTTTCTCAACGGAATTACGAGATCTTGGCGTCCACGCGACCGGGTGATCGAGAGGAACAAGTGGATACGCAGAAAACTCACTTTGGACCGACGGATCGAGGTAGATCTCAAGTTTATCTTTCGGTTTTTATTAAAAACGTGATGTACTTGTGCTTAGAATATATAATCGAAATTAGTGTTGTCTAATGCTTTAAAACGAATTGTTGTTGAGTCATGGGAAACCACGATCGATTCTGCAAAGAGATTGGGACTCAAGATGGCGAGGAGGGACTGCTGGTTCGTGGAACAGCCAAGGGGAGCCGAACCCTGCATGTTCGGCCACTGGCCGAACCCTTATGAGCCACGAGCCTTGTTGAGCAAGCTACTAGGCAGCGAACCCTGCCCAGCGAACCCTTGTGAGTTTAGTAGCTGGCCACGAACCCTGCATCACTCAGCCGAACCATGCACAGCCATGGCCGGACCTGAGTTGGGCGGGAACTAGAGATGACCGAACCCTAAGGGGAACGAACTCTGGGATAGCGAACCCTCTAGGTTTAGCCGAACCTTGGCAGCCGCTGAACCGTACCCATGCAGCACCGAACCATCTTGAGGGGACCGAACCTTAGGCATAATAGACCCTCACGAACCCTTGTTGTTGCATCTTTAGCCGAACCCTCCCATTGAACGAACCATGCAGAGGCTTTGGCCGAACCCTTGTGGCCATAGGCCACGAACCTTGTGTTATGAAAGCCGAACCTTTGGCCATAACCTTAAAGGTTCGCTGCCACCTTTGTGTAACCACACTTAATTGATGAATCTAGGGTTAAGGACGATCCAAGAACCACATAGTGGGGTAATACATGCATGCATGAGTACAAATGATAATTATCTTCTATAATATATACATATCTAAATGAACTATAAGTTATAAATTGTTATGACTTGAAATCTTCACGGGAATAACTTAAATATTATTTCATGAAACAGAAAAAGGGATTTATAATCCAAGTAATGATGTTGTGATGAGGAACTCATGCATGTATATATGGGGGTGTATGAATAAGGATAACACTTTAGCACATTTAAGTACGAAAAGTGAACATGCGATTTGCCAATAATTGTCAACCCTAGATGATAAAAGTTAACAAGTTTAAGTTAAATGTTACAATGATCATCTATAAGCCTTAGGTGTTACAAGTTAACCTTGAGTAAATAAACTAGGTAACTAAACACTTAAGGATTTAAAGGGGCACTAACTTGAAATGATGAAAATATACTTATGAATGCGAAATAAAATATAATTACAGATTGTTGACTTGCTTTGAGTTATCTACGCGAGCGCGCATAATACGAGAACATATTTATATACTAAGGACTTCAGGTGAGTTCTCATAACCTCCCTTTCTTTAAATTGTTTTGTTTTAAAACTCAGAGGTGAAGCATGTATACCAAATTAAATATTATTTTGATAACTCAAGGTTAATACCTGTTTATCAATATGATATTCACGATATAGAATTATCATTTATTATGGATTGTCTCTTATTATTTTATATCCATGTAAACCTTGTTATTGACTTCGGTCAATAACAAAGGTTACAAGTATTGTCACAAACCCCGAGAGTCATCGCTCTTAACTTCGGTTAATTGCTTTGACATTGTGTATTGTCACGTGGAGGGTTTCCACATCTGTGAAGTATTGCTCTTGACTTCGGTTAATTGCTTTGACTTCATGTATTGTCACGTGGTTAGCGACCACTCCATGATTCATGTATCTAAATTATGTTAAATACATAAGGAATCATGTATAGTCACGAACATTGATTGAGAATATGATTGAATGAATTTGGTTGATTTGTTGTGGATTGATTGTCTATGATTGACTATAATTAATTGTGATTGATTATGAATGATTGGTTATGTGATTGTGTGATTGTATATGTGTATGATTGATGAATTGGTGGTGGTGTGTTGGATTATCTCATACAGGTATTCATATGGAATTTCTCAAGAAGATCATAAGTTTTATAATCGTTTTAAACAAAACATTTTTATAAAACCACTTTAAACTTAAACCTTTAAATTCATTTTTACTAAACATTTTTAAAATATGAAGACTTATGATTACTCACCAACTACTTTTGTAGTTGACACTTGTTTTCTTACATGTTTCAGGTGATGGAGACAAGTAGGAATGAAGAGAGGATCTCTTCTATTTTGGACATCATCATATAGGATCTTGGACTTAGTTAATTAACTAAATTTCTGGCGATTAGAGTTTAGTTAGTTTAACTAATTCTTTTGTGTAACTGATGTATTTGATTCATGACGAACATGATTTTTGTGTAATTATTTTGGTTGATTTAAATGATATATGATGATTGAATTAGATGCCCACGAGCTTTTGAACAATCTACACATCCCTCGTGGCATCCCGATGATTCCGCCGTCGGTCGGGGTGTTACAGATTGGTATCAGAGCCTGGGTTATAGGGAATTAGGTTACTAGAAATGGTTGACCTAGTCTATAACCGTAGGATACCCTGGTATGAATAGATTCATACACTAGTTAGTATATTCAGGATTTCATGCTTATGTGTTTATTACATGTTAATTGAACTCCTGTTATACATCTGATATAAATATGCTGATTATAAATTTCTTGCTCACGTGTGCCCTAATGATTCGATAAGGACATGCACGTGGTGTATCGTAAAGGTGGTGGGACGTTGGCTAGGGCAGTTGCGACTGACCCTTACATATGCCCTATATATATACCATTTACGGTACATTAGGTGGATGTCAGTATTGAAGAATGTGGGAACTACCCGTTTGGGAAATTATTTGCTTAGGAACTTAATTGTTTATGAATTGCTTGCCTTAGGAATTATTTGTTTGAGCTATAAACTCCAGACAAGGACACACTCGTGGTATACTACAAAGGTGGTGGGACGGTGGCTGGGGCAGTTGCGACTGACCCCTACATATGCCCTATACATATACCATTTGTAGTATATTGGGGGTCTGTCAGTGTCAGGAACTTAAGATATTGTTAGGACCTTACTAGGAGTGGTTGAGAGGATATGATTGTGGACTGTTGGTGATATGTTTGATGGATTGACTGGGATTGACTCTTGAATGATCACACTTGATAAATACTTATAAATTCACTTATGACACACTGATTGGACACGTAGGATGCATAGGATTAACAAACGATATGAGTGATTAGTGATGGAATATGGACTTGGGTGATGATATAGACACTTGATGATAATATAAACGCATGGTGATGATACTAACACTTAGTGATGGTATGGACACTTGATGAGAATAAACTATAGGGAAGATATGAACACTTAGTGACAATAAGAACACTTTGTGATGATATGAACCCTTAATGATGATTATTGACATTGGGATTGATATGGATTTTAGTGAACTTAGACAATTGGGGGAAACTTAATGTCAGGTGAACTTAGACATTAGGTGAACTTAGAAATAGGCAAGCCTACATGACAGGTGAACTTAGACATTAGGCAAACCTAATTGTCCAAGGGAACTAGAGATCACTTCACTCAAAATTATCCTACCAAGGATAAGGTTTGTGAAGTGAGGTTTGTGGTGAAATGTATGACACACTCTACACACTAGCAAGGGCATAATCGTGGTGCAATGGAACGGTGGTGGGACGGTGTAGGGGAGATTGCGATCTACCTCTGCATATGCCCTATATATAAGCTTGTTGCATTGCATTGGGAGGTTGTCAGTGTTAGTATAGAGTGAGGAATGTATAGGACCTAGGGAATAGTTAGTTAACACTAGTTATGACCAACTAGGACACATAGTAGAGTAATAGGGAATTATGCACATTCTGAGTTTAATGACAGATAGGAGATAAATATAGTTCCTATATGTAATCCTAATTGTCTAATGAACTCATTTAAACATTGTTTGTATGACTTACGTTGTAAACGGTAGTAACATGTTTCTATTTCCTTCAGAAACATGCCGCCTCGCCGTCACAACGGAGATGATACGAACGTTGAGGATGCTAACGGTAATGCCAACCCTGGCATGCAAGAGTTAGCTAACCTCATCACTGGGTTGGTGAATCAGTTGACTCAGGCCAACCAAAACATCAACCAGAATCGAGGTGGTGCAAACCAGACAACTTGCACATTCAAACACTTCAATTCCTGCAATCCCCTGAAATTTACGGGTGCTGAATCAGCCACTGGTCTGCTGCAGTGGTTCGAGAGTATGGAGAACACCTTCATCAACAGCGAATGCCCTGAAAATCTGAAAGTTCGCTATGCCACCAGTGTTTTCCAAAAGAGAGCACTGACTTGGTGGAATGGGGAAAAGCGAACTAGGGGAGTAGATGCTGCCTTAGCACTGACATGGACAGAGGTCAAGACTCTGATGACCACTGAATTCTGTCCTAGAAGCGAGATGAGGAAACTGGAGACTGAGTTCTGGGAACTCAAGCAGGATAGCGGGGAGAACGTCATCTACAATACTCAGTTTCATGAGTATAGTCTACTGGTGCCTCATATGGTAACACCCTTGGATAGGGCGATTGAGAAATATATCGGCGGGCTGCCGGTGCAGATTCAGGATACGGTCTACGGGAGTAATCCCAAAACACTGGAGGCTGCTATCCGTCTATCTGCAACTCTTACTGATAACCATGTGAAGAATGGAACGCTCACTAGGAAAGGATACAAGAAGACTGACACCAAGACTACTGCAAAGGAAGTCAAAGCTGAAGTCAAGTCTGAAGCTGCTAGCTCGTCCAAAAGCAGCAACAAAAAGAGAAAGAATAGGAACTTCATGGTAACTGTACCTGCTGCGAAGTCTGCGCAGCAATCATCAAACAATTCTGCTGCAAGAAGTTACAC
The DNA here is from genome assembly GCA_009363875.1 of Mikania micrantha. Lineage (NCBI taxonomy): Eukaryota > Viridiplantae > Streptophyta > Magnoliopsida > Asterales > Asteraceae > Mikania > Mikania micrantha. Next base: position 51,301,904 of record CM018689.1, on the reverse strand, counting down.
TGGGAACACTCCCCAATGTAATACTTGCAGGTATCATCACGCACCTAACTTGCCATGTCGCGTCTGCAACAACTGTGGCAAGTTTGGGCACTATGCTAATGTTTGTAGGAGTGCATTACAAGCACAAAGGATGCAACAAGCACCGCTTGCACTGCCAGCTCCTCATGCTCAACCTATTCCGGCCGTACCCATTCGCCAGGTACCTCAGGCACAGGCAAGAGCCTGTTATGAATGTGGTGAAGTGGGTCACTTCAGAAATCAGTGCCCAAAGTTGACTGGAAATAATCAGAGGGTGGCAAGAGGCCGGGCTTTTCAACTGAATGCTCCAGCTGCTCAAGCCAACCAGGATGTGGTCAACGGTACATTTCTGATCAACAACTCTTATGCATCTGTCTTATTTGATTCTGGTGCCGATAGGAGTTTCGTTTCATATGATTTTGAATGCTTGCTTGGTAGAACACGTACATACTTAGATAAACCGTTCAATGTGGAGGTGGCTGACGGAAACACTATTGATATTGACACTATTATCGTTGGATGTACGGTGAACCTAAATGATCACGTTTTCCCAATTGATCTCATACCTATGCATCTTGGTAGCTTCGATGTTATCATAGGCATGGATTGGTTAGCCACCCACAGAGCGGAGATTGTTTGTCATGAGAAATACATTCGTATTCCTTTAACTTCGGGTGAAACTTTGAGAATATTTGGAGAAACTGCTAGTAAAGGTCTTAAGCTGATGTCTTGCACAAAAGCACATAAGTACCTTAGGAAGAAATGTATAGCCTTCTTAGCACACATTGTGGAGAAGAAAGATAAAGAAAAGCGAATTGAAGATGTTCCGGTAATACGAGATTTCCCAGAAGTATTTCCAGATGATTTGCCGGGTCTTCCACCAGAACGTCAAGTTGAGTTCCGGATCGACTTAGTACCTGGTGCGAACCCAGTAGCCAAAGCTCCCTACAGACTTGCGCCTTCGGAGTTGCAAGAGTTGGCGAGCCAGTTGCAAGAACTTACCGATAAAGGATTCATTCGACCGAGCCATTCACCATGGGGTGCACCGGTCTTGTTTGTCAAGAAGAAGGACGGGTCATTCCGAATGTGCATCGACTACCGCGAGTTGAACAAACTCACAATCAAGAATCGATATCCATTGCCGCGTATCGATGATCTCTTCGATCAGCTTCAAGGCTCGGCATGGTTTTCAAAGATCGATCTTAGGTCTGGGTATCATCAGCTTCGTGTACATGATGATGATATTCCCAAGACTGCTTTCAGAACCAGATATGGCCACTATGAGTTTTTGGTAATGCCTTTCGGCCTTACCAATGCACCTGCGGTTTTCATGGACCTCATGAACCGTGTTTGCAGGCCATACTTGGATAAATTTGTGATTGTATTCATAGATGATATCTTGATCTACTCAAAGACCAAGGAAGAACACGAGAAACACCTTAAGTTGGTTTTGGAGATCCTGAGAGAAGAGCGACTGTATGCTAAATTCTCTAAATGTGAATTTTGGCTTAAGGAAGTTCAATTCTTGGGGCACATAGTCAACGAATACGGTGTTCACGTGGATCCTGCAAAGATTGATGCTGTGAAGAATTGGAGTACACCGAAGACACCCACGGAGATTCGATCATTTCTCGGACTTGCCGGTTACTATCGGCGGTTCATATCGAATTTCTCCAGGATTGCTGTCCCTCTCACTTCTTTGACTCAAAAGAATAAACCTTATGAATGGGGACCAAAGCAGGAAGAGGCATTTCAGACTTTGAAGCAGAAACTCTGTGATGCTCCTGTCTTGACATTGCCCGATGGAAATGACGATTTTGTTGTTTACTGTGATGCATCCAACCTGGGTCTCGGTTGTGTTCTCATGCAACGGGGAAAGGTCGTGGCTTATGCATCAAGGCAACTGAAGATTCACGAGAAGAACTACACTACACACGACTTGGAACTTGGTGCAGTCGTGTTTGCCTTGAAGATATGGAGACATTATCTTTATGGCACTAAGTGTGTGGTATTTACTGATCACAAGAGTTTGCAACATATTCTAAATCAGAAAGAGCTCAATATGAGACAACGGAGATGGGTTGAACTGTTGAATGATTATGACTGTGAAATTCGTTACCATCCTGGTAAAGCGAATGTAGTAGCAGACGCGCTCAGTCGCAAGAGTCAAGTTCAAATCCATAGTGTCCGAGTGCACACTAACCTCCGTAATGATGTTCTCACAGCCCAACAACACTCATTGGCTCAAGATAATTTGAAGAATGAGATGTCTTGCGGGGCTGAAATCTTATTGGAAACTAAGGATGACGGTTTGATGTATTATTTGAATCGGTTGTGGATACCGAACAGGGGTGATCTTAGAATGATGATTATGGATGAAGCTCATAAGTCTCGTTACTCAATCCATCCAGGTTCTGACAAGATGTATCAAGACCTTAGGGGCTTGTACTGGTGGCCTGGAATGAAGAAGGATATTGCTGAATATGTGTCTAAATGCCTTAACTGTGCCAAAGTCAAGGCCGAACATCAGCGACCTTCGGGATTGTTATTACAACCAAATATACCGATGTGGAAGTGGGAGAATATTTCCATGGATTTCATTACTAAACTCCCACGAACCACAAACGGTAAAGATAGCATTTGGGTTATTGTTGATAGATTGACTAAGTCGGCTCATTTCTTACCGATACGCGAAACTTACCCTGTGCGGAAGTTAGCTCGTATCTACATTGATGAAATCATTAGCCGACATGGTATTCCCCTAAGCATAATATCGGATCGTGATGCCCGTTTCACGGCACGATTTTGGGAATCACTTCATGAAGCTTTTGGAACAAGACTGGATCTTAGCACCGCTTATCATCCTCAAACGGATGGTCAAACGGAGCGAACGATTCAGACATTGGAAGACATGTTAAGGGCTTGTGTCATCGATTTCGGTGGCAATTGGGATAGCCATCTACCATTGGTTGAGTTCTCGTATAACAACAGTTATCACGCGAGCATTGGTATGGCACCGTTTGAAGCTCTTTATGGCAGGAAGTGTCGGTCACCTATTTGTTGGACCGAAGTCGGCGATTCGCAGATTACTGGTCCAGAGATTATTCAGGAAACGACTGACAAGATCCGCCAGATCCGCGACAATCTGTTAACTGCTCGCAGCAGACAGAAGAGTTACGCGGATAAACGAAGAAAACCCCTAGAGTTTGAAGTGGGAGATATGGTATTGCTTAAAGTGTCGCCTTGGAAGGGCGTTGTTCGGTTTGGGAAGAAGGGGAAACTTGCTCCACGATACGTTGGCCCTTTTAAGATCCTTGAACGGATCGGGAAGGTTGCTTACAAATTGGAACTCCCTCCGGAACTTAGTAATGTGCATCCGACGTTTCACGTGTCCAATCTAAGAAAGTGCTTAGCTGATCAGGATCTTCAGGTACCACTCGATGACATCCGCATCGATGATACCATGCACTTTGTTGAAAAACCAGTGGAGATAATGGATCGGGAGATTAAACAACTCAAACGCAGTAGAATTCCAATTGTCAAAGTACGTTGGGAATCGAAGCGGGGTCCAGAATTCACATGGGAGCGGGAAGATCAGATGAAGCTTAAGTACCCACATTTATTTACTACGGTCACTCCAAGTTGAATTTCGGGACGAAATTCCTTTAACTAGGGGAGACTGTAACATCACTGTACTTTCGGTTGTCCGTACGTCCGTACATCCGTACGATTGTACTGTTACGACCGGAGATTTATTAATTATTAATGATTATGAATTATTGATTGTCATTACTGATATTATCACTGTACTGGTATGCATGTTATAGCACATTTATGATACGCGTAAACCACGGGAAGCTTGGTTGTGATTCAACTAAACAGACCCGTAGAGTTTATCGCAGTTACTTACTGTTGATAATGATGGATTATTGGTCTGAGAATGGATTTGGGTTAGAACTGGAGTTTGTTGGAGTCTGGTTACTAAACGTAGTCAAGGACCCATGGACATGGTTTATCGAAATAGCGGTGGGACGGTGGCTAGGGCAGTTGCGACTGACCCTTACATATGCCCTATATATATGCATATTTCGGTCTATCATGGATGTGTCAGTGACTAGGGTTTAGTGGGGTCTTGATTTGGGAAATGATTAAATGAAAGTTAATAAAATAATGGGAGTAATATTACGCGAAGTGAGGATACGCACATTACTATAAACGCGAATGTTGATTCGGAAATGTTAACTTAATAAATGTATTCGCGTGGGTGACGATTCACACGAATATAATTATTAAGAATAATATTCTGAAACGATAATCCACAAACTGTAAATCAAATCGAAATACGATACGAGCGTCAGATTCGCAAAGGTGACGATCTTTACGAATACGTACGCGAGTAACGCGTTTCGACGAGATAATTTAAACTAATATCAAACGATATTAAAATTAATAAATAAAATCTTAAAACGTTTATTAGAAATCGCAACCTAAAACAAATTTAATAAAACCTTTATTTAAATAAATATTTTACTGTAAATAAATCGGAATCGTTTTACGAAATAGACTAAATCATTTTATTTAAATAATTAGTGTAACGAAACTTAAGGGTTTAAATACTTTACGTTTAAATATGTTATACGATAAAATCGAGCACTTAATTATATTTTTACGCGGAATAAACGAGACCGAGCACGCGGGGATCGATCGGGCTATAAAACCCATTTCTTTTCTCTTCTCCTTCATTCTTGCAAGACCCAATCTCTCTCTAAATACAAATTCACGCCACTTTCTCTCTCTACAACTTCTCTCTACGGTACCTCGCTCGTTTCTCAACGGAATTACGAGATCTTGGCGTCCACGCGACCGGGTGATCGAGAGGAACAAGTGGATACGCAGAAAACTCACTTTGGACCGACGGATCGAGGTAGATCTCAAGTTTATCTTTCGGTTTTTATTAAAAACGTGATGTACTTGTGCTTAGAATATATAATCGAAATTAGTGTTGTCTAATGCTTTAAAACGAATTGTTGTTGAGTCATGGGAAACCACGATCGATTCTGCAAAGAGATTGGGACTCAAGATGGCGAGGAGGGACTGCTGGTTCGTGGAACAGCCAAGGGGAGCCGAACCCTGCATGTTCGGCCACTGGCCGAACCCTTATGAGCCACGAGCCTTGTTGAGCAAGCTACTAGGCAGCGAACCCTGCCCAGCGAACCCTTGTGAGTTTAGTAGCTGGCCACGAACCCTGCATCACTCAGCCGAACCATGCACAGCCATGGCCGGACCTGAGTTGGGCGGGAACTAGAGATGACCGAACCCTAAGGGGAACGAACTCTGGGATAGCGAACCCTCTAGGTTTAGCCGAACCTTGGCAGCCGCTGAACCGTACCCATGCAGCACCGAACCATCTTGAGGGGACCGAACCTTAGGCATAATAGACCCTCACGAACCCTTGTTGTTGCATCTTTAGCCGAACCCTCCCATTGAACGAACCATGCAGAGGCTTTGGCCGAACCCTTGTGGCCATAGGCCACGAACCTTGTGTTATGAAAGCCGAACCTTTGGCCATAACCTTAAAGGTTCGCTGCCACCTTTGTGTAACCACACTTAATTGATGAATCTAGGGTTAAGGACGATCCAAGAACCACATAGTGGGGTAATACATGCATGCATGAGTACAAATGATAATTATCTTCTATAATATATACATATCTAAATGAACTATAAGTTATAAATTGTTATGACTTGAAATCTTCACGGGAATAACTTAAATATTATTTCATGAAACAGAAAAAGGGATTTATAATCCAAGTAATGATGTTGTGATGAGGAACTCATGCATGTATATATGGGGGTGTATGAATAAGGATAACACTTTAGCACATTTAAGTACGAAAAGTGAACATGCGATTTGCCAATAATTGTCAACCCTAGATGATAAAAGTTAACAAGTTTAAGTTAAATGTTACAATGATCATCTATAAGCCTTAGGTGTTACAAGTTAACCTTGAGTAAATAAACTAGGTAACTAAACACTTAAGGATTTAAAGGGGCACTAACTTGAAATGATGAAAATATACTTATGAATGCGAAATAAAATATAATTACAGATTGTTGACTTGCTTTGAGTTATCTACGCGAGCGCGCATAATACGAGAACATATTTATATACTAAGGACTTCAGGTGAGTTCTCATAACCTCCCTTTCTTTAAATTGTTTTGTTTTAAAACTCGGAGGTGAAGCATGTATACCAAATTAAATATTATTTTGATAACTCAAGGTTAATACATGTTTATCAATATGATATTCACGATATAGAATTATCATTTATTATGGATTGTCTCTTATTATTTTATATCCATGTAAACCTTGTTATTGACTTCGGTCAATAACAAAGGTTACAAGTATTGTCACAAACCCCGAGAGTCATCGCTCTTAACTTCGGTTAATTGCTTTGACATTGTGTATTGTCACGTGGAGGGTTTTCACATCTGTGAAGTATTGCTCTTGACTTCGGTTAATTGCTTTGACTTCATGTATTGTCACGTGGTTAGCGACCACTCCATGATTCATGTATCTAAATTATGTTAAATACATAAGGAATCATGTATAGTCACGAACATTGATTGAGAATATGATTGAATGAATTTGGTTGATTTGTTGTGGATTGATTGTCTATGATTGACTATAATTAATTGTGATTGATTATGAATGATTGGTTATGTGATTGTGTGATTGTATATGTGTATGATTGATGAATTGGTGGTGGTGTGTTGGATTATCTCATACAGGTATTCATATGGAATTTCTCAAGAAGATCATAAGTTTTATAATCGTTTTAAACAAAACATTTTTATAAAACCACTTTAAACTTAAACCTTTAAATTCATTTTTACTAAACATTTTTAAAATATGAAGACTTATGATTACTCACCAACTACTTTTGTAGTTGACACTTGTTTTCTTACATGTTTCAGGTGATGGAGACAAGTAGGAATGAAGAGAGGATCTCTTCTATTTTGGACATCATCATATAGGATCTTGGACTTAGTTAATTAACTAAATTTCTGGCGATTAGAGTTTAGTTAGTTTAACTAATTCTTTTGTGTAACTGATGTATTTGATTCATGACGAACATGATTTTTGTGTAATTATTTTGGTTGATTTAAATGATATATGATGATTGAATTAGATGCCCACGAGCTTTTGAACAATCTACACATCCCTCGTGGCATCCCGATGATTCCGCCGTCGGTCGGGGTGTTACAGCGACCGCCCAGGGTCCGGCGTTTTTAGAGGCCCAAAATTCAAAAAAAATCATATATTGTAAAATTTTTTTATAAAAGCTAGAGTATAACAAGTTTTGGTAGAATAAAAATAATTCAATTGGTAATAAATGACCCCTAAAAAACCAACATATTTAAAAATATACTAGCTTTCTATTGATTTTCCCTCAAATTGGTTTTATTTTCCACTTTTCCAATTTCCAGACGTGCTCCATCAACCGTATCAGTATCCACCTTCACGATTCCAACCCTCCAGTCCCACCTTCTAGACCTATTTGGTTTTTTGTTTCCCAAAAAAGTTGAAGCAACTTAATGAAAATGATCTAAAGTTATATTGTTATCGTCTTCGAGATGCATTGAAGTATGGAGAACAATTGATGCGGATAAACTTTATTTGAAGTTGAAGTTGTTTGAAACATTTTTACATAATAAAATTATCACTATTTTTATGCTATAAACAAGTTGAACCAGTTTGAGTTTTTTCCTAATGTCACAAGAACAACTTAGCAAATTGGCGATAATTTATATTGAAAACGTCATCTTAGACAATATGGATATCAAAGAGATGACCGATATTTTTGCTACAAAAAATGCTCGGAGTGTCTCATGGTTTACGTATTTAAAATATATTATTATGTTACAATACTTTTTAATTTTCTTCAACAAATATATTCATATTATTAACTTTTTACATATAATTTACCAAGTTAATTTTTTTAAAAGGGGCCCATTTTATTTCTCTCGCCTCAGGACCTGGAATTTTTTTTGATTCTTGGGGCCGGCCCTGATGGTCACCCTACTAAAATCATTTCCCACTAAAATTTTCTGTCACGTCATCATCTCACTGAAAATCTTAAAACCTCACGGTAGTTACCCTATTGAAAAACATTTCCCACTGTGAGAGGAAAATAAACAGGATGTGAGAGAAGAATAAATGAGAAGCGGAGGCCTTGGAAGGTCTCATGCGGGTCGTCGTCAAGGGAGGGGGCGGTGTTCCCGTCACCCTAGCCCAAGCAAGTCATCTCACGGAATCAGCAGCCCAACCATTGTAGACGGTATTAGTTCTAAACATGTACCATCCGCAATACATAATATTTAGTAGGGGGCTGACATTGTGGTTTCACTTAAAGTGCCTATTAGGCTGGGCACAATGGTCACCCCGCCCTCCCAACGGCCTTGGCCATTTCAGCGGCTTCCAGCGGGAACACCGCCACCCGCCTCAGCGGCTCCCGCCCAACCCCCTCCCACGGTCCCCGCTCCCCGCTACCCTTCTCGATTTGTGATTGATCCAAACTTTGTTTCTCAATTTCTGATTGGTCCAAGGCATATAATAGGGAAGAGTTTTCAGTGGGGTGACCACTGTGTATTTTGTGGTTTTCAGTAGAGTGATGACGTGGCAAGAAATTTCGGTGGGGAAGGATTTTCAGTGGAGTGACCTTTGTAGATGGTCTTATTGGTAGACTCTCGGTCTCATCGTTCATAATTTTAAAATATATATTGTTTATAACTTTCTTTCCATTGTTTTTTTTTTAAATTTTCTTCCAGTTTGAAATAATTAAATAATAAATGAAAACCTTTTAAAATATTTCTTTTTTATTCTAATTTATTTTAATTTCTTCTAAAGAAACGCTAGAAAGTGGTCTTAATTTAAGAGAAAAAAAAAGATATTTTAGTCACAAGCATTTGTGAATCATAATATATATTAGATTTAAATAGGGCTGTAAACGAACCGAACGTTCAGCGAACAGTTCGTGAACCGTTCGGCGGGAAGTTCGTTTATGTTCGTTCGTTTAATAAACGAACGAACACAAACAAGAAATTTCGTTCGTTTAGTTAAATGAACGAACATGAACAGAGGTCGTGTTCGTTCATTTGTGTTCGTGAACGTTCGGCAACATGTTCGTTTACGTCCGTTTATGTTCGGTTAAGTTCATTTATATTTATTCATGAATTGTGTTGTTTATTTTTAATTTTTAGTTTAATACCATAATACTTAAAGTTATTTTTAGTTTAATGCTATAATATCTTGATTTATATATTTATAAATGATTATCTCCATTGCTTGAAATTAAAAATGTGGATTTTTACTGTTTAAATAATATGTGTTCGTTAGCGTTCGTGAACCGTTCGTGAACAAGCTAAATCCTTAATGAACGAACACGAACAAGAATTTTCGTTCGGTAAGCGTTCGTGAACCGTTCGTGAACACGTTAAAAGTTAAACGAACGAACACGAACAAGGACTCGTTCGTGTTCGTTCGGTTCGTTTACAGCCCTAGATTTAAACATCTGTCTTTGCTAGTCATTGTCTAACACTCTCTCACTAGGCTACCTTTTACAAGTTGTGCGATGAGGTGTCGGCAAAGTAAACACTGGTATGAATTTGGAACTATTTTGACCAGAATAAAATGTTACATAAATATTGTTATTCCAAGTTTTAAAACATATATACTAATTATGACAAGTAATATGTTTATGCTACGTTGTTTACGAAAAGAAAGTTCTAAATATTTCATTTTATGCATTTTTTATTTTCAAGGGCATTTACATATTTCTCCTTCAAAATATCATTTATTACATATATATTAAAATAAAAAAGTGAATTACATATTTTCCTTTTTAAAAAAATATTTTCCCTTTCAAATAAACTAGTTAATTACATATTTCTTCCTTATAAGGAAAAATACATTATAATTTTAAAAGTTGGATAAATATGTAATTAACGTTCTCATTAAGGAAATATATGTAAATAATTTCTTTTTTTTTTTGCGTCAAACAAAATTTTATTTCAAAGCTTAATCTTTATTGTTAATTCAATACTATAAGTTTCTGTTTCTTTAAGTAGGTTTGACCTTTTTATTGACAAGTATATAAGGGTATGTAATTAAGGTCAATTTCAGTTTCTATTGACACCAATAACCAAACCTTAAGTATGATAGAATTAAGGTTGAATGAATACCAATAACCGAGCATCAACTATGAGTGGTTCAATTAACCATCCATCATGATCGTTTTTTGATTAACTCTGATTAATTGTCCAATTTTTTAAGCTAAAATACGTTGGTTTTTTGCTCTTTTATGCAATATTGGCTGAATATGTAGTTTTTAGCTAATTGGTATTACAAAATACATAAAAATACATATTTACTAAAAGAAAAAGAAAAGACAAATACACGGTTAGGTTAGTTTGGTTTCGGTTAACTCAGTCAATCAAGAATATGATTGAAAATACATTGGTTTTTTGCTCTTTTATGCAATATTGGCTGAATATGTAGTTTTTAGCTAATTGGTGTTACAAAATACACAAAAATACATATCTACTAAAAGAAAAAGAAAAGACAAATATACGGTTATGTTAGTTTGGTTTCGGTTAACTCAGTCAACCAAGAATATGATTGAACAAATTTGTTAGCAATCGTGCTTCTTCATCTTCAAAACATTTTCATATCTCAACTGTTATGTTGAGTTTGGATAAAAAAGATCATTTCTTTCTTTTAGGGTTTGGTTACATCATATATTTCCTTATATGATTAATCTTGATTGAGAACACTATCTTCATAAAGCAACGCTAGCTAATAGCCTTCTTTGTATATATGGTCATTGTAAAGCTCTCTTAAATCAATATAAAGTTTCCTTTATGTTCAATTTAAACATGGAGATTAGAGGTGTAAAGACGCACAAACTTGGCACGAACCTAACACGATTTTTTTGTGTTAGGGTTTTGGCTAAATATGTTCGGATCCATTTCAGGTCGAACCCGTCAACCTGATTATATAAATGAGTCAGGCTTGCGTCAACTCATCAGGTTGACGGGTTGACCCGTTTATTTACATATATTATGTTTTCATTGAATTTAATGATGAATTTTAATATATTAATATGTTGATTGTATGATTACCAACTAAAAAAATGAATAATATCATTAAAGATGTTATTTCTTAATACGATAAAAATGATGAAGATGAAATGAATTTTATATATATGAATATAAACAATTTTTTCATCTCCACCAAGTATAAACTTTTAGTTTATCATTAACCGTCTCAAACTCAAATAAAAAAGGAATTTTTTAACGTAACAATTAGTGAAGGGTCCCAACTTTTTATTTCGTTTAGGACCCAAAATGATTGAGCAGTCCTGGTAGTATTAAAACATGTTCGGTTTTTAGATGCAATTCTGATTCACTACAATTAGATAAAATCCCAAAGTTGCATCAAACAAAACTTAGTGGTTCCCTAGAATATAAATATTTTATAATTTATTTATAATATGGTTTGGAAGTCGGGGTCCATTACATAACCTGATTTTTTTTAATAAAATAGAAACAAAAATTAAAGTCATGTAAGGGACCAACAATGATTTGAATTCACACATGCCACAACCTACATTTAATTATTAAATAGATATTTTCTTAATGTCCTTACAAAAATAATACCCTTGCTAATATTTGCTAAATCAATTTTCAAAGCACATCATGGCATATTATTTTGATTATACATCTTTATTACTATAATTCAAAAAAAAAAAAACTCATATATAGTTACTAAATGTTGAAAGCATTAATCACCATGTTATTCAAATTCTCTCAAATAAACAAATAACTAAGTATCAGAAGGCAAGGTATTGGGTTCGAACCTCACCTAGAGAAAAAAATGCTCTAGGTTAATGCTCTAGGTTGAGTTAGGAGATTTTTTTTCAGTGTAGGTTATCCTTGTAAACGGTTGTGTCAATGTGCTCATTTAAACAACATTATTTGGCGTTATCTGTTAAAAAAATAAATAAATAACTAAAATGTTTATACTATAATTTTACCATGCTAAATTTTTCTCTGATGAATAAATATGTATGTGATAAGGAATATGACCTTTAGCTTTTAAAAGTTCAAAACTCTATATGTTGGTCGTGGATATAGTTTATGTTAATATTCTTAGCCTTTCAAGAAAGCAAAATGAATTTTCTGTAGTTTAACGTATTTTTGTCAAATTCTCGCAAATAATACAAGATAGATATGTATGTGACGTGCACCATCACATACGATGGATTTAATATATTAAGTTGTATTAAATTTATAATCTTTAAATATTAGATTTTGGTATTTCCCTAATTTATGTTTAATAAATAAATAAAAATATATGATACATGTTAAACCATTTTTCGTCTCTCTTATCTTAAAATAATAATGATTTTGTTAATTTAGTAAATAACTAGGTTAGAACTTATGTATTACAAATATTAAATTAATAAAATTTTAAAATTATGTACTTTAAATAACGTATCATATATTTTTCAAAAAAAAAAATATAGAAAAAGAAGCATCACTAATTGATGTAATCACATTATTTGTTCTAAATTAAATAAAAGTACTGGTATTTATTAAATAGAGATGAAAAAACAATATCTATTAAAACATAACTTAAAAAATATTATATATATATATATATATATATATATAGTTTTTTTAACGATTAATTTAAATTGCTGACGAATTAATGAAGTAACATTGTGATAGATATAGATATGATTACAGTCTTTAAATTTTTTGTAAAATATTTTAAAAATATATGATCTTTTAAATAAAATAAACGGGGAAGGTTCCTCTAAAAAGTCTATTTTGCCTAAGAAGGCTAAGAAGGAATTTTAAAAATTTGAAAACCGACTCAAACAAACTCCGAACTAACTCATTTTTGCGTCATTGGAACCGTCTTGTTGAACCTTAAACCCAGAACGTTAAAACCCAAACCATAAACCATAATACTAAAACCTAAACTTTAAACTCAAACAGTAAAGCCTAAAGATAAAACCTAAAAGTTAAAAATGAAGCCATAAAACCTAAACTTTATAGCTAAACGTTAAATCTAAAACTTAAAAGCTAATATTATAGAGTTCGAAGATACGGTTCCAATGCCATCAAAATGAGCTCAATCGGAGTTCGTTTGCGTCGGTTTTGAAGGTTTTAAAAATCATTTTTAGCCTTCTTAGGCAAAATACACTTTTTATTTGATCCTATTCCTAAAATAAATATCTAAAAAAATACAAGGTTTCTAACCAATTATTTATACATGAAATTATGTTTTTAATAAAATAATTAAGGTGGTGGTTATTATTAAATTGAACGTTACATTCACCCCTCTCTCTCTCTCTCTCTCTCTCTCTCTCTCTCAAATCGATGATATCTTCTGCAACTCAAGCAATTGGCTACACCGACCCCATTTACTGTATAACCAATCCTTCAATCTAAACAATAACGGAGCCAATTGCAACTTCTGGAGAGAGAAAACCTCAGCAATCTTCCAAATAAGTAATCACTCATCCATATCCTCACCAATTTCGGTTTCAAATCTTCTCTTTCTTGTCAAATCGAAACTCAACTTGATTTGATGTTTTGTTCATTGTAAGTTTGTTTTCAGAGAGTTGAAGTTGATACAAAATGGGGCTGATTTCTGGGATTCTGATTGGGACCATATTTGGGATTGCGATTATGGCTGGTTGGCGTCAGATGATGATATATCGAAGCAACAAACGAATCTCTAAGGTAATCAATATCTTGCTGCGATTCTCATCATGTGTTAGTCAATTTGATTGTTAGGGTTTTGTTTTTAGTTCCGGATTTGTTTGTTTAATTGATCTTAGGGCTTTTGTAATCTGCAACTGTTAACTTAAATTACCTTCTGTAAGAGCTGTGTGACTGGAATTAGATGTGGTAGTGATTATAGACTAGTCATGAAATGTTACATCTGTGGTTTGTTTTCACTGTTGAATTTGTTAAGTTTAGTGATAGGATCTGATCAAGAAAAATGATTAAATCAAATATAGTTGTCAGGCTGATAATAAATTTTGATGTTTGGGGTTTTTCACCACCTGTGTAAATTTACTATTGGGTAGAAGAAGTTAGACTTTTCGATGAAATTTTATGTTGAAAATTATGGACTGATGTTAGAGATAGGTAAATGTTAGACTGTAACAGTTAAGCATGTCAAATTTCTTCTTTGGAAGTGGTGGTACATTAATACATTATATTATGAGTGAGATTGGGGCATTTGGCAGCTGATGATGGAGTTTATTTCTCCCAATCTAATTATCTTTTTCTGATTTATATAAGCAACTCTAAATAACATAATGATGTTTAGACGATGAGCATATGTTTAAGCGGAGGGTCAAGAGCTGCATTAACAAATTGACAGTTAGCATGAAGTTGCAGTGATGATAGTTTTAAAAGATAATCTTGATTTGTAGCATTGAGATGCCTTTCTTTTGAAACGAAAAGATATCCCATTATAGTGAGGTGCATTGTTTCTTCTTCCTCAGGCTGTTGACATAAAACTCCTTGGATGCCTTAACCGAGATGATTTGAGGAAAATATGTGGTGACAACTTTCCAGAGTGGATATCTTTCCCTGTTTTCGAACAGGTTAGCATTTTTGAAACACACATAATTAATTTAAGTTTATGCGTGATTCTTGTTCTTTTATTTGCCAAAATTGGATAAAGTCCTTGTGTTGAACGTGTCTTGTTTTCATGGCTTGATGTTATAGGTGAAATGGCTGAATAAGCAATTGAGCAAACTTTGGCCATATGTTGAAGAAGTAAGTTCTTTATGTTTGTCATTGCATATTCATTATAGATAAATTTTCCAATAATATTTTCTGTATTTATTGGGTTCTTTGTTTTACTGAACATTTTGTTTGTATCTAATTTAGTGAAATGCTATATTTTTAGGCAGCTCGTATAATAATTAAGGAATCAGTTGAGCCACTATTGGAAGAGTATCGCCCAACTGGAATTACATCATTGAAGTTTAATAAACTATCTCTTGGGACTGTACCACCAAAGATTGAAGGTACCATCTTATTGCAGTCCCCAACTTGGGTGAAAAAGAAACAAACATCATATATAATTCACAAATTTAAGTATATTTACTTAATTAATATGTGTAGGTATTCGTGTTCAGAGCCTTAAAAAAGGTCAAATAACAATGGACATAGATTTACGCTGGGGCGGTGATCCAAATATTGTTTTAGGAGTTGAAGCTGCAGTTGTTGCTAATTTACCTATTCAAGTTAGCATGCTTATGATTTAATCAACCACCTATTCACGTTCTTTTATTATGTTTATGAATCATTGTATTAATATAAGATTGTGTGTTCTTGTACTGCTTACAGCTGAAGGATCTACAAGTTTTCACAGTTGTTCGTGTTATTTTCCAACTCTGTGAAGAAATTCCCTGCATTTCTGCTGTTGTTGTTGCTTTACTTTCTGAGGTATAACCTAAATTTGATTTTAAAAACGCATGAAGCTTAAATTATTGATGTTTTATTCCAATAATACTCCCGAAATTTATCAGCCAGAGCCAAAAATCGACTATACATTGAAGGCTGTTGGTGGAAGTTTAACAGCCATTCCTGGTCTTTCTGATATGATTGATGTAAGTTTGCTTATGACGGGATTAATGTCGGTTGTTAACTAATTTTATCTAAATCATTTAGGCTTCATAATACTTAACTGGTTGATTTTATAGGATACTGTAAAAACAATAGTTACAGACATGCTTCAATGGCCACATAGGATTGTTCTTTCAATTGGTGGTGTAAATGTGGATACAAGGTAATGATAGTTCTGAATTCAACATTTTTTGTGAAAAATGTATATTTTAATTTCTTATTATTTTCAAATTATGCAGTGACCTCGAGCTTAAGCCTCAAGGACAGGTCACACTAACAATTGTGAAGGCAAATAATTTGAAAAACTTGGAAATGATCGGAAAATCTGATCCTTATGTGACTGCGTATATTCGGCCACTTGAAAAGTTTAAAACTAAGGTTGTTGATAACAACCTTAATCCTGTTTGGAATCATGTAATTCAGCTAATTGCAGAAGACAAGGAGACTCAGTTTGCTGTATTTGAGGTTAAACCTTTTCTTCAATTTGAAATCAAGTATAAGAAGTTATTTAGCTTAATAATATGATCATATGTGGTCTCGTAATGGCAATCGGCTGGGTTTTTGTGATCCCGGTCTCATACCCGGTTATAGAAACTTGTCCCATACCTAAGCTTGGCAAAATGGGCGGGTTGGGCAAAAGGTCAGAAAGTGTTTGAGTCAGGATGGATTTTATGCAAAATCAATTTGGGTCTAAATGGGTCGTTTTTAAAAAAACATCAATTTTGTTCTACTTAAAATGCGTTTTAAGTAGACAAATAGTTTAATTGCATAGTCGTTAGTAATTTTATCATCGAATATATTATTGATAAGTCTTATCCGTTTGAATTTAATTTATTCTCCTAGATTTTAGGTTACTTATCTTGACTCGTATTGTATTAAAGTGTTACCCATCTCAACTTGTTCCATGTTATGATACTACCCATCTCAACCCAAAATACAATAATTGTTTGCCCAAACCAACCATTTATCTTGCTTTAGATCAAGATTGTCAGGTATACCCATACTTGTCTAGTACATATTACTCCTTACTTATGACTCATCAGATTCGCATTTATACCTGTGAGTATTAGATATACCCTTTTATGATTTTTGTGGTTAAAAATCACCTGCATAGATGTCCATCACCTAAAACTTGATCTTAAACAGTTAAACTCACCTTAAAAACCGACTTGAACTATCAAATTCTTAACTACATTGATAGAAACTAGAAATTCAATTAACTAAGAACAAGAACAATGAGATAGTTGACCCGATTCGAGAGGGGTTAGTCTCCAAGAGTTTGTGTACAAACAATTAATTCAAGACAACAAAAAAATAAACAAGAACTGGAAATATAACCCTAAAACTAGTTGGAAGTTTCTGCCACCTTTCCTCACCCTCCTATATTTTTGGAGCATGTCTCCCACTTCTTTGATTTTTGAATCACCTCCCTCCATTTTCAATTGACTGGGTCCACGGGTAGGGTCCAATTTAACTAAGCAGGTTACAGGGTTCGTATCAATACTTCCCTCCCAAAGAACCGACTTGTCCTCAAGTCGAAATGGAGGAAGCAAAGAAAGTGCTTGCTGACCCGTGTCATAGACCAAACTGAGTTGTGCCTTGGACTGAGATTGCAAAGTCTTCTCTTGGACCACCATGTGCTGGAAATCAGCATGACTCCTTGGTCCTGATGTGATTCCTTGGAGTTTGTGATTATGGCCTTCGATTTTAACAATTAGGAACATCTCATTCCAATTTGCTTTGATTGTATTAAGAGAGGATAGCCATTGGATGCCTAATATGACTTCTTCCCTGCCAAGTGAGAATGGGTAGAATTCGTGTGTTATTTTGATGCCTGAAAGCTCTAATGACACCTCCCGACAAACCTGATTGCAACGTATAATGTCCCCATTGCCAAGTTGCACACCAAATGGAGTAACAAACTGAATTGGCAGATTAAGGTTGCTTACCAGGAGATCTGATATAAAATTATGTGTGGAGCCACTGTCGATCAACACTCTTAACCCCATGGATCCGATTGAACCTGGAAGTTGCATCATCTTGGTGGCTGAATTACCAAAAAGGGCGTTAAAACTGATATCAGCCTTATCTTCTTGTGTGTCCAGGTGATCAGCATCCGTTATGGCAGCTGGTGTATCAGTTTCACCCGGGACTTCCAGCAGCTTAAAGGTGCCCGTTTTACAGCGGTGTCCTGGACCATATTTCTCTCCGCATCGAAAGCATTCACCCCGAAGATATCTGTTGTGTTTTTCAGTATCAAACATGTGATTTTCAGTCTGTTTTTGGGCTGTAACAGTCATATTATTGCTATTGGGGCCTGCCGGAATAGAATCCAACTTGGTTGAGGTAGCGGGATTAACGCCTTTGCTGGCACGGTTGTGGCTAACCTTAGATTCGAACTCAATTGCCAAGCTCACCGCGTTGTAGACAGTACGCGGCTTATGAATTCGAACATCTGCCTTGAGTTCATCCTTTAATCCGTTCAAAAACACCCCTAGGAGGCAATGGTCGGGCCAATTAGAGACTCGGGAAGATCGTTTTGCAAACTCTTGTCTGTATTCTTGCACCGAGCCGGTCTGCTTAATGTTGCAAAGATGTTCATCCGGGTTTTGAAATTCAGCAGGCCCGAAGTTTTTTTGCAGGGCACGTACAAGATCTTCCCAAAATAGCAAGGGTTGATCAACAGAGAACCAAGAGTAGAAGTCTAAAGCATCACCTTCAATATGCATAGAGGCAACATCTACCTTCTCATCATCGGGTATGTTGTAATAACGGAAGTACTTCTCCGCTTTAAGGATCCACCCGCGTTGATCACCATCGCTAAATGTCGGAAAATCAATCTTATTGTAGGATTTATAATACCTGTTGTGATTCCAGGAAGCCTCTCCATCCTCAAACCTTCTGGAACTGCTCGACTTCCCCTTGGATTCCGCCTGATTTTTAAGCACTGCTACATCTGCCTTAAGTGATTCCATTGAGTCAAGCTTAGCAGCAATGGCTGCTAACTGCGCTGCAATAGGGTCGGAATGACTCCCACTGGACTCGTTTTGATTCCGGGTTTGCACCATCTTTGCTTTTCGTTTCCCGGCAACGGAACCAAATGATAGAAACTAGAAATTCAATTAACTAAGAACAAGAACAATGAGATAGTTGACCCGATTCGAGAGGGGTTAGTCTCCAAGAGTTTGTGTACAAACAAGATAGTAATTCAAGACAACAAAAAAATAAACAAGAACTGGAAATATAACCCTAAAACTAGTCGGAAGTTTCTGCCAACTTTCCTCACCCTCCTATATTTTTGGAGCACTCTCCCACTTCTTTGATTTTTGAATCACCTCCCTCCATTTTCAATTGACTGGGTCCACGGGTAGGGTCCAATTTAACTAAGCAGGTTACAGGGTTCGTATCATACATTCTAACTGTTATGTAATTATAATGATTTTAAGTTTTTAACTACTTCAACATACTAATCTTCTTTTCAGATTAAAAAATATTTTAATATACTCAGATAAACGGCTTCAAATAGTTGGCCTGTATCACCTAATTCCAAATACCTGTCTTGGATATTCAGGTTTTGTTTTTAACGTCGGGTTTGAGTTTTTGGCCATGTTTAATGTGGTGGTACCCGAACAGGTTTTGGATCAAGACATTGGTCAAGACAAGCGTTTGGGAATCGCAAAATTGCCTCTAATTGATCTTGAACCAGAAGTTGAAAAAGAGATTGAATTGAAATTGCAACCTTCACTTGATATGCTCAAAATAAAAGATAAGAAAGACAGGGGAACTCTCACAATCAAGGTATGCAGTTAATAACAAATTTATATAATTGCTTATAACATATTTACTAATTATAAACTGGAATATATATACATACATACAGGTCAAGTATCACCATTTTACCAAAGAAGAGCAAGATGCTGCTATAGAACAAGAGAAGAAGATTCTAGAAGAGAAAAAGAGACTTAAAGCAGAAGGACTAATTGGAAGCACCATGGATGCCATTGATGGAGCAGCCGGGTTGGTTGGGTCTGGTGTTGGGCTAGTTGGGTCTGGTGTGGTCTCAGGAGTCGGGCTAGTTGGGTCTGGTGTGGGGATAGTTGGGTCTGGTGTGGTCTCAGGAGTCGGAGCTGGAGCCGGGCTGGTTGGAAGTGGGCTGGGGGCTGTTGGTAGTGGAATAAGCAAGGCTGGAAAGTTTATGGGCCGGACCATTACTGGAACCAGTGGTTCTAGAAAGAGTGGCGCATCGACTCCAGTCAACTCTGTTGAAGAAAACGGTGGGGTTAAACCACGCTAACAATCGTTGGTTATATATGTTGTGAATTTGATTATCTTATTTTCATATGTTTTTTTTTCCTTATTTCTGTGTATTAAGATATTAATACAACTAGATTGACTGTAAATCATTGATGTTTCGGCATGCTGTTTTTTTAATGTGGATATCTTGAATGATGTTTTTGAAACTTGTTAATGTTGAATGTTGATAATGAAAAAAAGAAATATTTAATGTTTGAATACGTGTTTTATGAAGAGACAACAGAGAATATACACACAACACACATATAACAAACAGACAATGCAATAACCATAAGATTTAATAAACCAGGAATTAGCGTACCTTAATATCTAGGTGAGCTTGAAAATTTAGATCGACGAGGACATAGATTCCTTTGAAGCTGTTCATGATTCCTTTTTTGGGGATCTATGATTGGGACGCTCGCTCGCTCGTTTGGTTAAGGTTTCTGTTCATAGGTTTAGGTTTTTTTTTGAACAGCCATATTATTCTACTCCTACACTACACCCAATATTTCACCCTTGTTTGGATTTGAACCTAAGACATCTTTTCTAAGAGGCAATGCCTCTACCAAGTATCCTACTCCTACCAAGTATTGTTTATAGGTTTAGGTAAAACAATAGTTGTTGTTTAGTAATCTTAATTAGTTTATTCACCTACACGTAATTGTATAAGAAATAAACATTACAAAACAAATGTTGATAAATATACAATTAACGTAAAGTTTATAACATTTAAAAAAAATAACAGATAAGTACATTTATTACAAAGTATAGATTTATGTTACATGCGCGATTTTTTTTTTTTGGTATGATTGATTGATTTTATTCCTAAATCTACATATTTTAATTTTAATAATAAGGGATGTCTTGCTAAATACCTTCGTCGTCTATCCAAAAATCAACAAGGATTAAGTAAAATTTTGTAGTGGCTAAAATAAAAAAGTTATTATAATTTATGTGTAAATATGGGTGGGGTTAGAGACTGTGAGGGGCACAACTCAATTTTTTTTTTTTTTTTTTTTTAATTTGTTCGGGTTGTATCAAACAAATTTTTGGTTAATAGTGTTAAAATCTATTTAGGGGTCATAAAACTCTATCTGTATATGCTAGTCAAGTTCTTGATTCGATAATAACAAAGCACAGTTATTATGAAGAAATTGGTTTTTGCTTTATTTCACCATCATCGATTGAAAACATAACATCAGAACAAAAGGGTCTTAACAATACTAAACAAGGAAATAGTATATAAGGCTAAAAATAAGAAAATCATAATAATTACTTAATTAGTAAAATTATCTTCTTTATTCCCCCTCAAGTTGGAGCATGGAGGTCACAAATGCCCAACTTGCCAAGTAGAGATTGCAATTGTCGAGATCCCAATGCTTTGGTAAGTAAATCAGCCACTTGTTGTTTTGTATCGATGTATGTTGGCTCTATGTCTCCAGACTCAACTCGTTCTCTAACGAAGTAACAATCCATCTCTACGTGCTTTGTTCGCTCATGAAAGACAGGATTGTTGGCAATATGTTTGACTGCTAAGTTGTCACAGAAAAGAGTGGTCGGATTAGCTTGATTGACTCCTAGTTCTCTTAAGAGCCATCGCATCCATAAAATTTCGCTTACGGTGGTTGCCATTGCTCTATATTCAGCTTCTGCGGAAGAACGTGATACCACGGATTGTTTCTTTGATTTCCAAGAAACCGGTGCTTCCCCAATGAGTAGCAAATAGCCGGTTCTGGATCTCCTAGTATCTGGGCATCCAAGCCAATCTGAATCAGAGTAAGCCATAAGATTTGTTCCTCCAGATTTTGGAAGAAGAATGCCTTGTCCTGGAGTAGTTTTTAGATAACGTAGCACTCTCATGGCTGCTTCCATGTGATTTTGTCTTGGGTCTGCTACAAACTGACTCAGAACATTTACTGAGTAAGCAATATCGGGTCTGGTTGCTTGTAGGTAAAGTAATCTTCCTACAAGTCGACGGTACTGACCAACATCTACTCGTTCCAATTCCTCTCCTTTGCTAAGTTTTAAATTTTGTTCCATTGAGAAATTGCTAGGGCGACAACCCTGCATCCCACTATCCTCTAGTATGTCAAGGACATATTTTCTTTGACTAAGAACCAAGCCTTCTCGAGTTCGTGCAACTTCAATGCCCAAAAAATATTTTAGGACCCCAAGATCCTTTATGCTAAACTTGTTGTTAAGGAAATTCTTTGTTTCTTCTATTTTTGTTTTGTCATTACCTGCAACAATGACATCATCAACATATATAAGAACAACTAGGAAAATATTCCCATCTCTAAAGATGAAAAGAGAGTGATCCGCCTTTGACTGCGTGAAACCAGCTTCGAGCAGTGCAGAAGTGAATTTTTGATACCAATTCCTAGAAGCTTGCTTTAGACCATAAAGTGATTTTCTAAGTCTGCATACTTTCTTTTCTTTTCCCTTTTCAAAGCCTTCAGGAATTTTCATATAAACCTCCTCACTTAAATCGCCGTGTAGGAAAGCGTTGTTGACATCAAGTTGGTGGATAGTCCAACTTCTCTTCACAGCAATCGTAAGTAACGTCCGAACTGTTACTAGTTTTGCTACAGGAGCAAAAGTATCATGAAAGTCGACACCTTCCAATTGTGTGAAACCTTTTGCCACTAATCTTGCCTTATACCGTTCCACGTCTCCATTTGGTTTGTACTTTACTTTGTAGACCCATTTGGAATCTATAGCTCTCTTTCCCTTAGGAAGTTCCTCAAGAGTCCAAGTGCCATTTAGTTCAAGAGCCTTTATTTCTCTTTTCATAGCTTCTCTCCAATTTTTGTCTTGTGCAACTTGTTTAAAAGTTTTTGGTTCATCATGTGAAGTGATGGCTGTGAGAAAGGCTTTGTGAGACTTGGAGAATTTGTTATAAGAAATGTAATTTGCCATTGAATGTATCGTTGAGGAGTCTTGGTTAGGAGTGGGTAATGAATGGTCAATGGATGGAGGTAGCTTTACTTCGTAGCCATCAAGTCTTTTGGACCGAATTCGCTCTCTCTTTTCCCTAGTGGGAAGATCGTTATTGGCTTCAATGATAGGCTGAGACTCATTGTTGTCCATTTCTTCATTTTGTTGAAACTGATTTTCGTTTGTTTTGATATTGGGATGTGGGCCATCATGACTTTGTACAAGGTTGTGGCTTTGGTCATCAACTTGATTTTCAATGCCGTTATTTTCATTTATTACTTCATTTTGATTTTTACCACTTTCATTTGCATCATCATTCTGACCACTTTTATTTGCATAACCATTCTGACCACTTTCATTTGAATCATCATACCAAGGTAGATTTTCAAATATTTCTGGTTCCTCATCACATTCAAGCACCTTGTTTGATTCATTTGGAAAAACATTCTCAGCAAATCGAACATCTCTAGAAACAATGATTTTATTTTTGTCAAAATCAAAAACTTTAAAACCTTTGGTTCCCGGAGGATAACCCAAAAACATACCCGGCTTCCCCTTTTCTTCGAACTTATCCCCTCCAGTTTCGGTGCTACGATAGTATGCAAGACAACCAAAAACTTTCATATGTTCATAATCTGGCTTTTGCTTAAAAACGATCTCATAGGGAGTCTTATTTCCAATTGTTTTTGATGGCAATCGGTTGATGATGTATGCGGCTGTAAGAACACATTCACCCCAAAAACGTGAAGATAGTTTAGCTTCAAATTTCAAGGCCCTTGCGGTTTCGAGCAAGTGACGATGTTTTCGCTCCACTACACCATTTTGTTGTGGTGTGTGTGGACAAGTGGTTTCAAGTAAGATTCCTTGTTCGGTGTAAAAACTGATCATACGATTTGAACTGAACTCACCACCGTTGTCACATCGAATTCGTTTGACAGTTTTGTCAAATTGAGTTTTAACCATTTTATGAAAGTTAATTAAACAATCACTTGCTTCATATTTGTGTCTTAGAAGAAAAACCCAAACTGAGCGACTGTAATCATCAACAATGGTTAAAAAATAAGTTGCTCGTGTGAGGGATGGGGTTCGATATTTTCCCCATATATCACAATGTAGAAGTTCAAAGCAGTTTTTAGTTTTAATAGAACTAATAGGAAAGGGTAACCTGGTATGTTTAGCTTTGGCACACGAATCACAAATAACATCACTGATCTTTGAAGAATTCCTCTTGATAAAATCAAAACTAGAAAGTTTTTCACTTGAGGCATGTCCCAAGCGTTTATGCCAAACATCAAAATTAACCGCCATGGCCTTTTTTTTGCTTCCCATCATGCTCATCCAATAGAGTCCTTTCTTGCATTTACCAACCCCAATCAACCTCCTTGATTTCAAGGTATGCATTACACAAAATTCAGGGAAAAAAGTTACAGCACATTGTAAATCTTTTGACAAACGACTGACAGATAGGAGATCACAAGTAAAACTTGGAATGTATAAAACATCATTTATATGTATTCCATTAGGCAAGATGCATGACCCTGTTCCCTCAACTGGGATAGAAGAGCCATTGGGTATAGTAACAGGCTGCTCACTTGTGTTTCTAAAATCATCATTAAACCAATTCAGTCTATGGGTTATGTGATCGGTAGCACCCGAGTCCACAACCCATTTGTTGTTAGTTTCAAAATTACCTGTCATGTTTGCCATTGATGGAATCTCATTCTCAGTGGTAGTACCTTCATCAACAAATATGCCAAGAAATTGCCGATATTGTTCGTTGTTTAACCCAGGAATGGGACTATTATCGGCCCCGACATAGATTGCTTTAGCCTTAGGTTTGTGGTGGGTGGTATCCTTGCGTGACCTTGAACCCTCCATTTGTTTTCCGTCAGTTCCAACCATGGTGATGGCTGTAGAATTTGATCAGTGGTTAATGTTGGTCGGGACGGCGTGATGCCTGCTCTGGTACCATGAAGAAATTGGTTTTTGCTTTATTTCACCATCATCGATTGAAAACATAACATCAGAACAAAAGGGTCTTAACAATACTAAACAAGGAAATAGTATATAAGGCTAAAAATAAGAAAATCATAATAATTACTTAATTAGTAAAATTATCTTCTTTATATTAGGAAAACTTATTATTATTATAACTGTAAAAATATAACTAAAAATTGAATTAGAATAACTCCCACACTTATACATAACTCTCAACTTGGCTATATATTTATAACTAGTTTATTACCCGTGTGAACACACGGATTAAATATAAAATATTAAAATATTAATGGTAAAAATTTAAAAATAATAAATGATGATATTTTTATATAAAATGATTTAATTATGTATCAATAATTACTTTAGATAATAAAACAATAATCAAAATTTTTAATAACAATAGTAATATCTTTAACATTATTAATTTGTAATAATTGAGATATTTGAACTAACTAAAGTTAAAAATCTAATTAGTTAGTTTTATATCAAAAACTAACTATTTTTAAGTAAGATGAGAAGGTAATATTTTTGTAATTATTAAAGTTAAATAACCTAATTTGAAATTACTGTTAAACATATACAAAACAAAAAAAATGTAACTTTTATCCCCATTTACGTATTTTTCTGCTTATATTTATTTTTTTTGAAGTAAATTGTTTTTTAAGAATTTTTTTTTGTAAAACTATTATTTCCTAAAAATAAAAAATTGAAATATTTCTTATTTTTTAAAAAAATGATATTTATGAAAAAATATATTTTATAAACTTTTTAAAATATTTTTTATAATAAAATAATTCGATTTAAATATATAAAAACTATTTTTGAATTCGCAAAATAAAAATAATATCATTAGTTATTATTATTATAATTATTCAATAAGATAGATAATATAATTGATTTAATAGGAGAGATAATATAATATATTTAATAAGAGATAATTAAATGATTGCATAAAAAATTGACAAATGGCATTATGGCCTTAGAATGTGACATGTGGCAAATGAAGATTTTTGTTTATTAGAATAGATAGATTGAAGCCCATTTAATCGACAAGTTATCTAATAAATTTTAATAACCTCTTAAACTCAAAAACCCTCTAGTAACCAAGTTACATAGGCAAACCTAAAAATATTACATTTATGAGTGATATTTCGTCTGGTTTATTATTTATGTTGCTTTATTTTGACACAATTTCACACCGCACATCAGGCACGATCAACCCAAAGGCGGAGGCAAGGCTTATGGAGGCGGATAGGCCCTCCACAATCGAATGTTAAAACACATTGTTTTTAAATAATTTTGTTTAATTCATAAACAAAACAGTGACACAAATCTGATTATAAAGGACACAAACTTGTTTACAGAAGAACACAATTGGAAGTGAATAATAAAAATTGTGATCTTTTCATATACGAATAATAACTTGAGATATAATTTTGAAATTGATTTTCCAAGCAATTGTTTTTCTAATTGCTTTTCATAGTTTTGTTTTATGGTTTAACTAACTTGACCCACTTTTTACTTGGACCGATAAGTTTGATGTGATTTCAACTAACCTGACCTATTTTTTACCAAACCCATTTTTACCGACCCATTATTTACCCCCATAAAAAAATTTCTAATTCCATCACTCGATCCACCTACACTTGGACACTATCTCATGGAATTAATCAGCCAAGACAACAACCTTAAATCGATTAAGAAAATACAATTATTAAGAACAATACACAATTATTGAGTAAACTTATTTTTATCATAATTAAGAAAATATAACTACAAACTAGATGATAATAACTCTCCTATGAATATTCTTACATAACCCTAAACATGGCTATGTATTAATATTTGGAACCTAACTTGGCAAACAATTTGATAAACTTTAAAACCAACTTCTTATTAGAGTAACACAGGTCGACCCCACCTAGGAATTTAGGTATTTCTGGTTAGTGATAAAAACCGGTTAAAAACAGACCTTTTTTTAATTAATTAAATACCAAAATGTCAATAAACTTTTATTTTTATTTATATTAAAAATAAGAAATTACCAAACATAAATTCGGTTACATAAAAAACATACAAAATAATGAATACATTTTATTTTTATATATATAAGCATCGTGGTTGTCCTCTTTGTCACCATTGTGAAGCGAAAGTTATATGTTTTCAAATGAAAATATACGACAATAATACAAGCAGTTTTTTAATATTTAATTTCAAATCCAAAGAGAAATAACAATTTTTTTTTTATCATTATCTATGTTTTCAAAGATTCTAGTGTTGTAATCAAACGGATATAGTTAATATCTATCTATACTAATATATAAGAGCAAAATGGTCTAAAAATCGATTTAAATTATAAACGGCTATATGGCCGTTAAAACAATGGCTGATTTGTTTTTACAAAGATTTAAATCAGTTATGTGAAATCCCAAAATAGTTATGAAACTATGGACTGAATTGATTTGAAATTGATTTTTATTCAATCGGGTTTAAACCGGTTAAATAACTTTTTTTTTTTCCAATTATAGATGACATATCTCAATAATGAGTATTTAAACTCTAACGCGGTGTTTCCTAGTTTATTAGAGGAGAGAACGGAAAGGAAAAGAAAGTGAAAGAAATGAGAGGGAAGGAAAAAAATGGATTTCTTTCCTTCCATTTCCTTCCAAATCGGAAGAAAATAAAAGCTAGGTAATTTTGCTTAGGTTTCCTTCTACTTCCCTTCTTTTCTCTCCTAAAATGAAACTCGGAAACACAACATTTTTTATTTTCTTTTCCCGTCCCTCGTTAAATGATATTCGGGAATACAAAATTGTTTCTCTTTTCCTTCTATTTCCTTTCTTTTCTCCCCTAAAATAAACTTGGGAACATAGCGTAATTGATTTGGGTGAATTCCTCCTTTATTTATTTATTTATTTATTTATTTATTTAGGATTAGTGAAAAACCAATGGTAAATCTTCGGTCTTCAAACCCCTACTAACCATGGAAAGCGTGTAAATGCAAACTCAAGTTATCGGGTCGATGGCCTTCACGAATACCGATCTTAGTACTTTTGAAATTGGAATAACTAAATTGTTGCTCTACTAATTAATCCACGCCACTTTTATTTTAAATAGTGATGAATTTATTTTAGAATTTAGATCTAAGATGCATTTCTAGGCGTTTAAAATTTAGTTAAGAGCGGATGAAAGACAATATAAAGGTTTCAAGTTCAATCCTTGCTTTAAACAATTTTCCTTAATTTGAGGTCACTGATCCGGTTGTTTGCGGCCGCGTTTTACCTATTCATCTTGTTTAGTCACGTATTAGAGGGGACCTGAGGGTGTACCACGTAAGCGAGTTTCCATGGTATAAAAATTAGTTAAAAGTGGTCTTCAACGCATAAATGAATAAAAGAAAAACCTTAATTAAGCGTGAAAACAACGATGACGTCCAATTAAAGTTTGACTAATTTGCATTTAAATTCATTGGACCAAACAACGTTGAGATGATATGAGACATACATGATTATTTGTTTAGAGTCATGTTACACACACACCCAACTCCTAAATTTTACTCCTATACGCTTCGTATAAACTTATACAAGGCTATAAAACGACCAATCATTAACTATCAAATTTCTCAATATTAATGATTGGTCTCGTATAACATATATGGAGCATATAGGTCTTATATGAGACGCAAAGGGGTCTTAGAGCAAGTGCGGAAGGTGCGACCGCACATGACCCATTTTTTTAGGGGGGCCTAATTTTTTAAAAATATTTATATATATTGTATATATTAATTTATTTTAAAACAAACACATATAATTTATATTCCAATTTTTTTAAATATATTTAACCCAGTTACGGATTTTATAAAAGCTAAAAGAAAAACTTGTTTTTTAAACATTTGACCCAATAATTCATTACAATAATTTAGGCAAAAAAAACAAATTAATTCACTTTATATTTAGTTACAAACTAATTATCACACACGCACACATAGAGACCCATTTTTAGCATTCGGACAGGGCACATAATCTCTCAGAGACGGCCCTGATGAGACGTATACAAACCAATCATTGTTAAATCAATTTGTGTTGGAGGAGGTTATACGCTTCACATGACATGTACGAGACATATAATAAGTGTCTAAATAACCAAACGCCTTGTTTAATTTAATTGTTTGAAAGCGTATTTAATTAACTTTTATGTGGACCATGTGGACCCTCATCTGCTTCCATGACTAGAAAAGAAAGAAAGAAATCAAAGCAATAGAAAAGATACATGTTTAACCAAGGGTTTTTAGCATAATGGTTACCTTATTGGCTTCTCTGTGGGAGGTCACGGGTTCAAATCCCTTCCAATGCGAAATAGGGGTCCTTGGAAGGTCAGGGGATTTTCTGGTGCGGTTTCCTCCTGGGGTGGTGATGGGGTCTCAACGGAGATCATGGTAACTAAACCTTGGTGTGCTTCACACGTTGAGATCAAATGCCGTTTAAAAAAAAAAAGAAAGAAAGAAAAGATAGATTTTAACTCTAAACCACTTCAAATAACAAGGCTTCTTACAGACATAAAAAATGGGTCATTTGTTTGGGCAAATGGGTTGATAAGGTAGTGTAGGTTTCGTTTTATATGTGTCTGGGCCGGCCGACGAGAGGGGCGAAGTAGGTGACGACCCCAGCCTGACTTGTTAAGGGCCCGGAATTTAAAAAATATGTATATTTAAAAGATAATTTATATAAAAATATATTATTATGTTACAATAATTTGGTTTTATTAATTTTCTTTTACAATTATATTCATATCATTGACCTTTTATATATAAAATTACTATTGATCTTTTATATATAAAATTACTAACCTCTTTTTTTTAAAAGAAGTTTAAAACCCAACCCAATTTCTCAATTTCAAGATTGTGTGGTTACGTGAAACAAGAAGGGATAAATTTGTAAGAATGTAACCAACATTTTATTTTGTTACAATCAAGTTACTCAAATTTTTTTTCCTAATTAAGTCATTCAAGTTATTTTTGTATTTAAATTCTATGTTTTTAACTTGAATAGTAGGTAATACATATTGATATAAGTTTGAATGAATAATTTTTTTAAAAAAAATGACTGAGTTGAATTAATAATTATTAATTTTAACTAATATCTGACAAATAGCAAAAAATTAATAATTAATAATTATTTATTTAAATCAGTCATTTTTTTAAAAAATTATTCACTCAAACTTATGTCAACATGTATTACTTATAATTCAGGTTACAAAAATAGAATTCAAACACGAAAATAACTTGAATGACTTAATTGAGACAAAAAAAAGTTTGAGTAACTTGATTTGAACAAAATAAAAAATTGGTTACTTTTGTACAACGCCTTGATGTCGTTCCTCGTTACTCTGCCAAAGTGTTGGAATCCGTCGTTCCATTAGCCTCGTCAATTGCTGAAAAAGTGAATCATGCAGGGTTAACTTGTTATCATCTGATCTTTTAATTTTTTGTTTTATATCAATGGATTACATCATTTGATACTTATGAGATTTGAATTTTGTGATCGATTTTGGTTTTGAAAAATTTTAATTGGAGGTTTAATTTTTGTACCTCAATATAACGGGTAAAAATCAAATAAAAAAAATTTTCTTAACAAAAATAATAAACAAGATAAGTTTCACATATGATATGTTAAAAAAAGAAGGGACAATAATTTAGTTCTAACATCTTATATTTGCACAAATTTTTTTTTATTTTGTATTTTTTATACTAATTTTTTTTTTTGCTAGATTTGTGTTTTTTTACTGGATTTTTATTTTTATTAGATTTTTGTTTTCTTACTGGAGTTTCGATTTTTCTATACTAGATTTATTTTGTTTTTACTTGATTTTTGTTTTTTACTAGATTTTTGTTTTTTATTTATGATTTTATTTGCGGTTTATTATTTTTATATACTATTGAAGGGTAGGAAAGCTGGATCAAGCCAAATGAGTGATATTTACACTAGCCTAATTAATTAAACGTACTGAAAAGAGTAAAATATCATTTTAGTCCATGTGGTTTGACAACTTTTGTCATTTTAGTCCAATAGTTTAAATTTTGTCATTTTGGTCACTATTGTTTCATTTTATTGTCATTTTGGTCATTATGGTGTCCATTTTATTGACATTTTGGTCCAATTAAATTTTAAAATTTTGGACTAAAATGACAAAATTAACCAAACCATAAGGACGAAAATGACAACAAAATGGAAACCATAATGACTAAAATGACAAAATTTAAAGTATTGGACTAAAATGTCAAAAATTGTCAAAGCACGGGGACTAAAATTGCATTTTACTCTACTGAAAAAAACACATATACCTTCACTAACATAATCTAAAAAATAAAAAATAAAACCTCACCCCCAACGCATACAGAAATACTTTCTGTAAATAAACTAACTGACTAACTAACATATTATATTTTCATCTTTTAGTAGGATGTTATGGAAAGACAGAGAGACATGTTACCCCTATCCTAGCTAGGATACAGAGACTTTAGGAAGTAGTAGCTGGCTCAAAGTTATTGTTTGAATTTAATTATCCCAACTTTTTATATGTTATTTTCACAAAATAAGTAAATTAATATTAAAATTAGTGCAATTTTACTTTTCTCCATAAGGGCCACACATATATACGTTATATGCATGCACCACAAATTGGGCGTGAAAATATTTTATCCATGACAATCTTAATTAAAAGAAAGAAAAATGGATACGTTAAGTTGAATTAAATTGATGTTTTTTTTTTAAATGACTAATTTATATCTAAACTGAGTCAATTAAAACTCATTTTAAACTACACGTATCCTAACATGCACCTATCCTGACCCAAACATGTTATTATCCATTAACCAAACTGATTCAACCCGTCTATGTTGTCAGGCTTGGACACGCGCGCGCATGTGTGTGTGTATATATTACGTATGTATCAATATATGCATGCATGCATGTTAAATTTTGTAGTGATCCAAAGAGTAATATCCTTATAATATTACATCTACACGGATCATGTCCACTAAACTCATATTTTTATTATTTATTATTCACTTCTTTCAATAATTAACCAACTCTCGATCACTCTAAATACTTATACATATCACATAAATAAATACGTAATGAAATCTAGAAAAACTACAAATCGAAAACTGAACCAAAAATCATCTGGTGGTCCGATCCAATGAACACACCACCGTTAGCCCCTGCCATTCTCGTCCTCGGACCACCGCTCGTCTTCAAAGCCTATGAACCCCAATTTTCAAGCAAATTCAACTTCCTCAAACCATGGAAAACCACTGATCCTCTCCTCCAATTCATCTCCACTCATTCAGCCAACGTCAAAGCCATTTTCTGTTCAGCGGTCAGTCCGGTGACGGCCGAGATCATCCGAAGCCTGCCAGAGCTTCGGTTCGTGCTAGCTAGTTCCACCGGCGTCAACCATATTGACCTCCGAGAATGCAAACGTCGAGGGATCGTTGTGGCTAATGCTGGCACGACATTTTCGGAAGATGTGGCGGACATGGCGGTAGGGTTGGTGATTGATGTTGTGAAAAGAATCAGTGCTGGTAATCGGCTTGTGAAGGCGAGGGTTTGGCCCGGCCCGGAAGGAGGAGATTACCCTCTTACACGTAAGGTTTGTTTAATTTTCCATTAAAGAAAACGTGTTTAATTAAAAAATAATCAAATATAATATAGTTATGTTAGATATAAAAGCTATCGCCCCATTTGTGTTATACGCGTATAATGTATATATATGTGGGCTCTTAAAGGACAAAATAAAAGTGCACTAATTTTAACGTTATTTCAATTATTTTGTGAAAATAGCGTTAAAATCATTGGGATTATCAACTTCAAACGATAACTTTGAGCCGAGGACTCTTTCGGAGCAGCCTTTCTATCCCATTTGGGATAGGGGTAAGGATATCTATCCTTCCCCCCGAGACCCTACTGAAAAGTGGGAATATACTGGGTAAGGTTGTTATATAAAAGTTATAATTACATATATAATAAACTATATATAAATAGAATACTAAATGAACTAAGCCCGACCCAATTCGAGATTGAGTCGAGCTTAAAAATACTCACGAGCAGCAAATAAAGCCTTAAATAGGCTTAAAGCTTGATCTCAAGTCCGACTAGTATACTACCTTATTGACTACTAGTAAAATATATACGATGATAACTAATTGATTAAACCGTCTGCAAGTTCCAGTTGGGTGGCAAGCGAGTCGGGATTGTCGGACTAGGACAAATCGGGCTACATGTCGCCACGAGACTTAACGCCATGGGTTGTATCATCTCATACACATCAAGAACCATGAAACCACATGTGACATACCCTTTCTATCCTACAATTCATCAACTAGTGGCCAACATTGAGATCTTGATCATTTCTTGCGCGTTAACAGAGCATACACATCACATGATCGATCGAGAAGTGATGCTGGTTCTAGGCAAGGAAGGGGTTATTGTTAATGTCGCCCGAGGAGCAATCATCAACGAGAAAGAACTCGTTGAATGTTTGGTCAAAGGGGAGATTGGTGGTGCTGGTTTGGATGTTTTTGAACACGAGCCTAACTTCCCCGAAGAGCTTTTTGGAATGGATAACGTTGTGTTGACACCTCATCATGGTGCAGTGACCGAGGACGCATGTAGGAGTCTTTATGATCTTGTATGTAAGAATCTTGAAGCATTCTTTTCAAACAAAGCTTTGGAGTGTGAGGTGATGGATATGTGAAAGAACATGCTTGTTTGAACTTGTATTAGACATGATTCGATAATAATAGTACTAAAAAAGTCCTCAAATGATTTTTTTAGTTTTTTAAAAACCGTGAGAACCCACTTACGTGATAAAACCACAGATCCCTCAATCTAATGATGTAATCGACCCAATATATCATAGAATCACGTCGCATCAACTGTGATGATGAGATAATCACATTGTCATGGCATGATATGCGCTCAAATCACATGTTTTTATCCCCTTATTGAGGCTGAAATCTAAAGGAGAATACCATTTTAAATTAACATGTAAATGTAAGTTGTTTACAATAAGATGATCCAACTGTAGTTTCACATTTAAAAAGTATACCAAAAAAGTCAACTATAATGTTCTTCACTGCTCGTCTACGACTACTCGATTTAGAGGCGTAAGAGGTTAACAAGGGTTTGATAATCAGAACAATTTAAAGGGAACAGTCACAAAGAATAGAAGAATGAACAGTGTGGGAGCGTACCATTTCGAGTCATTCATTTATCTTGCAACCTCGAATGTATGGATGGTCGAACTTGATGTATTTGACCCAATATGAGTGGTACCTGGTCATAGCCAACTCGAGCCACGGTTTCATGTTACCGTTGTAGTGAATAACGGCTGCATTCTCAATTTCACTCTTATCAATACTAGGATTATAGCCCAAACCAAGTACATGCCAAGATTTGTTTAGTGGATGTGTAAGCCCATAAAATGTCATCAATCCTGGAGGCAAAGTCCCAAGCTTCCATAAAACCCGGTCTTCATTCTAATATCCAACAAAAAAAATGCAACTATATTAAGAACCAGATAATATTTGATTGAAGCGAGAAAAAAAATAATAAAAGGAAAGGCAAATTGGATTTTAATAATTCAAATTATGACCCATTACAAAAATAATAATTCATACTAACAGTTTCACCAATGATAACCCGAACTTTCATTTTGGGCAATCCCAGTATCATAATCATCAAAGATTTACATTCGATTTCACTCACAATGATGACAATGAACAATCAGGGAAACTTATAAGCAAAATCCAGTGAAAATAAAGTGCAAATTAAGTGTAAATCATTGATGATCATTATACCGGGATTTTCCTTGACAGGGAAAATGAAAGTTAAGATTTTTATTGATCAAACCGCTAATATGAATTATTATCAACCAATAAGTCATAACATTTATGACTAAAATCCAATTTGTCAGAAAGATAAACTAACCATATTTTGCCACTTGTGGTAAATTCCTGTAATATCCCGCTTTTTCCATTGCTTAAGGTCAAACATATTCATCCCGTAAGCCCATCCACAGGCATTAGGGTCAAAGTTGCGGGCAATATGAGGATTTGAGAAATTTAAATACTTATCAAAACGGTGAAAGCTTTCGCCACATGTTTCAACAGCACCGTTGACTTTCCCATGAAGGTCAACTTTCCACAACCCGGTCAAATCTTTCTGGACAACAATGTCGTCATCAAGAAAAAGGATTTTATTTAATTTGGGATAAACTTGTGGGAGATAAAACCTAAGGTGGTTTAACATGGAAAGATACTTAGGGTTTCTATATTTTAGATTTGATGATCCGGCTGAGAGTGTTGTGTGATGATCTGCTTTGAAATAAAATTCTTTCATTGCAGCTGATTCTAGCTGTCGAAGAACGGGACAATATGACGAATTTAGCCATTTGAATTCATCAACATTTTCTACATGGATTGTAGCATTACCGGGTGGGTTCAATAAAAACCACATATTCATTGCTCCAAAGTTTAGTTTATCAGAAACAAGATGGAAAACATGTTTCTCTGGCTCCTGTAATTGCAAGAAAGATAACATAATTAATTCATGAAAACAACTGCTGACCAATCATAGTTTCGATTTAAGAAATATTATTGCAGAAATCATCCGATGATCCTATCAAAAGTAACTCGTATTTAAACCATCATTCTTGGCTTTTTGTTGCACACAAATATTTTAGCGTGAATTGCCAAAAAACTTTCTTTCGAAAATGCTAGTAACCAATTTTGAAAACATTGGACATTAAAAAAGTAAAAAATAATTATTATTAAATATCTCAAAATGATCATTCTTGCCAAAACAAATTCCAAAGAATGATAAATTTATAAAGTCAACCTTTCTTTATATTGAACTATAACAACATTACCCAGTATATTCCCATTTTTCAGTAGGGTCTGGGAGGGAAGGATAGATACAAACCTTACCCCTATCCCAATTGGGATAGAGAGGCTGCTCCGAAAGAGTCCCCGGCTCAAAGTTATCGTTTAAAGTTGATCATCCCAATGATTTTAACGTTATTTTCAATAAAAGTCTATTTTTAACATGTACATTGAACTATAACGTTGTATTTAATTTATATAGTTGGGATGTGTTTTATCTCAAGCATGTCAAATCATACAAGTTAGCTAAATTTCCAAAGGTCAAAGGGTTGAAAGTCAATAAAAGTCTATTTTTAACATGTACAATCCCCTAAATTATTTTGTTAAAAATTAGATTACAAATGTAACAATAACTAATAAATTGATCTTAAATAAAATGAATTAAAATATGAACAAAAAAGCGCATGCAGATCAACCATATCACATCCCACCTAGATATAATTGACCCATTACCCAATATGCCTGTGAAACCATCTACAATGACATTCTAAGAAACTATGAACCACATAAATATTTACCTTAGCATTCATGATTGTGGAATTAACCACTACCGAAGCAGCCAAAACATTATCAGAGAAGAGAGCGTAGTGATATAGGCTCGGGTTCTCAAGATTCTCACTTTTAGGGAATTTTCTTTTCTCTGGTGGAAGAAGATAATACTCGATTGTTAACCTCATTGATAAACAATGAATTCCATTTGGAATTGTTTTAGCTGCTAGCTGGCTTAAGAAAGTGCTTTGTTTTTTCAAGCTACGAACTTGTTCATCAGCCGATTGAAGCATAGCTCTTAATTTCCCAGTAACTAATTTGCAGTCATACACTTGGTCTCTGGCTTTTGACAAAGACTGGCCCATGGCTTTTATTTTCTCCGGGGCACTATGATCAATAACAAGACCAAAACTAGAAAAAATTAAAAAAATATATATAATAAACTTTGAGAGTGTTTGGATGTGTGCATTGAAACTTCAAAATGATTATGTGATATTAAATAACCAGAATCAGATCAATTGTAATAAGATGAGCTGTAGAAAGTAGTATATGCTTTTGCTATTTCAAGTTGTTTACCAATTTTTATTATTTAAGAAATAACTAAATAACATGACCAAAAATAACATCTTTTCCAATAAATAAGAGCTGTTTTGTGAAACAATAAAGACCATTTATTTATTCAAACAATAAAGACCAATTATTAATCAGGCAATTGATTCTTAAATGCAAGCCCAAGAAGCCCTTTAAATTTGCAACAAAGTGGCACACTTACCCATGGTTAAGATCATTATCTGTTGTTGAATCTCCTAAAGCACGTTGACTTTCTTTAATTCGAGTTTGTAGTTCATTAGCCAAGTTTGTCTTGTTCTTCATCAATGCAATGCTGACATAAACCCTAGCCATGATCATTTGATCTCGCATTAACCTTACGGTTGTATCTATGTTTTCATTATCAGTTTCTTTCCTCCATATACTGTACTTCCCAAGAACAGCAGAATCAACTGATTTGGATCGTTCAATGGCTGCATTTTCAAGCTTTATAATTACATCATCATCTTGCTTTAATAGATCAGCGGCTCGTTTTTCACGTCTTTTTTCTCTAAGTTGCTACATAAAATTAACAAACTACGTTTAATAATTTACTTGATGAGTATGGCAAATGGAAGATTAGAACTGGCAATTTTTATCATTTTATTATCTATGGGTTGATCAGGGTCAAATGGGTCAAAAGACACCCAAAGCATACTTATGACAAATGCAGCCTCCTAAATCATTTTATTCAAAAATATGATTATTAACATCACAATATAGATTGCATAATCACATTTTAAACACATTGATAATTTATAATTATTTTCAGAAAGATGGACAAAAATGTGTTGGCATACAAATCCAACCTGACCCGTTCCATTTTGTTTCAAACAAAAAATAAAAACCTTTTGACCCGTTAAAACAACCCACGCACCCATTTTGCCAACTCTAGGTTACTTGCTCATAAGTTCAAATACCCTTCTTGCTAGGTTTGCAGGTGAATCATCAGATCGAGTATGATCAGCTGCATTAACAAAAACATGCATAAATGATTAAATGTCATTATACTTGCATACAATTAGATGTATTTCAAAAACATCATTTAAAAAAAGAAGGAAAAAAACAGTTACCATCTACAGATATATTATGTTTAACTTTTGGGGCCTCTTGCATGTTAACCATATCAATTACATTTTCTTGACCATCAATCTTCCAAGAAGCTGAAAAGTTGTTTTTCCGAAAAGAATCAAGGCTCAAGGGTCCCATGTCATCTGTACTGGCCTTGATGACATCCATAACCTAAAGCATACAGTCAAACGATACTAAAACCATGAATAACTGTTTAATTCTTTAAAATACAGAAAGAATATTCAATAGCATGCCTCCTTTGAGAAAAGAGATTTGACGTGTTTCAAAGCAAGCTTTGTTCTCCAATCTACATCCTGCAATTCTTGATGGTTGCTAATACTAATTGAGGAACCGTTTTGATCTGCACGAAAGAAAGCACAAACAAAAAATAATTGCACACAGTTTTATCAGAATTAAAGATTACTAAAGCTACAGACTTGTAAAAAAGATTAATTGATGCCACGAAACATTCATAAAGATTAAAAGAACTATTCATTTCCATCATTTACTTCATTTTCCACCTTGTGTGTTCCGTCTCAATTATCTTTAAATCAAGTACCGGACCGATTAAAAGATCTTTGTTTCACTTCATTCATGATCACTTAACACTGAAGTACCGTGTTTTCACATATCAGCTAAAAATCGAATCTATTCATAGTACATATCCTCTACTTAGGCCATATATACCACACTAGTTCAGAATGCATCTTCATGTTTCTTATCTTTCACTACAGCCTCTCAGTTATCTGACATTTTTTTATATTTATTAACTTCAATTTAATCCATCTAAACCAGACAAGTTAAAAATGAATTCTGATTGTTAACTAAGCTTTATAGCATCAATATCAACCTTTAAACTGTATGATCAAGTACTATATCAATTTTTTACTCTTACCCTACACAAAAAACCAATTTTAACAAGTCAACACTGAACTCTATAAACCTCAAATTTGTAAAATTGCAGCTACCAAGAACCCTAGCAATATATCTCAGCAAAATCACGTTATCCAATTATAAATAAGCAAAGTTGGTACTTGTACTAACCAATAAAATCAGATGTATAAATCCCACGTCCAATGAAGAACACCATGGGAAA
Source organism: Mikania micrantha (assembly GCA_009363875.1). Lineage (NCBI taxonomy): Eukaryota > Viridiplantae > Streptophyta > Magnoliopsida > Asterales > Asteraceae > Mikania > Mikania micrantha. The sequence continues at coordinate 51,262,746 of CM018689.1, read as the reverse complement.
AAGAACTAAAATCAACACAAGAGTCAAAACTGGAAATCGAGATCCACCACCACCTCTGTTTCTACCCAAACTTGATCCCCCTTTCTTGATCGCCATCTTCGATCAAGAAAAAACCCTAATCTCAGATACCCACCAACAAAAACCTGCAAAAAGCTGCATCATTTTCGTGAATCTACTCATAATCAAACACAGAGATAAACATTTCTTACTCGAGTCACAAGGGAAAGAGAAATCTTGAAATAAAACTTATTATTTAGAATGATAATATAGTAATACCAGTAAATTACATTGCATTTGAGCAAATTGAAGATAAAGATGAGTGAAGTAAGAATTTACAAGCCCTAGAATTACCAATGCTCTATTATTGGTTTGTCGATGCAGGGGAGAAAACAAAGATCAGCAATCGCGGACTTGGGTTTTGTGAATCCAAAAGATTTTAAGAAATCTTGAACGATTCTTGAGTTTGATCCGTACCAGTTTCCAGGTTGTCTTCCGCATCATCACGACGCCATTTATGCCAGGGCTTTATTCAAGATTTTGAGTTGTTTCCCCTTTGCACCCATCGAGTTTGCAATTAATTAGTTTTACACCTTGTGCATTAATTAACTGTATTAAAAAAAATTAATATTCATACACCACCTCCGCATGTTCTACACATTATACTTATGTCAAATCATTAAATAATACTTACATAATTTTTATTCATACATATTTTTTAAATATTTTTTAATATAAAAATATACAAAAGATATTGTTATTCGTACACTGGTTTACAAATACTCATACCCAAAAAAAATTGAGATAATATCATATATCTTCTTATTAAACATTAAAATTACATATATTCCCAATGTTAAACTAAAATTACAAACATGTCCATGTTCCAAAATTGCTCCTTAGGAGGTAGAAATATGGGAATTGTTTTTAGTTAGTTTATTAAGTGTAAAATAGGAAATACATTAGTTTTTTTATAATGAAATGGATAAATATGTAATGAGTTTGGTTTAGAAAGAGAAAATATGTAATTTACTTTTATGATTGGTAAATACATAATAAATAGTTTTAGTAAACGATATATGTAATTGACCAAAAAAATTCATGCTTTGTATTGGTAATTTGACCTATAATGCTCTCTTTTGTTACCTAAAATAATTACAACATCATAATCAATAAAAAAAAATTACTTAATTTACGCTTGATTTTATTCACACATTTTCTTATCTCATACAATATAATCATTTTAAGTAAAATTGAGTGTAAGTTTTTCATTACTAAATTATATTGCGATCTTCTATAATAACAAAAATAAAAGTTACGAATGAAATTGGGAGTAGAACCAAAAGCTTGATCAAGTAGATTATAACTTCGGGAAGTGGTTGGTCAAATCAAATATTACCTATACCAAGGTTTGAGGTGTAATATTTTTATACATAAACTCAAATTCATGGTTCATGATATTGTAACTATGATTAGTGATTTGTCACTACATATAAAAAGTTATAATTTAATCATGAATTCTATATTACAAATCCATGATTCATTAGGATATCATGCTTTAGATTTAGTGATAAATAATATCATATTGGAAGTACTAAAAAAAATACACAACTTATGTATTTTCATACAATCCAATATTGCTTATAATTGAACTCTTCCTATTCAAACAAAATCTTTCTATTCAAAAAATAATATATATATATATATATATATCTATGATACGTCATCAAAACTCATACAACTCCTAACACACATTCCGTTATTTTGTTATCAAAGATGATTAGTGGTGCAACAACCATAATCGTTTTGGTTATCGTAATCAAAACGGTAGGATACCACAAGGGCAAGCGATTCTAATCATTGTATCGTTCATTATTGTGTCAAATGCACCTCCTGTAACTCCGACATGTTGCGAATGTGGTGACTTAGGTTATTTCATCTGCACTTGCCCACTTTTGGTCAACAGGAATAATGTGCTCATCAATTCTGCGACCTAGGTTAATTTGAGAACTAGTACACTTGTGTTCAATCTTCATACAAACCAAGTTCAAACAAACAAAAAAAAACATAATGTTGCTTTATAAATTTAAAACAAAAATCAAACTAATTCAGTAAGTCTTAATTACACGTTAAAACAAACATGATTTTTCAATTGACTTTTATTAGCAATTGGGAAGTTTAACCGTCTCTACCTTTTAAACATTAAGAACTTACAAACAATTTAAACAATCCATCAGTTCTCCACAATCAAAAAAAAATAAAAAATAAAAAAAATAAAATAAAATAAAATATTGGTTACTACAATAACTAGAGATACCAAAACAAATAAGAACCATAATTAAATTAACACATCAAACAGAAGAAAGTTACCATAGGATTTGACTGAGGAAGCTATCATGTATTTATAAAGTGATGGGTTAGTGGCTAGGTTCACTCTACATAAACCTATATATAAACGTTGTCAAAGCTATGGAATTTCTAAATGAAAAATTAAATCTTTGGAGATAAAGGATGCAATTACAAATTCTATGAAATGTTGCAAAAATAAAGATAAACATATACAAGATTATTTTCAAAGTTGATATTGTAAATTTATCTTAAGTTCAAATCTGATCATAAGAGTTCGCTAAACTGCAACTTATTTCAAAATTCAAAAAGTGGTAAAAATAAGTATTTAGCACTTTATATTGCATATTTAGTATCTAGAAAAGTGGTATAGTAAATTAACCAACAGATAATGACTATAAATCTCAACGTATGTCTTAATTATAAGTGTACATTGGTGATTCAATGCACTTTTAAGATAATATTATAGAGATTTCGTAAAATAAAACTTTATGAATCTTCCTATAGAAGTGTACATTGATGACTCAATGCACTTCGTAAGGAAACTCAAGAAAACCATATAATGGGAAGAAAACTAAGAATTTCTACAAATTTCCTAACCAGGTTTACATTGGTGATTCAATAAACATTGTAAGGAAATGCGTATAAATTTTGCAAAATAACTTAAATACAATCAAATTTAATAGTTCAAGGAGACTTAAAAAAATAACATAGTTCGAATGAAAATTAAAAATCATTAACTATTGTAATAACAGATTCTCTTAAATAAATTTCAGGACGAAATTTTTCTAAAGTAGAAGAGACTGTGACATTTAGGGTTTCTGTAAACTTCAATGTGTCAAAACTCAAATAAAAGAAAGTTCATTTTTTTTTCTTTCTTTCCTTAGTGTATGTGTGTGTGTATGTATGTATACATACCCATTATGAATATATAAAAATGCATCATTTACAAAATTATTTGTTAATAAAGAAATTAGTTATATGCTTAGGCGTATTACATATGTGAGAATGTTTATATTAATTTTGAAATATTAATAAAAGAGTTTTACATAAAAATAACTTTATAGAAACTAAAAAGATTAAGGTTGTAATTTAGAAACAAGAAGTTAAAAAGCAGAAAATAATAAAAGTTAGAAAGTTAAGGACAAATATGTAAAATATCAAATTTCTTTCTTCTTCAACATCTGATCACGTGTTTGAAGCTGTATCCAACCAAGTCATTTTTAAAACTATTTGAAAGGATCAAATTAACACTAAGCATTAATGAATATACGTTTTTAGTCATCATTCAAACATAACTGCATTATTAATTCGTAAAATTAAACACATTAATATTGTATGAACCATAACCGAAGCATTGTGTCTATATTAACTTCGATTTCAACAAAAATAATATACATAAAGCAATTAAACCATACAAAGTGTTAGGCGACATGTTTCTGAGCAGAACAAATGTAAGAACTCATCCTGAGGTTCTCTAAATCATGGGATCCAGTGCAGCCGTAGTCAAGAACAACACGAGAGTCGATCTCATTCAATTCGAAACTAAACCAGGTCAGAATTAGGTGAGTCTCAATCGGATTTACATGGGAATCAATAGCCCTATGGTATTAACAACCCATAATCAACAAATCGAACGATTTGATTTCTAGGGTTCATATGATATGAATGACTAACCGGGTTTTGTTAATAAGTAAAAATCAAAACGAATCTGATATCAAATAAACCCGCTTAGCCTAGCGGATAACAACTGGTAAGGTAAAAGACGGGTCGGGTGTTCAAATCCGGATTCAATTGGGATTTTTGATAAATCCCTTTTTTCTTCTATTTTATTTATTTCACCATCCAAATAAACTCCAAAAATTCTATAAATTCTCAAATAACATTTCTAATATTCTGTAAAAAAATTTGGGAATTTTTCAGAATTAAATCATATTATTTTGCTATTTAAATATTATTTAAATGGTTTTAAATATATAGAAAATACTAAAAAAAATTCTAAAAATTTTGAAAAAATTCCAGAAATTATAATTTAGCTATATAAACATTCTGAAAATTTGTAAATAATTTTTTTTGATTATTATTTTACAAATTTCTATTTTATTGATTAGATAAACTTTAAAAAGATAAGTATCATTTATAAAAAAAATTTAATTTAAAAAGATCAGAAAATTATTTTATTATTCTGAGATAAATTTTATCATAATATAACTATAAGTTTTCAAAATTTTTATTAATAAACATACATAAACTTTTTAAGATGTTAATTCTTTAAATCATTTTAAACTTATAAATATTTACAAGTCATTTTCTAATTATTCTAAATTTATAAATCTAAGTTATTTACAAGAGTTAAACATATGCAAATTATTATTTTATCATATAACATTATAAAAACATTATTCTATTTATTATTATATTTTTAACACTTTTAATTATTTTATCACAATAGTTATAAGTCATTTTCAAAGTATTATTTCAAACATAAATCAAAAGGGGATTATCTGGACAAACATAAACATATACTTAGAAGATCTAAGTTATATTCTTTATATAAACTTAGGTTGATTTGGTGATTCGTTTCTACCTTAACATAAGCAAGCACTAGTTGGATAATTCTAAAGCAAAATTATGTGAATTTTCTTATACTCCCTTTTTACATTTTTTTGTAATCTTTGGGATGTTGCACATGTCATATCAAACAAATGTTATTCTAGAGTCATAAACAAATACTATGATGCAATTCTATAGTTTAAGTTAGAATTAGATTTGAATGTTATGTGTTACCTATTTGTTTGTATATCTATGTGTTATTATTATTGGATTATCATATACAATACATTAGTACTAGTAGCCTTTGATAACATGACTTATGTCATTGTTTATATTGAAGGTGAAATTGCCAAAAACATTTAGTATTACTAGTAGCCTTTCTTTAGTGACTTTGTGTCATTTTGTTAGAAAGGTGAAATTGTCAAAATCATATCATCAAACATTGTGGAGTACATATATATTTAGATCAATTCTTATTAGACTATTGTTGCATCTTATTTCTTTATATATCTACATATCAAATTGTATGAGATCTCACCAACTATGCAAATAGTTGATCAAAACTCTATTTTACATGTGTAACAGGATTAATGAAGGCATGAAGGCAAACATAGGATTTTGGACTTAGTTAATTCATAAATCAAACATTGTTGTGTATTTTTTTTGTATGTTGAATTCTTATAATGTATTTTGATTCTATGATTGTTGAATGAAATTGTAATATGAATGTTTAAATAATGAAACTTTAAAGTAACACAATGAGTTATGAACAATCAAATTCGCGCCCGACGTATTCCGCCGTCAGTCGGGGTGTGACATGAGACTTCCGATTAATGTACGACAATGTTGCAGGGGAGACAGAATGTTGCATTGAAAAGTCAAGCAATGATGACTATTTGTCTGAGCCTAGGGTTTGAATCCTTATTTTCCTTTCATTCTCACTATGCCACCAGAGGAACCCCTTTTATTTGTCTGTTTATGATTTACATCAAGGTGTCTTATAATTTTAGGGATTGTGTGGATTTTATGGAAACCTAATAAATATGGCAGTGGGGCTTCATGACAAAAAAATTCTTTAGCATGGGAGATCTCCTCATAAATTTCTTACTAAAGGTGAAGATAATGTGTGCAAATTTCATGGGACTTTATCTCTTTCTCTTTATTATGATATATTTAATTGGTGGTTCATCTTTTAGGGGTTTTTCTTACTTAGGTTCAATTAGCATGTGTACTGAAGCAATCATTTTATGCATGACAAAGTTAGTGGAAAAGCTGAGGTTTTTGGCTTTGCTTTAATGCCATTTCAAGTGCTGAAGAAGTCGAGGAACTTTCAACCGGCAACGTAAGTCATATACATTTTAAATAGGATATAGAAAGGTGAAAGCTTTATCGCTCACATGATTCAAAAATTACATTTGCAATCTTCATGTGTGAAATCTTGAGCATGCCACTTATGTTACTTATTTTTTAGTTAGTTCTTATTTTCTAATTTATAAATCCATTTATTTACGTAAGAAGCAATATCAATCAACTAATTTTGATTATTGAGTGATTTGGTTTTCAGTTGTGGAAAACACTTTGAGCATGGTTGAGTATTTTTCATGTACAATTTACAAAGTAATTATTCATTAATATATACATAATAAAGATATATTTCTTTAATTCTTTTGATATAAAGATAGTTGTTTTATATGTTAGGTGAGATTTCTTTGTTTTTTTCTTGGTTGTTATTGTAGTGGATTACAATTCTGATCATTAGTATAAACTTTGTTGGCCCTGTATTGGATCATATTAGTTTTTTTTTAATTTGCAAACTCAATATGATTATCATGTACGTCTTTTGGGGCTATAGACAAATTCATTTATGACCACACTTATATTGTTAATTTAGAATTTTACAGTGATAACATAATCAAATTTGATTTGTTATGTTCTTCCTTTTGAGTAGATATATCTGTTGGAAATTTTCCTTTGGAATTTGTAAACTATTATAAGGACGGTGTGGCAATTAGGTATAGTGTATGTACAAATCTCACAACTGTTTTGAATAGTTTTCAAAAACCGGTTTAGACTGTTGTGCTTTGTAATCATATATTCTAGAAGTAGATTTGTGTGGTCCACTTAAAGGTCTAGGATTTGCTTTGAGAGCATCCTCAATTCAAATGGGAAAGTGAAAGAGAATACACACGTCTTTATTATGAAACACGAAGGTCATTTTCATATGTACCTTCTTCTTTAGAAGAGGTGTATTACTTTTCATTTATACGATATAAATTAATTTTAAATAGTTAGCATTATTTGCTCTTAGTTGACTTTAACTTTTAATTTTATCAAATTTAAACGACTCTCAGATTAACTAAAATTTATTGCAACATTGTTAGTCTGGAATCATCCAAAGGAATTCGAGATTAGAGACGTTGCTGTCAATGAATATGAAGAGAATGTTCATATCCTTAAAACTGTTATATTAGGATTTTTATTGTTTGCTTATTATTGGTGATTTGATGAACTACATTTGACAAACAATCTTTTATTTTTTTATTTGCGGTACTCAGGTTGATTACCCATTATGCCACTCATTTTGTGCTACTAGAAAGGGAGGCTGCTCTAGAATCCTTAAGAGTTCACGAGATAGAAGGGTATAATTTAAAACGGACTCTCATTAATATGATTATAGTAGCCTTATTTTGTGTTTCTTTGAATTGTTGCTCTAGAATCCTTACTGAACTTGCTTCAAACCAACTCATTATGTTTCTTCAAAGTGCTACAACCATATAAACTTATCTATAGAACAACACCGTCGCAACGCGCGGGTCCTTATTTCTAGTTATAGTATAAATTATGAAGAGTGTATCAAAATTCAACGTAGCGTGCATACATATAAGGAAATTTGGCACGTGGATGACATGTTATGGTATAAACAAATAGTTTAAACATTTTAGTCTAATTTGAAAGTTAATTAGTTTTTAGCCTCTTTTAAAATTGTTTTTTTTTTGTTATGAGTTTAATCATATGATGTAGAGAAAACACGTTATCCATCATCGAGTTGGTATATAGACAAATTATTTATTAGTTAAGCATAATTCTTAAAAAACTGAAAAGTTGAACTGAAATCACTAAAACACTTGATCATAACTGGCTATTTGCAGTTTTGATTTTCATTTAAGGTAAAAACCAAACCGAACACACCCCTAGCTTCAATTCATATTTTAGTTTTATTTGAGTTTGCGGAAGGAATTCGTGATCAAATATGAGAGTAGACTCTTTTGTTCCGAAAAGTTGTTTGGGGCTAATCAATTTGTGTTTATTCCCAAGGGTTAGAGAAAGGATGTAGTACACTGTCGACATACAAAAGCTATAAACAATGGAACAAAATAGCGAAAAGCTATCAATTCTTGAATAGTCACAAACAAAACAATTTCGCGAGTTTCGTATGTCCCATGTTGTCTCAAACGGATCAAGGTTGCAAAAGTCGCTAGGCGCTCCTAGGTCGGAGTAGCTCCTTGGAGCGAGTAATCGGGTAGTACTCGGCCTTAGGCGGGAGTACTCGGGTAATAATCAGAAAGTACTCGGCCTCGGACCAACTCCTTGAAGCGAGTACTCGGAGAGTACTCGGCCTTGGAGGACGAATTTTACAACAGTGAAACGGATTACACAATCTAAGATGTGTTTTGGATAATAACAAGAACAACATAACAAACGTGTTAACATTTCAAACGATTCATTAAAATCGTATATTCACGAGTAGGGAAACTTAACACTGGCAAGGAGATGTGAGAAGCACTTAAGACACGATGTTTACTACATTTCGAGTTTATAAAGCAACGTCATAAGTCTTGGTCAAGCCGCATAAAGTGAATGTGACATTCATATGAAACACAATTGTTTAACCATTCATGATGATGCATGAAGCTTATGATGACAAGGAGAAGGAGCCAATTGTGCAATATCAACTTCAAAATAGCAAATCCTGCTACACAAGCCAGCATGATTGGAAAGAATAATTTTGCAAAATGGAATATATAAATCTAGAGTTGAATGAAAGATGATAAGCCAAGTACAAGTTAGTATCTTCTAAAAGATCTTTGTTTAAAAGAGAAACCCAAATTCAAAGGCCCTCCTGAGAGGTCATTTAGGGTTTCTTGTTTAAGTTGTTCACCAAGTCGAGTGAAGAGACAGGTTGAAGTAATTTTATAATAGAGTTAGATTATTTAGCAGGAAAATTACCAAACTAGTTATTGTTGACCACCTTTTTACCAAACTAATCACTTAATTCCGGCGTTTAAGACGCCCCTTTAGACGTCCTTTTAAGATACGATAAATAATTAGGGAGTCAAATTGGGGATAGAGGGACTTGAACCCTCATGATTTTTGAAAAACCAAATTCCATTCTCCCCCGACTCAATGTAAGAATAAAGTGGTACTTTTTGTAAACATACGGGCCCACATGTCGACGGCTTTATCGTCGGAGCCTAAATGGGTGTCTAAGACCCAGTTTCTACCGACGTCTTAGATGCCGCTTTAAACGTCATTTTTCTGTACTTTTTGTAAACATACGGAGACTAAAGTGGCGTCTAAGGCGGCGTCTAAGACGCCGGTATAAAAGAGGTATTAAGACACTCATTTAGACCCGACAAAGCCGCCGACATGTGGGCCTATACGTTTACAAAAAGTACAGAAAGATGGCGTCTAAAGTGGCGTCTTAGACGCCGGATTTTTTATTGATTATTTTGGTAAAAAAGTGGTCAAATATTACTGATTTGGTAATTTTCCCTTATTTAGCCCATAAAACCGTTAGAACACAAGTTACTCTTGTTAAAAATTTGTGCATTTTTCTACTTGTTTGTCATGACCTTTTTCTTACCACGAGCGTTTTTCTTATATAGTTGATATGATTATTCTACTACCTATCAGTATTGAGTTTGAAAATGATGAATATAATCCATTATATATGTCACAATTTTATGCATCACAAATTAATATTTTCTTGTTCAAAAAAATATATTCACAATTTCACATTCATCTGTTATTGCTAAAAATTTGAATCACAAGAGTTCATAGCTACAAGGCTTTTAGTTGACATGCTTTTCAATCTCATTTCTTCACATTCATGCAAGGAATTATATATGTTTGGTGTGATTGGTTTCAAAGCAACAGTGTTATCATTAAACTACATCTTCTAGGTTAAGACATGAAAACAATTATTCATCACTCTAAGAATATTATAAAGACCAACAAAATGAACCTAAATAAATAAATAAATAAATAAATAAATAAATAAAGAGAACACCAAAAAAAGATTGTATTTCTTGAAATACATGACAACACGGTCACCACCAAATGTTATATATACAAAAGACCGAAATTAGATTATTTTTAGTTTCACATAAAGATTGTTGCAAAGCAATCTAAACCATAAAACTGAACACCATTAAGATAAATAGATCTATGTAGCATTGATAGATCTTGATAGATAGATAGATAGATAGATAGATAGATAGATAGATAGATAGATAGATAGATAGATAGATAGATAGATAGATATACATATATAAATATAAATATATATGTATTTCAAGTTAGCGTGCTCATTTTGGTCTATCTTGCCTGGTTCGTTTTTCGGGTAATCCAATGAATAAATCCGTCTCAACATCAGAAGTCTCTCCATGGTCTCGAGTAATTTGTAAAGTGGATATGGGTTCTCCTGTCTTTTCTTTGATTTGGATGAGACACTGAAACACAAATTTGAGGTTACATACAATATTTTCAATTTTAATGTATAGTTGTCAAAGGTGTTAGATGGGTTGTGCTTATAATTGTATCAAATGAAATAAAAAACATAAATATTCAGAGGTTAACATGCACATGACCTATTTGATCTAAAATTTCAGTTTATTCTTTTAGGATATGTTAACTAATACTCAGAGCCGGCCCCGAGAATCAAAAAAAGTTCCGGGGCCTGGGGCGAGAAAAAAAATGGGCCCTTTTATGGCCGGTCCTGAGAATTGAGGTGCCCAGAACCGAACCGTACTTATAATTGAAAAAACCCGAACCAAATTCGGTTTGGTTCCTAACTGTATTCGAATTCTGAATTCGGTTTTCGATTCGGTTTCTAACCGTATCTGAATTTCTGTTTTTTGGTTCAGTTGTTGTTACAAATTTTTTTTTTGAATTCGGTTTGTTTGATTAACCGATTAAACCAAATTCAGATTTAAATTTATTATCTTCTTAATAATATATAAGGTTGAATTCGGTTTATTTGTTTTTAACTAGTTTATTAGACTTAAATCAGTTTATTCAGATGTTTATTCAATTTTTAACCGACTTATTTGGTTTTTAATCGGCTTATTCGGTTTGCTCATTTTCAACTGAAACCAAACTAAACCACTTCTTAAATCCAGTTCGGTTATTGGATAGGGAAAGAAATTGAAAACCAATTAAACTATACCGAATAAACAATTAACTGAACTGATAAACACCTCTAGTTTAAAGAGAATGAAAATAACTTCTTATACTATAAAAAAATTACTTTTTTGTACCCTTTAAATCATATGCTTTTAAATGGTTATTTATATATTGTTTATACAATTTTTTTTTTGTATAATATATATAAAAAAATTAAAATTTTGGGCCCCCTAAAATGTCGGGCCCGGGGCGGTCGCCCACCTCGCCCCTCGTAAGGGCCGGCCTTGCTAATACTTTAAAATAATAATTTTATAACAAAATCTACAAATGTATATAAAAACATGACATTTATAAAATCTTATCTTAATATACTTTTAAGTTAAAACTTTTGACACAAATATCCAACCAAGTTAATTTACAACAAAAGCACATTTAAAAAAATGGATTAAACAGGTTAACCCACATACATGCGTACAAGATTTACACGAACGCGACTCGTTTAGCCAAATGGTTCGCAAGTTCAACCCAAAACTAAGCCAAGCCTATTTATATAAAATTCAAACCCACAAATTCCATGTTAGGTTTATGTTGTGTAAGGTTTTTATACACGTGTGTATAAAACTAACTTAGTTTAGAGCTTACTTCTTTGATGATGAGAATAGATAGAATTAGTTTTGCATATATATAATAAGACTAGATAAACTTAAATATTATATAGTTTAAAATAAAAAGGATTTTGTGCACAATGGTATGAAGTATGTACGATTTTATCATGGAAGCGTTTATTGTTTTTGAGTGATAAAATCACGTAGGCACGGAGTTATCATACAACATGCGTGATTTTATCATGCAAACAATTTAAACTAAAATGATAAAATCACACAAACTTTATACATTCTACACATAAAAGTTTTTTTTACTGCTTTAAATTGACACTGTATTATATTATTTTTCACGAGTCAATGGTAACCACCCTATCATATATCAACATTTTTTTTAATGATTTAGTTTGTGTCAATACGTGTGTGCACATGCGTACGTACAAATGAATTTTGTTAATGCTTAATATTTTATTTAAAAATAAACATGTTTGTTTGATTTTATAAACTGTTCATAAGCAAGTTTAATTTCTTAATCAATAAACACAAACAATAATTTTTGTTCAGTTAGTGTTCATAAACAAATCAAATGTTAAACGATCAAACACAAATAATTAAGTGCTAGCTCGCTCATGTTCATTTTGATTCGTTTGTAACCCTCCTAGTTTAAAATATAATCCATAAAAAATGAACAAATTAACTTACCTTTCCATTAAGCAGCGCATTTTGAGAAGCTACCAATTTCGCCTGAAATTTTCAGAAAGAAAATTAATGGAATATTTTTCCAGATTTTTTTTATAAAAAGATATCAACCATCTTTAATCTCTAATATTTATGTGAACATATATCAACATTTATTTAAGTATAAGAAAAGGGTTAGGTTATTAGTATATAAATGTAACAATAATACCAATTTTTTATTAAAAAAATGTATGAGCAAATGTAATTCTTGTGTATTTTGATTTGATAAAGTATGATGTGTAGAATGGTACAAGGCTTATAACAAACTTATAAGCGCTAACATGATCAAACATATGTTTTAAAACTGTAACAATCCAATTTTTCTTTAACGGATTTGTCAACTGTTTCCAGGTCATGTCACCAAGGTCTAATTATCTGAACCTTACATGAGCCACCACAACCACCTTAGAAGGAAACCCTACTGGGAAAACCTCCTGACCTCCTCAGACCCCTTTTTCGCTACGGAAGAGATTTCAACTCAAGATCTCTCATATAGAAGAATCTCAGGGTACCATTGAGACATTGTCTCATGGGTTGTAACAATTTATTAGCAAGTAATTAATTATGATCTTTATTTTTTCTGCATTAAATTCCTGCCATGTTTGATAGGCAATGAATTATACCGAGTTTTCTAATTTCTTACACTAATTAAATTTGTTTTCTTTGAACGGCGAATGTCTCAATCGTGTGAACCCAATGTTTATAGGTCATATCACCAAGGTCTAGTTACATGTACCTTTCATGGGCCACCACAACCACCTCAGGAGGAAACCCCCACTGAGAAAACCTCCTAACCTCTCTCAAACCCCTTTTTCGCTACGGGTGAGACTTGAACACAAGATCTCTCATTTGAAAAGATTTTGGGGTACCATTGAGTTAATACATCAATGGTACTGATTAAATTTGCTAGCCAATTAAACTAAATAATCTCTCTCTATATATAGCTCTAAATTAAAACTTCAAGATTGTACCTTTGCTTGTAGCTCCTTAATTTGTTCATTATATACTTGCATCTAAAAATAAACACCATAAAATTAGTTAAGCAAAATACATCAAGTTGATTCAACACAATCGTATATAACTCGGTATGATTTCGTAATTTTCATGTATAAAATTAAAACCAACGTAACGTACGTACCTTTCGAGCTCGAATGATGGCTACACTCCTCTCCAGTTGCTGTTCAATCTGTTGCAGTTCTTCAATTGTGCTTGATCCTAGACCTTCTCCCAAAAGTTTTCTGTCAATTTTAATTAATTAATTAATTTAGATGTTACAATGGTTAATTTTAATTAATATTACATTTACAATAATATTTTATGTATGTGTTTTGTCTGGTACATATAATTAAGAATTAGTGAAGGAAAATTTAATTAAACCTTTTTGCCACTTCTAATATCTCTATCTTTTTGGCCATGCTTGCAGTTTCATCCTTCAAATGCTGCCACTAACGCTAAATAATATCAGTGATCACACGTTGCAAAATTTAATAAAGTGCAAATTAAAATTGAAAGTATTAAAAAATAAGAGTTTTCATGACTCTAGAATATCGAATGTTAAAATAAATTCGTTACTGTTTATGTAGGTTTTGTTTATATAATTAAGTTAATTCAAACCAATCATGAATTAATATATTATTATATATGCCTGTAATTCTAGATTAAAAACAGCTGTTAATTCTTTAATCATGTATATGTAATTAAACTAAATTTGTATTAATTACAGAATCGCCACTATATATGATATATGATTATGTTATAAACCTGAGCATCTTCTATACTCGAAGAATTATCGGTCTGAGCTTCTTTTACATGATTCTTGTAACGTTCAATAGTCTCATCCATGCTGAACAAATTTAAAAAATAAATAAATAAATAAATAAACTATCATGAGAAAAAGCTAAACAATATTCAAAAAGATAATTTATAATACTAACTATCGTCTTAGAGTATGTGTAATTATCATCTCCTCTTCACTTTACGCAAAAATCACATAAACAACTAATCTCATTATCTACTATTCACATATACATATAGTTGTCTTAAAACGGTGTAATGGTGTGTAACGGTGTGTTGGACGTGACATCTCGTCACCAACACATAGTTGTCTTACAACGGTCGCACCATGCTAAATCAAATGTATTATTGAATTGCGCCATTACAAAATTAATCCTAATTTATATATACGCAAAATCAACTTAATTTAACCTCCAAGGAAATAGTGCAGTGGTTAGAGTGAATGACACACAATCTAAAGGTTTCAAGTGCAATACTCACTAAGACCGGTTATCTTGGAGTCCACTAACCGCACTTTACCCGTTTCTCTTATTAGTCGTGTATTTGTGGAGACTCATAGACTTACCACTAAACTGAGTTCCTATGGTTATAAAAAAAAAAAAAAATTAACCTATTTTATATATACTCATTGTGTGGCAAATTTCAAATTCCCCCAAATCGATATTGAAATCAATTTTACAGCACTCCTGCTCGACTAATTACCTTCTTCACTGATCATCTTACAGCAGTTGCATTCGCACCAGTCGGAATCTCAAAGCAATCGCATTCACTGCAATAATTGTTTTCACCTCACAATAGGTAATCGTTTGATTTCCTTTTTTGTTTCTTGCGAATCATTAAATATTTAGATGATAAAAATCGTTTAGTGATTGATCATTCATTATAAACACATCTATTGTTGTGTTTGATTTCATTCATCTCCTTCCTCCGGCAACTCTGTTTATTGTTATCATTATACATGTCATCATCAATTTGAATACCCAATTTTAGCTAGCTTGATTGGTATGTCACTTGAATATGAAAATAGACTCGGTCACTCGGATGTGTAGACTAGTGTAGTTTTGTCTTATGTTTACTTCATTCTGCTGTATATTTATCTAAATCATCATCAAGAGTACCCAGTAGAAATCACACTTAGAGTGAGGTTGGGGGAAAGATAAAGACACATCTTACCTCTATCTACAAGTATAATAGAGAGGCTGCTTCGATAGAGTCCTCCGGGGATTTTTTTTTTAATGTTTATATAGTTATATATTTATTTATTTATTATTTAATTTTTTTATTATTATTACTATTTTCTTTAACAGCAGAATGTAATTAATACCCCATATTTATCTAAATGAAGTCATCAATTAACTTTTCTAGTTTAATGTAATAATTTCCTATAACATATGATGAAACAACAGTAATGTATTGTATACATACATATACATGTACATTAGAAGTCGTAATTTTTACCCATATCCAAGGAAATGGGTTGGTTTGGATAAACAATTGTAGTATATAATTGGTTGAAATGGGTAACAACATAATATTGAATGAGTTGAGATGGGTAGCACTTAAACACAATGCAGGTCAAAATAGGTAACAAAAAAAATGCGGGTCAAGATGGGTAACAAAAAAAACTATGTAAATGTTAAGAATGATTAATAATATATTTGACGAAAAAATCACTAAAAGTTATCTAAATGAACTATATATTTACTTATAACACATCTTAAGTTAAACTAAATTGATGTTTTTTAAGAACAATCCATTTAGACCCGAACTGATTTTGCTTAAAATCCGTTCTGACTCGCATCCATTCTGACCCGAAGCCGTTCTAACCTGTTAACCAATCCGACCAAACCCGCCCATTTTGCCAGGCATAATGTGCATATACAACATATACATATGCATATGCAATACATACTCATTGTATGCGAGTAAACAGCTGTCTGAAATTTGAGTTTTGGATGCGATATAAATATAAATGTTACAGGAACAAATTGAAAGAAATGAATTTTAGTTGGATTTTGAGTGTCGAGCTTTAATTAGATATGCAAGCTTTCTAAGGTCATGTGTACTCATACGTGATGCAGGCATGAGGGAAGGGGGTCACACCCCCATGACGCCCTCCACCACTACATAGGGGCGTGACCGGGGGCGTGATGGGTACATATGTGATGCATGTTATGGCGTGAAGGATGAAGAAAGGGGAAAAAAGAAGGGTGTGGTGAGGGTGATGATAACAAATGTGGTGGTGATGTGGAGTGATGAAAGGTTGATGGTTTTGGTTGTTTATGTGGCGTCTGCATGGCGTCTACGTGGAGTGACGGGGGTTTGATGAGTACACATGGCCTAAGGGAAGGAATTAACCCACCTAGTGACCTAAGTACTTTCATCTTGAGTTTGTGCCCTTGTTTTCATAAAATCGATCTCCTGTAGAACTTTATGGAATAAATCATTGAATATAAATTATATTATTATATTATGAATTTGCAATTTCTTTTGCTGGTTAATGTTGTTTTGTTGGAATTGTTTATTTGGTTATGCTGGGCCTGAATTTTTTAGGTTTTCGATCATCATTACAATTTTGATCATCCTGCTGATAGAGTTGTGTACGTGTTATCCTTACTATCTTTTAGACACCTCAATGAACAAACACACACGATTTCTGAAGTCCTTATTATGTATGTTGATTTTAATCCAATATATGTGGTTTAAAATTGTTTTCAGGTTCAATCTTGATGTGAAATCTAGGTATATAGTGTTTAAGTTTAATAAGTACGTTTTTTTTTAAGTTTCTTCATCACCTGGACATTCTTATGGGATTGATTTGGCTTCTGGTGGATCAGATCCCCAGCAATCCTGCAGTGGTTCATTTAGAAGTAGCTAGATGAAGAACATAACAGCTTTCTTTGCTTATTCTAAAAATGGTATATATCTTTTACCTTTTTGAGTTTTAAATCATCTTATTGATGCATTTGAATCTCTATAATGAGTCATGATGTTACATAGGGTCAGAATAGGTTCACATTTAGTGGTGGATGAATTATGAATTTTTTAGTAAACATGTCAATTTGGGTATATTTTATCTCCAAAGAAATGTATTTACATGCTTTAAAAGTACTAAATTGATTGCCTATTAATTATTTAATATAATGTGAGAAGTTATATGTATTTTTGTAATCTTCAAAGAATTTTTTTTTATTTTTTTGTTTCGGTCTTGTTTAGGATTTAGAATTTCTATTTTTGTAATTGATTTAGAAGTTAATATGTAAACAGAAATAACAATTATCTAATTCTTTTATACCACAATATCAGAGATTGTAAGCATTTAGGTACATTTTGGTTGACTTTATTATGTTTACCTATATGACTTGTTGAAACAATACATCCTAAATAGACCCATTAGACTATAAACAGCGATCACCTCACTGAAAACCCTTCCCCACTGAAATTTCCTGCCATTTCACCAACCCACTGAAAACCTTAAACACCCACAATGGTCAACCCACTGAAAATCCTTCCCCACTATTCCACATCATCAACATTATTTAAATTTAATTGATTTATTTAATTTTTTTGTTGCAAACTAAAAATAAAAACTTTAGGATTTAATTAAACCATTCAACAAATTAGTTTGAATTTTTTTTCGAACAATAATAAATTACATCACTATAATTATCATTGTTAGAGAAAAAAATCAAAATAATGTGTTATATTACATCACTGTAATTTATCATTGTAATTATCATTGTTAGAGAAAAAATAAAATAATGTGTTATATTACATCACTGTAATTTATCATTGTTAGAAAAAAAATTCAAAATAATGTGTTATATTTATGCTCGTTATATCGATGTTAATAATGGACAATGAGAAAAAAAATTAAAAAACTAGTCAACATTATAACGGGAATTAAAGTGAAAATTACATAACTGTAAATAATGTGTTACGTCACCGTTAATTATGTCATTGTAAATTACTTCATTTTGTGTTACATTACTGTAATTTACCATTGTTAGAAAAAATTTATAATTAATTTGCTATCGTTAAGCTCGTTACAATGATGTACATACATGACATAAAAAAAATAAAAAAAAAACTAGTCGAGACTATAACGAAATTAAAGAGAAAAATGAGACGAGTATAATGGTGCAATTTTTTTAAAAAAATAATATAGTATAAAAAGTTATGAATGTTTAAAAAAAGGGGGTAAACTTTACATAAATGACAGATGTCCTAAATGCCCTTCATACTAAAAACAAAGAAATTTACACGTGGCACGATCCTATACACTTACCTTTTTAAAGTAACCATTGGATGATAGTTATGTAGTTGTAATAAAAGATGAGGGTTATAAAAAATTACATCCTCTATATATATATATATATATATACACACGAGAAATATAAATTGAAAACCACCCTTAGGCATTGCCTCAATTATAACTTAAGATTCTTTCAAATGGGAGGTCTTGGGTTCAAATCTCTCACGCAGCGAAAAAGGGGTCTGTGGGGTCAGGGGGTTTCTCCTGGGGTGGTTGTGGTGGCTTATGGGAGGTCCATGTAACTAGACTTTGGTGACATGGCCTGGAAACAGTGGGTTCACACGTTTGAGACCTTCACCGTTCAAAATAAAAAAAAGTGAGAAAACTTTGAATACTATGAAAAAAACAAAGCTAATTTTTTTTTATTTTTTTATAATTTTGTAACATAATTAGGGTCAATTTTATAAAAAAAATGAAAAAAGAGTCGACAATTTTTTTTTAAAAAAATAATTTGTATACGATGTAACACAGACGTAATACAGTTGTACATCGTCTACAAATTTTTTTTTTTTAAATTTGTTGGCGCTTTTTTCATTTTTTCTTATAAAACTGACCTTAATGATGTTACAAAACTATAAAAAAATTAGCTTTGTTTACATTGTTTTTTTCAAAGTTTTCAAAGTTTCTCAACTAATGATGGTTTCCAAAATAACCATCCTCTCTCTCTCTATATATATATATATATATATGTATATATATATATATATAGGAGACGGATCCAATACAAAGGAAATTAACGTGAGAAGGATAGAAAGGATTTTGAGCCATTGATTAAATTAATCGATGGTTAAGATCTAGTGCACCCCCACTTTTCATTAAAAACTTACGTGTTTTTGAAACTGGAAAGACAAAATAGGAATAACCTACCTTTATTGATTTTTTTTGTGGTTAAATCAAGTTTCACCATTTTTTTAAAAATCAAATAACTTTTAAACGTTTAATTGTTTTTTTAAAAAAAACTACACCGTAAAATTGAGAATTTTATTATCTTTAATTTGAGTTTAGTATTATTATAGTTTTTTTTTTCGTTTTTTTACGTGGTCCGTGATTTTAATGCTTGGTACGTGATTATTGGTATGTGATTATTAGTACGTGATTATGCAGTTGTTACTTTGATATGTATGTTAAATGATGGTCTGTAATTTTCATATAACGTGGTACATGATTTATTGGTCCGTAATTATGCAGTTAATCATTTATTATGTGTGTTAAATTACGGTCTGTAATTTTACGAATCACGGTCTGTAATTTTATATGACGATAATATCCCTACCCTTGATGACAAATTTCAAATTCCTATGGCTTCTTACGCTTTTCACATTTAAATTCTTTGTATTATAACCGTCCTACATATATGTGTGTGTGTGTGTGTGTATCTGGATTGTGGGAAAAATTACTATTATATACTTTAAACTTTAATTTGCTTAGAGATGATTCCTTTAATTCTCAAGTACCATCAGTTCTTAATTGATCGAACATCCCAATACATACATACACACACACACACATGTAGGGTTGATCCTGTAAGAGTTATTTGGGTTACCACAATTAAGTAGGGTTATTAAAAGATCTCAATCCTACACATGTATATATATAGAGGATTGTGGACAGATAATAACTTACTTTTAAAACATTAACACAAATAACTTTGTCAAAATGAAACAAATCTTGGATTTTTTTTAACATCATTGTAATACATATACAAAGCTTCATTCTTTTACGAGTTTGCGAAAATTAATCACTGTTTAAGACGTAAAATCATTGTAAGTTTTTGGTATAAAACAGTTACAGTGTTAAAAGTTAAAAACTTACAACGATATTACGTCTTAAACGATGATTACTTTTCGTAAACTAATAAAAGAAGAAAGCGTTGTAGATGTGTTTAAAATGATGTTAAAAAATCTAAGATTTGGCTTCATCTCGACAAAATTATTTAAGTTAATGATTTAAGAGTGATTAATTGTTTGAACATTACCCTATATATACATACACACATATATTTATACACACACGTACATATGTATGTATGAAATCCTTGCGTGGCTGTACGTAATAGGGAAGTTATACGTATATCTCGTTATATATGCAATTTTAGGTTTGATATTCTTTGTTGTTCGTTCAAGGTAAGTATCATGCTCGAACTACATGCATGTATTGAATTCGGTCGTGATCACTTGGTTTGAAAGAAAGTTCTACGAGAGGAAAAGCTACAATGGTTCATTTACCGGATCTTTAAGAGAAGCACTTGACTCTTATTAATTACTACTATATCATAGGATATATGTGCGTAATTATGTGATAATATGTGTCAATGTGTGTATATGTATATATATATATACATGTTAGTATTCTTTTAATGTTAAAAATAATAATAATAATAATAATAATAATAATAATAATAACAATAATAATAATAATAATATCATACTTAAGTAAAAAGAATATATGTTTTTAAAGAATCTAAAGGTATGAAAAAGTTATGACCGTTTTAAAAACATGATGGCTTTTGTTGTTGTTTTTATTATCATTGTTAATAATATCAAAGGTTAATGGTTATTTATCTTTAAAATTAATCACGCATATATCTTAAAATATATAATTAACTAGGTTATTAACCCGTGTATCACATGGATTTTGATATAAAATATTAAATAGTTAGTAATGAAAATTTAGCAATTATAAAACGATATTTTTATATAAAATGATTAAATTACATATTAATAAATATTTTAAGTAATAAAAAAAATTAAAAACTTTAATCGTAATACAAATGATATATAACCTTTTAATGTGTAATAATTGATATATTTGAAATAACTAACATTAAAATATTCAATTTTTATTATATTAAAAAACTAACTTTTATAAATCAATAATATAAAATATAATTTTTGTAATTATTAAAGTTCAACGACTCAACTTAAATTAGCGTTAAACATAACGGAACAAATATGTAACTTTTTCTATCATTTTTATTACTTCAGATTTTAAATAAATTAAAAAATCTCATTAGATGATAAAATCTCATTGTTTAAAAACTCTTTTTATAATATATTTTATTTAAAAAAACATTGTTTAAGATAACTTGTTTTTTACATAAATTTTGTTGTTTGAAAATAAAATATTTCTTACTTTACAAATTTTGATTTTAGAATTTAATTGTGCTTTATAATTAAAAGATAAATAAGATATTAGTTATTAATATTATATTATTTAATAAGAAAAATAATTTATTTAATAAGAAAGAGAATATAATTATTTAATAAGAGAGAGAATTAAGTGGAGTAATAAGGAGTTGACATGTGACAATATTAGTTTAAGAAGGTGACATGTGACATTAGTGATGTAAAAGGGTGACAAGTGGCAAAATTGTTACTCTTTTATTATATAATATAGATTAACTTTTAGAATTTTTATAAAATAAATTATTTGTCCATTTTATATAAATTATACTATAGATATTCGGATCCTTTGTTATAAACTTAAATATTTGATTAGAACATATCTAACTCCAGTTGTAATGCTCATGTGCCTGATCGATCACTATTTTACATCTAGCATATATGGCTTACATCTCATTGTAACCATAACCAATTGATTATGTACATTAGTAAACCTATTTTCTGATCTTTATTTCCCAAAAAAAAAATTATTATTTACCCACACAAGTACGTATGTACACCTATATATATGTGCGTCTATATATATATATGTTGATCGAAATGGGTATATTTTAACTATTTTATTTGAACATACCAGCTTAAATAATTCTTCAGAAAATTAAATGTAAAATCGTAGTTGAGTTTTTAATTAAAAAATTAGACCCGTCATAATTTAATGCATCTAGCTACCAAATCATATAGGCAAAATATTTAGACAATAAAAATGTTACTAGGGATATCTTGATAGTAGATTGATGTACTCTATTTCAATAAAATAATTATGTGTCTAAATCTCATAAGTTACAAATTGTGATGACTTTATTTAAAAAAAAATCTAGGTGTAAGTGTTGGTTAATTCTTGACAGATACAAATTTATCGCTTTAATATGCTGTAAATTTAGTACTGAAAATCATGTAAAAACTTAGAAAAACACAAGCATTATTATATATTTTTTTAAACAGTCATACTATCTCACTTTTATACCTCAATATTCTATCTTTACTTGAATTTGAACCTAAGATCTTATTTCTAAGAGGCTACCGACTCTACAAGCTAGGGGTTAGAAAAATAAATTAATAGTGTATTTTTTTTGTTTAAAAAATTAGAATAATTGCAGTCTTATATTATGTCACAAATTTGAAGTTAAGTTCACTGATTTTACTATATAATCATTAAAAATTATCGGTTTTAGTGCAAACATTAATAACAATAATTAATTAAAGATATTAATTACTGTATAAATTGTTCATTAATTGATGATCGATGTAATATTATATTACTTTTACTTGTTTGTTACATATATAATATTATGTACATCTGTGCGTTTGTTGTCCTATGATCACAAAATATATATAGAAGTTGGTTCTTTTTATGGCAAAAATCTGAAGATAAGCAAAAGCTGATCACTTTCTCCATATGTAAAAAAAAAAAAGAAGTTGGAATATATGAAACAAATCTCTTCATGTGATAATCTGATTGAAACATGCCTTGCAATGTGTGTTGGTGTTTGTAGATCTTTCTGGACCATGGCAAATTTCATGTCATGAAAAGTTACATGATCCAGTCAATATGTGAAATTTTGTCACAAGTTTTGGATAAATTACTGATTGTTATTTAAATATAATTAATTACTTTTACTCATAAAGATCCTTAATTAGTGAGGGTAATACCTGTTTGTAAACCCTAAAAGTAAGAAAAACAAGAACAAAGTTTCAGATCTAAACATTTTACTATTTGTTTTCTAAATATGTTTTTGTGTGTCTGTGTGATAGAGAGAGAGGGGGGGAAGAAACCCTAAAATTAGTAACCTAAAACTAGAATACAGATGAAATAGCACTATGTATTTACCATGTGAATATGTATATGTATATGTATATGTGTATGTATTTGTCTATGTATATGCATGAAAGAAATAAAAAGCTATAAAAGAAAACAAACCCACAAATCTAAATCAATCAAGAATCAGAAAAGAGTGAAAAAGATGAAACCTTGAGCTTGCAAATTCACAAAGTTTGCCTCTTGGAGAGAAGATGATTAAAGCAACTTCAGCATCACAAAGCACAGAAAGCTCAAAGGCTTTCTTCAACAAACCATTTCTCCTTTTGGAGAAGGTAACTTGTCTACTTGTAGCATTTTCAATCCTCCTCATCTGGGTCTTTCCCCTCACCATCTTGATTGGATTTCTTGAAATTAACCTAATATTTCAAGAAACAATTGAACAATCCATACATATATATGTATAAACCATATCAAT
Organism: Mikania micrantha; assembly: GCA_009363875.1. Taxonomy (NCBI): domain Eukaryota; kingdom Viridiplantae; phylum Streptophyta; class Magnoliopsida; order Asterales; family Asteraceae; genus Mikania; species Mikania micrantha. Next base: position 51,238,580 of record CM018689.1, on the reverse strand, counting down.
CAAAAGCACAAACCTAGTTAATCAGTTCTTGAGTTAAACTTAACAGAAGCTATCATAAGTGTGAAATTAAAGATGTAAGATAGCATAAAGTGGTGCAAACTTTGTTGCTAAATATGGGTATTCCTATAAGAAGATGTGTCTAGAAAGAAAAAGAACTTACAAAAGAAGCAAAACACTAGATTAATTGGTGTTCTTTATAGAGAGAGAGAGAGAGTAAAGTGTGATCAGGTCCTCCTTAGAATGGCTATGGTTTTTGGGGGAGTTTTATAAGGAAATATAACTGCAGATCACATCCACCCACCCAATAAGAGGCCAAACACCTTTATTAGCTAGCTAGGCTCATAAAATTTCAATATTCTTGTGTACACATGTTGATGCATTATTTACAAATCTCAAAAAATGATGTACAAAAATGTCAATATAACAATTAAAAAACAAAAAAGACCTTATTTAAACCACCTCCATCCCCCCTGTATTTTTAATTATATATCACTGTCCAAATCACACTCGACATCTTATATCTTAATCATTACAATTTAATCCGACAAAATGTTAGAAAAAAACAATTGAGTTGGGTCATAAAATCGAATAACTAGGATTAATCTGCATTATGGTAGTCAAAGAGAAAAGTGGAGATGTGATGTACTGATGTTAAATGGATAACTAGGATTAATCTGTTGTACGAGGCGTATAGCCCCTTCTGACTCCCAATGATTTGACAATAATTGGTCACGTATACGTCGCACATATGACATATACGACGCGTATAGACCTATACGAGTCGTATATAAGTCCAATAATGAACACTGACAAATTTTGACAAACAATAATTACCCCATAATTATAAGCCTCATATAAGCTTTATATGAGGCGTTTAAGATGTGTGGAGGGTGAGGGTGGGTGTGTGAATAACATGATCCTAACAATAAAGGGAATTGAAGCATGTAATTAAAGACTAAGAATCAACAACATATTACATAAAAATCAAGGGAGCGAGAACTATATATATTTGGGTTTTACAAATACCAAGTTTTGTGAATAATATATATCTTAAATCGTGTAATCACTTACATCCTTACTGAGGTTAAATTAATTTTGTTCGTACTCCTATATCATTAACTAATAGGATAAGACAAAAAAAAAATCAAGAACAGTCATCCTAATTTTATAATGACAAACTGTACCAGACTAAAGATCGTTTTATACGGGGGACAAACCATCACAAAATTTAAGTTAACATTATTTATAATTATTTAATGTTAAAACTTAATTAATAGAACATCTTTTTTTTTATCAGTTGTAGCATATGTATTACAACATATTATTATTTGCGTTCTTAAAATTTATGTGAAATTACATTTTGTTGTCCTCGTATTTATTATATATAGTATAGATGATATGCATATACATGTAGCATATAACATAGAAGCACAATATATAACAACCCAAATTAACTGTACAAATAAGTTTGATTTGCCTCCTATGGTTATTCGTTCAGAAGCTTACAGTTTTGTTTGACCTGACAAGTTGCTCAATTAAGCAAAATGTGTTTTGATAAGTTATCCATCTTCTTATATAGAAGATTTTTTTCTCTCTTCCTTCAGAGATGGTGTATTACAATCAATTCCCTTACGGAGCCTAGTGTCAAACGGTTGCGGAATATAACCTATCCAATTTGTGAAGATGAAGCTTTACAAGAATGGAGAAAATCTTGAAGATGGGTGAATGTGTTGAAGAACATGAACAAGAATCTGAGATATAATGTAAACTAATGAACAAATAAATTATGTATAACAATAATAGTTCAATCATTCAACAGGATTACATTACTTACATCTTATATGCTCTCAAACTCCATGAATAAAGAATTCATGGAGTTCATGGGAGGGGGAACTCTCTCTCAAGATTACATTGAAGCATATCATCACGTACCATTCTCTTGTCTGGTTGTGTTACAAAATAAAGAATATCCCTATTTATAGTGTCACATGACTAAAACCCTAAAATAACAAATACAATAAAATGTTAATAAATAATAAATATTAAACTAAGCTATATCATTTGTTTTGGTCTTCGGTTCTTTTAGTCATCGAATGTCTTTGTAATCTTGAGTCTTTAGTGACTCGTGCGGTGACTTGTTACTTCATAATTAACAAATACATAATACTTCTTGTTTACATTCTATCTATCCATATTAACCATTGGTCTTAACTTTTCTAGATCCAACAACATCAGTCTTGTCATATATATAATTAGAGTGTTCAAAGTAGAAATTTTTCTCAACTCAGTCGTGATTCATGAGAAATTTTCAAACTAAAGTTTATCTTGGGTTTGTCTCGTTTACTATTTAATTATTATATGTACACTTATTTAATCTTCTTTTATTAAAATTATATTTGATAATAATTACATTTTAAATTTTGTATCTACATGTTTCGAGTGCATATAACGGTATGTTGTTGTAGGATAAGACTCAGGAACCACCTGGTCCTGGGTTCGAGTCTTATAAAGGGGTTTTCTCAAATTATATGCATGACTTGATAGTGAATATAATAGGGTGATATTGCTAGTGGCATAACAATACTTCAGTGATTCAAAAATTGATCGTTCAAAAAAAAAATAATTACGTAATTAGTCTGTCAAAGTGATGGAGCCTATTTCCTATAGCAAGTTCAACCCAGTCGACACTTTCTTTTTCCATGTTGATTATATTTATATATACCCCAAATGCATATGCAAGCAAGAGGTGGAGCATATTCTTTTTAGATCTTCCTTAACCACTCACTTAACCTTGACTCTCTCCTACAACACCTTTTTGTTTATGTGCGTCTACGTTTTTTTTTTTTTGTTTAATTTTTTGACCAGTAACTATTGTTTGTGTTTTCGTTTAAGTTTTTTTAGAATTCGGTTCATCTCCAATGAATGTCGGTCTTAGACGACCTCACGTTTGCAACAACACTACACGTTGACCCACGCAACCAAATATAGTTAATTATATACATATATAATTAATCAATTTTTTAAATAAAATGTTTATTTAGGCACACGTGCGAGCTTAATTGATGATTAAAGCCCTGGCTCAAGCCTTTTTTTAATAAGTCACAATGTAAGTTCAAACTAGGTTCGGGCTTATTTAAGGTCCGTTTGATTCAACATGTTAATATGAAGTTGCTTGCAAGTTAGATTTTCTCGTTTACGTCAAAAATTGTTCAATGTGATGCAAGTACATCTAAAGTCTAAACCAACTTGCAAATCAGGCTGGCAAAACGGGTCTTAACGGGTTTTAACAGGTTTCAGACGACGCGATTAATGCAAATATAAACATGAAAACGACTTGTTTAACACTTGGTTTGGTGATTTATGCATGACAGTTATATATTTTATATAATAAAAAAGAAAAATGATAAAGTTTATCCTCTTAATTTTTATTATTTAAAAAAAAAAGTAAAAAATCAAATAGTAATTTTTTTGCTAAACAGGTCTAATCGTGTCTTAACAGGTACCTATTTTGCCAGCCCAGCTTGCAAAGCTCCTTTTATAAAGTATTTTAAAATCAAGTGTTATTTGTTTTATATATTTTACGTTCTTCTCCGTCCACACAAAATGCAAGATTAACTTAATCAAAGTGTCTTTAACCCGTACCAAATGGTATTTAAAAAAATAAGTTCACATTTATTCTTTTACTAAACCACTCCAAAAAATTTTTAGTTTTATATATATATATATATAGGGGAAAGATCAAATAAAAAGTATATTTTGCCTAAGAAGGCTAAGAATGATTTTTAAAATCTTCAAAACCGACCCAAACGAACTCCGATTGAACTCATTTTGATGGCATTGGAATCGTCTCATCGAACACTACAATATTAGATTTTAAGTTTTCGTTTTAACATCTAGATTTAAATTTTAGGTTTTAGGGCTTGGTTTTTAGCTTTTAAGTTGTATCTTTATGTTAAAGATTTGTTTTTAAAGTTTTGGTTTTAGTATTAGGGTTTATTGTTTATGATTTAAGGTTTGGGTTTTAGGGTTCGACAAGCAGGTTCCAATGACGCAAAAATGAGTTCAATCGGGGTTTCTTTGAGTCGGTTTTCGAGTTTTTAAAATCCTTCTTAGCCTTCTTAGGCAAAATAGACTTTTTAGGGGAACCTTACCTATATATATATATATATATATATATATATATATATATATATATATATATAGGGGATAAAATTTTTGATAACCCTCATCTTTTGTTACAACCCATTAACCATCATCCAATGGTTACTTTAAAAAGGTAAGTTTATAGGATCGTGACATGTGTCAGATTCCTTTTTCTTCTTTTTTTTAATATAAAGGGCATTTTAGACATTTGTTTTTTAAGTAAAGTTTACCCCTTTTTTTTAAACATTCATAACTTTTTTATACTATATTATTTTTTAAAAAAAATTGCACCATTATACTCGTCTCATTTTTTTCTTTAATTTCGTTATAGTCTCGACTAGTTTTTTTTCTATTTTTTTAATGTCATGTATTTACATCATTGTAACGAGCTTAAAGATAGCAAATTAATTAGAAATTTTTTCTAACAATGGTAAATTACAGTAATGTAACAAAAAATGAAGTAATATAAACACAAAATGAAGTAATTTACAATGACATAATTAACGGTGACGTAACACATTATCTTTTTTTTTCTCTAACAATAATAATTACAATGATAAATTACAATGATGTAATAGAACACATTATTTTAATTTTTTTCTCTCACAATGATAATTATAGTGATATAATTTATCATTGTTCGAAAAAAATTTAAACTAATTTGTTGTCAATATAAATTACATCACTGTAATTTAAACCAAATTCACCGAAAAAAACCGAAACCGAATTTTACGTCAATATAAATTACATCACGATAAATTACGTCAATGTAAATTACATCACTGTAATTTATCATTTTTAAAAAAATTTCAAATAAATTTGTTATATTTAAGTTCGTTACAATGATGTAAATATAGGGCATTTAAAAAAAGTAAAAAAAAATTAGTCGAGACTATAACGGAATTAAAGAGAAAAATGAGAGGAATATAATGGTGCAATTTTTTTTAAAAAATAATATATTATAAAAAAGTTATTAATGTTTAAAAAAGAGGGGGGGAAAACTTATAAGGGGTAAAATGACTATGATGCCCTTTTTAATATTTTAATGAAATGCTTATGTGTAAGTTTATGATTGGTTGAAATGGGTTATGTAGTTGTAGCAAAAAATGAGGGTTATTTTTTACACCTTGCCCTATATATATATATTTATATATATATATATAGGGGATGGAATTTTTGATAACCCTCATCTTTTGTTACATCTCATTAACCATCATCCAATGGTTAGTTTAAAAATGTAAGTGTATAGGATGGTGACACGTGTCAGATTCCTTTTTTTTTCTTTTTTTTAATGTAAAGGGCATTTAAGACATTTGTTATTTAAGTAAAGTTTACCCATTTTTTTTAAACATTCATAACTTTTTTATACTATATTATTTTTTAAAAAAAATTGCACCATTATACTCATCTCATTTTTCTCTTTAATTTCGTTATAGTCTCGACTAGTTTTTTTTTTTGATGTCATGTATTTACATCATTGTAACGAGCTTAAAGATAGCAAATTAATTAAATTTTTTTCTAACAATGGTAAATTACAGTAATGTAACAAAAAATGAAGTAATGTAACACAAAATGAAGTAATTTACAATAACATAATTAACGGTGACGTAACACATTATTTTATTTTTTTCTCTAACAATGATAATTACAATGATAAATTACAGTGATGTAATAGAACACATTATTTTGATTTTTTTTCTCATACAATGATAATTATAGTGATGTAATTTATCATTGTTCGAAAAAAATTCAAACTAATTTGTTGTCAATGTAAATTACATCACTGTAATTTAAACCAAATTCACCGAAAAAACCCGAAACCGAATTTTACGTCAATGATAATTACAATGATAAATTACAGTGATGTAATAGAACACATTATTTTGATTTTTTTCTCTTACAATGATAATTATAGTGATGTAATTTATCATTATTCGAAAAAAATTTAAACTAATTTGTTGTCAATGTAAATTACATCACTGTAATTTAAACCGAATTCACCGAAAAAACCGAAACCGAATTTTACATCAATGTAAATTACATCACGCTAAATTACGTCAATGTAAATTACATCACTGTAATTTATCATTTTTAAAAAAATTTCAAATAAATTTGTTATATTTAACATCGTTACAATGATGTAAATATAGGGCATTTAAAAAAAGTAAAAAAAATTAGTCGAGACTATAAAGGAATTAAAGAGAAAAATGAGACGAATATAATGGTACAATTTTTTTTAAAAAATAATATATTATAAAAAAGTTATTAATGTTTAAAAAAGAGGGGGAAAAACTTATAATGGGTAAAATGACTATGATGCCCTTTTTAATATTTTAATATAATGATTATGTGTAAGTTTATGATTGGTTTAAATGGGTTATGTAGTTGTAGCAAAAAAAAGAGGGTTATTTTTTATACCTTACCCTATATATATATATATATATATATATATATATATATATATATATATATATATATATATATATATATATATGCGCATTATATCAAGTTATTAGTAAAAACTTATTATAAAACAGCACTATGTAAATTTATTTTATTTATTTATTTATCAAAACTTAAAAAAGAGTGTTGCATATTCATTTATAGCGTTATCTTACAAAAATATAAAGTTTTGTTAGTTTGACTTTAGAATAATCTTAATCTTATTGAAATATATAATTAAAAGAAAAAAAGTTAAAGGGTAAAAAAAGGAAAAGGTCGATAGTAGAGGTGTTCAAAAATGGTGAGGTCCGTACAAGGAGATAAACTAGGAGAACCTTGAGAAACGGAAACAACCAATCAGAAACCGAAAACACATTTCAAGCTTATGATTTTCACACTCACTTTCAGTTTCTCTTTTTTGTTTAACTTTTTCATTAAAAATAAATATATTATTATAATAAGTTGTTTAGAAAAAAACAATTTTATCTGTCATTTTAATCATTTTATTTTTGAAATATGAGTTAAACATTCATCACATGGAATTGTAATATTTTTTAACAAAAATTTTGTATATTACAAAAAAAAAAAATTGAGTATGAACTTGTTATAAACTGAAAAAATATAAGAATTTTGTTGACACTCTAAACCATTCATAGTTCCCAAACTTGAAAATTATGAATCAGCAATAAATAGAGTAAGTTGTGAAAATATAAAATCACTCTTGGTTCAATTTTCTAATCTCAAAAAGTTAGGAAAAGATGAATGTAAAAGCAATCTTGTGTTAACATTACATGAATATTGTAAATCAAGGAGAGATAGAATGGCTTGTGAACATTTTATACTTTAAAATATCACCCAAATCGGAAAGAAAAAAAAAACTTTTATGTCATTAATTAATTTAACTCACTATTTATAATACACTAAAAAAATAAATATTCTAAACTATTATTATTTTAATTCACAAATATATGAAGTATGCAAACTAAATAAACTCTAAATTAACTGTTTCAAATTAAATTCATCTAACAAGTATCATATTAATAAAAACTAGTAGCTACTATTAATAACCTAACTCAAAATATTACATACACTTTTTTTTTAACTTTTTCAATTATATAATGAAAGTTTAAAATATGATTAAGGCCATGTTTTTGCATATGAAGTGCTTGAAGTCCATGATATTTTAAAACAGAAGTACTAGTTGTTTTTGTGTGATAAAATTACGTAAAACACAGTTGCCACATACATGAGGGTTGAATTATCACATATATATGGGTTGAGTTGTCACATGTGACACTGACAACGGGTGAATTATATGTAACAACTTCGTGCATGTGAGATTTAATTATCAAATAAGAACAATTAACATTTACGTGATAAAATCATACATGCTTCGTACACTTCAAACGCATAAACCCTTTTGTACTTGAACTGCGTCCAATTACATAAATACACAACTTAAAATTTAATTGCATATAACCCTTATTAAACATGTATCATTACATATATACCAACCTAAACTTTTAATTAAATGTGTATCTTTCTTTAAGGCTCGACTCGATTTAGCATTTAGCAAACTAACACTTAATAACTCTTTTACACCTTTACATTTTATTAATACTATAGGAGTCAAGTCGGCTCAAAAGTAAACTGGGTTTGCCCACTAAAAAATTGAATCAAGTTAAACTTATATGAATTCGAGGAGAACTTTATGTATTGAGCTTGATCATGCTCACAAATTTAAAATGACTCTTTTATATAATCATTTTATTAAAAATATTATACATATAAATATTTAAACAATAAATAATATATATTGGTGTTTCATGTTTTAATTATTTGGTACTTTAAAACCCAAATATTGTAATATTTTAAACCTATATGTTTTTAAACTTCACTGCTATATTGAAAACCAAGTACTGTTAACTTTGCATGTTTATTTACTCTCTACGAGTATCTTTAAGAATTAAATATTTACTCACATGTAGTTAGTTTCATTGTTTTGATCATAATTCTTTGTTTTTTTTTGTCATATATCACATGCATTTAGTTTTATAATTTATGAATAACATCTCATCGAACTGCATAATAAAATCGCGATAATGGTGTAGTCTGGTTTTATTTTTTAAAGGGTTTAGTTAAAGTTTTGATTAAAAAAAAAAGAAAAAAGAACTTGTTCTTATAAGTTATAACAATTTGGTTTCTCGTTTGACCCAAGAATCATCAACACCGGGACTTACATAACAACTTCTGAATCCTAGTAAAAAATCAAGAACAAGATAATCATATTTAAAGCTAAATTTAATATAATAAATTGAATTAGGTATATGAAGCAAAGGTATATATGTAATTAAAAGTTTGGGTTTAGTATATCTGCATAACCAAATTAAAAAAAATTTACATTGTAATAAAATTTTAGTTGGAGTGTGTGTGTGTATAATCAACCAAGCTTAAAAAGAAGGTTTATATAATTAATCAATTAAGTTAATATTAGAAAATATATAATTTCCCACACAAAAAATGTCATTAACGTTTTTCTATTTAGAAGAAATATATAATACCAGATGGTATACCATTTTTGAAAACTTCATTTTTTTAAAGAGTTTGTTTTAAACGTTTCTCTTTGAAAAACGATTTTCTAAAAATTGTCATTTTTTATAAAATATCCCCTTATTTAAAAACTTTGGTTTTCGATTACTTTTGATTTTTTAATTATTTTTACAAAAAATAACTTTTTAAAAAGACCAGTTTAATAAATTTTATATTTTTTAAAAAGTCGGTTAATTGTGATATAATAGAGAGAGACAGAATTTTTAAGGTTTAGAAAAATAATATATGTGAAATTTTATTTTTATTTATGAGTATAAAAATTTATAAATAATCTAATTTTTTAATCTCCTAAGTTGTGGTTTGAGACACCCTACGTAGTTCACTTTACTAGCACATTCCACTCTTCTTCTTACCTATTATGGCAACTAATTAACTTATTTGGAGAGAATTATGTTACATGAAATTAACAATCTATAATAACACCAAGCACTTGTTGAGGCACCTTTATGATTTGATTAGGCATTACTACTTTATAATTAATTAACTATTAAGAATTCATTATAATGATAGAATCAAAGTGACCGAATTCAATGAATTCATATTACACATATTACGTGTAACCACTAATTGACAATAAAGTTATTGACTTTGCTAAAAAAAGGCATTTTGTTTTGGAATATTATATGGAAAGCTATTTTTACATATAATATAGACAAATAAAGAATGTGATGCCTTTGGTTAATAGATCATTATGGTTTGGACCGATGCGTTGATTTAAAATCACCACAATCATTATATGTCTACAAGACTATGAGTATTTGTAATGTATGCACTGTTGAAGTACAAATCACTTGAGACTCTCTTGACCATCTATTTGATTCATGTCTTGTAATCCCAAGTTTGAAGATAAATAATACAAATACAGTTTATAGTTATATGGAAAACGCATAAACAACAATACACTTTACTTTTGTATATAAAATTATCAACTCACATACATATATATATATATAGAGAGAGAGAGAGAGGAGAAGATTCTAATGAAAACCTTCATTTTGGTGAAAATTTAGAAAATCATTCACAATCATTATCAATTTCTTTTTTTTGTTTTTTGTTTTACATTTTGCCTTTATTAAAGATGAGATTTGTTAACAAAATGAAAAAAATTAAAAAATATATATATATAACTCATTTATTACACATATGTAACTCATAAACTATATATATGAGGTATATATATGTAACTTTATAGGTTACATATACTAACTTCGCGATGTACATATTTTTATTAAAAATCATAAAAATAAAATTTTTAAAATTAATTGGTTAGTAAGGGTTTTTATTGTTTTTTTAAAAGTGAAGAGTTTTCTTTTGAAGCAACATGTTGTATAACCTCATTTCTAAGTGAGAATATATATATATATATATATATATATAGAGAGAGAGAGAGAGAGAGGGAGAGAGGGAGAGATTGATTTATTGATTGATTCTAATAAGAAGCAACATGTTGGAAAAACTAAAAGAACAATATTTAGAGTCACGTGATTTAAGATGTATAAAAGTAATTTTCTTCTAAAAAGAAGAAGTTATTATTATATGCTATAAAACTTGTGGCTAGATATATTTTCTTTAGTTCTCAAGTAACAATGATTATAAATTAAACATCCCTATATATATGACTATAAATAATATATAACCCACTAATGTTTGTTTAACTTGTATAACCTCATTAAGATTAATCCAAATATATGTTTTTTTCAAACATCATTGTAACACACGTAAAACATTTTTTTCTTTTATGTGCTTGTGTAAATTTATCACCGTTTAAGAGTTAACATCATTACAAGTTTTGTATCAAAATAGTTACAATGATGCAGATAAAAAACTTACAATGATGTTAACTCTTAAACGGTGATAAATTTGCACAAACACATGAAAGTAGAAAGTGTTCTATGTGTGTTACAATGATGTTCGGAAAAAAATCATAGATTTGAATTGATCTAACAAAGTTATACGGGTTAAACAAATACTTTAGGTTATGAAAGACTCCAAGACATATATTATATATGTCACATATAAAGGTTTTTAGTTAGATACCAAAAATGCATGATGCATAAAATAACAAATTATAATTATGTAAAGTTTCATATATATTCTCATAATTATGTAAAGTTTCATATATATTCTCATAATTTGACAAAAACACTTTTTTTTTTTTTGTGTGTGAATGTACACTTATATATTGAATAGAAAAAACTTGACCAAATTAATTTCCCGTAAAACATGCTTGATTATGCTTGATTAAGATAGGAAAAACATGTGAGATTATTAATTAAACCATGCACCATCATCACAAAATTACAATTATGTATTTTAATATGAAACCATGTAAAGTTGGTATAGATCTTTTATATATATATATATATAAATTAAGTATATTTACTGGTGGTGACATTATTATATACACAAAAGTTACCCAACTAGTTTTTTTCATAATCTTGTGTTGATATCAAAACTTTGGATTTAAGGGGGACCATTTAGGCGTGCAATGCAGTTATGCCATAAATAATTAGAATTTGATCTTTTTAAAATTTGATTAAGATGTGGTCCTTGGCCCATTGAATAGAGTGGAAATTTTAAATTCAATTTCTTGTTTTTCTAAATATATTTTATTTTATTCCCCCAATTTTTCTAGATATTCGATTCCGAACTAAATTCCTCCAATTATGTTTTTAACATGTTTCTGTCATTTTTTTTTTTAAAAAAAGAACTAAAATCTTTTTATATTCGATATGGATTTGTTAAATTTTACTTTTGTAGGGAAGTAATGTGGCCCTTTACAAAATACTAAAAGCCAGAATCTAAAATTAAGTTGGGCTTAAGATGGCCCAAAATTCCAAACACAGGGTGTATATATAATATAATATTATATATTATATATGACACTGTGTGTGCTATATACTGCTATGACATCTAAAATGTGGTTTAAAGTTATAAACTTTAACACTAATTTAGTAGAAGTAAAAAAAAAACCAAAAAAAAATCATGTTGCTATTTTAGTAATCATCCCTCGAAACTTTGATAATTGTATATAGCATACATTTAGAAGTCCTTGTTTACTGTGAACTTAATTTAAATAAGTAATATGAATATTTAAAGAAATATATTTTAAACGTAGCATATGGATCACGGGTTATGTTATGTTAAATTATTTGATTTAATCTGATACAAAAAATTTGTAATTAGTAAATAATAATATGGAAAAATGATGCAATAAACTTTTTGTCCAGGTGCCACCAAGGTAAAATGATATGATGGATTGATGGGCATGTCGCTGTAGCATAGTACTAATTTTTAATTTAAAACAGGATATTTGTTACAGTTAATGAAATTGATATAAATTTTGCTTTTATTAAATATGCAGATTATTAAAAATATTATTTTCTAATTTCAAATGAAAACATCAGAACTGCTCAAAGATAAAAGATATAAAAAATAGGAACAGTAAGAAACATCAAGATAGAATCAAACCGGCTCGTGATCGGATAGATAAAAAGTTCGAATGAGCCGAGCCTAAACAAGCTTGAGCTCGAACCGGCTCGCAAGCTTACGAGTTTTTTATTTATATAGCTTTTATTTATCATATTAATTGTTATTTATAAAATTAATTATTTTTATATATAACATTATGATAAAGTTAAATCTTATATTTTATGTTAAATTTGGAAAGTAAAATTATAAATACTATTTAAATTAGTAATTCAAGTAAATAAAATAAATAACTAAAATATAAACAAGCAGTGCCGAGCCGAGCTAAAGCCTAAAAATATTCTAACAAGCCGAGCTCGAGCCTTGAAAATTAAACGCTTAACAAGCAGAGGCCGAGCTTGAGTCTTAACAAGCTTAAGATCGGCTCAGCTTGGCTTGTTTACACCCTAATCAAGACCATAAAACGACACACCCTATCTACTATAAATTTACCAACATCTCAATTATACCCATTGGTTAAACATGTAAATATATAAACTACCAAAATACAAAAACAAACATAACACACTCTGTAAAATTTCACTGATCAGTAGGACCACGAGACGAAAACAAACATTACCTCGTCCTAATGAAATACGTAGCACTCTTAATTCAGGCGTAATAATAATATTTTTAAACCTGAAAAGACCAAGTGGCCCAACCAGTGAACCAAACTAGTACAAAAAAAACCAAGTACAAACACAAATTCAACCCCATAAAACCAACAAAATTACATTATGTAACATATATGAGAGCCAAAACAACATGACTGTTATATCAAAATGCATCACACCATTTCCTCTAAAAGACCAGCTGAAGCATCTGGATCAGAATCTTTACGCAAGAAATGGGAAGAAAAAAGTGCTATGAGCATTGGATTCCTTCTTAAGCAATTTACAAAATCAACCTTGCTGATCTGACCATCACCGTCGCCATCAAACAGATCGAATAGTCCTTTTACCTGCAAAATCTCGTCACCTCGTTATATTTTCAGGGGTAATTTAGGAAGTTTGATATATTTAGATTAATGACTCACCTCATCATTATTCAAGTTTCCCAGTGCTGGCAACAATGAATCAGCAAGCTATGGTAAATTCAAGAAAACAGTTATTTATTATGTTAGATTCTTGTATATATAATCAGTGTCTATTAATGTATTATATATATATATATATATATATATATATATATCTAATTAGCATGTCAAATATGATCTCATAATCTTGATCAAATATGATTACCAATAAAAAATTAGCATGTCAAATACGATTCTAGAATCTAGATCAAATATGATTAACAAAAGGGTCGTGTTATTGTTACATCTCCTCCTGTATGGCCCGTACAGGGCTGTACGGGTCATGCAACACACCTAATACGACCCATACATTAGGCTTACAGGTCTATACGGCAGTACATGGTAGGTGGGATCAGCCTCTTATGGCCTTATACAGCTCGTACAAACCTGCATGGCCCATATCCTTAAGTGGGGTGTTGAATTATGGATTTGGGGCGTATATTTAGACGGGCCTTTAACAAAATTACTTTTGACCAGTTGGATTGGAATTGCCATCTCAACATATTTCATTAAAAAAAAAGAGAGAAAAAGATTACTTCTTGAATGGAAATGTAATAATCTTCATCAATGTCACTTTCAGAGAAGGCTACTTCACAAGCTCGCCGGAATAATGGCTGATTGAGTACATGAGCAGATCCAACCAAGAACTACATGATTCAAATTCAAAATATATAAGCCTAAAAAACTAACAAATATTGATTTAAATATCGTAAATACTCTTCAACTGGCATACAATTACCTCTTTAAAGGTGATTTTCCCATTCTTGCCCACATCAATGAACTCAAACATCTGTTATAAAAATAAATTAAAAATACAATCCATCTATGATGACAAAATACAGATGTCGTTATGCACTTGTACAAAAACGCCCATCACATATTTATAACCAAAATTAAAAAAATTAATAAAAACAATGTAGATATGACAATGGCAATTATGTAATTTTAACTTGTAATGATGCCAAATAAGGAAATGCAAAGGTTATATTGGGATGAAGTACAAAACAAGAAATTAGCGACCTTCTGAGAAAGACTGCAAGGCTTTAATCTGAAAACCCTCAAGAAATCCTGAAACTTAACATTTCCGCTGCGAATAAAAAATAGCAGTTAGAAAAAAGATTGTTGAAGTTGCCCGTGCTCTAAGTATCTAGGGATAGAATTTTGCACAACAATGTTCTCAAAAGAATGTAAAAATAGAGCTTTTGCAAAATTAGAGATATAAATTTATACAAGTGTTCAACCATTTGTTAAACATATATATACCATCCATAAATAATAAAATAAAAAGATCTTTTTGAATGTAGAATGAAGAGGCGATAACACACAAATTGGTAATTATATGAATTAGCAACCTAGATTACCATAGAATTTGTTATTTGTATAAACCCGCATAATTGTGTTCTGTTTAAAACAAGTAATATTTTAACTAATGACTTATACAGACTCTCACTGTATTTTGAGAGAAAAAACTGGTCAATTAAACCATCATTCATTTGGTTGGAAGTTGCACCCTCCAAACAGGATGACCGAATGACAATATAAAAAATCATGTTGGGCTATAACATTTGCAAAAAAAAATAATAATACCACAAAATTGTTCATGTAGATGAATGGACCGAATGGTATAATGAATATTGATGCATTCAACCCAATTTTGGTCCACAAATTTCTCTATTTTGTTTGTACTAAAGGTACTTCAGCTATTTTACATTATTTTGACCTATAGTTAAGCACTTCTATAGAACCATGACATTATACATTGCAATTTTCAGAATGAGCATTAAATAAAATAAAATGTAACTCACTTACTCCATATGCATTTCCAGCCATAAAGGTTAATTGGTTTTCTAGCCACCATATAGTATATTTCTAATACAAATTACCATTGTAAGTGTAGGAAACAAACTCTTGCACAAATGTGTAAGGTAAGGTTGCGTACATCAGGTCAATAAGTGATCCGCCCCCCGTTAAGTAAGAGCCAAGTCATGCACCGGGTAAGTCTCTTTTTTTAAGTATAATGTAGAGGTAGTTACATGGGCGGCCTGGGTAATTGGTCAAGTTAAAACAAGCCGGATTGACCGGAAATGCTTTATGTCCAAAAAAAACACTTATATAAATATATTTGTTCAAATAATACTCTCATATTTCAGATAAATAATTTGTGAGATAGAGTTTTTAGTTGCAACTTGCAAGTGCTTATGGTTACAAAAAAATTAAAAACATACCTTGAATCTGGATTCATAGCAAGAAATATATCCAAGAAGTCTAAGGCATCCGAAGAGCTCAAATGGAATAACTGAGCACATAAAGAAAAAAGAAAAACTTTATCTCAATTAAACAAACATTTTATAAATACAGTTGCTCAAGGCTCATGGTTTAATCGACAAATAAGTTAGATTTGTTGATTTCAAGATTATTGCAGATGCAATCAATAGGTATATACTTTTTCATCCATATATGGAAAAGAAAGAATAAAGGATATTACAAAACACCAATTGAATGCTATCTTAAATTAGCAATCCAAGATGCACAAAACAAAACTAAAGAAATAAACTTACTCGTTGAATCCTTGCCATTTCAACCACAAAGTGCGATGGATTTTCCTACAAAAACAATTTAAAAAAAGCATCATATAAAAAAGTTCTAAAATTTTGCATGCATGACAAGAAGCAGGTATACCTGTCCTGAATCAGCTGCCTTTGAGAGAATCAAGTAATCGACAAAGGAATGAGATGTTTGTACAACATTAAGAGCACGGGCCATTGCTCTACCCGTCTGCATTAATAATTAATCATATATTTAATTAGTTATTAAGAACTATATAGCGCTGCTAAAAATATAGATACGTGATATAATAAGCATCTCTAACACCAAGTATAAGATATCAACTCACTTTCTCAGCAAAACGATTAGCATTTTCCTTGTGAAGTTCTGAGGGCGATACAACAGGAAGATATTCAACCTGACAAGTTCTAAATAATATTATCACCTTTTATAAAACCAGTTCAGATACACAACATAAAGAATGAATGATCAACCCAAATAAAATCATAAATAGGCCATTAAGAAGTATACCTCCATGAAATTATGAAACTGTGTAAACATTCTAAACATGAGTGTCGCCAAAGAAATATGACCCCTATAAAGTATGTGAAATAACATAAATTGTAAAAAATAAAATAAATAACAATTATCAATGGGATTTTGTATTAATTAATGATCTTACCAGGATTGATCAAAATGTACATGTGGATAACGAACCACCACTGGTTGAATAGGATAACCAGGAATAAACGCACCATGTTGGAAAGAAATAAGCAGCCTTCCATTGGTTGTAGTTCCCTCGGGAAATAAAAGTAGTCGAGGAAATTTGTCACTAGAGGCCTTTCTCTGTATTCACATCCTTAAAAACACATTTCTGTATCAAATTGCTTATATAAATCTAATACAAAAAGATCTACTTTTTAAAGTATTTCACAGAAAAATACTTCATTTTACAACCAGCATTTAAAGGGTGTTTAGATTTGCATTTTGGAACTGAGTTGATTAGATGATCAGTTTTGGATAATCAGGTTCATTGACATAACTGAACATATTACGAGGGTAACCTAATATAACTTATATACCCCTTTACAGTTAATTAGAGACTTTTAATTTCATTTTACAAATGGTCTATACTTTTTCACAATTGGCAATTCGGCCATCTTTTAAATAACTTCTTAAGTGTATATCATTTGTAAATTCAAGCATGTAGGGTGATAGTTTAAGGCAAGATAAATGGTGATCCTAGTAACGTTTGAATGACGAATGGATCAAGAAAAGATAACAAACGTTACCTTTATCTCATTGACAGCATGCTTTCGAGATTGATGTGAGAACCGATTTACATAAATCACCTATGCATTAAACAATGGAATCAAAAGTTTGCATAAACAATCAGTATATTAACAAAGATACAACAACATACAGAACACAATTATGAACAAGTTCATGGTACCTGCATAGCTCTAATAATGGTACCAACAAAGGGCATGGAATCATGGGACTCAGATGCAACAATTGTAGGAAACAATTCATAGAAAAAAAATATTGGATCAATATAAGACACATGATTAGATACAAGAATTGGGGCAATCTCCCTAGGAGCTGGTTTTCCCTTTCGATTAATCCAGTGGTAGCTGCAATTGCAAACACAAAACAGTGATGATTTTCATACACCCAGATGCAAAATCTTTACACAAAAAGGTTAATTGATCGTACCCAAATGAAAACAGAATGCCCCGAGAACACAATCGGGTGATCCACATAACCCGGCATCTCCATTTTGGCATCGGATTCTGCTTGTCTTTCCACCCTTCTAAAGCAGATTTTGTAGCAACATAACCAACTGCCAAACACAAGCCGAACAAAACAAGCCGAACTAAAGCTATAGGCACACACAAAAACAGTTTAATCCACTCATAAATCCCTTCAATTTTGGGTGTGTGATTCCTAAACGGATCCACCGTTGTCGACCCGGGGACTTCAAACCCATTTGACCCGATAAACCCATAAGGGTTTTGATCCAAATCCAGCTGGGAATCGATGGAAATTGCACATTCGTTTGTGGGTGTTTCTTGATTTGAAGTTACTGAAATACCCAGTTGGTCATCGACGTTTAGGATGACTTGGGAGACATGAACTTGATGATCATCGAGTAAACGGGTTTTGAGATCGTTAGCTGCTGCCATAGTTTGAGCAAAAAATTGGGGCTTTGCAGTCAAGATTTATTGCACAAACGAAAGAAATTGAGGCGAATTTAAACAAAGATACCCTAAAATCATTAATTTGTGGGTTCAGATTATCAGATGTGTTGTAATTCAATTGAAGGTCAAATAAATCTAGTCCATGAAAAAGAGGCTTGCGTGTCTATGATAATGATGTCACGTTAAATCAAAACAAGTTTATGGTGTCACCTGGACCTTGGATTTTGATGAGTGACGAACGCGTGATTGTTTTGCATTTGCTAATTGCTATCGATCCGTGTATCAATTATCAATCATTTCAAAAATATATTATCAAGATTTAAATTTTTTATAAAGTGAAAATACTTTGAAAAGTAGATCTTTTTATATATTCATAGATTTGAAAAATAATATACTTTGAAAAATATATTATTAGATCTTTTTGCATTTGCTAATTGCTATCGATCCGTGTATCAATTATCAATCATTTCAATAATATATTATCAAGATTTAAATTTTTTATAATTATGAAAATATAAAGTGAAAATATTTGTTGCCTATTATGTATTTACTTTATTTGCGTTAATAATTTAAAATGTCATATTTGTCATTAAAGCATAAGTTTTCAAGAAAATTGCTACGTCATTTGGTCCGAATTAAAGTTATGAATGTTATAACTATTCAACTTAAATACCAATTTTTTAGTAAATAGTTGATAAAAATACCCATATGCTATATATAATTTTACTAAATATACCCATCCAATTTCGATATCTGCATGTAAAGTTTCCGATCATCAACATCTTCCAGATTCAGCGATCAAAGGTTTGTTTCAATTCCGTTTTATGTTTTTCAAAACAATTTCGTTTTTGGGTTTTCTTAGATCCGTTGTTCGAATTCCGATTGAAATACATGTTGAAGATTGTATAATTAGAGACGTAAATGAAGAAATAAAGGAGACGAAATAAGTTTCAGGATTATTTAAATTGTGAAGATCATGAATCTAAATGCATAAATGATAACGGGAAAACATAAACTTTAGCCTCTATCTGTAGATGCATGTGTATGTATATCTAGACATAAATGTCTTCTTGATCAGATAAACAATTTCAATCATTCATCGTTTGCTTATGTCTGAGAATGAAGCATCTGCTACTGCATCTCCACCTGCACCTGCTGCAGCATCAACGGTTGAATTCTTGCACAATTCCAACACACATAATGAGTCAAGTAGCCATCAGTCTATTGCTACTCTTTCAAGAAGCACTGAATATCGCCCTCATTCCGAGTCATTTGACTCGGACACGGTGGTTGACTCACCAGAAACTCAGATACTCAACATGCCATCAGGGTCACATAAAAAGTCATTAAAAGTTTTACTTCTACATGGTAATCTAAATATTTGGGTTCATGAAGCAAAAGCCCTTCCCAACATGGATATGTTACCTAAAGCAGTTGGTGATGTTTTTTATGGAGATAAGAACACTAGTGACCCATACGTCTCCATTGCTATAACGAGTGCAGTGATAGGAAAAACTTATGTGATTAAAAACAGTGAAAACCCTGTTTGGAATCAAGAATTTAATGTTCATGTCGCGTATCATGCTTCTGAAATTCATTTCCTAGTAAAAGACAATGATAGAGTGGGATCTCAACTTATAGGAGTTGTAGCAATCGCAGTTGAAAACATATATAATGGATCTAAAATAGATGGATATTTTCCATTGATGAATACAAATGGGAAACATTTCAAGAATGGAGCTAGTTTGGGACTTGCAATTCAATACACTCCAGTTGAAAGATCAAGTTTATATCGCAATGGAGTTGGAGCAGGCCCGGAATATTTTGGGATTCCTGGCACTTATTTTCCATTAAGAAAAGGTGGGAAAGTTACATTGTATCAAGATGCACATGTACCCGATAACAGTCTTCCAAATGCTGAGCTTGATGATGGTATGCATTATGTTCATGGTACATGTTGGATTGACATTTTTAATGCAATTAAGGACGCTCAACATCTTGTTTATATCACCGGTTGGTCTGTCTGGCATAAAGTGACATTGGTTCGTGAAAAAGATGATGCACCAAATTACACACTAGGAGATCTTTTGAAAACCAAATCACAAGAAGGAGTTAAAGCTTTGCTTCTTGTTTGGGATGATCCTACTTCAAGGAACATCATGGGTTACAATGTGGTAATTTTTTGGAACAAATAAGTGTTATTAAAAATGAATTGGTTTAGCCTAAAGCTATATGTTTTTAGGATGGATTTATGGCCACCCATGACGAAGAGACTCGGCGTTTTTTTAAAAATTCTTCTGTGCATGTTTTGCTTTGTCCTCGTGTGGCTGGGAAGAAACTTAGTTGGGTCAAGAAAACGGTATGCTATAACTTTATGCATAATTTTACTATATCTCATAAATTTATTGGAATTGTTATAAACATGATCAAATTTGCAGATAAACACTAAAATTTCAGTTATTTAGTATCAAACAAAGCAGTTTTTTATTTTTATACTAAAGGAATAATATTAAATTCATATATGTCAAGATAAGCTGCTATTATTATGACTCTTTTTCCTTTTTTAGGAAGTTGGAACCATATATACACATCACCAGAAAACTGTGATTGTAGATGCTGATGCTGGAAATGATAGAAGAAAAATTATATCTTTTATTGGAGGACTTGACTTATGTAATGGTCGATATGATAATCCAACACATCCTATTTTTAAATCTCTTGAAACACTACATGTTGATGACTTTCATAATCCTAATTTCACGGTGACATCTCATATCTTATTCTTTCTTTTAGCAAAAACATTCAATTTGATCATTATAAGTTACTTAAGTTAATTAATGGTTTACAATTAACAGGGTAGTCTTGCTGGTTGTCCAAGAGAACCATGGCATGACTTGCATTGTAAAATTGATGGGCCAGCTGCATATGATCTTTTGAAAAACTTTGAGGAACGGTGGTTAAAGGCATCAAAAGTTAGTGGAATAAAAAAATTGAAGGCTTCAAGTGATGATTCTTTACTAAAATTAGATAACATGCCAGAATTTTTAACTGTAAATGATGAACCTTGCCTTAGTGAAAAGGATCCTGAAGGGTGGCATGTACAAGTAAATAAATTTAATGCACCCCTTTTTGTCAAAAAAGAATAAAAACAAAAAAAAACATAAAATTCACCCTAAAACCTTGTGTGACAGGATTAATTTTATTTTCTGCAGATTTTTCGTTCAATTGACTCCAATTCAGTTAAAGGCTTCCCTAAGGACCCCAAAGAAGCTACAGCCAAGGTGAAGACAGTGAATCTAAAATGGTATTTATATTGATGTACAATCACCAAAATTCCCCTTGATGATTAACAAATTATTTGAAAATTTCAATTAGTTTTTTGTTGCTTTCCTAGTTTTTTGTATAGTTTATATACAAATGTAGTTGAATTGTGTAACTTATTGCACTATTTTAAGGGAAAAATTGAATAAACTTTAGTGTATAATCATGAAAATCTTTAATTAGTTTGTAATATATTTGTATAAACAGAATTTGGTTTGTGGGAAGAATGTCCTTATTGATATGAGCATACATTCTGCATATGTGACTGCTATTCGTGCTGCACAAAATTTTATTTATATCGAGAATCAGTACTTTATTGGATCATCATTCAATTGGAGTTCTCATAAAGATTTAGGTAAGAAACGTGCCTCTTAAAATGATATTTATATAACTTTTTGATATTTTATCACATTGTTATTATTGTTGATGATGATTATCATTATTATTATTGTTATATTATCAGGTGCCAACAATTTGATTCCAATGGAGATAGCACTAAAAATTGCAAATAAAATCAGAGCACACGAAAGATTTGCAGCATATATTGTTATTCCTATGTGGCCAGAGGGTGTTCCCACAGGTTCTGCTACACAAAGAATTTTATTTTGGCAGGTATTTACATCTACATGGTTTTATAGAATTGTGTCATTAGTCAAATACCTAAATAATGACAAAATAGAATAATCATACAGAACAAAACAATGCAAATGATGTATGAAACCATCTACAAAGCTTTGTTGGAGGTTGGACTTGAGGAAGCACACTCACCACAAGATTATTTGAATTTTTTTTGTCTCGGTAATCGTGAAGAATCCAGTATGAAGGATGATTATGATTATTATTTTGATTATTCTCCAGAGGTAAATTCCTTTGTGTCTTTGAATGTGGTCAAATCTGTAACCTTTTAAGTTTAAAGAATTTGACAACAAATTTCCCTGCAAACAATTTATATCTCATCTTATTTGTAGCATTCCTCAAAATTTAGTGGGTGCCTACCTATTCTCTAAAACTTCAAGTATTTATATCTGTTTTGAGATTTAAATTTCGTATGTTTGACTTTTGAAGTCAACCCATAACTCAACTTGTGACTGTAGCAATTATGCTAGTATCCAAAATGTGAAGTTTTCTTGTTTGTTTTTAATATTTATTTCAGGCGCTCACTCGTAAAAACCGGAGATTCATGATCTATGTGCATTCAAAAGGAATGATAGTGGATGATGAATATGTGATTATCGGATCTGCAAATATTAACCAACGGTCTATGGAAGGAACTCGAGATACAGAGATTGCAATGGGAGCTTATCAACCTCAAAATACATGGGCAAGGAAACAAATGGATCCTCGTGGGCAGGTAATCTTTTTAATCGTTACAACATTTTACTTTTCAAAATTATGAGTTACATTTTAATTTTTTTTTAAGATTAAAAGTTCAACATGTAATGTTTGCAATCATATTTGACTTCCAATTTATCTATAGTAAGTTTAAATTTTGGACAAAGGGTGGTAGGGTTAGGGTCATCTTGACACTCAACTTGTATGATGGGCTTATTTTACCACATCTAATTCTTTTGTTACACTTATAATATAATATAATATAATATAATATAATATAATATAATATAATATAATATAATATAATATAATATAATATAATATAATATAATATAATATAATATAATATAATATAATATAATTTTTTTTTAATATTTTTTAAGATTTACGGATATCGAATGTCTTTATGGGCCGAACATCTTGGGACTATTGATGAGACATTCACACATCCTGAAACTATCGAGTGTGTAAGACAAGTTAGATTAATGGCAGAAGCAAACTGGCTGCAGTTTACTTCGCATGAGATAACAGAAATGACCGGTCATCTCATGAAGTACCCAGTTCGAGTTGAGCGAAATGGTAGGGTTCGATCTTTAGAAGGAAGTGAAGAGTTCCCAGATGTAGGCGGTCAAATTATCGGGTCATTTCATGGGATTCAAGAAAATTTGACTATTTAAGTAGTCTTCATTCTATAACTTTGACTTTTTGAGCCAGTCTACTTGCAATTTTTAGTTATTTCAAGTCTCCTACCTCCTATTGGTTTATACATATTTGCCATTTAACTTTTGAAATTATTGTATATTAGTGAGGGTGTGAAAATGAAATTGTAAAAGTGAAACGTATGGATCCATAATATATGTTGTAAAATATAACCAGTGATCCATATTTCTGTCTATGATGCACTTGAAGTTGAGCAAAGAGACTAATGCTTTTTGCATTTTTTTTTTTTGTCTATTAGAGCAGTTAGTTCAGTTTGGTTGTTAAAAAACTAATTGCAACTTGTCAAACTAACAAAGCAACCTATTTGATATAACTGCCTTATTACGTCAGATGACTCTGATAGTTGTACACAGACCTCTTTTACGTATTAAACATATATATATATATACTTTGTTATTTTGTATCTTATTCTCTACTTAACACTACATAACTTCAACGAAAACCCAACAATCATGCCAAAGGATAGCGTGACTTGTTATTGAAAAATCATGCTTGATAGGAATCAAGACATTTCCATCTACATATCATAAAACTACAAACAAATTAAACCGATTTATCGTTTAGAGATTACATGAATGAAAACTCAACGATTATGCCAAAGATTGAGGTTGCCCTGGTAGTAAAACCACCCATGATACAAATTGAATCAAGGTGGTTTCATTGTCATCACAATGAACATCACCACCGCCACCATCACAACATAGCCATGGTACCACATGCTTCACCGCCCCGTGTTGCTTCCAAGGTAAGAAAATAACTAGTGTTACAACAGATGATGTTGGTCTAACATCTGATTTACATCTAATTAAGAAAATTATGGAAAAGTTTAGTTATATGAGGGACGAAAATGAGGAAGTGAGTTCATGTATAAATAGTGATGTGTGTTTTTGAATGTGAAGAAAAGTAGGTAGAAGCATATTAAGTATCTTCCTTAGGATATGCTTGTGACAACATATAAAGTAGGGGTTCATGTTCTCTGCTTTTTTATAATAACAAATTAACAATTTTTAGCATTTAAAAATTCATATCTTAATTAATATGTATAACTTTGTCAAGATCAATACAAATCTTTGTTTTTATTTTTTGAAAATCATTATTACACATCTAGAAGACTTTCTTCATTTATGTGTATGTTTAAATTTATTACCATTAAAGATTTAAAAGTAATGTAAGTTTAGCTTTATATTGTACCAAAAATTATAAATCTTGGTAATAAGCAAAACTGACACTATTTGTGAATCTTAAACGATGATTAAATTACACATATGCATAAAAGAATACATTGTTGTATATATGCAATAATGATATTAAAAAAACATAGATTTAAATTGATCCTGACGGAATTATACGGATTAATATAATAACAATAGGTTAACAACAGATCCTTCTACCAAAAGGCATTTGTCTCAATAGTGATAACGTGTGTTAAGGTGTTCATTTCTAAAATAAGTTGACGGTTCAAATCCCATAATGAAAAAAAAAGTTATAAAAATTGATGTTGAAAAAAAGAAAAATAACGGACCCTTCTCGTGCATGCGTGCATGCATGCACATGCAGACATACATACATATCTATGTATATATTGTATAGGCAAGTTTATTTTCAAATCCAATATTAAGTTTAGAAGCACACAAATCACATAAGCACTTATATGTAGTGCTCAATGAAAACAGCAAAAGTATTCTATTTCTTTTTTCTACTGTTTTCTTTTATTTTATCTGATACCATTTAACATATTTTTTATAAATGGTGCAACTTTGTGCATTTAGTACATCTAGTTCTTATGCAGATGTCCATATAGATGAAATGCTATTAATACTATATTTTTAAAAAAATAAATCTTGAAATATTGAAATTCATATGTGGATTTATATAACAAATATTATAAGGGTTGAAATGGCTCTCAAAGATTTTAATATATCATTTGTGTGTATATAGAAAGAAAGAAAATGGCTTTTAAGGTGATGTAAGGTAAAATGGGATCTTTGATGATGGGTGACATGGTGTCTACATATGGCAAAAGCACCATAAAGTTGAATATGTCTTTCTTATTCTCCACTATAGAAATTCCATCTTTTAATATTTTCATTTTACAAATATAATATTATATTTTGATACTTTATTATATTTTTAGGGAAACAATCAAACTTTATTGTTTTTTTTTCTCTGAATCTCAAATAGGAAGGTTGCATTTATATAGTTTCCTAAAGAAAGGAGTATTTTATAAAATAATGTTTGTAACATGATTAAAGAAGAGGGAGATGAATCTATGAAATCATTTAATCATGGACATGGAACTTGATGTTCTTGTTTGTAGGGATTGTAGTTGTGTTTGTTAAGAAATTTGCACACGTGTGATTGAAAAAGAACTCTAGCGAAAAGGTTGATCATTTATGTTTCTTATAATGATTTTAGAATGCAACATGATCGCTTTTTGCTAGGTTGTTTTGACAGGTTGTCTACAATTTGGTAGGTTCAACCTAACATGACATGATGTTGCATCAAAAACAAACTCATACAAAGTGAACTTTTATGTCCACTAGATCGAAACATTTTTCATAAGAAGACCAAATTCCTCGTATTCATAATTCAGAGCTACGTGATCAAATGATGGTGCCTGTTCATGAATATATCATGATGGTGCAAGTCTATTTTCTAAAGAATGGCAAAATGTGTATATTATGTGTACCAATACAATTTTGTAGGAAAATAGAAGAAACATGAAATTATCAGTGCAACAGGGAAAATTTGGGACATATAAGTCCAAATAAACTTGTAATATGTACATTCTTGTGTCTCCATGAAGTCATGGTCCATCCAAACCTCCTAGGTAGAGAGGAGGGCTTAGGATCGCCTTTACCAAGGGATGAGGATGAGACAGAGTTGACTCCCGCGGCCTCTCGGTAGAAGAGGGAGTTGGCTCTTCGAGACAAAAACACTCATATGAATGGTGCTAATTCCCATGTTCCTTCTAGTCTCGTTTGGTTTGAGAGACTCCCCCTCCCCGTCCCTTACTCGTCTTTTGCGTCATCCTGGAATTTTTTTCCGTATGCCGGGGAAAATGCCTCACCTTTCTACATGAATTATTAGAAGAATTTCCTCGGGTCTCTAAACACATTCCAAGATTTCAGAAGACCCATTCAAGGTCGTGCAAATTTTGATTAGTGCTCATTGCCCTCACGGGTTAGCAATGCATTAAGTTTGTGAAAATGCTGAGGGTCAGAAAAATAGAGGCATAGGCTCGATGCTCTTTCTTCCATGAGTTGTGACTCGGTTCTAAGTTGTCATGACTTTATTTTACTATTTGATTAATCCTAACAAGATGAGGGAATCGTGAAATATTTAGGATCGGATAGGTGAAAAGCTCGAACGAGACGAGCCTTGACGAACCCGAGCCGAGCCTTGACGAGCCCAAAAGTGTGGCTCGTTTAGTTATCGAGCCTGAGCTTGAGCTTTACATATCGAGCTCGAGCCGGCTCGCGAGCCTTAACGAGCTTTTTGTTTAGATAATTTTTATTTATTATACTAAGTGTTTATTTAACGCCCCATTTGCGGTACACACATATAATGTATATATGTGTTGGCCCTCAAGGGGCCAAAGTAAAATTGCACTAATTTTAACGTTATTTTAGTTGTTTTGTGAAAATAACGTTAAAAATGTTGGGATGATCAACTTCAAACGATAACTTTGAGCCGGGAACTCATTCGGAGCAGCCTCTCTATCCCAACTGGGATAGGGGTAAGGTTTGTGTCCATCCTTCCTCCCCCAGATCCTACTAAAAAGTGGGAATATACTGGGTAAGTTTGTTTGTTATACTAAGTGTTTATTTATAAAATTAATTATTTATATATATAAAATTATGATAAATATATTTAAATCAAATATTTAATGTTAAATTTAGAAAATATAATTATAAATAAAATTAAGTTGGTAATTAAAGTAAATAAATTAAACAAATAAAATCTAAACGAGCTGAGCTCGAGCCTAAAAATTTTCTAACGAGCCGAGCTCGAGCGTAGTAAATAAAACTATTAACGAGCCGAGCTCGAGCCCTAATTTTTCTAAACGAGTCTAGCTCGAGCCTTAACGAGCTTGGGATCGGCTCGGCTCGACTCGTTTACACCCATAGCTGGGTTTAGGCTATTTTTAAAGTTTCAAGCAAATTTGATCAAAATTTGCAAAAGTTTACCAGAGCTTACTAAATGTGGTCGAAATTTCAGGTACATATGACCGAATTATTTGTCGAAACTTTATGTGTTCTTCACTTTATTACATCAAGTGCTTATAAATGCGTCTTTTTTAATTGAAGGATTTATGTAAACACTTTAAAGGATACTTTTAGGCTTAACAAATATAGATACACATGTCTTTGCCACTACTCACAAAGCATGTCTCAAAATTTTCACATTTTTTGGTAAACTAATTCAAAATCTGATTATTTTCGTAGTAACATACGATTTCAACCAACAATTTTTACAAGCAAAATCAAAATCAAAATCCATACAAAATTTGCATTATATTCAATCAAATTCTAAAAAAAAAAAAAAAAACAAACAAACAAAGTAGTTCACACAAATTTCGATATTAACCCCACATCCCATAACTACCATGCTTCAATGTCAAATTTCAAGATCCACAACGTACATTATCATCAAATTACATAAAAACCAACGTATATAACAAAATAATATTAAAAAAATATACCACTTTGTTCATAAACAATCGTGCCCAATCACTAGGTACATATATTCATTCACGGGGTACAATTAATAAATGCATAAAAGCAGAAGGTTTTATAAATGTTATATAAAAATAAATAAATATTTTTGTTGATATAAAAGACGTACAGTTATATTATCTGGGGTCATACAAATTGAAACACTTAAGTCGTTACTTATTGGTCATAACCATGCTAACAAATTGGGTGGCATTTCATGCCACATAATAACATGACACAAATTACATATTGGCCTTAACTTGCAAAGGTTACTACATATATAATTAAATCAATATGTGTTGATTTTACGTTTTGTTTTAGTATTTACATGATGTTCTTTATCGATTTTCCTATTTTACAAACTTCTAATAGTAAATATCTCATATAATTCAAACAATTTGAATGTTTCAATTAATAACTTAACTGTACAAAATATTACTGTCTATGGGGAATTAAAAGCATCAATTGTACTATTAAAAGAGGTGTTGATAAAAAACATATATAAACAAACATATAAGCCCAATAAAATTCCACTAATCACTATAACATTATATATAGAAGTGTTGGTATATATAGGAGACTAAGAGTGAAATCTAGGGACTGTATATATTTTTAAAAGTTTAAGACTATATAAGCAATATATGAAACCTAATAACCTATAATGAAATACTAACAAACCATATAAACATCTCGGCAATTTACTCAAATTTTTAGAATAAAACATCTTGGAACTAGAAAACTTTTAGTTTTAAGATTACAAAATAATCCAACATTAAATTATGCATCACTTTCAACCTTAAATCATTCACATGTTGACAAGAATGATAAAAGGAACAAAGCCTCAATGTGAGAATTAACCCGAACATTGGTAGTTTATTTGTACTTATCAACAAGTACTATAAAAGAGTAATTAACTAGTTAATTTTTCCTTTGTAATCTTATCACTAATAAATAAAAATAATTAGATACACTTCTCAACATTCTAATTCATTTATTATTATTATTATTTTTCATCTTTCTTTCCTATTTATTTATTTATTGATACTCATTATTTATTTCATATATATATATATATATAGGGGATTAATAAAATGAAAACCTTGTTTTAGTGAGAAAACCATGAAAACTCATGTAAAATGAACTTATTTTTTTTTTGAAATTTTTTTTACAGGTTTGTAACATTATTTGGCACATTTTAAAAAAAAAAAAAATCAAAAAAGCGCCGAAGAAAATTTTTAAAAAAAATATTTTATAAGTTTTTTTACGTTGTAAAACATACGTAACACTGAGTCAGATCTGACGTAAACACTGTACGTTTTTACGTATGTTTTACAAATTTTCTTTTTTTAGTTGTGTTACGTATGTTTTACACAGCGGTTTGCTGGGTTTTCACAATAAAAAGTGGTTTTCAAATTATCCCTACCCTATATATATATATATATATATATATATATATATATATATGGAATTAATAAAATGAAAACCCCATTTTAGTGTGGAAACCATGCAAAAATCATGTAAAAAAAACCTTTTTTAAAAAAAAAAATTTTACTTGTTTGTAACATTATTTTGCACATTTTTATAAATAAAAAAGCGCTGAGCGTATTTTTTTTTTAAATTATTTGTAAACTGATGTAAAACATACATAACATTGCACCAAATCTGACGAAATTTTTTTATGTTTTGTAACGTATGTTTTAATAGGTTTGCAATTTTTTTTTAAAATATCCACTCAATGCTTTTTTAATTTTTTTATAAAAATGTGTCAAATAGTGTTACAAACATGCAAAAAAATGTTTTTTTTGACATGGTTTTCACAATAAAAGGTGGTTTTCAAATTACCTATACCCAATATATATATATATATATATATATATGAATATGTATAATAATTAATATATTATTAAAAATGAATTTAATGTGAAATTAATTATGAGGTTATTTCATAAACTTATTGTTTATTTAAAAGCTTTAATTTATTTATATATATTTAAGTATCATGAAGTTCAATCTATGTTCGTAAAATTTTTAAAAAGAAAAAAAAATCAATAAAACTGGTAATCATTTTTATGAGTGATTTATAAAATTTAAAACATTTTATGTGGTTTGATGACTTGAAAGGTAAATATGCACTATGTAAATAATAAACAATATAGGTGATTTCATAAAAAAAAAATCCAAAATTTAGCTTTGAATTTGACATGTATTAATATAAATTGCAATTTAAGTTAATTTAACTTGGTAAAGTAGTATATTTAAATTAAATTAATATTTATCATTTACCTAAAAAAATAATACAGGTTGAAAAAAGTGTTTTAAAAATCTACTTAACAAATTTATAATCGTCACATCAAAATTTATTTTTTTAGAGACATATTTAAACAACTATAAGTGTTAATTAATTATATTATTTTTTATACAACATGTGTAATACATAAATTTAATCAACTAATACAATACACAAATTTTTAAAAACATAACTATTTTATCACTTGATATACAACATTTTATTTATTTAACGCGTGCAAGACCGCGATTTTAACCTAGGAATCCTCAATAAGGAATTAAGATTACTCACTCAAGTATCTGCATATGACAATTTTGTCAATAATAAATGCTTTAATTACAATAAAAAAAATTCTACCAAAATTTATATGTATACAAGAGACAGAGCATTTTTATGAACCCCGATCAAAAGCCAGAAGGTCACGGTTATCCCCTGCACGCTCTCTTTTCCTCACAATCCTTCATGGAGAGCGTTGGTGGCCCAGGAGCGGCCCTGAGAATTCAAGTGCCCCGGACGTACTTAGAAAAAACGGCCCCTAGTGAATTATAAATTTGTGTTTTTTCGGGTTTATATTTGGAGATATAAGTAAATATATATAATTTAAAAACGATTTTTAAAATTTTGTGTCCTTACAATAAATGGGCCCTGGACGGAGGTCGGGTTTGCCCCTCCCCAGGGCCTCCCATGGTTGGTGCACTTTGTCTTTATGCCATACCCTGTCCAACGCATGATTTTAATTATGTATATTGACGTCGGTCTCAGTAGCCAATGTAAGAAATGATATCAAGAGTCGGGAGATATGATTTGTTTAAAATAAATGGTTTGAGAGGCTATATGTTGGTTTCTAATGGTTTCAAATGGTTATTGGGTTTGCGATTAAATGATACTGATTTTATTTGCTTTGTGATTTTCAATAAATATATATCTTTTTTCCCTAGTTTTATGGTTATAGTTTATTTAAGAGTAAATTGCCAAAGATAATTTATTTGTTTTGTTATTTGTTAGTATTTTATTTTTGATCATTAAGTTTCATAACTTACTTATATGGTTACTAACCTTTAAACATTTATTTTTTTTGAACGGCGGTATTCTCACATGTTTCCTACCCTTTGAGGGCAATCGTCCAAGGTCGGACTCCTTCAATCGCCAAGAGAACCCATAACCTCCTGATGCGCTGGAACCCCATTGAATGGGTAAAACCCTTGCCCCCATAGGAATCAAACCTGGTATAAACCCCAAGCTGACCATCCACCTGGTGTCTTTCAAATTTGCCTCCAAATGGATTCGAACACCTAACCTCCATATTGGAAGGTGAGAGTCCTAACCATTGGGCTGGTTTTCAGGACACCTTTAAACATTTATATCATATATAATTCTTAGGTCATCAAATTATTCTCACATGTTTGATTAAATTACTATCACTTAAACATCGTGTGTTGCAAATGTTTAAAATATGGAACCATATATGTAATTTATGAAACTTAAGAAGCAAGAGTGAAATAGTAAGCAAATCAAATGAACTATCTCGATAATTTACTCTTTTATTTAATTAAACTATTTTTTTTTGATAAAATACACTTTTTTTTTGAACAGCAAACGTCCAATCAACCGGGATCACCCTGACAAATAGATCACCCTTCCACCCGAATAACAGAGCGTGGTGACCTGACCTACCCATACAGGAGGAAACCTACAACTAGAAAAACCCTTGGCTCAACCCAGAACAATATTTGATTTAGGTGAGGCTTCAACTCAAGAACAAAAATGGATTCATGAAAAAGGCCTACGAACACGAATGGGAATGATGAAAGCGAGTTGGTATGTTAATTCCTCATGTGCAAATCAGCCCTTCCCATGGGTTATTTTCTCAACGAATAAGTCATTGAGAAGTCAAGAGGCTAACACCATGCTAGAAGCCATTTGGTGGATAAAATACACTTATAGACTTGAATGGAGTATAAAATTGGTCAAAGGGTGTGACTGACCGTATTTACTGTCGACACGTGGCGTCAACACGCTGGCAATCCTCTAAAGGTAAAGTTTCAAGAACAGTTGGCAGGGGATATAAGAACCGAATCTATAGAAAGACCACCTTTCGTATGAGTACAATCGATCTGATTCAGAGAAAACTTCACCTTCGTCGGTTTGTTGGAGTCATCGACGGTGAACTCTCCGACACGGTGGTATTCCCAGTTTCCGGTCGTCTCCAAGAACTGTCTCACAACTGTTTGCTTTCCGGTGCCCTCCATGATCAGCTTAAACTCCACGGGCTTCACCCCCCACCCATGGACGTCCTCCGTACAATACACCCGTCGTCCGTTTCGTTTTATCACTTTACCTAGCCGGAGCTTGAATGATAACGTATAAGTTCCGGCGGGAAAGCAGAACTCAACGTCGCCGTCGACTTCGACCCACCAGATTTGTTTAAGGTATGCAACCGTAGGGAACCTGATCGACAAAGAAATGATTTAAAATCGTGGAAAGTGGAAACCAATCTTTATTTATGATGAAGAAATGCAAATTAAAATCTACCTTGATTCATCGGAAGGAATATGATTCCAGTATCTCCGATCATCAATTCCGGTGATCGTTAATCTCTTAGAAGAAATCGATACACAAACACCTCCAGTCATCTTGTCCACCCAAAATTCCTGATCGAAAACAAAACATTAAAATCCCAATTCAAACGTAAAATCAGCAATGTGTTCATTAAAAGTTTGAAACTCGAATCGAACCTTATTGCCGGAATCGAACGACACGGGTCGGCTCAACCTCGCGAATATCTCTTTTTCACCAAGTTTGTTCTTATCATTAATCAACAATTTTCGCGCGAGATGATGATAATTAGATGGCAATTTAGAGACCCAGATGAAATCAGCGGTGGAAGCTGATCGAAATGCTCGGTTGATTCGAGCTAATTTGCAGATCTCTGGTGGTTCCATGTAGTTTAAGATCAGAGCTACACAGTTTTCCGGTACGTCGCCGAGGTTAAGCTCCGGCGAGTATTCCGACCGGTGTGATCTGTCAGGGCTTGATAATGATGTGTTAGCAGCACCCATAGGCTGCTAATTCCAGAGGGAGAAAGCTGGTCGTGTGTTTTCCGTGAGGATGAGGCAACGAGAAGCTGGTGAGGTGTGCTTTATCCGTTTCATCAAGGTGATGACGTGGATTTAAAAATTTGTAATATAAATATTATGTAATTTATAAACATTTCCGTTATATTAATATTTCTTTTCTTTTCTTATTTATACTAATCTATCTATATCTATATATATATATATATCTATATCTATACTACCTAATAAAGCAATAACAAATATGTCACTTGTCACTATGATATTCATCTATTATCAATTTTTGCCACATGTCTATTTTATATCCATTCATTATTAAATTATCACACTTGTAACTCTTATATTTTAAGAGTTAATAATTTTAAATTATTAAATTGTATAATTAAATGCAAAAATATAAATATTTTTATTCTTAATAATTATAAGTAGATTTAAATTATATCTTATTTTAACTGATATCATATTCAACATACAAAGTTTTATAAAATCATTAGTTTATAACAAAATAAATTTAGTCAATTCATATTAAACTTATTTAAGTTTTCGTTGGTCATTCAAAAAAACTTTAAAAATTATGAAAATAGTATTTTACCTTTCAAATATCAATTATGTAGTTACTAAACTTTCGAATTGTTGTTTTAATGCTTAGAGTATTTGTTAATACATACATTGATCATCTTATATCAAATTATCGTTTTATAATTTTTAAATTATTAGTTCTAATTGTTTAATATTTTATTTTATCCCGTGTAATACACAGGATAATAACATAGTTATTTAATATTTTATTTATTTAATCACTTTCACACGAGCTTCAGACTTGTTAACTTTATAAACATAAATGATTTTACAACTTATGGTGACAAGGCTTAACACATAAGGTTATCGTGAAATTCTACTATGGAATTTTATAACGGTATTTTTCACTTTCTTTTTAGAGTTCAAGTCTTTCTTAGATCCGATAGTTCGAATCTTATAAACTGTAAATATAAATAAACAAAGGTAAAGGAGTTCGGATTCGTGACGGAGTTCCCGCTCTAACGCTCTCGAAACCCACTAGTTGTTTAACATTTTAAAAGCACTTTACTCTTAATGCATTAATTTTAAAAGAACTATCCAATATTTTATAGGTACGTGTAACATCCGAAAAAAAAATAATAATAATAAAATAAAAATTAGCAACCCAATAATAAACGTGCAAAATTTCGGGAACCGTTTATGTTCAAAATTTATATAAACGTTTGTAAAGTAATTATGATCAAAAGGATATAAATGATAAAAATATCTGATAATGTATGGACACGTTATAAAGCCTAATAATAACGTGCAGAATTTATGTGACCGTTTGGGTTCGAAATTTTTATGAACAATCCTGAAGTAATTACGATCACATTGATATAAGCCGAACCGTTATATGATGATGTATGAACAAGATACAAGCTCGTGAATATTAAAATATATTATTTTTTTGACCCTGCTCCGTTTTCAACGAAACTTGGGTAGAAATGTAGAGAATAATTAGTAGATTTCAACGGCATATTCGAAAATTTTTAGAACATCAGATGCAAAAAGTTATAAGAGAAAAACAAGATTTAAGCTAAATTAATTATAATAATATAATAATAATAATAATAAAATAATAAAATAATAATAAAATAATCAATTAAGCATATGTCGAAATTCGAAAGTTATACGTCGAACGATTTGAACCATATATATATTATTCCTTTCTTAATAATGAAGGAATCTTCGTCTATAAATAGATGAATGTCGATGATCAAATTTTCATTTTTCTTCAGTAACAAAACTCTGTCAAAATACCCTCCTAAAACCCTTGAGCGGGTACGGTAGTTACCAGAATTTCGTTCAAAGATTATTAAGCGAGCATTGGTACGGGCTACTTTGAGGTAACCACCTATTATACTATTATCTTAAAATAATTATTTAAATATTGTTTGTTTAAAAACATCACTAATGTTATGCGTGGAGGCTATTTTCAACATTTTTTGTAAAACACGGAGTATGCCGAGATGCTGCCCAAATATTTTATAAAAATATATATTTATAAGACGAGGTTCTGTCCAACTTAAAACTCTAAAATAAAGTTTTATAAGCCGAAATTCTGCCCAAGTATTTTTAAGAAAACCGAAAAGCATAAGCCGTTATGCTGTCCAATTAAAGACTCGAGTCAATACCTAAAAATATAAAGATACGTTAAGTAATCCCATTAGCGTACTAATGTTATTAGGAAATTGGCGGTCACGTAAGATAAGAATTGAGGAGCTAAAATTGTACGATAGAAGCATAGATCAGGTGAGTTCTATGAGCCCTCTTTTACTGTTTTAATGTTTTAGGGCTGATGTGTATGCATGATAAATATATTTGAAATGATTGATGTATATGATATTATATTGATGCCGGGATGTTTCTCGTTTATACCAATGTTATGTCGGGATAATGCCGAATTTTATGTACGTATTTTTTTAAAATAAAAAGAGGCAACCCGAATCTTTATTTTGAAAAGAAGTTTATTAAAAGAGTTATCAAGAGGTCCAAATCTCATATACTAACAAAGACATGGTCATAGTATACCGAAGGTGTGTACTCGTATGCTCCTTCGATATAACAGGATAATGCCGGTGTATAGGTCTGAGGTAAAGACGGTGTTTCGAATAAGGTTTTTGCACTACGGTGCTGATTATAAAATTTTTTAAAAGAAATTTTGAAAGTACCTTCGGGTAAAGAAGTTTACCTTCGGGTAAAGAAGTTACCTTCGGGTAAAGAAGTTTACCTTCGGGTAAAGAAGTTACCTTCGGGTAAAGAAGTTTACCTTCGGGTAAAGAAGTTTACCTTCGGGTAAAGAAGTTTACCTTCGGGTAAAGAAGTTACCTTCAGGTAAAACAGATTTTTAAATAAATGTTGTTGATATAATATGATACATGTATTTCAATGTATGCTTTTGTGAAATGCTTTTGAACTATATTGTTTGAAATTAAAGATGTTTATTAAACTTAGAACTCACCAGCTTAAGCTGACAAATTTTAGTATGCACATCAGGTAGAGATGGTGAAGCCTCAGCTAGTCGAGGCAAGAAACAATTGGCGTAAGTGACCATGGGTGGATGCTGGCTGCAGGTTTTGAGAAGACTGGCATAGATGTAGAATTTGTAAATAAATAAATAAATAAAAATGGTTGTGTGACATAAATGTGTAATCGGGTTTACTTATGTATAATATGTCTTATTTCCGCTGCGATTGAGTTATAATTATTTTATCACTGTGCTTATGAGTAAATCCGACAAAGTGACGTGTCCCGGGAGACGGGCGTTACAAGTTGGTATCAGAGCACTGGTTTAAGAGATTTAGGTACTCAAGCGGTAACTAAACTTAAACTAGGACTCTGGGAGAATATAGGAATGCCAGTCAAAGCAGCCGCATGCCAGCCACAGAGGATACATCAAGCATCTAACGAATAAAACTTTGGACACATGCGTAAATGCTAAAGATCAATTGCAATTAGCTACTGCAATTGAGGTTTGACATTTGCAAATAATTCTAAAGTTTGATTCGTTATTTGTAAAGGTGTTGTAAGTTAAGGGTTAAGGTCGGATATTTAATATGAATATGATAGATAGTAAACTGGAAGATGATGTCATAGTAAATAAGTAATTACATCCTAGGTCCTGTAATTGATTATTTATTATACATTGGAACTCTGGGATTACTACTTATCATACAAATATTGATTTATCCTATACCTTAATTGTAGGATGGCCAATAGAGAACATGCTCTAGATGAAAATATCGATCGTGATACCGATATACCCCTAATTAGAAGAGAAAGTACTCGGTTAAATCCAAATTTGGAAGATGAAGTACACATTGAAACGAGTGAAAATTCTCATGAGAATGACGGAGCTAATGATCAACCAGATCAAATGGAAGCAAACTTTGTAAGAATGCTTAAAGCGGCAATACCAGAAATTGCTGCAGAAATACGTCGACAAGAGAAGGATAGTAATGGTAATCACTCTGG
The DNA here is from genome assembly GCA_009363875.1 of Mikania micrantha. Taxonomy (NCBI): domain Eukaryota; kingdom Viridiplantae; phylum Streptophyta; class Magnoliopsida; order Asterales; family Asteraceae; genus Mikania; species Mikania micrantha. Next base: position 51,200,610 of record CM018689.1, on the reverse strand, counting down.
CGCTGATAACAATACGGGAATAGAGACAGGTGCAGCTATGGGAAATGGAGCCACTCAAATTATCGTACCACTCACTACGGTTAGACAAGAAGATAAAAAGAAAGGGTGCAATTATAAGATCTTCAAGAGTTGTAACCCTCCTTTGTTTGATGGAAAGAAAGATGCAGTGACAGCACACCAGTGGCTTCGGGAGATGGAGTCAGTTATTAAAATTAGTGAGTGCAATGATAGCCAGAAAGTCAAGTTTGCAGCTCATTCCTTTGTATCTGAAGCTTTGTTTTGGCGGGACACAATTCAGCAAGCGATGGGGGAGCCTGCGGTAGAAGCATTAAGTTGGGAAAGTTTCAAGCGTTTAGTGTTAGCAAAATTTTGTCCAAAGTTTGTTATAGATAAGATGGAAAAGGATTTCATGAATCTAGAGGTCGGTACTATGACTCATCAAGAGTACACGACTAAGTTTAATGAGATGTCCAGACTTGTACCTCACTTGGTAACACCAGAGGAATCCCGAATCAAACGTTATATTCAGGGGTTTCCATCGGAGGTAAGGAGATTAGTTAAAGGTTCTGCACCAGGAACCTATCAGTCTGCAGTAGAGCTTACAGCAGAATTATTTGAAGAAGTGTACGGGCTAGGAGGGAGGCCCATGACAATTAAGAGGAAGTGGGGAGATTACTCTCAAGGTTCTAAGAAAGACAATTTCAATCCAAAAAGAAAGATATCTGGCAGTAGTCCAACAGTTTGTAAGATATGTAACCGGATGCATAATGGGAACTGTAGAATGGGGATGAATGTTTGTTTCAAGTGCGGCAAGGAGGGACACTATGCCAACAAATGCCCAACTGTGAAATGTTTCGATTGTGGGAAACCAGGTCATCGGGCAACAGAATGCCCAAATAAGAAAACGGATTTGGTTCCAAAACCCAAGGGGAGAGCTTTTACAATGACCGTTGGTGCAGCTAAGGAAACTCCAGATGTTGTGTCGGGTACGTTTCTTATCAATAACATGCCCGCTACTGTATTATTTGATTCTGGTGCCAGTAGGAGTTTTATATCTGTTAACTTTTGTATACTGCTCAATAAGATCCCCAATAAGATAGATACCCTACTAGAAGTTGAAACGGCACTAGGGAAGAAGGTAGTTATTTCTACCATTGTTGAGGGTTGTTCTATTGACCTTGATGGTCATAAAATACCCATTAACCTTTACCCAATAACTTTGGGCGGGTTTGATGTCGTGCTGGGCATGGATTGGTTAACAGAACACGAAGCTGAAATAGTATGCAAAAAGAAGATGATCCAACTCCAAGCGCCTGATGGAGATCGGATTATTATCTGTGGAGATCGTACGGGCTCTTCCGTAAATATCGTTTCAATGCTGAAGGCCCAGAAGTTTATGAATCAAGGTTGCAAAGCTTATCTCGCATATGTGGTCGATAATAATGCAAAGACGAAAGAACTGAAAGATATTCCGGTGGTATCCCAATTCCCCGATGTGTTTCCTGACGAATTACCGGGTGTGCCTCCAGAACGAGAAGTAGAGTTTCGAATTGATCTTTTACCAGGAGCTAAACCAGTTGCGAAGGCACCTTATCGACTTGCACCCTCAGAGATGAAGGAGTTAATGTCGCAGTTGCAAGATCTATTAGACAAAGGTTTTGTGCGGCCAAGTGTTTCGCCCTGGGGAGCCCCAGTATTATTTGTAAAGAAGAAAGGCGGGAGCATGCGAATGTGCATAGACTACAGGGAGTTAAATAAACTCACAATAAAGAACAAATATCCTCTTCCGAGAATCGATGACTTGTTTGACCAGCTACAAGGAGCGAATTGGTTCTCTAAAATCGACTTACGTTCGGGCTATCATCAGTTGAAAGTAAGGGAAGAAGACATATCAAAGACTGCATTTCGAACACGATATGGACATTATGAGTTTTTGGTAATGTCGTTTGGTCTAACTAATGCCCCAGCTGCATTCATGGATCTCATGAACAGGGTATGTCGACCAATGCTTGATAGGTCAGTGATTGTGTTCATTGATGATATTTTGATATACTCTAAGAATGAACAAGACCACGCCTATCACTTAAAAGAAGTTTTGGAAACGTTGAGAAGAGAGAAGTTGTATGCCAAATTCTCAAAATGTGCCTTTTGGCTAAGAGAAGTACAATTTCTAGGTCATGTAATCAATGCTAATGGAATCCTGGTTGATCCAAGTAAGATCGAGTCGGTGACAAAATGGAATCCGCCAAAGACACCCACTGAAGTTCGTAGCTTTCTGGGTTTGGCCGGTTACTACCGACGTTTCATCCAAGATTTCTCCAAGATTGCTTCTGCCATGACAAAGTTAACCAAGAAAGAAGTAAAGTTTGAATGGGGTCCTGAACAACAAGCTGCATTTGACGAACTAAAGAGACGATTAACACATGCCCCAGTATTATCATTACCTGATGGAACAGAAGACATGGTAATTTATTATGATGCATCATATCAGGGTTTGGGTTGTGTTCTAATGCAACGGGACAAAGTTATTGCTTATGCTTCACGACAACTAAAAACCCATGAAAAGAATTACCCAACACATGACTTGGAATTGGCAGCAGTCGTGTTTGCACTAAAGATATGGAGGCACTATTTGTATGGTGCCAAATGCACTATCTACACTGATCATAAAAGTCTGAAGTATTTCTTCGAACAAAAAGACTTGAATATGAGACAGCGTAGATGGCTCGAGTTGATTAAGGATTATGATTGTGAAATTCTTTACCATCCAGGAAAGGCCAATGTGGTGGCCGATGCGCTAAGTCGCAAAGGCGATTTTTCTCCTATTCGGGAGAAATCTTATGCGCTTGTTATAACATCAGATTTTCTGAATCAACTCAAAGATGCACAACAAGAGGCATTGAAGGAAGAAAACGTGATGAGTGAAAGAATTTATGGTCTGATAACGAAGCTTGATGAAAACGAGTTCGGAATCAAAACTCGTTACGGTAGAATGTGGGTACCACAATATGGGAATATCAGATCAAGAATTCTCGATGAAGCACACAAGACAAGATATTCTGTTCATCCCGGTACTACCAAAATGTTTCAAGATCTACGCAAGAATTATTGGTGGCCAGGAATGAAATTCAACATATTACAATATGTTAACCGATGCTTGACTTGTTTGCAAGTGAAAGCTGAGCATCAAAAGCCTCACGGCTATTTACAGCCTTTGGAAGTTCCTGAATGGAAATGGGAACACATCACCATGGATTTCATCACAAAGCTACCGCGTACAGCTAAACAACATGATTCCATATGGGTGATTGTAGACAGACTGACGAAGAGTGCTCATTTCTTACCAATACGCGAGACATATTCGTCAGAAAAGTTATCAGAATTGTTCGTAAAAGAAATTGTTGCACGTCATGGAGTACCACTCTCGATTGTGTCAGATCGAGATACCAGATTTACTTCTAGATTCTGGAAGAAATTCCATGAGCAGATGGGGACGAGATTATGTTTAAGCACGGCATATCATCCGCAAACGGATGGGCAAACTGAAAGAACCATACAAACATTAGAAGATATGTTACGTGCATGTGCTATCGACTTTGGAGGTAATTGGGACGATCATTTACCGCTAGTCGAATTCTCGTATAATAACAGCTACCATGCTAGCATCGGAATGCCACCATATGAAATGTTATACGGGAGACGATGTCGAACACCACTATGTTGGGGTGAGGTTGGGCAGAAAGACATGGGGAGCAAATCAGATGTAGAATTAATGGCCATTAAGCTCGGTCAAGTCAGAGCACGACTAAAAGCTGCCCAAGATCGTCAAAAGTCCTACGCAGACAAGAGAAGAAGACCAATTGAATTCAACGTAGGGGATCGTGTATTATTAAAAGTATCCCCATGGAAAGGTCTAATTCGATTTCGAAAGCGTGGAAAGCTAAGTCCGAGGTATATCGGACCGTTTAAGATTTTAGCCAGGATCGGTAAAGTTGCATACCGATTGGAGCTGCCAGACGAGCTTAGGAGTATACACCCGACATTTCATGTGTCTCATCTACGGAAATGTCTTGCGGATGAAACCTCTCATGTGTTTTATGATGAGATCGAGGTTGATGACAAGCTTAATTACGTAGAAGAACCAGTCGCGATACTCGATCGCGATGAAAAGAGACTTCGTAACAAAGTTATCAAGATGGTTAAGGTACAATGGAAACATAGAAAGGGATCAGAGGCAACATGGGAAACCGAGGAAGAGATGAGAATATGCCACCCTCAATTGTTTGAAACGTAACAGGTTTCGAGGACGAAACCTATTGTAAGGAGGGTAGATTTGTAACATCCGAAAAAAAAATAATAATAATAAAATAAAAATTAGCAACCCAATAATAAACGTGCAAAATTTCGGGAACCGTTTATGTTCAAAATTTATATAAACGTTTGTAAAGTAATTATGATCAAAAGGATATAAATGATAAAAATATCTGATAATGTATGGACACGTTATAAAGCCTAATAATAACGTGCAGAATTTCTGTGACCGTTTGGGTTCGAAATTTTTATGAACAATCCTGAAGTAATTACGATCACATTGATATAAGCCGAACCGTTATATGATGATGTATGAACAAGATACAAGCTCGTGAATATTAAAATATATTATTTTTTTGACCATGCTCCGTTTTCAACGAAACTTGGGTAGAAATGTAGAGAATAATTAGTAGATTTCAACGGCATATTCGAAAATTTTTAGAACATCAGATGCAAAAAGTTATAAGAGAAAAACAAGATTTAAGCTAAATTAATTATAATAATATAATAATAATAATAATAAAATAATAAAATAATAATAAAATAATCAATTAAGCATATGTCGAAATTCGAAAGTTATACGTCGAACGATTTGAACCATATATATATTATTCCTTTCTTAATAATAAAGGAATCTTCGTCTATAAATAGATGAATGTCGATGATCAAATTTTCATTTTTCTTCAGTAACAAAACTCTGTCAAAATACCCTCCTAAAACCCTTGAGCGGGTACGGTAGTTACCAGAATTTCGTTCAAAGATTATTAAGCGAGCATTGGTACGGGCTACTTTGAGGTAACCACCTATTATACTATTATCTTAAAATAATTATTTAAATATTGTTTGTTTAAAAACATCACTAATGTTATGCGTGGAGGCTATTTTCAACATTTTTTGTAAAACACGGAGTATGCCGAGATGCTGCCCAAATATTTTATAAAAATATATATTTATAAGACGAGGTTCTGTCCAACTTAAAACTCTAAAATAAAGTTTTATAAGCCGAAATTCTGCCCAAGTATTTTTAAGAAAACCGAAAAGCATAAGCCGTTATGCTGTCCAATTAAAGACTCGAGTCAATACCTAAAAATATAAAGATACGTTAAGTAATCCCATTAGCGTACTAATGTTATTAGGAAATTGGCGGTCACGTAAGATAAGAATTGAGGAGCTAAAATTGTACGATAGAAGCATAGATCAGGTGAGTTCTATGAGCCCTCTTTTACTGTTTTAATGTTTTAGGGCTGATGTGTATGCATGATAAATATATTTGAAATGATTGATGTATATGATATTATATTGATGCCGGGATGTTTCTCGTTTATACCAATGTTATGTCGGGATAATGCCGAATTTTATGTACGTATTTTTTTAAAATAAAAAGAGGCAACCCGAATCTTTATTTTGAAAAGAAGTTTATTAAAAGAGTTATCAAGAGGTCCAAATCTCATATACTAACAAAGACATGGTCCTAGTATACCGAAGGTGTGTACTCGTATGCTCCTTCGATATAACAGGATAATGCCGGTGTATAGGTCTGAGGTAAAGACGGTGTTTCGAATAAGGTTTTTGCACTACGGTGCTAATTATAAAGTTTTTTAAAAAAATTTTGAAAGTACCTTCGGGTAAAGAAGTTTACCTTCGGGTAAAGAAGTTACCTTCGGGTAAAGAAGTTACCTTCGGGTAAAGAAGTTTACCTTCGGGTAAAGAAGTTACCTTCGGGTAAAGAAGTTTACCTTCGGGTAAAGAAGTTACCTTCAGGTAAAACAGATTTTTAAATAAATGTTGTTGATATAATATGATACATGTATTTCAATGTATGCTTTTGTGAAATGCTTTTGAAATATATTGTTTGAAATTAAAGATGTTTATTAAACTTAGAACTCACCAGCTTAAGCTGACAAATTTTAGTATGCACATCAGGTAGAGATGGTGAAGCCTCAGCTAGTCGAGGCAAGAAACAATTGGCGTAAGTGACCATGGGTGGATGCTGGCTGCAGGTTTTGAGAAGACTGGCATAGATGTAGAATTTGTAAATAAATAAATAAATAAATAAAAATGGTTGTGTGACATAAATGTGTAATCGGGTTTACTTATGTATAATATGTCTTATTTCCGCTGCGATTGAGTTATAATTATTTTATCACTGTGCTTATGAGTAAATCCGACAAAGTGACGTGTCCCGGGAGACGGGCGTTACAGTACGTTATTGCTAATTCATTTTTTTTAAATTGAGGTAAAAAGAAAAATAAAGCACCCCGTAGTTCCATGTTTGAAGTGACTATGATTTCATGAAAGTTGAAGAGCAAATAAACCTAAAATTAGAATCATTGAAATTAAATTGTAAAAACAAGTTCATAATATTATTTGAATAAATTCGAGCCGTACAATCCTTTATATTCAGATTCGATCGGATGTTGGATATATAAAATTTGATCTTTTGGATCTCATAATCCAAATAAAATCTTGGTTTATTGTGTTATTCAAATTATTCTGATATAAAAATAACTTTCTTGGTTTATTCAAATATATTCGGATCAATTAAATATACTTTCTATTTGGGTTGGGTCAGGTCAAATTTTGGATAGAATACTAAAAATTTCAAATTTAAATAAATCAAATAAACCGTCAATCGACTCGATGAAGCTTCATGCTAGCGACAATGATAAGATGGCCAGGGGGAGTAGGCGGTGAATTAGGTTGAAAGTGAAAGTCGCCAAAAAGTGGCAGAATGCTCTCAAAACCTATTCAGTTGAGTGAGAAAGAGGAGACTAGCAGAGTGGAATTTCGTGCGTCGTAGGGGCGAAATCCACAAATATACGAAGGAACACCAAAATCGTAGGCAGCTTTTTGGGTCCCTAATGATGATAGGGTGCGAAAGCATGGGGAGCGAATATGATTAGATACCCAGGTAATCCATGGCACAAACGAAGAGTGTACGCCCTTGGTCTCCGCGGATCAGAGGCCCAGCTAACGCGTGAAACACTCCGCCTAGGGAGTAGTCTTTGAATTTCTTTTTATGCATTTATTCTCGAAGTACATGTGATATTCCTATTAATATACCCGAAATAAATCTTCTTTTGCCTAACATGTTTATTATACAAGTCAGTGCCGTAAATTAACGATTAATCTTAATAATATTAGGTTTTTTTCAAGCAATCATCATTTTATAGGTTTTTATCTAGCTAATATATCTCCTATATCTTAACCAAAAGGTTTATATAGGCATCGTTAATAATTGTTACTAATTATATAATTTATTTGTAAAATACTCTTAATCAACATATAAGTTGCTTAAACGTATTTAATAGATACTACAAAACCAATATTTTTCTACTTTATCCGCAACCAAAATTTTCCATTGCTTCACAACTAAGTGCATGTTTGGGATTCCATTCAAAATTAACTTTTTAACTTATTGACTTAATGAAAAAGTTATTAAGTTAAAAAGTTGTTTGGTAACTTAAAAAAGCACTTTTAGTTTTAACTTTTTGAACAGTATTAAAAATATTTTTTCTGACTTTTTAACTTTTTATGACTATAATGTCATTTTTTGACCTTTTTATACACAAAAGCTAATCCAAACATATTTTTAAAAATTTCATTTCAAAAAGTCATAAGTTCATAAGCACTTTTAACAAAAAGTTCTTTTAAACTTAATAAGCAATCCCAAACATGCCCTAATTTTTAATTTACTTAACTAATGTCTTAACAATGGACCCGCATTTTTGGCGTTTTAAATATATTTAATGTTTAATGATGGGATAAAACCGTAATTTCTTAAAATTAAATATATATTTATTCCCCAAAATGTCTTAATCAGTTATTTTGGAATAAACATTCACAAAATATAATCAATAATCATTATTTAATTTCAACATAGACTATAAGGTTATTTTCATATGAAAAAAGCTGTTCTTTTATATCATGATGTTTGTTACTTTATTATGAATTATATTTTTAAATATATATATATATATATATAAAGAATCATTTATAACAAGATGATTTAATGGATATAAAATAACTTTCTAGAAATAGAAGGGAAATATTGTTATACATTTTAAATCATATGATTATAATTCATTTTTTAGTTCTTAATACTGTATTAGTTCCCATTTTAATGTAACATGCATAAGATATATGTTATAATTGTGACATGATAAACAATCAAATGTCTTCTAGTTTTTTTTGAACGGCAATTTTCATTAAAAACCGAAGCGAGCCAGCAAGATGCTAAAACCCGCCCGGACACCAAATTCAAAAACCACCGAATACAATAACTCCACCAAGGAAATGTCTTCAAGTTATATGTATAGTGATATAATTTATAAATAATAATCATTTATATATTTTGGGCGTTAGACTCTTCTTCTTTTACTTACGATAGAACTAGTTGGATGAAAACAACGCCATGAAGCTAGACCAGCGAGCTATTACGCTTTCTTAATTGAAAATGGAAACTGTCAAGATTTTCTAACCTCAGCTTCACCCCCTTCCTCGGTATTATATATATAAAACTTAAATTTTGTTAGATTATTAATTAGATAAGTGACTAAAGATCTAATAACCGTACCTTATACTGTCAAGTTCTGATTATCCAATCTCTATATCATTGTCCCGAGTGAGCATAACAATGAAACATTACCACCTCTTTTTAAGTATTGTGCTATTGCTTTTTCAGGTCTGTATGTGTGTGTGCTGAGTATGATTTTCTTTCCGTGTTCTTCTCTTTTTTCAAGTCAATGAGAGTGTCTCTCATATTCTTTCGTTCCCATTTATAAGGTATTTTTTAGGATTGATGAGCCCTAGCTGAGGACATTTTATTTGTTATTAGTGGGTTTTTTATTTCGTTTAATCACTCTAACAAAATTTCCTCTTCATGTGATTGGTGGAGATTTATTTGTGGTCACCACCAATCATAATTGGTTTAAAAATATTTTTTTCTTAACTTTATCATAATAACGTATTTATAGCTGTAAAATTTGTTTCAATAAAAGGTTATTTTACTTAAATTGATATCTTATAATGCTGATTTATAATTTAATAATAAAAAGGTTAAAAAATGACCACTAAGACCGGTAAAAAAATGAAAAGTGAAACGGATTTATACAAATTGTTGCAAACGTGGAGCTGAGTCAACAAAGGGCACTTACGCCACAAATGCTTTAATGCATATCCTATATTATAACCAGAAGCCTCATGACTACTTACTTAAATATAAGCCGTTTATTTTGTTTTTAAAAAGCAAAATATTACCACTTAATTTCAAAATAAAATAATAATATCAAAATATTACCACTTAATTTCGTTTAAATTAAAGAAAACCCTGATCACATTAATTGTATAGTGTCTCACTTTGAAGCTTCGGTAGCAAAGTTTAGTAATGACATTAAAAAAAATACCACTAAGGCCAGTGAAAAATGTGTCTTTTGGCTAAACAACTATTTATAAACATGTGATTTTATTTTATTTAAAGATTGTTTTTTTTTATGATTTAAATGCATGTAACGTTAACTGTTTTGTTACATGACAAAGCATTCTAGTGAATGCCATGAATGTATTCACGACGAAGCTTGATTTTTCGCAAGAATATATTTATTTATAACAATTATAAAGTAGATGTCTAGAAAGAAATGGATATCGTACAAAACATTAACTGGTTCAACCGAGTCTGGCTTTTTGAAATTAACTTATTAACTTTTTACTTTTTTTAGTAAAACTGGCAAAATGGGCGGGTTAAGTAACTGGTCAGAATGGGTGCGAGTTAAAACGCGTTTTAAGCAAAATCAATTTGAATCAAAATTGATTGTTTTAAAAAACATCAATTTTGTTTAAATTATGTGTTGAAATGAAACAAATAATCCATGTTTAGGATAATTTTTAGTGATTTTTTTTTTATCAAGTATGCTATGACGCTATGTTATTGATCATTAAAAACATGCATATGGTGGTCTTTGTGCTCTTGCAAGTTTTGGCCGCGCACAGCAAAAGGTTATATTATCTTTTATAGTTTATTGCACTTATCATCTCACTATTTAATAAAACTAGTGGTTTCTCATGCGTTGCGGCGGGAATTCTGCCACTATTTTGAATATTATAACGTAATTACGATTCTTTATATCAAAACACAAATACATAAACAAGGCACAACGGCTGTTAATCCAATGTAAAACCCTAAAATGTAGCAATCGTAAATGTGGCCGTTGTATTCGATGACAACAACGGTGATATAATCATGAATATCAAAATGCATGCAAAAAACCGCCCGCAACAACTATCAATCTGTCCTAAAACAATAAATGATGCATTACTCGTAAAAAATAGTATTATTATTTAATTATTAATAATATATACTAATTGCTTTAAAATTTTATGATTATTAGTATTATTTAAGTACTATTATTAAGTTTAAATAGTATTAGTTAACAAAAGAAAAAAAACTACTATAGGTGGGGATCTAACCACCATATTCCGTCTTTTCTCTTGTGACTCATCTTTCTCGTAAATTAATCGTTGTCCCCAAGGAATAATATCATTATTTAAGTATTAATAATATACACTTAATATATTAATAATATTCTATAAATATTGATAATAAATTTAAATAATATTTTTTAATTATTGATTATATTTAGTTATTAGTATTACATATTATTATAAATTTAAATATTGTTATTCAATAAAAGTAAAACAAAAAAAAAATCTAACTCGGTCTTCCAAACCACCATGACAAAACTACATTTGTGTTTTCTATTGAAAAACATTAATATACATAATATCTATTATTATGCAGAAGAAAAAAAATAATTGTGCATGGATTCAAACCCAGCTGGGCAAGAAGTTGAATAGACTTAAGAACCAACTTTTGCCAATTGATCTCCATGGCAAATATTTTCTTTTTACATAACATATAATATCTATAATCAATTAATTATGTAAATGGAAGAAAAGAAACTAAAAAATTATGCATGGAATCGAACCAAGGGCAAGAAGGTGAAGAGACTTAAGATTCCAACTTTATCCAATTATTAATATATAGACCGCGGTGATCTCAACCGCCCTTAAAAGAATTCTCAGCCGTTCAAAATCACCAACATTAAATCCTGGCCCTTTAAAATAGGCAGTTACCTCGAATTTGGGCGGTTTCTGACGGTTTTCCGGCGGTTAGGACGGTTTTCCGGCAACCTTACGGATTATTGACGCATGTCCCTCACAATCTAAACAGTTGCCGCTCTATCACCTTAAAAAGTCTCATCGGCCCTAACTCTATACCCAACGCTAAGACGACGCCACCACCACACCCTTTGTGTTTTGGCCTATCCCTATCCCTAGCCACCGCCACTGCACCTCATGTCACCGCCGTACCGCACCACCACAAACACACTCACTCACTCACTCCAAAGCACCGTTGATGATGAACTTCTGTCGACGGTGGTGTCCATCTAACACTGGCGATTGTGGCTGAAAAGGGCGATTGCAAGAGTACTCAAATATCAGATTGTGGTTGTAGCGCTTCACAGGTGGTGAGGCAAGGCGCTTACACAAAACGACATGAGGCGGTGCTTCACATGTAGAGGTGTAAGGCGTTTTGAAGCTGCAACTTTATGGATGAGTAAAGGAGCAAATAAGGAAGAAGGAGGGATGGGGTAACAATTGTAAAACAAGAAAGATAATGGTAATATGCATTAGATTTAAATGATGTCCAACTCTTTGATTTTGTACTATTGATGGAGACTATACACTGTATTTTTCAGTTGTCAAGTCAAGTATAGCAACATCATAAAGGCTTAAAATTACTCCACTTGCTTATTTTTTAAAGGGTGTTGTTATTCTCACACCCACTTTTTTTAAAAATACACCCCTGAGACGGCCCGTAATGGCCATTACGGCCCGTCTCAGGCCTCGGTCAAACATTCGCTCCTGACAACCTGTGCCAATGATTGGGAGCAAGACGGGCCGTACTGGCCAGGACGGCCCGTCTCATTCATCGTACAGACATTCCCTGTAACCTGGTACAATGATTTGACTGCAAGACGGCCCGTAATGGGCAGTACGGCCCGTCTTGTTTTTCAATTCTGACAAAAGGACACTGATTTGACCCAGTACGGGCCGTAAAGGCCATTACGGGCCGTCTTGAACATTTTCAAATTGATATATAAGCATGAATCGTTTCAAACGAACGTGTAAATTTCGAATTCAAATATATTTCACGATAATTCATATCTGTAACGATGTCGTTTTGGGACGGGAGTTTTTTCAACTATTCCGTGCCAGATTTGAACGAAGAGCCTCCTGTCGAGTATTCATACTGCACGATAGATCTGAATGCTGAACCTAACGCTGATGTCGGTTTTGACAGTCAAGCATCGTATGGGTTCGTGTATGACGACTGTAAACAAAGTTACACGGAGGAGGGTTATGAAGAAAAGCCGGGGGCTTCAAACGTTAACTGGGAAACCAAAGAGGTAACTTAAATGAAACATAAATGTTAATAATTGTATATTATCGCTATCCATTTAAGGTATTTATAATTGTTTTTATATGTCAGGAGTTTATGACTGAGGAAGCACTGGTAGGGTGGGTGAAAAGTAGAGCAGTAGACAATGGTTACATTGTAGTCAAAAGAAGAACGAAGAAATCAAAGACAACAGGCAGTGTAATCAAAGTTTGGCTCATGTGTGACCGTGGTGGCGAGCACAATAGCATCGCAATCCTTAGACGGTCAGGCAGCAAGAAAATCGGTTGTCCGTTTCAACTGGTAGGGTTATACAACGAAGTTCGTGAATCCTGGAAATTACAGGTGATTAACGACAATCACAATCACGAACCTGCTCAGAATCTAGAGGGTCATCCATATGTTAGAAGATTCACGCAGGAGGAAGAAGATCTGGTTGAGAATCTGACCGAGCGACACATGGATCCTCGTAACATACTTTCGAGCATAAAGAAACATAACCCTGCAAATGTATCCATCCCTAGGGATGTATACAATTTACAGCAGAAGCTAAAAAACAAGAAGAAATTCGGTGATACTCCGATGCAGGTCCTGGAAAACGTGCTTCACAGTCAGCGGTACGTTTACTATACCCGGGAGGATCCTGAAACAAACGTCGTGGAAGACATTTTCTTCTGTCATCCAAAATCGTATTGCTGGTGGCGTGCATTTCCGCACGTACTGATGATGGACGCGACATACAAAACGAACCAGTACAGGCTTCCATTTATTCAAATTATTGGCGTGACTTCCACACACCAGACGTTTAGTATTGCTCACGCGTTCGTAAGCAAAGAGCGTGAGGAGAACTACGTCTGGGTCTTGGAAATGGCTAAGAGTATGTTGAATAAGTGTATGGAGCCACGTGTGATCATAACAGATCGAGACCTTCCTGTTATGAATGTGTGCCGTAAAGTGTTTCCAGAAGCTGCAAAATATCTCTGCAGATGACACATAGACGAAAATATTGTCAAACACTGCAAGGCAAGCTTTTCTGACGCAGACTGGAAGAAATTCAAAGGTCGATGGGCGAATTTGTGTAACTCTCCGACAACAGAGTTATACGACTACAACTACAACCGTTTGTACGAAAGACTTATCAAAGACGACAAAAAAAGTAAGCATCATATACCATAATTATTATCATCATATCATCATTGGTTTTTTGTTTCATTTCAGGGGTTCTGGAGTATCTGACGCACACCTGGTTAAACAGTTACAGAGATATGTTTGTAACAGCTTGGACCAATAGAACGCGCAACTTTGGTCAACGTACAACAAACCGGGTGGAAAGTCAGCACTCGAACCTAAAACGATTCCTCAGATCACCAAACAGCACGCTTGCCTCGCTTGTAGGTTTCGTAAATGAAATCGTGCAAGCACAGGAGGTAAAAATGAAACACGATTTTGAAACGAGCTTGATTAAAACTATGGGTCATCATAAACTACCAATATTTGATAACCTTCGAGGAAAGGTGTCCCATAAAGCTCTTGATTTGTTGGTCGAGGAAAAAGACAAAATAAGAGTGATGCGCGACTCAAATATGACGTGTGGCCACCAGCTTTGGACAAGTTGTGGGTTGCCGTGCGCTTGTAATATATCAAAATATTACAACACATGTATGTATTTTCGATACCAGGTCTATACACCCCGTCTTGGCCTATACACCCCGTCTTGGTGCTTCAAGATTTCGATACTAGGTATGTATTTTCGCCCGTAGATCATGAATATGTGTTTAGATTAGGTTTTTGATCGAAATAGGACCTGTTTAGGGCGTTTTTAAGTTTTCGAAACATGAACAAGACGGGCTGTCTTGGCCCTTACGGCCCGTCTTGCTCATTCAAAATTTAAATCAGTTAACAACAAGACGGGCCGTCTTGCCCATTACGGGCCGTCTTGTTCAACAAATGAAGAATGTGACCTTTGGCCTAGTATGGCCAAGACGGGCCGTCATGCCCATTACGGGCCGTCTTGGCCATACCAGCCTAGTTTTGGCCTGGTATGGCCAAGACGGGCCGTCATGCCCATTACGGGCCGACTTGGCCATACCAGCCTAGTTTTGGCCTGGTATGCCCAAGACGGGCCGTCATGCCCATTACGGGCCGTCTTGGCCATACCAGCCTAGGTTTGGCCTGTTATGGCCAAGACGGGCCGTCATGCCCATTACGGGCCGTCTTGGCCATACCAGCCTAGTGTTGGCCTGGTATGGCCAAGACGGGCCGTCTTGGCCATACCAGCCTAGTTTTGGCCTGGTATGGCCAAGACGGGCCGTCATGCCCATTACGGGCCGTCTTGGCAAGAGATTTTTTTTAACGTTTATTCGTTTTTCGGTTTTTTCAGCTTATACATTTATTACTGAGATGGATGCCGAGATGCTACAGCAGGAGCAGGTCGCCCAGCAGATGCCGCCGTTAGATCCCGAGTCGCTTGCGCTATCGCAGCATGCGTGGCTCCAGTTCGAGGAGCATTCAGCGACGTTCATAAGGTGTCGTCGGATACTTCGGATGAGCGTGCCGACGCCCCGTTGTATAGATTGGGGTCTTCTAGCTGATGCCGGGGAGGCGGTTCGTGCGAGAGCCATCCTCGGCGATGACACGCCGTGGGGTCTTCACCAGGCCGCAGTTCGGGAGGCGGATGACGAGGAGCTTCCTCCGGATATCGAGTTCTCCTTATGCGGCCAACACTTCGAGATGTCGATCGAGCGGTTCGCCGTGTACTTAGGCATCTATTACGAGCCGGAGACCGTTCATGACGACTTCGCACAGGCCCCCACGCAGGGGGAGGAGGGAGTTATGAGGGCCTGGTGGTCCCAGGTATCAGATACGCCCTTCACCGGCCCCCGGGTACGGGCCTCGGCGATCAGAGATCCACTGATCCGTTACATCCACCGCTGCATCGTGACGACGCCTCCTTCTACCACCGACAGGAGCGCGGTACATTGCGGGGTGGCGCCTTTGTCACCCACATCGCCCGCAGCAGAGGCATGGTTGACATGCTTGAGGATCTGCCGGCGATCGAGCCTCGTAAGCTCGATCGGCGGACGGTCCTCAGCATGAAACTTGCCGCCGACATCCCGGGTCTGGGATTCCTGTTTATTGGGCTGGACGGCCGCCCGTTTCAGCCGGCCCAGGTCATTGTATTGCCAGACCAGCAGCAGCAGCAGGACAGTGGCCCGATGCCGGAGCCCGAGCCGATTCGGGAGGAGCCGGTTCTGTCACCGCCGCGCGAGGAGGAGCCTCCGCAGCATCCACCGCACGTTTACAGTGCGGTGCGCCTGACCGAGCCACTCGAGGCGTTGTTGCACCAGATTGCCGCCCGGTGCGACGAGACGTCCCAGCGGATGGCACGCATCGAGCGACGGCTCGATCGGTACGAGGATTTGGTCCAGTGGACAGTCACGTCAGAGCATGCGCGATGGGACGGGACACAGCTTCCACCGTTCCCGGAGCCACGCGTCTACGCAGACGACGGATCACACGCTGGACCATCCGGATCGTGGTTCATTTTGTATTTTTGTATTTTGTTTCCTTGTATATAAAACCGTACAGTGTATATACGTATGTTTCTTTCTGCATTTGTATTGTTTCTGTTTGTGTTGTTTAATATTTGCGCGAAAAACTTTATATTGTTTAAATTATTTTAATTAACGTAAACAAACTAGAAAATGAAATATTTAGTTAAAACGACATTATGACGTTTAATTAACGTAATAGCCGTGTATCGTTCAAATAAGTTACATAATAAACGTATATCGTTAAAAAATATTTAAATACGTAAATTATGATTAAATAAAATAAATAACACATATCGTTCAAATAATTCACGTATTAAACGTATATTGTTAAAAAATATTTAAATACGTTAATTATGTTTAAATAAAATAAATTAACTCAAGACGGCCCGTAATGGCCAGTACGGGCCGTACCAACATACAAAACTGGTTGACACCAAAAATGGCCGGGAAAAATAAGCTTGGGGCCAAGACAGGCCGTAATGGCCAGTACGGCCCGTCCCACAGAATGTTTCACTGATTCCAAGGAATTCTCTGGAATGTTTGTCTGTACTCAATACCGGGCCGTAATGGCCAGTACGGCCCGTATTGGACCGCAGAGGTGTAAAAATATAAAAGTGGGGTGTCCAAATAAAACAACCCTTTTTAAATTACTTTTCTTTTGCTTTTTTCTTCCATTAGTGGTTTTTTACCAATTATTTTTTCTTTCATTTGTGTGTTTTTACCGGTTGTTTTTTCTTGCTTTTTATTTGTTTATCTTTAAGTATTTTAAATTTTTTTAGTTGTTTAATTTGGGTACATTTTCGTTATATATGGAATTCCTGAAGTTATACTTTTGGATAGAAAAGGTAAATAAAAAAATTGTATGAAATTATAATTAATATATTAAAATATGAATGAATGATGATGATGCTTCTGCTGCTAAATTAAAATCTGCAAAATCTTTAAAGATTTTGTCTACTTTCTTACTCATCTTTGGATAATGATCTCTAATTTCTCTATCTCACATTAAATAATAATTTTATTTGAAATAAAAATATGAATGCACCATAAGTTTTATTCTTTATTTTGCACAAAACGTATTTGGAAAAAAAATACGCATACATATATGTATAGGAAACTCATAAATTGAATGCACCGTACCTTGTAAAAACTGTGAAAAAAACCATGTAAATTTTTTTACAATTTTTGTTACGGTTTCTCATATTATTTGACTCATTTTTATAAATAAAAAATATAAAAATGCTGAGATTTTTTTAAAAATATTTTTTTAACACCATCCAACACATGTAGCGTTGAGAACAAATGTTACGTATATGTTACATACTGTGGCAAAATATTTTTTTAAAATACTAGCTCGTCGTTTTTTGTATCTTTAAAAAAAATTACAAAATGATGTTACAAATATGTATAAAAAAGTTAAAAAAAATACCCGCATTACGGTTTTTTTCTTAATTTTCACAACTTAAAGTGGTTTAAAAAATATCATTCTCATATATGTGTGTGTGTCTATATTATTCGGGTTATGTAATTTAGAAGTGTTCGGTTTACGATCAAATCAAATTTATTAAGAAATTGGAGAATGATATAAACTTATTGTTGCTTCATTTCAATTTCACGTGTTCTATTACTTAGTCTATACTATAAATCAAATTTACAACTGCCTAAAGTGAAGCACAATAAAAAAATTAAATTTAAAAATAAAAACATTGAAATTTAAAAAAAATCAATTAACAAAAATTAACATAACAAAGTACCCGTCCACAGGACGGGTATAAAACTAGTTGATATGGACGGCAAACCTTCTCTTTTCGCTTAACAAACAATTCTTATATATACTCAATTCTGAATGTCGGTGAGAAGCACACGTGGCTACCTACTATTTGTTAGAAATTCATATATACTCAATTCTTACCTGCTATTTGTTAGAAAAATTCTGAGCATACACCCGTGATTAACTACAAAATTATGAGTTGGGCTTAATTGCAAAAAGCTGTAACTTTATATTTTAACATTCATACACTA
The DNA here is from genome assembly GCA_009363875.1 of Mikania micrantha. NCBI lineage: Eukaryota > Viridiplantae > Streptophyta > Magnoliopsida > Asterales > Asteraceae > Mikania > Mikania micrantha. The sequence continues at coordinate 51,182,265 of CM018689.1, read as the reverse complement.
ATTAACAAGAAAAATTTGATGTTTTCTCCGATGTGGGAACTGCAAGCCAACATTCCCAAAAAAAAAAAAAAAACCATGGGAAGTGCAAGAACCAAATTCTAAAAAGAAAATCCAGTACATATGTAGCTATCTGCAATTTGTTGGGGTTAATCACACAAAGCTATTAACTTATATTTTCACTTTATTTGCAGTCCTTCATACACATTTTTATATAAACAGATGGTTGTTTTCTCTGATGTGGGAAGTGTATGAACCAAAACTTCTTTCTAAACAAATTAATTACTTTGATGGCAAGGTTGGTTGGTTAGATTTTATGTGATGTGTGATTTTAAATACAACATTGATTACATGTCAAAAAAGGCATCGTTGATTTTTAGCTTCCGATGAGTGATCATTCTACTGTTGTGGCTTCATGTGATTTGCTGGGTTTTATTACCTATGTTTTGACATAAATTTTCCCAGAAAAGGAATAATGCCAAATAAAGTTCATATGTTTCATTCATGCATTTAAGTACGTTAAAGTTATTGACGTGACCTGCGTTACGAATACCGTAAACATATTGTATCACTTGACCTTAATTCTTTCAGGCGGTTTTTGCATCCCACCCAATGCTACTTGCAGGGTGGCTTTCTGTTACGATATCATTTTGCAGATTGAGAACCCACCGATAGGTTATTAACATTAGTATTTATCATGCATGAAATTAACAGGTTCATCATTCTAGCTTGAAAGTAAAAGTTGGAGAATTTCATGCATGGTGTTAGGTTCAGGAACCCAACATTGGTTTTTTTCCTTCTTTTTTCACATCATAGTTGGGTATAATGAGGCATCATAATGTTTTTTTTTATCTTTGCTTTTGTCTGCATAACCGATTCATCAAACCTAATATGTTTCTTTGAGGATCATCATCATTTCATAACCCTCAGGTTTTAGTCCTAACAGACCGCCGCAGAGCGTGGGTAATATTACTAGTTTATTTAAAAACAAAATTAATAAAAAAACTAGTAATCATGTTAAGTGTGTGTATATAAATTATAATTGATACATATATAATCTTAGTGAACTCTCTCTTATTTGGCAGGGTTGAAATCCCTTCTTGACTTTTTATTTATTATCATTTGTGAAACATACAACGATTGCAAATTGTCTTTTTTGGAATTGAAACGATATCTTTTTATCTGAAGCTGTTAATGGAATTTTTGTAATAAAAGCTCGAGTTACGATATTACTTTCAGATAGTATTTATGCTTCTATAACACCGTCTTGATGTGAAATGATTTATAGTTTGATTTAATTGCATAAACTATTTTTTTACCAATGTTTTTTAATAACATAACTGGAACATCAACTTTAAGTACTAATTTATGATTATTTTAACCCATTTAAGATACTTATAAACTGATTATTATTATTATACTAATATTGGTAATCACAAATCAAATATAGCATAATAAATTTAATATTTGGAATTTACAAGACTCGTTAATATTAGAGTAAACTTCTCTTTTGCTCCCTGTGGTTTGACAAAAGTAACCATTTTCATCCAAATTTTGAAATTTTGCAATTTTCCTCCATTAGTTTCAGAAAATTAACCATTTTTATCCAAAGTCCATATAAACTTTGGATGAAAATGGTTACTTTTGTCAAACCACAGGGACTAAAATGGTTAATTTTCTGAAACTAATGGAGGAAAATTGCCAAATTTCAAAATTTGGATGAAAATTGTTACTTTTGTCAAACCACAGGGAGTAAAAGAGAAGTTTACTCTTAATATTATTACTTTAAGAGCCTCATTATATATAAACCATACAAGTCATTGATTAATATATGAAACTAATTTAGGAATTGCAAAATTATTATTAAAGACTAAGATATGATTGAAATTACTTATAAGTAACAACTTTAAGTAGTAATACTACGATTGTTAACCAAATAATCAACCTCATTCTAGCACCTTATTTCAGGAGTTAGATAATTAAAAGGCAACAAAAAATTGGATCCTTAGTTACTTGGAAGAAGTTCTACATGTCAAAACTTTTCGAGATAGATGCTAGGCTTCTACTTCTTGAAGCTTATGTCAGTAATCTAGGTCAAATTCATCTAAAGCATGATACCCATGATATAATTCCTACAACAAAACAAAGATTTTAATTTTAATCAATTTAGAGAATATATTCATCTTCAATTATCAATTTAAATTTCAAGAAATTCTTTTGGTCGTTTCAAAAGCATAAACATAGCTATCAATTGTATTATTAACATAAAATACGAAACCATTTTTAAATTTTGCAGCTTTATGCAATCGGTGCAACCTTCCAAGCCTACTACATACTAAACTACAAGAAAATACATAAAAAATACAACCTACTACGTAATATAAAGAATGCAAGATTTAAAGTTTCTTCTTCTATATATCAAATTCTATGAAATCCTTTCATAATGATATATGAAATTCCTGTTGGAATTGCACGTACACCTACCTTTAGGTACCAAAGAAGCATTCATGGGGAGATTGCTACATCAGTAAAAAAATAGATGGCACATTTTTTTTGGATTATACTACAATTTTGACCCGTTTACTTATAGATGAGTCAAATACACAGATCTAGCTAAAAGGAAACAGGTCAAAGTTCAATTGAGTTAAAAGTCTCCCATAGTCTTTTTACGCATCAACCTCCCAATTCTCATTCTTCAAATCGAAGGACGAAGATTGAATTTGATGAGCTTGTGCACGCATTCAATGACGTCCTCCCTTTTCTTATCACAATCAAGAGTTGTGTGTATGCAATTCATCATATCCCAAGTTGGGTCTTCAGCTAGTACCCAAGTCTCGTCCCAAAAATCTTTAACCATCAAGAATATGTTTCTTGCCGAACCAAACCTATGGTTCATCCAGCTCTAAACAAATCAAACTTGTTTCTCAGGACCTTTTTACTGATCATTAAATTAATTGATGTTTATTATGAAAAAATTTTAAGAATGTCGTAATTGACTAACAACGAATCAAATGAATATTGAAATCAGTTAATCAATTCAGTTAATCAAAAGAGCGTCAAACCAAAATTTGGTATTGTATCCTCTTTGTTTCATCATAATAGAAGACAACAAAAGACAAAGTAAATTTGGTATCGTATCTTATACAAAAACAACTTAAGACACAAAACAAAGGGAAAACCATGTGAATCGGTGATTGAGGTCAAAGTAATAAAGCAAAGAAAAGATGTTCAAACCTAAATTTGGTATCATATCCTCTTTGTTTCATCATAACAGGGTAATAGAAAACCGCCTTGTTCATCATCATCACTATGCCACTTACAATGTCACACCCCCAAATTTCAACTAACGGAATCATACCGTTTGGGACGTGACAAACCAGGATCTCAGATCATTAGACATAACGAGGACCTCTATATGCTTTTCAAACATAACTTTGGTCTCAAAATGTAATATCAAAGTTCTAACGTTGCGGAAGCGTTTGTAAAACAATAACAAACGTAACGGTTTGAAAACTGTAAATTACAATTCAAAATCTTAAATATTCAAATCCAAATTAAATATTCAAATCCAAAAACAAATGTAATGTAACATATGCATGAGACTCGATCTCCTAGTCCATGCTTGCTCGTTCGTGTACTTTAGCGTCCTGAGAAAACATGTAAATCAAGTCAACACAAAGGTTGGTGCATACACAAGTTTGTTTGATCACAAATGTTTGAAACAACTGTTTGAAATGAAATGTTTGCAGATAACATAATCACACATGCATAGTCATGATAGCTAGTCATTTGTACTATTTACATAAGCGGTCAATTTGCCTTTTCCACTATTGTCTACAACAAACAATAGTAATGTGAATTGGCTAGTCAAACACTTGCGTACACCTACAATCTACCAAGTGAGGTTTGTCAAATCTAATAGATCTATTTCCAACTACCACGCTTTGCACTACGACAAACTAAACGGTTCGATATGTAAGGACTTGTAATGCTATGTTCGCACTTAATGTAAACAACTAACTCATGCAAGTGATATGTATCTAAAATGTTTGTTGCACATGTTTTCTCCCCCAAAACAGTTAAAATAAGAAAAGGGGTCGTGTACGCACCTTTGATAGCAAACAAAATGATCAACACACGGGAAATCGCGTAGATAATCCTCTACGAAGAATCTGTGTTTAAACAATAACGTTGTGTTATTCGGGATGTCGTTTAATGTTTGTAATCACATACGTGTCAACACACGTATGTTAGACTTGTTAGAAACGTGCATCTATAAGTACGCGTGTCTTTAAAAATCGTTTAATTAAATCATATAATCGTATATGATTTTATTTAAATAAGCGTAATTATACGTGATTACGTTTTCGGGTTAAAATATAACTTTTATTATTATACTTTGTTCGGAATTCTGTTACGGTTCCAACGCAACTTGAACGGGTTAAATTGGGCTTAAAACGGAGAAGTTATTGTTAATTCATTAAAAATGGTTTTAAGTTCAAAAATAGGTGGAATCCGGGTTCGAACCCGTGACCCCCAACTCCCAACACCCATTTCTTACCATCTCATCTGTTCATATTTTATTAACAGATCATGGTTTTTAATTGTTTTTAAGCCCAAACGGCCCACTATCCCTTTTGTTAATCATAACCGAATCATATGGGTTCTAATCGAACCCCAATTCGACTGAAATCCAAACCTAAACCATAGGGCTTTCTTTCTAGGAACCCAAACGAGTTCAAGGGTGGTTTCAATTTGAATTTTTGTTTAGTTTTAATGTTCAATCGTTAATCACGTTCGAACTCAATTTCGTTTAATCCAAATTCAAATCAGCTGAATTGATGATCAATCTGTTCTAGATTCATAGGGTTTTCATTATGCATGATATTTCGAGACTATCTAAATCATTTAATTCAAAAACTAGACCCATTTACATCGAAATCCCCAAAACGACTAGTATGATAAACCCTAGAATAAGAAATCCATCAATTCGTTATAGTTTGATAAAACTAACATAGGGTTACTCTCAATCGGGGTTTTCTGAAGCTCATAGTACTATTTAATTTGATTTTCGAACTCATCTCGATCGAAATCCCCAAAACGTTTTTATATAAGAACCCTAGAATTGAAAATCATTTAATTCGTTGTTCTTATATAAAACTAACATAGGGTTAATGTTAATCGGCCCTTCTGAAACTGTGTATATCATTTAATTTCATTTTTGTATTCATTTGAATCAAAATCCCCAAATGCGTTTTTAAGATAAACCCTAGAAATCGAAATCATTAGATTCGTGTTTGTTTCATGAAATTGGCATATGGGTTAGCTTAGTCGTAAGTTTCTGAAACTACTAGTATGGTTTAATTTGATTTTTAAATCCGTTTACACTAAAACCCCCAAACCGTATCTTAGTATGAACCCTAGAATTCAAATTCTTGAATTTCTTTGTTAAAACCCGAAATTAGCTTAGGGTTATGTCTAGTCGGTTGTTTTAGATCATGTAGAAGTAGGTACTTACCTTGTTTGAAGTTAAATTGATGAAGATCGACTTATAGGTGGATATTCAGCCCCCCTCAAATCAAGTTCTTCTCTTCGCAGCTTCTTGAATCGAATTGTCGTATGCTACCCACTCTAAAGGTGCCGATTTGAGTTTCTGTATGCTCGATTTCGTGAGTTTTGAGCAAATTGTGTGAATTTGATGCCTCTTTGAAACGGTTACGACTTTTTATCATCATTTGAGTTAAATTCAAATGTTTAACGGATTATTAATGAGTTGTAACGATTAATCATCATTAATATGATGATTATTATTAGTTTATTTCGTTTGATTTTTAAATTATAACCCAATTTCGAATTTAAGTGTGATTTTTAGACGAATTTTGACTTTTAAAAGTCAAAATTGAGTATTTCTTTTAATTACATGCTTAATCCTTAATATTTAAGTGTTTATACACTTGTTTTGTTCTATTATAACCCTGTAGTTCGTTTTTGTTCAATTTCGCATCATTTCTGTTAATTTTTTTGTTAACGAAATTATCCCGAAATTATCGGATTGTCACATACAAGAAAACCACTAATCCATTTGTCTTGTTGCAAATATTATAAGGTTTTGTTAAAATCAATTGGGCCAACCATATCAGCAACATCAACAAACTATTCACTTGTATTAACCTAAAACATAGAGATTATACAATTGTAAATTAAGAAAGAAACATCAGACACTAAAAAAGCTAAGATTATACAATTGTAAATTAAGAAATAAGCGTTAAGAGCAAGGAAGGATTTTCAATAGTCATTGTAATCTTTATAATAAAACTAATATCACATCAACCCTAAACAAAACAATAGCAGAGATTATAAGAAGACACCATGCAACAATGATTACAATGTTATATAAAGCCATCTATTTAGGTTTACTTTGAAGATTTACAGAAAGAATAAAAACAATTAGGTAATCTAACAAAACAGTAGAAATTAACAATAAACAACAATGAAGAACAAACCTGACGTGAATGTTTGCCGTAGAGACTAACGGTGGATGACCAAATGTAGGATTTCAGAGAGTAACAATTAACACGAGAAGAGTTTTTGCTCTTTTAGATCTCAGATCCATAGCCCCTTTACAAACTCAACAAATGCAAGATTCACACATCACCTACAATCGGATTGATGAAGATGAAAACATATGAACGATAACCTAAGTAAAAGAAGCAAATGAAGAAATCACGTGAGTGTTGAGCAAAAGATCTTGTGCTTGAAGACAGAACCGAATGAAGCATCGTCGATTGAGAGAGAGATGTGGCTGATGTGAGGATTAGGGTTAGAGAAACGAAATTATATGAACCTGTTAGTAAGAGATGATTCATTGTAGGATGAATTCGACAGAGATGGATCTGAGATTGAGCCGACGAAGACAGTGCTGCGATGAAGAGATTTACAGAGGAAGTAACTTTAGGGTTTTGGGATAGAGGGTAGACGTCTCCAAGATCTTGACGGGCTAGATGTATACGTGTATAACCAGGAATGAATCAGGATCCGCATGTTTTTTTAGGGAGAATCACCTACATATACCATGTGGCATTATGAGCTTTTAATCCAATCATTGGTTGCCATTTGTCACGTGGTTGAACCAGAGAACGACACGTGGCTTAATGTTATTATTTTATTAGATAGTATATAGATAGATTTATAAAATTTACCTCAAGGGTACCTAACCGGGTCAAATAAATTTTCCCACAACGTCCTATTCAAAAATATGAGCATACGTTTCCATATAATGTACATATATATTAAAAAAAAAGAATGTTATGAATAGTAAAGTGTACAACTTTTATAACATAATATAAAAGAGTAGGCTATTTTATTTTTATTGTTTGTTTATTTCTTTTATTTAAATTTAATTGTAATTTTGTTTAGCTTTTTTTTTCCTTTGTTTTTGTTTTTCTTTAAGTAATAATTATTTTTAAAACGAAGTATCAATTAAGGTTTTATGACACAATCACAAGTGTTTTGACATATATTAAAAAGAGAATGTTATAAATAGTAAAGTGTACAACTTTTAAAACACAATATACAAGACTTGGCTATTTTATTTTTATTGTTTGTTTGTTTCTTTTATTAAAATTTAATTGTAATTTTGTTTTCCTTTTTTCTTTGTTTTTATTTCCTTTTTTTTCTTTGTTTTTATTTAAGCAATACTTAGTTTTACAATAATATATCCATTAAGGTTTTATGACAAAATGAGTGTTGTGACGTTTTTTGGTTATTTGTTGCAATAGGACAGATAGAGTGACGGTTGCTTTTACGACGGTTGATGTTTTAGAGTTTTAAGTTAGGCTGGCAATATTTGCGACTTTTTTTTGTGTGTCTGTGTTTAAGCGACAAGCATAATAACGAAAAATTTTATGGTGGGGATGCTTTTAAGCCAAAGTGACACACACTGGAACGTGTTACGTTTTGATTTTCTTGACTTTGCCCTTTTCTTTTGTTTAAGTGGCACTCACATTGGTGGACGGGGTCACGGTTGCTTTCGCTACGAGGAAAACGTCAGAGTCTTATGCTAGAGTAACAAACGAGTAGGACTATTGATGTTAAAAAAAGTTACTAATCACTTTTATAAAAAAAGTTACTAATCACCAATATACCCCTTGCTTCGGCAAAGGAAAAAAACTAGTTTAATTTGAACTTTTTAGGTTTTACATTGGATTAACAGTCGTTATAAGATAATTTGTTTTTTATAAAAATTTTGTTTATTATTTTTGAAAATAAAATATTTATTGCTGTAAAAAATGTATTATAAAAATTTTTGTTGTATTTTATAATAAAAAATTAGTGTTTTTATTATAAAAAGATAAATAATATATTAGTTATTAACATTATAATTATTTAATAAGAGAAAAAATTTAATTAATAAGAGAGATAATATAGTTATATAATATGAGAGAGAATTAAGCGAAATGATAAGAAATTGACAAGTGACAATAATGGTGTAAAGATATGACAAGTGACAATAGTTGTGAAAGAAGGTGAAAGTGTCAAAATTTTTACTCTTTTATTATATATTATAGATAGATGATAGGTATAGATATAGAATAGAATTGTATATATACATAATGAATAATGGAAAGGATCAAATAGGAATATATTTTTGTTTAATAAGAGTTTAACATGTGAAATATTAAAAGCATCAAACAAAAATCCAATACAAAAACAAAATTTAGTAAAAAAATAAAAATTAGTAAGAAAACAAAATCTAATAAAAACAAAAATTCAACAAAAATAACAAAAATCTAGTAAAACATACATAAAAAAGAATCCAATAAAAAAATTAAAAATCTGGTACAAAAAATAAGATTTTATACCTAAATTATTATGATTTTATTTTTATCATAACATGTGCCAAACTCCTATTGATTTCTTTTATATTTTAGACAAATCTTTATATTTGATCTTCACCTATAATACTATATAATATATATTAGAGAGACAAAATAGTAATTTGATATATTATTCAATCCTTTTTTAGGTATGGCTAATAGTAATTTGTAAATATTATTATTTTTCTTAACAACATAGACATTAATGACTAGGTTTTAATTAATTAAATTAGGAGAGAGAAAAAGTTAATAAAACACTATTTTAATAAATACCCTTTATAGCAATACTAACTTGATAAATAACTAGTATTTAACACTGTTTAAAGTAAAAAAAAAAAACTCAACTATTTTTTAACCAAATTATTAGTTTGAGCAACACAATGAACTATAAGTCTAAATCCTCAATCAAATAGTTATAACATGTTTTCAAATACTTGTTAAACCAACCACTTTATTTTACATTAACAATTTATAAAAAAAACTAACCAATCAATTTTTATTTATTTATTTCATTTTGCATAAACAAGGATCTTAGTTTCATAAGTTTGGTCGTTTATCATACAAAACATGTTTGTTGGTTAGGCATCATGTTATGACCATTTTACTGTCTAAATACTAAAATGTAAAACATTTGCATCTTAAGAAATAAGAAATCAGAAATCAGAAATCAGAACCCCTTCTTCTTCACACACTAAATCCACTCACCAGATCTTGATTTCACACTTCCAAATCCCCAAATCTCAACGCAAAATGGGGCACATCAATCTCACTTCCCCCAAGCAACGAACCAACCCGACCCGAAAATGGCAGCTTCTAGACTTCATATCCATGGTGTTCTTCGCCATCGTAATCCTCTTCTTCCTCCTCATATTCACCCCTCTCGGCGACTCGCTAGCCGCCTCCGGCACCCAAGCTTTGATCCGTTCCAACGCCGCCGATCCCAAGCAACGTCATGGTCTTGTTGCTCTGATTGAATCCGGCAAACATCCAGCGATCGAATCGTGCGTTACTGAAGCTGTGGATTACATGCCGTGTGAAGATCCGACACGGAACAGTCAGCTTAGTCGGGAGATGAATTATTACCGGGAGAGACATTGCCCGGCGCCGGAGGAGACGCCGGTGTGCTTGATCCCTCCTCCTAAAGGGTATCATGTTCCGATTCAATGGCCGGAGAGTTTGCACAAGGTGAATTAACTTCCAAATCTTCAATTAACTTTTGTGTTATAATCGAAATTAGTAGTATTTTAGATTTGAGCTTGTGAATTAACAGATTTAACTTGATAGGTTTCTTATAATGTTGCCTAAGTAGCTACATTTGATGTATAGCAGCAGTTATAACTTAAAAGATGCTACGCATCATCTTTGAAGGTTTAATAAGGTGGGGTTTTGATATAGATTGATCATGTTTAAAGATGTATGCATTTTCTTGATGAGTTTATGTTGATAATGAAGTGCTAAAATGAAGATTGTTGTATAATTAAATGAATTCCTGTTAGTATAATGTGCAGAATGTGTTTGTGCATCACTATCTTAATATTAATAAAGAAATTGATACAAGATTTTTTAGAAGGATTGTTAAAATGGATAGATCTAATATCACAATCTGTAAAATTTGGTTTCTTTGCATGTGGATCAATGTATTCATGTCTTTGTATTCAGTTCTTCACTCTTGCAACACCTTAAGCAAATCCCATAGTGTTTTGTTTGTGTTCTATTCTATTAAGACTCAACATTATGCTTGCTTCAAATATCATTGACGTGTTTTTGGCGGTTTGGTTGTGGATGAGAAGAAAACGCCACAACTAAAAGTGCTTGAGTGGAGGCAATCTAGGGATGGGTGACTTCTCGGGGAAATTTTAACTTGGGAAACTAAATCAAACTTGTGAGTTCCTACCTGACAAAGCAGACAATATTGCTAATTGCTAGTGGGCAAAACAAACAATATTGGTTGTATGAGAGGCCAGATTTTATAACACCTGTCATTATTGTATGCACCAAATGCTAACATTTGGTTGAGATTTAGTGTATTGTTTAACTTTATTTGTGCTTGGACTTTAATTTATGGGTTTACGTAAAATTAATGATGGTTTGTACCTCTTTTATGCGGATTAATGTAATCCTTCTAGTTATCTATGTAACATAAAGATCATTTTCGCATCAACGTAGACACGTAGAATAGACTTTTAGTATCCATACTTCAAGTATACATTTTTTTGTGGTTAAGACATAAAGAAAATATTTGCAGATCACTTTTCTAGTGAACTCCTGTTTCTCATTAATTGTCAAAGTAAATGTTTTATTATGTAAAGCTAAGTTGATATAACATGATTAAGTTGTTTCTCTAAGTTACCTTATCTAATATATGTAGATTAGAAGCTCTTGCTGTCATGTGTTTTGACAAAAACAATTCTGTTTACCAAATAAACTCTGGTTTAAACCATGGAGTGCAATTCACTTTTCATCAATACTTTTTATGTAAAAGATTTACAAGTCATTTGTTTCACTCCGAAATGAACTTTAAACATAGCTTTAGATAACTCATAATTGCGTTATTGCGTATGGTTTTTATATTTTTGTAAAATCAAAAATTATTTTTCTTGGTGTACAGATATGGCACGAAAACATGCCATATAATAAGCTAGCTGACAGGAAAGGCCATCAAGGATGGATGAAAAAAGACGGTCCATATTTCATATTTCCCGGGGGTGGCACCATGTTTCCAGATGGAGCCACACAATACATCGCCAAGCTTAAACAATATATTCCTATTTCTGGTGGGGCTCTCAGGACGGCTCTTGATATGGGTTGTGGGGTAAGAATTGTATTATTATGCTCCTGATTGAATCTAATTCTGATTTTCATTCCATAGGGGTGTTTTTCTGTTGTTTTATTTTTTTTTTTCATGTCGCTGAATAGTGCAATATAAGCTGGTTTTATGTATGCAACCTTTAAAAACCTAAATCTTTTTAGAAGATTTCTTAACATTAATTAATTCCTTTTTTTGCTAAAAAACATCCAGAAAAGTAGAAACCTTTTTTTTGGGTATATAATCTTAAGATTTTAATGAGGTTTTATTATAGTCAATTGTTATTATTTTATACATAGAAAATTCATGAAAATAAAGGCAAAATGACACTATCCAAACATGATAATAGAATGTAATGATCCATTTCGTTACCTTTCTCAATTAAGCTTTTATGAAATATCTATCTTTTTAACATTTTTTTTGGCAGGTTGCTAGTTTTGGAGGTCACCTACTAGAAGATAACATTTTAACCCTTTCTTTTGCTCCAAGAGATTCACATAAATCACAAATACAATTTGCTTTAGAAAGAGGAATACCAGCATTTGTTTTAATGCTTGGAACTCGTCGACTCCCGTTTCCTGCATCATCATTTGACTTAATTCACTGCTCTCGTTGTTTAATCCCTTTTACTGCATATAGTAAGTGTGCCAAGTGTACTATAACTTAATACTCATATATACGCGACATCAGTTATTTTTTTGACAATGGAAACATAAAAATTGCAGATGCAACATATTTTATGGAAGTTGATCGATTACTTCGACCCGGGGGGTATTTAGTAATCTCGGGCCCTCCCGTACAATGGGCCAAACAAGATAAAGAATGGGCCGATCTGCAAGCAGTGGCTAGAGCATTGTGCTATGAGTTAATTGTTGTTGATGGGAATACTGTTATTTGGAAAAAGCCTGTTGGTGAATCATGTCTACAGACTCAAAATGAACTTGGGCTTCAATTGTGTGATGAGTCTGATGACCCTAGTTCTGCTTGGTTTGTAACTTCAAATCTTTGTCTTTTAAGAATATTTATTGCAAGTAACTGGTCAAACAGGTTTGGGATTATATGTGTCACTTTATATAACAGGATGAAACGGGCTGGATTATATCAATCACAAGCAAGCTTGTCATTTTATTTAAAAATATTTTATTTTTAAAGTGTTGATTTGATTACTAAAACAAAGTGTTACAATTATAGTCTGAATTTTTTGGGTGATTTGCAGCCTGTTTAACCTGTTGGCCTGTTTGAGATAAAACACAACCCTAATGGAACCATTCACAAGTAAAATGGTTAAATTCGCAAATTTTATTATTTATGTATGTGATTTGTTTGTTAGTTTAAGTTTGAACAATATATTGTTAATGATGGCAGGTATGTGAAATTGAAAAAATGTGTAAGTCAGACATCTGCAATCAATGGAGAAATTGCCGTTGGTGCGATCCCAAAATGGCCACAAAGACTAAAACAAGCCCCATCACGGGCCACATTGATTAAAAATGGAAATGATGTGTTTGAAGCGGACACACATCGTTGGGAAAGAAGGATTTTATATTATAAAAATTCATTAAATTTGAAATTGGGGACTCCTGCAGTAAGAAATGTGATGGATATGAATGCATTCTTTGGTGGTTTTGCTGCTGCACTAACATCAGATCCATTGTGGGTGATGAATGTTGTTGCAGATCGCAAGCCTTCAACATTAGGCGTCATTTATGATCGAGGGCTTATTGGTGTTTATCATGATTGGTAATATATATTGTTGTTTGTTTTAGAGTAAATTGTCAAGATGGTCCATGTGGTTTTGCTAGTATTTAACTCTTGGTCCCTAAGTTTCATAAATTACCCGTATGGTCCCAAACTTCAAACATTTCTAACACATATATGCATTAGGTGAGGGTAATTTGATCAAGCGTGTGATGGTAATTTGGTGACCTAAAGACTGTATGCGTTACAAGTGTTTAGAGGTTTGGGAACATATGCTTAATTTATGAAACCTATAAATCAAGAGTGAAATACTTGCAAACAACATAAACCATCTTGGTAATTTACTCTCTGTTTTATATCCAAATTCCAAAACTATTAGATTCATGTATTATCTTTGCATAACTTTATATTCGTTTACTTTGATATTTCCAGGTGTGAACCGTTCTCAAGTTACCCTCGAACGTATGACTTCATCCACGTGGTTTCAATTGAATCCCTCATTAAGGATCCATTTACTGGCAAAAACAGGTAACTTACTGTTCACTTTGACTTATGAAGTTATGATCATGTAATCTTGGTTTAAAAATACGTGTCTGACATACTTTTGGGTCATAATTTGGCAAAATTATGGTTTGTAGGAGTTTAATATGTAAAAATAACCAGATAAATGAAGAAATTATGAAAATTTTTCTTGATAAAAAGTTGATATGTAAAACAGATGAGAGTAAGCACGCACCTTGTGCTTCGGCTTCTGGGACCAAAATGTCTTACCATATGTCCATATCATAATGTTTCTCGTTTTTGTTGCAGATGTAATCTTGTGGATGTCTTGTTGGAAATGGATCGACTATTACGACCTGAGGGGACCGTTTTGGTTCGTGATTCCCCTGAATTTATAGCAAAAATAGACCGAATTTCTAGTTCCTTAAGATGGAAATCTACCATACATGATAAAGAACCGGAATCTCAAGGAAGAGACCGAATCTTGGTTGCCACAAAAACTTATTGGGCATTACCTTGATCTTCTTCCCAGCTACACATTTTCTTTAAAATTAATCTATTTTTTTTTTATATGTTGTGTAAGTTATTCATCAGAAAGTTCTTGTATGCATCAATGCACAAGCTTTCTCCTTTCTCGTCCGGTGTTCAATCTTTTTAGTTTAATAGTCGTGTTAGAACGAAAAGAAAATGTACGAAAGTAAAGATAGTGAAAGCTTAGTATACTCGCTAGTTGTCACATGTTGTCAATGATATATGTTTTAATCAAAATGTTTCTGCAGGAAATAAGCATAAATTTATACATACTGTTTGTTTGTTCGATGTTGTAGTTTGTGTTTTTATGTGGTAATTGTAGATATCAAGCATTGCTGGATCACTAGTTTTCTGTTTCCTAATCCTATTTTTAGATTACTAGATGATACGATACGATATGACTAATCTTTTACGACAAGAATAACATTAATCTAGTTTAGGTTATTTTCACACATTTTTTTTTTAATTTTAACATTTATTGATACTATTTGTCTTGTATATGCTAATATGAGATGTGTAGGTCCTCTTTACATACCCTTTTAATAATGATTGGTATTATTTTTTTTGAATAGCTAATTTTTGGATCACTGGAGTATCATCGTGTCACCAGTACTACTACCAAGTCACCAGTTCTGTAAACAACTCAATACTTTAAGAAAACATCCTTTTTAGATTCGAATCAAGTACCATTTGGTTTCTGACTTTCTGACCCTTATCCTACTATCAAAATACCACCAGGCTATAATGCCTTTGGTGATTGGTATCATTTACCTCTTGTATGAGCACATATGAGGTGCATATTTAAAACTAGCTTTTATTTTCTAAAACAACTAGTTATATCATACTTCAAAAAAATTTGAAAATAATTTGGTTTTTTAAAAGTGTCTTTTAAAATATTTTGAAATCTTTTTATATAAAATACATAAATAATAATATTATTATTTAAGATGAAGATGCTTTTAATAGGAGAAAGAGATTAATCTAGAAATTTAGTATGTATGTAATTAAATTTTTATTATTACTATAAGAAATTTTTAAGTGATTGAATTTGATGCCAATTTAACATAACAAAACATGTGCAGGTTATTGCATCATGATTCATGAACTATTCTTGTTTGTCTAGAACTGTAATTGTTAACATGGGTTTGCCTTACATATCACATTGGTCATTAGGCAAAGTCACGCATAAAAAGCATGGTCGGTTTTAACCAATACTTTTTATAACACTAGATTTATCGTATTTTTAAATTATTTTAAATTAAACTCTTCTTACCTGAATTCGAACCGATTTTTGAACTGGTTGGAAGTTTTAAGTATATTAACCAATAAGAAGAAAGGGAAGATATAAGGTTGCACATATTTGTAACTAGGTTAGTACCCCGTGCATTACACGGATTGAATAATAAAGTATGATAAATAGTTATCAATTAACATTTAAATACTATAAGATGATATTTAATATGACATGTGATTAATTTTATATATTTAATACTTTAAGTAATAAAATAATTATATTTTTTATTTAAATACTAAGGTGGTGTTTGTTTTTGAAGAGGTAAAACGTCTGCGGTCTGCGGACCACGTCTGCAAACCTCTTTTACAGAAGAGGTGGACCAAACCTCTGGAAGAAGAGGTTTTGAGGGTGTTTGTTTTTCAAAAACCTCTTCAAACAAAAACCTCTTCAGTCTTCTTCCCCAACCCCAACCCCACCGTCGACCAGCCACCACCGTCCACCACTGTCTTCATCTCCAGTCGTCCTCCTCCACCTACCGTTGAGCCACCACCGTCCACCACTGCCGTCGATCGAAGGAACACAGTGAAAGGGGGCGCGACACAGTGATTTGCGCCGCGAACCCTAGATGCGACGGTGGAGGTGGGTGTCGTTCGTGAAGGCGACGGCGGTAGCCACGAGCGGCGGTGGAGGAGTAACTTCCGGTGGTTGCTTGAGGCGGTAGATTCACGATCGAGAAGGTGGCTGTAGACGATGGTGGCTGTTGACGATGGAGATGGTGGGTGTAGACGATCGGCGGTGGAGAGGGTGGCTATAGACGATCGGTGGAGATGGGGTTGACGATCGGCGGTGGAGATGGTGGCTGTAGACGATCGGTGGAGATGGGGGCAGACGATCGGCGGTGGAGATGGTGGCGATCGACAATGGAGCTGGGGGTGAGAAGAGAAGGGGGCGACGTTTTTCCAAGAAGAGGTTTGAAGAGGTCTCGCAGACAATGGTCCACCTCTTTTCCAAGAAGAGGTCTCGCAGACGTTTTTTAATGAAATGTCTGCGAGAAAAGAAACACCCTACATCTTTCCTTGGTCTGCAGGGTGCAGACAAAAGAGGTCTCGCAGACCTTTGCAGACGTTTTTTAGAAAAACAAACAGCCCCTAAGTTTTTTAAAGTTTGTTTCTTTAAACATGTCATTTTGAAAAACTGTTTTTGAAATTTTATATTTTATAAAAATTTGATTATTTTAAAAAATGTTTTTTTAATATTAATATATTTTTAATATATGAAAAAACTTTTTTTAATTTTAAAATATATAAAAGTATATTTAATATTATGAATTATGGTTTATATAAGATGTATTTAATAGGAGAGAGATGCGAGAAAATTAAAGTTGATGTGCTCTAGCAATGTGACATGTGTCCATAAAAAAAATTTATTTATTATAATAAATAGATAGATAGATTATAGACCATTTATTTTTTATTTTTTATTTTTTATTTTTTATTTTATTATAAGTTAAGTGAAAGAGTAAAAGTAAATGATAAAATCTGATATTTATTCCTTTATTTTATTTAAAGAAAAATTTATAAGAGAATTTTATTAAAAGTTTGTCTTTCAATTTTTTCTTTAAAATATTTAGACATTTTTTTTAGTTTTCATCCGGTTCTTTGGGTAAAAAAAACAAGGATTAAATTATTTGATCCAACTCATTTGCAAGTGTTTGCGTTATTTGAAAATCAATCCCTAATTTTATAGGCTTTTCAAGACTCAAATATTTAACTTTTGCTTAATGTTAGTTTAACTTATCAAACTTCAAAATTTTAAAGTGTATCATCCGTAAGTTATATAATATGATTTTACTTAATTAATTTTGTTTGATAATTGAAAAAGTTCGTGGGTTTTCAATTAAAGATAATTGTTTATACTTAAAAATAAAACGACACCAATTGACAAACATAGATATTGTTTCACAATTGTTTTTTTATCTATATTTGTAAATTACTATTTTCACCTTTGTGGTTTATGTATCTTTGCTATTTCGGCTCAAAGTATAATCTTTTATTAATTCAGCCAATGTGGTATATAGATAACTAACGTTTTTTGCCCCCAACTATAGTTAAGTTTTGGGCAAAAACTGTTATAACAGTTAAGTTTAAGAGGCCAAAACACTTAGTTGTTTAAACCACGAGGGCTGAATTGATAGAAGATTCCATTTTAAGACAAAATAGTTTTTTTTTTTAACAGCAATAGTCCTACTCCTAAATTACACTTAAATACATCTTGCTTGGATTTGAACCCAAGACCTCCTTCCTAAGAGGCAATGCTTGTACAAAATAGTTAAAACACTTAAACTACGTTGTTTAAAACCGTAATTTAATTTATTATTATTTTTTTATTAAATTAGTTTTTCGAAGTTCTTATATACAATGTTAGGAAGACAAGGTCTGTTTTTACCATTGATGATGTTCCCAAATCATAACGCAATAAATTGACTCTGCAAACCCTAACGCAAGTATGTTGAGTCCATCATCATCATCATCATCATCATCATCATCTCCGGCGACCACTCTCAGCCGCTACGAGAACCAAAAGCACCGTGACTGGAACACATTCGGTCAGTACCTCCGGGATCACCGTCCGCCGTTAACACTTTCCCAGTGCAGCGTTGCACATGTTCTTGAATTCCTAAAGTATATTGACCTGTTTGGCAAGACAAAAGTTCATACAAAACTTTGTCTGTTCTTCGGTCATCCCAATCCTCCGACACCCTGCCCCTGCCCGCTCCGGCAGGCGTGGGGCAGCCTTGATGCGCTCGTCGGCCGCCTCCGGGCAGCCTATGAGGAGAACGGTGGGAAACCGGAAAAAAACCCGTTTGGAGCTCGGGCCGTCAAACTTTATTTACATGAAGTTAAGGATTCTCAAGCTAAAGCTAGAGGGACGAGCTGCGAGAAGAAGAGAAAACGGCCACCGCAGCTGCCACCGTCGCAAACACCATCAACACCACCACCACCGTCGCAAACACCATCAACACCACCACCGTTGCAAACACCATCAACACCACCACCGTAGCAAACGTATTTAAGTTAAATTGTTGATTTCTTGAATTAGATTAACCTAAATTGTCATTGTGTTGTTCCATATGCCATAAACAATGTCCCTTCTCAAATATCACAAGCGCATTTTGGCCACATTGGGTTATGAACGAATTAAGAACTTCAGGGTTCTGGTAAAATGTGACCTTTCAGATAGTTTTTATTCAAGCAATCAAAAGAAAATTCATTTTATTGGGTAAAAATTTGGTGATATGATGATTGCATGCTCTAATTGCTGAATGAGATAAAGATAGCATTTGGTTTCGCTTTAGCATATTGTCTGACTTTATTTGTGCTTAGGCGGCCAAATCAGTCCGTCAAATCAAATACTTTGAGAAAACCCACTTGTTGGATTCAAACCACATACCATTTGTTTCTGAGTCTTATCATATCAACAAGATATCGCTAGGTTGTAATGTCTTTTGGTGATTAATCATGATTAATCTCTTGTCCTTGGTTTATTACCATATAACGATAACGATTTCTACTATCATGTTAGTTAAAGCATGTGTATGTAATATCATATCCATTGTGGTTTGACGAATGCTGTTGCAGACCGCAAGCCTTCAACTTTAGGTGTCAGTTATGATCGTAGGACCGGTCGGTGAGGAACGCCTAATGATTGGCGTTCAGTCGTTCACCATTTATGTTTGAGGGCTTATTGGTTCTTGACTCTTATTATTTTGTTTTATATCAAAACTATTAAATTCTCATTTTATTTTTGCATATCTTTATATCATTTTATCGTTATATTTCCAGGTGAACAGCTCTCAATTTACCCTCATTCATTCATGTGGTTGCAATTGAATCCCTTTCAAGGATTCAGTCACTGATAAAAACAGGTAATTTACTATTGTTATGTAAGATCAATTTACCCTCATTAATTCATGTAGCCTCAATTACTTTGTGGGTCAAATTTGGTCAAAATTGGGATTTGTAGGATGTTGTTATGTAAGATCAACCATACGGATGAAGAAACAATGAAAGCTTTTCTAGATAAAAAGGTTAACATGTAAGATGGATGAGAAAGATGCAACTTTATTTATAAATAAAGCTTAACTAATTGTACATAGAGTAAGAGGTGGCAATTTTTACCCAAATCAAAGGAAATGGGTTGGTTTGGGTAAACAATTGTGGTATAATGGGTTGAAATGGGTGAATGGGTCAAGATGGGTAACCAAAACACTATGTAAATACAATAAATTCAAACATTTAAGAATGATTAATAACATATTTGATGAGAAAATTACTAAAAATTATCCTAATGGACTATGTGTTTGCTTATAGCACATTTTAAGTTAAGCTAAGTTGGTGTTTTTTAAGAACAATCCATTTAGACCCGAACTAATTTTGCTTAAAATTCGTTCTGACCCGTACCCATCCTGGCCCGAACTCGTTCTAGTCCGTTACCCAACCCGACCCAACCGGCCCATTTTACCAGGTCTTGCCTACTTGTTGCACATGACTCGCTTCGTTAAACATCTAAGAGCGTGTCATGCTTTATTAAACCAGATAACATTAGCATATCATACAATCTTGATTGTTGTGGATGTCTTGGTGGAAATGGATCGACTTTTACGACCCGAAGAAAATGTTTTGGTTCGTGTTTCTCCTGAATTTAAAGCAAAAATAGATCGTATTTCTAGTCCTTCCTCGCCCTTTGTCTAATCTTTTTTGTTTAATAGGCGTATAGACAAGATGAAAATGTACGGATCGGATAATATTAGCTTAATATACTGGCGAATTGTTGGTTGTTGTCGATGATACATGTTTTAATCAAAGTATTTTTAAACCGATCAGGCTATTTTGTGACCTTTAAGTCATTGGTTAAATCTTCAAACAGTTTTTTGCACAAATGTATAAAGTAAGGTTACATATATCATATTACTAAGTTTTTCGTCCACTACATGTTTCAACATATTGGGTTAGAAGCCAATATCAAACTGATTGTTTAGTTCGGTTTAGAATTAGTTTCACCCCCAATTAACCTGTAGCGGATCGGCCGTTTCGGTTCTCAAACTAGTATTTTTGCCGGCCTCTAGGCATGTTATAACCTTATGTGTTATATAACACGCCTACATAGAAATCGTGTTCTGAGATCAAGTATTCAAAAATATTGGCAATACAACCCATGATTTTAGCTAGGGCTGTTCAAAAAGCTCGTGGCTCGAGGCTCGGCACGAAAAAAGCTCGATAAAAACGAGCCGAGCCCGAGCTAGGGTTGGCTCGGCTCGATTTTTAACATATATATATGTATGTATATATTAATTTATACACATACACATGTTATATTACACACATATATATATTATATAAAATAGATTTTATATATGTTATACTCGCATTAGAAACCCATGTATTACATTAGTTGAATATATACAATGTTACAAATAATAATTTTTATCAAAATTTATATGTTAGATTTATCAGCTATTGGTGAAATAAGAAGTATTAATATCTAGAAATTATAAAATAATAATAATAATAATAATAATAATAATATTCGGTAATTAAAAAAAATTATATTTTAAAATAATATATAATTTAAAACTTATTATAGTTTATCAAGTTTACTAAATTAGTAAATAATTAAATAAGAAGAGTAATACATTTTAATATTTACTTATTAAAAATTGCTAGAATTTATTAGGAGAAAGAGGCGATAAAACAAATTCCAAATTTCGCCAGTGTGTGACACGTGTCTTCTAAATATACACATTTATTACAATAGGTAGATATGTATGTATATATGTAAAGTGGAGGAGGTAAAAAAAAACCGGAGCTCGCTCGTGGCTCGGCTTGAGGCTCGATTTTCTTTACGAGCTCGAGCTCAAAGTTTTGGCTTGAAAAAATTATCGAGCTGGCTCGGCTCGGCGTTGATACATAACTAATGGAATCCTTAGAGTATCCCCATTACCTGATAAAAGGATCTTGTCAGTATCGGTATAAAAAATCTTTCCTTCGTGTTCGGCTATAGCAAGAGCCCCTCGAAATGTCTTGAGCTCGAGTTGGCTCGGCTCGATTACAGCCTTAATTTCAGCCCATGTGTAGCCGAGAAGTCTTGGACCAGCCCAAAATTACAATCAACAAAAACGGACCACAAGGTTAAATCTTGTCCGGTCTGGGCCGTCTGGCCGCCAGACCATAGGCCCATAAGTCAAAAGCAATTGGCAGCGAAGAGGTGGGCTCGGGACTTCGGGTTATGTTGTCATGTAAAAATAGCTGAAGAAGAAACGGATGAAAAGTGAGTGTAGAGGTGGCTAACACACCCGGAACCGATTACCCAAACCAGAACCGATTGGATTCGGGAGGTTTCGGGTTTTCAGAGAAATTGGATCTGGAATCGGAAAAGCCGGAACCGGTTCCACCTTAAACCGGTTCTGGTTCCAAACAAAACTGGTTTGGCCACCTCTAAGTGAGTGGGTGAGGAGAAAAAGCGTTGGCATGAAAAAAAAATAATTAATTATATTAAAGCCTATATAAAGAATACGAATGGATTACTTCATCAAGAACGAAATAATCCTTTAACTTTGTTTAAGGTCCTGTTTTTTTGAGAAAGGAGAATAGGAACGAAAAAAAAAAAGAAGGGCTGAATGGAATTGCACTATAAAAAATAGATTTTTGGGGAGACTTACATATTTCTTTTACTAACTTGTAAAAATTACATATTTTACCAATATACAAATTTTAAATGCATAATGTAAAATGTCCTTAAAACATGATTCGAGAAAATATATAATTTTACAGGCTAAGGAGAAATATTTAAATGCCCCGTTTTTTACACCATTTTTTCTATTACTTCTCAAAACACACAAAACTATAAAAAATAAGATGTAATCATATATACCGGTTTGCATTCAAAATCCTTCGACCAATCTAGTTTGGTCTCATTTCAAATTTGCGAGATCTAGGCATACATTTTGGTTTAAATTTGATCTTAAAGAACGCGTTACAACAAAGTTGAAAGTCACAATTTCAGATGATGAATAGCTTAATATTTTTGGTTATTTAAATTTAAATTTACTTTTTATGTTTTATATTATTTTTAATTCTAACTTGAATGTATTTTTAGTTAATAAATTGTGTTTTTAATGCTTTTCTTGATAACATGTTTAGCGTAGTTTAGAGTTGCATTTACAGTAATAAATGTAATTTATGGTGGTTTAAGGTTTTAAATAAAATGATTGAATTTGAACGGAAGATATCATAAACATTTGTTTAGTTATGAAAGATATTTATATTTAGCATAAAGGGGGTAAATACTGCTTTAATTAATCAAAGACATTATATTCTAGCTGAATGTTGGTGGTAGGATAAGACTAAGAAACCAAATGGTCATTGGTTCAAATCCCCAAGGGTTTTGTCAAAATATTGAGTTTTCTTCAGAATTGGTGACTTGGTGGTGAATATGATCGGTTGATACTGCTGATGACACGATAATACTCTAGTGATCCGTCAATAATCTAAACATTAGTTGTTAAAAAAAAAAGCCGCTTTAATTATTATATTTAAAAACTACAAATCTCTCTTAAAGTTCTCTTTTTAAAATTAATTTTCTATTAAACATGCATACAAACACACCCACACACATAAATATATGTATATGTATATGTATATGTTAGAAACTCTTGTATTATAAATAAATAAAAAATATTAAATAATGAGAGTAAAATAAAAAAATAAAAGGATAAACAAAAAAAATAGAGTTAAATGCCAAAATGGTCCCTGTGTTTATATTAAAAACGCCATTTTAGTACCTAAATAATTTTTGTTACCATTTTAATCCTTGTGTTTTAATTTAGTTGCCAATATAGTCATTTGTCTAAATTTTAGTTGCTATTTTAGGGACTATATTGACAACTAAATTTCAAACACAAGAATTAAAATGGCAACAAAAATTTAGACGAAAGACTATATTGGTAACTAAATTCAAAGACAAGGATTAAAATGGCAACAAATTTTATTTAGGGACTAAAATGACATTTTTGATATAAACATATGGACCATTTTGGCATTTAACTCAAAATAATATTTAGTATTCCAGAACAAATAAAATATAAAATGATAAAATAAGATATGAAAATGAAATATTTGTCCTTGAAATTATTACACGTGTGACTATTAAGAGTGTAATACAAAATAAAATCACATGGAAACATATGAATCAAGGGTCTACTATGGATTTTTTTTTTAGTATTTACATGTTGAAGAATGAAAATCAAACAACTACTTTGGAAGGAAAGTGACAAAAGTTGATGTTAATTAAAATAATAATATAATAATAATGTATAAGAGAGTTCTTAATATTTTAAGTTTTCATCAACTTTATCGAAACTGCCTAAATAATCCGGTGATGGTCCGTTAATTAGAATTCATTTGATAAGGTGACTTTCTTTTTAGTATATTTGTTTCTACCAAGCCGAGTTACAATTTTTAGATCGTGTCATAACTATAATACATTATTATTTGAAAAAAAAACAATAAAAACATATAATTTTAGCAAATGAGAAAAAACCTACATTTTAAAAACTTTTTATACGAGTTTTAATGTTTTGAAATCATTCTATCATATTTTCAATCATAACTACTAAATCTTTCTTTTTGTACCAACTAAGAAGCTATCGATAACATATGTTTTTTTTTTTTTTTTTTTTTTTTTTTTTTTGTTCTTTGAACAAGTAACAAACCAACCTATATGCTATTATGCTTTGTTTTTACATTATATTCTAACCAACTTCATATTAATAAAATCATTACGGACTAAAATGTCTAGATTTACCACTAAACAATCAATGTAGATGATCATGGCCCTTCGGTTGATATTATTCTCTACGCAAATATATAAGTCCAATTTCATACGTACTTTTGATTTGAGTGATAAGATGCAACTGGTTATTTATTGGAAGAATCCCAAGAAAGATCAACTTTCTTGGTAATAATACTTGAAACTAAGATGTGATAATTTATGTTTCAAATATATTTTCATAAAACCCTATAATTCAAGTTTTAACTATGAGAACTAACAATTAATTAATTCCCTAAATTCAAGAACATACTCATGTAACATACCAACATAATCACCGTGTCACAATTCATATAATCAACTTGAATTAAAAGTACTTTTGAATTAAATAAAAAATGAGCAACTTCAAATATGAGATTTAATTCTAGGACCACATGGGAATCTAAAGAATAATCATTCAACCAACTTCTTTTTTGTTGTTATTAATCTTACTCAACTATATTTATATGATCGCTTTAATAAACATATGTAGTCAAAAAAAGTTCATAAACATTCTAACAACGATTTAAAGTTTAATAGGGTCGTGACCCCGACCTATAAAGGGGAGGTACGCTCATGATGTATCAATTTTCATATCAAATACAATAAAATTAACCATGTTAAATAATACCAAATGTCTTGTTTTTATTGTTTGCTAATTTTTTACTTTTAAAACAAAAAAAAGTGATAAAAAATAAAACAAATGTAAGCTGATGCATGTTGGGTTGGCGGAGAATTATTTTTTACTTTCTAGTATTTGGTGTTCTTTATATATTTTTCGGTTTTTTACCATAAATTAAGTCTTACCGACTGGCTTTTAACTTGGTAACTATTTTATATTTGAAGATTTAAATCAAAATCGACTCATCTAACAATCTTATTATTCTAAAGTTGAAGTTATGATAATCAAAGTTTCAACTTAAACTTGATCAACAAGATACATATTTTTTCATACATTAAACTTAAATAAACACCTTTAAATAAATAAAAAATTAAAAAATAAATTGAATTAATCAAAATTCAAAGCATAAGTTTCTGCTTTCTTTACAGTTGGATCTTGGAAGATTAGGGATCGGCCCCACACCATAGATTATCACGTGGAAACACATCTAACTTGATCCATCCTCTAGCTCCGATACGTACTTTTTGTCTTAAAATAATTAACTTAACATATGTTTATTATATTATTTAGAAGTATAATTAAGAACCCAAATAATAGTTATAAATTTTAAAAATCAAACTAGTACATAGTCTATGCATAATAATTTACTACAAACTCAATAAATCCAAGACTTCTTTGTTTGTAACGGTAAAAATTAACCAAAAGTGTAACTTAAAAGAAGGTTTTTTTTTTTTTTTTTTTTTTTTTCCTTTACTTTAGTCGGTTTCATTGAAAGACGAAGTTTAAGTGTCAATCAAATTGACTAGGTTGGTTGGTTCGTCCAAACGGTTTGGTTTGTTTAAACTTGTATTTATTTTTTGTAAATTCCTATGTTTATTTATTTGTATAATAAAAATATTGTATATTTGCATGTGGTTCATAAATATTATACATATGTGTTGATATATTTCATAAACAAGAAAAATACAAATTATAGGTTAAATAATTGTGGAAGGATTATAGGGGAGACCGCCCCCTTCTTTTTTCCGTCCGTGGTGTTAATTTTTAGACCGAAATGTTATTTTTTGTTTTAAATATTAGTTTTGTCCCCTACTTAAAAAAATTAACATGTATTGTGATTTCTGTAAATTTTTGTTCCATTTTCAAAACATTCAAACTCCGCCATCAGGTTAAATGATTAGTTTAGCTTACAAAAAAGCATTTGAACCGCTAACTATAAACAAAACACATTAAATCGGCTATATAATTTGTTTAGTTTGAACCTTGGATGATTTTGGCTTGTTTTAGGAGCTTATAAACACCCTTAATCGGTTATCTAAAACAATAAAAAAAATACCTCACGTTGAGTTGTAATTTAGTTGACTTAATTTATGTAAGCTTTCTTTATAATAGAAGTTATGAAGAAATCAAAAGAAAAAAAAAATATTAAAGTTATAGGGTTTAATATATCAATTTATCCTCAATCTTATTCCACGGGAATCTTATTTGTCTTCTTTTTTTTTTTTTTTTTTCTTTTTAGATATATAATCTATCACGTCAAACAACTTGAGAAAAAAATTGTTCTTTCAAATAGATGTTAAAACCTCCAAATCAAACACCGGAAAGGCGGAAATAAGAGTTGCTGTTTGACATTGTTGTGTCATATTTAATACTTTAAATCCAAAATACTATAAGAAAAAATGAGTAAATTACGTAAATATCTTCTATTTATATATTAATTTGTTGATTCTATCCTTAAACTTTAATAAATATGTCAAAAATCCTTTATTTTATTTATTTTATAAATCTAAAATTTTCCACTAATCAAAAATCATTTTCTCAAAAGACTATTTTATTATAAACATTAAAATATAAAATATGTATACATATAGCTACATATTTCATCATTTATGTTCCCGGGTTTCTTTTAGGAGAGAACGGAAACGAAATCAAAAGAAAGAAAAAGAAAAGAACGGAAAACTTTCCTTCTAAATCGGAAGGAAAAAATCTTAAAATTTTTTGCCTAGTTTTCCTTACTTTTTTTTCTTTTCCTTTCTTAAGTGAAACTCAAAACACAACATGTTTTATTTTTTCTCTCCTTAAATGAAAACCCAAGAATACAAATATGTTTCATCTTTTCTTTAATTTTCTTTCTTTTCTTTTCTTAAGTAAACTCAGGAACATAGCATATACTAAGAGTAAAATAATTATTTTGAAAATAATTAACAGAGAAGTTAATTTTGCCATTAGTCAGTAGAAAGAACATAATTATTATAAAATATGAAAATAAATGATGTTTGACGTAATTATTAAAATTTAAAATAGAAATCAACAAGTTGGTACAAAAACGAAGAATGTTTTGTGTAACTTACTCTAAAAATATCACCCATCTTTGGAGATTTCAAACAATTTAATTAGGAGGCAGTGGAGGTCATAAATTCAAATTACTATTGAGTTAAATCTGCTTTGGTGTTAATTTGCTCATAAGAAGCAATAATTAATGGAACTACGTTTAATTGTATTACTTAAGCCGACGAGTTTTAGAAGGAGTTTCTGCCTGAACATCTACTTAGATTTCTTTGCTTCATTTAAATTTGATCATTAAATATAAGAAGATCCAGAAGACGAGCCGAGGGTCTTCTTTGAATCAGTCTCGCCACCTTATTTTGGGGTAGGGGTAAGATTTGATCATTAAAATAACATCCAGAAGATGAGACGTGGGTCTTCTCCGAAAAAGTCTCTCTACCTCATCAAATATAAGATCTATAAGATGAGCCGAGGGTCTTCTTCAAAACAGTCTGTCTCATTTTGGAGTAAAGGTAAGATTTGTCTTTATTTCTCTACTCCCAGATCTGAAAAAAATGAGAATTTACTGACTATGTTTGTTTGTTTGTATAAGATACTGAAGGGTCTGATTATGGATCTGATACGCCTGCAACATGTCAAATTAGACGTAAAAACATTCGTTTTCACCAAACTGGCAATGTTGGCTCTAGCAACCAATACTGTTTGCGATTCACGAAATGTAAGTATTGGAGACCAAATGGTTACAAAATGCGACATTAGGCTTGATAGTTGATATGTTGACCGAACATAAAGGATGAAAAAAGTAATTACTCAAAACAATATTATTTTAATTTGACATAGAAGTTATATTTATGAAGTGTGTAATTGTGGAGTCATTTAACTCAATTCCTGTTAGATCCAGACTAGTGTAGATTTAAAAAACAAAATTAGATGAATGTGTTTTTATCACTTAATAAATCATAAACATTTATATTTAAGAAATCTAATAAAGTAAATAGTTTTCTTGTTTAAACGAGGAATATGTGAGCAATTTTCACAGTTACTAATTAAACAAATAATTTATATATAAACTTATTTAGCCTTGACCCCACAAATTACACAATAAGCCCCAATGTTAAGTTCTGTCTTTGTTGGCCCTTGTCCTAACCATTGCCATGACCACTCTATTCAAGAACATGGATTATCAAAGCAAGCCCCTACCATATCTTTGTTAAATGCATTAAAAATTATCTACTTTGTTTATCTAACAAAATGAATGATATCAAGAAATTACCAAGTCTAAAATCTCTCTAAAAACCATATTATGTAATCACTATTCCTCATAAGAGCCATAAGTTTACACTAAAACCACGGTTGCAAAATTCGGCCTCCAAGGCCGAGTACTCGTCGGGTACTCACTCCAAGAAGTTGTTCTGATGCCGAGTACTCCCCGCCTAGGGCCAAGTACGGTCCGATTACTCACTCTAAAAAATTATTCCGTCCTAGGAGAGCCTAACGATTTTTGCAACCTTGACTAAAACCCATGTGAGATTACAAGAAATAGGTTAATAATAAATTCTTTAAGAGTTATCGTCACTTTCAGTTAGTATTTGGAGGGTGAAACGCTATTAAGTTCTTAAAGTGTATCGTTTTTTATTTTATTTATTTATATATATTGATAAAGTTATGCAAGGAAGTGTTCATGTGTTAATGATTCGAGTTCTTATCTACATTAAACCGTTATGCACTACTACTGTGTTATGTAAGCAGACTTGTTTTTATGTCAATGGTTATGGCTAATTGTTTATTTCAAGAAAAAGCTATAATGAACTAACACGTAACATCTAAATAAACGCTGATAAAGACTTATCGGGCATTTAACACGCAAAGTCTTTTAAATTAGAGATGCACTTATATGGACCATTGATATTATCAGTTTAATAAATTACATATTGACATCTTTAGTCTTAGCCATTGATGCTTAATTGAATACGAGGCACCCTAAGCCCTATATCATTCAATTTGCTACACCTATAATTTCATTTGAATATAACAACACTTTAAGCCCTTAAATCTTTCAAAAGCCACGATAAATTATCACTAATAACACATTATAGCCTTTGTAACATTTCTGTATTTTGTAATAAACAATTATATTATTAAACAATTATATTTATTAAATAAACTATGATGTCAAATTGAAATTTTCATCTATGAGATATAGTTAAATATATATATATATATATATATATATATATATGAGAAAACAAATTTAAACATTCCTATTATACATACATATGTATGTATACGATTAAATAAGTACGTAATAATTAAAAGAAAAAAAATTTACACAAGCTAAAGGGATAAAATAAAATATATTTACTATAGTTTTTATAAATGTTTAGAACATATTTATAAATTTTAATTATATGTATAATTACACAATATTAAAAAAAATCACAAAAAATATTTTATTTAAACAAGTAAAACATTTCGAATACTTTAATTTCATAAACTTTAAATAAAAACTACAAATAACTTTGTTTTAATTATTTATAATTTAAAACATCATAAAAAGATAACTAAGTTAGTTATATTAGTTTTATGGAATTTAAATAAATTATACAAAAAAATTTTTAAACAATTAAAGATGGTTAAAAGAAAGTTAAGGGGTTAATTTTGTAAAAGCTGAAACTATCATTTAAAAGAAAAAGAAGAGGGGGCAAAACCGCCAATACCTCATTCCCCCCTCCCTTACCCGTTTCAGCCATGGGTTGACCCAACCGACCCAAACCCCATCATCTCGACCCGTTTACTCAATTGTTTGATTTCCAACCAATTACAGCTAATCAAAAACAGTTTTAGAAAGGTTTCAAACGCGTTAACATAATCAAACGGTTAATTAATCGAATTCAATTCGTATCAATCAAGAATTCATACAAAAATAAGAACAAAAAACGCGTTAATCAAATCCGGTTAAAACGAGAATAAATATCAAATTAATCGAACATAAAATCGCATTGGATCATTCCTAATGTTTCTGTAAACGAAAAACACACCCACAATCATTCTAAATCACGATTCAAACCATTGAAGCTCTCGGTTCGTTCGTTAACTTTTCTTCAGTCGACTTCCATTAAATCGTAAACATAGGTATGTGTTTCTTACACTCTTTGATTCTTTTTTCTATCTAGAACAATAACCCTATGGTTTCACATACAATCAAAACCTCATTCGATCGAATTTGGAAGAAAAGAAAACTAGGGCTTGTTTCTTCTTCTTTGTTCTTAAAACTGAAATGGGGTTCCGATTTTGGGTTATGATAAAACAAATTAAAATCAAATTTTATCGCAGACCTTGGTCTAGTTCAACTGGTAGCGCTCTGTTGTTCCTCCGAACAGGTCGCGGGTTCGACCCTTACAACCGGGTTTTAAACCGGTTTTGCTCCATTTTTTGTCATATAAACTTTATTTTTAAACTTTTAATTTCACAGAAAATATTTTATAAATATAATATTATTTTGTATAAAAAAATATATATTATATAATTAATTTTTGATAAATGATTAATAATTATAATTTTTTTTATCTCAATTATTTATTTATTTATTTAGTTATTTATTTATTTATTTATTTATTCTTACTTATTTACTCATTTACATAATATTAATAATAAAATAACCTAATAAGTTTTATAAATTGACATAAATAAATAAGTAATTTTTATAAATTTATTTATTTATAACTATTTATCTCATTTATTTATTTACTTATCTATTTATTCTTACTTCTTTATAAATGTTATGAACATAATATTTACATATGTTTTAATCATAATATGTGATAAAATTTTTTATGAATTAATCACAAACTTTAAAAAAAAAATTTTAAGTTCGCATCTAAATAAATTTCTTTCTTATATTTCATGAGAAAATTTATAAATTTAATAATTGATTTATTATATTATTTTTATAGTTATGTATTAATTAGTGAAACAAAAACTTTGATAATTTTTGTTTAAACATACAATAATTAAATTCTAAACTTTAAATAAAACATTTTACTATTTCCATTTAAATCATAACAAATCTAATTGTGTTTATTCAAAACAAACCGAACCCGTTGACCCATTTTAGAACTTAGATAAATCCATAGAAAGACATAGTTTTCTTAACATATGTCTATTGAACTATTTAGGTGAACATTGAAATTGTGTTGGATATTGTTGAACTATACTTGACAAGCCATTTCAAAGACTACTTAACACACTAAGGTAAGTCTTCATAGCCTCTCTTTTACTTGTTTTGAACTTTTGGGGTGAAACATGTTATCTTTGAACTTATCTTAACTTCTAAACATTTTCATGTGAACTTAGCTAATGGCTTTATAGTTTGTGAACTTTAGTTAAGGATAGGCATTGATCACACACATTTAGTGACTATGATAGATCTATTGGACTGACCATCCCACCGATGTTTGATTTACCCTTCGGGGGAGACCCGTGGTGATAGTTTACTTGCTTGAGCATTATTTGTAGTGCTAAACATTGGTCAAACATCATTTTGTTAACATTGATGATATGCTTTACTTGCTAGTTCATTTTAACTATGTTCATTATGCTTTGTGTTCACATATGACATCATTTATAACATTTTTTAAACATATTTTGGTGTGAGTATTCAAACCTATGAAACTCACCAACTATTCGTAGTTGACACTTGATTTTAAACATGTTTCAGGTGGAAACGACAAGTTAGCTATATTAACGAGCTTGGATTAGCTTACATTTAATTTGTATTTAATGTAGTATAATTGAAACAATGTAACTGTTAGGGTTTGAGAATTTGAAGCAATGTAATAAATGTTTGAGTTTAATGTTTGAACAATTTACAACTTTATACCTTGTGGCTTGTGCTATGAACAATCCACACTTCGTGCCGCCCGATGTTTCCGCCGTCGGTCGGAGTGTTACAGCCTTGCTGCATGTGTAAAATTTTGGAGCAATATAGTTGTTGTGTATTTCAAGATCAAACATAAATCATATTGTATGAATATGCTTGTTCTATAGTTGTAATACAAGGCATTATAGTTTGTAGATTTTCTATTATCGTTTGACTTCAAGATCATTACATCCCTATATTTTTAAAAACCATTAATACGTTGAGAACTCGAAACAATCATATAAAGGAATGCATATAATTTTTTTTTTAAAAAAAATAGTATATAAAAAAACTTGTCATCTATCTTTTACAATTTTTACTTTGATTTTATCTCCTCTCTCTCTTTTTTTAAACAAAATATAAAAATATGCATATAATGCAAGTGTTTATACGCATTTTAAAAAAAATACTAAAAATATCATATTTTAAACCTAAACATTAGACATACGATAATTACATGCGTGAGAGCCAATTTATATGTAAATAGTATAATGGATAGATTTATTCTCATGGTTCTCAATATATTAATGGATCTGAAAATAACACCTCCCTATACACACATATGCATATGCATACTATTAAGTATATGTATATGTATATGGGGGTAAGTGTATATGTGTATCTATACACACACATAAATATATCTTAATCTTACCGATAATAAATAAAAGGCAAATTGGATTTTAATAATCCAAACTTTGACCCATTGGCTGCTGTCGATCCCAACTATAAAAATCCCCAATAACGGTCCGAACTTTAGATATATTTTCCTGTGGCGGATCGCCGTAAAAAAAACCCTAACGGCGTTAACTTTTTTTTTCAAGTTTCAAACGGATTTTTGAGGGCTTTTGCTCAGATGGAGATTACGAGTCGAATGGCGTATAACTTACCTCGAAACGTTCCTCCAAATTTCCCAATTTTGGTGTTTAAACTTTCAATTCGTCAAAGAAATCATCAAATTGAGAAATTTGGCGCAATGTTTCGAGGCAAGTTATACGTCATTCGATTCGTATTCTCCATATGAATAAAAGCCCTCAAAAATCCATTCGAAATTCGAAAAAAAGTTAACGCCGTTAGGGTTTTTTTGACGGCGGTCCGTCACGGGAAAATATATCGAAAATTCGGAGCGTTATTGGAGATTTTCATAGTTGGGACCGGCAACGGCCAATGTGTCAAAGTTTGAATTGTTAAAAGCTAATTTGCCTAAATAAAAACTGTTTTAGGACATATACGTGACAACATATTATGCATCCAACTTGTTTTTGTTTTTATTTTATAGAATATATGATTATTATTTCCCTACTTACAATTTATTTTTTATTTAAACTTACTTTCTATTTCAGTAATAAGAAGCATGTACCTAATTATTAGTTATTAATTTTTTTTTTCAGTCGTATAATACACGAGTTTCTAACCTACTAATAGTCTAATACACACACATGTACATACATACATATTACTAAATAATATTTTAGAATTGCTACTTAGCCCGTATCACATCAAGCATCACACATAAGCCCACACGGGGTTCCATTAGAAAAGCAACTAGTGATAGAGAAAGTAGCACATCAACAAAATGAGGGACTTGGTTTTTTCATTCAACAACCCTCCTAAAATTCAAGCCTACATTAACAATGACCCATGAATGAATAATGTCAGGACGACTTTCAATACAAGGCATCATGATCAACCTGGTTTAATTGGGCCACTTGCTCATAAATGAGACACATTATGCTTTGCATTGTGACACCAAGCCACATGTTATGTTGTATTTGGATCGCTTGATCTACTATAACCGGGTGATCGATGACTTGGGTCAAACCATGGTTGCACCATTCACTTAACTTCATTAAGATCACAACCATGATGTATGTCTAATACCATTTGTAAGAGTTGATACTTAACTCACATCACATCAAGCCAAACCATATTTTGACACAATAAGAAGGTCATCATAAAGTTTTTCTTCACTAGCTGTAATTAAAGCTTCTATCACATGTTTTCCTGGAAAATTGAAATCCAAATATATATTAGCATCAGGGGCACAGGGCCGGCTTTGAGGGGGTGCCAGAGGTACGATAGCACCGGGCTCGATTTTTTAATTGGTCCGAAATTCCGAATTTTTTTTACATTTTTTTCGTTACACCTAATTATGTAAAAAACATGATTTTGCTACAATAATTTTATTTTATTAATATATACTGGCTTATTTTTTGTATCAACTATCATTGATTTATAAATTTTTCTATATGTATAGGAACCAGTTTTAGTAATCACATAGTATACTCAAAATCTCGAAAACGGCTCTATTTAGCATATTCTGATGACTGGATAGTTAATGTATCCTTTTGACCTAGGCATGCTTTCACCAGCTCCTTTCTCAAGCCAAGCTTAAGCTTGGATGGTTTCATTCAATATTCCGTTGTCATATAGTAGCAATCCACCATTTTTAGGAAACAAGCTCATAAGGTTTGTAATAAACAAAAGTTCTAAGAGAAATTAGATCATACAATCCTAATATATTGTATAATCAAATTGTTAGTTTTGTACATGTTTGGTGATGTCATATTGAAATAATCGTATTTTTAAGGATTTTAAACCAAAAAAATTAATATTTGTTTAATATGTAGTACACGTGTATTACAAAAGAACAAAACTGGCTTTATCAAAACAATCAAAAAATTAAAAAAAATTAGTATCTCATAAATTACTAAAATACATTAGCATATGACACTTGTTAAAATAAAACCAGTTTTTCACAATCATATTTAGTAGAGAAGACACATAAGCATGTCTGAGTACATAAGCGTGTCTGATACTCTGATGTAATTGAGATTTATATGAATTAATATGATAATTATACTTTATAATCTTAACATTGTTACTATATTTTTCCGAAATTTAACAAAATAAATAAATAAATAAATAACTTAAAGATAAACAAAATTGAAACTTGGATTGCAAAAATAAATAACAAATTTAATTGCCTTAACATATTTTATTGCTTATTTGATTGTGATCTTCTTAATAACATACAAGACAAAAAAACAATTGTGCAATATAATATATACACACACATTGATATCAAAACAACTATCATTTTTAATGTCACAACTATAGGAGTGAGATTATATAACCATCGTGAATTGCTGCTACTAGAAGATTTTTGAGACTTTAAACGGTCTAAATTAAAATTTGATCACTTTGAAAAACAGATCTTTTAGAAAGATTGGTACACCTACAAGAGATCTAAAGACCTTGATATTAAAAGGTTCACCTTGATGTCAAGAACAAACAAAAAGCTTCTATCACTCGATTTATTTCCAAACAAGTTATATTAACCTGAAATTATCCTATGGAGGTTCAATATCATAAATCTTACACAATTACTACCTACAATAAATATTGTATAGATAGATATTGATGATGTTGTACTTGTGGTAATTATAGTTGTACTAATTTGAAAATAGTGTGGTTAAAGTTTGTAGTTTATAAGTTGCTCTCATGTATTAAAGTGTGTCACATGCTTAAAAGTAGTACCCTTACTATATATATAGGGTGGGGGCGTCACATTTAGTGCTAAATTTTGTTAAATTTATCCAACACAAGACTTTACGTTCTTTAAATTTTGTAAATCCCACTTGTTACCCAACTTAGTTACCAATTTACATTTAGCCCCCCAATTACAAATTATAGGCAATTAACCCCCCTGTAACTCATACATTCCACAAACTAATTTAGTGATATGTACATATTAAAAAAAATAGTGCTAATTAACCTTTTTCTCATATAATTGGGCATTTTAGGATATGTTTTAGCTTCTAGGACACACGGTGCATGCGTATATATAGTTTGACAGATTATCATTTATATAATAGTTATATAGCTAGCGGTAAGAAATAATACGTATTTTTGTAAACTAACAGAACGAACATAAACAAGGCCTTATTCATGTTTGTTTATTTAACATTTAACTTGTTTACGAACGTTTCATTAACACTTAAAGAACGAAAATTCTTATTCATGTTCGTTCATTAGGGAATTGAACTTGTTCACGAACGATCACAAAAATAAACGAGCAAATAAAATTTTAAAAATAAAAATTAGCATTTTTCATCTCAAATATTAGACATAATCATCTTAAATATAACGCTTAATATAAGAATCAAAAATAAAATTTTTAAACGGAGTAAAAATTAAAAATAATAATCATAATTAAAATTATTTCAAGTTAATATTTCAAAGATGTGAGTTTCAAATTATTATATTTTTAACAAATTACAAATTTCAAATGACTAGATTTTTTATTTAAAATTTATGGTATTAAACTAATTCTAAAAATTTAAGAATATAATACTTATTTAACAAATAAACATAATAAATGAACATCAACTAATGTTAACGAACATAAACAAACATTTTAGCGAATGTTCAAAAACACAAATGAACAACACCTCTATCATGATTGTTCATTTAACTAAACTAACGAAATTTCTTGTTCATGTTCCTTCATTTATTGAATGAATAGAATCAAACTTCCTTCCGAACGGTTCACAAACGGTTCATTGAGTTTTCGATTCATTTACAGCCCTAATATTAATATGTAAATTTTTGTATATCCATTTATTTAAACGTGATATAATTATATAAAAGATCGATTTCTATGTATTTTTCTCTCTATTACTATTTTTGATTATTTTCTCACTATCAACAAATGCTTATATAGTCCTCGTGATTCTGTATTTATTATTATTATTTGGTTCACTTAAAACATACCCGTGTGAATCGGTAACATCGTGTTGATGCATGAAGTATGATTGTAAACGAACTAAATGTTTATCAAACAGTATGTGAATCATTTTAGAAAACTTCGTTTGTGTTTGTTTGTTTAATAAAGATACAAATATTAACAAAAATTTTTCGTTTATTAAAATGAATGAACATGAACCAAATCCAATATTGTGTTAATCTATGTTCGTTTATGTTTATTTATAATGTTTATTTGTTAAATGTGTCTTATATTTTTATGCTCTTACTTTTTAGTTTATTATCATAACATTTAAATTGAAAATCTAGTAATTCAAAATTTGTAATTTCTTAAAAACATAGTAATTTGAAACCTAGATATTTAAAACAATAAGATAATTACAATTACGGTTATTATTTCTAGCTTTTGTTTTATTTTAAGATAACTATACTTTTATTTTTATTTTATTAATAATATATGTTTGTTTGAGTTTGTAAACCATTTATTAATAACATATGTTTGTTTTATTTTAAGATTGTTCGGTTAGTGTTATTGTTTATTTGATTTGTTTAAGGCCCTAGATGCATGTATTTTTTTTTTTTACATAAGAACACAATTGAGACATGTTAACACACATTAAGACTCGTTGATTAAGACTTGTTTATTATTTAAAATTTAAAATAAATAATATAATAAAATAGATGGGTAACAAATTACCTATAGGTGCGCAAATCGGGTTTTTTTGGTACCGGTGTCAACAAAATAAATACCCTGTTCCGATTCCAGTTCCAGGTTTCGATCGGTTCTGACCGGTTTTTGACTGGTTCCGGTTTGGTTTTTGGCCGCTTCCGGTTCGGCTTTTGGCCGGGTACAGGTGGAACCAGTCCCGGTTTTGATTTTAATTTGTCTAAAAAACGGGACCCGTTTGAACTCATCGGTTCGGGTATGACCGGTTCAGGTTCCCGGTTCCGGTTCTGGTTTTTTTGCCCACCTCTATTTAGTTACCTTCTAAAACTTTCTAATTCTCTAACTATAGTTTCGTAACGGGCTCCTTAACATGTTCTTTAACATGTCATTATTAGTGTTAACTGTTAACAGATTTCTTTAACAGGTAATTTCTGTTTACGTGTTTTAAACGGGTCGTGTTCATGTTTGTATTTACCCATTTCGTGTCTTAACATGTCTTGTCTTGTTATGACAACCTTACTTTTATCATATTAAAAACTAAAACATTCCCAACCTTATTTAAACGAGCCTAAGATCAAGTCTTGAAACTCAATTAATAAAGGAGCTTGAGCCTAATTTTAATTATTGAACTCATGAACTAGGCTAAACAAGTCTATAATTTATGACAGAAATATACTAAAATTTATTTTACAGTTACTTGTATGCGAAAATAAATTTTACAAATCAGGTGACTTGATCCAAAAAAACTTTTTGTATAGCGAAAATACTGCGACATGCCGACATGCACCTCACTAGTTTACATCATAGATATTAACATACTTTTTTATTTTTGTATTCTAAGAGTTGTAGAAATATAAATTTAAAAGAAAATCTTAAGTCAGCATTTTTATTAATACTAAACATAAAAATATTTGATGATAATAATAATATTAATGCTATAAAATAATAATAACAATAATAATAAGACAACAAACAATTCAAAATAAATAAAAAAAAACCCTTAAAAGTGTTTTATTTGACATATTAAATGGGTGATATGTTACATAAAAAAAATTTGAATGAAAACTATTAATTGTAAATTAGCTAGAGGGGTTCATTTAACATTACTCATATCCACCTATATATTTTAATAAATAAAAATTTCTATACACATGTCATCTTTTTATACACCTTAAAATTATATTTTGTCTCTCTTTTCCTATTAAATAGTTATATAACATTTTTTAAATTTTACTTTCTTTGTTCTTTCTCTTATTAAATAGTATTATTTTATTTATTCTAAAAAATAATATGATTACATTATAAGGTGTATTTTTTATTTTTTTTATTGAATATTTTTATGAAATATATGATATGATATAAATAGTTACAAACTAGCCAGTTTGGTTAGTCTTCTGACCAAACATAATAATTATAACATCCGTAACTAATATATAATTAACAATTAATGAACTCAAATACTCAATTAATGATAATTAACCCTACAACATATACAATATATTCTTGATCAAATCTAACTAGTTTTAGTTATGTTCATTAATTTTTTCTCGAACAACTTGGTACAACACCTAAGACGGAATTTCAATCATCTCATCGAATTTGATG
The DNA here is from genome assembly GCA_009363875.1 of Mikania micrantha. Classification (NCBI taxonomy): domain Eukaryota; kingdom Viridiplantae; phylum Streptophyta; class Magnoliopsida; order Asterales; family Asteraceae; genus Mikania; species Mikania micrantha. Next base: position 51,142,892 of record CM018689.1, on the reverse strand, counting down.
CTCTAAGACATATGCTTGAGTTAACCTCAGGAGAAACCTTATAACTGAATAAACCTCTTGACATTTGTCTAACAAATATGTCTCAACCCAAATTCTAACTCAAAACCTCTCATAATTAAATAAGGAAGGATCAAAATCACAGTCAACGTATGTTGCAAACTTATTTTTATTATAATATTTTGTTTTATAAGTATTAAATATCACCCACCTTTATGTAACGTAATTAAAGTAAAAAAAGAATATAAGTGGCTCTACATTAAATGAAGCCAAGTATATTTTCATGACAACAATTTAAATGTTCATAACTCAAGTCCCTCGTGAATATTAGCTTTTGGATCGATTTTCTTTTAATAATTTGCCAAAAAAAAGAAAAATTCAATAATACACCTTTTAAACTTTTACAATAATTATACCATTTTTACAAGAAAATGATTATCATATGGCCTTAATTACTAGCTTAAATTGCTTTAGCACGGGTATAACAACTAGCTTATTCATAACACCTACGTGAAGATGATAAAAAATAGTCGCATGTCACGTGAATTAGTAAGTGTAAATAAAAAAATAATAATGATTAATGATACACCATTAACACGTATACAATAAAATCTCACTTTGTGGGGTTTGAGGTGGAGGGATAAATACAAACCTTACCATACCCTAACGTCATAAAGAGACTGCTTCGTATGAGAACCCAGATCAAAAAATAATGAATAATGATAATGATAAAAAATTTAGAATGATATAATAATAAGGTAAAAGTTAATACAAAGGTGAGATAATTTGCCATCACTTATTCACTTGTGTGAACATAATCACCCCAAACTTATCATGCTTATCATCACTTCAAGAGAAAAACACTATGTTAAACGTGACCACCTTGTCACATTAAAACTCATGCCCTAATCAACTACATTAGACCCTCCTTGATAGTCATCAATAGCACATATCAAAACAGTCAAACAAGATTGTTAACAGGCATATGATTGTGTATATGTGTTGATATGCGCTAACATGTACTGATAATTTATTTGATCTTGATTAAAATGTAGCATCAGCAAAATAGAAATTCTTTTTATGCCATTGTTTCCATTTTATACAACATATTAATTACGATAATGTCACTTATTTCTTTTATGACCATTGATCTTAACACATCAAAGGTTCATATTGTTTCTCTTTGTTTTTACAAAACTATCATTTTGTATAATAACCTTACTATATACATACATATATATATATATATATATATATATATATATATATATAGGGTGAGGTTATAGTAAAAATGCTTAGATATGTGAGAAGTGTGAGAATAATTTTATGGGCCATTAGATATATAATTTAATAGTTGAGATCAAAGTTGTATTAAAAAAGTTAGTTGAAGGGTATTTTAGTCATAGACACTTTTGTTGACTTTTTATCATGTTCTCCCATTTTTTTAAACGGCCATACCTTTTATATACGATATTATTTTTTCAAAAAAACTACACCAAAAAAAGGATCATTTTTTTATCTTTAAAACGAGTATAATATTGTTATATAAAAAAAACGTTTTCCTCTATCTTTGATATTTGTAATGCATCATTGTGTCTAATTGTATATTATTATGTCTTTTTGTTTTTGATTGTTTCTTTTTGCCGTCGTAGTCTCTAATTAATTTTTTTTATAAATTCATGAGCTTTAAAAATAATATTGGTGAAACAACAAAATCACGTACTTTTTATATGTAAATCATAATGATAAAACAAAACAAATTCATTTGATACAATAATATGTATATTACACAATGACCTGAACGTAAAACACAATAACGCGCAGATTACACAATGACCTTAACGTAAAACAAAATAATGACCATTACACAATGACCTGAACGTAAGACACAATGATGTTATATTACACAATCATCTGAAGATAAAAAACAATGATGAATATATTACACAATAACCTAAACATATATACAATGACGAAAATGTATTTTTCAAAAAATAAAAACAATTTATGTTTTTTAAAATTATAAGTTTTATAAACATAATGGTAAAATAACACAATTATGTACTTTTAATACATAAAACATAAAAAATAAATAAGAACAATTTATTTAATGCATAAAGAACAATAACAAAATAACACAATATGTTATAAAAAATAAAACAAAATAATAAAAATATTAAATACAATGACATGAAGCGTTAAACACAATAAATTGAAGCATTAAACACAATGACCAAAATACCCTTTTTATAAATTTAGAGTAATACCACTTGTCAAATTCACCATCCTTCTTACCCTTCTCACCAATCTCACCATTTTTATTTGAACCTAATCCTATATATATATATTGAACATCAATGCTAACACACTCTTACTCTACTTCTAAATAATTCATTTTTGTCTGAATTTAAACCCAAGATTTTCTTGTATCAAATGATATAATCCCACAATAGTCATTGATACTTGTATATACTTGTGGAAACGCGATAATTTGTGCAATTTTGTAGTGTAGTTAATGGAGAAACGCATTAGAATTAATGTTGATTAATGATTATATAATTTATGGACTAGTTATGTCAAATTATTATAAAAATTTCTATATAAAGTGGACTTCTAAATAATTAATAAAAAACAAATTAGTGATACTATTGCTCACGAGAGTTTTGGGGGTTATAGATTAGACAGTAACATTAAAAAATTATAAAACTAAATTCACAAAACCTCGTATATCTTTTAACAACAATTTTTTTACACTAATATTCCATATTTAATAAGATCGAAACATTTGTTTTTAAAGAAAACGACACCATAACTCAAAAGCCTTATCATTCAGACTTAATTTCCCGTTCAACATTCTCATGCACGAAAGGGGGAAAGAGATATACGGAGGTGGGTTGTAGACGTTTGAAGTGATTGTCCACAAAAAGGGATTAAAAAATAAAATAAAAAAAATAAAAACTTAGACTCCACAGCTAGCTGTTTTGGTAGATTTTATGAAAGATTAGCCTATATATCAAATAAGCAACAAGCCATGTTTTACGTAGGGCTGTTCAAAAAACTCGCGGCTCGAGGCTCGCTCGAAAAAAGCTCGAAAAAAGCTCGGCTCGAAAAAGGCTCGGCTCGAAAAGAGCTCGGCTCGAAAAAAGCTCGATAAAAACGAGCCGAGCCCGAGCCAGGGTTGGCTCGGCTCGAGCTCGGCTCGTGGCTCGACTCGTTGGCTCGGCTCGTGGCTCGGCTCGGTTTTTAACATATATATATATATATATAATTATATACACACATATGTTATATTACACACAAATATATAAATATATGTATATAAATATATATACATACATAATATATATATATACATATATAGATATATATATTTATATATATTTAATATCTTATACATAAATTTATATAAATATATATGTGTGTATATATATTATGTATAATATATATGTATGTATATAGAAACACACACACATATAATATATATATATATACATATACATATAGATATATTAAATTTTATATATAATTATGTATATATATAATAGATATTAAATTTTATATATAATTATGTATATATATATAATAGATTTTATATATATTTAATTTTATATATTAGATTTTATATATATTATATATGTATGTAAAGTGGAGGAGAAAGTAAAAAAAAAAAAAAAAAAAAAAAAAAAAAAACCGAGCTGGCTCGTGGCTCGGCTCGAGGCTCGAGTTTCTTTACGAGCTCGAGCTCGATTTTTTGGCTCGAAAAAATTTTCGAGCTGGCTCGGCTCAGCTCGAAATGTCTCGAACTCGAGCTCGAGCTCGAGCTCGAGCTCGGCCTGGCTCGGCTCGGCTCGGCTCGATTACAGCCCTAGTTTTACGTGAAAAGATTAAATAAAAAGAATAAGGAAAGATTAAATAAAAAAGAGATTTTTGAATAAAAAAGAAAGAAATAATGAGAGTTTGACACGTGACATGATGATTTAGGTATAATATCTTATTTTTTGTACTATATTTTTATTTTCTTGTACTAGATTCTTTTTTTCTAGATTTTTGTGTTTTTTGTACGGTATATTTTTTTATGCACTATAGTTTTATATTTTTATTGATTTTTTGTACTAAATTTTTATTTTTTTTGTACTGTATTTTTTACACTAGTTTTTTTATATTTTTTACATATCACATGTCAAACTCATATTTATTTATAGTAGTCTGAGACAAAATATCAACTTAGTGAATCCAACCACTACAATAAAATATGGGAGTGAATTGGTGACACATCGAATTAAACGATTGTTGATTTTGCTAATAATTAAATATTATATAAAGTTTAAAAAAGTAGATTGAAGTTTTAAATTTGTAACTCTGACAAATTTTGTTTACAGATAAAAGGGCATGATAAAAATATTGCTTTTGGTTCATCGTGTAGTGGGGCGTGAGCAACGGGGTGATAGAGGTGTCACGTACTCACCCCTTCAACCATTAGACGTGTATAGTGATGCGGGCGTGGCAGCTCAAGCGTGAGCCCAATCACGGTTGTAAGAATAAGAGAAAGGGAAAATAAGAAGGGTGTAATAGGATGAGAATTGAAGAAGATAATGATTACACATACGTATGTAAAAAAATGTGTTAATAATAGTTGTTTATACGAAAGTATTCATGAAGTAAAATGGATGTAATAATCTCATATATTCTTATACGTGCTAAAAAGGACATATTAAATGATGAAAATTTGAAATCTTTTAGGATATAGTTTTTTTTTTTTTTTTTCTCTTTTATAATTACTATAAAAATTAGGAAATTGACACAAATAAAATTGCAATAAAAGAGTAGACGTGTGTTAGAGTATAATAGTTAGAAAGGGTAGAAACATAAATTGTGTAACTTTATAAGAAAACACGCATGATTTTGCTTGTTGCAAGTGTGCATTTTTTTCTCTCTCAATTCCAATATATGTCTTAAGCATTAAGTCATTTTTTTTCCTTCCTTTCTATTGTGTTATTATTATTAGATATATAAATTATAGAAAATTACATATTAGGTAAAAGAAACCCAATACCACCTAAAAGGATGAGGAGGCTTTGGGAACTAGTCTTATTAGTTAATCTACAAATTTCAATCAATTCAATCTTTAAGAACAAAATGGTAAAAGCATGGGCAGCTCAACCATATTAGATAGTCGAGAAGGAAAAATAATCAGTATCATTTGTCACATGTTATTATAAATAAGTCTTATTAAAAATAATATCTAATGACTAAACAAGTATGACACAAATTAGTTAACACCAAACTGGTAAAAAAGTTTGATCCAAATCGAATTTGAATGGAAAGAATTACAAGTTAGAATACAAAATATTTTTTTAGAATGAGAGGCTCTACAAAAATGCCAAAAAAATTTTCATTGGAGAGCGACCTCTATTCGGTTTTATCGGTTTTCAAATTTGTTTTTCCTATTCAAAAACCGAACTGAAGTCAAGAACTGGTTATCCGAACAGAATACAACCAAATAAACCTATTAAAAACCAAATAAACCTATTAAAACCTGCTTAAACCGAATAAATTGAATTCAGTCTTTTATATCATTTATAAAAATAATAAATTTAAATCCGAATTCAGTTTAATCGGTTAACCGAATACACCGACTTAAAAAAAGAACCGATAACCGAACCGAAAATCCTATTCGGTTCGGCTTTTTCGGTTAAATATACGGTTTGATTTTTGGTATTAAACAACTCGGTTTTTTCTAACACCATACTTTTGTTTGTTTTATATTTACCATGTTATCACATGCACCACCTGGGCCTATTCTTATAAAAATAAATAAATAAATTCCTTTGTTTACCTATTAGAAAAATCGGATAACTTAAAACAAGGGATGTTTAGCGGTTCTTTTTTCGTTTTCATCTTCATTGAATTCATCTCTTTGCAGCTTTCTCCTCACATGCGAGTCACGTGACATCTGATTGCTTCATATGTGAACCAACACGGTTTCACAGTGAGAAAAGCTACTCAAATGTATAAATTTAAGTGGGAAAGAAATAGTAAATCAAATTACATTGAGTTTTAACAAAATATAAGAAAATTTGGTTGAATAGACGGTGCTAGATCACATAGTAACCAATATTATTTAACATGTGAACCGAAATTTTGATATCTTATTATAGATATTAAGTTAGGTTTTAATTTAAAAGAAAACTACTTGTTTGTAAGATGTAATTAGTTTAATTTTAATAATTAAAGCATAATTATGATCCTTAAGTTTTGAACATGAAAATTATTTTTAAAACTTTAGTGAGGTGGATTTTATGTGAATAATAACTAAGGATGTCAATCATGTCTCATTGATTAGTTAAAAGATTTCACGATGACATATTGAAAGGGTTGTGTTATTCACACACACCCCATCCACCCCACACCCCCTATACGTCTCATATAAGTCTATACGAGGCGTATAGGGGGCAGTTATTGGGTGTTATAATTTGTCAGTTTTAATGATTAGGGACCTATATGCGGCTCTATACGTGACCAGTCATTGGGTATCAGTGCCAATGATTGGGACCTATACGAGTATAGACCTATACACGGGGCTATACGACACGTATAGACCTATACGAGACGTATAGGGTCGGTGGGGGCGTTGAATTAAAAAAAGTGGGTGTGTGAATAACCAATCCGTATTGAAAGTGAACTAAAAAGCGAACTTTATATTCATTCGTGTAAAAGATATCAACTATGATCGGTATACTAAAACTCATTTCGGGTTAACTGATTTAATAATATCTTGTGAATACAAGTAATATATCGTGACAATGTAATAATTTCTAACTAAGAGTCGAGTTTAAATGAATATTTTTGTAATTGACATGTTATTAATTTAATTAAAGCTAAAGTATATAGTATGTTAGAATGAAATTGAAAAATTTCAAATCGTTAGACTGCACATAAATCAAGTCTAAGAATATTTTGGTCATATAATAAAAAATTAATACAAAAATAAATTATATTAGCACGCTTGATGAAAAGAAAATCTTTGAAATTGAATGTGATAATTTAAACCAATCTTAATGAAGCTAAATTGTAATTATTATTATTATTATTATTATTATTATTATTATTATTATTATTATCTATTTTTTCCCTCTTAAATCTCTTTAACATTTTGATGCGATGCTTAAATGTGAGTCATGTTATTGTCACACCCGATCCTCAAATTTTACACTCTTTATATTTCTCGTATATATTTATATAACACATATAGAGAGTCAATAATTATTTGTTAGAATTTCTCAACATTAATAATTAATCTTGCATAACCATATATAAGGTGTATAAGTCATGTACTAGACTTATATGTGACCAACAATTGCCAAAACAATGAGTATTAGAAGAGTGCAATGTTGGTAAAGTGTTAAATTAAATGAAAAATGTGTGTAAATAATCATGTCCTTAAATATATGTTTTTGCAACGTTCTGTCACTTCATTAAAAACAAAATAAGAGCAATCCCTACCATCTAAATATGTGTTTTTTTTTTCTCACAATTGTGTTTGAGGTATTATCTAAGGGTGTTCTTCTAATCGAATTTCGAATAACTCGAATATTTCTAATTTTGAATTCTTTAAGAGTATTCGAATTCGAATAAATTAATTCAAAATTTGAATATGATGTCAAATTCGAAATTTGATTCTATGCGAATTGTTTGATTCAAATTCAATTTAAAAAATTGTTTATACTTTCTATATATGTTTATGCATTCAAATTTGAATTTGATGTCAAATTCGAATTATTTCATTCTCAGGATATGAATCAACTTTGATTGAGTTCTCATAATCGAAAAAAAACCTCACAACTTAATGATGTCCCCGAAAGTGGTCTAAGAAATCACTACAAACACTAACCTAAACTTAACTTAATTACAACGAGTTAAAACCGAAAATCCTAAACTAAACCACTACGACAGGCAAGTGTACCTATCAATTGTAGAATAGCTAATGAAAGTCCGGATATCGAATCCACGAGACACTGACTTAACGAAACAAGATTAGAAAATGATTTAAAACAAATAAAGGGGGGGTCTTGAATAAAAATGACAATTACTGAATTCAATTAAACTAATTATCCTAATTTAATTAGAAAAACAAATTTAACTAATAATTAAACCCTAAAACAAATTAGTGAATTTAATTAAAAGAAATGATTTACAATTTTATAAAAACCTAAACAATTGAAAAAAAACTCTACTTATGTAGAATTCCTGTTTGTGATTATTGACACCATTGATTTTGTTTGATATGATGGAACTAGGATCTTAAACAGCAAAATATGGGTAACCTAATGGATTTTGGATCAATTACCAAATATAACCAACTAAGAAAACCTAATTTTGCAATAAACACACTAGTTAATTGAATCACCTCCCGGATTTTTCCAATAACACTTTGTACTCAATTGAACAAGTCACATTTCTGATTTTCTTGTTCCAATACACCAAAGATGCAAGGAGTAATCTTAGAATGTCTAATTTGACACGAAATGACAATAACACTAAGTCTTTCAATTAACCAACCCTCCCGGGTAATTATTATGAAAACCCTAATGCTAAAGATCACCCGACAAGTCTATCACCTTCCGGATTTCTAAACTTAGATACACATATAACCCTAAGAACATCAATTATATCTTTTCCTATGGCTAGTGATATCAAACAAGCCACAAACTAGTCATAACACCAAGTCCATGACCTAATACGTGTCTAACACCGAAAGACATTCAATAAACACGTATGGAACATGATATAAACTGATATAATCAAGATTAGATATGCAAAACTCATCAAAATGACATACTAAGATCTGTTACAAAAGTGTTTTCCATCAAAAATTCAAAACAATAGTCAATAGGTATCAATAATCCTTCAAACATTCATTCTAACCTAAGTAGAATCAAAGAACTAGCCTAATAACATCATCATCAGTCAAGAATACTCAGAAACAGTAAAACAAGATGAAATAAACTACTGAAAATTAAGAACAAATGAGAACAAAGAATGACCAAGATGAATTCACATGTAAACCAAGTCTTCTAGCCCTCCAATGCTTCCCAAATGCTTCCTAAAGCTCCTGGAATGCTCTCCTGCTTCGAAAATGGTCGAGAATGATGATCTAAACGGCTGGGGAGCGTCTCCTCTTTATTCTCGCATTAATCTTGACTTTTTTCAAATTTAAATCTGTCGCGTACCGCGGAGAACAATTCAAACCCTTATCGCGTACCGCGATGGACAAAATAAGCGGGGAACTCACGAATTCCTTCGCGTAACGCGAAGGTCTTATTCTTCCTCATCGCGTACCGCGATGACTTCAGAATGATTAAAACTTGTCTTTTTCTCTTGATTTCAACCGGGGCTTGATTCCTTCGGGTTTCGAACTCGATTTCCGCTCATTTCATTCGACAAGCCTGTAAAAATCATAAACATGTAAAAAGAATCTAAAAATAAACAAAAACAACTTATTTACAACTTAAAATCGACTCAAATTCACTTAAAAACCGGATGTGTTTTACAACCCATCACTTAACATAATCTTTTAGCTCAACTTAAATCTTTTTGCTTTGAGACATGATCGAATGCAGATATTTACAGAAAAGTTAAGAGGGTACATCAGGCTATCAACACTTTGGTTCTTCACATTACTTTTTTTTAACAGCAAAAGCCAGGTTACCTTGGATCACCCTGCCAAATAAATCACCGTTCCATTCGAATAATAAAGCGTGATGACCTTACCCATCTGCTCAGAAGGAAACCTACAACTAAGAAAATTCATTGACTCAACCTAGAGCAATATTTGCTTTAGGTGATACTCCAACCCAAACCTCTAATAAGAGAAGTTAAAAAACTATCACAGGCTATAAGTCCTTTTAATTGGTTAAACAAAATAAACCATGCTAAATAAGAAAACTAATAAACATGCAATAACTCCAATAAGCATACCGGATTTATGAAACTTTTTATATACCAGGTTATTTCAACATTAGTTAAATAATAGGTAGCTCAGGGATTGTGATGGATTTAAGTATTATAATTTATTAGCAACGAATTTTAATCGGTACATATGCAAGAAACGAGAAGCCAGTCCCGGTGTTGACTGGTTTCAAAAACATTATAACGTCATAAATTAGTTATAAAAGTAATCATATTAGTTCACAATGAATTTGAAATAACATATAACGCTTACACTATTTTTTTTTATTGAATTGACATCACTAATAAATATAAAGTCGTAAATTAATAAGTTATAGAGCTTAAAATAATAAATAGATCACTACTTTATGCTTTAAAAGTAAAGAAATGTGAAACACTCCTTGATCACCAAGTTTGGTTTTATATTTGATGTAAATGAAAATGTTTCAACAGCATATAACTAGACGAGTTATGTACCTAGTTAGATGAACACCTTTAGCGGTGCCAGGTGGGTTTCGAGTTTGGCAGCGTCCTTTAGAACACTACCGCAACCTTCTTAGCCAAGGTTGCGGTTTTCGATCACAGGATTGCAAAGTAGAGCAATAAAAGTTGGCAGCAAAACTGCCAACTTTGTTTCATGAGGATGAAGTAAAGCTGCACATCGTGTATGCCTAAGATACTTAAGGGTGTTTATCATATTAGATAACGATTTGTTCGGTTTATTTAGATTAAAAAATCTTATGACTCTATTTGAAATATGACACGACCTGAATAACAAATATGCTTCTTCGATTTGAAATTATCTAAATAAACAGAATAACTCAAATAAGCATAAGTTGTATATCCGAATAACCTGAATAAAAATGCTTTATTCTATTTATTTGGGTTTAATTTGAATATTCGATCCAAATAAGCAATATTTTATACACTTGATATGAATAAGAAAAAAAAACATTTATCCAACTTACTTGAATGTATCCAAATATTCGTTTAAGAATTCAAAACGATTTTTTTATTTCAAATACGATTCAAAATTTATTTGTTAGTACCATTAAAGATAGTTGTGAATTTGAGTGTGCTAGAAACGAAAAAAAAACCAATCACAAAATCTAAACCGAAAAACTCAAACCAAAATAAGAAAACTCAAATATTAACAGATAGTTTTGGTGTAATTTTCTAAAAAATCAAAAGTTTGAGTTAATTTTTGCTTTTACCTAAAATAAAAAGTGGAAAAAACGAATATTTATTTTTATTAGTTGTAAAACCTAAACCTTTTCTTTTAAGCCCATAATATAAAAGTTCGCGTATTTTACATTCTGGGTTATTTCAAGGCACAGTGAATTTAAATTCAAGTAAAAAGAGAAATGAAAATAATCAATATCAAATCGAACCCAAATCAAAGGCCAAAAAACCAAACTAAAATGGATTTAGAAAACAAAACCCGCAATTTTGATTTTAATTTTCAACTTACTCAAAAATCAACCCAAACTAACATAGTCACACAACACACCCTTTCAACACGGGTAGGCCTGTAAACGAACCGAACAGTTCATGAACAGTTCGTGAACTGTTCGGTAAGAAGTTCGTTTATGTTCGTTTATTTAATAAATGAACGAACACGAACACGAAATTTGTGTTCGTTTAATTAAATGAACGAACATGAACACACCTTGTGTTCGTTTATTTATGTTCATGAACAGTTCGGTTATGTTCGTTTATTTACGTTCGTTTATTTGTGTTCGTTAGTGTTCGTTAACTATGTAATGCTAGCTTTTGTTTGGTTAACTGACTAATTTACGAGTGATATGTATGTACATTTTAAAGACTTGTCGTTTATGCTTGTTCAATTGTGTTCGTTTATGTTTGTTCAATAGTGTTTAAATTCGTTTATGACTGTTCAATGGTGTTAAAAAATGCTCATTTATGTTTGTTCGTTTATTTTAGTTCGTTTGTGTTCATTTATGTTCATGAACATGTTCATTTAACTGATTAATGAACGAACACAAACGAACACGAACATATTCATTTTCTTAATAAACGAACACGAACACAAAATTCATGTTCGTTAAGGTGTTCGTGTTCGTGTTCGTGTTCGGTTAAGTGTAAATGAACGAACACGAACATGCATGTGTTCGTGTTCGTTCGGTACATTTACAGGCCTAAACACGGGCAGTAAGGGCATGCATGGGTAGAATTTTGTCGGTTTTATGTTTAGTCTAAACTCTAAATCGAAATTTTAGATGATTTATTAATTATTAAATTTTTTAAACGTAATACACATAAATAAACACGTGTATTCGGTTTTTCAAGATTTATTTTAGATAAAACCAAACCAAGCTAAGCTATTGATTTTTAAAAACACTTATATAAATCTATCGATTTATATTGAAGTTATATTGTTTCGGTTTAAATTTTTCGATTGTTAGTTTTGCGTCATATTTTCGTTTACGGTTAGAGTGAGTTTCACCTTTGTTAAATATTAATACAAAAACCAACGAGGCAACGTCTCAGTGGTAGCCCGAGATTCATCAAAATGAGGTCTCGGGTTCGAAACCATCCCGTATTAAAAAAGAGGTCTGAGGGGGGGGGGTAAGGAGGTTTTCTAGTAGGATTTCCTTCTGAGGTGGTTGTAGGAATTCATAAGAGGTCCATATAACTAGAATTTAGTAATATGGCATGGAAACAGTAAATCTAAACAAAATCTACCTACTCTAATAAATGAGTATTTATAGAAGACACGTGTTACTTTGTGGTGAAATCTGGAGCTACTTTTCCCGCCTCTCTCTCCTATTTGATACTAATAATTTTTATAGATTAAATTATATAATTAATTATCAATAATATAAGTCTTCTTATTCTAGCTATTAATTTATTAAAATTTAATAAATTATAAGAATACTTTAATTATATTTTATGTTTTTTATTATTAAATTTATGTAATACATGAGGTTTTAGGCTGGTTAATAATAAAAAAAAAATAGAGATAGAGTTGTAGAGAGAGAAAGAGAAAGTATGTGAAAAGAGTGAAGAGTCAACCACCCGACCCTTTTTTACTGTGAAACCTTTTCTGATTGTTTTGTATTTGTAAGGCTTCCAAGCCTCCCCACACACATTATCTCCTTCCTTCTTCATCCGCCATTCTCTCTCTCTCTCACACACTCTCTCTCTCTCTCTACAAAATACAAGAAACCTTTTTGTTTTTCTTTAATCTCTCTCTCATGATCCCAAACTCAAGCATGCAGCTCTTCCGTCGACCAAATTTAGGGTTTCATTACACTCTTTAACGACCAAAAAACTCTACAGATTGATCGACAGATACTCAGTACTGTGTGAGAGAGAAAATGATTTTGTAGCAGATCTTTCCGTATTCATATCTCGAAACCCAATTTCAGTCACAGAAAGATTTGATAGTGTTTCTGATGGATTTGCGCAAGGATATCAAAAAAGGGTTGAATCTTTGAAGTGGCTTCGGAGATTTATGCATAAAAAGGTGGTGTTTTCTTGAGTGCAGTGTAATTTCATGAGCTTTGGGGGTTTTCTTGATAACAGTCACAGCGGCGACGGTGGTGGTTCCGGTGGTGGTGGTGGTGGCGCTAGAATCGTCGCCGATATACCTTATAAATCAATGTTCTCCTCTCCGGGCCTTTCACTTGCTCTTGTAATAATTTCTTTTTTAACACTCAAACACACGTATATATATTTTGTATTTTTTGTTTAATTTTTTTTTTCTATTTTTCAGCAAACGACGATGGAGGGTGGTGGTGGCGGTGAGATCGGAAGAATGCCGGAAAGTTACGACGCAGGAGGGGGCGGTGTCGGTAGAAGGAGTCGTGAAGACGAGCACGAGAGTAGATCCGGCAGTGATAACATGGACGGCGGTGGCTCCGGCGACGATCCTGACGGTGACGACGGAAAACCACCAAGAAAAAAAAGATACCACCGTCACACCCCTCAACAAATTCAAGAGCTTGAAGCGTAAAAGATTATAACTTCTGTTTTTTATAAATTTCTTGGATGAAAATTTATAAAATTTCATTCAAAAAGATTTAAATCTTTATTGTTTTCAGATTATTCAAAGAGTGTCCTCATCCTGATGAGAAACAACGGTTGGAGCTTAGCAAAAGATTATCTTTAGAAACTCGACAGGTCAAATTTTGGTTCCAAAACCGTCGTACCCAGATGAAAGTAAGCCAAAAGCTTGAATCTTTTAATGATAATATTATGAAAAATTAAAAGTTTATGTTAAAATTTCTGTTCTTTTGATTGTTAGACTCAATTAGAGCGTCACGAAAACTCAATTCTCCGGCAAGAAAACGATAAGCTTCGAGCCGAAAACATGTCAATTCGAGAGGCAATGAGGAACCCTATGTGCACCAATTGTGGTGGTCCGGCTATGATCGGTGATATTTCGATAGAAGAACAACATCTTAGGATCGAAAATGCACGATTAAAAGACGAATTGGATCGTGTTTGTGCACTGGCCGGGAAGTTTCTGGGACGGCCCGTCTCATCGATGGGTCCGCCCATGCCAAACTCTAGTTTGGAGCTCGGTGTTGGTGGAAACCATTTCCACCAACTTCAGGGCGCGGGCAATGGTGGGGTGGTTAGTTCAACCGCCCCGCCATTACCTCTAGGGGCACCAGACTTTGGTGTCGGTATTTCGAGTGCATCATCAGTTGTACCGTCTTCAAGGGCGAGTAATACCGTGATGGGAATTGATCATTCGCTTGAGCGATCGATGTATCTTGAGCTTGCCTTAACCGCTATGGATGAATTGGTGAAGTTAGCCCAAACCGATGACCCACTTTGGATCCGGTCCATAGAAACTGGCCGTGAAATCATGAACCTAACCGAGTATTCTCGGGTTATAACCCCGTGCATCGGGCATAAACCGAATGATTTTGTCTCTGAAGCATCGCGGGAAACGGGAATGGTGATCATCAACAGTTTGGCTCTTGTTGAAACTCTAATGGATTCGGTAATATCGCGTATTCGGGTTGAATTTGTTTGGTTTTTAGTTCTTTTATTATGATCTAAATATGATCTAAATTGTGTTTGTGATTGATTAGAACAAATGGGCAGAAATGTTTCCTTGTATGATTGCTAGAACTTCAACAACAGATGTGATTTCAACTGGTATGGGAGGAACAAGAAATGGTGCACTCCAATTGGTACTTAATTTTCTATTAAAATCCCTAATTTTTGTTAATCACCTACATTTATCTTGTTAATCAAAGTTTACTTTAATCAGATGCATGCGGAGTTACAAGTTCTATCCCCGTTGGTCCCGGTTCGTGAGGTCAACTTTCTCCGGTTTTGCAAGCAACACGCAGACGGTGTGTGGGCCGTGGTTGACGTGTCAATCGAAGCGATTCGTGAAAACACACCAACTTTCGTGAGCTGTCGAAGGCTTCCTTCTGGTTGTGTTGTGCAAGATATGCCCAATGGCTACTCTAAGGTAACATCAAGTCCCCTTTTGACTTCAAAAAGTTGAAAATCCATATTGATGTTTATAGTTTTTATAGCTAGAAATGTGTTGCTGTACGTTCAGATTTCTGTATAATAATGTTAGTGTCGTTCTTTTTCTGATAACTATGGCGATTCGCCCCGATTCGGAGGTTTAAACCCGATCGGTTTGACCATTAAAAGTCATAGCTTTAAAGCTTCTTTAGCATTTATGGAGTTTAACAAGTAGGTGTGTTTGGCCTTGGTCTTTAATGAGTCTTGTTGACATATCTCCTCACTCAAAACCTTAAAACTTAGCTCAGGATTATCACTGCTTACCTAAATGTACAACTTTAGATGCACATCTTACAACTTTCTGAGCGCACATATGTACAACTTAAGATATGCACATTCAACTCTAACATGAATGAAACACTGAAACTTGGAGAAAGAAACGTATCTAGTAAAATCCTGACTACATTCATACAACTCCCGATCGCGTATTTCTTGATACGCATGGTGTCGTTTTTGTTTTCGTTTTCGTCTGGTGATTGATCACATAACTCGTTACGTTTTCATCGACAAGATTCAATTCCACATGAATTTTATAACACGAATAGGAAGGTTCTCAAAGTGTATTTTATTTGTATTTTATTGATTTTAGATGCTGTTTTGGGTTACCGAAGCATCGGTAGTCCTTAAATCAAGCATACGAAATCAGATTCGATTATTTTATATGGCTTAATGCAGTGTTTGTTATAATATAGAATAGAATCATCTAACTGCTCTATTTTCCGAGCCTTGAGACACATTTATTATTCAAATCACCTTGATACTCATTACTTTTAATAATTAATATCATCGGACTTATAAAACTATTGTTTTGATGTTTCTATTCTTATTTCTTTGACCATTTTTATGTCATTTTGTTTCTTTTTTATGCCATAATTCATGGTGAAGATTTAAAATATTTTTATTAGTAAGTTTTTTATGAATATTTTATGTCACTAGTCATCGAGCCCATTTCCAAAATTTGTCTTTTACTACGAAATTCAAGTTTTTTGGTTTCTTTGTAATTTCAAGAATCACCTAAATAAATTCTTGAAAAACCCCGTTAGTTTTTGTTGCTGTTAGTTATGTTATACTGAGTGAGATTTATTGGGTATAAATGTTTTTTTAGTTATAGTTAAAGTTACTATGTTTTTTTTTTTTTCAGGTCACATGGGTGGAACATGCTGAGTACGATGAAAGCATCGTTCACGAGCTTTACCGGCCCTTGATCCGTGCCGGTATGGGATTCGGGGCACAACGGTGGGTGGCGGCCCTCCAACGACAGTGCGAGTGCCTTGCCATTCTTATGTCATCTGCAGTGCCGACTCATGATCACACCGGTACACTCTGTCACAGTGGCAGCACAACTTTACAGTCATATGATCCATCGTTTTAACATTAATATGATACATACGTGCAGCAATCACCTCGAGCGGAAGGAAGAGCATGCTAAAACTAGCACAACGGATGACAGATAACTTTTGTGCCGGGGTTTGTGCGTCTACGGTTTACAAATGGAATAAGTTGCGCGCACACAATGTTGATGAAGACGTTCGGGTCATGACCCGGCAAAGTGTGGATGACCCTGGTGAGCCACCAGGAATCGTTTTGAGTGCGGCAACTTCGGTTTGGCTGCCGGTTTCTCCTCAACGGCTTTTTGATTTTCTTCGTGATGAACAGCTAAGAAGCGAATGGGATATCTTATCTAACGGTGGACCCATGCAGGAAATGGCTCATATAGCCAAGGGCCAAGATCATGGCAATTGTGTCTCCCTCCTCCGAGCTAGCGTAATCTTTCTTAGCCCCTACACACACATATTTCTTAATTTTTAGCTTGAAACAGTGACGGTTGATTAGCCAGTCGAGCCAGATCTGTTACCTGGCTCGGTTTATCTCGGCTCGAATTTAGATAAATGAGCCGAAACTAAAACTAGAATTGAGGTCCTTTTAGTTTGGAGTTTGGACTTTGGAGAGTCCTAGTTTCAAAGATAGGTCGGCTGAAAGGAGTAATATGAACGAAGAACAGGGGCAAAATGGTAATTGTGTATAGTAGGGGTCTATTTCAGATCTAACGTACAGACTCAACTTTATTATAAAAAGTTTTTTATTATTTAAGTAATAATTCATCTGAAAGAAAATCCAGAAAGTCAAAACACACACTCACACACACACATTGTTTGCATGTGAGAGGGGACAGTAGAGACCTTTCTGGGTTCAGACCGTACGTCACCGTTTTGGTTTTTGGGAAGTTTTCCAAAGCAGTTGACTCAATTGGACAGTGACTATACAATGACTCATTTTTTTTTTTTTTTACTTTTTATAATTATTTATGAAAATAGCAAAAACTGAAAATAGCATATCACAAGTCTCCGTGCGGGGTTCCAGTGTGAGGTAATCTTGGGCCTGATGTACGAACCATTGCCCAGAAATGTTTCTGAATTATTTTCACGGCTTGAGCCCCTGACCTTCGTATTATTACAATGGTTAGATGAGGCTGACCCCTTTTTTATAATTATTAATATTCACAAAATAATTATTTTAGTTGTAGATCTAATAATATTTTTTGTCAAGATTTTGTATTATTCTTAATGATCTGGTTGTTTTCGTTTTCGATTACAGGCAATGAATGCTAACCAGAGCAGCATGTTGATTCTACAAGAAACATGCATCGATTCAGCGGGTTCACTGGTGGTGTATGCTCCGGTAGATATTCCGGCCATGCATGTGGTGATGAACGGTGGTGATTCGGCTTATGTGGCTCTTTTGCCATCAGGGTTTGCCATAGTACCAGACGGGTCAGGTTCTCGTGTTGGGTCCGAGACTGATAATGGTGGTGTCGCTGGTGGGACCGGTGGTGGGTCTGGTGGATCTCTACTGACTGTTGCATTTCAGATCCTTGTGAATAGCCTTCCTACTGCCAAGCTTACCGTTGAGTCTGTGGAAACAGTTAATAACTTGATATTATGTACTGTTCAGAAGATCAAAGCAGCCCTTCCATCTGACAACTAATCTTATGGCGTTTTTAGACGTTTTGCGACGAGGAAATTATCGGGTATGATTGATAATGATCTGTCATACCCGATAATTTTCATGGTGGTGGTAATTTTATGGTTGTGGTAATTGTTGATCTAGTGGCATGTGACGGTGAAATGTGATCGCAAGAGGATAGTTTTTAATGATTTTTTGTGGTGAGTCAAGAACGAACCGTGCTTGTCATCCCTTGCTTTGTTGTAAGAACCAGTTGGTTTTACAACAAAGCAGAGGTGGTGGTTCGGGTATTGACTCGGTCAACCCAGTTGGGTTTGATGGGTGTGAGATTGGATAATGGTCATGTGTGTCAAGAAGGGTTTTCAGTCTTTTGGTTTTGTTTTTGTATGAAAGGCTTATTCTTGAGGTTTCGATATTGTGACTAATCTTAATTTGTAAGAGTATTAATTTTTGTGTCAATAATTTTATGGTATAAATCCAATCTTTTTATTTTGAATATGTATGTAAATATATATCAATGTTATATAAAATGGTAACGATATGTATTTTATTTGTTTGACAATGTTCATATTAATTTTATGCTATGCTTGTAGGTTTGGTCCGTGCTTGGCTGCCACGAGTTTGAAAATATACAGGAAACGATAAAATGTTAAGAGTAACCTGTTGAGATGTATTTTGTGCTTTGTTTATATTTTTAGTTTTTAAATTTTATAAATTACTCATATAGTTTAAACTTAATATATTTTTAACATGTCTAGTTCTTAGTTGAGGGTAATTTGATGACATAAAGATTTTTTTAAAGGTTTGAGAGGCAATTTATGAAATCTAAAATTAAGTGTTAAATATCAGGAAACTGCTCACTATCTTGGCAATTTACTTTTTATGTAAAAACATAATAACACATTTTTTTTATTATTTGATGTACGTTTTTTAATGTATTTAAAAACAAAAAAATGGTTTCCAAACTGGTTTATAAGTATTTACAACTTTCGAAAATTTGTCCAAGAAAATTCAAGTTAATTTGTTTAAAAACACATTTGATTATATGAAAAATTCAAAAACTACAATTTAGTTGTATATAAACACATTACATCAAAACCATCTACAATAATTTACAAAAGTTGGTGCTTGTCAAAAGATTAATTTGCTTCTTGAAGTATTTGCAAGATCCTCGTCAACCAGTATTGATCACATATCCATTTGTATTCGAGTTTGGCCTATAAAACATCATAATTTATCAACTTATATGTATTTCGGAACAAAATCCAAGAAGACGAAAATATCCCTGAAAAACAAAGCTATCTAGACATACTGTTACCAATGATGCATTGTCTCAATGGTACCACATGATTCTTCCAAATGAGAGGTCCTGGGTTCAAAACCCTTCCGCAGCGAAATATGGGTTTGAGGAGAGTCATGAGGTTTTCCTAGTGGGCTTTCCTCCTGGGGTGGTTGTGATGGCTCATGGGAGGTCCAGGTAACTAAACCTTGGTGACATGACCTGGAAACAGTGGGTTCACACGATTGAGACCTTCGCTGTTCAAAAAAAAATCTAGGCATACTGATATTCCTGATAAAAGTATGGTTGTCCTAAAGCAATTTTTTATACATTATTTTTTTACTATATATAGAACATTAGAAAATGTCACGGAAATGTAATCAATTTTATCAAATGTTTTAATTAAGTCACTAACCTTGTTTTTCTACTAAAGTTACTAAACTTTAAGTTATCGTTCTAATATTGTGTAATTACTAGGTCATTTGATTTCCACTTTTTTCTTGATTCTGTATTAATATTTTCTAGCATTATTGTATAGTACAAAACAAAATAATTACAAACAGAATTTTATGAATAAAAAATGTGTTTTTTATTTTTATTATGACACACTAAATATATTTATTCAAAAAGTAAGGATATGAAATTTAAAAAAAATTAACATTAAAATTTTTTTTTGTTAATTTTTCAATATAATCAAGAGTAATTTTTTTTTTAAAATTTTGTTAAACATTTGTAATGCATAAAGTCGTTTTACTATTCACCAAAATCAAAGTAGCTTATATACTGTTTGTGTTACAAATGTTTAAAAGTTTGAGTTACAAATGTTTAAAAGTTTGAAATCATATGAAGTAATTTATGAAACGCAAAAATCAACAGTTAAATATTAACAAATTACATTAACTATTTCAAAAATTTATCTTATAACTAAAACATATGCTGAAAGTGGGGACAGTGCATCAGCCATTTCTGCCACTCTTACAATGATAGAATATTGATTCTAGTGGTTTATCTTTCATTTATATTATTTTCTACGATAGATCTTAGTTTTAAATCCAATCTGAACTATATTTATATTTTTGATGTAAGTCATTGATTTATTTAGTTTGGAGTAGGGTTGTTCACGAGCTGAACCGAACCGAGCGACGGTATGCTCGTGCTCGGCTCGATTTCGAACCGAGCGGCTCTGCTTGGTTTGGATTTGCAGAACCGAGCCAAATGTTGTGCTCATGCTCGGCTCGTTTTAAAACCGAGCGGTTAGGCTTGGTTCGGTTCAAGAATAAATTTTAATGCAAATTGAAAATGTTTATTATAGCTACATATCAACATTCACATTATCACATTAATGCATATTGCAGACGTAACATGATGTCCCAATTCCCAAACACCATAGCAATCAAATTTAAGATTAAAGGAATCATTGTTCAGTAACAATGATATCAAGCGATGACTGCATTTTTTTTAAAACATAATTCAAGCAGTCTAAACCTCTAAAAACAAATCCAATCATCCATAGTAGTTGAAGGCGATGGCTGAATATTTGGAACATGATAGACGGTGGGAGGCGGTCCGCCGGAAGGAACGTAAGAGACAGTGGGAGGCAATCGGCGAGAAGGGACGTGAAAGTGA
Organism: Mikania micrantha; assembly: GCA_009363875.1. Classification (NCBI taxonomy): domain Eukaryota; kingdom Viridiplantae; phylum Streptophyta; class Magnoliopsida; order Asterales; family Asteraceae; genus Mikania; species Mikania micrantha. Next base: position 51,121,558 of record CM018689.1, on the reverse strand, counting down.
TGTCGACTGGGAGACGGTGGAAATACACGAGATGGTAACGTGAAAGTGGAAAATATAAATTTGGGAATTAGGTTTGAATTTTTGGGTAGTGAGTATTTGGTTTTTTTTGAAATTAGTTTAAATATAAACAACAAGCATACCAAATAAAAATCCCACTTAGAGTATGGTATGGGAGGAAGGATAAAGACAAAATTACCCAGTTGGGATAGAATGTCTGCTCCGAAGGAGTCTCCGGCTCAAAGTCATCGTTTGAGGTTAATCATCTCAACACTTTTAACGATTATTTTCACAAAATAAGTAAAATAACGTTAAAATCAGTGGAATTTTACTTTTGCTCCTTAAGGGTCAACACATATATACATTATATGTGTGTACCGCAAATGGAAGTATTAGTTTAAATATAAAAATAAAATTATATATATATATATATATATAGATGATCAAAAATTAACATTTTCTTATTGCGTTAACCGAATAACTACATCTTATTACTTTTGTGTCCACATTAAAGTAAATTTAAAGTTGTAGACTTTTTCTTCTTTTTTAATTAATGTAGGGCCCACTTACATTAATAAAAAAAGAAAAAACCTACACCATTAGACTTACTTTAGTGCGGGCCATAAAATAATAAGATGTAGTTATTCGGTTAACGCAATAAACATGGGTTACATTATTTTTTTAAATTAATGTAGGACCCACTTACATTAATAAAAAAAAAATAAGATGTAGTTATTCGGTTATTGCAATAAGGAAGGGTTTCGAACCATCCCCTATATATATATAGGAGAAAGATAAAATGAAAACCCATTTTCAATGTGAAAACCATGAAAACTATGTAAAAATCAAATAAAAAAAAGTTTTTTTCTGATTTTTTTTTCAGGTTTGTAACATTATTTAGCACATTTTTATAAAAAAAAATAAAAAAAGCGCCGAGAAATTATTTTTTAAGAAAATATATTCTAAACTCACGTAAAACATACGTAACGCGTACTGCACCCAGATGTTACGCATGTTTTACGTGGTTTTACAAAATATTTTTTTAAAAAAATAATTATTCGGCGTTTTTTTAATTTTTTTTTAAAATGTAACAAATAATATAAAAAACCTGTAAAAAAATTCTAAAAAAACATCTTTTACATGATTTTTTACATAGTTTTCACACTAAAGAGGGTTTTCAAATTATCTATACCCTATACACACACACAGATATATATATATACTAAAGCGAGCGAGCCAATCGAGCGAGTATCCGAGGGAGCCAATCAAGTGAGTATCTGAGCGAGCCAATCAAGCGACTATCTTAGCGAGAAACGAGGACGAGCGGTTTAAACATCCCCTTGTTTTGAGGTTCTTTTTAAGACATACTTTAGAATATGCTTTATAGCTTCAAATATAAAATGACCTTTAAAATTCCATTTTTAGATTCATGCGTTTTAATTCGTTTAAAATAAAACTAACAACTTGTTAACTTGTTTACGTTGTTTCATCATAGTTCAGCTTTCTGTTTGTGTCTTGGTAACACAAATGTAAGATTAATATTTAAGTCTACTGTCCATTAATTGACATTTATTATATATTATTTGATCACTACATTATGATCAATGTAACTATTACTAGGAGGTTTGATATTCCATGAAGAGCAACTTCCTTAGTAATAATGATTTCATAACAATTATTCTTTTTAAGTATGATCTTTTTTTTTATATATATATTTTTAGGGGAGATGGAGTGAAAAATGGTGAACGTCACCATTAGGCACTCCTCATCGACCGGTGCCACGGCCACCATTGATGTAAGCATGATTTCCAAATAATAAATTATTTTTTGAATTTAAACTTAAGACCTTACATTTAAGAAAAAAAAGTACCTCTATCAAATAGACTCATCATGCGTACATTAGATAACCTATCCCACCCCTCTAACCATATACAATGTAGCATTTTCGCCAAGAGGTTCTCTTGTACTTATTTTTCAAGTGTTTGTCCGGTCTAAGCATTTATAAATAGGTTGTATTAAATACATAAGTTACTTGCATATAGTTTACTAGCTTGACATGTGTATTCGTTATATAAAAAAATTTATTCAATAAGTAGTACAATCACTGATATAAAATACACATACAAATAGCATAATTTTTTTAAAAAAACAAACTAATTAAAGAAAAGAAAAAGTATAGTTTATAAATCTATAAATACTTCTTTAAACAATACAAATGAGATTTAAAAAATTTTCATCTTCAAAATTATGATTAAAAATTGAAAGTTTGAAATGATTAAATTTTAATTAATATTTAAAAAAACTGTATATTAGTATTTTTCTAAAATTTGTAAGTTTGAATTTATTGTATTAAATGAAATTAATTTTTTAAGTTTGTCAAACATGACATGTAGATAACCTCAAAAGATGTCTATAGGATTACATTTTTTTAAAAAGCATGTAACATACTATTATTCTTTTTATTATATAGTTCGTACAAATAATATATATATATATATATATATATATATTACATTTGTTAAATGGATTCATGATTTTATACTCAAGTGTTGATAATGTAACCCGGCCTTTATATCTATAAAAATCTGTATATTCCACAAATCTAACAAAATTTTCTTCGTCTCAATCTGCATTTCTTCAAAATTAACAAGACCTAGATGACATGACTTGAAAGCAGTGGGTTCACACGATTAAAACATTCGATGTTCAAAAAAAAATTAACCATTCCAAAGAACCACTTTATAATTTTGACCGTTTTACGATCGATTTTATACATAATTTATTTAACTATATAATTTAAAAACCAATTGAATGAAGCTTGTGAATTTCAGATAAATGAATTTTGTAATTATAATTTTTGTTTTCTCATGGGTAATACCGTAATATTGAACTGTTTCACAATCTAATCTTCTATCTTAACTACAAGCCAGATACATGAATATAAATTTAAAAACTTTATCATGATATCATCAACAAGAAATGAAATAGTAATCTTTAGTATACTCACAAATAAAAATATATTAGATATATGTGGCTCCATTTTTATTGTTCTCTCTTTTATTAACTAATTTTATTAAATAATTACCGTTTTTCTTTCTCTTGTGCAATAATAGTGATATTGAAAATTATATATATATATATATATATATGTGTGTGTGTGTGTGTGTGTAAATTAAATAATAATTTATTACTTTCTTTGTTAATATGTATTTCATAAATATTTTTGTTAATTAATAATTATAGTAATTGTTTAATATTTTATATTGATTAAATGTCATGTAATACGGGTATCTAACACATACATACATACATACAAAGGGGAATGCTTCATTGTTAACTCACTCTTATTGCGATAACCCGTATAATTCTGCCAATATCAATTTAAATCTTTGTTTTTTTAAATATCATTATCACATATAAAACAATTTCTTCTTTTATATGTATGTGTAAATTTATCACTATTTAAGATCTAAAAGCAGTGTAAGCTTTGGTTCACTACCAAAAAAAACAAAATTTTCCGATGTAGATATTCGTAGGAAATTTGTCAGAAACATACATTAGAGACAAATTTCCTACAAAAAAGATTTATAAGAAAAAACCACGTAGGAAAATATTTTCCGACGTTATACCTACAATTATTCCTATAATTTACTTACGAAAATACAAAATTAATCCTGAAAATTTCCTACAAATTAAAGACAAACTTCCCATAATAATCTTTTTTATTATTTAATTGTATTATATAATATTAAGCTATATTATTAGTAAATACTTTATTTTTGAAAAAAATATTTTTCATTTTATTTCAATTATTTAATATACCGACAAATTTCCTACGAAATTTAATTTTTATTTTAATATATACCTACAAATTTCCTACGAAAATTAAATTAATTTTATTTTGAATGTTAAATTTACCAACAAAATTCCTACGAAGTTTAATTTTCATTTAATATATATCGACAAATTTCCTACAAAAGTTAATTTCATATTATATTAAATGTTAAATTACCCACAAATTTCATGCGAACCTTAAGTTTTATTTTATTTTAAATGTTAAATCTACCAACAAAATTCCTACAACTATTTTTACATTTTTCAACAAATTTCCTACAACTAAAAATTTTCAAAATAAATTATAATTTAAAATTTAAGAAGCCAGATTTTTATACAAAAAAAATCCAAATAACATTTCAAAAAGAATCAAGAAAACCACTTTAATACATAACAAGCATTCAAAAGTTACAAAAGATGTCAAATACATAATACACAAGAAGATGTCAAACATATTATAAACAAGAAATTGCTTATGAGCTAATTTTTTCCTAATTTCATCCATTTGTTTTTTTTTTGAAGTTTTTTCTTTCGACCCGCTTTTGTTCCAGTTCTATCTCTAGTTGTTCCAAGCAGTTTTCCAAGATTTGTCAAGCTTGTTGTTCTTTTTCGAACTCGGATCGAACACGTTGTATTTGTAATATGTTAAAACATATATATAGTTAATACATGTTTACATACTTTATAAAATTATAACTTTCAACTTTCATTTCAAACGAGTCAAAATGATACGAACTCACCTTATGAAACTAAAAAAAAAAAACTTAACTTACAATTTAAACACATAATATATAACTATCAGCTTTCAATTCAAACGGTTTTCAAAATGACCCAATCCTAATTTATAAAACTAAAACTATAAACTTTCAATTCAAATGGTTCAAAATAACCCAAACCTACTTTATAAAATTATAATTATCACCTTTCAATTCAAACGTAGAGTATTATTATTGGGAGGATTTTACTAATCCAACTTTAGGCCCAGCTAACACGTTACCTATTAACCTCTTAATTACTTAGTACCTGAAAGTAAATAGAGGTAAGAACTCATCGGAGGCTTCCTGGTTTGTGAAATGTTCTTGATCCTTCCTATTAACTTTGCCCCGGTGAACAGACCAATGATAGCATGTGAAATCTTCTTAAAAGTAAAATTGCAATTGTTGTTCAATATAACATTATGAGCAAGCATGTTTTTGTGTATTTAGTTGTATGCATAATAATTTCTTGAATGGATGGAACACATGCACACAACATCAACGTGGCTTGTTTTTAATTTTGATTTCTCATAAGAGAATGTTGATATACCTCTCCTAATAAACAAACTTAAGATAAAAGGATAACACAGATAAATGAAATCTAGCATTTTTATCCAAATATCCCCAAAATTAACAGCCACTGTCTATTTTTCGACAAAGCACAGTAAGCTTTTTTTCAAAAATAACGTAGATATTTTTTCTATAAAACTTAAAAAATCTCAAAGTTATTTAGATTAATAAAAATAAATGAATTATAATTTGAAATTGGTTTTTTAGGAAATTTGTAGAAAATCTAGATAGTTTCCTACAATTTTCTGACAAAAGTTAAAAAGTTCCCTAATTAAAAAAATAATAAATTTGTTTTGTGGGAAATTTGTAGGAAGTTCATATATTTTCATACAATTTTCCAACAAACTCATAAAAACTTCTTTTTTTTTCTATTTTTTAATTTAATAAGTTACTTTAATTAATAAATTATATAAAATATTTAAAAAATTATAAATTAGTATTGTGGGAAATTTGTCGGAAATATATATATTTTCCTACAATTTTCCGACAAAACGCGAAAAAAAATATTTTTTGTATTGTTTTGTAGGAAATTGGTCAAAACATTGTCAGAAGATGGTTATATTTTGCTACAAAATAGCGACAAAATTGTTTTTATGGCTATTGTATCGGAAAAATGTAGGAAAAATCTGGGGGTTTTTTGGTTTAATTTTTTGTAGGTATTTCGTCACTAATTTGTGAGAAACTTTGTTTATTGGTATTTTGTAGGAAAAGTTTATAGGAAATATTTCACTTTTCTAGTAGTGGTTACATTAACAGGATTTATAATTTTCAGTATAATGTAATTTAAAGTTACACTGTCTTTAAATCTTAAACGTTGATAAATTTACACATACACATGGAAGAAGAAATGATTGAATATGTGTAATAATTATATTTAAAAAAAGAAAACAAAAATATGGATTAGTCTTTACGGAATTATACGGGTTACTACAATAAGAGCGATTTAAAAATGGAATCTTCCCCTACACACATGGATTTTATCATTACGTTGATAAATTTACACACACATGGAAGATGAAATGATTGAATATGTGTAATAATTATATTTAAAAAAAGAAAACAAAGATATGGATTAGTCTTTACGGAATTATACGGGTTACTAGAATAAGAGTGATTTAAAAATGGAATCTTCCCCTACACACATGGATTTTATCATTTGAAAACCTGATCTATAATAGAAAATATTTAAACCCTATTTAAGACATTCATTTAGAATCTTCGAAAAATAAACATGCGATCCATATTAAACCATATTTTTTTATTCAAATCCTAATTTTTTATTTAATTTAATGTTGAACAAATGTTTATTTCAAGATTTCAAATCAATGGCCCACATAGGATTAATTAAGCGTTTTTTTTCTCTAAGATCGGTTTTTCAAATTATACAATATATATATATATATATATATATTGAAAAGAAAATATGAAAATGATATTAATTAAGAGGATGAATCATCTTCATTTTGTATACAAATGGATACTTACAATAAGGAAATATACGTTGAATTCACTAGCTCGCACGCAACATATTTAAGTGTGTAGTAAATTAAAGTGGATTCCATAAATAATTTTGTGGAATATATTCTTGCTACGTAATTTCGTGCACATTCAGATGTTCGCTATTAAAATAAATAAATAAATAAATAAATTTATGATCAAAGTCTTGTACATGTTGAAAAATTGGGTGTCATTGAAAGGTATGTTCGGTACATGATTTTGCCCCACTTCTGAAATGAGACCCAATACCAATCAAAGGTTGCATATAAAGTGAGAGTTGTCATTTATGCAAATAAACTTGTATATTCTATGTATGGTACACAAGAATTATATATAGAAAATCACCAAATTAGTCGTTTGACAAAACTCATGTTGCTTTATCCAAATAAAATAAAATAAATAAATAAAATCATGTAGCAACAATGACCGTTAACTAAAAATTTTACAAAATTTTCCATCACAAAAACAATGACACTTCTATAACCTTTTATTAGGGGTGTGCATGGTTCGGTTCGGTGCGGTTATGGCCATTTCCATAACCAAAACCGCTACTTCGGTTAATTGTAAATCCTTAACCATAACCATAACCATTTGATCGGTTAACCACTAATCGGTTAACCACCGGTTACGGTTCGGTTTCGGTTAAATTCGGTTAATTATTGACTTGTTGAAAAACTAAGAAAAACTTGAAATATGTTTGTGAATTATAGATATATTAATGATGAAAATCTTAGTGAAGCTTGTAAAATTTTGTAGTGCCTAAGCATGTGTGAACAAAAAGTAAAAACCACGTGAAATTTGATTTATTTTCTAATATATTTAGTCTCATATATGATTCATAATATTTTGATATAGTAAAAAATAAGGATTCAACTTCTATACTTGATTTACACCATAACTTCTTAAAAACATACAAATATTAAAAAACAAATATACATTATTCGGTTCGGTTCGGTTAAAGTCGGTTAATGACTAGCCTTAACCATAACCATAACCATAACCGCATGGTTCGGTTAATGGCTTTGCTTAACCATAACCATCGGTTAAAGTCGGTTTCGGTTAAATTGGTTATGGTTCGGTGCGGTTATCGGTTATTTTTCGGTTATGATTATATTATGCTCACCCCTAGCTTTTATGGACCCTAGTCGCCTTGGGGAGGATTTGCATAATCTTGAGCCCGTAGCATTTAAGATATTACTTTAGCGGTATTTCTTTAACTTGATTTATAAAATGTCTTGTTTTAAGTATTTTTAAGAGTAATTGATTTGTAATGAGTATGAAGTTTTTCTCATTATAAGTTCCTTCCTAGATGGTAAGATCAAGTTGATCATTTAACACATAATACTTGATTTAGCGGTTTAAAAAAATAGCACGTCAGCAGCTCGGTGCATGCTTCACATATTACCACTGCGTCAAAAATAAATTAAATAAATCAAATCAAAACAAAACCTCTTAAAATATTTAGTTACTCAATTTTTACTCTTTATTAATACTTCTAAATTAAAACCAAAACTTAAATTGTTAAAATATTTAATTTTTTAAAGTATTTAAAAACTTAAAAATTATTCAAAGTTTGCTATAAAATTTACTAATAATAATAAAAAATAATTTTTCAAAAGTATTAAAGTTGGTACGGTGGGATGGTGACCTTCAAAGTTATTCAATTGTGTTGTATATATCTTCGAACCAAAACCGAAAGTTTAACGGTCTCTAAAGGTTATGTCGAAATATGTTGCCGCCCCGGCCATTTAATGAAACCTAAAATGGCATAATTATGTGATCATCGTATGTTTATTAGCATTTAATTTAAACGTGTGAGCAAGAATATATATATATATATATATATATATATACACACACACATGAGAAGAATCAAATACAAGAGTTATTTTCATAAGGATCGGAAGGATTATTAGTCATTGATCAAATAAATTAATGCTTAAGATATCATGTTCCTTACTTTTCTCTAAAAACTTACGTATGTTAAAGCCGAAAGAGCAAAAAAAGAATAGCCTATATTTGTTTACTTTTTGTGTGTAAGTCAATTTCCACCATTTTTTTTAAAAAATCTAATAATTTTTAAACGATTAATCATTTTTTTAAATTACACCATAAAATTGAGAATTTATTGTCTTTAATTTGAGTATGACATTAGTATAGTTTTTTTTCGATTTTTTACGAGATCCGTGATTTTTAAAATTGGTTCTTGATTATTGGCCTGTAATTATGTAGTTGACCCTTGATTATGCATGTTAAATGACGGTTCGTGATTTTTATATAATTGGTCCGTGATTATGCAGTTAGTTTTTGATTATGTGTGTTAAATTACGATCGATGATTTTTGCTATATGATTTATCCAGGCAGTTCCTTGATCATGAGTATCAAATGACGGTCTGTAATCTTATATGGCGCAATCCGTAGTTTTTGATGGACGAGAATACCCATACTTAGCTAACACATGACACGTTCTAGTTTCTTCTCACACTTCGTACGGTTATCTCTTTTGCACATTAACCGGTCTATATGTACATGCTCTATATATATAGATATGTAAGATAAAAATGATGATTGGTAGTGATAATATAAAAAAAATTGTTGTTTAATAAAACAAAATATAATAATGTAAAATGATAATGATAGGAGCACGGTGGTCGGGTGCATGGGAATGGGGGTGGGGCGGAGGTGCATTTAATGAGAAAATGCAGATGCGAAGAAGGTGTTTGTTGGTCGATCGGTGTGTCTTGGCTTCATACATTTAATGCACCTCATAACCCACCAAAACTATTCTCTGTCTACCTTCTTTTTCTGGCTTAAATCATATATTTATTTTATAATAACATCGAATATATCACTACCTTTAACGCTAGATTTTATAAGTTATAGAGTAACTTATTGTACCAATGATGTGTTGGCCTAGTGGTATGATGAAAGTATGGGAAAAGTGATAGGAGACCCAGGTCATGATTCTTGATCGCATCCGGTTTTACCGGCCTTCCACCGTTGTGCCTTTGGGCGGGTGCTTGGGTCGGTTTACCACGGGAATTGGTGGCTGGTGGGCAAAGAGGCTCTGTCCGTCTGGACTAGTGGCCAACTTGGGCATCCTTTAAGCCAATAGGGGCCACGTACGGAGTACCCGGCAGTTGATTACTTGACGGTTCAAAATAAAATAGATTAAATTACTGATCATATGATCCTTGTGGTTTGCTATTACTTTATTTTTGGTCCCTAGATTTCATAAACTATTCATAGGGTTCCAAACTTTAGACATTTGTAACAAATATGGTATTCAGGTCAACAAAATAAACTCACATATTTGACTAAATTACCCTTAAATAACGACTATATGTGTTACAAATATGAGTAATTTATGAAACCTAAGAACCAAAAGCGAAATACTAACAAATTATAAGAATCATTTAGGTAATTTACTTCAAATTTTATTTTAAAAATTTAATTTTGGAACAAAAATAAATAAAATAAATCAATTTTTTAGATAACTTTAGTTAATCAACATAATAAATCTTTTTTTTTTTTTAATTTCTGATTTTTAAAAAGATTTAAAGACTTGTATATTTAAATATGCATGATTTCTAAGTACCTTTTATCACTTGTACATGTACCGAGCACCGACGGATTTAATTGCAAAATTCTATCTATTTTTAGAATCAATCTTTGATCTATTGTATCAAAGTTGGCGGCTCGTAGATTGTAAATTACCCGAATAATAGCAGCACATGTTAAAGGTACTCACCGGCACAGGCTCAACTATTTACATGCCCAAATCATATGTGAAAATATTAAATTAGGAGTGTTAAATGCTTCGATTTTCGGTTTGTTTGTTTTTGAATTATTTTAGGTGTATTCATATCTAAACCGATTCATATTAGAAAATTGTATAATCCAACAAAATAAACCAAATTAAAGATATATATATATATATATATATATTGGAAAGTTTATGAGAAAACTTCTCATTTTGAAGAAAACTAAAAAAATTTATAATAACCAATAATTTTTTTTAAAAAAGACTTCATAATTTTTTATTATAAGGATATAAATGCTATAATAAACAAAATCATTTTAAAAAAAAATATGTAGAGAGATATTATAATAAATGCTTCTAACCTTAAAAAGTTTAGGAAGCCGCAAGATAATGACACATTGGTAAGAAACTAAAGGGTAAAATGACAAAACAAAAAATGAATTTACATATGCAAATAACATACATTCATATAAGTTTATCTCATTTTTTAGATATTCATAAGTTTTTAATAAGTTAATATATATTTTTTAAATCTATTCTATAAAATCAAGTGTTTTTTAACATATTTTTTAAAATAAAAATAAACTGGGCTTCATAAATTATATGTTTTATGGCGTTTTTTTAATATTATTTAAACTGGACTTTTATGGGGTTTTTATTTGTGACGCATCTTTACATTTTATGATATTCATGTTTAGTGGTGTTTTTCGAGATATTTTATGGTGTAAACATTTTATGATGTTTATGGTCATCGGAAATCAAAAAAATTAAAACATGACATTATATGATGTTTTTAAACACTAAAAACACTGTAAACTAAAATTTATACATAGTATTTTTTTTAACTTAGTTTTATGATGTTCACGTTTTATGTTGTTTATGATTTTCGGATACTCATAAAACTAAGACTGCCATTTTATGTTTTTTAAACATTAAACATCATAAACATTTAAGTTTGTAAATGGTGTTTTTGAACTAATTATCTTTATATATGGTGTTTTAAAACAACAAAATATGTTTTTATGGCATTTTTCAAAGAATTAATGAATAAAAAACTATGTGTATTTACAAAATAAAAACACCATAAAATGTTATTATCCAAAAACATCATGAACATCCGAAAAACATATCAAATAAACAGGATAAACGATTGTTATCCTTTTTGTTTATCTAGTACAAACACTATAAAATGGTTTAATAATAAGAGCATTCGAAAAAAAAAAATCATATTCGAAAAAACACCATAAAACACCAAGATCATAAAACATTAAAAACGTCATAAAAACACTTAGTTCATCAAACACATTAAAAAAACACCTTAAAATCACCCAATTTCATACAACACAATGTCATTGTTCGTTTTTTTTTATATAACAATGTTATACTCATTTTTAAGATTAATTTTTTTTTTGAATTTATAGTGTAATTTTGTTTTTAAAAAATAACATGTAAAAAAGTTATGGCAGCTTGAAAAAAATGAAGAAGTTATTAAACGTCAAAAATTGTTACAACACCTATTATATATTTACAGCCATTTTTAATTTCTTTTCAAATCCCTCGTGAGATGCCTAATTTAAAGCCTTTTATTTCTAAAATAAATGGCTTGGATATTTTTCTTGTATTTTTTTTAAGCTTGTAACCTTTTGTAGTTAAAACACACACACACACACACATATATATATATGAAATATATTGGTAAGGATATTTTGAAACCACATTAAGTTGTGAAAACTATGTAAACTCCCATGTGACATGTATTTTTTTTTTTTACAATTTGTAAGAACATTTTGTCAATTTTTATAAAAAAACAAAAAAAAAACGTCGAGCCAATATAAAAAAAAGTTGTAGCATCATATGACACATACATAATAAAAGCATGTAACACATATATAAAAAATATTTTGTAATACAATATATAAAAAACCACCTTTAGTTTTTTTTTGGTTATGAATAGGATTTGATTTTGTTAAACCAATTAATAAAAGATACCATTTTGTATGAATTATGAAATTAATATATGGAAATACTACAATTTTTTTAGAATTGAGCCCCCATAGGCTGCCACCTAAATTTTAATAAACAAGCCGGTAGGTATCGTTCTATAAGAAGGCATACAACGATGACATATTCGAGCTATTGCGACAAATCAATAACGATGGCCAGGTTGCTACTGTGTCGTATAATAACTGGCTTGCTGCTATAGCTTATAGCAATGACTTTTGCTGTCACAATAGCCTTGTATGGGCATTGACTGTGTTTGACTATTGTGTGGCCTTTTCTTTTTTCAGTTTTTTTAGGAATCAATATTTAACAAACACATTGGAATTCGAAGGAATTAGATTTACAATTTAAATTCTCAAAAGAAATTTAAATTTAAGGGAAGTGGAATTGAAATATGAAAAACTTTATGCTATAAACTCTGCTTGAGAAAAAAATAATTATGTTTGGTTGGTTAAAGATAGAATTAAACACATATTTTTTTTATATTCTTGAGGGGAACATTAATCCTTCTAAAGATAGATTGTAGTGTATATTTAGAACTAGGTTTAGGTTAGCGTGTGTTTTTATCATTCTTAAAACATCTCATTAGTCGTCGGTTTAAATACTAGTTTTTTTTTTTGAACAGCTAACGCCAAGTACCACTGTTTAAATGTGTACATTGACACCACCTTCTAGGAGGAAACCCACACTAGGAAAACCCCCTAGCTCAACCTAGAGCATTTTATTGCTCCAGCCGAGACTCGAACCCAAGACCTCCCATTTGGGAAGTCAAGTGAGTACCATTAGGCTATAAACATATTTAATATGCAACAATACCCATTTACACATAAACTTAGCTGATATAGTCATTATATATCCTGGGAATGATAAATTTTTTTTGAATAGCTAAATTTTAGGATCATTAACGTGTCACTGACGGATCACTGGAGAATTATCGTGCCATCAGCAGTACCACCTGATTATATTCACCACCAAGTCACAAGTTTTGAAGAAAATTCAATACTTTGAAAAACCTCCATGTGAGATTCGAACCCATGGTCATTTGATTCCCGAGCCTTACCCTAACACCAATATACCGTTAGGCACTAACATATTTGGTATGATAATTGTATTTGACAAGCAATCCATACCGGAAAAAGATCCAATGTGACCAACATACTTTGAGAGTCCGGCCAGGTGCCATACATTTAATATATAGTATTTCAATAAATAATTGGCAGGACTAGATTTCTCAATATTGTATTCTAGATTATTAGTTACATTGGAATTTCTCATGATCTTTTATTTGACATGGCTTTTATTTTCAAAGGTTATCACATTTTGTAACAACCGTATTATTCTACTCTTAAACTACACTCAAATATTCATCTCTTATTTGGATTTGAACTCAAAATCTTCTTTTTAAGAGTCATTATCTTTACCATGTACGCTAGTCATGCATTAGCATCAAGGGTTATTACATGAATGTTTTTATATATCTTGTGTTTAAACCATATATTTTTAAAATTATATGAATAGTTCTTACTAATGAAAAATATCAACACGTGAGTTTTTTTAACACTAATTGTTTTTTAATGACATGTTAAATAGCTATGAAATAAAACAAACAAACAAACCCAGTATATTTCCACTGTGTGGGGTCTGGGGAGGGTGAGACGAAAACAAACTTTACCCCTACCCCAGATGTGGTAGAGAGGCTGCTTCTAAGAGACCCCCGGCTAAAAAAAAAACAGTTTTTTTTTGCCTTCCCAAAGAACACGATACCATATACAAACAAATATATGCCGTAACACACATTTTCATACATATACACGCATAAAGTAACAGTCAGACACACCCTTGCATATTACACATGAGAAACATTATAGGTAGGAAAGACAAAACAAACAGAGCAAGCAGGAGACCACCCAACCATAAGCAGGAAAAACAATTACACCAAACGACACGCCAAACTTAAACGCACCGCTAGCACGCAGACCAATCGACCACAACCACCTATGACCCATGCATTCTATGAAACTAAGATCCTACCAACTTGCATCCTACACAAACTATAAATCTTTCGCCTTTATCCTACGCCTCCATGAACTCCTATCACTGATCATGTCCTCCGAGAGGTGCAACTCCGACAAATCGTGGCGAATCTGCTCATCCCATGCCAACCTGGGTCGTCCTCTACTCCTCTTTCCCTCCACAATAAGGCTCTCTACTCTTCGAACAGGTACCAGCCGGTTTCTCCTCATCACATGTCCGAACCATCTCAATCTTCTTTCCCTTACTTTGTCTGAGATGCACGCTACCTCCAATAATCAACTTACAATTTAATTTAAGAAAAACAAAAGGAAAACAAATTAAGTTATATCTCCTTTTCCATTAAACATATGTAAAATAATTCATATAAGTTGATAATAATAATAATAATTAATAATATATACTACCCGATACTTTTAGTCATCTTGCGTCATCCAACCCTACATCTTCTCATCTTCACTATTCCTTTCTCCACAAAAAAACACACTCCTTGAATTTTTTTGTTGAAACATGTTAGAATTGAATTGTTAAATGTTTTTACATATTTGTATTATGTTTTTAGAAATGTTGTTAGAGTTCTTTTCTAAATCAAAGTAGCTAGTGAGCAACAACCTTGGTATAAAAATGTGGAAATCGATCTACTCATAGCAACTTTGATACTGTAAATGGTAGAAAATACTACCTTTGCTAACAACTAACGTAGAAACATAACAAGAAAAAGTAAAGACAAGCGTCATCTATTAAATCTATACCTGATTCATAACTGAAAAGTTTCACCGGTCATTTGCTTTAAAAATTGTTTGCCGATCTAATTTCTATCTATTTCAACAAAAAATTCCATAATCTTTGACATTTTCTCAATCTAACCACCACCATCACCTTCTTTAGTAGCCTAGCTCATTTTTATACGCATATTCTTATAGTAAAACACATATTCGAATCATACAACTTGCTTGAAAAACATCAAAAAAATTGTTCTCTACGATGACTAATATGTTTCAATGCTTTCTAGTTAGATTTCTTATGTTCTAACCCAGCAAATATACGCCAACAATACACGAAAAATATCCAAAAATTAAAATTGACAATTAATGACACACAAGTTAAGAATTGAAACATGCTTTTATGTACACACAAACCCTAGGTTAGAAACTTATGTATTAAACATGCTAATAATTAAAAATAATAAAGTAAATAATTTACATATACACTTCTTAATACTGTAATAAAAAGTGAGTTTGGGTTAAGAAAAAAAAAAGAAACCTTTATTAAAAAGGGAATACTTCGTCTAATATTAATCAAGTTTTACTATTATTCTATTATAGTCACTTAAAGTTTTTTAATCCTTATAAAGTCACTCAATTTCAATATGTGTTCTCCAATCATATGTAATTTTTTAAAATTATTTAAAAAAAAATTAATTATGGCAAATGAACCATATATGAATCTTTATTAATAATAAGTAACAAAAATTTCTAATTAATTTGAAATCAGATGTAGTCGTGAAAAAAACAAATTATGACAAAGTTTCAAAATTGTTAAATTTAAGTGAAACTGAGAAAAAAATAATAATTAAATATTTAAAAATATTCATATATAATTCATTTGTGTTGATTAATTTTTAAAAAAAAAATATGATTGAAACACATAATTAAAGTTAAGTGACTTTAAATATATAAAAAATTTATTATATAATTGAAACATAAGAAAATTTTGGTTACTATTATACAAAGTTATGTACCTCGTTAAAAAAGTATGAGTCATATATTGTTATGAAAATTAGAAACACGTACATTATTAGATGTTCTTATGGAAATAAAAAAATATATTAAAGAATAAAAAATAATCAAGAAAACGAAAAATTAAATGCATCATATAATATTTATAACATGTATTTATTATAGATTTAACACTACCACCTTATTTGAAACAAACAGAACCTATAAGCATAATGTATGAATCGAAATCAATGTGTTAATCATTTAAAATTGATGTTAACTAAAATAGATAAATGATTGCTATTAAAAAACAACAATAAATAAGAAAAAACAACTAGAATAGATCAATGAACACCCAAATTATTATTATCGGCTTTTGACATGGATTTCAAATTAGGAACCCCCTAATTATTATTATCAGTTAGGTGGTTGTCGACGGCAGAAAAGTTGCTGCCTTACGCTCTCCGCAGCGGGTGCCCCGTTACACCAACGGTGAAACCCTTTCGGCGGGGCAAGGCGGGAACACCGCCCCTGCCCCGGCGGTGACCAACATGAGCGTTTCAAGGTCCTTTTTCCCGCTTTCTTCTCTCTTTTGTGATTGGTGGGGAAGTTGTTTTAGTAGGGATGTGGTGATGATGTGGCATAGTGTGGAATGTTTTTTCAGTGGCGTAACCATTGTATTAAGGTTTTAGTAGGGTGATGATGTGATAAAAAATTTTGGTGGGGAAGAATTCAGTGGGGTTACCACTATGGATGGTCTTATCGGGTAGACTGATGGTGCACATAAGCGGAGTTTTGGTCGACGGTGGCACAGAGCCACGGAGGTCAATACTCAGCAAGTTCAAAGGTGGATGATGGCGAGCCAGTCGTCGGTGGTGCCAATGTGAACACGAGGGGGAGCCAATGTACACAACGTTTTAACTTTTAAGTTGAGTTTAATTTGGACTTGTCCACAACTCATATGGGGTCGAAGATGGTGATTTAGAAGACATAGTCAATTAAGAAGAAGATAATAAGGTGCATAGGAGAATTTTCAAATTCATCATCAATCTAACCATTGGAGTGCGACTAGCGTAATATGCTAGACACGATACGATAAGATAAAAACACAACATGTGTTTGATATGAGCACGACATGTGCTTGACAAGAACACAACATTATAACTAATAGACACAATAAAATTCACATATTTAGTTAACTAAAAAATTAAAAAACTATATAAATGGGTAAACATTTGTTTAACAAGTAATTAACATGTATTTAATCAGGTTTAAACAAGTTAAGTAAATATTTAATTATATGAAATAATTAAAAAAGTATAAACTAGTTGCTAACAGGTTAAAATGTGTTTAACGTGTTTAGGCACGATTTTTATTTTGTCTTAAATACGTTGACTTATAATTTACCTCCTACAAAACCAATTAAACTTAAACACAAAACATATTAACTTTATGCGTTAACATGTGTGTATCAGCTTTATATTTAAGGAGTGTTTTATCCCAGTTTCACAAAATTATTTTTCCTTTACGTGATATTGAGTGTGTGATCTGTGTATTTTAAAGAATTAAAGGGGCTTGTACCAACAATTGGTATCAGAGTCATACAAGAAGTTTACTGTTATTAAATGCCTTTAGCATCACATTGGGGTTTCCCTTTCATATAATGAAAGATTGTATAATACCTTCAACTTTTATCAGAATAATTCTAACAAAACCTAGCATATTTTTCAAATAGGGTCATGTATGCTTATTATTTCCTCACACCTTTTATACATCTTTTATATGCCAGGTTTATATAGACGTATTAGCGGCAATCATTATTTATCATAATTTTTCAGTATTAATGACTGAATTTATATAAGACTCGTATATGCCTATGTGCGTCTATAAATTATTATGAATTAGAAAATTACAAAAAATATAAATTAGAAATGAAATATCTAGATTAATTATAAATATTAAAACAATAAGAATTCTACTTAAAACTGATTTATTTCAAAAACGTAAGACATTTTGGTTTTAAAGACCCGAAGATAGGGTTATTGTTTTACATGTAAAGCTGTCACGATATATATACATACATACATACATATATATATATATATATATACCACACACACACAAATATTATATGCTAAGTATAAGGATAAAGTGGGTATATTATAATGAGGGAGACGTAGGATAAATGATTAATACAACAAATCTAAGTATGAACTAGATATATAGTCCAATTAAGTAGAGGTGTGCAAACGTCGGTTCGGTTATTAGTCTCCACCGACACCAAAACCGACGGTTTGGTTAATGAAATTCGATTATTTCAGTTATTGAGGTCGGTTTCGGTTATTTTCGTGGTGATTATTTTTGAAGTTATAAATTTGGTTATCGAACTCGTTTTTATTGTTTTAAATCCCTTTCAAGCATACATATACATAAAAATTATATCAAATAAATGAAAAATACATGAAAATATGATTTGAATACATTAAAAACATACGAAAAATACATAAAAATATATATATCGGTTCGGTTTCGGTTATTTCGGTTCTTGGAGTTGGGTATACCGAAACTGCAACCGAATGGTTCGGTTATTGCCCTATGTTAACCGTAACCAATCGGTTAAGTCGGTTTCGGGTTTTTTTTGGTTATCGGTTTGGTATGCTCACCCTACAATTAAGGACACACTTTAGGAATTTTAAGAAATTAAATTCGTTAAAAACAAACTTTTGTATGAAAAAGGAAAAAACATCAATTTTTTTATTGGATTATTGTTTATTTATATTCTATTTTTAGCTACAGTACAAAGAATTCATTAAAAATACACAAATCTAGTAAAAAAGACAAATTTAATAAAAATAAATGTTTTTAGATTTTTAAATAAAATTTTGTTTTTATTTGTTCTTATCCCTCAGTTTTATATGCTTTTTTGATACGGTTAGACTTATTAAATGGGTTAAACTTCATTAAAACAAAGTTATGTATTATATGTAAACACACAATTTGTAAGCTATCACACGTACAAATAACTTTGTTCACAGTTAATCAATACTTTATGGTAAGTTACAAAGAAACATGTCATTATATCTCGGCTATCTACTATAAAACTATTCATATAACACAATCAATCCGGCATAGTTATCAAATAGAAAGAATACAACTACTCCTATATAAATATCCTCATCAATATCACTAAGAAAGACAACTTTCAAACATATAATTAAATAAATAAACTAAGACCAATGAGGAATTACCTCAATGGTACCCTAAGATTCTTCCAAATTGGAGGTCTTGGGTTTAAATCTCTCCCGCAGCAAAAAATGGGTCTAAGAGGGTCTGAGAGTTTTCCCAATGGGGTTTCCTCCTGGGGTGGTTGTGGTGGCTTATAGGAGGTCCAGGTAGCTAGACCTTGATGACATGGCCTGAAAACAGTGGGTTCACACGATTGAAACATTCGTCATTCAAAAAAATAAATAAATAAACTAAGAAACGAATCAACGATCAGGTAAAGATTCAATTTTCTAGCGATCAAAAAAAACTCAAAATGATTATAAGTTAATAATCACAAAGCTTATATATAGGACAAAAGAATCCAAACTTTCAATCATGGTCAATGTCAAAATCAGACTATCAATAATTCATAACAATGTACGATAATAATTAATTATTATAGAGATATTTTTAAGACCTTTTTACTCGTTGGATTTATTACAAGTTTTTATTTTGAAAGAATAAAATTAATCATCACAAATAATTTTAAAACGTTTTTTTTTTCCCAATCTAACACTTCTTTCTTGTCATGAACTTACACAAATGACAAATCAAAGGGGATCTATGATCTATCCCACCGTACTGAAAAAACAAACAAACAGAAAAAAGGATGTACCAATCGGCCCATCCTACAAAACTTTCATTATATCTCACTCATTAAAGTATTAATCATCAAATCAAAGAGTTTTTTAAAGGGAGGAAGGGTGTAAAACAAAAAGAAGAGGTGAAATATGTTTCAATGAGTGCGAAATTTCGTTTAAATAATAAAGTTATTAAAGTTAATGTGTTGTTATTCTTGAAATTAAGGGTTCAAACGATAAATTAGTATAAAAGGTGTTGTTTCAAAATAGAAATACATGTTTAATTAGCACAATCCAAATCAAATTATATTTTCATCTTTCCAACTTCTATAGTTTTAATTGTGTTTCGCAGTGCCTCAATGGTATTCCAAGATTCTTCTAAATAGAAGGTCTTAGGTTCAAAACCATCCTGCAACGAAATAGGGGTCTGAGGGGGTCAGTGGGGTTTCATCCTGTGGTGGCTCATGGGAGGTCCAGGATTCCAGGTAAACTAGACATTGGTGACATGACCTGAAAACAGTGGGCTCACACGATTGAGACCTTCGCCGTTCAAAAAAAATTTTGTGTTTCTTTTGGGTGTGTTTTCGTCAATGACATGATGGCTATAACCTTCAAAGGAAATATGATGATCTCCATTAAAGTTGGAGTGGTGTGGTTATGGAATGAGACCTTCAACATGAAGGACCAAAAAGTTTTCAAGACTTTGGTAAGAAACTCATATTTTCCTCTAAATTAATTACTAACACGTAGCTTAGTTTTCTTGAAAATACTTATGGATTTACACGATGCATTGTGCAATGTACCGTCAAATCTCAAAAATCAAAACATAATTATCACACTAACATAAAACCTTAAAACACTATAAACTCAGTTAAGAATCAATGTTATAACAATTTTAAAAACTAAGTAGAATATTTTTTTAACCAAAACATTAAAAAGCCTGCAACGCCCCAAATATCAAAATCAAAATATACCTACAAAAACATGTCACAATGGATATCCTTTCGACGATGTAAAGCCTTAAAGCGTCACACATCATGAGTACTTCAGTCGACACTATGTGTGTTTAAATAGGTTAGATGCATATTTTACATGTTAAATAAATGATTTTAAAATATATCTACTTTAAATATAACAACATATATTTTTTCAAATTAGTTTTATCAAATATCAAAGAATAGATTTATGATACGATAATATTATTACTTAATATAGGAGAGTTGAAAAATCAAAATATAGGATTCATTAGTCGACATATGACATCTAATATTTAATAAATCTATTATCTAATAGAAGAAAGATATAGGAAAATCAACTTTTACAATCCTCTATTATTTTTATTTATTAGCTATAAGTTGATAACTGATTGTTTTTATAGCATAGGAGTAAAATATCAATATTAATATATCAATAAACTTAAGAGACCCATTGTAAAAACCAAAATTATGTGATCAAATTAAATCCTCAAAAAATTTGATGATAAATTTCTATAATCTTAACACTTGATTGCAGCTAACAAATTTCCATATTCTTTAGATGACTATTCATCTTCAAGAGTACTTAATAAGCATGATAAAATAGGTGTGTTGGATCAGATCCAGACTTGTCTTAAAGACTCCATAACAGGATGTCAAAACCCTTATGGCAGTACACGTTAACATTTGGGAACATGATGGCCTTGGACTTGAAGTTTTAAAGAACACCTGCCGACGGATCTTAATCTAACCATATTGAGATCAAACATTTTCTTAACAGCTAACTTTTCTTCAGTTTACAACTGAATAATGTATATAGTTTAGTTCTCCGTAAGATTTAATCTTCAATCACTTGAAAAAAGATGCATTTTCAACATACTAGGTTACAAGTTCTTTGGACTCATGACAATATTTCATTTTTATTTATTATTAAAATTTATTATATTTACTTATATATACATGTACTTTACTCTCTCTCTCTTTCTACACAAACCCTCGTAACAAGTATAAATATACAAACAAACATTATTATTATAACACACGTATAAAAGCATGTAAAACTGTAATAGTCAAAAAATAAATAAATAAAGAAGACTAAAATGAATACTGAAGACAAAAGAATAATCACATGATATAAATGCCTAATTATACTACAAAATCGAAACAAATAGAATATATATAATACAAACATTACATTTAAACCAAAGTATAACTAATATTAAGGTCATAGCTTCTCACATTTGGTTTGCATCTTTGTATAGTCTACTATCTCTTTCTCTAAGTAAATTTTCTCTTAGCATCGTTATTTATTCTTCCTTTAGCTAATTTCATCTAATTGTAAGTTTATCTTTACTCTTCTCATAAGTGAACTTCCTTTTCATAACAATATACGTTATTAAAAGTCAATGTTGCCTTTTCACCAAGTCCAACCATATGATACCATCAACTAGTTGCATCAATAGATAATCAATATGTATGTCACAAACTATGTTGATAAATGTAATTAAATATAAAATTATCTTTCTAAAAAAACAAGTTTAAGATGCCTAAGTCATGGGCGACTCAGGCCCCGAATCTAAAACTAGGGCCGGTTTAGGGGAAGGGCAAAGTGGGTGACCGCCCCAAGCCCGACCTTTTAATGGCCTGAAATATTTTTTTTAAAAAAATTATATTTTAAATTATTAATTTTTATATATAAATTACTAAGTTAGTTATTTTAAGAGGATCCAATTTTTCTTTATTGCCCCCTACTCCAGATTTGTTTCATTCTTGGAGCGAGCACCATCTAAAACCACGTGAATCAATTAAAAAATCTTTTTTTCATATTTGTGTGCCTCAGCGGTACCTGAGATTCTTCCAAATGTGAGGTCTCGGGTTCGAAACCCTCCCGACTCCCGCGGCAAAAAAGAGGTCTGTTGGAGGTCAGGGGGTTTTCTTGTGAGGTTTCCACCTAGGGTGGCTATAGGGGTTCATGGGAGGTCCAGACCACTAAACCTTAATGACATGGCCTGGAAACAGTGGGCTCACACGATTGTAAACTTCGCCGTTCAAAAAAATATGTTTTTCGCCACTTCATTCATATCATCGTATACGTATTAACTCATATTTTGAGTTAGTTAATTACTCGAAGTATCAGGAAGGAATGTGCCTTGATTAAGTGTACTTATGCACGTTACGCTTGCCTGGGGCCTGTTTAGACATGAAAAGTCATATGATACTGAAATGACATTATTGCAAACATTTAATGAAAAGCAATTTCTTGATATATTTTTAGAAAGTGATAAAAAAATTGCTTGATTAAAGGATATTCTTACAGGACGGATACATGATTTTTTTTTTCTAATAATGTATTTATATGCTCTAGTTTTATAGGACTTGACAAAATTTTCGGGTTGATTTATCGTTCAGATCGGGTAAAAAAACTATTTATACTTGTTTCCTACAAGTTTTCATCTTTCGAAAACGTTGTATTATATCTGTTACTAACACTTGGTTGGAATAACTCTTTTTAAACATAACAAATACAAGAATCATTTATGTATTTTTTTTGTTTTCACAGTCTTTTTGATAAACAATGACATCACTAGTAAAAACTCATTCTATCACTTAAAATACCAGTTTTAAATATACATATAAATTGATAAATCTATGTAACTATATACATAAATCAACCCATGTGTTCAATATGGTTTACTTGGTCTATAAAGTTTGGACAAAATTTTCTATTTTCATGTAACGTGTATAAAAAATCTATATTCATGATTTTTATATTGTTTACAACGTATAAATATTTTATTTATTGTGAAGTTTAACTAAAAAGACAATTTTTGGTTAGGATTTATTGCAAATGCAAAACATTTTAAACTAGTTATAACAGCTTTCTTTTGTCATGATTGATTGCAAAATGCAAAACAAATTTTATATTCGTTCTTAAAACTTTTTGAAAATTATCAAATTATTTTTTCTTCAAAAAAAGATATCAATTCTTTTCTCTTTTTTTATGGCCGTGGGAACCCACTTAAGTGGTTAACCACCGGGTGTCCCCAATACCCGACTAACCGGAAAGAACATGTAAAGCACGTCTGCAAGCAACCGAGTGGGTTGGTGGCCTTCAAAGAAAATCGCTCCAAATAGGAATTAAATTTGAGATATCTAGGTTGTTTCTCATTCACTTTACCCGTTGAATACTTTCTTGGAGGTTAAAAGATATCAATTTGAAAATAGGCAATATGGTTTTTAAGAGATATTTAAGCTGATTGAATCCAAAACTCACACTCCCCTTGCAATTTACTCATCAATATTTTTTTTGACACTTTTGACGTATGATTACAATACCTAATTTTAATAATAAAAAATATTAATGATAGGAATGTGGCTTAAAAACTACAATAAGTCAATAACCTTCTAAAAACATACAAGTATGTCGGTATTGGATTACTTTAATACTAAAATGTAAATAATAATTATAGTGTTATTTATAAAAAGAGTTCATAATTTCTGCAACGTGTACCATTTAGGTTCTCATTTTTCTCTTGTACAACTTCAATTATTTGATACGAACTATTCTCCATGTGTATGCATCTCTATTTTCACATCTATTTGTTCGTTTGAGGATTTTTTTTTTTTTGAAATAACTCATGTACATCTTATGTTCGTAAAGAGATGATAAAATATAAATATAGTTTTCTTTTTCATTTTGTATAAAAGATCGAATTTAAGTAAAAAAATTCATTGAGTATTTTTATCAACAGTTTTTTAATGGTATTTTTTTACAACTTGTCACATAGAGGGGCACAAATCGGGTTTCTTTTAAAACCGGTTCTCGATACAAACCGGCTACGAGGCATATAATGTCGTCTGGGTAGCAAATAATTAACTTATAGTTAATAAAACAGCAAGTCATGCTCTATTAGGAATTAGAGTAAATAAACTCTTTGCATATTGGAAAAAAAAATCGTGAGTCAGGTGTCTTTTCTGAAGCAGGCTTTCTACCATTTTCGGGTAGGGTTAAGGTTTGTGACTTTGTGTTCATCTCTACTCCCATACCCTACTTTAAAGTGGGATTTTACTGTGTATATTTGTTTGTTATCTTGAAATATAGTTCACATACAAGCTTGATCCTAACCTCTATATATTACAAGTCGAAATTCATGAGCAAGACAAAAAGACAAATTAGTAAATCACATCAAGGATAA
Source organism: Mikania micrantha (assembly GCA_009363875.1). NCBI lineage: Eukaryota > Viridiplantae > Streptophyta > Magnoliopsida > Asterales > Asteraceae > Mikania > Mikania micrantha. Next base: position 51,096,376 of record CM018689.1, on the reverse strand, counting down.
TAATCCATTCAATAACATTAATATTATGTAATGATGACTAATAATGAAATAGCTTTATTGAAACAAAAATAATCAAAATTACAAACAAAAAAAAATAAAATAAAATATAAAGTGTACACTTTATGAAAAGGTTCGATTCTTTAAATTTGGAAAAAGCCAAATTTTGGAGGTATTGCTTGTTAAAATGGGAACGATGGACTTTTTAATCTCATATATTGTTTTCATGTCTTCCATTATTTTCAGTTCCATTTTCAAAGTCAATCCAACCATTGACATTATTCCCTTTTATTATTATTATATGTGGATAGAACAGTAGATTTTATTTCGAGCAGTCAGAGAATAGATTTTAATTTTTAAACAAATCGATTGGTAAGATGCGTATATGTTAAGACAAGGACAGAAGGTTTATCAGTTATAGGCTTCATTTGGGGCGCTTGGGTAGATGCTCAGATCGTCACATACAAAGGACCAGTTGAAATCGCGTTAACGTTAATTGTAATTTACGTTGGGAAAACTAAAAGCTACGGTTGTTAACTTTTTACTGTAGTTTTATCATTTTTTTTAAAATGCAATTAATTAGTATCTACTATATTTCCTTAAAATAATATACATACACAACAAAATCAACATCAAAGTATTTTTTTTTTTTACTAATTTGAATATAATATTATTATATGTGACCAAGTGTTATTATAACTAAAGTTGCATAATTTTATACATATTCTACATAATTATATCAGGACTTCTAACGCTTCTTGTATAAAAACAATTTTTTACAAAAACATAAATTGGAATCATCAAACCGCCTTTGGTGCAACATGATAATTTAGCCCCAAGTCTATCGTGTTTGTTCAAATACGATAGTAAAGAAAACAAGATTTACAAAAATATAATTTCTCCCTTTTGCATACCTTTGTGTTAGTTCACAACTGGTTTATAAGTAAACATCATCAACTAACTTTTGATTAGTTGGCAGATATTTACAATTTAGACCCTTGTAGTTCTATTTATACAATTAAAACCTCCTACAGTATCAAACTTAACAAAAAGTACCATATGATACAAAAGTCAAAAGTGACCATTGCACCCATGTTGAAACCTAGACACACATCAAATCATACATTCATTCAAACGATGTGATGCCATTTCTATCGAAGAAGCACCCGGAAGGACCATCGTGGGGAGACAACGCGACCTTAACCGGAGTTTCTGCACCGTCTTCTACGCTCAATATTCCAGTTTTGTAGTTGAGGTCTGTTTTAACAAAGCCTGGACACACACAATTGATGGAAAAAGTTGGGTATTTGTTAGCCATAATTCTTGTGTAAGCATTCATGGCTGCTTTTGAGAGGATATATGCTGACATAAAAGGAGGCCAGCCTTTGGCTTCTAACAATCCATCTTTGAAATCTTTTAAATATTCATTAAGCACTTCATCTATTTTATCTTCTGTTAGATTTTCAATATCACTCAATGTACCTTTAGCCCATTCATTTTTTATACCCTGAAACACACACATTGAAACATGTAAAAAAACATTATAATTAGTCATATAATAAACCACTCATGTCGGTTCTTGCAAAGTTTAGGATTTCTTGGTATTTTTTTAGGCAATCGGGTCAGGTAAAGGGTCAAAACGTGTATTGTTTATGGTGGAAAGAAGTCATTTTAGGGCTGGAAGTATAAACATATGTACACTTCTTATTTTTTTTGTGGCTAGTGGTGATAAGTTAGCAAAAAATTATCCAAATCAACTCATTTCTTGATAATTGGTTGTAATTGCCAGGTGTAATATTTTTTCAAGAACTATTTACTTGCAACAAACCACATATTAGGGAGATTGTTTGTACCGTATTGTATGCTGCAAATCTGTGTTTTATACGCATGTTTCATCAGGATTGTCGCCCTATTTGTGGTGCACGCATATAAACTACATATGTTTAGGCTCTCAAGGGGCAAAAGTAAAATTGAACAAATTTTAGTGTTATTTTACTTATTTTGTGAAAATAACGTTAAAAGCTTTGCGATAATTAACTTCAAATGATAGCTTTTAGCCGAGGACTCCTATGGAACAACCTTTCTATCCCAACTGGGATAGGGGTAAGGTTTGTCTATATCCTTCCTCCAGACCGAAAAGTGAGAAAATACTGTGTTTGTTTGTTTTGTTTCATCAGGATCGCTTACCTTTAACTTTCCCATGGACGAGGAAACGTTTACAATCCTTGGAGAATCGGACGATTCCATAATGGGAATGAAGTGCTCAACCATTCGTTTGGCTCCATAGTAATTTGTTTGTATACATTGTACAGTCAGCTCATACGACTCGGATAATATGTTTTTCCATTCGATTTGGCTTCCTGTAGCCTGTATCGAAAGTAAAATGGTAACAATAAAAGAAAATTTTAACATTAACAGTAAAAAGAACAAATAAAAATGGATAAATGATAAATTTATAAAAACATATATATCAATTGTGTACTGTTAATACTGAGGGTTCCCTTTGTCGTAATTCATTCAGATCATTCCAATTTTATATATATACAAATCACCTTTCATATGATAAAACTTTGGGAAAATTACCAAAAAAATAAAATTTGACCCTTTTTTTACCAAAATAATCACTGAAATTTAGCCCTCCGTTTCAGCGTTAGACGCCCCTTTAGATGCCGCTTTAGATGCCCGCTTTCTGTACTTTTGTGTCCAAGAAGAAATATACGAGCCCACATGTTGGAAGCTTTGTTGGGGTCTAAATGGGTGTCTTAATACCCCTATTCTACTAGCGTCTTAAGAGGCTTTTAGACACCTAATTTAGAAAAGGGGTCTTAAGACAACTCTCATATGTTGGTGTTTAAATTAGGCGGTAGAAAAGAGGTTTTAAGACACTCATTTAGACCCTGACAAAACCGCTAACATGTGGGCCTTATGTTTCTTCTTGAGACACAAAAGTACAAAAAACGGGCGTCTAAAGTGGCGTTTAAAGCTGAAATGATGAGGTAAATTTCAGTGATTATTTTGGTAAAAAGAAGGTCAAACTTGATTGCTTTGGTAATTTTCCCTAAACTTTTACCTCTTTGTCACTAGTTCTTGAACCCCTTAAAGCTTCTTCATCAGCTGTAACACCACCGATCCCAGAATTGTTCACCTGCACATTTTTTTGTAAACGCACGGTCAAAATACAAGATTGCTAGGCATCAAGAACATGGGTCCGATTCGTACCAAGATATCAAGCTTTCCGAATTGGGTTCTCACAAATTGAGCTAAGGAAGCAACACTAACAGGATCCACCACATCAAGCTGATGAAACATAACAAGATCAGAAAGATGAGTCCCTTTGAATTTGTCAAGTGCATCAGTCCCTTTCTTTTCATCTCTAGCAGTCAACACAACTTTGACCCCATTTGAAGCCAATTGCTTGCATATTTCTAATCCTATACCCTTGTTTGCCCCTGTTACCACTGCATATCTGCACACACATGTTTACAAGTGAAACAAATTGGTTAATCATTTATTGTACGTTTAGCAAATTAAATACAGGGATTGGATACCATGAAAGCAAGTTTTTGCCTAAAATTTAAAAGCAATTATTTTTTATATGGGATTTTTATATACAATACAAAAAAACACAAATTTAGTAAAAAAACAAATTCAATACAAAAGATACATGCTCTTAGGTTTTTATACAAAAACTTGTTTTTATTTGATCTATCCTTCATAAAAATTACCATATCTCAACGGGTAAAAACATCAAATGAATAACTACAACAAATTAACCAAATGACGACATAATGATCCTTATTGAAGTGTTTTCTTACGATTTATACAAGGTTTTCTTGTAAAATCCTGTTTTGTTGGTCATGTATATGAACATTATTCAGGGCGAGTTTGTACTTGTTACTTTTAAACATGTTAATAATTTCATTCACAATTTTATGAACCAAACATCTTATAAAATTAAAAATAATAGCACATGTTTCCATCTTGATCATATAATCTGAAATTTATAATAGATTTTGACTTTCTACAGTCAAACAGTCTGTATTGCTACAAAATTTTGACTTTCTACAGTTAAACAGTCTGTATTGCTACAAAATTTTGTCTTTCTACAGTCAAACAATCTGTATTGCTACAACATTTTGACTTTTTACAGTCAATTAGTCTGTATTGCTACAAAAGTAGTAAATATTGCAGAAATTAAACATTGTTTAGAAGTGTAAGGTGTAAAATTTGGTAATTGAGATTATAATTTATAGTTAATTAGGTATTAACAGATCAGACGGAGCACTTTTCGATTCGACTAATTGACAAAATAAAGAAAATAAAACATCAAATCAGATGAATTGATTGGTGAATGAACAATCATGGAATAGTTACTGGTACCTAATTTGCCCAGTTTCAGCCATATTTTGCTCGAATTGTCTGCTGCGTTAATGGGGATTGTTCGATGAAGATGAAATCAAATTTTGATTAGGGCAAGGAAACTGAGTACACATCCGAATAAACGTGTAGAAAGTATCCACCTAACATTTTTTTTGTCCTTTTTTTTTTATTTTTTTAAACCCAACAAACATTCAATTTTATTGAAAGAGGTTGATATGATCAATCCCAATTAATTTTACACCAACTTAAAAAATAAATACAATTAACCTTCAACTGAAAATGACTTATTAACTTATTGTTTTTTCAAAAAGCAAATAAATCAATAAGTTGTTTTTGAAATCTAAAAAGACTTTTAAAAATAACTTTTTATAAAAGGGTGTTAAGTTGTTTTTAAAAAGCTAAAAATTTTAGTTTTTTAAAATGACTTATGAATTATTAACATAAAATTACAAATATATATTCACTCTTTACCTTTTATCCAATAACATTAAAAATAGTGTCAATAAAAAAAGGTACTTTTTGGTCATTTTAAAAATTAATTTTGGAAAGATAATCAAACACATTTTTAAAACTTTATTTCAAAACGTCATAAGTTAATAAGCACTTTTAACAAAAAGTTATTTAAAGATAAATAAGCAATCCCAAACAGGGTCTAAATCTTCATGCCCGGTAGGTTGAAAACCATCCATTAGTATTTTATTTTTAATCTTTAGGTTTCATAAATTACACATATGAACCCTAATATTTGACATTTGTAACCAGTGGCGGACCCAGAAATTTTTTTCATGCGGGGCGAAATTTTTTTTGGGCATTTGAGGATCACTAGGGGTGTTCAAAAAAATCCGAATCCGAAATTTCCGAAAAAATCAGATATCCGGAGGTTCGGATATAATTCGGATTCGGATACCTATTTTGAAAATTTTCGGATAGTTCGGATATCCGATATCCGAAATAGTTTTTTTCGGATATTTTTTCGGATATTCGGATAATTTTTCGGATATTCCGGATAGTTTTTTGATATTTTTCGGATATCCGGATATTTTTCGGATATTTGGATATCCGAAATATATATTTTTTGAATTTTTTTTATTTTTTTCCTGATTCGGATATCAAAAATCACTATCCGAAGTTTCGGATATCCGAAAATGAACATCCCTAAGGATCACTATATAATAAATTTTTTTCTCTTTGTTCAGATCGGGTTAGGTTGAATCGGGTCGGACCGTGTTAAAAAAGGCAAACAAACTTATAAAAACATAATAAAAATACAATATATCTAAAGTTGCTCTTATGTCTGATAAAATACTAAAATATGAGGGTTTGGTTGTGCTAGTAGCAGGTCAGAACGGGTGCAGGTTAGGATGAGTTTTAAGGAAAATCAGTTTGGATTTAAAATGATCATTTTAAAAAACTTCAATTTTGTTCAAATTAAAGTAAATTGTAACTAAACAAATAGTTTAATTGAATAATTTTTAGTGATTTTCTAATCAAATATAATATTGATCATTTTTATTCGTTTGAATCCATTATATTCACATCCTTTTAAGTTATCCATCTTAGCACGCGTTGTGTTAAGGTGTTAGTTATCTCAACTCATTTGAAGTTATGATTTTATATTATAATGTTGCTCATTTCAACCGAAAATACAATAATTGTTTACTCAATATTCGCATTTTTCTTGTTATGAGTTAAGATTGTCAGGCATAATTGTTTCCTACTGAGTTTTATTTTTAAAAGTATATTAAAAACATCTATAAAGACTTTTTTTAAGTATCTCTTTCTATAAAAAAACAAGTATAGCTATCACTTAAATTATCAACATAAGTCCAATTATTCAAGTTAAGGGAGGCAATTGCAAATATTAAGAGGATCGATCAAGATTTTAACATATATATACTACTGGAAAAAAAATTCAGGGAGGACGGCTGCCCCCTCCCCAAGCTAGGGGTGGGTACGCCACTGTTTGTAACCCATATAGTCCCAACTAATGCCAAGTATCATTTCGTACTTTTGATTAAAAGTTTACATTAAATATTAACATCAAACAACATACAACAAACCATTAGAGATGTTAAATTTAATAGTCAATATCAAATTTGAACAGCAAACAAGTAATTTCAATTCATCCGAGATTTTCAGCATACACTTCAATTTGTTTTAACACTTTAAATAAACTCTTCAAACATGATATAAATATGAAAATTTAAACCACACAAAAAAGTTAGATATATCTATTGAAACCCAAAATTGAACTAAGATAGATTTTCAATTTTACAATTCAAGAATAAGAAACTTACAATTTTACACTTTATATGAAAGAACTTTCAAACCAAATTTTCTTACTATAAGACTATAGTATAATATACAAGCATTAAATTAGAAGCCGTAAATAAATAGAGTCCATAGACACATGATCTAAAAAAAAGGTGAACGACACGGCCAACATGAGGGTGGTAAATCGTGTGATTCAGGGAAAATTGGGTGGTGTCGGGCTTTGAACCCTAGACCTTCTTTATGGATTCTCACCCCCTTACCACTAGCCCACCGTCGCGGGGACAATAGACACATGATCTAGGTGAAGGCTATTCTAGTTTCATTAACAACTTAAGAAGAAGAAGAAGAAGAAGAAGAAGAAAGGAGAACTAATTAGTTTTATTTAGTTAACTAGTTAGTTAACCAAGGGCTTCTAGCCTAATGGTTACCCCTTTGGCTTTCCTGTGGGAGGTCACTTGTTCAAATCCCTCCCAAGGCGAAATAGGGGTCCTTGAGAGGTCAGGGGTTTTTCGGTACGGTTTTCTCCTGGGGTGATGGTGGGGTCTCAACGGAGGTCATGGTAACTAGACCTTAGTGACGTTGTCTGGAAATCAGTGGTTCACATGTTATCTCAAATGCCGTTCAAAAAAAAAAGTGAACTAGTTAGTTTTGTTATTTAATTTTATGATGGGGGTTTACCCTTTGATTTTCTTTTCTTGGTAAAAATATCATTTTAAAATCTTAACAGATTTTTTTAAGAAAAATTAATGTTAGACCTAAAAAAATATTTTACAAAATGAGTGTTACTCTTTTAAGTAAGCTAGACACAAAAGTTGTTACTTATTTTTTTTATTTTATACTTTTTGAACAACAATTTTTTCCATATTTATTTTGTCCGCTATGAGACTTGAAAACACAACATATTTTAGGGAGTAACCCTTAACACAACTTGGCATCGTTGGGACAAATTTTTTTTTTTTTAGATTAATCTGTCAATTTTTATTCTTATATTTTCTATTGGATTTCATTAACAAAGGTGAAAGATTACGATAAACTGGCAGGTAAGCGGACAACTAGTTGCGCCGCAGCCCCTTTTAAATTGCAAATCCAATCCTACTAAAAACAATTTTTTGAGTCATAGGAGCCGTGATGTTGCTATTCAAGACCAGAAAATTCACAGCCTCCGGGCCAAGAACCCAAATGTATCAAAAGCAGAGGGGGACAAATTGGTCCTATCATCCAAGAGTAAACTCATACTAGGAAACTTGAACCGAATACTTCATACAAGAGAAGTCAAATGATAGCTTCATATTATAAGCCCTTTGGTGTAAAAAAAATAAATTATAATTATTATCTAAAAAGCTTTAAAGTGATGTTTAAGTAGGTCAAAAGTGCCGTCGATCGCAGGTTTCTTGCATACATGACGAAGCCTAAATTCTAATTAAATCTCTGGGCTGGTTATGAGACCTTCGATTAACATTGTTTTATTACATTAATTAATTAAAAAAATTAGTGGATGGAAACTAAAAAAAATCAAAATAGCCACTTGAGATACTTGTATATTTGGCATCAAACAATAGCTCAAATGAAAGAGCAATTTATACACACAAACATTTTTCGGAGACCCATCAAAGCACAAAAGCTAGGATCTTTCAGAAAATAGATTCATATTCGAAGAGTGCATAACCACATGTATAAGCTAAAGTAATTCTTTGATAAATGATCACTATGAGTCATTCTTCCGGTTGTTCAATCATTTGATAACTAAAGTCATTCTTTGATAAATGATCACTATGAATCAGACTCAATAAAATTTGATCAATCCTTTTTTCTGTAGTTAAGGTAGAGAACTGAACCAAAAATTATCTTTTTTCGTCATCAATCGAATCACTCTTTATGCCTAATAAAGTAATAATAGTTATTACTTATGACTACTTTTATGTTCACAAAATTTGTATTAGGGTCGTAATCACGTGTTTAGTGAGTCAAAGTTGATAAAAGAAGCTCCAACTTTTCTTGAATGTACTTTCATTTTATGTTTAAAAGAAGTGTTGACCTTAGGATAAATGAATTATTTATTTAATATTTTTATTGGTATTAAAATATTTCTTAACTTATTGAGCTTCCTCTTCAACATGTAATTATATTACTAACGAGCCTATAATTATATTTATATATTTATATATATACACATCATCTAAATAAGAAAAAAAATTGAGTTTCATACAGTGCTCAAACTTGATATAGGCATATGAACTTATCAACTTAGAAAAACCTATAGTTTAAAGATACATAATTTAGTTTGAACAACAAAAAGTGCATATTAGACAACAGGTTAATATCTCGTGTATTACATGAATTGTGTAAAAAAAATATTATATAGTAGCTAATAAAAGTTTGAGATTTATAAAACGATTTTTTAGATAAAATATGATTGAATTTACGTACATATACAAATTTTAATTGATAAAACAATAATATCATTTTTTAAATTATTTTTTAAAACTTCATTTTAAAAACATTGTTTTTATATAGAAATATTGTTTTTTTAAAATTCTGGTTTTTGGTTATTGTAGAAAAATTGTTTTTATTTAATTTTTATTTTCAAATTTTATTTTTCAATAAAAAGATTTGATTTTTATGTATTATTAATTTGTTATTAATATGAAAAGGTTTAGCTATTAAAACTTAATTTAATATGAGAGAATACATGATTATTTTAATACGAGAGAATTGAATGATATAGTAAAACTTAACACGTGATAAAAGTGATTTAAAAATTTGACAAGTGTTATTTTGTCGGTTAGAAGTATAAGATAAATTATTACATGTAATCATAATTAACAATTTCTTTTCTCCTTCCCTGGGATATACATACATGAATAAATAGTGAAAAAATAAATACATTACAAAAATACCCTTGATGTTTGGGCAAAAATCACTTTTGTCCAATCCAAAATTTATTAACACACTGAGTCCCCCGTGTCTCCAAGTTTAACATGTTTGTCCGATACTCCGAGTCCGATTAACTATAGCTGATTAGGAAGCATGTTAAATTTTTGTAAAATAACATTCATGCTCCTCTATGACACGAAATTTTCGTCCTCTTAGTTTGGTTAAATTGTCAGGTTTCATCCATTGTTATTTCTTATTTCGTTGGCTTGTCTTTATTTTCCACTTACTTGGTAAACCATGGGGTCCCGATACTTAACTAACGAGGAGGAACATGTAATACGAAGGTTAAAATCAACTTGTTTCCTAGCTGGCTATAGCTATACTAAAACTTAAATGGCAAAGTTCAAACTAAAGACTTTTTTCTCCTTGAAATGTTGTCCTGTGAAACCAAATTAAGAAACACATATGCATAGTCAAATACAAATATATTATATATTAGGTTAAATCTCGTGTGTTACACGGTTTGAATAAATAAAATGTTATATAATTTACAATAAAAACAAGTTATGTCTTCAAAAAGCATATGTATTGCAATAGTTAAATGAATATATATATATATATATATATATATATATATATATATATATATATATATATATATATTACATAAGTTGAATAAAATACAATTTAAATTGTTAATATTTAGAGTCATTAAAATAAATCATTAAATAAATAAACTTTAAAGTGACGATAGTAAATTTTGCTAAGTTAATTATGAAATATATTGTATTTAACTATGTATTAACGTTTTTATGTTATCAATATTCATTCTATTAATATATAAATTATCATATAAATATTTTTGAACTATGAACTTGAATTGCAATTAAATTTAATACATATAAAAAACTAACAATAAATATTTGAATTTTTTAAGAAAATAAATTACTATAATAATTGGTCAAATTTGTTAATCATTGATATTAGTAAAGAATTGTTAACAAATGAATTAATGTTGCAAATTTATGGCGGGAAAATGAATCAAAAGATGCATCATTGCATGTAATGTGACAAAAAAAACTCATTTATTATATAAGATAGATAATGGGTTAATTTGGTTTCTTCGTCTTTTATTTTATGTAAAATTGAAACTAATCCAACTTTTGTTTTTTGAGAAAACTTAAACCAAACCTGTCAGTTTCTATTTGGATTTGGATGTTTTGGTTTTTTTTTTTTCAATTTTGGTTCGGTTTTTCGGTTTCATATGCGACTCTAAGCTAGAGGCACTAAAGTTTAAACTAATTCATCCATCATTTTCATTAATCAAAATAACACCAACACCTTTCAAATTCAAACACAACAACCAGATTGTTTAAACATCTCAACCTCACAGAAAACAACGTTTTTGATTACTTCTCGTGATCCCATTCATTGCCACTACACGCAACACCACTTTTCAGATTCATGAAATCAAAATTCAGTTCAGACTTTAAACTTTTTTTTTTTAAGTCAATTCCCAATTTGTCCATTTTGACCCAAAAAAGGACCAAAATGTCCAAATGGTTTCTATTGTCTTAAACCATTGGCGTCCCGCCCGTAATCGGATCCAGCTATGGGCAGCCCGCCCATAACCGCCTATGTTGAAATATATTATTACGGGCGGGACACCTATGATTTAAGCCAATAGAAACCATTTCAATATTTTGTTCCTTTTTTGTGTCAAAATGAACAAATTGAGGATTTACTCTTTTTTTTTCGAAATTGAAACCTGAAAATGAAATGCAACTCCAAAAATCACTACAAGCATTGGGCTTGGTCGGGCCCGTTTGGTTGAAACCCAACACAAACACTTCTTACACGTCAACATGTAACGGCCACATGTTGTCAGTAACAGATATAGGAAATTTTTTCAGTGAGTTCGTTTTTTCTAAACGCTTTAATTAGATAGAATTGAACATAAGAATTTCCAGATCAGTTTGACAATTCGAGTCTTGTAATGTTCATCATGTAATAATAGTCAATATATTAAGTCAATAATTAAAAAAAAAATCGTCATTAAAGAGTTTGGATATACAAAGTGAACGCTCGTTTAAGTTTTTCTAAGCTCCGGACCAAGCGGGAGTCCCTGGTTAAACAGAACTTGGAAAGAATTACTGATTTCAGAAAGTGAATTTAACACGATCCTGTATAAATTCAAGCATGATTATCAAGAATTGTTTAACAAAGATCATTTAACTCATTCAAATTTGCAAACTGTTGGGAAAAATTACATTAATGATTCACCTTTAAAATATTAATGGGTTCACCTAAGCTTTTCGGCCTGTCGAAAACACAAAATTCCAACTAAATCTTCGAAATGTGGTGGGTTCCAGTGAACCCACTCAAATGAATGTGGATCCGCCTATGCGTGTCGTTGCTATAGCCTATAGCGACGATATTTTCGGGCTATAGTGACTACAATGGTCATAGTTAAAAATGTTTTTCCTTGTAGTGACACATGAACACAAAGATATCCAAAACACAAACATAAACAATGATTGATATATTTTAAATAGCAACATCTAACAAACATGTCCAGTAATTCTTGTTCGTAACATAACTATTTGTAAGATCTGGGAATAAAACATAAGCAAACCTTACCTCTATTTCTGACAAAAGATGAAAACTTCATCCCTGTAAAAGAAAACTAATTTAGCGTACATCTAACAGACATGCCCAGTAAATCTTATTCGTAACATAGCCTATAGCGTTCGCTACTTCCGTATATGTTACATAGCAAACTAATTTAATTGGTTTTTCTTTCACCAAACAGATGAAACTTCATCCCTGTAAAAGAAAAGACCAGAAACTACATCTTCTCCATGAGTAGGTAATAAAGCAAGCCTAACAACACTGTGTGCACCTTCTTCAACATTCAAAGGTCCTGTAAATAAATTTAAATTTGTTTTCACATGCCCTGGGCAAACACAGTTTATGATACACTTGTTCATATGCTTCACTGCTAACAATCTTGTGTATGCATTCATGGCTGCTTTTGATAATGTATATGCAGATAAAAAAGATGGCCACTTCTTTGTTTCTAAAGAACCCTCTTTCAAATCTTTAAGAAACCCTTCAAGGATCTCATCGATTCGTTCTTCGTTCAGAGTTTTAGTATCGTTCAAGATGTTACAAGCCCACTCGTTGATTACGAACTGTCAATAACATGTTTGTCATGTTAGTATGATTTTGAATTTAGGACGACCCGTTAAACATGAATTAGAAAATGGTGTTAAATTTTTTTTGCAACCTTTAACTTTCCGGCACTCGATGAAACATTGACGATTCGAGGAGAATCAGACGAGGAGAGAAGAGGCATGAAAGCTTGGATCATCCTCTTTGCTCCATAATAATTTGTTTGAATGCATTGTTCTCCTAAGTTATATGGTTGTGTAGAAATTTCTCCCCATTTGATATATGTTGATTCCTGGAATAATCATATAAATATAATATAATATATGATAGGTTATATATGATACTAGAATGACAGCCAAAACCTAAGGCAAATCTCGCATCTGACAGTAAACATGAGAGATGTTAGGCTTATAAGAAGTGATTCGGATAAAATATCACCAACGTGTTTTGCGCGCATTGGTTAAAGAAGGGAATTACCCAATTAAGTGGAGGCTGAATTTTAGGGTATCGGTCACTATGCACAGGGGCGAAGCATCTAGTTGAAAGGTGGTTGTTCTAATGGTGGGGATGGTGAGGTGAAAAATCTTCTAAAAAACAACGATTTTGGATCGCATTTTTGTTATTAACTGTTGTTTTTCAACATCGGATATGAGTAAAAGCTTAGCTCTGATACCAATTGTTGTCACATGCAGTTAAACAATCAGATTTCTCAACTCTTGACCATGAGGATTTAGGGGACAACCCGCGAATCTTTCTTTCTATTCAATCTAACCCCTATTTATAGGCTCGATCTACTAATCTTGCTCAACAAAAAACCTAATTAGCCTACCAAACTTCCAGGGCCGGCTCTATATGTTATAAAATTAGGCAACGGCCTAGGGCCCCATATTTTTTAAGGCCTCATTTTAAAACAAGTTTTGAGCCACTATAATATGATTGTGGGCTTAATTTTTTGATTTTTATTACTATTTATTTGATCGACAGAGAGGAAAGTCTGAAAACTAAAGAAAACTCTTATTTCGGTTTGGTTTTTATTTTCAAATGTCCGGTTTTAGTTTTAGTTATTCAAAAACTATTATTTACTGTTTGGTTTACGGTTTCAACTAACCGTAAAAACCATACCACAAACACCCCTAATATAGGATCGCGTAAACTGGCAAGAGATCAAATGAATCAAAGAGACGTAAGAAAAGAATGTAAGTTCTCGAAAGAATGAAGGGCCTCGGATTTTAGCTCCGTCTAGGGTCCTCAAATCGGTTGAGCCAGTCCTATAAACTTCAATAAAACTTATTAAAGCAAACCCTTAAACTTTGACAGCATGACAAATCTAGATTAATAGTGAGACTAGAACATTTAAACAAACATTCTACATCTAGAAGCTTACCTCACCATTTGATACCTCTTCTATTGCATTTGCATCCACACTCAATCCTAAAATCCCAGCATTATTCACCTATATATGAGTAGTTTTGAATCAGTACATGTGTTAAGTATAATATATAGAAGAAGAAACCATATGATATACCAAAATATCAAGCTTCCCATATTTGGATTTCACAAAGTCAACAAGAGAAGATATGCTACATGGATCCAACACATCAAGTTGATGAAAAACCAGATTCTTGAAAAATGAACAGCCTTCAAGATTTTTCATAGCAGATTCACCTTTCTTCTCGTCTCGAGCGGTTAACACGACTCGAACTCCTTTCGAAGCCAACTGTTTGCATATTTCTAAGCCTATACCTTGGTTCGATCCGGTAACTATTGCATACCTACAAAACACAACACAAAAATTGAAATATTATTAAAAAGTTTTAGTTATTTGATTTGATTAAAGGGATATTGAATGTGGTATGGATCAATTAAGTACCTTTGTGTTGCAAGAAAGTTTGAGTCTTGATTTGTGATGGCCATTCTTGAGTTCCTTCTTGGATGGAGTGGGTGAGTACGTGTGATTAAGTTAGTGAGAATATAAATGCATATAGGACTTTCAAAAGCAACAAGACAATAGTTTTTGTAAGTATTTGTTTTTTTTTTATGATTATTTGAATTGTTTTAATTAACCAAGGCTTGTGTCAGATTTGTCTGCAAGATGTATGGAACCATTTGGCATCATGAAACATTTGTGCATCGGAGATCTTGTGTGGAATCGATCCAGTCGTGTATTTGACACGTGACACCGCTATGGTTGTTGTGTAAATAAGAAATAAAACCTTCTGCGGGTGCTGTTGGGTTTTTTTTAATCGGGTTTCAAGTTATTCAAGTCGAGTTATATGGGCTTTTTGTTATAGAAATCCTGTCCGTTTATCAACCCAAATAAGAACCATGTTAATCGATTTCAAATTTATTCAGGTCATGTTAATCGTTATTCAGGTTTCTAAATACAAATTGCAATGTTTGCTTTATAATTTAACTTAACAAGTTAACATGATATTTATTAAATAATATGTATAAAATATTTTATAAGACCACTCTTAATATAATTTTTCATTAAAATTCATGTGGTAAACACATATAAACTAAATTTTCATTAGTACAAACCAAATCATATCAGACAATCATATAAACTAAAAGGAAAATACTGAATCTTATTAACCAAACTATACCAACAAAACAAAGCATTATATTCACAACAAAAACATAACATATGAAAAGAAAATTATTTTTTTTTTGTTTTATGTATGTATATGTATAATTAACTTTTTCTTATGTAAATTTAGGTTAAATGATTTTATATGATCAACCTTTTTTAATCCGATTATTAAACTGAATACTATATTCAGGCTCACGTTCTATCTTAAATAGATTTTGGTTGTTCGTGTTCTATCTTAATTGGGTTTGGGTTACTTAATTCGGGTATTGGGTAAATACGACACATCCAATATTGACAGCACCCTTTAAACGTATTAGTTGTGGGTGAGAGAGAAAATATATAACTACGAGTTTAATTTGAACTTCCACCCAACTCCATATCATATTTTCTTAATTTTTGTTGTGGTTTTCTCTTAGCTGATGTTTTGTTTTGTAACTAAAATTGAAATGAATATCCCAGGTTAAATAGAAAGCAACAAAGAAGAAAATATATAAATTGTTAAGAGAATAATATATTTTATTAAGATGTGACAGATTTTGAATATTTTATAATTTTTTATATTAAATAAATGAGAGATAAAGTTATATGTGAATAATATAATAATAAACACATGTAAGGCTGTAAACGAACCGAACGAACACGAACGAGCCCTTGTTCGTGTTTGTTTGTTTAACTTTTAACTTGTTCACGAACGGTTCACGAACACTAACCGAACGAAAATTTTAGTCGTGTTCGTTCATTAAGGAATTTAGCTTATTCATGAACGGTTCACGAACGATAACGAACACATATTTTTTACACAATAAAAATCAACATTCTTAATCTCAAGCATTAAATTAAAATATTATAATATTAAACTAAAAATAACTTAAATTTTATGGTATTAAACTAAAATTAAAAATTAAAAATATACAACTCATTTAATGAATAAATATAATAAATGAACTTAATTAACCGAACGTAAACGAACATGTTACTGAACGTTCACGAATATAAATGAACGAACACGACCTATGTTCATGTTCGATCATTTAACTAAACGAATGTAATTTCTTGTTCGTGTTTGTTCATTTATTAAACGAACGAACATAAACGAACTTTCCGCCGAACGGTTCACGAACTGTTCGCTGAACATTCGGTTCATTTACAACCCTAAGCACAGGAGCCGGCGGTGAAATATAGAAAATAATTCAAGCAAAAATTTTCTTATCAACTCCTTAATAACATTGTTTGCCAAAAGGTCTTATAGCTTAATGGTACCCCTTGACCTCCCGAATGAGAGGTCTTGAGTTTGAGCCTCGGCTGAAGCTAAAAATTGTTCTAAGTTGAGCTAGGGGGTTTTTCCAATGACGTTAGGTGTTTAAAAAAAATAAGGTTGTTTAATTAAAACACAAGAAAACAGAACAAACAAATATTTCAAGACACATGTGATTAATATTAATTTATGACATTATGTTGATAGAAGGTCATTATTTTTGCTCTTGATGTTTTGCTAGAGGTTATATGGTGAATAGTTAATTAAAGACTAATAACATGAAAAATAAAAATAAAAAGACAAAATACATTTTAAAATCAAAATAAAGTAAACAATATAAATTCGATAGTTTGACCATAAGAAGGTGCCTCAACATAAATCATTTGTTTTTAATAAAACTTAGAACGCTTAACCTCTTGAAAAAATTATACAATTCTAACCTAGGTCTTAACACATCTAGGTAGAGTTGAGCTCGAGCTCAACTCAATTATCTTTTAATTAATCAATATATTTTAAATACTAATTTAATATTTATTTATTATACTTTTCAAATTTAACATAAAATATAAGATTTAAAAATATTTATCATAATTTTATATATAAAAATATTTAATTTTATAAATATATACTTAATCAAATAAATAAAAATTATATAAATAAAATACTTGTTTAGGCCTAGAGATACATATGTTAAGCTCAGGCTCAGGCCCATGCTCGAGCTCGATATCATGCTCGTTTAGGATCGGTTCATTCGAAATTTTTACTGATCTAATCCTGAGTAATTCATGACCTAGCTTTATTCATTTACACCATTTACACCTTTAATGACCGACTTTGTATATACTTATATGGCATGTTTTAAAAAGGATGATGGCCGTTTAGCATTAGACTTTTGGCAACTAATGGAGCATCTTTTATAATGATTCTAAATTGTTTGATTTGTTTTTGAGGTCTCTCACTCTCTCCCCAATGAGGTTTAGGTTTGTCCCATTAAAGTTAACATATTATTTATTAATTAATATATCTATTAAACACATTTTTTATGAAGTTATTATATCTAATATTTTTCATTTTGTCGACTAGAAATGAATGGATATCATAATCAGAAACCAAAACTTCAAATCTAATATTCTCCTAAAGCAAAAATTACACCAAATTCTTACGTGTCTAGAAAATATACAAAATGTTCAAAAAAACATGCATAAAAATGATAATTTAAAAAAAACAAAAAAAACTTGCGTGACAAATTTGCCTAATTTATAAGTTCTACTCTTAAATCAAGTCTTAAGCCATATCTACTTACAGGTGAGGTCAACTAATGCTGCAAATTGGCATATGTCTGTTCTATTCTGTTGCTTTTTACTCCTCAAAATAGAAGCCTGCAAAAAGTTTCAAAAAACAAAACAAATTAGCTTTTTAAACATCATATTTCTAATATTCCTTGTGAAAATATATCACATACAAATTTTTTTTGTGGCAAACATTAAGGTTTATAAACATGTTTGCCTTCTACTCGATTTAATATCGGAAACAGCAAAAATGTTTCATACCTTTGGCTGCTTCATGGAATTGCCAAAATAACCTATTCCAAAAGACAAAGTAGTGTAGCCAGCAACAATTTCAACAGATTTCAGTTGTGGTGGCGATCCAATACCCTATTACAATCAATTCAAAATTATTATTAAACTTTAAATAAAAAACCCACTGGAGCATTGCTTTCATCAACATCATCATCGTTGTACTAAGTATATCCCACACGAACTCAAACACACGAACTCAGCCCTGGTGTGATGATAAT
The DNA here is from genome assembly GCA_009363875.1 of Mikania micrantha. Taxonomy (NCBI): domain Eukaryota; kingdom Viridiplantae; phylum Streptophyta; class Magnoliopsida; order Asterales; family Asteraceae; genus Mikania; species Mikania micrantha. Next base: position 51,078,031 of record CM018689.1, on the reverse strand, counting down.
TTACCCAGAAAACTCAAACACACGAACTCAAGAACTTTGCGATTATGAGCCAGAAAACCAGAATTCTTTATTAAATCAAAAAGTGGTACACCAAAACCAATAATCTATACCCCTATTTATAATAAACCAAAAGATAAACCACAAATAAATTCTATCCCTAAAAATCTGCTTAAAACAATCTTAATTTAAACAAAACTAAAAAACTCAAATAAAAAAACCAAACTTTCTAACTTTTAACCCCTTTGACTATTGGGTATTTACAAGATTAGTCCAACAATCACCCCCCTAATCTTGTAATACTCATTCCATTATCACAATAGTGCAGGCCCAAAACCATCATCTTGAGTTAAATTGACCTCTTCCTCCTTCGGTTTTGACTTTGGACATTCATAGGCATAATGACCAAGTTCTTCACATCTATAGCACTTGACCCTAGACTTGTCACGTTGCCCCCTTTGATCTCTTCCTTGTTGACCCTCACGGCCCACTTCAGTCCTAATACTTTTGCCTCGGTTTTGTTGGCAACAATCACAGCCACCACACCTTCCCTTCTTCTCTTTAACTTGTTTATCATTATGAACAAGTAAGAGTTTTTCACGCACATCTCTAGCCAAGTCTTCTTCAGGTTTCACACGCTCCTCATAAGCCTTCAAACGACCCACCACTTCTTCGAATGCCATATTCTCAATCTCGGAATATTGCTCAATTGAAGCCACAATAGGTAAGTATTTTGGAGGTATAGAGTTTAGAAACTTCCTTACCATTACTTCTTCTTCAAGGGAGGACCCAAGACTCCTATATTTAGATTGTATCCCACTCAATCTTCCCGCGAATTCATCCACGGTCTCGGTCTCTAGCATCCTCATTCCTTCCAACTCACTCCTAAGTGTTTGCAGGCGAGCCTTTTGAACCCTCTCGGCTCCTAAGAATCTCACCCGTATGGCATCCCACACATCCTTTGGCTCTTGGTACTTAGAAACTTGAAGGAGAACATCTTCGGGTATTGATTGAAAGATCAAAGCTTTGGCCATATTCTTCCTTCTTGCATCTACTCCTCCTCCTGTCACAGGATCTATGGCATCTTGCAACCCGTGTGCTGCCAAAACAGTCTCCATCATGATGGACCAGGCTGTGTAGTTGGTTGTGGTCAGCTTTGGGCAAAACAAACTCACATTGCCGGGCTCACGAACTGGTCCAACAACCCCACCAGCAGGTATGGCCATCAGTTCAACAAAAAATTACCTTATCAAAAACAGAATAAAACCAGCAGCACCCACCAGATCAATCTGTCACAGATTGATTTTCACCCCTTAATTCCTGAATCACTCAAGATTGAAACCAACTGGAACTTTCACAGCCCCCCTCCTTCGTTCAAACCTATCGCAGGTCAAATTAAAACCAGTTGAAGCCTTCACAGCTCCTTCCAGTTCCTGAATCGCACAGGATTGAGACCAATTGAAGCGTTCACAGCTCTCGGTCAGACTATCCAGCCCTCACAGCCTCCAACAGAACACCGATTGAAGCTCTCACAGCCTTCAACCCAAAATCGAACCCAAAATTGAGAGTACTAACCTGCGTCGCACAAGCTTACTACCCAAACCCTTGATTTTTCTATCGGCTTCTTGATCGACTCACACAATCAAGTCTTCTGCTTCACAGTCGCCTCACACGACCCAAGCTTTCACCGCGATGATCAATTCTTCACAGCTTCGGCCTTAGACTTGATTGCCTCACGCAATTGGTCTTCTCCTTCTCTGATCGCCCTTCTGAATCGAGCCTTCAACAGGCTCTGATACCAATTGATGATATCAGCCCTGGTGTGATGATAATTTACCCAGAAAACTCAAACACACGAACTCAAGAACTTTGCGATTATGAGCCAGAAAACCAGAATTCTTTATTAAATCAAAAAGTGGTACACCAAAACCAATAATCTATACCCCTATTTATAATAAACCAAAAGATAAACCACAAATAAATTCTATCCCTAAAAATCTGCTTAAAACAATCTTAATTTAAACAAAACTAAAAAACTCAAATAAAAAAACCAAACTTTCTAACTTTTAACCCCTTTGACTATTGGGTATTTACAAGATTAGTCCAACAGTGTAGCCAGCAACAATTTCAACAGATTTCAGTTGTGGTGGCGATCCAATACCCTATTACAATCAATTCAAAATTATTATTAAACTTTAAATAAAAAACCCACTGGAGCATTGCTTTCATCAACATCATCATCGTTGTACTAAGTATATCCCACCATTAACAAAGTTAAGGGAGGGTCTAAGGAGGGTAAGATGTAGGCAGAATTACCTCTACACCGCCTCGTAGGAATAGAGAGGCAGCTTCCAATGATACCCCCGGCTCATGACGTCTGATTAACCGAACTACCCAACACTTTTAACGTTATTTTCACAAAAATTAAGTAAAATAACGTTTAGTGCAATATTTTCGCCCCTCGAGGGCCAAAACATATATATATATACTATATGCACGAACCGCAAATGGGATCAAAATGATTCAGGTTGAAACGAGGTCGAGTTGACAAACAAGCATTTTGGTGTCCATTTAAATAAATTATATTATGACAAATGCATTAACTAGAACTACAAAACAAACAAACAAACTTACCCAGTATATTCCCACTTTTCAGTAGAATCTAAGGGAAAAGATGGACACAAACCTTACCCTCATCCCAGTTGGGATAGAGAGGCTGCTCCGAAGGAGTCCCCGGCTCAAAGTTATCATTTGAAGTTGATCATCCCAACACTTTTATCGTTATTTTCACAAAACAAGTAAAATAACGTTGAAATTAGTGCAATTTACTTTTGCCCTTTGAGGGCCCACACATATATACATTATATGTGTGCACCTCAAATATACATTAACTAGAACTACAAAAACAATATGATTACAATAATAATATAATAATTGGATAAAAACGACCCTGGAAAATACTTGGGCCAACCTTGATCCCCTTAGACACATTCCCTTCTACCTAAATATTTTCATTCGATCCGTTTGAAATTTAACACAACCAAAATCGACCCATTTATTTATAAATAAATGGGCAATGGGTCGAAATTGCCATCTCAAGTGAATTTGAATCATGAACTAACAATTGAGGGAGCCTCAGCTTGCACAAGCAGAATTCCAGCACTTCCATGCTGACAACTCTCTTTATGTACAGTTTGCAAAACTTCTGAGCATGCGGCACTTGGACCAGCCTGCAATCTGCATTGAAAGTCAACAATATTTTACTCATATAGGAGAATATACAGATCCACATTTAACTGTACAGTGTGCAAACGTGTTGAACTAACAAAATAAGAAGTCACTATTTTATTTAGGAAACTAATAAATGGAACATAAAAATGCAAGTCATACAGTGATGAAGAAGTGCAACATTCTTGAGCAGCAAAATTTCTCATTAAACATTCTCCAGCACCACTTGCACAACAACCAACTTTTAAAGTTGCACCAAAAGAGTCCTTTGAGGAGGCCCAACAACCAGAACCATATGTTGCTGCTAGTCCCACACGCCCACGAACCTATTTCATATTTAAAGAAATAGCGTATGGATTAAATAAAATGAGCTCGAATAAATATATAGATTTCAAAATTATAAAAAGCAAACCTTTAATGCGATGCCACCACTAGATGCTCCAGATGCTACATTCCCTTCTTTATCGATACATATAACTCCCACGGTATCCATGATGCTGTCCATAGCATGATCTCTACCCGTCATGAGATGTGAACCATCTAAATCTAGAACAAACAGGATATTCGTTATTAATATAATTTGAGAACATGTATCAGATTTGAATAGGAGTAATGGAAACATATATGTTTAGAAAATATGTAGCAGGTTTTGGTAGGAAACAACACAATTTAATAGCATACCTGGTGCATTACCAACTTGTAGAGAACTAGATGATGGTTTGCCTGAAGAACTTCGAGATTTGGAATCTTCAAGCATTGCTTTATAATATTTCCATTGTTCTTTTGCCTTTCTTGTCACAAGCCACTATCAAATGCAAAAAAAGGAATTTGTGATATTGAGAACCGTAGTAAAATATATTATACTGTCAAATGAGGCCAGAATGAGCCTACCTCATTGGTTTCTTCAATGGTTCCAAGAAAATTAACGCCCTTAGATTTAGCCCAAGCACGGGCACCCTCACCAGCCAAAAACCTAAGAGGATATTGAAGAACAGAAAAGAAAGAATGGTTTCAGCAGAATTCTAATCAAAAGTTACTTAATTAACCATTAGCAATTATTATTCATGACATTACTTTCAATTTACAAGTATTCTTAATGCTATGTTAACAAGGGGCATTTTTGATTTTTGGTCAACTCAAACTTTGCATCCTCTGGGGCAGCAGATGTATGTAAATAATTAATTTATAAGATATGATACACAAACTTAACAATCTCTTTTGATTTTAGGTCCACTTTTGCCTCATTTTGCTTCAGTTGAAATAATAAGTAGATTTCTACAAGTATAGAAGCCTATAAACCAACAGATCAGTTTTTACCAGTAAAAGATGGATGGTTCAACAGCAATGAAAAAAACTATTTTAAACCTTAGAAAACAAAAACTAAAAGAATGTTTACATGGGAGGAATTCGACCCAGTAGGAATGAACCCAACATCTGCTCCTTGACCAACAATGCTGCAATCTTGATGGCATTTTCTACACCTGATGATCATTTGCTTCAAATAAAGAGAGAATATATATGAGACAAAAACCCCAAAATATAAGCAAACCAGATAAAGGAGGAAAGAAAACAACTTTTAAGGATATACCTGGCACTGCACCAACAGCCCCAAATGCTCCAGATTTACCATCCATGACACTGGCATCGCATTCAACACGGCCATCTTCTGTCAAGTTTGACCCTCTACCAGCATTTGTGCATGGATCATTCTGTAGCTCAACATCCATATACTTCAATTTCAGATAAATGTTGTAAACCCAAGAAACCCATTTTAAGCTAAAAGAAGTTTAAATATAACTTGAGAATCTGCTAGAGAATTCCACAATTTAATACAGTGTACAAAAAGCTACTTGCCACTTGCGTTAGATAACCGTCTTACACTCTTACCTAAATTCAATTTGTTTTTCAGTTATATTAACTTCTGCTTTCCAAAATCATCCGAAAACAAAGTTGATTGAATGTCAAATATTAGCATATGAAATTGATGTTAAGAATAGAACTTGATAAGCTACTCACACACTATTGTAAGCACACATACAGCAACCACAAATTCAGCTAAAAGAAAACTGTTGATCAAAAGAATAAACACACTCTATATAGGATCAAATCCCCCAAGTTTAAATTGAAAAAAACATTCAAATTTTAAATTTCTTGCCAGATATGCACGTTAACATCCTCACAAAATGAATACAATCGTACCTCCAAGGTCTCAATGGCTGCTGATACAGCATCTACACAACCGCCAGAGCCCTATAACAAAGCAAACAACACAAAAACCATAAAAATATAATTAACTCATGTAATTTCTAATAGTTAGATCTATAAACAGCTGCTTCATTCGTTATGAATCAACCTTAAAATCAAGCCTAAATTTATTTCCTCTTTTGTCAAGTAATACAATATTTATCAAATAGCAGTAGTAACTTAACTAAATTGATAATCGCATACGAAACATGCATGCGAGTTGATTTTCAATGTTAAACCTAACTCCTATTCTAGAATGATAGAATAAACATCGCTGGAAACTCAATAAGGCCAATCTACAGAAGAAAATTAAATAGATATACATGTTTTCTAGATACGTGCAGAGAGAGAGAGAGACCGTTCGAAGAATAGACGCGGCGGCGATGCAGGCAGTTTTCATCGCAGATCGGAGAGCCTTTTCGTTAACCGGTGAGTGGTAACCAGCGCCGACATGTACGGCGACGAAGAATCTCTCCTCAGAAACTTCGCCGGACATAAGTTTTCCGGTTACCGGATGTATCGGCGGACGTGAAAATGACAGCGGAAGTTGGAGGTGAAAGGCGATGGTCCGTCAGTGAACTCTACGAGGATGGTTCGTTTTTGCCCTTCAATCTTTATATATATTCAATTGAAAAAATGTTTATTCATAACTAAAATAAATATTCCTAACTATTTTAAAGTATAAAGGTAAGTTTTTTAATTTAAAAAAAATAATTTTGAATCACCTAAATTTGGAATTAATTCACTAAAAACAACTTTTTGTCCAACAACAATAAAAACAATTAAAACTTATATTTAACAATTTTAACGAACTTTTATTTAACTCATTTCGTATGTGTTGGAATTAGGGGTGTTCACGGTCCAGTCCCAAACCGTGAAACCGTCCATACCGTTCATTGGTTCGGTTTCACGGTTCGGTTTTTTAAAAAATTTGGTCGGTCAGTTTCAAAAGTTTAAAACCATAATAAACGGTTTGGTTTACGATTTTCATAAAAAACCGGTCGTAAAAACCCAGACCGGGCCGTATATACGTGTGCACGCGTAAGTATAAATATATGTATATACATATCGATTATATATGTGTGTATGCACATATTGAGTTCTTGATTTATGCGAGATTTAAAATATATATATATGGACTTGGTGTAAATAGTCAGTGTTGAACTATAAAGATTTGGTTTGGTTTGATTCAATTTTATTTTTAACAGGATCAAAATTCTAAACCGTAAACCCAACCATTGATAACGGTTCGGTTTGGTTCGGTTTTGGTTTTCATTGTTCAAAAACCGTTGTTAACGGTTCATTTGCGGTTCCACTTAAAAACCGTAAAAACCGGACCGCGAACGCCCTTAGTTGGAATTGCCTCGTCAAAACTTAAACCCTAACCCTAACCCTAAAGCTAATACCTAAATCATAAAGCTAAATTTTAAAACTAAACATAATCCTAATGCTAAAAACTAATTACCTAAACCGTAATCATAAACCTTAAAACTAAACATAAACCTTAAAGTTATACCCTAAAAGGAAACTCTAAACATGAAAAGCCAAATCTAAATCCTAAAAGCTAAGTTTTAAATCTAAAAACTAAACTAAAATATAAAACCTAATTTATATACGTTAAAAGTTAAAACTTAAAAGTTAAGATCGTATATTTCGACGAGATGTTTCGAACGCTTCCAAAATTAACTCAATTAAAGTTCATTATAGTTGTCAAATATCATTTTTATGATTGTATCTATTGTCTTCAGGCAAATTGTGTTCCTATTTGACCATATACATATATTTAGAAAATTACATATTTCTTCATTTTAACTTGCAAAATTACATATTTTTTTAAGGTACAGTTTTTCAATATATAATGTGCAATGCTCTTAAAACATATTTTCCCTTCTGAATTACATATATTATATTACTAGGTTAAATCTTGTGTGTTATACGAGTTGAATAAATTAAATGTCATATACTTTAAAATAAAAAAGTAACGTCTATAAAAAGATTTGTATTACATTATTATAATAAACATGTGTATTACATAAATTGAATAAAATAAATTATAATTTGTTAACACTTACTATATATAAGATGTATTATTAAAAATATGGTAATTATAAATTTTGTTAAGTTAATTTTAAAATATATTTTTGAATTGTGTAGTAATATTTCTATGTAATTGATAAATATTAATTTTATTAAAATATAAAATTTCTTTTAAATTTTTTTTATCATATTTAAATCAAATTGAATTACAATTAATCTTAAAACATAAGAAAAATTAAGAATTAAAACATAGATTTTTAAAGAAAATTAATTAATATAGTAATTGGTCAAATTTATTAATTATTATTATTAATAAAGGAATGTTAACAAATGAATTAATGCTCTAAATTTAAGACGGAAAAATATGATAAAACATGTATCATTGCATAGAAAAACCTTTATTTATTATATAAGATAGATACATACATAATATTCGTTTCAATTCTTGTAAAATGAACTTCTAATAGGGTCAAAATATAACAGAAACCGGATACAAGAAGGAATCTGAGACCTTGGGAATGGTGGATTAAGATAGCATAAAGTTGTAATTCAAGAAAAACAAACAATTTATTATTTTTTACAACCTATAACATTGTTTTTTTCAAATAAGTCTCGAACTCAAAACATTTTATTCAGAAAGTTAAGAAATAATATCATTAAGCTACAAGCATTTGGTAAGAAAAACCAACAATTAAAACGAATAAGTTAAAATATTGGTAATAAAATAAAACTCTTTATATTGTTGGATTATGTCGTTTCTGTCCTATCTATTGATATTTTTTTGTTTTTTATTTTCTTCTTGAAATAATGATGTTAAATAGAAACAGTAAAACATGTGTTTTTTTTTCTCTTCGCGATTTGTAATAGTTTTGTGTTATGATCATGCATATTTACCCATTAATCTTTTTATTATTTTCTTTTAAGTTTATTACTCATGTAAAACAAGGGGCGAGGGTACACCATTGCACCGTCTAGTTATATATTTAACTTTTGATTTGGTGCAATTAACCTATAAAGTTTACATTGCCCTTCATTAATGAACATGTGATGTTAGTAGCTCTAAATGCACTGAAAACAACATTCGTCTTCAAACAATAACATAATTTTTTTTTGAACGGCTTGATACAACGACACCCAAGACGGGATTTCAACCGTCCCCTCGGATTTGACGCTCTGGGCGTATGCCCAAGCCCACCCCAGGAGGAACCCCACAACTGGGTAAACCCCCTGACCTTGCTTCAGCAAATATGCCTCAGCCCGGATTCGACCCAGGACCTCTCATAGGGAAGTCAAGGGGATAACCATTAGGCTAGAAGCCCTTAGTTAAACAATAACATAATTAGAGGTGACAATTTTTACCCATATCAAAGAAAATGTATTGTTTCGGGTAAACAATTATAGTATAATGGATTGAAATGGGTTACATCATAATATTGAATGGTTGAGATGGGTAGCACTTAAACACAATACGGGTCAAGTTGGGTAACTAAAAAACTATGTAAATGCAATGGATTCAAAGATTTAAAAATGATTAATAACATATTTAGTGAGAAAATTACTAAAAATTATTCAAATGGACTATTTGTTTACTTATAACACATCTTAAGTTAAACTAAATTGATGTTTTTTAAGAACAATCCATTTAGACCCAAACATATTTTGCTTAAAACTCTTTTTAACTCGCACTCATCCTGACCCGAACTCGTTCTGACCCATTACCCAACTCGCCCATCTTGCTAGGCAAAAATATAATAATGTCATAGAAATTGGACAGTATAATGATATTTGTGATGACAACTAACAGTTAACGTGAAATAAAAAATCAAATATTTTTAGCTTAGTTGTTACCCCTTGACTTTTATTATGAAAAATATTGTGTTAGAGTATTGCTTAGAGCAAACTATTGTTATGATTTGATTTAAGATGTTTTCTAGTTGTAGGTTTCATCTATGTCTGTCAAAATAGGCGGGTTAGGTTGGGTTGGGTAACGAGTCAGGAGGGGTGCAGGTTAGGATGGATGCGGGTCAATACGTGTTTTAATGTAACAATCGAAAACTTGGTAACCTAACAATAAGCGTGCGAAATTTTGGTAACCGTTTATGTCCAAAATTTATATAAACGTTCGTAAAGTAATTACGATCAAAATGATATAAACGATAAAAATTATGATAATGTATGGACACGTTATAAAGCCTATTAATAACGTGTAAAAATTTTTGTGACCGTTTGGGTTCGAAATTTTTATGAACGTTCCCGAAGTAATTACGATCACATTAATATAAGCGGGATCGTTATACGATAAAGTATGAACAAGATATAAGCTCATGAATATTAAAAATATGTGAGAAAAGTAGAAGAGGGTTTTAAAAATAGGACCTCAAAGTACAGGAGCCCTAAATGAAACTTTCTAATTAATTCATATGTTGTTTTTGTTGAAAGTCGGCAAATTGTTATACATATCAGATTTGGATGAAAGAAACTTATCTTTTCATCTTCCTTCGAACTGCAACCTCCAAACAACGATCTGCAATATGTCAAACTCCCAAATCAGTATGATTAAGCTATAAGATTATCATATTTAAGTTGGAGATCATCTATACAACTCCGGATCATTAGTTTTCGATCGAAAATCCGTCTGAACATGTATTGATTCGATTTCTCCTACTAGTTTGCTACTATATGGATTAGATCTAATATTGGGAAGTTATTTAGTGGTTATCACTGTTGATTAAGAACACTAAACAAGAACAAACATGTGGGTTTGTTGACATGATCAAGATCCTTTTAATATGTATGAAATCAGTTAAGAGAATCTTAACGCATGTGAATGGGTTAATGAGTTTTATGGGTGTATATGTAACAATGAGTTTGGTATGATTATATGTTATGCGATCATAAAACCTGTGCGAACATTTATATAATCTAAGGGTTGTGGGTATGGTTGGAGCTGAGAAAGGAAACAAGTAAAGTTCATGTAATGTTTTAGACAATTATGAGTGATATGAATGGATATGAGAATACGCTTATCTAAATGAAGCAAATAAGTAATCTTTAATCATAACAAGAATGTTGAGATAAAAATGATTAAAATGAGTGTAAGCAACATTTTGAAATAAAGCTCCGAATGAAAGTTACGACAGGCCGAAGTTTTGAGCGGTAATCGTAAATTGAGCACCTTCATGATAAGGTTATAATCATGATAAAATATTCATATTAATAGGATATCATTTTGAAGTGAGAAAGTAAGGAAATAAAGAAAAGCTAGCAAATTGTGCTTTATTAATCTCAGGTGAGTTCTTTGTAGCATATTTTAAATGTTTTATCATTTTGGGCTGATATGCATGTTATGAAGCTATTTTGTGAAAATGATTTTAACCCGACTTTGGTCAGGTAAAGAACGTTTTAAGTCTCAACTGCGGTTGAGAAGTAAATGAATTTTTTAAAGTCTCAGATTGAGGTGTAAAAAATGTTTTCAGGTAAAAAATGTTTTCATGTAAAGAATGTTTTCAGATAAAGAATGTTTTAAGGTAAAGAACTTTTAAGTCTCAACTGCGGTTGAGAAGTAAATGATTTTCAAGGTCTCGGCCAAGGTCGAGTAGGAAATGTGATTTTGAAGTCCCGGCTGCGGTTGGGCAAAAGTTGAGCACTGCGGTGCGGATCACTGTTTATGATTATGATGGTTTAAATGATTTAAACCATGTTATGTATGAATGAATGATGTTATGGATATGAATGATATATGTAAAGTGATGTTATGTGAATGATTGTTATATAAAGAAGTCTTGTACCAGTATGAGCTGTCAACTTCGGTTGATAGTTAAAGAGTCTTGTCGAAACACAAGCCTGTCGACTGCGTGTCGCCAGTTGAGGAAGTCTTATACATGTATGAGCCTGTCAACTTCGGGTTGGCAGTTGAGGTGTCTTGTATTTATACAAGCCTGTCGACTTCGGGTCGTCAGTTGAGGTGTCTTGTGCTGCACAAGCCTGTTGACTTCGGGTCATCAGTTGAGGCTAAATTTTGTTCACATTATGATTAATGTTATGATGATATGTATGTTAAAGCCTGTTGACTTAGGTCAGCAGTGAAGGCTAAAGTATTATGCACAGTATGATTAAGCATGTTGACTTCGGTCAACAGTGAATGCTAAATTTTTATACACAGTATGATTGATGTATGATGACATATATGTTATGTACTTGAATTAGGTTATGTTATAAAGATATGAATTATGTTATGTTATGTGATGATCTGAAAGGCTAAAGATTTTTATAATAATTTAACTTAGAACTCACCAGCGAAAGCTGACTTGATTTAGCATGCATGTCAGGTTGATAAAGTTATGATAAGGATATGATGGCTCGTGGCATGACATGATGACTACCTATTCAAGAACTGACATTCATAAGGAGATTAAATATTACGTAATAATTTCCGCTGCTATAATATACGACTATTGTACGGATTAAGAGCTATGTTTTTGATGCTTTGCCAACCGGGGGGACTCCCGGAGTTCGGGGCCTCTCATTTAATCAAAATCCGTTTTGGTTTAAACGGTTCATTTAAAAAAATAATTAATTTTGCTCGATTTAAAATGAGTTGTAATTAAACAAATAGTTTATTTGATTAATCTTTTGATTTTCTCATTAAATATATTATTGATCATCCTTACTCATTGAAATCCATTATGTTCACATGGTTTTTAAGTTGCTCGTCTTGACCCGCTTTGTGTTAAGGTATTACTCATCTCAACCTATACTATGTCATAATATTACCATTTCAACCCAAAATACAATAATTGTTTACCCATTTCTATCTAATTTATTTTGCTATAGGCCAAAATTACCAAGTATAGTTTTATCATTGGCAGGTTTACTCTCTTCTGACTTCTGAAGTAAGGATGATCGCCAAAGTAATCTTGGATGATTGTGTTTACTATTCTAAAGAAAAACGACATTATATGATGTGAGCGTGGGTATAAATTACGTGACAACATGTTTGCCTATTACTCGATATAATATACAAGCTTGTTTGCTATCACAGTTGACACTTGGTGATTTATTTATTGTCTCTATTTCGCCTTTTTTTTTTTTTTTTTTTTTTTTGTATTTGGGCTTTGATTGGGATTCTCTAAAATCTCCTGTGGGCTCTCTTAAAGTTTATAATGGGTCCCTTATTTGGATTTCTTATGTGGAGGCGTGGAGCCTAGGTTCTTATTGATGCTTCGTGGTTGTTTGTTCCCTTTACGTAGAGGTGGCCAAGTCGGGTTTTTTTTTTTGGAACCGGAACCGGTTCCGGTCAACAAAGTCAAGAACCAGTTCCGGTTCCGGTTTTTGACCGGTTCCAACCGGTTTTTTGTCGGTTCCGGTTCGATCCGGTTTTGGCCGGTTCCTGTTCGGGTTTGACCGGTTTAAGGTGGAACCGGTTCCGGTTCCAATTTCTCTAAAAACCCGGAACCACCTGTACCCATCGGTTCTGGTACAACCGGTTCGGTTCCTCGGTTCCGGTTCCGGGTACATTGGCCACCTCTACCTTTATGGGTTGAGGTTAGCAAATTCTCTAATTTTGTTGAGTTGATTTCAATATGTTGGGTCCTTTTTTTACAAAAAAAAAAGATGGTTATTAGTATCAACTAGCTTTTTTTCCCACACGTTACACCTGGATGCTGTCATTCAGACATAAATTCTTATGATATCAAGAAAGCTAATTGGAAACCTAGGTAACAATGCATACACACTTAAAAACAGCAAAAAAAAAGAGCACAATTTGAGCTAGCTGTGGCATTGAATCTAGGCATCGGTGACGACAAAATTTTAAATATCAGAACACAAATAAAAAAATGTCGTAGTAAAACCTAAAAATGTACTTAGTCCGCTGTAAAACCTAAAATATGTCGTCGAACCCAAAGCCGCCACAAAACTCATACTCTGTCGTAATAGCTACTGTCAGTCCACTATAAAACTTAAAAATGTACTCCGTCCTAAACGTGCTTCTGTTTGCTAAGAAATAAATTGTGAGTTTGTGACATCGGACACTCCTAATTTATTTTTTTTTTTGTTTTCTTTTTTGATACGTTAAATCAAACATTTTTTTTTCATTTTTAGTATTTATATTTTTAATGTTTTGGTTTTAGATTTTTTTTAATTAAAATTATTTATATTGTTATGGATTGTTTTAGTATTAGGTTTATTTATGTGGTGTTTATTATTTTTGTTATGTCACAAGCTTTAGAGTGTTATGATAAAGTGACAAGTGTTTTGACATTTTTATTGTTTGCATTTAATATTTTTGTACATTTGCACTACCACAAATACTTTTCTTTTCTTTTTTCTTTTCGTTTTTTTTCTGCTTTTCTTTAATGTTTTAGTTTTTCTATTCATTTTTATTAATGTTATGCTTATCGTTGTTTTTTTAACATTGACGTTTATGATTCCTTTTTATTACCAATTTAACATTATGCTCATCGTGAATATGTGGTTACATTCGGGTTTTTTGACACTCGTTTTTACGGCATTGTGCTAATTTTGCTATTCACGACAAGTGACACTCACTTTTACAAAGTTATACGCTTTAGAGGTTTACATCCTAATGACAATCGTTTCAACGGAATCTTTTTTATTTGTGTTTTGATCAAAATTGATTGTGCTATATTTTTTATTTGGTTCTATTAGCTTGTCTCACCATGTAATTTAGAACAAATTGATTGCATTATAAATGTCTGAAGAAATTTTATTGGAACATCATTATTTATTAGCAGGTCTCTATTATTCCTTTAATGCCCATAACATTTGCTTTAATTTGGTAAAAAAAACAACTTAGAGTTCGTTGGTGTAAATGACCTCTTGATTGGATGTGTGGGTTCTACCCATGACCCCAGCATATTTTTCTTTCAAGTTTTGATAATTGTTTCCAAACCTAACACCTTTGTTAGATTTATTTATTTATTTTCTTTTACCTATTCATTTTATCTCTCTTTTTTTTATTAGCGAGTCCTTATTATTCTTTTATTTTGTGTGTTACGTATGATTAAATCAATGAAATATTAAATAGTAAAATAAATAAAAAGAAATATATATATATATATATATATATATATATATTTGTGTGCGTATATATTAAATAAATTATTATTTATAGTTATTTGAAATACGAAAATAAAATAGAAAATCATCGAAGAATAACATGTGTATAATGCTAACTAGGTTATACACCCGTGTATTACACGGATTGCAAATAACAAATATGTGATTTTATAATCATGTCATCATAATTTACATAATTAAAATAATTTTATTACATCTTCTTGAATTTAAATGATTATATTAAAACTAACACTACTAGAAAACACGCGTGTTTCCGACGACGATTTTGGTCGGAATATTGTCGGAAATAGATGTTTCCGACGAAATTCCTACTGAATATATTAGTCGGAAAAAACCTGGTTGGAAAAATATTTCCGACAAACTTCCGTGGACATTTTGCGACAACTTTCCGACGACAATATTTCCGACTAACTTCCGAGAAATTTTTCGGAAAAAAAAAATTAACAAGATTAAGTTTTATTTTTTTCTATTCCGACTAGTTTCTGACAAGATTTATTTTTTAGAGTTTTTATGTTCCGACTGGTTTCCGATCATGTGTTTCCGACGATTTTCCGACCACCAGCTTTATTAATTTTATTGTTGTTTTTCCATCAAACTTCTGACAAAAGCGTTTCAGACCAATTTCCGACGAGTTTTACACCTGTGCTTTTTCTTAGTTCCTACCAGTTTCCGACAAACAAACATTTTAAAATTCCTACCAGTTTCCAACAAACAAACATTTTAAAAAATAAAATAAAATAATTGCAATAAACCCATATTTTTTTCCTGCTTTAAATACCAAAAAATTCAATACAAATCATGTTCAACTACAAGATAATATCGTTGTTGAGTTAAAAGTTCTACCACAAAAACTACCATCATCAAATTACAAGTTTTACCTCAAAAGATTACAATTATCAAATTACAAGTTCACCAAAAAAAGACTACAATCATCAAACTACAAGTTCAACAACAAAAAACGAATCTATAAGCCAAACTATCATGTTGAATTGTCGGGATTACCAAATTTTTTCATTAGCTCGGCTATTTGTCGTTGCATCTCTTCCTTCATCTCTTCCCTCATTTGTTGTTGTATTTCTTCCCTCATATGGTGTTGCACCTCTTCCCTCATCTTTTGGTGAACATCTTCGACTCGATTATGCAATTCTTCTACTTGGAATTGCAATTCTTGCACCTAAAAAATTGTTAAAACACACATGAATCTTAACCAAACATGAAAACATACGAGTTGGTTAAATGAGTATGACTAGTCAAAACGGGTTAGACTTTTCTTAATTATATTTTCTTATGAAATACCTTCTCTTGCGAGCGTTGGTACTCAGCGTAAGTCGGTGTTGACCCGGATGACGAAGAAAGTGTGCCCGTAATGATGAAACTAGAATCTGAAGAACCTATCCCGAATTTTTTCCCTCCTTGTGTACGCTCCCACAACTCAACATCACCCACCGGATGTTGAGTAACGTCCTCCCCGTACCTCTCGAGCATGGATGTTGCGTATTCCTCCTACAATATATAAAATCAATATGGCTATTGTATTAAAAGTTGATACAATTTATAATATACAGTTTTTACATGCAACATAAACAAACACATCTAGAATATATATATATATATATATATATATATATATATATATATATATATATATAAAACATTAAACATATATGTATTACACACTTATGCATGTTAAATATTTGAATTTTAAAATTGCTTGTTCAAAATATCATATTATATATTTTTCAAAGACGTTTTATAAATAAATTAAAGAATTGATTTATAATTTAATCATACTATTTGCTAAGTTAAACAAAATCATTATTATTTAGTAGAAGAGAGAAAAAAAGTCAAAATTTAATGAAAAAATGACATAAGAATATTTATAATGAGAGAGAGGTGGGAAAACAATTTTTAGGTGGTTTAAAAAGTTGACATGTGACAAACAAAACCTTGATTTATTATATAAAAATAGATAGATTTAATTTATTAATATAAAATTTTGCTTGAATTGATACCCAAAGTCAACGTAGACCTGGTCGGTGTAAATGGCATCCCAAACATAATTTTCTAATTCTAACTCAAAGTTTTGATATTTGTCCGCAAACCTAACACATTAATTAAATTTATTATTTTTCTTTTACCTATAAATTTTAAACAAATAGAACATTTCATTGGTAAAGTATGTTACTAAACTGTTTATTACACAGGATGAATAAAAAATATAATAAATGGTTACTGATAAAAATTAGACTATATAAGACGATTTTTAATACAAAATATGATTAAAATTTTATATAATCTAATACTTTAAGTAATAAAATAATTATAATATATTTTAAACACTAATTTTTATAAAGTTTATATCTTTAAAAATTTAGTTTTAAAAAATTGTATTTTGAAAAGTGTGTTTTTAAATATTAATATATTTTTAATATTAAAAATCTTTTTTAATTTAAAAATGAAAGATATATTTAAATATTATTATTTAATATAAGAAAGAAACGATAAATCAAAATTTAGATGCTCTAACAACGTGATATGTATCATTAAAAGTTTTTATTTATTATAACAAATAGAGGTAGATTGTTGAACATAAAATTAATTTACTCTTTGTGAAATGGACAAAAACAACATAAACATAAACTTTTTTTTTCTTTTAGTTAAACAAGAAAACATAAACACCCATTCATTAATTTATGTTAGTTGTTTATGTTCATGCGTTCATTCATTAGTATTTGTTTACATATTCATTCAACGAAATTCCACCCATTTTAAAACCATTGCCCGGTCCATTTCAGATTTAGAAATTAGAACTACCGACCCATGCATGACCCACCGTTTTGTTTCAATTTTCCCTAATTTAGTAATTTGTAGACACCAATGAAGCATTGCCTCAATGGTACCTGAGATTCTTCTATATGAAAGGTTTTGGGTTCAAATCACTCCCGTAGCGAAAAAAGGGGTTTGAGGGGGGTCAGGGGGTTTCCTAGTAGGGTTTCCTCCTGAGGTGGTTGTGATGGCTCATGGGAGGTCCAGGTAACTAGACCTTGATGACATGGCCTAGAGACAGTGGACTTACACGATTGAGACATTCGCCGTTCAAAGAAAAAGGTAGTTTGTAGACAACAGTCTTGAAACTATTGCCTAGTTTTCGCATTTACACAACCATACAAGTATTGTAATTGCAAAATTAAATTAAACCACTTATGGTATTCCGGTTTTAATTTAATATTGCAGAGTTTCCTGCTTATGGTTTGCTTCAATTCATGTTATTTGTGTTCGTTAATGTATGTTTGTGCGTTTTTATTTTCATTTGAGTTGATTTTTGTTCATCTTACGTTTGTTATGTTAATTTGTGTTCGTTTATGTTCTTTTATTTGATTTAGAAATTAACAAGCGAACACAAGTGAGAAGACTTGTCCATTTGATTATTCATATGTTCATGGGTGGCCCGGGGAGGAACAAACTTGACTTTCATCCGAGGCTATGTTTTAGGGGGTACAAAAATTTTTATATGTATGTATATATAGGAAGTTACTTTCATGGTCTTTAAACTAAATATGTTCATTGGTTCGGTTAACGATTTATTCGGTCTTGTTTAATCGATTTTCAAATTTGTTTCCCTATCAAAAAACCGAACCGAATTCAAGAAGATGTTCGTTCTAATTTTGGTTAAAACCAAATAAATAGATTGAAAACCAAATAAACCGCTTAAAAATCGAATAAATCGATTAAAACCAAATAAACCGATTAAAAACCGAATAAACTGATATGAATAAACCGAATTCAACCGAGTAAACAGAATTCAAGCTTATATATTATTAATAAGATAATAAATTTAAGTTTGAATTCAGTTTAATCGGTTAACTAAACAAACCAAATTTATAAAAAAATTGGAATTAAAAACCGAAATTCGGATATGGTTAGGTACCGAACCGAAAACCGAATTCGGAATTTGGATACAGCTAGAACCAAAACCGAATTCAGAATTTAGTTCGTTTTTTCAGTTACGAATACGTTTCAGTTTTCGGTATTAAACGGTTTTTTGTTTTGAACCTCCTTTAATATTTGAATTCGCTATGAGCCTTTTTTTCTGACTCCACCTGGACATGTCAATTCTCAGGGCCTAGCATGATATTTGTTGCCTTGTTTCGTTAAGTTAAACGATCAAAGATGACCAAACTCCTTCGGTCCTATAAAAGAATGTGCAATCAAGGTAGAAAATTAAATCTAAGAAAATATTAAATGAAGCAAATTTAATCAATTTTCATTTAGGGATATACTTTATCATTCTAAATTTTTCTGTGTTGTCTTCTTGACCTTTGCTCTGAGTATATACACAAGACCAAGATGAACAATAGGTTAACAAAACCTAGGAATTCTTATTCAACACACGTGTCTTATATCAAATCAAGTTTTTAAATGAACTATATGTTTTTTTAGAGATATAACTAACTAAAAAGTGTTTCAATAAAAGCGTCAAATTATGCCCTCGTCACACACCCGCGTATGCGAGTTTGGGTGCGAACATGTGCTTGTCTCCTATGGATATTGTCGTATTAGAAGGCTCCAATCATCGAACACTCCAAAATTACACTCTTCTCATATGTGAGACATGTTCCCACATGTTCTATATCCCCAATTAATCTGGCCATATTATTCTCACAAACACTCACATCATTCACGCCTTTTATAGTCTCGTATAGGTCTACACGAGGGTTATAAGGAGTCAATCATTGTTTGTCAGAATTTTTTAGTGTTAATGATTGGACTATTATACGCCTCATGTAGGCATATACGATGCATATATGTCATATACGATACATATACGAGACCAATCATTGTTGAATTATTAGGTGTCACTAGGGCCGACAATTTCAGACACGAACACGTTAACACGATACGACTTTAACATGTTTCGTGTTTACCCTTAACATGTTTCGTGTCTAAAACAAGTCGACGCGTTAAGACCTGCTTATTTTTCGTGTCTCAACAAGGTAAAACCCGTTAAGACTCGTTATGATATGTTAAGAGCCATTAAGACCCATTAAGACCTGCTAAAACCTGTTTAAAATATAAAATAAATAATATAATAAAATATGTGAGTAACCGATTAGCTTTTAAAAATTTATAATTGTCTAACCCTTGTTCCTTAACGGGTTCCTTAACAACTTTTCTAACAGGTCATTTATAATGTTAACTGCTAACATGTTCCTTAACAGGTCATTTCGTGTTTACGTGTTTTTAACGGGTTGTGTTCGTGTATACCTAGTTCGTGTTTTATGTCTTAACGGGTCGTGTCTGACCCTATGACAGCCCTAGGTGTCAGAGGGGCTATACGTCGATCTCGCATAGGCCTATACAGGTCAGTGTGGTGTTAAAATAAAAAAAAAAGTTGGGTATGTAGTTAAGCAAGCTGATTAATTTTCACATTTTTCTTTGTTTCAAATATACAACTTCACTTATCCGTATCTTATTTTCACATAAATTTTATTTTATTTAGGTTTTCAGCATAGTCTGGTTTGTTGGCTAAGATCTCACAAGGTGTAATGCAAATCAACTAAATAATAATTATAATAATAACAACATTTACGTCTAACTTTTTTGTGTGTAAAGTTGGTGATGAATCATTTTTCACCATGTAAAAACCTATTTTTCACTCAATTTTCTAACATGTTTTTAAGTGTGATACAAAAACAATCATGTAATCATTTACCAACTCTCTTTCTAGCAATGATTATATATGTTAAGCACAAGGTACAAATGAGTTATAAGGTTGCCCATTCTCCATTTGATTGCTACCTTATTTCCTAAGTCAAAATTATGTGATTTTTGTTTTAGGTCAAAAGCCAAAACTTGAGAAAATTAAGCAACCCTTGTTTTCCTCCAGCAATATCGGATTACTAGCCTCAAAACTATTAGGATCTCCAATCAGGTGTTAGCATTTCATTGATTAAATCTAAATTTGGACAACAAACCATTGCCAAGAAAAAAAAATAAAAAATAAAAAATAAAATGACAATACATTTTCAACACAAACTAGACATTCTTTTTCATTTGATCATCATTTAATTTATTATTTCACAACCCATTTTTGTTGGGTGCTTTTCCTCTGGTTAAGATTCATATGTTTGCATAAAAACTAAAACAAAAAAACAAGAAAAAACAATGTCTTTCACAGGAACTTTGGATAAATGCAAAGCTTGCGATAAGACTGTTTATTTCGTTGATTTATTGAGTGTTGATGGGATTACTTATCATAAAGCTTGCTTTAGATGCAGCCATTGCAAAGGCACTCTCGCGGTTTGTTTCATATATGTTCTTCAAATATTTATATTTTTTTTCTTTTCTCGCATTAATTAAACATTTTGATTTCATTAGTTGATTAATGCAATGGAAATCAAAGTTTTAGAGCACTTGTTGTCACAATTCTACCCATTTTAGCTTTGTTTTTGGGGGAGAATATGAACAAACAATCCAAAATCACCATCATTCTATTGTTTGTTATTGTTTATGTCAAAATTCAAAATAACTGTATTTAAATTCCAAATTTGAAATGGGTTGCTATCAATGAATGCTATCGAAATCGAGATGTTAAATAAATATTTTCATCGCGATTTGAATTTAAAAAATAGTTGGCTTGACCTTCAAGAGTCTATTGCAGATGAGCAATTACTCATCCATGGATGGTGTCCTCTATTGCAAGCCTCACTTTGAACAACTCTTCAAAGAATCTGGGAATTTTAGCAAAAATTTCCAAACATGTAAGATCTTTAATCAATATTATGCATATATTATATAATAACCATATATATGATTTTGCATAGTGTTCTTGATTTTCCATTTTGTATCTAATTTTTGCAGCGAAACCAGATAGAGAAAATACGGTATGTTAATCACATAATTATGTTAAATTTTTAAATAAAATATCAGTTAAATTATATAAATCATTGTGATTAAAATGAAGATTTAGAATTTTAATTGATGCAGCAGTCAAGAGCTCCAAACAAACTTTCTTCAATGTTTTCGGGTACCCAAGACAAATGTAGACAATGCAACAAAACTGTCTACCCCCTGGAAAAGGTTAGTACTATAAGACAATGTCGCGAGGACCTGCATGAGTCTGTTTGAGCTCATAGAGCATGAAACCGAATAGTTTTTGATAACCATTCGGTTTTAGTTTTTCCATACATTATCTTTGCTAATGATGGGATATACTGAGTACACTAATAATAATGATGATGTTTTTGGTTTTTATGATGAGTTTATTTCCCTTTTTTTTTATTGGCCATATAAACGTGATTATTGATTGTTACTCATTTTGGCCTAAAATTTTTGAGCTACACAAGTTATTAAATTACTGCTCTATAAAAGAATATATGTATCTATATTTTAGAAAAAATAATCATATTGAAAACTAATTCATATAGTAAAAAATAAAATATCATTACCATCTTCATATAGTTTGATTTTTCTTGTCATCTGAAACCAAAACTTCCAAAGAAATGATGTCTTGGTTAAAGTAGAGCAGAGACTACATAGAAGTCTTAAGTTCAATATCCACTTGGATCAATTTTCCTTGAAAGTTACTCACCATGTTATTTGCGACCGAATTTTATTTGTTCATGTCGGTTAGTCGAGTATTGAGGGACCCAGGGTTTACCACGCAAGTGGATTTCACAGTTATCAAAAAAAAAATCTGAAACCAAGCCATTTAATTCAGTTTTAGAAAGTAAAAAAGAAAGAAAGAAACCCGAACCATTGGTTATTAGTTCGAATATGTAGGTTTCTTTTGTCCCTCGTTTCATACACTATAAAAATATATATGTCTTAATATTTTAGTAAAAAGTAAATTATATAGTAAAAAAATAAAAAATATTATTACCATTTTCATATAGTTGATCTTTTTGGTCTTTTGCTTACTTAAAAGGCTAAAACCGAAACCAAACCATTTGATTTAGTTTCAGAAGAAAGAAAAGAATAGAAAGCAAACCAAACTATTGGTTTGGTTTTTCGGCTCGATGATGTAGTTTTCCCGTCCTATTTCAGTTTTTTGCTCACCCCTGTAAACCAACGACGCATAATACCATTTTTCTTATTTTTTTAAGAAGATCGTACCATTAATAACGGTTTTTTTAATAGGTGACAATGGAAGGAGAACCATACCACAAATCATGCTTCAAATGTGCTCATGGAGGCTGCCCTCTTACACATTCATCATATGCTGCACTTAATGGTATCCTTTACTGCAAACACCATTTTGCTCAACTCTTCATGGAGAAAGGAAACTACTCGCATGTCCTTGAGGCCGCCAACAGAAGGAGTAACGCTAAGGCGGAAGACGTTGCACCCGAGCCGCCACCGCCAGAGGAGGAAGGTGGTGGAGATGGCGGCGGAGGCGGAGGAGAAGCGGAGCCTGAGGCGGAGGATGATAGTGATCAACCAGTTCCACCGGAGGAGGAGAAACCACCGGAAGATGAGTAGTCTTTAAATATATATTCAAATGCTTTATTTATATAAATATATATATGCACAATCTTGGTTTCTTTGTTAAGTTAACTTTGTCAAGACTGTTTTTTTAAATATAATTTCTTGATCACTGAAATCATGAGTTTTCAGTGGTTTTGCTTTAATTCTTTTGTTTTAAAAAGTTGATGATTTAATTTAGGCTATTGGGTATGCCCCATTATCTACTCACTCCACCTATGCGTCACGTAGGCGCCACATAAGCACTCACCACAACCACTCACCCCACCATTTTGATGGAAATGTCCCATTACCCACTCACTTCACGTCATCATTCCTTTTTTTAACTTATATATATACATGTGTGTGTGTAAGAGAGAGAGAGAGATAGAAAGAGAGTTACATGTGTCTGTGTGTAAGAGAGAGATATAGAAAGAGTTGCAAGTGCCGTGGTTCCACTCACGCCTCCCCCATCCATGCCCACTCACGCCCCTCTCACGCCCACTCAAGGGGCATACCCACTAATCTTATAATGTGTGAACTTTTGAAATTTAAATATAATTCAAGAAACTCTCTTGAGGATATGTGTAAACTGCATACTATATGTATAACAATCATATAACAATCACCTCTTTTTTATGTTATATAGGTGTCATATAAACAACTATTCTTATCACTTACTTTTCATATACACGTGTATAACCATCACTTTCTTTCTATTCTGTCACCCTTTATTCATTTTTCTTCTTTTCTCACTTGCTGACCTGGCTCACACATTCACTAAACGTGCAATGGTTTCAAGAATATTAGGCCCGATTTATTTAAATTTATAACACAAGATAGGATAATATGCGCATCAATGGACGGAAAATGAACTATAACATAAAAGAATTGTACGGAAAAACACACTTCTTATGAGGCATTGTATGATTTATGTTAAAAATTGGTCTTCCCAATCTTAGAAGACGTATCTACCCGCTCATTTAAGACATAACATGTTTATAAAGCCATTTTTATATCATTTAGAAGTGGCGATGGCAAACCTACATGCCACATATCAAACTACGATTCGTCTGTTTTTTCCTTCCTCAAAGGACACAAGATAATTGCACATAAATTTTCTTTTCCGCTACTCAAACAATAGTGTTACACTGGCAGGCATGTTAACACATGAATAGGAGTTGAGTGGTCACATAGGTTTGAACCACACGAACTTGAACTTTTATCTTTGTATTTTCCACTTTTGATGTTTCATAAATTTTTTTATTAATTTATATTTTTAAATTCTTGTATTGTAGCGTTTGAGAGGGCATAATAATACGTTTCATTTAATCATACCGTCACTGTAAAAATGCAAGTTTTAATCATATAGTCCGGCATAGCTCGCTAATGAAAAACCCCCTTTAAATTAAAACACAAAATACTTATGATTTAACTTGACCCGTATAATTTAATTGAGATATAATATTTACTTCTTGTGTCAGTCGATTAAAACGTCTAATTTTTTTTTATATATGTATATGTTTTTAATGTCCATTTAATTTTTGTACCGTAGTGAAAATAACAAGAAGAAAATGATACCGGAAAGTGGAATGGAAATAAATGAAGTAGTGTTGGCTAAGAAAAACATCATTGTCGGTTTCTCACCTATGACCTAACAATTCCCCTCAACTTTCACATGTCAATAACATTCCTTTGGCTATATAATAATGTATTTTATATATATTAATAAACTGTTATTATATTATATTGATAGGCTTCAATTAATTAGGCGATGTGTAGTGATATGTGATTCAATTCCGTCATGAGTGGTATCGGTCATTAGGGGTGTTCATCGAATAGAATTTCGAATAACTTGAATATTTCGAATTTTGAATTTTTTTTAAGAGCATTCGAATTCGAAATCGATTCGAAAAAACCAACTCAAATTCGAAATTCGATTCTATTCGAATTCGATTAGAATTAGAATTTGTTTGATTTGAATCTAATTAAAAATTTATTTATACTTGTTATTTTTATATATTCAAAATATCAAATAATCAAAACCTTAAACATCCAAATATCAAATAATCAGCATCTAAGTTGTAATATTAGAGATATCATTTAAACTAATAAAAAGATAAAAGTTCAATATATAATGCCAATGATAATATATAAAAAACATAAAGTGACAAGTAATTAAAATATTATAAATTAACAACCAAAATAATCAATTTTTTGAGCTTCACGATTGACACTTTTGTTGTGAATGTTTAGGTTTAACATATTTAAAATGTTAAAATTATGGGTATTTTATAATTAAATTGACATTTGAGTAATAAGCTTTCAGTTTTTATAAATTAAACCACCTAATTAAAAAGTTTTTTTTAAATATAGTAGTATATATAAAATAAAAATATATAAATAATTTAAATTCGAATTTCTAATCGAATCGAATTAAAAATATGAAATTCGAAATTCGATTCGAAATTCGATATTATAAATATGAAAATTCGAATCGAATTTCGACTTGGTGTTTCTCGAATTGAAATCGAATCGAATTTCTATTTTTCGAGTCATATTCGAAAACTGAGGAAGTACTCGGTCCTAGTTGGGAGTACTCGGGTAAAACTCAGGAAGTACTCGGCCTCGGAACAACCCCTTGTAGCGAGTACTCGGCCTCGGCCGACTTTTGCAACAATGCCTATCGGTCACGCCCTCCTGGCGCCCTCCCCCACTACATAGGGGCGTGACACATGCATTAGGGTAGTCACGGCGTGAAGAGGAGAAGAAAAAGAAATAAGGAGGGTATGATGGGGGTTAACAAAGGGTAATGATAACACAGTGTTGATGACGTGGAGTGATAAGTGAGTGATTGTGTAAGTTGTTTATGTGGCGTCTAGTAATGCCTACGTAGAATGATGATCGTTTTACTACTACACATAGCCTTAGAATTGTTATATATTTAATCATTAATATTTGATTTCTCACCAAATACATAGCATGTGAAATCATTAGTCACTCTATTTATCCGCACACATATGTTATCATGAGCCATTTAAATTGATCTTTATTGATTTATTATTTATTTAACATTAAAAATATCGTTTCATAATTATTAAAATTTACCTGTAATTTAATTTTTTTTTATTTATAATCTATCTATATCTATATATATCTATCTATACTACCTAATAAAAGAGTAACAATTGGCCACATGGCATCATTTTAGGCTACCCACATCATATTAGTGCAACATGGCATCATTTTAGGTTATCCATTTCATATGTTTGCCACATGTCAATACTATATTAATTCTAGACATTTTAAAAATTAATTTCATTTAATAAATATAATTAATTCATACTTTAAATGAGGTAAATTAATTAAGTCAAATTATCTTTAAATGTTAATTAAATTACAATAATGTCAAAAGTTATAATTATTAGTTCATACTTTGAATTATCAAGATACATAATTCAAAAGTATAAATTCTAGCTAAAAAAATGAAAAATAATGATAATAATTATTATTTATGGATATTTATAATTTTTAATAATTTAATATCGTTAGATGGTAAAAATGCAATATGTCAAATAATAATAAATATGTTGTTTTTTTTTAAAAAAAAACTAAGTTTTAGTTCTTAATTTTATACATATTTATTATCTTAGAACATATAGTTTTTGATATGTGGTTCGTATGATTATTAAACCTATAATAATCACACTTTATTATTTATTATTTTTAAAACATTTTTTGTCAATATTTAGTTCATACTATCGTATTTAACACATTTTAGTGATTTTTTATATCTCCTTTCTTAGATAAAATTAATCAACATCTTAAGGAAAACTTTAATTTGTTATATTTTATTATTATATGTAATATGTAATTTTCATCATATCAAATACTTATTACAATATTGTTTTTGTATATACCATCTTGTATATAAAGAAACTAGCATTATAAACTCATGTATTACTGATGTGTTGCAAAACACATCTGTTTTTCCATTTGTTTCTATTGAGTTTCTGTACAGTTTTATTCGTTTTAGAGTCGATTTATGCTGGTTCTTCACAATTCTGTAATTTCATGCTCGTAGGTAATAAACATGTCATTTTGGTGCAAAAGATCAAGCAATTGAGCTCCTGGTTGGATGAAGACGGACCCGAAGATAAAATAAGTCAAAAGCTGGAAAAATACATTGTCGCGTACCGCGACAACTTAAAGAAACCCTGTCGCGTAGCGCGACAGGTAGAAATGACTATTTTGTCCTTTTAATGATTTCGGGTTTGACCCGACTATTTTGTCGGGTAGTGGGTATCCTCGCGTAGCGCGAAGGGTTACTTGATGCCTGTCGCGTTACGCGACAGGGTTAAAAGCGCAGAAAATCGAGTTTAAGGTTTGTGAAACGGCTGGAGACGTATTCATTCGTGGTTGGACGATCAAAGACGACCTTGGAGGCGATTAGAGGCTAGAGAACGAGATTGGAGTTGATTTTGATCATCGGGAAGCCCTAGACGAGTGATCCGAAGGGTGTAACGTGATCGGTTTACTTTGTTTCTCTTGTTTCTCATGTTTTCTTACTTTAAACAGATTATGGATTGTTTTCATATGATGTTTAGTGGCTAAACTCTTAGAACTATCTAGGTTGGATGATTATGCATGTTTGATTTTGGTTTGATTCGGTTTTGGAACATTATGATGTGAATGATTTATGATTTAAAAACTTGGTTTGGAATATTGGATGTGTATGTGTGTCTTGGATTGTTAATTGATTGATATGATGTTCCTCATGTGTCTTGGCGATTGTCTATCGCAAAATAGGTGCATGCTAGAATCAATTACTGTGTGTTTTTGATTAGTGGATGAGTTGCTTAGGCCGAGTGATTCATAGGAATGTTTTATCAAGATTTAAACAGTTAAGATGTGTAACTTGCTTCAATAGCCGTGAGGTGAGAAGTTGTCGATAAGTCTTGGATGTAGGAATTCTAGTTAGAGCCTTTGTGAGAAGATCTTTCTAGTATGTTTATCATTTCATGTTTATCGAGTCCAATAGGAAAACCCAAGTTATCCCTAGCATTTAAGTAAACTGTGACTTTCGCGCCGTGAGGTAGAGTGTTTAACAGTTATTTCTTAGGTGTTTTGAGATTATTGTACTGTGAGGTAGATAATCTAGCAGATATTTCATAGATAGTTGGATGACCTGTGAGGGAAATCCATGTATCCGGTGGTTAAACGGCTTTTAGGATCTTTGGTTGACTATCCTTGAGAAGGGTCGAGGGTGCTCTAGATTTCCTTTGAGTTTAGTATATAAAGATCCCGGTATCACTTTAGTTCCATTACCGATATAACCTTGTCAAGCATGTATATGATTCAAACCTAGGTAGTGCTTTTCCTCCTTTAATTTAGTCTTTGTTTGCTCGTCTGTTTCAGTTTATTTAAGTTATTCTTAGTTTTGTTAGAAAACCCCCCTCATTATTATTTTATTTAAGTACAAATTTTGTATAGATAAGCATTTGAGTCTAGTTAGTACAGTCTGTAGAAGTCTGTGGGTTCGATATCCGGACTTACTTTTGTCTTGCTACATACGATATGTACACTTGTCTGTCGGTAGCTTAGGTTTTAGAGAGTCTAGAATTATTACTTTGTGTCTAGTTTATAGTCGGTTTTTAGTTAGTTTTATAGCTAAGCTCCGTCGACATCAATTACATGGGTTGAATAATTATAACATGTTATAAATAATAATTTTTATAAAAGTTTATATGTTAGATTTATCAACTATTGGTGAAATAAGAAATGTGAATCTAAAAACTATAAAACAAATAATAAATATATTCAATAATTATATAATTATATTTTAAGATAATATATAATTTAAATCTTATTATAGTTTACCAAAATTATAAAAATTGTAAATATATCGATTATAATAAATAAAATTTTCTTATACAACATGTCAGTTTCTGGTTAAGTCAACTTCTAAATTTTCCGGATCTCTCTCTTCAATTAATGTTTTCATCTTATTAAATAATGGAAAATGAATAATTATGTTTAAAATAATAAAATTGTCTCCCTAAAAATAAATGAAAAGTAAAGTTAAAATATAAAAGTATCAATTGTAAAAAAATTAAACGAAAGTAAAATAATAATAAAAAATAAATTTAGAAACTCAAAAACTTATATTTATTCAATTAACATAATAGGAGAAAAATTTAACGATTTAACA
The DNA here is from genome assembly GCA_009363875.1 of Mikania micrantha. Classification (NCBI taxonomy): domain Eukaryota; kingdom Viridiplantae; phylum Streptophyta; class Magnoliopsida; order Asterales; family Asteraceae; genus Mikania; species Mikania micrantha. Next base: position 51,048,750 of record CM018689.1, on the reverse strand, counting down.
AATCTATCTATTATAATGAATAAAAGTTTTTATGGACACATGTCACCTCTCTCCTATTAAATATATTTTATATAAACCATAATTTATAATATTAAATATTAAATATACTTTTATATATTTTAAAATTAATTTTTTTTTTCATATATTAAAAATATATTAATATTAAAACACATTTTAAAAAAATCAATTTTTTATAAAATATAAAATTTCAAAAACAGTTTTTCAAAATGACATTTTAAAGAAACAAACTTTAAAAAACTTAGTATTTAAATAAAAAGTATAATTATTTTATTACTTAAAGTATTAAATATATAAAATTAATCGCATGTCATTTTAAATATCATCTTATAGTATTTAAATTTTAATTGATAATTATTTATCATACTTTTTTATTCAACCCGTGTAACACACGTGGTACTAACCTAGTATGTAATATACGAGCTTTGGTCTAATAATATACGAGTTTTAGTCTCGTAACTTAGTATATGAATTAACTAGTAATCATAATTGATTTAATGAATTTTTACATTGTTTATTAGACATTAAATATGCATTTGAATACTAAGGAAATTTAATTGAAGAAAAATTCTATCAACTTCAGGTGTTTTATAAGGAGACAACTAGCTGTATGATTTTAGAAGGGAGTTTAAAAAATTTAGTGTGTAATTGTTTTAATTAGTAGATTAAGTTTTATATACATTAACAAATACGATTGAGTCATTAGATCATTAATCAATAATTATGATTAAATCCAGTTATTGGAGGGTATTTTAATAATAATTACTTTTGTTGATTTTTTATCAAGTTCTACCATCTTGTTTAAACATTCATAACTTTTACATACGAAATTATTTTTTTGAAAAAAAAATATACCATAAAAGCGATCATTTTTTATTTTTCAAATTAGTATAATGTTGCTATAGAATATTTTTTAATTTTTTAGATTAATGTGTCTTTTGTACAGGTCATCGTGTCTTTTGTTTTAATGCTCAATGTTGTGTTTTCGTGAACAGTTTAAGATACAATGATATTGTAAAATATATAATGTCAAGCAAGGATGACATAATGACGAGTATAAATAACACAATTATCTTTAAGAAAGACACAATTATCTATAAAAAGACACAATGATGAGTATGAATAATTTTGTATTGGTCATTGTGTCTTTTGTATAGACATTGTGTCTTTTGTACATGTTATTATGTTTTTTTATTGGTCATTGTGTTTTTTATACAGATCATTGTCTCTTTTGTGTTTCTGTCCAATGTTGTGTTTTTGTATAATACATAATTTAAAGTAAGGATGACACAATGATGATTATGAATAAAACAGTTATATTTAAAAAAGACACAATTACCTGTAAAAAAGACATAATTACATGCAAAAAAAAAATTACACGCAAAAGTTTAAATACAATGCATCGATGCACTAGATGATGAATCAAACTACAAAGACCGATTTACATTGAATGTGATTTAAAAAAATGTATGTGTGATTGTGGATGGAGTGATGGACCAGCTATCGTGAAAACATGATAAAAATGGATCCACAAAAATTTTTTTTTGCTTAGTTAGTTTATTTATTTGTTGACAATAAATAGCAATAATAATACAATAGGATAGATGATAACGTTCGATTTAAAACTAATATTAGTCAAGAAATAAAACAAATATTTATAACCATATATTTAATGGCATTAAGTAATTTTTCTCAAACTTAAATGTGAAATTACCTTTTATATCTCTTAGATTGTACGACTATAAATGATTTTATTTAGTGTATAACGTGAATGTTGAAATATGGATATGTAGCCGGTCACCGTTTTCATTCCAGTCTTTTCTCAATTGAGAAGTCAACCAACAAGTCAATCCTTCCCTTATATCATATCTATTTTACACATTAGGGAATTGAATTGCAGGAAGGTCAGCAGGTCATGTAGTCCTTAGGCCGTTGAGCGAAACTCTTGGCATCCTCCTCTTATGAGGGGATAGGAGTGAAAGAATCATTATAAAACTACGAGGTCGCCCCCACTTCTTAGAGCTCTCTTGCTACCGGTTCCTTAGACTATAGGCAGAAAGGCCGAGGCATTGCCCATACAAAGACTTGAGGTGAACGTAAATGTTGAAATATGGTTTAGTTTCTCATTCAATTTTTTAATATTTATATGTCCATCACATTTATATGTTTAGTTTTTTATATATTTTCTTTATATTTTTCCGTGTGGCTGAGTATTAACTTTTGAAACTGATAGCATGGATATTGGGATGTTTACGTGTATACTTATAAACTTTATAATAAGGTGTTTATGAGAGCGAAGCAAAAATAGTTAGACTTTTAGAGTCATGTTTTTCTCTTTGAGCATTGTGATCTTTATGAAGAGTTTGATGCTTCTATGGTTTGTTCTTTAAGTTATTATATTTTTCTTGAGAATTTAATTTTTATCTTTACAAACAAACTGGTCCGATCTATCCACAAAAACATTACTCTATTATAAGAATTAATCCTACTACTTCTAGTTCTGGAGTTGACACGTTTGACAAAAAGAACCTAGGGCATATCGCCAAAATCATTGGTCCAATACTAGATGTAGCTTTTCCGCCAGGCAAAATGCCTAATATTTATAACGCTATGGTAGTTAAGGGTCAAGATATTGTTGGTCAACCAATTAATGTGACTTGTGAGGTACAACAATTTAGGAATTAATTGAGTTAGAGCCGTAGCTATGAGTGCTACATACGGTTTAACGAGAGGAATGGACGTAATTGACACGGGAGCTCCGCTAAATGTTCCGGTCGGTGGAGCGACTCTCGGTGAAATTAATTTTTGATATGATGATGTAAAAGTATGATTGATTTACCCAAAAAGGTTAAATGTTTCATTGTGACTTAACACAAAAATCTGAATGTCATTTGTTTTAACATATCGGTACATTTTTTTTAAGAATCGCGATATTAATAAAGATAATATAAATTAGTTTTTTTAGATACTAATACAAATTCCATTCATAATAGTGTGGGATATAACTTTTAAATTTGGTATCCCATTATGTATAAGAAGAAATTAATAATCCCCACCAAATATTGAATTTAAAAGTTGACCCAAGACAAAATGGGTGTGAATCAAAAATATGAGCAGTCTATGCAACAACAACAAAATAAATAAATAAATAAATAAATAAATAAATAAATATGGTACTACGTTACTTAACACAATTTGAATGTCATAGGAAATTAGTTTTGTTTTAAATAATATAAATTTCATCGAATGATATGATATAAGTAATTTTTTTTAACACCAATCTAACATATTTTTATTATTACATTCTTTTTTACTATAAAACTCTAATTTTTGACATAATACATTTATAATTTCAAGTTTGGTGTCCCATTATACATCATATGAAATTAACATATGATATAATGAATTTAAAAGTTGACCAAGACGAAATGTGATTATTATTTATTAATGTAAAAATTAAAATATGTGGCTCATGTTAAATAATGGGATTATAAAGACACAAAGCGTGTTGTCCTCTCACAATAAAATCCAAACGAAAACACACCACTTTCATCTTCTTCAACTCTTCCCAGAATTTTCACTTCTTCTTCTTCAATTTTTCTTCATAATTGTGGATAAATTCATCTTTCCATGTCAAATTTAATCAATTATAAATTTTAGCACACAAGTGTTCTTCAGATCGGAAGCTGTTATACGATTAAAAGGTAATTGTTTCGATTCACTTTTTACTGTTTGTGATTTTGATTTTGTTTTTGCTCCAGTTGTTTGTGTTTTGGGCGATGATGATTGGTTAGGTATACACATACACATATGCACTGGTAGATGTCTTCGATTTGAAGAATCAGATGCTGATTTTGAATTTTTGTTTGAGAATTTGACTTTTTTTGTTTAGAAGAATATGCTCTGTAATTTGTGATTCTTTTGCTTGATTGTTGAATTACAAAGTTCTTGAGTGTCTTCGGTTTGAATTCAGGGGGTTAAAGGGAAAACATGTTGTTTAAAATTGAAACACCAGCGAATTTGGATGTATGGTCATCTTGGTATACTTTAAATTAGTTAGCATTTTTCTGTTGATCTCAAAAAGTCAAAAGTCAAAATCAATCTTTTTAAATGAAGCATAATCAAGCTAAAGTATCATGCCTTTTGCTTAGGATTCATTGTTGTTCCAATTGATTCCCTCTTTAATCCCTAAAGTTGATGCTTTCTCAAAAAGCAAAATTGATGACATCTGGAATCCCATCCATGATCATAAAGATTCAATTGTGATTCCCCTTATATACACATATGTTCATGCATGATATATGAAAGCATATCAGTTTCTTACTGTAATTGTTGTGTTTAGAAAGATTGAAACTGTATTACTTAGGGTTACTAAATGAATAATCTGTTCTTCACCGGTGTGCAGTCAAGTCAACCCCCCAACTGTTTGTGAAAAGTCTTCTGATAACAATTTCAAAACATGAGCAACCTAAAGCTAGGAGTTGAGGTCCAAGGCGCCCATGGCCTCATGGCTAAAGATGGTCAGGGTTCTGCTAGCCCATATGTCGAGCTTCACTTTGATCACCAGAAGTTCACAACCACTGTCAAAGAAAAGGATGTTGACCCGTATTGGAATGAAACCTTTTACTTCAACATATCTGATCCAAACAACCTATCTAACCTTACACTCGATGCATATGTGTACAACCGAACCAAAGGAAACAACTCAAAATCCTTCATGGGTAAAGTTCATATCAATGGAACATCATTTGTCCCCTATTCAGATGCTGTTGTTTTCCATTACCCGTTGGAAAAAAGAAGCATTTTTTCACGTGTGAAAGGCGAGCTAGGACTTAAAGTGTTCATCACAGATAACCCGTCATTTATGTCCTCAAATCCGATTCCTCAGGTTGATACTTCTTCCCATGGCCGAAAGGAATCAAAAGATTCAAGAAAAACATTTTACCATTTGCCAAACTCGAACGTTGTTCAGCAACAGCAGTTTCCTTCACAGCAGCCATACATGGCACCTATGAATCAGCCACAGCAACCATATGCATATGGAGTTGAAGACATGAGAAACCAAAATCAAATTCAAAGTCAATTGCAAGGTCAACTTCAAAGTCAACCAAAGGTTGTGCGAATGTACTCAGGATCTTCATCACAACCGATGGAGTTTGCTCTCAAAGAAACAAGCCCGTTTCTTGGAGGCGGTCAGGTGATCGCGGGTCGGGTCGTGACCCGTGATAATCGACGGGCAAGCACTTACGACCTCGTGGAGCCAATGCAGTTCCTTTTTGTTCGGGTTGTGAAAGCACAAGACCTCCCTGACAAGGATTTGACCGGAAGTCTTGATCCGTATGTTGAAGTACGGATCGGGAACTACAAAGGAATCACACAACATTTTTCAAAAACATCGAACCCGGAATGGAACACAGTGTTCGCGTTCTCTCGAGAAAGAATGCAAGCAACCATGTTAGACGTTGTGCTTAAAGACAAAGACATGTTAAAAGACGACTTTGTTGGGATTGTTCGCGTGAACCTTCACGATGTTCCAACGCGAGTCCCACCTGATAGCCCGTTGGCTCCCGAATGGTATCGTCTAGAGAACAAAAAGGGTGACAAAAAGAAAGGTGAACTAATGCTTGCAGTATGGATTGGGACACAAGCAGATGAAGCCTTTCCTGACGCTTTTCTTGTAGATCAAGCAACAGGCAGCGTCAATAGCACACTTTCTTCAATGTACACTCGCTCGAAAGTCTACCATTCTCCTAGACTTTGGTATGTTCGTGTTAATGTAATCGAGGTTCAAGATCTTGTTTGGGGTGAAAAAAACCGATTCCCTGATGTATATGTAAAAGTACAGATAAATAACCAGGTTTTGAAAACAAGATCAGTTCAAGCAAGAAATGCAAATGCATTATGGAATGAAGATATGATGTTGGTAGCTGCTGAGCCATTTGAAGATAATTTGATTCTTAGTATCGAAGATCGAATGGGACCCAATAAAGAAGAGACCTTAGGAAAGGTGTTCATACCGTTGAATAGCGTTGAAAGACGTGCGGATGATCGGATTATTTATTCACGATGGTTTAATCTTCAAGACCCAAGTGATCACGATGTTGATGAGAAGATGAAGAAGAAAGATAAGTTTGCTACTCGGCTGCATCTTCGGGTCTGCCTTGATGGCGGGTATCACGTGCTTGATGAGTCAACTCAGTACAGTAGTGATCTCAGACCAACTGCTAAACAGCTATGGAAGCCATCGGTTGGGATATTGGAACTCGGTATTTTGAATGCTGGTGCACTTCACCCTATGAAAACCAGGGAGGGTAGAGGAACAACAGATGCATACTGTGTTGCTAAATATGGTCACAAATGGGTTCGAACACGAACCGTTATAGACAGTTTGACTCCAAAATTTAACGAGCAATATACTTGGGAAGTATACGACCCGTCAACAGTTATAACGATCGGTGTGTTTGATAACTCTCAGCTTGATAATGACCCTAACTCCAAAGATGTAAGAATCGGAAAAATCCGTATCAGGATATCAACTCTTGAAACGGGTCGGGTTTATACCCATTCGTATCCGTTACTGGTTCTGCACCCGTCAGGTGTCAAAAAAATGGGTGAACTGCATTTGGCGATTCGGTTTTCAAGTACTTCAATGTTGAACATGATGTATATGTACTCTAAACCATTGTTACCTAAGATGCACTATGTGAGGCCATTGACAGTGCTTCAGCTTGAAATGCTTCGCCACCAAGCTGTCGGGATAGTGGCGAGTCGGCTCAGTCGAGCAGAACCGCCCCTGAGGAGAGAAATCATTGAGTACATGACTGATGCTAACTCACATTTGTGGAGCATGAGGAGAAGTAAAGCTAACTTCTTCAGGCTAATGTCGGTATTCAATGGTGTTTTTGCTGTAAGTAAATGGTTTGGGGAAGTTTGTTTGTGGAAGAACCCGGTCACAACCATACTTGTTCACGTCTTGTTCGTGATGCTCGTGTCGTTTCCGGAGCTTATTCTGCCCACAGGTTTCCTCTACATGTTCCTAATCGGGCTCTGGAACTACTGGTTCCGGGCTCAGTACCCTCCACACATGAACACGCGGTTATCATATGCTGATGGGGTTAGTCCTGATGAGTTAGATGAGGAATTCGACACGTTCCCAACGTCCCGGAACCCAGATATTGTTCGGATGCGATACGACCGCTTACGAAGCGTGGCAGGCAGGATACAGTCTGTGGTTGGGGACATAGCAAGCCAAGGCGAACGGGTCCAAGGGCTTCTTAGCTGGCGGGACCCGCGTGCCACGCTTATATTCATGGTGTTTTGTCTGGTGTCCGCATTTGTGTTATACGCAACGCCTTTTCAAGTGCTTGTGATCCTGAGCGGGTTTTATGTGATGAGACATCCGAGGTTTCGTCATAGGTTGCCGTCTGTAGGATTGAGTTTCTTCAGACGGCTTCCGGCCCGTACGGATAGCATGTTGTGAGCAAGTGTTTGTGTTATGTTTGTTTGTTTGTTTGAAGACAGGTGAAATTGCAGGTCGGGTCGGGTCGGTTGGGTTGATTATGTTTATATGATTTGAAAAATGTATGTTGGTCTTGTTTGTAAACAGAAGATGGTTTTGGAAATTGAATATGCAAATTGGTTATGATGTCCTTTAGATTTTATGTTCAGTATCATGAAGTCCATCTCTTGTTTTTAATATCGAAAAATAATGTTTGTTTATTCGTGAGTTTTTTGGTACATTCAAATTATGGGAAAACATCATACAAATGTAACCAACTTTCAGCTTTGTTCTACTTAGGTCACTCATACTTTTTTTGTTCCGATTAAGTCACTCATACTTTTTTTTGTTCCGATTAAGTCACTCATACTTTTTTTTTGTTCCGATTAAGTCACTCATACTTTTTTTTTGTTCCGATTAAGTGACTCATACTTTTTTTTTGTTCCGATTAAGTCACTCATATGAGTGACCTAATTGAAACAAAATTAAAAGTACAGTGACTTAATCGGAACAAAAAAAAAGTATGAGTGACTTAATCGGAACAAAAAAAGTATGAGTGACTTAATCGGAACAAAACAAAGTATGAGTGACATAATTGGAACAAAGCTGAAAGTTGGTTACATTTATATAAAGTTACCCCTTCAAATTATATCACTCAATTTACCTAAAATTAGTCATTTTCATAAATTTACTAACTTAAAATAATCAAGTGGTCATCAAATGGTATTTTCATACGAAATTAAAATAGTCGTTCTATTGTCCAAACGCGTACTTAGAATGGAGTTTTTAACGAATTATTTGACAAATTATCAAACATTTGAGATTATTTTAGCAATTCTTGTTAAGAACATTCTTAGTTTTTGTAAAGTTATTTCCTTTCATAATCACGTCCTTGGTAACTTATATCTTGATGAACTTGAAATAATCAAGTGGTCATCAAACATGTTTCAAGAGTTATAAGTAAATTATGTAATGAAAATGAAATCATGTTACCAATAGCAGATAATACAATTAGGGTTTTTTTCTTCACATTCTCTCTCCAAATTTAGAAGAACTAGTAAAAAAGAAGTTAATGATGATATTTCTTTCTGCGTACAATGTCATGATAGCATATGTTTCATACATACATATTTTTAATTCATATGTGGTCCATTCTTGCATACAGTGTTGATGAATCAAATTACAACGCATTTAGTTATGAACAACACAAGCAAAGCTCAAATGATAAATTCTTTTATTAAATGGGGCTAGAATGGACATTCCTCATGACATGGATTACAATAGACTAATCTGGGTTATAAGAGGGATTCCTCACAGAAATATTACAAGAGGTTTAGAACGCATTGACTCAACACACAAGGGAAAACTACGTCCGTCTTCAGGCGTAAGGACCTTTCGGATGTCTTTAATGCCGACGGCTCCTCTCCTTTAATTCCTGTCTTTTGAGCAGTTGTGGAGTAATAAATGCCTTCAACTTCCTTAAACCTCTTTTTTATAGCTTCCTTCTTGATTTTTCCCCATAAGTCCTTCTGTTTGTCATCTCGGTCTTTACCCCCTGGGTAAGGACCTTCCGTCTTTTCCTCAGTCATTTTGACTGATATGCTGCTGGCATTACCCCTTATTAATTGCACACCATTCTTTTATAAATGCTGAATGGGTTGCATTTAATGCTTGTCTAGGTATCATAATTGCATTTAATTAATGCACTCCATGCCTTGTTTTATCTTCTTAATTATGGTAGCACTATGTACCGTCATCAAGTGTCATAATGCAAGATGTTCTATACACATTCTTATTTGATTATTTCATGTGTCAAAACTTAAAAATCCAAATAATTTTATTGGGTCAAAAACTTTATAAATTACACTATTTCTTTTCATGAGATTTAATCTATATAATATATAAAAATATAATATAATAAAATGTCATGACTTTATATACTTTTATAATCATTTCATCACATCTTGACGCACATATTATGATCATACAACTCCGCCACAACATGCAGATTGGGTACCTTGTTAAAATTAAAGCCCTTTTAAACTAGAACAATTACTGGATTTCATCTCAGTTGCAGTTTGATCTAATTAACATGTTTCCAATCTTTCTATATTGTTATTTCTCTTCTTGATCTTCTTATAAGTTACGCAAGAATTTTGGTATTTTATGTATATAATTTGATGATGAAGTCCTAAATAAATGTTCATCTTTTATTTTAAAAATACATAGAAATTCCAAAATAACATATCTAGGTTCTCATTGTAAAATGAGTTAATTATACAAATTTTTGATATCATTTAATAAAATTCTCAGGTTTTGATACTAACTTCTTTTACTAACAAGTTTGGAGTTTCATGATTTCAATTTGTAACAAGTTTAGGGTCCAAGACTAACGTTAAATTGTTCAATTAAAAAAAGGTAATTTCATCATTTGTCATGAGGAACAAATGATGTAAATGGTTAAACTTAATTATACAGACTGCTTATATAAATTTTAAAAACAATTAAAATTTTATAAATAAAAAACAAAAGGGTTAATTACACGGATGGTCCCTGTGGTATGTCCAAATTGCACCGATGGTCCTTAACTATCAGAATTTACACCGGTGGCCAAATAGTTTACAAAAATGTAACACAGATGGACCCTGGAACGGATGGCCGTTAGATTTTTCTGTAAAAATTTTAAAAATGATCAAAATACCCTTAACCTTATCTCATTTGTCTCCTTTTCTTTCTTACCCTCCCCATCCACCTCTGCCACCACCAACCCTAAAAGAACGACCACCACCACCAGAAATTGCGACGGCCTCACCACCTCCGGCAACCACCACCACCTCTAATAATTATTTTAAATCGATTGTGCTGAAACACTGCGAATTTCTTCTTCTTCCCCATTGCAATCATCGAGAACCAGCTTCTTTGATTTAGAGAGAGTTGCAGAGAACCCAAGACGGGTTTGTCTCCTCCTGATTCTGCTCTACTTACAACCACCACTCGCTTCCTTCATCGCCGGTTCAGCCCTTCGCCTGCTGCCGGAATACCGAGCACTCATCTCCATGAAAACATATATTTCCGACGACCCCCAATCCTCTCCATCATCATGGAACCTTACTTCCAGTCACTGCACTTGGTCCGGTGCTACTTGCGACTTTAAACGTCACGTGATCGCCTTAGATGAGTTTGGTGGTGTTTGTCGGAGAGGAAGGTGAAGACATGAGGCTATCGGTGATGAGGGTAAGTGATGTGCATGGTTCTGTTTCATCATCACGGATCTGGTGGTGGTTGCCAAAGGTGGGCTGTGGTGGTTGCCGGAGTACGGAGGTGGTGGTGGTCGTTGCTGGAGGTTGCATTTATGTATATATGTGTATATACATTTCTTTTCTTTTTTTTTTTTTAATTACAAGAGGGGCAATTTAGTCATTTTGTACCCACTTAATGGCAAAATCTAACGGCCATCCGTTTCAGGGACCATCTGTGTTACGTTTTTGCAAACTATTCGGCCACCGGTGTAATTTGTGATAGTTAGGGACCATCAGTGCAATCTGGACATAGCACAGGGACTATCCGTGTAATTGACTCAAAACAAAATTATAAAACATAATCTCACTTGTATGTTCATCCACTTCATCATTAGCTTTTGAGTCCACCACCATCGCCTCATCAATCATCCACCACCAACACCCATTCACCCAAGCACCATCGCCATCATGGAGCCCCATCATCGCCACCAAACCATTAAAAACTCAAATACACTCCCCTCAAAAACTCATATCCACATCATCTCCATGAATCCCGCTCACCCATACCAAAGATGTTCAATCATAGGATAATCATAGGGATTATTTATGTAATTAAAATCACAAGTCGCAAACTTATTACCACTCATAGTTAAGAAGTTTGATAATTTAGCTTTTGTTGTACCTTTTTCATATATAGATATTCAAAAGCCCACTTATGTTGAGAAAATATGCGGCAACCCGAAGTCAAATTCAAAATGTTTTTCTTTTTCTTTTTTTTTTATATTTAGATATGTAATACATATTATTATAATAAAATAAAAAAAAATATAAATGTTTGTTACATATGAATCATAGAATGACGTTTTTACATTGTTTAACAGTAAACCAAATATATAACTTATGTGTAACAAATGAATCTAACACATTTTTATTTTTATTTGTTTCCTTATAACAAAAAAAAAATTGAATGTTATATCAGGTTTTCACGAGTTTTCTCAACTCAAACATGTTTTCTATTTTATATATATATATATTAATTCACATTCAAGAGCATATTTTCAAGATGGTTTGGCTTAGTAAACATTTATTTTGATATAAGAAAGTATCATCCTACACTTAAACCTAAATATAAAACTTGAGCATGAATTCATTCACTAAAAATAAACCACCTAATTCAACTATTCCAAGTATCACCCTATAACATGCTCAAGCAGTGCACTGGGTTACCTTTTGGGCCTAGACTAGTCCATAACTTTTAGCAGATTTAAAAAATTGAGTACAATATTTGAATGTATGCTGACTTGACATGTCCATGTACTTAACTAACTGAATAACACATGCAAAATGCACACCAAACACATTCATTGCAATAATGTATAAAAACAAGATGATATGTCCTTCATCAAGAAAACTGTTGAATGAAATTTCAAACTTTTTGGGTTTCAGAAGAAAAGGTAAGGCGCACGCACACACATGCACAAGCCAATTCGACAATGGCTTAGCAAGAAAGCACCTTCCTAAGACGGTACAAGAAATCATAACCTAAAGACCGCACACATATATCACATAATAAAACCTTAAAAAAGGCTTCGGTTTTTGCAAATGAAGATAGCGTTGGTGAATTATGGAACGAACCCGATATCTTTGAAGTATTCATGCTCCAGTGCGGTCCTGGCTGTGATTCTTCTACTGGGATCCAAGCAGAGCATTTTCTGAAATTGACTGCCCTCATTAGATGTTTGCAAATCAAAATTTGAAATTAAAGTAGATACTTAAAGGGTGTTTGGATATGAGTTTTGAAAACTAACTATCCAATTATTGTGCGATGATCGTTTTTAATTATTGGATTTATATCAGTTTTGGCCAGTTTCATGTCAGCTACAATAAAAGTGATCCCAAAAGGTAAATATATATTACCTGTTCACCACTTCTTTAAACCTGATTTTTGAGTGATTTACAAACATTACAAAAGACTAGTCTTTTCTCCAAAAAATGGTCCTTTATGTTGTTTTATGTATTTATTAATTATATATTTAGAATTTTTTTAACACTACAACATTTGATTTTTCTTTTATAGTACGACTTCATGCATCAGAAGCATATCCACACTTAATCTCTACAAACTTATCCAATCACCCCGTACCTGGTTCAAAACATAATTAGCCAATATTCAAAAATGTAATAATAAATTAAAAACGGTCTATTCATGGAAAAAAATATCAGTGGATTCCTTGTGCTATCGAGTAAAGTGATATTTGATAACTATATGCCTATATCACATGTTTTAGTACGTCTCCCACTGGGCCTTCTGGTTAAAAAAAGACTGTTTTCTTGCACATTTCTGGTCAATGTACACTTTTGACAGAAACCATGAGACCGGTGGCCTACAAGTGGTCAGAATATCAGATCATAAAGCACAATATGAAAATAACTAATATTAATAATTCAATTTCAAAACTTGTTTCCCTATATGCACATATCTACTTCTGTCACGTAAACCTAGGAACATGTTTTCAGGTCTAATTCCAACTCAAGATTATTTTAATACATTGGGTTCTATTATTTGTTTAATAAAGGTTTTTTTAATATATATTCAGCAGTTAGTCAAACATTATACTTTTAACATATACCAATTTAAACATAAAATTTCACGAGATTGTAATGAATTCTGATGCTTGGAAGTTCGTAACCTTTGTAGAGCATGTGATGATGTGTGATCGATAATCAGTAAACAATAAGAACTAAGGCAGTAATTAGTTTAAACTTACTCGTAGGAGATCAAGACCAGTTTTTTCAAGATTTGGTACCACTGTTGCCAGGTCCTGAAAAGTAAAGGAAGTTCTTTTAATATCACAAGTCCAGTACCATTTATAATAATAAGAAATCAAGATTATCATAGATTAAGTAGCCAATGGTATAAAAGAAAAGGATTCGTCACCTTTGATGACCACTTTGGAAAAGCAGACTTAAAGTCAGGTAGAGATGTGACCCCAGGCCATGTATCTTCATTTGGAGTTCCCATGATTCTATAATTAAACAAATGATGACTCAGAAGTGAATATGCACATACAGTGATTCTAATGAATGGAACTGTTGATGGGAAATGTGCATACAATTATTCTAATTATTATTATGCAAGGAAGAAATAAGGGACATCTTCAGATACAAGCAATCAGAAAAATTTCCCTTTATTTACCTATAGATGCACCCCAGATACAACCCTCAGCTCAGATACATGGAATCAGCAAAATTTCCCTTTATTTACCTTAAGATGCACCCCAGATACAACCCAGAACTTCTAACAATATATCTTACTCTCTCCTTTCCAAAAAAAAGATAGTAATTTTCAATTAAGAATATCTTCTAAATAAGTAGAAATATCAACATTTTGTGTTTCTTTTCCTTCTGCAAACTTCAAACTTAGAGTCACAGATTTGCCCAATATCATTATGGGTATCTAATTTTAGAGGTGGTAAATTTTGACCCATTTACTTATGAATAAGTCAATTTGAGTTGTAGTTCATCTTAAACAGGTCAAGTCAAAGTATTTAGCTAAAAGGAACCAGACAACAATTTGAACAAATTCCATGTGTAATGTATACAACCTCCTACCTTGTTGTATAAATATTTAAATTACCAATGCAATATTATTGTTCTTGTAATAATTATTCACGCACTAGTTATAATAAAAAATAGAAAAGAAAATGTAAGCAGGTCAAGTGGTCAACCCAGCATACTAAAATGACCCTTTCAACCAAAACCCATGTTGCCTAATCACCCAACCAGCCCATCTTGCTACCTATTGACTTTGATCCAACAGATTCACTAAATTCATCTTATTAATTGGTAAACAAAAGAACCTTGACTAATAGAATAATAGTATAATAAATTCATACGATTATGCAATTGTCCGCAAAACAAAATTTTTTGGGATAAAACCTGAATATTTTGAACAATTCATCAATCTCAGAGTCTCCAGGAAAGAGTGGTCGCTGGTTCACCATCTCAGCAAATATACAGCCAACTGACCACACATCCACAGGAGTAGAATAGTGACGAGACCCAAGAAGAATCTCTGGTGCTCTATACCACAGTGTCACCACCTACAAACAGGTACCAACAGTTAATTGGCATATGTCCTTGTTTGCATTCCTTGTGACCTCACAATTGATTTTAATGCACTTAAGCATATGAATAATCCTGAGTATGATTATGATTTGCCACACAAAGTACATAAACCATGGAACCTACCTCGTGCGTGAATGTCCTGACAGGGATACCAAAGGCCCTGGCCAATCCAAAATCTGCAAGTTTCAGTGCATTGGTACGTCGATCAATCAACAAGTTTTGAGGTTTCAGATCTCTGTGGAGAACTCTATGGGAGTGGCAATAAGCAATGCCACGTAGGATTTGATAAAGAAACTTCTGCAAATTTATGGAAGCAGCATAACGTGAGATTGAATCGACTTCTTAGTTCTTAGTCTTCAAATTAAAGGTTGTAACTGGACACAGATTATGTTATATCAATAATGGGTCTATAATGGGGCCGATCCACCCATTTTGCCACCTTTAATTCATATATTCTCAAAAGAACTTGCATGTAAGTGAGTAAGTAAAATAACATACAAGTATTACAACTAAGACTGACAAATGTATGGCAGGAAAGGGTATACTCACTTTTACAAGTCGTGGATCCTTTGAAAACTCTGGACATGAGTCCATGTGCTTCTTCAAATCGAGGTCCAGGTACTCAAAAACCAGATACAATCGTTTGTCACTGTGCACAACATCCTGTAGCCTGTCACCAAAAAGTCAGGCATTTCTTGCAGAATATAAGCTAAAAACACATACATGTGAAAACATTTAATGCATTTAAGATGGTTCTAGAATTGTCACTACCTAACAATGTTTCCATGTTGCATCTCTTTCAACAATGAAATCTCTCTGATAGCTGTGCTCGGAACACCTTCATCTTCTTGCTCCAGACGAATTTTTTTCAAGGCAATTGTTTCATTTGTAACTTTGTCACGAGCCTTGTAGACCACACCATATGTTCCTTCACCAATTTTCTCAACCTTCTCATACTATGGTTTTAGAACAGTATTATCATTCAAGTAGTAGAATATCATAAATCATTGAGATTCTAGAAAAGCTTGAAATGTATTATACCTGCTCCATCACAAGTCCAGTGAAATGGACTCAACAGTGTCTGTGTCCACAAAGCACCAATAAATAAAAAAATTTCAGAAATTTCATTAGTACGGTAATGACATGGATACAAGAACATTAATCAAACAGATAAAAGGTGAATACCTCAAATTAAACAACATATAGCAAAAAATTAACTAATCATGACAATAGAGACACAAAATCAAACAACAATTTCAATGTCGCAATTCAATTAAATTGGAACCAAAGTTCCCATGTAGTGAAACAAAATGCAATGTTATTTCAACCAAACAATGTCTTACTGGTGATTTTCTTTCTTTTAATGGTATAACAAATAAATTCAAAACACCTACTGAACCTGCATTTTGATGAAAAAAGCAATTGGAAGTTTCACCCAAATTCAGGAACAAAAACAATCAAAAACCCTATGAACTGTAAGATTATTGTGCCTTCGGGAATTTTAGCCCTCAAAACACAAAACACTCAGTAGATTTGTCCCAACATTCCCCCAAATTATTCAATCTTCATATCTCAAGTCATTTCGAACTAAATTTCCGATCGAAATCAGTAAAAACCGTAATACTTCTCACTATGAGAAGATC
This sequence comes from Mikania micrantha, assembly GCA_009363875.1. Lineage (NCBI taxonomy): Eukaryota > Viridiplantae > Streptophyta > Magnoliopsida > Asterales > Asteraceae > Mikania > Mikania micrantha. The sequence continues at coordinate 51,032,224 of CM018689.1, read as the reverse complement.
GAAAAATGCACGAACCTTAATTAACTATAATCAACTTCATTCAAACTAACCATAATCAACTACAATCTACTTCAGTCAAACTAACCTTCAATCAAGTCAAAGCAAGTCAATCATCACAAGTAGTCATAAATGTTCTACATCTGCATCGCTTGATGTCATTTTCAAAGTAAAATGCGGTTTAATCAACAATATTACAAATCATGAGCAATTTTGAAGTAAAAATCTACAGAAATTCCTTCAGAATGGACCGACGAAAAGCTTCGATTAGTGCTGAAAATGGAATCCCTGACTTACATAAAATCAAAGAGTTGTTATGATACCTGCGATGAAGAATCGAAGCTCTTGCGATAAAGAAAACAAAGCCCCCTCCCTAGGTTTTTGGGGAGAACACGTCGTGGGGAAGAAGAGATGTAGAAATGGTGTATATTTAATCACCAAATACAGTTTTTCTTTCTTTCTTTTTTTTTTGTTACTATAACACTCACGCTAGATAAAATCCCGTGAATTACACGGGTTGAAAAATGAAATGTTATGTACTTTGTAAAAAAACTTAAAAATTGATTTTTAGAAAAGCAGAGAATCTGAGTGTGGAGGGGAAGAGGTACAGGGGTAGACCTAGGCTGACATGGGAGGAGCAGATTCGTCAGGACATGATAGCATTGCACCTCTCAGAGGACATGATCAGTTATATGAATTCTTGGAGGCGTAGAATAAAGGCTAGAGACTACTAGAATGATAGGATATATGTTAGCAGCCTTACTTATAGGTAGAACTTTAGTTTTTACAAATGCATGCTTGACTAGTTGGTAGTGTTTACTCTGTGTGCTTCAACTTTTTTATGTGGTTTATGTCCTTAAATTATATGAGCCTCTTATTTTGCATAGGTTGCATGCGTAGTCATTGTGTATATGCCTTGCTTTTAATCATGTTTTCTTTATATATGATTGTGTATGTAACTACCATATGATTGAAATAAGTGTTTATATTCTTTATGACTGACATATACTTCGGTAGTTTTAATCATGCAAGGCTTACCCTCTTTTCTTAATAAATTGTCTTTGAAAAAAAAAATATATTTTGAGTCAGTGGTCTCTTATGACGCAGCCTCTCTGTCTCTTCTTGGGGTAGGGGAAAGGTTTGTTTTCATCTCACCCCTCCCAGACCCTACTTAAAAGTGGGATTAAACTGGGTACGTTTGTTTGTTTGTTTAATCATAATTATCATTTAATATGAAAGATAATGATTGAAAAGATTATGTGTCAATAATTCTTTAAAAACATGACATGTGGCATTAGTAGTCTAATAAGTTGACATATGGCAAAAGAGATACTTATTTATTACAGTAGTAAGATATGTTTCGTATATTCTTATAAAACACGTATACGGCAATCATTATTTATCAAAACTTCTTATTTTCAATGATTAAACTCATATACGTATCACAACATGTATACTAGAGCAATCACTGTTGAATTATTTGGTGTTAAAAATGACTATACGTAAAGGCTTATGCGAAACATACAGTGTTGGTGAAGTGTTTAAAAAAGCTAGTTGAGTAAATAACCAAACCTTATTAGAACCTTATGTAATCATATGAAAATACATACACTAAAACACGTTTTTTACCCTAACTGATAGGTTTATTTAAGTTTAAACCAACATGAACTGCTTTTTACCCGCATTAATAGGTCTGTTTTGTGATTTCAACTAATCCAACCTGGTTTTTACCCGTACATATTTCTAGTAACCCACTGCTTGCCCTTCGTAAATTTTTTTTTTTTAATTCGCCGCTGCATAAAGATGTTAATTTACTTAGTTAAGATGAACAGGTGATGGATGAAAATGTTCATACAAGATCTATAACATATGTTTAATAATTTTAGTTTTTTGTTAAATTAGAAAAAAAAAAAAAAAGAGGCAGCAGCAGTGCAACACAACTGTTAACGTGTTTGCCGATTGTTATTTATTTATCTATTTTTTATTTTTATTTTTTCGTGAAATCCCTTTCTTGAGTTCTTCCCTCCAACAGAGGCGATCTCCTTTTCACACACACAAGCAGGACCAACAATGGAGTCGGAGCTCGCAGTGGAACCACAATCACTCAAAAAGCTCAGCTTCAAATCCCTAAAACGGGCTCTCGATATTTTTTCCCCTGTTCACTCTCAATTGCCCCCTCCTGATCCTCACAGGTTTCTTTCCAAACCCTAATTTCAATTTCTTAATTCACCTATTTTCATAAACACGCCAATATCATCATCTAATCGTTCTTAACCCTTTTATACACAGCAAGAAGATACGTATAAGCTATAAGGTTAGTCATTCGCTATATTATTCGCTCAATTTACGCCGTCTTGTTCTATGTATATTAGTTGCATCGATTGATATAGATTTCTAAGCGTTAATTTGTAATATAATGCATATTAATTTGAATTTAAAGTTAGCAGGTTATCTATCTTTCTATTGAAATTCATTGTTGTTCAGTGACCTAATTTTTCTTGTCTTGGTTAGTCGGGTTAAATGTTCGGGTCAAATAATAAAAATATAAGTATCTAATAATAATTATTATGCGTGAAAAAAGAGTAAGTACATAAAGAAGAATTACAATTTAGCTAGTAAATCTTTGAGATTAGTTGAGGATTTTTTTTAGTTTATCTTGATTGGCATCAACAATTTCTTAATCAACAACATTTCTTTTGAAAAATAAATCAATACTTTTCACATTTCCTATGATATATTGTCCCAAAAATTATGTATAAGTTCAACATTTCAACCAAATTACAACATAAACACTAAAATCTGCAACAACTAAAATAACCAACTAATTAACTAAATCTGCAACAGCTAATTAACTAAAATCACCAATTCAACTAATTAAATGTGGCGGTGGACTCGTGGGGTGGTGTGGACGGGATTCGGGAAAGAAAAGACTCTGCGATCGGGAAGAAAAAAAATAAAGAAATTAGGGTAGGAAGTAGGGGGAAATATGTCAGGGGAAAGGAGGGACTTAAATATTTAGAGGAGTAAATTACGGTTTTGCTCATGTGGTTTAAATAATTTTAACTATTTCAACCTAAAATAGAATATTCTATCAATGAAGTCCATGTGGTTTAAAAAACTAACGGTTTTGGCACCTAACCATAGTTAGGTTTGGGGGTCAAAACACTCAAACTATAAGGGCAAAAACTGTAATTTAATCTATTTAGGGGAAATCAAGGGGAACAAAAAAAATTAGAGATTTTAATATGTGGGTAACTTTTGAAGTTAATTTTTTATTTACTCATTTCAAAAAAAATGTGTTTTTTATTTAGAGGAGATGGTAATATATATTTTTTTTTTAAAATGAGGGGGAGGGGGGGGGGGCGAAATCAAAATTTTTTTTTTTTAAAATTAACCTTTCGGCCCGAAAATTAACACTACTGACGAAAAAAAGAGGGGGGGGCGGCCCCTTCAAACCTTCGCCCATGATTGTTGTGTTTGTGCTTAGTAATTTTTGGTCTATGTAAGTATACATGTGTGTTTATGTTTGTGTTTTGATGGTTGTTAAGCTACATGTTGAGTATGGTGGAATTAAAACCGTTTCAAATCAACCTATCAAGAATTCCTCACAAAATCAAGTTGCACCTTCAATCTCAAATGCGCTTGTGCTATCAGGTAACCATAGTTTTCCAATCATTTTTATCAGCATTGAGGTTCAATACAAAGCATATTAGCTTCTTTCCATGTGTCCGTTTGTCTAATCTTATTTACTTTATATTAATACCGCCTTATGCTGAACTAAAAGTTTGTCACTATTGCAAAGATGCAAAGTTAAAGGTTATTCAATTTTATTTGGGATATTGATCTTGTATGGAAATTGAAACGGACATTATATAATACTCATAAAACCAGAAGACACATCATGCGTTGATTTTTATGAAATTATACTTGTAGGAACTGAAGATTCCAAGAAGGCTGGGACTCAGAGTGATTTATCAATTACTCTTCAACCAAAGAATCTGTAATTATATTTTTTGATTCTCATTGATAGTTTTTGGTTGCTTAACCAAATTAATGATGTCAATTTTTGTTTAACAGAAGTGATGGTAATATGACCGGCAAAAACACTGCCATAATTCCTGCTCATGGAACGACAGAAAGGTAAGGATTTGCTTGGAATCTTGTACATGTTACACATATCTAGGAAATTGTTTTTTTAACCATCATAAACTCTGTTATTTATTCACTTTACCGAGTAACAATTTCAATGTTTCGTGTGGGATTTTGTTTCTTTGTAGGAATCTGCCAACTGCAGCCCTTATGGAGAGAATCCCTAGCAGATGGCCTCGCCCTGTGTGGCATGCTCCTTGGAAGAACTACAGAGTGATGATCTTGATCTTTTTAATAGTTTAACCTTGGTTGTGTCATATCTAACAATAATTTTTGTTCCTTTTTAATATGAAAAGATGTATTATACAATTAGTAACACATTTTTAAGAATAGGTTTCGTAAGCTTGATTATATACTTTATGTTAAGCTGATCTTTTATGGTATGTTAATGGTCCTTTAGAACTAAATATACAATTATCATTGGTTTAGCCTTTTCTTTTATTTTCAAATTTATTTTTGTAGTCTTGTTAGCCTTTACTCTTTAAATCTTACCAAACTGATCTAATATATTTGCAGGTCATTAGTGGCCATTTGGGATGGGTGAGATCTATTGCATTTAGCCCAAATAATGAGTGGTTCTGTACCGGTTCTGCAGATCGAACAATTAAGGTAGATATTTTGTCCTTGAACACAAATTTTCAACTTATAAACAAATTATGATAGAAGATATCAGTATTCAATGCTCTTTGTATAACCACATAAGTAAGAAGCTATATATATGAACTATAATGAGAATTTTTAAAATTTAGAAATCTTAACAAGGCTCCTTAAATGCTAATATTATAAATCCATGTTATTATCACGCTTCTTTGCATAATTATTACTTCTAAGCATGTTAATATGTTGTGCCTTGTAATTTTGTTGGCATTGCTTTGCAAAAAAATTGTGTAACATAATTGTAAGTAATATGTTTGGAAGGACACAACATTATATAATATCATCATATAAAATCCGACAGCAAATGACATACACTATGCATCGTCGTAATTGAGGCTAGTTTATTGGCTTCAGTTACACTTGATCAAAATAAAAATTTTGATAGATACATTATAAATTTATAATACAGAAATACTGGTGCCATTTGGGCTCTCATTTTTTAACAATTGATGTTGCCATAAATTTTAAATCTGAAAGGTTATGCTAACATTTTTGTTGAACTTTAAACTGAAAAGATTCTTTGACATGTTTTCTATAATTTTGTATAAGACCTACACCAAATTGAGTTTATAGTTTTGTCAATATACAACAATTTCCAATCAACGTGCCCATGTTCTTCTAGCTGGGGGTCTCTTACGAAGCATCCTCTCTACCATATTTGGGGTAGGGGTAAGATATGTTTTTATCCTCCCCCAGACCCCACAAAGTGGGATTTCACTGGGTACGTGTACGTGTTGTTGTTGTGTCCATGTTCTTAAACGACCAACGAAATTTTCAATAATTGTGGACAGATTTGGGATGTGGGATCAGGACAGTTAAGGTTGACATTAACAGGCCATATAGAACAAGTTCGAGGTATTGTTTTTTAAATTATACAAGTATTAATTATTTATGATAGTTGGTGATACTTGCCTACCAGGAAATTGATATACCATGTATGTTACCAGTTACCACTTAGAGGGAGCAATTTTTTCAGATTAGTATTGTAATAATATAATTATTGCTATTAGACACACTTGGTTTATAGAATAATTGAACTTGGTGGACAAAAATTGTTTAGGGGTCAACCCAATCCACTTGGGTTACGACCCAGTTTGAGGAGTAGCCAGCCCCACCCGTTGTCTTTTTTATTAACACCATTGTTACTGTAGACTTTGCATCCGAAACAATTCCTATCCAATTTTTTGTATTGCAGGCCTTGCTGTTAGTACTAGGCATACCTACATGTTTTCTGCTGGTGATGACAAACAAGTTAAATGCTGGGACCTAGAACAGAACAAGGTTTTGATCACTGACTTGTTTAAACTTTATCTTTTTTATTTACCAGTTAATTACCCGCGCGCTGCGGCGGGAATTTTGTCACGATTTCTAATATCGGAACGCATACACGATCCCGTGTATAAAAACGTAGATATAAAAACACGTTACAACAGTTGTCACTCCGACTCAAAACCGTAAAGTGTAGCCGTTACAAACATGTCTGTCACACCATAATAAAAAAATGTCGTGGTTAGTTGTAAAATCTAGCATTAATAAACACGAACATAAGACGACTAAATAAAACTGTAAAAGAATTCATTATTATTTAATAATTACTATTATTAATATTGAGTTTATCATCCTGCCTTGGTGACAACATCACGAATATCAAAACGTAAACCAAAAACTGGTTGCAACAGCTGTCAATCCATCCTAAAATTGTAAATCAAAACGTGTGCAAAAGTTTTGACTATTAGTTAATTAATTATTAGTATTATTATTTAATTTTCATATAATAATTAGTATTAATATTATATAATAATAATAAAGATCATTATTAATTATTATTTTAATTGTTACTAATATTATATAATTATTATTATTTATTAATTAGTATTATTACAGCTTGCAGCCACCTCTTTTGATTTTCAATACGTATATTTATCAATTATTATTATTTTATTTTTATTACTATTCACTTGTAATGATGACATTTCCTAAATGTATATATAGTAATATGTACTACACTTTATTAAGTTTAATTTTTGTTTTTGTTTTGAAAGGTTATTCGAGCATATCATGGCCATCTAAGTGGTGTATATTGCTTAGCACTTCATCCCACTATTGATGTTCTTCTTACTGGCGGACGTGATTCTGTTTGCCGGGTATGAAATTAAGATTCTTGAAATTAAGAGTTGCACAAATAAAAATTTGGGATATTGTGAAGTCATTTGTCACAACAATTTCAGGTATGGGACATTCGCAGCAAGATGCAAATTCATGCTCTTGCGGGCCACGATAATACGGTCTGTTCAGTTTTTACCCGACCTACGGTAAGCCATACAGTAATAGAGTATATTGATAATTTTTTTACTTTTATTATTGAAGTGCTTGATGTGATGCATCTTTTTGCAGGATCCGCAAGTGATAACTGGCTCCCATGATTCAACTATCAAGTTCTGGGATCTAAGATATGGTAATTACTAATTTCTTGTTTGAATGTTGAATGCTTATTCAATTAGAAGTTTGCATGTAACTATTTATTTCTCTGGTAGGTAAAACAATGGCAACTCTTACTCATCATAAGAAATCAGTACGTGCATTGGCCCAGCATCCTACTGAGTATGCAACTCCAATTTTTATTGGCATTTTTCACATCATATTTATTAATGGACTTTTTTTGGTTACATATTTTTCTTTGTTTTTGTCTTGTTGACAATGCAGGGATAGTTTTGCTTCAGCATCAGCTGACAATATAAAAAAGTTCAGCCTTCCTAGAGGAGAATTTTTACATAACATGCTGTGAGTTTTCTGCTAATTATTTTGATTTATGTCAATTAGAAATACAGTGTTTTTTTGGGGCCATTCATTAAATGGGTTTAGCTCGGTTGTTTAGTGAGAAAGCACATACATCTTGGTTAAATCATAGAGCATGGGAAATATCACCCGTACCCATGAGAATCCAAAAAATATGGGTAATGATACATTACATGTTACCCGGCATAAATTGAGTAGATTTACCAAGCAGGTAAATTTACCTGCCACAAATGTACCGGGCCCGGGTTATGCGTTAAAATTAAATTGTTTACTTTCTAATTATATATTTGGGGGTTGGATCCACAAAGAAGGGATTTTTGCTAAACAAGAGTAAGAACCAATAGGAGTTTGACATGTGGCATGCTAAAAAATAATAAAAACAAAAATCTAGTACGAAAAAAAAATTCAGTACAAAAACATATCAAAAACCAGTATAAAAAAACAAAATCCAGCACAAAAAAAATCCAGTACAAAAATCAAAAAATCTAGTACAGAATAATAAAAATCCATTACAAAAAAATAAAAATGTAGTACAAAAACAAAAATACAGAATAAAAAAGAATCTAATAAAAAAATAAAAATCTAGTATAAAAAATAAGATATTATATCTAAATTATCATGACACATGTCAAAATTCTATTAGTTCTTATTATTCTTTTTAGACAAAAATCTCTTCTTATTTGATCTTTTCTCTATATATTTGTTTTAAAAATTAGTACTTTTAAGTGTGTTACCAATTACATTTATGGAAAGTGATATTTGAAGGACTACTATTTCAAACAAGGAACAATAAATAAAAGTATCACATATAAACTTTCTTTGAATTGTTTTAACATAAGTGCATGCAAATATACAATTTATTTTAAGACGTGCTTAGAATAGATGCATTTGTTGACCAGAAAAAAAGACATGCTTAGAACACAGCTAAGTAGTTAACCAATGATTTGCCTTGCACTTGAAATCTTGATTACTTAGACCAAAACTTGAAAATAAAATCGCTTGTTCTATCTAAATGTATAATATGTTCATTCAAAGTAAAATTAACATCACTTTTTATTTAATAAATATGTAGTTCTCAACAGAAGACCATAATAAATGCAATGACAGTCAATCAAGAGGGCGTCTTGGCAACTGGAGGTTAGAGTTTTTCTATATAAGCCATAAACAAATGATTCTATTTAGATTTATTAAATTTATTTTCCTTTTCTTTTTTGAATATATGTTCATCAAGTTATAAATGATATATTATTGAATAGGTGACAATGGGAGCTTGTGGTTCTGGGACTGGAAAAGTGGTCATAGTTTCCAACAATCCCAAACAATTGTCCAACCTGGTATGCATCTTTTGATGTATTTAATATATTTTAACAAGAATATGTCCTAAATCATTTTTATTGTTAAAATTATTTATTGTTTAAATATTCTTATTTCTTGTCAAATGGGCACGACCTATACCAACAAAATAACCTGTTTTGGAAGAGTATCTACATAATTTATTTGATTTTTCAGGGTCACTGGATAGTGAGGCTGGAATCTACGCGTTATCTTATGACGTAACGGGATCGAGGCTGGTTACATGTGAAGCAGACAAAACAATCAAAATGTGGAAAGAAGATGAAAATGCCACTCCTGAAACTCACCCTGTCAACTTCAAACCTCCTAAAGATATTCGCAGGTTTTAGTTGTAATTTACAAGGATTTTTGTTTATTTCTGTTGCAATTTTAGTTTAATTATTTTATCAGATATATATATTTTTTTAATTTATCAAATAGTAAAGATATTGTGACACAAATGGGACCAGTGTTTGTTTAGCATGTCCTAAAAAGGAGGGCATTTGCAGACTACTCATGAAAGTATGCTTCCTCAAAGGTTATGTAGCATGCCAGTATCTCTACTAATTTTACTCATGACATGGGGTGGTTGTAAAGCATGTTTGACCCTTTGACTTGGTCAAATACTATTTTTTTCAGGGACCAAAAATGGCCACTTTAAATGGTCCACAAAAGGACCAAATTGTCCATATGACATAATAATAGAATACACCTTTATGTGTTCATCATAAGAACCTATTTTTTATGCCTTTGTCCTAGGTTTACCCTCATCTTCTATCTTGCCAATTTTTGTGCTTTTGCTTTCTAACAAAACTATACAAAAACAGCCTATATCGTATCTAATGATCTTTGTAAACCCTAGAAAAGTAGTAAGAGAAAGAGTACCAAAAATTATTATGAACAACCAAGGAGATGGTGTTGCTGATTTGTAAATACTTATGAGTTATGACATTGATTTGGATTCTTGAATTTGCTATTGATTAATTTTTGAACTAATTAATGATTAGATGATTAATATTTCTAACTTAGTTTTATGTTTAGGATGATTATTGTCTAAAGCTCTATATACATATATATGTGTATGTTTCTACCCTTGAGGGGCAAATGTATATATGCACGAATTTTAAAGTTATACTCAATTTTGTGAATATAACATTAAAAGTATTGAGTTGGTTGATTATTAGAGATCATGAGTTGGGGGTCTTATTGAAAACAATCTTTATATTTCTATGGTGTAGAGGTAACTTTTTAGACCAAATCTCAATAAAAGTAGTAGACAACCACAATTAATAAAATAACAAAAATACCATTTGCAATTCCATGTCTTTTAAAAATTATTAAATTTAATGCACAAAATCATTTATTGCTAGTGTTTTAACCAATTTTTGCATTAACTTTTTTCGTATGAAAGAAGCAACTACAACCATCTTAAATCTCCAACTACTTTGAATATACTAATATAGACATATATTTCAAATGCTGAACAATACTTAAGATATATTTGTGGTATTTATTGTGGCCGGTGTTCAAGTCTTCATTTAATTTTAAAGAATACAAAATACAATTTTTTTTTATCATATTGAAACTACTTCTTTATGTTTTTTAGGAAATTTTGGAATGATTTAATTCTCTCTTTTTTTTTCAAGTAATTAAGAATAAAAATATGACGAAATGATTAAGCCAGAAGTTGTGTGTTGGATGTGGGTACTTTCGGCATCATAGGCTAGCTCCCTGCCTCCCTCATCGTCGATGCAATTTGACCTTCTGTCTATTATTTTTTTAGTGATTGATATATGCAATAATTTTATTTAATCTATAATTTCTTATATAAGCAATAATTATGGTTAAATTTTAACATTATACCACATTAAATCACACTTTGAATGGGGTTTGGAAAGAAAAAATAAACACACCTTACTGGTTACTTCTTTCTAAAATAGGATATAGAGGCATATCGATTTTTAAGAAATCAACATTCTTAGAAATATAATAATTTCGTAAAATCATCTTAAGGTGAATTAATATTATTCTTATGAACCAAAATAATTTTTTTCGATGTTACTGAAGTGATGTCACGGCGAAAAAGAATATTATTAGAAAAATATATTTTTTTTTGTGAGCCAACATATCACAAAATTAAAATAATTATAATATTAAACCGATTGTTTGATGAACAATCAACACCATCACCCGTTCATCATTACACATAGGGCCGGCTCAACTGCTTAGGAGGTCTTAGGCGAAATTTAAATTAGTGGCCCTTTTCAAACTGGTTACTGATGAAATTTTTTCATTATATTCAGGCTTGACACAATCAATGACAAACTAAAAGTTATAGGCAACAGATAAAAAATGTGTGAAAAGCGAGTGTATCATCAAATTTGAGGAAACCTGAACAAACTTATTCATCAATCCTTATCCATGTTCTTATTTATCATTCATTTTTGTTGAACTTCTTCATTTGATTCCTTCATTTTATACAAAGCATCTTGATCTTTAAAACCCTAGTATAAGATAGGGTTGTAAATGAACTGATGAACGTGTTTATTCATTTAATTTTTAAGTTGTTTACGAACACAAATATACACATATTATTTAAATAATAAAAACCAGCATTCTTAGTATTCCTAATCTCAAGTAATAGAGATAATAATTTATATAAATATAAAGTTAAATATTATAGTTTATTTTAAAACTATTAAATATTATGGTATTAATAAAAAATTAAAAATATACAACACATTAACTGAATAAATATAATAAATGAACATAACGAACACGTAACCGAACGTTCTTGAACACAAATGAACGAACGGAATTTCTTGTTCGTGTTGTTAATTTATTAAATGAACGAACATCAATGATCTTTTCGCCAAACGGTTCACAAACCCCTCTCTAAACGTTCGGTTCGTTTACAACCCTGAACCCTAGTCCCAGAAAAAAAGGGCCCTTGAAATTTGGAGGCCTCAAGCTAGGGCTTTTCTAAAATAAAGAAGAGTCGGCCTTGATTACACATCATCATCATCACATGTATTATCATCACTCACTCATCACTCCACGTCATCACCTCCATCAACCCCTTTCTCTTCTTCCTTCACCCCGTGATGCTCCTCACGTCTGCCCCGGTCACACCCCTATGTAGTGGGGAGGGCGCCATGGGGGCGTAGTCGGCCCCTCTCATGCTCCAATCACCTACCATTTGTGAGCTCGCAAACTATATACAGATCGAGGAAGACTCAAAATACTACTCACTCTAATTCGAATAAATATCAATTTTTCGGACCCTTGCCCTTTATCAAGTTGTTCCACAAAGTCAACTTACGCTTTCCCATAATCCAAATATTTATCCTTTCAAATGTCAGGTGAAGGTATCCCGAATACGGTCGTCAGCTCATCCCTAGTTATAGATAGAGCACTCGGTCTGTCTCTTTGACTGTGCTGCTTCGAATGATCTTCTCGGAATTAACGCTTTTGGGCATACGTCTAAACCTATCACAGAAGGAACCTACAACAACACATACTCAGTAAAATCCCACTTTGTGGGGTCTGAGAGGAGAGATGAAACCAAACCTTACCCCTACCCAATGAGGTAAAGATGCTGCCTCGTTGAATTCCCCCGGCTCTAATCTTAACTTAACAAATACGTGTTGGCCCGAATCCAACCCAAAACATTCCACAGTAAAGTTAAGGGGGTAATCAGTGGACTAGATGTCCTTTGGTTAGCTCCTTAGCTAGCGTTCTTTAATACAAGTTCTTAAATTAAATCTTGAGAAGTTGAAAGTACATTTTTCCAACTTATCATGTTCTGTGATTTTATTGCAATAAATAGTAAAAAAACAGATGGAAAAACATAATTATATTTTGAGGTGATGCTTATAAATAGGTATGCAATCGAACAGGATGCAACAGGCATTGGTAATCCTAATAGGATAACTAGCCCTAAACTCGTCAGGTATTAGCATACACATGATAAGCTTCCGTTTACAGTGCGCGCATATAATATATATATGTGTCGGCTCTTAAGGGGCAAAATTAAGTTTCACTAATTTTAACGTTATTTAATTTGTTTTTGTGAAAATAACGTTAAAACCATTGGGTTGGTCGGTTAATTAAGCATCAAGAGCCAGGGTCTCATTGGAAGCAGCGTCTCTATTTCTACAAGATAGAGATAATGTTGTCTACATCTTACCCTACCTTAGTTTTGATAATGGTGAGATATACTAAGTACGACGACGACGATGGTAAGTTTGTTAAAATATCCATTTCGATTTCCTATTATATTTTTATTGCAATTCTGATTTGTGGATAATTTTATAGTAAAAATAATATCATCAAATTCATATCCAAAATAAAATTCATATCCAAAATAAAAATTAATTTGCACGAGATAAAACTACTAGAATAAAGCATTTAGTGAAGGATTAATTAAAAAATTCAAAATTTGTGGATATATTCTTTAGGTATATAAATAAATAAATAGATAATTGATCACATATTCAAGTCACTGGTCTCTTAGAAAAACAACTTTTTATTCTATAGGATTGAGATGAGAGTTTCTTCGTCTCACATCCTTAGACTTTATTAAATAATGGGATTTTATTGTGGATGTTTACATGTTTATTAATGTTCATGTATATGATTCAAGTAAACATGAATATGGTCTGAGGGTAATTAGGTTAGATATTTACTAGTTTCATACTTGTAATACATATATAGGGTTACAAAACTAATTCCAAACCTGACTACCTGTCACATACATATATACTCAGCTTTAATATCTTTTTAACATATTTTAGGTATTAGATATCCTCGCTGAGTTTCAGTTTTTTTTATCGGTTATGAATAGATGGAAGTAACACATATTGAGTTGCAAGTATATTCTTAAACCATTATAAACTACAAGTAATGTTTTAACATATTCAAGAATATATTAGGATTTTCGAATTATTGGTTGACAAACATCTTTTTAATTTCGTTTTCCTGTACTTGTCGTTTCATTTTATTTTTATTTATTTTTTCATTTTTGATTTTTCAATTCTTAACAATCTACAAAAGCTATTATAAAGAAAATAGAATAACATAAAATACATCAAAAAAGGCAAAACTGAAGGGTAAGTAAGAGTCTCATGTTGTAATTTTGAAATACTAATGCATAATGATATATAATTAAGTTAACATTAAAACTAAATTTGCAAGAAAATAACTCTCACATATTTTTCGGAATATTGAAGTCATTAAATTAAGCATGTAATCGTAGAATTAACGCTAAATGTTGGCTCCTAGCAAACTCATTATATTTGTGGAAGCCATATATATGTTTTAATCTTGACATGAATGTTATGTAAATTATTTTGTTAACGTGAAAATAGTGCTAGTAAAACATGTATAATCATGTTTAACATATTAGAGACAACGTGATTATTATAAGATTACATATGAAAATGATTCGTTTAACTTTTTTATACCTTGTGATTATAATTTTTTTATATGTTTTATGTATAAGAAAGATAAATGATTGAACCTAGACTTCTAATTTTAATTGTTTTTAAAAAAAATATAAATTTCTCAAATTACTTTTTATTAAATTGTGTCATGTTTATGTCAGGAATTATAGTCGTACATGAAACATCACATGAACAATTTTTATCACTTCATATATAAGTTTATTACATTTTATATGGTTCAAATACAAGCCATCATTTTTGCCTATACAAAATACCACTCAAATTACATTTTGTCGAACATTTGGATGGTAGGTTTAAATATGATAAAAGTATAGTTTAAGTAATTAAGGATAGTACATATAAATATGTTACTTATTTAAAAAAAAATTTTGACTTGTTTAAGGGATTTCAATTAACTACCTTTCTCTTGTCACAGTTACTTGTATTTAGACAAATTTAGGAGCTATAATTTTGCCAAATTTAAATTGACATTTTCATAAAAAAATAAGAAAAATATATTGATTTTTTATTAAGTTAATAAAATTTAATTTATTGCATGCAACTTTGCATATTAAACTTTAAGTTTTGTTACTATTACTTAATAATTAATATTGTCCTTTAATGTTTTTTCACTTGGATGTATCGTAATTCAATCATATGAATGTATTAGTTAGAATATATTATTATAAAAATAAGATACAATATTGCAACTATCATTTATTCTAAAAGATATGTACTTTATTTCCACAATATAAATAAGTCATGTCAATATCATATTCTTGATCAAATTTAATTGATTTTGACATTGGATTTTAACTTTTAAGGAACGTTTGCACCAAATTTCTTTTTTGTTGCAACAAATGTCAAAAACTTATTTATAACTTTTAATAAAATAAAAAAAATATTACGTTACAATTTATTACCTTTATATAATTTAAATATAATTTTTAAAAAATTCGAAGTCTTATTAAATAAAAAAATATATATTCGATATTACTTTATTCCAAATAAAAATGTAGAGCAAAATCCAAACAAAAATTAACATGATATGACAACATGTTTTCCTTTATAAAATTACATACTAAAATTTATAAAAAGTTAAAAAAAAAAATAGATATTAGCCTACAATAATCAAGAAATAAAGTCACCCTTTCACATTTTATATTCAATACAATATTTCTATAGGGTGATAGTCAATCAATTTTTATTTAACAACTGTATTTAATTTAAATATTTAAAAAATGTGATGATAAAGTATTTTATTTAGAACATTTATGAGATGTTACAAACTATAAAATGGCTAACAAGCAACGGCATTACTACTCGCTTCCATGAAGATTATGAAGATCTCAATCAAAATACAAGGATCTCTCGCTGAGGGTGCAATTTAGCTCGAATGTGTGTTCTATACAATTAATCTAGGATCTTGAAATTGGGATTTTATTTTCTCAAAAAATTTATCTACTCCCCCAAATCCCAATTTTCAATTTCTTCTTTTGTTGTTTCCAAAAACCACAAATTTCTGAATCTTTTATGAGATTCCAAGTGGGTAGTCTTGAATCTTGATTGTCTGGGTGGGGTGGTGGAAATCATGTACTTGACGCGAAAATGTGGATCTTGTGGGCACCTAAAATTGGAGTTTAAATTTGTTCGTTTGATGTGATTTGATCTAGAAAAAAGGGTTCTAAATTTGACTTTTTGTGGGGATTAAAGCCACCAATTAGGGTTTTTGCTTTATCAGAATCATACAGAGTTGAAATTAAAAGTTGATCTTTTATTTTCAAGATTTGACCAGCAACAAGATAACTGTGCAACTAAAGGTGGGTATTTTTTATGCTAATTTTTAGTGTTGTTTCCTTTTCGGGTTTTCTTCTATCTGTTTCAAAGATAAATCTGCTTGTGTTCATTTTGGTATTTGTATGTGTTATGTACAGTAATTAGCTAAAAACCCAGAGTTAATTTTTGTTCTTTTACAGATTCAAGATCATATTATCTGTTTGAATCTGATATGAAAATCTGTGTGTTCTGTATGTGCAATCTTATGGCTTTTACATATTAATGAAGATCAACATTGAATCCAATCATGGAATTGAACACATGATTGAAATTTAGTAGGTGTACTTACAGTTTGATGTACTTACAGTAATTAGCTAAAAACCCAGAGTTAATTTTTGTTCTTTTACAGATTCAAGATCATATTATCTGTTTGAATCTGATATGAAAATCTGTGTGTTCTGTATGTGCAATCTTATGGCTTTTACATATTAATGAAGATCAACATTGAATCCAATCATGGAATTGAACACATGATTGAAATTTAGTAGGTGTACTTACAGTTTGATGTACTTACAGTAATTAGCTAAAAACCCAGAGTTAATTTTTGTTCTTTTACAGATTCAAGATCATATTATCTGTTTGAATCTGATATGAAAATCTGTGTGTTCTGTATGTGCATTCTTATGGCTTTTACATATTAATGATGATCAAAAGAATCCAATCATGGAATTGAACACATGATAGAAATTTAGTAGGTGTACTTACAGTTTGATGTATACCAAAGTCATATTGTGTTTATTTTTTTAATCTTGCTCATGAAGGATCATATACTCTATTGAAATTTGATAGTATGGTGTTTTATTGGGTTAATAGATCTGATTCACTATTCACTTAACTGTTTTTAGTTCTTGAAAGTTCATAAATATTTGCAATTCATTCTCAAATTTAGGTGTTGTTTACTTTCACCAACATGGGTTCAATTTGCACCAAGCTCATTCCATGTCTAGTCTCACCAAACAAGGCATCGATTCTTGAGGATCCAAACGGTATGTGTTATGTACCCCATAAGATAGTAAGATACCATTATATGCTTATCTTTAATATTGTTTTTGCTAATTTATCATAATTATTAGAATAAAATATGTTCATTACTCTTTATTTTCGTTATAGGGAAAGAAGAGGAAGCTGGCAATTTACCAGCTTTTAGAGAATTCACTTTTGAGCAACTTAAAAATGCAACATCAGGTTTCGCTGTTGAAAACATTGTATCTGAGCATGGTGAAAAGGCCCCAAATGTTGTTTATAAAGGAAAACTTGAGAATCAAGTAAGGATAGCAGTTAAACGCTTTAATCGTTCGGCTTGGCCTGATTCCCGACAATTTTTGGTACAAAAACTCACTTCTTTTGAAAGGGTTTCATTATATTTATGTGATACATTTGTACATGTAAGACTGCCCCTATGTAGGGTGTTTGGATTTCATTTTGGAACTGGTTTTCTGATTATTTATAATTGGTCTAATAATCCTTTTTGGATGATCAATTTCATACTTTCATGCATTATGAAGGTCAAAGCAATAAGATAACCCAATTTTAACTTGATTTCATAACCTTTTACTGAATTTTAACAAAATATCTTTCCATTTTTAGGTATGTGAGTATGTCATTTTTTGTTGTTTTATCGATTAGTTTCTTAAAATAATCGAATTTCCAAACAGTCAATCATTTGACTGTCATATTATTGCAACTTCAACAGACGTACATTGTGGTCTGATTAATGAATCTTAATCATATAATCACTTCCAGAATGCATATCCATGCTCGGGTGTTGCAACTTTCAAGACCCCATTGGTTGACGAGCATCAAGAATTGAGAACAAAACTTGAAATTCCTTGAGTTTGGATTCAGTTCATCTAACATAGTAGTCATGCCAAAAAAGATTTTTTTTTTTCAGTTAAGTTTTGCTTGAGTAATTCTTGTTTTTGACAGATTTAGTGTTAATTGTTTTACTCAAGATGTCCATTTTCTTATGTTAGTTTACCCCTTAACTTGACTGTATTTTCAAGATTGCTGATTTTATTGTCTTATATCCACTTCTTTTAATCAAGATTTCTTGTAATGGTCCTAAATATGTAAGAGTTCATATTTGTTGAAATTCAGGAAGAAGCAAAACTGGTTGGTCAACTTCGTAACGCCAGGCTGGCAAATCTTCTTGGTTGCTGTTGTGAACATGATGAGCGGCTACTTGTGGCTGAGTATTTGCCCAATAACACCCTTGCAAAACATCTTTTTCACTGTAAGCCATTGTTCTTATTGTTAACACAATTTCTTTTAAAATGATTGACTTTCAACCATCATACTTTGACATTTGGCTGCAAAAAGAGGGTATGACATCACACAAGAATGAGAGATTTTAGGCATAAAGGCCCAATACTGTCTTCTTTACCACAATTACATTTCCAAAATTTGTTCAAATAAATCATTCTTGCAAACTTTGTTTTTCAGAACATTCTACCAATAATCATGTTTGGCTAATAATGTAAAGTCAAATAAATTTTTGTTGATTCAGGGGAATCTCAGCCAATGAAATGGGCGATGAGGTTACGTGTGGTTTTACATCTAGCAGAAGCTCTAGAATATTGCACAAGTAAAGGCCGTGCTCTTTATCATGATCTCAATGCTTATAGAATTTTATTTGATGAGGTAAAACTCTTAATTTCAAATTATTTTCTTACTTTTTTTTCTATCTGTTGAATATTGGATCCCAATGCTCATGCATTAGATTCTTGCAGGAAGGTAATCCTAGACTTTCATGTTTTGGCTTGATGAAAAATAGTCGGGATGGTAAAAGTTACAGCACAAATCTTGCATTTACTCCTCCCGAGTATTTGAGAACAGGTACATCCTTGTTTCAATATAGTTTTCAGTCATGTTTTAGAAAATATGTATTTTAACCTTATTTCACTTAATTTTTGTAAAAATAATGTTAAAAGCATTGGGTTAGCCGGGTTATTAGGCATCATGAGCCAGGGGTCTCATTGGTAGCAGCCTCTATATTCCTACAGGGTAGAGGTTGTAAGAACTTCAAATGTAAATTGTATATTCACAAACTTCAAGGTTTACATAAATACAAGCATAATGCAGTTTCTAGATCCTATTTTGTAGCTTCTAATAAGATATATTATGAAGACTCTTATCTCTATCAACTAAATACAAAATTTAAATACATTGACTAAAATAATTTGGAGGGAATTATCGTTTGGTTTGTGATGAGTTAATAGAGGTAAGGTTGTCTATATATTGGCCTTCTCAGACCCTACCTTAGCTTTGCTAATGGTGGGATATATAGAGTATGATGATGATGATGTATTTTAACTTTTGAGGTCAAAAGGGTTAATTTTTTTCTAATTCAACTTTAATATGAGTTCTTCTAAGTCTATTGTTTTCATCCTATAAGCCTATAACAAGAATCTAAGATTTAATAGTTTTGAGTATACAATTTTATAGTTATGTCTTGAGGAGATACATTTTGACTTAACAGTAAAAAGGAAGTTGTTTTTAATTTGATCTTAACAATTCTTTTATGCTGGTTTAATAACATTACAAATCCAGCAGTTACTTTCCTGACCTTTTTGAGAGTCGATGCATTCTTGTTTCAATATAATTCGTATTTCTGTTATGAAAAGGATTCATTTTGATTACGGCACTGATTTTGAACTTTAGTTTTGCCATGATTCCCATGAATTTTTATATTGTTTTGATTATATTGTAATGTGTTCTCATCCTGTAGGAAGAGTGACACCTGAAAGTGTGATATATAGCTTTGGGACTCTTTTGCTAGACCTTCTTAGTGGGAAGCACATTCCTCCAAGCCATGTAAGAACATATATCCACTTTCACCATATGTGTGCATGTGCACATGTGTGTATGTGTATATGTACCTGTTTCATATATGTGATGTTTGGTTTATAATTTCAGGCACTTGACTTAATAAGGGATAGAAACCTTCAAATGCTTACAGATTCATGTTTAGAGGGACAATTTTCTAATGATGATGGGACCGAATTGGTGCGTTTGGCTTCTCGTTGTTTGCAATATGAGCCCCGAGAACGCCCAAATTCAAAGTCACTAGTGGCTGCATTAACTGCTCTTCAAAAAGAAACTGAGGTCAGTTGACTATCCTTTTAGCACAAAAGTATTTGACTTTAGTCAAATGTATAAAATACCCTTTAATAATTTCTTTGAGCTACAGGTTCCCTCTTATGTTTTGATGGGCATCCCGGCCACAAGTTCATTTTCACCTAGATCGCCACTTGGTGAAGCGTGCATGAGAATGGATTTGACTGCAATACATGAAATTTTGGAAACAGTTTCATATAAAGATGATGAAGGACAAACAAATGAGGTTAGTTTTTTGCTCTTAATAAAAATCGCAACACAAAAGGCTGAGGGTCCTGCAATTTTTTTCCTTCTGATTTCATAGGTCTCACTTCACTTAAAAGTGGGACCTATGAAACAAAAGAAAATGGGACCCACAAACCTTTTGGGGTTTCGAGGATAAACATACATATGTTGTTAAACATATGATTCTTGTTTTTGATCTATGGGTCCCTTTTCCATGATGTGTGGACAAACGAAGCATATCCTGAAACGAATGGGACATAGGCAAGAATCAAGAGAATATAGTGTGAATTTTTTTATATTTTTATAAATTTTGGATCTTGATTCTTCTTCATGTGATTTATGCTACCAGCTTTCATTTCAAATGTGGACTGATCAAATGCAAGAGTCATTAAATTCAAAGAAAAAGGGGGATATGGCATTCCGCCACAAGGATTTCAAAGATGCAATAGAGTGCTATACTCAGGTTATTGTTTCCTCTAATACTTTTGCGCATTTTAAAAAAATATATCATTTTTATTGGAAATACTAATTGCTGACTATCAGTAAAAGGTCTAATATACTCTCCAGAATCATCAAAGCAGTGAAAAATTGTCACTTTTGACTAAAATACACTACAGCAAAAAGTTTAAACAACCCTTCAAGAATTTGACCTTGACCTGCATGTTCTGTAAAAGTGATTATACATGCAGATTGACTATTGACAAATGTATGACTATTATTCAAAAGTGGGATATATGCACTTTAGAACTATTTGGTCATACTGAACATATGTAGCCGGATTTTGTTAAGCGAGTACATGCATTAACTATTTGGGCGGGGGAAGCATGGACACAAACCTTATCCCCTATCCCAGTTGGGATAGAGAGACTGCTCCGAAAAAGTTCCTAGCGCATAATTGTCGTTTGAAGTTAATCATCCCAACACTTTTAACGTTATTTTCACATATAAGTAAAAAACGTTAAAATTAGTGCAATTTTACTTTGGCCCTTGATGGCCCACACACATATACAATATATGTGGGCACCGCAAATGAGGCGGATATAAGAAATGAATAGTGAATCTTTAAATTTTTGAGAATTGTTGTTGCTTCCTTAAATTTGTTTGTTATTACAAAGATACTGATGGAGAGTTGATTTACTGTTTTTTTTAAATTTTCCTTAAAATTTATAGATAATGTCTAATTTTATAAATCCTGATGGGGATGATTGTCAATGCACAAACTCATGTAACTCCTATTTTTTCATGCAGTTCATTCAGCATGGGCCAATGGTGTCCCCAACTGTTTATGCTCGGCGTAGTCTATCTTACCTCATGAGTGACATGGCTCAAGAAGCACTAAATGATGCAATGCAAGCTCAAGTGGTCTCGCCCGTGTGGCACATTGCTTCATATCTACAAGCCGCTGCACTTTTTGCACTAAAAATGGAAACTGAAGCCCATGTGGCCCTTAAAGAGGGTGCAGCCCTTGAAGCCAAGAGAGCTGCAGCCACCACAAATGGCCAGTGATCATGTTGTTGATATCTTTTGTGGTAAATCTACACTGTGTTGACTTGAAATGTTTGACTTTGACTAAACGGACAGACAGTGAGGTTTCAAGAAATAGTGAAGATTTTTCGGTTTCTTTCGCGTTGGTTTTGGTTTCAAGTAATTATTTTTATATATGTTATGAGTAATTTATGGTACTGGTGATTTGAATAGAAAAGTTGCATTCTTTTGTTGAAGATTTGAATGTAAAGCAAGATCGGTTAGTTCTAATTTATGTACAAAAAAGTTTTAAAAAATTTGTTTTATTGGCTTGGTTTCAATGCATGGTGGTTTGGTTTGTTCTGATTTATAGCTTTTGGAAATGAATTTAACAAGATAAAATCGAATAGCCGATTTGTTTAATGAAAGAACTTAGGCTTGAATTTCTTGACATTATATTTTTCTTGGCTTTCATTGGTTTTCTATCTTTTAACCATTAATATCACGTGTCTATCACAAACTTTGTTTTATTTGATCTTAATATACCATTGATTAGTAGAGCTGTTTAAAAACCTCGTGGCTCAAGACTTGCTCGAAAAAAGTTTGGCCCAAAAAAACTCGTTTAAAACGAGCTGAGCCGGCTTGGCTCGATTTTAATATATATATAGGGTGTGGTTCCTTTGTTAACCCATGTTTATTGTGTTAACCGAATAACTACATCTTATTATTTTGGGCTCATATTAAAGTAGATATAAAAGTGTAGGTTTCTTCTTCTTTTTTTATTAATGCAAGTTGACCATACATTAATTAAATTAATTAAAAAAAACAAAACTTACAGCTTTAGATTTATTTTAGGGAAAACTTAATAGAAATGTAACTAACTTTTCATTTTGTTCCAATCAAGTCATTCAAACTTTTTTTTGTTCCAATTAAGTCATTCAAGTTATTTTTGTGTTTAAATTCTATGTTTTTAACCTGAATTGTAGGTAATACATGTTGATATAATTTTGAGTGAATAATTTTTTTTAAAAAAATGACTGACTTGAATAAGTAATTATTAATTATTATTTTTTTGTTTTTTGTCAGATATTAGTTAAAATTAATATTTATTGTTTCAAATCAGTCATTTTAAAAAAAAATTAACTCAAACTTATATCAACATGTATTATCTACTATTCAAGTTAAAAACATAAAATCCAAACACAAAAATAACTTGAATGACTTGATTAGGAAAAAAAAAGTTTGAGTGGCTTAATTGGAACAAAATGAAAAGTTGGTTACATTTCTACAAAGTTATCCATTTATTTTAATGTGGGCCCCAAAGTAATAAGATGTAGTTATTCGATTATCATAATAAGAAAGGGTTATTTTTTATCATCTTCATATATATTGTAAAGTAGAGAAATAAAAAAACCCGAGCAAGCCCGTGGCTCGAGATTTTTTACAAGATATAGCTTGATTTTTTGGCTAAAAAATTTTTTGAGCCGGCTTAGCTCAAAAATTGACGAGCTCGAGCCAGGCGTGGCTTGATTAGAACCCTAAATGATTGGCAGGATATTAGGGTCACGCAATTTTTCTAGTACGAGTTATCATAATTAGAGAAAACTTGGATGATGAGGTTTAAAAATCAACGCCACTTGGATTACTTCTTAGTAACTTGCTATTATACAAAAAAAAAAATTAATATATGAAATTAAATTTAACTCTAAGCAGAAGATTGAAAGTTAAACCCATCCAAATTGTTCGTGCCCAATAAGAAGATCAAACAAATGAAAAAAATAAGGGCCCAACCGGGTTCGAACCGGTGACCTATTGATCTGCAGTCAATTGCTCTACCACTGAGCTATGGACCCAATTGTTGGTTATTATTCACTAATATTAAATATATCTATTTATATCAAATCGTGAACCCAAGATGACCAAGAGATAGTTTAAGAAACGTACAACCATGCATGCACAAAGTGCAACATGCAAAGCAACCTACTTATGCCCTAACATTGCCTCGTCAATTTTGAAGGAAAAAGATTGGAAAATTTTATATAAATGTAACCAACTTTTTAAAGTTTTTCATTTAAGTCACTTAAAACTTTTTTTGTTTTAATTAGGTAACTAAACTTAGATAAAGTGTTTCAATCCTATGATTTTTACCTCTTTAGAAGGTTACCATGCTGACGTGGCATTTCTTTTATGTTTTCATTCATTTTTTAATACTGACTTGGAAAATGATGTGGTATTTCTCCTTTTTTTTTCAACTTTTAATTACAAAACATTATTGTTCTTTTTTTTCCTTTAAATTTTATTAAATAATGAATTGTATATTCCTTAAAATTAAAAGCTTATATTCCTTTTTACGTAACTTTATTATATCTTAAAAATAAAAAAGTGTATATTTTTCCTTTTACGTACTCCATTCAACCAAAATTTTGTTTTTAAAGAATTTACAACTAATGATCGTAACACAAGAAAAATCAAACATGTATTGTTCCAAATGCAAAACATAATGTCATATTTCATCAAACAATTAATAGGCTTCATCAATTTCCAATCCAAATTAGGATCATAACATGAATACACACATCATCATGTGCATGATCTTCATCACTATTACTCTCATAACCTTGTTCACTTGCGCTCCAATCTTCAATAGAATAAACATCATCTTCTTTCTTATCATTATTGTCATAACAAAGTAAACTTAAGAAAAGATCATCTTCATTCTTCAATGTTCCATTTTGCTTATCTAAAAACTCAATATAACAGCTTATATTATTATTGTGATAATTAAAACTAAATAAAGAATCCTATATATGCTATCAATATGATGTAGACAACTGCAGGAACCCAAATAGGAAAAAAAAAAAAGAAAAAAAAATAAAGCAAACATGGAAAACAAGTTTATGAAACTATAAAAACACAAAAAATAAAAATAAAAAGTAATAATAACATTGCGCGTGATTTCCTATTGAACAAAGAATTTTAAATCGACAAAAAAAAAAAGAAAAAATAAATAAAAGAATTTGTAATCGTATATTCATGATTTTCTAAACCTAGTAATACGTGATTTTATAAAAAAAAGAAGCCGCTATTTATTCAAAGCCCAAACAGAAAATGAAAAACATCCCTAATAAACAAGAATATGCAATTGACAAAAAAATAACAAAAAGAAAAGAACAAAGAACCTCCAATCGTAAAAGGTTTCTTAGAAAGTCACAAATAGCTGCTATCTTCTTGTGGTTAGTCGGAGTAAAAGGTAAAGCCTTTTTTGTTTGTCTGAAAAGAATTTGATCGGTTTCTCAATTAAATTTAATATCACAAATTATTTTTCACATTAAGCACTAATAATAAAAAGAGAAATGCCACATCATTTTCCATGTTAGTATTAAAAAAGAATGAAAATAAAAAAAGAAATGATACACCAGCATGTTAAATGCCTTGTAAGCATGGTAACCTTCTAAAGAGATAAAAAGCATATGATTGATTGATTGAAACACTTTATCTAAGTTGAGTTACCTAATTGAAACAAAAAATGTTTGAGTGATTTAGTTGAAACACTTTACAAAGTTAATTACAATGATCACGAAAATGATTTAGTTCCAGAGCTAAAGATCATAGTTCTCGAAAGAACAACCGAAAAGCATCTGATTTTATTATATTTGGTAAATAATATGATTACATCATAAATAAATTCTTTATTTTTTTATAAAACATCTTTGAAAAATATACATTATGTTATTCAAAATATATATTTTTAAAATATTCTATTTAACATGTATAATACACAGGTTTTAACCTAGTACTTAATAAACTAAACTATAAATCACTCACAAAACTAAAATATGAGAATGACAGAATAAAAACACACCTTACCTCTTCACAAAGGGAAAAAAGACTGCATCTAGTAAAAACCCTAGCACCTAAAAACAAGAATACTATTCATCAAAAGTAACATGCCAACCATCAATGCACATGCTCATTGATTAAGGTTCAAACCATATCCTATCACAGAATTACATTACATCAAGTCATCAACAAATCAAACATTCAGTCATACATGAAATACACATAATCTTTGTTTAAATCAATAACTGTATCCTACTCGACCATTTCTGTGTCAGTTGGTATGGGATTAGCGGCCCGAAAATCCTCTTTACTTCTACCATAATAAGCGGTCAAGTTGCTGCTCGCATAGGTTATGAAATTCCAACCAAAAGCAGACCCACCAACAATGTAGCTACCATGTGCTGCTACTTCTTCAATTGTAGCAGGTCTCTCTTCTGAAGGTTTTCTAATGACTGTTTTTTCCTTATCTGATGGAGGCTCAGGCAGTTTAACATTTGTTGACTTTTTCTGGTCATCAATACTGTTGTCAGCAATGGTGGTCTTAGATTTATCCATGGTGTTTGGTTCTGATATCATCTCTTCATAAAGCTTCATTAGGACCTTCATTTCTAATGAATGTATGTGCATCGATGAGATTATAAAACATGATTATCTTTATATATGGATTGTATCCTATGACCCTTAAACTCAATCTTGACCATCTATTTTAAATCCAGAAAATAAATGTGTCGTTCACATTAAAGTTGAATAAAAAAAATAGTTTATAATAAAAAATTAGCTTTAATGTGGACCACACATTCATGTTCAAGATTTAAAATAGGTGATCAGGATTGGGTTTAAAGGTTAAATCTCTAAGATCGGGTTAGCATATAATATAATCCATATATATATTAACACACACACATAGGATTATGTTTTCCATTTACTTATGATTATAAATGGGCCAGCTCAGGTTACCTTTTGTAGTTTTGTGTCTAACAGGTCAAATATGTAAAGAAGATATGTTAGCTAAGAAAGGAACGTGTCAGATAGGTTAAATAAGTTGCAAGTTGGCAGAATAGTATTTTCAAGCATAATGCATTCTAAATAATCTAATTCAAAAAAATGAAATTATTATTGAAATGATATAAACTACTTGATCTTAGGATGTGTTAATAAAAATACATCTTTTTTCTATCTCTAGTTTTCCAGAACATACATGCATGCATACATACGTATATATACATGTGTTGAAAAAGCGCATGTCTAGTTAAGAGTGTTTTGGGTAAACCTGATCTGAAACGTACCAAAAATGGCCCACTCTGACTTGAACCAACCCCCCCATTTTGCCACTCTAAATGTTGTACCGACTTACGTTGATTGATTTCACAAGCAGCTTTGGAAGTCTGAAAGTCAGGAGTCCGGAGTACCTTTAAGATGACAAAAATTAAAAGGGCATTTAATGCATAAAATATAATTGGATAAAGAGTGAACTGATGAGGATGAGAGGATGTGTGTTTGTGTATATATATACATATATATATAGAAGAATGTTCAATTAAGTACTGATATTAGTTAAAAACCAGAAGAACCATTTATAGCCAAAAAAAAATTATCCTAGAATTAGAGTAGAAGAAAGTTGTTTTTATGCCCCTTTAATCATGTGGCTATCTGCTTCTTTTTTGTTCTCACTAATTTGTTGGTTCTTATTTGATACAACTAAAAAAAATACTTGCACGTCATAGGACCAAGAGTTCAAGGCAACTCTCTTAGTCATTTTTATTTTCAAAGGCAAAGTTA
Source organism: Mikania micrantha (assembly GCA_009363875.1). Taxonomy (NCBI): domain Eukaryota; kingdom Viridiplantae; phylum Streptophyta; class Magnoliopsida; order Asterales; family Asteraceae; genus Mikania; species Mikania micrantha. The sequence continues at coordinate 51,004,589 of CM018689.1, read as the reverse complement.
GAATATCTAAAAACTGAAGTTGATGCTTCTATTTTGCTAACTTGATAAATCTTTTAAGGTAGTTCTTTCTGATGGATATACCAAACTTTAGTGAACGGAAATGCAAATTGAACCCGAATTTGTTCATTGACAAGTTAACTAGTATTCATGGCAATCAAACCCATAACAATTATATGGATTGGTTATACAATATACACTGTGAAATGAGCAATGTACCTAACTTTTATTAACAATTATAAACATATAAAAAACATATAATTGAGTATTATACAGAACTTCAGAAATACATCCCAAAAATATTAACCATTTAAACACTTAAAAATGGTTAAAAGTATAGACATCTACGAAGGACTAAAAACACTTCCACAGGTGAATATATAGAAGTATAGAAGAAGGGAACCTAATGAGGCCAAATCATATATTCACAAAGCTTAAAAGAAGAAAATGATAAACATCACAAATACGAACTGTGATGCTTTATGGTACAAAGAATCTAATGAAGCATTGGAATTATTATGAAGGTGCTGTTTTATGATGCTAGTTGTTTATTCCTTGCAAAAATAGGGTGTAAAGATCATGTCAACCAACAACCATACCCAATATATCTCTCCTTGGAAAAGTTTAAAGCTTATATAACGTGTAGAATGTGTAAAATACAAAATAAACTATATAACGTCACGAAAATTATAATAATTGCAGTCCTATATCAATGAGTCAAGCATGCACTGGTTTAAACAAATTTTTAGATTGAGGTTAGAGGCATCACACAATCAAGAAGATGATGCTGCAACTTTTTAGGGCAGACTGCAGAGGGAAACAAACAAACAAACCAAGTAATATCCCACTCATAACATAACCATTTAAACTAATTTTGTTCAATATATTCATGCTATAAACCCTAATCAAGCAATATGATAAAGTTGAATGCAAAATCTCCTGGCTAAAATTATCATGAAGAACTTACAACAACCAAACTAATCGATGCCCTAAAACAGATGAAGAAAAAAGAGAAAAAAAATAAAAAAAAACCAAATTAAATCGAAATAGCATAGTGAAAATATGATTACACACAGTTAAAATAACATAACAGATCGAAAACAGATAAACGAACTTAACAGAGGTGAAATTAGGGTTCATACAACAAGAAGATCACTGCAAGATACTACGGAATCGTATCAAACTTCTGCTTAAAGCTTGATTACCTCAAGGAAGTGAGGACGAAGATCCTTAAGAAGGGCTCGAATTTTGAAGTAATTCGAGTCTTGGATGTTAACATTGCAATCCGAATACCGTTTTTTGGGATTTGGTTGGAGATTTTGACCAGGATTTGCGTTTTCCATCTTCGATTCACAAGATTTAACAATGAATAGTAAACTGAAAGATTGGGTTCTATACTTCTATATACGTCTATGAAGCTATGATACTCGTCTTAGCGTATTCATGGTCCGGTTTTCAAAGTTGAAACCATTGAAACTATTTTTTCATGAACGAACATTTAGTTAGTCGGTTTTAGTTTGAAACCGTAGTAAACGATTTGTTCACGGTTTATCACTAAAAAACGGTCGAGAAAAACTGAACCGGACCATGTGTGTTTATATATGTGTATGTTAGTGTGTTTGCATGTGTGGTGTTATGATATTGCTGGTATTAGAGGTGCACAAATCGGGGTTTTTTTTAAACCGGTTTCGGTTTCAGTTCCAGTCAACAAAGTCAATACCCAGTTCCGGGTTTCGACCGGTTCCAACCGGTTTTTGACCGGTTCCGGTTTTGGCCGGTTCCGGGTCGGGTTTTGGCCGGGTACATGTGGAACCAGTCCGGTTTTTCCTGTTTCGGTTCCGATTCTAATTTGTCTGAAAAACCCACCGGTTCGGCTATGACCGGTTCCGGTTCCGGTTCGGGCTGCCGGTTCCGGGTCCCTTTTTTTGCCCACCTCTAGCTGGTATCTGGTAAAAAAATACAATTTAGGCATGTAATGTGATTAGCTCGTCTTAAACTATATAACATTTAGGTTTGATTCAGTTTTTATTTTTAATGAGCTCAAAAAACCTAAAGCTATAAATCCAAAACCCATAAAGCTCAAATCATAAAACAAAACCATTGATAATTGTTCAATTTGGTTCGGTTTTTATTTTTAACACATTGATTTTGGTTTTTATTATTCAAAAAATGTTATTGTTGGGTTACAGTTTCACCTAAAAGCCGTAAAAATCCGACCATAAACACCACTATTTACATGCAAGAATCGAGGTAGATTCATAGTATTTATAAGTCCTGACCAATACTTTAAAACTTGTGATGCATTTATCTAAGAATTAGTTTTGATTTGAGAAACTCAAAATAGTATGTGGATTTATGTTGCATATAATATTAGTTACACACAAGGGTGATAGAAATCAATCAATTTTACATATTCAAGCTATTTCTTTGTAACATTTTCACGAGTGTATTAAAGATATGAGAAGTAAATTAAAAACAATTAGGGTTTTTGAAAACAATCAACGAGTACCATTGATACAAATATGTAACAACCGGTTTTTAATAAATAAATGTATTTGAAATAATCGTTAATTCAACGATTGCGATTGTTGTAAATTGAAAATATGTGATAATTACGTCATCAATGGCAAGAGCACATGTGATCGTTCTAGAGATCCACGATGATTTAGCAATTTTGGTTATTAGAGGTTGATAGTATGCGAGAAATGATGAACGTGGACGAAAACCGTGCGCGAAACGGAGCTACGGATTGTCCGGAATCGCGAAATGAAGTTAAAAATCAAAAAAATTGGAAAAATACCCTGGGGCGGTACGCCCCAGTGCCCCACGCCAAGCGCTGGTCTGAGGCGGTACACCTGGCGCCTTAAGTCGACAAAATTGTGTTAAATGGATCAGATCGCATCCAGAAAGTATTTTTTTCTTCTTCTTTCGACATGTTCTTGCTCCAAACGAAAACCCAACAATTTTAAGCACAAAACCTTCATTTCAAAGAGTTTTAAACATCCGGATCGCACCCAGGAACGTATCTGCAACATCTGATCGTTGTTCTGTGACTGAATATCCGTTCGATTGGGTAACGATTCGTTTTATCCTACTAGTTTAATATTTTGTGAATTAAATCTAGTTTTGATTGTAATACTATGATTATGGGTATTGATTATTGCCTAGTTGATAACCAGGGGTTGTTAGAAACGAATAACTTGATATTTTGACGGTGGAATTTTCGTTTTGAAGCCGGGATAATGTCCGGTTGTTATGAAACCCATATCATGATGTGATAACTAGTAGGATGGGTAAATGGTGGTTTTGAAATAAGTATGGATTATAATCCATGGGTTAAATGATGATTATGATGAATTGATGTTAAAAATTATTAATAAGTTATGATCTTAAATAAAAAAATTGAATAATAAGAGTAATTAAAGATCGTAACTAATATAATTGAGCATCAATTATTTGAGGAAATGCCTGGGTGAGGCATGAAACATGATTAATTGTGATAATTGACTAAAGTTTACTAAACATAGTAAGATAAAGTCATTTATGTGATAAATTGACTTTGAGGAAGTCAAACAAGTAAAGTGCGTTGAACTTGATTGTATGTGCTATACGTGTTGAAACTAGTTTTATATGTATTTTACAACTAGGTGGTGGTAGTGGAAGTCAAACCACTAGTCATAGAGCAGGAAAAGAGCCTGCAGTTGCAAATCCCTTATCTGATCAAGGTAAGTACTCCCACAACTATGACATCACATAATAAACATTGAATTTTGTTGTTGAATAAATGGTATGATAAATATGGTACTGGTGATAGGGGAACGTTGAATAATAAAAGTTCAACAACCTATGATAAATTCAATACCTTGGTGAATGAAAGTGTGGGAACTCTATGATGGAAGTACCGGTGGGTGAACATCATAATAATTTGATTGATATAATTATGACTCCACAATGGTGGATAGCTAGAGGTGCTAGCAATTGTCTTAGATGGAAGTACCGGTAGGTGAACATCTTAAGACTTGATATAATTATGACTCCACAATGGTGGATAGCTAGAGGTGCTAGCAATTGTCTTAGATGGAAGTACCGGTGGGTGAACATCTTAAGACTTGAATTAATTATGACTCCACAATGGTGGATAGCTAGAGGTGCTAGCAATTGTCTTAGATGGAAGTACCGGTGGGTGAACATCTTAAGACTTGAAATATTTATGATACCACAAATGTGTGGATAGTTAGAGATGCTGACCAACAGCTATGGTGGAAGCACGGAAATGTGAACACCATAGTGTAATATTGATTAAACTATTGTAAGCAATAGTTGATGATTGATAAAATAATATTATTATATGGTGAGAGTCAATTCGAATAGAAATGACTCAGTTTGAATGTTGATTGTAAAAAATGTATTTTTACATTTTATTGTTGTGAAACCATTGGGGTTTGCTTACTTAGTTCTTATGAACTAATATGAAATATTGTGCGATGTTTGTAGGTCAAACACGATGAATACGGCTGTAAGGATCGAGGCAGATCGTGAATCGAACGAACAAACCTTGTTGCAAATGTTTGAAATTATGGGTTAAAACTTACTTATGTAAATAAGTATTGTAAAATGTGTGACATGTTTACGTTTGTGTTAAACTTTGTTTAATATTATTAAATAAAGAAGGTCAAACAAGGTTTTGAAAATGAAAAATTTGTTGGGACCAACTCTGATATTATAGAAAATTGTTAATAGTAACCGAGGGTTACAACATAGCGTAAAAGTGAGATCGCTTTCCATGGGTTGAAGTCTATTGCTTATCAAATCAAATGACAAGTTTCTCGCAGCACTACTTCTCTATATTTACAGGTCCGATAAAGGCGCTTGAAAAGATGGAAATATATAATCGGAGGTTCTTCTAGGTTGGATTTTAGGTAAACATCAATCTTTACATTCTCGATTGTAGATCTTATGTGGTTGCACAAGTATATCCTGACGAATAATAAATTAAAAGAAAGTTATGCAAATGACATGTCTCATGACATGTTGGTTGTTTGTACATCAAACAAACAAACGAAGAAAATTACACAGTATATTCTCATTTTTCAGTAGGGTCTGGAGGGAATGATTGATACAAACCTTATCCCTATCCCAGTTGGGATAGAGAGGCTGCTCCGAATGAGTCATCGGCTCAAAGTTATCGTTTGAAGTTGATCATCCCAACATTTTTAACATTATTTTCACAAAACAAGTAAAATAACGTTAAAATTAGTGCAATTTTACTTTGGCCCTGAAGGGCCAACTCATATATACATTATACGTGTACACCGCAAATGGGGCGTTTATTTGTACATCAAGAAATGAAATAAAATTCAATAATAAGCCCATATCAATCGTGAAGATGGTCGAATATATCAAGTCTTGGTCGACTATATTGATAAACAATCGTTCAAAAGGGGACTATTGATCAATTAAGAATTTAAGGCTACACTTTTGAGAGAATCTAATCCACGCTTTGATGGACTATTTTTTTGGTACTCGCATGTTTTCTTTTTATTTTTTCTTCAAAAACTATTCTATAAAATTTGTTTTATACTTGTATTGTAAATGCTTTTGTTATGTGCTATGACCTCTAGTACCTAGTTAGATGGAAAAAATTTTTGGTATTGATCAATGCATATGTTTTTACCCGTAACAAAAGCAAAAGTTTAGTAGACATGTATTTTTTATTTAAGAAGAGACTTGAAAACGATTAAAAACTTTTCTATCTTATTGATGCCAATTTCAAGACGCAAATACACACATCGACTGTTAATGCTAAATACTAAAGTGACACACTTTGATTTTTTATAAGACAAGTCTGACTATAATGGGACATGAGCCCCTCGCGTGACCCACCTAGTGGCAACATCGTGCCACCATCACATCTTCCTTCCTATTACGGTGAGTCGTGATAAAGGTGTTGTCTCTTTTGGTGTGACCATTGTTACAGGATGATCATTAAAACCAATCAATCATATATGTTTCTGTGTGTGTATGTTTAATTTTATAAATTAATAAAAAGTTCTACATCATCAGCCACTACTTCTTGCAATTACAGATTTTTTTTATCAATACTCACTAACCAACGTTCTACATGACACGTGGTTAAGCTTCGACGGGCTTTCTATTCCCAAGAGGCACTATTTGATTAGATAAAATTAAAAGGCACTCAGTCTGTGCATGTTTGGAATTGTTTGTTAAAAATGTTTATTAACTTATTACTTTTTTAAAATAAAGCTTTTAAAAATGTGTTTGGATTAGTTTTTGGGTATGATAAGTGAATAAGTCAATAAGTTGTTTTGATATGTAAGTTCCTACAAAATTTAACAGTTATAATCATTAAAAGTTAGAAACCAATTTTAAAAGCCACAAAAAGTAGATTTTTAAAGATGTTTTTTTAATACTGCTCAAAAAATTAAGAAAAAAAAAGTATTTTTCAAATTACCAAACATGTTTTTAACTTACTAGTTACTACTTCAATAAACTAGTAACTAGTAAGTTAAAAAGTTTGATTTCAAATATATTCCAAAACATGCATCAACACATCGTATACCACCGCATCATTTTGACATTTTCTATTTCGAAATTCCGGAAACTTCATCAATCAGTTTCTGTTTCTCTCATCCTTTCAGTGATGAACCCGAAAACTGATAAGTTGGTGCGAAGAACAACAATGGTGGCCACGCTAACTGCTGCTTACTTCCTTCTAACCGCTGATTATGGCCCCGAACCTAATGTTCTTGATCCCGTAAGATTACCATTTCACTTACTGTTATTAGTTAATCTATGGTGGGGTTTCAGGGATTCTGGTTTCGAATTTCAGTTTTGCTAGTGATTAACTGTTGGTTGTGCTTGTTGTGATCGTATTACGATCTACTTGTGCTTATATTCTGCTACTATTCATGATTCCATGGTGATTTTGATGTTGTAGATTTGTTAGGGTTTCGTTATGGTTGATTAAATTATGTTTTGCTAAGTTAATCAAATGTTAAGAAGCACTATAACTTTTTAGATAGTTTAATCAAGTGTTTACAACTCTCTAACATTTGCTCTTAATCGATTCATTGATGTTCTGGAAGAAGATGATGAAATTGTGTAAATATCAAACTGTTCATGATGTATACTGTTTGGCTAATTCACACTTGCATGAAATAACTATATCGTCTATGAATCATCTCTCAAGTTCACTGTTCCATCGTTTATAATCAATTCAGGAGGCTACTCTGCCCTATTAGCTTGCCTGGTTTTTTAGAAAATTGGTCAACTGTTGATGGTCGTCAATCTCGTTTTATAATCGGTGAGAAACTAGGTGGTGATTAAGGAACATGGTTCTGTTAAAAATGGTAGCTTTCTATCCATATTTGTTTAAAACTTAATGGTAGTCCTTGTTTGTTTGTTTTAAGCCGAGGTTTCTCTAGAAGTAGTATCTCTTTTTTCATAAATAGATTAAACCTTCCTCGTATCCTACAAATAACTTTGCTATGAGTGGGATTTATTTGGTACAGTTGTTGTATTTAAAGTTATGTCAAATGGTCAATCATGGTTTCCAACTCGTGAACTGAATTCAAGAATCATTGTGAATGGTTGATCAAACTATGAATCGAATATTCTGCCTAGCATTTGTGAAGAGTGGCGGAGCTTCAAAAATATGTCCAAGGGGGCCGAAATTTATAGGCCAAATTTTTTTCTTATTGCTATGTTTCGGGCTAAAAATTCGGGTCGGCAAATGGTAATTCGGGTCGGGTCAAACAATTTAAAATTTAAAATATTTGTTTCACTCAAAAAAATAAATATATATGTATCAAACAAGACATAAAATGTTTAAGACGAAAAGGTGAGTACTCGGAAGAAGAATCACAATTCGACGCGACAAAAATGTTTGAGCCGGCTGAGTTGGGGGATTTCCTTTTTTTACACAAGGTAAATGGGTAATGTTCAATAGTTAAGTTTCTTTTTATTTTTTAGGCCTAAAACAAGCTTTAAACTCAAGATCGGCTAAAGAATGAGATAACAACCGACAGTGTAAACCCTTAAAGGTGACGTTAAACTTAAATTATCAGTTCAACTTTATTACTTTTTAAAGTCCAAGGAGGCCCAAGGAATTTTAGGAAGAAAAGCTGAAGGGGCCGGACTCAATATCCGTAAAATTTTCCGTCCGAAAATTATTATATCGAGGCTTCTGACCAGAAAAACGGCAGGGTACGGGGCACCACCGGGCCCCTTAAGCCTCCGCTAGTGTTTGTGAAGCTGTAGTAGCTTATTTCTCATTTAGCGCACGATTAAACAAGGTCAGAAAATCCCAGTTTACGCTTTAGACTACAAATTGTGCTTTTGCAATTTGCACACACCAAATTCACATCTGAAGTTTGTGTGGTATTTATTTATTGTGGTTTCTACTGACATTTGCCAAAGGGTAGCATTTTCTCAAATATGTGTTGTTATGCACTGAAAATGATAGATCAAGAGTGCCATACAATCTGGGGAACAATCAGTCAAGAATATCTTTTTTGGATCGAAGCAAGGAGTTCAAGAAACCAAGAAACCAACCTCTGATGCCACATCGGAGAAACATCCTTAATCTTTCACAGCACACAACTGAATTCGCTTCTGGTTTTTTAAGGTTCCTGTGATGTTTTAACCTTTTAACTCTTCTTAGAATGCAAATCTTGATGAATCACCACTGCTGTAGATGTAAATTTTGAGTTGCCTGCTGCATAAAATCTTGTTGGTTCTTGGTGTTTTTTACAAATTTAGAAGCTTTCTGTAAACATTGTTGCTTAGGTTTCATAAACATAAAATCTTGAACATAGTTAATTACATGTTATTTATGTTAAAAGAAGTTAGTCCAAACCCGGTTAAGTCTCCTTTCATTCTACTGGTGTTTGGTGGTTTAGTTGTGTTTAGTTTGACGTGTAGTGTCTGGTGAAAATGGGACGAATTTAAACCATACTTCTGTCATAATGAGATAAAAATGTTGTTTTTACAGAGACTCACGACTCATATATGCTACATTATCTTTATTTTATATATAGAGAGAGATGTTTAATTAATAATCATTGATACTTGAGAACTAAAAGAACTATTTTTATACACAAGTTAAAAAGGTATAAAAGTAACTTCCTTTATTTTAAATGAAAATTATTTTTATACTTCATAAATATGTGACTAGAAATTGTTCTTTTTAGTTCTTTACAACTTGTCGGTTCTTAAATGAATGATCTTTGTATATACATTCTTTTTTTTCATACATACAATCAAAGTAATTCAAACTCATTTAACTTATTAAACCTAGACAGGCTTTGAGTTGAATTACAAAGTCGAATAAGAAAAAGGGGTTACTTTGTGAAACAGGAGCTAACGTTCTGTTCTCGAGTTCATTTAGGTAGAGAAAAGAAAGGAAATTGAAGGAAAAGAGAAACATCTGTGTTTTTGAGTTTCATTTAACGAGAGAAAAGAAAGGAAAATAATACATGTTGTGTACCTGAGTTTCATTGGAGGGAAAGGAAGAGAATTGGAAGAAAAACTAGACAAAATTACTTCCTTATGATTTAAAAGTAAATAGAAGGAAAGAACTTTTTTCTTTTCCTTTTCTCTTATTTCTTTTCATTTTTTATCTTTTTTGTTCTCTCATTTAATAAACTCGGGAACTGAGCATAGAAGTTATATATTATTAATAAAACACATAATAAAAAATTTACTTATAATAAAGGTTGATGACTCGATCAAATTATAAACACGTAAAATCTATCAACTTGTCACAAAATTTACTCTTTCTTTTTTTGATTTATCAATTGTTTCGGTCGTTAGGTTTCGCATTTGGGTTCTTTGGTTATAATTTCTTATTTTTCTAACCCTGTTTTAAAATGAGCCTTAATAAGAATAAAGTTAAAAATATATATCAGCCATAATTAAAGATCAATTTTGACGGGAAAAAACACCAGAAAAAGAAAATAATGACAGAATAAAATACTGTATGTTTTTTTTCCAAAACAAATATTCTCAAAAAAAAAAAAAAGAAAAGAAAAGAAAAGAAAAATACTGAAATTCAGAAAAACCTCCTTCACATAACTGTTTCTAACAACCATCCACTCTCTCCATCACTCAAAACCTCTGCACTCTTCCCTTCTCTGAATCTTCCCCATACAATGTCCTCTTCCTCTACTTCCCCCCAAACCCTAACCCTAAACCCAACATCCATCCATGGCTATCCCAAAATCTTCATTTCATATCACACCATCATCTCCTTCACAGTTTCCCTCTCTAACACCCTTCAAATTCCCATCAAAACCCTCCAAAATTCACTGTTCCCAAATTCCAAATCCACCATCACCACCATCAACCCTAAACCTAATCTCAATTCTTAGAATAATACCCGATTGGGCCGATGCAATCAAAGAAAGTAGCATGAAACAAACAAAATCCCTTTACAGACATGAAGATTGGGTCGAACACAGAAGCTCTTTGAGGCATATAAGGCATCTGCTGTCAAGCTTGACCTCCAGGGTGATTCTATCACTGGTGCCGCCTGTCATCGGCTTCACAACAGTAGCGGTGGTGGTTGCGAGTTACAACACCGCGGTGTTTTGGGAACTGTTGCCTGAGTTTTTCCCCGTTTTGAGGGCGTCTTCTTTGCCTTACCAGCTGACCGCACCTGCTTTGGCTTTATTGTTGGTTTTCAGAACTGAAGCTTCGTATTCGAGGTTTGAAGAAGGTAGGAAAGCTTGGATGAAAATTATTTCTGGGACTAATGATTTTGCTAGGCAAGTGATTGTTGGCTTGGAGACGGATCCGGTGTTGAAAATGGCGCTTTTGCAGTATATTTTGGCATTCCCAGTTGCTCTTAAGGTTTGTAGTTTATAAAATTGGCAACTTCGCTTTTAATTTGACTTGTGAAGTCAACTGTTATTATTCTTATAGCTTTAGAATATAAATTCTTCAGAATTTGGTGATCAAGATAACGCCTTGGGATCTAGAGGCGACGACACATATGGGTCAAAATTAGGGTCTGTAAAAGGGTCAATATGTAATAAACCAAAGGGATCAAGAGAATATATGTTGGTTTTGAATTTTTGTCATGAAATCCCACTAATAGCAATGCTATATTGCTATTTGTATGCAGTCCACTTTTTCTTGAAATATAGTACCAAATTTTCTGTGGTGCCTTTTATCGGTATGTCTATTTAAATTCATCTCAAAGTGAAATCAGTGTTACACAGATATGAAGTAAGAGATTACTAAATATGATGTTTTTAAGTAGGGGTTACTAAAGAGTAATGATGTTTATAAGTTTAAAAATTCAATTACTTAACCAATTTGGTTTAGAGATACTTGCTGACTTTTTCAGTCAACTGCAGTGCCATTTGATTCATGGATCCGATACAGGGAAAGACCTAAAGAATCTGCTTGTGGATGATGACCTGGCAGTAGTCCTCAGTTCCAAACACCGCCCACGCTGCATTATTCAATTCATCTCTCAAAGTCTTCAGTTGTTGAACTTGGAGTCATCGAAGCGAATTGCACTAGTAAGTTTTCAAATTCAAAGTCCATATTTTGACCTTAAAAAGTCAAACGATATCCCCCTTTTAAGACTACGGTAAGGGAATTTCATACTATTATTGAATGTAATCTTGTGCTAATTGCAATTCAGGAATCAAAAGTCACTTGTTTCCATGAAGGAATTGGTGTTTGTGAACAAATTACAAGCATACCCATCCCCGTTTCTTACACTCGTTTGACTTCAAGATTTCTTGTTCTATGGCATCTTACGCTCCCAGTTATTCTCTGGGATGATTGCCACTGGATCGTGGTTCCAGCTACCTTCATCAGCGCTGCTTCTCTATTCTGCATTGAAGAGGTTTCTCTCAATTCTGTTTCAAAAATAATCCAAGTGCAGGTTGACTTTTTAAGGTCAAACCTATCAATTTTCAAACATCAATTTTGCAATATATTTGAGTCTTTTCTAGCATCTTTTGATAAAAGGATTGCTCTCTTAGGTAGCGTTTGGTATGCATGAATGAATGATGGAATTGAATGAATTATTACGTTGGAATGAAAAAAAACGTGTTTGGTTACCACATAGGAATGGAATGCACCATTACACAAGGAATGTGATTCCTTCACTTTTGATGATTTTCATTCCTTTAAGTAGGGGTGATTTTTCTTCATTCCTTCTCTTGAAGGAATGATCGACCAATGACCCGACCCATGTCCAAAACCATGACTTGACCCATGTCCAAAACCATGACTTGACCCATGTCCAAAACCATGAGGCGACCCATGACCAAAAACCATGAGCCGATCCTTGACCTGACCCGAACCATGATTCGAACTATGACCCGATCCATGACCTAAACATGACGCGAACAATAGCCCGAACCATGACTCGAACCATGACCCGATCGATGACTCAAAAAACTACCCGACCCTTGACTCAAACAATGGCCGACCCATGACCCAAACCGTGACCAAGACCATGACCCCATCCACAAACGAAACCATGACCTGATCCATGAAATGCCCCATGATTGAGCCATGAGCTAAACAACAACCAACCGATGATCCAAACCATGAATCGACCCATAACACACGACTGGACCCAACCCACGACCCGACCCATGATTCGAACAATGATTAAAACCACGACTCGACCCATAAACTGTATTACATTCCTTCATCTTCTCATGTTTATCAAACAACAAGAAGTAATGAATCATTTCACTACCAGAGGTAACCAAACATGGCAATGGAATGGTAATGATTCATTTCTTTCCCACGTCCATTACATTCCCTCGTCCATTCCATTCTATCGTTCATTCCATTCTTTCATACCAAACAGACCCATAGTTTTATCCTAAAGATCCAAATGCAGGTTGACTTTTAAGGTCAAATTCTGCCAATTTTCAGACACCAAATTTGCTATAAATTTGAATATTTTCTAGTAGATATTGATAAAAGATTGATCTTTTTTATCGTAGGCATGAGAAATACATCAATACGATGTCAAATTTCACATCATAATATCAGTTTGAAGCTTTCAAAACTTATGGATTGACCTCAAAAGAAACTTTCATTCAAAGCTTCCTGTTTAATCCATTACATTGACAAGTTTTCTCATATATTCTTTGACCGTAGGTGGGTGTTTTAATCGAAGAACCGTTTCCAATGCTTGCTCTAGATGAGCTGTGCAAATTGGTTTATGACAATGTCCAAGAAGCATTATCAAGTGAGAAAAAGATTAAAGAAATACTTGATGCAAAAATTAAGGATCATGCTTCCAGAAAACAGTCATCAAACGGGCACCTAACTCCAGGAAGTGGTCAAGCCACTTGGCCTAACATAAACTTCTGATTCATCTCATATGATGAATAATGTTCAAGAAATAACTTCTGCAGGAGTCTGTATATAAATGTATAGAAGACGTATCTCAACAAGTTGGCAAATACATATGCTCTTTGATAAAATCTTTGGTTTATAACTTTATATACATTTGTAATTAACTGCATACTTCAAGTTCACACACCGATCACTTGCAATTTACAACAAAAAAAAATGCGATCTAGAGACTTGTGAATCGGGTAACTCATTAAGGAAATCGCTTCTGTTAGAAGTAGCCCTCAAGTAATATGCTTTTACCCTCTTTTTTAGGTTCAAAGTTCTTCAAACCTGCTCTTTGGCTAATCTTTATAGTCTCAAGGGCTGTAGTATGACTATCTTCTTTGTTTTCACTCCAAACAGGCAACACTTCCACCACCAGCTTCTGCAACAAGTTTCCCTCAAGCCCCTTCAAGATCTCATCAAAGTCATTAAAACCCCCTCTTAAATCTAACAATACACTGCACAGACCTCGATCTTTCAAAATTTCCAAAATTGTTGTTAACTTCATTGGATCCAAAACAACTGTCTCAGTCCCCTCTTCTGATCCCACAACTGTCTCATGGTCTGTGAATATGATGACTTTTGAAGCTAATCCTTCACGGGTATATTTGGGAATCTGGATTACAGGATTTGGATCTTTTGCAATTACTATATGAAGCGGCTGGTTGGATTTTGGTTCTTTGGTTTCAGGAAGTGGATGTTTTTCTAACGATTTTGAAGAAATTATGACTGCATCATGTTCCTGTAGTAATCTTGAGTAGTATCCACCAGCCTCCGTGGATTCTTCCCCTAAATTATCTGAGAGGCCACCGTCGATAGTGAGGGAATATCTGTAGTTTTCAAGATACATTATCACAAGAATTCAGTAGTCTTAACTAGGGGTGGAAAATGGGTGGGTCTCTAACGGGCCAATATGAGCCACTGTTTGTGTGACTAAACGGCGGGTCCATTAGAATTTCCCTAAAATAATTGAAGTCCCTAAATTTCTAGATTTATATAGATAGTTTTTTTTAACAGTTCAATATATAGTTAGTGTATCAAATATTATTACAGATATTATATTTCAACAAAATCTTAATTTTCTATGTTTTGGAGGTTTTATGTGTTAGAATTACGCTCAATTTCGACCACCTATTTGAACCAAATTGGTTGAGCTATTTTCTCTGCTTTTACTCATTTGACCTGCTAGAAAAAAAAAACATTTAAACGAATGGGTCAAAATTGCCACATCTGCTTATCCTCATCGGCTCATCCCCCCCAACACACCCACCCACCACAAGGCAGGCCCAACAACTAGGCTCAACAGCTTCTAAATATGACATCAAGATTAACAGATGCAACAGTCATATTAATTTTTAAACAGAAAAATAGTCAATAACCTGAAAAGTCAATATAAAGCTTACCTCAAGGTAATAAAAGGATTCCCGGTTTGAATTTGATGTATCCATGCTTCATTAAGTTTCTTGCACATTTCTTCTTCAACACCAACAGTAACATCAATTCCAGCATCTCTTAGTTTAGCAACACCCCGTGATGCTACAATTGGGTTTGGATCAACCATTCCCACCACCACTTTTTTAACTTTTGCTTTGATTAATGCTTCAGAACATGGAGGAGTTCTTCCATAGTGATTACATGGTTCTAAACTCACATATGCAGTTGCATTCTCTGCCAATTCCCCAGCATTCCTCAAAGCAAAAACCTGCAAACATAAAATTTAATTTGATCATGAAAATTGAACTCTAAATTACAATGTAAGCCTTGTGCATATACATTTTGACTAAAAATTATAAAATGCTGTCTTTCTAGTTAACCTATCACGGTAGGTAATTCAATCAAGATTCATTGTTTAAACGATTTTCATGAGCTTATAAATACTGAGAATAATTCAAAATCAACTAAACGCAATGTGGTAACGATCTGCAGTTTATAATGCTCGTATATTATGATCTCTATGACCTTATATGATCAATAATGATCCTAACCAAGCTACATAGAAGCTGTCATTCGGATGCAATATACATGTTGATACTTTATAGTATAAACAATATGTGATTGTGGGTTCCTTTTCTATCATGTAACCTCGACCTTCCTTGTTATAAAAATCACAACTAGGTTGCCAAAAGAACACAACTTACCCAGTTTACAAAGAAAAAAAAAGGTGCCATTTGACTTAGAGGGTAAAATGAAATAATACTTGGCTAACACTGATAATACCATTGTGGTTACAAGAAAATGAGGCAACTACATCACACTTCATAATAATGCAGTTTAGCATATAATGATAATCACAACAAAACTAAATCTAACACATACAAAAATTTAACCCTTTATAATCCAATCTAGCTATCATAATTCAGAAAGAGTTATAGCTCCAAATGTATCATCATTAATTTTTTCCTTTAAAGATCAATGTAGCCATCTAAAAATTAACAAAATTTGGTTATTTTAATGTAAAAATACAACCTTTTAAAATGTTAAACTTGAATATGAAATGAAGCAACATATATGAGCATATAAACAGAAAGGACAACATGAGATTAGGTACCTCAGCATGAGGTTGCCCAGCTTTGGGATGAAATCCTTCACCAACAATTTCCCCATCTTTAACAATGACACAGCCAACCATAGGATTAGGGCTAGTGCACCCAATAGCTTTTTTTGCAAGTTCCACACACCTTCTTATATAAAAACCATCATCGTTATCTTTCTTATCATATTTCCCCTGTAACGCTTGCATTCTAATCCCACCTAATCGCACGTGTTTCCTCGAAGTGTTTGATGAAACAGATACCCATTTAGGCGAATAGCAAATCCCATGTCGGAATTTGAAAACCGGATAAAGTTTTGTAGCATGGATCGGCGGTGGGTTAAAGTTTAAGCAGTGAAAGTAAGATGAGGGTTTTGTAGGTTTGATATTGTAATTTGAAATTGGAAGTGTTTTTGCGTGCATTGTTTATGATGATGACAGGAATTGCACAGAAATGTAGAGAAATTCAGAAATTTTCAATTGGATTCGTGGATTATATCAGAAATTTATGAATTTGAAGTTCATAATTGATGGGTTCTGAAACCCGATAAGGCATCAGTAGTGACAGTTGACAAAGGTAGAAGATGCAGTCGGGGATGTTTGGTGCAGACCAGGTAAAAAAAAAGACCCGATTAGCATTTTTAACAAAAAATTTACTTTCTCATTTTAAAAATAATAAAATTAAGAGACTAACTTTTTTAACTTTTTTTTCTATGTAAAATATATAACTTTCATTCTTAAATCACCAAACCAAGTATTAAACAAGTCGTTTTTATGTTTTATATTTGCATTAATTGCATCGCCTGAGACATGTTAAACTCGTTTTGCGAGCCTTAGTTTGGTGCTTTGTTCAGGGGTGTTTGGGATTTATATTGTTTGGGGTGGTTTGTTTTGAATGAACCGGTCTTCACACATGGGCAATTATCATGCACTTTCAAGAGTAAAAAGTAAAAAAACAAAGATGGAGTGAAAATATTAATATTAGATAGAGATGGTCAACGTACAAATAAGACGTCAAATATTGTATACAAGCAAATTTTTAGAAACTTGTAATACATTTAAATCTTTGTATCCAATTTATCTTTCTAAATTATGAAATGTTCATCATCTTTTTTTTATATGATATGTAACAATCTTTAAAACATTATTTTAATACCATATGATTAATTACATCTTTTCTTTTATTCCACCCGTATAACACAGGGTTATAACCTAGTTTTATTAATATATCACATATATTTTAAACAATTAACGGTTTCAATCTTTAATTATAACCATTATAACAGTTTTGGTCTTCAATCTTTTCTTATGATTTTGTTATAATAGTGTTATGGTTGGAGGCCAAAATCGTTAGTTGTTTAACCAAAGGGCTTCGTTGATAGAATATTCTGTTTTAAGTTAAAACAGTTAAAACACATGTGTCAAACCATAATTTAGTTTAAATAAAGTTTTTACAAATATGCATAAGACTACGAAATTAAAAGAGCATACCTCTTAAGAAACATCATTTCTTTTTCTCTCTTTTGTCACATACCTCTTAAGAAAGAACCACATGTTAATCCTAGCCACTAAATTCAATAATGCAAAAATTAAGCAATACATTTGATGCAATTTTCACCAAGCTTCCATGAATGCAATTGAATTCGATATCATTAAAACATTTCTAACCATCTTTAAAATTAAATTTTATGAGTTAAGAAGAAGTCTAAGAATGAATAGTTCCAGATAACATTTCAATCTAACGTACTATCCCTACATGCATACAAACTTGTAAGATCTAGAGCAAATTTGGCAGGTTTCTCATTGCAATGAAGAACCGAAATTGACACCTGTCACCTCTACCGAATCTGCAGAGAAGATTCGCAATTGACACCCATATGCTTTGTTCGCCAATCCATCCGTATAATTTATCGCGATGAAATTGACACAAATTGACAAATATATATTTTTTTTTACAAGCTGATTTCCATAAGTTCTTGCGCCTACCTATCATTTTTCAATGGTTTATCAAGCTTTTTAAAGCATAAAAAAATATCAATATTTCACTTGTATCACATGATAACTTAACATTAGAGAGTTGAAAAAAATATATAAGTTAGCTCCTGAACCTATTTATGATCACCCAATTTATACTATGAAAAAAAATATGATACACATTAAAGTTGAATCATTTACCTCAAAATCAATTGCAGCCATGGTAACTTTTTAGCCACAGTGTTCAATGTTGTGACTTTTGATCGAGCCAAATCAGGCCATCTCTTAACATCTCTACGTATATTTATTAGCATCACAAAGTTAGACGGGATCCCATGTTACATATCAATTATAATTTTTAAATATATAAGAGTGGACTATAGTGATATAAAAGACAGAGAAACAATGAGAGGATAAAGAAAAAAAATTGAGGATGGGAGGTTTTAGGTTTTATAATTATGGAAATGGAGATAATGATAAATTAGAGACGACGACAACGATGATTTGCTACTTACTTAATTGAAAACTGAAATCTAATGTTTATTAGTCTAAATGTCTCAATTGTTACAAATCAACAAGTTTATGTATTATATATATAATTATTGAAGTTAAAGGTTTTGATGTGCAAATAACCCTAAAAATAAGGACCAAAATGTATTTTTATCTTTTTTTTTTAATAAATGTTTATTCATATTTTTTACCTGTCCCTCGTTATCCAGTGATCGTGTGGTGTTTTTTAAGCTTTATTTCTACTAAAGCTATTGTCGTTGTGTAAACATTTACATATTCATGCTAGTTTTCATATGGGTTATTTGAAAACTAGTTTGCCAAGATGCGAAACAAAAACACTAAAAGATAAAAGCATGTGTCAATAAGAGTGTTCAAAAAAATTTGTATCTGAATCTGAAATATCTGAAAAAAATCGAATATCCGGAAGTTCGGATATCTGAAAATTCGGATTCGGATACCTATTTTGAAAATTTTCGGGTAGTTCGGATATCCGAAATACTTTTTTTCGGATATTTTTTCAGATATTTGGATAATTTTTCGGATATCCGGAATATATATATTTTTTAAATTTTTTATTTTTTTTCCTGATTCAGATATCCGAAAATGAACACCCCTATGAGCCAACATATGAACTAAACCCCTAGTTTTATTTTAGAGTAAATTACCAAGAAGGTCATTTTGGTTTGCTAGTATTTGACTCTTGGTTCTTATATTTCATAAATTACCATATGGTCACAAACTTTAGATATTTGTAACACATAATCCTTAGGTCACCAAATTATCCTCATATATTTGACCAAACTACCCTCATATAAGGACTATATGTGTTACAAATGCTTAAAATTTGGGACCATATGAGTAATTTATGAAACATAGAGAATAAAAGTGAAATACTAGAAACCACATGAACCTTTTCAGTAATTTACTCTTTATTTGATAGACATGTTTTTAGGGTGAGGTTAGCCCATCATGTCTCGGTCCCGTTGTTAGGTCCATAAAATGTCTCTATGTTAGAACTCAAATTTAGATAAAAGAAGTTCATCAAAATCCAAGCAAACCCTTGTTCTATTAGCTCAAGTGTATTTAACGAACGTAGTTGTTTACAACTTACAAGTGTACAATTGTTACAATTCAAACCTTCTACTTTTATAAATCGATACTAATAATCCTTAGACTTAATATAGTCTAGCACCAGAAGAAATCAAAGACGTTATAAAGCGGCAAAGGGCCAAAAAATGGACACATTGAAAGAACAACAAGAACTGTTCATTCCAAGCATAAAACACACGGGCTTGCGATCTCCTTTACAAACTAGCGGTTCAGTTTGATTACATCTGGCAATCTTGACCCATAATAAAAATATAGGTAGATTTAGGTAAAGAATTATTGGATTTTGGGTTGAAATTGGTAAACTTGTGACATATAATGGGTTGAGATGTGTAACACTTTAACACAATGCGGTCAAAATGGGTAACTTTAAGACTATGTAAATATAATGAATTCAAACAAGTAAGAATGATCAATAATATATATGATGAGAAAAATCATTCAAATAATTTTTTTGTTTCATTGCAACTTATTTTAACTGAAACGAAATTGTTGTTTTTTAAAAGCGACTCATTTAGACCCAAATAATTTTTTTTAAAACCCATCCCGACCTACATCTGTTCAGACCCGTTACCTAACTTGCCCATTTTTCAAGGCATAAGTTTGATCACTAGGCTGGAAGAGCAAAAAAGGCAATTTTATTTATAAATACCTTAATAAGATGAAATATTACGTGGGGCTGGCAAAACATGTTTTATCGTGTTCAACATGTCATACATGATACGATTAATGCAAATATAAAGATTGAAAACGACTTGCTTAACACTTGTTTTTGTGATTTAAACCTAACAGTTTTACGTTATATGTAACAAGAAACAGAAATGATAAAGCTTAGCCTCTTAATTTTTATTATTTTAAAAAATATATAAAATTAAATAGCAACAAAACAGATCTTATCATGTTTTATCATTGTAACGCCCCGTTTTCAATAAATCAAATACAATTGAAGTAATCGTAAGTAGAATGATTTTGGTTATTAAAAAAATTGAAAATATGTGAGAAATGATGAACGTGGGAGAAAACCGAGCGCGAAACGAAGATAAAAATCGAAAAAACGAAGAAAATCGCCTGGGGCGGTACGCCCCGATCCACACGCCCACGCTAGGCGATATGCGCGGAAGGTGGCGGAAAGAATCTGAGATTCTAGTCCCGCGCGGTACGCCTGAGACCAACGTCCCTCGTGGGGCGATGCGCCTGGCGTCTGTGGCGGCTGCAGAAAGCTTATCTTCAAAGGAATTCATCCAAACACACATCTATCTCTTTTTCTCGGTCATTCTCACCATAAACACACACATATTCGAATTTTTAGCACCCAACATCAATTTTGAAGCTATCCAGACGTTCGGGTTGAGCCGTGGATCGTTTCTACGCGTTCAGATCGTTGTTTTCATTCAGAAATCCGTTTGAAGGGTAACGATTCGTTTTATCTCATTTATTTTGATAATATAAGGATTAAATGTAGTTTTGTGCATTATATAATGATCTGGGATTATTAGAAACGAATAAGTAGATGTTTTACCGGTGAGATTTTGATTGGGATCCGTTATAATGCCCGTTTGTCATGAAACTCATATTATTGAGTATAATAATTAGTGGGATGATTGAATCATGGTTATGGTGGTTTTAGATCATTCTTTGGAAGGATAAATCCAATTTCAAGGTTGATTTAAATGTTGAAATTGAAAGTTAACGATTTTAGCATGATATGCTAATCGTAGATAATGACTTGGCTTATAAATGCCACATAGTAATGAATGAGATTCAAATGAGTTTGAATCAATACGTATGGGTGTTGTGTGTATTGAAACTAGTTGTATTTATGTGAATCGCAACTAGGTATTGGTGGTGGAAGTCAAGAGACAAGACACAGAAGTAGAAAAGAGATTGTAGAAAGTGATCAACCTTTTGAACAAGGTAAGTCACCCGTTAATGTTGAGTTTGTTTAATGTTGTGAAAATGAATCACATATATGTGATCATGTGAACAAAACTCAATTGGTGATACATATGGATATGAACCATGTGATGAATGTGATATAGTAATGACCTACAGGTGTGTAGGCAATCATGGTTGCTTTAATTGATATTAATTCACATGAGTGTGGATAATATTGTTGAAAGTATGTTGAATGGTTTACTTGAATGTGAACTAAGGAGGTGGTGGACAAATTAGTTGATCTACAATTATGTAGACAACTGTTTTTTTTATACGTAACTATAATTGATTCACAAGGTGTGTGAACAAATAATAATATAGTTACCTTTATATGATTCACAAGGTGTGTGAACATATGTAAAGGTGATAGACCTTATGTTGAATTTGAACTTAGACACTAATATATGTTATTTGGAAATAACAATTGTATGACTATTTGTTGTTTGTGTCTAATGTCGATTATATGCGTAATTAACACATGTAGTAAATTCTATGTTAGTGGATTCTCAAGGGTGAGAACATAATTGTATTAGTGAAAGCTTGAGTAATTCACAAAATTGTGAAAAGTCGATAAGACACCTAAGTGTGTTGTTTTGAATTTAACAGTGTGACACATGTTTGGTAAATAAAAAGAATTGAATTTGATGATCTGCAATTGTGTAGACAATTTTGATTGATTCACTTGAGATTGAACAATCAGTGTGTTGAATTATAATTAAATGATTCACCAGGTGTGTGAATATATGAATTGGGAATATAATTGATTTAAACACAAATGAATGTGTTCAAATTGTGTGTAAGTTACCTATTTGATTGAACCTGTAGTTAAGGACTGGGTGAGTCCATACTACAAGTGATTGTGTTATACGTGATTGTGGTTATTGTTGTTGCATGATTCACAAGGTGTGTGAGCATGTGGTGATCTACGAATGCGTAGATGGTGAATTGGTAATGTGCAAGTTAGATTCACAAGGTGTGTGAACGTATAACTTGCAATTCCAATGTAAAAGATTCACAAGGTGTGTGAACATGGGGTGATCTACGAATGCGTAGATGTTGAATTGGTAATGTGCATGTTTAGATTCACAAGGTGTGTGAACGTATAACTTGCAATTCCAATGTAAAAGATTTACAAGGTGTGTGAACATGTGGTGATCTACGAATGCGTAGATGTTGAATTGGTAATGTGCATGTTCAGATTCACAAGGTGTGTGAACGTATAACTTGCAATTCCAATGCAAAAGATTCACAAGGTGTGTGAACATGTGGTGATCTACGAATTCGTAGATGTTGAATTGGTAATGTGCATGTTTAGATTCACAAGGTGTGTGAACGTATAACTTGCAATTCCAATGTAAAAGATTTACAAGGTGTGTGAACAAATGGTGGATTGGAAATGTGCATGTTTTGGGGTAGACATTTGAAATTCAAGTGTCAAATTGGAAATGTGCATGTTTTGGTGTAGACATTTGAAATTCAAGTGTCAAATTGTAAATTGTGAATTTTGTGAAATATGATGCACAACTGGAATTTGTGTGCACATGTATGTGAGGTGTTAAATTATAACGATTGTACATGAATTGGTGATTCATGGGGTTTTAGGTGGAAACGACCCATTAGTAAATCGTTATGTATGTGATTGAATGTTGTTACCAAATTATAATTGGAACAACAGCGGTGTATCCATATGGTGTTATGGAATACACTTGGTGAATTAGTGGGGTAAACTTACTTAGTTCTAACGAACTAAAGGTGATTTAAATGTGGTGTTTACAGGTACAAAAGAGTGAGGTGAACGGCAATGGTGATCGGGATCGAACAAAAATATTTGAGTGGTGAACTGAAGTTCACTTCTTATAAGTATGTGGAAACACTTAGACATGTTTGAATGTTTGGAATGATTAAAAATGTATGTGTTTAAAATCAAAACACAGAAAGTTTTCTGGGACCTAAACAAAAAAAAAATTTAATAAATGTTTTAAATGTCCTATGGGACATAAAGTAACAGGGGTGTTACAATCATATACCAATTTTGTCAGCTCTAATTATTATTACGTCCCATGATTGACTTCATCTTATATAAATATATCATATTGTTTATATATATACACACCAACACAATGCAAAATCATCAAGAACCAGAGAACATATGCTACACATGTAAAAAAAATGATAGCATCTCATAGGATTAGACATGTACGGCAGAATCCAACACCCACCTTTGTTTGTTCATTCTCCAATATCATTTCAAGTTCTGTTATTATGTCTTCAAACTTTGGTCTCACATCAGGGTTTCGGTGCCAACATCTTTTTAGAAGCCTGTAAAATTTCAACTTTTAAACATTAAATTCATGTTTGACACTCAAAGTAGAAACACTTTATATAAAACTTAATATTTTCTCGAGAATCTTTCATATATGACTACAAATACCATCTTGTTAAAATATTCGCGTATTCGTTAGCTAAATTTGTATACTTTACCCGTTTGATTTGATAAAATACAACCCGAATTGATCCGTTTTTGTATTAATGGGTTGAAATTACCACATCTAGTCATGTGAATTAGATTGTTAATTAATGAAGCAAATTCAACATATTTATGTAGCTTACATCCTCACGGGTTCGGGGTATAAATATGAAGATAATGGTGGTCTCGAGTCCTCGTATGCCCGTTGGTCCGCCACATGTTCTGGTGGTTCTTCGCTATTAGATGGTCCACCCTGAAACATCTAAAGCCATATATAGATAAAAGATTTGGATATGCTAACAATAGAGAATAAGTAGATCAAATGAAATCACAAAAATCAAGTTTTTGCATACTTTGACTTTAAAAGTAAAAAAAGTCAAACTATTTTGCATCACACAGTTGGGATTTCAATATAATAAACATTGCATTGGTACCATTTTTATGATAAATATAACAATATTTTCTTTTTTCCAGTTCCACATAATTTGCTTCAAATTTTTGTTCTAAGATTACGTTTGTGAGTTATTATATGCATACTTTGACTCTTAAAAGTCAAAAAATACTCAAATTTAGCATTAAACAGTCAAGTTTCCCTGTCATGAAACCTTATATGATGATTTGTTATGCCCTGGACAGTGGACATTTTTAGCTGATTAACAAAAAAAAAAAACTTATGATTATAGTGTTGACTATTTGACCATAAAAGTCAAACTTTGCATCTTTGTGCAAGTGAATACAACTTACTTCATGAACTATCAAAGCAAAAGAGAAAACATCAACACTCTTGCCATACGATTCCCTACGATATACTTCAGGAGCCATGTATCGATCTGAAAGAAATAATCACGAAAAAATATAACCTAAATAAATGTTTAAAAAACTATATTAGTTTTTATGAAATTTTATACATGATCCGGTTCCTCCGGTCATTTTGTAGCCGTAAACATCTTTCTCCTGTGCAATTTTGCTCAAGCCAAAGTCTGTAACTTTGAGACGCCCGGCTTCATCTTGCAATACATTTCTGAAAGAATTTTTTTTTTCACACAAAAAACATAGTAAATTCAAAAGTCATAAGTTTACATAGAATCTTGACCCATCAAAATAAGTGGCACCTACATGAGCTACATTATAAATTTAGTAGTGTATCACTTCAAGAATTGTAATTTTGGTGAATTTTTTAAAATAAAAATTGTTTGTATACTTACCTTGGGGTCAAATCCCTATGAATTATAGCATGTGGTTTATGGTGATGAAGATAATTCATACCCCTGTAGATCATGAAAAGTTCTAGTTTTTAAGAAAATGCAGATGATTACAATGAAATTTATAAAAGTAAAAAACAATTCAAAACATGTTGTCAAATTTGATAATAAATTCCATATCAAATTTGTATTAAAAAATAAAAATCTGACCTCATGAGAGATGATATACCTTGCAATATCTAGAGCATAAGAAACAGCAGTCAATGGATCAAGTTTTCCCTTCTTTCTTAAGATATCATACAAAGATCCCTAAAAAATTCCCAAATTTAAAATCCATACTAAGATAAAATGAACCCAAAAATAAAAATACCGACATTTTTCAGATATTCAGTTAAGAAAATAAGACGGTCCGAATCTTTCAAAACACCAAGAAACTGCACTATGTTTGGGTGGCGTAACTTTTGCCATAATGCAAGCTCCTTTAGAAACGCTTTCCTGTTAACATATTTAGAAAATAGAAGTTAAAATGATCAAATGAATATCAGTGAGTTCATGTTTGACTTTGTGTAGGTCAAACAGACTACTGTGGAAATACAACAACTTTGACTTTTGATGGTCAAAGCTCACCTCACTTTCTCATTTGATGCAATTGAAGATCGGATTGTCTTTGCAGCCACTTCTGTACCTCGCCATTTTACTTTATAAACTTCACCATATGCACCCTGTTGACATAAACAGGTTTCTTTAGTAATAAAATCTTTTCAAATATATATATATATATATATATATATATATATATATATATAGGGGAAGGTTCCGTTAACCCAGTGAACTTTGACAAAAAATGCCCGAATCTTTGTTTTTTTTTCATGGTCTTTATTATACATATTTAGGGGGTTTCTTATTTGTGTTTTGGCTAATTCGCAGTGCAAATCAAATTTGCCTCGGTGTAAATTTGAGTTGCATTTCGCAACATCTAGAAAAGTGCAAAAACTTTACACCGATGCAAATTCAATTTGCACTGCGAATTAGCCAAAACACAAAAAAGAAACCCCCCTAAATATGTATAATAAAGACCATGAAAAAAAAACCCAAATATTCGGGCATTTCTTGTCAAAGTTCATTGGGTTACCGTAATTACACAGGGTTCTTATTTGAACCAAATCCTATACACACACACACACACATATATAGAGTAAGGTTATTGTACAAAGTGATATTTTTGTAAAAAGTATAAAAAGCAAAGTGCTATTATAATATTAACACAGTGCTATTATAATATTTAATAGTTCATTGTCAATAATAGCACATTGTTATTTATAATAACACTTTGTTTTTTACACTTTTTACATAAATCTTATTTTGTATCTGAACCTACCTCTCTCTATATATATATATATATTTATGATTAGAGGTGTATTTACTTCGCCAATAAGAATTGCTCCTTTCAATGGAACCTCAGTGTAATGAATCCAGTAAGATGGAGTCTGAGAATCAACTGCTACCTGTAGATAATCTTTTGAGGTCAAACAGATAATCTTGAACTAAATTCAATCAAATGTTGTCATTTTGAAAGGTAAGTCTTGAGATAATTTATGATATTGTGATAATATTGTCTAACTTGTATCATTCTGTTTCATTTTGCATTTTTCTGTTTGGATTATGTTTCAGAGAGTGGGATTATAAGTTTTTCATGTTCTATTATGATATTGTGTTAATATTTTACATTTTTCTTGTTCTATGTTTAGTGTTCGCACACTGTCGTCTCAAGCCTTCTGGTGACCAAAAGTAGGAATAAAAATCGAGGCCCTCTTACGACTGTAAATAAAAACTGTCCCCAAGTTTCATTGAAAAGAAAACCACAAACAAGTATAAATCACAAACAAAACGTGTACATTAGTTACTAGCTTTACAATCTTGACGCAAAACAAGATAAATTGGTTGATTTATGTGAACAATTATTGTTTTGGGTTTAAACGGTTAACACCATAACATAGAACGAGTTGAAATGGGTAACATGTTAGCAAAATATTGGTCAATATTAGTAACCTAAAAGCTATGTCAATAGAATGAATTTAAACGGGTCAAAATTATCAATAATAAGTTTGATGAGAAAATCAGTAAAAATTATTAAAATAGACTATTCGAAGTTGAAAGAAATTGAAGTGTTTTTAAAAAATGACTCATTTAGACCTAAAGTTGTAGATATTATCCAATCTTCATTATTCATTCAATATTAAATCATTCAAAAGTTTTAAATGGTAATTTCAGTGTTTCATACAATTTGTTCAAAACATTTATCTAACAATGATTTTTCATTCAACATCATCGTTCAAAAGGTTAAAAATGGTAATTTCAGTGTTTGATACCATCCATTCATAACATTTATCTAAAAATGACTTTCATTTAAACCTCAGATTTGACTCATTTAGCACTAAATCATACACTTTAAAGGGCACCCATACTCTATTTTAACACAACTTATTGTTCTTTTGAACATGAAAAGCAATATGTTTAACTTGAAGGTCAAAACATTTTCATTTGACTCTTTTTCAAAAAAGGAAGGATCAAATGTTCAAGGAAAAAAGTACCGAATCGATTCCTCCATGCGCCTCGAGGATTTTACAAATTTCCAAGTGCCCAACACTACGAGCATCCGAAAGTGGCTGCAAATGATAATCAAAACTGATAACTTAACTCCTAAATAATCAGTTAACTGATTATTGCAACTTGAACAATGACAATAGCTAAAAAGAATGCATATCCAAACATCACCTAAACTTAATATTTCTTGATTTCATTGTAAAATAACAGAAGAAAAGCTTACAGTACGACCCCATCGATCGGTAGAGTTGACATCTGCCCCTTTCTCAAGAAGTAAAAGAACAATTTCAGTACAACCTTCACAAGCAGCTAAATGAAGTGCTGTTCTTTTATCATAATCTCCTACATTGGGCTCTACCCCCTTATCAAGCTCTTGCATAACTCCCCATTTGTTACCCTTGCCAGAGCAGTAAAGAAGGCGATATGGCCCATCTGATTCGGTTTTTTGTGCTTGAAATTGCTGCAATCATAAGATGGAACCACATTCATGCAAAAACAGGAAAAATGTTACACAAAATTTAAAAATTTGCTACTAATTATGTTTAGCTACACAATGTACTTAATTTTTAATGTTTTCCACAGTTGCTAACTTAACTGAGACTATAAGATATAGAATGCGGTTTGACTTTTTTGTCAAACAAGTTATTGTTGAATGTTGACAAACTTAAACATAGAAAAAAACAAGGTTTTAGGTTTGAGTTGTGCATAAAAAACTACCAAAAAAAGATAATCTTAAAAAACTAACAACGATATCATGTTGATATTTGATATGGAAACTTGTTTGACCACATTATGAATATGTTATCTCAAAAGAAAAGATGTGAAGGTGTTAAAATGTTTAAAAAACAAGAACCCAAATCATATTTTGATTATTTTCCCCGAATGCACCAAATAAATAGATTGTAAAACTGCATAATCTTGTAATTACTCAAAAGACAGCTTCCAAGACTTAAGGGAATGCCAAAAATTGTACTTTTTTTTTGGTCAATGACTGGCAAGTAAGAATCGCTAATAAATGTAGAATGCAGACATGAATGAAAACAAGAAAGTTATATTGAATCATCCCATAAAATTGCTTACAAAATTATCTAAACTTCAAACATAAAAAAAGTATAAACATATCGAATTCGAGATATAAAAAGTGACTAGTTTGACCACAAAATTCAAACTTTATCTTAAAGATTAATCACAGGTAGTAAAATGTATGAACTACAAAAGCTAGATCACATATTTACCATATTCACAAAGAACACACTTTACATAAAGTTCAAAGCTTACATACACACCAATAAACGTTGACTTCCATTTGTCAAACGAGTGGAAACCAGAACAGACAAAATTCAGATATACATGAAAACAATAACAACTTCCTAACATGTCGATTTCGGATTGAAACCATTGCATCATTACTTGATGACAGATGAATATATGCATAATTACGATTTTACAATTTTAATTTCACAAAGAAAAATCAAAACACACAACATAAATTAATGGTAACATAAAGTAAAAACTGACAGTGGATGATGATGATGATGATGGGAGATGAGGTTTTGAGGAATCCATAGCTCCAAGATTCTGTCGTTGAAGATGAAAGTGAACAGTTTGAAGATTAGCATGAAGCTTAAAAAATATAAGTTATAGGATTATGATTATGATTTATTGAGCCGATGCAATTAAGGAAGATGCAAATAAGAACAAAAAAAACTGAGTTCCCAAGAAATGTAAAATGTTGTGGTTGTTTAAGGGTAAAAATTGATACCTTGAGTAACTCGCCATTGTTGATTGGAGGGAATCAGCAAATGAAAGGGGTTAATGAATCTTGGTAGGGATTTTCGCTTCCCGAATTCATTTAAGGAGAGAAAAACATAATTGAAAGGAAAAGATAAATTTGTTTGTGTTTCGAGTTTTATTTAACGAAGGAAGAATAAAAGATAACAAATATAGTGTTCCCGAGTTTCATTTAAGGAATGATAGAGAGGAAAATGGAAGGAAAAGTATGCAAAAATTTTTAGTTTTTCTTTGCTTTCGATTTGGATTCTTTTCTTTTCATTTTCTTTCTTTTCTCTCATATAATAAACTCGGGAACAGAGCGTTAAGGGAGAGTTGAAGACATGTAAACTATGAATACTTCGTGTGATTTAACTTAAAAAAAACACAATTTCTATTCGGGTTCATTTCCTTTTTTGAACTATTAATCTGGATCGCTGATGGATTATGTAGTATCATTATGTTATCAGTGATACCACTTGATCATATTCATCATAAAGTCACCAATTCAGAAGTAAACTCAATACTTTGAGAAAAACCATGTTGGAGGATTTGAACATAAGATTTTATAGTTTTTAAGTCTTATCCACCATCAATAATCCACTATTTTAAGCCTCAAACTTAACTGGTAAATAGAAATTTAGTATATTATATATAGATATATTATATACATAATAATGTTGTTTAGATTAACAAGCTTGATAGAGCATGACATGCAATTAGGTCGAGCTTGTTTATCAAATGAACTACGATATTGACATGAACTCATTTACGCTTGATTCAATTCGAACATTTAACGAACAAACAATTAGAAAACGGTATAATACTAAGTTAGAGGTGGCAATTTTTACCCAAATCAAAGAAAATGGGTTGGTTTGGGTAAACAATTGTAATATAATGGGTTGAAATGAGTAACATCATAATATTGAATGGGTTGAGATGGGTAACACTTAAATACAATGCGGGTCAAGATGGGTAATAAAAAAACTATGTAAATGCAATGAATTCAAACATTTAAGAATAATTAATAACATATTTGATGAAACATCACTAAAAATTATCAAAATGGACTATTTGTATACTTATAACACATCTTAAGTTAAATTAAATTGATGTTTTTAAGAACAATCCATTTAAACCCGAATTTATTTTGCTTAAAACCCTTTCTGACCCGCACCCATCCTAACCCGAATCCGTCCTGACCCGTTATTAACCCGCCCATTTTGTTAGGCATATACTAATTTAAAGAATATATACGAATATATAAAATTCTTATAATATTAAGCCCTAGGGGCATACCCACTTAATAAACTAATAGGGTGGTCGTTGACCTTGAAATCTTTTTAGTAGTATATACATGTTAAAATTTTGATGGGCGTTTATAACATTTTGCAATTGTCTCTTCTTTTACTTTATTCCTAATGTTGATTATAAAAGTAAGTTAAAAAATGTTAATAAGTTGAACAATCTATCTATTATAATAAATAAAGGTTTTCTAAGGACACATGTCATCTCTCTAAAAATATTAAAAAAATATATTATAAATATAAAATTTCAAAAACAGTTTTTTAAAACGACATGTTTAAATAAAAAAACTTTACCTTAGTATTTAAAGAAATAATATAATTATTTTATTACTTAAAGTATTAAATATATAAAATTTTAATTATATGTCATATTTAAATATCATCTTATAGTGTTTAAACTTTAATTGATAACTATTTATTATATTTTTTTATTCAACTCGTGTAATACACGGGGTACTAACCTAGTACTTAATATCTATCTTATATAATAAATCAAGGTTTGTGCTTGCCACATATCATGCAATGGAGCATGTTTCATTTTTGTTTCCCTCCTAAACCTTGAAGCATTAAATCATTTAGTAACACTCTTTTATCAATAATGATAATTAATAAATTTGACAAATTATTATTTTAACTAATTTTCTTACATTTAATAAATTATGCACACAAATAAAAAATTAAGTCATGAATATCTTATACTTTCAATGTAGAAATTTTATAATATGTTTATAGAGTATATTGAAAAAGGTAAATAACTAAACAAAATAAAATAAAATAGATACATTATAAAACAAATTGTAAACTATACAAATAATGATTTTATAAAAAACGAGAATATTAAAAACCCGAATTGTTTCATGTATATTCATATATCTTTATAACAAAATAAAATAAAATAGATATATTATAAAAAAATCTTAAACTATACAAATAATGATTTTATTAATAATAAGAATATTAAAAACCTAAATTATTTCATGTATATTCGTATATTTTTATATTTTAACTTTATTTTCATTAAATAATATAAAACTTTTAAATCTTTTCATTTTTAGGTAAGTTACAAAAAATTAAGGACTTATTTATGTATTTTACAAATTATGGTATAATTATAATTCATAAAAGTTAATTCTTTTTATGTATAAGAATATTATTAAATGTTAATATATAAATATTTTTACTTATTCAGCTAATTGTATAATAAAATATGAAAGAGTTAAATGCAATTTGCAACCATGTGGTTTATTGCTTAGTGGAGGTTGCAACCTTCATTTTTTATTTTTGCAACTTGCAACCCTATGTTTTTAAAAAGCCTGCAACCTGCATCCATTTAGTTAAAATTAACATAACTCCATTAATTTATTAAGGGTATAATTGTAATTTATTATTTATTGTTAAATTAATAGTCTTAAATCAAAATACTGGTGACTATCGGGTCTTTATGTTTAATTCGAAAATCCTCACCATCCTAATGCAGTAATATGTCTCTCTGCTCTCGCTCTCATATCACGTAAACCCTAATCATTGATTTCAGAAGTGATGTAACACCCTGGTCTCTCGTTATATTCCTAGCGGATCTTTCATATTGTGACCATTTAGTGTCAAAATAATCATATTTTGATAATTAGGCAAGAAGTAGCTGTTAGAAAACTGATTATTAGAAAACCAGAAATCACAAAGATGGCAAACCATTTTACCCTTCATAAACTAACGGAGTTTATTTTAACTGAATGGGTGCATGTTGCAAACTTTTTAAAAACATAGGGTTGCAAGTTGAAAAAATATAAAAGAAGGGTTGCAACCTTCAATAGGAAATAAACTACAGGGTTGCAAATTGCATTTAACTCAATATGAAAATTAACTTTAACTAGGTTTAATCCCACCCACGCGTTGTGGCGGGTTATCACAGTTCACTTTCGATAACGGGTATTATATATCATTTGCAAAATCATAAGTTACATAGCAAAATCAAATCTTTCATCACAAACTCTATACAATTATATATATATATATATTAACATAAAATTATACAAAATCAACAAAACTTTATATTATATAAAAGTTTTAGCGACCAAAATCGAAAAAACAAAACTTTGCTATTAAGTTTTAATGGCCATAATCGAAAAAACAAAACTTTATATTATATAAAAGTTTTAGTGGCAAAAATAAAAAAAAAACTTTAAAAAGTTTTAGTGGCCAAAATAAAAAAAACAAAACTTTCTATTATATAAAAGTTTTAGTGACCAAAATCGAAAAAACAAAACTTTACTATTAAGTTTTAGTTGCAAAAATCGAAAAAACAAAACTTTATATTATATAAAAGTTTTAGTGGCCAAAATCGAGAAAACAAAACTTTAAAAAGTTTTAGTGGCCAAAATCAAAAAAAAAACTTTATTTTATATTAAAGTTTTAGTGACAAAAATCGAAAACAAAACTTTAAAAGTTTTTATGGCCAAAATCGAAAAAACATAACTTTATATTATATAAAAGTTTTAGTGACCAAAATCGAAAAAACAAAACTTGACTTTTAGTGGCCAAAATAAAAAAAAACAAAACTTTATATTATATAAAACTTTTAGTGGCCAAAATAGAAAAAACAAAACTTTAAAAAGTTATAGTGGCAAAAATCGAAGAAACAAAACCTTATAATATATAAAAGTTTTAGTGGCCAAAATCAAAAAAACAAAACTTTAAAAGTTTTAGTGGCCAAAATCGAAAAAACAAAACTTTATATTATATAAAAGTTTTTGGTGACCAAAATCGAAAAAACAAAACTTTACGTCTTTACTATTCCTTTCAGTTGGTTTTTAATATATATAATAATATTCATATATTTTATTTCTTCTTTATTTTTTGACAACTTATTTTAAATTGTTATTATTTGTTTATACCTCTTAATTTAAAAAATATAATAGTAGTCATTTAATTTTTATTTTTCAATTTGTATCTATTATTTAATTATTGATATTCATTATTTAATCATGCATTGTGAATTATAGATATGAAAAATAATTAATATATTATTAAGCAGATGAAGTTAATCTGCAATTAGTTATAAAGTTTTTTATTTAAACTTTTTTTCTTATACAAACTTCTGTTTAGGTCTCTTACTATCATTAACTTCAAATTATGTTCATTAAAATATTCAATAATAATAATAATAATAATTGAATGTTAAAATACAATATGTATAATTAAAAAAAAGTATAATTCATATTTTTTTATAGACATAACTTTTTTTTAGAAAGTATATAACATATTGTATATTAAACGCGTGTAACACACGAGATTTAACCTAGTTTAAATTAAGCTCAAGTTCATTTTTAACCATCACTAGTCAATTTTAAACAACTCTATTATAATTTTATATAAGAAAATTAATTTGATTGTCTATTATAACATGATCTCACTCGATCAGACCTGAACAAAATGGAAGAAAAAAATACCATATAATGATACTCAAACAACTTGAAAAAATTATAGCCTCGTAAAAAAGTATTTTTGAGTCCCCCACTAAACGCCTGTTTTTATAGAACAAAGCAAGGCTTGAGTTGGGGGCTTGAAATTCTTCAATGAAGACCTATGTTCACGACTCAATAGGGGAAATCTAAGGTTGTTAGCCCATCACGACTCTAAACAATCTGGCTTTCTTTTAGAAAAAAAAAACTTGATCACAGTGTTTGAGCCTTAATTGAAAGTAATGAAGTTTTTTTTTTGAAATTTTATGGTACAGGTGTAAACTATCTTGATTAGGATTCGAGATGTAATGTAACTTGGCTTAGCTTCTTGTTGGTTGGAGTTTATTATTAATAAAATGTTTTGTTAGGCTTTTGAAAAAAAACCTTTGGTTAGAACTAGTGGCAGGCTAACCGAGTTTTTTAGAACCGGTTCCACTCAACAAAGTTGATAACCGGTTCCGATTTTGGTTCGGGTTTTTGGCTGGTTTCGATTCGGGACTTCGGGTTTTGGCCAGTTTCGGTTCGGTTTTTCATGGTAAATGTGAAACAGGTTCCGATTTCTCTGAGAATCCGGAACTGTCTAGTTCAGATACGACGGGTTCTTGTTCGGGTTTTCAGTTCTGGTTACGGGTTTTTTGCCCACCTCTAGTTAAGAACCGTAAGTCACATGTTGTGAATTGTGTTGTGGGGGGATTGAGTTTGACATATGTCCACAAAATAATGGATTACAATATTTACTGGACTTAACGGTCGGCATTGGCCCATGAATTTATGAATTATGATGGAAAGTCCACCACTCCAGTCTCCAGCCTACTATATAATATTTGATTTAGGGTTTCGTTTCTTCCGATCCGGTCATCTGTAAAACGCAACCGCCGGCGGAAGTTGTCGGGTTCGTCCTCTTTCTTATGTATTTTGCTAAATCAATAAATAGATGTATGATTTCTTGTACGAATGCTATTATATTATTCTCGAAAACTTTGATTCTTGTCCAATTTGTGCGATCTGCACAAACTATGAGCGTTGTAGATTGCTTATCGTTTTGGATTATAGATTCTGATTTTTAAATTTATTTGTATCATTTTAGATAGCTGATTAACGCCTGATTATCGTTTTAGGGTTAAGGTACTGCAGTAATTGCTGTAGTGTGTGATTAGCTTCATGTTTTTAGACGACTATGATGCTCATTTTGATTACAAATCCAGGAAGTTTATGTATCTAGATCATATTGAATCATGTTTATTATGCTTTGTGTGATCGTGAGCAATAGTTAGAATATAACTAACTTTGTTGCTGTTTTCTGTAACTATGTTATCTTTATTGCTTTAGTAATACTGATATTATGTATAACTGAA
This sequence comes from Mikania micrantha, assembly GCA_009363875.1. Taxonomy (NCBI): domain Eukaryota; kingdom Viridiplantae; phylum Streptophyta; class Magnoliopsida; order Asterales; family Asteraceae; genus Mikania; species Mikania micrantha. The sequence continues at coordinate 50,968,972 of CM018689.1, read as the reverse complement.
TTATAATGTTACACGACCATATTTTACTTAACCAAGTCTTTACAATTGCAAATTCAGTCCAAAACAAAGAGTTTAACTTGGATATAGTTGAATTAAAAGTATTAATGTGAACCTCTCTTCCTTCGTCATTGCCATAAATAACTCCTTTATTAAGAACATTCTTTTGGCTTCTTGGTTTTAATTTGCGAGATGTGATACAAAGCGTGTCGTCCACAAATCTAATGCGCGATGTGAGCACATCACATGTACGATGTGTTTAATTTCAAAAAATACTAATTGTTTATGTATGTATAATATTTAAGCTTGTTAAGTTGTAAACACTAAATTCTTTTGCTATAGGTCTTTTGAAAATAAAAAGAAATTCTTTTGAACTTTTTTAGGTCTTTCCTTTGCCAAAATCATATCTAAATTCTTTTGCTATAGCAATGATTTTTCTTGCATCTTCCATCAATTGAAATCAAAACCGTTAAACGTATCAATCTGAACCTTCCTGTCTTTAGCTATAGCAATAGAAAACAAAAGAAACCGATTGAGAACAGTGAATAGACAAAGCATGGGTCGGGCCTGAACTTAAGGGCTGTTCTATAAAACACTGTCAAATATACCAATCTGCTCGTACACCCCACTGACAAATCCGACAAAAAAAATCATTGTACTTTCACATAACTGATGCCTCAACCATGGTTGATAATCACAGTAAAAAAATGGATAACACAAAAGAAAAACCTAGCCCAGTCTTGAATTAAAGCACCCAAACTCGAATAAACAACCCAATCACAAATCAAGTAGAACCAAATCATGAACACGCAGACCCAAATCGACAATCCAATCAAAAACCCTAATTAGAAAATAAGATATCTGTCTCTCCTGACTCATGATTGGGGGCAAAAAATGGCTGTAAACGGCAGTTACCTATTTGGCAGCAAAGAACGATGGTACTGGTGGGGGTAGAGCCGTAGAGACTCAAGGGGTGGAACCATAATTGTAACAGTGGCAACAAATAAATCCGATGGTGAATTAGGGGCTTGAATACCGAAACCCTAATCACAGCTCTCTGACTATTATTATAAAATAGTTAATAGCGGTATTGAGTCAGTGTAACTGAATGTGTAAACCCAAATTTTGGAAAACATGGTGTTTACTTTATATGTCCCTTTTAATAAAATATATATTGGTGTTTACTTTATACAGAAACGTATTCTATTTCTACAGAAAATGGCTCCTAAACAGCCAAATACTGGACTCTTTGTGGGTCTAAACAAAGGGCATGTTGTGACCAGGAGGGAATTAGCACCACGTCCTTCAGACAGGAAAGGGGTAACTAATTAATCTTTTTTGCATGCTTATTATAAACTCTTTGAGTGTTTATTGTCAACTATCTTATTGTCTTTTATTTGTTGATGGTTAATTTAGAAAACAAGCAAGAGGGTACACTTTGTGAGAAGCCTTATTAGAGAAGTTGCTGGATTTGCTCCTTATGAGAAGAGGATTACCGAACTTTTAAAGGTGGGAAAAGACAAACGTGCCCTCAAAGTTGCCAAACGGAAGCTGGGCACTCACAAGAGGGCAAAAAAGAAGCGTGAGGAGATGTCCAGCGTGCTCCGCAAGATGAGGTCAACTTCAAATCCTTGCATTTACTGTCGCGTTCATAGATATTTATACATGCCATCGTGTAACATGCTTGATTTTATGTTAATGCAGGTCTGGTGGTGGCGCAGAGAAGAAAAAGTAATGATTTTTTTTTTTGGTTTTCTGACTTTAAGAACTGTTGAGCTTTGTTTGATGGACATCCTTGAATGAATGTTTTTTTTTTTACTTTAATATCTTGCATTAATTCAACCTTAGTATCCTGCATGTTGTTTTGTAAAGTAATCAAAGCTTGATGTCATTTGAATTGCGCTTTACACTACTATTATTATGTGTTTGGAACCTAACTCTAGGACAATGTAATTTATACCAAAGTATATCATGACTTGCGCCCGCGGTTTACCCGTTCCCCCTGGTTAGTCGGGTATTGGGGGGCTTGGGGTTTACCATGTAAGTGGGTTTCCCAATTATCAAAAAAAAAAGATATATCATGTAAGGTTTCTTACCTTCTAAGACCTTACCAATAGCTATCTTATGAGCAAGATTTTATCATAGCATATATGCATTGGCTGGACCGAGTAAATGAGTAACGGACCGGTTAAACCACATCTTCACAAAAGCACATTTGTATTCAGGTCTTGGTTTTTTACTTTAAACAACTTTTAATTTTGGTTATGACCCAATGAAACTGCATAGAGATGGGACTGAAGATGTATACTAGGATGCATCAGACAAATATGAAATTCATTGTTTTTTGTTAAATTCCCACGTTAACCGGCTCATGTTAGATTAGTCTTAGGCCCAATATGTGGGAGGTAAATCGGATTCATCGAGCGATGGAGGAGGCTGTCAACCCTTGGATCAAAAATTAGAACGAGATTTTTTGTTAAAAGTTAAAAGTTCTTTGTTCTTAACGGGTATGGCTACTTAAATATCCGAGAACACATGGAGGTTAGATGTTTGATAATACACAACTTGGACAATTAATTGATCTAAAACAACCCCACAGATTAAATAGTATGATTAATGCTATATATAGATTCACCATTAGTATTTTTACCTTGGCAAGCAGAGTCCCTATTTTTTACCCATAACAAGATAAATGAATATATTTGGGTAAACAATTATTATATTTTCACTAAAAATGAGCAGCGTTATGACATAGATAGGGTTCATATGTGTAACATCTTAACACGATACAGGTCAAGATGAGTAACTTAAAAATTATATGCTTATAATAGTTTCAAACAAGTATTAATGATCAATATTATATTTGATAATAAATTTTTAGAAATGATTCAAATAAAATGTTATTTTATTAAAGTTCATTCTAACTTAAACTAAATTAATGTTTTTAAAAACGACCAATTTAGACTTAAACTTATAATAATTAAACTCATTTTGACTCGCACCTATTTTGGCCCGTTATCTAACCTAACATGTCCATTTTGTCAAACACATTGTCAAGAATAAACTAGTAATGTAAGAAATTGTTCATAGTTCACAATAAGCAAACTAATCATAACACACAAAAAACGCATCGTTATAGATTAGTTGTAGCAAAAAAAAAAAACACACACACAAAAAACACATCATTTATTATGAGATTTATTTATATGGTTACAAACTAAACCTCAAAACCATAACAAAACACACATCATCTATACTCAATTCATGACTCAAAAAACCTCCTGATTATAAAAACTTCACATTATCTATTGCTTCAAGGCTAGTTAAGCATACAATAAGCTTAAAATGGTGGCATCGATCATATCTTCTAACATCAATTCTTCGATTTCCATAGCTATTTCTCGAGTCTCCAAACGAAGATCGATCCACGTTCTAGATACTTGAAAATCTTTCTTTATTAGTTGATCTAACGATCGACGATGATGGCAGTTAATACGCGACTCGATTCTTTCCCACACCTCGTTTATCAAGTCAATTCCCTTAGGAAGCTGATGAGTACTTGGTTTACAATTTGAAAATGTAGGAAAGAAAGCTATCAAACAATCACAAACCTCGTTGAGTATTTCGTTAGTTGTATCAAAAAGAAGCAGTTGGTCATGACGAGCTCGACTCGAGAAGATTTGTAGCTCGTCATATAATGAGTGGTCGAGTATTTGGGCCGAAGAAAGCCACCTTTGTTCAAACTCATTCCAGTTGAGATCAGATGCTAGAAGCACAGCTTCAACATATTCATACACCGATTCCTCATTGGTGTGACCAAAGATGCATGTTTCTTGATTTTCCGTTGGGGTAACAGTTTCCTTGAATTGGATACGTCGAGGTTGAATGGAAGATTCGGCTGAAATAATTGAAACAAATCGACACTTACATACCAGCCTAAAAATTAAACTGTCAGGGTTCAATTCGGCTAGGTTTTGATGAAAATTATGAACCATTCCGCTAACTACGGTTTTGAAAAACGACAAAATAAACCAACCAGGAATTAGGGATGTCGTTCCGGTTTTTACGGTGTTTAAGTGGAACCGCAACCGAACCATTAACAACGGTTTTTGAACAATGAAAACCAAAACCGAACCTTTCAAAATAAAAACCGAACCAAATCGTTGGTTCCGGTTTGGTTTGCGGTTTGGGATTTTGGCCCTGTTAAAAATAAAATCGAATCAAGCGAAACCTTTATAGTTCAACACGGGCTATTTGCACAAAGTCCATATGTATTTTTTTTAAATCGCGAATAAATCAAAGACTCAATATGTGCATACACACACATATAAACATCTATATATGCATATATTTATATATATGTATATATAGATATATCTATGTGTATATACATGTATATATATTTATATATACGCGTGCACACATATACGGTACGGTTTTACGACTGGTTTTTTATGAAAACCGTAAACCAAACCGTTTATTACGGTTTTAAACTTTTGAAACCGACCGACCGAATGTTTGAAAAAAACCAACCGTGAAACCGAATCGATGAATTGTTTGGGCGGTTTCACGGTTTGGAACCGGACCGTGGACACCCCTACCTGGAATGGTGGGTCGACTGGTTTGGGTGGTTTTGTGGGTTGCACTAATATTTCTTTTTTTAAGTTTTAGTTTATATAAAATTTAGAAATTATAAGGATGGCTCATAATTATAATAAATATCCACAAAATTATATTTTCCAAAATAGATATAGATATAATGTTTTTTTAACAATTTTAACTATTTTAACACTTAATTATGCATTTGTAAAGATTTGAACACACATTACTTTTATGGGAGCAATCACCAATGTCACTAGACTACAACGCTATGAACATGTACATATTATTAGTGTTGAGTTACTTTCAAACCAAACCAAACCAAACCGAGTTGTTATGTTTGGATCTCAAACCGGCCAAACAAGTAGACTTGCTTCGGTTAAGATGGTTGTGTACTTATGAACACCCTAGTAAAGATTACAAATAATAATAAAAAACGAGTGCTTACCGGATCGCGAAACGGATCTAGCCGGGCTAATATCATCATCTGAGAACAATGGCTCAAGAACAGACACAGGACTAGGTTTACTAGTTTTATCATCTGATGTAATCTCTACTTCTTCATTCTTTCCATCACTTACAAGTAAAGATCTTGAAGGGGATACCGTTGGAGAGCACGAAAGGACGTCTTCTTCACTCAAATCCTGTAAACAAAACCAAAAATAAAAACAAAAAAAAAAAGAAATAAATAATTGACTAGTTTCCATTTCTTGAATGAAGCTGAAATAATCAAGAAATCTTCATGATCAGAGACGTTTTTCGTTACCGTTGCATCAAAAGCTTCAACTTCTTCGGGTGAAAGTGGTTTTAATATCTCTACAACTCCTGCATTCGTGTCACTGAGATTGATTAGCAATGTATTTAATTAAAAATCTATCATTAGAAGTTTAGATTTTATCAAAAACAATACCTTCGGTTTGATGAACTTCATCCGAAACGTTTGGTTCTTGATGATCATCATCTGTCACGTTTAGTTGAGTTTCATTTACGATTAGCTCGTTTCTACGACCCAAATCTTTAATATGAGAGTTGTAACCTGGAAAAGATAGAAGATTTCCAAGAGTTCTTGAGTGGCTCTCTACTATCAATTCTGTATCTTCATCTTCTTTGCTTAGCAGATCATATAAATGTTTCTTTGCCTCAGTGTAGATGTTAGACACACGATCATTCATGTCTCCGATTTCGTTAACTCCACTTAAATGTCTTTCAGATTTGCATAATCTTGAACTCACATCTTGCTTAAAAGCGTAAGAAATTCTCGAAAATCTTTCAGAGCAGAAATGGTCTCTGTTTGGAGAACTCCATCCACTGTTTCCATCAACAACTGGTTTCTCCAAACAACCTGAATCCCGTGAAGATTTTGCTATAACATTCTTTAGCTTCTTCTTGATTTCTGTGAATGAAAACTGGGAAATGCTTCTTTCGTGATGAACTCTAAACCCGTTGGTCACATTTGAAGGGAAAGGGGTATCATTGTCGTTAAACGATATACATTCGTGTGACTTGCTCCTTCTTCTGAAGAAGTTTCGGGTTCTATGAACGATGGGTTCTTCTGATCTTGAATTGATTCTTTTATGATCTAATGAGTTTGATCTGTCGAACAAAGTTGGTTTTTGTCCCTTGTTTCTTTTCTCATGGATCATGATGAGTTTGTTCATTAGATCTTCAAGATCATGATGTTGCGACGCCTTCTTAGATGGATTTTGTTGATCAATCTTGATTTCTTGATCATCAAATGATTTACTTGATACATGTTCAAGTTGATCAATTTGCATTTCTTCTTCCATGAGTTCCTTCATTCTTGCTTGAACCAATCCACCATCCATATATTTTGTAGATTCAATCTGATGATCCATCTCTTCCGAATCCATAAGCGAACTCACTTCGGACGTAGGGCACGAAGGGCCTGCGGAAACCAAGACCATGGTGAACCATAAGATCACACTTGTATGACTAGGTTAGGTAACTGGCCAGAATTGAAATTTTATTCTACGAATCAAAGCGGAGGGTTGATCTTTTTACATGTTTATTACAATTTTGTTGAATCTTTGACCCTTTTGATGTGTTACTTTTGATATGTTTTTTAAATCTTTTAACTTGACTCATTTGAAATATCAGATCAAAATCAATCTTTTTACAAGAAAATTAGTTCAATCTTGTGAATGATTGCGCCTAATTCATGTATGCATCATGTTTTATTCTTTTTAGGGGTAGTCACTTTATTCTATGTTATATATGTATGGTTTGTTTTTATCCTTCTCTCTCTACACCCTGTATTTTAAGTGAGATTTTGTAAGATACGTTTATTCGGTTAGCTGAAACAGACAAAAAAACATACCAGTTGCACTTTCGGTCATATGGGCGCTATGATTTGAAAGCAGTCGTCTAGTAACCCGACCATGGCGGAAATCAAAGATGCTTACAATGCCCGCGATGCAGCCCGATCGATCTTTATTTTGTCGTTGTTTTAATGATCTTTTCGCCATAATAAAGTTGATGCTTTTGATTTTTTAGCTTGATGCCTCTTTATGAATAGACACAATAAGCCTGATAAACAAACACATATTAATATATATATATATATATCTATATATATTAAAATGCAACCAAATGAATAGTGTAAATATGTATTTTATATTGAAATAGTATATACATATATATATATATATTAAATAGTAAGAATACTATACATATACATATATATATATATATAATGAAAAAAACGTGGTTCTATCTAGGTTTCGGTGATGTTCGGAAAAGGTAATGGTGATTTATTTGTTCTCATAGAAAACTGATGTTTGCTTAAAATTTTGTTTTTTTTTATTTCAATCAATTGGTTGCCTAGTGAGAAGAATTTTGTGAGTAATATTTTCTATTTTTCGTAACATATTTGTATGAATTTTGTATGATTTTATGTTCTAATGAGAAATTAGTATAGAGTTCGTGATAAGAGATTTGATTTTGATATATAACTTATGTTTATGCAAAAGCTATATAATACACATTATCAGGATTGCACCGCAATAACCCGCCGCAATGCGCGGCGGGGAAAAACCTAGTACCAACAATAAACCAACAAATATATAAACAATGGTTATGAATTTAGTTATGGTATAAAATGTTACAAACGACAATAAAGACAAAATTAAAAACATGTCTTCTGGATGTAAGCAGTTTGCTGAAACAGCACTTCAACTGTAAGTTTTTATTTATTTTTAATTTTTTTATACTGTCCTAATAATATACAATATTTCTATTTTGGGTAAGTTTAATGCAAAAAAAAAAAAAAAAAGGACAATTATTATATATATATTTTTTGTTTTTTTTATAAACACATCATTTTCATGCCGTATAAGGTTTTGCCTCTATAAATATTCTAAGATAAGTGACTTTAATTAGAAATATACTTTAAAAAAAAAATAAAGCAGACAATCGACAAAAAACAATTATATATATGAAAGTAGAAAAGGACCGGTAAAAAAAATGCATAAAGCAAAACACAATTATTTATCATATAACGTTAAAAAAAAATTATGACACGACAATGGCTTATTTATGAATTAGGGTATCGTGGGTTGACCGGTCTTCCACGATGCAAACCTTAAATTCAACATAAACCTACATATCAATTTCCATTTTCGCTTATAAATTTTGGTATAAAATATTAAATTATTTATTTTATGACATAAATTATAAGTTAAATGGTAAATTATATATATCCATTTTTATAATTTTTCTTTTTTAGTTAAAAGAATATATGAAATTTAGTTTTTAAGTTTTTTACATATATAATCAACTAAGTTTAAAAAACGACATTAGGAGTGTCCACGAGCCGAACCGAACCGAGCCAAGGGTCACGTGAGAATATGATTTAAGAATTAAGAATTAGTAGAGTACGTGAAAATTGAGATCCATTTCGTATTTCCGTCTCTTTTCTTTTCTTTTTATTTTTTAAAATAATTACAAAATAATACCAAAGTATATTTATTATTAAAATTAACCTATAATGTTGAACAAACGAGCCGAGCCACAAGCCGAGCCAACCTTGGCTCGGACTCGACTCGGTTACAAACGAGCTTCATCCATTATCCAATCTGAGCTTTTTCTGAATTAGTTACTATCCGAATCCGAGATTTGAGTTTTTGGAAAGCCTAAACCATATGCAATTACACCTAAATTATGTTTTAAAATAAATTGGAAAAATGGCTACTTTTCTTTTTTCACCCCGTGACATCATTACCCGAGTAATTTCGCTTTATGCTCTTAAGTCTTAAGCTTTATATTTTTTTAATATTTAGTTAAAGTTTTGATTAGTAAATAAATAATTATATTAAATCATATGTTCGATTCTTTTGCACATGAATCACACTTGCAAGATCAAAATATATTCTTTTTGTAAAATCCGAGAAGTTGATCATGATGCAACAACACTCGATCCAAGTAACTTTACAGCAACTCGTACATCATGCATTAAAACTTGTACCTTTATGTATTATATCATTTTCATCTCTGTTAAAAGAGGTTGGCCTGAAAGAAGACGATCAAATAAAAAACAAAATGCAGACCAGAAAAAAGTACCTGAAATCAAATCCTGTTTGATGATATCAGCAAGAACAAATTCTATCGAGAATCGAAATAAGTTCCAATTTTGACTTTTCAGCTTTCAATTTTGACTTGTTTTCTCTTATGATCGAATGTAGATTGTAATCCAAACCATGTTCATCAAGATTAAACCCTTTCAGAACCCAGAAACTCAAATCTTTAACCCGATATCTCCGAAATTGACATGAAGATCGAACATGCAAAGATAAAATTTGCTGAATTTGAATATTAATTCAACGTGGGTATACGAAATTTGCAGTCTTTGTGTCGAATAATAGATGCCCACATGAAGTTTATTTGTAAAATTGTGATCATCTGTCAAACCATATGACTTTTGTTCAAGAAAATGTGTTAAAAGTCAGAGGCTTTATGGTTCAGGCGTGTAAGGGTTTGAAAAAAAAAAGAAAAAGAAAAAGAAAAAAGAAAATTGAGAAAAAGAGGATCTTAAACCGACCAAAAAGAGAGTGACCCAGATGGACTAAACACCACCCGATTATTATATTATGGAAAGTGGTTAATTACATGTTGTGTACGTGTGTCAGCCATTAAAGACGGTGGAATTCTGCAATGGTGGTTGTCGGGTGAAGACGGCGGTGGCGGACCGGCGGATGAATCGGAGAGGAATATATCTGCAGAGAGAGAGAGAGAGAGAGAGAGAGAGGGTAAAAGCTGGAGTGAATAAACTTTGAGTGTGTGTAGGAAATTAAGAAATAAAAAGATGGTGAAAATGGCTAATAAAAGTGATGGGATCGGACGTGTTTGGTTTGGTATTATCATATTTGATGACTGGCCTTGTTTGCGGTGTACACATATAATTTATTTGTGTCGGTTTGTATGAGCGAAAGTAAAATTATATTAATTTTTGTGAAAATAACGTTAAAGATATCTCATTATAAGCAGTATTTATATTCTTATGAGATAAACGTAAGACTATAAATATCTTATCATCATCAGATTTCACTTTAACTTTGCTAATAATAGGATATACCGAGTGTCATGTTGATATTCTATTGTTGAGTAAATTAATGATTTTGTCAGGATGAAATTGATGATATACAGTGTTTTTTTTTTTAACGGCGAATGTCTCAATCGTGTGAACCCACTGTTTTCAGACCATGACACAAAGGTCTAGTTACCAGGACCTTCCATGAGCCACCACAACCACCCAGGAGGAAACCCCACTGGGAAAACCCTCAGACCCATTTTTTGCTGCGGGAGGGATTTTAACCCAAGACCTCGCATTTGAAATAATCTTGAGGTACCATTAAGACAATGTCTATTTGGTTGATATACGGTGTTTAATTTAAATATTTTATCAAATGTTTATTATGTTATCTAAAATGTTTTTGTTATATACTCCAAAGGCTTAACAATATTAAATTTGGTACATTGACTAAAGAAGTTTTTATTCAAAAAAATAATAATTTGCATTACGTCATCCTACATTTTTTATAGTGTATATATATTAGAGACTCTCTCTCTCTCTCTTAATATAGAACACCATATACATAACTATGTGATAGGTCGGTTGAACAAGAATTAGTGAGTATTCGGTTTATGAGTAGAGTATTTGAATATGTTAATTATATAAAATTAGTTTTCAAAAAATTTTGTATATGTCAAATATCATAAGTTTATTAATAGTTACAACAGATAAATTGAATACTGATATAAAAAAAATACATGTTTAAATAATAAAATATTTCAAAAAATATATATTTAATATATAACATTATAAACATAATAATCATTTAACTACCATCTTCAAAGGTATCTTAGTGAAAACATTGATCGGCGAAACAGTAAAAATGGATGAAACACAATAAAACGGTTGAAAAACAACGAAAATTAATGAAAACTAACAAAAATCCGACCAGACCGAGTTGTACTCAGCTGCTTTGATTTAATCAATTTTGTGCGAGTTGGGCCGATTTTATCCCCGAGGTGGACCGATTCAATTCATGTAGATTGTATGCATGTTTTGGGTAATTAAAGAGCCAAAGAGGTATCATCTAATAATTTATTATTAGTCCTGCGAATTCAGCCTACCGCTTGTGGTTTCATCGAGTAACCAAGATGTCATGGGTTCGAGTCCTGCTAGGGGCGATTTAAATGACATTCAGGTGAGGGAAAGAATCATGAGCTTAATCTAGGATTCTGGACCAATGGGGGGGGTGAGGGTTTACCCAGGGGTTCCCGTGCATTTGGTGTGGCCTCGTCTTACCTCTGCCTGATGGGCGCTGTTAAGACAACACACTTGATATGTAGAATCGTGGTCGTTCAAAAAAAATCTAATAATTTATTAATCTAGTACATGTAAAAACATTTAAAAGTAAGCATACTAAAACACCATCTTTTTCTAACGACGACGATCATACGTACCACATACGTTGTCTTAACATAAACCACCAGGCAGAGGTAAGACGTGACCACACCAGATGCGTGGGAACCCACTCGAATGGGCAAACCATCGCCCTCCATTGGTCCAGAATCCAAGATTAAGCTCAAGATTCTTTTCCTCACCTGGATGTCCTATAAATTGCATTGACAAGGCTTGAACCCATGATCTCTTGACCTTATGGTGAAACTCCAACCGGTAGCCAGTAGGATGAATTCGCATGAGACTAAAACACCAACTCATTGAACAAATGAAGCTTTGGACTTACCAGTAGGTTGAGGTTCCTTTGAGATCCCAAGAGGCTAGGGTAAAAAGTTGACACGTGGATATGATTTTGATGGGGCCAAAACACACAGTAAAACACACACTAATCTTGAAAAAGAGAAAACTTTGGAATAAAGTTTGCAATGTTTTTCCAGCTGCTTGTGTTTTGCATTGCAGGTTCCCATGTTCAATCATCATCAGTTTCACCACCACCATCCATCTCATCACATTCTTTCTCTCACACACATGATACACACAAAACTGATATATCAAATTAAATATTTAGATTGTAACAGATCATTCTTGTAATAATTTATTGTGATGTTATGTTTATAATTGTTAGACTAGGGGGTATGCCCCTTGAGTGGGCGTGAGAGGGGCGTGGCACACCGCCCCCCTTGGGGCGTGAGTGGGCGTGAGAGGGGGAGGCGTGAGTGCAACAACGGCGTGACTCTTCCTCTCTCTCTCTCTCTCTCACAGACACACACACATCTATATTTCTTTCTCTCTCTCTCTCTCTCTCTCTCTCTCACAGACACACACACATGTATATATATAAAGGAATGATGACGTGGAGTGAGTGGGTAATGGGGCATTTCCACCAAAATGGTGGCGTGAGTGGTTGTGGTGAGTGCTTATGTGGCGCCTACGTGGCGCATACGTGGAGTGATTGGGTCCCTTGGCATACCCAATGGTCTTATAAGATATATAATTTATAAAAAATAGAATAAATATATTGTTTTTTAAATATTGTATATTATAAAAGGTATCGTAAAAATTTGTTAATTACTTATTTTTTGTTTAAAATTTTGAGGATTAGAGTAGAATGTTATATTTAGAAGAGATAATATCATATATCATCTTATTAAACATCCAAATTACATATATCCTCAATGTTAAAGTAAAATTACAAATATCTCCATGTTTCAAAATTGCCCTTTAGTAAGGAGAAATATGTACATTGTTTTTAGTTAGTTCATTAAAGGTAAAAAAAGAAATACGTAATGTTTTTTTAATGAAATTAATAAATATGTAATATATTTGGTTTATAAAGGTGAAATATGTAATTTAGTTTTATGCTTGGGTAAATATGTAATAAAATGTTTCAACAAGAGAAGTATGTAATTGACCCTATTTAGAATGATAAAACGATCATTTCATCGGTTATATAAAGTGTTATAACTTAAATCGTTCTTTTGTTTCCAGACTTCACATATTATAAACGATTGTAAAAAATTAAAGTTTGGGTTTCATGGATTAACACATTGTTCATGATTCTTGGCTTTTTAATCGAAATCTTGGCTTCATTTATAAATTTAGTTTAAAATTAAGTTCAATTATTAAAATATGAGAGTTTGTGTTCTTTTGTTTTTTTATGATAAGCTCCCAAATTGATTTTAACAAGAGAAATGTAAAGAAGTAAAAGAAAGCAAAAAAAATGTATTCTTGAGTTTTATAATAAAAGCAAATAAAAACAAAACAAATATATGATTTTAAGATTTATTATTTTACCCTTTCATCCAATGAAACCTAACGATGGTATATTTGTAATTTCATATATTTTTCTCTTTCTTTCAACTCAAAAATACATAAAATTGTACTTTTATATTTTTTTTAATCTTTATAACACAAAATAAAATTATTTTCTTTATCTTCAATTTCCCAGCCTCACTATTTTTTTTCTCTCCATGATCATTTTTCTCTCTTTTATTCGATTGTAAAACTCGAGAATATAACGTAAATGTTAGCCACATATGAAATATGAAACAGATTTTAAGACGAAGAAAAGTATTATTATAATAGGTTTATTTAAAAAAAAAAAGAGAAAAGAATAATTGATTAAATTGGTGTATTTAACTTGGTAATTGGTATTATTTGTTGGTAAACAAGCCATCAATTTTTTTTACTGAAAAATCATAAATGAATTTCGGCTTTCATAAACGAAAGAATTTAATCAAAAATTTCAGACGTAGACGTGGTTTCTTTCTTTCTTTTTTTTTTCGTAGTTTCTCTTTCATTTTATAAATTTTGTTTTTTCTTTTTGTTTTTTGATTGTATGTTGTGCGTTTACGTTTGATTTGTATTTCTTAACATCAGATTTTAAGATTGATCGAGCACGAATTTTTTAATGTTTTAGTTCTACGACTTTAAAATATCGCTCTTATTATGTTTGGGTTCATGATCTTTGAAAGCGATGCTTTTTTTTTCCTTTTTGTGACGAGTTTCAATTTAATATTTTATGATATATTGACAGCCATTGTTACCATTTTTTATTTGCATTTTGATATTCGTAATACTGACACCACTGCAGTGAACAAGTAGTCATACCAACAAAATAGTACGAATCAATCTTTCTTTTTTTGTTGAATTTTAATTGGATAGCATCACGTGAAACGAGTTTTAGACTATTTTTATTTTTTTACTGTGATTTTTTGAAACTTTTGTGTTTTACGATTTTAGGTTTTACGATAGAGCGGTAAATTTATTCTAATCTTCATATTGGTATTCAAAATCACGTTTTTGTCCTGTCTAATGCATGATTATACACGTGAAATAAAACCATACTTAGGATCGTGCATGAACAATGCTATTAATATTTTATTAATTTTTTATTTTTATCGTTATTAAAAATCATTAAATAATAAGAATGGTCTTTCATGTTTCGTTTAAACAAGGCAGCTACCTTAAACTTACTTTCAATAATATGTATAAAAATTAAAAAAGTTTCAACGGTACGATGACGGCAAGTATACATTATTTCATTAATATTTTAGTTTTAAGTTGCATTTCCATTGACGTTGATGTTCCTTTTTTTAGTTTATCTTGGTTGAAACTTGAAACCATATCTAAAATCTTGTTTTTTTCGTTCCTTTTATTGTTTTAGTTATCTTTTAACATTAATGCTATCTTTATTATTAGAGTAAAGTCTTCTTTGTTTTGTATGATTTAACAGTTATAACCCTTCTGATTTAAACTTTTCAAAATTTCAATTATATTCTATGTGGTTAATTTGACAGTTATAACCATTTTGTTCCGAGCAAAAGAGAGTATAATGAAGATATATTGACAAACTCAAAGAATATAATGCACATTTTGAAAAGTTTGGAGCAAAATGGTTATAACTGTCAAACCATACGGAACAAAAGAGAAATGTATTCTTATTATTAAATACGTATTTGCAATCGGGTTTCTTGATAATATGTTTTTAAGTTTTGCAGCGAAAGAATGGTCAGTCGTTTATCAAGATTTTTTTTATCTGATTTTGATATTAAAGATGTAGTCTCCATATTGTTAATTATTTGGGATGTTGATGAATTTCCTAGTATAGTATACAGGTGGGAAATCCTATAGTTTAATAATTAATAACATATACCGTATACGAAGACGAGAAGATTTGTATTGTGGGGTATTGTTTGTGTTTGTGTATGTTATATTAGAAATTTTGGCGCATGGCTAATTATGTTTTTTTTTGAACGGCTAACCTTACTTTCCACCTAAATTACACCATTATTA
The DNA here is from genome assembly GCA_009363875.1 of Mikania micrantha. Taxonomy (NCBI): domain Eukaryota; kingdom Viridiplantae; phylum Streptophyta; class Magnoliopsida; order Asterales; family Asteraceae; genus Mikania; species Mikania micrantha. The sequence goes on along the minus strand of CM018689.1, from coordinate 50,953,599 downwards.
CACTTTTGTATGGGATTGAACCCATTACCTCTCATTCTAAGAGACAAGCCTCTACCAAGTGAGCTAGTCCCACATTGGCTGGCTAATTATGTATTATTATAGTTTTAAATGACAAAAATTTAAGTAGTAAAGGTTAACATGGACAAGTCTTCAAATGTGAATGAACTTCCGAGTAACAAAGAATAACGTGAGTCAGCGCCCGTCCACAAGTGTGTGTGAGATTATTTGGTAGTCTTTTAATAGTTAAGAAATAACCTTAAGTATGAATGGTTAAAAGGTAGTCTAAAACCGTTTAGGCTTAAGCTTACATCTTAACCATTAAGATAACAAACAAACATACCCGGTGAAATCTATCTTAACCATCAAGATGCCATGATCAATTAAAAGATAACATGATCAATTAATAGATAACGTCTTGATAGTCATTTAATTAAGAGACCAACGAACAACCCTTTGTTGTGTTTGACTTGTGATCAAGTAGGCATTCCATCTTATGATCACAATGCCTCATGAGAAGTATTAGGTCATCGGTAATACCCACCTCGCGTGAAGGGCGGGGTCGTGGGGCCAGGCGGGGACACCGTCACCCCTCCCGGCGGCTTCTAATCGCAAACCCCGGCGGCCGCTGCTCCCTGTCCACTTTTCTCGATTATTTCAAATAATACTGTTTCTCAACGGTAATTTTTCAAAAAAAAAAATCTTATTTTTTCCCCTTATATAAACTCTTTCACATTTTATAAAAAAATCACACTTTAAAAACAACACATATTTAGTCTCTTAAATTCTCTATAAACCCTCTTATTTCAAAGATGAACCCAAACTCAAACAACCCTGATTTCAACTTGTTAAATGATCCAGAAACCATCCAAAGGTGTTTGTTTCAAATGCAATAAATGCAACAAAAACCGAACCCTCAAACCGGGTTTTCATCCTTCATACAACCGGGCTTTTAACCTAGTTTTCATTTTTCACGAAACCGGGTTTTCAACAAACTACGCCTCAGTCCCACATGAACCGGAGTTCGTTTCCACCGATGTTGTGCTCAAGACACAAGAATCCCAAAACAAGAAGAAAAAAAGGAAAGCGAGCGGAAGAGACTGACGCGAGCAGACCTAGTAGCGGTCTAATGGCACCGAAAGCGTGGATTCATGACGTAAAAACCGTGCTAGGAAAATGTTACATCGATCATTCCGAAAACAAAACCAAAGGTAATTCACAAAAACGCGGAAACTTTTGGAAATAATTAACCGGTAGTTGGCACGAGAGGATGGGATATACCGATCATGAATACTGCACATATCATCAACTAAATTCTAAATGGAAGGATATGAGCGCGAAAATTTGGAAAAACAAAACACGAGAAAAACTTCCCTGATTCGGCCTCAAAGCGATGGTTAGGATGCCTTCCGAAGAACTCAGTGACAAAGAACGGTCGATTATGAGAAAATTAAGGTTAAAAATATTCGACAAATATCGTTAATTTGTTATTTTATTTAAGTTAGCAATGTTACATTTTTATTCTTATTTTTACGTGACTCTTTTAATTGAATATTAACGTTTTTATTTTGTTATTTATTTTACTTATTAATTAACAACCAAAAATAATAATAAATAAAATTATATATTGGTGATTATATGGTGCAATGAGTAATGTTTTTCAGTGGGGTGGCCATTATAGGCAATGTTTTGAAAACCGGATCGAACCGGCCGGTCGGACCGGTCCAGTTAGGGGTTCTGGGCCGTTTTTTGGGTGAACCGGCCGGTCGGATAGGTGGTTGAACCGGTTTTTTTATTTTTTATTATATATATATATATATAAAATGTTTATAAAATCATCCGGTCCGACCGGTTGGACCTTTGACCAGTAAGGAGACCGGTTCGGCGTCCGATCAGGTCATGAAAACATTGATTATAGGGTTTTAAAATTTTTTAGTAGGGTGATGACGTGTCAGAAAATTTTCAGTAGGGTGGGATTTCACTAAACATGGTTTTAGTGAGACAAGGCCTCAAGGAATTGATTAAACATTCATCCATTTTAATTAGGTCACTTTCGATCTCTATCTACTTCATGGAATATATATAGTGCGAAGTTTTGATTGATTTGTTATACATAAAATAAAGCTTTTAACTCTATATATAAAAATCAACTTGCAAACGAGGTAAATAACCATATATAGTCCATCGTTAACCCAAAAGATCAGATGCCTAATTGTGTACAAAACAATACGATATATAGTGATAAATACATGTACATAATAACCTTAAATGTATTTTTATAAAATGATAAGTTTTGAAAAATAGATTAGTGAAATAAAAACAATATATAATCTTAATATGGAAAACACAACAACAAGATACATATAAATTTATCTAATATATAATGACAAAATAAAATGAAATGAGATAGAATGTTAACATAAGGATTAATAAATGTTGCACAATAACCTAAATCGTAAAAACAAAAACAAAAACAAAAACAAAAATACCCTTATATAATAAAAAAAACAAATATAAGCCTAGGATGCTTCTAGGTTCTTAGACTTAATATCCTTTTGTTTTTGACTAAATACGCCACTCGTATATGTAAGGGACAATAGATTGTAATTTTAAATGTGTAGTGTAAATGCAATTAAATTTCTATCAACATTGAATTAAATGTTACAATAATTACAAAAATATTTGAATACATATGAGCCAATGAAATATTATATAGAGTGATAAAGCCCCTACCCAAAATTTCAATTCATTCATAATGAGATTTCATCTTTTGATAGGTTTTAGCTTACGTTAGAATATATTTAATTTAATTATAAATTAGATTTATTATATCCTCTATTGTAACATAATATTTTAAATTTATAAGGAATTCAATTTATGTTGAATATAGATCCTCTAATGTAATGTTATAAAATATTAGAGGTTTTAATATAAAAAATATAGAGAAAATTTAACTTACTAATAAGCTTTTCTGTGAGAAATGTAAGAATAAATTAGAATTATTGATATCGAAAATTAACACTTTGAATTTATTGATGAAACTATAACGCATGAATAGAAAAGTTCTCACGCAATAAGGGCAAATTAGTATATATAGTTTGCCTTTGTTGATTTTTTTTCAAGTTTATCCAATTTTTTTAAACACAAATAATTTTTATATGATATTATTTAGAAAAAATATAGTATCAAATCAATATTATATCCTTGAAAAATATTATTTGAAATAATTTTTTTAAACACAAAAAATTATGTATACTTATGATAAAGTCACTTAAAAATCATGAAAAATTACCAATTTTGATTTGTAAATTATTGAAAATAATAATATATCATAGTGTTAAATTTTTCAACAATAATAAGATCTGGCAATCACTTTTTCTCTTATACTATTAGCCAAACGAGCATTCTCCCTTGATTGAATTTTTGACATAAAGTTAAGATTGGCTTAAAACATTAACTAATATTAGTTGGCAATTAAAATAATTATTTATAATCATATATATTTTTTTATTTTAATATTAAAGTAAAGTGAAGTTAATTATATACCTCTTAAACACATGGTTATAAATAATTCTTTTAGTTTTCAATAATTTACCGATTCTTACTTAAATGCATCTCATATTTACTATGGTGGTGTTTGTTTTTTCAAAGGTAAAACGTCTGCGGATCACATCTGCAGACCTCTTTTGCAGAAAAGGTGGACCAAACCCTGCAAGAAAAGCTTTTGGGAGTGTTTGTTTTTCAATATTTTCAAACCTCTTTCGCAAACCTCTTCCCATTTTCAAAAATTTTCACAACCCCAACCCTAACCCCAACCGTCCCATGGCTGCCACCATCGTCGAACCACCATCATGAGCTGAGTACCACCACCGCTGTCACCATCACGAGAAGAGTTGGTAGACGAAGCACCACCGCTGAGTATCACCACCGCTGTCACCGTCGTCGAACCACCATCAGTCACCATCACGAGAAGAGTTGGGAGAGGAACCTAGGGTTTTGGAGGACGAAGGGTTTTGGAGGCGGCAGTACCACCACCGCGGATTGAGGAGGGCGGCAGTAGGTCGCGAGCCTAGGGTTTTGGAGGACGAAGGGTTTGGGAGGCGGCGATAGGTCGCGAACCTAGGTGTGGCGGTAGGTCGCCTATGGTCGCAAAGTGAAAGAGAAGGGCTCAGATCTTGGATCGTGGGTAGGGAAGCTTGGTTCGCGAAGTGAAGGAGAAGGCACGGCGGTGGCGGCGGCGGCGGAGGTGGTGGAGGCTGACGGAGGTGGGAGGCGTGGCTTGGAGGCGGGAAGCTTGGTTCATCAGATGTGAAGGGTGGGTAAGGATGAAGAGGTTAGAAGAGCTCAAAAAGAGCTTGGTCCATGTCTTTTCCAAAAAGAGGTCTCGCAGACGTTTTTTAATGAAATGTCTGCGAGAAAACAAACACCCTACATCTTTCCTTGGTCTGCGGAGCGCAGACAAAAGAGGTTTCGCAGACATTCGCAGACGTTTTTTCAAAAAACAAACAACCCCTATGTGTCTTTTTACGATACTTATAAGCTTTCAATTTTATATAATAAAATTATTGTTCAATGCACAATATTCATGGCATAAAAATGCAAATCATATAAATACAAGACACAAAGAAGTTTTTGCTAATACCAATATTAACTACTCGTAATATTATTATTTGTTACAGTGTTTGAACCCTTGACCTTAAAGAAAGAGACATCATTATATACACCAAGGGACATTTGTCCCAATGGTATTAAGGTGTGTTAAGGCGTTCCTTTTTAAAATTGGTTGAAGATTCTAGTCCTATTGTGAACAATGGTGGAAAATTTTGTTGTTCAAAAAGAACAAAAAGGTATCATTATCTACACATCCGGACATCATTGGTGTACAAGCGCGCTTTGGCACATGAAAAGTGTGTGATAACCATAATCCACCTTCTTGGTAAGGCAAGATGCAAACCTAACAAAGCCAAAGTTTTATCCATTCTTTAGAAATTTTTTTTTTTTTTTGGGGGGGGGGGGGGGTGCGGGGATGGGGGTCTAATCAGCCATAGTATATCACCTAACTAACACGTTAGATCGGGCTATTTATGTCGGGTTATAACCATTTCCAGTAATAATCCACTCTTGAGTTAATATCATGACTACTGTTTACATAACATGTTGAATATGATTGGTTATTTAATTTATTTATTAAAAATTACATTTATATCGTTTCAAAACAAGCTGGCTCGATTCGGCTCGGTTACAAATGAGCTTTATCCGAGCTTTTTCCGAATAAGCTACGAGCCGAATCCGAGCTTTGAGCTTTTTGGACAGCCCTAGTCATGTATACCTAATAAATAGAAAAATAATTGTTTTAAATAAAAAAAACCAAAAAAAGACAAATATGTCGGCAAGTTAAGAAAGTTCCATCACAATCAAAATAGTTTGAGTCCTTGTTTGCACACATGATTTATAGTATTTGTTCAACAATGACATCAACCAAATCTTCATCATTCATTCCCTCATTCATAATATTAATATAAATGTATATATATATTTTCTTTTAAACAATAACTTAATATATTTTCTAATATTACATGATTGAGCTACAAACCCTTTAGTTATGTACATGTATAACTAAGAAACTCTTGTGTTAAAATTGTATATGATCAATTGTAATTTTTTAATTAGCATACGCTCGTTATTTAGAACTTGTTGGTACGACAACAATTTTGATGCATATAACATCACATGTTTATCATAAATTAACTGGACGAGAAGCCTTAGTCTAAAACATGATCTACTTTTTGTATAATTTAGATGTGTATATTGTATAGTTTCATCAATATGTTATTATACTAACAAGAACTCTAGCATATAACACTCATCTTTATGGAAACAATAAACTATACCAAAACAATCATAGATGAGAAACTAACAGTCCGTACTCCGTTGCTGGAAAATGAGTTGTAGAAAGTTCTATGCATATTGTAGATCTAGTTGTTTTTTACATGCTTTCCAAAAATCAAGGCAAATCAAAACCATGGTTGTAAAAATCAACTTAGGCGGCGGGCTAGACGCTAGGCGCCCCTCTATTGTGTCAATTTTGAACTAGACGGTGCCTAGATGAGGCCTAATCAGCCGAGTAGGAAATTTATTTTTTTTTGGCTTTTTTCTGGTAAAAATGGACCAATCCATGATTATTTAGACATTTCTAAACCCAAAATCCTTAATATGACTCTAGAACATCGAATCCTGCCACTTAACATCGAAATCAATCTCTAAACTTTGAACTCGGTGTTTAAGTTTAAACTTTGAAGTATGACTTATTATGTTTAAGTTTTTTTTAAATCATATGGAATATTCTATTGAATTATTGATATTGATTTGTGTATATAATATATATTTGTAAAATTACATATAAAAATTTCAATACGTCTAACACCGATTAATTCCTAGGCGGTACCTCGCTGCCCGACTAGCTTTTAGCAACTTCTGCAACCATGATCAATACTAATGGACTCACGTCATTAGTTATTGTTAAATATGTAAAGTATGATGACTTGAATTTGTTTCACAATTTACCTGAGTGAGTTTCCTTAGTTGTGAGGTTAAATCTAGTGTCACACACCAACTAAATAAGTAAAATTATTCATTTCTGTGTACAAGAACTCACAAATTTGTTTATGGTTGCTTGTGAGACTCTAGATGAAAACTTCCAAATGTCATTCATCCATAAATAACTTTCATTAAAACACGTTTGATTCTAAAATTTTACTTTAATATGTTGTCAATGCTCTCTAGAAAAAATGTCTCCAATTGAGACACGTTTCTTATGACCAAAATCTTTTCTATAGACACAAAGAACAACACAATGTGGGATTCTTTAAGGTAGTTATAAATAACATTTATTAAGATCCAATATCTTTTTTTTTTGTGGATGTGGATGGAAATAGCAATAAAATGTGACGTGGTTTGATTAAGGTGTTACAAACACCCCCTTAGGATTCATCGTCCTTCCATGTTATTTAAAAATAAAACAAAAGTGACTTTGATATAATCTCTAATACTTAATTTCTTATACCAACCAATATTGTTCGTTTTGCTTATAAAGAGCTCAAGAATTTGTTTTCAGTTACCAAGGAGAACGAAGACTTCCTAGTTAGTTACCTATTCCCAGATTACCCTCACTCGAACACAGTTACACATATAGTTCTTCTTTTATCCATTATTTCATTGAAAAACCTCAAGAAAAAAAAACTATCGATTAATTCTTTAATATTGTACCCTTAAACCTTTCATGATTAACTTAAGTTTTGTTTTTTGCTTTCAAATACATAAATGTACTCATAACTATGATTATTGGTTGTGAGTCTTAATATAACTATATGCTTTCATTTTGTTATTATATCATAATCCATGATTGGTATGACCTAAACTAGAAACCTACATTCATCTAATCTTAATTGTGACTATAGAGTTGGGGTTAAGGGTAAGGGTAATGATGTAAAATTTTATGGATATAACATGATGTCTTTGTGACCACCAACTTTCTTTCATAACAAATTCACTTTTTACCAGTTGAAATGATTTGCATATTTAAAGTTTTTCATGTTAGAATTAACAACTACTTATCATCATTATTGCAAGCATATTGATTCCTTGAATTGAATAAGAGTTGTGTTTAATAATCACATTTTTGTAAGTTTTTTAAATTAAAAATGGATTATTAGAGGATGCATGATAAATTTTTCAACCGTCACACAATATCTTGTCTCGTATTTTTTTTGAACGGCGAAGGTCTCAATCGTGTGAACCCACTGTTTCCAGGCCATATCACCAAGGTCTAGTTACCTAGACCTCTCATGAGCCACCACAACCACCTTAAGAGGAAACCCCACTGGGAAAACCCCCTGACCCCCTCAGACCCCTTTTTCGCTGCAGGATGGATTTGAACCCAATACCTCATATAATGGGTGTGTAATGCTTTATCGTATAATAATATTTATTTTTAACGATAAATTCATTTATCTATTCATAAAAAATGTATATTGTATAGTATTTTGTTATTCACCATATAAAAATGCATAATCACATATACACAAACTTTTAATAATTTTTTTCAAGTTCAAATTCTGTCTTCACTAGTTTCTTATCGTCTAGAGGGTTCCCTGACCTTTTTAGAAAATGGGTGTTTTATTATTATATAAAAAAAAGATATTTGTATAAATTTTCTTTCATTTTCAAATTTACTATGTTTATGACTTTTTTAGCCTCTACTATTAGTTGTTGTTGAATATCTATTGTTAGGTATGATTTGAAGTGGTTGAGTAATTGATTTTGATGATGGTTTTCCATTTTCTTACGAATTAGGTTTCGATTATGATAACTTAAGGTGTTTTATGTTTCATTGTTACTATGGAGAAACATTTTTGAGAAGGATATGAATAATTATAAGGATATAATGTTCATGTAACAATTTTTTTAATATTAATTTTGCCTCGTGTAAGGTTTGAATTCGTAACTTTTAGTATTCAAATTTATTTATTAAAATTTATAAATTTAGGTTAATATAAAACTTTAAGTGTTCAGAAAAGTATACCTGATATAATAAGTTTTAAGTTTTTTCTAAGATCAATCTAATTTACTCTTAGTACTACATCATTGCTTCCTATAAGACTCAAACTTTTGACCATGTAAATAGAGAATATACTAAGCAATGAAATGGAATAAGCAAGGCAAGAAAATAGATTATTATCATTCTATTGTTTTGTTTGATTTTCTTATGAGAATTACTAATTTATTATTTCATGTTCTTTTGTTTACCAGAAAAAGATGAAAGAATGAATGGATCTGGTCATGAATCAGGTCGTAGTTCGGGTTCGAGTCATTGTTAGGCCATGGGTTGGTTGATGACTTGATGGGTTGGTCATATAAGGGTCATAAGACACTTCGTGGTTTGGCCTATGGGTTCAGTCATGGGTAAGATTATGGTTTGGCTGATTGGCTCTTGGGTCAGGTTAAGAGTTGACTCATAGTTTGGATATTGGTGCGGATTATAGTCAGGACATGGTTCAAGACATGAATCGGATCGTAGGTTGGGCAATGATTCGGATCATTTGATTCTTTGAAGAAATAAAAAAAACACACATCTTCTTAGGAATTAAAAATATTTGAAGAGAAAAAAATCATATTTCTTATAATATTACATTTCACTTATATGTGACTAACAAAAAAAAACATATTTCTTATAGAATATTACATTTTATTCATATGTGATTAACAAACATGTTTTTTTCACTATATTAATGCTTGAAAATTAGAATTTTGAGTATAATTTAATAAACGTAAAATAAATTACTGAAAATGACACCCAAAAATATTTAATTATGCAGATGCCGGTATTAGACGGTTAGAAAATATATGTCAAACGTTCCACCGAACAAATGTAAAACCGTTAAAAACAGTCTTCCCACTAAAAGTCACATTAACAGATTGTTTATTTGTAAAAATAAGCATTATTTGAATATATATTAATTCCTCAGCACTTTCTAAAAAAAAAACTCATTCAAATGAAACAATACGTTTGAGTACATCTTGGAGTACAAAGCATCGATCAAGTAACAAAACTTAATCAACCATATTGAACCGAGCATACGGGTTAGGTACAATACAGTGACATGCAGGGCAGGCCCAGGAAAGGGCAAAGTGGGCAACAGCAGCAGACCTGTCTTTTAAAGGAGGGTCGAAATTCAAAAAAAAAAATTATATATTATATTATTAATTTTTTAAATATAAATTATCAAGTTAGTTTTATAAGAGGGCTCGGTTTTTTTGCCTAGGCCCTGAATTTTTTTTATTTATTATTCTCGGGTTGGCTTTGAAAATAAAAACAAAAAAAAATCTCTACTACATAGTCTAACAAAGCCTAGCTAGATGTGATTAAAAATTAAAGTATGAGAGGCAACCAACCTCGCTGAAACAACTAATTTTACACTATAAGCCGTTAACTGATTAAACTTATTGAACTTATCAAATAATTTTAAAAATACTAAATTATTTTGTTTAACTAATTTATTTGTAGATATGCTTTACCCGTAAACAATAATCATAGAGATGCATAAATATAAAGATGCTAAGAAGAAAAAAAAGGTTAAAAAAAAGGAAGCTAGGATTTGAGGACTGAGGTGACATTGATATAAGGTTGTGGGCTTGCTTGAAATTTAAGGCATTCTTTTTGACTTGTGTTGTGAGATACCAATTGTATACAAAAGTCTCCACTATATCTCAAATGATTAAAAAAAATAATAAAAGTTAAAACCCCTCCATTACTTTTCAGATTTATCAATCATTCTTGATTACTTTATCAATATTATTAGAAATTGCTCTACATATTTTAATAATAGATTTTGACAATATTTGATATATTTGTTACTAATTTTCGAATTATTAGAGAATTAAGGTGTTGAAGGGTCAATCAAAACCCCCTTTGGTGTGTTATGTTTACACTTCTAATGATTGTCGGATTATTAAGGACACTATAAATTGTTTTAATGTGTGATATAGTATTAGGTACTTGTGTTTTATACTTAACTAATGCTTGATTGATATTGATTCACCAAACTCTTTCGTAAGTTGACACAACTAAAAAGTTCTTAATTAGATCTACCGCCACTTCCAGCTAACAAATTTGATTTGTGTTTGGGTGAGAAAGGCAAGACATCGAAATATCAAACACCCAATAATCAAAATAATTTTGTTCAGTGGTTTTTGAAATCGAATCAGGATTGAGCTATCGCCTCCATTTGATTCGATGATTACAAGTTGAGTCAAGTGTCAATTGTCATTTGCTGACTCAGTGTTGTTTTAGGCTTCATCAAAAGTGTCATTTGCTGACTCAGTATTGTTTTAAGCTTCATATTTTGTTTACTTCAAGATTTGCCAAAATACACACTAGAACATAGGGTAGCTTCATATTTGTAAATTGGTTTTATATCTTGTAACTTTTAATTTTTTACATTTTTCGGTTTCAAAACCAATCCGAATAGTATATAGGTAAGACGTTGGTTTTGATAACTAGTTAGGTCACGAATACAAATTTAGATTTCATATGCAAGCAAAACGTCTTCTGTGTATCACGTGCATTAAGTATGCATGTAAAGCTAGCCTGAACACTTAAAGACAATATATAACTATAAATCTATAATCTAACTACAATCCACTTAAATAATTATGAAAAATAATCATCAAATTAGGAAGAAAAAGAAAGTGAAAAAAGCAATGGAATGATGAGTTTAGCTCATCATGAAGATCTAACAACCATCTTGATTCAAAACTACATTCCCTCCGGCGTCTGATTTTGTAGCAGCAAATAAGATTAATTGATTAAAATAATATGTTATTGTATATAAAAAAAATAATTAGTATATATTTTTAAACTTATATTTTGATTAAAAATTAATAATGTCTATACTATATTATAATAAATATTAGAATATAATAAATATTAGATTGATAAAATAAATATTTGATCAAATTTCATAAAATCAAGAATTTTACAATTCTTATAACATAGGGTACTATTCACAAATCATTGAGTTATTTACAAGCTAAAATCATCAACATAAATGTTTTATTTTCAGTAACCTAAAATTAGCAACCTTTAAAGTGGGTTAGATCTTAAGAAAGAAAAAAGGTCATAGAAATTACATGATATGGTCATTAATAGAAAGCGCACAAACCGGTTAACATGCAAAAATTGGTTTTGAAATTACCAAACTATTTAACTGGTCAACGTTTTCAAAATGGTTTTGATTATGATCAGTTTTTTCAAGCTCTAAAATCAAAACCAAACTAATAATTAAAATTGGTTAACTGCAAAAAAGCCAATGTTTAGTTAAGCAAACCAGTTAATCGGTTGGAAATACCGACTAATAACTTATTTTGTCACTTAAAACCTCAAACAGGTTTGAAAGACATGTTGTAACTTAGAATATCTGTAACTTTAAAAAATATTTGAATAATAGTTTTGTTAAAAAATTTTAACATTCGATATAAATTTTATTTAAAACAGAGTATTACAAACACATTTGTTTATTGATATAGAATATAGAGAAATTTATCTTTTATCTTATTTGTCTTATGTCACCATATTTTACTAAATGAATCACGCATGTCCAGTTATATCATCATGAAACAACTCTACAATAAAAAAAAGCTTGTAACATTTTAAAAAATTGAGACAGCTTTTCAATAAAAAAAAACTTATGATACTTTAAAAAATATTTGATTAACATCTGTAACAAAAATTTTCTGTTGCCTAACAATTATATAGATTTTATTTTAGTAACTTTACTTTTACATTTAATGTTATCATTAGATGTTACTGATGTATATAAAATATATATTTTTTATTCTATTATTTACTTTATACTTAAAAATAAAGATTTATTTGTTTTAAAATAACATAATATTTTAAATAATATAAAAAAAACATAAATCGTGTTTATTTAATAAAAAATTAGTGAAATTAGGTCGTGAATGAGTGAAAAAATAGGTAGAGGTTTGGTTATGTGGTTAGAAGAGAAAAAAAAAATTAGTCTTTTAAATAAAATGATAGATTTAATTGGACTGTGATTGAGGTTGAATAATTGCTCTTTTTCCGGTCACCTTTTCTTATATTGATCTTTATGTCGGTTATATTGAAAAAAATAATAATAATAATGAAAAAAGCTTGTTACCCAAATAAAAGTTTAGCCGTTAAAATGCGAGTCATCTGCAAATTCAGCCTACTGATTGGGGTTTCACCTTGTGACCGAAAGGTCATGGGTTTGAGTCCTGGGTTATTTAAAGGACATTAAGGTGAGGGAAGGAATCTTGAGCTTAATCTTGAGTTCAAGACCAATGGGGGGCGAGTGTTTACCCATTCCAGGGGTTCCCGCACATCTAATGTGGCCGCGTCTTACCTCTGTCCAATGGGCCTTGTTAAGACAACATACGTTGTATGTAGGATCGTCGTCGTTCAAAAAAAATACGAGCCATCTTTTTCCGTATTCACTCAATACTATACAACACTTTCCATGGGAAGTTGCTCAACAATCAACATTCACTCATTAATGGAAGTGTTTCCCTCATTGATGAAAGTGTTTCTTGAACCAACAAGATTTTGTAATTTACACATTTGATATTTGATTTACAACAATAATAGACTTAAGTGCGACCTAAAACTTGTCTCACCCTATGTTTACCATGAAACAAAATAATTAGACCCACAATTTGGATGTTGTGATTACCAAAAAGTTATATATTACGGTAGCTTACTCATTAAGTCATTATGAATTATGATGATCAATCAAACTCTATGTGCATATTTGGGATTCAATTGAAAACAACTTTTTAACTTATTAACTTGATGAATAAGTTAATGAGAGTTTTAACATTAACAGTAGCGTTAAAAAATCATTTTTAAGAAGCTACTTTTTGTTACTTTTAAAAATGTTTTTTAACTTTTAATTGTTATAACTGTTAATTTTTGCAAGAACTTACATATCCAAACTTATTGCCTTTTTAAACACAAAAACTAATCTAATCATGCTTTTAAAAACTTCGTTTCAAAAAGTAATAAGTTAATAAACATTTTTTACAAAAAACAATCCCAAACATGCCCTATGAAAGTTAAGCCCATTATTTGAAAGACGCACTTGTAGGCCCATCAGTTACGAGACCCAGTAGAACCGAAACTAAAGCCTAAAGGACATCAGGCTGAATTGCTGAAGCACACAACGGCGCAGAGGTGCACAACTAGGTTTTTCTTTTCAATCCCATTTTAGGTTTAGCTCAAAGAAAGTAAGTACCTGTTCAAATTAGAAGCTGTTTTTTGAAAAGAGAAGTCAATGTGGTTCCGATTTTATCCGGGATTTTTTTACTGGCTACTTTTGTCCAGTTCAATTTGAATTAAACTAGTTCAGGCATGGGGGTTCAAGAATAGTCTCAAATCCGGTTTTTTCAAGCTAGAACCGGTTTGTCTTTTAGTCTGGTTGCAACCAAATCGGTTTCGGTTCAAGTCTTAGTGATGAAATAGTGGTTACCACCCTAAGAGATTAAATGGTTAAGTTTTAGTGACGAAAAAAATGTTATATATAGTTTTAGAGTTTATCATTAGTTCTAAAAAACTAATGAGTTCAAGAAGAATAGTGGGCTCCAAATCACATTAGGGTTTGGGCCAAGCCTTTCGTACTCCCTCTCTCTTAATACTTTACTTGACTGCCAAGAGTAGAGGTGCTCAAACCGGTTTTTTTTCTCAAATCGGTTCGGTTTTCAAACCGATCCGGTTTGGTCAACGGATGGTCAAAACTAATTTGGGTGAAAACCGGTTCGGTTTGGAAACCGGTTTGGAGATGAGGGATGTCAAACGGTCTGAACCAGTTTGAAACCGATTTGGAGGGTTTGAAACCGGTTTGGAGGGTTTGAAACTGGTTTGGAAGGGTTGAAACCGGTTTGGGAGATAAGGATGTCAAATCTATTACAAACCAGCGATTCGAACCGGTTTGGGTGAAACCAGTTTGAGATCATGATTGGAGCATTGGACAGGTTTGGAAACCGGTTTGAGAACCCAGACCGGTTTTTTTGTTCACCTCTAGCCAAGAGTCAACCTGGCCTTGTAAAGGTTTCTTTCATGATGCTCACACTTTGCTCATTGCTGGAAAAAACAGTGTCATTGGTTCACACTTCACATAACAATTTATTCGGTTTATTTAAGAGTGAAATTTTTTGGACTCTATCTAAAACCTGTACAGATCCGAATATAAGTATGTTTAACCGATCCAAGATCATCCAAAAAACATGTTATACAAATCTGAATTGAACATTTATGATTTACCCAAATCTTTTCACAGTGAAGCTTAATGTCACAGGTCCAAATGTCCAATTTACCGAAATAGCCTCTTTGCGTATTAGAAAGTGTTTCATAAGACTCCAAGAACTTTAAAACCATGAAAGAATGTAAGCATACACCAACACCTTATAATGAAACTTTTATGTAATCTTTAAACTACCATATCCTATGTTCAGGTAGGGGGTATTCACAACTGAAATTAAATATTGTTGCGGCATCCGAGTTCTATGTTACGGATTGAAACCGTTGCAAAGTATGGGAATTGTCTCACATCGGTTGTATGGGCAATTGATGTGGGGTTTATAAGCCAAATGGGCTTTCTCACCCATCAGACTAGTCTTTTGGGTTGAGTTCTCTTGTTTGGTTTGTAACATTGGTGGCTCTGGAGGGAGCCGGCCGTGACCAACGAGAACGTTGGCCCCTAAAGAGGGTCGATTGTTACGGATCAAAACCATTGCAAGGTATGAGACTTGTACCACTTCGGTTGTATGAGCAATTAGCAAGAGATTTTTGATTAAGACTGATCAAAAAAGTTTGAAGTTTTTACTTACACAGAAAATTACAACAAACATGGTTGGCTAAATTGATGGGCTATACTTATGATATTGCTTATAAAAAAGGAAGTGAGAATATGGTAGCTGATGGGTTATCAAGAGTTCATGGTTGGCTAAATTGATGGGCTATACTTGTGATATTGCTTATAAAAAAGGAACTGAGAATATGGTAGCTGATGGTTATCAAGAGTTCATGGGTTAGCTTTATTTGAAATGGGTTTGAGTTCTATAGATTCTTTGTTATTGACAAGAATCAAACAATCTTGGGAGCAAGATCGTTAGTTGCAGCCCATTTTACAACAATTAAAAAGGGGTCAACAGTTGCCAAATGTTACATGGGATGGGCAGTTACTCAAGTATCTTATGGGTAGGTAATGTTCCACAGTTCAAACAAGATAGTTTTACCTTATTCCATGCTTCTCCTATTGGTGGTCACTCTAGTTTTGTCCATACTTTGAAGAAGTTAAAAGCTTTTTGTTATTGGAAGGGTTGTTCTAAACAAGTTCATCCTTTTATTAGAGAATGTGTTCAATGTCAACAGGCTAAATATAAACCTATGGCTAATCCTGGGTGTTTAGAGCCATTACCAGTTCCTCCTCATGTGTTAACAAACATCTCTTGGATTTTATATCAGTATTGCCCATATCACGAGGCAAAGATACAATTTGGGTGGTAGTGGATCACTTAACTAAATATGCTCACTTTATTCCTCTTACACTTCCTTTACAGTTGGTCATTTAGCTCAATTTTTTTTGGATTTTATCTTTAAGTTACATGGATGTCCTCTGACTATTGATTCGAACAGAGCTCCGATTTTTCTTATTACTTTTTGGAAGGAGTTCATAAGATTATAAGGTGTTCAATTGCCTTATTCTTCAGCTTACCATACTCAAATTGATGGTCAAACAGTAGTTTTTAATAGATATTTGGAGACCTATTTAAGGTGTATGTGTATGCAAACACCTGATAAATGGTTGAGGTGGTTGAGTTTAGCAGAGTGGTGGTATAACACAACTTATCATTCTTCGATTAAGATGAGTCATTTTCAAGCTCTATATGGCTTTCCTCCGCCTATTCATATTCCTTATTTTCCAAATGACACTCATGTTGATGCTGTTGAATTTTGTATAGAGAAAGAGAAATTATGATTAACAATTTGAAGGAAAATTTGCAAGAGGCTCGGAATCGGATAAAACAATATGCAAATATGAGGCGTAGTGAAAGAACTTTCGAACAAGGGGATTGGGTGTATCTTAAAATGGCCTTAAGTTCAAGCAACTTTAAGAGGAAAAATATTCGAACAAGGGGATTTGGTCATTTCCTAGTTCTCGCAAAAATTTGGAAGGTTGCATATAAGTTGGAATGTTGGACTTGCCATCTGAGGCACAATTGCATCCCGTCCTTCATGTATCATTGTTAAAACGAGCTTATGGTCCTCATGCTCCATTGGTGCCTTTACCAAAGCTTCCTCGTTTTTCTTTTCAGCCCCGTGCAGTCATTGATAGACGTTTGTTCGTAGAGGTCAACAATTGGTTACGCAAATTTTGGTTCATTGGCACAATTTACATTCAATGAAGCTACTTGGGAATACTTAGATGATTTCCAACTGAGGTTTCCAGAGTTTAATTTTTAGTTGGTTTAAAAGTATAAATAAGTCAAATAGAGGGGTTAAACTTGTAATGTTTGATAATAGTTGGTTACAAGCTAGTTAGCCGTTGAATTAATCGTTGTAATTGCTATAAGTACTTGTAATTGAAATAAAAAAGGGTAGCTATGATTTGATGAATTGTTCTTCCCTTTGTTTCTTTCAATTCTTACAATTGTAGCTAACATTCTACCTGCAACAAACAATGGAAGCAATAGGTGATAAATATTCGAAATGGACTTTGAAAAAACTAAAAGTTGAAAAAAAACCTAATTTAAATTATATGTATTAAAGTTGTATTTATTTCATTTTAACCACCAAACTTTTATTTGTTTTATATTAACCTCAAAAGTTTGCACAGTAAATTTACGAATTTTTTTTTCCTTATGCATTTTTTTTATGTTTTAATTTTGGGTTTTTTATACTTACCTTTTTGTCGGTGTATTCATTTAAGTTTTTCATGCTTACCGTTTTGTTTGTGTTTTCGTTTGGGTTTTTGACACTTACTTTTACGATAGAGTATGCTTTTGGGTCTTCCAACACACAACAGAGTGATGGTCGCTTTTATGAAAGAGTATGCTTTAGGTTTTACGGCAGAGTGCAAACTGTTGCGACGTATTTTCGCATCTGCGCTTGAAATTCATAATCGTGTCACCGTTGCGACCAGTACGTAGGTTTTCCAATGCAACATACGGCTGGTTAAAACTAGTTTATAAGCTGTAATAATGCCTTAACATGCAGTTATGTAAAACTATTTTCTATTAGTAAAGTGTTTACTGCTGGTCACATTCCTACAATTTTGAGAAAATTAATGATGCTAATGGGCAGAATGGTAATTTAAATTTTATTTTTAAACAGTTATTCCATGGTAGTTAAGAATTGTAGTCAAAGCATGGACTCACCGTCTTCAGTTTATAATTATGGTATTGCAGTGTTTTCTTTTCCTTCTCCTTGCTTTCCTTAGAATACGTTCGGTTTCTTCCTTCGCTCTATCAAATGAAAACCTTCCTGCATCTTTACCAGAAAATTCATGTCACGAGAATGCAATGTGCGTACATCAAACACCACATAATCTCGTTAACAAACTCCATTCTATACTTACCGGTTTCATTTTCCCCGATAAAGAAAGAGAAACCTCCGTCAATATCTTCGTCAGATTCAATGACAACCCCTGATACTCTTTCCTACATCAATCACAACTATTTGATTAAGCATATGTGCCATATGTAGCGTATATGTGTGTGTGAAACAGATTGCATGTATTGAACATTCATACTTTCTTAGTATGCCATGTTATAGAGGTAAGGTTTGCCCTCATCTCACCCACTCTAGACCCTACTATCAAGTGGGATTTTGTTGCGTATGTTTGTCTGTCTCTTTGTTTGTTTTGTAAGTCATGCTTTAAGCAATGCAAAAACATGTAATTATGCTTTCTGGATCTAAATATGCCAGCTGTGCTGAGAATAATTTTTGTACTTACATAAAAAACATACAATTTATCATGAAGGCAATGTTTAAACAAAGACAACTCAAATGAACATGAATCGATAATTGAGGTGCCAATACTGAATGACGGAAGTTGAAATTCAAGAAATAACCATGAAAGGATATAAAAATGGAACAAATTCTGTTTCTAAGAAAATAAATATAGAATTTTAGCATATAATTTATCCTGGTTAAATGCAGAAAGAAACAGTAAATACCGGTTCAGTATGGGATACACTGTTGTATTTGCACCCCTTGCTGTGATCTTTATTTTCAAAAGTAACCTTCTCACGTTTTACTGAGTTCCATGTTCCCATTTCCACCTTTGGAATCTGAGTTCCCAGTTGAACCTTGGGAGGTACTTGTGGACTATAATCAGTAATAACTTGTTATTTTTTGACAATGTCGATTTTAGGAATTAGGATCAGTAATAATTTTCATTTCTTCTATTATATTCCATATCTATAATTGAGTTTGATCATTTAAAAACCCAAGAAACAAAAGACAAAAACATACTTCTTTTTTGCGGCTGTTCCCTGAGAATTGTCACAATAGCCGATAGACTGCAATACACAAAGCATGCGTTATAAGGAAAATATCTTGTCACCTAAAACACTAAGAACTAAGTACCAAAACTTAAGTACTTTCGGTGGGAGAATGGTGGGTGTTGGATTCTTTTGGTCCAATGCTTTAAGCTTGCATCCCAAAGCCTGTAAGTAATCATATAATCATTAGAGACTGTTTTTATGTGATTGTAATTTAATTCCCATCAGAAATTACATTGGGTTTGCATATAGATATGCATACCTGCATTTCGTTAGTGAAGGATTTTGAGAGATCATTCCGCAAGTGTAATATGAAAATTTCGATTTTTTCTTGTAGTTTGGAGAGCAAGATGGAAACATCTTGTGAGTTCTGGTGATATGTATTTTGATTAAGTTGGTCAGCAATCAACTTCAGTTCTCCTTGTAGGCTAGATTTAACATCTTCTTGCCCTTTGTTCTGGTTATGTTAAGCATTCACTTGAGTTACAATATATGAACCACATTTAAAAAAGAATAAAATTTTGATAGTTTAAGGTATTCTACAATTATCTGCAGGGAATTGTCTTGTGCATTCAACTTCTGGCGTATGCTTTCCACTGGATATCAACAATAATAGGGCGAGATATGTCAGTATGCCTTTCATGATCAAAATATATTGGCAAGACATAGACAGAGGTTCACTAATTAATTTAACTTAATAAACCTTAACTTATTAAAAAAATCACTATATCAAATATGTGTTGAATTGTAGTTCATGTAGAACTTTAGTAGAAGAGATATTATAATATGTCATATTAGTTATTAACTTGTTACCAAGGTAACAAGTTTTGAATATTTTTCCAGTCAGTATAATTTCACCAATCCTGCAATTGAGTACACCGACATTGTTGTACTTACTATCCATAGCTATTTCTTTTGTTCCTTTATTGACCTGCATTATATCCGTCTGAAGAGATTCCATCATCAACCCAAACCTGCTTAGTGAACTTTCTATTGTTCCTATCCTGCGTTCAAATTCTTCACTAATTTGACCTGTCCATGAAATTTAAAATATCAACGAAGCAATGCATGATTAAGTTATAAAGCCAATTTTACACTGTGCTGAAAACTTACTTCTTTGCTCTGAAACACCAGAACCCCATTTACGGATTAGTGCTGTGGAAGATCTTGATATTGGCATTTGACTTTCTTCTCGTGTGTGGTTTACTGGAGGTAAGCATGAAAACCGCCTCACAGAATTCTCTCTTTCTTGAGAAACAATCAACTGCAACGACTTTCAGTGAAGAAAGTACAATATATTACTATGATACTTCTATCAACCATATAAATCAATCTATACACTTGTATTATTTGAAGAAATGAATCAACAATACACATCGTTCAAGCTCTTAGCATCTTGGTTATTGGATTTACATATAATGGATATAATATTTCTCCTCATATATATTACAGCAGAGATGAAGAGCTCAAATATTTATTTTTCAGCAGTCATAATGTCACTAATGTGTTACATTATATTAAAACAAGTACTTCATCTGGAATTTTACCTATGAAAGTAAATTAGTGGTGAAGATATGATAATCATATCAGATAAATTCTGGTTTTTGCCTCTTTAAAACCAAAAGCATAATGAGGCATGCATATGTTTATTATATTATATGAATCAATTCTACTCCTTTTGAAGTCTGTTAAAGTACAAGTCGATTGAGAAGCTTAGTTCAATGCATTATTGACATCGTTTGCATAGAAAAGCATCAAGTGGAGACATCTCGTAAAATAAAACAATTGAAAGCATATTAGACCATATATTTTAACCAGAAACATCTAATCTAAATTCAGTTAAACCTGGTCGTTTGTCACTGTGTCATCTTGAGAATTCTGCGAAAACTGAGAGAAAGTAGTGTTATGCTGGGAAGAAATTCCCTGAGAAAAAGATTGCTGCGATCGCTGCTGCTGCTGCTGCTGTGATGGTGCTTGGCTGAGCCTCAAAGTTGAAGACATATCTGGCAGGCTACAAGAAATGCCTGATCTCCTTCTAAATTTCATAACATTACCAAGTTACACAAAGACTAAGCGTGCACACATAAGAAAACAGTCATCTGCATACCAAGTCTCAATCCTTCACATAATACAAGGATAAATAACCTGAATACTCTGAATATCATACACGTGCACAAAGAGACTCAATTGCAGGTAATTTAAAAATATCAGTTCTTCACTCATAACACACATGTGTAACTGATGAACATAGCGCAACAATCATATACTAGTCAAACCACACTACGTGTCCTGGATGACCCTGTGTTTGCACTAACTTTTCTAAATTGAGTTCAGTTCTTCACTAAAACACTCATATTTATATATTTAAAAGGTCATGTCAGTTTATCATCAACATTGAAGTTTTGCACATGAATCCTATCCATGTCAAGAGCAAACGTAAATATAATCAGTTTGTTTTCTAAACATGCACAATTTCATCATATAATCGTCTAGATATCAAACATAAATACAGCTGCTAACAGTTATACGTTATTTAAATTCAACATTTCACTATAAGCATACAAATCGGCTGAAGGTAGACGATGATTTAACATGTCAACTTCAACGGCGTCACAAAACACACAGTTTAAGCAGATAAATCAACCGATTCCACTCAGATGCATTTAAAATTCAGTTCAGTGGGAAAAAAAAACGCAAAAGTCCGCTACGCATAGGCGAATATATAACATTCCTCGGATTACCAGGTCATCACTGTGATGCGCACAAATTTAGCTCGAAGAACACATTTATACACACGAATCGACAAAATGCACGAAAACAACGATAATTATGATCTATAAAAATGAAAATGAACCTTGATTGAGGAGGAAGAACAGAAATCGAGCCGAGATCACACGCCTTGTTGATTTTCATCTTCTTGATTTGAATCAACTGCAGAAAGTTTTTCTAACCTTATGTCCTGTTAGTCGAAATGCGCTCTGGATTTGAGCCAAAAACTGAGTTATCGAGGAGATTTTTGTTTAAACATCACGACTTCATGAGTGTAAACTTTTACGCTAGACCCCCTTTATTTTGAGTTAATGACGCCCACAAATATGGTTATAAATGAACCGAACGTTCAGCGAACCGTTCGTGAACCGTTTGACGGAAAGTTTGTTTATGTTCGTTCGTTTAATAAATGAACAAACACGAACACAAAATTCCGCTCGTTTAGTAAACAAACGAGCATGAACTGAGGTCGTGTTCATTCATTTGTGTTCGTGAACGTTCGGTAACATGTAACATATTCGATCACGTTCGTTTATGTTCGGTTAAGTTTATTTATTATTTTTAATTCATTAAATGTGTTGTATATTTTTAATTTTCTATTTTTAGTTTAATACCATAATATTTAAATTATTTTTAGTTTAATACTATAATATTTTAATATATTTATAAATGATTATCTCTAACGCTTGAGATTAAAAATGTTAATTTTTATTATTTAAATAATATGTGTTCGTTAGCGTTCGTGAACAATCTAAATTCCTTAATTAACGAACACGAATAAGAATTTTTGTTCGGTTAGCGTTCGTGAACAAGTTAAAAGTTAAACGAACGAACACAAAAAATGGCTCGTTCGTGTTCGTTTAGTTCGTTTACAACCCTACACACAAATATGGCTTGATGAACACACATAAACACGTTGATGCGGCTTTTTGTAGGGGCTTTTTTTTCTTAATAATAAATCTAACGTTATTTTTACTTTTAAATTATTTTAAATTAAATAGTTTTTCTGGGTTTAGACTAGTAACGCTCGTTTGTAAAAGAAAGAAATCCCTCACAATAATTGTGTTAGTCTTATATCTATAGATACTTCTAAAGGTTTAATTCACTATATTTACTAAATCAAAAATTATTAATTTTTTTATACTCAAAATCATTTAAAAAGAATCACGTCATAATATATATTTGCTTATATTCAAATTCTTAAAAAATAACATCATCATCGTAACGTCCGCCAATTAACAAAGACAATGGAACCATGACTTATTTCTAATCATCTTTATTTGTTCAAATAAACTGGAATGTTCCCTACGAGTTACGACGTAGATTACGTCACGATTATGAATATCTAATAACGTGTGTGTTGATTATGTTACTATTAATTTCAATCATAATGTTATACTGTCTCATCACGTCCTAACTCTTGCCTGAAATCTATATGCACATTCAACGTGGCTTTGAACCTAACCTTTTCGTTCTAACTCCAACCATGAAACCTGAAATTAGTAGAGTATATAAATAAAGTTAATGTAATGGAAAATTCCCAAAATGTCAATTTGATTACAAACTTTTTCTAAAACATCCATTTGACTTTTCAAAATCATAAAATGCCCATTGTTTATATGGGCATCGACGCCCTACATATAAAGACCGAGGACATATAACAAACAAATCAAAAAATGTCATTTGTCCTCTATGGCACCTCATACATTTGTGGGTGGCGTCCATACATATGTGAGCATTGCTTGTACATATGTGGGCTCCGCCTGTACATATAGGGACACCGTCTATACATATGCGAGCGTCGCCCGTACATATATGGGCCGCCCATATACAAAAATTCAAAAGAATAAAAATAAAAAAAGTCATGTTAAAATAAAAATAAAAATACTTATGGGCGCTGCCGCCCATGACAGCTGTGTTGGTGTAGGTTCGACGCCTGTGACAAATGAGTGTGAGGACACATGGCTAGGGTTGTAAACGAACCGAACGTTCAGCGAACAGTTCGTGAACCGTTCGGCGGGAAGTTCGTTTAGTTAAATGAACGAACATGAACAAAGGTCTTGTTCGTTCATTTGTGTTTGTGAACGTTCGGTAACACGTTCGTTTACGTTCGTTTATGTTCGGTTAAATTCATTTATTATATTTATTCATTAAATGTGTTGTTTTTTCTAATTTTTAGTTTAATATTATAATACTTAAGTTATTTTTAGTTTAATACTATAATATCTTAATTTATATATTTATAAATGATTATCTCCATTGCTTGAGATTAAAAATGTAGATTTTTATTGTTTAAATAATATGTGTTCGTTAGTGTTCGTGAACCATTCGTGAACAAACAAAATTCCTTAATGAACGAACACGAACAAGAATTTTCATTCGGTAAGCGTTCGTGAACCGTTTGTGAACAAGTTAAAAGTTAAACGAATGAACACGAACAATGGCTCGTTCGTGTTCGTTCGGTTTGTTTACAGCCCTACGCATGGCAATTTTTGATTTGTTTGTTATATGGGCGGCGTCCGTATACATGGGGCGCGGACTACCGTAAATACTTAAAACCAATGGATATTTTGGAAAAATTATCTGGTGAAATAGATAGGTTGGAAATTTTTCCTTAATTTAAATAGTGACATTTCTTATATTTAAATATTGTGAATTTCTTACCTTGAGCGCCACGACTAACTTCCAAGTTCTCATCTCCGTCCACTTTTGTAGCAATCTCACATCAATTACGCATCGAAACTGGTTGCTCGGGATACAACTTATTGAATGGTCTTAAAACTTGTAGTTATATTGATTATGAAAACAAAAAACAATAAAATATGTCAATTTTGTATGTTTTGAAAACTTTTTTTTTCATTTGTTGATCCTTTATACCATATTTGTGTGTTTGTTAGCATTATCCATAGTTATCTTTGGACCCACTAAGAATACCCGCAATGCTAACACTGCATTTAACTAAATGCATTTAACTACCACATCAGCATTTTACTCTTTCTTTTCATATGCATTTTCTCTCCTCTTTTTAACTCCAACACATCCTTCCCACATGCATTCTCTCTCTTTCACATCATCATTTCATTTTAAAATGCCTTACATGTTTTATTTTTAAAAAAATTGTTTTTTAATTGGGATGGGACCCACCTTTTTGCACTTGAAATGCACATGAGGAAGTGCGTAGGGAGGAAGTGCGCAGGATACCAATGCATATGTCTGAGAAATATTATTCCACGTCAGACATGCAGTGGGTGGGAGGTGCGCATTGGGCACGGCCTAAGCAAAATAATAAACCTTGTTTCATTATTTGTCAATTATCTAATCTTATATTTACACAATTTAAAAGAAAAATAAAACAATTTCAATGTGATAATGGTAAAGAATATGCAAACTCCTCCTTTCGACAATGTTGTGCACAAAACAATATGCTCTTTCGCTTCTCTTGCCTTCACACGTCATCCTAAAACGGAAAAACTAAACACAACATAGGTTCCATTAATAGTATAGCTAGTCCGAAAACTTTTCATCCAACCCTCCCTACCCAACAATTATCAACATTTTACCCAATAAAATCCAGCAATACCAATGCCCCACTCAATCACTCTAAAACCGAATATATTCTGATAAAAAATTTAACCCTTTTGCAAAGAGAAATCATATTAACACAGATAAATTAATTAACTTTCACAAAAATAATTGTAAAAATTTTCATGACATTTATAAGAAAAAATAAAAGATAAATCGGAAATCGTATATTATTATATAGCTTAATCGGAAGTGTATTTTAAAAGCTTCTCTAATAGTTTTTTTAAGTAAAGTGATAAACTATTTATCTTAGTTATTTTCATAAGAGCATGCAAATATGCAATTGTGAATCACAGTGTTGCAGTTTGTTCCCAAATCATTGTTCGACTCTTCTAGCGCCTTCTTCTTCTTTTTTCTTTTGATTTAATTTTCTATTTGACGATTTTATCGTTCCAATATTAGGTCATGTTTGTGACACACTTATTAGGCATAATGCTTTTTTATACCTACAACACAATTTCATATATATATTTTTAATATATTTATCCTTTTGCTTAGCCTTGGTAAACTATTTCAGTTCTAATGTTTCGTATTTATTTCTTTCATTTGATGGTTGTTTCACCTGTGCTTTAAGGGTTAGAATTTTTGGTTCTAAAAAGTTACCCATTGAGTTTATAAAATTTTGCATTTATTCATTCCACCCTTTCAACTTTATAAAATGTTATTGTGACCCTTGTGAGTTTCTAAAGTTTCAAAATTCTCCCTTTTGTTTCGTGACTAAAAAAATTCTTATGTACTTAGTTTTATATAGGACTTTGTATAAATTTGACTTGATTCACGTTTCAATGTACACTTTTTAGGAAACAAATCAAATAGTGCATTTTTGTCTATTTTATGTACTTCTTCAGTTGGTCTGTATTTTACGTAAATTTTGTTCAGAAACAAGTTAGATCAAATATAATGTGTTTTCTTTCAACGAAATAAATTTGATTTGTTATACGTTTGGGTGGTGTGTCGACGCTCAATGAACAACATTACTGGTTTATCCTAACAGCATAAAAACAAAGTTCAAATAATTTATTTAAGTATTGTAACTAATTAAAACAATATAATATATATATACTTTTGAACTTGTGGAAGGGTGACAAAATCTCTTTTTTTAATTAAAACATTTAAACCCCTTTAAATAATTATTCAAATAATGTCTCTCAATGATTAAGTTTATTAAATTAATGTAAACCGTACCATTCAAACTTCTTCAAGCACCGTCTTACAGTACGGCACTGTACGGACAGATCCATTTACCGATCTAGCCGGTTCCCAGTTAAGTCAGTCGATCAAGTCTCCACGCGTACCCCTTCCTAGCTGGTTCACGCTCCATGTCTCATTTGGTCATTTCACCAGCTTTCATGTGTATCCGTTTATTTTTCAAATGTTTCATTGCAAGACGAAATGTAGTGGCGAAGCTTGACTATGATTTCAGGGGAGCGAACTAATTTTTTGTTTTTGGGGAGGCTAAATAAAGTTTTTAAAAAATTTTACGCTACGTATCGGAAAATTTACACTACTACACGAAAAAACAGGGGGGCGGTCTGAATAAACCTTCGCCCATGACGAAATGGGTGTTTTGGGTCGGGTGTTCGGCTGCTTCTGGTGCTCAGTGAAATCAATGGTAACCGTCACATATTGCTTGGGCATGTTTCAGGATCGGTAAGAGAAAACTAAGCCAATCTAAAGCAGTTGTAGAACAGGTTTAATATGGGTTTGGTTATTTACACATCTAATGTTCTTATTTTAATACATTACCGACTTTATACGTCTCGTATATGTCTATACGAGGCGTATAACTGACACCCAATAGTTCAACAATGATTGGTCTTGTGTATGACTCGTATAGGCCTCGAGACGAGACGTATAAAAGTCCAATCAAGATCAAGAAACTTGATTTAGAAATAATCTAATAGAGAGAAAATATGCAATACGAATTTCGATGAATATGCTTCCGTTAGTTTTGTCGGGTAATTCTATTTGGACATCCTACTTTTTTATTTCAACACCACAGCGAACTTATACGGCCAGTATAGGGTACTGACAAACATTCTAGAAGAATGTCTTGGATTCAGTAATGTTTCTGTGGACGGGTCGTACATGCCTATACAGTCCGTACAGGCCTTGACTTATTTTTACAAGCCAATTTAGGTGTCAACCGGTATGAAGTAATTTTATACGGCCCGTACAGGGTAGTACGGGCCGTATATAAATTATTATTTTTTATTTAAACTTATTGTATGTATTTTATTAATTTTTAACGATATACGTCTATAACGTTAAACTTTGGACGATATACGTCTATAACGTTAAATTTTGAATGATATACGTCTATTATGTTAATTTTAAATGTTATAAGTTTGTTACATTATTATTTTAAATGATATTAATTATTTACGTGTTCAAACTAAATCTATCATTTTATAATTAGTTTGTTTACGTTAATTTAATTTAACGTTATAAGTTTGTCGCGTAATTATGAAAAAAAACAAAACACAACCAGAAACAATACAAACAAAGAACGAAACATATATATACACACACACAACATGTAACATCACTGTACTTCCGGTCGTCCGTACATCTGTACATCCGTACGATTGTACTGTTACGACCTGAGATTTTATAATTATTAATATTGACACATTATTTAATGATTATCACTGTTGCTGGTATACATGTTTAGAACATATTATACGCGTAAACCATGGGAAGTTTAGTTGTAACTCAACTAAATAGAACCAGAGAGTTTATCGCAGTTATATTGTTGATGATTATGGATTTGATCGGGAATGGAAAGATGATTCAAGTTGGTTGTTGTTTTGGTTACTAAACATAGTCAAGGACACATGGTCATGGTTTATCGAAATAACGGTGGGACGGTGGCTAGGGCAGTTGCGACTGACCCTTACATATGCCCTATACATATGCATATTTCGGTCTATCATGGATGTGTCAGTGACTAGGGTTTAGTGGGTTTTGGATTGGGAATTATAATATTAAAGTTAATAAAATAATGAGAATTACTTACGCGATGGTGAGGTTACGAATATAACTTAAACGTGAATATTAATTTAGAAATATTAACTTAATAGCTATATTCGTGTGGGTGACGTTTCACACGAATATAATTATTAAGAATGATATTCTGAAACGATATTTCATAAACAGTAAATCGAATCGAAATACGGTACGAGCGTTGGATTCGCAAAGGTGACGATCTTTACGGATACGTACGCGAGTAACGCGTTTCGACGAGATAATAAAATAATTAATTATGATATTATATTAATAAATGAAAACTTAAAACATTTTTTTTAGGAATCACAACATTAAACGAAAGCGAATGAATTTATTTAAATAGCTGATTTAATAAAAATAAACAGAGATTTTATTTAAACGATTTTATGTGAAAACTATTTATTGAAAACGAAACTTAGGCATTTAAATGTTTTATGTTTTAATTATATTTTACGAGCTTAACCGAACATTTTATGAATATTATCGCGATAAAAACGAGACCAGACACGTGAGGATACTACGCAGTATATGAAAGAAGGTACCACCTTCTTCCTCATTTTCTCATATCTCACTCTCTCTCTAAAACACCTATCCACGCCCAAGATTTCTCTCTCTACCTTCTCTCTAACTTATCTCTCTCGTTACTCGATGGATTCAAGAGATCTCGGAGCCTAAACAACCGTGTGAACGAGAGGAACAAGGAGATACAAAGAAACCCTGCTTTCAACCGACAAATCGAGGTAAATCGGATGTTTTATTTTCGGTTTTGTGATAAGTCATAAACCCCATAACCCATTGATGTTATAACTGGTTTAGACACTAGAAAACCCTCAAATAAACGTGTAGGAGCATAGGGGACACCGTGGATGAGCATGTAGTACAAGGAAGCTCGATGTTGATGATGGCATACACAGGGTGCGCGGCCAAAGATGAGATGACCGAACCTTTTTCCTTGTTGCCGAACCATCTAGCAGTCTCACGAACCCTCATGGGCGGGTGATGTCGACGGAGCTTAGCTAATAAACTAACTAAAAACCGACTCTAAAACTAGACAAAAAGTAATAAATCTAGACTCTCTAAAACCTAAGCTACCGACAGGCAAGTGTACCTATCGTATGTAGCAAGACAAAAGTAAGTCCGGATATCGAACCCACAGACTTCTACAGACTGTACTAACTAGACTCAAGGACTTATCTATACAAAATTTATACTTAACTAAAATAATAATAAAGAAGGGGGGTTTTCTAGTAAAACTAATAATGACTTAAATAGACTAAAACAGACGAGCAAACAAAGACTAAATCAGAGGAGAAAAAGAAACACTACCTAGGCTTGAATCATATACATGCTTGACAAGTTTCTATCGAGGATTGGAACTAATGTGATACCGGGATCTTATAATACTAAACTCACAGGAAATCTAGAGCACCCTCGACCCTTCTCAAGGATAGTCAACTAAAGTTCCTACAAGCCGTTAAACCACCGGACACATGGATTTCCCTCACAGGTTATCCAACTATTTATGAAATATCCGCTAGATTATCTACCTCACAGTATAATAATCTCAAAACACCTAAGAAATAACCGTTAAACAATCTACCTCACGGCGCGACAGTTACAGTTCACTTAAATGCTAGGGACAACTTGGATTTTCCTATTGGACTCAATAAACAAGGTTTAATAGACAAATTAGATTGATCTTCTCACGAAGGCTCTAACCTAGCAATCTAAAAACCAAGACTTATCGACAACTTCTCACCTCACGGCTATTAAAGTTAGTTGCACATCTTAATCGTCTAAAACATAACAAAACATTCCTATGAATCACTCGGCCTAAGCAACTCATCCACTAATCAAGAACACACAGTAATTGATTCTAGCATGCACCTATTTCGCGACAGACAATCGCCAAGACACATGAGGAACATAACATCAATCATTCAACAATCAAAGACATACATACACATCCAATATTCAAAACCAAATCTTTAAATCATAAATCCATCACATCATATTGTTCCAAAACCGAATCAAACCAAAATCAAACATGCATAATCTTCTAACCTAGATAGTTCTAAAAGTTTAGCCACTAAACATCATATGAAAACAAATCATAATATGTTTAATGTGTGAAAACATAAGATTCAAAGAGAAACTAAGAGAAATAAAGAAAACCGAATGAAGAACACCCGAAATCTTCAATCCTAAGCCTTGATTCTTCAATCCAGTGCTTCCCAAACCTTGAGATCGCCTCTAATCGCCCCTAGCTGTCTCTCTGATCGTTCAGAATCGAATTCCCCTCCTTCCAGCCGTTTTCCCATGTTAAACTCGAAAAACTGCATTCTTAACCCTGTCGCGTAACGCGACACTCACATGGAAACCCCTCGCGCTACGCGATGGGTCTCGCTACCCGACAAATTAGTCGGGTCAACCGAAATCATTTAAAAAAGGCATTTTAGTAATTTCCACTTGTCGCGCTACGCGACAGGGTTTCTTGAGGGCCTCGCGATACGCGAGGGACCTAAAATCCAGCTTTTGTCTTCTTTTGTTCTCGGGTCTGTTCTCGTCCAACCTGGAGCTCGTTTTCTTGATCTTTTGTGCTAAAATGACATGTTTATTACCTGCAAGCATGAAATTACCAAATTGTGAAGAACCAGCATAAATCGACTCTAAAAACTAGTAAACTAAACAGAAACTCAATAGAAACAAATGAAAAAACAGATGTGTTTTGCAACACATCAGCGGGAAACTATGAGGGCCGAACCTTATAGGGTGGCCGAGCCTAACCCCACCCCGGCGAACCTGTGAAGGACTTAGCCGAACCCTTGCTGTGACCAGGCCCTAAACAACCGAACCCTCATGACCTCACGAACCTTTGATGCCAACCGAACCCGCTTCTGGTTGGCGAACCTCTACAACTCAGCCACGAACCCTTGGCCAATTGAGGGACGCGAACCTTGCATGGGGTAGGTAGGCCGACGAACCTAAGGAACCTACGAACCTTCCTTAGCCCCACGAACCTAGGCCACGAGCATGCATATAGCCGAACCTTCCTATGTATTCAATGAACCCCTCGGCCATGAGAAACCATATAAGGCCGAACCTTATGATGATGAAGCCGAACCTTAGACCTTAACCCTAAAAGGTTCGCTGGGGATGAATTAGGAACAACAAAAATGATGAACTAAATATCATAATCAAAGAATTTCGGATGAGTTGAGATTGACTAAAAATGAATTAGGGTTATGCATGCATGAGGATTTTTTATTACCACCTTTCTTTAATAATATCAACCTTAAATTATGGAATGTTGTATAATGTGAACGTTTATAAAAAATAACTTAATTATAGTCCTTTAAACCATGAAGTTGATTGTGATAACTTTGATTTAGGTGGTTAAGAAAATTAATCATGCATGCTTGTATACAAAAGTGTACATAAAGTATAAGGTCGACACCTTTATAAGTTGTAAACTTTTGAAGTGGTAATTAAAGGCCCACATATATTGGATAATTGAAACTAATGAGTTTAAAGCACAATTGTAGGATGATTATCGATAAACCATAGGTATTACAACCTAACTTAGGATAAATAAGCTAAGTTAATAAAATCATTAATGATTAAAAGTAAACCCTATGGACATTTACTAGAAATGAAACGCGTATACTTATGAACACCAACATACGTTAAATACAGGTTATTGAGTTGTTTGGGATTTCATATACGTGAGCGCGCATTATACAAAAACATCGGATCTAAGGACTCAGGTGAGTTCTCATAACCTCCTTTTCTTTTAAACAGTTTTGTTTTAAAACTCGGGAGTGAAGCATGTATACCAAATTCAAATATTATTTTGATAACACAAGGATGATACCTGCTTATCAATATGATATCCATATTATGGATTATCATTATTATGGATTATCACTGATTATTATACATCCGTGTAAACATTGTCATTGACTTCGGTCAATAACAATGATTACACGAATTGCCACTTGGATTATCACTGTGACATCTCGGAATTTCCAGGTTAGCAATTTCTTTATTTTAACTAATAATATGAATTACTGTTGCATACATGGCACTAGAATCATTACTAGTTAGTGTGACACATGGCACAACAGACAAACGCACCGATAATTCAAGGAATTATCGCAAAACACAACGCACGTGTCTTGAATAACGATCGTTGGTGAAACCACAGTACACTTTCATTGTACTTAGGTTCTAGGGAACCTAAAACATGGGGAACAATGATTAAATATCGAGAAATGATGATCGTGATCGAAAAATACGCGAAAATCGGTTCGAAACAACAAAATTAGGCTTATTGGGCTTCTCTGGGACCCGTCGCGGTACGCGAGGGAGCAACAGGAGGATTTATAGCGGTACGCGACAGGCATCGCGGGGGTTTGACTCCCGAAATCCGTCGCGGTACGCGAAGCTTCTTTTAACCATCCACCGCGGTACGCGACGGAGTCCTGACGACAAATCTTTATAAAATTAAGACCACCATGCCTATTAACACCACCCTCATCATTTCTCCGGTTCTACACACCAACTCTCGACTATTCCTCTCTGAAACACCTTGATTTGACCCTTGGGAAGCCATTGAAGACCTCCATTGAAGCTCCAAGCTTGAAGGTTTGAAGATTAAGAGCTTGAAGACCCATTGGAGCTCAAAACCACCACCATAACCATCTCATTCTTGAAAGAACCTGCTGTTCAGAAGCTTTTGAGGCCAAGAGATCACTATCTCAGGAGTTCTTAAAGCATTAGAAGGTAGTTCTATACCCAAAACACACTTCCTTCACCTTTACACTCACATGCATGACTTTAAACACACATGCAAGCACCCTTGATGCACATGCACGAATTTTAGTTCTGGGTTTGATGATGCTTACATGATATTTGATGATCCATGATGATTAGATGATGTATCTTTACATTCCATGATGATGTTGTTATGATAGAATGGTCATAGTAGCTAAAATGATGGTTTTAGCAACATGCATGAATGATCTAGGTGGTTATACACGTTTGTGGATATTGAAATGTTGTTATGAGTGTTAATGATGATGATATGCAAGGTTAGAATGATTGATTATGTCAAGATTTGATCATTTGGTGATTATTACTAATTTTAGTAACTTTAATGTTACAAAATGTGTGTTCTTGATGAAATAACCACATTTGCATGTTTAGATCTATAATTTATGCTTAAAATGATGTTTAGAAGTTAGATGGTGATTACTAGATGTGTTGGAATGGTTAGAATTGCTAAAAGTATGATATTTAGGAATGTTACTAAATATAGTAATTTTTGTTATGAAATTTCTAGAAATGATGAATTTATTAAGGATTGTATGTTTGATATGCTTAGTTGAAGTAGTTATGATGATAATATGTGATTTTACAACTTAGTTGAACGAGATATGCGCATTTGTCTAGAGTTACTATAAATAGTAACTTTATTTTTCAAATCCGAGAATAGGAGCATGCTAGACGTAACGATTATGATTGATTGGCTATTTAGGATTAAAATAGTGATGCTAGATGATATTAGTTGATAAACATAATGAAATACGCTTGTTTGTGCAAACTTCCTAATTATATAAACTTTTACGCGCAAACTCTGCTAAATCGGCTATGTGTAACTATGTGCTCTGTGATAACATGCTCATTTAGGATAAATATGCATGTTAGAATAATCAGAATATGAATTAGTGCATGACTTGCCAAATATGGAAACCTTCCGGAAATAGAAACTTACTATAAATAGTAAGTTTCCTCATGGAAGTGATTATTGGTATCCGCACACTTCACACGACACGAAATTGCACGTTACACGATCGCTTGATCCAAACCGTCACCAACGGGTCGTTAGGTCAAACACGGTCAACGTGACCCACTTAACAACTTGGTGTTGTTAAATACGAACACGGTCCTGTGAGGCCCACATGTATGTAAACACGAACTCACAACACCTATGTGATATAGGTAAACATTAGCCGGCGAGCTACACGATTCCTGTACGGTATCTCTACACAAACTCAGGTGAGTTTTACAGCCCCACTTTTACTCTCATACTGTTTTACTAAACTTTGGGGTGAGAATACTATGCAACTGTTTTAGATATAGTATTGGTATGTTGTGAAAACCATTTTCGAGTGTAACTATTATCGCTTAAAGTCCTCACTTATCCTTACCGTTAATTGTATCACAAACGAGTCGTAATTACGTAGTACTACTGGGTTTGACTAACCCCACTCGGCACCAATGTTGACTGGAGGTCATAACGAGTGTAATTTCGATGGGAATGCGGGTTCAGCGATGACCTGCGGAGGCAAACGGGAACAATCTAGTTTCGGTAAGATGAACTGACACACTCCATGGATCGTAGTATCCAACAACAAAACTTAACATACCCAGTATATGTCTGTTTACTTTTCAGTCTGTCTAAACCTGTGAACTCACCAACTTTTTAGTTGACACTTTTCGCATGTATTCTCAGGTAACTAATGGAGCATACGCTAGGATGCGCACTTGGAAGCACTAAAGAGTCTGACTGGCATATAGACTCGTGTCCTAGGCTGTTGTGTGCATTTGTTTTGTTTTAAAACACTTTGAACTATGTAGTGTCTGATACAATTGCGTTCCGCTGCAAACTTTGTTTATTTATGATATGAAAACATTTCCGCTGCTTTATTTTGAAAACATGGTTGTTTTACAAATCTGTGTGATTGAGTAACTCATATAGAGTCATTCTATATGACCATGAGTTGTGATCCTGGCCACGTCACACCCACGTGGACTGACACCACGAGTGGGAATTTGGGGGTGTGACAATCACGACTCCGTGAAACATTGCCTTTGACCTTGGTCAATTGCATTGGTTTCATGTATTGCCACGTGGATAGCTTCCACTCCATGGATCATGTGTTTTAACTTATGTTAATTACATAATGACCATGTATAGTCACAGATATTATTTGAGATTACTGATGTTGAGATTGGTTGAATGGTTATGTGATTGATTATCTATTATTGACTATGATTATCTATGATTAACTATGACTTAATTGATATGTGGTTATGTGTTGATTGAATGTTTGATTGTTGAATTGGTGGTTGTGTGTTGGATTATCTCGTACAGGTACTCTTGTGGATTTTCTCGGATAAACTATAAGTTTTTATACTTATTTTATCTAGCAACAGATACAATTCTAAATCAACAAGGCCAAAATTCTGTGGCTCAGGTAGTGACTACTTTCCAGGAAAGGGGCGCGATGGAATATACTATTGTGGTAGCCGAAACGGCGGATTCCCCTGCTACATTACAATACCTCGCTCCTTATACAGGAGCAGCTCTGGCTGAATTTTTTATGTACCGTGAACGACACACTTTAATCATTTATGATGATCTCTCTAAACAAGCGCAAGCTTATCGCCAAATGTCTCTTCTATTACGAAGACCACCTGGGCGCGAGGCTTATCCCGGGGATGTTTTTTATTTACATTCACGCCTTTTGGAAAGAGCTGCTAAATTAAGTTCTCTTTTAGGTGAAGGAAGTATGACCGCTTTACCAATAGTTGAAACCCAATCGGGAGACGTTTCGGCTTATATTCCTACTAATGTAATTTCGATTACCGATGGACAAATATTCTTATCTGCCGATCTATTCAATGCTGGAATCCGACCCGCTATTAATGTGGGTATCTCTGTTTCCAGAGTGGGGTCTGCAGGGTTGAGGAGATTGCTTGGACTTTCTTGTTAACCCTACCCGAAAGAGAGTGAGTGGTGGATTCAGAGAAAAGCTATTCTTCTTAGCAGTTTCACAAGTGAATGGAAGGATTCTTCCCCCGAGGGTGACTTCACTACCTGGATCCTCATCTCTTGAACTCGTTCTGGCAGCTAGTTTAATGGCACCGGCGTCTCATACTCATTCTATAAAACATTCTTTAAAGTATAAAAACTTATGATTACTCACCAACTACTTAGTAGTTGACACTTGATTTTCCTACATGTTTCAGGTAATGAAGCAAAGTAGGTTGAGGATGAAGAACTCAAACTTTTGGACGTCATCATATAGGATCTTGGACTTAGCTAATTAACTGAAATTCTGGTGAATTGAATTTAGTTAGATAGCTAATTCTTTTTGTAATTGATGTAACTAATTCATGTTAGACATGATTTTTGTGTACTTATTTTGGTTGATTGAATAATATATGATGATTTGATTTAGACGCCCACGAGCTTTTGAACAATCTACACATCCCTCGTGGCATCCCGACGTTTCCACCATCGGTCGGGGTGTTACACAACATGAGTTTTACATACAAGGAAACAAAATACAAAAACACAAACTATGTAACATCCGGCCCCATATACCACCAATATTGTCCGCTTTGCTCACTCGGAGCTCACGGTTTTGCCTTCGGTTGCCCGGGTGAAAACTTCCCAGGGAGGTCACCCATCCCTGGATTGCTGCAGCCCGAGCACACTTAACTGTGGAGTTTCATGTCCTCCACAGCCAGCTAAGCCGAAAACGCGTTGGTGATGTAAGAGGCGGATCGTTACTTATGAGACAAGTCTCTCTTCTATTCACGACCGATGTGGGATTTGCCTAGGATGTTACAAACTAAACTATGAACCTCCGGATAGTCCAGCGAAGGATCCGTCGTCTAGGTAGACGCGTGGTTCCGGTAACGGTGGAAGCTGTGACCTGTCCCGTTGCGCGTGCTCTGACACGTCGCCGATCGTCCACTCGACAATATCCTCCAGCCGATCGAGCCGTCGCTCGATGCATGTCTCCCATGTGGCCCAACGATGGTTCGAATGTTAGCATTTCCTTATTGCGATAACCCACTACTGCAAAATAAGCCTAATGCAACCGTTTTAACACAAAAGGTTGCAAATAAGTTGCATTAGGTGAAGTTGCATTAGCCTAATGCAACCTTTTTATTACATAATGCAATAATGTAACTTTTTTTAAAAAGTTGCATTAGGAAAAAAAGGTTGCATTATGTAACAAAAAAGTTGCATTAGAGATCTAATGCAACTTCAGCTAATGCAGCCTTTTTTTGACTATAAAAGTTGCATTAGGATGATTTTTGTAGTAGTGACCGAATAACTACATCTTATTACTTTGGGGCCCACATTAAAGTAAATATAAAGGTGTATGTTTTTTCTTATTTTTTATTAATGTAAGTGAGGCGGCCTACATTAATTAAAAAAAGAAAAACATACACCTTTATATTTACTTTAGTGTGTGCCCCAAAGTAATAAAATGTAGTTATTCGGTTAACGCAAAAAACATGAGTTAATATTTGATCATCTTCCTATACATACATACATATATATATAGGGTGAGGTTATGCTAAATAGTGTTTTTAAAATAAAAAGTGTGAGAAGTATTGATAGCCTTTAGATCAAAAAATCAAGGGCTGATATCACAGTTCAAAGGCATACATTCAAAGGCAGGTTGTGATGGCCGATAAAAGAACAAGTACTGAAAATAACCTTTCTTCATATATATTTGCTGCAAGTGGAGAATGCTGGTAAGTCACATTATAACCTATAAGATTTTCTTTTGCAGATTACACAATATTATCAATTACATTATCAGATTGATAATTTTATTCTTTTACAGGGACATGATGTTTCTCATTTCAGATGTTATATCGTCTGCAAGGGTAATGTTTGAAAGTTTGAAACCAGGAATAGAAGTTTATGTTGATGTTATAAATGCATGGACTCATATTCTAAACCGAGAAGAGAGGAAGAGATCAAGGGATTCAATTCATAGGCTATTTTGCATTGGTCCAATGATTGTAAGTATACAAACAAAACACAATGACCGATCCTCTTATTTTGTTATTGTGTTATAATTCATTGTGTTATATATGCTTGTGTAATAACTCATTATGTTATTTTGTTATTTTTTATATGAAATTATGTTTTATAGCATTGTGTTTTATCTCATGTGATTTACTTATTTATGTAATTGTGTTATATATAATTGTGTTATATATTCTTGTGTTATAACATATTCTGGTATTTCATTATTGTCATATATGAAGTTGTGTTGTATAACATTGTGTTATATGCAGTTGTGTTATATCTTAGTATATTATTTTGTTATTGTGTTATATGCAGTTGTGTAACACTGTTATATATAATTGTGTTATATGTCATCCAGTTATTTTTTTATTGTGTTATATGTTAGTATGGTATTACTATTGTGTTATTTGTCATTGTGTTTTAATTTTAGGTTTTGTTTGATTTACAGCATAGGGACACCTTTGATAAAGATGAATGCACAATGGTAAATAAGTTCAAAAGAAATATGCTAGAAGTTTTGAGGAAGGAACAATTGATAAGCATCAATGACTTTGAACTTGTGTTTATACCAATGGTTCAGTCACATCATTATTATCTCATGTGCTTCAACATAAAAACCACGAAGTCAATTCTGATTGACAATAGTGCATCAGTTGAGTATGAAGCCAAATACCTTTCTAGGCCTGAAAAAATGGTATGTATATATCAAGTCTTTTAATAAAAAGACATAATACATATATTGAATGTAACAAAAATGTTTATTTTTTTTAAAAAAGAGATATGCCTTTGCATCTTACCTTGATGACGTATCACATCCAAATGCAAAACACATAAGGGAGTCAAAAATAACTCGGTTTGAGATGCCATGGAGAACTTCACATAATGGTATTGATTGTGGCATACTTCTGATGAGACACATGGAAACATATATGGGAGAAGAAGAAAAGGAATGGAAATGTGGATTTATTCCTGAAGATTTAAAGGGACAACAGCAGTTCCAGCTTGATGATTTAAGGAGAAAGTATGCAGCAAAGATCTTGTTGAATGATGTCAATGAAGTTAAATCTTATGTGGTGGAAGACATGAAGAAGTATTTGGACCTTCCACCTACGGAGAAAAGGAAGTTACAGAAAAATGCAAAACAAAGAATATACAAAAGGCTCACTGAACACATATTTTAAACTGAACTTGGGCTTTTCATGTGTATGTAGTCGTATTTTAAGTTGGTATGTAGTCGTATCACGAAAACAAGACAACAGTTTTACTTTTGTGTTCTTTGTTTAATTTGGTATCATAGTATCATGATTTAATGCAGTTTAAATATTTTGTTGATTGACTTATAGTAGGATCCATACAATTGGGTAAAGTATGACTCACAAAATACATATAACACAATGAACACTATATAACACAATGGATTAATTATGACACAATGGATTAATTATTACACAATTGATATAATTTAATAATTATTGCACAATGGTCTAATTATGACACAATATAAAAATTGACATTATTAAGAAAACAAATTATATAAGTTATATGTAAAGCAATTATTATGACACATTAATATCATTGTATGGTTTTTTGATAAAAATAAGACAACTTATAGTAGGATCCATACAATTGGGTAAAGTATGACTCATAAAATACATATAACACATTGAACACTATATGACACAATGGATTAATTATGACACAATGGATGAATTATGATATAATTTAATAATTATTACACAATGGATTGATTATAACACAATATAAAAATTGAACACAAAAAAAATTAATATTATTAAGAAAACAAATGATATAAGTAATATGTAAAGCAGTTATTATGACACATTAATATCATTGTATGGTTAGTTTAATAAAAATAAGACAAATTATCTGTCTACAAGTGGTTTAACAAATTATGACACATAAAATATATATTACACAATGGATATTATATGTGACACAAAAATACAAATTCTTATCATGACGCACTTGATCAATTGGAACAAAAAATTACTCAATTTTGATTGTGTTATAACACTAATTCTCAATAGTTACAATTATCAGTAATATCAAAATTTAAGATGCAAAACAAATATAGAAACAATAACTTTCTCTGTTGGGTTAAAAATGAAATTCCTGAACTACTTGATTCTTTACTTTGAAGCCGCTTTATGTATAACGTACATGTACGTTGATTATGTCCAGTTTTCTTGCAGAAACTACAAACCCTGACTTTATCCATTGCTATCTCACGAGCTGACTTGTACCGTTTATGTTTTCCACATCCTTTTGTTCTTGTTCTAATTGGCACACGGACTGAAATGTTGTACGGTTCGCTCATTCAAGTAATTGATGCAAATCTATCTCTCTTGCTAGAACGTGGAGCAGTGACTTTAACCTCATCCGCCTTGGCAATATAATTTTTCACGTAATCTCTATAAAGACACAACTGATCTTTGTTTGTAACCAGTTGATTAATAACATAATCATTTGAATGTGTAATCTCACGAATGATGGTATGTACATCAACCTCATTGCTTTTGTGGCAATTTGACCCTTCCACAAAGCGAATTGAACTATTTGCAACAGCATCCCTTGTCAAACGCCTAAGTACATACTTCTTTGGAAACTCAGTTATGTCACAGAGCCTTAACACATAGTATATATGTCTACAAAGTAACCCAAATTGCTCAAATCAGTTACAGCTGCATGATATAGTAAGATCTTCCTTCCGAAACATAACCTACAAGCAAATAAATAAAATCAATAATAATAAAATGAGATATCACATGACAGAATGTTATACAACACAATAACATGTATATAATACTATAATAAATAACACAATGAGATATTACACAACATACACATAACACAAATAATATATAACACAATACTGTAATAAATAACACAATGGTATATTACACAACAGACACATAACACAATAAAATTAACATATAACACAATAATATAAGACACAACAAAAACCTGTCAATATCTAACACTTTTATATAACACAAATGATACATAACACACTATAATATAACACAGTGACGCATAACACAATAAAAATTGAACATACAATTACATATAACACAAAAAAATAGTAAAAACAAGAATAAACAATATAAAGGTACAAAAAATATAATTCATACCTTATAATATGGGCTAGAATCATGTGAAAAATCCTTAATTGAGTACTTTTCAAACTCACCAAAGGTTTCTACATTAACTGATGCACAACTATTAATAGCATCGTCTATCTCCAATTGCTGATCCAAGAAAATTGTTTGTGTATAAATTTTTGCAGCTTGATCTTCAAGAGGAAATGAACTCCATATGTCAGGTTCTGTGTATCTTGATTCATGATCATTTTTCCTATGCTCATACCTTTGTGCCTCCATTGCCGTCTTAAAATGCCTATAAAACTCAATGATGGTCGAATTTGCATTACAAAAATGATTAAAAAAGTGATTTCCACTCTCTGCTCTTGATGTAGTACGCATAAGGCCAGACAGGTTCTCATCTAAATAATAGGCAGGTATCCAGTCTTTTCTAATGTTATACATATCAGACAACCAACGATGATTACTTAGCCCATAATTAGAAAGAATTGAATACCATTCTTTCTCAAAAACATCAATTGTTATACTGTCTGACCATACTATATTACATAATCTTTTTTTGAAATCTGTTGTATTACATAAAACAGCTCCAACCTACAAAAAAATACATAATCAAAAAGACACAATAACGTTATAGAAAAATACACAATGATTACAATAAACAATAACATCACAGCAACTAATACATAATGATCAAAAGGATTAAAAAACACAATGAAAATAAGACACAATGGCATTACATCAACTAATACACAATGATGAAAAGGAGTAAAAAAAACAAAATGAAAAGAAGACACAATGGCATTACATCAAATAATACACCATGATGAAAAGGATTAAAAAACACAATGAAAATAAGACACAATGGCATTACATCAACTAATACACAATGATGAAAAGGAGTAAAAAAACAAAATGAAAAGAAGACACAATGGCATTACATCAAATAATACACAATGATGAAAAGGAGTAAAAAAACACAATGAAAATAAGACACAATGGCATTACATCAAATAATAAAACAGTAATATATGTGGTAAGAAAACTAAAAACGCAATACCTTCCCAATCAATTTCTCCCAAATATGCCACATGCATAATCTGTGACGAGTATTTGGTAGAACAAAATGAATAGCCTTCTTCATGGCAGGATCTTGATCAGTAACAATTACTTTAGGAGGAAAACCAAATGCATTAACAAATTTGCTCAATAACCAGCTGTACGAATCAGCGGTTTCAGACCCAAGAAGGGTAGCACCAAGAGTAACATTTCTATTGTGGTTATCTATACCAGTAAAAGGAACAAATACCATATCATACATACAAACACAATAGCAAAAAAACAAATAAATCCAAATATAACACAATGTATTAAATAACACAACAAACTATTAAATCATACTTATTTGTTCGATACATGGCATCAAAAGCTACCACATTACCAAAAATCTGGTAATTCTTCTTGGAATCCTCATCAGCCCAAAACAAAGCACCTAGGCTGCCATCTTCCTTAACAGTATAATCAAATGAAAAATTGGGCAAACTCTCCTTTTTCTTGTTTAAACGTTGAACAATCATCTCCGCATCATACTCACCAATGTATTTATTTAGATCCCTTCTATAATTCTTAAAATCAGACTTTGTAGCTCCTATATCCCCATAACCACCATACAAACTCTTCAAAATGTTAAAAGCTCTTGCAGACCCAATATTAATCGTAGACAAAGCTTGAATTGCGCTCTCTTTTGTGTGATCAACCCTTCTTGTAGCAGTTAAAAACTGAACATCTTCTTCTTCAACAAAACTATGGTTATGTTTTTCTTGAAAATAATATACCTTGTACTTATTACCATCAGTTAAACTGTAGCTTCATTTGTGCATCACACCCAATTCTCTTTGATGCTCTCCTACGCTTTAATGTTGCTTGATTTTCATCACTAAAACTTCCAAATCCTCTTTCCTTTCTAAAACCTTGTTTAGAACAAACTATATATTTCAATTTAATAACATCATTATGTTTGTATTATGCACTCTTCCTTACTGAAAAACCACTACTAATGGCAT
The DNA here is from genome assembly GCA_009363875.1 of Mikania micrantha. Lineage (NCBI taxonomy): Eukaryota > Viridiplantae > Streptophyta > Magnoliopsida > Asterales > Asteraceae > Mikania > Mikania micrantha. The sequence continues at coordinate 50,910,109 of CM018689.1, read as the reverse complement.
ACTTTTAATAAAAAGCAAATGCATGATCAATACTATCAAACACCATACCTACCATAGGTACAACTGAAGAGTTTGAAATTGGGGTGTAATACACTTTTCCAGAACTTGGGGATATATGTTGAACACCAACTTCATTGTAAACAGCCACATCTACATAATAATAACACAATGTATAACAATGATTTAGTTTAACATGTATACAACACAATAAAAACTAAAATAACACAATAACTTATATATAACACAACAATCAGTAAACTTATAAAACACAAAATACAAAAATACACAATAATTAACATAAAAGAATACATACAATAATGATACTCGTAATAAAATAAGACAATATCCATAATAGAAACAATGATACGTAATACACAACATAAACAATGATAAACACAATTTATAATCTCATTACTCGTGTTAATAAATAGACACAAAAACAATGCATTATACACAAATTGGAACAAATAACATATATATAACACAACAAACAATGATAAACATAATACGATAGACACAACAATGACAAACATGATAAAATAGACACAACAATGATAAACATGATACAATAGACACAACACATCATGATTGTCATTAAAATTAGACACAAAAATGCTCTATTATACACAAATTCGCAACAAACACCATCCGATACACAAATCAAAAGTTTAAAATAATCACAATCCAATAAGAAAACACATTGATCAAACGAAAACAAAAAAAAAACGTACCACATGCATCTTCAGAAATCGACATTGCTTAGTTAATCAACTAATCAGATGCTGATCGCCAGAAGATTACGATCCAGATTGCTAATCTACGTTCTTCTAATTGCTAATTGTTAATCAAATAATAGAAACAATGATCGCCAGAAAGATTATGATCCAGATCTTATATACACGTAAAAGAAGTAATATACGTAAACAATTAAAGAGTATATATACCTTCTAAAATAAAATTTTCTTCCAAATATACCCTCCCTTAAATTTTAATCTCATGTTTAATCCAATGGTTAAGATTCCTTCTCACCTTCTCACTAAGATAACCCTTTTTTACTTGAACCTAAACATATATATATATAATCAATTAGTTTAGCATCTGAATCTGAATTTTCTTATAAAATATGAATTCTTGGGAAGATTACGATGCCCTGTTAATCTTCACAAATCTGTCACCACACCACCAAATCATATCTTGAAGAGAAGTAACCCATTTAATTTGTGAAGAAAACAAACAAGAACACTAACAAGATTTCAGTTTCACAAACCCCTAACCCACTGATGCACCATTTTATTCATCTATTTCGATTATGCAATCATGTAGAGAGACAGATTCGAATACTATACTAATACACAAACATATATTTTGACAGTTGTCATATTCTTACAATACTATTGTCACATGTTAATTTATTATCAATCTATTTAATTTTCTCTCATATTAAATAATTATATTATCTCATATTAAATAATTATAATACTAATAATTAATAATAATATTTTTTTATTAAAATATACATTTATAAAAGTTTATAAATATGATTTTTTTAAAATAAGTAATATTTTATTTTCAGAAAATCAACGGTATAGAAAAACCAAGTTTTCTTTAAAAATTATTTTTTATAAAAATAAAATAAACTATAAACCAGAGTTTTAAACAATAAGATTTTTATAAACAAATGATGCTTTTTTTTAATTTATTTAAAAATGGAAGTAAGAAAAATGATAGAATAAGTTACACTTTTTTGATCATTTATGTCTAACGTTATTTTTAAATTGAGTCGTTTAAATTTAATAATTACTGAAATTATATTTAAACTTCTTGATTTATAGAAGTTAGTTTTTGATAGAATACAGAATAATTTTTTTTGTTATTATTTATTTAAAAGATAATAATTGTTACAAATAAAATAGATCATTTATCATTTGTATAGTTATTAAAGTTTTTAATTATTGTTTTATTTCTTAAACTATTTATTAATATGTAAATAAATCATTTTATTTTAAAATATTATTTTATGATTGTTCAATTTTATATATTACTAGATTATTATCCCGTGTATTACACGGATTGAATACAAAATATTAAACATTAGTAATAAAAAATTTATAAATTATACAATATTTTGTTATAAATTAATTAAATAACATATCAATGAGTATTTTAACTAATTAAATAATAATTAAGGTTTCTGATAATTAAAGAAATAATATGTGACCTACTTGTTTTGTTAGAATAAAGATTATTAAACCAATTTATGTTAAAAGTTCATTTATTTTTCTTTCAAAAACTAACTGTTACAAATTAAGGAGATAATTTACAATTTATATAATTATTAAAGTTAGATGACTTAATTTGAAAATATCATTAAACATAAATAACTAAATTTAATTTTTTCTTAACATTTCTATAATTTTTGGTTTAAAATAATTATTTTTTAAGCATTTCGTTTTCAGAAACATCATTTATTTATAAAAATTCCATTATTTGAAAACTACGATTTATGGTTTATTTTATTTTCTAAAAGTTGTTTTTATTAAACTTTTATTTTCTAAAAAATACTACCTTAAAATATTTTTCTTACTTTTAATTTTTTTAGAACATTTCATATTTTATAAACTTTTTTAAGTGTGATTTTTAATAAAAATATTCGATTTTTATTTTATTAAAAACTATTTTTTTACATGAAAAAAAGACATAATATTATGATATTTTAATATTATAAGTATTCAATAGGAGAAAATATAATTAATTAATTAGATATAGAATAAAAATAAGTTGGTAAAAAATGACAAGTGACAATAATCATTTAAATACATGAAAATTTAACAAGTGTCAATTTTTTCTTTTGTTTGTTAAAATTGAAAGATAGTAAATCCGCCAACTAATCAAGAGCCGGGTACTCCGTACGCGGCTCCCAATGGCTAAAGGATGCCCAAGCTGGCCACTAATCCAGACGGACGGAGCCCCTAGTCCACCAGCCAACAATTTCCGAGGAAAACCCGACTCAAGCACCCGCCTAAAGACGCGACGGTGGAAGGCCGGTAAAACTGGGTGGGATCAAGAATTGAACCCATGATCTGAGTTTTCTATCACTTCCCTCATAACTTTATCTTACCACTAGAACATGACATCATTGTAAGTTTGTTATAATATTGAAGTATAAAGATTAAATCCTAAATACCCAAATTAATTATTTCCGAAAAGCAGATTTAATGTGTTTGTAATCACGCGATGTGCGCGTGGGTATGAAACAAAAAAGAGCTGGTCACACTAAATACCAAGCAAGTAAAAATATCACACATATACATACACGCTTCCTGTACATCTATATTTCTCATTTTGTACCATGTTCATCTCCACCATCGTCCCAGCACGATAACGAACAAAGCAATCACAAAAAAAAACCCTAATTTTGACCTTTCCTTAATAATTATCTCTTCTGATACTCATACCTTTTTCTTGTATCATAAGAATTCTAGCATCCATTAATGGAGGTGGCAACGAAACGAAGCAGAGCCGTGCTTAAGGTGGCTGTGTTTTCCCTAATTTGCAGTGTTTCGGTCGTCTTCGCCGGAGATATTGTTCATCAGGATGATATAGCACCTAAAAAGCCTGGATGCGATAACAACTTCGTTCTGGTATACTTCGATTGCAGTTCAATTTTGGATCATGAGTCTATTGGCATTTTAGCTTTTGTTCGTTAGATTTTTACATGTAGGTAGGTTTTTGCACACGATTGAATTTTAATTCCCTAACTACGTGTCTTTGGTGTTATTATTATTATATATATATTTTTTTGCAACTTAATTTTTCAATTAAATTTCTTGTCAGTTTGCTAGACTAAGATACTTGGTATGTATAATCAATTTATTATTCATTTTTGACGCGTTGGTGTTTAATTGAAGTGGAATTTTGTTAATTTTATCTTTACAATATGTTTTGGTAACAAAAATGAATATTATTGAGTTAATGAGTTGTGATCTATGATACAAGGTAGAAAGTAGAATTTTGGTTGATTTTAGGTTATAGAGTTTGGTAAAGTATGATCTAGAATTCTTTGTAATGGAGGTTGCATGTTCTATGTAGATGCTGTATGAATATCTTGTAGAGGTTTTACAGTTAAACGTGATTTGTGATGTAAATTTTATATGGATCGTTATCAGAAGGTGTCTAAATACTTGTTATTTCATCATTTTAGTCAGTTTATCTATTTATTTATTTATTTTTTTCTTTGATGATTTGTTGTATAACAGGTCAAGGTTCCTACCTGGATTGGTGTTAATGAAGAAGAAGAATTTGTTGGTGTTGGTGCACGATTTGGCCCTACTTTGGAATCAAAGGAAAAGGATGCTAATAAAAGCAGAGTTGCTCTTGCAGACCCTCCCGATTGTTGTAGTACACCTAAAAACAAGGTACAACTTTCTCTCTCACTCTCTCACACATACGCGCGCATTTGTGTGCACACAAGTCAGACACATGTCAATGGTAACTGTGAGGATTGTTATTTGATAGCCTTTTGAGTTTGCTACTTATATCAGAACTCAGCATTCGGAGGTCTTATTGTCTGTAGCTTACCGGTGAAGTTATCCTGGTGCACCGAGGCAACTGCAGTTTTACTGCCAAGGCACATGTTGCTGAAGCTGCAGGTGCTTCAGCAATCCTTATTGTTAACAACCAAACAGGTATGCCCTTTACAAGCATTTTATTAGTTTTTTAATTGTCTATGTATTCCAATAAAAAATTCCTTGTCACGTGAAGCCTAACATGATATTTCTACAGAACTCTTCAAGATGGTGTGTGAAGCAGATGAACCTGATGTGCAAATTGGCATCCCTGCAGTAATGCTTCCCCAAGATGCTGGTGCCAGCTTGGAAGCAAGTCTCCAGAATAAATTAAACGGTATTTCTAACAATTCTGTGTGCTCTGAAGTTTTCATGTCTGCTTTTTTTCCTTATATTTTTTGGAAATATTACTGGTCAGGTAGCTTCTACTTGTGGGCGAATGAGTATGTGCAATATAGCCTAACTGTTCAATTCTTATATTTTTCATTGAAGATATGCTCTTTTCTCAGTTTATGTGCAGCTATACTCCCCAAAGCGCCCATTGGTTGACGTTGCTGAGGTGTTTTTGTGGCTTATGGCTGTCGGCACCATATTATGTGCATCTTACTGGTCTGCATGGACTGCAAGAGAAGCAGCCATTGAACAGGATAAAATATTAAAGGTTATCTAAAGCTGATTATCATCTATTGAATCATCTATTGAATTGACCATTTAAAAAGCTTTTTTTTTTTTTTAGAATAATATAGAGAATAAATACTGACAATAGAGTAAACTGAGCCTTAATAATAATATTTGTGCCAGGATGCTTCTGATGAATACTTGAATACAGAATCTTCTCGATCAAGTGGTGTCGTGGACATTAACACGACTTCTGCAGTTCTGTTTGTTGTGATTGCATCATGTTTCTTGGTCATGCTTTACAAGCTGATGTCGTACTGGTTTATTGAGGTTCTTGTTGTCTTGTTTGCCATTGGTGGTGTTGAGGTGTGTTTTATGGTCATAAAATAATAATTTGGGATAATGTAAGTGGGGGCAGCTTGTCTATTCAACTTTTTCATTAAGCCCAACAAAATGTGGAAGCTACTTTATAGGCCATCCAAGTAGTTATCAGGGATGCTTTTTGGTTTTAACGAAAATACTTTTAAAGTTTTTGAAAAGGCAAAAACATCTTTGTACTGAACTATCAAAAAACAACGATATGATGTGATAAAACTGTGGGTTTAATCATTCGTTTTATCCTACAATAATCCAGCATGTTTTGGTTTGTAAACAAAACCAGATAGTACTCGGGTGGGCTATAAATTAGTTTCAATATATGGGCGGCATTAACAAGAAATGGTTGAATACTTGGTGTTGCCTACGTACTTTATACCTATTGATTTCATATTTGACTACTTCGATTTCACGTTGATGATTAAGTTTTCACTCTCCTCATTTTTCAGGGTCTGCAAACTTGTTTGGTGGCTTTGTTGTCATGGTATTCAAGTTCCTTTTTCTTTGTTTCTACTTGTTGATGTAAATTTCTAACTTTACGGAGATACATAACTGTAAACTGCTAAATGAATCACGTTATTCACCCACTAACAATAAATTGTTATTAGTTATAGCATTGACTGCTGCATTAATTAATTGATAGACGTCAACCTTTCAACTCATCTACTTGTGAATGTGTTGATTTTGATTATGGTTTATCAATGGGTAAAGGAATCCTAGCTTGAAAGGAGATTGGTTAAATGAGTTGATATTCATACGGGTTGGAAGTGGGCTGAAGAGCATTTTCATATTGCATAAACAATTCCAAATCATTTTATCCTAAATAATTAGATTGTTATCGAAATATATAAATTTAATCATGTTTTAACACACTAATTAGTCGTATGAAGCTAAAAAAAATTAAATAAAATGTTTTTTCACTCAATCCAATCTAATTTGTTCAACCTTACAAAAGTCATCCATTTTGAACCGCCACCCAACCTGCCCAGTTTGCTATATCTACTGAATGATCATCTTTGAAGACTGGAGTTCTTGCTGTATAAGTTGTATAGATAATGAAAAGCATATCACCAGGATATCCAAATAAGTCTATAGTTTGAACTAACAATCAAATACAGTTTCAGATGGTTTGAACATGCCGCAGAAACATTCGTCAAGGTTCCATTCTTAGGAGCCGTGTCGTATCTGACCCTTGGTGTCTCACCATTCTGTGTAGCATTTGCTGTTGTATGGGCTGTTTATCGCAGAATTTCTTTTGCTTGGATTGGTCAAGATATACTTGTAAGATCATTTTTTCTTATTTGATGAAGTTTTGACTTTTCAATACATAAATAATATAATTGGTTTATAGAAATAGTGCTTATTTTGTTTTCATCTTAAACTAGGGTATCGCGCTGATAGTCACAGTAATCCAGATAATACGAGTGCCTAATCTCAAGGTACTTGTATAAATTATCTGCTAACTCAGCTTCTTTCTTCTTCCATTTGGGTTCTTGTAGTAAAATGCTGGTTTGTTAAACCTGATTTATTGCGTGATGTGCTACAATTATTATTGTTTTTTTAATCAATTTAGGTGGGAACGGTTCTCCTTAGCTGTGCATTCTTGTATGACATTTTCTGGGTGTTTGTTTCCAAATGGTGGTTTCATGAAAGTGTCATGATTATGGTGAGATTTATGGCTGTTGTCTGTTCATTTTTATAACTTTCAATCTTTATTTATTCTCAAAATCTCCAAAAACTGATCACTTATTTGTTCCTCTGAGTATAGGTAGCCCGTGGTGATAAAAGTGGAGAAGATGGCATCCCAATGTTACTAAAAATCCCACGAATGTTTGATCCTTGGGGTGGCTATAGCATCATCGGATTTGGTGACATTATATTACCAGGGCTATTAGTGGCTTTTTCTTTAAGGTTTGAACATTTGATTCCTTTTATTGAACATTAATTTGTACTGCAAGTTCTTCAATAAATTGCAGAAACCTCTTAAATTAACTCCAGAAAAATAATAATTGCTTTACTTGATACTTGGTTAGACTATTTGTCAAAATATAGAGGTGGAAAAGGGGGTGGGTGGGTAACATGTTGAAATGGGTATTTTTTTTTTGTTGGTACGGGTGAAAAATGGTCTGAGTGTGTTGATCTGAAAGATTGAAACACTTTCTGTCCAAAAGTTTGAAGTTTTTTTTTATTATGAATAGTTTGGTAATATGATTTAAGAATGCAATTTCAAAAATAATTTAAAGGCAAATTAAAATTTAATAATATAAACCATGACCTATTGGCCGATAATAATCTATAAAGACAATTTGATAAATAAAACTCGTAACTTTCTTCACTTGTTTTTGTACTATTTCTTACAGAGATTTGGGTGACCTTTGACTCTTCCTTTTAAGCTATAATTTTTTTGTTATACCTTTCATGTTATAAAACATAGCCAAATCTGATAGGTTAATCTTGATCGGGTCAAATCAGGTCAAATGGGTATGTAATGGTTAATATCACGAGCACACACACAGACAATTATGAAGGGCTATTGTATTATTAGAAATGGTGAGAAGAGAACAATTACAGAGAATTGAGATGGGAAAGAGACAAGGAAATCATAACAAACTTTTCTATATCTCTCTCACTAACTTCTAGCTCTTTTATAACCATAATATTCTTTCAGTTATCATTTGCTGATGTGGTCTGGCACACATAATCTTTCATTTTGCTGTTTGTTTTCTTTACTCTATTGGATCTTCTTAACTTGGGCTGGCTCTTTTCTTCTTCTGGGCTCATCATCTCTTTGTTCTTGGACTGTGGTATATTTCCATTCATTACATTACCATCCCCTTTAAGTTTCACCTTGTCCTCAAGGTGCAAATTAGGGAAAGAACTCAAGAACTGAATTTTATCCTCCCAAGTGGCTGCTTCTTTAGGTAACCCTTCTCATTGGACCAAAACTTGGTCAATTAATAAGTCCGATCGGCGCACCGAACGTGAATCCAAAATCTGAAGAGGTTTTAAAATGAACTGTCCAGTGGAGTCAATGAGATGAAGGGGAGTAATCTGTTGATCCGGAATGCCCTTACATTTTTTTAAAAGAGACACATGAATCAATGTGGTATATTTTCTTCTTCTGGGCTCATCATTATCTCTTTGTTCTTGGACTTTGGTATATTTCCATTCATTACAGGGTATATGTTTAGATTGGTCAAGTTACGGGTCTTGGTATTTTAGCATGTGATTTAAATAATTATCCAGCTAGTTTTAGTTTGAAAGAGTCTTAGCAGTAGGGTTTGTTATTGGGTGAGTCTTTTTTTTTTAGTAGCGGGCCTTGTTATGTTTACGAAATATGTATTTAGCATTCAATTACGCCCCATTTGCGGTGCACACATATAATGTATATATGTGTGGGCCCTAAAGGGGCCAAAGTAAAATTGCACTAATTTTAACGTTATTTTACTTATTTTGTGAAAATAACGTTAAAAATGTTGGGATGATCAACTTCAAACGATAACTTTGAGCCGGGATTCCTTCGGATCAGCCTCTCTATCCCAATTGGGATAGGGGTAAGGTTTGTATCTATCCTTCCCCCCAGATCCTACTGAAAAGTGGGAATATACTGGGTAAGTTTGTTTGTTTGTTTGTTTGTATTTAGCATTCAATTAATGAAAGAGTAGCAAGTGTGAGTATCATTTGTATGTGAGTATGGTGTTTACAAGTGTGGGATTTTGGGCCTAAACAACAATTGGTATTGGAGGGCAAGGTTGAAGAAAACCAGCCGGTTTGAGAGTTGGTATCAAGAAAGGGGAGCTGCCCTTGGCTGTGGGGCTGCTTTAGCAGTAGTAGTGGAGTTGACTAAAGTTTTCGTTGAAAGAAAGAAAAATGTTGGTACAATCATTGGTTTGGCTCACCTGGCACACAAAACAATGCTTGCATTGTTTGTTCTTAGAATATGTTTTAGCAGACTAACCATGACCTAATATAACCAAACCGATCAAGTCATGCAACCCACGTCTCCAATTATCCATGTTTCTAGATTTGCCCACGTTTACATTTCTTGCTTGCATTGTTTGTTCTTAGAATATGTTTTAGCAGTAGCCATGTTTCCTAATTAGTTACATGATTTCATTCATGTTTCTCACTTTCTAAGTTGTGTAGTTTGTATTTAAAGCATTGAAGATAAATGATTAATAAAGAAGATAATTTGAACAATTAGTATCTTTCTAGTCTTAGATTCTTGCCTCCTTGGGGGTGTTTGCCTACTAAAAAAGGCTAAATGTATTGGGAGATCGACCATCTCGAATCGTTCTCTATCAGATCGGTTTTCATGTGTTTGTGTTGCACACATACTTGTAGACCAGATAATGAGAAAGGAAGTAACCAACGAACCAAGTAGGTAAAGCAACCAGCCATCTCAAAATTTGTGCGACGAATTGAAGAAGAATTACTGCTATTGCACCAATCAAGAGACAAGAATAGTGGCGGTAGTCGTTTATATTGGAGACACTACGAAGGAAATAATAGCAAGTTTGAAGCAAGATGTTGTAAGAATTTAAAGTAAAATGAACAAGAAACCAAGATTAGCAAGAAAATGATTCCAAAAAGCAAGAAGGTTCGAAGCAAGAGCAGACAGAACTGTAGCAAGAAGCAAGAGCAAAGTACACATCAAGAGACAAGAACCATGTGTTCTTAAAAGCAAGTAGCAAGAAGCAAGAAATGAACTTGTCTGGTTTAATCAAGAAGAAAGACCGAGATCAAGATTTAGGGGGTGAATATAAAGTTAATGTTGATCGGGTCAAATGGGTTTTTGTTTAGATGGGTCACGTTATGAGTTTTAGTATTTGAGCATGTATTTTAATTAGATTATCTAGCTAGTTTTAGTTTGAAAGAGTCTTAGTAGTGGGGTTTGTTAGTGAGTGAGTCTTCCAATTTTGTAGGAGTGGTGGGTCTTGTTTTATGAGCCGGGGTTATCCTACAAAGCAGACTCTCTACCACATTTTGGGGTAGATGTAAGGTTTATTTTCATCTTTGTCTCATATCCCACTCAAAAGTGGGAATTCATTGGGTATGTTTGTTTGTTTTATGAAAGAGTAGCAAGTGCGAGTATCATTTGTACTTGAATATAGTGCTTTCATGCGTGATTTTGAGCCTAAACCAACAGAATCATCCCATTTGTATGTAAAATAGGTCGACGTGATTATTTGTTTGTCTTTCATGGCTCTAGTTAAATATCTAAAGCACCTGTCAATGAAAGACGAAATAAATAATCACGTCGACCTGATTCAATAGCATGAGTTGTAATAAAAATAATGAGTAATAGATAACTGTAACATTGAATCTTTCAAAAAGGTGGAAATATTGCAATTTCATTATGCAAGTTATTAGTTTTCTAAAGTTATTCTCTTCATTCTTTAGATATGATTGGTTATCAAACAAAAGCTTGCGAACCGGGTACTTCTTATGGGCTATGATTGCTTACGGATTAGGTACGGGCCTGAAAACACATTTTTGTTGTGGCTTTGGTTGTGTTTCTGGTATTGTGTTTATAGGTTTGCTTTCCGTTCTGCAGGTCTACTAATTACATACGTGGCCCTGAACTTGATGGATGGACACGGTCAACCTGCTTTGCTTTACATTGTTCCTTTCACAGTCGGTATGATCCCTCTCTTTTTTTTGATGAATACAATTATATTATATACAACAAGAAGCTAGGGGTGTTAATCGGCGGGTTGAATTGTTGAAACACAACCCATATACTTAATCAAGGCCGGCTTTGATGTGTAAACAAAAAAGCCCTAGCTTAGGACCACCAAAATATAGAAGCCTCAAATTTTTGAGACTTTTTCTCAAATTTTTGAGACTTTTTTTAAAAAGTCGTATTATTCTATTCATACTTCTAAACTACATCTCAATATTCCTTATTTGCTTGGATTTGAACCCAATACCTATTTTCTAAGAGATAATATATCTACCAAATAAGACAGTTTCACGTTGGCTTTTGGGCCTTTTTTAACGAATTATGATTTGTATAAAAAAAACTTTTTAATATTTTTAGTTAATCTTCATATTTTGTTTGTGATTTGTGTTTTTTGTAACTTTCTCCTTGATTATATATACCTTTCGTGTAATAATCTTAAATAAAAGGTAAGAGTTTTTATACATAGTAGAAAAAAATAACAATTTTCACTCCGCTTTAGGCCATCAAAAAGCTTGAGCCGGTCCTGTACTTAATCATGTCTAAGATATCAACCCTAACCCATTTACAACATATACAATGAAATTCATGCAACCTGAACACGAAATGCATAACCTATTTATCGAAGCGAGATGATTGGGCTGTTGTAACCTGGTTGTAATGAATTGTGAACATGCTAAACGTTTTGGAGGATTGTAATGATGGGTTAAATGGGTCATAAACAGGTTGACTTGTTTAATTAAACAAATCAACCCAAATATGGCCTGTCTATTGCACCCTAGCACATTTTATTTTCTTGTCAAGGTATGTTAATACCAGTGAGAAATTTGAATGAAAAACAAGAAAGACGCAAAAGAGAAACATGTGTTGATGGTTTAGAATTTAGGGACAATTTCATATATCTCCCTCTAAACTTTCATAATTACATATTCTCCAAAGCACTCTTTAAGAGTATTGTGTATGTGCATTAAAAACTTGTACCTTAAAAAATATGTGAATTTTTCAAGTTTAGAGGTGGATATATGTAATTTTCCCTTAGAATTTTATGGTTTAAATATGCAGGCACGTTATTAACGTTGGGGAAAAAACGAGGAGATCTAAGACACTTGTGGTCGAAAGGAGAACCGGACCGGTTTTGCCCTCATGTCCAACTACAGCCTTCTGAACAATAAAAAGCAATGTAAGGGACAATGCCCATAGTTTAAAAATAATTTGTCCCGTTTAGAATATAATGGTATTTTCATGTAGCGTTCATAGATCGAGAAACGACATACTTAGATTAGACGACTTGGGACCTCTTATTATCACGATTAATTCTTATCTAACCACGTCGTATATTTATGCGCCAAATCTAATGTCATTTTCAATTTAATGTAATCTACTCCGACTGCTTGTGTTTATTGACTGATGGTAGATACGAAAACTCTAATTTATTAGGTACATGGTTGATAACGAAGTAATTATTTTATGTTCATTAGAAAAATCTTTTAGGTTTTATTTATAATATTAGGTTAAAAATACGTGTATTATACAAGTTAAATAAATGATTTTAAAATTAGTTATTAGTAAATAGCTATCATATATAAACACACACATAAACAAATAAAAATACAGAGTTGACTATGCAACAATTATTGGGGTATATGTCAAGAGTCATCTCTTTGACTCCCTTTGCACCGCACTTTTTGTGCAAGTGCTAACCTTTCCGTCCCATTAATGATAAAGTATACTGGTGTTGCCCTACCATAAACTTGGAATGAAATCTGTATTGTAGGATACCTATGCTAAAAATATCAGTACCAAATTTGAGTAGAAGTGGATACTAAAGACCATACGTAATGCCGGTTTGGTATCAGTACCAGTACTGGTTAGTCGTTATTTTACCACTTTGGTGTAATAGCTAATCGTTAACAAACAACCTGGGTACCAGTATAATTCTATCACAAATTGCAATCTCAATAAAGGGCAATAATTCTAAAAGATTACTATAAATTTATTTGAAATATATAGTGGTTTTGATTAAGGGAAAAAAAACATACAATATCCTCATACTTAACCCTAAAGACTTCGGGTAGAAGATACGGAATTTCAGTTTCATTGTTGTATGTTGTTTGTTGATACTGTTTGTTTTTGTTTTTTTAAGCATTCTACGGAAATTTGTTAGAGACTTGGTTTTATTTAGGGGAGGAAACGAACCGAGCCCGAGCTTGTTAAGGTTTGTATTGATATAAGAGAGTTGAAGCTTAAGCTTGATTTGTTTAGAGTTTTATTTTTAAAGCTCTATCTTTGCTTGGCTCAACACGTTTATCGTTAATTAATTTAATAATTTCTTTGTATGTATGTATGTATGCATGCATACATGCATGCATGTACGAACCAATCGGTTTTCGGTTTTTTGTCGGTTCCGGTTTGGTTTTCAGTTTCTTCAGTTTTTTTTTTAGTTTTTATTTTTTTGTTCTTTCTCACACCCAATATTGAAAATGCAAACATATTTAACAACGGATAATTTATAAATCAATTGATCGAAAACCAACTAATTAAAAATAAACGAAATAATTATCATCATGTTCTTACATTTAAAAAAAATCAAAAGCAAATAAATAAATATACAATAATTCTGATCTGTATCTTTTAAAATAGTAGAGTTTATTTAATCCAAATCTTTATCATATCCAACTGTAAGACTATTAGTGTATTTTTATCCAGTTAAATTACTGAAAAAATAGCAACATATATATACATATATATACTAATTTTTAAACAAGATTAAAAATTGGTTCGGTTTTTTCGGTTTTGGAATATGAAAAACCGAAACTGGACCGAAAAATTCGGTTTCGGTTATTTATTTGGTTCGGTTTGTTCGGTTTTTTGCTCCCCCCTACTTGCTTTAACATAACCAGGAGTTCAATTACCCTTTCTAAAAGCATAGTGGAGTTAGGAACCCTTGTAGAAATGGGTAGAAAAACCGGTTCTAGAACCGGAACTGATTACCCAAACCGGAAACTGGTCCTACCTGAACCGACAAGTATAGATGGTTTCGGTTTTTCAGAGAAAATGGAACCAGAACTTGAATTACCGGAACCAGTTCCCACTTTAACAGGACAAAACCTAAACCGGAACTGGCAAAACACCGGACCCTAGCTGGAATCAGTTATTAACTATGTTTTACCAGAACCAATTTGCCCACCTCCACTTACTTGTGGCTTCCAAAAATCATCACTCATCTTTTGACAATGTGTCCTAAGCACTCATATATTGATCTTCTTCCACCATCATTATATACGTAGCCCGCGTTTACGAACTTTAGAGATGGTGATTTAATGTGAAAGCTTGTTGGAAGGTTCGGTTCGACCACCTCTTATGCCACTTTAGTCATATTTTGTGTGTTGATCGATTCCTATGATTAGATATAACATGTATTATGAATAACAATGATAATAATATGTATTAGATGAAACTTATGAATCCAGTAAACGCAGTGTTGATTCCTGACATAACTTTTGACAGCAGCAGATCCAATCGTGTTCCTATTTAGGGTGTATAGTAATGATGGAGTTAGATGGAGAGACTTTGAGAGAGGTCACGAATTCTAGTGGTGAGGAATTCGTGAGTTGATGTTAACATTAATTACATAAGAGTCTTAATCTATTTTATATATATCCCAAGGGGAAACCGTGGTTAGGATAGGAGGGTAATTACGTTCATCAAATAATAACATATCTAAATGAGTATTTAAGTAATTAATCAATTTGATAAATAATCATAATGATTATATTGTAAATATTTAGTCTTACATTGTTCCCTTATGTGACAATGTGACACCATTATCTAAGGGCTAGCCATTCCATGTCATTATAAAAGGTTTACTACCGTTATGTCATTGACTCATCAGAGAAGCAACCATAGCCAGCGAACGTGTTACGCTACCAATGCAAGCGAAAAATTATTATATATATTAAAGATGAATGATAAGAATAAATGATTTTTAAAAATAATAAATTTTTATTATTTACGGTTTAAGGATTATGATATAGAAAAGTTGTTTGCGTTGCGTGACTTCGCCTCTGGTGCAAGTAAAGCCATCAATCATACTGCGTGTTAAATCAAAAAATCCATTCAAATTTTAGTAAAATAGTTTGGTTTTAATTGTTCTTATATTATTCTTGGTTCTCATTCTTTATGAAATCACATATTTTTTCTTTTTAAAAATCCCTTTAGAAAGAAATTTTACATGTTACCTTTAGTTACATTTTATGCTATTTTAATTTATATACACAGTTTGATTATAATGAGTGATGTTAAATCAAGAATTAATATCGATTAATAAGCAAAATAATAATTTATAATCACTTTTTTTTTTTAAATCAAAACAATCGAAAGTTACTTTTATTAATCGATTAGGTTTTTGGGGTTTGAAAAACTAGCCATTAGACCATGCACAGCGGTGAGGCCGCTCGCCTTAGCGGGATGGCGGGCACCGGCGGGAACACCGCCCCCCTCCCCCGGCGGGAACGAATTTGTGGGTTGAGCGGGTACCGCTCCCCGCTCTACCCCTCTCACACAACCGGCGGCTTCTCTCACAAATGGGGAAGTTTTTCGGTGGGGTGACCACTGCGGGGTTTTAAGATTTTCAGTGGGGTGATGACGTGGCAGGAAATTTCGGTGGGGAGGGATTTTCAGTGGGGTGACCACTGTGGATAGTCTTATAAAAATATGTATGGATAGGATTGATCAGTTAATGTTGAAAATATAACCTACGATTATTGGTTTATTCAATTTTATAATCTTTATATTTTATAATTCTTATGTTTTTTTCTGTTTTTCTTATGTGTGTTGGATATTGGGCTAATCATGAGAGTTGGATTGGACTGAGAGCTGGATTGGGCTAACTGTGATCAATTGGAGGAATATATAATAGAGAAAGGAAGAATGAAAAAGAAAAAGAAAATCTGGAAAAAGAAAATCTGGTCACCTTCTCTCAGTTGTTCATACGCATTTTTTCTCTCACATTATTAGAGTCACTATTTCTCTTGATATCTTCTATGAGATCTGTATTTTTTGTTAGTTTTAGATCTTGTTGATCGATCTTTAGGTCTCTGATTAGTAGTTATTTGAGAGTTTATTGCGTATATTTTTTGTTGAGTTTGAGTTTTAGGGTTTCAAGTATTGTTCTTAGATCGAGTTGTACAAGATCTTTTTGGTTTATATTTGATTAATCACAGATTCACATGAATCTGTAAGTTGTTGATATATCTAATCCATTTTTGACATGGTATCAGAGCCAATTGGCTCTATTTGAGTTCTTCTCTTGTCTTGTTTCCTTCTGATCTCGTTAAGGTCTATCTCGATTCTAGTGATTGTTTCCGCTGGTTGAAGTTTACATGTTCTTGGGCTTCTATTCTTTGAGATTATCTGAGATTACAATGGATCTAGACATATGGTTTTATGGATTTACGAATATGATCTGCGCGACTACTCATTGGAGGGTATTCTGACACTTAGATGGGGGTTGCTAACTTGAAATCCTAATTGATGTCCATAAGAAGGTTACCTTAAATTGGAATCTATGGTTTTGAAGGATCGATTTGTTGAAGGTCGGTTGCTGTTCCGGGTGATTTGAGATTAAAGACTCAATAATTATTTCCCTACCTTAATTGTGGATTCGTGTTTTCATTCTTATCGTTGTTACTTAAAGGTGAAAAGTAATCTGGATGAATGGTACAAAAGTTAGAGTTGGAGCATACTATTTTGAAGGAAAAATATTCATCTGGGAGAGTTACTCCCCTCTACTCAAGATACGATTCAAGAACTGAAACTTGTTTTTGGGCCTCCATTATCGGATCCTGTAGACGCTGCTTCTCGACAGAGTATTGATTTAGTCCGTGTCACGAAAAGGGAACCGGTGAAATGTAAATAAATCTGTTGTTCTACATCTTAGAAGAAACGACGTGCCAATCGATAGATCACCAAACCAAAGATGATTTCCAACCACGTCTTTGATGATGGTGAGAGCTCCCTTGAATTGTTTGTATTCTTTTAGCTGACACTTTGAGAAGAAGAAACGATTCTTGATTGTTTCATCACTTTTGTGAGTCTTCTTGTTCCCTTCTTGCACCTTTATATCTTCCTTTTATCATATAAATCTTGATTAAAGGTTGTGTGATTCCATACTTTATGAATTGCATTGTATGCTTTAAACTATACCTTAAATCCATTCACATGTTTTCATGTTGAAAGAGTTTGGTTGCTTCTCTGTCAATTTCTACCAATCTTGATCTTTATAAATCTTTGTTTGCCTCTTTTTGTTGTATGCTAAGGAAACAAGAACAGGTTGCTAACAATGACATTTAATATCTTTGTTGATTTCATAGTTACAACATGAAATATGGTTTTATGTTGAAAATCTGTATGATTATTTTAAAATTTCTCTATAATGCATTGGTATGTTTTACTATCAATGGTAGTAAAAAAATGGTATTAAAATGTTCTTATAAAACTAATGTGGTCTTGTTTTAAGAGAAATAAAACAAGAAAATCTATTTTTTTATCTTGTGTCATTTGACAATTCAAGCCCAGATTGAATTGGTCCTAATATTGCTTGGGTTTGGGCGCAATTTTTTAGAAGATTTGTTGGAGATATCTTTGAAAAGTTTTCTTATATCTTATATATTTGAGCCATGTGTTTCCTAGTTAAAAAGATGTTTTGACTGATCAAGGTTAAATTTTTGTTAGTCAACATGCATCTTTTGGGGGATAACACAAGTATATTTGGAGAAGTCATGATCTTATGTCACAATTTGTTTGTATGACATATTCATGTATCTTACTATCAATACTGATCACTAATTTAGATTACACTCACGTTAACGTCTTGTGTAATAAACTGTGTCCTTGATGAATGATGCAAATGACAAAATTTGTTTCACTGCTCTCACATCTTTGTCTTGCTCATATGACTCAATTTTATCTCAATTAGTGTAACAAATCTCTTTCCACTATGACCACAATTTGACAAGTTTTATCTTACATCATGAATAATCTTATGTGAATTTGATGGTTTGCTTGACTCGTATGTCTCATTGTCTACAATCTTGTCTTTGGTTAGTCGAACTGAGTGGTTGTCAAATAAAAGGGAATGTTTTTTCATTTCAACTTTTCACATATTGTCTTTCTTAAATGTCTCAATTTTTTTGAATATAAATCCTTGAATACAGTAAAAAAAAAATTTCTACAATCATATTTTTGATGGGTCATTATCTTTGTATCATGATAATCACGTCTTATCTCTATCACATTTGGTTTCATGATGTCGTGTTTGACCCACGTATCTTATTGTTTGTAGTCTTATTATCGGTTAGTTTGAACTAAGTAGTTCATATGTTTTCTGAATCAATTCCTTTCTCATACTGAACATCTTCTTTTGTCGGGTTTTTATCATAAGTTAGTAACATCTATTTCGTCTAGACTTGTTTGATAATGTTCATTTAGAGGATGACGTTATCTTTACTTCTATGTTTCTATGTCTGTACGTGACTGTCTAGACTATGTCTTTGCCTTAAGATTTTGCAATTTATGAAAATCTGTTTGGTTGTGTTTTAAAGTTTGATATAGCTTATTCTAGTCTTGTTGTTATCAAACTTGTTTTTTGAATCTTGTGATTCAATATTAATTGTGAAATTGTAAAAGTTTTTGCTTGATTCAAATTAGTCTTTATGTTCTTTACAAGATGTGTATTTTGTAAAGTTGTAAAAGTTTTTGAAAATAAGTCAAATTAGTCTTTAAGTCGTTCACAATTCTTGTTTTCAGACGTGGTTCTGAGTTCTTAACCGTGTGGTTTTTTATCTTTCTTAATCAGACATGATTCTGATAGTTTTATTGAATCATAT
Source organism: Mikania micrantha (assembly GCA_009363875.1). Lineage (NCBI taxonomy): Eukaryota > Viridiplantae > Streptophyta > Magnoliopsida > Asterales > Asteraceae > Mikania > Mikania micrantha. Next base: position 50,890,982 of record CM018689.1, on the reverse strand, counting down.
GATTCATTATCTTGTTTAATCAGAATTTTATTTCTGGTATATGTTTGTGATAGTGTTACAAGCTCTGAAAGTCGTGTGACTTGTTTGTGAGACTTGTTCTTGTAAATGGTTAAAGAGTCTTGTGATTCTTTACAATTTTTTGATATTGTTAAATTCTTTTCAGACATAGTTCTGAAGTTTCAAAATCATTTTTCTGATATTGGTTTATCTGATTGGTTTATCAGATTGTTTTCTGATATTGTTATTGGATCGTGTGATTCAAGTTTTTCAAACATTGTTATTGGTTTATCAGATTGTTTTATGATATTGTTATTGGATCTTGTTATTCAAGTTTTTCAGACATTGTTCTGAGTTGTATATGTCTTGTGACATGTGTTGGTTTTTTAAAGTCATGTGGCTTTATGTTTCATCAGGTTTGTATCTGATGTATGGATGCAATCATATAAATTCTTTGGAATATGTTGAATGATTGTCATCTTTTGTGGTGATTACTGCACGTTATTAAATACTTTGTGCATTTTCTGTGTTGAATCCTTTCTTTGTCAACAGTGAATCTAAAATTCATTGTTTGATTATTATTAGTATCTTGTTTTATCAATGCACATTAGTTATTTTTGGTTAGGGATGTTTTTTGTGTGTGCTACTTTTGCCTCTTTTGTTAGTTTAGCAGTTGATCAATCATCAATAACATTTGAAATTTCAATGCTAATTGAGAGACCAAAACTGGAGGCAGGCATCTTTATGACCCTGACCTTGAAAAATTATGTTGAAAAAAAATAAGAAGTTAAAAATATTAACAATGTGGGTGTTTCTGTATTGTATCTAGCATACATTTCTTTGTGTCATTTGCTCTGTCGAACGTTGTTAGACCAGTTTTGTATCATTCGATTTGCAGGTTATTGTTCATCACTGTTGTTTGTTGTTTTTTGTATGAGAGTTGTATTAATGTCTGTATGTTTATATTGATAGAGTCTATAGTTATGAATTCTCATCTTAGTGAATCTAAATTGTCTTGGTGGATCTAACTCTGGATCATTGAGTTTTTCTGATTCTTATGTGTTTGCATTAGATTTGTGCTAGTTAATCTAAGTTGTTCAAAGTATATATCTGAGTTTCTTTACATGATATTAACACAAAGAGGATGGTTATGAATGATTTTTTGAATATTATTTTTAAAAGAGTTCAAATAGGTTAAGTATTAATAAAAGGAAAAATTGTCTTTTATTTAATGACAATTAATATAGTAAATAGAAAAAAAATTGAACAATTTTAGTTTTATTTTTATTATTATATTTGTCTATTGAATAGAGGATGTTGAAATATATTAATATTCAATTCAATAACAAACATATTATCTTGAAACTATTTTGTCTCTAATAATTTTTTTTTTCTATTTTTGTCTTGGTTGGATTTGTGATACTTGCGCGGAGTTATGATGAGCTCAGTCTTTTACTCAGATCAGCTATTGCAATTCATCAACAAATCTGCTGAATATAGAAGATATCTGCTGGAAATGTTAGAACAAATTTTCAATTGTGGGTCAGGTAATGAGCTTGCAACTTAATTTGTTGGTAAATAAGATCAAAATGTTTGATATGTTTGGATTATAAAATTGAGGGAGGGTGTTGAAAATATGACCTATGATTATTGGTTTATTCAATTTTATAATCTTTATATTTTATAATTCTTATGTTTTTTTCTGTTTTTCTTATGTGTGTTGGATAGGCTAATTATGAGAGTTGGATTGAACTGAGAGCTGGATTGGGCTAACTCTGATCAATTGGAGGAATATATAATAGAGAAAGGAAGAATGAAAAAGAAAATCTGGTCACCTTCTCTCAGTTGTTCATACGCATTTTTTTCTCACATTATTAGAGTCACTATTTCTCTTGATATCTTCTATGAGATCTGTATTTTTTGTTAGTTTTAGATCTTGTTGATCGATCTTTAGGTCTCTGATTAGTAGTTATTTGAGAGTTTATTGCGTATATTTTTTGTTGAGTTTGAGTTTTAGGGTTTCAAGTATTGTTCTTAGATCGAGTTGTACAAGATCTCTTTGGTTTATATTTGATTAATCACAGATTCACATGAATCTGTGAGTTGTTGATATATCTAATCCATTTTTGACAGTTAACTAGCCGGTTGTGGGTTCTACTTTCGTTGCTTAGCCTAGTGATAGAGCTCCAACCTTTCATTACAGAGGTTGTGGGTTCTACTCTCGTTGGGGTCAAGTTGAAGGACATTAATCCCATATGACGATCATGAGTTTTATCCTAGGTTTCTCGATGGGGGCGAGGATTTACCTATTTCACAGGGTTATCGCGCATCTGGGGGGCGTCTCCGGTGGGCCCGATTAAGACAATATACATGAAACATTGCCTTCCTAAAAAAAAGTTAACTAGCCGGCTATTTTCAAATCAACTAAATGATTTGTTAACGGTTGGGTCATGTGTATGGAATACGCGTGTTCACGGTCCGATTTTAACAGTTTTTAAGTAGAATTGTAAACCAAACTGCTAACAACGGTTTTTGAATAATTAAAACCAAAATCGAAAAATTCAAAATAAAAATCAAACCAAAACAGAACCATTATCAACAGTTTGACCTTTTAATCCCGTTAAAAATAAAATAAAATCAAACCAAACCTTTATAGTTTAAGATGGACTAATTACACCAAATCAAAATGTATTTTTTTTAAATAACGAATTAATCATGAACTTAATCTATATACAATCATAAGGGGCGGTTATTGTACAAAGAAAATTAACGTTAGAAGCGTAGGAAGCAACAGGAACACGCCAAGTGTCTTCTGGGATAATGTTATTATCGTCTATGTAAAATCACGGATCACATTATATAAAATTACAGACCGTCATTTAATACGCATAACCAAATTCTAACTAAATAATCACGGACTACTAATCACGGATCATATGTAACAAATCATGGACCACGTGTAAAATTCAAAATAATTAAGGTCAAACTTAATAATCATGAACCAATTATCGCGTAACAAATGTAAAAATCACGGACCAACTGATAATCACGAACCAATAATTACAGACCACGTAAAAAAACGAAAGAAAACCGTAGCAATATTACACTCAAATTAAAGACAATAAAATTCTCTATTTTATGGTGTAATTTTTTTTTAAAAAATGATTAACTGTTTAAAATTGATTCGATTTATAAAAATGGTGGAACTTGATTTACCCACAAAAAAAGTCAACAAATATAAGCTATTACTTTTTTGTCTTTCAAACTTTAATTCACGCAAGTTTCAAATGAAAAATGGGGACCACTAGATCCTAACCGTTGATTAATTTGATCAAGAGCTAGAAATGTTTCATATTCTTCTTATGTTAAACCCCCTTTGTATTGGATCCATCTACTATATATATATCTATATTTATATGTACAAGCTCACACACACACGGTCACATCCGGTTTTTATAATCGATATTTGATGAAAACTGTAAACCAAACCGTTTATTACGGTTCTGAATTTTTGAAACCGACTGACCAAATGTTTAACAAAAACAACCATAAAACCAAACCGATAACCAATTTGGACGGTTTTACGATTTACAACCGGACCGTGAACACATGTATGGAGTAATGGAAACGGAAAAAACTTGCTGTTAAAAAAATGGTTATAAAAATAAATTTCGTTTGTTACAGAAAACGAAATAATTGTTTTGCCATCAAAGATTACATGATTCGTGACCAGCAAGACTATTCACCACAACTTTCACGCTTCGAACGAGAACCTTATCTCTCTCACACACACACACACTGAGTGAGAGATTTTGGTTGTTTGGATAGAGAGGATGTTGCCACCGGAGCCGGAACATGGCCGGAAAACGTTTCCATTAATATCGGAATGCGATTTATCCTCCGTCAGCCACAACTCAATCGCCGCGGACCTCGACGGAACCCTACTGAAAGGCACACTCTCGTTTCCTTACTACATACTCGTCGCGATCGACGCTGGCAGCCTCCTCCGCGGTCTTATTCTATTAATGTCCCTGCCAATCATCTCTGTGATATACATCTTCGTCTCTGAACATATCGCCGGAAAGATGCTGATATTCATAACATTCGCCGGAATCAAAATCCGCAACATCGAAGCTGCTTCGCGCACCGTCCTGCCACGGTTTTACGCGGCGGACGTGAGACGAGACAGCTTTGAAGTGTTTAATAGTTGTCAGAAGAAGGTAATCGTGACGGCAAACCCGATCGTGATGGTGAATACGTTCTCGACGGAGTTTTTAGGAGCTGAGAAGGTGATCGGAACGGAGATCGAGGTGGATCAGAGGACGAAGAGAGCTACCGGATTCGTGGTGGAGCCTGGTGTTTTGATCGGTGAATGGAAGAAACTCGCGGTTATGAAGGAGTTTGGCGACGATCTGCCGGATATTGGAATCGGTGACCGGAAATCTGATCATGATTTCATGTCTGTTTGCAAGGTTAGTTAATTATGGTATTGGTTCAACTTGATTAACGTAGAAAGTTTGTGATTAAGTCTAAATTCTTTTTCCTCTTATTTATGAACTACATCTATTATAGATACTGATTAAATAAACTAGCCATGTATTCGACCAGACTTGAACCCTTAATCTAAAATAAAATACCATCACGTTAAATCTCAGCTATAATTATTCTTGCCAATGAGACCCAACCGTCACGCTATTAATAAACTGTTTATAGTTAGGAAATTACGAAGAAACGTTAAACGCGCAAAAGTACTTAATCCCCAAAAGTCATAGATTAATTGGTTTAGGATAAGACAATCCCATGACCTTCTAATGTGAAGGTTATGAGTTTGAGGACAATATATTCAAAGGAAGCCAAAGGTTTACCACATTAGGTCTTTAGACAGTGGATTTCCTTTGGAATGGTGGACGGCCGGGTCACAAGCATTATCTGTGTTTCGTAGGCATGGGCAGCCTTAGGCTATTTGGGTTACCCAGGTGAGCGGCTTGAAAAGTATTCGTTGTCCGAAATGAAATTGCTTGAAGCTTAAACATGTGTTTTGATGAAGTTTTTTGGACCCTTGTTCTAAAATATTAACACCTAAAGTTTTGGATGGATGTAAATGATTTAAAAATTGAAATAAAGTCTTAGAAATAGAAACAAATCAACACTTTTGAGAGTGACGTCTGAGGTTTAGTAACGGTGTTTGGTCAATTAATTAAAACTTAAATTCCCTGAATATTGTTCTGTGATAACGGAAATACAGAAGACAAATAAAAAAATAAAAACAAAAAAAAATTCTTTTTTATTTTTTTTTAATCTTAATTCTCATCTTTCAGCCTTATCTTATCTTTAAATTACTATAAAAAAAATAAAATTGAACTAATTTTAACGTCATATTACTTATTTTATTAAAATAATGTTAAAAGCGTTAGGATGATTAATTTCAAACAATAACTTTGAGCCGGGTACTTTTTCAAAGCAGCGTCTCTATCCTAGCTGAGAGTTTATCTTCATCATTCTTTCCCAGACTCTACTGAAAAGTGAAAATACACTGGATAAGTTTGTTTAGAAATTAAAAAAAAAAAACTTCTTTTTTAGCTTTTTTTTTGTGAATTCTAATCTTCAACCTTATCTGCTTATCTTTAGATTACAATGAAAACAACAGGATAACCACATATTTGAAGGCACATTATCTATTAGTAAGTGCTATTTTTTTTATTCTAAATAAAGAAAAGAGAAAAAAATATAAAACAATAAACAAAAGTGTTTTTTTAATTAAATAGAGAACAATATAAGAATGAGTTATGTTTAGAAGACAAACTTAATTTAAAAAAAGTTAGTCAAATATGAATGTTTGTTAAATAATAGTAATGAGAGATGGGAGGTGAATGTTCTGACCAAAATAAAATTCCCCTAAACTGGTAGAGGAAAACCCTTTAAAAGTTTAAATTAAGTTGAATTTAAACAAATTTTACTTGTATGATTGTATCAAAACTAATTATTTAATTAAGGAACCCGAGCTCAAGTTGCAAATATCAAGATACTCTTACAAATACATTTGAATATACATTATTGGTGAACATTTAAAGTTTATAAAATATTTTGTTTCAGAAAAAAAATTAATATTAGAGTAAACTACCGATATCGTCCTTGTGGTTTGCTTGTATTTCACTATTAGTCCCTAGGTTTCATAAATTACTCATATGGTTCCAAACTTTATACATCTGTGAATTTGGTGACTTAAGGACTATATGTGTTATAATTATGCAAAGTTTGAGACCATATGGGTAATTTATGAAACCTAGAGACCAAAAGTAAAATACTATCTAATCACAAGGACCATCTCAGTAATTTACTCTTAATATTGTTAATATTGTTAACTGAATGAATTTCATTCAAGCCGGTGTCTCTTTAAAGTTTAAAGGTAACATCTTTATTCTTTGGGATAAATGTAAGACTTGTGTTCATTGTATTTTTTAGACCCTACTAAATAATGTGAGATTTTACTAGTTATGTTTATTGTGTTTAGTATACAGGTAGACGGAAAACTTTAACTCATTATTACATTGATAACAAACTTTAATTCATTATTACATTGATAACATGTCATAAAAAGGATTTCCTTAAATAAAAGTGACAAGTCACAAGTCTATAAAAAATATCAATTCAAAAATATAAAATTCAGTTTTTATTTTTTAAATTCTTGTCTTAATAACATAAAATTAAATTATATCAACACATTAGTTATATTATATGAAAATAAGCCAATGAACCCAACGTGTCAATTTTTGCTCACTTTTAATTGGTAATATATGTTTGCTTACAAGTTCATTTATTTATTTATATATTTATTTTTGCAGGAGGGTTACATGGTACCAAAGGACCATTTTGCAAGCCTAGTATCACCGCAATGCTTGAGGAGCCAATCAATCTTCCAAGATGGGTATCTAGAGCGACCATCGAGCTACGTAGTCGACTATATATGGCTGCCATTAAGATTCCTTTTATACCCTTTTCGTGCTTACATCAATCTCACACTAATCGAGGGAATTCTCAAATGTGCATATCGTCAAATGTGGTAATTCTTGTTAGATACAAGAAATATAAATATATCAGGCATACAATGTGCGTTTATGATTTAAAATATGATTCATTTTAATAACATGTATATAAAATGTAATATATATTCAGATCATATAGCATTATGCCCAACTCACATTTATATAAATTTAATGTGTATGGGCACAAAAGTGCTTTTCTTTTTTTCCTTTTTCTTTCTTATCGCTATACATGTTTACTGATTTTAGTTCTAAACTATACCAATACACACTTTGTTTGAAATTGAACTATTGACCTCTTTTCTAGTTGTCTTTTATTGGCATCAAATAGTCTCATATTGGCTTCAAATTATGCCCGGCAAAATGGGCGGATTAGGTTGGGTTGGGTAGCCGGGTTATGATGAGTTTTAAGCAAAATTAGTTTGATCTAAATGGGTTGTTTTAAAAACATCAACTTATTTCAAGTTAAAATGACTTATAATGAAACAAATAGTTTATTTTAGTAATTTTCATGAATTTCTCAGCAAATATATTATTAATCATTTTGACCCATTTGAATTAATTATATTCACATACATCTTAAGTTATCTATCTTGACTTGCATTGTGTTAAGCTGCTACCCATCTCAACCCATTGAATGTCATGTTGCTACCCATATCAACCCAAAGTACTCTAATTGTTTACACACATCTACTTTTTTATTTTGTTATGGGTCAAGATTGTCAGGTCTACTTCAAATACACATTCAGCTACAGCCATATAAAGTCTCAAAGGAGGCCATGTTGCTTAAAGCACCATTTCGCCCGCATTTCATATTTGTAGGGTGTATATGAAATTAAGGGTGAACTTATTGAAGATGGGAGATAAGGGTGAAGAGGGTTAATCGAGTGCTCGACCAGCCTTGCCAACAAAATAAATAAAATCTAAACACACTAAAATTGTTTTTTTTTTTAAACTGATAACGTATGTTCACATAAGTTGCTCCTAAAATTTATCTTTTCTTAATTTAAAATTTGCTCGTTTAAACATGGGACGCTTCTAAACAGGTTTTGTTTCATACAAGTTACCACTAGACTAGCATGAACACCACTTACATTTTTGTTAACCGAATCGATCCGAATTGCAAATTTGTTTAATGATAATGAATTCAACCAAGTAAAAAAAATTATAACCACCGAACAGAAAACCATTTTGACAATTCGGATACAATTTAGAACCGAACCGAAAACCGAATACAAAATTAAATTTGTTGTTTTTGTTACGGATACATTTGGAGTTTGAGTTTTTGGTTTTCTTTTGACACCCCTTCGTCCTACTCTCTCTTGTATACACATATGGACTCCTGATCTGTCAATCAAAGTCAGACCTACTTGTCTTTATATGTAAGACTGGCAAAATGACGGGTTGGGTAACGGGTTAAAATGGGTGCAGGTCAGCATGAGTGCAGATTAAAACGAGTTTTAAGCAAAATCAATTTTGGTCAAAATGGACTGTTTTAAAAAAACATCAATTTTGCTTAAGTTAAAATGTGATTGAGCTAAACAAATAGTCCATGGTTTGGATAAATATTCGTGAATTTTTTCATCAAATATGTTACTAATCATTCTTAAACGTTTGAATCCATTGCATTCACAAAGTTTTTAGGTTACCATCTTGAACTGTTTTATGTTAAAAAGTTACACATCTCAACCCATTTAATATTATAGTTTACCCATTTAAACCTATTATACAATAATTGTTCACTTAAAACTAACTCATTTGTTTTGATTTGGGTGAAAGATTACAACCTCTATTTATACGATGGAGCTTCAGGAGCATGACCTTGCACTCATGACGGATTCCAGATGGATTCAGGAAAGTGTGTTTTTTCTTTCAATAAAGTTTCAAACACAAATCCATCTATAAGAAAAATGTCTATGTGGGCTTCCAAGTAGCTTATAGCCTTGCATATAAAGTTATTTGGGTTGTTAATTAGAGTTGAACTTCGTTTAGTTAATTTTTTTATTTCATATTTAATATCATATTTTTTTAGTTTAAAAATCAACTAGTTAAAATACCATCTAGTGTAAATTATTAATACTTATTTTATAAGCAATACTATCCTAGTTCTAATCCTACTAAACTACTTCCAATTACTTTGTTTTTTCGTCTGGATTTAAACCCAAGATCTTATTTCTAAGAGGCAATGTCTCACTAAGTGAGTTCCTCGCTGTCCTCACCACGCTCCTCAGCTTGGGGACTTAGCGCTCGCATCATGCCTAGGTTTAAGGACTTAATCCCACACGCTTTTAAAATCAAGGTTAAATGTCATACTCTCTATGTTTACACAAAGCATAGAAACTAAAGATTCTGCAACCTCAAATTGCTAAATAGGAATTCAAATGTTTCAAAGAGAGAGAAAACAGAAAATGATCGCAAATAACAGCATAAAAACACCACAAACACAAGCATGTTTAAAAGCTAATCAACAGTTGTCACCTGTTGCCATTCTCCATCAACAGCCTCTTTCCATAAAGTGACATTACTATCGCCGGCCGCGACCGCCAAAAGATTTCCTGTTAAAGACCAAGATACCCTCCAAACAGGAATCTTAAAATCATACAGCACCTTACCATTCCAGTTATCGCCTTCTTTCCCGACAGTCCATATGACCACAGTACCATCTTCAGAGGCACTGGCAATTGTTGATTTTGGAAGTCCGAGGTTTGGGGCCCACGCAACAGCACGGACCCAATCAGTATGCATTTGTAATGCAGGAAAACAGTCCATTTTCCAGATTCCATTAGACAGCTTCCATACTTTAACCGTGTTATCACACCCACCAGAAGCCAGTTTTTGTACAGGTTCAAAAACACCAGATCCAACCAGAGCTCCAGGGGCCATTGCTGGAGCCCATGTAACCGATGTGACTCCAACTGGATGAGCCTGGTCGATCCGTGTGGTGTCCCACCCACCATCTAACCTGGCAGTGTGAACCGAGATGTTCCCATCAGAAGAGCCACAAGCCAAGCAGAGCCCAAGCTCATGTGGAGCCCAAGCAATAGAGTTGACTGAAGATTTATGGTCAGTAAAAGTATGGAGTTGGGTCCACTCGTTTGGATTGACTTCCTTCCAAACTATAACAGTTGCATCATAGGAACAAGATGCTAGAATTGACCCGTGCTTAGGGTGGGCCCATGCGACCTGCCAAACTGGACCGTTGTGACCTGTCAAAGTGGTCAAGTGCTGGGAAGTAGAGTTGTTGCTTACACCAATGATTTTGATGGTGGAATCAGAAGATGCAGATGCCACTCGTTTTCCATAATAATCCATGCATACATCATGGACAGTGTCGGTATGACCTGTTTCAATCTTTTGTGCAGGCATGTTTCTTTCTTTATGTAATAAAATAACAGATTTCCTGCAACCCCAAAAAAGAATCCAAAAACTTAAATGCAATGGAAAAGATATGTGAATGAAGATCGGAACTGAATAAGGTAACTTTGATACCATTATTTGACTTTTTTGTGATAAAATACTCAATATAATATAAACTATTCTACAAAATGTTAATCAAAATGTAAGGCAAGCATAGATAAATCAACTGAGAACAATACTTAAAATTCATAAGTTTTTTGAATTCTGATAAGCTTTTATCATATCCTATAAAGTTGCGGTGCGCGTATATAATGTATATATGTGTGTCAACTCTCGAGGGCAAAAGTAAAACTGTACTAATTTTAACGTTATTTTATTTAATTTTTTGTGAAAATAATATTAAAAGTGTTGGGTTGGTCGGTTAATTAGGCATCATGAGCCAGGGGTCTCATTGGAAGCGGACTTTATATTCCTACGTGATAGAGGTAAGGCTATCCACATCTTACCCTACCTTAGCTTTGCTAATAGTGAGATATATTGAGTACGATGATGATGATAAAGCAAACTAATCCTATTCTTCAAGATGTTAATATCACACAATTTAAAGGTGGATAGCCAGTGATTTGATATTATGTATTTAAAGTAACCGGATAAAAATGTTGTCACCTACACAAGCATGAAAGAAGATTCCTAATTCTTCAAAACGAACTACAAAAGTCGTGTGAATGACAGGAATCATGATAGAAACACACAAAAAAAATCCTCATATGCTTGTTCACACCAAACTCAATTAGATATTAACGCTTATCTCCAGGCTCGGGAATGCCAGACATATGACACGCTATCCAAACTGACAACAGGCCCCAACAGCCAAATTTGATGTAGCAACAAGAATAGTGGTAAATTTGGTAATTAGTATTAGCAGATCCCATTAACATACTCCACAAAACGTTATATGTATTATCGGTAGCCAGCTTCATAGTGTTTATAAGACACCTTCAAACAGCCAACTAATGTAACAGGAATTATTTTTTGCAAAAGAACTACAAGAAGTGTCTACATGTAGAACACCATCTATCCTTCTCATTACCAGTTAAGAAGTACTAAAAATCATCGATAAACTAATAATGCATCCTATCAGATTATCAAATTTAACATTGCCGTAACGTAGCAAACCAAACAATTATTCAATCATGAATTGATTAAATGTTTTAACCGGATCAAATTAGGGCAACTTGTGAATTTAAGAGCCTAGACAGCTTGTTCATCAGATCGGATTAAGTGTTCCGATTGCAGACATAATTGGTCATCGAAGTAATATACGATGTGATTATGAACTAACAGATCAGAGAATTCAAAAAATTTAACCGATCTGCTGCTAAACAAACGAAAGGAAGACGGAGATGTTTATAATAATTTACAGATCTGAATAGATATGCGTACCTTTAAGATCTCTAAGGAACCCTTAGTTAAGCCGCCGGTAGAAGAACTCCGGCTACGAACTCCGGCTGAAAGATGTAAATTACCGCAGGAGAGCCTAATTTCAGAGAAGAAAAACTGAAAAGGTATATGGTCTCGGGGTGAAAAAATGGGGGTTATCCGGAAATACGGTTCCGTTTCGTATTAAAGTGTAAAACTAGTTTGTAAGAAACTCTGTGGTTATCATTATTAAGTCTGAATTACGAAGAGTTAATTCTTACGATTGAATGGTTAAAAGATAGTCTTTTAATCATTAAAATATAGTCTTTTAATCGTTCAGACTTAAAAAAACATCAATTTAGCTCAAGTTTGAATGGGCAGGTTGAGTTGGAATGTTGGATTGAGTAACTGGTCAGAACGGGTGCGGGTCAAAATGGACGCGGTCATGAGGGTCATGATAGGTTTTAAGAAAAATCAGGTTGGGTCTAATAGTTGCTTATAAAAAAAGCATCAATTTAGCTTAAGTTAAATGAGTTGTAATGCAACAGATACTTTACTTGAGTATTTTTTAATGATTTCATCATTAAATATATTATTTATCATTCTTACTTGCTTAAATTCATTAGATTCACATAATTTTTAAGTTACTCATCTTGACTCGTATTGCGTTAAAGTGTTACCCATTATATATCATAATGTTGCTCATTTATTCCCACCAAAAGTGTAATAAAAATTTTCAAAAAAGATGTTTAAAAATTACAGCGATTTTTTGACCTTGTTAAGATCGATACAAAATACAAATATAAAAACATAAAACTTAAAGAAGATTGCATTCGATTTATCTTTTCTTCAACAAGTATAGTGTTTCATGTAGTTATAGTATTCACAATTTTATTTTATAAATGAAATACAATACAATAAGTAAACGTAAATTAAAACTGAAATAAAAAAAAATGAACAAACAAAAGTGATGGTAAGTTTTGTATTAGACATAAAAATATGGGCGTTTCGCGCGTTGATGCTTATTAGCAGGGACGGATGTTTGTAGGGGCCCGGGGCCCCGGCCCCCCTGTTTTTTCGCTCAGAATGGTCGATTTACTAGTTTTTTGTCAAAAAATTTTATAAGTATTAAGTCCGACCTCCTCTATTTTTCTTAATCAAAAGTTCATAACCTTCAAATCCATGTGGCTGGCTTAAAAAAAATTCTCCATGAAATTAAGACACACAACAACATACATACCCCTAATGTCACAAAGATGATCAGCAACTATTGCATGAAAACTGGAAATGCATAACCTAAAAATTGGTAGCATCCTAATCCAGCCGTAGCCAATCTAACTTCGCTACACAACCAAGTGCAATAAAAGATAAAAATTAAAAAAAAAACCCAAAAAAAAAAAAAACCATCATTGCCTCGAAGCTTCAGTAAGCAAAATAATCTAAAAATTAACATTCAAAATAACATGTGTTCTTTGAGACTTTTTGTTTTACCAAAAAAGTTGAGCAACAAATTCCATGTCAATTAATCAAAAGTTCATAACCTTCAAATCCACTTGGCTGTCTTTAAAAAAAAAACTCCACTATGAAATTAAAACACACAACAGTAGACATACACTTAATATCACAAAGATGATCAGTAAGTATTGAATACAAACAAACATACCCAGTGAAATCATACTTAGTTAAAAGTATGGTCTGGGGGGAGAGATGAAAACAAACCTTACCCCTACCCCCAAGAAGGGTAGAGAGGCTGCTTCAGAAGAGACCTCCGACTCATGAAAAACCCTTTATATATATATATATATATATATATGATTGGGATCAAATAATAACTCACTCTTTAAGCAATAACCCAGATAACTTTGCCAAGATGAAGCCAAATCTTGGATTTTTTTTAACATCATTGTAACACATTTAGAACACTATGTTCTTTTATTAGTTTGCAAAAATTCATCACCGTTTAAGAGTTTACATCGTTGTAAGTTTTGGGCCTAAAACAATTGCAGTGCTGTAAATCAAAAACTTACAACGATGATATCTCTTAAACGGTGATGAATTTTCACAAACTCATAAAAGAACATGATGATCTAAATGTCTTAAAATGATGTTAAAAAAATCCAAGATTTGGCTTCATCTTGGCAAAGCTATCTGGGTTATGGCTTTAAGAGTGGGTTATTATTTGAACACTTCCCTATATATATATATATACACTAGCAAGATGCCCGCGCGATGCGGCGGAAAACAAACAATTAGGCTACTGATTTTGGCTCGTAAAAAGCTTAAACCACATAATTTTTGTCAAATCAACACTTTTAACAAAAAAATTTATCATGATAAAATTCATAATTTAAAATGCCAAATATGATATGACAAAAGTGTCAAGAAGTAATTTATTTGATTTGAAAAAGTTTTCTTTTATAGGTATTATATGACACTTTATTTTTTAAATGTATCAATGTGGGACAAACTAAAAAGTAAAAGAAAACCATTTAGTTTATGGTTCTTAAAACTTTGTTTGTTGTACTTTATGTTATAAGAGTTGTAAAACTCTTAATTTTAAGAATTTTTGGTAAAAGACCATTGTGTCCTTCCTATATGTATTATATAGTAGTATAGATATATATATATATATATATAGGATTGAGATCAAATAATAACCCACTCTTAGAGCGATAACCCATTAACTTTGCCAAAACGAAGCCGAATCTTGAATTTTTTTTTTTTGAACATCATTGTAACACAATTAGAACACTATGTTCTTTTATGAGTTTGTGAAAATTCATAACTGTTTAAGAGATATCATCGTTGTAAGTTTTTGACAAAAACAGTTACAGTGCTGTAAGTCAAAAACTTACAACGATGATATCTCTTAAACGGTGATGAATTTTTGCAAACTCATAAAAGAACATAGCGTTCTAATTGTGTTACAATGATGTTCAAAAAAAAAATTCAAGATTCGGCTTTGTTTTGGTAAAGTTAATCGGTTATCGCTCTAAGAGTGAGTTATTATTTGAACACTTCCCTATATATATATATTTGGGGGTAGCATCATAAAAATTGGTAGCATCATAATCTAGTCGTATCTAGCCTATATTGGCTGCATAACCAAGTGTTGAAAAAGATAATTTTAAACAAAATAAACCATGATCGCCTCAAAGCCACAGTAAGCAAAATAAACTAAAATTAGCTTTCAAAATAACATGTGTTCTTTGAGACCATCAATAGAAATGTTAATTACATTTTATTGATTTAGATTAGTCCATAAAGACTATAATTTATTGTATTTAAAAATCTTTGTGCCTCTGTATAGAAACCGATACCAAAGCATGTACAACAGGGAAAAGTAAACAAAACAAACCATCCATGTGTTTAACAGCCATGAGGCAAAATAACCAAAAATCAAGAAACAGGTTATAGAACCAATACCAAAGCAGGTGCAACAGGGAAAAGTAAACAAAATAAGCCATCTTGACAACTAAATCTAGAGCTCAGTTTTTTATCTGATCCAAAGTTGGTTGACACCCAAATACATTTTTGAAACCTCTAACCAACATTAAAAAAAAATATATATAAATATATATATATCAAGAAACAGGTTCGAGGCCATAATAGACTTAATAGTCCTATAATTTAAGCTATAAATCAAATTAAGAAAGGAAAGTAAGAAAACAAATAAAAGAGAAATCAAAAGAAAATACAATCTTATTTCCGATTAAGAACAGATGAAAAAGAAGACGCAGCAATGAAAAACCAAAGGATTTAAATTATCTATCCATAAGATAAATAAGCAGGTATCAACAAACAGGTTGTACCCAAATCAAAGGTAGACATGCGAGAATGAAAGAGGGTAAAATGGAAAGCATACCTGAAATCTCGATGGAATATGGTGCCAAGAAAACTTCAAACCCTAGATCATGAAGCACAACGAAATCGAAACAGAAGAGAGAATTGAAAACGGGTCAAATCTTGCGAAATCGGACCAAGTTGCTCCATTATTATTTCTAGGATGAAGTTTGTATATATAATAATACTAGGTAAATATCTCTTTAATACTTCAAGTGGGAAGACCTTAAAATCTGAAGTTTTACGTTTAAAGGAAGAAATGTTCTTGGTGGATGCAGGACAGGTTAGACAAATAAAATTTCAAATTATTTATTTTAAATAACATCTTACATATTTTTCAAAGACTTTCTACAAAAATAAATATTAATATAACTTATGATGTAATCATTTTATTTGTTAAATTGAATAAAATTGTTATTATTTAATAGAATAGAAATAAGAAAAATCAAAATATAATAAAAGATGATTTACAAACAATTAATATGAGAGAGAAGCGGGAAAACTAATTTTTATGTTGTCTACAATGGTGACATGTATCACACCAAAATCTTTATTTATTATATAGTATAAACTAGGTCAATACCTCGTATATTACACGGGTTTAATAAAAAAAATAATAAATAGTCAATAATAATATGATTAATAGTTTATATAGTTTAATACATAAGTAATAAAATAATAATGTTATTTATTTAATCACTAAGTTTATTAAATTTTGTTTTTTTAGAATATTTCGTTTTGAAAAACAGTTATTGAATATTTTATATTTCATAATAATTTGAATTCTAAAAAGGTGTACTCTTTTAAAATTAATATATTTTTTAATGTTTTAAAACCCTTTTTTAATTTAAAAATGTATAAAAGTATATTTAATATTATTATTATTGAATATGAGTACATTTAATACGAGAGAGAGAGGATGAAAAATTTTTATAATGATAGTTTAGAAAAGTGACATGTGACACATTTTATTTTAATTTATTAGTATTGATAATATAATATAAATTCCTATAAAAACATATTTTGCATAGAATATGATACCATGTTCGTCTCTAAGAGTACAATGTCAAAAAAATAATAGTATTATCGTAGTAGATAACATATTTAACCTAAAAATGCAAAAAAAATGCGTGCAAAATTTTCCTAAAAAGTGTTTAAGTTGAGTGGTTAAGAGTAGGGATATCGAAAATACCGGCATCCGAACCCAAATAAAATTAATAGGGTCAGGTTATTCGAGTCAAAAATGTTGATCGGGTCAAAAGTGTTAGTCATGTGATTCATTTCAACCCGATTAACCGAACTGTTAGTAGGGTCGGACTCGGGTATATTTTTAAAAGTTAATTGAGTTTCGGGTTAATCCCAATAATGATTATTAGTTTTTTATATGTATTAATTATTAAATATAAGATGTATTTAACGTTTCATCAAAATATGATTATGACTATTAATCAAATTCTATATGAAAAATGAATTATTTACACATTTTTCCATTAAATTATATGTTTGAAAGATGAATTATTTATAGCAATTTAAAATTGGGTTAAGATAATAACAAATAAATATTAACTAGGCTAACCCGATTGCACCAACCCGAATAACCTGTGACCCGATTAACTCGGAAGCCGATCGGGTTGGCCCGATCAACACCCCTAGACTACTCGTGAGACCAGTCGGTGAGAGGTCTCACCATTTTTTTAGACTACTCGTGAGAGCACACGAAGTGAAAGTTTTGGTTTGTTGTGTAGCATCTCCGATCTCTCGAAGCAAATCGCCCATGCTATATGCAAGAGTTAGGAATTTAGGATGCTTCAATTTGGTCTTCTAAAGAAACAATTACTAAGAAAAGTTCTCATTTATATATTACTCATGCCGCCAATTGATCCTAGCTGCTTAAGATGATCGTCCTGCCATGACTTCTTATGAATATTTGCCAATTTTACGCTAGTTCAAGTTATTACCGCTTAAATTTTTAGAAAATATCCAATTTTCTAATATTTATCACGTTATTTGATTTTTAAATCTGGCTCAACCAATGAACCAGCAAGACAATTGGTTTAAAGTCCCGTCCAAATTTAAATACATTGGTTGACTGAAGAAAAATTCAGGGATGAAGTCAAAGGAGTAAATTAGGATGGATTTTTTAATGTTGTGTCAATTATACTTTTGATGTTAATGTAGTCATTTAAACTTTATCGTTATCGGTTGGTGTTATATTAGCATTCAATTTGCATGCATTTCAGATGTCATATTGTGCACCATTTTGACATTTTCGCACCAAAACCAGCAGGAATGTTACATATCTCTTTTTAAGATAAAAAATAACGCAGAATCAATTTCAAGTAGATAACAACATAAACACTTGTGAATAGTCTTGGCTAGAAACAGGTGGGAGATGAAACTGTTAAAGCATGCAACATATCACATGAGCTAAAGTCTACGTATATGGAAGGGTTGTCTGCATGGTTTATTTAATTAATTGTTTATTTATTTAATGTCTTTTCCTATAGTAGTGGGTAGGTACTTTCTCTTTCTATGATACGTTAGTGGGTAGAGTAATGGAGTAGTGGGCAGTTGTTTAGTACAAAAGAAAGCTTTGTTTATTTGTTACTTTTGTACTGCAGTTTTTTGAGTTGTTCAATCAAGTAAGAACATTTGTTGTTCTTAACCCAGACGAAAGTGTGTGTGTGTTTCACTATTGTGTTCAATTATTTCACTTTGTATTTTAACAAGTGGTATCAGAGCCACAATGAGTGATCTTCAGTTAGTTGGAGGCGTGAGGAAGCTCAACCATCAGAATTACAACACATGGGCAACTTGCATCAGCTCGAACATGCAAGGGCAGGACCTATGGGAGGTTGTAAATGGGTCTGAGATAGCACATGTGACACCCCGTATTTTCCAGGTCAGCTTTATAACTATTTAAATGTTTATTTAAATGCTTATTGTACACGTGACACTAGAATTAGATCAATTTAGAGTGACACGTGGCACGACATTACAAACACTGATACGCAACGGGATAATTCGTGGAATTATCGGCAAACAACACACATGTGTCAAAACACACGAACGTTGGTGAACGTCTAGCACACTGTGTAGCACAACACTCGAAACCTCACGAAACACTCACACATTGAACTTGGAAGTTCAAGCGAACGGTAGTTCGCAAACGTTAAAACGGCAACGAACGGATCAAACCAATGAGAATGGGCCTATTGGGCTCACCAGGGGATCTGTCGCGCTACGCGACGGTCCACAAGGACACTGTCGCGATACGCGACAAGTGGCGGGGGGAAATTTAAACGCGGGACTCTCTCGCGTTACGCGAGGGGAACCCTTGAACGTGTCGCGCTACGCGACGAGACCCAGTTCGCAGAAAATCTTTTAAAACCCAAGAAAATCACATCCTACTCTACCTTAATCATTTTTCTTCAACCCTCACGCCACCCTCTCGGTTATTCTCGACCAGAACCACCTGCAAATCATATCGTCACCCAAAAACCACCATTGTTGAGCATTCTTGAAGCTTGGAGTTGGGGATTGAAGCTTGCTAACTACCTTGAAGCTCAAAGAATCGTCATCACCTTGTCATTGCTGCGAATTCCTACTGTCCAGGAGACCCACAAGCTGTTCATCATCATCTTAGTACTTCTTGGAACCTTAGAAGGTAGTCTCTACACCTCTTGTGGCTTAAAACCACCATTACACCCACATGCAAGACCTTATACCCACATGCAAGCATATATAAAGCACATGCACGGATTTTTTTCCTGGGTTTGTTAGTTTAGATGTGTTTCTTGATGATCCATGATGTTGTAATGGTGATTTATAATGATCTAAGTTGTTATACATATGTGGCTATGCTTGAAATGAAGATTTATGACATTTTGAATGCATGCATGTACGATCCATGAGTATTGGAATAATTTTGAGTATGTAGAAATGTTTCTTAATGATATTAGAAGGATTACTCATGGTTGGATTTGGTTAAAATGGTTAGGATGAGGAATTTTTGATGAAACTTGCTATATATAGTAACTTTTGCTACAAGATGATTGTTTGAGATGAGTTTATGAACATGCATGTAACTAGATATGTTGTTAGAATGTTAACATAATGATTTGAATGCTTAGGATGGGATTTTGATGATGAATATGGTCATTTTGACATAGTTGCTATATTTAGTAACTTTTATTAGTGAAATGTTGATAAACAATGATGTGGGCTATGTTAGCATGGTTACATGATGCTAAGTGATATATTATGATGATTGGTGATATGAAAGATGGATTAGAAATGTTAGGATGGATATTTCCATGAAAAATTACAAAGTTACTATTTATAGTAACTTTATTTTTACAAAACCCGACTTAGGAACATTTTGTTTGATTCAAGCATGCTAAGTAACTTAATATGTTATAACATGATGTTTAGATGCTAAGTTAGATGGTTTCAGATAACACGTATGCTAAAAATGGAAACTTTCCGTTTTAGGAAACTTTTATGTGCTAACATGTTATAAACGACTTATGTGAACCCGTATGATGATGTGCTATGTGTTAACATGATCACGTAGGACTAATAAGCATGCTAGAACTCTAAAACCAATATGCTTTGTGAACTTTCCAAAAATGGAAACTTACTATAAATAGTAAGTTGTCCATAGACGCGACTTGCGCGTTTCGCACACGACGAGCACTTACACGATTGCTACACGATTCACAACCGTCACACGGATCACCAACGGGTCGTTGACTTGACACGGTCAACTTTGGTCAACTCTGGTCCAACACAGTCAAACACGGTCAATGTGGACCAACACGAGCAAACACGGTCATTGTGGACAGACACGGACAAACATGAACAACCGAGAGTTGTTGAGCACAAACACGAGCACTAACACAAACACTAGCACGGTCACTTACACAAACTCACGAACGGTATACGATATAGGTTGCCGGTGACCGACGTGCCTACTACATCAGGAGCTTACGCTTTCATCCGTTCATATCACTAAGGTGAGTTTACGGCCCCTCTTTACTCTTTTTCAAACGCTTTTAAATAGGGGGAGAATACTAGTTGCATCAAGTCAAACATTATTGCTATTACAAACATTTTTGTGTATGCTGGTTTATTGGACAAACATTAAGTGTTGAACTCGTAACAAGACCTCACAAAGTCTTACCGTTAATGTACGAACAACGTGGTAGATTTGGATGGATCCATTAGGGAATGACTAACCCCACGGGGCACTATGTTGACTGGATGTCATAACCCGTGCAAATTCTGACCTAACTTGCTATGTATACGAGGCATAGCGGAGGCAAGGACAAACAAGTCTAGTTCGGTAGTGACGCACTGACACTTTGGGCCTAGGGCTCGGTACTAACATTGATAAACAGCATGACACACTTTCTTACTATATATATGTATATCAAAACCTGTGAACTCACCAACCATTGTGTTGACACTTTTCTAACTGGTATTCTCAGGTAACTAGCTGCGCATGGAACATGATACACGTTAAGGGATGAGCTTTAGGAACCGCATGCATTCTGTTGTCTCTTTTGAAAGCAATTTAATTTTTAATGTTATAAACAATGTTGTATTAAACTATTTACATATCCGCTGCATTCCTTCAAACATATTTATTTCCGCTGCTATGATAACTATTATTCCGCTGCAAACTATTTTGTTATGTGTATGTGTCAAACATGGGATTTGTAAACGCATATAGAGGTGTTCTATATGACCTTGAGCTGTGATTCTGGCCACGTCACACCCACGTGGACTGACACCACGAGTGGGAAATTGGGGGTGTGACAGACTGGTATCAGAGCCTTGGTTATAGGGAACTAGGTTTGCATGTAGTAAACTTAGACTATAGCCATTGCTCAACTTTAGACACTACACGTAGAACTTGCACATTGATACTATTAATGTTTATATTGAACTGTTACTTACTAACTTGAGACTTACAGGATGGCCAACAATGACGACACCAGCAGGAACCCGGGCAGACGCTCGGCAACCGACGATCTGACGACAGAGAGCCGCCGACGAGTCCACGACATAGTGGCGTAGGTGGACGCCGAGATGGATAGGCGGGCCAGAGACGCGGCACGGGCCCGACATTGGGGATGGCTTCCCACCATAATCCAGGGATGGATCATCGGGGAGAGAGTACCTCCATACCGTTTCCCTGGTGATACCACCCCAGGACACCGACTGCCACCACTTGGGGTACCACTGGAGCAGGCCTTCGCGGCCCACGTTGCTTGCACCCGACGAGAGATTTGGAGGACTGGAGAGCTGTCAGACGAGGTTCGAGTTCTTCGCGAAAAGAACGATCGACTGGAGAGGCAGAACGATAGGCTAGAGGAACGCAACGACAGACTGGAGGCACAGGTGGAGACTCTACGTCTCCAAGTGTCTCAACTGATGACCCAGCACGGACAGATCGTTGACGTCATGCAGGAGCATGATGTACGCATCACTGAGAATCGGACAGACATAACCGAGACTCAGGCGATGGTGCAGGCCAGTGATGCCATGCTTAACGCATGGGCTGCACAGTTTATTGAGGAACCACCACAGGAGGATGGTCCTGAATTCGAGGCCGAGGACCTCGAAGAAGAGGACTTTGATGAGGATCCTAATGAGGATCCGGAGGAGGATGATGACGGAGACGCTGCTAGCGATATTTCACACGTCTCTATGGATTCGGATTAGAGGACTGTTGTGTTTTGTACTTTCTTTATTTTGGCCTAGACGAGCGGGATGTGCTCGAAGAACTTATTATGTATTTCCTTTTGAAAAGTTATTGTACTTCAATCTTATTATTAATGAGAATTATGTTTTGTCTTACTTAGTACATGTTGACCATGATTGCTTTGACTTGACAACTAACATGACATATGATCTGACTTCCGACATAACATCTGACTAACATTCTGACTTACTAACATTCTATCCCTTCCGTATAGAAAATATCTATGGCGGGAAGAGGACCACATGCACGCCCTCCTAGACGAACACTGGACGCAGCCGTCATTAAGATGATGGTTGACAGACGAGTTAACAAGATACTGGCAGAGCACGAGGCAAACCGCCTTGCTAGTGAAACCAGTGGCTCGAACAACGGTACTAACACTCGCCTAACATGACTAACATAGTATAGCTGACACGCTCTGACACACGACATTGGTTTCTGACTGACAGGATCACAAGGCAACAACAACAAAGGATGCTCCTTTAAATCCTTCCTGAACTGCCACCCGCTCAAATTCAAGGGGACTGAGGGAGCTGTCGGAATGCTCCGCTGGGTGGAGAAAGTAGAGTCTGTATTCGCCATGTGCGAATGTGCTGAAGAGAACCGGGTGAAGTTCGCAACTGGAACACTGGAAGGACCAGCCCTCACATGGTGGAATACCCATGTACAAACCCTGGGGTTGGACGGTGCCAACTCCACGCCATGGACTGATTTCACTCGATTACTGCAAGAGGAGTACTGTCCTCGCGATGAGATCAGAAAACTAGAGGCTGAGTTCTGGGTACTGAAGATGGTGGGATCTGAAATCGAGCAGTACTGCACTCGATTTCACGAGCTGTGTAAGCTGTGTCCGGCAATGGTAACGCCGGAATACAAGAAGATCGAGCAGTTCATCAGTGGGCTGCCCGAACAAATTCAAAGCATGGTGACTGCGTCTGACCTCACCACTATCCAACCTCTGATCAGACTGGCTCACAAACTAACCGACCAGGCGGTAGCTCAGGGCAAGCTACCCAAGCGAGGCGAACATCTAAAGCCTCAAGAAAGCCAGAAGAGGAAGTGGGAATCCAGCCACCACCAATCTCATCAACCCCAACAACAACAACGATCTGCACCTGCCAGAGCATTTACTGCCACCCAACCCGATGACAAGGGAAAGGGTGTGTATCAAGGGAAGTACCCACTGTGCAACCGATGTTCATACCACCACTTTGGGCAATGTGAACGATACCGTTGTCTGAAGTGCGGAAGACATGGCCACATGGCCAAGGACTGCAGATCAAAGTTTCCAAGCAACAACAACAACCCCAACCACAACCAGAACAACAATAACAACCAAAACACTCTCAAAGGGTGTTATGAATGTGGCAAGCCGGGCCACATGAGGAGGGATTGCCCTCAGTTGAAGAAGGCCGGAGGAGGAGCGGCCAAGGGACGAGCTTTTGTGATTGGCTCGGGGGAAGCCAAAGACGATCCTAACATCGTAACCGGTACGTTTCTTTTAAATAATGTCTATGCTAGCATATTATTTGATACCGGTGCCGATAGGAGCTTTATATCTAGTGAGTTTAGCAAATTACTAGATATTACCCCGACACCACTAGACTACAAGTATACCGTAGAGTTAGCCGATGGCAAACTGATCGAAACACAACACATCTTTCGAGGATGCGTCATGGTTTTGGCGGATCACGAACTCGAAATCGATTTGATGCCGGTGACTCTCGGAAGCTTCGATGTGGTCGTTGGAATGGATTGGTTATCCGTTAACCAAGCCGAGATCGTATGCAACGAGAAGATCGTACGCGTGACGTTACAGAACGGTGAGTAGATCTCGATTCAGGGAGAACGACGGGGAGTACCTCTAAACATCATGTCATGTATGAAAGCGAACAAATATCTACAAAAGGGATACACTGCAATACTAGCTCTCATCACGGAACAACCGAAGAAAGAAAGGAAGATTGAGGACATCGCCGTAGTCCGCGATTTTCCCGAAGTATTTCCCGAGGATCTACCTGGACTGCCTCCGAAACGACAAGTCGAGTTCCAGATAGATCTTACACCTGGAGCAGCACCGATTGCTAAAGCTCCATACCGACTAGCACCGACTGAGATGCAGGAGCTGTCTAACCAGTTGCAAGAACTGTTAGACAAGGGATTTATCAGACCGAGCTTCTCACCTTGGGGAGCACCGGTCTTGTTTGTGAAGAAGAAAGACGGATCATTCCGTATGTGTATTGACTACAGAGAGCTGAACAAGGTGACGATAAAGAATCGATACCCGTTGCCACGAATAGACGATCTGTTTGACCAGTTGCAATGGTCGAGCTACTATTCAAAGATTGATTTAAGATCGGGCTACCATCAATTGAGGATACAGGAAAACGATATTCCTAAGACTGCCTTCAGAACCCGATACGGAGACTACGAATTTTTGGTTATGCCCTTTGGACTAACCAACGCACCAGCTGTATTCATGGATCTCATGAACCGAGTGTGCAAACCATATCTTGACAAATTCGTAATAGTGTTCATCGACGACATCCTGATCTACTCTAAGAACCAAGAAGAACATGCTGAACATCTGAGACTAGTTTTGGAATTATTAAAGAAAGAGCAACTGTACGCAAAATTTTCAAAGTGCGACTTTTGGATCCGCGAAGTTCAATTCCTTGGACACGTGGTTAATGATCAGGGGATACACGTAGACCCAGCTAAGATCGAAGCCATCAAGAACTGGGAAGCACCCAGGACTCCAACTGAGGTGCGACAATTCTTAGGTCTGGCCGGGTACTACCGAAGATTCATTGAAGGATTCTCGAAGATTGCTCAATCACTGACCTCCTTGACTCATAAGGATAAGAAGTTCGATTGGGGAGACAAACAAGAAGCTGCTTTCAACCGGTTGAAACAGAAACTATGCACTGCACCCATCCTATCCCTACCGGAAGGATGTGATGACTTCGTGGTGTATTGCGACGCTTCGAAACAAGGACTCGGTTGCGTGCTGATGCAACGCGAGAAAGTGATAGCATACGCTTCACGACAACTGAAGGTGCATGAGAAGAACTACACGACTCATGACCTTGAGTTGGGAGCCGTAGTATTCACCTTGAAAATCTGGCGACACTACTTGTACGGCACGAAATGTACAATCTTTACCGATCACAAGAGCCTACAGCACATCTTCGACCAGAAGGAGTTGAACATGAGACAGCGAAGATGGGTTGAACTCATCGGCGATTATGATTGCGCCATCAAATACCATCCAGGCAAGGCAAACGTAGTGGCCGACGCGTGGCACTAGAATTAGATCAATTTAGAGTGACACGTGGCACGACATTACAAACACTGATACGCAACGGGATAATTCGTGGAATTATCGGCAAACAACACACACGTGTCAAAACACACGAACGTTGGTGAACGTCTAGCACACTGTGTAGCACAACACTCGAAACCTCACGAAACACTCACACATTGAACTTGGAAGTTCAAGCGAGGCCAAACGGTAGTTCGCAAACGTTAAAACGGCAACGAACGGATCAAACCAATGAGAATGGGCCTATTGGGCTCACCAGGGGATCTGTCGCGCTACGCGACGGTCCACAAGGACACTGTCGCGATACGCGACAAGTGGCGGGGGGAAATTTAAACGCGGGACTCTCTCGCGTTACGCGAGGGGAACCCTTGAACGTGTCGCGCTACGCGACGAGACCCAGTTCGCAGAAAATCTTTTAAAACCCAAGAAAATCACATCCTACTCTACCTTAATCATTTTTCTTCAACCCTCACGCCACCCTCTCGGTTATTCTCGACCAGAACCACCTGCAAATCATATCGTCACCCAAAAACCACCATTGTTGAGCATTCTTGAAGCTTGGAGTTGGGGATTGAAGCTTGCTAACTACCTTGAAGCTCAAAGAATCGTCATCACCTTGTCATTGCTGCGAATTCCTACTGTCCAGGAGACCCACAAGCTGTTCATCATCATCTTAGTACTTCTTGGAACCTTAGAAGGTAGTCTCTACACCTCTTGTGGCTTAAAACCACCATTACACCCACATGCAAGACCTTATACCCACATGCAAGCATATATAAAGCACATGCACGGATTTCTTTTCTGGGTTTGTTAGTTTAGATGTGTTTCTTGATGATCCATGATGTTGTAATGGTGATTTATAATGATCTAAGTTGTTATACATATGTGGCTATGCTTGAAATGAAGATTTATGACATTTTGAATGCATGCATGTACGATCCATGAGTATTGGAATAATTTTGAGTATGTAGAAATGTTTCTTAATGATATTAGAAGGATTACTCATGGTTGGATTTGGTTAAAATGGTTAGGATGAGGAATTTTTGATGAAACTTGCTATATATAGTAACTTTTGTTACAAGATGATTGTTTGAGATGAGTTTATGAACATGCATGTAACTAGATATGTTGTTAGAATGTTAACATAATGATTTGAATGCTTAGGATGGGATTTTGATGATGAATATGGTCATTTTGACATAGTTGCTATATTTAGTAACTTTTATTAGTGAAATGTTGATAAACAATGATGTGGGCTATGTTAGCATGGTTACATGATGCTAAGTGGTATATTATGATGATTGGTGATATGAAAGATGGATTAGAAATGTTAGGATGGATATTTCCATGAAAAATTACAAAGTTACTATTTATAGTAACTTTATTTTTACAAAACCCGACTTAGGAACATTTTGTTTGATTCAAGCATGCTAAGTAACTTAATATGTTATAACATGATGTTTAGATGCTAAGTTAGATGGTTTCCGATAACACATATGCTAAAAATGGAAACTTTCCGTTTTAGGAAACTTTTATGTGCTAACATGTTATAAACGACTTATGTGAACCCGTATGATGATGTGCTATGTGTTAACATGATCACGTAGGACTAATAAGCATGCTAGAACTCTAAAACCAATATGCTTTGTGAACTTTCCAAAAATGGAAACTTACTATAAATAGTAAGTTGTCCATAGACGCGACTTGCGCGTTTCGCACACGACGAGCACTTACACGATTGCTACACGATTCACAACCGTCACACGGATCACCAACGGGTCGTTGACTTGACACGGTCAACTTTGGTCAACTCTGGTCAAACACAGTCAAACACGGTCAATGTGGACCAACACAGTCAAACACGGTCAATGTGGACCAACACGAGCAAACACGGTCATTGTGGACAGACACGGACAAACATGAACAACCGAGAGTTGTTGAGCACAAACACGAGCACTAACACAAACACTAGCACGGTCACTTACACAAACTCACGAACGGTATACGATATAGGTTGCCGGTGACCGACGTGCCTACTACATCAGGAGCTTACGCTTTCATCCGTTCATATCACTAAGGTGAGTTTACGGCCCCTCTTTACTCTTTTTCAAACGCTTTTAAATAGGGGGAGAATACTAGTTGCATCGAGTCAAACATTATTGCTATTACAAACATTTTTGTGTATGCTGGTTTATTGGACAAACATTAAGTGTTGAACTCGTAACAAGACCTCACAAAGTGTTACCGTTAATGTACGAACAACGTGGTAGATTTGGATGGATCCATTAGGGAATGACTAACCCCACGGGGCACTATGTTGACTTGATGTCATAACCCGTGCAAATTCTAACCTAACTTGCTATGTATACGAGGCATAGCGGAGGCAAGGACAAACAAGTCTAGTTCGGTAGTGACGCACTGACACTTTGGGCCTAGGGCTCGGTACTAACATTGATAAACAGCATGACACACTTTCTTACTATATATATGTATATCAAAACCTGTGAACTCACAACCGATGCTGCTGTGATAACTGTTGTTGTAGGAGAACTCAATTAGTGGCAAATGAGAATTCCAATTACCACCAAAATCTAGATCACAAGTTCTTAACATGTCCTCTAGGGTTTGAATTGTACGTTCGCTTTGGCCGTCCGTTTGTGGATGGTAAGCTGTACTCAAATTTAACTGTGTCCCTAGAGATTTCTGCAGTGATTACCAGAATCTTGAAGTAAATCTGCTGTCTCTATCAGAAATAATTGACAATGGCACACCATGGCGTACCACTATCTCGTTGATGTACAATCTTGCCAGTTTATCCATCGTGAAAGTTTCACGCATCGGCAAGAAGTGAGCAGATTTTGTTAAACGATCGATGATCACCCAGATTGTGTCGTGACCACTGGAAGTGCGGGGTAGCTTGGTAATGAAGTCCATAGCTATTTGTTCCCACTTCCAGAGTGGAATTTCAGGTTGTTCCAGTAAACCTGAGGGTTTCTGATGTTCTGCCTTTACCTTAGCACACGTAAGGCATCGACCAACATACTCAGCTATGTCCTTCTTCATACCCGGCCACCAATAAAATACACGCAAGTCTTGATACATTTTATCAGCACCAGGATGTACGGAGTACTTGGTCTTGTGTGCTTCATCGAAAATAAGCTTCCTTAACTCATCTACCGCAGGAATCCAAATACGATCCTTGAAGTAAACAAGTCCATCAGGTTTTGTTTCCAATAGTTTCTCCACACCGCAATCAAGTTCTTTCTTCAAGTTTTCTTGTTCAATCACCTCTTGTTGTGCCTGCATGATCTTGTCGTGTAAGCTTGTCTGCACAGTCATTCCCATTGCTCTAACGCGCAAGGGTTTGACCCGTTCCTTCCGGCTCAAAGCATCAGCAACAACGTTTGCCTTGCCCGGATGGTACTTGATCACACAATCGTAATCATTCAGGAGTTCAACCCAACGGCGTTGTCGCATGTTGAGCTCCTTCTGATCAAAAATATGTTGCAAACTCTTGTGATCAGTAAATATGGTACACTTGGTGCCATATAAGTAATGACTCCAAATCTTCAGTGCGAAGACTACGGCTCCCAATTCAAGATCATGAGTAGTGTAATTTTTCTCATGAATTTTTAACTGTCTTGATGCATAAGCGATAACTTTGTCCCGTTGCATCAGCACGCAACCAAGTCCCTGATGGGATGCATCACAATAAACGACAAAGTCATCACATCCTTCCGGGAGTGATAGAATTGGAGCATTACATAATTTTTTTGCTTCAATGTCTGAAAGGCATCCTCTTGTTTCTGTTCCCAGACAAACGGTTCGCTCTTCTGAGTTAACTTAGTGAGAGGCAAGGCTATCTTAGAAAAGTTCGAGATGAACCTCCTATAATAATCTGCCAATCCCAGAAAAGACCGTATCTCCGTCGGTGTCTTCGGAGTGTCCCAGTTCTTTATTGCTTCAATCTTGGCGGGATCTACGTATATTCCCTCACTGTTGACTACGTGACCAAGAAACTGAACTTCCCTTAACCAAAATTCACATTTAGAGAACTTGGCATAGAGCTTCTGTTCTGTCAACAGTTCCAAGATCTTTTTGAGATGTTGCTCGTGTTCTGCTTTGCTCTTGGAATAGATCAGTATGTCATCGATGAAAACAATAACAAACTGATCTAAATACGGCTTGCACACTCGTTTCATGAGGTCCATGAAAACCATGAGTGCATCCTTCTATCCGAAAGACATTATCAAAGTTTGAAATGCCCATACTTCATTCGGAATGTCGTCCCTTGTCATAACTTCGTCTTGCATTCACAACTGGTTTCTCTTGGTCTACCTGTCCTAGTTTAAATATGATTCTAGCACAGTTCTAAAATTCATCTTGTCCTAACATTCTAGAACCGGGGTTCTCTAAATCAAATGATTCGAGTTCTATTGTTCTAGGTGAAGAAGTGATAGTTTACATACTAACTGTAGCATCTAAATATCTATGGTCTTCTACTGTTCTACTAGATAAGGTTACTTTCCTAACTATAGTAACTAGACTGTAATGAAGACTCACCCTACCTTTGTTTATTTACGTAACGTTTATTTGACCTAAGACTTCCTTAGGTCACTATTCCTATTATCTTTTTGACACTGACCTTGTTTACGGCTATCATAAATGTATTGTTTCTAAATTACAACAGACTATGCAACTCTAACTAATACACCAATAAATAACTTAATGTATTAAGCTGAAATTTTGCATACCTATGGAGTCATCGGACTCCGAGTGTTCCCCAGGAGCTGGTAAAGCGAGTAGTTCCTCAGTGACTGCTGGGTCTGCTGGAGGCATTTTCCTAGGGCAGTCCCTTGCGAAATGTCCATGCATTCCGTACGTGTAGCAGTTGTTGTTGCGTTGAGAGGAAGTAGAGGTGCTCGCTTTTTGTTTCTGTTTCCTGGTCAAATTTAACCGACACTTTTGGATCCAGTGTCCGTATCTTCCACAAAGCGTACATAATACACATGAGAGTTCAGCTCGATGATGGTGGTGGCAAACTGAACAGAGGGAAGCTTTTCCCTTAGAATGTGCAGGACTTGTGGAAGATATCCTCACGGGGCAGTCTCGTGAAATGTGTTCGGATAATCCGCACACATAGCAATCCTTTCTGTATCGAGGAAGAGGATATGTAGTGTTTCCGGGATTCTGGTTATGAGTCGGGGGATTATTACAATCACGACTCCAGTGTCCCTTTTCCCCACAGTTCAGACAATGTTTGCACAGTTTATCCTTAGCATGGTGGAGACCGCACGTGGCACATAAAGGAAATTTGTCAGCATGACGCTTATGACCCTCTGACTCCGGAGCAACGGCCATCTGACGAAGAGGAATGGCCTCAGTGTAGATTACAAGGTCTCTTGATTCTTCAGGATGACACCTTTTTCGCTTCTTGCTTGACTCTCCTGTTTCCGATTTCTTCTGCTCTGTAGAAAGTAGTGGGAAAACTTTAGCAAACTCCTCACTATTCCTGATCCGGGCAATGATTCTAGGGAGAACCGCCATCAACTGTTCAGTGATCAAAGTTGCAAGTGCCTCGACTGCTGGGTCCGTCTCCTGCGAAGGTAGAGGCGGTGATGGTGGTCTTCTTGGTGACATTCTAATCATAACCAATAGAACATTGGTTAGTGCAATGATCGAATGCAGAAGACACAATGCACATAAATTCCTAATTCCTATGTTCTCTACATGTAGGGTCCCTAGGTTATAGTCTAGGCCAAACCGTTTAAATAAATGACCTATATTTCTCTATAACCATGGCTCTGATACCAATCTGTCACACCCCGAGCCGGCGGAATAGGATCGGTTGTCCCGTCGGGCGGAAGGTTCCCGAGGCGCGATATCGTGAGTGATAATCGGATTGATCAGATTGTTATATGGCACATGATACATAAATGAGAAATGCTAAATATGATAGAATTACAAAGTTAAATTACATCAGTATAGTTTATAATTTAACAATGTAAATCTACTGTTAACATCATAGGTTTCTATCTTGTATCTACACAAGATATACCAACTGATACGTGTAATGATGTCTTCAAAATATGCAAGTCCAAAATACTAAGTCTTCTATTTGAAGTCCTAGTCCAGAAGTAATGACTTCCTAACTGACCTGTTCGTCACCTGAGAAGTCATGCAAAAAGATCAAGTCAACACATGGTTGGTGAGTTCATATAGTTTTGTAACTCTGAAAATGTTTTGAACCCTTCTTTCGGTAAAGACCCTAACCTCATTAACATCACATGTATCATCCAGATCGGTATGCTTATATATAGGGCATACCCCTGGGTCAAGGCTACAACCCCGCCCAGACGACGTCCCACCACATACTAATCCGTATAGGACATTGATGTTAATGATAATTAAGCATTTTTACCTACCATACACTTTTAAACACCCATGATTCCTCTGTTCTCTGTTCCTGTAATTGCAATCGTTTGAAATTTCTCTTGATTTCATATGTTCATCATACAAATATGATTAAAACAGCAATTGTAGAATTAATTATAAAAGCTCAATTAAATAAATAAATAAACATTTAATAAAATCTAAGTCCTAATGATTGGGGCCTTTGGTCAACTCGAGTAGACTAGTCTGTCAATCAAGGTACTTAGTAGTGAAGGAGAGCTGTAAATCTCATCAAACATGTGACCTATAATCAATCAGTCTAGCTAGGACATCTTTTGATATATAGGCTTTCATAGTTCTTTAGACCGTCCATAGTTCTTTAGTTCTTTAGTTCTTTGGCACATGTTATCTTTGAGCATTTCCCAGATTTCCCCTTAAAATAGTTCTTTGTACTTAGTTCTTCCAAATAGATCGTTAGTTCTTTAACAACACACCCTTGCAATAGTTCTTTGAAAATACATCGTTAGTTCTTTGAGAATAGACCGTTAGTTCTTTGAAATAGACCTTTGAAAATAGTTCGTTGTCGAGATCTTTAGTTCTTTGAACATAGTTCTTTGAAATAGTTCTTTAGTACGTAACAGTTTCCTAAACATGAGTCTAGGATAACATATATACATGTAAAACATATAAAAGCATTCAAGTAAACAATTTACATAAAACAGTTTACGCATGCTTCTCAGCCCCACGTTTTAAAACAAAATGTTAAAAAAGGGGCAATGAACTCACCTTGTAGCTGTTGAGTTGACTTAGCTTAAACAAAAGACTGCACGCGCTCTGTATTGTAATTTGGTTTGTTTTCACGTTCCTGTATTGATTTAACGTTGTTAAGACTCGTAAGTATAAGTTTGTAGGATTTCGTGTGTGTAGATATATGTGTTAGCCCTAAAGTTGGCTAACACGCGTAAGACTTGGTCATGATCCCTGTTCGGTCCCATATGTTTGATTCAAGTTAATGACCTTATAAGTTATCATCTTGTCATTAGTTATATGCCATTTGCATTGATGAAAGACTTAGTGCTTAGTTTCCAACTCGTCTTTGTTGATTTTGTACGTTTTGAACATTTATCGCATAATTATGAATTAATTAAGCAAACATTCTTTTGACATATCTTATTTTGATCTTATGAAATGTAGTGAACTCATGTGGGCCTAATCATGGCATATGGACCGAACATTGTGACCAAGTTAATTGTTGGGCCTTTATGTAGCAAGTTGGGCCTTGGGCCCAAATCCATGGGCCTTGGAATAGTTCTTGAACATTTGAGGATGGTGAGGCTTATTTGAAAGTGTGGGACAATGATTTGGATTAATGGAATACAAAGGCCCTGCCAAAAGTTACAAGGGCTAGAGTTCAAGTAGCCTTGTGGGCCTTAATTGGGCCTCTAAGGAATTTATTGGGCCCAAGGTGGGCCTTGGTAATATTTGTTGGGCCTAGAGTCATATAAGGCTGTAGGAATTGAAATTGGTCCAAGAATGGGCTGTAGGCCAAGGGATTAGCATGGTGGCTCCAAAATGAGGGCATGGGCCTCAAAATAGGCCTTGAATTAGTTTTCTGTGGGCCTCGGGCTGATTTTGTTGGGCCCATTGAGATTTGTCTCAGGCCTTCACTAATATAACTCATAAGCCAAGTTGGGCCTTGCTAAATGGGGCTGAAACAATGATGGGCCTAAAGATTGGACTGTTGGCCTTAAATGGTGGCCTTGGGCCAAAATCTGTGGGCCAAGGGATGATTTTACTGGGCCCCTTGAATCCCATCAAGGCCTGTAGTAAAATAGAGCATGGGCCTGGTTCATTTGGGCTGAAATCGATCGTGGGCCTATTTTGTCCTTAGTTACTTAATAAACATGGGCCAAACAAGGTTTTTGAGGTTATTTACTGGGCCTACTATAGGTTCTGGGCTGGAACAGTAGAGTTGGGCCGAGATATCATTGGGCCTAGGTAGTATGAGGTTGGGCCCCTCCTGGGCCAACCAGAACACGTTTGGGCCTATGGTTGGGCTTGATGGAAACCACTTGGGCCCATTAGGGTTTGTGGTTTAGTCTTTTGAGCCTAAATGGCTACATCAATGAATTTGGGTCTTGCTAATGATTGTTGGGCCGAAATCCAAGTTCTGGGCCCAATCATAATCTTGGGCCGATTGGAATCAAGTGGGCCTGTTAGTTGTAAGTTGGGCCTTAGGGTTTATGTTTGATGCTTCTTGGCCGACTAGGGTTTCCAGCCGTGTGGCTAGCCATCCAAACAAAGTGGGTCTCGGTCGCATGATGGATCTAGGCTCATGTGTAGTGGTGACCGAATGTGGCTCGAATGAGGAGGTGGTTTAAATGGCTTGGGCGAATGAGGCTAGGTCTCTGCATGGCTGGCGAATGGCAAGTTAGCGAAGGAAGTATGGCCGAATGAGGGTGGCTT
Source organism: Mikania micrantha (assembly GCA_009363875.1). NCBI lineage: Eukaryota > Viridiplantae > Streptophyta > Magnoliopsida > Asterales > Asteraceae > Mikania > Mikania micrantha. Next base: position 50,856,370 of record CM018689.1, on the reverse strand, counting down.
TGGCGCATGAGGGGTGGCCGAAGGAGTGGAGACCAGCGAATGAGAAGGGCAGAATGAGGTCATTCGGCGCATGGGTGGGGTTCTTTCGGCCATTGACCCCTGGTCATTCGACCATCTGGTTCGAGCCATTCGGCCGTGGTTGAAGTGGTTGAGCCCCACTTCCATTTCAAGGATTCGAAGGTGACAGTGGTTAAGGGTGGTTCTTGTGGTCGTGGGGTGGTAAAGGGAGGCTTAGAACCGATTTAGAAGGTGGTGGTTGAACAAGGGTGAGAAAACCCTATTTTCGTGACTCTTCACAGCATCATACCTCGTTTTTCAGTGGTGATAAGCTTAGATCTGTTGTACTTTCAGGTAGAGGGCATCAAGAGCTACGCGTGGGCGAAAGAATCACTCGATTTCGTTAAGAAACGAGTGAGATACAAGCTTTGGAAGTTTGAAAATGGAGGTTTTTCTCAAAACCGGGATTTTAGGGTTTGAGTGGGGAAGAAGGAGAGAAAGTGAGTGAAAATGAGCTCACTCATGGTTTTTATACTCCGGTTGAATTCGGGTTCGTTTTTGTTGCTCGGTTCGCGTTTTCGTTACGTTTCCGGAAAATTACGCGTAATTTAAATAGATTTAAATAAAAGAGTTTAAATTAATTATTTTGATGAGTTTCAAAATTGTAAAATGTTATTTATATTATTTTATTAATTTACTTTCGTTCGTGTCGTGTTTTCGTTTTCGTTTCCGTTTCGTCAGATCGCGTCACCTTCGCGCGTAATTCGTTCGAATCGTCACCCGAACGAATACGACGATGGTTTTGCTTTCTGACTTTTGTTTTCTACTTTTCAGTCATTATTTCAGAACTCTAAACTCACAGATATGTTTGTGTGAATCGTCACCCACGCAAACACACTGTCAGTTCATTATTCTGAAATAACACTGTAATTGTGTTTAGATTGTGTTTCCTCACTGTCGAACTCAACTAAACATCCTGTTTTCACATTGTTCTTGTACTGACTTGTCGGTCATCTGATTCCTGTCAATTGTGGACATCAGATCGCAACCGATACGTTTCTGAGTATTGTTTGAGCGTCGTTGTTTCTCGTGACTTGTTGTGTTAATTGTAATTAAGTTTTCACTTAATAAATATAACAAAGGTTCCAAATGTACGTTGCACTTAATGTATTTAAGGTCCTGTTAATTCAAAAACTGTTTAAAATCGTATAAGTACACATAGTTACTGTAGAAAGTACACGTACCGTACGGACTTGCCGGACGATCTGGTACTTGCTGTTACAGTATGTGTCAAACATGGGATTTGTAAACGCATATAGAGGTGTTCTATATGACCTTGAGCTGTGATTCTGGCCACGTCACACCCACGTGGACTGACACCACGAGTGGGAAATTGGGGGTGTGACAGCACAGCCTAAGGAGGATGCTCAAGGGTGTTAAGAAAGTGGAAGATCAAGGCAGGCAAGGCTATGTTTGTCTTGAAGAAGAGATGTTGGAACACATCAGAGACACCATTACCCCAAAGGAGGCATGGGATGTGCTTGCGGTATTGTTCTCGAAGAAAAATGATACCAAGTTGCAGTTACTCGAAAATGAGTTGTTGTCAGTGAACCAAAATAATCTGACAATACCTCAGTACTTTCACAAGGTGAAGACCTTATGTAGGGAAATTAGAGAACTTGATGTACAAGCCAAGATCGGTGAACCAAGAATGAAACGTATTATCATTCATGGGTTGAAGGCTGAATTTAGAAGCTTTGTAGCAGCTGTACAGGGCTGGCCAACACAGCTGTCACTGAGTGAATTCAAAAATCTGTTAGCAAGCCAAGAGGTGTTAGCCAAACAGATGGGGAATTTGGCAATTGGGTCCACGAGTTCACAACCAAAGAATGTGGTAGAAACCTTGTATGCTGACCGTAGCATAGGCAAACCACGTCAGGGAAGTTATAATCGTGGGGTGACTCGCTACAATGACCAGAACAAAAACCTTAGTCACAAGGACAAAAAGGTTAGTGGACATGATTCACAAGATTCAACAGGTGATCGGAAAACTCGCAGCTATGGAAAGAAACAACTGTCTTTCAAGTGCTACAACTGTGGGGGGAAGGGCCATATTGCCCGCAATTGTAACACTCCTATCCAAGAGGAAGGAAATTCAACGGAAGTTCAGGCTGACAAATGTGGGACGTAGAGGCTTATGTAGCCCATGTTGTCCAGGATGAGGCACTGGTTGCTACAGCCAGGAATAAACCTAATAAGCTAGATGAATGGATAGTAGACTCGGGGTGCTCAAATCACATGACAGGGGAGAAGGAACAGTTATCGAATCCGGTTGAGTACGGTGGAAGTTGAGTTGTAATCATAGCTGACAACTCAAGATATTCCATAGCTCACCTGGGAGATGTTCAGTTTCAAGCAGGGCCAAACAAGAAAGACCTAACTTTGCAAAATGTGTATCATGTTCCAGGTATGAAGAAAAACCTTTTATTAGTTCCTCAATTTACATCAGATGGAAATTATGTTGTATTTGGACCAAATGATGTCTGAATTTTTGATCATTTGGAAACCAACTCGAAGCCAATTCTTGAAGATCATAGAAAGCAAAATGTGTATGTGCTTTCTGCTGAGTCTGTCTATGTGGAAAAGACAAAGAACAATCAGAATGTAGACCTTTGGCACATGCGGTTAGGTCATGTGAATTATGACAAGTTAGATCGCATGGTGAGTAAAGAGTTGGTGAATGGTTTGCCAAAGTTACAAGTGCAATATGGTCTAGTTTGTGCTGGCTGCCAGTATGGGAAAGCGCATCAGCTCCCTTATAAGCCAGCCACTATCCACTCCAAAGGCCCTCTTGACTTAGTACACACCGATATTTTTGGCCCAGTCAATAAGAAATCCATAGGAGGTATGGTGTATATGATTGAATTTATTGATGATTACCCTAAATTTGTTTGGGTGTACTTTATGCAAAGCAAGTCAGAAGCATTGGCCAGATTCAAGGAGTTTCGGTTAGTGGCAGAAAGGGAAACTGGAAGGAAGGTTAAAGTTTTAAGGTCTGATAATGGTGGTGAATATATGTCCCGAGAATTCAGCCATTTTCTGAATGACTGTCAAATAGGCAGACAGTTGACATGCCCGTATACACCCCAGCAGAATGGTGTCTCTGAACGCAAAAATCGCCACCTCACAGAAGTTTCTGGTAGCTTGATGCACAACAAGAATGTTCCGGGTCAGTTATGGGCAGAGGTTATGCAGAATGCAGCCTATGTGACGAATAGATTACCTCAACAAGGGCTCAACTTCTTGACTCCATATGAGAAGTTGTACAAAGTGAAGCCAACTGTAAGTCATTTCCGTGTTTTCGGTTGTGTACGCTACGTTTTTGTTCCTAACAATCTCAGGCACAAACTTGAAAAGAAGGCAATTCGGTGTATTTTCGTTGGCTATGATAACCAACGAAAAAGGTGGAAGTGTTGTGATCCGAATACCGGGAAATGCTATGTGTCTCGCAATGTTGCTTTTGACGAGACATCCTCTTGGTGGTCCACAGAACAGAAGATACTCCCAGATTCACAACAGTTGCAAGATGAGTTGCAAGCTTCTAAGGTGGATTTGAGGTTTGAAGTTACAACACCCGATGAAGAACATGATGAATCAGTTCAACATCAGGAAGAAGGTGGTGTTGAAGAACTACCATTTGAAGAGTCTGGGCTGAGAAGATCAACGAGGATTCGAAGACAAAACCCTCGTTATGCAAATGTAGCAAGTTCAGAGGAAACTCTGCGTGAACCAGAATCATTCGAAGAACCTAGTAAACATCATGGGTGGATGTTGGCCATGGAAAGCGAAGTTGTAGCCTTAATCAGTAATCAAACCTGGGAGCTTGTTCCCCTTCCAGTTGATGTTAAACCCATTACCTGCAAGTGGGTTTATAAAATAAAACGCAAAACTGATGGTACAGTTAAACGTTTAAAGGCTCGTTTGGTGGCACGGGGATTTACGTCGTTTGGTGGCGCGGGGATTTACGCAACAGTTCGGTTTTGATTATGAAGACACATTCAGCCCAGTGGCAAAAATAACGACGGTTCGAATGATTCTTGCCTTGGCAGTCAACCAAGATTGGAAGCTTTATCAAATGGATGTTCATAATGCTTTTCTGTATGGAGAATTAGACCATGTAATACACATGGAACAACCTATTGGTTTCGTGAATTCAGAACATCCAAAATTTGTGTGCAAGTTGAAGAAGGCAATTTATAGATTAAAACAGTCGCTCCGCGCATTGTATGGAAAAATTTCTGAATTTTTAGAACATAATGGTTTTGCTAGCACTTCAGCAGATGCTAGCCTGTTTGTGAAAGTGCTCGGATCCAAGGTGGCTATAGTGCTTGTGTATGTTGATTTAATTATCACAGGTGCTTATGTTGAGGTGATAACACAACTAAAAAAAACCTGAAAACCCGGTTCAAGATGAAGGATTTGGGGTTACTTGGATACTTTCTTGGCTTAGAAGTGAATTATAAGAAGAATGGGCTATTGCTACACCAAAGTCAGTACGTGAAAGACTTGATTCAAAGGTTTAGAATGGAGAACACAAAGGCTGCTGCAACTCCATTTGAACCAAGTTTAAGGCTGTACCCAGATGAAGGGAAAGAGGCTGATGATGTGACCGAGTATAGACAGATGATTGGTAGTCTTATCTATTTGACTCTAACAAGGCCCGATATTTCATTTGCAGTCGGTGTACTTAGTAGATTCATGTAGGCCCCTCGAAAACCTCATGTATTTGCTGCTCGACGGATTCTGAGGTATCTCAATGCAACAACTGGAGTTGGCGTTAAATTTACAAAAACCGTATCACCAGAGTTGGTAGGTTTTTGCGATTCAGATTATGCAGGAGATCTAAGCATGAGGAGATCAACTACAGGATATGTGTTTATGTATGGTATGAGTCCAATTTCGTGGAGCAGTAAGTTGTAGCCAACTGTTTCTTTGTCCACAGCCGAAGCAGAATACCGAGCTGCAGCAATGGCAGCCCAAAAGCTTGTGTGGTTAATTCAATTATTGAAGGATACGGGTCAAAGAGTGGTGCAGCCTGTGAAGCTGTGCAGTGATAATCGTTCAGCCATACAGTTAGCTGAAAACCCGATCTTTCATGCTCGTACCAAACACATTGAAGTGCATTACCATTTTGTTCGAGAAAAGGTACTGACAGGAGATATTGCTTTGGAGCATGTGGATACTAATGATCTGGCTGATATGTTAACCAAAGGATTGCCGGTTCATAAGTTGAAAAAATTCTGCAAGTTTTTGGGTTTGAAGAGTGATGATGTTGAAAGGGAGTGTTAAAGCATGCAACATATCACATGAGCTAAAGTCTACGTATATGGAAGGGTTGTCTGCATGGTTTATTTAATTAATTGTTTATTAATTTAATGTCTTTTCCTATAGTAGTGGGTAGATACTTTCTCTTTCTATGATACGTTAGTGGGTAGAGTAATGGAGTATTGTGTAGTTGTTTAGTACAAAAGAAAGCTTTGTTTATTTGTTACTTTTGTACTGCAGTTTTTTGAGTTGTTCAATCAAGTGAGAACATTTGTTGTTCTTAACCCAGACGAAAGCGTGTGTGTGTTTCATTATTGTGTTCAATTATTTCACTTTGTATTTTAACAGAAACAAGAGGCCTTTATGCAATCACATAAGCATTATGCCTAGAAAAATACACAGGTTGGATTGGATTGAATAACATATCTTAATCCGTTCTATTTCATAATGTCACTCATTTCAACCCACAATACAATAATTATTTACCGAAATCTATCCATATATCTTGTTATGGACCAAGATTGTCACGTCTAATAACCATCTTAAGTATAAAAAATTGCATGCGTTTATGCCCAAAACACCATTATCCATTTGACATAAGTAATAAAGTAATCCACTTAATAAATAACATTCAATGAAGTCAGCAACATTTTTACTTTTCTTGATGTAAAATATCACTAAGTAATGATTTTTGAGATCATGAAAAGGAAAAACACTCAAAGAAATATTAGATGTTTAAACTGATATCTAGCAATAATATTGAAAGGAGCAAGGAATAATAAAATGATTATGAGATCTGGTTATAATTCCTCTTTCTTATGATCACCATTTGAGGTATGAGTCTGACCTTCATCAATGTTGATTTTGCCATTGTGGTCATTGGCATGGAGTTCGGCGAAAACATCATCGAAAGAACGATCTCCTGGTCTTCTGAAAAACTGATCCCCAATCTTAATCTCATATGCTTCTGGTTGGATTAGTATAAAGTCTTTCAACTGAACCATCAAAATGCAAATTAACCCATGAAGATGGTCAAATTAACAAATTGCATGGTTCATTTGCTGATTTGTTTATATTTTATTACTATTGGCCTTTCAATATCACGTGCTACTCATGTGACTTGGAGGGAAAGGTCATCTAGTGCAATCATGTCCAAGGCACATCAAAATGGTTGTACATATTGCACCACATGACACATGTATGTCAAGTCAACAATCAGTAAATTTGTTGCAAAATTGACAAAAGAGCATTATAATTTGTAAAGTCAATGTTTCGGATGAACTATAGAAATTAGATGCAGAATAAAACCATCAACGGCATACATTCAATCACTGATCCAGTAAATTTATATTCAAATTGCGTTGTTATTGGCATATTTATCAAATTTATGGTGGGTGTTTCAGAAATATGAAAAGCTATTTCAAACAAACCTCTAGAGTGTCTTGGCCTTTTTCCAGAGTGAACATGATTGTGCTGGCATCAACACCCATGAATTTGACCTCTATGCCTCCTGTTCTTGCAACTTTGCTCCATTTCATTGCCAAATTTGTTATCATATCCTGCAAAATTATAGATTTAAGAGCTTTTTTCTATTTAAGTTCACCAAAATGGCATACGCGATTATGTTCCCTTATAAAAATTCCTCATCAAGAGTACCCATTTTGACACAAAAATATAAAGCATGAAGTCAACAGTCGTGCATATTGATCAATTTTGACTTTACATATCTACAAGTTTTAATATGATAACTCTCAGGAGTTCCTCACCAAAGCCCTAAATCTGTTCCAGTATGAGTGTCACAAGCCTTTTGGGAGGGCTCACAAGGTAATGAAATGGATATTAAGATATTACCAGGATCTTGAATCAAACTTGTAAATTAAAATCTCGAGTACATGTCCTCTTTCTCTTCAAAGTGATTACAACAACAAGAATCGTACCTCAGAAACAACTCTCCTAACAAAGCTACTGGAAGGGTATGAGGAAATTAGGATGTAGGCAAACTTTATTTTTACCTCTAAGAAGAGAGGTTGCTTCGAAAGAAACCCGTGGCTTGAAAATCTCTTCAAAGTGATTGTTGTATCTTAAAATAATCACATTCAAGTAATCACCAGATTAGATTACAGAAACCCCTTTGATGTAACTACATCTTCAAGTTCTAAATTTTAAACAAATCTTTTTTTTTTTTCTGCAGCCCCCCCTCTTTTCCGATACCTAAAAATCTATATCTCAGAAGGAAATTGTCATAATGTCGAGCTACATGCTGCTGGCTAAATAAGGAATGCATTGCATTATGCAGAGTGTTCTGTAACTTTGAGACACTGGTTTTAGAACTGCGGATCCAAAACCTGGCTAGTGGCAGACGATCTCATGAACATCTTAATTTTGATTTTCTTAAGTTATGTATGATGAAATCTGCTACTTGGTATCTCTAATCCTTTTTTAAAATCAATAAGATCAATATCTTGATATCTATATCTCGCAATGAATTCGAATTTGATACACTAACCTATTCCGAATAGTTAAAACCGGTCATTAGCTAACTAAGACATAACGTAACGAAAGACTCGAAACTCGAAACGGAAATGCAGCTAAACTTACACAATTGTAACCAAGTTACCGGAGTTCGTCGAACGCCTAATCGCAGCTTAACAAAACCAAACGACGGTCCGTAGTGTCGTTTCATCATCTCATCTTGCATCTGACCCAAATCCATCTCGGAGAAATCCGACGGCGGCGGATCAAACGCTTTATCCGTAGCTTTCCTCTTCTTTCCCCATTCCTTCCACGCGTCATCCTCCTCATCGTCCACGACATCATCTAGTTCGTCAGGGATGCGATATCGCGAACTTTTCCCGCCAAATACGCCGCTGACTTCGAACACGATTAAAATCAGAAGGACAAGTAGGAGACGGAGGTGGATCGGCAGATATAACACGTCCGCCGGTAACGGCACTGGCGCCGATCTCGATTGATTCGCCATTGATTTCGGTCGGTTGTGTGAGTGATGACTTTATATTAGCAAACAGCTTTAACGCCGAGCCTAGGCACGTTATGAGTATTGCCCATTTAGGTGAGGCTACACAAATTAATGACTCGTTTTGTTTTGTTTTTTTTTTTAATCACGAAGGTTTCAATCGTGTGAACCCATTGTTTTCAGGTCATACACCAAAGTCTAGTTACATGTACCTTCAATGAGCCACCACAGCCACCTCAGCAAGGTCTAGTTACATGTACCTTCAATGAACCACCACAGTCACCTCAGGAGGAAACCCAACTGAGAAAACCCCCTGAGGCCCTGACCCACCTCAAACCCCTATTTCGCTGAGGGAAGGATTTGAACTCAAGACCTCCCATTTGGTAGAATCTTGGTGTACCAACAAGACTACTCGTAAATTCGTAATACATAAGGATGCATTTACAATATACGTTTTAGACATATTAACTTTTTACTCATCACTTATACATGCACCCTCTCTTCTTTTTTTAACTACAACTCATCTTTTTCACATGTATCATCTTTCTTTCATATATTTTTCTCACACAACTCTCTCTCTGTATTTGAATGCACGTACCCACGTGCGTGTGGGCGACGTGCACCCCTCCGGTGTGCCATTCCCACATACTTCCTCCACCTCACCACATGTGACCTCTTCTATGAGTGCATTGGATAAATGTTAGCAAATAATACATTATATTTTATAAGTACAAATTTAACACGTACAACCATGATTTATGTCAAGACTATTATTAAAATTACATAAAATGATACGAGTAATATTTATATAGAAACATACTATTATGTAGTGGTGCACAAACCTTTTTTTTTTTTTCGCCACACCGGTTCGTTTAGAAACCAGTCATGTTTAGTCAATGATGGTCCTAAACCGGTTTGGGGTGAAACCAGCTCGATTTGGAAACCGGTTTGAGAGAATAGGATGCCAAACCTGTAGGAACCCGTTTGGATGGTTGAAACCGGTTTGGGTGGTTTGAAACTGGTTTGGGTCGGTTTGTAACCCGGTTTAAAAGCCAAAATCTCGAACCTATACCAAACCGGCGGTTCAGACCGGTTTGGCTAGAACTGGTTTAAGATCAAGTAAATACCGGTTTGTAAATCCAAACCGGTTTTTTTGTTCACCTCTACTATTATGATTATATTTTTATGTTCGTGGATAAAGTTTAAATGATTATAAGGCTTTGTTTGGATGGGTGTTAAAGATGTCATTAATTCTTATATTATCTAGGATAGTAATATGTTAATAGACATTATTACTGTCGTCATTGATAGATGTTGTATCTTGTGCAAGTGAGATAATTATTATAATTATATAATCAATGTTAGCAAATAATAGATTACATGCTATAAGTTTAGTTTAACATGTACAGCCATGATTTATGTTGAAGATCATTATCCTTACATAAAATGATAATTTTTAATCAAAACTTACCATTATGATTATATTTTATGTTCGTACACGAAGTTAAAATAATATATAAATATGTAAATGTTTATTTATATAAATGATTCATTGCAAATATTATGGTTCTTGTGATGTAAGTTTTATATAATCTTGCATCATATTACTAAGGGTCTAACATTTTAACAATTCTTGTGTTTATTTATTATGAGATTAACCAGTTGATGTAAAGAAAATTTGTTACCTTTCATCGAGTTGGTATATTTACTATTTGTGTTATTAGTTAAATATTTCTTAAAACCCGAACTGAAATCGCTGAAAAACCCGAAAATCAAAAACCAAATAGTACGTTAAGAAAATCTAATAACCAACTTTTTTGGTTTCGGTTTAAGAAAAAAACATAACCGGGCACACCCATATAGTATAAAGTTTACAAAACTTAACCTATACTTAGGAATTGATCTTTATATTTTTGCCAATTGCAGTTGATTATTGAAAGTCACATGGGCTCCTTTTCTTCTCGTTAGTCATCATCATTATACTTAGTATATCCCATCATTAGCGAAGTTAAGGTAGGGTCTAAGGAGAGTAAGATGTTGACAACATTACCTATATCCCGTAGGAATAGAGAGGCAGCTTCCAATAAGACACCCGGCTCATGATGCTTGACTAACCGACCAACTCAATGGTTTTAATGTTATTTTCACAAAAACAAAGTAAAATAACGTTAAAATTAGTACAACTTTACTTTTGTCCCTTAAGGACTGACATATATATATATATATATAGACACACACACACTATATACGCGCATCACAAACTAGGCTTTTGAATATGCTAAACTAGGCTTTTGAATATGCTAAAAGCATGGGTAGCAAACCCATACTTTTGGTGGCTTTTTCTTACAAGTTTACACCATACATCATTATACTTTTTTTGTATCATTTTGTCCATGACTTTAGTATATGTATTGTGTATGTTTTTCTTGCATTTTTAGTCCAAGAAAAACACGAGAAAGAGGGGGCAAGGGTTGCTGTTAGACAACACCAAAAAGGAAAGAAATAAAACATTAATTGGTTGAGAAACTTGATAAATTCATACGTTTTGTATCCAGTTTATCTTGGTTTGTTAAGATGTCTAATTAGCATGGCTGTAGAAGTCCCTAGGCGCTAGTTGGGCGACGAGGTACCGCCTAGGGATTAATCGGCGTTAGGCGGATTTGAATTTTTATATGTAATTTTACAAATATTTATTATACACACATATTAATATCAATAATTTAATATAATACTTCAAATATATTAAAAAATAAACTTAAACATACTAAATCAAATACTTGAAATTACAAACTTAAACACAAAATTCTGAGTTTATAGATGGATTTCGATGTTTCGTGGTGGGGTTCAATGTTTCAGATGTTGGATTTAATGTTTTAGAAGTATTTAGGGTTGATAAATGTCTCGAATAATCAACTATTTAGGTCATTTTTACTTGAAAAAAGCCAAAAAACCAAAAACAAAAACAAAAAAAAGGCCGCCTTGGCCACCTAGGCACCGCCTAGAGCAAAATCGAGAAGGAATCTAGGCGCCTAGGCACCGCCTAGACCGATTTTTACAACCATGCTAATTAGTAATTACATTATCTCACAATATATATTCACTACTAAAGAGAGCTTTAGGCAGATGTGTTAATCGGGTCGGTAACAGTTATTTGGTTTGTTAAGATCAGGTTATTTGAGTTTGAAAATGTTGAGCCTATATCCAAAACCTGACCCGAATAAAAATATGTTCATTTGATCTAAATCTATCATAATACCCAGAATAAAGTTGATTTTTACATCCAAACAATCCAAATAAACATGTTTTTTTGAGTTGAATTCATATATCTGATTTAAAGAAGCAAGATTTTGGATATTTGCTATCCAATCTGATTCGAACAAGAAAAATGGATATTAGACTAGTGTCTATCTGAAGACTAGTGTCTATCTGAACTACCTGAATAAGAAATAAGATTGGTTTTTTCTTGTTTCGAATACGATTCGGAATTCGAATTTATCTGGATTTTGGTTTTTATGAACACCCCTAGGCCCTAGCTTTAGGGAGTGAATAGTCTTGACATGGGATGAAGACTAGCATCTTAGATTAAGCTTATGCTACCAGAGAAGAGCAACTTGGGTTTAGGACCATTAACCACTTTTCTTTAAAGGTTGTTATACTCTAAACACACAATTATGTCTGGTAAAATAGGCGGGTTAGGTGGGGTTGAGTAACGGGTCAGAACGTGTTCGGGTCAGGATGAGTGCGAGTCAGAACGAGTTTTAAGCCAATAATGTTACGCATTTCAACCCATTATACTATAATTATTTACCAAATCAACCAATTTCCTTGATTTGGTTAAAATTGCCACCTCTACATACAATGAATGCATTTTTTAACTGACATACCACTACCACACTTCTTATTCCTAAGAATTCATTCAAAGTTCTTTTGCAACCCGAGTGTAACCACACCATGAGCAAGGCCGGCTTTGATGTGTAAACAAAAAAGCCCTAGCTTAGGGCCGTCAAAATATAGAAGCCTCAAATTTTTGAGACTTTTTCTCAAATTTTTGAGACTTTTTTAAAAGTCATATTATTCTATTCATACTTCTAAACTACATCTCAATATTCCTTATTTGCTTGGATTTGAACCCAATACCTATTTTCTAAGAGACAATATATCTACCAAATAAGATAGTTTCACGTTGGCTTTTGGGCCTTTTTTAACGAATTATGATTTGTATAAAAAAATTGTTTTTAATATTTTTAATTAATCTTCATATTTTGTTTGTGATTTGTGTTTTTTGTAACTTTCTCCTTGATTATATATACCTTTCATGTAATAATCTTAAATAAAAGGTAAGAGTTTTTATACATAGTAGAAAAAAATTAACAATTTTCACTCCGCTTTAGACCATCAAAAAGTTTGAGCCGGCCCTGATCATGAGTGCTTAATTTAATGCACTTATTTAAACAAGAAGTGGTCGTTACTCGTTAGTGCCACTCAAACCTCATATGCAGTGGCGAAGTATAGTGAGGGCTGGGGGGGGCGACCGCCCCCCCTATTTTTTTCGTTCAGTGGTGTACATTTCCCGATTCGTAGTGCAAAATTTTTAAAAATTTTTATTTCGCCCCCCCCCCGGAAAAAAAAATATATATCCTATGTTCGCCCCCCCTGAAGTTTCGCCCCCCCTACGCTTGGGGTCAAGCTCCGCCACTGCTCATATGAACATTATACACTGGATGTGGATTTTCAAACATAAATTTAATTACGACGTATCACTATAATGCTCATCTAGTTTGTGATGGCATGCCTTAATAAGTAAACATCGATCATGGAGAAATTTTATGTCATGTGGTTAAACTTGCTATCGGGGGCCGCCCCCCTCTTTTTTCCTCCGTAGTGTTAATTTTTCGGCCAAAATGTTATTTTTAGTTAAAAATCGCGGTTTCGCCTCCTCGCTTAAAAAAATTAACATGTATTCTAAGTTTCACAAATTTCCGTCCCCTCTCACTTTGCTCAAGCTCCGCCACTGCTACTATAATAGGAGGAGTGTGAATGATTGCCTTATCACACTTGTGAAGATACACCAACTTCATGTCAGTGTCTTCTCAAAAAGTCATTATACATTCTTAAACAAGACTCGCATGGTACCGATGTTTTAATCTATATTTAAAGGGTCTATCTAACTAATAACTAATCTTTTTGTCATCTTGCTGAAAAGTGCTCAATTACGTAACAATACATTTCTCTTCAATGAGGACGATGATTTGTATATCTATTTGTGTGTGTTGGGAGATTGTGAGAGCATGTCCCTTTTTTCTCTTTATATTCCTTTATACAGGGTCATTTTTAGGATTTTGTAGGTCTCTTGTATCAATTTGTTATGAATTGAGGGTCGTCCTTTATGTTGGACCCCACCATAACCTGCATGTATATTGCATCATGAGTACCAAAGGTGAGACTAGCCTACTTGGTAGAGGCTTACTCTTAGAATGGGAGGTCATGGGTTCAATCCCATGCAAGGGCGTAATTATGGTGTAATTTAGGTGAGAGTAAGCTTAGCCGTTCAAAAAAAAAATGAGTACCAAAGACTTGTTGAGTATGTAATTCGGTTGAGCATTCATCAAAGTCAATAGTCATGTGTTGTTCATCACTATCAATGTAACCATTTTACTTAGGGTGTGCTCGATTTGGGTTTTTTTATCTTAAACCAAAACTAAAAAAAGTTGGTTATTATATTTTATTAACAGGTCGGTTTTAGGGTTTTTTTTTTTGGTGATTTTGGTTCGGTTTTTTGAATTTTTATTTTTTTAAGAAACATGCTTAACTACTAAATATTTATTCAATATACTTATACCAACTTGATGATCAGTACATGTTTTTTTTTCCCTAATCACATGATTAATCTAATAACAAAAAGCAAAAAGAGAAAAATTAAAGAATGAACTTGACTAAAATGTCAAAATATTCCAGTAGTCTATAAAGCTATTTGGTTTAGCTTGGTTATATACATCAGTTTAGTTAATATTTCGGTTTGGTTGAGTTGTATACACGAGTTGTGTTGATCACTTTGGGTAAATTTTACTTTGTGTTGAGCCATAGAATTTTTCTAGCAGTAAATTTACTTTTGGACGGGTGAATCATGTCACCACACTATGTTTTTCTGGCGAAAGGGTGATTTATGTGCCATGATGTAGCTGGGTGACCAACCGCTTGCGGTTCAAAGAAAACCATATGGTCTCTGTGATATTTTCTTTCATAACATGTTTCCAATATTTACACATCATCCTCATCATCTATACACCATAGTTAGGTTAAATTAACCACATTATACACATAACTTTTTACTCATACAGATGTTTTAAATATTTTTAATATTAAAAAAAATATAAAAATGTAGTGTGATTGATGCACTTGTGTACCAATAACCCAACCCTTTATATATTTAATTAGTTCAATTAATTTTTCTACTTAAGGCATAATTACTAGTGTTAAATATTAAAAATTTAAATAGCCTATATTTTATTTTTTTAATGGTTTGGTACGACGACACCCAAGACAAGATTTCAACCATTCCCTCGGATTTGACGCTTTGGGACGTGTGCTCGAGCCCACTCCAAGAGGAATTTCACGACTGGGTAAACCTCTAACCATGGGCGGCTCGAGGGAGGGGCAAACCCGACCCCCGTCCCGGGCCCATTTAAGATCCGTTCAAATGAGAATTAATAAGGCGAAGCAAACTAAAAAGAAACTTTATTTAATAGATGCAAAAAATCATTTTCTTTAAAGTATAGGAAGTTACTTTCATGCCCTTAAAACTAAATATGTCAATTGGTTCGGTTAACGGTTTCTACGGTCTGGTTTAATCGGTTTTCAATATTTTTCTCTATCAAAAAACCGAACCGAATTCGAGAAATGGTTTGGTTCTAATTTCGGTTAAAACTAAACGAACAAATTGAAAGCCAAATAAATCGAATTCATTCGAATAAACGATTAAAATCAAATAAACTGTTTAAAAACCGAATAAACCGATATGAATAAATTGAATTCAACTGAGTAAACCGAATTCAATCTTATATATCATTAATAAGATAATAAATTTAAATTTGAATTTGGTTTAATCGGTTAACCAAACAAACCAAATTTATAAAAAAATGGAATTAAAAACCGAAATTCGGAATTTGGATACAGCTAGAACCAAAACGAAAACCGAATTCAGAATTCGGTTCGATTTTTTAGTTACGAATACGTTTTGGTTTTCGGTATTAAACGGTTTTTTGGTTTTTTTGAACATCTCTACTTTAATATTTGCATTCGCTAGGGGGGCTTTTTTCTCCGGCTCGTTCTGGGCACGCCAATTCTCAGAGCTGTCTTTGCCTTTAACATTGACTCAACAAATATGCTTTGACATGGATTCGAACCCAAGCCCTGTCACAGAAATTGGGCAACTATTAGACTATAAGCCCTTTGATAAATTCTTCTAATTATGTTTACGAGACTCAATCGTATTAATTTTTATTTGCCTCGGAAAATCCAACGCGAAATTATGCATGTTTTTAAGTTTTGTCAAGAAACTATGCATACATACATCCACTCATGTTTTTATCATCCCAAAAAATATATAAACTAGTTTATTGGTATGGCGTATGGCATGTTATTGCGTGAAAGAAACTAGTATATTCAAACACTTGGTGATGTAACTAAAACAATATATACTAATGATTCTTGGCTCAAATGATTGAAAAAATGTACCTTGTGGCTTCAATATTGGGAAGATCACAGGTTCAAGTCCTGACATGGACAAAATAGATGTTTTATGCTGGGCTAGGGATTTTCTGTCACCTATGGTGGGTTTCTTCCTATTAGGTGTGAATATGATCGGGTGGGTCTATGACCCGTCAGTGATCTAAATTGCCGTTAAAAAAAAACTAAAACAATAAAGAAATACAATACATCTTTGATTCGTAATCCTTAATATCATTCCATCATAAAAGAATACAAATGTCGTGGTCAAGTTTACAACAACTATCTTTTAGGTTTTACGTGAAGATGACAACACATATTTGCGTTTTGATATACGAATCGTGACGAAATACCCGCTGAAACACGCGAGGAACACGCTAGTTTCTATACAAAATCATCTCAACTTAAACTTGTGTTGTCATGTGATGTTCTTATTTTTTACTCATTTAAGAAAATACAGCGTATTATAAAATGGGCATACGAGACCTAATGACTCGTATGTGATACTCATGTTATAAGAACAAGACACATGAAGTAATCATCTAGGTACTTTGAAGCTAGAAGTGGAACACACCCATGCTCAAGCTTTAAGTTTAATCATTTGCTCTTTCTACCATGTTGTAATTTAGCCATAATAAGATATCGTTTCCATCCTTAAACAAAAGTTTTAGTCGGCTGATAGATGTTTATTAATATAAATAAATAATACAGATAAATAGACAATCAAGTCTCTCAACGAACCAATGATTGAGTATTTTTTTGTTAATATTTTTATTTTTTTGACACATGTATATATGATATTGGTTTGGTTTATTTGGTTGGGTTGATTGTGAATGACTGAAAAAATTAAGTTTGGTTGGTTATGCAAATAAAAGAGAAATACCTTAATTTTTAGTGAATAGTCTTGATTGTGTGGTTTGTGAATGAGTGCAGTCTATTTTATACACTTTTTGATCTTGATATTGTATATTAGTCGATTTTTAATTTAGCATGTGAGTTGAACTTTTAACGATTTTAAAATAAATAACTTTATAACATACCTTAAAACCATTAGACCAATCATTTTTTTATTTGTAAACACACACTTTATATGTGGACTTGTTCAACTTCTGAAATCACATGCATACGATTTAAACTCAAAACCGCTTATTTAATATAATATTGAATGTCTCTTTCAAATGGAAGGTCAGAGGTTCGATCCTCTTTGGGCACATTTAATGGATATCCAGGTGATGGAACGAATCTGGGCTTTATCCCGGGTTCGAACCTAATGGGGGGCGAGGGTTTACGGATTCAATCCGGTTCCTGCGCATTTGGGGGGCACACTAACCCACACCGGAGATTGGAGTAATCCAATCTTGGCTATCACTCGCCAGGAAACTGAAGATAGCACGTTGGTTTAGTTTAACTGTTGTTCAAAAAAAAATGTAATCGAATTGCTTCCTTGAATTCTGGGCTCAAATTACACCTAAAAAACGATTGAATTTTCGTTTTAAATTCATTAAAAAAAATCCTAAGATTTATGTGTAAATGAGTTGCTATAATAATAAAATAACAATTCTTTATGACATCATATACTATTATACTATTACACCTCCCCTGGCCACACCAAACATCGAAAAATAATTGGGGTAAAAAATTAGATCGTTCTAGGGTTTGACTGACGAAATTGCAAAAAGCAATTGGGCGTGAAATCTCCACGCACCACTAGGTGAGTGAGAACGAAATCCTGTGCTGAAATCATACGATTCTTCCGGCAACTTCTGCGGCTCACCGTCTTCAAGATCCATCGCAATGGTGGCCCACACGATCTGATTGGCGTCAAATCAAAATTACCCGAAATTCTCGATTATTTTCGGGAAGCGAAAATTTTCGTCTTCATAGAGACATATAGTAGCCGTTGAGGGTTAATAAAGAGGTTTAACCGACAACGATTTAATTTACAAGCATCGGGATTAACTACAGAAGTTATTGTACAATTTTTGTATGCAATCTGGTGGAGGGGATCAGCAGGGTGGTGGTGGCCACGGGCGTAACATGGTGGCCGGACCACCATCTTCATCTGCATCGCCGTCGTCCTCTATGTCGCCGTTGTCGCGACAGCATGTGGGGTTTGATCTGATGACGCACCAACAGCAACAACAGCAAAGACAGGTTAGGGTTTCTGGATTAGCTGAAGTAAATTTACGCCAATTTCATCATTCTGCTTAAAATTGTTTCTGACAACCGTTATCATGAATTATAAATTTATAATTATTCATCTGGCTACATAAATGAACTTTTGGAGTTTTGGGATGTGACCTTTTGTTTAATGCTCTGGAAACGGGTACACTTGTTTAATTATATATGTCAAATTCATTTATGCTGGCGATTAGAAAAAGATCTTAAATTTCACACTTGGAACATTATCTGATATTTGTGTGGCTTTTTAAATTTTTTTTTTTTTTTTTGCTATTGGTTTTACTTTTTAACTTTTTCTCATCAGCATTATGCTACTATTTTTCTAAATTTTGACAAGGTAAGTCTTGTGTGTGTGTATATGATTGTAGAAGTATTCAATGAATAGATATTGATAGGGTGTTTATTTCTTTATTGAAACGGTTCTGTTCTTCTGTTGCAATTGAATTGTGTGTACATTGTTTATGCAGTCATTACAACAGCAGTTACTCAGAAACCCTGAAGGGAGAGAAGCGATATTGGCATATCAAGCTGGAATTAGTCAAGGAGTATTAGAAGGTGGTGTTGCATCACGTGCTGGCTCTATGCAACAAATGCAACAAGGAGTATTAGAAGGTGGTGTTGTATCACGTGCTGGCTCTGGCTCTATGCAACAAATGCAACGTGTAGCTCTGCAGCATGGCCAAGAGGAAGGACAAAGTATAAGACATGGTATAGATCAACGCATGATGAACCCAGTGCAACAGGCGTACATGCAATATGCCCAACAAGGTGAAAGTCAAAGTCAAAATCAAGTTCAAAATCAGAAGCATTTTACCATTCCAACATCATTTGGCCAGTCAGTTCCTGGGAGTAATACAGGTCCAATGCAAGTCCCACAAGCTCAACAGGGCATCCATAATATGGGAAATAGCCAGGTGGCATTGGTGGCCCAAATGCAGGCAATTCAGGCTTTGGCACTTGAGCGTAACATTGATCTCACACTTCCTCAAAATGCTAATCTGATGACACAACTAGTGCCGATAATGCAGTCTAGGATGTTTGGTCAACAAACAGTCAACATGGGTCCACAGTCAAACCAGCAGGTCTCTTCTCCGCAAGTTGTAAATGCCAGTTCTCCTCGTAGTGACATATCTGGTCATTCAGGCTCTACAAAAGGAAGGCAAGTAATTTCACCTGGTCATCTGGGGTCAACGCATAATTCCACATTGGTCAACATTTCTAGTGCTGGTCAAGGTCAACAGTTCCCTATTCATGGGAGGGAGAACCAGTTAGCACCTAGGCAACCCACTGTTAGCGGTAGTGGGATGTCGTCTATGCCACCCCCACAGTCACGTGCTAACATGAGCCAGGGTGCAGATCATTTTGGCAAAAGCATGGTGGCTGACTCAGATTCGTTGCAAATCCAGCATGCTAGACCGCAAATGCACAGGTCTTCCCCTTCAGCTAGTGATGTTGGATTGGATAACCCTTTAACATCTCAGAAAGCTCAAAAAGCATCCCCGGGCTTTACAAAACAACAATTTCATGTTCTTAAAGCTCAAATTCTTGCTTTTAGGCGTATAAAGGTTTGCAAAACTTGTATTTTATTTATTTATCTTATCAGTACAGACTACTTTTGTAGATGCTTTCTTTTTTACTTATTTGTTGGGTTCTTAATTGACTTGATGACAGAAAGGAGAGAAAACTCTGCCTCATGAATTACTTCAAGCTATTGCACCACCTCCACTTGAAGTGCAGTTGCAGCAGGTTATTGCTCCTTCTAGTAGAAGTCCTATGGAGTCAAAAAACAAGGATTTTCAAGCTGTGACATTGTCTTCTGGTATGAATAATCTGAAAAGAGAAGTGCATGAGGAGAAAGCAGTTGCAGGTTCAACAGCTAATGCACAAGGTACAACTGTTGTAAATGAAACTCTTTCAGCTTCTCTTCCTGCAAAAGAAGACCAGAGAATTCCTGCAATTTCTTCCAAACAGGAACATGTGGTAGAACATGGGGCTCAGAGAACTTCTCATACAGATGAGGGTCCCACAGACAAAGGTAAGGAAGTGGCATTCACCCCTGCTGTTGGCTCACAATCTGAAAATCCACCTCAAACAAAAGATCCAGGTCCTTCTAGAAAGTACCATGGCCCACTGTTTGACTTTCCTTTCTTCACTCGGAAACATGATTCTTTTGGATCGAGTATGATGCTAAACAATAATAACAATCTAACTCTAGCATATGATATGAAGGATCTCCTTGTTGATGAAGACATAGAAGTGATTAACAAAAAGAAAAATGAGAGTCTAAAAAAGATTAATGGTTTACTAGCTGTAAATTTGGAGAGAAAAAGGATAAGACCGGATCTTGTTATGAGGTTACAGATTGAAGAAAAGAAACTTCTACTACAAGATGTACAGATGCGCGTGAGAGGAGAAGTTGATCAACAACAACAAGAAATCATGGCTATGCCCGAAAGACCATATAGGAAATTTATTCGGTTATGTGAACGTCAACGAATGGAGCTCAACAGACAAGTGCAGGCTGCACAAAGAGCCATTAGAGAGAAACAACTGAAAGCTATTTTTCAGTGGCGTAAGAAGCTTCTAGAATCTCACTGGGCTATCCGTGATGCACGAACTTCTTGTAACAGAGGTGTTGCTAAGTATCATGAGAAGATGTTGAGGGAATTCTCAAAGAAAAAAGATGATGATAGAAGTAAAAGAATGGAAGCTTTGAAAAATAATGATGTTGAGAGGTATAGAGAGATTCTTCTAGAGCAACAAAATAGTGTACCTGGTGAGGCTGCTGAGAGATATGAGGTTTTATCTTCGTTTCTATCTCAGACTGAAGATTATCTCAGTAAACTTGGAGGCAAAATTACAGCTGCCAAGCATCAACAGGAGGTTGAGGATGCTGCAATTGCTGCATATGCTGCTGCAAGAGCTCAGGTACAGGGTTCATAACATAGTAATCTTAGAGCTAACAAAGTGAGTTCAGGCTGTGGTCAAAACAGGTTGGGTTGGAATGACCTCAATTTTATGATATTGATTAAGCATAACAATTATTTAGTGTTTTTGGATAAAAAATTGAGGTATCTGGCATTAAAACTACATTTTGGGAGGTTTTCAATCGATTTGCTGTCTCTCTTTAGTCTAATTTGTGGTTTTACCTGTTTGAGCAAATGGGTTAAAATTGTCACAGATTGTAAACATGAAAATGTTTCTTCATGTCATAATGTCACTTTGTTATTAAAGGGTCTTTCTGAAGAAGAAGTGAGAGCTGCTGCATCTCGTGCGAGAGAAGAAGTTTTAATAAGAAACCGTTTCTCTGAAATGAATGCCCAACTGGATGGTTTGTCTGTTAGCAAGTAAGCTCTAAATAACCATTTCTTGTTTATTATAACTTATAAGATGATCTATTGCCTATTGGAGATCACTTAGAAACTATAACCAATGCATTTTTTACCTTATCTTTAAGTACTTTCATTTTAGAAGATTTTTTGGATGTTCATATGCAACGTGTTCTTAATTGGAAAGTTTGTAAATAAAACTAGTTTGTCTCATATCATATGTAGATGATTATAACTTATAAATTCCTTCAAATCTCTTTTCTTCTTGGTTGTCAACAGATATTATACTCTTGCACATGCTGTCAGTGAAAAGGTTGTGCAGCAACCCACAATGCTAAGAAGAGGAACTCTACGTGACTATCAGCTTGTATGTTACTTTAAACTTAATAAGATGTTCTAGTGTGTGTGTGTATATATTTATATATTTATGCTGTTAAGTTCTATATACTACAGCTTGGATGCTTGGTCAGTGTTAAAGAAATATTCTTATCAATTTAAGGGCTTTCCAGGTTGGATTGCAGTGGATGCTTTCATTGTATAACAATAAGTTGAATGGTATATTGGCTGATGAAATGGGTCTTGGGAAAACTGTCCAGGTAAGCTAAACTTGTTTGTAATTCCTTCTGTCCACGTAGCAATCGATTCTTATTTTCTTGTCACTAAAGCAACAAAAATATATTTTATCTTCCTTTTTGGCAGGTTATGGCTTTGATTGCTTATCTGATGGAGTTCAAAAGCAACTATGGCCCACATCTTATAATCGTTCCAAATGCAGTTCTGGTTAACTGGAAGGCTAGTTAATCTTTTAACCTTAATTATGTCCCTGTTAATATTCATTTTATCTGTGTCTAACTTAGTTCTCTGCAGAGTGAGCTGCATAATTGGTTGCCAAATGTGTCCTGCATTTACTATGTCGGTAACAAAGATCATCGGTCAAAATTGTTTACTCAAGTAAGAATCTCCCACTTCTTTTTATTTTCACATTTTTACAAGTGTTCTCATGTTTTTCTTTATGTTATGTTAGGAGGTTTCTATGATGAAATTCAATGTTCTTGTGACAACCTATGAATTTATCATGTTTGATAAATCAAAACTTTCTAGAGTTGACTGGAAGTATATAGTTATTGATGAAGCACAAAGAATGAAGGACAGGGAGTCGGTTTTAGCCCGAGATCTTGACAAATACCGATGCCAAAGACGGCTTCTTTTAACTGGGACCCCCTTACAGGTTTCCTAATATTTCCAGTCTTTTGCAGTTTTTATGTTTTAATTGCATATGATGAGTTGGCAAGTGTTTATTTTATTTATTTATTTTTGATTGCAGAATGATCTTAAAGAGCTCTGGTCATTGTTGAATCTGTTACTTCCAGATGTGTTTGACAATCGAAAAGTGTTTCATGATTGGTTTTCACAGCCTTTCCAAAAAGAAGGCACACACAATACTGAAGATGATTGGCTTGAAACTGAAAAAAAAGTTATCATCATACATCGACTTCATCAAATCTTGGAGCCTTTTATGCTCAGACGTCGTGTTGAAGATGTGGAAGGTTCACTTCCTCCAAAGGTTCTCTGGCTTTTTTAACCCATTTACTTGCAACCTTTGCAATCATATATCTTTACATTTGTCCTTAATATGGCCACGTCATTCCATGTCATCTTTTAAATATCCTTCATTGCTTATGAAAAACCTAGTAGTGTTTTTGTCCTTACAATCATCCTTACATAGCTACATGTTTTAAATGGCCCACTTTTTAAACTATATATATTTTTTAATATAATTTTTGTTAAATAATTTTCATTAGGTTACATAAAAATAAGATAAACTAATTTTTCTGGAAAATATTTTTTCTTAACTAAACATATTTATTAAATATATATAACTACAATATTTATTAACGTATATTAATATTAGAACAGGGTTAAAAATCTTCTTTAATTTAAATAGTAGAATGGGGTTCAGATTTATGTTCTTTGGTCCATCTTTCTACATGGGTATACCATCTTTTCTGCCAAAAACAAAGCCAAGCATTTAGCATTGTATAATTTTGTGAAGGATGGCCTCCTGGCCATCCTTCACATCCTCATTGTTGGTGCTCTTATTAGTGGGTTGATTCTAGTTGAATTACCTCAACGGTCTAACTGGTAAAATAAATTGAAAAAAATAACTTGGGTTAATTAGGAAACTGGTTAACAAGTGTTCTGGGTCAATATCCCAGACTGATACAACTTGCAAACAGTACCCTTTTTTGTGCCTCGTCTGAACTTGAAAGCGATAATTGCAGATTTCCATCATTTTAAGATGTAAAATGTCAGCTATCCAAGGTGTAATATATGATTGGATAAAAGCTACTGGCACGATTCGGGTTGACCCTGAAGATGAGAAACGCAAGGTTCAAAAGAACTCAATGTACCAAGCCAGGACATTCAAGCCATTGAAAAATAAAATCATGGAATTACGGAAAACATGCAACCATCCTTTGCTTAATTACCCATTTTTTAATGATCTTTCGAAAGACTTTCTTGTTAAATCATGTGGCAAGTTATGGGTTCTTGATAGAATCCTAATAAAGCTTCAAAGAACTGGGCATCGTGTACTTTTGTTTAGCACAATGACAAAGCTTCTAGATATCTTGGAGGAATATTTACAGTGGCGGCGACTTGTTTACAGAAGAATTGATGGTACAACCAGCTTGGAAGATCGTGAGTCAGCTATTGTTGACTTTAACAGCCCGAATACTGATTGTTTTATTTTTCTACTCAGTATCCGTGCAGCTGGAAGAGGTTTAAATCTTCAAACTGCTGACACAGTCATTATATATGATCCTGATCCTAACCCTAAAAATGAGGAACAAGCGGTTGCTAGAGCTCATCGTATTGGTCAAACACGAGAAGTCAAAGTCATTTACATGGAAGCCGTAGTTGATAAAGTTTCTAGTCATCAAAAAGAGGATAATTTTAGGAATGAGGGTAGTGTTGACTCTGATGATGATCTGGCAGGTAAAGATCGTTACATGGGATCTATTGAAAGCTTGATAAGAAATAATATCCAACAATATAAGATTGATATGGCTGACGAGGTCATAAATGCTGGAAGGTTTGACCAAAGAACCACACATGAAGAAAGACGGTCAACCTTGGAATCGTTGTTACGTGATGAAGAAAGATATCAAGAAACTGTTCATGATGTTCCATCACTTCAAGAAGTCAACCGAATGATTGCTAGAAGTGAAGAAGAAGTTGAACTTTTTGATCAAATGGATGATGAATTTGATTGGACGGATGAGATGACACGATATGATCAAGTTCCTAAATGGCTTCGTGCTAGTACTCAAGAAGTCAATGCTACCATTGTTAGAATGTCTAAAAAGCCCCTGAAGGATAGTTTATTTACTGAGAATGTTGGGATGGGAACAAGTGAAATGGGCTTGGATGTTGCTGTGAAAAGAAGGGCACGATTAAAAGGAAAGAAGTTTCTGAATTATGCTGAGCTGGATGATGACATGGAAGAATTCTCTGATGCTACATCTGAAGAGATTGTAAATGTGGAGAACGAAAATGGGAATTCTGATGATGATGAAACTACACCTATAGTTGATAATGGTGGACTATCAGGTTCCACTAGACAAAATCATATGCTTCAAGAACCTGGTTCTTCGGGATCATCTTCAGATAGTAGACAAGTAACGCCAATAGCTATTCCTTCTAGTTCTTCCAAGAAATTTGGGTCACTTTCTGCATTAGACGCTCGTCCTGGTTCTCGCTCAAGAAGACTGGTATGTGTTCTTTTGCTTAAAACCAGAGGTGGCAAAATGGGTAGGATGTTAACTTGCGACACTTTACGTATGAAAAGAATAATTTTGTAAATAACTAGGGGCAATTTTGTAAATTAACTAGGGGCCAAATACTATAAAAAGTTATACTGTTTTAATAATTGTTAAATAAAAAAATATATATGATTTTGGTGGTCTTATGCGTTGAAAATACACTTTGGTTGACATTCAACACATAGATTTGGCCCATCTAAGATAAAATCACAAGTAAAAGGGTTGAGATGGCAACCTCTACTCAAAGCGTAACTTGTTTTCGCGTGACATAAGTAGGTATGTTTTTAAGTTGGTAACATGTTAGAAAGAGTGATGATATGGGTTACTCTTTCTAACATGTGGTGCATGAGGCGATCAGGAGAGCGCCCCAAGTCTTGAATTGGGCCTCATGTACTTTTGAGTAGTCAAAGTTGATTGAAGTGGGTTAAAATTAGGGTTTCTAGTAGGCAAACATTTAAAAATAACCAAATGGGTTAAGAAGTTATGAAAGGTAATGCTTGATTAAAATGTTGATAAGCAAAACAGATGAGAGAGATGCAACTTTGGTTGTACATCGAGCAAAGCCTTGTCGACATGATGTGCATGTCTGCGATGCTTGTGTCTTGTTATTTGGTTTTTGGGACCAAAATTCCTCATAGAACCTCACACTATTTTAAACCAAGCACATTGACTTTGGTTGACACTGACTTGATAAGCTTTCTTATCCATATTTTTCATTTCAAATAACGAGTTTGTCAAATATGATTACATAAATAATATAATTACCAAATTTTATAAATAAAAAATTTATTTGGGAAGTTTGATGCCCTTAACATACACTCTTTTATGTACTTTCTACATGTTACCTATTAAGCTATTTGTGTGTTTTTAATTTTTATCAACACTAATTAGAGTTTTAAAACAAAACCCATGTCATCCATTTAAAGTTAATGAGTTGAACTTGCATGCTAATTCAAAACACACATATATTTTTAATTTCACATTAATCTAACCTTTTATCGTGCAATGTATGCTACTAGGGCGATGATCTAGAAGAAGGTGAAACTCCGATATCTGGAGATTCTCATATGGACCTTCTACGATCTGGTACTTTGAACCATGATCATGATGAGCATGAAAATGAAAATGCTTTGCAACCAAAGTTAAAACGCAAACGAAGCATTCGCATTCGACCACGGTCTGCTGTGGTGAGACTGGATAACAAACCTGTTGACCGGTCTTCTCTTCTTCATGGTCAGTCTTCTCACCTGTCTTTTCAAGCTGACCAGGGATTACATGCCCAGACTCTGGTTTACAAAAAGGTTCAGGCTGAACTAAAGTTGGCTCAAGAGAATAATGCTTACAAGCATGATCAAAGCAACCTGTTGTCGAAGGCTAAACGAACCCCCCCTGGCCGGAAAATTTTAGGTCAACCTAGAAGAACAAGTTCCATATCTGGTCCTTCTGAAAACCCCAAGGACCACTTTAAAGAGAAATCGGATGTTAAAGTAAAGAAATTAAGTGGGTCTTTTGGTGGAACCATGATGCCTGATGCCATCCAAAGAAGGGTAAGCATTTTAATTAATAGGAGTTATCAAACTGGTCCTGTTTAGTTTCTTGTTGCAAACGTACCACCATCCTTGTACATATACATATTACATATTGCACAATGAGCTAACCAACTCTTGGCTGATTTCTATTTGAGGTACTGATATTTTAATACAAAATTCTACAGGGAAAATAATTTTTTTAGTTCCTTTTCTTTTCCTATTTTAGGTAACTCATAAACTTCACACAACAACAACAACCAACAACCACCTTACCCAGTATATTCTCACTTTTCAGTAGGGTCTGGGGGGGGGGGGGGAGGATAGATACAAACCTTACCCCTATCCCAATTGGGATAGACTAGGTTTAAAAGAACGGAATTGCGCCTCGAGGCGTTTTCACTCAGCCTCACGAGGCGTACGCCTCAAGGCGAAACGAGGCGTAAGTCCGAGGCGGTATCAAATAAATAAATATTTTTATAATACATATATGAAAAAAATACTAAACATCAATTAAAGAGCTTTTATAACTAAGATCAACATCATTCAATAAACATAAAAAAGGACAAAGTCTATAAAACACAAAAAGACTTGGAATGTTTAGAAAAAAGCATCAACCCATATAGACCACCTCAGCCCGCCTCGGACCGCCTCGGCCCAGTGAGGCGTGCTTTTCTTCAGATCTTGTGAGGCGCCGCCTCAAAAGCGTTTTTCTTCCGTTTCGCCTCGAGGAGCGCCTCGAGGCGCCGCCTCAGTCCGTTTTTTTAAACCATATAGAGAGGCTGCTCCGAAAGAGTCCCCGGCTCAAAGTTATCGTTTGAAGTTGATAGGAATAAGAAATGGAAAGTTGTTGGCTCAATCTACATAACACTGAAAGTTAAGTCACTGAAAGTTGATAGGAAGCTACTTCACACAAGTAGCTTGTAAATTTATAGTATATATGGACATCACCATTTAGCCCCTCCCGATCAAAATAGGAAAAAGAAATGGAAAGTTGTTGGCTCAATCTACATAACACTGAAAGTTAAGTCACTGAAATATAGAAAATTTAGAGTTCCCTTTTTTTGATAACTTTGAAGGGGGAAATGCATATATCCCCCTCTAAACTTGCCAAATTGCATATTTTACCAAAACACAAGTTTTTAATGCATAAATGCTCTTTAAGCATTTGGGAAAATATGCAATTTTACAAACTTTTAGGAGGAGATGTGCAATTTTACAAACTTGAAATCAGAGACAAGTTGTTTATTTCTTTTGCAGTTTCTCTTGCCGTCAAGGTTGAAAGTTACCGTAAATCAGATTCTTTTAGAGTGGTGGTTTTTTTTGGAGAAAATAGTTGGTTTCCCAAAATATAAATTTGATGAAATTTGGTCACCTCTATGCAACTTACCCTTCAAAACACGAGCAGTTCTTGAATAAATTGTGAAATAAGCAAATTAAAAAAGATCTAGCATACTCTATACTAAGTTGGCACTTTTTATTTTTTGGTAAGTTGCGGTTCATTTGGCATATTCACAAGCTTAGAAGTTATAAGTTGTAGCTTAGGATGCAAGATTAGTTTTCTTAAAGTCATTCATCTCATTTTGTTTTCTTAAAAGAACTCTTCAATTATCTGAACCTAAGGTGTTATTTTCTTAATTTTCAACAAAAAAAACATTCATCCCATTCCGTTGTGAATTTGTAATTCTATATTTCAATGTCTTTTATCTTGCTACTAATGAAATCTTTAATTACATGCTTACTGCAGTGCAAAAATGTAATCACCAAGATCCAGAGGAGAATTGACAAAGAAGGCCAACAAATTATTCCATTGCTAACTGATTTATGGAAGAGAACTGAAAGTCCCAGGAGCAGTGGTGGAAATAGTCTTCTTGATCTAAGAAAAATCGAGCTGCGAGTTGACCGACTGGAGTACAATGGAGTTACTGATCTGATTGATGATGTGCAGCTTATGTTAAAAAGCGGAATGCAATATTTTGGATTTTCACATGAGGTATTATAATCCTTAATTATATATTTTATATGATAATATTCTGATTTGAGCGATAGCATATGTTTTAGGTAACAACTTTAGTTAGTGACCCATCCATTATAGAAAAGCTACAACTTTTAACATAGCGCATGATTGAGAACATAGTATGAATGTCCATGGAAGTATTAAATCGAAAACACCCTTAAATAGTTTTGATGAGAAAATAGTCTTTTTTACCGTACTGACAAACAAATGTTCTAATTTAAGTGTCTTTTAGCATGTTTTTAACGGAATTTTAATTTCCTGTCCCATTGATGTGAGCAGAACCCCTGATATACCACATTGCTGACACTAAGATATTTTCATCCTTGCTGTTGGTTATTTGAAGTTAATTAACCGTATATTTGACGTGAAGTTGGATTTTAATCAATTTAACTCTCCTAAGTAAACTCGTAAAGACCTTAAACACATATTTCTTGTGGGTGTATCTTTGGTCTTGTTTCTAATGACATTAGTGCTAAAAGATAAAATTGAAGATTTGGAGGTGACATATGGGTCTGATTGGTACCAAGTCAAAAACAGATTCTGTTGGAATGGCCAATGGGTCATTTTTAATACGGGTCAAAATCTAACGCGTCAGGTTGACCCTTTTATGTTTCATTTTTCCAGTTTATTTTAAATTATTTATGTACTAACTATTATTGTATATGATAATTTTTATGAACAGGTGAGGACCGAAGCAAGGAAGTTGCACGATCTGTTTTTCGATATAATGAAAATTGCTTTTCCCAACACAGACTTCCGAGAAGCCAGGAGCTCGCTCACTTTCTCTAGCGCATTGGCTTCCTCATCTCCTAGGGGGCTACCACCCATTGGTCAAACCAAACGACCAAAACAGATGAATGACCCAGAGCCCGAACCAAGTCTCCCCCCAAGACCACTTTCACGAGGGTCCATCTCGGCTAGAGAAACACGGTTTGGAAACACAAGCACTCAGTTTGCAGGTCCAGCCCATCCAGGTGAGCTTGTTATCTGCAAGAAAAAGAGAAAGGACAGAGAAAAGTCAACGATGGTGAGACCTGGGAATGGGTCAGCTGGCTCTGGCTCTTCCATAGGTCATGGGATTAGGAGCCCTGGTCAAACTAGATCAAATCAAAATCAAACAACTGGTCAGCAGGGAAATGGGATTGGAGCTAGCTTTGGCTGGGCTAACCCTGTTAAGAAAATGAGGACAGATGCAGGGAAAAGAAGGCCGAGTCAACTATGAAAGTTTGCAGATTAGCATATGGTTTGCGTATTTGTATGCATTAAGTACCACCATTGAAGCATATAGTACTAGTGTCTATGCGTAAAATAGCGTAATGTTGATAATACAAAGGTACTTTTTTCTCAAGCATATCTCCGTTTTCAGTGAACTGTGATCCGATAGGCAATGATTTGCTGACTACTTCAGCTCGTGTTTGTATTTATCGGGTGTCATTTTGTCAAGAAACTAAACCGATATGCTAAGATTATTAAAATAATAGGATTTTTATATATTTATTAGACAAATAAATATATTTTTTGGCTTGAGGTTCCCATTTTTCAGTCATATTTCTGCTATTTTTTTTGTTCTGCAATTGGTTACTCTAAAACTCATGGGGCTCTTGAATGAGATGAGCACTCGCAACTAACCAATAAGATCAGGTAAGACACAGGTTGAGTTAGGAATGTGACCTTCAAGCGGAATGATCGAATCACAAGTGAAAACGCCAAACGGAAACAAGCAAACTAATTGAGAGATCGATGGTTCAATTACGATATTTTGATAACGTCATAAAACTAACTAAAGCTATACCATATCAATCACAATCACAAGCTCAAGCTAAAGGTCATGAGTCGATTTCTTCTTCTCAGGTGTTCAATTTTGTAACAGGGAATATGATTAGAATATAGTTTACAAAGTTGATGGGAGTGTAGTTGAACTTGAAAGCTTGAAGACCATTTTGTTGTTGACACTAGTGTTTTTGGAAATCTTCCTCTTAGTGTTTTCGATTTTTTTTATCATCATTGTAAACAAATTTAGAACACTTTATTATTTTATGAGCCTGCGTAAATTCATCACTGTTTGAAAGCTAACGTTGTTGTAAGTTATTAAAATTTTGTAACTTACAGTACTGTAAGTGTAAAATCTTAAAAACTTACAACGATGGTAACTCTCAAACGGTAATTAATTTACGTAAACTCATAAAATAAGAAAGTGTTCTAAATGTGTTTAAAATGATGTTAAAAAATCGAAAATTTGACTTGATCTTGACGAGTTATTAAAGTTATCGCTTTAATAGTGAGTTTTGTAAAATTCCATGCCATGTATATAAATATACATATATATATATAGGGGGATGTTCAATTAAGAACTAATATAAGTTAAGAACTAAAAGAACCAGTTCTAGCCACAAGTTTGAAGGGTATAAAGGTAACTTCCTCTATTTTCAAGGGAAATTACTTTTATACCCTTCAAAACTTGTGGCTATAAAAGTGGTTCTTTTAGTTCTTTACAATTTGTTGGTTCTTAATTGAATAAATCCCTATATATAT
Source organism: Mikania micrantha (assembly GCA_009363875.1). NCBI lineage: Eukaryota > Viridiplantae > Streptophyta > Magnoliopsida > Asterales > Asteraceae > Mikania > Mikania micrantha. Next base: position 50,824,940 of record CM018689.1, on the reverse strand, counting down.
ATATATATATATATATATATATATATATATATATATATATATAGGATTGGGTTCAAATGCTAACCCTCATTTATGGCACTAACACATTAACCCTCATAAACCAATCAGAATTGAACATATGGCTTTTTCTTTTATTATTTAATAAGGGTAAAGTAGTAATTTGCTATATTAAATACTTTACCCCCTCTTTTTTTATACATCCATAACTTTTTTATGCTATAATATTTTTTTATAAAAATTGCACCATTTTACTCGTCTTATTTTTCTCTTTAATTATGTTATAGTCTTGACTAGGTTTTTTTATTTTTTTTTCGTATGTTCGTACTTACACCAATGTAACAAGTATAAAAATAACAAATTATTTGTAACGAGTTGTAACGAATTTCGGTTTACATTGTTATAGAATAAATACGGTTTACGTTTAAGAGTGTAAACGACCCAAGCCGATCCCGAGCTAGTTAATTACGTTATATTCTTGACTAGGTTTTTTTATTTTTTTTCGTATGTTCGTATTTACGCCAATGTAACAAGTATAAAAATAACAAATTATTTGTAACGAGTTGTAACGAATTTCGGTTTACATTGTTGTAAAATAAATACGATTTACGTTTAAGAGTGTAAACGACCCAAGCCGATCCTGAGCTAGTTAATTACGTTATATTCTTGACTAGATTTTTTTATTTTTTCCGGATGCTCAAAAATTCGTTATATCTACTAGATTGTAAATACGTTTTAATACTTTAAAAAAATTATATTTACAAGATTGTAAAGACATTTTAATACTTTTAAAAAAATAATATAACATTTTGTTGATAAAAACCAAAATTCGTTATATATACAAGATTGTAAATACGTTTTAATACTTTAAAAAAATTATATCTACAAGATTGTAAAGACATTTTAATACTTAAAAAAAAATAATATAACATTTTGTTGATAAAAACCAAAATTCGTTATATCTACAAGATTGTAAATACATTTTAATACTTTAAAAAAATACTATAACATTTTGTTGATAAAAACTAAAATTCGTTATATCTACTAGATTGTAATATGTTTTAATACTTTAAAAAAATAATATAACATTTTGTTTATAAAAACCAAAATTCGTTATATCTATAAGATTGTAAATACATTTTAGTACTTTAAAAATCAAAATTCGTTACAAAATCAAGAATATAACATAATTAACGAGCATCCAGAAAAAATAAAAAACCTAGTCAAGAATATAACGTAATTAACGAGCTCAGGATCGGCTTAGCTCGTTTACACTCTTAAACTTAACCCCTATTTATTATACAATAATGTAAACCCAAATTTGTTACAACTTGTTACAAATAATTTGTTAGTTTTATACTTGTTACATTGGTGTAAATACGAACATCCGAAAAAAAATAAAAAAACCTAGTCAAGACTATAACGGAATTAAAGAGAAAAAAAGACGAGTAAAATGGTGCAATTTTTATAAAAAAATATTAAAGTATAAAAAAGTTATGGATGTATAAAAAAAGATGGGGTAAAGTATTTAATATATCAAATTACATTAATACTCTTAATCCCTTTTCTTTCAAATCAATTAGATTATTATATTATAGTTTAATATCAACCATTAGATTAGCATCTTGTAATTTGATCATTCAATATGGTTGAGTTAATGAGTTATTGATGAATCTTAGAGTTAGTATTAGATCCATTCCCTATATATATATATAGGGCAATGTATAAAAAATAACCCTCATCTTTTGCTACAACTACATAACTCATTTCAACCAATCATAAACTTACACATAAGTATTTAATTAAAATATTAAAAAGGGCATCATAGTCATTTTACCCCTTATAAGTTTTTCCCTCCCTCTTTTTTAAACATTAATAACTTTTTTATAATATATTATTTTTTTAAAAAAATTGCACCATTATATTCGTCTCATTTTTCTTTTTAATTCCGTTATAGTCTCGACTAATTTTTTTTACTTTTTTTAAATGCCCTATATTTACATCATTGTAACGAGCTTAAATATAACAAATTTATTTGAAATTTTTTTAAAAATGATAAATTACAGTGATGTAATTTACATTGACATAATTTATCGTGATGTAATTTACATTGACGTAAAATTCGGTTTCGGCTTTTTTCGGTGAATTTGGTTTAAATTACAGTAATGTAATTTACATTGACACCAAATTAGTTTAAATTTTTTTCGAACAATGATAAATTACATCACTATAATTATCATTGTGAGAGAAAAAAATCAAAATAATGTGTTCTATTACATCACTGTAATTTATCATTTTAATTATCATTGTTAGAGAAAAAAAATAAAATAATGTGTTACGTCACCGTTAATTTGTCATTGTAAATTACTTCATTTTGTGTTACATTACTTCATTTTTTGTTATATTACTGTAATTTACCATTGTTAGAAAAAATTTCTAATTAATTTACTATCTTTAAGCTCGTTACAATGATGTAAATACATGACATCAAAAACAAAAAAAAACTAGTCGAGACTATAACGAAATTAAAGAGAAAAATGAGACGAGTATAATGGTGCAATTTTTTTAAAAAAATAATATAGTATAAAAAAGTTATGAATGTTTAAAAAAAGGGGTAAACTTTACTTAAATAACAAATGTCTTAAATGCCTTTATATTAAAAAAAAGAAAAAAAAGGAAACTGACACATGTCACGATCCTATACACTTACCTTTTTAAAGTAACCATTGGATGATGGTTATGTAGTTGTAGCAAAAGATAAGGGCTATCAAAAATTTCATCCCCTATATATATATATATAGGGGATAGTTCGAATGTTAACTCTTCCTTATTGTGTTAACCAAATAACTATATCTTATTACCTTGTGGCCCACATTAAAGTAAACCTAAAGATTTTGCTTTTTTCTTCTTCTTTTTTATAATGTAAGTGGACCCTATATAAATTAAAAAAAGAAAAAAAAAGCATACACCTTTGGATTACTTTAATGCGGGTCCTAAAGTAATAATATGTAGTTATTTGGTTAACGAAATAAACATGAGTTAACATTTGATCCGCTTCCTATATATATACACACACTTTCTTTTAGAGATGTATTTACAAAGATAAAAAATTTATTGGTTATAAACAACTGGTTCAATTAATCTAGATTACAGCTGACTGAAAATTGTTTACCTAATATTGGCACTGAAGATTTCTTGCCATTGAAATTAATTGTTGTGACAATTATAACAATTGATCAACTACAATTGATGTTAAAATTGTAAATAAAATTTATTGAAGCCGAAATTCAATGGAGTTAATCACTTCAGTTAATCAATTGTATATGAACAACCAAAAGGCTTATGGCATAACGGTACTGCAATTAAGGAGAGAAGCTTTATCTCATTGAGGTCAGGGGTTCAAGCCTGAGCAGGGGAGATGGTTTATAGATTTATCCGGTTTCCGCTTATCTAATGGGTGGAAGGGTGACGACTGGGCCTGCTCTTGAATGTGTGTCCGTTTAGACTTAAACCAGTCGTTTAGGCTAAAGGCGTTAAAAAAAAAGTATATGAGCACCTTTTTGCTGTTGATCTAAATTGTTATTGGTGAATGTTATATGTTACTATTCTTATTTGACGTCAACATCTCTTGTGCATCTTTTCTTAGTTGCAATTGATTTTTGTAATATGTGTTTACGAGAGTTTGTGTGTTGGTGTTTGGAAATCCAAGATTGACTTTATTTGTAATCTAATAATTGTCAAAAAATAAGACCAATTAATAATTTGCGTTTGTCATGACTAATGGAGAAAAGGACAAATGCTTGATAAGCTGACAAATTTCTTACAAAATTAAAATTATGTTTTTCTTCTTACTCTTATCAATTTTTTCGAGCCTCTCTTTAAAAACTGTCTCTTTATTTCCCTATTATACAAGTAGTGTCTTCGTGTAAATCTCCTCTAGTTTTACTCATTAGTGTGACTTTATTGAGTATGTTTGATTTAATTTTTTTTATCAATCCTTTCAAAAATTATAATCATAATATTTTATTTTTTACAAATTAAACCAACCAATATAATACCACATGGCCCCATGTCTGAAAATCTATGATACATGGAAATTTTGCATACATACAAGTCAGATATTGATGGCGCAAAATGTCTATGTATATGTGTAAGGATGTTAGATTTGTTTTGTTGTTTTTTTTGTTTCAAAAGAATGTTGATAAAAAAAAATATTTACTAAAAATGATGTTTTGATTAAAATTATTTACCAAAACAAATAAAAATGTTGCAATTTTGTAAAAAGGAAAACAAATGAAAAACACTTCTTAGCTGTGGACTCGGATTGAGATTCAATCAATTCAATCTGTCCATGCGATTTAGTTTTCGGTTTATATCATCTCGTTCATCAATTGACCTCTGTTAGAATTAATCAACCATTTCAATTTTGGTTCGATACCAAATGTCGACGACTTAGTTTTTCGAGCAATGGATATGTAAGACCGTCCACAGCTGGTAAGCCGTGGAACCGGCGGGACTCAAGCGGTGAGGCGGGGCCAAGCGGGCACACCGCCACCCCTCTCTGGCGGGCTCAAAATCAAGGGGAGCGCAGCCCCCGCTCCCCGCTCTCCTCCCTCTCACATACAACTTTCTCCTCTCTCACAATGGGTAAAGTTTTCCGGTGGGGTGACCATTGTGGGGTTTTAAGGTTTTCAGTGGGGTGATGACATGTCAGGAAATTTCGGTGCGGAGGGATTTTCAGTGGGGTGACCGCTATGGATAGTCTAAAAGATTGTGTTTTGTGTTCATTATCAAAGATAACATGGTAGAGGGTATCTAGGGTTAGGGGTGTTCAAAAAACCCGTATCTGAAACAAAATCCGAAATATCTTACAATTCGAATCCAAAATATCCGGAAGTTCGGGTTCAGATACCTATTATGACAAACTTAGGATAGTCTGGATATACAAACAAATTTTGGATGGCGTTGTGGTTGTACAAGTCTTTACGTTGTAATATTCATTGTCTTTTGGTCATTAAACCATAAATAGAAATCAATTTCATATCAAATTGATGAATAAGAATCAATTCAGACATGACTGATCGAAAAGAAGTTGACGGTTTGAGCCTTTAAGAAGAGTTATCTTTTTTTTTTTTTTCTTTTTACAAAATAAAATTGTAAATACGTTTTCCAATTTTTGGTAAATAACAAGAATAAAAAAAACACCAACTATATCATTAAAATAAAAAAAAAATTGTACTATATGCTAAACTTTACAATCTTATTATTATAATAGAAATATCTTTTTTTAACACTAGTTATATTAGAATAATATTGACGCTTGGCATCTTATTATCTCATTGAACTCTCTCTCTTAATAAATAATTACATTATCTTTACCATTAAATAATTATATCATTAATGATATTATTTACCTTTTTCATATGAGATATAATTTTTCAATAAATTAAAAATCAAGATTTTTATGAAAAAAAATATACTTTGAAAAAAGTTTCCAAAATATAAAATTTTTCAAAATTAATATAAAAAAGTATTTAAAATCGGTATTTTTTTAATTTTTTTTTTCAAAAAAACAAGTTTTCTAAAAACTTTTAAAAAATAAAATAAACTATAAAACAAAAAATTTAAACAACATAATTTTTATAAAAATAATTTTGTTTATAAAACAAAATGTTTAACAATAATTTCTTTAAAAACAAAATGTCATAAAAATGATATGGAGTCTTTTATGTTTAATGATATTATCAAATTAGGTTATTTAACTTTACAAAATGATACCTTATGTTAATGATTCTACAGCTATTAATTTTTGACAAAAAAAAAAAAAAAAACTGAATTGTATATATGATATAATTCTAATCAACACCACTTTTATTAAATATTTTTTAACACCGGTTAATTGAAAAAAAAAAAAAAAAAACAGAGAGAGAGAGCTCCTTGACGACGCCAAATGAAAGCCTAAAAATCAAAAGCAGACACCTTGTCTGTTTTGTTCTATCTTAGAAGTTGGAAGTATTATTTGAGATTTTTTTTAAAACTTTTTATCTCTTTTGGTTTAAAAAAAAACCCTTTTTTAACGTAAAGTATCATTTATATTCGATTTTTAATTTTGCGATTTTTTAAAAATATTATCCTTCCTTTTTTAATGTTTTGAGTTATATTATCTTTCTGTATTTTAAAATAATTATATATAAAATAGAAGCCATATTATTTAATGCATGTTTTATTCTATCTGTACGGTTCAACCGTTCAAGGGGCTTAGCAGTCAAAAGTCAAAACAAATATATAGCGAGTCAAAGGGCTTTGCAGTCAAACAAATGGATTTTGAGATTTTCTACATAAAAATGTTTGTGAAAAAAAATAACAAAGTTAGCATACTGGTTAATGCTTAACTTTTTTTTTAGAACAAGGTTCAAGTTTCACTGGTGATACATTAATAGATAGATACTAGGTGAGTAGAGGAATCTTGAACTTAATCTCAGAATCATTGGTGGGCGAGAGTTTACCTATTCCATCAAATTCCCACGCATCAGGGGTTACGTTCTCACGGTCAGCAATCGAGGAATTGATTTTAGTCACCAACCGAAATGATAAATGAAGGTAACACAACTTGACCTCCTGCCGTTCGAAAAAAATCTAAGCTTTAGATTCACTATTTTAAGTTTTTACACCTTATGCTATGTTTCCGAATTTTTTTTGTACAGAAGATAAAGAAACCAAAAGAAAAAATAAAATAAAAGAAAAAAAATGGAAACTTTCTTTCAGTTTCTTGAATTCAGTTTAACCAATGACGCATCTTCAATTCATTGTCCATATCTAATCAAATTATGGAAACATTGTTTTAGGCATGTAAACGAACCGAACGAACACGAAAACGAACACATTAACGAACATGAATTTTGTGTTTGTGTTCGTTTTTTAAGAAAATATATATGTTCGTGTTCGTTTGTGTTCATTCATTAATAAATTAAGCGAACTATTTATGAACATAAATGAACACAAACGAACCAAAATTCATAAACAAACGTTACACTATTGAACAAACATAAACGAACACAATTGAACAAGCATAAACAAACACAAAGGACAAGTCTCTTAAATGTAAATACATATTATCCGTAAATTAGATAGTGAACCGAACATAAATTAACATTACATACTTAAAGAACATTAACGAACACAAATAAACGAATATAAATAAACGAACATAACCGAACAATTAATGAACATAAATAAACGAACACTAGGTGTCTTCATGTTCATTCATTTAATTAAATGAATATAAATGAACTTCCCGCCGAACAGTTCGCGAATAGTTCATAAACTGTTCGGTTCTTTTAGATGCCTATAATATTTTATGCAAATAATGGATACCGCAATTATGGTTCAATTGTCTTTCGATGCAAATTAAATGCAGTTCATGGTCCATGTTTTTTTTATTAAGATTAATAATATCGCATAAAGAGGGAAAAGAGCACTAGTCTAAAACCTTCAGGCGTATAATCAATCTGAAAGGGAAATCCTAAATTTATATTTAGAGTAAATTACTGATTATGTCCTTTAAAAATATAGTAATTTGTTGGTTTCGTCCTTTGATTTCGAAAATTACTAAGGGTGTCCTTATTTTGAAAATTTTGCACGGGTTACGTCCTTTGTCACTAACCCCGTTAAAAGTTTCTGTTAAAAGGCTATGTGCCACTCACGTGAGCGGTAAAGTTGTCAATCCATCCCCTGATCACCATTTTGAGTTAACATCTTTTGTGGTTTCCTTGTTGGGCAGCCATTAATGGTGGACGAAGACCTTCACTTCTGTCCAACTTCGTCACCATCCTCCACTTCAAAGAACGATGGCTCAAACAACAACAAGAACCTTCAAAACGCAACCCTAATGGGAAAGATATCACCGACGTTACCCCATGGGTTATCGCAAATCGCCTCCGATTGCCCCCATCGTTCAACAACCAGTTAACCCTGATTCGTTTGTTAGTTCAACCACTACTGACGATCTGCAATCGATTCCGGGAAACGCTATTTTTCCTCCTGCAAAGAAACAAAAACCCTCGTCTCCGTCGACGGCTTGACCTGGGTGCGGCTCCGGCTCAAGCTCCGGCACCAGCAACCAACTACTGCCATCGTCGGTTTCCCGGAGGTTTGGTTTTGATTCGAGTTTGGATTCTGGGTGAAGCTTCTTTCTGCATAAAGTTCCCAACTTTCAGTCATTTCTTTGAGAAATTCGTCTTTTTTAGATGCGATTTTGAGTTAGTTTGTGTTTAAGATGGATAGCTACGAACTGTTACGTCCGATCAAATACACACAATACAAAAAGATTACAACAATGGACGGCGGACCGGACGAAACACGTCTTGGTGGCGGTGGCAATGGCGTAGATCGGGCCGGGGGAGACGGATGAAATGGGTGGCCCCGGTTGAGACGGTTGGGAAGGGGGGGTGGTGGTGGTTGACGGCGGTGGGGCGGTGGTGGATGTGGGTGGCGCCGGTGGAGAGGTTGACAGAGCTGGAGTGGGGAAGAAGAAGGGTGGAGTGGGGAAGAAGAAGGGTGAGAAATTGACCATTTTACCCCTCATGTAACAGGCACATAGGGGTTTTAACGGAAGTAATTAACGGGGTTAGTGACAAATGACGTAACCCGTGCAAAATTTTCAAAATAAGGACACCATTAGTAATTTTCGAAGTCAAAGGACGAAACAGCAAATTGCTATATTTTTCAAGGACATAATCAGTAATTTACTCTTATATTTATTATATTACTTACACATTTGCATTTAGGCTAAAATCAAAATTTTTTTTAACAAATGTCCGATTATTCAAAATCATATTGTAGATTATCCTTTCGTCTAAAGTAGAGCATTGTAATCTTACCCACCTGTTCAGAAGCCTACAACAAAAAAAAAAAACCTCTGATCCACTTGCCCAGACTAAAATCAATTATAAAAAATAATAAATTAAGGTCATTTATCATTAATTAATAATAAAGCAAGCGTCACCTATTGTGAGTGAAAAATATTTTTTATTAGTATATACATACACTCATACATATTGAAAAATTAAATAATTATTACTCAAGATTTTTTTTTTCTCTTTAATTATTTTTACCCTTGAAGTCATGTTGTTTGCCTTTCCTTTAAGACTAAGAATGATATAATGAACCAATGATCAAGACTCTTAAGTGACTTAATTTTCTCTAAACTAACTTCTAGTTCAATTATGCCATTTTGAGACGCTTTGTTCTATTGTACTGTACAACCCCTTAATGCACTCTCATGAGTGCACTTTTTCTTTTTGTTTTTTTTTCTTTTTTTGACATATTGATTATGATGTGGTAACCAAGATTTCATCCATTGAAGATTTGAAGTGGCATGTAAGAATACCAAAATCACCAACTTTGAATATGTAACTTCATCCACCATTCTTTGATTGCTATCAAATGTATGTTTCTTAACACATTGAATTTGCTAATTATTCATAAAATTGTTATATCTTTTTTATTAGTGTATTGTAACTATCACACTGCACTCAAGCAATTTTTATTATTGTCGTTTAAGTAATGAAATACAGGGTTGTTTGAACCATACAAAAATCTGAAATCCACATCGCGTCCAAAACCGAAAAACCAATCCGAGTTCTTAATAAAATATCTAATTAGATTCAAGTCGGATAACTATTTTTTATTCGGATCAAATATCAACTATACAAAATATTGTTTATTTATATTGAATATTCAAATTCAACATACCACACCGAATAAAATTTATTTATTCAGGTCATTCAGATATATTTGAATCAAATAATCATATGTCTTATTTGGGTTGGCTTGGATTTTGGATAGGGTCCTAAAAATTTCAAATCCAAATAAACTCTTTATCTGGCCTGAGTAACAACCCTACCAAAATATGTGTATTGAATTCCAAAGCGAAAAGAAGCCCGTGATTAGCATTTAACTAATTAGTGCAATTAAACACCCTGGATCATTGGTTTGTACTATGCATGATAAGATGGACCTAAACAATTAAATTTGGGTGAGTTTTGTCTCTAGCATTAAATTTGAATTAGGATGGGGTACTTACTTTACTACCAGCACCACTGCCTCAACTTGCACTTCAGCCACCATACATAGCCAGTAGCTGCCACATAAAGATAACAATGAACTTTTTATGGCCTAGCCTGTTTTGACTTAAATTATCATTTCAACCCATAATATAATCTGACGAATCTGTTTTACCTCTCATGGTTCTGAGTGTGCTAATGATTGACATTTAAGTTGTTATCAGATTATTTCAAAATCAAAACCAGTCCTACTCGATACAAAATCCAATCACTCACTTAAACACGAAATGATCACGTAGTAAATTGTTGTTTTATTTGATGTGGAATTACGTGATTTTATTGAGTTTTGGGTCCAAAACACGTTTACTTTGAGTATCATTATGAATTTCAGGTATCAAGAGGTTAAAGACGTGTCCGGGAGCTTATTGGAGGACTAGAATAGGAACCGAGTGATTAAGATCGCAAAAACATAAAGTTCGGAAGACCAAAACTTTGCGGAGGCATAACTGGAGCTAGGAGATTAGTTACGCGGCCCATAATATATGAAAATTGAGTTTCTCGACGAGACGAAGTTGTTGGTGAGGTCAGTTTGTACGTATGATATGGCCAGCTTGGAGTATAATACGGCCAGCCTGGAGTATCATACGGCCAGTGTACCATACACCCAGTTTTGAGCGTTGGCAGAAAATTGGGGGCGTAGGCTAAGGATTTGGGCGTATCATACGCCCGTGCCCGGCGTATGATACGCCGAAGGCCGAAAAACTTGAAAATTCAGCGAATCTTTCCCATATTTAAGCCCCAATCTTAGGGTTTCGAAGGGACACTTTTTGGACGAATTTATGGGCAAAAGTAGGGCGTTTTTGGGCACTCCAACTCCTCCAAATCAATCCAAGATCATCCCGATTCGTAGAAGAAAAGATCAAATCATGCAAATGTTCAACGATTGTGAAGATTCAAGTTTGGTGATATCCGGCTAATCTGATTGTGATTATCTCTGGGTGGAGAATTAGGTTTGATAGTTAGGTTTGTTCTTGATTTGTTAAACATTGGTGTTGAATTCGTTTTTCGTAGATTTGTGGATTCAATATTGTTTGATTGTTAAACGATTACAATTTCTGATTTATTTTACAATTCCAAATTCAAGTTCATTACTTTCTTTTTATTCAATGTATGATTGAATGAGTAATTAATGAAATTGGGTTTTAAAGTCTTTTAGAAATCATTGTTTTTGTAGAACAAGTAAATAATCACATCAACAACATCGGTCCAGTTATCGGTTGTCAACAAGGTCATTGCTTTGTCTCAAAATCGTATATGTTTAGCAATTAAAGCATGAAGCATGTCTATGTGATTCCCAATTGACAAGTTAATGAAAACCTAATTGTCTTACTAATTCGAAACCCGAAGTGATCACCTTTTCCATTAAGTGTTTACAAATCTTTGTTTTAATTCGTTTGTTTCAGTTCAAGTTAATTGTTTTTCATTTAAACCCTAAATTCAACCTTTTCAAGTTTACTTTTAAATTGCAATTAGTTAGTTAATTGTTTGCGAAAGTAGTTAATTGGAGTGTAAACTCTTATTTTTGGCTGGTGCTTCGACACCGATCACGGAACTCAAACGAAGTTATTTATTTGGGATTTTGATTATGTCTAGTGTGAGTCGGCGTGGGCCAGAGTGTGGGTTGGTCGTTTGGTTTGGGGGGGACACATTTGGGAAACTAGCATTGTACTCTCTGAATATGACCACAAAACTTAATTTATGGGGTTAATTACTAATTTAATCAAGTTTGGCCTTTTTTTTATCAAAATAATAACTGAAATTTAGCCCCCAGTTTCTGCTTTAGACGCCCGTTTTTCTGTATTTTTGTGTCTCAAAGTTTAATTTATGGGGTTAATTACCAATATAATCAAGTTTAACCATTTTTTTATCAAAATAATAACTGAAATTTAGGCCCCCGTTTCAGCTTTAAACTCCCGTTTTCTGTACTTTAGTGTCTCAAGAAGAAACATACATGCTCACATGTTGGCGTCTTTGTCGGGGCCTAAATGAGTGTCTTAAGACCCCTTTTCTACCGGCGTCTTAAGAGGCCTTTAAACGCCTATTCTGATGTCTTTTTGGAGTCTTTAGACTCCAAAGCGAGGTCTTTAGACGCCTGTTCTGGATGGATATGACCTTACCTGATGTGATTGATTTGACGGCTTAAAGATGTCAGAATGGACGTCTAACTTAGGTGTCTAAAAACGTCTTAAGACGCCGATAGAAAAATGATCTTTTGACGCCCATTTAGATCCCGACAAAGCCGACAATATGTGGGCACATATGTTTTGAACACAAAAGTACAAAAAACGGGCGTCTAAAGTGGTGTCTAAAACTGAAACGGGTAGCTAAATTTCAGTGATTATTTTAATAAAAAGAGGATCAAACTTGAATATTTTGGTAATTTTCCTTAATTTGTGTATGTTCTAGAGAAAGGTCCGTATTACCCATATAAAAACATAGGTTAGGCTTCCGTAACATATATGGGTTTGTGTTGTGGCTTGTCAAATATGAATTTGTCATTTTGGCTCTTTAGGGGTTCGAGCTTTTGCCTTAGCATTGACCATTTGACTTGGCCTTTACGAGCTTGCTCAACTCCAATGTCGACCATGTTTGGACGTGTGACCCATAAAGTTAGGGATTACATCGTCGAGATGGTTGGGCAAAAACCATTAGTTTGATAACCCTATGTTTACGTGACGAAAGTATTGTATGGACCATACTAAATTAGTAAGAAGCTTAAATCATTTGAATGTACATAAATTTAATGATTAAGAGGATGATGATTGATTCAAAAGTTATTTTTTAGCAAAACAAATAGTTTCAGGCTCAGACAGGTTCAGATTTACCCTCCTAACAGAAAAATTAAAAGGATATCAAATATCCCTATATCACTCAAGAATAATTTAAACCTACGTAATATAATCACGCAAACTTTATATACTTAGCACGTAAAGAATTACTTAGTATTTTAAACAATGTTTTAAAACCGGTATTTTAGGTGTACCGGATTTGGCTCAAAAATGATTCAACCGGTTGAACCGGGTTATACCGGATGATTCAACCGGACACACTAACTAACCATAGATTCTATAGAAATACAACTTATACTCAAATAAGTTTCCAAAAATTACTCAAATTCATCCAAAATCAATTCAAAAATTACTTAAATTCTAATAAAAATTTTTTAAATAAAAGTGCATAATAGGATTATGACAATGGCGTGTTAAACGCATCAAGTTCACGATTGTTTAAAAGCCGAAATTTTGTGTTTTTTGAAACCGGAAATACCAGTAAAACCGGATTAAACCGCCGGTGATCGATCGAAGGAACCTGTATAATACCGGAGGGTTTCGTACCGGATTAGTAAGCGGCAAGCGATTGAACCGGTTTTTAAAACATTGATTTTAAACCTTTGATCACAATCCTCATCATAAGGCCACTCGGAGTCATCCCACTTTTTCCCATTGCCACATCAGCGTTACATCACTTTTCCTCATTTTGCATGATGTCGTCCCATTTTTTCCACTTTTCCCCACATTTTTTTCCCACTTTTCCTCACATTTTTTTCCCACTTTTCCAAGGTCAAATGGTTTCTCCCACGCACGGCAACATTCGGCTTCCTATTCCCATTTTTCCCCTAGCCGAAACTGGGGGCGCGGTGTTTCGGGTGGCCCCGGTTCGGTGATGGCTTCCCCGGCCACTTCCCGACCCCCACTCCGAGTGGCCTAACAAGACTATTCGTGAATACATTGAAAAAAAAAAAAAACCCTGTTATTAGCAATAACTAACAAGTTGTGTATAGTGTATACGCAGCTGCCAGCTGGATACTCCGTCAGCACTCAGCATTCTCCCGCGCGCACGTTAGTATTACACATCAATACATAAATATCAAAGTCTTCGTATGCAATACAGTCCATACCTTCACACGTCTCCGCCCTTTCTCTCTCTAACGCCATGTACGGCCGCCGGAAAAATAGCTCCGGCATGAGTACACCTGACCGGTTTAATTATCCTCCTTCACCGTCACCGAGCTCCAATTTAACCTATCCGTTGGAGAAGTCAATATCAGGCCGGAACCGAGTCAAAGGTGCTGCGAGATCGTTTGCTGGAGTTTTTATTGCTTGTTTTACTCCTCCCGAGGAAGAGACGCATCATCATAGCTCCTCCGCGTACGGTGGTTCTGATACATTCACGTCGACGTCAGGTGATCGATTATAGTGTTAATTTTGAACTGATCATTCTATATATGCTGATTCGTAGTCGAAACAGTTGTGTAAATGAATAATCGGTAAACCAGTTTCTGAGCAATGAAATTCCGAGATCTGGTGTTGTTACGTTATGATTACTTGTACTTGTTGTAATAGAAGTTGTACGGTGCGATTTAGTCATTTCATTGTCGCACATGAACCAGTCCATGAATCGATCTGTAAACTGAAGTCATGCGGCATCAATTGATTTCATCAGAAAATTTTAAGGGTGCAACCATGAATCGAGTAGGATGGTAAATAACTTACACTTGGTTGCATAGTAGTAATATACAACACAGAAATCCATGTAGTTGCTTACAAGAACCTTATCAGTTAGATTTTATATATGTTCTTCTAATAGTCCAATTTCAGATAAATTCGGATATGTTTTCTGTTTGATGGAATTCAAAATTGTCAGCGCTGTCAAAAAACGGAAATAAAAAAAAAAACAAAAACCAAATTGTATCCTGTAATCGTAAAAAACCGAACCAAGTTGTGAATTAAATTTTCAGCTCAGTTCCTAATTTTATCCGAATTGAGAATTCAGCTTTTGTTTAGGACCAAATAAGTGAAAACCATATATGTTAGATTCAGTTTGTTCAATTCATACGTTAAAAATCAACAAAACCAAATACCAAACCATTGAACGCTCATAGATATATAGAACGAGTTTAAGAATGCTTGAAATTGTTTGTTTGTTAAGTTTAGGATTGGGACTCATGCAGTCATGCATAAAACGTATAGCACTAAAGTTAAAACTGTATAACCAAAACTTGTTTCATATTTTATATATATATATATATATATATATATATATATATATATATATATATATAGGGGAAAGATCAAATAAGAAGAGATTTTTGCCTAAAAAGAGTAAGAACTAATAATAATTTGAAATTTGGCATGATAATTTACGTATAACTTCATTTTTTTGTACTAGATTTTTATTTTTTATACTATATTATTATTTTTTTGTTCTTCGTTTTACTTATACTAGATTTTTGTGTTTTTTGTAATACATTTTTATTTTTTGTACTGGATTCTTATTTTTTGTACTGGATTCTTATTTTTTATGTACTGGATTATGTTTTTTTGTACTGGATTGTGACACGTGTCAAATTTCTATTGCTTCTTACTCTTCTTAGGCAAAAATCTCTTCTTACTGGATCCAACCCCTATATATATATATAGGGGATGGTTCCATTGTTAACCCTCTCTTATATCGTTAACCCATGTTAACCCGGCATCTTTTGCCCGAATCTTTGTTTTTTTTTCATGGTTTTTGTTATACATAAATATGAGGGTTTCTTTTTTGTGTTTTTGCTAATTCATCACCGTTTAGAAATTATTTATAACACTTACTTACATTTGTAAATAATTTCTAAACGGTGATGAATTAGCAAAAACACAAAAAAGAAACCCTCCCTATTTATGTATAACAAAAAACATGAAAAAAAACAAAAAGATTCGGGCAAAAAATGCCGGGTTAACACGGGTTAACGATATAAGGGAGAGTTAACATTTGAACCTCTCCCTATATATATATATATATATATATATATATATAGGGAGAGGATCAAATGTTAACCCTTCCTTATTGCGATAACCCCATAACCTTAGCATTTTTTTGCGTTTTTTGCCCGAATCTTTGTTTTTTTTTTCTCATGGTCTTTATTATACATAAATAGGGGGTTTCTTTTTTGTGTTTTTGCTAATTCATCACCGTTTAGAAATTATTTACAAGTGTAAGTACTTACACTTACTTACATCACATATCTGATGTAAGTAAGTGTAAGTACTTACACTTGTAAATAATTTCTAAACGGTGATGAATTAGCAAAAATACAAAAAAGAAACCTCCCCAATTTATGTTTAATAAAGACTATGAAAAAAAACAAAGATTTGGGCAAAAAACGCAAAAAATGCTAAGGTTATGCGGTTATCACAATAAGGAAGGGTTAACAAATGAACCATCCCCTATATATATATATATATATATATATATATATATATATATTTTTAAATTTACTTAAATCATACTTCAAGAGTATGTACGGGTTAATACCTGATTAATATGATATATTATATTTTTTAAAATTTACTTAAATCATACTTCAAGAGTGTGTACGGGTTGATACTTGATTTATATGATGTTAAATGTTTAAAAAACATAAACATAATATTATGGCATTTAGATGATCTATGTGAAACTTTGGATTCACATATGAAATTAAATCATGTTCTTGATCTTCAGAGCTTATTGTACCAATATCAAAGAGTAGAAATGTTTGATTTCGCAGATGTTTCTGGGGCTTCTGATTCCACCGAGGGAAGGAAGCGAGGCACAGCTCGTAGTATATATGGAGTCCAGAATGATTCTACTCACATGAAAGAGCCTGGAAGTGTTAAGTTCACTATGGCAGAAATCCACCAGGCAACTAAGAACTTCTCCCTAGCACTTAAAGTTGGCCAAGGTGGGTTTGGGACAGTCTATAAAGGTCAACTTCCAGATGGAACCCTTGTCGCCGTGAAACGGGCCAAAAAGGTTGGGTCTATATCCATACTAAAAACCATTTAGATTACCATGAGTCCTGTTAGGAAAAACTCATGGGCCCCAGCAATACCATGCTATTGGGACAAAGTAAAACGCAACCTACATTGAGCAGGTGATCTTAAATGGGCTGAGGCGGAACATAATTGTCAGCTTAAACCAGCTATATAGTAGAAGTGAAAAGGGATATCTATAGCATGAGTTTGGTCACTAATATTCATATTTCTTGTGTTTGTTGCTTTCAAATTAAACATAGATCCTTAGTTAGATTCCGTTATACCAATTTAATCATAATAGGCAAGTGAATGGAGGACGAAAAAGGTTCTTTTCATCTCTGGTTTGCTGAGATGTTGCTTAATTTTGACTTTTTGTGTAGAGTATGTATGACAAGAACCTAGGAGGTGAGTTCCAGAGTGAAATCCAGGCGTTATCTAAGGTGGAACATTTGAGTCTGGTGAAGTGTTACGGGTACTTGCAGTATGGGGATGAAAGAATCATTGTTGTCGAATATGTGTCAAATGGGACACTTCGGGAGCACTTAGATTGTGAGTTGTCCCAATTCATATTCTCGTTAACAATTTGATTATTAAATATCTGTTATCAAAAACACCCTTTTCTGTAATGTGTAAGGTATAAATTTTTCTTTCAAGGATCTGTAACTATTCTTCTCAAACAGTTCCTATTATAACTGTTCTTTTCAAACAATTTTCATTTAGGAACTTTAACTTTTATTTTCAAGCTGTTCCAATCTGGGCAGTTTAACGAGTCATTTGAGCCAAACAAGCATTAACTCGGGCATGGGCTAATAATCATACGAGTCTTGCCAACTTGTCTTGGTACATCTAACCAAGCTAGAAACTGAACTTGTTTGTCTCATGTTAAGAACTCTTGTCCCATCCAGGGCCGGCCCTTGGGAGGGGCCAGTGTGCGACAGCCCCGGGCCCAGCCTTTTAAGGGGCTCGAATGTTTATTTTTTTTATATATTATATTATTAATTTTTTATATATAAATAAGTAAATCAGTTTATTTAAGAGGGCCCAAATTTTTTTCTTGCCCCAGCCCCTAAATTTTTTTCATTCTTGGGGTCGTCTCTGGTCTCATTTGATATGTAACCTTGGTTCTATTAAACATTGTTGAGAGAGGTTTCTTTAATACCTTTTTCACAAAAAAAAAAAATAAATATTAAAAAACACACACACACAATGACAGTCCTTCAAATTAAACTTCTGTGAAAAAGTTTATCATAAAAACAACAATTTAACGAATGCAGGTATCAAGGGCAACGTTCTTAGTCTTGCCTCTCGTTTAGATATCGCTATAGATGTAGCACATGCCATTACTTACCTACACACTTATACAGGTACTGTATCTCCTTAAACCCGCACCATTTATTATTAACCAGAATGCATACAAATCCATGATTTTTTATTGCGATTACTTTGAAGCAGACCACCCTATAATCCATAGGGATATCAAGTCATCAAACATCCTGCTCACTGAAAAACTACGAGCCAAAGTTGCTGACTTTGGTTTTGCTCGACTAGCAGCCGATGGAGAGTCTGGCCAGACCCATGTGTCAACTCAGGTTAAAGGGACCGCGGGCTACTTAGATCCTGAATACCTGAGGACATATCAACTTACAGAAAAGAGCGATGTTTATTCATTTGGTATATTGCTTGTGGAGCTAGTTACGGGTCGAAGGCCAATTGAAGCAAAACGGGAGCTTAAAGAGCGGGTAACGGCTAAATGGGTATGTAAACAAAAATGCAAAATATCCTTTCCGAGCTTCCGTTGTACTATCATGTTCACATATAATATTTTTAACCCTTTTTATTATTCAATACCAATAATGTTAGATTAATCTTGATGGGTCGGGTTACAAGTCAAGTAGGTTAAGGGTCAACATTGTTTTTATTTAATCATATGTTTTTATTGTTTAGTTAGATCATGGGTAGGTTTATATTTGTGGAAGTAGTGGGTATAGGTTGTAGGAGGAATGGGTCGAGAATGTGGAAACATGGTTCCTCACGTATGCATGTTTCTAGGTTGAGTTTATGTTTCTTATATATGTAAGTACGAGTATGAATGAAGTGTGTGAGTTTTTACATAGAACTTTTTGTTCGTTCGTGTTTTTTTGTGTGTGATTTGGGGTATGAACCAACAAACCCATTGATTTTGATGAGTAAGTATGAAATTCTAAAGATTGAGAAAAATAATATATTTTTTTGGGTAAGTGGCATTTACCCGGAAAAGAAATACAACAATCAAGAAAAATAATAGTTGAATGTTCATATTGTGATTTATTTTTATCTTTTAATAAAATAAGTTAAAATGGATAAATCTGATGTATGAATAATTTAAAAAGGGTATGTATGATATTTTGAATTTGGTTTGAGTATATATAATATTTAATTTCAGAGGTTATATATGAAATTCTTCTGATTGTCTTTTCGTTTCTTATTTCATTGGTGGAATAACAGGCGTTGAAAAGGTTTACAGATGGTTTTGCGATTTCGGTATTAGATCCAAAACTAGAAAAGTCAGAGGCGATTGGTTTGGCTCTTGAGAAGATTCTAGAACTTGCTTTACAATGTGTTAACTCTCACAGAAGAAACAGGCCGACCATGAGGAGATGTGCTGAGGTTTTGTGGAACATCCGTAAAGATTACAATGAATTGCTGGTTTGATATTCTTGTCCTAAATTGCATATGCTCATAATGGTTAACTTTCCTATCAAACTCTAGGAATATCAAGTCCCCCATGATAGGGGTAAGGTTTGTGTATATCCTTCCCTCACAGACTCTACAGAAAAATGAGAATATACTGGGTATGTTTGTTTGTTTGTTTGTACATGAAAAAAATGAGACTTTTGTTATTGTCTATCTTTTTTTCAAATAAGAAGAAAAAAAAAGATTGTTTTGGATCTTTGGGGTTACATGTTAAAAGACTTCGTTTTTACATGTATATAAAGTAGGGTGCTACAGTCTACACGGTGTTGTGGTGGTGCCTTCCACTGAACGTAAAGAATATGCGATCTTTAATATGAAATCAGATTGGATAAAAGTTGTTACTCTGTCGTCAAATCGTAAATCATAAAACACATAAATTTTAAAAAATAAGAGGAAAAAAAATAAAAGCGGCTTAAACTCACAAAAAAAGGGTTGAGTAATATCATCTTACTGCGTGTTGGCAACATTACAAATATCAAATACAGAAAAAAACCAATTGCTACGGCTGTCAGTCTGTTATAAAATAATAAATCAAATAGTTTAAAAAATAAATGTCACTCTCAAGTAATACGACCAAGAATATAAGTTAATAATATCTTATCTTACTATTATAATAAACAAATTTTTTTTTGACACTTGTCACATTTGTAGACCAATATTGACACGTACTTGTTAAATTCTTATCATAATTATATTATTTTTCCTATTAAATAATTATATAATTAAGGATATTATTTAACTTTTTCATATTAAATATTGTATTTTAATAAATTGGAAATCAATAATTTATGAATAAATACACTTTAAAAAAAGTTTCTAAAATATATAAATTTTCAAAAAATAATTTAATAAACAAAACAAAATAAAATCGGTATTTTTATATCAACACAACACTTGGAGTCTAGTTCCAATATCGAAACTCGAAAGCATCTAATATTGTTGGTTCAAGCCTTCAAGGTGGGGTTTTTGTTAAATACTATTTAGATGGTTTGGTAGATTGCTACAAGGCTTGTCTCATTGCTCAAGGTTTTACTCAGATACCTAGGTTTGATTTCTCTCACACTTTTCAACCCTATGGTAAAAGCTTCTAATGCTCAAATTGTCGCATCTCTATTATTGGTTTCTTCGTTAATTTGATGTAAAAAGTGCGTTTTTGAATTGAAATTTAACAGAGTATGTCTTTAAGTAACAATCCCTGGTTTATTGACCCTGTTCACTTGGATTGTTCATGAACCTTTTTTCATTGGTTTATCATTTGCGCAAAGAGTTCAAAGGCTCAGGAAATTGTGTTATTATTTGGAGTAAATTACGGTTTTTGCCTACGTGGTTTAAATGTTTTAACTATTTCAAATTAAAATATATTATTTTATTAATGCAAATCATGTTGTTTAAACAGCTAACGGTTCAGTCCCTATGGTTAAAACAATTAATGATTTTGGCCCCTAACCGTAGTTATATTTGGGGGCCAAAACCGTTAAAATAGTTAAGTTTGGGGGCCAAAGCTGTTAGTTGTTTAAAACACATGGACTGCATTGATAAAGATTTTATTCTGGATTGAAATAGTTGAAACACTAAAATCACATAGACAAAAACCACAATTTACTCGATCTTTTGGTAATTAAGGTTTATACATGGATGATGGTTTGATTCTTTTCAAATCAAATATTCTCGTTATATTCTTACTTGTATTGGTCTTTTGTATCATACACATATAACCATTTCCCTTGTCATCAATGATATTTTTGTAACACTTGTGAACCTTTTTGGGTTCCTACTTACTATTGGTCCTTAGTTGGCACTTTGTATGATCTTACCAACACTCAACTAGATCTTTTGTGTGCAATGAATCAAGCCTTTATTTCCATCAAATGGTCAACGAATTTTGCAATTTGTATAGGGAACATTCGCTCACGGTCTCACCATTTTTCTATACCTATGTCATTCTTTCACAAAATATCTGATGTAGGTAGGCTTGTTGTATTGAGATAAATAGGTCCACATATAGTTACTCTATCTTTTTTAAATATATAATTGATAAATATTAATTCAATTAAATTATAAGTAGTCCTTTATAAAAAAATTTGCACAGATAAATTAACTTAAATTGTAATTTATAATAATACATATAAAAATTTAAGAATTAAAAGTTGAATTTTTTTAATATCATATATTCTTTATATTATTTTACTTATCGTGTATTTAACATTAAAATCACCCAGCCACATTAAATATTTGAAAATATTAAGAATTTACTTATAAAAAACAATTAGTATCATTATTATTTTTTTTGAATATTTTAGCGAACATAATTTGAATTTGATGATATTTAAATAAACTATTTTCCATAAAAAAAATAAGTGTATAAAAACTTTATTATTAATTTTATATTTATTTGAATAATAGTTAATATACATATTCATAATTAAAAATGTTTAACTAGATTACAAGTATCAATAACTAAATAAAAGAAAGAGACGGGTAAACAAATAAATATGTGCACATATACACACACATATTTAAATGATAAGAATTATCATTTATTTTTGTTTCTTAGTATAAAGATTTTTTTATAATTTTATGGGGGAGCAATTTTAGTTTATTTTCTTATCAAAATGATGGCAAAGTAAATAATAGATGAATCTTAGGAGTATATTTTGGGGTCTTTTATCCATGAAAAAGGTATCAACCTTGAAAAAGATGAAAGGGAAAATGATAAATTAGTACCAGCCATTCCTGGAAAGATAAAAGCACGGCAAGTGCCGACATAACATGTGTTTTATTATTATCCACTACAAAGTTCATTCCAAGTGTATCACCAACTCGGCCAAAATCATATTATTTTTTCACTTTTGACATTTGAAAAGTCAAATATCATACTTTCAACTAGAGATATCATTTGATAAAAAATAAGGCATATACTAGGTGGTAGTGACCACCGCGTTGCGGTGGTAGACTTGACGTAATTAGGTATGTAAGAAGAAGTAAATAAACGTTAAAATACATGAGAATAAATTTACCTAAGCTTTATTAGCAAAATATTAAAACAATATCGAAATGTAAAAAAAAAAAGACATGTCGTGAAGATTTATTCATCATGCATCATTCGAAAATAAACGTTAAAAGACACGAAAACGAATTTCACATAGGCGACATTAGGAAAATATTCTATTGTGTAAAGCAATATTAATAAAACTTAACTTGAAATGTATACCGTCTTGATTTTTAATTAAATTTGTACCGATATAATTAAACTAGTCTAGTACCCGCGCGTTGCAGCGGAAAACACAACACTTAAGTCGGATATTTTAAAGGTTTACATGGTTCATTTTTGAGTGATAACCATAACAAAAACAATTTTTTTAACTTGATAGTTAACTAAAACCAACATTAACTACTAACATAAAAGGCCAAATGCACCAAAAATGTTAAGAAGTGATTCATTTGTTTTGAATGGTTTTCTTTTATAATCACTCTATCTCACTTGAATTCTTAAAAGCTACCAATGTGGGACAAAGTGAAAACACAAACAAACATTTAAATTATAATTAAAAAGTTGTACTATATGCTATAAGAGTTGTAAAACTCTTAATTTTAAGAGATTTAAGCAAATTACTATTTTGTCCTTCTAATATGTATTATATAGTAGTATAGATATTTAAATAATTTAAAAAAATAGTTATATCAGACGTCATCGAAAGAATGAAAAGAAGGGTTGAAGAGAGGATTAAAACATGGTTTTTATGTTAGTAATATGAACCATGTATTTACTTCTTATATAATCAAATTGGGATCCAAATGGTCAAGAAAAGATATTAAAAAATGTTAGACATGAGTTTCAAACCCAAGTGCTCAACTTCAAAATGTATGTCATCCAACTCCTCTAGCTAACTTTTGTGTTGTTTTTCTAAAATGAATGGTACTTAACCATTCCTATCATATCGTGAAACTAACATGATAAAAGACGTGTATGTAAAGGTAAGGAGAAATATAAGCTTTGTAGTTGTAAAGCGATTGTTGCGAAACACGAATTTGATTTTTTTATCCACGCATATACAACGTCATTAAGTATAGATTGTTTTATACCGAACATGTTTTCAAACAAACTGGATTTTCAACGTCAACCAAAATGTATTACCTTCGACATGAATCGTTTCCAAACAAAGTTTACATCATCAACTAAACCAACTCAAATACACATAAAAAACATAAAAAATATTATATCATAACCCACTCATTTTATAGCAAAACCTACGGCGAAACGTTGACCAAATCGAATTTATACGAATGCCTGCATGAAAATAAGCACGCAGAAAACTATTTTTTTAAGTTAGCAAACGAATCTATTATACTTAATAAATCAAAATAATTAGGGACACTTGTCACAAATTTAGAGCACCTTCACACAACTTTTCTCGCTTCTCTCTCCTAATAAATACACAATTTTATCATATATTAATTATATAATTATATATTTTTTACCTTTTTCAATTAGAAAAAAATTCTTAATATTAAAAAATATATTACATAATGCATTAAATACTAATTATATTATATATATCTTTTATAATTAAAAAGGATTTCTTAATATAATAACATAAAGCACGCTTTTAAAATATCAAATTATTATAAAATATGAAAAGTTTCCAATAATTAATAACTCATAATATCTTTTTGTAATTTATAAGTTATTATTATTAACTATTTATTTTTTTTGTTTATCAACTTGTGTAATAATAGATAACATCCTATTATTTTGTAAAATAATGATATTTTCTAAAAACAACTTTTTTAAAATAAAATGTTTAAAACCAAACTTTGAAAAGGGAATTTTGAAAATACAATATTATTATTTGATTTTCTATGTGATTTTGATCATATTTTAAATCATAAAATATTTTACTATGTTTAAATTTATATTATTAAATACTTATTAATTTTTATTCAACCCGTGTAATACACGGGATACTAACCTAGTGTTATTAATAAAATAATATTATATACACGACATGGAGTAAACTTGAACCTGATTATGCGTGACGTAGATTGAACATCATTGAAGTTGAAGTATAAAAGTAAATGGGTTAAAGTTAAAAAAAAAAAAAAGCATATAAAACTAAATGGGTTAAAGTGGGAAAAAAAAGGTAAAAGAAAAAAAAAACGCCACAGGTATCGAACGTGTGACCTCCTTTCCAACACACCATGATCTAATCACTACACCAAAGTAACTTAGTTGTTCAACATCTAAAAAAGAATTTATTTAACTATACAAAACTGGTATAGAACATAGCAAAATAGATTGTAAAGCGATTGTTGCGAAACACGAATTTGATTTTTTTATCCACGCATATACAACGTCATTAAGTATAGATTGTTTTATACCGAACATGTTTTCAAACAAACTGGATTTTCAACGTCAACCAAAATGTATTACCTTCGACATGAATCGTTTCCAAACAAAGTTTACATCATCAACTAAACCAACTCAAATACACATAAAAAACATAAAAAATATTATATCATAACTCACTCATTTTATAGCAAAACCTACGGCGAAACGTTGACCAAATCGAATTTATACGAATGCCTGCATGAAAATAAGCACGCAGAAAACTATTTTTTTAAGTTAGCAAACGAATCTATTATACTTAATAAATCAAAATAATTAGGGACACTTGTCACAAATTTAGAGCACCTTCACACAACTTTTCTCGCTTCTCTCTCCTAATAAATACACAATTTTATCATATATTAATTATATAATTATATATTTTTTACCTTTTTCAATTAGAAAAAAATTCTTAATATTAAAAAATATATTACATAATGCATTAAATACTAATTATATTATATATATCTTTTATAATTAAAAAGGATTTCTTAATATAATAACATAAAGCACGCTTTTAAAATATCAAATTATTATAAAATATGAAAAGTTTCCAATAATTAATAACTCATAATATCTTTTTGTAATTTATAAGTTATTATTATTAACTATTTATTTTTTTTGTTTATCAACTTGTGTAATAATAGATAACATCCTATTATTTTGTAAAATAATGATATTTTCTAAAAACAACTTTTTTAAAATAAAATGTTTAAAACCAAACTTTGAAAAGGGAATTTTGAAAATACAATATTATTATTTGATTTTCTATGTGATTTTGATCATATTTTAAATCATAAAATATTTTACTATGTTTAAATTTATATTATTAAATACTTATTAATTTTTATTCAACCCGTGTAATACACGGGATACTAACCTAGTGTTATTAATAAAATAATATTATATACACGACATGGAGTAAACTTGAACCTGATTATGCGTGACGTAGATTGAACATCATTGAAGTTGAAGTATAAAAGTAAATGGGTTAAAGTTAAAAAAAAAAAAAAAGCATATAAAACTAAATGGGTTAAAGTGGGAAAAAAAAGGTAAAAGAAAAAAAAAACGCCACAGGTATCGAACGTGTGACCTCCTTTCCAACACACCATGATCTAATCACTACACCAAAGTAACTTAGTTGTTCAACATCTAAAAAAGAATTTATTTAACTATACAAAACTGGTATAGAAAATAGCAAAATAGATTGTAAAGCGATTGTTGCGAAACACGAATTTGATTTTTTTATCCACGCATATACAACGTCATTAAGTATAGATTGTTTTATACCGAACATGTTTTCAAACAAACTGGATTTTCAACGTCAACCAAAATGTATTACCTTCGACATGAATCGTTTCCAAACAAAGTTTACATCATCAACTAAACCAACTCAAATACACATAAAAAACATAAAAAATATTATATCATAACCCACTCATTTTATAGCAAAACCTACGGCGAAACGTTGACCAAATCGAATTTATACGAATGCCTGCATGAAAATAAGCACGCAGAAAACTATTTTTTTAAGTTAGCAAACGAATCTATTATACTTAATAAATCAAAATAATTAGGGACACTTGTCACAAATTTAGAGCACCTTCACACAACTTTTCTCGCTTCTCTCTCCTAATAAATACACAATTTTATCATATATTAATTATATAATTATATATTTTTTACCTTTTTCAATTAGAAAAAAATTCTTAATATTAAAAAATATATTACATAATGCATTAAATACTAATTATATTATATATATCTTTTATAATTAAAAAGGATTTCTTAATATAATAACATAAAGCACGCTTTTAAAATATCAAATTATTATAAAATATGAAAAGTTTCCAATAATTAATAACTCATAATATCTTTTTGTAATTTATAAGTTATTATTATTAACTATTTATTTTTTTTGTTTATCAACTTGTGTAATAATAGATAACATCCTATTATTTTGTAAAATAATGATATTTTCTAAAAACAACTTTTTTAAAATAAAATGTTTAAAACCAAACTTTGAAAAGGGAATTTTGAAAATACAATATTATTATTTGATTTTCTATGTGATTTTGATCATATTTTAAATCATAAAATATTTTACTATGTTTAAATTTATATTATTAAATACTTATTAATTTTTATTCAACCCGTGTAATACACGGGATACTAACCTAGTGTTATTAATAAAATAATATTATATACACGACATGGAGTAAACTTGAACCTGATTATGCGTGACGTAGATTGAACATCATTGAAGTTGAAGTATAAAAGTAAATGGGTTAAAGTTAAAAAAAAAAAAAAGCATATAAAACTAAATGGGTTAAAGTGGGAAAAAAAAGGTAAAAGAAAAAAAAAACGCCACAGGTATCGAACGTGTGACCTCCTTTCCAACACACCATGATCTAATCACTACACCAAAGTAACTTAGTTGTTCAACATCTAAAAAAGAATTTATTTAACTATACAAAACTGGTATAGAAAATAGCAAAATAGACGGCGCCGACACTTCCGATTAAGATTATATAAATTGTGGTTGACTTGACTTTTATTTTATGTGTGGAGGTGCCTAACCATTTAACGATATGATGCGCATGTTCTTGCCCTACATATTTGTGTAAAAGTTGTTTCTTATGGCTTATATCCATGACTTTAAGGTCATAAAACAGTAACATTATCCGTCTTTTTAAGGTATGTCTTTTAAAGATCTCGCTTGATATAGTTTAATAGAACGTTATAGATAGGCATGCCCTGAAGGGGTGTCAGAGGTGCGACCGCACCGTACCCGATTTTTTGTGGGGCTTGAAACTTTTATTTTTTATATTTATTTTTATATATGCAATTATTTTTAAACAAAATATATTTTTATTATGTAAAAAAACATGATTTAGCTACAGCAATTTTATTTTATTAAATATCGGCTTATTTTATATCATCTATCAACTATTTATAAATTTTTTTATATGTATGTTAGTCTATTTTAGTACTCATATGAAACACAGAATCTTGAAGACGGCTCTAGTTATAGATATATGATACCCATTTCATTGCGGAAATTTTTGAACTAAAATCTAACAATTTTTATTGGAAGTGCAAGTTAATAAATTCAAGAGAAAATAATATAAAAAATTTACCAAGCAATGGCTGATATAATTGTATAGAAGAGCCAAGATTTAGATGACCGGATATGTTAAATGGATGGGTTTGATAACTAGGGCTAGGTTAACCTAAATAAGTTTCTTAACCTAAAAAACTTGAGAATGATCTAGAGCCATTAGATCATTAATCAATGGCTATGATTAAATAAAGTTGTTGAAGGGTATTTTAGTAATGAATACTTTTGTTGACTTTTTATCAAGTTCCCCCATTTTCTTTAAACGTTCATAACTTTTACATACAAAATTATTTTTTGAAAAAAAAATACACCATAGAAACAAGCATTTTTTTATCTTCAAAATTAGTATTGTATTGTTATAGAAAAAATTTAGTTTTTTTAGTTCATTGTGTATTTTGTGCAGATCATTGTGTTTTTTGTAAAGATCATTGTGTCTTTTGTACAGATTATTGTCTTTTATACATGTCATTGTGTCTTTTTTTGTTTTTGCTCAATGTTGTGTTTTCATGATCATTTTAAGACACAATGATGCGCATAATACATTATGATAAGTAATGATGAAACAATGACGAATATTAACACAATTATCTTTAAAAGACACAATTACTTATAATAAAGACACGAAGACAAGCATGAACAATTTTGTACATGTCATTGTGTCTTTTGGTTAGGTCATTGTGTCTTTTATGTTTATTTTAAATAAGGTATTTTCCTGAACAATTTAAAACACAATGATGTTGCAGAATATATAATGTTAAGCAAGGATGACACAATGACGAGTATGAATAAAACAATGATATTTAAAAAAAAGACATAATTACCTATAAAATGTCACACCCCGACCGACGGCGGAACACGTCGGGGCGCGAGCTCGATTGTTCATTAGCTCATGGTGCTATTAATAAGTTTGAATATTTAATGCATTCATTATTATCATTGAACAAACATTCATTGAATACAAGGCGTCATTACATGCATTTAAAGAAATACAATGAAATACATTACAACTGAAAATTCAACATTATTTAAAATTAACTAAGTCCACTATGCTTATCCTATGTCTTCGCCATAGTCTTCATATTAACCTGTTACATATGTAAAATAAATTTGGGTCAACTATATGAATAGTTGGTGAGTTTCCCATACAGTTTAATATATATGTATAAAAATATGTTTAAAACTTTTAATGCAAACAAAGTCTAAATCAATAAGACCTAAAGCAAGTATACTACAAGTTTAACATGATTCTTTGGCTCTTTCACCTTTACTAACTTAATGACATAAATCATTAAATAAATAAAGGCTACTAGTTACAACAATTGAATTTTAGGCTCTTTCACCTTTGCATTTTTCAATAACCAAAGTTATTGTGCAAAGACTACTAGTCACATAGATTTTAGACGCTTTCACCTTTGCAATATATAATATCCTAAGTTATATTGCAAGGGCTACTAGTAACATAGACTACACATAGAATAACATGATAATACTCTGGATATAAACAAGTAGGCATACTAAGCACGTAAGTCAAACAACTTAGACTAATAGTTTGCATCTAATTGATTTTGACTCTAGAACAAAGTTTGATTTGAATAATGACATATGTAACATCCCAAAAGTACAAAATGTAAAAGAGAGAGTATGAGTGAAACTCACATGGTTTGCTTAGCTATTCCAAGTGATAAGTGCTAGATGATAGAATCAAGGATAGTGCTTCACCTAAAGTTCATATGAATAATAGACTTAGTATTTCTTAAAGTTCAATTGTTGATTTCTTAGAATCTATGGCATCCTAATGGAAGTCTTAGAATGCAATGTTTAAGTTTGAATGGATCATTTGCATAATAATTAAATATCCTATTTCCATCCACGAGTTTTAGTTTAATGAACTTTATCATTTATTAACCATGGTTTATGAATTGAATGAATTCCTTTCAAAATATCTTTATGAAATATTATATTGAATGTTTATTTTAGCGTAATTCTTAGAATTATTCTACGAAAAACCAATCTTTGATTTTTTTTTTGTCTAAATAAACTTGGTTTTATAATATGATGTTCAAATCAACCATTTAGAATGACTTTTGATTTTTGTTTTCAAAGAATCTGTTTTTTTTTTATCATGACGATATTTAAGTAAATAGTTCAAAAAAAAAAATGGTTTTGGGTATTTCAGAATAAATAAATTGACATTTGAAAATAAATAAATAAAATGTCCTCACGTTCTGTTTTTATATTTTAATTTGGATAAATAGTTTATATAAATATATGTATATATATATGTATATATTCATTTTGTAAAGAATTCAAATAAGAAAGAAGTCTTTTAGTTTTTTATTTTTTTATTTTATTGTTACTATTATTATTTTTAAACCTTAATGTTCAACGTTTATATATACCCATATATATATATATACACATATATACACACATATATATATATAAAACAATTTGTCTTTAAAGACAACAAATAATAACAAGTTTAATAATATGAAAACACTTTGCTCTTATGAATAAAAGTTAGTTGATATTATTAAATTAATTTAAAGAATTTTCTAAAACTAAGTTTTCGGTTACAGTAAAAAAAATGATTTTTAAATCATTATTTATAAATAAAATATTTAAATGAATAAATAGATCTTTCAAAACAAATTAATGACCTTTACAGATTTATTATTTTTTTTTATGATTTTTAGAAATTTTTAACTAAAAGAAAAAGGATGGAAATGGATGGATTACAAATAAAAACCAAAACCGGTTGGGACGGGTCTAGAACCCGGGTTCAAAAGCGGTTGGGTTTTGTTGCAAACGTGAGTGACCAGTAGGCCATGTCTGGTTATCTAGACAATTCCTTGTTCATTCTTATTTCTTAACATGTAAGTGAACGAGTGTCTCCTAAATCGATTTAAAACCGATAAACCCTAATTCTACACAGATCAAATTTATCGAATCTGATAACCATGAGTGATCAAAAGCTTAGGGCTTTTGATCCTTGATTAAAACCGATTGGAATGGTGTAAAACTTACTTGGTGATGCTTTCGATTTGTAGAAGTTCGAATTCAAGGAGGCTTCGGCCAAAACAGGTCCTTGATTTACGATCAAAGGAACTTGTGCTTGTATTATCTTTGCACAGAATGTTTCGTAGACATCCACACAAAGCTAGATGATAATTTGATTTGTATTTTATAGTTGTTATACACGATTTCAAAACCGAGTTTATTGTTCTTGTTTTTAGTATTAATTTACAAGATTATGCTTTCTAATCATCATAATCAGTGATTGAAAAGTATTTGGATGTCCGAATCCTTGCCAAAAATACATAGGATCGTGTTGTTAACGCGTAGAATTGAGCTGTCAGCTCATTCGGGTCACGTGGAGCCATGGGTCGGGTCTTGTGATGCTGGGCGAGGAAGGGAAGAGAAAAAGAATAAGGGATTTGCAACTAAGCCCCTTCATTTTCAATTTACTCATTTTCTTGTTTTGTAAGTTTCTTCCACCACAAACTAGGTTTCATTATTTACAATTGTGACACCTTTTAGTTTTTGTGTACTCTTCTTTGTAACAACAAAGATATATTTATTTATTATTATTATGATTAAATATATTTTTTTTAAATTTATAATTAAAAGTGTCGTTTTATTATTTAAAATTTACAAATTTTATTATTTGAAATTTTGTCTTAATTTATGAACTTGTATAATAGTTTATGAGGTTTTTATTATTTAAAGTTTGTTATGTCAAAATCTTTTAAGTTAACTCATTTTTAATTTTTATTCTATGCCAAAATTGATTTTAAAGTTTTTAGATATATATACCCATATATATAGACACATATACCCATATGTGTACGTATTTACGATTATTATAAGAATGACACAATTTCGTTCGATTAAAAATTTAAATTCGTAACGAAAAATCCAAGAGGTTACATAAAAAAATCACAATGATGAGTATAACAACTTTGTACGAGTCATTGTGTCTTTTTTACATGTCATTGTGTCTTTTGTGTTTATGCTCAATGTTGTGTTTTAATGAACAATTTAGGACACAATAATGTTGTGGAATACATAATATTAAGCAAGAATGACATAATGACGAGTATGAATAACACAATGATCTTTAAAAAAGACACAATTACCTGTAGAAAAACGCAAAAAGATAATTATACACAAATATTTAAAAAAGACACAATTACGATAATTAGACACTATTAGCTGAAAAAATTTTCATTTTTTATAACAAAATTATACTAATTTTAAAGATAAAAAAATTCTCGTTTTTATAATATATTTTTTTTAAAAAAAATAATTTCGTATGTAAAAGTTATGAACGTTTAAAAAATTTGGAGGAAAGTGGTTATGACTAAATTACCATCTAACAACTTTTCCTACTAAAATTTTAAAATTTTCATCTTAAATTTAATCCTATGATCTAATGGTCAATAATCTTTCTTAGCCTTTTTAGGATATAAGGACTATTTAGGTTCTTTTTTTTTGAACGGCGACGATCCTACATACCACGTATGTTGTCTTAACAGGGCCCACCGGGCAAAGGTAAGACGCGGCCACACCAGATGCGCTGGAACCCCGTGGAATAGGTAAACCCTCGCCCCCCATTGGTCCAGAACCCGAGATTAAGCTCAAGATTCCTTCCCTCACCTGGATGTCCATAAAATTGCCTCTGGCAGGACTCGAACCCATGACCTCTCGGTCACAAGGTAAAGCCCTAACCAGTAGACTAGATTTGCAGGACAAGGACTATTTAGGTGAACCCAATACTTGATAACTATTCAAATTTAACCCGAATTTGTGGGACCAAACACTATTTTCCCATTTTTAGAGAAATATAAAATCACACACTTCTAGTATAGACTATAGAGTATGCATTAAAGTATCGACTTCTAACCATGTGACCCATTTTCCTTTTAAATATATTTGTTTTATTTAATTATTTTTTGTCTTTGATAATGATTGGTTTTAATTGACAAAACTGTTGTAATTAATTATCAGATCCTAAATACTCAGTCCAAGGTTAAAGTTCTTACCTTTCACAGTGCAAATCAGGGGTTCGAATCCATTTGAAGACAAGTTTGAAGGACACCAGGTGAAGGTCAGCTTAGAGTTTATCTCAGGTTCGATTCCGATGCGGCGAATGTTTACATATTCCACGGGGTTCCTACGTATGATTCTCACAGAGATCGAGTAGTCGACCTTGTTTATAGACCGCAAAATTGAGGGATAGGCATGATAAAAAACGTCGTTAAAAAAAGTAGTTATTAGCATGGTTGTAAAAATCCCCGACTAGGCCGATTAATCGCTAGTCCTCTAAGGCCGACTAGGCCCGACTATCCGATTAGGCCGATTAGTTGGCCGAATAATCCCTATTAATCCCTAGTCTCCACCCCACCGACCGACTATCGACTTCTACAATATTGGTTATTAGTGTATCATTGTTTCTTCTTTAAATAAAATAAGAATTCAAGCTTTTGTTAGAAACGAATTTTAATGCAATTTATCCTCTTTTTTTTTAAAAAAAAAAAATTGTCTTACATGAAACTCTGACTAAAATGAATTCGTTCAAAATAAGTTGGTTAAAATTATCCCTCTTTATTTGGATCTAAGAAAAATGGCTAAAAGATTCGGACCATGCGGAAATACAAGTATTAGTCTTTTAGAGGCAAAACAATTATTTGCACACCATTTTGAAATGACCTTTTTTTTCTTATTTTAACGTTATCAAATTAATCTACTTTAAATAATTTAATCGAATTCATATTAGTTTAACTAAATTTATACAAGTTGAAATGTGTGAAACTCACACTTAAATAACTATAATAAATAAAGTGAGAAACTTAATAAATAGAATGACAACTGAGATAAGTGACAACTGATTATCAACAATGGTAGATTATATCACTAACAACTAACAAAGGCAACTCGTAACTTGTTCATTGACAACATGAATAATCATTAGCAACTTGAGCACGAGCAACTATGATCACAATAACAATCGGTGGATTAATGATAACTAAGTGCTAATAGAGGTATTGTTGGTGTAATAAACAATCATCAACTAACATACTCTTTCACGAATAGTTGTGTCGATTCAAAAAGCTTATATGATTTTACTTCGTTTAAACAAAAAAAATATATTCTTATTTTTTGTAGAACATTCTGTTTTATCTAATTAAGAATCGTTACCAATGAAGTGTTCAAATCTTGATATACATGAAATGGAAAAAGGTTATGTGGTTTTTTACACCAAATCTAATCTTCCTCTCCCGAATATTGGCTTTTACCACTTGGTGAATTGCTAAGGTTTCACAATAATACTAGTAAAATTTTAATAAAGTTTATTATATATATATATATATATAGGTATATATATATATATATTTTTGTTTGAGGGGTGGGTTGTGTGTGTTTGCTAAAAAATAATTATTATTTCGGTTGAGTTGTATTCAAATGACAAAGTTAATGAATTAAGATTTTATTCCTCTTGAGGATAAAGGTTAAAGTCTCGTTTAAAACAACCAATGTGAAATTTTTATGTTGAAAAAATAAAATGCGAAACATATAACCATATGTAAAAGGATATGCCATCATATAAATCATAATTAATTAAGAGTCATGTTATTCTCACATTCTCTATATGTCTTGTTTAGGTCTACACCAGACAAATATGGGACAATCATTGTTTGTCAGAATTTCTCAGTGTTAATATTGAATTACTGTACGACTCGTATAGACCTATATATACGAGGCATACAGGTTTCATACGAGACAAATCATTGTCGAATTATTGGATATCAGGGGCTATACTCATCGTATATGCTCATATAAAGCGTATAAAGTTGATAGAGTATTAAATAAAAAAGTTTGGTGTATAAATAACTAAACCCTTAATTAACTATGAAAACAAAATACAATATTGTCTCATCAATATGAATAATAACTTGATATTATGCAAGTATTTTTATTTAAGTTCTCTTTTATGGTTAGTGTTGTTCTTTTTGATCTTTACCTTTTAAGCTATGCTTTTGTTTGTGTTAAGTTTATCACGGTTTTAGTGTGTGCGTTTACATTTGGATTATTGATGTTTTTGATACTTTTTTTTTATGTAATTCATCCTGTCACAAAGCTATTGTGTGTGACGATGTTCAGGTTTTGCTGTATGCTTGCCTGTTTGAGTTTTCGTCTAAGTTTTTTTGAAAATTGGTTCACTCTGATGTGAAACAAGAGTATCATGTCTACTCAGGCAATGCGTATAGGAGTGATATCGTTCACAAAAATATGTATTTGTTTTCACTCTTTATGAAAAAAATTCACATCAAAACACTAAAAGCCATAATCACATTGAGCCAACAAATTTAGAATTTTATAAAGATCATATTTTAACAGTTATAAGTGGAAAGTAAAAAAATAAAAACTATAAAAAATGAAACTTTAAAACAGTTTTGACAGTTTGTACATTTGTACTACGATAACTTATGAATTATCACTAAAATTGACAAAAAAACATTGAACACAAGTAAAGATCAAAATACTGAAAAGATAAACAATTTACTCTCTGTTTTTGGCCCTTGGGAATACAAAGGTTACAACGGATTGAATATGATAAAATCTATGAAGCAATGGCCAAGCTTTATAGGTTCCTCTTTTTCCGTCCGTAGTGTTAATTTTTCGGTCGAAATGTTATTTTTAGTTAAAAATAGTGGTTTTGCCCACTCGTTTCAAAAAATTAACATGTATTCTGCGTTTCAAAAATTCTCACCCCTTTTATATCGCCCAAGCTCCGCCACTGCTACGAAGAACATCAAATTGTTTGTTGAATTTTCAAAAATATCTTGTATGGTCAAAAACTTGTATTTTGACATGAAAATAAGGCTCCTTGCTCCTTAGGAGTTGCCCCTTTACAAACGATTGTTTGAAGGATTTTGATGTTCCGACAAAGTATTTGTCACCGTCATGTTGCCAATCTCGAAAGCATTTATTCACCAAAACAGCATTGGTAAGAAGGTAGTGTTATTTTACACCTCATTTCTTTAATTTTATGTCTTATACAGCCTGTATAGATTTGTACAAGCTAAGTGGCCATATAAGTAGTTGGGGGTTCAAAGTATGAGGGATTAAGAAGGCAATACGAGATGTATAAACTTATACAGGGGTGTACAAAGCAATATACAGAGCATACATTAGGGATGACAAAAAAAACCCGCGCCCAACGGGTTTATCCGAAGCCCGCTACATATGGGACGGGTATTCCCAAACCCGATGGGTATTAGGCCGAGTATGAGATTAATTTTTAAAATTTTCACGAGTATGGGACGGACTTGGGATTTGTTTATATATCCGTTTACCTTACCCAATTATATATACCCGTGTACACATCCAGTGTACTCGATTATAAATACCCATTTATATACATTTAAAGTTAATAGAATTTGTTTATTTATTTTATTTCTTTTGAAATTTTAAATTGTTAATAGAATTTGTTTCTTTTTTATATTTGTTTTTTGTGACAACTAAAATAATTTTTTTGAACCATTTTGTTGATAATTGTTATTCTTTGGTTTATCTTAAACGATTATAATCAATTTATGATATTTTAAAATTTCATGTTATTTGATATATTAATAGTTTTTTCTTAACATATAATTTTTTGTTATAAAAAATTATTATTAATTACATGATACCTGACGTGTTTTAAGTCAGTTATTCTCAACGATTGTATTTAGCTAACTAACGGGTATACCTGAAACCATGGTTGTAAAAATCCCCGACTAGGCCGATTAATCGCTAGTCCCCTAAGGCCGACTAGGCCCGACTATCCGACTAGGCCGATTAGTTGGCCGATTAATCCCGACTAATCCCTAGTCCCCACCCCACCACCCGACTAGCGCATAGCGATTTCTACAACATTGCCTGAAACCCGCTGGGATACCCCAATACCCGACAGGTAAATACCCGATGGAGTTTAAGAGGGTATGGAACAAACTTTTATAATCACGTATAGGACTGAGATTGCTCAAATCCGTCCCAAACCCGACATATTGTCATCCCTAGCATCAACTACCTACAGGGCCTGAGTTATGTACATCCTGTGTAGGTATAGTTGGGGCAAATAATTATGTGTTGGGATGTGAAATAAAACGTGAGTTAGCAAGATTAACTATTTGAGGTTTAAGGCATTTGTCTTTAATCCCCATCGTACTGTCGTACATATACGCAACATTTTCTAATGTTGGTGCCTCGAAGTTTGCACTGTTTGATAAAAAAAAAGTACATGTTAGCAGCAAGCAATAGTACTCTCCTTTTTAATATTGACTAGGTTTATTCACCCCGTGCGTTGCGACGGGTTATCACGATACACTACCGAAAACGGGTATTATATCACTTGCGAAAGCATAAGTTACACAGCAAAAACAAATCTCTCATTACAAACTCTACACAAATTTTCATAAAAAACATAAAATCATACAAAATTATCACAAATATGTTACAAAAATAATAGAAAAAATTTCTCACAAAATCCTTATTAACGGTAACAATCGTTTGAATTAAAACAAAAACTCATATCTACAAGCAAATCTCGCAATGTATACTTTATAATAAAAGAAGATTTTTTTGCTTACTTGTCATCACCACATAAATTATCCCCTTACATTTGACACATGTCATTAACACATTAATTCTCAAATTAAATTTGACACATGACAATCATATATTAAATCTATTTTAAATTTTCCTAATTTCTAAATATTATTTTGAATAATAAAAAGTCAAATAATCCTATTTTTTCGTTTTATGGAACGGTATACCAACCCTAATTTGTTTCTATTCTCATCTTTCAGCCAGTATCATTTCAACTACGAAAGGTTTGATTTTGAAACCTTAAAGATATTGATCATATCTCCTTCATATCGATCGAGTATTTGATTCAAGTGTATGTTAATATGAATGATTTTTAACCAGGTAAATCCGATCGTCCTTTATTTGAGCGAATGTAGGTTTGATTTTTGGAGGTATGTATGACAAATCTTCAACAATTTGAGATTGGGTTTCATTATGGACCAATAATGTTATCATCTTAGGGTTTTTTTTCTATAGATTCTTTAAGTGTTTGTAGTTTCTTGATTGCTAAAACCGATCAATACGATATCAAGTCCCCATAGGTTTATGTGTGGTCACTGTTTTTATCTTTGTTATTAGAAACAGTAAGACAACCTCATCTGTTGTTGAATATGATGAAATTATTAATACTTTGTTTTCATCTTTCTGTTTTTAACTTGAGCTTTAGTTCTAGCAACTACAATTATATGTTAAATACAAGCTTTTATAACATTACAACATAAATGTGAAGTTTGTTTCAAGATATTGTCTATCTGTTGTTGAGTGTTGAAATGAATTACGTTGTTTTTTACAAAGAATATAATGAAATAGAGATAAAGTAAGGAGTGGTGGTTGCCCTTCTAAATTAGTGTTAACTTTTATATCGTTTTTTGCAATTCCTCTTGAGCTAGCAGTTCATGTTTTCATTATCAATATTTTTCTAAGTTTGTTAATGAATTATGCATATGTTCTTGCATAAGTTAGCATCATGTGACAAAAAGAAATATGTTTGGAAAATTCTATCCATTTTATGCTAAGACATGATCTCGACTTTGGTCATGTGTAAGTTGTTTCTTAATACAGGTTCATGTGATGTATGCTGCAAAGTTGTTTTCGTATCTTAATTCTAAACTGTTTTTTTTCTCTCTTAATTGGATTTCTGCAGGTTGGATACTTGGTGATCTTGCTTCCTTGAGGAAATTCCTATTTTTAAGATTAGCAATTAATATTGTTTATAATGATGATGTTTATTCATTGTGCTTGATTAAAATATACATTAACCTAAATATTGAAAAAATTGATTCCA
The DNA here is from genome assembly GCA_009363875.1 of Mikania micrantha. Classification (NCBI taxonomy): domain Eukaryota; kingdom Viridiplantae; phylum Streptophyta; class Magnoliopsida; order Asterales; family Asteraceae; genus Mikania; species Mikania micrantha. The sequence goes on along the minus strand of CM018689.1, from coordinate 50,785,885 downwards.
TTATTACAAGTCAATGCGTGAGCATGCTTTCCACACATCTATTTTGATGTTGATTTTGTAGATAAAAAATATAACAAGGATTTGATTATGATTGAAAAATTGTGAAACGAAAATCCAAAAGCCAAGTTAGTTTAAACCAAAAATAAAAATTGAATTGTATTGTATTTTTGATTCATTATTAATCAATTTTGGTTCATTTCAGTTTTGAATTTTTTTTTTTTTGTTTCAACAAGAATATATAACACTCTTATCCCTAAGTCCATATTTGAAGTCCATGTTTTGTCTCTAATGGATTAGGTTTGACAGGTTTAATAATTACAAAAGATGGTATTTATATGTTTCAAAGACGGTTTCCTTATTTAGCTTTGTTTCTATTAAGTGTTGCAATAACCATTTTTTGATATCTCAAATGCAATGACAGTGTTTGAATAACAATTATTCAGGTGACCGAGTTTTACGTTGAAGTAGAAGCAATAACGGGAAGTCATATAGGTAATCGAACATTTATTCCGAAAATAGTTCTAACTCCGTCACATAAGAAGCAATTGTTTAAATTTTAAAGAAGGCACTTTCCTCTCGTACAATTATTTGCAATTAGTAATAAGAGTAAACTTTTCTTTTGCTCCCTGTGGTTTGACAATATTAACCATTTTGCTCCAAAACTTTCAAAATGATCATTATGCTCTCTGTGATTTGACATTTTAATCATTTTGCTCCATGTGGTTTGACAATTATAACATTTTTGCTCCCTGTGGTTTCGAAAAAAATGGAGCATAATGGAGATATATTGGAAAAGTTTGGATCAAAATGATTAAAATGTCAAACCACAGGGAGCATAATGATCATTTTGAAAGTTTTGGAGCAAAATGGTTAATATTGTCAAACCACAGGGAGCAAAAGAGAAGTTTACTCTAGTAATAAACAAAAGATCGATCGTTATCAAGATTAGGTTTGTTATTAAAATAACCAGCTTTTCTTCACACGGATAACTATATGTCACATTATTTAGAGTCAAAAGTAGGGGTGTTCACGAGCCGAACCGAGCCGAGCCAGGGGTCAGCTCGGACTCGGCTCGTTTTTAAACCGAGCATGGCTCAGCTCGGCTCAGATTGTAAACCGAGCCTGAAATCTCGGCTCGGACTCGGCTCGTTTTTAACCGAGCTGGCTCGGTTCGGCTCGTTTTTGGCTCGGTTTTTACATAACAAATTTAATATTTGAATCGCATTCTCCTCAACTCGGCTCGTTTTCTCCATTGAGTCCTGACTTCTACAAAGGCCATATGCGAGAGATGTCTGGTTGTCTGTAACAGGCCGACGTCTAGCTTTGACCGTGTAATATCCGACCTGCATGTGGCTGAGACCAACCGTCATATGGCTGTAACTGCGCGTGAAACATCTGGTGTGAGGACTGTGGCTCCAACATATTTGGGAATTATGGTTTGAAAAGTAAGAGTAAAGAGACGTGAATATGTAGAATTGAGAATTAAGAATATGATTTAGGAATGAGGGATTAGTGAAACACGTGATAATTGAGATTCATTCCATATTTTTATCCTATTTTCTTTTATTTTTTATTATTTTTTCTTTTTTTATCATACTTAAAAAATAATACTAAAGTATATTTATTATTGAAAGTAAATCTATAATCTTATATTTTAGTATAGTATGTTGTACAAACGAGCCGAGCCACGAGCCGAGCATACGAGCCGAGCAACGAGCGAGCTACGAGCCGAGCCAGCCTTGGCTCGGACTCGGCTCGGTTATAAAATGAGCTGGCTCGGTTCGGCTCGGTTACAAACGAGCTTTATCCGAGCCGAGCTTTATCCGAGCTTTTTCCGAACGAGCTACGAGCCGAATCCGAGCTTCGAGCTTTTTGAACAGCCCTAGTCAAAAGTAAGGATGGTTTGAAACTTTTAATTTTTGATAAAGATGGAAATTTTATTTACATGACGTCCAATGTTGTATACAAAGAACTCTTTAGAGATTTATAGTTTGTATTTGTAATTAGAAAACATATGTATATTATATAATTTATTGTAAATATATTATAATTGTATCATTTTTTGTACACAATCCCGTGTAACACATGGGTTTATAAACTAGTTTTAATATAAACCCAAATCTTTAAGCAAATTTCTCAAATTTAATACACTCATCTTTGTTACCACTTTTCAAAGTTAAAAAAAGAACTTCTATTGGTCCAAGTCTAAATTATCAAAACGTCACTACATGTATCAGACAGTTATGCATTCATTTTACTATGCTTCACAATTAACATATATATATATATATATATATGTAATATTAAATGCAATATATATAGACACACACACACACTATACAATTTTATTATTTAATATAATACATACACACACATATATATTTACTATTTATTTTTACTATTCAATTATATATATATATATATTACTATTCATTTTAATAGATTTTAATATATATAATAATACTTTTATGAAAAGTTTTCTAAGAGGTAGAAATTGTTAATTATACAATTAGAAATATCATTATATAACAATTTATTTGCAAAGTGTCTGTTAATTATAGGCCCTGGACGATCGCTCACCCCGTCCTTCTCAAAAGATGTCCATATTTAAAATTGGTAAACTAAAAAAGCAAAAACACTAGAAGAAAATTAAGGTGTCGTTTGGTTGGGTCTGAACCATTAAGTACTGAATGGTTAAGAGGATCTGAACCATTAAGTGTTGAACCGGTTAAAACTGTTTGGTTCCAAGTCTGAATGAAAATAAATAAAAAATACCATTTTTTTGGGGTTAAAGCCGGATAACCCTAGCCACCGGAGGTGCTTGCACCCCACCCGTTTGCTTCCCATCGGGCTTCCCATCCACAGATCGCCGTCCACCGCCCTTCGCCGTCCACTGTCGCCACCAAGCAGATCCCCTTCACCGAAGAAGAGGTGCCCGTGAACCCCACTTCGTTGCCCCCTTCGTTTCCGCCCCGGTCGTCGATTTTAGGGTCCCGTCGTTCGCATCCCATCGTCAATTTTAGGGTTTCGTTCACATCGAACCATCGCGATGGTGGTGGCTGGATCGGAGTTGGCGATGGTGGTGGCTGGATCGGAGTCGTTGATGGTGGTGGTTGGATCGGATTCGATGATGGTGATTGAGTTGCAGTCATTGATGATGGTGATGAAGCTGCAGTCGTTGATGATGGTGATGAAGCTGCAGTCGTTGATGATGGTGGTGGAGCTGCAGTCGGGGATGGATGTTCGAAACACAGAGACGAAGCATCCCCCATTTAGACCCAAGTCTGAATGATTCAAGCTTGGTCTGAAGTCTGAATGATTCAGACTTGGAACCCATTCAGATTTGTGTTTTTTTCACAAAACAAACACTCTGAATCTGAACCATTTAGATCAGACCCATTCAGACCCAAACAAACAACCTCTAAATGAGGTAAACGAGACGAATGGGTATAAAGGTTGTCAAAATTTTGTTCTGTATCATTTTATTAAAATTTTGTATTACTATGGTAAACATCCAAGTTGAATAATCATGTTAAACACATAATTATAGAAGATTAATTAAAAACGAACAAGTATTTATTTAACATATCACTCATTCTGTCTATTTTCACAATTTTATATTTTGAAAGTTTACAACCATCAACATTACAACCCACAACATTAGCATCATATCAGCAAATTTCTTAAATTTATATACAACTTAAAATGCAACATCGGTTACCAATAGGAACATAGATACCTCTAAAGGAATTCAAAACATTGGGTTTTGGTCCAAGACTTACGTCACTCTCTTTTTGATGGCACTTCTTAGGTTCCAAACCATCTCGGGTACTTTTTTTTTCTTCTAATTTTTTTTGTCATTTACTTTTATTAGGTTGTTAGGTATATTATAATACTCTCTTTTTTTGGACAATTACATGCTTCCTTTCTAACTTGCAAAATTACATATTTTTTCATATCCTAGGAAAATATGTAATTTTTTAAATTAGGAAGGAGAAATATGTAGTTCTCTCATTTTTTACCTACAACACAATTTTATTCGTTTCTTTCATATATTTAATCATTTTGTTTTCCTTGAGTTTTTACAGTTTGTACTTTATCATTTTCGTTTATTTAACATAATTGAAACTAACTCCTTACATTACTTCTTTTATATATTTTATGTCATTACTTTTATTAAGTCATGTCATTTTCGTTTATTTAACATAATTGAAACTAACTCCTTACATTACTTCTTTTATATATTTTCTGTCATTATTTTTATTAAGTCATGTCTATGTTGTAACATATAAGAAATAATCTTTTTTTCGTATCTATAACGCAACTTTATATGTTTCTTTTATATATTAAATTATTTTGATCCCTTCAATTTAATAAAGTTTTGAATTATCATTTATATTCTGTAACTTACAAAAAAGTTAACTTCTTACATATTTAGTTTAATGTACGTGTGGCAACGCCGGTGAGCATTAAGAAATAAAAAAAAATCTCTTTAAAAATGCGTTCTTTAATATAGTTTACAATAAGTTGCTTTGAAAGAGTCAGTGACTTTTTGGTACTTATACTACACCTCTTTTTTTTTTCTTTTCTTTTCTTCTTTCTTTATACGAAACCACTTATAATATATACACACACAGACACATATTGTCTGGATTTCAAGAAAATTAAATCCCTCTCCTTTTTTTCGAAGAGTCGAGAGATTAAATTACTTCCGAGAAACTTTTTTCTCTTCTTCTTTTCTTTTTTCCTCCTAAAATAAAATCTTTTGATATAACTAAGGTTAATGTTGTAACTTTTTTATAACTATTTTTCAATATAAATATTATTTAAAATTGAGTCTGGCTATGTTTTTGGTTGAATTAACTTTGATGTCAAAACTGATTCTATTTATGTTTCTGCTCGGGTTACATATGCTATACTTTTTCTTTTTTCATTTTTTTAAAAAAAGACTTTCGGGATTTATTAGTCATATTATTACTAAAACATGATATTCTAACTACATTTCAATTGTTTTCGCTTTTTGTTAACATTCTTTTAAAACGACGTAACTTATTCATAATTTTCAAATATGCTTTTGTGAGCATGATTCTCAAGATATAAAATTTATCTCCTGTATATATACGATATGATTTCTCATGATAATTTTTCTTTGTTAATTTAAAATATATATAATTTGCATTTTACTGGTGAAATGAAAGATCCCGAGTATCCCTTTTAGGTGTTGTAAAGATACAATAATGATTGCTCCGAACATGAAACCAATGAGGGCATGTAAGTTTTAATTTTTTTAAACTTCATATACTGCGACGTATATGAAGTACTAATGTTGTATATCTATGTTTTAATATTTGTAACTGAGATCAATTGTAATTTCATATGTTTCTTTTTAGGGCTGATATGTTTCATGTCTAGAACATTTCAACACTTGAAGACCTACTTATTTTTATGTCTGAATAAGTAAAAAAACGTTAATCTATTAAGACATGTTAATATCTGTTTATACATGTTTAAATACATATTAAAATATGTTTAAAATAAATACATTTTAATAAGTTTTTAATTTAAAATATAAAATAAATAGATTTTTATGATGTTAACATCTTTCTTAACTTGTCATTTCGTGTTGACATGATTTTAACATGTCGCTTTCATGTTTGGAAAAACTGACACGAAAATTATTCTTGCCGTGTTTGTTTTTATCCCTTTTGTGTTTTCTGTCTTATCATATCTTGTATTATTGTGTTGTGTTAGACCCGTTATGTCAATCTTATTTCTATTAATATAACCAACATGTTGCAACACTCGGCACTTAATCGTACCGCCCGTGGCAGCGGGCGGGTATCTTTTCTAGTTGTTCTTACTTTCTATTTCTTTAGAACAAGGGAGACATTATCCTTATTTTCCTCAAACTCTTCATTGACTCGTAATATATTTTTAAATGGTTAAAAATAAAACAAGAATAAAAAAACACACAATAGTTTGATAAAATTGGCAAGTGATACGTAATTTGAGGTGATTTTATCACCTCAAAATACTTGAGATGGTGTTCCCACCGGCTCAAACTCCCTAAAAGCATCCTTATGGACACACTGTGTGCGCAGGTGTGAAGCTTTTATGGGGCAGGGGTGGGCCTGTAAACGAACCGAACAGTTCATGAACTGTTCGGTAAGAAGTTCGTTTATGTTCGTTTATTTAATAAATGAACGAACACGAATATAAATTTTGTGTTCGTTTAATTAAATGAACGAACATGAACACACCTTGTGTTCGTTTATTTATGTTCATGAACAGTTCGGTTATGTTCGTTTATTTACGTTCGTTTATTTGTGTTCGTTTATGTTCGTTAACTACGTAATGTTAGTTTTTGTTCGGTTAACTGACTAATTTACGAATGATATGTATTTACACTTAAGAGACTTGTCGTTTGTGCTCGTTTATACTTGTTTAATTGTGTTCGTTTATATTTGTTCAATACTATTCATTTTCGTTTATGATTGTTCAATGGTGTTAAAAAATGTCCATTTATGTTTGTTCGTTTATTTTAGTTCGTTTGTGTTCGTTTATGTTCATGAACAGTTCGTTTAATTTATTAATGAACGAACACAAACGAACATGAACATATTTATTTTCTTAATAAACGAACACGAACACAAAATTCATGTTCGTTAAGGTGTTCGTGTTCGTGTTCGGTTAAGTTTAAATGAACGAACACGAACATGCCTGTGTTCGTGTTCGTTCGGTTCGTTTACAGGCCTAGGCAGGGGCGATCGCCCCTCTCTTCTTTCGTCCGTGGTGTTAATTTTTCGGCTGAAATGTTATTTTTAGTTAAAAATAGTGGTTTTACCCCTCGTTTCAAAAACATGTATTATGGGTCATGTAAATTTCCGCCCCCTTACAAACCGTCCAAGCTCCGCCACTGTGTGTGCGTTTATATAACACCGACCATGAAATTTGCAATACAAAGTCAACAAACTTATTATATTAGTTTGGATTTACAAAGTATTTATATTTAAAGGTATTTTAGATACCTTACTATAATCACACACACTTCCCCAGTTCCACTATACCTTGTGCTCATGACTAAGAGGCAATTAAAAGTCACACACAAAATACACATAAAAGATGGGAAAAATTATCAAAATGTTCATTTGACTTTTCAATTCCACACCTTTTTACGAGTGCCGTCGCCTACGTATATATGGGCGTAATGCATATAATAAACCAATAAAAATAAGACACATATTGTCACACCCCCAAATTCCCATTCGTGGTGTCAGTCCACGTGGGTGTGACGTGGTCAGGATCACAGCTCATGGTCATATAGAACGACTCTATATGAGTTTCACATTCACACAGATTTGCAAAATAACATAGTTTCATTTAATATGCAGCGGAAAATGTTTCAACATCATAAGTAAATAAGTTTGCAGCGGAAAGTAAATTGTTTAACAGACACTACATTGTTCTAGTTGTTTCAAAAACCAACAAATGCACACACAAGCCTAGGACATGAGTCTATATGCCATTCAGACTCCTTAATGCTTCCTTGAGTGCGTCCTAGCGTGTGCTCCATCAATTACCTGAGAATACATGCGAAAAGTGTCAACTAAAAAGTTGGTGAGTTCACAGGTTTAGACAGACAGAAATAGTAAACAGACATATACTGGGTATGTTAAGTTTTGTTGTTGGACACTACGATCCGTGGAGTGTGTCAGTTCATCTTACCGAAACTCGACTGTTTCCGTTTGCCTCCGCGGGTCATCGCTGAACCCGACATCAACATCGAAATTACACTCGTTATGACCTCCAGTCAACATTGGTGCCGAGTGGGGCTAGTCAAACCCAGTAGTACTACGTAATTACGACTCGTTTGTTTACACAACTAACGGTAAGGATAAGTGAGGACTTTAAGCGATAATAGTTACACTCGAAAATGGTTTTCACAACATACCAGTCATATATCTAAAACAGTTGCATTGTATTCTCACCCCAATAGTTTAGCAAAACAGTTAAAGAGTAAAAGTGGGGCCGTAAACTCACCTGAGTTTGGCAGAGTGTTCGTACAAGAACCGTGTAGCTCGCCGGCTAGTAGTTACCTATATCATATAGGTGTTATAAGTTTGTATTCACAAATGTGGGTCTCACAGGACCGTGTTTGAGTTCAACAACTCCGAGTTGTTTTGGGGGTCGCGTTGACCGTGTTTGACCGTGTTGACCGTGTTTGACCTAACGACCCGTTGGTGACGGTTTTGGATCAAGTGTTCGTGTAATGTGCGGTTTTGTGTCGTGTGAAGTGTACGGATACCGGTAGTCATTTTTGTGAGGAAACTTACTTTATAGTAAGTTTCTATTTCAGAATAGTTTTCACATTAGGCAAGTCATGCAAGAAATCATATTCCGATTATTCTAACATGCATATTTATCCTAAATGAGCATGTTATCACATAGCACATAGTTACACATAGCCGGTTCAGCATGGTTTGCGTGAAAAAAAATTACTACAATCAGAAAGTTACTAATTAAGCATGTGTCACCAAGTCTAACTAACAATCTCGTCTAAATATCGTCATCCTAGTTCAAAATAACCGTCAAATTATATTCATGACAACAAATATGTCATCATTTGTAGACTTTGTGAAATAAAGTTACTATTCATAGTAATATTCATAAAAATCATATATTTGATGATTTTAACAATTTTAACACATCAATAGCCATCCTTTTAATTTCTAAACACCATTTTGAACATAACTTATAGACCTAAACACATGCATTAGGCCATTTCATCATAAATCAATATTTCATGATATTAAAGTTACCATAATTTGTAAAAATCACATTTTGACATATCTTGCTTTTCATGACACTTTTAGATCTCATAAATCATATTCAATAACATTTCAATATCAAACTTCATGAATCTCCACCTAGATCTTACATACATGTTGCTAGCATCATTATTTTAGCTACTATAAACATCCTATCATAACAACATCATCATAGTATGTAAAGACACATCATCTAATCATCAATAAACATAGAAACATCATCAAACTCAGATTCAAACAAGAAAAATTCGTGTATGTGTGGATCTAGTGTGTGCGTGCAAGCTTTGAACCTTGTATGTGGGTTTATGTGTGTTGTATGTGAGTTTTATGCTACATAGTCTCAAGATCTACCTTCCAAAGCTTCGAATGTGTTGAGATATTGGTTGAGCAGCTTCTTGAGCTCCTGGAATCGCTCTTCAACTAGTGCAAGCAATGGTGATGGTGGTGACAAGATCTTATGAGCCTTCCTTGAGCTTCCCAAGCTTCAAATCTCCCAACAATGGCTTCCAAGGCTTCAAATGAGTGTGATGTGGTGTTGTAGTAGTGAAATCAGACGTTTTTGGGGTATTAAATAGAGGAGTTTACGTATGGGATTGGGTAAAAGGAGTATGGTGTGGTAATCATGAGATTTACAAAATTTTTAGGTGTCAGACACCCTAGGCGTATCGCCTGACGAGTGCCATCAATGTCAGGCGTTACGCGCGAGGCAGCCGGATGAGAGGCGTCCCTCCTCATCCGCGCGTATCGCCTGAGTGGGGATCTTCGGGTCAGGCGTAGCGCCTGGACCCTAGATCCGGCCCAATTTGGCCCATTTTCATGTTTTGACCCATTCTTCGCGTATTTTTCGATTACGAGTATCGTTTCTCGACATATGGACATCGTTCTACTAACTTAGGTTCCCCGGAACCTAATGTGCAGTGAAAGTGTTCTGTGGTTTGATCCGTTCACCAACATTCGTCATTCAAGACACGAGCGAGTATTGTGCGATCATTCCTCGAATTATCGATGTGTTCGAACTGTTGTGCCACGTGTCACACTAAATACAATTATTCTAGTGCCACATATGAAATAATAACACACATTATTATTAAAGTATTATAATTGCTGACCTGGAATTTGCGAGGTGTCACATCATCCCCCAGTTAATAGGAATTTCGTCCCGAAATTCAGTTCGTGTTGCTGGTGTTAGTCTGGTTGGAGAATAGGTGAGGGTATTTCTGTTTCATCTGGTCCTCTCGTTCCCAGGTGTATTCCGGTCCACGGCGTGAATTCCAACGAATTTTCACAATTGGTATTTTACTGAGTTTCAACTTCTTGATTTCCCGATCCATAATTTATACCGGTTCCTCAACGAAGTGAAGTTGTTCATCAATCTGAATTTCCTCTAAGGGAACTGCAAGTGTTTCGTCTGATAAGCACTTCTTGAGATTCGACACGTGGAATACATTATGCACGCTACTCAATTCTTGTGGCAGCTGTAGTTCGTAGGCCATGGGGCCTATCCGTTTAGTGATTTCGAATGGTCCGATATAACGAGGATTTAACTTTCCCCGCTTCCCGAATCGGATCACTCCCTTCCAAGGCGAGATTTTAAGAAGTACCCGATCTCCCACTTGGAATTCCAAAGGCTTGCGCCTTTTATCGGCATAACTCTTCTGTCGATCCCGAGCTGCTGCCATTCTGTTACGTATTTGCACGATCTTTTCTGTTGTCTCATGCACAAGTTCGGGTCCGGTCAGTTGGCTTTCACCAACTTCCGCCCAACAAAGTGGTGATCTGCACTTACGTCCGTAAAGTGCTTCAAACGGTGCCGCTCCAATGCTGGTGTGGTAACTGTTATTATATGAGAACTCCACCAAAGGTAGGTGAGTCTCCCAACTGTTACCAAAGTCAATCACACATGCTCGAAGCATGTCTTCCAAAGTTTGGATGGTTCGTTCACTCTGACCATCCGTCTGTGGATGATAAGCAGTGCTCATATCCAATCTCGTCCCGAGTGCCTTGTGTAAGGATTTCCAAAAATGTGCCGTGAAACGACTGTCTCGGTCGGATATTATAGAGATTGGAACTCCATGTCTGGATACGATTTCCTTTAAGTAGATTCGGGTTAACTTTTCCAACTTGTCGGTTTCCTTAATCGGAAGAAAGTGTGCCGATTTCGTGAGTCGGTCTACGATAACCCAGATGGTATCGCAACCACTTGCTGTCTTTGGCAACTTGGTGATAAAATCCATGGAAATCTGTTCCCATTTCCAGACTGGGATTTCCGGTTGTTGGAGTAACCCCGACGGTTTCTGATATTCGACCTTAACCTTTGAGCAAGTCAGACACTTACTCACATAGGTTGCAATTTCTGATTTCATGTTAGGCCACCAATAAGTTGCCTTTAGGTCGTGGTACATCTTGTCAGAACCTGGATGTACTGAGTATCGACTCTTGTGAGCTTCATCCATCACTACTTCCCTTAATCCTCCGTAACGTGGGATCCAAATACGATCCATTAGGTAATAAGCTCCATCGTCTTTCTGTTTCATTTGTTTATCCATTCCTCGCATGGCCTCGAGAGTGAGGTTTTCAATTTTCAAAGCTTCTTGCTGTGCGATCCGGATTTGATTAGGTAACTCGTAGTGAATGGTAAGTTGTAGTGCACGTACGCGTTTAGTTGTGTCACACCCCGAGCCGGCGGGATAGGATCGGTTGTCCCGTCGGGCGGAAGGTTCCCGGAGTGCGATATCGTGAGTGATAATCGGATTGATCAGATTGTTTACATAGCATCAATGTTAAGAATATCTAAAGCACAATAAAGCATAAAGATAGGATTACAAAGTTAAATTACAGCGTTGATGTTTGATAATTTAACCAAGTAAACCTATTCAAAAGAATCAAATGTTTCTATCTTGTATCTGTACAAGATATCAAAATGGATTCGTATTAGCTACAAAAGATGTGCTCTTCCAAAGTCTGCTGGGTTCTCTAGTTGGACTACCTAGCATGCAAAATCCATAGTCTTAGCTTATACCTGTGCGTCACCTGAGAAAGCATGTAAGAAAACAAGGTCAACACAATGGTTGGTGAGTTCATGTAGTTTTAGTATGTGAAAAATAGCTTTTGTTTATTGATTCAAGTTTCCAAGTCTATGTTATCAGTATGTATTAGTTTCAACACGAGTTTAACCAGCATTTGCGTTTAGTAGTTTATGGTAATACCCCAAAAGCATTCTAGTATCCCCTAGGTAACAACCCTAATCTCATTAACACCACCTGTATCATCCAACTCGGTATGCTTATATATAGGGCATACCCCTGGGTCAAGCCTACAACCCGCCCAGACGACGTCCCACCACATACTAAGTCGCATAGGACATTGTTGTTAATGATAATTAAGCGTCTTACCTAACATTCCACCTGCACAAAGTAGTATATGAGTATCGAGTTTGAGAGGCACCATTATGGACAGCTTAATACCCTAGGGAATTTAGCATCCATCCATAACGGTCCTAATGATTAAATCAAGAAGATAACTGAATGACTAGGAGGGCTTGACCACTGTCAAGGCGCGGCGGTCAATCAGTCTATCTTACCTAATTTCAACACCGAAGAGCACTGATGACTAGAAGGGGTTGACACCTAGGTCAACACGCGGCGGTCAACAGTCGGTCTTACGATGTACGACAAGGAGGAACACCGATGACTAGTAGGGGTTGACACCTAAGTCAACACGCGGCGGTCAACAGTCTGTCCTACAATGCCTGACAAAGAGGAACACTGATGACTAGTAAGGGTTGACAACTAGGTCAACACGCGGTGGTCAGCAGTCTGTCCTACAATGTCCCATAGTTTTAGCATGCAAGTTTAACACATCCACATAGTTTTACTGATGACTAGAAGGGCTTGACAAATGTCAAGACGCGTCGGTCAATCAGTCTGTTGTCTGAGCCTTCCCAAGTATATCAAGCATTCACATTAGTATCATCAAATAGTATATACCCTTAGCACTTGGTATTAACACATAGCTTTAGTATAAACAAGTAGCTTATGCCCTTAGCACTTGGCATAATCAAATAGCATTTTGCTAAGTTTAAAACATGTGTTTCAAACATTCCTAGTATAGTAAGTATTTATGAGTATCAAGCCTTCAACTGTTCGAGCCTTCTAGTGTTACAAGCATTTAAGTGCTTTAAGAATTCTAAGCCTACAAGTCTTCGTGAGTTAAGTTTCCAAGTTTAAGTTTAAGCAAGTAAGTGTAAGTGACAAACTGATTTGGCACTTAGATTAAGAGTGTAAGAAATTAACCTTTAAAATATTGATATACAGTATTAGGGTTTAGAATATGTGTTCATAGTATTAGTTTTCGAAACGAGTGTAACAAGTGTTAGCATTTAGCATAAATGATTCAAAGCCTTAGCATTGAGTATGTTGTCTAAGTCTCGCGTGTTTAGCATAACATCAAGCGTATAGTTTAAGAGTCTAGCCTTTAGAATAGGCATTTAGCCTAAAGTTTGAGAATAAGGTGTATAGCACAATCATCAAGCGTATAGTTCAAGCACATAGCCTCTGGCATAGTCGTTTAGACTTTAGCCTATAGTTTAAGAATAAAGTTTACAGCACCCTCATCAAGTGTAAAGTTTAAGCCTAAAGTTTCATAGCATAGATATCAACCATAGAGTTAAGTATACACAACAACACATAAGTGTCAAGCATACAGTATGAGCACCAAGTATAAGTGTAAAAGCATTTCTTTAAGACATTTCATTGTTTATTTAGAATGTTTAACATGCTTCTCAGTCCCGAGGTAAAAACAAATATGTTTGAAAAGGGACAATGAACTCACCTTGTAGTAGTTAGGGTTGACTTAGCTTAAACAAAATGCACGCGCTCTTGATTGTTGTGGTTGTGTATTCACGTTCCTGTATTGATTTCACGTTGTTGTAACTTATAAGTATAAGTCTTTAAATGTGTGTTTGTGTGTGTGTTTGTGTTAGCCCTTTAGTTGGCTAACATTCGCGAGTCTTGGTCATGATCCTTGTTCGGTCCCGTATTTTTGATTAATCCTTGAAATTTGCACATCTAGTCATTAGTCATAGACCATTTGCTTTGATAAAGGCTTAGTGTTATATTCCAATTCCACGTTGTTGATCTTGTACATTTTGAACATTTATTGCATAATTATGAATTAATTAACAAACATTCTTTTGACCTATAGTGTCTTGATATTGTGAAATGTATTAAACCCATGTGGGCCTAAAATAGAGTGTGGACCGAACAATATGACCAAGTTACTTGTTGGGCCTCCGTGTAACAAGTTGGGCCTTGGGCCCAAACCTATGGGCCTTGAAATAATCTTGAACGATTGAGGGTTGTGAGGCCTATTGGAATGTGTGGGCCAAGGATATAGGCTGCTGGAAAGAAATGGCCCGATCAAGTGTTACAAGGCCTAGAAATCAAAGGGCCTTGTGGGCCTCCATTGGGCCCCGAGGGTATTGTTGGGCTAGATGTGGGCCCAATAAGAAATGTTGGGCCTGAATTGGAATTGAGTTGTAAGAAACCTTATTTGAGTCAAAAGTAACTACCGACCAAGTTGCTTGCATCATGGCCCCAAAAGTTAGGCCATGGGCCTTAGGAGTAGGTCATGGATCAAGTTTTGTGGGCCACGAGCTGAATTTGCTGGGCCCCAAGGAATTTCATTCAGGCCCGATGTATGATATGTATTGGGCCAAGCTGGGCCAGGTTTAGTTGGGCCAAAAACAGTTGTGGGCCCAAATCAAGGAAATGAGGGCCATTTGTGTGCGTGCGAGTTAACTCCAAAGGCCAATTTAATCCCAATCAAGCTAAATGGTCAGATTATCTCATATTGGGTCATGTTAGATTGAAATTGAGATTGGGCCTGTAATGGACCAAGGGATAAGACATTGGGCCGGCTATGGGCCTCACTGATTTGGGCAGAAAATAAGGGTGGCCAAAGTTAAAGCTGTTGGGCCAGATTGTGAACATAGCCACTTATGGGCCTGAACCGTGGGATTTAAGCCTCAACAACATCTTGGCCACTATTGGGCCTCATAATAAATGGGCTGCACCGGATGCGATGTGGGCCAAACAGTGTGTTGGGCCGAGCCCATGCACCATGGGCCTAGGCCAAAACTCTGCGTTCAACAGATGGATTGAGAAGCATCATGTAGGTCGAATGGTGTGGGGTTGGTTGGCCACCGAATGAGGCTTAGATGGCGAATAAGGAAGCTGCAAATGAAGGTGACCGAACGAGAGGAGGGTCCAGCGAATGAGCATGGTCGAATGAGAAAGTGTGAGCCCACGAATGAGAGCCGCATGTCCTGGCCGGCGAATGATGGTGGTCTGGACGATTGTAAGCTGGTCGAATGAGGAGAGTGGCGAAAGTGATGGTCGAATGAGCTGGTGGTTCGGCCGAATGGCTAGATGGCGAATTGTGACACCCCGTAATTTCCAGGTCAGCATCTTATTTATTTAAATGTTTATTTAAATGCACTATGTACACGTGGCACTAGAATTAGATTAATTTAGTGTGACACGTGGCACGACAGTACGAACACTGACACATGACTAGATAATTCGTAGAATTATCGGCAAACAGCACACACGTGTCAAAACACACGAACGTTGGTGAACGTCAAGTACATTGTGTAGCACAACACTCGAAACCTCACGAAACACTCACACATTGAACTAGGAAGTTCAAACAAGGCCAAACGATAGTTCGGAAGCGTGAAAACGGTGACGAACGGATCAAACCCATTGAAATAGGCTTATTGGGCTCTCTGGGAGCCCACCGCGGTACGCGGTGGCCCAACAGGAGGCCCACCCGCGATACGCGACCAACATCGCGGGGGTTTGACCTCCGAAATCCGCCGCGGTACGCGGAGGATCTTTTTGACCCATCTCCGCGGTACGCGACGGGTGTCAGACGGCAAAATCTTTATAAAACCAAGACACCATCATATCTTGGCCACTCTACACACTCCTCCCGAGCTCTAGCTTCATAATTCGGTCCTTATCCGCCATTTTCACCTGCAAACTCCCTTAGAAGCCATTATTGTGTGATTGAAGCTCAAGACTTGAGTTCTTGAACACCCAAGAAGACCAAGGAAGACCTTCACACGACGACAACCACTTGTACCTGCTGTGAAGCCATCTCCTACCATTCCAGGAGCACCTAGGGACTGACAAGAGACCATCTCGAGCTTCTAGAGCTTCCTAAGGTAGTTTCTATGGCTAGAATACTCTTTTACACATCAATACACACACATGCATGGGTAAAACCCACATACAAGCACTCATGGTCCACATGCACGAGATTAGGATCTGGGTTTGATGGTTTGAATGTATTTCTTGATGATCTATGATGATATTTGAGTGTTTGATGATGATCTATAATGTTGGATGTTGTTGAAGTCATGACTTGTATATGTAATGTTGAAATATTGCCATGCATGCATGATCCATGGTTGTTGGAATGATCTTAAGTATGTTAATATGCTTATTGGTAGTATTAGAAGAGTTATACATGGTTAGATTGGATTGAAATGACTTAAAAACATGATTTTGTTGAGCCTTTCTATTTATAGAAACTTTTTTCTTTAAGAAATGGTGTTATGGTTAAAATGGTAACCATGCATGTAAGTGAAAATGATATTAGGATGTTAGAATGATGATTTGAATGCTTGATAATGATTTTTAGTGATAAAAATGGTCATATGTGATGAGTTACTATTTTTAGTAACTTTATTAGTTGAAATAATGTTAAGTGATGATTTTGGTTATGTTGGTATGCCTAAGTGATATTAGATTGATTATTATGATGATTAGTGACATGAAAATAGGATTAGAAATGTTAAATGGTCATTTTTATGCAAAAACCATAAAGTTACTATTTTTAGTAACTTTATTTTTACAAAAACCGATTTGTCAACGTGTTGGATGATTTGAGCATGCTAAATGACTTATAATGCTATAACATGATGATTAGATGCTAAGTTAGATGGTTTCCGATGTTATGTATGCTAAAAATGGAAACTTTCCATTTTAGGAAACTTTTATGTGCTAATATGTTGTAAACGACTTATATGACCTTGTATGATAATGTGCTATGTGTTAACATGACCCCATAGGACTATTGAGCATACTAGAACTTTAAAACCGATGTGCTTTGTGAACTTTCCATAAATGGAAACTTACTATAAATAGTAAGTTGTCCATGAACGCGATCTACGCGTTTTGCACACGACAAACACTTACACGATTGCTACACGATTCACAAACCGTCACACGGTTCACCAATGGGTCGTTGATTTGACACGGTCAACTTTGGTCAAACACGGTCAAACACGGTCAAACATGGTCAAACACGGTCAATATGGACCAACACGAGCAAACACGGACATTGTGGACCGCCATGGACAAACCTGAACAACCAAGGGTTGTTGGGCACAAACACGAGCACTAACACCAACACTAGCACGGTCCCTTACACGAACTCACGTACGGTATACGATATAGGTTGCCGGTGACCGACGTGCTACACGACAACTCAGGAGCGTACGCTTACGTACAATCATATCACCAAGGTGAGTTTACGGCCCCTCTTTACTCTTTTTCAAACGCTTTTAAATAGGGGGAGAATACTTGTTGCATCGAGTCAAACATCTATTATTGTACAAACATTTTTGGTGTATGCTGGTTTATTAGACAAACATTAAGTGTTGTAATCGTAAGAAGTCCTCACAAAGTCTTACCGTTAATGTACAAACAACGAGGCGAGTTTGAATGGATCCGTTTGGGGTGTGACTAACCACGTGAAAACTTGACCTATCTTGCCATGTTATTACGAGACATGGCAGAGGCAAAGACTAACAAGTCTAGTTCGATAGTGATGCACTGACACTTTGGGCCAAGGGCTCGGTACTAACATATGATAAACAGCATGACACACTTTCTTACTATATATGTATATCAAAACCTGTGAACTCACCAACCATTGTGTTGACACTTTTTCAAACTTGTATTCTCAGGTAACTAGCGAGCTATGGATAACAGGAATGCACACTTTAAGGGGTCGAGCATTAGGATCCGCATACGTTTCTGTCTTATCATTTGGAAACATTCTTATTTATGTTATGAACTAAACAATGTTGTATTTGACAATTTGATTTCCGCTGCATGTATTCAAACATATATATTTCCGCTGCTATGAGATACTTTTCCGCTGCAAACTATTTTGTTATGTGTATATGTCAAACTTGGATTTGTAAACGCATATAGAGTCGTTCTATATGACCTTGAGCTGTGATTCTGGACACGTCACATCCACGTGGATATACGCCACGAGTGGGAATTTGGGGGTGTGACAGACTGGTATCAGAGCCTTGGTTATAGGGAACTAGGTTTGCATGTAGTGAACTTAGACTAT
The DNA here is from genome assembly GCA_009363875.1 of Mikania micrantha. Lineage (NCBI taxonomy): Eukaryota > Viridiplantae > Streptophyta > Magnoliopsida > Asterales > Asteraceae > Mikania > Mikania micrantha. Next base: position 50,767,622 of record CM018689.1, on the reverse strand, counting down.
AGCCATTGCTCAACACTAGACACTACACGTAGAACTTGCACACTGATGACATTGTTACTTATTAAACTGTTGCTTACTAACGAAGAACTTACAGGATGGCCAACAATGACAGCACCGGTAGGAACGCAGACCGACTCCCTACCACTGACGACGTGGCTGCAGAGAGCCGGCGACGGATTGATGATATCGTAGCCCAGGTTGACGCCGAGATGGATCGGCGGGCTAGGGACGCTACACGGGCCAGATATTGGGGATGGCTTCCCGCCATACTCCAGTGTTGGATCGTCGAGGAGAGAGTACCTCCATATCGATATCCTGGCGACACCGTTCCAGGACATCGACTACCACCATTCGGAGTGCCGATGGAGCAGGCCTTCGCGGCACATGTTGCTTGCACTCGACGGGAGGTCTGGAAGACTAGGGGACTATCGGAAGAGGTTCGGGCTCTTCACGAGAAGAACGATCGACTAGAGAGACAAAACGATAGGCTGGAGAAACGCAACAACAGATTAGAGGCACAGATGGAGACTCTACGCCTCCAGGTGTCTCAACTGATGACCCAGCACGGACAGGTCGTTGACGTCGTGCAGGAGCATGATGTGCGTATCACCGAGAATCGGACCGACATAACCGAAACTCAGGCGATGGTGCAGGCTAGCGATGCCATGCTTAACGCATGGGCTGCACAGTTTATTGAGGAACCACCTCAAGAGGATGGTCCTGAATTCGAGGCCGAGGACCTCGAAGAAGAGGACTTTGACGAGGATCCTAATGAGGATCCGGAGGAGGATGATGATGACGGAGACGCTGCCAGCGACATTTCACACGTCTCTATGGATTCGGACTAGAGGACTCTTTTATTTTATATATTTTTTTATTTTGGCCTAGACGAGCGGGATGTGCTCGAAGAACTTATTATGTATTTCCTTTTGAAATTATTGTACTTCAAGCTTATTATTAATGAGAATTATGTTTTGTTTTACTTATCGCATTTATGACCATAACTACTTGATGACATAACATCTGACTTGACTACTATCATGACATGTGACCTGACTTCTGACATGACATCTGACTTGCCTTCTCTCATAACATTGGCTAACACTCTAACTCATGCTAACTAACATTCTAACCTTCCGTATAGAATATGTCGGGAAGAGGAGCTAATGCCCTGAGACTCAAACGTAAGGCCGAAAAGGCAAGGATCAACATGATGGTTGAACGCAGATTCAACAGGATGCTTGCGGAGTACGAGACGAACAAGCACGCCAGCGAGACTAGTGGCACTAACAACGGTACTAACACTTGCCTAACATGACTAACACAGTGTAGATGTCACGCACTAACACACGACATTGGTTTCTGACCAGCAGGATCGCAAGGGAACAACAACAAAGGATGTTCTTTCAAATCCTTTCTGAACTGCCACCCCCACAAGTTCAAGGGGACTGAGGGAGCTGTTGGGATGCTTCGCTGGGTGGAGAAAGTTGAATCTGTGTTCGCCATGTGCGACTGTGCTGAAGAGAATAAGGTTAAATACGCAACCGGTACACTGGAGGGACCGGCCCTCACATGGTGGAATACCCATGTTCAAACCCTGGGGTTGGACGGTGCCAACTCCATGTCATGGGCTGACTTCACCCGGCTACTGCAAGACGAATATTGTCCTCGTGATGAGATCAGGAAGTTGGAAGCTGAATTCTGGGTGCATAAGATGGTGGGATCTGAGATCGAGCAGTACTGCACTCGATTTCACGAGCTATGCAAGCTATGCCCGGCTATGGTGACGCCGGAATACAAGAAGATCGAGCAGTTCATCAGTGGACTGCCCGAGCAATTTCAAAGCATAGCGATGGCATCTGACATCACCACCATCCAACCACTGATCAGACTGGCTCATAAGCTGACTGATCAAGCCGTAGCGCAGGGCAAGCTACCGAAACGAGGCGAGCACGTGAAGCCTCAAGAAAGCCAGAAGAGGAAGTGGGAACCCAGCCACCCTCAAACTCATCAACCTCAACAACAACAAAGATCTGCACTAGCCAGAGCTTTCACTGCCACCCAACCCGATGACAAGGGGAAGGGTGTATACCAAGGGAAATACCCACTGTGCAACCGATGCTCATATATCACACCGGGCAATGCGAACGATACCGATGCCTGAAGTGCGGGAGGCATGGTCACATGGCCAAAGATTGCAGATCAAGATTTCCTATCAACAACAACAATCCCAACAACCAACAAAATCAGCACAACAACAATCAAAACACTCTTAAGGGGTGTTATGAATGTGGCAAGCCGGGCCACATGAGGAGGGATTGCCCTCAACTAAAGAAGGCCGGAGGGGAGCGGCCAAAGGCCGAGCATTCGTGATTGGCTCGGGGGAAGCCAAGGGTGATCCAAACATCGTAACCGGTACGTTTCTTTTAAATAATGTCTACGCTAGCATATTATTTGATACCGGTGCCGATAGGAGTTTTATATCTAGTGAGTTTAGTGAATTGCTAGACATTACCCCAACACCACTAGATTATAAGTATACCGTAGAGTTAGCTGACGGCAAACTGATTGAAACACAACACATCTTCTGAGGATGCGTCATGGTTTTGGCGGATCATGAACTCGAAATCGATTTAATGCCTGTGACTCTCGGAAGCTTTGATGTGGTCGTTGGAATGGATTGGTTATCCACTAACCAGGCTGAGATCGTATGCAACGAGAAGATCGTACGAGTGACGTTGCAGAACGGAGAACAGATCTCGATTCAGGGGGAAAGACGGGGAGTACCTCTGAACATCGTGTCGTGCATGAAGGCGAACAAGTACCTACAAAAGGGATACACTGCCATACTAGCCCTCATCGCAGAGCAACCAAAGAAGGGAAGGAAGATTGAGGACATCTCCGTAGTCCGTGATTTCCCCGAAGTGTTTCCCGAGGATCTACCTGGATTACCTCCGAAACGACAAGTCGAGTTCCAGATAGATCTTACACCTGGAGCAGCACCGATTGCCAAAGCTCCATACCGACTAGCACCGACTGAGATGCAGGAACTGTCTAACCAGTTGCAGGAGCTGTTAGACAAGGGATTTATCAGACCGAGCTTCTCACCTTGGGGAGCACCGGTCTTGTTCGTAAAGAAGAAAGACGGATCATTCCGTATGTGTATCGACTACAGAGAGCTGAACAAGGTGACGATCAAGAATCGATATCCCTTACCGCGAATAGACGATCTGTTTGACCAGTTGCAAGGGTCAAGCTACTATTCCAAGATCGATTTAAGATCGGGTTACCATCAATTGAGGATACAGGAAAATGATATTCCTAAGACTGCCTTTAGAACCCGATACGGACACTACGAATTTTTGGTTATGCCCTTTGGACTGACCAACGCACCAGCAGTATTCATGGATCTCATGAATAGAGTGTGCAAGCCCTATCTTGACAAATTCGTGATAGTGTTCATTGACGACATTCTGATTTACTCGAAGAATCAGGAAGAACATGCTGAGCATTTGAGGCTAGTCTTAGAGCTATTAAAGAAAGAGCAGTTGTACGCCAAGCTTTCAAAATGCGACTTTTGGATACGCGAAGTCCAATTCCTTGGACACGTGGTTAATGAGCAGGGAATACACGTAGACCCAGCCAAGATTGAAGCAATTAAGAACTGGGAAGCACCCAAGACTCCGACTGAGGTGCGACAATTCCTAGGTCTGGCCGGGTACTACCGAAGATTCATTGAAGGATTCTCGAAGATTGCTCAATCACTGACATCCCTGACTCATAAAGACAAAAAGTTCGATTGGGGAGACAAACAAGAAGCTGCTTTCAAACTGTTGAAACAGAAACTATGCACTGCACCCATCCTATCCTTACCGGAAGGATGTGATGACTTCGTGGTGTATTGCGACGCCTCGAAACAGGGACTCGGTTGTGTGCTGATGCAACGCGAGAAAGTGATAGCATACGCTTCACGTCAACTGAAGGTGCATGAGAAGAATTACACGACTCATGACCTTGAGTTGGGAGCCGTGGTGTTTGCCTTGAAGATCTGGCGACACTACTTGTACGGCACAAAGTGCACTATCTTTACCGATCATAAGAGCCTACAACACATCTTCGACCAGAAAGAGTTGAACATGAGACAACGAAGATGGGTCGAGCTTATCGGCGATTATGATTGCGCTATCAAGTATCATCCAGGCAAAGCCAATGTAGTGGCCGACGCGCTGAGCCGAAAGGAAACAACGAAACGCGTGCGTGCCCTACAACTCACGATCCATTCTGAACTACCGAATCAAATTCGGATAGCACAACAGGAAGCTCTGAAAACTGAAAACCTTACTCTCGAAGCCATGCGTGGCATGGATAAACAAATAAAGGCAAAAGACGACGGAGCTTACTATTTAATGGATCGAATCTGGATTCCACGCTACGGAGGATTGAGAGAAGTAGTGATGGATGAAGCTCACAAGAGCCGGTATACCGTACATCCGGGCTCTGACAAGATGTATCACGATTTGAAGACAACCTATTGGTGGCCAAACATGAAAGCTGAGATAGCAACTTACGTAAGTAAGTGTTTAACGTGCTCAAAAGTCAAAGTTGAGTACCAGAAGCCGTCAGGGTTACTTCAACAACCGGAATTACCAATGTGGAAATGGGAACAGATTTCCATGGACTTCATCACTAAACTGCCTAAGACGGCAAGTGGATGCGATACCATCTGGGTTATCGTAGACCGACTGACGAAGTCTGCTCATTTCCTACCCATTAAAGAGACTGACAAGCTAGACAAACTCACTCGGATTTATTTGAAGGAAGTGGTCACTCGACATGGAGTGCCAATCTCAATCATATCTGATCGCGACAGTCGATTCACGTCGCATTTCTGGAAGTCCTTGCATAAGGCTTTGGGCACGAGATTGGACATGAGTACCGCTTACCACCCGCAGACGGACGGGCAAAGTGAGCGAACGATACAGACACTAGAGGACATGCTCCGGGCATGTGTCATTGACTTTGGTAGTAGCTGGGAATCTCACCTACCGTTAGTTGAGTTCTCATATAACAATAGCTACCACACTAGCATTCAAGCTGCACCATTCGAGGCACTTTACGGACGTAAGTGTCGATCACCCATCTACTGGGCGGAAGTTGGAGACAGCCAACTGACTGGTCCAGAACTGGTGCACGAGACAACTGAGAAGATCGTGCAAATACGCAAACGAATGGCAGCAGCTCGGGACAGACAGAAAAGCTATGCCGACAAACGACGCAAACCGTTGGAGTTCCAGGTGGGGGACAGAGTGTTGCTCAAGGTCTCGCCCTGGAAAGGTGTCATTCGGTTTGGCAAACGAGGAAAGTTGAACCCTCGTTACATCGGACCTTTCGAGATTACAAAGCGAATAGGCCCTGTAGCCTACGAACTAAACCTGCCAGTTGAACTGAGCAGTGTGCACAACGTATTCCACATCTCGAACCTCAAGAAGTGCCTATCTGATGAAACACTTGTTATTCCTCTCGAGGAAATACAAATCGACGAACAATTGAACTTCGTTGAGGAACCGGTGGAAATTATGGACCGGGAAACCAAGAAGCTCAAACTCAGCAAGATTCCAATAGTGAAAGTGCGATGGAATTCGCGACGCGGACCGGAATTCACGTGGGAACGTGAAGATCAGATGAAACAAAGGTACCCACACCTGTTCGCGGAACAGACAAACACTAGGAACGCAAGTTGAATTTCGGGACGAAATTCTTTCTAACATGGGGAGGATGTGACACCCCGTAATTTCCAGGTCAGCATCTTATTTATTTAAATGTTTATTTAAATGCACTATGTACACGTGGCACTAGAATTAGATTAATTTAGTGTGACACGTGGCACGACAGTACGAACACTGACACATGACTAGATAATTCGTAGAATTATCGGCAAACAGCACACACGTGTCAAAACACACGAACGTTGGTGAACGTCAAGCACATTGTGTAGCACAACACTCGAAACCTCACGAAACACTCACACATTGAACTAGGAAGTTCAAACAAGGCCAAACGATAGTTCGGAAGCGTGAAAACGGTGACGAACGGATCAAACCCATTGAAATAGGCTTATTGGGCTCTCTGGGAGCCCACCGCGGTACGCGGTGGCCCAACAGGAGGCCCACCCGCGATACGCGACCAACATCGCGGGGGTTTGACCTCCGAAATCCGCCGCGGTACGCGGAGGATCTTTTTGACCCATCTCCGCGGTACGCGACGGGTGTCAGACGGCAAAATCTTTATAAAACCAAGACACCATCATATCTTGGCCACTCTACACACTCCTCCCGAGCTCTAGCTTCATAATTCGGTCCTTATCCGCCATTTTCACCTGCAAACTCCCTTAGAAGCCATTATTGTGTGATTGAAGCTCAAGACTTGAGTTCTTGAACACCCAAGAAGACCAAGGAGGACCTTCACACGACGACAACCACTTGTACCTGCTGTGAAGCCATCTCCTACCATTCCAGGAGCACCTAGGGACTGACAAGAGACCATCTTGAGCTTCTAGAGCTTCCTAAGGTAGTTTCTATGGCTAGAATACTCTTTTACACATCAATACACACACATGCATGGGTAAAACCCACATGCAAGCACTCATGGTCCACATGCACGAGATTAGGATCTGGGTTTGATGGTTTGAATGTATTTCTTGATGATCTATGATGATATTTGAGTGTTTGATGATGATCTATAATGTTGGATGTTGTTGAAGTCATGACTTGTATATGTAATGTTGAAATATTGCCATGCATGCATGATCCATGGTTGTTGGAATGATCTTAAGTATGTTAATATGCTTATTGGTAGTATTAGAAGAGTTATACATGGTTAGATTGGATTGAAATGACTTAAAAACATGATTTTGTTGAGCCTTTCTATTTATAGAAACTTTTTCTTTCAGAAATGGTGTTATGGTTAAAATGGTAACCATGCATGTAAGTGAAAATGATATTAGGATGTTAGAATGATGATTTGAATGCTTGATAATGATTTTTAGTGATAAAAATGGTCATATGTGATGAGTTACTATTTTTAGTAACTTTATTAGTTGAAATAATGTTAAGTGATGATTTTGGTTATGTTGGTATGCCTAAGTGATATTAGATTGATTATTATGATGATTAGTGACATGAAAATAGGATTAGAAATGTTAAATGATCATTTTTATGCAAAAACCATAAAGTTACTATTTTTAGTAACTTTATTTTTACAAAAACCGATTTGTCAACGTGTTGGATGATTTGAGCATGCTAAATGACTTATAATGCTATAACATGATGATTAGATGCTAAGTTAGATGGTTTCCGATGTTATGTATGCTAAAAATGGAAACTTTCCATTTTAGGAAACTTTTATGTGCTAATATGTTGTAAACGACTTATATGACCTTGTATGATAATGTGCTATGTGTTAACATGACCCCATAGGACTATTGAGCATACTAGAACTTTAAAACCGATGTGCTTTGTGAACTTTCCATAAATGGAAACTTACTATAAATAGTAAGTTGTCCATGAACGCGATCTACGCGTTTTGCACACGACAAACACTTACACGATTGCTACACGATTCACAAACCGTCACACGGTTCACCAACGGGTCGTTGATTTGACACGGTCAACTTTGGTCAAACATGGTCAAACACGGTCAAACATGGTCAAACACGGTCAATATGGACCAACACGAGCAAACACGCACATTGTGGACCGCCATGGACAAACCTGAACGACCAAGGGTTGTTGGGCACAAACACGAGCACTAACACCAACACTAGCACGGTCCCTTACACGAACTCACGTACGGTATACGATATAGGTTGCCGGTGACCGACGTGCTACACGACAACTCAGGAGCTTACGCTTACGTACAATCATATCACCAAGGTGAGTTTACGGCCCCTCTTTACTCTTTTTCAAACGCTTTTAAATAGGGGGAGAATACTTGTTGCATCGAGTCAAACATCTATTATTGTACAAACATTTTTGGTGTATGCTGGTTTATTAGACAAACATTAAGTGTTGTAATCGTAAGAAGTCCCCACAAAGTCTTACCGTTAATGTACAAACAACGAGGCGAGTTTGAATGGATCCGTTTGGGGTGTGAATAACCCCGCGTGGCGAAATATTGACTGGATGTCATAACACGTGAAAACTTGACCTATCTTGCCATGTTATTACGAGACATGGCAGAGGCAAAGACTAACAAGTCTAGTTCGGTAGTGATGCACTGACACTTTGGGCCAAGGGCTCGGTACTAACATATGATAAACAGCATGACACACTTTCTTACTATATATGTATATCAAAACCTGTGAACTCACCAACCATTGTGTTGACACTTTTTCAAACTTGTATTCTCAGGTAACTAGCGAGCTATGGATAACAGGAATGCACACTTTAAGGGGTCGAGCATTAGGATCCGCATACGTTTCTGTCTTATCATTTGGAAACATTCTTATTTATGTTATGAACTAAACAATGTTGTATTTGACAATTTGATTTCTGCTGCATGTATTCAAACATATATATTTCCGCTGCTATGAGATACTTTTCCGCTGCAAACTATTTTGTTATGTGTATATGTCAAACTTGGATTTGTAAACGCATATAGAGTCGTTCTATATGACCTTGAGCTGTGATTCTGGACACGTCACATCCACGTGGATATACGCCATGAGTGGGAATTTGGGGGTGTGACACGAATGGCAGCTACCCCAGCCGAGAGACATTCGGCCTTGGGCCATTCGAGCCTTTGGCCATTCGAGCCTAGGCCTTTCGGCCACCTGCACCTGTGGTTCGGCCGTAGCAGCGCCGCCTCCCCATGGCGTGGTCCAGTGGTGTTTCGAGGGTGGTAGCATGTTAGAACCAGTGTTCGTGGGTGTAGGGTTCAAGAAGAAGGGTGTGAGCCGGCTAGGGTTAAGAGACAAGAACAAAGGGTGAAAACCCTAAAAATCGCCCTATTTGAGCTCAGATTACCTGAGATATAGTGGATGTTAGGACGGATCCTTTGTACTTTCGTGTAGAGGAGATCAATGCCTTCGATTTGGTCCAAAGATGGGATGATTTGGCCAAGAAATGAGTGAGTTATGAGGGTTTAAAGGTGAAGAAAACCCTAGGAATGGAGGTGGCCGGAAATGGGTGTAGGAGAGAGGTTGAAGATGAGGGAAATGAGAGAAAACTCTCATTTGTGGGTTTTTATATCCCGGGTGGTGTCCGGGTTCGTTTTGGTTGCTCGGTTCGCGGTTTCGTTACGTTTCCGGAACGTAACTCGCGTATAATTACGTAACTAAACTAAAGAATTTATTTTAAATATTTGGTAAGTAATTATTTTTATAAATATGTTAAATATTATTATTCTTAAATGATTTCGTAATTTATTATTTTTAACGCGTTTCTTTGATTTTTCGCGTATTTTGTTTTACGCGCTTGAAATTAGAAATAGTTTTGTTTCGGTTTATTTATGATGAGTTTCAAAATTGTAAAACAGGAAATATTTTATTTCCTTAACTTTATTATCGTTCGAATCGTTCTTCATTTTCGTTTCGTCAGAAAAAATCACTTACGCGCGTCTTCGTACAGAGCGCTAACTGTACGAACACGATCGTACGTTTCACTTTCTGATCTTGTTTTCTACTTTCCAGTTATCATTCCAGATCATTAACCTTCAGATCTATTCGTACAGATCGTCACCTATATGAATAGTTCGTCTGTTTAACATTCTGTAACAACAACCGTTATGGTTTTGTTCTGTTTATCCTCGCATACGTTTTTACAACCTGGCATCAAATCACACATTTGTTTCCTTGTTCATTGTTGTCTGATGTGTTTCTGACTATTAAACCCTAAGGTTTTAAGTCAGATTTCAGATAATCGCGTATTTATTTAGTGTAAATCCTCCATTGTACCTAGTATTAACGTAGTCTCGCGTAGCGTGTACCTGAGTTACTGTGCACTTCACTGTGCCAATTACTGTTCCGGTGACGGTTCCGGCACAGATGTTACAGTCTCCCCTTGTTAAAGAAATTTCGTCCCGAAATTTAAGCATCATTGTCGGGTACTACTTTTTCTTTGCATAGGTGGAGATGCTTTGATGTTACGTATGTCTCATGTTCTCATGTTTGTGCGAAGTTACATTTAGAGTCTTCCCGAGTCTGTTCAATAAGTTACGGATGCGTTTTCAGTCTCTCGACTATACGATCCGAAATGTTTATGCTCTTGAAAGAATCTTGTCTGTGTGTGACCTAGTCCTCCTTAAGCCTATGATTTTGTGTGTAATTATGAAATGAGAAGACTTGATTTTGTTGTTCCTAACAATCCAAGAACATCAAGTCTACTGGAAGTGTAAGGTAGCTTGGCATCATATTCCATAGCTGTTTGTATACACTCCCATAGTGGTATCCCCTGGTGTTACATAGTTTTATGTTCTACAAGGTTCACTAAGATTCTTACGCTCATGTGTTATTTCTGTCAGGAGAAGCCTCTCGTTGCTCCCCTTGTTAGAATGGATCCGTGTATCATCAAATAAGACAACATTGGCGAACCCAATACTGAGACTTATAAGTGTATCTAGCATCGTTCATTGTAATGACATGAAAAGTTTTATTGTATTAGATGACTCTGTCCCTATCAAGGGCAAAGAATCATTTCCAATGATGGTACTGACACCATTCGTGTCCATCACTTTAAATCTCATGGTATGCGTTTGTTCACTAAGGTAAGTGAACACTAAGTTCATGTCATTTAGTGTATAAAATGTGCGAATGTTGCCCCAATTGTGAGTAAGTTATAAACTGACTCTAATGAGGTCAATGAAAATCCATGCTAGCATAAATTATACACCTGCAAAGATTTTAAATAGGAAGGTACCAGTGTTGGTGTTGGTGTCTTGGCGTGCAGCAGCAGCTCCAATTTGAAATGCACGTCCCCTCGGTGCTTGCCCTCTCGGTATTACCCTTTGTGGACAGTCTTTGACGAAATGGCCTAATTCCCCACAGTTATAGCATCCCCGATTGTTGTTGTTGTAGTTTCCAGGGTTTTGTGGGTGTGGCGTTGTCATGGCAGCGTTGTTTACTGCCGGTGCCGTGGTGGTTAGGCAGTGTTGAACCAGATGACCTTTTCGGCCACAATTGGTACACTGCCTACACTGCATTGTGGCAGCATGATGATAATGACATTGTGCACATTGAGGATGTACGCCTGAGTAGGGTTTGCGTGCAGCCTTAGTAGGTACTGTAGCAACTTGATGAAGTGTCATGGGTGTCACGTAGTCTCGAGTGACCTTTTGTTTCTTCTTCGGTTGTTCCTCTTTAGTCTTGCCCGAATCGTCTTTCAATTCTCCGGATTTCACCATCACGTCAGTGAGTTTAGCAGACAGAGAAATGGCGGACTCTAAAGTTGCGGGGTTTGCAGCAATTACAATACTCTGTATGCAGGATGGCAATTCCCCTACGTATCGATCAATTCTCTTTTCTAAAGTTGGCACCATCTCAGGCACCAAGGCTACCAACTCATGATAGCGAGTGGTGAATGTCATATGATCAGCTCCCTTCATCACATGATTTGACAGTTCTACCTCTAGGTTTTGGAGTTCATGTTTAGGACAGAATTCATTCCTCAGAAGGGTTTTGAATTCTTCCCAAGGCATGGCTGACGCTTCATCCCTGCCTCGAGCGTGTATCTGAGAGTTCCACCATGTCAGAGCGCGCTTACTGAAAGATCCAGCAGCATAACGAACCTTATGATGTTCTGGACAACTGCTGATGTCCAGTGTGTTCTCCATCTTCTCTAACCATTGGATTAATCCAACAGCTCCTTCATCACCACTAAAGCTTGGCGGTTTGCAACCTACGAACGACTTGTACGAACAATCTGATTTGGTGCCGGTGTTTCCACTAGTTTCTCCTGCCGTATGACCGGGGTTGTTTCCGTAGCCTTGAAGCTTGTTGATCATCTCTGGGATGATATCCTTCATCTGATTAGTTAATTGACTGCTCAGCAATGTTGCCAAGGCAACAGTAGCAGGATCTAGCACCAAAGTCGTGTTTGGGCCTAGTGGCGGTGAATGTGGAGGTGGCGGAGGAGGTGGCGGTGGTGAATCTGGTGGCGTCGGAGTAGAAGAATGTGGTGCAGAAGTCTGAGTAGTAGGCTGTCTTCTAGGCGGCATTCTGATCATAACCAAAGGAATTTGGTTAGTGCAGTGATCGAATGCAGAAGACAAAATGCAAATCTAAGTCTTATGTTCTCTATATGAGGGTCCCTAAGTTATAGTCTAGGCCAAACCGTTTAAGTAATGACCTATTATTCTCTATAACCTTGAGCTCTGATACCAATCTGTCACACCCCGAGCCGGCGGGATAGGATCGGTTGTCCCGTCGGGCGGAAGGTTCCCGGAGTGCGATATCGTGAGTGATAATCGGATTGATCAGATTGTTTACATAGCATCAATGTTAAGAATATCTAAAGCACAATAAAGCATAAAGATAGGATTACAAAGTTAAATTACAGCGTTGATGTTTGATAATTTAACCAAGTAAACCTATTCAAAAGAATCAAATGTTTCTATCTTGTATCTGTACAAGATATCAAAATGGATTCGTATTAGCTACAAAAGATGTGCTCTTCCAAAGTCTGCTGGGTTCTCTAGTTGGACTACCTAGCATGCAAAATCCATAGTCTTAGCTTATACCTGTGCGTCACCTGAGAAAGCATGTAAGAAAACAAGGTCAACACAATGGTTGGTGAGTTCATGTAGTTTTAGTATGTGAAAAATAGCTTTTGTTTATTGATTCAAGTTTCCAAGTCTATGTTATCAGTATGTATTAGTTTCAACACGAGTTTAACCAGCATTTGCGTTTAGTAGTTTATGGTAATACCCCAAAAGCATTCTAGTATCCCCTAGGTAACAACCCTAATCTCATTAACACCACCTGTATCATCCAACTCGGTATGCTTATATATAGGGCATACCCCTGGGTCAAGCCTACAACCCGCCCAGACGACGTCCCACCACATACTAAGTCGCATAGGACATTGTTGTTAATGATAATTAAGCGTCTTACCTAACATTCCACCTGCACAAAGTAGTATATGAGTATCGAGTTTGAGAGGCACCATTATGGACAGCTTAATACCCTAGGGAATTTAGCATCCATCCATAACGGTCCTAATGATTAAATCAAGAAGATAACTGAATGACTAGGAGGGCTTGACCACTGTCAAGGCGCGGCGGTCAATCAGTCTATCTTACCTAATTTCAACACCGAAGAGCACTGATGACTAGAAGGGGTTGACACCTAGGTCAACACGCGGCGGTCAACAGTCGGTCTTACGATGTACGACAAGGAGGAACACCGATGACTAGTAGGGGTTGACACCTAAGTCAACACGCGGCGGTCAACAGTCTGTCCTACAATGCCTGACAAAGAGGAACACTGATGACTAGTAAGGGTTGACAACTAGGTCAACACGCGGTGGTCAGCAGTCTGTCCTACAATGTCCCATAGTTTTAGCATGCAAGTTTAACACATCCACATAGTTTTACTGATGACTAGAAGGGCTTGACAAATGTCAAGACGCGTCGGTCAATCAGTCTGTTGTCTGAGCCTTCCCAAGTATATCAAGCATTCACATTAGTATCATCAAATAGTATATACCCTTAGCACTTGGTATTAACACATAGCTTTAGTATAAACAAGTAGCTTATGCCCTTAGCACTTGGCATAATCAAATAGCATTTTGCTAAGTTTAAAACATGTGTTTCAAACATTCCTAGTATAGTAAGTATTTATGAGTATCAAGCCTTCAACTGTTCGAGCCTTCTAGTGTTACAAGCATTTAAGTGCTTTAAGAATTCTAAGCCTACAAGTCTTCGTGAGTTAAGTTTCCAAGTTTAAGTTTAAGCAAGTAAGTGTAAGTGACAAACTGATTTGGCACTTAGATTAAGAGTGTAAGAAATTAACCTTTAAAATATTGATATACAGTATTAGGGTTTAGAATATGTGTTCATAGTATTAGTTTTCGAAACGAGTGTAACAAGTGTTAGCATTTAGCATAAATGATTCAAAGCCTTAGCATTGAGTATGTTGTCTAAGTCTCGCGTGTTTAGCATAACATCAAGCGTATAGTTTAAGAGTCTAGCCTTTAGAATAGGCATTTAGCCTAAAGTTTGAGAATAAGGTGTATAGCACAATCATCAAGCGTATAGTTCAAGCACATAGCCTCTGGCATAGTCGTTTAGACTTTAGCCTATAGTTTAAGAATAAAGTTTACAGCACCCTCATCAAGTGTAAAGTTTAAGCCTAAAGTTTCATAGCATAGATATCAACCATAGAGTTAAGTATACACAACAACACATAAGTGTCAAGCATACAGTATGAGCACCAAGTATAAGTGTAAAAGCATTTCTTTAAGACATTTCATTGTTTATTTAGAATGTTTAACATGCTTCTCAGTCCCGAGGTAAAAACAAATATGTTTGAAAAGGGACAATGAACTCACCTTGTAGTAGTTAGGGTTGACTTAGCTTAAACAAAATGCACGCGCTCTTGATTGTTGTGGTTGTGTATTCACGTTCCTGTATTGATTTCACGTTGTTGTAACTTATAAGTATAAGTCTTTAAATGTGTGTTTGTGTGTGTGTTTGTGTTAGCCCTTTAGTTGGCTAACATTCGCGAGTCTTGGTCATGATCCTTGTTCGGTCCCGTATTTTTGATTAATCCTTGAAATTTGCACATCTAGTCATTAGTCATAGACCATTTGCTTTGATAAAGGCTTAGTGTTATATTCCAATTCCACGTTGTTGATCTTGTACATTTTGAACATTTATTGCATAATTATGAATTAATTAACAAACATTCTTTTGACCTATAGTGTCTTGATATTGTGAAATGTATTAAACCCATGTGGGCCTAAAATAGAGTGTGGACCGAACAATATGACCAAGTTACTTGTTGGGCCTCCGTGTAACAAGTTGGGCCTTGGGCCCAAACCTATGGGCCTTGAAATAATCTTGAACGATTGAGGGTTGTGAGGCCTATTGGAATGTGTGGGCCAAGGATATAGGCTGCTGGAAAGAAATGGCCCGATCAAGTGTTACAAGGCCTAGAAATCAAAGGGCCTTGTGGGCCTCCATTGGGCCCCGAGGGTATTGTTGGGCTAGATGTGGGCCCAATAAGAAATGTTGGGCCTGAATTGGAATTGAGTTGTAAGAAACCTTATTTGAGTCAAAAGTAACTGCCGACCAAGTTGCTTGCATCATGGCCCCAAAAGTTAGGCCATGGGCCTTAGGAGTAGGTCATGGATCAAGTTTTGTGGGCCACGAGCTGAATTTGCTGGGCCCCAAGGAATTTCATTCAGGCCCGATGTATGATATGTATTGGGCCAAGCTGGGCCAGGTTTAGTTGGGCCAAAAACAGTTGTGGGCCCAAATCAAGGAAATGAGGGCCATTTGTGTGCGTGCGAGTTAACTCCAAAGGCCAATTTAATCCCAATCAAGCTAAATGGTCAGATTATCTCATATTGGGTCATGTTAGATTGAAATTGAGATTGGGCCTGTAATGGACCAAGGGATAAGACATTGGGCCGGCTATGGGCCTCACTGATTTGGGCAGAAAATAAGGGTGGCCAAAGTTAAAGCTGTTGGGCCAGATTGTGAACATAGCCACTTATGGGCCTGAACCGTGGGATTTAAGCCTCAACAGCATCTTGGCCACTATTGGGCCTCATAATAAATGGGCTGCACCGGATGCGCTGTGGGCCAAACAGTGTGCTGGGCCGAGCCCATGCACCATGGGCCTAGGCCAAAACTCTGCGTTCAACAGATGGATTGAGAAGCATCATGTAGGTCGAATGGTGTGGGGTTGGTTGGCCACCGAATGAGGCTTAGATGGCGAATAAGGAAGCTGCAAATGAAGGTGACCGAATGAGAGGAGGGTCCAGCGAATGAGCATGGTCGAATGAGAAAGTGTGAGCCCACGAATGAGAGCCGCATGTCCTGGCCGGCGAATGATGGTGGTCTGGACGATTGTAAGCTGGTCGAATGAGGAGAGTGGCGAAAGTGATGGTCGAATGAGCTGGTGGTTCGGCCGAATGGCTAGATGGCGAATGGCAGCTACCCCAGCCGAGAGACATTCGGCCTTGGGCCATTCGAGCCTTTGGCCATTCGAGCCTAGGCCTTTCGGCCACCTGCACCTGTGGTTCGGCCGTAGCAGCGCCGCCTCCCCATGGCGTGGTCCAGTGGTGTTTCGAGGGTGGTAGCATGTTAGAACCAGTGTTCGTGGGTGTAGGGTTCAAGAAGAAGGGTGTGAGCCGGCTAGGGTTAAGAGACAAGAACAAAGGGTGAAAACCCTAAAAATCGCCCTCTTTGAGCTCAGATTACCTGAGATATAGAGGATGTTAGGACGGATCCTTTGTACTTTCGTGTAGAGGAGATCAATGCCTTCGATTTGGTCCAAAGATGGGATGATTTGGCCAAGAAATGAGTGAGTTATGAGGGTTTAAAGGTGAAGAAAACCCTAGGAATGGAGGTGGCCGGAAATGGGTGTAGGAGAGAGGTTGAAGATGAGGGAAATGAGAGAAAACTCTCATTTGTGGGTTTTTATATCCCGGGTGGTGTCCGGGTTCGTTTTGGTTGCTCGGTTCGCGGTTTCGTTACGTTTCCGGAACGTAACTCGCGTATAATTACGTAACTAAACTAAAGAATTTATTTTAAATATTTGGTAAGTAATTATTTTTATAAATATGTTAAATATTATTATTCTTAAATGATTTCGTAATTTATTATTTTTAACGCGTTTCTTTGATTTTTCGCGTATTTTGTTTTACGCGCTTGAAATTAGAAATAGTTTTGTTTCGGTTTATTTATGATGAGTTTCAAAATTGTAAAACAGGAAATATTTTATTTCCTTAACTTTATTATCGTTCGAATCGTTCTTCGTTTTCGTTTCGTCAGAAAACGTCACTTACGCGCGTCTTCGTACAGAGCGCTAACTGTACGAACACGATCGTACGTTTCACTTTCTGATCTTGTTTTCTACTTTCCAGTTATCATTCCAGATCATTAACCTTCAGATCTATTCGTACAGATCGTCACCTATATGAATAGTTCGTCTGTTTAACATTCTGTAACAACAACCGTTATGGTTTTGTTCTGTTTATCCTCGCATACGTTTTTACAACCTGGCATCAAATCACACATTTGTTTCCTTGTTCATTGTTGTCTGATGTGTTTCTGACTATTAAACCCTAAGGTTTTAAGTCAGATTTCAGACAATCGCGTATTTATTTAGTGTAAATCCTCCATTGTACCTAGTATTAACGTAGTCTCGCGTAGCGTGTACCTGAGTTACTGTGCACTTCACTGTGCCAATTACTGTTCCGGTGACGGTTCCGGCACAGATGTTACAAGTTGTTTCCTTCCGGCTCAGTGCGTCAGCTACTACATTAGCTTTCCCGGGATGATACTTGATTGCACAGTCATAATCGCCTATCAATTCGACCCATCTATGTTGTCTCATGTTCAGTTCCTTCTGATCGAATATGTGTTGTAGGCTCTTATGATCTGTGAATATCGTACTCCTAGTACCATACAGATAGTGTCGCCAGATTTTCAATGCGAACACTACGGCTCCCAACTCCAAATCATGGGTTGTGTAGTTCTTCTCGTGCACTTTCAATTGTCGTGACGCATAAGCTATGACCTTCTCGCGTTGCATCAGTACACAACCGAGTCCTTGCTTCGATGCATCGCAGTAGACTACAAAGTCTTCGCACCCGTCTGGTAGTGACAAGATAGGTGCGCTGCACAACTTCTGCTTTAATAAGTCGAAAGCAGCTTCTTGTTTTTCTCCCCATTCGAACTTCTTGTCTTTATGCGTAAGAGAAGTCAATGATTGTGCGATCTTTGAGAATCCCTCGATAAACCGCCTGTAGTACCCGGCCAGTCCTAAGAACTGTCGCACCTCGGTTGGAGTTTTTGGTGCTGTCCAATTCTTGATTGCCTCGATCTTGGCTGGGTCTACGTGTATCCCTTTCTCGTTCACTACGTGCCCAAGAAACTGAACTTCGCGAATCCAAAAATCACATTTGGAAAATTTCGCGTACAGTTGTTCTCTCTTTAGTAGTTCTAAGACACGTCTTAAGTGATCGGCATGTTCTTCTTGAGTCTTGGAGTAAATCAGGATGTCGTCTATGAATACGATCACGAATTTGTCCAGATACGGCTTACACACCCGATTCATGAGGTCCATGAATACTGCCGGTGCATTGGTCAGTCCGAAAGGCATGACTAAAAATTCATAATGTCCGTATCGTGTCCTGAAGGCCGTCTTTGGTATATCTCCTTCTTGTACTCTGAGTTGATGATAACCGGATCTTAAATCGATCTTCGAATAATAGCTTGACCCTTGCAATTGATCAAACAGGTCGTCTATTCGAGGTAATGGATATCGATTTTTAATCGTTACTTTGTTCAATTCTCGGTAGTCTATACACATACGGAATGATCCGTCCTTTTTCTTCACAAAAAATACCGGTGCTCCCCAAGGTGAGAAGCTCGGTCGGATAAATCCTTTATCCAACAACTCCTGAAGTTGATTAGATAGTTCTTGCATTTCAGTAGGAGCCAATCGGTATGGTGCCTTAGCTATCGGTGCTGCTCCTGGTGTTAGATCTATCTGAAACTCCACTTGTCGTGCTGGTGGTAGTCCCGGTAGATCGTCAGGAAAGACTTCCGGATAATCGCGAACAATAGCGATGTCCTCGATCTTCCGTTCCTTCTTTGATTGTTCGGTGATAAGAGCTAAGATAGCCGTGTATCCTTTCCTCAAATATCTGTTTGCCTTCATGCAAGACATGATGTTTAATGGTATTCCGCGCCGTTCCCCTTGAATTGAAATCTGCTCTCCACTTGGCAATGTAATTCGCACGATCCTCTCATTGCACACGATCTCGGCGTGATTTGCAGATAGCCAATCCATTCCAATCACCACGTCGAAGCTCCCGAGAGTTACTGGCATCAAGTCAATCATCAGCTGATGGTTTGCTAGTGTCAAAACACACCCCTTGAGGATGTGTTGTGTTTCAATCAGCTTGCCGTCCGCTAACTCTACGGTGTACTTATAGTCTAGTGGTGTTGGTGTCATATCAAACAGTTTACTAAATTCACTAGATATAAAACTTCTATCGGCACCGGTATCAAATAATATGCTAGCATAAACATTATTTAAAAGAAACGTACCGGTGACGACATTGGGGTCATCTTTAGTTTCACCCGATCCAATTACGAATGCTCTTCCCCTTGCCGGGTTGCCTCCAGTGTTCTTGTTTTGTGGGCAATATCGGCACATATGCCCTGGCTTCCCGCAAGTGAAGCATCCCTTTAAGGTGTCATTTTTGTTGAGATTTGGATTGGGGTTTGATCGGCATTCTTTAGCCAGATGTCCATTTCTGCCACAGTTGGTGCACTTGCCCTTTTTGCATGGGCCAAAATGATGATAGTTGCAGATGTTGCATTTTGGGCTGTTGCCCTGATATCCTCCCTTACCTTGAGTGTTCGGTTGGGTGGCAGTGAAAACCTTGGCAGGTGCAGGCCGGTGTTGGGTCGGTTGCTGAGGTGAGAAGGTGCGGTTGTTGCTGGGCTCCCACTTTCGCTTGGGTTCTTGGGGTTTCAGATGTTCACCCCTTTTAGGTAGCTTTCCCTGGGCTACTGCCTGATCAGTCAGTTTGTGTGCCAAGCGAATCAATGGTTGGATGGTGGTGCGATCGGAAGCAGTCACCGTACTCTGAATCTGCTCCGGCAATCCACTAATGAATTGTTCAATCTTCTTGTACTCCGGCGTTACCATTGCCGGGCATAGCTTGCACAGCTCGTGAAACCGAGTACAGTATTTCTCGATTTCAGATCCCACCATCTTGTGCGCCCAAAATTCTTCCTCAAGCTTTCTGATTTCGTCCCTAGGACAGTATTCTTCGTGCAGCATCCTGGTGAAGTTGTCCCATGGAATGGAGTTTGCAGTTTCAAGTCCAAAGGTTTGGACATGTGTGTTCCACCATGTGAGGGCTGGTCCCTCCAGAGTTCCGGTGGCATATTTTACTCGATTTTCATCCGAGCATTCAGACATAGAGAAGACTGACTCCAGCTTCTCGATCCAGCGAAGCAGTCCCACTGCTCCCTCGGTACCCTGGAATTTGTGAGGATGGCAACTCAGGAACGCTTTAAACGAACACCCCTTTGCTACACTCCCATGAGATCCTGCGCATCGGTGTTCCATGTAACGCGTTAGTGTCTATACTAAGTTAATCGGGTTAGGTTGGGGTTAGTACCGTTGTTGGTGCCACTAGTCTCGCTAGCAAGTCGGTTTGCTTCGTAATTCGCAAGTACCTTGTTGAACTTACGTTCAACCATCATGTCGATCCTTGCCTTTTCGGCCTTGCGTTTGAGTTTGCGGGCATTGGGTCCTCGTTCAGACATGATTCTATATGGAAAGGTTAGGATGTTAGTTAGCATAAGTTAGAGTGTTAGTCAATTGTTAGGTCAGATGTCATGTTAACAATAGTCATAGCCATGATATATATAAGCAACAAAGTAAAGCATCTTTCCATTAATGATAATAAGTTTGTGTACAATATTTTCCAAAAGAGATGCTACAAAATTTGCACGAGCACATCCCGCTCGGCTAAGTGATACAAAAGTAGAATACTGAAATAGAAATCCTAACTAGACAATCGTGGAGTGTGAATCTCCACTATCAGCAGGGCCATCATCGTCCTCCTCATTAGGATCCTCGTCTGGATCCTCGTCAAAATCTTCCTCATCGAGATCCTCCGGCTCGAATTGGGGTTCTGGCTCAGGCTGTGGCTCCACTATGAACTGTCCGACCCATGCATTTAGCATGGCATCGCTTGCCTGGATCATGGCAAGATTCTCCTCGTTGGCGTCCTCCACAGCTGCTAATCGTCCAGCGTGTCCATGTGTCACTGCGGCTAAGAAATCCTGTTGCTCCTCGAGTCCTATCATGGATGTCTGTGACCTCAGTAGTGACCTCCTCCTGTCGCTGGATCACATCCTGAGTCCTAGCGACCAAGTCATCCTGCGTCCCTTCGACGCGTACGAGTCTCTCCTCCAAGTTATCCACGCGTTTCTGGAGATGCTGACTATGCTCCAAGAGATCCCTAAACCCATCAGTCATTACGCGTAGCTGACAGGACTCACGTCTATAACGCGAGATCAATGCAGCGAATGCCCGCTCCATGGGCATTCCAATCGGTGGTAGGGGTGGTCCAGTAGATGCGTCTCCTAACAAAGGCAACTTGGGTACTCTCTCTTCCCTCGCCCAAACAGCAAGGGTAGTAGGGTACCAGTCCCATGGTCCCCTGCTGCTCGAGGGTCAAAGCCTCTTGGACTCCTGAGCATATACCTGCTCCACTATGTCCTGGACCTTCTGTTTGTCCTCCTCGGTAAGCTCATACTCATACGGGCACTTCCTCGAGTCTTTCCCGTTCTGATCTTTGTTGTTGTCCATTCCTGCGTTTGAATCAAATAAGTAACAGTACATGATAATATTAAACATTTTTGTGAAATTGTTAGTGTAGTGTCTAATGTAGAGCAGTGGCTATAGTCTAAGTTCACTATATACAAACCTAGTTCCCTATAACCAAGGCTCTGATACCAGTCTGTCACACCCCCAAATTCCCACTCGTGGTGTCAGTCCACGTGGGTGTGACGTGGCCAGGATCACAGCTCATGGTCATATAGAACGACTCTATATGAGTTTCACATTCACACAGATTTGCAAAATAACATAGTTTCATTTAATATGCAGCGGAAAATGTTTCAACATCATAAGTAAATAAGTTTGCAGCGGAAAGTAAATTGTTTAACAGACACTACATTGTTCTAGTTGTTTCAAAAACCAACAAATGCACACACAAGCCTAGGACATGAGTCTATATGCCATTCAGACTCCTTAATGCTTCCTTGAGTGCGTCCTAGCGTGTGCTCCATCAATTACCTGAGAATACATGCAAAAGTGTCAACTAAAAAGTTGGTGAGTTCACAGGTTTAGACAGACAGAAATAGTAAACAGACATATACTGGGTATGTTAAGTTTTGTTGTTGGACACTACGATCCGTGGAGTGTGTCAGTTCATCTTACCGAAACTCGACTGTTTCCGTTTGCCTCCGCGGGTCATCGCTGAACCCGACATCAACATCGAAATTACACTCGTTATGACCTCCAGTCAACATTGGTGTCGAGTGGGGCTAGTCAAACCCAGTAGTACTACGTAATTACGACTCGTTTGTTTACACAACTAACGGTAAGGATAAGTGAGGACTTTAAGCGATAATAGTTACACTCGAAAATGGTTTTCACAACATACCAGTCATATATCTAAAACAGTTGCATTGTATTCTCACCCCAATAGTTTAGCAAAACAGTTAAAGAGTAAAAGTGGGGCCGTAAACTCACCTGAGTTTGGCAGAGTGTTCGTACAAGAACAGTGTAGCTCGCCGGCTAGTAGTTACCTATATCATATAGGTGTTATAAGTTTGTATTCACAAATGTGGGTCTCACAGGACCGTGTTTGAGTTCAACAACTCCGAGTTGTTTTGGGGGTCGCGTTGACCGTGTTTGACCGTGTTTGACCTAACGACCCGTTGGTGACGGTTTTGGATCAAGTGTTCGTGTAATGTGCGGTTTTGTGTCGTGTGAAGTGTACGGATACCGGTAGTCATTTTGTGAGGAAACTTACTTTATAGTAAGTTTCTATTTCAGAATAGTTTTCACATTAGGCAAGTCATGCAAGAAATCATATTCCGATTATTCTAACATGCATATTTATCCTAAATGAGCATGTTATCACATAGCACATAGTTACACATAGCCGGTTCAGCATGGTTTGCGTGAAAAAAAATTACTACAATCAGAAAGTTACTAATTAAGCATGTGTCACCAAGTCTAACTAACAATCTCGTCTAAATATCGTCATCCTAGTTCAAAATAACCGTCAAATTATATTCATGACAACAAATATGTCATCATTTGTAGACTTTGTGAAATAAAGTTACTATTCATAGTAATATTCATAAAAATCATATATTTGATGATTTTAACAATTTTAACACATCAATAGCCATCCTTTTAATTTCTAAACACCATTTTGAACATAACTTATAGACCTAAACACATGCATTAGGCCATTTCATCATAAATCAATATTTCATGATATTAAAGTTACCATAATTTGTAAAAATCACATTTTGACATATCTTGCTTTTCATGACACTTTTAGATCTCATAAATCATATTCAATAACATTTCAATATCAAACTTCATGAATCTCCACCTAGATCTTACATACATGTTGCTAGCATCATTATTTTAGCTACTATAAACATCCTATCATAACAACATCATCATAGTATGTAAAGACACATCATCTAATCATCAATAAACATAGAAACATCATCAAACTCAGATTCAAACAAGAAAAATTCGTGTATGTGTGGATCTAGTGTGTGCGTGCAAGCTTTGAACCTTGTATGTGGGTTTATGTGTGTTGTATGTGAGTTTTATGCTACATAGTCTCAAGATCTACCTTCCAAAGCTTCGAATGTGTTGAGATATTGGTTGAGCAGCTTCTTGAGCTCCTGGAATCGCTCTTCAACTAGTGCAAGCAATGGTGATGGTGGTGACAAGATCTTATGAGCCTTCCTTGAGCTTCCCAAGCTTCAAATCTCCCAACAATGGCTTCCAAGGCTTCAAATGAGTGTGATGTGGTGTTGTAGTAGTGAAATCAGACGTTTTTGGGGTATTAAATAGAGGAGTTTACGTATGGGATTGGGTAAAAGGAGTATGGTGTGGTAATCATGAGATTTACAAAATTTTTAGGTGTCAGACACCCTAGGCGTATCGCCTGACGAGTGCCATCAATGTCAGGCGTTACGCGCGAGGCAGCCGGATGAGAGGCGTCCCTCCTCATCCGCGCGTATCGCCTGAGTGGGGATCTTCGGGTCAGGCGTAGCGCCTGGACCCTAGATCCGGCCCAATTTGGCCCATTTTCATGTTTTGACCCATTCTTCGCGTATTTTTCGATTACGAGTATCGTTTCTCGACATATGGACATCGTTCTACTAACTTAGGTTCCCCGGAACCTAATGTGCAGTGAAAGTGTTCTGTGGTTTGATCCGTTCACCAACATTCGTCATTCAAGACACGAGCGAGTATTGTGCGATCATTCCTCGAATTATCGATGTGTTCGAACTGTTGTGCCACGTGTCACACTAAATACAATTATTCTAGTGCCACATATGAAATAATAACACACATTATTATTAAAGTATTATAATTGCTGACCTGGAATTTGCGAGGTGTCACATCATCCCCCAGTTAATAGGAATTTCGTCCCGAAATTCAGTTCGTGTTGCTGGTGTTAGTCTGGTTGGAGAATAGGTGAGGGTATTTCTGTTTCATCTGGTCCTCTCGTTCCCAGGTGTATTCCGGTCCACGGCGTGAATTCCAACGAATTTTCACAATTGGTATTTTACTGAGTTTCAACTTCTTGATTTCCCGATCCATAATTTATACCGGTTCCTCAACGAAGTGAAGTTGTTCATCAATCTGAATTTCCTCTAAGGGAACTGCAAGTGTTTCGTCTGATAAGCACTTCTTGAGATTCGACACGTGGAATACATTATGCACGCTACTCAATTCTTGTGGCAGCTGTAGTTCGTAGGCCATGGGGCCTATCCGTTTAGTGATTTCGAATGGTCCGATATAACGAGGATTTAACTTTCCCTGCTTCCCGAATCGGATCACTCCCTTCCAAGGCGAGATTTTAAGAAGTACCCGATCTCCCACTTGGAATTCCAAAGGCTTGCGCCTTTTATCGGCATAACTCTTCTGTCGATCCCGAGCTGCTGCCATTCTGTTACGTATTTGCACGATCTTTTCTGTTGTCTCATGCACAAGTTCGGGTCCGGTCAGTTGGCTTTCACCAACTTCCGCCCAACAAAGTGGTGATCTGCACTTACGTCCGTAAAGTGCTTCAAACGGTGCCGCTCCAATGCTGGTGTGGTAACTGTTATTATATGAGAACTCCACCAAAGGTAGGTGAGTCTCCCAACTGTTACCAAAGTCAATCACACATGCTCGAAGCATGTCTTCCAAAGTTTGGATGGTTCGTTCACTCTGACCATCCGTCTGTGGATGATAAGCAGTGCTCATATCCAATCTCGTCCCGAGTGCCTTGTGTAAGGATTTTCAAAAATGTGCCGTGAAACGACTGTCTCGGTCGGATATTATAGAGATTGGAACTCCATGTCTGGATACGATTTCCTTTAAGTAGATTCGGGTTAACTTTTCCAACTTGTCGGTTTCCTTAATCGGAAGAAAGTGTGCCGATTTCGTGAGTCGGTCTACGATAACCCAGATGGTATCGCAACCACTTGCTGTCTTTGGCAACTTGGTGATAAAATCCATGGAAATCTGTTCCCATTTCCAGACTGGGATTTCCGGTTGTTGGAGTAACCCCGACGGTTTCTGATATTCGACCTTAACCTTTGAGCAAGTCAGACACTTACTCACATAGGTTGCAATTTCTGATTTCATGTTAGGCCACCAATAAGTTGCCTTTAGGTCGTGGTACATCTTGTCAGAACCTGGATGTACTGAGTATCGACTCTTGTGAGCTTCATCCATCACTACTTCCCTTAATCCTCCGTAACGTGGGATCCAAATACGATCCATTAGGTAATAAGCTCCATCGTCTTTCTGTTTCATTTGTTTATCCATTCCTCGCATGGCCTCGAGAGTGAGGTTTTCAATTTTCAAAGCTTCTTGCTGTGCGATCCGGATTTGATTTAGGTTCGAACCCATAAATAAGGTTCGGGCTCCCATAGTGAACACATGACTTATTTTTATTTGTTCATTTTATGGGAGGCGTCCGTATATACATCGACGGCGACGCCTGTAAAAAAGTAGACATTTTGAGAGATTGAAAAGTCAAATAGATATTTTGAGGAAATTTGTTTGGTCAAAGTATACATTTAGGTAATTTTCCCTAAAAGATAGGATAGAGTAGTCAACTAATACATGCATAAATGCATGAAGTATATAGAGAGTAGTCTTATTAAGTTAAAACTAGGCATGTTTCGCATAAGGAACTCAGGACATGAAATGTTTTCATTTTGATGAAGTGTATATATTATATTACAAGAGGTTTTCATTCACGTCTTTGAATAGTTTTGGCACAATATTAAAACCACTCAGTCCATTAATGTGTTAGATTCGGCAATCTAAATACACCATTAAAACCATATATCACACTGTTAATGGGTCCTTCTTGGGCCCTTAGTTTAGTTCTATACTTCGCTTGCAAATTACAATCCCTTCATTCACGAGAAGATTCTTGTCCACTTCGAAATGGAGGTGGGCAAAAACCTGGAACCAGCAACCCGAACTGGAACCGGTGGGTACGAGTGATTACAGATTCTTAGAGAAATCGGAACCAGAACCGAAAAAAGCGGAACCGGAACCAAAAAACCGGAACCGGTTCCACCTTTACCCAGCCAAACCCGAACCAGAACCGACCAAAATCCGGAACCGGTTGTTGACTTTGTTAACCGGAACATGTTTCAGAAAAAACCGGTTTGCCCACCTCTACTTCGGAGTACTGGAGTAGGGATGTGCATAGGTCGGTCTGAATCGGTTTTTGCTTGATCCAAACCTAAAACCGAAATTTCAGATTTTTGGGTTTTCAAACCTGTCTGGGTTTGGGTTTTTATTTTTTTAAACTCATTTGGATTCAGTTTGGGTTTTGGTTTTTCGGGTTTTGGTTTTTCGGGTTTTCTACTTATATTTAAAATTAGTCTTGTAAAAAAAGGAACCAATATATAGTATTTGTACTCAAAACATTTGAAGTACACCACTATTTAACATTTAAGATTATAAACAAAAATCTTTACATTTAGTAAAAATCGTTTATGATTTTGGTATCATAAGCACGATTTTATGAAAATAACGTTAAAATCATTGGGATGATCAACTTCAAACGATAACTTTGAGCCGGGGACTCTTTCGGAGCAGCCTCTCTATCCCAATTGGGATAGGGGTAATGTTTGCATCTATCCTTCCCCCCAGACCCTACTGAAAGTGAGAATATACTGGGTAAGGTTGTTGTTGTTGTAAGCACGATTTTAATATGATTTTTGACATCAAGATTCAAGAAAAATAAAAGTAGACGGGTTATAAATTATTGAATTTTTGAAAGGTAATACATATATGCATACATACGCAGGCATTTTGTTTTCCCTTTTTATTTTAGGTAAAACCAAAACCAACCAAACTTTCGGTTTTTTAGAAAATTTATACCAAACCCGTCAGTTTATTTGGGTTTGGTAATTTCGATTTGGATTTTTCTGTTATTGGGTTTTAGATGAGTTTTTGGGTTTAATGTACACCCCTACTTTGTAGTACCCTTGCATCAGTTAAGAGTCGTGTAAAAAAAACTTTTGACACACTATTGTAATTATAATGTGCCAACAACTTTTTTTAAATGCCATATTTTTTATAGATATAAAAAGATAATTTAAAACTATGATAAACTTATACGTCTTTCAAATGATCCCTACATCTATATCTTTTGTCTGTTACGAGACATAAACCATCAACTTTATTTTTATTATTTTTTTAGAACTGTTAATCAATTTATAATAAACGTATATGCATGTACCTTAAAAATTTATCCTTTTAGTGTATGTTACCATCAGGTCCGTCTCTGAGAGAACATGTGTCCTGTGCGAATACTAAAAATAGGCCTCTATCGGGCCCTATGTGTGCGTGGGTAGTAATTAGTTTATAGCTAAATATGAAGTGAGTTAATTTGTTATTTTGACCTAAATTTTAAATTGTAATGAGTTATTGGGTCAAATGTTTAAGGAAAAAGTTTTTCTTTTAGTTTTTATAAAATTCGTAACTGGGTTAAATATATTTAAAAAATTGGAATGTAAGTTATATGTGTTTGTTGTAAAATAAATTAATATATATAATATATACAA
The DNA here is from genome assembly GCA_009363875.1 of Mikania micrantha. Lineage (NCBI taxonomy): Eukaryota > Viridiplantae > Streptophyta > Magnoliopsida > Asterales > Asteraceae > Mikania > Mikania micrantha. Next base: position 50,739,521 of record CM018689.1, on the reverse strand, counting down.
ATTTTTTTTAAAAATTAGGGCTTCCTGAAAACATGGGTCATGTGCGGTCACACCTTTCGCACTTGTTTACCCCACTTTTACCATTATGATGTTTTAATGAGAAAATTATGAATCACATACAAAAAACCCAAAATGAAACATCCTTATAGTGCTAAAACATATGTCATGCCTTTGATATATATAACTGTAAAAGGTTGTGTTATATATACATCTAAAAACTTTCCTCAAACCTTTGTATGTCTCCTATAAGTATATAAGATATTTATTTTAGATCAATCATTAATTGTTAGAATTTTAGTGTTAATAATTGGTTTTGTAAATGCATATAAAAGAAATATATGTCACATGTTTCAGTGTTGGAAAAATGTGTGTCAAAAGGACTTATATGACTCGTATTAACTAGAGAAGACTTACAAAAGTGATAATGTGTTAAAATAACGGTGAAGTCTTAAAATAAAGAAAAAAATTGAAATTAACATAAACTTATATAAAATCACTTTTTTTTAGTAAATTACATAAATCGTCTTTTTTTTTTTGTTTTGAACATTTTTCACTACTTGTCATTTTCGTTCAAAATTGACTTAAATCATCCTTTATGTTTATAAATATTGTTCGCTTCGTCCTTTTGCACTAACCCTGTTCAAAATTACATTTAAATAGACATTCAAAGCACATTAGGTTTTTTTTTTGGTTTTTTAAACTAGAATGACTACTTGTATTATTGATTGCTGCAATAATGGTGGGGAGAGAGAGACAAGCGAGCACTAGACGTCCTCGTTGTCGAACCCACTACTTTTTTCGATCCACCATTGGGATTAAACCAGAAGATTTTTCTATCCGATTAGTCGATTTGTGAGCTAAATGATTTGGATTTGACCATAAAAGCCTCATTCTTAGGAGTTTTTCAGAAAAAAAAATTAACGAGGTTTGAACGAAAAGAAAAAGTAGTGAAAAATACTTAATACATTACAATCATACCAAGTAATTCAAAAAAAAGATGGATAAAAATTAAAAAAAATTAAACACACCACCCAAGTACCAACCCCACCCCACCCTTCACACCAAGTGTCCCACACCCACACACCTCCGATCTTCACACAGTCTCACTTCGAAGTTGGAATCTCCCCCATTGACGCCAAACCATGAGAATACGAAAGAATGCAAAGACCTCTGCATTTCTTCCCACTAATTCAAACCTCATTTTTGATAATCACGAACCCACATTGTGTCTCCTCAACCAATCTCCATGGGATATCATCACTTTCCCATCTGCACATTCATCGATTCATCTGCAGGTATATATGTATGCATTTCAATTCTTCTTCAAATCAATCTTATATTAGATCTGTTCTTCCCGTTTCCAAATGCTAGTTTTTATGCTTCGTTTATCGTTTTTCATCTCTAGCTAGGGTTCCTCTTTAAACCCTTATTATTTAGGGTTCTTCGCTCAAAAACCCTGAAATCTTACGATTTCCGTCGTGAATTGGATCTCGAAAGATTGAATTCTACTTGATGATTCTCAGTTTTGCTTTTCATACCAGTTTGTTTGAATATATTTGCTTTTTTTTTGTTTGTTTTGTCTTATCCAGTTTGATGATTTTGTCACTCGTTACAACGTCAATCTCGCTGCAAATTGGAGCTCAGCTGATTCCGAAACAGCTATTCAGAGGTAACTGCGTATATATATGTATCTCGAATTTCAAATCAAAATATATTTTTTTTCCCGGTAATATTTCGACCTTTGATTAGCTAGGGCTAATCCATACATGTTCGATTGTGTTCTTCAAATGTGTGCATAACTATGTGTGGTTTGATCGATTCAGAATGTTAAAAAACAACGCTTCGATGTTATAGCTGTATGAATATGGGTTTGAATAAATTTGATCTTGTTACAGTGCGGATTCCACAAAGAACTCATTTGAATGCGAATACGGCATTGTGAATGAAAATCGAAACGAAAATGGTGAAGGAAAGATTACGAATTACGAATTGTATCAGAAAGAGGATAAATTAGGGTTTATGCGTGAAGATGATGTTAACGATCTCCAAAACGACGCCGTTTGGGCGACCAACAAAAAGGCCCAACCCGTTTCTAAGTCTCGTGGTACCAAGAAACGGGCCGTTGGGATTACATCAAAGCAGAATGAGTTCTATTACTATTCTGGGTTTGGTCCATCATGGGGGAAGAAAAGAGGAGAGTTTGGAGAGAAATGTACAACTTTTAATGCATGTGGTACTATAGTTACTACTAATAGTATGAGTAGTATGTATGAAATTAGTGGTGGTGATGGTAATATGGATGTAGAAGAGGATAAGAAACGATTGGTGCCTGACACGACGGCAATGAAATCCGTGTGGTCGTGTCAGGTACCGCCTGAAAAGGAAGATTTTGATTGCATGGAAGAAGACGAACCAGACGACGGAAAACAAAAGGAGAAAACCGTGAAGAAAAGGGGGAGAAAACCGATCAAGGCTCGATCATTGAAATCGTTGATGTAACAATATGTGGTTGTTTGTTAATTGTTGTTATTGTTAGGATTTAGGGTTTAGATTTAAAAGATTTTTTCTTTTTAGTTATAGTTGTCTTGTCGTACTTATTTAATTTTTCTTTTTATTTGTTTGTTATATCTTTCATGTTTGATCGGTTTCCTAGAATAGAAATGGTGATGGATGTAATATTGGTATTGTTCGTTTCTAGTAAAGGAGTCTCAATCCTGAGGATGGTATGAAACGTCACTTTTCTAATGCAAGGTAATAATAGAAGACGGGTCATGTTAGTGATATTATATGTCTTGTATAGTTTATATAATACGTATAATGATCTATACAAGATGTATAACTTTCTCTGACAAACACTAATTTGACACTGATTGATCTCGTAAACATCTTGTATAGGATTCATATGAGGGGTATAGACACGAGTTTAATCATTGACATTGATAAATTGTAACGAACAATGATTGTCTTTTGTATGTCTCGTATAGACATATACAAGACTTATAGAGTGTGGAAAGTGTGCATTGTTGGAATTGCGAGTACAATCATTGGTTGTAAACAATTGTTCTACGAACCGGATGTGAAAACGTGTGTTTAACGGGTCTTGTAGTGTCGTAAAGTAACTTTTAAGTTTTAATAATCTCCTCTTGAATCGGTTAGTTATGGTTTCAATCGATTTAATCAGTGTATGGGCTTTTATAAAATAAGTTTATCTTTTAATTTCTTTCCTTTCTTAAATATTATTTAGCACTTCGTATTTTATACCATATACTTTAATACCATAAATATAATCAAAAAATCACCTCCTTAAACAACCAACATCTTCTTCAACACGCACGATCATCACCTAACACCAATCGCCACACGGCCCACACCATCACCACAACCATTACTTGGTTAAACGACCATTGGATAATTAAACAGCGCAACAATAAAAAAATAAATAATAATAATAATAATAATAATAATAATAATAATAATAATAATAATAATAATAATAATACAAATAAAAAATAAAAAATAATAATTGAAGTGCACGTGTCCAAGTAGTCAAATTGAAATGAGAGAATTTACGTATAAAGGATATATATGAACTATATATGCACACGTATATATATTAAATTAAAATTTGAGGATTTTCCTCTTCATAAAATTGTTAACGAGCAGCCAAAATGAGTATCCATAAAAGAACAATAGACCATGTTCATTGTTGCTTCAATGACCTCCGGCTTTCAAGCTGATAATCTAGTCCTGCTAAGATCGTCACAAACACACCGTTAGTCTCACCACAGGAGGTGTCTCATGTGGTTGGGAATTCGGCGTGAGAATAAGAACCGGTTGAAGGAAATGGAAGATAACCGTATGTAAGAAATGTAGAGAGTGTTAGATGGTTGAATGTGTTGTACCTCGTTTAAGTCTCTAACTCCTCCTTTTATAGCAGTTGGGCTCTGGCTTAGCCAGATCATCCCATTCTTCTTCTGGACACTATCTTCCTTGAATCTTCTCCTCAGACTTTGATTGTTGTAATGTTTCCATTTTGGTGTTATTGTTTGACTTATCACCAATTGTCCCATTCACATCATGCGGTGGTCATTTTTGTATTTCAGTCATGTAGTGATGCTTTTACCGTAAGTTACATCAGAATGATTAGTTGTTGCTTTTTATGTAGAAGTGCCTTTACAGACTTTCCTTATTTGTACAACCGTCTATTTTATTCAACGGTCATATGTTTTGTTGTTTGTGCTGGCCAAGCTTACCCGTGATGATGGTATCTCGGGTAAGGCTTGTCCGGACCGTGTGTTATCCGAGATAAAGGATAGCCGTGGTATACTTTAGCTCGGCTAAAGGGATGTACCTACCCTATCATCACTCATAAACTACACAAATCCTTCTAAATTTCCATCAACTTTCACCTTTAAAATTTCTAACAATTTTTAACAAAAATTTAATTCACATTTATGTATGAACTATAGTTTTTTAAATTTCAGATTTTACTATAGGTTTAATACCAAATCCTTTGCATACAAATAAAATATTAAAATTATAGTTTACTTTTGGGAAGCTGGAAAAATAAACAATATTAGGAATCATCTTTTCAAGGTATTTATAAACATACATTTGGAAGAAACGCCCTAAATTATATTAAGAAGTTTTAAGATATCATCCAGGCAACCAAAAATCAAAGTGAATACGTTTAACTTGTTTTCAATATGTTTTTTAAACATTATATGTTAAACTATAACACATAAAGAAAAACCAAGTGACAAACATTTAGGTCATATGTACATGTATGGGTAAAAAATTGTATAAGCTTATGCGAGAAATTCCCATAAGTGGCTAGTGAAGTGGGCTGAAAATAATGAAATTCAGACGCACTTTGTTGTTTCTAATCGGTAGAGTGTGCATGGTTCGGTTTGGTGCAGTTATGACCATTTACAAAACCAAAACGCTACTTTGGTTAATTTTAAATCCATATACATATCCATAACAATAACCAATTGATCGGTTAACCACCGGTTATAGTTCGGTTTCGGTTAAATTCGGTTAATAATGAAATTGTTGAAAACTAAGAAAAACTTGTACATAAGATTGTGGGTTAGAGATATATTAATGATGAAAATCTAAGTGAAACTCGTAAAACTTCGAAATAACTACTAATGAGTGAACAAAAAGTGAAACCATGTAAACTCTAACTCATTTCCTAATACATTTAATCTCACATATGACACATAATATTTTCATGTAATAAAAAGTTATTGTTTACCTAACATACTTAACTTACACTATAACTCCTTGAAAAACACACACACACACACACACAAAAATAAAAAATATATATATAATAATCTGTTCGGTTCGGTCAAAGTCGTTTAATGGCTTGACTTAACCATAACCTAATGATTCAGTTAATAATTTTACCTAACCATAACCGTCGGTTAAAGTTGGTTTCGGTTAAAATTGGTTATGATTCGGGATGATTATCGATTATTTTTCGGTTATGCTAACCCCTACTAACCGGTTATTATATAAATCGGTGTAAGCTAAGGTTTTATCGATAAGTGAAATATTAATAATTATGGTTAAAGGACCCTAATATGCTATGCTTAAATATCGGTCGATTAGATGTATTCACAAACAATGTTTTGACGTTTTATTCTACAAATTTTTTTCCAGGTAAACATGAAAGACGAACGAAAACCAAGATTAGAGATTTAAGGCCTATGATGCCTTAAATTAGATCTTGTGGGAACACCAATGAGCTCTTGGAGTTATACTTTCATTCTTTCAAGTCTGGTATAAACCTTAAAAATTTGAAATTGTGTGTAAAGTTATGTTTATGTAACTCCGGCTTTTTATCTACGAATTTTACAAAACATATTAAAATGAGTATTAAAGTCTGATCATTGCTGACGATCCACTTCATCTTGTGGACACATGTTGGGAAATCCAATTTTTAATTTTTTTTTAATCTAACTGAAGAGACTTAATAACAATTGATGAGGTAAAGTAGTGATGGTGTTGGGAAATCCGGACATATGTTGTTGATGGGGTGAGGTGGGGGACGATGGCAACCCTAGATGTGGTGCTGGTGAAGCATCAAAGGCGATACATTTGATGGCCTGTGGTGATGAAAGAAATATGTGCTATGACGGATGCAAACATTTATATATTTTTTAATTGGTAATGAAAAACAAAATTTATATATATTATTTTTTAAAGGGGACATGATAATTGACAATAATATTTTACTCATTTTTTAAAATTTATAGGCTCCAAAGACTAAGGGGCTGTTTGTTTGGGTCTGAACATGTCTGAATGGGTCTGAACAGATTCAGACCGTTTGTTTCGCGAAAAAAACATACATCTGAATGGACCCAAATGTCTGAATGGAGGTCTGAACCATTCAGACTTGGGGAAGAGTCTGAACCATTCAGACGTGAAGGAAAAGAGGGGCTGATGTGCAATCGAAGGAAAAGGGGAGAGTCTGAACCGATCGTGGCTAGGGTTTGAACCGCCGATCGTGGCTAGGGTTTGAACCGCCGAACGATGGTGCAATCGGAGGTAGGCGATGCTGCAATCGAAGGTGCAATCGACGGTGCAATCGATCGTGGATAGGGTTTGAACCACCATACACCAGTCGAAGGTAGACGATGGTGCAATCGAAGGTAGACGATGCTGCAATCGAAGGTGCAACCGCCGATCGTGGCTGAGGTGCAATCGCCGACCGGCAGTGGAGCTCGCGGTGCTGCTCGCGGCGGTGGTGCTTCCGGCGGTGCTTCTGCGCGGCTGCTGGATGTGGATGACGATGGGAGATTGGGACGGGTAGGGTTGGGGTTTTTTTTTTGAGAAATTTGGGATTTTATTTTTATTCAGATGTTACAACCAAACGCTCTTAATTGATTCAACACTTAATCATTCAGACCCTCTTAATCATTCAGACGTCTTAACCATTCAGCACTTAATCATTCAGACTCAACCAAACGGCCCCTAATAGTCGTAAGTTTACAAACATTGTAAACTTTGTATTATCATTTTAATTTTTCAAAGATAAAAACTATTAATGTAATATTGAGATATCTGAGGGACGATTATTGTAATTTATTGAAGATAAACCAACTAAGTCCACACATTCATTTGTTTAACAAGGCGGCTGAAATAGGTTTGGGTCATAGTAAGAAAAAGTCGCCTAAACGTTGCGGTGCTAACAGGCAAGTTCTCTCTCTACCTAATCTCTTTTCAACGTCTATCAATCGACAGATCCAATTTGTGTTGTTGTTTGATCCTACATAAATTCATTTCTTTGTTTTGATTCACTTGAATCTAGCGTTTATTCATGATTTTCATCGGAATTGGGGCTTATTTGAGACTAATTGTTTCATACAAGTCAAAGTTGTTCAATTCTTGACGTTGATTCTTAATTTCGTGGTTTTCAGATATTGGTACAGATCTAACGTAGCTTGATTTGGTTTTATCACTTTATTTTCTAAGTTCCCGTGCTCGATCTTGTCGGTAAGTTATTTCTCATCTTGTGCTTTCTTTTGACCAATTTACTCGTTGAGTTTTGACCTTTTCCGGCGTGTTATTGATATAATCTGCTATTTTTACATTAGTTTTGGATTTATACGTTATATGATTATTGGATCTGGGTTCACATCTTCTGATTTGAATTCGGAAACGATATGGGTGGATTTAGGGTTATAAACGTGGGATTCTTTCATTGGTGGATTGTCGGTGGAAATAATTGGATTTTAAGATGCATCAATTGGAAATAATTCGACAAGCCTTTTATAATTAGGGTTTTTAGATTCATAGTTACTTACGTCAGATTTGTGAACTTTGTAGTTAGTTATCATCGGGTAATCATTCTTTGTGTCTTTAGTAAGATTATTAGTTGATATTGGTCACAAAAAAGATTATGTGCACATTTCTTTTAACTCAAATGATGAATATTTTGAAAGTTCATAGGTTTTTGGGTGTTTTTTTTTTTTTGTGGTTAAAACCTGTTTTTTTGCAGGTAAGTAGCAACCCCTTATGAATCCAGAAAAGACAAAGTTTTGTCTCTTCTTTTGGGGGAAGGGGAGGGGATGTGGTGGGCGGGGTGTTTTGCTACCTATATGGAAAAGCCAAGTTTTAACAAAAACATCCAAAAACCTACAAAAAAAATTCCTTAAATGATGTGTGCAAAGTAGGATTCACAAATCTTATAATAGAATCATGATATCGCCTCATGGATGTTCGCGTTATTATCGATCATTTCAGGCTGAACCATGGAGCAACCAATAAGGTTACTTCTTCTTGACCATGGGTTCAAGTCATGGAAACAAGTTTTATACAAAGATTTTTCACCCCAACTCTTGGAAACCTAAAGGCGGAAGAGCCTTTGTGCACGGGTTCTCTTTATTGTTGGTGGATTCTTTTTTGTTTGTGTGTGTGTTTTTGCTTTACATATTTTTTCTTGCAATCTTGGTTTTTGCAGATAATCAGCCATGAGTCGGTCAGAGGTACCCAATCACAGACCTTTTTTTCCCGTTGGGAATCCTTTTAAGATGATGATGCACAAAAACCCTCATTTACCATCACCTGTTCTAACTGCTTATGAGAAAAATTTAGCTGAAAGATTTAGCCAGCTGAAACCAAATGATGCAACCGATGTCATTAGCTTTCCATGGATGAAATCCGCACTGGGTTCCATTTGTGAGACACTTAATGACATAAAAGTTCTCATTGTAGATTTGGAACTCCCTGTATGTAGCTGGGATGGCAAATGGGTCGATATGTACCTAGACAACAGTTTAAAGTTGCTTGATTTTTGCAGTGCTTATGGGACCGATATTGCAAGGCAAAGATTTGGTTATGTCATGTTGAAATGTGCGTTACTTGATCTGGAATCTGGTAACCCACAAAAGCTTATGCTGGCATCTTCTTCTCTTCATGAATGGATGCAATATCAAAGACGGTATGACAGCTCAAAACTGCTTGATTGTTGTGATGTCATATGCAAGCTTGAGGAAACACTCAACTTGCCTAAAATCAAGAACATACCCAAAGCCAAGGACTTGGTTCGAGCCATGTATGGACTCAAAGTTCAGGCCATGTTCGTCTTTAGCACATTAGTGGCTGCATTTTCAACTACACGTAGGACTCTTGTAGATTTGCAGGTTCCCAAAGAGTATTTGTGGCATGAATCTTTTACTGAATTGCAAACCGTTATGAATGGTGAAATCAAGAACATATACGCATCTGGGGACATCTATCCTTTGAAGGAGCTTCGAATGCTTGACCAAAATGTCAAGAAACTCTACCCTTTGCTTCATGATGGCTTGGGTGAAGTTACACAGAAAGTTTTCAATGGTTATTGTTCCAGATTGATGGAAGGTAATGAGAAGTTTTTGGTTGGGTTAGATGAAGTCAAATCAGAAATGGATCATTTTTTCAAAGTTGTAGTTGACGGGCGAATGGCTTTGTTGGATAATTTTCAACAGCAGCCACAGAGAAGAGGAGTGCATCAGGTTAGAATGTGATTTTCCTTGAAATGTATGTCGTGTGATTTTATATGTTGTACTTGTCTTGTTAATCGGTTGCCGTTTGTTAGGTTATTATATATGTTTTGTATTGGCATCAAAGTGCTTATGTATATATATTTTGTTTCATATGAAAATTTTTGCCATGGTTTATTATGTCAAGCATTTGAAAGTTTACTGGCATTATTGGACACTTTGTTGGACTTGGACTTTATCTTCTGCTGTATTGACTTGACAATTATAATCTTGATTCACACGGCAAACTTAAAGATTGCCAGCAAATTGAATAAGATGTAAACATTAGACATCATGTATGTGCTAAACACAGGCAGTCATTAAAGCCTGAAAGAATCAGGTAACCAAGTCGATTCAGACGCTTTATTCTTATTTTTTTCACCACAAATACTTAATCGAGTCAACTCAGTTGATCTTCAATCATCTCCTAAGAGAGTATCTCGGTGTTTTTTGCGAAGTAGTTAGGATCGTCTCAAGCTTTTTGATGACTTAAAACATGGATAAAAATTAGAGGCCTCTTTCAACTATAAATAAAATTTTTCCTTAAGTGAGAGACATTGAAAGTATAGATTATTATAAAAAAAAGGTTGCATTAATTACGATTATTAAAACAAGAATAAATATTTCTGTAAGTATCATTTTTTTGAACGGTCAACTAATCAACTGTCAGGTACTCTGTATGCGGCTCTTAATGGCTAAAGGATGCCCAAGCTGGTCACTAGTCCAGATGGATGGAACTCCTAGCCCACCAGGACAAGACATCATTGGTATTTCTAAAAGTATCTGGTGCATAAGATCATATCATCCATGTCTTTATGGTTTTAAAGATTTGTGTTTCTTGATTAGATAGAGAAACATTATCCAACCATAAATTCAAAAAAAAACAAAACGTTGGTACAAGTTTAATTTTAACACAATCGAAATGACAGTGCTCGCACCTGATTTATGCTATAGAAAAGGTTGATGCATGTTCATTAATACCTGAGGTGTGTTTTAACCAACCTCAAAACACGTCAATGAGTGTCTTTATGACATGTTCATTTAATTAGTTGGGGGTGTTATTCTAATATATTTCGAGTAGGGTTGTCCGTGGTACGATTTGGGCGGTTTTGCAAAAATTTATGAACCAAACCACTAACTTTGGTTTCAAAAAATGACAAACCAAACCGACCACATATGTTGTGTAAACCAAACTGATTGATATTGACGGTTTTACGGTTTTACGGTTTGGTTGTTGCGGTTTCACGGATTTGTTTATTTCAAAAGTTGAAAACCATAATCTAAAAGACAACCATTCTCAAAATAATAAAATTAGTCTAAATAGAGTGATGAATGGACTTTGTTTGAAGATCTAAATCAATAATATTATCATCATTTTTCATTTGAATACAACATGTAAGAATAAAGAGAATGGTGACCGAAGGGACACGGTAAATGACAAGATGCTAACTTAGTTTTTTCAATAATTTTAAGAGATATACACACACACGGTTGGTGCGGTTTATACGGTTTACAAAAAATGGAAATCGTAAATCACACCGAACTTCTTGGTTTTTAGAACACTCAAACCATAAACCGCACCATCAATTTTTCAAACCAACCAAAACAACCAATTGTCTTTGGTTTGATTCGGTTTAGGCGGTTCGGTTGGTGAATGGACACCCTTGATTTCGGGTAATATATCCCTTGACCATATGTTTCCCTATAGACTCTGTCTTACTCCATTAGGAAACTTACAAGAATAACAATATAGTGCTTCTACAATGCAAGTAAAATTATCTGGTCATCTAAGAAGGCTAAAAGTTTACGTTGGACATTGTAGATTGTTAAACTAGTTGTTCAGATAAATACTTTTGGAAAGATACACATGGCCATGTAAATGTTGATTATCGAATAACACTCGAAAATCGAAATTCAAATTGACCAGAATTTGAATTTTCAAGTCGAACTGATTTTGAATTTCAAATTGAATCGAATAGAATCTTGAATTTTGTTTTCGATTACCAGTTATGAAGTATAGAAAATGGTAAACCAGGAACGAAGAGAAACCACAACCTTAATTATAATGGTGTTCAACTTCAACTACAGATTAGCGACAAAACTTTTTTAAAGATTTGAGGCATATTTTGATTATGGATTTGTGGTTATACAAGACCGATCCCATGGCCATTTATATGTATAAAATCATGATTTAATAACATCTTATAAAGTCTTAATCTTAAAAATATAACAAATAGGTATTTTTGAAGTTTTAAGAAATTTGTAATCAGTCTACAAAACAATCCAACCTCTAGCCAATTAAAAGATAGCTTCTTGTTTTTGAACGGCTAAATTTTAGAATCACACTGAAGTATTTATCGTGCCACAAGCAAAACTACCAAATCATATCTATTACTAAGTCAGCAGTTCTGAAAAAAAACTCAATACTTTGATAGAACCCCTTATAGGATTCAAATCCAGAACAATTTGGTTTCTAAGCATTGTCTAACCACCAAGATAATGCTAGGCTGTAATGCCTTCGTTTAAAAAGATAGCTTATTGATGGATGTCACAAAAAAAGGAAAAAAAATCAAACAAAAAAATTTGACCTTGTGTTAATACTTCATACCAAGATTACATGGATTTTGAAATTTTAAAAAGCAAACACACTTTCTTCTTGAAACCAGTTTATTCTGTTCTTGCATCACCAGACCCAAAAATCCAATGATGACAGATTAACAACACATGATATTTACAAATCTGCCCTTCGTTCTTGTAGTTTATATGTACCAGAAGCAAGTCAAAACATCACCTACACACCTGCCAGCAAAAACATCACAAACACCATATTCATGTAGCTAGAAACTTGCGTTATTTTACGCGCGATCTGAGGTTTACAAAAACCAGAAATAACAGGGAGTTAACACTTTTATGAAGTCGGGATTGCTTTCCCGGCCAGTACTTGACCACTCAATGAACCACTTGATGTAACCTTTCCAGAACCCGAATCATATGAAGCAAATAGCTCCTTCTACATAAACAAGGGGAAACAGTTGCTAATTCATTCATAAAAACAGTTTAACTGAAACATAAATGCATTTTTTTAACTCGAAAGTAGAGGTGGGCAAAAACCCGGTACCAGAACTAACAACCGGAACCAGTCATACCCGAACTGGTGGGTACAGGCGGTTCTGGGTTCTCAGAGAAATCAGAACCGGAAGCGGTTCCACCTTTATCCGGCTAAAAACAAGTTGAAACTGGTCAAAAACCGGAACCAGTTCTTGACTTTGTTGACCGGAACCGGAACCGGTTCCAAAAAAACCCGGTTTGCCCACCTCTACTCGAAAGTCGAAAGGTTGACTTTTTCAACTCAAATCAATATCGAAAAATCAATTGTAACAGTGATGGTTGAAGAGTTGCTTACATAGTCCTCAAACTGGGGGCTTTTCAAATTAGCACAGAGATTCTTCATCAACAAAACCACCTGGTACAAAAGCAAATCGCCTTATCAAGCAACAATAATACTTTGAAAAAATTTAAACTTAAACATGATAAACAGTCCTACCGTTTCAGCATCAACCGGGTCCATCATCTTTAGTTTCAGCAAGTGGTTACTTTCATTAGGGTCAAAGATCCCACCAATGAATCTGTACACTTTTGGGAAGTCTGGCATGACTGCATGTGACAGAAGAGCATTCATTAGCATCCCATCATCCCTATAATTTAACCAAAAATTACCATTCTCTAAGTCTATCTCCTATTTTCTAAAAACCTAACTCTAGGCCTCTGGCCTGGTGGTTACCCTCTAGACTTTCCTATGGAAGGTCTTGGGTTCGAATGGGTTTACCCAGTTGTGGGGTTCCTCCTAGGGTGGGCTCGGGCGAATGCCTTAGAGCGTGAAATACAAAGGGACGGTTGAAATCTTGTCTTGGGTGTCTGCATCCCAAGTCATTCAAAAATAATTTTCTAAAAACCTTCCACATCTCATTCACCATATCTATCACTATTTCAATCAAATAACACTTCTTTATTCCTTTTTCATTATTTTTTTTTCTGTTTCTTCCACACGCATCTACTCAGAAAATATGAAATTTGATGAAAAGTAGAACCCCAAATATGGATGTTTTACTGTAACTCCTTTATAATATTTAGGGATGAGAAAAAAGATGGGGAACATGAAGTAGAAGAGAAAATAGATAAAATTTGTGATTTCCCTTAAATCATGCGGATGGGAATAGCAATGAGGCTCCTGTTATTGTGAGACATGGTTTAGACGTTTAGTACCTTAATTCAATAATCAACTTTAGAGTAAATTTCACATCACTGAAAGAGAAGCCTAAATTTGTATTTTATCCTATCAAATAGTTGAAAAGGCGATATTTTTATTGGGTAATACCTCGTGCTGTCATTCTCTGCTTTACTTCATGTTGGCTAGTTGCTTCACCAGCTGACCATTTCCCCGGATCACCCTCACTGCTGCTACTGCAACAATTACGTGATCTGACATCATCTGCAACACTCAAAACTGAAAACATAAATGTTGGAAAACTTAAACCATTGTGGAACAAAAACAAACAAAAGTGAGTGTGGGCCCAAACCTTGTGTGGGCTCATCAGGTGCTGTTATTGTATTATACATCCACGGGTTCGTAGGCCATAGATACGAGTTGTTTTCAATACTATCTTCATGTTTGATTAAATCATTAGCTGAATTTCCTATTAATTTGGGTACATCTGAATTTCAAAAACAAGTACACGGAATGTCAGCAGGGATTGTTTGAATACTTTTTTATGTTTTTTAGGGAAAAAACTAAATTAATAATCCAACCGTTTTTAGGGGCTTTGTGAGGGTATGGATGAGTTGCTTTCCTCTTTGGTCGTGGGGGTGGTACGTGCTCGTTGGTCCCACTTTTTTGGACCTTTAGAAAGTACTTCTGTGCATGGCTGCGTATCTGCCAAATAAAAATGAAAACGAATTTCAAATTTGATTTTACGATACTAGTATTTAATTTATTTGCAAAAAGAAGATCACCCAATCTAACTTCTTTACACTATATAGACAATAGATTTTTTAGAATAATCAACTCATGCACCCTCTAATCCTACTCCTAATTTACATCTTTTGTCCACCATAAGATTTGAAGCCTCAATCACTTGGGGAGGGGCACGTTTTCTGCGCATAGTGATACTGGTAGGCCACATGCCCTTTGGTATGTGAACAATAGATGTACACAAATTATCAAATTACCTGTATAGCAGTCTTGGACCCAACAAAGGCTTCAATCTTTTTCCAGTCACGATCAAAGCTGAAAATTTTCAAAAGAAAAATTAAAGGAAAAAGATGACAGTATCTCACAACCTATTTTATATATGAGAGTTCAAACACATTCGTTGTATACTAACTCCATTTTAGTCATCACTTAATATCTAGCCTCTTCAATGAGTCTACAAGAGATTCATGCTAATTTCAAGATGTTCAAGAGTTCATACAGGTCTAAGAAATGTGCCTAAGCAAATTTTTAAGCTCAATCAAGTCGGATTGGAGCTCAAATCGAATTAGAACATCCATAACAGAAGTTATAAATCACATAATAAAATATTAGCAACACCATGGATGTACACAAACTCAAGCCATCTAATAACTTGATCTTTCAAAATGAGATTCCATCATTTCTGTTGAAACATCGCCATCTGAAAGGTCAAGTTTCTCACTACGCAAGCAGCTAACTGCTAAACGTCAAACTTCCTAAGCATTTCATACATCATTTAAATCCTTAATAAAAAATGTTCAAAAAATGATCTTTGACAGAGAAACAGAAATAGCCTTACAAATCTTCTCTTTGGTTATCACACGAGAAGCTCAAGCATAAGGGAAATAAAGCCCTTGCCCCCCTTAAAATTTTAGAACCCAAAATATATGCAACTTTAAAAGGAAAAATTCACCCAATAGATAACACTAAAAAGAAAATTTCTTACTTTTGGATTTAAATTATATTCAGTTATAGTATACATTTATTTTGAATGTATACATGGGCGCAAATTGCAAAACAATTAACAGGAAGAACCAATAACAATATTAAGAGCTTTCAGAATTCTGGTATAAAAAAAAGGCTTCTATCTCATAGCCACCTATCTAGTCATCATCTTGCCTCCACCTTCCTGACCCCAAAACACTAACATTCATATTCTTCCAAATGGTGATCGTCAATATTATGATGGTTTACAAACGCTGATGTGATAAGTCTGTATCAAGCTCACATGACCCATTAATAAGATTATCACGTCCATGCACCAACATCATCTGTCAATCAACCACTAGCAGTTGACAGTTGATCAATCCATAGTTGTCAAAGGCACAAAGCGCACTCAAGGCGCATAAGCCGCGCCTGGAGCCTAGGCGTAAGGCGCAAAAAAAGCGAGGGCTTTTATAAACTAGGCGCATAGTATTAAGTTACCATTTTTAGAGGTTTGACATGTTTTAAGCTTAAAATTTTTTTAAAAATATATCAAGTCTAAATATAAAACAATTAATAATCTAGTTATATAGAGTTTTTAAAATACAAAACCTTTTTATGGTTGTTTTAGACTGGTTTATGGCTGGATTTTTTTGAACCTTGCCGGAAGGTTCCAAAATTTTGCCGAAAAGTCACTAGAGTGCGCCTAGTCTGCCAGCAGGCGCTTTTCATGCGCCTGGCTTTTTTTTGGGGCCTAGGCTAGCGCCCGAGGGCTTTTGACAACTATGGATCAATCTTGAAATATGCTACCATATTGACCCCACTGCTAACCATTAATCAAATTTCCATACTAATGGAATCCTTGAACTGTTATGATCACAACATCATCAAACCTGAGAATTATGACCTCATCCTTTGCAAAACCTCCAAAAATAATGATCCCATAATCCCATCTAAACTAATTGGCCAACCAAATTACTTTGTATCAACCCCCAATATCACCCAACCATCTATGAACTCACATGGCTTGAACCCGAGTCATCAGTGTGACCCCAATTAAGGTGAGCAAGGCACCAAATTTAATGTAAATAATCATTGTAAACATGTGCCTTTTTATACCAAGAGCTATCGTCTATAGAATGAACATAAATATTGCTAAACTTAGGATCGTCATCACATGTTACTGAGAAGAACTTCTGTATATATGTTGTATAATGAATTTTACACTGATCCTTGGCGATCATGTAATATCTCAAATTTAATATCAATTTTCCAAATAAGTTAACAAGAACTGCATTCGATTAACTTGGTTATACAAGCACATAGATAGATAAACAGATAGAACTATAGAAAGAAACATACAGATGAAGTGCTTCGAGAAATTTATCGTGTTCAACGTCGGTCCAGTTCTGTCTAGACTTGGTTATCGTATACGGCTTCCGAATCTTCTTACTCGAATCATCTAACAGCGAATTCGGAAGATTAACGCCGGCAGCAGAATTGTTTGTGCTCACCGGCGCCGGCAGCAGAAAATCAAAACCCATAGAAGTATCAATTGATCCAGTAATCAAAACAAATATTGAGCGAGTGATTGACAAATTAGGGTTTGGGTAGCAGATTGAATTGAGGGTTTTTGATATGGGGTTACAGTTGATTTGAGAAAGTTCTCAAGACTTCAGAGTAAATCGCCTAAAAGGTTTGGTTTACAAGGATGGAATACCGACGAGGAATTGTGACCGGACACGTGTTAGGATTGAATAAAATAAGTATTAAGGTTTCAACGAAAACAAGTAAAACATTATAGAATTTTTAGGATATAATTTATGTGAGTTGCCATATGGCATCTCCGTTTTACATTGGTGATTCAAACTGTTTACAAAATGTAACATTGTTCGTCTTTGATTTGGATGCATTTTGGTTTTTTTTGTTGGTTTTTTTCTTTAAAATGGCTATTATACTTCTATGTATACTCAATTTATCTATTTTACTTCATCCTCTCTAACAATGACCACCACCCAAAAAACAAAAAAAAACGACCATCAAACCACCCGTGTTCGCTCGTCATACCACCACCCTCTATCGCTACCGCCAACTCTTATTGAATCGCCACTGTCCTCCTTCCCGACATCCAATCTATCATATCGTCAACACCAGATATGTAAATTTGTCATATCTATAACATTTACATTCGCATTCATTATTGAAACGACAGAACTTGAAAACATGTATGCAAATTGACCTAGTAGTTGTAGTAGTAGTCTTGTTGATCCGAGCAATCTGCATCTAAAGAAAGAGCTAACACATATCAGGAACGCTGCTCATGAACTACGAGATCCTGGTACCATTTCCTCACAACGGTCGCCGCTTCCACCGTCCAAGTCCGCCACAACTATTGTTCTGTCTGTCGGAGATGCTTCATCTTCCATAACCACCAGTCCAATCAACAATTACAATCATCATTTTGGAAACATAAGTGGTTACACATGGACGAAGGTTTATTAGGGCCGGGGGGGGGGGGGGGGCGACCGCCCCCCCTCTTTTTCCGTCCGTAGTGTTAATTTTTCGGCCGAAATGTTATTTTTAGTTAAAAATAGTGGTTTCGCCCTCCCTCGATTCAAAAATTTAACATGTATTTCGGGTTTCAAAAATTTTCGCCCCCCCTCTTACTCCGCTCAAGCTCCGTCACTGTGGTTACAGTATAGAAGAATCCGATGAGAATAATGTCAATGGTAACAAAAATGTTAGTTGTAGTGGTAATAATGATGTTGATAGGATGAAAGAAAAGAATGTGTTTTTCGATAACTAGAGAACACAGAGATCGGAGAGTTAGAACAGTGAACATAAAGTGGTTGTATGCCGAGCAGACAGAAGTGGTTTGATGGTGGGGTTTTTATCCGTTAAGCGGTGGTGGTGGTTGAAGGGAGGGATGGGAATGGGAAAAGATGAGGTGAAATAGATAAAGTGGATTTACACAGGGATATAATGGTCATTTTTAAAAAAATAACATAAAAACTAACAAACATCTAATCCAATGGCCAACGGTGTTACAACCACTCGTTTAATTTTCAAAGTTGGGGATCATTACATGAACCAACCGTTTAATTGACTCAAATTATGCTAATGGATCGGGTAAAGATAATCTTAATCTTATACTTAATTGTTAGGCATATTACCCATTAAATACTTGATATATAAGTGAGTTTTGACTTTTATTAAAAAAATAACTTTTTGCTACGCCTGGCTCAAAACCTGTTAGTAAATCGATCAAATAACTATTAATCAAGTACATTATCATAAACCGATGACCGATTTGGACGGTTTTGCGGTTTGAAACCGGATCGTGAACACTTCTATTATATATAAATAACTAAAATGTATATAAATTTCATTATATATAAAATATAAGCATTTACAAAAATAACTAAGTATTAACTTCTATACTTGCTTACAAGTTTCATGATATATCCATAAAAATTGTCATTCTTTTTGCTTAAAAGTGTCTTAAAAACAAAAGGCTATGAATGATGTTGAAAACGAGAAATTATGAAAAAAAATTGAGAAAAGAAAAAAGATTAAAGAACTTGATGTTATATTAAAGGAATTGAAAGTACGAAATAGAATTTAAATTAAAATAATACATACTTAAATAAAAAATTTATACTAAAATAAATTAGATACATACTTGCAACAAATAAAAGATAAAGAAATTCATGTTGGGTAAATAATTGGGCAATAGGTAATTGAGTCGGGTAAATGGGTATGCCATCAAATATCATACTCGTCTCATATGTAAGAAATTTTTTTAACAGTAATCACTTGCTTGGCTACTATACCTACTTTCCCGACCCTAGTGGTCACATATTCATCATTCCACGTAAGCGTCACATAAACAACCAACATCATCACCCCTCGTCACTCTACATCATCACCACATATGTTATCATAATAGAAATGCAACAAAATACACACACATAATAGCAATATAAGTAATGAAGAAGACAAGAAGAAGGAATAGAGGATTCTATTACGTAATTGAAATCAAATTACATCAAAATGAATTGCATAACGAGGGTGAAACCCTCTCAATGCATAAAGCATGAGCCAATCAAATCTAACAAAGTCTCTCCTACTCAACAAAATGCCCTCCTACCATTTTTTATCCTCTCTCTCATCTAACAACTCATTAATTAACACATTTACCCCTTTTAGAATAAACCTTGATCACTTTAGGTTTATCTTTAGAGAGAATTACAGCCCCATCCCTATCATATCATCACTCCCTCATCACCCCTCATCACTTTACATCATGACCACATGTGTTATCATCACTTACCCATCACTCCACATTATCACCATAGAGGCATGACCCATGCCCCTCACGCTAGTCTAAGAGTTGAATTTTTCAATCCTTTGTTTCGAAGGTAATCTGCCAGTCTCTAGACTGGAAAAGATTCAATCCACTTGTTGGCCTGCTTCTATGTCCTGTAGCTTCTAAGGCATTAGCTTCAAAGGGGATTCATCCAACTTCTCCCAATTTTTTTTGAATCATTGGCACGTCATCTTATATATTTTTTTACTTTTGTTTCTATATTTCTGAGTCAATACTTTTGTTTCCCTCGCATTAATGCTCCTGAGTCGATTTTATCGATAGAAGTGGAAAAAAAAACACAAAGAGAAACTATAATTTATTTGTGTTATTGAGATTCTAATTAAGGTGGTAATCCTTAGCTACTCTAATGCCACATACAAACATGATGGTTGAGGAATGTTCAAATAAGAAAATGAGGGCTCTGTTGTCTTGGGGAGGGTTGAAGCTTGCTTCTTCTCCAGAGTCTTCTTGGTCATCAATACGACCTGTCCTTAATAGAACCGATCTTATTCTCTGAACAATCGGAATTTCGTACTTCTGTTGGATCCTCCGTATATTTTGCCTAAGAACAATAAGATAAATTTAAAAACAACATCTGATAACCCTAATGAAATCCAATTGAACTAATTCCGGATGCGTTGGAACCGTCTCGTCGAACCCTACGATCTTAGCATTTAGGGTTTAGCTTTTAAGGTTTAGAAATCTGGTTTTATAATTTAACATAGCGTTTGGTCTTAAAGTTTAGCTTTTAAGGTTTAACTTTCGGATTTAGGATTTCTTTTTAGGGTTTAGTTTTAAGGTCTAGGATTTAGCTTTAAGGTTTAAGATTACGATTTAGCTTTTAGCATTAGGTTTTAGGTTAAACTTTAGAGTTTAGATTTAGTATTTAGCTTTAGGGTTAGGGTTTAAGTTTCAACGAGACGGTTCTAATACATCCGAAATGAGTTCAATCGGAGTTCGTTAGAGTTATCAAATGTCATTTTTAAATTGTTCTTAGGCAAATTTTGTTGTTATTAGATCTTACCCCCATGATGGTTAGCACAACAAAAATTTTCAAACCTTGACTTCCAGCAATAACACCAAAATGAAGACCCTTCTTACAATGGGATGGAAGCAACTATTTCAAAAGCAACCTCCCAATCATTGATTTGGCTGGAAACAAGATGCAACTCTGGCTGAAACCTCATCATTTCTTCCTCTTTTGCTTTCTGCATAGTCTCATTCCGCACCATCGTTTCTTGTAACTCTTCCAAGTTGCATCTTCATTTTTAATTCATCCGTCTCTGTCTCTGCTACATGCTTTTCATAATCGCATTTTTCAAGCATGTTTTCTACTTCTTTAAGTGTATCCTCATGCTGGTCTGCTTTAGATTTCAAAGAAAGAAACTTGTTTAAATGGTCTTGAATTGAACCTATATTGAACCCTTGAGTCTTCAATTCAGCTAAAGTTTATAAACTGTTGTTGATTATGCCAACAAGATCATTCCGTTTCGAGTTTGAAACCTACTGGACATAATTCCCAAATGAGACCATGTGAGCAATGGCTAAACCCTCACGCCAACACTCCATTTTCTTCAATGGTGAAAATGTGGCTTTTGAGGTGGTGTTAAGTATTGACTTAAAAGATTCAATGGTGACCCAAATTGGAAACCGCTTGATAAAAGGCCAATCTTGTTGGTAGCTGGTGGTGGTGGTTCCAGCAATGGTTCCAATAGCTTGATTTAGCGAGAGATTTTTCATGGTGGTGGTCAGAAGGACGAAGAAACAAACTTCCGAAGTACACCAATAGATAAGAACCAATATTAACCAGGTAAAGAAAAAATACAAAACCTGAAAGCATGTTATGTCGGTGATGCCGAACCCAAACCCACTTGGACCAGTTACCTAACCAGCCTGACCCATCCATGTCATATCTAGTGACCTTAAGATTTCCACACTTGCTGAAGAATGAAAACTTTTCACACATGTATCGTCTTCTATCGAATTTAAATTTCTGTATTCCTGATTTCCTGCTACAAGTAACAGAACCATTCACAGCAGAATAACTTCCCTGCAAATGTGAAGAGGTAAATTAGTAAAAAGCGCCAATCAGGCCTGAAGAGGAAATGTTAACTCACATATCTTTTTGGTAAAGGATTCTTATTTTAGCAGATGGAAAAGGCTAAGACAATGGACCTAAACAACATATCGATTGATGTGTGGAAATGTTTGGGAGAGGAAGAAATCCATCGGCTAACGGCTTTATTCATCCTTATTTCAAATATGGAAGAATGCCATATCAATGAAGGACAAATGCTGTAGTTTCTATCTATATTAACAAAAAAGACTCCAATGTTGTAGAAATTATAGAGAAATTAACATAGTATGAAACTATGGGAGAGATTAATTGAGATTGGGATTAAAAAATAAATCAAAGTTACAGAAAACCAATTTGGATTTATGTCAGGGCGGTCAACTACAGAAGCAAAACACACTAAGGAGATCGATGAAAAAATATATGGCAAGAATTGACCAGGAAAAAGTGTACGTCAATGTAGGGAAATATATAGACATAATTAGGGATATGTATGATAGATTATAATCTAAGGTTCGTATGTATGCGAGGGATCAATTATATTCTGTGGAGATACAACAAAGATACAAGTTGAGTTCACTTTTTTTTATTTGATGAACTGTCAAAGGTATTTTCGTGACGCCCCGTTAGCGGTGCGCACATATAATGTATATATGTGTCGACAGCTCTTGAGGGGCAAAAGTAAAATTGCACTAATTTTAACGTTATTTTACTTATTCAGTGAAAATAACGTTAAAATCGTTTCGGACGGTTGATCAAGCATCATGAGCCGAGGGTCTTACTGGAAGCAGCCTCTCTACCCCTACGGGTAGGGGTAAGGCTGTCTACATCTCACCCTCCTCAGACCCTGCCTTAGCATGCTAATGGCGGGATATACTGAGTACGTTGATTGATTGATTGATCAAAGGTATTTTCGTGAAGCATGTTTTTAAAGGATGACATTGTATTAGTTGTGGAAAGCAAACAAAGCCTAAATGTGTGGTTAAATGAGTGGTGAGCAAATCAAGAGAGTAAAGGCTTATATAATACTCGCTCCAAAACTGAGTACCTATACAGTGATGGCACCCAGATCACCATTGGAGATTTGGAGGCCAAGTAGTCACATGGATAACAAAACTTAAATATTTAGGATCTTTGTGTAGAGAGATGGGGAGATAGATAGTGATGTTACACATCAAGTGTAGGCAGGCTGGTGTAGGTGGCGAGCGACCTCAAGGTACTATGTGACAAGAATTTCCCAGTTAGGTTAAAAGAGAAAATATATAGGGTTGCACTTCAAACATCTGTGTTATATGGGACAGACTGTTGGGCCATCAAGAAGACAGTTGCGCAAGATGGAGGTAGCAGAGATGAGAATGTTGAGGTGGATAAGCAGACATATAAGGCTTGATTGGATAAGAAATAAAGGTTTTAGAGATAGGTTAGGAGTGGCTAGTAGCCCTAGTATAGCGAATAAGCGAAGAGATGATAGATTGAGATGATTTAGACATGAAAAGGGGTAAGCAACAACGCTAGTTAAAGCAGTGGAAACCCTCAGGCCTCAATGTAAAGAGTAGAGACAGGCCCAAATTGACTTGGAATAAGCAGATTAGACAAAATTTGAAACCATCTGAAGACATGGTCCATGATAGGAGTTCAAGCAGTCGTAGGATTAAGGTTAGCAACTCTTAGGAGAAGTGGTAGATGTAGCCTAGTTGCAACATAGGGGCGTAGATTTTTTTTCCTTACAATATCAGGACTATGCATGCTATTGCCGTGTTTTATTATGTGTATACACTTATGTGCTATTTTATAATATTATGAGATCCATGTTGTCAAAAACGCACCACATGCAGTGCAGTACAGAAAAGCGCCTGGAGGAAGTCTAAGGCCCTAGGCGCAACTTCCATCCATGTTCCGGTCAAATTACTGCTGGATTTCTTAAATTCTGCCATATATTGCAGTGAAAACAGAGAGAGATACAGAGAGAGGGAGAGAGACAGAGAGGAAATAGAAAGGTTTAAAAAATATAAAAAAGGTAATAGATAGAGGAAAGATGGTGTGTTGAAGTGCATTTCAACTTTATGTAGTAGCTTTTATGATTCCTACTCTAACATTGGGTTAGAGTTCACACTTTTGTCTGCAAATTGCAGTAATTTCATGGAGAAGATTTTTAGTTATTTTTATAATATACAATCTAAGATATGAATAAAAAAATCTATTATTTTATTTATATACTATGATAAATAAAAATATGAAAACAGTAAAATACTCTATTTATTTTTAAGTTCATTTTAACTTTAGTTTATTTGATTAAACACTGAGATTTGTTTTCTTTTATCTTCATAAATTGTGTTATATTAATAAATTGTGTGCATCTTCTTTTATTGTGCACAATAAGATTATAAAAGCTAGCTTAAGCACAACACTTTTTAAGCGCCTTACACCTAGGCCCAAGGCTCACCCTTTATGCTTTGAGTGTGCCTTGTGCCTTTGAGAACATAGTATCAGATTACATATGTTGCTATCTATTTCTTTGTAGTTCTTAGCGTTAGGGTTCTCGCTAAAAACAACCTCTCTTTCCTTGCATCCATCCTCCCCAAACCCTTATAATAGCCTTGCTATAGGTGGGATTCTCTAGGTATGAATATTGTTGTATTCTTATTTTTAGCAGGAAAAAAGTTACCTTGTCCACATCAGTTGTTAGAGCTCCTTTAAATGATGCAGTGAAGCCTGACTAAGCATCATCTGAAGTACTATGTTAACACAGAATTAGAAAGCCTTTCAACATTATAGTCAAACAAACCTTGTCACAACTATATTCATATATCAAAATTGCAAGTAAAACACATATCCATAAATAAAATGAGGTCTTAAAATAACAAACCCAATATAAACACAAAATGCATGAATCAGTTATTAGATTAAACAAGTTTTCAATCTTAGATTTAATTATAAATACTACACTCATGACATGCACAAAAGAAAAGCACACCAAAAAAACTTTAAAAGTTATGAGACAATATGAATACCAATAACAAATGAGGAAATAATATGGCATAGTATAACAAAATTGTTCTATATGAAGTATCCTACCCGGATGCAAACTCAATTGAAATCTAATCATTTCTTTATTTTTTTTAAACACAAAATAAGTTCTTTTTCAAAAAAAGTTATAAAGTGGTTTGTTGTTCACCTATCTAGCATAATACACATTAGGCACATATAAGACAACACAGCCATGGGGTGCTAAACAAGTCGTGTTCATGGTTTGGTTGGTCCAACCCGACACAAACTTGAAAATTATGCAAGACATATGAAGCCAACCATGACACAAATATTAGCAGGTTGACATGAACATAGCCTGTTTGATAGTGATTTTTTTTTTTTTTGCAATTAAATACTGTAATACATAATTTACAATAATAGATTCAAATGAATATAAAACAATTATATTTTAACTAGTTGATTCTTATGTCAATTTCTCTATTAGACATTAAATTTTACTATTTTAGCATAAAATACTGAATTAATTTAGATTTTTTATAAGACACACTTAAAAAAGATCAGATAAAGGAAACAGGTTACATAAGTCAACCCACGAACTTGCCAGTTGACACGAACACAACCCATTTAACTAAACGGATTTGCAGGTTCAACATGAATCTGACCCGAACCATTTATACTAAATTCAATCCCACGAGTTTCTTGTTAGGTTTGTGTCATGTCAGAAATTCACACCCCTATTCATCACACAGACAAAACGATTGAGTTTCAAAGATAAGTACGAACAAGGATTAAGTTTTAACAAGGTCAGAGCAACAGCAGCAGTAGTGTTGATTTCTGGTTCCGATAAGGATTGACCACCCAAATCAATAGTAGTGCTGGTTTCTGGTTCCAATAATGTTTGAGCAATCAAAAAAGAAGTAATATTTTCTGGTTCCAAAGAAGTCTGAACAGCCAGAGCACTAGTGTCAAGATCTGGTTCAGATAAGGTCTGACCAACCAAAGCAGTAGTAGTGCCTGTTTCTGGTTCCAATAAGATTGCAGCAGCAAAAACAGTAGTAATTATGGTTTCTGGTTCCACTGAAGTCTGAGTAGCCAGAGCACTAGTGTCAATATCTGGTTCTGATAAGGATTGACCAACCAAAGCAGTAGTGATGGTTTCTGGTTCCAATAAGGTTGGAGCAGTCAAGATGGTAGATGTTGTGGTTTCTGATTCCAATGAAGTCTGAGCAGCCAGAGCACCAGTTTCAAGATCTGGTCCCAATAAGGTTTGATCAACCAAAGCAATTGCAGTGATGGTTTCTGGTTCCACTAAGGTATGAGCAGCTGAAGTGGTAGTAGATATTGATTCCAACATAGATGGATCAGCCAAAGCAGTAGAAGTGTCAGTTTTTGGTTTCGATAAGGTTTTAGTAACAGAAGCAACAGTGGTGTCAGGTTTTGGTTCAGATGAGTTTTTACATGGGGCATCCATTGAACTATTATCACCAGCTTTATGTTTAGATGAGAATGCATGAATAACCTTTTGATAATATCTCCATGATAGATTTTTTTCCCTAATGGGGCGTTCGCCAAATGAATTTTCTGATACAAATTTTTGGACATTCTCAGATGCTGCTAACCTTTCAAGATAAATACGAAGGTCACCTTTTGGTCCTGTAATAACACATCAAGGTTATAAATAGTTTGTATATAACAAAGCATGTGTGGAAAAATGACGGGTCAGGTCATCTTTCACAATAAGTTCCAATAAAAATAAGTGATCTTTAGTACAGGTCAAAGGGTTGACACGAAACATTTGCGTCTAAATTATTTTAATTCTTGACATAAATATGTTAAACATGATTACAAAGTTATATTATTTAAGTAATAATCAGGTTTTCTTTAGAATAAGATTCAGGAGGTTTTCATGCATTAGTTTTTTTTTTTTTTTTGGTATGATTTCTAACGAGATGTTAAGCCCATTAGATGGGTAAAAATCTAAAAATCGCCACCTCTACAATTTAGAAAATTACACGACCATGAAAGATCCAAGTATAACATACCTAATGAATTATCTTCTCTATTCCAGTAACGATAAGGGTAGGGAAAGATTGCTGTATTTGGCTGGAAAATGAGGGAATAAAAAGTCAAGTTGACAGAGTTCATAATTTTAACTGAGAAGAACCGAAACAAGAATAAAAATAAAAGGAATTATAACATATATGCACTAACAGGATTAAGGAGAGCCTTGCATGGAGCATTTTCCACTAGTAGTGTATTTGATTCGTCATACTCTCCCAATTCCCATGGAAGATTTGAATCTTTCTTTTCCCATAACTTTCTAATTTCCTTTAAAAGTATTCTTTTGCAACGGTTTTCAACAGTACTAAAACCAGTGTCAGTACAGTGTGATAGATCCTGCAGAAGACCATGATCAATATAAATGCAATATAATATAATATTTGTTTCAAACAAAATGGACAGTCATGCCACTAAACTTTTGAGCTCTTTTCAATTTTATACTCAAACTAAAGTTGTCTTGATCACATTCTTGTAGTCTCATGATCATATCATTTCATACATTTATCCGCTTTTAAGTGAAAGCAGATGTGATCTCCCCAATTCTTGATGATCTCATTCCAATGAAAGAACCCTTTAAATAGGGATTACAACGCGTAAAATATGGAAAATATAAACAACCAAGAATAAACATATCTATCTCTAAAATAAACATAAATTATATATTATTGCTAAGACACCCCCTCAGTTGAAGCGAGAGGAGAACAAACGCTTAAACTGGAACGAAAAGACTGAAATAATTGGTTTGAAAGTCCCTTGGTGAAGATATCAGCATACTGAAATGAAGCTGGGACATGGAAAACCTTAATCTGGCCAACACGAACTTTCTCCCGAACAAAATGGATATCGATCTCAATATGTTTTGTTCTTTGATGCTGGACCGGGTTGTTTGACAAGTAAACAGCAGACACATTGTCACAATAAACTACTGAAGCTTGAGTGAGAGGAGTATGAAGTTCAAGCAGTAAGTTTCGAATCCAAGTAAGCTCCGCAACAGCATTAGCAACACCCTTATATTCAGCCTCGGCACTAGATCTGGAAACAGTAGGTTGGCGTTTAGAAGACCAAGAAATGAGGTTGTCACCTAGGAAAACACAGTAACCGGATGTAGAGCGTCTAGTGTCCGGACATCCTCCCCAATCGGCATCCGAGCAGGCTGTCAAAGAAGGGGAATGGCTGTGTATTATTCGAATCCCAAAATCAAGAGTGCCTTGTAGGTAGCGAATTATGCGTTTGAGGAAGGCAAAATGAGGATCCCGAGGCTCATGCATAAATAAACAAACTTGTTGGACAGCATATGTGATGTCGGGTCGTGTGAACGTCAGGTATTGTAGAGCCCCAGCTAGACTTCGATATAAAGTAGGATCAGAAAACAGGTCTCCATCTGTAGCACTGAGTTTAGAGGATAGATCAACAGGAGTAGTGCAGGGTTTGCAAGAAGTCATAGAAGCTCTGCTGATGATGTCTTTGGCATATTGCGATTGGGAGAGAAACAGCACATTGGGATGTTTGGTGACTTTGATTCCAAGGAAATGATGAAGTGTACCTAAGTCCGTCATAGCAAATTCCTTGGACAAGGTTTGAATAATGTCATGCAGGAGCGTGTTATTATAGGCTGTTAAAACGATATCATCCACGTAGAGCAGAAGGTAAGCTGTGTTTTGTTGGTCCCGACTGTATATGAAGAGTGATGTGTCACAGGTGCTGCTACGGAAGCCATGGGATGTAATAAATGTAGCAAAGCGAGTATACCAGGCCCTTGGGGCCTGCTTTAGGCCATACAGTGACTTCTTTAGATGACAAATATGGTGAGGATAGCGCCTATCAACGAAGCCTGGTGGCTGATGCATGTAGACTGTTTCGTGGAGGTCGCCATGTAAAAAGGCATTTTTGACATCCAATTGGTGGATGGGCCAAGACCTGTTAACAGCAAGTGAAAGGACCGTTCGGATGGTGGCCAGTTTAACCACCGGGCTGAATGTTTCGTCACAGTCAACGCCAATTGTTTGGGAGTTGCCATTGACGACCAGGCGAGCTTTGTAGCGGGCAAGGGAGCCATCCGAATGGTATTTGTGTCTGAACAGCCACATGCACCTGATTACTGGCTGATTCGTGGGTCGTGGAACTAGTTCCCAGGTAGCATTGTCCTGTAAAGCAGTGAATTCGGCCTGCATGGCATGTGACCAATGCGGATCGGCAAGAGCTTTGGCATAGGAGGAGGGTAAAGGAGATATGGAAGAGATGTGTAGAGCTGTAGTAGAGGAGTTGTTGGATTTAGACCTAGTGGTCATGGGATGGGTGTTGGAGGAGGGAGCTGGTTGAGTTTGGCAAGGTGGAGGGTCGGGAGCTGATGGTGTTTGTGGGCGAGGCCTACGGGAGTAGGTGAATTTTAAGGAAGGAGGGGCTGACTGTTTATGAGGAGGATGCTGGAAATCGAAACCCACATGAGGAAAGTCATCAAGGAAGGTATAAGATGTAGGGGGTTGAGGGATGGTGTAGGGGAAAGTGGTTTCATCAAAAATAACATGGCGGGAAATGTGAACCTTGCCGGTGGTGGGGCCGAAACACCGGTAACCACGAAAATCTGATGGATACCCAAGAAAGATGCAACGGACAGACCTTGGGTGGAGTTTGTGGGGTTGTGTTGCAGAGAAATTGGGGTAGCAAGCACACCCGAATACCCGTAGGTGATCATATTCGGGGTGGCGAAGGTAAAGAGCAAAGGTAGGGGTGTAAAAGTTGAGACGTTTTGTGGGGAGGATGTTGTGTAAGTAGGCTGAGGTGTGAAGAGCCTCCACCCAAAACGAAGGGGGGAGGTTGGCATGAAGGAGAAGGGTGCGGGTGATGTCATTTAGCCGGCGGATCATACGTTCGGATCTGCCATTTTGGGAGGAGGTTTGGGGACAAGAAAAACGGAAGAGCAGCCCCTGTTGATGTGCGAAGGATTTGAAGGCAGTGTTATCAAATTCACCCCCTAAGTCACATTGGAAAGTTTTGATTTTTCGGTTGAATTGAGTGAGGATAAGTTGGTGGAATTTGGTGAAAGTAGGGAAGGTTTCTGATTTAAATTTGAGGGGGTAAACCCAAACAAAGTTAGAAAAGTTATCAATGAGAGCCATGTAATATTTGTAGCTGGATTTACTAGGAACAGGTGATGTCCATAAATCACAATGGATAATATCAAAAGGAGCAAACGTAAATGAATTTGAAACATGAAAAGGCAAACGTTTACTATTAGAAATGTGGCAAGAATTACAAAATTTAGACAAAATGTCTTTATTACAATTGAAATTGAAAGAACGACTTAAAATTCCTAAAACTTGAGCGCCTGGATGTCCAAGACGATCATGCCAAGGTTGAGAAGAAGCAGAAATGAAGCAAGCATGTGGGGGCAGCTGTGGAGGAGTGAATGGATAAAGATCCCCAGTGCTGTTGTGGCGTGAAAGAAGGCGTTTAGACTTGAGATCCTTCAAGGAAAAACCAAAGGGGTCAAATTCAACAGAGACATTATTATCACGAGTAAAACAACGAACAGAAATTAAGTTTTTAATAATTTGAGGGCTGTAAAGAACATCTGGCAGGATGTAGGTGCGGTTGGGTAGGTGATGAAAGCTCAAGCCAGAGCCACATATGGGTAAGCTACTGCCATTGCCGACCAGAATATTGCTGGAAACAGGGGACAATGCATTAACAAGTTTACCTGGATCATGGGTGAGGTGCGAAGAGGCGCCAGTGTCCATGATATCGGATGTCCAAGAGGCGGGTGGAGGGTTGAGCTGCATCTGTGTGAAGGTTGCGCTGAGATCCGAAGGACTTAATGCATTGAAGCCACCTTGGGGCTGCTGTGGATAAGCAGGACATTGAGGATCTGAGTATCCCGCAAACTGGGCATGTTGTTGTGGTTGGGTGGACTGGGGAGCTGGGTATGGGGATGGGCGCCACGGTGGTTGGGTTGGATATGGGCAGGGGGGTGTTCCACCAAGCCCAGTTGGGGTAAGGGGAAGGAGACGTGGACCATTGATGTCCTTGGTATCTACCTGATCCGCGGCCACGGCCACCTCTACCTCGGAAGTGTTGATGGCGTCCCCGTCCTCGGCCACGATTAGAGAAGGACTGATCAGTAGGAGGGTTGTGAGTAGTGGAGGCTGAGGAGATAGGGGCAGCAGGAGCAGCCAAGACAGTGGGAGGTGGTGTTTGGCGTGCCTCAACGCGAATGACTTCATCCTTGAGAATTCTAAGGGCCTGATCCCAATCAACCCCTTGTTGGTTGATTAAAGCAGCCGTGTTGTTGTATTCGATGGGGAGGCCTCGCACCAGTTGAAGGACCAGCCGTGATTCGGAAATCGGTTGATCCACATCAGCCAATTGATTGGAGAGGTCGGTCAACTTTTGACAATAATCATCGACCGAGGAACAGTTGGACAAATAGAGATTGCAGAACTTGGTCTCAAGAGCGGCTGCCCTAGCGCGTTTATTGCTGTGGAAGATGCGCTCGAGTTTGTTCCATGCTGAATGTGCAGTAGCGTTGGAGTCGAGTATACGAAGGAGAAGATCATCAGACACGGTACTATAAATCCATTGCAGGACCAGTGCATCAAGCTCTTTCCAAGCCTCAAGGTCGGCAAGGGAGGCAGTCGGAGGAGGGTTGCCGTCAATGTGTTCAGAGACCTTGTAGGCCACCGCATGGAGTCGGAACAATTTTACCCAGGCCGAGTATGTGACTTTGGTTCCGTCTAGGGTACGGATTTTGGTTTGGATATTACTGACAGAGTACGCAGGGTGTAGAGGGGTGGGTTTGGCCGGAGGATTTTCAATTCTGTCCTTGGTCATGGCGATTTAGGGTTTGGCAGGGAGTCAAAGGATCGAAGAAGGAGAAGAGAAAAAAAAAATCGGTAGTCAGAGTCGTGGCTCTGATACCATGAAAGCAGATGTGATCTCCCCAAATCTTGATGATCTCATTCCAATGAAAGAACCCTTTAAATAGGGATTACAATGCGTAAAATATGGAAAATATAAACAACCAAGAATAAACATATCTATCTCTAAAATAAACATAAATTAAATATTATTGCTAAGATTAAGCACTTGAAATTATTGAATCACATAAATCATCAATAATGATTGCAATAATTGGCATTTTTAGCATACTATTAAGCTTTGGTTTTTAAATTAAAATAAACAACATAATAGAACTATAGAAAAATATTATAAATCGACTTACCCAACAAAATAGTAATTTATGTTGAGTGTCTCTCATAAGAAAGTCAAGAACACATTCCATATTGTATCTGTATAAAGTTCATAAAAACGTATAAGCACAAGAAATTATATAAAAGAATAAGCATCAGTTATTAATAAGCTGGATATCTTGATTAGAGTACTTCGTTGTTGATGTCCAAATACCTACGTTAAATTTCCCAAAGCAAAATTGCAAAAACACATCACAATATGGTCTCTTAAACACTGCAAAATTAAACAATGAAAGTCAGCAACTTTTGTTGATCAATATAGAAAAAGAGGAGTTGGTTTAGGCAACGGGCCGAAACAAGTTCAGGTTAAAAGTGGTCTTTCTTAGTATGGGTTAGGTTGGGCTAACCCTAAACAGTTTCTTGTCCCTTTTATTTATTTATAATTATGATCATAAAAACAATATAATTGCAACAAAAAACTAAAAAAATATGAATAAAAAGATTCAAAAGGTCATATGGATTGTCTTTACGCAAAACTTTCAATATATTATTGGCCTGTTTGACTTTGAACCGCTACCCTTTTGGCTATTGTTTAGACACATTTGGGATAAACACAACCCACATCATCACAGTAAGAATCTACACCTGCCTTTGACCCATGCATTATGTCTGCTCTAAAGCCTTCACGTGAGAGTGGGGCAGTTGCAACATCAATTGCTTTTGTTTGGAACTATAATCAATATCATTATCATTGTGCAAGCTTTTGTTGGCGTTGTCATATTTGTAAACTTTCTGCAGAAGGAATATAAAGCAAGTTCTTGACTTCCTCATGAGGGACACTCAGCATCAATTGCTTTTCTGCTGGGTAAGAACAAATTATTATTTTGTGTATAGTATTATTATTATGTCAATCATGTGTTGATTACAGGATGAAATTTGGCTTTTGTACAGGATCAACCTCCACTGCATAGGGACATGTTTCAATACCATTGAGAACAATGAAAAGCCCTTGCTTTTAAATGAACTTAAAAAGTTGTGGGAAAAACAAGATCCTAATCTTCCATGGGATAGAGGAGTGTTTGATGAATCAAACACACTCATTTTGGATGACTCTCTTTACAAAGCACTACTCAATCTCGTAAGCTGTTTTTTTTTGTTATTTCTATTTTAATAGATTAAAGGTATTAGTTTACTTTACTTTTCTTGTTTCCATTTTCAGCCATATTCTGCAATCTTCCCATATACATATAGTTACTGATGCGATATTTGATCCAGCAGTATTTCCAAACTAGCCCATGTCGGTTCGGCCCAAAAGAGATATCAAGATTCCAGCCCGTTTGCAAGACTAATGAAGTCAACCATTCTGGTTATTCAAGCAGTTGAGTCAGCCACTACTTTACATTAATTTAGGAAGTTAATTCCATGTTTCCATGATTTTGCATGCATGTAGTTAATGGTAGTGATAGGTCACGTTTCCTGTTTTCTAGTTAGTAGAATATAACGCATTCTAGGAGTTTTATTATTTAAATAGCATTGTAATTTTCATTCGGGAATATATGAGAAAATTGTTCCAAACTTCTGTTCCCTTAATCTTCTTCTTGGAGGTTCACCCACTCTAAGGGTTGGCTGAATTAAATCAGCAAGTTGAGAGGCTGTTTGGTTGGAGGTGGTGGATGTAGCGGCGGCGGTGGCGAGAGGTTGTGCAAGCTGGTCAGACATGGAAAGGTTTAAGTCATCTGTGGAGGATGAATCTTTGCAAGGGGGCATGGCGGTAGGAAGAGAACTCTCAATGAAAGCACCAATGATGCCAACCCTTAGAGTGGGTGAACCTCCAAGAAGAAGATCAAGGGAACAGAAGTTTGGAACAATTTTCTCATATATTCCCGAATGAAAATTACAATGCTATTTAAATAATAAAACTCCTAGAATGCACTTTATTCTACTAACTGGAAAACAGGAAACGTGACCTATCACTACCATTAACTACATGCATGCAAAATCATGGAAACATGGAATTAACTTCCTAAATTAATGTAAAGTAGTGGCTGACTCAACTGCTTGAATAACCAGAATGGTTGACTTCATTAGTCTTGCAAACGGGCTGGAATCTTGATATCTCTTTTGGGCCGAACCGACATGGGCTAGTTTGGAAATACTGCTGGATCAAATATCGCATCAGTAACTATATGTATATGGGAAGATTGCAGAATATGGCTGAAAATGGAAACAAGAAAAGTAAAGTAAACTAATACCTTTAATCTATTAAAAATAAAATAGAAATAACAAAAAAAAAAAAAAAAAAGCTTACGAGATTGAGTAGTGCTTTGTAAGGAGAGTCATCCAAAATGAGTGTGTTTGATTCATCAAACACTCCTCTATCCCATGGAAGATTAGGATCTTGTTTTTCCCACAACTTTTTAAGTTCATTTAAAAGCAAGGGCTTTTCATTGTTCTCAATGGTATTGAAACATGTCCCTATGCAGTGGAGGTTGATCCTGTACAAAAGCCAAATTTCATCCTGTAATCAACACATGATTGACATAATAATAATACTATACACAAAATAATAATTTGTTCTTACCCAGCAGAAAAGCAATTGATGCTGAGTGTCCCTCATGAGGAAGTCAAGAACTTGCTTTATATTCCTTCTGCAGAAAGTTTACAAATATGACAACGACAACAAACGCTTGCACAATGATAAGGATAATGATTATAGTTCCAAACAAGTAACATGTAAAAATGGGCAGGTTGTATAAAATATACAACAACAACAACCTTACCCAGTATACTTCCACTTTTCAGTAGGGTCGGGGGGGGGGGGGGGGGGGGGGGGAAGGATAGATACAAACCTTACCCCTATCCCAATTGGGATAGAGAGGCTGCTCCGAAAGAGTCACCGGCTCAAAGTTATCGTTTGAAGTTGACCATCCCAATGATTTTAATGTTACTTTCACAAATAACTAAAGTAACGTTAAAATTAGTGCACTTTTACTTTTGCCCTTAAGGGCCCACACGTATATACATTATATGTGTACACCGCAAATTGGGCGTAAAATCATTAAAATATCATAAGTATAATTTTTCTGCCATGGGTCAAAACAGGGCAGGTATTTTTTTTTTTTTACAAAAGTTCTGAACTTTTTCAATACATGATTAATTGTATAATTTCAACACACTTTGGGCAACTTTTGACCTATCAGACCCTGATTCCTTAAATCTAGATTTTAAAATCCTCATTTGACACATTCCATATAAAACATAACCTAAATTTTCCACGATACTGTCCACTTTAACCAAACCGCAAAGAAATGAAAGATAAGCAAAAATAAGTAATGACCCATTTTTTAATAAATGGTTTATCTATCTCATTGTTGCATACAAGTGAGAAAAACGTATCTATTACAAAGGAACCCAAAAGAGCACCTTGTTCTTGAGGTCCAAACTCCTACACTAAATCTCTCAAACCAAAATTTCAAAAATTCATCACAATATGTTCTCTTAAACACTACAATAAAAAGAAGAAGAATAATCAAGTTAGCAATTAGTTGAGTCACAAAATGTAAAAGAATCTCAAATGATTACCCTTAATACCAACTCCTGACCTGCTTTTGAACCTATTACAGTGTCTGGTTTGTGGGCTTCATCCGGGTTGGGTAGAATATCAACAAGCAACCCATGGGCGTAGCTTAGCTCAGACACCTGTTTTTTCGTGCAGTAGTGTGGATTTCCCGATACGTAGTTTAAAATTTTTTAAAAACCTTTATTTCGCCCTCTGAAAAAAAAAATTTATTTCGCCCCTAGCTTACCGGTCAAGCTCCGCCACTGAAGCAACCCATTTACATCAAGAACAAGAAGCTTATTTCTGCAATGAGAATGACCATCATCCCCACTAGAGCCCAACATTTGTGCAGGCATGGTATCTATAACCCTAATTTGACTACCAGTTTCTTCTGTTGCGTCCATTGTTGATCCTTCAATTGCATTTAAATTAGGGTCTTTGTTGGATTCAGGGTTTTCATGTGATATCTTTCTCCTTTTAGCAGGAGAAGAGTCATACTCCATGATTCTTTCCTCTGCATATGCATAACCAGCATCTAAATTTCAAAAATACGAATTCACAGCCCTAACTTTTTTCATATACATTAATCAATGAAATGTACATCCCTGAAAGATAGAATCAATTACCTGGTAGAATTCAAGTAGGAAGGCGGGAGCTATAAGTTACTGAATCACTACATATCTTTTTTTTTTTGAACGGCATTTCTCAACGTGTGAAACCCCATCACCACCCCATGACCGCACTGGAAACTTGTGACTTCTTAAGGACCCTATTTCGCCTTATAAAGGATTTGAATATTTCGCTAAGGATTTGAACCCGTGAAGAGATACCTTTAGAGCAAAGCCCATTTGGTATCAAACATATGTGATTTGTGATTTTCTCATCTGTTTTGCATATACCCTAAACAAGAGACACATACCCTTGTTAGTTTCGAGCACTGTACTCTTTCCTTTACTCTTTCTGCTATGTTGCAGACTTGCAGAGTTTTTAAGAAGGAGAAATGAAAGCAAGGGGAACCTATTGGACGTGTGATCCGGTTTGATTCGGTTTGAATTTTTTGCTTCGTTGTAATTGATTACCGACCTTTGTTATTTTTTTTGAACGGCGAATGTCTTAATCGTGTAAATTCACTGAACCTTCCATGAGCCACCACAACCATCTAGGAGGAAACCCCACTGGGAAAACCCCTGACCCCCTTCAGACCCCTATTTCACTGTGGGAATGATTTGAACCCAAGACTCTCCATTTGAAAAAATTTTGAGGTACCATTGAGGTAATGTCTCATTGATGACCTTTGGTATTTGGTTCGATATTTTCATTGTTTTTCGGTTTTGCTTCGGTCAATGATCCAATGTATTTTTTAAGTCTAGTCATATGTTTATGGGTTGATTAATGAATAAAGTTACGAGAAGAGTAATAAAATAAAGTTATAAGAAGAATTATAAAACTCGAAAACATTGCATTCACTTTCTGTGTCCCTTTAATGAGAGAGTGGTTTGAAAAGTAAAAAAATAATTGTTATTTTTTGACAAAACTTATTTTTTACAAAATTTTTGTTTTTTTTTCTAAAAGTAAATATTTAAAATAATTCTTATCTTTAAATTTTGATTTTTAGAAAATTTTCATATTTTGCAAATTTTTTAAGTGTATTTTTTGATAAAACGATTTGATTTTTATTTTATTAAAACTATTTTTTAATTTAACAAATGTATATAATTTCGTTAGTCATAAAGTATAAAAATAACATGTGATAATAATGGTTTTAAAATGTGACACAATGAAAATAGTAGATTAAAAAAATGACATGTATCAAATTTCAAAAGAGATGTTTATTTATTATAATAGTAAGATAAGATAAGATTAGATGACACACACCATATTATACTTAAATATAAATTTTGATTTTCCATCTCTATCTTTTATAAAATAATAATTATTTTTTTAATTTGATAAATAATATACTTACACTAAAATTCTCATTTTTTTTAGTTTTAACAAAAAAATTAGAAAAATATATGATATTTTACACAAAATACATATTTTTAAAAACATGTATTTAACATGTTAACATTATAATATACAGTTTCATAACTTAGTCATCTATAATTAATAAATAAAAATATGTTGGGAACACATGTCTCATTATAGATGGAAATTCTATACCATCTAGATTTATATTTTCTGGCTGGTTAACTTCGGGGGTGTTTGTTTTTCTCAAGAAGCTCTTCCTGATCTTTTTTGTCTGCGCCACGCAGCCACGCGCAGAGGTTGAGGGCTGCAGATTGTTTGTTCTTTAAAAGACGTTTTATTAAAAATCACTGCCCAACCTCTTTTTGAAACAGACATGTCCAAAGACTTCTTACATCTTCATACCTCTTCCCGTCCCATTTCTCTCCTTCCAGCCGATGCAGAAACCCTTTATTCCAAAATGCCTTCTCTCACCGAATCCAACTCCTCCGTCGCATCTCCGCTTCCGCCTCCGTCCATCCTCCGTCGCATCTCCGCCTTCGTCCTCCGTCGCCTCTCCGCCTCCGTCGCATCTCCGCCTTCGTCCTCCGTCGCATCTTCTCCTCCGTCGCATCTCCGCCTCCGTCCTCCGATGACCCATCCGCCTTGCGATCACGCTGACGAGTCGTGTGTAGCCAACGCCATCGGTAATCTCTGCCAAAGTTTTCTTCTATCATAGGGTGTTCGTGTCGGCATTAGAATTTTGCTTCGTGCGTTTAAGCTTGTTCGAAGGAAATTTTATTCATCTCTTCTCGATCTTAAGGTTCGAAATTGTTTTTTTTTTGTTATAAATATCTGATTGCATTGTTCAATCCAGGTGGAGAATTTGGGGACGATTTGAGTGGGCGGAGAGATCTCTTGCTCTTGGTTTTCCAGTTGGATGTCGCAATACATATGATCATTTACATCGAAACAAATAACTATAATCGCAACTTTGATCTGTTTTGTTGGTTTTGATATGTTTTGTGTTTATCTGTTATGACATTTGTTGGTTTTGATTTGTATTATGTTATTGTTAAATGGTGAGCTCTTCTGGAAAAACAAACACCTTATAAACAGAGTTTGGTCCACCTCTTCTGTAAAAGAGGTTTGCAGATATGGTTCGCAGACCGCATATGTTTTGCTGAAAAAACAAACACCATCTTCGAGTCAAATCAAGCCAACCTAACTTGGAAGAGGTAGTTTTTATCCTCTTTTTATACGTATGGGCCGTAAGGCCTATGTTTGGATTTATGACCGGCCTGATTTAATTAAATGTTGGGCTTTTGTTGGATAAGGCCTAAAAACTATTAGGTTTAACCTACAAGATAAAAAGCCGACCGGAAAACGGAGGGAAACCATCATTAGTTTAAGTATGAGGCGGAAGAATGAAAACACACACAGCGATTTCGATTTTGATTTCGATTTCGATTTGTTCCGCCGATGATCTTCAATCTCAAACTGTGTGTGCGCTTTTGGAGACTGTGACGATTGATTCATATACAAAATGTCAGACACGGTGGTGGCTGGTGGTCATAGGGTGGCGAACTCATTCGTAGCCATGGCTGTCTCCACCGCCGATTTCTCTCTGAATAAAGGCGAATCTGAGTCTTCTTTGTTTACTTGTTTTTTCTGATTTCGATTTCACTTTCTGTATGTATAAGTGATTGCTGCGCTCATATTTTCTCTCAATTTTGGGTAGGTTTGATGAACAATTACTCATTGGGTGTTGGAATTTGTTTAAAGTATGGTTGCAGAAGTCGGTCAATTGGAAATTTGTGAGTTCTTAACCTAGTCGGCGATTAGGGCGGGGAGTACCGAAGTGATAATGTTGGTGAATTTGATGATTTTTTTTCTCCCGTTGATTCTGAATTTCTCACAAGTTGAAATTAGTTAAAGTACTGTTTAAATATGCGACGACAAATGATGTGTAATGGCGAATAAATTCTGAGATTTCCACTGCATTTTTAATAATTACTTAATACTTTTTTTTTTTGAACGGCAATAATTACTTAATACTTAATTTTTAAAACTTACATATGTAAATTCTACGGTAACACTATCTGTTATGATACATGATAGTTATGTGAAGGAAGTGTCACGCTCTCGTCACGCTCTTGTCACACTTCTTCTTAGCTAGGGCTGTAAATGAACCGAACGTTTAGCGAAAAGTTCATAAACCTTTTGGCAGAAAGTTCTTTTATGTTTGTTTCTTTAATAAAGGAACAAACACAAACAAGAAATTTCGTTCGTTTAGTTAAAGGAACGAACATTAATAGAGGTCGTGCTCGTTCATTTGTGTTCGTGAACGTTTG
The DNA here is from genome assembly GCA_009363875.1 of Mikania micrantha. Classification (NCBI taxonomy): domain Eukaryota; kingdom Viridiplantae; phylum Streptophyta; class Magnoliopsida; order Asterales; family Asteraceae; genus Mikania; species Mikania micrantha. The sequence goes on along the minus strand of CM018689.1, from coordinate 50,699,518 downwards.
GTAACGTGTTTGTTTATGTTCAGTTATGTTCATTCATTTATTATATACATTCATTAAATGTATTGTATATTTTTAAATTTTTTATTTTTAACTTAATATCATAATATTTAAGCTATTTTTAGTTTAATACCATAATATTTAGCTTTATATTTGTATAAATGATTATATCTTAGGCTTAAGATTTATAATGTTGATTTTTATTGCTTAAATAATACGTGTTCGTTGCGTTCGTGAACCGTTAATGAACAAGCTAAATTTCTTAATGAACGAACACGAACAACAATTTTCATTTAGTTAGCGTTCATGAACCGTTCGTGAACAATTTTAAAGTTAAATGAACGAACACGAACAATGGCTCGTTCGTGTTCGTTTACAGCCCTAGTCTTAGTCAAACCACCGGTGTGAGCTTGGCAGGTCAAAGCACGAGGGTGGTCACTTGAGGAAGAAATGTGATCTAGAGAGGGTGGAATAAGATTGTTAAGTATGAGAATGTGTTATTAAAAGACATGGGGTGATAAATGCAGGGCCTGCTCTTTTGTTGAAAAAATTTAGGTGGTGCATAGGGGCTCGAAAATTTTAGGCCTGACTCTAAAACAAACAATGGTGTTTTTATATATTTGGTTTCATAATTTATCTAGAATGAACCGTAGATCAATGATCTTAGACAAATTTTTAATACAAATTGATTTGTTTAACGGATTGGCTTAAAATTATTCAAAAATGAACAAACAGAAAACCAAACCATTCAAACACTCTTAATACATCGTTGATTTCAAGTTTGAAAATAAGTCATGAATTTCATATTTGTCTTGGGTTTGGATAATAATTGAGCCGACACCGGATAAATGAGAGATAAAGTTACCTGATATGTAATGTATATGTAAAACGAAGAGAGATGATACTTACATAAATTTGAATAATAAATCTGACTTTAAATCAATTGAGTTACAAAATTCAAACCCAAGCGAAATTTAGAAACTAAAAACAAAGTATATTAAATCCCAATGCACAAGTCATGCTTTGGTGTCTTATGGTGGTTTAGAGACATAATTGCATTAATCATAGGACTCAAGTATTTGTAGATTCTACAAAGAAACACCACGTTAAAGTACAAGGATTGTTCACGAGTCAAATTGATCGAGGTATGCTCGTGGTTTATGCCTATGCAATGTGTCGTCTTAATCTTGAATAAAATTTACATGACAACGTAGATAAAAATAAGTATATATTTGAAGTTTAAGAATCGTCAAAATTTCATTCCCAGTTTGCAAAATAAATCATGGTTGTTGAAATTCTATTTAAATTGTTTAACAAGTCTCTAGTTGTGGGCTAATGAGTTAATGGACGTAATTTGTAGTTATTAGGTCTTTGTTTTATTGATCTAAGGCCGTCCAAAATGCTCGTCGCTCGCTCGATACTTGCTCGGAAAAAGCTCGAAAAAAGCTCGTTCGAATTTCACTAGGTTTTAAATGAGCCGAGAACGCTAGGTTCGGTTTCAAAACGAGCCGAGTACGAGCCAAGGTAAGCTCGCTCATCGCTCGCGCGGATAGTCGCACATTTGGCTCGCTCGTTTGGCTCGTTTAAGTATAATTAAGTTATACATATATATAAATGTTTATTAACACTAACATGTTTCAAGTTTTTAAAGATGAATGATTTTGGTGTATTCAAACTAATGCATAATTATGTTTACGAACTATTCATACATTTAAATTGTTTTATGCTTTCGTATTAGGGGTATTCAAGGAACCTGTTTTTATAGTTTTTGGATAGAACCATAAACATAACATTATTAACGCTTTTTAAATAATAATAACCAAAACGAACCATTAAGAATTAAAAGCAAAACAAACCGCTAAACGGTTTGGTTTAGAGTTCGGGAATTTTAGGTTTGGAATATTTGACCCGTTAAAAATAAAAACAAATTTTTTTTAATATTTGAGATTCACTACTTGCATTGTAAGTCCAAATATATATGTGTGTGTGTGTGTCAATGATGTCTAAATCAATGAACTTATCTATGTATCTATTGAATAGGTGTGTATGTATGTGTGTGTATCATAAAGTCCGGTTTGGTTTTTTAATGACCAGTTTTTAAGTGAAAATCATACACCAAGCCGTTCACTATGGCTTCAAACTTTTGAAACTGCCGACCAAATGTTTTCGAAAAAACCCGGCCGTGAAACTAAACTGATGACCGGCTCGCATTAAATTTTATTTTGAAACCGAGCCAAACCGAACCAAGCCGAGCCGCTCGGTTTTAAAACAAGCCGAGCAACGAGCACAACATTTGGCTCGATTTTGCAAATCCGAACCAAGACGAGCCGCCCGGTTTGTAAACGACCCGAGCACGAGCATATCCTCGCTCGGTTCGGTTCGACTCGTGAACAACCCTACACTGGTCTACTTAAATTCATGCAATTGAAATGAAAGAAAAAAGTAAGAACAAAAATCAAAATCTCACGATTCCTTTACCTTTTTTTTTTTTTTTTGCCAACAATGAACTATGAGTTTTTCAACGCCTTTTCCACTAGAATTTTTTAGACAGCCTACTTGGTTTCTTATGAATACCCTTGGTCTCTTGTGGACATTCCTTGTTTCCTACTCCTCAAGTCGTCAAGAGGTAACCCAAGTCTTAGTCTATAACTATTAGGAAAACCTAATGCTCATTCATGAGAAATTGCTCCCATTGAGACTCTAATCTAAAATCTTTTATAAGAGAAATCAAATTGATACCAATAGCCTAGAAGCTATACCTTTGATTCACGATTACTTTACTAACCCACTATTCAAATAATATTTACAAATATAAAGGGGCCTAATCCTATACCGTTGGCGTACAACACAGTGGGTTTCGGGCGATTTAACTCATGTGTTGATCTAGGTTTGGATGGTATTAATTATGCACACTCACTTAGTTACTATTAATAGGGGTCATCGAACAGCTGGAAAAATCCCGGGCTGACACAATTATTTTGTATGAGTCTCTATTTTACCAATTCATTGATATGAATACATGTTTATTAAGTATTTTCTAAATTTGGGAATCCCAATGAATTCTAAATTTTATTGTATTTTTTTATTCTATACATAATAAAAATACAAACCTAATATAGATATTACCACCTAACATTTTCAATTACGAAATCTGTTTTTTTTTAAATGAACTTTCAGGTAAGGACGTTGGATGGGAACATCTGAACACCAACGGTCGATCATGATCGGTCTCGAATCTAACGGATCTAACATAACCTTTTCCACATGTCAAATGTAGTAAATTCTGTGTATTATTGTGAAATATGGTTGTTAGACTTGTAAGTTATCAAAGTGCTATTATAAATTATCCAGTAAACTATAATGTGTTAGTGGACATTGGTTGAATTTTGGAAAATGACAAAATGTTTTTTTTTTAATGCAATGGGATAAAGTATTATTTATTATAATGTGGATACATGTTTATGCTAGAAAAGGACATATTCCTAATACAGTGTATCATATGCCAAATTGTCTTTTGGATTGGAAGTGAACGACACTACTCAAGATTGGTAATGAGAAATGAAAGTGAATAATGTTAGGCCCGTGTATTTACACACATAAAATTATAATTTAACACCCTATCTAGCTATACAAGTCGTGTAGGTCTGTACAAGTTGTAAAAGAGATGCTACATAGCTTTATAAATATACATGACCCTTATTGTCCCTCCTAAAATTCTTTAGTAGAATGGTTTCACCAACCATATATGATCGTATAGGCTTGTATGCCCCATGTATGAGTCTTATTGTGTTGTATCACCCTGTACAAGCCATATAGTGGCTACCAGTGACGGAGTTTGCCCAAAAGTCTAGGGAGGCGATAAAAATAAAATTGCATAATGTATATATGTTTGGTCTCTCAAGGGATAAAAATAAAATTGCACTAATTTTAACGTTATTTTGTGAATGTCTTTTTTAAGATATCCGTTCTTTAAAGTTCTCCACTAATGTGTTCAACAATGATATGATCATTATCAACACAAAATCTCTTATGAAGTGATAGCGTATAAAAAAGAGTATTTCAAAAAAATATATATGAATGGATATTTTTATTTGTGGCTAAAACGTTTTCAACCTAGATAATCAGCCTAGATACAAAGGATGTTAACATACTTTGTAAGAAAAATATTTAAGTACGAAAGATTTGGTTTGTAATATATGTTCTAAAACTTGTAAATCCAAATCATCATACGAAATTACGAATTATTCAAAAGCATCCAAAAATTATCATACGAAATATTCAAAAATCATCGCGAAAAGAAACCGATCAACCATAAAAATTTCATAATCGTCCAAAAATCTTCATAAGAATTATTCATGAGAAACAAATATCCAAAAATAGCCCCTAAACCCTCAAATCCAACCCTTCCTCACCATAGCAAATTCATATTCCTAATCAGTAACCATCATACATATTCTGTAGGAAATGGGTTCACGTTTTTTTTTATAAAACAATAATCAAATATAAATAATAACGATTCTCTTATTTGGTTAGAAATAATCTAGTACATTACCGGTTACAAGACTAAAATAAAAGAATATAAATTACTAATTTATATACTGAACTTGTTTTGATCCATGTCTTTGTTGGGTACTGTAACATTTGTGCATTTAGTCATGTAGTCGTGAACAGTGTTAGAACAGTGTGTGTCAATGTCCAGTAAATCAATGTGATTCATGTGTTCATTATGTGCTTGTGTGTTAGAATCATTATTTCTTGAGACAAGTATGTATTATTTATTTACAGTCGATTTCACTAGGCAAGAACAGTAACTGGTTATATCGAAACAGTGGTGGGCAGCGAGAGTGAGCCCTATATATATACTGAGTTCGGTGTAACAGGTTAGTGTTAGTGCGTAGTGTCGAGACGAATATTATAACAATTAATTAATTCACAAGAATCGTAATACGTAAGCGAGACTGAGTATAGTTATGGGTGACGATCCATAATAATACGAATGTTGAACTTATAATTACGATTAAACGACTTTAAATAATTAATACGATCGGAAAACGTACGCGATTGCGGGTATACACGTAATTGTGAATGTTTAACGATCTGACAACGCACGAAGAGTAAAAATAATTAAATTAATTATTTTATAATTTTACAATTTTGAAACTCATCATTTATTTGAGTTAACAACTCTCTTATTTTAAAACCGCGTAAAATACGCGTTACGTTCCGGAAACGCGAACCGAGCGACCGAAACGGACCCGAATATCACTCGAACTATAAAAGCCTTGAACAAGGCTTAAATCCTCATTTATTTCACCTACAACTACTTCTCTCACTAGAATTTTCGTCAACCCTTTCTCTCTCTAAAAACCAAACTTTAAACGTTCGTAACTCGCTTATTTCTCAACGGATTTCGTCATTCTTGGTGTCCACACGAAGCTCTCGACATCCTCTACACGAAAGTACAAGAAATCAGTAGATTTGTCCAGCCAAAAACGAGGTATTGATGCTTGAATAATCACGAGATTAGGGTTTTCTATGTGTGTTATTTAAAAACTAAGTCCTAGCCGGTTCTAAGAGTAACCAGTTGTATCTACAACATCTCGAGAAGAGATCTGCAACTGCTCATGGTCTACAAGTGGTTAGATCGAAGTAAACACGCTTGAAAGGATGGAGATAGTTACAGGTTCGACGGACGAACCCTGTAGAGAACCTCACGAACCTTACTGGTTCGTGTGACATCAGCCGAATCCTTCTCAGTTCATCTGCGAACCCTATGGACCACGAACCCATGAGAGAACCTTCCTTTGACGAACCCTGCATTCATAACGAACCTATGGTTCGTTGATCTTAATCAGACGAACCCTAGGAGTTCCACGAGCCATCACCGAACCCTAACCAACATCACGAACCTTCAGGCTAAGGGTGGCGAACCCTGTTGTTGCATGGACGAACCCTGGTTCCCTTCACCGGACCTTGAACGTTCAACGAACGTATATGGTCATTTAGCAACGAACCATGCAAGCTGTCCCAAGAGAGACGAACCCACAACCACCCAGCGAACCCTCATGTCTGTGTCGAACCTTGTAATGCCGAGTTTATTAAGGTTTCTCAGTCGAACCTTTGATAACCAGTGGATATCAGCCGAACTCTTTTAATGAAATCTGTAACGAACCTTATATGCACACCCATGGAGCCGAACCTATAGTCTCATCACCTTTGGGCCGAACCTAGTTCATAGAACCTAATAGGTTCGCTGCCTAAGGTGGCAACCCAATTTCAACTCGGCCCAATCCAGTTTTTCAAGGCCCAATTCCATTAACAACTTGGCCCATAGGTTTAAACTAAGCCCAATGAAGATAGCTTTGGCCCATTATGATCTTAAGTTGGACCGATAATGCCTTGGAAGTTTACTTGACTTACATATACATTGGGCGGCCCAACTCAAATTCCTTAGGCCCAATCCAAGCCCATACGACTCATTATGATCCTAATTAACTCGGTATTAGCTTGGGCGCGTTACGAGGCCTATATACAAGTTGTTGGGCCAACATCACACTTAATTGGCCCAACACCACTTTCGATTGGCTCATGGTTAACTTAAATGGCCCATGGTTAGCCACAACTCAAAGTGATTGTAAATTGATCTTAGTTGGTTTAAATTGCAACTTAAACTAATCATGGGATCAAGTTACAATCTCAAGAACTTAAACAATTGATCATCTTATCAAATTTCATAGTAATCAATGGTTATCAAATTCTCAAACAATTATCATTTTATGCATAAGATTTATGCACAATGGAACATTTCATATTCGTTTCTTGGACCCATGATCAAGCAAGTGGTTCAAATCATAACTTTCAAGTTTTCACAACAATCATAATCATGATCAAATAATCATGTGATAATCAATTTCAAGAGAACACAAGTCAATCAATGAATCAAGGTCTATACAATTATAAATCCTATATCTTATGTATGATTACAATGTTATAGGAAACAATTAGAAGTCATGTTTGCTACTTGCTATCTGTTTTAGTTCAGAGTCTACTGCAGACAGGTGAGAACTTTAGCCCCTCTTTTACTGTTTTATAACTATTTTGGGGTGGAACACGTGATCAAACCAATCGTTTACAATCATATTTCATTACACCAGGTGTGTGTATTCTTATAAACATTATGGGTTCATTTTACGAATTCTAGGGATTCATCAACTATTTTAAAGAAATTATCAACTATTAAACTCTTTTCACTAAAAAGGTTTTATAAAGAATCTTTGAACTGTTTTGTAACCGATTTACTCAAATGTATTTATGAAGGATAAACACTTTTAAATAAAGAATTTTATAAACTCTTTTGTTATAAACCTTGTTGTTACACAAGGTCACTATTTTATGATATTCAAATCAAGTGGTTCACATCATGGTATTCAATTCAAGTGGTTCACATTATGGTATTCAAATCAAGTGGTTCACATCATGGTATTCAAATCAAGTGGTTCACATCATGGTATTCAAATCAAGTGGTTCATTTCATGGTATTCAAAACAAAGGATTTAATTCGTGGAATTAAATCTAGGTTTTCAATTCATGTTATCAAATAAGGCATTAACACATCCGGTTAAAGTAAGGTTCAGAAACATGGTGTCTATTGTTGTAAACAAACTTATAAAAGCATCAAGTATCATATTCATTAGCGTTAGTACTGGGTGATCACAACAAGGGAAAGCGGACACACACATTGGGGCAGGCCGATTGCTGCAGTTAGTTTTTAAATCTGTTTTATAAACTAACTGCAGATTTCGGTTACATATGGTTTTATCAAAACTGTTGACACATTATCTAACTCCAAACGTGGTTTGGGACTTGATATTATATGTTGACTCTCGTGCAAACAGTGATTGGACTGTTTGCACTCATTTTCTTACTTGATGTTAGTTTGGGTTGCAGCTCATCCGTGTGAATCTTATGTTGCTTTAACTTACCTATGCCTTGTATCATATACTCATGTTTACAAATGTTTAAACCTATTGTTCTCACCAACTACGTCTGTAGTTGACAGTTACTTTTCACGTGTTTCAGGTAATCAGGTTTAAGACATTCTCAGAGATAACTAAGGAGACCATACTAAGATAGAACAAGATGAAGAAACATGCTAGGATGGATTAGAAACACACCAAATCCTAATTGTTTAATTGTCTAGTTTGAAGTCTTATTTTGTAAACTATATTTTGGGTCTGTATTTGTTTTTCTTTTGGTAGATAGATTGTCTGTAACTAAACAACTGTCTAAACATTATGAAATGTAGTAATCCATTGTGGTTGTTCTTATTCAATACTTGTGCATGATTCAACTGTTCATACGTCACCGCGCCGTGGATTCCGCACGCGGCGCAGGGGTGTGACAGGTTGGTATCAGAGCCAAGGTTGTAGAGAACTAGGAAAAACCCAATGTTTAATGACCTAGACTATAACCTAAGCTACCCAATAGGACTAAGTGCTATAGACTTGAGGATACTTAGGATCTAAGTAACTTAAGTGAGCATTAAGTCTACATCAAGCTTGAAAGATCTTAGGGACATTTTACTAAGATTAGATATCGAGTCAAAGAATTTGAATCGGACTTCTATGATTTTAGAAACCGAATTAAATTCTCACACATATACATTTAAGGATTTCAGAGGCAAGGATCTGTATTCTTAGTATCCTTGATCTGAAATTCTCACACAGAGATCATTATAGGATTTAGAGGCAAAGATTGATATCTTTGATCTAAAGTCCTTGTCATATTCATTATGGGATTTAGAGGCAAAGATCTATTAATTTAGTATCTTTGATCTAAGATCCTTGTCATATTCATTATGGGATTTAGAGGCAAAGATTGGTATCTTTGATCTAAGATCCTTGTCATATTCATTATGGGATTTAGAGGCAAAGATTGGTATCTTTGATCTAAAGTCCTTGTCATATTCATTATAGGAATTCAAATGTCAAGGTCTATTAATTTAGAGTCTTGATTTGAAATCCTTGTCATATTCATTATAGGAATTCAAATGTCAAGATCTATTAATTTAGAGTCTTGATTTGAAATCCTTGTCATGCTCATTATAGGAATTCAAAGGTCAAGAACTATTAATTTAGAATCTTGATTTGAAATCCTTGTCATTGTTATCATTGTTATCATTATCAGGTGTTCATTATCATAGGCACTTTATAACTTAGAATCTGTGTAACAGTATTCTTTAGTTGAAGTTCTCACAAGAGATCATTATACTCGATACTGTAAGTATTGAGAACCTAGGTTAATTAACCTAGGACACACATGCTAAAACCTAAGGTTTTAATTTCAAGTAAATTAAGAACCATGGTTTACATAATCATTATCATAGTCACAGAACAAGAGGCAATCATGAAACAATCATAATCAATCAACAATTGGAATCTTAGCCCCAAATATAGACGACGGATTAACGCTGATGTGTTGAGGTAAGTGGTGGGTCGGTGAGAGCTTACCCTATATATAAGCTTATTTCAGTATGTTAGGGGGAATCCGACGTTTGTATTTGGAGTGAGGATTCGGGATCAACTGGAAACATGGAACATTAGTCAAACACATGGGATACAAGCATTTGGGAAACAATCATTGGTGAATCAAATCATAGTGCAATTCAAACTTGGATGAACCAAACATTATGGTGAATCAATCAAGTTGTGAACATTCTTTAGATGTAAACCTTAAGTGAAATTCTTAAGTGATTACATCATTAGTACTTACTGACATAGGTTAACAGGAAAGTGTAGAACACACGTATGACTTAGTTCTACATGTTAACAACTGTTAGTAGGTGCACGCATAACATAATCATAGTTCAATCATGGAATCAATCATAGTTCAAGTTGATCAAAAATCATGGGATTCTTAATCAATGGAACACACTTGCAAATCAGTACAAACGTGTTGCCAAATGCTAGCAAGATAAATGAGTTGGTTTGATTTCGTGGAGCCTGGAGAAAACAAAGAAATAAAACAGATGATGAATAAGAGAGGTGCCTGATGTCCATAGACTCAACAATCTTGACTCAAAACAAGATAAATGAGTTGGTTTGATTGAGCAAGTATTGTATTTTTTGTTGAAATTGGTACCATTATAACATATAATGGGTGGAGATACATAAAAACTACGTGAATAAAATCAATTCAAAGACAAAGAATTTATTAATATATCTGAACATAAAATCACTGGTTATTTAAATTAACTATTTGTTTAGTTAAACTCATTTTAACTAGAACTAAATTGTTGTTTTTTAAAACAACCCATTTAGACCGAAAATGATTAATTAAAACTCATTTTGAGTCGCACACATCTTTACCCGAACATGTTATGACTTGTTATCTGACCCAACCCAACTCGTCCATTTTGCGAGGCTTACATGGCCATAATCAAGTCCGATTCCGTTTATTAAAAGATAACATGCAAATATTTATTAGGAGAGATTTGAGAAAGGTGACGACCATCTATATTATATTAAATATATATGTGTAAAGTAGAGGACGTTAAAAGAAATGAGCCGGCTTGTGGCTCAACGTTTTTATGAGCTTGAGCTCGAATTTTTGGCTCAAAATAAATTTCGGCTCGACACGGTCTCAGCTCGAAAATCCATGAGCCGAGCTAGAGACAGATTTGGCTCGACACAGCTCGATTACAACCCTATCATAATGATCAGTGATGATGGTTGTCAAGAATGAGGGATGAAAAAGGATGGGGATTAAAAAGGTAAGTGTTACGTTTTCCTTCGTATTTTTTTTTATTTCAATTCTTTTACAACTCTACTGTCCAAACCATTTTTTTAAATTTTGAATGCATGTTCTGTCGAATGATTTACAAACTATTCGTGGAACATACATGAGAGGCCCTCAGTCCCCTCAGTTGGCAAACCATCATATCCATAGTCCTTAACCATATTTACATTATCATAGCAGCGGAATTTAAGGTGATTACATAAAATATTATACAAACCTAAATAAACATTAATACATAGCCCATATCATTATTAGGTTTATAACATAGCCAGTCTATGCCAGGGGTAGTCTTCAACATATGCCATGAGCCCTCCTGGTCTTCTTTCTCAAACTATTCAACCTGATATGCATGTAAAACAAGTCAGCTTTATGTTGGTGAGTTCTAAGTTCATTTCTTAGAAAAATCCTTATTCATTTATATCATTATATAACATAATCCAAATACATAACATACTTGTTCTCATATCATAATTTCATAACATACATTGCATCATAACATAATTACATAACATACATATCATCATAACATCATTCATACGGTGAAGGAACTTCACCGTCAACTGCTGACCCTGAAGTCAAACAGGCTTGTGCAGCACAAGGCTCTATAACTATCAACCCGAAGTCGATAACTTACACATGCATAAGATTCCATCAACTGGCGACACACAGTCGGCAGGCCCGTGTTTCCACAGGACTCTTTAAACATCATAAGCAAAAGCGGCTCCTTTCACCGCTGTGCTCAAGTTCTGCCCAACCGCAGCTGGCAAAACCATAATTCCTCCTCGACCTCGATCGAGTGTCTTACATTTCCTCCTCGACATTAGTCGAGTGTCTTACATTTCATCCTCGACCTCAGTCGAGTGTCTTACACAAAAATAATCATTTCTTTCTCAACCGCAGTTGAGACTTTAAAAACATTCGTTATATCTCAGCTGAGATTCTTAAAATCCTTCCCTTCTCAACCGTAGTTGAGACTTAATATATTCTTTACATCTCAGCTGAAATTCTTAAAATCATTTACTTCTCAACCGTAGTTGAGACTTAAAACATTCTTTATCTGAAAACATACTTTTCCTGAAAACATGATTTACCTGACCATAATCAGGTTAAAATCACTTTCATACAATAACTTTATATATACATACAATCATTTTCATAAAATGACTTTATAACATGCATATCAGCCCAAAATGATAAAACATTTAAAACAGGGCTATAAGAACTCACTTGATATCTTATGGTAGCAAGATTCCTCGTAAACTGGTACTAATGATGTAACTCTGCATTAGTTTACACTTAATAAGTTATTTATGTTTTAACCTACTGATTAGATCTTTCTGAATGTTTAATGTCAAGGACATTGTCTTGAAAGTCATCAAATAGTTAATGTTGTTGATTATAATGCTAAAACAGTTCCTAAACAGATTAATGGCTTAGAAATGATCAATCCTTATCATTGATTGCCCAAATATCATGAAATATCACAATGTAGTCTTAGAATAGGTTTAATAACCATGTTTAACATACTAATCTGACAGTTATCATAAACATCAGATAATCGTTCCAATGAGTATGTTAATGATTGTGATTAGTTTGAAATACTGAGGTTTAATCTTTGCATTTCAAAGATTAACCAAGCTAATCACCTACATTGTCATAATCAAATGGATTAAACCATTATAATCATAGTTGTGATTTCATGCAAACCGGGCATTATAACGGATCAAAACAAGGATTTAACCGTTAGAACATTGTGTTCTTCATTTTTAATCAATCCTAGCCATCATCTAGACAATAATCAACAATCCTAACTATGTCATTACGTTCAAAATCAAGATCTAATCAATTAAAATCACACTAGAATGTTAAAAACTAATCATTACCTAATCAGACGGGTTTCTGCGGGTAAAACAATGATCAGAACTTATAAACACGTTCCCTGGTGCGATCCTTGGACTCTGGCAACTTCAAAATGGTGATTTGATGATGAAAAACTCGTCTGGTGGTGTTCTTGAGCAAGTATGTTCGAGATGTATATAAAATTTTAATTTTCTGCATGATCTGATGAAGAAATATGATCCACTGCACCGCCTCACTCGTCGCGTACCGCGACGAGGGGCCAATTAAGGCTTCGCGTACCGCGAAGAAATTCGGAGATTTTTCAGATATTTTGGTCCATCGCGTACCGCGAAGGATCATTAGCCTCTTCGTCGTGTACCGCGACGAGTCCAAAAATTCTATACATTGAGATTTTTCTTCGTTTCGCGATTCCGGACAATCCGTAACTCCGTTTCGCGCACGGTTTTCGCCCACGTTAATCATTTCTCGTATACTATCAACCGGTAGTAATTTCAATGGTTAATTCAACGTGGATTTTATACACGATCAAATATACTAATTCTTCGGTTGTTACAATACAACAACACGTAATCAATGTAATCTCACTTTATAAGGTCTCAGGGTATGATTCGTTTATAGCCATAGATCTTCCCTCGACATTTATACAATAATAATTACATTCATACCCGGTTCACCCAAATAGACCAGGAAAACTAACGCTCTGTTTCCGAATTCATTTGAGGAGAGAAAAGAAAGGAAATGGAAGTAAAGAAGAAATATTTTGTGTTCCTGAGTTTCATTTAACGAGGGAAAAGAAAATAACACATGTCGTGTTCGAGAGTTTCATTTAAGAAGAGAAAGAAAGAAAATTTGAAGAAACACTAGGGAAAATTACTTAGTGTTTTTTCCTTCTGATTTGGAAAAAATGGAAAGAAAGAACTTTATTCTTTTTGTTTTCCTTTTCTCTTATTTCTTTTCTCTTTTTTTCATTTATGTCATATCCTTTAATAAACTCGGGAACTGAGTATAAGGGTTTGAGGATTTTTAGAATTTTAAGTATGATGAGATAAAAGGGCATGTGGGGTTCCATTGGAAATTGAACAGGACCCATAACCCAATCAGTAAGGTCTGACCGGTCGACCGTGTCTTAAGGGAGAGCTCAACCTCCACCAGACTCCCACTCAATCCAGGTTGTTGCAATTTTTGTCGCTAGCCACGAGCTGCTCATTTTGTCTCTATGACATGCATCCAACATTAATTTGTTTTGTTTGTATCTTATGGATTTAATCAGATTGTACTAACCGGGTATCATATATAGTACCAGAAAAATGAGTTTTAACGACTACATGTGTGGTATACCTGGAAATTTTTCGGTGAATTCACTGTTTTCAAGTGGTTTAATTACATAAATCCAGGCATAAAAATTCCCGAGTCAGGTTAACGGTTCGGGTCTTGTAGTGTTCATCAAGTAATAATAGTGTAATATATTAAGTTAGTAATTAAAAAAAATTATTGTCATTAAAGAGTTTTGAGGTGCGAAGTGTACGCTCATTTAAGATTTCTGAACTTTATACCAAGCGGGAGTCAAGGGGGTCACACCTCCTTACAGGGTCTTAGAGGCAGAGCTCCTGGTGACGGTCCCGCTGGCCAGTCAGTGGACACGGGTCAAGGTGGCAGCACCCCTTATGGGGTTCGGAGCAATGCCCCAAAACCTAAACGAAATTTTCTAAGTTTATTTGACTACCGTCAATAATTATCATTTTGCTTGCTGATATATCACAGAGAGGAAATCAACAGAAGAATATACGGACAATTCATATCAGATCATAGAGTTGAGTTACTTTTAAAAAAATAAATAGGCTCACTCTACCTTTTAAGCATTTCAAAAACAAAAAATTTCTATTAAATCTTCAAAACAAGGTGGGTTCCCGTGAATCCACACCTTATGATGTAGATCGGCCAATGAGTCAAATATACGTTGACAATTGGTTATGAGAGATCTTGAGTTTAAATTTCTCTATGACAATTGGTTCATGATGAGCAAGAAGTTTTCTAAAATCATAACCTAAGATGTGAGTTTCCTTCCGAAGAGTAGGAGATTTAGGAGACTAGGTGTCCCTAAAAGACTCACATATGTTGTTTAAAAATTGCTAGCAGAAAGATGTCCCGATGTACTCCTTGTTCGTTGTTTGTAAAAAGAGAACAAAGTTATGAAAAAAGTGACATTAAATGCATGCAATAATTCTCATTTCATGTTGTAACAAAGCTTTTGCAACAAGGATTTCTGTCTCGAAAAAATTTGGTGGTAAATGTGTCGTAAAATCCTGTTTGCAACGCATTTGTTACAAAATCGAGTGTTGCAAAGATCGTCAAAACTAAATGCTAGCTGAGCGTAAGAAGGTCTTATCAGAAGCTTTACTTGAAGAAATATAGTCTATCGTTCATTCGTTCCTAAAGATCATCAACAGATCGTCAAAACTAAATGCTAGCTGAGCGATCCATTGTTTTTTTTACACTAAAGTTGTAATGTAATTTTGTTTCGTTGGGGTTCATATTTATGATTTTTCTATTGGGTTCATGTACCTGTTTATATAGCTCCTTGCAATTTGATTTTTTTTTAACGGCAAATGGTCCCATTGTGCTAACTTTAGTTATCCTGATGTTTTGATAATAACATATCTTTTGCCGTAAAAAAAAGAGTTATGTAGACTTTTTGTCTTTTATGTTTATATTTTTTTTTACAAAAGTGTCATTTGGTTTTAAAAATATAAGATTTAATACTTTATATTTAACTCTTATAGGGTCATGTCTTTTGGCATAAACCTTGTTAGTTTTGAAAGTTAAATCCGGTCATGTGAACTGTATGTGAGTATCAAGAGAGAGATTAGAGATCACAGAATGGTGGTGTGTAGGGAGAGAGTGGTGGTGATTTTCTTATTAATTTCGAATGTGATGCGTTTTGGGGTGGTGATCGGGAGTGTTTGCTGTGATTAGAAATTGATGATGGATTTGAAAACCCCCTACTCTCTTTCTCTGGAAGGTGGTAGTGGTGGACAGTGGTGCTAGACGGTGGGTAGTCAGTGGTGGCAGAGGTGGTGCTGGGTCAGATATGCACTAGAAAGAGCTCGCGCAGACTTTTTTTTAATGAAACATCTTCGAAAAAACAAACAATTTACAGATAACAATGTATGTGTTGTCTGCGCGTGATCTGCGCAACGCAGACAGAAGAGTCTGTGCAGACCTTTGGAAAAAACAAACACCACCGAACAAATCCAAGAGTATTTATATATAAACATTGAAAATCAATTGTAATAGGTCTTCTAAAATTTGGGGGGTAGTTCTTCATTTTAACTTATATGTAAACTTTTTTTAGTGTGACAACTTTTGTAATCTTTTTTCTTAAATAGAGGCACCATGTATGGCCTGACAGAGTTAAAGGGTAAAGCTAGGACTTAGAATGTCTAAAATCTTAAGGCCTTTATTTTTAGCAATTTTTCAATTGTATTATCGGTTTTGAGCCCTCAAAGGCCCAAATGCTTGTTCATACCCTAAGGAGCACTGAAGTAGAAGTGGGCAAAAAAACAGACCCGGAACCGAACCCGGTCATACCTGAACCGATTGGTATAAACGGTTCCAGTTTTTTAGACAAATGAAAACCGGAACCGGGAAAACCGGAACTGGTTCCACTTGTACCCGACCAAAACCCGAACCGGAACCGGTCGAAGCCCAGAACTAAAATCGGAACCGGGTATTGACTTTGTTGACTGAAACTGGAACCGATTGGAACCGGAACCGGTTCCAAAGAAAACCCGATTTGTGCACCTCCACACTGAAGTATCAACTCACAACGAATTTAAGTCGGGTGGAAAATGAGATCTTTTAGTTTATTATATGTTGCTACAATGTTTTTATTATATGTTTTTTATTTAGTTTGTTAAGTACTGTTGATCGAAATTTGATCAAATATTCTTTTAACTAGCTAGTGGGATGCCGTACATCTGATACGGTCGAAAATACCATAATTAAGTTAGTGATTTTGTCTTGTTAAAAACTCAAGTAACATTATGGTTCGTCAAACCAAATATTGTAATATAATTTTAATATTTAATTAAAAATAACTATTATGTTAAAAAATTTAATTTAAAAAGCCATATATTCCAGAATGATAAAATAATAGTTCATATTCGATTTGAGATTGTTTTTTTAATCGTTCCATTTCACTTCAAATATATTTTAAAGACCAAATGACCAGTCCAATAGTAGAGGCAATTAAGTAAGGATTTTGAGCCTTGCTTCTCAAGAACCTTCAATTGTTATAAACTAGTTAAGACTTGTATATATTTAGTACTTTTTTAAGAGGAAACAAAAACGTTTTTAATTTGGTAAAACTCTTTTTAAATTTATATAGGTCAATTTACCACTTGAATTAGTTATAACATTATTATCTTAAAATATTTTTAAAGAATAAAGCACAAGTTAAAATAATAAATATAAATATTTTATTTTTATTATATTCTCTTGTGTTTAAAATAAAAACTAGATAAAAAAAATTACGAAAGGGTTCCAACTTAAAAGCTTAAGACTTGATCAGTAGTCCCTCAATGTGCTCAATTCGTTTTACTAAAAATCGGATTATCTTCGTTATCAAAAATTATTAGGAGATTAGCATTGATATCCAATATTGATATGATATCTAAAGAAAAATAACTATGCATTGGTGATTAAATATCTATTAAATAATGTTGAAGATGACTCAAAGACTAATTTTGGATATCATTTTTAATAAAACTTTTGTTTTAGGGCTATATTTTTAAGTAAATATATTATTTTAATTTTATTCAAGACCTAAAAAGCTCACATCGACAGACGCCAAATAATTAATATATAAATGATTATATTTTCAGTTGTATGGTTGATGTTTTATTAAACAAACTATGATGCTTTCTAATATATTAAATTTAAGAACTACACTATATAAAAATGAGCAATATAATCAAAGGTGTTAAATATGATACTTTTTATGCCATATATTATAATAATTTATCTAAAGTACTCGCTTCTTCCTAAAAAAGTATAACTTTAAAAACGTTTTTAGATGAATATATACATATTATATGAGAAAATTAAATATGATAATTATAAAATCATTCAAAAGTCAAACAAAATATTTTAAAATCCCAAATTTTCCATATGCCAAAACATCCTAAATAGTAAATACCACCCGAAAACAATACAATCATATCATTTTCTTTTTAAACAGTTCAAAACCTCAAAAAACTTAATGATACTACGTTTTGACCAATTCTAATATTTCTGGTTGATGACACTTGATTTTAGGTAAAAATTTCATATATACTTCACAAACTTTCGAAATATCATTCATATTAAAGACATAAATTTTCAATTTGTATAACATTGGCTAATTCATATTAAATACTAATTATATTATTTATATCTTTTAGCTAAAAATTATTTTTAATATATTAAAATGATATTATATATATGGGAGAGGGTTCATAAGAAAACCACAATTTTAGAGAAAATTAAGAAAACTAATCACAATTTTTTTTAACAAATTTTTTTAATAAAAATTTGATTGGTTAGTATAGTAGGAGTTTTCTTAGTTTTCTTCAAAATAATGAGTTTTTTTAACCCTCTCATATATATACAGGTATGTATGCATGTATGTATTAAAAAAGAAAGCTAATAAATAATGAAATTATTATTACAAGTTGACCATTAAACTTATATTTTTTTTGACTTAGAATTTTACACAATAAATTTATGATATTTTCATTGCAGTTTTTAAATGTTTTGATTTTGCGTTGTTTATGTATACCGTTTTGTATGTGCTTTTATTCGTGTTTTTGGTGCTCACTTTACGATGGAGCATGCTCGAACTGATGTTTTAAAGCAAAGTGATGATTGTTTTTATGACAGAATATAAAAGCTTTACAGTTTCATGATAATTGCTTTTACAACAAAATACGCTTTAGGTTTTACGACAAATTGTTATACTTAGTTGTTGCGACTTGTTTCTGATCTGCATTTTGATATTCGTAATCATGTCACCGGCCACTGCACCACGATAGTTCACGAGTTTACCTTCGCTTACCCGCTTGGTAAAAACTAGATAATATTAAAAAAATACACACTTTTAAAAAACTTATTATAAAATATGAAATTTTTTGTATAATAACTTTTTTCAAAAATACAATTTTTTTTTCAACACAGGTATTTTTAAAAATTAAAATAAAAGTTTTATACAAAGTAATTAGAAAAACAAAAATAATCTGAATTCAAAGTTTTTAAATGATGAGATATCAATTCATCATCATCATACTAATTATATATATCTCATTATTAGCAAATCTAATTAAGGTTTAAAAAGGTAACATTTAGAGAGCCTTACGTATACCACAATGAAATAGAGATGTTGCTTCTAATGATATCTCCAACTCATAATTTATGATTAACCGACCAACCCAACATTTTTAACGTTAAATTAAGTAAAATAACGTTAGAATTAGTAAAATTTTGTCTAGATTTGTTTTCTTTAAACGAAAGGTTAAAAAAGCAAGCTTTTCCCAAAAAAAAGTTAAAAAATGTGCCGTCAAGCTTTTATTACTTAAATTCTTTCTTTATACGTATTTAAATAACATTTTTATAATATTTCAATAATATTTTATGTCAAAATAACATTTTACATAAAAGTTTATAATATTTTATGTCAAAATAACATTTTATACCTTCTAATTTTTCTATTGCTAACTATTTGTAAATGTATGATATCCTAACCTATATTTTCTATAAATAACATTTTTTTAAAATAGTTTGTTTAACAAAATGTTTAAGCACTGTTGCAAAAGTCGGTCTACAAGGCCGAGTACTCACTTCAAGGAGTTGTTCCGAAGCCGAGTAGTTCCTAAGTATTACCCAAGTACTCTCGCCTAGGGCCGAGTACTGCCCGATTACTCGCTCCAAAGAGTTCTTCCGACCTGGGAGCGCCTAACGACTTTTGCAACATTGTGTTTAAGAAACTATTATACACCATCTTCCTCTCGCCTCTTAAAGTATTTTGAAAACGAGAAACAAAATGGCTAAAATCAAACATGAGGAATATATATATAAAGCTCTTATAGTTCTATTGAATAGAAAATGAAAACAAACTTGATGGTCTAGATTAGGGACCGAAAATTCATGACATCACTCGAACACACTACACTAATCGATGTCTAAGCTGAAGAAAACAAGAAATCTTTTAGCGGCGACATGTCGTGGCTATAGGTATTTTTTTACCTATAGTGACGATATATCGTCACAAATTTCGGCGCTGCTACAGTCTCGTCTCTATAGCCTTCATTTGTCGTCGTTATACATGTCGTCTCTATAATGTTCACTATAGCGACGACATTATGAAAATAATTAAGTTTGGGTTAATAAATATAACCGATTTAAAAAATGAGTCGTGTTCGGGCTTACCTGTTTATAAAACATGTTAGGTTTGGGTTTATCCATTTGTAAACTAGTTGACACGTTATCACGTTTAATGTTTCAATTTTTTTTTCTTGATCTTGAAACATATATTTAGTTGTTTTTCTTTTGATTATTAGCATAAATTAATTGATCGATTAACAATATTTTTATTTTTTATATACAAAGATAACCTATTTTTCCGCTTAACTATACAAATGAATTTATGTTAGATTTCATATTTTATGATTATGACTTATGTAGCCCTATTTAGCGTTGTACTAGGTTTGGTTCGGTTTCTAGTACGTAATTACGAACCGATCGGTTTTCCTTTATCAGTTTGTTTATTTCTTTTCTTCCTTTTGTTCTCTTTTTCTTTCACTCATATCAAATACTTAAAACACAAACATATTTAACAATAGATAATTCATAAATTAATTGATCGGACCCCAACTAATTACAATAAAGCTAAATCATCACAGTCATGCTTATACATTTAAAAAAATCAAAGGTTAAAAGTAATTAAATCTACAATAGTTCTCATCTTCATCATCTTTTAAGTTGGTTGAGTTTATATAATCTAAATATTCCCAATGATAGACTATTTATGTGTTTTTTCATGTTACATAAGTCTAAGTATAACGACATATATGCTAATTGTTAAACTAGACTAAAAATCGGTTTTTTAGGTTCAGTTTTTCCGGTTAATTCGGTTACGGTTCAGTATTTTAGGTTTTTGCTCACCCTTAATTATATTAAATTTCTTATTAAAATACTATATTAACAATTTGTTGCTTATACACATACTAATTAAACACGCTATTATTGACATGCTTACAGTCAAACAATCAATTTACAATTTATATATTCGTTTGATTAATTTATATAAACAAGTCATGTTCAACTTAACCTAAATTTATATCAATCTAGGTTAAATTGGAAATATTGACACGAATAAATATATGTCAAGTTTGGGTTGCAAAATTCAA
The DNA here is from genome assembly GCA_009363875.1 of Mikania micrantha. Classification (NCBI taxonomy): domain Eukaryota; kingdom Viridiplantae; phylum Streptophyta; class Magnoliopsida; order Asterales; family Asteraceae; genus Mikania; species Mikania micrantha. Next base: position 50,678,423 of record CM018689.1, on the reverse strand, counting down.
CCCGACAAGGCGCCAACCCACATCATAGTAATCCATCATATTTCAACTAGCTAGACACTATTAACACCCTAGCTAATCTAGATTGATTGAGAATCTTGGTCTTTTTTTTTTTTAATTCTACATTTGCTTCTTGGCCGGATGTCTTTCTCCTTCATGCATTCACTGTTTTACTGTTAAAAAATAATCTTAATTAATATATACATATGTAACATAAAAATTACTGCACAGAACACTAAATGTGGAAACAAGAACTCAAGAATTGAGGGAGAACATGGGTAACAATGGGGGACAAATGTAGACCCCACCTCACCGCCCATGCGCACGCAAACAGCAAACTTATCCCCCCTTCTCTATCTATCTCTCTTCATGACCTAACCCTAACCCAAACCACACTTAGCCAAACTCAAGGGCATCTCTCTTTTAATTATCTCTCTCTCTAACCTTCACCAACAGCAACCAAATTCATCATTTATTCTGATTCCATTAGAGAGTAGACAGAAAGAAGTTAGAAATATGAATGATTCAGCTCAGAATTTGGTTGGGTACGTTTTCTGGTGAAGGTTAGCAGTAGAACAAACCCTCAAGAAAATCAAGAAAACATCTTGAAACTTTCAAGATTTAGGGTTCTTTGAGAGACGAGGGTGATTGATCAATATTGATTCAAGATGGATCCAGTCACTGCAGCTCATGGTCGTCATCTACCTCCTCCGTTTCATACAAGTGATCTTCAACTGCACCACCACCACCACCACCAGCAACAGCAGCAGTTTCAGCAACACCATGCCCACCGCCACCACCACCAGCAACAGCAGCACTACCATCAGCAACAGCCTAATTCTGAGGAGGATGAGCAAAGTGGTGGAAGTAGCAGCCTCAACCATGGCCAGAAGAGAGATCGTGAAGAAAATCACAACAACAATAACGATGGTAATAGAGAATTGGCATCGGTTGTGACTGTTGGTGATGGAGATCATAGCAGTGGTGGAGGTGGTAGTGGTGGCTCGAGGCGCCCTCGTGGCCGTCCTGCTGGTTCAAAGAACAAGCCTAAGCCACCGATTATTATTACTAGAGATAGTGCCAACGCGCTAAGGTCTCATGTGATGGAAGTGGCTAATGGGTGTGATATACAAGAAAGTATATCTAATTTTGCGACAAGGAGGCAAAGAGGGGTGTGTATTTTGAGCGGTAACGGCACGGTTACCAATGTTACACTGAAGCAGCCAACGACACCGGGGGCGGTTGTGACCCTCCATGGGCGATTTGAGATCTTATCATTATCAGGTTCTTTTCTCCCTCCTCCTGCTCCACCTGCTGCTTCTGGATTGACCATCTATCTAGCTGGTGGTCAAGGGCAGGTAGTCGGAGGAGGGGTTGTAGGGCCTTTGTTAGCATCAGGCCCAGTGGTAATAATGGCAGCATCTTTCGGAAATGCTGCCTATGAGAGACTTCCTCTCGAAGAAGAAGATGCTACAAACGGCCCTCTAGGATCGCCAACTGGTATTGGTAACCAACAACAACTTATGAATACCGATGCAAATCCATCGTTATTTCACGGATTACCTCCCAATCTGATAAATTCTTGCCAAATGCCGACGGATACATATTGGGGGGCAAATCGCTCATCTTTCTGAAATAGAAGATCTGTTATATATAACAGATCTTATTTCACCTGTTTCGCTTCTTATCATCTTTGTAATCCTCTTTCTCTTTCATGATTTCATTTAAGGTAGTTGCTTTTGTGAGGTTATAAGTTACTTAATAGCATGTTTGGTTCAAGAATTAAGGGTGTAAAAAGTTTGTGAAATTAAATAGTTCTATGTGTCTTTCAATTTGTTTGAAATGTGCATCTAGCTAGTGGTGATATTTTAGTTTGTCTTTCTTGTCAATTGGTTAAAGCTTTTATATACTAAACAATAATATATATATATATATATATAAAACAGGCTTTGAGTTCAAACAATAACCAGTAGAATTGCAGGTATCACCAATAAACAAGTGACATAGTTTCCATCGAATTTGATGCGAGACTCAATTCCTAGGGCTTTTTTTTTAAATAAAGATTTTGGTTCCCCATCTCATTGATTAGCTTGTGATAGATATAATTTGTTTTTCATGACTTTAGCTAGAATTGAACCACTAATGGACAAACTTGAATGAATAAAATTAAGGTGAAAAAAGCCATCTACCTAGTTTAAGTATTTTTATGTGTATATTATAGGCTTGCTTTTTCTTCCATAAAAATGTCAAAAAAATACCTTAAAAATTGAACCTTAAAAATATCGTTTTAGAAACCCCACAATTTATGATTGTATACTTTCTATTTTCCAAGTGATTGAAGAGTGCTATTCTACTCCTAAATTAATTTGCCTTAAATAATCATCACAAGAAAGGTAGAAGAAAAGTAATATTTAAAATCAACAAGGAAATAAAAAATATTTACCGGCCACCAAATTAATTTGAAGTACTTTATTCAGTTTGTTGTATGTTGTATTACAATATACTACTAGAAAAAAACTGGATTTACAACATAAATTGGCGTCATAAATTTGCCACGTTATTCAATTTCCGACGTGTTTATGACGAATAATGGATGTCGAAAATTTCATGGTTAGAAATACGATTCCAACAAAATTTCGACGCCAATCTTGACAAATTTGCGACAAATAAATCCGTCGGAATTCCGAATCTTTTCGAACATAAGTGAACAGCTATTTTTAATAAATTTTATTATATATATAAACAAGTATATGATTTTTAGTACTCGATCTATTAATATGTTTATCAATCCAATCTTCAAGGACAATAAAACCAAACTATCTTTTATAATGCTAGCTCCTACCATATATCATAGTTTAATACAAAATCAAATTTAAAATAGATGCATATGATCATCATATACTTTAATTCTTTAATAACTGCTAATAACGAGATATATTAAAAGGAGAAAGAAAGAAGGTTGTATGTATGTGTGTGTAACTTGCTTGATATGTATCATAACTATAAAACAATATATGTGTGTGTAATTTTTATATTTTAATTTTAATATTCGTATTTATATATGTGTTGCATGAGTACAGTGGCGCATCTTAGTGAAGACCGGTTGGGGGGGCACCTCCCCCCTGTTTTTTCATGTATTAGTGTATATTTCTCGATACGTAGTGTAAAAGTTTTTAAAAACCTTTATTTCACCCCCTAATTAAAAAAATTATTTTGCCCCTTCTAAAGTTTCGGTCAAGCTCCGCACTGCATGAGTATATTTTATTATATGTATGTATGTGCGTGTGTGACAAAAAAGGACGTGAACTGCATAGAACAAACGTACCATAATTTATATTTTTAATGCCAAAACTTTTAAAATAAAGAAATGATAAAAAAATTATTATTTTTTCTATATAGAATATAACATATATACATGTTAGTCATGTATATGTTATAATAAAATCTTACACATGATACATGTTAATTATGTGAACGATTATGTACATAAACATACATGTTTTTATATATGAAGTGCAAATTTAATATATATAAATTATTGACAAATTCTAGCATTAATTTGACGTTATGTGATTACGAGAACACCCAAAATATATAGAATAAATGATCATTTATCAATCATAAATCTATTATATATAGGAAAACGGTAAAAATGTAATTTTTTTAAATAAGAACTAAGTTATATTGTAATGTTAATATAAAAATAAGAATATATCAAGTTGTATTTATATAGATCGGGAACCGGGAACCTGCAGAGTGTAAGTTACGTATAAGTTATATGGGTTAAAATGATCTTTAGTCATTAGATCATTAATATAATTAAATCAAGTTACCGGAGAGTATTTTAGTAATGATTGCCACTTTGTTGACTTTTTATCAAGTTCTCTTACATTCTTTAAACGCTCATAACTTTTACATACGAAATTATTTTTTGCAAAAAATATATAACATAAAAACAAGCATTTTTTTCATCTTTAAAATTAGTATAATATTGTTGAAGAAAAAAATTGTGTTCTTTTAGTTCATTGTATATTTTGTACTAATCATTGTGTCTTTTATACATGACATTGTGTCTTCTGTATTTCTGCTAAGTGTTGTGTTTTCGTGAACAATTTAAGACACAATGATGTTGCAGAATACATAATGTCAAGGAAAGATGACACAATGATGAATATAATTAAACAATGATCTTTAAAAAAAGTACAATTACCTGTAAAAAAGGATACAATGATGAGTATGAACAATTTTGTACATGTCATTGTGTCTTTTGTGTTTCTGCTCAATGTTGTGTTTTCGTGAACAATTTAAGACACAATGATGTTGCATAATACATCATGTTAAGCAAAGATGACACAATGACGAGTATAAATAACAGTGATTTTTAAAAAAACACAATTACATGTAAAAAAGACACAATTATCTGTAAGAAAAACACAAAATGATAATTATACACAAAATGATAATTATACACAAACGTTTAAGAAAGACACAATGAGTATAATTAGACATAATGAGCTGAAAAAATTTCATTTTTTATACCGAAACTGTACTCGCTTTAAAGATAAAAAATGCTCGTTTTTATGATATATATATATTTTTTTTAAAAATTAATATCATATGTAAAAGTTATGAACGTTTAAATATGTGGGGGGAAGTTGTTGTAACTAAATTACTTTTTAACAACTTTTCTTTATAAAATTTTAAATTTTAAATCTTAAATTTGATCTTATTATCTAACGATTAATAATCTTTCTTAGGTTTTTTAAAATAGGAAAACTATTTAGTTGAAATAATCATAAGTTGTATAACCTAAGCACAACGTATCTATTCCGTAGATAAATTAAATAACCAACAGTTATATATATATAAATAAATTAGTTTTGTAGTTTTTTAATGTATACAATAAGTGACGTAGAAAATACAAGACTAAAAATACAGGAGAGTTATGGATTTGTAATTTATTTTTATTTTATTTTATTTTATTTTTTTCATTTGTTAAAAATCAATTCCGTTAATGAATTAATATGAGTTGTTGGGAGAAGATACTGGTTGCACAGAAATGGGTGATGACCGATGAAAAAGAAACAGAGAGGTATGGAGTTAACTGGCAGTTCAAGGATTTGTGTACAGGCCGGGCTCTTGCAATGACATGAATGTAGGGGTCACACGTGCACTTGCATTACCTCTGACTTTGGCTCTTTTCCAAGGCAAGCAATCCACCATTTTATCATCTACACACGTACATATACATAGGGATGTCCATATAATAAACCGACCGCAACCTGTCTAAACCGAATCGAATTGAAGACAATTGGTCGGTTTTAAAACTTGATCGATGGCAGTGGCGGATCTAGAAACTTTTTTTATGGGGGTCGGAAATTTTTTTTGGATAATTATTTGTCCTTAAATATTTTATTTTCTTTGCTGATTCGAATGGGGTCGGGTCGGATCACCCAAAAAATGATTAAACTAAATTAAAGCACATATACATATAATAAACCACACCAAATTATCATCTCATTGATTAGGTTAATATAATAAAATTAGTTTTCTTTCGACATGATTTAAAAGAATATTATTTTAATAAATAAATTCAAGATTAAAAGAAGATGAAGATGTAAATTTTCTTTTGAAAAATTGTTTCATATAACCTAAGTATACTAATTATACAAATCAACTAAGTTTCTCGCTATGCTTATACTTTTGAAATTATACAATAATCACCCAATCTATAAATTATGGATGTAATATGGAGAGCAACGATGTATATTAATAGGTTATTGCTCTATTTTTCAGAAGAGATCCAAACATAAATTCTAAACTTCAAATTCAACCACTCAATATATAAATTACGTCTTATTACTTTTTTTAAGTGGGCTATAACTCATTAGGTATTTAGTTAAATTATTAATTACCAATTGTGGTTCATCATATGTAATGCATATTGAGATATTTGAATATTATTTTATTATTTTTGACTTTAAAATGATTTTAAATTGGACTTTATCTAATTCGTCAAATTTTCATGGGAGTCGGGAACAAAATTTCTTGGGGGGTCGGTCGAGATCAGATCATATATATAACATTAAACACCAAAAGTTCATGGGGGTCGGTCAAACCCCATACCCAAGCATTGGGTACGCTTCTGATCGATGGTGCGTTTGTAGTTAGAGTATTTTAAAAATCGAATGGTTCCGTGCGGTTTACGGTTTTCATTTTTTTTAAACCATATAAACCGCACCATAAGGACAATTCCTTGGACTGGCCGGGTACTACAGGAGATTCATTGCAGGATTCTCGAAGATTGCTCAATCATTGACATCCCTAACTCATAAGGACAAGAAGTTTGATCGGGGGGACAAACAGGAAGCTGCATTCAAATTGTTGAAACAGAAACTATGCACTGCACCTATCCTATCCTTACCGGAAGGATGCGATGACTTCGTGGTGTATTGTGACGCCTCGAAACAAGGACTCGGCTGCGTGCTCATGCAACGCGAAAAGGTGATAGCCTACGCGTCACGCCAACTGAAGGTGCATGAGAAGAACTACACGACTCATGACCTTGAGTTGGGAACCATAGTGTTTGCTTTAAAGATCTGGCGACACTACTTATATGGCACGAAATGAACTATCTTTACCGATCATAAGAGCCTACAACACATCTTTGACCAGAAAGAGTTGAACATGAGACAACGAAGATGGGTTGAACTCATAGGTGATTACGATTGCGCCATCAAGTATCATCCAGGCAAAGCCAATGTAGTGGCCGACGCGTTGAGCCGGAAGGAGACAACGAAACGCGTGCGTGCCCTACAGCTCACGATTCATTCTGAATTACAAAATCAGATAAGAATCGCACAACAAGAAGCTCTGAAAACAGAGAATCTCACTCTTGAAGCCATGTGTGGCATGGATAAACAATTGAAGGTAAAAGATGACGGGGCTTACTATCTGATGGAAAGGATTTGGATTCCAAGCTACGGAGGATTGAGAGAAGTAGTGATGGACGAATCACACAAGAGCCGGTATTCCATACATCCGGGCTCTGACAAAATGTATCATGATCTGAAAACAACTTACTGGTGGCCGAACATGAAAGCCGAAATAGCAACTTACGTTAGTAAGTGTCTAACGTGCTCAAAAGTCAAGGTTGAGTACCAAAAGCCATCAGGATTACTTCAACAACCGGAATTACTGTAACATCAGTGCCGGAACCGTTACCGGAACAGTGATCGTAACAGTGCGTGAACAGTAATCAGGTACAATTTTCATGTAATTCAGTGTATTTCATGTTCATATCAAACCTCAGTATCATTTCATGCTAACAAAACAGTGAATTCACAGACATTTCAGAGAAATCAATTCAGAACAATGATTCTTGAGTCAGATAATTATCTGGCAACACAGAATCATCATGTGATTTATTTGTTAGGATTTTATTATGTATAAACGTATGTGAGGCCTTACAGGACAAAACAAAACGAATATCGTTAAGTGAATGCTAAACCGACAGATTATTCGTATAGGTGACGATCTGTACGAATAAATCTAAAAGTTTAACGTTCTGAATGATATTCGATAATTAGAAAACAATATTGAAAAGTGTAGTTATCGTCGTATTTGATTCGAACAAATACGCGCGATGACCGCGCGATTCGATTTAAACGCTAAATAAATATTTTGTAAATTAAATAATTAAAAGATATTTAGTTAATTTATTAGGAATCACAACCTAAAATAAATTTCTAAATTCTAATTTAAAACCGAGTCGTTTCGTCACGAAAATGACGCGAAAACGGCGTTTCTACGCGAAGCCACGCGAAACCGAACGAACCCGAACGAACCCGGGTATTTTCCCCACATTTATTTTGGGCATTTAATGCCACAACAACCACCATCTACCAGCCATAACTCCATTTTCGTCACCTCCACCCTCAAGCTTTCTCTCTCTAAGAAAACCCACCTTCTCTCTAAGTTTTCTTCCTCATTTCTTCACCATTTCAAGCCATTTTGGTGTCTAAATCACCACCATCACTAGTAGATCGTGAAAGTACAACCGATCTGAGCTTCTATCCAGCCAATTCGAGGTAAAGAACGATTTTCAGTTCGGTTTTAGGGTTTTAAAAACCCTCATGGTCGCCTCCTTGCTTGGCCGGTTCTAGGCCCCTCCAACACTTAGGGTTTTCACTAAATACACTTAGAATAGAGTAGGAACAAGAGCCAAAACAATACATAGTCATTTTGTTCAAAATCATGGCTGCCATGGTGATGATGTTCGAAGGTCGAATGGGACAACACAGACCGACGAATGGCACAGGCCGAATGGCCATGCCTTCTTCGGCCACCTCTATTCGCCGAATCAAGACTCCTTCGGCCAAGCTTCCATTCGCCAGTCACTTTTCATTCGAATCAAGCCATTCGACCGAACTCTCTTTCGGCCAAGTCCCTTCGGCCTAAGCACATTCGACCGGACCTTCATTCGGCAACTCACATTCGAACACCTTCTCTCCATTCGACCATCACTCATTCGACTTGTTCCTATTCGGCCTAACTTCATTCAACCCTGCCACCATTCGATCGGTAGACATCCGATCGACCAAGTCACATTCGGTCAAATGATTTGGAAATAACATGGTATGCATGCATGGGATTACGTGGGAATCATGTATACATGCATGGGACCTCAATGTGTGCATGAGTTTTACATGAGGCATGCATGGTTGTAGGAATTTTTAAACAAAGACTTAAATTTCAATGATAACAAGGAGTAGAGTCATTAATTAAGATGGTCTCTCAAAAACATACTAACAACTCAACATGAGTTGATACTATCTAATACTTTAATTTAAGAACATTTGAGGCCTAATATAAGATCATGTGACTCGAAAACAACGACTTAAAGGTTATGGGGTTGACTTAAGCCCATCATACGTAAATCTTTCATTTAGTCATGTTTAATATAAGTAAATGAATTGTAAACTTTGTTAAATTATAGTAAGTGATCTTTTTTAAATAAATGTTTAACTTAAAATGAATAAAATTGAAAAGGTTCTACTAAAAGTCTTTAAAGGATTAATCGGGGATATGGGTTACTAATGGGTAATAAGGTTAGCCTAGTTAGAGGAATCTTAGAATCACATTAGTAAACTAGGACACTTAGTTGCACACCGAGACCAAAGCCTTAGATACAACGTCTATTATATATACTTATCGTATGCGAATTCTTTTAAAACAACTCAGGAACCGAAGATACTTAGGCTAAAGCAACAAGCGCGCATTTTGTGGTAATTCTATACAAAGCAACACAGGTGAGTTCATTGCCCCTTTTCTAACATTTTTGTTTTAAAACGCGGGGCTGAGAAGCATGCGTAAACTGTTTTATATAAACTGTTTATTTATATGCTTTTATTTATCATATGTTTTACATATTTATGTTTGTTGATACTCCTAGACTCCTGTCTAGGAAATCATTACACAGATCAAGTTATCAAATAAATTTAAGTACTCTCATGAGTAATACCTTAAATTTAATCTCTAAATCAACCCTTAGCCCATCAAGCTCAAATTCAAGAATCTAAATTCAAAGTGAAATCAAATGAACAAAATCAAAAGATCATATTCAAGGGAATCATAACTCAGTGTGTGATCTGAGATCCAAGAACCATAATCAAATCTATTATCATTGCAAATCATGGGAATTCAAAGGATCAAGAGACTCAAGGAATCATAAATCATAAATGTGTGTGAATCTTTGAAATAATGAAATCATTATAATCTAATGAAATCATTAATACTCAAGTCAAGGTGTATGTCAGTTGTATATGGAATCAAGACCACGTGTAACACACATATAAAGTCCCTTCAGGTATGGAAGACTCTTGTAGTCAGGCTATACGGGCAACAACGTGAACAATCATTGAAATCAATATCAAAGTCTAAGAGAATCAAGAGATCAAGAAATCACAGGATATCCTTAAAGTCCCCGCTTGTACAGAAGACCTTTGGGTCAAGCTGTAAGGGCAAAACAATAAAGTCCCCGCTTGTACAGAAGACCTTTGGGTCAAGCTGTAAGGGCAAAACATTAAAATCCCGCGCAGTTCAGGTGTACTCCTTGTGAGTTATGCCTGACATGGGTCACGTGTGAGAGGTTACAACTTGGACAACCACCAACAACTAAGTCTAACTGATTGAGTAAAATCATACCCAATCATCATGTCTTAGTTGTATTTAAATGTTTTATTTAATTAATAAATTAAATATTTGACATTTTACTATTATCACTGTCTTTTGGGAAATCATATATCTATGAGGAACCCAATAAATCGAAGGCATATCAGGTTTCAATATCATGATCTAAATCAGAGGTGTTGGGTAAAAATGCTTAATTATCATTAACAACAGTGTCATATACATGTTAGTATGTGGTGGGATAGAGTCTGGGCTTGACCCTTTCGTGATTCCCTATATATAAGCATACCGATGTGGATATTACATGTGGAGTTAATGAGGTTAGGGTCTTTACCAAAATAGGTTTTCAAATCATTATCAAGTCATTTTCAAATCATTATCATACCATTTCCAAATCATTTTTCAAATACTAAACTATATGAACTCACCAACCATGTGTTGACTTGATCTTTTTGCATGACTTCTCAGGTGACGAACAGGTCAACTAAGGAGTTATTCCTTTCGTACTAGGACTTCAGATAGAAGGCTTAGCTTTTGGACCTGCATTATTTTTGAAGACATCATTATGCAAATTATTTTGTATATCTTGTGTAAATACAAGATAGAAATACATGATGTTAATGGTAGATTTACATTGTTAAATTATAAACAATACTGATGTAATTTAACTTTGTAATTCTATTATATTTAGCATTTCTCATTTGTATCATGTGCAATGTAAACAATCTGATCATCACGATTATCACTCACGATATCGCGCCCCGGGAACTTTCCGCCCGACGGGACAACCGATCCTATCCCGCCGGCTCGGGGTGTGACAGATTGGTATCAGAGCCATGGTTATAGAGAAATATAGGTCATTTGTTTAAACGGTTTGGCCTAGACTATAACCTAGGGACCCTGCATGTAGAGAAGCTAAGATTTAAGACTTTGTTGCATTATGTCTTCTGCATTCGATCATTGCACTAACCAATATTATTTTGGTTATGATCAGAATGCCGCCGCGAAGACAGACTCCCTCGTTACCACCTCTAGACTTGGCTCCACACTCCTCAACGCCATCTCCAAACGACTCACCACCGCCACCTCCTCCACCGCCTCCACCTCCTCCTCCACTGATCACCGAGGCATCAGGTTCAGGAACAACACCTATACTGGATCCTACTACTATAGCGTTGGTGACTCTACTGAGCAGTCAGATGACCAGCCAAATGAAGGAAGCGATACCGGAGATGTTCAACCTTCTCCGTAATGAGATGAACAACACTGGCAACTCATCTGGAGAAGCCAGTGGGAATACTGGTGGTACCTCACACTACTCCTACAAGTCATTCGTAGGATGTAAGCCGCCTAGCTTTAGCGGATTTGAAGGAGCCGTTGGATTAATCCAATGGATTGAAAAGATTGAGGCTACTCTGGACCTCTGCAGCTGTCCAGAGCATCATAAAGTACGCTACTCTGCTGGAACATTCAACAAGCGGGCTCTGACCTGGTGGAATGGTCAGATCAACGCCCGAGGAAGAGAAGAAGCCATGGCCATGCCATGGGAGGATTTCAAGACACTGCTGCGAACAGAGTTCTGCCCCAAGAATGAGCTGCAGAAACTGGAGGTTGAATTATCCAACCATGTGATGAAGGGGGCTGATCATATGGGGTATACTACTCGTTACCACGAGTTAGTTGCTTTGGTGCCTGACATGGTACCTACTTTGGAGAAGAGGATTGATAGATATGTAGGTGGACTTCCCGCCTGCATCCAGGGCATGGTTGTTTCAGCCAACCCTACCACTGTTGAATCTGCAGTAAGACTGTCTGGAAAACTTACTGATTTGATGGTTGCCTCTGGAGTTCTGAAGAAAGAGGCAGACACCGGCAAGAGAAAGGAAGAGACTTCAAAGAAGCCACAACATCAGCAACACCCAAAGAAGAAGCAGAAGTTCATAAAGAATTACACTGTGGCTACTCCTCTGAATCAAGTAGCAGTGGCACAACAAAATGTGCCCAAGAGGCAGTATATTGGCCCACATCCTCTGTGTACTAAATGCCAGTATCACCATGCTGCAAACAACCAGTGCCGTCAATGCACGGGTTGTGGAAGAAAAGGGCACTGGGTTCAGCAGTGCAGACTGACACCAAATCCAGCAGTCAACAATGCTGCACTAGCTCTCCCTCCACCAGCAAATCAGAACAATGGTGGATGCTTCAACTGTGGCGAACAAGGCCATTTTGCAAAGAACTGCCCAAAGAAAGCTCAACAGGCAGTTCAAGCTCCTCGTGGAAGAGCTTTTGTTATTGGAGCACCAGCTGCACGCCAGGACCCGAATGTGGTCACTGGTACGTTTCTCTTACATGACTTTTATGCATCTGTTCTATTTGACACTGGTGCGGATCAGAGTTTTATCTCTGCCGATTTTGCATGCCAACTAGATTCCATAGAAGAACAATTAGACTCCCCTTACATTATAGAAGTAGCTAACGGAAAACAGATCACAGTTAGTACAGTTCACAGGAATTGCCCATTGACACTTAATGGTCATACATTCTCTATCGACTTGATACCGATGGAGTTGGGTAGTTTCGACATCATTGTTGGAATGGATTGGCTTTCCTCTAACCGAGTGGAAGTTGTCTGTTCTGAGAAGCTGCTTCGAGTTCCATTACTAGATGATCGTGTGTTGGAAGTTAGAGGGGATCAGGCAAAACGAAGTGTCAAAATCATTTCATGCATAAAGGCGCGTAAGTGTTTACAGAAGCAGTGTGTAGCTTTCTTGGCTCATGTAGTGGAAAAAGAGAAAGACAAGAAGAAGATACAAGACGTACCAGTAGTAAGAGAGTATCCAGAAGTATTTCCTGAAGACCTACCAGGTTTGCCTCCTGTGCGACCGGTAGAGTTCCGAATTGATTTAGTTCCTGGAGCAACTCCTGTTGCTAAATCTCCTTATCGGTTAGCACCTTCGGAGATGCAGGAATTGTCGAACCAGTTGCAGGAGTTACTGGATAAAGGATTCATCAGACCGAGCTACTCACCTTGGGGAGCTCCGGTCTTGTTTGTGAAGAAGAAAGACGGATCGTTCAGGATGTGCATAGATTACAGGGAGCTAAACAAACTAACCATCAAGAATCGGTACCCATTGCCGAGGATTGATGATTTGTTTGACCAACTGCAAGGAGCTCAATACTTCTCGAAGATTGATTTGCGGTCTGGTTATCATCAGCTCAGAGTTCAAGATGAAGATATACCGAAGACGGCTTTCCGAACCAGATACGGGCATTACGAATTCCTAGTAATGCCTTTCGGATTGACGAACGCACCAGCGGTATTCATGGATCTCATGAACCGAGTGTGCAAGCCGTACTTGGATCAATTTGTCATTGTCTTTATTGATGACATACTGATTTATTCCAAGAGCAAAGCAGAACATGAACAACATCTCAGGAAAATCTTGGAACTGTTGATGGAACAGAAACTTTATGCCAAGTTCTCTAAGTGTGAATTTTGGTTAAGGGAAGTTCAGTTTCTTGGTCACGTAGTCAACAGTGAGGGAATACACGTAGATCCCGCCAAGATTGAAGCAATAAAGAACTGGGACACTCCGAAGACACCAACGGAGATACGGTATTTTCTGGGATTGGCAGGTTATTATAGGAGGTTCATCTCGAACTTTTCTAAGGTAGCTTTGCCACTCACTAAGTTAACTCAGAAAAGTGAACCGTTTGTCTGGGAACAGAAACAAGAAGATGCTTTTCAGACACTGAAGCAGAAGTTATGTAATGCTCCAATTCTATCACTCCCGGAAGGATGTGATGACTTTGTTGTTTATTGTGATGCATCCCATCAGGGACTTGGGTGCGTACTGATGCAACGAGACAAAGTTATCGCTTATGCATCGAGACAGTTAAAAGTTCATGAGAAGAATTACACTACTCATGATCTTGAACTGGGAGCAGTGATTTTTGCACTGAAAATCTGGAGACATTACTTATATGGCACTAAGTGTACCATATTTACTGATCACAAGAGTCTGCAGCACATCTTTGATCAGAAGGAACTCAACATGCGACAACGCCGTTGGGTCGAACTTTTGAATGATTATGATTGTGTGATTAAGTACCATCCGGGAAAGGCAAATGTTGTAGCTGATGCCTTGAGTCGGAAGGAACGGGTCAAACCCTTACGCGTTAGAGCTATGGGGATGACTGTGCAGACCAGTTTACAAGACAAGATCATTCATGCACAGCAGGAGACAATTGACAGAGGGAACTTAAAGAAAGAACTTGACTGCGGAGCAGAGAAACATTTAGAGACCAAGTCTGATGGAATGATCTACTACCAGGATCGTATATGGATTCCGGCGGTAGATGAATTGAGAAGACTTATCTTCGATGAGGCACACAAGACAAAATACTCTGTTCATCCAGGCGCCGATAAAATGTATCAAGACTTGCGTGGATTTTATTGGTGGCCGGGAATGAAGAAAGACATAGCCGAATACGTCGGTAAATGTCTAACGTGTGCGAAGGTAAAGGCGGAACACCAGAGACCGTCTGGTTTACTGGAACAGCCTGAGATTCCGCTCTGGAAGTGGGAACAAATAGCTATGGATTTCATTAACAAGCTATCCCGCACTTCCAGTGGTCACGATACGATTTGGGTGATCATTGATCGTTTAACAAAATCTGCTCACTTCTTGCCGATGCGTGAAACCTTCACGATGGATAGACTGGCGAGATTGTACATTAATGAGATAGTGGTACGTCACGGTGTACCATTATCAATTATTTCTGATAGAGACAGCAGATTCACTTCAAGGTTCTGGCAATCACTGCAGAAATCTCTAGGGACACAGTTAAATCTGAGTACAGCTTACCATCCACAAACGGACGGTCAAAGCGAACGTACAATTCAGACCCTAGAGGATATGTTAAGAACCTGTATTTTGGATTTTGGTGGGAATTGGGATTCTCATTTGCCACTGATTGAGTTCTCCTACAACAACAGTTACCACAGCAGTATCGGATGTGCACCATTCGAGGCTCTTTATGGTCGGAAATGTCGATCACCGATCTGTTGGACTGAAGTTGGAGATAATCGCATAACTGGACCAGAGCTTATTCAGGAAACCACTGACAAGATAGCTCAGTTTCAGAGAAGACTACAAGCTACCAGAAGCAGACAGAAAAGCTATGCCGACAAACGGCGTAAGCCGTTGGAATTTCAAGTGGGAGACCGTGTCATGTTGAAGGTTTCTCCTTGGAGAGGTGTAGTACGCTTTGGAACAAAAGGCAAATTAGCACCACGATACGTAGGACCGTTCGAGATCATCGAACGTATTGGTCCCGTAGCTTATGGACTGAGATTACCAGATGAACTCAGTGGTGTGCATGACGTGTTTCACGTCTCGAATTTGAAGAAATGCCTTGCTGACGAATCACTCGTCATTCCACTCGAAGAAATTCACGTCGATGATCAGTTACATTTCATAGAAGAACCTTTAGAGATTATGGATCGCAAAGTCAAGCAACTGAGGCGAAGCCGTATTCCGATTGTAAAGGTTCGTTGGAATTCAATACGCGGACCCGAGTTTACTTGGGAACGTGAAGATCACATGAAGTTAAAGTATCCCCAGCTGTTTGAAGAGGAAGCAGTAACCGATAACAATTCTTAAATTTCGGGACGAAATTTCTCTAACAAGGGGAGACTGTAACATCAGTGCCGGAACCGTTACCGGAACAGTGATCGTAACAGTGCGTGAACAGTAATCAGGTACAATTTTCATGTAATTCAGTGTATTTCATGTTCATATCAAACCTCAGTATCATTTCATGCTAACAAAACAGTGAATTCACAGACATTTCAGAGAAATCAATTCAGAACAATGATTCTTGAGTCAGATAATTATCTGGCAACACAGAATCATCATGTGATTTATTTGTTAGGATTTTATTATGTATAAACGTATGTGAGGCCTTACAGGACAAAACAAAACGAATATCGTTAAGTGAATGCTAAACCGACAGATTATTCGTATAGGTGACGATCTGTACGAATAAATCTAAAAGTTTAACGTTCTGAATGATATTCGATAATTAGAAAACAATATTGAAAAGTGTAGTTATCGTCGTATTTGATTCGAACAAATACGCGCGATGACCGCGCGATTCGATTTAAACGCTAAATAAATATTTTGTAAATTAAATAATTAAAAGATATTTAGTTAATTTATTAGGAATCACAACCTAAAATAAATTTCTAAATTCTAATTTAAAACCGAGTCGTTTCGTCACGAAAATGACGCGAAAACGGCGTTTCTACGCGAAGCCACGCGAAACCGAACGAACCCGAACGAACCCGGGTATTTTCCCCACATTTATTTTGGGCATTTAATGCCACAACAACCACCATCTACCAGCCATAACTCCATTTTCGTCACCTCCACCCTCAAGCTTTCTCTCTCTAAGAAAACCCACCTTCTCTCTAAGTTTTCTTCCTCATTTCTTCACCATTTCAAGCCATTTTGGTGTCTAAATCACCACCATCACTAGTAGATCGTGAAAGTACAACCGATCTGAGCTTCTATCCAGCCAATTCGAGGTAAAGAACGATTTTCAGTTCGGTTTTAGGGTTTTAAAAACCCTCATGGTCGCCTCCTTGCTTGGCCGGTTCTAGGCCCCTCCAACACTTAGGGTTTTCACTAAATACACTTAGAATAGAGTAGGAACAAGAGCCAAAACAATACATAGTCATTTTGTTCAAAATCATGGCTGCCATGGTGATGATGTTCGAAGGTCGAATGGGACAACACAGACCGACGAATGGCACAGGCCGAATGGCCATGCCTTCTTCGGCCACCTCTATTCGCCGAATCAAGACTCCTTCGGCCAAGCTTCCATTCGCCAGTCACTTTTCATTCGAATCAAGCCATTCGACCGAACTCTCTTTCGGCCAAGTCCCTTCGGCCTAAGCACATTCGACCGGACCTTCATTCGGCAACTCACATTCGAACACCTTCTCTCCATTCGACCATCACTCATTCGACTTGTTCCTATTCGGCCTAACTTCATTCAACCCTGCCACCATTCGATCGGTAGACATCCGATCGACCAAGTCACATTCGGTCAAATGATTTGGAAATAACATGGTATGCATGCATGGGATTACGTGGGAATCATGTATACATGCATGGGACCTCAATGTGTGCATGAGTTTTACATGAGGCATGCATGGTTGTAGGAATTTTTAAACAAAGACTTAAATTTCAATGATAACAAGGAGTAGAGTCATTAATTAAGATGGTCTCTCAAAAACATACTAACAACTCAACATGAGTTGATACTATCTAATACTTTAATTTAAGAACATTTGAGGCCTAATATAAGATCATGTGACTCGAAAACAACGACTTAAAGGTTATGGGGTTGACTTAAGCCCATCACACGTAAATCTTTCATTTAGTCATGTTTAATATAAGTAAATGAATTGTAAACTTTGTTAAATTATAGTAAGTGATCTTTTTTAAATAAATGTTTAACTTAAAATGAATAAAATTGAAAAGGTTCTACTAAAAGTCTTTAAAGGATTAATCGGGGATATGGGTTACTAATGGGTAATAAGGTTAGCCTAGTTAGAGGAATCTTAGAATCACATTAGTAAACTAGGACACTTAGTTGCACACCGAGACCAAAGCCTTAGATACAACGTCTATTATATATACTTATCGTATGCGAATTCTTTTAAAACAACTCAGGAACCGAAGATACTTAGGCTAAAGCAACAAGCGCGCATTTTGTGGTAATTCTATACAAAGCAACACAGGTGAGTTCATTGCCCCTTTTCTAACATTTTTGTTTTAAAACGCGGGGCTGAGAAGCATGCGTAAACTGTTTTATATAAACTGTTTATTTATATGCTTTTATTTATCATATGTTTTACATATTTATGTTTGTTGATACTCCTAGACTCCTGTCTAGGAAATCATTACACAGATCAAGTTATCAAATAAATTTAAGTACTCTCATGAGTAATACCTTAAATTTAATCTCTAAATCAACCCTTAGCCCATCAAGCTCAAATTCAAGAATCTAAATTCAAAGTGAAATCAAATGAACAAAATCAAAAGATCATATTCAAGGGAATCATAACTCAGTGTGTGATCTGAGATCCAAGAACCATAATCAAATCTATTATCATTGCAAATCATGGGAATTCAAAGGATCAAGAGACTCAAGGAATCATAAATCATAAATGTGTGTGAATCTTTGAAATAATGAAATCATTATAATCTAATGAAATCATTAATACTCAAGTCAAGGTGTATGTCAGTTGTATATGGAATCAAGACCACGTGTAACACACATATAAAGTCCCTTCAGGTATGGAAGACTCTTGTAGTCAGGCTATACGGGCAACAACGTGAACAATCATTGAAATCAATATCAAAGTCTAAGAGAATCAAGAGATCAAGAAATCACAGGATATCCTTAAAGTCCCCGCTTGTACAGAAGACCTTTGGGTCAAGCTGTAAGGGCAAAACAATAAAGTCCCCGCTTGTACAGAAGACCTTTGGGTCAAGCTGTAAGGGCAAAACATTAAAATCCCGCGCAGTTCAGGTGTACTCCTTGTGAGTTATGCCTGACATGGGTCACGTGTGAGAGGTTACAACTTGGACAACCACCAACAACTAAGTCTAACTGATTGAGTAAAATCATACCCAATCATCATGTCTTAGTTGTATTTAAATGTTTTATTTAATTAATAAATTAAATATTTGACATTTTACTATTATCACTGTCTTTTTGGGAAATCATATATCTATGAGGAACCCAATAAATCGAAGGCATATCAGGTTTCAATATCATGATCTAAATCAGAGGTGTTGGGTAAAAATGCTTAATTATCATTAACAACAGTGTCATATACATGTTAGTATGTGGTGGGATAGAGTCTGGGCTTGACCCTTTCGTGATTCCCTATATATAAGCATACCGATGTGGATATTACATGTGGAGTTAATGAGGTTAGGGTCTTTACCAAAATAGGTTTTCAAATCATTATCAAGTCATTTTCAAATCATTATCATACCATTTCCAAATCATTTTTCAAATACTAAACTATATGAACTCACCAACCATGTGTTGACTTGATCTTTTTGCATGACTTCTCAGGTGACGAACAGGTCAACTAAGGAGTTATTCCTTTCGTACTAGGACTTCAGATAGAAGGCTTAGCTTTTGGACCTGCATTATTTTTGAAGACATCATTATGCAAATTATTTTGTATATCTTGTGTAAATACAAGATAGAAATACATGATGTTAATGGTAGATTTACATTGTTAAATTATAAACAATACTGATGTAATTTAACTTTGTAATTCTATTATATTTAGCATTTCTCATTTGTATCATGTGCAATGTAAACAATCTGATCATCACGATTATCACTCACGATATCGCGCCCCGGGAACTTTCCGCCCGACGGGACAACCGATCCTATCCCGCCGGCTCGGGGTGTGACAGATTGGTATCAGAGCCATGGTTATAGAGAAATATAGGTCATTTGTTTAAACGGTTTGGCCTAGACTATAACCTAGGGACCCTGCATGTAGAGAAGCTAAGATTTAAGACTTTGTTGCATTATGTCTTCTGCATTCGATCATTGCACTAACCAATATTATTTTGGTTATGATCAGAATGCCGCCGCGAAGACAGACTCCCTCGTTACCACCTCTAGACTTGGCTCCACACTCCTCAACGCCATCTCCAAACGACTCACCACCGCCACCTCCTCCACCGCCTCCACCTCCTCCTCCACTGATCACCGAGGCATCAGGTTCAGGAACAACACCTATACTGGATCCTACTACTATAGCGTTGGTGACTCTACTGAGCAGTCAGATGACCAGCCAAATGAAGGAAGCGATACCGGAGATGTTCAACCTTCTCCGTAATGAGATGAACAACACTGGCAACTCATCTGGAGAAGCCAGTGGGAATACTGGTGGTACCTCACACTACTCCTACAAGTCATTCGTAGGATGTAAGCCGCCTAGCTTTAGCGGATTTGAAGGAGCCGTTGGATTAATCCAATGGATTGAAAAGATTGAGGCTACTCTGGACCTCTGCAGCTGTCCAGAGCATCATAAAGTACGCTACTCTGCTGGAACATTCAACAAGCGGGCTCTGACCTGGTGGAATGGTCAGATCAACGCCCGAGGAAGAGAAGAAGCCATGGCCATGCCATGGGAGGATTTCAAGACACTGTTGCGAACAGAGTTCTGCCCCAAGAATGAGCTGCAGAAACTGGAGGTTGAATTATCCAACCATGTGATGAAGGGGGCTGATCATATGGGGTATACTACTCGTTACCACGAGTTAGTTGCTTTGGTGCCTGACATGGTACCTACTTTGGAGAAGAGGATTGATAGATATGTAGGTGGACTTCCCGCCTGCATCCAGGGCATGGTTGTTTCAGCCAACCCTACCACTGTTGAATCTGCAGTAAGACTGTCTGGAAAACTTACTGATTTGATGGTTGCCTCTGGAGTTCTGAAGAAAGAGGCAGACACCGGCAAGAGAAAGGAAGAGACTTCAAAGAAGCCACAACATCAGCAACACCCAAAGAAGAAGCAGAAGTTCATAAAGAATTACACTGTGGCTACTCCTCTGAATCAAGTAGCAGTGGCACAACAAAATGTGCCCAAGAGGCAGTATATTGGCCCACATCCTCTGTGTACTAAATGCCAGTATCACCATGCTGCAAACAACCAGTGCCGTCAATGCACGGGTTGTGGAAGAAAAGGGCACTGGGTTCAGCAGTGCAGACTGACACCAAATCCAGCAGTCAACAATGCTGCACTAGCTCTCCCTCCACCAGCAAATCAGAACAATGGTGGATGCTTCAACTGTGGCGAACAAGGCCATTTTGCAAAGAACTGCCCAAAGAAAGCTCAACAGGCAGTTCAAGCTCCTCGTGGAAGAGCTTTTGTTATTGGAGCACCAGCTGCACGCCAGGACCCGAATGTGGTCACTGGTACGTTTCTCTTACATGACTTTTATGCATCTGTTCTATTTGACACTGGTGCGGATCAGAGTTTTATCTCTGCCGATTTTGCATGCCAACTAGATTCCATAGAAGAACAATTAGACTCCCCTTACATTATAGAAGTAGCTAACGGAAAACAGATCACAGTTAGTACAGTTCACAGGAATTGCCCATTGACACTTAATGGTCATACATTCTCTATCGACTTGATACCGATGGAGTTGGGTAGTTTCGACATCATTGTTGGAATGGATTGGCTTTCCTCTAACCGAGTGGAAGTTGTCTGTTCTGAGAAGCTGCTTCGAGTTCCATTACTAGATGATCGTGTGTTGGAAGTTAGAGGGGATCAGGCAAAACGAAGTGTCAAAATCATTTCATGCATAAAGGCGCGTAAGTGTTTACAGAAGCAGTGTGTAGCTTTCTTGGCTCATGTAGTGGAAAAAGAGAAAGACAAGAAGAAGATACAAGACGTACCAGTAGTAAGAGAGTATCCAGAAGTATTTCCTGAAGACCTACCAGGTTTGCCTCCTGTGCGACCGGTAGAGTTCCGAATTGATTTAGTTCCTGGAGCAACTCCTGTTGCTAAATCTCCTTATCGGTTAGCACCTTCGGAGATGCAGGAATTGTCGAACCAGTTGCAGGAGTTACTGGATAAAGGATTCATCAGACCGAGCTACTCACCTTGGGGAGCTCCGGTCTTGTTTGTGAAGAAGAAAGACGGATCGTTCAGGATGTGCATAGATTACAGGGAGCTAAACAAACTAACCATCAAGAATCGGTACCCATTGCCGAGGATTGATGATTTGTTTGACCAACTGCAAGGAGCTCAATACTTCTCGAAGATTGATTTGCGGTCTGGTTATCATCAGCTCAGAGTTCAAGATGAAGATATACCGAAGACGGCTTTCCGAACCAGATACGGGCATTACGAATTCCTAGTAATGCCTTTCGGATTGACGAACGCACCAGCGGTATTCATGGATCTCATGAACCGAGTGTGCAAGCCGTACTTGGATCAATTTGTCATTGTCTTTATTGATGACATACTGATTTATTCCAAGAGCAAAGCAGAACATGAACAACATCTCAGGAAAATCTTGGAACTGTTGATGGAACAGAAACTTTATGCCAAGTTCTCTAAGTGTGAATTTTGGTTAAGGGAAGTTCAGTTTCTTGGTCACGTAGTCAACAGTGAGGGAATACACGTAGATCCCGCCAAGATTGAAGCAATAAAGAACTGGGACACTCCGAAGACACCAACGGAGATACGGTATTTTCTGGGATTGGCAGGTTATTATAGGAGGTTCATCTCGAACTTTTCTAAGGTAGCTTTGCCACTCACTAAGTTAACTCAGAAAAGTGAACCGTTTGTCTGGGAACAGAAACAAGAAGATGCTTTTCAGACACTGAAGCAGAAGTTATGTAATGCTCCAATTCTATCACTCCCGGAAGGATGTGATGACTTTGTTGTTTATTGTGATGCATCCCATCAGGGACTTGGGTGCGTACTGATGCAACGAGACAAAGTTATCGCTTATGCATCGAGACAGTTAAAAGTTCATGAGAATAATTACACTACTCATGATCTTGAACTGGGAGCAGTGATTTTTGCACTGAAAATCTGGAGACATTACTTATATGGCACTAAGTGTACCATATTTACTGATCACAACGTAAATACAAATCTGAAAACGAATAGGCCCTGTAGCCTACGAACTAAACCTGCCAGATGAGCTGAGCAGTGTACACAACGTATTCCACATCTCGAACCTCAAGAAGTGCCTACCTGATGAGACACTTGTTATTCCTCTCGAGGAAATACAAATCGACGAACAATTGAACTTCGTTGAGGAACCGGTGGAGATTATGGACCGGGAAACCAAGAAGCTCAAACTCCGTAAAATACCGATAGTAAAGGTGCGATGTAATTCGCGACGCGGACCGGAGTTCACGTGGGAACGTGAAGACCAGATGAAACAAAAGTACCCACACCTGTTCGCGGAACAGACAAACACTGACAACACAAGTTGAATTTCGGGACGAAATTTTTTCTAACATGGGGAGGATGTGACACCCCGTATTTTCCAGGTCAGCTTTATAACTATTTAAATGTTTATTTAAATGCTTATTGTACACGTGGCACTAGAATTAGATCAATTTAGAGTGACACGTGGCACGACATTACAAACACTGATACGCAACAGGATAATTCGTGGAATTATCGGCAAACAACACACACGTGTCAAAACACACGAACGTTGGTGAACGTCTAGCACACTGTGTAGCACAACACTCGAAACCTCACGAAACACTCACACATTGAACTTGGAAGTTCAAGCGAGGCCAAACGGTAGTTCGTAAACGTGAAAACGGCAACGAACGGATCAAACCAATGAGAATGGGCCTATTGGGCTCACCAGGGGATCTGTCGCGCTACGGGACGGTCCACAAGGACACTGTCGCGATACGCGACAAGTGGCGGGGGGAAATTTAAACGCGGGACTCTCTCGCGTTACGCGAGGGGAACCCTTGAACGTGTCGCGCTACGCGACGAGACCCAGTTCGCAGAAAATCTTTTAAAACCCAAGAAAATCATATCCTACTCTACCTTAATCATTTTCTTCGACTGCACACTCAACTTTCCGACTTTCTTCTTCCTCTACACACCTGCAACAGCATTGGAAGCCATTAGAGACCTCATTTGAAGCTTGGGAAGCTTAGAGAACTCAAAGGAGAAGGTCATATAAGCTTGAGCACCATCCCTCCCTTCTTGCATTCGTCGAATCCAACGATCCAGGAGTCTTAGAAGCTGCTCAAGCATCGTTTTAGCAATCAAGAAGCATTAGAAGGTAGTATTTACATTCCTCCATGGCTAGAATGTCCATTTCTCACCACTACACACACATGCATGTGGTAAAACCCACATGCAAACACCCATGGCTCACATGCACGAGTTTGTTTTCTGGGTTTGTTGACCTCACTATGTTTTATGATGATCTAAAGTGATTATATGATGTTTTATGATGATTTATGATGATGGGTTTAAGCCTTGGTGCTTAAAATGAGGATTTGTGACAATATATTGCCATGCATGTACGATCCATGATGTTTAGGATGATAGTGAGTATATAGAAATGTTCATGAATGAGATTGAAGGATGATTACATGTTTAGATGATGTTGAAATGGTTGAAAAAGCTATTTTTGATGAAACTTTCTATTTATAGTAACTTTTTATTTACAAAATGGTGTTAGGAATGATATGGTGAACATGCATGTATGTAGAATTGCTCTTAGGTTGATAATATGATGATTTGAATGTTTAGATTATGATTTTAATGATGATTATGGTCATATGTGATAAGTTACTATTTTTAGTAACTTTATTTGTTGAAATCATGTTAAGTAATGATTTGGACTATATTGGTATGTTTAAAGTAATGCTAGATTGATTATTATGATGGTGGATTATGAGAAAATAGGATTGGAAATGTTAAAATGATTGTTTTCATGAAAAACAACAAAGTTACTATTTATAGTAACTTTATTTTTACAAAACCCGACTTAGGAACATTTTGTATGATTTGAGCTTGCTAAGCAGTTTAATATGTTATACCATGATGAATAGATGCTAAGTTAGATGGTTTCCGATGTCGCGTATGCTAAAAATGGAAACTTTCCATTTTAGGAAACTTTTATGTGTTAACATGCTATAAACGATCTATGTGACTTCGTATGATGAAGTGTTATGTGTTAACATGATCACATAGGACAAACGAGCATGCTAGAACTATGAAATCGTTATGCTTTGTGAACTTTCCATAAATGGAAACTTACTATAAATAGTAAGTTGTCCATAGACGCGACATGCGCGTCTTGCACACGACGAGCACTTACACACTCGTTACACGATTCACAACCGTCACACGGTTCACCAACGGGTCGTTGACTTGACACGGTCAAACTTGGTCAACTCTAGTCAAACATGGTCAAACACGGTCAATGTGGACCAACACAGTCAAACACGGTCAATGTGGACCAACACAGTCAAACACGGTCAATGTGGACCGACACGGACAAACATGAACAACCAAGGGTTGTTGGACACAAACACGAGCACTAACACAACCACTAGCACTGTCACTTACACAAACTCACAAACGGTGTACGATATAGGTTGACGGTGACCGACACGCCTTACGACGCGGGAGCTTACGCTTACATTCGATTCATTTCACTAAGGTGAGTTTACGGCCCCTCTTTACTCTTTTTCAAACGCTTTTAAATAGGGGGAGAATACTTGTTGCATCGAGTCAAACATCTATTACTGTACAAACATTTTGGTGTATGCTGGTTTATTAGACAAACATTAAGTGTTGTAATCGTAAGAAGTCCTCACAAAGTCTTACCGTTAATGTACAAACAACGAGGCGAGTTTGAATGGATCCGTTTGGGGTGTGACTAACCCCGCGTGGCGAAATATTGACTGGATGTCATAACACGTGAAAACTTGACCTATCTTGCCATGTTATTACGAGACATGGCGGAGGCAAAGACTAACAAGTCTAGTTCGGTAGTGACGCACTGACACTTTGGGCCAAGGGCTCGATACTAACATATGATAAACATCATGACACACTTTTACTACTATATGTCTATCAAAACCTGTGAACTCACCAACCATTGTGTTGACACTTTTTAAACTTGTATTCTCAGGTAACTAGCAAACTATAGATGACAGGAATGCGCACACTAAGGGACGAGCATTAGGAACATACATGCATCGTGTCTTGTCATTTGAAAACAATTTACTTTTATCCTGTTAAACAATGATGTGTTAAACTATTTACATTTCCGCTGCATTTTGTAAAACAATTAATTTTCCGCTGCAACACATTATGACAACTTCTATTCCGCTGCAAATTATTTTGTTAAGTGTATGTGTCAAACTTGGATTTGTAAACGCATATAGAGTTGTTCTATATGACCTTGAGCTGTGATCCTGGACACTTCACATCCACGTGGACATACACCACGAGTGGGAATTTGGGGGTGTGACATATGTGTCGAGAAACGATGATCGTATTCGAGAAATACGAGAAATTCGGCTCAAAACCATGACATTGGGCTTATTGGGCTCAACCGAAACCCATCGCGGTACGCGATGGGCACCTAAATGGGCCATCGCGGTACGCGAAGCCTGGGCGGGGGAATTTGAATTCTCCGAACACCATCGCGGTACGCGACGACCGATCATCTGCCACCATCGCGGTATGCGGCGTGTTTCGAGAACAGAATGATTATTTTAATCATCGCGGTACGCGATGATGCTTTTTGGATAATTTCCGCGGTACGCGACGGCCCCAACACGCATAAAATCTTTATAAACCCAATGTTAATCATTTCTGCCGCCCTACACCACTTCTCTCGACTGAAACTCATCTTCTTCGACCCCCATCACTCTGTGAACGCCATTGGAGGCACTTGAGGTCCTTGAGGAGCAATTTCGAAGACATTCTAGAGGAGCATTGAAGATTTGAAGCCAAAGAACACCATATCTACTTCTTGCTCGCGATTAGCATCATTCCAGCAAAGATTAGGGCTTCTACAGATCTGCTCTAGCCTTTCCTTGACGTTCTAAAGCCTTGTAAGGTAGCTCTTGTGTTCAATCTAGCCTAAAATCACTTGTAGTCGCACATGCAAGCCACTTAGGCCACATGCATCACCATCACCACCATTAACACGAAATTGTGATGTTCTAGATATGCTATTTGGTGATTTACTTACTGACTTGATGATCTTGTAATGATCCATGATGATTTTGATGAGGATAGATGACTATATGTTAATTTCGCAATGATATGGTTACTTTAAACAACATGCATGTATGATCTACCATGTTTTATGCAAATTTCAGTAATGAAATGATCTTAGAATTGATGTATGAGATGTTCTACATGATTAGGATGGTTGATTTTGATCAAGATATGTCAAGAACATGATAGTTACTATAAATAGTAACTTTAATGTTACTAAGTGTGTGTTTTTGATGAAATAACCACATGCATGTGTTTAGATCTATATGTTATGTTTAAAAATGATGTTTGAAAGTTAAAAGATGGTTGTTTGATGCATAGGAATATTTAGAATTGCCAAAATCATGATTTCTATGAATGTTACTATAAATAGTAACTTTTTATCACAAGATTACATACGGATGACGGATATGATAATGTCTTGAGTCAAACATGATTATTGGATGATAATATGATGATATTGATAGGCTTGAGTTGTTGAAAGATTGGATTTTGTGTATTTCTCACGAGTTACTAAATATAGTAACTTTATTTTGCCAAATCGTGAATAGGAACATGCTAGTCATAACGGGTATGATTAGATGACTATTTAGGACAAAGATAATGATACTAGATGATGTTGATTGTTAAATTTGGTGAAATATGCTTGCTTGTGCACACTTTCTAATTATGGAAACTTTTACGCGCAAACTATGCTAAACCGGCTATGTGTAACGATGTGCTATTTGATAACATGCTCATTTAGGATAAATATGCATGTTAGAACAATCGAAATGTGATTTAATGCATGACCTGCCTAATATGGAAACTTTCCTAAAATAGGAACTTACTATAAATAGTAAGTTTCCTCATGGGAATGATTTTTGGTATCCGTACACCTCACACACACTAAATCGCACATTACACGAGCACGTGATCCAAACCGTCACCAACGGGTCGTTTGGTCAAACAAGGTCAACACGGTCAAACATGGTCAACACGACCCACTTAACAACTTGGTGTTGTTGAACACGAACATGGTCCTGTGAGGCCCACATGTACGCAAACACGAACTCATAGTACCTATGTGATATAGGTGACTACTAGCCAGCGAGCTACACGAACTCTCTTGAGCAAACGCAGTTCACAAACTCAGGTGAGTTTACGGCCCCACTTTTATTCTTTAACTGTTTTGCTAAACTATTGGGGTGAGATTACTATGCAACTGCTTTAGGTATATGACTGGTATGTTGTGAAAACTATTTTCGAGTGTAACTTTTATCGCATAAAGTCCTCACTTATCCTTACCGTCAATTGTATGACAAACGAGTCGTTATTACGTAGTACTACTGGGTTTGACTAGCCCCACTCGACAACAACGTTGACTGGAGGTCATAACGAGTGTAATATCGATGTTGATGTCGGGTTCAGCGATGACCCGCGGAGGCAAATGGAAACAGTCGAGTTTCGGTAAGATGACATGACACACTCACGGATCGTAGATCCAACAACTAAACTTAAACATACCCAGTATATATCTGTTTACTATTTGTGTCTGTCTAAGCCTGTGAACTCACCAACTTTTTAGTTGACACTTTTCGCATGTATTCTCAGGTAATTGAATGGAGCACACGCAAGGACACGCACAAGGACACGCTAAGGAGTCTGGCACACATATAGACTCATGTCCTAGGCTTGCGTGCATTTGATGTATTTGAAAATAAGTTTAACTATGTAGTGTCTGTTTCAAACAATTTACTTTCCGTTGCAACTTATTTGTCTTATGATGTTAAAACACTTTCCGCTGCATATTGAATGAAACTATGTTATTTTACATACATGTGTGATTGTGTAACTCATATAGAGTCGTTCTATATGACCATGAGCTGTGATCCTGGCCACGTCACACCCACGTGGACTGACACCACGAGTGGGAATTTGGGGGTGTGACAGTCGTGTATTAGTTCCCCGACCAATTGTCCAATTATAGCTCATGGGCTCCCGTAACCGAGCTGACGAGTTCAATGTTTGCCCCTTCCCAATGTCCTTGTCGCAAGACATTGTGTGTTTTAGCCTTATTGAGTGCCCGCTCGACATCTAGTCGTGGTTTTAGCTACGAACCACGGGCGAGGATTGTCAATCACAAATAGAATCTATTCTCAATAATCACGCCCCCCCCACGGTTAACGGTTACAGAATAGGGGACTTAGCGACAAATGTGTAACCCGTGAAATAATGACAAGTTCGATCATGTGTTCTCCCCACTGTCACGTGTTTCAACCAAATGTTTTACAACGCTTTCGTTTTCATGCTTCACAAAATATATCGAAAGCGTTTCAGAGTTCCACCTGATTCAGTCAGGTTTCAAGTTTCACAAAATATATCGAAAGCGTTTCAAAGTTCCACCGGATTCAGTCAGGTTTCATGTTTCACAAAATGCATCAAAAGTGTTTCAGAGTTCCACCTGATCTAATCAGGTTTTATATTTCACAAAATGTATCGAAAACGTTTCAATGCTTCACAATAATCAAGATGTTTCGAATGAGTTTTTATGTTTTCTCATTCCCCGAGTTTCAAAAGCCAAAATACAGAAAATAGGTTCGTGAACTCACCTGAGTTGATTCAAATCAATAACAATGCACAACGTTCGTATCACTAGTTCTTGAAATCTAAACCTGTATGTCATTAGAGTTCTATGAGTTACTTAAGTTTAATCTGACTCTCAGAACTTTCCTTAGTTTAACATCTCACAACGTGTGTTAACTGAGAACCTATAATGATTTAGGTTCTTATTAAGAAACTTATATAACTTGTTGGTTTAATCAGGACATTCAATTCCCAGATTAACCAAATTAATATTGTTGTTGATTATATCACCAAAACAGTGTCTCAATAGATTCCAGATTTAGAAATAGTTAATCCTTGTCATTGATCATTCCAAAGAATGATCAGGACAATCACAACCATTGTTATAATCAAATGGTTAAACCATTATGATCTATGATATGGTTTCATGATAATCGGACATTATAACGGATCAAAACAAAGATTTCACCGTTAACCTGTCGAGTTCTTCGTTTCTAACTATTCCTAGCCATCAGCTAGGCAATAATCAACAACAATAACCATGAAATCACGTTTAAAATCTAGATCTAATTCATATATTATCAAACTAATAGAAGAGGTCGAATCGTTACCCTTTAGAACGGATTTCTTGGATGAAAACGATGATCAAGACTTGTAGAAACGTTCCCTAGCTCGATCCGGATGTTTGGATGGCTTCAAATCTGAGTTTATATGTAGAAAATAGCTCTGTTCGTCAAGAAATCGCGTATTATAGACCAGAAATGAGTTCTGATTGAGTAGGACATATTTTTATAGCAGATGGGTCCTTCGTGTACCGCCAAGAGTGGAAAGAGGGTCCTCGGCGTACCGCCACCGCCTTAGTCAGATTTCAATTTTGCTTTCGCGATTCCGGGAGCATACGAACTCCGTTTTACGCGCCGTTTTCGCCCACGTTCACAATTTTTCGAGCTCTTTCCAACCATTATAATTTCAAGACCTGAAAAGTTCAAAATATATGATCTCTTATTTAACGCTATATTCGACTCAGTGTATCTTGAAATCGGAGCCTCGTTTCGTGATTTCGCTTACACTCATTCTCTTTATTTCCATGTGATGATTCTAACCTGAAAATTGCGAATTGTCACACTTTAGGTTCTCATGTGCATTGAAAATGTATAACAAATCAAGTTAGACCTTAATTGGTACATAATTTTTATGATGGATAACAATTCAAGATATAAGTATTTGTAGACCTGATCGCTTGCGGTGGTTTTCTATTTATTTCTTCCGAGTAGTCAGGTTTTGAAGAGACCTGTCAGGTTTATCATGTAAGTGGGTTCATATGATTATAAAAAAAATAAAAACAAAA
The DNA here is from genome assembly GCA_009363875.1 of Mikania micrantha. Lineage (NCBI taxonomy): Eukaryota > Viridiplantae > Streptophyta > Magnoliopsida > Asterales > Asteraceae > Mikania > Mikania micrantha. The sequence goes on along the minus strand of CM018689.1, from coordinate 50,647,467 downwards.
TTTTAAACAACATAAAACATGCATATCTTTACTTTCATTTATATCACATATAACTAACACTTTTAGTTATCCTCATCGGTACACGTAGAGTAAAGAAGTTATATATATATATATATATATATATATATATATATATATATATATTAGCAGCAACACCTAAAATATCTAAGATAATGTTGTCACCCCCAAGCCTTGAACTCACAACCTTCTGGTTGGTAGGAGAACCCGTGAGAATGCTAAAGGCACCATCTAAGTAGGTTGGAAGGTGTTCAGTTTTTTAATTATATTCGAAATCATTACAATTTGGTTCGATTTGGTTCAAAAATCACCAACTCAATATTAGGTTCGAATTTTCAAATTTGAATTCAATTCGATTCAAAGTCTGATATTGAATTTCGAATCGAGTTTCAAATTTGAAAAAATACTTTTAGTTATATATGATGAGTACTTTAATCTTGTCTTAATTTTTAATATTATAATAAATAAAAATCTTTTTTTTGGCACTTTTCATATTTTCAAACTAATATTGTCAAATGTTATCTTTTTATCATCCAACTCATTATCTCTCCCATTTATTAATTATAATTTCGCTCATATTAATAATTATAATATGAATGATAATATTTATCTTTTTCACATCAAAAATAGTTTTTTAACAAATTAAAAATCAAATTTTCTACTATAAAACACTTATGATAGAGATATTAAACAACACGATTTTTGCAAACAAATGACTTTTTTTAACACGAAATGCCTAAAAATATTATTTTTAAAACCAAAAATAAAAAAAATGATAGGGAAAATTACACTTTTGGTTAATTATGTTTCATATTTTTTTCAAATTTAATTATTTAACTTTAATAATTAGTAAAACAGTACTTTGTCTTTTTTTTTTTTATCTTGCAACATATATTTTTTGACAATAAAACTAACTGAAGTTTTTAACATCAGTTAGTTTAAAATTTTAGTCATTACAAATTAAGAAGTTTGAGTACAAATTCTTTAGTTATTTAAGTTTTTAATTATTTTTCTTAAAGTACATGTTATATTTATTCATTTTATATTAAAATATCGATTTATAAATTCTAAATTTTTATTATTAGTTACTTAATATTTTATATTAAATTCAACTAGACGAACACGACATAATAGTCTAGCGTGTGTGTATGTAAACTGAGCTTTAGGCCACAAGGAGTGGTCCCAATCTTCCCCACTTTTTCCCATTGTCACATCAGCTTTTCCCACTTTTTCTCATTTTGCACGGTTTTGTCCCACTTTTCCCCACATTTTTAATGATTTATTTTAATAAAAATTAAATAGATTCATTAAAAATAAAATATAAAATTACATTAAAATTTAAAAAGATATTACATTAAATTAAAAAGATATTACATTAAATTAAAAAAAAACCACAACAATTATAAAAAATAAGCAATAACGATTAAAGACATTTAAAATCCTAGTTATTCGGGTGAATGTTGGGTTGGTTTCGGTGCTAAAATAATGATCAACAAGCCTCTTGTGTGATTCGGCACGATCGTCCCGACGTATATACCTTTTAAAAAATATTGTAACATATATATTGTAAAAAACATAATAAAAAAACAAATATACTAAAAAAATTGTTTATACATTCTCGAAGAGGATGCGGTGGATCCAAACTCGTTTAAACTCGTGGCCACAAAGGTTGACAAAAACTGAAAGTTTCGTTGTATGATATTGATCTCGTCGTCTTCAAAACTTGACGATTTACTTTCAAATGGGGGAAGCTCAAACTTAAACGGATCTATTGGTTTAAACTTTATAAAATTTGATTGTAGAATGAAAGAAGAAAATGATAAAGAATGTGAGTTGTGATGTAAAAAATAGTGAGATTTTATAGAGTTTGATTTTTTTTAAACCCTCAACGGCTATTTTTCCCCCTCCCCACGCTCGGCTACAATCGGTGAGGACACCCCGATTTCCTCCACCCCATTTCCGGGGGCCCGGTATTCCCGGCCGGCCCCGGATCGGTGGTTTCTTCCCCGAATCCTTCCCGTGTCCCACTCTGTCCGCTCTTATAATTGAGTTATTTAATTTAATGTTCTGATTATTTGGTGTTTTGAATGTTTAAATTAATTTAATGTTAATTCTGTAAATAAAATTTAACAAATTATTTACCAAAATTCTAATTGAATCAAATCAGGTTCGATTCAAATTCGAATAGAGCCGAATTTCAAATTTGATATTGAATTCTAATTGGTTTATTTGATTTTTTTATGAAATAGAATCGAATTAGAATCCTACTAAAAAAATCAAAATTAAAAATTATTCGATTTAATTTATTCGAAATCCTATTCGTTTATTGTTATTATCAGCTCGTTCGAAACCAAACTCAGTGCCCGCAATGGCACTTTCACCATAATTATCGATTTTATCAAACTAACACAATACAATGACTGAATCATTATTTTTGCATATAAAAAGATTGTTAATAGTGGTTGTCTCAATCAAAGCCCCTAATTAAATTATTAACACATGTCTTTTGCAATGTTAATTAATTATATATCAAAGCATATCATCACTACAAGAGCTTGCTAGGCTGCTAATCTCATGGACCACTTTGAAAAGCATGAACAGATACCCACTATTTGCTTATTACATGTGATCTCCACCTATGCCTTTGGAATCTTAGCATAATATGGTTGCATGTTCTCTCGCCTCACCTTTATTTTATTTTATTTTTTTAATTAATGGCCACTTTTTCGATTGCAAGTGTCAAATGAAAGGTTTGGGTTCAATGGCGGAACTTGAAAGTCAAAGAAGGGGGCGGAAATTTATGAAACTCAGACAACATGTTAATAAAAAAATAGTTTATTAGGATAAGTTTTAGTGATTTTTTCACTAAATATGTTATTAATTATTTCTAAATGTTTGAATTCATTGCATTTATATAGTTTTTTTTGTTATCCATCTTGACCCGCATTGTGTTTAGGCGTTACTCATCTCAACTCTTTCAATATTATGATGGTACACATTTCAACCCATTATACTACAATTGATTACCCAAACCAATTCATTTCCTTTGATTTGGGTAAAAATTTCCACCTCTAGTTTCTTGCATACCTAATTCCAAAGTGTCAATATAAGACTAGCCTATTAGACAAATGTTTCGTCTTTTAAAATGAGAGATTATGGCTTTTAGTTCAAGTATATGTAATAATGTAATTAATTAAAAAACCAAATCCCAAACCAGTTTTCTTCTTCACCGTTAATTGATTCATATACTTTGAAAAAGTAAGTATGTGTGAGGCTTTTCAATGAACTATTCGAAGAAAAGTTCGTTACAAAAACGAACAAGTATATACAACATATTTTTTTTATTTAATGAAATGAACAACATAATTAAACACATGTCAAGATTGTTCATTTACATTTTTTTTGTTCATTTACATGCGCTAATGTTTTTTCGTTTAAACTCCTCCACTTGTTTTCAATTATAAATATTCATTTAAATTTATATATTACTTACCAGTAATGCTTAATAGTACTAACATATTAGTTCATTAATTATCCTTTTTTACATTTATTTTGAGTAGTAGAAACAAAATAATACCAAGTAAAAGCAAAATCAATCATACATCCTAAATGATTAAGATTGAGATTTTTAGTTTTGCTAGCACTACAAGAAAAGATAACTAATGGGACAAACCCTACAGCGACGACTAAACCTCGTCCCTATACATTGAGCTATAGCGACGACAGGTCGTCGCTGTAGCTGAAGACGAAAAGGGCAGGTTTTGACCTAAACTTTGGCGGTTTTGCGAAAAACCTATAGCGACTAATAGTCGTCGCAATAGGTAGAATTTACGTTTTTTTGTTTTTTTTCATTTTTTTTTTTATTCTGGCGACGACCTATCGTCGCTATAGAGTAACCAATAGGGACGACACGTGTAGTGACAACTTTTCTGGGCTATTGCGACTAACCTATAGCGACGACCACGCAGCGACGGCTTTTCTGGGCTATTGCGACGACTTTTGTCGTCGCTATAGGTGGCTTTTCTTGTAGTGTAGTGGTAAGGGTGTTGGGCATCAACCTTTAGGTCATGAGTTCTAGTCATGGACTCATGGGGGTGACATTTTCTCCGCAAGGTCACTGACCCGGGTGATTGCGCTCGCGTTTTACCCATTCCCCTCGGTTAGTCGGGTATTGAGGGGGCCCGGGGTTTACAACCTTTACAACGCAAGTGCGTTCCCCAGTCATCAAAAAAAAGTATATTTTCTATAATAAATAATTAAATATTAATATAAAACATTAAATTAATACATTTTCTCTTATAGGTAAATGGTGTAGTGCCAGATGAGCATCAAGTCTTGTGATCTTAATTAGGTCGTTTATTTCCAAGAAAACGAAAATGCGTTTGGTGGTATTGGATAAACCATAAGAACATGTGTAGTGGTCACTACATTGAAATCATTTCCTACTAAAATTTTCTGTTATATATGTTATCACTTATTGAAAACCTTAAAACCACATACTGGTCACCGCACCGAAAAAACCATTAAAAAAGAGAAAGGAGGAGTCGGGGAGTAGGCCAGGGCCACTGGCCGCTAATTTGGAGCCCTGGATTGGGGGTGGTGTGCCCGTCTGGCTCCGCCAAATGAGGGAAGGCCGTTGGGGGCGCGGGAGGGGTATTACACCCAGCCTAAACATTTACATCTTTAAACTTTGATCTAAGGATTCTAAGATAATCCAGAAAAACGTGTTTGATCAAAAATCATGAAAATATGATCAGGATTGCAAAGATAATTAACTCTAGAGTCCTAAGTTTATTCGTCCTTTATTGGCTTGAATATTGAAGTAAAAAAGGTAAACATATCTAGAAATAAAAAAAATAAATAAAAAGTTGCAAATATGGTAATCATATGAGAAACTATGTGTTGTATTGTAATATAGCCATCATATGTTAATTTAGGTACTTTGTAAATTAAATTGTCATGCATTTCGTTGTTGACATGAAGCAAGGGGACGAAAACAATATTGGAACAACACATTTAGACTGTCTTGAAGGCATTTGGGTATTACTTTACTAAGCAGATTATGACAATAAATGATTATAAAAACTGTTTGACAGAAAGTTAATTTGTTTATATTCGTTTGTTTGATAAATAAACGAATATGAATCATATCATTCTAGATAACATTCGTTGCTCTTAAAGAGGAATACCCAAAATTCTACCTTTTAGAACCAATCAAAGAGGCTACGAACAATGATAAAACTCAAAATATTGATTCGGTCTTAATTACTTTAGGATTTCTCAGTAAACAATATTTGTAACAGAATTTTTGTCATGCATCTTTAGTATACAATTACAAATTTGTTACATCCGGCCCTGAATTGCTGCAACCCGAGCACGTTTAACTGTAAAGTTTTCATGTGTTTCACAGCCAACTAAGCCTGATGTAGGATTTGCTTAGTATGTTACAAAATTAGACACTTTAATCACTTGAATTTTTCATTGATCAAATTGGAGGACCAATTTGATGTATACATTCCGTAATTTGAGAGAACTATTAATAATCCAAGAGATGGATTAAAGAAAAGCCGACTAAGTTTAGTTTATCACCAAATGATGGTGATGCATTTGGAATTATTTGGTTTGCTTGAGTCATCCCCTCTAACTACTAGACGTTTTCTTCAATTAAGCCAGTTTTTATTGTCAATATTCAATAATGCACATGCCAACGACTTTCGTTTTAACTCATTAGTTTTGTGCTCATGTTTTTATTATTAAGCGTTTTTTGGTAACCTCTTAATGACCATTAAGAGGATATCTCTTTATGATCCGTGGTCTCTTAATGGTTAAAAGATAATATTAAGTCTGAAAAGTACAAAGACCCTTCCCTGCTCCGACCGTCGGCGACTCCCTGCTCCGATTGTCACTGACAAACCCTCTTCAAGGTCGACGACTATTCGAGGTCGAGATCGACTGAGGGCGACAAACCCTCTTCGAGGGCGGGGTCGATTGAGGGCGACGAACCCTCTTCGACGTCGAGGTTGATCGAGGGCGACGACTCGATTAAGTCGTGCGGTGAAGGGGTAGTGCGGCGACAACGACGACGCCGGTGGAAGGGAGAGGTGGAGCGGCGACGGTGGTGGAGGGTTCTGTCGAAGGGGATAAGCAGATGTGAGGAATAGGCTTGGAAGATGTGGGAAGAGGTGACAAGGGTTTGGTTTACATCTGCGTCAAGAAAAGGACAGACAAATCTTTTTTAATGAAATATATTCGAGAAAACAAACAGGCTGTAGATCTCCAACATCTACCCGTGTCTGCGTGACATAGACATAAGAGGCCATGAAGATATTTTTGGAAAAAAAAACAAACAACACCTAAGAGGTAGCTTGTTAATAACCATTAAGATGCTTAATGTTGCTAAATAATACTTAACTTCTTTAATCAATCCTAAACCTCAAGAATTCCTCTCTCACACACGCGCGCGCGCATAATATACGTCACACACACATATACGAGTTATTATAGTATTTCTTAAAAATTAAAATTTAACCAATAACGTACTATCATCCCTTACAAGTTACAACAACATTTTATCTAAGAATTAGCTAATTGTTGTTTTAGCTAGATATACAACAAGTCACTTTGAATACTAATTATATATAAGGAATTAAAAAAAAGGATTATATATTTTAATCCTATGATTTATTAAGAATTAAACTGTTTATGATGATAATTGGACTTTGTCCTGAGGTTGGGAATCTTGAACATATAAGTCAACTCGTTGAGGCTGTCAATTATACAAAAGATTGCCAAGGTTTTGTCTTTAATTTCAACTAGTGTGGTCATGTGAAGCAGCTAATGACAACGCTAAATACAAATTTAATTAATTATGATTTTTAATGATATTTACCAATTATTAAAACAATTTTTTTTTAATAAACCTATTCTAGAAATTAATAAATCTAAAGAAATTTTATTTATATAGGAGATGGATCCATTGAAAACCCACTTAAGTTGAGAAAACTTTGAAAATCTTGAAAAATATACATGTAATTTTTTTTTAAATTTTTTACAGTTTTGTAATATTAGAGTTATTTTTATATAAAAAGCGACGACCAAATTTTTTTAAAATAATTAATTTGCAAACGATGTAACATATGTAAACGTCATGTACCATATCTGTTAGGTTTGGATGAAGCAATTAAATCTATATCACATTGTTTACAAATTAATTTTTTAAAAATATTTTGTAGGCTTTTTTATCAATTTTCTTTGATAAAAATAACCATAATAATTTTTCAAAACTGGAAAAAAGAATAAAAAATAAAAATCATTTCTTACATGGTTTTTTTAAATGTTTTCAAAGTATTCTCAACTCAATAGGGTTTCTTACTTATACATGCCCTATGCGTGTGTGTATTAGTTAGCCAAAATTTTGAAATAAATAAATGATGAAAAAGAAAAACATTGTGATTTGGACATATTCTAGCCATTAACACACATTTGGATATTCATTTCATGTTTTGAAGGGGTGTTAAATGGGGGCTTCTCTTGTCTTTGTGGTTTATCTTTCATGAAGCTAAACAATGCACGAGTTATACGAACAAAACCGAAATAATCTAATTTTATATTACTTTTTTATGCATATTAATACATTAATATTACAAATTTACAACCAAAAATAAAAATATATGTAAAATAATTACATGTAAATTATAAAACCTGCTAGAAATTTGTCATTTTTCTTTTAAATTTTAACAAACACCCAATAGGATATACAACACATTTTTTTATTTTAAAAATAAAAAGATTAAACAAGTAAACCTACGATCTATAAAGTCAACCAATACATGACATATTTAGCTAAAAAATTTTGCAGTATTGACTCAAAACCAACCAAAACTCATTTTGACTAAACCTAATTAAACCTATGAATTTCATATTTGGTTCATGTTTGTGTTAGAATTTCACAATATCAATTATTTTCTTTGACATATAAAGTGAAGCAACAAGAAATAATGTTACTGGTGAGTTGAGGATCGGTTTGAATCAAGCAAAAGGGGCATAGAGCCTTTAGATAAATTAGAATGTTGTTTCAAGTTACATGATCTATTAATTATTTTCTTACACCAAAAAAGCCATTTGTTTCAATAATATTTAGGTAATTGTACATCAAGATGCCTCTTAAAAATTAGGTAAAAGGTTTGAAAAAAATATTGTAAAACTATTGTTAGATTAATTATACCTTCTTATGTGAAGAGGATTTATGGTTCTAAATAACACTTGAATTTGAGTTTTAGTTGAAAGTTGGGTCGAACAGACTAAAACAACTAGGGGAAATTTTATGGTCATTTCTTATATATAAAAAAAAATTTAACCATTATTTACACTAATTCATCTTCGAAAGATTTGAACACTTGATGTCAAAGAGAATAATATCTTAGGTTTGAATTATGGCATATTATAATTAAAAAAAAATTATAAGCACGAGACATGTTCATTATAATTGGATGCCTATAGTCTAAGACTCTAAGTTCAGCTCTAGGCTTTGTGATTTGGGTTTTAGATCTGGATATTAAACTTTACCTACTTTTTTTGTTGGAGAATTTCAGAGATCAAAACCAGGATTTCTATTGGATTATATATGATATTACTTTCTGAAATCAATATTTCTAATTTTTCGAGTTCAAGAAATTTGATTTGGATAATCAAAGAGAATTCCATGTGTGATATGTATTTCGAATTATGTTTCTTCGCATATGTTTCTACGTTTAATCACCAGATGAATATAACAATTAATAGTAGTTAACATTCACGGGTGTATATGCGAGTCAAAACGTCAGGGGCGCTTCCCCTAGGACCCCGCAAAAGGGCTCCCTTGACCCCGACTTGGTCTGAAGCTTAGAAATATTACTTAAGCGTGCATTCTGCCTCTCCAAGCTCTTTAAGATCCTATACATGCATCCAATTACACTAAAATATACAACATGTTTAAGATTAAACTTTATTCGAGACAAAATAATACAAATTCTTTTGCTAAATATTGGTCAATACCAAAAATACTGTTTGTGACAGTTTCGTGTTAGTTGTTTGATTGCTAATTTGGTCAACTTGTTACACATTGATGACTCGGTCTCTTCATTATGGAACACACATAACTTTGTCAAAAGTAGAATACACATATATCATGCTCTAACTCCTCTTCATAATGTACATTCTATTTTACAAAACTTTTAGAGTCTTAGACCAGCCTCAAGAAACGGAATAAACAATTATTTTTCATAAAGGACATCAAAAGTTAGAATAAGTGACGAATCTGGAATTTTTTACACGGGTCAAAATAAAAAAGGTTTGTAAAAATGGGTTTGGATGAAAAGCTTGTTAGGGTAGCTGAAACCATAAAACAAATCTATCAAAGTATTTAAAAAAACAATTAATTAAATAATTAATTTCAAAGTTATATTTCTAGTCAGTATTCATATAAAGTCTGTGAAAAACACGCAGTTTTCATCAAATAATCAATTTATATTCAATTGTGCCCTTGTAATCAAGTTGTGCCCCTTTTTAATAAGATTTGCGTTCCTTTTTAATTCAAAATTATTTAAAAACAATACATTTTAACATTTGATCGTAAGGACCTACACGAGACCTATCTCCCTCTATCTAAGCCTTGTATCCGTGACTCGTTAGAATTAACAAGAAATAGAATTGTTCTCCTTTACTTGCAAGTCATGATCAAATGAACTCTTGGGTTGCACCTCCTTTTCACTATGATGGTTATAACTTAGGGATTGCCTATTTAACCTATTTAACCTCAAAATGATTTTTTGTTAAAAGTGCTTATTAACTTTTGACTTTTTGAAATAAAGTTTTTAAAAATGTGTTTCGATTAGCTTTTCCAAAATGAATTTTTAAAATGACCAAAAAAGACATTTTTTTATTGACATCATTTAAGGTTATTGGGTAAAGGGTAAAGAGTGTGGTAGATTTGTAATTTTATGTCAATAAGTCATAAGTTATTTTGAAAAGCTAGAATTTTTAGCTTTTGAAAAACAACTTATTGCCCTTTTACAAAATGTCATTTTCAAAAGTCATTTTAAGTTTGACAAACAACTTATTAACTTATTGCCTTTTTGAAAAAGCCAATAAGTCAATAAGTCATTTTTAGATGAAATTCCAAACAAGGCCTTAATAAGTTGGATATCTGCTGATAAACTTGTAGTAATCTTAGCATATAATAATAAAAAATGATTTGTTGATACTCATGTAATAGTACTTTTACCAAAGATCAATTGGTCAAACAATCATAACTTTTTTTATAAAAATTCCTTATTTTTTTTTATAAAAATTCACGTGTTAGGGTATCAGTTTGAGACAGTTTTTTTTTTCAATAATATGTTTCCTCCTATAAAGGGTCAGTCAGATCACCACGTTACTTTTCTTAAGGATAAAAGAGTGATCTATTTGTCACGGAGATACCAGATATCTGGGTTTTGCTGCTAAAAGAAAATGTCCTTAATAAGTAAACATGGGATTCTTTATCATGATAATTTCATAAATATTAGAATATTATGTCCTTAAATAAATCAGTGTGCAACGTAAATGGTTTTATGGTAGGGCCTAATGGAATTAGTTCCCATTTCCCGGGGGCGGTTTAATTTATTGTTGGGCCTCAATAGCCCATTTGTTTTGGACCTAACGTAGAGGATTCGAGTAACGGGTTCAGAAACCATTTGCCAATAAAACAGCGGACGCGTTTTCAACTTTTTTACTTCCATTGGAAACGGGCATGTTGCCTTTTCATGGTCACCTTATTTGTCTTTTCATGGTCATCTTTATTAACGGAGCTTCAAAAAAAACTCGTAAGAGGTTGAAGAATTTTTAGTAAGAAAACGGAGAGTGTCGAAGGATTTTTAGGAAGAAAACGGAGAGGGCCAAATGATTTTTAGGAAGAAAACGAAGAAGACCGAAGGATTTTTCGACGAAATACTACTAAATCGACCCTTCTAACCAGAAAATCATGGGGCCTGGCCCCCGGGCGCTTCTTAAGAACCGTCCATGGTCATCTTGTGTGGAGGTGGAAAAAACCGGCTCTGGAAACGGGAGCTACAAATCAGTGGCCAAGCTTGGACTAAGTGAGAGGGGAGCAAAAATTTTTGAAACCCAAAATATATGTTAAGTTTTTAAAGCGAGGGGGTGAAACCACTATTTTTAACTAAAATAACATTTCAGTCGAAAAATTAACACTATGGACTGAAAAAGATGGGGGGTCGCCCCCTGTCCCTTAAATAGCTTCGCCCATGGCAACAACTTGAACCAGAATCGGAACTGGTCATACCCAAACCGACAGTTGAAGGAGGTCCCGGTTTATCAAAGAAATCGTAAATGGAACCAAAAACAAAAAATTGTAACCGGTTCCACCTTTACACGTCCAAAACCGAAGCCGACCAAAACCCGCTAAAAACCCAAACATAACCAGAACCGGTTTTGCTGCTCTAAATTCTTGTTTGCAAGCTGACTTTTCTTGGTCATCTTATGCTCAAGTTCTTTTTTGATTCATTATTACATAAATTTAAGATTTGAAAAATAAACTTTTTATCCAAAATAATCTTAAAAGTTCTAATCTTCTGTTTTTAGTAAACCTAATTTGCAACTCATCATATTGAGAAAACACATACTCGAAGGCGTATTCCAAGTCTAAATACACTTTGTTAACACATCGTAACGGTTTAAGGTGTAAGATCACATAATAACCAAATTAATTAAAGGTGAAATTTTCTGGTAAAAACCCTATTATTAATTTGGTTCTTTAATAAACCTGTCTCGTTTAAACACGCTAAATAATCGTACATTTATATCTTTAGGTGTAGATTTAGATTTTTTATTTATTCATTTATTTATTTTGTGTTCTGGTGATAGTGTGTTGTTTTTTATCCTTTTTTCCGTTGGGTCAAATATACAATTAAAATTTTAAAATCACTAAAATAAATTAAGAAAAAGCTTTACTGAAATTCAAATCGGAAACATGCAATTCTACCGTAAGAATGAATGAATGATATTCAACTTATTTTTGTTTTCAAACTCGTTAATGTGTTTTTGTATATTTAAGGTTTAATTTTTTATATTTTCAGTTATTGGTTATTTTTTTAATATTTACCTTCAGTGTTTAGCTTTAGATTTTAAGGTTTAGGATCTAATAACTAGTATTTGATGAATCGATTCCAATGTTATTAAAATAATTTCAATCAAAATTCATTTGAACATGTTTTCCAAATTTTGGTATTTAAGATCGTGGTAAATACACAATGTAACGCAAAGCGAGCCAATAGGTTGGAACATAAACCATTACATAGAAACGCATTTTCAAATGATAGTAAACAATTACAAAATCAAAACTTTTCCTATTTTTGAATTTTGTTAAAAAATACCAATCATAGGTTATATCGACAGATAGTAACAAGCAAATATTGTAAGCAATAAGACAGACATTGACTGAACACCATCATTATGGTTATGGGTCTTTATATATGTTTTGAGCTTTATAACTAGTTGTTTAACTTTTGTATGTTTTTTTAATCTAACAACAATAATGTCACTAACGCAACACGAGATGTCGTTTTTAACTTTTTTATGATTTTTTCTATTAAATACTTTTTTCGAAAATTCATATACTACAACATACAAGACATGATAGTGGCTTCTAGCAATGTTTCAATCTCCGTAACCGATCCATCGTTATATTATATGTTTTCTTAACCGTATTACCAAGACATAATGTACGATTTTTAATCGTACCTTCATGCATCTCCATAAATGATCAACGACTTCATGTGTTTTTTAGTCGTATCAACAAGTCACAACACACATTTTAATTGTACCACCCGCAGCGTCCCTTTTCTAGCTTATAAAAGTCGCATTATGTAACAAGATGTGGCAACAATTACTTTGTCATGTTTATCGCTGATACCGATAGCACACAATATTCAGCATAACTTGCTTAAAAGTAAGATAAAGCAATACCCCAAATTTATATTATACAAAATAAAGTTAAGAATCAACTCAATAAAGATGAACTTATAAGGTTGTGACACCATGAACATGGATATCAAGATTAAAAATAATAAATAAACAGCTTAATTAATCTTATCTAATGCTTCATATTTTAATTAATCTTATCTAATGCTTCATATTTTAGTGTTGTTAGGGGGAAATGATAATAATTTTGATTATAAATTTTAGTCGAATGGTCCTGATTAAAGGGATCGATATATTATAAATAAGTTTAGAATTTTTTTGTCAAAAAGAAAAGCCCAAATTTCAAGTTATTGTATAAATTTTTTTTTAAATAACGTAATTGAACCGAACGTTTAATGAAACCATTTGTCGGGAGGTTCTTTCATATTCATTCGTTTAATAAATGAATAAAAATGAATAAATGTCGTGTTCGTTTATTTCATTTACTTTTATTTATTATGTCTTTTTTATTAAATGTCATATTTTTAAATTTTTTACTTTTAGTTTAATATCATAGAATTTAAACTAGAAATATAATAATTTTGAAATGTGTATTTTACTAAAACATATTAATTTGAGACCAAGATCTTTGACACAATGACACGTTCGTTTAAGCTAATTTCAATTACGATTATATTTTCGAACTTTCTTCTTCTTCTACTATATTCGCAATTTGTATTTCTATATCAAATGCTTACCTTATATTTACGTAAAATGACTATGTTTAATATTTGATATTAAAAATGTTGATTTATCAAATAACATATATCCATTTGTATTCATGAACAAGTTCCATTCCTTATGAACGAACACGGAGAAAATTTTTCATTCGGTCTTTTTTCATGTAACGTTTGTAATTAAGTTAAATGTTAAACAACGAACACTAACAATCGTTTACACCACCAAATAACATCTATTTGCAACTCCTATACCCTATTTCGAGATTTTAGTACATAAAAACTCAAAATTGAAAATAAATAGATAAGAGCACATCTATATTTCCTCTCAATATTCATATCTAGTGATAGTACTACAAATTACAAATTACAATGCATGATTTACAAGTCTTCAATGCAATACAAAAAAAATAAAAAAAATTAATAATAATAATAATAAAAGAAAAAAAAAACGTACCTGCTTTTCACATTAAACGCAGTTAATTCCGATGGACATCATAGACTTGAACTCTTTAAAGTCAACAAAACCATCCCCATCTTTATCAACACCTTCAATCATTTTTCTACACTTTCCAAGCTTGGAATTGCTACATCCAAGACTAATGAGCACCCTTTGCAACTCCTTTGCAGAAATGAGTCCATTTTTATCACTATCAAACACCAAAAAAACATTCATAAGATCATCATCACCCTCTTCTTCCTTGGAACTAGCAAAAACCGGCTTGGAACCATCCATGATAGCCATGAATTCATCAAAGTCAATGAACCCATCTCCATTAAAGTCAACCTCTTCGAGTATTCCTTGAGCTTCAATGGCTGCCTTTGACTTTTCTTGACCAAAAGTCAGCAACACATTTGTGAGCTCCACTTGAGAAATCTTGCCATCACCATCCATGTCGAAGAACTTGAAGACTTGCTTGAGTTGATTTGAGACATCCATGGCTATAAAAGATGAGATTATAGCTAGATCACGTGATTGCCTCGTGGGTTTGTTCTTGAAGTTGTTGACTTTGGTCAACGAGCTCAATTTCTTGAGAAGATTTTTTATATGGGTTTGCAAAGAATTTGGCATTTGGAAATTGTAGTTGGAGAAAAATAGAGAGTGAAGTGGTTATCAAGAAATGTATGAAATGAAAGTAACGATGGTGGTTGGAGATTAGTACAAGAAAAAAAGACGAACAAAAAAGCGGCACGTGCTCTTTTCTTGACTATTTTCATAAACTTAATATCTCAATTTATTATTTGATAAGAAATCGTCACGGTCGTATTCAGTATATCTTATTATTAGTAAAGCTAAAATTAAGTTTAAAAGTATAAATATAAATAATCTTACATCTATACCGTAGGATTAGAGAGACTGATTCTAATAAGACCCTCAGCTCATGATGTCTGATTGATTAATCAAACAACCCAACATTTTCAACGTTATTTTCACAAAAAAAGTAAAATATCGTTAAAATTAATGCAATTTTAGTTTTGCTTATCGAGGGATGATACATGTTTATATTATAAGCATGCATCGCAAATGAGACCTATTTTTGAGATTTTGAGGAAAAAAATGAAAATATAATTACATTTGGAATCTACTTATACTAAGAAAAAAATTGTCAAGAAAATAGCTATAAAATGAGCAAGGCCGAATTCTGCGTCTTTTAAGCGTGTTGATGTCAAGCACAAGCTATCGCTTGCTCGACATCATTGTGTGTTAACATGAGTTTCTGAAAACGGGTCAAATAATGGGTTACAAAGGTTAAAAGTTAAGCAATTAAAAAGTAAGATGATTATGATGGAAATGGATAATAATATTAGTCATAAATATTTGATATGTAGATATAAAAATGTGAATATCTAAATAAATTTGAATGATGTTAAAGCAGAAGAATTTTATAAAATATTTCGTTGACAATACAAAGGTAGGGGTATTCTTGACGTGGTAACGTCCGTCTTCTCATAAACGTAAATTGACAAGAAGAATTATTTGGTAGTATATATTAATTAATATATATATATATATATATATATATATATGGTGATCATCCCAATAAGATGATGGACACTGCTGGCCGGCACATTTACTTGGCTTCATACCTCTATTATTGTTTTATGGACTAAAGTTGGTCACGGATGGATGAAAGTAAGGTCTCGAAATGTTTGAGACGGTCCTGAAATCAAACAAAGTTACAAAACCATGGAAATAATAATTAGCACATGTATAACATGTCAAATGTTCAGGGTTCAAGGATAGGATCTATAATATGATGTTTGAATGCTTGATGGAAGAGTGTTTTAGAATGACGGTTTAATTCTGGTTATTGATTTGTCCTATGGTTGGTCTATTGATCGAACCGATTTCATTGTTTGTGCATAGACCTTGGCAAAAGAGCATACACAACCTTTTCTTAGAAAAACTCAAAACTGTTATGATATTACTAATCTAAAAATCCAAGGATATTGTGTCAACGTAAACAAACAAACAAACAAACTTAACCAGTATATTCTTACTTTTTAATATTGTTTAGGGGGAAAGGATAAAGATAAACTTTACACGTATCCCAGTTGGGATAGAGAGATTGATGTAAAAGAGTACCCGGCTCAAAGTTATCGTTTGAAATTAATCATTCCAACACTTTTAAAGTTATTTTCACAAAATAAGTACAATAACGTTAAAATTAATGCAATTTTACTTTTAACACTTGATGCCCCACACATGTGTATATATATATTATATGCGTGCACTGTAAATAGGGCGACACGGTGTGAACATGATCGCAAGTAAATGGGTCCCACTGAAAACCTGAGCATTTCACTTATGTGAAGGGCATGCGATTTCAACATAGAATTTCAAGATTTCTTGACAAAGGTCAACAAGTTGAGACCCTACATTTGATTCTTCATAGAACGGAGGCTGGTCCACTGCAAGGTTAAGTAAAAGTGTTAGTCCAGTTTGATAAGACTCAATTTCAAGGCTTAATAATTGATGGCCCTGCCTTTGTGTCATTGAGTTAGCCTGGCTCCTCCTGTGGCTTGGACCGCAAGGTGACATCAGTGTTTATCTTGTGGGCATGGCTTGCCACCTTGTGCACGGCATCAAAAACAGCTAAGGTGTTGTTTGTTGATAGCCGAGATCTATACATGCTGTAGATGTCTGTTAGTCCCTGCCAAATTCAAGTCAATATCAAATATCTTTCTAACTAATGATTTATCCAAATCTTCATCCTCTATCCTAAATTCATCAGACACCCCATCATTTCGTCTACTGGAACAATGGCGGAGCTTGGCTTGATATACATGAGGGTCGGATGGTAAACTCATAAATCTAGGGGGCGAACTCTAACACGTATTAAATTTTCAGACGAAAAAGGAAGCGCCCCCGACCCTAACTATCCTTCAATTCGTCCATGTACTAGAAGCATCGTCATAGTTCACATCCAATCTATCTCTATATGTAATATACAAAAAAATCAGGAAGTGTAGCATTAGCTGCCTATTTTAACGATGAATTCACTTCAAGCTACTTGTCATCAGATTACAGATCCCCAACATTACTCATCAAACAAACAAACGAAGCTATCCCAATGTCAGCAATGCTTTGGTGAGGACCAGGGCCGTCTCTGAGATATTATGTGCCCTGTGCAAATACTAAAAATGGCCCCTATGTGTGTGCACGCGCGCACACACACAAATTGACGATAATTAAAACAACAGTAAAATTAATATAAACAATATTGCTTTAGCAAAATGATGCATTTCAATGTTTCAAAAAACTAAATAAAACGTGACGTTCTTCTAGCATTTTTTGATGCAAAGTTGTTGATTAAATCTTCATAATCCACATTATCTAGTATTTCATTTTCTCAATAGTTATCATTGTCAATTCATTAAATCTTTCTTGAGACATTATCGATCGTAAGTATGACTTCAACAACTTCAATTTTGAAAAGTTTCTTTCTGCGGATGCTACAGTTTCTGGAATAGTCAACAAGATACTATATGCAATTTATGCATTTGGAAAACAATCGAATCGCTTCAAATATTTTAAAACATCAACCGGGTTTAGAATCTCACAAGGTAATAAAGTATCCAACAACTTTAACTCTATATTAAGCTCATAACCATCAATATATGATCTTCCCTCATGCTTCAAAGCATCCTCAAGAAGAATACAACATGAACTAATGTTATTGTCGTCCAAATACTTCCTCTTTTTAGGAAATAAAAATCCAAATAATTTTTCATACTTTTTGTATTGTTCAAATCTTGTTTGATGTGAAACACTTGATCAACAATATATAAAAAGCCCACTTTGGTTTTTTGCAATTAGTTTTTAATTAGGTTAAATATATTTGAGAATTAGATTGTAAATTATATGCGTTTGTTCATAAATTAAAATATATGTAATATATACAAATTTTTAAAAAAAATTAGCGCCTCCTAAAAAATAGACCATGTGTGGTCGCATCTCGTGCAGATGCTCTAAGACCCTCTAGTGAGGACGTACATTTTATGAAACTTACTAACAATGTCAATACTTTTTCAAACGGGGATTGAAAATGTTGTTAAAGTTAATATAAAGATCAACAACCAAATGTTGGTTTCAATCGCTTTGTTTCCGTTACCTTCTTCGTCTACAGCCACATCATTTGATAGAAGGTACTGGTGAGGTGTTGGGTTGCATTAAATGACTTTCTCTACCCGTTGTTTGCATTCCCATTTCCCTGTATCTTTTTCCTCATATTCCTTCACATTCGTCGCTTTTATTTTCTTATATTTTCATGTGTTTTTTTGCTGTCAAAATAGCTTCATGTAGACTGATTTGCTTCTTCTTTGTCTTTGTTGTTTATTCTTTTTTAGAGGTGGCAATTTTTACCCATATCAAAGAAAATGAGTTGGTTTGGGTAAACAATTGTAGTATAATGGGTTGAAATGAGAAACATCATAATATTGAATGGGTTGAGATGGGTAGCATTTAAACACAATACGGGTCAAGATGGGTAACCAAAAAACTATGTAAATACACTAGATTTGAACATTTAATAATGATTAATAACATATTTGATGAAAAAATCACTAAAAATTATACAAATAGACTATTTGTTTACTTTATACCTGGCAAAATGGGTGGGTTGGGTAACGGTCAGAACGGGTTCAGGTCAGGATGGGTGAGGGTCAGAACGGGTTTTAAGCAAAATCAATGCGGGTCTAAATGGATTGTTCTTAAAAAACATCAATTTCGTTTAACTTATGATGTGTTATAAGTAAACAAATAGTCAATTTGGATAATTTTTAGTAATTAATTTTCTCATCAAATATGTTATTAATCATTTTTAAATGTTTAAATCTATTGCATTTACATAGTATTTTGGTTACCCATCTTGACCCACATTGTATTTAAGTGTTGTCCATCTCAACCCATTCAATATTATGATGTTACCCATTTCAACTCATTATACTACAATTGTTTATCCAAACCAACCCATTTCCTTTGATATGGGTAAAAATTGTCACCTTTAGTTTACTTATAACATATCTTTAAGTTAAACTAAATTGATGTTTTTTAAGAACAATCCATTTAAACCCGAACTAGTTTTGCTTAAAACCTGTTCTGATCCGAACTCATTCCAACCCATTACCCAACCCAACCCGACCCAACCCGCCCATATTTTGCCAAGCATATTCTTTTTCGTATTTGTTTGTTGTTTATGTTGGATAGAAAGTATTGCGACTACAACCTCCCTCGTTTAATTTGTATTTAAAACTAACTTCTCTATCATTTCAAATGCAAGAAGTACAATACTTTTGTGGTCATCATAAGCTGCTGTTGTGAAGACCTGGTAAATCTCCACATATAGAAACCTTAACATAATTGAAAATAAAACTTGTATTAAAAAAGGTGTGTATTTGACATTATTTAGACAAGCGTCTGCAATCACTGTTAAATACTTTTGTAGTTATTAGTTAGCTATCCGGGGATTTACCATGTAAGTGGGTTCACACATTCATCAAGAAAAAACAACGAACATGCTTTTCCATCTTGATTTGACATTATTGAGCCTATCCAAATGAGCCTGATGCGGTTCATGTTACAGTGATTGCAGACGCTTGTCTAAATGAGCCTGATGTGGTTCATGTTACGGTGATTGCAGATAAAAAACAAATAACAGTTATGTAAACTGGAAAAAGAAGCATACACTCTATAGAGAAAATAGATGGAAATGTGCAGGTGATCGAGGTAATGTGTTATTAGTAGAGCTGGTTAAAAACGGCTAGTTGGATTCTGTTTCCATTTTTATAAATAATCAATCTAATAGTTAGGATTATATAACAAACAAACATGCTTAGTCAGTCAGTTAAGTCACACTAGCTAGTAAGATATTGGGGTTGAAGGAGGGGTCAAGATGAAAGCAAACCTTACCTTATTAGGTCACCCGGAGTGGCACCCAGGAAGAAGCCGGGGTGATGTTTCCCGGTCCGGGGAAAAGTGGGAACACCGTCCCCCCGGAAGTGGGGTGGGGTGAATCGGGGACTCCTCACCGATTCAAGCCGAGCGTGGGGAGGGGAATTCAATCCATGGGTTTAAACAAAAAAAAAAACATTTTTTTCCTATTTAAACAACTCTAAACAACCACAAATCTCACATTTTTTTTCTCATTTTCTACAATCTATACACTAAATTTATAAAATTTTTCAAGTAAAATGGAAGGAGGTTCATCCCGTAGTGGGTCGTCAAGCAAGAAATTTAGAAAAAAACTGCTAACTAGCATGAATGCGCTAACTATGAATATGATGCCTGAAGATGAAGACCGACTTTATATCACATGACCAAAAAATGTTCAAACGGCTCAAATGAACCCGTTCAACACACCCAGGCATCGTCTACAAATGTCATCTCCAAATCAACTAAACTTCTACTATGGGTATCGTCCACAAATGTCTTTCTAGGTTTTTTAATTTAATTTTTTAGGTTGTATTCTCCTTTTTTTTGTTGTATTCTTTTTTTTATTTTAAATTTAATAAATCTTTTTTTATTTTATTATTATTATTATTATTATTATTTATTGTTAAAATAATTAATTAAAAATAAGATTTGAAAATGGGGAAAAGTGGGACGACACCGTGAAAAGGGGGGAAAAGTGAGAAAAGCTAATGTGGCAACGGGGAAAAGTGGGGAAGCACGGGACGACTCTGTGTGGCCTTATTGCTCTAGGACAAAGACAACTTCTAAAAATCCCCCACTCAACCAACAAAAATATTGGCGGAGTTTCAACACGTTTGAAGCATTTCTCGTTTGTCTAAAAAACCATTTAACTTTTATAACGTATGGTAAAATACAAACTGATTTTATTTATTCTTAAAAAAATAGATTGTAACTGTCATGTGCATCAGAAAAAAATGGTGAACGACACCATTAGGCGCCCTCACCGATCGGTCACATGACCAACATGAGGGAGGTAAATCGTATGACATGCATCAGAAGCCACTTACTATTATCGGATATATGATACTTAGGGCTGTTCAAATCGCTCGCCGCTCGTTGCTCATTCGTTGCTCGCTCGCTCGGAAAAAGCTCGGAAATAACTCGTTCGAATTTCGCTCGGTTTTAAACGAACCAAGCACGCTCGGTTTGGTTTATAAATGTGTCACACCCCCAATTTCCCACTCGTGGTGTCAGTCCACGTGGGTGTGACGTGGCCAGAATCACAGCTCAAGGTCATATACAACAACTCTATATATGTTTTCAAGATACAAGTTCGTCATAAATGATAACAAAATAAGTTGTAGTGGAAATACATTATCATAGCAGCGGAAATGTTATAAGTTTGATAAATGCAGCGGAAATACAATTGTTAAACACTACGATGTTTAATACATAACATAATTAAAATTGTTTGAAAGAAAGACATAAATAAATGCATGCGGGTCCCATGCTCAGTCCCCTAAGTGCTTTCCTGATCCTTGATCCTGTCAGTTACCTGAGAATACATGTTTAAGAAAAAGTGTCAACACAAAGGTTGGTGAGTTCACAGGTTTTGATAAGCATGGGTAGTAGTTCAGAAATCATGTGTCATACTGTTTATTAAATGTTAGTCCCGAGCCCTAGGCTCCAAGTGTCAGTGCGTCACTACCGAAACTATACTTGTTAGTCCTTGCCTCCGCTATGTCTCGTAATAACATAGCAAGATAGGTCGAGATTTCACGTGTTATGACCTCCAGTCAACATTTTCGCCACGCGGGGCTCGTCACACCCATTAACGGTAAGACTTTGCGAGGGCTTAATTACGATACAACACTTATGTTTGTCTAATAAACCAGCATACACAATTTGTTTGTACAAGTTTAAATGTTTGACTCAGTTCAACAAGTATTCTCCCCCTATTTGAAATGTTTATAAAAGAGTTAAAGAGGGGCCGTAAACTCACCTTAGAAGTGATCGGAAAGTAAATGCGTAAGCTCCTGCGTCGTAGAGTAGTTGGTCACCGGCTACCTATATCGTATACCGTACGTGAGTTTGTGTAAGTGACCGTGCTCGTGTTCGTGTTAGTGCTCGTGTTTGTGCTCAACAATCCTTGGTTGTTCATGTTTGTCCGTGTCGGTCCACAATGATCGTGTTTGCTCATGTTGGTCCACATTGACCGTTTTTTACCGTGTTTGACCAAAGTTGACCGTGTCAAGTCAACGATCCGTTGGTGAACCGTGTGACGGTTGTGAATCGTGTAGTAAATGTGTAAGTGCTCGTTGTGTGCAAAACGCGCAAGTCTCGTCTATGGACACTTACTATTTATAGTAAGTTTCCATTTATGGAAAGTTCATAAAGCATTTCGATTTTATAGTTCTAGCATGCTCATTAGTCCTACGTGATCATGTTAACACATAGCACATCATCATACGGATTCACATAAGTCGTTTACATCATGTTAGCATACATGATATCGGAAACCATCTAACTTAGCATCTAATCATCATGTTATAACATATTAAGCCACTTAGCATGCTCAAATCATACAAAATGTTCATAAGTTGGTTTTTGTAAAAATAAAGTTACTAAAAATAGTAACTTTGGCTATTTTTGTCCAAATGATCAATCTAACCATTCCTAATCCATTTTTATGTCACAAATCATCATAATAACAAATCTAACATCATTTAATCATGTCAACATAGCTCAAATCATTACCTACCAATACTTTGGCTCAAAAAGTTACTAAATATAGTAACTATGCCAAAAATGACCATAAACATTATCAAGGTCACATTTTGAGCATCATTATCATTCTAATAACCTTTAAATAGCAATCCATAAGCATGCATGTTACCACATATCATTCATATCACCATTTCATACATAAAAAGTTTCTATTAATAGAAAGTTTAAGAAAAAAACATTGTTTTAATCATTCTAATGGCATCCAACCATACAAATCATCCTCAGTGACTTCCATAATCATAATACAACATTCAAGATTATCTAAAATATATTAGATCATACATGCATGCATCTATATCATCAAAAATCATCATTTTAAGCATAGTGGTTCATACCCATCACTTTAGATCATCACAAAACTCAATACTAACATCATAGATCATCAGGAAATGCATCAAAACTAACAAACCCAGAAGTAAAAACTCGTGCATGTGAACCACGAGTGTTTGCTTGTGAGTTTTACTCATGCATGTGTGTGTATCGGTGTGTAAATGGGTGTCTTAGCCACAAGAACTACCTCAAATGCTTCTTGATTGCTAGAAGGGTGTTTGAGCAGCTTCTAAGGCTCCTGAGATTGCTGGGTTCGACTGGGAGGGAGAGGTGGTGGTGATGTCAAGCTCCAAGTGTGGTTCCTCAAGCTTCCAATCTTCAAACCTTCAAGTTTGGAGCTTCAAGATCTCTTCAATGGCTGCTAAAGAGAGTTACAGGGGGCTCTGGAGTGTTAATGGCCGAAGGATGGCGTGTGGGTGTAAGAAAAATGATGAAAATAGGTAGAATAGGCATAATGGTCTTGGTTTTATAAAGATATTGTCGACTGGGCGGCTCCGCGTACCGCGATGGGGCCTCCAATTCTTCTCCGCGTACCGCGGCGGATTTCGGGAGTCAAACCCCCGCGATGTTGGCCGCGCACCGCGATGATGCTCCTTGTTGGGCCATCGCGTACCGCGATGGGCCCCTGGAGAGCCCAATAAGCCTAGTTCAACGGGTTTGATCCGTTCGTCGTCGTTTTCACGCTTACGAACTATCGTTTGGCCTCGTTTGAACTTCCAAGTTCAACGTGTGAGTGTTTCGTGAGGTCTCAAGTGTTGTGTTACACAATGTGCTAGACGTTCACCAACGTTCGTGTATTTTGACACGTGTGTGCTGTTTGCCGATAATTCATCGAATTATCTAGTCGTGTGTCAGTGTTCGTACTGTCGTGCCACGTGTCACACTAAATTAAACAATTTCCAGTGCCACGTGTACATAAAGCATTTAAATAAATATTTAAAAAAATCAAAGCTGACCTGAAAATTACGGGGTGTCACAAAATGAGCCGAGCACGAGCCAAGGTAAGCTCGCTCGCTAAAGTATAACTGAATTATATAATATTTTATTGATGTATAACTAATATAATTTTTTTATATTTAAACTACTTTAAAAAGACCTAATATCCAAATAAGCAAATACCCAATACTCAAAAATTTAAATCTAATTCTCAGATCCATTTGTTTCATTTTTTACGTTATAATTTAATTTCCGAATGACCAATACTCAGCCATTTGTTTACTCCCAACCCTGATCTTTTTACTTAGACTAGTATTGATGTTTGGATGTGCTTTTAGAGATTTACAGTACTAATTGGATTATGTTTTGAAAAATTCTGTCATTGCTTGAGATTATTGCAATCGAACATGGCTTCCTTTAATCTTAAATTTGATTGTTTGTGATTTAGGATTATTAGCTGCTAATGTGAGTGTTGATATGTAACTATAATAACCAACTAGATGGCAGTTGGTAGTTATTCGTGGCATTAAATTTTATTAAACCGAGCAAAACTGAACCAATCCGAGCCGCTCGGTTTTAAAACGAGCCAAACAACGAGCACAACATTTGGCTCGGTTCTGCAAATCCGAACCAAGCCGAGCCGCTCGGTTTGAAAACGAGCCGAACACGAGCATACCCTCGCTCGGTTCGGTTCGGCTCGTGAACAACCCTAATGACACTAAGTAAAAACATGTGTATTACACAGGTAAAATAAATAATTTTAAAAATTATTTATTTAAATAACATATTACATTTTTTCAAATACTTTTTATAAAAAATTAAATAATTATAATGTAATTGTATTATTTGTTAAATTGAATGAAATTATTGTTTTTTAATAAAAAGAGAGAGAAAACCAAAATCTAATAAAAGATTTTTTTTAACAGCTAACGAGGGCTCAGCGACATGCCTTTTCATAACCCAAATGGATCCTCGGACCCAACAACCCACGTGCTGCGATCACAGACTACTACCAACTCCCCGGTATATAAAGCTCAAGTGTTGGCGAGCACTGAATCGAGCAAATCCACCTGCTAATCAGAAGGAAACCCACTATGTGGTAAAACCCTTGCTAACCACTTTGGCCAGGATTTGAACCATGACCTCACAAAGCCTAAGCTTTAAAAGAATAATCAAGTGACAGTTGAGCTAGTTATAAACAATTAATAAGTGAGAGAAGCGACAAAACACAATTTTAGGTTGTTTACAATGTTGGCACGTGCCTCTCATTAACTTTTATTTATTATATAGTATATATATAGATAGGGGATGAAATTTTTGATAACCCTCATCTTTTGTTACAACCCATTAACCATAATCCAATTGTTACTTTAAAAATGTAAGTTTATAGAATCGTGACACGTGTCAGATTCTTTTTTTTTTCTTTTTTTTAATATAAAGGGCATTTTAGACATTTTTTTAAGTAAAGTTTTCCCCTTTTTTTAAACATTCATAACTTTTTTATACTATATTATTTTTAAAAAAAAATTGCACCACATTTTTCTCTTTAATTTCGTTATAGTCTCGACTAGCTTTTATTTTTTTATTTTTTTATGTCATGTATTTACATCATTGTAACGAGCTTAAAGATAGCAATGATAATTACAATGATAAATTACAGTGATGTAATAGAACACATTATTTTGATTTTTTTCTCTCACAATGATAATTATAGTGATATAATTTATCATTGTTCGAAAAAAATTTAAACTAATTTGTTGTCAATGTAAATTACATCACTGTAATTTAAACCAAATTCACCGAAAAACCGAAACCGAATTTTACGTCAATATAAATTACATCACGATAAATTACGTGAATGTAAATTACATCACTGTAATTTATCATTTTTAAAAAAATTTCAAATAAATTTGTTATATTTAAGTTCGTTACAATGATGTAAATATATGACATTTAAAAAAAGTAAAAAAAATTAGTCGAGACTATAACGGAATTAAAGAGAAAAATGAGACGAATATAATGGTGCAATTTTTTTAAAAAATAATATATTATAAAAAAGTTATTAATGTTTAAAAAAGAGGGGGGGAAAACTTATAAGGAGTAAAATGATTATGATGCCCTTTTTAATATTTTAATGAAATGCTTATGTGTAAGTTTATGATTGGTTGAAATGAGTTATGTAGTTGTAGCAAAAAATGAGGGTTATTTTTTACACCTTGCCCTATATAGATATAGATTAAGAAATAGAATTATTAGAAACAAATAAATGACAGAAGTGAAAATTTTTATTTATCACACTGTTACTGTTACTGTACAATCACCAAAGTACAAGGACTAGAAGTAACTATTTAGCCAACCCAAAAAAGACCTCGTTCGTATCCTGTCTCGGTCTCCCTTCCCTCCGCCAACTCTTTCAGGCGACTCGCCGTCGCGTTCGCCGGAGTCCCATTCCATGTGGAGACGACGAAAATTGTTGAGTCGTCTCACTCAACTTGCCACCTCCGCCTCTTCTAAGTTCAATCGCCATCTGAATCTTCACCCAACATCTATTAGTCAGCTACAAATCTCCGACGTTAACCGTGTCTATGAATTAATAACCAGATCCAGCTCCTCTGCCGTGGTTTCATCTTCCGGTTCATCGAAATTAGGTATTTCCGGACTCGATCGGGTCCGGTTGATCGGGACAAATGCTGATGTCGTCGATGCGACGACGTTTGGGGCGAATAATGTTGTTGATAGGGCAAGACATTATGGTCGGTGCTACTGGGAGCTTTCTAAAGCTAAGCTTAGGTTAGTTATAATTGGTTTCTTATTGCTGCTACGCGTTTTATTGATCTGATTTTTACCAACTGAATGATTAATGGTACAAAAATGTTTAGTTACTGATATCATAGTGAAGTTATACATACGAGCTGTTGATCGAATAGGTTATTTTGTTTCTATTGATACTTCCTGATGCTAATAATGGGAATTAGATTCATAATACATCCTAAAATTAAACTTTTTGTGCTCTTATTGAAAGTTTGAAACAAATTAGAAATCATGTGTTACTATCTCATTCTAGTGGTTTATGGTTATATATAGATGTGTTCATGTGTAGGGAAAATTTTATAACAAACTATTCATTTGAATCATTTACATCTGTTGCAATTCTTGGCCTTGTATCCAACTATCTGTGGTGATTGTTGTCCAAACCATCCATAATTAAGTAATTCCCTGTATCCATAGAGACCCACGCTCACAGGAAATCAGTGGTGAATCTATCAACGCCATGGTATTATATTTACTTCATAGAATTCAAAGCCTCAAGGAAATTTATAAAACTAAAACAATAAATCTTTGTATGACCCGCTATATCTAAAAAATGAATTATAGAATGTGGATGATAGAGAAGGCAAGATCATTTAAGCCTTAAGTGACTTGCCCTGCTTTTTTATTATTTAAAGGAATGAAAAGGGAATATGAAGAACACGCACATCTCATGTGAGAGGTGAGTGATAAAATCTAAATTAACGGATCATTCATACACATATTTAGAAAGATTGAGTCTGTTAGAGTTAATTGATATCAGAGATCAAACACACAAGCAATTAGATGAATTCAATCCTTCGAACTCTTGTATTAATCAGCGATTTTCCTTATTCAAATCAACAGACCTATGGTTCCTTTTATAGCCAACATAAACCTTTATCCTTATCTAGTCCTTATTCCTAGATTATCTCAAAAAAACATAAAACATAAGATAAAAACAAAACAAACTCCCAAGAAACTAGGACTCGAATTATTTACAAGTTTAAACCATCAATCACCCTCCTAAACTTGTAATCTCCTTCAGTCCTATCTTGATCTTCATTTCAGCAAACTTCAGCCTTGGCAACGCCTTTGTAAGTATGTCAGCCTTCTGTTCTTCACCACATACATACTCAATTCTGAGCTGTCCTTTTTCCACACACTCGCGTATAAAGTGATACCGAGTATCTATGTGTTTACTGCGTCCATGAAACACTGGATTTTTGATCAGGGTATAGCTGACTTGTTATCAACCTTAATCTCCACTTGTTCTTCTTTCAGCCCTGTGATTTCTGATAACAAACCCCTCAACCAGATCGCTTCACATGCAGAAGCTGTGGCTGCCATGAATTCAGCCTCGCAAGAAGATAATGCCACAGTAGCTTGTTTTTGTGAAACCCAAGCTACTGGACCTGATCCATAGAAGAAAATCAATCCAGTCGTGCTTCTGCCACCATCTTTATCAGTTGAGTGACTGCTGTCACTATAACCATGCAACTCTTGACTTCCTTTTCTTGGATAGACCAATCCCAAATCTGTTGAACCCTTTACATACCTCAGAATTTGCTACAGTGCTTGAACATGTGTTTGCTTTGGAGCTTGCATAAAACGACTCACATATCCCACTGCATAATTCAAGTCAGGTCTTGTGTGAGTTAGGTACCTTAGACAGCCCACCCATTTCCTGAAAGTAGTTGCATCAGCTTCTTCTCCTTCATCACTTTTTGACAACTTCAATCCAGGCTCCATAGGGTATTTAGTTGGGTTGCGGTCACTTAATCAAGCCTCTTTTAAAACCTTCTTGGCATAGTTTGCTTGTTGAATGATGATCCCTTGGTTGTTTTGAGTTACTTGTATCCCCAAGTAGTATGACAGTAGCCCAAGATCTGTCATTTCAAACTTCTCTTCCATCCTTTTCTTTACTTCTTTTATTTTCTTTGGACACCCTCCAGTGATTAGTAAATCATCCACATACACCCCGATTATGAGTGTATCTTCTTCAGACCCCTTGCGATAGACAACATGTTCATGCTTACATTTTATGAACCCCAATTCCTTTAAGACTCCATCCAACTTGATGTTCCATGCCCGAGGCGCCTGCTTCAGGCCGTACAGAGCCTTGGACAGCTTATAAACTTTCTGCTCAGCTCCCCTTTTCACAAAGCCCTCTGGTTGGGTCACATAAACAAGTTCCTTCAACTCTCATGTTCCAAACTTGCTTCCCTTAAAGGTGTATCATCAAATCTTTCATCAAGGGCTATGGTAGGATCCTGATCTCCATCTTTATCACTTGGTTCCCTAGGCAGAATCGGACCTCTGCCTTTTACAGTGGATTCGGGGCTGCTCCATTCTAATTCTGCATCAGAGACTTCAGAGTTCTGTTGGGCTGGGTTACTGCTTGTTGGGCCTGAGACTCCTGTGTTTTCTGTGCCTTGGGATGTTCTGTTGTGAACTATGAAACTTGTCCACTCCGGTCCTTCAACTTCTGCTCCTTGTTTTTCAGTCCCCTCCCATTTTCTGGATTCATCAAACACCACATCTCGGGACACATGAATCTTCTTTGTTTCTGGATTAAACATCCTGTAAGCTTTTGTCTTTGGCTGGGAACCCAAGTGAACCATCTTAGCACATCTATCATCGAGTTTCTTTTGGTGATTGGTTAGATTTTTGACATAACCAATGCACCCAAAAACCCTCATATGGCTAAGGTTTGGTTTCCTGTTCTTGAATGCTTCATAAAGGGTGAGATCTTGTAGGGCCTTTGTTGGTGATCTGTTTAATATGTAGACTGAATGGCGAACTCCTTCTCCCCATAAGTCTTGAGGCAAGTCCATGGCTTTTAGAAGGCTTCGGGTCATGCTTAGGATCGTGCGGTTCCTTCTCTCCACCACTCCATTCTGCTGTGGAGAATATGGGGCTGTTAGTTGGTGGCTGATTCCAGCTTTGAGGCACAGGTCCTTGATCCTTTGTGAGTTGAACTCTCCCCCATTGTCGGTTCGAAGGCCTTTGATCTTCATGCATGTTTCAAGTTCAATGTTTGTTTTGAATTCTTTGAGAAGTTCAAACACATCTGACTTATTCTTTATCAGAAACTCCCACATGAACCTGCTGTAATCATCTACAATTAATAGCAAGTATTTGTTCCCACCATGTGTTGTTGGAGTTATAGGGCCGCACACGTCTGCATAGATCAGCTCTAGTGGTTTTTTTTGCTCTGAAGCTTGTCTCAGATGGGAAAGGCAGCCTGGTTTGCTTTCCTGCTAGGCAACAATCACACACCTGGGAAGGGGTGCGATGTTTGGTACTCCTCGGGCCATCTCCTTGCTGCTCAGCCTTCTAATTGAGTCAAAATTTAGATGCCCAAGTCGTGCGTGCCACAACCATGCTTCCTTGTCAAAGTTGGCAAGTAGGCAGGTTGGGGACACAACTTGGAGCCTAATTTTGTACAACCGATTTGGGCTTCTTTGGACCTTCATTAGTAGGCTTCCTCCCTCTTCATATACCCATAAGTAGCCCATCTTCATGTTGATCTCATAACCTGCTTCGGTTAGTTGTCCGAGGCTGATTATGTTTGTCTTCAATGTGGGAATGTAGTAGACATCAGAGAGAATCCTCTGATCACCAGTCCTACATTCCAGAATGATGATGCCCTTGCCTTTTATCTCAACACTTGAGCCATCTCCAAATCGGACCTCCCCCACTACAGATCCATCTAGTTTGGCAAACAGGCCTTGATTCCCAGTCATGTGGTTGCTGGCCCCATTGTCGAGGAACCAGAAACCAGATTCTTCACTTGTGTACCTTGCTGGGTGAACTCCTTCTTCATTCAGCAGCACTGCTACAGCCATCATAAGAGCAGGTCCTTCTTCCCTTGCCTCAGTTAGATTGCTTTCTTCTTGTCTTGGCTTTAGTGGGCATAGTGCCCCATCTTCTCGCAGACAAAACACTTGATCTTGGTCTTGTCTTTGTTTTTTCTGGGCTGGAACTGGCCCTGGTGTTCCTGCCCTCTTCCTCGGCCTCCGGAGCCCCTGCCTCGGCCTCTTGTGTTTTGCCTTCCAGAACCTCATCTTGATCCTTGCCCTTGTTCTTGCTTTCGCCTAGCCTGCCAATCATCAAAACTTAGCATTAGTTGCTCTGTTTTGGTGCTGGAGCTTTTGGCTTTTGTTCTTTCTTCGAATGCTTTTAGTCGGCCGATGACTTCTTGGAAGGTCATGGTGTTCAAGTCTGCGAATTGTTCGATTGAGGCCACGATGGCCAGGTATCGGTCCGGAGCAGACCCTAGCAGTTTCCTTACCAGGGTTTTGTCGTCAAAGGTTGATCCAAGGATGTTTGTCTTGGAGACCAGTTGGCTTAGCTTGTTGGCGAATTCATCAATCCCTTCGTTCTCTCCCATCCTTAGAGATTCAAGTTCTGATTGCAGGGTTTGCAGGCGTGCTTCCCTAACTCGGTCAGCCCCTACAAACCTCACTTTCAGAGCGTCCCAAATCTCCTTGGCTGTTTTGCATTGAGAAACTTGCAGCACGAGTTCCTCAGGGATAGCTTGGTAGAGTAGTGCCACGGCCATATCATCCTTCTTCGCGTCGACAGTCATTCCTGCTGCTGGTTCGAGTGCTTCGAGAATCCCATGCACCTTGAATACTGCTTTCAGCCGGATTGCCCAGATGTTGTGGTTATTGACATTCAACATTGGGCATTGTAAAGAAGCGGGGCTACTCTCCTTGACCGTGACTATGGTTCCTTGATTCGGTTGATCTGCCATGGTTCCCTTCTGTACCGAGCCTTGGTTGATCGAGGCTGATCCTGCTTCAATCCGTCGAACAGGGGATCACTTCTGTACCTCGATCCTGGTGCTGCTTCTTCCTTGCCTTTGATCACCGCCGTAGACTTGCTTGATTGGCTCTGATACCAATTGTTATAGTTAATTGATATCAGAGATCAAACACACAAGCAATTATATGAATTCAATCCTTCGAACTCTTCTATTAATCTGCGATTTTCCTTATTCAAATCAACAGACCTATGGCTCCTTTTATAGCCAACATAAACCTTTATCCTTATCTAGTCCTTATTCCTAGATTATCTCAAAAAAACATAAAACATAAGATAAAAACAAAACAAACTCCCAAGAAACTAGGACTCGAATTATTTACAAGTTTAAACCATCAGAGTCTAAATAGGTAAAGAAACCCTTGTCATGTTTTGGGTTGTTTCTGTATGATCCACCTATGCCTTCATGATTTATTTAGATGGTGATCTATGTCCTACATGATTCATTATTGGGTGATCTTTGCACTTAGGAATTTGTTGAATCTGGTATAGGTGAGGAATATGTGAAGTTGTGCTTTTCTTCTACAGAAGTGGATTGTAAATTTTTTCCATGTTAAAGACTTAAGGTTATAAGAAACAATATATCCATTATCAACAACACTGTTTTTAAAGAAATGAATTACCATAGGTCAGATTCAATCTTTTAAAGTGCAGTTTTCTTTCCCAACACCTTCAACTTGACTTATACAGAATCTCCATTTTGAGATCTTGGTTTTATTCTCTTGGTCTGACATTATATTGTTTTTTCACCTTGTTTTGGCATCATGGGACATTACTAGAAGAAACTAGTGAGTTTGTTACCTATCATTTTGTATATACTAAATTATCAAGTATTAGCTTCTATGGATCTAGGTAATGTTGGCATAGGTCTAGTTGCTGAGGTAAGGCTATCTCAGGCAAAGCACCTTGATAAATGTTATGTGAGGCACTTTTGCTAAGACAATGGACTTGGTAACTAGTCTCGAAGGTGGCAAGTCGTGAGGCACCCTTCTCTATATTCTTTTAGGTTTTATTTTGTTTATTTATGTTGACAATTTTTTCCCTACAGTGGAAGTCACATAGACTTATACATATACTTGAATACTTGTGTAGTTAAGCTTGTTAAAAAAAAAACTACATTAGGCCATTAGCCTTTGTTTGTTCTCCACTGTGCCAGGTTTATCTAAGGATGTGACAAATTTTATTTTATTTTACTATTGTGATATCATTGGAGATGTTAAGCTAAAGAACATGTTTGTTTCTTCATGTATTTCATTCTCTTATACCTCTAGCTTCTGAGTTCTTGAGCTATTATCCTATCACAATTCACATATTAGCTGAATCACTTGTAATCTGACACTATCCACCACAACCTGAACCATTAGTTCATGGGTTATCTGAAAGTCTGCAACAGTGCAACTTTATCAACATTGTAATGTCTTCTACTCATGTCCTAACTCCTAAGTTGTGTTACTGCAATGCTTCCTTCCTAAATATGTTAGAATTTTTGTCAGAAGCTATTATGTGATCAACATGGTCAATTTCTATATTCTGGTTGACTGTACCTTCTTACTAGAACTGAAAAACATATAAATGACTACATTGTAATGTCTTCTACCTGCTTTTGTCCTAGATATGTTACTGTAAATAGGAAACCACTTTAATCCTTCAGTAGTAATTTAATATTAATGACAAAACTATAGATATGAATATCAAGCGTACGTAAGTCAGCAATTCAGTAACTATCAAGTATAGTTCTGTATGAAACTTTGAATAAACTGATATATTAATATATGAATTAGCAAGCCGAGCGAAGCTTGAGCTTGGCTCGCTTTTGACTCAAGAGAGCTCTAGCTTGAGCTCGCTTCATTTAGAGCTTTATTTTTAAAGCTCTAGCTCGGTTCGTAAGAAATTTTTGCGGCGACTCACCTCATTTATAATATAGTTACTTTATTTTTATATTTTTATTAATAATCTAATATGTATTTATAATTATACTTTTCGTATATAACATAATATAGATGACTTATTTATTTTTATTATAAATATATATAGAAAAATAATTATTACAATAAAAATATACTTATTAGATTACATATAAATTATGTAAATAAAAGGCTCGTTTAGGCTTGTGAGCTGGCTCGAGCTTGATATGTGAAGCTTGAGTTTGGGCTCAATAACTAAATGAGCTAGTTAGTAACTTAGTATCATCAATTACTGATATTGTGAATGAAGATAACCTAGAAGAGATTGATTATGATTAGACTTTTCAACATTTTAGTTTATTTAGTGTTTCTCTTGTTTTGGTATATGAGTTATTTCACAATTAGAATTTTAAGGTAAACATGTTTTGATCTGTCCTACTATGCCTTAGTTTTGATCTGTCCTACTATGCCTTATTCTATATTTGATCTATAGTCTTAACTGTCATATAAATGACCCGTAAGAAGTTTTTCTTTGGTTAGTGGTTACTAATGGAAACCTCATAGGCATACATTTCAACTTATTTAGACGACCCCTTACCTTTGAATAAGGGTAAATAGTGCGAAATGTATAACAACTTAGATCTCCGTTATGAAATAACTAATTTTATTTTGTATGCCAAGTAATTGCGTAGAAATACAAACATAAACCATACAAATACTCAAGTTTAACCACCATGCTCAGAATATTTTAATGTTTATGCATGGAGACTTTGGCCGTGTATGATTAACCTTTTTCTGGTTTCTTTTTTGGGGTGTGTGAGCGCTAAAATTAGAAGCATTACTTAGAAAACTTAGAGGCATGCTGTCAAACCAAATGCGATGTTTCATACTACTAAACTTTACTTAAAATTCTGGCAAAATGTTTTTCCCATGTTTACCGTCTTCTTGAAGAATCTAAGGTTAATGATGATTATGCAAGTACATGACCCTAAAATTCATGATGTGGTTTTAATCTTGATAGTATTGGTTTCATTCTCTATTTATTACTTTCTTACACTATGTATGGTATCTATCTGTTTGGCTGATAAAAGATTCCGTTATTTTGTTTTGTGGTTATGTTTCATATTTCAAGGCCTCTATAGTTCTTGATTTGTACTTATCTTGTCGTTTTCAGATCAGAGAAAAAAAATATTATGTTCATACATACACCTCGTCTGTTTTTATTTTGTACATCTTCAGCATGCTAGTGGTTGCTACATCTGGAGCCGGTTATGTTCTTGGGAGTGGTAGTACCGTTGACTTAGCAGGTCTTTGTTACACTTGTCTGGGAACCATGATGGTAGCAGCATCAGCCAACACTTTCAATCAGGTTGGCAATAGTTATCTTATTTTTTATATTTTCTTGTGATATCATAAACAGGCAAGTAGTTTGAAAATTAACTGTCAAATTTGTTTTTCTTGCCAATAACTCAGTGTGAAGTTTCATATTTAAATATCTATATTTTTCCATAAATTCTCATTCTGCATATAAGTTATAAGATACTTACTTTGTGTAGTCTTTTAATGCTGTTGGCGACCATGTTCTTATAAATACGGTGAGTTTCTTATCTGTTTCTTGGGGAGGGACAGAAAGAAAATGCTAAAAGGGTGGTGATAAATTTTGTTTCTCTTATTCTTATAAAACATTTAGTTTTTGCTCTCGTTGCATTGTACGAATTTTTAGACAAACATCATTTGCGTATTAGGTATTTGAAGTTAAGAATGATGCAATGATGAATAGAACAAAGAGAAGACCATTACCTTCTGGACGTATTACTACTACTCATGCCGTCACGTGGGCTTCTTCTGTTGGTCTAGTTGGCACAGCTCTACTGGCAAGCAAGGTGAGAAATTGATCTAAAAAAAGTGAGAAATTTTATTTGCTGTCACGTGTCTTTCTTAGGTGGCAATTTGAACCAATTATTTATATTGGATTTTATTAAAATTTCTAAAATGTTATCACGTCTAATTGGTTGACCTTGTCTAATATCTTAAATTCTTAAAACCTTCTAAGCTTCTTTTTCAAAGAAATTTAATTTATTCTTTTTAAAAATCTAGTTTTCTTGTCATATTTAGTACACTGGTTATTTATAAATTTCAATGAACAGGCCTGTCGTGTCAACCTGACCCATTTTGCCACCTGTAGTTGAGAGACAATCTTGAGTCAGAATACTAAAATGAGAACAATTACCCCAAGATTTGTGCAGGCTAATTTATTGGCAGCGGGACTTGGTGCTTCAAATCTTTTTCTATATGCATGTGTTTACACCCCATTGAAGCAGATACATCCAGTTAATACTTGGGTTGGGGCTGTTGTTGGTGCAATTCCTCCTCTTATGGGGTAATCATTTTTTATTTCCTTTTTTTTATCATTAAATATTTAATAAATATGTATGTACATAATTTATTATGTTCATTCTTGTATGTTGTATCTTTATTTCTCTTTCTTTCTCACATCAAAGGTGGGCTGCAGCTTCTGGTCAGATTTCACTCAATGGATGGATTCTTCCTGCTGCTCTATATTTTTGGCAAATACCTCATTTTATGGCCCTTGCATATTTATGCCGTGATGATTATGCAGCTGGAGGGTATGTCACCAAGTTTTCTTTTATATTATTATAACTAGACTATTAGCCCGTGTATTACACGGATAACATATAATATTTATTAGTTTGCAATGAAAATTTAGAAATTATAAAACAATATTTTGATTTGAAAACTATGCTATCAGTCATACCCTTCTAGATTTGTGACAGTTGAGATATAAAATTTCAGCTAGTATCACGTAAAAACTAACTGTAATAAATCAAGAGGATAAGTTTCATTTCAGTAATTTTTCAAGTTAAAATATTCAATTTAAACATCATTAAACATAAAGGAAAAAAGTGTAATTTTCCTTATAATTTTAAGAAGTTTTTTCTTCTAAAATTTTATATTATTATTTTTAAAAAATGTCAATTTTTATAAAAATTTTGTTGCTTGAAAATTCTGGTTGATAGTTTATTTCATTAAAAGTTTTGTTTTTAAGAAAACTTGTTTTTTATAAAACTTTTAATTTCAGAAAACCGATTTAAAATATTTTCTTACTTTTAAAAGTTTTGATTTTTAGAAATTATTAAATATTATAAGCTTTAAAGTGTGTTTTTTTTAATAAAAAAGAGTTGTTTCTTAATTTATTAAATAACATTTTTAATATGAAAAATATGAATAACATAATTAATCATTAAATATCAT
This sequence comes from Mikania micrantha, assembly GCA_009363875.1. Taxonomy (NCBI): domain Eukaryota; kingdom Viridiplantae; phylum Streptophyta; class Magnoliopsida; order Asterales; family Asteraceae; genus Mikania; species Mikania micrantha. Next base: position 50,610,517 of record CM018689.1, on the reverse strand, counting down.
TATTTAATATGAGAGATAATTAAGTTATATAAAAAGATGATAAGTGGCACTAAAGGTCTAAAAGTGTGACAAGTGGTATAAAAGATGTTTGTTTATTATAATAGTAGGCAAATTGGCTTTTAATAATCCAAACTTTGACCCATTGGCCGCTGGCGGTCCCATCTATGAAAATCCCCAATAACGGTCCGAACTTTCGACATATTTTCCCGTGGCGGACCGCCGTCAAATAAACCCTAACGGTGTTAACTTTTTTTCGAATTTCGAACGGATTTTTGAGGGCTTTTGTTCAGATGGAGAATACGAGTCGAATGACGTATAACTTACCTCGAAACGTTGCTCCAACTTTCTCAATTTGATGATTTCTTTGACGAATTGAAAGTTTAAACACCAAAATTGGGAAATTTGAAGCAACGTTTTGAGGTAAGTTATACATCATTCGACTCGTATTCTCCATCTGAACAAAAGCCCTCAAAAATCCGTTCGAAACTCGAAAAAAAGTTAACGCCGTTAGGGTTTATTTGACGGCGGTCCGCCACGGGAAAATATGTCGAAAGTTCGGACTGTTATTGGGGATTTTCATAGTTGGGACCGCCAGTGGCCATTGGGTAAAAGTTTGGATTATTTAAATCCAATTTGCCATAATAGTAAGATAAGATTAATAAGGTGTGTCATTTGACTGTGTGGTTAATCTCTTAAGTTATGTTGTGTTACTGCTAATATATGAGTATATGTGTGTGTGTTGGGGATTGTTCTTTGGGGAACCTCAAAAAATTAGAATGGGGAACCATGGGTTTCTCATGTGAAAAAACTCATTTTTAATTAATATTTTTGGACCTTTTGCATCTAAACACATGCACATACTGTTTTAACAATAGAAATGAAAAAAAGGTCATTAATTTTTTAAAAAATGCTAAAAAAAATACACACATATTGTTCAGAAATGAGTTTTTTCTATTATAATGGCTTCCACATGTGTTTACATGCAAAAGATCTGAGAAAAATATGTCAAATTTGTGTGAAAATGAGTTTTTTTTATGTGTTTTTGGTATGAGAACCAATGATTTTCTCATTCGCATATTTTTTGAGGTTCCCTTTTGAACCTCCCTATATAAATATTTATCAACTCTATTTTTGTGTTAATTTCAGGTTTAAGATGTTCTCCCTTGCTGATCCTTCTGGCAGGAGAACAGCTTTGGTAGCTTTGAGGAATTGCATATATCTGATTCCATTGGGATACTTGGCCTATGATTGTAAGGCTTATATAGATCGTAATTTATATATTGCATTATTCGTTTTTAAGATTATTTTTTAAAAATATAACCACATTTCTTAATGCTGTCTATAAAAGCTGCAAAATCCACATTTTCAGTTAACCTTAACACATTTAATTATCCAAAATTTTTTAAGATTACCAAAATTTTATTAATTTAATTATAATGAAACTTTGAGGTTTTATGCATCAAGAACAGGTTTAGGAGACTTTTGACCCGTTTGACACTTTATTTTCTCTTACCATATGGACTATACGCAGGGGGCATAACTTCTGGTTGGTTCTGTCTAGAATCAACACTCTTGGCTCTAGCGATCAGTGGGACGGCTGTCTCCTTTCTCCTGAACCGCACAAAAGGAACCGCAAGAAGAATGTTCCACGCAAGCCTTCTGTATCTTCCTGTGTTCATGTCTGGTCTCATGTTTCACCGAGTTTATGACAACAATCATCACTCACTCGCAACAGAAACCACCAAGGGTAAAATGGCCCTTTCACACCCAACCGCCACCCACGAACAGGAGAGCAGAAACCCCGAAAAGGTAAAACGAACCAAGAATAATATGGTCTCACGCCCACCTGTAGCATACGCGTCTGTTGCCCCATTTCCTTTTCTTCCAGCACCCATATATACATCCTCTTAGAGTTGTTACATTTAATTTATTCATATGCATCACCTTATAACTATGAGATCACTGTGAAAATGAATTTTAGTTTATCTGTTTATGGGTATGACTTTAACCCAATTATTTTTGGTAATAACGAGAAGCGTCACATCCATCAATAATTCAATGTCCAAACGACACCAAATTTTGTCATATGTGTTTTGTCGATGACAGCTAGAGGTGGGCAAAATACCCGGAACCGGAACTGAAAACCTGAACCGATAGGTACAAGTGGTTGCGGTTTCTCAGAAAAATCGTAACCGGAACTGGCCAAAACCCAATAAAAACTGGTCAAAACCCGACTCTAACCGAAACTGATTCTTGACTTTGTTGACCAGAACTGGTTTTAAAAAAAGAACTAGATTTGTGCACCTCTAAATTGACAGCCATAATAATTTTGTATATGACTTGTGTTATAGATACGTTTGTTGTGTTATCATGATGTTTCTTGTGTAATGTAGACCAGTCAATTCTAACCAGATATCCTATGACATCACATACTACTAAGCTAAATGCCTATTTAACTACCCACTAATCCACTATTAATATTTTTAACATGCACACTTATACTAAACGTCAGACGTGAAAGCCCAAATTAGAGAAGTTAGGTGACTTGGGTCGACCAGCTTTAGACTACTAACATTTACAACCAACCAACTTAAACTATTTATTAAAAAATTAATTTCTTTTTCTTTCATATATATATACATCAAACCAAACATAAATTTTTCACTCTTATCTACAACCAACCCAACATAATTTTTTACTCTTATTCATAACCAACCCAATTAAAAATTGCCATGTGTCACATGAAATAGAAATGTTAATAAACAAATACCCAACCAAAGGTTGGTCTACCAACTTGATTGTCCATTTTTGTAAATTAAAGTTTTTCTTTTAACAATATCAACAAACAACCATTGTGTTTGTTTATGGATGAGACTGGTCTTACTTCTTCTTCACCTTCGAATCATTGCCAATGTCGGCCCAACTAAGAAAAAGCATAGGAACCTGCATAAGTGCATGAGGCCTAAAAAAACTAAGGCCCTCTTCTTTTGAAGGTCAAATGATAAGTCCACTACAAACATTAAATATCTGAAGGGTCCTAATATTCATACACCACCCCCATCATCTATACACCACACTTAGGTCAAATCAATCACATCATACTCACATAACTTTTATTTATATATATATTTTTAAATATTTTTAATATTAAAAAAATTAAAAAGTAATGTTATCCGTACACCGGTGTACCAATATTCCAATCCTATTTAAATTGTCTTTGTTTACTTGGCCTTGTTTTTTTTTTTAATTACTTTCTGAAGTCTGAACTAATGATGATATGCATTTATAGAAATCAAAATCACCAATTATTATTTCTTCTAATGATATGCATTGAAAACACAAGGATATATATTGCATAAACGATGAAATGAAAAACAAAAAAATAAAAATAAAACTTATCAAAGAATATAAAAATAATAATTGAAGCATAATATAGAATATAACATAGATAGTCATGATGTTTTTACTTGTTTTTGGTGTGATTGTTTATCTCAGATATAATTAAAGAGGAATGATTTATATCAGTCGAATTAAAATTTAAAAAAAAACCTCATTCGTTGACCGGAACCGAAACCAGTTTAAAAAAAAAAAAAATTGATTTGCTCACCTCTAGTATCATAGGCAAAGCTTTTACAGGGTGGTCGGGCCCCCTTTTTTCTTTCGTAATATTAATTTTTCAGCCGAAAGATTATTTTTTGTTATAACATTTGTTTTATTCACTCGTTTCAAAAAATTAACATATATTATCGGGTTATATAAATTTCCATCCACCTTTTCAAAACGTTCAAGCTCCGTCACTTATATTAGTAAAAACACAAAACTAAACTTTTTATTAATGATAAAAAAAATTATGATAAAAACTAACCACTTGGTTAGTTATAGAAGTAACTCAATAGTATATAAATTTGTGAAATGAGCAAATATCGTGTAACATATATGCAAAACCCTAACTTTGTCAAAGATACACGAGAGTATAAAAGTTGACATCCAAATCATATTATGTTTTTCTTTATTGCTTTTAGACAGAAAATTAATAAACAGTAAAAGTCTTTATTGCTTTTAGGCAAAGCTTTTACAGGGCGGTCGGGCCCCTTTTTTCTTTCGTAATATTAATTTTTCAGCTGAAAGATTATTTTTTGTTATAATATTGGTTTCATCCACTCGTTTCAAAAAATTAACATATATTATCGGGTTATATAAATTTCCATCCACCTTTTCAAAACGTTCAAGCTCCGCCACTTATATTAGTAAAAACACAAAACTAAACTTTTTATTAATGATAAAAAAAATTATGATAAAAACTAACCACTTAGTTGGTTAGTTATAGAAGTAACTCAATAGTATATAAATTTGTGAAATGAGCAAATATCGTGTAACATATATGCAAAACCCTAACTTTGTCAAAGATACACGAGAGTATAAAAGTTGATATCCAAATCATATTATGTTTTTCTTTATTGCTTTTAGACAGAAAATTAATAAGCAGTAAAAGTCTTTATTGCTTTTAGGCAAAGCTTTTACAGGGCGGTCGGGCCCCCTTTATTCTTTCGTAATATTAATTTTTCAGCTGAAAGATTATTTTTTGTTATAATATTGGTTTCATCTACTCGTTTCAAAAAATTAACATATATTATCGGGTTATATAAATTTCCATCCACCTTTTCAAAACGTTCAAGCTCCGCCACTTATATTAGTAAAAACACAAAACTAAACTTTTTATTAATGATAAAAAACAATTATGATAAAAACTAACCACTTAGTTGGTTAGTTATAGAAGTAACTCAATAGTATATAAATTTGTGAAATGAGCAAATATCGTGTAACAAATATACAAAACCCTAACTTTGTCAAAGATACACGAGAGTATAAAAGTTGATATCCAAATCATATTATGTTTTTCTTTATTGCTTTTAGACAGAAAATTAATAAACAGTAAAAGTGTTTATCCATAGTGTTACACGTATTTGTGAATTTGCTACATATAAAATACTTTAATACGCTTTCTAAAATATAAAGTTGCTTTTTTCTCCTTGACAAGGTTCCCATGACCACATTAACGACAAGTCGACAACCTTCTTAAAAACTTAAAATTTCACATGTATTCAACATTCATCCATTTTTTTTTAAATTATCTTTTAAAAGATAAAACCACGATGTCTTTTGAGTACTTGAATCATGTTCTTACGTTAGGGTTTACACAGATTACAAAATATTAGGGTTGTTTGGCAGTGTTTTAATGATCATTAAAATACTATCTCTTAATGTATCATAGTTTTTTAATAGTTAAGATGTAACATTAAGTCTGGTTGGTTAATATGTAACATTAAAAGGTAGCCTATTAACATTCAAACTTAAGGTTATTTTTTAAGAGTTAAGAGTGTATGAGATATTAAGAGGCATGACTGTCTCAAATGGTTTCGAGGCCCATTTCCAAATTATAACCCGGGGTCCTTCTCTCATACCTATGAGTTATAGTTAAAAATCCCCCTTTTTTTTTTGAACTTGGGACTAACAACAGTAAACTAAAAGTCTATAGACAAAAGAGTTAATTGTTTATATGTGTGTGTGTGTTACATGCATATTTGAGTATCAAGATTTGTATTTGACATTTACTCAAACTAATAACAGAACCAAACTTGTTCAAGTTAATCAAACTAATAACCAAAAGAGACCAAATCACAACAGGAATAACATAATATAACATGTTTAATTAATCAAATTGATTAAACTGATCAAATTCATCAAACTAATAACCCAAAGGGATCAAATTACTAAATTAGAATCAGAAATCTAATATGTTCAGAGGAACCAAGTTATATGAGAAAGCGCAAGGTATCGAGCCTTTGACGCTGTGAATCTACGATGTAGTGTATGGGATCGAGTAACAAAGGAAGCACATAAGAAGAGTAATAGGAAAGCGCCTAAGCGAACGAGGAATCGATGGACAAAGGGGCACATATGCTTCCACTAGTTGACTACAAAGGAATCAAAGTTAGAGCCTACATGGTAGAGGAAGAGCAAAGGACATTTGTATCAATAATATCAATATATGTTAAGGTGTCATTCTTAAAATAAGTTGAGAGTTATAGTCTCAAAGTGAACAAAGGTAGAAAATTTTGTTATTTAAAAAAATGCTATAGGAAGAATCAAAGCGTCAGGTATGGCGTTTTGTTTCCCACAACGTCTCCCGCCCTCCTCTCTCACTCGACTCCTTTCTTGCCTTGTCGGCTTCTCAAATTGTAAATGGAAATGAAACCCTAATTTCATATTTTCCCTAATGATTTTTCGTTTTGTCGCCATCAAAAAGAAGCCAAACGGTTCACAGTCGCCGTCGGTCTCCTAATGATTTGTTCGTTTTGTCGATTTTTGTATTATTTTTTGGGGTTTACAACTTTACATAATAGTTATTTTCATACTAAAATAAATTTAGATTATAAGAAATCGAGTAATCGACAAATAACACAGTTTGTTCCATCCACGTCATCTGGATTCCGCCGGTGGCAACACATATTTTTTTTGAAAGAACTAACGGGTACTCGTATGCGGCTTTCAATGGCTAAAGAATGTTCGAACTGGCCATAAGTCCAGACGGAGAACCTAGCCCACCAGCCACCAATTCCCGAGAAAAACCCGACCTAAGCACCCGTCCAAAGTCACGATAGTGACAGACTGGATGAGATCAAGGATCGAATTCAAGAACTGAGTCTCCTATCACTTCTATATACCTCTATGTTAATAATAGAATAAGACATCATTGGTTAAATTAATTGCATATATGGTAGCCTGGTTTTCCAGTTCAACGTGGTAGGTGGCATAATTTATTAAAAGCAGCATACTAATGTGCGCTTTCTGAAACATTATGTATTTATGTACTTCTTGCATTTCAAAATAAAGCAACGGTATTAAATCTTGTGAAATAATATGGTCTCACTTATTTTGAGAGATTATAATTTAAAGATAAAATGTCTTATAGTCATTATTTAGAACTTTTCAACTACTATACAACAGTAACAACGTTTATCAGTAGTTTTCAGTCTTATTGTTAGTGATGTTAGCATGTTATCATTAATCGATATAACTCATAATAATAATTATTTTTAAACGAATGAGTTAAAATTATTGAATAAATTTTCAATTATAAATAATAAACTCAAAATTTTAACAACTTTCACATCTTATTAAGTTAGGAGGTGACTTTGACTTGGTTATGGATACCAAACTATAGATAAAAAACTGTATGTATAAATGTACCGATGTTCTTTATTCAATATCAGTTTTATTTTTCACAATACTGGCAAACTGTGTGTGTATGTATCACGAAGTTATGTTTATGTAACCCACGGAGTTACGTATGTAACCTATAAAATTACACATATGTAACTCATATATGTAACGTACAAGTTATATATGTGTAATAACATGAATCACATATATTTTTAATTTTTTTGTTAACATTATTAACATTATAGTAAAAAGAAATAAAAAAACGAAGAAACAAAACACAAAATTGATGGGTAATAATTACGATTAGTATTCTAAGTTTTCTTTAAAATACAAGGGTTAAATACGGCCCTCCCACCAAAGGGATTCTAGTCTAGTGTTAGCCTCTTTAATTCTCTTATGAGAGTCTTGGGTTGGAGTATCACTTCAAGCAAATGTTGCTATAGGTTAAGCCACTGAGCCAGGGGGTTTTCCTAGCTGTAGGTTTCCTTCTGAACGGGTAGGTCAGGTCATTACGCTCTGTTATTCGGACGGAATGGTGATATATTTGCCAGGGTGACCCTGATTGACCGGGTATTTGCTGTTCAAAAAAACACGGCCCTCCGTCACACACACATATATGATGAAGCATTTGCAATTAATGAAGATGAACATATTTTGTCTCTGATTTTTTTTTTTACAGCTAGAGTATCTATAATATACTGGCACTCAAACATTTAAAATATATGAACATTTATTTTTGCATATTTGTAATATATTAGAATTATGTTTTATGCTAATTATGTTTCATTTTTAACATGTGACTGATAAGTTTTTATGTAATAAAATTTGTTATAGCACTTAAATAATTGTGATGATACTACTATTATGGGCTAGCTTTAGCCCTATATTTAGGACAATTACACATCTTTACAAATGACAGTGCATTTTTAAAACTGTAATTATTTAAAATAGGTTATGAAAATTCTGGTTTAATTACACTTGTCAATTTACTAAATTGGTAATTTATAAGAGGGGCATTCCTAGCTACATTACGAAAGCCTTAGGTTATTGTTACATTAGTAGTTAGGTTATTGATACACTGATATGTCAATAACATTATATATTTTTTATTGCTAAAAAATATTTAAAAAATATATATGAGTAAAGTAAAATACATGATGTAATTAATTTAACTCAAGTATGATATATTGATGATAATATAAACATTATGAAATTTTGATCGTACTTTAACTCAAGACAATTAGACAAGTACAAATATGAGGGTGAACCATAAGACTTTGTTTCATTAGGTATTCCGCTTGACAGACGGGGAGGAGAAGCTGGGCGGGGGTGAGCGGGCACACTGCCCCTTACCTCCGCGGCCTCCAATTTGATGCCTCAGTTGTCCCTGCGTCCCGTGTGTGGGTTCCTCATCACCCATTGGTTGGTTTTAAAAAATTGGGTGATAATGTGGCACAGTGAGAAGAGTTTTTTTAGTGGAGTGACCATTATGATGTTTTAAGGTTTTCAGCGAGAAAGAATTTTAGTGTGGTGATTACTACACATGGTCTAACAGAAGTCATTTTACAAAAAGGACAAAAAAAAAAGAAAATAAAAAGAAAAGCAGAGAAAAGGTGTACACGTAGAGTTGCCTCATAGAATTTTGCTACCAACACAAGTACTAAGACCACCCACAGCGGAGGAGCCGCTGGTTCGGCGGGGAAGATTTTTTGGGCGGGGGTCAGCGGGAACACCGCTACCCTCCCCCAGCGGCAACCACAAGGGCCCCTCCACGGCTCCCGCTCCCCGTAGAGCTCCTCTACTCCTATTGGTTCATTTTTTTAAAATGGGACCCATTGTGGGGTGTTTTAGTGGTTGATGTGGAATAGTGGGGACGAGTTTTCAGTGGGATAACCATTGTGGGTGTTAAAGGATTTCAGTGGGGTGATGACGTGGCAGGAAATTTCGGTGGGGAAGGGTTTTCAGTGGGGTGACCGCTGTGGATAGTCTAAGAGGAGCTCCCCTATCCTTTTCTACGTAGATAGGTTAATTTAATGACCATGATGCCGTTGCGCTTGTCAATAAAAATTTAGTTTAATAACATTTATCTCATTCTTTATTCAAATACGGTTTACTGGCCGTTCCATCCTCGCCACATCAGATGCGCGGGAACTTCCTGATTGAGGTTTCACTTTGTGACTGAGAGGTTATGGGTTCAATCCCTGTCAGTGGCGATTTAAAGGACATCCATGTTAGGAAAGGAATATTGAGCTTAATCTCGGGTTCTAGACCAATGAGATTGAGGTTTCACTTTGTGACTGAGAGGTTATGGGTTCAAGCTCTGTCAGTGGCGATTTAAAGGACATCCATGTAAGGAAAGGAATATTGAGGTTAATCTCGGGTTCTGGACCAATGGGGGTGAGGGTTTACCCATTTCAGGGGGTTCCCGCGCATCTGGTGTGGCCACGTCTTACCTTTACCCGGTGGGCCCTGTTAAGACAAAATACGTGGTATGTAGGATCGTCGTGGTTCAAAAAAACTTTTTAACAACCCCTCATATTCTATTTCTTATCCTTAGTTTTATAGGGTTGCATCCACTAAAAAAGGATATAAAAATAGGTAAAAAATGAAAATACAGTACAAAAACATAAAAATGTATTACAAAAAACAATGTTACAAAAATGTAGTACAAGAAAAATAAAGAACAAAAAAGATCTAGTACAAGAAAATAAAAATTTAGTACAAAAAAAATGAGATTACACCTAAATTGTAATGTCAAATTGTTATTAATTTTTACTCTTTTTAGACGAAAATCTCTTTTTATTTTATATTTCTCCTATTTATGTAATCTTTTTTTTTTTTATTATTTGTTTCTCTTGTTTCTTGTTGCTTGGTTCTTGCTTTTTTACAAAAAAAGCCTCTCGGTCAGTCGGTCGATCTACTTTGCCTTCTTTCTTGATACGAGAACCGACTCTCTTAATTAGAAAACCAGGCAATGGCCAAGGTCTCATATTTTTTGGGGCCTTATATGGTTCGAAATCGTTGGTTCTTTCTGAACATTTTTTGAAACCTTAGTGAATGGTTTTCACTAAAACCAGACAGAACTGTGCATGTTTATGCATGCATGCATACACACACATGTGTACATATGTATGTATATGGTTGACGATATAGGTGTTATTAAATAAAAAACATTATATTTGGGATTGTAATGTGATTAGCTCATATCAAACCATAAAATGGTTCGGTTTGATTTCTTTTTAATCTTCCGCGTGCTCAAAACATCCAAAACCAGAAAAGCCGAAACCATAAAGCTTAAACCGAAACCAAATTGTTAGTAACGGTTTACATTCATTTTATTTTTACATGTTTGGTTTTGGTTTTAGTTATTCATAAACTATTATTTACGGCTTCACTTAAACACCGAACCCCAAACACCCCTATTAAAAGGGCCACTTAAGCTTGCAAGGGAACGAATAAACCAAAGAGACGTAGAGAAAGAATGTAAGTTTTCGAATGGATGAAGAGCCCCATATTTTTGTTCCGCATAGGAACCTCATATTAGTTGAGTCGGCTTTGCTTGACACATTTAGCTTACTTTGAGGACTGTCAGATCCATATTTTCTTTTTCGTAACATGGGAAAAAATTAGGTTTGATAAAAATGAGTTGAGGTAGAGATGCTGTTTCAATTGGTTTTTCGGGTTTCGGAATTCTCGAGTCAAGTTATTCAGGTTTTGAAAATATTCAAATGGAACAAAGAACCGAACCAAAGTATATTTGGTTTCACATTTCGGTTCTTGTGTTTACCTGGGTTGGGCTAAACGGTTCTCAAGTTATACTTAATTAACTATATTTTCTATTTTTCAAATAAATCATAACCTATTTAAAATGCTTTCAATACAATATTAATACGAAAATACAATGGGAAAACAAACTTTTACATGTTTAACAAACCAAATCACATTCTCAATTGTTTAACAAACCATAATCTAAACAAACAAGAACGTGTCTAGTAAAAAACACACTCTTATTGTTTATCATTGTTCAATAACACCTGTAAAATCTGACAATTGAGGAATTGAGAATGTATTGAACACCAAATTGAATTCAATCACATATGGGTTATGTTTTTTTCTAATAGACCCAAGAGACTCTGAGTATCTTGGTCATACATATTGCATACAAAATACTCATGGAGAAGTAAATCAGGTTTTTCGAGTCTATATGAATCTTTCCCTATAGTATACCCAAAGACCGAACCAGTTAAAATTCTCGAGTTCGAGCTTATCACATTTTCGGGTTGGGTTAAACGGTTCTAATATATTACAAATATGCAAAAATAAATGTTCATATATTTTAAATGAAACATAATTAGCATAACAAATTTTATTACATAAAAACTTAACATATGTTCATCTTCATTAATTGCAAATGCTTCATCATAAAAACTTATCAGTCACATGTTGAAAATGAAACATAATTAGCATAAAACATAATTCTAATATATTACAAATATGCAAAAATAAATGTTCATATATTTTAAATGTTTGAGTGAAAAACCAGTTAAAATTAGGTTTTTCGGGTTGGGTTGGTTCTTTGGGCTCAGTTAAAAGCCGAGGTAAAAAGCCTGTCGGATTAGTTATATAAAACATTTTTAGGTGCATATAAATACATTTTTCTGTATTTTATTGATAAGATAAAAATAGAAAGAATTATATGCGAAAAAAAATTATAACACATGATAAAATTGAAATTTGAATGAGAAATTTTAAAATGGAAAAATGTTTTGTTAGATCCTCTGCTGTTTAAAATGAAAAAAAACCATTGTTTTCGTAACTAGAAATCTTATCAAATGGTAGGATGAGACTCATTCAAGAACCGAGTAACATCTACTATATATAATAAATAAAAATCTTTGGGGGACACATGACACAATTCTAGGCCATCTAAAATTTAGTTTCCCGCTTCTCTCTCCTCTTTAATTATCAATATTTATTATTTTGTTAGGAATTAAGGATAATGAATTTTAATATGTATAATAATTAACATATTATTAATAAATTGGATTTAAAATGAAATTAACTATGTAGCTTTTAAATAAACTTATATTCTTTTTAACAACTTTTATTTTGTTTTTCAAGCATCATCAAATTTAAATTATATTACTTAAAGAGTAAATTGTCATTTACGTCCCTATGGTTTGCTCACTTTTGTCATTTTAGTTCAAAAGTTTAAATTTCATTATTTTCGTCTTTATGGTTTCCATTTTATTGTCATTTTAATCCAAAAATTTAAATTTTATTAGACTAAAATGACAATAAAACGAAAACCATAAGAACCAAAATGACAATAAAATGAAAACTATAAGGAACAAAATATTGAAATTTAAACTTTTGGACTGAAATGACAAAAGTGAGTAAACCATAGGGACAAAAATGGCAATTTAGTCTTACTTAAAATATTTAAAAATAAAACATTAATGGTACTAATTGATTTTATGAGTGATTTTTTTTTAAATATTTAATATGATTTGATGATTTGAATGATAAAAATACACTATATTGAAATAATAAAAAGTAAATATTTTTAAAAATCCAAATTATATGTATTAACAAAAATTCTAAGTCAAGTTAATTTTAGTGTGTTAAAGAAGAATAAGTATACATTAATTAAATTAAAATTTATAGATTACATTACATAAAAATGATAACACATAGTTGAAAAAAATTTAAATTAAAATGCAATTTATAATTATACATCAAATTTTTTTAAACATATTTGGATGACTTTTTGTGTAAAACAAGAGTTTAGTTAAACTATACAATTTACATGTTTTTTTAGTTACATAACTTTTTGTTACGATATATATATATATATATATATATCTTTTTCAACCCGTATAATATACGTGATTTTAAAATAGTTATAAATATAAAAAAATTTTAAAATTATACATATAGTTAAACAAACATAATTAATGTTTAAATAAATATACTCACGTTAAAAAAATATATGATTTTGTTTTAATTTTCATTTTTATATTTTAGTAGAACAAAAAAAACTTAAATCATGTCCAACCGATGAACTGATTCTCGGTCAAACAAGTGAACTAGCAAAACCGGCCGATTCATTAAAGCACGGTTCACGTTGTCCGGTTTTCAATCCGACCAACCGTCCTGTCTGGTTTTTAAACATTACAGCTAACCAAACATACATCAATGAAAATAAAGGTTGAAGTGAGTGACACAATTAATGCTTGTTGGTAATATTTTCTCTATAAATATATTCTCAAAACAAGAAAAGAAAGTAGGCATCTCTCTCAGCAATACCTTCTTCGTCAGAGAGTTCATCAATGGCTACCACTCCTGGATTTCTCACAGACTGGCCATGGAAACCACTTGGAAGCTTCAAGGTACAACCCTTAATTTCCTTTCATTTTCATAACAGGTTTGCAAAATAATTTTATTTTTATTAATTCTGACATTAAAAAAGATGGATTGACAGTGAAAACTTAATTGAAAATCATAATATTTGCAGAAATCTGTACAAGAAGTAGAATAATATCTTTCAAGTATTCGTACACTATTTCCGTCAACATCTACACACTGTTGTAATCTTCATAAATCAGTATCACCACATATGTTTCACCTCTATTCATTCATTTATTAAAATATTTTTAATATAAAAAAACGCAAAAAAAATAATGTTTTAATACGAGGACATACTAATAACTTAACTCTTAATTAGTTTTAAAAACATTTAAGATTTTTATTTATTATTATTGTTGTTGTTAAGAAGGAAGACAGCAATTTTTTAGGACCCGTTTTATAAATAGGCCAAATGAAACGACTCCAAAACAATAAATCATTATCATACACATAATATCGTATCATTAACAAAGTCAGGGTATAGTACTATGAGGATGATAAAATGTACACAACCTTACCTCTATCTCGTATGAACAGAGATGATGTTTTCATTGAGACCCTCGGATCATGATGCCGAATTAACCAACTAACCCAAAACTTTTAACGTTATTTTTACAAAAATTAAGTAAAATAACGTTAAAATTAATGCAATTTTACTTTTGTTCTTTAAGAGCCGATACATATATACATTATATGCGTGTACCGTTCTTTAAAAATCAATTTTTTAAAATAATTTGTTTAAAAGAAAGATAGAAAATGAAATGATGATGTGAAAGAAAAAGAATGAATGTGAGAATAATAGGTTGAAGTTAGATGAGAAACAATGCATGTGGTAAAATGAGTAAAAAGCTAATGTAAGAGAGTATGATGCATGTATCAAATACAGTATTTAGCATTGCGGATAGTATTAGTAAACCCATTAACTTTTTTTTTCTTTTTTTGATAAATTTTATTTTAGAAACACGTATACATCGATCATTTGTTTCATTAAATTAGTAATAAGTTAAATTTACAAAAAATATATATATATATACAATTCGTATGAAACTGAAAACGAATGTTTCTATTTTAGTAGCAACTAATAACTTTTTTAGCTAATTTTTTATTAACCAAAAAGGTTATCGTCTAATGAGTAACGATACCAGGTATTGGTAAATTAAATATGTGTGCTTTTTGAAATAGTCAAGGCTTAAGTTTTTTTGAACATCAATAGTCATACCTCTACACCCAAATAGATCTTATTTGAAATTGAACCTAAGACCTCCTTCTTAAGAGTCAATGCCTCTACTAAGAAGGCTAGTCCTACATTGACAGTCAGGGCTTAAGTAGGCATAATTAATTTATGTTGTAAATATATACCAAAATAAAGGTGTTAAAGTCGTGACTAAAGCAAAATATTGTTTTAGTTTGAGACATAGGGTTTATTTAGTTGTGTGTTTTCTCCTGCGTAGAGGGTCACGTTATAATGTTCTGTGCTTCAGACGGAAAAAATGATATGTTTGCCAGGGTGAGACCGGCTGTATACTATTAGAAAAACACACTCACACACATATACATGTGTGTGTATAAAACATAGAATACACGAAAGTTCTGAAAATTTTGCTTGACGATGATTTATAATGATAATTTTGCTTTCTTATTCATTTAATTAAGTTCGTAGATTTTTTTTAAATTGTTGCTAAAAAAATTACTTGATTTCAGTGTTGTAATTCCCATAGATTATATTCATTTATTAAACATTATCATTTTTATGGCTTTTATAGACGTAAAAATGAAATCATGGATGCCAAACAACAATTTATATTTCTTATTTCCATTTATAGTTTTTTTTAACAAATTTTTGCATAAATACGTATCCAGTGAGCTTGAACGTCTGAACTCAGGAGAAACATTACATATTATTTAATTAGAATTTTTGTGACAATTTTATTAAAGCATTCCTTAAAAATAATAAAAGTGATATTCTTAAAAATGTCATATATTTATTAGGTTTTAAATAAGCGGATTAAAATCTGCTTCAAATGATAGCCCATATTTTTTGACACTTATTATTTATAAAGTGGTTCAAAATCGCTCCATTAAATTAAAATTAGTGTTTCTAGAACCAATCCACCCTTATTTAATAAGGGACTGATTATTCACACCTATTTTTTTTATTTTTATTTTTATTTTAACATCCTAACCGACTCAATACATCTTTTATAAGAGTATACGTGATGAATGTGAGAATAATAGAACCGTTTAATAATATGCTGCAGTTAGATATCACAACACTTCATTTATTAAGAGGACAGCTTCTAGTAATAACTAATAAGGCATCGAACATTATTATCGTACTTGTAGATTGAGACATGTCAATGGTTACATATGGGCTAACCATGGACCAATTAGTCTTTGCTCCTTTTTTTTTTTATTAGGCAGTAGGCATATTCATATATGAACTTAAATCTTGCATTCGTCTGATTAAAACAAAGTCAAATTAAGATGTCGAGCGTTGGTCAAACTAATATGCTTAACAATAATGGACCCGCATGATGTAACGGGAAACACAACACTTAAGTTGAGTGATTTTACAGGTTTGCACGGTTCGGTTTTAAGCCATAACCATAACAAAATTATTGTTTTTTTACATTTTTTAGTTAATGAAAAGTCGCTTTAACCGCTAAAATAAAAGGCTAAATGGAAAAAAAAATGCCAATAAAAGATCCATTTGTTTTGAGGTTTTTTTTTTTCCTATAATTAGTCCATATCACTTCAATTCTTATGCTATGTTCACGAGTTTATTAAATGAGAGAAAAGATATGGAAAAAATAGAAGAAAAGTAAAAGAAAAAAATGTAATTCTTTCCTTCCAAATCGGAAGGAAAGAAAAGTTAAATATTTTTGCCTAATTTTCCTTACATTTTCTTTTCTTAAATAAAATTCAAAAACACAATATTTGTTATTTTCATTTCATTTCTTTCGTTAAATAAACTAAAGAACACAAACATGTTATTTCTTTCCTTATATTTCTTTTGTTTTATCTCCTTAAAATGAACTTGAAAACAAAGATTCAAAGTCAATGTGGGAGAAAGTAAAAAAAAGAAACTAACATTTATGTTAATTGAATCTTAAAAATTGTGTCATGTGTTATAAGAGTTGTAAAATTCTTAATTTTCATAAATTTATTCAAATTAATATTTCGTCCTAATATATATTATATAGTACTATAATTATAAATATATTTTACATTTTTTTCTATGTATTTGTTATATTTAAAATACAATATTTATGGACTCATGTTTTTTTATACGTATGACGTAGTACGTGGTACTGGCACCATGGATAGTGAAGAGTGCATATGACTTTGTGACTTCAAATGCAAATGAGCGAGACTTTGGTGCCATATTAATTTTCCCATTTCTCTTGATTCGAATGCTCAACAATCAATTTTGGATTTCACTCTCTCGCTACAAATCAGCCAAAGGCAAAAACAGGATTGTTGACAAAACCATCGAGTTCGAACAAGTTGACCGCGAACGAGATTGGTTAGTTTAATTCCTCCCTCTATGCACGTTATCAATTACATAAAATGATTAAAATACCCTTTTAAACATTGTTATTTCTTCTTTTGTCACAAGGCGTTAATAATACGAGTCGTATTGACTTTTTATTATTTTTATTTTTTAGGGATGATCAAATAATATTCAATGGGTTATTGTATTATGTGGGCTATTATTCACTACCCGGAGCTCAACACCTCCCATTATGGAGGTTAGATGGGTTGATTATTGCAACTTTGCTACATATGGGAGCAGTTGAATTCTTGTATTATTGGCTTCATAGAGCCCTCCATCACCATTTCCTCTACAACCGCTATCATTCTCATCATCATTCTTCGATTGTCACCGAGCCCATTACATGTAAATTTCTCTAACTATTTAAGAGTAAATTACCGAGATGGTTCTTGTGGTTTACTAGTATTTTACTATTGGTTTATAAGTTTCATAAATTACCTATATGGCCTAAAACACATTTGTAACACATATGGTCCTTATGTAACGGTAATTTGGTCAAGTATGTGAGGGGAATTTGGTAACTTAAATACTATATGTGTTACAAACATCTAAAGTTTGGGATCATAAGACTAATTTGTGAAACCTATGGAACAACAGTGAAATAATAGCAAACAACGTGGACTTTATTGGTAATTTACTCCCTATTTAATTTCTTTACACCAAAGGGCTTTTAGCCTAATGGTAGTTCCTATAGTTCTCTTATAAAATGTTTTGAACAACAAAGGGCTTTTAGCATAATGATAGTTCCTATACTTCTCGTCTTCTCTTATGAAATGTTTGAGTTGGAGTCTCATCTATACCAAATATTGTTTTGAGTTCAACCAATATGTTTTTCTAGTTGTAGGTTTCTTTCTGAGCGGATGAGTTAAGTCACAACGCTCTGTTATTCGGACCAAAGGGTGCTCTTTTTGCACGGGTGACCGGAAGTTTGCTTTTCAAAAAAAAAAAATTGTTTATCACAAGGGCATTTTTCGTAATTTTACTTATAATTATACTTTTTTGTTCTTAGGATCTCTTTTCAAGGGTATTATTGTCATTGTATTATAAAAAAAGTATGAACCAAGGGCTTCTAGCCTAATGGTTACCCTCTTGACTTCTCTATGAGAGGTCTTGGGTTCGAATCCGGGCTGAGGCATATTTGCTGAAGCAAGGTCAGAGGGTTTACCCAGTTGTGGGGTTCTTCCTGAGGTGGGCTCGGGCATACGCCCCAGAGCGTCAAATCCGAGGGGACGGTTGAAATCCCGTCTTGGGTGTCGTTGTACCAAGCTGTTCAAAAAAAAAAAGTATGATAACATTAAATGCTTATTTTATTAAATGCTTGAGTACTTCAATAAGTAATGCTTATTATTGCAACCCGTAACGTGACAACACGTACACTAGACATCCACATTAAAGGTTGGGATAAGACTCATCATTTTGAACTGCTCCATAGAATTCGGTAGCTTAATGTAGGTTACGTACTCTAATTGAACACTCTTGCTTAGATATTAAAAACATTAAAAAGTTAGTTCGGTTTACAACGAAAGCGGACTGACTTTTAATAAAATCCAATTAGAAACTCAAATGCAACAAAATACAGTTATTTTTAGAAATTTAATGTTAATATAATAAAAAAAAGTAAAATGTGATAAAAATTACATAAGACATCCTACAACTAATAAATGATTGCAAGTAAATGCCACATGGCATTCTTACATTCACTTTCTTATTTGATTTAAATGGTAATTAAATAAAAACATTCTTTTATCTATAAAATCATATTTAAGAAATGTTTAATTAAATTCTTTTTCTAATTAATTTACTATTGTGTTAAATCCTATTAATAATATTTTTTATAGAACAAAATTATGTATTTTGTTTTATTTTAAATTGAAACAAAGTTTGTTATTTTTCAAATATTAATTCTATTAACAATTTATTACAAAAATTATTAATTGATAACAACTTTTATAATTTTTGAAATTCATAATATAATCAAGCATAAACATAATTAAAAAAATTAATTTCAAATAAAACACAAATGTGACGTAAAAAATGTTAAAGATTTAAATCATAATTATACTTTTATTTTATATTGTTTTATGTAATAAGATTCTTTTAATTATGTACTTAAATTTAATAAAACATCATAAGGTTACATAATTTTTATTTTTAAACTCGTGTAATACACATGTTTATAACCCAGTATATAATAGACATGTTTATATTTTATATATTAACAAACTTTAAATGATCTCCATGTAACATAATATCAAATTTGGTACAATTCTGCTTAAGAAGGTAGGTGTAAAAGAGGTAACAAACGCCACGGATCGAACCTGAATCCTATTTATTTAGATGCATAAGCACAAAGCTACTGGATTGTTTCTCTTAATAATTTCATTAAGATGAAACATTTGAATCGATCAGAGGCTGTAGCTGTTTGTTATAATAAAGAAATATATACGAACCAGTCAGCTTTCATCTTAACCATTAAACTTTAAGCTGATCTGAGTGATATATTCAAGCCTCACAATGACTTAATACTTAATTAATAAAAAAGCCTGTTTAATATTACTAATCTGTCACACAAATAATATATATGTTTATAAAAAATAAAAAATTCACAACTATTGAAACCTTTTACTTAAATATATATTAAGGCAAGTGTGCAAATCCCCTTAAAACTTTGTAAATACGTCTATAAAGTTTGTCATAATTAAATGTTTCAAATTTCCCTCTTATGTATCTATTTTGCATGTAATCATGTTTTTAATATATATTTCATATCAATGAAAAAAAAATTATGGAGGAGAAATAACAGTTGGGGTGTCAAAAGAGTGATAACCGATAAAAATAAAGAATAGCATAGGGTGGAGCAACCCCCCTCCCTCCTTTTAGACTATATGTAGTGTTCTTAACTACTTAAATTCTTATTTAATTTACTGAAATTTTCTGTTATGTTATCACCCCACTAGAAACCTCACAGTGGTCACTCCGTTGAAAAACCTTCTCTACTGTGAGAGAGGAGAAATCGGGTGTGAGAGAAGAAAATGGGGAGCGGTCACCGATTTCCTTCGATTAGGGTCGCCTCGGCGATGTTCCTCCCGAACCACGCTGAAGCAATTGACTCCGCCAGTTCCACTGGGCACCAGTTACGCATGGTCTTATAGAAGGATGTGGCCCCAAAATTATATATTTCCTTCCATAATTTATATAACAAATAATCTTATACATATGACATTCTAGTAACTAAAAATAAAACATACGGTGTTAAAATGATTTATGATATATTTATTCTTTAGATTGATATGTTTCTCTATGTTTGTGAATAATAAAGTATGAAATCAAAGGTTGTTTAATACATGACCATATTTAAAATAGGTATGTTTTCCTTATCTTTTCTCCGTCTTCGTAATAGCAAAATATTATGTACAAGTGTATGATGCAGTTTTTACGGTTGTAACTTATAATTGTTTTTGTTTTGGTATAAGTTTTTACATCTGTAGCTTAAAATGGCTTATATGTATTAGATAACATAATATGATATTTTCAATTTTTAAAGATTTAAGTATAAATTTAATCAAAAAATTTATTAAAGCGTATAATTTACTGATGCCAATGGGGTTGATCATGGTGCAGCTGTGATTCATCCATTTGGTGAGCACATAGCCTACTTCACACTCTTCGCCATACCATTGTTAACCATCACGCTAACCAGGACTGGGTCCATTGTTGCATTTTTGGGCTATGTGACCTACATTGATGTCATGAACAACTTGGGCCATTGCAATTTTGAGTTAATCCCCAAAATAGCCTTCTCAAAGTTCCCTCCCCTCAAGTACCTTATGTACACTCCTTCGTAAGTATAAAATAACTCTTTTTTGTATATCTAATTATGAAATGTTATTAATATAATTATTTTTCTTGCAATTCATATATAATTTTACTTATGTTTGTTTCCTTAGGTATCACTCTTTGCACCATACTCAATTCAGAACCAATTATTCACTATTCATGCCGTTCTACGACTATCTTTATGGCACACTCGATAAATCTTCGGATACATTGTATGAGAACTCCCTCGAGCGGAAAGATGAGTCGCCGAACGTGGTGTATTTAACACATCTAACGACACCAGAATCGATCTACCATATGAGGCTCGGTTTTGCCTCTTTCGCTTCTAAACCTTACTCTACCAAATGGTACTTACGGTTGCTATGGCCCGTCACTATGTGGTCCATGATAATTACTTGGATTTATGGTAAAATTTTTGTGGTCGAAAGAAACGTTTTTAAGAAACTCATAGTTCAAACATGGGCCATACCAAAGTACAAGATACAAGTACGTAGATTTATAATTTGTATTTTTTTGTTTATTTTTTTAACAATTTTTTATGTTAAACATATTGAGTTTTTTATATACGTTTTGAAAGTATTTCATGGATTGGCAAAGAGAGGCCATCAATGATATGATTATGGAAGCAATACTCGAAGCCGAGGGCAAAGGGGCCAAGGTTGTGACTCTAGGTCTACTCAATCAGGTTTGGTTTAATATCAAATAAATCTTCCAATTTATAAATACAAATTTAGCACCAATCTAATATGCATGGATCAACAAGAGTTTTATCTCTTTGTAAAAATAAATATTATTTTTTAGAATAAATCACTGATAAGGTTCCTGTGTTTTACTAGTATTTCACTCTTGGTCCCTAAGTTTCATAAATTACCCATGTGGTCCCAAACTTTATACATTTGTAACGCATATAGTCTTTAGATGTATTACAAATGTTTAAAGTTTTGGATCATATGAATAATTTTTTAAACTTAGAGACCAAGAGTAAAATAGTAGCAAATCACATTGATCATCTACGTAATTTATTCTATTTTTTATTTAAACTTTTAGTAAAATAACTAATATTAATATTATATGTAGGGGGAGGAACTAAATAGAAATGGGGAGCTATTCATTAAAAGAAATCCAAAACTAAGAGTGAAGTTGGTGGATGGAAGCAGCTTGGCAGTTGCTGTAGTTCTCAATACCATTCCTAAAGGCACAACTCAAGTTGTTTTTAAAGGCAACTTCAACAAGGTTGCTTATTACCTTGTCCTAGCTCTATGCCAAAAGGGCATTAAGGTAATTTCAAGTTTTTTCAATGTACTAATTTTCGACATTGTATATATAGCATATTAAAATCTTATATGCAGATTAAATAAGACTAATACCATATGATGCTACTTAAGTTCTAGCTAAAATGATGCATGTCGAACTTATTGTAGGTTGCATTATCGCAACCAGACGATTTTCAAAAGCTTAAACATAAGTTGAAATCGACAGATGATCAAGATAACTTGAGTCTTTCACGAACATACTCAGAAAAGGTTAACCATTTATAAGCATATTATTTGATTATTCATATACATAAAATGATATATTTGATTTGTTTTTGTGAAGGTGTGGTTGGTGGGAGATGGATTAAGCAAAGAAGAAGAGTTGAAGGCACCCAAGGGAACCCTAATTATCCCTTACTCTTACTTCCCTCCAAACAAAGTGAACAAAGATTGCTTTTACCAAACTACACCGGCCATGTTGACTCCCAAACAACTTGAGAATGTTGACTCGTGTGAGGTTAGTAATTGTATTATATATTATTACTATTATTTTATTATAATACAATATATGGATATATTATCATCTTAAATGAAAAGAAAATACGAAGAAAGTTGTGTTCATTTATTTTCATGCCATGCATGCATTTATTTAGCAATCTATATCAACTTTATAGAAGTTATTCATTTAGCAAAAATGATTATATATATATCTATATGGAAAGAATCAAATAGGAAGTGATTTTAGCGTAAAAAGAATAAAAATCAATATAAATTTAACATGTGACATGCAAAAAAAAAAGAAAATAAAGATAATTTAGGCATAACATCTTTTTTTTGCATTAGATATTTATTTTTTTTGTACTGATTTTTTTGTTCTTGATTTTTTGTACTAGATTTTTTTTTTGTGATGGGTTTTTTTACTATATTTTTGTTTTTTTATATTGTATTTTTTTATTTTTTACTAGATTTTTGATTTTATGTATTGGATTCTGTTTTTATACCGCATTTCTATTTTTATGTTTTTAGAATGCTACATGTCATAGTTTTCTTGATTCATACTATTCTTAGGCAAAAATCTTCATATATTAATCATATCATTAATTTACTCTTATTCGAACTTGTAACGTGTTACTTCTTGGTAATATACATAAATATGAGTTGTTATTTATAGGATAAAACATATTAATAATTAGAGCATGTCGTTGTGACAGCATGTTTGTATACTTATGCAAGCCATCATCTCAATTTATTATTAGGTAGGATGTTAATTTAAAGATTGGTTTTGTGGTACATATATACATGCAGAATTGGTTGCCAAGAAGGGTGATGAGTGCATGGAGAATAGCTGGAATATTGCATGGGTTAGAAGGATGGGATGTCAATGAATGTGGGAACCATATGTTCAATGTTGAAAATATTTGGCAAGCAAGTCTTCAACATGGCTTTACTCCTCTTACCCTACCAAATCATAACTAAATGAACACCATATATATCCGGCCACCTCAATCTATCCATTTATTTTTATTTGGGGGTCCATCATATCTTTAGATTTCTATATCTTATTTTCATTATATCTTTGTCCATCTCCAGCTATATATATATATATATATATATATATAAGAATGTTGCTAATATTGATACGTATCGAGAAGCCTTTACTTACCAACTACTTTATATAATATTGTAACCAGGGGCGGCTTTGAGAAATCGAGTGCTCAGGACGAGCCGAGGGAAAAAGGCCCCTAACGCATTCAAGTATATAAAATTTTTTCGTAAGGGACGACTAATTATACGAATAAATTATAAACATAAATCATAGTGTCAAGTTTAGAGAAATACATATAACAATAATTAACCGATGGTTCGTGAAGCTCGCCTAGCATTCTTCATATCAAATTGGTTGAATAGTATTCTTCGCAGTCTATACTTTCTAATATACTGCTCTTGACTGCCGGATAGTTGTTTAGGAGGCATAGTTCCTTAATTTAAAAATTAGGGATGCAAATTAAGTAAATTAAACACATATGACCCTAATTTAACAACTTATGCCCTAAATTCCTAATTCTATTAAAAAAACAGAGAAACACACAAAGTCACAAAATTTGACCCTAAATCAGAAATCCTAATTCAACGCGGTAACTTAAATCCTAATTAAAAAAAAAACACACACAAAATTTGGCCCTAAATCCTATTTCAACAAGACAACAACACTAACAATTGGCATTTTGGCTCTAAATCCTAATTTAACAAGTAAAAACATATAAGAATGTATAATCAACTAACACAATAACACTAATAGGAGCTTTTGAGGGTTCATTCTTACCTGGTGAAAGGTTACACCGTACGTCACAGCTCGTGCTCAGGGGTAGCGGTAGTCCGAAGCCAGCACGCTGTCGGAAAAAGGGGTCGATCAGTAGCAGGAAGGTGGCCTTCGTGGGGTCGAGCACTCGAGCAGTAGCCAGTAGGGGGCGGTCGCCGGTGGTCTCGGGTGGAGGCAATTTTTGGAGGCCAGAACGGTGGCGCGTAATTCGTCCGACGGGGCCTAATTTGAGATTTGGGATTTTGAGTGTGAATTAAAAAAAAAACATGGGGAGGGCAAACTTGGGGAGTTGTGGTGGACTTAAAAAATTGAAAATGGGCTTTAAAATAATAGAAATAATTAAAATAAAAAAAATGAGCTTGAAAAATAAGTTGAGTATACAAAAAATTGAAACTAGACCCATTTTAATACAAATTGTGTCGCTCTTTGAAATGTGTTTACAAACTTGTTTTTATTTAGTTTTTTATTTTTTAATATATATATATATATATATATATATATATATATATATATATATATATATATATATATAAATTGCACCCCTCTAAAAAACGGGCCCGGGACGGAGGTCGGGATTGCCCCTCCCCCTGGCCGCCCCTGATTGTAACATTCCAATCTGGTTAGGTTGACGTGTCACTATTATAGATATTAGAACAAAAAACTAATTCCAAATTTAAATAAATTCTTAGTTTGACTAATAAGATGCACATACCTAATTACATTATTTATTTCTTAATCTATTTTCTTTCTTTTCTTCACACACCCCTTGATTCTCTCAGTTACCTTTCGTGTAGATAAAAGAAAACAACAATAAAGAATGCTTAGTAACGGAAGGAACTATAGTAAAAATGCTGAGATTAGGGGTGTGCAAATGTCGGTTCAATTCGTTATTACGGTTCGGTTATAGAGTTCCGTTTCAGTTATTTCGGTTATTTTCATGGTGATTATTTTGAAGTTATAAATTTGGTTTTTGAACACGTTTTTATTTTTTAAAGTGTTTTGAATCTCTTTCAAGCATACATATACATGAAAATTACATCAAATACACGAAAAATAAAAGAAAATAGGTTTAAACACATGAAAATATGATTTAAATACGTGAAAATACATGGAAAACATATGAAAAATACATGAATATATACATATCGGTTCGGTTATTTCCCTATGTTAACCGTAACCGATCGGTTAAGTCAGTTTCAGTTATTTTCTGTTTGGTTTTAGTTTTTTCGGTTATCGGTTTGGTATGCTCACCCCTAGTTGAGATTGATTAATGAAGTAGAAACAATATATCGATTTAACATTGTGATATCGATATGAATCAAAAACAGACAAATATAACGACAACAATAATAGCAATGGTAATAATACCACAACAACAATCTAAAGCGGAAACAATATAGTCAGAACAATCAAGACAAACATGTAATCAGATAAGCCACATCATGTGAAGAGATTCCTATTGAGCACAATACAATATAATACAATAGAATATGTTTGATGAAAACTCTTTCAATGTTATTTAAATAGACTTGCAACTCATTTTGACTTGTAGTAAATTGAAGTTTTTTTTTTTTAAATTGACTCATTTAGACTAAAATTGATTTTGCTTGAAACTCATCCTTACTCGAACTCGTTGTGACTTGTTGCACAACTAGACCCACCCGCCCATTTTGCTACGCTTGATGTTATCTTAATGATCAACTAAATCAGTCTCAAAACTTCTAGTTTTAATAAACCATCCTTATGTTTATCAATAAAACAATAATAGTTTAGGATCATAAATATTTTATAACAAAACTTAAATAAAATTCATACTTTTAGTCTAAATATTATCCTCGAAATATATACATATATATATATATATATATATATATATTATATGGGACGAGAAATAATTATAACCAAATCTTATATAAAACTCGTACTTTATGGGATGATAGTCTTATTAAAAAGGTTCACTTTTATTTAAGGGTTATTTTATTTTTTGACATTTATGTATAGGCTTTTGAAATTGTTTATGACTATATGTTATTTTAAAACTTCAATTGTTAGTTGATATGATATTAATACGTAATACTTTTTAAGTTACACTTTTTATTCATGTTTAATACAATTTTGTTGCTTGTTTACAATTTTGTTGCTTGTTTATAATTATGTTATTAGATATTTGTTATGATATTATCAAAAGATTAATGTGTTAAATATGTTGTCATCATTTGTTCGAATTGAAAGCAAAATATTTTCTATTAAAAGAGCCTAATTTTATTGCTCGCTTTAGGCACCCAAAATGCTTGGGCAGGCTCTGTTAAACCATACAAATACTAATTAATGATATGAAGATTAATATTTTTAATATAAATATTTTATTAGATTGGAATAGATTTAACGAATTTGCTCAAGGACTCGAAATATATTTTTTATTTTCAACACTTATATGTTATACGAGAGATGTTCATTTGATAACCATTGTTACTTGAAAACTAAAGTAATCATTTCTAGACATAAGTTTAAAGGTATAATAGTAACTTCTCCTGCTATAAAATAAAATTATTTTGATATCACTTAAATCATATGATCATAAGAAGCCCATTTCATATAGAATACAATCAATATATTAAAAGGGCCATTCTTACTCAAACCCTTAAGCTCAATCCCGTTCTCGTCTTCTAGGCAATGGAATAGATTGCCTAATTATAAATTGGGCCTTGATAGAAATTTAGCGCCACCTTAATAAATAATAACCCAGACACAATAAAACCTATAAGTCTATAACCCAAAAGGAGTTCAATATAGCATTGCAAGTGAATCAAAGTATCAAACTCAAATTAACCCCAATTTTTGCAAATTTTCTATCACACACAAATAATTATTCTCTTCATAGTTTCATGAGGTTGGTCTAAAATTTATATGAATTCGTGTCATAAATTTCTTAGGGTTTGTCGGGATAGATCTTATATATGATATGAAAAAAATATTATACTCGGTACACCCCTTATTGATATATATGTGTGTATTTTTTTTACTAGTACTTAATTATAGAGTTAATCTTTAAATTAATTCTCGATCATATGTGAAAATAATTGTAAAAAAACATGTGTTGTAATTTGTAGATTAAAGGTGATTTTTTTTTAATTTATATGAAAAAAACAGTGAACGAAATTAATTAAAATGACAAAAGAGTAATTTAATATTCTGCTTTCTTATTGTTGTGACTTATTTATTTAATTTTATTAAATCCAGATTAACTATATATGAATATTTTAATTTAGTTTAATTTTTTCATTAAAGGAATAGAAGAACAAATTATTTGCACATGTTCATATTATGCATAACTTTTACACATGTGAATATGATATTAAACATATATACTTAAAACCAGTGTTGTAAAAATCGGCCTAAGCGGCTGTATTAGGCACTCTAAATGGGGTCTAGGCGGCCTAGTCGGCCTAGGCGGCTTAATCAGATTATTTATTTATTTTTTATTTTTTTGACTTTTTCTGGTAAAAAAGGACCAATTTCATGATTATTTAAACATTTCTCAACCCAAAATCCTTAATATGTCTCTGAAACATCGAATCCAACCACTTAACATCAAAATTTTTCTCTAAACTTTGAAATCTGTGTTTAAGTTTGAACTTTGAAGTACTTAACTTACTATATTTAAGTTTATTTTTTAAATTATTCAAAGTATTATATTAAATTATTGATATTATTGTGTGTATACAATATATATTTGTAAAATTACATATAAAAATTCCAATCCGCCTAGCGCCGATTAATCCCGATTAATACCTAGGTGGTACCTCGCCGCTCGACTAATGCCTAACAACTTCTACAACCATCAAAGTTTTTCTCTAAACTTTGAAATTTGTGTTTAAGTTTGAACTTTGAAGTACTTGACTTACTATATTTAAGTTTATTTTTTAAATTATTCAAAGTATTATATTAAATTATTGATATTAATGTGTACTTAACATCAAAATTTTTCTCTAAACTTTGAAATCTGTGTTTAAGTTTGAACTTTGAAGTACTTGACTTACTATATTTAAGTTTATTTTTTAAATTATTCAAAGTATTATATTAAATTATTGATATTAATGTGTACTTAACATCAAAATTTTTCTCTAAACTTTAAAATCTGTGTTTAAGTTTGAACTTTGAAGTACTTGACTTACTATATTTAAGTTTATTTTTTAAATTATTCAAAGTATTATATTAAATTATTGATATTAATGTGTGTGTATATACTATATATATGTAAAATTACATATAAAAACTCCAATCCGCCTAGCGCCGATTAATCCCGATTAATACCTAGGCGGTACCTCGCCGCCCGACTAATGCCTAACAACTTCTACAACCATGTTTAAAGCCATATCTTGAACCCAAAAAAAAGTAAATAAATAATCAATAATTTTACATGTGTGTACATTCTATATAATTATACACATATGAACATAATCCTAACCAGATATTGAAAACAAGTATTACACATGTGTATCTAATCACTTATGATGACAAGATAATCGAAAAATTTATGATAATATTACACAAAACTTGATGATGATAAAATTGTCTATGTAGTAATTTAAAAAATATGATAATACATGTCAAAGTTATTTGATTTTTAATCTATATATATACTTTACAATAAATTCAAGTTTTGATATGACACATTTCAACATTCTAGTCCACTTAAGAAATATTTTTTCTCGCCTTTCTCTCGTAATAAATATTTGTATATCATCTTTTAATTAAATTTTGATTTTTTTTATCTTATATCTCCTATTAAGTATTAATGATTTTATTAAACTTGATATATAATATGATCTATACTATATAATAAAGGTTGTCATGAGACATGTGCCAATTTTATAGACAATCTAAAAATTTCATTTTTTGTTTCTCTCTCCTATTAAATATTGTAAATTTTTTTTATATTTTAATTTTTTTATCGATTTTATATTAGATAGTAATGATTTATATTCAAATTAGTAAATAATATGATTAAAATACAAGTCTTTCTTTAAATTTCTATAAATTACAAAGCTATATTTGAAAATATATAATATGCTATTTAAAATAAATAATTTTGAAATTTATTTATTTGACATTTGTAATACACATGCTTTTAACCTAGTCTTGTATATAAAGAAATGTTAAAAGATTTTTAAAATATACATTTTATGAAAATGTTAAAAAAATTACTTTATTTGTTTCTATTTTTTTTTAACAAAGATTAATTTGAAATGTTTATTTTTTTATACATCTTCTTGTAATACATGGTTTAATAATGTAGTAGCAAATTAAATACACATGAGACCACACTATTCTTAGTAACAACTAATTAGATATTTGCTTAAAATTTTCATCTGATTTCAAGTAAAATCGGCCCAGGCGTTCAGAAGCCTTTTTGACCTACAATTTATAATTTATATGATATATCAGAAACTCATTAAAAGATTATATAATCTAATCAATATGCAAATCAATTAAATTAATTTATTGTGAATTTTATTACCTCATCGTCCCAATTTGTTCTCCAAGTCATATATACAAGGGCAATAGTTTGTGCTAGAATACCTCCTATCATTCCAATCCATATTCCCTGTAAAATAACATGATCCAATGGTTTTTTATACTTTTAAAAAGGACTAAGTTATATCTTAATAATTCAAACTAAAACTCATTAAGGGATAAGAATTTATAATTGACGCTCCTTACTTTCGCCTTGTTACAAATTACAATACATATAACATAATCATCGTAAATTTAAAATCAAATTACACTTGATTTTTATTTGATTTCACTTGATTTCATTTGAACAAGTCTAGCATAAATCAATTGTAAATATAAGATCATTATGAATTTGGAAAAACTCTTGGTAACAAAAGAGAAAGCTAAGAGCATCATTAGCCAAACTGTTAATATATATTCTTATATACCGAAATCATAATTCGTATATTAAATCCATTTTCTCTTTAAAAAACAAACAAAATTAATCAAAGTTTTAAATTTGGATTCTCGTTTCAAACCGATATGTGTACCTTAACTTGAAGAGATGTTAGATATCCAAGCAAAACTCCCAATGGGATGCCGATAATGTAATAGCAAATGAGGTTAATGATTGCTACAGTTGCCTGCATACCTGCTCCAATTGCCACCCCTGGTGACAAGTTGATTTTTTTTGAAAAAAAAAATGATCAATATACCACATAATTTTTTCCAAAAATTAGTAAATATTCATGCATGAATCAACTATGTTTCATCGAACATAAGGAGTTACCAGAGAGTATGGGGTAAATGCTATTCAACAATACCGAAAATGATAGAAGCAAAGAAAGATCTGATACTGTATCCGCAACTCTATCGTCATCCGTAAACAAGTATGCAAGTTTTTTATGGAAGAACAAACAAAGAACAAAGAAGAACACCCCAATTGCAATAGAAGTCCCCAACAAGACTTTTATGGAAAACTTTACTGCTTTGGCATTTCCTCTTCCAAATTCATTCGCCACAAGAACGCTTTATACATGTTAAAGTTACAAGAGAAGACACATTAGTCATGTTATTCATATCCTATACTCAAACCCTTAACCCCTCAAATAATTTTTTGATGTGTTTATATGTTAAATATGTAGATTTAGGGTGAAGTAAAGTGCAATTAAATTAGATTAGGGCATTTAGAAAATTAATTTAGGGTGTAGTATATGAACATATCAAAGATTGTTTAAACTTTAAATAAACAACCTATCTTACTCGAATTGAACCATCAACAAATAACCGAATATTAGAGAAGTTTAATTACCATAGGGAATGGTTGGTATGCATATAAAAAAAACATGTTAATGATACAATAATGGAATGGACCATTTTATAAGAAATATAATTTATTTGCCTGTAATGATTTTCCCCTCTAATGATTTTATTGATTCGAAGATATATGGTGTTTTCTTTTTATTCTTGCAAGTAATGAAATATATATGTTTTTTTAGTTCTATATGCATGATATTTTCTTAAAAGTTATTTGATACTATGTCCTGACCATGACTAGACCTAAATCCCGAAATATAACACATCCATTAACATAAACTTATTAGTTAAAAAATATTTTATATTTTGTAACATAAATTAATTATAATTTTAATTGGGTAATATTGTGAAAATTAATAACTTTTCTTTATGACATAAAGAGGTATTATTATTAATTAATTATAATACCTTCTTTCGTATTTTCTTGCATAAACAACCTAAAATATTGATTTATTTTATATTTATAAAAGAAACAAACATGTCAAAAAAAATGATAATGATCCATTTTTTTATTTTCGATTTCATTAGCTCATACATCGAACCATCGATCACTTACATTGCGGCACTCAAGAAACCGAGGCTTATTGTAAACTCCCACACGTTAACATTTAAGCTGCAATAAAGTTGCACACACAAGTTTCATAACCTTCAAATATTAATGAAAACAGAAGAAATATGATCAAGACGAGTTGATACCAAATGGAGAAGGCTGATATCGCAACCTCTGCATCTTTCGTGTATCCAGCAAGTAAGACTAGAACAGCATTGTACCATAACTCCAAGCTACATAATAAAAACAATATATGATCAAACCAACAAAATATCTTGTACCCTAAACAATCTTATTATTATAACATCAACAATTTTTTTTATGTCAAAGCATGCACCTATGTCTGCCAAATAAAAGGGTTTGGGTAACGGGTCAGAATATCCGGTAAGGATGGGTTCTAAGCAAACTTAGTTTGGGTTTAAATGTATTGTTCTTAAAAAAACATTAGTTTCGTTTAACTTAAAATTGTTATAAGTAAACAAATAGTCTATTAGGATAATTTTTAGTGATTCTTACATCAAATATGTTATTAATCATTTAAGCTTAAATGTTTGAATCCATTGCATTTACATAGTTTTCATGTTACTTATCTTGACCCATATTGTGTTTATGTGTTACATATCTTAACACATTCAATATTATAATGTTAATTGTTTATCCAAACCAACCCATTTATTTTTATTTGGGTAAAATTGCCACCTCCGCATGCACCATATTTCTAACTTCGCTAAGAATTAATAGGCAATGCATGCACTAAATACTTACCAAACCATCACACCAGATGATATTGAAAGCTTCACAAGAGGAACAAGATCCTTGAAAGCAGCAACCGTAAATCCTTTCCATGAATGCGGACACCATCCTCCAAAAATGTATATGAATTCGCCGATCACAAGAACCCACGAAGAAATCGACAGTGCGATCATGGCACCCGAGGTCCCCATGTTCATCTTATACACGAAAAGCAGTGACAAAGGTATATGGATTGCGAATTGAAAAGCCGAAAGCCATGCGATAATCATGTTCTTTAATTGTGCTTGTAGATACATTAGTATAGTAAGGCTAAAAACATAGTTATAGACAAAAGGGATGAACCATAAAGATATGTATCCACCACTGTTTGCTATTGCTTCTTCCTCACCCAAAAGTTTAAAGATTTGGGCACCAAAGATCAAGATTGGGAGCAAAATGGTAATGGTAATCAAGTCAACGATCCATGATCTTTGCAAGTGAATGCCCATCATGTGATGTTGGCCTGCTCCAAATGACTGTCCACATAGGGTTTCTGTTGCACTCGACATTCCCACCTGTCGATAAACCCGAAACACAAGGAAAATGGTAAGTTCTAACATATATGCACTGCTCATTTTGGGGTCACTATACTTGTATGAGTTGACTTTCAATTGAAAATTAGTTGACTTTTGAAAGATACAAAGATAAGACGATGACAAACTTACAAGTAGTCCGTTGATAAACCGAACGCTAAGTGTTTGAACAAGTGCGTATCCGGCAAGATCTATGTCGCTGACATGACCGATAAATGATTGGGTGACAACAATGGATCCAAATGCACAAAGTCTTGATATGATGCTTGGCAATGCAACCCTCCATATCTTTTTTGATTCATTAAATATCCTTTGTTTTAGGTCACCTTCATAGATATCTTCTTCTTCTTCATGTTGAATAAGTTTTGTGTTCATCCCCTCATCCATACTGGAAATTATAAACATGTTTGATTATGAATTTTCCATTTTTAGAATAATTGTTATTCAAAATGAGAATTATTTTGTTTTATCTATAACAATTTTAGAATTAAAGATACTATTTTTCAATATTTTATCTTTTTAAGGCAAGCTTGAACCAACCTTGAGAGCTTGTTTTTTATAGGAATGTTGAGTTATCAACCCAAGCTCGAGCCATGTTAAGATTAACCTAGCTTAACTTGCAAACAACCCTAAACCAATGCACATCAATAAGCAATTACAATGCCTTTTTTAAAAACAATGAAAAAGTCAGGTCACAAGTGTACTACCACTATAAGAACATAGCTATATAGGACTATGGCGACAACATATGTTGTCGTTATAGGTAAGCTTATGGTAATGACATGTCGTCACTAAAAACTCTTCAATTTGACTGGTAGGTCTACATATCAATCATATATTTATATGCTAGAAAAAATTCAGTAATTATATAGCAATGATATGTAGTTGCTACATATTCAATTATATGTTGGTTTACTTTTAGTTTTAAATACGCATCATATATATTAATAACTAAATAAAACTATAAGATACATGGTTATATGTTTGATAATCGTTTATCTTGGAAATCAGTAAAATGTAGTAGTTTTTACACCTTATTATTATCTTCTCTAACATATTCATTCAAATAATCAAATGATATACAAATTTGATATCAAAATGGTGTAATGCTGGTGGTACATATTCATTCAAATAATCAAAAGATATACAAATTAATTTGATATAAAAATGGTGTAATGCTGGTGTACCCCTAGTCGCGTATATCATAATATTAGAATAATATCGAGATTATATTATTTTGTACACCAAATTTTCACCAAGTAATCGTTGGATATATCTAACATTCGATGTAAAAACAAAAGTAAAAGGCTTTATATTCTTATATTATTGGTTAAACACTATTAGTTTCAAAGCAACTTATGGTGTGGTGAACTTAGTAAGACATTTAGACGCAAGGCCATGGTTTCAAATCCCTCCACAACCCTTTTTTTTCTTCGATTTTCTCAATTTTTTTTTCTTTTTTCCAGCTTTTTTTTTTCTCATATGTCTTTTTACCTTTTTTTTTATTTAAGCTCCACCGTTCTGAAACCACTCCCTCAAAAACAAGGAACTGCTATTGCAATTGATCTTCATTGTGACATAAACGGCCTACTCTTTAAAATTTTCTTATTTTTTCTCACATCTTTATTTTTTTGCTCTTTTTTTTGGTCTCTCTACCGTCACGAAACCGCTCCCCACAAACAAGGAATCGCCGTTTCAATTGATCTTTATTGTCATGTAACCAGTTAAAACTCTAAACTTCATCTTTCAGTTTTTACTCTTTTTATTTAAAAAAAATTAAATTTATTATTGTCGTTGGGTTACCGTCCCGCTATGCCATGTGTTGTTATCCTATATTCGGCTCTTGTGTAAAACATGTTTTTTTGTTTACTGAATATTTGTGTCTAATGCAATTGGTTGTAATTTTTATTTAACAAATTTACTTAGTTAATTTTTTTTGCTTAAGATTCGTAATTTCATTCTCTCTCCTTATTTTAAATATCGTTTTGACCACCTCAGGTTTCTAAAGTTTCCAGTTTATCTCTTTCATATTTTGAATATTCACCCAATGCTTTTGAGGTTAAAACTTCCACCTCAATTTTCTAAAAACGTTATAAAATGTTACTTTAACTTTCTCGTGTTTCTAAAGTTTCAACTTACAACTTTTTTTCGTTAGCTAATAATAATAATTTCTTACTGCTTAGTTGTATGTAAGAGAACATATAAATTCATGTTAATTAATACACATTTTGATAAAAGAAAATTTCGGATTCAAGTTCGGTTAGATAAGTTTTCGTGCTTATTTTATATACGTATTTTGTTAGTCTACATTTCAACATAAACAATTTTAGATATGTGGTCGGGACATGTGAAAATTATTTAGTTTTTCTTTTTTTTATGTTGTAGTAAAAAAGAAAACTAAAATAGATTTTAATTGTGTTGACGACAAGTTGTCGGGACATGTTTACGTAAAATTTTGTTTTTGTATTTTGTAGCTTAAGAAGAACATTCTTTTTTGTGCAAAATGACTTTTGCGATGAGATTTTTCAGTGACATGTCGTCGTCATTAAAATAACTAGTGCTAACAAACTCTAAGACGAAATACCTTTTTTTTTTTTTTTTTTTTTTTTTTTTGTAGCGGGCTATTGCGACAAGATTTTTTGAAAATGACGCTTCAGAAATGTTCTTGTAGTGTATAAGGTATAAATAAGATTGTTGCTGTCATTTTATATAAAATTAACTAAATTATAAACTCATATATTACAAAGGTTGAAGAAATTTAACATGATATAATCAACAACTTCTATACTGGTTTATATATTAAATTTATATGTTGTTAGTGAAATAAGAAATGGGGTTATATAAAGATTATAAATAACAAATAAAATAAGCATTAAATAATTGTAAAATTATATTTTAAGATAAAATAAAATTAAAATCTTGTAGTTTATTAAGTTTTAGTAAATTATTAGAATAAGAAGATTTATATTAGTAATATTTAATTTTATAAATTAATAACTAAAAATTATTTGTATAATTTATTAAGAGAAAAAGACGGGGGGAAATTTTCCAATTTAATCGCGATTCTTATGTGTCTTTTATAAACAGTCCTTTATTAAAGTAGGTAGATAATTAACTAAAATTTTATAATATGAAACCACAAATTACCCATTATTTTGTAGTGGGTTATTATCAGTGGCGGAGCTTGGAAGAAAGTTCGGAGGGGGCCGAAGGATTTTTAGGAAGAAAACGGATGGGGCCGAAGGATTTTTAGGATGAAAACGGATGGAACCGAAGGATTTTTAGGAAGAAAACGAAGGGACCCGAAGGATTTTCGAACGAAATACTATTATATCGACACTTCTGAGCGAAAAAACAGGGGGGGCCGGGGCACCCCCGGGCCCTTCAAATCCTCCGCCAATGGTTATTATTTTGTCGATGACGTTTTAGAGATGTTTTCTCGTAGCGTATAAGTACGTATAAATAAGATGTTATATGTTTTTTTTTATATAAAATAGTTCAACTAAATTTTTTCTAAAGCGAAACTATATATTACCGAGTTCAAGAAAAGTAAAAATTATGTGCGTATATATTGTGTTGATCGAAGCGCATGACGTGTCATTAACTTGTCCGAAGGGAACAAGGAGGGCTAAGGGGAAACAAATGTTTTAAAGACAAAATAGAGGTCAAACTCAATTTTAACATCAATATTACTTATTATTTTAAATTATTTTAAACTAATTATACTTTTGTTTGTAAACGTAATTTGTGTTTTGTATGTATGCATGTATGTATATGATTGAACTTGTTGTATTTTTATAAATTGTTGAGTATGAGATTGATAAAGACGTTTTGAAATTGTATTGAACCTTAATTCGAAATCGAGTCAAACCGAGCCGAGTTGAGACGTTCTGCATAACTTTGGCTTGGTTTTATAAATCTGCACCTAGCCAAGCCAAGCCAAGCACATGGAAAGCCTTTATCGGTTCGGTTCAACTCGTTAACAACTATAGACAAGTTTCGAAGGTTGAGTTTGTGAGGTGCCATAAAAGGACAACAAGGAGGTTTTTGAAATATCTTTGCGAAAACAAAAACATAAATCAAGACAAAGAAACATAGGTATTTCATATTTGTTTATTCAGGGTCGGCCCAAACATTTTGGGGGCCCAAAGCAGACTTATAAAATTAGGCCCATTAAGCCCTTTTAGTAAATAAATATTTTGCTTTTAATTTTAATAAATACTGATAAAACATTGAACATAATATTATTTTGATAATAGCATAACAAATATCTAATAAGCTAATGGCAAACAGAAGCAACAAAATTGGATTGAACATAAAAAAGTGTAACTAAAAAATGATTGTGTATTATTATCATATCAATTAACAAGTGAAGATTTTAACTAAATATATAGTCATAAACAATTTTAGAAGCCTATATGCAATAAAATGTTCAAAAAAAAAAGCCTTTAATAAAAGTGAAGAATTCAAAAATCAAATAAATCAATTGGTATCAAAATATTAAACTAATAAATATATAACAATAAAAATCAACAAAGTTAAGATAAAGAAACACCTAGAAAAATCAATCAATAACTACAATAAAATATTCAAAATATCACATTAATCAAGATGAATAAGCAAAAAAAAATAGAGAATGAAAGAATCAAAAGCATTTAAAAAGTTCAATTTTTAAATGAGTGAAAAAATATGAATGTGTGATTAAACTTTTCAAAAAAAAACCTCAAAACTATCGCACATAAGGTATAAAATTGTATTTTTTTCACTTTTATTTTTTCATTTTGGATCAATTTAACAAAAATCCAATGCATATAGAAAATTTTCTGAGAAACGGGGCCCTAAGATTTTGGAGGCCTCAAACCCTAGCTTTACTCTCTAAGCTTGTCGGGCCACCCCTGTAAAAAACATTAGTTTTGTTTAACTTAAAATTGTTATAAGTAAACAAATAGTCTATTAGGATAATTTTTAGTGATTCTTAAATCAATTATGTTATTAATCATTTAAGCTTAAATGTTTGAATCCATTGCATTTACATAGTTTTCATGTTATTTATCTTGACATATATTGTGTTTATGTGTTACCTATCTTTACTCTCTAAGCTTGTCGGGCCACCCCTGTGTTTATTTTAACTTTAAGCATGCCAATCTCCCTTATGCCGATTATTGAAGGATGGATTAAAAAGACAAATACGCCAACCAAGATACTCCTATTAATCATCAACAAATGACGAAATAGAAATAAATCATCAACTCAACCTTATAAATATTAGATAAATTTAACATGTTTGTGACAACAGAAGACATTATAGTTGCTCTATACAAAAGTAGTGTAAGTTAAAATTATAAAAAAAAAAATTGATGTTAGAGAAAGAAGGTAATTTTGAAGGTGTGTTGAGAAACGATTTTTGTTTTAATTTATTTTTTTCACAAATGGGTATGTCGTGCAACATATCTGATGTTTTATTGTATTTTTCATTAATATAAATTTGAATTTTTCAACAAATAAAATCCTCTATCATATATCTACTTATTCTAATAAATAAAGTTTTTTTTTAAAAAAAACAAATGTAATGTTCGTATAACAACTCAAAATTAGTTTTCTTGTATTCTCTCATATTAAATATTTATATTATATTTTTGTTTTTATTTTTTCTTTTCTTTTTTCTATTAAATAATATGTGTGCGTGGATCCTTAAAGAGATAACCTTTAATCTTGTTCTTTTTTACCTGTTTTGGATACAGAAAATAACGGTATGATTTATGTTCAAGTTGAATAAAAAGTTATGTTTAAAATAAAATAATTAATTTTAATGTGGTTTAGTGTGTACTGTGCATTTATTTTCATGATTTAAATTTTTTAAAGTGTATTTTTTAATAATTATATTTGAAATTTAATCTATTAAAAGCTATTTTTTAATATGAAAACAGTAAATAATATCATTCATTGGTAATATTATAACTATTAAATAAGAGAGATTAATGATCTACATATACGACAAATGAAAAAAATGTGTTTTTTATTATAATAATAAGATTTTCATTACTTTATACTGTATCAGTTAAATTGAATGTTTCATTTATATAACGGTAGGCCTTTCACTGTTGTGTCTTTGGCGGGTGGTTAGGTCGGGTTTCTCTGGGAATTGGTGGTTGGTGGGTTAGGAGCTCCGTCTGTCTGGAGTAGTGGCCAGCACAGACGCATCCTTGAGCCATTAGGGGCCGCGTATAGATTACCAAAAAAACAGTCGGTCTCCTATAAGACTATCCCCATTGTCAAACAAAACTAATGTTCGGTCGGTGGAAATGAAAAAAAATAAATATATATTCGCAAAAAACCCACAAACGGTTCGGTGGAGCGACTTTGTTCGGGGATTGAATATCTCATCAAATACAATTATTTCCTTTTTAAACTTCCTTTATTTTCTTACTACTCCTATATTATTAACATAGATTAAAATAAAAAAATTACATATATTAAAATAAAAACTAAAACATTGCATAAACAACTAAAATTGCAGGAATTATGATGAATTAAAAAATAATAATTTGTTTTGTTTTAAAAATTAATAATTTAAATATTTTTTATATAAAATAATTATTTTTAAGAAAATAAAAATAATCATAAAACCATGTTTATTTAGTGAAAATTGGGTTTGGTTGGCTTGATTGTGAATGTGAGTGTAAAAAATAAGTTTAGTTGGTTGTGAAGGTGAAAGAGAGAGAAATTAATTTTTTAATGAATAGTTTAGATTGGTTGGTTGTGAATGGGAGTGGTCTAAGCTAGATGAACCTCATCCAGTCACCCGCCATCATAACCATTGCTGCACGCCTACACCTGTCGCTACTCTCGTCATTTTTTATTTGTTTGTTCTTGAAAAATAAATTTAGATAAGTCTATTAATTATATGTGTGTATATGTATATATTTATATATATATTAAATTTAAATAATACCAGTAATTAAGGAGAAGAAAAACACATACGGTCAAGAATAAGATACTCGTTTTGAGAAAGTCAACCTGGATTGTCTATTCTAAATAAAAAAGGTGGTTTATAACCAGACACTGCTACCGGTAAACCATACACCACTTCCATTTTATACAACTCGTATAGGGTTATACAGGAAGTATCAGGAAGTATATGACTTCATCGTTACATATTTGTCAGGAAATCCATAACTAATATGTTTATATAGTCAGTATAGATCAGAAATTATACGAATCATATAACTCTATATAGGTTGTATAAACTCTTTTTCAAACTGACATGCAAGTGTTGTAGCTATTGTCAGTATGACTAATTCTATATGGGCCGTGTATATCTACACAACTGGTATCCAGTAGTAAGAGTGGTGTATGTATACTAGGACACATAAAAATTTGTGAAGAGCGTAAACTTACTTGTGAGCTGAGGAAACAAGATTTGAAATAAGAAAGAAACGGACAGAGCAGAAGCACTGATCAAGTTTCAGAAGTAATTGGGATCCTTTTTAAGCTAAAGAATAGTAAGGAGATGACCTCGCGGTTCATTAATTATGCCTATCTGGCAAGTTGTTTGGTATATAGTTAACGGTTTTTTTTAAGTGATAAATCAAGCATCACTCGACAAACGAGCAACTTGATCTAATCATTTAAAAGGAAACATGGAATAGAAAAACCCATGCTAATCTAAAAACAATTGTTCTTATAGAAATTTAAACCAATAACTTTTGTAAAAGAAAGTCAAGAGGGTATTAGAGGTGGACACACTGGTTTTTTTGGAAGCAGTTCTGGTTCCAAATCGGCTATGGCTCCGGTCAATAAAGTCAACAACCAATTATGGCTACGTTCAGGTATTGACCAGTTCCGATTTGTTTTTGATCGGTTCTGGTTCGGGTTTTAGTCGGTTCCGGTTCGGTAAAGGGGGAACCAGTTCTGGTAATCCCGGTTGTAGTTCCGTTTTCTTTAAAAAATTGGAACTGCTATACCCATCGGTTCGGGTTGAGATGGTTCCGGTTTACGTAATTGGTTCCGTTCCAAAACCTTTTTTTTGCTCATATCTAGACGATATTATTAGGCTATAAATCCACTAGTTATAGTTAAAGGTTCTAATTTTAAATGTGGCTTGTGACTAATAAAATTGGCTCTTAAAATATAATTTATGCGTATAAAAATTCATTAAAATAATAATTATTGTTATAATAATAAACAAAATAAATTTAATATAGTAAATTGGCTTATCTTCAATATTAGATGAGATTATGTTCAACTAAATAGTCCTTTTACTCTAAAAAGGCTAAGAATGATTATTGACCATTATATTATAAGATCAAATTTAAGATAAAAAATTTAAAATTTCAAAGAGAATAGTTGTTAGAGGTTAATTTAGTCATAACCACTTTCACTCATATTTTTTAAACGTTCATACGATATTATTTTTAACAAAAAATATATCATATAAACAAACATTTTTTTAAATTTGAAATGAGTATAATGTTGCTATAAAAAATGAAATTTTTTCAGGTCACTGTGTTTAATTATCGTCATTGTGTCTTTCATAAACGTTTGTGTATAATTATCTTTTTGTATTTTTCTTACTATATAATTGTGTATTTTTTACAGATAATTGTGTCTTTTTTAAAGATAACCGTGTTATTCATACTCGCCATCGTATCATCCTTGCTTAACATTATATATCTTACAACATCATTGTGTCTTAAACTATTTACGAAAACGCAACATTGAGCAGAAACAAAAAATACACTATGACCTGTATAAAAGACACAATAGCCAATACAGACACAATGATCTGTACAAAATTGTTCATACTCGTCATTGTGTCTTTTTACAGATACTTATGTCTTTTTTAAAGATCATTGTGTTATTTATATTCGTCATTGTGTCATCCTTACTTGACATTATTTAATTTACAACATCATTGTGTCTTAAATTGTTCACAAAAACACAACATTGAGCAGAAACACAAAAGACACATTGAACTAAAAAATAAAATTTTTATATAACACCATTATACTAATTTGGAAGATAAAAAATGCTCGTTTTTATGATATATTTTTTTAAAAAAATAATTTCGAAACAATATGGGAGAACTTGATAAAAAGTCAATAAAAAGTAGTTATTACTAAAATACACTCCAACAACTTAATTTAATCATAGCCATTGATTAATGATGTAATAACTCAAGAACCTTTTTAGACTTTTAGGTTAAGAGGCTTATTTAGTTTAACCAAACCTATGACTCTTTTTTAAAACGTGTAATTGTCAATTTTTGTATACATGTTAAATTAACCCATGTTTGTTTCTTAAATGATGAATAAAAGTTGGGTTTCCTTTAAAACATGAACTCTATGTTAATCACGTATCATATGTATTGTAAAAAGAGTAAATTACAGTTTTGGCTTATGTAGTTTGAGTGATTTAACTATTTCAATTTAAAATATAATATATTATCAATGTAGCCCCTATAGTTTAAACAATTAACGGTTCCCTAAACCTAACTATTCTAGCAGTTTTGGCCCCAACCCTCTATCGTGATTCAAAAATAGTTATGGTCGAGGGTCAAAACCGTTAGTTATTTAAACCACAGTGATTGCATTGATAAAAAAATTATTTTGAATTAAAACAGTTAAAACATTTAAATTATAGGCCAAAACTATAATTTACTCTTTAAGAATAATGTAATGGGGAATGTATTATCTAATAATTCTTATTTTGAAAGTTAACTATTATGTTTGGGATTGGTAATATATATTTTGAAAGTTAACTAATATATGTATGTAAGTATGTATGTATGTATGTATGTATGTATGTATGTATGTATGTATGTATGGTATGTTCAAATAATAACTCACTCTTAAAGTATTAACCTAAATAAGATGAAGCCAAATCTTGAATTTTTTTAACATCATTGTAACACATCCACAACACTTCTTTCTTATATGAGTTTGGAAAATTTATCACCTGTTAAGAGTTAAGACGTAACATCGTGTTGTAATTGTTAAGTTACAACATTATAATTGTTTTAGGCCCAAAACTTGCAACGATGTTACGTCTTAAATAATGTTGAATTTTCGCAAACTCATAAAAGATGAAATTGTTATATATGAGTTACAATGATGTTTAAAAGAAAATCCAAAAATTTGGCTTTATCATATAAAATTATTTGGGTTAATACTTTAAAAATGCGTTATCATATGTTCAGAATCATATATACACACATATATAATTATATATGTAGGTTCACGAGAGTGCGTTACCTTCGAAGGAGTAAGGACGCTTATGAGCAAAGAAAAGCCATTCACGTTTAAAAAGGGACAAATGTGTGTTCAATGTTTTCATAACCGGACCGGACGTCGAACCGGTCTTCTTACCGGTCAGAGGTCGGACCGGTCGAACCGGATGATTTTATATACATTTTATAAATATATATATATAAAAAATCAAAAAAAAACTAAAAAAAATTAAAAAAAAATAAAAAACCGGTCCAACCACCGGCCCGACCACCGGTCGCCGGTTCGACCGGCCGGTTATCACAAAAACGGTTTTGAACGTAGAACCGGCCCGCTATGCCTACCGACCGGCCGGTCCGGTCCGGGTTTAAGAACATTGTGTGTGATTGATAGATACCAAAACGGGGAAAAAAACGCAGAGTCATGCTTTATGAGTTTGTAACTCATGCTTCTGAACTTGCACATTAATATTCTAATATATAATTTGTATGGTGCGTATAATTTGTTTAAGAAAAAAAAAACTTATGCATATACGAATACTAGGTTAATACCCCGTGTATTACACGGGTTGATCATCAACAAAAATAATTATATTATTTTTTTAAGCATTACTTTTTTAATGTATGTTTCCTTAAACATTTTGTTTTAAAATATTGTTACTAAATGTATATTTTATAATAAATTGGTTTTTTTAAATGTGTTTTTTAGTATTAATATATTTTTATCATATAAAAAATATTTTTCTTAATTTAAAAAATGTATAAAAAGTATATTTAATATTATTCTTTAATATGAGGTGTATTTAATAGGAGAGATAGGCGGGAAATCAAAGCTAAGGTGGTCTAAGAATGCGCCATGTGTCTTTACAAACTTTGATTTATTATAATAGATAGATGAGTGTGTGGTTACTTAGAGTGGCAAAGGGATTGATTGGTGGTCCGTTGAAAATAAATGAGTTTTGGATTTACCTAGAGATCATTAAACACGTGGAAATGTTTTGCATGGTTGATTCCAGAAAATTTGGAACTGGAGCATTTATTCGCAAACAATCAACTTACATTATTTATTAAAAAACTAACTTCTATGTTTTTTATATACGTAACTAACCAAAATTAATATTTTACTCTCGTTTACACAAAACCCAACCAAATATTCGCTAAATATATATGATGATTTTTATTTCATTAAAAACAATTTTTGTATGTTAAAAATATATAAATATTAAATTTAAAATAAAATAAATAATTAAATGAACATATTAAATAAAC
This sequence comes from Mikania micrantha, assembly GCA_009363875.1. Taxonomy (NCBI): domain Eukaryota; kingdom Viridiplantae; phylum Streptophyta; class Magnoliopsida; order Asterales; family Asteraceae; genus Mikania; species Mikania micrantha. Next base: position 50,565,737 of record CM018689.1, on the reverse strand, counting down.
AATAAATTTTTTTTTCTAATATTTCAAGGGCGCTTAAATTTGAATATTATAAAACTACTTTTTACTTAAACAAATATATTACGGTTAGTTTACTTTTTAATCTTAAAAATACCTCAATCTAATATTCACTTCTCAAGCTAAAAAATGTTAAATATGTCAAAATAACAAAACACGTCCTTTTTCATTCCAAAACCACCTCCTGTGGATGTTTAGGAAACCCCTACAAACCCGTCAGTTGTTCCTCCGCCGCTTACCAACCCACTTGTTGTTCCTTTGTCGCGTGCAACCAACCGATTGTTCCTCTGCTACATACAATCATTTCTGATCTTGGAGGAATAATTAAGGTGTTGATGATAATGATGTGTTATGAAATTGCGCATTTCATAACTTATTTCTTACCCATCAGAAGAGGAAGACCCACCAGAAGAGGAGTACCCATTTGAAGATGAAGTACGACCAGAATATAAGTATATGTCAGATGATCCATGGGCAGTCGATGATATCACACACAACCGACATCGAAACCGGTACGTGATTTGTAATTGTTTAGTAGTTTATGGTGCTATTTTAAAGTTAAATAATTAATAAATCCAATCATTATTAATTCAAACATTGAAATATTATAATACTTTAAATCCAAAACATACATGAATGGAAATTACATAAACTTGTTCAGTTATTGATTAGATGTATTAAAACCCTATTCTAAGTCATCTCTTCACATTAGCACGTACATATGTAAAGTAAAACTTAGTCAACTATTTGCATTGTGGTGAGTTGATTATGAAGTGAATAAATATATAGTTAAAAGATAAAATGCAAACATAGACTAAATTGTCTTGATTTAAAAGCAAAGTACGCTACAAGTTTGATAATAAGTTTTTGACGCTTTCATCTTTACTTATATAATGACATTAGTCATTAAAGAAAGACTACCAGTTATACTAATAGGATTACACACACACATATATATGTATATATATATATTTGTGTGTGTGTGTATATACATATATCTATATCTATGTATGTGTATGCATGCATGTGTGTGTGTATAACATAGCAAGATTTACATATAATATAAACAAGTAGGCACACATAACCATTCAAATCAAGACTACTTAGGCTAAAAGTTAGCATCTAGTTTTAGTTTTTGACTCTAGAATAACATGGTTAAATACAGACATATGAAACATATCTAAATTACAAGATTAAATATAGAGTAGGAGTAAAACTCACATTAATAAGTTTGATAGCTACTTTACACAAAATGACGAGTTATAGCTCAAGTAATATCAAAACACCCACATGATTAACCTAATTAATTAATCGATTATAAACCAATGAAGTTTGCTATTGTTTAACAAAGTTCCTTCATTGATATTAGGTTGTAGGGTTTGGGTCTTGATCGAGTGGTTGAATAAAAATAAATTGTTTTAGTTTATCTGGTATGAAACAAGTTCTTTAATAACTATATGACTAAATTAAACAGGGATTTAAAGTCTTTAAATTTAACTTAAACATAATCATAAAATATATAGAGTTTAGATCTTGTTTTTGATATAAAAGTTTTGTTATGTTGGATAGTATTTGTTTATGGTTCTATAAGGTTTAAATGAATTAAAGTATTTAAGACCTTTAAAACCAAAATAAATAATTGAACATAAAATCACAATTTTTTTAGTTAGTGGCTGTTTAAATATTTATTTATTTATAATCTAATCAATTGAACTTAATAGACCATAAGTAATATTAGTAAAACTATTTGTATATTTTAAATAATTTATAAGGAAATATAAGAGTTAATAATATTTTATATAAGAATGTAATAAAACATATATATATTTTTATAATAGAGTTAATACTATTATTTATAAGAACGTTTGTTGGATAAAAATCCAAATATAAATAAATAATCAAAACTGTTTTTAAAATAAATTTAAGTTAAAGAAGAAATAGAAAAGAAAAAAAATATATAACAGGGGAGCTCGAACCCAAGCCTCCAGCTAACCAAGTCATAACAAGAACAAGGTTCACCAGTTGTGCTTGCCTTCTAATTGTTTAAACAAGCAAATGATAAATACAAAACGTATGTTCTTTGGTTTTCCCAAATCACCACAGTTTCAAACCCAAAGAAGCCTAGTACGTTTTTGACCAAATTCGACCGAAAACGAACTCGGTTATCAAAATCAATAAAGGGCATTAGTTCTTCGTTGTTAAACTATAAATTTGGTGCATCCTTAATTACTTACAATAGGTTGTTGCTCCGAGAGTTTTGGATTGAGAACCTAAGACGAACATGGACAAGTTTTACCGGTCTGATTAGCGACTCGAAAATGGTTGTAAATATGTTTACTTTGCACAAAGAGTTGTGCGGGGATTAAAGGAACCGAATTGGTCAATTGATTTGGATTTTTATACCTGTTAAGATCGAATTCGAATTTAAAATTTACCCTTCATAATTTAAGCAGTGATTTATGCATTATTAGGTCGTTAGTGTGATAACTTGAGGATTTGTAACAAGTAACACAGGCACAAAGTTGCCAAAATCATCTCCAATTGATCCGGAATCAAGCTAGAGCTGGCATAACCAATCCCTTGTTTTTTTCTTTTAAATTTATTATCTTATGCTAACAGTCTTTAAAAATTTTTATAAACATTTCTATTTAATATTTATAACTTTATTATTCAGAAAAGCCAAAGATTAAAGTTGATGATATGTCGATGAACAAACACGAAATCATTAGAAGAACCATGACCTCTTAGAAGACGAACACAATACGGATTCGGATTACCCGTTCGATTCAATATATAATGATTAATTTCAATTTAAGTAATTTTTAAATTTTAGTTGTTGTTTATGTAATTTTTTAGTTTTATCATTAATTTATGTAATTTTTTATTTTAATCTATTATTATAAATACAAAGCGCAATCACCCTATTAAAATAGTGTCAAACCAACCAAAGGTTTGTGAGACCACTATCAATCACAACTTTTTTTATCTACATATATAATCTATCAAACTTAATTATTTTTACTTTCATTGACAACCAACCCAAAAAATAATTCAAACCAATTAAAATTCGCCATGTTACGATTAAAATATATTATAATAATAAAAAGACATCCATCAAGCAATCAAGTTATCTTTATAAATTATTTCTTTTATAATTGTCTCATCAAACAATCATGAAAAAAATTGTGAATACGAGTGGTAGAAAGGAAACACATTATTGTGTTTTCATTGATTTTTTATGTTTTTCATTTTGAGCGACCCATGTAACATGCTGGAAACATAATTGTTTGCACATGGTTGAAAGAAAACAAAGCCATAATTATTTCCTTCACTCACGATAAAGTGAATTTCCATCACATGTTATTTGATTGACGATGGATAGGGTAAAATCATGATTGGTAGCACTTGGTTGAAATTAAATGAAGCTATAATTATCTCCTTCACTAACGATAACGTGAAATTCCATCACACATTTTATAACTATAAACTTTAAACTTTTGTAGGGGAATTAAAAAAAGCACTTTCCACAAAACCTTGTTCCCTATATTGTGGCAAATTGAAAGATATATACCTTAAACCTTTTAAGTTGAAAAGAAATAAGTGTTGTCCACTGTCCGAAAGAATAAAACTAAGTAGCAAGATACTCAGGGATTTTTACGTATATCCACTTCCTAAGTGTCTTTATTACATATTTTTCTAACTCTAAAAATAAACTACATATTTCCTTTTGGAATAGAGTTGACCACCATCCTTGACACAAGAAGCAAGTGAACTACTTATTTGCAGCATGAAAACAAGGTTGAGGAATCTTTCATATCGTAAATATGTAATTAACTACCTCAAACCTTTTAATTTGAAAGATATCTACCTCAAACCTTTTAATTTGAAAAAAAATAAGTGTTGTCTAGTGTCCAAAAAAATAAAACTAAGTAGCAAGATACTCAGGGGATTTTTACATATATCCCCTTACTAAGTGTCTTTCTTATATATTTATCTAACTCTAAAAATAAATTACTATTTCCTTTTGGAATAGAGTTGACCACCATCCTTGACACAAGAAGCAAGTGAACTACTTATTTGCAGCATGAAAACAAGGTTGAGGAATCTTTCATATCGTAAATATGTAATTAACTAGTTTGTTTTAAAGGGTGTATATTTTAAAAAGAAGAAATATGTAATCGATTTTTTTTACTTGAGTAAATATATAATAAATGAGCTTAGCAACGTAAAATATGTAAATGCCCCTTCAAATTAAATGGGGAATAGAGTAGACCACCATCCTTGACAGAAGAAGCAAGTGAGCTACTTATTTGCAGCATGAAAAGAAGGTTGGAGATGCAACAGGTGTTTTCATTGCAATCGGTTAGGAAATTAGTGGAAAATATCTCAAGATAATCTACTATTTAATTGAAAAAAATGGATACCAAAGAAATTTTTTTTTTTTTTTTTTTGCATGGAAACCGGGTTTGGGTAGGATCCTATCCATAGTGAAATTGGCAAAAAGAAATATCCGGATTTCTTCCACTATTTGTGATAAATGCAATGTTTTCAGAACCGGACCAGACATTGAACCGGTCTTCTTACCAGTCAGAGGTCCGACCGGTCGAACCGGATGATTTTATAAACATTTTATTAATATATATACATATATATATATATATATATATATATATATATATATATATATATAAAATAAAAAAAACGGTTCAACCGGCTGGTTCGTCCAAAACGGCCCAGAACCCCTAACCGGACCGGTTCACCCACCGGTTGCCGGTCCGACCAGCCGGTCCGGTTTTCAAAACAGTGAATAAATGTAAGGAAGCTCTTGAGTCTATGGATTATATACTAATCAATTGCAAACTAGCAAAGAAGTTTAAATGAGGGTGATGGCATGGTGTAAATTGAATTTAATGCTAGGGAGCTATGTTATGGCTAGACTCCAATTCAAAGAAAATATGAATGGTTCCAAAATTTATAAAAAAAAGGTGCAAAGTATCATCTTGGTCACTCTATCGTTCTTATGAAAAGCTAGGAACGATAGGATTTTTAACAAGATTGAAAATGATACGGAGAACAAATTGTGGAGGAGATTAAGGCAAACTCATTTGTATGGATTAAAAATAGGGCAAATTTAAATATTTAGAATGAAAAGATTGGAATATGTTTAAGACTGAATTGTAATCCGTACCCAATTAATTAACCAAGCAACTCGCTTGTGCTATTTTGCGTCATATATAAATTTAATCTTACCGATAAAAAAAAAGTGTACACCCTTTTTTTTTACTGTTTTATTGTTGCATCTCAATCAGTGTATAGTTAGTTTTCAGTTTTTTGATAAACCCAAAGAAATAAGTTAGTTTGGATGATCAATTATTTTGTTTTTCATTTGAAAAAATAACATATAACATAAAATGAGTTAAGATATAAAATTTTTTAACACAATATGATTCAAGATAGGTAATTTAAAATTATGCGAATAAAATATATTTATCCAGGTAAGAACGATCAATAACATATTTGATAAAAAATTACTAAATATTATTTAAATAAAATTTTTATTTAGTTACAAACTATTTTGACTTGATTGATGTTTTTTAAAAATTAACTTATTTAAACTTAAATTAATTTTGCTTAAACTTATTATGACTTACATCCATATTTACCAAACAAATTTTAACCCATTATATAACCCGACCCAAACCTTCTATTTTGCCTAGCTTGGTTAGGTCTCTTTTGGTGTAGAATTAGGCTATTTTCATAGTACTAGCTGAATTTTATTGATTATTTCATTGCAATTCCAACATAAGTAGTTATTTCATAATTTCATCGTTTACTGCAGTTGTTGGCTTGTTGCTATCTTATTTCATTGTTGCCTATATATATGTTTCATCATGTTAAAAAATAATAATAACAACGACAACAATAGTAGAAGTTTTTGACACAACGGAATCAAGTTATTATGATTGTTTTGTGGTTTGTAATTTCACTTTGCATATGGGTTAAACCGTGTAACAAATACTTAGAAGGGGTCTTAATATTCATATATCACTCTCATCATCTATACTTGCTTTGATCTTAGCAAGGCCGGCTCTAATATGTAAAAAAACGTCATAGCTTAGGGTCACCAAAATCTAGAGACCTCAAATTTTTTGGTATTTTTTTAACAAGTATATTATCCTACTCATAATCCTAAACTACACCTCAATATTCCTTTCTTACTGGGATTTGAATCCAAGACATTATTTCTAAGAGACAATGCTTCTACCAAACGAGAGTCACACATTGACTTTTGGGGCTTTTTGTTGTAACGAATTATGATTTGTGTAAAAAAATTGTTTTAATGTTTGTAATTAATTTACATATTTTGTTTGTAATTTATGTTTTTTTGTAGTTTTCTCCTTTAAGATTATCTATACGGTTGTTGTGATGTGAAAGACAACATGATATATTAATAAGTTATTGTTTCAGTCTAATTTTTAAGGGGACTTAAACATGAATTCTAATCGTCAAATTCGATCACTCAATATACAAATTGGGTCTCATTATTTTTTTAAGTAGGCTATGAGAGATTAGGTATCAAATTAAATTATTAATTACTAACTGGGTTTCATCACAGGTAATGGATATTGTGTTATTTGCGTATTATTTTATTATTTTTGGATTTCAATTGGTTTTAAATTGGGTTTCATAGTTTTTGTCAAATTTTCATCAGGGTGGGGGGTAAAAGTTCTTAGAAGTCGGTCGAGATCGAATTGTATATATAAGATTAAAAATAGAAAGTTTAGAGAATCGGTCGACCTCCACATGATAAGTCCGTCCCTGCTTTCATCTATTAGGAAAAAAAATAAGATTATGATGACAGATGGTAGTATTCATAATTTTATAAGATAAGAAATGCTAATTGAATCATTTTATAATAATTAAGTCCGCCACTGTTTTATGGATTTACGTTGTTTCATGTTAACTTTTATTAAGATTTTATATGGGATGATATGATACTTTTATAAAATTTTAAAGGTTATTGGATTTAAATGCTCCAAATTTGACAACTTGGCCGTCAATTCCTATAACTGAGAAAATGTTTACCGACACTCCTAACTTTCAAAACATTTTTCATTAACACTTCAAAACAGGTACCATGTCATCAAAAAAATTCTGTTTTGGAGTGTCAATGTAATATATTTAAAAATTAAGAGTGAGTAAACATTTCCTTAGTTATAAATATTACCGACAAAAGATCAAAGTTGGGAGTATTTACATTCAATAACCTAATTTTAAAAGTTATTTCGTGTGAAAAATCATCAAAATAACCGACGGATTTTCTATGACCTTACCATTAAAAAAATAAACGCTAGTGTACCATCAGTCGTTTGCTTGTATTTTATAATTTTTCATTTTTGTTATTGGTTAATTATTTTGTGGACTTTTATGGATTTTGTCGGTTATAGCTGGTAATTATTGCACTACTACAAAAGCAGGCAATTGCCACCAAAATTTATCACCAAAATAAATGATAGCAAATTCTGCTACCGATTTCTCACCAAATACAAATTAAAAGTATTTAGTATCATACGGTAGCTAAATGGTGAGATATTTAACCATGTTATATTTTTGGTTGCAAATTGGTGAGTAATAATTATATCATAATTTGCCACCAATATAATGGTGGAAAAAAAAAGGAAACCACCTGAGGACACATTTAAATGTTAAATAATTAATCATATGGAGCGCGCACGAAAAAAAAAGGAAGGCAAAAATTGGGAACCGCCCTTTTAACCTAGAAACACAAAAATGCTCCTTGAAATCTCCTGTAAATCGTGAAATTGCAGTCAAGAAGTGGTGAATTCTTTGCAATCGTTATCGTCGAGCGTTCAACTCAGCATGTCGTGAAATTGTAGTCGAGAAGTGGAAACGATCGATTGGAGGAGACGTGGAATCGCGAGCTTCGGGAAGTGACTTATCAACAACATCCGTACATCACTGTCGTTGATCCGGCTCTCATTCTCAGGTATATACGTATTTCACATTTTCACAACTTTTTAGTGTTCATATCGTTCAGGGATATACATATTTCTAGGGTTCTTATTTGAATTGGCTCTTTGAATTAGCATGGTATGGCAAATTTCATTACTTTAATCGTCGAATTCTCCACAAGATATCATCGATTTTTGTCTGATGGTAAGTCGAATTCAGTCACGATAGTTCAGCGAATTCGATTGAATCTGTTGATTTTGCCGATAGTTTTTTAGTGCGGGAATAAACATAGTCTTCTCTGTTTTAGTGTATCACTCTATTTTATTTGCAAATCATATGATAAGTTTATTTCTCTTCTTCGTTGATTTTTTTTACAATATTATGGTTGCAATATAATGATTCTAGTTCCATTGGTTGCTGTGTTGATTTTTCTATATTCTAAGGGAAATCATGTGTTGATTATATTGTTGATTATATTGTATATTTTGGTTTCTGTATAAGTTGAAATGATTTAGGATTAAGTGATTTTGGATGGTAGCTGTTTGAACAATATGTTTTGGAAATTGCAACATGTGTTTTGTGTTCTATTTATTTTAATTGCAACATGTGTTTTGTGTTCAATTTATTTTATAAATTGATATGAAGTATGAAATTTAAAGTATTCTTTTTATTTGGTGAAGCGAACTGAACTTGTTTGGCACAACGAACCGAATTGAGTTGGTATAGCGAACCAAAATGAACATACCCCCTGCGAACCGAATTCGTGGTCATTAGCGAATTGCGAACCCGAATCGCAAAACCGTACCAAAGTGAACCGCAAATTATGTAACTATGGGCTCACCCTTTGTTTTCGAAATTATGGTATTCGTTTTCGAAACAACTCAGGATAAAATCAGTGTTATAAAAGAATAAATGATTAACTAATTGCAAAAATATGGTGCATGCTTTCGCTCAGATTTAATTATGAGGAATATATTGTAAAAATAAACTTTTTTTCAGGTCTATAATTTCAAAGACACACATGATAATACCAGTGTTGACCGGCTCAGCTTGTAACTGTTTACTAGACGTGTGTTCTTGAAAGTTTGGACCCCAAAAATATAGATTCAAGTGTCACCTAATATGAAATTTGACAGAAGCTAGGTAACCACGCACACAGTTTGCCCTCTTTAAAACTAGGGAAATAGATACACTGGACAGTCAAAATGGTATTATGTAGTTAGACTGCATACATGCTCTTGCTTATTAATGTCTGAAACCACAAAATAACTAAACATTTATCCAAAAAGGGCTGCAAAAGTTATATTATATAGTAACAGAACATGAAACACAAACATATGGGTGTGTATATTAGCATCCTCTCATAGGATATACATTAGGCCTTTCTGTTGAAAATATTTGAATAACAATGCAACTATTCGTTATCATTAAGTTATTGCTATATAACTGGTGCAGAGGATGAAACTTCAATGTATCATTAAGTGTATGAATTCAGGAACCTGGCAAGATACATCTTGTGCTGGAATACTGCAAAGGAGGTGATCTATCTATGTTTATTCAAAGACGCCAAGGTAGAATTCCTAAATCAACATCAGTGCACTTTATGCAGCAGTTAGGTATACATTAGAATGTTCTATGTTTTCCTTTTATATATGCTAGTATTGGTGAGTGATTTGAGTTTCTTAATTGTTTGTTTTCAGCTGCTGGTTTGAAAGTCCTTCGTGAGAATCAAATTATTCATAGAGATCTAAAACCACATGTTGGTATTAATTTTTGTATTTGCATCAATTTTTAAATGTATTTCCAATGCATGATTAAAGTTAGTTGCTTCTATGTATGAAAGCATGATCACTGTAAACTAGCCTTAAATAAGTTGTAACACTAAATAGATATCCTCTGCATCCTTGTATCATGGAATGTGCGTGAATAAATTCTGCAATTCAGTATCTATTTTTCTGACATTTTTATGAGGTGTGATATTTCATGTGCATGCATGACGATATATGTTCTTTGCACATGACATGGTTATGTTTAAGCCTTAAATTTATCTTGAGTTTACATGGTAAATGTTTTTAGTAAGTATCAACAGTTTATGAATGCAAGTGTATTGTCAGTAATCTTGCAAATTAGGCATTGAGCGCCTGGATTAAGTTGTGTTAATGAATCGAATGCACATGGTAGACAGAACCCTGAGGTATGTTAATATTAACAATAAGTTAGAGTTTGATTCCATATGAAACAATGATTGGGTGTTATTATTTAGTTAGTTTTGTAACTTAAGTAGCCAAATTAGATCCGAACCAATGTCATTACCAACATCACCTCACAAAATAAACTTGACCCATTATGAATTTTATTTGTAAGTTAAACTGAACTTGACCTATTATGAATTTTATTTGTAAGTTAAACTAAACTTGACTCATTATAAATTTTTATTGGTTTTGTAGAATGAAAAATTGAATGAGATTATCAAGTAATTCTGAAGAAAAAAGAAGAAGAAAAAGAAAGATTAAATGGAATTATTGCGGAGTTGGAGGCTGAAAAAGAAAAACATAAGGAAGAGAAAGAAGCTATGAGCAATCGGATGTCAAAAATTGAAGATATGTTCAAAACCTTGGTCCGGAAATAGACTATAAAATACTTTTAGTTTAATTGTTTAGACTGATGGTTTGGGTAATTTCATGTGATTTAGGTGCTTAATGATGTGTTTTTAGACGTTAAATCCATGGAATATGGTGATTGTTTGTGTATTTTGATGATTTGCAGGTTTTCGGGTGAAGAAAATAAATGGTTGATGTCCAAGAATCAAAGGGTGGTCAAGAAATGGTGCTTGGGAGGCCAAAACATCCAAAAATGAAGGTTTTCACGAAGTGGCGTATCAACACGGCGTATTTGGGGCGTATCACAGAGCAAAATCACCCAGGAAGTCAGATGGGGCGTATCATACGCCCCTGGGAGGCATATGATACGCCGGGCACAGCTAGAAAGCCGGAATTTCTTCGTTTTGCCACATATTTAAGCCTAAAGACCTAGGGTTTCTGGATATCTTCGACTTGGACGATTTTTGGAGGTTCTTGGGGGTTTCCAAGGTTTAGGAACTCATCAAATAACACTTCCAAACACCACGGTGATTCCCGAATTGATGATTGCGCATGATCGAATGATGATTCAAGGCTAAATCCATTGAAATCACATCCGGGTGAATGATTAGTTAGGTTTAGGAGTTTTTATGTTTTTAATTGCAATTGGCTACAAACAATAGTTGGATTCTATCTTATTACTTGTTTGTATGTTGCTTGTCGTCTTGAATCGAACGATTTGCTTTTTCTGATTTGATTGAATGTTCATCATTTTTCAGTTTACAATTGTGAAACATTGAATGTCAATTAGATTATCACTTGCAAATTGGTATAGGTACTTGGTATCCTAGGATTAACATTAGTTGGTTTTCATCAAGTAATTACTAAAATTAGGGTTTCCAATTATCAATATCCGTTCACACGAAAAGTCACAAATCATGTCTATGTGATTGTCTTGATCAATTGAATCATAAAGATTCCTACTTTCCTACTAATTGAAATCCCGGGTGTGATTCGTTTTCGTAATTAAGTTAAAAGTTATTTGCTTTCATTGTTAATTTGTTACAAGATCGTTTTCTTATTAAAGTTCAAACACCCTTCAACTCAATTTTACAATTTCTCATTTAGTTAAATTAGGTCAAATCAACTAACGTTACACCATCCACCTAAACTCTTCGTGGTTCGACACCCTACTTACCCTACTAGTTAAGGTAGCTAGGAACATACTCATTAACTCTTATTTGATTGGTACTTCGACGTCGGTCAAATTTTGGCGCCGTTGCCGGGGAGTTAGTGCGCTTGGTGTTAGTTAATTGATTTGTTAGTTTTTATTCAATTTGTTTATTTCTTGTCTTTCCTTGTTACGCGAGGTTTGTTAGTGTGCAGGTAACATGTTAATTGCATGCATACTCGGTTTTCAGGTCGTGACTCGCCATTGGAATTTGATCCAGAGATCGAGAAAACCGCTAGAATCAACCGAACATTACAAAGGCTAGACAAGATTGTCACTCCGGGTTCGAGAAACACTAACCAAACCGGAGAGAGTTCGAATCAGTCTGTTCCTATGGCTGATCAGAACAACCAAAACCCACCACCACCACCACCAATTCCACCATTTAACCATTATGCTCATGTATCACCACCAAATCCAAACCCAGTCATCCCACCAAATCCATTTAATCAGAACAACCCACCACCAAATGTACCACCTAATGCCATGCCTAATCTTAGAATGGCACAAAACCCATTGTTCAACAACCCAAACCATGGGGTTAACCAAGGAAACAACTTGCATGGGGAAGATCACATTTCAGGTGGTGGAAGTAACTCAGGGGAGCATGGATCTTGGCATGAGGAATTTCACGAAGAAGAAGCTAACCACAACTACCCACCTCATGAAGAATACTATGATGATAATTGGCAACCACTAGGCCCACCGAATCACCCAGTTCACAACAATTATGGGCATGGTGGATGGAATGGACAAGGGGGTGGAATCGACAACCACCCATGAATAATCACAATGGGAGATGGGGTTACAATAACCCTGGTCAAGGATGGAACCATAGAGCTCCTGTTCAAGGAGTTGATAGTCACTTCAGACCAACAGTGACTCAGAATCCTTCACCTATTGTACCTCCATTGTTAAGAGGACGATCATTTGAGATAAGGCCACAATATTTGGCCATTATTCCTAATTTCAGAGGGACTGCAACTGAAGAACCATACGTCCATCTTTCTGAGTTTGGTGCTATTTGTAGCACTATTGGTGGTCAAGGATTCACCCCAGATGAAGTAAAGCTGAATTTGTTCCAATTTTCATTAAAGGAAAGGGCCAAACAATGGTTTCACACACTACCATCGGGTAGTATCTATACATGGGAGGAGATGCAGCAACTATTTTTGGATGAATATTACCCTATGAGCAAAACTAGTGAGGCCCGGAATGCCATCCGAACTTTTCAACAACAATCGGGTGAATTGCTACATGAAGCATTCACTCGATTCAAAGAGTTGCTTAGATTTTGCCCACATCACCAAATTCCAAAGTGGGAGTTGATCAAGGCCTTCTATGATGGCTTAACACCAGAAGATCTGAAGTTTGTAAGTTCTAGTAGCAATGGAACTTTCTTGACAAATTCAGAAGATGATGATTGGGAGTTGCTTGAAAGGCTAAGCAAAGGTTCAAAGACACAAGCTTCAGCAAGCAGAAAGGCCAAACATGTTATTGGGAAACCGGGAGGAGAGTACGTGACAAAAGAAAGATTTGAAGCTCTTGAAAGACAAATTGCAAACTTCAACAGAAACTCAGGTAAAAACAATTCTAATGTGTCTAATGTTTATGATGTTTGCAATGTTTGTGGTGATATAGGTCATTTGGAGTCGGAATGTATGATGAACATGAACAGAAATGAGGAGGTGAATCAAGTACAAGGATCATTCCAGAATGACAAGAGGAACAATGACATGAATTCTAACACATATCATCCGGGTTTGCGTAATCACCCTAATTTTAGACATGGCAACTCTTCTAATCAATTGAATCCTAATTTTCAGGGTAGCAACCAACAAGGTGGAAATCAAGGGTCATCATACCAAAGTCGACAACAGAATTACAACCAAGGCAATTACCAAAGAAATAATTACAATCAAGGTGGACAAGGTGGTTACAATCAAAGTCAATCAAGAAATTTCCAGCAAAATCAAGGTAACCAAAGTCAAGGCCAATTCCAAGGTGGTCAACAAGGAGTGAACATTTCAATGGAAGATATAGCCAACCAAATCAATGAGTTAAGGCTAATGCTCACTGGAGTGGTGCAGAAACAAGAACTGCAACAAAAGACAAATGAATCCCATGCAAAACAATTGGGACAATTGGCTGAACAAATGGCAGCTAGAGAGAAAGGAAAGTTGCCAAGTGACACGACACTCAATCCTCAACATCAACCATCAGGGTCAAAGAACAAGAATGCTCAGGTAAGTCATGTAACAACTCTAAGAAGTGGTAAGTCTTATGACAATAAGGTTGTCCTTCCACCACACTTGATCGAAGGAGTGGTGGAAGATGTGAATGAAAGTGAGGAGAGTGATACCGAACAGGAACTTGTTCCATCTGAACTTAAAAAGAAAGTATCCTTTAAAGAACCCATTGAAAATGTTTTGAAAACGGATGTAGAGACATCCAAGGGAAAGGATGTGGAGGATAAAACCACCATTCCTTATCCATCTGCTTTGAAATCACCTAATGCAAATGCAAATAAAAGAGGCCCACAACAAGATGAAATATGGGAAATCTTCAAACAAGTTAAAATCAATCTACCCTTAATTGATGCAATCAAACAAGTTCCTGCATATGCTCGGTATTTGAAGGACATGTGTACCCAAAAACGACACCACAAGTTTCCTAAAAAACTTGATTTGACTGATAATGTGAGTGCCGTTTTATCGGGTGCTCTTCCACCAAAACTTCAAGATCCGGGAGCCCCTTTGATTTCAATTCAAATTGGAGATGTTAAAATTAATAAGGCACTCCTTGATCTTGGAGCAAGTGTTAGTATATTACCGGGAAGTTTATATGATCAATACGAATTCGGACCCTTGCAAAAGGCCGAGACCACAGTTGTTTTGGCTGATTTGACACTTAAACTTCCTCGTGGTATGCTAACTGATGTCATTGTTAAGGTGGAAGATTTTTACTATCCAGTTGATTTCTTGGTACTGGATTATGCATCTCCTACTACATTCACACAACCTAATGTTATATTAGGTAGACCATTTTTGAAAACAGCCCAATGTTTGATAAATTGTATGACCGGGACGGTAGACATGGCTTTTGGGAATAGACGATTAAGGTTGAATGTTTTTTCCCATACATCTAATCCTCTGGTCAATGATGAATGCTTCATGGCTGACATCATTGACGGGTGTCATTCTCATGAAAATGTGAAAGACACCACAGAGTTGTGTGTTCTTTGTGACAGGATTGAAGTCAAGTGTGCTCAAAAGTTATTTGAAGCTGAAAAGAGATGTGAAGTTTTGGCAATTCAAGAGGGCAAACCAATGTGGACACATCAAATTGAAAACTTACCGGATCACATAGATACTCAGTTGAAGCCCTCATTGGAAATCCCACCAAAAGTGGAGTTGAAAGAGCTACCCAAACACTTGAAATATGCCTTCTTGGGTGAGGATAAAACATTACCGGTGATCATTGCAGCAAATCTAACCGAGAATCAAGAAGAAGAGTTGATGAAAGTGCTGAAAGAAAATAAAGCAGCTATCGGATGGACCATAGCAGATCTTAAAGGAATTAGTCCGGCCATTGTGATGCACAAGATTATAACTGATCCAGATGTCAAGCCGGTGCGGGACACTCAAAGGAGGTTGAATCCTAACATGCGGGAAGTAGTCAAGAAAGAAGTTTTGAAGTGGTTGGATGCCGGGATCATCTATCCCATCTCAGACAGCACATGGGTAAGTCCTACACAAACAGTACCCAAGAAAGCAGGAATTCAAACAGTCACTGATGAGCATGGGGAGCAAGTAACAACACGACCTGTCACTGGATGGAGAGTATGTATTGATTACAGGAGGTTAAACACTGCTACCTCTAAGGATCACTTTCCTTTACCCTTCATTGATCAAATAATTGAGAAGCTATCAGGTCAGGAATTTTATTGTTTCTTAGATGGCTATTCTGGTTACAATCAGATTGCAATTCATCCAGATGACCAACAAAAGACCACATTCACATGCCCATATGGTACCTTCGCATTTAGGCGAATGCCATTTGGGTTGTGTAATGCCCCAGCCACCTTTCAAAGGTGCATGATGAGTATCTTTTCAGATATGGTTGGGGACTCCCTAGAAATTTTCATGGATGATTTTTCAATCTTTGGTCATTCTTTTGATTCTTGCCTCACTCAACTAACTAAAGTGTTAAAAAGATGTGTTGAAACAAATTTGGTGTTAAGTTGGGAAAAGAGTCATTTTATGGTACAAGAGGGTATTGTTTTAGGCCATGTGGTTTCTAAACGTGGGATGGAGGTAGACCATGCAAAAATCAAAGTTATTTCTACTTTGCCACCACCCACAAATGTTAAAGGGATAAGATCGTTTTTGGGGCATGCAGGTTTTTATAGACGGTTCATTAAAGGATTTAGTATAATTACTAAACCTTTATGCAATTTGTTGTTAAAAGATGTTCCATTTGTTTTTGATCATGAGTGTCTAACCGCTTTTAACACTTTGAAAGATAAGTTAGTTGAGGCCCCCATCCTACAAGCACCCATTTGGTCACTACCATTCGAAATCATGTGTGATGCTAGTGACTATGCAATTGGGTCCGTTTTGGGTCAAAGGATTGACAAGAAACCAGTAGCTATCTATTATGCAAGTAAGACTTTATCTGATGCTCAACTTAATTATACTACTACCGAGAAAGAATTGCTTGCTGTAGTTTATGCTCTTGATAAGTTCAGGTCTTACATTTGGGGAAGCAAGGTGGTGATCTATTCGGATCATAGTGCAGTGAGATACCTTATGGAGAAGAAGGATGCAAAACCGAGGCTTATTCGTTGGATACTCTTGTTACAAGAGTTTGATTTGGAAATCCGGGATAAGAAAGGAAGTGATAATGTTGTTGCAGATCATCTTTCAAGGATTGGAGTCAATAGTGATGAAGAGTCTAATGATATCAATGAATCCTTTCCTGATGAATATTTGCTTACTGTTTCACAATTACCATGGTTCGCTGACATTGTAAATTATTTGGCTGCATGTGTATTGCCGGATTATTGGACAAAGCGGAAGAGGCAACAGTTTCTAGCTCAGGTAAGGTATTATATTTGGGATGAACCTGACCTGTTTAAGGTTGGTTCAGATCAGATAATCAGAAGATGCATACCAGAAGAGGAAGTACAGGAGGTGCTGTCACTGACACATGCATCTGCATGCGGAGGACACTTCAGTGGTCAAAAGACGGGTCACCGGGTTTTATCTTGTGGTTTATTTTGGCCTACCTTATTTAGAGATGCATCGGTATTTGCTAAACAGTGTTTAAGATGCCAACAACTTGGTAGCATCTCAAGACGGGATGAAATGCCCATGAAACCAATCCTTGTGGTCGATATCTTTGACGTATGGGGAATTGATTTCATGGGACCCTTCCCAAATTCACATGGTAATTACTACGTTTTGGTGGCAGTCGATTACGTGTCTAAATGGATTGAAGCCATTGCCACCAAAACAAACGACCATACCGTTGTGTGCAAATTCGTTCAATCCAACATATTTTCACGATTTGGTATTCCCCGTGTGATCAAAAGTGATGGGGGGTCTCATTTTAAAAACTTTAACTTTGGTAAATTGCTCAAACGGTATGGTGTCAATCACCGTATAGCCACTCCTTATCACCCACAAACTAGTGGGCAAGTTGAGGTTTCCAATAGACAAATTAAGGAAATTCTTCAAAAAACGGTTCGTCCAGATCGTAAGGATTGGTCCTTACGGTTGAATGATGCTTTATGGGCTTACCGAACTGCTTTTAAGACACCTATTGGAACCACACCGTACCGGTTAGTTTATGGGAAGGGATGTCACTTACCGGTGGAAGTTGCTCATCGTGCTTTATGGGCGGTGAAATCTGTTAACATGGACTTTAACGATGCAGGTAAAGAAAGGAAATTGCAACTGTGCGAATTGGAGGAGCTAAGGAATGAAGCATACGAATGCGCATCGGCTTACAAAGATAAGATGAAGAAAGTGCATGATGCCAAAATCCGAAACAAAGTATTTGAAGTCAATCAAAAGGTATGGCTTTATAATTCTAAACTGAAATTCTTTCCAGGAAAGTTGAAAAGCAAATGGTCGGGACCACATGTTGTTAAACGCATCGGAAGCTTTGGTGACATTGAAATCGAAGATGTGAAAGACAACACTCGCCGGGTGGTCAATGGACATCGTCTCAAGCCATATTTGGAAGCGAGCGTCATCAACAACGTACAAATGGATTCGGTGAACTTTCTCGTAGAGTCACCAACCTATGCAAAGGAATGAATCAGGTATGTCCAGGTCGAGCTAACGACATTAAACTTAGCGCTTGCGGGAGGCAACCCGAGAACTTTGTGGGTATGTTCACTAGAAACCCTCACGAGACTTCACTCGTCCAACCGGGCTACCGGAAGGTTTAAAAGGCTTGTTGCATATGCTAAATGCAACCGTGTACCCTACGAAAGTGAGGTTTAGGTTAATCATTCACCTCGGCCTATTTCATGCACGTACAAACACAATCAAGTGGCTTTTGATAAGAAATTTCGTTTATTCTAAGAAATCAATTGCACCTCGGGACGAGGCACTAAAAATCAGGGGGTTGGCGGTTATTCAACACATTGCGGGAGTTAAAATGTGGCGTATTCATTAATTAGGTAATTAAATAGTTTTAGATTTTAATCATAGTTTTTTATCAGAATTTTATTATTAGATTTTCTTTTTATTAGGATTAATAAAGCTTTACCAATTAGAGTTAAATTTTCAAAAAAAAAAAAAAAAAAAAAAAAAAAAAAATTACCCGGCGTATCATACGCTGGGGTGGGCGTATGATACGCCCGGGGGCCAAAAATGTCTGTGATACGCCTCAAATTTAAGCACCAATACGCAACAAAAAGCCCAGGGGGCGTATGATACGCCTGGGGGGCGTATCATACGCCGGGCACCCCTCCAACCCGGTTTTGACCCGTTTTGACCACTTTGACCCGCGTTTTTCCACCCCACGACCCGGAATTCGACCCAAAAACACTAAATACGGGATCCATGAGCAAATCCAACCATTCCCCTCCCAAAAATTTTATCTTCTTCCTCCTCCCACCCACCAAGAACACCAAACAAGCCCTAGATCCTAACTCACTCATTTCTCCACCGATTCTCGCAAACCTTATATGCATTTCGAGTAACTTTTTGAGGGGAACACAACCATCCACCCAGAATTTTAAGATTCCATCCCGTTTGTGAGATCGAGTAGCATAAAGGTGACGAATTTTTGGGGTTTTTCTCAAAGTCTCCAAATTTCGTCTTACACTTTCAATTCTTCGTTTCTACAACTCAAAGGTATGTTATTTAACTTCTATTTCAGCAAACATAATGTTAATTTAAGATGTGCATGCTTAGCTTAGCATTTTGTGTTTTCATAGTGAAGCATGGTATGCTTGAGTGTTGATTGAACTTGAAATATAGATTTTGTTGCAAGTAGTTGTAGGGTGGAAAGGTTAGGTGCAAATAGGAATGGGTTTTGGTTTACAAATGTAATGCCTCCAATGAGAATTTAAATAAGGCCTACACACCTTTATAATGGAAGCATGGACTTACATTTTGTAAATGGTCAATTTGATGTGGGAAGGGAGAATTACTTTCTAAGACAACTAAGATGAAATGTGGGGATGGTGGGTTAGTAATAAATGTTTGAACTTCACACATGGAAATAAAACAAGGTTATGAATAATGGTCGTGTGTTATACACTATTTGCTTTCGGTGTGCTGAACATAGTTGTAAGTGCTATACTTGTTGACTCAAATTATTTCCCAACTTACTAACTATGTGTGGGTGTCTTTGTAGGAAATGGGTCGCACAAAGGCTACCGGTTCAAAAGGCAAAGAGGTAGCCTCATCATCAAATCAATCTAAAAGACAAAGACTAGCCGACCAAGAATCAGATTCCGATTTTGAGATGGAGGACATGAACATGTATGATGACGAGGAAGACATTGTGGTGGGGGATCAACCCCAATGGACGGGAAATGCCCCGCTGAATACTTTCGATCCTATTTGGCAACCCGTCCTTTATAGACAAAAGATGCAAGCGGTTTCAAGCATCAAGAAGGTCCTCGTTTGCGAGCGAGCCGTACAACTAGATCAGTTCAGCATTTTTGGGGTTGTTCAATGTTTTGAGGGTCTTGGATGGGAGAATGTTCTGAAATTCAACAATAACAATTTGGATAACGTTTATATGAAAGAGATCGTAGAGTGGATGGCCACTCTAAGGAAAGATGAGGGAAACAACCCACCAAGGACCACACGGTTAATCGGAACAGTGAACGGTAAGGAGATGGTCCTCTCGTTTGAAACCATGAACAAGATCGTCAAGTTTGACACAAAGCCACAAAGAGAGTACGTGTATCCCGACAGGATGCAAATTTTGGGTGAAGCCACAAACGACGATGAATGGCATGCAATGGTTCAAACTTTATTTGCTAGAGTACCTGATGATATGCCAAAGAAACTGTCGAGGACCGATCTGAAAGTGCTCCCAAAACTCCTGTCACTCATCTCCGCATTCAACGTGATACCAAGACTTGGGGACAAGTTGTTCATCAGAAATTTTGAGATTAGGGTACTGCATGCCCTAGTCACCGGACACCCTAAACTATCATTCCGACAATTGGTACTGCTGAATGTTTGGGAAAGCAGAGTTAGCAAGGCAAGATGTTTGTTGCCTCACTGCAGATTGTTGTCAAGCTTGTTGCTCAAACAGAAGGTGGTCAACTCCAGCACCCCCTTCGAGAAAATAACACAACGTTACTTCCGCTTCGATCGTTTAGCTGCTTTTGGTTGGATTTACAGGGAAAGGCCAACCGAACACGTACTCATTGATGACAAAACTCAGAGGCAGCTTGTTGTGCCCAAGGAAGGAGTAGCACCACCTGATGAAGAAGAGGCCGAACATCGGGGACCTGCAGAAACGGAGGGTTCCCACCAACCACACCTGTCAACTTTCGAACCAACACCTTTCACTGAATCCATTTTGCAGGGGAGACCGGCAGGTTTCACTAGATGGCCTGAAGATGCAAGGGCCAATTGGGACCGGATGACTGCCTGGAGGAACGAGGATATCCAGTACAGAGACACCCAGAGGCAGTATGAAGAAGAGCTAAGGAGAGAGAGAAGGGATCGGGCGGAGCAGGCCGAATTATACGCTAGCGGCTTACAGGTTAGAGGAGTTTCGTAACGATTATTTTTTGCAGGAAGAAGCCGTGCGACAACGCACCGATTACCTAGCTGGATACACTTCCCAGGTGCGGCCGATGCAAGTGGACTATCCAAGTCTGCCACCGTACGTTCATGGAGATCAACCCCCAAGGTATCCTCAAATGTTCAATCCATCTCCATGGGTCCCCTACCAACATCCCGGGGACCAAGGATCCAGCACTTCAGGGGGTTCAGATCCGTTCAACATGCAGTCTCTTCAAGAAAGCTTAATGGGGAGATGGTTCGGGCCACCAATGCCCAGACCACCATATGATGACGACTTCCACAGCACTCACTGATCGCATGTGATCAGGTCCACGTGCTTGTTCCTTGAAACTTTTCGTAATGTTTAAACATTTGAACTTTGATGTGTGGTGTCTAAAACTGATAACTGCTAAGATGATTAATTGGGCGACCTAGGCTAATGGAATTAAGTATCAATGACTAGCCCTGTCTTATACATGTGATGAAACAAATGATTACATTGAGGGCAATGTAAGATGAAATGTGGGGATGGGGAAATTATGGGTAAGTTTCAAAAATTTTTTGAAAAATGTTTCCAATTCAAGTCTAAATGTGCATGAAAACAGGGTTTGAAAACAAATGGGAAACACATGATTGAACCAACGAATAAAGCAGATTCTTAAACTGTGGTTAATCTTTTAAGTTGCGGAATAAAGTAGTCTCGACAAGCAATCCGTAAGTGCTAATAGTATTGCATGACTAAAGATATGAAGTGGCGGATGA
This sequence comes from Mikania micrantha, assembly GCA_009363875.1. Lineage (NCBI taxonomy): Eukaryota > Viridiplantae > Streptophyta > Magnoliopsida > Asterales > Asteraceae > Mikania > Mikania micrantha. Next base: position 50,543,904 of record CM018689.1, on the reverse strand, counting down.
GTTGTTAGATGTACCACATTATAACCTTTAACCACCGTTTCCGTGAGAATTTGGGCCTATGTCGAGCAAAATATGGTAATAAGAATACATGCTCATTTCCTTTGATGTGCGATAACTATAGTGAACACCTAAGGTAGAACTTGCATTGTCAATGCAATTTAAGATCACAACCTAAGCGATGCATAAATGTGATAAAGGCATTAGGAAAACCCTTTGTTTTAGCCCGTTTAATTGTTTCACCTACCCATAACAAATTCCCTTAGTCTCCCTGTTGAGCCAAATATCGACTCATTTGTTAACCCTTGAAATCAGCCCCAATTAGCCTTGTTAGCCTTTAGAAATTATAACCCATGTGGTGGACCCAAAACAGGAAATAATTATGTTGAAATGAGAAAGAACAAAAGAGAAAAACAAGAAGCAAAAAGAATAAAGAATGTGCAAAAGAAAGAATATGGGGAGAAATATGTACCATGTAAACCATGTGCACAAGTAAGCATATCAAGGTATTGACTGTATAGTGGATCCACCCATCTCGCCTGTAATTACATCAACCATACTCACCTTAGCCAAAGCCAACCCGAAAAAGTCCTTTTGATTTATGTATGCCTTAGTAATCAGTGATAGCGAGTTGATTGCTTTGCAAGCTTATGCTAAGGGTGTTCATTATAGGAAGGAGTGTCCTAAACATGCTAGTCATAACTGCTAGTGTATAAAAGAAACCGAGTGGAGTGTGAATTGTGAGAAATGTGAATACATGTAATAACTCATTCGGAATGGAATAGATGTAGTTGTGTAAGGTGTTGGCACGAATAGATTGTTTGTTGGATGTAAATCTATTGCACGTTGTAAGTCTTGGGGATTGATCAGAGTTTCTAAGTTCTTTGTTATTGGGGAGGTTATGGACAATCCATTAGTTGAATAATCATGGTTGACGTGTATATGAGACTTTGCTTGGGGCAAGCAAAGGGCAAATGTGGGGATGTGATGGTTTGGGTAATTTCATGTGATTTAGGTGCTTAATGATGTGTTTTTAGACGTTAAATCCATGGAATATGGTGATTGTTTGTGTATTTTGATGATTTGCAGGTTTTCGGGTGAAGAAAATAAATGGTTGATGTCCAAGAATCAAAGGGTGGTCAAGAAATGGTGCTTGGGAGGCCAAAACATCCAAAAATGAAGGTTTTCACGAAGTGGCGTATCAACACGGCGTATTTGGGGCGTATCACAGAGCAAAATCACCCAGGAAGTCAGATGGGGCGTATCATACGCCCCTGGGAGGCATATGATACGCCGGGCACAGCTAGAAAGCCGGAATTTCTCCGTTTTGCCACATATTTAAGCCTAAAGACCTAGGGTTTCTGGATATCTTCGACTTGGACGATTTTTGGAGGTTCTTGGGGGTTTCCAAGGTTTAGGAACTCATCAAATAACACTTCCAAACACCACGGTGATTCCCGAATTGATGATTGCGCATGATCGAATGATGATTCAAGGCTAAATCCATTGAAATCACATCCGGGTGAATGATTAGTTAGGTTTAGGAGTTTTTATGTTTTTAATTGCAATTGGCTACAAACAATAGTTGGATTCTATCTTATTACTTGTTTGTATGTTGCTTGTCGTCTTGAATCGAACGATTTGCTTTTTCTGATTTGATTGAATGTTCATCATTTTTCAGTTTACAATTGTGAAACATTGAATGTCAATTAGATTATCACTTGCAAATTGGTATAGGTACTTGGTATCCTAGGATTAACATTAGTTGGTTTTCATCAAGTAATTACTAAAATTAGGGTTTCCAATTATCAATATCCGTTCACACGAAAAGTCACAAATCATGTCTATGTGATTGTCTTGATCAATTGAATCATAAAGATTCCTACTTTCCTACTAATTGAAATCCCGGGTGTGATTCGTTTTCGTAATTAAGTTAAAAGTTATTTGCTTTCATTGTTAATTTGTTACAAGATCGTTTTCTTATTAAAGTTCAAACACCCTTCAACTCAATTTTACAATTTCTCATTTAGTTAAATTAGGTCAAATCAACTAACGTTACACCATCCACCTAAACTCTTCGTGGTTCGACACCCTACTTACCCTACTAGTTAAGGTAGCTAGGAACATACTCATTAACTCTTATTTGATTGGTACTTCGACGTCGGTCAAATTTTGGCGCCGTTGCCGGGGAGTTAGTGCGCTTGGTGTTAGTTAATTGATTTGTTAGTTTTTATTCAATTTGTTTATTTCTTGTCTTTCCTTGTTACGCGAGGTTTGTTAGTGTGCAGGTAACATGTTAATTGCATGCATACTCGGTTTTCAGGTCGTGACTCGCCATTGGAATTTGATCCAGAGATCGAGAAAACCGCTAGAATCAACCGAACATTACAAAGGCTAGACAAGATTGTCACTCCGGGTTCGAGAAACACTAACCAAACCGGAGAGAGTTCGAATCAGTCTGTTCCTATGGCTGATCAGAACAACCAAAACCCACCACCACCACCACCAATTCCACCATTTAACCATTATGCTCATGTATCACCACCAAATCCAAACCCAGTCATCCCACCAAATCCATTTAATCAGAACAACCCACCACCAAATGTACCACCTAATGCCATGCCTAATCTTAGAATGGCACAAAACCCATTGTTCAACAACCCAAACCATGGGGTTAACCAAGGAAACAACTCGCATGGGGAAGATCACATTTCAGGTGGTGGAAGTAACTCAGGGGAGCATGGATCTTGGCATGAGGAATTTCACGAAGAAGAAGCTAACCACAACTACCCACCTCATGAAGAATACTATGATGATAATTGGCAACCACTAGGCCCACCGAATCACCCAGTTCACAACAATTATGGGCATGGTGGATGGAATGGACAAGGGGGTGGAATCGACAACCACCCATGAATAATCACAATGGGAGATGGGGTTACAATAACCCTGGTCAAGGATGGAACCATAGAGCTCCTGTTCAAGGAGTTGATAGTCACTTCAGACCAACAGTGACTCAGAATCCTTCACCTATTGTACCTCCATTGTTAAGAGGACGATCATTTGAGATAAGGCCACAATATTTGGCCATTATTCCTAATTTCAGAGGGACTGCAACTGAAGAACCATACGTCCATCTTTCTGAGTTTGGTGCTATTTGTAGCACTATTGGTGGTCAAGGATTCACCCCAGATGAAGTAAAGCTGAATTTGTTCCAATTTTCATTAAAGGAAAGGCCAAACAATGGTTTCACACACTACCATCGGGTAGTATCTATACATGGGAGGAGATGCAGCAACTATTTTTGGATGAATATTACCCTATGAGCAAAACTAGTGAGGCCCGGAATGCCATCCGAACTTTTCAACAACAATCGGGTGAATTGCTACATGAAGCATTCACTCGATTCAAAGAGTTGCTTAGATTTTGCCCACATCACCAAATTCCAAAGTGGGAGTTGATCAAGGCCTTCTATGATGGCTTAACACCAGAAGATCTGAAGTTTGTAAGTTCTAGTAGCAATGGAACTTTCTTGACAAATTCAGAAGATGATGATTGGGAGTTGCTTGAAAGGCTAAGCAAAGGTTCAAAGACACAAGCTTCAGCAAGCAGAAAGGCCAAACATGTTATTGGGAAACCGGGAGGAGAGTACGTGACAAAAGAAAGATTTGAAGCTCTTGAAAGACAAATTGCAAACTTCAACAGAAACTCAGGTAAAAACAATTCTAATGTGTCTAATGTTTATGATGTTTGCAATGTTTGTGGTGATATAGGTCATTTGGAGTCGGAATGTATGATGAACATGAACAGAAATGAGGAGGTGAATCAAGTACAAGGATCATTCCAGAATGACAAGAGGAACAATGACATGAATTCTAACACATATCATCCGGGTTTGCGTAATCACCCTAATTTTAGACATGGCAACTCTTCTAATCAATTGAATCCTAATTTTCAGGGTAGCAACCAACAAGGTGGAAATCAAGGGTCATCATACCAAAGTCGACAACAGAATTACAACCAAGGCAATTACCAAAGAAATAATTACAATCAAGGTGGACAAGGTGGTTACAATCAAAGTCAATCAAGAAATTTCCAGCAAAATCAAGGTAACCAAAGTCAAGGCCAATTCCAAGGTGGTCAACAAGGAGTGAACATTTCAATGGAAGATATAGCCAACCAAATCAATGAGTTAAGGCTAATGCTCACTGGAGTGGTGCAGAAACAAGAACTGCAACAAAAGACAAATGAATCCCATGCAAAACAATTGGGACAATTGGCTGAACAAATGGCAGCTAGAGAGAAAGGAAAGTTGCCAAGTGACACGACACTCAATCCTCAACATCAACCATCAGGGTCAAAGAACAAGAATGCTCAGGTAAGTCATGTAACAACTCTAAGAAGTGGTAAGTCTTATGACAATAAGGTTGTCCTTCCACCACACTTGATCGAAGGAGTGGTGGAAGATGTGAATGAAAGTGAGGAGAGTGATACCGAACAGGAACTTGTTCCATCTGAACTTAAAAAGAAAGTATCCTTTAAAGAACCCATTGAAAATGTTTTGAAAACGGATGTAGAGACATCCAAGGGAAAGGATGTGGAGGATAAAACCACCATTCCTTATCCATCTGCTTTGAAATCACCTAATGCAAATGCAAATAAAAGAGGCCCACAACAAGATGAAATATGGGAAATCTTCAAACAAGTTAAAATCAATCTACCCTTAATTGATGCAATCAAACAAGTTCCTGCATATGCTCGGTATTTGAAGGACATGTGTACCCAAAAACGACACCACAAGTTTCCTAAAAAACTTGATTTGACTGATAATGTGAGTGCCGTTTTATCGGGTGCTCTTCCACCAAAACTTCAAGATCCGGGAGCCCCTTTGATTTCAATTCAAATTGGAGATGTTAAAATTAATAAGGCACTCCTTGATCTTGGAGCAAGTGTTAGTATATTACCGGGAAGTTTATATGATCAATACGAATTCGGACCCTTGCAAAAGGCCGAGACCACAGTTGTTTTGGCTGATTTGACACTTAAACTTCCTCGTGGTATGCTAACTGATGTCATTGTTAAGGTGGAAGATTTTTACTATCCAGTTGATTTCTTGGTACTGGATTATGCATCTCCTACTACATTCACACAACCTAATGTTATATTAGGTAGACCATTTTTGAAAACAGCCCAATGTTTGATAAATTGTATGACCGGGACGGTAGACATGGCTTTTGGGAATAGACGATTAAGGTTGAATGTTTTTTCCCATACATCTAATCCTCTGGTCAATGATGAATGCTTCATGGCTGACATCATTGACGGGTGTCATTCTCATGAAAATGTGAAAGACACCACAGAGTTGTGTGTTCTTTGTGACAGGATTGAAGTCAAGTGTGCTCAAAAGTTATTTGAAGCTGAAAAGAGATGTGAAGTTTTGGCAATTCAAGAGGGCAAACCAATGTGGACACATCAAATTGAAAACTTACCGGATCACATAGATACTCAGTTGAAGCCCTCATTGGAAATCCCACCAAAAGTGGAGTTGAAAGAGCTACCCAAACACTTGAAATATGCCTTCTTGGGTGAGGATAAAACATTACCGGTGATCATTGCAGCAAATCTAACCGAGAATCAAGAAGAAGAGTTGATGAAAGTGCTGAAAGAAAATAAAGCAGCTATCGGATGGACCATAGCAGATCTTAAAGGAATTAGTCCGGCCATTGTGATGCACAAGATTATAACTGATCCAGATGTCAAGCCGGTGCGGGACACTCAAAGGAGGTTGAATCCTAACATGCGGGAAGTAGTCAAGAAAGAAGTTTTGAAGTGGTTGGATGCCGGGATCATCTATCCCATCTCAGACAGCACATGGGTAAGTCCTACACAAACAGTACCCAAGAAAGCAGGAATTCAAACAGTCACTGATGAGCATGGGGAGCAAGTAACAACACGACCTGTCACTGGATGGAGAGTATGTATTGATTACAGGAGGTTAAACACTGCTACCTCTAAGGATCACTTTCCTTTACCCTTCATTGATCAAATAATTGAGAAGCTATCAGGTCAGGAATTTTATTGTTTCTTAGATGGCTATTCTGGTTACAATCAGATTGCAATTCATCCAGATGACCAACAAAAGACCACATTCACATGCCCATATGGTACCTTCGCATTTAGGCGAATGCCATTTGGGTTGTGTAATGCCCCAGCCACCTTTCAAAGGTGCATGATGAGTATCTTTTCAGATATGGTTGGGGACTCCCTAGAAATTTTCATGGATGATTTTTCAATCTTTGGTCATTCTTTTGATTCTTGCCTCACTCAACTAACTAAAGTGTTAAAAAGATGTGTTGAAACAAATTTGGTGTTAAGTTGGGAAAAGAGTCATTTTATGGTACAAGAGGGTATTGTTTTAGGCCATGTGGTTTCTAAACGTGGGATGGAGGTAGACCATGCAAAAATCAAAGTTATTTCTACTTTGCCACCACCCACAAATGTTAAAGGGATAAGATCGTTTTGGGGCATGCAGGTTTTTATAGACGGTTCATTAAAGGATTTAGTATAATTACTAAACCTTTATGCAATTTGTTGTTAAAAGATGTTCCATTTGTTTTTGATCATGAGTGTCTAACCGCTTTTAACACTTTGAAAGATAAGTTAGTTGAGGCCCCCATCCTACAAGCACCCATTTGGTCACTACCATTCGAAATCATGTGTGATGCTAGTGACTATGCAATTGGGTCCGTTTTGGGTCAAAGGATTGACAAGAAACCAGTAGCTATCTATTATGCAAGTAAGACTTTATCTGATGCTCAACTTAATTATACTACTACTGAGAAAGAATTGCTTGCTGTAGTTTATGCTCTTGATAAGTTCAGGTCTTACATTTGGGGAAGCAAGGGGGTGATCTATTCGGATCATAGTGCAGTGAGATACCTTATGGAGAAGAAGGATGCAAACCGAGGCTTATTCGTTGGATACTCTTGTTACAAGAGTTTGATTTGGAAATCCGGGATAAGAAAGGAAGTGATAATGTTGTTGCAGATCATCTTTCAAGGATTGGAGTCATAGTGATGAAGAGTCTAATGATATCAATGAATCCTTTCCTGATGAATATTTGCTTACTGTTTCACAATTACCATGGTTCGCTGACATTGTAAATTATTTGGCTGCATGTGTATTGCCGGATTATTGGACAAAGCGGAAGAGGCAACAGTTTCTAGCTCAGGTAAGGTATTATATTTGGGATGAACCTGACCTGTTTAAGGTTGGTTCAGATCAGATAATCAGAAGATGCATACCAGAAGAGGAAGTACAGGAGGTGCTGTCACTGACACATGCATCTGCATGCGGAGGACACTTCAGTGGTCAAAAGACGGGTCACCGGGTTTTATCTTGTGGTTTATTTTGGCCTACCTTATTTAGAGATGCATCGGTATTTGCTAAACAGTGTTTAAGATGCCAACAACTTGGTAGCATCTCAAGACGGGATGAAATGCCCATGAAACCAATCCTTGTGGTCGATATCTTTGACGTATGGGGAATTGATTTCATGGGACCCTTCCCAAATTCACATGGTAATTACTACGTTTTGGTGGCAGTCGATTACGTGTCTAAATGGATTGAAGCCATTGCCACCAAAACAAACGACCATACCGTTGTGTGCAAATTCGTTCAATCCAACATATTTTCACGATTTGGTATTCCCCGTGTGATCATAAGTGATGGGGGGTCTCATTTTAAAAACTTTAACTTTGGTAAATTGCTCAAACGGTATGGTGTCAATCACCGTATAGCCACTCCTTATCACCCACAAACTAGTGGGCAAGTTGAGGTTTCCAATACAAATTAAGGAAATTCTTCAAAAAACGGTTCGTCCAGATCGTAAGGATTGGTCCTTACGGTTGAATGATGCTTTATGGGCTTACCGAACTGCTTTTAAGACACCTATTGGAACCACACCGTACCGATTAGTTTATGGGAAGGATGTCACTTACCGGTGGAAGTTGCTCATCGTGCTTTATGGGCGGTGAAATCTGTTAACATGGACTTTAACGATGCAGGTAAAGAAAGGAAATTGCAACTGTGCGAATTGGAGGAGCTAAGGAATGAAGCATACGAATGCGCATCGGCTTACAAAGATAAGATGAAGAAAGTGCATGATGCCAAAATCCGAAACAAAGTATTTGAAGTCAATCAAAAGGTATGGCTTTATAATTCTAAACTGAAATTCTTTCCAGGAAAGTTGAAAAGCAAATGGTCGGGACCACATGTTGTTAAACGCATCGGAAGCTTTGGTGACATTGAAATCGAAGATGTGAAAAAACACTCGCCGGGTGGTCAATGGACATCGTCTCAAGCCATATTTGGAAGCGAGCGTCATCAACAACGTACAAATGGATTCGGTGAACTTTCTCGTAGAGTCACCAACCTATGCAAAGGAATGAATCAGGTATGTCCAGTCGAGCTAACGACATTAAACTTAGCGCTTGCGGGAGGCAACCCGAGAACTTTGTGGGTATGTTCACTAGAAACCCTCACGAGACTTCACTCGTCCAACCGGGCTACCGGAAGGTTTAAAAGGCTTGTTGCATATGCTAAATGCAACCGTGTACCCTACGAAAGTGAGGTTTAGGTTAATCATTCACCTCGGCCTATTTCATGCAACGTACAACACAATCAAGTGGCTTTTGATAAGAAATTTCGTTTTATTCTAAGAAATCAATTGCACCTCGGGACGAGGCACTAAAAATCAGGGGGTTGGCGGTTATTCAACACATTGCGGGAGTTAAAATGTGGCGTATTCATTAATTAGGTAATTAAATAGTTTTAGATTTTAATCATAGTTTTTTATCAGAATTTCTTATTAGATTTCTTTTTATTAGGATTAATAAGCTTTACCAATTAGAGTTAATTTTCAAAAAAAAAAAAAAAAAAAAATTACCCGGCGTATCATACGCTGGGGTGGGCGTATGATACGCCCGGGGGCCAAAATGTCTGTGATACGCCTCAATTTAAGCACCAATACGCAACAAAACCCAGGGGGCGTATGATACGCCTGGGGGGCGTATCATACGCCGGGCACCCCTCCAACCCGGTTTTGACCCGTTTTGACCACTTTGACCCGCGTTTTTTCCACCCCACGACCCGGAATTCGACCCAAAACACTAAATACGGGATCCATGAGCAAATCCAACTTCCCCTCCCAAAATTTCATCTTCTTCCTCCTCCCACCCACCAAGAACACCAAACAAGCCCTAGATCCTAACTCACTCATTTCTCCACCGATTCTCGCAAACCTTATATGCATTTCGAGTAACTTTTTGAGGGGAACACAACCATCCACCCAGAATTTTAAGATTCCATCCCGTTTGTGAGATCGAGTAGCATAAAGGTGACGAATTTTTGGGGTTTTTCTCAAAGTCTCCAAATTTCGTCTTACACTTTCAATTCTTCATTTCTACAACTCAAAGGTATGTTATTTAACTTCTATTTCAGCAAACATAATGTTAATTTAAGATGTGCATGCTTAGCTTAGCATTTTGTGTTTTCATAGTGAACATGGTATGCTTGAGTGTTGATTGAACTTGAAATATAGATTTTGTTTGCAAGTAGTTGTAGGGTGGAAAGGTTAGGTGCAAATAGGAATGGGTTTTGGTTTACAAATGTAATGCCTCCAATGAGAATTTAAATAAGGCCTACACACCTTTATAATGGAAGCATGGACTTACATTTTGTAAATGGTCAATTTGATGTGGGAAGGGAGAATTACTTTCTAAGACAACTAAGATGAAATGTGGGGATGGTGGGTTAGTAATAAATGTTTGAACTTCACACATGGAAATAAAACAAGGTTATGAATAATGGTCGTGTGTTATACACTATTTGCTTTCGGTGTGCTGAACATAGTTGTAAGTGCTATACTTGTTGACTCAAATTATTTCCCAACTTACTAACTATGTGTGGGTGTCTTTGTAGGAAATGGGTCGCACAAAGGCTACCGGTTCAAAAGGCAAAGAGGTAGCCTCATCATCAAATCAATCTAAAAGACAAAGACTAGCCGACCAAGAATCAGATTCCGATTTTGAGATGGAGGACATGAACATGTATGATGACGAGGAAGACATTGTGGTGGGGGATCAACCCCAATGGACGGGAAATGCCCCGCTGAATACTTTCGATCCTATTTGGCAACCCGTCCTTTATAGACAAAAGATGCAAGCGGTTTCAAGCATCAAGAAGGTCCTCGTTTGCGAGCGAGCCGTACAACTAGATCAGTTCAGCATTTTTGGGTTGTTCAATGTTTTGAGGGTCTTGGATGGGAGAATGTTCTGAAATTCAACAATAACAATTTGGATAACGTTTATATGAAAGAGATCGTAGAGTGGATGGCCACTCTAAGGAAAGATGAGGGAAACAACCCACCAAGACCACACGGTTAATCGGAACAGTGAACGGTAAGGAGATGGTCCTCTCGTTTTGAAACCATGAACAAGATCGTCAAGTTTGACACAAAGCCACAAAGAGAGTACGTGTATCCCGACAGGATGCAAATTTTGGGTGAAGCCACAAACGACGATGAATGGCATGCAATGGTTCAAACTTTATTTGCTAGAGTACCTGATGATATGCCAAAGAAACTGTCGAGGACCGATCTGAAAGTGCTCCCAAAACTCCTGTCACTCATCTCCGCATTCAACGTGATACCAAGACTTGGGGACAAGTTGTTCATCAGAAATTTTGAGATTAGGGTACTGCATGCCCTAGTCACCGGACACCCTAAACTATCATTCCGACAATTGGTACTGCTGAATGTTTGGGAAAGCAGAGTTAGCAAGGCAAGATGTTTGTTGCCTCACTGCAGATTGTTGTCAAGCTTATTGCTCAAACAGAAGGTGGTCAACTCCAGCACCCCCTTCGAGAAAATAACACAACGTTACTTCCGCTTCGATCGTTTAGCTGCTTTTGTTGGATTTACAGGGAAAGGCCAACCGAACACGTACTCATTGATGACAAAACTCAGAGGCAGCTTGTTGTGCCCAAGGAAGGAGTAGCACCACCTGATGAAGAAGGGCCGAACATCGGGGACCTGCAGAAACGGAGGGGTTCCCACCAACCACACCTGTCAACTTTCGAACCAACACCTTTCACTGAATCCATTTTGCAGGGGAGACCGGCAGGTTTCACTAGATGGCCTGAAGATGCAAGGGCCAATTGGGACCGGATGACTGCCTGGAGGAACGAGGATATCCAGTACAGAGACACCCAGAGGCAGTATGAAGAAGAGCTAAGGAGAGAGAGAAGGGATCAGGCGGAGCAGGCCGAATTATACGCTAGCGCTTACAGGTTAGAGGAGTTTCGTAACGATTATTTTTTGCAGGAAGAAGCCGTGCGACAACGCACCGATTACCTAGCTGGATACACTTCCCAGGTGCGGCCGATGCAAGTGGACTATCCAAGTCTGCCACCGTACGTTCATGGAGATCAACCCCCAAGGTATCCTCAAATGTTCAATCCATCTCCATGGGTCCCCTACCAACATCCCGGGGACCAAGGATCCAGCACTTCAGGGGGTTCAGATCCGTTCAACATGCAGTCTCTTCAAGAAAGCTTAATGGGAGATGGTTCGGGCCACCAATGCCCAGACCACCATATGATGACGACTTCCACAGCACTCACTGATCGCATGTGATCAGGTCCACGTGCTTGTTCCTTGAAACTTTTTGTAATGTTTAAACATTTGAACTTTGATGTGTGGTGTCTAAAACTGATAACTGCTAAGATGATTAATTGGGCGACCTAGGCTAATGGAATTAAGTATCAATGACTACCCTGTCTATACATGTGAAAACAAATGATTACATTGAGGGCAATGTAAGATGAAATGTGGGGATGGGGAAATTATGGGTAAGTTTCAAAAATTTTTTGAAAAATGTTTCCAATTCAAGTCTAAATGTGCATGAAAACAGGGTTTGAAACAAATGGGAAACAAATCCATTTAATCAGAACAACCCACCACCAAAATGTAACCTAATGCCATGCCTAATCTTTATAGAATGGCACAAAAACCATGTTCAAACAACCCCAAACCATGGGGTTAACCAAGGAAACAACTCGCATGGGGAAGATCACATTTCAGGTGGTGGAAGTAACTCAGGGGAGCATGGATCTTGGCATGAGGAATTTCACGAAGAAGAAGCTAACCACAACTACCCACCTCATGAAGAATACTATGATGATAATTGGCAACCACTAGGCCCACCGAATCACCCAGTTCACAACAATTATGGGCATGGTGGATGGAATGGACAAGGGGGTGGAATCGACAACCACCAATGAATAATCACAATGGGAGATGGGGTTACAATAACCCTGGTCAAGGATGGAACCATAGAGCTCCTGTTCAAGGAGTTGATAGTCACTTCAGACCAACAGTGACTCAGAATCCTTCACCTATTGTACCTCATTGTTAAGAGGACGATCATTTGAGATAAGGCCACAATATTTGGCCATTATTCCTAATTTCAGAGGGACTGCAACTGAAGAACCATACGTCCATCTTTCTGAGTTTGGTGCTATTTGTAGCCCTATTGGTGGTCAAGGATTCACCCCAGATGAAGTAAAGCTGAATTTGTTCCAATTTTCATTAAAGGAAAGGGCCCAAACAATGGTTTCACACACTACCATCGGGTAGTATCTATACATGGGAGGAGATGCAGCAACTATTTTTGGATGAATATTACCCTATGAGCAAAACTAGTGAGGCCCGGAATGCCATCCGAACTTTCAACAACAATCGGGTGAATTGCTACATGAAGCATTCACTCGATTCAAAGAGTTGCTTAGATTTTGCCCACATCACCAAATTCCAAAGTGGGAGTTGATCAAGGCCTTCTATGATGGCTTAACACCAGAAGATCTGAAGTTTGTAAGTTCTAGTAGCAATGGAACTTTCTTGACAAATCAGAAGATGATGATTGGGAGTTGCTTGAAAGGCTAAGCAAAGGTTCAAAGACACAAGCTTCAGCAAGCAGAAAGGCCAAACATGTTATTGGGAAACCGGGAGGAGAGTACGTGACAAAAGAAAGATTTGAAGCTTGAAAGACAAATTGCAAACTTCAACAGAAACTCAGGTAAAAACAATTCTAATGTGTCTAATGTTTATGATGTTTGCAATGTTTGTGGTGATATAGGTCATTTGGAGTCGGAATGTATGATGAACATGAACAGAAATGAGGAGGTGAATCAAGTACAAGGATCATTCCAGAATGACAAGAGGAACAATGACATGAATTCTAACACATATCATCCGGGTTTGCGTAATCACCCTAATTTTAGACATGGCAACTCTTCTAATCAATTGAATCCTAATTTTCAGGGTAGCAACCAACAAGGTGGAAATCAAGGGTCATCATACCAAAGTCGACAACAGAATTACAACCAAGGCAATTACCAAAGAAATAATTACAATCAAGGGGACAAGGTGGTTACAATCAAAGTCAATCAAGAAATTTCCAGCAAAATCAAGGTAACCAAAGTCAAGGCCAATTCCAAGGTGGTCAACAAGGAGTGAACATTTCAATGGAAGATATAGCCAACCAAATCAATGAGTTAAGGCTAATGCTCACTGGAGTGGTGCAGAAACAAGAACTGCAACAAAAGACAAATGAATCCCATGCAAAACAATTGGGACAATTGGCTGAACAAATGGCAGCTAGAGAGAAAGGAAAGTTGCCAAGTGACACGACACTCAATCCTCAACATCAACCATCAGGGTCAAAGAACAAGAATGCTCAGGTAAGTCATGTAACAACTCTAAGAAGTGGTAAGTCTTATGACAATAAGGTTGTCCTTCCACCACACTTGATCGAAGGAGTGGTGGAAGATGTGTGAATGAAAGTGAGGAGAGTGATACCGAACAGGAACTTGTTCCATCTGAACTTAAAAAGAAAGTATCCTTTAAAGAACCCATTGAAAATGTTTTGAAAACGGATGTAGAGACATCCAAGGGAAAGGATGTGGAGGATAAAACCACCATTCCTTATCCATCTGCTTTGAAATCACCTAATGCAAATGCAAATAAAAGAGGCCACAACAAGATGAAATATGGGAAATCTTCAAACAAGTTAAAATCAATCTACCCTTAATTGATGCAATCAAACAAGTTCCTGCATATGCTCGGTATTTGAAGGACATGTGTACCCAAATACGACACCACAAGTTTCCTAAAAAACTTGATTTGACTGATAATGTGAGTGCCGTTTTATCGGGTGCTCTTCCACCAAAACTTCAAGATCCGGGAGCCCCTTTGATTTCAATTCAAATTGGAGATGTTAAAATTAATAAGGCACTCCTTGATCTTGGAGCAAGTGTTAGTATATTACCGGGAAGTTTATATGATCAATACGAATTCGGACCCTTGCAAAAGGCCGAGACCACAGTTGTTTTGGCACCCTACTCTTCGTGGTTCGACACCATCCACCTAAACACTTCGTGGTTCGACACCCTACTTACCCTACTAGTTAAGGTAGCTAGGAACATACTCATTAACTCTTATTTGATTGGTACTTCGACGTCGGTCATAGACTTTTATTATGTTTGGATTGTTTTTATTATGTTTGATGTGTAATTAGTTTCTATAACTTGAGATTTTATGTTTAGATTTTTGTTGTTACTTGAAATTGAAGTAAATCTATGTTCTTCAATGTGACTGTCTATGATTTTGGTGGCAAAATGGTGGTAACTATGTTGGTGTAAAAATATATGGTGGCAAAATGGTTGTAATAAAATCATAAAAAATGGTGGCAAAATGGTAGCTATAACGACAATATAGTAGCAAAATGGTAGCAACAAATATGGTCACAATATGGTAGCAAAATGGTATATGGTGGGAAAATGGTAGCAACCAATATGGTAGCAACCAATATGATAGCAAAATGGTAGCAATATATATGGTCACAATATCGTTGCAATATTTTTGACCACAAATATGGTCACAAATATGGTAGCAAAAAATAATGTGGTGGCAAAATGGTAACAATAGGTCATTTGCCACCAGGATTTTTCTCATCATCTTTATGGTAGCAAATTGGTCTCAAAATGGGAATTGCCACCATTTTGCTACCATAATTCTGATAGCAAATACCTTTTTATGTAGTGGTGTTGATTGAATTTTGTTTTATGTTTTTGATAGTAATTATTGTGTTTATTTGTCTTCTCTTTTTATTAGAAACCACAACCACTTTTACAACCAACAAATTACACTTAATTTTAATGCAAACTAGTTTTATCCAGCTTGCGCGTTGCGCAGAGTATATGTATTTCGTTGTGTTAGTTGCAAAATCGTAATTCAAGGGCGGGTGTTGTTGGCTATATTAGTTACAAAAGTCTAATTAGACCGGACACTCTTGACCCATAATAAGATAAATGGGTAGATTTGGGTATGAATTATTTTATTTTGGGTATGAATTATTTTATTTTGGGTTGAAATGGGTTGAAATTGTTTAGACTTTTATTATGTTTGGATTGTTTTTATTATGTTTGATGTGTAATTAGTTTCTATAATTTGAGATTTTATGTTTAGATTTTTGTTGTTATTTGAAATTGAAGTAAATCTATGTTCTTCAATGTGACTGTCTATGATTTTGGTGGCAAAATGGTGGTAACTATGTTGGTGTAAAAATATATGGTGGCAAAATGGTTGTAATAAAATCATAAAAAATGGTGGTAAAATGGTAGCTATAACGACAATATAGTAGCAAAATGGTAGCAACAAATATGGTCACAATATGGTAGCAAAATGGTATATGGTGGGAAAATGGTAGCAACCAATATGGTAGCAAAATGGTAGCAACAAATATGGTCACAATATCGTTGCAATATTTTTGACCACAAATATGGTAGCAGAAAATAATGTGGTGGCAAAATGGTAGCAATAGGTCATTTGCCACCGGGATTTTTCTCATCATCTTTATGGTAGCAAATTGGTCTCAAAATGGGAATTGCCACCATTTTGCTACCATAATTCTGATAGCAAATACCTTTTTATGTAGTAGTGTTGATTGAGTTTTGTTTTATGTTTTTGATAGTAATTATTGTGTTTATTTGTCTTATCTTTTTATTAGAAACCACAACCACTTTTACAACCAACAAATTACACTTAATTTTAATGCAAACTAGTTTTATCCAGCTTGCGCGTTGCGCAGAGTATATGTATTTCGTTGTGTTAGTTGCAAAATCGTAATTCAAGGGCGGGTGTTGTTGGCTATATTAGTTACAAAAGTCTAATTAGACCGGACACTTTTGACCCATAATAAGATAAATGGGTAGATTTGGGTATGAATTATTTTATTTTGGGTATGAATTATTTTATTTTGGGTTGAAATGGGTTGAAATTGTTTAGACTTTTATTATGTTTGGATTGTTTTTATTATGTTTGATGTGTAATTAGTTTCTATAACTTGAGATTTTATGTTTAGATTTTTGTTGTTATTTGAAATTGAAGTAAATCTATATTCTTCAATGTGACTGTCTATGATTTTGGTGGCAAAATGGTGGTAACTATGTTGGTGTAAAAATATATGGTGGCAAAATGGTTGTAATAAAATCATAAAAAATGGTGGCAAAATGGTAGCAATAACGACAATATAGTAGCAAAATGGTAGCAACAAATATGATCACAATATGGTAGCAAAATGGTATATGGTGGGAAAATGGTAGCAACCAATATGGTATTAAAATGGTAGCAACAAATATGGTCACAATATCGTTGCAATATTTTTGACCACAAATATGGTCACAAATATGGTAGCAAAAAATAATGTGGTGGCAAAATGGTAGCAATAGGTCATTTGCCACCAGGATTTTTCTCATCATCTTTATGGTAGCAAATTGGTCTTAAAATGGGAATTGCCACCATTTTGCTACCATAATTCTGATAGCAAATACCTTTTTATGTAGTAGTGTTGATTGAGTTTTGTTTTATGTTTTTGATAGTAATTATTGTGTTTATTTGTCTTCTCTTTTTATTAGAAACCACAACCACTTTTACAACCAACAAATTACACTTAATTTTAATGCAAACTAGTTTTATCCAGCTTGCGCGTTGCGCAGAGTATATGTATTTCGTTGTGTTAGTTGCAAAGTCGTAATTCAAGGGCGGGTGTTGTTGGCTATATTAGTTACAAAAGTCTAATTAGACCGGACACTCTTGACCTATAATAAGATAAATGGGTAGATTTGGGTATGAATTATTTTATTTTGGGTTGAAATGATTAATATTATGACATAAATTGGGTTGAGATGGATCACATTTTAACACAATGCGAATCAAGTTGTGTAACTTAAAAATTATATGAATATAAAAGACTCGAGCAAGTAAGAATGAT
This sequence comes from Mikania micrantha, assembly GCA_009363875.1. Lineage (NCBI taxonomy): Eukaryota > Viridiplantae > Streptophyta > Magnoliopsida > Asterales > Asteraceae > Mikania > Mikania micrantha. The sequence continues at coordinate 50,526,517 of CM018689.1, read as the reverse complement.
TAATTATATATTTAATGATAAAATCATTAAAAAATATTCAAATAAACAATTTGTTTCATTACGACTCATTTTAACTTGAGCTAAATTGATATTTTTAAAATCGATCCATTTAGACCCAAACTAATATTCCTAAAATTCATCCTATCCACACTCATCTTGACCCGCACCTGTTCTGACCCATTACCCAACCCAACCCGCCCATTTTGCCAGCATAAGTCTAATACATGTTACATGTTATAATTACTTTAGTTAACCTCTTGTTTCTGCTTTCAAGCAAGTTTCTAATCCCATCACTTCGTCACCCAATCTGTTGTTTCTTCCTAATCATTTAACCAATACAATACAACTGAAAAATGGGGCGTCTAAACACCTTTAAGGTAAAATTGAACAAACCCAGAAACACTAATCATGTGGCAAATGATCAAAAAACAAACATAGGTTAACAAAATTTTTACATTAACAAAATTCCTTGAAGCAAAATGTATACTCTTTGAAATCCATAACAAATCGGAGAAGCAAAATAGTCCATCATTCAATCAAGAAAATTGTACATCAGCAGTTTTAACAATATGTCATCAAAATATAACTTTTGATCCAATCTTTAATGGTTATACATAAGATTGCAGCATATCTCTAAATTAAGATCCAATTTGTAATGGTTATACATTAGTCTATGTTTCATATAAAATTGAAGTTTTAGGTCTTATTTGGATTAACAGACGACAACATTAATTGGGTTTGATTAAGATCATTTCAACTTTTTGTTGCATTTATATTTTTCACATCTATTTTCCATGCTCAAATTCATTATGCTGCAACTCCTATCATCTCTTCATGTGTTCTAATTGCACTAACCACATACAAGGTCAATGGTTTCATATGTGTCAATAGAGGTATCAAGGGTTATTCCTAGTCAAATCTATTATCTATTATTTTATATATAATAAATCAAAATAAAAATTAATCTAGACTATCCTCACAATAACTTTCCCGCTTCTTTCTCTTATTTAATGCATCATACATTAAATAATATATTAAATATTAAACACATTTATACATTTTTAAATTGAAAATATTTTTTAAGATATATTGAAAACTGTTTTCTAAAATAAATTTTTTGGAAAACAAACTTTGAAAAAGTAATAATGAAAAAAATATTATTATTATCTTATTGCTTAAGGTATTAAGTTTTTCAAAATTTTAATCATATTTTATTTTAAAAAATCGACTTATATTGTAAAGATTTTTCATTAATGACTATATATTATTTTTGTATTTAACCCGTGTAATACACGGGATACTAATCTAGTAACAATAATAGATTCACAGATAATGGGACACCTGCGAGGGTAACTAACAGACTTGTCTTTTACTTTTTAAGACATCTATATTTGTTTCTTGTTAATTGTTTTAAGAAATGCAGGTTCCCAAACATCAACTAATCTTGTTACTCTAGCTTTTTGTTGCTAAATGCTCTAATGCATGTTATTATTTTTTAATCTAATTCATATTGTTAAATTAGATAAGTTGTTTAGGAGTAATTTTACTAAGACGAAGATATCACAACCTCACTGTCTAACAAAGCTACAACAATCAAGAAATATACCTGAAGCTACAACAACCTCACTGTCTAACAAAGCAGACATTATGCCATATCCCTTCACTGTGTTCGCGTCCTGAGTCCTATCTAGAGTTTGTTAAAAGATCTGCTATGCAAGGTATCAGTTAATTGTAACCATGGTTGTAGAAGTCGCTAAGCGCTAGTCGGGCGGCGAGGTACCGCCTAGGGATTAATCGGCGCTAGGCGGTCCCTCGCCGCCCGACTAGCGCCTAGCGACTTCTACAACCATGATAAAAAGTATATGATTGTGTTTTTTAACCATTATGTTTTTTAAAACTCATCATTTTAGAAAAATAGTAACACACAATTACGAGATAGAAAGATACAAGGACGAACAAAACGACACAATGACACATGAAAACATAAATTTTTTTAAACTTGTTACATGATAGTACTATGCTCGTTTTAAAGATAAAAAACACTCGTTTTTTTATTTTAATTATTTTAAAAATATAATATCATATATAAGAGTTATGATTGTTTAAAAAGAAGGGGGAGAACACGATAAAAAATCAACCAAAGTTGTCATTACTAAAATACTCTTCCACTTAGAGGAGGGCAAACCGAGTTTTTTTTAACTGGTTCCGGTCAACAAATTCAATAACCGGTTCCGGTTTTTGACAGGTTCCAATCGGTTTTTAGTCTGTTCCGGTTTCGGTTTTGGTTTTGGCCGGTTTAGTTTGGAGTTTGCTGAGTAAAGGTGGAACCGGTTTCCTTTTTTCGGTTCCGGTTCTGGTTCCGATTTATCTTAACATCCGGAACCACCTGTACCCATCGGTGTAGGTATGACTGGTTCGAGTTCCTATTTTTTGCCCACCTTTACTTCCACTACCTTTTTTGTAAAACTTTTATATCAAGTATTAAATTATATATCTAATGACAGACAATATTTCTCACACATACACTCATGCTACAATCAAAGTAAACAAAGATTGTTTAATTTTCAATTATCATCTATTTTATTAAAATATAATTTAGAAGGATCAAATACTATGAACGAGTTTGGGAATGAGACGCTAAGATTTAAAACACACTCGTGAGCTCTTAGTTACGATTAATGAGAGTTTTTATAATCTTTTTCATCCGACTTCAAGTAAAATCGCTCGAGACGTTCCGAAGCCTTCTTGACCTACGTTAACAAGACCGAATCAACGATACGAAATATCATATTATTAAAAAAAAAAGTTAAATTAATTTCTAAATACAATATGTTAAATCCATATAACTTATCGTTAATTACATAATTACCTCATCATCCCAGTCTGTTCTCCAAGTTATATATAAAAGGGTCATTGTTTGCGTTAGAACACCTACTATCATTCCGATCCATAAACCCTATCAAGTAAATCAAATTTATGATGCATACATCATCTCGATCACCCCATAAAGATTTTGGTTTTGATCCAACAGTTAACATTTTATATATGTAATGTACCTTAACTTCAAGTGGCGTTAAGTATCCTAGCAAAGCTCCCAACGGGATACCGATCACGTAATAACAAACGAGGTTAATGATCGCGACAGTTGCCTGCATTCCTGCTCCAATTGCCACCCCTGACGACAAATTAAGTTTTTCAAAATGCGGATCGATCAACAACGCGTAAACTCGTTGTGTGGAATGGATGAAAAACACACACTAATTGCAGAGAAATCTAGATAAATATATGCATTTCTATTACATTCAAATGTTGAGTTCGTAGTGTATTATACCCAATGTTTATGACAATATTTTAACTTGGGATGTGCATGGTCGGTTTGGGTTGGTTTTTTGCTTAGTCCAAACCCAAAACCAAAATTTCGGTTTTTTAACTCGTTTGGGTTCATTTTTTCGGTTTTTATTTTTTTAAAACCCATTTGGGTTCGGTTTGGGTTTCATTTTTCAGTCTAAAATTATGCTTATAAAAAAAACCAAAATATTGTATTTGTACTAAAAATATTGAATTACTACATTACTTAACATTTAAAGTTATGTACAAAAATCTTTAAATTTAGTAAAAATCAATGTGTTTTTGGTATCATAAGCAAAAACGTAATAAAATATATGATTTGTATATGACTTTTGGCATTAAGAACCTAGAAGATAAAAATAAACGGTTTAGAAATTATCGAAATTTTTGAAACTTAATATATATATATATATATATATATACATACATACATACGCATGCATTCGGTTTTTTCGGTTTTAATTTTAGGAAAAACCAAACCCAAACTTTCGGTTTTGTAGAAAACTTATACCAAATCCCGTCGGCTTATATTTGGGTTCGGTTATTTCGGTTTGGATTTTTCGGTTTTTGGGTTTTGTGTCGGTTTTTTTGTTTCTTGCACAACCCTAATTTTAACTGTAATTTGATAGGTATTGGTGGGTATTTTAACTACCTATTGACCCATGACATAAACCTAACATCCTGTTGGATTAATCTTGATGGGTCGGGTTACGGGTCAACATTTTTTTAATTTAATCACATGTTTTTAGTGTTTAATTAGATCATGGGTAGAAGTAGTGGGTCTAGGTTGTAGGAGTAATGGGTTAGAAATGTGGGAACATGGTTTCTCACATATGCATGTTTCTAGGTATGTTTACATTTCTCATATATGTAAGTATGATTAATGAATGAAAGTATGTGTGAGTTTTTCTACAGAAATTTCTTGTTCTTAAGTGTTTGTTTGGGTGTGATTTGGGGCCTGAACCAACAATTGGTATCTAGAGCCAAGCTAAAGAAAGTACGCCGGTTTAAGAGTCGTGTTCGGAGAAGGGGGTGCAGCCCTCTATACTGCAGGAAAGAAGGCTGAGAAGAGTGAAAGAGTTAACGAAAGGTTGTTAAGGGCTGATCATAGATGGTGATCAGAAGAAAGAAAAGGTTCTAGGTGAACCAAGATTGTGTCGATCTATGTGATCGAGCGAAGACCGGAAGTGGTGACTGGAGACCGAATGATCACCTAAGAAAGAAGAGACGCCACAAGAAAGGAGGAAAGAGGCCGGCGTCCCTTAGTAAGAAAGAAAGATCTCGCAAGAAAGAAGAAAGAGACCGTGTAAGATAGTATAATTCCTTGCCTTCATTATTCAACACCAACTGAATATATACATACAAAGGAGGAAATTAAGGAGAGCTAAACAAGGAAAAACAATCAATAGAAACTAACTAGGCTATCAACAATAAGTACAAAATACATGCCAATATTAGAGATAAATAATATCGGCTAACAGCCCCCCACAGTTTGAGCCAGGTAGGATCGAAGGCTTAAACTGGATCGAAAACGTTGAAATAAGTGCTTTGGAAGGCCTTTTGTGAAGATGTCCGCATACTGGTACTCAGCGGGAACATGTAGAACTTTAACGGCACCTAGGCGGACCTTCTCACGAACAAAATGGATGTCTAGCTCAATATGCTTTGTGCGTTGGTGTTGGACCGGATTGTCGGCTAGATACACTGCTGATATGTTATCACAGTATACAATTGAGGCTTGTCGAACTGGAACATGTAGTTCGAGTAGAAGGTTTCGAATCCAACTGATTTCAGCAACGGTGTTTGCGACTCCACGATACTCGGCTTCTGCGCTGGACCTAGAGATGGTTGGTTGTCGTTTGGAGGACCATGAAATGAGATTGTTACCCATGAAGACACAGTAACCGGACGTGGATCTTCGGGAATCAGGGCAGCCGGCCCAATCCGCATCGGAGTATGCGGTCAGTTTGTTGGATGAAGATGGGGAGATAAACAAGCCTTGCGAAAGGGAACCTTTAATGTAGCGGAGGATACGTTTGAGAAACTGAAAATGTGGCTCGCGAGGATCGTGCATGAAAAGACACACTTGTTGAACTGCATATGAGATGTCGGGCCGCGTAATGGTGAGGTACTGTAGAGCACCGGCTAGGCTACGATATAGCGAACCGTCATGGAAAGGAGGACCGGTTGTTGCACTAAGTTTGGAGCCAATTTCAACAGGGGCAGTAACCGGTTTGCAATTTAACATGTTAGCACGTGAAAGAATGTCAGTTGCATAGTTTTGTTGAGATAAGAATAATCCTCCATCTTGCTTTTTAACTGAGATACCCAAAAAATGGTACAACTCCCCAAGGTCTGTCATTTGAAATTCACCAGAAAGTGACTTGATGATGTTACGCAGAAGATCATCATTGGAGGCAGTAAGAATTATATCATCTACATATAGTAGAAGATAAGCCATTTGGGTGCCCCGACGGTAAATAAACAGTGAGTTGTCACAACCACTACTTGTAAAACCACATTTGTTGAGGAAGGTCGCGAAACGGTGATACCAGGCTCGTGGGGCTTGTTTTAAGCCATACAAAGACTTGTTCAGTTTGCACACAAACTTGGGATTTTTGGATGAAACAAATCCTGGTGGTTGGAACATATAAACTGTAACATCACTGTACTTTCGGTTGTCCGTACATCCGTACATCCGTACGAAAGTACTGTTACGACCGGAGACTTTAATTATAAATGATTATGAAATTGTTGACTTACATTATCGATATTATCACTGTACTGGTATGCATGTTATAGCACATTTATCATACGTAAACCACGGGAAGTTTAGTTATGATACAACTAAACAGACCCGTAGAGTTTATCGCAGTAATATTATTGAAAATGATGATTGTTGGTTCGAAATAAAAATGAATATGGGGTTTGGTTTGGAAATTTTAATATTAAAATTTATAAAATAATGGAACTGATTACGCGATGTGAGGTTACGAACGTTATCTAAACACGAATATTAATTTAGAAATATTAACTTAATAAATGTATTCGCGTGAGTGACGATTCACACGAATATAGTTATTAGGAATAATATTCTGAAACAATATTCAATAAATCGTAAATCGAATCGAAATACGATACGAGCGACGAATTCGCAAAGGTGACGATCTTTACGAATACGTACGCGAGTGACGCGTTTCGACGAAATAATTAAATAATATCAAACGATACTAAAATTAATAAATGAAAACTGAAAACGTTTATTAGGAATCATAACCTAAAGCAAAACCGGGTAAATCAGTTATTTAAAATAATTAATTTAGTAAAAATAAAACGAAATCGTTTTACGAAATAAAATTATTTAAATCATTTTAATTAAGGAAATCCAATTATTTAGACATGTTATGCTTAAATTTGTTTTCGTTAAAAACCGAGCATAACCGATCATTTATTATATTTTATCGCGATAAAAACGAGACCCGACACGGGGTGATGATACGCGTTATAAGGAAGAAGGACATCTCCTTCTTCCTCATTTTTACAACACTCACTCTCTCTCTACACTCTCATTTCCGGCCAAACTTTCTCTCTCTACCTTCTCTCTACCATAACTCACTCAAAACTCAACCAAATCACCTCATTCTAGCGCCAAATCGAAGATCTCGACATCCTCTACACGAAAGTACAAAGGATCGGTCCTATCTCCACCTCAAACTCTCGAAATCTTAGTGAGAAGGTACGTTTTTTTTAGGGTTTTCTACAACCCGACAAAAACCGAACTTTAACCGGTTCAAAACATCACTTTTTCGACCCATACACCTTCTAAATGAGTTTACTCACCTAAACCCACTCAAAACGACTATATATACGACTATACCTCGAAATCATCTTCTCCCATGGCTGAAAACCCGTTCGGACGAATGGCCCATGAGTATGAGCCATTCGGCCGAATGAGTGGAGAATGAGTGGAGTATGAGCTCATTCGGGAGAATGAGTGGAGTATGAGCTCATTCGGGAGAATGAGTGGAGTATGAGCTCATTCGGGAGAATGAGTGGAGTATGAGCTCATTCGGGAGAATGAGTGGAGTATGAGCTCATTCGGGAGAATGAGTGGAGTATGACTCATTCGGGTGACTCATTCGGGTGACTCATTCGGGAGACTCATTCGGGAGAATGACTCATTCGGGACTCATTCGGGAGAATGACTCATTCGGGTGAAAACTCATTAGCATGAGCCATTTTTATGAAAATCACAAGAATGAGCCATTTTCACTACACCAACTCAATTAACAACTTAGATTTCAAAAAGAACAATCAAATAAGGGATCATAACTTTAGATAACATTTAATCAAACACAGGACTGTGAATACAACATCAGTACGACAACGGTGAGCGCGCATAATACGAGAACACAGATACTAAGGACTTCAAGTGAGTTCTCATAACCTCCCTTTCTTTAAACTGTTTTGTTTTAAAACTCGGAGGTGAAGCATGTATACCAAATTCAAATATTATTTTGATAACTCAAGGTTAATACCTGTTTATCAATATGATATTCACGATATAAAATTATTAATTATTATGGATTGTCTCTTATTATTTTATATCCATGTAAGCATTGTTATTGACTCCGGTTAATAACAAAGATTACAAGTATTGTCTCAAACCCCGATAATCATCGCTCTTAACTTCGGTTAATTGCTTTGACATCGTGTATTGTCATGTGGATGATTTCCACATCTGTGAATCATTGCCTTTGACTTCGGTTAATTGCTTTGACTTCATGTATTGTCACGTGGTTAGCTACCACTCCATGAATTATGTATTTAACTTATGTTAATTACATAATGATCATGTATAGTCACGAACATTATTTGAGAATATCATGGATGAGATTGGTTGATTAGTTTGTGGATTGAATATCTATGTTTTAATATGATTATTTGTGATTGACTATGACTGATTGGTTATGTGATTATGTGATTGTGTATGTGTTTGATTGTTGAATTGATGGATGTGTGATGGATTATCTTATACAGGTATTCATATGGATTTTCTCAAGAAGATCATAAGTCTTATACTCGTTTTAAACAAAGCACTTTATAAAACCATTTTAAGCATAAACTTTTAAACTCATTTTACTAAAACATTTTTAAATATAAAAACTTATGATTACTCACCAACTACTTTTGTAGTTGACACTTGTTTTCTTACATGTTTCAGGTGATGGAGACAAGTAGGAATGAAGAGAGGATCTCTTCTATTTTGGACATCATCATCATATAGGATCTTGGACTTAGTTAATTAACTAAATTTCTGGCGATTAGAGTTTAGTTAGTTTAACTAATTCTTTTGTGTAACTGCTGTACTTGATTCATGATGAACATGATTTTTGTGTAATTATTTTGGTTGATTAAATGATATATGATGATTTGATTTAGATGCCCATGAGCTTTTGAACAATCTACACATCCCTCGTGGCATCCCGATGATTCCGCCGTCGGTCGGGGTGTTACATAAACTGTTTCCTTTAAATGCCCATGTAAAAATGCATTTTTAACGTCCAACTGATGTGTATGCCATCCTTTTGAAACTGCCAAAGTGAGGACGGTACGGATGGTGGTGGGTTTTACAACCGGACTAAACGTTTCATCACAATCAATTCCAACCGTTTGACTTTTCCCATTTACGACCAACCGAGCTTTATGTCTTTCCAAGGAGCCATCCGCATGAAATTTGTGTTTGAATAACCACATGCAACGGATAACCGGTACATCAGGTGGTCTCGGGACAAGTGACCACGTATTATTAGCCAATAGCGCTTTATATTCGTTAGTCATGGCAAGTTTCCAGTTTGGGTCCACAAGGGCAGTAAGATGAGATTTAGGCAAACATGAGTGAGAAGGGTGAACAGTTCGAGTGACCTTTATCCGCTCACCCCCGAAGCTTCCGCAACCGCCTGCTTTATTTCTTCTAAAGATGCTCCTTTTTGGCACCAAAGACTTGGACACCCGGGTCAACCTATCATGGAGCTTTTACATACCAAGCAATTTATTTCTTGCAACAAAATAAAATCACCATTTGTTTGTCATTCTTGTCAATTGTCCAAACATAAGCGTTTACCCTTTTCAGATTCTGTTACATGTACTTCCGTACCATTTGCTATTTTGCATTGTGATTTGTGGACTTCTCCTATTTTAAGTCATGCGGGTTACAAATATTATATGGTGTTGCTTGATGATTTTACAAATTATACTTGGATGTTTCCACTAAAATATAAATCTGGGATTTTCTAACAGTAAGCTTCGACCGAGGGCATGGCTGAGAGGGTAAGAGTGGTGAGTTCATGTTGAAGCGCTGCTGCTCGAGAACCTTTGTTGTTCATGAACAACCGTTTAACTCGTTCCCACGCTTGGTAGGCTGTTGATTCGTCAACAAGGACCGGTTTAGGAGGTCATCCGCAAGAGTTCCATAGATCCATTGCAGCACTATTGAGTCGATCTTTTCCCAATCAGAGAACTCCTGAGTACCTTTAGCCGGCGCCGGCGTACCGTCGATGTGGCTAACGACATCAAAACCTTTGGCGTGAAGAGTAAACAGTTTTACCCATGATGGGTAAGAAAATTTTATGCCATCGAGTGTCTTGATCCGGGTCTGGATGTCGTTTACGGTGTATACAGGGTGCAAGGATTTGGATTTAGGGTCTGTGGATGTGGTGTCGCCCATGAATGCTTGAGAAGAGAACGTATGAGGATAACAGGGATGAATGGAGAGATCGTAATCAAGCCAGAGGAGATGATACCATGTAAGATAGTATAATTTCTTGCCTTCATTATTCAACACCAACTGAATATATACATACAAAGGAGGAAATTAAGGAGAGCTAAACAAGGAAAAACAATCAATAGAAACTAACTAGGCTATCAACAATAAGTACAAAATACATGCCAATATTAGAGATAAATAATATCGGCTAACAGACCGATGGTACTGAAAAAAAAGAAAGAAAGTAGCAGACCATAAGAAAGAAAGTGCAGCGTATTAAGAAAGAATCGCAGCAGAGAAAGTAAGATCAACAACTTGAGAAGAAAGAAAGAAAGTTGGTACCGTGAAGAAAGACACGTGCCGCTCGGGATTGTTGATCCAGAAAGAAAGAGAAACCGAAAGTTAGCAAGAAACCGAACTCGTGTGGTTCATTAGCAAGAGCAAGAATCCGAACCAAGCAAGAGAGGATCGAAAGCAAGTAGCAAGATTGAATCTTTGTGATTCGTATAGCAAGAGCTTAGCAAGTTTAGCAAGTGAAAGTATGGAGCAAAAGCAAGAAGATTCGACACAAGCAAGAATGGTTCGAATCGAGAAGCAAGAAGCATGACCGACATCAAGATTAAGGGGGTGCATGTTGGATTAATCTTGATGGGTCGGGTTACGGGTCAACATTGTTTTAATTTAATCACATGTTTTTAGTGTTTAATTAGATCATGAGTAGAAGTAATGGGTCTTGGTTGTAGGAGTAATGAGTTAGAAATGTGGGAACAAGGTTTCTCACATATGCATGTTTCTAGGTATGTTTACATTTCTCATATATGTAAGTATGATTAATGAATGAAAGTGTGTGTGAGTTTTTCTACAGAAATTTTTTTTCTTAAGTGTTTGTTTGGGTGTGATTTGGGGCCTGAACCAACACATCCCATACATATTTATACATAATTAGACTATAATTTGACACATAATGTTTTTTTAGTTTAACTACTAATAAAACTTTTCAAATATAGTAAGCGTGGATCGATGAAATACAATTTATTGAATGGAAGGAGTTACCTGAAGATATAGGATAAACGCTGTTCAACAGAACCGAAACTGAGAGAAGCAAAGAAAGATCAGATACTGTGTTTGCAACTCTATCATCATCTGTAAATAAGTATGCAAGTTTTTCGCCGAACACCAAACAGAGAACAAAGAAGAACACCCCGATTGCAGAGGATGTTCCCAACAAGACTTGTATGGAGAACCTTACTGCTTTCGCGTTTCCTCTCCCTAATTCATTCGCCACCCGAACACTTTTCACATGTGAAAGTTACAATACAAGTCATATCAGTCACGTACACCAAATATTATATAAGATAATTGACATATTGTGTTGTCACAACCATTGACGGATCTTGGGAAAAAAAAAACTCCGAGGGGGCCGAAAGTCACGAGCACTCATTTTTTTCTTATCGATATATTTTGGATTATATACTAAGGTCAGCGAATCTGGTCGAGTCAAATATTTAAAAACTTAAAATATCTAATTTTATTTACACTCAAAAAAGTAAATATATTTTTAACAAACAAGAAATACAATGTTTAAGAGAAAAGAAAGAGTAAATGAAAGAAGAGTTACAACTTAAACATATTACCCCCTAAAACTTAAACATGTTTGTTTGGCATCTATGCCCCCTGCCCTCCAAACAGTATGGGAGCCTTTCAGCTCGTACTGCTCACACTCCTCGATCTTCACGGCACCTCCTCCACCCGTGTGTAAAAATTGTTATAAATTAACATTGGTAGTCAATAGTTTCACTAATACACTTATTTGAATTTTCAAAATAAGTTTAAACCGTAAACCGTTAAATGTATTGTTAAAATACTAGTTTAACTTTAATATTTTTTAAAATAAAAACAGAGGGGGCTCAAGGATTTTAAGAAGAAAAATAGATGAGGGCGAACTAGGTACCTATAAAATTTTTTGACGAAAACTATTAAGTCGACAATTTTAAGCGAAAAACGGCGAGGGCAGGGGCACCCCCGGGCCCCTTCTAACCACCATCCTTGGGCACAACGTTGGCAGGTTGATTAACGAGTCAAAAAAAGTATGAGTTGATAGAAAAAGGGTCGCGTGAAGCCCTCAAACATTGTGAAATTCATTGATCAATCGAGTACTTACCATGCAGCACTTAAGAAGCCAAGACCTATCATAAATTCCCACAGGTTAACATTCAGGCTGCAGAAAAATGTCCAGAAATCAAGTTTTGAAATAAAATCAAGTCTAGAAATTAAAATAATAACACGAGAAGATACCAAATTGAGAAGGCAGATATTGCAACCTCAGCGTCTGCCATGTATCCAGCAAGTAAAACTAGAATAGCATTGTACCATAATTCCAAGCTACACATTAAAAAAAAGGAAAATTACCAAAATGTCCACTTTGACCAAATTTTTATACAAAATGTCCATTTGACTTTTCAAAAGCAAAAATGTCCTTCCTCTTTACGGGCGCCGGCGCCTGTATACTTACGGGCGGCCGCCTGTGTAATCCCCAATCAGAGAGCGCCATGTGTACTACACGGGCGCCCACGCCCCTTAAAAATGACAAACGCCCGTTTAAAAATTAAGTTGTCACGGGCGTCGGGCCCACACTGACACCTCTGTCACGGGCGTCCGCCCGTAAAAATAAAAAATAAAAATAAAAATAGTCTGTCATCTCACAGGCGCCTGGACCACCTACACAGGCGCCCGAACCTACCACACAGGCGCCCGAACCTACTTACGGGCGTCCAAGCTTTTTTTCTCGAAAGACGTGTTACAGGCGTCCGCCTGTAAGTTACAGGCGCCCGCCTGTATCAAACAGGCGTCCGCCTGTAAGGTTTTTTTTTTTTTTTTTTTTTTTTTTTTTTTAAATCCCTAATATGCTAAAATACAAAATGTGATGTAGAGATGTACAAACAAAAATACTTTAATAGAGGTTTGTATAAATTAATTGTATGTCTCACAAGTTTATATCTATAACGTATGAATGTCAATAAGAAGTACAAATTTATCAAATATAACGACAAACAATAATTCTGAAATAATGGTGTAATTTCATATACATGTATGATGGGAGAAAGACATGATGTCGTACAATTAAGTTTGCCGTTAATGGTGTAATTTCATATACATGTATGATGGGAAAATACACCATTATTTCAGGATTATTGTTTGCCGTTATGTTTGATAAATTTGTAGTTCTTATTGACATTCATACGTTATAGATATAAACTTGTGAGACATACAATTAATTTATACAAACCTCTATTAGAGTATTTTTGTTTGTACATCTCTACATCACATTTTGTATTTTAGCATATTAGGGATTTAAAAAAAAAAAAAAAAAAAAAAACCTTACAGGCGGGCGCCTGTTTGATACAGGCGGGCGCCTGTAACACGTCTTTCGAGAAAAAAAGCTTGGACGCCCGTAAGTAGGTTCGGGCGCCTGTGTGGTAGGTTCGGGCGCCTGTGTAGGGGGTCCGGGCGCCTGTGAGATGACAGACTATTTTTTTTTATTTTTTATTTTTACGGGCGGACGCCCGTGACAGAGGTGTCAGTGTGGGCCCGACGCCCGTGACAACTTAATTTTTAAACGGGCGTTTGTCATTTTTAAGGGGCGTGGGCGCCCGTGTAGGACACATGGCGCTCTCTTATTGGGGACTACACAGGCGGCCGCCCGTAAGTATACAGGCGCCGGCGCCCGTAAAGAGGAAGGACATTTTTGCTTTCGAAAAGTCAAATGGACATTTTGTATAAAAATTTGGTCAAAGTGGACATTTTGGTAATTTTCCGTTAAAAAAACACTGGTTAGTCAAAGTTTGACTTTATAAGTCAAACTAATGGTTTCTTGACTTACCAAAGCATCACACCAGAAGATATTGAAAGCTTCACAACAGGAACAAGATCCTTAAAAGCTGCTAACGTAAACCCTTTCCATGAATGCGGACACCATCCTCCGAAAATGTATATGAATTCTCCGATCACGAGAAACCACGAAGACATCGAGAGCGCAAGCATCGCACCCGAGGTCCCCATGTTTAGCTTATACACGAAAAGTAGTGACAAACATATATGGATTGTGAACTGAAACGCCGAAAGCCATGCGATAATCATGTTCTTTAATTGTGCTTGTAGGTACATTTGTATGGTCAAGCTAAAAACGTAGTTGTAGACAAAAGGGATGAACCATAAAGATATGAATCCGCCACTATTTGCTATCGATTCTTCCTCACCCACGAGCTTGAAGATTTGGGCACCAAAGATCAAGACCGGAAGCAAAATGGTCAAGGTGATCAAGTCAACGATCCATGATCGTTGCAAGTGAAGGCCCATCATGTGATGTTGGCCTGCTCCAAACGATTGACCGCAAAGGGTTTCAGTTGCACTCGACATTCCCAACTGTCGATAAAATCATAACATAAGGGAAATGGTCACTAATATGATAAAGGTGACTGTTTAGGACCCGATTCAAACATGTTAACTTTATTAATTAGTAAGGATATCAATGTAAAAGACTATGATGAGCTTATAACTTACAAGTATTCCGTTGATAAATCGAACGCTAAGCGTTTGAACAAGCGCATATCCTGCTAGATCGATGTCGTTAACATGCCCAATAAATGATTGTGTGACAACGATAGTTCCGAATGCACAAAACCTTGATATGATGCTTGGCAATGCCACCCTCCACATCTTTTTTTGTTCCTTCCATATCCTTTGTTTTAGGTTACCTTCTTCTTCTTCATGTTCAAGAAGCTTTGTCTCCATCTCATCATCCATTCTAAAATAAATAAAACTGATCATGGTTGAGTTGCAAATTTTCTCAATGTTTTTAAGGTTGATTGTCCAGACAACATTATGCCATAAATAAACTAAAAATCATAAATATAGGGTATGGTTCAATTACAAGAGCGTTTTGCGTGCGAAGTTTATGAAGTATGTCTGATTCTATCATGCAAGTGTGCCTTGCTTTTACGTGATTGAAATCGCACACTCACGAAGTTATCATGTATGAATCATACGAGTAATCATTTCATGTATCTGTGATAACTTCATATGAGTTATCACACATAATCCATACGAGTTATCACACATGTATTTTGTTTTTTTGTTACTGTATTAAAATAAAAGATAATATAACAAATATAAATCAAGTACAAAAATATAAAAATTTATTATTAAATAATTATTTTTATATTTTAAAAACAAAATCTTGTTTTTGTTTAAAACTCACACACACGTGTTAATAAAAACAAAGCAAATCTAGACTAAACTAGGAAGAAATATATAGATATGAAGTTTTATGCTAAATATTAGGGTTGTAAACGAACCAAACGTTCAGCAAACAGTTCGTGAACCGTTCGGCGGAAAGTTCGTTTATGTTCGTTCGTTTAATAAATGAACGAACACGAACAAGAAATTTCGTTCATTTAGTTAAATGAACGAACATGAACAGGGGTCGTGTTCGTTCATTTGTTTTCGTGAACGTTCGGTAACATGTTCGTTTATGTTCGGTTAAGTTTATTTATTATATTTATTCATTAAATGTGTTATATATTTTTAATTTTTAATTTTTGGTTTAATATTATGATATTTAAGTTATTTTTATTTTAATACTATAATATTTTAATTTGTATATTTATAAATGATTATTTCCAATGCTTAAAATTAAGAATGTTGATGTGTTGTAAAACACATCTATTTTTCCATTTGTTTTTGTTAAGTTTCAGTACAGTTTTATTTAGTTTTAGAGTCGATTTAAGCTGGTGCTTCACATTTCTGTAATTTGATGCTTGCAGGTAATAAACACGTATATTTGGTGCTAAAGTACAAAGAAATGAGCTCACGGTTGGGCGAGGACGGACCCGGAAACAAGAAAAAGAAGAAAACTGAAATCTGAAACCTGTCGCGCTACACGACAACCCTAGAAAACCCTGCCGCGCTACGCTAGAGGTGGGAAAGACCAAAATGCCCTCACTTAAACCCCTCGAGCTACGCGACATATTTGGAGGTAACTGTCGCGCTACGCGACAGACTTAAAAACGCAGAAAATCAGTTTTAAGCCAAAAAGTCGAAAAAATTAGGGAGATATACGATTTTGGACGGCTAGAGGCGACTAGGAGGACGAAGAAAGGCTATTCTAAGGTGAATCAAAGGTTGGGAAAGCATAGGATCGAAGAATCAAGGCCTAGGATCAACGATATCGGGTGTTCATCATTCGATTTACTTGGTTTCTTTGTTTCTCTTTGATTTTCATGTTTCTCCTTACTTTAAACAGATTATGGGTTGTTTTCATATGATGTTTATTGGCTAAACTTGTAGAACTACCTAGGTTTTGATATTTGCACATGTTTGACATTAGTTTTTATCGGATTTGGATCATGTTTATGTGATGAACTCATGATGTAACAAACTTGGTTTGGATTATTGGATGTTTTATGTATGTCTATGATTGTTTATGGATTGGTGATTTATTCCTCGTGTGCCTTGTTGAATGTCTTTCATATAATAGGTGCATGCTAGATCAATTACTGTGTGTTTTTGATTAGTAGATGGTTTACTGCGTACGAGTTTACAATAGGAGTTATTATCTTGATATAGATATATTAGATGTGCAACCAATCTTGATAGCCGTGAGGTGAGAGATTGTCGGTTTGTCTAGGGTGTTGGAATTGCTAGTTTAGAGACTTTGTAAGAAGATTTATCTAGTGTGTCTTACATCCGTGTTTACCGAATCCAATAGGAAAATCCTAGTTATCCCTTGCACTTAGGTGTCTTAAGATTATCGCGCCGTGAGGTAGATAGTTCAACAGATAATTCTTGAGTGTATTGAGACGATTGCGCTGTAAGGTAGATTGTCTAGCGGATACATTTTGGGTACAATTGGATGACCTGTGCAGGAAATCCATTCAACCGGTGGTTTAACGGCTTTTAGGACTCTTAGTTGACAATCCTTGAGAAGGGTTGAGGGTGCTCTAAGTTTCCTTTGAGTTCAGTATTTTAAGATCCTGGTATCACATCATTTCCATTACCGATAGATTCTTTGTTGAACATGTGTAGGATTCATGCCTAGGTAGTGTTTTTTTCTTCGTCTGATCTTCGTATCTATCTTTGTTTCAATTTGGTGTTTTCTCTTTAGTCTTTCTTTTAGTTATTCTTAGTTTTGTTAGCAAAACCCCCCCTTCCTTATTAATATTTAATTTGAGTACAAGTTTTGTATAGATAAGTCTTTTTAGTTTCTAGTTAGTGCTTTCTATAGAAGTCTTTGGGTTCGATATCCGGACTTACTTTGGCTTTACTAGTTTCGATAGGTTCACTTGCCTGTCAGTAGTTTAGTTTTAGAGAGTTTAGAGTATTACTTAGTGTCTAGGTTAGTTTTGATTTTGATTATTTTTAATTAAACTACTTCGCACGACATCAAATGTTGATTTTATTGGTTAAATAATATGTGTTCGTTAGCGTTCGTGAACAAGCTAAATTCCTTAATGAACGAACACGAACAACAATTTTCGTTCGGTTAGCGTTCGTGAACCGTTCGTAAATAAGTTAAAACTTAAACGAACGAACACGAACAAGGGCTCGTTCGTGTTCGTTTACAACCCTACTAAATATCAATCGAAACATTACAAGAAAATGCTCCATACACATGTAACACCGTGTTTATTAACGAGTAATGACCAGTGTTCTTACGCCTCTAAGGCTCTAACCTCTTAATTAATGTTGACTTATCTTTTAACCGTCAATTAATTTATGCATATTGGATTGGGTGATCTAATTCGAACTTAATTAGAACTAGAGATGGACAAAAAAACTGGTTCTGAAATCGGAACCGACTACCCGAACAGGAACTGGTCCTACTTGAACAGAAACAGGTCCTACTTCAACTAGCAGGGACATATGTTCTGGTTTCTCATATGAATAATAACCAGAATCAATTACACCTTTACTCGGCTAAAACGATAACTAGCCAAAAGCTAGTCAAAATTAAATCCACTACTACAAAATAAGACTAATGTAATATTTTTTTGTCACAAAAGGTTGCGAATTAGCTGAAGTTGTATTAGCCTAATTCAACCTTTTTATTACATAATGCAACTTTTTTTAAAAAGTTACATTTAAAAAAGTTGTATTAGAAAAAAGAAAGTTGCATTATGTAACAAAAAAATCGCATTAGATCTAATGCAACTTGAGTTAATGCAACCTTTTTTAATTTGAATATAAAAGTTGCATTAAAGTGGTTTTATAGTAGTGATCCAAAAGGACCAAAACTAACAGGAACTTTGCCAACATCTTAATAACTCAGACCAAATTAGAATTTAAGCTCAAAATGTGTTCAATGAAGTTTTTCCCGATGACCTACCGGGAGTTCCACCGGTTCGACAAGTCGAGTTTCGTATTGATCTTATGCCCGGTGCAAATCCAATTGCAAAATCTCCTTATCGTCTTGCACCTTCTGAGATGCAAGAACTCGCGAGCCAACTTCAAGAATTATCTGATAAGGGTTTCATTCGTCCAAGTCATTCACCTTGGGGTGCACCGGTGCTTTTTGTCAAAAAGAAGGACGGTTCATTTCGTATGTGCATTGATTATCGCGAACTCAATAAACTCACCATTAAGAATCGATACCCTTTGCCTCGTATCGATGACCTATTTGATCAACTTCAAGGTTCGGTTTGGTTTTCTAAGATCGACCTTCGTTCAGGTTATCATCAGTTGCGTATACATGAGGATGACATTCCTAAAACCGCCTTTCGAACTCGTTATGGTCACTATGAATTTTTGGTTATGCCATTTGGACTAACCAATGCACCTGCGGTCTTCATGGATCTTATGAACCGAGTGTGTAAACCATACTTGGACAAGTTCGTGATCGTATTCATAGATGATATTTTGATCTATTCCAAGAGCAAAGCGGATCATGAAAAACACCTTAAGTTGGTTTTGGAGCTCTTAAGAAAAGAACAACTGTATGCCAAATTCCCTAAATGTGAATTTTGGCTTAAGGAAGTTCAATTCTTAGGACACATTGTCAATGAAAAAGGTGTTCACGTGGACCCCGCGAAGATTGAAGCTGTTAAAAATTGGAGTACACCAAAGACTCCAACTGAAATTCGTTCATTTCTTGGACTTGCCGGTTATTATCGACGGTTCATTTCAAATTTCTCTAAGATCGCCCTTCCACTCACTGCTTTGACTCATAAGGATAAACCTTATGAATGGGGGCCAAAGCAAGATGAAGCTTTTCAATTGCTAAAGCAAAAGCTTTGTGATGCACCTATCTTGACTCTTCCAGATGGTAATGATGATTTTGTAGTCTATTGTGACGCGTCGAATCAAGGGCTTGGTTGTGTTCTTATGCAACGCGGTAAAGTCATTGCCTACGCGTCAAGACAATTAAAGGTTCACGAAAAGAACTATACCACTCATGACCTTGAACTTGGTGCGGTCGTTTTTGCCTTAAAGATTTGGAGGCACTATCTTTATGGCACCAAATGTGTGGTTTTCACTGATCATAAAAGTCTTCAACATATTCTAAACCAAAAGGAACTCAACATGAGGCAACGACGTTGGGTTGAACTCCTAAACGATTACGATTGTGAGATTCGTTATCATCCCGGCAAAGCAAATGTTGTAGCCGATGCACTCAGTCGTAAAAGTCATGTCCAACTTCATAGCATTCGAATCCAAACCAATCTTCATAACGACATCTTTGTAGCTCAACAAACATCTTTGAACCTAGGCAATTTGTATGATGAAATGTCATGTGGTGCTGAATCTAAATTAGAAACCAAGTCTGATGGTTTGCTTTATTTCTTGAACCGTATTTGGATTCCAAACCGCAATGATCTTCGACTCACTATTATGAATGAGTCACACAAGACTCGTTATTCCATTCATCCCGGTGCGGATAAAATGTATCATGATATTCGAGTCCATTATTGGTGGCCCGGCATGAAGAAAGACATTGCCGAGTATGTAGCAAAGTGTTTGACCTGTTCTAAGGTCAAGGCCGAGCACCAACGACCTTCGGGTTTGCTTGTTCAACCCGAAATCCCTATGTGGAAATGGGAAAACATTTCTATGGACTTCATCACTAAACTCCCTAGAACACTTAATGGTCATGATAGTATATGGGTAATCGTTGACCGTTTGACAAAATCAGCTCATTTCTTGCCGATTCGCGAGAACTATCCCGTGCGAAAGTTAGCTCGCATCTACGTTAATGAAATAGTAAGTCGACATGGCATACCTCTTAGCATCATCTCTGATCGTGATGCTCGTTTCACTGCTCGTTTTTGGGAATCGCTTCACGAATCATTCGGTACTCGTTTGGACCTTAGCACGGCTTATCATCCTCAAACGGATGGTCAAACCGAGCGCACGATTCAAACTCTTGAAGACATGCTTAGAGCATGTGTCATTGATTTTGGTGGCAATTGGGATAATCATCTACCGCTAGTCGAGTTCTCGTATAACAATAGTTATCACGCGAGTATCGACATGGCGCCTTTCGAAGCTCTATACGGTCGTAAGTGTCGATCGCCTATTTCTTGGACTGAGATTGGAGAAGTTCAAATCACCGGTCCTGAACTGATTCAAGAAACGACCGACAAGATTCATCAGATTCGCGACAACTTATTAGCTGCTCGAAGCCGACAAAAGAGCTATGCTGATAAACGTCGTAAGCCTTTGGAATTTCAAGTCGGTGACATGGTACTCCTGAAAGTTTCACCTTGGAAAGGAGTAATTCGATTTGGGAAGAAAGGTAAACTTGCACCTCGCTACGTTGGTCCTTTTAAAGTTCTTGAAAGAATTGGGAAAGTGGCCTACAAACTTGATCTACCTTCTGAACTTAGTAACATTCATCCGACCTTTCACGTGTCGAATCTGAAGAAGTGTTTGTCCGATGAGAATTTACAAGTGCCTCTTGATGATATTCACATTGATGCTTCGATGCGTATTATTGAGAAGCCGGTAGAGATCATAGACCGACACGTCAAGCAATTCAGACGAAGCAGAATTCCTATTGTTCATGTCCGTTGGGAGTCAAAGCATGGTCGAGAGTTCACTTGGGAACGCGAAGACCAAATGAAAGCCAAGTACCCTCATTTGTTTTCTACAGTTTCTTCTTAATTTCGGGACGAAATTCCTAAAAGTAGGGGATACTGTAACGTTTACGAAATTTGTAATAATTATTTAAATTTAATAAAGCGTTTATGACGTCAATGAGAATTTTATTATTATTGATTGTATCATTATTATTAATTTTGTTATAAGGTTTAGAAACTATTATCAATTTTATAAAATAAACAAATAAATTTTTATTTATAAATTTTTATAAACTTTATTTTATAAATGATAACAATTATCATGTTTTAAAATTTTAAAGTAAACCACAAAAATAATGTTTTTATAGAAATATAATAAATTTATAAGTGTGAAAAATTTTAAATAATTTATAACAACTTAGAACAATGATTTACAAAAGTTTAAGGGGTAAAAGATGTAAAAACTGAAAGTTTTATTTAAAAGAAAACATGGGAGGGCTGATGTTGTCAATACCCCAAAGTCCCTCTCTTCTTCACCCAGTAACCCATGGATCCCGACCCAAATCCATCTCCTCGACCCGTTTGACCTTTTTGTCGATTCCCACGCGATTACAACTAATCAACTCAATTTAGGCAATGATACGAAGCGCGTAATTGATTTCCATCGATATATGTCTCGATTAACAGCTCATGAATACAGAAATCGTTTCCAAATATAAGAGATTCGACCGAAATTTGAACTTGAGCCAAATGTGTATAAAAACTCAATTCATTCGACCCTAACAATCCTTTATCACTCACGAAACTTTCTGTATAACAAGAACGAAGTCACAAGCTTTATTCATCGCGATTCAAGATTCAAGAAGCTTCGGTCGATCGCATCTCTTCCTCTTAGTCGAAATCCTTTGAAACGAAAACTAAGGTAGGTGTTTCTTACACCATTTCAATCGGTTTTCAATTACAAACAATAACCCCATCATTCTGATTTCAATCGGGTTCCATAGTAGTCGAATTCGATTGAATTAAAAACTAGGGCTTGGTTGTTTTTATTCCTTCTTCTTAATCTGATTTGGGATTCCAAAGCCGGGCCATGTTAAAACAATTAAAAACGGAATACAGACGCGGCCTAGAGCCTTAGATCAACTGGTTAATGCATGGTGTTCAATGGTGATGGTCACGGGTTCGACCCTCACAACCGGGTTTTCAAACCGGTTTTGCCATTTTTTTTTCTTAAAAACCAGATTTTAAAGATTTTAATTACACAGAAAATTTTTTTTTAAATAAAATATTAATCTGAAAAATAATAAAATGTTATATACTTAGAATTTTAATTGTAACTTTTATTATCAATCATTTATTTACTTAGTTATTTATTTTAATCATTTAAAATAAATTAATATGTAATTACTTATTTTTCTAAATAAACAATTTTATAAACTTAAAATTTCTTAGATCATGTATCTATTAATTTATTTATTAATTTATATATTTAGTTATCGAATTATTTAGTCATTTATTTATTTATTTAATTACAACATGCTATCTTGTTTATTTATCTAAAACTATTTAACTTATTTATTTAGTTATTTATTTAATTATAACTTGTTGTCTCATTTATTTAGTTATTTATTTATTTATTTACTTATTCACAACTATTTATCTCATATATTTAGATAATTATCTAATTATTTATTTATTAACAATTCTTTATTTCATTTATTTATTTAATTATTTATTTAGTCATACTTATAAACCTATTCTTATTTATTTTAAATGTTATAAACATAATACTTAAATATGTTTATACAAGTACTATAAAAATAATAATAAATTGTTTTAAATCAATATTTAAATTATTAAATAAACACTTTAAAGTCAACATTTGTAATTTAGATATTTTATTATTTTCATTCAAATCGTAATAAACTTAATTGAGTTTATTCAAAATAAATCGAACCCGTTGATCCTTTTAGAACTTAGATCCATAGAATGACATAGTTTTGTTAAACATATGCCTATTGAACTATTTAGGTGAACATTGAAATTGTGTTGGATATTATTTGGATCATACTTTGACATTTATCAAGGCTATCGAGAACACTAAGGTGAGTCTTCATAGCCCCTCATTTTACTTGTTTTGAATTTTTGGGGTGAAACATGTTATCTTTGAACTTATTTGAACTTCTAAACATTTTCGTGTGAACTTAGCTAATGGCTTTATAGTTTGTGAACTTTAGTTAAGGAATAGCATTGATCACACCCATTTAGTGACTATGATAGATCTATTGGACCGACCATCCCACCGTTGTTTGATTTACCCTTCGGGGGAGGCCCGCGGTGATAGTTTACTACTTTAGCATTTTTGTAATGCTAATCATAGGTCAATCATCATTTGTTATCATTTGTTGATCTGCTTTACTTGCTAGTTCATTTTGACTATGTTCATTATGCTTAGAGTTCACATATATCATTTTTCATTAAACCTTTTGGTTTGAGTGTCAAAACCTATGAAACTCACCAACTCTTTGAGTTGACACTTGATTTTAACATGTTTCAGGTGGAAATGGAAACTAGCATTATTGAGCTTGGATTTAGTTTATTTAATTTGAATTATGTATTGGGATTTGAATTTAAATTTTGAATGATGTAATAGCTAGGTTTGAATTTATTTGACTATGTATTGAATACTTGAATTATTATTGCATTGAATGTATAGTTATGATTATTTACATCTTTATACCCTAAGCTATGAACAATCTACACTTCGTGCCACCCCGATGTTTCCGCCATCGGTCGGGGTGTTACAGATTGGTATCAGAGCCTGGGTTATAGAGAATTAGGTTATTTGAACTAGATGACCTAGACTATAACCATAGGATGCCTTAGTTTGAACTCATAGGTCATGAACTGTTATTTGGACTCTCTAGTTGACATAGTAGGCCATGAACTGTTATTTGAACCCTTAGATGCCATGATAGGTCATACTTGCTTATGTGACTACTTGTTTGATAGGTCAAATATTTGAACCTAGTTTAGAATACCTTAGTATGCACACACTAGACTTTAAGGTTCAAAACTTCTCGACCCCTTTCTTACGACTTGAACGAGGATCGCCATTACGAGGAATGATCTTAGGCTTCTAAGTCTAATCTTGAATCCCGTCAATAGTCTTTAGGTTCATTCTAATGATTAGGAAACACATACAATCTGGAAGGGGGAATACCTGTACTTTGGGGAGTTCTGTCTAGGAAAGCATTTCGTATAAATCCAAATCAACCGATGGACCTGTTATGCTTTCCTGGGAACCCTTGGAGTGAGTATGAACCTATAGGCTAAAGTATGTCTTTCTGAAAGTTAAGATGAACTTAAACACTTTGATCTGTCAAAAGTATTCCTTTAGGAATGCAATCCAAATATTGCTTTGTGATTGAACTTTCATTTGAACTATCTATTTCTTATTTGAACTCTTTGAGTTATATAAATTCTAACTCGCTTCAATTGAACTCTTGTAGAATCATGCCTGTTCGTCGTACTCGCAGAAACACCAACAACACCAATGACACCAACACCAACACAAATAACACCAACAATCCGAACCCTACTATCCAAGAGTTGGCCCA
This sequence comes from Mikania micrantha, assembly GCA_009363875.1. Lineage (NCBI taxonomy): Eukaryota > Viridiplantae > Streptophyta > Magnoliopsida > Asterales > Asteraceae > Mikania > Mikania micrantha. The sequence goes on along the minus strand of CM018689.1, from coordinate 50,501,711 downwards.
GATCATTTCGCAACAAGTGGCTGTTGTGTTACCCACTTTGGTGACCCAACTCAATCAAGCTGCTAATGTGAACCCAGTTCAAAACAATGGTAATGGTGGGGGTGCAAATCCAACTTGCACTTTCAAGCACTTTAATTCATGTAACCCCACAAAGTTTGTTGGCACTGAGGGAGCAACTGGACTCCTTCAATGGTTCGAAAGTATAGAGAGCACCTTTATCCATTCGGACTGTCCTGAGAACCTTAAGGTTCGATATGCCACTAGTGTCTTTCAGAAAAGGGCACTGACTTGGTGGAATGGTGAGAAACGAACTAGGGGTTCGGATGCTGCACTTGCTTTGACTTGGACTGAGGTCAAGCAACTTATGACTAATGAATTCTGTCCTCGCAACGAAATGAGGAAGCTTGAAGCTGAGTTTTGGGATCTCAAGCAAGATAGTGGGGAGAACCTTGCTTATACGACCCGCTATCATGAACTTAGTCTATTAGTGCCACACTTGGTCACTCCTTTGTCTCGGGCCATTGAAAAGTACATTGGTGGCCTTCCTATGCAAATTCAAGACACTGTCTATGGTAGCAACCCTACCACTCTTGAAGAGGCAATCAGACTTTCTGCAACCTTAACTGATAATCATGTTAAGGATGGTACTTTGACAAGGAAGGGTGCCAAGAAGGTTGAAACCAAGTCAACCTCTAATGAACTCTCAAAGGAGGTCAAAGCTGAAACCTCAAACACTTCAAAGTTCAACCATCGAAAGCGAAAGGCCAAGAACTTTGCGGTGGTGACCCCTGCTGCACCACTAAACCAACAAGCCCCAAAGCCAAATACAAAACAGTATGTGGGGCCAAATCCACTCTGCAACACTTGCAGATATCATCACCCCACTACTCAACCTTGCAGAATTTGCACGAACTGCGGGATGTATGGTCACCTTGCAAACTATTGTCGACATGGGCCACTTGGCCAGCAAGGGCAACAGGTTCAACCATTGAACCAACAACAACTTGCACCCGCCAATCCTCCACAAGCTAATGGAAGGGTTTGCTATGAATGTGGCAACCCTAATCATCTTAGAAACCAATGCCCAAGGCTTGCGGGCAATAATCAAAGGGTTGCACGAGCTAGGACCTTTCAACTCAATGCTCAAGCAGCTCAAGCAAATCAAGACGTTGTGAATGGTACGTTTCTGGTCAATAATTGTTATGCTTCTGTGTTATTTGATTCTGGTGCTGATAGGAGCTTTGTGTCATATGAATTTGAACCATTACTTGGTAGACTAAGAACTAAATTAGATAGACCATTTAACGTGGAAGTGGCTGACGGCAACTCAATAGATATTAACTCTATCATTATTGGATGTACTGTGAACCTTATGGATCACGTTTTCCCAATTGATCTTATTCCCATGCACCTTGGAAGTTTTGATGTTATTATAGGCATGGACTGGTTAGCCACTCATCGAGCCGAGATCGTTTGTTTTGAAAAGTACATTCGTATTCCACTATTATCGGGTGAAACTCTAAGAATCTTTGGAGAGACACCTAGTAGTGGACTTAAACTTATGTCTTGCACAAAGGCCCAAAAATACCTACGTAAGAAATACGTAGCCTTTCTGGCCCATATTGTGGAAAAGAAAGAAAAGGGCAAAAGTGTTGGAGATATTCCAATCATTCGCGACTATCCTGAAGTTTTTCCCGATGACCTACCGGGAGTTCCACCGGTTCGACAAGTCGAGTTTCGTATTGATCTTATGCCCGGTGCAAATCCAATTGCAAAATCTCCTTATCGTCTTGCACCTTCTGAGATGCAAGAACTCGCGAGCCAACTTCAAGAATTATCTGATAAGGGTTTCATTCGTCCAAGTCATTCACCTTGGGGTGCACCGGTGCTTTTTGTCAAAAAGAAGGACGGTTCATTTCGTATGTGCATTGATTATCGCGAACTCAATAAACTCACCATTAAGAATCGATACCCTTTGCCTCGTATCGATGACCTATTTGATCAACTTCAAGGTTCGGTTTGGTTTTCTAAGATCGACCTTCGTTCAGGTTATCATCAGTTGCGTATACATGAGGATGACATTCCTAAAACCGCCTTTCGAACTCGTTATGGTCACTATGAATTTTTGGTTATGCCATTTGGACTAACCAATGCACCTGCGGTCTTCATGGATCTTATGAACCGAGTGTGTAAACCATACTTGGACAAGTTCGTGATCGTATTCATAGATGATATTTTGATCTATTCCAAGAGCAAAGCGGATCATGAAAAACACCTTAAGTTGGTTTTGGAGCTCTTAAGAAAAGAACAACTGTATGCCAAATTCCCTAAATGTGAATTTTGGCTTAAGGAAGTTCAATTCTTAGGACACATTGTCAATGAAAAAGGTGTTCACGTGGACCCCGCGAAGATTGAAGCTGTTAAAAATTGGAGTACACCAAAGACTCCAACTGAAATTCGTTCATTTCTTGGACTTGCCGGTTATTATCGACGGTTCATTTCAAATTTCTCTAAGATCGCCCTTCCACTCACTGCTTTGACTCATAAGGATAAACCTTATGAATGGGGGCCAAAGCAAGATGAAGCTTTTCAATTGCTAAAGCAAAAGCTTTGTGATGCACCTATCTTGACTCTTCCAGATGGTAATGATGATTTTGTAGTCTATTGTGACGCGTCGAATCAAGGGCTTGGTTGTGTTCTTATGCAACGCGGTAAAGTCATTGCCTACGCGTCAAGACAATTAAAGGTTCACGAAAAGAACTATACCACTCATGACCTTGAACTTGGTGCGGTCGTTTTTGCCTTAAAGATTTGGAGGCACTATCTTTATGGCACCAAATGTGTGGTTTTCACTGATCATAAAAGTCTTCAACATATTCTAAACCAAAAGGAACTCAACATGAGGCAACGACGTTGGGTTGAACTCCTAAACGATTACGATTGTGAGATTCGTTATCATCCCGGCAAAGCAAATGTTGTAGCCGATGCACTCAGTCGTAAAAGTCATGTCCAACTTCATAGCATTCGAATCCAAACCAATCTTCATAACGACATCTTTGTAGCTCAACAAACATCTTTGAACCTAGGCAATTTGTATGATGAAATGTCATGTGGTGCTGAATCTAAATTAGAAACCAAGTCTGATGGTTTGCTTTATTTCTTGAACCGTATTTGGATTCCAAACCGCAATGATCTTCGACTCACTATTATGAATGAGTCACACAAGACTCGTTATTCCATTCATCCCGGTGCGGATAAAATGTATCATGATATTCGAGTCCATTATTGGTGGCCCGGCATGAAGAAAGACATTGCCGAGTATGTAGCAAAGTGTTTGACCTGTTCTAAGGTCAAGGCCGAGCACCAACGACCTTCGGGTTTGCTTGTTCAACCCGAAATCCCTATGTGGAAATGGGAAAACATTTCTATGGACTTCATCACTAAACTCCCTAGAACACTTAATGGTCATGATAGTATATGGGTAATCGTTGACCGTTTGACAAAATCAGCTCATTTCTTGCCGATTCGCGAGAACTATCCCGTGCGAAAGTTAGCTCGCATCTACGTTAATGAAATAGTAAGTCGACATGGCATACCTCTTAGCATCATCTCTGATCGTGATGCTCGTTTCACTGCTCGTTTTTGGGAATCGCTTCACGAATCATTCGGTACTCGTTTGGACCTTAGCACGGCTTATCATCCTCAAACGGATGGTCAAACCGAGCGCACGATTCAAACTCTTGAAGACATGCTTAGAGCATGTGTCATTGATTTTGGTGGCAATTGGGATAATCATCTACCGCTAGTCGAGTTCTCGTATAACAATAGTTATCACGCGAGTATCGACATGGCGCCTTTCGAAGCTCTATACGGTCGTAAGTGTCGATCGCCTATTTCTTGGACTGAGATTGGAGAAGTTCAAATCACCGGTCCTGAACTGATTCAAGAAACGACCGACAAGATTCATCAGATTCGCGACAACTTATTAGCTGCTCGAAGCCGACAAAAGAGCTATGCTGATAAACGTCGTAAGCCTTTGGAATTTCAAGTCGGTGACATGGTACTCCTGAAAGTTTCACCTTGGAAAGGAGTAATTCGATTTGGGAAGAAAGGTAAACTTGCACCTCGCTACGTTGGTCCTTTTAAAGTTCTTGAAAGAATTGGGAAAGTGGCCTACAAACTTGATCTACCTTCTGAACTTAGTAACATTCATCCGACCTTTCACGTGTCGAATCTGAAGAAGTGTTTGTCCGATGAGAATTTACAAGTGCCTCTTGATGATATTCACATTGATGCTTCGATGCGTATTATTGAGAAGCCGGTAGAGATCATAGACCGACACGTCAAGCAATTCAGACGAAGCAGAATTCCTATTGTTCATGTCCGTTGGGAGTCAAAGCATGGTCGAGAGTTCACTTGGGAACGCGAAGACCAAATGAAAGCCAAGTACCCTCATTTGTTTTCTACAGTTTCTTCTTAATTTCGGGACGAAATTCCTAAAAGTAGGGGATACTGTAACGTTTACGAAATTTGTAATAATTATTTAAATTTAATAAAGCGTTTATGACGTCAATGAGAATTTTATTATTATTGATTGTATCATTATTATTAATTTTGTTATAAGGTTTAGAAACTATTATCAATTTTATAAAATAAACAAATAAATTTTTATTTATAAATTTTTATAAACTTTATTTTATAAATGATAACAATTATCATGTTTTAAAATTTTAAAGTAAACCACAAAAATAATGTTTTTATAGAAATATAATAAATTTATAAGTGTGAAAAATTTTAAATAATTTATAACAACTTAGAACAATGATTTACAAAAGTTTAAGGGGTAAAAGATGTAAAAACTGAAAGTTTTATTTAAAAGAAAACATGGGAGGGCTGATGTTGTCAATACCCCAAAGTCCCTCTCTTCTTCACCCAGTAACCCATGGATCCCGACCCAAATCCATCTCCTCGACCCGTTTGACCTTTTTGTCGATTCCCACGCGATTACAACTAATCAACTCAATTTAGGCAATGATACGAAGCGCGTAATTGATTTCCATCGATATATGTCTCGATTAACAGCTCATGAATACAGAAATCGTTTCCAAATATAAGAGATTCGACCGAAATTTGAACTTGAGCCAAATGTGTATAAAAACTCAATTCATTCGACCCTAACAATCCTTTATCACTCACGAAACTTTCTGTATAACAAGAACGAAGTCACAAGCTTTATTCATCGCGATTCAAGATTCAAGAAGCTTCGGTCGATCGCATCTCTTCCTCTTAGTCGAAATCCTTTGAAACGAAAACTAAGGTAGGTGTTTCTTACACCATTTCAATCGGTTTTCAATTACAAACAATAACCCCATCATTCTGATTTCAATCGGGTTCCATAGTAGTCGAATTCGATTGAATTAAAAACTAGGGCTTGGTTGTTTTTATTCCTTCTTCTTAATCTGATTTGGGATTCCAAAGCCGGGCCATGTTAAAACAATTAAAAACGGAATACAGACGCGGCCTAGAGCCTTAGATCAACTGGTTAATGCATGGTGTTCAATGGTGATGGTCACGGGTTCGACCCTCACAACCGGGTTTTCAAACCGGTTTTGCCATTTTTTTTTCTTAAAAACCAGATTTTAAAGATTTTAATTACACAGAAAATTTTTTTTAAATAAAATATTAATCTGAAAAATAATAAAATGTTATATACTTAGAATTTTAATTGTAACTTTTATTATCAATCATTTATTTACTTAGTTATTTATTTTAATCATTTAAAATAAATTAATATGTAATTACTTATTTTTCTAAATAAACAATTTTATAAACTTAAAATTTCTTAGATCATGTATCTATTAATTTATTTATTAATTTATATATTTAGTTATCGAATTATTTAGTCATTTATTTATTTATTTAATTACAACATGCTATCTTGTTTATTTATCTAAAACTATTTAACTTATTTATTTAGTTATTTATTTAATTATAACTTGTTGTCTCATTTATTTAGTTATTTATTTATTTATTTACTTATTCACAACTATTTATCTCATATATTTAGATAATTATCTAATTATTTATTTATTAACAATTCTTTATTTCATTTATTTATTTAATTATTTATTTAGTCATACTTATAAACCTATTCTTATTTATTTTAAATGTTATAAACATAATACTTAAATATGTTTATACAAGTACTATAAAAATAATAATAAATTGTTTTAAATCAATATTTAAATTATTAAATAAACACTTTAAAGTCAACATTTGTAATTTAGATATTTTATTATTTTCATTCAAATCGTAATAAACTTAATTGAGTTTATTCAAAATAAATCGAACCCGTTGATCCTTTTAGAACTTAGATCCATAGAATGACATAGTTTTGTTAAACATATGCCTATTGAACTATTTAGGTGAACATTGAAATTGTGTTGGATATTATTTGGATCATACTTTGACATTTATCAAGGCTATCGAGAACACTAAGGTGAGTCTTCATAGCCCCTCATTTTACTTGTTTTGAATTTTTGGGGTGAAACATGTTATCTTTGAACTTATTTGAACTTCTAAACATTTTCGTGTGAACTTAGCTAATGGCTTTATAGTTTGTGAACTTTAGTTAAGGAATAGCATTGATCACACCCATTTAGTGACTATGATAGATCTATTGGACCGACCATCCCACCGTTGTTTGATTTACCCTTCGGGGGAGGCCCGCGGTGATAGTTTACTACTTTAGCATTTTTGTAATGCTAATCATAGGTCAATCATCATTTGTTATCATTTGTTGATCTGCTTTACTTGCTAGTTCATTTTGACTATGTTCATTATGCTTAGAGTTCACATATATCATTTTTCATTAAACCTTTTGGTTTGAGTGTCAAAACCTATGAAACTCACCAACTCTTTGAGTTGACACTTGATTTTAACATGTTTCAGGTGGAAATGGAAACTAGCATTATTGAGCTTGGATTTAGTTTATTTAATTTGAATTATGTATTGGGATTTGAATTTAAATTTTGAATGATGTAATAGCTAGGTTTGAATTTATTTGACTATGTATTGAATACTTGAATTATTATTGCATTGAATGTATAGTTATGATTATTTACATCTTTATACCCTAAGCTATGAACAATCTACACTTCGTGCCACCCCGATGTTTCCGCCATCGGTCGGGGTGTTACAGGCCTGATCATTGATTGAATAAAAAACAAATAGATGTAACTCATCTTGACAATAAGATATAAAAACTTTTATTTATGCAAGGTAAATAAGTTAATAAAAGTTTATTCCTGTGTATATATGTAATTCTATTAATAAATAAAAATAATATTAGAGTGCCTATGATGTTTTCTCAGCTTATTGTATCTTAACTATTTATTAACTTTTTTATTGATATTTACGTCATAAATTTATAATTACTTAATATTTTAATGATACAATCTGATCTATTAAATTCATTCCAAAAGGTACATAACTAAAAAGAAAATTTATCACTCTCTTTTCTTTAATATTATTCAATTTTTGAGAAAGTAAATGGAACGTAACTTTCTTTAATATTATCACTTTCTTTAATATATATCCCCAAATAAAAACAATATTTTAGTTTTGGTGTGAAGAAAATTTTCAAAATTCAAATCATAAGCATCTTCAACAGTATCTTGTATTTCTATGTGTTCATCTTAGTCTTGAAGACACATGATGGGTTTACTGTACATACATACATACATAGGTGAAGAACTAAATAGATAAAATAATCTGAATAAAAAAAAATTAAAACTTACTTGTTAGTAGATCGAGGAAACAGTATTCAGAAAAAGAAGCACAAACTAAGCAGCAGCAGCATGAATCGAATGTTTCCAGCTGCAAAAAGAATTGTATTTGGATGAAATTATATTAACTAATTAAGCTAAAGGGAAAATAAATGAACTGTAGCGATTGCGCTTTCTTTTTCCTGTTATCTTGGACGCTACCTTTTAGTGTTTTCGACTTTTTAAAGAGATACCTTTCCAAAAAAACTTTTTAAAGAGATACCTTTCCAAAAAAACTTTTTAAAGAGATAATGTATATATATACTGACAAACAAACTTAGCATATCTTACTTTTTGAATCAAAGTGTTTAATGATTGATACATGATGACCTGTCGTTGAGGTCATACAAAAACCTAATTAACTTAGGTAGCTAGGATCAGTCAGGTATCGTATCCATGAGAAACATGTGGTCAACGTTATATAATTCATTTAGCTAATTAAATGTACTTAAGAAAATAAACTTGAATGTTGGATTTTAGGTTTTATGTAAAACAAACTTAAGTAAACTAAAACGTAAATTAAAGAGTTGTAATAATGTTTGAAAAATGTGAGCTCTCCAGGTTTTAAGTTAGTAAAATAACTAGGTATATCTTGATTTGTTAAATGGAAATCACATATACATGATTCATGCTTAAATTATTAAACAATTATGATTTGGAACCAAGTCAATGACTTTGTTGATAACCGATAACTAGACCGATGGTGTTAACTCAGTTAATTACTTGTTTCACAAAATGTAGAATTTATAGGATACATTAAAATTAAACCAATAACATTAAACTTGACATTAGATGAAAGCAAGTAATGACATTGAATTCAAAGTTATAAAATAAATCGGAAATCGTTTATTCTCACAATCAAGCAATATTAAACTTATAAATCTATGAAAACAAATTCAATACCAATGTTTAACAAATCAAAATAAAACCTAGTTATCAAACCTAACCATTCACCCGGAGATGACCACGAACGGATTAGCCGAATATTACAAAGGTTGAATCTTCAAAGTTCTTGATGAATTGAATGATTAGATCTTCAATTCCCTCTTTGGGTTGATGATTTAGGGATTTAGAATGCTCCAAAATGTTCCAAAATCGTCCAAGAGTTTGCCTCTAAGTGATGCTGTGCGACTAGGGTCGATTTGGACCTTAAAGACCCCAAAAATCGCACAATTCGGTGTTTTCCGGATGCACCCGGTGTAACTTACGCCTCACCAGGCGTAACTTACGCCCAGGACCCCAACTTACGCCTCAAACTCTCTAGTTTATGGTTCCAGTTATGGTGAAAAGGTACCTGGCGTAAGTTACGGTCGAGCAAACTTCATTTTTAGCTTTGTCTTGTCGAGAAACGCAATTTTCATATATTGTGGGTCCCGTAACTTTTCTTCTAGCCCAAGATATGTCTCTTCAAAGTTTCTGACTTCTACTTCATGTATTTGCATCTTCGGATGTGCTCGTTCTTACTTCCCGTTGTCTAGTTTCCTTCTAAAATCCTCATCTTGCTTTGTTTAACCTACAAACACACAAGAATAAACGGTAGCTTCTATTCAAATGAATAATCATGTCAAAACACGTAAGAACATCCATTTAAACATTTGAATTACCAATCCAAACACCCGTTATCAATGCCAGCTCATCAAATCTCTAAGTTCGGTTTCTTTCAAAGTCTATTTTTGAATTGAGTTCGGTTTGTGGTATCAATCTCACCTCAACTCGTTTATAGCTAATCTGTTAATTATTTCCAAATTGTAAACACGTGTATTACACATGTTAAATAAATGCATAAAGATTTAGGATTTATTAATGATATTTTAAGTTTTCTATAAGTAATATAGGAAATAATATTAAATAATATTGTAAAAAAAAGACAACTTTTGAGATTAGAATTATGATATGTGATAACATAAATTAGTCTATGTTACAGATATAGAATTTATGTAAACTACCTATAGTTATTTTTAATAAATTAGATTTCAATAATCTAAATTTAACCTAAAAAACAACAGATATTATCATTTAATCAATGTTTTCAGAACCGGATAGGCGCTGAAACGGACGTTATACCGGTCATCAGTCGGACTGGTTTAAGAACCGAATAAAAGAATAACTATATAAAAAATTCCAAAAAATATTATAAAATTATAAACACATTTAAACAAACATAATTATATAAAAAATGCATGGTCTGATTTTTAATGTTTCTTTCTTTGGATTTCAGTTACACAAAAAAAAAACTTAAATTCGGTTTGATCAGTGAACCGGCTGCTTTGTGTAATCCCTATAATTTCTAAGTTGAATATTGTATTTATAATTGTGTTCGGTTTATAAAAAAAAACAAAGTTATTAGTGTTCGTTGAGACATTTATATCTATTTATGCATACACACAAAGACATATTCAATACACGTATGTTAGTACATATATATATATATATAGGGCATGGAATTTTTGATAACCCTCATCTTTTGTTACAACCCATTAACCATCATCCAATGGTTACTTTAAAAATGTAAGTGTATAGGATGGTGACACGTGTCAGATTTTTTTTTTCTTTATTTTAATATAAAGGGCATTTAAGACTTTTGTTATTTAAGTAAAGTTTCCCCCATTTTTTTAAACATTCATAACTTTTTTATACTATATTATTTTTAAAAACAAATTACACCATTATATTCGTCTCATTTTTCTCTTTAATTTCGTTATAGTCTCGACTATTTTTTTTTTGATGTCATTATTTACATCATTGTAACAAACTTAAAGATAACAAATTAATTAGAAATTTTTTCTAACAATGGTAAATTACAGTAATGTAACAAAAAATGAAGTAATGTAACACAAAATGAAGTAATTTACAATGACATAATTAACGGTGACGTAACACATTATTTTATTTTTTTTCTCTAACAATGATAATTACAATGATAAATTACAGTGATGTAAATAGAACACATTATTTTGATTTTTTTCTCTCACAATGATAATTATAGTGATGTAATTTATCATTGTTCGAAAAAAATTTAAACTAATTTGTTGTCAATGTAAATTACATCACTGTAATTTAAACCAAATTCACCGAAAAAAACCGAAACCGAATTTTACGTCAATGATAATTACAATGATAAATTACAGTGATGTAATAGAACACATTATTTTGATTTTTTTTTCTCACAATGATAATTATAGTGATGTAATTTATCATTGTTCGAAAAAAATTTTAACTAATTTGTTGTCAATGTAAATTACATCACTGTAATTTAAACCAAATTCACCGAAAAAAACCGAAACCAAATTTTACGTCAATGTAAATTACATCACGATAAATTACGTCAATGTAAATTACATCACGATAAATTACGTCAATCTAAATTACATCACTGTAATTTATCATTTTTAAAAAAAATTCAAATAAATTTGTTATATTTAACCTCGTTACAATGATGTAAATATAGGGCATCTAAAAAAAGTAAAAAAAATTAGTCGAGACTATAACGGAATTAAAGAGAAAAATGAGACGAATATAATGGTGCAATTTTTTTAAAAGATAATATATTATAAAAAAGTTATTAATGTTTAAAAAAGAGGGGGGTAAAACTTATAAGGGGTAAAATGACTATGATGCCCTTTTTAATATTTTAATAAAATGCTTATGTGTAAGTTTATGATTGGTTGAAATGAGTTATGTAGTTGTAGCAAAAGAAGAGGGTTATTTTTTATACCCTTCCCTATATATATATATATAGGGAAGGGTATAAAAAATAACCCTCTTCTTTTGCTACAACTACATAACTCATTTCAACCAATCATAAACTTACACATAAGCATTTTATTAAAATATTAAAAAGGGCATCATAGTCATTTTACCCCTTATAAGTTTTACCCCCCTCTTTTTTAAACATTAATAACTTTTTTATAATATATTATCTTTTAAAAAAATTGCACCATTATATTCGTCTCATTTTTCTCTTTAATTCCGTTATAGTCTCGACTAATTTTTTTTTTACTTTTTTTAGATGCGCTATATTTACATCATTGTAAGGAGCTTAAATATAACAAATTTATTTGAAATTTTTTTTAAAAATGATAAATTACAGTGATATAATTTACATTGACGTAAAATTCGGTTTCGGTTTTTTTCGGTTAATTTGGTTCCGGTTCGGTTTTTTAGGTTTCGGTTCTGTTTTTTTTTGGATTTTTGTTCATCCCTAATTTGTAACGAGCCTAAATACAACAAATTAGTTTGAATTTTTTTCGAACAATGATAAATTACATCATTATAATCATCATTGTTAGAGAAAAAAAATCAAAATAATGTGTTATATTACATCATTGTAATTTATCATTGTAATTATCATTGTTAGAGAAAAAATAAAATAATGTGTTATATTACATCACTGTAATTTATCATTGTTAGAAAAAAAATTCAAAACAATGTGTTATATTTATGATCATTATATCGATGTTAATAATGGACAATGAGAAAAAAAAATTAAAAAAACTAGTCAACATTATAACGGGAATTAAAGAGAAAATTACATTACTGTAAATAATGTGTTACGTCACCGTTAATTATGTCATTGTAAATTACTTCATTTTATGTTACATTACTTCATTTTGAGTTACAATACTGTAATTTACCATTGTTAGAAAAAATTTCTAATTAATTTGTTATTGTTAAGCTCGTTACAATGTGATGTGTGCAAAGTAGCTTAATTAAAACTAATAAAAATCAAAACTATCCTAGACACTAAGTAATATTCTAGACTCTCTAAACTAAACTACTAACAGGCAAGTGAACCTATCGAAAAGTAGCACAGAAAAGTAAGTCCGGATTATCGAACCCACAGACTCCTACAGAAAATGCAAATAGACTCAATGACTTATCTATACAAATGACTTAAATTAAATTAAATGTTTGAAAGGGGGGTTTTATAATTAACTAAATAAACTGAAATTTATAAAATTCTGAAAATCAAATCAAGACTCAAAGTGGAAAATGCAACTAAGATTCACGAATGATGAAATGACTACCTAGGGTTTACTTTAATACATGTCTAATGTTTTATGGATTGATTATGGAACTCAATTTGGAACCGGGATCTTTGAGTTTTAACTTAACAACAAATTAGAGATTCTTCAACCGTTTTCAAAGATTTCAACTAAATTGTGTATAAGTATATTAAACACTGGTTTAGGTTAATTACCCTCACAAGTTAACCAACCCATCAATGATATATCCTAAAAACCATCTACCTCACGGAAAAGAAAGCCTTAATGCACCAACATGCAAGGGATAATAAGGAGATTCATCTTGGACTTAGCATACAAGACTATGTTCAATTAACCTAATTTTAGTCTTTTTACAAAGACTTCAACTAGTTCTTAAACATGCAAGATACACTAACAAATCCTCACCTCACGGCTATTGAATTTGGTTAACATCAATTCATTTGTGAGCTAATTGTTGTTCCTATGAATTACTACGTCTAGTAATGCATCTAATAATCATAAACACAAAGTAAATGATCTAACACATGCTCATTACACGAAAGACATTCGCCAAAGCACACGAGGACACAATAAATTAGATCACAAACATCATAAACATTCATATACATCCAAGAATTCAAACCAAACCATTAAATCATTGAAAAATCCAAACTTGTTCCACAATCAATCGTTATAAACGTCAAACATGCATAATTGTAAAACCCTAGGTAGTTCTATTGTTCTAGCCAACAACCATACTGAACAAACAGCAAGAAATCAGAATAAAACCAATCTCAAACATCATTCAAATAAGAATAACAAGAAGAAAAGAAGAACCGATCACGTTACACCCTTCGAATCACTCGTCTAGGGCTTCTCGATGATCCAACTCGACTCCAACCTTGATTCTCTGCTTCTAGTCGCCTCCTAGGTCGTCTCTGATCGTCAAAAATCGAATGAATACGCCTCCAGCCGTTTCCAAATCATAAAACTCGAAAATCTGACAAAATAACCCTGTCGCGCTACGCGACAGGCTCCAAGAAAACTGTCGCGCTACGCGACGGATCCAGCTACCCGACAAAATAGTCGGGTCAAACCCGCAATTATTAAAAAGGGCAAACATGTAATTTTCCACCTGTCGCGCTACGCGACAGGGTTTCAGGTGGTTGTCGCGATACGCGACAGTCAATTTTTCCAGAAAATATTCTTCTTTTGATCATCAGTTCATTCTCGCTCGCCCGGGAGCTCGTTTTCTTGATCTTTTGTACCAAAATAGCATGTTTAATACCTGCAAACAACAATTTGTGGAAATGTGAAGAACCAGCATCAATCTACTCAAAACTGACTAAAACTGTACAAAAACTAATTAGAAACAAACAGAAAAACAGATGTGTTTTGCAACACATCACAATGATGTAAATACATGTCATCAAAAAAAAAAAAAGCTAGTCAAGGCTATAACGAAATTAAAGAGAAAAATGAGACGAGTATAATGGTGCAATTTTTTTAAAAAAATAATATAGTATAAAAAAGTTATGAATGTTTAAAAAAAAAGGGTAAACTTTACATAAATGACAAATGTCCTAAATGCCCTTCATACTAAAGACAAATGAATTGACACGTGTCACGATCCTACACACTTACCTTTTTCAAGTAACCATTGGATGATGGTTAATGGGTTGTAACAAAAGATGAGGGTTATTAAAAATTGCATCCCATATATATATATATATATATATACACACACACACATATATTATATTAAACAATTACAAAATATCATAACGATTAACTAATTTAAAGACTAAACAACTTAGTTATGTTTTAATAAAACTTATAAGGCAGAATAAAAAGTGGATTATAAGGCTTTAATAAAAATTCAAAAATAATAAAGATATACTTAAAACACATATGTATATTTAATAACATGGTAATATTTAACATGTAAAACATTTAATTTATCAAAATAATAATAACAGCAACAAACCACACAACTATAATTTGTTTTATACAACATAAATCTAAATTAAATTTACTTAGTATAATTATACATACATAATAATAGACTAATTCAAACATGAGATTATTATGTAATAATATTACCTAAATAGAAATTTATAAGCTTTTAATAAAAGCAAATGGTTATGGATACATAAGAGAAGTTTTAACACAGAAAAAAATAAAAAATAAAATAAGATGCAGAGGCTCTAAGGACCAAATTTGTGAATGTTAAAACTGTAGAAAACAGTTTAATAAACTTTAAAGCAAAAGAGTGAAATCACAAAAGAGAAAGGGCCAAACTTGTCAATCTGGGATATTTCCTTTCCTTCTTCCCCGTTCAACCTTCGAACCAATGTTTTCATAACCGGACCGGTCTCTTTACTGGTCAGAGGTCTGACCGGTCGAACTGGATTTAAGAACCGGCTGATTTTATAAACATTTTATAAATATATTAAACATATAAAACGTATGTTGATAGATTAAATGTGTAAAAAAAAGATAAGAAAGGACCAAAAGTAATATAAGCAATAACCCTAAGGATAAAAGTGAAAGTTATATACTAAACCCTAGATTTAAAATGAAACTACAAGAAGTCTCTTTCTTCAAATCAAGACAGCCGCACAAACCATCTGCACGAAGCCATCTTCACATCGTCTTCTTCGCCTGCAATCAATATCTTCACCAGCAAATCAACATCTTCACCATGGATATATAGCATTCACAGGCGCAATAACTATCAAGTTATCCACCACCAACGCCGACCACCGCTCCCAACCACCGTTTCTCACCACTACCGGCGAGTATGACTTGTAATCCGGCCTAGTCGCTGTCGCACCTTCATCTTCTTCTAAGTTTCTTCCTTTGTCGTTTCTAGTTCATAGATCTGCCACTCTATACTTGCATTTGGTCAAATTCCGGTTCGATCGTGTTTTCCGGTCACGCGGTTCAGCCGCGATCACGAAAACCGGCCGGTTATTTTGGAGCGGTTTGTATATGCTCGACCGTCCGGTCCGGTCAGGTCACTAAAACATTGCTTCGGACCCCCCCCCCCCTCACGCCCGATCACCAAACGCAAAATCCGGGAATCAAATCAACAAATTAAATATAGAAACACGTTTTGTAGCTAAATATGGACATAATACACCATACAATTGGGATTTAAACATCGTTAAAAAGTTAAACAAAGAACCCGAATGTCGTACATGAATGAGGACGAGAAACATATTCAAACCTTTACCAAAATCAAGTTAAACGTACACACATGTTTGGCTCCTATTCTGAAACCTCTGGTATGCTCTCTATTCTCAGATCATACTCACGTCACTAGGTCGAACCGTGCTTCAACCGAATCAATCAGATCAGCAACAACAACACAGGTAATAAAATGTACCATTCAACTCATTTAGATACAAGGATCAAAAGCCCTATAATTTTGAGGATTCAATATTCAAATATTAAACGAATTTGATCGAAATCCAATCTAGGGTTCTTCGAGTTCCTTAAATCAATTTGGGGTAACTCGAACAACATTGTTATATTATTTTGTAATGGGTTTTAACTAAACAGAATCTCTAGAGCAGATGGTTTTTATGATGCGCTCATGAACTTGGGTTCCATTCTGCCCGAGTTGGAAACCGGGTTAAACCGGTTTATGACCCAATATATATATAGGGGAGGGATATTCTAAGAAGGCAAAAAACCATGAGAAGTGTGAGAAGCCACGAGAATGTGACACGTGTATTTTAGGGTAAAGGGTATAAACGTCAACACATAAATGGAGGCTGCACATGCAAGTCACATGTTAATTCCACCAAATTTTTTAAACGTATGTAACTATTTTATACGTTAAATTTTTTTTAAAAAAATTTAACCATAAAATCACAAATTTCTTTACCTTTCTAACGAGTATAATATTGTTATATTTAACAATAGAAAAAGAACAAACCTGATTGTTCTTGAAACTTGTGCGTTTTTATGGTGTTTTCATATTGTTTGTGAAACTAGACGTTTTATGGTGTTTTGAACATAAACAAAACACAACGTTTTTTAATTGCGTCATTTACACATGATGTTTTATGGTGTTTCTGTACTGTGTAATTTTAACAAACATTTTATGGTGTTTTTGAATTGTAATTTTATTTATGGTGTTTTTGAACTGTAATTTTATTTATGGTGTTTTTGAACTGTAATTTTATTTATGGTGTTTTTGAACTATAATTTTATTTATGGTGTTTTTGAACTGTAATTTTATTCATGGTGTTTTTGGACTGTATAATTTTACACATTGTGTTTTATGGCGTTTTTGAAAAGTAAAAAACATGTCGTTCTAAACTTTGTGTTTTTACACATTTAAGTTTAAAACGTCATGTATAAAATGTTTATGAACCAGGTGTTTTTGTTATGGTGTTTTTCAAATGTTTATGAAATATAGCGATTTATGGTGTTTTTAGTATTCAAAAACACCATAAAAATGCCTGGTCTTAGT
This sequence comes from Mikania micrantha, assembly GCA_009363875.1. Taxonomy (NCBI): domain Eukaryota; kingdom Viridiplantae; phylum Streptophyta; class Magnoliopsida; order Asterales; family Asteraceae; genus Mikania; species Mikania micrantha. Next base: position 50,484,414 of record CM018689.1, on the reverse strand, counting down.
TTCATGAATATCCAAACACAAAAACACCATAAAATGTTAACACCATAAACACAATAACATATCTTGAAAAAACGCCATAAACAATAAAATATCTCAAAAAAACATTATAAACTAAGTTAAAAACACCACGTACAAACTTAGGTGTTTATGGTGTTTTTCGTTTTCAAAAACACCAAAAAATGCCCTCTTTTAGTTTTATTAATACGCAAACACCAAAAAATAACATAAAATGTTAACATCATAAACACCATAAAATATCTTTGAAAACACCATAAAACATACATATGTGTAAAAAACACCATAAAAGATCAGTTTCGTATATATTGGAAAAACACCATAAACATATGGTTCGTGAAACTCATTTTAGGTTGTTATTTTAATTTTAAAAAATATACTAATATTATACTCAATAGAAAGATAAAAAAATGCTCGATTTTATGGTGTAATTTTTTTAAAAAAATACTAACGTATAAAAAAGTTATGACCGTTTAAAAAAGATGGAGGAAAATGTATGTGACTTGCATGTGCAGGTTTTTGGCTAGATCTTCCCATTTTACCCCTACTGATGGTTTTAACTTATAACTATTTACGAAAATACCATTAAATTAATCTCAACCACAAAACCAATTGATCTAATGGTTGAGATCTCTTCTCACACTTCTCATGGTTTTAAAACTTTTTAGCCAAACCTTATACTATATATATATATATATATATATATATATATATATATATATATATATATATATTTGCATAGTTGGTGAATTGAATTGCTTATTATTAAATGGATGCATTAAATATGAAACATTGTAATAGCACAATGAGCTAATGAACAGTCGAGCTCGCGCCCCGACGTATTCCGCCGTCGGTCGGGGGTGACACATTGGCCGGTTTGTGAGAGAGCACGTGCTATATTTGGTTTATCCACCCTACCGTTGCCTTGTCTGACAGTTGGTCCGGTTTTCGAAACATTACATTTAATCATTGACACCATTTGGGTATGACTGTAAATGAACCAAACGTTCATTGAACCATTTGTTAATTGTTCATTAAAAAAATAAATAAAAGAATATGAACAATTTTTTTGTTCCTTTAACTAAACGAACAAACATGAAGACACACCTTCTTCGTTCATTTATGGTTGTGAACGTTCGTTTATGTTTGGTCATTAACGTTTGTTTTTATATGTTCATTTAGGTAGTTTATGTTCATTTATTTATTTTTATTAGTAAATCAATTCATCTGTTCTAATAAATTGGTAATATATTCGTTTTCTTTATAAATTAATATGTTTGTGACATTTTTGTTTTACCCAAACTTTAATGAATTTATCAACTTACATATGTTAACATCAATGCAAGTTTAGAACCCACAACTTCTTTCATGTTCGTTTAACTATATGTGTTTAACTATGGTTGTTTATGTTTCTTTAGTTATGTTCATTTATGTTTGTTCAGTTATATTCATTTATGTTTATTTACTTATGTTTGTTTATGTTCGTGAACTGTTTGTTTATATTATTAATGAACAGACATGAACGAACACGAACACACATGTTAAGTTTTTAACAAACCAAATGAGGACATGGGGTATCACAAACAAACACAAAGCAGAAAACAATAGTATTCGATTAATATTCTTGGCTTTTTCTTTCTACTTTAAATATAGAACAATAATTGCTAGAAAGTCTCCAAATCTAGATGGAAACTTCAACATTGGGTTTAACACTTCTACAAGTCCCTAAGTATATAATCTTCTACTACGTTCAAAAGTCGATTATCACTAATACACATTAGATCAAGAAGATATTTTTTTAAAACGTGTTTGAAATTGAAGTGAAGCTACCAGCCTACCACTACTTTCCCCAAAATTTTAAGATTAAAGCTTAATATGAATTGTTTATTTGTTTGTACTTAAGTTGTTAAGTGTATATATAGGGGAGAGATATTCTACAAAGGGATAAAAGCTTAAAAAGTGTAGGAAGCCACAAAATGTTGACACGTATATAAGAAGCCAAAGGGTAAACATGTCAAAACAAAAAATAAACCTACACATGCAAGTCACATGCAAGTTTCTCTCATTTTTTTAAACGTTCATACATTTTGTATACGTTAATATTTTCTAAAAAAATTACACCATAAAATCAAGCGTTTTTTTATCTTTCTAATGAGTATAATATTAATATATTTAAAAAAAATAAAATAACGCCTTAAGTTTTATGACGTTTTTTTCGAATATTATTCAAATAGACTTTTATGGTGTTTTTTTAGGACGCACATGTACGTTTTTGGTGTTCACGTTTTATGGTGTTTTTCGAGATAATTATGAACACTTAAAGTGTGTATATTGTGTTTTTTAACTTAGTTTTATGGTGCTTTTTCGAGATATTTTATAGTGTTCACGTTTTATGTTTTTTTTTCAAGTTATTTTTATTGTGTTTATGTTGTTAACATTTTATTATGTTTATGGTGTTCGAATATTTTTGAAACTAACATGGGCAGTTTATGGAGTTTGTGAACACTAAAAACACCATAACCACTTAAGTTTGTAAATGGTGTTTCTGAACTAAGCAACTTCATATATGAACACTAAAAACAACATATTATTTTACCCTTTTTGTTTATTTAGAAAAAAACACCATAAAAATGCTCAGTTTTATAAACTTTCGAAAAAACAATATGAAATGCTCAGTTTCATGAACATCCGAAAAACATATAAAAAGTCACCATAAACGATTGTTATCCTTTTTGTTTATTCAGTGAAAAACACCATAAAATGTTCAGTTTCATGTATATATGAAAAAAAACTATAAAACACAAGATTTATATACACCAATTTAGGTCGTTTTTTTATAAACAATATTATACTCGTTGATAAGATATAAACATGCTGGATTTATGGTGTAATTTTTTTAAAAAATAATAACGTACAAAAAAGTTATAAACGTTTAAAAAAAGTAGGGGGAAGTTGCTAAAAAGTCAAAAATTGCCCTCTAACCACTTAAATTCCCCCTTATTTCTCTCCAATGAGGTGGCATCCTTACAACCATTCATATTAAAAATCAATGGCTCAAATTCCTTCCTACATTTTTTATAGATTATATCCTTTTTAGCCTAACCTTCCCCAAGGCACTCTAATTACCATTCATTTCCAAAGCAACGGACAATATATTTAGAAGGATTTAATTTAATTGTACATTTAAAATAAGTACATTGTACTAAGAAGAAGGGAGAAAAAAAGAGAAAAGGAAAGAAAGAAGAAGAAAATTTGTCTAAAGTTAAACCTTACTACATGACATAGGATGTTGATTTGGGTTAATTTTTTTTTGAACGGCGAATGTCTCAGTCGTGTGAACTCACTGTTTTCAGGTCATGTCACCAAGGTCTAGTTACCTGGACCTCCCATGAGCCACCACAACCATCTCAGGAGGAAACCCCACTAGAAAAACCACCTGACCTCCCTCAGACCCCTATTTCGTTGTGGAAGGGATTTGAACCCAAGACCTTCCATTTGAAAGAATCCTGGAGTACATAAGTAATATGTAAACTCACATAGTTGTTACTAATGGTTTTATTTAACTTATAATTTCAACTTTAAGCATACGTAAAGTTTAGCACCCCAACCCAACTGAAGCTGACCTAATACTATTACAAATATCAAATTAAAACATCCTTCATTATTACAAAACAAAATGCAGATTAGTCAAAATTGTTCAGTAACAAAAAATAATAATAGGATTGATGAGAAGTGGTTAAATAGAAATAAATACCAACATAAATACATAATGTTAGCAAAATTGATACTAAACTGAACATACAATATTAAATAAAACAACTAATATTAAGCTGAATTGAACTAATAACATTGCAGTACTAAACAAATAATACTAAATTGAACTGAACTAAGACTGAAGGCAATGCGCACGTAAGGCCTCTTGCACGTCCCACGTGGACACCTTCTTCTTTAGTGGATGCATTGAAGCACCACGCACGTTCACCTCCTTACACTTCCGGAAGTGCAATCAAGTGCAGTGAAATAGGGTGATTCACCTCTTTAAAAGTCAATTTTTTTTAAAAAAAAAGAGGAAAGAGAATGCATGTGGGAAGAATGTGTTGGAGTTAAAAAGAGAAGAGAGATTACATGTGAGAAGAATAAGTAAAAAACTGATATGACAGTGAAGACAATCATGCATGTAGTAAATCCATGCTTATGCATTACGGGTAGTCTAATAATAGTGAATTGAACTAAAGTACGTTACAATAATGTATCAATAAACAAGTCATGTAATATAGGTAGATACTCAAAGCCTAAACGAGACTGATCAGTACATAACTAGCTAGCTTATGTGCCCAAGGGCGGATGTAGGTAAAGGGGTGTGGGTTCACAGGAACCTACTCGTTAGTAGGAAAAATTTTTTTCGAAAGAATTAAATAAAAGGGTGAACTCATTAATATTTTAATAGTGAATACTGAGATGAACCCATTAAAATTTTTAAGAGTGAATTCTTAATGTAATTTTTAATCGTGTTAAAATCACTTTCTGGTCATATAAACTTAGCAAGCAAAATGATAGTTGTTAGTGGTTAAACCCTTGGGTCAAGTTAATTTTGGTCATACAAACTTAGCATCTTGCGTTTAGGTTTCGGGGTGTTGCCCCGAACCCGACAACGGGTGTTACCCTCTTGACCCATGCCTATCGAATGGCCAGCAGGACTGCCACCTTGAACCCCGCAAAAGCGCGTGACCCCCTTGACTCTCGATTGGTGTATAGCTCAGAAATCTTAAACGAAAATGAATTATGTACCTTCAAACTCTTTAATGACGATGTTTTTAATTTTAATCATTGACTTAATACATCACACAATTATTACGTGAAGAACATTACAAGACCCAAAACGTCTACCCGACCCGAAAATTTTTATGTCCGGTTCTGTTTAATTAAAACGTCGAAATATGGTGAACCCACTGAAAAATTATTTTGGATCCGCCACTGTATACGACACAGATAATGTTCATAACTAAACTGAACTAGCAAGCTCATGCACCGAGCTATGTTGCCCACAGATTAAGTCAATTAATTAAAATTTTAAATATGAACTTTCTATTTGCTTGTTTTGGATACTTGCAAATTAATATGTCAATTCTCAATTTCCAAGAATAAATAATCTGATGTGCACGTTTCACGGGACATTTTAACTAAATAAATAAACTTTGTTTCAAAATGCATCTGGTAGAAACTTGGATAAAAGAAAACTAAAACACGAAGTTGATGCATTAGAATTCAATTCCATCTCAGATAGTTTAATTGCACTAGTACTCTTGTCTCTATAACCCGACTTCTAATTACAATTGTTGGTTCGAAATGGTTCCCAATTAATGTTCATAATCAAACAGAGAGCACGTACATGTAAGAAACATTACGTACGTACATTGATGTCAGTCTCTGTAACCGACGTTAGAATGGATCTATGTGTTTGGATGATCCTGAAACGAGATCTAAACCTTTTAAAATATGCGGTTGGGTACGTCACATGGTGGTTTGAGACAGTTATGTGGCAGTTACATGCATTCTCTAATGGTTTCCGATGGGTACATGGTGGTTTCCGATTATTACGACAATTGTTTGGCAGTTTTTGATAGTTAAGGTGGTTATGTGGTGGTTTTCAACGGTTGGGCGGTTTCCAAGGTTACGAGATTACATCCGGTTTCCCAAGGTTACATTGTTTTTTGGTGGTTTCTGACAATGACGTGACAGTTTCCAACGTTATTTGAATGTTAATGATTTTATTTGTTTTGTAATTTTTTTATTAAAACCGTTTTCTTTTCCTTATCCTACGGAATTATGCTTTCAATAATTAAATCAGTAATGATTTTGTTTAAAATGAATAAAAATATAGCAATGAAATTATAACTTACTACCAGATAGGGGTGTTCAAAATATCCGAAACTCGAAAAAATTCGAAATCCGAATCGTATCCGAAACCCGAAAAAACCTTATCCGAAATCAATTTCGTGTTTTTCGGGTCGGATATATATGATTTCAGATTCGGGTCAGGTCGGGTTTCGGATATGCAAAAACTTTTTTTTTCAGGTCGGATATCCGAATAACCCGGAAAAACAGGTTTATTCGGGTTTTTCGGGTTGATCACTTCTGTTCACGAAGAACTTCTTACCACATCACACCGATCACACATATCTGTCGTTCTTCCTTCTCTCGCTTGATTCACGCAGAATCTTGTATGGCTCACACAGAACCCGTCAACAATCACATGGATTGTCTTCTGTCTCGTCTCAACAGCTCACACAGAACCGCTTCTGGCTCACTCAGAACTCTTCCGCCGTGACCTCTCTTTCGGTTCACACAGAACCTGCTTCAATTCTTCTCTCTCAAAAACCGACTCTCAAAACCCGCAATACGAGCCCTAGGCTCTGATACCAAATGCTGGTAACAAACCCTGCAAAACCTTGCTGCTAATTTGCAAATATGTATTTTATGGAGAAGATGAATTGACACAGTGATATTTTCATAAGAAACAAGAATACGTACTTCATTGAATAAAATAAAGACTAAATAGCCTACACAACTCTAACTGACAACCACACTTTCTCCTAATCACATGTCATTTTCCAACGTTCATTTCCTCCACAAAACCCGGTCAACCCACTTGACTTTCTACCTTTATTCAATATCAAATAAAATAAACTAAATACTAATTAATGAAAATCAAATAATAAAACTAATATCAAGATTAAACCCAACAAGTGTTATATCCTTGTGAAATGAATCAAAATGTGAGAAATAGTAACACGAGTTGATACCAATAATGTTATCATAACATTTGTCTAATGAAAACCATGTCTGATGTTTTGATCATTATGATAGTGACATATCTTCCTATTTTGGGTATGTAACAACCGAAAATTTAGCAATTTAATAATAAACGTATGAGATTTCGGTTACTGTTGAAACTGTGACGATTGCTTACGAAAAATTCGGCATTTATGACGTGAGCACATTTGTTCGTGCTTGAAATCCACGAGGATTTAGCAACTTTGGTTATTGGAGATTGATAGTATGTGAAAAATGATGAACGTGGGCGAAAACCGTGCGCAAAACGAAGTTCGTATGCTCCCGGAATCGCGAAACGAAGTTAAAAATCAAAATATTGACGAAGGTGACGTGGGGCGGTACGCCCCGGGCCAAGCCACGAGTTGGGGCGGTACGCCCGGGGTCATATGTCGGCAAAAGATGTGTTAAAACGATCAGAACGCATAGAAAACTTCAAAATGATATTCTCTCGATCTAGCTTGACCTCCAGACGAAAAATCTTCATTCTAAAACCTCAAATCTTCATTTCTGAGGCCCTTGAACATCCAGATCATCCCAGGGATCATATATACAAGTCCTGATCGTTGTTTTAACCGCAGAAATTCGTCAGATCAGGTAACGATTCGTTTTAACCTTCTAGTTTGATTTTGATTGATTAGATCTTGATTTTGAACGTAATGAGATAGTTAGGATTGTTGATTATTGCCTAGATGATGGCTATGATTGATTATAAATGAAGAACACGAAATTTTAACGGTTAAATCCTTGTTTTGATCCGTTATGATGCCCGGTTTGCATGAAATCATACCCATGATTATAATGGTTAAACCATTTGGTAGTGACAAAGTATGTGATTAGTTTAATAAATTTTTGGACATACAAGGTTAATTCTAAGTGTTTTAAACTAATCACAGTCATTAACATACTCACTGGAACGAGTATCTGATGTTTATGATAACATGCAGATCAGAATGTTAAACATGGTTATTAAACCTATTCTAATACTACCCTGTGATACTTCATGATATCTGGGTAATCAATAACAAGGATGGATCATTTCTAAGCCATTAATCTGTCTAGGAACCTGTCTAGTGAGATAATCAACAACATTAACTATTTGATAACAATCAAGGCAATGTCTTTGACATTGGATGTTCAAAAGGACTCAATCAGTAAGTTAGCAATGCCTAAGACGAATTAAGTAAGTAAGAGAATACGCTTATTTAAGCCGAGCGAATAAGAAATATTTAGGCATAACAAGATTATAGAGATAAGAATAATCAAAATGAGTGTAAGCGGAATTTTGAAATAAAGCTCCGAATGAAAGTTACGATATGCCGAAGTTGCGAGCGGTAATCGTAAATTGAGAACCTTCATGATAAGGTTATAATCATGATGATATGTTCATATTAATAGGATATCATTGTGAAGCGAGAAAGGAAGGAAATGAAGAAAAGTTAGCTGAGTGTGCTAAAGCTCAGGTGAGTTCTATGAGCCCTCTTTTACTATTTTAACGTTTTAGGGCTGATGTGCATGCATGATAAATATCTTTGAAATGATTGTGAGTTATTATAGCCCTATTTTAAATGTTTTATCATTTTGGGCTGATATGTATTTTATAAAGTTATTTTATGTAAATGATTGTTTTATCTGGCTACGGTCAGATAAGAGAATATGTTAAAGTAAAGAATGTTTCAAGTTGTGAAGTTATTGTATGAAAGTGACGATAACCTGATTAAGATCAGGTAATGAATGTTTTCAGGAAAAGAATGTTTCAGAAAAAGAATGTTTTCATGAAAAGAATGTTTTCAAGTAAGGAATGTTTTAAAATATAGATAATGTTTTAAGTCTCAACTGTAGTTGAGAAGTAAATGATTTTATGAGTCTCTCAGGAGACGTAACGAATGTTTGAATTCTCAACCGAGGTTGAGAAGGAAAATAATTTTTGAAAGACATCGACCGAGGTCGAGCAGGAAATGTGATAATGAAGTCCCGGCTACGGTTGGGCAAAACCTGAGCACTGTGGTGCGAAAATCCATTTATGATTATGATGGTTTAACGCTTTAAACCATGTTATGTATGAATGATGTATGTCAAGAAGTCTTGTACCGGTATGAGCTGTCAATTTCGGTTGATGGTTTAAGAAGCCCTGTGAAAGAACAGGCAGAAGTCCTGTGAAAGAACAGTCAGAAGTCCTGTGAAAGAACAGGCAGAAGTCCTGTGAAAGAACAGGCATGTTGACTTCGGTCAACAGGACAGGCTACATTTATGCACCTTATGATTGATGTTATGATGTCATGTATGTTGTGTATATGAAATGTTTTATGTACAATATGATTGAGACTGTTGACTTAGGTCAACAGTGAAGGCTAATGTTTTATGTTCAGTATGACTGAGACTGTTGACTTTGGTCAGCGGTAAGTTATGAAGCTATGTATGTTATGACTTATGTTATGTTATATAAAGATATGAATGAGTAAAGATTTTTATGAAAAGTTAACACAAAACTCACCAGCGAAAGCTGACTTGTTTTAGCATGCATGTCAGGTTGAGCAAGTTATGATAAGGATGTGATGGCTCGTGGCATGACAAGAGGACTACCTATTCAAAAGCTGGCATTCTTATTAGGATTAAATGTTATGAAATGAATTCCGCTGCTATAGTATATGACAATTATACAGCTTAAGAGCTATGCTTTTGATGTTTAACCAACCGAGGGACTCCCGGAGAACGGGGCGTCTCAGGGTAGGAACATGCAAGAGGCTCGGGTCAAGAAAAAGTCAATCGACATAAAAGTGGCTTTAGATGCTGTGAAAGAAGAATGTTCAGTCATTTTGGTTATGAGTGTATTAGATGGAAGGACAAGAAGAACATGAACCCACACTTCTTTCCATTATGCGTTTTAACTAGTAATGCATGGTTTAGTTTTTTGTTTGTTGAGTCAAGTAATTAATGGAGTATTGGTCTGGCTAGTTGTTCCCCTTTCTTCATGCCGCATGAGTCTATGTTATCTAAGTTTCTGAGAACGAAAGAATTCGTGGTTTTCGGTAGTAAAAACTTAATTCTCTCTTCTATTAAGAATTCACAAAACACAAGCGTGAGTCAACTGAGACGACCAAGAGAAGGCTGGTCCTTCTAACCATTGAACCAGGCCCTTATATGGGTCCGATGTCAATTGTAGACAGTTAAGAAAATTCAAGGCTAGGAATTGTATGTTTAGTTTAGTGAACAAGGAACATGACTATAGCCTAGAAAGCAACATATATAGACAATGAATCCAAATTAAGTAAATCACAATAGGTAAAACATTGAAAATCAAACAATAAATCTCCCACAAATATCAGGATTTATTAAGCATAGGATCTAAACAAAACTAAAACAAAAATAACATTGATTCAAACTGCAAATTTCTCATTTGCAACTCGTAACTTGCTTGGGATGTTCATTAGGCTTCCAAGTAAAATCGATTGAGACGTTCTGAAGTTTTCTTGACCTACAATATACAAGAAAGCGTAATACATGGTTACTGGTATTAATTAATATCAAAAGGCAAAACACATCTAAAGTTACAAGACTACCCACATCAGTGACCCAACTCAACCCAACCCAACCTTTTATTAAAAATATAACTAGGTTAAATCACGTTTGTTACATAAGTTGAATAAATTAAATGTTATAATTTGTTAACACTTACAGTTGATAAGATGTATTATTAAAAATATGATAATTATAAATTTTGTTAAGTTAATTTTTATAATATATTTTTTTAATTATGTAATAACATTTCTATGCAATTGATAAATATTAACTTTATTAAAATATGAACTGTCTTTTAAATATTTTCTTATCATAGTTAAATTGAATTGAATTACAATTAATTTTAAAACATATGAAAAATTAAGAATTAAAACTTAGATATTTAAAGAAAATTAATTAATATAATAATTTGTATAATTTATTAATTATTACTACTAATAAAGGATTGTCAATAAATAAATTAATACTCCAAATTTAAGGCGAGGAAATATAGTAAAACATACTTTATTGCATGACAAGTGGCAAACAAAAACATTTATTTAATATATAAGATAGATTTCTCTCTTTCACCTACACAACCCAACCTAACTTAATTTTTCACACATATTAACAACCCAACCTAACTCTAGTTTATTAATATATTTATTATATAAATATGATTTATGATTGTTTTAAAAATATTAAAAAATTAATTTATCTCAAAAAAAATACTTATTATTTTTCTAAAAATTAAAAAAAAACATTACATTATATATGAGATGTGTTAATAGTTTAAAATTTTCATGAAAATGTTTTTTGAAAAAAGTTTTATCAAAATATCTAACGAACTAATAATAACGTGACATGCCGCGAAAATTTATATCCTTTAATGAAAATAGTACATATATATTTAATTATTTTTATTATTAAACTAATATGGCTACTGTGTATATATAAATTTAAGATGTATGTTTGCCTTTTTTTATTGCATTTTGTACGCACTGAAGTCTCAACTTGAACGTCCTAAATCCTAATCGGTAATTTAATGTGAACTTGAAGGTTATAATCGTTAATTCCTTGATTTCTTTTTACTATTACTGGTCATTCACTTTCTTTTTGTATATATGATAACTATGTTAAATCCCGTGTGTTACACGGGTGAAATAAATGAAATATTATGCTTTTAGAATACTTGTATATGTTGCACAACGTTATAGCCTGTGTATTACACGTATTTAATATAAAATATTAAATTAAAAAACGTCATTGGATGATAAAAATCTCATTGTTTAAAAAATCCTTTTATAATATATTTTATTTTTAAAAAATTCATTTTTTAAGATAACTTGTTTTTTACATAAATTTTGTTTTTTGAAAATAAAATATTTCTTACTTTAAAAGTTTTGATTTTAGAGAATTTCATATTTTATAAAAAAATTTTAAAGTGTGTTTTATATAAACAATATAAATAATATGTTAGTTATTAGTATTATAATTATTTATTTAATAAGAGAGAGAATATAATTATTTAATAGGAGAGAGAATTAAGTGAAATTATGAGGTGTTGACAAGTGGCAATTGTAGTGTAAGAAAGTGACATGTGGTATTAGTGGTGTAATATTGTGACAAGTGACAAATTTATTACTCTTTTATTATAAAGTATAGATATAGATTTAGATTACCTGATCCTCCCAATTTGTTCTCCAAGTAATGTAAAGAAGTACAATTGTCTGTATTAGAACACCACAAATCATACCGATCCATATGCCCTGTCAAATGACACTAACGACGTTAACATATATAGATAATCTTGCTGATAGATCATAAGCTTGCAAAAATCTAGTAGTAAATTTGTTAAATGTTTTTTAACACGTACCTTAACTTCAAGTGTCGTTAAATATCCAAGCAAAGCTCCCAATGGAATACCAATAAGATAATAGCAAACGAGGTTAACGATTGCAACGGTTCCCTGCATGCCGGCTCCAATCGCAACCCCTGAATGACAAGAGGTTTTTCCATTTTTTGAGGTGTTAGTAAACTTTCACCAAATTGATCGAATTCCATGTCTTTCTTACTAAGATGGAAAAAAATATACATATTTCTATATGTAAATTAAGGAGTGACTTGTCCAAAAATTGAAAACATCAAATATTGAAAATATTTCATAATATTTTGGAAAAAATTACTGAAATGGACAAGTTTGACAACAATTTTTTCTAAAATGAAATTATAAGCTGGCTTAACTTATATGTTTAGTGGACTTATAATTCGCTAAATTAGGCTTTGTGCATATCGACTGGTGATTTATCAGCTAAATTAGCATGGGGTGTCGACTAAGTTTTTAGGCTGCTTAGCCAGCAAGTATAAAACAAAACCGTCTAATTGATCGACTTAATTCTTGAATGTTTATAAAACTTGTAAGCTGAAAAATTTAGGTCAAACTTGTCTATTTTAGTAATTTTTTAATATATTTTTCAAGGTAATTTTCTGAATAAGTCTTCATATTATGAACATCAACCCAAAACATTTCATTTTTAGAAAATAACTTAGAATTTTGTCACCCAATAGTGAACATAAACCTAACATTACAAAGTAGAAAGCAAGGCATATTTCAGTTTATCTTAAACACCTAACTAAACAACTTTTAAAAAAATTTAATAGCGCATGTGCTAAAAAAAAATAAAATAGGAGTTTTTTTTTTTGAACGGCGAATGTCTCAATCATGTGAGCCACTGTTTCTAGGCCGTCATCAAAGTCTAGTTACCTGGACCTCCCATGAGCCACCACAACCACCCCAGGAGGAAACCCCACTGGGAAAAACCCCTAACCCTCCTCAGACCCATTTTTCGTTGCGGGAGGGATTTGAACCCAAGACCTCCCATATGGAAGAATCTCAGGTACCATTGAGGCACTGTCTCATTGGTAAAATAGGAGTTATAATTACCTGAGAGTACCGGACTAATGCTGTTCAACAAAATTGAAATAGAGAGGAGAAAAGAAAGCTCTGATACTGCATTTGCAACTCTATCATCATCTGTAAATAAGTAGGCAAGTTTTTTGCCAAACACCAAACAAAGAACGAAGAAGAACACGCCTATGACAACAGAAGTCCCCAATAAAACCTTTATGGAAAACCTTATTGCTTTCGCGTTTCCTTTCCCTAATTCATTCGCCACTCGAACCCTGATATATACAATACATGTCCAAAGTTATAATACAAAGTTAGTAATTAGTAGTCGGTAATAAGTTTGCAAGTTTATTTTGTTTTGATTATTAACTTCGTTTGAGTCAAATGTTTTAGTGTTAGACACGAAAACACATGACCAGATTACAATACTTTCTCGATCTCTAATCAGTTTAGATACTAGCTTAGTTTAGATATTTTTCATTTTTTTTGAACGGCTAAATTTTAGGATTAGTGGAGTATCATCGTGCCACCAGCAGTACCTCCCGATCGTATCCACATCAAAGTCACTAGTTCTGGAGGAAACTTATTACTTTGAGAAAACCCCCATATGGGATTCAAACCCAGGACCAATAGGTTCCTGAACCTTATCCCACCACCAAGATACCGTTAGACTGTGACCATTTAGATATTTTTCATAAGTGAAGTTGTTTGAAGTTTCTTATAGAATTCTTGATCACTTACCCTGCAGCACCTAAAAAGCCAACGCTTATCATAAATTCCCATACATTAATGTTCAAGCTGCAAAATGTGTGAAAAACAAGTTTCAGTTTTTTAAAAGATGAATCAATATGAGAGATTTGAACACGAGTTTAATACCAAATGGAGAAGGCGGATATGACAACCACTGAATCCGGCATGTATCCAGCAAATAAGACTAGGACAGAATTGTACCATAACTCCAAGCTACATATTGACAACAAGAATTAAATCACAGTGACCACTCTTAGTTTTAGAAAATGGGTTCTCAAATTCATGATTAGTATCATTTGAAGGGATCTCTTGGATCAATCTACCACAAACACAAACACAATGATTTTGTGATAAAACATGTTAGCTAATGCACGACTTAGGGTCAAAGAGGTGGTCAAATAAGTGAAGAACATGGAATGTTTAGCTAATGCACGACTTGGTTTTATCGATCTGTTCTTTCTAGATACCAACATTTGGTAACAGAGCAATCGATCTGTTTATGCCTAAGTATCCTCGGTTTGAAAACATGTCTGTAGTAACAACCTCGACCCGAAGGAAACTGGTACTGTTTCACTGCAGATTCCGACGTTGACATCCACCAATTATACAACTTGCGCTATCAAGATAGAAGCCGTGATGGATGCAAAAGGGCTCTGGGATGCCGTCGAACCACCAGTTGGTGCTGAGGAAGATCCGAAGAAGAACAAAACCGCTCGCGCGTTCATTTTTCAAGCAATTCCGAAGGACGTTCTGTTGCAAGTGGCAAAGAAAAGAACGGCATAGGAAAACTGGGATTCACTAAAGGTGAGGTATCTTGGGGCTGAACGCGTACAGAAGGCGCGTCTACATACTTTAAAAACTGAGTTTGAACTCCAAAAGATGAAGGAGGGTGATACGATTGATGATTTCGTTGGAAAGTTGAGCAGTATGGGGTCTAAGTACGGTAGTCTTGGGGCTACGTTGGAAGAAGGCAAATTGGTAAGAAAGGTTCTTGATTCATTACCAGACAAGCATTTTCAACTAGTTGCTTCCATCTAGCAATATTCTGATTTAGATCAGATGCCTTTCGAAGGAGCAGTGGGCCATTTGAAGGCTTAAGAAGACAGGTTAAAACTTCGTGCACCTAGTTCCAGCAATGGTTAGAACACGTTAATGTTCAGCAAGGTTGAATACCGCAACGATCAGAAACCGCATAATCGAGGAGGTTTCAGTGGTAATCGAGGTCGTGGGTCGACGGGGGATAGAGGTGGCAGGAGTGGATCACGGGGAAGAGGTTACAATCGGGGTAGAGGCGGTTGATGGAATAGTAGTTCACATACCGACTCTTGTAGCTCTACCAGAAAATTCAAAGATAAAAAGTATGTAAAGTGTTAAAAATGTCAAAATATGGGACATTATGCATTCGAATGTGATGGCGAAATGAAACAAGCAGATGAAGCAAATCTAAAATATATTGATAAACGAAATAGGTAAACACAAACTCACGATCTCCTTGTTTCTAGCAGCAATTCCAACGTCCACTTTCCATAAAACACGGTCATCTTAATTTGACCAATTCTATACCTTCATTTTGGAAGACTAAATACATGCAGAAACAAATAACCTGGAGACCCATTCATTGATCCATGAACCACGACCCGCAATCGTGAACTAACCCGCAAACAAACCAATTAACCCAACAATCACCCCCTAATCGGTTTGTTCATACTTTCACTCACGACACCGAACCGTCGTCTTTTGAACCATCCCGACCTATTCCGGACACCACGACCTTAACCGGTCATGTCCAAAGTCTCCCGGTTCAACCCAAAACAATCCACCACACTTGTGACATGTAACATGGCATTCCGCTCGAATCGTTCATTAACATCTTGGCTTTACTCGGATCAACGACCTCTTCCATTGTCACATCCAAACTCACCAGATTTGAACTTTCACTGCCATAATATTGTCAGACGTAGGTTCTACTGCCGATGAGCGCACCATCAAATCAAGTCATCAAACACCTGGCCATTATCGTTGTCCTCTCAACTCCACTGACAAGTTGGGAAGTAACCACAAACGGATGAAATCAATGCACTCCCATGTAGACTACGAACTGGATGCAATGAGGGAACTACCCGTCAAAGTTACGTACCAGTTCTCTCTTGTCATGCTAACCCTTCTTGTTTTGACCGCCTAAACTATTCTGATCATGCTTGTTCAAAGAGGCTTTTCCACCGACCGAGAAAACAAAGCCACCGCCTTTAACGTTTTCTTTCGCCCGCCAAAGGAACCGAATCCAAAGCACTTGCTATGACGGATCTTTCACGCTTGTTTTTCATGCAGACGCCGGCCTCCTCTTATCACGAAACAAACCAATCAAGGACTGCAAACCCAATAGCAGCACCCTACTGAAAACCGCTTGAACCAGCCCTTTTTCTCCTTCCTTTGATCACCATTAACAGCCATGGACCACCTATGCTCATCACCGAAATGTGTTTGTTTCGGGCCGCCACCTTTCAGCCGCCACCTTTCAACTAGTGCTTCTATCAACGCTCGGTCAAGTCTCCTATAGCCACATCGTATGACACCCCCAAAACCAAATAAAGTAATGTACCTTAAAACTTTACCCGTAAGAGTAATGTGTTTGTCATAGATTAGCTCCCAAAATGAACCGTCGTCACGTCTAAAATCCATTGTACAACTCTCCCCTTCTTGTGGATTTAGGAACAAATTTCTGGCCCGGTGTTCGGCTCCTAGGTACAACACGCGGTCATCCATTGGTCCCGGGATAAGATGCAAGTTCATGTTCATTGTAAGTAATTATTGGTTGGAATTAGTGATTGATAGTAAGTGATAATTGATTGAAGTGTGGGTTGAGACGATAGGAATGGATGAGTATTTATAATATGACGAAGCATTTTTAATAGATGAAAAGATAATTGCCTGCAACAATCTTATGACATGGATGACTATTCAACCACTGTTTGAGTAAAATATATGCAGGCTTGCACATGCCTGCAACCCATTTATGACATGGATGACTATTCAACCACCTTGCCAAATGAATTGCTTTAATCTAATGCATGAGACTATTCAACCAATGTTTGAGTAAAAATATATGCAGGCTTGCACATGCCTGCATTATTTGTGTTGTCTATTTGTGGTTCATCAATTGATAGATGAAAAGATAATTGCCTGCAACAATCTTATGACATGGATGACTATTCAACCACTGTTAGAGTAAAATATATGCAAGCTTGCACATGCCTGCAACCCATTTATGACATGGATGACTATTCAACCACCTTGCCAAATGAATTGCTTTAATCAAATGCATGAGACTATTCAACCACTGATTGAGTAAAAATATATACAGGCTTGCACATGCCTGCATTATTTGTGTTGTCTATTTGTGGTTCATCAATTGATGAGAAAGAGAATCCAAAGTTTAATACCGTTAGTTTGCTTTGTTCCTAAACCGCAACTATGAATTGCGGATTAATGGTTTTGTCCTAAACCGCAACTGTGAATTGTGGTATATTTGACACCTTACAAAGTTCAGATCTCTACAATAAAAATTTACTCCTAAACCGCAAATCTCGGTTTAACCATTTTCCTTTTTTTTTTTTGACTTTACCTTTATCCTAATTTTTTTTCTAAAATATACCATTTCTAAAAAAAATTCATTGTTGGTTCAGGCCTCAATATAACACACAAATCAGACACTATGGAACTTAAATTCTATTGTATTTTTGTAACTTTAATCGAACGATTATAAGGTGTAAATTGAAAGCAAAATGCCACTTCTATTTATATTAATTAATCTAAACAAAACACATGCTTAAATTAACCACAAACTAACGATCTCGTTGTTTCTAGCAGCAATTCCAACGTCCACTTTCCATAAAACATGGTCATCTTTGACCAGTTCTATACCTTCATTTTGGAAGACTAAATACATGCAGAAACAAATAACCCAGAGACCCATTCGAATGATTCATGAACTGCAACCTACAATCGTGAACTAACCCGCAAACAAACCGATTAACCCAACAAGAAGGAAGTGTTTGCTGATTTGGATGTAAGTGTTGCAGGCAATGTGCGATTTGGTGATGGTTCGAAAGTAGCAATCGAAGGCAAAGGAACCGTTGTGTTTGTGTGTAAAACCGTAGCCCAATTCATGATTCCCGATGTGTACTATATACCATCCCTGAATAGTAGCATCGTCAGCTTGGGGCTGATGACCGAGGAAGGCTTTGACGTAAGTATGAAACAGGAACTGCTGAGGGTGCATGATAACGAAGGAAGACTTATTATGAAAGTCCAAAGATCAAGAAACAGGCTACACAAAATTGAGATGAAGCCAAGTTTGCCACTGTGCATGTCTTCGGTGATCGAGGACGAGTCCTGGTTGTGGCATATATGCGCGCATGGGACACGTAAACTTTGGACCCTTGGAGGTCATGAGTAGAAAAGGTCAAGTTAGAGGGATGCCTAACACTCAACATCCAAAGAAGATTTGTGAGGGGTGTTTGGCGTCCAAACAAACAAGGCAAATCTTCCCAAAGGAAACTCAATGGCGAGCAACTGAACCTTTGGAACTGATTCATGCAGACCTTATTTGTGGTCCTATTTCACCACAAACGGAAGGAGGTAACCGGTACTTTCTTCTAATAGTAGATGATTTCTCACGATATATGTGGGTTTACTTGTTGAAGCAAAAGATGAAGCATTCGATCGGCATGTTCAAGATATTCAAAGCAAAGTTTGAGAAAGAAAGTGCTTGTAAAGTCAAGATGCTTCGAACCAATCGCGGGGGTGAATTCAACTCCCAACAGTTGTTTGATTATTGTCAACATGAAGGTATCAAGTGACAACTGACATCTCCTTATACACCTCAACAGAATGTTGTTGTGTATGTGTAGTCGGAGCTCCTGAGGAAAAAAATAAATAAATAACTCTAAAAAATAAATAAATAAACCGATTTGAGTCGAATAGTAACTCTAAAAAATTAGGAATTAAACTAGAATACTCAAATAAAAGTTGCAAAGTCATTTAATTTTCTATATAAAATTAATGAATATTAATTTAATATTAGTAATCATATGTAGGCATGTAGCTTAATTTCTAAAAGCTAGCGTAATGCAATCAAGAAGGATTAATTATTTCCAAGTATTTTGATCATGAAGAACACTATTTTTTTTTTGAACGGCGAAGGTCTCAATCGTGTGAACCCACTATTTCCAGTCCATGTCACCAAGGTTTAGTTACCTGGACCTTCCATGAGCCACCACAACCACCCCAGAAAGAAACCCCACTGGGAAAACCCCTGACCCCCCTCAGACCTCTATTTCGCTGCGGGAGGGTTTTAAACCCAAGACCTCCCATTTGGAAGAATCCTTGGGTACCATTGAGACAATGACTCATTGGTATGAAGAACAGCTAGTACTTACCAGACCATGATTCCTGAGGATATAGAGAGCTTCACCACAGACAGCAAATCCTTAAAAGCGGCCACCGTAAATCCTTTCCATGAATGCGGACACCATCCACCAAAAATGTATATGAATTCTCCGATCACAAGAACCCATGAAGAAATCGACAGCGCAATCATGGCACCCGGAATACCCATGTTCAGCTTATACACCAAAAGCAGTGACAAAGGTATATGGATGGCAAATTGAAAAACTGAAGCCCATGCAATGATCATGTTCTTTGACTGTGCTTGTAGATACATTTGTATAGTAAAGCTAAAAACATAGTTATATGCAAAGGGAATGAACCACAATGATATGTATCCACCACTTTTTGCTATTGATTCCTCCTCACCAAAAAGTTGAAAGATTTGGGTACCAAAGATGAAGATAGGGAGCAAGACTGTCAATGTAACAAAGTTTACGATCCATGATCGTTGCAAATAAATGCCCATCATACGGCTCTGTCCGCCTCCAAATGCTTGTCCACAAAGGGTTTCAGTTGCACTTGACATTCCCAGCTGCATGTTCATACATTCGAATTCAAAGGAAAATGGCCAGTCGATCAAAATAGCATATATTTATCCTAATTCATGCGACGGGTATCTATTTTGTATAGTTTAAACCTTTCGATATTTATAAATGTGTTGCAATAATTATCATGTTCTGAGTTTAAACCGGAGATTAAGTAGTGCCAACGACCACTGGGTCGGAAGTCTTATGGGTCGCAAGACCAGGTCAGGTAGCTAGCCTCGCTTAGCAAGTATTTAATTAACGAGCAAAGTTACCCGCACACTACATTAGCACAACTAATTTGTAGGGCAGCTTTAAGGTTTTTGGGGCCCAAGCCAATTACAGAAATTGAGGTCCTATTTGTAAAAAGAATTTCGATAAAAAGTTATAGTTATAATTTATAAAAAAACATAAAAATGTGTTAAATTTCCTCTATCTGCATAAGTTTAGTCATTGGTTGATAATAATCTAAAATAACTGTTAGCTAATAATAATAATCATAATTTTCACTTTCGTTATCAAATGTAATCCAGTAGGATAATCATTCAGGATTTGCACTCGATTGTAAATTTTTAGTGCTTATGCCGGTGGAATTGCACTCATAATGAAAGTAAAATTTAGAATTATCATTTGTTGATCTATTAGTATGGATTAATAACGGCCAATATGTCATCGATTAGATGATGAAAATCCATTTTATTTAAAGGAAATGTATATATAAACAATAAAAGATATAAACAAAGAATACTAGAAAGTATAATATTTACTTAATGATGATATTTTACAA
Source organism: Mikania micrantha (assembly GCA_009363875.1). Lineage (NCBI taxonomy): Eukaryota > Viridiplantae > Streptophyta > Magnoliopsida > Asterales > Asteraceae > Mikania > Mikania micrantha. The sequence continues at coordinate 50,463,653 of CM018689.1, read as the reverse complement.
CTCTAGCCCTCTTTGTTAGTCACTTTGATACCCATTTAACACTCGAAAGCTTGTTTAAATCTTTCACTTGTAACATTAATAAATATTAATTCCAACGACAAGCAAAATTGAAACAAAACCAAGAAGGTGTAATTACTTGAAAAGATATAAACCTAAACAAACTTTCATATGACAATATGAGAGGACTCTTTATTTTTTAATATCTAAGACAACAAAACAAATAACTTGTATGATTAAAAACAAGCAATCTGGATGATTAGAGCGCTAAAAGTTTGGGTAGGGGTGTTCAAAAATCCAAAATCCGAAATAAACCAAAACCCGAATCATATTCGAAACCGAAAAAACGATTCGAATCTTGATTCGGGTTGTTCGGGACGGATTCGGATTTTTTATTATTAGTAATTTGGGTTGTTAGGGTTGTTCGGATATCTGAATAATCTGATTATGAGCCAATATGCCATTATTAATTTTGAGTTGTTCGGGTTGTTCGGGCTGTTTAGATGTTTTTATGAATCATGAAATTTATTTAGACTATTTTATTAAGATGTATTTGTGAATGTTTTTTTATTTTATTTTGAACATTAAAGTATTGTATTATAAATCTAACTAGAAAAATGTTTAATTTTAGAACCAAAATATAGGGGAAAAAATAGCAAACCAGGAACAAAGAATTAGGAAATTTTTATTTACCTTTATTCGGGTTGTTCGAGTTATTCGAATTTATCCAAATCCAATCCGAATCCAAATTCGAATAGATTCAGGTCAGATGAGATTCGAACTAGTTCGGATCGGATCGGGTTTGGTTCGGATGGAAGAGAAGAAATCAAATTCGAATAACTCGTAATCCGACCTGATAAGCATTAGGCCCTTACCTCAAACTTTCTCAAGTGAAGCCGGCCCAGCTGGTATCCACCCACCAAAATGTGACATGTCATCTATTTTATTTTATATTTAAATGTATTATTTTTGGGTTTTTTGATAATTTTTTTTTTCAAAAACGTGTTTTTAAATAAAAAATTCAACTAAATATTTAAAAGTTTTAGTTTATTAAAAAAATTAAATTTATTTCTTATAAACACTTTTATAACAGTTTTTTTAAAGAGTTTTATATTTGTTTTCTAAATTTCTTTAAAAGAGTTTTTGTCCTTTTTTATTAATTTCCCTCAACAAATAGAATCTCTGTTTTTTTAGATTATAAGAATATAATTTGAAGTGTAAGAAAATATTGTATATGGGCCGTTAGGGGTGTGCATAAAACCGAAAAAACCAAAATCAAACGGGTTTAAAAACCCAAAAACCGAAATATTTGGGTTTTGTGTTTGAATTAAACCTATTCACACCCTTATGGGCCGTCCTTCCGTTATGGACCTTGTTAAATTTTTAATAGAGCATATACGACAAAAAAAATTTTATCACATAATATTTTTTTAAAGTGATCTCATAAATATAATTAAGTAATAATTAAAAGCACTAAAATTGGTCAAAATTCGTGTCATTTTGGAGTGACCACATAAAATTTTTAATGTGACCCCGTAAATATAACTTTCCTATCCTATTAATAAAAACTTTTCATGTCATTTTGTTAAGATTCATGAGTAATGTCAAAGACCACATTTATATATGTATTATGTAGGTATAATTTCAACTTATTATTTATATTCATTTTGGCTTTAAAATATTGTAATTAACTACTCTCTTAAGATTTGTGCAGAATTATCTTTTTATCCTTCTCATATACATTATAATACAGTAGTAAATGCATTGTTTTCAGAATCAGACCAGACTGACCGGTCGAACGGAGAACCGGTGGGTTGGCCGGCCCAAAATGTGCTTGTGAACCGCCTTCAAACGAACCAGCCAGTTCACTGGTCGGACCGGATTTCAGTTTTTTTCATTTTTTATATTTTTTTAAGTAAAATCCAAAGAATGAAACATTAAAACCAAATCTTATATTTTTTTAACATGATTATGTTTATTCAAATATTATTTATGTTTGATTAAATGTGTTTATAATTGTATAAATTTTTTTGGAGTATCATATATATTCATTATGTCATCCTGTTTTTGAATCCGGTCCGACCAATAACCAGTAAGACGTCCAGTTTAAAGTCTGATATGGTTCTTTATGTACATCAAACTTACAAGTATTCCATTGACAAATCGGACGCTAAGCGTTTGGACGAGTGCATAACCAGCAAGATCTATATCACTTATATGTCCGACGAATGATTGGGTGACAACAATGGTTCCGAATGCACAGACCAAGGATACGACAGTAGGCAATGCAACCCTCCATATTTTTTTGGATTCGTCCCATATCCTTTGTGTCAACTCGCCTTCTACTTCTTCTTCTTCTTCTTCATTTCGAAGAAGCATTGTTTCGACCCCGTCATCCATCCTGAGAATGAATCCTAAAATTATAAATTAAACAAACATGTCGTTGATGATTCGTGAAATTCAATTTCATTATCACGTCTTTGTAAAAAATGATTATTAAGAAACAAGTACATGGCTCGATATTCAATAAGAAAACGTAGATGGTATGTAAAGAAAGGTGTTTAAAGTTGAGATGACTCCATTCTAAAAAACTAATAAATGTAGATCTAGGAAAATTGTGTCATTATAGAAATGAGAAATGTTAAAAAAATCGGCCTAGGCAGCTAGACGCCCATTTACCTTGTCGATTTAGCTCTAGTTGGTGTTTCTAGGCGGCCTAGTTAGATCTTTTTTTTTTCGACTTTTTTAGGGTAAAAGGGAGCCAAATCCGTGACTTTTCGAGCGAAGCTCCATTGAGTCCCGTATCGATTATCGAAGGAATTCCTATAAGTATGAAACCCATATGAGATACGGAGGAATAGACTATTCTTTTTTTTTAATTACGTTGGTTGGGAGATGTTGAAGCTGCATAGATTATTTGTATTGTGTCTATTATCATCAACCAAGGAGAAAATATAGAATGAGAGTGTGTTAATAATTCCATATTAATCTGAATCAATACATACGCTCAGGATGAACGCTGGCGGCATGCTTAACACATGCAAGTCGGACAGGAAGTGGTGTTTCCAGTGGCAGACGGGTGAGTAACACGTAAGGGAGGTGATCCAGCCGCACCTTCCAGTACGGCTACCTCCCCTTTTCTGACGAATCATATGGTTTTATGATTTCATTGCCCAATAAAACTATCAAATGAAGTGTAATTACAACTGAAACAATGGGGGATAGAATGAAGCTTGCACCATTTGCTTCACCGAGTCAAAGAATTAACCTCTTCTGTTGGAAAATAGATAAAAAAAAATGCATATTTCATAATTATGAAAAATTATGTAGTTAAAATGACTGATAATAAATACGTAAGCAAATATTAAAAAATCATTTGTAGAACACTAAAAACCGTCAATCACCCAAATTTAACATTAAAAAATTAAGTTTTTTAAACTATAAAATAAAATATTAAAAAGTTTGAAAAATCATTTGATAAGAAAGAAAACATTAAATAAAATAGTGAGATGTGTTTGTGACCCAAGCCCAACAAAAGAAAAGGTAGTGGAAGTGTGGAACTGTGGAAGTGTGGAACTGCGACCAAGAATCCGAACTATAATTGAAACAGGTCCTAAACCTGTTCTGGTTTTTCATCGTAACCGGAACCGGTTCCATCTTTACCGGTTCAAAACCCAAACCCATGAAAAACTCAAACCTAACCCAACCGAAACCGGCTCTTGACTTTATCGACCAAAACTAAAACCGGTTTTTGCACCTCTATAAGTACGAACACGTGCTAATGAGCTTATAGCTCAACTGACACCATGATTCTCATAAAGCTTAGACTTTGTGAGATCATGGGTTCAAATCTTGGCCAAAGTGGTCAACATGAGTTTTATCACATAGTGGATTTCCTCCTGAGGAACATGTGGATTTGCTCGGTTCAACGGTTGCCAACACCTGGGCTTTAGATACCGGAAAGCTGGTAGCGAACTGTGATCGCAGCGCATGGGTTGTTGGGTCCAAAAGGCATGCCACTGAGTATAGGTGTTCACGGTTCGGTTCGAAACTGGCCAAACCGGTCATCGTTCGGTTTCACGATCGGTTTTTTTTTATAAACATTTGGTCGGTCGGTTTCGAAAGTTTGAAACCGTAATGAACGGTTTGGTTTATGGCTTTTTGCCGGTCGTAAAAAACTGGGCCAAAAAACCGGTCGTAAAAAAGGGGACCGGACCGTATGTATATATGTATGTATGTGTGTGTGTGCGCATTTTGATTTGTATATACTATTTAGTTAAAGTTATTGGTTGTTTGGTTAGTCCTTGACGTTTTATAAATTTGGAAAGTAAGTTGGTTGTTTTTGTACTTGCTGGTTTATTTTTGGATATCATGTTTTCTAGACAAATTTTGCATTTGATAACAGGTTTTGTAATAGTAAATATTTTTTACTTCTTATATTTTATAAAGGTTTTGTAATGTTTTTTTACACAGTTTATAATTTTGGACAAGTTAGTAATATAAGTTTTTTTTTAACAAAAGTAGCCTTTACTTTTTATTTTTCATGTCAAAACCGGAACCAAACCGTTTATAACGGTTCAGTTTGGTTCGATTTTTATTTTTAACGGTTCAGTTTTGGTTTTTAATATTTAAAAACCGTTATTAACGGTTCGGTTTACGGTTTAACCAAAAAATGTAAAAACTGGACCGTGAACACCCATACTGCTGAGCCCTTGCTAGCTTTTCTAAAAAAAGTACGAACACGTGGTTGGCCAAAGTTAAATGCGCATAGACCTCGTTCCTTCCCGAATAACATAGGAAAATGAAAGAAAACATTAAATAAAGTAGGTGTGTAACAGTGTATATTTTTTTTGAACGGCAATACTATCATACTCTTAAATTACACCTAATTTCCACCTTGAAACAAATGAAAAAAATACACACAAAGCGTTAAAAAATTTAATAAATATAAAATAAAATATTAAAAAAATCGAAAAATCATTTGATAAAAAAGAATGAAAACACTAAATAAAATAGGGATATGTGTGTGACCCAAGCCCAGCAAAAGAAAAGTTGGTGCAACTGTACTGAGGTGGGCAAAAAACCATGTTTTTGAACCGGAACCGAAAACCTGAACCAGTGGGTACAAGTGGCTTCGGTTTCTCATACAAAACCATAATTATCGGAACGGGTTTCATCTTTACCATGCCAAAACCAAAACCGGTACCTAAACCGGCCAAAAACCGACAAAAAGGGTCAAAATCCCGAACTTAACTAGAACAAATTATTGACTTGGCTGAACAAACCGAACTAGCTTGAAACTGAAACCAATTAAAAAAAAAACCCGTTTTGTGGGCCTCTAGAAGTACGAAGAGATGGTTGGCCGCTAAAGCCCACTTTCTATTAATATACTGGTAGAGGTGGGAAAACTAGTTTCCGAGGCTAACCCAGCCCAAATCAAGGCTATGAATGGAGAATCGACCCTATTGACGTGACGAGACTTGTGCAATCACGAATTCGACGTACCGGTTCGGTCTTCCAAACCATTTTATAAACCGGTATTTGACACCCCTCAAACCGGTTAGGGTGAAACCAGTCTGAACTGCCGGTTTGTAATATGTTTGACATAATCATCTTCCAAACCGGTTTCAACCCCTTCAAACTGGTTCTATAGGTTTGACATCCTTATCTCTTAAACCGGTTTCCAAACTGAACCGGTATTCACCCAAAATGGTTTTGACCGTCCGTTGACCAAACCGATTCGGTTCTCAAAATAAACTGGTTTAGAGAAAAAAACCGGTTTGTGCAACCCTAGATACTGGCATTTGAAAAACCATTTAATAAAAATGAAAGAAAACATTAAATAAAATAGGTATGTAATAGCGCGTATGACCCAACAAAACAAATGAAAAAAAATACACACTAAACATTTAATGAAAGTGTAAATATGATGTATAGAACATAACAAAAGCATGTAATATGCAAACAAATCAACTCCCGGAACAAAATTATATTAAAAGTAAAAATCATCATTTGATTGCGGAGTAAGGGTCAAGGGGTGGGTTCATGATCCTGTCCATCCGAAAGTTGTCTTTTGTCTTTTTACTTCGTTTAAACACGAATTAAAAAAACAAAAACAAAAATGAAAACAAAAACAAAAACAAAAAAAGGTTAACAGAAGGCTCACGGTGAAGGGGAGTGGTATTTTTGTGAGTGTGAGTCATGCGGGGTGGCTCACGGCACCCCTCACGACTCACACGAGTTGCTCTCACAATATTAGTTGATGATGATAATTGATAAAATTAGAGAATGAAATAAAATGAGGGAGAGAGATAGACACCTGTTTTATGAGAAAATATGATTAAGAGGAAATATGTCTTCAGGCAAATAAGCAAAGGGATAGTGAGAGGAGGAAAGACGATGCTATTTATGAATTATGATGGGGTGTTTAAAAAATCTTAAGGCGAATAATGAATTAAGAAAAAAAGGGATAAATTCACAGAAATGTAAATAACTTTTCATTTTGTTCCAATCAAGTCACTCAAACTTTTTTTTTGTTCCAATTGAGTCATTCAAGTTATTTTTATGTTTTAATTCTATGTTTTTTTACCTAAATAGTAGGTAATATATGTTGATATAAGTTTGAATGAATAAATTTTAAAAAAATATAACTAAGTTGAATAAGTAATTATTAGTTATTAATTTTTGTTCTATGTTAGATATTAGTTAAAATTAATAATTATTGATTCAAGTCAGTCATTTCTTTTAAATTATTCACTCAAACTTATATCAACATGTATTACCAGCAATTCAGGTTAAAAACATAGGATTAGAACACCAAAATAACTTGAATGACTTAATTGAGACAAAAAAAGTTTGAATTACTTGATTGAAACAAAATGAAAAGTTGGTTACATTTATATCAAGTTTTCCCTTAAAAAAAAAGATGGAGTGTTTGATAAATCTAGAGCCCTATAATGAAATAAAAAAAAAACAAGAAGAAGAGAATTTAATGTGTTTATGTAAGAAGATTAATAGATCCCAATCTTTATATATACTTTTATACAAATAAGTTAACTAAAAATCATTATTTCTTAAATTTATTTTTTATTTCCTAAGCTCTCACACATTTTATTCTTTATCTTTATTCTTATTTTCTTTTTTATTATTTTTTTCTCTTATTTTCATTTACAATATTAAATATTCACTATTTTGTGTTGTTATACTAATTTTTATCTAACAAAAAAAGATTGCGTTTGTCAAATGGGTAGCGTGTATACATCATTTATATAGGAGTAAATTGTCATTTTGCTCCTTATGGTTTGGATGAATTTGACATATTCATCCAAATTCTTATTTTTTGCCAATTTGACATTATGGTTTCTGGTTTTTTGCCATTTTGCTCCACCTTGCTAACTCCATCCAAAAAGCTAGTTAAGTTTAAGGGTTTTTTTGTCTTTTACTTTGAACCCTTAACAAAAATTAGAAAATTGCAAAAATAACAAATAATTTCAATAACATATATGGGAAACATAAATCTTTGCTTTTATTTTACATGCATTGAAGCTTTTGTACATTTTTTTTATTCTTTAACCATTTGTGTTGTAAGACCTTGTTAATTTATATTTATATATATAATTTAAAAGAAGACTTAGACTATGTGCTTTTCTTTTATCTAACTAATATTTAATGTGTTTTTTTCTTTTAATTGAATATTTTTTACGAGTTTATATAACTATGTCATGTAATAAAATAGTATTTACAAAATAAAAATAAAAAAACTCAAGAATACTATTTATTACATTACATTGTCTAATTTATTTGTATGTTTTTCGTAATAACTGGAAGGCAACCGATATATCTGTTTAGATAGTTGTTTTGTTTTTTGTATTCTTTGTTTGTTTTTGAAGGAAACACATTATAACAAATTGGAACTGGAATTGATGTTTCTATCATGAGGACGACCCTGATATGTTTATATGGGCAAACTGATAGGCTTGGAATATGCAATGCAAGTATTTGAAAGTTTGGTAAACAAGGAAGTATGTACATGGAATGCAGTAATCAGTACTCTTGCTTCAAACGGGAAAGAGAAGTAGGCTATAGCCACATTTTAAAAGATGAGTTGATTTTTGATATTTTCATATTTTGGTTAAGGGAGGGAGTGTTGATTTTTGATGTTGGTTGTTGAAATTATTTGTTATTTTTGTAATTTTCATATTTTTGTTAAAGGTTTAAAGTAAAAGACAAAAATACCCTTAAACTAATTTTTTTTTTTTGGATGAAGTTAACCAAAGGAGCAAAATGGCAAAAAACCAAAAACCATGATGTCAAATTGGCAAAAAAATAAGATTTGGATGAATATGGCAAATTCATCCAAATCACAAGAAGTAAAATGACAATTTACTCTTTATATAGACATATATATTATGTATAAAAGCCACTCATATGTAAACACGATTTGCCTTTGACACTTGACAGAATTACCTAGGGATGAATGAACGCGCTAGGCCCATGTATTTAAATTAGATTTGTGTTGTATTCTATTTTTTTTTTACTCAATTTTAAATGCAATGCAAAAAAAAAAAAAAAAATTAGAAAATAACAGAAGGTGTATCATGGGTTATGTGTTATCATATGATTCGAGTCTTGTTCTGTGATATCCTGAGTTTAAGTGTTGCTGTTCTAAAAAAACGTGAAATAAATTATTATTATTTTTGAACTGCAACACAAGTAAGAGTGCGTCAAGCCCCCGGCCCTCCGCTAGGAAGACCGAAGTATCTACCCCATGGGACACGTGACAGTCATTGTTATTCATTTATTTGAGTAATTATATGTATATGTGTATGTGTGTGTATATGTATATGTATATGTATATGTATATGTGCGTGTATAACAAATATGATATAAAAAAATAAAAAAAAATTATGTAAGTATCATTTTACACATGTTACACATTGGTTTAATGTAACAAATTATAAAATCGTAATTTTTTAAAATATATGTAACAAGTAATTATAATTATTTTTTTTATTTTCTTATAATATCATATATTAACAAAAATAAAATTGTTTGTTGAATGTTAAACTAGATTTCATATGTTTTCAAAATTCGTATGGGTTTTAATATATCTATCCCTTAACAAGTTCTACAAACTCTTGCAATTTTGAAGTCAAGTTTTCATTGTCAATGTGGGACTAGCCCACTTAAAATAGGATGTCATGGGTTCAATCATATACAAAGGTGTAATTGTGGTGTAATTTAGGTGAGAGTAAATTGCCGTTCAAAAAAAAACTAATTCTTTATATCTAATAAATATAAATAATTAGAAATATCTATCAGTTTTGTAGAAACATTTCAAAGTTTTTTTTTTCTTATCTCTTCTATTATATATTAGATATCACAGTAGGCATATATTTTAATTTTTGTCGCTTTCCTTTTAAAAATAATATTTTTTTTATTTAGTAAATAATATGATTACGGTCTAAGTTTTTTTCTTTATTTTTTTTAAAATGTTTATATTAAATATATGATACTTTATTTAAAAAATATTTATTTAAACATATGTTAAACATTGATTATAACTTAGTTGACAAAATATTAAATTAACTGGCATTGGTTGTGACTAGTAATATAAATAAATATTTGTTATTAGTCAAATAGCCCACGTTAGACTAATAATTTTGTAAATTAACCCACTTGGTACGTTAACTAGACATGTTTTCATCAAATTAAGTAGATATGTTTATGATCAAAACCAGTGTATTAAAACATGGATTAGGTTTTGGCTACTCAGGTGGTTCGGCTATGTGCTCTGAACCGTTTTTGGGCAAACCGGCAATCTGACTGAAAACCGCCCGGTTGAACCGGCTTTTTAGCTATATCATATTTGGATTTTTTTTTAAATTTTTCTATATTATATATATACACACATTTGTATAATATTTATGATGTCATCAGATTTTTAAATCTAGGTCAACCGCTGACCAGCAAAAAGAATGGTTCAACAGTCGGTTAGGTTTAAAAAACATTGACAAAAGCCCATTCTGAACTGACGGAAAATTCGACAAAAATTGACACGGACGAATGCCGGCAATGATTTACCATTGCAAAATCCGATAAGTTCTCACATACAAACGACTGAAAAGCCTGGCTATATATTTTTACTAGGTTATTACCTCGCGTATTACACGGGTTGATCATCAATGAAAATAATTATATTATTTTTTTAAACACTGATTTTTTCAATGTTTGTTTCCTTGAATATTTATGTTTTAAAATATTGCTTTTAAAAATTTTATATTTTATAATAAATTCTTTTTTTAAACAAGTTTTTTAATGTAAATATATTTTTAATGTAGTAAAAAATATTTTTCTTACCTTAAAAATGTATGACAGAATATTTAAGATTTTATATTATTATTTAATATGATGTGTATTTAATAGGAGCGAGATGCGGGAAATCAAAGTTGAAAAGTTATAAGAACGCGCCATGTGTCCTTGTAAACTTTGATTTATTAGTATAGATAGAATATTCTTTACGTTACCGACGGACTAGCGACGATCTACCAGTCAGAAAGCGGTTTCCACAAACAACGACCAGCTGTTGTACCGATGTCTGTTGCGTATAATCATCTTACTTTTGAGGGTTATGGTGATAATTGGCGCCAAATTGATGACATGCTATTTAATTTTCCATTTTCGAGTTCTTTTAGTTCGGATGAAAACCGTCCACATCCGTCGGTAATTTGTCATCGGTAATTCTCCTTGTTCTGATAGTGTCGAATTCTACTAATGTTAGTAGTGATCTTAACGAACTGAACGTTCATCGAATTATTCGTGAACCGTTCGACAGGAAGTTCGTTTATGTTAATTCGTTTAACAAATGAACAAACACGAAAAAGAATTTTGTTTGTTTAGTTAAAGGAACAAACATAAACATAGGTTCTATTTTTTTCATTTGTGTCCGTAAACATTCGGTATTGTGTTCGTTTACGTTCGTTTATGTTCATTTATTATGTTTATGCATTTAATGTGTTTTATATTCTTAAATTATGTTACAAATCTGTGCATTACACAAGTTAAATAAATAAATTTTAAAATTATTTATTTTAAATAGCATATCATATATATATATATATATATTTCTCAAAGATGTTTTATAAAAATTTTATGAATATGACTTATGATGTACTCATATTATTTACCAAAAATAATAAAATCATTAATATTTAATAATAGAGATTAGAAAAAATTGAAATTTTATAAAAATGGACCTAAAAGTATTTTAATATAAAAGAAAGGCGAGAAATCAAATTTAGAAATCATGTTCTAGAAAAATATTTTTTTATTATAAAGTATAGATATATATATATATATATATATATATATATATATTGATATAGATTTTTTATCTTTAAGTTAATATCATAATATTTAAAGTAGAAATATAATCATTTGAAATTTGTGTCTTGTTAAAAACATAGTAATTTGAATCTTAAATATTTGAAACATTAGTTTAGGTAATTTCAATTAAGGATTATTATTTCAAAAATTATATGAAGTGTTTAATTTTATATTTATATAAAATAATTATCTTTAATGTTTAAGATTGAAGATGTTGATTTTTAAACGTTAGGATCTAACCAAAGGGATTCTAGCTAGAGGCGGGCAAAAAACCCGAATCGTAACCGACAACCCGAACCGGAACTGAAACAAAAAAAAAGGGAACCGGTTCCACCTTTACCCGGCCAAACCCAAACTGGAACCGAAAACCTTAACCGGAATTGGTTGTACCCGAACCGGTGGGAGCAGACGGTTCTGGATTCTCATATAAATCGGAACCGGTTCCACCTTTACCCGGCCAAAACCCGAAACCGAAACCAGCCAAAACTCGAACCAGAACCGGCCAAAAACTGGAAACGAAGCCAGAACCAGTTGTTTACTTTGTTGACCGAAACCGGTTTCAAAAAAACCGGTTTGCCCACCTCTACTTGTAGCCCATTGGTTACCCCCCCCCCCTCCTATTCCGAATTCCCCAGAGCTTCCGGTAGCACAACCGAGACAGCGACTGGTTCTCTGCCCCTGCGGGGAAGTTAATTTTTTTTAGCCAATCACAATTGCCTTTCTAAATCGAATAGATTTTTGATTCGATTTAGAAATCATGAATTATCTCTTTGGTTGCACCCCCTCTTAAAAATGACAGAAAAACGAGTGGCCAAAAACGACATGACTTCTCTATGAGATGTCTTGGGTTCAAATCCGGGCCAAGACATATTTGTTGAGACATGGTAAGAGGGTTTACCTAGTTGTAGGGTCTCTCTTGTGGTGGGCTCGAACGTATGACACAGAGTGTCAAATCTAAGAAGACGATGGAAATCTCGACTTAGGTGTTTGCATTTCAAGCTGCTAAAAAAAATTGGGATCTAACATTGTTCCTCACCTAACAACCACTATCTCGTACAATAATGCAAAACGCCATAAATTGGCTTTGTTTAGTCTCTCACATATTTAATTCAGTCTAGACTCCTGAACCATGATTGCAACACACCACTCACGGGAGGATTTTTTTTTAACGGCCAACTAATCAACTGCCGTGTACCTCGTACGCGACCTCCAATGGCTAAAGGATGCCCAAACTTGCCACTAGTCCAGACGGACGGAGCCTCTAGCCCACTAGCCACCAATTCCAGGGAAAAACCCGACCCAAGCACCCGCCCAAAGGCACGACAGTGAAAGAGCGGTAAAAACCCATGACCTAAGTCTCCTATCACTTCTCACATACCTCCATCTTACCACTAGGACAAGACATCATTGGTACTCATGAGAGGATCTTATCTTATAAGACTTGGGGTTACACAACTTGATTGAATTTCAAACTCTTAATAATATGTAATTATGTATACGATTAAATTTTTTTATCTGATAGAATTTTTTAAAGTAATCTCATACAATATAATTTATGATTGAAAATGCTAAAATTGATGATGGTTGAATTGTTATTCGAAGAATAATGTATCTTGCTCTTAAAATTAAGTCTAGTTCAAATCTAAGTGCCAGCAAAGCGTTCCTTGTATCCAAAAAATAATCATAACTCCATAAGTCATTCAAGTACTTGATTGACTATTTAGCAATGTTAGTCTAGTGGTTAAGACTTGACTATTTCTTCTTAAAGGCTAGGGTTTAAGTCTTACTGGTGACACTTTGATGGATACCAGACGTGGAGAGAAATCTTGAGCTTAATCTCGGGTTCTGAACCAATAGGGGCGAGGGTTTACCCGTTGCACGGGGTTCCCGCGCATCAGGAGATACGGTCTCATGGTCAGCGATCGAGGAATCGATCTTAGTTACCAAATGTCAGGATAAGTGAAGGTAGCACGATGAGACCCTCTGCTGTTCAAAAAAAAGTACTTGATTGACTTGTTCTGTTGATACGAACCCCATTCTTAGATTCACGTACATAGTAATTGCAGGTGCCCGTGCATGCCCTAATGCTTCCGATTAAGAGTTAATCATTAAAGAAATTTCAAGTAGTAGCTGAAGAGCTATGATAATATAAATCATTTTGAAGCCAACTGATGGACATGGGAGGCCCTGGGGAGGGGCAAACCCGACCTCTATCCAGGGCCCAATTATAGCAAGGGCACAAAAATTTTAAAAATCGTTTTTAAATTATATATATTTACTTATATCTTCAAATACAAAACCGAAAAAACACAAGTTTATACTTCACTAGGGGCCTTTTTTCTCAGTACATCCAGGACACTTGAATTCTCAGGGCCGCTCCTGCTGATGGGTCTCAAACTCAAGCAACCACCCGATTCGTTGAATGAGCAACCTCTAGTAATCTGTTGATACGAACCCGATTCTTAGATTCACGTTTTTGCATTAGCACCATCCGATTTATTGAAAGAGTAGCCTCAAGGAAATAGTTGATACGAATTCGTGGCTAGTAGCGGTGATAATAAAACACCATTGATATGATGCAAATCCTTACACCATCGAGGAGGTGGATCCCTTGGAGGAATTGCCATTGACAACCCAACCCACAACCAAAAAACACGTGGTTAACACGAGTCTAGTTGTCGTTAAGATATGACGCATGAGCCGCAAAATATGCTCTAAAAGCCCGCATGACAGAACTGCAAAACAAGCTAATGTTTGACACAGAGCCGGCTCCTTTTATTAAAAAATTACGCAGTGCAGAGGGCCTCATACTTTTTGGGGCTCATTTTACAATGAGTTTTGAGCCGCTATAGTATGATTTTTAGGCTTAATTTTTGGGTATTATTACTATTTATTTGATTGATAGAGAGGAAAGAATAAAAAACAAAACAAAAAAACTCTTATTTCTAAAATGGATCAAAATAGAGGTGCTCAAACCGGTTCGGTTTGGTCAACGCATGGTCAAAACCGGTTTGGGTGATTTAGGATGTCAAACCTATAGAACCGGTTTGAAACCGGTTTGATGGGGTTGAAATCGGTTTGGAGGGCTTGAAACCGGTTTGGGAGATGAGGATGTCAAATCTATCCCAAACCTACGGTTCGGACCGGTTTGGAAACCGGTTTGGGTGAAACCGGTTTGAGATCGAGATATGACCGGTTTGGAAACCGGTTTGGTTGTGCAACTCTAGATCAAACAAGTCACGCCTCAACAAACACTATAGGAGAACAAAGCTATAAAAGGTAGGGTGTACACGGTCCGGTTTCAAACCGCAAAACCGTCCAAGCCGGTCACTGGTTCGGTTTCACGGTCGGTTTTTTCCCCATACATTTAGTCGATTGGTTTCAAAAGTTTGAAACCCTACCGAACGGTTTGGTTTACGGTATTCATTAAAAACCGGTTGTAAAAAACCGGCTTAGACCGTGCATGTTTATACATACATACATACATACATACATATATGTATGTATAGGATTGATGATTTAGGTGTTATTCAATAAAATATATTATATTTGGGATTGCAATGTGATTAACCCGTCTCAAACCGTAAAATGATTCGTTTTGATTTGGTTTTAATTTTTAACGAGCTCAAAAAGCCCAAAACCAGAAAGCCGAAATCCAAAAGGCTCAAACCGTAAATCAAATCAAAATCAAACCGTTAATAACGGTTTGGTTTGGTTTTATTTTCTAATGTTCGGTTTTGGTTTTAGTTATTCATAAACCGCTATTTACGGTTTCACCTAAAAACCGGACCACAAACGTCCCTAATATAGGGTCGCCTAAGCTTGCAAGAGAGCAAATGAATCAAAGAGACGTATGGAAAGAATGTAAGTTCTCGAAGGGATGCAAGACCCCGGATTTTAATACCACCTAGGGCCCTCAAATTGATTGGGCCGGCCCTGACTTTGACATTATCAATAGCATTACCCTGGACCCTAAAGGAGCCGTGATTAATTACACCAAAGGGCTTCTAGCTTAGTTATACCCCTTGACTTCTCTTATGAAATGTCTTGAGTTCGAGTCTTTCTTAGAGCAACTTCTCCTAGAAAAGCAGGGTTTTCTCAGTGAATGATTTCCTCCTGAATTTGTGAGATATATGTGGTGTGGCTGATGTACAAGCTTTCCTTTGGAGACGTACCTGCCAATCGACTGTTGCCGTTCAAAAAAAATTACACCACAACCTGTGAGACACTCCTTTACGTCATATCTGAAGGTCCCATAATTAACCATACTGGCTCAATACCCCTTGGACGACCTCATAAAACGATACCTTCAAAGAAAAGTGATTAAGAGTCAATTAGCTACCTTAAATCTTGTTCAGTTTCTAGAAGTTGACAAATAATCTATTTCATGTTTTGTAAACATTACATGTTTGCCATCCTCTTGTAGAAATAAATATTTAAAAAGGAATAAAAGAAATATTAAGGGGTTATTTGTTTGGGTCTGAATCTGAACCAAGAATCAGACTGTTTGTTTCAAAGAAAAAAAACACATATGAACAGAAGATAGGTCTGAATAAACCCTTGAATGGTTCAGACTTTAACACATATCTAAATGGGAGAAAGAGGAAAAAAAGAGGGGACGTTTTTACCCCAACGCTCCCTTTTCTCTCAACCTTAATTTCATCTTGGCAGACCTCACGTTCGAACAACTTGGATGGTCGCCTCCGCAAATATCAACCCTAATTAGTCAGATCAATGCTTAGATATCAGAAATGAAACACTTGGTTAAAAGGCGAACAGTTTGATGGCTTCCAGTGGCGGAGCTTGACTGTATCAGAAGGGGGGGCGAAAACTTACGTGATCCAAAAATTTTTTTGCAATTGGCTCGGTTAGTTTCCTAGTTGGGTTGGATTAGCGATTCGGGTCAAGTCGGGTCAAACAATAAAAATTAAAATATCTAATAATTATCATTGTGCGTAAAAAAATTAAAATAGTGAGTACCTTATGTGACAATTCGGCAATTCCGGATTAACCCCGTTAATCGGAAATTAACAGAAATCAGTCAAGATAGAACAAAATCAAACTTGAAGGACGAGAACTAAACAAAAACAGTCCAAAAACACTTAAAATACAAGTATTGAACTTGTAACACATTGAAATGACAAATTTTGACTTTTACAAGTCAAAATTCGGTTAAAACATCAAATTGAATTCAAGTTTCACATTAAAACTAGATTATAACCGAAATTAATCAATTTTAATCATCACATTTATGATAATTAACTGTTAGTACTTATTATTAGTCCATTAATCGTCGAATTAAACTCATAAACGACCTATGGTGTTTAAACCGTTACCAATGGACATGAATACCTCACAATTCGATTCCATTTCACGCAATTGAACCTTTCTAAACTCCATTCGGCACCCTTAGAGGCCATTTCATTCAAAGATTTGATCCCAGAAGCGTCGAGTTGAGGAATCCGATTGAGAGCCGGCCGAAACTCAAGTCCATAGTCAATCTCCATCGATCTAACATCAATTCAGGTAAAAAGTTACTCCTACACAACCTAAAGTGGCTGACTAAGACTAATCCTAAGTCAATTTTGGCTGATAACATCGAATGCCATGAATTCTAATTCTAGGGTTCATCATTCTTGATGTTTTGGGGGTTTCGATCAAACGAGTTTCAAAATCAAATTAAAGTATATACACAGATTCAGACTAATGCATTTAAGGAAAAACCCATGTCAATTTAATGAAAAAATAACGAATTCTATGATTTCAGTTATTAGGGTTCTTGATCAAAAACGTTTTGGGGGTTTGTATCCAAACGAGTCTAAAAACCAAATTAATCTATACAGAGAGTTTCGAAAACATCCATATAATGAAACCCCTATGTTGGTTTTAACAAACAATAACAAATTAAACGAGTTCTAATTCTAGGGTTTTGGGGTAAAAACGTTTTGGGGTTTCCTAAACAAACAACATTCAAAATTTAATTAGATTACACAAATAGTTTCGGTTAAACATAGGGATGAAAAGCCCTATGAATGTAGGGATTGATATAGTCGAATTTGGCTCAACTGAATTGGAGATTGGGTTGTTCGAATTCGGCCTAGTTAGGGATTGATTTGAAGTGTTATTCGAAACAATGGGTGAATTAAAATCACCCCTGGATGCGCCTGAACCTATGGAACCATAGCCCTATGGTTTCGGGCTCGTTGGTGATCGAATCGGGGGCCAATTGGAGTCCTTTGGTTCGGCTTAGTGAAACAAAGGGAATCCGAGCCTTTGTTGGTTAAAACGAGTTTCAGTGCATTCTGTTAACAAAATCAGAGCTGGATGAGATGGTAGAGTGTGTGTGTTGGGGTTGGAGGTCACGGGTTCGAACCCGGGCTCCAACAGTTTTTGAAATTTAAAATCATTTTTAATATTTTAATCATAACTTTCTCGTTTTAACTTCGATTCTACCCGTTCAATTTGTGTTGGAACCGTAACGGAATCCCGAAAAAAATAAAATAATAAAATTTATATTTTGACTCGAAACCTTAATCGCGTGTGATTTTGCGTGCGCAAACAAAATCATAACTACACTGATGATTTAAACAAACGAACATAAAACCGTGCATACTTTTGTATGTACATTTCAAACAATCTAACATACATGTGTTGACACGTATGTGATTTCAAACATAAGATGACATCCCGAATAACACAACGTTACTGTTAAAACACGGTTTTCTTGTAGAAGACTGTTGACGCGATTTCACGTGTGTTTGATCATTCTACTGCATTCAAAGGTGCGTACACGACCCCTTTTCCTATTTTACCTGTTTTGGGGGAGAAAACATGTACAAACAAACATTTTAGATACATATCACTTGCATGAGTTAGCTATTTACGATAAGTGCGAACATAGCATTACAAGTCCTTACATATCGAACCGTTTAGTTTGCCGTAGTGCAAAGCGTGGTAGTTGAAGATAGATCTATTGGGTTTGACAAACCTCACTTGGTAGATTGTAGGTCTACGCAAGTGTTTGACTAGCCAATTCAAACATTACTATTGTTTGTGCTAGACAATAGTGGAAAGGCAAATTACATTCTAACAGTCAGCTTTGGTGTCGACCGCTTATGTAAATAGTACAAATGACT
The DNA here is from genome assembly GCA_009363875.1 of Mikania micrantha. Classification (NCBI taxonomy): domain Eukaryota; kingdom Viridiplantae; phylum Streptophyta; class Magnoliopsida; order Asterales; family Asteraceae; genus Mikania; species Mikania micrantha. The sequence goes on along the minus strand of CM018689.1, from coordinate 50,445,135 downwards.
AGCTATCATGACTATGCATGTGTGATTATGTTATCTGCAAACATTTCGTTTCAAACAATTGTTTTAAACATTTGTGACTATTCAAACATGTGTATGCACCAACCTTTGTGTTGACTTGATTTACATGTTTTCTCAGGACACTAAAGCACAACTAAGGACAAGAATGGACTAAGATATGGAGTCGCATGCATACATTTTAATTCATGTGTTTTGAATTCGAATATTTAAGGCTTTGACTTTGTAGTTTACATTTTACTAACCGTTACATTTTGTTAATTGTTTTAAAACGCTTCCGCAAACTTTGAAACTTTGATATTACAGTTTAGACCCAAAATTATGTTTGAAAATCATATAGAGGTCTTTCGCTGTGTCTAATGGCTGAGATCCTGGTTTGTAACGCCCTAAACGGTATGATTCCGTTAGTTGAAAATTGGGGGTGTGACACCTTAAAGAAGAATTACAATTCTGCCCGACGACCTTTGAGACTTTTGAATTCATCGATTATGTACTCCGAGTCAAACTTTTCAGCAATTTCTTTTTCTATATAGATCACCAAGCTATTTGCGAGATACTCATCATACATCTTATTTCGAAGGCGATTCTTGAATATTTTCATTGCTGAAAATCCCCTCTCTGTTGTTGCAGTAGAAACAGGAAGTGTCAAAATTAGTCGGATCACTCTATCAACCAAATAATACGTCTCATTTTTCTGAGTTTCCGCCAGACTTCTACATAAATCAGAAAGTGTTGATACAACACTTAGCTTGGTATTATTTGACTTTTCAATATTAAAAAGCTCAAATTGATATCGTAAATGAAGCATGTCTTGATCGTTAAAATCAGTACGATAAAACTTCTCAACAAGAAGACAAATCTGATCAATAATAATCTCATTAGAAACTAAACTAGAACTAAGAGATAACAACTTCATCGCATCCTCATTAAATCTACTGTTCAACTCATGTAATTGCTTGTCCAAAATAGATTTAAACAGATCTACCCGGTAATAATTTTCAAATGTAACATGAAGATCTTTTTTAGGAGGCCGGTACCGAGTAGAAGTATATGGAGATGTCATATCTGGCATTTCAATCTGATTCTTCTCACAAAAAAAAGTAACTTTCGCAAAAAAAGAATCTCATCCTTCGTTTCTGAAATTATTGAGACTAACTTTTGTTGATGAAACTAACTCCAAACAAATTATACCAATTAACAAAACGATTCTATTTTCTAAGTCAATAAACTCATACAGTCAACAAAAAAAAAATTCTAATTATAAGCAATTCTAATTTCTACATAAGCTGTCAAGCTGATAACTGATAAGCGCAATCAACACAAAATATATATATATATATATATATATATATATATATATATATATATATAGGCTATTACCTAAAATGGAGACCGAAGATGAGCAAGGCAGCAAGGGAGGAGCAGGGCGGCAGCCGCGCAGGGAGGACTGAGGAGCAGCCGGTCGGTGGTCCGGTGGAGGCTGTGGTCCTGTGGAGCGGTGGTCCGGACGTCCGGTGGAGGCTGTGGAGGCGTGGAGCTCTTGGAGGCCGAAGGGATTACGGGAAATATGGAGATGAGATTGATTTTTTTTTTTAGGAATTAGGGCTTGGGAGAGGGAGGGAAGGTATTTTAGGAAAAATAAGATAAAAATAAAAGGGAGGAAAATTGGGTAAAATAATTGATAGGGATGGGATGAATATATTTTTTAAAAATATTTTTGGTTTCAATTTTTTTAGGGGGGGACGAAACCAGTATTTTAAAAAAAATTTGTATTACGGTCCGAAAATTAACACTACTGGCGAAAAAAAGAGGGGGCGACCTGCTAAACCTTCGTCCCTGATTGCTTCTGCAACTTCCGGTCAGCTCCTCCTTCGGTCGCCTCCTCCTCCCGGTCGCCTGCTCACTAGGTTGCCGGCACCCATCGACGATAGGGGCACCTCCTTGTTTAAATGATCGATTGTAATAAGACAGGCTGTATGTTTTTGAAGCTTGAACATGCTTCTGTTGCTTGAAGTAGTGATAATTAGAATTGAAGTGTCCATAGTTTTACAAGTTCTGATTATTCAAGGAATAGAAAATTGGTATTTCGTTTAGATGTTCAACCAAACGGTCTTAACTGGTTCAACACTTAAGGCTATCAACAGCGGTCACCCCACTGAAAATCCTTCCCCACCGAAATTTCCAGCCACGTCATTACCCTACTGAAAACCTTAAACCCCACGGTGGTCACCCCACTGAAAACCCTTCCCCACTATTTCACATCATCAACAATATTTAAATTTAATTGATTTATTTATTTATTTTTTTGTTGCAAACTAAAAATAAAAGAAAGAATATTATAAAAAACTTTAATATTTAATTAAACCATTCAAATAAAAATACAAATAAAATAAAAGTTACAATGCAAACTTAAATAAAATATACCATTGAAAAAAAAACGAACAATTCAAATAAAAATAAAAGTTAAGGATATTTATCGAAAATTTTCTTTTTCAATTTTTTCATGATTGAACGTTCTTCCTCGTCTTTTCGGGAGGCAAAGCCCTCATTGTTCTGAGGTCGGCTCGGAGAGTCTTCTCCTGGTGAATTTGAAGCTTTATTTATTGCATTTTTTTCTTACCCTCGTGTTTTTGTTTTTGAAAACTCGTGAAAGCTTGGAGTTGATCAGCGAGATCGATTGTTGTCGGTTTAGAGGAGACGTTTTAATAACTCGAAGAGGAAGCCCGTTTTGTTGTATCTCGCCATGTCAGTCTAACCGCTCCCAAGGGATGTCAAACTCATCTTCTTCCTCGTCATCATCGAGGTTAACCGCGTAATTTGTATGGGTGGTCGAACCCCCTGGCGAATACTCGTTCGACTCGGAATTTTTGGTTCTTTTTGAAGAACCTTGGACCTCGTTACTTTCTTGGCAAAGAACGCGGAATTTTGGCGAGTCTTTTATCGCGACCCAAACGTGGTAGCGGTTAAATGTTTGGTCGTTACCCTGTAGTTGGTATTCCTTTTCGGCCCATTTCAACACGTTCTCGTCGCTCATTCCGCTTTTCCGGTTGTTGTCACAATTGCTATAGATGCCACTAAACTTCGTTAACTTGGTGCACATATCCTTCCACTTTGAATTTAATTGATGATATGTGCGGTATTCGGCATCGAAGCCATCATATTGTGCCAAGTAACGGTGACTTTTTTCCAAAAATTTTCGCGTTTTTGCGAATTACCTACAAAAAAATAAATAACAAAAAGTAAGTAAAAAATATATACACTTTAAAAAATAAATAACAAAAACTAAGTAAAAAGTTTTACCTTTGGTTTTGTTCTCGGATTCGTCCATGTAGCATTTTCCGAGAGTGGTTTCTTCATCGGGGGTCCATTGTTTCGCTGCCATTGGACCACTACTCGGCCCGAATCCGGCCGACTGTTTGTTTTTCTTTCCTTTTTTATTGCGTTTTTGAGTGTCTTGTGTCTCCGACACGACTTCGTTTTCAAGTTGATTCGGTGACACGAAATCTGATTCGTAAAGAGGTTGGGAAAGGCTTTGTTGAAAACCGCTTTGGGAGTAGAAAGCAAAACCGGCTTGGAAGTTTGGTTGTGGTTGGACGTTCGGGTTTTGTTGTGGAAATTGAAAATTTGGGTTTTGTTGTTGGAATAGTTGGATGTTCGGGTTTTGTTGTAGTTGAACCAATAAATTACGAAGCGATTCGGGATTGTACGAGAACGGGTTGAATTCGGTATTGGGATTGTTAGACTTTGGATTCATGTTTGTAAAGTTTTTTTTTTAATATAAAGAGAAAGATCAAAGATGAAGAGATCAGAGTGATCTTTTTTGTTAAAGGTAAAAGAGGTATTTATATGATGGTTAAAATTTTTTTTCTTTTTAAATTCTAGCCATTGAACGGCTATATGCCGTGGATGTATCAGAAAGCGAGAAGCAAAGCGGGGAGCGGGGGTCGTGGAGCTGCATTGGGTGGGGGGCGCTGTTGGCCGTCGAAGTGGGCAAGGCCACGGGATGGGCGGGGGAATCGCTGCGCATAGACTAATGGTTCAGACACTTTTAACAATTCAGACATCTTAATCATTTAGCACTTAATGGTTTAGACGTTACCAAACAGCCCTAAGTCTGTGAATAAATATAATTTCATGTTTGCCACCCTCTTGTAGAAATTAATACATAGAAAGGAATCAAAGAAATCAAGTCTCCGAATAAAAAAAATTTAATCATATCAAGGCATCAAGCAAGATAGGAAAAATACAACCAACAAACGTACTCAATAAAGTCGACAAATAGAGTATTGTTTGTGTGTTAATATTTGTAAAACAAATTCCAATTAAATATACATTTTAGGGGTGTTCACGGTTCGGTTTATGTGACAACTAGTACTAAACTGTACGGTAAGTCCGTACAGTGCGTGTACTTTCACCACGTACTGTGTGTAAATACAGTACGTGAACAGTCGTGTGATAACAGAAATCGGAAAAACAAACCACGGTTGTAAGTGTTAAATGAAAACTTGAACACAGAAATTACAACAACACAAGGGAAACAACAAAGTGCAAACGAATAACAATAACGAATCGGTTGCGATCTGATATCCATAGATGACAGGAATCAGATGACCGACAATCCAATACGAAAACCAAGTGATGACAGGATGTTCAGTTGAGTCCGACAGTGAGGAAAACACAATCCAAAACAGATTTGCAGTGTCGTTCTAGAATAATAAACTGACAGCGTGTTTGCGTGGGTGACGATTCACACAAACATATCTGTGAGTTTAATGTTCTGAACGATAACTGGTAATTAGAAAACCAAATCAGAAAGTGAAACTTACGATCGTGTTCGCACAGTTAGCGCTCTGTACGAAGACGCGCGTAAGTGACGCGATCTGACGAAACGAAAACGAAAACGCGACACGAACGATGTAAAAATTAATAAAATAAAATGTTTAACATTTTACAATTTTGAAACTCATCAAAATAACCAAATTAAAGTCTTTTTATTTAAAAGATATTAATTACGCGTAATTTCCGATTACGCGACGAAAATGCGAACCGAGCAACCGAAACGAACCCGGACACCACACGGGGTATAAAAACCCACAAATGAGAGTTTCTCTCATTTCCATCATCTTTCTCCTCTCCCCTACACTCAAAATCCGGCCACCCTCTTTTTAGGGTTTTCCACACCTTCAATCACTCATATCTTGCTCATTTCTTAGCCAAATCTCTCCATCTTTGAACCAAATCGAAGCTCTTGACCTCTACTACCAGAAAGTACAACCGATCGGAGCTAAAACTCACTGAGAATCGAGGTACTGGAGCTTGAATATGTCGAAAATTAGGGTTTGTAACCATCTTGTTCATGTTTTGTCTAAAACCTACACAACATCGTCTCCTTCGAGTCAACACTACCATGGAGTAACACCCTCTTGGTCGGACTTCACCCTAGGTCGAAACCCTAGTCCGAGCTACTGTTGGTCGAAGGAGAACAGGTGGCCGAATGGCCTCATTCGACTGTTACCTTCATTCGCCGGCTACAGCTCCTCCGTCCACCTTTCATTCGCCAAGACCACCTTCATTCGACAACAACCACAGTCGGCTACTCCCTTGCTTCGGCCAACCACCCATTCGCCACCTTTGCCACATTCGGAGCAGCACCAATCGGCCGACATCCAGACATTCGCTGGTCAATATCATGCGAGTCAACATCATCATTCGGCCAAGTAACCTAGTCGGCCATACCAGCACATTCGGCCATCACCATGAAAGGCCATTCTTTCGGCCGACCAACTAGGTTAGGTCCAACAGATGGCCCATAAACTGTGTGGCCTAGCCATGCGGCCCAGTAACAAGGATCTCGGCCCAGAAGAGGATTAGGCCCACTGATTTTGCTTCAATCGACATAGACCATTGTTGGCCCATTCTTCTTTCGGCCCACCTGATTTTGTTGGCCCAGGTGCATTGAGTTCAGCCCACGAGGAATAACTAGCCCAAACAGTTGGCCCTACATGCCTTCGGTCCAAGTGAACAGGCCCAATTGAAACAAGACCAAGTATTTGGCCCTCTTAAAGTAGCCTAGCCCAACAGCACTTCTTCAGCCCACTGCTTCAGCCCATGGTCCTATCTCGGCCCAATGAAGTATAACCGGCCAAATTATACGACCCACACACACATTCGGCCCAAGATACATGCAACCGGCCCATGGGATGAGTTTCGGCCCATCATGGCTCATTAGGCCCAATGAAGCCTAGTTGGGCCTATCAATTGACCCACGTGAATTGAAATGAGAACTAACAAATTTATAACAACTTAAGTATAATCAAGGGAAGATATGCTTGCACATGGGACATAATGGATGGGATTACTACTAAAGTGATGGGTTTAATATGATAGATTTCATAAACTTAAAACATGAAGCTTACAAGGGTGGTTGCATAGTTATTTAATTACTATGTAGCAATTGTTTAAACATGACAAAAATGGCAAGTGAGGTTTAATCCGTAAACCTAAGTTTACTCTTGGGTTTATTTATTATGTTTCTCATTAAAACAAATGATTATCACCTTATGATAAGATCTATCAATTTCAAGGATGAAATGAAGCTCAACACACAATTAAAGACATATAATAACAATAAACTACGGCACATGAAACCAGGGCCGAATAATGACCGAGACTTACGTGTGTTAGTCAACTTTAGGGCTAACACGAACACACACGCAACTCAACTATAATTTATACTTATGAGTTAAAACAACGTGAAACCAATACAGGAACGTGAATACACAACAATCTCAATCAAGAGCGCGTGCATTTTGTTTAAGCTAAGTCAACCACTACAACAACAACAAGGTGAGTTCATACGCCCCTTTTCTTAATCTTTACTGATTTCAAAGCTCGGGGCTGAGAAACATGCCTAACTTTTATTTATTTAAAAGTTTACATTAACATGTTGTTTAATTCATAATTTAGATAATAATTGTTTATCTTTATTATCGTTAATCACTACATGCTTGCTTGTTTGACTTTATCATACCTGAATTAACTAGGATGCTACATGCTAACCTAGAAACAAGGCACATTAACACATAGGATAATGTGAGTTGTTAAGAACGTATCTTACAACCGTGCGTATTATTCTTACATGATAGAACCACCGGGGAAAAACCATGGGATAACATGCCATTAACAACTATAAATGACAAGAATGATTATCATGATAAGATAATTTCATGATAGCAAGATCATTCACACATCACTAACATCGTGTATAAGACGTGTTCTTATGACACTTTGTTAAGACCGCTAGAAGACGCAAACTTGGGAATAACAGTTGAAACATTTATTTGTGATATCGAGGAGGATATTACATACACACGCCTTTGGGGATGGCATATCGTACACATATCATCATAAATCATTAAGACTCTGTTTAGAGCACATTTCCTAACCGTCAGAGTGTGTCGGTTACACAATTGTAGATCAGTTGGGTAAATCACAAAAAACCAATAACCGGGGCTTGGGGAAATCAAATGAAATCACACCATGCATGAGAGGTGCTATCAATCATATAGATCACACACCTAAAAGCTAGGAAACATGTTCATTCCAATAGATATCGTGGGAGGATATCTTACACACCGGGCTGATCAGAAATGACAGCTACTGAGACTATGATGTCTCTAACTAGGAATCATGAGTTGGACACTTTACACGCCGGGCTGAACAGGAGGAAATAGCTACTGGAACTATTATGTTCCTAACTAGATATCGAGTATGATATCTTACACACCGGACTGGTTAGTACTGACAGTTACAGAAACTACTAAGTTTCGCTCTAGATATCGAGTAGGATATCTTACATGCCGGGCTAATCCGTAAGGAATGGCTAACAGAGACTATTATGTTTCTTTATTCAATAGTTGGGTATTCTACATGCCGGACTAATCAGTAATGATTAGTTACAGAAACCATTAGGTTTCGTTCTAGATATCGAGTATGATATCTTACATGCCGGGCTAATCCGTAAGGAATAGCTAACAGAAACGATTTCGTTTCTTGATTGTTCATTGGGTTATATTACATGCCAGGCTAATCCGTAAGGATTAGCTAACAGAGATTATGTCTCTTTATTCAATTATTGGTTATTTCGACATACCGGCTAATTCGTAAGAATTAGTTAACAGAGATGATTTCATCTCTTACTTTGTTCACTGAGTTATTTTGCATGTCGGCTATTCCGTAGGAACGGTCAATCGAGACGATTTTGTCTCTTTTCTCTTCACTTAGTGGATAAACATACCGGGAAATGATGGGTGAAAGGAAATGAGTATCCATTGTTGTATTACAGGTAATGTTGAGTGCAGTTAAGCATGTGGTGGGGTGGCGTCTGGGCTTGACCCTTTCGTATGCCCCTATATATAAGCATGCTTGACTGGATGAGACATTATCTGTACATCCAACCATGGAGAGGACATTGTGTGAAACATGAGATACAATTATCAATTACAACTTGTGTGAAACGCTGTGAACATGATTGACTTAATTCAATGGTTTTCAAATACTAAACTTATGAACTCACCAACCTAGTGTTGACTTGTTTAAACGCATGTTTTCTCAGGTGACGGACAGGTCTAGATAACAAGCATCAGTGGTTAAGCTAGAGGACTCTTAGAAGACCTAGCTACTTTTGGATGCATACATTTTGATGACATTGTGAATCTATTTTGCATATCTTGTACAGTTACAAGATAGAAACTACATGATTCTTTTGGATAGATTTACTTAGTTAAATTATGAACGTAACATTGTAATTTAACTTTGTAATTCTACATCATATGTCATGTTAGCATTTCTCATTATTTATCATGTGCCATGTAAACAATCTGATCATTTTGATTATCATTCAAGATATCGCGCCCCGGGAACCTTCCGCCCGACGGGAAAACCCGATCCGTTCCCGCCGGCCCGGGGTGTGACAGTTTAAACCGCGAAACCGTCCATACCGGTCATCGGTTTGGTCTTACGGTCGGTTTTTTTCCAAAACATTTGGTCTGTCGGTTTCAAAAGTTTGAAACCGTAGTGAACGGTTTGGTTTACGGTTTTCACGAAAAACCAGTCGTTTAAAAACCGGACCGGGCCGTGTGATATATATATATATATATATATATATATATATATATATATATATATATATATATCGACTGTTATGTGAATATTATATATATATAATATAAATTATATATTTATTTTCAAGATTCCAACTAGAAAGCCTAAATAGGGTTTAAGGGTTTTTCACTATAAGATTAGATTTTTTCATTATATAATCCATATTTAGACACACACTTATTAATTAGATAGATTGATGAGTTTGATGATTTAGACGTCATTTGCTAAAAAAAAATTTGGACGCACAATGTAAATAGTCTATCTCAAATTCATGAAAAGATTCAAATTTAATTTTGAACGAGTAAAAAAACATAAACATAAAATGCCCAAACCGTAAACCAAACCGGAACCAAACCGTTAATGTAGGTTCGGTTCGGTTTGGTTTTTATTTTTAACGGTTCGGTTTTGGTTTTCATTGTTCAAAAACCGTTATTAACGGTTTGGTTTATGGTTTCACTTAAAAACCGTAAAAACCAGACCGTGAACACCCCTAATACATTATGTACATTTTCAATTCAATGTTAGGTGATAATATTTAGACATATGTAAATAGACAATTAAAAATTTGTATCTTCTAAAATTAAAAATTTAAAAGCATATATCTAAAAAATATATTAATGGTTTTTATGTACTTAAAAATAAGTAACTTTATATAAAAATAAAAAATACCATATTAATATGTATATTAATTTGCAAAATTTTCCATACACACATATTTTACTATTCCTTTTGAGACACACACATCACACACAAAATCCACACATCACACACACACACATCACACAAACGGTGGACCCCAACATCTCACACACACACACATACATACATATATATATATATATAGAGTTTTTATCATGTGACAACTCCATCTTAGAGAGAAAACCCTTAAACCCTATCTGGGTCGTTGATTTGGAATCTTGAAAATAAACATGTGGTCTACATTAATCCACATTAAAACTGATTTGTTTATCCAAAACCAAATTTTTTATTCACGTTTAATGTGTACCACATATTTTATTTTCAAAAGTCCAAATCAATGGTCCATATAGGATTTAAGGGTTTTGTCTCTTATACCGGGTTTTCACATGATACAAACCCTCACATAATCACTATTCACTACCGCGTCTAAAGATCAAAAGATAGATTTCAATATTTTTCAATTAATTTTAAATTTTCGTTTATAACCCTGAACTTTGAACTCTTATTTTTAAAGTTCCCTCTCACTTTACTCACATATTTTTAATGTTCACATGATTTTAACGCGTCATTAGGTTATCTGATAAATGTCATAATTATATTAATTTGATCGCAATGGCGTCATGAACGTTTATATAAATTTCTAACCCAAACGGTCACAGAAATTTTGCGCGTTGTTTACATGCCTATAACGCATTCGTACGTTATCGAATATTTGTATCGTTTATATCATTTTTATCGTAATTAGTTCACAAAACGATTTAGATTTAATAATTTTATAAACCATGAGTATTATATATACTACATATATATACGATTTACATTTAATAATTTTATAATATTTGTATCATTTATAAATTTTACATTTACGCAGGGCCTTTTTTTAAGTCTTCTGTAATTACATTTTTTACTATTAAATAAGTTCTTAATCTTCCTCCCTTAGTTTCAAAGCTTACGTTATAGATGTTGTGTAGGGTATTTTCGTGCATTTTATTGTACACGATTTTAACCTCATGTTCTGTTGGTTTTTTTTACGTCAGTATATCAGACCCCGCCGCAACGCGCGGGTCCTGTATACTAGTTTATATTAATATATAAACTGCCAATGGAAATTCTCATAGTTCTAAAGATATTTATAAATTTTGAAATAATCTGAACCCTATATATATAATACAAATCAATAATGTTCTTAGCAAATTGGATAGTAGGTAATGAAAAAGGTCAATATTGCTAGATCAAATTAAATCAATAATGATCTTAGAAAATTGGATAGTAAGTAATGAAAAAAGTCAATATTACTATATCAAATCAATAATTTTCTTAGAAAATTGGATAGTAAGTAATAAAAAAGTATTAAATTATTTTTACAAAAGTATAAAATTACATACTATACTTTCTATTAAACAATAGGTTTAATTCCTAACAAAAGGTAGGGGTGTTCATCATGTCAGATAACGGTTTTATTCGGATTAGTTATTTTAAAGACCATATCCAAAACCCGACTCGAATTAGAAATATGTTAATCTGAATTGAATCCATCCGAACAAACTTATTTTTAAATCTGAATAACCCAAATAAATAGGTTTTATTTGGGTTATTCGGGTTGAACTCGGATACCTGATCCGAATAAACAATATTTTGTATATCTGATATCCGATCTGATCCGAATAAGAAAAACGAATATCAGATCCGAACCTATCTGAATATCCGAATCTCTAATCTGGATCGGTTTTTTGGGTTTCAGATACGATTCAGATTTCAAATTTTTTAAGATTTCGAATTTTGAACACCCTTAACAAAAAGAGTATTTGGTGTAATGTAGAGTTTGATTAGTGAGAAGATCCGTTTGCTATTCAAAAAGCAAAAATAATTTCAGAGCTCTCCAACTCAATAAACTAGTTTTATACATACCCGGTAGCCAGGTATTTTAAGGTCAGAGTGATCAACAAACGTATTTTTGTATTTGATTGATAAACAAAAACATTATTTGTTAAAAAAAACAAAATAATAAATGTAAAATATTAAAAAATATCAAAAGAACTTTCATCACATCTTGATCATACAATAATAACAATTAAATAAAACAACAAAACGTTTAAAATTGAATTCAGGAATACAATTAATAGATTGACGTGTTTTTTTTATCATTTAGGTTAACTCATTTAACCCATTAAAATGTACCTAAGTTAATACTTTATATATTAATGGGTTAAGATAGCAATAAAATTGCAATGTCACAAAAAACATATAGTTTATATATTAAGTTGAAATGTAAATAATCTAACCCGCAAAGAAAGTTGACATACTTTCCTAACAATAAGACAAATTTTCACATACAATATCACTTAAAACTATAAATCTCAAAAAAATAAATACAAATGAAAAAATTAAAAATTATAGTATTGATTGATATAAAATCTGAGACAGAGCTTTAATAAACTCATGTGCTTTATCTTGGAACTCAACAAAACTAATATCTCTATAAAAAAAAACTTATGTATTAATTCTTTAGCAATGTAGAAGTATGACGCAACCTCCGGTTGAAAATTTTCAGCCATGTAGAAGAAGTCGAGAGAGAGATTGAAATACATGCTAAGCATGCAAAGTGAAGATAGTTCACAATCCTATATATATATATATATATATATAGACACACACAGTGGCGGAGCTTCAAAAATATGTCCAATGAGGCCAAAAGTTATAGGCCAATTTTTTTTTCTTATTGTTTGTTTCGGGTCGACAAATGGTAATTCGGGTCGAGTAATTAAACAATTTAAAATATCAAATATTTGTTTCACTCAAAAAAATAAATATGTATGTATCTAACAAGACATAAAATGTTTAAGACGAAAAGGTGAGTACTTAAAAGAAGAATCACAATTCGACTCAACAAAAATGTTTAGGCCTGCTGAGTTGGTGGATTTCCTTTTTTTACACAAGGTAAATGGGTTAATGTTTAATAGTTAAGGTTTATTTTATTTTTTAGGCCTAAAACAAGCTTTAAACTCAAGATCGGCTAAATAATGAGATAAAACCGACAGTGTAAACCCTTAAAGGTAATGTTAAACTTACAATATTAGTTCAACTTTATTATTTTTTAAAGTCTAAGGGTGCCCAAGGAATTTTAGGTAGAAAAACCAAAGGGACCGGACTCAATACCTATAAAATTTTCTGTCCGAAAACTTTTATATCAAGACTTCTGACTAGTAAAACAGCAGGGGCCGGAGCACCCCCGGACCCCTTAAAACCTCCGCCAGTGTGTGTGTCTATATATATATATATATTACATAAATGAAAAATAAATTTCATAATTTTAAAGGATTAAGATGAGAGGCACATAGAGTCACATGGATGCCAACTCTTGTCATGAACAGAACCACACTAGGAAACTGTAAAACACTAGGATCAAAATTTGCTTAATTGTTGATGGTAAGAAATTCTACTTCACGACTCCTTTCAAGAAAACAGGGAAAAAAAAAATTGAAGTTCCATTAAGAAATTAAAAGGGCATAAGCATAGTTTTTAAATAAGGCTTGTGATAATATTGATTATATGATTTTATGAAGCATTACTCACATTTCAAGAAGTCATTAGCAAATTATAAAAATATGAGTTAGTGGAAGAAATGCATTCCTAAGTTGCTAATAAATTCATGGAAGAAATCACGTTTTGCTAGAAGAAAATAATCTTTAATGGACTTCAAATATGCACAAACAACTACAAAGTATGAATGAAAAAATTAATTAATTATTGACTGAAATGAAAAGTTAAAGAAATATAAAACCATATAAGTATGTGGATTGTCAAATAGTCGATGGTTTTAAATACAAAGACATTTGGACATTATGTTGGATTATTAGGCATTCCAATTCTTGTAAGATATTCAAAGGCATCTTCTTATATCCACCAGTGTGAATATCAAAAGTTTTTTTGACTTCTTTATACTGGAATCAATTGGTGGTGTTGGAGTTTAGCATCTTGGTGGCTCTTTGGTGTATTTTGGTGGTTTAATGAAAGTTGCCTTTCAAAAAAAATTACCCTGGAATCAACTATATTGTTAGTATCATGGCCTCCTTGTGAAGTTTGAAGGGATGATACCACCATGTTTTTGGATATCTATCATTAACAAATTTGGATATAATTCCATTTTATATAGTATTTAAGTAAAAGACTCAATAGCCTCCCAACAACAAGGAATGGTATCAGTTAGATATATGAATGCCAGTTATTTGCTATAAATTGCTAATTGAACATTTGACTAATTTGGTCATTTAACCTTTTTTTTTTCTTTTCTTTCATTTTGTGGGTCTCATGTATATGATTTTAAAAGAAACATAAACACGGGACATAAATTTGAGATAATTAGTACACGTTTATTTTATAATATAAATCAATAAGGATATGGATGATATCACCTGGCTTTGGGCTAGATGGGCACTTTTTGCTCCGTTTCAGAATTTTATTCGTCGTTGTTAACCACTGAAAGGAATCAGTTGTTATAACCATTGAAAGGAATCAGTGGCTATCTCATCAGTGGTTGCATTCCATGGTTATGAATCAGTGGTTGTATCCAAGGTTGTGATCAGTAGTTGCTATCCAAGGTTCTGATAAGTGGTTGCATTCCATGGTTATGGATCAGTGGTTGTATCCAAGGTTATGATCAGTGGTTGCTATTCAAGGTTGTTGATCAGCGGTTGCTATCCATGTTTCTTATCAGTGGTTGATATCCAAGGTTGTGGTCAGTGGTTGCTATCCATGGTTGTTATCAGTGGTTGTTTGTCAGCTGTTAAAGAAACAACAGTTGTTGTTTATCAGTTTCAGATGTTGCATTGAATAATCAGTTTCAACTGATTAATTCAATTTTATGACTGTTAGACAAAATTAATTGGTTGTTTAAAGTGCAGACTTTAATTCTTGCATGTTTCAGGTGCTGATCTACCAGTATAAATACAAGGTTGCGTACCTTGAGAGAGATATACTGAGAAAATTCTGAGACACACTGAAATACACACTTTCTTTCTAATCGATCTTGTTTTTACACTCCTGTTTCAGGTATAATTTCATGTACTAGGTTAATTCCGATAGTACATACTGCTTCGGTTGTTGTACCCTGGGAGACAGACGGGATTAACATTGGTGACCCGAAATCTGTTTTAAGGGACTTCTTTTGAACAGAAATCCTCCGCCAACACCTGTTCTTTTTCTTGTTATTGTTTTTATCTTATGTTTTCATTGTAATTCTATTTTCATTGCAAGTGTTTGAGTATTCATTTTTAATTGAAATTGTATTGTAATATAAAAATATTAAATTAATAAAGTATTTATATTATTATGCGAACGATACTCCTACAATCCACAGTCCACACATATATCTTGTACCAAATTGGGTCAATTAAACCTATATAAGACAGCTTACATGTGGTTCAAACTGATAAAAGAAATTAAATAAAAAAATGCATCAAAAATAAATTAATCACCGTGTAGAAAATGAAATAAAAAAATTTACAAAAGAAAGAACATACAAATAAAAGACTAAAGAAACCCTATGTTTGGTAACAAGACTCGTCTCTTTACGGGCGAAGAGCAAGTATAAGTGGTTAGTTATGGAGAACATGGGAGAAAAAATTGGAAGAAAAACTTGTATGGTAACTACTATAAAATCACCTACGCAGGGGCGGCCCTGAGAAATTGGGTGCCCAGGACGAGTCGGGGAAAAAAGGCCCCTAAAGCCTAACGCGTTCAAATGTATAAAAATTTTTTCGTAAGAGATGACTAATTATATTAATAAATGATAAACAAAAATCACAGTCAAGTTTAGTGAAATACATATAATAATATAATTAACCGATAATCCGTGAAGCTCGCCTAGCATTCTTCATAGCAAATTGGTTGAGTAGCTCTTCGCAGTCTATCCTTTCCAATATATCGTTCTCGATAGCTATCATGGCCAATCCACTAAGTCTTTCCTGAGACATTGTTGTTCGTAAGTAAGATTTCAGTAACTTTAACTTTGAAAAACTTCTTTCTGCAGATGCAACCGTGACTGGAATAGTCAACAGTATTCTATAGGCAATGGTTGCATTTGGAAAATAACCAAGCTCTTTCAAACACTTTAAAATATCTATAGGATGACTAAATTCTTCGGTCTGTGATGTCCCAAATAATTTCAACTCCGTATAAAGTTGATCTGCATCAATATCTGATTTCTTTTCAAAATTGAGTGCATTTTCAAGAAGATGACATGCTAACTTAAGATCTTTATCTTCAATTCCGCTCAAGTTACGTGGAAACAAAAAACCAAATAATTTTTCAAACTCTTTGAATTGCTCAAATCTTGTCTCAAGAGAAGAAAGAGCTTGATCAACAATATATAAGAAATAATTGACTCTAAAGTTCTCTTCAGGTGTAAATGAAGCTTCTTGACAAGCTGAACTCTCACCAAACTGTTTTTTCCTTTGAATTACACGCTTCTGTCGAAATATCGGATCAATACCCATTTCATTAGCAATCTCCTTTGCTTCATCAATCGATTTTGAATACCCTGTTTCTCTATAATCCTTGAAGTACTGAATCAATCTGTTGATTTCTTTGATAGCAATATCGAGATGCATATCCTTTGATTGTAACTTTTTGCTCACTATATTCACTTGATTTAATACTTCATACCACATGACAATTGATACTACAAACTCAAAGTCACTAAGTTCTTTTTCCGCAAGTGAATTTGCTTCACTTGCAATTGCAGCATCATTATCTTTTTCTCCGACCTCAAGTAAAGCTTCTCGCACATCGCACATTTGCAATTTAATAGCCTTAACACTCTCAACACGACTTTCCCAACGAGTTTGAGACAATGCCTTAAGACTCCAACCTTTAACGTTACTTTTCAAAATTTGCCATCGATTAATGGAATTTCCAAAAATAGTATATATACGTTGAATGACTCCAAAAAAACTCTTTCCTTTTACACAAGCGTTAGCCATATCACATAATGTAAGGTTAAGAGAATGACAACCACATGGAGTGTAAAATGCTCTTGGATTTAGATCTAAAAATCTCTTTTGCACTCCTTGGTGTTTTCCTTTCATGTTTGCCCCATTGTCATAACCTTGACCTCGCATATCATCAATCTCTAGACCAAATGACTTTAACTCTTCTACTGTAACTTCAAACAAACCTTTTCCAGTTGTGTCATTAACATTCAAAAACCCTAAATAGGACTCCTCGACCATAACAGAATTTGGTGAGAACTTTAAATACCTTACTATAATAGTCATTTGTTCTTGGTGACTTGAATCGGGGGTACAATCAAATATTATTGAGTAATACTTTGCTTCCTTTATATTCTTGATGATTTCATTTTGAATTTCCTTAGCTAGCAAAAGTATTAATTCATTTTGAATCTTGTGCCCAAGATAATGCACATGCATCTCATCACTTACGATTCGTCTCACATGCTCTTGTATAACCGGATCAAACTCTTGCAACATTTCTATGAGACCCAAGAAATTTCCATTACCTATTAAATGCAAATATGCAATTAACAAATGACTATTTTGATAGAAAAAGAGAGATAGAACTACAAAAAATAAAGAAAATTGAAATTTCGATTACCTTTTTGATACAACTTTTCTTTTTTTCCACGAAATGCTAAATTATGTTTAGCAAGAAACTTCACTAGTGCGATGATTCTAAGAAGAACTTGTTTCCAATAATCTCTTTCTTTCTTCAATTGCTCGTATTCAACTTTATCAATTGTTTCATTCAACTTCAACCTTTTACGCATATCAAACCATTTATTCATACTTGTGAGATGATCCAAGCTAACTTCGTGTTCTTTGACTCTAGTTGAAGCATGATGCCAATCTTGATAGCCTTCACCATCCAATCCTCCTTTTGGAGCTCCTTTTCTAAATATTTTACAACAAAAGCAAAATATTTTGTCGACCGTTCTTGAATATACGAGCCATTCTCTAAATGGCTAAATCAACATGACAAATTCACAAATCAACATGACAAATTCACAAATCAACATGACAAATTCCTAACCTAAATGGCTAAATCAGTAAATCCTATTTCATTAGTTCAAGTTCAACATGACAAATTCACAAATCAACATGACAAATTCCTAACCTAAATGGCTAAATCAGTAAATCATATTTCATTAGTTCAAGTTCAACACAAAAACATTAACAATTTAAATTATTTAATCATTAATCAACAAGTGAACAAGACAAGTAGACAACAATCAGTAATCAGTCAATCAACACAAAAAATCAAAAGACTCAAGTCAAAAAACATTACCTGGTTGAAGAATTGAAGGTCGAAGACTCGAAGGAGGCGTCGCACGAAAGCTGCCGGCCTGCTGGCTGCCGCACTGCCGAACAGCCGCAACAAAGCCACCCAGTCGGAGTCGGCGGTCGCAGTGGCTCACTCCTCCGTCGTCGTCTCGTCGAGCACCAGGTGTGCAGCCGTGAGTCGTGCAGCGGTGCAGGTGAGGTCGACAGTCGACTGGTCGAGGGTTTTTAACTTTTTTTGGGGGATTTTGAATTTCAATATTTGTTTCTCAAATCTCAAATCTCTGTTCTTGAACGACAAGGTGAGGTTAAAGGCCCAAAAAAATTAGAAATGGGCCTAATTGGCTAATTTGTTTGGGTATTTTATTGGGCCCAAAAAAAATCTCTATTCTTGAACGACAACTAGGTTTCTTTTTAAAAAAATATATACAATATATATATATATATATAATTAAATATATATAAAAATGTGCCCCTCGAAAACTTGGGCCCGGGACGGAGGTCGGGTTTGCCCCTCCCCCGGGCCGCCCCTGCACCTACGGTTGAAACTCAGCAACCCCACAACCTCCTGAACATCCATAGTTGTATTTGTTCAAACGTGATTAATCGGTGAAAGTAAAACCGAAGCAACTATTTTGATAACTGTCTATTAAAATGAATTTAAAAGGTTAGGATTTGATGTCAGGGAATTTAAACGGCCAGATTTACATATTTATATAGTTTTTTAACCGGCATCTATATATATAATTACAAACTTGAGCACAACATATATCAGTCTAGCTCAATCCGAAAATTAATTGATGGATCGGTGTTTATCCGTTTCACTGTTGAACTAGCCGGTCCAAAATCTTGGTTGTTGGTGACCCGCCTTTCGGATATAAACTAACGACACTACGATCGCAGAAAAAAATTAATTTATGGATATTATTGCTTGAAAAAAATAGGGTCTGGTTATTTACATTCCCACTTTTTAAATTTAACACCCCATCGACATTATACGTCTCGTATATCCGAGCCGTATAACCCCTCTGACACATACTTCTTCGGCAATGATTGGTTTTGTATATTCCTCGTATAGGCCTATACTAGGCGTATACGAGACCAACTATTAATCATGATAATCATGATGATACTTAATGATTGGTCTCTTATACGTATCGTATAGACATATACGAGACGTATGGAGGATGTGAAACTTGAGAGTTGGATATAAGAATAACATAACTCAAAAAATATAGTTTAGAAAATATAATTAAATTAGTAATTAAAGTAAATAAATTAAATATATAAAATTTAAATGAGCCGAGCTCGAGCCTAAAAATTTTCTAACGAACCAAGCTCAAGCCTGGTAAATAAAGCTCTTAACGAGTCAAGCTCGAGCTCGAGCTCCAATTTATCTAAATGAGCCGAGCTCGAACCTTAACGAGTTCTAGATCGGCTCGGCTCGGCTCGTTTTACACCCTTAGTTAAAACGTTGTTGGGCACGCACACTTTTATAATCGAAGTCAATGGCCAGCAATTGTTAGGTTAGAAAAAAAAAAAGAAAAAAGGACAGCACCAGGTCTCTTCACGTAATAAAAGCCATGCGTTCATTGTTCTAGAAGGCCACACTCCTTTTCTTGAGGACAAGATGAAAGACCACACATAATTAAAATATTTCAGTTTTTATTAAAAAAAATGCAGAGATAACAATATAAATATAAAGTTTAATTTCATTATAGGTTTAAAACTGAAATAAAACGCAACGTGGTTATAAAGTGGCCACAAGTGGTAAGGATGTTTAGAGTTTAGTTTTTAAGTAGAAACCGTAAATCAAACCATTGATTTACAGTTTTTAAATAATAAAAACTAAAACCATATTGTAAAAATAAATATCAAACCAAATTGAACCATTAGTAACAGTTTGGTTCTGGTTTTATTTTACGGTTTGGGAATTTTGAGCACAATATAAATAAAAACAGAATAAAACCGAATTGTTTTATGGTTTGAGACAGATTAATTACACTGTCAAGTCAAATGTAAATTTTTTTGTTCAATGACGCTTAAATCATCAACCTAATACATATATATATATATGTGTGTGTGTGTGTGTGTGTGTAGCGATTGAATTCTGTGAAAACTCAATCTTAGAGAGAAAACCCTTAAACCATATGTGAGCCATTGATTTGGAATCTTGAAAATAAATATGTGGTCCACGTTAAAGCTGAATAAAAAATTGGGTTTTGATAAACAAATCATTTTTAATGTGGGTAAATGTGGACCACATATTTATTTTCAAGATTTCAAATCAATGGCTCACATAGAGTTTAAAGGTTTTCTTTCTAAGATTGAGTTTTCATTAGATTCAATTCCTGTGTGTGTGTATGAGGATGCTTAATTAATAACGAATATTAGTTTTTTTTTAACGGCTTGGTACAACGACACCCAAGACGGGATTTCAACCGTCCCCTCGGATTTGACGCTCTGGGGCGTATGCCCGAGCCCACCCCAGGAGGAACCCCACAACTGGGTAAACCCCCTGACCTTGCTTCAGCGAACATGCCTCAGCCCGGATTCGAACCCAAGACCTCTCATAGGGAAATCAACTAACTTTTTTTTTACTTTAAAGCCAATTACTTTTATATTATTTAAATCATATGATTATAAATGATTGTTTTTAATTTTTACAACTTGTTCTCGTGTGTACGTATTTATGTATTTGTGTATATATATCACGGTTTGATTCGGTTTTTTACAACTGGTTTTGGTCAAATCCGTAACCAAAACATTCACTAAAATTTATATTTTTAAAACTGACTGAATAAACGTTTAAAGAAACTAATTGTGAAAACAAACAATAACCGATTTAAATGGTTTCATGGATATCACCCTAAGACTACCCGCAATGCAAAGGATGCATTTACTACATCCATCCTAGTTACTACAGTTACATCAGGTTTTTACTCATCTCCTACATGCATTCTCTTTCTTCTTTTTAACTCTAAACCATCTTTCTCAGATGCATCCTCTCTCTTCCATATCACCATTTCATTTTCTATTTTTCTTTTAAACAAATAATTTTTTAATGTAAAAACATATTTAATAAATAAATATAAAATTAAATTAAATAATTAAAAATAAAAAAAGAAAATATTAAATAAAAATTAAACTGGCATTACATAAAAAGAAATTACATTTTCCTAAAAAATAAAATAAAAATACTTAAAAATTAAACTGCACCTAAAATTAAAAATAAAAAAACTTAAAGAAAACAATACCGAAAATTAAGCTTTCCTAAACAAATATACTATTGATTAGCTTGCCTAAAATCCAAAGTTGTTCCATAAGATCGTTGGGTAGTGCGATGTGAGTATCTTTGCTTTGTAAATATTTAAACCACTGCAGATAGTATGCAAGGTGCACCTCATTATAACTTGCTAGTTCAGGCTCGTTTTCTTTGGGGGACCAATTAATTATCGCATTACCTTCATCTTCTATAATCATATTATGTAGAATGATACATGCATGCATTATATCACCCAACACTGGTATGCTGATAGATCTTCCTGAGCCTCGTATCATTGCCCACCTTGCTTGAAGGACACCAAATGCTCGTTCAACATCCTTTCAACAAGAATCCTATCGTCGATTATAGTATTTCATTTTAAGAATATTGTTTGGAGGATAAACGAAACTCTTTACCAGTGTTGACCATTCTAAGTAAATGTCATCTGCAAGATAGTATTCTTGTGTGTATTCATTCTTGTTCACTGTAAAGTTGCACTGTGGTGCATTTCTTTCTAAGGTTTGATTGAATACTGGTGATTGATTGAGAACATTGATATCATTGTTTTAACCTGCCACTCCAAAGAATGCATACCAAATCCAAAGATCGTGTGATGCTACAGCCTCTAGCATGATGGTTGGATGACCATGATCGCCTCAAGTATATTGCTTTTTCAATGCCGTTGGGTAGTTTCTCCAACCCTAATGCATAAAATCTATGCTTCCAAGCATTCCAACAAACACATGTTTTTCAGAATGCTCTTGTAGCAATCGTTGAATGTCATCTTAGTTGGGCCTTCTAAGATATCGTGGTCCAAAAACCTCAACAATAGACCTACAGGACTTGTCAGTTGATGCACTATAAGCCAACTGACGAATGTTACATGTACATTTTTATCTTGGTGAAAGACCTTTTACACCAACAGCAACATATCTTTGTGTGAAATATTTAAAATGTTGACAGCTTGTTCTTGTGTGTATTTATGTATGTGTGTGTATATATATCACGGTTTGATTCCGTTTTTTATAACTGGTTTTGGTAAAACCATAACCAAAACATTCACTACAATTTTATATTTTTGAAACTGACCGAATAAATATTTTTAAAAAACTAATTGTGAAACGAATCAATAACCGATTTAAATGGTTTCATGGATATCACCCTCTTGTACCATATGGCATGTGATGCAAAGAGAGTTCAACCCACTTCCACATCATCGTCAGCTTTTCTTTTTATCAATTCATTCAATTATAGACCCACGTAAATATAAAGACATACAGAGACCTAATAGGTTGTACATTACGCATATTCACTTATACATTACGGATACATTTCAAGATCACAAATTAAATCAAATATTAAATATAAATAATCTTACTATTATAATAAACAAAGATGTTCATTTGCCACATGTCACATTTTAACACAATATCGCCACTTGTCAAATTTTTATGCTTCATTTAATTCTCACATTTATTCAATAATTATATTATTCATTCTATTAAATAAATATATCAAATAATAACTAATAACTAATGATATTATTTATCTCTTACAAATTAAAAAATAGTTTTCAATAAGTTGAAAATTAAATCATTTTATTAAAAACATACTTTACAAAAGTTTATAAAAAATATATTTTTTCCCTAAAAATCAATATTTATTAAAAATAAGAAATATTAAATCATTATTTTTGGAAAAAAAAGGTTTTATATTAAACATTTTTTCATTAGAAAACGATATATAAACCAAAACTTATAGAGTTGATAATAAAAGTTATATTTTCGGTCTTGTATGTTTAACATATTTTTAAATTAGGTTATTAAATTTTAATAATTACAAAAATATTACATAGATATTAAAGAATAGTTTTTTTATAAACAAATTAAATTAAATATTTTAGTATTAAATTTTAGAAAATTAGTTTCTTTTAAAAATAAAGTTTTTGATCATTGTTTTAATACTTATAGTACTTATTAATACATATTTTAAACACTTAATATAAAAATGTTATTTATAATTTATAAATTTTTATTACTAACTATTTAATATTTTATATTAAATCCGTGTAACACACGGGGTATAAACTAGTAAATAATATAGTAAATTGACATTTTCCTTCCCGTGGTTTGTTCTTTAATTTTGTCAATTTGACATCATGCTTTCTGGTTTTTTGTCATTTTTCTCCACTAAATTAACTCCATCCAAAAAAGCCAGTTAAGTTTGAGGGCAACCCTAGAATATATAGTCAATAAAAAAAATGTTGTCATTCTCACATGTCTTTGGCCTTCCAAGCTAAAATTAAGAGAAATATGTCAATAAATTCATTAAAAGACGTGACCAAACATAATAATTTATAATAAAAAACCTCATTGTCCTTATACCGAAGAAGTTGGCACAATATTGGAACTCCATCCATGAAAGGCGAAAAACCTTCAAAAGGAAGCTTCTCACATATGTTCACCATAGTTGAAAGCGTCACCAGGGCCGGCCCATAAGTGATATTGGGCCAAGTTAGGGCTTGGGCCACCCAAAAAATAGGGCCCCCAATTTTCTGAATTTTTTATATGTATATATCATGTATCTGGGCTAAAAACTTAACTAATGGACTGTTATCTCGCAGGCAGGCCGTGCCTTCGTTTAATAAAGAGGGCCCAAAAAAGATTTTAAAGTTGGAATGCGATGGAGCCCAACCGGAAATCAAAACTCAAATGGGAGTTCGTGATTCATGAAGTGATGAAGATCAGAAGATGCACCAGATAACCTATGCTCCTAGGGAAATGGGAGTTCGGGAAGACGCTCAGACGCAACGGCATTGGAAGATGGGGATTAGGAAGTCGGGGCGACGATCAGTCCTATTGTACAGGAAACGAAGGGTCGATGGGACCTCGGCTGCTCGAGAAATCAGAAATGAGAAATCAATATATTCGAATGTAAGTCTGTTTGAACTTCGACATGTTCCGTATTCGTCAATTTATTCCAGATTTTCTTTTACTCTTCAATCCTAATTCGTGATTTCGTGTCTTCAAAATGTGTGAGTTCTTGGATTGTTGGATTGACTGGTCAGTATTTCAATAGTTGTGGTTCTTGAATCTTGGCTTAGTAATTGAGAGTTGAGACCGCTGACCTCCTGACCGTTGTATGCATCTGACTGGCGATTGACCGTTGGGGCTTAGAAATTGGCTTGGATAGTTGGATTGACCGGTGGTGGAAATTGAGAGTTAAGACCAACAATTGACTAGTCGTTGGTGGAACTTCAGTACTTGTAAGTTTTCTTCACTTTTTATGTTAATATGTTTTGCTAGTTTTTATGTTTTAATATTAATAGCTTATTAGTTCTTGTTAATTGAATTGTTTTTGTTAATCACTCAATTGAAAATTGGTATTACGTATCTAATTAGCTATAGTAGTATAGTTAAGTTAACTGCGGCAGCGCAACCCTCTTTTTTGATTTCATGGAAAACGAGAAAAAGAAAAATTTCATTTATTTTAAATTGATAACTAAATATATATATATATTTCAAATAAACAGTCATTCAATCCTACAGTCTTACCTGGATACTAGTGGAAAAGAATTCAATGAGTAAGAACAGCCATTATGCTATGTGTTATGCATCACTCCCATCACTTCACGTACGCGACATATAATCAATCAATACCATCACCCCTTTATCACCTCATATCATCTTTACATGTGTTATTCCTCACTCCCCCATCACTCCACGTCATCACCTATTTTTCCTCTTTTCTTTTTCTTTCACCCCGTGATGGCCCTCACGCCTGCCCCCCTCACGCCCTCTTCACGCCCCTGTGTAATGAGGGGAGTGCGCCACAGGGGTGTGACCAAGCCCCTTCACGCCTCGTTAACGCTCGACAAATCATAGCCTTATTGCACCAGACTGAAGACAAACAAGTGGTGTTTGGTTTGCAATAGCTGCCAGTAAGGAATAACTATGGGTGTGGGTTTATGCCAGAAAAGAATGGGGATCAAAATTAAAGGCTGTTGTTATCTATACACCATCCCCTATCCATACACCAGGGCTCATCTATACGCCCGTATAGCCTCTATACGGCCGTATACAACTATTATGTCAGAAAAAGTGTCAGAATGTTGTCTGGTGGACTTTTTATACGCCCGTATAAGGCCTATACGGGCGTATAAATTTTTTATTTTTTATTTTTTTTCCCAGTTTTAATTATATTTTTTAAAAGTTTTTACCGCAATTATATATATTACGCCTATTTTTGCAAATTTTATTAATTTTACGTTTTTATTTGATTAATTATATAAATTATTGGTTAATTATATAAATTATTGTTTTATTTGATAAATTTATAGTTGTTATAGGTAAACCAAGAAATTTATAATTGTTAAATTATATAAATTATTGTTTTATTAGATAAATTTATAGTTGTTATTTATAAACCAATAGATAAATATAAAACCATGTAAAAAAGTTAAATAATATATAACCACATAACAAATAAAAACACACATATATATACACATGACAAAAGTTATATTAACATGACAAAAGTTATACATCAATAAATGATAATATAAATACAAACTAAACACCACCAACACCAGTGATGTGTTGTGAAACACATTTGTTTTCTTATTTGTTTTTAATTAGTTTTCGTATAGTTTTATGCGTTTTTAGAGTCGATTGATGCTGGTTCTTCACATTTCTATAAATTGTTGCTTGCAGGTAATAAACATGCTTTTATGGCATAAAAGATCAAGAAAACGAGCTCCCGGTTGGACGAGAACGGAAAAGAAGACAAAAGCTGGAAAATAGCCTTGTCGCGATACGCGACAACCACAGAAAACCCTGTCGCGTAGCGCGACAGGTGGAAAAGTCAAAAATACCCCTTTTAATGATTATGGGTTTGACCCGACTATTTTGTCGAGTAGCGGGGCCCGTCGCGTAGCGCGAGGGGTTTTTAGGTGCCTGTCGCGTAGCGCGACAGGGTTAGAAATTCAGATCAGTTTTATGATTCTGAAACGGAAGGAGGCTGGGGTATTCGATTGGAGACGATTAAAGACGATCCTAGAGACGGCTGGAGGCGATTAGAAGCGATTGGGAGGTTCTTGAAGCAAGAGATCGAAGGATCGAAGCCCCGGGATTGTGTTTTCGGGTGTTAACCATTCGGTTTTCTTGTTTCTTTGTTTCATTCCTGATTACTATGTGTTTCAAGCTTTGTAAACTTGTTATGATTCCTACTTTGACAATGTTTCTTGGCTAAACATTTAGAACTGCCTAGGTTAGATGATTATACATGATTGATTTTTGTTTATTTCGGTTTTGGAACAATATGGTGTGTTGAAACTTATGATTTAAAGATTTGGTTTTGAATAATGGATGTAAACGCGTATCTATAACTGTTTGATGATTGATATTATACTCCTCGTGTGTCTTGGTGATTGTCTGTCACATAATAGGTGCATGCTAGGTCAATGACTGTGTGATTTGATTAGTGGATGAATTACTGTGGCCAAGTAATTAATAAGAGTGTTTTATCAGGATTTAGATGGTTTAGGTGTGCAACCGAGTTCTATAGCTGTGAAGTGAGAAGCCGTCGATAAGTCTTGGGTGTTAGATTACTGGTTAGAGCCTTTGTGAGAAGATCATCCTAGTTCATCTATCATTTCATGTTTATCGAGTCCAATAGGAAAACCCAAGTTATCCCTAGCATTTAAGTGAATTATGACTCTCGCGCCGTGAGGTAGAGTGTTTAACAATTAGTTCTTAGGTGTTTTGAGATTATCGTGCTGTAAGGTAGATAATTTAGCGGATATTTCATAAGCAGTTGGATGACCTGTGAGGGAAATCCATTCAACCGGTGGTTTAACGGCTTTTAGGACTTTTAGTTGATTATCCTTGAGAAGGGTCGAGGGTACTCTAAATTTCCTTTGAGTTTAGTATCATAAGATACCGGTGTCACGTCAGTTCCTTTACCGATAAAACCTTGTCAAGAATGTATATGATTCGAGCCTAGGTAGTGCTTTTCCTCCTCTGATTTAAGCTTTGTTTGCTCGTCTGTTTCTACTTTTTGTTCAAGAATTGTTCTTTTTAGATATTCTTAGATTGTTAGCAAAACCCCCCTTTTCAATATTAATTTAAGTTACATACATTTGTATAGATAAGTAATTGAGTCTTAGTTAGCATAGTCTGTAGAAGTCCGTGGATTCGATATCCGGACTTGCTTTGCTCTGTTACACACGATAAGTACACTTGCCTATCGGTAGCTTAGGTTTTAGAGAGTCTAGATTTATTACTTTGTATCTATATTAGAGTCGATTTTTAGTTAGTTTTATAGCTAAGCTCCTTCGACATCAACCAGCATCATCATCACCACCACCACCAGCATCCTCACCACCACCTCCTGCATCGTCACCAGCACCAACGTCATCACCACCACCACCAGCATCGTCACCAGCACCAACATCATCTGGATACTGTATAGGCGGTGGTAGTGCTGGAATCTGAACGCCTAAATGCGTGGTAACTGCTATCAAAACGTCCGACTGACACGCCGCCAAATTCTCAAGGCGGTTTAACCGTCTAGACTGATCCCGAAGTACTGGATCTCTAAAAACGAGTCGATGACCTCGTGGAGGTGGGGGTGGCTGTAACGGCGCCCCTACCGGTGCGTGCACCTCTACATGTTGCTGCTACTGCGGCTGCTGCTGAGGAACCCAAGGAACGCCTCGCTCTAAACTGAAACGGAAGCCGACTCCTCGGAAGTCAGCAGCAATACGCATAGCAGACAGCGTAGCACGACCAACTCTCTCAAGACGGTAACGTGCCGTCATGCTAGCCTCTACGTCAGCGTCAAACACTCCTAAACTTTGTGCTAGATGGGTGACGTAGCCACCCATGTATATACATCCTCCTGGCCTCTTACTTTCGTAAGATGCACATAATTTTTACTGCGCAGCATAGAGAGCAAAACCTGTATTGGAGTATATCCAGACCGATCGTCTTTACGCATCTGTTGACATGCGTTGTATATGGTTCTTAGCGTTGACACGTTTTGAGGATTCTGTTCACGTAAAGACCGTACTATGTCACGAGGTTCCATATTGTGTCTTGACAGATCCTCAACCATACGTTTTTCATTATCCGTTAACCTCATTGCAAATGGATGCCCCTCCAGTTGTTGTGCAAGTTCGTGATTGTGTTCAGCACAGGTGACACGCAACATCCAACAACTATCATCAGAAAAGTATTTTACAACCAACTGAAACGGACAGTTGGTCCTTTTTGTTCCTGAACGTCTTATTAAGGATGTTCCTTTATATTCACCACCACGATCACATTTAAGAAACACTTTAATGGCATCGCCATTAACGTTTTTCTTTGAACGTTGTTTGACAATGACAACACCGTTCATTCGTCCCGTTTCTTGCACCCAGCTTAGCAGATCTTCAAAAGTCATGAACACCTGAAATATTAAAATAACTTGTGAAAAATATCAAGCTTAAACATAAAACCCACATAATAATGTTTGCAATACATGTTCTGTATCAAAGATTGAAACGTTTCTAGAAGAATCTCCGCCAAAACTCGCCGACATTTTTATAACTTGATAAAGTAATATAGAGAAACTTTGATTCGTTTGATTATAAAACTAATTGATCGATCATATATATATAGTTTTGTAACACGTAAATCGAGGAATCTTATATCGCGTCGTATAATTGCAACACGTTTATCGAGGAATCTTATATCGCGTCAAGAGAAAGATTCTTCAAAATCAGACAAACTATACGCCCGTATAACATCTATACGATCGTACATGTGTTAACTAAACGACCGTATACACACTAAACGACCGTATAGAGTTACATCATTCCGTAAGCGTCAGCCCTAACAGCTTTTGTCGGGTTGACCGACCTTATACGCCCGTATAAGGCCTATACGGACGTATACGAGACAGCAGGCTGGTGTACCGCTTATGGGGTGGTGTATGTTTAGTAGGGCCCAAATTAAAAATTCAAACCCACCCCATTTCTCATTCCCACATTCCCAAAACTTTACATGTTCAGCTACATCCTCACACTCAGGGGACAACAATCTCTGACAGTGTTGGACACCATTTTTGTCATATACATTAAACTCTTAACAAAAAATAATAAAATAACAAAAATAACAAACAATATCAACAACCAACATAAAAAAGCTATCACAACAAACAACATCAAAAAACTATTGCAACAACCAACATAAAAAAATATTGCAACATGTGACATTCGTCGAGAGGTTAGACTTTGACTAAATGTAGACAAGATGTTAACTAAATATGATGTGGCAAATAAACTCACAAAATAAAATATATTAAATTATAGTTGGAACGTGTCGAGGTTATTAACTGAAACAACATCCATGAAAACTAAAATGTTTAAACATATAATGTGACACAATTAAAAACGCTACTAAGTTAAACTCCATTAGATAAACGATAATTACAATTTAAGGTCACACTTAACATTATACATCAAATGTTTTAAATAACCTAAGACATATAAACGGTAATTACAATTTAAGGTCACACTTAATCTATAGCGAAGTATAGATTTCCGTAGTATCTGGCTAGGGAAAACTATCCAACATTAACAATATAGTGGGTTGGTGGCTAGGTAAAACTTTAGTCTGAAACTATGATATATAATTCAATAAGTAAAAGAAAAAAAAAATTAACTCCTAAACAAGTGAGTATTAGCAACCTATAAACCAAGAGAAAACCATGTTTAAAAAAAACCTATAATTGTAACAATTCAACTAAAGTAAAGGAGAGTTTGCTTTTCACGTTCTTTGTAAGTATGCTAGCTTTAACAAACGCAGATCATAATAAACATTAAAGTAAAACAATGACCACACAATGAAATCCTTAACAAGTTATCTTTGATCACTTACAATCCACTCGAGTTGCATTTCTAAGTATCATTGATTTCATACTTGCAGCAACCTTAATTCTAAGAATACGTTTCATTTGAGAAATAAACAATACGAATGTATAGTTATACCCTTGGGATAACGAATGTACTTTTGAATTTTATAAATATAACAAAAAAATAATAATAATAAATTTTGCAAACAAAACTTATACAAAACTCCTTATCACAAGAATGAGTCAAATTGTAGCATCATGAAACGATATATATATATATATATATATATATATATATATATATATATATATATATATAGAGGTAGGTTCAGATACAAAATGAGTTTTTTTGTAAAAAGTGTAAAAAGCAAAGTGATATTATTAATAACAATGGGCTATTATTAACAAAAAATTGTTAAATATTATAAAAACACTGTGTTAATATTGTAATAACACTTTGTTATTTATAATAGCACTTTGCTTTTTATTCTTTTTACAAAACTATCACTTTGTACAATAACCTTACTGTATATATATATCTAGAACTAATCCATATGAAGGAGATCGCAAAAATACTAAAAACTTTATTAAGAATCAATCACACAATTTAATTCATCATCCTAAATCATATTTGTCAAAAAAAAAACGTTTGAATCTACGTTCGTTAATCATAAAGGAGAGCTACAAGTTTCACGATTTTTTTTAATATTAAAAACAGAAAATCTCTATTCACAACGTTAAAGCAGTCATATGATTATAAATCACATATTATTTTGTGTGACTAATTCAGATTGCTGTTAGGAAGTGAGAAAAATACTACTATGAAGTTTATTCCAAGTTTCACACACATTATTCTATATATTAAAAAGCAAGTTAAAAGAAATGGTAGAATTTTATTTTTTAAACTTTGAACATAGTTAACTTTTGTATATGAATATCAATTTCATTAATCTTTGATTCATATTTAGTTGCTTTAGATCTTCACTTATGAAATATAAACAATAACTTCGACCTTAAATATATATTATTATATATAAATAATATATAAAGCCATAAAAACAAATAGTGCAACCGTCTTTTTTATTCAACTACGAATTAGAAAGCCATGAAAAACTAATAATAAAAGCCGTCTTTTTTGTTCACTTATGAATTAAAAACCAAGTATTAGTGCAGCTGTCTTTTTGGTTCACCTACAAATTACGAAAAAAATTAGAAAAAATGAATGGTAGTTTTAGTTTATTATATACAAAGAAAAGAATAATTATGTTTTGATAATTTAGGCTTCAATCACAACAAATATTTTTAATTTTGAGAAGTAGTATAGAGAGATGAGGGCATTAAATTTGTGAAATTTGCTTAGATATTTAGGATTTTATTAAATTTGAGAGATTTACTCAGAAATTTGGTTTTTGTTTTGATTCAACCGATTTGTTGCCGATGAGAAGTGTTTTGTAGGTAATTTTTTCTAATATTTTTTTAACATATATGAGTTGATTTTGTATGATTTTATTAAAAATTTGTATAGAGTTCGTAATAAAAAATTTGATTTGGCTATGTAACTTATGCTTCTGCAAATAATATATAATGACCGTTCTCAGAAGTGTACTGTCGCATCGCGCGGCGGAAAAACCTAGTTACTAACAATAAGCAGAAATCCATCATCATTATACTAAGTTAACATCTCGTTACGCAAGATCCTTCAATGTTCTCGAAGGAACGAGGGTGCTAACTTGCAAACTCGAATAAACACATTCATTCTACATTCTTGTATACTCATAAATTCTGTATTCTTCTTATAAAAGTATGATTCAATGCACCTCGTAGGAATCACCAAGTATCTGATAGATGCAAAGGCAAACACCAAATTTGAAGATAAAATGAGTAGTCGTTATACTTAAACAGGGATATCGGGATGGATTCCTTTTAGATCCTATAAAAATTTTGACTATCTACTTACATATTGAACAATATTATATTTGTTAACACAAGATAAATGACTCATTATCATGACTATTGGATCAAGATTTTTTATGTCATGAACATTCTTTTGTCATACTATTACCAATGGAATTTTGGGACGAAATTCTTTTAACTATGGGAGTCTGTGACATTCGTCGAGAGGTTAGACTTTGACTAAATGTAGACAAGATGTTAACTAAATATGATGTGGCAAATAAACTCACAAAATAAAATATATTAAATTATAGTTGGAACGTGTCGAGGTTATTAACTGAAACAACATCCATGAAAACTAAAATGTTTAAACATAAAATGTGACAAAATTAAAAACGCTACTAAGTTAAACTCCATTAAATAAACCGTAATTACAATTTAAGGTCACACTTGACATTATAAATCAAATGTTTTAAATAACCTAAGACATATAAATTGAAAGTTATAAATTAATAAATTCATGAGTCGGATCCTAATCAGAGTTCTAAATTAACACGATGTTTTAGACATAAACTGATATTTTTTTTAGTTCATCAATATATATATATATAGTTAACGAGTGGTAGGTTCAGATACAAAATGAGATTTTTGTAAAAAGTGTAAAAAGCAAAGTATTATTATAAATAATAACGTGCTATTATTAACAAGGAACTGTAAATATTATATTACCATTATGTTAATATTATAATAGCACTTTGTTGTTTATAATAACACTTTTCGTTTTATGCTTTTTACAAAACTATCACTTTGTACAATAACCTTACTCTAATTAACGAATATTAACGATTTACAATGAGATGAATATAATTAAATATAAATAAAAAGTGGTCTCATTTAAACTCGAGAACATTAAAAACACTTAGACTTTAGTGAGAAGGCGTTTTAAAAATAAAGGATTAAATTAGAGGGGCTAAAGTGTAAATTCCAAATTAATTAAAATGCGTTTACGTAATTAATAGAAAGTTACAAATTCCTTTCAAAGTTGTGAATTTGGACGTCCAGAAATGGAATGCGAACATTTCTCGGCAATCAATCCATTTTAGTTTTTATTTATTTATTTATTTATTTATTTATTTTCTTTCTATCTCCTTTTCAATTCCGTGAACATCGTTCTTTAACAGCGATCAAACATGCTGGCTTCTTCACTAGAAAATCATTTTATTTCTTTTCTGGTGTGTGACGGTAGTAACAAGAAGCGAAGGGAGGCCGGGACTCCGATCGTTATCTCTTTGAACCCAATGTTTTGGCTAGTGTTTTAAGATACAAACCCATGGCCAATATGGTTTTAAGGTATCTGAATTATCCTGCACCAGGTACGAAACGTATTTGTTTTTTGGTGTTCCTTTTGTGATCATAGTAAGGTTGAAACCGTGAAACATCGAAGGGGGAGACTAAACCTTGTGGGTCACGGCTATATGGTAATGGGGTGGCGATCGGAACCTACAAAGCCGCCAGGGCCGGCCCAATGGGCCTAAGTTCTAGGTCATTTCCTGGGCCTCCTAATTTCCTAGGGCTCCCATTTTAAAAATCTAGTTTATATATTTGGGCTTGCAATTTATAAATTGGAATGGAACTGGGCTTGAGAAGCTCATGTTTTCTACTTTTCTTTATTGGGCTCAATCCATGTGGGGGAAAAGGAGGAGCCGAGGCAGAGGATGCACGTTGCGGATATTTTTTGAAAACTGGGAAGTGGGAAAAAACCAACGCGTCACCCTTGAATCCTCGATTACAGATTTATCACATTACTCACTCGAAATTCGAATCTTCAATCAATCACTCGTCACGAGTAGCCCTTCGGGCCTTCGATCCATTACCGGTCGCCGCCGGCCCCCCTTACGCCTGAAGTTCAGCCGATTGAATTGTTGAAAGCCTGAAATCCAGTCTGAGCTAGCTGCCGATCATCGGACTGCCTGAAGCCCTGCTACCCTGAACTTGGAACACCTGAACTTGGCTCAGGTTTGGTTCCTCATTTTGTGCACCGTCTTTTATTAAATCATTAATCTATCTGTTTATTAATTAATGTGTTTTTTTTGTTATTTGTTTGATTATTGTGATTAGGGCTGTAATCGAGTTGAGCCGAGCCAGGCCTGGCTCCAGCTCGGCTCGTGAATTTTCGAGCCGAGTCGAAATTTCTTTCGAGCCAAAAATCCTGGCTCCAGCTTGGCTCGTAAAAAACTCGAGCCACGAGTCAGCTCGTTTTCTTTTTTCATTTTTTTCCTCCACTTTATATTATATATATATATATATATATATATATATAATCTAATATATATAAAATCCAATATATATGTATATATATAATTATATATAAAATCTAATATATACATATATATTATACATAATATGTATATTTATATAAATATGTGTATAAATATTGTATATATATGTATGTGCGTAATATAATATATGTGTGTGTGTATAATTTAATATATATATATTAAAAATCGAGCCGAGCTCTTTTCGAGCCGAGCCTTCTTCAAGCCGAGCTTTTTGAGCTTTTTTTGAGCGAGCCTCGAGCCGCGAGCTTTTTGAACAGCCTTAATTGTGATTTAGATAGTTTGTTTGTTTGATTAATTTGATTATGCTAGATTGCTAGGTCTCTGACATTCTGCTATTAGTTACTAGTTAGTTTGTGGTTTGAACTTTGAACATGTTATTTACAATTTGATGCGTCTGTTATTAGTTAGTTACATCTATTTATGATTTGATTTTGTTATTAGTTTATATAATCTGATTCAATGTCAAATAAAAATAGAAAATATGAATTTGGATCATCAAAAAGAAAAAAAAATTAAATTAGATTCTATTGTTGAAAAGAAAAAAGGATCTTTTTAAAAATATGTAACAATCACAAAAATAATGAAGAACCTAATGCTAATAATGTACAAAATGTAAATAATGAAGAACCAAGCCCAAATAAAAGAGGTGGGTTTTAAATATTAATATTAGGTGTGACAGAAGGGTCCTGAATTTAAATTTCGTCTAGGGCCCCGGAAATGCTTGAGACGGCCCTGAAAGCCGCCTAAGAGCCGTTATGTGCACAGGGTGGGTATTTCACTCGAGTCCGGGATGGTTACGGGTTGGATAATGTGCTTGAATGAGGATTGTACCATGCGCGTTACGACTCGAGAATGATTGGGATATAGGTGCCGAGAGAGTATGTGTATTTGATGTGTACTTAAGTTGGAAGAGTGTGTGTTCACATAATCATAAATCGGACTACATGGGTTCACATGGGGTTGAATCACGACTTGGGTATTTTGTTCGTCAAGGGCTACTAGTGTGTGTATGGTGCTTGTATCTACGAGGGGCAATAGTGTGTACTATCCAGGATGCATGTGTATGTATTAGCATGGATGCTTGGGTATAATCTATGTATGGGTGTAATATGGTGCGAGCAAGGGAGGTTACAAGATAATATGTGTCACACCCCGAGCCGGCGGGGTTGGATCGGAGTCCCCGTCGGGCGGAAGGTTCCCGGGACGCGATATCGTGAGTGATAATCATGATGATCAGATTGTTTACATAGCATCAATGTTAAGAATAATTAAAGCACAATAAAACATTTAACTAGGATTACAAAGTTAAATTACAATAACAATGTTCAGTAATTTAACTAAGTAAACCTATCAATGAATCAAATATTTCCATCTTGTATCTGTACAAGATATCAAAAGTGATTCGTATCATCATCCAAAATATGTGTTTTTCAAAAGTCGGCTAGGACCTCTAACTGGCATCCTAGCATGCAATCCAAAGTCTTAGCTTAATCCTGTACATCACCTGAGAAAGCATGTAAGAAAACAAAGTCAACACAATGGTTGGTGAGTTCATGTAGTTTTATGTAAAAATAAATTTGAAAAATCATTTGAATGACAACCTTAACCTCACCCTTAACCACCTATACCATCTGTTTCAGTATGCTTATATATAGGGCATATGTAGGGTCTAACTTACCGTCCGCCCAACCACCGTCCCACCACATACCGAACCACATGATATGTTGTTCCTTATGATAATTAAGCGTTTCATCCTGCGTCTTTGATTTCATAGTAATTGATTCATAGAATTCAATTACCCTGTAAATGTTTACCTTGATTCCCTGAATGACAACCTTAACCTCATCAACGACCACCTATGCTAACCAACCGAGTATGCTTATATATATGGCATAGTTAGGGGACAAGCCCCAGCTACCGTCCCACCACATACCCGGCTGCTTAACATATTGTTGTTAATGATAATTAAGCATTTCATTCCACTACCTTGATTCCATGACATATGATTCTTAGCATTTGATTACCCTGAAAAATGTTTACTTTGATTTCCCCAAAATGACAACCTTAACCTCACTAACAACCACCTACGCTATCCAACCGAGTATGCTTATATATAGGGCATATGTAGGGGACAAGCCCCAGCCACCGTCCCACCACATACTGGGCTGCTTAACATATTGTTGTTAATGATAATTAAGCGTTTCACCTCCCAACAACTAAGCATTCAATTGTTCTATGAGTAGTTTTGAATTCACTATTGAGGACAACTAAATGTATTGAACCCCAATACACATCAAAACAAATGG
Source organism: Mikania micrantha (assembly GCA_009363875.1). Lineage (NCBI taxonomy): Eukaryota > Viridiplantae > Streptophyta > Magnoliopsida > Asterales > Asteraceae > Mikania > Mikania micrantha. The sequence continues at coordinate 50,408,264 of CM018689.1, read as the reverse complement.
ACAGAGAAGAACACTGAATGACTAGTAGGGGTTGACTCCACCGTTCAACACGCGATGGCCATTCAGTCTGTCTTACTAGGTCCTGACAACGAAGAACACCGATGACTAGTAGGGCTTGACAAATGTCAAGACGCGATGGCCAATCAGTCTGTCTTACGATGTCTGAGAGCTTAAGCATACAAGTTTATAGCATCCACATAGATTTACTGATGACTAGTAGGGGTTGACACACTGGTCAACACGCGGCGGTCAATCAGCCTGTTGCCTGAGCATTCCAAGTGTATCAAGCATTCAAGTGTTCAAGTATTCCAAGCATAACAAGTATTCACGTATTTCAAGTATTCCAAGCATATCAAGTATTCACGTGTTTCAAGTATCCCAAGTATATCAAACATTCAAGTGTTTCAATTATCCCAAACACATAAGTCTTTATAGCAAATTTGAACATATGGATCTTTCTAAGTTTAAGTTTCAAGTTTACATAGGCATCGTTTTCATAAGCATTTCTAGTTGTAGCATTAGTTTTCATTTGCATTTAGCTGTTTCAAAAGTTTAAAGCAATTAAGTATAGTGTAAATAGCATTAGCACTAAATCTGTAGCTTTAGTTCTAGCATATAGTCTAAGCATAGAGTTTGTAGCATTAACCTTAGCATCTAGTTGAGCTTAGAGTTTAAGTATAATGTAATAAGTATAGTGTACATAGCATTAGCTATCTACACAATAGTCTTAGTCTTTAGTTTCCAAAACAAGCGTTACGAGTTTAAGCATTTGTAAAAGCATTATAAATAAGAGTAAAAGCATTTAATAAACATTTCAATAATTGTTTAAAATGTATAACATACTTCTCAGTCCCGAGTTAAAACAAATGGTTTGAAAAGGGACAAATGAACTCACCTTGTGTTTGTAGTGGTTGACTAAGTATAAACAAGAATGTGCGCGCTCGTTGTTGTGTTTGTAGTAGTATTCACGTCCCTGTATTGATTTCATGTTGTTTGTAGCTATAAGTATAAGTTCCGGATAAATAGTGTGTGTAGGTGTTAGCCCTAAATTGGCTAACATTTGTGGGTCTAAATCCTCATTCGGCCTTAGGTTATTGTTTTAGAGATTTAAAACTTAATAAAATCCATCATCTTCAAAATACTATCGTCTTTATAGTAATTTAAGTTGTAAGTCCCCAAGTGTGTGAGCATTAGTATTGTGTTAAAGCGTTTTCTCATTATTTGTTTCTTTGGGCCGAATGAGTCTTAGTGGGCCCAAATGTGCATAGGCCGCGTAAATATATGGGTCGGATAATACATGGGCCGTGGGTGGATCCCATGGACTAAACTAGTTAAGTGGGCCAGTTAATTGGGCCATGTGAGTCATGTGGGGTGATTTAATTACAATGGGCAGAGATACGGGTTTGAACTAACTAATTGGGCCTAAATGTTTGTTTGATCACCATGGTCGTGTTGGGCCGAGCACGTGGCCACAGGCCCAATGTTGACTTATGGGCCGATTATCTTGGGCCTAATAAGGTGGGCTGAAATATTCAAATGGATCGAAACCATTACTTGGGCCGATTGTTTCAAATGGGCTAAGTTATTTATCCTGGGCCAAAATCAATTGGGCCTATTGAAGTATTTGGGCCTTGCATGTAGGTGCACCAACCTATTGGGCCAAAAAAAAGTTTCGTGGATCAATGTTGTGGTGTTGGGCCGAAGGTCTTCTAACCGAATAGAATGTATGAGTTAAACAAATGATTGGGCCAAGTGAATTTGTAGTGTAGTTGGTTAACTGGTCGACGAAGGGTAAGTCTCACCCTATCTCAGCGAACCTAATAATGGCATGACCCAAGGTTCGGCTAGGTGGTTAATTGAGCATAGGTTCGGTCGGCATAGGGAGCTAGGGTTCGGCTTTGTAAACACCCCGCGCATAGGTTCGCCTGGATGGAAACAGGGTTCGGCTGATCTTGCATGTGAGCAGGTTCGCAGGTGGGGTGAAGCATGGGTTTGGCCACATAATGGTTCGGCCGTAGCCTGCCTTGAGGGTTCGTGACTCCAAAGGTTCGCCGCAGGACTCGGGGTTCGGCTGGGTAAAAGCTATGGAAGGTTCGGTGGTAGGTAGAGGGCTCGCCAAGGGATAGGTTCGCGTAGGTTTTCAGCCGCAAGGTTCGGCCACCTTTGCGTGGAAGATTCGTTGCCATGGAACACAGGTTCGGGGAAAATGGCGCCAGCTGCTAGGTTCGTCGATGGTGGGGTTCGGCTGAGTCTAGGTTATGCTGAAACCCCATAAGGTTCGGCTTAGATGACTTGGGGTTCGGCCACCTCAAGGCTCCACCTAGAAGGTTCGGCCGCCCCCTTCCTTGACCCACTGGTTCGCGAACCTGTAACCAACCACCATGATCACGAATTCTCGGTTGCTGCAAGCTGTTCTCCCGACCATGGTTATGCTAAAATGGGTTTCCTCATGGTTGTGTGGCTCAAGATGGGGCGAAGTTAGCCGGCTTTGTGTGTGGGTTCAACCAAGGGTAAGAAAACCCTAGTTTTTTAGATTTTAAAAGCTCAATACCTCGAAAATGGTTGGATGAAACCTCAGATCGGTTGTACTTCCTTGTAGAGGATGATGAGGGCTTCGCGTGGACACCAAGAATGCGTGATTCCGCCAAGAATCGAAGGAGTTATGATGAATTTAAGTCTTGATATTCTAGAGAGAGAGAAGAGACGGTTTTGATCGCTAGAGAGAGAGAGAATTCATAGAAAAATGAGATGAAAGCCTCTTTTAAGGCTTTAAATACCCCGAGGGTATTCGGGTTCGTTTCGGTTGCTCGGTTCGTGTTTTCGTCGCGTTTCCGGATTATTACGCGCGTGTTTTAGTAATTTAAATAAAAAGAGTTTATTTTTAATCGTTTGGAAGGTGGTTATTTCTAGTAATTATTTTAAATATCGTTTTCTTGAATTATTTATCGAAATATATTATTTATACGCGTTTGTTTAACTTGTTCGCGTATTTTATACTTTTTATGCTTTAATTAAAATAGTTTCCTTTTAATTTATTTCTGATGAGTTTCAAAATTGTAAAACAGGAAATATTATAGTTCCTTAAATTTATTATCCTTCGTATCGTCTTCGTTTTCGTTTCGTCAGAAAACGTCACTTACGCGCGTTTTCGTACAGAGCACTAACTGTACGAACACGATCGTACGTTTCACTTTCTGATTTTGTTTTCTACTTTTCATTCATCATTTCAGATCGTTAAACTATTAGATTTATCCGTACAGATCGTCACCTATACAAATAATTCGTCGGTTTAATATTCTGTAACAACAACCGTTATGGTTTTGTTCTGTTTATCCTCACATACGTTTAAACCTAATAGTATCAAATCAAGCATGTGTGTACCCGTTCATCGTTGTCTGATGTGTTTCTGACTGTTTAAACCATGAGGTTTAAATCAGGATTTCAGAATAATAGTATAATAGTTTGTGTTTAGCATCAAATGTTAATAGCTTCTAAGTATTCCTCCTAGTTTGTAACTGAGTTACTGTGCGAGTTACTGTGCAACTTACTGTTCCGGTAACGATTCCGGCACAGATGTTACAATATGTATGTGTCAAGGGCTTCTAGCCTAATGATTACCCCCTTGACTTCCTTATGGAAGGTCTTGGGGTTCGAATCCGGGCTAAGGCATATTTGCTGAAGCAAGGTCAGGGGGTTTACCTAGTTGTGGGGTTCCTCCTAGGGTGGGCTTGGGCATACGCCCTAGAGCGTCAAATCCGAGGGGATGGTTGAAATCCCGTCGTTGTACCAAGCCGTTCAAAAAATATATATATTTAAAATAAAGGCACAATTTTGTAGGTCATCATGGTTTACAAAAGACTAAGTTTGCTTGTGATCAGACTGGTCCGCTTGTGATTATTTACAATGGTTAAATGTGCACAATCAGGTGACTTTCTTCACACTCTCTTTTACAGTCTTTGTTTTTAGGATGTTACATATTTTTTATTCAAACTTATTTCAATTCTATCATTTATTCAATCTATGATGCAAGCCTTATACCTAGTTACTCATATGTGTTGGATGCTATGCTTATACAATGTGTTGATTCAATGTGTGTTGCCAGTCAAGCAAGCTAGTACTTAGCAAACATGGTTGCTTAACAAACATGGTTTTCGTTTAGTCTTTGAATCTGATAAATTTGTTTTAACTAAGCGTGAAATGTTTGTTGATAAGTGTTATGCCCAAAATGGAATGTTTAAACTCAATGTAATAGCTAAGGTTGAAAACATAAATGAAAATGCTTCTACTTCTGCTTATTTGATTGAGTCATCTAATGTTTGGCATAGTCGTTTGGTCATGTTAATTTCAATTCGATGCGTCATTTGATTAAGTTAGATTGCATTCCAAAGTTTGCCATTGATTCAAAATACAAATGTACAACATGTGTTGAAGCAAAACAAACAAGATCATCTTTTAATCGGTTGAAAGAATAACCGAACCTCTTGACATAATTCACACTAATGTGTGTGATTTAAAATCGATTCCCACAAGAGGTGGAAATAAGTATTTCCTCACATTTATTGATGATAATACACGATATTGCTATGTCAACTTACTTAAGAGTAAGGATGAAGCAATTGACAAGTTTGTCTTGTATAAAACTGAGGTTGAGAATTAACACAACAAAAAGATAAAAGATATAAGGACTGATAGTGACGGAGAATATGTTTCATCATTTGCTGATATTTGTGCACAAAATGGAATAACCCATGAGTGTACCGCTCCTTATTCCCCACAACAAAATGGTATTACGGAACGAAAGAACCGTACATTGAAAGAGATGAGGAATGCTATGTTAACTAGTTATAGAATGAGCCAGGACATATGGGGGGAAGCCATTTTATCGACTACTTATTTTTTAAACAAAATACATTTCAAGAAAAAGGATGTAACTCCTTATGAGTTATGGATGATAAGAAAGTCATCTTACAAATACATAAAAGTGTGGGGGCGCCTGGCAAAAGTGGTGGTTCCACCACCAAAGGTTTAAAGAATTTGACCCAAAACCGTGAATTATGTATTCATTGGTTATGCCCATCATAGTAGTGCATATCGGTTTCTTGGTTATGATTCAAAGAATCCTGAAAATACACAAGAGCATTATTATGGATTCAAGGAATGCATCATTATTTGGTGAAGTGTTTCCTTGTTTGAAAAAGGATCTCCCAAGTTCATCAACACTAGTTGATGAGATTGTTCATGATGAAGATCAAGAACAATTAGAGGCTGAAGAGGTTGAGCCAAGAAGAAGTAAGAGGCAGATGATTGAAAAATCTTTTGAACCTAATTTTCTTTTTTATATGATTGAGGGAGAGCTCCAAACCTATCGTGAAGCAGTCACATCTTCGGAAGGGCCTCAATGGAAAGTTGCAATCAGGGATTATTGGCAGTCTGATGTCACTGATGAAATGTACTCAGCTAGACTTAGCATATGATGCAAGCAGACTAAGTACATATACTAGTAATCCGAGCTCTAAACATTGAAAGTGCATCACAAGATTATTAAGGTACTTAAGATACACAAGAAACTATGGGCTGCATTATGACCGAGATCCAGCTGTTATAGAAGGATACAGTGATGCGAACTGGATATCCGGTATGAAAGATTCTAAATCCACAAGTGGTTATATGTTCACCCTTGGTGGAGCAGCTATAGCCTAGAAGTCGTCCAAGCAAACTTTTATAGCTAAATCTACGATGAAATTTGAGTTTATCGCGTTAGATAAAGCTGGAGAAGAAGTAGAATGACTTCGTCAATTTGTGGAAGACGTTCCAGGATGGCCAAAGCCTATGTCGGCTATTTGCATACATTATGATTGCCAATTAGCTATTATTAGCGCTCAAAGTGCAATGTATAATGGCAAATCACGACACATTCGACGTACACATAATACGATACGACAACTACTCTTATTTATTATGTGAGGTCAAAAGATAACATAGCGGATCCGTTTACAAAAGGCTTAAGCAGAGAGTTAGTATATAAGTCGTCAAGAGGAATGAGCCTAAAGCTCTTTGAACAAGTTTGTACGAAAGAAAATCTATCCTAGAAGATTGGAGATCCTATGACCTAGGCTCAACAGGACAACCTAATTGTATGAATTAAGATCACTGTGGGGGAGTACCTCAAATATAAAAAGAGAGTTAAATACTTTTTAGTCCATTCCTTTTATCAAATCAGTGATAGCAATGAAGGATAAGCATACGCATTTTAATGATTTGTGTAAAATCACCTGTGTGAGAGAGAAGTAGGGTCGCTTCGAATTGATTTGTGAGGGGCACCAATCCTAGAGTTCTTGCAGAACTATGCTAGTGTTCCATGATCGTAACGAACACGACAATGAGTGGATAATCAAACCAGGAATAGTATTGTGTGACATGTAATAACTTCTACATAAACAAGGATTGGTTCAAGGACATCGCGTCTACTAATAGCTAGGAGATAAAGTACATATCACAAAGGAGGATTCAAAGGAAACATCTACTTCTCCTTCAATTTACCAATTCAATTGTCATGAATTGGTTATTAACTAAGTCATGAATAGGCTTGTTAATGGGCATGATGACAACCTTTGATATGCCATGATTACTTGCATATATATAGATGCGTTTGGCCTCTTGTGGAAGTTGCTAATTTTTGAGAAATCTCTACATCATTTGAAACACACACACAAGCTCCAAAGGTTCTCAACACAAGCATATACTTTGTTGAGTTCTCAACAACATACAACAATCGATTCCTCGTGTTAACACTTTTGTTTCAGGTAATGTTTCGGGCTATCGGTTAACTCCGACAGTACATACTGCTTCGGCTGTTGTACCATGGGAAACAGTCAGGTTCACCTGGGTGGCCTGAAATCTGTTTTAAGGGACCTCTGTTAAACAAAAATCCTCAGCCACCGAATTCATTTTATTTCGTTTCATCTTATGTTATACTTCTTATTTTTCATTGTGTATTTTCTCTGAATTGTAATTCGAGTAATTGAATAATAAAATATTTGTTTATTTTGTGAACGGTGTTCCTATATTTAACACTCCTACAAGTTCCTAAGTATCTAATCTTCTACTACATTAAAGAGTCGATTATCTCTATTACACATTATATATATATGTGTGTGTGTTCCTAAACGTGTTTGAAGTGAAACTACCACTACTTTCCCCCAAATTTTTAAGATTAAAGCTTAATATGAATTGTTTATTCGTTTCTACTTAAGTGTGCATATATGCTTCAATTGACACCCCAAAGCACTCTAATTACCATTCATTTTCAAAGAGACGGACAATATAATAAGTATTTAATTTAATTGTACATTTAACATATGTACATTGTACTAAGAAGATTTAATTCAATTGTACATTTATAATAAGGACATTGTAATAAGAAGAAGGGAGGAAAAAAAGAGAAAAAGAAAGAAAAAGAAAATTGTCTAAAGTGAAACCTTACTACATGGCATAGGATGTTGATTTGGGTTAATTAATATGTAAACTCACTTAGTTGTTACTAATGGTTTTATTTAACTTATAATTTCAACTTTAAGCATACTTAAAGTTTAACATCCCAACTAAGGGTGACAAATTTTACTCATATCAAAGGAAATGAGTTAGTTTAGGAAAACAATTGTAGTATAATAGGTTGAAATGAGTAACATCATAATATTTAATAGGTTGAGATGGGTAGCACTCAGGGGCGTACCTAGCATATGGGGATGGGGGTCGACCGACCCCCATGAACTTTATATTTTTAACGTTATATATATGATCCAATATCGACCGACCCCCAAGAAATTTTTCCCCCGACCTCCATAAAAATTTGACAGCCCTAATAAAGCCTATTCTAAAACTATTTTAAAACCAAAACTTATAAAATGATACCCAAATAACGCAATATGCATCACTTATTATTAAACCCAATTAACAATTTATAATTTAACTTGATACGGTGATACCTAATCACTCGTAGCCCAACCTAAAAAAAATAAGACCCAATTTGTATATAGAGTGATTCAATTTAACTATCATAATTTATGTTTGGTTCCTCCCAAACAATAAACTGGAACAATAACTTTTATCAACGCAATTTATAGATTAAGTGATTATTTTATAACTTCAAAAGTTGAAACTTGTTAGCATGATTAGAAACTTAGTTGATTATTTTTATATATTTAGGTAATATGGAACAATTTTTCAAAATAAAACTTACTTGAATATTGAATTTGTTGATTTGAATAGTATTAAATCGAATCCTGTTGAAAGAAAACCAACTTTATCATATCATCCGTCATCCTAATCAACAAGATGATTTGACGTACTTTTATTATCTATTTGTGATTTAATTTAGTTTCATCATTTTTTTGGGTGATCCGACCCGACCTCGTTTGAATTAGTCCAATAAAAAAATATTTAATGACAAATAATTATGTAGACAAAATTTCCGACCTGCATAAAAAAAATTTCCAGGTCCGCCACTGGTAGCACTTAAACACAATGTGGGTCAAGATGGGTAACCAAAAAACTATCTAAATGCAATGGATTCAAACATTTAAGAATGATTAATAACATATTTGATGAGAAAATCACTAAAAATTATCTAAATTGACTATTTGTTTACTTATAACACATCTTAATTAAACTAAATTGATGCTTTTTAAGAACAATTCATTTAGACCATAACTGATTTTGCTTAAAACTCGTTCTAACCCACACCCATCCTGACCCGAACCCATTCTGACTCGTTACTCAACCTTTGCCATGCATACATAGTACTATTACAAATACCAAATTAAAACATTCCCCATTATAACAAAATAACTGTCCCTTTTAAAGAACAACTCAAATATTTAAAAGAAACCTATATAAATGTTTGTTAGATTATTGAAATTTAAAATAAGCCTTAATCTTCGATTGCTCTCTTAATGAATCCCTGAATTTCCTTGATTCCCTGATGCTTAGATAAAGGAACATTACAAAACAAAATGCAGATTAGTCAACATAATATAATAATAAGATTGATGAGAAGTGGATAAATAGAAATAAATACAAACATAATGTTGGCAAAATTGATACTAAACAGTCTATATATACTAATAAATAAAAATAAAATTTACTACATGTTACTATCCTAGACTATGTTTATAATAATTTTTTCGTCTCTCTCCTATTAAATACATCCATATTCAATAATAATATTATTAAATATTAAATATACTTTTATACATTTTTATATTAAAAAAGGTTTTAAGACATTAAAAAATATATTAATTTAAAAGAGTACATTTTTTTAGAATCCAAATTATTATGAAATATAAAATATTCAATAATTGTTTTTAAAAACGAAATTTTAAAAAACAAACTTTAATAAACTTAGTGTTTAAATAAATAATATTATTATTTTATTACTTATGTATTAAACTATATAAACTTTTAATCATATTATTATTGACTATTTATTTATTTTTTTTATTCGACTCGTGTAATACACGAGGTATTAACCTAGTACAATATTAAATGAAACAAGTAATATTGAACTGATTTTAACTAATAATACTAGAGTACTAAGCTAAAAATACCAAATTGAACTGAATTAATAGTAGTGAACTGAACTAAAGTACATAAAAATAATGTATCAATAAACAAGTCATGTAAAATAAGTGGATACTCAAAGCCAAGATTACTTGTTTTAATGGTACCCTAAGATTCTTTTAAATGGAAGGTCTTGGGTTCAAATCCCTCCCGCTGTGAAAAAGGGGTTTGAGGGGGGTCAGAGTGTTTTCCCAGTGAGGTTTCCTCTTGGAGTGGTTGTGGTGACTCATGAAAGGTCCAGGTAACTAGACCTTGGTAACATAACCTGAAAACAGTGAGCTCACACGATTGAGACCTTTGCCGTTCAAAAAAAAAAAGCTAGCTTATGCGTCAGAGATAACGTTAAGACATAAATAAGCTTAACTAAGCTAGCTAGCTAGCTCATGCACCGAGCTATATATGTTATCCACATATCAAGTTATTTAATTAAAAGTTTAAATATGAACATTCTATTTGCATGTTTTGGATACTTGCACATTAGTATAATGTCAATTCTCAATTTCATGGGCGGATATAGGTACAATGTAGTGGGTTCATGGGAATCATCACGCTTCGATTCGTTAGTAGTAAAAAAATTTCGAAAGAGGTAAAACAATAGGGTGAACCCATTAATATTTTTAGGGGTGAATCCTGAGTACGATTTACCCCAAATGTAAGGTAAACACATAAATATTTTTAAGAGTGAATCTAATTTTCACATTAATTTGTCAACTTGATTAAGATAAGTTCTTTTTGTTAGAGAAATCTCAATAATCACTACTCAGATTTCTATGTGATCGTGTTAAAATCATTTTCCAGTCATATAAACTTAGCAAGCAAAATGATAGTTATTGATGGTTAAACCCTCGGGTCAAGTTAATTTTTATCATATAAACTTAGCAAATTTTATTTAGGTTTCGGGACGTTGCCCCGAACACTACAAGGGGTGCTGCCCCCTTGACCCATGCCTACTAACTAGCCACTGCTCAATTTCAATGTATAAATAATATGATGTGTAAGTTTTACTGGAAATTGTAACTAGATAAATAAACTTTGTTTCAAAATGAATCAGGTAGAAACTTGGATAAAAGAAAACTAAAATACGAAGTTGATCAGTTGAATTCAATTCCATCTCAAATAGTTTAATTGCACTAGTACTCTTGTCTACATAACCCGACTTCTAATTACAGTTGTTGGTTCGAAATGGTTCCCAATCAAACAGAGAGCACGTACATGTAAAAAATATTACGAACATACATTGATGTCAGTCTCTGTAACCGATGTCAGGATTCAATCTCTATGTTTGGATGATTCTGAAACAAGATCTAAACCTTTTAAAATATGTGGCTAGCTAGGTCACATGGTGGTTTGCGATGGTTATGTGGTGTTTACATACTTACATGCATTCTCTGATGGTTTCCGACATTTAAATTGCAGTTTCTAACAATTACAAGGTTACGTGATCGGTTTCCTGGTGGTTATATCAGTTTTCAATGATTAGAAGACAGTTTCCGATAGTTAGTTTCTGACAGTTAAGGTCAGTGACGGAGCTTGAAAAAAAACTCGAAGGGGGCCGAAGTATTTTTAAGAAGAAAATAGAGGGGACCGAGGGATTTTTAGGATGAAACGGAGGGGGCCGAAGGATTTTTAGGAAGAAAACAAAGTGAACCGAAGGATTTTCTGACGAAATACTATTATATCGACACTTTTGAGCAAAAAAACAGGAGGGTCGGGCACCACCGGGCCCCTTCAATCTTCCGTCCCTGGTTAAGGTAGTTATGTGGTGGTTTCCAACGGTTAGACGGTTTCCAGGGTTACGAGATTACGTCTGGTTTCAAAGGTTACATTGTTTTTGGTGGATTCTGACAATGACGTGACAATTTCCAACGTTATTTCAATGTTAATAATTTTATTTGTTTTGTGATTTTTTTTATTAAAACTGAATTTTTTTTCTTATCTTACGAATTATGCTTTCGATAATTAAATCAGTAATGCTTTTGTTTAAAATGAATTTAAATTTAGCAATGAAATTATGACTCACATGTTACATCAAAGCAACAAGTTCGTTTTTTACATTAGAGATATGATATAACACCTCTATCAAACGTTTAAATTGATTTTGTAGAAAGTTATGCAAATAAGTTTTTATCAACTTCTTTCAATTCATAACCGTTGTTTAAAAAAAAATAATTTTTTTGGATTAAATTTAGAGTCTTGTTACATTTAATAGATTTTCAATTAAGTCCAAAAAAAAAAAACTTTCAATTCCCATTTAGTAAAAAGTGAGCTAAAAGATTTTTTTTTAAAATTATTTCCACTATGGATGATAGAGTGTGACTAGCTAGTTCACATATTGACACTATTTTTGTAGATCTTCTTACCAATGGATCATTTAATTGCATATGAGGAATTAACGGAAAACAAGATATTCAATCACAACTCGTTGGAAATTTGCTCAGGATTCTCATCGGACGCCAAGTAAAATCGGGTTAGGCGTTCTGAAGCCTTCGTGACCTACATGAAGCAAACAAAGAACAATATGCCTCTTTCATACGTACAACTCGAAAAACACATAAAAATCTAATGCAAAACGTGACATTCACCTGATCGTCCCAATCTGTTCTCCAAGTCATATACACGAGTGTAATCGTTTGTGTTAGAACACCACCAATCATTCCGATCCATATACCCTGTTATGTAATTACATGTGTTAGTCGTTGACAAATCGATCAACTACATAAAAGCTAGCTCTTTGGTTGCTAGACATTGTTTTTATGTACCTTAACTTCAAGACTCGTTAAGTATCCGAGCAAAGCTCCCACTGGAATGCCAATGATGTAAAAGCAAACAAGGTTAACAATTGCGACAACCGATTGCAAACCAGCACCAACTGCCACCCCTGACGACAATATATAATAACTCTAGTTAGCAACAAACCTAAGGAAGGATAAATGAACTTAAATACCAACTTTAGCAACATTTCTACAAACAAACAAAAGCTTTATGATATAAATAGGCCTTTAAACGAACAGAACATTCCGTGTTCGTTTGTTTAATAAATGAACAACACAAACATAAAATTTGTTTCGTTTAAATAAATGAACGAACATGAACATGGCTTGTGCTTTTTTTAATTTGTGTTCATATGGAAGATGTTACCGGAGAGAACGGGGTAAATGCTGTTCAACAGAACCGAAAAGGAGAGAAGCAAAGATAGATCTGATACTGTGTTTGCAACTCTATCATCATCTGTGAACAAGTATGCAAGTTTTTTTCTAAACGCCAAACATAGAGCAAAGAAGAACACCCCGACTGTGATGGAAGTCCCTAACAAGACTTTTATTGAAAATCTTACGGCTTTTGCGTTTCCTCTCCCTAATTCATTCGCCACCCGAACACTTTACATTTAGGAAAAAGAGACAATTACCAGGTACATAAACTCAAAAAAAATGACATATATAGTATCGACAAAGCATAAGGAAATGTAAACAGTGGCGTACCTACATAGAAGGATGGGGGCAGCCACCCTCCTTGAATTTTTTTTCTAGTAGTATATATATGTTAAAATTTTAACCGACCTCTTTAATATTTTGCAATCTTCCTCCTTAAATTTGTATAATCAAACTTGTGATGAGAATTTAAGTGATATATATACTTGTTTTTTGGAAAAATATTAGTTATAAATGTTTTTGATAGATTTTAAAAATAAAACCCCGTAAAAACATCTAGGCCAAACAATCTTGACCTATAACAAGATGGATAACTTAAAAATTGCTTGAATATAATGAATTTAAATGGGTAACAATAATCAATAATATATTTGATGAGAAAATTAGTAAAATTATTCAATTAAACTATTTGTTTAGTTACAAATTCATTTTAACTTGAACGTAATTGATGTTTTATAAAATGACTCATTTTAACCCAAACTAATTTTTCTTAAAACTCATCCTAACCTGCACCCCATCCTAACCCTCACCCGTCCTAACCTGTTACCCAACCCAAGCCACCCCCTCCATTTTGCCAGGCATAAGAACTAGTTTAGTTGTAATATATTTTAATTATGATTTTATATATGAAATTTAGTTTGTCTTTTTTTAATATGACCCAACCCGGTTCGATCTAACCCGATCTGAACAAAATTAAAAAAATATATATTATACACCAAACCTTAAACAACTTTAAAAAATTTCCGCCGCTTATGAAAAAAAAATTCTGAATCCGCCACTGAATGTAAACATCGGTTACTTACCACGCTGCACCTAGAAAACCAAGGCTGATCATAAACTCCCAAGAATTAATATTAAGGCTACAAAAGTGTCATAAATACGAGTGTTATATCCTTGTGAAATGAATCAAAATGTGAGAACTAGTAACACGAGTTGATACCAAATCGAGAAAGCAGATATTGCAACCTCAGCGTCTGCCATGTATCCAGCAAGTAAGACTAGAAGAGCATAATACCACAACTCCAAGCTACAATGGCAAAACAGACGGGTCGGGTTTGATCTGGGATGCTAAATGGGTCGTGTTAAAATCCTTACCAGACCATCACACCAGAGGATAGTGACATCTTCACAACAGGAACAAGATCCTTAAAAGCTGCAACTGTAAATCCTTTCCATGAATGAGGACACCATCCTCCAAAAACGTATATAAATTCTCCTATCACAAGAGCCCATGACGAAATCGAGAGTGCAATCATGACACCCGAGATCCCCATGTTCAGTTTATACACGAAAAGTAGCGACAAAGGTATATGGATCACAAATTGAAGGCCCGAAAGCCACGCAATAATCATGTTCTTTAACTGTGCTTGAAGGTACATTTGCATAGTCAAGCTAAACACATAGTTATAGACAAAAGGGATGAACCATAAAGATATGTATCCTGCACTGTTCGCTATCGATTCTTCCTCGCCAATGAGTTTAAAGATTTGGGCACCAAAGATGAAGATCGGGAGCAAAACAGTCAAAGTGATCAAGTCGACGATCCATGATCGTTGCAAGTAGATGCCCATCATGTGGTGTTGTCCCGCCCCGAATGCTTGTCCACAAAGGGTTTCGGTTGCACTCGACATTCCCAGCTTTTTATACATTCAAATAATTAAAAGAAGGATCAATTTCAACTAAATCCATAGTCAAAACAAAAGTCAATTCTCAATTTGTCCATTTTGACCCAAAAAAGGACAAAAATGTTCAAATGGTTTCTATTGGCTTAAATCATGGCGTCCCGCCCGTAATCGGATCCAACTATGGACGGCCCGCCCATAACCGCCTATGTTGAAATATATTATTACGGGTGGGACGCCTTTTTGGGTCAAAGCAGACAAATTGAGAATTTACTCAAGGTAAAACATAGCTTGCACCAAAAATTTTAACTTACAAGTATCCCATTGACAAATCGAACACTAAGTGTTTGAACAAGTGCATAGCCAGCAAGATCTACGCCACTGATATGCCCGATAAACGACTGTGTGACAACGATAGTTCCGAATGCACCAACCCTTGATATGACACTTGGCAATGCAACCCGCCATACTTTTTTCGATTCTTCCCATACCCTTTGTTTCAAGTCACCTTCCTCTTCCACTTCGTGTCGAAGAAGCGTCGTCTTGATCCCATCATCCATGTTGAAAGCTAAGAGTTCACAAACATATTAGTGATGTTGAAGTTGCACTTTAAAGTATAACGGTTAAACAAGCAGGGTTGTTAGTTATTTGGTTTGAAACAGATTCAATCAAAATCCTGAACCATACCGAAACCGATTAAATCCGGAACCCGGTTACCAATTCGGTTTTTGAAACTAGCGGTGCACAGATAAACAGATAAACAGGTTTACAAGAACGAAACCAGTAAAGGGAACTGAAACCGGTTCAGTTTCAAATTGACCCTCATCCAAGCCAGTTTCAAACCAATATGAGCTGCTGGTTTGAGACATTCTTGAACCCCATGCGCAAGCCAATTTAAACTGAATCAAAAAGGGAAAAGTTAAAGTGTCGTTGTAAGTCAAAATGGCCAATTTAAGCTGCTCGTTTGAGCCAATTAAAGTGCTTACGCCCGCGGTTTACCCGTTCCCCCCGGTTAATCGGGTATTGAGGGGAGCCCGCGGTTTACCACACAAGTGGGTTTCCCGGTCATTAAAAAAAAAAAAAAAGGAAAAGTTGTAAAAATATACAGGACCAAACCAATCACTTCCTCTCCAAAACCGGTTAACTCGAACCGGTTACTCAAAAAGCGGGTTTGAAAAAGAAAAAATACAATGGTTCATGCACCAATATTTTTTCTGAATAGGAAACGCTAAGCGTGGTGACCTTACTACTTGTCCAGAAATAAACTTACAACTAGGAAAACCTCTTGACTCCAACCCAGGATATCTTACGAGAGAAGTCAAAGGTTACCGTTAGGCTTGAAACCCTTTGGTGTTCGCACACCAATATAACAAAGATTTATGATCCAATAACCAAATTGATAAAACTCAAACGGCCCTTTGGAAAACTATAACGGGGCAACTGCCGATGATATAAATTAGAAAAATCAAATGAACCGAAATTCAAATACCTCTTATTTGTCTTATTTGGGTAATTTAACTTAGTTAGGTGCACACATTACTTTTTGGAAAACATATAAATATAAATATAAATAAACCAAAATAAAAGTTTATTTTTTTTTTATTTTCTAAATTTCTGTTTGTAAAACTGAAATAAAACGCAACATGGTTAATTAGTGGCCACAGGTAGTAAGAATGTTTGCGTTCGAGTTTTTAGGTCGAATCGTAAATTAAATCATTAGTTATGGGTTTTAAATAATGAAAACAAAATCGAATCGTTCAAAATAAAAACCAAACCAATCCGAACCGTTCAAAATAAAAACCAAACCAAACCGAACCGAACCAAACCGTTCAATATAAAAACCAAACCAATCCGAACCGTTATCAACAGTTTCGCTTTAGCTTTTTTTACATTTGGGATTTTTGAGCCCAATAAAAATAAAAACGTAATCAAACCTAACTGTTTTATAGATTGAGACAAACTAATTACCCTATCATATCAAATGTATTTTTTTTCTTCAATGACACATAAATCGTCAACCTAATCTATATATACAGGTGGATGTTTAATTAATAACTAATATTAGTTGAGAACTTAACTAATCATTTACAACCATATGTTTAAAACATATAAAAGTAACTTTATTATACTTTTAAAAAAATTATTGTTATACATCTTAAATCATGTCATTATAAATAACTATATATATATATATATATATATATATATATATATATATATATATATAAGGGACGTTTTTTGTGTTTTGGCTAATTCGCAATGCAAATCGAATTTGCATCGGTGTAAAAATTTTGCACTTTTCTAAATGTTGCGAAAATTGCAAAACTTTTACACCGATGCAAATTCGATTTGCATTGCGAATTAACCAAAACACAAAAAAGAAACCCCCTAAATATGTATAATAAAGACCATGAAAAAAAACAAAGATTCAGACATTTTTTGCTGGGTTATTTGGGTTACCGCAATTAAGCAGGGTTCTTATTTGAACCTAATCCTATATATATAGGGATTGAATCAAATAAAAACACAATCTTAAAGAGAAAACCTTTACACCCTACGTGAGTCATAGATTTAGAATCTTGAAAATAAATATGTGTTCCAAATTAAACCTGAATACAAAATTGGGTTTTGAATAAACAAATCATTTTTAACGTGGGTTAATGTGGACCACGTATTTATTTTCAAGATTCCAAATCAATGGCCCACATAGGGTTTAAGGGTTTTCTTTCTAAGATTAGGTTTTCATAATAAACCAAATCATTCACTATGATTCATATTTTGAAACCAACTGAACAAATGTTTGAAAAAACAGACTGTAAAACTAAACTGATAAACAATTTAAATGATTTCACAATTTAAAACTGGAGAATAACACCCTAAGACCACCCGTAATGGTCTCACCGCGGGACGAGTGGGTTCGGCAGGGTAGCGGCCCCCGGAGGGAACATCGCCTCCCTCAGCCGGCGAGATTGAATTTGTGATTTGAGCGGCCCCCGTTCCCCGTTTCCGATCTCCTCTCACCCCGTTGAACTCTCTTTCACGTTTACAGTGAGGTGATGACGTGACAGAAAATTTGGGTAGTGTTGCTACAAGATTTTGATTACAAGTAGGGATCAAAGTCTCCTAGCAGTGCCAATGGTGATTACAACCAGAGCCTAAACAAAACTAGTGTGTGTTTTATGTGATTTCAAGTATTGAGTTGTGCTGCTCAGGTTCTGCCCCTTTAGTTCAGCTTGAATGTGGTATTTATAGTGGGTTCCTCTGAAGAGCCCAGGTGGTGCACCTCTCCTTTGGGAAGTTTGTTACATGCCAGTCGTGTACCTTCTCTGGTTGTTCTTGTATTCTTTTCTTTTTCCATATAAAGACTTGTCTCTTTAGTTGACCTTGATCATCTGACACATCTTTTGTCTTCTCTTGTTCAGATCGTGAGGTAAGCAACTTTCTTGTCTGTTTATTGGCTTAGGTTACTTGAGAATAAGTTAGGTATATGCTGGAGTTCCATCCGTGGTTTACTAAGTTTCCTTTCGTGTCGACTGATCATACCATCTATCTCCTGTTAGCCGCAGCATTTGTCTTGGTCGTGATACACCCAGCCGCGGCATCAGACGCGGGTTCTGCTCCTGTGCCGTGACTCCCTCAGCCGCAGCAGGTATCTCTTTGTGCCGTGACTTCCTCAGCCGCGGCAGGTATCCCTTTGTGCCGTGACTCCCTCAGCCGCGGCAGGTATCCCTTTGCACCGTGGCTTCCTCAGCCGCGGCAGGTATCCCTTTGTGCCGTGACTCTCTCAGTCGCAGCCCCTTGTGCCGTGACTCTCTCAGCCGCAGCCCCTTGTGCCGTGACTCCCTCAGTCGCGGCAGGTATTCCTTTGTGCCGTGACTTCCTCAGCCGCGGCAGGTATCCCTTACGGTATTTCCTTGACGTTAGTCGGTGTATCCCCATCAAGCCCCCCTAGTCCGGTGTTATGATTTGTCATAGCATCGGATTATTCAGATTACGATTCTTTGATTTGACGGTTGACAGTCTACCGCGGGTAGGCCGGCTCCTTGGTTAAAACACCTTTTGTCTTTTTGTGCTCTTCCCCTATAAATACCCCTCCCCTCTTTCATTCTACACTTTCATCATTTTAGGGTTTTGGAGAGCCTCTCTAGCCGCCGCCCCCTCCTTCCTCGTCATTTCCATCGGTTAGTTTCCGTTTCCTTGCTATTTTCTTTTTGTCACGTAATGGAGGGTCGGAATGATATGGCCAGTCAACGGTCCTCCGTGACTCGACCGTTTCTGGAAACCTTTGTTGCGCGGTATGGGATCCCTCAAGGGTTGAATCCCACCGCCCCTCCTGCCTCGGCGTCCGTTCGGGATGCCCCTGCGGGCATGGTGGCTCTTTATACTGCTTTTTTCAGTTATTCAAACTTCCGAGTGCCCGTTAGTCGTTTCTTATGCGAAGTTCTTCGTTATTATACGGTTCATCTGACCCAGATAGTACCCCTAGGTTTAATTAAGGTTTATCAATTTGAAATTTCCTGTCGTGCCCTTTCCTTTGAGCCAGGAGTCAATTTGTTTAGATGTTTTTACAAACTTTCCCGAGTCGGTGGGTGGGTTACTTTTGAGAAGAGGAAATCTCCTATGCCGAGCCATATCTCTCGTACCCTTACCAGCCTAAAACATTGGAAAGATCATTTTTTCTTTGTATCGTCACGGATTATCCCTTTCCAAATGCATTGGTTGGATTCTGAGCAAAAGTTGGTCGATCCTTTTCCTCGAAAGGGGGAATATGATGAGTCTGCTTATGAGTTACTTTGGTCAGAGCCTACATCTCCCCCGTCCGTTTTCTGAACATTTCTTGGTTGCGGTTGGTGTCAGCCGTATCTGGGCTCAGCCGCGTCTGCGCCCTGTGATGTTGTTTCGCGGAGAACGTAAGTGCTTTCTTATGAAAGAGTTGCACATGTGTTTGTCGTATCTGATGCTTTCTTTTTAGGTATGGGCTTGTTTGATCGGATGAAACTTTCTGCTGGAGCCGAAGTGGTGGAAACGACTGAGGTTATTCCGGAAGGGGAACCTTCTGTTCTAGATGCGACAGTTGGGTTTACGGTTGATCCCGGTGAACCGTCTTCTGGTGTTATAGGCAAACGAAAAGGATCTGTTGCCGAAGTGGGGGGTGTCTCGTCCCCTCCCCGTTGTAAGAAGTTGGTTAGTCGGAAGGTTGGGTTGGGTGCTCCGGGTTTGAAACCCAATACTTCACCAAAAGCCCCAGCCGCGGCTGGGAGGGTTATGGCCTCAACCGAAAGTGAATCGAGTTCGGATGATCGTTCCTCGTCGAGCAATTCGAAGGTTGCATCTTCTAGCCTAGGCAAGTCTCCTACTGATAAGGAGGATGATACTATAAGCAATTCCTTGGGTACTTTTGTTCCTGATTGGCCACTGACTAATGGTACTATATTGGAGACTCCTAATTTGTGCAGGTAACCGACTTTTCGATATATATTTTTTGGTTTTATCCGTAATAATTTGTAGAATATTTCCCTATCTGGTTGAAGTTTGTTTTCATAATCTTTGTAGGGAGTTTTTGCAAGCAGTTCGTACCCCTGCTGAAGCTGCTCGTGATGCCTCGCTTTCCCATCGCGAGCTATCAAGGGAAGGTTGCACTGCTGCTGTGAATGCTTTGTTTACATTTATTGAAACCCATCAGAGATATGCCGAGGGAGTATTTGCGAAAAGGGAATTAAAGAGGAAAGTTTCTGAACTGACTGAGAAATGCGCATCATTGGAGTCCGATAAATTGGCTTTTCAGAATGTCATGAATGGGAAGGATTCTGAAATAGCTGCTCTTCGTTCTGAGCTTCAAACGATCAAAGATGCGGAGAAAGCGCGGGTGGCGGGTTTGGAAGATACTATTGCGAGCTTGCGACATGATAGGCGCTGGCTTATTTGTACGGGCATGCGTCAAGCGTTTGAGAAAGTTCGGAACAGTGACGAGTTTTTGGATATGCTTGCCGGTATCAACTCTTTGGCGGATTCAGTTGGTTTTAATGCTGGCTTGAGAGAGGGAATTCGGTTGGGAAAGGTGGGAAAGAGCCCCAGTGACGATCCGAAGTATGATCCATCCGCCTTCTCTAGACTCAAGGATCTTTCTGATGAGTTTGACAGCGCCACCTTTCCTGTTTCTGACATTATTGCTTCTATGCAGGAGGCGGATCTGTCCGCCATACAGTTGTTCTTGGCCCCCGACCCATGATATGTTCCTTTTTGTTAAAACTGAACCTTAATTATTATGTATGTGTTGCACTTGTTTTAGGGACGTTTGTTATGGTGACAAAGTGCTCTTTTGGTTTCTGCTCCATGTATTTTGCTTGTCATGTGGTTGTTTTGATCTTCTACTTGCAACATCATGCGATACAGTTAGTCGTCCTTTTTGATCCGAGTTTGATACAATTGGTCGTCCTTTCAGACGCGGCTGGGCTTATGTTTCGGTTCGTTACCGTTTTTGACCCGATTTTGGTCGTGTTTCTCTCAGTCGTCGTGGCTGGGATATCTTTAGGCTTTTTGCCCATTGGATCCGAGCTTAGTCGGATTCTTAGATTTTTTCCCAGACGCGGCTGAGATGTCTTTAGGCTTTTTGCCTTTTGGACCCGAGCTTGGTCGGGTGCTTAGATTTTTTCCCAGACGTGGCTGAGATGTCTTTAGGCTTTTTGCCTTTTGGACCCGAGCTTGGTCGGGTTCTTAGATTTTTTTTTTCCAGACGCTGCTGAGATGTCTTTAGGCTTTTTGCCTTTTGGACCCGGGCTTGGTCGGGTGCTTAGATTTTTTCCCAGACGCGGCTGAGATGTCTTTAGGCTTTTTGCCTTTTGGACCCGGGCTTGGTCGGGTGCTTAGATTTTTTCCCAGACGCGGCTGAGATGTCTTTAGGCTTTTTGCCTTTTGGACCCGAGCTTGGTCGGGTGCTTAGATTTTTTCCCAGACGCGGCTGAGATGTCTTTATTTACTTATTATTGTTATATATATACATATATTATTATTTAACAAATGCATTAGTATGTAATCATATGATGCTCGTTTGCACCTTCTTTAGGAAAATTTGATTACACGACTTTGAATTTTTATTTACATGTAACATTTGCGGAGCTGAGCTCCGTTCCAGGTACGAGGGATACAGGTCCCATCCAGGCGAGCCAATTTGTATGCTCAGTTTCTTCCTGCTTCGATGACTTGGTACGGCCCTTCCCATCGTGGGCCTAGCTTTCCTTGATTCTCTACTTTGCTAGCTTCATTGTCCCTTAGGACGTATTCTCCTTCCTTGAAAACCTGCTTTTTGACTCGAGAGTTGTAGTATCGCTCGACCTCTTTCTTATGCCTTGCCTCCCGTATAGCTGCTACCATCCTCCGCTCTTCTAAGAGGTCTAGGTTGAGCCTTAACTCTACATCGTTGTCAATTTCTTTTGCCTTCGATACCCTTCTTGTTGGGATTCCCACTTCGGCTGGTATTAGCGCTTCAGTCCCGTATGTGAGACTGAATGGGGTTTCACCAGTGCTGGTTTTGGGCATCGTCCTGTGAGCCCATAGGACGTGTGGCAATGCTTCCATCCAGCTTCCGCCTTCTAGGGTTAGGCGTGTCTTGATCCCTTCTACGATACTACGGTTTACTCTCTCCACCTGACCGTTTCCTTGTGGATGTGCCACTGATGTGAATATTTGCTCGATCTGTAATTCTTTGTACCACTGGCTCAATGCGCCATCAGTGAACTGCTTTCCGTTATCCGTTACAACGAATAATGGCAGTCCGAATCGACAGATAATGTTTTCCCACACGAACTTTTTAACCTGCTGCCCTGTAATTGATGCCAGTGGCTTGGCCTCTACCCATTTCGTGAAGTAATCAACAGCAACCAGTATAAATTTGACTTTTCCAGGTCCCTCAGGAAAGGGTCCAACGATATCCATTGCCCATTTTTGGAATGGCCACGCAGAGGTTACGGGTATCATATCATTCTTCGCTCTATGCGCCAAAGGCGCATGCTTCTGACAACTATCACATCTTCGTATTTCTTTTGTGGCATCTTGGTGCATTCCCGGCCAGTAGTAGCCTGCCCCTTTAGCTTTTCCCACAACCATTCGCGGCCCTGCATGGATTCCACAGATGCCCATGTGTATCTCGCGGATCACGTAGTTGGCTTCTTCTGGTGTAAGGCATCTTAGCAGAGGCCCCAAGTATGACCTGCGGTATAGAACACCTTCTATCAACTCATATTGTAGTGCTTGTGACTGTGTTTTCCGCGCTTCTGCTTTGTCATTTGGCAAGGACCCATCTGTAAGGAATCGAACTATGTGCGTCATCCAATTGGGCTCTGGCATGGCTTCAGTGACATTTACCTCCTTTTGAGATATGGATGGTGCTCCCAGTACCTCCACTCTCACTTGATTTGCCAAGTGCCCAAAGGTGGTAGACGCAAGTTTGCTCAGGGCATCCGCTTTCTTGTTTTTGCTTCGTGGAACATGGAGCACTTCACATTCTTCAAACTCTGAAATTAGGTTTTTGGCTGCCTCCAAGTACAATTTCATGGCTGGCTCCTTAGCATCATAGGTGCCATTGACCTGATTAGCTACCAACATTGAGTCAACATGTGCCTTGAGTTTACGGACCTTCATTCTGCAAGCCAGCCTCAATCCTGCAAGTAGGGCTTCATATTCCGCTTCATTGTTAGAACTTCTAAAGTCAAGTTTTAAAGCGTAAGTAACCTCCAGCTGGTCGGGTCCTACAAGGATCAGACCCGCTCCTGAGCCCTCGTCATTCGATGCCCCATCAGTGTGCAAGTTCCAGATTTCATCTATTCTCTTCTCTTCCGTCGCACCTGTTTCACAAGGAATCTCGGTGATAAAATCGGCGATTACTTGCCCTTTCATGGCGGATCTTGGCTTATACCGTATATCAAAAGCTCCCAGCTCGATGGCCCATTTTGCTAATCTTCCTGAAATTTCTGGACGTCTAAGCACCTGCTGTATCGGATGCTCCGTCTGTACCTCTATTTCGTGAGCTTGAAAGTATCTTCTAAGGCGTCTAGAAGCGTGGACAAGTGATAAAGCCAATTTTTCCATGGGTGAGTATCGGGTTTCTGGATCCTTTAGGGCCCGGCTGACGAAATAGATAGGTGTCTGAGTTCCCTCCCGGTCTGTCATTAGTACTGCGCTGATTGCCTTATCACCGGCTGAGAGGTACATGGTCAGCTTCTCTCCTACATTAGGAGCCACCAGTGTGGGCAGGTTACCCAGATATTTCTTCATCTCTTGGAAGGCGCCTTCCGCTTCTGCCGTCCAATTGAAATTCTTTTTCCCGAGACAATTCTTTAATGTGGAAATGAAAGGAAGCGCACGTTCGGCGTGCTTCGACAAGAACCTGTTCAGGGCCACCAGCCTCCCGTTTAAGGTTTGTACCTCTTTTAATGACTTTGGCGAAGGCATCTTCATTACTGCCTCGACTTTTTCAGGGTTAGCTCGTAACCCATCTTTCGTGACCATCACCCCTAGAAACTTTCCTTCATCGACCCCGAACGAGCACTTCTTGGGGTTTAACTTCATGTTAATGCTTCTTAAAGTGGCAAATGTTTCCTTTATGTCTTGTAACAAAACCTCCTCGTTTCTGCTTTTGATGACTATATCGTCGACATAAACCTCCGGGTTTCTCCCAATCTGGTCGCGGAAAGTGCGATCCATGAGACGTTGATATGTAGCGCCCGCATTCTTCAGTCCGAACGGCATTTTAGTGAAGCAGAAAATTCCTGCATCAGTATAAAATGCTGTCTTATCTTCATCCTCAGGTGCCATTTGCACCTGGTGGTAGCCCTTGTATGCGTCTAGGAAACACTTTAACGGGAAACTGGCCAATGAATCTATTTTGAGGTCGATCTCTGGGAGGGGATAGCAGTCTTTTGGACATGCTTTGTTTAAATCCTTGTAGTCTATACACATTCTCCAAGACCCGTCGCCTTTTTTGACCATCACCGGGTTTGCAACCCATGTTTGATATCTTACTTCCCTTACTATTCCCGCTTCTAGTAGCTTCTGAACCTCGTCTATAACTGCTCGGCTTCTTTCTTGCCCCATATAGCGTCTCTTCTGGGCTACTGGTTCTCTCGAACTGTACGTCTTAAGCTGGTGTTCGGTATGGCTTCGGGGCACGCCTGACATGTCTGCAGGTTGCCATGCAAACATATCGAGATTATTCATCAGCAGGTCCCTTAACTTGTTCTTTGTTTCTTCATCAAGCTGGCCACCCACGGTTATCTTTTGATCCGGGAATGAAGGATGCAACACCCATTTTTCTTGGGTCATTCGAATTGACTCTCTTACTTCATTTCTGGCGCTGGTTATTGCCTCCACGGTCCTGCATTCTTTGTTTGACCTCAGGGTAACCACCCCACCAGGCGTCGGGAATTTAATCGCAGAGTGTATCGTTGATACTATGGCACCCAGTAAACACAGCCCGGGCCTTCCCAGAATGACATTGTAAGACGATTGTGCTCTGATAACTATAAAGGTCATCGTGATCTCTCTCTGCCCTTCGTCATTCCCTATCACCACCGGGAGCTGTATTTGCCCAATGGGCTGCACCACCTCGCCAGAAAATCCCGTTAAGCCGTGAGTGCACCTTACAAGTGACCTTTGGATAGCTTCGTCCAATTGCAAAAAGCAATGCTCATACATGATTTCCGACGCGCTACCCGTGTCGACGTATACCCGGTGCACATGATGCCCTGCAATAATAGCGGATATGGTTAGTGGATTACTTGCAAAGTTTCCCCCCTTAATGGGTGGGAATGACATTTCCTGTTCCATCCATGGCTCCAAATGATCAGAATTGCGTTTGATGCTACACACGCCGAGTGGCCTCTTGAGAGCAACAGTTGGTCATAGCGGACGCAGCATGAAAATCTCCTTTCTCTTTTCACCAACTTGCGGCACCTTCTGTAGTTCTTTTATCAAATGGGAGAGTTTTCCCGTCTTGATGGCTGATTCTATCTGCCTTCGTAGGGAGAAACAGTCGTCCGTTGCATGCCCATTCTCCTTGTGAAATTCACAGTACTTATCCATGTTTTTACGCGGTCCGGGTCTCAAGGGTGTTGGTTTAGTGAACTTAACGTTCTCTGTTGCCAGTATTTCGCTTGGGGTTTTAGTAAGCGATGGCAGCTTCACCTCGGCGTCTATGGCAGGTTTCCGTGGAGTTCCAAACCGGGGTTGGAATGGTTCTCTCGGTACAAAACGGGGTTGGAAGTGGGGTTTCGGCCATATCCTTTCTCCCTGGCCCTTAGAGGGGTTCCACCCGAGTTGTGCGTATTTCTTTGGGGTGCGATCTCTGAGCTGCTCGCATGCTTTCTTGCCCCGTACAAAAGCTTTCGCTCTTTCTAGCATTTCTTCTACTGTTCCAGGGAGGTTTTCGTGGAACCTTTCCACCAACTGATCGTTTTTAACGCCGTGAATAAAAGCTGAGATTCTGAGGGTCTCTCCCGCTCCCTTAACCTGCATACTTTCTTTGGAGAATCGCGTGATGAAGTCCCCTAGGGACTCTGACTCTCCCCTCTTGATGTTATGCAACTCTGTGGGGTCTTTCATAGATTTTCGCTGCTGACTGAAATGTTTTAAAAACTTCTCCTCCAGTTCTTCGAAACCGTGTATCTCACCAGTTGGCAGATTATCGAACCAGACCCTTGCCGCCCCTACGAGGGTTTGAATAAACATGTGACACCATACAGGTACTGACCATTGTTCCACCTCGGCTGCGCCTACAAATATTGCGAGGTGGTCGTCAGGGTCTCCAAGACCATCATACTTCCCGACATTGGTAGGCATTTTCAGTTTTGGGGGGAAGGTAAATTCGGCAATCTTCTTGGTGAACTTTGACCTCGCTCTTGCTGTAGATGGACGATAGGGCTTGCTATAGTCGTCCTCAGGTTCTAGTTTTTTGGAAACTTTCTTCTCCTCTTCTTTCTTCTTTGCTCCTCCCAGGTCCGTTTGTGTCTTTAGTACTTCATTGGTGGGCTTTGGTTCTGTCTCAACATACTCCTCGTCCTCTTCTCCCGTTGAGCAGTCTTCGAACTCGAGCTGTGTACGGACTTCTTTCAGCTGGCGTTCCTTCTCTTCTTTTTGTAATAAGAGAAGGATTTGTTCGCGGTTTCGGGCTATAAACTCCGGAGTGATCTCCGAATAGCTGTATTTCCTGCTTCTTCTTTCGGAAGGGTTAATACCCTCCCCTTGGATTACAGTCGTACCTCCCGGTGAGGAGGTGGTGTGATCGTGATTTTCAATAGGGGTTTCATTCAGACTCATGGCTGTGTGGCTTGTTCGGGACGGGGTCCCACGGATGGCGCCAAATGTTGCTACAAGATTTTGATTACAAGTAGGGATCAAAGTCTCCTAGCAGTGCCAATGGTGATTACAACCAGAGCCTAAACAAAACTAGTGTGTGTTTTATGTGATTTCAAGTATTGAGTTGTGCTGCTCAGGTTCAGCCCCTTTAGTTCAGCTTGAATGTGGTATTTATAGTGGGTTCCTCTGAAGAGCCCAGGTGGTGCACCTCTCCTTTGGGAAGTTTGTTACATGCCAGTCGTGTACCTTCTCTGGTTGTTCTTGTATTCTTTTCTTTTTCCATATAAAGACTTGTCTCTTTAGTTGACCTTGATCATCTGACACATCTTTTGTCTTCTCTTGTTCAGATCGTGAGGTAAGCAACTTTCTTGTCTGTTTATTGGCTTAGGTTACTTGAGAATAAGTTAGGTATATGCTGGAGTTCCATCCGTGGTTTACTAAGTTTCCTTTCGTGTCGACTGATCATACCATCTATCTCCTGTTAGCCGCAGCATTTGTCTTGGTCGTGATACACCCAGCCGCGGCATCAGACGCGGGTTCTGCTCCTGTGCCGTGACTCCCTCAGCCGCAGCAGGTATCTCTTTGTGCCGTGACTTCCTCAGCCGCGGCAGGTATCCCTTTGTGCCGTGACTCCCTCAGCCGCGGCAGGTATCCCTTTGCACCGTGGCTTCCTCAGCCGCGGCAGGTATCCCTTTGTGCCGTGACTCTCTCAGTCGCAGCCCCTTGTGCCGTGACTCTCTCAGCCGCAGCCCCTTGTGCCGTGACTCCCTCAGCCGCGGCAGGTATTCCTTTGTGCCGTGACTTCCTCAGCCGCGGCAGGTATCCCTTACGGTATTTCCTTGACGTTAGTTGGTGTATCCCCATCAGGTAGGGTTGGATTTTAGTAAGGCGTTAATTACAGATGATCTAATCGGGACCATATAGCATGTGATCCAAAAGAGTTCAACCCACTTGCACATCATCAGCTTTTATTTTTCTTTTAATTTTTATCAATTCATTTAATTATAGACCACATAATAGACATGCCAAAAAGGTTGTACCCAGAACCGGCCCTTAAAGATTGTCGGAGATACGACCGCACCGTGTTTGATTTTCTGAAGAGCCCAAAATTATTTTTTTTTTTATATTTTCTACATTTAAAATTATTTTTAAAAAATAAACTTTCTTTACTTCTATCTATTAACTAAATTTTATCTTAAGTATCATAGATTTATGATTTTTTTCTTTATATGTACAAGGACCAATTTAATACTTGCATAAAGTATTCAAAATATCAGAGATGATGATGGTTGTACTCAACGTATATTCACTTGCACGTTACAGATACATGTCACCGTCACGAATTAAATTAGATATTAAATTATAAATAATAAGAAGAAAATAAAACATATGTTTTTGAATGGCTTTGGTCCCCTATTCGTAGCTGATTTCCGGCCCTAGTGTGATGGAATTTCACCATCTTAATAATTTGACACTTCAGGTCAGACTTAAGCCTAAGATCATTGGAGGAACAATACCAAAGGAAAACTCTCTGCCTGTCTTATGACATAAATTTGAACCCATGACCTCTCAAATAAAAAATCAAAAAACTTAGCGAGTTGTGCTGTAAAACCATTTGCAGGAAAAAAAATCCTCTAGGTGAAGATGAATATCAGAGCCCAAACTAATATAAAGTTTGAAAATCGAATATGTATGTATGTGATTGGGAAGGTTTTAGAAGTTCTTTTTAGGCAAAATATATAGATGTTGCTCATGTGTGTGTGTGTATAGAGGGAGAGAGAGTCTTACTATATGATTTGGAAAAAGAAGCCCAAACGTGAGCAGCAGAACTGCAGAAGGAGTTTCAAAATGATGGATGAAAGGCTCGAAAAATCAAGAAGCGGCAATTTATATTGGCATGATTGCAGGCTTGCAGCATATATTCTTACTATGGGCCTTTGCTTATTGGGCCTCTCTCTAGTTCACTCTAATAACTCTATAGCTTAGACTTTAGAGCCTAAAAGATGGGCAAAAAACTGATTTCGAAATCGGATTCGATTATATTAACAAGGAACATGACTTTATATAACCTACAAAGCAACATAGCCTATGATTTAGATCCAAATTAAAAAAAAAATGGTGAACGCCATCATGCGCCCCTCACCGACCGGTACACGGCCAACATGAGGGAGGTAAATCGCGTGACCCAAGAAAATTTGGGTGGTGCCGTGCTTTGATCCAAATTAAGTAAATCACAAAAGGTAAATCCTTGATTTTTTTTTCTTTGAAACGTTTAATCAAACACAACTTGACTAAC
This sequence comes from Mikania micrantha, assembly GCA_009363875.1. Classification (NCBI taxonomy): domain Eukaryota; kingdom Viridiplantae; phylum Streptophyta; class Magnoliopsida; order Asterales; family Asteraceae; genus Mikania; species Mikania micrantha. The sequence continues at coordinate 50,378,952 of CM018689.1, read as the reverse complement.
AGACGACTTGACCCTACCATCCAAAAGGAAACTCATACTAGAAAAACTCACTGCTCATATAGAAGTGTTACTTCTAGAAAGACACAAATCCCAAGACCTTTTAAAAGAAAAGTTCATAGGATACACAAATATCAGGATTTATTAAAACATAGGATCTAATCAAAACTAGCATAAGTACATACAAAAAATGGCATTGATTCAAACTACTAATTTCTCATTTACAATTCGTAACTTGCTGGTGGTTTTTCATTAGTCTTCCTTGTAAAATCGATTGATACGTTCTAAAGCTTGCTACATTAGAACACCACCAATCATCACTACTAGAAAAACTTGTTTTTTGCTACGAAAATTTGCTACGCAAATTTTTTTGTCACAAATTGCTATAAAATTGCGACGGAATATTGACGAAGGAGCTAAAATTAAGAAAATGTTAAGTTTTGTCACAAATGCGTCGCAAAATGCTACAGATTTCGGACACAAAAAAATTGATTTAATTAATTACATATGTTGTCGCAAATTTGTCGCAATTTACTACATATTTCCGACAAAAACAAATTTAATATAGTTAATAAAGTTTTTCATCACAAATGGGTTGCAAATAACTACAAATTTCTGACAAAAAAAATCATTTAATAAATAAATTTTTTCGTCACAAATGCGTTGTAGATTACTACAAATTTCCGACAAAAATACTTATAATTTATTTAATAAAATTTTTCGTCACAAATGCATTGTAGATTGCGACTAAATTCTGACCAAAAAAAATTTAATTTAATTAATAACATGGTTCGTTGCAAATGCGTTGCAGATTGCGACAAAATTCCGACAAAATAATTTTAATTTAATTAATAATATAGTACGTCGCAAATGCGTTGGATATTGTGACAAAATTCGGACAAAAATAATTTTAATTTTATGAATAAAATGATTCGTCGCAAATGCGTTGCAGATTGCAACAAAATTCCGACAAAAATAATTTTAATTTAATCAATAAAATGGTTCGTCGCAAATGTGTTGCATATTGCGTCAAAATTCCGACAAAAATAGATTTAATTTTATAAATAAAATGGTTCGTCGCAAATGCGTTGCAGATTGCAACAAATTTCCGACAAAAATAATTTTTATTTAATCAATAAAATGGTTCGTAGCAAATGTGTTGCAGATTGCGACAAAATTCCGACAAACATAATTTTAATTTTATAAATAAAATGGTTTGTCGCAAATGCGTTGCAGATTGCAACAAATTTCCGACAAAAATAATTTTTATTTAATCAATAAAATGGTTCGTCGCAAATGTGTTGCAAATTGCAACAAATTTCCGACAAAAATAATTTAGTTTAATTAATAATTTTTTTTCGTCGCGATTGCGTCACAGATTGCGACAAAATTCCGACAAATATCAAATATAATTTAATTAATAGAATTTTCCGTCGCAAAGTGTCGTGTGTTTCTGTAAAAAATAATTTAGTTAATAAACATTTCGGCACGAAAGAGTCGCAACTTACTACAATTTTGAGTAACAAAAAATTAATTTAATAATCAAAGTGTTTTGTCACAATTTTACGACCACCGTCTCTGTTGGCCATTGAGGTTTGTTCTGTTTTTCATACATTTGAAATTGATCTTTTAGGGTTTGGTTTATAATTGTTCTAAAGAAGCCAGAAAGAATAAAACAAGAAATTAATCATGTGCTGGGAGATAGAAATATGAAACCTTTGTTAATTAAATCAATATAAAGTTTGATGAAAACGAAATATATATTAATGGTAAAACACAAAAGAAGACTTAATGGTCATGTTAGTGACATGAGTAGCTAATTGTCATATTATAACTTTAATAGAGCTAACAAACAACAACCTTACCCAGTATATTCCTACTTTTCAGTATGGTCTGATCGAGGGGAAGGATAGATACAAACCTTACCCCTATCCCAATTGGGATAGAGAGGCTGCTTCGAAAGAGTTCCCGAGTCAAAGTTATCGTTTGAAGCTGATCATCCTAATGATTTTAACGTTATTTTCACAAAATAATTAATAGAGCTAACATCTTGTTAAAAATTACTGTAATTCGTCCCTAAGACATAAAGTTTGTCCAAGTTCAATACTACTCAACTGATTGTAGGGCTACGATTGTCACGTGTTTATGCAACGATTGCTTCCAATTGTTATTAGAGGTTTTGTTTCAAAAGAAACATATGAGGCTGTCACGGAGTTGTGCATGTTCTTTAGGGTATTATGCTCTAAAACATTGCATGTAGAGGACTTACTTAAAATGAAGCGCTGTATTGTTCCAATTGTATGCAAGCTGGAGAAAGTATTCCCTCCTGCTTTGTTTGATTCAATGGAACATCTTGTCATACATCTACCTCATGAAGCTCTTCTTGGTGGCCCGGTGCAATACAGATGGATGTATCAATACGAGAGGTAATCATGTTGTTTGTAATCTTATAGATGAAGCAGTTTAATCTTAACACATTATTAATTATTTATAAATGTAGGAAGCTTGGCATGATCAAAAGACGAATAAGAAACAAAGCAAGGGTTGAGGGTTCAATCTCGAGGGAACACCTAGTGAATGAAATAGCCACATACTGTTCCTTACATTTTGACCCGACAATCGAGACACGCCACAATCGAGAGCCACGGAATTTTGCACCGATATTTTCCAACTCTTCTAGTGGAGACACTCAACTTAGCGTGTTTGTTGTTCCGTCAAAAAGATTATTTAAAAAAGGTGGAAAACGAAGGCTCAATTTTGAAGAACATAAAAAGGCACACACATATGTTCTTTTAAATTGTGAAGAAGTTTCAAGTTACGTCCTCGAGTTTGATGTAGAAATGCAAAAAATGTATCCAAATGATAACGGTTCACGTCTCAGAGATGAACACTTTGCGGAATGGTTTGAAAAACGTGTAAGTAAAGCCAATTATATCACAATGGTTGATATTATTGCATCATTAATCAACACAATGCATGTGTGTTCTTCAATGTAGGTAAACACAGGATTATCTAATGGAAGCACTCAACATTTGTTAATTTTAGCAAGAAAACCATCACAATTGGTTGAAACTCACAGTGGTTACTTTGTGAATGGTTACAAGTTTCACACCAAAAACTATGGTGAGGGACGTGTGACCAATAACTATGGTGTATGCGTGAGAGGGGCGACATATAACTCTGAAGAATCTGACTATTATGGATTGTTGGACGAGATAATAGAGCTCAAGTATCATGGCATTGAGCGATCTTCAACCGTTGCACTTTTCAAATGTACATGGTTTGATAACAATTCTGGTGTTATTGTTAACAAAAACAACCTGATTGACATAAACCTCAACTCCCGACTTCCAACTAATGACTCGTTCATTTTAGCATCACAAGCGGAACAAGTGTTTTACACAACATAACCTGCTGTAAAAAGTGATACAAAAAATCGATGGGCAGTTGTCAAGACAAAATCTAGACACATATATGAAGTCACCGCTAATGAAAGTGGAAACATGGAAGAACACGATTTCCTTCAGTTTGATGAGCGGTTTAAGGCACCAAGTAAAGTAACTAGGAATGAACGCCCTTGCCTAGTTACAAATACCCATATGATGGAAGAATGTGATGATGAGGAAGAAGAAAGTTCCGAAGAGGAAGAAGTTGAAGATAAAGAGGATACATCAGATGATAATTCTCATGAATTGTTTTTTTCCGACCATTCATCAGATGAAGACGAATTTGATTCTTAGGAACATGGTTTGTTGTTTATATTTTAAATTGTTTACAATTTATTATTCGGTATGCCAACATTTTAATTGCATTATAAATTGTTTACAATCTTATACTTTCTATTTGATAAATCTGTTTTTATTAAATGCAGCCTTTTCATTATGTCTGGTAGTCATGACACTCGTGGTCATCGTGGTTCACGTGGACGTGTTCCTTTACCAAGAGATGCCCCAGGCACGCGAAAATCAGCTGAATCTAGTCCTGCTAAGCGTGCTATATGCCTACGAAAATACACGTGTGGGCAGTACACCAGGTGGTGTAAACCGCTTACTCGTTCACACAGTGATAGTCGAATGAGTACATGCAATGGTATGGGTGATACACAGGGAGCACAATTGTACAATCAACACTTAGAGTTGATCCGTGACGATGAGGATGATGGTTATCATAGTGAGTCGGACGCAGGCACTGATAACGAGAATGACACACCTCATGATATATCTCAACGCGACTCGAACTATGGAGGCGTGTCTCGTGGTATCATTCAGAACAAAAATGTCACACTTCGTGCTATAACTCCCATTGAATCTAACTATGAAGGCAGATCTCGCGATACCTCTCAGAACTTGAATGGCATATCATGTGATACATCTCAACGCAACTCGATCAATGGAGGTGAATCTCGCGGAACCTCTAATAGGCCGTCTATTGCACGCTTGGGAGATAAGTAAATTAAAAATTTTAACATTTTACTCTATCATATAAATATGCACTTTTTTGATTATTTTAATACTACAGGTTTGGATCCTATGACATTCATCACACTATTTGTACTATAATGCGCGAGCATCTTACTAAACCGTGGATCACATTTAAAATGGTCCCGAAAGACGTACGAATAGATATGTATAATTGTTTTAAGGTAATGCATCAATAAATTATTTGTATATCTTATACTTGTTTGAACTTTACATATCTAATTTACTTTTTATTTTTTGGAGACCCGCTGGAGTACAAATTTGAACTGCGAGCAAAGCAATTTTGAGGCATTTATCAACGTGTTGAAAGAACGTTACAGTGACATGATGTACAACTTGAAAATAACATCTACAAGAATAGCGAGGAATGATGGTTGTGATATCGCAGTAGGTGATTACAAACAATTCAAAATCATTCGTCAATATCCACCTGATTCGATCCCTGATGGCGTGTGGGCTCAGATGTGTGATGTAAGTTGATTGATGGATTATTGATTTTTAATAATGCATTTATTTTATATATTATAAGTTTATTTTCTATTTTTACAGCTTTGGGACTCTGAAGCTTGGCAAAAGAAGTCTAGGATTGCGAAAACTAAGTAGATGAGTATCGCGTGAGATTGGTAAGCTAATCACATTTTGTAAATATTGATAAATTTTTATTCTAAAACTTGTTACAATAACTATATTTTTTATATATGTAGAAAAAGGTCTTATGTAGGGAACCAAATTTTAGGGAAATATTTCTTCTTACCCACCTTGACAAAGCATCAAAAACAAAATTGTTGGCGGGGGAGCTTAACCTTAATAGTGTGAATGAGATGTTTTTTTGTAATGATCGGTCCAAAGAAGCTTATGTAAGTTATATTCATTTTTTTTTATAATTATCATGTAAGTCTTTAGTACACTATCAATTGGCTTGTTTTGATGAATGATAGACATCGTATTTGGAGGAGATGATTGAGAAGAATGGCTTGGATTTTACTGTTGATGATCCCGAAGTTTGGAGTCGTGTTGTAGAACCAAATCTCAAAAGGACGAGACGTGTTTATGGGATAGGATCTTCAGATATTAATTACGTGGTGTCTGGGATAGTATCCTCATCTTCGGGGGTCACACAATATGACACTCAACAACTCTCACAAAAAAAGGTATCTTAATTATATTTATAAGCATACATTTCTTTGGTAATGAGAATTGTGTTTTTAAGATGGTTTTTACTCATAAGGTTGTTTACACATTTTGACCCGTTTACAAAATGTTGATAAGTAGAAAATGACCCTAGTTGTCCTTTTTTTGCCAATTTTTGTTCACAATTGTAGCTGCCAATTGTTATTAGGGGTTGAATGATACACTTGAAATCAAATATAGTCACGAATTTGGGTAGTTTATGTGTTTGGTGGGTTGTGTAGACTTGTGGCTTGTGTGAGATTTTTGGAGCTTTCTGTTTGTGGTATGTATCAGGTTGTTGGGTAGTTTATAGTAATTTTGGTGGCTTCTGATGTATGTATAGGTTTTATAGTGCTTAGCTTTGTAGTTTACTTTTTAAGGGCCTTTCAAAGCATGTTTTGGGTTGGCTTGTTTGAGGGGGTATGCCCCTTTTGTTGTCTTCTGTTGGTTTTTTTATTTATGTTTTTTTCTGGCCCTTTGCCCACAAAAAATCTAATACCAATTATATATGTTTTGTTAAATTTGTAGATTCATGATTTAGAGATTCAAATGGAAGTTGAGAGGAGATCAAGGCAGGAGCTAGAAGAAGAAATAAGAAAAGAGAGACAGGAACGACTGAAGTTGCAACAACAAATGAAAGAATTCATGAAGAAATTTATGCAACATCCTAGTAGTTAGATGAGTTAATTTGAGTATTAGTTAAATATTATGATCTTTTTGGAGACTTGTGATACTTAGATGATTGTGTTTGAATTTGATTTGCAAATCATGTTTTGTATGTTACTTTTAGATGATTGTGTTTGAATTTGATTTGTAAATCATGTTTTTGTTGTTACTTTGTAATTGCTTTTTTAAGGCATTTTATATATATATGTTTTCAATGATTTTAGCAGGAAAAATTCTGGGTAAATTGGTCATAAAAACTGTCAAAAAAAAATGTTTCGTCGGAATTGCGTCGGAAAAATAGACTGTTCCGTCGGAATTGTGTCACAAAAATTGAAATGTTTAGTCGGAATTGCGTCGCAAAAAAGGGAAAGTTTTTGTCGGAATTGCCTAGCAACTTGTTTTTGTCGGAATTGTGTCACAATAATTTTTGTCGGAATTGGGTCGGAAATATTTTTGTCGGAATTGCGTCGCAAATATTATTGTCGGAATTGCGTCGCAAATATTATTGCCGGAATTGCGTCGCAAATATTATTGTCGGAATTGCGTCACGATGATTTCCGTCGGAATTGCGTCGCAAATATTAAATATGAATAGGCATTAGAGTAATTATACAATGTTACTTTTTGTCGGAAATAGGTCGGAATTTCCAGCGCATTTTTTTGTCGTATATTTGTCGCATTTTGCGTCGGAATTCTGTCGTAAATGCATTTCCGACCAAGGATTTTCCAATGTCCTGTTTTTGTAGCAAATCCGTCGGAAATCATGTTTTGTGACCCATTTCCGACGGAAATTTGCGTCGGAAATGCTGTTTTTTTCTAGTAGTGCATACCGATCCTGGAAATCCATATAACCTATCAAATGACGCTAGTTAACATAATATAGATAATCTAGACAAAAGAAAGCTCTCATACTACATTTGCAACTTTTTCATCATTTGTAAGCAAGTATGCAAGTTTTTCACCAAACACAAACAAATAACGAAGAACACACCTATGAAAACTGTAGAGAATTTCCAAAAAACACGAACACCGGATCAATCGAAAGTCATGGAACGCACTTTCAGATCAAACTATTTGCGGTTCACCTGTCACACCCCGAGCCGGCGGGATAGGATCGGTTGTCCCATCGGGCGGAAAGTTCCCGGGGCGCGATATCGTGAGTGATAATCGTGATGATCAGATTGTTTACATTGCACATGATATAAATGAGAAATGCTAAATATAATAGAATTACAAAGTTAAATTACATCAGTATTGTTTATAATTTAACAATGTAAATCTACCATCAACATCATAAATTTCTATCTTGTATTTACACAAGATATACAAAATAAATTGTATAATGATGTCTTCAAAAGTATGCAGGTCCAAAATGCTAAGCCTTCTATCTGAAGTCCTAGTCTAAAAGGAATAACTCCTTAGTTGACATGTTCGTCACCTGAGAAGTCATGCAAAAATCAAGTCAACACATGGTTGGTGAGTTCATATAGTTTTATGATTTGAAAATGATTTGAAAACCTCTTTTGGTAAAGACCCTAACCTCATTAACTCCACATGTAATATCCACATCGGTATGCTTATATATAGGGAATCACGAAAGGGTCAAGCCCAGACGCTATCCCACCACATACTAATATGCATATGACACTGTTGTTAATGATAATTAAGCATTTTTACCTAACACTTCTGTATTTGATTATGATTTTGAAACCTGATTTGCCTTTGATCCTCTTGATTTTTGATCGTAGATATAGGATTTCCCAAAAGTCAGTGATAATAGTAAAATGTCAAATATTTAATTAAATAATTAAATAAAACATTAAGTACAACTAAGACATGATGATTGAGCATTATTTGACCCAATCAATTAGACTTAGTTGTGGGTGGTTGTCCAAGTTGTAACCTCTCACACGTGACCCATGTCAGGCATAACTCACAAGGAGTACACCTGAACTGAGCGGGATTTTAATGTTTTGCCCGTTACAGCCTGACCCAATGGTCTTCTGCATCTGAGTGGGACTTTAATGTTTTGCCCGTTACAGCCTGACCCAATGGTCTTCTGCATCTGAGTGGGACTTTAAGGATATCCTATGATTCTTGATCTCTTGATTCTCATGATTTTGACTTTGATATTGATTCCATTTGATCGTTCATGTTATTGCCCGTATAGCCTGACTACAAGATCTTCTATACCTGAGAGGGACTTTATATGTGTGTTACACGTGGTCTTGATTCCATATACAACTGACATCCACCATAACTTGAGCATTAATGATTTCATTAGATCATAATGATTTCATTATTAACATGATTCACACACATTTATGATATCTGATTTCTTGAGTTTCTTGATCTTGATCTTTTGACTTTCCAATGATTCACAATGATAATTGAATTGATTATGATTCTTTGTGCTCAGATCCCACACTGAGTTATGATTCCTTTGAATATGATCTTTTGATTTTGCTCATTTGATTTCACTTTGAATTTAGATTCTTGAATTTGAGCTTGATGGACTAAGGGTTGATTTAGAGTTTAAATTTAAGGTATTACTCATGAGAGTACTTAAATTTATTTGATAACTTGATCTGTTTAATAATTTCCTAGACAGGAGTCTAAGAGTATCAACAAACATATATATGTAAAACATATAATAGATAAAAGCATTTAAATAAACAGTTAATAAAACAGTTTACGCATGCTTCTCAGCCCTGCGTTTTAAAACAAAAATGTTTAGAAAAGGGGCAATGAACTCACTTGTGTTGCTGTGCAAATGATTCACGACAGATAATGCGCGCTCTTTAACTGTTGCTTATATATCTTTAGCACCTGAGTTGTTTTAAGAGAATTCGAATTCGATAAGTATGTATAATAACGTTGTAACTAGGGTTTGGTCTCGGTGTGCAACTACGTGTCCTAGTTTACTAATGTTTTTCTAAGATTATTTCTATTTAAATTGACCTATTACCCATTAATAACCCAATCCCTCAACTCATTATCACACGTTCTTTATATTACAATGTTAACATATTGAATATAACATTTCATAAAACCATTTAACTTAATTGAATAAGGTTTATAAATCGTTTCTTTTATTAAAACATAATTAATTTAATTGAAATAATGTTTAACATATGATGGGCTTATACTAAGCCTGTTAGGCTTCCCTTGAGGTCCATCATTATTCTTTGACTTGTATGATCACCATAGATAATTCGAGTGAGTCATCTTAGTTTGATTACAAGTTCTTATAAAATTCCATAAAGTTTAAATGTTAATACTTAGATCAACACTTGAAACCTCATATTATCGTTGTGATCCATATACTTTACAAGGAATTTCCGAGGTATTAGAGTTAAAACATAATTGTTAACAATTCATATTTAGTCGATTTCATGATTACAAAACCCTAATTAGTTCCATGCACACACACACACAAAGGAATCCCATTCCATGCATGCTTACTTATTTCATGCATGTAATAGGTTGGGTCACCCGCATAACCCTCGGCCCAAAATTCGACTAACACACCCCATAATCCTCGACCGTGTGAGGCTGCACTTGACCCATGCATGATCGAATAAACTGTTGATGGTTCGAATGAGTGAATGTAGCCGAATGGGTCCTGGTCGAATGAGGCATGTTTCGAATGAGTGGGGTTGTCGAATGAACATTTGGCGACCGAAGGGGGCTGGTCGAATAACTCTAGTCGAATGGGTCTTAGGCCGAATGAAGGCTGTCGAATGGAGCACTGGTTCGACCGAATGAGAGCTGCTTCGCCCCTAGCTATTCGCCGAATGAGGAGGTTGGTTCACCCTTGGCCATTCGCCGATTGAAGGTCGAATCGTACTAGTTGGCGGGATCAAGACATTCGGCCGAATGTGTGCAGCTGGCTCATTCGATGGCCTGTGTTGGGCCATTCGGCCTGTCGAACTCAGCAAAGAGGATAACCATAGCTTCTCACAAATCGACCAGATATGGTGAAAGGGTTTGTTCCTACACATACTAAACTTGTTTGTGTGAAAGTCCTAGGGTTCAAGAGGGTTGGAACCGGCTTAAGCATGATTCGAACAAGAGGGTTTTAAAAACCCTAAAACCGAACACAATTCATGGTTTTACCTCGAATTTGATGGATGGACTCTTAGATCCGTTGTACTTTCGGTTTCTACTAGTTGCAAGGATCGTTTTGACACCAAATTTGTAGGATTTCGTGAAGAATTGAAGAAGAAAGCTTAGAGAGAAAGCTTGGAGGTGAGAGGGACGAAAATGGGGTTTGAATCTGGTAGGTGATGGTTGTTGTCACCATTAATGCCTCATTAAATGAGGTGGTAATACCGGGGTTCGTTCGGGTTCGTTCGGTTTTGCGTGGTTTCGCGTAAAAACGTCGTTTTCGCGTCGTTTTCGTTACGAAACGACTCGGTTTTAAAATAGAAACATAAAATTTATTTTAGGTTGTGATTCCTAATAAATTAACTAAATATCTTTTAATTATTTAATTTACAAAATATTTATTTAGCGTTTAAATCGAATCGCGCGGTCATCGCGCGTATTTGTTCGAATCAAATACGACGATAACTACACTTTTCAATATTGTTTTCTAATTATTGAATATCATTCAGAACATTAAACTTTCAGATTTATTCGTACAGATCGTCACCTATACGAAAAATCTGTCGGTTTAGCATTCACATAACGATATTCGTGTTGTTTTGTCCTGTAAGGCCTCACATACGTTTATACATAATAAGATCCTAACAAATAAATCACATGATGATTCTGTGTTACCAGATAATTATCTGACTCAAGAACCATTGTTCTGAATTGATTTCTCTGAAATGGCTGTGAATTCACTGTTTTGATAATATGAAATGATACTGAGACTTGATATGAACATGAAATACACTGAATTACATAAGATTGGTACCTGACTACTGTTCATGTACTGTTCACGATCACTGTTCCGGTGACGGTTCCGGCACTGATGTTACATCACCCAAATATTTGATCGGATAAAATTTGATTTCGCTCAAGAACAAGTATGAATCTTTGCTGTGAATTCGATTGAATGAACCGGTCTATGAAAAAATCCGATCAATTTCTGGGCGCAGAAGTTTAGCCAGGGGCTCTGCCCCTTGGACCCCGCTAACCGGGGGCGCTGCCCCCGGACCCCCGACAAGGGGGCATTGCCCCCTTAGAACCCCCATTGAATTTATAAAATATTAAACAAGCGTGCACCCCACACCCAACTTGTTTAATTATTTCATAATTCATATTTATCAATAAAATTAACCTCAATTACACTAAAATATCTAACAAAAACTGAAGTCCCCAATAAAACATTTACGGAAATCTTACTGCTTTCGTGTTTTCTCTCCCTAATTCATTTACCACTCGAACACTTTATATATATAGGGTAGTGTTCAAATAATAAGTTACTATTAAAGCATTAACCCGGATAACTTTATCAGGATGAAGCCAAATTTTGGATTTTTTTTGAACATCATTGTAAGACATCGATCTATAACATTTTCTTCTTTTATGAGTTTGCGAAAATTCATAACCGTTTGAGACATAACGTCGTTGTAAGTTTTTCACTTACAGCACTGTAACTATTTTAGGCCTAAAACTTACAACGATGTTACGTCTCAAACGGTGATGAATTTTCGCAAAGTCATAAAAGAAGAAAGTGTTGTAGATGTTTTACAATGATGTTCGGAAAAAAAATCTAAGATTTGGCTTTATCTTGACAAAGTTATCCGGGTTAATGTTTTAAGAGTGGGTTATTATTTGTTCACAATCCTATATATATATGTGTGTGTGTGTGTATGTATATAGGAGATAGATCAAATAAAAAGTTTATTTTACCTAAAAAGGCTAAAAATGATTTTTAAAACCTCCAAAACCGACTCAAACGAATTCTGATTAAACTCATTTTGATGGCATTAGAATCGTCTCATCGAACCCAATAATATTAGCTTTTAGGTTTAGCTTTAACAACTAGTTTTTAGAATTTAGATTTTAGGGCTTGGTATTTAGCTTTTTAGGTTTTATCTTTAGGTTTAGGGTTTGTTCTTAGACTTTTGGTTTTAGTATTTGGGTTTATTGTTTATGATTTAAGGTTTGAGTTTTAGGGTTCGACAAGCCGGATCCAATGATGCAAAAATGAATTCAATCGGAGTTTGTTTGATTCAGTTTTTGAGTTTTTAAAAATCTTCTTAGCATTCTTAGGCAAAATAGACTTTTTAGGAGAACCTTCCCATATATATGTCCAAAATAATAATACAAAGTTAGTATTTGTGGGCAATTAGTTTGCAAGTTTATTTTGTGTTGGTTATTAACTTCATTTGAGCCATATGTTAAGGGTTAGACACACACATTACTATATTACAATACTTTATCCCTAATCAGTTTTAGCTTAGTTTATATATTCTTCAGAAGTGAATTTATTTGAAATGTCTTATAGAATCCTTGATCATTTACCCTGCAGCACCTAATCAGGGCCGGCTCAAGTTTTCTAGTGATCCAAAGTGTAGTAAAAATTGTAATTTTTTCTACTGTATATAAAAAAACTCTCATTTTTTTATCTAAGCTTATGATACAAAAAGTATAGATAATCATGAAGGAGGAAACTGCAAAAAACATATATCACAAACAAAATTTGTAGATTAATTACCAATATCAAAGCAAAATATTTTTTTAACACAAATCTAAATTCGTTAAAACAAAAAACCTAAAAAATTTTAGGCCTCTTGATAAGGGATAATTAACATGACTCTTGAAGGAATTTTCTTCCATCAATCAACCACAAACACGAACATGACTCTTTTAGGCTTCTTTATTAATAAACTTTGAACGTAAAAACAAAACAAAACAAACTCAATGACTCAATTTTTAATAAACAAACCATAGAAAAATAAATAAATAAACCAATTTGGCACGAATACTAATAAAGAATAAAAACCATAATATTCAAATAAAAGTTTTCTTCAAATTCTATCTTTAAAGAGATCTATAAGTGGAGATGAACAAAAAATCCAGTTAACTGAACCGGTACCGGTTCGTAGCCGGTTAGAAACTGGTTTTAAACCGGTTGTTTTAATCCGTTTTTGGAAAAACCAGCCGGTTTGATGGTTATTAACCGGTTTTTGAATCTGGTTAACGGGTCTACCTTAGTAAAAAATCGGTTATTACTAAGCTAGTTATTAGTAAAATCCGGTTACTCGACTTTGATCACTAGTTAACCTATTCGGTTATTCTAAAACCGGTTTCCGACCGGTTAACCGGTTTGAACATGTCTATCTATAAAGCCAATAGTCACCCCCTTATTTCCGAATCGGACCCGTAAGATATTTTATTACCAAAAAAATATCGTCTTTCAAGAAGTTTCACTTTTAGAAGTGCCTTCGTGTGAGTATGTCTTCTCGTTGGTCCTCCCTGCTCACACATTCTACCTTAACTTGCTCTTTTTCTACACATTTGAGTATTAAGTGGCATTAAGTGTTTATGTTTTTACTTCTTCCATAAAAAACAAGATTTTTCATCGATGCAATTGTCGACTTATTATCCACCTTTATCTTTACTTTATTTGTTTTCACCCGGCCAACTCATTTAGCAAATTTTATAGTCATATCGTTTAAAATTTTATGATCGTTGTGACCATAAATTCAGCTTCGTAAGATGACAACACAACATATATATGTCTTGATCTTAACCTCTTGATTGAGATCTCATCCTTTCCAAAAATTGTTCCAGCTTACACTCTCTCCCATGGATCCTATATGTCTTGATCTCTTATGATCAAGCACACATCATTAATCTCTTGTAATGGTTCCATTGTTTTTTGAACTTTTTAATCTTGTTTTTTTAGTATAAATTTTTGGGTCTTGCTGCATCATCTTCTACATCTTGCAATCAATATTCTTAGGCATCTTATACATTTAATACCATTTTGTTATGATATATTGTCCTTGGGCTCTATTATCGATCTTTGTTCCTCAATTTGACATTGGTTTGTTTTGGTTTTTTGGGCTAGGTTTGTCCAATTAAATACTTAATGGTCAGATTAGAATTCTAAGAAACCCGCTAAGAATGTGTGTACTGTGTAGTGTGCATGAGCTATCACACCCCGGTCATGTCCCTCGCACCATTACAGAGCCAGCATGACGGGCCAAGCATGAGCCCGGTCACGATTGTGAGAGGAAGAGAAAAGAAAAACAAGGAGGGAGCGATGGACATGTGTATGTCAAAGAGGGGTAATGAGAATAGTTGTTAATACAACATCTACGTGAAATAAAGAGGAGGTGATGATTACATGTAACACCCTAAATTTTCTATGAAAGCTATTTTGAACTTACGAATAGGTAACGGGTAAATTACTCTGTCATGTCCCTCGCACCATTACAGAGCCGGCATGACGGGCCAGGCGTGAGCCCGGTCACGATCGTGAGAGGAAGAGAAAAAGAAAACAAGGAGGGAGTGATGGAGTGAGGAGGGGGCAATGGACATGTGTATGTGAAAGAGGGGTAATGAGAATAGTTGTTAATACAACATCTACGTGAAATAAAGAGGAGGTGATGATTACATGTAACACTCCAAATTTTCTATGAAAGCTATTTTGAACTTACGAAGATGAAAAACGAACTGAATAAAGGATCACGAAGTGGAGTACTCGAAACCCACTTCGAGAACTTCATTTTCGTGAACTGACTTCGTGAACCTTGCCTATATATATGAGTGTCTTGGGAAACATGCTAACCTTTGGCTAGAAGCACTCTCTCTCTCAAGTACACGAAGTGGCAGTTAGGGGTGTTCAGAATATCCGAAACTCGAAAAAAATAGAAACCCGAATCGTATCCGAAATCCAAAAAACTTGTTTCGAATCGGTTTTCGGGTTTTTCGGGTTGGATATATCCGAACTCGAAATAGACTTTCGGATAATCGGGTCGGTTTCGGATATTAGTTTTTTGCATTTTCGGGTTTTTCGGGTTTTTCGGGTATCTGAATAACTCGTTTAAAAAATAAACATGCCACTTCTTTAGGCTTCCAGTTCCAGACTTCCAACCCACTTAAAATTAGTCTGGCCCATTTAAATTGCCTACTCATTGAACTCGTTACTCGTCGACAACATCTTTAACCTAAATCCTAAATTCCTAAATGCCTTTAGCTTCAAGCCTTCAACCATTCACGATCTCTGCATCAGTTCATGGCTACCACGATTTGAAGACCACGTTCTTGACTGGTGCGGGGTGCTGCGTGGCGGGGTGCTGCGGTGCGGCTATGGGGCTGCTGCGGTGTTGATTCGGGGCTGATGCGGTGCTGCTTCGGTGCTTGATGTAATCTTGATGGATTGATGATGTTTTTGAAGTTTGAACTTTGAAGTGTTTTATTTATGTGTTATATTTACTAAAATGTTTGATTTTAGGAACCATTCCAAGATCTTTTTTTAAAGCAGGTATGTATAACCTTTTTTTCATAATATGTATATACTTTTTTGTTTTTTTTGGAGCTGAGAATGTAGTAGGGAGAATGTAGTTGGCATGTTATTAGCAGCAAGCTGAGAATGTAGGCATGTTACCAGCAGCCAAACACCTACAATTCTGGTTTTTCGGTTTTTTCGGGGTCAGATGACACTCAACCCATTTCGGGTCGGATTTCGGGTCAACGCAAAATTTTAATATCCGAAATACTCGTAATCAGACCCGATGAACACCCCTAGTGGCAGTTCGGGAAAGGATCATCAAACACCAGGTAAGGGTTTGATTCATAAAAGTTATGATTTTTAGACAAAAAGGAACCTATGCTTAAAGGTCATACCTTTATGCGTAAAGTTCGTTCCTTTTTTGTTCCAATGCATTGATAAGACCATAAGGAACCTATAACTAGCTCCTCAAGTCTTTGGTAGTTTTTCTGAGAAGTTTATTGTCACACCCCCAAATTCCCACGTGCAGTGTCAGACCGCGCGGGTGTAACGTGGCAAGGATCATAGCTCTCGGTCATATAAAACGACTCTATATGTGTTACACATTCACACAGTTTTGTAAATAAATTCAGGTTTCATTAGTTAAGCAACGGAAACAGTTTAATAGTTATGCATCAGAAAATAAAGTGTTTGCAGCGGAAAGTAAATTGTTTCAGACACTACATAGTTTAAGATGTCATTATTAAACAAACAAGACACAAGCCTAGGATTAGAGTCTATATGCATGCAGACTCTCTTGTGCATCTCCATGTGCGTCCTAGCTCGTGTTGTTCAGTTACCTGAGAATACATGCGAAAACGTGTCAACATAAAGTTGGTGACTTCACAGGTTTAAGTAATTGAAAACAGTAAGACAGACATAAAGTTGGTGAGTTCACAGGTTCATCCTACCGAAACTCGATTGTTCCTTTGCCTCCCCGGGTCATCGCTGAACCCAGCATCAACATCAATATTACACTCGTCGTGACCTCCAGTCACAGTTGTTGTCGAGTGGGGCTAGTCAAACCCAGTAGTACTACGTAATAACGACTCATTTGTTACACAACTAACGGTAAGGGTAATGAGGCCTTGTTGCGATAATAGTTACACTCAAAAGTTGTTTTGCAACTTACCGGTCATATATCTAAAACAATTGCATAGTATTCTCACCCCAAGAGTTTAACAAAATAGTTAAGTATAAAAGTGGGGCTGTAAACTCACCTGAGTTTAGTAGTCGCGTTCGTCTTGTGAACGGTGTAGTGCGCCTTTAGCGGTTACCTATATCACATAGGTGTTATGAGTTTATGTTCACATTCGTTTTGGTCTCACTAGATTGTTTTCGTGTCCAAACAACTCTGGTTTGTTGTGTTGGTCATGTTGACCGTGCTTGACTTAACGACCCGTTGTTGACGTATTTAGTTTGAGTGTTCGTGAAACGTGTTTTTAGTGTCGTGTGTTATGTTTAAGTGTATAAAACACATTTGTGGGATAACTTACTGTTTATAGTAAGTTTCTATTTTAGGAAGATTTATGTTTTAAGCAGCGTATATGTAATCACTTTCCGTTTATTCTAGCATGCGTAGTTAACCTATATGATCATGTTATCACATAGCACATACTTAGACATATAAATGTATTTCTTGTTTAAAAAGTTACTATTTATGGTAACTTATGTTAAATACATTATTTTAATGCTTCTAATACATCAATAACACTTAGTGTCATTATATTAACTCTAAGTAGCCATTTATCCCATAAAGTTATGTCAAGTTCATCCCTCTTGGAACATTTGTAACTTACAAGTTACTATACTTAGAAATAATGAAGTAAATTAAGTTTTATAACACTTTCATCAATCAAATATACTTACAATCCTCATACAAATTATAAATCCTAATTACAAACACATGCATTTGGCCATTTCATCATTTATCACTATTTTGTAGCATTAAAGTTACTAAAAATAGTAACATGTCACAAATCACATTATACAATAAGCTTTACATATCCAATATGTCAAGAATCATAATCTCAAGCACAAATTAATAGTCCAACACCTATGCATGTCTCAATCTCATCATACAACAATGTTTGTAATATAAAAGTTACTAAATATAATGGTATCTTCAAATAACCCATTTTTAACAATCAAAATCATGTTAAATGTAACATCCCGTTTTGAGGATATAAATAAAACATTCTCGTTTATAATTAAAATATTATTCCTAAATATATATATATATATATATATATATATAACAATAGAAACGATCAATCGAATTATAAGATATCGCCTAATAAATAAAATAGCTATAGTTTAATTATAAAATATGATTATTCGAGATTTTGATATTAGAAATGATCGTTTAGAAATTCTAAAGTTTTTTTTTTAAACAAGTAGGTATAATTAAACAATTGTTCAACATACTCGAAGTCTAAAGGATTGTTAAATTAGTAAAACGGTCGTTTTAATAATAATAATAATAATAATAATAATAATAAAATATATTATATTTGATCTTGATCCGTTTATAACCCAACTTAGGTCGAAACGTAGATAAAAAATGAACACGTCCTACCTGTATATTTATAATTTTATAAAAGATGATATTTTAAAAGTTATAAGAGAAAAACAAAATTTGAACTAAATTAATTATAATAATATAATAATAATTATAAAAAAAATAAAAATCTAAAGATGTGCATGTGTGCTGTGTACATGCAGTCGAAGGAAAAATAAATAAATAAATAAAATCTTGCATGTGTATGTGTATACGTGTGTAATAAGTGTAAAGATGAGAATCACTCGTCAAAAATTAAGTCGGTCGAATGTACTGAGATAAAGTCTTATACCAACAAATGTAAATATATATCCTTTTCTTTGAGAAGAACGGAAACGAATACATATTCCTTCGTAGAAAAGAAAAACGTTATGAATTTTCAAGATTCAGAAGCCATTTTTGTTTAGGTATGTATTTCAATCTATTGGTTTAACTCATAACTTTAAGGTTTTGTATTTAGTTAAGGTTAAAATCCGACCTTATGCATATAAATAATATATTGAAGTTATGATCTATTTTAGGAGCAGGAAAATAAACATCAGGAATCATTCTTTTGAGATAGATATAAAATTCTTTTGAGATAGATATAAAGATATATTAAGCAGAAACGCTGCCCAATTTACATTAAGAAGTTCTAAGCTGTTAACCAGCCAATCAAAAATCAGGTGAATACATTTAACTTGTTTTTAAATTTATAAATGAATTTTTATGAGCATTGTATGTTTAACTTTGACGCATAAAGGATACTATTAGACCAACATTTAGGCCATTAGAATACGTACGATTTGCAAATTGTATCCGCTATGGGTGAAATTCCCATATGTGACTGGTAACGGGGGCTGGAAGGTTATACGTAAGACACACTCCGTAGGAAACCTAACCAGTGACGGGCTGTGGGCTGGAGGGAACAATTGTAAGACGCACTCCGGTGTTGTTCCTAACCAGTGACAGTACAAGCCAGGGTATGCAGTGGTTGTATCGATCAGTGAAATAACCTGCTAAATGTGTAGTATGGCCAATAATAATTATGGTTAAAGGACCGAACATGCTATGCTTACATATCGAGTTTGTTATTTGTATTCACCAACATTATGTTGACGTTTTATTTTCAAAAACTTTTCAGGTAATAATGAAATATAAAAGAGAAGCAAGATTAGAGATTCTTGGCCTATGATGCTTTGAATAAAATCTTGTAGTGAGACCATGGAGCTATTGGAGCTATGCCTCCAAGTCATGTATAAACCGGATATTATAAAATGATATGAAATTATGTGTTTGTGAAAATCCGGTTTACAATAATATGAAATGATGGCATTCATACCTATGCGTATGAAATTTTATGAAATCCTGGAAAGTTATTTTTGAAAAGTTATTTACAAATAACGAAATGTTGTTTTTCATACCTATGCGTATGAATTATTAAGAAACGATGAAAATGTGATTTTTCATACCCACGCGTATGAACTATTTAGAAAGCATGAAAAGACGGTTTTCACATCCATGCATGTGAATTATTTATAAAATTATGAATTCATTAAACAACGCCTCCGCTGATTAAAAAGAATAATAAACTCAGACCGAGACATATCCATGAAACTAATTCGGGTCGCAGCGCCCGGGCCGCCGAGAGCCCGGGGTGTGATAGATTGGTATCAGAGCTCCTGGTTTTAGCGAAATAGGTACTAATGATAGTATCTAAGCTTTAACAGAATTGAGATAAGTACCTATCAAAGGAATAGGTAGAATAGTATTTTTGAAATACTATGAATGATTGAAATAACATAGTGAATCTTGATGATAGCCTATAAGTCAAATTATGATAAATTTTTATTAGACGTTGTCAAATATCTTATTACGTAGACATGTCTAGAAATCTAAACAATAGCGAACTTTCTTCAAATACATGTGAGCGAAAGAGAAAACACCGATATTATTGAAACCGTGACTCAAAATACTACTGAGATACAATCAATGATTGTAGAATGAATAAAAGATGAGATTCTGTTAATAATCGCTAAAAAAAATGAAAATACGAATCTCACGAAACAATAACAAAAGAAAACGACGCATTTTTAAGGAACAATGAAAATTAAGAAGCTTCTAGTTTGAAGCAATCCGAAACTAATGAATGTTAGCATAAAACATTACAATATTGTAAACCTCCTAAGTTCACTTGAACGAAAGGAGCTGTCGTAGCATTAAGATAGATTGAAAAGATTGAAGTTGTACTTGCTATCAGCGAATGTACAGATGAAGATATGATTGTATATACTTTGAATTTCATTTAAAGATGTAGCTTTAGAATGGTGGAATTTCACTATTCATACCAAAGGTAGAAACCAAGTATACACTATGACTCGAGAAAGTTTTCGGGAGTTGGTAACTCGAAAATTTTGCCTAATGAATGAAAAAGAAGAGATTGAGTGGAAATTTCTAAGCCATCGCATGGTCGATGCAGGGCATCATGATTACACTTTTAAATATTTTGATTATACTTGATTGGTGCCACGTCTTATGACACCAGAATCAAACTTTTTCAGTCGCTATATCTAGGGACTGGTAATAGTGAAATTCGTAATATAGTTAGGACGATGATGCCTTAGGTCATTGATTTAGCTATGTAATTTGTAACACCCCAACCCGGCTAAGGCTGACGTGTCACTATTACAGAAATCAGAACAATTCATATTCCCTATTTAATGAATTTAACCCTAAATAAATACATAGTTTGACTAAAGAAATACCAATACCTAATTACATCACTTATTAACAAAATTAATTTAAACTTTCTAATCTCTTTATCTTCTCTTCACACATCCCCTGAATCCCATGTGTACCTGTTATAAAAATGAAGAAAACAACAAAAAGAAATACGGCTGAGCCAAAAATTGCACAGTAACGGAAGAACAATAGTAATGATGGTGAAATTTGAAAAAGGTAAACGATTACAAAAGTGGCAAAAGATAGTGGTGGCCAAGTCATCGGAAGTATTACAACTATAATGATAATAAGATAACATAATGATAACGAATTTTCAGAATGAACTAACCATACGATTAACAATATCAATTAATCAGAGCGAATACTTATCAAATAATTCGTATGGTAAGGAGATACCCATTTGAGCACAAAACAAAATAAAACAAATGGTGTACACAGACTCGTCGGCCTAATGTACCAAATTGTGAGCTGTATGTGAGCACACACCAACACTCACCAAAACGAAACAATTATCCTAGGACCAGTCCATACGCCTCTTCAAAATTCAGTAGGTGCACAATTGTACTATCAGAGTACTAAATAGAGACGCCGTGAACCAGTCACACCGTCACGGAAAGTGCTACGCCATTGATGCCCCAATGACGCACCGGTAGAATCACCTACCGGAGGCTTTGCTCGGGTATCGGATTTGAAACAAATTACGGATACAAGGCAATTCGATATCTAACAAAAGTCGCATGAAATAATATAATACGTCAATATAACAGAACATGCGATAATGAATGCAATTTAATAATTATATCGCACGTGTAACAAATCAGAATCAGATCCAACAGATGCTCGAAAACCAAACGGTTTAACTTAACAGAGTATACTATGAGTTAAATAAACGGAATCCGTACCTTAATAGCAGAACGTAATAACAGAAGCATATATGTAATAAACTCGATTCTAGTATCACGAGGCCTTTTTTTTCTCTTTTTGAAAATACGAAGTCGAACCAAAATTAAGTTGGGAACATAGCGGTTCAACCCGTAACGAGATGTATGACTCTCAATCAGTAAGTATAAATGAATACACCTTTACATCCTTATTGCGACTACAGTATCGGTTTAAGAGAACCAACAAGTTAATGGAGAAACAGCTGATTAAGATCGTCTATAGTAACAAAAGTGGTGATGTAATTTCATGTGGTTGTAGCAATTATACGTAATTTAAAAAAATGATGTTTAGTGGAAACCTGAACCATGTAAGGACTACAGGAGAGGTGTGCAAATAATTTTTGAGAGATTTCAAGGAAGGGTGTGTAGAATTTAATAAGGATTGATGAGACTTATGATCGGAAATGTGAACCGTTGTTTTATTAACCAATTCATCCGGAAATAAATAATTTTGTAATGATGGGTGACGGTTTCTAAAGGAATACATACGAATACGTTATGTCTATTATTTAATTCATATTAACTATGTTGATTTTCCTTAACTAAATTTACTTTTATGAAAAATAGATTAAATTTTTTTTTTGTCCGATCTTAAATGATTTTGAAGTTATTAAAGTTTAAATATGCACATGTAAATGTATTCTAAATTATTATTTATTCAAGCTATTTAAATTCCACCATGTTATTTTTAAGTTTCCAACATTTTATTGTAATTTAATAATACCTTAACTTATTTCAATAACTCTTATGAACTTATTCTTTTACTTGTTTTACCTTTGGTATTATTGACATCTAATTAATAATCATTTAACAAAGATACAGACAAAATAATTAAATTCTTTTTAGACACATTGTTTTAGTTTTGAGAACTTTTCGGGTATTACATAATTGGTGGGTCATTCAATGGACGAATGTCGAAGAAAAAAAAATGGTGACGTGCTTCAACAACAATGAGCAGGGACAATACCAGATGAGTGCCCTAAATTGAATAAAGCAAGTGAAACTAGCGGTGCTGGTGGTTAAGGGAAAAAAAAGACAACTAGAGCTTTTGTTTTTAATGCTAAGAAAGCTGCATATATGCCGGATGTCATTACCGGTACGTTTTGTATCAATGATGTTTATGCAAAAGTTTTGTTTGATTCAGGAGCAAACCAAAGTGTTATTGATTATGAATTTTGTAAACTTCTAAAAGAACCACTAGTTAAACTAGATAAACCTTATCTGGAAGAAACCGCTAATGGTGATCTAGTTAAGATAAATGAGGTTCTAGTAAACTGTAAGATCACACTCTTTAAGAACAATATACGTGTGAAATTCTTACCATTGACGTTAATCGATTTTGACGTGGTAATCGGATTGTATTGGTTATCTACCAACCAAGCTTGTATCTTATGTGATACCAAATCAATTGAAGTTAGTGTTCCAACGGGAGGAAAATTGATCATCAAGGGAGATAAGCGAACGAATTATGTCAGAATCATTATATGATCAAAGCAACTAAGTGTTTAAATCTAGTTTGTTTAGCTTACTTAATCTCAATTACTACTGGTGATTAAGAAAAGAAGAAACTGGAAAACATGCCTGTTGTAGTTGAGTTTCCTGACGTGTTTTTAGATGAATTACCTGGGTTACCACCGGAACTAGAAGTACAATTCATTATCAATCTCATACAAGGTAGGAATCCAATTTCCATATCTCCTTAGGTTGGCACCAACGGAGATGAAAGAACTCAAGAAACAATTAGACAAACTATTAGAAAAAGGATTTATTCGTCCTAACTCATCACCTTTAGGAGCTTTAATATTATTCATTAAAAAGAAATATGGGTTGTTGCATATGTGAATTGACTATAGGGAGATAAATAAGGTGACTTTCAAGAACAAGTACTCACTTCCCTGAATGACGATTTTGTAAGACCCTACTCTTCGTAAAGGCCTTACTCGTTGAATTTACACTTTACATCATAGTTCTTAAACTAAAAATTTAAATTCATTTCAGCGGAAGACTCAAAATCATTACAAGATGTTTGAATTTCATAAATAGAAAGAAACTCAAATAAAATTATAAAGTTATCATAAAATAGGATGCGAGTCTTTAAGTAGTGCCAGGTAGCCTCTCAATCCATGCCAAGCTATTATCTTTCATTTGCTTACCTGTCAATCTAATATGCATAAAAGTCAGCAATGCTGAGTGAGTTCTAGTGTAAATCTTTAAAACAGTAATTATGTCTTTAGAACATGTTCGCTGCTTTGTTTTCTTAAAAAAAAAAAAATCTTTTTCTTTATTTATCATGTCTCTTTGACATACTTTGCCTTTTTCTTTATCATGTACCATTCTATTCTTTCTGTTTGGTCCTTACCAACTTTTTCTTTGATTCTTTCTTTAACTTAACTTTTATTCTTACTATAACCTTCATCTTTACCTTTACATATCTTTGTCTTTGATCTATACATTTCTTTACTCTTTTCTTTATTAACCTCACTCATGGGTATATACATGAGAGGGCCGGTATTTCTTACACCCCATAAATGGAGTAAATACCTCTTTACAAAACTTGTAAGAAAAGTTACAAGCCGGGTATACCAATTTCTTGGTAAGTCCCTCTTAACAAAACTTGTAAGAAAACTTACAAGCCGGGTATACCAATTTCTTGGTAAGTCCCTCTTAACAAAACTTGTAAGAAAACTTACAAGCCGGGTATACCAATTTCTTGGTAAGTCCCTCTTTACAATTAACCGGGTGTGCCCTACACGGGTATGCCCGGGCGAGAAAACAACGAATGCAATCTCTCTTTGACTTACCTGCAGGTAATCTATACAACGGGGACCCCTCTTTAATTCTTTAATCGGCCTCTTTATTCATTCATTCTTTATTCTTTACTGTTTAAGTCTTTAAACAGTTCTTTGCTCTTTAGCATGCTTCTTTATTCTTCTTTACTTCTTTGTTCTATACACTGTGTATGCATTTATACACTTTCTAATCTTTATTTCTTTAACAATTCTTACTTTGCTTGAATAATATTAATTTTTTTAATTAACTCTTTACTTCTGACATTAATAATTTAATATTATTCCATAAGATTTCACTTTGAAATTTTATCCCTTTACGTCGTAAAATTTAGTTTTAATTCGGATACTCAAGTATCCTTGAGTTCGAATAAGATAACTGAATTCAGATAAATAACTCATCCAGTGCAGATGAGTGAACTTAGTTAGGATGAACAAAACCCCATTCAGTTCGGATGTATACTCTTAGCTCAGATGAGCTTCCATTCAATTCGGATGAGCTATCTTTGTTCGAATGATCAACTTATACTCCGTTCGAATGAGCAATTATGTTCGAAAAGAACATGGACTTGTCGGGACTTAAATTACTTTTCTATTCTGTAATTACTTCATACTTTAAAATATGCATGTGTTATCTTTATTCACGATCCTTTAATATATTCATTCTTTACTTTTATAAACTTTGCGTTACTATTTATCTTTGAATATACTTTATTGTTCACAAGGTGAACCTTTATCTTTATATTGAGACAATTAACTTAATCATACAAACATAACTTAAAATACTTGAAAAACCATTTAGTATGCATATTAGCCCCAAAACAATTTAAAACATATAAAAGGCACGGGGCTAGAAACTCACCTGGAGCCTTAGCTATCAATGCAGTCTATCTTGAACAAAGGTCTTACTCAAGTAAACCTTCGTATCGATCAGTTGAATCTACGCGCGCTTGATCAATACCTCGCTGTGTATCTATAACTATTAAATGATTTAAGAAATCATTCATCTTACTAATAATTCGTACCAAGTCTAAACCGTATTTGAGGACGTTTACGTTAATAAAACTTACTTTTAAATCTTACGAAAAACGGGCAGAGTTCCCCTTTGTTTTTAGTCATATCCAGACAATTCAAGTTGTCTATTTTATAACCAAACCCCACTTCAATTGAAATAATCCTTAAACAACTAGCTTTATATGATTGTCTTTGTAATCATATAAACTTTACATCTAAAAATTGACATTTTATAAAAATAAATATATCGATCAAGTCGTTGTTTATCGTTTATCCATTTAAACCTTATTAGTCCTCAAACACGATATTAAATCATATTACTACTAGTTAACATTCTAATAATTTGTAATTAAGTTATACCTTTCGTTCGTTTGGTTCGCCTATACGAACCCGCTCGTTAACACCCGTTTAGATAACCGACCAGTTCCTTCGACTCGGTTTCACATCTTGAACCTTCCCGTCCTCACCGAATCTACCTGACCAATGTTGACCAAGTTGACTTCATTGACCAGATTTGAAACCAAACCCATGGTTGGGTTTTTCACTCAACAACATACGAGTAGCTCAAATCTAGACCAAACGAACTCCGATCGAGGTGATTCAGGTGTCCACGGTTTCATCTCATCGAGCTCTACCTTCCCATGAATTGCCACCACCGGCCGCCGCTGCTACTGTCGCCGGAAAAGCAACCAGTTGGCCGGAATCTGCTTAGCAGAACAGCTCTGTTCGGGAGCATAAAAAGTCGACCTCCAGACCTCATAATCAAAATCCCAACGGTGAAAGTCTTCTTTTTTGTGTTAGGAAGCTTCGGTTAAAATTTGAGAGCGATCCAACGGTTGAATCTCCGGAGATCATCCGATCTCCGAGGCTGGTTTCTCCTTTTTCTTTTCTCTCTTTGCTGCGCACACCGTTGCGTGTTTTTGAACGGCCGACTTTGAAAGATCTAGACCACCAGAGTCTTCTTGAATTAATTTTAATATTTACACTTTGGCCCCTCAACTTTCTACATCTATTTTTAAAACCCCCTTCAACTTGTCTCACATATTTTTAATATTCACGAGCTTCTAACATGTCCATACTATATCGTATAATAGTCATGTTTATATTATTTCGATCGTAATTACTTTACGGACAATTTATATAAATTTTAAACATAAACGGGTACCGAAATTTCGTACGTTAATTAATGGTTTATAAAAATTCAGGGCGTTACAAGTCTACCCTCCTTACAATAGGTTTCGTCCTCGAAACCTGCTATATCATAGCCCCGTTTTACTGTACTCTTCTGTTTCTCATGTTATTTATATGTTAACAAGTTAAATGGTTGATTTTTTTACTCATGTACCTCAGCTTAATTGTAGATTACTGCCATGATGTGTGATACCTTCTTTTTCCTATACTCTCTTTTCTCTGTTTTTTTTTTTTTTTTTAAATATCTATGTATGTTTCACAGAAGTATAAGATCATAATTTAAGAAGTCAGCTTCACCAGATGTCTTTTTCTTTAGCTATTAACATGTAGCTTATTATGACCCTTAATCCTTGCGTTCTTTGCCTCTCCCTAACTTGTAAGCTACAACATGTCATATTCTTTGGTTATAACATATCATATTCTTTAGTTCCTCAATCCTAGTAACATTTTCCTTTCTCTTCTTTAAAACAATTATCTCTCTTGGCATCAAAACCATTTATAGAGCACTTATTGGAAGTTGTTCATAAGTATAATTTCTTAACATAGCGTACATACACATCTTAACACATAAGATTGTCAATGCATAAGGCAAACCAAATTTACCATTGCCTAAAAACCTAAGTCATGGTGTTGTTACAAGATTTCATTAGTCACCTTATAATGAGGATTTTCTCGTATTCCTCAATAAGAAGGCTTCATCATTTGCCTCATTAGGAGGACTTTATCGTTTTCCTCATTAAGAGGGCTTCATCGTTTGCCTCAACAAGAAGACTGTATCATTTGATCCACTTTATGCATGACAATCTTATCATAAAACTTTCCTTCGATAACATACATATGCACACTATCACATAAAAATTCCATGAACTTTATTACACATGAGACAACGACAGTCATTCTTTATTATTAAGCTTGTACTAATACAAGGCTCCTTAAATAGTTTCTTGTAACAGATGCAAGATTCTGTTAACACATGTAACCGTATGAAGCCCACATTTTACCACCAATTCTTTAAGCTCTATACTTACTCTATGCATGTTCAGCATATATTATCTTGTGAAGACAAGATGGTTCATTAGACGATAACAATATTGCAACATATGTATCCTTTTCTAACAGGAATACCTTAAAGTTAGAGTTATTTAAATCATTTCTAACATTTTCAACATACCAGCTCTAGGTCTAATCTATCTTCATGTCACTGCTTGCCAAAAGCACATTGTATCATTTCAACCTTTCATAACCTTCGAATTATTTTGATAGTTTAACATTTCTCTTCATTCGCAGTTGACAAAAAAAACTGATTCTAGACATTGCATTCATTTATACCTAATGCTAGACATGCATTCATTTGCCTTTGCTTATCAATCCCTAATCACACCTTTATCAGATATGTTCGTGTAGTCAACTTTCAACTTGCATTACCTCACACAAATATACTCATCCTTAGTTTATAATATTATTCATTTTCAAGTGATGAATAATTCATCCATAAGTGAAGTTCCTTAGTTCGTTTGTAAGCCATTCCCTTTATTCTAAGTTTTCCATCATAAGTAAGTCAACTGGATACATACACTCGCATAATCTAATGATCCTCATAATACTCTAATTTTCAGCTATTATAGGTAGAAGTACCACATTGGTAGTATCATGTTGTACTTTTAACTGAATACACTTAATTTGTTTTAGCAATTTCGATCATTCTTGGGTATAATTATGTGAATTGTCATTTCTGAAACCACCGTCTCCTAGTGGTTGAGTATTTAGTTCCTAACGACCAAAATACCCTTGGTGCATGAATTTATTATCCTTGGTATGCCAAATGATCGAAATGTCATTAATTCATGAATTTTAATAGTACATGTGATTTGTTGGCAAACCAATTTATGCAAAACAAGATTCGAAGTTGTGATGATTTTTATTTATCAATCTCGTATGTCATTTGATAAACAAAGCCTTTGACCAAGTTCGGTTGATGTTTCCTTCATTTTCATTACCTTGTTAGAATAATTCTACTATTGACTAAATTGTAACCTCTTTTGACTTCTATGTTTCCTTATTCCCAACATTGGATTTGCATGGATGGTAAGTTTACAGGGTGAGCCATTCACTAATACCCTGTTTATTAACCTTTGTAACGGTCTCTATTGATTCTATGAAGGTGACATGATGTAGATGTAGGACAAATTGGTATTCGCATGATGATAAATAACACAAAAACAGTTGTATAGTAAATCACTAATAACAGTGTCTAGAATGCCATTACTCATTTACTATCCAAACCGTGTTTCTATTATTTCCCGTCATGTTTCGTACCCATTATCCACATCTTCATGTCTTTATTTAGCTGGTAAGGTAACAACCCTTACCTGTATCAGTTGCTTAAGAACATTCATTACTTTGTTCCACCAACAATTACCTATACAAGCTTCTAATAGCATCATTTTTATTTTGATAATCATTAAATCTCTTGTGTTGCATCAAAGCCAAATGATAAATCAAACCCGAGCATTAGTCATATAGATAAATCCGTAATCGCAGTAGCTAATTGCGATCACTATTTATCTTTACTCGTGTGTCTAGGGTTCTCTCTATCATAAACTCGGTGCATTTTTCATTATGTTTTTCGTTTGTGTACAAATTAACATCACTATAGACATTTCATACCTTTATATGCATATACTATAAGAAATGTTGCTTGGTAAACATTTAACTTTAACTTTACCTCTTGGCATGAAGCTACCTGTCACCGGCATCCCTTATCGTTTGTCCCATTTTCAGTTTAAGTTTAGACAACGGAGTGTCTAAATCTCTCAAACTATGGCTCTGATACCAACCTGTAAGACCCTACTCTTCGTAAAGGCCTTACTCGTTGGATTTACACTTTACATCATAGTTCTTAAACTAAAAATTTAAATTCATTTCAGCGGAAGACTCAAAATCATTACAAGATGTTTGAATTTCATAAATAGAAAGAAACTCAAATAAAATTATAAAGTTATCATAAAATAGGATGCGAGTCTTTAAGTAGTGCCAGGTAGCCTCTCAATCCATGCCAAGCTATTATCTTTCATTTGCTTACCTGTCAATCTAATATGCATAAAAGTCAGCAATGCTGAGTGAGTTCTAGTGTAAATCTTTAAAACAGTAATTATGTCTTTAGAACATGTTCGCTGCTTTGTTTTCTTAAAAAAAAAATCTTTTTCTTTATTTATCATGTCTCTTTGACATACTTTGCCTTTTTCTTTATCATGTACCATTCTATTCTTTCTGTTTGGTCCTTACCAACTTTTTCTTTGATTCTTTCTTTAACTTAACTTTTATTCTTACTATAACCTTCATCTTTACCTTTACATATCTTTGTCTTTGATCTATACATTTCTTTACTCTTTTCTTTATTAACCTCACTCATGGGTATATACATGAGAGGGCCGGTATTTCTTACACCCCATAAATGGAGTAAATACCTCTTTACAAAACTTGTAAGAAAAGTTACAAGCCGGGTATACCAATTTCTTGGTAAGTCCCTCTTAACAAAACTTGTAAGAAAACTTACAAGCCGGGTATACCAATTTCTTGGTAAGTCCCTCTTAACAAAACTTGTAAGAAAACTTACAAGCCGGGTATACCAATTTCTTGGTAAGTCCCTCTTTACAATTAACCGGGTGTGCCCTACACGGGTATGCCCGGGCGAGAAAACAACGAATGCAATCTCTCTTTGACTTACCTGCAGGTAATCTATACAACGGGGACCCCTCTTTAATTCTTTAATCGGCCTCTTTATTCATTCATTCTTTATTCTTTACTGTTTAAGTCTTTAAACAGTTCTTTGTTCTTTATTCTTCTTTATTCTTCTTTACTTCTTTGTTCTATACACTGTGTATGTATTTATACACTTTCTAATCTTTATTTCTTTAACAATTCTTACTTTGCTTGAATAATATTAATTTTTTTAATTAACTCTTTACTTCTGACATTAATAATTTAATATTATTCCATAAGATTTCACTTTGAAATTTTATCCCTTTACGTCGTAAAATTTAGTTTTAATTCGGATACTCAAGTATCCTTGAGTTCGAATAAGATAACTGAATTCAGATAAATAACTCATCCAGTGCAGATGAGTGAACTTAGTTAGGATGAACAAAACCCCATTCAGTTCGGATGTATACTCTTAGCTCAGATGAGCTTCCATTCAATTCGGATGAGCTATCTTTGTTCGAATGATCAACTTATACTCCGTTCGAATGAGCAATTATGTTCGAAAAGAACATGGACTTGTCGGGACTTAAATTACTTTTCTATTCTGTAATTACTTCATACTTTAAAATATGCATGTGTTATCTTTATTCACGATCCTTTAATATATTCATTCTTTACTTTTATAAACTTTGCGTTACTATTTATCTTTGAATATACTTTATTGTTCACAAGGTGAACCTTTATCTTTATATTGAGACAATTAACTTAATCATACAAACATAACTTAAAATACTTGAAAAACCATTTAGTATGCATATTAGCCCCAAAACAATTTAAAACATATAAAAGGCACGGGGCTAGAAACTCACCTGGAGCCTTAGCTATCAATGCAGTCTATCTTGAACAAAGGTCTTACTCAAGTAAACCTTCGTATCGATCAGTTGAATCTACGCGCGCTTGATCAATACCTCGCTGTGTATCTATAACTATTAAATGATTTAAGAAATCATTCATCTTACTACTTATAATTCGTACCAAGTCTAAACCGTATTTGAGGACGTTTACGTTAATAAAACTTACTTTTAAATCTTACGAAAAACGGGCAGAGTTCCCCTTTGTTTTTAGTCATATCCAGACAATTCAAGTTGTCTATTTTATAACCAAACCCCACTTCAATTGAAATAATCCTTAAACAACTAGCTTTATATGATTGTCTTTGTAATCATATAAACTTTACATCT
The DNA here is from genome assembly GCA_009363875.1 of Mikania micrantha. Lineage (NCBI taxonomy): Eukaryota > Viridiplantae > Streptophyta > Magnoliopsida > Asterales > Asteraceae > Mikania > Mikania micrantha. The sequence continues at coordinate 50,347,029 of CM018689.1, read as the reverse complement.
AAAAATTGACATTTTATAAAAATAAATATATCGATCAAGTCGTTGTTTATCGTTTATCCATTTAAACCTTATTAGTCCTCAAACACGATATTAAATCATATTACTACTAGTTAACATTCTAATAATTTGTAATTAAGTTATACCTTTCGTTCGTTTGGTTCGCCTATACGAACCCGCTCGTTAACACCCGTTTAGATAACCGACCAGTTCCTTCGACTCGGTTTCACATCTTGAACCTTCCCGTCCTCACCGAATCTACCTGACCAATGTTGACCAAGTTGACTTCATTGACCAGATTTGAAACCAAACCCATGGTTGGGTTTTTCACTCAACAACATACGAGTAGCTCAAATCTAGACCAAACGAACTCCGATCGAGGTGATTCAGGTGTCCACGGTTTCATCTCATCGAGCTCTACCTTCCCATGAATTGCCACCACCGGCCGCCGCTGCTACTGTCGCCGGAAAAGCAACCAGTTGGCCGGAATCTGCTTAGCAGAACAGCTCTGTTCGGGAGCATAAAAAGTCGACCTCCAGACCTCATAATCAAAATCCCAACGGTGAAAGTCTTCTTTTTTGTGTTAGGAAGCTTCGGTTAAAATTTGAGAGAGATCCAACGGTTGAATCTCCGGGGATCTTCCGATCTCCGAGGCTGGTTTCTCCTTTTTCTTTTCTCTCTTTGCTGCGCACACCGTTGCGTGTTTTTGAACGGCCGACTTTGAAAGATCTAGACCACCAGAGTCTTCTTGAATTAATTTTAATATTTACACTTTGGCCCCTCAACTTTCTACATCTATTTTTAAAACCCCCTTCAACTTGTCTCACATATTTTTAATATTCACGAGCTTCTAACATGTCCATACTATATCGTATAATAGTCATGTTTATATTATTTCGATCGTAATTACTTTACGGACAATTTATATAAATTTTAAACATAAACGGGTACCGAAATTTCGTACGTTAATTAATGGTTTATAAAAATTCAGGGCGTTACAAGTCTACCCTCCTTACAATAGGTTTCGTCCTCGAAACCTGCTATATCATAGCCCCGTTTTACTGTACTCTTCTGTTTCTCATGTTATTTATATGTTAACAAGTTAAATGGTTGATTTTTTTACTCATGTACCTCAGCTTAATTGTAGATTACTGCCATGATGTGTGATACCTTCTTTTTCCTATACTCTCTTTTCTCTGTTTTTTTTTTTTTTTTTTAAATATCTATGTATGTTTCACAGAAGTATAAGATCATAATTTAAGAAGTCAGCTTCACCAGATGTCTTTTTCTTTAGCTATTAACATGTAGCTTATTATGACCCTTAATCCTTGCGTTCTTTGCCTCTCCCTAACTTGTAAGCTACAACATGTCATATTCTTTGGTTATAACATATCATATTCTTTAGTTCCTCAATCCTAGTAACATTTTCCTTTCTCTTCTTTAAAACAATTATCTCTCTTGGCATCAAAACCATTTATAGAGCACTTATTGGAAGTTGTTCATAAGTATAATTTCTTAACATAGCGTACATACACATCTTAACACATAAGATTGTCAATGCATAAGGCAAACCAAATTTACCATTGCCTAAAAACCTAAGTCATGGTGTTGTTACAAGATTTCATTAGTCACCTTATAATGAGGATTTTCTCGTATTCCTCAATAAGAAGGCTTCATCATTTGCCTCATTAGGAGGACTTTATCGTTTTCCTCATTAAGAGGGCTTCATCGTTTGCCTCAACAAGAAGACTGTATCATTTGATCCACTTTATGCATGACAATCTTATCATAAAACTTTCCTTCGATAACATACATATGCACACTATCACATAAAAATTCCATGAACTTTATTACACATGAGACAACGACAGTCATTCTTTATTATTAAGCTTGTACTAATACAAGGCTCCTTAAATAGTTTCTTGTAACAGATGCAAGATTCTGTTAACACATGTAACCGTATGAAGCCCACATTTTACCACCAATTCTTTAAGCTCTATACTTACTCTATGCATGTTCAGCATATATTATCTTGTGAAGACAAGATGGTTCATTAGACGATAACAATATTGCAACATATGTATCCTTTTCTAACAGGAATACCTTAAAGTTAGAGTTATTTAAATCATTTCTAACATTTTCAACATACCAGCTCTAGGTCTAATCTATCTTCATGTCACTGCTTGCCAAAAGCACATTGTATCATTTCAACCTTTCATAACCTTCGAATTATTTTGATAGTTTAACATTTCTCTTCATTCGCAGTTGACAAAAAAAACTGATTCTAGACATTGCATTCATTTATACCTAATGCTAGACATGCATTCATTTGCCTTTGCTTATCAATCCCTAATCACACCTTTATCAGATATGTTCGTGTAGTCAACTTTCAACTTGCATTACCTCACACAAATATACTCATCCTTAGTTTATAATATTATTCATTTTCAAGTGATGAATAATTCATCCATAAGTGAAGTTCCTTAGTTCGTTTGTAAGCCATTCCCTTTATTCTAAGTTTTCCATCATAAGTAAGTCAACTGGATACATACACTCGCATAATCTAATGATCCTCATAATACTCTAATTTTCAGCTATTATAGGTAGAAGTACCACATTGGTAGTATCATGTTGTACTTTTAACTGAATACACTTAATTTGTTTTAGCAATTTCGATCATTCTTGGGTATAATTATGTGAATTGTCATTTCTGAAACCACCGTCTCCTAGTGGTTGAGTATTTAGTTCCTAACGACCAAAATACCCTTGGTGCATGAATTTATTATCCTTGGTATGCCAAATGATCGAAATGTCATTAATTCATGAATTTTAATAGTACATGTGATTTGTTGGCAAACCAATTTATGCAAAACAAGATTCGAAGTTGTGATGATTTTTATTTATCAATCTCGTATGTCATTTGATAAACAAAGCCTTTGACCAAGTTCGGTTGATGTTTCCTTCATTTTCATTACCTTGTTAGAATAATTCTACTATTGACTAAATTGTAACCTCTTTTGACTTCTATGTTTCCTTATTCCCAACATTGGATTTGCATGGATGGTAAGTTTACAGGGTGAGCCATTCACTAATACCCTGTTTATTAACCTTTGTAACGGTCTCTATTGATTCTATGAAGGTGACATGATGTAGATGTAGGACAAATTGGTATTCGCATGATGATAAATAACACAAAAACAGTTGTATAGTAAATCACTAATAACAGTGTCTAGAATGCCATTACTCATTTACTATCCAAACCGTGTTTCTATTATTTCCCGTCATGTTTCGTACCCATTATCCACATCTTCATGTCTTTATTTAGCTGGTAAGGTAACAACCCTTACCTGTATCAGTTGCTTAAGAACATTCATTACTTTGTTCCACCAACAATTACCTATACAAGCTTCTAATAGCATCATTTTTATTTTGATAATCATTAAATCTCTTGTGTTGCATCAAAGCCAAATGATAAATCAAACCCGAGCATTAGTCATATAGATAAATCCGTAATCGCAGTAGCTAATTGCGATCACTATTTATCTTTACTCGTGTGTCTAGGGTTCTCTCTATCATAAACTCGGTGCATTTTTCATTATGTTTTTCGTTTGTGTACAAATTAACATCACTATAGACATTTCATACCTTTATATGCATATACTATAAGAAATGTTGCTTGGTAAACATTTAACTTTAACTTTACCTCTTGGCATGAAGCTACCTGTCACCGGCATCCCTTATCGTTTGTCCCATTTTCAGTTTAAGTTTAGACAACGGAGTGTCTAAATCTCTCAAACTATGGCTCTGATACCAACCTGTAAGACCCTACTCTTCGTAAAGGCCTTACTCGTTGGATTTACACTTTACATCATAGTTCTTAAACTAAAAATTTAAATTCATTTCAGCGGAAGACTCAAAATCATTACAAGATGTTTGAATTTCATAAATAGAAAGAAACTCAAATAAAATTATAAAGTTATCATAAAATAGGATGCGAGTCTTTAAGTAGTGCCAGGTAGCCTCTCAATCCATGCCAAGCTATTATCTTTCATTTGCTTACCTGTCAATCTAATATGCATAAAAGTCAGCAATGCTGAGTGAGTTCTAGTGTAAATCTTTAAAACAGTAATTATGTCTTTAGAACATGTTCGCTGCTTTGTTTTCTTAAAAAAAAAAAATCTTTTTCTTTATTTATCATGTCTCTTTGACATACTTTGCCTTTTTCTTTATCATGTACCATTCTATTCTTTCTGTTTGGTCCTTACCAACTTTTTCTTTGATTCTTTCTTTAACTTAACTTTTATTCTTACTATAACCTTCATCTTTACCTTTACATATCTTTGTCTTTGATCTATACATTTCTTTACTCTTTTCTTTATTAACCTCACTCATGGGTATATACATGAGAGGGCCGGTATTTCTTACACCCCATAAATGGAGTAAATACCTCTTTACAAAACTTGTAAGAAAAGTTACAAGCCGGGTATACCAATTTCTTGGTAAGTCCCTCTTAACAAAACTTGTAAGAAAACTTACAAGCCGGGTATACCAATTTCTTGGTAAGTCCCTCTTAACAAAACTTGTAAGAAAACTTACAAGCCGGGTATACCAATTTCTTGGTAAGTCCCTCTTTACAATTAACCGGGTGTGCCCTACACGGGTATGCCCGGGCGAGAAAACAACGAATGCAATCTCTCTTTGACTTACCTGCAGGTAATCTATACAACGGGGACCCCTCTTTAATTCTTTAATCGGCCTCTTTATTCATTCATTCTTTATTCTTTACTGTTGAAGTCTTTAAACAGTTCTTTGTTCTTTAGCATGCTTCTTTATTCTTCTTTACTTCTTTGTTCTATACACTGTGTATGTATTTATACACTTTCTAATCTTTATTTCTTTAACAATTCTTACTTTGCTTGAATAATATTAATTTTTTTAATTAACTCTTTACTTCTGACATTAATAATTTAATATTATTCCATAAGATTTCACTTTGAAATTTTATCCCTTTACGTCGTAAAATTTAGTTTTAATTCGGATACTCAAGTATCCTTGAGTTCGAATAAGATAACTGAATTCAGATAAATAACTCATCCAGTGCAGATGAGTGAACTTAGTTAGGATGAACAAAACCCCATTCAGTTCGGATGTATACTCTTAGCTCAGATGAGCTTCCATTCAATTCGGATGAGCTATCTTTGTTCGAATGATCAACTTATACTCCGTTCGAATGAGCAATTATGTTCGAAAAGAACATGGACTTGTCGGGACTTAAATTACTTTTCTATTCTGTAATTACTTCATACTTTAAAATATGCATGTGTTATCTTTATTCACGATCCTTTAATATATTCATTCTTTACTTTTATAAACTTTGCGTTACTATTTATCTTTGAATATACTTTATTGTTCACAAGGTGAACCTTTATCTTTATATTGAGACAATTAACTTAATCATACAAACATAACTTAAAATACTTGAAAAACCATTTAGTATGCATATTAGCCCCAAAACAATTTAAAACATATAAAAGGCACGGGGCTAGAAACTCACCTGGAGCCTTAGCTATCAATGCAGTCTATCTTGAACAAAGGTCTTACTCAAGTAAACCTTCGTATCGATCAGTTGAATCTACGCGCGCTTGATCAATACCTCGCTGTGTATCTATAACTATTAAATGATTTAAGAAATCATTCATCTTACTACTTATAATTCGTACCAAGTCTAAACCGTATTTGAGGACGTTTACGTTAATAAAACTTACTTTTAAATCTTACGAAAAACGGGCAGAGTTCCCCTTTGTTTTTAGTCATATCCAGACAATTCAAGTTGTCTATTTTATAACCAAACCCCACTTCAATTGAAATAATCCTTAAACAACTAGCTTTATATGATTGTCTTTGTAATCATATAAACTTTACATCTAAAAATTGACATTTTATAAAAATAAATATATCGATCAAGTCGTTGTTTATCGTTTATCCATTTAAACCTTATTAGTCCTCAAACACGATATTAAATCATATTACTACTAGTTAACATTCTAATAATTTGTAATTAAGTTATACCTTTCGTTCGTTTGGTTCGCCTATACGAACCCGCTCGTTAACACCCGTTTAGATAACCGACCAGTTCCTTCGACTCGGTTTCACATCTTGAACCTTCCCGTCCTCACCGAATCTACCTGACCAATGTTGACCAAGTTGACTTCATTGACCAGATTTGAAACCAAACCCATGGTTGGGTTTTTCACTCAACAACATACGAGTAGCTCAAATCTAGACCAAACGAACTCCGATCGAGGTGATTCAGGTGTCCACGGTTTCATCTCATCGAGCTCTACCTTCCCATGAATTGCCACCACCGGCCGCCGCTGCTACTGTCGCCGGAAAAGCAACCAGTTGGCCGGAATCTGCTTAGCAGAACAGCTCTGTTCGGGAGCATAAAAAGTCGACCTCCAGACCTCATAATCAAAATCCCAACGGTGAAAGTCTTCTTTTTTGTGTTAGGAAGCTTCGGTTAAAATTTGAGAGAGATCCAACGGTTGAATCTCCGGGGATCTTCCGATCTCCGAGGCTGGTTTCTCCTTTTTCTTTTCTCTCTTTGCTGCGCACACCGTTGCGTGTTTTTGAACGGCCGACTTTGAAAGATCTAGACCACCAGAGTCTTCTTGAATTAATTTTAATATTTACACTTTGGCCCCTCAACTTTCTACATCTATTTTTAAAACCCCCTTCAACTTGTCTCACATATTTTTAATATTCACGAGCTTCTAACATGTCCATACTATATCGTATAATAGTCATGTTTATATTATTTCGATCGTAATTACTTTACGGACAATTTATATAAATTTTAAACATAAACGGGTACCGAAATTCCGTACGTTAATTAATGGTTTATAAAAATTCAGGGCGTTACAGATTTGTTCTATCAATTTCAAGGAGCTTGTCCTTTTTTCTAAAATTGATCTCGATCGTGATATCATCAGTTGAATGTAGAAGAAGAAATGTTCCTAAAACTACTTTTCGTACAAGGTATGGGCATTATGAGTTCAATGTTATGTCTTTCGGACTTACTAATGCTCCAGCTGCCTTTATAGACATGATGAAACAGATATGCAAATCTTATCCGGACAAATTCACTATTGTGTTCATTGATGATATTCTTATTTATTCAAAAACACCCAAGGATTATGCTAAACATCTTAGAACTCTACTTGAATTATGACGACATGAGAAATTGTATGCGAAGTTTTCTAAATGTGGCTTTTGGCTCACTAAAGTACAATTTCTAGAGCATTTATTAATGCTCAGGGTATTCAAGTATATTCATATAATATAGAGGCTATACCTAATTGGGAGAATCCCAAGTCATTTACGAAAGCACAAAGTTTCTTAGGCTTGATCGGCATCATCGATTTAGTTAAAATTTCTCCCAAATAGTCGTTCCTATCACCTTATTGACTAGAAAATCAGAAAAAAATTGAATAGGTTCCTAAGCAATATGAATCTTTCGAAATTTTTAAAGATGAGTTGACTCAGCTCCGATCCTAGCATTACATAAAAGTGTTGAAGAGTTTGCTATTTATTGTGATGCTTCTCAATTAGGATCAGGATGCATATTGATGCAACAAAGCAAAGTGATTGCTTGTGTTTCACGTCAACTAAAAACTCATGAAAAGAATTATGCAAGTCATAATTTGGAATTAAGCGCCGTTATCTTTGCATTGAATTTATGGAGACATTATCTTTACTGAGTTCATTTCATAGTTTAGACTGACCATAAGAGTTCAAATTTATCTTTGGTTAGAAGTATGTGACGGACTTGTAATAACTCGGTGGGTTAAAGTTTTTCACTTCGAACGTCATTCGAATAGGAAAACTAACCCATTTTCCCGAAAATGTCAAACGAGTCAAAGTTTACGGTTTTTACAAGATGAACTTTTTCAATCTACTTGATTGAAATTAGTTAAACCAAAAATCTTGCAAACCACAAAAATTTTGATACGAAAACTTTTGATTATATAACGTACTAAATAAACTCATTTGCGTACCACGTTCATGAAGTAGGGTAATTATGCAAGGTAAATTACCGTTATGGGTGCACACGGAACGTTAATTTACAGTACATGTGAATCCTGCTATAAGGGACAATGGACACAATCATAACAAACATTGAATACAAATCCTAAAAGAATTAAACATACCACAACAAAAGTGAATGAAGACACTAGATAAATATGACTATAAAATTCTCTATCATGAGAGAAAGATGAATATTGTAGAAAATGTCTTAAGCCAAAAGGGAGCAAAGAAACCAAAAAGAGTATGTGCTCCAAGGCTTGAACTACATGTTTATTTTATTAATAAAATTAATGAAGCATAGAAGCAAGCCCAAAAGGGTGAAAACAAAGAAAAAGAAGTAATGAAGTGCATGACTAAACAACTAGTCAAAGGAGACGATGAAATTTTTCAGATGAACGCAAGAATCTGTATACCAATCACTGGCAATTTAAGAGAAAGGATATTAGAAGAAGTTAGTAGATCCAAATATATGATGCACCCAGAAGCCGATAATATGTACAAGAATTTAAAAGAAAACTATTGGGTGGTAGGTATGAAGAAAATTATAGCAGCACATGTTGCAAAATGTTTAATTTGTTCACAAGTTAAATCAGAACACGAGATGCCTTCTAATAAGTTGCAACAACTTGATATAGTAATCTGGAAATAGGAAATGATAACCATGAACTTTATAACTAAACTTCCCCGAACCAGTCAGGGGAATGATATGATTTGGGCTATCGTTGATAGACTGACTGCTTATTTCCTACAAAAAAAAAAAGGAAACTTATTCTATAGATAAATTAGCTCAACTATACGTTAATGAGATTGTATCTTTATACGATTTATTTCACGTTTCTAACATTTGAAAATGCTTTGATAGTGAGTCAGTGTTAATGCCTCTCTACAAGATGTTGAGGTAAACGAAAAAAATTAATAATAATTCAATAAACAACCAATTCAAATAGAAGATCAACAAGAAAATAGACTTAAACGTAAATATATATATATATATATATATATATATATATAATAAATAAATATATAATGTTGATGTAAGTTAAGAATAAATGAAACTCAAGACGTGATCCTGAATACACAAGAGAACAGTGGTCAAAAAAATAAAATTTAATTAAACAAGTATCCACAAATATTTCAATAATCTCGAGGACGAGATTAAAATAAAGGTGGGGAGGATGTAACATCCTGTTTTGAGGATATAAATAAAACATTCTCGTTTATAATTAAAATATTATTCCTAAAAAAATAATATATAACAATAGAAACGATCAATCGAATTATAAGATATCGCCTAATAAATAAAATAGCTATAGTTTAATTATAAAATATGATTATTCGAGAGTTTGATATTATAAATGATCGTTTAGAAATTCTAAAGTTTTTTTTTAAACAAATAGGTATGATTAAACAATTATTCAACATACTCGAAGTCTAAAGGATTGTTAAATTAGTAAAACGGTCGTTTTAATAATAATAATAACAATAATAATAATAATAATAATAATAATAATAATAATAATAATAATAAAATATATTATATTTGATCTTGATCCGTTTATAACCCAACTTAGGTCGAAACGTAGATAAAAAATGAACACGTCCTACCTGTATATTTATAATTTTATAAAAGATGATATTTTAAAAGTTATAAGAGAAAAACAAAATTTGAACTAAATTAATTATAATAATATAATAATAATTATAAAAAAATAAAAATCTAAAGATGTGCATGTGTGCTGTGTACATGCAGTCGAAGGAAAAAAAAATAAATAAATAAAATCTTGCATGTGTATGTGTATACGTGTGTAATAAGTGTAAAGATGAGAATCACTCGTCAAAAATTAAGTCGGTCGAATGTACTGAGATAAGGTCTTATACCAACAAATGTAAATATATATCCTTTTCTTTGAGAAGAACGGAAACGAATACATATTCCTTCGTAGAAAAGAAAAACGTTATGAATTTTCAAGATTCAGAAGCCATTTTTGTTTAGGTATGTATTTCAATCTATTGGTTTAACTCATAACTTTAAGGTTTTGTATTTAGTTAAGGTTAAAATCCGACCTTATGCATATAAATAATATATTGAAGTTATGATCTATTTTAAGAGCAGGAAAATAAACATCAGGAATCATTCTTTTGAGATAGATATAAAGATATATTAAGCAGAAACGTTGCCCAATTTACATTAAGAAGTTCTAAGCTGTTAACCAGCCAATCAAAAATCAGGTGAATACATTTAACTTGTTTTTAAATTTATAAATGAATTTTTATGAGCATTGTATGTTTAACTTTGACGCATAAAGGATACTATTAGACCAACATTTAGGCCATTAGTATACGTACGATTTGCAAATTGTATCCGCTATGGGTGAAATTCCCATATGTGGCTGGTAACGTGGGCTGGAAGGTTATACGTAAGACGCACTCCGCAGGAAACCTAACCAGTGACGGGCTGTGGGCTGGAGGGAACAATTGTAAGACGCACTCCGGTGTTGTTCCTAACCAGTGACAGTACAAGCCAGGGTATGCAGTGGTTGTATCGATCAGTGAAATAACCTGCTAAATGTGTAGTATGGCCAATAATAATTATGGTTAAAGGACCGAACATGCTATGCTTACATATCGAGTTTGTTATTTGTATTCACCAACATTATGTTGACGTTTTATTTTCAAAAACTTTTCAGGTAATAATGAAATATAAAAGAGAAGCAAGATTAGAGATTCTTGGCCTATGATGCTTTGAATAAAATCTTGTAGTGAGACCATGGAGCTATTGGAGCTATGCCTCCAAGTCATATATAAACCGCATATTATAAAATGATATGAAATTATGTGTTTGTGAAAATCCGGTTTACAATAATATGAAATGATGACATTCATACCTATGCGAATGAAATTTTATGAAATCCTGGAAAGTTATTTTTGAAAATTTATTTACAAATAACGAAATGTTGTTTTTCATACCTATGCGTATGAATTATTAAGAAACGATGAAAATGTGATTTTTCATACCCACGCGTATGAACTATTTAGAAAGCATGAAAAGACGGTTTTCACATCCATGCATGTGAATTATTTATAAAATTATGAATTCATTAAACAACGCTTCCGCTGATTAAAACGAATAATAAACTCAGACCGAGACATATCCATGAAACCAATTCGGGTCGCAGCTACCTCCAAAATCAATCACACAGCTTCTGAGCATGTCTTCAAGAGTTTGATTTGTTCGTTCAGTCTGCCGGTCAGTTTTTGGATGATAAGCTGTGCTCATGTTGATTTGTGTGCCCAGTGCATTCTGAAGAGTTTGCCAAAATCGTGACATAAATAGACTATCTCTGTCAGAAATGATAGAGATTGGTACTCCATGTCGAGATACACTCTCATTAACATAGAGTATAGCGAGTTGATCCATAGAATACTCTTCTCGGATGGGTAAGAAATGCGCAGATTTAGTAAGGCGATCAACGATAACCCATATAGAGTCATGATTATGTGATGTTCTGGGTAATTTAGTGATGAAATCCATAGAGATCTGATCCCATTTCCACATGGGAATTTCAGGTTGTTGCAATAACCCAGAAGGTCGTTGATGTTCAGCCTTAACTTTAAGACATGTTAAACATCGATCGACGTATTCTGCTATATGTTTCTTCATTCCAGGCCACCAGTAAAAATCTCTAATATCTTTATACATCTTATCAGCACCTGGATGAATAGAATACCTGGATTTCTGCGCCTCATCCAAGATAATTGTTTGAGAGTTACCGAATAAAGGAACCCAAATTCGACTTTTGAAATAGAGCACTCCGTCAGTTTTCGTTTCGAGTTTCTTGTCTAATCCCCTCAGTACCTCAGCAGAATAGTTTATTGCTTGTAAAGCTTGTTGTTGAGCTTCTTTGATTTGAGGAATTAGACTTGTTTGAATAGTCATCCCTAACGCTTTCACACGTAAAGGTTTGACTCGTTCCTTGCGACTTGTCACACCCCGAGCCGGCGGGGTTGGATCGGAGTTCCCCGTCGGGCGGAAGGTTCCCGGGGCGCGATATCATGAATGATAATCGGAATGATCAGATTGTTTACATTGCACATGATATATATATATAATGAGAAACTGCTAAAATAAAATAGAATTACAAAGTTAAATTACATCAATTAAGTTTATAATTTAACAATGTAAATCTACTATCACATCATAAATCATCAATCTTGTATCTGCACAAGATATACAAAATAACTGTGTATGATGTCCAAAAGTATGCAGGTCCAAAAAGCTAGGTCCTCTATCTGTAACCTAGTCCAAAGAAATAACTCTTCAGTTGACCTGTTCGTCACCTGAGAAGTCATGCAAAAATAAAGTCAACACATGGTTGGCGAGTTCATATAGTTTAGTAATTTAAAATAATTTGAAAACCTCTTTCGGTAAAGAACCTAACCTCATTAACACCACATGTAATATCCACATCAGTATGCTTATATATAGGGCATATGTAAGGGACAAGCCCTAGCCAACATCCCACCACATACTAATATGCATATGACACTGTTGTTAATGATAATTAAGCATTTTTACCTAACTCACCTCTGATTTAGATTATGCTTTCCAAAAATTTGATTTACCTTTGACACTCTTGAGTTCATCATAGATACATGATTTCCAAATGTCAGTGATAGAAATATAATGTTAAATATTTAATTAAATAAATAAATAAACATTTAAATTCAACTAAGACATGATGATTGGGCCTTATTTGACTCAATCAATTAGACTTAGTTGTAGGTGGTTGTCCAAGTTGTAACCTCTCACACGTGACCCATTTCAGGCATAACTCACAAGGAGTATACCTGAGCATGCCGGGATTTTAATGATGCCCATACAGCTTGACCCAATGGTCTACTGTACCTGAAGGGACTTTACGGATATCCTTTGATTCTTGATCTCTTTGATTCTCTTGATTTTTGATATTGATTTCATTTGATAGTTCACGTTATTGCCCATGTAGCTTGACTACAAGAGTCTACTATTCATGACGGGACTTTATGTGTGTTACACGTGGTCTTGATTCCCTATACAACTGACATCCACTTTAACTCAAGTATTAATGATTTCATTAGATTATAATGATTTCATTTTTTTCAATGATTCACACACATTTATGATTTCTGATTTCCTTGAGTCTCTTGATCTTGATCTTTAGAATTTCCACGAGTTCACAATGATAATTGATTCTTGATTTTGATTCTTTGTTCTCAGATCACACACTGAGTTAGGTTTCTTTGAATATGATATTTAGTTTCTTTGATTTCACTTTGAATTTAGGTTCTAGAATTTGAGCTTGATGGCCTAAGGGTTGTTTAGAGTTTAGAGTTTAAGTATTACTCATAAGAGTAATTTAATTAACTTGTTAGTAAATTTTGCATGATAATTACCTAGACAGGAGTCTAGGAGTATAAACAATCGTATATATGTAAAACATATAATAAAGTAAAGCATTTAAGTAAACAATTTAAATAAAACAGTTTACGCATGCTTCTCAGCCCCGCGTTTTAAAACAAAAATGTTTAGAAAAGGGGCAATAAACTCACCCGTGCTGCTATGTAAATGATCTAACACAAAATGCGCGCTCTTGTTGTAGCTTAGGTTTCTTCGGTTCCTGAGTTGTTTTATAAGAGTTTGAACACGATAAGTATACGTAATAATCGTCGTACCTAAAGTCTCAGTCTCAGTGTGTGTAACTAAGTGTTCTAATTACTAGTGAAATTCTAAGGTTTGATCTAAATGATCTAGTCAATTACCCATTTATAACCCCAACTCCCATGTTTAGTTAAACACTTATAATTTAATTTTACAAAATTTGGGCAGAGTCTCCTTTGTATCTAGTTTAAATCCAGACAATTATATTGTCCATTTACAACAAATTCCCAACAAGATAATCATAATAAATCTTTATCTAAACATTTATAACAGAACTCCATTTAGGTTAGAAATCTTAGAAAATCATTTCATTAAACTTAAGTAATTTCAAAATTTAGTTTCTTTTGTCAAAACGTCATTATTTAATCATAATTTTAACCATAAATGTGTGATGGGCTCAACTAAGCCCATTAAGTCCAATTAAGCCCCATTTGATGATTTTGTCTTCCCAACTGATCCCAATTGTTACAACATCAATGTTTTTAAGTAGAGATTATGTTTGCACATGATGAACTCATGTTATCCAATTGAGTCCAATCTAGGCCCATTAGGGTCCTCGTTTATCCATTGTTCACCGCATTTACAATCTCTACACATTCCCACCTAAGTAGTTGAATTATCCAAGTTAATTATCATTTATAAGATATTCTATAATGTAAACGTTGATAACCTAGATCAACACTTAGCCTTCAATTCTTTGTTATTTGTCCTTGATGCTCTACTTTATAATAACCCAAGTTTTACACGAGATTAGATATCCCATGTCATTCCCATGCACACACATGGTGTATTCCATGCATGCATGTTCCTTATATCCTCTTATTTTGTCAAAAACCGATTCCCACAAGCCCCCTATCAGCGAACCTATGAGTTCCAGATCATCTCCCACGAACCTTTAGGGTTCGGCCATGCTAGCTCACAAGTCCTAAGGTTCGTCCCATGGTTCGCATGATCCGAGGTTCGGCCTCCAAGGTTCGGGAGTTAAAGGTTCACCACCCTAGGTTCGTGACATTCAACTAGGGTTCGTGGGTAGTATGGTTTGGGTGCTAAGGTTCGGTCATATTGTGGACAAGGGTTCGGCCGCAAGTAAAGGGTTCGTGGCTGATGACCATGGGTTCGTTGCAATGCCTTAAGGTTCGGTGGCCAGGTGGTGCAGGGTTCGTGTGCCAGGAACAAAGGTTCGGTGCTCAGAGTAGCAGGGTTTGTGGCTCAGAGCTTGCAGGGTTCGGCACAGGGTTCGGGTAACAACAACCCGTAGGTTCGCCGGTTGTAACCCGCCTTAGAAAGGTTCGCCCAGGTGAGTAAGGGTTCGGCCGATCAAAAGCAGGTCACGAACCTGTGTTCACTTCTTCTTCACAATCACTAACCTGCTACAAATCAGTTTTCTGTGTACTCCAGTTATATCTATCCGTGTATCTATGTGTTTCATAAGTGAACCTATCGATTAAAACCTCACACACACTAAGAACCACTAAACTTGTTAAAAACCGAATTCTAACTCGGGATTTACCTCAGATTTCGTGGATAGAAGCTCGAATAAACTGTACTTCCGTGATCTTCGTGGAGAGATGAGTGTATTGACACCTAAAAGACTTGAATCCAACAAGATTTGAGCTCCAAATTGAAGAGAGAAGGTTGGGTTCTTGAGAGGGTTTTAGAGAGAGAGAGAAAACGAGTTAGAGAGAGAGAGAGAGAGAGTGGAAATGGTGGTGGTTGTGGCATTTAATTGCCACATTAAATGTGGGGGAAAATACCTGATCGCTCGGTCTCGTTCGGTTTCGCGTAAAATGCCGGTTCGCGAGGTTTCCGCGATGAAACGACACGGTTTATAAAAGTAGGATTTATTTAATTAATCTAAGTGGTTATTCCTAGTAAATTAAGTAATATCTTTTATTTATTTAAATTTTAAAATATTAATTCTCTGTTTAAATCGAAACGCACGGTTGTCGCGCGTATTCGTTCGAATCCTCACTCGTACGAAAACGACGATAACTATGCTTTTCAATCATGTTTTCTAATTATAGAATATCATTCAGAACGTTAAACTTTCAGATATACTCGTACAGGTCGTCACCCATACGAATAACCTGTTGATTTAGCATTCACATAACAATATTCAGGTGTTTTGTTCTATAAAGCCTCACATACGTTTATACATAATAAATCCTAACAAATAATCTCATGATGGTTCTGTGTTGAAAGATATTTATCTGTCTCAAGAACCATTGTTCTGAACTTTGTTTCTGTTAAATGTTTCTGAATTTGTTCTATGATAACACAAAATGATAATGATAAATGATATAAACCTGAAATGTACTGAAATCTGTATGGTTCGTACCTGTTTACTGTTCATGCTACTGTTTAAGATCACTGTTCCGGTGACGGTTCCGGCACCGATGTTACACGACTCAAGGCATCGGCTACGACATTCGCTTTACCTGGATGATAACGAATTTCACAGTCATAGTCATTTAAGATTTCTACCCACCGCCTCTGTCGCATGTTCAACATTTTCTGATCTAGAATGTGTTGAAGACTTTTGTGATCAGTGTATATGATACACTTGGTTCCATATAGATAGTGTCTCCAAATCTTGAGTGCAAACACCACTGCACCAAGTTCTAGATCATGAGTGGTATAGTTCTTCTCATGTACTTTCAGTTGTCGAGAAGCATAAGCGATTACCTTTTCATTCTGTATTAAAACACACCCAAGACCTTGACGAGAAGCATCACAGTACACTGTGAAATTATCAGTAGCTTCCGGTAGTGCCAAGATAGGTGCGTTGCAGAGTTTGTGTTTCAACAGTTGGAATGCCTCCTCCTGTTGGGAACCCCATATAAACGGTTGATTTTTCTGTGTCAATGTGGTCAGTGGCAAGGCTATCTTTGAAAAGTTCTTGATGGTTCGCCCATGCACTTATGCATGGGTTCGGCAAATTGTTCACATGGGAAGGTTCGCCCTGTGCAGATGGTTCGCCGCTAGTGAGAGGTTCAGCTGATGATACCAAGGGTTTGCTGTACAGGAGGCTAGGTTCAACTGATGGGGTGTGGCCACAAGGTTCGGTGGTAGGTGGAGGGTAGCAGGGTTCAGCCAAGATTGATGGCATAGGTTCGACTCCATGCAGAGGGTTCCCTCGGCCATGGGAGGTTTGTACAACCCCTCCTTGTCCTCAATCACCCACAGGTTCGCCGACTAGCCTTCCACGAACCTGTGCTACCATCTCCACCATCATCATCGATTACACTGGTTCTAGGCTGTTTATCCGAGTGTGTTAAACAATAAGTGATTTTCGAAGGTGTAGGGGTCGTTTTGTGAGGATTCTAAACCGGCTAGGTGGTTGGGTTGAACAAAAGTTTAGAAAACCCTAGTTCACGAACATGTCCCCAATAACATCTTCATTCTTTATTTGTTTCATCTTGAAACTTTAAATCAAACAGTCACAAATCTGTTCAAAATAAAACGATTACACAAATCGTATCTAACTTGCATGTAAGATAATTAAATTGTTTACATAAAACAATTTATTGTTTATAACATAAACTTTTTCTAATAATCATATTAGAATTTAGTTGATTATAAAATCGTATCTAACATTCATGTTAGTTAATTGAAAAATGCTTACATAAAGCAATCTTGTTACATAATGCGTGACTAACACGCACATGAATAAAATGTTTACATAAACATTTTTATCCAAACATACTTCTATCTCGTCATGAAAGCTAACCAGTTAAAAATTAACATTTTTTTTATGACAAACCAGTTTCTACTGTGCTCGTTTGAAAATAAACAACAAAATTTTCAAAGTTTTTATTTTATATAACAAACCGGTTCCAACACTTTTGTTAGAAATAAACGATTATAGATACGGTTTCTAAAGCTTTTCGTTTATAAAAGAAATCGATTCTAACACGCTTGTTAGAAATAAATGATCATAGATACCGTTTCTGAAGCTTTTTTGTTTATAAAATAAATTGGTTTTAACACTTTGTTAAAAAAAATAAACGATTACCAAATTCGTTATAAATCTTATTATGTTTATACAAAATAAACAGATTCTAACATACTTGTTAGAAAAAATAAACGATTACCAAAATTGTTATAAAGCTCACTATGTTTATACAAAATAAACTTATTCTAACACTCTTGTTAGAAAATAAACGATTACTAAAATCGTTATAAACCTTATTATGTTTATATAAAATAAACTAACTCTAACACACTTGTTAGAAAATAAAGCGATTACCAAAATCGTTATAAAGCATATTACTTTGCAAAATCATCTTTTATAACGCGCTCGTTATAAAACAAACAAAGTTTTGTACCAATATTCTCGTTTCTAACATGCTTGTTTGAAAATATAAAGGCATGAGAACTTTCCAAACAAATGCTTTCTAATGCGTTCATTAGAATTTTTTATTATTTTAACCAATATTATAATTTCTAACGCGCTCATATAAATTTAACACCTCAGTTATAAAACTTAAATTGTTCAAACCAATATTGTTTACCAAAAACAATAATTACATCTAACATGATTGTTAGAAATTCTAAATGTTTGTTTCAAAAAATAATAATAAACTTCTAACAATCTTTTTAGAAGGAAAAACAAGTGTTCACAAACACCTTGTATGTGTTTACGAAGTCACATTATTTTTCTAATACAATTATTAGAAAATTAGCGTTCAAAAGTTATTTTGAAACAAATCACAATTTGTTCCATGATTCAATTCACAATCGAAACCCATGAATTCAAAACAATGAATCAAATCATATGTCTTGTAACACGGTATTCGGATTAAATATTGTACTCCAATTACAAAATCCGACCAACTTGTACTAAATATTTCTAAAAAATATTTACTAGATTTTATCAAATATCTTAGTTTATATTTAACTTTCATGAACCCAAAATCCTTATTTATAAGGTTTTTCACGAAAGTCTGTTTTAAGATTGTAGGAGATGGGTTCACGTTTTTATTATAAAACAATAATAAAATATACATAATAACGATACACTCGTTATTCGTAAGAAATATTTTAGTACATTACCTGTTACAAGACTAAAATAAAAGAATATAAATTACTAGTTTATGTACGAAACATGTTTTAATGCATGTCTTCGTTGGGTACTCAAAATAGCGAGTCTTCAATCAAGCATCTTGACGATCCGGTCACAGATACTTCAATACGCTTATGTCTTCCACCTATTATTCATTGACATAGAATAAACATGTTGATGATTATGGTTGACGCACGTATTCAATACGCTTCCCTTAAAACAGATTTCGCGCCTCTTCTCAAGACGAACGCGTCTGTCTCCCAGGGTACAACAACCGAAACAGTTTGTGTACTGCCGGGATTAACCTAGCACCTGAAAAATATGTCTTAAACAAGAACTTGAAGAGTTGAAAAAGTTGGAAATTCTTCAAAGTTTGTGTGTGATTTTATGTAGTATTATTTTCAACACCTTAACAAGACAACATATGTCTTCTATTTATACAACAAGTTGGTGATTCAAGAGTCTTGTCATAATACATATAATCAATATATGTAATTTGAAGAGTCTTGACATAATACATGTAATCAATACATGTAATTTGAAAAGTCTTGATTTAATTTAGTAAAATGAAGAGTTTTGATTTTAATTCAAATTAAATTTGATAATTATTCAAATTTATCAAATTTTCCAACAATCCCCCACATGAATAAAAATCAACTCATACACTCAAGTGTTAAGACACAATTTCAGCGGTTGAGTATTGCAGGAGAAGTAGGTGTTCCTTTTGAACTTTCCTTTGTGAAGTATACTTGGTCTCCTAGCGGTTAGTAGACGCGATGTCCTTGAACTAAACCCCTTTTTACGTAGACATTATTACACTTCACACAATACTCTTCCTGGTCTGGTTAAACCCTCATTGTCGTGTCCGTTATGGTCATGGAACACTATCCTGGTTCTGCGAGAGCTCTAGGAATTATGCCCGACAATTCCATTCGAAGCGACCCCACTTCTCTTTAACATAGGTGATTTGTCCACAAATCATTAAAAGCATTTTTGGTTATCATGATTTACACAGATCATGAACCATATATTATGCTTAGCCTCACACAACAATGCCACTGATTATTATAGGAATGGACTTGGACGTATTTAAACACCCTTTTACAGTTTAGGAGGATATATATTAACATATATATTAGCTTATACATCCATTGTACAACTATGCCCCCACAGTGACCACCCTAGATATATGAATTAGTTATCCTATTGAACCTAGATCATGGGATCTCCAATCAACAAGGTTAGGTTTCCTTCAAATATCTCTTTACAAGGGCTTTAGTCACATTCCTCAACTTAATCTCTCATATTATTGGATCCAAAATATTATCTTTGACTTCATCAAGTCAACAACGATAATTTGCAACTGACATAAGTTGTTCTAACTTGTTCTTGACTCACAAGTCATACTAGCCTTTTTTTTCAATTTATAAGACTATAACGAGTGATCTCAACTTGGATCTAGTTATATAACCATGTCTTTAGAATGATTTGAAACTCATTTCAAGGCTAAACACGTTTCCACTTTTACAGATTGACATTTGAGTCCAATCAACTTGATTAACTCAATCGTGTACCCCACTTGGTCAATTTGTAATATTTATTTGGATTACTAAAATCCTTTTTACAAAATCTTTCACATAATTTTATTAAGTGGAAGCAACCCCCACATTTGAGTCTTATTAGATAACCATTTTCTAATTATCAAGATAATGTATGAAAAGTTCTCCTTTTTTCACAAGAGAATACTATCTCTTACAAACTTTAGAGGGTTGTTTCGTAAATGACACATTCCCCCACATTGCTTGCACTTTGATTAAGTTCATCCATACATATTCCTCAATGAGTTCTCCTCATATGAACCGAAACTCATTCTCATGTCATCACATATATTGAATGTTAAAGTTAATTTAATCTCTGCAGAGCATCTAAATTAACATGTATTAGTCTAGCATGCTTTAGACTAAAATAATAGCACGTGAACAGAAGATGCATCATTCTGATCAATCACAGCTCCTAGAGATAACACATTATCTCTACAAACATTCATATCTTAGTTTAGACAAGAATGATGAGATTTTTCTTTTAAATCCTTAGTTTAAGAAAAACTCATAATCATATCTAACTTCATCCATTATGTAGGATCATAACTCATTTGCCTTTAATCTCTAAGGCTTCACCATTTAATTATAAGAACTTAAACATATGTCTTAACTCAAGTCACTTTGGTGAACACACTCATCAACATATGATGAATGCTATTTGTATAAAATCACTAAACTCTTTAGATATAGTCAACAACATTGATACTCCATAATATGATATCTCATGTATCTAAAGTGATTTATACATTTATATTGTTGTGTTAATGAAACCATGTATTAGGATACTCTCCCAAATTGAAGGACAAATCATCCATATAGTTTCAATAAAGTTAATGGCTATAGCATAATCTACAAGACCATTTATATTGTAAGTATATTTAATAAATGTGCAAAATTTATTAAAATTATTTACAATAATAACATATATTTATTTCATATGTTATAGTAATCAAAATACACTTATGAATTTCCATGTTGATGCTCTCAACATATATTAGACGACATCCTTCGTTCTTGTGTATTTTGTTTTAATGCACTCACCATATTACGTTGATATTTGATATGAGACTTACAACATATATAAGTCAATATCATAACCCGCTCATTGTGTTCGTGCAAGTCACCCCTTGTAATTTCCGTTTAAATATGTATCTTTATTAGACTAGAAAATTTTAAATTCTCCAAAATTTAAATATTATTTACCATATATGATTTTATTATTTCTAGATAAACTAGTTTATTTAAAAATAAATAAATAAACTTAAGGCATAGTTGAACATTTACAATAAAATATAACACACAACATATTTTAAACGGGTACAAGAATGATAGCTAAACATCAAATCTTAAAGTGTTATTTTTTCAACACTTTCAATGTCTATCAAAATCATCTCAAATGACATCATCATTTGACATGTTTTGAAGTCCTCATTCAATAGAAAGTCATGTTTCATTATGACATACAACAAATTAATTTCAAATTTTCATTTGTTGTATCTCATGCTATGTATTTAAAATGCTCTTCTAAGTTACTAGACACATAATCCACATAATTTCAAACACAATGAAAGCAATAGAAACATCTATATGTCATCATCACTTTATAATAAATCACACATAATTTATTAATATAGTTAACTATAACATATATCTCTTTCATATGTTATAGTGATTATTGTGCATAAACGATGTGTTATCTTAAGATATTGAACACAACAAACGCACCAAAACACATGTTTATTTGTAATAGTTTAAAAGGCATATAGATGAATTCTAAACATCAAGTCATATAGTGTTACTATTTTGAACACTTTCGGTATCTGACATTTCAATGTCATCTATATCAAAAGATGCATGAATGGTTACACCTGTCATGAGGAATCATCCTCGATATGAAATGACACGTGTCCTTTGGGATAAATCAAAAATGTCTCCAATAACATCTTCATTCTTTAGTTGTTTCATCTTGAAACTTTAAATCAAACAGTCACAAATCTGTTCAAAATAAAACGATTACACAAATCGTATCTAACTTGCATGTAAGATAATTAAATTGTTTACATAAAACAATTTATTGTTTATAACATAAACTTTTTCTAATAATCATATTAGAATTTATTTGATTATAAAATCGTATCTAACATTCATGTTAGTTAATTGAAAAATGCTTACATAAAGCAATCTTGTTACATAATGCGTGACTAACACGCACATGAATAACATACTTCTATCTCGTCATGAAAGCTAACCAGTTAAAAATTAACATTTTTTTTATGACAAACCAGTTTCTACTGTGCTCGTTTGAAAATAAACAACAAAATTTTCAAAGTTTTTATTTTATATAACAAACCGGTTCCAACACTTTTGTTAGAAATAAACGATTATAGATACGGTTTCTAAAGCTTTTCGTTTATAAAAGAAATCGATTCTAACACGCTTGTTAGAAATAAATGATCATAGATACCGTTTCTAAAGCTTTTTTGTTTATAAAATAAATTGGTTTTAACACTTTGTTAAAAAAAAATAAACGATTACCAAAGTCGTTATAAATCTTATTATGTTTATACAAAATAAACAGATTCTAACATACTTGTTAGAAAAAATAAACGATTACCAAAATCGTTATAAAGCTCACTATGTTTATACAAAATAAACTTATTCTAACACTCTTGTTAGAAAATAAACGATTACTAAAATCGTTATAAACCTTATTATGTTTATATAAAATAAACTAACTCTAACACACTTGTTAGAAAATAAAGCGATTACCAAAATCGTTATAAAGCATATTACTTTGCAAAATCATCTTTTATAACGCGCTCGTTATAAAACAAACAAAGTTTTGTACCAATATTCTCGTTTCTAACATGCTTGTTTGAAAATATAAAGGCATGAGAACTTTCCAAACAAATGCTTTCTAATGCGTTCATTAGAATTTTTTATTATTTTAACCAATATTATAATTTCTAACGCGCTCATATAAATTTAACACCTCAGTTATAAAACTTAAATTGTTCAAACCAATATTGTTTACCAAAAACAATAATTACATCTAACATGATTGTTAGAAATTCTAAATGTTTGTTTCAAAAAATAATAATAAACTTCTAACAATCTTTTTAGAAGGAAAAACAAGTGTTCACAAACACCTTGTATGTGTTTACGAAGTCACATTATTTTTCTAATACAATTATTAGAAAATTAGCGTTCAAAAGTTATTTTGAAACAAATCACAATTTGTTCCATGATTCAATTCACAATCGAAACCCATGAATTCAAAACAATGAATCAAATCATATGTCTTGTAACACGGTATTCGGATTAAATATTGTACTCCAATTACAAAATCCGACCAACTTGTACTAAATATTTCTAAAAAATATTTACTAGATTTTATCAAATATCTTAGTTTATATTTAACTTTCATGAACCCAAAATCCTTATTTATAAGGTTTTTCACGAAAGTCTGTTTTAAGATTGTAAGAGATGGGTTCACGTTTTTATTATAAAACAATAATAAAATATACATAATAACGATACACTCGTTATTCGTAAGAAATATTTTAGTACATTACCTGTTACAAGACTAAAATAAAAGAATATAAATTACTAGTTTATGTACGAAACATGTTTTAATGCATGTCTTCGTTGGGTACTCCAAATAGCGAGTCTTCAATCAAGCATCTTGACGATCCGGTCACAGATACTTCAATACGCTTATGTCTTCCACCTATTATTCATTGACATAGAATAAACATGTTGATGATTATGGTTGACGCACGTATTCAATACGCTTCCCTTAAAACAGATTCCGCGCCTCTTCTCAAGACGAACGCGTCCGTCTCCCAGGGTACAACAACCGAAACAGTTTGTGTACTGCCGGGATTAACCTAGCACCTGAAAAATATGTCTTAAACAAGAACTTGAAGAGTTGAAAAAGTTGGAAATTCTTCAAAGTTTGTGTGTGATTTTATGTAGTATTATTTTCAACACCTTAACAAGACAACATATGTCTTCTATTTATACAACAAGTTGGTGATTCAAGAGTCTTGTCATAATACATATAATCAATATATGTAATTTGAAGAGTCTTGACATAATACATGTAATCAATACATGTAATTTGAAAAGTCTTGATTTAATTTAGTAAAATGAAGAGTTTTTATTTTAATTCAAATTAAATTTGATAATTATTCAAATTTATCAAATTTTCCAACAGAAAGTAGTACGACGGGACCCTCTGCTGTTAAAAAAAAGTACTTGATTGACGTGTTCTGTTGATACGAACCCCATTCTTTGATTCACGTTTTTGCATTAGCACCATCCGATTCATTAAAAGAGTATCCTCAAGGAAATAGTTGATACGAATTCTTGGCTAGTAGCCGTGATAAAAACACCATTGATATGATGCAAATCCTTACACCATCGAGGAGGTGGATACCTTGGAGGAACTACCATTGACAACCGAGCCCACAACCAAAAAACACGCGGTTAACACGAGTCTAGTTGTCGTTCAAACTAGGCCATTCTCAAAAATAACGGTCATAGCTAGACAAACAACCGCCAACCCACACATGTTAACATAACAATAACCGCTTGTAGAAATGAATACATAGAAAGGAATCAAAGAAATCAAGTCTCCGAAAAAAAAATAATTTAATAATATCAAGGCATCAAGCAAGGTAGGAAAAATACAACCAACAAACGTACTCAATAAAGTCGACAGATAGATTATTGTTTGTATGCCTGGCAAAAAGGACGGGTTGGGTAACGGATCAGAACGGGTTCGATTCAGGATGGGTGCGGGTCAGAACGAGTTTTAAGCAAATAAGTTCGGGTCTAAATGGATTGTTGTTAAAAAACGTCAATTTAATTTAACTTTAAATGTGTTATAAGTAAACAGATAGTCCATTTGGATAATTTTTAGTTATTTTCTCATCAAAGATATATTTAATCATTCTTAAATGTTTGAATCCATTACATTTACATATTTTATTGGTCACCCGTCTTGACCCGCATTGTGTTCAAGTGCTACACATCTCAACCCATCTAATATTAATTATGATGTTACCTATTTCAACTCATTATACAACAATTGTTTACCCAAATCAACCCAGTTTTTTAACATGGGTAACAATTGCCCTCTAATTGTTTGTGTGTTAATATTTGTAAAACAAATTTCAATTAAATATACATTCTGTACATTTGCAATTCAATGTTAGGTGATAATATTCAGACATATGTAAACAAACAATTAAAAATTTATATCATCTAAAATTAAAAATTTAAAAGCATATATCTAGAAAATATATTAATGGTTTTTATGTACTTAAAAATAAGTAACTTTATATAAAAATGAAAAATACCAAATTTAAAAAAAAATATATAAACTGCTAATGGAAATTCTCATAGTTCTAAAGATATTTATAAATTTGAAATAATCTGAACCCTATATATATATATATATATATATATATATAGGGCATGGAATTTTTGATAACCCTCATCTTTTGTTACAACCCATTAACCATCATCCAACGGTTACTTGAAAAAGGTAAATGTATAGGATCGTGCC
This sequence comes from Mikania micrantha, assembly GCA_009363875.1. Taxonomy (NCBI): domain Eukaryota; kingdom Viridiplantae; phylum Streptophyta; class Magnoliopsida; order Asterales; family Asteraceae; genus Mikania; species Mikania micrantha. The sequence continues at coordinate 50,321,005 of CM018689.1, read as the reverse complement.
ACGTGTCAATTCCTTTGTCTTTAGTATGAAGGGCATTTAGGACATTTGACATTTATATAAAATTTACCCCGTTTTTTTAAACATTCATAACTTTTTTATACTATATTATTTTTTTAAAAAAATTGCACCATTATACTCGTCTCATTTTTCTCTTTAATTTCGTTATAGTCTCGACTAGTTTTTTTTTTTTTTATTTTTTTGATGTCGTGTATTTACATCATTGTAACGAGCTTAACGATAGCAAATTAATTAGAAATTTTTTCTAACAATGGTAAATTACAGTAATGTAACATAAAATGAAGTAATTTACAATGACATAATTAACGGTGACGTAACACATTATTTACAGTGATGTAATTTTCTCTTTAATTCCCGTTATAATGTTGACTTGTTTTTTTAATTTTTTTTCTCATTGCCCATTATTAACATCGATATAACGAGCATAAATATAACACATTATTTTGAATTTTTTTCTAACAATGATAAATTACAGTGATGTAATTAATATAACACATTATTTTATTTTTTTCTCTAACAATGATAATTACAATGATAAATTACAGTGATGTAATATAACACATTATTTTGATTTTTTTTCTCTAACAATGATAATTATAGTGATGTAATTTATCATTGTTCGAAAACAATTCAAACTAATTTGTTGTATTTAGGCTCGTTACAAATTAGGGATGAGCAAAAAGCAAAAAAAAAAACCGAACCGAAACCGAATTAACCGAAAAAACCGCACCGGAACCAAATTAACCGAAAAAACCGAAACCAAATTTTACGTCAATGTAAAGTACATCACGATAAATTACGTCAATGTAAATTACATCACTGTAATTTATCATTTTTAAAAAAGTTTCAAATAAATTTGTTATATTTAAGCTCGTTACAATGATGTAAATATAGGGCATCTAAAAAAAGTAAAAAAAAAATTAGTCGAGACTATAACGGAATTAAAGAGAAAAATGAGACGAATATAGTAGTGCAATTTTTTTAAAAAAATAATATATTATAAAAAAGTTATTAATGTTTAAAAAAGATGGGGGGAAAAACTTATAAAGGTAAAATGACTAGGATGCCCTTTTTAATATTTTAATGAAAAGTTTATGTGTAAGCTTATGATTGGTTGAAATGGGTTATGTAGTTGTAGCAAAAGATGAGGGTTATTTTTTATACCCTTCCCTATATATATATATATATATATATATATATATAGGGGATGGAATTTTTGATAACCCTCAGCTTTTGTTACAACTCATTAACCATCATCCAATGGTTACTTTAAAAATGTGAGTGCATAGGATGGTGACACGTGTCAGATTCCTTTTTTTTTTCTTTTTTTTAATGTAAAGGGCATTTAAGACATTTGTTATTTAAGTAAAGTTTACCCATTTTTTTTAAACATTCATAACTTTTTTATACTATATTATTTTTTAAAAAAAATTGCACCATTATACTCGTCTCATTTTTCTCTTTAATTTCGTTATAGTCTCGACTAGTTTTTTTTTTTTTGATGTCATGTATTTACATCATTGTAACGAGATTAAAGATAACAAATTAATTAGAAATTTTTTCTAACAATGGTAAATTACAGTAATGTAACAAAAAATGAAGTAATGTAACACAAAATGAAGTAATTTACAATGACATAATTAACGGTGACGTAACACGTTATTTTATTTTTTTTTCTCTAACAATGATAAATTACAGTGATGTAATAGAACACATTATTTATATTTTTTTCTCTCACAATGATAATTATAGTGATGTAATTTATCATTGTTCAAAAAAAAAATTTAAACTAATTTGTTGTCAATGTAAATTACATCACTGTAATTTAAACCAAATTCACCGAAAAAAACCGAAACCGAATTTTATGTCAATGATAATTACAATGATAAATTACAGTGATGTAATAGAACACATTATTTTGATTTTTTTCTCTCACAATGATAATTATAGTGATGTAATTTATCATTGTTCGAAAAAAATTTAAACTAATTTGTTGTCAATGTAAATTACATCACTGTAATTTAAACCAAATTCACCGAAAAAAACCGAAACCGAATTTTACGTCAATGTAAATTACATCACTGTAATTTATCATTTTTAAAAAAATTTCAAATAAATTTGTTATATTTAACCTCGTTACAATGATGTAAATATAGAGCATTTAAAAAAAGTAAAAAAAATTAGTCGAGACTATAACGGAATTAAAGAGAATAATGAGACGAATATAATGGTGCAATTTTTTTAAAAAAATAATATATTATAAAAAAGTTATTAATGTTTAAAAAAGAGGGGGGGAAAACTTATAAGGGGTAAAATGACTATGATGCCCTTTTTAATATTTTAATATAATGCTTATGTGTAAGTTTATGAGTGGTTTAAATGAGTTATGTAGTTGTAGCAAAAAAAGAGGGTTATTTTTTATACCTTGCCCTATATATATATATATATATATATATATATATATATATATATATATATATATAATACAAATCAATAATGTTCTTAGCAAATTGGATAGTAGGTAATGAAAAAGGTCAATATTGCTAGATCAAATTAAATCAAAAATGATCTTAGAAAATTGGATAGTAAGTAATGAAAAAAGTCAATATTACTATATCAAATCAATAATGTTCTTAGAAAATTGGATAGGAAGTATTGAAAAAGTATAAAAGTATCAAATCAACAATGTCTTTATGTATCAATAACGAGAAATAATGGATTTTAGCATTCTAATTTAAATTATTTTTACAAAAGTATAAAATTGCATACTATACTTTCTATTAAACAATAGGTTTAATTCCTAACAAAAGGTAGGGGTGTTCATCATGTCAGATAACAGTTTTATTCGGATCAGACTATTTTTAAGATCATATCCAAAACCCAACTCGAATTAGAAATATGTTAATCTGAATTGAATCCATCCGAACAAACTTATTTTTAAATCTAAAAATAACCCAAATAAACAGGTTTTATTTGGGTTATTCGGATTGAACTTGGATACCTGATCCGAATAAACAATATTTTGTATATCTGATATCCGATCTGATCCGAATAAGAAAAACGAATATCAGATCCGAATCTATCTAGATATCCGAATCTCTAATCTGGATCGGTTTTTTGGGTTTCAGATACGATTCAGATTTCGATTTTTTTAAGATTTTGGATTTTGAACACCCTTAACAAAAGGAGTATTTGGTGTAATGTAGAGTTTGATTAGTGAGAAGATCCGTTTGCTGTTCAAAAAGCAAAAAGAAATTTCAGAGCTCTCCAACTCAATAAACTGGTTTTATACATACCCGATGGCCAGGTATTTTAACGTCATAAGGGGACTAGGAGTCGTCCCATCCTTCCCCACTTTTCCCGTTGCCACATCAGCGCCACATCAGCTTTCCTCACTTTTCCCCACTTTTTCTCACTTTTCCCCATTTTGCACGGTGTCGTCTCACTTTTCCCCACTTTTCCCCATTTTCAAATCTTATTTTTAATTAATTATTTTAACAATAAATAATAATAATAATAATAATATTAATAAAGTAAAAAAAGATTCATTAAATTTAAAATAAAAAAAAGAATACTACCAAAAAAAAGAAGAATACAACCTAAAAAATTAAATTAAAAACCTAGAAAGAGCAATGCCATCCCCAACAAGCAGCAATTTCTCGTTTACGATCGAGAATGAGTTGTAGCATTGGTTCTTGATAAATTGTGTGGTCTTTCCCACCGATTGAATTGTTGTTAAGTGCCCGGTAAATATTGCAAATATGGAGGCGGGTTCATTGGATCGTAGTAAAATGTGTTGATTCGGAGATAGCATTTGTGGATGATATCCGGGTGTGTTGAACGGGTTCATTTGAGGCGCTTGAACATTTTTTTGTCGTGGTTTTTTAAATTTTTTGGTTGACGACCCACCACGTGATGAATCTCCTTCCATTTTAGTTGAAAATTTTATAAATTTAGTGTATCGAATTGTAGAAGATGAGAGAAAAGTGTGAGATTTGTGATTGTTTTGGAGTTGTTTAAATAGAAAAAAATTGGATTTTTTTTTTAAAATGTCCAACGGTCGAATGGTTCAACGGTCGAAATCCTCCTTTTCCCACTCGGCTTGAATCGGTGAGGAGTCCCCGAATTACCCCACCCCATTTCCGGGGGGACGGTGTTCCCGTTCTTCCCCGAACCGGTGAAAGGCTCCCCGGTGGAATCCACTACTAGAAAAAAAAAAAATTTCCGACGCTAATTTGCGTCGCAAATGCGTAGGAAACTGATAATTCCGATGTGAGTGCTTAGTTTCATAAACTAATACATAAAATACACTTATCTACGAATATATCTAATATTAGAGCTCATTACTTGATAATATTTCAATTAGTTTAAAAGTGTGCATGTAATATTACACATATACATAAGAAGCTTTATAATATGAAGGAAAAGCGTAAATGTTCCAACACATTTGTGACATATGTATTTTTAAAAAGGAAAACTTTAAATGTTCCAAAATTTTGTCGAAAATGCGTCGGAAATTGCGACACATTTGTAACTCATGTATTTTTTAAAAGGAAAAGTGTAAATGTACCAAGATTTTTGTCGAAAATGCGTCGGAAATTGTGACACATTTGTGACGCATGTGTTTTTAAAAAGGAAAAGTATAAATTCTTCAAGATTTTGTCGAAAATGTGTCGGAAATTGCGACACATTTGTGACGCAATAAATGTTCCAAGATTTTGTCAAAAATGCGTCGGAAATTGCGACACATTTGTGACGCATGTATTGTTTTTTAAAACAAGTGTAAATGTTCCTATATTTTTGTCGAAAATGCGTCGGAAATTGCGACCCATTTGTGATGCATGTATTGTTTTTTAAAAAAAGTGTAAATGTTCCAAGATTTTGTCGAAAATGCGTCAGAAATTGCGACACATTTGTGACGCATGTATTGTTTTTTAAAAAAATCCAAGATTTTGTCGAAAATGCGTCGGAAATTGAGACACATTTACGACGCATTTATAAAAAAGACGTTTTCAATAAAACATGTGTAGCACATGTTAAAGTTTTATTTTTATCCATTCTTTTGTCACAAATTGGTCGGAAATTCCGACACATTTGCGACACAACCTGTTTAAAAAAAATCTTTTAATTTTTCTAGGAATTTGTCGAAAATTTGTCGGAAATAACGACACATTTGTGACGCATTATATTTTCAGAAGAATAAGTTATTTAATCTACGTTATTGTCGGAAATGCGTCGGAAATTCCAACACATTTGTGACACAACATATGTTTAAATAGGAAAACCGTAAATGCTCAAAGGTTGTGTCGCAAATGCGTCGGAAATTCCGACACATTTACGACACATTGTTAAAAAATACGTTGTGCGTCTCAAATGTGTCGTAAATGTTATATTTTTTACTTTTTATACATTATTTTATCTGTATTATTATCAATAAATTATGATAATATGTAAATAAAAAAATAAAAGAGTTATATTTGACACATTTACGACACAATGTTTTGATTATTCACATTTTTTCTTTTTGCGTCGGAAATGCGTCGCATTTGTGACAAAAAACAAGTATTTTTTGTTTTTGTCGCAAAATTTGTCACAAAAATAGGGCTTCATTTTTCGTCGGAAATGTGTCACAATTGTGTCGCAATTTGCGACGCAAATATTTGCGTCGCAAATTTTCGTCGCAAATTTATGTTTTTCTAGTAGTGTATATCCCGGCTTCCACTCCGAGCGCTTTAATGATCAACAAACGTATTTTTGTATTTGATTGATAAACAAAAACATTATTTGTTAAAAAACAAAATAATAAATGTAAAATATTAAAAAATATCAAAAGAACTTTCATCACATCTTGATCATACAATAATAACAATTAAATAAAAGGGCATAACGTTTAAAATTGAATTCAGGAATACAATTAATAGATTGACGTGTTTTTTTTTATCATTTAGGTTAACTCATTTAACCCATTAAAATGTACCTAAGTTAATACTTTATATATTAATGGGTTAAGATAGCAATAAAATTGCAATGTCACAAAAAACATATAGTTTATATATTAAGTTGAAATGTAAATAATCTAACCCACGAAGAAAGTTGACATACTTTCCTAACAATAAGATAAATTTTCACATACAATATCACTTAAAACCATGGTTGTAGAAGTCACTAGACGCTAGTCGAACGGCGAGGTACCGCCTAGGGATTTATCGGGATTAATCGGCGTTAGGCAGATTGGAATTTTTATATGTAATTTTACAAATATATATTTTATACACACATCAATATCAATAATTTAATATAATACTTCAAATAATTTTAAAAAATATACTTAAATATACTAAAAAAGTACTTTAAAGTGCAAACTTAAACATTGAGTTCAAAGTTTAGAGATAAATTTCGATGTTAACTGTCTGGATTCGATGTTTTAGAGACATATTAAAGATTTTTGGTTGAGAAATGTCTAAATAATTATGAAATTGGTCCGTTTTTACCATAAAAAAGTCAAAAAAAAGTCAAAAAAAAGTCAAAAAATTGAAAAAAAATAAAAATCTGATTGGGCCGCCTAGCACCGTCTAGGCCAAAAATTAGACAGTAGATGGGCGCCTAGCGCCTAGGCGGCCGCCTAGGCCGATTTTTACGCTTAAAACTATATTAAATCTCAAAAAAATAAATACAAATGAAAAAATTAAAAATTAAAAATTAAAAATTAAAAATTTTAGCATTGATTGATATAAAATCTGAGACAGAGCTTTATTAAACTCATGTGCTTTATCTTGGAACTCAACAAAACTAATATCTCTATAAAAAAAAAAACTTATGTATTAATTCTTTAGCAATGTAGAAGTACGACGCAACCTCCGGTTGAAAATTTTCAGCCATGTAGAAGAAGTCGAGAGAGAGATTGAAATACATGCTTAGCATGCAAAGTGAAGATAGTTCACAATCCTATACACACACAGAGTGGCGGAGCTACAAAAATATGTCCAATGAGGCCGAAAGTTATAGGCCAAATTTTTTTTTCTTATTGCTATGTTTCGGGCTAAAAATTCGAGTCGGCAAATGATAATTCGGATCGGGTTAAACAATTTAAAATTTAGAATATCAAATATTTGTTTCACTCAAAAAATAAATATGTATGTATCTAATAAGACATAAAATGTTTAAGATGAAAAGGTGAGTACTTAGAAGAAGAATCACAATTTGACTCAACAAAAATGTTTGGGCCTGCTGAGTTGGTGGGTTTCCTTTTTTTACACAATGTATATGAGTTAATGTTTAATAATTAAGGTCTATTTTATTTTTTAGGCCTAAAACAAGCTTTAAACTCAAGATCGGCTAAATAATGAGATAACAACCAACAGTGTAAACCCTTAAAGGTGATGTTAAATTTACAATATTAGTTCAACTTTGTTATTTTTTAAAGTCCAAAGGTGCCCAAGGAATTTTAGGTAGAAAAACCGAAGAGGCCGGACTCAATACCTATAAAATTTTATGTCCGAAAACTATTATATCGAGACTTCCGACTAGAAAAAAGCAGGGGCCGGGGCACCCCCGGGCCCCTTAAAACCTCCGCCAGTGTCTGTGTGTCTATATATATATATATATTACATAAATAAAAAATAAATTTCATAATTTTAAAGGATTAAGATGAGAGGCAGATAGAGTCACATGGATGCCAACTCTAGTCATGAACAGAACCACACTAGGAAACTGTAAAACACTAGGATCAAAATTTGCTTAATTGTTGATGCTAAGAAATTCTACTTCACGACTCCTCTCAAGAAAACAGGAAAACAAAATTGAAGTTCCATTAAGAAATTAAAAGGGCATAACCATAGTTTTTAAATAAGGCTTGTGATAATATTGATTGAATGATTTTATGAAGCATTACTCACATTTCAAGAAGTCATTAGAAAAATTATAAAAATATGAGTTAGTGGAAGAAATGCATTCCTAAGTTGCTAATAAATTATTACATGGAAGAAATCACTTTTTGCTAGAAGAAAATAATCTTTAATGGACTTCAAATCTACACAAACAACTACAAACTATGAATGTAAAAATTAATTAATTATTGACTGAAATGAAAAGTTAAAGAAATATAAAACCATATAAGTATGTGGATTGTCAAATAGTCGATGGTTTTAAATACAAAGACATTTGGACATTATGTTGGATTATTAGGCATTCCAATTCTTGTAAGATATTTGTAGGCATCTTATATCCACCAGTGTGAATATCAAAAGTTTTTCTAACTTATTTATCCTGGAATCAATTGGTGGTGTTGGAGTTTAGTATCTTGTTGTCTCTTTAGTGTATTTTGGTGGTTTAATGAAAGTTGCCGTTCAAAAAAAATTTATCCTGGAATCAACTATGTTGTTAGTATCATGGCCTCCTTGTGAAGTTTGAAGGGATGATACCACCATGTTTATGGATATCTATCATTAACAAATTTGGATATAATTCCATTATATATAGTATTTAAGTAAAAGACTCAATAGCCTCCCTACAACAAAGAATAGTATCAGTTAGATATATTAATGCCAGTTATTTGCCATAAATTGCTAATTGAACATTTGACTAATTTGGTCATTTTTTTTCTTTTCTTTCATTTTGTGGGTCTCATGTATATGATTTTAAAAGAGACATAAACACGGGACATAAATTTAAGATAATTAGTACACGTTTATTTTATAATATAAATCAGCAAGGATACGGATGGTATCACTAACCTCGATCCAATTAAAGTTGTATACAATCTCACTAATCACTGCGTTGATCCCTAGACATAAACCACCATAAGTAAGAATACAAGTCAAGAATACTTATATTTAAACCGAAATAATTATGTTATGCCTTGACTTCTTTAATTACCATGCCTAGAAGACAAAGATGAATCTATAGCAAGGAAGAACACCTACTCCATGTTGGAAATTTTAGTAAATTGAGTTTTTACTAAACTTTGGACCATAATAATTATATGTATTAGTAACATATTTAATTATTATAAACTAGATTTATGTTCTATTATGTGAGAGGATCACAACGAACTAAGCTGGGTCCAAAAAGGATCTAAGATGAATGGTATATCAAAGCTATAGAGTGTGTAGTTGAAAACATTAAAATGTGAAATAAGCTTGTCTCACATTGATGAAAGGATAAACCTTGTGTGTGTTTATAAGTGAGAGCTTATTGGCATTAGCATTATCAAATGCAAAATGTTGAGCCTGAAGGGTGTGCAAGCACGCACCCGCGCCTGGGTTGTCCCGGCTTTGGGCTGGGTGGGCACTTTTTGCTCCGTTTCAGAATTTTATCCGTCGTTGTTAACCACTAAAAGGAATCAGTTGTTATAACCATTGAAAGGAATCAATGGTTGCATTCCATGGTTATGAATCAGTGGTTGTATCCAAGGTTCTGATCAATGGTTGCATTCTATGGTTATGGATCAGTGGTTGTATCCAAGGTTGTGATCAGTGGTTGCTATTCATGTTTCTTATCAGTAGTTGTTATCCAAGGTTGTGATCAGTGGTCGCTATCCATGTTTCTTATCTGTGGTCGTTTGTCAACAGTTAAAGAAACAATAGTTATTGTTTATCAGTTTCAGATGTTGCATTGAATAATCAAACTGATTAATTCAATTTTCTGATTGTTAGAATAAATTAATTGGATGTTTAAAGTGCATGCTTTAATTCTTGCCTGTTTTAGGTGCTGATCTACCAGTATAAATATAAGGTTGTGTACCTTGGGAGAGATATACTGAGAACACTGAGAAAATTCTGAGACACACTGAAATACACATTTTCTTTCTAATCGATCTTGTTTTTACACTTCTATTTCAGGTATAATTTCAGGTGTTATGTTAATTTCAGCAATACATACTGCTTCGGCTTTTGTACCATGTTAGACAGATAGGATTCACGTTGGTGGCCCAAAATCTGTTTTAAGGGACTTCTGTTGAACAAAAATCCTCTGCCAACACCTATTCTTTTTTTTTTGTTATTGTTTTAATCTTATGTTTTTATTGTAATTCTATTTTCATTGCAAGTGTTTGAGCATTCATTTTTAGTTAAAATTGTATTGTAATAAGAAATTATTAAATTAATAAAGTATTTATATTATTCTGTCAACATTACTCTTACAATCCACGCATATATCTTGTACCAAATTGGGTCAATTAAACCTATATAAGACAGCATACATGTTATTCAAATTGATAAAAGAAATTAAATAAAAAAAATACATCAAAAATAAATTAATCACCGTGTAGAAAATGAAATAAAAAAAAATTACAAAAGAAAGAACATACAAATAAAAGACTAAAGAAACCCTATGTTTGGTAACATGACTCGTCTCTTTAAGGGCGAAGAGTAAGTATAAGTGATGAGTTATTGAGAACATGGGAAAAAAAAAAACTGGAAGAAAAACTTGTATGTTAACTGCTATAAAATCACCTACGGTTGAAACTCAGAAACCCCACAACCTCCTGAACATCCATAGTTGTATTTGTTCAAACGTGAGATGGTGGGGAAGTTGCATAAAGGATGATCAGAAACCGCCTGTAACCTCCTTAAAAGGTTAGGATTTGATGTCAGGGAATTAAACGGCCAGATTTACATATTTATATAGTTCTTTCACGGGCATCTATGTATATAATTACAAACATGAGCACAACATATCCTCACTCTAGCTCAATCCGAAAATTAATTGATGGATCGGTGTTTATCCGTTTCCCTGTTGAAGCAGCCGGTCCAAAATCTTGGTTGTTGGTGACCCGCCTTTCAGATATAAACTAACGACACTACGATCGCAGAAAAAAAATAATTTATGGATATTATCGCTTGAAAAAAATAGGGTCTGGTTATTTACACATTTAAAGAAACTCAGATCTAATCACAACTTACATATTCAATGAGAATCTGTGATCAATAAAGAATAAAACCCAAAAAGATTCAACACAAATGACCCTAATCTATTACAACTCGATCTAGATACTAAGACTTGAAACCCTAGAACGAGACTCAACGAACCAGATAGACAAATAACAACATACTAATCAATCTGAATAACAACCGAATACATACAACCATAGATCAATGGAGAAAACTCTAGACCCTTGTTTACCAAGACTGCGAACAACCTTCTGGAATTATTTTAAACACATGCACCAGAGAATGATAACTGAAAAAATAGGCTTGAGTGACAAAAGTGAGAAGCCCTGAACTGTGACTCTGTGACTTGTTAATAAAAACCTTCTGATGAAAGTCTTTATCCCAAGAAGAATCCCAAGAAGAAAATACATAGCAGCCCTTGAAGTTTGTTCCATTCTAACAACAAGCTTAATCTTCTTATATTTACACAATAAACCCTTCTTCTTCCTGACACTTATATAAACACAACAAACATTTTAAGTTAGACACACAAAACCTAAGCACATGATTATAACATGAAATTTGAATTTTAACATATTAATTTTAACAACACACCTACTTTTTAAATTTAACACCCCATCGACATTATACGTCTCGCATATCCGAGCCGTATAACCCCCTCTGACACGTACTGCTTCGGCAATGATTGGTCTTGTATACGCCTCGTATAGGCCTATAATAGGCGTATACGAGACCAATTATTAAATCTGATAATTATGACAATCAATGATTAATCTCTTATACGTATCGTATAGACATGTACGAGACGTGGAGGATCTGAAACTTGAGAGTTGGATATAAAAATAGCATGACTCGAAAAATATCAAGACAAACAACAATCATCAATTTCAATCAATTGAGCGTTTTTTTGTAGATTTTTACATTAAATGGTTTTGTTTTTATTATTCCAAAATATTTAAAACGTTGTTGGGTACGCACGCTTTTGGAATCGAAGTCAATGTGTAAAGACTATTAAAGGCTGATGCTCACCAAACTTCTTGTTTTGTCTAAGTATAGGAGTCTCTTTGAATAAACACCTTCGGAAGGAAGAAGTGATTCTTCGGAAGCAACATTGCTTCCGAAGGATAACTGGTTCCTGCCGAAGGTTGTACAAGACAACTGCTTCCGAGGAATCCTCTTCTGCTCGGAAGACAAAGACTTCCGAGGTTTATCCTCTGACAAAGACTGTAGCAGCTTACTCTCATAGTACAAAAGGTACTGACACAAGACATGCTGGTCTGAGTAAAGACAAAGACAACATGTAATGAGTCAGATAAAGCGCCTTACCTCTCCCATGCTGCATTAAATGCAAAAGATCATCTGAAGCCTTGAAGATCAACAACATTAAATGTCTTTTGTATTTAATAGTCCTTTGTAAAGTCAATGTCTATTAATGTAATGATCATGACTGAGTGTCTTAGCCTGTTAAGACACTCAACATACTAGAATAAGCTTTACTTTATGTACTTGTCTAGTATACCCAACTTGTATTCCTAAGTGTATACGGTTGTAGCCTCGGCTATATAACCTCCCAATGTATTGTTGCTTGAAGTGTGCTTGCTTGTATACTTCCACTTTGAGAGAAATATATCCTTGAGCTTGAATTATTCTTGTGTTCTTAATATTGTTCAAAGATTATTATTGTGTCACTTTGAGTGAAATTGTGAGATCATTCTAACAGAACATTCCGCATCTGTTAGAATTAAGTAAGAAATACTTGTGAAGTGTTGTTTAGAGATAACAACCCGATCCTACAAGTGGTATCAGAGCTTTTGGCTCTTGAACTTGACTGACTAATCATCATCAAGTTACCAGTTCTATTTCTTATAAACCCTCATAGTATTAACACTCATATTTTCTGTGTCTGTCCAAGATGGCTGCTCTAAACAAACATGATACAGAAAATGGCACTCTCAACAAGCCACCAATGTTCACACCTGAAGACTTCGATACCTGGAAAGTCAGAATGGAAGGGTTCATCAGGAACCAAGACTTCAAACTTTGGAAGTCTGTTCTTGAAGGTCCCTACATTCCTACAGTTGCTGCTGCCGGTGCTGGAGTTGCTGCAGTACCAAAAGATCCATCTATGTACTCAGACGAAGATTACAAGAAGATGGAAGTTGATTCTAAAGCTCTTTGGCTAATTCAGATGTCAATACCGAACTCCATTATACATGCATTCAAGAAATGCAAGTCTGCTCAAGAACTGTGGAATTCCTTGAAGCAGATGTATGAAGGGTCAGAAGATGTCAAAGAAAACAAGAAGGATATGCTGAAACAGAAGTTTGAAAACTTTTGTCAACAAAACAATGAGAATATGTCTTCTCAGTACCTAAGGTATGTCCAACTTGTGGATGAATTAACTACTGCAGGTGTAACTCTTGATAATCAAGATGTGCTCAGAAAATTTCTGAGGTCTCTTCCAAAGGCATGGAATATTTATTCGGTAACAATCAGAAGAACAGAAAACCTGAAAACTCTAACTTTAGGAGAATTGTTTGGTATTCTCAGTGCCTATCAGATGGAATTAGATGTCCAAGAATCTAAAGTCTCCCACTCACCATCTGGTTCAGCTGCTCTTTATGCACCCATCAATAATCCTCCATACCAAAGCTATCAACCCCTCTACCATTCTACCTCCACACCCACTGTCACATTTCCTGAAACTCCAAATTCATCAAACCTTGTATCTAACCCAACCCCACTACTAACCTCTGGGCAAGGAGCTTTTATGGCTGAGGAGACCAATTACTTTCATCTGTGTCAAGAAGACTTGGATGGTATTCCTGCAGATGATCTTGAGGAGATGGATATAAACTATCAAATGGCTATGATTTCATACAGGGCAAAGAAGTTTTACCAAAGAACCGGCAGACAGTTCAAAAAGCATAATATGAAGACTGGGTTTGGACTTGACAAATCTAAACTCAAATGCTTTAACTGTCAACAGTTAGGCCACTTTGCCAGAGAATGCAAGTCCACAGGAACTCAGCAGACAACTTCTGGGCAACCACAACAAAGACCATCAAGCTCATCTAACAATGCAAACATTGCTGAACAAGATTTTGCAGACTGGAGCTTTCAAGCTGAGGACCCCTCCATCTCCAACAGTGCTTTGATGGCAAATGACTCATCTTCCTCAAGCAAGGTAACTGATAGCATGTGCTCACCTGAATGCTTAGAAACATTAACTATTTATAAGAAAATAAATTCTCAACTCTGTAATGAGCTTGAGTCTCTACAAGTAGTCAAGGCAAATTTCTTTGAGGTTGAAAGAAATTACAAAGAAAAGATTGAAGAAATGGAAAAGACCATTTCAAGTTTAAAACATGAAGATACTAACAAACAATGTCAGATTAAAAATCTTTTAGAAAGACTAACCACTGCCAAGACTGAACTTGTATTGGCTGAGTCTTACAGAGACAAATTTCTAAGCCAAGGTGAAAAATATGAAAAACTTTTTAGAATGAGCAGCACAACTGAACTTGTGAATAAAAGGGGAGCTGGTTTGGGATATAACAAAGTGGAACCTCCATCTGCTTATACTTCCATAACAGATGTTAGGTGTAAATCACTAGTTGACCTTGTGTATAATGAGGAGTTGGATATACACAAGGTAGTTCAAAAGGATAATCTCTCTGATCCAAGTACCTCAACATGCTCAGATGAGGATGATGTTCCTATTAAATCAGTAAAAGGAAAACAAGCTTTGAAATTTAAGAATCAAAATAAGAAAACTAAGAAACATTCAACAGTTTTTATCAAAGCTAAAACCACAGAAAATATCTCCTCAGATGAGTATGTGACTTGCCCATCTGACAAGTCAAAACGAGGTAGATCAATGGAGAGAAAAGTCAATTCTCCAGGAAAACAGGCAAAGTCTAAGACTAACAAGTATGCTGGAACATCCAAACCATCATTCTCTGAGGATCAAAGATCAGACTTCGTTAAAAGGGATAAGCAGCAACACTCTCCCAACATTCAAACTCTATGTCTGATGTGCGGTGAAAAGAATCATTTTGCTGCTGATTGCTTCTATAATCCAAGAAGCAGAATTTCCTCAATCAAGGGAAGAGGAAGAAAGAATAGTTGGAGTCAGTCATCTACTTCTTCGGAAGAACAGAGAAGAAATTTGGTCAAGAGGGCACCGGAAGCAAGTACCTCCAGTAATAGGAAGAAACAAAATAAAAATGCTTCTGAGAAGAAAGCATCGGAAGCAAAGAAAAAGGAAGCTTCCGAAAGAAAAGGAACCTCGGAAGCTCATCAAAGGAATGCTTTCAACAAACAAAAGAGGTCATCTGTCTTCGGAAGAAGATCATCGGAAGGAAAAAGAAAAACAGCTTCCGATGACCATCAAAAGAAACCAAGTCTTCCGACAACTCAAAAGGCACAAGTATGGAAGAAGAAGGAATCAACTGATAAGCCATCACCCACATCAGAAGCATCCACATCATCTGTCCCACCTAGAATGATGTCAAAGAAATTTACTTACAATGATGCAAATGGTAAACCCAAGACCACATGGGCTTGGGTTCCCATCAGAAACTAACTCACTTCTGGTCATGTGCAGGAACAGCAGGAATCAAAAGGCAACTTGTGGATAGTTGACAGTGGCTGCTCCAGGCACATGACAGGCAACAAGACCCTCTTGCACAAATATGAACCATTCTTTGGCGGGTCTGTTGCTTTTGGAAGTGATCCAGTAGGAGGATACATAACAGGTAGAGGCACAATCACAAATGGTAAGGTAAGCTTTGAGAATGTACATTTTGTAAAAGAACTTAACTACAATTTACTAAGTGTATCACAGGTGTGTGATCAAAAGCATAACATGTTGTTTACTGAGCATGAGTGCATTGTTCTGAAACCAGGATTTGTGATACCAAATGATCAAATTCTACTCAGAGCTCCAAGAAGAAGTAACATGTATATGCTAGATATGAGCATAGCTGCACCTCTTAGTAATATAAGCTGCTTTGTCTCAAAAGCTTCACTTGATGAATCATCACTTTGGCATAGAAGACTTTGTCATGTAAACCTCAAAAATATGAATAAATTGGTCAAAAATAATTTAGTAACTGGTTTACCAACAAAAGAATTCATATGTGTTGATAAATGTGTTGCATGCTTAAAGGGTAAGCAACACAAGTCATCTCATTATGCCAAAGAGATAAATTCTATTACCACAGTCCTTCATTTACTACATATGGACTTGTTTGGCCCCACAAGTGTTAAAAGTCTTGGTAGAAAATCATACTGTTTGGTGGTTACTGATGATTTCTCTCGGTATACCTGGGTGTTTTTCTTAAATACCAAGGATGAAACTGCCGAAATCCTAAAGTCATTTATACTCAGGGTGGAGAATGAAAGTGACCATCATGTAAAAATAATCAGATCAGATCAAGGAACAGAATTCAAGAATCATGTTTTAAATTCTTTTTGTGAATCTAAAGGTATCACAAGACAATTTAGTGCTCCTAGAACTCCACAACAAAATGGTGTAGCTGAAAGAAGGAATAGGACACTAATTGAAGCTGCAAGAACTATGTTGTTTGATGCCAAACTTCCAATAACTTTTTGGGCAGAAGCAGTCAACACTGCCTGTTATGTCCAAAATAGAATATTGGTAGTTAAGTCACATGGCATGACTCCTTATGAAATTTGGCATAAGAGAAAGCCATTCATTGGATTTCTCAAACCATTTGGATGTCATTGCACCATCTTGAATACTAAAGATTACTTAGCCAAGTTTGCTGAGAAATCAGCAGAGGGCTACTTTGTTGGGTACTCTTCAAATGCTAAAGCGTATAGAGTATACATCAAAGCATCCAGAGTTATTGAAGAGTCTGCAAATGTTCAGTTTAATGAACATACTCTCAATAAACCTGGAACCGGCCCTGATTGGTTGTTTGATCTTGATAGTTTTACATCTGCATTTAATCTGGTGAAAGAGTATGTTCCAGTTTCACAGTCAGCTACCACAGACACCTCCAAAGGCTCAAGAGAAGATGACTTTCGTGTTGAACTGCCAATAGCTTCAAGACAAAACTTGGCAGAATCCACTTCAACACAAAATGATGTATCACAGTCTGAGACAATCAACACATCTCAGGCAGGTCCCTCAATTGAAGCTGCTTCTAATTCACAACATCAAGAAGAAGTAGGAAGTCCTTCAGTAGAGGAAAATTCTCTGGAAATCACTACTCCCAGAGAAAACCAACCCACAACAGTTCAAACGTTGAATCCACGTGATCTGCCAGAAATCCAACTTGAGGTAGTTCTTCCTAACCTTGAGTCACTCAACGTGGATGAATCTTCTCAACTGGATGTGATTCCAAGGACTCGAATTCACAGCACTCATCCAGTTGAAAACATCATTGGCAATGTAGAAGAAGGTGTCAGAACTAGAAGCTCTATGCATGAAGCAAATGTTTGCTTGTTTTCTTGCTTTCTATCCCAAATAGAACCTAAGAAGGTTGCAGAGGCTTTAAAAGATAACAGTTGGGTAGAAGCTATGCAAGAAGAGCTTCTTCAGTTTCAAAGACAAGGAGTTTGGAAAACTTGTCCTTTGCCTAAAGGAAAGTATGCCATTGGAACCAAATGGGTGTTCAGAAACAAGAAAGATGACAAAGGTGTTGTCATCAAAAACAAAGCAAGATTGGTTGTTCAGGGATACACTCAAGAGGAAGGCATTGACTATGATGAAGTCTTTGCACCTGTTGCCAGAATTGAAGCTATTAGAATATTTTTGGCATTTGCAGCTGCAAAAGATTTCAAAGTGTTTCAGATGGATGTTAAAAGTGCCTTTCTTTATGGAAAAATTGATGAAGAAGTTTATGTGTGCCAACCTCCAGGATTTGAAGATCCAAAGTTTCCTGATCATGTCTGTAAGCTTGATAAGGCTCTTTATGGGTTGCATCAAGCTCCCAGAAAATGGTATGAAACTTTATCTTCTTTTCTGTTGGCAAACAAATTCAAGAGAGGAACAATTGATAAAACTCTCTTTTTCAAGAAGTCAAATCAACATATCATGCTAGTTCAAATCTATGTTGATGACATTATCTTTGGTTCTACTAATGAATCTCTCTGCAAGGAGTTTGAATCACTAATGAAATCCAAATTTGAGATGAGTTCAATGGGAGAACTCACCTTCTTTCTTGGATTACAAGTGAAACAAACTCCTACAGGGATTTTCATTAGTCAATCAAAATATGTCAAGGACATTCTTGAAAGATTCAAGCTTTCTGATTGCAAAGCTCTGGGAACTCCTATGTCCAAAACAACATCACTTAGCCCTGATCTTGAGGGGGAGGATGTTGATCAGCACCAGTACAGAGCAATGATAGGCTCTTTGATGTATCTCACAGCAAGCAGGCCAGATATCATGTTTGCAACTTGTGTATGTGCAAGATTTCAGGCCAATCCCAAAGTCTCTCATATGCTGGCTGTAAAAAGAATCTTTAGATACCTCAAAGGAGCACCAAGTCTAGGATTATGGTATCCTAGAAATGAAGACTTCCAATTCATGGCTTATACAGACAGTGATTATGGGGGTTGCAACATCAGCAAGAAATCCACATCAGGGGGATGTCAATTTCTTGGATCCAGGATTGTGTCTTGGCAATGCAAGAAACAGTCATGTGTTTCTACTTCTACTGCAGAGGCTGAATATATAGCTGCTTCTAGCTGCTGTGCACAAGTCATCTGGATCCAAAATCAGATGAAGGATTATGGAGTAGATCTGTTCAATACTCCTATTCAGATAGACAATTCCAGTGCAATCTCCATCACCAATAATCCTGTCAAGCATTCCAAGACCAAGCACATCGACATCAGATACCATTTCATCAGAGATTGTGCAGAAAAGAAGTTGATTCATTTGGTCAAAGTTGATTCAGAAAACAATTTGGCAGATCTCTTCACAAAGGCATTTGATGAAGGAAGATTCAGGTACTTAATAACATCCATTGGGATGATCAACTTTGAATAAATGTACTGACAAGGAATAAATAATTCCTCGGAAGATAAACTTAACTTATCTTCCGATGAGTATCTACTCAGCAGAAGATAGGTTAAGTCTTCGGAAGCATTATTTCTTCCTTAGTCGGAAGATCTCACACTTCAGAAGCTAACTTACCTTCTGAAGTAATATTCTTCCGATACATTATTTTCGGAAGCATAGGCCTCTCAAGGTACTCTTCAGAAGAAAGTGTCTTCCGTAGAACATTTTGCCTAATGAATTTTCTAACACTTCAGAAGCAGTGCTTCCGACAGTATAAATTTTATACTTCGGAAGCACATCCCTTCTGAACTCTCTTGGTCTAATAAATACCCTGCTTCCGAAAGTCACTTCTTCGGAAGCACCTCAGTCAGAGAAAATTAATTGTGAAACCAGCTGTCATCGGAAGACCTTTTCTGACATCCGGATCTCAAATTTAATGTGTCTATATATTAAATGCTGAAATCCGAATGTATATAAAGGACTCCCGCTCATTCAAATTCTCACAAACTGTTTCACTTTGAACTCTTCTTCTCTTTGATCTCTCCAATTGTGCCCTAAAATCACCAACTTTCATGGCTCTTCTTGCTTTCAAACCTGCTCACAACGTACCAGCGGAGTTATTAGCAGAACATGATGCTGACTTCGCCCCAATAATCTCCTTTCTTCAAAGGAGCAGGTATTTCTTTGCATTAACTGTTCAGCCCTTGGTGTATGAATCTCATCACCAACAGTTTTGGGCATCTTGTTCTGTTTCTTCGTCTCCCAATGGTCGGTCTCTTGAAGCCACCATTGATGCTCATCCCATTGCTATCACTGTGGAAACCATCTGTCGGCATCTTAAATTCAATGATGCCGGTGGAAGGGTCTCTTTCACGAAGGATGAGGTAGCATCGACATTTAAGTCGATGGGGTACGAAGGTCCTCTCCCTTCAACAACCTATTTGAAGGGTAGAGTGTCCTATAATTACAAGTACCTCATACATGTGTTTTTACATTGTCTTTCAAATAAATCTGGTGGTTGGGACCAAGTTCCATCTGATTTAGCTTCGGCTATTCATGGCTTGGTTTCCAATCAACTGTTTAATTTTTCTGCTTTTATTTTCAATAATTTGGTTGACAACATCTTGTCACCAAAGAAGTTTTGTATGTATCCCAGGTTTTTGCAACACCTTTTTAATGAAGAGTTGGGAGCTTTCCTTTCTCTAACTGGGAATACTTACAAAATGCCCTTGGTCTCTTCCAAGATTTTTGTGCAACTCAAGAAGAAGAGTGCTCAGTTCTCTGGGACATTCACTCCTCTTCTTTCCTCTATGGAGTCCCCTGCTCCAGAAGGTGACAGCTCTGTTAACCCCACAGATGCTGAACCCACACCTTCCACTTCTGTTCCTCACCCCATAAAAATCACTTACAAACGCAAACGAAACCCTGTGCAACTTTCTACAGTTGTTCAGGCCCCTTCTACTGAACCAAAACAGAAAAAGGTTAAAAGAACTGCTCAGGGCACAGTTCTACCTAAGGTGAAAGCCACACCCCTTGTTTCTCCACAGGTTCTTCCTTTGAAACCTGTGGTTGCCCTTAACCAGCCTGAAAGCCCTCAGCTTATGTCACAAAACATAACTGAGAATATTCAAAGGGATGCACCCATCATTGAGTTTGCTTCTCATGAAGCAACTTCATTAGATAAGAGACTGTCTCCCAAGTCTCCAGGTTCATATCATCCAGAAATGCCCCCCACCCATACTATCACCCAGGCTCAAGGAACCCCTGCTCTAGCTGTGGAGGAACCACTCTCTCCAACTACCCAAACTTTAATGAGAGTGGTGACACAGTTACAAGCTCGGTTCCCTGACCCAGAGCCTATTCAATCAGAGGTTGGCCCCAGTAGTTCTGAAGGGGTCAATGCAGGTGAGGCTGCCACTACTGTTGATCTTAATAAAGATCCACAGGACAGTGGTACAGGCAATAGGACCTCACCTGCGGCAACCTATATTGGGGAGGACTTCTTTGAGGTTCTTCTCAATGAAGGGAATCCAGGGTGCCAAGAAACCACATCTGGTGGTGGAGATGCAGGAGCTAGGCTCAGGACTCCATCGCCCCATGATTCTACTCCGGTAGAGGAGGGCACATCCACACAGGAATTGACGGCTACAATAACTTCCCTCCAAGCCAGGGTAGCTCAGTTAGAAGCTGAGGTGGCTACCCTGCG
The DNA here is from genome assembly GCA_009363875.1 of Mikania micrantha. Lineage (NCBI taxonomy): Eukaryota > Viridiplantae > Streptophyta > Magnoliopsida > Asterales > Asteraceae > Mikania > Mikania micrantha. Next base: position 50,299,851 of record CM018689.1, on the reverse strand, counting down.
GCTTGAGGTCCAAACCAAAGATGCCACTATTCTGGACCTCAGGAGGCGTCCCCCAGTCACTCTATATCCATTTCACCCTGATCCTGCTACTACCACTTTCACCTCCCCTGATGCTACCAAAAAGGGGGAGAATATACCAACTGCAGGGTCAGGATCAGAAGCAAGAGAAGAGGAGGGTGCACAGGAAGTTAATCCATCCTTAGTCACTTTGACTGCTGAATGGGATGACTTCTTGGGTACTTATTTTCACGATTCTTCTTCTACTTCCTCTTCTTCTGCTTCTGAGGATACAAGGGAGGTTGCCAAAGAGACTGAACAGCAAACATCAAATGTCTCTTTGGAACCTCAGTTCCCTCTTGGGACTAAGTCTCCTTCTGAGACTGCAGCTCAGGTTGTCAGGGAAGACACAGCACAAGAAGAACCAATTTCCATGAAATCTGTGTCCCCTTCTGGGACAGAAGCTGCTGAAGCTCTCTCTTCCTCTCCTGAGCCCTTTGTGGAATCTAATAAGGAATCATCTAAGGGGATTGGTCAACTGGAGGAGACAGTGAATGCTGAGGTTAATTCCGAAGCTGCAGCTGCCTCCGAAGGCCCAGTCATCCTGGATGTTTCCTCCACAGAGGAGCTACATGCCAATGAACCAGCTGGTGAGGCAACAGAAGAAATCTCCTCTGGGGCAAAAATAACTGCTGATGACAAAGGAAAACGTAAGCTAACCCCAGAGGAGGAAGCAGAACAGGAGGAGATGAGACCAAAGAAAACAAAGGGCCGACCAAACACTTCTCTAGATGAAGAGCGAGCTAGACTCTCTGCTTTGCTAGAAGAAAAAGGTTATGACTTTGATGAAGTCATCAACTGGTCGGTACCTAGAATGGCTGCCGAGCTGGACAAGGTGCAGCAGCAAGAACAAGCTGTTGCTGCATCAAAGGCCCTGAGTGTACTTACAAAGAAGCAAAAAGAGAAGGCCTACAGAGACAAGAACAAGGCCTTTCTCTTGGAATATGGCTTCCATGCTCGGCAGCTAGGCCCAATGAAGAACTCAACCATGGATATGCATATCAGAGATATAAAAGCCAAAGTTGCAAGAGGTGAGTTACCTTCAATTGAACAAATCAGGGCAAGAAAGGAAAGCCTAATGAGAGGCTTAGGTTTAGGGGGAGGAGCTACAATAGAATTTCCCCTCTCTGGTGCAGGGATCAGAGAGGGAGAAGAAGTCATGTGTGGGGCAGCAACAAAAGCAATATTCCCCAACATGCTCCCCCTAAATCCAAAAGAAGAACCAATATCTCCTCCTTCAAGTCCAAGTATGGATAACATGCCAATCTCCTCAGTCTACAAAAAGGGTAAGAAGACTACAAGGAAACAATCAATACCAAACCCTGATCCTGAGAGACATACACAGGCTGAAGAGAGGAGAACAGAACCCTCAAGGGATGAGGATATTGGGCCACAGCCTACTGCAACAACAGGTGCAGCAGTAGAATCAACTGTGGAAGCCCAACAGGCCAGAGTTCTGAGGAGTCAAGCCACTGCTCAAGACAAACCAAGATTCACAAGAAGAAAGAGCATGGCTAAAAGGAAAAAGGAAACAAAAACTATCCCCTTAGACTCTGAGCCTGATACAACACTCTCAGTACTTGAAGCCACATCTGAAGCAACTCCCAAAACTACACAAACCCTAGAAGACATGATGGATATCAGCAGATTAATGCATGAGCATTCATACATCCCTTTGGTAAATTGGAGCTTCAATGCACAAGAAAGGATATTCATCCTCACCGACTACAATGGAGAAATAAAACTGGTGGATCTTTTGCATCTGATGATGTTGGCAAAACCCTATATATTTGATCTAGATATGCTCCCTCTCAATAATCCTGACAATGGAGCAGATGGGAGGTCAGCTATCAGATTAATTAGAAAAAGGGCACAGGTACTGAGGGGTACATGGAAGCCAAGGTTTATGCCTTAGAAGTTTTGGTAGCTTCAGCCTAGGGGGAGACTGTAAAGACTATTAAAGGCTGATGCTCACCAAACTTCTTGTTTTGTCTAAGTATAGGAGTCTCTTTGAATAAACACCTTCGGAAGGAAGAAGTGATTCTTCGGAAGCAACATTGCTTCCGAAGGATAACTGGTTCCTGCCGAAGGTTGTACAAGACAACTGCTTCCGAGGAATCCTCTTCTGCTCGGAAGACAAAGACTTCCGAGGTTTATCCTCTGACAAAGACTGTAGCAGCTTACTCTCATAGTACAAAAGGTACTAACACAAGACATGCTGGTCTGAGTAAAGACAAAGACAACATGTAATGAGTCAGATAAAGCGCCTTACCTCTCCCATGCTGCATTAAATGCAAAAGATCATCTGAAGCCTTGAAGATCAACAACATTAAATGTCTTTTGTATTTAATAGTCCTTTGTAAAGTCAATGTCTATTAATGTAATGATCATGACTGAGTGTCTTAGCCTGTTAAGACACTCAACATACTAGAATAAGCTTTACTTTATGTACTTGTCTAGTATACCCAACTTGTATTCCTAAGTGTATACGGTTGTAGCCTCGGCTATATAACCTCCCAATGTATTGTTGCTTGAAGTGTGCTTGCTTGTATACTTCCACTTTGAGAGAAATATATCCTTGAGCTTGAATTATTCTTGTGTTCTTAATATTGTTCAAAGATTATTATTGTGTCACTTTGAGTGAAATTGTGAGATCATTCTAACAGAACATTCCGCATCTGTTAGAATTAAGTAAGAAATACTTGTGAAGTGTTGTTTAGAGATAACAACCCGATCCTACACAATGGCTAGCAATTGTTAGGTTAGGAAAAAAAATAAAGGACAGCACCAGGTCTCTTCACGTAATAAAAGCCATGCGTTCATTGTTCTAGAAGGCCACACTCCTTTTCTTGCAGACAAGATGAAAGACCACACAATATTAAAATATTTCAGTTTTTATTAAAAAAAATGCAGAGATAACAATATAAATATAAAGTTTAATTTCATTTTAGGTTTAAAACTGAAATAAAACGCAACGTGGTTATAAAGTGGTCACAAGTGGTAAGGATGTTTAGAGTTTAGTTTTTAAGTAGAAACCGTAAATCAAACTATTGATTATAGTTTTTAAATAATAAAAACTAAAACCGTATTGTAAAAATAAATATCAAACCAAATTGAATCGTTAGTAACAGTTTGGTTCTAGTTTTGTTTTACGGTTTGGGAATTTTGAGCACAATATAAATAAAAACGGATAAAACCGAACTGTTTTACGGTTTGAGATAGACTAATTACACTATCAAGCCAAATGTAATTTTTTTTTTGTTCAATGACGCTTAAATCATCAACCTAATATATATATATAGGAAGGTTTATAAGAAAACTCCTTTTTTTGAAGAAAACAAAAAAAAAAACTCATACTAACCAATAAATTTAAAAAAAAAATCATAACTTCTTATTATAAGGTTATAAATGTTATATATATGAGGATGCTTGATTAATAATCCCAACTAAAAAAATAATTTATAACAACTTGTTTAAATTATATAAAAGTAACTTTTTTTTTACTTTAAAGTCAATTACTTCTATATTATTTAAATCATATGATTATAAATGATTGTTTTTAATTTTTATAACTTGTTCTCGTGTGTATTTATGTATGTGTGTGTGCATATATCACGGTTTGATTCGGTTTTTTAAAACTGGTTTTGGTAAAAACCGTAACCCAAACATTCCCTACAATTTTATATTTTTGAAACTGACTGAATAAACGTTTTAAAAAAACTAATTGTGAAACCAAACAATAACCGATTTAAATGGTTTCTTTGATGTCACCCTAAGACTACCCGCAATGCAAAGGATGCATTTACTACATCCATTCTAGTTACTACCCTTACATCGGGTTTTTACTCATCCTTCCTACATGCATTCTCTCTCCTTTTTTTTAACTCCAAACCATCATTCTAACATGCATCTATCTCTCTTCCATATCACCATTTCATTTTCTGTTTTTATTTTAAACAAATGATTTTTTAATGTAAAAACATATTTAATAAATAAATATAAAATATAATTAAATAATTAAAAACAAAAAAAAGGAAATATTAAATAAAAATTAAACTCGCATTACATAAAAAGAAATTACATTTTCCTAAAAAATAAAATAAAAATACTTAAAAATTAAACTACACCTAAAATTAAAAATAAAAATACTTAGAGAAAACAAGACCGAAAATTAATATTTCCTAGACAAATCTACTATTGATTAGCTTGCCTAAAATCCCAAAAATGTTTCATAAGATCGTTGCGTAGTGCGATGTGAGTGTCTTTGCTTCGTAAAGATTTAAACCACTGCAGATAGTATGCAAATTCAGCCGATGCACCTTCATTATAACTTGCTGGTTCATGCTCGTGTTCTTTAGGGGACCAATTAGTTATCGCATTACCTTCATCTTCTATAATCATATTATGTAGAATGATACATACATGCATTATATCACCCAACACTGGTATGCTGGTAGATCTTCCAGGGCCTCAAATCATTGTCCACCGTGCCTGGAGAGTTGAAGGACACCAAATGCTCGTTCAACATCCTTTCAACAAGACTCCTATCGTCACTTATTGTATTGCATTTTAAGAATTTTGTTTGAATGATAAACGAAACTCTTTACTAGTGTTGACCATTCTGAGTAAATGTCATCTGCAAGATAGTATTCTTGTGTGTACTCATTCTTGTTCACTGTAAAGTTGCACTGTGGTGCATTTCCTTCTAAGATTTGATTGAATACTGGTGATTGATTGAGAACATTGATATCATTGTTTTAACCTGCCACTCCAAAGAATGCATGTCAAATCCAAAGGTCGTGTGATGCCACAGCCTCTAGCATGAATAATTGGATGACCATGATCACCTCGAGTATATTGACCTTTCAATGTCGTTGGGCAGTTTCTCCAACCCCAATGCATACAATCTACGCTTCCAAGCATTCCAACAAACCCATGTTTTTCATATGCAGTTGTAGCAATCGATCGTTGAATGTCATCTTAGTTGGGCCTTCTAAAATACCGTGGTCCATAAACCTCAACAATAGATATACAAAACTTGAGCAGACTTTCGATGGAAGTGCTTTTACCAACACGTATGTACTCATCATATTTGGTCAGCTGATGCACCGTAAGCCAACTGACGAAAGTCACTTGTACATTTTTGTCTTGATGAAAGACCTTTTACACCAATAGCATCACATCTTTGTGTAAAATATTTAAAATGTTGACAGCTTGTTCTCGTGTATATTTATGTATGTGTGTGTGTATATCACGGTTTGATTCAGCTTTTTAATACTGGTTTTGGTAAAACCATAACCAAAACATTCACTACAATTTTATATTTTTGAAACTGACCGATTAAATGTTTTTAAAAAACTAATTGTGAAACGAAACAATAACATATTTTAATGTTTTCATAGATATCACCCTCTTGTACCATATGGCATGTGATGCAAAGAGAGTTCACCCCACTTCCACATCATCGTCAGCTTTTCTTTTTCTTTTTATCAATTTATTCAATTATGGACCAACATAAATATACAGACAAACAGAGACCTAATTAGTTGTACCTTACGCATATTCATTCACTTATAGATTACAGATACATGTCAAGGTCACAAATTAAATCAAATATTAAATATAAATAATAAATATAATAGAGTAAATTGTCATTTTTCTTCATGTGGTTTGGATGAATTTGTCATATTCATCTAAATTCTTTTTTTTTCAATTTGACATCATGGTTTCTGGTTTTGTCATTTTCTCTACATGGTTAACTCCATCTAAAAAGTCAATAAGTTTGAGGGCATTTTTATTATTTACAATAAACCCTAAAATATATATTCAAAAAAAAAAAATGTTTTCATTCTCACATGCTTTCCAAGCTAAAATCAAAAGAGAAATATGTCAATAAATTCATTAAAAAACGTGACAAAACATAATAATTTATAGTAAAAAACCTGATTGTCCTCAGACCGAAGAAGTTGGCACAATATTGGAACTCCATCCATGAAAGGCGAAAAAACTTCCGAACAAAGCTTCTCACATATATTCATCATAGTTGAAAGTGCAACCCTCTTTTTTGATTTCATGAAAAACGAGAAAAAGAAATATTTCATTTAGTTTAAATTGATAACCAATATACATATTTTTTCAAATAAACAGTCATTCAATCCTACAATCTTACATGGAACTAGTGGAAAAGAATTCAATATGAGCAAGAACAACCATTTTGTTAGGTTAATCTTGATCAAAATCAAATGGGTATTTGTTTAGATGGGTCAAGTTATGAGTCTTGGTATTTTAGAATGTGTTTTATTAGTTTATCCAACTAGTTTTAGTTTGAAAGAGTCTTAGTAGTGGGGTTTGTTAGTGGGTGAGTATTCCTATTTTGTAGGGGTAGTGAGTCATGTTTTCTTTACGGTATATGTATTTAGCATTCATTCTATGAAAGTTGAGTAAGAGTTAAAAGTATCCATTTTACTATCATTTTCTTTTCTGCAAATTCAGTAAGTGAGTGTGTGTAAATCTGGGCCTGAACCAACACATTTTTGCACCAGACTGAAGACAAACAAGTGGCTACTCATGTGATATTTTCTCTAATGCTTGCAAACACCGTACATAAACAGAGCTGCATATCAGAATCAATAAAAATAAGGTGGTGTTTGATTTGCAGCAAAGAATCAATAAAAATAAGGTGGTGTTTGGTTTGCAGCAAGGAATAACTATGGGTGTGAATTTATGGCAAGAAAGAATGGGGATCAAAATTAAAATTCAAACCCACCCCTAGAGCTGGGCCAAAAAGGGGACCCGGAATCGGAACTGACAACACGAACCGGAACCGGTCATACCCGAACCGGTGGGTACGAATGGGTATGGTTTTTCAGGCAAATTAGAATCGGAACCGGAAAAACCGGAACTGGTTCCGCCTGTACCCGGCCAAAACCCGAACCGGCCAAAATCCGAACCGGAACCGGTCAAAAACCGGTTGGAACCGGTCGAAACCTGGAACTGAAATCGGAACCGGGTATTGACTTTGTTGATTGAAACAGGAACAGGTTGAAACCGAAACCGGTTCTAAAACCGGAATCGGTTTAAAAAAAAAAACCAATTTACGCACCTCTACCCACCCCATTTCTCATTTCTTCATTCCCAAAACTTTACCTCTACATCCTCATACTCAATGGACAACAATCTCTGACAGAATATTGGGCACCATTTTTGTCATGTACATTAAACTCTAAACAAAAATAGTAAAATAATAAAATAATAAAAGAACAAAAATAACAAATAATTTCAACAACCAACGTAAAAAAGTTATTGCAACAAACAACATCAAAAAACTATTGCAACAACCCACGTAAAAAAATATTGCAACATGTGACATTTGTTGAGGTTAGACTTTAACTAAATGTAGACAAGATGTTAACTAAATATGACGTGACAAATAAACTATAAAAATAAAATATATTAAATATTAGTTGGAACGTGTCGAGGTTATTAACTGAAACAACATCCATGAAAACTGAAATGTACAATGTGACAAAATTAAAAACGCTACTAAGTTAAACTCCATTAAATAAACCGTAATTACAATTTAAGGTTACACTTGACATTATAAATCAAATGTTTTAAATAACCTAAGACATATAAATTGAAAGTTATAAATTGATAAATTCATAAGTCGGATCCTAATCAGAGTTCTAAATTAACACGAAGTACTTTAAACATAAACTAATATGTTTTTTTTAGTTCGTCAAAATATATATACATAAAATTTCTAGCACATCATCTTATAACTTTAATTTGTCAGTCAATGAATTGAAATCTCAATTCCAATTATGTATGGTAGGAAATTTCCTTTCGATATACATAAAGACACGAGAGAAACTAGATGCCTGTATCATTCGTTGATCACAAACAATGAAATCTAGATAATAAAACCTTTATAAAAAAATAAAAAAATAAAAAAACCTATTCATTACTCAACTTTACACTATTTCTATAATTCGAGACACCAACACAAATATAAATTCCAAGTAATACCTGGCTAGGTAAAACTTTAGTCTGAAACTATGATAATTCGATAAGTAAAAGAAAAAAAATTAACTCCTAACAAGTGAGTATTAGCAACCTATAAACCAAGAGAAACCATGTTTAAAAAAATCTATAACCGTAACAATTCAACTAAAGTAAAGGAGAGTTTATTTTTCACGTTCTTTGTAAGTATGCTAGCTTTAACAAACGCAAATCATAATAAGTGTTAAAGTAAAACAATGACCACACAATAAAATCCTTAACAAGTTATCTTTGACCACTTACAACACCAATAACCATATATGAATATCTAAAATCATCTATCATACCCTAGATCATGCATGCATGTCGATATTTTACTCATTTATAAACAAATCAAGCATCATACTTATCTACATCATCATGGATCGTCACAACACACCATCTAATCAATCAAGATCATCATTATTCATAGAAGCATCATCAAACCCAGATTAAAATACCAAAGATTTCATGCATGCAAGATTAGAGAGCTTGCATGTGGGTTCTAGACCTTGCATGTGTGTTTGTGTGTGTTTTTATGCTAAAAGGATCATAATGTTACCTTCTAAATCCCCAAGAACACTAAGATGGTGCTTAAGCAGCTCCTGGAACTCCTGGATCGTTGGTTTTGATAGCAACAAGGAGATGGTGATTGCGTTCAAGCTTCTACTATCTTCCTTCAAGCTTCAAGGTCTTCAATCCTTCAATCCTTGGCTTCAACAATGGTGGTTTGAGGTCCTACTGATGTTTTCAGGTGATTATGGAAGAGATAAACCGAGAGGGTGGCGTGTAGGATCAAGAGAAATGATGAAAAGGGATAATATTAGAGAGCTTGCATGTGGGTTCTAGACCTTGCATGTGTGTTTGTGTGTGTTTTTATGCTAAAAGGATCATAATGTTACCTTCTAAATCCCCAAGAACACTAAGATGGTGCTTAAGCAGCTCCTGGAACTCCTGGATCGTTGGTTTTGATAGCAACAAGGAGATGGTGATTGCGTTCAAGCTTCTACTATCTTCCTTCAAGCTTCAAGGTCTTCAATCCTTCAATCCTTGGCTTCAACAATGGTGGTTTGAGGTCCTACTGATGTTTTCAGGTGATTATGGAAGAGATAAACCGAGAGGGTGGCGTGTAGGATCAAGAGAAATGATGAAAAGGGATAATATTGGCATGATTGTCTTGGTTTTATAAAGATTTGGCGTCTGGGTTGTAGGAAATGGGTTAACGTTTTTATTATAACAATAAAAAAAATATAATATAAATAATAACGAGACTCTCGTTATTCATAGAAAATAATCTAGTACAAAACCGGTTACAAGACTAAAATAATATAATATAAATTACTAATTTATATACCAAACATGTTTTGATCCATAGCTTCGTTGTGTACTCCAAATAGCCTCCTTGGTTAGTGAATGATTAATATTGAGTCTTCAATCAAACATCTTGACGAGCCGGTAGCAAATGCTTCAAGAATATATTTTCTAGCTTTCAGCCACTTATGTCTTCCACCTATTCTTCATTGACATCGAATAAACATGTTGATGATTGTGGTTGAGGCACGTATTCAATACGCTTCCCTTAAAACAGATTTCGCGCCTCTTCTCAAAACGAACGCGTCTGTCTCCCAAGGTACAACAACCGAAACAGTATGTGTACTGTCGGGATTAACTTAGCACCCGAAAGTGTATATGAAACAAGAGAGAATAGAATCAAAAATGTAGGGAATTGTATGTGTATTGTAAATCATGTAGTATTCTATTTTTCATCAACTTAACAAGACAACATATGTCTTCTATTTATACTACATGAAGGTAATATTAAGAGTCTTGATATAATACATATAATAAATATAAGTAATTTGAAGAGTCTTTATTTAATTGAGTAATATGAAAAGTCTTTGATTTTAATTCATATTAAATTTGAAACTATTCAAATTTCCAACAATCTCTCACATGAATAGAAATCAACTCATACACTTAAGTGTTAAGACACAATTTCAGCGGTTGAGTATTGCAGGAGAAATAGGTGTTCACTTTGAACTTTTCTTTGTGAAGTATATTTGGTCTCCTACCAGTTAGTAGATGCGATGTCCTTGAACTAAACCCCTTTTTACGTAGATGTTATTACACTTCACACAATACTTTTCCTTGTATGATTAACCCCTCATTGTCGTGTCCGTTATAGTCATGGAACACTATCCTGGTTCTGCGAAAGCTCTAAGAATTATGTCCACAAACTATTAAAAGTATTTTGGTTATCATGATTTACACAGATCATTAACCATATATTAGTATTTAAACACTCTTTTACAGTTTAGAAGGATATATATCAACATATATATTAGCTTATACATCTATTGTACGACTATGCCCCCACAGTGACTTTTGTATATATAGAGGCATTTTGAACTCTTGTTGAAGTTGCTAGTTTTTTGAGAAATCTCTACACCATTTGAAATGCACACACAAGCTCCAAAGGTTCTCAACACAAGTATATACTTTGTTGAATTCTCAACCACTTACAACAATCGATTCATCGTGTTAACACTCTTGTTTCGGGTTTTTGTTTAACCCCGGCTGTACATACTGCTTTGACTGTTGTATCCTGGGAAACAGTCGGGTTCACCTGGGTGGCCCGAAATCTGTTTTAATGGACCTTTGTTGAACAGAAATCCTAAGCCACCGAACTCATTTTATTTCGTTTCATCTTCTGTTATAATTCTTATTTTTTAATTTAAATTTTAGAAATTGTTTCATCTTGTACTATATTTTTTCTTGTAATTTAAATTTTAGCACTTTTACGTTTCTTGGAATAATATATTTTTTATTGATTATTTCTCTAAATTGTAAATCGAGTAATTAAATAATAAAGTATTTGTTTATTTTGTAAACAGTGTTCCTACATTTAACACTCCTACAAGTTCCTAAGTATCTAATCTTCTACTTCATTAAAGAGTCGATTATCTCTATTACACATTATATACATATATGTGTGTGTTCCTAAACGTGTTTGAAGTGAAACTACCACTACTTTCCCCCAAATTTTTAAGATTAAAGCTTAATATGAATTGTTTATTCGTTTCTACTTAAGTGTGCATATATGCTTTAATTGACACCCCAAGGCACTCTAATTACCATTCATTTTCAAAGCGACGGACAATATAATAAGTATTTAATTTAATTGTACATTTAAATAAGTACATTGTATTAAGAAGATTGGGAGACATAATACTAGAGGTGGCAATTTTTACCAATATCAAAGGAAATGAGTTCGTTTGGGTAAACAATTGTAGTATAATAGGTTGAAATGGGTAACATCATAATATTAAATGGGTTGAGATGGGTAGCACTTAAACACAATATGAGTCAAGATGAGTAACAAAAAAACTATGTAAATGCAATGAATACAAACATTTAAGAATGATTAATAATATATTTAATGAGAAAATCATTAAAAATTATCTAAATAGACTATTTGTTTACTTATAACACATCTTAAGTTAAACTAAATTGATGTTTTTTAAGAACAATCTATTTAGATCATAACTGATTTTAATTCAAATTCGTTCGAACCCACACCCATTCTGACTCGTTACCCAACCCGCCTATTTTTCCAGACATACATAGTACTATTACAAATATCAAATTAAAACATTCTTCATTATAACAAAATAACTGTCCTTCGTTTAAAGAAAACCTCAAATATTCAAAAGAAACCTAAATAAATGTTTGTTAGATTATTGAAATTTAAAATAGGCCTTAATCTTCGATTGCTCTCTTAATGAATCCCTGAATTTCCTTGATTCCCTGATGCATAGATAAAGGAACATTACAAAACAAAATGCAGATTTGTCAACATAAATATAATAATAAGATTCATGAGAAGTGGATAAATAGAAATAAATGCCAACATAATGTTAGCAAAATTGGTACTAAACTGTCTATCTATACTAACTAGGTTTAATCCCACCCGCGTGTTACGGCGGGTTATATCACAGTAAACTCCCGAAAACGGGTGTTATATATCATTTGCAAAAGTATAAGTTACATAGCAAAATCATAAATATCTCATCACAAACTATATACAATTTTTCATAAAAACATAAAATTATACAAAATCTTGACAAATATGTACAAAAATATCAGACAAAATTACTTACAAAATATTTCTCACCGATAACCAATCGTTTGAATTAAAACAAAACCCAAATCTTTAAGCAAATCTCTGAAATTTAATAAAAACCAAAATTTTCAAGCAAATATCTCAAATTTAGTACCCGCATCTCCGTTTACTGCTTTTGAAAGTAAAAAAAACTTCTGGTGGTCCAAATCTAATTTATTAAAATGTTACCACATGAAACGGACAACCACATTGAACCTGAATAAAAATATTATGTTTTGAATAAACAAATCAATTTTAATGTAGGTTAGTATGGACAACATATTTACTTTTAATATTCCAAATATACGGCCCAGATTATGGTTTAAGGGCTTCTCTCTAAGATCGGGTTTCACTGGATACAAACCCTACACACACACATCTATATATATGTAAGATCTTAGGACCCACTCATATATATATATATATATATATATAATATTAATTTTCATACATTTTAATACTATACAGTAAATAGTAATAATATCATTATTTAATTATTATTAATATTATATAAAAGTTTTAGTGGCTAAAATCAAAAAAACAAAGCTTTATATTATATTAAAGTTTTAGTGGTCAAAATCGAAAAAATAAAACTTTAAAAAGTTTTAGTAGCCAAAATCGAAAAAAACAAAACTTTATATTATATAAAAGTTTTAGTGGCCAAGATCGAAAAAACAAAACTTTAAAAGTTTTAGCGGCTAAAATCAAAAATCAAAACTTTATATTATATAAAAGTTTTAGTGACCAAAATCGAAAAAACAAAACTTTATATTATATAAAAGTTTTAGTGGCAAAAATATAAAAAACAAAACTTTAAAAAGTTTTGGTGGCCAAAACCGAAAAAACAAAACTTTATATTATATAAAAGTTTTAGTGCCAAAAATCGAAAAAACAAAACTTTAAAAGTTTTAGTGACCAAAATCGAAAAACAAAACTTTATATTACATAAAAGTTTTATTGACCAAAATCGAAAAAACAAAACTGTACTAATATAAAAGTTTTGGTGACCAAAATCGAAAAAACAAAACTTTAAAAGTTTTAGTGGCCAAAATTAAAAAAACAAAACTTTATATTATACAAAAGTTTTTGTGACCAAAATCAAAAAAACAAACTTTACTATTTAGTTTTAGTGGCCAAAATCGAAAAAATAAATTTTATATTATATAAAAGATTTAGTGGCTAAAATTGGAAAAACTAAACTTTAAAAAGTTTTAGTGGCCAAAATCAAAAAAACAAAACTTTATATTATACAAAATTTTTAGTGGTAAAAATCGAAAAAACAAAACTTTAAAAGTTTTTGCGGCCAAAATTGAAAAACAAAACTTTATATTATATAAAAGTTTTAGTGACCAAAATCGAAAAAACAAAACTTTGCTTTTAGTGACTAAAATCGAAAAACAAAACTTTATATTATATGTGGCCAAAATCGAAAAAACAAAACTTTATATTATATAAAAGTTTTAGTGGTCAAGATCGAAAAAACAAAATTTTAAAATTTTAGCGGCCAAAATCAAAAATCAAAACTTTATATTATATAAAAGTTTTAGTGACCAAAATCAAACACACAAAACTTTACTATTAAGTTTTAGTGGCAAAAATCTAAAAAACAAAACTTTATATTATATAAAAGTTTTAGTGGCAAAAATATAAAAAACAAAACTTAAAAAAGTTTTGGTGGCCAACACCGAAAAAACAAAACTTTATATTATATAAAAGTTTTAGTGGCAAAAATCGAAAAAACAAAACTTTAAAAGTTTTAGTGACCAAAATCGAAAAAAAAAAACTTTATATTATATAAAAGTTTTATTGACCAAAATCAAAAAAACAAAACTGTATTAATATAAAAGTTTTAGTGACAAAAATCGAAAAAACAAAACTTTAAAAGTTTTAGTGGCCAAAATCAAAAAAACAAAACTTTATATTATTCAAAAGTTTTTGTGACCAAAATCAAAAAAACAAACTTTACTATTAAGTTTTAGTGGCCAAAATCAAAAAACAAAACTTTATATTATATAAAAGTTTTAGTGGCCAAAATCGAAAAACTAAACTTTAAAAAGTTTTAGTGGCCAAATCAAAAAAACAAAACTTTATATTATACAAAAGTTTTAGTGGCAAAAATCGAAAAAACAAAACTTTAAAAGTTTTTGTGGCCAAAATTGAAAAACAAAACTTTATATTATATAAAAGTTTTAGTGACCAAAATCGAGAAAACAAAACTTTGCTTTTAGTGACTAAAATCGAAAAACAAAACTTTATATTATATAAAAGTTTTAGTGGCCAAAATCGAAAAAACAAAACTTTAAAAAGTTTTAGTGGTCAAAATTGAAAAAACAAAACTTTATATAATATAAAAGTTTTTTGGAAAAATCGAAAAAACAAAATTTAAAAATTTTAGTGACAAAAATCGAAAAACAAAACTTTATATTATATTATACTTTTAACAACCAAAATCGAAAAAACAAAACTTTACTATTATTTTCAACTGCCTTTTAATATATAATAATAAATAAAAATAAAATTTGCCACATGTTCCTATCGCAGACTATCTTTATAATAATTTTTTCATCTCTCTTTTATTAAAAATATCCATATTCAATAATAATATTATTAAATATTAAATATATTTTTATACATTTTTATATTAAAAGAGGTTTTTCAAACATTAAAAAACATATTAATTTTAACACAGTACATTTTTTTAAAATCCAAATTATTATAAAATATAAAATATAAAATAATTGTTTTTTAAAACGAAATATTCAAAAAACAAACTTTAATAAACTTAATGTTTAAATAAATAATATTATTATTTTATTACTTATGTATTAAACTATATAAACTTTTAGTCATATTATTATTGACTATATATTATTGTTTTATTTAACCCGTGTAATACATGAGGTATTAAACTAGTACAATATTAAAAGAAACAAGTAATATTGAACAGATTTGAACTAATAATACTGCAGTGCTAAGTTAATAATACCAAATTGAATTGAACTAACAGTAGTGAACTGAACTAAAGTACATAAAAATAATGTATCAATGAACAAGTCGTGTAATATAAGTAGATACTCAAAGCCTAAACGAAACTGAACAGTACATAACTAGCTAGCTTATGCGCCAGAGATAATGTTAGACCAGCCGGTATGCCCCGTTATCGGGTGTTGGAGGGCGTTGGAGGGGCGTGGCACACCGCCCCTCTAGGGGCGTGGGACAACAGACGTGAGTCGAGCAACGGCGTGAATGGAGGGTGTGACCGTTGGGTTTTAGGCTTTTAGCCGTTGGTGAAGGAAAAAAAAATTTTTTTTACCTATTTAAACCATTAACATATTAAACTCAAAAAAATATTTCTCATTTCAAACATTCAACACAAAAAAATACCCATTCTTCCCATTTCAAACTTTCTTAACCAAAAAAAATAATTTTCATGGATCCCAACCAAAATCCAAATTACTATAACCCAAACACTCCACCTAACCGGGCTCGACCGCGAAATTGCCGAGCGAGAGAAGGATAAAATTCGTAATAAATATAGAGATAATTAATTTGTATTTTTTTTATTAATTTGTAATTTTTTTTATTAGTTTGTAATTTTTTTATTAGTTTGTAATTTTTTTTATTAATTTGTAATTATTAAATTATATTTCAATTTAATTTAAAAAGGAATGATGACGTGGAGTGAGTGGGTAATGGGGCATTTCCACCAAAATGGTGGGGTGAGTGGTTGTGGTGAGTGCTTATGTGACGCCTACGTGACGCATACGTGGAGTGATTGGGTCACACCGCACACCCAATAGTCTTAGCCATAACTAAACTTGACTAAGCTAGCTAGCTAGCTCATGCACCGAGCTATGTTATCCACATATTAAGTCATTTAATTAAAAGTTTAAATATGGACATTCTATTTGCATGTTTTGGATACTTGCAAATTAGTATAATGTCAATTCTCAATTTCATGGGCGGATATAGGTACAATGTAGTGGGTTCACGGGAACCCTCACGCTTCGACTCGTTAGTAGTAAAAACATTTTCGAAAGAATTACACAATAGGGTAAACCTATTAATATTTTAGAGGTGAATCCTGAATGTGATTTAGCCCAAATGTATGGTAAACATATAAAGATTTTTAAGAGTGAATCTAATTTTCACAGCAATTTGTCAACTTGATTGAGATAAGTACTCTTTGTTAGAGAAATCTCAATAATCAATGCTTAGATTTCTATGTGACCGTGTTAAAATCATTTTCCGGTCATATAAACTTAGTAAGCAAAATGGTAGTTATTGATGGTTTAACCCTTAGGTCAATTCAATTTTGATCATATAAACTTACCAAATTTCATTTAGGTTTCAGGGCGTTGCCCCGAACACTACAAGGGGTGATGCCCCCCCTTGACTCATGCCTACTGACTAGCCACTGCTCAATTTCAATGTTTAAATAATCTAATGTGTAAGTTTTACTGGAAATTGTAACTAAATAAATAAACTTTGTTTCAAAATGAATCAGGTAGAAACTTGGATAAAAGAAAACTAAAATACGAAGTCGATCAGTTGAATTCAATTCCTTCTCAAATAGTTAAATTGCACCAGTATTCTTGTCTACATAACCGGCTTCTAATTACAGTTGTTGGTTCGAAATGGTTCCCAATTTGTGTTCATAATCAAACAGAGAGCACGTACATGTAAAAAACATTACGTACGTACATTAATGTCAGTCTCTGTAACCGACGTCAGAATCAATCTCTATGTTTGGATGATTCTGAAACAAGATCTAAACCTTTTAAAATATGTGGTTGGCTAGGTCACATGGTGGTTTGCGACGGTTATGTGGTGGTTACATGCATTCTCTGATGTTTTCTGACATTTAAATTGCAGTTTCTATCAATTACAAGAGGTTACATGATCGGTTTCCTGGTGGTTATATCGGTTTGCAGCGATTAGAAGATAGTTTCCGATAGTTACATGGTGGTTTCCGACTATTAAGACAATTATTTCTAGCGGTTTCTGACAATTAAGGTGGCTATGTGGTGGTTTCCAGGGTTGCAAGATTACGTCCGGTTTCCAAAGGTTACATTGTTTTTTGGTGGTTTCTGACAATGACGTGACAATTTCTAACGTTATTTCAATGTTAATGATTTTATTTTTTTTGTGATTTTTTTCATTAAAACTGAATTTTTTTTTCTTATCTTACGAATTATGCTTTCGATAATTAAATCAGTAATGCTTTTTGTTTAAAATGAATTTAAATTTAGCAATGAAATTATCACTCGCGTGTTAAATCAAAGCAACAAGTTCAATTAATTGCAAATGAGGAATTAACTGAAAACAAGATATTTAATCACAACTCGTTGGAAATTTGCTCAGGATTCTCATCGGACGCCAAGTAAAATCGGGTTAGGCGTTCTGAAGCCTTCTTGACCTACATGAAGCAAAGAAAGAACAATATGCATCTTCATACGAACCACTCGAAAAACACATAAAAATCTAATGCAAAATGTGACATTCACCTGATCGTCCCAATCTGTTCTCCAAGTCATATACACGAGTGTCATCGTTTGTGTTAGAACACCACCAATCATTCCGATCCATATACCCTGTTATGTAATTACACGAGTTAATCGTTGAAAAATCGATAGACTTAGCTAGCTCTTTGGTTGCTAGACATTGTTTTTATGTACCTTAACTTCAAGACTCGTTAAGTATCCGAGCAAAGCTCCCACTGGAATACCAATTATGTAAAAGCAAACAAGGTTAACGATTGCGACAGCCGATTGCAAACCGGCTCCAATTGCCACACCTGATGACAATATATAATAACTCTATTTAGCAACAAACCTAAGGAAGGATAAATGAACTTAAACACCAACTTTAGTAACATTTCCAGAAACAAACAAAAGCTTTATGATATAAATAGGCATGTAAACGAACCGAACAGTTCGTGAACTGTTTGGCTGGAAGTTCGTTTATTTAATAAATGAACGACACGAACATAAAATTTGTGTTCGTTTAATTAAATGAACGAACATTAACACAGCTAGTGTTTGCTTATTTATGTTAAAATGGAAAATGTAACCTGAGAGAACGGGGTAAATGCTGTTCAACAAAACCGAAAAGGAGAGAAGCAAAGAAAGATTTGATACTGTGTTTGCAACTCTATCATCATCCGTGAACAAGTATGCAAGTTCTTTGCCAAACGCCAAACATAGAGCAAAGAAGAACACCCCGATTGTGATGGAAGTCCCTAACAAGACTTTTATCGAAAACCTTACGGCTTTTGCGTTTCCTCTTCCTAATTCATTCGCCACCCGAACACTTTACATTTAGGAAAAAGTGACAATTACCAGTTACATAAACTCAAAAAAAATGATATAGTATCGGCAAAGCATAATGAAATGTAAACAGTGGCATACCTACATGGAAGGGTTGGGGGCATCCGCCCCTCTTGATTTTTTTTCTAGTAGTATATATATGTTAAAATTTGACAAACCCCCTTAATATTTTGCAATCGTCCCTCTTAATTTTGTATAATCGATCAAACTTGTGATGAGAATTTAAGTAATACATATACTTGTTTTTTAGAGAAAGAGTTACTAATAAATATCTTCATAAATGTTTTTGATGGATTTTAAAAATAAAACCCCGTAAAAAACATCTAGGCCTGACAATCTTGACATACAACCATATGGATAACTTAAAAACTGTATGAATGTAATGAATTTAAACGGGTAACAATGATCAATAATATATTTGATGAGAAAATTATTAAAAATTATTCAATTAAACTATTTGTTTAGTTACAATTCATTTTAACTTGAACGAAATTGATGTTTTATAAAATGACTTATTTTAACCAAAACTATTTTTTCTTAAAACTCATCCTGACCTGCATCCATCATAACCCGCACCTCATCCTAACCGCACTCATTCTAATCTGTTACTCAACCCAACCCACCCCTTCCATTTTGCCAGACATAAGAACAAATTTAGTTGTAATGTATTTTTATTTTGATTTTATATATGAAATTTAGTTTGTCTTTTTTTAATATGACCCAACCCGGTTCGATCTAATCCGATCTGAACAAAATTAAAAAAATATATATATTATATACCGAACCTTAAACAATTTTAAAAAATTTTCGCCTCCAATGAAAAAAATTTCAGGATCTGCCACTAAATATAAACATCGGTTGCTTACCACGCTGCACCTAGAAAACCAAGGCTGATCATTAACTCCCAAGCATTAATATTAAGGCTACAATAGTGTCATAAACACGAGTGTTATATATATACTTATGAAATGAATAGGGTTGTAAACGAACCGAACGTTCAGCGAACAATTCTTTTAGGTTCGTTCGTTTATGTTTGATTAAGTTCATTTATTATATATATTCATTAAATGTGTTGAATATTTTTCATTTATTATTTTTATTTTAATATCATTATATTTAAGTTATTTTTAGTTTAATGTTATAATATTTTAAATTATATATTTATAAATGATTATCTCCTATGCTTGATATTAAGATTATTGATTTTTATTGTTTAAATAATATGTGTTCGTTAACATTCATGAACCGTTCATAAACAAGCTAAATTCCTTAATGAATGAACACAAAAAAGAATTTTCGTT
Source organism: Mikania micrantha (assembly GCA_009363875.1). Classification (NCBI taxonomy): domain Eukaryota; kingdom Viridiplantae; phylum Streptophyta; class Magnoliopsida; order Asterales; family Asteraceae; genus Mikania; species Mikania micrantha. The sequence continues at coordinate 50,279,962 of CM018689.1, read as the reverse complement.
CGGTTAGCATACGTGAACCGTTCATGAACAAGTTGAAAGCTAGACGAACGAACACGAACAATGGATCGTTTGTGTTCTTTCAGTTCGCTTACAGCCCTAGAAATAAATCAAAATGTGAGAAATAGTAACACGAGTAGATACCAAATCGAGAAAGCGGATATGGCAACCTCAGCGTCTTCCATGTATCCAGCAAGTAAGACTAGAAGAGCATAATACCACAGCTCCAAGCTACAATGGCAAAACGGACGGGTCGGGTTTGATCAGGGGTGCTAAATGGTTCGTGTTAAATTGTGTTAAAATCCTTACCAGATCATCACACCAGAGGATAGCGACATCTTCACAACAGGAACAAGATCCTTAAACGCTGCAATTGTAAATCCTTTCCATGAATGAGGACACCATCCTCCAAAAACATATACAAATTCTCCGATCACAAGAGCCCATGACGACAACGAGAGTGCAATCATGGCACCGGAGATCCCCATGTTGAGTTTATACACGAAAAGTAGCGACAAAGGTATATGGATCACGAATTGAAGACCCGAAAGCCACGCAATAATCATGTTCTTTAACTGTGCTTGAAGGTACATTTGCATAGTCAAGCTAAACACAAAGTTATAGACAAAAGGGATGAACCATAAAGACAAGTATCCTGCACTGTTCGCTATCGATTCTTCCTCACCAAAGAGTTTAAAGATTTGGGCACCAAAGATGAAGATCGGGAGCAAAACAGTCAAAGTGATCAAGTCGACGATCCATGATCGTTGCAAGTAGATGCCCATCATGTGGTGTTGTCCCGCCCCGAATGCTTGTCCACAAAGGGTTTCGGTTGCACTCGACATTCCTAGCTGTTTATACATTCAAATAATTAAAAGAACAATCAAGTATAAACTTTTTATAACCATGAGAACCGTCGAAAAATAATAAAAAAGAACATAACTCGCCAACAGGTAAAACATAGCTTGCGCTAAAAAAGTTAACTTACAAGTATCCCATTGACAAATCGGACACTAAGTGTTTGAACAAGTGCATAGCCAGCAAGATCTACGCCGCTGATATGCCCCACAAACGACTGCGTGACAACGATAGTTCCGAATGCACCAACCCTTGATATGACACCTGGCAATGCAACCCGCCATATTTTTTTCGATTCTTCCCATACCCTTTGTTTCAAGTCACCTTCCTCTTCGACTTCGTGTCGAAGAAGCGTCGTCTTGATCCCATCATCCATGTCGAAAGCTAAGAATTCACAAACATATTAGTGATGTTGAAGTTGCACATTAAAGTTTAACAGTTAAACAAGCAGGGTTGTTAGGTATTTGGTTTGAAACAGATTTAATCGAAATTCGGAACCATACCAAAACCGATTAAAGCTGAACCCAGTTACCAATTCGGTTTTTGAAACTAGGGGTGCACAGATAAACAGGTTTACAAGAACGAAACTAGTAAAGGGAACTGAAACCGGTTAAGTTTCAAATTGACCCTCATCCAAGCCAGTTTCAAACCAATATGTGCTGCTGGTTTGAGACATTTTTGAACCCCATGCGCAAACCAATTTAAACTGAATCAAATTGGGAAAAGTAGTAAAAATATACCGGATCAAACCAATCACTTCCTCTCCAAAACCAGTTAACTCGAACCGATTACTCAAAAAGCTGGTTTGAAAAAGAAAAAATACACCGGTTCATGCACCAAAATTTTTTTGAACATCAAACGCCCAATCACCCGGGATAGCCAAACAAATAGATCATCCTTTCATCTGATGAACAGAGCTTGCCTGACCTACCCGCCCAAAAGAAAACCTACAACTAGATTTATAACAAAGATTTATGATCCATTTTTTATATATATATCAGTGTTTGATTCGGTTTTTTACAACTATTATGGTAAAAACTAAAAACCATAAACCAAATCGTTCACTACGATTCATATTTTGAAACCAACTGAACAAATGTTTGAGAAAATACACAGTAAAACTAAACCGAAAAACAATTTAAATGATTACACAGTTTAAAACTGGAGTATAACACCCTAATCGGGACCATATGGCATGTGATGCAAAAGAGTTCAACACACTTGCACATCGTCAGCTTTTATTTTTCTTTTAATTTTTATCAACTCATTTAATTATAGACCACATAATAGACATACCTAACAGGTTGTACCCAGACCCGGCCCTTAAAGAGTATCGGAGATACGACCGCACCGCACTTGATATTTTGAGGAGCCCGAAATTATTAGTTTTTTTATATTTCTTACATTAAAAATTATTTTTAAAAAATAAACTTTCTTTAATTCTATCTATTAACTAAATTTTATCTTAATTATCATAGATTTATGATTTTTTCTTTATATGTACAAGGACCAATTTAGTACTTGCATAAGGTATTCAAAATATCATAAATGACGATGGTTGTACTCTACGCATATTCACTTGCACGTTACAGATACATGTCACCGTCACGAATTAAATTAGATATTAAATATAAATAAATAGAAGAAAATAAAACATATGTTTTTGAGTGGCTTTGGTCCCCTATTCGTAGCTGAGTTCCAGCCCTCGTGTGATGGAATTTCACCATCTTAATTATTTGACACTTCAGGTCAGACTTAAACCTAATGTCATTGCACGAACAATACCAAAGGAAAACTCTCTGCTGTGTCTTATGACATAAATTTGAACCCATCACCTCTCAAATAAAAAACCAAACAACTTAGTGAGTTGTGCTGTAAAACCATTTGCAGGAAAAAAAATCCTCTAGGTGAAGACAAAGATCATAGCCTAAACTGATTTAAAGTCTGAAAATCGAATATGTATGTATGTGATTGGGAAAAAGATATAACCCATTATTATAGCAATGACCCAAATAACTCCGTCAAAATTAAGTCAAATCTTAGATTTTTTTACATCATTTAACAACGACGTTACATCTTAAACGGTGTTGAATTTACACAAATTCATAAAAAAATCGTTCTAAAAGCGTTAAAATGATGTTTAAAAAAATTTCAAGATTTGTCTTGATTTTGGCAGAGTTATTTGGGTTAGTACAAAAAAAAGGTTATTATTACTTCTGTCCCCTATATTTATACAAGGGAGGTTCTCTTAAAAAGTATATTATGCCTAAAAAGACCAAAAAAGAATTTTAAAAACTTGAAACCAATCCAAATAAAACCCGAATGAACTCATTTCCGCGTCATTGAAACCGTCTTGTCGAACCCTAAACTCCAAACCATAAACCATAATATTAAAACCTAAACTTTAAAACCAAACATTAAAGCCTAAAAATAAAAGCTAAAATCAAACCCTAAAACCTAAACTTTAAACTATGCGTTAAAGCTAAAACTTCGTAGAGTTCAACCATACGGTTCCAACATCGTCGGAATGAGTTCAATCGGTGTTTGTTTGAGCTTGTTTGAAAGGTTTTAGAAGTCCTTTTTAGGCAAAATATACAGATCTTGCTCGTATGTGTGTGTGTATGAAGGGAGGGAGAGAGAGAGAGAGAGAGAGAGAGAGAGAGAGAGAGAGTGAGTCTTACTATATGATTTGGAAAAGAAGCCCAAACGTGAGCAGCAGAAGGAGTTTCAAAATGATGGATGAAAGGCTCGAAAAATAAAGAAGCGGCAATTTATATTGGCATGATTGCAGGCTTGCAGCATATATTCTTACTATGGGCCTTTGCTTATTGGGCCTCTCTCTAGTTCACTCTAATAACTCTATAGCTTAGACTTTAGAGCCTTAAGTTAAAGGTGGGCAAAAAACTGATTTCGAAATCGGATTCGATTATATGAACAAGGAACATGACTTTATATAGCCTACAAAGCGACATAGGCTATGATTTTGATCCAAATTAAAATAAAATTGGTGAACGTCATCATGCGCCCCTCACTGACCGGTCCACAGCCAACATGAGGGAGGTAAATCGTGTGACTCGGGGAAAATTGGGTCTTGCCGGGCTTTGATCCAAATTAAGTAAATCACAAAAGGTGAATCCTTGATTTTTTTTCTTTGAAACGTTAAATCAAACACAACTTGGCAAATGAGCGACTTGACCCTACCATCCAAGAGGAAACTAATACTGAGAAAACTCATATTACTTCTAGAAAGATTCAAATCCCATATAACCTATCAAATGACACTACGTTAACATAATATAGATAATCTAGACAAAAGAAAGCTCTCATACTACATTTGCAACTCTTTCATCATCTGTAAACAAGTATGCAAGTTCATCACCAAACATCAAAAAAAACGAAGAAGAACACGCCTATGACAACTGAAGTCTCCAATAAAACATTTACGGAAAACCTTACTACTTTCGTGTTTTCTCTCCCTAATTCATTTACCACTCGAACACTTTATATATACACACACAAAAAATTCGTTTACAAATTGGTATTTGTGGGTAATTAGTTTGCAAGTTTATTTTGTGTTGATTATAAACTTCATTTGAGTCGTATGTTAAGGGTTAGACACACACATTACTATATTACAATACTTTATCCCTAATCGATTTTAGCTTAGTTTATATATTCTTCAGAAGTGAAATTATTTGAAATGTCTTATAGAATCGTTGATCATTTACCCTGGAGCACCTAATCATGGTCGGCTCAAGCTTTTTGGTGATTCAAAACGGAGTAAAAATTGTGATTTTTTCTACTGTATATAAAAACTCTCATCTTTTATCCAAGGTTATGATACAAAAAGTATAGATATTCATGAAGGAGAAAACTGCAAAAAACATGTATCACAAACAAAATATGTAGATTAATTACCAATATTAAAACAAAAAAGCCTCAAAATTTTAGGCCTCTTGATAAGGGATAATTAACATGACTCTTGAAGGGATCTCTTGGATCAATCAACCACAAACACAAACACAACGATTTTGTGTAAACACACGAACATGACTCTTTTGGGCTTCGTTATTTAATAAACTTGAACGTAAAACAAAACAAACTCAATGACTCAATTTTTAATAAACAAACCATAGAAAAATAAAATAAATAAATAAACCAATTGGGCACAAATACTAATAAAGAAGAAAAACCATAATATATTAATATTCAAATATAAGTTTTCTTCAAATTCTATATTTAAAGAGATCTATAAGTGGAGATGCACAAAATCCGGTTTACTGAACTGGTACCGGTTCGTAGCCGGTTAGAAACTGGTTTTTAAATCGGTTATTTTAATCCTTTTTCGGAAAAACCGGCCGGTTTGATGGTTATTAACCGGTTTTTGAATACGGTTAACGGGTCAACCTCAGTAAAAAATCGGTTATTTGATGGTTAACCGGTTCCGGTTATTAGATCGGTTTCGGTTTTAAAGTTTGAAAAATCGGTTATTAACCAAGCCGGTTACTAAAAAAATCCGGTAACCAGAATTTGATCAATGGTTAACCTGTTCGGTTATTCCAAAACCAGTTTTCGACCGGTTAATCGGTTTGTGCACGTCTATCTTTAAAACCAATAGTCACCCCCTTATTTCTAAATCGGACCCGTAAGATCTTTTATTACCAAAAAGTATCGTATTTCAACAAGTTTCACTTTTAGAAGTGCCTTCGTGAGTATCGTTGCTCCTCCCTGCTCACATATTCTCCCTTAACTTGCTCTTTTTCTACACATTTGAGTATTAAGTGGCATTAAGTGTTTATGTTTTTACTTCTTCCATGAAAAACAAGATTTTTCATCGATGCAATTGTCGACTTATTATCCACCTTTATCTTTACTTTATTTGTTTTCACCCGGCCAACTCATTTAGCAAACTTTAGAGCCATATTGTTTAAAATTTTATGATCGTTGTGACCATAAATTCAGCTTCGTAAGATGACAACACGACATATATGTCTTGATCTTAGCCTTTTGATTGAGGTCTTATCCTTTTAAAAAATTGTTCCAGCTTACACTCTCTCCCATGGATCATATATGTCATGATCTCTTATGCTCAAGCACACATCATTAATCTCTTGTAATGGTTCCATTGTTTTTTGAACTTTTTAATCTTGTTTTTTTAGTATAAACTTTATGGTCTTGCTACATCATCTTCTACATCTTACAATCAATATATATTCTTAGGCATCTTAGACATTTAGGTCATGTTTGAGATTTCATCTAAAAATTGCTTATTGACTTAGCTTTTTCAAAAACCCAATAAGTCAATAAGTTGTTTGTCAAACCTAAAAGGAATTTTGAAAACGATTTTTTGTAAAAGGGTGATAAATTGTTTTTTAAAAGCTAAAAATTCTATTTGTTTCAAAATGACTTATGACTTATTGAAATAAAATAACAAATCTACCCCATTCTTTACCATTTACCTAATAACATTAAATAGTGTTAATAAAAAAATGTCCTTTTTGGTCATTTTGAAAAAGTTAATCCAAGCACATTTTAAAAACTCTATTTCAAAAAGTCATAAGTTAGTAAGCACTTGTGACGAAAAATCCTTTTAAAGTTAAATAAGCAATCTCAAATAGGGCTTTAATACCATTTTTATATGATATCTTGTCCTTGGGCTCTAATGTCGATCTTTGTGCCTCAATTTGACATTGGATTGTTTTGGTTTTTTGGGCTAGGTTTGTTCAATTAAATACCTAATGGTCAGATAGAATTCTAAGAAACCCACTAAGGCTGTGTGTAGTGTGCATGAGCTATCAAGCCCCGGTCACGTCCCTCGCACCATTACAGAGCCAGCGGACGGGTCAGGCATGAGCACGGTCACGGTTGTGGGAGGAAGTGAAAGGGAAAACAAGGAGGCAAGGGGTGATGAAATGACGAGGGGTGATGGACATGTGTATGTGAAAGAGGGGTGATGAGAATAGTTGTTTATTTGACACCTACGTGAAGTAAAGAGGATGTGATGGTTACACATAGTCTAAGAAAAAGGCTTCGAGTCTGCTGCTCAATAAGATAGATTCTATTAGGTTCAATTAAGGGTTCTAAGATGGAAGAAACTAAAAATGTGATAACGGATAATTAACTGGTAGCTATAATGGGTTGTATATAGAGCTTACTGATTGTGTGTAAATCATTTTGTATCTAATTTTTGTTGTGGTGGTCATTATTGTGTTAGTTGATCTGGTGCAAGATTTGCTTTTGTTCTTTGGCTTGATTTACCCACAATGTTGTTTTATTTAATGTTTTGATGGACAACGAAGGATGAATATCTTGGTTTTTTAGTTCTTCTGATACTATTATTGTTGGTTGTTTTGTTAAATTAGTTGCTTAGTTGGTAATTTAGGGTGGTTGGTTTCAAAGCGACGTGTATGGATGTCGAAAATACCCGAACCCAACTAACACAATGCATCCGAACGCGAACAAGATTAATAGGGTCGGTTTATTCAAGTCAACATGATTAACATAAATTGTTAATAAGGTTGGTTTCAGATATTTTTTAAAAGTTAGTCAAGTTTTGGGTTAACCTGAACAAAGACTATTAAATTTGTTATACATATTAATTTTTAGGGCCAATTACATATTTTCCCTTGCTAAAACCCTTTATTACATATTTACCCAATCATAAAAACTAAATTACGTATTTTTTCCTTTCTAAACCAAATATATTACAAATTTATTCATTTCATTAAAAAAAATTATGTGTTTCCTATTTACCCTTAATAAACTAACTAAAAACAATTTACATATTTCTCCTTACTAAGGGACAATTTGGAACATGAGGATATTTATAATTTTACTTTAACATTGGGGATATAAGTGATTTAGATGTTTAATAAGGGGATATATTATATTATCCCTAATTTTTAAATATAAAACTTATTTAACTTTTCACCTATATTATTAATTACATCAACTACGTATGAGTTATGACTAGAGTTGTTATACATGGCGCAACAAATTTACCATTGAATTAGAGGTGGGCAAAAAACCAGAACAGAAACCGGAACCAGTTGTATCTGAACCGGTGAGTACGGGCGGTTCAGGATTCTCAGAGGAACCGGAACCGGGAAAAAGGAACCGGTTCCACCTTTACCCGGCCAAACCCGAACCGAAACCGGACAAAAACCGGTTTGTCCACCTCCACATTGAATTATATGTTTGGGTCAAGAATTATTTATAACAATATAAAATTGGGTTAAGTTTATTGTAAATAAATATTTATCCGAATAACACCCGATTGGCAACCCGAACATTATTAGGGTTAGGCTGCATTTATTTTTTAAAAAAAACTCATATCTACCTGAAACTTGATCGGGTTGGCCCAATTAACTGTACTTGCCATGGGAGTGAGTTTTTCCTTCGTTTATTTTGATACACTGATTTTTGGTATAGTTCTTCTAACCCGAAATGAGGTTACAACTTCTTTGGCATTTTCTATACTTCTTTCAAGTGAAGGTGTACAATATCTTTTTTCTTTGTCATACCAGTTATTTGTTAGGCATATCTCACTTGGTAGATGGGTCAGTATTGACTATTGATGAGAGACATACCACAGTTCAATTGATTGAATTTAAACGTGTGCACTTGGAGGACTTAATAGATTTATTTTTATTTTTATTTTTAGTCAGTAATTCCCTGCATTTCAAATAGCTTTTTATATGATTTAGTTGATTAAGATACTTTGTTCATATTGTACCAATGATCATCAGCTCAAGTAGTTGAGAAGAGGTACACTGTGATTTTAATATTGTAAATGTTACGGGTTCTGACATGGACAAAATAGGGGTTTCATGCAGTGCTAGGGGATTTTCTCTTCTCTATTGTGGGTTTCTTCCTATTAGGTGTGGATATGTCAGTGATCCAAATTACCATTCAATAAAAAGCTTGTTCATGTTGTGTTTTTATAGCTTTATTGTAGAACAAATACGTGAAGAGTGAGAAAAAAAATGCTAAAAAAGTCAAAGCTGAAAAAAAAAGAGTAAATAGTTTTCCTAACCAAATAAATAAACTGAACAATTAAAAATAAATGAGCCTAGCCAAATTGAGCTTAAGCCTTGAAAATAAAACTCTTAACAAGCTCGGATTGACTCGGCTGGTTTACCCCTAGTTCTGACTTCTAAGTTTAAACCAATGTTTTAAAAACCGGTATTTTAGGTGCACCGAATTTGACTAAAAAAACGGTTCAACCGGTTGAACTGGGTTTAACCGAATGGTTCGACTCGGCTCTTTACCCCTAGTTCTGACTTCTGAGTTAAACTTTAAACTGGTAATTAATTAGCGTGTTTGGCATGGACCCAATTGGGTTGGGCTGAAAGTAGCACGTACTACGTGGTGGCGTGGTGCCAACGACCCCGGTGTAAGGTGTTGGAAGTCTTGTGGCCTTGTGGGATGGCCAAGACACCAAGTTACCATGTTTAGCAAATATTTAATTAACGAGCAAATTACAAACGATATGGCAAAGTGATACGATTAAAATCTAAACATTACTGAGGGACAACACAATTTAAAGAAAATGAAGTCGAGACTGTCGGTTATAAAGATTGAAATGTAGATAAAAAACACTATTATGTCTAGTATATTATACTATAAAATTCTAAAAAAAATAATTTAATAAAAAAACATAATATAAATCAGACAAAAAAAATTGTCACCGGCTTCAAATTTATATTCGATAAACAAAAATATTTTTACACATAAAATGGGACGACAATACGACACCTTACATGACAGTAAGGCAACCCATCAAAACTTGTAAATGACTTATTTTTTTGTTTTTTTTTAAATTAACAAATTATATTTATAGGAAAATCAAAAACGCAAAAAGTTTAACAAGTATAAAAAATATATTATATATTTATATATAGCAGATGGTCAAGTCAAAACATTACAAAATGAAAGAAATATTATTCAAACATTAAATGGATTTGAGTAAGAAAAGGTCTCAAATAATCATTCCTACCTTTAATTTCTAACAAAAGAATTCAGATATTCGTTAAGCGTTTAAAAAGCAAAAAGAATTTTTGAGCTGCCTAACTGAATAAATGAGAAACTTGAGCACGACAAATTTCAGTCCGGTTCAACCCAAAGAAATGCTTCTTGGTCGAAACTGGTTCAATCTAAAACCACCCAAAACTACCGGTTCAAATAAGGTGAAATGGGTCGGTTTTTATTCGTTTCCCTGTTGAACCAGCCGGTTCAAAACCTTGATTATTGGTGACCCACCTTTCGGACATTTAACTAACGACTCTACGATCGGAGAAAAAATTGATTGATGGATATTATCGATTTAAAAAAAATATCAAGATGATTAGATGAACAACAATCATCAATTTCAATCATTTGAGCATCTTTTGTTGATTTTTAAGGGTCCAGTTATTTTGCATCCTATTTTATAAGGCTATGCGTTATCATCAAGCCTCCATCACTTCACGTAAGCGTCACATAATCAATCAACACAATCACCCCCTTATCATTACACGTCATTATCACATGTGTTATCATTACCTTCTCATCAAGCCCCGTAACCCCCTCATTTTCCCCCTTTCTTCTCCTTCACGCCGTGAAGGTTCTCACAGGCTTGCCACCACATGGTGGACTGGTGGTCACGCCCCTATGTGTTGTGATGGATGTGGGTGTTGAGGGCGTGATGGAGGGTGGTCAATCCCTCCTCAGGCCTCATAACACATGGCCTAATCTAACACCCTATTAACATTATGACAGTCGTAGAGGCTTATATATACGAAACACAGGGGGGGTCCGAAAATTCAAGTGCTCCGGATGAGCCAAGAGAAAAAAGGTTTTTACCAAATTATAAATTTATGCTTTTTTGGTTATATATTTCGTAAATGTATATAATATATAAATGATTTATAATATTTTTGTGCCCTTGAAAAAAAATGGGCCCTGGACGTAGGTCGGGTTTGCCCCTCCACAGGGCCTTTTATTACGAAACATATGACCCCCTTTGACATGTATTGTTTCAACAATAATTGATCACATATATACCTATATAAGAAATACACGAAACCAATTATTAACGTTGGTAAACTCTAATAAAATATGATTGATACTCTAAACCTAAACATCAGATATAGAGGGTGCGAAGCTTAAGAGCTAGCCAGCTGGATATAAGAATAACATGACCTGTTTTTTATTTTGTTTTTTGTTTTTGAAAATATATAGTTGAAGTTGTTGGGTACGTAACCTTTTCTACTCGAAGTCAATGGCTAGCAAGTGTTAGGTTAGAAAATAAAAAAATAAAATAAAAAAGGAAAAAAAAGACACCACTAGTTCTCTTCACGTAATAAAAGCCATGCGTTCATTGTTCTAGAAGGTCACACTACTTTGCTTGCAGACAAGATGAAAGACCACACATAATTAAAATATTTTCATTTTTTATTAACAATAATGCATGGATAACAACATAAATATAAGGTATATTTTTATATTTTATTAGCTTAAGGAGATGATAATAAAGAATTATATTTTATGTGCCGTTCAAAAAAAAATTATATTTTATGTAAATATATATTACTCATTCCAATAATTAATTTAATAAAATGAGTTAATAAAAATACATGTTATAAAACATCAATTTGATAACTAAATGAAAATTAGCAACTTTAGAACTAAGCTAAAGTTTGTGCATATTGTCATATTATTTGAAGCGTAAAGTTTGTGCATATTGTCATATTATTCTTGGCATTGAAGATTAATTTGTTTTTCTTTTATTTTTTATTTTACCGTAGGAACCACTTATATAGTAAACTTTTGGGTTCCTTCAATATCCGTCTAACCGAGAAAAACAGTTAAATCACGGTTGCAATCAACCAGCTCATTTACAACCAAGATTTATGATGTACCTTTCGTTATTATAGAATATACACATGTTAAGTTGCTTGTGTGGTTCTTATAGCTTCTATCGCATCCAAGCCTAGACGCTAGAGCACCAATAATAGGTGCTTTTGTGTAGGACACGTGACATAATTCTCTAACAAATTTTACAAATATATTTATATTTATTAAAGTTATTAATAAAAGTTAATTTTATTTTTTATTGTATTTGTTTTACATTTATACAAGATAAAGTTTATTAAGATAAAGAATTTTGGTAATAGAATAATAATTGTTCTGATTTATACTTAGTCATATTAAATATTTGAAAAATGAAGTGACATGGCAGGACACTTGTAACTATAAAACTACAATGAGACAATGCAAATTAATTAAATGATTTTTCACTAATGATTTCTCCAGAAACACTTGCGTAATAATACACTTTTATTTCCTTTTCGTTTCTTATATTTTAGTGAAAATCACTATAAATTATCAAAATAAGCATCGAGTCGTGATTGTTTTCTATAACCATTGACCATTGTGAAGTAGTCAACACAAACGTGTGGCACGACAAGAAACAATTATGCTAGCCAAAGTGTTTTCCCTAATTTACGGTGTTTATCAGGTCAAATAATGGTTTAGTCGGTTTATTCACATTTGAAATCTTTAGAATCATATCTTAAATCTGACCCAATCCGAAAAAAATATGTTTATCTGATACGAATAAAATAAACAACCCGAATACACATATTTTTATAACTGAAAAACCAAAATAACCCAAATAAACAGAATTTATTTGATTTATTTAAGTTGAATTCGGATATCTAATTCGAATAAACAAGATTTTGCATATCCAATTGTAGATCCAAATAAGAAAACAATTATCCAGATATTCAAACAAGAATTCGAATCTTGTTTCTTGTTTCATGATTCAAATATGATGATTCAGATTTGAGACTTTTTGAATTTCGGTTTTCTTGAACTCGCTACGCTTACCGGTTGCCGGTCGGTAACTCATGCCTCACTAAAAATCTACTTCTTCACTTTTCACTTGACGGTATTGTTAAAATCCAAGTAAATTGTCTCTTGAAGGTAATCTTTACAATGTCAAAGTTAAAACACACATCAATCTTTAAGATATAGTTTTTTTCTTATATTGGAGATTACTACAAATTGTATGGATCATTCTGCAAATTTGGAATAAATTTTAAGAAATTTCATGGAATTGATTTCTAAAAGTCAAAAGTAGGTACTCTGCGTAACAAAAAGATATTTTAAGTTATGTTATATAATTAAAATGATTCATAACAGCATCAAATTAATGCTTTATCTACTTTCGAAATATAGAAATAAATTTGATGGCTGTTCAAAAAAAAAAAGAAATAAATTTGATGGTCAAAATCAACGGTGACCGTTTAAAGAAGCAGAACATTTGAAATGCGTGTGTTGGGACTTAGAATCAGATAGTTTCTGGAAGATTGGAACGATGGCGGAATATGTTTATAATTTGAAAAATCTAGAAGATTTATAACAATTACTCTTGTAGAAAATTATATCTATGTAATATAAAAATTGAAGGTTTGTGAGTGCCATGTGGCACTCAATAAGGCACCTTTTGCACTTCATTTCCCGCTCAAACTATTTTCACATTATTAAATTATTCAAACCATAATTTTAATAAATTGTTGCAATTAACGGCATGAGTGAACTTATTGCAAAGTCTAAGAATTAATTTGTATACATAATGACGTTAATAAATTATTCTGACCATTGTAATTGTTTTTCTTGCGAGTCTGTTTTGGTTTTTTTATATGAAAATTGTAACTGGTATCCTTAAGGACATGTAATGAGATAATTTATCTATTATAATAAATAAAGTTTTAGGGACACTTGTCTTGTTTTTCAACCACCTCAATTTTGTTTTTCCCTCCTCTGTCTCTTATTAAATACATGTTTTGAATTAAGAAAAAAATATTTTTTAATACATTAAAATTATATTAATATCCAAAAACACATTTAAAAAAACAAATTATTATAAAATATTGAATTTTTAAAAAGAAAATTAAAAAAAGAAAAAAAAATTGAAAAAACTATAGTCTTTAAAAAAATTATATAATTATTTTATATTAAAAAATTGTCTTATATTGTTTAAATTTTTAATGATAATTATTTATTATATTTTTTTATTCATCACGTGTAATACACGGGGTGCTAACCTAATATATATATATATATAGATGAGGGTTCCTAAGAAATCATTTTGTAGAAAACTAAGAAAACTAATTACATTTAATACCAATTAATTTTATTTTCATTTTTTTATTTCCTTTTATTGTAAAATAAGAAATGTAAAAAAAACAAAAAAAAAATATTTATTTTAGGTTATTACATATATGTAACTAGTATGTTACACATACTAATTACATATATGCAACTTTATAAGTTACATCCAAAACATTTTTTGTAACATATATGTAAATTCGTGATTTACATATTTTTTTCAAAAAACTTTCTTTTATTATAACATTTCTAACCTTATCATAAAAAATTATGAAAAAAAAATTTCAAAATTTTATTGATTAGTATAAGTTTCTTGGTTTTACCAAAATGAAGAGTTTTTTTCATTAAGCTTCATCTCTCTCTCTCTCTCTCTCTCTATATATATATATATATATATATATATATATATATATATATATGGGTAGGGGATGGTTCCATTGTTAACCATTCCTTATTGCGATAACTCTTGTAAATAATTTCTAAACGGTGATGAATTAGCAAAAACACAAAAAAGAAACCCCCTATTTATGTATAATAAAAACCATGAAAAAAAACAAAGATTCGGGCAGAAAACGCAAAAAATGCCAGGGTTAAGGGTTATCGCAATAAGGAATGGTTAACATTTGATCCTTTCCCTATAAGGGTATATGTAATGGGCGTGACCCTCACCAAGTGACGACTCTCAAGCCCCGGCCACGCCCTTCCCACCTGTTATATATTTTAGTGTAATTGGATATAAAATAATATTAAAGAGTTGGAGATGCGAAGTGCACACTCGTTTAATATTTCTAAGTTCTTGATTCAAGCGCGAGGGTCACGGGGGAGCGCTCCTAGCTGGGTACAAGGGGTAGAGGCCCTGGTGGCGAAACTAAACGAAATTTACTTATTTATTGTGTTCGGAATTGCCTTGACCAGAGACTTGACCCGCGATTTTACTTGCCAAAACCAACCGTCAATAACTACCTTGCGATTGGTCGGTGTTTAACAAAAAAATGAATTCGCCGAAGAATCAATTGAAATTAATATTCCAAAAATTCTCCTTCTTTGATTATTCTAAAATCAAGTTTCTTGAACTCGAAAGGGTATGATTATTTCATATAGTGATTTCATACACAATCCGATAATTTTCCAAGCGATTATTGACGAATTTGCCCAACACCACCACTACAACTCCAGTGTGAAGACAACAGGACAGCAACGACGTGAGCCGAATCAAGGCGTGAGAGGAGAAGAAAAAGGGTAAATGAAGAGGGGTGATGGTTACACATATGTATGTGAAAAGAGGGTAGTGAGAATAATTGTTTACGTAACGCATACATGGTGCTTACGTGAAATTAAGAGGATATGATTGTTACACATAGCCTAAAGGTCATGTTATTTTCACGCCCATCCCACACCGTCTATATTTCTTGTGACGTATAAAGACAATTATTATTTGTAGAATTTCTTAGTGTTAATAATTAAGCTTTTATATGTCTAGTACTCTATTACGCTGTGTTCCCGAGTTTATTAAAGGATGGAAAAGAAAGGAAAAGAAATAAGAGGAAAGGAAAGGAAAAGAATTGATTTCTTTCCTTCCATTTCCTTCCAAATCGGAAGAAAAGAAAAACAAGGAAATTTAGCCTAGGTTTCCTTCCACTTCCCTTCCTTTCTCTCCTTAAATGAAACTCGGGAACACAAAATGTGTTATTTTCTTTTCCCTTCCCTCGTTAAATGAAACTCGGGAACACAAAAATGTTTTCCCTTTCCTTCCATTTCCTTTCTTTTCTTTCGTTAAATGAACTCGGGAACACAGCGTTATAGTCCTATATGTGGCATACAAGTCCTACGTTAGACTTATACGAAACTAATCATTATCAAATCAAGTATAAGATGAAAGAAGTATTAAAACAAAAAAGTTAAAGTCTGTAAATAAACAAGCCTATGTTTAGTTTTAGTAAATTTTTATAAAAAAATATTGATGAAAGTTTCCCTTCTCAGTTATCAATCAAAATTGCTTTCAAGTTTCAACTGACCTTGACGCCGTTAAGAACAAATTACCAAAAGACATCATCTTGAGAATAAAAAGATAAACAAAATCTAAAATTGTTTGTTTCTAATTCAAGATTCTAACACAAAACCCTGCTACAATTCATCTTCATCAAAGATCACCATCTTGTTAAAATTGGATTGAATCTTCTTCCGAATGGCTTTCAGAGAAAAATAAACAAACAAATACAAAAACCCTGGATCTTTCTGCTGCTTTCGAGGAAGAAGATGAAGAGGGATCTGATTTCGACACAAAGGGCATGTAGATCGCGATTGAAGCCATGTGTCGATGCAATCAACGTGAAAGCAGTGGTGGCATTGCGGCAGCCGACGGTAGCGTTGGCCTCTGTCGGCTTTCTGAAGACATACGGCGCAGAACAGGGGTTCGCCGGCGGTGGGTTTGGCGGTGAAGATGGGGAATCGGTGGCGGTGGTGGATGGTTTTGAGTATGCGACGGAGGATGAGAGCGGTGATGATGGTGATGATGATGGTGGATTTGTGGGTTAAGATTAGGAAGATGATGGTGGTTAATTTGGTTGTGATTAGCTCGATTTGATCGGCTTTCATGGCGACAGAAGTGGTCTACGGGGAGGATAACCAAACGCAGAGGTTATCTGTACTATACGATGATATTATATGATCTATATATAGTACGAAAATTTTAATTGTGGCTTTATAATTTTTTTTTTATATTTGGTTTTGTATTATTATATGTAAACATTAGGATTATCTACGTTTTATCACTGGTAGTGAGGACTTTTTTTAATATTAAAACACAGATATGTTTCTTTATATAAAAAACAAATATGATCAAACATGTATAAAATCACATGAGTTATTACTTTTTATATAAAACTGTATAAGTATAATAATGGTAAACATATGTAGAGTAGAGATAAGTAACACAGGTTTTGTAAGGATTGAGTTTAGATAAAAGAAAAAAACAAAAGTACAACATCTATTAGTAACCAAAACAAAACTTAAAAACAAAGTAAGAAAAAGAACTCGCATATTTGGGCGGAAATTCCGTCACGATACCAAATGTTAGATAGCAGACAAAATACAGTAAACCAAAATACAAGAATAAAAGATGTTACAATTGTTGTCACTCTCACATTAAACCCTATAAAACTATAGAAGTTTAATAGAGAAACTAAGTTTATATAAAAGAAAACGAATAATACATATATTAATAAAAAAAAATAAAAGAAAGAAAAAGTAAGGAAGATTGATTGCTAAAAGAAAATTTTAATTAATTCTCTGGGTAGATGTAAATCATGAAAATGTTAGAAAAAATAGATAGAAAAACGAAGATAAGGGACTAAAGTATTATAAATAAAAGTTAAAATTATTTTTTTTAAACTGTTTGGTACAACGACACCCAAGACGGGATTTCATCCGTCCCCTCGGATTTGACGCTCTAGGGCGTATGCCTGAGCCCATCCCAGGAGGAACCCTACAACTGTGTAAACCTCTTGATCTTGCTTCAGCAAATATGACTCAGCCCAGATTCGAACTCAAGACCTCCCATAGGGAAGTAAAAAAGGCTAGAAACTCTTGGTTAAAAGTTAAAATTATATATGTGATAAAAAATAAGGAATAAAGTAAAAGTTTAATTAATTACGTGTGATAAAAAATAAAATAACAAATGAGCCGTAAAAAAAGGTGGTCAGCCACTCAGCCCCACCGACTTTATCAAATGTATTTATTATTATTATTATTATTATTATTATTATTATTATTATTATTATTATTATTATTATTATTATTATTATTATTATTATTATTATTATTATTATTATTATTTACAGGGTAATTGGAAAATATTTAAAGAAATTAAAATCAAAGTCCTATCCAAAATTATTTATAAAACTAAA
Organism: Mikania micrantha; assembly: GCA_009363875.1. Taxonomy (NCBI): domain Eukaryota; kingdom Viridiplantae; phylum Streptophyta; class Magnoliopsida; order Asterales; family Asteraceae; genus Mikania; species Mikania micrantha. Next base: position 50,262,047 of record CM018689.1, on the reverse strand, counting down.
TGCATAAATGATTTATTTAGTTTGATTAAATTTGAGGTTTAATTCTAAAAGTTATAAAAGTATAAATTTAACAAAAACATGTGTTAAAAGTTAACATATATAATCCACGTGTTTGATAAAATTGCATGTTCTATTTACAATATTGAAAATTTTCACATTTAATGCAAACATGTATAAGATAATTGCATAATTAATGTTTTATATTATTATGAACTAGATGGTGCTTGGCGCGCGTTGCTGCGCAAATTTAACACATTTGTTTTGACTCGGGAATGAACTCAAAAGAAAAAAAAACCATCAACGGGTAAAGAGTCGTGACTATAAACAAACCTATTATGAGCCAAGAAGTAAAACAAAAGAAAAACAAAACTAAATAGAACATTTGGAAAAACATCTCAAACTCTCGTGTTATGAGAAATTGTAATGAGTTATCTAAAATAATTTAAAAAAAAATGAATTTCTCATGAAAAAATAAAGAAAAAAATGAATTTATCACGGAAAATGAATTTATCTTACGAAAAAATGAATATCTCGTGAGAAAATGAACAGGGAAAATGAATTTATCTAGCGAAAAAATGAAAATCTCGTGAAAAATGAATTTCTCGCGAAATTGTAATGGGTTATCTAAAAGATTTTCTCACGAAAAAATAAAGAAAAAAATGAATTTTTCACGGAAAATGAATTTATCTTGCGAAAAAACGAATATCTCGTGAGAAAATGAACATGAAAAATGAATTTATCTCACGAAAAAATGAATATCTAGTGCGAAAATGAATTTCTCTCCCGAAAAAATGAATATATCGTGCGAAAAACGAAGTTCTTTAGAAAAAACGAATATCTCGTGAGAAAATGAACACAAAAAATGAATTTATCTCGCGAAAAAATGAATATATCGTGCGAAAAATGAAGTTCTTGCGAAAAAACGAATATCTCGCGAGAAAATGAACACGAAAAATGAATTTATCTCGAGAAAAAATGAATATCTCGTGCGAAAATGAATTTATCTGGCGAAAAAATGAATATATCGTGCGAAAAATGAATTTATCGCGAGAAATCAATATCTCGCGATATTTACTATTCATAATTTAGTTTTGTATATATAGATAATTACATATTTAGTCTCTAAATAAATTACAATTAATATATGTATTAAAAACCAAAAATGGTTTGAGAAGAGAATTCACTGTTTCTTTAATTACAACTTCTGATGCAGGTGGTACAACGTCATTCTCCTTTTGTAAAAAGGTAAACCCTTTCATCACCGTCACCACCAAATCACCAATCCCCCCAGATCATCTTCATACCCCGTATCATCTTCATCCCCCAGATCTTCTTTTCCCAACTTTTCAGCATCTTCTCACCACCATCGTCTCCTGCCGCCCTCCCCTGCCTCCTGCAGTCGTCCACCACCCTATATATTAAAAACCAAAGTTTTTGTGTGAGGCAAAATTATTGTTCCTCTTTTACAAGTCTTGAAGCACAATTTACAACCAAGGGAGGAGGAAACGTGAGAACACCCGCGGTTTTAATTCGTCAAAATGAGGGCGCTCCACAAAATCCCAAATTTCAGACGAATTTAGAAGCAACAGCGGCAACCACCAATGGCAAAATCCCCAAATCGAACCATTTCGTCTCTTCGAGTTCTCCCATTGTTGAATTCGAAGCGTTATGGAAGCCATCAAGACAATTACCCGTCGTCAGTCTCACTCTCTCATCTGCCATCGTCATTCGTCATTCTCATCTGTTGAATTCGAACAATTCGTTATCTGTTGGGGACTTGGGGCATCGACATCAGCCCGACGCAGCAGTGGGCTGTGCGTGTGCGCAGGGACCAGGGTGGTCGGCGTCGCCTGTGGGCTGCCGGCTGTGCGCAGGGAGCCAGGGACCTTCGGCAGTGGGCTGTGGCGCTGTGCGCAGCTCCTTTAGGGTTGTGCTGCACTGCTGCTGTGTTTGGTTCGTAGATCTAAACGTCTCATTCTTTAATTTTATTTGATTTCTAATTGCTAAAAGCCTAAAGGAGTAAAGGTATGACTTCCTAATTTTCTCAACTTTACAGTCATTTCATCTAAATTTCATTTGCCTATTGTTATACTGTTAAATGTTAATTTTTAATCAATTATTTGCTACAGCCTAAAGATTATTAATTTTATTTGCTAAATTGCTAATTTGCTAATTGCTAAAGGTTCAGAAAACCCAACTGTTTTATTTGCTAAACTGTTAATCGCTATTTAGGTTTTATTGTTTTATATTGACTCATTGTCTCATTAATCGTTATGTCAAATAGAAATAGGAAATACGAATCTGGATACTCAACAACGAAAAAGAAATTAAAATTAGATGGTATAGTTGAAAAGGAAAAAGGATCATTCCTAAAGTATGTTACCGTTACAAAAAAAAGGTGCAAACAACGAACAAGACAATGTAGATCATGAACAACAAAATATAGGTAATGAACGAGAAAATTCAAATAAGGAACAACAAAATGTAGAGAATGAACAACCATATGTAGGTAATAAACAACAAAATCCAAGTAAATAAAAAAAAATATTTTTTTTAAAAAAATTGATTTAGAATATTTTATCAAAGAATTTGCTTCTAAAAAAGCCAAAAAAATAAATTTAATTCAAATAATTTATACAATTAACAAATATATAAATAAATTTTTTTAACTCCGTCGTATATAAACTTTTAGTTTATTATTACCGGTTCCAAGCCCGGATAAAGGAGGAGGGTTTTAAACATAACTATTAGGTGTAAGAGAAGGGCATCGGATTTAAGTTTTGCCAAGACGATAAACACATTATGTTTCTCCAAGGTGCTACAACCATATAAACTTATTTATATAACAAAACCGCCGCAACGCGCTGGTCGTTATTTCTAGTTATATATACATACCTTAATCACCGTCGTTTTTCCGTTAATAAAAACTACCCCCGTTAAAATCCGTTAACTTTCAACCATAATTCCGTTAACTTTCAACAATAATTATCGATTTCCAGAATTAAAACCATATTTGTGACGGTCCAATACTCCAATCTCATTCGATTAAAATGCTTGCATCTGCCATACTTTACAATTTACAAAACTAATGCCACTTACAAAAGTATGTTTTCATTTTTCTTCACACGCTTCGTCATTTCCGATATTTCTCCGTCTTCCCCACAGAAACCCTAAATTCCAGATTCTATTGCATACATTCAACCGCATACGTCTTGATCTTGAAATCGTACATGTTTGTTTGTCTTGAAATCAATTTTCACAATTTTACGCATCTGGGTTATTTTCTTTAAATTTTAATGTTCTTTTTGATGTATTTTTTGCTTACTATTTTCTGAACCAGGATTCTTCCACATATATATTACATCATCTCTTTCATACTGTTCTTATTCGAAATTCTGTCATTATTTTTTACAATTACGCATCTAGGTTGTTTTTCTTACAATTTTCATTTCATGTTTTCGTGTTAATTTCTTCATATACTCTGGATTACGCCACCGATTCTGTATTATCTCATAGTTGCCCTCAAACTCTGACATCATTGTTTCCCTACCATCGTTGATCGCTTATATCAGGTGTGTTTCATTGTCCTCTTACTATTTTTGTATCTTTGGTGATACTGGTGATTACTTTGTAATTTGTTAGGGTATACTCTTACAATAAAATATATCTATATAATTCGATAAGAATAAATTAAGCCATCTATTGAAATAAACACGCATTATAATGTTATAGATCATACATATTACAGTTTTTGATTAATATCATTTGGGATTAATAATAAAATATATGTATATAAGTCGATTAGAATTAATTAAATCCTCTATTGAAATAATCAGACATTATAATGTTATAGATCATACATATTATAGTTGTTCATTTATTTCATTTGTGATTAATAATATATTAAACAACAGCAACATATGCCTATTTTTTAACAAAAAAGATTAGAACCAATGAAAACTATCAAGTTAATGTATGATAATGCACATACAATTATACATAATGCTTTTAGTGGTTAATTAAAAAGTTATAAAAAAATTGGAACTGAAGTAAACAACACAAATGGATTTAGATGCAAATTTGAACAAACAAAAGTGATTTTAAACTATAATTGTTGACTTTATACTCAATCTAAAATTAATAGACAATTGATACTAATATTTCAAACATCCAAAATTTCAATTTATAAATCGTGAATGATTTTACAAATAAACATTTTTCCTAATATGTTTTTACCAATGTCGCTGTTTAAAAATAACCCGATTAAACTATCATAAACATGGTTAAGTTGGATACTTATTTTACTGACATTACCTACAATTTAGCATTTCAAATCACAAAGCAATGAACTCGCGGCATCGCGCGGGCTCATTTACTAGTTATATTTAAACAATGATTTTGCATGTGTGTTGCGATGGCAACCTACACATCGAACAAGATAAGAAAACGATCTCATATGACAGAAACTCAAATCGGATACAGATCATCAATCATGATAAAATCTTAAAGCGTAAAGCGTAAAATTTTAAAAAATAATAATAACAATACAAACATCATAAAAGGTGTATTATATGCTATTATCCAATTAAAATTCTAAAAACAGTTGAGTTATACAGACTACTTAATCACAATTGTGGTGATAATGTCCAACGAATATCAAAATCACAAACAAAAAGGCCGTAATAGACAGTCCTAAAACACTAAATCAAAAACATGAACCCAAATATAAGTCGTATTGTTAAAAATTGTAGAACCAAAACAATCAAAAACATGTGTACCATATCAAGAAACATGAACTTAACATAAAAATGCAACATAATAGTAAAAAAAACATGGTAAAAAATATTAAGAAACACAATATAAGTTAAGCGTTCAGTATTAAAACCATTTAAGACTTTTAAGTCAAAAGAATAAAAGAAACGTTAAAATAAATTTTGACCAAATTATAAAGTTACCAATTGAAAGTTCATGAGGTAGTATTCAACTTGAAATCGATTCACTCACACATTATACCACTTATTTTAATCTAACATGATCAACCTAATATTATAACATAGATTTCTCAAAAATTTATAAAATGAGCAAGACTTGTGGTGTAATTCTATTATAATCAAACTAAAGAATATCATTATTATTTCATTGGTGTAACGATGTCCTAAATTTCCAATTCAAGTCGGGTTGGTGACCTAAATAATGATAACTTTTGTTGTTAGGGTTAGGGGTGTGCATGAAACCAAAAAACATACAAACCATCAGGTTTGATATAAATTTTATAAAAATCGAAAGTTTGGGCGGGTTTTAGTTTTACCTAAAAGACAAACTGAAAAAACCGATGTATGTGTATGTGTGTGTATTAACTTTCAAAAATTTAAAAGATTTTTGTATATAATCTTAAAGATTTTTGTATATACAAATGATTTTTAAATATAATTTTAAATGTTAAATAGTATTTAGTTCAAATTTTCTGAAGTACAAATACAATATGTTGGGTTTATAAGCCAAAAAATTATAAGCTAAGTAGAAAAACTGAAAAAACTCAAACACAAACCAAACTCAAATGAGTTTTAAAAAATCGAAACCGAAAAATCGAAACCCAAACGGATTAAAAAACCCATAACCAAAATTTTCGGTTTTTGGTTTGTACTAAGTCAAAAACTGACCCATACATACCTTGTAACTGCTATAATTGATGAAACTGATAATTTAGACAGTGTTTTTCTATATAATTCTGATCATAAAAGGTTAATGAACATATCAATAAGTATCACAAACATCTATCTATATTAATAAAAAAAGTAGTTACATAGACGTGTTATTTTGTAGTTCATAGTAACTTTTATTCACATTTGAGGACACGTATAACTTTTTGATTCATTCTCACACTTATTTTAACCACTTCTACCTTTTATTAATTAATAATTTAAAAAATATTTAATAATTTAACACAAATTTAGATATTAATTAATTTTTTATACTAAAAGATTTATTTTGAATTTTTAAATTTTTATTTGTTGTCAATTATATTATTTAATCATTTTAAAATTTCTAAATTAAAGTTACTAATTACAATTTATTTTTTCCCTACTCAACTCATGTAATACACAGTTTTTTCAACCTAATAATAACTAAAGTGCTTAATCGAATTTAATACATATATATATATATTTTTTTTTTGTTTTTAAGTGTTTCATATATATTTATTTTTTATAATTATATATAAAAGTTATGTTTTCATGCAAAAAGGGTTGTGTAAAAGTTACACTCTTATACGTCCACCATACAACCCATACAGGGTAGTATAAGCCATATAACACATACAATACGATACGCACACGGGTCACATGAGTTTGATCAGGCGCATACGTAGGTGGGGATCGGATTATAAGAAAATTCAAGAGAACAATACGGATTGTATAGGAATTATACGTCCTTTATTTAAAATTAATTTTGTTATTATATACGGCTGCTGTATGATTATAATATATGTAACGCATATCTGTTTTTATATATTTTTTACATAAAAAAAGTTAATAAAAACAAAAACTGAGTTGTTAAATGTTGCGTGGAATCCTGCCGTTTTGTGATCAATAGATTCTCCTCATAAAGCATAGGTTTATGTGTGACTTCCAACTTGTGACGGATATTTTAGTGATTAAAATCTATTACTTTAACATAGATGGTTAGTAAATTTTTGGGTTGTTGCAAGGTTATAGTAAAAAGATAGTTATTTACTTATTTTAATATATTATATATGTATAGACAGAGTTAACATCGGTATAATGTTTAGATTTATGTTATTTTAAGTTTTTAGTTAAAAGTTTTCACTACTATGAACTCTAAAATGCTGATAAATTTACAAATAAACATAAAGGCAGAAAGTAACGCATACGTATAACAATAATGTTCCATAAAAACAAAAAAATGGATTTATTTTGATGAGCGTATGTTAGTTATTAATTTTAAAATAAGTTATTATTTGTTCCTATATATACATAGGGAAGGATTTATAAAAAAAATCAACTTTTGAGAAAACTACCCTTAACCAGTTATATAATTTATGGATTATTTATTAATTTAATTTAATTTTAAAGATATCTATATAATATTACACATTTTATCAAAAAAAAATAATAATAATAAAATAATCATAAGAATTTCGTTATGTATATGTAATAAGTACTTCTTTCGTTTATTAAAGCATTTATGTGACGAACTTTTTTATGCTTTATATTTTTGTTTTTGATTTTTTATTATGTATCTTATTTGCTGTATTTTTATAAAATATAGTTTATATTTTTTTAGAACGTGGTAAATATACCAAAAATATAATACATTTAAAAAAATGTAAATTGTTATTTTTTATATATCATTACTATATTCGTAGTAAAATAAAAATTGTTTAATTTTATGATGTAATTTTTATAAAAATAATATCATAAAAAATATATTTAAAAAATAAAAGACTTGAAATTTTAAGTAAAGATACTATACTCAAATTACTATTTTTTTCACATGTTAATATTCCTTTGTTTTCAATTATTTTCTACAAAAATATATACATATTTTTTTATTTAGAACACGTTTATTTAAAGCTAACAGAGCCAATAGTGGTTACGGGTTAGAAAAACGGACGATATTGGTATTGAGGGGGATGGGATGGGATGGGGATGTAGCCTGTGCCTGTGGCATGTGGGTCTTCCGCAAGTCATAAAAGTCAAGTTTTACTTGTTCTAGAAGCTTAACACTCTTCTTTTAAGATAAGATTAAAAGAATATAAATAAATATAATATTCAATTTATTATAATAGAAAGAATAAATAAGCTTTAAACTATGCCATAATTATTACTCCATATCAACTCTCGTGTGGTTATGATTAGTAAAACTTTTTGTTAGTTCAACCCTTTTTACATATTTTATAAATATACTAGATTAAACCCCGTGTTACACGGATTTAATATAAAATATAAAATAGTTAATAATTGAAATTTATAAATTATAAAATAACATTTTAATACAAAATGTTTAAAATACGTATTAATAGGTACTTGAAGTAATAAAACAATGATCAAAAACTTTATTTTTAAAAGAAATTAATTTTTAAAAATTTAATACTAAAAATTATCATCTGTTTATAAAAAAACTATTCTTTAAAATCTACGTATTATAGTCTATTTTATTTTTAAATTTTTTTGGAATACATGAATTTTAGAAAAAAATTCTAATAAATACCGGTTTAAAAATTATTTATTTCTTAAAAATATTAATTTAAAAAAAATCATATCTTAGAATTTTTTTAAAGTATTTTTATAATAAAATATTTTTTTAATTAATTATAAAACTTTTTAGTATTAAAAAGGTCAATAATATCATTAATATTATAATAATTTAATATGATAGTTAATAAACTTATTTAATAAGAGTGAAGATTTAATGAGATGATAATAAGTTGCCAAGTGGCACAATTAGACTAAAATTGTGACAAGTGGCAAACAAAGTTTTTGTTTATTAAGATAGTAAGATAAGATTAACATACGTCTCTTTTTGTTATCATTGTGAGTTTTTTTTAAACAAGGTCGTCTATTAAATTTTAGGCATCTCTTTTGTTTTGGTTAAAAGCAATGTTTTCAGGACCGGGCCGGACGTCGAACCGCTATCTTTACTGGCCAGAAGTCGGATCGGTCGAACCGGATTTAAAAACCTGATGATTTTTTAAACATTTTATATATATATATATATATATATATATATATAAAATCAAAAAAAAATTAAAAAAAGCCGGTTCAACCACCGGTCCAACCGGCCGGTTCACCCACCGGTTCCCGGTCCGACCGGTTGGTCCAGTTTTCAAAGCACTGGTTAAAAGCGTTATTGGTAGTACACACATATCTGTACTCTCTATTAAAAGAATAAATATTTTGTCATATGTCAATTTATTATGTTATTATTGACACAAGTTATTTTTTAAAAAAAATTATTACCACATGTCTTTTTTTAATCTTTACAAACTTTGTCTCTCATATTAAATGATAATTATAATTATATTCTTTAATTTAAAGAATCTATACTCTCTAATAAAAGAGTAAATATTTTGTCATATGTCAATTTATTAGGTTATTATTGACACATGTTATTTTTTTAAAAAAATTATTGCCACATGTCATTTTTTAATCTTTACAACCTTTGTCTCTCATATTAAATGATAATTATAATTATATTCTTTAATTTAAAGAATTTTAAATCTAATGACTATTGACTTTATAACTTTTTTCATATTAAAAAACATACTTAAACAAAGTTTACAAAATATGAAAATTTTCTAAAAATGAAGTTTTTTAAAAAATAAGAATTATTTTAAATTTGTAGTTTTAAGAAAAATAAAAGTTTTGTAAAAATAAGTTTTTTTTTTTAAAAAAACAAGTTATTTAAAACAAATTTTCTTAAAAAGTATATACAATTTCAGTTTTAAACCCGTGTAATACACGAGATTTTACCTAGTAATATATATTTGTGTGGCTATCTAAGGGTCAAAGTAAAATTTTTCTAATTTTAACATTATATTATTTATTTTGTGAAAATAACGTTAAAATGATTAGTATGATTAAATTCAAACGATAACTTTGAGCCGGGAACTTCTTTGTAGCTGCATTTTTATCTCAACTGGGATAGATGTAAGGTTTATGTCCATAATTTCCGCTAATTAAAACATTACTGAAAAGTGAGAATATACTTGGTAAATTTGTTTGTTTGTTTGTTTGTTTTCGATAACTAAAGTTTATTTATATTATATTATTCGTATTTATAATATTTTACTGTTAATTTTTTTTCTTTATAACCGTTATTTTAATTTAATATGTATTTTCGTTTAAGTTTTCGTGTGTTAAAAATAATTTTCTCAACCGTCATAAAACGGATGACTTTAATCTGATCGGCAAATCACGTAAATGTCCTTTATTTGACTATAAACATGTTAGTGACATCCTTTTCACTTTTCACAAGATTTATAGTGATCCTCTTGCTAATAATAAACATAAAGTTTATCTCATCTTTTTGCACATAGATTCATATAATACCTTTATATGTTACTTTGAAAGTTTTATGGTTGTTTTTTTGTCTTATCAAATTAATTTCTAGCATTTCAATTTTTCTCAAACATCAAATCTGTTGTATTCATAAACTACCTTAAACTCAAATATATCATTACATAGAATTAAACCTATCCAACGAAGTTAGCCTTTTAGTTAAAGATTGACACTTTATTCTTAGAGACCAGGGGTTAAATCTCACTTAATTATGACACTTTAATGGATATCATGTGAAGGGAGGAAACTTGAGCTTAATCTCTGGTTCTGAACCAATGGGAGACGAAGGTTTACATACTCCACATGGTTTCCGCGTATTAGGGGGTACAGTCTCACGATTTGCGGTCGAAGAATCAATCTTGTTACCAACCTTCAGAATAGTTGAGGGTATCACATCGAGGCCCACTATCAGTTAAAAAAAGAAAATAGAATTAAACTTTGATTTCACTTTCTAATTGACAAACCCCCTATTATTTGCGTTTTCTTTACAAACATCAAAATCTATAGTGTCTGGAATTTTGAGATATAGTTGGGTTTACCAACCCATCATTTTTCTTCTCTTTTAAATCATGTCATATTAATTAAAAAATATAATAAAATGTATTTAATTCTTTATTTTGTGAGTTTATTATTTGTTTGTTAAAAATATACGACGTTAACTTACAAATTAAATATATAGCTAATATGCTGAAGCAGCTATATATACATGATTTCGACAAAATCGTGTAATAGCATATGCTATAAAAAATATAGATAAATATTGCAAAATTATAAATTTATAAATATTATTACATGTTTTCAGTATATTTATTTGAGTTGTAATATGAACTATGAAGTTTCACTTAAGTTGCAAACAATTCGAATTTAGTGAATCAGTCAACGGATATTTATTTGAGTTGTAATATGAACTATGAAGTTTCACTTATGTTGCAAACAATTCGAATTTAGTGAATCAGTCAACGGATATTTTATAACTTTTTTTTCATTTAATTAAACAAATAAAAAAACTAATGTTCATTAGTTAATGAACATAGTTACATAAAATATATATTTCCTTGGCATTTATATATGTTTTCTAAGATCAGGTATGTTTGTGCGCTAAAATCCAGCGTACCTCTAAAATCTCATCCTGATCCAAATTTGTTACGAACTTTAATCCAACCTGTCTATTTTATAATGCTTACAATTTACCCGTATATAAGTTGTCCCAAAATCAAGAGGTTAAGAATAATTTGTTGTTAGTATAATTAATAGATTTTCATTTTTATAAGTGAAAAAACCATGCAACATGTGCAGTAACTTTATGATAAAATTTCGTTTGAACATAACCTACTAGAAAAATTATTTGCTTTAGCATCAAAACACTAGAAAACTATAAACCTTCATCGAATTTAAATTACTTCATCATGATAGGATATTTTTAATGGATTATCCTATAGCTAGCATAACCATATTTTATTTTTGATACTCAAGTTTTATTTATTATACTCATAATTCGATTCCTTGTGACTAATTAGTTTGGTCTCCAACGCTAACATATTTGTTAGAAATCCCCTTCATTTATTTATTTATAACAAAGGTTAGAAAACTTGTACAATATAAATAAATATTAAATTGTAATTAGTTAATGATATAATAATTATCCGTATATTAGTTTTATATTATTTTAATATCATTATTATTTAACTTTATTATTTAATAATAGGAAAAAACATGAAAATATGAGTGACAAAACACAAAAGAGTGACACATGTTTTCTCATTAGGTTGGAGAGAGAGACATGATTATTATGCCCCTCTTACAAACTAAAAAAAAAAAACCTATTCATTATCTTTCTTCCTCCTCACTTTAAAAAGCTAATCCAAATTAGGTTATTAGGTCAGAATCAAACAACCCAAAATACCAATTTTCAATACAAATTCCAAAATCAAATATTCTCAAACCCTACTAAAACACTATAAAGTCGGAATGACACGAAAGATGATCCATAAGATCGTTAGATCTTCTACCTATTATAACATTTTGCAATTAGTAGAGATGATTAGAATCTTCATATATTATTGTTTGAGAAAATGTTTGAAACTCGATTTTGATTTTTAGTGTCTCGTATCTTCATGGTAATTCTCTTATTGATGCTTATTGTATCGTTCAGAGCATGTGAATTATTGAATTAATGACTTTTTATTAAACAAAATATTTTACATCAATTGTCTTAAATAAAATAAGATTTTATACATAAAAATATACAATTAAATTGCACAAATCAACACCTACCAAGTTCCATTAAATGTCAATAACCTCTCATGACTCTTTCCCTTGCAAGTTGGGATATCACGCCTTCCTAAAATACGCACTTAAACAAGTCCGTTGATGCTGGTAACTTCTAAGTTGTCCTCTCGATTGTGATCTAGTGGTAAGGGGTGATAATCTATAATGAAGGTTTAGGGTTCAAAACATTGTGCCACTCAACTTTCTCTGAGTCACGTGATTTACCTCACTCGTGTTAACCGTGAGACCGGTCAGTGAGGGTCGTCTAATGGTTGTGTTCGCCATTTTTTTTCTAAGTTACATATTTCAAAACGTGACTCTTTAACAAATGTCATGTCATTACAATTGTCCTATTACCAAATATATTTAAACTAGACATAACTCTATACCTCACATGTGTTTGCAAATTTCACGTCACGCCTTTACTCTTTGACACCATCAAGTCTTACTTATGTGAAAAACAAACCTTAAACTAGGAGTGTTACAAAAGATTAGAAATATATAAACGATGAGTTGAGAGACCTGGGGATGAAGGCAGTTATTGGTGCAAAAATTCAATTTTTCTCATGCTTTAAGACCTTCAACTTCGTTTCTTGATTTTTCCCGGCCATATCTAAACCTCCCTCAACACGAACCATGCACAAAACTTGACTTATCACCCATTACTCGACACTTTACAAGGGAAGGGGGTGAGGATTACCAAAAGTGGAGTCGATTGGATGCATAGGTCGCCTGAGAAGGTCATTTTAGCCACTAGGAAATCGACAAGGGTGGTACATAGGTCACACTCAGTGGCGTCCTCAGTACTATGCCTGACAAAATGGGCGGGTTAGGTCGGGTTGGGTACGGGTCAGAACGGGTTCGGGTCAGGATGGGTGTGGGTCAGAACGAGTTTTAAGCAAAATAAGTTCGGATCTAAATGGATTGTTCTTAAAAAACATCAATTTAATTTAACTTAATATGTATTATAAGTAAACAAATAGTCCATTTGGATAATTTTTAGTGATTTTTTCATCAAATATGTTATTAATCGTTCTTAAATGTTTGAATCCATTGCATTTACATACTTTTTTGGTTGCCCATCTTGACTTGCATTGTATTTAAGTGTTACCCATCCCAACCCATTCAATATTATGATATTACCCATTTCAACCCATTATACTACAATTGTTTATCCAAACCAACCCATTTCCTTTAACATGGGTAAAAATTGCCACCTCTAGTCCTCACTAAAGAAGCCACGGGAAGCCGTCCACCTTGGACAAAAAATTAGTAGTAGTAGTAGTATGTATGCATGTATGTATTAAAATTCCAATCGCCCTCCATAAATTTTGCAATCGTCCTCCTTTAACTTTTAATTTTAAGTTTTAGTTAATAAAACTAAGTCGAAAAATGCCCAACAAATAATTTAAACACAATTTGAAACCAAGTCTAGTATTAATTTTAGTAAGCAAAACCACCACTAGCTCATTTTAGACAACTTCATTATTAGTATTAATTAATTTTAGTAAGCAAAACCACCATTAGCTCATTTTAGACAACTTCATTATTAATTTTAATAACCTATTAACATAATACTTCAAGTCAGATTTGTGTAATCGGATTGATGATGGGAATTTAAGAGATAATTGTATTTGTTTTGTGGAGAAATATTTACTTAGTAAAGTCTGTCTATACGTTGTTTTGGATATATTTCAAAAATAAAACTTTAAAGAGAACGACTTTACATGTTTTGTTTTTTTTATTATGCTTTTGTTTATAAAATACATGACCTGAATTGATCGGATCCAACCCGACTTGAACAAAATAGAAAAAAAAATATAATATCGATAATCAAATAACTTAAAAAAATTTGCCAATCATGAAAACATTTCTGGGTCTGTCACTAGTCATACTAATTAGTAATTACTATCTATAGTTCTATACTATCACATATGTCCGGATTTGAATCTTAGTCTTCTATTTCTAGAGATAAGACTTCTGTCGAAAGAGAGAATTTCACAATCAACTTCTGTTTTTCATGTAGCAGTTGAATCCCACTTGTTTTTATTTTTATTTTTAAATTTGACTTTTAGAATATATTTTTACTAGAAAGGCTATTTTATTTATTATTAATTTGAAAGAAATTATATATTTCATTCACTTCATGTGTAATTTCTGTTACTTTCAAGTGAACAAACAAACCATGAGTAACATAAATAAAACCTAAGGCTTAAACATCTACATTGGTCATAACTAATGAATAATTCATAATATTAATCCATCATAATTAGTTGTTTTTTAAGAATTTAAACAAGTATTTAAAAAATTACAAGATATATATACCAACAAAAAAAACAGGTTAATTATTGAAGGTGTGACAGAATGTCCTATCCATGCATCCAGTTTCCAAACAAAATTTCACAAGAGATGAAATTAGGTAAAGTTGGTTGGGAGTCGGTGGGTCCTTATTATTGTCCTGGTTTTAGGAGATCAACAAAGACAAGTGGTACCAACTTCAATATATAAATGCAATTTCTTTAATTAGGGAGTTATCTTTATAATATAATAATATAATATTGGTGTGTTATGCTATTTTATTAAATGTTTCATGTGTCGTAAGTGCATATTCTATTATTCTTGTATTGGTTGCATTTTGTGAGTTATAATTAGAAGGATATCTTGGTACATCACTAAAGTAGATTTTTCACTTGTCGGGTAAAAATCAAAAGCAAAATTTTTATTACCATGGGTAATCATAATACCTAAATCCACATATAATCAAATTGGAACATCAAATTGGAACCCCAAGTGCTCCTAGTATCACCTGATTTCGTGATATAATTTTGTTAACAAGAAATTAAAGGCCTTGTGTTTTACATACAAGTCAAAATCTAAGATATCAATGTATTGTGTTTATGTTGTTCATCATAAAACATGCTTAGATTAAGATGCCTATATTTTATAAAATCAGAAGGATACCTCATTTAGTTATTAGATTGGTACCAAAGGGGCATTTGTCCAAATCGGTGTTCTCAGAACCGAACCAGACCGGTCGGACTGGGAACCGGTGGGGTGACCGGCCCAATGTGAGTATGCGAACCACCCTCTCAAGAACCGGCCAGTTGAGCTGATTCACCGGTCAAACCGGGAACCGGTTACCGATTCACTGGTTGGATCGGTTTTCAGTTTTTTTAACTAAAATCCAAAGTATGAAACATTAAAACTAAACCATGTATTTTTTTAACATAATCATGTTAGTTTAAACATTAAATATGTTTGTTTAAATATGTTTATAATTCTATAATTTTTTTTGAAATATTTTATTTATTTATTATATCAATCGGTTCTTAAATGCAGTCCGACCAGTTACCACTAAGACGTTTGGTTCGACGTCCAGTCCGGTTCTGAAAACATTGGTCCAAATCCCAATAGTACCAAAGGGTGTTTTTTTTTTTGAACGGCCAACTAATCAACTGCCGGGTACTCCGTATGCGGCCCCCAATAGCTAAAGGATGCCCAAGCTGGCCACTAGTCTAGACGGACGGAGCCCCTAGTCCACTAGCCACCAATTTCTGGGGAAAACTCGACCTAAACACCCGCCTAAAGGCATGACGGTGGAAGGTCGGTAAAACCGGGTGGGATCAAGAATCGAACCCAGGATCTGGGTCTTCTATCACTTCTCTCATACTTCCATTTTACCACTAGGACAAGACATCTTTGGTACCAAAGGGTGTTAAAGTGTTCCTTTCTAAAATAGGTTTAAAGGTTCCAGTTTCACAGTGGACAAAAAAGATAGAAAAACTGTTAGGAAAAAAAACTAATCTGACTCATCCGACCCAACCTTAACAATTTCTTTCTTTTTTTTATTGTAAATTAAGTTGATAAACACTTTCACAGCAGGATCTCATATAATGGATTAAACGCTAATATGAAGAAATGAAGAAGAGAGTGCTATAGAAAGTGACTGTCATGACTAGATAGTAGATAGCTTTGCTGTTTAAATATAGTGAGATCGCCAAACATATTGGTCTAGAGAAAAAGAACTTGAGTATGACACCAAATAGATACCTTGTTACCATCCGGAAAATGATGATAAAATGACTGTGTTTGAACAGATAACGGTTGTCTTTTAGGATCACATGACAAAATCTCATAAGATATTTTATTTAAAATTGATTATTATGTTGAATAAATTAAATGCATATTACATTAAAAAGTCTAGAAGACTCAAAGCCCCGTACAATAACCAATAGGGTCGAAAGTCGAAATCATGATAACAGGGCTATCTCAATCATTCTGTAGGTTATACGCAGATTCAATAACAGTTACGTTAAGGAAACCTTCTTCTGTTATTCGGACTTGAGACCGTCAATAATAAACTAAAGTTTATATTTGATAGAGATAAAAAAATTTGTTTATATTTACATGTATAAAATATTTAGAATAAATTTATTTTTCTAGTTTCTAAAACATTTTTTTTTAAAAAATATCATTTTCAATTGAATATTAAAAGGTTTTTATGTAACCATTTGTTGTATCTTTCATTCCCTTTAGAGCTTCCAAGATAAAAAAGACCCACAGACTAAAAAAACCTCACTGCATATATATTTTTTTTAAAAATAAGATGTATATTTTTAAAGGTCGTAAGTCCTTGCTTGAATTGTTTGTTTCATTGAACTGGGCACGCCTCCAGTAGTCAATGAATAAAACAGAAATAATAATTAGAATCTTTATGTAGCATGAATATATATACACATATATACACACAAAAAAAAACAAAAGAAAAAAAATGTCACAGAAATAATCAAACAACATCACATGCACATGCTACATCTATTATTTCTACTTGTATTAAATCCGGTCAATATGTTTGCTGTTTAAAGGCAATCCTATCTACTAGACTTTAAATCAGCTTCACGTTTTAAGCGAGTCTAGACCAGTGCCGTAACCACTAACCACGTAGATTTTAAGGGGGCAGCTGCCCACCTTGAATAAAAAATTTAGTAGTATATATATGTTAAAATTTCGATCGTTTCTGTAAAATTTTGCAATCTCCCTCTTAAACTTTTAAATTCGAAATGTTAGTTTATAAAATTAAGTTGACAAAGACTCAACTAATAATTTAAACTTAATTTAAACCAAGTTTTGTATTAATTATAATAAGTCAAACAACCGCTAACTCGTTTTATACAACTTCATTATTAATGTTAATAACTTATTTAAAATATAATACTTGAAGCCATATTTGCGCAACTAGATTAGTGATATAAATTTAAGCTATAATGTATTTGTTTTATATAGAAAGAGTTGCTATATGAAATTTAGTTTGATTTTTTTAACACAACACGACCCAAACTGACTTGGCCCAACTTGAACACAAACGTCCTTAAAAAATATCCGCCTCCCCTGAAAGAAATTACGTGGTCCGCCACTGGTCTAAACCAAATATCTTTTGAAAAAGAAACACAACTCATCGCTAATGATGTAGGTTATGATTGTGATTACGATAATATATGTTTTCTTAACACCAATTTTTTTCCGTCTTTTTTGTTCACTATAAGACTTGAACTGTCAATTTATTTAAGAGAGAAATATTTTAACATCATGTTGGTACCATTATGACAAATGACATTTGATACGGTAATGGGTTTTTAAGACACTAAAACTTAATTAAACATTTAACAATTATTTTCCATTCTCTTATTTTAATGTTATTTCACTATCATATCTTTACTTTTAATATTATTTAACTGAATATTTAATTTTAAGGGGTATTTTTTTGGACATAGACATCAATACATCATCAACAGAAAACGAAAATGAAATATCGTTGTAGAAGTTACCCAAACAAGTAAACACAAGATCTTTGAATATTTTATATAAGGTAAGTAATTGTTTTTAAGTATTCTATATAGTATATATATACCAAAAAACACGGCTAATGAACGGTAAATATGTTTTTTTCTTAGTTATTTTAACTCAAAACCATAATATATTTCTAAAGTTTTAATTGAAGTTTGCAAGTTGTATGATAAGATTGCTAATGTGACAAAAAAAAAATGATTAACGTTAACGGAAGTAGGGCATGAAACTTTGAAAGCCATCTTTAGTCTACGAGATCAACGGATCACATGGTAAGACTACCCGCAACGTAAATGATGCATTTACTACAAGCATCGTAGTTATCACTGTCATATTATCTTTTTACTCATTCTTTCTACATGCATCATCTCCCTCTTTTTTAACTCCAACACATTCTTATCACATGCATCATCTCTCTCTCACATCACCAACCCATCTTTATCACATCCATCATCTCTCTCTCACATCATCAACCCATCCTTCCGACCCTCTCTCTGCACTTGAACGCACTTGGGGATGTGCATGGGGCCGGGGGCGATGTGTGGGTCGCTGGCGTCTTCTCCACAAGGTATGTTGGACAAGCGACCAGCCACGTGGGATGTGTGATGGCGCCTTCGCGTCGTGGCTAGCCTAATATTGTGTTTATGCGTCTCATGATTACAAACCGTGCTATGGAATTCAGAATGACGTGTGTTTAATTATAAAGTTTCAAACTATATTATCATGGTTTGATCAGGCAATCTTGACTCATATCAAGATAAATGGATAGATTTAGGTAAAAATTATTGTATTTTTGCTTGAAATAGGTAATATTATGACATAGGAATGGGTTGATATAGGTAAGACCTTACATAATTCAGGTCAAGATTAGTAACTTAAAAACTGTGTGAAAATATTGTATTAAAGCAAGTAAAAATGATTAATAATATATTTGATAATAACATCATTAAAAATTATTTAAGTAAACTATTCGTTTCATTACTATTCATTTTCACTTGAACTAAATTTATGTTTTTTAAAACTGACCTCTTTAGATCCAAATTAATTTTCCTTAAAACACATCTTGACTTGCACACGTTACCCAACCCAACCCAACCCAGATGTCCAGATCACTCGTTTTGGCAGGCATAATCATGGTCTAAATAAACATTTTAAAAAAAAAATAAAGAACATAATATATTATTCAATATCAAAGAGAATCCATTCTATAATGTTATTAAAAATGTCATACAAAAGGAAAAAATTACTTTTTTTCTTACATAAATTTGCAAGAATAGAAACAAAATACAATTAGATGTAACACCAAGGCTTATTTTTCTTTAATGTCATCGTTCCGGTTGTTTACGGTCGCGCTTTACTCTCCCCTGATAGTCAATATTAGGGACACTCGAGGGTTTAGTACGTAAGTAGGTTACCATATTCATTAAATTAAATAAATAAATATATAAACTATAAGTAAATAAGAGTATCAAATGGCCCAATAATGTCCGGATTTACTCATCTTTTGCAATGTGTTGACTTCTGTGTGCTGGGCGCTGGCTGCATGTGTTTAAGAAAGAAAGAACATGGGTTAATGTGGAGCCCAAACCACATGATTAAATCAAGAAAGAAAGATAATGGGTTCATGTGGAGCCCAAAGCCCATGATTAATCAGACGATCAACGATCTAGTGAAGTAGTGAGTAGTGACCTCCAAACTAATTATATATCGCATACGTTTGAACTTTGAACTTTTTTATTTAAAAGGTAAAGATTTTAACAAGAGAGTTAAGTTACGAGTTGTATTGAATAGTTTTGAGTAGAGGTGCGCAAATCGGGTTTTTTTTTGGAACCGGTTCCGGTTCCAATCGGTTCCAGTTCCGGTTAAAAAAGTCAATACCCGGTTCCGGTTCCGGGTTTCGGCCGGTTCCGACTGGTTTTTGACGAGTTCCGGTTCGGGTTTTGGCTGGTTACATGTGGAACCAGTTTCGGTTTTCTTGGCTCCGGTTTTAAGTTGTCTAAAAAACCAGACCCGTTTGTACCCATCGGTTTGGGTATGACCGGTTCGGGTTGCTGGTTCCGTTTTTTTGCCCACCTCTAGTTTTGAGTTCCATATTCAAGCTCAAATTGGATGATGAATGGTAAATCTTTTTTCTCTCTCTTAGTTATTATATATAGATGGATGTTCAAATAAGAATGATATTTTGCATAAGAATAATAAGAACAATTTAAAAACAACATTTGACAACCCTAATGAAATCCGATTGAACTAATTTCGGATGCGTTGGAACCGTCTCGTCGAACTCTACGATCTTAGCATTTGGGGTTTAACTTTTAAGGTTTAGAATTTGGTTTTATAATTTAGCTTAGCGTTTGGCCTTAAAGTTTAGTTTTTAGGGTTTAGATTTAGCTTTTTAAGTTTAACTTTTGGTTTTAGGATTTCTTTTTAGGGTTTAGGGTTTAGTTTTAAGGTTTAGGATTTAACTTTAAGGTTTAAGATTAAGGTTTAGCTTTTAGCATTAGGTTTTATGTTTAACTTTAGAGTTTAGCTTTAGTTTTAGTTTTAGAGTTTAAATTTAGTATTTAGCTTTAGGGTTTAGGATTTAGCTTTAGAGTTTAGGGTTAGGGTTTAAGTTTCAACGAGACGGTTCTTATGTCATTTTTAAATTTTTCTTATTGTTCTTAAACAAAATCTTGTTCTTATTGAATCTTACCCCATTACATATAACTTAATTATAAAGGTCGGTGGTACCAACTTAATTATATATCAATCAATTCAAGGGGAGGCATGTCTGAGATTTTGGTTTACCGGTTAAGGCTACATCATTTCAAACTTTGGTCTCTGGTTCCAATTTATGCACCTACATCTTCTTTCTTTTCTTCTTTTTTTTACGAAACTTTCTTAATTTTTTTCCAAACAATTAAATAAATTTTCTATGGTGGCATAGTGGTTAGTTTTTGGCCGCACGTTCAAATCAAGCGAACGAGTTTATTTTCTTTTGTATCTTTTATATATTTTTTCCATTTACCTTTATCGGGTCCTTCTAACATTGCAATGTGAATCTATCAGCGAAAATTTTTTCAGTTATATTTGTTTTATGTCAGTTACTTTTATTAGAATCTATTTATCTTGTATCGTGTTAGTCGAAATATTTTTTTTCTATTTTTACCTTTAATTTCTTTTATATATATTTTTTGTCATATATTAGGATTTGTTTACGTCGTGACGTGTTAGCCAAAATGTTCTTTTTGACCTATAACAAAACTTTATACTTTTTTTAAAATATTTGACCATTTTGACCTCCTTTATTTTGAATATTTTCTGAAGTTTCGAATTTATCATTTTTATTTCTTCTTTTTTCCTTTTACTTCTACATATTTTTTGTCATTTACTTTTATTAGACAACGTTTACATCGCAAACATGTTGTAACATCTGTGCCGGAAACGTCACCGGAACAGTGAGCTGAACAGTAAACGCACAGTAACTCAGGTACAAACTACATAAACTATTGTTATGCTATTAATATCATGATGCTCGATATTAAACTATGATGCTATTGTTTCTGTAATCTGATTAAACCTAACAGTTTAACAGTCAGAAACACGTTAGACAACGTTGAACATACACACGGATGCTTGTTAATGTGCTATTATGTATAAACGTATGCGAGGTTAAACAATACAAAACTATAATGGTTGTTGTTGCAGAATGTTAAACAGACGAGTTATTCGTATAGGTAACGATCTGTACGAATGATTCTGATAGTTTAATGTTCTGAAATAATGACTTAACAGTAGAAAACAAGAATCAGAAAGCCAAACCATCGTCGTGTTCGTTCGAATGACGATTCAAACGAATACGCGCGATGACGACGCGATCTGACGAGACGAAGACGAAAACGAATAACGATACGAACGATCATAAATTCAAGGAAATAAAATATTTCCTATTTTACAATTTTGAAACTCATCATAAAGAAAATTAAACAAAACTGTTTTAAGAAATCGCGAACAAATTGATTAAACGCGTAAAAATGATAAAACTTGATAAATAAATCAATACAACGATATTTAAAATAATTTCTAACAATAATTGTATTTTTAATCATCCTAAAATAATCTTTTATTTAAAAAGAGTAAACACGCGCGTTACGTTCCGGAAACATAACGAAAACGCGAACCGAGCAACCGAAACGAACCCGAATACTCACGGGGTATTTAAAGCCTTAAAATGAGGCTTTCCCTCACTTTTAGTTCATCTCTCTCACTTGAAAACCCTAATCCCGGATTCTAGCCCCCATCACCATTTTGAAGCTTCAAATCATCATATCTTCTTCAAATCTCAACGAAATCGAGTGGTTCTTGAACCCAAACGAAGATCTCGACATCTACTACACGAAAGTACAACAGATCTAGAGAGAAAGCCACTAAAATTTGAGGTATTGAGCTGCAAAATTAGTAAAAACTAGGGTTTTCACCCACTTGTTCGACCCACCTATTAAACCGGTTTAAGCTTTTTAAATCTTGGGAAAAACCACACAACAACACCACGAAATGATGTAGGAACCAACCTCATTTCACCACCTAGCTGTTAGATCGAAGAAACCATGGCTGTTGGAGGAAGTTCGGCTTGGCCGAATGACCCAACCCTCAGCCCAGCGAATGAGAACCAGCCAAGTTGGCCGAATAGCCCAGCTGAGTATGAGCCTCATTCAACCAGCCTGTTTCGGTCTGGCTTCATTCGACCGGCACCTCCACAATCGCCCCACACCCCTTCGCCACCCCATTCACCGAATCAACTAATCCCATTCGACAGCTCACATTCGCCCGAACCAAGCAAATCCCCATTCGGCCTAGCTCTCATACGGCTACCTTCATGCGCCCATGCATCTCATTCGCCACCCATTCGGCCTAGACCACCACCACAACCGGTCAAGCAGCCTTCATACGGCCACCATTATGTTCGGCTGGACCAGGAAACCGTCTTCAATTGTTGGGCCACCATTCGACCTGTATACTACCATCTGGGTCAGCAGCTTTCATTCGGCCCAACAACATGTAATTCGGCCCAACATCTGAAATAGGCCATACTCTCGGCCCAATGGACTTAGCTGGCCAGTGTGGTTTAATTCAGTGACTAGGCCCAACAATTCAGTCCACACAACTGTTCTGCCCATCCTGGCCCAATTGGCTCAAGGAATTGATTTGGCTCATTGAGAGATAATTGGGCCTAGATTTATTAATCGGCCCACACTAGTCTACTCGGCCCAACAGTGGCCCACACCACCCCACGGCCCACTTAAACAGCCTACACCGCACTTTGTTTCAAGCCCAACTTCATGATTTGAAGACAGCCCATGTAATCGGCCCAAGTAGCAGATTCGGCCCACAATGACATAATTGGCCCAGTAACTGCTTCGGCCCAATTGGTTGGATCAAAAGTATGATATTCGGTTCAGTTGATTAACAATAGAATCTAGAATACAAAGTCAATAATCATGCATGACATACATAGATTTTAATTACATGAATTAATGAGACTTTAAACTATAAAAAAATGAAATCAATAATTAAGTCGAGTTGCAAAGTTTATAACCAATACGCTTAACTAACATTTTATGACAAAATGTTGAGATTTCAAGAATGGGTCAAAGCTAAAATATAACATAAGGGTATGTAATACTAATGATCGATAACCATTGAACCAAGGGCCAAAGGAGACCGAGACTCACTAGTGTTAGCCAGTTTTAGGGCTAACACATACACGCACACGATTCTCTACAAACTTATACTTACAAATTACAAACAATGTGAAATCAATACAGGATCGTGAATACAACAACGAATTACAATCGAGAGCGCGTGCAATTCTTGTTTTAGGCTAAGTCAACTACAACAACTACAAGGTGAGTTCATTGTCCCTTTTCAAACTATTTTGATTTTAAACCGGGACTGAGAAGCATGTTGTACATTTTAAAACAAATGTTTTAAATTTAACAAAATGCTTTTATACGATTCTTATATACAGATGTTAATGCTACATGATTATGCCAAGTGCTTAAGGAATAAGTTCACTATTAATACTAATGCTACATGATTATGCCAAGTGCTAAAGGCATAAGCTAAATCGCTAATACTAAAGCTATGTGTTAATACCAAGTGCTAAGGGTATTTACTATCTGATGATGCTATTGTGAATGCTAATGCTACGGGGTTATGCTACAAACTAATGCTATGAGTTATGCTAAATGCTAATGCTACGAGTTATGCTAAGTGCTAATGCTACGGGTTATGCTAAATGCTAATGCTACGGGGTTATGCTACACGCTAAGGCTATGGGTTTATGCTAGAGACTAATGTTGACACTAAATACTAATGATGCTATGATGCTATGAGGATGCTAAATACATACATACATACATGCATATTGAATACTTGAAGCTATGGATACTATAAACCCTTGAATGCTATATGATTGCCATGCTAAAACAACGGTCTGGCCTCTCAGTGCTTGCCTTACCGGTTGTGAAGCTAGTACTTGTGCACAAGTTACGTAAATGCTGGACTATTTGAATGCTATAAACTTGTATGCTAAAACTATTGGCTATGGAAGAACAATAGTTGGTCTCTCAGTGCTTGCCTTCAGGTGTTCTTCCTAGTCGGGACTTGAAGAACAATAGCTGGTCTCTCAGTGCTTGCCTTCATGTGTTCTTCACAGTCGGGACTAGAAGGCACCTACTATGGTCACTCAGTGCTTGCCATAGGTGTCCTTCATGGTCTGAAACGAGGAAACGGACCGATGGCCTCTCAGTGCTTGCCATGCAGTGTTTCCCAAAACTATTTACTTATGTGATTAGTAACTAGGACGATATTGGTGATCCTTAGTTGACTTTGTGTCATCATGGGAATCCTCTATCTCCCCCCTAATTTGCTAATTACACTTAGTGTTGGTATGGATTGATACTGAATTCCTTCGGGCATTCAGTTGTCTATTCTGGTGACTTTCAAGCTAAACTCACGGATGCTATGGGTAAACTTACAAACAAAATGCTTAAACTATAATGGGGAAACGAGATTGAAGGGAAGGTAAAATGCTTAATTATTATTAATAACAGTGTCATATGCGGATTAGTATGTGGTGGGATGACGTCTGGGCGGGTTGTAGGCTCGACCCAGGGGTATGCCCTATATATAAGCATACCGATTTGGATATTACAGGTGGAGTTAATAAGATTAAGGTTTTACCGGAAGAGGTTTGCTAAAGCTATTTAAACTTATAAACTATATGAACTCACCAACCATTGTGTTGACTTTGTTTTTCTTACATGCTTTTGCAGGTGATGCACAGGTATAAGCTAAGGCTCATGATTGCATACTAGGCTGCCCAGATAGAGGACCTGGTTGACTTTTGGAAGCACACTTTTTGTTATTTATACGAATCACTTTTGGATGTCTTGTACAGTTACAAGATAGAAAACGATTGATTCTTTTGTTAGGTTTACCGAGTTAAATTACTGAACATTGACATTGTAATTTAACTTTGTAATCCTATTTAAATGCTTTATTGTGCTATAGTTATTCTTAACATTGATGCTATGTAAACAATCTGATCAACACGATTATCACTCACGATATCGCGCCCCGGGAACCTTCCGCCCGACGGGGACTTCGATCCAACCCCGCCGGCTCGGGGTGTGACACATGTTAAACATAATGCTCTGTTTTATATATATAACGTAACCTTATATGGTTCTTTTATATATTTAACTGTACCTTAAGTTTCTAAAGTATCAAAATTTTCATTTTTTTTGCTTAACTTAAAAAAACTTCTTTGGCGATATAAATTCAAATTGATCTATATTCTGATGTAAACATTTTTTGAAAACAACTCGGGTCATATAAAATACGTTTTTGTTTTTATTTTATGTATGCTTTCAGTTAGTCAATGTTTTAATGTGAAATTATATACATTTTCATTTGGTCTACATTCTAGCTGGAATTCTGTTCTGAGATAACTTGAGTCCAATATAATATGTTTTCATTTAATAGTATAAATACAAATTATTATATGTTTTGATGCCGCGCAACGCGCAGATAACCTTACTAGTTTTAACTAAAAACCATTGTATATTTTCTAAAGTTGTTTGATAAGATTACTCACGTGACAAAAAATATGATTAAAATTAAGGGAAGTAGGGCATGAAACTTTGAACAACCATGTTTACGTCTACGAGATCAACAAGTCACATGGTATATTGTGCAGGGGCAATCCTGACAATTCAGGTGCCCCGGACGTACTGAGAAGAAAATGCTCCTAGCGAATTATAAAGTTTTGTTTTTTCGGTTTTGTATTTGTAGGTATAGGTAAATATATATATAATTTTAAAACGATTTTAAAAATTTTTGTGCACTTCCAAAAATAGGCCATGAACGGAGGTCGGGTTTGCCCCTTATCAGGGCCTCCCATGATATTGTGTTTATGCATCTCATGATTACAAACCGTGCAAAAGAATTCAGAATGACGTGTTTAATTATAAAGTTCCAAATAATATTATCATTGTTAGACCTGACAATCTTGACCTATATCAAGATAAATAGATATATTTGGGTAAAAATTATTGTATTTTAAGTTGAAATAGGTAACATTATGACATATAATATGTTGAGATGGGTAACACTTTAACACTATTCGGGTCAAGATTAGTAAAATAAAAACTATGTGAATATATTAAATTCAAGCAAGCAAGAATGATCAATAAATTTGATGATAAAATCATTAAACAATTATTTACATAAACGATTTGTTTAATTACAACTCATTTTAACTTGAACTAAATTGATGCTTTTTAAAGTGACATAATTAGACCCAAATTAATTTTCCTTAAAACACATCTTGATTTGCATTCATTAAATAAAATATAAAGAACATAATATATTATTCAATATCAAAGAGAATCAATTCTATAATATTAATAAATATTTCATACAAAAGGAACAAATTACTTTTTTTCTTACATAAATTTGCAAGAAGTTAGAAACAAAATACAATTAGGATTTAGATGTAACACTAAGGCTAATTTTCGTTTGATGTCATCGTTCAGGTTGTTTATGATCTTGCCTTTAACTCTCCCGTGGTAGTTAGTATTAGGGACACCCGGGGGTTTAGTACGTAAGTATGTTACCATATTCATTAAATCTAGTACTCTTAATAAAAAAGTAACTCAAATGCCACATGTCATTTAACTAGGCTGTCTACATCATTAAAATGCCACGTGTCAGTCAAATACATATTCCACGTATGTCATTTTGACAAATGTTACAACAATAGTCAATAATGACTTTAAATAATAACGGTCACTTAAATACCTTCCCTAATTTATCTAAAATTAATTATAATTGTGTATAATTGACATTAATAATGGCTTTAAATAATAACAGTTTCCAATTACTAAGCATTTCAAAACATGTCTAATGTCTTTAAAATAATAATTTATTATAATAATTATGATTATTATAATAATCACTATCAAAAGTTGGATTGTATTTAAGAGATCCGGTATTTCACATATGGTCAATTGTATGTTACATTATCCAGGGTGAAAAGTAGTGATGGATTAAAACTTCTAATTTTAAACGAAAATGGAAAAGTTACAAGTACAATAACAAATGTTGTGTTGAAGGAAATTTTTGAAAACTTATGAATAAATTCTTGTGACTTTTAATTTTAATTTATGATGTTTTGTGTCACGCATAAGTTGTTATGTTAAAGGTAGTTATAAATTATCGTGAACTGCATCTCAACTCTATGTCAACCCGTGTATTACACGGGTTACTAATCTAGTTAATTAAATAAATATATAAATAAATAAAGTATAAGTAAATAAGAGTCGAAGGGCCCAATAATGTCCGGATTTACGCATCTTTTGCAATGTGCTAACTTCTGTGTGCTGTGCTGCATGTGTTTAAGAAAGAAAGAACATGGGTTAATGTGGGGCCCAAACCACATGATTAAATCAAGAAAGAAAGATAGTGGGTTCATATGGAGCCCAAAGCCCATGATTTAATCAGAGGATCAACGATCATGTAGTGAGTAATGACCTCCAAACTAATTATATCTTGCATAGGTTTGAACTTTGAACCTTTTATTTAAAAGGTAAAGATCTTAACAAGAGAGTTAGTTTTACATTCACATATCATATGATTTAGTTACGAGTTGTATTGAATAGATTTGAGTTAGTTTTCAACCTTTCTATTATTTATTAATTGTTTTTATTTTTTATTTTTTATGTAGATGTATCATACAATAATTAGTTTTTTTTAATAACAAGCACATAGAATAATATGTATAATGCCATATGATTAGATATAAAATTATCGTATATATGTAATGTTTAAAATACAAAGTAGGTTTTGCGTGAGAAAAGTACCAAGTGTGCATATAAATTTCTCGCAAGAAAATTTACATTTTTGTGATAATTATTTTGGAAATGGATTATACGTGTGATGATTTCATTTCTAAGTAATATTAAGAAGCATATGTTACTTCTTACGTGATAATTATGTGAAGGTTGAGTTTGGGCTGAAAGAAGGAATTTAAAATTTTGACGTCAAAATGGTTCGTGAGAGATTGAACAATTTGTTATTAAAGAAAGCATTTTATTTGATCACTTTGACGACTCAGGCAAGAATGCGTTATAACCTCATCATCATAATATATGTCATACTACTATCGGACATATTCTTTTACATTAGAAACTAAAACATATTCACGATATTTTGTGTTTTATATGATGAATTTATGCTTTGTATTCTGTCTATTCTCTAATATTTAAAAAGTGAAAAAAATAGTGGAGTTTATAAATATTTAGTATCTACCAATTTTTCCTATATAAAACATTATTTCAATAAACTTGTTTTAGAACCAGGTTTTTTGGTTAACTGATTTAATTAATATGCAAATCAATTTTAAAAGGGTAGGTTTTAGACATTCCCGAAACAAGTTGAACCCAAAGAAGTTTTTCTAAGTTCTAAGACTAGGTTTCACCACATTAACCAATACCCAAGTTAGTATTTCAGTTAAATCCCAAACCGGTTTTTTTTAAAACCCAAAATGTGCAACTCTAATAACCTAAATTTTAATTTTCTTTTTTTTTTTAAAACCCAAAATGTGCAACCCTAATAACCTAAATTTTAAATTTCTTTTTTTTTTTAAAAAAAAGAAGTCATCACACCAACATTGTATTCTCGAGTTCATTTAAGGAGAGAAAAGAAGTGAAATAAAAGGAATCATGAAACCATAGTTATTAAAAGCGAGCGCCTTGAGCGCCTAGGCTCCAATCTGAAGCCAGGCGGTAAAATCTCGCTTTTGATAATTAGAAAAGTCAGGCGCCACTTGGAAAGTTTTTTTTTTTTTTAATTTATGAAAAATATATAAATTAATTATAAGTTAACATAATAATTAGGAAAGTTAGGCACCACTTTGGTTATGAAGAGATATTATCTATTATTTTATGAACTTTTTGTTTTCAAGTTTAAACTTTATTGGTTTTGAGGGATTTTTTCATTTGGTATGATTTTGCTATTTGATATTTTGAACATTGTGTTTGGTTAGTGAGAACTTTTTAGATTTCTAGTCTTATTTTTTATGTTATAATTTATTTTAGAATTTTTTCGGAAATGACGCTTTTTTTTTTCTCAGGTCCCCGCTTTTTTAGCGCTTAACGCCTAGGCCCTAGGCGGGGACTAATCGCCTTGAGGGCGCCTTACGCATTTGATAACTATGCATGAAACATGTTTAGGTTGACTTTTATTTAATGAATAAATAGAAAGGAAAATAACATATATCGTTTTCCTAAGTTTCATTCAAGGAGGAAAAGTGAGAGAAATTGAAGAAAAACTAGACATAATTATTTAGTTTTCTTTATTTCCGATTTGAAAGAAAATGGACGAAAAGAATTTCCTCCTTCCTTTTCTTTTCTGTTATCTTTTTAAATAAACTCGAGAACATAGCGCCAATCCATATACTTGCACATGGCATAAACGAACATCATAACAATATAAAATATATTTTATTAATAGTAGATTTTAATCGAGAGAAACATCGTTGTATATTTGCTTAAAAGTAAAATTATCGGTAGACACAATACCTTCCTAACCTATCCCACATCATATCATAGAGATGATCAAGCAACTCTTTGAAAAGTAAAATTACATGTAATAAACCAAACTTCTCATCCTGGATCCCTTCCAGCACCAACTGCAACAATTATCAAAAACAAATAAATCAAAATTCATTTGTTTTTTTTTTTAATTTCTCTGTTTATTTATTTATTTTTCAAATTCACAGGTAATATACCATAACACGTACCTAGGTAGACGACGAGATCAGAGATGTAATGGTATCAGCACGATACCTATGCTGCGGCCTGCAAAACCATAACAATAATGTTAAATCAATCACAACATATTTTATATAAAACACATAAAAAATCATTCGATACGTAAGCAATTTTATGTAGAATTGCAAGAACAGCATAAGCAGATGCACATTTTGATTTATATTTAATGACTAAGATGACATGACCACCATGTACAAGTACATGAAGCAATTTTCACATTATTATGCTAAGGATGCTCAATTGAGAACCATTGTTACTTAAGAACTAAAAGAATCATTTTTATCTGCAAGTTTAAAAGGTATAATAGTAACTTATCCTACTTTAAAGGAAAAATTACTTTTATAGGCTATAAATATGGTTTTTTTAGTTATTTCCAACTTGTTGATTCTTAATAGAATGAATCCCTTGTTATGCTTAAAACTATGTATGTATAAGACTCGCACCAATATATAAGGGCATATTAGGCATTTAACATGATTAATATTTTACCTTCTCCTTTGATGGGGTGAAAAGAGCCTTGACTGCTTCAAAAACTTCTCCAACAGGTTTGGCAGCATCAATCTGGGAGCAAATTCAATACATTTGACATATTAACATTTACTTCAATAAAACGAATAAAAACTTAATAATGATAATGATACTGATTTATATACCTTTCGAACCTTCCCCTTAGAGTTGTAATATTCAATAACTGGGAGACTAGATTCCAGAAAAACTTTAAACCTCTTCCTGATTGTTTCAATATTATCATCTTCTCTACCCTTCATAACCAAAATAAAAGATAAAACCAATAAATATACAAAATACTAAGAACTAAACATTCAAAATAGCGATAAAATAATCTAAATCTATCTATTCTAATAAACAAAAATCTTCATTTACCACTTGTCATATTCTAAGGCCATAAAGCCACTTGTCATATTCTAAGGCTATAAAGCCACTTGTCAATTTTTTATGCACTCATTTAATTATCTCTTATTAAATACATTATATTATCTCTCATTTTAAATAAATTATATTATCTATCTTATTAAATAATTATAATAGTAATAACTAATGATATTATTTTTATTTTTCAAATTTAAAAATAGTTTTTGTATATTTAAATCGAATCATTATATTATAAAATATATTTTAAAAAGTTTATAAAATATATTTTTTCATAAATATCAATTTTAAAAAAAAAAAAAACTTCTTAAAAACAATTTTTTTCAAAAAATAAAATATAAGCAGAAAAATATGTAAATAATGATAAAAGTAACATTTTTTTATCTTGCATGTTTAACGGTAATTTCAAATTAGGTTTTTTAACTCTAACGATTACAAAAATATTATCTTCTCATCTTACTTTAAAATAGTTAGTTTTTGATAGAAAACTAACTAATTAGATTTTTAACTTTAGATAGTTCAAATATCTCAGTTATTACAAATCAATAATGTTAAAGATATTACTATTGTTATTAAAAATTTTGACTATTGTTTTATAATCTAAGTAATTATTAATACATAATTTAATCACTTTATTTAAAAATATCTTCATTTATTATTTTGAAATTTTTATTATTAATTGTTTAATATTTTATATTTAATCCGTGTTTACACACGGGTAATAGACTAGTTATTGAATAAATGACTAAACTCTAACCTGATTGCGACCCAAGAGACGTTTCTCCATCTCTTCCTCAGGGCAATCAAAGAAAAGGACAAACTCTGGTACGATTCCAGTCTGCAAAAACATATAATTTTAACAGTTTAATAAATTAAATTAAGAACATATAAAACTTAATAAAACTAATAAAGTATAGAACTCACAACTGCTTCAAAGGCTGCACGGTTTTCCTCATTACGTGGGAATCCATCAATTAAAAATTTGTCATTTTCATTTACCAAAATTGCTTTTTCAAGAAGCTTGATTGTTACTTCTGAAGGAACAATTTTCCCCTCCTTGATCATATTTTGAATCATGGTCCTTTAGAATATTATCAAGAATTTAAAATTGAGACCCAATATTTAATGATTTTAATCACCAAAAATAAATGAAAGATGATAATGAAAGCTCTTTTACCCATTTTCAGAGCCGGATTTTATTTCAGCCCGAAGAAGATCTCCAGCACTAAGATGAGTATACCCAAAATGCTCTACAATGTTTGCACATTGGGTACCCTTACCACTGCCTGGGCCTCCTGCTCAATTATAAATATGTAAAAAAATAAATATATATATATATATTAATTTTACTGTTCACAACACCATGCTAAATCCTATGTATACTTATATACAGATTACTAGATATACAAAAAAATAAAATAAATAAATAACATAGAATATAAAGCTGATGAAACCAAAGTTCTCACCTAGGACAAATACAACCTTGGGCTTCTTTTGGCCTAGAGTAGTTTCAACTGCTTGCTGCAATCAGAAATGCATATAGATTTTGGTTACAGTATTAATGATTCTAGGATTCACAAAATGAATACAAGCATAATGCTATATTCCCCACCTTAAAGCTTGAAAACAGATGTAAAAAAAGTGGGTCATGTGGGTTGGGTACATGAGGGCTTGACCCGCACTACTTTCGTCCAAAAATAAAAATTTACGAAACTTTTGTTGTATCAGATAAAGTTAAAAAAACATGTCAATAATAATAAACCTTTTCGAATAAAATAGTTTATAATGCTTTATGAAATTTAAAATACTGTTTGAGCAAATTTTGACACGTTTGATCATTTTGAGAGAAAAAAACATAAGCTGATTCACATTTAAAGCATCAAAATTTGCCACCAATAATTATAAATCTTGATTATTAAAATGTAGTAATCAAAAAATAATCACAATTATCAAAAAATAATTGTTAAAAATAGAGCATATAGCCACCTTGTTTGCAGCTTCAACAGTCCCCATAAGCACGCACTACAGTTGGTATAACTAAATTCTGCATCCAACAGAAAATCTTGTCGTCAAAGTCTTTGTCAAAGCAATAAACAAGTATCTAATTTGTCAATTTGTTGCTTGTATATATTTTCAATTAGGCTTTAACTAATATACAAAAACTTAAGCCCCAAAACAACCACAAAATGACAACAACAAAAAGACAAATGGTCCTGAAAGGCATACCAAGTCATAAGATTCATAGGTGAGCAAAAAGATTCAATATGGTGATAGTATCTAGAAATACAATTTAGGCAAGCTAAAGAAGTTGTTGCTAACTAATCTATCATGCTCTTTATAATCATTCTTCGTTACATTTTGACATGGAAATGTTCTTATAAAACAAAATATTACACATAAACGGTTAAAATACACACAAGTTGGATTAGAAAACATAGGCAATAAGCTTAATAGGATCATCCAATTGGGGCCTAGTCCCAATGTAAATACATATTCATAGGTTTAAATCAACCTCAAAGTAAAGGAGGGATGTTAATTTTATGCTTGCATCTTGAACAAACAACTATAATAGATTAAAACTTCAAGCAGATATATAATCTAGAAACAGAATACATATAACTAAAAGTAAATTCAAAAGAATAACCAAGAAAATTAGTTAGCACCTAGGTTCAACATGTAAAACTAACAAATCTAACTATGTAACTCACATTTATTGGTTAAATCAGAAATGGGCATAAGTAATAATGAACGCACGAACAACTTGAGCATCAAACGATAACCAATCAGAAATTATAACAAGATCTGCTTATTTAGAAACCAGACAAAGAACTTGATCATTAAAGTAACAATGTGCCAAGTCAAGATCTGAATGCAAGACTGTCATCTTTCCCATTGTTACAGTATTAAAAGATTAATCTTTGTAGCAATCAGATCTTGCTAAAATCCCATGTTTGCAGCTTGACAATCATATGCAGGATTTATGTACATAATACTCGTCAAAAACATACCACAATCAATCAGATCATCGCATAAAACATTCATAATGAACCTAAACATTACATATAACTTACAACAGAACCAAATCAGTACTTACAGAAGACACAACATAGAACATCTTTACATGCACATATCAACTAAAAGGGCATCAAAATCACAATATGTTGCATAAAAAACTAAAGGGGTCGAGATAAATCAGATCAATGGTGCTAGACAACGTAATTTAACAAAAATTAAAGATCTAGCAAATGAAAGCGATAAAAATCAGATCAAGAACCGAAATTTAAGAATCTTATCCAGATGGGTAGGTTAAATAAGATTGAAAGCTCACCAAAATGAAGAAATTGCGTGGAGAATTGAATGAAAAGTGAGGGGAGGTGAAAGATCTGAGAGAATTGCGTATGAAGGTGTCGGTAAGCAGAGATGTTCCGGTGTTTATATAGGGTTCCGAAGGCCTCAGTCGTTCCGTTCGATTGGTTGATTCACCTAAATTGATTTAAACGATGGAATTTTAACCTATTTGAAAGGAAAGTTCACGCGTATTCAATTCTTTTTCTTTTCTTTTTCTTTAAATAATAATAATAATAATTTTTATTATTATATAAAATGAGTGTATCAAGCATTAACCATAAGCAAAATAATATAATTAATCAAACGCCTTTGGACAGTCAAAGAACATTTAAATGTTGAATGAAATTAAGTCTCTGTTTACGATTAATTATTTAACTTTAAAAGAATTTTTTGTTAAAAGTGTTTATTAATTTATTATTTTTTAAAATGAAGTTTTTAAAAATGTGTTTGAATTAGTTTTTCTAAAATGAATTTTCAAAATGACCATAAATGACATTTTTTTATTGACATTATTTTAATGTTACTGGATAAAAGGTAAAGAGTGGTGTATATTTGTAATTTATTGTCAATAAGTCACAAGTTATTTTGAAAAGCTATAATATTTAACTTTTAAAAAACAACTTATTACTCTTTTACAAAAAGTCGTTTTCAAAAGTTATTTTAAATTTGGAAAACAACTTATTAACTTATTGATTTTTTGTAAAAGCCAATAAGCCAATATATAAGTTATTTTTAGATGAAATCCCAAACAAGACCTAAAGAAAAGACGTTTTAATGCTGCATTGGTTAGTTGGTTATTAGAAAATCGATAAATTTATCATTTAAGTAAGTTTTTATTGTTATTAAAAAAAATCAACGAATCATATTGATGAGTGATGAATCGGATCCAAAAAGATGAGAATAAGAATAACAAAATTGGCAAACATACCCCTCTTCTAAATATTCGCCTTCTCTGTCTCACCGAACACCTCTTATTTTGGTGGCATAGGTCATTTTCATCTCCTCTAACTTCATTCCTTTATAATTTAGGGATTATGTGTGACAATTGCATTTAAGAATTACGTCATTAATGACGAATTCACATGTGGTCGTTCTAGAAATCCACGTTGATTTAGCTATTATAATTATTACAGGTTGATAGTATCCGAAAAATGGTGTTAGTAGATCGCAAAAAAAACATCCATCACCTAATGCTTGTTCAAATAGGTGACCAACCGATTTCATGTCTAGAATCATAACTCGAAAATAAAGAGAATGAGTGGAAGCAAAATCGCGAAACGAGGCTCCGATTTCAAGATACACTGAGTCAAAGATAGCGTTAAATAAGAGGTCAAATATTTTGAATTCTTTATGTCTTGATATTATAACCATTGGAAAGAGCTCGAAAAATCGTGAACGTAGGCGAAAACCGTGCGCAAAACGGAGTTCGTATGCTCCCGGAATCGCGAAAACAAAATCGGGTCTAACTAAGACGGTGGAGGTACGTGAAGAAACACTCAGCGGTACGCGACGGAAGCAGCAGGCATAAAAAATCTGATTTTCTTGATCAGATCTCATTTCTAACGAATAAACTCGACTTCCAGACCATTGTAACCCAATTTTCACCATCCAAACTCCATCTTGAAGGTGTTTAAACATCCGGATCGCACCAGAGATAGTATCTACAAGTCTAGATCGCTGTTTTAAGCACAGAAATCCGTTTGATCAGGTAATGGTTTATTTTAACCTTCTAGTTTGATTATGGTCAGATCAAATCTTGTTTTGAATATAATACAGTACTTATTGTTGTTGATTGTTGCCTAGTTGATGGCTATGAATGGTTAGAAACAAAGAACTCGATATGTTAACGGGTTAATCCTTGTTTTGAGCCGTTATAATGCCCGGTTTTCATGAAACCACAATAATGGTTATAATGGTTTAAACCATTTGATTGTAACAATAATTGTGATTGTCTTGATCATTTCTTGAAATGCTAGGTTAAATCCAAGTGTTTCAAACTAATGACAAGCATAGATAATCACCGGAATAACGATCTGATGTTTATGATAACAATCAGATTAGTACATTGAGAATGGTTATTAAACATATTCTAATATCGCATTCTCATGTTTCATGATACCTAAATGATCAATAACAAGGATTGACTATTCCTAAGCCAGAAATTCATATAGGAATTGTTTTAAGCAAATAATCAACAACAATATCTATTTGATTAATCCGAAAATGTCGTGATTAATCCAGTTAGTCATTAACTCCTTAATAGGAGCCTAAATCATTATAGGTTCATGTTTATCGCACTTTGTGCAATATTAACTTAAGGAGACTGATTAAGAGTTAAGATCAGCTTGATGACCTGAACAACGATTCCTTGCTATCAAAAGTCAAGGAATATTCTTATAATCCAATTCAAATACAAAGAACTCATAAAACATTAATGAATTGCAGAATCCTCTTCATATTTTCCGTGAAACTTCAATATCAAAACACTTCAATAACACAAGTGAGACTCATAACCCCTTTTCTTTTCTTTTGCTAAAACCGCGGGGTGGAACATGTAAATTATTGATAACTCAAACATTTTAAACTATTGTGGAAGCAAACTATTGATACAATGCAAATTAGTTACATGTTTTGGTTACACAAATGCTGAATGATGCTATTCTTATGCAATATCATTAACTTGATTCGTCAAGCCCCCGGTAGTACTGGTATGGTCCATATGCGGGAAACCACAAACACAAAAACGCGTGCTCCAACTGCGGGTTGGACACCACACGAATGGATACACGTGGTGTATCACACATGGAAAGCTATTGCAATAGGTTTGATATTTGCATGTTCATTGGGTTTGTATTTCAGTACATTTATATGATGAGCTTGTGCTATAATTTATACTCAAGTTTGTAAAAAATATGTTAACTCAAAATGTCAAAGTACCTACCTGATCACTTGTGATTACTATATCATGAAAATCATTGTTTGAACAATCATTTTAAATCATCAAAACTTATGTTTCTCACTCAACTATTCGTAGTTGACTTTTATCTACATGTTCCAGGTTACAAATCACCCACCAACTCAAGAACGATGAAGCAAGTATCTATGTAAACCAGAAGTCAAGGGAGATCTTCAACTATAGCTTTGTAATCATTACGTCATGTGCCGTGGATCCCGCACGCGGCGCAGGGTGTGACATTATGTCTCTCTCATTTCTTTCTATAGATCAACTAAGAATATTGAAAGTTAACAGGAGTCTATTGATAGAACCAAAACAAAAGTCTAAATCTCTAACCAAACATCAAAACCTTATACACAACATCGCATTAAGGTTCACTTACAATTTGCATTCATGGCATAGTATTATCACAAACTTTTTAAAATTAGGTTGAGTCGTCTTAGCGTGTTATCAGCCTTTAACTGGTTTTGATTTAAATTTGAGATGTATGTGTGCATTAGAGGATGATACGTGGTACATTGGCAATCAACATTGGCACCTTTTATTGTAACATGATTCATATGCACAATTCATAGCCTATCATTTAGTGACATGTGGTGTTAATGTTAGTTATGATGATTTTTTCTATTATGACAACGTAGTACGATCAATATCATCCAAAATTAGATATTTCGAAACGTCAAAATTGCTGAATGTTTCAATTTATATATATACAAAATGGAAGTCAGAAATAGGTAATGGGTATATTTGACCTATTTTGTTACCGGATCCAGCCCATGGATTTTCATGTGAACCATTTAAAAAGAACCTTTATTTATTTATTCTTTTTTTTCTTAATTATAATTTAGTAATATTATCTTTCTATTTTATTTATTTGTTTTCTAACTTATCATGATTTATGCTTAGGACTTAGAATTTATCTTTATTTTGATTCTCAAACTTTTTTATTCTGTTTTCTTTTAACTTGTTTTAATTAAAATTGTTTGATTATATAAATTTTCTTTTGCGGAAACTCACTATCCCTACTAAATTTTTACGATTCATCTTGAATTTATACGCGTTTACGACAATTACATTTTATAATTTTACGTCGTAGTGACAACTATTGTGGCATGGTCACATACATACATGCATCTATGAGTTTTGATATATTGTATCTTGTATACGTTTTGAGATTTGAAATCGTGACGTGATTCCGTCACAACGCGCAAGTTCTTTTCATACTTTGTTTTTAATTAAGTTTATTTTATTAATATATGTTAAATTTGTTATCCTGTTTTATAAACTCAGTCATTCTACCAAAACATTTGTTGTTTATGTCTAATCTATACGTGTTTACGTCGACTATACTTTAGGGTTTTACGTAAAGTAACAACTGATGTGTTTTTAAATATACGTTTTGATACATGTGAACATATATGTATTTTGATATTCGGAATCATGGCGGAATTCCCGCGGCAACGCGCCAAAGAACTCACTAGTTTTTTAAAAAAGAAAAAAAAATATTATTCTTGAAAGTCAAGATATAATTTAATAGCATGCCTCGTGTATAATAATCAAAGAGAACAATTGTTCATTTATTTTATTTTTTTGACAGAAAATTTATCCATACTTCTATTGCACTAGTCCAAAGAAATTTTTCATTTGCTTAAATTTAAACACATGACCTTTATTTTAAGAGATATTGTTTTAGCAAAAGTTAGTTTATATCTTTTAATTGATACATATTTTTAAGAGTGTGCCTCAATGGTACCACGAGATTCTTCCAAATGTAAGGTATTGGGTTCAAATCCCTCTCACAGCGAAAAATGGGTCTGTGGGGGGTCATGGGTTTTCTCAGTGGTGTTTCCTCCTCTCCTGGAGTGGTTGTGGTGACTAATGGGAGGTCCAGGTAGTAGACATTGATAACATGACATGAAAATAGTGGGTTCACACGATTAGACCTGTTCAAAAAAATATTTTTTTTTAAGAGTGTACATGTTGGAAACTGTGGATTGTTGTTTAATAGTCAAAACTCAAAATAGAGGTCACTTTGAGTGTGTGTGAGGTTGAGTTATTTTCAAGAAACATGAATTATAAAGAAAAATAATAATTCTTTATTTTACGGAACGTAAACAAAAATAGACGATGTAGCTAAAACTAAAATACCAATGAGGTATTGGCTTAATGACACCCTAAGATTCTTTCAAATGGTAGGTCTTGGGTTCAAATAATTCCCGCAGCGAAATAAGGGTATGAGGGAGGTCATGAGGTTTTTCTAGTGGTGTTTCCCCTGGGGTGGTTGTGGTGGCTCTTGGGAGGTACATGTAACTAGACCTTGGTGACATGACCTGGAAACAGTGGATTCACACGATTGATAACTTCGTCGTTAAAAAAAAGCTAAAACTAAAATGATAAATCTGACAATGAATTTTTATATTTTTGATGTATTAATAAAACCGAGTTTTTTAAATATAAGTTCAAATAAAAAAGAAATTATGTTCTAATTTATCGCATCAACGACCATCATTAGGCTATCCACAGCGGTCACCCCACTGAAAATCCTTCCCCACCGAAATTTCCTGCCACGTCATCACCCTACTAAAAACCTTAAACCCCCACATTGGTCACCCCACTGAAAACTCTTCCCTACTATTCTTTAGACTAATCAGAAAGCGAGAAACAATCAGAAAGCGAGAAAGAGAGCGGGGAGCGGGGGCCGTGGAAGGGTTTTGGGCGGGGACCGCTGAAGGGGGGAACCCTGCGGGAGGGGGCGTGGGAACCGATGTGGGCGGTCTTATAACGACCTAATTTATTGCTTCAACGATCATCATTATAACCTCATTTCACCGTAAAATATAAAAACGTACCATGACGTTAAAAAACATTAATAAACAAACATACAAAGGTGAAAAAATAGCTCAACAGCAAAACATAAAAAATAAAAAATAAACACAAAAGCAAAAAATAAAAATAAAAACATTCTTCATCGTAAAATAACCGTCGCTCCGTCGTAAAATCTAAAAACATATAATGTCGTAAAGAAAGCGTCAATAAGTCGAAATTCAAACGTGCACAAAAAAATTGTAAAAGCAAAAAATAAAAATAACAAATCAAAAGCATGTTTTGCTACCATTGTTAGATATAAAAACATATTAAGTTTTAAAAAACCAAAAATCTTTTCTTTATTTATAACAATATATTATATTTATCCAAACTCAAAGGCATATTTTCACACACAATATCATAGGATTGATATTTTCTTTATTTGTAACAATATCATATTTATCCAAACTCAAGATCCTTGTATTCAACAATTCCAATCAAAGCTACTTCATCTCCACCCTTGATGTCAAAATACACATGACGATTAATAGCTTAGGGAGAAATAATCGTTATTGCGATATTTCTCTAACACCATCTTCACATGAAGGCCTAAGTTATGATCATGGGAGGCCCTAGGGAGGGGCAAACCCGACCTCCGTCCAGAACCTATTTTTGTTACGGACACAAAAATTTTAAAATTTTTTTATATATTATATATATTTATTTATATTTAAAAATATAAAATAAAAAAATAGAAATTTCCAATTCACAAGAAGCCTTTTTATCCTAACTCGACCGGGACACTAAAAATCTCAGGACCGCCCTTGGTTATGATACTTCTTCACGACCACCTACTCAAAGACAAACTTGACTACCAAAAGTTTATCCTCCTCGGCTACTCCTAGAAGCTAGTATTAACTTCACGTTTTATTGTAAGATTTTGATGTCGGTTAGCGAATACAAATATCTTTTTTTTTTTGTATAAATTATAAACGAAAGTATGCGTAGAGAACATCGCCGGTGTAAGACATGTTATAAAAAGATGCTCTGCAAATTTAATGTTTCAAACCTGCTATGGTTGTAGTAATACCAAGAGGTGGCGAAACTATTGGAGCTAATTACATGAGTTGTAGTTACAGAGAACAAGCAGCTTCTGAAACCACCATGTTTGATAAACTGGTGCCACTACAGGGCGTTTACGTTGGTTTCAAACTGTGAAACCGGTCATCGGTTTTGTTTCATTGTTGTTTTCTTCCAAACATTTGGTCTGTCAGTTTCAAAAGTTCAAATCATAATAAACGGTTTGATTTACAGTTTTCATCAAAAACCGATCGTAAAAAACTGGACCGACCATATGTGCGTGCGCACATATCTTCATATATATACATGGCTATATACGTGTGTGTAGATTAAGTTTATGATTACATGACTATGTATTAATACTTGGTATAATTAGTTTGCCATGAACTATAAAATGTTTGGTTTGATTTGATTTTATTTTTAACGAAATCAAAAGCCTAAACTGTTAACCAAACCGTTGATAACAGTTTAGTTTGGTTCGGTTTTTATTTTAAACGATTTGATTTTAGCTTTTATTATTCAAAACTGTTACTAATGGTTTGATTTACATTTCTACGTAAAAACCATAAAACCAGACAACGAACACCCTGTATGCTAGGAATTCCCTAAAGCAAAGACAAGGGGGGATTTTGCTACTCATATGTCATCACCATTTCATTAGGGATTCTGTTGGCTTTAACCATCCAAAAGAAAAAAAAAACTTAGATCATGATACTTTTAGCATTGTTTTCAACTTAAAAACATTACTTTGCACAATTATTGATATCATTTCATATGTTAATAACCTTAGGACCCAAAAAGAAAAAAAAAGCTACATCATATTACCCTTTTGTAATAAACTAATTCCCAATGTTTCATTGTAGTTTACTAAATCAAAATAAATTTATTTGATAACTACATTAAGAAAAGCTAAATACTATATAGCTTTAAGATTATATTGTATTATTATTAATCATTTAAAATCACAAATTAAACCAACAAAGTTACCATATAGAACACAACCATCTTATTACAATAAAGCTCAAGCTATCGATAAAAACACAACCTAATTTTTGTTGGCCCCCCAAATGTAGCAGTCAAATTAAAGTTCCAACCTTGAGTTGAAATGAACCCTAATCGAATCGAGGGAGTACAAACGAATCAAAAATCCGAGGTATAATCCAAGATAACATTTATGGTTGGCTGTAATCAATCCCCATAGGAGCTATGAATCCAAGGTGTGATCCAAAACAGAGCTCCAAAAAGTTTTCAAAGAGTGGAGCTCCTCATATTGAGCAACGAAAATGTTAGACCCTGGGGTGTGCCACATGAATGGGCGTGATTGGGGCGTGGAGGGGCGTGGCACACCGCCCCCCTAGGGGCGTGAGAGGGGCGTGAGTCATGTGGCGTGAATGGGGTCACGAAGAGAGGGCTCTCTCTTTCTCTGTCTTTCTCTCTCTCTCCTACACACTAACACACACATACACTCTTTCTCTCTCTTTCTCTCTCTCTACACGACACACACTTTCTCTCTCCTCTCTCTTTCTTACACACACTCACACACACACGTATATATATATATATAAAAGTTTAAAAAAGGGATGATGACGTGGAGTGAGTGGGGTAATGGGGCATTTCCACCAAAATGGTGGGGTGAGTGATTGTGGTGAGTGCTTATGTGGCGCCTACGTGGCGCCTACGTGGAGTGAGTGGGGTGCCTTGGCACACCCAATAGTCTTAGCAGCAATCGCTACCTATGTTCACCTCTTCCCCAATAATGCAATTTCACCCACAAAACCAAATTTCCCAATTGTTTCGTCAACAATTCCATCCGCTTCATCAAGTTCCTACTCAATTAACAGGTAAATATCTTCCCAAATTTTTTCAAAATGTCAATAGATGCACCAATTGATGAATCTTTAAGTAGTGTTGTAGAATACGATGAGATAAGTTGTGAGATGTGCTTGCAGCTGTGCTATTTGGGTACAATATTGAGGGTTTCATGTTTATGCA
This sequence comes from Mikania micrantha, assembly GCA_009363875.1. NCBI lineage: Eukaryota > Viridiplantae > Streptophyta > Magnoliopsida > Asterales > Asteraceae > Mikania > Mikania micrantha. Next base: position 50,218,410 of record CM018689.1, on the reverse strand, counting down.
TATGAAGTCATGGGATGTGCTTGAATCCCTGATTCCATTCTGTTCTTTTAGCTAGTTCAGATGCTATTTCAGTATCATTTTAGTGACATTTTTAAGGGTTTCATCATCTATAGATTTTGAAGTTAGAAATTAAGATTCAATTTTAGGAATTGTATGATTACTTAGAGGGTTGTTTGATAACATTTTAACGGTTATTAAGAGGCTACCTTTCATAGTTTCTTAATGGTTAAGAATTAGCGTTTAAGAGGCTATCTTTCAGATTACCTCTTAACCATCAAGATACTATGAACCATAAAGAGACAATCTCCCCTTATGTGATTCTGTAAGCGAGTTAATTGGATTTTAACTGCAGTTTTGCATTTAATTTCTATGTTATGAACATTTTTCATGTAAAGGCCTAACTGATTCACTCTAATATCATTAGTGGCCTAAAGGTATTGCTGCAATTTATTTATATCTTCTTGCAAATCTTGACGCCTTGTGTGCATGGACGGTTCTTAAGAAGGGCCCAACCCTCCTGTTTTTCTGGTCAAAATGGTCGATTTAGTAGTATGTCGTCCAAAAATCCTTCGGTCCCTTTCATTTTCTTCCTAAAAATCCTTCGGCCCCCTCCAAGCTTTTTTCAAGCTACATCAATGCTTGTGTAATTGCTTTCATATGCTTATGCTCTTTGGTGTAGATGTTTATGTGGTGGTCGGTTATCTCAAAAATACAAAATCAATAAAAAGTTAAAAGTTTAACGTTTGAAATTGATTGATTTGAGCTTCAAGTTAACTTAATGTTCTTTACTGGAAAATGTGATTTATTCATGCAGCAATGCTTCACTATCTTTCATTGCTCCTCTTGAAGCAGTTCTGTTTGACATTGATGGAACTCTTTGTGACTCGGATCCTCTCCATTACTATGCCTTCCGTGATATGCTACAAGAGGTAGTTTCTTCAACCTTTTGATTTCTGTTTTTTTTTGTGAACTTGAATCTTAAGGTTAAAAAACATACAAATATTTATATAATGAACATACTTCGATAGTATTTGAATAACATTTTTGTAGATAGGTTTTAATGACGGAACACCTATCGATGAGGAATTCTTCATAGATAACATTAGTGGCAAGCATAATGAAGAGCTTTGCAGTGTTCTCCTTCCTGATTGGGAGTTTGAAAAGGCTATGCAATTTATGGTTGACAAGGAAGCTTTGTTTAGAAGGTAATTTGTATCATGATATCAAGACTAATTTATCATCTATGCTGACTTTTGAGGTCAAACATTACATTCTAAATTTCAAATCCATATGGATCAAGTTTATGGCTTTTGTGGTCATGGGTTTCATTTCAGTAGTTCAATATCTTTTTAAAATTTATGTCCAATTCAAAGTCAAGAAAGCCTAACAGTAAAAAGTTAACTTCTAAAATGACAAGTACTTCAACATTTCATGTCAAGCATGTTATTTCTTAATTTAGAATCATTTTGCATCTAGTTAACATCCAACATATTTTTCTTATTTACAATATTGTTACAAAGTGTACAGATCATCTAACTATGACAATTTTCTTTCAAATTTTTAAAGTCAAATTTGTAAAACCTAAAAAGAATAGTTTGTCACATATGTACCGTTTAAATATAGAACATATATGGTTATAGTTGGGCCCCGTTTTCAGTGCGCGCATATACTGTATATATGTATCGGCCCTTAAGGGGCAAAAGTAAAGTTGCACTAATTTTAACGTTATTTTACTTTATTTTTGTGAAAATAACGTTAAAACCATTGGGTTGGTCGGTTAGTCAGGCATCATGAGCCGAGGGTCTCATTGGAAGCAGCCTCTCTATTCCTATGGGGTAGAGATAAGGCTGTCTACATCTTACCCTCCTCAGGCCCTACCTTAGCTTTGCTAATGGTGGTATATACTAAGTACGATGATGATGATATGATTATAGTTACCTCAAATATTATTGAATTGTTTAGCCTATAAATGAGGCTCCAGTGCTCCACGATGAAGTCATTCATGCCATTTTGACGTTTTAACTCGTCTATAAATAAACAGATTGGCAGCTGAACAATTGGAACCTATAAGCGGCTTGAACAATGTGTGCAAATGGGTAGAAGATCTTGGATTGAAACGGGCTGCTGTTACAAACGCTCCTAAATCAAATGCTGAGTTGCTAATTTCAATGCTTAAACTACAAGATTTCTTCGAAGTAATTGTTCTAGCTGAAGAATGTGCAAGACCAAAACCTTTTCCTGATCCTTACCTGAAAGCTCTAGATGCACTTAAAGTTTCCCCAAATCATACATTTGTGTTTGAGGTATGAACTCAAATAAATTATCTCTCAAAAATAGCCAAAGTGTTTCAATATGCATGCCATGTGTTTTAATGTGCAATTTTTAAGAAAAATTATGGATGGCAAAAGGATTAGAATAATTTTTAGTTTATGGGCCCTAAATAAACTACTTATGGAAAACTAGAGGTTGCAAGACAGGGGATCATGTGGTCCGACTAACATTTAAAATCTGATTCAGATTGAAATGGATCATTTTCAATATGAGTGGAAATGGACTTGTAAGGTCAACGAATTTTAAGCTTCAACTTTTTTTTAGTCTGTTATGCAATAATCCCATTGAACTATACTATAATTTTAAGCTTCATTACATTTATAAATAAATAGTAATAATAATAATTAAGTGTTTATACACACACACACATATATATAGAGGAAAGATCAAATAAAAATTATATTTTGCCTAAGAAGGCTAAGAAGGATTTTTAAAATCTCCAAAACCGATCCAAACGAACTCCGATTGAACTCATTTCGATGGCATTGGAACCATCTTATCGAACCCTACAATATTTTAAGTTTTCGTTTTAACAACTAGATTTAGATTTTAGGTTTTAGGGCTTGATTTTTAGCTTTTAAGTTTTATCTTTATGTTAAAGATTTGTTTTTAAAGTTTTGGTTTTAGTATTAAGGGTTAATGTTTATGATTTAAGGTTTGGGTTTAGGGTTCGACAAGCCGGTTCCAATGATGCAAAAATGAATTCAATCGGGGTTTGTTTGAGTCGGTTTTCGAGGTTTTGAAAATCCTTCTTAGCCTTCTTAGGCAAAATAGACTTTTTAGGAGAACCTTACCCTATATATATATATATATATATATTCGTTTTGAGATAGGAAGGGGTTTTATCTTACCCTCCCCAACCCTACTTAGAAGTCTAAAATTACAGGGTATGTTTATTTGTTTACTTTTATAACTTAATAAAGATTTCATCTGTTTGGTACGAAGGAATGGAATGAACGGGGAAATGGAATGGACGGGGGAATGGAATGGACGGGGGAAAGAAATGAATTATTATCATTACCTTGCCATGTTTGGTTACCACTAGTAATAAAAAAATTCATTACTTTATCTTGTTTGGTGGACATGAGAAGAAGAAGGAATGGAATATAATTAATTAAAAAAAGACAAATATAACCCTTCATTAAAATAAATAAAATTTACTAGATTTCATCACATTATCAACTTAAATAATAATAATAATAATAATAATAATAATAATAATAAATAAATAAATTTATATTATGAAAAATCTATAAATATCTCAATCATTTGTTAAAAACATTTCAAATCCAAAATCATGTGTTAAATGATAAATCTAATATTACCATCATGTTTTTTTAATTAGTACAACAACTTAAAAAGTATTAACATCATGATTTAGCATAAAAATCAAAATCACTGTAGCATAAAAGACGCTACTAACATCAAAACTACTACATGTAGTTCGAAGAGTGTAAATATATTCAAATATTAAAATTAGCTAATTTGACCTCAAAAGTCAACCACTACCACATAGTTATTGTTCAATTTATTTGCTTCAACTAACATAACTTGACATAATCTGTAACAAATAACCATGATAAATTCCAATCAACCAAATCTCATCATGAAAACTTAAAAACGTTAGAAATCATCCAAAATATTTCAACAAAAAATAATTAGAAATAATTCAAAATTTCCAATATGTCACGTCAAGCATTATCGGCAAGCATGTTCTTCACCCATCCAAGTTTGCGTTCTTCATTAACTTTAAAGAAAATTACCATCAACTCCTCATTTTGTGCGAGCTTACATACAGCCTTGTCACACTCACGAATAGTCAAACCTTCAACTTTGTTCATCTCCTCAAAAAGATTAGTACGCAGTTCCTCTCGATTGCTCTCTGTTCCAAAAACTCTGTTGAATGTATTTGTAGCCCCCCTAATCTCTGCACCAATTATTTCTGCTGACTCTTTTAAGCTGTTCATTAAAGGATCCCAGCTATTGCGTCTTTTTCTCTTTCGTTGTGTACTTGACTCTTCTTTGAAAGCAATATATGAAGGGTTGTTTAGTGAGTGATCAACATCTATATCATCTAATCCATTTGCTGCACTCTCTTGTTCTTGTCTATTTATGTCAGATAAAATATCAGCAGCTGTTTGAGCATCTCTTCCATTTGCCCGGTCTTTACCAAAGACAATACACAAGTCCCAGTAATGAGGAAATTTCTTTCCTCTCCATTTTGCTGCATTTTTGTGCACCTAACAACCCAAGTCAACATTATCAGAGTTTAAAAATAAAATTAAAAAAATATAAAACACTCTACATTAGATACAATCATAAATGATCATACACTACCTGTATATAAGCTTGCCAAACAGGTTGGGGAGCGTCAAGCATGTCATTATTGTAATCCCAACCAAAACCACTTGTATTGTTCCAAGCGAGCATATCATGCACAGCAGACCATTCACTCTTCATCGTCTTTATACGTGACTCTATATGTGGTTTTGCTTTTATGCCTGCCTCGGGAAGTGAGATTGCTAGTTGTTGCTCCACTGCGGTGAAGAAGCCAGGTTTAAACCCATTATCAGATTTGTAGTTAGTACCTGAATTGAGCACATCAAGCATGGCTGAAACAAGCTTTTCATCCTCTTTTTCGTTCCATTTTTTTTTATTTTTTCCTGGACCCCTTTCAGAATGAAGCTGTGATTCCATATCTTCACACAAAACATATAAACATGCAATATTTTAAAAATAACAAACATAAGATAACAAACACATCAAAATATTAAATGTTATAAAAATAAATAATCCATTTAATAAACATTTTAAAAATAACATAACTGAAAGGATAAAAATCTAGATAAATCAATTGTGTCTGGAAGTCCATGCATTAAACATAGATGTTGCCAAATCATGTCTGAAGTTTGTCCATTCATTCGAGATCCCAATTGTTGTAATATTTTCCACATATGAGCCAAGATATTCATCATCTGCGTCATTATTTGTGTCAATAAATTCGTTATCATCAAGGGGATCATATGCCATTTCTCTACGAATAAAATTATGCATAAGACAACATGCAAGTATAATTTTATTTTGTGTTCTAATCGGATAAAAAGACGGGCTTCTAAGAATAGCCCATCTTTTCTTCAAAACACCAAAACATCGCTCGATGACATTCCTTGCTGTTGAGTGCTTCATATTAAAATACTCTTCAGGTTTCTCTGGTTTTCGTCCATTTAGCCAAGTATTCAGATGATATCTTTGACCTCGAAATGGTGCAAGGAATCCCTCTCCGTTGGTGTACCCGGCATCAACCAGATAGTAGCTACCTTTAGGTACTTGCAATCCATTATCTCGGATCATAGCACTACGAAGTATTCTACCATCAGCAACAGATCCTTCCCAGCCTGGTAATACATAAATAAACTGCATGTCAGGTGTGCAAGCAGCAAGTACATTAGTTGTTATTTCTCCTTTTCGATTACGATATCTTGGTTTGTCTTCTTCGGATACTTGCACACTTATATGTGTCCCATCTAATGCTCCTAAACATCCCTTGAAACATTTCCATCTTTCATCTGTTGAAGTCTCTGATATTGGCTCTGGTTTCTTAAATAGTTCATTTTCCAATTGTAGAACTGCATTTAACACATTATTGAAATGTTTACTCACGGTCTCTCCAGATCTACGAAACTGAAATGCCACCACTCTGTTCTTCACATGGTGAGCCAATACATACAAGAAAATTGCAACTTGTTCGTCTACTTGGAGATACTTAGACACCTTTAAATTTCCACTTGTCTCCAACATATTACATAGCGTCACGAAAGTTGTCCTATTCATCCTTAGTTGATGAAGACATGTCTCGTCACTTTCATACACTAATCTGTGCATATATTCTTTTCTCTCAGGGTAAAACATCTTGTAGCTCGATCTAATTGGACGCATATCTAAACGAATACTGATAACTATTTCAATTGCTCGAATATACCAACTAACCATATTTAGTATATGAAGCCACAATGCACAAAATGCAGCCAATTTCTTTTGTTTTTTGTGTCTATTAAGTTTAAGTCTAGACATAAATGCAGTAGTATTTCACCCAAATGAAGTTTATCCTGAACACAAGATAAATTTGATTAAACACGTGATTCATTGTAATATAACAACTAGAATTTATAATTATAATTCATGGTCCAATCTATGTACATGCAGTTTGACTGGGAGCTCATTTAGTTATGCAGGAGCTTAACAGAAGGCATGTGCCCTTTTGTGCTATTTCATGGCACTTATGTTTTACAGGTTTACTTCTAGCATTAAAAAATTGAATCCTACTAATTATTTAATAAAGCACCAAAAAAATTGATAAAACATCCTAAAACTTCAAGCAGAAATATAAAGGGCAAAAAAATATATAAAGTAAACAAAATTGAATACTAGGCTTCATGTTAAATTTCATTGTGTTCTGGTTACATGAAAACCTTCTCAAACTTAACCTATTTAATAAATAACAATTGCAATAATCTGTTAAATTGGCCGATGTATTTTCATTAGACCAACAGAGAATGAACAAATAGACAAGTAGGGTTGATTCTTGCAATACCCAGAACAAAGAACGAACAATATTCAGAACCCAATACATACAACTAGGGTTGATTATTGCAGCAATACACACACATATATATATAAAGAAAATAACTCAATCACTTTGATAACTTATCTTTTAGGGTTCTGTACAAAAAGCGAAGAACAAACAAAAAAGCAACATAATTTTCAAAAAAGACGGTACCTTCAACTTAATCGGCGATGGATCGTGGCTAACGGGGTGAATTTATCATATGCAATTTGTCACGCAATATGACTGATAATGGGTTTTAGCAGAATAAATATCCTATGATGATTGTAATCTAGTCCTTGATTAGAGGATACGTAATCCTGTTCTTGTTTATTCGATTGATGAAGAAGAAATGGCTTGAGAAGAGGGAGAGTATAGAGGGAAAAATCAGGAAAGAAATATCAATATAAACAAGAAATGTGGAACGGAATGAAAAAAAAGGAGGTCCCCCAAAGGAATGAGATCTGCTTAAATCAAGAGAAAGGGAATGAGATATGGAATGGATGATTTCTTTCCTTTTATCAACCAAACACTACTTTTTTTATTACTTTGAAATAACTTATTCCATTCCCTCTTTGATTACCCCATACCAAACCCTCCTAGGTAAAAACATCTTGGATTGCCATTGTCGCTAAAAACAATTAATATGATAATGTTAAAATAAACCACCTCGAATCTAAGGCTGGCAAAACGGGTTTTAACGGGTTTAACAGGTCTCAGATGACGCGATTAATGCAAATATAAAACATGAAAACGACTTGCTTAACACTTGGTTTGATAATTTAAGCATGACAGTTCTATATTTTTTATAACAAAAAAGAAAAATGATGAAGGCTATGCTCTTAATTTTTATTATTTTTAAAAAAGTATAAAATAAGATAGTAATTTTTTTGTTAAACACATCTAATCGTGTCTTAACATGTACTTATTTTCCCAGCTCTACCCGAATCTGCAAAGGCTAATCTGTCTTTTTTTATTTTATTTTTTGTATCTTATAAATTTATGTGGGGATCTTTTGTATATGTTGTGTTTGTCTCCTAGGATTCTGTTTCTGGGATTAAAGCAGCCAACGGCGCCGGTATGCCTGCTGTTGGCATGGCTACTAGAAACCCTGAGCAGATGCTACGAGATGCCGGGGCTTCTCTCGTTATCAAGGATTATAACGACCCAAAATTATGGGAAAATCTACAAGAGATGCTACTTCAGAAGCTGCCTCTTTGATCCAAGTAAATATTGCAACAACAGTGTGTCCAAGCTTTGAAAGAAACCTGACGAGATTGACATTGTTAAAAAGATTCACATTTGTTGCTGAACGTAAATTGGTCACCCAAAGCATGTCAATATGGTATTTTTTTGTCAATATAAATTTCTTACATCATGGATAATATAAAGATTATGTATTTATAGTAGTTGATTGTTACGTATAAAAATGGTAATCAAGAACCAAAAGAGTGAAAGATTAAGAAGAAGAAGAAGAATCAATAGAGAAGAGGGAGATAAACTCTCAAAATCAATCACTAATCTTATTCATGTACTCAGTTCACGTATTTAACAACTAATACAATTGATTAACTACACTTTCAACCCTCCTATTATCATATTATTACAATTGACTACCTATACTATTTAATACCTAACATTGATATTATTGTGTCGGATAAAAATTGAGGATAACTAGATGAACCCTGTGTATTTTTGTTGCTTGGTGTCTTTATAGTTGTGTCACAGGGATGATCATATAATTGAAGTGAACAAAATCTTATTTACCTATTCTGATAACAGAGTATATTTACGAGACACGTGCCACAATTTGGTGTAATATGGATTTTGTTTTCTCGAATCTCTCTCTTAATTAGTTTTTACAATTTTTAATAATTAAATATTAAAAAATATAAATCTTATACGGAGTAATAATTTACTAATTTACTAAAATTTGATAAACTATAATAAGATTTATATTGTATATGTGACACCCCAGTCACTTTCATGTCCCCTCCAGACATTTTACAACATTACTTAATAAATTACGTTAGGTCCCAGTCAAAACAAAACGACTTTTGTGTTTTACAAACTTTTAAACATACTATTACCACTACCTGTTAAAAACAAGTTTAAGTATGTTTACAAACTTCACAAAACATTTATTACACAAAAGCTTCACACAAGTTCGATTATTTAAATATTAAACCACCATACGAGCCTCCATGTTCGATTCTCGATCATCATCACCGCTCACCTTACTCCCTTGTACCTGTAAGCACCACATTTTAAATTCCACCATTAGTTCGTTAGAACTAAGTAAGATTACCTCATCATTCACCACGTGTATTCCATAACACCATATGGATACACTAATGAGGGTTCAAATAAAATGTTGATGACAACATTTAACCACATTCAAAACGATTTACTAACGGTTCGTTTTCAACCAAAACCTCAATACATCCCCCATTCATGCACAATTATTATAACTTAATATAACACATATATAAACACACAAAACACCAATTGTGCGTCATATTTCAAATCCACCATTTGTTCACACACCTTGTGAATCTTTTACATTGGAAGTGCAAGTTATACGTTCACACACCTTGTGAATCTAAACATGCACATTACCAATTCAACATTTACGCATTCGTAGATCACCACATGTTCACACACCTTGTGAATCTTTTACATTGGAATGTCAAGTTATGCGTTCACACACCTTGTGAATCTAAACATGCACATTACCAATTCAACATCTGCGCATTCGTAGATCACCACATGTTCACACACCTTGTGAATCTTTTACATTGGAATGGCAAGTTATACGTTCACACACCTTGTGAATCTAAACATGCACATTACCAATTCAACATCTACGCATTCGTAGATCACCACATGTTCACACACCTTGTGAATCATGCAACAACAATAACCACAATCACGTATAATACAATCACTTGTAGTATGGACTCACCCAGTCCTTAACTACAAGTTCAATCAAACAGGTAACTTACCTTAATTTGAAGAGTTATCAACAATTTCCAACTCTTTCCCAGGCCTTCTAGAATTAGATTCACCTCCTCTTCCTATTATATATTCACATATAACAGAATTTAACAACATGAACACAACACGTGTGTTATTTATGTAATCTAATTCATTTGGCCTGTTTCATTCTTTATTTTTTATCAAAACCTCATTAAGGTTTTTATCACTAACCCATGTGTAGAAATTAATCTACACATGTTCTTTATCAAATTTAAATTTTCACAACATCGTTTTACGTTAAAATCATTAACTTTCAACTTTACACATTAATTTATCATTCTAAAGGATGATCCAAAACTATCACAACCGCTCTACAATCACCCCACTAATAATCATACTCAATAACATGAGTTTTATAACAAACGGGCATTATAACGGATCAAAATCAAAATTTCACCGTTAAAACATCAAATTCTCTGCTTCTAATCATCATATAATGCTCAAAACTCAACCCAATGTCACGGTTCTAGAACCCTAGTTCATAACCCCATCAAATCCTTCAATGATGATTCAAAGATGAGAAAACATGATTACCTAGAGTGGTTCACGACTAGCCTTGCGATTTAAGCTCGATGTAATGGATCGTTGCTCGGCTCCTGCTCTCCTTGTCTTTCCTTCGTGCGCCTGCCTTCTTCTCCTCTTTTCTTCTTTCTTTCTTCTCTGTTTTTTTTTTCTTCTTCTGCTGCGTGAATACCCACCCCACCCTTATTATTATTATTATTTTTTTTCTTCTTGCTTCTGCCGCCTTACTCCCTAATTACCTATATGTAGATATGTATGATGTTGCATTATAATCACCACACAATTTATGTATATATTTTTGAATATTGTTTCTTGAAGTTCAATATCCACCACACATTTCCAATACATATCACCATGTATTTATTTGTTGTGTTTTTTTTTTTCCACGTAAACACACACACATATATAGTTTATATATTTGTTGTGATTATTATTATTATTTTAAATCCACCAATTATATTAGGATGTTACAGTATATTATCTTAAAATATAATTATTAATTATTGAATATTATTATTATTATTATTTGTTTTTTTAGGTATTCATATTTCTTATTTCATCAACAACTGATAAATCTAACATATAAATTTTTATAACAATTATTCTTTATAACATGTTTTATTTATTCAACTCATGTAATATATGAGTTTTTAATGCTAGTTATATTATATTATATACATTAAAAGGCAAAAATTGTTTGTGAGACAATTCTCATAGTTCATTTAGTACATATTATGCATCATGTACAACTATTGATGCATACATTATATATTTCTTTCACCTTCTAAATGTTTTTTTAAGGACAAATGTTATCTCTTTCTAAACTATTCAAAACTAATTACATTATTGCATGAGTGAGAACTTATAACCTTTCATCCTAAGAGGCAAAACCTTTATCATGTTAGCAAAATATTTGCAACACGATGACTTTATAGTAGGTCATCATCCTAATACTATTCTCACACAAACACGTTTAACTGGAGTTCTGATATCTTGTACATTAATCGTAGCACTACTCTCACCTTCTAAATGTTATCCCTTTCTTTCACCTTCTCACCTTCCTTTAGGTTCTCACCGTTACCTCCAGGTAGGGGTGTCGTTCGGGTTGGTTCCTCGGGTTTCTGTTTGCTCGGGTCGGGTTATTCGGGTTTTTGTAATATGAAATTAGAACCGAGAACCGAACCATTTAACTTCGGTTTAATTGGTTCTCGGGTTTTAGTTCTTGGGTTTAATCGGGTTGGGTTAAACGGTTCTCGGGTAATACTTGAAAAACTAATATTCTATTTTTCAAACAAATAAAATTAAAACATGTTTTACCAAAACATACATTTTCTTAAAAATTTCAAATATTTAACCATAACATAACTAGAACGTGTTTAACCAAAACATGCATTTCTTCAACAATCTCAAAACATATAGATGCTTTGAAAATAAAAAAAATGTTATTGCCCCTTAGAAACCTAGTTCGGGTTTTTCGGGTTTACCCGAATAAACCTCGTGGGTACCCAAGGAGCGAACCATTCTAAATTTTCGGGTTCGGGTAATAGGCTTTTTCGGGTTGGTTATTTTCGGGTTCGGGTTTTTCGGGTTCGGGTTGGTGTTTTTCGGGTTGGTTCTTCGGGTTCGGGTAAAAAACACACCCCTACCTCCAGGCTTCTTCTCATCTTCGTACATGTTCTTTTTCTTGCTGGAGCTGTTGAAGATTGGAGGTCGAATTTAGGTATGTTTTCCTTCTTTTGCGCTTTCTCTGCTCCTTTCAACATTTGCATCTCTATGATTTACGACGCATGAATGGATGAGGACCAAAATTTATAAACTAAAATTGAATGTATGTGTTTGTTTCAGAAAGTTTAGTATTGTGTCTGCAAACCACAAAACTTAGGAACTTAGGCCTTTGATTCTTAGTTAGGGCTTTAGCTGATTGATATGGGTTTGTGTCTCAAACTTTTGGATTTCTTGCTGAAACATTTTTTACCCTTTTTATAGGAAATCATTTGGTAGAAGCAATGTAATATATTGCTTATTTTGTGTTCAATCCCTTTGGTAATGTAGGTTCCAGAAAATCAACCTAATTTGAATAATACTAACTTTGGTCATGTAGGTTCTAGAAAATCAACTTCATTTGAATAATAATAATACCTACAACAGGGTTAGCAACACATGTATCAGCCTATATTTTCAAGAAACATATATGATTATGATTATGTTGCCCTTACATTCATTCTATCAAATAAAGAAAAAATATAAGAACGATTAGACCCCGATCGGTAAATGATCAACTTACCACCGCCAAACCTGTGCCCGATTGACTTGTTAATCTGGAAACAAAACTCCAATTCTATGACCTGTATCCATGAGCTGTGACCTGTATTTTAACTATACAAGATTAACTCGAAATGTGTAAAAAAAGGTTCAAATTATCCAATACATGATTATGTGTTGACTTAAAGAATAAAAGATTAGTAATACAACAAATATGGGTTTGATTGACATTAGAACAAACGCAAAATATAATTATAGGAGAAATATCAAATAAAAAGAGATTATTGCCTAATAAGAGTAAGAACCAATAGAAGTTTGACATGTGGCATGCCTATGAAGTGAATTTTGTCCTATATTCTTTTTTGTTCTGTATTTTTTTTACTGGATTTTTGTTTTTTTGTACTGGATTTTTATGTTTTTGTACTGGATTTTTGATTTTTTTACTGGATTTTGGATTTTTTGTACTGGATTTTGTTTTTTGTGTTGAATTTTGTTTTTCGTACTGCATTTTTGTTTTTATATTATTAGTATGCCACATGTCAAATATCTATTTATTATTACTCTTCTGAGGCAAAAAACTATCCAACCCCTATAATTATATAACCTCAGCACTTGACATTGACTTTAGAAGAAAGGCAGAACCTTAGGTTCTTACCAAACCACAAATTTATGTTGTTTGTTTCTTAAATTGGTTATTATTATATTTTTTCTTACTGATTTGTGTCTGTGACACTATGCAATTGTGCAATTTTCTTGCTTAAAACTCAGAAATTTAAGACCAGTTATATAAAAAGATGAAATTGTATTGACATTAGCAAAGAATAAATGCTAATTATAAGCATTAATAGTTATTTCTTTATTTCATTACTATTTATATTTTTTGATAGTTTGTTTTCCTAGGTGAGGTTTAACATTAACAATTTGTATATAATGCATTCAAGTTCCTTCAATTATCCATGTTCTAGGCACAAAAGAGCTTAGTTATATGTTCAAATAGTAGGAAAGGAAGTTGACTTGCTCAGATGTCCCCCTTTGTTTTTTTCTAAGCCTATTCAGTTTTACAATTTAGGGGGAGGAGGTATCCAACAGTTTGATATTGTTGTTGTTATGTTATGTAAATTTTTTTATGAAAACACACAATTTCTTTTTAATTTATAATATCTAATACTTCATATTTTTATTTGTTTGAGTGTTTTAATGAAGCATTACTAATATATACACTTTTTGATTTTGTTTCATGATATTTATCTTTCAACATGTTTTCTGCAGCCTTTGGAACTTTGTCTACCATGCACAAAAACGAAAAAAAATCCAGGAATATTTTGCCACTTTACCCTTTTGAAATCGGATCTATTTCTGTTGATTTTATAACCAATCCAATACATTGCAGATGAATTCATATTAACACAAAATAACCACCAACACAATATGAATCAAATTGATTGACCTTGTTGCTTTATGATCTCTATTTCTTCATTAAATCCCTTAACTCAGCAGGGCACACCATTAAGTGTGATATCGCTTCAGTGCTCTCAGAATACAACGAGTGCAACCCTCGTGTTTAGTCAAATAATCTGATTTCAATTTGAAAGATTAGTCTAATGTTCAAACTTCAAAGTAACTCTTCTTTGTACATTCAAAAAGATAATGTATTCCTATTTTTAGTCACATAGTAAATTATCTAAAAGAATGACAGTCTTTGTGAAAAAAATATTTAAAACCCCTTTACAATTCAAATTTAATCCAACTTTGATATGTTTACAGTTTTCATATAGCAACTCCTCAATCCGTATTATCATATACAACCTTCTTATGTTGCTAGATAAGTAGATAGTAACTTATATTCCATTACTACCATTACTATTAGAGATAGTATAAGATATTAAATTATGCCTTTGTAATTGTAACCTTCTTTCTTTAATATTTATCAGATTAAGATCAACTAAAAATATATTTTTTTTATCCTGCGCAGTGCTCAGGCTGTAATCTAATATTTTTTATATATGTTTAACATCAAAATTTATTTTACGTTATGCAATAGGAACTCTTAGGCTAACTTAGGTGTTTTCACAAGATGATGATTCCAGATTCACTCAAATATTTACGGATTCTTTTGAGTACAGATTGCAAAAAACTCATCTTACAATTCTTCAAACACAAATTCTTGAGCTACGGTCTGATAACATTATCTTCAAAGGAAGAGTGAATGAGCTTGAGACTCAAGTGTCTAACTTGACTGCCATAAAACATATTTTATACAATTCACTTTTTAAAGGTTATAGAGTCTTGTCTTTAAATGTTAACCTTTTATATATAATTTTTTGAACAGCTAAACGAGTTCTCGGACCCAACAACCCACGCGCTGTGACCACAGACCGCTACCAACCCCCGGAAACATTTAAAGCCGGGCGTTGGCGAGTGCTGAATCGAGGAACCACCACACCATCTAGGAGGAAACTCACACTGAGAAAACCCCCTAGCTCACCCAGAACAATTTTTGCTCCAGGCGAGACTCGAACTCAAGACCTCCCATTGCTGGTGGTCAAGGAGTACCACTAGGCTATAAGCCCAATGATTGTTAAACTTTTATATACTAACATTAATCAAAAAGTCAACTTACGTCCCGCTATGAAGCGCGGGTCGTGCCCCACTTGTTCTAATAATTTATTAAAATTTAATCATATTTTTTTAATCATATCTTATCTTAATGTATATTTTATAATTCTTAAATGCTGATTATTTATTATTTATAATGCCTAAAACTTTATTATTTCTTATTTTACTAATAACTGATAATATCAGCATATAAAATCTTTGTAAAAATTAGTAGTTTACATTATGTTAAGCTTGTCAACACATATATAACATGACTTTCTAATCTAGTAAAAAATATATATAATAGATGATATTATAACTAGAGGTGACAATTGTTGTGGAGTTAAACCTTTAACAACAACCATGCAACTCACTCTTGTTAAATTCATTTATATCAAGAGATCAGTTTTATCTTTGACAGGCGTAAATTGTCTAATAAATAAGTCAAGCCAGTGTATAATTTGAAAGCTAGTTTGTCATATATGTAACTAGTAAAGTTACCCGCCGCGCGCTGCGGCGGCGTTAAAATGTGGAGTATCGAGCGAAAACACGATATATTTAACCTAACCTATTTCCTAAAAGTATTTACGTCAAAATGTCGACTAACATAAAACATATATGAAATAAGCAAGAAGACCTACTATATATGACCGAACTCGTTTACGTAAAAATGTATGTCAAAACGTGTATTAACATGAATTCACGTGGACACTTACGTAAAACTAATCACATAATAAACAAACAAAAAGAGAAAGTTGGAAGTTTTTGAAACGCAAGTTTACTTCGTTTTTAGAAAATTTGGGAGGTAAAAGCGTTAACCCCGAAAGCATAGAGTGAATATTTAAGAAATAAAAAGGGTAAATTCAAAACTTTAGAAACTTTAGGAGGGTTAAACCGATATTTTACGATTTTTTTTAAAGTTGAAAGGGTAAAAATACGAACACTAAACAAAAAAAATTTAATGAAGTAAACATGTTAAGGAAAAATCACAGCCAACTGCATTTGGCGCAACTTGTTATTTGGCAAATGTAAAGAAACATGTTTTACAAGGATCTAATAGGATGACGACATAAGACATAGAGGAAGGTGAGAAAAAAAAGATAAAGTTTAAAGAGTTACCCGGTTACATGACAATAAAATTCAGTTGTAGCTACGGTATATTATTTGTGGGAGGGCAATTTCATACGACAGATCGGCAAAAAAAAAGTAAAAAGACAAAGATGAGGGAAAAAAAGGTTGGGAAAAAGGAATAAAAACAAAAAAGTGAAAGTGAAAGGTGAGGAAAATTTTTTTAGAGAGTTAGTCGATTACATGACAATGAATATTAGTTATAATGACAGTTTCTCATTTGCTGGGGAACGGTTTGAAAACGGTGGAGCCAAAAAAAGTAAAAGGACAAAGACGGAGAATACCATACCAAGATGTAACTTATGAATTTGTTTTAATAAAACTAAGATTTTAGTTAATTTGAGGATAATCCTAATACAAACATTAAGTTAGTTGAGAAAAATTTTATTGGTTTTTGATCTCTGATTCCCAACTCTCAAATTGTTGCAAAACTCCCACATCGGTAGGGGTGTAAACGAGCCGAGCCGATCCCGAGCTCGTTAAGGCTCGAGCTCGGCTCGTTAAGAGAAATTAGGGCTCGAGCTCGAGCTCGGCTCGTTAAAGAATTTTTAGGCTCGAGCTCGGCTCGGCTCGTTTAGGTTTTATTTATTTAATTTATTTACTTTAATTACTAATTTAATTATATTTATAACTATATTTTATAAATTTAACATAAAATATTTAATTTAAATATATTTATCATAATTTTATATATAAAAATAATTAATTTTATAAATAAACACTTAATATAATAAATAAAAATTATATAAACAAAAAGCTCGTTAAGGCTCGCGAGCCGGCTCGAGCTCGTTAAGTAAAGCTCGAGCTCGGGCTCGATAACTAAACGAGCCACACTTTTGGGCTCGAGCTCGGGCTCGGCTCGTTTGAGCTTTTTACCGATCCGATCTCGAGCATTTCACGAGCTGCCTTGGTTCGTTTACACCCCTACACATCGGCCCATCGATTTTTATTTTTGAGTCTCAAATTACCGGAAAAGAAGTCCCACATTGGCCAGTTGAAAAAACAGTAATATTATAGGCAAAACAAACTGGTGGAAGCCACAGGATTCGAACCTGGTACCTCCTAAAAAACCCACACACTGTTACCGTTCAAACAGAAGCCACATTTGTTTCTAGGAACAGAAAACAAATATACATACGTATGGGTGTTGAAGGAGTGCCACCCAATTGTATATATATATATATACAATTTCTATAATAAAAATTCATATATGAGTATCTGACACTTAATCTTGTAATAAACTAGTGGGCTCCCGCACGTTGCTGCGTGTATACAGCCACGATTCCGAATATTAAAACATAAATATGTGTTGTCACTCTGACATAAACCACTAAATGGTAGCTATTGTAAACATGGGTAGCATGCAAAATTTCTCCAAGGGTTCGAAATTTATATAAGCGTTCGTGGGTAATTGCAATCAAGTTAATACAATCATGACCCTCATACGATACATGGTCTTAAATGAAAATTTGGAATTATTACTTTTGTTAAAGAAGTTTTTTTTGCCATGGTTTAAAAGTGTGTTTTCTTCTTTTGAGGCGGTTCCAGATAACGCATTATAAAGTTGTACATAATGCAATGAAGGAAGTAAACTATGAACAATATATGGTTATTGTATTATATATAATAATAATAAGACTAAGTTCTCAAATATAACATTTATTTGATTTGAAAATGACGAGTATTTGAATACTCAATTATATTATTGAAAAATTTGAAATGATTTTACCTAGAGGTGCACACACAAACCCGTATTATATAGCCCTTAAACCGGTTTTCAAGCCGGTCCGAACCGTCGTTTTGATATAGGTTTATGATTTCGCCGTTACAAGCGGTTCCTAAACTGATCCGAACTGATTCGTTATAAAAACCGTTTAATGGCTATAATGCTTGTGACTGTTTTTTTTTCAAAAAAATAGCTATTTCAACCCAAATTTGACCTTTTTTGTTTGTTTTTGGTTTTTGTTTTTTTTTTGCATTTTAGCCCCCAAATTTTTACTATAAATACATAATGGTTGTTTAGGTTCAATCACACATTTTCTTAAACACTCTCTAAACTCTCAAAACGCAAAATGTATTTAATAATAATTTTTTAAGATTTCGGTTTATTTTAATTGTTTAAGTATTTTATTTTATGTTTTTTCAATTTGTTCCTGTATTTATTTTTCTAAGAGTAATATTGAGATCAAATGTCCTTCAAAAAAATCCTTTTTTAGTTGGTTGAAGACACACCACAAACACAATCTTCTGTCACTCTTTTGCAACCCTAAATCGCTCAAATCATGAGGCAATTCGCCGGAGAAACATCGCGCCACGTCCCGCCACCTCCCGCCACCGTAAATCACCCTATTATCCAATGGGTTGCACGACGTCAAAATGGTCGCAACCTTTTGAGGGTGATTTACGGTTTCAAAAAAATAGCTTGAGTCTATGGCCGCCGCCACCTCGCCGCCGTTACTCCAGCTACTGCCGGTTGCTCAAACTCACCGGATCCGCACTCGCAACCTTTCTTTCCGGGGAACCCCTTTCTGTCGCCGGTCGCTCAATTATCTTTTTTTGCCGGATCTCCCTTTTTCTCCTTAAAAAAGGGTTTATTTCAATTGTCAAATTTTTATCCATAATGTCAAAAGTCTGCTTTTTAGTTTGCTTTCTTTTATTAGGGTTGTTTGCGTCTTCTTGCATCTTTACATTTTGATTATACCAGTTCTGATATGTATAGATAAAAGACATGTATATATAATATAGTTCACGTATATTGATGTATTTAACAGTTGACTTTTTTGTTTATCAGGTCAGATTAACAGGCTTGAAGATTTGGAGGTTGATTCAACCATGTGGGGTTGCAGGTGAGGCCCTGAAGAAGAAGAAGAAGAGGAGGGATGGTAAAAGGACTATTTTGCCCTCACACGTGACTTGACTCATGTGAGATGATTTAACGTGAAAAACAATGTTTTCATAACCGGACCGGACGTCGAACCGGTCTCCTGATCGGTTAGAGGTCCGACCGTCGGACCCGATTTAAGAACCGGATGATTTTATATACATTTTATAAATATATATATAATATCAAAAAAATATATAAAAAAAACGGTTCAACCACCGGTTCGCCCGGTCCGGTCGGCAGTGGCGGAGCTTGACCCCAAGCGTAGGGGGGCGAACATAGGGTATATTTTTTTTTTCCGGGGGGCGAAATAAAATTTTTTTAAAAATTTTGCACTACGAATCAAGAAATGTACACCACTGAACGAAAAAACAGGGGGGGCGGTCGCCCCCACAGCCCTCACTAACCTTCGCCAATGCCGGTCGGTCTGGTTCTGTTTTCAAAACATTGGATAAAATATAATGGGGTTTGGGGCAAATGAGATGACCTGTAAGACTTTTAAAATATAAAGTATGTTTATGATATTTTTAAACCTAAAAGACCTCTCCTGAAAAATGGTATAAATATAAAATGACGAAAAGTGTAATTTAAACTTCGTTTTTTTACCTTTTTATACGAGGTTTTATTAGTTAAATTTGTCAAAAAAATGTAAAAAAAATAAAAATTCAAAAACCGGTTTGGACCACTATGAACCGGTTCCTATAGGTTTGAAATTTTTAACCCAAAACGGTTTTAATCCCACGATCACAGAACTGGTCCGGTTCTTAACCCGAACCCGTTTGCCAAGAAAAAACCGATTTGTGAGTTTTACCCTCTCCCTGTCAAACGTCAATCTCTATATATAGAAAGAGACTAAAAAACTACAGTAAAACAAACACAAAAAAGTGAAAAACCGATTTGTGATTTTTACACTCTTTCACAACTAGTTTATCAAATATAAAATATCTTATCATAAAAATTTTCAGTTGAAAAGTAAACATCCTGAAAATTGATTTAGTGGAATATTAAAACTTACAACCTTCATAGTACTATTTACTATACTATTAAGATAACATTTTTTTAAAATAATTATGAACACTACATTTGTAATTTGTCCAGTCGGCCCACAAAATATATTTTACTTTTTCATTTTGTTCTATTTTTTAATAGTTCATTTTTATTTCCATATTTTATAGTCGTTACGTATTTTAGAGTTTATCTTTTAAGTTTGTCTTTTTCTAGTACAACTTATTTTTAATATTTTATCGTTACACATGCAATTACCTTCATGTTTATGACGTTTAAGGTTCTTGACAAGCTTTTTTTTTTCTTTCTATTTTTCTTTGGTAATACGGTTTCAATTGGTGAATAGACATTCAGTTGCATGTGGCGGTTTTTTAAGGTGTTATTTATAGTAAATCAGTTTTTTAGTTGTGACGGAATTTGATTAAGGTAAAAAGATGTTTTAATATACACAATTAATTAGATATTTTGCTTGTGATTTATACTTTTTGTACATTTTTCATTTATGATAATATATACTTGGATAAAGGAAGATAATTTTTATACATTGTTTAAAAATGCCCTAATTTTCATATTTCGCTTTAGGCCAACAAAAGACTAGACAGTAAGTCACCGAAAGACCGGAGACAATACAGTCAGTAGTGCACATTGGCGGAACTTCACTGTTATGGAAGGGGGCGAAAATTTATGTGACTCTAAATACATGTTAAAATTTTTAAATAAGGGGGGGTGTCGGCCCGAAAATTAACATTACTTGCGAAAAAAAGAAGGGGAGCGACCAGTCACTACTAAGATTCGCCCATGGTAGTGCATTTGGAAGACATATAACAGGAAGGTATTCAACAACATCAATATCCAATTTATGGTCTAAGGTTGAAGAGAGGATAAAAAAACATTTACCTTTTTTATAGACAAAAAAACTAACAAATTTGCAAAATTAATATTGCACCTTTTAGTGTAAGGGTGCTATATATTTTCTGAACACCTAGATTTCTTTTGTGGTTAGGAATGAAAAAAAAACCGTACCCGATGGGTTTACCTGAAACCCGCAACATATGGGTGTCCTCAAACCTGATTATAAATCTGTTTACATGTCCCGCTTACCCGATTACAAATAAGAATTTTTCCTATAAGTATACCATATTTTCTTTTTCCGATATTTAGTTTTGTTTTTAGTATATAATTGATTTATAGTTTTCACATTTTTCCACTAAGTATGCCAAAAATTTTATTTTTTTTCCTTTTTTTATTTAAACAGTGTTAATCAACTTACGATATTTCTAATTGATATAATCAACAATATGTTGGCATATTTAATATATATTTTTTTGTTATGAAAAAATAAACTTACTATTTGTTACCTGATACATACGAGATGAGTTTTACGCCAATGATTCTTAACGGGTATATTTAGCTTAATAACAGGTATGTCAGAAACTCGTGGGTATACCTGATACCCGACGGGTAAATACCAATAGATAGATACCCAATTGCCATCCATATTTGAAGTTTTCTACTTTTTTAAAGTATTAGGCAAACTTTTATAATCGGTTATATAGTTAAGATTACTCAAACCCGACTAATTGCCATCCATACTTGAAGTTTTCTACTTTTTTTAGTTTTTTATTTTTATTTATTTATTTTCATAACACATTTTACGCTGTAAAAGAAAAACAATCGACATGAACGAACAAATCGGTTTGAAAACCCTAAGACCAATAATTAATTTTTATTATGATAATTTTTATTGCGATTCATTTACAACGGGTTAAAACCCTTCATATACCAAAAGAAGCGAAAAAATAATTTATATATTTATAACCCTTAAACCACACGCTACTAAACCACGCCTGACGTAGTGCATAAGCCATTGAAACACAAAACCCTCCCAGTTTTAGCAACTGCTAAACCCTTGGCAATTTCCCGCCATTCGATGTTGTTCCAGACCCATTCTCCGACCACTGGATCGTCGATGGTGCTGCTTATGCGACTACTCTCCGCCATTGAGTTCATGCTATTGGCCTCCACTCCGACGTCGCACAGGATTCAGCTCATCCATGCTATTTGGCATTCTTTCCCCTTGCTTCGGTTACTATTGTTATTTTCGGTATCAATATTTGTTGTATAACTTCTATAAGTATCTGCATTGTTTGATTTATTTTTTGATTTTAGATTTGTAGCATTGCTTGATTGACACTCCCCGATTGTTGGAAAAGGGCGTTTTCGTATATATACACCTTTTCAATTTGTAGTGTGTTTTAAGCGATTTTGAGATGGATATTTTGAAAGTACATTAAATTTACAGCAAGTACTTGTGATGAAATCATATTGGTGATGAGTTTGTAGAAGAATCCTTATCAATCTTGCCTTTGATAATGATTGGAATGTCATATGAAATCAGGTCTATCTATCTTGGAAAGGTAAATACTATTAATTCTGTTGATATATAATATAGCCAAAAGAAAACACATATTTATAGATCTGAATAATCGCATATTTGATATGTATTTATCATATGTTGTTAAGCAAAACTCTTTGTCATAATTGATAGTGAAACGATGGAAATGGAAATAGAAATAGAGAAACTGAACTGTACGTAAAAAAATTATGAAGGGTTGTATCTTACTTGTATGTTTATTGATTTATATCATGCTAAGACTTATAATTTGCAATTTTTTGTTTTTTTGTTTTTTGTTTTTAAAGTTATGTATTTTTGTTTTTAAGTTTCATATGTTGCCTCCAAACCCATCTAACGGAATGCAGGTTGAGTCTAAAAAAGTTAGGCTTCCTAGTTTGAGACAAATCTCACTTGATGATTAGGATGTTTAATCTGTAAGTTCTCATGTTTTAACTGTTACTCTCTCTTTTAGCATTCTTGTAGAAAATAAAATTGATATGTGTCAATTTGACAAAGTTAGGATGGTCTGAGTTTTCTTGTAAAGTCACTTAATCAATCTATCATATGAATTGAGTGTATATATTTCAATGGTGTTTTCTTTCTATTAGTTTGAGAAACTAATATAATGGTGAGATCCAGAAACCAGCTATTGTTAACTAAAAAAAGTAGTTGTAGCTGTTGGTAAATTTATCGTTTGAAGATAAGAAATATAATGATTCTCTTACAAACATACAGTTAATGTATAGTTGTAATTTAGGTGTCAAAATGTTTGTTTGTACTTTTAACACTCAATAGGAAAAACCACTTGGTTTTAGTTGACGCGCTATATCGCTAACATTTGGGCCAAACCAAAGCAGCTGGTTTTTCATACCGAGTGTTAAAGTACAAACAAACATTTTGACTCCTAAATTACAACTATACATTAACTGAAACTGCCGTAACAAGCTTATGTTAGCTATGTTTGTAAGAGAATCATCGTATTTCTTATCTTTAAAGAAAAAAATTTACCACCAGCTGCAACTATTTTTTTAGTTAACAATAGCTGGTTTCTGGATCTCACCATTGTATTAATTTCTCAAACTAATAGCAAACGAAACACCGTTGAAATATGTACACTTAACTTATATGATTAGATTGAGTAAGTGACTTCACAAGAAAACTCAGACCATCCTAACTTTGTCAAATTGACCACACAAATCAATTTTATTTTCTACAAGAATGCTAAAAGAGAGTAACAGTTAAAGCATGAGAGCTTACAGTTTAAACTGCATTATGTTAAATGGGTTTGGAGGTAACATATGAAACCTAAAAACAAAAATACATTACTTAAAAAAAAAAAACTTTCAAATTATAAGTCTTAGCATGATGTAAACATACAAGAAGTATGATACAACCCTTTCTAAAATTTTTATGGGCCAAAAACATTACAAGCACTTAAAGTTAAATAGAATCTACAATTCAATTTCTCTCTTTCCATTTCCATCGTTTCGCTATCAATTATGACAAAGAGTGTTGCTTAACAACATATGATAAATACATATCAAATACACGATTCTTCCAAATCTATAATATATGTTTTCTTCTGCCTATATTATATATCAACAGAATTAATATTATTTACCTTTCCAAGATATATAGACCTCATTTCATATGATATTTTAGTCATTATCAAATGCAAGATTGATACAGATTCTTTTACAATCTCATCACCAATATGATTTCATCACAAAAACTTGCAGTTAATTTAATGTACTTTTAGAATATCCTTCTCAAAATCGCTTAAAACACGGTACAATTGAAAAGGTGTAGCTCAACGAAAATCAGAAAATAAATCAAACAAGCAACGCTACAAGTCTAAAATTAGAAAATAAATCAAACAATACAGATACTTATGGAACACATATACCGAAAATAACAATAGTAACCGGAGCGAGGGGAAAGAATGGCGAATATGATGGAAGAGTTCAAACCTATGCGACGGTGACGGCGGAGTGGAGGCCAAAAGCGCGAACTCAATGCGGAGAGTAGCTGCTTAAATGTTACCATCGCCGATCAAGTAGCCGGAGAATGATGGGAAATTGACTAGGGTTTAGTAGTTGCTAAAGCTCTGAGGGTTTTGTGCTTCAATGGCTTGTGCACTACGCCAAGTGTGGTTTAGTAGGGTTTTGGTATGTGAAGGGTTTTCTGTCTAGTTGTAAATGAATCGCAATAAAAATTATCGTAATAAAAATTAATGGTTTCCAAACCGATTTGTTCGATCATGTCGATTGGTTTTTTTTTTACAGTGGAAAATGTATTATTGAAAAACAAAATAATAAAAAAAAGTAGAAAACCACAAATATGGATGACAATGGGTTGGGTTTGAGTAATACTAACCTATACCCAACTATAAAAGTTTGTCTCATACCTAGCCTAAAACCAGTGTTGTAAAAATCGGCCTAGGCGGCCGCCTAGGCGCTAGGCGCCCACCTTCTGTGTAATTTTTGGCCTAGGCGGTGCCTAGGCGCTAGGCGGTGCTAGGCGGCCTAGGCGGGGCCTAGGCGGCCCGATCAGATATTTATTTTTTTTCACTTTTTTGACTTTTTTTGGCTTTTTTTGACTTTGTTATGGTAAAAAGGGACCCATTTCATGATTATTTAGACATTTTTCAATCAAAAATCTTTAATATGTCTCTGAAACATCGAATTCAAGCAGTTAACATCGAAATTTATCTCTAAACTTTGAACTCAGTGTTTAAGTTTGCACTTTAAAGTACTTTTTTAGTATATTTAAGTATATTTTTTAAAATTATTTGAAGTATTATATTAAATTATTGATATTGATGTGTGTATATAATATATATTTGTAAAATTACATATAAAAATTCCAATCCGCCTAGCGCCGATTAATCCCGATTAATCCCTAGGCGGTACCTCGCCGCCCGACTAGCGCCTAGCGACTTTTACAACCATGCCTAAAACTCATTGGCTATCTATCGAGAATTTACCCTTAGGTATCGGGTATGCCCATGAGTTAGGTAAATATGTTCGTTAAAAATCATTGGCTTAAAACTTGTCTGGTTTGTATCGGGTAACCAATAAGAAGTTGATTTTTTTCTTAACCAAAAAATATATATTATATACGTCAACAACATATTGTTGGTTTTATCAAATAGCATAAAAATTCAAAATGTCTAACACTATTTAAGATAAAAAAAAGAGAGCAAATGTCACTAAAATAGTTAAAAAAAAAAGAAAATTTTGGGTATACTTATTGAGTAAATGTGAAAATTATAGATCAATTATGCACTAAAAACAAAAATAAATATCTAAAAAAGAAAATCGGGTATACTTGTCTTAAAAATTGGTATTTGTAATCAGGTACACGGGGCGGGTGAACGAGACGGATAAACGGGTGTAAGAGCGAACCCATGCTCGTCCCATACCTGGCCCAATGCCATCAAGTTTGGGAATACGCATCCCATATGTTGTGGGTTTCGGGTGAATGATGAAGAGGATGATTCGAAGTTCTTGCATAGTGAAACCGTATAGTATCAGTCATGAGATAGATCTTCAAAAGAGCAAGGTCTTTTTGAATTAGTCAATTTATTTGGGACCCTGCAAATCTACTATTTAAGTATTGTGAAAACACAAAGCAATCTTACGCTAAAAGGTGCAAACTAGATTTTGCATTTTTGTTAGGTTTTTTATCAATAAAATGGTAGTTGTTTTTTATCTTCTCTACGATCTTAGACCATAAGATGGATATTGATGTCATTGAATACCTTCCTATTATGTCTTCCAAATATACTGTTTTTTGTCTTTTGGTGACTTATTGTCCAATATATTGGTGACCTTTAGCGAAGATGAAAATCAGGGCGTTTTTTAACAACATATAAAAACTATCCTCCTTTATCTGAGTATAGATTATCATGAATGAAAAAGAGTTAATGGCAAATTGCAACCCTGTGGTTTAACCCTCATCACAGGTTGCAACCCTGTGGTTATAAAACATCTGCAACTTGCACCCTTACAGTTAAATTTAACATAACTATGTTTGTTATTGAAGGGTAAAATTGTAATCTTTAATATATTTAATTTTTTATATTCTTAAATCATTTGAAAGTTGAAAACCCCAATTGTTGTTCGATTTTTCAACTTTGTTGAACCTTTACATCCGAAAGTTGAAATCCTATTTGCTTTAATTACAGACATTGATATACTTTTTTTGATAGAAGGTATTTAATATCAATTTGAAATATCCACTATCAATTTGAATCATACGTTAGGATTTTATCCTTTTGAATGATCCATTTGTATGACACCGGTCATACGATTTGGGGTCATTTAATAATACGATTTGGGGTCACTCAATAATACTCGTATACTTTTTTTTTTATTTTGGTATACTATTTTTTTTAAACTCGTATACTTTTTTTGATATTGGTATGCAACATCTTTTTGATATTGAATTATCCATATGTATGAAACATCTTTGTTAAATATATTTAAGATTACAATTTTACCCTTTAACAACAAATAGAGTTATGTTAAATTTAACTATAAGGGTGCAGGTTGCATGTGTTTTAAAATTACAGGGTTGAAAGTTGCGAAAATAAAAAAGGAGGGTTGTAAAATGCGATAATAGTTAAACCATAGGGTTGCAAATTGGAATTAACTCAATGAAAAATGTACAAAAAGTATAAATCACGAACGAAATACTTGATGTTTTCCAATTCCCATGAACTGATGCCTTCGTGGAAGAGAGATAATTGTTTGGACCCAACTAGAGAAGTTCAATTGGCTCGATCTAATAGTCAAGCTAAATAAATTGAGCCTATTATGTTTATAAAAGATTATAAAATGTTTTTTATATTATTATGATTTATGAGTAGGGTTGTTGAAAATGTCCGAACCCGACAAACTCAACCAATAATGCAAACCCCAGTGAGCTTAATAAGGTTGGGCTATTCTGGTTCAAAACATTAGTTGGGTTATTTAGGATTAACCCAAGCTGCTAGTAGCATCGGATTTCATGTAAATTTTTAAAAATTAGTCGGGTCTCGGGTAAATTTTTAAAAATTTGTCTGGTTTCGGGTTAACCCGAATGCCTCAACTTGTTGTAACGGCTGTTAATCCATCCTATAACAATAAATCAAAACGTGTACAAAAGTTTTGACTGCTAGTTAACTAATTTCTATTATTTAATTATTATATAATAATTAGTATTAGTATTATATAATAATAATCATTGTTAATTATTATTTAGTTATTAATAATATTATATAATAATAATAATAATTTATTAATAATTATTAGCTTTAGCCGCCATTTTTGACTTTAAATACGTATATTTATCAATTATTAATATTTAATTATTATTACTATTCACTCGCAATGATGTCGTTTCCTAAATGTGTATATAGTAATTTTTATTCATCAAATTGCTTAATAAAACATATAAAATAACTTAAATTTTAAAATTAAATGTCAAATTACAATTAGTGAAGACTAAAACTACACAATTACTCATTAGGTGAAAATTTTGTTATACATGCTCAATCTTATCATTTTTTAGATCATTAAGTTTTATCAAAAAATCCAACAAACCAATAGTATAGTAACATGTGTCAAATAAGATAAAATATAAGTTTTTTATATATTTTTTATATTTAAAATCATATTTTTTGAAATAACTCTGTTTTTTTATAACATTTATTCTAGGATGTTCCAAAAAAAACAAAAACAAGGCAATGTATTTAATTTTTTTATATAAAGTTAAATATCTTAAATTATTAAAGAAAATTCTAATTAATTAAAGTTGAAATTAATGGCTTAAAAAAAGGAAAATAAAATAAAGTGCTAGCAAAATGAGATTGCTCCGTGTGTATATGGAAATATATTAAGGCCCTGCTTGGGATTGCTTATTTAACTTCAAATTGACTTTTTATCAAAAGTGCTTATTAACTTATGACTTTTTGAAATGAAGTTTTTAAAAATGTGTTTGGATTAGCTTTTTCAAAATTAATTGTCAAAATGACCAAAAAGGACATTTTTTTATTGACGATATTTAATGTTATTGGGTAAAGGATAAAGAGTTGGGTAGATTTGTAATTTTATGTCAATAAGTCATAAGTCATTTTAAAAAGCAAGAATTTTTAGCTTTTGAAAAACAACTTATCATACTTTTACAAAAAAGTCATTTTTAAAAGTCCTTTTGGGTTTGACAAACAACTTATTGGCTTTTTAAAAAAGCTAATAAGTCAATAAGTCGTTTTTAAATGAAATCCCAAACAAGGCCTTAGAAAATGGACAACTATGATCAATGATGCCATGATGGGTCAAATAACCGTGTCTAGCAATTAAAGAATTAAATGAATTGTTTTTTTTTAATACTCAAGTGGACCAATAATGTCTTATTCTCATGGTAAAATAAATGTATGAGGAAAATAATAGGAAGACTTAGGTCTTGGGTTTGATCTTTAATCCCACTCGGTTTTACCGGCCTTTCACCATCGTGTCTTTGGGTAGGTGTTCGAGTCGGGTTTTCCCCGGGTACTGGTGGCTGGTGGGCTAGGGGTTCGTCCGTTTGGACTAGTGGCCAGCTCGGGCATCTTTTAGCCATTGAGAGCCGCGTATGAATTACCTGGCAGTTGATTAGTTGACTGTTCAAAAAAAAAACCATTCAACCGATAATGAATGGGGAAACTCTAAGCTATTTAACAAGAAGGTGACATCTTAAAGAAGACCTTATGATTTTGAAAAGTAAACCCAATATAAATACATAGGACTTATTTCGGATTCAAGTTGTTGCTTGCGGTTTTGCAGGAAACTATGTCATTATTTAATTTCATTAATTGGATTCTTTGTATTTAAGATGCTAGAAAATATTTAAAATTCTGATTTATTATTTTCAGTAAGCCTTTATTTTTTAACGTCGTATATATCTACGTCTACTTGTAAAAGTAGTTGCTACTTTTGAAATATAAAAATAGATCTGTGTTAATTTGACCAAACCTCATTAAGGTAAGGGTAAACTTGTAAATACGTAAATTACATCTCAAGATTTTATAGGAGAATTTGTCTTGTATAAAATCTGAACTCAAAACCTCTTCAATGTGAGACTCCATGTGACCACTTGGCCTCAATCCCCCCACCCATATATCATTCAACCAGTAATATGTATTATTTGATGATTTAATAAAGGTAATTGGATTTTGATAATCTAAAGTATGACCCATTAAACCATAATAATCTAT
Source organism: Mikania micrantha (assembly GCA_009363875.1). Lineage (NCBI taxonomy): Eukaryota > Viridiplantae > Streptophyta > Magnoliopsida > Asterales > Asteraceae > Mikania > Mikania micrantha. The sequence goes on along the minus strand of CM018689.1, from coordinate 50,188,412 downwards.
GTTACCAGTTTGACCGATAATTAATTCTAATATTATTTTTGTTGTCAAGGGCAATCATAGTAGCATAACTATCAAAGCTTTACATGTAAAATTTTGATAATCATCCTAAAGAGATTGACATTCGCAAAAAAAGTGAAAATTGTGATTAAAATTAGTCAAACTGATAATATGAATTATTATTAACTAATAATTTATAGCTTGGATTATTAAAATCCAATTTAATTTGCTGAAACTCTAGTTTTTGAGGTTATAAGTATTTTGTTTGAAATAATATAGGATTTTTTATTTAGGTAAGCTGTTACTAATAACATGTCGTTTATACCATGTAAAAACCTAAATAACCTAGGTAGCTAACATATGTTACTAATAACATATTGTTTATACCATGTAAAAACCTAAATAACCTAGATAGTTAAGATAAGTCAGGAATAGTATAATCTGAAACCTCGAACCAAATACATGTCATAGCCATTTACAAGACAAAAAGTACTTTGTATCTAAAATTAAATCACTCATGAACCTATTATGAATATGCAATTACGACATGTTTATTTCGAACCATGTTTTGATGAATATTTTAATGAAAATTTAGATGTCGTAACACGTGAAAAACACCTGCTGTAAATATATAGCAGATAAATGAAACATATTAGTTTGATGGTAGTTTAGAATCAATAATAGAAAAAATTTCTCGTTTAAAAAAAGGAAAATGGTCCATATGTTTATATCAAAAATGTCATTTTAGTCCCTAAATGTAACACCCCGACCGATGGCGGAAACGTCGGGATGCCACAAGGGATGTGTAGATTGTTCAAAAGCTTGTGGGCATCTAAATCAAATCATCATATGACATTTATTAAATCAAATTAATTACACAAAAATCATTTTCATCATGAAATAGTTACATCAATTACAAAAGAGAATTAAATATTTAACTAAATTCAAGTCGCCAGAATTTCAGTTAATTAGCTAAGTCCAAGATCCTATATGTGACAGTTGCGTACGAAAAATTCGGCAATTATGACGTGAGCACATTTGGTCGTGCTTGAAATCCATGAGGATTTAGCAACTTTGGTTATTGGAGATTGATAGTATGTGAAAAATGATGAACGTGGGCGAAAACCGTGCGCAAAACGGAGTTCGTATGCTCCCGGAATCGCGAAACGAAGTTTAAAATCAACAAATCGCAAGAAAACACGTGGGGCGGTACGCCCCGGGCCAAGCCCCCAGTTGGGGCGATGCGCCCCGGGTCTTATGTCGGTTAAAATTGTGTTTAAACGATCAGAATCGTCCAGAACGTATTTTTTTCATCAGCTTCGACCACAAGCGACTTCCAGACGATATTTCTTCCATCTAACACCTCTAATCTTCAAATCAAAGCCCCTTAAACATCCAGATCATCCCAGGGATCATATATACAAGTCCTGATCGCTGTTTTAACCGCAGAAATTCGTCAGAACAGGTAACGGTTCGTTTTAACCTTCTAGTTTGATTTTGATTGATTAGATCTTGATTTTGAACGTAATGAGATAGTTAGGATTGTTGATTATTGCCTAGATGATGGCTAGGATTGATTATAAATGAAGAACACGAAGTTCTAAATGTTAAATCCTTGTTTTGATCCGTTGTAATGCCCAATTTGCATGAAATCATACCCATGATTATAATGGTTTAAACCATTTGATTATGACAATGTAGGTGATTAGTTTGATTAATCTTTGAAATGCAAAGGTTAAATCTAAGTGTTTCAAACTAATCACAATCATTAACATACTCATTGGAATGATTATCTGATGTTTGTGATAACAGTCAGATTAGTATGTTAAATCTGGTTATTTCACCTATTCTGATGCTACATTGTGATATTTCATGATATATGGGTAATCAATAATAAGGATTAATCATTTCTAAGCCATTAATCTATCTAGAAATTGTTATGGCATCATAATCAACAACATTAACTATTTGATTAATCTGAGATTATTCTGATTAATCCAAAGCGTCATCAACTTTGTGTTAGGCCTAATGCAATGTAGGTTCCTACATTATCATACATTGTATGATATAACATCAAATTAATTAATTAAGCATTTAATATCGAGTTGATGATTTACTAAGCAATGTCTTTGTCATTGAACGTTCAGGAAGATCTAATCAGTAAACTAGAACATAAATAATTTATTAAATATAACTAAATGCAGAATCATCTCTGTACTATCAGTTTGGTGATACTCTGCTACCTTTATATCATCAGGTGAGTTTCGTACAACCCCTTTTATTTTTAATCTTTTATAAACATCGGGGAAACTCTGTAAACTGTTGTCTGAACATATGATATGCATCAATGATATCTGTGTGATTTCATGTGATTTTGTGGGATTTCATGGGATTTTGCCTGTAGACTGAACTCTATCATGGAACTGAAAGTCCTCATTTCTGAACTGTATCTAGTGAACCCATGTGTGGCCGAGCAGAAAACATTGATAGTACTATTGGTTGACACCCCATTCGCTGGGAGGGTTGCATCTCCCCTTGTGTGAATGTTTGTTATCTGTTTCCTGAACTTCTTAATGGTATGATAGACATTAAGATAATGAGGCACTAAGATATGTACCGACGGGTAATATCTTGAGACAGACTAGACGTCCGAAAGGAACTAGATACGGGTCCCATGGTTATCCGGAACTGAACTTTTGAGAACATGCTTATCATATCATATTGTTTTAAAATGAACTGTCGATCTCACCAGCTTTGTGCTGACGTTTCAAACTTAAATCTTTTTGCAGGGAGACAGTGACACTCGGTGAGGCAGTACTTCAAACACTAGTAATTAAATAAGTCAGTTGTGTAATAAACTTAGTTGTAAACTATGATACTGATTGTAATGACGGAACCCTGTATTGTATTTATTTTAAGTTAATCTGTGTGCTTATGATATCGGTTCAAGTAAGTCACCCCTCACCTCGGAGACATCACCACTATGCTTCCGCAACTGGTTCAGTGACATCAGACTAGACACGAGGTGACGAGGGGTGGGGGTGTGACAGGGTGGTATCAGAGCCACAGGTTATAGAGAATTAGGTTGACTTAGAGACCTAGACTATAACCATAGGCTCGTATAGTAACACAGAGAGCACCGAACATTAATATTGAACAAAACTTGTTTTGAATTAAGCCAGGATAATCAGGTGGTACAAATTCCAGTTATGAGTGGCCAGCATAATTAAAATTTGCAACACGTGTGCGTTCTAGTTTAATTTAATTCAAGCAGAACATTAATATCTAAAGGAACAAATAGTTGTTCTGAGATAGGGAGAAACATCATATCATGTTCATGTTTATGTTAAATATTGTTATTTAATATTTATGTCATGATACTGATTAGAAATTTTGATTGTACAGCGATGGCCGATCCAGCCGAGCAGTATATTTATCAGAGGTTCCCTTATTTGAGATTGGATGACACACCTAGCTCTAGTGCAGGATCAGATTCAGGTCCTAGTGAGGCATCATCGGCAGCCTCACAGGCGACCCCTGCCGAACCTCATACACCGTCAGACCCAGACCTGTTACTCCACCACCACCATCACCAGTACTACCACCAGCAGCCCCCATTCTACCTAGTCCACCTCATTCACCTTTAGTTCATATTTCTGCCGAGAGGAGACAGGACTCCTCACCACGGAGAGTCCCTGAGTGGGACGGGTTGAGACGGATGCGAGGCCAAGCTCGCAAGACGACGGGGTTACCCCCGAGACGTCAGATGGCTCCCCGAGATGAGCCACCGACTATACATGAGGTGGGAGAATCCTCCCATCATGCAGAGCTGAGAGCCTAGTTGCAGCAAGTTACTCAGAACTTGCAGGGGACACAGCAGAGCTTGCAGCAGTGTCAGGCTGCCGTTGAGGATACACGTACGACCATATTGGAGATTCTCACTTCTCACTTGACCTTGATGGATCAAGTGAAGGCTTTGGACACCGACACTCGAGCGTGGAGGACCGCGATTGATGACAGATTGAGGATGACCTAGGTACAGATTATGCTTGCTGCATTTTGGCGGCAAGTGGCATTGGTGACCGAGCGATGGATGTGGGTGAGAGAGAGAGCGACAGAGTTTTTGGCATGGTTTGGAGTGGCGAGTACCGAGACCAGGATGATGATCCTGGCAGTAGTCATGGCAATGGTGTCCATGATACTTTCTTTCTTATCATACTTTATGCGATGAGTATGTACAGAAGATCATTCTGGGATCTTCAGATCAGCAGTGTGTAGATGGAGGAGTTCTCTATTCTGTTCTTTTCTTTCTTGGTTGTAGTGTATTGTGTTGTTTCGGTAGTCTGTATAAAACAAATAATGATAGTAATGTAATAAAATGGGTGTTTTGTGTATCGATCTGGGTAATGTACTATTTAGGTGTTGTGTGAATTATATATCTGTCTGTATAATGATCTATGTGTGTGAACTATAATTAACTTTTCTGTGTGGGAACATAAATGTATATGATCGTATCAAAATGAGAACATGTTGAACTAAAATATATATTTCGCTGAAATACAGTACGAATATATTGTACTAAAATATATATTTTGCTGAAATACAGTACGGGAGCAATACTGTATGCAAATATATCTGTTACTTAAGTACAGTACGAGAGCCATAATGTACGAGAACATGTCTAAATGTGAACGTATCTAATGGTGAACATATCTGTAACTAAAGTACAGTACGAGAGCCATACTGTACGAGAACATATCTAAACGAGAACATATCTATTGTGTGTATTATAACTTAGTGCATGAACTGAGAACATATCAGAGAACTTGTGTGAGAACATATCCTAGTCCTGTATGAACATATCTCTAAAAACATGTGTTGCAATGCAATGAGCTGGGTAAGACTCTAACATGTTTTTGAAATAACAGGACTAAGTATAACTACGAATATTTGTGTGATCTGTGTGTAATGTGAACATGTCTGGACTAAATTCATGTAGTTATACTGTATTCTTTATAATCACATTTCAATATGAAATTTTCAGTGTAACTGAATATGATTGAAATTATGTGATAGAACGGGTTATATCTTTAATGTTCTTAAACTGACCTGAAATTGTCTGCTTGTTAGCAGATTAATGGCTTTTAAAAGAGGTCGACCAGCTAAGAAAGCTGCTCAGAACATTACAAACCCTGAACAAAATCAAATCCCACCTGTGAATGTTGAATCGAATCCGGATCCACATGTTAATCCGGAAGTGAACGTAGTTCCACCTGGGAACTTGGAAACGAATACTACTCCGCCAGTGAACCCTGGAGCAAGCATTGTTCCACCTGCTGGTACAAGCGGATCTGAAACAAATGAAGCTATGATAGCTCGAATTGTGCGTGAACAATTATCTGCTTGTGGTGTTCTGACACAGCAACACAATACTTCGGGTTCTGGTGGGAACCATGTGGAACAAAACGTTACTGGTGGACATCCAGAAACCCATCAGACCACTGGTACAACTACAACTGTTCCTGATCCACCACGACAGGGATGTACTTATAAGTATTTTGCTTCCTGTAACCCTCCTACTTTTACTGGCAAAGAAGGAGCGGCTGGTCTATTAAGGTGGATCGAGGAGATGGAAACCAAACTCAAAATCAGTCAGTGTTTGGAGGAGCATAAGGTGTCTTATGCTGCCTGTTCTTTGAAAGACTTTGCTTTGACCTGGTGGAATACCCAGGCCAAGACTTTGGGTTTAGCCACAGTTGACTCGATGGGCTGGAATGATTTCAAAACTCTGATTAGATCAGAGTACTGTCCCATCACTGAAATTCAAAAACTTCAAGAGGAATTTTGGAATCATTCTATGATCGGTGCTGATTGTCTGGCTTACACTGATCGTTTTCATGAACTCACTTGTTTACTTCCCGATATGTTTCCTACGGAAGCAGCTTTAATCGAGAAGTACATTAAGGGTTTGATTCCCCAGATCCGGGGAATGGTGACTGCTGTTGAACCTACAACCCTGAAACATACGATTCTTTTGACCACTAAGCTTACCAATGAGGCGGTAAGGAGTGGTACTCTGTCTTTGAAACCTCAGACGGCTCATAGTCGTAGTGATGTCGGTACCTCGAATGTGTCAAAAGGTACCAAACGAAAGTGGTTTGGTAAGAACAAAACAAGGGCTTCGGCTGAGATCAGTCAGAACAAACCAACGGTGAAGAACTATGGTGCAAATGTTCCTGAGAGGAAAGCTTATACTGGGCAGGCGCCCAAATGCAATAAGTGTCCACTTCATCACACGGGACCATGTCCTGTTTGTCTGAACTGTAACCGAGTTGGACATTATGCTAAATATTGCAACTTTCCTGCTCAACCACAAAATCAAGCACCACGACAAACCACTCAAACCAACCGGTCATGTTACAAATGTGGAAGCCCTGATCATCTCATACGAAACTGTCCAAACAATAACACCAATATGGGAACTGAAGCTAGGGGGAGAGCTTTTCAGATTGGTGCAACCGAGGCGAGACATGATGCAAATATTGTTACTGGTACGTTTCTTCTTAATAATCTATACGCATCAGTTCTGTTTGACACTGGAGCAGATAAAAGTTTTATCTCTCTTGAATTTGCATCATTAATTTCATTGCCTGCGGTAGATCTAGAAACTCCTTATGTCATTGAACTTGCTAATGGCAAGTTAATCAAAACTAACAGTGTTATTCAAGGATGTTCCTTGAATTTGAATGATCATCTTTTCAAAATTGATTTACTTCCTATTGAGCTTGGGAGCTTTGATGTTGTTGTTGGTATGGACTGGCTTTCTGATAACCAAGCGGAAGTTGTGTGTCAAAACAAGGTGATCCGTATTCCATTACCTAACGGTAATACACTGGTAGTTCAAGGTGAACGAGCTGGTAGAAGACTTGGTATTATATCTTGTATGCGAGCCCATAAATTCTTAAGGAAAGGCTGTTATGCTTTCCTGGCACATGTGACTGAGCACAATTCTTCACCCAAACAAATCACAGATATCCCAGTAGTCAAGGATTTTCCTGAAGTTTTTCCTAAGGACATATCAGGATTACCCCCAGTAAGACAAGTTGAATTTCGAATCGACTTAATTCCAGGTGCAGCACCTGTTGTTAAAGCCCCGTATCGGCTTGCACCATCCGAAATGCAAGAACTTTCAGGTCAATTGCAAGAACTGTTAGACAAAGGTTTTATCAGACCTAGTTTCTCACCCTGGGGAGCACCTATTCTTTTTGTGAAAAAGAAGGATGGTTCATTCAGGATGTGTATTGACTACAGGGAACTCAATAAACTGACAATCAAGAACCGTTATCCACTACCTCGTATTGATGACCTGTTTGATCAATTACAAGGTGCTACTTATTTTTCAAAAATCGATTTAAGATCTGGATATCATCAGTTACGTATTCATGATGATGACATTCCAAAAACTGCTTTCAGAACTCGATACGGACATTACGAATTTTTAGTGATGCCATTTGGTTTAACCAATGCACCAGCAGTTTTCATGGATCTGATGAATCGAGTATGTAGACCTTATCTGGATAAATTTGTGATTGTGTTTATTGATGATATTCTCATTTATTCCCAAAACCAACAAGAACATGCTCAACACTTAAAATTAATCTTAGAACTTTTGGCACGTGAAAAATTATATGCCAAGTTCTCCAAGTGTGAGTTCTGGTTACGAGAAGTTCAATTTCTTGGTCATGTAGTAAATCAAAACGGTATTCAAGTGAATCCCAGTAAGATTCAGGCGGTGAAACAATGGGAGACACCACGAACCCCGACTGAAATACGCCAATTTTTGGGGTTGGCAGGTTATTATCGCCGGTTTATCAAGAACTTTTCAAAGATAGCCTTGCCACTGACCACATTGACACAGAAAAATCAGCCGTTTATATGGGATTTTCAACAGGAGGAGGCGTTCCAACTGTTGAAACACAAACTCTGCAACGCACCTATCTTGACACTACCGGAAGGTACTGATAACTTCACAGTGTATTGTGATGCTTCACGTCAAGGTCTTGGATGTGTTCTAATGCAGAAGGATAAGGTAATTGCTTACGCTTCTCGACAACTGAAAGTACACGAGAAGAACTATACCACACATGATCTAGAACTTGGTGCAGTGGTGTTTGCACTCAAGATTTGGAGACATTATCTATACGGAACTAAGTGTATTATATACACTGATCACAAAAGCCTCCAACACATTCTAGATCAGAAAATGTTGAACATGCGACAGAGGCGATGGGTTGAACTCTTGAACGACTATGACTGTGAAATTCGTTATCACCCAGGTAAGGCGAATGTTGTAGCCGATGCCTTAAGTCGCAAGGAACGAGTCAAACCGTTACGTGTAAAAGCGTTAGGTATGACTATTCAAACTAGTCTAATTCCTCAAATTAAAGAAGCTCAGCAACAAGCTTTACAAGCAACGAACTATTCTGCTGAGGGACTAAGAGGATTAGATAAGAAACTCGATACCAAAGACGATGGACTGTTGTATTTCAAAGACCGAATGTGGGTTCCCCTATTCGGTAACTCTCGAACTATTATCTTGGATGAGGCGCATAAATCCAGGTATTCTATTCATCCAGGTGCTGATAAAATGTATAAAGATCTTAAAGACTTTTACTGGTGGCCTGGAATGAAGAAACACATAGCTGAATATGTGGATCGATGTTTAACATGTCTCAAAGTTAAGGCTGAACATCAACGACCTTCTGGGTTATTGCAACAACCTGAGATTCCCATGTGGAAATGGGATCAGATCTCTATGGATTTCATCACTAAATTACCCAGAACATCACGTAATCATGACTCTATATGGGTTATCGTTGATCGCCTTACGAAATCTGCGCATTTCTTACCCATCCGAGAAAATTATTCTATGGATCGACTCGCTAAACTCTATGTTAATAAGATTGTATCTCGACATGGGGTACCGATCTCTATCATCTCTGACAGAGATAGTCGATTTATGTCACGATTTTGGCAAACTCTTCAGAATGCTCTGGGCACGCAAATCAATTTGAGCACAGCTTATCATCCACAAACTGACGGACAGACTGAACGAACAAATCAAACTCTTGAAGACATGCTCAAAAGCTGTGTAATTGATTTTGGAGGTAGCTGGGATATTCATCTTCCACTTGTTGAATTCTCATACAATAACAGCTACCATACCAGTATTCAATGCGCTCCATTCGAAGCACTTTATGGACGCAAATGTAGATCACCTATCTGTTGGTCAGAAGTAGGTGAGAATCAAATCATAGGCCCAGAATTCATTCAGGAAACAACTAAAAAGATCGCCCTTATTCAGGAACGAATCAAAGCTGCTCGCGATCGTCAAAAGAGTTACGCTGATAATCGCCGTAGACCACTCGAATTTCAAGTAGGTGATCGGGTAATGTTGAAAGTGTCACCTTGGAAAGGCATTTTCAGATTCGGGAAGCGAGGTAAACTTTCGCCAAGATTTGTAGGGCCATTTAAAATTCTTGAACGAATTGGACCAGTAGCCTACAGACTTGAATTACCTCTTGAACTCAGTAACATTCACGATGTCTTTCATGTATCTAATCTGAAGAAATGTTTAACGGATGAATCATTGATCGTACCTCTCGAAGAGATTCATATTGATGAAAAACTTCAATTCAGTGAAGAGCCAGTAGAGGTAATGGATCGAGAAATGAAAGTACTAAAACGTAGCCGCATACCAATTGTTAAAGTGCGGTGGAACTCGCAATGTGGACCCGAATATACGTGGGAACGTGAAGATCAAATGAAAGCAAAGTACCCACATCTATTTTCATAAAAGATTACCATCAAGCAAGTCTTCACTAAATTTCGGGACGAAATTCCTCTAACAGGAGGAGACTGTGACAGTTGCGTACGAAAAATTCGGCAATTATGACGTGAGCACATTTGGTCGTGCTTGAAATCCATGAGGATTTAGCAACTTTGGTTATTGGAGATTGATAGTATGTGAAAAATGATGAACGTGGGCGAAAACCGTGCGCAAAACGGAGTTCGTATGCTCCCGGAATCGCGAAACGAAGTTTAAAATCAACAAATCGCAAGAAAACACGTGGGGCGGTACGCCCCGGGCCAAGCCCCCAGTTGGGGCGATGCGCCCCGGGTCTTATGTCGGTTAAAATTGTGTTTAAACGATCAGAATCGTCCAGAACGTATTTTTTTCATCAGCTTCGACCACAAGCGACTTCCAGACGATATTTCTTCCATCTAACACCTCTAATCTTCAAATCAAAGCCCCTTAAACATCCAGATCATCCCAGGGATCATATATACAAGTCCTGATCGCTGTTTTAACCGCAGAAATTCGTCAGAACAGGTAACGGTTCGTTTTAACCTTCTAGTTTGATTTTGATTGATTAGATCTTGATTTTGAACGTAATGAGATAGTTAGGATTGTTGATTATTGCCTAGATGATGGCTAGGATTGATTATAAATGAAGAACACGAAGTTCTAAATGTTAAATCCTTGTTTTGATCCGTTGTAATGCCCAATTTGCATGAAATCATACCCATGATTATAATGGTTTAAACCATTTGATTATGACAATGTAGGTGATTAGTTTGATTAATCTTTGAAATGCAAAGGTTAAATCTAAGTGTTTCAAACTAATCACAATCATTAACATACTCATTGGAATGATTATCTGATGTTTGTGATAACAGTCAGATTAGTATGTTAAATCTGGTTATTTCACCTATTCTGATGCTACATTGTGATATTTCATGATATATGGGTAATCAATAATAAGGATTAATCATTTCTAAGCCATTAATCTATCTAGAAATTGTTATGGCATCATAATCAACAACATTAACTATTTGATTAATCTGAGATTATTCTGATTAATCCAAAGCGTCATCAACTTTGTGTTAGGCCTAATGCAATGTAGGTTCCTACATTATCATACATTGTATGATATAACATCAAATTAATTAATTAAGCATTTAATATCGAGTTGATGATTTACTAAGCAATGTCTTTGTCATTGAACGTTCAGGAAGATCTAATCAGTAAACTAGAACATAAATAATTTATTAAATATAACTAAATGCAGAATCATCTCTGTACTATCAGTTTGGTGATACTCTGCTACCTTTATATCATCAGGTGAGTTTCGTACAACCCCTTTTATTTTTAATCTTTTATAAACATCGGGGAAACTCTGTAAACTGTTGTCTGAACATATGATATGCATCAATGATATCTGTGTGATTTCATGTGATTTTGTGGGATTTCATGGGATTTTGCCTGTAGACTGAACTCTATCATGGAACTGAAAGTCCTCATTTCTGAACTGTATCTAGTGAACCCATGTGTGGCCGAGCAGAAAACATTGATAGTACTATTGGTTGACACCCCATTCGCTGGGAGGGTTGCATCTCCCCTTGTGTGAATGTTTGTTATCTGTTTCCTGAACTTCTTAATGGTATGATAGACATTAAGATAATGAGGCACTAAGATATGTACCGACGGGTAATATCTTGAGACAGACTAGACGTCCGAAAGGAACTAGATACGGGTCCCATGGTTATCCGGAACTGAACTTTGAGAACATGCTTATCATATCATATTGTTTTAAAATGAACTGTCGATCTCACCAGCTTTGTGCTGACGTTTCAAACTTAAATCTTTTTGCAGGGAGACAGTGACACTCGGTGAGGCAGTACTTCAAACACTAGTAATTAAATAAGTCAGTTGTGTAATAAACTTAGTTGTAAACTATGATACTGATTGTAATGACGGAACCCTGTATTGTATTTATTTTAAGTTAATCTGTGTGCTTATGATATCGGTTCAAGTAAGTCACCCCTCACCTCGGAGACATCACCACTATGCTTCCGCAACTGGTTCAGTGACATCAGACTAGACACGAGGTGACGAGGGGTGGGGGTGTGACACTATATGATGATGTCCAAAAGTGTAGATTCTTCTTCTTCAACCTACTTAGCTTCATTTCCCGAAACATGTGAAAATCAAGTGTCAACTACAAAGTAGTTGGTGAGTAATCATAAGTTTTATATAAAATATTTTACAAAGAGTTTGGAAGAGTCTATATTTTCTTGATAACATCTGTATGAGCATCTGTGAAATCAATCAACACAACATCCATATGCACAAATCCAACTCATAATTCAAACACAAAATCACATATAATAAAAATTCCCAGATAATCAATCATCCAATCACAATCCATCAATATTCTCAAATGTTATAAGTGACTATACATGTATCATTGTAAATGACCGGAGTCAAAGTCAACGACACACGGATGTGGCAACTCGACGTGACAATACATGTATCATCGTAGATGACCGAAGTCAAAAACAATGACACACGGATGTGGCAAACTCCACGTGACTATACATGTATCATTGTAGATGACCGAAGTCAAAGATAACGACACACGGATGTGGCAAACTCCACGTGACAATACATGCAGTCGTTACGAATGACCTAAGTCAATAGTAACAACTCATGGAATATGATAATCCATAAACATGGATCTCATACAAGCAAGTAAGTATCATCCCTGTGTTATCAAGTCAATATATATATATATTGGTATACATGTTTCACCTCCGAGTTTAAAAACAAAACAGTTTAAAAGAAAGGGAGGTTATGAGAACTCACCTGAGTCCTTACAATCAGTTTCTGTAGAATGCGCGCTCACGTATGTCAACTCAGAGACAACTCAACAATCTTTAAGTATTGTATGAGTGTGTTCATGAGTATACGTGTCTTAATTTAATTAAATGACCATATGTATCTCCTGAACTCATTAGGTGTTTTGTTTAACTTAGACTGTTTCATCTGAATTAATTTGTGGCTCTCAAGATGCTTATCAATGATAATCATACTCGTTTAATTTAAACTTATCAAGTTTAATCATTTATTCTATAATGATTCCAATTAATATAGTTATGATTTACAATTCATGAGGTTAACCATCTTATCCACTTGTGTACATCCTTGCATGCATGATTATCCATATATATTTAGATGTATATATACGTGTATGTTAAATCATGTTAACCATCCTTGTTTAAGTTAGTCACAATTTAACTCAACTTAAGAAATCATGCTTATATCGTGTTCATGGAATATTTAATCAAGTTTAAGGGATCAACTCATATCATTTCCATGAGTTATTCAATTCTCAAAGACCCATAATATAAAACTTATATTTATTATGAAAAATATAATACTTAGGATGCCCATGCATGCATGAACACACATGAACTTGTGTTCTTTTATTCCCCTTTGCCCTTGGTTTGGAACTTAAGTTCGATAACCCAAATGGATCGGTGTTAGCCCTCGGTTCAGCGAACCTTACGGTTCAGCAGCCTAGGGTTCGTTACATCCTATAGGTTCGCTGCTTTCAAAGAGCAATAAGGTTCGGCTACATTAGGGTTTGTTCTAAAGGTTCGGGTGATTAAACCGGAAGGGTTCGACCAAGTTAACATGAAAGGTTCGGCCATAAAGGGAAGGTTCGTGGTCCTCATATTTCAACTACCATGGGTTCGCCGGATAGTGGGTTCGGCTACATGAACTGGTTCGCCCAATCCCAGCTTCGGCTCCCTTAAGGTTCGCTGCTCACAAGGGTGTTTTAAGAGGTCTAGGTTCGTGAGTTCTTTGTTGGCAGAAGGTTCGGCCAACTAGGGTTCGTGGTGAAAGGGTTCGCATGGCTGAGTGAGGTATGCCGAGGTTTGCCCAGTTAGGGTTCTTCCCATGCAGGTTCGTTGAACAATGAAGGGTTCGGCTAACCCAGAAAGATTCCAGGTTTGGCTAGGCTAGATAGAGGTTCGGCTAGGTCAAGAAGAAGCCTAAGGTTTGGCTCTACTTCTTTTCAGCTTAAAGGAGGTTCGGCCGCCTCCTTGCTGTCACGAACCTAACTGCATCATCATCATCTTCGACCTGAATTCGTTATAGACCTACTGTACATTTTGTTTCCAGCTTATACAAGTTCGTTTGAGGGTTTAGAGCTTAGTTAAATCGACTCACAAACAAGAATCATGCAACGACCTTTTTAGAGTGAGAAACCGAAAGTAAAACACAAAATTTACCTCTAAATGTCGACCAAATGCAGGATTTCTTCGTATCTTCTTGTTCCTCTCGATCACACGAACGCATGGACACCAAAATCACTCTAATCCGATAAGAAACGAGAGAGATGCTAGAGAGAAGATGTAGAGAGAGAAAGTGACGAAAATGGGTTTGTAGAGAGGGAGATGATCTTGCAAATGAGGAAGAAGAAGAAAAATATGGCTTTTATAGCCCGGTCGATCCCCGCGTGCCTTGTCTCGTTTATATCGCGATAATTTACGAAAACACTCGGTTTTAACGTAAAACATATTTAAACATAAAATGTTTAAATAATTGGGTTTCGTTTAATAAAATGATTTAAATAATTTACTTCGTAAAAACGATTTCGTTTTATTTTTACTAAATTAATTATTTAAATAACTGATTTATTCGGTTTTTGTTTTAGATCGTGATTCCTAATAAATATTTTTAGGTTTCATTTATTAATTTAATATCGTAATTAATTATTTTATTATCTCGTCGAAACGCGTTACTCGCGTACGTATTCGTAAAGATCGTCACCTTTGCGAATCCAACGCTCGTACCGTATTTCGATTCGATTTACTATTTATAGAATATTGTTTCAGAATATTATTCTTAATAATTATATTCGTGTGAATCGTCACCCATGCAAATACATTATTAAGTTTAATATTTCTGAATTAATATTCGCGTTTAAATTGTGCTCGTAACCTCACCATCGCGTAATTAATTCCAATTGTACTTCCATTATTTATTAGCTTTAATATTATAAATTCCCAAACCAAAACCCACTAAACCCTAGTCACTGACACATCCATGATAGACCGAAATATGCATATGTATAGGGCAAATGTAAGGGTCAGTCGCAACTGCCCTAGCCACCGTCCCACCGCTATTTTGATAAACCATGACCATGTGTCCTTGACTATGTTTAGTAATCCAACAACAACCAACTTAAATCCCCTTTCCATTTCCAAACCAAATCCATAATCATCAACAATATCAATAAATAATTCATTATCATTAATAACAATAAATCTCAGGTCGTAACGGTACAATCGTATGGATGTACGGACGACCGGAAGTACAGTGATGTTACACTAAATAATTTTTGTTGCAATTTTAATTTTTGTGTTTTAATTTAGTTGCCAATATAGTCATTCGTCTAAATTTTAGTTGCCATTTTAGGGACTATATCGGCAACTAAATTTCAAAGATAATGATTAAATGGCAACAAAAATTTAGACGAATGACTATATTGGCAACTAAATCCAAACACAAGGATTAAAATGGCAACAAATATTATTTAGGGACTAAAATGACATTTTTGATATAAACACATTTAAAAAAATGAAAACGCATTTGTATTACATGTTAAGTTGACATTGACCCAAGTGATAAGGTTATGCAATTGGGTGATCCTTTCTTTGAAATTTCTATCCGGGTGCTCGACAATGATATAACATAACCCAACCCCTAAATCTCTTCCTCACATTCTGATTTTCCTCAGCCTGCATCTCACACTCCATTTGTACGACAACTCGGATTCAAATAACAACTCTACCTTCTGGTTATATCTGGTTTGGTGATTTCGTTACTGATATCGTAATACCAAGTAAGATTTCTTTTTTTCTCATGTGTATATTATATGCTTTTCTAACTCATATCAAATAACTGAATTACTGGTTGAATATGATTAATCAATTTTGTTTTTAATTTTGCAGTTTCTTAAGTATTTTATTTATCCTGTTTTATTTTATAAAATATAAAATGGTGATTTAATTGCGAAACTAAATTTACCCTGTGATTGTTATCATATCTTTTAGCATCATACAACTAAGAGTTAATTCCTATTTTGGTCCTCGTGGTTTTTAATTATTTTCTATTTTAGTACCAACATTTAGATAATTTCGATTTTGGTCTCTGTGGTTTTTAGTTCTTCTCTATTTTAGTACCAAAATTTAGATATTTTCTGATTTTGATCCCTGTGGTTTTTAATTTTTCTCTATTTTGGTACCAAACAGTGGGGTCAATAATGGGTAAAAAACAAATTTTGGTACTAAAATAGAGAAGAAGTAAAAACCACAGGGACCAAAATATGAATTATCTAAATGTTGGTACTAAAATAGAGAATAATTAAAAACCACAGGGACCAAAATAGAAATTAACTCTACAAGTAAATCAAATGTTAGCGTCCTATTAACATATGATTTGTTATGATCAAACAATTAAAATGAATTATTATTACATGAAAACCCACAAGCACATTAAAACGTAAAATAACCAGACAGTCACAAAATCAACTTAACGACTAAAATGTAAATAAATTCATCTTTCAAGTTATCAAGTATTATATTTATATTATAACCTACTGACATGATGCATCACTTGCACCATACCCACATGTATGTATGAGCATGTATGTATTAATTAAAATCAAGATGTCATAACACGTGAAAAACATCTGCCATAAAAATATAGCAGATAAATGAAACATATTAGTTTGATGTTAGTTTAGAATCAATAATAGAATAATTTCTCGTTTAAAAAAATGAAAAATGAAAATGCAGTAGTACTACATGTTTAGTTGACGTTGACCCAATTGAAAAGTTAATGCAGTTGGGTGACCGGCCATTTCGTTGAAATTTCAACCAGGATGCTCCACTTTTGATATAACATAACCCAACACCTAAATCTCTTCCTCATCATTCTGATTTTCTTCCACAGGCATCTCACACTCGGCTGTTCCTCCGTTTGTACGGCAACTCGGATCCAAATAACAACTCTACCTTCGGTGTCCTGATTATATCTGGTTTGGTGATTTCGTTGCTGATATCATAATCCCAAGTAAGATTCCTTTTTCTCATGTGTATATTATATGTTTTTCAAACTCATAACAATTAACTGAATTACTAGTTGTATATGATTAATCAATTTTTTTTACTAATATTTTCTTAATCTGTGAAATTTTGTGTGGATTAAAAACGGGGTAAATAAGGGGGTTTGGAGTTGGGATTAATGGGAAACTCTAAGCTGTTTAATAATAAGTTTTTTTTTTTTTGAGAAGGAATATAATAATAACTTAACATCTTTAAGAAGACCTCATTTTTTTTGAACAGCTAATTTTGGATCACTAATGAATTAGTGGAGTATCATCGTGCAACCAGTAGTACCATCCAATCATCACACTAAGTCATCAGTTCTGAAATAAATTGAATACTTTAAGAAAAATATCTTTGCGGAATTTGAACCTAACACCATTATAAAGAAGATCTTAAGAGTTATGATTTTGAAAAGTAAACCCAACATAAAGATATAGGACCCATTTCGGATCCAAGTTGTTGCCTGCGGTTTTCCAGGAAACTCTATCTATTTTTTAATTTCATTACTTGGATTCTTTGTATTTAAAATACTAGAAATTATTTAAAATTATGATTTATTATTTTCAATAAGCCTTTATTTTTTAACGACATACACACACACACTCATACACATACATATATACACACCTTGTAAAAATATTTGCTACTTTTGAAATACGGAAATAGATCCGTGTTGCAGTTTAAAAGCGAAACTCTAAGTTTATATTTTCAGAGTTATGTTTGATATCAAATACTTATTTTACATTTTACCAAATGCCATTAATTTAAGAGTAAATTTGTAAATACGTAAAATACACCTAAAGATTTTATAGGAAAATTTGTCTTGTATAAAATCAGAACGCAACCTCTTCAATCTCAGACTCTACCCTAGGCCTCAATTCCCCACCCCCATATATATCTTTTAACTAGTAATATGTATTGTTTGATGGTTTAATAAAGGAACTTGGATTTTGATAATCTAACGTATGACCCATTAATCCATAATAATCTATGTTATATAATTCTATTTTTTTTATTTTTGTTGCCAAGGGCAATCATGATAGTATAAGTATCAAAAATTTACAAGTGAAAATTAGACAAGTCATGAATGGTATCGTCCGAAATCTCGAACCAAACACGTCTTAACCATTTACAAGACCAAATAAATGGTTTGGTTTACGTTTTCGTAAAAAACCGGTCGTAAAAAGACCTGGCCGGACTGAAATGGTTGTCAATTCATCCCGAAACAATAAACCGAACTATTGCAAAAGCATACGACGCTCCCAAAAAATACGAACACAAACATAAGCACGTGATGTTAAAAATCGTAGAACAAAAATAATAAAAAACGTTTCTACATTCGCAAAAAGCTAGTGTAAAAATGTGTGTAACAACCAAAAATTTCAGTAACCGTTTATGTCCAAATTTTATATAAACGTTCGTAAAGTGATTATGATCAAAAGGATATAAACGATAAAAAAATTTGATAATGTATGGACACGTTATAAAGCCTATTAATAACGTGTAAAAATTTCTGTGACCGTTTGAGTTCGTAATTTTTATGAACAATCCTGAAGTGATTACGATCACATTAATATAAGCGGGACCGTTATACGATAAAGTATGAACAAGATATAAGCTCGTGAATATTAAAAATATGTGAGCAAAGTAGAAGGGGTTTAAAAATAAGTGTTCAAAGTTTGAGGGCCTAAGTGCAAATTTTAAATAAATCCATAGATTTTTGTGTGCTAAGTCAGCAAAATCCCAGGATATGTATCAAATTATTATATATATTATTATATATATTAAAAACCAACTAAAAGGAATAGTAAAATTTTATTTTTTCGATTTTGGTCACTAAAATTTTTATATAATATAAAGTATTGTTTTTTCGATTTTGGCCACTAAAACTTTTAAAGTTTTGTTTTTTTGATTTTTGCCACTAAAACTTTATATATTATAAGGTTTTGTTTTTTCGATTTTTGGCACCAAAACTTTTTAAAGTTTTGTTTTTTTCTATTTCGGCCACTAAAACTTTTATATAATACAAAGTTTTGTTTTTTTGATTTTGGCCACTAAAACTAAAGTTTTGTTTTTTCGATTTTGGTCACTAAAACTTTTATATAATATAAAGTTTTGTTTTTTCGATTTTGGCCACAAAAACTTTTAAAGTTTTGTTTTTTCGATTTTTGTCACTAAAACTTTAATATAATATAAAGTTTTTTTTTTCGATTTTGGCCCCTAAAACTTTTATATAATATAAAGTTTTGTTTTTTCAATTTTTGCCACTAAAACTTAATAGTAAAGTTTTGTTTTTTCGATTTTGATCATAAAACTTTTATATAATATAAAGTTTTGCTTTTGCGATTTTAAAAACCAACTGAAAGGAATAGTAAATTTTGTTTTTACGATTTTGGCCACTAAAACTATTAAAGTTTTGTTTTTTTTTTTATTTTGGCCACTAAAACTTTTATATATTATAAGGTTTTGTTTTTTCGATTTTTGCCCCTGTAGCTTTTTAAAGTTTTGTTTTTTTCTATTTTGGCCACTAAAACTTTTATATAATACAAAGTTTTGTTTTTTTGATTTTGGCCACTAAAAGTAAAGTTTTGGTTTTCGATTTTATTCACTAAAACTTTTATATAATATAAAGTTTTGTTTTTTAAATTTTAGCCACAAAAACTTTTAAAGTTTTGTTTTTTCGATTTTTGTCACTAAAAGTTTAGTATAATACAAAGTTTTTTTTTTGATTTTGGCCACTAAAACTTTTTAAAGTTTTGTTTTTTTTGATTTTGGTCACTAAAACTTTTATATAATATAAAGTTTTGTTATTTCGATTTTTGCCACTAAAACTTAATAGTAAAGTTTTGTTTTTTCGATTTTGGTCACTAAAACTTTTATATAATATAAAGTTTTGTTTTTGCGATTTTGGCCACTAAAACTTTTTAGTTTTTTTTTTTATTTTGGCCATGAAAACTTTTATATAATATAAAGTTTTGGTTTTTCGATTATGGCCACTAAAACTTAATAGTAAATTTTTGTTTTTTCGATTTTGGTCACTAAAACTTTTATATAATATAAAGTTTTGTTTATTTAATTTTTGCCACTAAAACTTTTAAATTTTGTTTTTTTTTTAATTTGTATAATTTTATGTTTATATATATAATTGTATAGAGTTTGTGATGAAAGATTTGATTTTGCTATGTAACTTATGATTTTGCAAATAATATATAATACCTATTATCGGAAGTGTACTGTGATAACCCGCCGCAACGCGCGGGTGGGATTAAACCTAGTTAAAAATTAGAAGCATGGATGAAGGATTCAGCTTCAAGTAAACGAAGGAACACTTCTGATAAACTTCTGAGTATTATGAGCAGTGAAGATAATCAAGAAGAATCGATCAAACTAATTACTACTAACTACACACATCGTTAAGGTATGCTTTCATAATTCTCATATCGTGTTAGTTTAGTCTTGATTGATTAAAGAGACCAACAACATGTTTAGATAGAGTTTTGGTTTGGTATGATGAACATGAACTTGATCTGATTGAAACCCAATTACATCTAGATAATGATAAGGTTTTCATGAGTTTTATGAGGGTATAATATGTATACTCTTTTGGTTGCCTTAAACTCATGTATTATGCAGTAAGTTTAGCAACGCACTAAGACGAATTAATTAAATAAGAGAATACACTTATCTAAGCCGAACAAATAAGTAATTTTTAAGCATAACAAGATTCTAGAGATAAAAATGGTCAAAATGAGTGGAAGCGAAATTTTGAAATAAAGCTCCGATTGAAAGTTATGACATGCCGAAGTTTCGAGCGGTAGTCGCAAATCTGAGCATCTTCATGATAAGTATTATAAGTTTATCTCAAGTTATTATTAATTGAGATAAATAATATTAAGTTTATAAAAATCTTCGGGTCGTTATAGCAAGCTAAACACTTGTATTTGAGATAACTATAACGTAGTCGTTGTGCTACCGGTTTAGAAACCCTGAAAAGAGGGTTTATATTATATGATAAGTTTATAATTATGATAAGATATCCATATTAATAGGATATCATTCTGAACGTGAGAAAGTAAGGAAAGGAAGAAAGCTAGCAGATTGTGCCTTATTAAGCTCAGGTGAGTTCTTATAGACATGTTATAAATGTTTTATCATTTTGGGCTGATATGCATGTTATAAAGTTATTTTATGAAAATGATTGTATGTATGTATAAAGTTATTGTATGAAAGTGATTTTAACCTAATTATTGGTCAGGTAAAGCATGTTTTCAGGAAAAGTATGTTTTCAGATAAAGAATGTTTTAAAGTAAAGAATGTTTTAAGTCTCAACTACGGTTGAGAAGTAAATGATTTTCAGAATTTCAGCTGAGATGTAAAGAATATATTAAGTCTCAACGATGATTGAGAAATGAATGATTTTTAAGAATCTCAGCTGAGATGTAACGAATGTTTTTAAAGTCTCAACAGCGGTTGAGAAAGAAATGATTATTTTTGTGTAAGACACTCGACTAATGTCGAGGATGAAAGGTAAGACACTCGACTGATGTCGAGGAGGAAATGTAAGACACTCGACCGAGGTCGAGGAGGAATTGTGGTTTTACCAGCTGCAGTTGGGCAAAACTTGAGCACAGCGGTGAAAGGAGCCGCTTTTGCTTATGACGTTTAAAGAGTCCTGTGGAAACACGGGTCTGCCGACTGTGTGTCGCCAGTTGATGAAATCTTATGCATGTATAAGTTATCGACTTTGGATTGATAGTTATAGAGCCTTGTGCTGCACAAGCCTGTTTGACCTCAGGGTCAGCAGTTGACGGTGAAGTTCCTTCACTGTATAAATGATGTTATGATGATATGTATGTTATGTAATTATGTTATGATGTTATGTATGTGATGAAATTATGATATGAGAACAGGTATGTTATGTATTTGGATTATGTTATATGATGACATGAATGAATAAGGATTTTCTAAGAAATGAACTTAGAACTCACCAGCATAAAGCTGACTTGTTTTACATGCATATCAGGTTGAATAGTTTGAGAAAGGAGACCAGGAGGGCTTATGGCATACGTTGAAGACTACCCCTGGCATAGACTGGCTATGTTATAAACCTAATAATGATATGAGCTATATATTAATGTTTGTTTAGGTTTGTATAATATTTTATGTAATCGCCTTAAATTCCGCTGCTATGGTAATGTAAATATGTTTTAAAGAGTATGGGTTTGATGTTTGCCAACCGAGGGCTCGGGGCCTCTCAATGTGAATAAAGAATGTCTCAGCATTCACAGAATTTAACGTAAAAAAATGTGAACATAGGGCTGGCATTTAAAACAAAAAAAAATTATTTATTTACAAACATTATTTCATTATTATTATTATTATCTTATCACTAATAGTTAAGAAATACAAAAAAAAATAAAAGAACGCTGTTGATGGGAATCGAATAGACTAACTGTTTTTACAGTCTCATCCGTTTTACGGTTTTAGCCATCAAGGCAGGTTTAAGTATGTTCAATTTTATGAAAATAATATGTATTTACCCACTTTATTTTGTCTTATTCTAACAAAACTCTATACACAAAATTAACTACCACGACCACGGCCACTCCTCCCACTCCTCCTGCTACTGGTGCTGCTGTGTTACGTTTGTGTTACATCGTGGGCAAATTAATTTTTTAAAAAAAGTTTACTCAACTCAAATGGGTTTTCAATTTATAGGGGATGGTTCCATTGTTAACCCTCCCTTATATCGTTAACCCGTGTTAACCCGGCATTTTTTGTCCGAATCTTTGTTTTTTTTAATGGTTTTTATTATACATAAATAGAAGGGGTTTCTTTTTTGTGTTTTTGCTAATTCATCACCGTTTAGAAATTAGTTACAAATGTAAGTAAAAAAACAAAGATTCGGGCAAAAAATACCGGGTTAACGATATAAGGGAGGGTTAACATTTGAACATCTCCCTCAATTTATACTTCCCCATTTATTTTGTCTTATTCAAACAAAACTCTATACACAAAATTAACTACCACGACCACGGCCACTCCTCCCACTCCTCCTCCTGCTACTGCTGCTGCTGTGTTACGTTTGTGTTACATCGTGGGCAAATTAATTTTTTAAAAAAAGTTTACTCAACTCAAATGGGTTTTCAATTTATAGGGGATGGTTCCATCGTTAACCCTCCCTTATATCGTTAACCCGTGTTAACCCGGCATTTTTTGTCCGAATCTTTGTTTTTTTTTTCATGGTTTTTATTATACATAAATAGAAGGGGTTTCTTTTTTGTGTTTTTGCGATATATATTATAAAACATAAATCATAAAAACATAATATAAAACTTACGTGGAATCAGAGTGTTTGAGAAGCGGAAGAATTTCTTGATGAGTATTTGCAGCAGAAATCCTTTTTTTTTTATATATATGATCAAGATATAATATGAAGAACGGAATAGAAAAGTGTTTTTGGAAGTTGGATTGGAAAATGGGAGAGATAATTTTAGTGTGCCATTAGGTGTGAAGATTTCAAAGATAGTTTATTGAAATTTTCGGTGTGTCTACAACTGAACAAGTAAATGCCTTAAATAGGCGTACAAAAGTAACCTAATCATTTACAATTAATGATCTAGATTTAATCTCTAAAAGAACGGCTAAGATTAAAAAAGTACAAAGCGCATTATGCGCATTATTCAAAAAAGTAAAAGAAGAAATATTCTGTCGGCCATCTGTCTTCTTTCTGTGTATTGTCTTTTTCTGTGTAATCGTCAGTCATGACGATTTCTTCTAGAAATCTCTGTGAGTGTCTGGAATACTATCAGCTGATTGTGGTGAGTGTGGTGAACTGTTATCATCTTCTCTGTTTATAATGTGTTCTAATTCGATTTCATCATCTTCATCCCCAATAAATGGTAGAAGCATCTTCCAATTTTCGTGTGCATAAATCTGTATATAATGACCTTCCCCTAATAAAACATAATTTTGCCAGCTAAATCTTTCCGGCAATCGAGGAGTTTTTCTATACTTTCTGTAGAATTCTGTAAATTTCTTTATGCTTTCTTCATAGTGGAGTTCTTTGTTCATGAATAAACTATTAACCCATGGGAGATTTCCGTAATCAATCTCATCATTAATTGCTAAATCTTTCAAATATTTGTGTAAATACGTTCGATGAGATACAAAAATTCTTTTTTTAGCAGGTATATAAGTATTATCATCCATATATGGAAAAGATGAAAATATTTTACACCCGATTATTGGATCCTTTGAATGAGTGGAGATGTTTCCAATAATTTCAATAAATTTATCTCCAAATCTTTGCATTAAACTTTCTGTTCTTCGATTAAACTTTATTTCCAGATAATCAATCATACCATTATGGTATAATTCCATTATCTCATTATCTGTCAGTTTTGTTGGATGAGAAATTTGTGCTAATAATAAACCTGTAGGATCTCCTTCTTCATCCAGTCTTTCTATTATTTTTACACCAAAATTACTATCTGCTAGAAAAGCAATATCCAATAACCTTTGTTGTAATTTAAATAAAATTAATGGATACTTCATGCAAATTTTTTGAGAAACCAAATTCTCAAATTCTGGGAATTTTTCTGTTAATGGTTTTAGAGTTGATTTCCAGGGTGTATCAATCATTCTACATCTAAAAGACTGAAAATCCCGAGAATACCAATTACGGGATTCTATATCTTTCTTTTCATACTTTTGTATAATCTGTACATTTTTTGCTTCTAAAATTTTTATATTTTGTCTTAACACTGTATTTTGTATAGCAAAATGTGTATATTGTGTATCATCTTTTCTTGCCAATAATTCTTCTTTTAATTTGGCAACCTCCTCCTGCTGGCTTTGTATAACTTGTTCTGGATCAATTTTTGCTTTATCCGAAAACGTTTGTACTATTTCGGGTTCTATGTAAAACTTTAAACCCAAGCTTTCTCTTGCTACTCTTAAAGCCTCATCGAAAGAACAAAAGCCCTTATAGAGTGGATGTAAACATTGTATATATTTAGCCACTGTTTCCCATTTATTATAGACCCCAAGCTGTGTACCCCTAAATATCACATAGTGTGTATATTTAGGTTTACTGTGTATTTTTTCAGGGATTATCTTTGTTTGCTCCGAGAAATAGATACTAAGAGCATTTAGGATTTGTATTTTGAACTATGTAGCCTGTGGAAATGTTTGTATGTGCCATAGATTATCTAACAAGCATTGTTGTTTTTCCGTCAATTTTATACTTTCCATTGGACGGAATTTTTTATGCTGTTCATCGCATCTTTGTAGAACATAATTTCCAAAGGAAATTGTATTATTCTGTATACTAGATATAAAATCACTGGGTCTTAAAAGAGTCTGTGTAATCTGTGGTTTCGAACTCTGTCCCGTGAAATTTGTAACCTTTAGCTGTGTAATTGGTTGTCCAGTTATGGATACTGGTAACCTTCTATGACTTTGTACAAACTGTTTTTGTTCGTCCTCAGATGATATCTCCATTGGAGATGAGCTTCTTTTAGCCTGTATAAGCTTACATTTTCCTTTATGTCTCCTGTCCATCTACACAAAAGAGTTTGTTTATATTTCTAGATAACATATCTGCTATCCCATTATTTTTTCCTTTAATATGTTCAAAATTTATTGTATACCCTTGTCCTTGAATAATATTTTGTAAATTTACCCATCGGGTTCTATTTACTTTTTTACTTTGGTCATTTTTTATAAATTTTACTATAACTTCACAATCTGTCCTAACTGTAAATTCTTTGTGTAAAAATATTTTGAATTTTTCTAAGGAATTTATTAAGGCTTGTATTTCAAAATCTACGCTTGTCCAGTTATTTTTTGATTTAAAGTTTCCACTGGTATAAGCACAAACAAACTTTTTCTTCTGATTTAACACTGTATTTATTAGGCTTACTGAGCAATACTGCTCCCCATCCATCTTTGCATCCGTCTGTTTCTATTATAATATAATCTGTTACTAATGGTAATTCTAAAGGTTTTATATCCTTTATTTTTTCCTTAATCGTTTGTATTATTTTTATATCTTCCTTATTAAAAAATCTTTGACCATTTTTTGTAGTTTTACTATATAAGGGTCCTACTAATTTTGACAAATTAGGTATAAATTTTCTAGCATAATTTACTAGTCCTAAAAAGGCTTGTATATGTTTCAAATTTTCAAATTTTTCTGGAAATTTTAAAATCTTTGTAGAAATATGTGATTGTAATTCGATTTTTCCATTTCCAATTTCTAACCCTAAAAAAGAAATTTTCTTTTTAAATAATTCCATTTTTCTTTTTGATATCACTATACCATTTCTTTTTATTTCCTCAAATATCTGTTTCAGATGTTTCTCATGTTCCTGTATATTTTCACTTGCAACTAAAATATCATCAATGTATACAAGACAAAAATCATATTTCAAGAAAATATTATCCATAAATCTTTGAAATATCGAAGGAGCATTCTTTAATCCAAAACTAAGAACATTCCATTCAAATTGTCCTTCTGAACATGTAAAAGCTGTCCATTTTTTAAAATCTTCTTCTAATTTTAATTGATTATATCATGATTTTAAGTCAAACTTTGAAAATATCCTTTTCTTTTGTATTAATTGTATTAAATTGTCTTTGTTAGGTATATTGTACTCATCATCTTCTGTGTTGTCATTTAATCTTTTATAATTATATACTATTCTTGCTTTCCCTCGTTTTATTTCTCCATGATTTCTTACTATAAATGCTGCTGATCTATGTGGACTTTCTGATTTTCTGATTAATCCTTGTTCTATCATTTCTGGTATTTGTTTTCTAAATTCCTCCTTATCTAAAGGACTATATTCTATATTTGCTGTTCTTATTGTTATATCTGGATTTTTTATTTTAAATTTACAAATATGATTAACCTTTGATTGTTTTATATCTTCTCCTATTAATCCTATTTTTTCTAGATGTAAAATTATTGGGTGATTTATACTTTTATTTATATCTTGTCCTTTTTCTAATTCGTTACTTAAGAAATCTGTTAATAATTTTATTGTTTCATTTTGTAATGTTCCTTGTTTTTTATCTACTTTTAAAAATTCCAATCTTCCTTTTTCCCCTCTTTTTTCAGCAAATGTAGATGTTTTCGTATATCTTGTTGTTGGAAAACTATATATTTGTTTACTTATTGTTATAAAATTTTTTGTTATCGTCATTGCTCCATTTAATCCCACAAATAAATATAAATCCACAACATATTAAATCAAAAGATTTTGTAATTGGATTACATATATATATATATATATATATATATATATATGGACTTATTCAATTGAGAACCACTAAATATTTTTTAAGGGTATAAAAGTAATTTTACTTTAAAGTAGGAAAAGTTACTATTTTACCCTTTTAAATAACTACTCTATGTACAAAACTTAAAGCATAATGTACAAGTGTATTATGCAGTTCTCAAGTTTTTAACATAAAAGTGGTTCTTAATGGAATACCTCCCTGTATATATATATATATATATATATATATATATATATATATATATATATATATATATATAGGGAATGGATCTAATGCTAACCCTCATTTATGGCACTAACCCATTAACCCAACCATATTGAATGATCAAATTAGAAGATGCTAATCTAATGGTTGATATTAAACTATAATATAATAATATAATTGATTTGAAAGAAAAGAGAATAAGGGTATTGATGTAATTTGATATATTAAATACTTTACCCCATCTTTTTTTATACATCCATAACTTTTTTATACTATAATATTTTTTTATAAAAATTGCACCATTTTACTCGTCTTTTTTTTTTCCCTTTAATTCCGTTATAGTCTTGACTAGGTTTTTTTATTTTTTTTCGGATGTTCGTATTTACACCAATGTAACAAGTATAAAACTAACAAATTATTTGTAACAAGTTGTAACGAATTTGGGTTTACATTGTTGTATAATAAATAGGGGTTAAGTTTAAGAGTGTAAACGAGCCAAGCCGATCCCGAGCTCGTTAATTACGTTATATTCTTGACTAGGTTTTTTTATTTTTTCCGGATGCTCGTTAATTACGTTATATTCTTGATTTTGTAACGAATTTTGGTTTTTAAAGTACTAAAATGTATTTACAATCTTGTAAATATAATTTTTAAACTATGAAAATGTATTTACAATCTTGTATATATAACTAATTTTGGTTTTTATCAACAAAATGTTATATTATTTTTTTAAAGTATTAAAACGTATTACAATCTAGTAGATATAACGAATTTTGGTTTTATCAACAAAATGATATAGTATTTTTTTAAAGTATTAAAATGTATTTACACTCTTGTAGATATAACGAATTTTGGTTTTATCAACAAAATGTTATAGTATTTTTTAAAGTATTAAAATCTATTTACAATCTTGTAAATATAATTTTTTTAAAGTATTAAAACGTATTTACAATCTTGTATATATAACGAATTTTGGTTTTTATGAACAAAATGTTATATTATTTTTTTTAAAGTATTAAATGTCTTTACAATCTTGTAGATATAATTTTTTTAAAGTATTAAAACGTATTTATAATCTAGTAGATATAACGAATTTTGGTTTTTATCAACAAAATGTTATACTATTTTTTTTAAAGTATTAAAATGTATTTACAATCTTGTAAATATAATTTTTTTTATAGTATTAAAATGAATTTACAATTTTGTAGATATAACGAATTTTTGAGCATCCGGAAAAAATAAAAAAACCTAGTCAAGAATATAACGTAATTAACTAGCTCGAGATCGGCTTGAGTCGTTTACACTCTTAAACGTAAACCCTATTTATTCTACAACAATGTAAACCGAAATTCGTTACAACTCGTTACGAATAATTTGTAATTTTTATACTTGTTACATTGGTGTAAATACGAACATACGAAAAAAAATAAAAAAACCTAGTCAAGACTATAACGGAATTAAAAAGAAAAATAAGACGAGTAAAATGGTGCAATTTTTATAAAAAAATATTATAGCATAAAAAAGTTTAAGAGTGTAAACGAGTTGTAACGAATTATTTGTAACGAATTATTTGTAAAACTAACAAATTATTTGTAACGAGTTGTAACGAATTATTTGGGTTTTTATCAACAAAATGTTATACTATTTTTTTTTAAAGTATTAAAATGTATTTACAATCTTGTAAATATAATTTTTTTTATAGTATTAAAATGAATTTACAATTTTGTAGATATAACGACTTTTTGAGCATCCGGAAAAAATAAAAAAACCTAGTCAAGAATATAACGTAATTAACTAGCTCGGGATCGGCTTGGGTCGTTTACACTCTTAAACGTAAACCCTATTTATTCTACAACAATGTAAACCGAAATTCGTTACAACTCGTTACAAATAATTTGTTATTTTTATACTTGTTACATTGGTGTAAATACGAACATACGAAAAAAAATAAAAAAACCTAGTCAAGACTATAACGGAATTAAAGAGAAAAATAAGACGAGTAAAATGGTGCAATTTTTATAAAAAAATATTATAGCATAAAAAAGTTATGAATGTATAAAAAAAGAGGGGGTAAAGTATTTAATATAGCAAATTACTACTTTACCCTTACCAAATAATAAAAGAAAAAGCCATTTGTTTATTTTTGATTGGGTAATGAGGGTTAATGGGTTAGTGCCATAAATAAGGGTTAGCATTTGAACCCAATCCTATATATATATATATATATATATATATATATATATATATATATTACTGTTCATGAATTTTTTTTTAATGTAGGGTAATAACTAAGAAAATCAGATAATTTATTTCTATAAACCAAAAGTTTGTGAAAGTGAAAATACGTTATTCCGACATTATATTGACTTTTAATACCATCTTATCACTTGTCTGTGGTTCACATGTTATGCCCTGGATCAGATCATAATAATTTTCTTCAGGTTGAACATATAGATCTATCGATCTCTTTGCAATCATCAACTTATAATAATTTTGATCAGGTTCAAAAAAAGGATTCGATCTTATTGTATTCGACCGTCAACCATACCTTCAATTCAATGTCTTCTTCAAGTTCCAGCGATCACAACGAGAAGAGGTACCAGTATGATGTCTTCTTAAGCTTCAGTGGTAAAGACACCCGCACGAGCTTCGTCGATCATCTTTTTGACGCTCTTCAACGCTACGGCATTCGCACTTTCAAGGACGACGAGAGGCTCCAGAAAGGAAAACAGATCACAGACGAGCTCTTGAAGTCCATTGAAGACTCCAGGTTCAGCCTCATTGTTTTCTCTAAGAAGTATGCATCATCGTCTTGGTGTTTGGATGAGCTCGTGAAGATCATGGAATGCCAGAAGACAACAGATCAAAGTACTGTTTTTCCAGTTTTCTATGATGTGGAACCCACCGAAGTCCGTCACCAGAGTGGCTCAGTTGGAGAAGCCTTTGCCAAACATACGATCGTCACAAGAAAATATACCAGAACGATCAAGGAAGCCCTGGCTAGACATACTAGTAAAAAGATTGTGAAATGGAGAAAGGCTTTGAAAGATGCAGCCAATTTGTCTGGGTGGGAGGTGAAGAAAACTGCTCATGGGTATGTATGATCATCTCTCTCATATATATTATGAAAACTAAAAGTTTGTATAAGTATTTGAACAAAGCTAATTGTTCTTTCCCAGCAAGATTAATGAATCTTCTTCTTTGATTTGATTTTCAGACATGAAGCAAAAGTCATCAAATTAATTGTGGAGCAGATATCACTCGAGTTACGATCCGTTAATTCAGTCGTTGATGAGAATTTGATAGGCATGGAACCAAGGATACAAGCTCTTGATCCTTGTTTAGAGATTGGGTCAAATGATGTTCGCATGATAGGGCTCAAGGGCATGGGAGGTGCCGGGAAGACAACTTTAGCCTGTGCTATTGTTGATAAAATATCCATTTATTTTGAAGGCAGAAGCTTTGTTGAGAATGTTAGGGAAAATTCAAAAGCCCCTTTGTTGGGGTTGAAGAAGTTGCAAGAACAAGTCCTTACTGATGTGTTAAAGGATAAATCCATTAGTGTAAGCAGTGTTCATGAAGGGACAAACTTGATGAAAACGATGTTGTGTGGGAAAAAAGTTCTTATTGTTCTCGATGATGTAGATCACATCAACCAGCTTGAGGCATTGGCTGGTGATCCAAGCTGGTTCAAGCAAGGAAGTAGAATTATAATTACAACTAGAGACGAGCAGGTGCTTATAGCACATAGAGTGAGATTCATCGAAGATGTTCAATTGTTATCGGATGAGGAAGCAATTCATCTCTTCAGCAGACATGCATTTCGAGAAGCGATTCCGACTCAGGAGTATGAAAGGCAATCACTTGATCAAGTTGTACGTTATGCTGCTGGTCTTCCCTTAACAATCAAAGTTTTGGGTTCGCATCTGTGTGGTCAAGGCAAGCTTGAATGGGCAGATACACTATTAAGACTTAAAACAATTCCCCTGAAGGAAACTATTATGAAATTGGAAATAAGCTATGATAGCCTGGAGGATGATTACAAGGAAATATTCCTAGATGTGGCTTGCTTTTGTAGGTATATGGAAAAAGACGATGCAATAAGAATGCTTGAAAGCTGTGGATATCATGCAAGAAAAGGTTTGAAAGTTCTTCAAAACAAATCTCTGATAACATTTAATAGGGGGTACTCAATAAAGATGCATGACCATATAGAAGAAATGGGTAAGAATATTGTACGTCGTGAACATAAGTATGAGCCCCACAAACATAGCCGACTCTGGGTTCAGGAGGAAATTGAACATGTACTGGCTGAAAACTTGGTAAGAATCTATTATACTTGGCTTGTAAAGTGATGAAAATGACACATTTTTCATTCGTTACTACACAAGTTTTATGACAACATGTGTTGACTTTACAGGGCAGTGAAGCAACAAGATGTATAGACATGGATTACAAACATGGGGTTGTTTTGGAAAATCTTAGAAAAATGAAGAAACTTAGATGCCTTACAGTCCAACAACGATGGAAGTTGATGGCTGAAATAAATTACGAACCTCGCGAGTACTTTCCAAATTCATTACAATATCTGTCTTGGATATTCTACCCTCATTGGTGTTTACCAAAAACATTTGAAGCAGATCATCTTGTTACACTTGATATGTTAGGCAGCAAAATCGAACAACTTTGGAACGAAGGAAGGGTAATATGGCTGATTGGTTGCTTAAAATTATTATACTGGTATATATAAATAGGGGAGGATTTATAAAAATAACCATCATTTTGGAAAAACTAAGAAAACTGATCACAATCATTACCAATTAATTTTTTTATTTTTTATTTCTTATTATTATAAGGTAAGAAATGTACAAAAATAAATAAATAAAAATATGTATTTCATGTTATTAAATATATGTAACTTGTATGATAGACGTACAATTGAGCATATATGTAAATTTATGAGTTAAATTCGAAACCTTTTGATTTCTTTATTAAAATTTTATTATTTATTATAACATTTTTAACCTTATAATTAAAGATTATGAAAAAAAATTAATAAATTTATTGGTAAGTATTAGTTATCTTAGTTTTCTCCAAAATGGAGTTTTCTTATGAACTTTCCTCTACACACACACACACACATATATATATATAGGGAAGGGATCATATAATAACCCTCCTTAACTGAGATAACCCATAAACCTGCAAAAAAACGCTTAAATCGCAAAAAAAAAAATTCATGGTTTTTTTTATACAAAAATAGGGGGGGCTACTTTTTTAAGCATTCGCTAATTCACATGCAAGCGTTAAAAAGTTAAACGAAATGTAAGTTTGCGTTACACTGCAACACTTAAATATATCTTCGCAGTGTAACGCAAACTTACATTTCGTTCAACTTTTTAACGCTTGTGAATTAGCGAACGCTTAAAAAAGGAGCCCCCCTATTTTTGTATAAAAAAAACCATGAAATTTTTTTTTGCGATTTGAGCGTTTTTTGCCAGGGTTAATGGGTTACCTCAATTAAGGTGGGTTATTATTTGCTCCTTACCCTGTATATATATATAGGATTGGGATCAAATAGCAACCCACTCTTAAAGCAATAACACAGATAACTTTGCCAAGATGAAGCCAAATCTTGGATTTTTTTAACATCATTGTAACACATTTAGAACACTATGTTCTTTTACGAGTTTGCGAAAATTCATCACCGTTTGAGAGTTTACATCGTTGTAAGTTTTAGGCCTAAAACAGTTACAGTGCTGTAAATCAAAAACTTACAATGATGATATCTTTTAAACGGTGATGAATTTTCACAAACTCGTAAAAGAACATAGTGTTCTAATTGTGTTACAATGATGTTAAAAAAAATCCAAGATTTGGCTTCATCTTGGCAAAGTTATCTGGGTTATTGATTTAAGAGTGGGTTATTGTTTGAACATTTCCTTATATATATATATATATAAGGAGATGATCAAATATTAACCCTTTAATGTGTACCCTAAAGTAATAAGATGTAGTTATTCGATTATCGCAATAAGGAAGTGTTAACATTCGAACCATCCCCTATATATATATGGACTTATTCCATTGAAAACCACTAAACATGAAGGAACCAAATGAACTAATTTTGAACCACATGTTTTGAATGATATAAAAGTAATTTTCTTTAAAGTAGGAGAAGTTACTATTTTATCCTTTAAACTTGTGGCTATAAATGGTTCCTTTAGTTCTCAAGTTGTAATAGTTCTCATTTGAACATTCATATATATATATATATATATATATATATATATATATATATATATATATAGGGAGAGGTTCAAATGTTAACCCTCCCTTATAGCGTTAACCGCTTAACCCTAGCGTTTTTTGCCCGAATCTTAAAATTTTTTTTTCATGGTTTTTATTATGTAAAAATAGGGGGGGTTTCTTTTTTGTGTTTTTGCTAATTCATCACCGTTTAGAAGTTATTGTAAGTGTAAGTTACTTACACTTACTTACATTTACTGCATTAGATACGGTTTTGTAAGTAAGTGTAAGTAACTTACACTTACAATAACTTCTAAACGGTGATGAATTAGCAAAAACACAAAAAAGAAACCCCCCTTATTTTTGCAAAATAAAAACCATGAAAAAAAAAATTTAAGATTCGGGCAAAAAACGCTAGGGTTAAGCGGTTAACGCTATAAGGGAGGGTTAACAATGGAACCTTCCCCTATATATATATATAGTTTTTAAGGATATAAAAGTAATTTCCTTTAAAGTAGAGGAAATTACTATTTTACCCTTTAAACTTGTGGTTAGAAATGGTTCCTTTAGTTCTCAAGTTGCAATAGTTCTCATTTGAACATCCATATATATATATATAGGAGTATGTTCAATTAAGAACCATTCTTACTTAAGAACTAAATGAACTACTTCTAGCAATAAGTTTAAAGGGTATAATAGTAACTTTTCATACTTTAAATGAAAATTACTTTTATGTCCTTAAATCATGTGTTTATAAATGTGATTTTTTTACTTATTTACAATTTGTTGGTTCTTAATATAATGAATCTCTATCTTATCTTATCTTACTATTATAATAAATAAACATCTTTTTTTGACACATGTCAATATATTAGACTACTTTTGTCACATGTCATTTTTTACACTCTTATTCATTATTTATCAAATTAAATGATAGTCATAATTATATTATCTAATTTATTAAATAATTATAAATCTAATGACTAATTATATTATATATATCTTTTACATATTAAAAATTAGTTTTAATAAATTAAAAAATAAATCATTTTTTTATCAAAAAACATAATTAAAAAAGTTTACAAAACATGAATTTTTCTGTACAATAGTTTTTTTTAAAAAAATAATTATTTTAAAATTTGTAGTTTTAGGAAAAATGAAAGTATTGTAAAAATAAGTTTTCTTAAAAATAATTTTTTTTAAAAAAGTTTTCTTATAACGTACATATCATTTCAGTTTTCAACCCGTGTTACACACGAGATTTAATCTAATATATATATATATATATAGGATTATGTTCAAGTAAAAAGGGTGACATTGGTGAGAAGGGTGAGAAGGATTGTGAAGTTGACAAGTTTCATTTCTCTAATTTTATAAAATTGGTATTTTGGTCATTGTGTTTAAAGCTTTAAATCATTGTGTTTAATGCTTCAGCTCATTGTGTTTAATTTTTTTATTATTGTGTTTAATTTTTTTATATCATATTTTGGTATTTTGTTATTTTGTTATTGTTTTTATGCATTAAATAAATTGTTCTTATTTATTTTGTATGTTTTATGTATTAAAAGTACATAATTGTGTTATTTCATCATTATGTTTTTAAAACTCATAATTTTATAAAACATAAATTGTCTTTATTTTTTGAAAAATACATTTTGGTCATTGTGTTTTATGTTTAGGTCATTGTGATATATATTTATCATTGTGTTTTATCTTCATAACATTGTGTAATATACTCATCATTGTGTCTTACATTCAGGTCATTATGTAATATATTCATCATTGTGTTTTATCTTCAGAACATTATGTAATATACTCATCATTGTATCTTACGTTCAGGTTATTGTGTAATATATTTATCATTGTATTTTAATATTTTATCTTCATATTGTGTAATATACGCATCAATGTGTTTTACGTTCAGGTCATTGTGTAATATACTCATTATTTTGTTTTACGTTCAGGTTATTGTGTAATATATGCATAATTATGTTTTACATTCAGGTCATTGTGTAATATACTTATCATTGTGTTTTATGTTCAGGTCATTGTGTTATGTTTTTGACAATTTGATTATATCTTATCATTGCTTTTTTATGTATTAGATGAATTTGTTGTTATTTTATCATTATGATTTATATATAAAAAGTACGTGATTGTGTGGTTTCGTATCATTATTTTTAAAACTCATCATTTTATAAAAAAAATAGTAAGACACAATGACGAACAAAAAGAAACAATCACAAACAAAAAGACACAATAAAAGACAAAAAGACACAATGATGCATTACAAATATCAATGGTGAAGGAGAATGTAATTTTTTTTATTTTTTATATAACAATACTATACTCGTTTTAAAGATAAAAAAATGCTCGTTTTTTTGGTATATTTAAAAAAAAATATATCGTATATAAAAGTTATGTCCGTTTAAAAAAATGGAGGGAACATGATAAAAAGTCAACAAAAGCGTCTATGATTAAAATACCCTTCCACTAACTTTTTTAATACAACTTTGATCTTAATCACTAAATTGTAGATCTAAGGCTTATAATCCTTCTCACACTTCTTACCAATTTAACATTTTTTACTATAACCTCACCCTATATATATATATATATATCTGTGTGTGTGTGTGTGAGTGTATGCTTATTTATTTGGCTTGTTATCACATCAAATGTTTTACCTTTTTTCCCCCTCTTTTCATGTTATAATAATAGGTTATGAAGAAGCTCAAATTCCTTTATCTGGGGCATACAAATTTGAAGAGCCTTGACCTTGGGTTGATGCCCAATCTTGAGAGGTTGAATCTTGAATTTTGTTCTGATTTGGTCAAACTTTACGTGCATGGTGGATGTCTAAAAAGTCTTATCTACTTAAACTTAGGGTTTTGCAAGAAGTTAAGGAGCCTTGACCTTGGGCTGATGCCGAATCTTGAGAGGTTGAATCTTGAATGTTGTTATGAACTGGCAAAACTTGACGTGCATGGTGGATGTCTAAAAAGCCTCGTGGACCTAAACTTATCAAGCTGCCCTAAGTTAAAGAGCCTTGACCTTGGGATGATGCCCAATCTTGAGAGGTTGAATCTTGAAATATGTTCAGATTTAGTAAAACTTTACGTGCATGGTGGATGTCTAAAAAGCCTCGTTTACCTAAACTTATCATCTTGCAGAAATTTGAAATCGACTTTGTTTATTGAGCATCTGGAATTGCTTGAGGTTCTTTATTTAGATGGAAGGAATTTGAAGGAATTTCCTAATTATATAACAACAGGGAAGTCCAACAATACTTTGCTAGAGCTTCATATTTCTGGTAGCTATCAAATGGAAGTACCCTCATCGATTGGGTATCTTCATAATCTAAGCATCAATAATTGTGTGGGACTCAAGATTCCTTCGGGAACCATTTGTGGTTTACAACATTTAAGAACTCTTGACCTTATGTTCACTCGCATAGAGGAATTGCCCGATGACATTGGCCAGTTGAAATGCTTAGAGAAGCTTGCTTTATCACATGCATCTTTTAAACATCTCCCTGGTAGCATTTGTAAGTTGAAACATCTGAAAACCCTAATTCTTCGAAGTTGTAAGCTTCTTGAGAAGTTATCTGACGATGTTGGCCAATTGAAATCCTTGGAGAAATTGGATCTAACTGATTGCTATAAATTAAGATATATTCCAAGCAGCATTTGTAAGTTGAAACATCTCAAAGACTTGAAACTTAATGGATGTAGAAGGCTTGACAAACTGCCTGACGATATGGGAAATTTACAAAGCTTACAATTATTAGACATTACGGAAACTCGCATAACTCATCTTCCTCCTAACATTTCTTTGTTAAAAGGTTTGAAAATCTACAAAACTGAAGTAAAAGATGATGATTTTATTCAATCGTGCTTCAAATATTATTTTGAAAAGCCTCAAATACAAGGGTTTCAACAATTAATAACTCTTCACCTTGGCAGATGTGACATAGAGGAAGTTCCTGTGGCCATTGGGCATTTGGAACTTTTAGAAGAGCTGCATTTAAGTTATACAGATGTTAAACATCTCCCAAATAGCATTTGTATGTTGAAACATTTAAAAAATCTCATTCTTGAAAGTTGTGTACTTCTTGAAAAATTGCCAGACAATATTGGTGAATTAGAATCTTTAGAGGAATTATATTTGTCAAGGTGCTATAGTATAAAAGAGATTCCTAGTAGCATCTGTATGTTGAAAGAACTGAAAATATTGGACCTTTGGCATTGTTTCTATCTAGAGAAGCTACCTGAAGATATTGGGCAATTAAAATATTTGGAGGAATTATATATAACAAGGTGCTATAATTTAAGACAGATTCCAAACAGCATTTGTTTGTTGAAAAATTTAAAAAAGTTGGAGCTTGAAGGCTGTAAGAGGCTAGAGATGTTGTCTCATGAACTCGAAGATTATATTTTTTATATTTTGGACAACAATCGATTGGTTGGTACGTCCACTAAGAAAAACCCGTACATCAACCACACCATCTCACCAATTCACGAGAAACCGACACCATGGAGGAACGTAACAGAGTTAAGATTATAATCTGAGACCTCAAGAGGCCCAAACTCTATATCTCATTCTCTATTTCATTGAACCATAGGCTATTGACACTCGAAGAATATATATTTGGGATATTGGCATACAAATCTTCATGGAACAGTTTTTTGATTCATGTCAAAAGATTGGTTCATATTACACATTACATTCAGATGAGTTATAGAAAGGTACTCCATCTATCTGCTTACTTTTAATTTCCTTACATTTAGTAAACTTTTTAATAATAGACATATTTTTGACTTTGAAAACTCAATATAAACTGAAACTCGATATTGATGTACTCTACTGTGATTAATTTATCTTTCTTTATTTTCTTTTTTTAACTGATTTTTAGGTCTTTCAAGTTGTAAAGATTTACTGGTGTATACTGAACCCATTTTACTAAATGGATTAGAGATCAGCAGATGTTGTATTGTTAAGTAGTTTAATTGCTAATATATGAAGGATGCAGTTATTGTGATTCATTCAAGAATTCAATAATTTGACTAAAAGTCAACTGTCAACACTTAAACATGTAATCCCCATGGACTAATGAGATCAGAATCACCTCCTTTTGTGCAAAAACTAAAAAATTTATGTTTCATTTAAACTTGTGAACAAGGTTTGACTACTATGGAAAGTCAAATTAAAGTGATTTTCAATGAATTCAACCTATTCGCATCATTATACTCTACTAATTTCCAACATACACCTCTGTTTAAACATTTCTGGAAGAAAATAACTCGACATCATATACCTATTAATTTTCTTGCTAAAATTGCCTTGAGTTAACGCTGCATATGCTTGTTTTTGTTTTGTTTTTTTATTTTATTTTATTTTCAAGGTTGGCATAAAAGAGACTCAAATTGGGAAATTGTTGTCGCAAATGAAACAGGTACATGCGGTTTCAATTACGTTTAAGCTCAATGTTTTTTTTGTATAAACATCACTCTTGTGGTAAATATTCTCATATTAATGCTACTCATATGCATACATAGATGTTTAAAATGGAACTAAGGTGATGTTTTGGATTGCTTATTAAACAAGTTTGTCTACTTAAGTTGTTTTGAATTTTCTATATATATTTTATATATAAAATTATTTTCAAACAAAACATCATTTTATTTTGTGAAAAACCATCATTTTGCTATATGTATCTTATATGTAAAATTATTTTTAAACAAAACTTCATTTTCTATGTAAAAAAAATAATTGTCACAATAATTATGTTCTATTTTGTTTATTGACTAATTTTATCCTAATTTTTATTGATTTATGAGTTTTTATATGTATAAGAGCCTTATTTTATGGATCCATTTTAATACTTGCACATGGTACTCAAAATATCAAAGACGGTCCTGATCATTGTGTTTACTTTTCTATTTAATTTTTATCAAAAACCGGCCTACCATTGTATAAGTAACCTAAAAATCTTGAATTTTAGTTGACATCACTGCTAGAAAACAACTTTTTACATATTACTAAAGTTATGCATGTTTACTCTTTAACATATTCTTAAATTTACATCATTTCATGAAATTTGAAACCTTAATCACCATAAGAGACATCCCTTAGGTATTCACCTGCTACCTACACATAAAAATAGTCCCACTACCATGGTTGTAAAAATCGCTAGGCGCTAGTCGGGCGGCGAGGTACCGCCTAGAGATTAATCGGGATTAATCGGCGCTAGGCGGATTGGAATTTTTATATGTAATTTTACAAATATATATTATATACACATATTAATATCAATAATTTAATATAATATTTCAAATAATTTAAAAAATAAACTTAAAAATACTAAGTCAAGTACTTCAAAGTTCAAACTTAAACACTGAGTTCAAAGTTTAGAGATGAATTTCGATGTTAAGTGACTGTATTCGATGTTTCAGAGACATATTAAGGATTTTGGGTTGAGAAATGTCTAAATAATCATTAAGTTGGTCCTTTTTTACGAGAAAAAAGTCAAAAAAAGTCAAAAAATGAAAAAAAAATAAAAAATCTGATTAAACCGCCTAGGCCGACTAGGCTCCGCATAGGCCGCCTAGGACCCGACTAGGCCGCTAGGCACCGCCTAGGCCAAAATCTCCACAGTGGAAGGGCCGATTTTTACAACACTGCCCACTACTACTAACTAGTTTTATACTCGTCCGGTGGCCGGGTATTTTAACATTATAATGACCTAAGTATATATATTTTCGAATTATTATAAATATCATTATTTGTTAGGCATTATCACTACCAAAGTTTAAGAAGATTGGCCAAATTTTGTGTGGCTT
Organism: Mikania micrantha; assembly: GCA_009363875.1. Classification (NCBI taxonomy): domain Eukaryota; kingdom Viridiplantae; phylum Streptophyta; class Magnoliopsida; order Asterales; family Asteraceae; genus Mikania; species Mikania micrantha. The sequence continues at coordinate 50,147,790 of CM018689.1, read as the reverse complement.
TACTAAAGAACAATTTTATAAACCCTAAGCAATAGTTGAATTGGCAGACATTAAAGGCAAGTTTTGAAATCTGATGCTGCTAAAATACATTTGAATCAGGAAACAATATGAAATTCCTTCAATTTAAGAACAATTATTTAAAACCCTAAGCAACAATTTAGCAAAATTGGAGATCTTGGTTATGAAAATTGAACTCAAAACAACAGGAATATGAGCATTCAAATATTCAAAAAGAAAAAAAAAACTTAAAAAAACTTTTAAGGGTTTTATGAGAATTTTGATAGATCAGTTTGATTTTTACCTCTAATAGAATTTTCATCCAAACAACACCTTGAAGTTGATTTAAAAAATTGAACAAAACTCATACTATAAGCCACACAAATGAAAACACTTGCAATAATCACCACAATAAGGGCTAATGAGAATCCAAAGAAGCAACCGAAAATATAAAATACATTAGAAAAAGTTTTACTGATACTATATAAATCAATAATAGTTTCTTATGGCCTTTAATTGTCTTGCATGATGCCTGTAAATTACCCCAAAAAAAGTTATGTGATTCCTTTTATCATTTGTCAAAATGGGTTGAAGCACCTCATCATTTGTCATTTTCCACCCTAAATTAATAACAGCTTCTTATGTCTTTTAATTGTTTAGCAGGATGCCTGTAAGTTACACACAAAAAAATGTTATGTGATGCTTCTTTCTTTTAGATTTCAGCTTTATTGTGTTCATTCCTTTATGTGGATTCCCATTACAAAAATGCATAACGAATGCAACTTTGACTCTGTTTATGAGCGTAGCAACATGAAGCCGGTTTTCAAATGATACATTAGTTAAGTTTATAACATGATCAAAGCTAGAAACATGTAATAAACATCATAGTAACATATCTTATCAGATTGAGCCAAATAAGATTCTGTAACCATTTGTAAGTAAGCATCAAATGCATTTGTTGATGTGATATGGAGTATGGACAAACAACTTAGGTTAGAAATGAACCCCTGATGACAAATAATATATAAGGCAAACACAACATTAGAAAATTCCTAACCTTACAATACGTCTTCTTTATCTTGCAGAAGGCAAGCTGATTCAGAAAACTGATTTCAAAAGCAATTCATTATACTGGAGAAGGCAAACTGATTCATAAAATTGATTTGAAAAGCGAGATGCAAAGTCAATTATATACTGGATTCAAATCTTTATATCATGTATCATATAGTGGGTTGTAAGAGTTGTACAATACACCACCAACATATTTTGTTCAATCAAAATGGATGATGCCATGTACAATTGATCAAATTACAAAATGGTAATAAGAGAGAATCAAGTATAAAATTAAGCACCGCAAAAATCTACGTGAAGTAATGAAATCTAGATTAGGATATGAAATTAGTAATAAACCAAATCAGATGATTCCTGCTAGTGCTGGTGGTTTGAAACATCCATGGTAGTTGTACTTGAGTAATCGATTTTGTATGCCGGTAATTGTTCAAGCACATTAGCGTGCAAATGAAATTGATCTGTGATACAAGAGAGAGGAACGGTGATAAAGGGGAGTGAAACTGCTGGAACATGGGCTTCGTAGGAGAAGATTTGGTAACCGCCGAAAACCTCCCTAAAAAAGATGAAACAGAGGATTTTATACGGTCAAGATCTTCTCCTAGGTTATTTGAACGAACCAGATTAATCTTGGCAGCGGTTGAGGAGACCGTTGTCTATATATATAATTATACAATCACTAAAGGTATACACTCCAGTGCATATAATATGTTCAAGTTTGTCTATTCATGTTGCTTTTAGTGCTATTATGGCTAACCATGTTGATGCTACTAGTTAAATAACCGTCACATGAAATTACAGGTGCTAAAAGAGGTCGTGTGTAGGTCCAACCTGACACAAGCTCGAAAATTTGCGAAGCACCCGAAAATGACGCGAGCTTAAAACCGTGAAGAAACAGGAACTCGAATTTGAACATGACACGAATATTTGCGAGTTGACACAAACATGACTCATTTGAAATATTGCTAGACATAATTTTTAAACTTTGGTCTTACATGATTTTTTAAATTTAATGATCATTTAAGTTTAAAAAACGATAAAAAATTGACAATGATCAATAGGCAGATATAATTCTAATGACGGTGTGGCATGGAATGGTAAATCTAAATTCATGGGCTTTAGGAAATAGCAAATTCCATGTTGCCTTTAGAAAAGGTAGATTTAATAAATACATATGTCATATGAAAGTCAATAATAATTCAAGCAGAAGACTTACATGAAGATGATGATTCATGTATCCAATCTTAAACCCATGTGTTCTTACCCACCACAATCTTATATGGTCAGGTTTTCAATCTCGCGACAACTTTTCAAGATGTTACCAACTGACAATGTGATACGTGAACCCGAGCTCACATCATGTTGCATTAAGTTGGGGGAAACTGAAGTGATGATTAGAAGGCATCATCACTCACATGTGAACTCCATCCCAAGTTTAGGGACTTTATACTTGATGATTTTGTGTGCAGGTCGTTCAAAACTTTCATGAATGTATGCTGGTCATCTTCCTTACCTAGACTTGTGTGTTTCATTAGCAATTGTCTAACTTGGGCATTGAACAATGAATCAAAGTGAAATATTCTTGAACAATTGGATTGAAAATTACAGATCATGTGATTGAGGAATCAAAATTGAAAAGTTAACATGAACAAGAACTCACAGTGTGAATGTATGATTTGATTTTAGTTGTTACAGGAATATATGTGGAAATTGTATAATAACGTCAAGGTAGGTGGTGAGATTTACTAATATAAAACATGTGAGAAGAGAGTTGATAATCAATTAATCATCCAAGTCTTGTACAGTTCGAGTCTTTTGGCAATTTCTTGTCTCTTTGACATCAAGGATGGATCTTCATCTAGCAATTCTCCTAGATGTTTACCCTAAAAGCATACCAGTTTTACACGTAGAGATTAGTTTGACTTTCAATAGTCAAACATTGACAGTTAGATTAACTTTCTCCGTAAGTAACATGAAACAAAACAAATTTGTAAACAAGCCTTACCTCCCTCATTCCTATTTGTGTGTAGAAGTAACTTAAAAGATTTTGCTTAGCTTCTTTAACTTGACAATAAACCACTGCTTTTGGAATTGTGATCCTGAGCGTATCTGATACCAGTTTGACCCGATCCTTCTAAAATGTGCTTCTGCATAACGGTCTGCTAATGGGCCAGACAGGTTCATGCAGTCTAGACCAGGCGGGTTTCTGCGGTCTCCAGGTGAAGGAGTGGAGCCCATTTTCTCCCCTTCCTTGGGAAGCTTATGAAAGAAATCAACAGTTAGATATGAAGATTCCATTTCTACCATTCTAACAACTGTCTTTTTACTCTCATCACGGAATTTTCTAGTGCTTCACCAGCAGCTGCAGTAAGAGCAGATTGCAGTGTTGGAAACCGCCTTAACTCCTGTTTTTATAATGTTTTAATGTTACTAACAAAATCCAGCATTTATATTTTTTTCAATCTATAACCAGCATAATTATAATCAATTACAAATTGATTAGTCTGTGCTGTATTTATCTCAAATTATTCATATATTCAAATATAAAAAATGACTAAAAACAGGGTTGGTCAACTGGATAGAATCAGGTTGAAAGTGGACTAGCACAACCAACTAAATAATTTCTATCAAGTTTAAATGATTATTGTTAACTTTTTTTTCTATTCATGACTAACATTAATCTATATATATATATATATATATATATATATATATATATATATATATAATTGTTTCCTAGGTTCTAACCCATAATACAAAACGACTCAGTTTAAATCCAAATTCGTTTTTAGAACACCTCCTAAATCATTTTTATCAAGAAACTAAGATTCCTATCGTAAAGTTAATATTTTTAAAAGACAATTAACTTGTTTATTATTAATATCTTTTTTTACTTTTAACTTGGATTGAGGCAAACGAGTTTAACAAGTGTGCTTCACAAAAGTCTGACCTCAGTTTCTCCAATTGACTTTCTCACAAATTCTTTTAGGACGAAATGCACCTGAAGGTAAACATAAAATACTCACTTATAGCTTGGTGAAAAATTTATAACCCGTTGGAAACAAAAAGTGAAAAAACTACACTCTGAAATAATTCAATGATCCTTCAATCAGTCGTCTATAACCTTGTTCTGGAGCAATTAAATGTGGCTGATAACCGTCTGCCTTTGAAACAAGTTTCCTCACATTTTGTAAAGAAAGATGCTTATCAAATGGAAGTTTCCTTAAAGCAGCAGGAAGTTGGTGGTCAAACACCCCATAAATCCGGTCACTTCCACGTCGACTGACATATCATAACAAATCCAAATTTTAATAAATGCAACCAAAAAGGAAAAAAAAAACATTTTTGAGCATTCATATACTACTTGATTTATTATTATAGAGATATTGCATACCCTCCATCTAGATGTTCCTTAAAAATTTTGTCAAAAGCACTACAAAGTTCCAAGATGGTGTAAAGTTGAGCCTGAAAGATGTGAGTTTAGGACTTTAGGTTAATAGGAGAGAGTATAATGACACCTTTAATGATAAAATGTTAAAGATCAAATCTGCTTAAAAATTGCAATTGGTCTCCCAAGATGGTCTAACTCTGCTTCCATCTCATCAATACCTTTGTTTATCAGTGAAATGATGCCTGGTATTTTAGCTTTGATTACAGATTTCAAATGCTGCACATAGAAGTATTTTATTGTATGAAAACCATTGTGCGTGTGCTAAGAAAATATAACCCACTGCTGTTCTACCAGAAACACAAAAAATGTTGCTCTTATGAATACAATAGATTTAAGTTAAACCTTCTAAAGGGATGGTGTTTACATGTGCATTGTGAAAATAATTGGCGATTAAATAATCAATTGTAATAAAGCAACCTGTCAAAAATAGTCTTTGGAAGTGCTTACGGTGTTTAGAGTTGAAATAATACGAAAATTGAACTTTTGAATGTTTTTAGTTATTTCAGAAAATAATAAAGAGGGAAATAAATTATATGGTGGACAGATTATAGATAGGTTTGTGAAATGGATATATAAGTATCAAATTTGGTTATTTCGGAAAATAATAAGCAATACCATTTCACCCTTAGATACTCAGTTCTGTTGCAACAAGCATGCGACCCAAAATTATACATCAGCAGATATCAAGAGCATAATTTTTTTGTCTAAAAAATGCAAATCCAAACACCCCCAATTAACCATAAGTTACCTGTGATAGAAGTTTAGCCAGATACTCGGAACCCATTTTGTTTGCTAGATGTCCATAATCAGGACTCGTGGCAAAATACTCCAGCTCCTTCCTCCTTGCATATATGATATCAGTATTCTTGTTAACATCAGCTTGGGATCTATTTACAATTCCCACCCAAGGATGTTGAAGTCGATAAGCCCTTCCTTCAAGGACCTTTGAAAATACATTGTTCATATTAGCAATTTAGCACACAAACTATTTTATTAAAGCAATAACATTTAAAAGGAGAAAATATATGATATGATCTATAGAACTCACATCCAATGCATTAGTTCCCTTGTCCATCAAGTCAAGCCTAGTCAACACCCCAAACGTCCTCTCACCTAGTCAAGTTGACAAGGTTATACAGAAAATATATCATCATTCAATAAAATTACCAGAAAATAAAAAATATATACATTTTATCGAAAAATAGGTAAGCATACCCGTTGGGTCCACCTCCCTAGCAAGTTTCATTGCATCAGATGTTGCTATATCTTGGTTGGCAGGTGAAATTGCCATTATGATGGAGTTGGGCTGAACAAAATCAAGTAATTAGTTTATGTAAATAACTAAGAAATAGTTGAAAATTTAACAAAATAATGATGCTAAGTCACTCACATGTCATCTTTAATAAGTGTTTAATAGGGGGCGACTGCCCCCCCCCCCCCCCCTTTCCGTCCGTAATGTTAATTTTTCGACCGAAAGGCTATTTTTTGTTTTAAGTATTGATTTTGCCCCCCTCACTTCAAAAAATTAACATGTGTTGTGGTTCCCATAATTTTCGCCCCCTCTCCAAAACGATCAAGCAAGCTCCGTCACTACCTAGGCGTAAGGTGCTTAAATAGTGAAGGCCCATGAAAGCAAATGCACGTGTATTCCAGGTCATTTTTAGCTGTTTTAGGCTGGTTCTAGGCCATGTTCAGACCAGTTTAGTTACTTCAGACATGTTCAAACCAGTTTATTGCAAACTTTGTCCGGTGTTTTCTAATCTTTAGTGCCTATGTGCCTTGACAGACGCAAGGCGCTGTTGCTGCGCTAGGCTGCATCTGGGCTCTTTTTCTTGTAAGCTCATAACATGTCTCATATGTCTATGTACATGCATATACATATGTATTATAATAACCAATACTATGTTGTAGTCAAGTTCATAAACATGAAATAAGATAGAATTATAATACCTTCTCAACATAAGTTCGAACCATCTTTTCAATGTCTTCAACTATAGATTCAGGTTGTCCCTCTGCAAAAGAAATGACTCTATGCCAGATGAAGCTTAGATTAAACAAAATTATAAGAAGAAATGTGGAGGAAAGTACCAACAGCAACTTTAGTTAATCCTGGTAAATCAATTAGAGTTAAGTTGACAACTGAAAGAACAAGACAATCATGATATGACATCAACATTGCGTCAGCAATAAAGATTAAGAATAGCAATTAATTTAAAATTGCAGTTAATCAAGAAGAAACATACCTATGGGGGAATAGAGGCTGAGATGTATTGGGATTGGAGATATTTGTTTTGACTTCCCAGTGATTCGGTCTGTTTCATCCTGGATCTCCTTACGTACCAAATCTGTGCATAAAATCAAATATGCATGTTAAACTTTACACTATTGTCACTGAAAATTGGAAGTTTATTTGAACTTTTATGCTAAAAGAATCTAGAAGCAGTCACACTTCACATACAAAAATCAGTGAACCGCCTACGTGGCATATGTCCAAACTCTGCATACTCCTCTTTTCGGCCCTCTGTTTTGTGTAACTGCAACACCAAAGGCCTCCTTGTAACAATCCCTAGAAAATGTAAAAAAAAAAAAACGAAAAATATTCAAGTAAAACCAAAGATATAACTAACCAGATCCCCTAGGAAGAAAATCTCTCCCAACAATGCTCTCAAGCACCAAAGACTTCCCAGAACTCTGTTATCAGATTTAATTAATTTAACAAGCAAGAGGGTAAATGATAAGATATAGCCCAGAAATGTGTAGTATAAAGAAAAAATCAATTTGAGCATCGTTCGATTAAGATAACCATGAGATCCATCTTTCAATAGTCAAAATGGAAGCATGAAGCATAAATATTAGGAACTGAATAAGAAACAAATCCAAAACTTAAAATTTTGAGAGTTGAAAGGTTATAATTCCTTCCTAATTTCAGTTCGAGTTAAAGCAACCAAGTTTCAGGTTTCAATTTTAACTCCATTATTAATAATTCATTACTTCTGTTATGTTCATTGCTATGTTATTCTCATAGTGACACACGCACACATACACAACAGATTTCATAATCATATGACTGTTATCTGCAATTAGCGTGAAATTACAAATCAATTACTAGAAACAGATGACATCGATCAAAAAACTGGCGCATTGATCACACAAACAGACATATTGTAAAACATTAGTAGCATAATCACATAAAAGTTGCAGGAGAAGGTCAGAAGGGGAAAATAATAAACCTGACCACCAACGACGGCAACGGACGGAAGACCGTAGAATATTAACAAAGTATGAATTACTCTCCATTGTCGCCATGATAACAGTTAGAGTTCTCCTTTCAGCTCAAATCAACAAAAGAAAAACCCTAGCAGAAACCGTATGAGACAAAAAGTTGGAATCTGGGATGAAGACTCGACGCAAGTTTTAGAGAGAGAGGGAACCGAACCGTTGGAGTATGGAAAATGACTCATATGAGTTTCGTGTTCGAGTCTGCAACGGTTAAAAGAGGATTGGAGCGCTCGTCTTTTGGATTCCCTTGGATTAGTTTTTTTTTTGTTTTTTTGTGTATTTTGAACGACGAATGTCTCAATCGTGGTAGAATGGTACAGTGGTACATTGCCTTGAATTAGTTAGGCATGTTTTAGCCAATGTGGGACTAACTCACTTGGTAGAGACATTGCCTCTTAGTAAGGAGGTCTTGGGTTCAAATCTAAGCAAAAAGGAAATCGGGTGTAATTTAGGAGTAGGAGTAGGATAGTATTGCCGTTCAAAAAAAGAAAGTTAGGCCTGCTTTAAAAACCTAATATGGCATAGATAATTTAAAAATTAAATATAAAAATATATATAGAAAGACATCACAGCTAGCGACATTTTAGTAGAGAAATAAAGCTTAAGAATCATAAAGTCATGTGTTCAAATCTTATTAAAGTGTTTTTCTCAATGTTTTTTTTTTGTTTCCTAATGAACTTATAACTTGATGACATATATGAGGGGTTGTACAATTGATGACACGATTATACTCTAGTGGTTCAAAGATATTAAAGATGTAGAATATTAACAAAGTATGAATATTATACAAACAATCATACATTAAAAATCTCACTTACATAGTAAGGTCTCTTCGTAATACGAGCACAAACCTCATGTTTCAGATATAAATAGAAAGGTTGTTTTAAATAACATTACAGTCTAATCCAACTTTCTAAATAAATTATTTTAAAATCTATATTTTTAAAGGAAAATGGTTTAAAGTTCGATCCAACTAGTTCAACTAAATGCAAGTACACACAACCGAACCAATTTTGTGTATGTTACTAATCCATCTGCTTTTCCTATTCTAATATGTTATGTATTTCGTCACATGTATTTTTATTTTTCTCATTTAAAGAAAAGTAATGCTTATTTTTACATGAAAAAAAATTAATTATTTAAATACCGTTTTTTTTATATTTATTTGATCTTTGCTATGTAAACATTTAATTCAAATTTTGCTAATTATAACATCTATTTAAAATAAAATGAAATCTTAGTGGTAACATGCCCTTCTTTGTTAAAAAAACAAGTAAATTACAAAACTGATATTTAAGCAAAAATCTCTTAATGACAACTTTTCTTGAATTATAGGGTACAGAAGCAATAGGTTGTATAAATCACTCCTAAAATTGTTTTGGAAAGCCTTGGAAACCTGAAGAAACTTAGATTTCTTATTATGGACTATTCAAACGTCAATTTCAAGGTATCTGATTATCGTGTTATGTTTGATGAAGCTCGTTAGTACCTTCCCAATTCGTTACAATATCTGAATTGGAAATTTTACCCTCATTGGTGTTTACCAAATACATTTGAAGCAAATAATCTTGTTACACTTGAAATGGTTGACAACAATATTGAACAACTTTGGAACGAAGGAAAGGTAATATGACTAATTGGTTGCTTGAAATTGTAATATTCATATATATACACAGCAACAAATGCTTTACCTTCTTTTTTCTTTTCATCTTATAATAATAGGTTATGAAGAAGCTCAAATTCCTTTTTCTAGGATATACAAAGTTGAAGAGCCTTGACCTTGGGCTCATGTTTAAATGGAACTAAGGCAATGTTTGTCTATTTATTGCATCTTGTTTGATTAAGGTGTTTTGTCATTAGCTGAAACACTTTTTAAATATTTTGTTGTTTTAATTTTGTTTTTTCTTAACTTTATGTTTTTACTTGTTATCATTGTGAGGGCCGGTCACAAGGATGTGTTGGAGGTGTGACAGTGTAGCTACAAAGGGGCCAATATCTTTATTGGTCCAAAATTTTAGTTTTTTTTATATGTGTGATATATGTAATGTTAAATTTAAAGAAATCATCAATTTGCTGTATATTATTTTTTTAAACAAAACAACATTTTCTGTGTAAAAAAGATTGTCACAATTATTATGTTTTGTTTTGTTTATCTCAATTATAGTCGATTTGTGAATTTTTTATATGTACGGGGTCTAATTTAGGGATCTATTTTAACACTTGCACATGTAATTTAAAATATAAGAGACAATAATGATGGTTGTGTTTATGTTTCTATTTAAATTTTATCAAACACCGGCCCATCTTCCGCATCAAAGCATGGGTGTAACCCACCCATTGTATAAATAACCTAAAAATCTTGAATTTTGTTTGACATTAGTGCTAGAAAAATGACTTTTTACACTGCAGGTGTTGCTAAAGTTATGCATGTTTATTTTCAATGTCAAACATTCACTCTTTAACAAACTCTTAAATTTAGATAATTAAATTTGAAACCTTAAGCACCATGGGAGACATCATTTTAGTATATTTTGATACCACATCGTGAAAGAACCTTTGGTATTCACATCCTACCTACACAAAAAAAAACAGTCCCCTTACTACTAGTGGTACAACCACCAAAGGTGCATATACACTATAGTGCACATAATAGGTTCGAGTTTTGTCTATTCATGTTGCTTTTAAATAACCGTTAGGCGTGTTTCTGTCAACTGAAATTACATGCTACTAGTTAAATAACCGTCACGTGAAAGTACATGTGCTAAAAGAGGTCGTGTTTGGCAAAGGGTGGCTAACCATGCTACTAGTTAAATTACCGTCACATGAAATCACATGCGCTAAAAGAGGTTGTGTTTTGGTCAACCTGATACACGCTTGGAATTTGTGAAGCACCCGAAGATGAAACAAACTTAAAAATCATGCCAGACATATGAACTTGAACACAAATATTTGTCATTTGACACAAACATGACTCATTTGACCATATTTTTTATTATTATTTTAGGGTATTGCTACTTCAAATTACATTTTTATAACAAAAGCTAGAAATGTAAATAAGAATATGACATTATAATTCTAAAATCTTATGTTTAGTTCTTCTTTAAGGCATGAAACACCTTTAGAAAAACGAAACAAAAAATGAATGGGTTAAACATGTCAACCCATGAACTTGTTGGATTGACACGAAGACAAGCCGTTTAGATAAAAGAGTTTGCGTGTTTAACTTGAACATGTTTATACGAAACCTTAAATCCACGAATTTCGTGTTAAGTTCATTTAATGTTTTCGTATAGTCTTAAAATTCACACACTGACAACCCGCAAGGTACAGCGGGCCCAGCTAGGGCTTGGTGCCACCCAAAACTAGCTAGGGCCTTAATCAAAAAAAAAAAAAAAGTTTGTTTTTGGGCGTTGATTTTGGGCTAAAATTAAACCGCTTAATTGTTGACTTGCTGCCACCATCTAGGTTAGAAGAACGAGACGAGAGAAACCACAGTGCCAGACAAGGGACATGACTCACGAGAAAAAGAACCTGAGAAAAACAATCGTCTAAAGACAACATCTTGTAGCATTCATAGTCTCAATCTAGGATCGAGGAGATTCAAAATTGAGTCTTCTTTGCCACTGGTATTTTTTGCAATTAAGTAGTCTTTATTTAATTGTTGCGAGCCTTAAGTTTGATAGTTTATTGTTCAATTTGCTTGTGCTTTATTACTTTGTCTTAATTTTGATGTGATTGTAAGCTTAGTTTCTTGATTTTGATACAGTGATACGCTTAAAACATTATGTTTAAATACTACAACAAAACTAAAAATATGAATCAGGATGTCTCTAAAAGAACAAAAAAACTTAAAACAAAACCGAAATCAAAAGTATGATACATATTTTGTGAGTATGCAATTATGATTTTTGGTAAATATTTTTTTGGTAAAACCGGTTCATTTACTTTAACTTAAAAAGCCCACCAGAATAATTGTAGTATTTATCTTAGGTTTTAGAAAATGTTGCTAGTCATAATTTTCAAGCTTGTAAACTTGTCTTACATAATTTTTTAAATTTTATCAGTTAAGTTTAAAAAGCGATAATTGGATGATAAAATACAAGGATCAATAGACAGATATAATTATAATGACGGTGTCGACCGGCGAGTGGCATGGAATGGAATGGTAAATCCGAATTCATGGGCTTCCATGTTATGCTCTTTAGGAATTGAGATACAAGATAAACGGTAGATTTAATAAATACATATGTCACATGAAACTGATCAAGAAGAATTCAAAAAAAGAAAAAGAAAAAAAGAACTGAATTATATATATATACATAGACGGCCGTTAAAATTCATCCATATTAAATCCTCACTGTCATAAATATGCAGTTATCGGAATTTTTGGGCGGTTACGAGCAGTTCAAAAAGGAAGGTTACAATCCAACAGGTTGCCCTCACCCCCATGATTTTCTCCCATTCTACATTCTCAAAACCCTAAATACGACTGTCTTCCATCCCATCTGCAACATCCTTCCTTCCTTTGGTTAATGCGATTCAGATTGACCTGCAACATCCTTCCTTCTTTCCTTTGGTCAATGCGATTCAGAGAAAAATTAAGGGTTAGTATGCTTCCCCCTTCATTTTCTCAAATTTCTTCCTTTGTGTTCGAATCTGCTAAAAAATCCAACCATATGATTCAAGAATTTGGATACGATTTGAGGTATGTAAATCATTTTGGTTGACTTCTATTCGCAAACGACCATCAGATGATGGCACCACACTTGCGGCCACAAGTTTACTACCATCACTCACCACCATCACAGCATCAACAGCCGTACCCTACTGGTCAATGTAATGCATCAGCTGTCTCTCCTCTTTATATCTTCTAAAATCTAAATTTGCTATCTTCGTTCATTACAAGGTAAATCTTTATATCGTAGGTAAAGTGTTTTGAAAAACATGCATGACTTAGAGACGCAAACCATGTGTTCGATGAAATGCCTTAAAGATAGTGTCTCTTCAACGGTCAGGTGTACGATTGATCTTGCACCCGTTTCATAACCTCATTATCATAACATTGTTTTTTCTTTTTTCTTTTTTTACTTTGTGTGTTTTTGTTTGATTTTTAATGCACATGGAGGTAGAAGTTGTGCAAATTGAATCAATGATGTTGCAGATGCAATCAAACATTAAATTCTTAAGAACAATTTTGGTTTACTTGTGATGCGACCTTCATTAACAGGCATATTCTTGAGCTATAGAATCAATTCTAGATTCTTAAGAATCTCATTAAGATGGAGTTTGTTTGTTTGTATTTTTATCTTGTGGAGTTTGTTTTCTGTTTTATTTTGTATGGTTTATGTTATTTCAGATGGAAGTTTTCTTCACTCAGGATGAATTCTACAAATTGATTTCATTTTTACTAAAATATGGATCATGAAACACCTTGTCTCACTTTGATTCTATGTGAAATGAATTACCACAGATCCTAAGAATGTTCACTTTTCTTTCTTATGATGACCCTGTTACATTTGCACACAAGAAAGTGACATTCTCATACTCAAAGGAAAGGGATTTTCTTTTATAACTTAATGGATCTTTCATTTTAATCTAAACAGTACACTATTGGTTAACAAAGTGATCTTTTCAAACTTTAAGAAAATAAATTTTTATTTGTTTTCTTCAATTTAATCTAGAAATGCCTTACATATAATAAATCTTGATCAGTTGTATCTTGCTCAAGGGCAAAAGTTGTTTGCATTGTTGTTCCAACCATCCATTATTAGGACCTTTCTTCAATTCAATATGGTTACTGCGTTTTTTAATGTTTGGATGTATTGAGTGAATAGATGCTTCTATGCTAAGGGGAGTCACTTAAAAGTTAAAACTTGATATGCAGTGGGAATCAATCTGCCTTGCACTTGGGTTTTTTGCTTCAACCGGGTCTTTATGCAATATCATGTTTTGACGACTCCATATGTAATCTACAAAACTCACTTCTCTTGCTCTATTTTTTTTCATCTTTGTGAGAGGTATTCATGTTGTTTCTATTAACATATGCTTGCTGTTCAAAAAACAAAAACCAAATCAATGATTATATGGCTTCTTTTAAGTTTTATCATTTATATATTGGCTACAACCAACTTCTTAAATTATAAGATCATAGATCAATATTGATGAACTGATTGAACTCTATGTTAAAATCTAAGTGTCTAATGTTAATTCTCAATTTCTAAATGATTTGTAAATTATTATTATTGGCAATTGTGACAAACTTTTATTTACAGATACATGGAATGGTTTTTCTTTTTTGCACAAACTCAAGTATGAAGACAAAACTCTATGGTTGTACCCTTGCTCCTGCTTTCCTGTGATATATGTTTCCGTTGTAAGACAATATTGTTCTCTTTACTGCAATTTATGCTCAACAGGATCTTTTTGACTCTTTTTGTAATTAGCATAATAGATAATACATATTTTTGACCACTGTTATTTTTTTTATATTAACTATCTGTTTAATTTCCTAAAACTAGCGCTGCACAAAACGGTTTTTTTAACTGGTTAGAGTTCCAAATCTGTTTCGGTTTTGGTCAATAATGTCAATAACTGCTTATGGTTTGGTTTGGATTTTAACCGGTTTTTGATCGTTTTGGGCTGGTTCCAATTCTGGTTTTGTCTGGGTAAACATGGTACCAGTTCAATTAATTTTGGTTGTGGTTATGATTTTTATAAGAAACAAAAACCGTTTGGGTTGGACCGATTCTGAAACCGGTTTTTTTGTCCACCTCTACCTAAAACGCAAGTCACTTCATTCATGATAAAAGATTACATGGGGTTAACCTTGTGCACCCGGACTCAGACGGTATAATATCAGCATTATAATATTACGTTACAAGATAAAGATAATTTGATGTTTTTTAACTAAATTTTTTATCTTATGCTTTGTACCTTACTTTATTAAACATTTATTATTTTTTGTAGAATGAATTTTACTAAATTGATGTTATTATAGCATTGTACCCGGCCACCGGACGGGTATAAAACTAGTTACTAAGGTTTTTGTTATTCTCACACCCACCCACACTTTTCACACCCTCTATACGCCTCGTTTAGAGCCATAAACTATGGCAGTTATTATTTGTCAGAATTTTTCAGTGTCAATGATTGGACTTCTATATGCCTCGTATAGGCCTATGTGGGGTGATCTTATACGAGACCGGTCGTTGTCAAATCAGTGTATGTCAGAGAATGTTATACGCCTCGTATAGGCCTATATGAGGTGGTCTTACACAAGAAACATACAAGACCAGTCATTTTCGAATCAGTGTGTGTCAGAAAAGGCTATACGCCTCGTACAGGTCTATACGAGACGTATAAGGTCGGTGGGGTGTGTGTATACGATGTCTATAGGAGGGCAATTATTGTTTGTCAAAATTTGTTAGTGTCAATGATTGTAGTTAAATTTAAATACGAGAATATTGTTGAATTTAATTCTTATTCATAATTGAATTTACATGTAAATCAAGAAAATCAGATAATTTATTTCTATAAAACAAAAGTTTGTGAAAGTGAAAATACGTTATGCTGACATTATATTGACTTTTAACACTATCTTATCACTTGTCTGTGGTTCACATCTTATGCCCTGGATCTTAATAATTTTCTTCAGGTTGAACAAATAGATCGATCTCTTTGCAATCATCAACTTATAATAAATTTTGATCAGGTTCAAAAAAAGGATTCGATCTTATTGTATTCAATCGTCAACCATACCTTCAATTCAATGTCTTCTTCAAGTTCCAGCGATCACAACGAGAAAAGGTACCAGTATGATGTCTTCTTAAGCTTCAGTGGTGAAGACACCCGCAAGAGCTTCGTCGATCATCTTTTTGAGACTCTTCAACACCACGGCATTCACACTTTCAAGGACGACGAGAGGCTCCAGAAAGGAAAACATATCACAGACGAGCTCTTGAAGTCCATTGAAGACTCCAGGTTCAGCCTCATTGTTTTCTCTAAGAAGTATGCATCATCGTCTTGGTGTTTGGATGAGCTCGTGAAGATCATGGAATGCCAGAAGAAGACAACAGATCAAAGTACTGTTTTCCCAGTTTTCTATGATGTGGAACCCACCGAAGTCCGTCACCAGAGTGGCTCAGTTGGAGAAGCCTTTGCCAAACATACGATCGTCACAAGAAAATATACCAGAACGATCAAGGAAGTCCTGGCTAGACATACTAGTAAAAAGATTGGGAAATGGAGAAAGGCTTTGAAAGATGCAGCCAATTTGTCTGGGTGGGAGGTGAAGAAAACTGCTCATGGGTATGTATGATCATCTCTCTCATATATATTATGAAAACTAAAAGTTTGTATAAGTATTTGAACAAAGCTAATTGTTCTTTACCAGCAAGATTAATGAATCTTCTTCTTTGATTTGATCTTCAGACATGAAGCAAAAGTCATCAAATTAATTGTGGAGCAGATATCACTCGAGTTACGATCCGCTAATTCGGGCGTTGATGAGAATTTGATAGGCATGGAACCAAGGATACAAGCTCTTGATCCTTGTTTAGAGATTGGCTCAGATGATGTTCGCATGATAGGGATCAAGGGCATGGGAGGTGCCGGGAAGACAACTTTAGCCCGTGCTATTTTTGATAAAATATCCATCTATTTTGAAGGTACAAGCTTTGTTGAGAATGTTAGGGAAAATTCAAAAGCCCCTTTGTTAAAGAAGTTGCAAGAACAAGTACTTACTGATGTGTTAAAGGATAAATCCATTAGTGTAAGCAGTGTTCATAAAGGGACAAACTTGATGAAAACGATGTTGTGTGGGAAAAAAGTTCTTATTGTTCTCGATGATGTAGATCACATCGACCAGCTTGAGGCATTGGCTGGTGATCTAAGCTGGTTCAAGCAAGGAAGTAGAATTATAATTACAACTAGAGACGAGCAGGTTCTTATAGCAAATGGTGTGAGATTCATCCAAGATGTTCATCTATTATCAGATGAAGAAGCTATTCGTCTGTTCAAAAGACATGCATTTCGAGAAGCTTTTTCAACTCATGAGTATGAAATTCAGTCACTTGATCAAGTTGTACATTATGCGGCTGGTCTTCCCTTAACAATCAAAGTTTTGGGTTCACATCTATGTGGTAAAAGCAAGCTTGAATGGGAAGATACACTATTAAGACTTAAAACAATTCCCCTAAAGGAAACTATTATGAAATTGGAAATAAGCTATGATAGCCTCGAGGATGATTACAAGGAAATATTCCTAGATGTGGCTTGCTTTTTTAGATATAGGGAAAAAGACGATGCAATAGGAATGCTTGAGAGCTGTGGATATCATGCAAGAAATGGTTTGAAAGTTCTTCAACACAAATCTCTGATAAAAATTGATGAGAAGAACTTGATACAGATGCATGACCATATAGAAGAAATGGGTAAGAATATTGTACGTCGTGAACATCAGGATGAGCCCCACAAACATAGCCGACTCTGGGTTCATGAGGAAATTAAACATGTCCTGGCTAATAACTTGGTAAGATTCATTTTACTTGTAATTAATGTGATGGAAATTACGCATTTTTAATTTGTTAATTGTTACTATAGAAGTTTTATGACACTTTTCGTCAAACTTTTACAGGGCAGTGATGCAACAAGATGTATACAAATTGAAAAGATAGATGGTATTGTTTTTGAAAATCTTAGATATATGAAGAAACTTAGATGCCTAATGGTGCCAAAAAATTGGGGGTCGTACCCTGTTATAATTAATGAAGCTACCTGCAATTTTCCAAATTCTTTGCAATATCTATGTTGGAAAAAATACCCTCAATTGTGTTTACCCAAAACATTTGAAGCAAATAATCTTGTTACACTTGAAATGTCTCACAGCAAAATCGAACAACTTTGGAACGAAGGAAGGGTAATATGACTGATTGGTTGCTTAAAATTGTAATATATATATACATATATACATACTTATTTTACAAATGTATCACCTTTTTTTTTCATCTTATAATAATAGGTTATGAAGAAGCTCAAATTCCTTTTTCTAAAATTCACAAAGTTGAAGAGCCTTGACATTGGGCTGATGCCTAATCTTGAGCGGTTAAATCTTGAATGTTGTGATGATTTTTAAAAACTTGACGTGCATGGTGGATGTCTAAAAAGCCTCGTCTACCTAAACTTATCAAGCTGCAATAAGTTAAAGAGCCTTGACCTTGGGATGATGCCCAATCTTCAGAGGTTGAATCTTTCATTTTGTTTTAATTTGGAAAAATTTGAGGTGCATGGTGGATGTCTAAAAAG
Organism: Mikania micrantha; assembly: GCA_009363875.1. NCBI lineage: Eukaryota > Viridiplantae > Streptophyta > Magnoliopsida > Asterales > Asteraceae > Mikania > Mikania micrantha. The sequence goes on along the minus strand of CM018689.1, from coordinate 50,129,693 downwards.
CCTCGTCTACCTAAACTTAATAGGCTGCCCAAATTTGAAATCGTTTTTGTTTATCGAGGACCTGGAATCACTTGAGGTTCTTTATCTTCGTAGGTGGTTGCTTTTGGATAAACCTAAACATTATATAATAAGAGGGCAGTCAAACAATAGATTGCTAGAGCTTCATCTGTTTGGTTTGGATGATACGAAAGAAGTACACCCATCGATAGGAAGTCTTCATAATCTTGTCTCTCTATGTTTCAGTAATTGTCTGAGACTCGAAATTCATCGGGGAAGAATTGTTGGTTTAATGCCTCAATCGAAGGATTTTTCAAATGCATTTGTTAAATATCTCTTTATTAGCTTTTTTAAGTTGAAAAATCTGAAAACCCTAATTCTTCATCAATGCGGGCTTCCTCATAGGTCATATAGCGATATTTGCCGAATTGAATCCTCAGAGAAATTAGATCTAATTGGTTATCATAATTTCAGAGATATGCCGAGCAGCATTTGTGAATTGAAACATCTCAAAGACATGAATTTTATTGGCTGTATGAGGCTTGATAAACTTCCTGACGATTTGGAAGGTTTGAAAGTCCACAGATCTGATGTAAAATATCAAGTGTCTGAATATGATGATTTTATTCGATTGTGCTTCACTAGAGAGCCTCAAACACAAGAATTTCAAAAATTAAAAATTCTTGACCTTAGAAGATGTGACATAGAGGAAGTTCCTGAGTCCCTTGGGCATTTGGAACTTTTAGAAGAGCTACGTTTAACTAATACAGATGTTAAACATCTCCCGGATAGCATTTGTATGTTGAAACATTTAAAATATCTCATTCTTCAAAGATGTGTACTTCTTAAAAAGTTGCCTGACAATCTTGGTGAATTAGAATCGTTACAGACATTAGATTTATCAAGGTGCTATAGTATAAGAGAGATTCCTAGCAGCATTTGTATGTTAAAACAATTGAAAATATTGGACCTTTGGCATTGTTTCTGTCTAGAGAAGCTACCTGAAGGAATTGGCCAGTTAGAATCTTTGGAGGAATTATATATAACAGGATGCTATAATATAAGGCAGATTCCTGATAGCATTTGTTTGTTGAAAAACTTAAAAAAGTTGGAGCTTGAAGGCTGTGGCCTGCAGGAGGCTTGAGATGTCGTCTCGTGAGCTCGAAGATTATATAATTGGGATCTTGGCATAAAAATCATGGAGCAGTTTTTTTTGTGGAAAAGCCTGAAGATCTATGGATTCATATCAAAAGCTTGATTCATATTACACATAAAATTCAAATGAGTCACTTGAAAGGTACTCTCTATCATCTAACATTTAATTGCCTTTCATTTAGCAAACTTATTTAATAATAGACAGATTTTTAACTTTTAAAAGTCAACATATACTCAAACTAGGTATAGATGCACTCTATCAAGGTTGCTCCCGAGAATAAAAAAAATGGAGGCTTCGAGAGAAAAAAACTAGGCCCTTTTTAAAAAAAACTAACTTAATTAATAATTTATATAAAAAATGCTAATAATATTAATATATTTATTAAAAAAATATATAAAACCATAGTATTGTATCATAATAATATATTTTAAATAACTAATTGGCAATTTAAAATTAGTCAATTAGACATATATGTAACACGTCATGAAATGCCATTTTTATTAAGTTTTTAAATTGTTTATGAAAAACACTGTCCACATGATTTCTTCTTTCTAAAAAGACAGATAAAACCAGGTGTGTTCATCGAGTTAGATAATGGTTTATTCGGATTGGGTAGTTCGGATTTGAAAATTTTAATACCCTATTTGTGCGAAACGGAGTTCGGGATTGTCCGGAATCGAAAAATAAAGAAAATTTTCTAAGTATTGAACTTCTGGGGTCGTCGCGGTACGCTAAGGATGGGTTGAGGGTTCTCGGCGGTACGCGATGGTCGAAAAAATCTGATTTCTCTAGATTTCTTCGCGGTACGCCAAGCCCTTCTTGGCTCCTCGTCGCGGTACGTGACGGATGGGGCGGTGGAACAAGTTGATTACTTCATCATAATTGCATGCAGAATTGATATTTTCTTATCATCTCTAACATATCTTCACCCACAGACGAAAAACTCGATCCTATACCATTTGAAACCAAATTTCAAGCCATCAGATCGTATAGTAGAAGCCAGGGAACTTATCTGCAAGTACTGATCGTTGTTTTGAAGTCAGAAATCTGTCTGACTAGGTAACGATTCGTTTTAACCTTCTAGTTTGATTTTGAGTGATTAGATCTTGTTTTTGAACGTAATGATATAGTTAGGATTGTTGATTATTGCCTAGATGATGGCTAGGATTGATTATAAACGAAGAACACGATGTTTTAACGAGTAAATCCTTGTTTTGATCCGTTGTAATGCCCGGTTTGCATGAAATCAAACCCATGATTATAATGGTTTAAACCATTTGATTATGACAATGTAGGTGATTACTTTGATTAATCTTTGAAATGCAAGGTTAAATCCAAGTGTTTCAAACTAATCACAATCATTAACATACTTATTGGAATGATTATCTGATGTTTATGATAACAGCCAGATTAGTATGATAAACATGGTTGTTAAACCTATTCTAATGTTACATTGCGATATTTCATGATATTTAGGTAATCAATAATAAGGATTGATCATTCCTAAGCCATTAATGTCACACCCCCGAGCCGGCGGTACCAACCGTGTTCCCAGCCGGGCGGAAGGTTCTTGGGGCGCGATATCGTGAGTTATAATCGTGATGATCAGATTGTTTACATAGCATCAATGTTAAGATTAACTAAAGCACAAAAAGCATTAAACTAGGATTACAAAGTTAAATTACAATATCAATGTTTAGTAATTTAACTAAGTAAACCTATCAAAAGAATCAAATGTTTTCTATCTTGTATCTGTACAAGATATCAAAAGTGATTTGCTTCCATAACAAAATATGTGCCTTCCAAAAATCTACTAGGTTCTCTAATTGGGCACTCTAGCATGCAATCCTGAGTCTTAGCTTAAACCTGTGCATCACCTGAGAAAACATGTAGAAAACAAAGTCAACACAACGGTTGGTGAGTTCATATAGTTTATAAGTTTAAAATAGCTTTAGAAAACCTCTTTCGGTAAAACCTTAATCTCATTAACATCACATGTAATATCTGAATCGTTATGCTTATATATAGGGCATACGAAAGAGTCGAGCCTACAACCCGCCCAGACGCCATCCCACCACATACTAATCCGCATATGACACTGTTGTTAATAATAATTAAGCATTTAACCTACCATTCAACCCAGTCTTCATCATAGCTTTAGTATACGGTTTCAAAGTTTACAAGTTTATAGCATTCATGTGTATTAGCTTTAGAGTAAGTTGTATAAGCATCAATGTTTCACACATCATAGTTTAGCTTTCACCAATCTCATGTATGGGTACAAGCTTTGCTCTAGCAATGTTTAACATTCACGTAGCCCACGGCTAGATACAAGCTCTGCTCTAGCAGTGTTTAGCCATTACGTATCTCATGAATTGGTTTAAGCTTAGCTTCCGGATAATCTAGCAATTACGTGTCTCATATATGCAGATACAAGCCTTGCTCTAGCAATGTTTGGCAATTATTTATCTCATATATAGACACAAGCCGTGCATACACAAATAGTTTAGCATTTACATATCTCATATATAGACACAAGCCTTGCTCTAGCAATGTTTGGCAATTACGTATCTCATATATAGATAAAAACTTAGCATCATCATAGTTTAGCTTTCACGTATCTCAATGCATGGGTACAAGCTCTGCTTTAGCAGTGTTTAGCAATTACGTAGCCCATGAATAGATACAAGCTTAGCATTTCGCACACAATCATAGTTTTGAGCATATAGTTTCAAGCATTAGCATATAGTTTGAGCACATAATCCATAACATTAGCATTGTGTATATAGTTTAAGCATAGAGTTTATAGCATAAGCCTTGAGCATATAGTCTGAGCATTGAGTTCCAAGCATAAGCATCAAGCATTTAGTTTAAGCTTCAAGTTTATATCGTAATCATTGATCATGTAGTATGAGCATAGAGTTTGTATCATAACATCAAGCATATAGTTTAAGTCTTAGTCTTTAGCTTCCCAAATAAGAGTTTCAAGCATAAGCATTAGTATAGGCATCATGATTATATTTAAAGCCTTGTATAACATTTCAATAATTTCTTAAAATGTATGACATGCTTCTCAGTCCTGAGGTAAAAACAAATATGTTTGAAAATGGACAAATGAACTCACCTTGTGTTTGTTGTGGTTGACTAAGTAAAATACAAGAATGCACGCGCTCGTTGTGTTTGTTGTGATGTTCACGATCCTGTATTGATTTCATAGTGTTTGCAGCTTATAAGCATATGTTCGTAGAGATTTGTTGTGCGTGTAAGTGTTAGTGTTAGCCCTAAATCTGGCTAACACTGTGAGTCTCAGTCTTTATTCGGCCCCATTTATTTGTTATTGGCTTTAGTACAATTACTTCAATTAGGTTAAGATTTAGAACGCTTCATCATTGATTTTATGGTTAAATCTTGGTTGGGTGTCATAATGTGTCACCTTTTTCATAAGACATGAGATTACCAATTCTCATTTCCCATGTATGTCACTCTTACACTTTAATTCGAATACTAGTTTGCATTTTAACTCAATTGGACCGATCAACAAGTCTTGGGCCGAATGTCATGTATGTGAGCCCAATTAAGCAAGGTGGGCCAATGCATGGGCCTATCAATAGTTATGGGCCGAGGTAATTCATGGGGCAATAGCTTGGGCCAAAACAGCCACCATGGGCCGAAGCAGTTAGTTGGGCCTAGAGGTGGCCAAACCGGTTCCTGAGACCCACCGGTTCCTAAGACCCACCGGTTCCTCCAAACCGATTCCACCCAAGACCCGAACCGGTTCCGTACCCGATTCCACTCCCAAAAGACCCTATTCGGTGTACCCGATTAGGGTAGGGTACTAAACCGGTTCCTGTTTTAGAACCGGTTCCAAACCGGTTCCACTTGTTTTTTTCCTTAAACTATAAACTAATAATTTATAAACCCTAATAAAACCTTAAACTAATAATTAATAAACCCTAATAAAACCTTAAACTTATTAATAAACCTTAAACAAATCAAAGAATTTAACTTAAACAAATAAAACCTTAAACTATTATTTAATTTGATTTGTTTAAGGTTTAATTAGGGTTTATTAATTAATTATTAGTTAAATGTTTGATAAGTTTAAGGTTTTATTAGGTTTGATTTGTTTAAGGTTTAATTAGGGTTTATTAATTAATTATTAGTTAAATGTTTGATAAGTTTAAGGTTTTATTAGGTTTGATTTGTTTAAGGTTTAGTTAGGATTTATTAATTAATTATTAATTAAATGTTTGATAAGTTTAAGGTTTTATTAGGTTTGATTTGTTTAAGGTTTAATTAGGGTTTATTAATTAATTATTAGTTAAATGTTTGAATTGGTTAATAATAACAAATGTTAAAAACAAACATAAATTCATTAATTATTTTAAGTAGTTTAAAAACAAAAGAAAAGTTACAAACAACTAATAAAACATTAAAATCAAAGATTTGTGTCGTTTCGTTGCGAACGACTGAAGTTAGCTTCAAATGCGAGTTCTTTGTCGGATAGGCCGGGTGATAAGTCTTCTTCTACTTCTTCGTCATGTACTTTTACTTCAATGGATGTTTCATCTTCGAGGGTTGTTTGATCTTGAATACGATCGATCGAGTCCAAATGATCCTTTAAACATATGCACATTTCTACCGACACGGGAGTGAGTTTTGTTCTTCTTAACGACAAGACCCTGCCACTAAGAGAAAATGCAAATTCCGAAGCTACCGTGGAAGCTTGGACAGTTAGTAAATCACGAGCCATGGCGGCAAGAATCGGAAACTCGGATTCCTTTGCTTTCCACCAAGCCAAAATATCAAAATTGCGATACGACTCGGCCGTCATATCAGATACGTAATTCGTACCACTATACCGGCCGAGTTCGCTTGAAGGGGTATTACCCCTTTGACGTTTAGCCGTGACGTTTCGAACCGTGTTCAATAGGTTAACCATTAGATCTCGTGCTCGAGAAGCATTCGAACTTGATGAGGAACCAGGGGTGGGCATATGTATGTTTCCACCATATTTAATCAAATAAAAGTCAAATATAGATTGTAAATTATTATTAAAAACATTTTTTGCTTCGGTTAAAAAGCTTGGGTATATCTCATGTATGTCAAGAGCGTCATAAATTTCGTCTATCAAGCATTCCACCCCTGTAACATTTAAAATTTGGTTTAAAGCGGCCGCACAAGTAAAAACGGGTGGTAAATCAAGAAAAATACTTTAGTAATTTATTTCGTATCGGTAATATCATGTTAGAAAACATTTCATTTTTATTTTCAAAATTTTTAAAGTTTGTAACCATTAAAAATAACTCCGAAAGAACCAAAGAACTAGTCGGGTAATAAGTCCATGATAATTTAGTAGTTGATGATTTAAAAACTTCAATAAATTCAGATAATAATTGGATATTATCCCAAGAACTATCCAAAAATGCGTCGACATAACCCCGGTCGACGAGACTTGCGTGAAACATTTGCAAAGTATCTTTTTGTCGTAAAACACTTTCAAGCATTAGGCAAGTGGAATTTCATCTATGAGGTACATCCCAATTTGCACCCAAAGAAATCCTCCCCGTATCTTTACAAAATTTCCTATATGCCATATGTCGTGCCCGGCTCTTTTTAAAAATATCATGTAGCATTTGTCGACAAACGTTTATAAATGTTGTAACATCATCAGTGCCAATACCGTCTTGCACAATTAAATTTATTATATGTGCAACACATCTTGAGTGAAAAAATGCACCATTACATAACGACAAATATTTTAGTTTTAATTTTTCAACCGCCGTCGTATTGTTTGAAGCGTTATCAAATGCCATTGAAAACATTTTTTTTTCTAACTTAAACGTCGTTATTACATAATCTAAAATTTGAAATAAAAGTTCACCGGTATGTGGATACGGAAAAAGTTCAAAAGCAATGGTGCGTTTCATCATTATCCATGATGACGGTTCTACCCAATGAGCGGTGAAGCAAAGGTAGGATTCGGGTAGATTATGTTAAGCCGACCAAACATCACTTGTTAAGTTAACCCCCATATTTAAATTTTCAAAATATGCAACTAGTTCATGTTTGGCATGTTTCCACATCTTTAAACAATGACGTCTAAGAGTTTGTCGACTTACGTGGGTGTTGCGTGGTTGAAGCGTCTCCCGAATCATGTGTGTTAACCGAGGGTTGTCAAAATGGCTAAATGGCAACGCCTCTTGAATCACGAACTTCGCCATTCGATCCCGAACCCGATCAAGGTCATAATTAAATATTCCACCTTCAACATCCATTTGCGTTTGTTGAGACTCGGGATCCTTTTTCAACGCCTTGCAAAACGGTTTGTTGATGTGTTTCTTCAAATTCGAATTCGATTCTTTCCCTAAATATATTTCACAAAACTTGCAATGAGCTTTTATAGAACCATCACTAAGCTCGACCAAATCCCAATTGCACCATATCTCTGGGTCTCCATTGTGTTCAATAACACAAACAAATGGTGGTCTGGTGTTGGAACCTTGACCGACCGAAGAATGTGAAGCATCCATGACAACAAAGGGAAATTTATAAAGAGTATTGAGACTTTGAGCGTAGGAAACGAGAAAACGAAAAACCAAAACGAGAGATGGAGACTAAACAAGCGCGTATAAAGAGTGTTTTTTGCGGTTTTTTGCGTTTTTTCGCATTCGGGATTGCGTTTTGAGTTGTGTGATCACTCCATACCACCCAATACCTATTTATACTAGTTTAGGGGGTTAAAAACGGCTAGATTTGAGCTCCAAACGGTCAAAAAAGGGCTAGAAATGGATCTCCAACGTTCAAATTCTATATAACGGCTATAACCGGTTCCTAACCGGTTCCAACCGGTTCCAGGTAGAAACCGGTTCCGGTTCGGGTCCGAGTAATAACCGGTCGAGTGGGAAAAACGTGGAACCGGGTCCTAACTTTCGGGTACTACCGGGTAGGGACCGGTTCTTGAAAAAATCGGGTAGGAACCAGTTCGGTTCCGGGTCGGGTCCAGGAACCGGTTTGGATGGCCACCTCTAGTTGGGCTGTTGGTATTTAGTTTGGGCCGAGAGGATTTATGCTAAGTTAGACCACTTGGGGCTGCTTGAAACCTTGTGGGCCGAGGCTGTAATCATGGACAGAAAGCGTGGGCCGAAACAATGGAATTGGGCCAAGCAGATTTGTGTGGGCCGCAAGTTTATCATGGCCACACAATGATGTTGGGCTGAAATAAGTGGATTGGGCCAGACAAGTTCCATGGTCGTAGCAAGGAGTAGGGCTGCAATTTGCTTCGGCTGAGAAGGAATTAGGTTAAGTCCCCCTCAGCTAACCTTGTGGGTTGTTTAGTATAGGGTTCGGCCAGGCTGATCCGACGAACCTTATGGTTCGTTCACGGCTTAGATTCGTCCCCCCCGAAAGGTTCGGGTAGTCAAGGGTTTGTCTGGTCGCCGCTGGTCCCGCAAGGGTTCGTGGGGCCTAGAAGGTTCGGCTGACGGTTGCTGGGTTCGGCTGATTCAACTTGGATTTGTGATAACAGGTTCGTGAGGATGCATAAGGTTCGGCTAGGTTTTTGCTTGCTAGAAGGTTCGGCTGAGCAGCTCATGCATGGGAGGTTCGCACCTCATGTTGCAAGGTTCGACCGAGTAGGAGCTGTGGGAGGTTCGGTGGTAGGCAGAGGGTTCGCGGTCCATGCAGTGGTTTGTGACATCCGTCAATTTTCAAATTTGACTTATTAACACCATTAATGTATTTAACGTTGACTATGATGTAATAATTAAACGTTTATTCTCGTTTAATGTTTAGCTACATTCATCTATATATAGTCTTGCAATTAGTAATTCTCGCAATTTAACGCGTTAAAATTCCTGACAACGTAAGATATTTGTGTTTAGCCGGATAAGGCGGACATAATACATGGCACATCATCTAATAATATTATTGGTCACTAAAATTTAATTATTTTAGTAGGTTTTATTATTTTACTAATTATCGAAAAATAATCGCGTATAAATAATATCAAAATTTATACCTGATACAAGATTTAACCACCATATTACCCAATTCTTACCAATTTTAAACTACACATAATAGGACAAATTTATGACAAGTGCATGTGATCTTGTAAGAGGCATATCAAATCACAATATTTGAAAAATCTCTACAAATCTCCACATGGTCATGATGTTCTTACCAAGGCCATGCATAATCATTTTCACCACACCAACACAAAAACTCCTCTCTCCTCTCCCTCCTCCATCTATAAATACATACATATTTCTCTACAAAATTCACCATTCCTTTACCCATTTGGTGATTTTGAAAGACCTTTGTAAGGCTTGGTGCAAGAACAAGCTTCATCTTCTTCTAGTTTCCATCTCTTAAAGGTATACCATCCATTTATTTTAGATTTAATCTTGGATGAGTGTAATAGTGTATGCATGCATATATACATATACGATTATGTGTGAGTATGATCAATATACATATCCATATATATGCATATACGCATATGAATCCAAGTTTGAAATAATTTAAAAACCCAAGCCGAAGCCAAGGAATGATTTCACATTCTTAGTCCCATTACATGGACATTTGGTAATTTAAAGCTTGGTGAAACTTTTATTAAATACAAACATGCATCCTAAAATTCTCGCAGAATATTGTCATGACTTCAAAGAGTCATAAAATGGTCATGACAACTCCAAAATGAGCAAACTCATATTTCATGACTAAGTTCATTGTGTTAGCTTTCCATGCACTACTTATTCAGCTTCTAACTCGACCAAATGATACCCAAAAAGCTTTCATAAGATTAGTGCGCGGATTTGTACCCCATAACTTGTGCAGATGTTTTGACTACTTAAGGTCCGAATCATGAAAACTTTTCTAAATGAAAGTTGTTCATAACATCTTAAAATAGTAAACTGGAGAGTTTCATAACTTAACTCAAAGGTTTACTATGTCAAAAATGAACCCGAACTCACTGGACTAAATCTGTCAAAACAGAAACTTCAAGGACTTATACTTGTTTGACTGTTTTGATACATTTACAAGCAAAATCACGAAAAGTTTTCTAAATGAAAGTTGTTCAACACCTTAAAATAGTAGATTGTGAAGTTTCATAATTTTATTCAAACGATGTCTATTTTTAAAAGTCATCCGAACAAGCCGAACAGAATTTGTCCAAAAGCAGTTTTATAAACTCAGACATTTTTACATAAATATTAATCATTTTCACATATATATATGTATATATATTTCATATACTCACTTTAATGATTTGATATAATATATATACTTGTAAATATATTTATATAAGTTGATATAATTTATGAGTTTTGAAGTTGTTAGGCAAAATGGTAATTTTCCCAAAATACGTCGTTATAATGACGAAATTTTTACAAAATCCGACACTTAGTAATTTCAAGGCATTGTAAAATAATATTTCAAGTATAAGTTAAGACATTATTGTTTTAATAAAATCTCGACAAATGGAACACAAACACAATCACATAAACTATAGTAGGTTCATGTCACACCCCACCTCTCGTCACCTGAGATGATGTCATTCGTCACTCTGATAAGATTGCGGAAGCATAGTGGTGATGTCTCAGAGATGAGGTGTGACTTACTTGAACCAATATCACAGCACACAGATTATCTTAAAGTAAATACATTATCAAGGGTTTCGTCAACACAGCCAAAATTACAGTTTACAACTAAATTTATTGCACAACTATCTTATTTAATTACAAATGTACGAAGTGCATCCTCACCGTATTGTCACCGTTGACCTGCAAAAATGTTTGATTTTGAAACGTCAGCACAAAGCTGGTGAGTTCGACATTTGAGTTAAATCATATGATATGACAATTTAAGTTCAACAAAGTTCACATTTCAAGATAACCATGGGACCTGTATCTAGTTCCTTTCCGACAAATGTTCGTTCACGAAGATACTACCCGTCGGTAAATATCTTAATGCCTCATTCTCTTAATGTCTATCACTAACATTAAGAAGTATTTTGGAAACAGGTACCAAACATTCACACAAGGGGAGATGCAATCCTCCCAGCAAATGGTTTGTCAGACAATAGTACTATCAATGATTCCTGTTCGGCCACACATGGGTTCACTAGATACAGTTCAAGAGATGAGGACTTTTGATACTGTGATAAAGATACTAACGGCAAAATCCCATGAAATCACACAAAAGTCACATGAAATCACACAGATATCAGTGATGCATATCATATGTTCAGAAATAGTTCGCAAAGTTACCCCGATGTTTATAAAAAAAATAAAGAGAAAAGGGGTTGTACGAAACTCACCTTGTAGTATAGGTGTAGCAGGGTATCACCAAACTGATAGTTCAGAGATGATTCTGCATTTAGTTATATTTAATGAGTTATTTATGTTCTAGTTTACTGATTAGATCTTCCTGAACGTTCAATGTCAAAGACATTGCTTTGAAAGTCATCAAACTAATATTAAGTATTTAATTAGTTAATTTAATATCGTATCATACAATGTATGATAATGTAGGAACCTATACTGATTCAGATTCCTAGTATAAAGTTGATGACATGTTTGATTAATCAGAATAATCTAGGATTAACCAAATAGTTAATGTTGTTGATTATAATGCTAAAACAATTTCTAGATGATTTAATGGCTTAGGAATGATTAATCATTGTAATTGATTACCCAAATATCATGAAATATCACAATGTAGTATCATAATAGGAATAATAACCATGTTTAACATACTAATCTGACTGTTATCATAAACATCAGATAATTATTCCAGTGAGTATGTTAATAATTATGATTAGTTTGAAACACTTGGATTTAACATTTGTATTTCAAAGATTAATCAAACTAATCACCTACATTGTTACAATCAAATGGTTTAAACCATTATAATCATAGTTATGATTTCATGAAAATCGGGCATTACAACGGATCAAAACAAGAATTTAACCGTTAAAACTTCGTGTTCTTCATTTATAATCAATCCTAGCCATCATCTAGGCAATAATCAACAATCCTAACTATCTCATTAAGTTCAAAATCAAGATCTAATCAATCAAAATCAAACTAGAAGGTTAAAACGAACCGTTACCTGATCTGACGGATTTCTGCGCGTATAACAACAATCAGGACTTGAAAATACGACCCGTGGCACGATCGGGATATTTGGAAGGCTCTGAAATGAAGATTTGAGGTGTAGATATGTGGTTTTTCGCCTGGGATCAAGAACAGATCGAAATGAAGGGTTTTTGAAGTTCCCCATGCAATCTGATCGTTTTAAAAAATTTTTTGCCGACTAAAGTTGCCGGGCGTACCGCCCCGGCTGGGCGTTTGGCCCGGGGCGTACCGCATGGGAAAAAGGGGGTGGCCCACCATTTTACTGCTTCCGGGCGTACCGCCCCAACCCACCACTTGGTCCGTGGCGTACCGCCCTAGGGCAAATTCGTCCAATTTTTGATTTTTAACTTCGTTTCGCGATTCCGGACAATCCGTAACTCCGTTTCGCTCACGGTTTTCGCCCACGTTCATCATTTTTCACATACTATCAATCTCTAATAACCAAAGTTGCTAAATCCTCGTGGATTTCAAGCACGACAAAATGTGCTCACGTCATTAATGCCGAATTTTTCGTACGCAACTGTCACAGTCTCCTCCTATTAGAGAAATTTCGTCCCGAAATTTAGTGAAGACTTACATTATGACAATCGTTTATGAGAATAGATGTGGGTACTTTGCTTTCATTTGATCTTCACGTTCCCACGTATATTCGGGTCCTCGTTGCGAGTTCCATCGCACTTTAACAATTGGTATGCGGCTACGTTTTAGCACTTTCATTTCCCGATCCATTACCTCTACTGGTTCTTCACTGAACTGAAGTTTTTCATCAACCTGAATCTCTTCTAGAGGTACGATCAATGATTCATCAGTTAAGCATTTCTTCAGATTAGATACATGAAAGACATCGTGAATGTTACTGAGTTCAAGAGGCAATTCAAGTCTGTAGGCTACTGGTCCAATTCGTTCAAGAATTTTAAATGGCCCTACAAATCTTGGCGAAAGTTTACCTCGCTTCCCGAATCTGAAAATGCCTTTCCAAGGTGACACTTTCAACATTACCCGATCACCTACTTGAAATTCGAGTGGTCTACGGCGATTATCAGCATAACTATTTTGACGATCGCGAGCAGCTTTAATTCGTTCCTGAATGAGTGCGATCTTATCAGTTGTTTCCTGAATGAATTCTGGGCCGATGATTTGGTTTTCACCTACCTCTGACCAACAGATAGGTGATCTACACTTACGTCCATAAAGTGCTTCGAATGGAGCGCATTGAATACTGGTATGGTAGCTGTTATTGTATGAAAATTCAACAAGTGGAAGATGAATATCCCAGCTACCTCCAAAATCAATTACACAGCTTCTGAGCATGTCTTCAAGAGTTTGATTCGTTCGTTCAGTCTGCCCGTCAGTTTGTGGATGATAAGCTGTGCTCATATTGATTTGCGTGCCCAGAGCATTCTGAAGAGTTTGCCAAAATCGTGACATAAATCGACTATCTCTGTCAGAAATGATAGAGATTGGTACTCCATGTCGAGATACAATCTCATTAACATAGAGTTTAGCGAGTCGATCCATAGAATAATCCTCTCGGATGGGTAAGAAATGCGCAAATTTAGTAAGGCGATCAACGATAACCCATATAGAGTCATGATTACGTGATGTTCTGGGTAGTTTAGTAATGAAATCCATAGAGATCTGATCCCATTTCCACATGGGAATCTCAGGTTGTTGCAATAACCCAGAAGGTCGTTGATGTTCAGCCTTAACTTTGAGACATGTTAGACATCGATCCACGTATTCAGCTATGTGTTTCTTCATTCCAGGCCACGAGTAAAAGTCCTTGAGATCTTTATACATTTTATCAGCACCTGGATGAATAGAATACCTGGATTTGTGCGCCTCATCCAAGACAATTGTTCTAGAGTTACCGAATAAAGGAATCCACATTCGGTCTTTAAAATACAATAATCCATCATTTTTGATATCGAGTTTCTTATCTAATCCTCTCAATCCCTCATCAGAATAATTCGTTGCTTGTAAAGCTTGTTGCTGAGCGTCTTTGATTTGAGGAATTAAACTGGTTTGAATAGTCATACCCAACGCTTTCACACGTAAAGGTTTGACTCGTTCCTTACGACTTAAGGCATCGGCTACGACATTCGCTTTACCTGGGTGGTAACGAATTTCACAGTCGTAGTCATTCAATAATTCAACCCAACGCCTTTGTCGCATATTCAGCATTTTCTGATCTAGAATGTGTTGGAGACTTTTGTGATCAGTGTATATCGTACACTTGGTTCCGTATAAATAATGTCTCCAAATATTGAGTGCAAATACCACTGCACCAAGTTCTAGATCATGAGTGGTATAGTTCTTCTCGTGTACTTTCAACTGCCGAGAAGCGTAAGCAATTACCTTATCGTTCTGCATTAAAACACACCCAAGACCTTGACGTGAAGCATCACAATACACTGTGAAGTTATCAGTACCTTCCGGTAGTGCCAATATAGGTGCATTGCAGAGTTTGTGTTTCAACAGTTGGAACGCCTCCTCATGTTGAGTATCCCATATAAACGGTTGATTTTTCTGTGTCAATGTAGTAAGTGGCAAGGCTATCTTTGAAAAGTTCTTGATGAATCGGCGATAATAACCTGCCAACCCCAAAAATTGGCGTATTTCAGTCGGGGTTCGTGGTGTCTCCCATTGTTTCACCGCTTGAATCTTACTGGGATCCACTTGAATACCGTTTTTATTTACTACATGCCCAAGAAATTGTACTTCTCGTAACGAGAATTCACACTTGGAGAACTTGGCATATAATTTCTCATGTGCCAACAGTTCCAAGATTAGTTTCAAGTGTTGAGCATGTTCTTGTTGGCTTCGAGAATAAATGAGAATATCATCAATAAACACAATTACAAACTTATCCAGATACGGTCTACATACTCGATTCATCAGATCCATGAAAACCGCTGGTGCATTTGTTAAGCCAAACGGCATTACTAGAAATTCATAATGCCCGTACCGAGTTCGGAAAGCAGTTTTCGGAACATCATCTTCGTGCACTCGTAATTGATGATATCCGGATCTTAAATCGATTTTTGAGAAATAGGTAGCGCCTTGAAGTTGATCAAACAGATCATCTATACGTGGTAATGGATAACAGTTTTTGATTGTTAATTTATTGAGCTCCCTGTAGTCAATACACATCCTGAATGATCCATCCTTCTTTTTCACAAAAAGAATAGGTGCTCCCCAAGGTGAGAAACTAGGTCTTATAAAACCTTTGTCTAACAGTTCTTGTAATTGACCTGAAAGTTCTTGCATTTCTGATGGCGCAAGCCGATACGGGGCTTTAGCAACAGGTGCGGCGCCTGGAATTAAGTCAATATGAAATTCAACCTGTCTCACTGGGGGTAAACCTGATATATCTTCAGGAAAAACTTCAGGAAAATCCTTGACCACTGGAATATTCTCGATCCGTTTTTGTGAAGAACTGCTATTGATCACATATGCTAGAAAAGCCGGACAACCTTTCCGTAAACATTTCTGAGTTTGCATAGAAGAAATGATACCCAGTTTTCTACCAGCTCGTTCACCTTGAACTAACAGTGTGTTACCTTCAGGTAAGGGAATACGAACCACCTTATTCTGACATATTACTTCCGCTTGGTTAACCGAAAGCTAGTCCATACCGACTACCACATCAAAGCTTCCAAGCTCAATAGGAAGTAAATCGATATAGAAAAGATGATCATTTAGATTCAAGGAACATCCTTGAATAAAACTGTTGGTTTTAATCAACTTGCCATTAGCAAGTTCAATAACATAGGGAGTTTCTAAATCTACCACAGGCAATGAAAGTAATGATGCAAATTCAGGAGAGATAAAGCTCTTATCTGCTCCCGTATCAAAAAGAACTGATGCGTAAAGATTATTGAGTAAAAACGTACCAGTTTCAATGTTTGCATCATTCCTCGCCTCGGTTGCACCAATTTGAAAAGCTCTTCCCCTAGCTTCATTTGCCGGATTGGTATTATTATTGTTTGGGCAGTTTTTAATCAAGTGATCAGGACTCCCGCACTTGTAACATGACCGGTTCATTGGAGTGGTTTGTCGAGGTGCTTGGTTCAGTTGACGAGTAGGGAAGTTGCAATATTTGGTGTAATGCCCAACCCTATTACAGTTGGCACAAGTAGGACACGGTCCAGAATGATGAAATGAACATAGAGTACATTTAGGTGCTTGTCCAGTGTATCCTTTCCTCCCAGAAACCACTGCACCGTAATTTCTCCCGACTGGGTTGCTAGTTTCAGCCGGAAACTTGGCCTTGGTTTTACCAAACCACTTTCGTTTGGTACCTTTAGAAACATTCGAGGTACCAACATCACTACGACCCGCGGCCGTCTGAGTTTTTGTTGACAACAAACCACTCCTTACCGCCTCATCGGTAAGCTTAGTGGTCAAAAGAATTGCACGTTTAAGAGTCGTTGGTTCGGCTGCAGTTACCATTCCCCGAATCTGGGGAACCAGTCCCTTAATATACTTCTCGATCAACGCTGATTCTGTAGGAAACATGTCGGGAAGTAAACAAGTGAGTTCATGAAAACGATGGGTATACGCTAAACAATCAGCCCCAATCATCGAGTGATTCCAGAATTCCTCCTGGAGCTTTTGGATTTCAGTGAGTGGGCAGTACTCTGATCTAACCAGAGTTTTAAATTCATTCCAGCCCATCAAATCGATTGTAGCTGATCCCAACGTTTTTACCTGGGTATTCCACCAGGTTAGAGCTGATTCTTTGAAAGAACAGGCAGCATAAGACACTTTATGCTCCTCTAAACACTGGCTGATTTTCAATTTGTTTTCCATTTCCTCGATCCACCTCAATAATCCAGCCGCTCCTTCCTTGCCAGTAAAAGTAGGAGGGTTACAGGAAGCAAAATACTTATATGTACATCCCTGTCGTGGTGGATCAGGAATAGTTGTAGTTGTACCAGTGGTATGATGAGTTTCCGCATTGCCACCAGTAACAGTATGTTCGTTGATATTATGGCCCCCACCCGAACCCGTAGTAACATGAGGTTGGTGTTGTACTAAAACATCACAAGCAGTTAACTGTTCCCGCACGATTCGCGCTATCATTGCCTCATTCGTTTCAGATCCACTTGCATCTGCAGGTGGAGCAGTGTTCACTCCCGGGTTCAAAGGTGGAACAGTATTCGTTTCCAGATTAACCTGTGGATCTGGATTTGATTCAGTATTTACTGGTGGAACTTGATTCATCTCCGGGTTAATAATGTTCTTGATAGACCTCTTAGCAGGTCGACCTCGTTTGGGAGCCATTATTCTGCTAACATGCAGATAAACTCATGTAAGTTTAAGAACATTAAAGATATAGTCCGTTACATCACATAAATTCAATCACATTCAGTTACACTGAAAGTTTATATTGAAATGTGATTATAATAAATACAGCATAACTACATGAGTTTAGTCCAGACATGTTTTCGATACACATAAATCATACAGATATTTGTAGTTATACTCAGTCCTGTTAATTCAAAAACATGTTAAAATATTTTACAGCTCACATTACTGTAACTTAAATATGTTATTAACCATGTTTTCGATATACAATCACTCAGGACCTTGAAATGTTGCCACGCAGGACTTTGAAATGTTATCACACAAACAATTGATATGTTGTCACACAGACAATTAAAACGTTGTCACACAGACAATTAAAAGATTGCCACACAAGGGACTTTGATATGTTGCCACAAGGGACTTTGATACGTTTGTTACACATAAATGTTCTCACATCTCTTTTTCGTTATCTAGTAATTGTTCATATAAGTTTGATAATAACACACAAGTCATACACAACATACCCATCACTCATTACACAGATAAATACATAACACAACCAGTTTATTAGCATTACCATAGTTTTATACATAGAAAGTTTTAACACAACCCAAAAGTTATGATACCCAAAACCAACAGCATCATACCCTACCTTTCACAAACTCGCGTCTGTATACACCAAAATATCCCGTACTCACAACTACTGATCAACTTATGTCACATAATATGTACAATAAGATCACAACTGCTCAGTCCCACGGTCACCCCTCACCGCAGGAAATACCATAAACCATCCAACACCATAGCTATAATGACCAACACTATAGCCACACATAGTAGCCTAGCCTCTAGGCTCATCATCTCGAATGCTCTCATCACCACTCCTCTCATCACCATCACTCGCTGCCAAAATGCAGCTATCATCACATGAATCACTGTCCTCCTCATCCTGTCCTCGATCATCGCCCGCCAAGCTTGCGTGCCCGCATCCAGTGCATTCACCTGCTCCATCAACATCAGATGAGAGGTGAGTATCTCCAACACAGTAGTACGTGTGTCCTCCCCAGTAGCACGAGACTCCTGTAACTCTAGTCGAGTCCCCTGAAGATCTAGAGTCACCTGACGAAGCTGCGCCCTAAACTCCGCCTCCTGTGAGGACTCTCCTACCTCATGTATGGCGTCAGGCTCATCTCTAGGCGCCATCTGGCGTATGGGAGGAAGACCCGTTGTTTTGCGAGCCTGTCCTCGCATCCGTCTGAGTCCATCCCATGCTGGAGCTCTCGGTGGAGATGGCATAGGTGCTGGTACAGGTGCTGGTGCTGGTGCTGGTGCTGGTGCTGGTGGTGTCTGTGGTACAGGTGTATCAGCCTGAGAAGCAGCTGCAGATGGCTCTGATGGATCGGAGTCAGACCCTGAACTCGAGCTAGGAGTATCATCTAGTATCACATAAGGAAACCGCTGATAGATGTATTTTTCCCCTTGATCTGCCATTGCTGTATAAATAGAATTCTTAGATCAGTACCATGAAATAAATATTGAATAAAATATTCAACATAAACATGATATGACATGTCCTCCTATCTTAAGGCAACTATTCGTTCTTTTAGTTATTAATGTTCTGCTTGAATTAAATCAAACTAGAATGCACGCGTGTTGCGGATTTCAGTTATGCTGGCCACTCATAACTGAGATCCGTACCACCTGATTATCCTAGCTTTATTCAAAACAAGTTTTGTTCATTAGACATGTTCGGTGCTCTCTGTGTCACTATACGAGCCTATGGTTATAGTCAAGGTCTCTAAGTCCACCTAAATTCTATAACCTGTGGCTCTGATACCACCCTGTCACACCCCCACCTCTCGTCACCTGAGATGATGTCATTCGTCACTCTGATAAGATTGCGGAAGCATAGTGGTGATGTCTCAGAGATGAGGTGTGACTTACTTGAACCAATATCACAGCACACAGATTATCTTAAAGTAAATACATTATCAAGGGTTTCGTCATCACAGCCAAAATTACAGTTTATAACTAAATTTATTGCACAACTATCTTATTTAATTACAAATGTATGAAGTGCATCCTCACCGTATTGTCACCGTTGACCTGCAAAAATGTTTGATTTTGAAACGTCAGCACAAAGCTGGTGAGTTCGACATTTGAGTTAAATCATATGATATGACAATTTAAGTTCAACAAAGTTCACAGTTCAAGATAACCATGGGACCTGTATCTAGTTCCTTTCCGACAAATGTTCGTTCACGAAGATACTACCCGTCGGTAAATATCTTAATGCCTCATTCTCTTAATGTCTATCACTAACATTAAGAAGTATTTTGGAAACAGGTACCAAACATTCACACAAGGGGAGATGCAATCCTCCCAGCAAATGGTTTGTCAGACAATAGTACTATCAATGATTCATGTTCGGCCACACATGGGTTCACTAGATACAGTTCAAGAGATAAGGACTTTTGATACTGTGATAAAGATACTAACGGAAAAATCCCATGAAATCACACAAAAGTCACATGAAATCACACAGATATCAGTGATGCATATCATATGTTCAGAAATAGTTTGCAAAGTTACCCCGATGTTTATAAAACAATAAAGAGAAAAGGGGTTGTACGAAACTCACCTGGTAGTATAGGTGTAGCAGGGTATCACCAAACTGATAGTTCAGAGATGATTCTGCATTTAGTTATATTTAATGAGTTATTTATGTTCTAGTTTACTGATTAGATCTTCCTGAACGTTCAATGTCAAAGACATTGCTTTGAAAGTCATCAAACTAATATTAAGTATTTAATTAGTTAATTTAATATCGTATCATACAATGTATGATAATGTAGGAACCTATACTGATTCAGATTCCTAGTATAAAGTTGATAACATATTTGGTTAATCAGAATAATCTAGGATTAACCAAATAGTTAATGTTGTTGATTATAATGCTAAAACAGTTTCTAGATGATTTAATGGCTTAGGAATGATTAATCCTTGTTATTGATTACCCAAATATCATGAAATATCACAATGTAGTATCATAATAGGAATAATAACCATGTTTAACATACTAATCTGACTGTTATCATAAACATCAGATAATTATTCCAGTGAGTATGTTAATAATTATGATTAGTTTGAAACACTTGGATTTAACCTTTGTATTTCAAAGATTAATCAAACTAATCACCTACATTGTTACAATCAAATGGTTTAAACCATTATAATCATAGTTATGATTTCATGAAAATCGGGCATTACAACGGATCAAAACAAGAATTTAACCGTTAAAACTTCGTGTTCTTCGTTTATAATCAATCCTAGCCATCATCTAGGCAATAATCAACAATCCTAACTATCTCATTAAGTTCAAAATCAAGATCTAATCAATCAAAATCAAACTAGAAGGTTAAAACGAACCGTTACCTGATCTGACGGATTTCTGCGCGTATAACAACAATCAGGACTTGAAAATACGACCCGTGGCACGATCGGGATATTTGGAAGGCTCTGAAATGAAGATTTGAGGTGTAGATATGTGGTTTTTCGCCTGGGATCAAGAACAGATCGAAATGAAGGGTTTTTGAAGTTCCCTATGCAATCTGATCGTTTTAAAAAAATTTTTGCCGACTTAAGTTGCCGGGCGTACCGCCCCGGCTGGGCGTTTGGCCCGGGGCGTACCGCATGGGAAAAAGGGGGTGGCCCACCATTTTACTGCTTCCAGGCGTACCGCCCCAACCCACCACTTGGTCCGGGGCGTACCGCCCCAGGGCAAATTCGTCCAATTTTTGATTTTTAACTTCGTTTCGCGATTCCGGACAATCCGTAACTCCGTTTCGCGCACGGTTTTCGCCCACGTTCATCATTTTTCACATACTATCAATCTCTAATAACCAAAGTTGCTAAATCCTCGTGGATTTCAAGCACGACCAAATGTGCTCACGTCATTAATGCCGAATTTTTCGTACGCAACTGTCACAGTTCATAAACTCAAAAGAAACGCATTATGTTATAGGAACCGAGTTGTAAGTCCTCGTATAAACGACAATCAAGAAGTCGATCATCAACCACACTATGTGAGTATTCGTAGCCCTTTTCATTTCAAAGTATTGGGTGCAACATGTATACGCTATTCAATTTCAAATTCTATTTCACAAAACTTGCGGAATCAAACTCTATGTCTATGTGTATGATACTATGTCATATGTGTTAAACTATGATTCTATGTGTGTGCTATTCGAAGTCTAATTCTATATGATCACTAACTCTATCATGAGCCAATGGTAACAATAATAGATCTATTGGGTGACGCCCATCCATCGTTTTGACCCTAATGAGGGCCTTTGGATGATTGAAACCAATTCAAGCTAACCACGACTTTCGAGTCGAGTGTCAAGTCAACAAAGGTTTGATCATACATACGTTTATACATACATGTTTGTTATCTACCTTGACATATGAATCGCAAAAATCTTAATTTTATTACATATAGTTTAAACCTATGTTTACTCACCAACTTTTTAGTTGACTCTATTTTTATACATGTTGCAGAAATGCCGTTTGAATATTGTCAAGTTGATGCTACACGTAGGATGCTATGGACCTAGTGTAAAAAATAAAAACAATGTTTAATTTATCATTTGTTATGTTGAAAACTAATTGGTTTGAGCATGTATGGAATTTGGTATGATTAAATTATGAAACTTAATTAGTGTCACGTGTTATGAACGGTCGCGTCGCGCCCCGACGTTATTCCGCCGTCGGTTGGGGTGTGACATGGTTCGCCAAGGGAAAGGTTAGCCTAGTACCTGTAGGTTTTCAGTCGCAAGGTTCGGCCACCTGGAGGCAAAGGTTCGGCCAACCCTAAGCCGCGAACCTCCCTCCTGTTCTTCATCCTTGTAGATTTCCTGCAACCTATAGGCTCAACCATGGTTTCCTCACCTTCTTTCTGATTTGTTCTAAGTCGCATGGTGTTCGAATGGTGTCCTAGGATCGAGTTGGCCTCGGTTTTAAGGTGGTTGAACAAGGTAGTGGACCGAGATAGAGAAAACCCTAGCTTTAATGAGTTTTATGGTCTCATACCTCGATTTACAGCGGTTATCTCTTCCGATCAGTTGTACATTTAGGTAGAGAGTGTTGAGATCTTCGTTTAGGCTCCAAGAACCCGCGATTTCATCACCAAATGAGCTCGATCTTGATGGTTGAAGTTGAATTTCTTAGAGAGAAAGAAATTCGGGAAAGAGGGTGTAGAGAGAGAAAGTGTGTAATAAATGAGGGTAACCACCTCATTTATCCCTTTTATACCACGAGGGTGTTCGGGTTCGTTTTCGTAACTCGGTTCTCGTTTTCGTCGTATTTTCGGCACGTTACGCGCGTGTTTATAAATTAAATAAAAAGACTTTATTTTAAATGTTTGGAAGGTCATTATTTCTAGTAAATATTTTAAATACCATTTTTTCTTGGATTAAGCCAATCTTAAAAAAAAGGCGATGTTAACTATATATTTTTTAGCAAGAAAATTAAAAGGTTACGAGGTCCAATTATCTTCTTCTAGAAACGTTCAAACGAAGGTGTATATTTGGAGTCTATTCTACCTATTTTAATAAATAATGTTTTTTTAAAGACACATGTTATGTTCCTATAGTATATTAACTTGAATTTCTCTCTTCTCTCTCATATTAAATAATAAATGTTAAATATACTTATTATATATTTTAAAATTATAAAACGTTTTTTTAATACATAAAAAGTAAATTAATCTTAAAAAAATTAAAAAATCAAATTATTATAAAATATAAAATTTCAAAAACAGTTTTTTTAAAATGACCCATAAATTAATAAAGCGATGCCTCAAGACCCTAAAGCGTTAGGTTGGTTGTGCCTCACGTCTCGTGCCTTGTGCGCGCCTTAGGCGCTATTTTTAAAACCAAGATTAATTGTGATATTAATTGTATGTGCTTACTATCTTAGATATTTGTTATTCTTTAATCAATAATTCAAGTGAAATCAAAACAAATCTGCAATTTTAGCTTTTCAAAAAAAAGTTAAACAGAAAACTTCACTTAAATCGTGAAAAGAGCATCTCAGATTTTAGTTTGTTTAGGGCCTACAAAATGGTTGGATCGTCCCGCATAAAGTTAGTGTAACAACCGAATAATTAACACATTTGATCGTGTATAAAATCTACGTTGAATTAACAATCGAAATTATTACAGGATGATAGTATGCGAGAAATGGTGAATGTGGGCGAAAACCGTGCGTGAAACGGAGTTACGGATTGTCCGGAATCGTGAAACGAAGAAAAATTTCAAAGTATGGAACTTCTGGACTTGTCGCGGTACGCGACGGAGAGGTTGAGGACTCTTCGCGGTACGCGATGGGTGGAAAATATCTAAAATCCTCCGGATTTCTTCGCGGTACGCGAAGCTTTAGTTGGCCCCTCGTCGCGGTACGCGACGAGTGAGGCGGTGCAGTGGATTGATCTTCTTCATCAGATTCACGCAGAAGATTTAATTTTATTTCATATTCGATCATATTCGCTCAAGAACACCACCAGACGAGTTTTTCATCATCTATCCTTCAATTTGAAGCCACCAGAAGTCACCGATCGTACCATGGATCGTATCTACAAGTTCTGATCATTGTTTTGCAATCAAAACTCCGTCAGATTAGGTAACGATTCGTTTTAGCTTTCTAGTTCAGTTTTGATTGATTAGATCTTGATTTTGAAGTAATAACATAGTTAGGATTGTTGATTATTGCCTAGATGATGGCTAGGATTGATTAGAAATGAAGAACACGATGTTCTAACGGTTAAATCCTTGTTTTGATCCGTTGTAATGCCTGGTTTGCATGAAATCACAACTATGGTTATAATGGTTTAATCCATTTGATTATGACAATGTAGGTGATTAGTTTGGTTAATCTTTGAAATGCAAAGGTTAAATCTAAGTGTTTCAAACTAATCACAATCATTAACATACTTATTGGAACGATTATCTGATGTTTATGATAACAGTCAGATTAGTATGTTAAACATGGTTATTAAACCTATTCTAAGACTACATTGTGATATTTCATGATATCTGGGTAATCAATGATAAGGATTTATCATTTCTAAGCCATTAATCTGTTTAGGAACTGTTTTAGTATTTTAATCAACAACATTAACTATTTGATGACTTTCAAGACAATGTCTTTGACATTGAACGTTCAGAAAAATCTAATCAGTAGGTCAAAACATAAATAACTTATTAAGTGTAAACCGATGCAGAATTATATTGTTAGTACCAGTTTAAAAGTGATCTTGCTACTGTAAGACATCAGGTGAGACCTATAAGCCCTCTCTTACTGTTTTAACGTTTTAGGGCTGATGTGTATGCATGATAAATATCTTTGAAATGATTGTGAGTTCTTATAGCCCTGTTTTAAATATTTTATTATTTTGGGCTGATATGCATGTTGTAAAGTTATTGCCTGTTGTAAAGTTATTATATGAAAGTGATCTTAACCTGATTATGATCAGGTAAGGAATGTTTTCAGGACAAAGAACGTTTTCAAGTAAGAAATGTTTTAAAATGTAAAGAATATTTTAAGTCTCAATTGTAATTGAGAAGTAAATGATTTTAAGAGTCTCTTAGGAGACGTAACGAATGTTTGAATTCTCAACCGAGGTTGAGAAGAAAATGATTTTTTTTAAAAGTCATCGACCGAGGTCAAGTAGGAAATGTGATATTGAAGTCCCGCTGCGGTTGGGCAAAACCTGAGCACTACGGTGCGAAGGGCCGTTTATGATTATGATGGTTTAACGCTTTAAATCATGTTATGTATGAATGATGTATGTCAAGAAGTCTTGTACCGGTATGAGCCGTCAATTTCGGTTGATGGTTTAAGAAGTCCTGTGAAAGAACAGGCAGAAGTCCTGTGAAAGAACAGGCATGCCGACTGTGTGTCGCCAGTTGAGGAAATCTTATGCATGTATAAGTTATCAACTTCGGGTTGATAGTTTAAGAAGTCTTGTGCAAGCATGTTGACTTCGGTCAACAGGACAGGCTATATTTATGCATTGTATGATTGATGTTATGATGTCATGTATGTTATGTATATGAAATGTTTTATGTTCAGTATGATTGAGACTGTTGACTTCGGTTGGCAGTGAAGGCTAATGTTTTATGTATATTAAAGATTTTATTTTTATGAAAAGTTAACTTAGAACTCACCAACAAAAGCTGTCTTGTTTTAGCATGCATGTCAGGTTGAATGGTATTGAGGAAGAATGACAGTAAGGCTCATGGCATACATTGAAGACTACCCTGGCATAAACTGGCTATGTACAGAACCATAGAGTGTGGGCTTTGTATAATATGTGTATCATGTTTTATGTAATCACCTGAAATTCCGCTGCTGTAATAAAGTAAATATGTTTTAATGACTATGGGTTTGATGTTTACCAACTGAGGGGACTCCAGGAGCTCGGGGCCTCTCAGTTAGCGTTTCAAAGAGCGCAAAAGCTAGGCATGGGTCAATAACTCTAGCCCACTCCTCCTGTTTAGCCCACTAATTAAGAAATAATTAGCGTTTCAAAGAGCGCAAAAGCTAGGCACCAGAATTATTGTAATATTTATCTTAGGTTTTAGAAAGAATAAATTAGATCACATAAATACTCCTTAACAAACTCGTAATATTATTTGTAAATATTTTCAAATACAAGGGTTTCAACAATTTAAGTTATACAGATGTTAAACATCTCATGATAGCATTTGTATGTTGAAACACTTAAAAAATCTCGTTCTTGAAAGTTGTGAACTTGAAAAGTTGCCTAACAATATTGGTGAATTAGAATCTTTAAAGAGATTATATTTATCCAGGTGCTATAGTATAAGAAAGATTCCTAACAACATCAGTATGTTGAAACAACTTTAAATATTGTACCTTTGGCATTGTTTATATGTTAAGAAGCTTCCTGAAGATATTGGCCAATTAGAATATTTGGAGGAATTATATATAACAAGGTGATATAATATAAGACAGATTCCAAACCACATTTCTTTGTTGAAAAAATTTAAAAAGTTAGGAGCTTGAAGGCTGTAATAGGCTAGAGATGTTGCCTCACGAACTCGAAGGTTATCTTTTTTATACTTTGAATGACAACAGTCGATTGGTTGGTACGTTCACTAAGGAAGCTCATACATCAACCACACTTTTTTTATACTTTATCTCTCATTCTCTATGCCATTGAATCATAAGGCTATTGACACTTGAAGAATATATATTTGGGATATTGGCATAAAAATCTTCATGGAACAGTTTTTTTGATGAAAAGCCTAAAGATCTATAGATTCATGTCAAAAGATTGGTTCATATTACACATTACATTCAGATGAGTCATAGAAAGGTACTCCCTCTATCAGCTAACTTTTAATTGCCTTTCATTTAGTAAACTTTTTTAATAATAGACAGATTTTTGACTTTGAAAAGTTAACATAAACTGAAACTCGATATAGATGTACTCTACTATGATCAATTTATCTTTCTTTATTTTCCTTTTTTAAATGATTTTTAGGTTTTTCAAGTTGTAAAGATTTACTGGTGTATACTGAACCCATTTTACTAAATGGATTACAGATCAACAGATGTTATATTTTTAAGTAGTTTAATTGCTAATATATGAAGGATGCAGTGATTCATTAGAATTTGACCAAAAGTCAACTGTCAACACTTAAACATGTAATCCCCATGGACTAATATAATCAGTATCACCTCCTTTTGTGCAAAAACTAAAAAAAAAAAAGTTATGTTTCATTTAAACTTATGAACAAGGTTTTGACTACTATGGAAAGTCAAATTAAAGTGATTTTCAATGAATTCAACCTATTTGCCCCATTATATTCTACTAATTTATAACATAAAACTATGTTTAAACATTCCTGGAAGAAAATAACTCGACACCATATACCTATGAATTTTTTTGCTAAACTTGCCTTGAGTTAACGCTGCATATGCTTATTTTTGTTTTGTTTTTTATTTTATTTTCAAGGTTGGCATAGCAGAGACTCAAATTGGAAATTTGTTGTCGCAAATGATAGAGGTATATGCGGTTTCAATTATGTTTAAGCTCAATGTTTTTTTGTATAAACACCACTCATGTGGTAAATATTCTCATATTAATGCTACTCCTATGCATACATACATGTTTAAAATGGAATATAAAATTTTTTTCAAACAAAACATCATTTTATTTTGTGAAAAAACATCATTTTGCTATATGTATCTTATGTATAAAATTATTTTTAAACAAAACTTCATTTTCTATGTAAAAAATAACTGTCACAATAATTATGTTCTGTTTTGTTTATTGACTAATTTTATCCAAATTATTATTGATTTATGAAATTTTTTTATGTATAAGGACCTTATTTTATGGATCCATTTTAGTACTTGCACATAGTACGCAAAAATACCGAAGATGGTCCTGATCATTGTGTTTACCTTTCTATCTAAATTTTATCAAAAACCGTCTCACCATTGTATAAATAAGCTAAAAATCTTGAATTTTAGTTGACATCACTGCTAGAAAATAACTTTTTACATATTACTAAAGTTATGCATGTTTACTCTTTAACATATTCTTAAATTTACATCATTTCATGAAATTTGAAACCTTAATCACCATAAGAAACATCCCTTAGGTATTCACTTCCTACCTACACATAAAAATAGTCCCATTACTCCTAATTATACAATCACTAAAGGTATACACTGTAGTGCATATAATATGTTCAAGTTATCTATTTATGTTGCTTTTAGTGCTATTCTGGTTAACCATGCGGATGCTACTTGTTAAATAACCGTCGCATGAAATTACAGGTGCTAAAAGAGGTCGTGTGTAGGTCCAACCTGATACAAGCTTGAAAATTTGCGAAGCACCCGAAAATGACACAAATTTAAAATCGTACCAGACATAGGAACTTAAATTTGAACATGACACGAAGATTTGCGAGTTGACACAAGCAAGACTCATTTGACCAAATTTTTTTTTATTATTTTTGGGTATTAATACTTTAAAATTACAATTTTATAACTACTAGAAATGTAAATAAAAAGTGACATTTTAATTTTAAAATCTTATGTTTATTTCTATTTTAAGGCATAAAACACATTTATGAAATGAAATAAAAACTGAATAGGTTAAACATGTCAACTCGTGAACCTATTGAACACGACCTGTTTAGATAAAAGGGTTTGAGAGTTCAACCTGAACCTGTTTATGCAAAACTTTTAATCCATAAATTTCGTGTCAAGTTAGTGTAATGTTTTCGTATGGTGTCAAATTCACACATGCATCTGCCGATCTGCACATGAAATTCGTGTTCCAAAGAGCGTGGCGTCGATGAGACGGTGAGTAAGTGTAGCCCACTTGCTCTTGTTTAGCCCACTAACTAAGAAATAATTATGGTCATGTTCATTTGTTTAAACTTAAAGAGCCTACCATAATTATTGTAATATTTATCTTAGGTTTTAGAAATGTTGCTAGTTAGAATTTGTAAACTTTGGTCTTACATGATTTTTTAAATTTAATCAGTTAAGTTTAAAAAACGATAAAAAATTGACAAGGATCAATAGGCAGATATAATTCTAATGAAGGTGTGGCATGGAATGGTAAATCTGAATTCATGGGCTTTAGGAAATAGCAAATTCCATGTTGTCTACAAATGTCACATGAAAGTCGAGAATAATTCAAGCAGAAGACTTGCATGAAGATGACGATTCAAGTATCTAATCTTAAATCTAATCTTAAACCCCCCCCCCCCCCCCCCCCCCCCCCCCCCCCCCCCCCCCCCCAAATCTTATATGGTCAGGTTTTCAAACTCACGACAACTTTTCAAGATGTTACCAACTGACAATGTGATGCGTGAACCGGAGCTCACAACATGTTGCATTAAGTTGGGGCAAACTGAAGTGATGATTAGAAGGCATCATCACTCACAGGTGAACTCCATCCCAAGTTTAAGGACTTTATACTTGATGATTTTGTGTGTAGGTCGTTCAAAACTTTCATAAATGTATGCTGGTCATCTTCCTTACCTAGACTTGTGTGTTTCATTAGCAATTGTCTAACTTGGGCATTGAACAATGAATCAAAGTGCAATAATATTCTTGAACAATTGGATTGAAAATTACAGATCATGTGATTGAGGAATCAAAATTGAAAGGTTTACATGAACAAGAACTCACAGCAAGAATGTGGAATTTGATTTAAGTTGTTACAGGAATGTTGAAATTGTATTAATAGATAATAATAATATCGGATAGATATATTTGTAAATTAGTATTTGATTTGGGAGATCTTATCTCCTATTTAGAAGATAACCCTTGTAATTATTATACATAGGAGATCAATAACAGAAAAGGGTTTTCATGGGAAAAACCTATTCCTTCATGGTATTAGAGCAGCCCTCGATCTCCCCCTCCAAACCCTACGATTGATCCTACTCAGCCATTTTTTTTTCTCTTCTTCTTCTTCACCTTCGCACACCGTAGATCATGGATCACAAATTCCACCCGGCTGTCACCGTCTCCAACATCAAAAATTTTATCCCCATTGTTCTTGAAACCGAAAACAGCCAATATGGATACAAATGCCTTGACCTTGCCACCAACCGTATCCTCGTATGTCGCCATGTCAAATTTGATGAAACTATATTTCCCTTTGCAAGTCCCCAGCCTAATCCTTCTCTCAAAACCACCAACCACCCTACCACTGCACATAACCTACATCCTTTACTATGGCAGCAACTACAACCCCAACCACCCGTTGCACCTCCTTCCCACCTATCACCCCCTCACAGACCAGTCTCTTCCCCGCAACAAAACATACCTACATCCCACACAACACAGTTATTCTCGCAGCCTCCCTCCTTTCCTATCACATACTCCCGCCGCTCGAAACCAGCTCCCCCACCTCAACCTGTCCTCCCTAACTCCCCTATTCCAGCCCCATCGCCACCCCCAACCCACACCATCCACACTCGTTCAAAGAGTGGAATTTTCAAACCTAAACAACCCTTAAACCTGCATACATCCACCATCACACCTCTACCCAAAAACCCACAGATTGCCTTGACCAGTCCGGCTTGGTTTCAAGCCATGACTGATGAATATAATGCTTTAATCAAAAACGATACATGGGTTTTGGTTCCACGGACACCCGACATGAATGTGATTCGCAGCATGTGGCTATTCAGACACAAATTTAAATCCGATGGCTCCCTGGAACGATACAAAGCTCGCCTAGTGTGTGATGGCCGAACTCAACAAGTGGGAATTGACTGTGGGGAAACCTTCAGTCCCGTCGTAAAGCCCGCCACAATTCGTACTGTCCTTACATTGGCCTTGTCACGCTCGTGGCCAATTCACCAGCTTGATGTAACAAATGCCTTCCTCCATGGCCACCTTGATGAAACCGTCTACATGTATCAACCCATGGGGTTTCGCAACCCCTCCTTTCCCAATCATGTTTGCCTCCTCAAACGGTCTCTATATGGCTTAAAACAGGCCCCTCGGGCATGGTCGCAAAGGTTCACGGACTTCGTGCACACCATTGGGTTCAAACAAAGCCGCAGTGATAACTCCCTTTTTACTTTCCATCATAATCACCAAACAGCCTTTCTCCTCATATATGTGGATGACATAATCCTTACAACATCCTCGGACTCCCTACGGCTCCAACTCATGTCCTTGCTGTCCACAGAATTTGCCATGAAAGACCTTGGACCCCTTAGCTTCTTCCTCGGCATCAATGTTCAACGACAGGGCTCCCACATGTTTTTATCTCAAACTGCATATGCCAAGGACATTCTTGATCGAGCTGGCATGGCCACTTGTCGCCCCGCTGCCACACCCGTTGACACCCAACAAAAACTTGGCAGCAATGGGACTCCGTTTGACAATCCTTCCCTTTATCGAAGCCTAGCTGGAGCTCTCCAATACCTCACGTTCACCCGCCCTGACATCTCTTATGCAGTTCAACAAATTTGTGTCCATATGCATGCCCCCACAACGAATCATTGGAATGCATTGAAGCGAGTCCTACGTTACATCCAAGGCACCACCTCGCTTGGCTTACTCATTGGCGGGTCACCCTCTACATCGCTCAAAGCCTACACGGATGCAGATTGGGCAGGTTGCCCAGACACCCATCGATCAACCTCGGGCTACTGTGTCTACTTGGGTGACACACTGTTATCTTGGTCGTCGAAACGTCAGAGCACCATCTCCCGCTCCAGTGCGGAGGCTGAGTACAGGGGGGTAGCAAATGTTGTTGCCGAGCTATGTTGGCTGCGTAATCTTCTGCTTGAACTTAATTTTCCTCTGCCACATGCTTCTATTGTGTACTGCGATAATATCAGTGCTATCTATTTGTCTGGCAACCCAGTCCAACATCAACGTACTAAGCATATTGAGCTCGACATTCACTTTGTTCGGGAACAAGTCAAACAAGGCAACTTTCGAGTGTATCATGTCCCCTCTCGGCATCAACTAGCTGACATATTCACCAAAGGCCTTCCACGCGTACTCTTTGAAGAATTTCGATCCAGTCTCAGCCTTCAGCCTCCTCCAGCTTCGACTGCGGGGGTGTAATAGATAATAATAATATCGGATAGATATATTTGTAAATTAGTATTTGATTTGGGAGATCTTATCTCCTATTTAGAAGATAACCCTTGTAATTATTATATATAGGAGATCAATAACAGAAAAGGGTTTTCATGGGAAAAACCTATTCCTTCATGTATAATAACGTCAAGGTAGGTGGTGAGATTTAGTGGTGGTTGTGGTGGTGAAGGAAGAGGGTTTGGCATGTTGCCGATGGTGGTAGTGGTGGTGGTCAGTGGCGAGATGAACACAAGGGAGGGAAGGGGAGGGGAGGGTTGGGTGAGTAAATTTATCTTTAATGATCAATGAACTAATTTGTGTTTGCCTTTGAATATAAAAATCAGTTCATTTATATGAAAATTTGATGCAAAGTAGAAATAACTTGCCAGTTTGACATACAAATTGGTGTAAATATTGGAAGACCAAATATGATTCTTTTGTAACACTTCTTACTAATATAAAACATGTGAGAACTGGGTTGATAAATTAATCATCCAAGTCTTGGATGCGTAGAACCATGTTTTATATTGACTTAGTGCTTTAAATATATAAGAAATTAGGTTAATATTACTAAGATAAGATATTTATAAAATAATTAAAAATTCATCTTTTAAAAAATTAAAAAAAAACATAATAAACAAGATATAAAATGCTTGCTTCAAACCCATGTCATACACTTTGTTCCTTCTCATGATACATAATAGAAGGATTCGGTTTTTATGACCAAAATATGTTACATGCAACCCTCAATACGTATTATATATACATATATGGGTGTGTATAAATATTACGTATACGCCTATCAGAAAAATACAAAATACGTATATTAAATAATATTGCAATAAATGTTGACGATTTGTTGATCATAATGTTTAAACATAAACCACAACTAGACACAAAAGAATAACCAAAAATATTAAAAATTAATAAATAATAATAACAATAATAATAATAATAATAATAATAATCATCATCATCATCGAACCCATGCTACTGCATCGATCTTGTCTCGTGCTGCCTTGTATAGTTCGAGTCTTTTGGCAATTTCTTGTCTCTTTGACATCAAGGATGAATCTTCATCTAGCAATTCTCCTAGCTGTTTACCCTAAAAGTATACCAGTTTTACACGTAGATATTAGTTTGACTTTCAATAGTCAAACATTGAAAGTTAGATTAACTTTCTCCACAAGTAGCATGAAACAAAATAAATTTGTAAACAAGACTTACCTCCCTCCTTCCTATTTGTGTGTAGAAGTAACTTAAAAGATTTTGCTTAGCTTCTTTAACTTGACAATAAACCACTGCTTTTGGAATTATGATCCTGAGCGTATCTATCCATACCAATATAAGATGAAACATTTGACCTGATCCTTCTAAAATGTGCTTCTACATAAGGGTCTGCTAATGGGCCAGATGGGTTCATGCGGTCTGGACCGGGTGGGTTTTTGCGGTCTCCAGGTGAAGGAGTGGGGCCCATTTTCTCCACTTCTGGGGAAGCTTACAGAAGAAATCAACAGTTAGATATGAAGATTCCATTTCTACCATTCTAACAACTGTCTTTTTTTTCTCATCATGGAATTTTTCCAGTGCTTCACCAGCAGCTGCAGCAAGTGCAGATTGCAGTGTTGGAAACCGCCTTAACTCCTGTTTTTATAATGCTTTAATGTTACTAACAAAATCCAGCATTTCTACCATTGGAAACAAAAAGTGAAAAAACTACTTACAGCATCTACAGAAGCTTCAGCTGGTCCCCTGAAATAATCCAACGATCCTTCAATAAGTCGTCTATAACCTTGTTCTGGAGCAATTAAATGTGGCTGATAACTGTCTGCCTCTGAAACAAGTTTCCTCACATTTTGTAAAGAAACATGCTTATCAAATGGAAGTTTCCTTAATGCAGCAGGAAGTTGGTGGTCAAACACCCCATAAATCCGGTCACCTCCAGGTCGACTGGCATATCATAACAAATCTAAATTTTAATAAATGCGACCAAAAAGGAAAAAAACATTTATATGCATTTATATATTACTTGATTTATTATTATAGAGATATTGCATACCCTCCATCTAGATGTTCCTTAAAAATTTTGTCGAAAGCACGACAAAGTTCCAAGATGGTGTAAAGTTGAGCCTGAAAGATGTGAGTTTAGGACTTTAGGTTAATAGGAGCGAGTATAATGACACCTTTAATGATAAAATGTTAAATATCAAATCTGCTTACACCAGCATCAATTGCAATATGGTCTAACTCTGCTTCCATCTCATCAATACCTTTGTTTATCAGTGAAATGATGCCTGGTATTTTAGCTTTGATTACAGATTCCAAATGCTGCACATAGAAGTATTTTATTGTATGAAAACCATTGTGCGTGTGCTAAAAAAAAATATAATCCCCTGCTGTTCTACCAGAAACAGAAAAAATGTCGCTCTTATGATTACAATAGATTTTAGTTTAACCTTCTAAAGGGATGGTGTTTACATGTGCATTGTGAAAATAATTGGTGATTAAATAATCAATTGTAATAAAGCAGCCTGTCAAAAATAGTCTTTGGACGTGCTTACGGTGTTTAGAGATGAAATAATACGAAAATTGAATTTTGAATGTTTTTAGTTATTTCAGAAAATAATAAAGAGGGAAATAAATTATACGGTGGACAAATTATAGATAGGTTTGTGAAATGGATATATAAGTATCAAATTTGGTTATTTAAGAAAATAATAAGCAATACCATTTCACCCTTAGATACTCAGTTCTGATGCAACAAGCATGCGACCCAGAATTATACATCAGCAGATATCAAGAGCATAATTATTTTTGTCTAAAAAATGCAAATCCAAACACCCCCAAAAAACCATAACATACCTGTTATAGAAGTTTAGCCAGATACTTGGAACCCATTTTGTTTGCTAGATGTCCATAATCAGGACTCGAGGCAAAATACTCCCGCTCCTTCCTCCTTGCATATATCATATCAGTATTCTTGTTAATATCAGCTTGGGATCTATTTACAATTCCCACCCAAGGATGTTGAAGTCGATAAGCCCTTCCTTCAAGGACCTTTGAAAATACATTAATCACATTAGCAATTTAGCACACAAACTATTTTTATAGGAACAAATGTCCTAAGATACACTTCTAATATTTATTAAAGTTATAACATTTAAAAGGAGAAAAGAAATGATCTATTTAACTCACATCTAATGCATTAGTTCCCTTGTCCATCAAGTCAAGCTTAGTCAACACCCCAAACGTCCTCTCACCTAGTCAAGTTGACAAGGTTATATAGAAAATGAATCATCATTCCATAAAATTACCCGGAAATAAAAAAATATATACATTTTATCAAAAATAGGTAAGCATACCCGTTGGGTGCACCTCCCTAGCAAGTCTCATTGCATCAGATGTTGCTATATCTTGGTTGGCAGGTGAAATTGCCAGTATGATGGAGTTGGGCTGAACAAAATCAAGTAATTAGTTTATGTAAATAACTAAGAAATGGTTGAAAAGTTAACAAAATGGTGATACTAAATCACTCACATGTCATCTTTTATAAGTGTTTTAATCTAGTCAGTCAAGGGCTTAACTCAACGGGTGCACAAAGGGTGAGCTTGTCACCTAGGCGCAGCAACGAAGCTTCATCGGGGCTGAGGGCGACCGTCCCCCTCTTTTTTCCGTCTGTAGGGTTAATTTTTTGACAGAAAGGTTATTTTTTGTTTTAAGTATTGATTTCGCCCCCCCCCCATTCACTTCAAAAAATTAACATGTGTTGTGGTTCCCATAATTTTTGCCCCCTCCTTTCAAAACGATCAAGCTCCATCACTACCTAGGCGTAAGGTGCTTAAATAGTGAAGGCCCATGGAAAGCAAATGCACATGTATTCCAGGTCATTTTTAGCTGTTTTAGGCTGGTTGTAGGCCATGTTCAGACCAGTTTAGTTACTTCAGACATGTTCAAACCATTTTATTGCAAACTTTGTCCGGTGTTTTAAAATCTTTAGCGCCTATGTGCCTTGATGGACGCAAGGCATTGTTGCTTCGCTATGCTGCATTTGGGCTCGTTTTCTTGTAAGCTCATAACATGTCTCATATGTCTATGTACATGCATATACATATGTATTAATTATTATAATACCCAATACTATGTTTTACTCAAGTTCATAAACATGAAATAGGATAGAATTATAATACCTTCTCAACATAAGTTCGTACCATCTTTTCAATGTCTTCAACTATAGATTCAGGTTGTCCCTCTGCAAAAGAAATGACTCTATATCAGATGAAGCTTAGATTAATCACAATTGTAAGAAGAAAGGTTAAAGAAAGTACCAACAGCAACTTCAGTTAATCCTGGTAAATCAATTAGAATTAGATTGACAACTGAAAGAACAAGGAAATCATGATATGACATCAACATTGTGTACAGCAACAAAGATTAAGAATAGCAATTAAAATAAAATTGCAGTTATTCAAGAAGATACATTACGTATATCAAGAGAAATATACCATTGGGGGAATAGATGCTGAGATGTATTGGGATTGGAGATATTTGTTTTGACTTCCCAGTGATTCGGTCTGTTTCATCTTGGATCTCCTTACGTACCAAAGCTGTGTATGAAATCAAATATGTATGTTAAACTTTACATTATTGTCACTAAAAATTGGAAGTTTATTTGAACTTTTATGCTAAAAGAATCTAGAAGCAGTCACGCTTCACATACAAAAATCAGTGAATCGCCTACGTGGCATATGTCCAAACTCTGCTTTTCGGCCCTCTGTTTTGTGTAACTGCAACACCAAAGGCCTCCTTGTAACAATTCCTGGTATAACTAACCAGTATCTATCAAAAATGTTAAAAAAAAAAAACTAAAAACATCTGCATGTAAAATCAAAGATATAACTAACCAGATCCCCTAGGAAGAAAATCTCTCCCAACAATACTCTCAAGTACCGAAGACTTCCCAGAACTCTGTTATCAGGTCAAATTAATTTGCCAAACAAGAGGGTAAATAATAAGATATATCCCAGAAATGAACATTATAAAGAGAAATAATTAATTTGAGCATCATTTGATTAATATAACCATGAGATCCATCTTACAATAGTAAGAATGGAAGCACGAAGCATAAGCATTAGGAACAGAATAAGAAACAAATCCAAAATTTAAAAATTTGAGGGTTGAAAAGTTATAGATCCTTCCTAATTTCAGTTCATGAGTTGAAGCAACCAAGTTTCAGTTTCAATTTTAACTCCATTATTAATAATTCATTAATTCTGTTATGTTCATTGCTATGTTACTCTCATACTCTCTCTCTCTCTCACAGTCACACACACAACAGATTTCATAATCATATCAATGTTATCTGCAATTAGCGTGCAATTACACATCAATTACAAGAAACGGATGACACCGATCAAAAAACTCAAGCATTCATCACGTAAACATACACATTGTAAAACATTAGTAGCATAATCACATAAAAACTGCAGGAGAAGGTCAGAAGGGGAAAATAATAAACCTGACCACCAACGACGGCAACGGATGGAAGAGCATCCGGTGTCTCCACCGCCGTAGTCTCCGAGAGCAGTACAAGCTCGCTGAATACGATTCACCAGACCGATCAAGCTCTCCATTGTCGCCATGATAACAGTTGCAGTTCTCCTTTAGCTAAAATCAACAAAAGAAAAACCCTAGCAGAAACCGTAGGAGACAAAAAGTTGGAATTTGGGATGAAGAATCGACGCAAGATTTAGAGAGAGCGGGAACCGAACCGTTGGAGTATGGAAAATGACTCAAATGGGTTTCGTGTGCAGTAAGTCTGTAACGGTTAAAAGAGCGCTCGTCTTTTGGGCTTCAAATCCCTCCCGTAACGGAAAAGGGTTCTGAGGTGGTTAGGGGTTTTCCTCATTTACTATACATAAAAAAAATCTCACTTATATAGTAAGGTATCGCGTGATACGACCACAAATCTCATGTTTCGTCATAAGATAGAAAGGTTTTTTTAAATAACATTACAATCTAATCAAACTTTTTAAATAAATTATTTTAAAATTTATATTTTTAAAGGAAAATGGTTTAAAATTCGATCCAACTAATTCAACTAAATCCAAGTACACACAACCGAACCAATTTTGTGTATGTTACTAATCCATCTGCTTTTCCTATTCTAATATAGTAATATGTTATGTATTTCGTCACATGTATTTTTATTTTTCTCATTTAAAGAAAAGTATTGCTTATTTTTATATGAAAAAAAAATAATTATTTAAATACCGTTTTTTTATATTTATTTGATCTTTGCTATGTAAACATTTAATTCAAATTTTGCTAATTATAACATCTATTTAAAATAAAATGAAATCTTAGTGGTAACATGCCCTTGTTGGATTATTTGTTACAAAAACAAGTAAACTACTAAACTTATATTTAAGCAAAAATCTCTTATGACAACTTTTCTTGAACTTGCTTTATACCCGTTCGGTGGCCGGGTATTTTGTTATGATGTTATAAATTTACGAAAGTTGGTTCTAACAAAAAACATGATGTGTTTACTTAATTAAAGTAAAAATAATTAAACTTTTCTCAAGAAAACCATGAAACAAATAAATAAGTAACATTCAAATAAAGCAACGCAACGCAACATAACATTAGAGAAATTCTAGTAAATACCAATGAAAACTCCTCGTATTATTATTTGCAATAAAAACACAGTTAAAAAATAAACAAAATCATATGATAGTTTCTGAATTGGATATAGAGGACAACCAATATTTTT
Organism: Mikania micrantha; assembly: GCA_009363875.1. NCBI lineage: Eukaryota > Viridiplantae > Streptophyta > Magnoliopsida > Asterales > Asteraceae > Mikania > Mikania micrantha. The sequence goes on along the minus strand of CM018689.1, from coordinate 50,090,650 downwards.
ATAACCAGACCGAATGACTAACCGAACATGTTATCGGTTCACTGGTTAGACCGGTCGGATCGGTTGAACCGTATTCAGGAACCGGATTGTATTATTATTAATTTAAGTATTATACAAAATATAAAATATATAGAAACTCTAAATTTAAAAAGAAGAAAAACAAAACATAAAAGATCCTAATATTCATACACCACCTCCATCATCTATATATCATATTCAGGTCAAATCAATCACATCATACTTACATAATTTTTTTTAACAGCTAAATAAGTCCTCGGACCAAACAACACACGCGCTGTGACCACAGACCGCTACCAACCCCCGAAAACATTTAAAGTCAGGCGTTGGCAAGTGCCGAATCGAGGAACCACCACACCATAAAGGAGGAAACTCACACTGAGAAAACTCCCTAGCTCACCCAGAACAATTATTTTTGCTATAGGCGAGACTTAAACCCAAGACCTCCAATTGCTGGTAGTCAAGGAGTACCACTAGGCTATAAGCCCAATGATCTCACATAACTTTTACTTATACATATTTTTTAAATAATTTTTAATATTAAAATATTCAAAATATATTGTTATTCGTACAACGGTGTACAAATATCTCAACCCAACATAAAATTTGAACCAATAGTCAGATTGAAAATAAATGTAGGTGTACTAAAAAAGAGTAATTTCTAAATTAAATATATAATTTAATTAAATGTAAAAACAAATATTGAATAACTTAAAATCTTTAATTGAAGTTAAATTCTTTTAAAGTCTCGTTAAACTAACACTTGTCAACCTAACCCTATGACAAGTTAAAGTATCTGTCATCTCTCTATCATCATCATTACTATTTTATGAACGGCGAAACTCTCAATCGTGTGAGCCCACTGTTTCCAGGTCATATCACCAAGGTCTAGTTATCTGGACCTCACAACCACCCCAGGAGGAAACCCCACTGGAAAATCCCCTGACCTCCCTCAGACCCTTTTTTTGTTACGGGAGGGTTTCGAACTCGAGACCTTTCTCATTTGAAAGAATCTAAGGGTACCGCTGAGGCACTGCCTCTTTGGTATCATCATCATTACTTATCTCCTTTTTCTTTCACCCCAAATTTTTTTATTACATCTTCATTTTTTCTTGTGTTTTTTCATTTCTTAAAGTTCTTGATTCTTGATCACTAATGGCCCGGAGGAACTACAACAAAGTTTTTTTCATGTTCAACTCAAATTTGGGGTTTGCCGATATTGCAACGTTCAAAATTGAACTTTGTCTTCGTTGGTTGTGGTCTTTGGTGCAAAATCGATGCTTAAAGTCTTTCCTAACTGTTCGACGGTTCATCTGCTAGCCGCTCAAACCAGTCGGTTATTTCAGGAACGGTTCATAAGGGATCAAAGCAAACCACCAGCAACACCAGTTCCCGGTTCAACCGATACGCCGCCCGGTCGGACCATGCCTTGAAAACGTTGTAAACAACCAGTGAACTGTTGTTTAAATTTAATATTATTAGAAATTTGAACTCTTTTATGAATAATAAAATGTTTTTTAGATAACCGGTTGAGTACCAAAGGGCTTCTAGCCTAGCGGTATTGCAATGAAGGGGAGAAGTTGCACCTTATTGAGGTCAGGGGTTCAAACCTGAGCAGGGGAGAGGGTTTACGGATTTATCCGGTTCCCGCTTATCTGGTGGGTGAAGGGGTGACGACTGGGCCTGCCCTTGAATGTGTGCCCGTTTGGGCTTAAATCAGTCGTTCAGCCTAAAGCCGTTCAAAAAAAAAAAAGATAACCGGTTGAGTTTCCCATGGCGTGTACACTGTACAATCTCTTTCACAGATCTTCAAAAATCAAAGCATTTCTTTATTTTTCTAGTTTTATTCAAAATTTACATCTACAATTTACATATTCTCATATCTCAGTTTTTGTTCTCTCACACACACAACACCCGTTCCTTTTGCGTTTTGAATTTTGACGATAACGATGCATCCATTTGAACCATCTTCTGTGTAGTACTCCGGAAAACCGCCTACTTCAATACACTCTATTCCGTCTCTCCATCAGTCTTCACCGACCATCACCTATGGTTTGGTCATTTGACCACTACCGCTGTCAACGTTCACAACCACGATTTCCCCAGGACAACGTTTAGTGACCCTCATATTCATCTTCTTTTGATGTATTCTGTATCTGTAGTATCTTCCTATTCTTGTAGCTCAGCCATCCACCGACGACAAGTGCAACGACGGTGATGATGGTGGTGTAGAAGGCGTGGCGGTGGTAAGAGATTGGCTAGAACACAGACGGTGTGGTGGTGGAAATGGAGATGGTTGACGGTCGCGAGAGAGAAGCTAGAAGATGAGATTTAATGTGAGGGGGATTGTGCTCGAGACCTCTCAAATAAGGAGGTGTTAAGTTGTATGAGGTTGTTACCGGAAAAAGGGGTGGGGACGTGGGATATACATAACTGAAACATGGGACATGTGGGCATGTTCTAGAACCTCCTATCAAAACCACCGGTAACTGGGCTGGTAACCACCCCAACCGGCGAGTTTATACGAGATAGATGGTAAAACTGTCTGTAACTGCCGAGTTTGATGAGAGAGACAGTAAAACCGCTCGTAACCGCTACTTCTAGAAGCATTTTAAGGACTTTGAATGGTTAAGATTAAAAGTTATGGACTTTCAAAGGTTGAGATCTATCTAAAAGTTGCTTAAATTAATGATGTTATATTAATATATATAATTATAGGGTACAGAAGCAATAGGTTGTATAAATCACTCCTAAAATTGTTTTGAAAAGTCTTGGAGACCTGAAGAAACTTAGATTTCTTATTATGGACTATTCAAACGCCAATTTCAAGTTAAATGATTATCGTGTTAAGTTTGATGAAGCTCGTTAGTACCTTCCAAAATTGTTACAATATCTGAATTGGAAATTTTACCCTCATTGGTGTTTACCAAATACATTTGAAGCAAATAATCTTGTTACACTTGAAATGACTTACAGCAAAATCGAACGACTTTGGAAACAAGAAAGCGTAATATGGCATATTGGTTGCTTAAAATTGTAATATTCATATATATACACATCTATTTGGCTGGTTATCACAGCAACAAATGCTTTACCTTTTTTTTTCTTTTCATCTTATAATAATATGTTATGAAGAAGCTCAAATTCCTTTTTCTAGGATATACAAAGTTGAAGAGCCTTGACCTTGGGCTCATGCCTAATCTAGAGAGGTTGAATCTTGAATCGTGTTATGATTTGGTAAACCTTTACGTGCATGGTGGATGTCTGAAAAGCCTTGTCTACCTAAACTTAAGTTGCTGCAAAAGTTTGAAATTGTTTTCGTTCGTCGAGCACATGGAGTCACTTGAGGTTCTTTATTTAGATGGATTGAATTTGAATGAATTTTCTAATACTATGATAACAGGGAAGACCAACAATAGTTTGTTAGAGCTTCATCTTTCAAAAAACTATGATATGGAAAAAGTAACCTCATCTATTGGTAATTGCCGGATACTCAAGACTCTTCCCGGAAGCATTTGTAGCTTACAACATTTGAGAACCCTTAACCTTCAGTGCACTGGCATCATGGTTGTAAAAATCCCCGACTAGGCCGATTAATCGGCCGATTAGTCGCTAGTCCTCTAAGGCCGACTAGGCCCGACTATCTGATTAGGCCGATTAATCCCGATTAATCCCTAGTCCCTACCTCACCGCCCGACAAGCGACTAGCGATTTCTACAACATTGACCGGCATAGAGGAATTACCCAAGGACCTTGGCCAAATGGAATGCTTAGAAAAGCTCGATTTATCACATACACATGTTAAGCATCTCCCTGGTAGCATTTGCAAGTTGAAACATCTGAAAACCCTATTTCTTTCATACTGTGATTTTCTTGAGAAGCTACCTGATGATGTTGGCCAATTGGAATCCTTGGAGATATTAGATCTAACTAAATGCTCTAAATTAAAAGATATTCCGAGCAGCATTTGTAAGTTGAAACATCTCAAAGAGTTGCAGCTTATAGGCTGTATGAGGCTTAAGAAACTGCCTAATCACATGGGAGACTTACAATGTTTACAATTATTAAATATCAAGGACACTGGCATAACTCACCTTCCACCTTTGACGAAAAATATTCCAAGAAGAGGTAAAATTAAAAAAGCTATCTATTTTTCTATAATTAACAACTTTCAACCTTGGAAGAAGTGGCATAGAGGAATTGCCGGAGGCCCTTGGGCATTTGGAATTTTTAACGGCTAAATTTTAGTTGTACACACAACACACATTAAAAAAAAAAGAAAAAAAAAACTCTTTCTTGAAAATTGGCCAGTTAGAATCTTTAGAGGAATTATATCTATCATGGTGCTATAGTGTAAGAGAGATTCTACAAGCTGAAAATATTAGACATTTGCCATTGCTTCTGTATAGAAAAGTTAGCTAAAGATATTGACCAATTAGAATATTTGATCGAAGGAAGTATGTATAACATATGAGAGATTCTGAGCAACATTCGTTTGTTGAAAAATTTAAATAAGTTGGAGGCTGAAGGATGTAGGAGGCTTGAGATGCAGTAATGAACGCGAAGATAATATATTTGGGATCCTAGCATAAAAAATCTTCATGGAGTACTTTTTTTAAAAGCCAAAAGATTTATTGATTCATGTGAAAAGATTGATTTATATTACACCTAACATTCAGTCGAGTCATTAGAAAGGTACTTTATCTATCAGCTAACTTTTAGTTGCCTTAAACTTTGAGTATAACATATTTAATAATAGAAAAAGTTTTGACTTTGAAAAGTCAACATATTATGAAACTTAGTATAAATCTATAATTAATTAAACTTATCTTTCTTTATATCTTTAACGAGCCGGGTATCTCGTTGGAAGCAATCTCTTTATTTCTAAGGGGTAAAGGTAAGGTTGTATACATTTTACATTTCTAAGATCCTATCTTAGCTTTGCGATTGGAAGGATATATTGACTACGATAATGATGATTTCTTTATATCCTTATTTTAACTGATTTTAGGTTGTTCAGGGTTGTAAAAATTTATGTAAACAGATTGAAAAGGGATAAAGATTTCAGGCTGAATGCGTAACATGTTACTTTTGCTTATGATGTTTCTATCTCATATCACTTTTAATTTGCTATGTTTTCTGAACTAATTTTATTAAATTGATTACAGATCAACAGATGCTAATATGCTGTTACTATGATTCATTCAAGAATTCAATATGATCAAAAGTCAACTGTCAACACATATGCATGTAATCTCTCTCGCAGGACTAATGAGATCAAAATCACCTCCTTTTGTACATAGAAATTATGTTTCATTAAACTTGTGAACAAGGTTTGACTATTATGGAAAGTCAACTAAAGCGATTTCCTATGGATTCCACATATTTGCATCATAATATTCTGCTTATTTCCAATATACCTCTGTTTGACCGTTTCTGGAAGAAAATAATTGGACCTCGAATACCTTTTCATTTTCTTGCTAAAAATTCTTTAGTTGAACTTTTTTTTACTCAATAATTTACTCTTAAACTTATCATATTTCATTATATCCAATGACATATCCAGTTTTCTCTACTGGGGTTACTATTTTTAAACTCTTCAATTAGATATAACCGGACATAAAAATTTCCGAATTGGTTTGACGGTACGGGTCTTGTAAGGTAGTCACGTGATAACAATGTGATATATTAAGTCAATAATTACAAAAAAACATTGTCATTAAAGAGTTCGGAGATGCGGAATGCATACTCATTTAAGACTTCTTAGCTTCGAACCATGCATGAGTCAAGGGGGTTGCACCCCTTGCGGGGAACTTGGGGCATAGCCCCTAATGGCGGTCCCGCTACCCACTCAGTAGGGGATGGTAAGGGAGTAGAGTCCCTTATGGCCTTATGTGGTTTGGGGGAACGTCCCAAAGCCTAAATGAAATTTGTTAAAGTTTATATGACCGAAATTAAGTGGACATGCAAATTTAACCGCCATTAACTATAATTTCTATTGGCAAACTGATGTGAAATTTAAATTAAGGATTCACCCTTAAAAATATTAACAGGCTCACCTTACCCTTTAAATCGTCCGGGAAAAAAAATCCTGCTAAATCTACGAGATGCAGAGGGTTCCCGTGAACCCGCTACAATGTATCCGTCCATGTTTATATTCTTACCATGGTTGTAGAAGTCGCTAGGCGCTAGTCGTGCGGTAAGATACCGCCTATGTATTAATTATTAATATTTAATTATTATTACTACTATTTATTGGCTTTAGCCGCCATTTTGTATATTTATCAATTATTAATATTAATTATTAATATATTCACTCGCAATGATGTCGTTTTCTAAATGTGTATATAGTAATTTTTATTCATCAAATTGCTTAATAAAACATATAACTAGACTTAACAGTTAAAATTAAATGTCAAACTACAATTAGAGAAGATTAAGACTACATAAATACTCATTAGGTGAAAATTTTGTTATACATGCTCAATCATATCATTTTTAGAGCATTAAGTTTTATCAAAAATCCGACAAACCAATAGTATAGTAACACATGCCAATTAAAATAAAATATAAGTTTTTTATATATATTTATATTTAAAATCATATTTTTTTAAAATAACTCTGTTTTTTATAAAATTTATACTAGGATATTCCCAAAAAAAACTAAACAAGGCTATGTATTTATTTTTTTATATGAAGTTAAATATTTTATATTATTAAAGAAAAGTCTAATCAATTATGGTTGAAATCAATGGGTTAAAAAAGGAAAATAAAATAAAGTGCTAACGAATGAGATTGCTCCATGTGTATAGGAAAATATATTAAAAAAATGGACAACTATGATCAATGATGGGCCAAATAACCGGGTCATGATAATTGAAGAATTAAATGAATTGTATTTTTTAATACTCATGTGGACACCCAAGTCCAACCATTCAACCGGTCATGAGTAATTGAAAAATTAAATGAATTAAATGTGACATCTTAAAGAAGACCTTATGATTTTGAAAAGTAGATCCAATATAAATACATAGGACCCATTTCGGATTCAAGTTGTTGCCTGCGGTTTTCCAGGAAACTATGTCGTTATTTAATTTCATTAATTGGATTCTTTGTATTTAAAATGCTAGAAAATATTTAAAATTCTGATTTATTATTTTCAGGAAGCCTTTATTTTTTAACGACATATATATCTACGTCTGCTTGTAAAAGTAGTTGTTACTTTTAAAATATAAAAATAGATCTGTGTTAATCTGACCAAACCTCATTAAGGTAAGGGTAAACTTGTAAATACGTAAATTACATCTCAAGATTTTATAGGAAAATTTGTCTTTGTATAAAATCTAAACTCAAAACCTCTTCAACGTCAGACTCCATCTGACCACTAGGCCTCAATCCCCCCACCCATATATCATTCAACCAGTAATATGAATTATTTGGTGATTTAATAAAGGTAATTGGATTTTGATAATTTAAAGTAGGCAAATTGGATTTAAATAATCCAAACTTTGACCCATTGGCCGCTGCCGGTCCCAACTACGAAAATCCCCGATAACGGTCCGAACTTTCGACATATTTTCCTGGGGCGGACCGCCGTCAAATATACCCTAACGGCGTTAACGTTTTTTTCGAATTTCGAACGGATTTTTGAGGGCTTTTGTTCCGATGGATAATACGAGTCGAATGATGTATAACTTACCTCAAAACATTGCTTCAAATTTCCCAATTTTGGTGTTTAAACTTTCAATTCGTCAAAGAAATCATCAAATTGAGAAATTTGGAGCAACGTTTCGAGGTAAGTTATACGTCATTCGACTCGTATTCTCCATCTGAACAAAAGCCCTAAAAAATCCGTTCGAAATTCGAAAAAAACGTTAACGCCGTTAGGGTATATTTGACGGCGGTCCGCCCCGGGAAAAGATGTCGAAAGTTCGGACCGTTATCGGGGATTTTCGTAGTTGAGACCGGCAGCGGCCAATGGGTCAAAGTTTGGATTATTTAAATCCAATTTGCCTTTTAAGTATGACTCATTAAACCATAATAATCTATGTTACCAGTTTGACCGATAATTAATTCTAATATTATTTTTGTTGTCAAGGGCCATCATAGTAGCATAACTATCAAAGCTTTACAGGTAAAATTTTGATAATTATCCTAAAGAGATTGACATTCGTAAAAAAAGTGAAAATTGTGATTAAAAATAGTCAAACTGATAATATGAATTATTATTAACTAATAATTTATAGCTTGGATTATTAAAATTCAATTTAATATGCTGAAACTCTAGTTTTTGAGGTTATAAGTATTTTGTTTGAAATAATATAGGATTTTTTATTTAGGTAAGCTGTTACTAATAACATGTTGTTTATACCATGTAAAAACCTAAATAACCTAGGTAGCTAAGATATGTTACTAATAACATATCGTTTATACCATGTAAAAACCTAAATAACCTAGATAGCTAAGATAAGTCAGGAATAGTATTATCTGAAACCTCGAACCAAATACATGTCATAACATTTTACAAGACCAAAAGTACTTTGTATCTAAAATTAAATCAATCACAAGCCTCTTATTAATATGCAATTACGACATGTATATGTTTTGATTTATATTTTAGTTAAAATGAAGACGTCGTAACACGTGAAAAACACACGTTGTAAAAATATAGCAGATAATTGAAACAGATTAGTTTGATGGTAGTTTAGAATCAATAATAGAATAAATTTCTCGTTTAAAAAAAGGAAATAAAAAAAATGAAAATGCATGTTAAGTTGACATTGACCCAAATGATAAGGTTGGGGCCTTGGGGGGTGATCCTTTCGTTGAAATTTCAACCCGGGTGCTCGACATTGATATAACATAACCCAACCCCTAAATCTCTTCCTCACATTTCATTTTTCTCCGCCTGCATCTCACACGCTATTTGTACCGCAACTCATATTCAAATAACAACTCTACCTTCTGATTATATTCGGTTTGGTGATTTCGTTACTGATATCATAATACCAAGTAAGATTCATTTTTTCTCATGTGTATATTATATGTTTTTGTGACTCATATCAAATAATTGAATTACTAGTTGAATATGATTAATCAATTTTGTTTTTAAGTTTGTATTTTCTTAAGTATTTTATTTATCCTGTTTTATTTTATAGAATATAAAATTGTGATTTAATTGCGAAACTAAATTTACAATGTAATTGTTATCATATCTTTTAGCATCATACCACAAGCACAGCAAAACGTAAAATAACCAGACCGTCACAAAATCAACTTAACAAATAAAATGTAAATAAATTTATCTTTCAAGTTATCACTATATATATATTATAACCTACTGACTTGATGCATCACTTACACCATACCCACATGTATGTATGAGCATGTGAAGCAAGCTCAAGTTTTTTTTAAAAAACTTTAGACAGGAATTAAAGTTGAGGCTCTCTGCCAAAAAAAATATTTATTTTGGGTTCAATTTTCATAAATTTAAAACCATAAATATAAGTTAATATTAAACCACTTAAAATCTGATTACTTTTTAAGTTATTTTAATACATTCAATGCTCCTTAAGTGCAATTATTGTATCATAAATAAATACTAGCAAGCTAAGAAAGCAAGTAAGCTTTAATGGAGACACAACCTTATAAATGCGTCAAGTATTTTAAGCAAGGGCTTAAAGTCCTAAAAATATAGGGCCGTTAATTTATTAATTTTTTTAAAAATATAGTAAGGTTTTTTTATTATGTAGTTTTTTTCTAACTTGTGTGCTCCGAAAAAATATAAGATATTACGCCTATATAAAAACCTTTTAATATTCAATTGGAAAATTTTTTTAAAAACATATGAACATTTTATTAAAAATTTACATTTTAAAAAATAGAAAAATAAATTTAATCTAAACATTTTATACATGTAAATATAAAAACAATTTTTTTATAAATCCACCATATATAAACTTTTAGTTTGTTATTATCGTTTTCCAACCTGGATAAAATGAGAAGAATTTTTAACGTGATCATTAGTGAAATGCCATGACTTTTTATTACATTTAGGCCCCTAAAATAGTTGAGTCGGCCCTGAATAAAGGGCACTAAGAAAAAAAAACAGAAAATACAAAAGAAAGAAAAAAAAAAGAAATCACTAGCAAAAAATAAAACTAAACATATAGAAGTAAAAGAAAGATATAGAAACCACTAGTAAGATATCAATAATCAAAAAACACCAAAACTAAAAAAAGAAATAAGCTCTAGACATACTTCTTTTAACCACCGATATCTTTTGAAAGTTAAAAGAAATCAAATTTTACTTGATTTTGTACTTAACTAGAGAACTAAAAATTAGTGGAATGATTTAAGAGACTTATCGCTATGTAAAATTTCAGAGATTATCGTTTATGTTTATAAATTTCAAATACAGTTCTTTAAGTTACCAAAAGTTGAAAATTCGGTCATTTTTATATTAACTTTGTTAAGCATTAGCATTATAAAACCAAAATTTCTAAAGATAAAAAACCATTGCTGAAAATTTATATAAATATAGGACTTTTCATTTAGGTAATCGATCTGCTACTAATAACATGTCGTTTATATCATATAAAAACCTAAATAACTTAGGTAGCTAAGATAAGTAAGGAATAGTATCATCCAAAATCTCGAACCAAATACGTATCTTAACCATTTACAAGACCAAAAGTACTTTGTATCTAAAATTAAATTAAATCAATCACAAGCCTCTTATGAATATGCAATTACGACATGTTTATTTCAACCCACGTTTAATGTATATTTTAATTAAAATCAAGATGTCATAACACGTGAAAAACACCTGCTGTAAAAATAAAGTAGATAAATGAAAGTGATTGCTTTGATGGTAGGTTAGAATCAATAATAGAATAATTTCTCGGTAAAAAAAGGAAAAATAGAAAAAAGAAAATGCATTATTATTACATGTTTAGTTGACGTTGACCCAATTGAAAAGTTAATGCAGTTGCGTGACCCTTTCGTTGAAATTTCAACCAGGATGCTCCAATTTTAATATAACATAACCCAACACCTAAATCTCTTCCTCATCATTCTGATTTTCTTCCACAGGCATCTCACACTCGGCTGTTCCTCCGTTTGTACGGCAACTCGGATCCAAATAACAACTCTACCTTTGGTGGCCTGATAATATCTGGTTTGGTGATTCCGTTGCTGATATCATAATCCCAAGTAAGATTCCTTTTTCTCATGTGTATATTATATGTTTTTCTAACTCATATCAATTAACTAAATTACTAGTTGTATATGATTAATCATTTTTTTTACTCATATTTTCCTAATTTGTGAAATTTTGTGTGGATTAAAAACCGGGTAAATAAGGGGGTTTGGAGTTGGGATTAATGGGAAACTCTAAGCTATTTAATAATAAGTTTTTTTTTTTTCTGAAAAGGGATATAATAATAACTTAACATCTTAAAGAAGACCTTGTTTTTTTTAACAGCTAATTTTGGATCACTAACGCATTAGTGGAGTATCATCGTGCCACCAGTAGTACCACCAATCATCACACTAAGTCATCAGTTCTGAAATAAATTGAATACTTTAAGAAAAATATCTTTGCAGAATTCGAACCTAACACCATTTTAAAGAAGATCTTAAGAGTTATGATTTTGAAAAGTAAACCCAACATAAAGATATAGGACCCATTTCGGATCCAAGTGGTTGCCTGCGGTTTTCCAGGAAACTCTATCTATTTTTTAATTTCATTACTTGGATTCTTTGTATTTAAAATACAAGAAATTATTTAAAATTATGATTTATTATTTTCAATAAGCCTTTATTTTTTAACGACATACACACACACTCATACACATACATATGTACACACCTTGTAAAAATATTTGCTACTTTTAAAATACAGAAATAGATCCGTGTTGCAGTTTAAAAGCGAAACTCTAAGTTTATATTTTCAGAGTTATGTTTGATATCAAATACTTATTTTACATTTTACCAAATGCCATTGATTTAAGAGTAAATTTGTAAATACGTAAAATACACCTAAAGATTTTATAGGAAAATTTGTCTTGTATAAAATCTGAACGCAACCTCTTCAATCTCAGACTCTACCCTAGGCCTCATTCCCCACCCCCATATATATCTTTTAACTAGTAATATGTATTGCTTGATGGTTTAATAAAGGAACTTGGATTTTGATAATCTAACGTATGACCCATTAATCCATAATAATCTATGTTATATAATTCTATTTTTTATTTTTGTTGCCAAGGGCAATCATGATAGTATAACTATCAAAAATTTACAAGTGAAAATTAGATAAGTGATGAATGGTATCGTCCGAAATCTCGAACCAAACACGTCTTAACCATTTACAAGACCAAATAAATGGTTTGGTTTACGTTTTCGTAAAAAAACCGGTCGTAAAAAGACCTGGCCGGACTGAAATGGTTGTCAATTCATCCCGAAACAATAAACCGAACTATTGCAAAAGCATACGACGCTCCCAAAAAATACGAACACAAACATAAGCACGTGATGTTAAAAATCGTAGAACATAAATAATAAAAAATGTTTCTCCATTCGCAAAAGGCTAGTTTAAAATATGAATAAAGAATGCCTCAGCATTCACAGAATTTAACGTAAAAAAATGCGAACATAGGGCTGACATTTAAAATAAAAAAAAATTATTTATTTACAAACATTATTTCATTATTATATATATATATATATATATATATATATATATATTAAAAGGCAACCCCAAATGAATAGTAAATATATTATATATATATTATATTAAATTTTAATTATATATATATATATATATATATATATATATATATAATATGTATACTAAAATAGTGATGGTGGGTCCCATATCATATATATGTATGTATGTATGTATGCATGCATGCATGTATAGGGTTTGTATCATGTGAAAACTTATCATAGAAAGAAAACCCTTAAACCCTATCTAGACCGTCCTTTTGTAATCTTGAAAATAAACATGCGGTTCATATTAACTCACATTAAAATTGATTTGTTCATTCAAAACCTAATTTTTTTCAGGTTTAATGTAGGTGTATGTTTCATGTAGTGACGTAAACAGAGATGAGAGTATTAAATTTAAGATACTTGCTTAAAATTTTGGTTTTTATTAAATCTGAAAGATTTGCTTAAAGATTTGTGTTTTTGTTTTAATTCAAACGATTGGTTGCCGGTGAAAAGTGTTTTGAGTATTTTTTTTCTAATATTTTTGTAACATATTTGTAAGGATGTTGTATGAATTTATGTTTTTATGAAAAATTGTATATAAAATGTGATGAGATATTTGATTTTAATATGTAACTTATGTTTCTGCAAATAATATATAATACCCGTTTTTTAAAGTGTACGGTGATAACCAGCCGCAACGCGCGGGCGGATTACACCTAGTTATTATTATTATCTTATCACTAATAGTTAAGAAAAACATAAAAAAAAATAAAAGAACGCTGTTGATGGGAATCGAATAGACTAACTGTTTTTACAATCTCATCCGTTTTACGGTTTTAGCCATCAAGGCAGGTTTAAGTATGTTCAATTTTATGAAAATAATATGTATTTACCCACTTTATTTTGTCCTATTCTAACAAAACTCTATACACAAAATTAACTACCACGACCATGGCCACTCCTCCCACTCCTCCTCCTCCTCCAGCTGCTACTACTGCTGGTGTTGTATTACGTTTGTGTTACATCGTGGACAAATTAATTTTTTAAAAAAAGTTTCCTCAACTCAAATGGGTTTTCAATTTATAGGGGATGGTTCCATTGTTAACCCTCCCTTATATCGTTAACCCGTGTTAACCAGGCATTTTTTGTCCGAATCTTTGTTTTTTTTTTCATGGTTTTTATTATACATAAATAGGAAGGGTTTCTTTTTTGTGTTTTTGCTAATTCATCACCGTTTAGAAATTATTTAAAAATGTAAGTAAAAAAAAAAACAAAGATTCGGGCAAAAAACGCCGGGTTAACACGGGTTAACGATATAAGGGAGGATTAACATTTCAACCCCTCCCTCAATTTATACTTCCCCATATATATATATATTACTGTTCATGATTTTTTTTAATGTAGGGTAATAATTAAGAAAATCAGATAATTTATTTCTATAAACCAAAAGTTTGTGAAAGTGAAAATACGTTATTCCGATATTTTATTGACTTTTAATACCATCTTATCACTTGTCTGTGGTTCACATGTTATGCCCTGGATCAGATCATAATAATTTTCTTCAGGTTGAACATATTGATCGATCTCTTTGCCATCATCAACTTATAATAAATTTTGATCAGGTTCAAAAAAAGGATTCGATCTTATTGTATTCGATCGTCAACCATACCTTCAATTCAATGTCTTCTTCAAGTTCCAGCGATCACAACAAGAAGAGCTACCAGTATGATGTCTTCTTAAGCTTCAGTGGTAAAGACACCCGCAGGAGTTTCGTCGATCATCTTTTTGAGGCTTTTCAAGACCACGGCATTCGCACTTTCAAGGACGACGAGAGGCTCCATAAAGGAAAAGAGATCAAAAAGACGAGCTCTTGAAGTCCATTGATGACTCCAGGTTCAGCCTCATTGTTTTCTCTAAGAAGTATGCATCATCGTCTTGGTGTTTGGATGAGCTCGTGAAGATCATGGAATGCCAGAAGAAGACAACAGATCAAAGTACTGTTTTCCCAGTTTTCTATGATGTGGAACCCACCGAAGTCCGTTATCAGAGTGGCTCAGTTGGAGAAGCCTTTGCCAAACATACGATCAAGGAAGCAAGACATACTAGTAAAAAGATTGGGGAATGGAGAAAGGCTTTGAAAGATGCAGCCAATTTGTCTGGGTGGGAGTTGAAGAACACTGCTGATGGGTATGTATGATCATCTCTCTCTCATATTATGAATACTTAATGTTTGTATTAGTATTTGAACAAAGCTAATTGTTCTTTACCAGCAAGATTAATGAATCTTCTTCTTCGATTTGATCTTCAGACATGAAGCAAAAGTCATCAAATTAATTGTGGAGCAGATTTCACTCGAGTTACGATCCGTTAATTCGGGCGTTGATGAGAATTTGATAGGCATCGAACGAAGGATACAAGCTCTTGATCCTTGTTTAGAGATTGGCTCAGATGATGTTCGCATGATAGGGATCAAGGGCATGGGAGGTGCCGGGAAGACAACTTTAGCCTGTGCTATTTTTGATAAAATATCCTTTCATTTTGAAGGTAAAAGCTTTGTTGAGAATGTTAGGGAAAAATCAAAAGTTCCTTTGTTGGGTTTGGAGAAGTTGCAAGAACAAGTCCTTACTGATGTGTTAAAGGATAAATCCATTAGTGTAAGCAGTGTTCATGTAGGGACAAACTTGATGAAAACGATGTTGTGTGGGAAAAAAGTTCTTATTGTTCTCGATGATGTAGATCACATCGACCAGCTTGAGGCATTGGCTGGTGATCCAAGATGGTTCAAGCTGGGAAGTAGAATTATAATTACAACTAGAGACGAGCAGGTGCTTATAGCACATAGAGTGAGATTCATCGAAGATGTTCAATTGTTATCGGATGAGGAAGCAATTCATCTCTTCAGCAGACATGCATTTCGAGAAGCGATTCCGACTCAGGAGTATGAAAGGCAATCACTTGATCAAGTTGTACGTTATGCTGCTGGTCTTCCCTTAACAATCAAAGTTTTGGGTTCGCATCTGTGTGGTCAAGGCAAGCTTGAATGGGCAGATACACTATTAAGACTTAAAACAATACCCCTGAAGGAAACTATTATGAAATTGGAAATAAGCTATGATAGCCTGGAGGATGATTACAAGGAAATATTCCTAGATGTGGCTTGCTTTTGTAGATATATGGAAGAAGACGATGCAATACTAATGCTTGAAAGCTGTGGATATCATGCAAGAAATGGTTTGAAAGTTCTTCAACACAAATCTCTGATAAAAATTGATGTCGATTATGAGGACCGCATGATAATAGAGATGCATGACCATATAGAAGAAATGGGTAAGAATATTGTACGTCGTGAACATAAGGATGAGCCCCACAAACATAGCCGACTGTGGGTTCATGAGGAAATTAAACATATCCTGGCTAAAAACTTGGTAAGAATCTATTATACTTAGCTTGTAAAGTGATGAAAATGACACATTTTTCATTCAAGTTTTATGACAACATGTGTTGACTTTACAGGGCGGTGAAGCAACAAGATGTATAGACATTGATTACAAACATGGGGTTGTTTTGGAAAATCTTAGAAAAATGAAAAAACTTAGATGCCTTACAGTCCACCATCTATGGACGTTGGAGTCTGAAATAAATTGCGAACCTCGGGAGTACTTTCCAAATTCGTTACAATATCTGGATTGGAAATGTTACCCTCATTGGTGTTTACCAAAAACATTTGAAGCAGATCATCTTGTTACACTTCAAATGACTCACAGCAATATCAAACAACTCTGGAACGAAGGAAGGGTAATATGGCTGATTGGTTGCTTAAAATTCTTATAATGATATATATAAATAGGTGAGGATTCCTAAAAAAACCATCATTTTGGAAAAATAAGAAAACTAATTACAATCATTACCAATTAATTTTTTTATTTTTTATTTTTTATTATTATAAGGTAAGAAATGTACAAAAAATAAATAAATAAAAATATGTATTTTTATATGTTATTAAATATATGTAACACGTACTATTGAGCATATATGTAAATTTATGAGTTAAATTCGAAACTTTTTGATATCTTTATTAAAATTTTATTATTCATTATAACATTTTTAACCAAATAATTAAATATTATGAAAAAAATTAATAAATTTATGGTAAGTATCAGTTTTCTTATTTTTCTCCAAAATAAGGAGTTTTCTTATGAACCTTCATATATATATATATATAGGGAGACGATCAAAAATTAGCACTTTCTTATTACGTTAACCGAATAGCTACATCTTATTAATCTGGGCCCACATTAAAGTAAATTTAAAGTTTTAGGTTTTTCTTGTTTTTTAATTAATGTAATTAATGTATTACTCACTTACATTAATAAAAAAAGAAGAAAAAATCTACATCTTTAGATTTACTTTAGTATAGGTTCCAAAGTAATAAGATGTAGTTATTCGGTTAACACAATAAACATAAGTTAACAAAGGAACCACACCCTATACACACACACATGGAGAGGATCAAAAATTAACCATTCCTTATTGCGTTAACCGAATAACAACATATTATTATTTTAGGGTCCACACTAAAATAATTCTAAAGGTTGTGGTTTTTTCTTTTTTTTTTTTGTTAATTAATGTAGGACCCACTTACATTAATATATATATATATAGGGTAAAGATCCTATAATAACCCTCTCTTATTGCATAACCCGAAATAACCCTGCAAGATGAACCCGAATCTTTGTTTTTTTTTTTTCAAAATCTTAGTTTTACATGTACAAAAATATGTTCTTTTATGAGTTTGGGCTAATTCTTTTTCGTTTGTGATCCTACATCACTGTAAGTTGCCTTACAGCACTGTAATATATTTCGGGTTATATATATATAGGGTATGGTTAAAATGAAAACCACATCTCAATGAGAAAAACCGCGAAAACCATGCAAAAATCACGTAAAACGAACGTATTTTTTTTTGAAAATTTTTTTACATGTTTGTAACACTATTGGACACATTTTTATAAAAAAATATAAAAAAAGCGCAGACCAAATATTTTTAAAAAAAATATTTTATAAACCCACGTAAAACCTACGTAACAAAATTTTTAGTTTTGTTACGTATGTTTTACGTGGGTTTATAAAATATTTTTTTAAAAAATATTTGGTCGGCGCTTTTTTTATATTTTTTATAAAAATGTGTCCAATAGTGTTACAAACATGTAAAAAAAATTCAAAAAAAAATACGTTCGTTTTACGTGATTTTTGTATGGTTTTCGCGGTTTTCTCATTGAGATGTGGTTTTCATTTTATCTTTTCCCTATATATATATATATATATATATATATATATATATATATATATATATAGGGACTTATTCCATTAAGAACCACTAAACATGAATGAACCAAATGAACTAATTTTGAACCACATGTTTTTAAGAATATAAAAGTAATTTTTCTTTAAAGTAGGGAAAGTTACTATTTTACACTTTAAATTTGTGACTATTAATGGTTTCTTTAGTTCTCAAGCTGTAATAGTTATTATTTGAACATCCCCTATATATATATATATATATATATATATATATATATATAGGGAATGGATCATATAATAACCCACCCTAATTGATAAAACTCTTTAACTCAAATCCAATGGTTCAAATTTTTCTATATTTAATATAATGGTGACATGTGTCACTAATTAATTTTTAATACAAAAGGGCATTATACTCTTTTGTCTTAATTACAAAAATCAGATTTAATAATAGAGTGACAAGTGTCACACTCTTAAAAAACCATCTATTTTCCTATTTTTAAATTAAAGTTTCCTCCTTGATTTTTATACACTTATAATTTTTTTATACTATGTTATTTTTTTATAAAAATTACACAATTAAAGTCGTCATATTTTTCTCGTTAATTTCACTATAGTCATGCCAAATTTTTTTCGGACGTTCGTAATTACACTAACGTAAAAAACATAAGTACAATAATTTTCCTCTTTTTTCATAAAATTTCCATCAAATTTTTTTTTCACTCATCTTAAATATTGTAGGATCGGGTTGCTTAATCTAAACAACACTTCACAAGTATTTCTTTCTATAATCTAACATATGCGGAATGTTCTGTTAGATTAATCTCTCAAACACTCAAATGACAAAGTAATAATCTTTGAACAACAATAAGAACACAAGAATAATTTCAAGCTCAAGGATATATTTCTCTCAAAGTAATAAGCGTATAAGCACACTTTAAGCATACATACAATGGGAGGTTATATTGCCGAGGCTACAACCGTATACACTTAGGAATACAAGTTGGGTATACTAGGCAATACATAAAGTAAAGCTTATTCTAGTATGTTGAGTGTCTTAACAGGCTAAGACACTCAGTCATCATCATTACATTAATAGACACTGACTTTACAAAGTACTAATAAATACAAAAGACATTTAATGTTGTTGATCTTCAAGGCTTCAGATGATCTTTTGCATTTAATGCAGCATGGGAGAAGTAAGGCATTTGTCTGACTCATTACATGTTGTCTTTGTCTTTACTCAGACCAGCATGTCTCGTGTCAGTCCCTTTTGTACTTTGAAAGTACTCAGCTACAGTCTTTGATTAAGGAATATTTTCGGAAGTCTTTGTCTGCAGAGGAATGTCTTCGGAAGCTTTTGTTCTTCAGAAGCACCAAGTTTTCTAAAGCTTTGAATCTACTAAGTGTTAATCCTTCCGAAGCAGTTGTCTTGTACACCTTTTGGTAGGAGTAAGTTATCCTTCGGAAGCAATGTTGCTTCCGAAGAGTAACTTCTTCCTTCCGAAGAGTGTTAGTCTTTGTAGCACTTATACTTAGACAAAATAGGAAGTTTGGTGAGCATCAGCCTTTATTAGTCTTTACAGTCTCCCCCTAGGCTGATGCTACCAAAACTTCTTTATGGTACTCTTTTAACAACCTTTTCTCCCCTTAGGACCTGAGCCCTTGCCTTTACCCATATGAGTGCTTGCCTCCCTTCTTGTCCATTGTCTGGATTTTCAAGAGGGAGGTTTTCCAGATCAAAGACAAAGGGTGCAGCCAACATAAACAGTTGTACCAAATTCAAAACCTTTATTCCCCTATTAAGCAGAGAGAGTGAACTCTTTGTGGAGTCTACTGTATCTCCACTTAACAACAGGAACATAGGTGTGAATATGCTGTAGATCATATACATTTTTAGGATTATCTTTGGGCATTGAAGCTCCTGGCTTGCCCTTTGGTCCTTGGGGAGGTGAATCTGGCTCAGAGTCAGAGGAGATGGCATATGTTCTCTTTTTCCTTCTTGTTATGCTCTTCCTTCTTCTGAATCTTGGTTTGTCTTGAGCAGTAGCCTGACTCCTCTGATCTCTGACCTGTTGTTCTTCCACATTGGATCCTACTGCTGCACCTGTTGTTGCAGTAGGCTGTGAACCAGCATCCTCTGCTCTTGATGGTTCTGTTCTCCTCTCATTTCAAACACCGATTCTGACTGTTCAATCCATTGAAGAA
Organism: Mikania micrantha; assembly: GCA_009363875.1. Lineage (NCBI taxonomy): Eukaryota > Viridiplantae > Streptophyta > Magnoliopsida > Asterales > Asteraceae > Mikania > Mikania micrantha. The sequence goes on along the minus strand of CM018689.1, from coordinate 50,070,406 downwards.
GTCCAATAGCTCATCCCGATCCTTTGAAATTACGTGGTTTACAGTCCAAGAATGTCTTGAACGTGCACATTTGTGGGTTTACATGTCCCCCTGTTGGATCATGTGGTCCTGTTTGGTGTGTTTGCGTATAGTTTGCGATTGTCTCGGTAATTCGAGTGTTAATAGGTGCCTCAAGTTCCGTTGCGGTCATGTTAATGTTTCCTCCAACCATGATCTTCCTATTTACAAATATACATAATGAGACTACACCCATCGCATAATCATCATTCATGCATAAAGTAAATGTAACACACTATCATAGTCATTAAGGTAACAATTCTTAATCATTTATGATAAATTAGTGCTTACAATTGTTTGTCAAAGAGATGCAAAACAACTAAACACCAAAATCCACTTTTATGAGTACAACCCACTCATATAAGTTTGTTAATTAGAAAGTAAATGAAATGACTAGATTCCGTCATTTGGTGAACCAACAGTTGATGATGAATCTTCCAGTTCTGCTGGACCAGTCACTGCACCATGCGGGTAACGCATATGCCCAGTGATGAGGGTCATGGCCTCCCCAGCCAAATCTCTCACTATATTGGCTTCAATCGCCGCTGCACCAGCCCGTGCATTGGCTTCCTCAGCCCTTGCCTTGGCTACAGCTACACGTAACTCAGTAGTTTCTAGTCGTGTAGTGAGTTCGAGGATCGTCCCTCGCATCATCCAGATCGTTTCCACCAAATTTTCCTGTTCTTCATTAGTCCTAACCAACTCCCCAGTGAGGTTATCCCACATTTGTGTCAGCCAGTTGTTATTCTCAAGCAACTCTGTGATCATCCCTGCTACTTCCCGCATGTTGCGTATTTCATGCTCCATGCGTGCAACAAAAGCAGCAAATGCATGTTCTAGTGGATATCCAAGAGCAGGTAACGTCCAAAGGCTATTAGCAGTGTTGGCAGTTGGTGGTGGTGGCACTCGTTCTTCACGCACCCAGCTGCGTACGAGGTCAGGAAACCATTGCCAATATTGGCTATTCCCCCTCTGTCGAACATGTGTTTCCTCCCCATAGTGGATTGTATCATCCACTGGTTCGATCCTCCTTGTCATGATGTCTGACAATGCTACAACTTGTTCCTCCGTGTGAGTAGGTGTAGATGATGATGCCACGTCTGTTACATAATGCCATATGTAAGTGCTATACAAACTATTGTGTAAGCAAGTGTCTAATGTCTAACAGTTATAGTCTAAGTCTACAAATGCAAACCTAGTTCGCTATAACCAATGGCTCTGATACCAATCTGTCACACCCCCAATTTTCAACTAACGGAATCATACCGTTTGGGACGTGACAAACCAGGATCTCAGATCATTAGACATAACGAAGACCTCTATATGATTTTCAAACATACTTTGGTCTTAATTTGTAAAATCAAAGTTTAACATTTGCGGAAGCGTTTGAAAACTAATAATAGAAAGTAACTATTGCATAACCATAAATACAATGTTCAATGTTTTAAATTAACAACTAAAGTAAACTGTATGCATGAGACTCAACGTCCTAGTCCCTGCTTGTCCTTGCTTGTGCCTTAGTGTCCTGAGAAAACATGTAAATCAAGTCAACACAAAGGTTGGTGCATACACAGGTTTGTATGAGTAATCACAAATATTTGAACCAGATGTTTGAATAAGCTGTTTGTAAGAAATGTTTGTAGATCACATAATCACACATTGCATAGTCATGATAGCTAGTCATTGTACTATTTACATAAGTGGTCGACACCGAAGCTAACTGTTGTTGCAATGTTTGATAGCCTTTTCCCTATTGTCTAGCATAAACAATAGTAATGTGTGTTTGGTCAGTTAAACACTTGCGTAGATCCCATCTACCAAGTGAGGTTTGTCAAATCCAATAGATCTATCTTCAACTACCACGCTTTGCACTACGGCAAACTAAACGGTTCGAAATGTAAGGCTTTGTAATGCTATGTTTGCACTTATAGTAAACAGTTAACTCATGCAAGTGATACGTGTCTAAAAGTGTATGTTTGTGCATGTTTTCTCCCCCAAAACAGTAAAAGTAGAAAAGGGGCCGTGTACGCACCTGTGAATGTGAGTAGAATGATCAAACACACGTGTAGTCGCGTAGATAGTCCTCTACGAAGAATCTGTGTTTTAATCAATAACGTTGTGTTATTCAGAATTTCGTTTTGTGTTTGAAATCACATACGTGTCAACACACGTGTGTTAATTTGTCTGAAACATTCATATTAATGTAAAATGGTTTCGGATTCATTTGTTCAGCTCATATGTATAGTTACGATTATGTTTACACACACGTAAACACACGCGATTTAAAGTTTCGAGTCAAAATATAAATTTTATTATTTTATTTCGTTCGGAATTCCATTACGGTTTCATCGCAACTCGAATGGGTTAAATCAGAGTTGAAATAAGAAAGATATGAACAAAACCCCAAAAATATCATTTTTGTGCAAAACCGGTGAGGCATGGTCTCGAACCCATGACCTCCCGGACAACATACCCACGCCCAAACCATCTCAGCTAGCCATTCTTTCGTAACAGAGAATCTAAATCAATTCTTTTAACCTTCCTTGATCGGGTTCCCTTATGTTAACCAAAACCGAAAACCATATAGTGCCAATTGAACCCAATTCCATTGTAATTGATTTCAAAAGCACAGGGTTATCATTAAAATAAGAATTTCGAAGCTTTCTGTAATGATAAATTTTGATTTTATGTTCGATTTCTTCAAAAACCCAAAAACGTTTTCATAACATGAACCCTAGAAATCAAATTTATAAAATTCATGTTTGTTTGTTACAATCAATATAGGGTTATCATTAATTAGTAGATTTCGAACCCACCTGAGTAGTTTAATTCGAAAGTTAAGTTTGGTTTCGTCAAAATCCCCAAATCGTTCTCAACGAAGAACCCTAAAATTCAAAATCGTTTAATTCTTTGATTTTACATGAAATTAATACATGGTTTTTGTCACACCCCCAAATTCCCACTCGTGGTGTATGTCCACGTGGATGTGACGTGTCCAGAATCACAGCTCAAGGTCATATAGAACAACTCTATATGCGTTTACAAGTCCAAGTTTGGTACACACCCTTCCCCTTGTCGTCGGGTTGAGTGGCAGTAAAGGCTCTAGCTGGTGTAGATCTTTGTTGTTGCTGAGGTTGATGAGATTGGTGGTGGCTGGGTTCCCACTTCCTCTTCTGGCTTTCTTGAGGCTTCAGATGTTCGCCTCGTTTGGGTAGCTTGCCTTGTGCTACCGCTTGGTCGGTTAGTTTGTGAGCCAGTCGGATAAGTGGTTGGATAGTGGTGAGATCAGAAGCAGTCACCATGCTTTGGATTTGTTCGGGCAGCCCACTGATGAACTGCTCGACCTTCTTGTATTCCGGCGTCACCATTGCCGGGCATAGCTTACACAGCTCATGAAATCGAGTGCAATATTGCTCGATCTCGGATCCCACCATTTTATGCACCCAGAATTCAGCTTCTAACTTCCTGATCTCGTCACGAGGACAATATTCCTCTTGCAGCAGTCGGGTGAAGTCAACCCATGACATGGAGTTGGCACCGTCCAACCCCAAGGTTTGAACATGGGTGTTCCACCATGTGAGGGCCGGTCCCTCCAGTGTACCGGTCGCATACTTGACCCGGTTTTCTTCAGAACATTCGCACATGGCGAATACCGATTCCACTTTTTCCACCCAGCGGAGCATTCCGACAGCTCCCTCAGTCCCCTTGAATTTGTGTGGGTGACAGTTCAGAAAGGATTTAAATGAACATCCTTTATTGTTGTTTCCTTGCGATCCTGCTGTCCAGAAACCAATGTCGTGTATTAGTGTGTATCAACTATACTATGCTAGTCATGTTAGGCGAATGTTAGTACCGTTGTTCGTGCCACTAGTTTCGCTGACGTGTCTGTTCGCCTCGTACTCCGCGAGTACCTTGTTGAATTTACGTTCGACCATCATATCGATCCTTGCCTTTTCGGCCTTGCGTTTTTGTCTGAGAGCATTTGTTCCTCTTCCCGACATGTTTCTATCTGGAAGGTTAGAACGTTAGTTAGCATGTGTTAGAGTGTTAGCCAATGTCATGTTAGAAGTCATGTCAGATGTCAGATCACACGTCATGATAGTTGTCAAGTCAGGTGTTATGTTATCAAACAGTCATGGTCATAAAAGCATTAAGCATAATTCTCATTAATAATAGGTTTGAAGTACAATGATTTTTAAAAGGAAATACACCATGAGTTCTTCGAGCACATCCCGCTCGTCTAGGCCAATACAAAAGAAATACAAAATAAAGTAGTACGCTAGTCCGAGTCCATGGAGACATGTGAAATATCACTGGCAGCGTCTCCGTCATCATCATCCTCCTCGGGATCCTCATTAGGATCCTCATCAAAATCCCCTTCTTCGAGGTCCTCGGCCTCGAACTCAGGACCATCCTCCTGTGGTGGTTCCTCGATAAACTGTGCATCCCATGCGTTAAGCATGGCATTGCTGGCCTGAACCATCGCTTGAGTCTCGGTTATGTCTGTCCGATTCTCAGTGATGCGCCCATCATGCTCCTGCATGATGTCAACTATCTGTCCGTGCTGGGTCATCAGCTGGGACACTTGGAGACGTAGAGTCTCCACCTGCTCCTCTAGCTTGTCGTTTCGCTTCTCCAGCCTATCATTTCGCCTTTCCAGGCGGTCGTTCTTCTCGCGAAGAACGCGAACCTCGTCGGATAGCTCGCCACTCCGCCAGATCTCTCGTCGTGTGCAAGCTACATGGCCGCGAAGGCCTGCTCCAGTGGTACTCCAAGTGGTGGTAGTCGGTGTCCTGGAGTGGTATCACCAGGGAAACGGTATGGAGGTACTCTCTCTCCCATGATCCATTCCTGGATCATGGTGGGAAACCATCCCCAAGGTCGAGCCCGTGCCGCGTCCCTAGTCCGCCTGTCCATTTCGGCGTCCACCTGCGCCACAATGTCGTGGACTCGTCGGCGACTCTCTGCAGCCATGTCGTCCGTCACCGAACGTCTCCCTGCGGTCCTGCCGGCGTCTTCATTGTTGGCCATCCTGTACGTTTCAAGTTGGTAAGTAACAGTTCAATATAAGCAAGAACATCATTAATGTGCAAGTTCTACGTGTAGTGTCTAAAGTTGAGCAATGGCTATAGTCTAAGTTTACTACATGCAAACCTAGTTCTCTATAACCAAGGCTCTGATACCAGTCTGTCACACCTCCAAATTCCCACTCGTGGTGTATGTCCACGTGGATGTGACGTGTCAAGAATCACAGCTCAAGGTCATATAGAACAACTCTATATGCGTTTACAAGTCCAAGTTTGACACATACACTTAATAAAATAGTTTGCAGCGGAATAATAGTTTCATATCATAGCAGCGGAAAATGATTGTTATACAGCGGGAATAAATATGTTTGAATACATAAGTCAAATGTATTTGTTTTCAAAAGTTAAACATAAATAGGAATGCATGAATGTCCCTATGCTCGGTTCCTTAAATGTGCATTCCTGGATGTCCATCATCCTGTCAGTTACCTGAGAATACAAGTTTAAAAAGTGTCAACACAATGGTTGGTGAGTTCACAGGTTTTGATATACATATAGTAATAAAAGTGTGTCATGCTGTTTATCAATGTTAGTACCGAGCCCTAGGCCCAAAGTGTCAGTGCGTCACTACCGAACTAGACTTGTTTGTCCTTGCCTCCGCTATGCCTCGTATGCATAGCAAGTTAGGTCAGAGTTTGCACGGGTTATGACATCCAGTCAACATATTGCCCCGTGGGGTTGGTCATTCCCTAATGGATCCATCCAAACCTACCACGTTGTTCGTACATTAACGGTAAGACTTAGTGAGGGCTTGTTACGAGTTCAACACTTAATGTTTGTCCAATAAACCAGCATACACAAAAATGTTTGTAATAGCAATAATGTTTGACTCGATGCAACTAGTATTCTCCCCCTATTTAAAAGCGTTTGAAAAAGAGTAAAGAGGGGCCGTAAACTCACCTTGGTAATGAAAATGCAATTCAAGCGTAAGCTCCTGATGTAGTAGCACGTGTCGGTCACCGGCAACCTATATCGTACACCGTTCGTGAGTTTGTATAAGTGACCGTGCTAGTGTTTGTGTTAGTGCTCGTGTTTGTACCAACAACCCTTGGTTGTTCATGTTTGTCCGTGTCGGTCCATCATGACCGTGTTTGCTCGTGTTGGTCCACATTGACCGTGTTTGACTGTGTTGGTCCACAATGACCATGTTTGACCGTGTTTGACCAAAGTTGACCGTGTCAAGTCAACGACCCGTTGGTGAACCGTGTGACGGTTGTGAATTGTGTAGCAATCGTGTAAGTGCTCGTCGTGTGCAAAACGCGCAAGTCGCGTCTATGGACAACTTACTATTTATAGTAAGTTTCCATTTTTGGAAAGTTCACAAAGCATAACAGTTTTATAGTTCTATCATGCTCATTAGTCCTACATGATCATGTTAACACTTAGCACATTATCATACAAGGTCACATAAGCCGTTTTCATCATGTTTGAACATAAAAGTTTCCTAAAATGGAAAGTTTCCATTTCTAGCATATGTAACATCGGAAACCATCTAACTTAGCATCTAATCATTATGTTATAATATAATAAGTCATTTAGCATGCATAAATCTTGCAACACGTTGACAAATCGGTTTTTGTAAAAATAAAGTTACTAAATATAGTAACTTTCTAGTTTTGCATAGAAATAACCATTTTAACATTTCTAAACCAATTTTCATATCCTCAAACATCGTAATAACCAATCTAGCATCATTTAATCATGTATATATAACCAAATTTATCATCTTGCAATATATTGCCTCAAAAAGTTACTAAATATAGTAACTATGTTGTAAAATGACCAAAACATTATAAAAATCACATTTTAAACACTCAAATCATCATCTTATCGTCCTAATAGCAATTTCATCTACATGCATGTTCATCATATCATTCATATTACCATTTTGACAAAATAAAGTTTCTAAAAATAGAAATAATCATCAATAAGCCATTTTATCATCATCTAATCATGAAATCATCATCCAATATCATCAAGGTGCATATTTAAACACTGAAAATCATCCCACATACCTTGGGTCATACATGCATGTGGGTTTTTCACCATTTCAAGACTAAATCATGCATTCAACATTTACACAACAACATGGATCATCATAAATCACCATCTAAACATCATAGATCATCATAAAACACCTTAAAATCAATAAACCCAGAAGTAGATCTCGTGCATGTGATGCCATGGTGCTTGCATGTGTGATTTAACACTTGCATGTGTGTGTAGAAGTGAGAATAGTGCATTTTAAACTACAAGGGACATTGAACTACCTTCCCAAGCTCTTTAGATCACTGAGATGATGCTCTAACAGCTCTATAATCTTCTGGTTTGTTGGATTCGATAGGAATCAAGAAGGTGGTGGTGATGGATGCTCCTTAGGGGTCTTCTTACAATGGTCTCAAGCTTCCAAGGGGTGTAAAAATGGCTTCCAATGGAGGAGAGAGGTCGTAACAGAGGGTTGGGGTTGAAGATGGTCGAGAGGTTGAGTATGAATTCGGGTATAATGAGTGAAAGAAGTAGTGTAGGCCAAATGATGATCTTGGGAGCTTAAAAAGCTGTTTTGCGACTCTGGCGCCCCAGGCGTAACGCCTGACGTGGGTGGTTGTGGCTCTGTCGTTACGCGCGAGACAGCCGGATGAGGCGCTAAATTTCCCATCCGCGCGTATCGCCTGATATTGAATGCTCGGGTCAGGCGTACCGCCTGGCCCAATTTTCAAGCCCAATAAGCTTGTTTTGATGTTCTGGGCCCATTCTCGCCCGTTTCTCGACTTTAGAACATCGTTCGAGCGTCGTTTGGACTCTAATCCTCGATTATTAGCCATAATTGACTTGTGAAGTGTTTCTGTGCTCAAGTGTTGTGATGTTCACCAACGTTAGTGTGTTTTGACACGTGTGTGCTGTTTGCCGATAATTCCTCGAATTATCCTGTCGTGTCTCAATGTTCGTACTGTCGTGCCACGTGTCACACTAAATTAAACTAATTCTAGTGCCACGTGTACATAAGGCATTTAAATAAACATTTAAATAAATGAGAAGCTGACCTGGAAATTACGGGGTGTCACAGTTTTCATTCATCTAAACATCACGAAAATGTCTGTGTTCTTTAAGTGGATTTTATAACTCATTTGAATCAAAACCCCCAAACCATCTTTATTCAAGAACCCTAACATTCGAATTCAACCGATTCGTTATTGCTTCATGAAATTGACACATAGATTTGCTTAGTCGAAGGCTTCTGAAACTAATGGTGTTGTTTGATTTAACTTTTAAACCCATTCCGACTGAATCCCCCAAAACCGTTTTCAAGATGAACCCTAGAAATAGAATTTGATCAATTCGATATTAGAACTTGGAATTATCTTGGGGTTATACTTAGTCAGCCCTGTTAGAGGGTGTAGGAGTAAATACTTACTTGATTGGGTGTCGAATTCAAGTAGGTCGACTAAAGGATCGTTCTTCGGCCGGCTCCCAATCGCGTTCTTCAAACCGGAGTTGTTGAGATCAAATTGGTGTGTGATAAGGTTCCTAAGGATGCCGATTGAAGGTTAGGAAACTTCAATTTGAGACATCTAGGTCGAATTATATGGTTTTAGTAATTAATGGCTACGGTTTCAACATTATGGATTGTTAATGGGTTTAATTCATCATTATGTTCGAAATTAATCATTGAATTGATGATGATAATCATCAATGTAACCGTTGTTAGTGATTTAATTCAGTTGTGAATTATTTAACATTCAATTTTGGTTTTAATTGGATTCCTAAGTCGAATTTTGACCGAAAAAGTCAAAATTGTATGTTCTATGTTAGTATAAGTTTAATCCTTGCAATTTGTATTGTTTCTAGACTTGTATTATTCAATTCTAACCCTTCTAGTTCGATATTGTGCAATTTTGTACAATTCCCGTTAGTTTTCGGTTAACGGGGTTAATCCGTAATGACGAATTGTGTCAGTCTTCTTACCCTTTTTGATCTTGATCACTGAAGAGATTGGCATGTTATCCATAGATGTACTTGATGGAGGAGATATTGGTTCCTCTTTAGGGTTTGGGGGGAACATGTTGGGGAACATTGCTTTTGTTACCTCCCCACACATGACTTCTTCTCCCTCTCTGATACCTGCACCAGAGAGGGGAATCTCTATTCTTACTCCTCCCCCTAAACCCAAGCCTCTCATTAGGCTTGCCTTTTGAGCCCTTATCTGCTCAATTGAAGGTAACTCACCTCTGGCAACTTTGGCCTTGATGTCTCTAATGTGCATATCCATGGTTGAGTTCTTCATTGGGCCTAGCTGCCGAGCATGGAAGCCATATTCTAGTAGGAAGGCTTTCAGACTGTCTCTGTAAGCCTTATCCTTTTGTGCCTTAGTTAGCTTCTTTTGGGCTTTGGTTGCAGCAGCTGCCTGTTCTTGCTGCTGCACCTTGTCCAGCTCGGCAGCCAATCTAGGCACCGACCAGAGAAATACCTCATCAAAATTATATCCTTTTTCTTCAAGAAGAGCACAGAGTCTGATGTGCTCTTCATTCACAGAAGTGTCTGGTCGGCCCTTCATCTTTTTGGGAATCCTCTCCTCTTGTTATGCTTCCTCCTCTAGGGTTAGCTTCCTTTTTCCTTTGTCATCAGCAGTTAATTTTACCCCAGAGGCAGTGTCTCCTTTTGCCTAACCAGCTGGTTCATTGGCACTTAGCTCCTCTGTGGAGGAATCATCAATAATGACCGGGCCTTCGGAAACAGCTGCAGCTTCGGAGTTAACCTCAGCATTCACTGTCTCCTCCAGTTGACCAATCACCTTAGATGATTCCTTATTAGTTTCCACAAGGGGCTCAGGAGGGGAGGAGAGGTCTTTGGCAGCCTTTGTCCCAGAAGGGGACACAGGTTCCATGAATATTGGTTCTTCTTGTGTAGCTTCTTCCATGGCAACCTGGGCTGCAGTCTCAGAAGGAGACTGAGTCCCAGAAGGGGACTGAGGTTCCAAAGAGACATTTGTTGTTTGCTTTTCAGTCTCTTTGGCAACCTCCCTAGAATCCTAAGAAGAAGAAGAGGAAGTAGAAGAAACTTGAAAGTAAGTGCCCAAGAAGTCATCCCATTCAGCAGTCAAAGTGACTATGGATGGGTTAACCTCCTGTGCACCTTCCTCATCTCTTGCTTCAGGTCCTGACCCTACAGATGGTGCATTCTCCCCCTTTTTGGTAGCATCAAGGGAGGTGAAAGTGGTTGTAGCAGGATCAGGATGAAATGGATGTAGAATAACCGGGGGACGCCTTTTGAGATCCAGAATAGCAGCATCTTTGTTCTGGATCTCAAGTTGCAGGGCAGCAACCTCAGCTTCTAAGGTGGCCACCCTGGCTTGGAGTCTTGCAACTGTGGCCGTCAATTCCTGTTCTCTGGTGCCCTCATCCACATGAGTGGAGTCCTTGGGCGATGGAGTACTGAGCCTAGCTCCTGCACCTCCACCACCGGAATTTGTTTCTTGGCTCCCTGGATTCCCTTTATTGAGAAGGGATTCAAAGTAGTCCTCCCCAACGTAGGTTGCCACAGGTGAGGTCCTATTGCCTGTACCACTGTCCTGTGGATCTTGATTAAGATCAACAGTAGTGGCAGCCTCACCTGCATTGACCCCTTCAGAACTACTGGGGCCAACCTCTGATAGAATAGGCTCTGGGTCAGGAAACCTTGCCTGTAACTGTGTCACCACTCTGATCAAGGTTTGGGTAGTGGGAGAGAGTGGTTCCTCCACAGTTGCTGCAGAAGCTCCTTGAGCCTGGGTAATAGTATGGGTGGGGGGCATATCTGGATGGTAAGAACCTGGAGACTTGGGAGACAGTCTCTGATCTAATGGAGTTGCTTCATCAGAAGCAGACTCAATTATGGGTGCATCCCTTTGAATATTCTCATATATGTTTTGTGACATAAGCTGAGGGCTTTTAGGCTGGTTAAGGGCAGCCACAGGTTCCAGAGGAAGAACCTGTGGATCAACAAGGGGTGTGGCTTTCACCTTAGGTAGGACTGTGCCCTGAGCAGTCCTTTTCACCTTTTTTCCTTTTGGGTTCAGTAGAAGGAGCCTGAGCAACTGTAGAGAGTTGCACAGGGGTTCGTTTGCGTTTGTAAGTGATTTTTATGGGGTGAGGAACAGAAGTGGAAGGTGTGGGTTCAGCATCTGTGGGGTTAACAGAGCTGTCACCTTCAGGAGTATGTGACTCCATAGATGGAAGAAGGGGAGTGAATTTCCCAGAAAACTGAGTACCCTTCTTCTTTAGTTGTACAAAAATCTTGGAAGAGACCAAGGGCATTTTGTATGTATTCCCAGTTAGAGTGAGGGAAGTGCCCAATTCCTCATTAAAAATCTGTTGCAAAAACCTGGGGTACATACAAAATTTCTTTGGTGACGAAATATTGTCAACCAAATTATTAAAAATAAAAGCAGAGAAGTTAAACAATTGGTTGGAGACCAAACCATGAATAGCCGAAGCTAAGTCAGATGGAATTTGATCCCAACCACCAGCTTTATTGGAAAGACAGTGAAGGAACAAATGTATGAGGTACTTGTAATTATAGGACACTCTACCCTTCAAATAGGTTGTTGAAGGGAGAGGACCTTTGTACCCCATCGACTGAAATGTCGATGCTACCTCATCCTTTGTGAATGACACCTTTCCACCGGCATCATTTAGTCTGAGATGCCGACAGATGGTCTCCACATTGATAGAAACAAGATGAGCATCAACGGTGGCATTGAGAGTCCTACCATTGGAAGAAGAAGAAACAGAACAGGATGCCCAAAATTGTTGGTGATGAGATTCATACACCAAGGGCTGAACAGTGAGTGCAAAGAAATACCTGCTTCCGAAGAAGTGGCTTTCGGAAGGAGTTTAGCAGATCAAAAAGTTTTTCAGAAGAGATTTGCTTCCGAAGTATAAAATTTATACTGTCGGAAGCACTGCTTCTGAAATGTTAAATAAGTTCATCATGCAAAATGTTCTTCGGAAGACACCTTCTTCTGAAGAGTACCTTCAGAAGACTATGCTTCCGAAGCTAATGTATCAGAAGAGTATTGCTTCAGAAGGTAATTCAGCTTCTAAAGTGTTAGACCTTCCGACTGAAGAAAAATAATGCTTCCGAAGACTTAATCTATCTTCTGTAGAGTAGTTACTCATCAGAAGATAAATTAAGTCTACCTTCCGAAGAATTAATTATCAATTTATTTATTTAAAGTTAATCATTCCAATGGCTGTTATTAAATACCTGAATCTTCCTTCATCAAATGCCTTGGTGAAAAGATCAGCCAAGTTGTGTTCTGAATCAACTTTTACTAGATGTATTAACTTCTTCTCTGCACAATCTCTTATGAAATGATATCTTATGTCAATGTGCTTGGTCTTGGAATGTTTGACAGGATTATTGGTGATGGATATTGCACTGGAATTGTCTATCTGAATAGGAGTATTGAACATATCTACTCCATAATCCTTCATCTGATTTTGAATCCAGATGACTTGTGCACAGCAGCTAGAAGCAGCTATGTATTCTGCTTCTGCAGTAGAAGTAGAAACATGACTGTTTCTTGCATTGCCAAGACACAATCCTGGATCCAAGAAATTGACATCCTCCTGATGTGGATTTCTTGCTGATGTTGCAACCTCCATAATCACTGTCTGTGTAAGCCATGAACTGGAAGTCTTCATTTTTAGGATACCATAATCCTAGACTTGATGCTCCTTTGAGGTATCTAAAGATTCTTTTCACAGCTAGCATATGTGAGACTTTGGGATTAGCCTGAAATCTTGCACACACACAAGTTGCAAACATGATATCTGGCCTGCTTGCTGTGAGATACATCAAAGATCCTATCATTGCTCTGAACTGGTGTTGATCAACATCCTCCACCTCAAGATCAGAGCTAAGAGATGTAGTCTTGGACATAGGAGTTCCTAGTGCTTTGCAATCAGAGAGCTTCAATCTTTCAAGAATGTCCTTGACATATTTTGATTGACTAATGAAAATCCCTGTAGGAGTTTGTTTCACTTGTAGTCCAAGAAAGAAGGTGAGTTCTCCCATTGAACTCATCTCAAATTTGGACTTCATTAGTGATTCAAAATCCTTACAGAGAGATTCATTAGTAGAACCAAAGATAATATCATCAACATAGATTTGAACTAGCATGATATGTTGATTAGACTTCTTGAAAAAGAGAGTTTTGTCAATTGTTCCTCTTTTGAAGTTGTTAGCCAGTAGAAAAGAAGATAAGGTTTCATACCATTTTCTGGGAGCTTGATGCAGCCCATAGAGAGCCTTATCAAGCTTACAGACATGATCAGGAAACTTTGGATCTTAAAATCTTGGAGGCTGGCACACATAAACTTCTTAATCTATTTTTCCATACAGGAAAGCACTCTTAACATCCATCTGAAAAACTTTGAAATCTTTTGCAGCTGCAAATGCTAAAAGATTCTGATAGCTTCAATTCTGGCAACAGGTGCGAAGACTTCATCATAGTCTATGCCTTCCTCTTGAGTGTATCCCTGAACAACCAATCTTGCTTTGTTCTTGATGACAACACCTTTGTCATCCTTCTTGTTTCTGAACACCCATTTGGTTCCAATGGCATACTTTCCCTTAGGCAAAGGGCAAGTCTTCCAAACTCCTTGTCTTTGAAACTGAAGAAGCTCCTCTTGCATAGCTTCTACCCAACTATTATCTTTTAATGCCTCAGTAACCTTTTTTGGTTCTATTTGGGATAGAAAGCAGGAAAACAAGCAAACGTTTGCTTCATGCATAGACCTTCTTGTTCTTACACCTTCTTCAACATTACCAATGATGTTCTCAACTGGATGAGTGTTGTGGATTCGAGTTCTTGGAATCACATCCAGTTGAGAAGCCTCATCCATATTGAGTGACTCAAGGTTAGGCAGTACTACTTCAAGCTGAATTTCTGGCAGATCTTTTGGATTCTGAAGTTGGACTATGGTGAATTGGTTTTCTCTGGGAATGTTGTTCTCCTGAGGATTTGCCTCTGCTGAAGGACTTCCTACTTCTTCTTGATGTTGCAAATTAGAAGTAGATTCAGTTGATGGACCTGCCTGAGATGTGTTGTTTGTCTCAGACTGTTACACACCATTTTGTGCTGAAGTGAATTCTGCCAAGATTTGTCTTGAAGCTATTGGCAGTTCAACACGAAAATCATCTTCTCTTGTGCCTTTGGAGGTGTCTATGGTAGCTGTCTGTGAAACTGGAACATACTCTTTCACCAGATTAAATACAGATGTAAAGCTATCAAGATCAAATAACCAATCAGGACCTGTTCCAGGTTTATTGAGAGTATGCTCATTGAATTGAACATTTGCAGACTCCTCAATAACTCTGGAAGCTTTGATGTATACTCTATAAGCCTTAGAATGTGAAGAGTACCCAACAAAGTAGCCCTCTGCTGATTTCTCAGCAAACTTGGCTAAATGATCTTTAGTATTCAAGATGGTAGATTGACATCCAAATGGTTTGAGAAATCCAATGAATGGCTTTCTCTTATGCCAAATTTCATAAGGAGTCATACCATGTGTCTTAACTACCAATACTCTGTTTTGCACATAACAGGCAGTGTTGACTGCTTCTGCCCAAAAAGTTATTGGAAGTTTAGCATCAGACAACATGGTCCTTGCAGCCTCAATTAGTGTTCTATTCCTTCTCTCAGCAACAACATTTTGTTGTGGAGTCCTAGGAGCACTAAATTGTCTTGTGATACCCTTAGATTCACAAAAAGAGTTTAAAATCTGATTCTTGAATTCTGTTCCTTGATCTGACCTTATTATTTTTACATGATGATCACTTTCATTCTCCACCCTAAGTATAAATGACTTTAGGATCTCAGCAGTTTCATTCTTGGTATTTAAGAAAAATACCCAGGTATACTGAGAGAAATCATCAGTGATCACCAAGCAATATGATTTTCTACCAAGACTTTTAACATTTGTGGGACCAAACAAGTCCATATGCAGTAAATGTAGGACTGTTGTAATAGAATATATCTCTTTGGCATGATGAGATGACTTGTGTTGCTTACTTTTTAAGCATGCAACACATTTATCAACACAAGTGAATTCCTTTGTTGGTAAACCAGTTACTAAGTTATTTTTGACAAGTTTATTCATATTTTTTAGGTTTACATGACAAAGTCTTCTATGCCAAAGAGATGATTCATCAAGTGAAGCTTTTGCGACAAAGCAGCTTATATTACTAAGTGGTGCAGCTGTGCTCATGTCTAGCATATACATGTTGTTTCTTCTTGGAGCTTTGAGCAGAATTTGATTATTTGGTACCACAAATCCTGGTTTCAGGACAATGTATTCATGCTCAGTAAACAACATGTTGTGCTTTTGATCACACACCTGTGATACACTTAGTAAATTGTAATTAAGTTCTTTTACAAAATGCACATTCTCAAAGCTTACATTACCATTAGTGATTGTGTCCCTACCTGTTATGTAACCTCCCACTGGATCACTCCCAAAAGCAACAGACCCTCCAAAGAATGGTTCATATTTGTGCAAGTGAGTCTTGTTGCCTGTCATGTGCCTGGAACAGCCACTATCAACTATCCACAAGTTGCCTTATGATTCATGTTGTCCCTGCACATGATCAGAAGTGAGTTAGTTTCTGATGGGAACCCAAGCCCATGTGGTCTTGGGTTTTCCATTTGCATCATTGTAAGTAAATTTCTTTGACATCATCCTGGGTGGGACAGATGATGTGCTTGCTTTTGATAAAAGAGATGGTTCATCAGTTGATTCCTTCTTCTTCCATACTTGTTTTATTTTGTGAGTTGTCAGAAGACTCTGTTTCCTTTGGTAGTCATCGGAAGCTACTTTTCCTTTTCCTTCCGATGGTCTTCTTCCGAAGGAAAAAGGTTGCTTTGGTTTGTTAGAGGCCTTCTTTTCATGAGCTTCCGAGGTTCCTTTTCCATCGGAAGCTCTCCTTTTCTTTGCTTCCGATGCTTTCTTTCCAGAAGCCTTCTTGTTTCGTTTCTTCCAGTTATCGGAAGTATTTGCTTCCGATACCTTCTTGACTGATTTTCTTCCTGATTCTTCTGAAGAAGCAGATAACTTGCTCCAGCTATTCTTTCTTCCTCTTCCTTGTATTTCAGAAATGATTCTGCTTCTTGGATTATAGAAACAATCAGCAGCAAGGTGATTCATCTCACCACAAATCAGACATACAGTTTGATTGGTGAATGGTTGTTTCTGCTTATTCTTGTTGATGAAGATTGAGCTTTGGTTTTCAAAGGTGGATGGTTTGGATGATCCAACATACTTGTTGGATTTAGGATTTGCCTGATTACCTGAAAAGTTTACCTTTCTCTCCTCTGATCTACCCCTTTTGGGTTTGTCTGATGGACAGGTCACATACTCATCTGAAGAGATGTTCTCATTTTTAATGTTTGTAGGCTTGACAAATACTGATTGATTTTTCTTAGTTTTTGTAGATCTTTTCTTAGATTTCTTAGCCTGTTTTTCTTTTACTGGTTTAATAGGAACATTATCTTCATCTGAGCATGTTGAGGTACTTGGGTTTAGATCAGAGAGAGTATCAGTTTGAACCACCTTGTGTAGGTCCAATTCCTCATCATACACAAGGTCAACTAATGGTTTACATCTAACATCTACCATGGAAGTATATGCAGATGGAGGTTCCACTCTGTTATATCCCAAACCAGTCCCATATTTATTCACCAATTCAGTTGTGCTGCTCATCCTGAAAAGTTTCTCATATTTTTCACCTTGGCTTAAAAATTTGTCTCTGTAAGACTCAGCCAATACAAGTTCAGTCTTGGCAGTGGTTAGTCTTTCTAAAAGATTTTTAATTTGACACTGTTTGTTAGTGTCTTCATGTTTTAAACTTGAAATAGTCTTTTCCATTTCATCAATCTTTTCTTTGTAATTTGTTTCAGCCTCAAAGAAATTTGCCTTGACAACTTGTAAAGACTCAAGCTCATTACAGAGTTGAGAATTTATCTTTTTATAAACAGTTAATGTTTCTAAACATTTAGGTGTTCACATGTTATCAGTTACCTTGTTTGAGGAAGATGAGTCATTTGCCATCAGAGCACTGTTGGAAATGGAAGCATCCTCAGCTTGAAAGCTCCAATATGCAAAGTCTTGCTCTGCAATGTGTGCATTGTTTGTTGAGCTTGATGGTCTTTGTTGTGGTTGCCCAGAAGTTGACGGCTGAGTTCCTGTAGACTTGCATTCTCTGGCAAAGTGGCCTAATTGTTGGCAATTGAAACATTTAAGCTTGGACTTGTCTAGACCAAACCCAGTTTTCATATTGTGCCTTTTAAACTGCCTGCCAGTTCTCTGATAGAACTTCTTTGCTCGATAGGAGATCATGGCCATCTGATAATTGATGTCCATTTCCTCTAAATCATCTGCAGGAATGCCATCTAGATCTTCCTGACACAAATGGAAGTAGTTGGTTTCTTCAGCCATAAACGCTCCTTGCCCAGAGGTTGGTAATGTGGTTGGGTTAGAAAGAGGATTTGAGTGTGTGCTTGATGGAATTGAAGTTTCAGGAAAAGTGACAGTGGGTGTGGAGGTAGGATGGTAGATGGGTTGATAGCTCTGGTATGGAAGATTGTTGATGGGTGCATAAAGAGCTGCTGAACCAAATGATACATGAGAAGTTTTAGATTCTTGGACATCTAATTCCATCTGGTAAGCACTGAGAATTCCAAACAATTCTCCTAGAGTCAGAGTTTTCAAGTTTTCTGTTCTTCTGATTGTGACTGAATAAATGTTCCAAGCCTTTGGAAGAGATCTCAGAAATTTTCTGAGCACATCTTGATTCTCCAGTATCACACCTGCAGTAGTTAACTCATCCACAAGTTGGACATACCTTATATACTGAGATGACATATTCTCATTGTTTTGTTGACAAAAGTTCTCAAACTTTTGTTTCAGCATATCCTTCTTATTTTCTTTGACATCATCTGAACCTTCATACATCTGCTTCAAGGAGTTCCACAGTTCTTGAGCAGACTTGCATTTCTTGAATGCATGTATAATGGAGTTCGGTATTGACATCTGAATGAGCCAAAGAGCTTTAGAATCAACTTCCATTTTCTTGTAGTCCTCATCTGAGTACATAGATAGATATTTTGGTACTGCAGCTCCCTCAGCTCCAGCAGCAACAACTGTATGAATGTAAGGATCTTCAAGAACAGACTTCCAGAGTTTGAAGTCCTGTTTCCTGATGAATCTTTCCATTCTGACTTTCCATGTGTCAAAGTCTTCAGGGGTGAACATCGGTGGCTTGTTGAGAGTGCCATTTTCTGTATCATGTTTGTTTAGAGCGGCCATCTTAGACAAACACAGAAAATATGAGTTTTGAAATGATGAGAGTTTTAGAAGAAATAGAACTGGTAACTTAAGGATGATTAGTCACTTAAATTCAAGAGCCAAAGCTCTGATACCACTTGTAGGATCGAGTTGCTTAATCTAAACAACACTTCACAAGTATTTCTTTCTATAATCTAACAGATGCGGAATGTTCTGTTAGATTAATCTCTCAAACACTCAAATGACAAGTAATAATCTTTGAACAACAATAAGAACACAAGAATAATTTCAAGCTCAAGGATATATTTCTCTCAAAGTAATAAGCGTATAAGCACACTTTAAGCATACATACAATGGGAGGTTATATAGCCGAGGCTACAACCGTATACACTTAGGAATACAAGTTGGGTATACTAGGCAATACATAAAGTAAAGCTTATTCTAGTATGTTGAGTGTCTTAACAGGCTAAGACACTCAGTCATCATCATTACATTAATAGACACTGACTTTACAAAGTACTAATAAATACAAAAGACATTTAATGTTGTTGATCTTCAAGGCTTCAGATGATCTTTTGCATTTAATGCAGCATGGGAGAAGTAAGGCATTTGTCTGACTCATTACATGTTGTCTTTGTCTTTTCTCAGACCAGCATGTCTCGTGTCAGTCCCTTTTGTACTTTGAAAGTACTCAGCTACAGTCTTTGATTAAGGAATATTTTCGGAAGTCTTTGTCTGCAGAGAAATGTCTTCGGAAGCTTTTGTTCTTCAGAAGCACCAAGTCTTCTGAAGCTTTGAATCTACTAAGTGTTGATCCTTCCGAAGCAGTTGTCTTGTACACCTTTCGGTAGGAGTAAGTTATCCTTCGGAAGCAATGTTGCTTCCGAAGAGTAACTTCTTCCTTCCGAAGAGTGTTAGTCTTTGTAGCACTTATACTTAGACAAAATAGGAAGTTTGGTGAGCATCAGCCTTTATTAGTCTTTACAAATATATATTACAAACTTATTTTTTATTATAAAATTTAGTTAATTAATTAAATTTATATCAAATAAGATAGAAATTTAGATAATTGTAACGTAAAAAAAGTAATAAGTTACAACTCGTTACATCAGTGTAATTATGAACATTTTGAAAAAATTCAGCTCGTTACATTAGTGTAATTAGGAACATTTTGAAAAAATTTAGCTCGTTACATCAGTGTAATTACGAACACTTTTAAAAAATTCAGCTCGTTACATCAGTGTAATTTCGAAAACTTTAAAAAATTTTGACAAAACTATACTTGAATTAAAGATAAAAATGTGACAAACTTAATGGTGTAATTTTTTTAAAAAATAATAATGTATATAAAAGTTATGAATGTTTAAAAAATTGGGGGTAAACTTTTATTTTAAAAATCAAATCAAGTACATCTAACAAATCTTCAAAATACACTTAAAGAAATCTCAACTACTTATTTTTCCTAGAACTAATACGGACCAGACATTTCAAATTCACTAAATTAGACAACCAATCAAATTGGGTTAATAAGTTATCTCAATTATCATGGGTTATTAATTGATCCTTACCTATATATATCTACCTACTCTAATAAAGGAGTATTCTTAGGGGACACGTGTCGTGTTCTGGTTAAATCTGAACAAGTTTTTCCCACCTCTCTCTCCTAATAAATACTATTGATTTTAGTAATTAACTTATATAATTAAATATTAAAAAATGTAATTTTTCTTCTTCAAATAATTTACTAATATATTCAAATTTAATAAACAATAAGAATAATTCAATTATATCTTATCCTAAATATAATTTTATAATTGTTAAATATTTATTATTATTTAATGCTAATGAATTATATTTTCTATTATCCAACCCGTGTAATACGCTAGTATGTGTATATATATATATATATATATATATATGTGTGTGTGTGTGTGGATGTTCAAATGAGAACCATTCTTACTTAAGAACTAAAGGAACCATTTCTAGCCATAAGTTTAAATAATATAATAGTAACTTTTCATACTTTAAATGAAAATTACTTTTATACCCTTAAATAATGTGTTTATAAATGTGATTCTTTTACTTATTTACAATTTGTTGGTTCTTAGTATAATGAATCCCTGTATATATGTGTGTGTGTATGTTTATTTATTTGGCTGGTTATCACAACATCAAATGTTTTACCTTTTTTCCCCTCTTTTCATCATATAAAAGTAGGTTATGAAGAAGCTCAAATTCCTTTTTCTTGACTTTTCAAAGTTGAAGAGCCTTGACCTTGGGCTGATGCCCAATCTTGAGAGGTTGAATCTTGAAGGTTGTTCAGATTTGGAAAAAGTTTACGTGCATGGTGGATGTCTAAAAAGCCTTGTCTACCTAACATTATCATGTTGCAAGAAGTTAAGGAGCCTTGACCTTGGGATGATGCCTAGTCTTGAGAGCTTGACTATTTCCAATTGTAATGATTTGGTAAAACTTGACGTGCATGGTGGATGTCTAAAAAGCCTTGTCTACCTAAGATTATCAGGTTGCAAGAAGTTAAGGAGCCTTGACCTTGGGATGATGCCTAGTCTTGAGAGCTTGAATCTTTTCAATTGTAATGATTTGGTAAAACTTGACGTGCATGGTGGATGTCTAAAAAGCCTCAACTTATTAGACTGCTGTAAGTTAAAGATCCCTGACCTTGGGTTGATGCCCAATCTTGAGAGGTTACATCTTGAACCTTGTTATGATTTGGTAAAACTTGACGTGCATGGTGGATGTCTAAAAAGCCTTGTCTACCTTAATTTATCACACTGCAAGAATTTAAGAAGACTTGACCTTGGGATGATGCCTAGTCTTCAGGAGTTGAATCTTGAATCTTGTTATGATTTGGTAAAACTTGACTTGCATGGTGGATGTCTAAAAAGCCTTGACTACCTTAAGTTATTACACTGCAAGAATTTAAGAAGACTTGACCTTGGGCTGATGCCAAATCTTAAGACGTTGAATCTTAAATTTTGTTATGATTTGGTAAAACTTGACTTGCATGGTGGATGTCTAAAAAGCCTTTACTGGCTTGATTTATCACATTGCAAGAATTTAAGAAGCCTTGACCTTGGGATGATGCCTAGTCTTTGGTGGTTGAATCTTGAAAATTGTTCAAATTTGGAAAAACTTTACGTGCATGGTGGATGTCTAAAAAGCCTCGTCAACCTAAGCTTATCAAGCTGCCATAAGTTAAAGAGCCTTGACCTTGGGCTGATGCCAAATCTTGTGACGTTGAATCTTGAATCTTGTTATGATTTGGTAAAACTTGACGTGCATGGTGGATGTCTAAAAAGCCTCGTCTACCTAAACTTATCAAGCTGCCATAAGTTAAAGAGCCCTGACCTTGGGCTGATGCCAAATCTTGAGACGTTGAATCTTGAATCTTGTTATGATTTGGTAAAACTTGACGTGCATGGTGGATGTCTAAAAAGCCTTGTCTCCCTTAATTTATCACACTGCAAGAATTTAAGAAGACTTGACCTTGGGATGATGCCTAGTCTTCAGAGGTTGAATCTTGAATCTTGTTATGATTTGGTAAAACTTTACGTGCATGGTGGATGTCTAAAAAGCCTCGTCTACCTAAACTTATCAGGTTGCAAAAATTTGAAATCGACTTTGTTTATTGAGCACCTGGAATCACTTGAGGTTCTTTATTTAGATGGATGGAATTTGAAGGAATTTCCTAATTATATAATAACAGGGCAGTGCAACAATAGTTTGCTAGAGCTTCAACTTTCACAAAACTTTGATATAGAAGAATTACCCTTGTCGATTGGAAATCTTCATAATCTTGTCTCTCTAAATATCCACGGTTATCGTAGACTCGAGATTCTTCCAAGAAGCATTTGTAGTTTACAACATTTGAGAACCCTTAAACTTGTGTGCACTTGCATAAAGAAATTGCCCGATTCCATTGGCCAATTGGAATGCTTAAAGAAGCTCGATTTATCATGTTCACATATTGAACGTCTCCCTGGTAGCATTTGTAAGTTGAAACATCTGAAAAACCTAATTCTTTATCAATGTGATCTTCTTGAAATGTTACCTGACGATGTTGGCCAATTGGAATCCTTGGAGGAATTAAATTTAGCTTATTGCTCTAGATTAAGAGATATTCCAAGCAACATTTGTAAGTTGAAACTTCTCGAAGACTTGAAACTTTATGGTTGTAGGAAGCTTGAAAAACTGCCTCACGATATGGGAAATTTACAATGTTTACAAATATTAGATATCAGGGTAACTGGCATAACTCACCTTCCACCCAACATTTCTTTGTTGAAAGGTTTGAAAATATACAAATCTGATGTGAAAGATGCTGATTTTATTCAATTGTGCTTCAGCTATGTATTTAAAGAACCGCAAATACAAGGATTTCAACAATTAAGAAAACTTGACCTTAGAGGATGTGGCATAAAGGAAGTTCCTGATGCCCTTGGGCATTTGGAACTTTTAGAAACGTTAAATTTAAGTTATACAGATGTTAAAAATCTCCCGGATAGCATTTGTATGTTGAAACATCTAAAAAACCTCTTTCTTGCAAGTTGTGTACTTCTTGAAAAATTGCCTGACAATATCGGTGAATTAGAATCTTTAGAGGGATTATCTTTATCAAAGTGCTACAGTTTAAGAGAGATTCCTAGCAGCATCTACATGTTGAAACAACTAAAAATTTTGAGTTTTTGGCAATGTTTCAGTCTAGAGAAGCTACCTGAAGAAATTGACCAATTAGAATCTTTGGAGATGTTATGTATGAGAAAGTGCTATAATATAAGACAGATTCCAAAGAGCATTTGCTTGTCGAAAAAATTAAAAATATTGGATCTTGAAGGCTGTAGGAGGCTTGAGAAACTGCCTGATGACATAGGATATTTGCAATGTTTACAAGTATTAGATATCTGGAATACTGCCATAAGTCCTCTTCCACAAAGCATTTTTTTGTTGAATAGTCTGAAGTTGTATGGATTCATGTCCAAAAATTGATTCATATTGCTCATAAAATCCTGATGAACTCGATCACAAAGAACCCTTAGAAAGGTACGTCCTCTCCCAGCAAACTTTTACTTCCCTTCCTAGGTGTTTGATATTTAAAATTGATATGCTTATATGCAACTTTGATGAAAATGGATAAGAAAGCATATCATATATTATGAATATAAATAAAGCTGGTGCAAAAATTATTCAATAACAACAAAATTTTGACCTTGAAAAGCCAACATTAAATGAAAAATAAGAAATTGGATATAAGCTTTTAGATATTTGGGGTTTCAACTTTCAACTTTTAATTAGCACATTGAATTGTAACAGGTTTTTAGATATTTGGCCTATGACATTTAAAACACTAGGTCATGGGTTCGAGTGTTCGACTCCTTTTTAAGTTTCTACTTTTTGCGCCACCGCCATTATCTCATCTCTTTCTTTCAACTTAGTTTCTTCATCCTGATCTTCAGGTTCCATGGGCTACACTCCATCACCGACCTCCCAAGAGAAAACAACCCAACCCTAATGACCACCTAAGGGAACCCTAATTGGATTAGTGTTCATACTGTACATGTAAGTCGTAAAGTTATACTTTGCATCTTAATTTTGTTTTGATAAAATTTCAGATCATCTGACCATAATATATCTCCACACTAATAAAGTAACAAATAAAAATAATTGTGGGCACTTGCCACAATTATAAATCACCTACATTTTGGTTTTTCCGCTTCTCTCTCCTATTGATTATTTATATTTATTATTTAGTTAGGAATTATAAATTATAACTAGGTGTACACCCATCTAGTGGTTTGGAATGTTATGTCATCATGACATTGCTATGCTAAATCGTATATTAAACTAAAAAACGTTTTGTTTAACAACAAAGTACAAAATTTTTACAATAATCAACCTGTAAATAACAAAGTATATTAAGAAAAACAAAAAAAAAAACAATATTACGGTGTAATTGTTAAATATTACAAAGTAACGGTCATATAGGTAGAAAAAGTTTGATCATATAAATTTAAAATGTTTAATCACTTACATTTATATATATAAAACTAGTGAGATGCTCGCGCGATGCGGCGGAAAACAAAACAATTATACTACTGATTTTGGCTTGTTAAAAGCTTAAACCACCTCATTTTTGTCAAATCAACTCTTTTAACTAAAAAATTATCATGATAAAATTCATAATTTAAAATGCCAAATATGATATGACAAATGAAACCCCTAGTTACTTTTCAACATTTTAAAATAATATCAGAGTTGGTCCCAGCAAATTTTTCATTTTTAAAACCTTGTTTGACCTTCTTTATTTAATAATATTAAACAAAGTTTAACGCAAAAGTAAACGTGTCACACATTTTACAATACTTATTTACATATGTAAGTTTAAACCCAAAATTTCAAACGGTTGCAACAAGGTTTTGCTCGTTCGATTCCTGCTCCACCTCGATCCTTACAGCCGTGTACGTCATTTTTGACCTACAACATCACACAATAATTCACATTAGTTCATAAGAACTAAGTAAGTAAACCCCAATGGTTTCTCAACAATAAAATGTAAAAATACATTTTTCACAATCAACATTCAAACTGAGTCATTTCTATTCGAATTGACTCTCACAATATATAATATCACATTACCAATCGTCAACTATTGCTCACAATAGTTTAATCAATATTACACTATGGGGTTCACATTCCTGTGCTTCCACCATAGCCAATTGCCAGCACATCTGGCTATCCACCATTGTGGAGTCATAAATAATTCAAGTCTTAAGATACCCACCGGTACTTCCATCTAAGACAATTGCCAGCACCTCTGGCTATCCACCATTGTGGAGTCATATTTATTAAGTCTAAGATGTTCACCCACCGGTACTTCCATCTAGACAATTTCCAGCACTTCTGGCTATCCACCATTGCGGAGTCATATTTATTAAGTCTAAGATGTTCACCCACCGGTACTTCCATCTAGACAATTGCCAGCACCTCTGGCTATCCACCATTGTGGAGTCATATATAATTTAATCAAATTACTATGATGTTCACCCAACCGGTACTTCCATCATAGAAGTCCCACACTATTATTTACCAAGGTATTGGATTTATCATAGGTTGTTGAACTTTTATTATTCAACATTCCCCTATCACCAATGCCATATTTATTGTATAATTTATTCAACAACAATTTCAATATTTATTATGTGATGTCATAGTTGTGGGATTACTTACCTTAATCAGATAAGGGATTAGCAACTGCAGGCTCCTTTCCTGCTCTATGACTAGTGGTTTGACTTCCACTACCACCACCTAGTTGCAAAATACATATATACAACTAGTTTCAACACGTATAGCACATACAATCAAGTTCAACACACTTGACTGATTTGACTTGCTCAAAGTCAATTTATCACATAACTGACTCTATCTTACTACGTTTAGCAAGTTTTAGTCAATTATCACAATTATTCATATTTCATGCCTCCCCAGGCATTTTATCAAATAATTGATGTTCATTATATTAGTTACGATCTTTAACTATTTTTATTATTCAATATTTTTATTTAAGATCATAACTTGTTAATAATTTTAACATCAATTCATCAAAATCATCATTTAATCTATGGATTATAATCCATAATTTATTTAAAATCATATTCAACACATCCTGCTAATTATCACACTATGATATGGGTTTCATAACAACCGGACATTATCCCGGCTTCAAAACGAAGATTTCACCGTCAAAATTTCACGTTCTTCGTTTCTAACAATCCCTAGTTATCAACTAGGCAATAATCAATACCCATAATCATAGTATTACAATCAAAACTAGATTTAATCCACATAATATTAAACTAGTAGGATAAAACAAACCGTTACCTGTTCTAACGGATTTCTATGGTTAAAACAGCGATCGGGACTTGAAAACACGATCCTATGCGCGATCTGGATGTTTAATAAGCTTGAAATAGTGTTTGGCTGCTCAAAAATGGATCTTGGTCGTTTGGGGTTGAAGAAAGACCGAAAATATGGAAAAAATGAAGTTCCCGACGCAATCTGATCCTTTACAACATTTTAGACCGACATAAGACGTCAGGCGCACCGCCCCGGCCCGAAGTTTGGCCCGGGGCGTACCTCCCCACGTCATCCCACCCAATTTTTAATCTTATCTTGTTTTCGCGATTCCGGGAGCATACGAACTCCGTTTTGTGCACGGTTTTCGCCTACGTTCACGATTTTTCGAGCTCTTTCCAATGGTTATAATCTCAAGACCTAAAGAGTTCAAAATATTTGACCTCTTATCTATTGCTATATTCGATTCAGTGTATCTTGAAATCGGAGCCTCGTTTCGCGATTTCGCTTACACTCATTTTCTTCATTTCCGAGTTATGATTCTCGACATGAAATCGGTTGGTCATCTATTTGAATAAGCATTAGGTGATGGATGTTTCTTTGCGATCTACTAACGCCATTTTTCACCTACTATCAACCTGTA
Source organism: Mikania micrantha (assembly GCA_009363875.1). Taxonomy (NCBI): domain Eukaryota; kingdom Viridiplantae; phylum Streptophyta; class Magnoliopsida; order Asterales; family Asteraceae; genus Mikania; species Mikania micrantha. The sequence continues at coordinate 50,043,425 of CM018689.1, read as the reverse complement.
ATAATTAAAATTGTTAAATCATCGTGGATTTCAAGCACAACCAAATGTGCTCTTGTCATAGATGACGTAATCTCACATATTTTCAAATCACAACAACCACAATCGTTTGATTAACAATTATTCACAATACATTCATTATTAAAAACCGGTTGTTACAACAAAAATGTCAAGAAATAATTTTTTTGATTTAAGGGGGTTTTCTTTTATAGGTATTATATGACACTTTATTTTTTAAATGTATTAATATGAGACAAACTAAAAAGTAAAAAGAAAATCATTTACTTTATGGTTCTTAAAGCTTTGTTTATTGTACTTTATATTCTAAGAGTTGTAAAGCTCTTAATTTTAAAAGTTTTTGGTAAAAGGCTATTGTGTCATTCCTATATGTATTATATAGTAGTATAGATGAGTTTATAAGTTGACGTAAAAAGTGTTGATATGTTGAAACAATAAAAAAGACAGTTATATAGATTTTTTTAATAATTTTTAAAAATAAATAGCAAGTCCTTATAGTTGATTTTCATTACGTTTATCATCTGTTATTAATTTTTCATTGCATGAAGCTTATGTTCTATTATAATTGTGGAGATGTTAAAATCTATTATGTTGTTTATTACGTCTTAAAATTTTGTTTGATGGGAACTCCGTTTGATTGAAGTTATAATAGGTTAGGTAAAATTTTATTTAATCTTCTATCAACATAATTCTTTAAACGTGTTAAAAAAGTAAACTTAGTTAGAAAAGGGTAATAGATATAATTATTTTAACCAATGATCCTTAACTCAAGCGGTTGAGAGCAGGTACCCTGTGACTTCAATATTAGGGAGGTCACGGGTTCAAGTCCTGGCATGGACAAAATAGGGGTTCCATGCTAGGCTAGGGGGTTTTCTCTCACCTATGGTGGGTTTCCTCTTATAGGGTGTGGATATGATCGGGTGGATCTATGACCCGTCAGTAATCCAAATTGCCGTTTAAAAAAAAAAGATATAATTATTTTAAGTTTATATTTTCTAATTTGGTAATTCGGAATTGGGCTTATAAAGTTATAAGTATAAGCAACGTACACGAGCCCAACCAAAGATTGGGTTGAGATAAATTAAACTCATTGCACATTTGATCGATCAAAATCCCTATTATCATTTTTCCTCATATCCAGAGGGTTACATTGTGGGCGCCTGACCAAACTCCGCACCTCTATAATCCAAGTTTCGATTAAATCGATCGGTATGTGTTCTACACCATTTTAGTAGATTGCACCTGTTTGATATGGTTAATGATTTATATGGTCTGAGTGTCTCGTCAATCATTCGACTCGTTGTTCGATTTTTGATTTTTTGCCAAACGATCATATCGAGCTGTTTGAATATTCGATTAAGGCGATATGTAGTTTTTCTGCAGCGTTTTTATATCATTTATCTCTTTGGCTTGGTGGGTTCTTGCTATTTCTACGATTTCGGTATAGATTAGGGGTTTTTTTTCAACTTATAGTTGTTATATTTGTTTTTGTTTTGAATTATCCTTTATTGTATTGTCTGATTCAACTTATGTCTTCATGTTTTTGATGTTTATTTTGGTTTTTTTACACTTTTTTATGTGTGTTTTAGAAATCACGTTTTTCTAGAGTTACTGTTGTGCTTGTATCTATTATTTGCGATTGTAGGCTTAACATAGTTTGTGATCCTGATGTGTAAACTGGTTTTTTTGTGAAAGATATGAATATTTTGAATAAATTTATCATACTAAAAGACCAAATTCATGTGTATCGTTTTAATTAATGTATTATTATTAGTATTTTATGTACATGTTTAGTATAATTATTATATATGCCTATGTTCATATGTTCATACATTCTATGTTTATATCAGAACAAAGAGCATTAAAAATTGTATGTTTTACTAACCCAAAGAGAGAATCATTTAAGTTCTAGCAATGCAGCAAATTGAAAAGTTAGATTATGTGTTATGCTTTCCAACAAAGTCCTGAATTCAAGTATTATGTTGCAGGTTGAACCAAATTCTAACAGCCGAGAACATGTTTGCATTCAGCCTTTTTGAGGTTTAAAACCGCTCATTATGTATTTTATGTCACTTGTTAAAAAAGTTAAAAAATAAATTAAAATACATTTCAATTTTTTTAATAATAAATCGGGTAATTTATTTAAGTGTACTTTCTATGTTGTTTATTTAGTTTTTATATAAAGTTTAAAAAAAACCAGTTTCAATAATTTGAATGACTTAATTTTCTGTAAATAGTTTTTTTAAGAAATGTTTTATCTTGCGGTGTATTCAAAGTGTTTACTTAAGTATTTGATTTAGTTAATTAAAATTCCCTATGTACTTTTATGTATAATTTTTTTCCAGCTCTTTAATAAAAGCTTTCAATCAACCCTACAGTCCTACACCTTATCATTTTTTCATTCAGGTATGTTTCGTATATTTATTTATTTTTTCATCTGGCGAACTATTACTTTATTAAACAAATATTTTATTACTTAGATGATTACTTTATGTAGGCAGAAGTTGAACCTTGCAACATATGGGAGTCTTACAGCATCTGCAAAAATTGTAACAAACCACTTTTGTTTAAGGTATTTTTGTTTTGCTTTAAGGGTTCTGTTTAACTTCATAATGACTCAAATAGTAGTATTATTATTTATTAATAGTATCAATAACAGCATTAGTCTAATGATACTAAAAATAATACTAATAACAATAATAACAAACTACATCACCTTAACGTAAGCAGAAAACAAATAAAAATACAACGTAAACAAAACCACAAATTGGTTTTTAATTTTAAACCCTCAAGCAGAATGAACATCAAACTTAAATTCATATATGGTAGGTAGTGGGTATGAAATAGAACATCAAACTTTAATTCATATATGGTAGGTAGTGGGTATGAAATAGAACATCACTCTTTAGCTTCTATTTTGTGAGATGCTGTAGGCATTACTTTTACGCCCTATTTGCGGTGCACGCATATAATGCATATATGTGTGTGTCCTTAAGGGACAAAAGTAAAAGTACACTAATTTTAACATTATTTTAATTATTTTATGAAAATAACGTTAAAATCATTGGGATTATCAATTTCAAACGATAACTTTGAGCCTGGAACTCTTTTGGAGCAGCCTCTCTATCCCAATTGGGATAGGGGTAAGGCTAGTATCTATCCTTCCCCCCAGACCCTACTGAAAAGTGGGAATATACTGGGTAAGGTGGTTGTTGTTGTAGGCATTACTTTCTTTGTGAACATCCACCTGCATTTTTATTATAATAAACTATCATGGTAAAAAAATGAAAAACTACACACATGTTTTCAAAAAAATAAATCTAGTGGATAGTATAAATCCAGTTAAATCAAATTTCTGAATGCAAAACTATTAAATCAAAAACACGTTTATAATCATTTGATTATTTCCGTCCAAAATGAAAAAAATCTTTAGCAATCTAAGTAAACAGAAAGGATAATAGCTAACATGGAGTCATGGACCATAAGACTGACCTATGGTTTCAATATATTGGGCCTAAGGTATTTTGGTTCATACGCAAATCGCAATCCTTGTGAATTAGTAAAAGATAAACACATGTTTACTTTTATTAATATGTAAAATTAAAAAAAAAAGTTAAATAAAATGTATATAATATATGACTTACGTTGTATCTTGAAGAAACATGACAAGTAAAGTGATACTTTAAGAGTTCATCCATGATGATTTTCCCAACGACATATGAAACAAAAGATACTGTTTTATAATTACATAAATAGAGCATTGTTGAAAAATCGGTAATTCATTGAGCAATTCAAACGTACCAATAATATACTTTTCAGGTTCTTGTCATGCATGAGAGTTTTAATCATAGGAATCTATGGATACAATTGGAACCGTCCAGGAATCAAACTAATATAGAGAATAAGGCCTGTCACTTGGCTAACAATTATTTTGGAATTACAACAAACTATAAAGTAGCCCTCATGTTTTGGGCAGGGTTGTAAAAATCGGCCTAGGCGGCCGCCTAGGCGTGCTAGGCGCCCGGCTTCCTTGTAATTTTTGCCCTAGGTGGTGCCTAGGCGGGGTCTAGTCGGCCTAGGCGCCCCCTAGGCGGCCTTTTTTTTTTTGGTTTTTTTTGGTTTTTTGGGTTTTTTGGCTTTTTTCGAGTAAAAAGGACCAGATAAATGATTATTCGAGACATTTCTCAACCCCAAATACGTAATATGTCTCTAAAACATCAAATCCAACATCTGAAACGTTGAACCCTGCCACTAAACATCGTAATCCATCTATAAACTCTGAATTTTGTGTTTAAGTTTTTAATTTGAAGTACTTGACTTAGTATGTTTAAGTTTATTTTTTGTGTATATAATAAATATTTGTAAAATTACATATAAAAATTCCAATCCGCCTAGCGCCGATTAATCCCTAGGCGGTACCTCGCCGCCCGACTAGCGCCTAGCGACTTCTACAACCATGGTTTTGGGTACTCACGGTATTTGAACTTTTCAATTTTAAAGTAACTCAACCTTTCATCGCAAACGGAACCACAAATTACGTTATGGATCATTAGTGGTTGTATTGAAACCAATGAGATACTTACCTTGCTTAAAACCACTTCCTATTGGAAAGTTTACCAAACTCAAATTGTTATACAATTGCTCCTGTAGTAGGATACTGAATAACACAAAAGAAACAATACACATGTTAGTGCATCTCAAAAATTTGAAATCAGCAAATTACACAAAAATAATGTATACATAAAACAAAACATAAAATTAGAACAAAAATACAGAGTACTCATATCAAAGTGAACTCATGTATGTTAGAATAAATCAGATGAGTCTAAATATTCTAAACCTTCCATAAAAGTTGTTAGAATTACATTTATTGACTTATCTTATTTGTTTGCAGTTTCCTCTTAACTCTTGTGACTTCATATCCTGCAAAAGTGACTTCTTGTTACAACTTTGATTAGAGGTATTTGTAAGAATCAAATAGTAGACTAAATAGTTCAGTTATACATGTCGAATGATTGTTTCCGATGAGCTACTGTTCTTTTCCGTATATTAACCTGATGTATAGACAGTTTCTTCTTCTTTTTACCTTAGAAGTGTTTATCATCGTGCTGTATATAGGGGTAGCAATGTTAACTTCTTGATCCACGTTCCACTGTATCACAAAGTCAAATTTAAATTTACATTCGTACATGTATATTTTGCAGTTGAAAAAATAACTGTTTAAAGTGGTAGTGGGAAGTTAAGTTCATCTCAGCAAAACATGGTAACTGCAGCTTCTTAGGGGAGAGGTACTTGTATAAAAACAAACCGCCTTCAACCGCTGCTTCTAGAAGCATTTTTAAGACTTTAAACGATCAGGATGACATAAAAATTTGATCAAACAGTAATGATTAGTCAGTTTGGAAGTTAATTTAATGGTGTCATCTTCTGCTCATGATAAAAAGGTAACTATAATGTTACATGACACTTAACTAAGATGTGCACCTCACTAAGAGGATACATGTCACTCTAACAATTATGCCATGTAATGTCATTTTACACATGTCAACACCACACACATCCTCATAATTGATTTATCATATAAATAATTTAAAACTTTCCTAAACAAATTATCTGTTACATAATTTTTTGAATTATATGCATTAAGTGCAACTTTATTTACCTTTTAAATTGCAATCATAACCAAAAACAAACTTTCCGTTGCTTTCATACTATGTTTTTTTTGTTATAAAAATATATTATAATACAGTCAACCTAAAATAATATTTATTAATTAAAAAAATGTTAATAAAATGTAACGTATTTGCTATTTTGATGCACACATTTATTCTAGTATGAACTAAAAAATGTTTTATACTTTTAAATACGTTGCTTATTTATTATCCTAATTTATTGATAATTGATTGTTCATTATATAATTACCTCAAAACTTTCCTAATTAAATTTTAAAAATTTAGAACATATTGAAACATTGTACATTTTCATAATCATACTTTATTGTATCCTCCTTTAGTGATTTGTCACTCTCTATGTATTCTTCATACTAGGTATGTCAATACATTTCGTTCTCAACGAAGATCGAAGGTTTGTTTTCCATTTTCTTCTCGTATTCGCCGGAAATCGGCCGTTTTTTGGCCGATTGGTGGCTGTTTGGTGGCCGATTGGTAGCCGATTAGGACCAATCAGAACCGATTAGGTCCGATTTTGACCGATGTTGACCGACTAGCGATTAATTGGCCGATTTGAGGAAAATTAGTCGGGAACACCCTGATTAGCGCCTAATTCCGATTAATCGGCATAGGAATTGCGATTTTTACAACCATGTTGTGGTTATGTTAAAAGCTTCTTTCTTTTATTCGGACTTGGGACCATTAATTCTAAACTTAACTAAACAACCAAACTAAAATAGTTAAATTCTACAAAGTTCCAACTAAACCAATTATACTAAACTAACTAAACAACCAAACTAAATAAGTTCCACAATTTTTACAAAGTTAACAATTGAAGTAACTAAGTAATATGTTATACACCAACTTCCAATTAGCATAACAAAAGAGAGCTTAACTCAATGAGACATAAAACGAAAGAGATTAACTCAATGAAACCCCATGATTGTTTTCTGCTAAGGTTTTTTCAAACACTGGTAGGCAATTTTATTTCATGAATCAAACGATACATAATCACCCTATAATTGCATACATGTATCACCAACAAATAGTACTCATACCCTCAATAAGGAAACTGACAGTAAAAACCAAAATTTAAAGAAATAAATCTTCTATTGTGCAAAGAAAACTCACTTAATTTGTTTGTTCTTGCAAGCTTTAGACGCATGATCAAATTTCTAGCGAGCAAGCGATTCTTGAGAAACAGGAGGGAAAGATTGAGTTCTTTGTTCACCGCCTGAATAGGTTCAAACACAATCCCTTCAAGGGGACTGTCGTTTGAAGAGCCACCCTTCACCTGCGCACAAAGGACGGTTGCCAGCATCACAACAGAAGATGTGAACGAATATCGGCCGGAATTGTCATTGGTGGGGGCTGAGAGAATCTGAGAGACTTAGATGAGAGAATCTGGGAAACTGAGATAATGAAATGATGACATGCATCCTCGACTCCTCAATTCCTCTACATTTGTTGTGCCTCTGTTAATCATTTGAGTCCCTTTGAAACCTGCTCTGTTGTCCTAAATGTCACACCCCCATCTCTCACTTTACCTGATATAGTCACTGAATGACGCATGAAGTCGGTAACTGTTGTATCATGTCGCGGAAGCTTGATGGTGAGGCCGCAGAGATGGGTGTGACTGATTGTTACTTTGGTATCATACATCCATGGCAAACCATACACACTATATATTACATCATAACTATAATATTATACATTAAGTTTCAACATTCTTAAACAACATTAACCAGTTATAAGTTACTAAACGTTTCTTGTAATCGTGCATCCTCACTCTCGCACTTGTTACCTTCTTCCTGAAAAAGGTTTTGTAATATAAATGATTAGCAAGAATGCTGGTGAGTTCGTAGATATGATAACGTGATATGATATGCTATGACATGTTGAATATGTAGACACACACAACTTTATGAATATGATTCACCATGAAAACCCATAACCAAAGCCTATGTGACTGTAATGTAATTGGCGGTAATACCCGAAGGTAAGACCTTAGCCTCACTCTTAATGCCTATCGTTGCATTAAGCTGTTATCTTGTAATGTAATAAATGGTAACATGCATTCACACAAGGGTAGACACTATCTACCCGTGAATGGGGTTGTCAGCCCGATAGTACTATCATTGTTATCATCCGGCTCATCTATGAGTTTATTGGTTATACTTGTTATGTGAGGACTTTTACGATAGTATGGCACAATTTTCATGTAATCATCAGACAAGAGTTGAAATGTATAAGCAACATATAATCATGTCATTGTAATTGAATTATGTAATCATAATGTAATTGTAATGCAAACCCCGAGTTTTAGAAATCCGAAGATTTGAAAAGGGGTAATGAAATCATCTGAATATACCACTGTAATTGAAATACGTAATCATATTGTTATTGTAATTAAGTCCCCGAGTTTTGGAAAACAAAACTTTAAAAAGGGGTCTATGAAACTCACCGGTGTTGTTGCAATATTACACACAGCTTCAATTGAATTCTGCATATAATTAAGATTTTATAAGTTCTTTGTATTCAATTTGGATTACCAGAACATTCCTTGACATTAAATATCAAGGATAATGTAATTCAATTCATCAAACTGATTCTGAATCATGTATTTATTCAGAATCAATGTCATAAGGTCATAAGTTAATTTGTAATATTAAAATCATTGATTTTGTTTAGCAATTGAATTCTTATATTCATTTGATTGTAAATTAATGATAATTGCATTCCGTTGTTAAAACCAGAATCCTAATTGACTTTCAGATCAAAAATCGTTTTCCAGATTACAAAATTGATTGAGAAATCGAGTTCGGAATGCGAAATCGATTGAGAATATGTTTTCGTATTGAATTTCAATGATTAAAGTAAGTCTTGTATTGAAACCGAAGTGTTAATCAGAATTCAGAAAAAAATCAGGTAATCGGATTGAAAAACGGTTTGCGAAATCGAGTCTGGAATGCAAAATCGATTGAAAATATGTTTTTGTATTGCAAACCAATACTTAAATTGAGTTCTGTATTGAAACCGGAGTGTTAATCAGAAATCAGATAAAAATCAGATTATCAGATTGAAAAACGGTTTGCGAAATCGAGTCCGGAATGCAAAATCGATTGAAAATATGTTTTCGTATTGCAAACCAATACTTGAATTGAGTTCTGTATTGAAACCGGAGTGTTAATCAGAAATCAGATAAAAATCAGGTTACTGGATTACAAAACTGTTCACGAAATCGAGTCCGGAACGTGAAATCGATTCAAAATATGTCTTTTTTTATCGAAAACGGATCATCGGATTGCGAACCGGAGCACGAAACGCAGTTCAGAACGCAAAACGGACAAAATCAAAGTTTTGGCCGGAATATTCTCCGGAATATTCTGCCGCCGGCGACTTTTGGCCGGAGATTCGCCGGATTCCAGCCAGCAACGGCGGCCGATGGTGGCGGTGCGGCGGCGGTGCGGTGGCCGGAGGTGGTGGTCCGGTGGTTGCCGGTGGCTAGTGGTGGCAGTTCGGTGGTTGTGGCTCATGGCTCGAGCCGGTTGGTCGCTGGTCCGGGCTGGCCTTGCCATGGCCGAGCCGGTTGGTCGTTTCCTATTACGATCTCGGTAACGACTAGTGCGATCCCGGTAACGACCAAGACGATCTTGGTAACGATCAGCCAAGGGCTGCTCCCAGGCCGCGCCAGGGCCGCGCCTGGGCCGCAGTGAGCCATTCAAGGTTTTTCTGAGCCAAATCAAATTTCGTCGCACTTTTTCCGGGCAAAAATCTCCAGATGCTATTTTTTTACATATATCTAGTGTTTGGTGAAGAAAAATCTCAATTTGGACAACTTTGAAAAATCCACTTTTTGGACCAAAATGCCCTTTTTCATGGTTTTTCAAGATCTGATGATTTTCAAACTTCATCAATTATTCAAAACATGTTTATTTAAGTCATATGAAGCTATTAGAATCAAGTATTGAGTTAGAGACTTACTTGATGAGAGATTTGCTTGAAAAACCATCAAAAATCCTACTTTGGAAGCTTGATTCTTGGTTTTCCTTATTCTTGAGCTTAGATACCACTTGGAACTGATGTTTGAGATGGGTTTTGAGTTCCAGAAGTTGTGAGAAGGCTCTTGGTCGAATTTGTGAAGTGGGGAAGAAAGAAAAGTGTAGAAATCTTGACCAAAGTCAAGATTTTTGGATTTTTATGGCCTAGGCCCTTGTTCTCCAAGTTTAGATAGTTTTATTTTGGCCCTATCTAGCTGATTTTAATCAGATATGATAAGATAGATATGGACATAGCATAGACATGGAATAAAATCAAGGGTTTTGTTTGATTTTTTCCCATTTTTGCGATTATTTATTCGGCTTTTCGCGTTTAGCTTCAGGAATTGCTAATAATGATCAACTATCATTGTCATGCTTCCAATTACATCCCATTATGATTATAATGTGATTAGGAAGTTCGAGTAGTCATGAATTTGCCAATTACGCATGCCAAATTGCATTTTCGCAGATTTTCGCAATTTGACATATCGAACTTAAGGACTCTTTGATTTCGTTATGTTATCACTTATTTCACTTCAATTCATCATATAATTGATATCAAGTTAGTTTTGGGCCATTGAATTTGGTTTTTGGTCATTATTATAAAAATTTCGCGTAATTCGGCAATTTTGCACAATGTCATTTGTGATTTGTTTCATCTTGTAATTTCCTTACATATATACACAGATTCACATATATATACATATTCAATCATGATTTAATTAATTAAAATGTTAATTCATGAATTTAGGAAATTACCTTGTAGTAAAGAACGAAATGTCACACTAAACATCGCCTCATCTCTTTGAATTCTGCGGTCTGTTTTGGGTTTTGTAACCCTAACAAGTAGCTACTGGAGCTACTACTCGCCTGACCGCAACCATGAATTAACATTTCATATTTGAATTTGGAACGATTATAGAAAAAATTGAAAATGGGGCCATAATCTACCCACTCTAATAAATGAGTATTTATAGGGGACATGTGTCACGTTGTGGTTAAATCTGAAAAGGTTTTTCCCGCCTCTCTCTCCTAATAAATACTATCAATTTTTAGCAATTAGATTACATAATTAAATATTAAAAAATATTATTTTTCTTATTCTGATAATTTACCAATTTATTAAAATTTAATAAACAAAAAAATAATTTAATTATTTCTTTTCTTAAATATAACCTTATAATTATTAAATATTTATTATTATTATTTAATGTTAATAAATTTTATTTTTTATTACCAACCTATGTAATACACAGATCTCTATGCTAGTTATATATATATAGACCCCAGTGAATTAAACTATAATAAGAAGCAAATCTAGCCATTTCAAATCCTAACCATTTAAATTAGGTGGTTTTGGTGGGTTTCAAGCAGTTTACGACAGTTTTATTTTATCTTCTCTTTCATACGCTCGAATCAGTTATGCGGTTTCCAGACGGTTCTTCCATCCTAATCCGCTTACTAAATCAATCCATCTTCTCATTTCTCTAGCCCCACCACCAACATGCTCACAAATCATCAATCGCAGTACCAATACTATAGTTTCTCGATTCAATTATCAATAAAAGCTACTGCAACAACATCGTAATCTATTTTCAATTTTATATCGAAGGTGTGCTATCCTGCTGTTTTGAACCAATTTTTGATGTTTGTTTGATTCCGATTATCTGGATTCTTAGTTTGCATCACCACATGATCAGGTTAATTCTTTGATCTAGATTGTGGTTTCGATCTGATGAGGAAACAATTTAGGGTTTACTAATATGTTAACTGTTAAACATCAAAACTTGATCCTTTTGTAATCAAATCCGATTGTATTTCAGAATATGTACTTTCAGATCATGTGATTTAATGATTCATATCTACGTGGTGGTGATTGGTGATTCTCATATGTTGATACATGGATTGAGTAAGGACTATGCCTGATTATGGGTTCTGGACTTCTGGTGACTCTGATAAATGCATCATTCCACTGGTATGTTCTCTGTTTTTTACGCTGTTGATGTATCGGAATACGGGTCGGGCTTGAGTCGGGCTAAGTCATGCCTTGTTATCCCGAACATGGATCCTGACTTCAACCAAATAGAAGATCTACGTTAGAGGGCCCGAGGGGAATATCCCCGAGGGCACTCCGACGCTCAAGTCAGTAATTTATACGAGATAATAGGATGTATATCATATAAACATATAAACAAATATATAAAGATAAAGAATGAGACTTAAGAGTCTCCTGTAGAAATATATGTGTGATATTTGTAGGGATAAAACCATGAGACTTATGAAAGTCTCTTGAGAGGATGTATGTATGACTTGCTCAAAGTGAGCAAGAAGTAGCAAGTCATAAGAGAATCATCAAGATGCATTGTCAAGATAGATAGAGAGAGAGAGAGAAATAGTGGATGCTAAGTGAGTATTTCACTTGCAATGTAAGGTCCCCCTAAAATGTGTAGTATTCCCCTCTATTTATAGAGGGGAAATATACTTTACCTTATCTGGTTGTATCCCTGCTAAGGTTAGCCAGGTCATGACTGGGCAAGCCCTGCTAAGGTTGGCCGGCCTGTTTGTTATCCAAGCTAAATGTTAGTCGTGGTATACTTTTAGCTCGACTAAAGGGATGTACCTACTCCCGTCATCATACGCATTCTTAGTTTTGTTAAAGCTATCTGATTTGCTAATTAGCATCACAATTAAGGCAGTAACGTGGAGTTATTTTGCTGATTTTTCACTAATAAGCATATCATTGATTGTATGTTTTAACTGTAAGAGGAATTGTTTCAGAGCTGTTAAACGCTTCATATGACGAAGGATACAATGTCTTTTTAATCACAAATAATAAAAGTTCACCCTTTTAGTGTTTTAGTTTTCATTATAATAATCATTATATCTTGTGATTAAATTTCAGGTACCAATATGGCAATATGTACAGAGTGCAGGCCTTTTTATTTCATTTAAAGGGGCAACCAACGATGAATACTGCATATGATAGCTCAATGAAACAATAAAAAGTCACACCATGCCAACACCTTCACATGTTGATTAACATTTGTTCCAAAAATGACAAAAGAGAAACAACTACAAGTTAATCTGAGAACATTTTTGTTCTTATATGCATTCATAATTTTTACTGTTATATAAAGTTGAATCTTATGGTACTTATAAGTTAGCCATTGTTCTAACCTGCTACATGTCAAAATAAAGATCTCTCATATAACAACTTCACAGAAGATCAATAATTTTGGTGACATTAGTTTCAAATAGTCCTGGCAATTATTACCCAACTGGTTAACATTGGGTTGATTTGGGTTTTGAATAAAACTTTATGGGTTCCCTTGGGTTGATTATTACTTTTAACGGGTTAGAATGGGTAAATATTCCTTCAAGAATAAAAGCAAGTGAGTCAAGATGGGTTGGAAAAAGATACAGGCGGGTCAAGATGGTTTATGTTGTTTCATATCCTAATTGTCCTAACATACTGCCTTTCATGTTGCTTTATCACTTCATAATTTGTCCATCTACTTCTCTCAATTCTCTTTTCCTATCGCTTCGTCCATTTACAACGGATTTAAATGACCCAATTGCTACCATTTCATGCTTCATATTTACCTTAAATTCAAATTTTTTAAATCGGTTTTAAGTTTTTGAAAAAACCGACGGTTTAGGGCTGATTTGAAGTTTCAAGAGATTAGACCGGTTAACCGGTGCATCTAAGTAAAAAATAGGTTATTTGACAATTAACCGGTTTCGGTTATTATATCAGCTTTGGATTTAGAGCGTGAAAACCGGTTAATAGCCGAACCAGTTATTAGTAAAATGTTGACTAAACTTTGACTGGTCAAATAGTTCAGTTTTTTCCTAAACCGGTTTTCGACCGGTTAACAAGTTTGTCACCTTTAGATACAAAATAGATGACCTATAGTATCAAAGATAAAACTTAAAAAAAAAAAAAAACTAACAAACGATACATATCATAAATCTTTAGGTATCTACATGTTGGTCGAAAGATAATATGAATCACAAGGTGGTCAAATTAGTTTGAAAACAAACGATTATGTTCAAAACCATTTCAGCAGTATATAATTTTGCTATTGTGTGTTCTTCAATGCATCTTGTTTTTTGAGGTTGTTTATTGTTTTGATTTAATAGGTTTTATTTGGTTTAAAATTTTATCAAATCATTTTTGTCCAAACTCGTTCCGATGTGGACTAATTTGACCATTTTTTTGATGACCCGTTCTGACCCGAAACTATTTTTGTCAAAACCCGTTCTAACCCGGACCAAAATGACCATTTTTTAAAATAACTCGTCTTGACCCGAACCCGTCTTGACCCGCTACCTAACCCGACCCGTCTATTTTGCCAGGACTAATTTCAAACATTTCATTATTGTAAGCCTCTTTCTTATAAATTAGAGATACGCATTATTGATTGTTGTATTAATTTGCCTGTACTGAATTAGCGCATTTAATTTTGGCAGTTATTTTAGTGAAAAATCAAATAACATGTTCTTTAAATTCCCTACCTATCTAATTTTCTTTAACTAATGTGTGTAACTTCAGGTTCTCATGTATCATGTTCATCTTGATACGTTGTGCATATCTTATTCATTTCTTTATCACATAAACAAGGAAAATAATTGCTTTAGTGGATGGCTACCAAATGTCAAATGACCTTCTTTAGTTATTGCTGATTGTTTATGTTTATCATATTGTTTCATTTCTGTTCTTTATATGAAACATATACAATGGAAATTTGTTTCATAATGGTCATGTGCCATCTTCACCCACCATCCCTCCTAGTGACGGAGCTTGGAAAAAAAGTCGGAGAGGGGCGGAGGATTTTTAGGAAGAAAACGGAGGAGGCTGAAGGATTTTTAGGATGAAAACGGAGGGGGGCGAATGATTTTTACGAAGAAAACGAAGGGAACCGAAAGATTTTCTGACGAAATACTATTATATCGATCATTCTGAGCGAAAAAACATGGGACCCCCCGAGCCCCTTAAAAGCTTCGTCCATGATCCCTCCCTGATATCTTATAATAAGAGCAATCATTCTCATCCATCATGCACTCATACGAGCTCTGATGTGCCATTATCAATTACAAGCAATGGAAAAAGTTGATCACTTGAGTTAATTTAGGCAAATGTTTTAAGTCTTGCATTCTTGATACCTTTTATCATTGCTTCCATCATCTTTTTTCTTACTGTAATCACGTAGGCATGATTGATATGGATGAAAATAACAATAAAATAAACCGATTGATCTAATATAAAAGGTATTTTACGACAACACATTTACCGTCTTCTACACACATCCGTTAAATATGTTTTTCAAAGTTATATAATTTTAATAATGATATAAATATTTGTGTTAACTTTATTACGTAAAGTGAATGGATTTGGGAATATCTCTAACGGCTCAAATGGGTTACTTTAAAGAATAAAAAAAATTAAAATAAAAACAAATCAAACTGTGGATGATATTAAAAGGTATTAAATTCAATTACATAGACGTTATGATCATTGCGTTGTTTTCTTTCGTTTATATTTACTGCATGTTGAATACGTGATGCAAATGTGTTTGATGATTTTTTTTATAATTTAGATTCGATTTGTAGTTATTACGTTGATAATGAATGTTTCTGTTTAGAATTCAAATAAAAAAAATAATTTTGTCATTATCACGTTAAAATACCCGGCCACTGGACGGGTTTAAACTAGTTAGGATAGGGCCTAAAGATAGGGCTTAAAAATATACATGGGGCCGGCCCTCAGCAGTTTTACTCAATGCATACATATATGTAAGTATAGTTACATAGTTCGTATCTAATTTTTTTACTAGGTATAGTTACATAGTTCATATATGTAAGCAAATTTATGTAATATTGTGGTATGATTTAACCTTTTCATTTAATTTAATAAAATTATATATATTTATGATTACATATGATTACACATACCGAGTTATGAACTTCCACAATGTAATCGGTTTTGTGTGCTTACACTTGGTGTTCTTCGTCATTTTCTTTACAACATGCATGATTACATACATGCAATCATATTACTAACGAGCTTGCTTTGATATGCGTTGTTGATTACATATATGTGCTTTCATTGTTTAGTTTGATTGATTACCTATAATTAATCAGACGTAATGAAAATTATTAAAGTACAGACGTGTTCTTCATTTTTTTTTCTTTGGATTCAATTCATCACGTAAAATAGTATATTCATGGAAATGATATTTAAAATTTTAAAAAATGGTGCAGATAAGAGAAAAATAGATTTATAGATTGTAATATATAATATTAAACGTTTCCATAAATAAAGTTTTACTTACCCATAGTAACCTTAAAAGCATATAAATATACCTTTCAAATACTAATTATTTACAATTGTGCCACAATTGATCTCAACCGTGTATCAAACAAATCAACGGTGAAAAGATGGTTTTCTTGGTTTTCTTAAAAATAAAGATTTTTTTAGGAACACACCCCTATATGTATGTATGTATGTGTACCTCACATAAATATATTTGTCACCGATTTAAGATTTAAAAGTAGTGTAAGTTTTGGTTACATTACTTAATGTAATCAAAACTTGTTAATATAACCAAAACTTACAATTCTTTTAAATCTTAAAAGGTGATAAATTTACACATACACATAAAAGAAGAAAGTATTGTTTAATTATGTGTAATGATATTAAAAAAAAACAAATATTTGGATTGATCTTGGCGGAGTTATACGGGTTATCGCAATAAGAGTGAGTTAACATTCGATCCTAAATGTGTGTGTGTGTGTGTATGTTTCATTTTTAGAATAATTGTTTGTTCCACACTAGTTTGCAAAGATAAATGATAATATGTTGAAATTTCTCATTAATACATTTCATTAAATAAGTTTTGAAAAAACAAAGTTTTCAGTATCGTTACAACATGATTTCCGGAAAATGACGCGATTTACAACGTAAAGTCACGAAATTTAACAGAATATGGATTTAACACCAAAACAACCAAAAAAGTGGTGAAAATGACGAGACGGTCGTGAACGAGACATTGATAACCTATGCTAGAGAAAACAGGTGATAACGTGGAGTGATGAGGGCGTGATCACTATACATAGCGTTAGAGTTCAAACTTATGAAACGCTAGGGTTGTAAACGAACCGAACGTTCGGTGGGAAGTTCATTTATGTAATTAAAGAACGAACACCGACAAGAAATTCCGTTCGTATAGTTTAATGAACGAACATGAACAGAGGTCGTGTTCGTTCATTTGTGTTCGTAAACTTTCGGTAACATGTACGTTTACGTTCGTTTATGTTCGGTTAAGTTCATTTATTATATTTGTTCCTTAAATGTGTTGTTTATTTTAATTTTTAGTTTAATACCATAATACTTACGTTATTTTTATTTTAATACTATAATATTTCAATTTATATATTTATAAATGATTTTCTCTAGTGCTTGAGATTAAAAATGTTGATTTTTATTGTTAAATAATACGTGTTCGTTAGCGTTCGTGAACAAGCTAAATTCCTTAATGAACGAATACGAACAAGAATTTTCGTTCAGTAAGCGTTTGTGAACCGTTCGCGAACATGTTAAAAGTTAAACGAACGAACACGAACAAAGACTCGTTCGTGTTCGTTCGGTTCGTTTACAGCCCTAGAAACGCCTAAGGTTTTTTTTAAAATCTTTTTTAATGCGTAGTTTAAAGCAAACATATAAAATGCATTCGATCTAACCATTCCAAACTCACGACATTATCATATCATCAAACCAAAATACCCTCAACTATACCCACGATTAATCTTATCTTATTTTTCAAATAAATGAATTTAAAACAATATCATATGATAATCTCTCATCCTCTAAAAGAAATGTCATTTGCCATAGCGGTATCCCTTGGCTTTCCAAATGAAAGGTCATGGGTTTAAATCCCTCCCAAGGCGAAATATGGGTCCTTAAGAGATAAGGGGTTTTCCGGTACAGTTTCCTCCTGGGTTGGTGGTGAGGTCTCAACGGAGGTCATGGTAACTACAACTAGGTTACATGACCTGGAAAATCAACGGTTCACACGTTGAGATCAAATGCCGTTAAAAAAATCTATTATTTTAAATATAAAAAACTAACAATTAATGTTATTAATAAATCTTGTTTACATAAATACATAAAATTTACACTAATAATTAATACTGTCAATAATAAATATCATCTAATTAAGTTTCATGTTATATATATTAAGAAATTTTTTTATAAATTTTTATCTTTAAAGTTTTTTTATATAAAAAGTGTATAACTATAATATCGTTAGTTGTAACAACCAAAGATTTAGCACCTTTGATCGTTCTAGAAATACACGTTGATGTGATGATTGAAATTACTACAAGTTGATAGTATACGAGAAATGATGAACGTGAGCGAAAACCGTGAACGAAACGGAGTTACGGATTGCCCGGAATCGTGAAACGAAGAAAAATCTAGAAGTATGGAACTTTTGGACTCGTCACGGTACGCGACAAAGAGGTTGAGGATCCTTCGCGGTACGCAATGGACCAAAATATCTGAAATCCTCCGGATTTCTTCGCGGTACGCGAAGCCCTATTTGGCTCCTCGTCACGGTACGCGACGGGTGAGGCGGTGGAATAAGTTGATATTTTCATCAGATTTCATGAAATTTTTATCTCATCTTCATATCTGGAACATACTCGGTCAAGAACACCACCAGACGAATTTTCTACCATCCAAACTTCAATTTGAAGCTGCCAAACTTGAAGGATCGCACCTGGGAACGTGTTTACAAGTCCTGATCGTGGTTTTAGCCGCATAAATCTGTCTGATTAGGTAATGATTAGTTTATAACATTCTAGTGTGATTTTAATTGATTAGATCTTGATTTTGAACGTAATGACATAGTTAGGATTGTTGATTATTGTCTAGATGATGGCTAGGATTGATTAGAAATGAAGAACACAATGTTCTAACGGTTAAATCCTTGTTTTGATCCGTTGTAATGCCCGGTTTGCATGAAATCACAACTATGATTATAATGGTTTAATCCATTTGATTATGACAATGTAGGTGATTAGCTTGGTTAATCTTTGAAATACAAAGGTTAAATCTAAGTGTTTCAAACTAATCACAATCATTAACATACTCCTTGGAACGATTATCTGATGTTTATGATAACAGTCATATTAGTATGTTAAACATGGTTATTAAACCTATTCTAAGACTACAATGTGATATTTCATGATATTTGGGTAATCAATGATAAGGATTGATCATTTCTAAGCCATTAATCTGTTTAGGAACTGTGTTAGCATTATAATCAACAACATTAACTATTTGATGACTTTTAAGGCAATGTCTTTGACATTGAACGTTCAGAAAGATCTAATCAATAGGTTAAAACATAAATAACTTATTAAGTGCAAACTAATGCAGAATTACACCATTAGTACCAGTTTATGAGGAATCTTGCTACTGTAAGATATCAGGTGAGTTCTTAAAGCCCTGTTTTAAATGTTTTATCATTTTGGGCTGATACGCATGTTATAAAGTTCTTTTATGAAAATGATTGTATGTATGTATAAGGTATTGTATGAAAGTGATTTTAACCTGATTATGGTCAGGTAAAACATGTTTACAGATAAAGAAAGTTTACAGATAAAGAATGTTTATAGATAAAGAATGTTTTAAAGAAAAGAATGTTTTAAGTCTCAACTATGATTGAGAAGTAAATGATTTTAAGAATCTCAGCTGAAATATAATGAATGTTTTAAAGTCTCAACTGCGATTGAGAAAGAAATGATTTTAAAGGACTCAACCGAGGTTGAGTAGGAAATGAGGTTTTGCTGGCTGCGGTTGGGCAAAACTTGAACACTACGGTGAAAGGAGCCGTTTATGATGATGATGGTTTAAATGATTTAAACCATATTATGTATGAATGATATATGTAAAGAAGTCTTGTACCGGTATGAGCCGTCAATTTCGGTTGATGGTTAAAGAGTCCTGTGGAAACATAGGCCTGCCGACTGTGTGTCGCCAGTTCAGTTAAAGAAATCTTAGGCATGCTTGAGTTATCAGCTGCGCGTTGATAGTGTTAAAGAAATCTTATACATGTATGAGTTATCAGCTGCGAGTTGATAGTTTAAGAGCCTTGTGCTGCACAAGCTTGTTTGACTTCAGGGTCAGCAGTTGACGGTGAAGTTCCTTCGCTGTATGAATGATGTTATGCTGATATGTATGTTATGTAAGTATGTTATGATGCTATGTATGTGACGAAAGTATGATATGAGAACAGGTATGTTATGTATTTAAATCATGTCATAGGATGACATGAAGGAATAAAGACTTTTCTAGAAATGAACGTAGAACTCACCAGCGTAAAGCTGACTTGTTTTACATGCATATCAGGTTGAATAGTGTGAGAAGGGAGACCAGGAGGGCTCATGGCATACGTTGAAGACTACCCCTGGCATAGACTGGCTATGTTATAAACCTAATAAAGATACGAGCTATGTATTAATGTTTGTTTAGGTTTGTATAATATTTTATGTAATCGCCTTAAATTCCGCTGCTATGTTAATGTAAATATGAAATAAAGAGTATGGGTTTGATGATTACCAACCGAGGGCTCGGGACCTCTCATTAGTTTTGATTATAATTATATAATAAGACAAAAAATAATTATTTAATATGAGAGACAAATAAATGTAAGAAAACAATATGACAAATGACAAAAAGTTAAGTTTATGTGAACAAATTTCAGTGAGGATGGATGTAATGATAACAAAGAAAGAGGCATACTTTTAATTATGTGAACTTACAAAAATATTATAAAAATAAATAATTTATATTTGCAAACCCCTGTAATACAAAGGTTTGCATGTCCAACCTTTTGTTGATTTCTAATTTTTTTCTCCTTCTCTTATTTAACCCACCCTCTATCTAATGTTCAATTCCTCTTTACAACCCAATATTACTTAATTTTTATTTAATAATTAGCATTCATAATTTTTTGTATTCTATCAAAAATAATTGTTTTAGTAAAACTAATTTACAGAGATTTAAAATTAGTTTACTGTTTTTAAATAAAAAGACATAGGGGTCGTCGGTTGTTGTCGTGTCTGTTTGCTGTTTTGGGTTTTATGATATGTGTTTATATGAGCTATTTGAATGTTTGCGGGATGGTGGGTGTCACACCCCCACCTCTCGTCACCTCATGCATGATGTCACTGAACTGGTTGCGGAAGCATAATGGTGATGTCTTAGAGGTGAGGGGTGACTTACTTGATCCGATATCACAAGCACACAGATTAACTTAAAGTAAATACATTAGAAGGTTCGTCATCAACATCCACATTACAGTCTACAACTAAGTCTATTTAATTACAACTAATTTATTCAAGTGCAAGTATCCCAAAAGTGCATCCTCACCGGCTATTACTGTTAACCTGCAAAAAGGTTTGAGTTTGAAACGTCAGCACAAAGCTGGTGACTTCGTAAAGTTCAGTTAAATCATATGATATCACAGTTAAGTTCAACAAAATTCACAGTTCAAGATAACCATGGGACCCGTATCTAGTTCCTTTCGGACTATATGTTTTGTTCTCAAGATATTACCCGTCGATACATATCTTAGTGCCTCATTGTCTTAATGTCTATCATACCATTAAGAAGTTCTGGAAACAGATAATAAACATTCACACAAGGGGAGATGCAATCCTCCCAGCGAATGGGGTGTCAACCAATAGTACTATCAATGTTTTCTGTTCGGCCACACATGGGTTCACTAGATACAGTTTAAGAATGAGGACTTTTAGTTCCATGATAGAGTTCAGTTCTACCGGCAAAATCCCATGAAGTCCACAAGTTCTAAACAATCACATGAAATCACAAAGATAATAGTGACACATATCATATGATCAAGAAAAGTTCAGCAGTTATACCCCGATGTTTATAAAACATTAAAACTAACAGGGTTGTACGAAACTCACTTGATGATATAAAGGTAGCAAAATATCTCGAAGCTAACAACAAAGAGATGATTCTGCATTTAGTTATATTTAATAAGTTATTTATGTTCTAGTTTACTGATTAGATCCTTCTGAACGTTCAATGTCAAAGACATTGCTTTACAAGTCATCAACCCGATATTAAATATTTAATTGGTTAACTTAGTATTATATCATACAATGTATGATAATGTAGGAACCTACATTGCATTAGATTCCTAATACAAGGTTGATGACCCTCTTGATTAATCAGAATAATCTCGGATTAATCAAATAGTTAATGTTGTTGATTATGATACTATAACAGTTTCTAGATAATTTAATGGCCTAGGAATGATCAATCCTTGTTATTTATTACCCAAATATCATGAAATATCACAATGTAGCATCAAAATAGGTGTAATAACCAGGCTTAACATACTAATCTGACTGTGACCATAAGTGTCAGATAATTGTTCCAATGAGTATGTTAATGATTGTGATTAGTTTGAAGCACTTAGATTTAACCTTTGCATTTCAAAGATTAATAAAACTAATCACCTACATTGTGATAATCAAATGGTTTAAACCATTATAATCATGGGTATGATTTCATGCAAACCGGGCATTACAACGGATCAAAACAAGGATTTAACCGTTAAAACATCGTGTTCTTTATTTATAATTAATCCTAGCCATCATCTAGGCAATAATCAACAATCCTAACTGTCTCATTACGTTCAAAATCAAGATCTAATCAATCATTATGAAACTAGAAGGTTAAAACGAACCGTTACATGATCTGACGGATTTTCTGCGGATAAAACAGCGATCGGGACTTGCAGATATGATTGTTGGTGCGATTTATGGCTTCTGATGGTTCAAAAATGGAGTTAGGATGATAAAAAGTTGATTTTCTTCGTTTGGAGGTCGCTTATGGTCGAAACAGAAGAAAAATTAACTTCTGGAAGCCATCTGCTCGAAATTAAGCAATTTTGCCGACATAGTGACCCCGAGCGCATCGCCCCAACTGGGTGCATGGCCCGGGGCGTACCGCCCCACGGGGTTTCTTCAAATTTTTGAGTTAATCTTCGTTTCGCGATTCCGGGAGCATACGAACTCCGTTTTGCGCACGGTTTTCGCCCACGTTCATCATTTTTCACATACTATCAACTTGTAATGATTAAAATTGCTAAATCATCGTGGATTTCAAGCACGACCAAATGTGATCACGTCATTAATGCCGAATTTTTCGTACGCAACTGTCACATTGGGTTGGTAAGTGTTTTATGTAAAATGTGTTATACGTGTTATATATGTTCTGGATCTATGATAAGTGTTTATTTGTGCTTGTTTGCTGGTCTGGGAGCAGTGGTGCACATTTTAACCGGTTAACCGACCCGAACCGGTTTCAGAACCGGTTTGAGTTGAATCCAAGAACCGCCGGTTTTAAACTGGTTGACACATTTCTGGGCAAAACCGGTTATGAATCGGTTAAAGCAAAACCGGTTTTTTTACCAGTTAGAAACCGGTTAACCGGTTATGGGTTCAAAAAAGTAGCCGTTACTAGCTGTTGGAGCCAAAAATATAGCCGTTGAAACCGATTAACCGGGTATTAACCGGTTAACCGATTGACCCAAAAAAAAAGTAGCCGTTTTATAGCTGTTTTTAACATTTTTTTGGACCGTTTTGCCCCTAAACGTTAGTATAAATAGATGATGATTGTTTTGGTTTGATCATACAACATCTTTTATTCTTAAACGCTCAAAAAACGATCCCCTACTTCTTCTCGATTCAATCTCTTCTTCTATTACGTTCGTAAATCTTAATTCAATCTCTATTTCATCCATGGCAAGCACACGAAGTGCTCATAGTTCCGTTGGTGTTGGTGCATCCACTTCAAACAAACCAACCGTTGTTAGAATAAAAACTACAACGAGGAACAAAGAGCTATTTCAACATTTCGACTTATGCGAAATGTCGAACGGTGTCGATAAGGCACGGTGCAAAGGTTGCGGTACTTTTCTTAAACCAGAATCTAATTTTACTTTAAGAAGCCATTTGACTAATGATTGTGTTGTTGTCAAAAATAATCCCGCAAACGATCAAGCACAAATGTCTCAAGAGTGCGGGGTTTGGAATTTTGATCCCGACATGGTTCGTGAAATGATGGGGAACTTGGTGAGTCAAGAAATTTTGCCATTCAATCATTTTGACAACCCACGCTTGACGAAGATGATTCAAAAGGCGCTACAACCACGATATCATCAAGTAAGTCGAACTACTATTAGACGTGATTTGTGACGATTGCGTACGAAGAATTCGGCATTAATGACGTAAGCACATTTGATCGTGTTTGAAATCCACGAGGAATTAACAACTTTTGTTAATGGGGATTGTTAGAACGTGAAAAATGATGAACGTGGGCGAAAACCGCACGCAAAACGGAGTTCGTATGCCCCCGGAATCGCGAAACGAAGTTTAAAATCAAAAATGGGCTGAAAATCGGGTCAGGCGGTACGCCTGGCGTGGGTGTACCAACCCAGGCGATACGCCTGACGACTATGTCGGCAAAAAAATATAATTTGAAGATCAGAACGCATAGAATTGTCCAGAACTTCATTTCTCGACCTTGTTTCGTTCTTAGACGAAAAAGCAGCATCCTAACACTATCATACTTCAAATCAAAGCTTTCTAAACACCCGGATCATCCTAGGGATCGTATATACAAGTCCTGATCGTAGTTTTACCCGCACAAACTCGTCAGAACAGGTAACGGTTCGTTTTAACCTTCTAGTTTGATTTTGATTGATTAGATCTTGATTTTGAACGTAATGAGATAGTTAGGATTGTTGATTATTGCCTAGATGATGGCTAGGATTGATTATAAACGAAGAACACGAAGTTCTAACGGTTAAATCCTTGTTTTGATCCGTTGTGATGCCCGGTTTGCATGAAATCATACCTATGATTATAATGGTTTAAACCATTTGATTATGACAATGTAGGTGATTAGTTTGATTAATCTTTGAAATGCAAAGGTTAAATCCAAGTGTTTCAAACTAATCATAATCATTAACATACTCATTGGAATGATTATCTGATGTTTATGATAACAGTCAGATTAGTATGTTAAATCTGGTTATTTCACCTATTATGGTGCTACATTGTGATATTTCATGATATTTGGGTAATCAATAACAAGGATTAATCATTTCTAAGCCATTAAATCATCTAAAAATTGTCTTAATATTATAATCAACAATATTAACTATTTGATTAATCCGAGATTATTTAAGATTAATCTAGAATGTCATCAACTATGTGTTAGGAACCTAATGCAATGTAGGTTCCTACATTATCATACATTGTATGATATAACCTTAAATTGGTTAATGATATAATTAATATCGAGTTGATGATATATTAAGCAATGTCTTTGACATTGAACGTTCAGAAAGATCTAATCAGTAAACTAGAACATAAATAACTTATTAAATATAATTAAATGCAGAATCATCTCTTTGTTGTTAGATTGGAGAGATTTTGCTACCTTATATCATCAGGTGAGTTTCGTACCACCCCTGTTCTTTTAATGTTTTATAAACATCGGGGTATAACTGCTAAACTTTTCTTGATCATATGATATGTGTCACTGTTATCTGCGTGATTTCATGTGATTAACTGAATTTGTGGATTTCATGGGATTGTTGCCGTTAGTATCTCTATCATGATATCAAAGTCCTCATTCTTGAACTGTATCTAGTGAACCCATGTGTGGCCGAGCAGAAAACATTGATAGTACTATCGGTTGACACCCCATTCACTGGGAGGATTGCATCTCCCCTGGTGTGAATGTTTGTTATCTGTTTCCTGAACTTCTTAATGGTGTGATAGACATTAAGATAATGAGGCAATAAGATATTTACCGACGGGTAATATCGAGAACTGAACATATCGTCCGAAAGGAACTAGATACGGGTCCCATGGTTATCCGGAACTGTGAACATGTATTTGAACTTAACTGTCATATCATATGATTTAACTAAACTGTATGAACTCACCAGCTTTGTGCTGATGTTTTCGAAACTAAAACTTTTGCAGGCAATCAAGGACAACGGTGAGGATGCACTCACAGCACTAGCAACAACTGTAATTAAATAAATTGTAATATGTATAAACTGTAATAATATTTGTAACCACGAACCTTGTAATGTAAGTTTTACTTTTCGTAATCTGTGTGCTATGATGATACCGGATCAAGTAAGTCACCCCTCATGCTCTGAGACCTCACCGCTATGCTTCCGCTACCCTTTTGATGACATCATTCTCAGGTGACGAGAGGTGGGGGTGTGATAGGGTGGTATCAGAGCCACAGGTTATAGAGAACTAGGTGAACATAGAGGCCTAGACTATAACCATAGGCTCGTATAATGACACAGAGAGCACCGAACATTATTATTGAACAAAACTTGTTTTGAATTAAACCAGGATAATCAGGTGGTACAAATTCCCGTTATGAGTGGCCAGCATAACTGAAATTTGCAACACGTGTGCATTATAGTTTGATTCAATTCAAGCAAAACAATAACAATTCTAAAGACTAATAGTTGCTTTGAGATAGGAAGAGATATCATATCATGTTTGTATTGAATATTATTATTCAATGTTTATTTCATGATACTGATCTAGAACTTTGTTTATTCAGCAATGGCGAACCCGGGAGAAAATTATATTTACCAGAGGTTCCCTTACATCATCCTTGACGACACACCCAGTGACAGCTCGGGATCGAGCTCGGGTGCAGTACCATCTCATGCGTCTTCTGTATCATCTCAGGTGGGACCACAGCTACCAGCTACACCACCCGGATCTCCTTTTGTACCACCACTACCGCCCGGATCTCCGTTCATACCACCACCACCACCGGGATCCCCACCGGTGCACAGTCCACCCCACTCACCGCTGGCCGACGCTTCGGCCATGAGGAGGCAGAGCTCCTCACCACACAGAGCCCCGGCATGGGACGGGCTCAGGCGTATGCGGGGCCAAGCCCGCAAGACTACAGGACTACCTCCACGACGCCCTATGGCTCCACGGGACGAGCCAGCACCAGTACACGAGGTGGGAGAATCCTCCCACCAGGCTGAGCTTCGGGCTCAGGTACAGCAGGTATCTCAGGACCTGCTGGGCCTCCGACAGGATTTGCAGCAGCACCATGCCACGATGGAGGACACCCGTAACACGGTGTTGGAGATTCTCACGTCTCACCTGGCTCTTATGGAACATGTGACTACTCAGGGTGCGGACACTCTAGCTTGGAGGGCGACCATTGAGGATCGCCTTCAGAGGACCTGGTGGAGGGAGATGATTGCTGCATGTAAGCAGCGGGTGGCAGCCTTTGGGGAAAGGTTGCAGGGACTGATCTGGATGCTCGGTACGCTGAGCACCGAGGCTAGACTTATCTGGTTAGCTATAGTACTTGCTACTATAGCTATAGTGCTAGCCTGTTTACCGTATTTCTTACGGTAAGTCAGATCAGTTGATCCACATTTTTGGGATTTTCATTGTACATCTCATAGACGGATAGGTTGTTTGTATGGGTGTATTATGAGGGCACTCTTTGTATCATAAACTATATGGTTTTATAATAACAGTGTTGTTTTAATCAAACGTTTGTTTTTGTATATCTGTTGTATGTTATGTGAACACTATATCCATATCAGTATGAGAACGTATCTATGAACATATCAGTATGAGAACGTATCTATGAACATATCAGTATGAGAACGTATCTATGAACATATCAGTATGAGAACGTATCTATGAACATATCAGTATGAGAACGTATCTATGAACATATCAGTATGAGAACGTATCTATGAACATATCAGTATGAGAACGTATCTATGAACATATCAGTATGAGAACGTATCTATGAACATATCAGTATGAGAACGTATCTATGAACATATTAGTATGAGAACGTATCTATGAACATATCAGTATGAGAACGTATCTATGAACATACCAGTATGAGAACGTATCTAACTGAAAACATATTGCGCTGATATACAGTACGAGAGCCATACTGTATGCGAATATGTCGAACTAAAAATATATATATTGTGCGAAAATACAGTACGAGAGCAATATTGTATGCAAATATATCTAACTGAAAATATATTGCGCTGATATACAGTACGAGAGCCATACTGTATGCGAATATATTTAACTAAAAACATATATTGCGCGAAAATACAGTACGAGAGCCATACTGTATGCGAATATATTAACTAAAAGTACAGTACGAGAGCCATACTGTACGAGAACATATCTAAACGCGAACGTATCTGTAATGTGAACGAGAACATATCAGTAACTAAAGTATAGTACGAGAGCCATACTATACGAGAACATATCAGTTACTAAAAGTACAGTACGAGAGCCATACTGTACGAGAACATATCTAAACGCGAACGTATCTGTAATGTGAACGAGAACATATCAGTAACTAAAGTATAGTACGAGAGCCATACTATACGAGAACATATCAGTTACTAAAAGTACAGTACGAGAGCCATACTGTACGAGAACATATCTAAACGCGAACGTATCTGTAATGTGAACGAGAACATATCTGTAACTAAAGTATAGTACGAGAACCATACTATACGAGAACATATCAGTTACTAAAAGTACAGTACGAGAGCCATACTGTACGAGAACATATCTAAACGCGAACGTATCTGTAATGTGAACGAGAACATAACTAATGAGAACATATCTGTAATTAAAGTACAGTACGAGAGCCATACTGTACGAGAACACGTGAACATATCTGTTGTTGTGTGGGAACATATCTAGTACATGAACTGAGAACATATCCTAGTCCTGTATGAACATATCTCTAAAAACATGTATTGCGAGGCAATGAGTTGGGTTATACTCTACACATGTTTTGAAATAACAGGACTAAGTATAACTACGAATATCTGAATGACTAGTGTGAATTGAGAACGTATCTGGATCTTTTCAATGTAGTTATACTTGAATACTTGAATGATCACATTTCAACATGAAATTGTCAGCATGTCTGAACATGGTTGAGTTATGTGATTAAAAAGGGTTATATCTTTAATATTCTTGAACTGACCTGAGTTTGTCTGCATGTGAGCAGAACTATGGCTCCGAAAAGAGGTCGTCCAGCTAAGAAAGCTACCGAGAATATTACTTCCCCTGAACCGAATCCAGTTCCACCACCTGTTTCTGAAACAAATACCGTTCCTCTGGTGAACAAGGACCCAAACCCGACACCAACGGCAGCTCCTAGTGGGTCGGTATTGAATGAAGCAGCTATAGCCCGAATCGTAAAGGAACAGCTATCGGCTGCTGGCATTGTAATACCACCACAGCCACATGTCACTTCTGGGTCTGGTCATGTGGAACATAATGCCACAGGTGGACACGTTGAAACTGTTCATACCACAGGCACAACTACTACTGCTCCTGATCCACCACGACAGGGATGTACGTATAAATACTTTGCTTCCTGTAACCCACCTACTTTCACAGGTAGGGAAGGAGCGGCTGGACTCCTTAGGTGGATCGAGGAGATGGAAACAAAACTGAAAATCAGCCAGTGTCTGGAGGAGCATAAGGTGTCTTATGCTGCCTGTTCTTTGAAAGAATCAGCTCTTACCTGGTGGAATACCCAGGCTAAAACTTTGGGTTCTGTTACAGTTGATTATATGGGCTGGAATGAATTCAAAACTCTGATTAGGTCAGAGTACTGCCCAATCACTGAAATCCAAAAACTTCAGGAGGAATTCTGGAGTCACTCAATGGTCGGTGCTGATTCTTTAGCCTACACCGATCGTTTTCATGAACTTACTTGTCTACTTCCCAATATGTTTCCAACTGAGGCAGCATTGATTGAGAAGTATATCAAAGGGTTGGTTCCCCAGATTCGGGGAAATGTAACTGCTGCTGAACCCACAACCCTTAAAAGAACCATTCTGTTGACCACCAAGCTTACCGATGAGGCGGTAAGAAGTGGTACATTGATATCAAAATCTCAGACGGCCGTGGGCCGTAGTGAAGCTGGTACCTCGAACGTTTCTAAAGGTACCAAACGTAAATGGTTTGGCAAGTCCAAGACCAAAGCTCCAGCTGAAACCAGTCAGAACAAACCAACCGTGAAAAACTATGGAGCGGCGGTACCGGAGAGGAAAGTTTACACTGGGCCGGCGCCCAAATGTGATAGGTGTCCCTACCATCACACAGGACCATGTCCTGTTTGTGCAAAATGTAATCGGGTAGGACACTATGCTAAATACTGCAACTTTCCTGCTCGTCAACCAAACCAAGCTCCACGACCCACTGCTCAAACGAACCGGTCATGTTACACTTGTGGAAGCCCTGATCACCTCATGCGCAATTGTCCAACCAATAACACCAATCCAGGGAATCAAGCTAGGGGCAGAGCTTTTCAGATTGGTGCAGCCGAGGCAAGACATGATGCAAACATTGTCACTGGTACGTTCCTTCTCAATAATCTTTATGCATCAGTTTTATTTGACACAGGAGCAGATAAGAGTTTTATTTCTCCTGAATTTGCATCATTACTTTCATTACCTACGGTAGAACTAGAAACTCCTTATGTCATTGAACTTGCAAACGGCAAGATGATCAAAACTAGCAGTGTTATTCAAGGATGTTCCTTGAATCTGAATGATCACCTTTTCTGTATCGACTTACTTCCTATTGAGCTTGGTAGCTTTGATGTCGTGGTAGGCATGAATTGGCTTTCTGATAACCAAGCGGAAGTTGTATGTCAAACTAAGGTGATCCGTATTCCATTACCTAACGGTAATACACTGATAGTTCAAGGAGAACGAGCCGGTAGAAAACTTGGTCTCATATCTTGTATGCGGGCTCAGAAATTTTTAAGGAAAGGCTGTTATGCTTTCCTGGCACACGTGACCGAGCACAATTCTTCACCTACACGTATCACTGATATCCCAGTAGTCAAAGATTTTCCTGAAGTTTTTCCTGAAGATATATCAGGATTACCCCCAACAAGACAGGTTGAATTTCGTATTGACTTGATTCCTGGCGCTGCACCTGTTGCTAAAGCCCCGTATCGGCTTGCGCCATCTGAAATGCAAGAACTTTCAGGTCAATTACAGGAACTTCTTGATAAAGGTTTCATTCGACCCAGTTTTTCACCCTGGGGAGCACCAATTCTTTTTGTGAAAAAGAAAGATGGATCATTCAGGATGTGTATCGACTACAGGGAACTCAATAAAATGACAATCAAGAACCGTTATCCATTACCTCGTATTGATGATCTGTTTGATCAGTTGCAAGGTGCTACATATTTCTCAAAAATTGATTTGAGGTCCGGATATCATCAGTTGCGAATCCATGACAATGATGTTCCAAAAACTGCTTTCCGAACCCGGTACGGACATTACGAGTTTTTAGTAATGCCGTTTGGTTTAACCAATGCACCTGCAGTTTTTATGGATCTGATGAACCGAGTATGTAGACCTTATCTGGATAAGTTTGTGATTGTATTTATTGATGATATTCTCATTTATTCCCGGAACCAGCAGGAACATGCCCAACATCTGAAACTCATCTTAGAACTTCTAGCACGTGAACAGCTATATGCCAAATTTTCCAAGTGTGAATTTTGGTTACGAGAAGTTCAGTTTCTGGGGCATGTTGTGAATGAGAATGGTATTCAAGTGGATCCCAGTAAGATCAAAGCGGTAGAGCAATGGGAGACACCCCGAACCCCGACTGAAATACGTCAATTCTTGGGGTTGGCAGGTTATTATCGTCGATTTATCAAGAACTTTTCAAAAATCGCTCTGCCACTTACCACTTTGACTCAGAAGAACCAACCGTTTATATGGGGTTCCCAACAGGAGGAGGCTTTCCAACTGTTGAAACATAAACTCTGCAATGCACCTATCTTAGCACTACCGGAAGGTACAGATAACTTCACGGTTTATTGTGATGCTTCCCGTCAGGGACTTGGGTGTGTTCTAATGCAGAACGATAAGGTGATCGCTTACGCTTCTCGGCAGTTGAAAGTACACGAGAAGAACTATACCACTCATGATCTAGAACTTGGTGCAGTTGTGTTTGCACTCAAGATTTGGAGACATTATCTGTATGGTACCAAGTGTATTGTGTACACGGATCACAAAAGTCTCCAACATATTCTAGATCAGAAAATGTTAAACATGCGACAAAGGCGATGGGTTGAACTTTTGAACGATTATGATTGTGAAATCCGTTATCACCCAGGCAAGGCAAATGTTGTGGCCGATGCCTTGAGTCGCAAGGAACGGGTCAAACCCCTACGTGTGAGAGCGTTAGGTTTGACTATCCAAACTAGTCTAATTCCCCAAATTAAAGATGCTCAGCAACAAGCTTTACAAGCAACGAACTATTCTGCTGAGGGACTGAAGGGATTAGACAAGAAACTCAATACTAAGGCTGATGGACTGTTGTATTTCAAAGACCGAATGTGGGTTCCTCTATTCGGTAACTCTCGAACAACCATCTTGGATGAGGCGCACAAATCCAGGTATTCTATTCATCCAGGTGCCGATAAAATGTATAAAGATCTTAGAGATTTTTACTGGTGGCCTGGGATGAAGAGAAACGTATTAGAATACGTGGACCGATGTTTAACATGTCTTAAAGTGAAGGCTGAACACCAACGACCTTCTGGGTTACTCCAACAACCTGAGATTCCCATGTGGAAATGGGATCAGATCTCTATGGATTTCATTACAAAACTACCCAGAACGTCACGTAACCATGACTCGATATGGGTTATCGTTGATCGCCTTACTAAATCTGCGCATTTCTTACCCATCCGAGAAGATTACTCTATGGATCGACTGGCTAAACTCTATGTTAATGAGATTGTATCTCGACATGGAGTACCGATCTCTATCATTTCTGACAGAGATAGTCGATTTATGTCACGATTCTGGCAAACTCTTCAGAATGCTCTGGGCACGCAAATCAATATGAGCACTGCTTATCATCCTCAAACAGACGGGCAGACTGAACGAACAAATCAAACTCTTGAAGATATGCTTAGAAGTTGTGTGATTGATTTTGGAGGTAGCTGGGATATTCATCTTCCACTTGTGGAATTCTCATATAATAACAGCTACCATACCAGCATACAATGCGCTCCATTCGAGGCACTATATGGGCGCAAGTGCAGATCTCCTATTTGCTGGTCGGAAATAGGAGAAAATCAAATCATTGGCCCAGAATTCATCCAAGAAACCACTGATAAGATCGCACTGATTCAAGAACGAATTAAAGCTGCTCGCGATCGTCAAAAGAGTTATGCTGATAACCGTCGTAAACCACTAGAATTCCAAGTTGGTGATCGTGTAATGTTGAAAGTATCACCCTGGAAGGGCATTTTCAGATTTGGTAAACGAGGTAAACTCTCACCGAGGTTTGTAGGGCCATTTAAAATTCTTGAACGAATTGGATCTGTAGCCTACAGACTCGAATTACCTCTTGAACTCAGTAACATTCATGACGTTTTTCACGTATCAAATCTGAAAAAGTGTTTAAACGATGAATCTTTGATTGTACCTCTTGAAGAACTTCAGATCGATGATAAACTTCAGTTTACCGAAGAACCGGTAGAAGTAATGGATCGAGAAGTTAAGGTACTCAAACGCAGTCGTATACCAATCGTTAAAGTTCGCTGGAACTCTCAACGAGGACCTGAATATACCTGGGAACGTGAAGATCAGATGAAAGCCAAATATCCTCACTTGTTCTCATAGACAATTGTCGACAGATAAGTCTTCACTAAATTTCGGGACGAAATTTCTCTAATAGGAGGAGACTGTGACGATTGCGTACGAAGAATTCGGCATTAATGACGTAAGCACATTTGATCGTGTTTGAAATCCACGAGGAATTAACAACTTTTGTTAATGGGGATTGTTAGAACGTGAAAAATGATGAACGTGGGCGAAAACCGCACGCAAAACGGAGTTCGTATGCCCCCGGAATCGCGAAACGAAGTTTAAAATCAAAAATGGGCTGAAAATCGGGTCAGGCGGTACGCCTGGCGTGGGTGTACCAACCCAGGCGATACGCCTGACGACTATGTCGGCAAAAAAATATAATTTGAAGATCAGAACGCATAGAATTGTCCAGAACTTCATTTCTCGACCTTGTTTCGTTCTTAGACGAAAAAGCAGCATCCTAACACTATCATACTTCAAATCAAAGCTTTCTAAACACCCGGATCATCCTAGGGATCGTATATACAAGTCCTGATCGTAGTTTTACCCGCACAAACTCGTCAGAACAGGTAACGGTTCGTTTTAACCTTCTAGTTTGATTTTGATTGATTAGATCTTGATTTTGAACGTAATGAGATAGTTAGGATTGTTGATTATTGCCTAGATGATGGCTAGGATTGATTATAAACGAAGAACACGAAGTTCTAACGGTTAAATCCTTGTTTTGATCCGTTGTGATGCCCGGTTTGCATGAAATCATACCTATGATTATAATGGTTTAAACCATTTGATTATGA
Organism: Mikania micrantha; assembly: GCA_009363875.1. Lineage (NCBI taxonomy): Eukaryota > Viridiplantae > Streptophyta > Magnoliopsida > Asterales > Asteraceae > Mikania > Mikania micrantha. The sequence goes on along the minus strand of CM018689.1, from coordinate 50,009,097 downwards.
CAATGTAGGTGATTAGTTTGATTAATCTTTGAAATGCAAAGGTTAAATCCAAGTGTTTCAAACTAATCATAATCATTAACATACTCATTGGAATGATTATCTGATGTTTATGATAACAGTCAGATTAGTATGTTAAATCTGGTTATTTCACCTATTATGGTGCTACATTGTGATATTTCATGATATTTGGGTAATCAATAACAAGGATTAATCATTTCTAAGCCATTAAATCATCTAAAAATTGTCTTAATATTATAATCAACAATATTAACTATTTGATTAATCCGAGATTATTTAAGATTAATCTAGAATGTCATCAACTATGTGTTAGGAACCTAATGCAATGTAGGTTCCTACATTATCATACATTGTATGATATAACCTTAAATTGGTTAATGATATAATTAATATCGAGTTGATGATATATTAAGCAATGTCTTTGACATTGAACGTTCAGAAAGATCTAATCAGTAAACTAGAACATAAATAACTTATTAAATATAATTAAATGCAGAATCATCTCTTTGTTGTTAGATTGGAGAGATTTTGCTACCTTATATCATCAGGTGAGTTTCGTACCACCCCTGTTCTTTTAATGTTTTATAAACATCGGGGTATAACTGCTAAACTTTTCTTGATCATATGATATGTGTCACTGTTATCTGCGTGATTTCATGTGATTAACTGAATTTGTGGATTTCATGGGATTGTTGCCGTTAGTATCTCTATCATGATATCAAAGTCCTCATTCTTGAACTGTATCTAGTGAACCCATGTGTGGCCGAGCAGAAAACATTGATAGTACTATCGGTTGACACCCCATTCACTGGGAGGATTGCATCTCCCCTGGTGTGAATGTTTGTTATCTGTTTCCTGAACTTCTTAATGGTGTGATAGACATTAAGATAATGAGGCAATAAGATATTTACCGACGGGTAATATCGAGAACTGAACATATCGTCCGAAAGGAACTAGATACGGGTCCCATGGTTATCCGGAACTGTGAACATGTATTTGAACTTAACTGTCATATCATATGATTTAACTAAACTGTATGAACTCACCAGCTTTGTGCTGATGTTTTCGAAACTAAAACTTTTGCAGGCAATCAAGGACAACGGTGAGGATGCACTCACAGCACTAGCAACAACTGTAATTAAATAAATTGTAATATGTATAAACTGTAATAATATTTGTAACCACGAACCTTGTAATGTAAGTTTTACTTTTCGTAATCTGTGTGCTATGATGATATCGGATCAAGTAAGTCACCCCTCATGCTCTGAGACCTCACCGCTATGCTTCCGCTACCCTTTTGATGACATCATTCTCAGGTGACGAGAGGTGGGGGTGTGACATGATTGTTTGAAACGTTAGCGTCAAGCCAAACAAGAATTAATTTTAGGTTTTCAAAATTTAAAAACCAGTGTTAACATAACAACGGATGTTTGGTCGGCACCTCACGATTTGCCCGAATCATACCTTTGCGTTACCGCGCATTGGATTGATCCCGATTCATGGCAAATGATGAAACGTACGATTGCGTTCGAAATGTTTCCGTATCTTCACACGGGGGATAATTTGTTTTACATGTTAGATGGAATAATACAAACATTCCATTTACAAGATAAAATACTTTCAATAAGTTTTGATAACGCTACAAATAATACGAATGCAGTTCAAAAATTAAAACTTAAATATAAAACCGATATGTATCGGTGCTTTTTTTCATACAAGATGCATTGCTCACATTATTAACTTGGTTGTGAGTGATGCTCTTGCGGTTCCGAAAATAAATATGTTAAAAGAAAAATTTAAACAAATGTTAAAGGATGTTTTTATGAAAAGCCGTAGAAGATATATGGAATATCAAAAATTATGTGAGGATACGAACTCCCTCTTTTTAGGTCCGTCTTGGGACGTACCAACAAGATGGAATTCGACTTGGCGTATGTTTAACAACACCTTACGACAAAGGGAAACCTTGGAAGTCTTTCATAACAATTTAGTACAAGAACGTAAGGCTAAAAAATTTAATAGCCTATGTTGAGACGTCATAGGAGAATTTACTAGTTTATTTGGAGTTTTTAAAAATGCAACAACAACTTTATCAGGAGTTTATTATCCCACGTCTTGTTTGGTTCTTCAACAATTATTTATAATGACAAGAAAAATTAACGATTTTCCATCGACCGGTGAAAATAATGAGATATATACGGGAATGTTACTTCCAGTGAAAATAAAACTATTGAAATACTTTCAAGAAATGCCGGTCGTATTTACTTGTGCGACGGCATGAAACCCATGTTTCAATGGTGCCGGCGTTGAAACATTAATTGATGAAATAGTTGGTGCTTTGGGTTTGGAAGACCCAAACTTTGCAACAAACACTAAAAATACTTTAACATAATTTTTCAAAATATGTTTGATCATTATTTACAAAAATATGATGAAACATCTAACATACAACAAACAATGTATGCGGCTTCTAGTTCGAGTAGAAGCCAAGATGTTAACTTTGATTTATTTAACACCTTAAGACAAAATGTAACTAAACGAGCCCGAGGTACTAGCGCAAGATGCGAACTAGGAAGGTACCTAAGGACAGATTGGATTTCCGGTCTTACGTCAGAAGAATTTGAAAACTTTGATATTTTGGCCCGGTGGAAACAAAAGGAAACCCAATTTCCGATTCTATATGTCATGGCCCGTGATTTACTAAGCGTCCAAGCTTCTACGGTAGCTTTGGAGTCTGCTTTTTCTCTTAGTGGCAACGTTTTATCGATACGAAGGATGAGGCTTACTCCTGCATCATTGGAGATGTGCATTTGCTTGAAAGACCATTTGGACGCGATGGAACGTGTACAAGACCACACACTAATTGAAGGCGCGCTTGAGATAGAAGAGACAATACACGATGTTGAAGTTGAGGAAGGAATGACTTTCCCACTTTCCGACGAAGAACAAGCAATGGATGAATGGATGCGGACCAATAGTCCGGAACTACAATCCGAAGCACAAAGCGAAGACTAATTTCTATTTTCGATTTTGTATTTAATTTTGTAACTTTAAAGCTTGTGTAATTAATTTATTTTAATGAAATATGCTATTTGAAATTCTTACTTAATAAAAGTTCATTTAATTTTATTTAATCAAAACCTTAAACTAATAATTACTAAACCCTAATAAACCTTAAACTAATCAAAATAATATTAATCTAATAACTAATAAACGTTAAACTCATAATTACTAAACCCTAATAAACCTTAAACTAATCAAACTAATATTAAACTAATAACTAATAAGCCTTAAAACCTTAAACTCATAATTACTAAACCCTAATAAACCTTAAACTAATCAAACTAATATTAAACTAATAACTAATAAACCTTAAACTAATAATTACTAAATCCTAATAAACATTAAACTAATCAAACTAATATTAAACTAATAACTAATAAACATGAAAATAATCAAAACCTTAAACTAATAAATTAATAATTACTAAACCCTAATACTCGTTTGATTAGTTTAAGATTATTAGGGTTTAGTAATTATGAGTTTAAGGTTTTAAGGTTTATTAGTTATTAGTTTAATATTAGTTTGATTAGTTTAAGGTTTATTAGGGTTTAGTAATTATGAGTTTAAGGTTTTAAGGTTTATTAGTTATTAGTTTAATATTAGTTTGATTAGTTTAAGGTTTATTAGGGTTTAGTAATTATGAGTTTAAGGTTTTAAGGTTTATTAGTTATTAGTTTAATATTATTTTGATTAGTTTAAGGTTTATTAGGGTTTAGTAATTATTAGTTTAAGGTTTATTAGTTATTAGTTTAATATTAGTTTGATTAGTTTAAGGTTTATTAAGGTTTAGTAATTATTATTTATTAGCTTTAGATTTAATTTTGTTAAGTTTTTTTATTATGGTTTTATTAACTTAACTTTAAGGTTGAAAACATATAATACAAAAAAACGGTTCAATACGGTTACGGTTCAACACTCTAACGGACGGATCAAACGGATTAACGGATAAAAAAAGGTCTAAAAACCGGTTTTTGAACCGGTTTGGGCGGTTAACCGGTCCGGTTAATACCCGGTTCGGTTCCATCGGTTAGCATATGTAGGTTAAAAAAACCGGTTAATAACCGAACCGGTTTTTAGGAAAAACCGACCGGTTAACCGATTTGTGCATCTCTATATGGGAGTTATCATATGTGTTTATATGTGTTATATGATTGTTTGCGGGATGGGTTGGGTGTTCGTTTTCTATGTTGTGCTAAAAAAACGTCCTTTGAGCCGGGGGACTCTTAGCGAAGCAGTCTCTCTATTCTATTTGTAGATTATGGGTTTGGTATGTTTTTATCGTCCCCCAGACCCCACTCTAAGTAGGATTCAACTGGGTACGCTTGTTGTTGTATATTTAAATAAAAAATAAATGCTAAAAAATATATACAATTTATATTCCTCAAATTTCTTAATTAAAAATATAAAACAACTTAAAATTTAAAATTAAATGTCAAATTACAATTAGTAAAGATTAAGATTACATAATTACTCGTGAGGTAGTTTTGTTAAACATGCTCAATCATATCATTTTTTAAAGCATTAAGTTTTATCAAAAAATCCAACAAACAATAGTATAGTAACACATGGCAAATAAGATAAATATAAGTTTTTTTCATGTATTTTTTATATTTAAAAACGCTTTTTTAAAATAACTGTTTTTTATGAAATTTACACTCGGACGTTTCCAAAAACAACTAAACAAGACTATGTATTTCGTTTTTTTAATAAAAGGTTAAATATTTTAAATTATTATAGAAAAGTTTAATTAATTATATATGAAATTAATGGTTTGAATAAAAAAAGAATATAAAATAAAGTACTTGCGAATGAGGTTGCTCCATGTGTATAGACTATGAGTGATTGAATATTAAATTAAATTGTCATTTGGTATGAAAGTTTGATCACGAATAATAAATATTGAGTTATTTTGGTTTTAATTTGGCATCGACAGGATTGTCGAACTTTCATAAGGGTGGTGATAAAATTTCTTGGAAGACAATGAGAATAAATCATATATATAGGGGAATGATCAAATAAGAAGAGCTTTTTGTGTAAGAAGAGTGAGAACTAATAAGAATTTGACACGTGTCACATAATTTAATAATAAAATCTTATTTTTTATACTACATTTTTATTTTTTTTGTACTAGATTTGTTATATATTTTTTTATACTCGATTTTTGTGGTTTTTTGTATAAGATTTTTGTTGTTTGTACTATATTTATTTTTTTTGTACTGGATTTTTTTTGTACTAGATTTTTGATTTTTTGTACTGGATTTTTGATTTTTTGTACTGGATTTTGTTTCTTTTTGTACTGTATTTCGTTTTTTGTACTGTATTACTGTTTTATGATGACACGTGTCAAATTTCTATTGCTTCTTACTCTTCTTAGGCAAAAATCTCTTCTTAGTGGATCCAACCCCCATATATATATAATGTTTTTTTTCATAGGCGTTGGCCGACTGCCTGTGTTTCTAACCATGCTTCGATGTATATTTCATTAAAAATCGAACGTTGTATAGTGTGAAAAACACCTGCCGTAAAAAGATGGAGATTAGTTTCGTAGAAAAAAAAGAAAATGCATTAGCATTACGCGTTTAGTTGACGTTGAAATTTCTACCAGAAGCTCCACTTTTGATATAATAGAACCTTGACCTCTAAATATCTTCCTCGCATTCTAATATTTCCTCCATTTGTAAGGCAACTCGGATTCAAATAACAACTCTACCTTCTGATTATATCCGGTTTGCTAATATCATAATCCCAAGTAAGATTCCTTTTGCTCATGTATGTATTATATGTTTTTCTCTGAATTACTAGTTGAATATGAATAATCCCTTCTTTTACTCGTATTTTCTTAATTTCTAAAATTTTATGTGGTTTAAATAAAAATCGGGTAAATAAGGGGGCTTGGAGTTGGGATGAATGGATGATCTTTAGTTTGGGTTAATATTTGTAATAGTTCTTTGGTGTTATTCACTCGTGATTGGTGTTTGTTTTTGGGTAGCAAGTTGCTAGGCTTGGTGATAATAATAAAAATTTCCGTTGTTCAAAAAAATTATTTATCCTTTTTTGATAAAATATAGGGTAAATTTCACTTTTAATCCTTTATATTTACATAAATTTCAAATTATCCTTTATGATTATAAATTTCAAATGCAGTCATTTAAATTACCAAACGCTGCAAATTCGGTCATTTATATTGACATAGGTTAACTTTGTTAAGTATAAACCGAATGTAACCAAAATTTCTAAAGATAAAAACTATTTCTGAAAATTTATGTAAATATAAAAGACTAAAAGTGAAATTTTCTCAATTACTTATATAAATTTTTTGACATTTACGTATTTTGTTAATACTTTACAAAGTTAATGGAGAAATGACCGAGTTTGCAACATTTGAAACTTGAAGGACTGCTTTTGAAAATTTTAAACATAAAGGATCATATTTGAAAGTTTATATTGAAATTTACACGGGAATTGTTATCATATCTTTTAGCAGGAGAAATATCAAATAAAAAGTATATTTTGCCTAAAAAGGCTAAGAAGGATTTTTAAAATCTTCAATACCGACCCGAACGAACTCCGATTGAACTCATTTCTATTGCATTGAAACCGTCCTAGCGAACCCTACAATATTAGATTTTAACTTTTCGTTTTAGCAACTATATTTAGATTTTAGGTTTTAGGGCGCGAGTTTTAGCTTTTAAGTTTTATCTTTATGTTAAAGATTTGTTTTTAAAGCTTTGGTTTTAGTATTAAGGTTTATTGTTTTTAATTTAAGGTTTGGGTTTTAGGGTTCGACAAGCCGGTTCCAATGATGCAAAAATGAATTCAATCGTGGTTTGTTTAAGCCGGTTTTCGAGTTTTTGAATATCCTTTTAAAGCAAAATATACTTTTTAGAGAAACCTTACCCGTATGATTAATCATATAATTGTTATCAAACAATTCAAGTGAATGATTACATCAAAACCGACAACCTCGGTAAAAAGTAAAACAGACAAACAGTCACAAAATCAAGTAATCAACTAACAAATCAAATGTAAATAAATTTATCTTTAAGTTATCACTGTATTTATAAGTTAAGCTTCTGACATGATCCATCACTTATATAAATTATAGCACGTAAGTTCAAAAGCTCAAAAATATAAACAACAAGAAGCTCAAAAATATCTCGATCTATATTAATTATGGTGTATTAAAGCTCTTAAAATCTAAGGCGTTACTCTTTAAATTATTTTAGCGAATTCAATGCTCCCTAATTGCAATTATGGTATGATAAATAATTACTAGCAAACTATAAAAGCAAGTAAACTTAACAGAGATAATAAGACAAAAAAATAATAAAATAAAAAAAATTATCACTAGTAAAAAATCAAAATAAGCAGATAATAGTACAAAGAAAGATAAAGAAACTATTGGTAAAAAAATCTGTAAACAAACAACACTAAATCTATAAAAAAAAAAAGAAAAAGAAAAAAAAAAGCCCCTAGATATATTTCTGAACCACTATATCTTTTAAAATTTAAAGACAATTGATTTTGTACTTGACTAGGGAAAAAAAAAATTAGAAGTATAATTTTAAAGAAACCTATCGCAATACCCACGTAGTATTTCTTTGCTTCAAACATCAAAAGATTATCAATTTATAAAAAATAGTGATTGAAGGAAGGCCGGATGTGCGTGTGTATGAGCTCTCTACCATGCGTCATAATTAATTGAATGTTATATGGACTTCTGGTGCATTAAAATAAATCACACTATATCAGAGCCTTAGAGGTATGATTTAAGAAATAAGCCCTAGACATTTTTTTTAACCACCGATATCATTTGAAAAAGAAATCAAGTTTTACTTGATTTTGTACTTAACTAGTGTGGCACCCATAACAATTACGTGATTACACGTGTTCAAAATTATGGTCTAGAAAATTTTGACTTAAATTTTTACAAAGCATTTCATTCGGAAGCGTGAAAACTAATTTCATATGTTAAACATACTTGTTTTGTTAATGTTCATTTCACAAAATCATAATTACTTAGTTTGTATGTGACTATAAACTTTCGACATGGATGACGTTTGAAGGTCCTGGATTTGAATCCCACAAGGGGGTTTTATCAAAGTATTGACTTTCCTCCTGAACTGGTGACTTGGTGATAAATATGATCAGATGGTATTGATGATGACACCATAGTACTCCAGTGATCCATTAGTGATCTAAATTAGTTGTTCAAAAAAGGATACAAAAGATATGTTTATTGAACGAAGGCCAGGTTTACATGTGTATGAGCTCGCTTTCATGCGTCAAACTTGATTGAAATTCATGGTCGCATTAACATGAATCACATTAATTTTATGTTTTTTTAAGAAACCATATATTATAAACATATATGAGTTTTCTTGGAGGTCATTGGTCTAATTGTCTACGGCCACGTTTTATCTATAGTTTTCATAATGTCATAGGTTAAACTTATGTTATTTTCTACTCTTCTTAAACAAAAATCTATCAACATTTGATCATTTCAACACACACGCACACACACATAGTATTGATTTCTAGGAAAAAGAGTTTTAAAAGGGTGAGAAGAGTTGTGAGGTTGACATGTGATATTTCTCTAATTTTTAAAAGAAGTATTTTAGTCATTGTGATTAATGTTTTAAGTCATTGTGTAATGTTCTTGTTATTGTGTAATATGTTATTATTGTGTTTTATATATATTTTAGATCATTTTATGTTATTTTGTCACTATTTTTATGCATTAAATAAATTATTTTATTTTAATTTTATGTTTTATATATAAAAAGGACATGATTATTTTATTTCACCATTGTGTTTTTCAAAACTCATAATTATAAAAAACACATATTATTTTAATTTTTTAAAGAATACATTTTGTCTATTGTGTTTTACGTTCAAGTTATTGTGTAATATATTGGTAAATGTGTTTTACGTTCAAGTCATTGTGTAATATACATTAATCATTGTCTTATATGCTTTAAGATCATTTCGTGTCTTTTATATATTAAATAAATTTGTTGTTATTTAATATTTATGTTTTTTAAATTAAAAGTAGACAATTGTATTATTTTAACATTTTGTTTTTCAAAATTTTTTATTTTAAAAACATATATTTCGTATTATTGTGTCATATGGAATCATTATTGTGTTTTATGTTTTAGATTATTTGATATTATCATGTCATTGTTTTTTTATGTATGGGTTAGGCTTCTTGTTTCTTATCATTATGATTTATATATAAAAAAAGACAAAATGACGCATCACAAATACAAGGTGTTGGAAAACGTACTCTTTTGAAAAATATATATATATATAATACTACTATACTCATTTTAAAGATAAAAAATGTTTTTTTTGTGTTATTTTTTTAAAAAAAAATAGTATCATGTATAAAAGTATGATCGTTTAAAAAAATGGAGGAACACTATAAAAAGTCAACAAAAGTTTCTACAACTAAAATATCATTCCATATATTAACTTTTCTATACAACTTAATCTCAACTATAAATTATAGATCTAATAGTCATAAATCATTTCTGCACTTTTTACATTAAAACACAATTTTATTATAACCTCACTCTATATATATATGTTTAGGTTAAGTAAAAAGAATTATATTGGTAAGAAGTGTGAGAAGGATTGTGGTGTTGGCAAATGACACTTCTCTAATTTTTAAAAAGAGTATTTTGGTAATTGTGTTTAATGTTTCAAGTCATTATGTAACATGTCTTTATTATTGAGTTTTATTTTTTATATCATAGTGTGTTATTTAATCATTTTTTTATACATTTAATAAATTGTTGTTATTTAATTTTGTACATTATATGTATGAAAGGTAAATAATTAAGTCATTTCACCATTGTGTTTTTAAAAATTCATTATTTTAATAAACATAAATTTTCTTAATTTTTTGAAAAATATATTTTGGTTATTGTGTTTTATGTTCAGGTCATTGTGTAATATACTAATCATTGTGTAATATACTTATCATTGTGTTTTACGTTTAGGTCATTGTGTAATATACCCATCATTGTGTTTTACATTCTGGTCATTGTGTAATATATTCATTATTGTGTTTTACGTCCGGATCATTAATTATGTGATATACTCGTCATTGTGTTTTATGTTTGAGTCATTGTGTAACATACTCATTGTGTTTTACATTCAAATCATTGTGTTATAAGTATTCATTATTGTTTATACGTTTTAACTTATTTCATGTTTTTTTATTGTTTTTTATATATTAAATAAATTTGTTATTTATCTTTTATGTTTTTCATATTAGAAGTAAACAACTGTATTAACCAACATTTTATTTTTCAAAACTACTTTTTTTAATAATTTATATTTCATGTTATTGTGTCAAATATATTTATCATTGTGTTTTATGTTTTTGACTATTTAATTTTATCTTAACATTGTTTATTACGTATAATATGAATTTGTTGTTTTATCATTATGATTTACATATAAAAAATATGTGACTGTGTAGCCTCCATTATTCGTTTTAAAGCTCATTATTCTAGAAAAAAATAGTAAGGCATGATGGCGAGCAAAAAGACACATTAACAAACAAGGGTTAAGTTCAACTAAATAAGCCCCTTAACCTAAAAAGCCTAAGAATGATCTTGAGTCATTAGATCATTAATCAATGGCTATGATTAAATCAAGTTGTTGGAGGGTATTTTAGTCATGCCTACTTTTGTTGACTTTTTATCAAATTCTCTTATATTATTTAAACATTCATAACTTTTACATGCAAAATTATTTGTTGAAAAAAAAAACCATAAAAACAAGCATTTTTTATCTTCAAATTAATATAATTTTTGCTATAGAAAATTTTTGTTTTTTTAATTCATTGTGTCTTTTTACAGGTCATTGTGTCTTTTGTACATGCTATTGTGTCTTTTGTGTATGTAATTGTGTCTTTTATGTTTCTGCTCAATGTTGTGTTTTCATGAACAATTTAAGACATAATAATGTTCCATAGGCATCGTGTCTTTTGAATAGACATTGTGACTTTTGAATACACATTGTGTCTTTGTGTTTCTTCTCAATATTGTCTTTTATATATACATTGTGTTTTGTACAGGTCATTGTGTCTTTTGTTTAGACATTGTGTCTTTTGTACAGAATTGTGTCTTTTGTGTTTCTGCTCAATCTTGTGTTTTCCTAAACAATATAAGACACAATGATGTTGCATAATACATAATGTTAAACAAGGATGACACAACGACGAGTATAAATAACACGTTGATATTTAAAAAGACACGATTACCTAATAAAAAAGACACAATTATTTTTAAAAAAACACAAAAAGATAATTATACACAAACGTTTAAAAAGACACAATGATAATAATTAGACACACAATGAGCTGAAAAAAAATTTAATTTTTTGTAAAAATATTATACTCATTTTAAAGAGAAAAAAATGTTTGTTTTTATGATATATTTTTTTTGAAAAAATAATATCGTATGTAAAAGTTATGAATGTTTAAAAAATATGGGGGAAAGTGGTTATGACTAAATTACCCCCTAACAACTTTTCCCTCTAAAATTTTAAATTTTTCCTTTTAAATTTGATCTCATAATCTAATGATCAATAATACTTCTTAGGCTTTTTAGGATAAATAGACTATTTAGTTGATCCTAATCCTAACAAACAAAAAGACACATTTGCGAACAAAAAGGCACAATAACAGACAAAATGACGTAATTTTGGTTTAATTATAACAACATTATACTCGTTTTAAAAATAAAAAAATGCTCATTTTTTTGGTTAATTTTTTTAAAATATAATATGGTATATAAAAGTTATGACCATTTAATAAAAACGGGAAGAAAATGATAAAAAGTCAATAAAAGTGTTTATAACTAAAATAAATTTCCAACAACTTTTTAACACAAGTTCTCAACCACTAAGTTGTATAATTATTGGCTCACAATACTTCTCACACTTCTCACAAATTTAATGTTTTTTTCCCACAACCTCATTATATATATATATATATATATATATATATGATTGTGAACAAATAATAACCACTCTTAAAGCATTGACCCAGATAATTTTGCCAAGAAGAAGCCAAATCTTGGATATTTTTTTTAACATCATTGTAAGACATATACAACACTTTCTTCTTTTACAAGTTTGCGAAAATTGATCACTGTTTAAGATGTGACATCGTTGTATGTTTTAAACTTAAAATAGTTATAGTGTTGTAAGTAAAATAAACATAACACTGCGCCCAGATGTTACGTATGTTTTACATGTTTTACATCTTAGACCTCCCAAAGGTAAAGCAAAGAATGTAACCATTGGGTTAACCCATTAGTTGAAGTTGAAGTTGAAGATTGAGTCGGTTAACACTTAAATATTTTACAAAACAGAAATCAAACAAACAATAAAAATTATTTGATTTTAGCTCCATCCGAACATATTTTACGCTTTGATATTATTACAAAAGACTTCAGCCTTTTGTAAAAGAGAAAGAAAATACTTTATGTCGACACTATATTGACTTTAACAGCTCTTTACTTTTCAATCTCTTGTGTGTGATGTTGGTTGGTTCACATCTTGTCCCTCATTCTTCTGTTTAAACATATATTCATTTTATGATCATCTGGTGAAATTTTCTTCAAAAAAAAAAAAGATTTAATTTTTCAGGATCAGTGAAGCTCTTTTCTTCAATGGCTTCTTCAAGTTCCTATGATCACAACAAGAGCTACCTGTACGATGTGTTTTTGAGCTTCTGTGGTGAAGACACCCGCAAGAACTTTGTTGATCATCTTTATGCTGCACTTGATCAACAATGTATTTGCAGCTTTAAGGATGATGAGAGACTCCAGAAAGGAAGAGACATCAGTGATGATCTCCTACAATCCATTGAAGAATCAAGATTCTACATCATTGTGTTCTCCAAACGCTATGCGTCTTCATCATGGTGCTTAAATGAGCTTCTGAAGATCATGGAGTGTCATAAGACGAAGCAGAACACTGCTTTCCCTGTTTTCTATGATGTCGATCCCTCTGAGGTTCGAAAACAAAGCAGATTAGTTGGAGAGGCTTTTGCCACACATAATAAGAATGAATCAGAGGTTGAAAAATGGAGAGAGGCTCTTACTGAAGCATCCAATTTGTCTGGTTGGGATGTGAGGAAGACTGCTGATGGGTAATCCCTTTATTATATCTCATGTTATAGTTTTTATTTATAAATTTGAGTCTTGATTGTCACACCCTGCACCGTGAGCGGAATCCACGGCGCGGTGACGATGGGTCGATTGAATCATGACCAAGATTAATGAAGAACAATCACAATGCATTTCTAGATTTCATATAATTAAAAGTAGATTGTTTACAGATCATTTCTAACTCTCTACCAAAAGAATAACAACTAACCAACCTCAAAATATTGTTTACAAAATAAGAACAAACAAGATAATTAAACAACAAGGATTTAGGGAGTTTCTATTCCATCCTAGCTTGTTTCTTGATCTTGTTCTATCTTAACTAGGTCGCCTTAGTTGTCCATGTTCTGTGCCTATCTCTGATCACCTGAAACATGTGAAAAGTAATCTGTCAACTACAAGTAGTTAGTGAGATATATAGGTTTAAAGATTTAAAACATTATAAGTTTAAAGATATAAAAGTATATAAGTTCAAAGATTTATCAGAGTGTACATACATAAGTAACATCTTGATTTGAACCTAATTGAACAATTGAACCATGTACAACATAGAATGTATGTAGAATGTAACCGTACATAATGTAAAAGCAGTAACATGCTATTGTAACACGAACTATCATCAATTATATCCAATATCATCTTAAATCCAAGTCCCAAACCACGTTTGAAGTTAGGCAAAGACAGACAATAAAACCAAGACGGTCCATGGTAAGAAAGTTAATTAATACCAACTCCGTATTACTAAGCATGTGTCCAATATGACCTAAGCTGTTAAAGTTAATTGACTGCTAATCCATATTGCTAAAACTACACCAATCCACCTTTAGCTATAAAACAAATTTAAAGCTAACCCTGACCTTGGTGTAGAACCACACTTTCCCTTGTTGTGATCACCCAGTACTAACGATAAACGATTGGTTGAACTCAAGTTTAGAAAACTAAGTAAATAGCTTCCAACCCTTGAGTCCTAAGATTAACGATTGTGTGAACTTCTAGTTTAGAATCTAAGAATAGTGATTCCAATCCTAGAAGTCCTAAGGATAACGATTGCATTAACTTCAAGTCTGAAATCTAAGTATAGTGATTACAACCCTTAAAATCCTAAATAAAGACATATTAAACATACTAGATGTGAATAAGTTTGTTTACAAGGATGTGTCCATGTTACAAAGTTTATTATGAATTTGAAAACCACTTGTACAAAAGCATGCATTGGATTAGCTAGGTCGTGTGCCATGACTGATCATGACTAAGTGCCTGAGATCCAAAGTTTAACTTAAAAGGATTTAGGTTTTACCAACATAAGCCAAACATAAGTTTATAATATTAAAACTGTTTAAGAATTTAAGTTCCAAAAAAGATTTCAAAGTAGAAAATAAGGGCTATGTACTCACCTTGATTGAGTGTGATGTGCAGTGGACTGATGGTTGATTATCGATGCTCTCACTTGTTGTTGAAAGTTTGATTGTACTCAAGTTCCTGATTGTGTTAATATGGTTTATGAATCATAAGTACATGTTCGTTCTTTCTTAAGTACCTTATATTGTTCATCCCAAATGTTTAAGTATGTTATGTGACCTTGTTTGTTCTTTAACCAACCTAAGCATAGTCAATAACTCTTTGTGGTACAATTAATAAGATTCATTACTTACTTTGTTTACATGTTTAACCATTTTTGTTTAAGTTGATTTAGAAAACATGGAAATATAAACACATTACACTATGCATGAAACCGTCATGCATAGTGTAATTTAGTCTTCAACACATAATTGAAAACATGATGTTCATAATACCCTTATTAAGTTCATGAGATTAATTTTTAATTGTATTCACATAGTTTAGAATCCTTTTGAACTAAGCTTAGGTTGTATAAGACCAAACTATGACCACTTAGAATCGGCTAAGGGTTTATCTTCCCCTACCCGACCCCTATGAGCTTCTATGATCGATTAACAACTCGTTTATGGTTGTTTTTGATTCATTTTAGTTTTAGAAACTTGGATTGTAATTAAGGACTAGTGTCGACAGTTGGCTAGATAGAAAAGCATCGAGATTGCTAGTTTCTACAACCACAACCCAAGTGTAGCCCATCAATACTAGTAGTATCGATGGGAACTTGCCACCGGCTCCTCGATCTTCTAGCTTGTAATTCTCAACCACCCTTAGGTCCATTCTCCTTGGTTAACACATATCTAAGTAGTGGCGACAGTTTAAGGCTGCCCATGGTTCATCAACGACAAAAAGTTGGGTTGGTCGGGAATGCGCCCATCGATACTAATAGTATCGATGGGATGCTAGTATCGATGGTTCCACCTTCGAGATTGTCAATGTCGATGCTCACTTGACCCAGCTCACTTGGAGAACATTGAGCTTGTTAATATCGAAGGGTTTGGTCGAACTTAAGGTCCATCGAACCTGTTAAGTTCGATGGATGAACAACCTTCAAAACTTCATCCATCGATATTAACATTCCCAGCTAGCCTCACATCGATACTATCATGTCCGATCAATCCGGCCCATTTCAGTCTTTGTAGATTCAATCTGAGGTCCTCCAACTGTTCCTAATGTTGTTTGGGTGTTTGTTCTTGTCACACCCCCAAATTCCCACTTGTGGTGTCAGTCCACGTGGGGTGTGACGTGGCCAAAATCACAGCTCAAGGTCATATAGAACGCCTCTATATGCGTTTACAAATCCAATGTTGAATTGACACATACACTTAACGAATAGTTTGCAGCAGGAAAACACAGTTATCATAACATGCAGCGGAAAATAAAATGAGTTTAACAAATGCAGCGGAATCAGAAATTGTCAGATCAAAACATTGTATCAATACAAAACATAAATAAAATTGTTTTCAAATAATATGACATAAATGCATGCGGTTCCTAATGCTCGTCTCTTAATGTGTGTATTCCTGCTATCCATAGCTTGCTAGTTACCTGAGAATACAAGTTTAAAAAAAGTGTCAATACAATGGTTGGTGAGTTCACAGGTTTTGATATACATATAGTAATAAAAGTGTGTCATGTTGTTTATCAATGTTAGTACCGAGCCCTAGGCCCAAAGGGTCAGTGCGTCAATACCGAACTAGACTTGTTTGTCCTTGCCTCCGCTATGCCTCGTACACATAGCAAGTTAGGTCAGAGTTTGCACGAGTTATGACATCCAGTCAACATGGTGCCCTGTGGGGTTAGTCATTCCCTAATGGATCCATCCAAATCTACCACGTTGTTTGTACATTAACGGTAAGACTTTGTGAGGGCTTGTCACGAGTTCAACACTTAATGTTTGTCCAATAAACCAGCATACACAAAAATGTTTGTACAGTAACAGATGTTTGACTCGATGCAACTAGTATTCTCCCCCTCTTTAAAAGCGTTTGAAAAAGAGTAAAGAGGGGCCGTAAACTCACCTTAGTGAAGTAATCGAATGTAAGCGTAAGCTCCTGAAGTAGTGCGTCGGTCACCGGCAACCTATATCGTATACCGTTTCGTGAGTTCATGTAAGTGACCGTCCTAGGGTTTGTGTTAGTGCTCGTGTTTGTGCCCAACAACTCTTGGTTGTTCATGTTTGTCCATGTCGGTCCACAATGACCGTGTTTGCTCGTGTTGGTCCACGTTGACCGTGCTTGAACATGTTTGACCAGAGTTGACCAAGTTTGATCGTGTCAAATCAACGACCAGTTGGTGAACCGTGTGACGGTTGTGAATCGTGTAGCAAGTGTGTAAGTGCTCGTCGTGTGCAAAACGCGTATGTCGCGTTTATGGACAACTTACTATTTATAGTAAGTTTCCATTTTTGGAAAGTTCACAAAGCATATCGATTTTAGAGTTCTAGCATGCTCATTAGTCCTACGTGATCATGTTAACACCTAGCACATCATCATACGGGTTCACATAAGTTGTTTACAACATGTTTGCACATAAAAGTTTCCTAAAATGGAAAGTTTCCATTTATAACATACGTGATATCGAAAACCATCTAACTTAGCATCTAAACATCATATTATAACAGAATAAGCCATTTAGCATGCTCAAATCATACAAAATGTTTACAAATTGGTTTTTGTAAAAAATAAAGTTACTATAAATAGTAACTTTGTAGTTTTAGCATAAAAGTAACCATCTAAACATTCCTAATCCATTTTTATGCCACAAATCATCATAATATATCTTCTAACAACATTTAATCATGTCAACATAACCAATTTTATCATCTATCAACATTTTGCCCCAAAAAGTTACTAAAAAAAGTAACAATGACAAATATGACTACAAACATCATCAAAACCATATTCTAAATAATGAAATCATCATATTATCATCCTAAAAGCAATCCTACATACATGCATGCTCATCATCTTCACCAAATCACCATCTTGTAAAATAAAAGTTACTAAAAATAGAAATAGTCATCAATAAGCCATTTTAACATCATCTAATCATGAACTCATCATCCAATATCATCAAGGTGCATATTTAAACACTGAAAATCATCCCACATGCCATGGATCATACATGCATGTGGGTTTCTCACTTGACAATGGCCAAATCATGCATTCTAATGACACACATCATCATGGATCGTCACAAAACTAAATCTAAACATCATAGATCATTATTAAAAGTGGATTTAACCATAAACGCAGATTCAAATCACAAGAAACTCGTGCATGTGATGGTGTAGTGCTTGCATGTGTGATTTAACACTTGCATGCGTGTGTATTGGTGATAAAAAGCTACAAGGAGTGTATGACTACCTTCTATAGCTTCAAAGGTCCTGAGATGATGCACCCAACAGCTCCTAGAGCTTCTGGACAGTAGGCTTGCGCAGAGAAACGACGATGATGGTGGTGGTGCGAGCTCCAACTTCCTTCTCAAGCTTCCAAAGCTCCAAGGATCACAACTATGGCTTCAACGGTGTTTAGAGAAGGTAGGAGATGATAACCAGAGGTTTTGGGAAGATAATCTCAAGTTGATTACGTCTGAAATGGGTTAAAATGAGTGAGTAGCCGTAATGATGGGTTTTGGGAGCTTAAAAAGGTGATTTTGCGAATCTGGCGCCCCAGGCGTATCGCCTGGCGAGGGTGGTTGTGGCTCCGTCGTTACGCGCGAGGCAGCCGGATGAGGCGCCATCTTCCTCATCCGCGCGCATCGATTGAGATGGGAGCTTCAGGTCAGGCGTACCGCCTGGCCCATATGTAAGGCCCAATATGCCTATTTTGTTGTTCTGGGCCGTTCTCGCCCGTTTCTCAACTGTAAAACATTGTTCGAGCGTCGTTTGGACTTTGATGGCCAATTACTAGCCATAATTGACTTGTGAAGTGTTTCTGTGCTCAAGTGTTGTGATGTTCACCAACGTTCGTGTGTTTTGACACGTGTGTGCTGTTTGCCGATAATTCTCAAATTATCTAGTTGTGTGCCAGTGTTCGTACTGTCGTGCCACGTGTACAATAAGTATTTAAATAAACATTTAAATAAATAATAAGCTGACCTGGAAATTACGTGGTGTCACCGTTCTTGAGTTTAGATAGATCAAAAACCTGTTTCATGTTCAAGAAGATGATTGTGACAATCCGACTTTTTACACTAACCTTGTTAACGGGAGATGGTGATATTATAGGCCCAACAGAGATAGTGTGGGCCCAACAGGACAAATGTAGGCCCTATAAGGCCAGTGTAGGTCCAATAAGACCAATGAAGGCCCAACAAGCCCAACAAGGCTAATGAAGGCCCAGTAAAGCCAAAGAAGACCCAGTGAGGTTAAGGAAGACTCAACAAGACAAATCAGGTCCACTGAAGTCTATGAAGGCCCAACAGAACTAAGGTCGGCCCAATAAGCCAAAGGAGGCTCAGTAAGGCCCAATAGGGGCAAGTGAGGCCCAATATAAACAAAGTAGGCTCAGGGAAGGCCAAGGTAGGCCCAGGAAGGCCCAATGAGGCCCAGTTGTATTTGAGAAGCCCAATTGGGATAATTTAGCCCAACAATATTCTAAGTAACTAAATTAGTAACAATTAGGGAGTTTCGGATTAATTTTGATAAGCGAGATGTTAAGTTATTGAGCTAGAATAATTTTTAAGGGTTTGAATTAATTGAGATAAGCCTAAAACACTTAGATTATAGAGTTTTAACTTGTATATGATTAGAATGATCAATTTTGACTTTCTTAAAGTCAAATTTCGGAATAAAAGTAGTGAATATTGCAATTAAATCCGGAATTCACATCAAAACTCAATTGTAACCGAAATTGATTAACCTTAATCATGCTATTGATGATTAGTATCAGTTTCCATACGTTACAAGGTCATTAAGTTGTCGAATTTAATCATAGGCAAGCTTAAAAGTCGAAACCGACGACTAGAGTGTTAGAACTTGTATAATTAGACTTCAACATCACAAATTGAGTATCCCAGAGCATCAATCGGCACATTTAGAGTCTGCAACATTCAACAATTTGGAGCAAAACAAGTCGGGCAGAAGAATTTATTTCGAGGGGACCGAATTTAGGGCTCAAAGACGAACTCCATTGAATCGGGATCAAAACAAGTAAGTGTCTATTCCTTCACACACTAAACATGCCGACTAAGCATATACATAACACAATTTCATTCAAAGATCTCGAATTGTATAGATTCGATTTCTAGGGCTCTTAGACAAAACGGTTTTGGGGGTTCCTTGTTTGATTAGCGTGAAAGTCGAAATAGATTACATGGGTAGTTTCAGAAATGGCCGAATAAGGTTTATACTAAATCAATTTCAACTGTTAACATCGAATTATAGGAATTCAAGAACTAGGGTTCATCTTTGAAACGATTTTGGGGGTTTTGTATCAAATAAGTTTAAGAATGAAATTAAATGATATAGATAGCTTCAGAAGGGATCGATTAAGGTTTAACCTAAGTTGATTGTGACTGATAACAACGAATTGATCGATTTCAAGTTTCTAGGGCTTGTTTAAGGAACGAAATTGGGATTTCGATTTAGATGAGTTATAGAATGAAATTAAGTATCACTGTTAGTTTCAGAATGCTCCGATGAAGAATAGCCCTATGTTAGTTACATCTAACAACAACGAATTTCATGAATTCGATTGTTAGGGTGTTAAGCATAAAACGTTTTGGGTTTTTGTTCTTAATGAACATAAAAATCGAATTAAACAACTTGGAAGGGTTTGAAACATCATAGCAATTGAAAACCCTATGGTTTTGGAATTTATTAGATTTGAATTGGGGTTCAATTTGGATCAAAATGCTTCGGCTATAGTATGAAATAGGGAAACCGATCCATGTAAGCTTAAAACAATTGATTCTGGATGTTTGTTGCGATACCCTAGCGGGCTGAGTTGGTAGATGCGTGTGTGTTGATGTGGGGGGTCGCGAGTTCGATTTCGGGATCCACCAATTTTTGAGTTTTTTGAATCATTTTTTGTATGTTGGTCATAACTTTCGCATACGAAATCCGATTCGATCCGTTCAAGTTGCGTTGGAACCGTAACGAGAATACGAACGTATTAGAATAATAAAATTCATATTTTAATCCGAAAACGAAATCGTGTATAATTACGTTTAATTAAATAAAATCGTATAGGATTTTATTTAAACGATTTCAAAAGCACGCGTACTTTCGTATGCACATTCTTAACACTTTAACATACGTGTGTTGACACGTATGTGATTTCAAGCACAAAACGATATTCTGAATAACACTAGGTTATTGTTTAAACACAGATTCTTCGTAGAAGGATTTCTTTCACGAGCTTTTAGTGTGTGATCATTCTGCTATTATCAAAGGTGCGTACACGGCCCCTTTCTTATTTTAAACTGTTTTGGGGGAGAAAACATGTGCAACAAACTATTTTTAGATACATATCACTTGCATGAGTTAGCTGTTTACATTATGTGACAACATATCAACTTGAAAGTCCTTACACACCTCGAACCGTTTAGTTTGCTGTAATGCAAAGCGTGGTAGTTGGAAATAGATCTATTAGGTTTGACAAACCTCACCTGGTAGATGGGATCTACGCAGGTGTTTGACTGACCAAACACAATTTTACTATTGTTGTGATAGACAATAGTGGCAAGGCGAAAACATGCTATAGCATGGCAATCAGTCAGCTTCGGTATCGACCACTTATGTAAATAGTTTATATGACTAGCTATCATGACTGTGCATGTGTGATTATGTTATCTACAAACTTGTTATTCAAACTGCTGTTTTGAACATTGTGAATACTTAAAACCTGTGTTATGCACCAACCTTTGTGTTGACTTGATGTACATGTTTTCTCAGGACGCTAAGGCGCGCGTTAAAGCTGGCATGGACTAGGAGATAGAGTCGCATGCATGTTAAACATTTAGTTATTGGAATTTGAACATTTAAGTATTTTGTTTTGTAATGTTTACTTTACAACTGTTATTGGTTTTAAACGCTTCCGCAACTTTTGTAAACTCTGATGTTATGTTTTAAAGACCAAAGTATGTTTTGAAATTCATATAGAGGTCTTCGCTATGTCTAATGATCTGAGATCCTGGTTTGTCACGCTCCCAAACGGTGTGATTCCGTTAGTTGAAATTGGGGGTGTGACAGATTGGTATCAGAGCCATTGGTTATAGCGAACTAGGTTTGCATTTGTAGGCCTAGACTATGACTGTTAGACATTAGACACACATGTTTATACACATTGTTTAGAAATTACATATGACATTATGTAATTGATTTGCTTACGTATTCCATGGCATTGCACTTACATATAGTATTATGTAACAGGCATGGCTTCATCATCAGTCCCTTACATCATTATCGATGATTCCGAGGACGAGGAGCCGATAGTTCCGGCACCACCATCATCACCACCACCACCTATTCCATCACCTCCACCATATGAGCAGGATGACTCAGATCCGGAGGAGGATCCGGACGAGGATCCGGACGAGGACCCGGAGGAGGATCCAGACGAGGATCCAGACGAGGATCCAGAGGAGGATCCAGACGAGGATCCGGATGAGGATCCGGAGGAGGAGTCAGAGGAGGGTATTCAGCAGATCCCTGCTGAGGGACCTTCCACACATTCACCACCAGCACTAGATGCTCCTGAGCCTAAGAGGCAAAGGACGGATGCCGAGGAGATCGCCAAACTGAAGCAGAAGACAAGATCATACAGAGATCTCAGGAACTATGGGATGCCATTGAGAGGCAAGAGGAACTTGCCCATCTAGTTCATGATATGCGGGATGAGATGATCAATTTGATTGGTCGTCTAGAAGATTCAGAGAACCGAGAGGAGATTTTGGCGGGCAGGGTTGAAGCTTTGGAGGATTTAGTGGCCTCTGATAATGAGGAACAGGATGTGGATGAGGAGGAGGAACCAGCACCAGTTGTTGAGTCCGATCCTGAATCCACTGTTGAGGACGATTGATTTTCTTTTCTTTTCTTTCTTGTTTTGTTTAAACTTATTAGGAACGGGTTGTGTTCCTACATTAGTAGTTTGAAAACTTGTATTTCATTTCAAAAGTATTGTACTCAAAGAAAGTTTCTATCTATTGAAGAGTTATTATTTATTTCCAACAGTTGTGTTGAATTATATTACATGTTGTGTTATTGTTTTACTTATACATGTCAAATTGGATTTTGATTTCGCGCTAACATTTCTTGTAAATAGGAAGGAAATGGCTGAGGGAAACGTACATATGACAGTTGCTGAGCTCAACGAGCTAATCAACAGCAGAGTTGCAGAGGCAATAGCACAGTACGCACAGACACACAACACAGGACCACATGGTCCAGCTGGGGGATTGGTTAACCCACAAGTTTGCACGTTCAAGATGTTCTTGGACTGCAAACCTCACAACTTTAAAGGGTCGGAGGGGGCCATAGGACTTCTCCGATGGATTGAAAAGGCAGAGTCTGTGTTCGAAATGTGCAACTGCCCTGATGAAAGCAAGGTGAAATTTGCTACTGGAACATTAGAGGGTCCAGCACTGACTTGGTGGAACTCCAATGTTCAGACTCTGGGGTTGGGAGAAGCTAATGCGTTGACATGGAACAACTTCAAAACTTTACTGCAAGAGGAGTATTGTCCTCGCAGTGAAATGCAGAAGTTGGAGGAGGAATATTGGCACCTCAAGATGGAGGGGTCAAATATTGAAGAGTACACGACCAGGTCGCATGAACTGGCCAGACTGCTACCACATATGGCTACTCCAGTCAGTAAGTGGATTGAGAGGTACATTGGAGGACTAGTACCTTAGATTCAAGGGTTGGTTACTTCAGCAAACCCCACCACCATCCAACAAGCTGTTCGTCTAGCACATCAGCTTACTGATCAGGCAGTGTTACAGGGAACCCTGCCTAAACGGACATCTGCTACCAAGGTAGCAGATCATAAGAGAAAATGGGAAGGTAACAACTACAGGGGTAACAACCAACAATCAAATCAGCAAAACAGGAAGCAGGACTCAAACAAGTCCTATCATAATTCCAGCAGTGGTCAGCAATCATCATCATCGGGGGGCTATATTGGTAAGCACCCCAAGTGCAACAGGTGTGGTTATCATCATGCGGGTAACCAGTGTGACAGAGCTAAGTGCCAGAGGTGTGGCAAGATTGGGCATGCGGCTAAAGATTGTCGCGGAGAACTGCAGAACAACCATAACAACCAGAATAACAGTCAGAACAACGCGCAGAAGGGTTGTTTTGAGTGTGGCAAAATGGGGCATTTTAAGAAAGATTGTCCACAACTCAAGAAAGGCGGGGACAATAATGGCAACGGTAATGGCAATGGCACCACCAACAACAACAACAATAACAACAACAACGGTGCTAGAGGCAGGGCGTTTGTGATTGGAGGACGTCAAGCGCGGGAGGATCCCAACATTGTCACGGGTACGTTCCTCTTAAATAATCACTATGCCTCTATGTTATTTGACACTGGTGCCGACCGGAGTTTTGTATTTAGTTCACTTGCTAAGTTGCTAAATGTTAGTCCTACTGCCTTAGATAGTCCCTACACTGTGGAATTAGCTGATGGTAAGTTGATAGTAGTGGGAAATATCTTTAAGGGATGTATCCTTGATTTGATGGGTCAGACATTAGAGATTGATCTGATGCCTATTGCCTTAGGCAGTTTTGATGTAGTTATTGGCATGGACTGGTTGTCCAAAAACCAGGCTGAAATCGTATGCCATGAAAAGATTGTTCGCATACCTCTTCCGCAGGGAGAGACATTATATGTACAAGGTGAGAAGAGCAGTACGCCACTGCGTCTCATATCTTGTATGAAAGCACACAAATGTCTGCGGAAAGGTCATACGGCAGTTATAGCACTTATAACTGAAAAGCCGGTAGCTGAGAAGAAGATTGAAGATATACCTATAGTTTGTGAATTTCCGGAAGTATTTCCAGAAGACTTGCCGGGATTACCGCCTATCCGACAGGTGGAATTTCGAATTGATCTTACACCAGATGCAGCACCGATAGCTAGGGCGCCTTATCGACTTGCACCGTCAGAGATGCAAGAGTTATCCACACAATTGCAAGAGTTGTTGGATAAGGGTTTCATACGACCTAGTTTTTCACCGTGGGGAGATCCAGTATTGTTTGTAAAGAAGAAGGACGGGACTTTTCATATGTGTATCGATTACCGGGAATTGAACAAGGTTACTATCAAGAACCGGTATCCGTTACCCAGGATTGACGATCTGTTCGATCAGTTGCAAGGTTCGAGTTACTACTCGAAGATTGATCTCAGGTCGGGTTATCATCAACTAAGAGTTCAGGAGGAGGATATTCCGAAGACAGCATTCAGGACACGATATGGCCATTATGAGTTCTTGGTCATGCCATTTGGGTTGACAAACGCTCCAGCTGTATTCATGGATCTCATGAATCGTGTTTGTAAACATTATCTTGATAAGTTTGTCATTGTTTTCATCGATGACATTCTCATCTATTCACAGTCTGAGGAGGAACATGCTGAACATCTTCGATTACTGCTAGAGCTATTGAAACAAGAACAACTGTACGCTAAGTTCTCGAAATGTGATTTCTGGATACGAGAAGTACAATTCTTGGGGCATATAGTTAATGAAAAGGGTATACATGTTGATCCAGCGAAGATTGAAGCGATTAAGAATTGGGAAGCACCAAAGACTCCTACCGAGGTACGACAATTCCTTGGTTTGGCGGGTTATTATCGACGATTCATTGAGGGATTCTCAAAGATCGCTCAACCACTTACAGCTCTTACGCACAAGGGAACAAAGTATAACTGGACGGAAAAACAGGAAACTGCGTTCCAGTTATTGAAACAGAAACTTTGCAGCGCACCGATTCTGTCCTTACCGGAAGGGACGGAAGACTTTGTGGTATATTGTGATGCATCTGCACAAGGTTTGGGATGTGTATTGATGCAACGGGATAAAGTGATCGCTTATGCTTCCAGGCAACTACGAACACACGAAAAGAATTACACTACTCATGACTTGGAGTTAGGAGCAGTGGTTTTTGCTTTGAAGATTTGGAGGCATTACTTGTATGGAACTAAGTGTACTATCTATACTGATCATAAGAGTTTGCAACATATCTTTGATCAGAAGGAGCTTAATATGAGGCAACGACGATGGGTTGAGTTGTTGAACGATTATGAGTGTGCGATTAAGTATCACCCGGGAAAGGCTAATGTGGTAGCTGATGCTTTAAGCAGAAAGGATACTTCAACAAGACGGGTTCGTGCACTTATGATGACAATACACACTGACTTACCTGACAAGGTGCGCAGTGCTCAGATCGAGGCCTTGAAAAAGGAAAATTTGATACAGGAATCTTTACGAGGAATGGAAGAACAGTTGGATGCGAATTCTGATGGAATTCGTTATTTCATTAACCGAATGTGGATACCTTTGTATGGAGGTTTAAGGGAACTCGTGATGGACGAAGCACACAAGTCTAGATATTCAGTCCATCCGGGATCAGACAAGATGTACCATGACTTGAAGGCACTGTATTGGTGGCCTCACATGAAAGCTGATATTGCTAAGTACGTTAGCAAATGTTTGACTTGTTCGAAAGTCAAAGTTGAATATCAGAAGCCATCTGGTTTACTGCAACAACCAGAGATACCGATGTGGAAATGGGAACAGATTTCGATGGATTTTATTACTAAGTTACCCCGTACACCGAGTGGTTGTGATACGATATGGGTAATTGTCGATCGATTAACGAAATCTGCGCACTTCTTAGCAATCAAGGAAACTGATAAGATGGAGAAACTGACTTGGATTTATATCAAGGAAGTGGTAGCACGGCATGGTGTGCCAATCTCTATTATATCAGATCGGGATGCCCGGTTTACTTCCAATTTTTGGAAATCTCTTCATAAGTCATTGGGGACTCGCTTGGATATGAGTACCGCCTATCATCCACAGACCGACGGTCAAAGTGAACGAACGATTCAAATGCTCGAGGATATGTTACGAGCTTGTGTAATTGATTTTGGTGATAGCTGGGAAAATCATTTACCGTTAGTGGAATTCTCTTACAACAATAGTTATCATACAAGCATTCAAGCAGCACCGTTTGAAGCTTTGTATGGTCGCAAATGTCGTTCACCAGTTTGCTGGGCTGAAATTGGTGACAGTCAGATAACAGGTCCTGAACTGGTGCACGAGACGACAGAGAAGATTGTTCAAATTCGGAACCGTATGGCAGCGGCTCGGGATCGACAGAAGAGTTATGCTGACAAACGTCGTAAGCCGTTGGAATTTCAAGTGGGAGACAGAGTTCTTCTAAAAGTATCACCTTGGAAAGGTGTGATACGATTCGGCAAGCGCGGGAAGCTTAGTCCACGTTACGTAGGACCTTTTGAGATTCTGAAAAGAATTGGTCCGGTTGCGTATCAACTCAAACTACCAGATGAACTCAGTGAAGTTCATGATGTTTTTCATGTGTCAAATTTAAAGAAATGTCTTTCTGACGAGACATTGATTGTACCGTTGGAAGAAATACAAGTAGATGAACAGTTACGATTTATTGAAGAACCAGCTGAAATCATGGACCGGGAGGTCAAACAACTTAAGCAAAGCAAGATTCCGATAGTCAAAGTTCGATGGAATTCAAGACGTGGTCCTGAATTCACATGGGAACGAGAAGACCAAATGATGAAGAAATATCCTCATCTATTCAAAACAGCCACTGCTAACATTGAGAGCGCACGTTAAATTTCGGGACGAAATTTCCTTCAACAAGGGGATGACGTGATGCTTTCACACATCAACACTGCAAATTTCAAACTGTAAGCACAAACATTTTATGTATTCAATTGATTTTGTTACAAACATTTGTGCTGCATTACATTCTATATATTTTATGTGCTACATTTCATATGTTACATGTTATGGTAGTACATGCATGTTTAGTTACACACATTTTACTATGTGCGGGGTTGCATAGTACAAACAGTTATAGACACTCACTATGTGTGAGGTTACACAACACAGTATGATCAAACACAAACAGTCACAGTTAGGTGAACTAACTAGTGTACACGCAAACAGTCACATTGAACGATCACATTTGAGTTGTGATGTTGCAAGCATTAGACTTTGTGTGTGAGTACACACAAACACACAGAATGATCAAATCACACTAACACGTACGATTTAAACTCGTAAATAGTTTCTTAACTACTCCTAACACTTACTAATTTTCGGGACGAAAATTCCTTCAACAAGGGGATGATGTGACAATCCGACTTTTTACACTAACCTTGTTAACGGGAGATGGTGATATTATAGGCCCAACAGAGATAGTGTGGGCCCAACAGGACAAATGTAGGCCTTATAAGGCCAGTGTAGGTCCAATAAGACCAATGAAGGCCCAACAAGCCCAACAAGGCTAATGAAGGCCCAGTAAAGCCAAAGAAGACCCAGTGAGGTTAAGGAAGACTCAACAAGACAAATCAGGTCCACTGAAGTCTATGAAGGCCCAACAGAACTAAGGTCGGCCCAATAAGCCAAAGGAGGCTCAGTAAGGCCCAATAGGGGCAAGTGAGGCCCAATATAAACAAAGTAGGCTCAGGGAAGGCCAAGGTAGGCCCAGGAAGGCCCAATGAGGCCCAGTTGTATTTGAGAAGCCCAATTGGGATAATTTAGCCCAACAATATTCTAAGTAACTAAATTAGTAACAATTAGGGAGTTTCGGATTAATTTTGATAAGCGAGATGTTAAGTTATTGAGCTAGAATAATTTTTAAGGGTTTGAATTAATTGAGATAAGCCTAAAACACTTAGATTATAGAGTTTTAACTTGTATATGATTAGAATGATCAATTTTGACTTTCTTAAAGTCAAATTTCGGAATAAAAGTAGTGAATATTGCAATTAAATCCGGAATTCACATCAAAACTCAATTGTAACCGAAATTGATTAACCTTAATCATGCTATTGATGATTAGTATCAGTTTCCATACGTTACAAGGTCATTAAGTTGTCGAATTTAATCATAGGCAAGCTTAAAAGTCGAAACCGACGACTAGAGTGTTAGAACTTGTATAATTAGACTTCAACATCACAAATTGAGTATCCCAGAGCATCAATCGGCACATTTAGAGTCTGCAACATTCAACAATTTGGAGCAAAACAAGTCGGGCAGAAGAATTTATATCGAGGGGACCGAATTTAGGGCTCAAAGACGAACTCCATTGAATTGGGATCAAAACAAGTAAGTGTCTATTCCTTCACACACTAAACATGCCGACTAAGCATATACATAACACAATTTCATTCAAAGATCTCGAATTGTATAGATTCGATTTCTAGGGCTCTTAGACAAAACGGTTTTGGGGGTTCCTTGTTTGATTAGCATGAAAGTCGAAATAGATTACATGGGTAGTTTCAGAAATGGCCGAATAAGGTTTATACTAAATCAATTTCAACTGTTAACATCGAATTATACGAATTCAAGAACTAGGGTTCATCTTTGAAACGATTTTGGGGGTTTTGTATCAAATAAGTTTAAGAATGAAATTAAATGATATAGATAGCTTCAGAAGGGATCGATTAAGGTTTAACCTAAGTTGATTGTGACTGATAACAACGAATTGATCGATTTCAAGTTTCTAGGGCTTGTTTAAGGAACGAAATTGGGATTTCGATTTAGATGAGTTATAGAATGAAATTAAGTATCACTGTTAGTTTCAGAATGCTCCGATGAAGAATAGCCCTATGTTAGTTACATCTAACAACAACGAATTTCATGAATTCGATTGTTAGGGTGTTAAGCATAAAACGTTTTGGGTTTTTGTTCTTAATGAACATAAAAATCGAATTAAAAAACTTGGAAGGGTTCGAAACATCATAGCAATTGAAAACCCTATGGTTTTGGAATTTATTAGATTTGAATTGGGGTTCAATTTGGATCAAAATGCTTCGGCTATAGTATGAAATAGGGAAACCGATCCATGTAAGCTTAAAACAATTGATTCTGGATGTTTGTTGCGATACCCTAGCGGGCTGAGTTGGTAGATGCGTGTGTGTTGATGTGGGGGGTCGCGGGTTCGATTTCGGGATCCACCAATTTTTGAGTTTTTTGAATCATTTTTTGTATGTTGGTCATAACTTTCGCATACGAAATCCGATTCGATCCGTTCAAGTTGCGTTGGAACCGTAACGAGAATACGAACGTATTAGAATAATAAAATTCATATTTTAATCCGAAAACGAAATCGTGTATAATTATGTTTAATTAAATAAAATCGTATAGGATTTTATTTAAACGATTTCAAAAGCACGCGTACTTTCGTATGCACATTCTTAACACTTTAACATACGTGTGTTGACACGTATGTGATTTCAAGCACAAAACGATATTCTGAATAACACTAGGTTATTGTTTAAACACAGATTCTTCGTAGAAGGATTTCTTTCACGAGCTTTTAGTGTGTGATCATTCTGCTATTATCAAAGGTGCGTACACGGCCCCTTTCTTATTTTAAACTGTTTTGGGGGAGAAAACATGTGCAACAAACTATTTTTAGATACATATCACTTGCATGAGTTAGCTGTTTACATTATGTGACAACATATCAACTTGAAAGTCCTTACACACCTCGAACCGTTTAGTTTGCTGTAATGCAAAGCGTGGTAGTTGGAAATAGATCTATTAGGTTTGACAAACCTCACCTGGTAGATGGGATCTACGCAGGTGTTTGACTGACCAAACACAATTTTACTATTGTTGTGATAGACAATAGTGGCAAGGCGAAAACATGCTATAGCATGGCAATCAGTCAGCTTCGGTATCGACCACTTATGTAAATAGTTTATATGACTAGCTATCATGACTGTGCATGTGTGATTATGTTATCTACAAACTTGTTATTCAAACTGCTGTTTTGAACATTGTGAATACTTAAAACCTGTGTTATGCACCAACCTTTGTGTTGACTTGATGTACATGTTTTCTCAGGACGCTAAGGCGCGCGTTAAAGCTGGCATGGACTAGGAGATAGAGTCGCATGCATGTTAAACATTTAGTTATTGGAATTTGAACATTTAAGTATTTTGTTTTGTAATGTTTACTTTACAACTGTTATTGGTTTTAAACGCTTCCGCAACTTTTGTAAACTCTGATGTTATGTTTTAAAGACCAAAGTATGTTTTGAAATTCATATAGAGGTCTTCGCTATGTCTAATGATCTGAGATCCTGGTTTGTCACGCTCCCAAACGGTGTGATTCCGTTAGTTGAAATAGGGGGTGTTCAAAGGAGTTGCAACATGAGGGAAAGAAACTCTCAATCTGGTTTTGATAAATCATCCTTCAATTTCGAAGGCGCTTGCTTTATTGAGAACATGAGGGAAAGAAACTCTCAATCTGGTTTAAAGGAGTTGCAACAACAAGTTCTTAGAGATGTATTAAAGGATAAAAACATCACTGTAAATGGTGTTCAAGAAGGAAAAAACTTGATAAAAAAGAAGTTACGTGGTAAAAAGGTTCTCATTGTTCTCGATGATGTGGATAGTGAAGAGCATCTTGAGGAATTGGCCGGTGATCCTAACTGGTTCAATCCCGGAAGTAGAGTTATAATTACAACTAGAGATGAGCAGGTGCTCAACACATACACAGTGAAGTGGATAATTGATGTCACTCTGTTGTCTGATGAGGAAGCTATTCGGCTCTTTAGTAGGCATGCATTTAAGAGAAATAATCCATGCCAAGAGTATGAAAAGCAATCACATGAAGTTGTACGTTATGCTGCTGGTCTCCCTTTAACAATCAAAGTCTTGGGTTCATCTCTCTATGGTAAAAACAAGCCTGAATGGATAGATGCAATATCAAGACTCAAAACAATTCCATTGAAGGAAACTCTTAAAAAGTTAAAACTAAGCTATGATAGCTTGGAGGATGATTACAAGGAAATGTTCCTCGATGTGGCATGCTTGCTTAGACATTGGAAAAAAGACGATGCAATAATAATTCTTGAAAGTTGTGGGTTTCACGCTATAAATGGTTTGAGAGTTCTTGAGCAAAAATCTCTACTCAAAGTTGTAGGAACGTTTAGAGGTGGAGAGATACGCATGCATGACCATATAGTAGAAATGGGAGAGAATATTGTGCGTTGGGAGCACCCGGATGAGCCCAACAAACATAGTAGACTGTGGGTTCAGGAGGAAATTGAACGTGTCTTGGCTAATGGCATGGTAAGAATCAGTTTTACTTGTAAGGTAGAGATGGAATGACATATTTAATATTTTTCAATAGTTATGATACAATTAATGACAAATTTTCTTGAATTATTGAATTGCAGGGTACTGAAGCAACATGTTTAGCTCTCAAAATCACTCCAGGAATTGTTTTGAAAAGTCTTGGAAACATGAAGAAACTTAGATTTCTTATAATGGACAGTAGAAACTATGATTTATCTGATTATCATGTTAAAAATGATGAAGCTCGCCATTACTTTCCAAATTCGTTACAATATCTATATTGCTACAAATACCCACATTGGTGTTTACCCAAAACATTTGAAGCAAATAATCTTGTTGCCCTTGAAATGTTTCACAGCAAAATCAAACAACTTTTGAAAAGGAGAAAGGTAATGTGGTTGATTGGTTGTTTTGTATTTGTAAGAAGTGTAATTCGCTGTCTTTTCTCATTCATGACAAACTCTTTAAATATACAACTTGGTCCCACTATTTTGGGATGGAAATCAGAAACGAATATGTCAACTATTTTACAATATTTGCATAAATAATTTCCTATATAATATAATATCTATTATACCCCCGCAGTCGAAGCGGGAGGTGAGCGAATGTTGAGACTGGATCGGAAATCTTCATAGAGAACACACGGTAGGCCTTTGGTGAAGATATCTACGATCTGAAATCTCGAGGAGACATGAAGTACACGAACTAAACCGCGCTGGACCTTTTCGCGGACAAAGTGAATGTCCATTTCGATGTTTAGTGCGCTGATGTTGGACAGGATTTCCGGATAAATAAATTGCGCTGACATTGTCACAGTAGACAAGGGAAGTACGTGAGGGGGATGATGAAGTTCCAATAGTAAATTCCGGATCCAACATATTTCAGCAACGACATTGGCTACCCCACGATACTCTGCCTCGGCACTCGAACGAGATAGGGTAGTTTGTCTTTTTGAAGACCAAGAAACCAGGTTGTCGCCAAGGTAAACGCAATAACCGGAAGTTGATCGTCGAGTGTCTGGGCAACCTGACCAATCCGCTTCGGTATAAGCAAGGAGGGAGAAACCAGATGAGTTATTCATGTGTAGACCATAGTGAGAGGTACCCTGTATAAACCGTATGATGCGCTTGAGAGCATTGAAATGTGTGGAGCGTGGATCATGCATATACATGCAGATCTGTTGAACAGCATAGGTGATGTCGGGCCTGGTAAAAGTGAGATATTGAAGGGCATCAGCAAGGCTACGATAGTAGGTGGGGTCAGGAACAGGATCCCCAGCGGCTGCACTTAATTTTCCATTTGTGTCAACCGGAGTTGCAGCGGGTTTACAAGAAGACATTCCAGCTCGCTTAATAATTTCTAAGGCATAATTCTGTTGAGATAGAAACAACCCGTCTGAGTATTTTTGGACCGAGACACCGAGAAAGTAACTTAGTGGACCGAGATCCTTCATAGCAAACTCACCAGCCAGCTGAGACATAAGATGATGACGAAGTGTGTCCGATGATGTGACTAGGATGATATCGTCCACATAAAGAAGTAGGTAAGCAGTGTGTTGGTCATATTTGTAGATAAATAGAGAGTGATCACAGGAGCTGTTGTGGAAACCCATGGTATGAACAAAATCCACGAATCTTTGGTACCATGCACGGGGAGCTTGCTTAAGCCCGTATAAGGATTTCTTGAGTAGGCAAACATGATCGGGTTGGTGAGGATCCCTAAAGCCCATTGGTTGGTGCATATATACGGTTTCTGATAAATTACCATGTAGAAACGCGTTTTTCACATCAAGTTGATGTATGGGCCAAGAGTGGGCAATAGCAATAGCAATACTGAGAACCACAAGAATTGTGGTAGGTTTTACAACAGGGCTGAATGTTTCTCCACAGTCAATACCGACCTGTTGGGACCTGCCATCGCATACTAGCCTTGCCTTGTAACGTTCTAGGGCCCCTGCACTGTTTGTTTTGTGTTTAAAAATCCACATGCATCGAACAACATTCATATGTGGTTCGCGTGGTACCAAAACCCAAGTCCTATTAGAAATTAATGCATTAAATTCGTCTACCATGTCATGTTTCCAAATGGGTGTTGATAAGGCTGAGAGAGGGTTGCGAGGAATGGGTTCTATTGAAGAGGAGACATGAAGGTTTAATGGGGCTGTTGGTTTGGAAATTCCAGACATGGAACGGGTCTGGATGGTCCGGACAGGGGCTGTAGGGGGCTGTTTGTGTAGAGTTTTGGGCTGTTGGGGGGGGCTGTTTGTGTAGAGTTTTGTGCTGGAATTGATGTGGGTTGAGGTGGTGCTAGAGCAGCAGCAGTGGGGCGCCTTTGGCGCTGGTAGACGGTTGTGTTGCGAGCCCATTTGGCATTGTTTGCAGGTGTAAGGGGCTGTGTGGGAGATGTAGGGGAAAAGGAATCCGTGGAGATGGGTGTTGTGGACTGTTAGGGTTGCGATTGGGGCAACCAGAATAGTGGGTGATGAGAGGAGGTAAGGAACTCATAAGAAGTTGGATGTGGAGGAGGGGTGGAGAAGGGAAACACGTCTTTGATGAAAACAACGTGTCAAGATATGATGATTTTGTGAGTGGAAAGATTATAACATTTATACCCCCGATAATTAGAGGGGTAGCCTAAGAAGACACAAGGTGAGGATATGTTTTCAAGTTTGTTGATAGTTGAGGAAGGTGTTAGAGGGAAGATGGTCATAGGTTGGTTGGGTGCGATAGAGAATGGAAGTGGGAGTGAGAGAGGATTTTGTTTTAGTGGGGATGATATTGTGAATATATGTAGCCATCTGTAAGGCATGGTGCCAGAAAGATGGAGGAACTGAGGAGTGGGCTAAAAGGGTGCGAATGATGTTATTTAAGGAACGTATCTTGCGTTCAGCTTTCCCATTTTGTGGCGAAGTGTCGGGGCACGAAAAACGAAAAAGCATGCCATGTTGGTGACAATAGTTGTGGAAGTTTTTATTGGCATATTCAGTTCCGTTATCACACTGGAAACACTTGATGTTTCGTTCGAACTGTGTTTTAATCAGAGTTGAGAATTGAGTGAATATAGTAAACACTTGAGATTTGTTAGTGAGAGGGTAGGTCCATAGAAAATTTGAATAATCATCCAAAAATAAGATATAATAATGATGACCACCATTGTTAATAATTGGTGAAGTCCGTAAATCACTGTGAATTAAATCAAAAGGCATGAAAGTAGTATTTAAAGAAGCAACAAATGGATGTTTTATTTGTTTTCCAAGAACACAAGATTGACAAAAAGAAATATGAGTACTTTTTTCCACAATTGATAGAACTATTGTTTCTAAGACTATGTAAAATAGAATTTCCCGAGTGTCCCAAACGAGAGTGCCAAAGGTCTTGTGAGAGGGCTGCAAAGGTAGATGAAGGTGTTGTAGAAGTCGCCGAACCAGTGACCGGGTAGAGGGTCTGGTGCTGTTACATCGGATGATGGGAATCCGCGTCCGGTAATCCTTCACAAGAAACTCAAAAGGATCAAATTCAATTGAAATATGATTGTCAGTAGTAAGTTTTCTTACTGACAGCAGGTTTTTAATTAAAGTTGGTGAGTGAAGTATGTGATTTAGTTTAAGTGGAGGGTATGGGGAGGTCAAAGTAGTATGACCATAGCCATGAATAGGAATTTGGAAACCGTTGCCAACGGTAATACGATTAAATGATTGATTTCTGAAATAGGACGAGAGTTTACCCGTTGTGTTGGTCATATGTGAAGTAGCTCCCGTATCCAAGTACCAGTTGTTGTCTTGGGGGTTCAATGACATGGTGTACAAGGCCTGTTCAATATCAGTAGGTTGAGAGCTGATTTCTGAAGGTGCATAAGCCTGTTGTGGATGAGACTCGAGTATGCCAGCAAAGTTGGATGGGTTTGTGGGTCGTGGGCGTGGAGTAAATGGGTAGGGGCAAGGTGGTGAAGGCCATTGTGAAGTTGGAGTCCACTGCTGGGATGGAGAGGCAACCCACTGAGGAGGAGACCAGGGGCGTTGGTTGGGTTATTGGATGAAGGGTCCATTGCTTTGGACTGGAACCCAGCCAATTGTCCATTGAGGTGTACTTCCTCTGTCGCGACCACTATTACTCCGGCCTCGTCCACGGTTCTTGGACAAGTCCCCACGTTCTGTTTTGGGAGAAGGGTTGTAGGTGTCTTGATGAGGTGAAGTGGAGACATTGAGAGCAGTAGTAGAAGATCCTTGGGCTACCTGATTCTGTTTGCGAGTTTCCTCAAGTATTAGCTTGGACCGTGCTTCATAGAAATCAGGAAGTGGGACAGTTTGTTGAAGGAGAGTGGCGATGCCTTCATATTGATCAGACAGACCAGCGATCAATTGTAATACCAAGCGTTGATTGCTAACAGGATGGCCTACATTGGCAAGTTGATCAGCGAGGATCTTGAGGGCCTGAAAATAGCTAGTAACATCTGAGAACATGGTGATATTAGTGTTGAATTTCTGTTCAAGGTACACAGCTCTAGTGTTGCTGTTGTCTTGGAAAATGTTCGCTAGGGCTGTCTAGGCTTTTTCTACTATGGAGTCAGGCATGATAATTGTGTGAAGAAGGTCCGTAGAAATCGTACTGTAAATCCATTGGAGTACGATTGAATCTACTCACTTCCAAAGAGGGGAACCTAGTGCAGGTCTAGGATCGACAGCATCCTTGGCTGGTGGGGGTGGAGTCTCGGAGGGAATAATATGATCGATGGCGTCGAAAGATCTACGGTGGATCTTGAACAGCTCCGACCAGGTGATGTATTGGCTCTGGTCCATCTCGAGTTTGATCAAGATGTGGGTGTGAATGTTATTGACGGTGACAGCGGGTGGTAGTTTATCCATGATCGGAGAAGATAGGGCAGAGGGATGATCGGAGAAGAAGTAAGCTGGAGGATCGCCAGAAAAGAAGAAAGCGGGAAAAAAAATTTAGGGTTTTAGGATCGTGATACCATGTAAGAAGTGTAATTCGCTGCCCTTTCTAATTCATGACAAACTCTTTAAATATACAACTTGGTCCCACTATTTTGGGATGGAAATCAGAAACGAATATGTCAACTATTTTACAATCTTTGCATAAATAATTTCCTATATAATATAATATCTATTAGTATTGTTATATTGGTATATGTACATTTATTGGCTGGTTACCACAAGTCACAACAAAAAAATACCATATTTTTTATGCTCTTTTCATCGTGTAATAATAGGTTATGAAGAAGCTTAAATTCCTTTTTCTGAAATATACAAAGTTGAAGAGCCTTGACCTTGGGCTGATGCCCAATCTTGAGAGGTTGAATCTTGAATGTTGTTATGATTTGGTAAAACTTTACGTGCATGGTGGATGTTTAAAAGGCCTTGTCTATCTAAACTTAAGTAGCTGCCAGAAATTAAGGAGTCTTGACCTTGGGTTGATGCCCAATCTTGAGAGGTTGGATCTTGAATGTTGCTATGATTTGGCAAAACTTTACATGCATGGTGGATGTCTAAAAAGCCTTATCTACTTAAACTTAAGGGGCTGCAAAAGTTTGAGATCTTTTGTGTTTATTGAGCACCTGGAATCACTTAAGGTTCTTCATTTAGATGGCTTGAATTTTAAAGAATTTTCTAATTATATAATAGCAAAGAAGTTCAACAACAGTTTGCTAGAGCTTCATCTGTCAAATTATATTGATATGGAAGAATTACCCTCATCGATTGGAAATCTACATAAGCTTGTCTCTCTAGATCTTAGTTATTGTTATAGTCTCAAGATTCTTCCAATAAGCATTTGCAGTTTACAACATTTGAGAACCCTAGACCTTCAATTCACTAGCATAAAGGAATTGTCTGATGACCTTGGCCAATTGGAATGCTTAGAGAAGCTTGATTTATCAGGTACACATGTTAAACATCTCCCTAGTAGCATTTGTATGTTGAAACATCTAAAAACCCTATTTCTTCAAAATTGTGGCTTTCTTGAGAAGTTACCTGACAATGTTGGTCAATTGGAATCCTTGGAGATATTATATATAACTTATTGCTATTATTTAAGAGATATTCCGAGCAGTCTTTGTAAGTTGAGACATCTTGAAAGGTTGGAGCTTGAAGGCTGTAGGAGGCTTGAAAAACTGCCGGATAATATGAGATACATGCAATGTTTAAAATTATTAAATATTAAGGAAACCGGCATAACTCAACTTCCCCCTAACATTTCTTTGTTGAAAAGTTTGAAAATCAACAGATCTGAAAGTGAAAGATCAAGTATCAGATAATAGTTTTATTCAATTGTGCTCCAATATGATTCTGAAAGGCATCAAATTTAGGGTTTTTAATTATTAAAAACTCGAGCTAAGAAGAAGGGGTACAGAGGAATTATATATTTATGGTTATAGCATTTGTTAACCAACTTTGTAAGATCAAATAAGTCTTATGCTCACCAAAAATATCTTCCTCTCTAGTCTTTTACACTCGGAAGAACAAAAGCTTCCGAAGAATGATCGCCTCCTTCCGGAAGCCATACAAAGCCTCAAGCTTCCGAAGACTTCTAAGCATCTACAGCTTCCGATACAATAACTTCCGAAGACGCTCTTCTGCCAAGGTCTGCCTCACTTAAAGAAAGAATCATAAGTGCTTTCCGTTACCAGAATCAAATCAGAAGACATTCTCTTGCAAGTCAGCGGCAAAGATTCTTGTCAGACAAGCAGAATTTTCTTTACATTTGTACCTTTTGTATTGTAGGTATTTAATGTAAAAGTCAAAGGAGTTATTTGTTTTGATTGCAATTAATTTGACTTAGCCTGTTAAGACACAATAACATACTACTTTTAGCATTTATTTGTTTTTAGTATTTTGTCCAACCGTGTATCCCTACGATGATACAATTGTAGGTTTTAGTATAAATATGTTCATATGTAACTCAGCAACGTGTGCTTGAGTGAAGAGCCTTGTATGCCTTACACTTGAATGAGATATACTTTAACCTTGAAATTTCTCGTGCAATCCTTATCTTTGTTGTAAGCATACTTGTGATAAGAATTGATAGAGAATTCGCATCTATCAATTTAGTAGAAGATTAGTTGTAAGTGTTGTGCAAAGTGCATAACCCGATCCAACAAACTTTTAAGCTCATCTGAATCTAAAAGTTCATTTTTTGAATTCTTTATAAATTCTTTTTTGATTGAATCCATTTTGGTATAAATTTGGCTGGTGTTTCTTAATTGTGGGATTGATTTTGTTTTGTTTTTGTGGACAGAGAAGGTTATTTGAAGAAACTAAAGACATTAGTCTTTTCATTCTCTAGAAAAAATTTCTAACTAGACACACATGAATCACATTCTGTGATCGAATGTTTATTGATTAATAATTGCTTTACAGTTTATGAGGTTGGTTAATTGAAGAAATTGGATGAATCATGATCAGTCACTCCTGTTAGATAAATGGCTTTGTTCCCATTAGATAAATGATTTTATTTCAATCACTCTGATCTAAAAAATAACTAGCTATATTATATCAATGTAATTGATGTATTTCTTCACTGATTAACATTTATCTCTCTGCATCTTTGCCATATATCTTATGTGGTCTTAAGTGAGTATTTTATTTCATTAAGTAGCTATCATGGTTTTCCAAGCAGTTCTTCATTTTGATTATAACATCATATAAGCATGACCACTGTAATTTTAAACAAAAACTATATAAAAATGACAATAACATACCCAACCCTTGGATGGGTATAAAGCTAGTTGCCTAAGGCCCTTGTACATTTGAAACTTTAAGAAGGGTTAATTAAACTCAAGTCTGGCAGATGTTAAACATCTCCTGGCCTGATTGCATTTGTATACAGAAACATTTGAAATAACTAGTTCTAGCTTTAATATTGTGTACTTCTTGAAAGTTGTTGTGAATTAGAATCTTTAGAGGGATTATATTTGTCAAGGTGATACAGTATAAGAGAGATTTCTACAAGCATTTGCATGTTGAAACAACCGAAAATTTTGAACCATTGGCATTGTTTATTTCTAGAGAAGCTACTTGAAGATGCTGGCCAATTAACTTCTTTGGAGGAATTATATATAACAAGGTGCTATAATATAAGACGAATTCCAAACAACATTCATTTGTTGAAAAATTTAAAAAATGTTGGAGCTTGCAGGATGTAGGAGGCCTGAGATGTTGTCTGACGAATTTGAAGATTATATATTTGGTATCATGGCATGAAAAAAATTCATGTAGTAGTTTTCTTTTTTTTAAAAGGCCTGAAGATCTATGGATTCATGACAAAAGATTGATTCATATTACATATAAAATTAAGATTGAGTCGCTAAAAGGTCCTTTCTACATGTTGACTATGGGACCGGTCGATGAGGGGCGCCTAATGGTGGCGTTCACCATTTTTTTTACATCAGCTAACTTTAATTGTGTTGCTTTGAGTAAAACTTGTATAATAGTAGATAGAGTTTTGACTTTGAAAGTCAACATATTCTGAAATTAACCATAGAAGTACTCTTCTATGATTAATTAATGGGGTGTTGATCGGGTCAACCCGATCGGGTTTCGGGTTAGTCGGGTTTTCCCTAAAAAAATTATTAACCCGCAACCCGACCCGAATAACGTTCGGGTTATTTGGGTCACGGGTTATTCGGGTTGGGTCTGTCGGGTTAGTCGGGTTGGTATTTATTTGTTATTATCTTGTCCTAATTTTAAATTTATACAAATAATTCATTTTGCAAACATAATTCAATGAAAAATATGTAAATAATTTATTTTTCATATATAATTTGATTAATAGTAATTGTCATAATTTGGTAAAAAGTTAAATATATCTTACATTTAATAATTAATATATATAAAAAAATAAAAATCATTCTTATTCGGGTTATTCGGGTTGGCTCGAAACCCGACTAACTTTTAAAAATATACCCGAAACCTGACCCTATTAACAGTTCGGGTTAATCAGGTTGATCCGAATAACCCGACTAACATTTTTGACCCGAATAACCCGACCATATTAAGCTTATTCGGGTTCGGGTGTGGGTTGGGTTAGTCGGGTTCGGGTATTTTCGACACCCCTAGATG
The DNA here is from genome assembly GCA_009363875.1 of Mikania micrantha. NCBI lineage: Eukaryota > Viridiplantae > Streptophyta > Magnoliopsida > Asterales > Asteraceae > Mikania > Mikania micrantha. The sequence goes on along the minus strand of CM018689.1, from coordinate 49,968,052 downwards.
TAAGTTGATGTAAATTGACGTAAATGACTCCTATTATGTCGATGTAAGTTGGTGTAAGTGACTTTGTTACATTGATATAAGTTGATGTAACTTATTGTAAGTAACTTTGTTATATTGACCAAGTTGACTTTCTTTGACCAAGAGCTATGACGTCGGTGTTTTCTTCTGGTTGTCCAAAAATCTCATTCATGTATACTTATGCCTATGAATATCAACACAAAAACCATATTCAAACAAAAGCCAAAAGAGCCCTATAAATTTTCACTAAAAGTAAAACCCAGATTCAAACAAGAAACAAAAATACCAATAATTTATTTACTAGAAAAACCAAAAACTTATATTCAAAACATTTTAAAAAGACAAAACTCAAAATCCCACGTACAATATGTGGTTAAAAATCACGTATGAGAATTTAAAAAGAAGAGATCTAACCTCGTTTGTCAACCCATCAGGTTCGTCCGTCAAAAACCCACACTATGGTAACACAAGCCATGGTTCAGACGGTGGTTGCATGTCCTAAGGGAGCCCATGCGGCAGTCGGTTTCTTGTCATGTTTCAAGTATCTAGGGTTTCATGCTGCTCGAAAACGGCTGAACCATGTGGGGTTTCACCGGCTCCACTGTCGTTTGCTTGAATCTCTGATGATTGTCAAAGAACACTACACCATGCCATTGTCATTCCACCACCGCATCCACTACATTACACAACCACCATTAAAACACCGCACATCACTAAATTTATTAAATATTGTATCTAACATGGTATGGATTGTCGTTACCAACACAAAAGCAGCGCCAATCGAAAAATCAAAAATTTGGAAAGTTAACCCACAATCAATATATTGATTATCCATCAAGCACATTTCTGGAAAATGAACCAAAGTTCTTTCAGAAGGAGATAAGGATTTGACTAAAAATCTTGAAAAAGTGATTTTGCACGGATGGATTTGATGTGTGTGGGTTGAGTAAAAAGAAGTAAACTTATTGTATTACATTTTTTAAAAACTCCAATTATTTAATTCAATTTAATCTCAACCATTAGATCTTGCAAATTGATGTATGGGGTTTGGAATGATGATTATGTGTGTTTATTGCTAAAGTTGATACATATTCAAGTGCGTAATTGGTTGAAATTAGATAACTATGTGATGTGGTTGTTTTGTAGGTTAAACGCACATATTCGAAGCATTTTGGAAAAATAAAAAGTGATTATAAATGAATGGATTTCAAGCTTAAATGAAAGAGGATTGAAAGATGAGAATTTGGACGTTTACGGTGTCACACCCCCAAATTCCCACTCGTGGCGTATATCCACGTGGATGTGACGTGTCCAGAATCACAGCTCAAGGTCATATAGAACACCTCTATATGCGTTTACAAATCCAAGTTTGACACATACACATAACAAAATAATTTGCAGCGGAAAAATATGTCATAGCAGCGGAATAATATGTTTGAATACATGCAGCGGAAAAGTAAATTGTCAGATCAAAACATTGTATCAATACAAAACATAAATGAAATTGTTTTCGAATAATATGACAGGAATGCATGCGGTTCCTAATGCTCGTCTCTTAACGTGTACATTCCTGCTATCCGTAGCTTGCTAATTACCTGAGAATACAAGTTAGAAAAAGTGTCAACGCAATGGTTGGTGAGTTCACAGGTTTTGATATACATATAGTAATAAAAGTGTGTCATGTTGTTTATCAATGTTAGTACCGAGCCCTAGGCCCAAAGTGTCAGTGCGTCACTACCGAACTAGACTTGTTTGTCCTTGCCTCCGCTATGCCTCGTATGCATAGCAAGATAGGTCAGAATTTGCACGGGTTATGACACTCAGTCAACATGGTGCCCCGTGGGGTTAGTCATTCCCTAATGGATCCATCCAAATCTACCACGTTGTTCGTACATTAACGGTAAGACTTTGTGAGGGCTTGTAACGAATTCAACACTCAATGTTTGTCCAATAAACCAGCATACACAATAGTGTTTGTACAGTAATAGTGTTTGACTCGATGCAACTAGTATTCTCCCCCTATTTAAAAGTATTTGAAAAAGAGTAAAGAGGGGCCGTAAACTCACCTTAGTGAAATGAATGTATGTAAGCGTAAGCTCCTGAATCGTCAAGTAGCACGTCGGTCACCGGCAACCTATAGCGTATACCGTACGTGAGTTTGTGTAAGTGATCGTGCTAGTGTTCGTGTTAGTGCTCGTGTTTGTGTCCGACAACCCTTGGTTGTTCATGTTTGTCCGTGTCGGTCCACGTTGACCGTGTTTGCTCGTGTTGGTCCATATTGACCGTGTTTGACTGTGTTGGTCCACATTGACCGTGTTTGACTGTGTTGGTCCACATTGACCGTGTTTGACTGTGTTGGTCCACATTGACCGTGTTTGACTAGAGTTGACCAAAGTTGACCGTGTCAAGTCAACGACCCGTTGGTGAACCGTGTGACGGTTGTGAATCGTGTAGCAATTGTGTTAGTGTTTGTCGTGTGCAAAACGCGCAAGTCGCGTCTATGGACAACTTACTATTTATAGTAAGTTTCCATTTTTGGAAAGTTCACAAAGCATACCGGTTTTATAGTTCTAGCATGTTCAATAGTCCTACGTGATCATGTTAACACATAGCACATCATCATACGAATTCATATAAGTTGTTTTCGTCATGTTAGTGCACAAAAGTTTCCTAAAATGGAAAGTTTCCATTTTAGCATACGTGACATCGGAAACCATCTAACTTAGCATCTAAACTTCATGTTATAACATATCAAGTTACTTAGCATGCTTGAATCAAACAAAATGTTCCTAAGTCGGGTTTTGTAAAAATAAAGTTACTATAAATAGTAACTTTGTTGTTTTTGCATCAAATGACCATTTAAGCATTTCTAGACCTATTTTCATGTTACAAATCATCATAGTAACTCATTTAACATCCTTTAAACATACTAACATAATCCGATTCATCATCTAGCATTATTTCATCCATAAAAGTTACTAAAAATAGAAAGTTATCATTTGTGACTACAATCAAGTTCCAAATCCCATTCCTAAACCTTTAATCATCATAATATCCATCAACCAACATTCTAGTAATCATGCAAGTTCATCATTTTCACCAAATAATCCACTTGTGACTAAAAAGTTACTAAAAAATAGTAATAACGATAAATACGACCATGAACAACATCGAAATCACATTCCAAGTACTTCAATCATCCTATTATCATCCTAAGAGTAATTCTACATACATGCATGTCTACCATACCATTCATAACGTCATTTTACAAACAAAAAGTTTCTAATAATGGAAAGATTCATAAAACTCATAGTTTTAACCCTTCTAACATCATCTAAGCGTGAAATCCTCTTTCAAAATCATCAAGATACATAACCATTTACTGAAAATCATTCCACATGCCATGGATCATACATGCATGTGGGTTTTTCACCATTACAAGACTAAATCATGCATTCTACATTTACACAACAACATGGATCATCATAAATCACCATCTAAACATCATAGATCATCAAGAAACACATCTAGACTAACAAACCCAGAAGAGAAATTCGTGCATGTGCTTTATATATGCTTGCATGCGAGTTTAAAGTCTTGCATGTGGTTGTAAGAGGTGTGAAAATGATAGAAACTACCTTTGAGTGCTCCAAAATGGTTGAGATGATGATGAAATCGAGCAAGAAGGCTCCTAAGTGCTTCTGGACAGCTGGTTCACGCAGGGATGTAGAGGTGGTGATGGTGTCGAGCTTCCAACGTCGTTCTTTGAGCTCCCAATCTTCACCTCAAGCTTCCACAAGCTTGATAATGGTTGTAACAGAGTAAAAATGGAGTTTTTCTGGTGGGGAAGACGATCTTGAGTGCCTGGGGTTCGATTTGTGCGAAATAGGGTGGCTAGTGATGATGGTGTCTTGGTTAAATAAAGATTCTGCGAACTGGGTCTCCTCGCGTAGCGCGACAGGTTCAAGAGTTCCCCTCGCGTAGCGCGAGAGAGTTCCGCGTTCAAATTTCCCCCGCCACTTGTCGCGTATCGCGACAGTGTCATGTGGACCGTCGTGTAGCGCGACAGATTCCCTGGTGAGCCCAATAGGCCCATTTTAGTGGGTTTGATCCGTTCGTCGCCGTTCTCACGTCTACGAACTATCGTTTGGCCTCGTTGGAACTTCCAAGTTCAAAGTGTGAGTGTTCCGTGAGGTTTCGAGTGTTGTGTTACACAATGTGCTATACGTTCACCAACGTTCGTGTGTTTTGACTCGCGTGTGCTGTTTGTCTAAAATTCCACGGATTATCTAGTCATGTGTCAGTGTTCGTACTGTCGTGCCACGTGTCACACTAAATCAATCTAATTCTAGTGCCACGTGTACAATAAGCATTTAAATAAACATTTAAATAAATAGGATGCTGACCTGGAAATTACGGGGTGTCACATACGGTGCGAAAAACGGACTTGAAACGAGAAAGTTATGAAGAAAACAAGATTTGGGAGATTATGGTCGGAGTAGGCTACGCCTGCTGGGTACCTTTTTGGCAGAAATATTCAAGGCTACGCCCGAGGCGTAGCCTACGCCCTTCGAGAAGCATGCATGTATTTAAACCTCAAAAATTAGGGTTTTGAGGATCCTAACTCATTCCATTCGACTTGGGACGGCTTGGGACGATTTTAGAAGTAAAAATTGAAGCTTCTCCACCATTCCAATCCATTCAATCGCTCCATAATCATTCATGATGAAGGTCCAATCATGTTTTGAAGATCGATTCGGTGTTATGAGAGGCTAATTTTTTCGTGGTTTCCTCCGGATGGATGATTCTTGTAAGTAGATGATTTAATTTAGTTTTCAATCTTGTTTGGGACATGCAATCTAAGCATTCGATGCTTTTTGCTACTTGTTTTGATTATTTGATTGTAAACGATTGGATTTGATTTGAACCTTAATCATTGCTTTTCAATTCCTGAGAGTTCTAGTAATTAGGATATATTAAGTTGTGTTTTGGGTTGACTAGATTCAATTGATGTTCTTGTGATAATCTTCCATTGTTTTACAATCGAAGCAAATGGTCCTTGTGTGTCACAACCAATTAATTCATACGTTCATGTCTATGTGAATTCCCAATTGAAAACTAAGTTAAACATCTATCTTTGAATCCAAATCCCTGGGAAATCACTTTTTTCATAATTGTTTAAATTCTTTTTAGTTAATTGCAATTGTTTTTCAAGTTAAACAAATAAATCTTTTAATCAATTTTCCATTTGTTAATTAGTTAAGCGGTGATAATCACAAACACTTTCCACAATACTCCTCGTGGTTTGACACCCGACTTACCCAATCTAATAAGATAGCTAAGACTTGAGTTTTACTCTTATTTTTGACTGACACTTCGACATCGGTCACAAATATAGTTGATGCAACCAATCAATTTTTTTTAAATAGTTATTGCAATAATGTAAGGTTAACATTTGACGCTCTTTGTGTGTGTGTATGATGGCTACATGAATAAAGGAATAACGACAAAAAAAACAAATTTTAAATAAAAATAATAATTTTTAAAAGTTTACAAGTAGAGAGTTTTATAAAATAATAATAAGAATAAGAATAAGAATAATAATATCATTCAAACTATGTTAAAACATCTCCGAAATGTATAAAATAACTTATTTATACGTTTATTAGAAATTTTGATGAATTATATAAACATGAAACTGAAATAATTCACACAAATCATGAGAGACCAAAGGTGTCAAAAGCTTAAAGACACCATCCCTCCTGAATACATCATTTTATGGTTCTTAAGCCTTATTTTACTATTAAGATATCGTTGGCTGTGATATCTTTGATATATATTTTTATATTAAAATTTTAAATTATTTATGTCATTTTAGGTTTTTAAACTCATATGAGTCATTTTGCATACTCCAACGGTTCGGTTCCCTCTCTCTCTAAATCTTGCGTCGATTCTTCATCCCAAATTCCAACTTTTTGTCTCCTAAGGTTTCTGCTAGGGTTTTTCTTTTGTTGATTTTAGCTAAAAGGAGAACTTTAACTGTTATCATGGCGACAATGGAGAGCTTGTACTGCTCTCGGAGACTACGGCGGTGGTTTATTATTTTCCCCTTCTGACCTTCTCCTGCAATTTTTATGTGATTATGCTACTAATGTTTTACAATATGTCTGTTTGTGTGATCAATGCGCGAGTTTTTTGATCGGTGTCATCTGTTTCTAGTAATTGATGTGTAATTGCAGATAATTCATATGATTAATTGATTATGAAATCTGTTGTGTATGTGTGCGTGTGTCACTATGAGAATAACATAGCAATGAACATAACAGAAGTAATGAATTATTAATAATGGAGTTAAAATTGAAACCTGAAACTTGGTTGCTTCAACTCATGAACTTGGTTGGATTTGTTTCTTATTCAATTCCTAATGGTTATGCTTCATGCTTCCATTTTGACTATTGAAAGATGGATCTCATGGTTATCTTAATCGAACGATGCTCAAATTGATTTTTTCTTTATACTGTACATTTCTGGGCTATATCTTATTATTTACCCTCTTGCTTGGTAAATTAATTAAATCTGATAACAGAGTTCTGGGAAGTCTTCGGTGCTTGAGAGCATTGTTGGGAGAGATTTTCTTCCTAGGGGATCTGGTTAGTTATATCTTTGATTTTACTTGCAAATGTTTTTCGACTTTTTTTACATTTTTGATATATAATGAAAGCATGTATATTCCAGGGATTGTTACAAGGAGGCCTTTGGTTTGCAGTTACACAAAACAGAGGGCCGAAAAGAGGAGTATGCAGAGTTTGGACATATGCCACGTAGGCGGTTCACTGATTTTTGTAAGTGAAGTGTGACTGCTTCTAGATTCTTTTAGCATAAAAGTTCAAATAAATTTCCAATTTTCAGTCACAATAATGTAAAGTTTAACATACATATTTGATTTCATGCACTGCTTTGGTATGTAAGGAGATCCAAGATGAAACAGACCGAATCACTGGGAAGTCAAAACAAATATCTCCAATCCCAATACATCTCAGCATCTATTCCCCCAACGGTATGTTTCTTCTTGATTAACTGCAATTTTAAATTAATTGCTATTCTTAATCTTTGTTGCTGTACACAATGTTGATGTCATATCATGATTTCCTTGTTCTTTCAGTTGTCAACTTAATATTAATTGATTTACCAGGATTAACTAAAGTTGCTGTTGGTACATTCCTCCACCTTTCGTATTATAATTTTGATTAATCTAAGCTTCATCTGATATAGAGTCATTTCTTTTGCAGAGGGACAACCTGAATCTATAGTTGAAGACATTGAAAAGATGGTTCGAACTTATGTTGTATTATAATTCTGTCTTATTTCATGTTTATGAACTTCAGTAAAACATAGTATTGGTTATTATAATACATATGTATATGCATGTACATAGACATATGAGACATGTTTATTATGAGCTTACAAGAAAAAGAGCGCAGTTGCAGCCTAGCGCAGCAACAGCGCCTTGTGTCCGTCAAGGCACATAGGCACAAAAGATTTGAAAACACCGGACAAAGTTTGCAATAAACTGGTTTGAACATGTCTGAAGTAACTGAAACTGGTCTGAACATGGCCTAGAACCAGCCTAAAACAGCTAAAAATGACCTGGAATACACATGCACTTGCTTTCCTTGGACTCTTACTATTTAAGCACCTTACGCCTAGGCAGTAACGGAGCTTGAACGTTTTGAGGGGGGGGGGTATAAATTACGGGAACCACAATACATGTTAATTTTTTGAAGTGATGGGGGCGAAACCAATACTTAAAACAAAAATAACCTTTCGGTTGAAAATTAACACTACGGATGGAAAAAAGAGTAGGGCGGTCCCCCCCCCCCCCCCCCCCCCCCCCCCCCTTAAACAGTTGACAAGCTCACCCTTACGTGTTGAGTTAAGCCTTTGATTGCCTAGATTAAAACACTTATTAAAGATGACATGTGAGTGAGAGTGACTCAGTATCACCATTTTGTTAAATTTTCAACCATTTCTTAGTTATTTACATAAACTACTTACTTGATTTTGTTCAGCCCAACTCCATCAATTTCCCCTGCCAACCAAGATATAGCAACATCTGATGCAATGAAACTTGCTAGGGAGGTGGACCCATCGGGTATGCTTACCTATTTTTGATAAAATGTATATATTTTTTATTTTTGGGTAATTTTATGGAATGATGATCTATTTTCTATATAACCTTGTCAACTTGACTAGGTGAGAGGACGTTTGGGGTGTTGACTAAGCTGGACTTGATGGACAAGGGAACTAATGCATTGGATGTGAGTTCAATAGATCATATATTTTCTCCTTTTAAATGTTATTGCTTTAATAAATATGAGAAGAGTACCTTAGACATTTATTCCTATAAAAATAGTTTGTGCGCTAAATTGCTAATATGAATAATGTATTTTCAAAGGTCCTTGAAGGAAGGGCTTATCGACTTCAACATACTTGGGTGGGAATTGTAAATAGATCCCAAGCTGATATCAACAAAAATACTGATATGATTTATGGAGGGAGCGGGAGTATTTTGCCACGAGTCCTGATTATGGACATCTAGCAAACAAAATGGGTTCCGAGTATCTGGCTAAACTTCTATCACAGGTAAGTTATGGTTAATTGGGGGTGTTTGGATTTGCATTTTTGGACTGATTATTGATTAGACAAAAAGGTTATGCTCTTGATATCTGCTTATGTACAATTATGGATCGCATGCTTGTTGCAACAGAACTGACTATCTAAGGGGTGAAATGGTATTGCTTATTTACTACATTTAACCAAATTTGATACTTATATATCCAAGTCACAAACCTACCTATAATTTTTCCACAATATAATTTATTTCCCTTCTCTTTATTATATTCTTAAATAACGAAGACATTCAAATATTTCAACTCTAAACACCTTAAGCTAGTCCAAAGACGATTTTTGACAGGTTGCTTTATTACAATTGATTATTTAATCACCAAATTATTTTCACAATGCACATGTAAACACCATCCCTTTAGAAGGTTTAACTTCAAATCTATTGTATTTATAAGAGCGACATTCTTCTCTTTCTGGTAGAACAGCAGGGGATTATATTTTCTTCACACACACAATGGTTTTCACACAATAAAATACTTCTATGTGCAGCATTTGGAATCCGTAATCAAAGCTAAAATACCAGGCATCATTTCACTGATAAACAAAGGTATTGATGAGATGGAAGCAGAGTTAGACCATCTTGGGAGACCAGTTGTAATTGATGCTTGTGTAAGCAAATTTGATCTTTCATATTTTACCTATAAAGGTGTCATACTCCTATATTAACCTAAAGTTCTAAACTCGCATCTTTCAGGCTCAACTTTACACCATCTTGGAACTTTGTCATGCTTTTGACAAAATTTTTAAGGAACATCTAGATGGAGGGTATGCAATATCTTTATAATAGCAAATCAAGTAGTATATAAATGCATATAAATGTTTTTTTTCCTTTTTGGTTGCATTTCTTAAAATTTGGATTTGTTATGGGTCAAAACCTTTACAATAGTAATCTTAGTTTCTTGATAAAAATGATTTAGGAGGTATTCTAAAAACGGGTTTGGATTAAAATGAGTCGTTTTGTATTATGGGTCAAAACCTAGGAACCAGTTGTATTCATATATATAGATTAATGTGTTAGTCATGAATAGAATAAAAAAGGCAACAATGATCATCTAAACTTGATAGAAATGATTTATTTGGTTGTGTGCTAGTCCACTTTCAACCTGATTCTATCCAGTTGACCAACCCTGTTTTTAGTCATTTTTTATATTTGAATATAGAGTTAATTACACGGATGGTCCCTGTGGTTTACCCAGATTGCACGGATGATCCCTAACTTCGAGAAATTACATCGATGGCCGAATACTTTGCAAAAACGTAACATTAATGGTCCCTGGGTTGGATGGCCGTTAGTTTTTGCTGTTAAATTTTTAAAAATGACCAAAATACCCCTACCCTTTTTATCTCTCCCTTCTCCTTCTCTTGTGAAAAAACCCTAACCTGCAACCACCTTCACCTGCAATTACCACCACCCATCACCACAGCACCTCCACAAGCCACCTGCCACCACCGTGTAATCCGGTCGTGTCAACAACATTTGTGTGTGTGAAATTGCTACACCCAACACCCAATAACGTGATGTGTGTGTGAAATTGCTAGACCCAAAAACGAGATCCATTTCTTCCCAAAAGAGAGTTTTCATACTTGATAGTGAGTTTTCAAACAGGTGAGCATTTCTTCCCGAAAGAGAGAAATACAACGGTGGAGCAGGTCCGATGGTTGATTTTGTCAAAGCCTGTAGCTGGTCCGGTGGTGATGGTGAAGGTTAGGTTATGTCGTCATCGAAGACGAAGCTTGACAGCGGCGAGAATGTGGTGACATTAATCGGTGGTGGAGGTTGTATGTAGAAGCTGGTGGTGGTGACGTTATTGAAGGAGGTGTTCGGCGGTGGTGGTTGCTGGAGGTGCTCGGCGGTGGTGGTTGCTGGAGGTGCTTCGCGGTGGTGGTTGCTGGAGGTGCTCGGCGGTGGTGGTTGCTGGAGGTGCTTCACGGTGGTGGTTGCTGGAGGTGCTTCGTCGTGGTGGTCGCCGGAGTTGCTCGGTGGTGGTGGTCGCCAGAGTTGCTCGGTGGTGGTGGCTGCTGGGGCGGTAGTGTAATGTGTGTGTTTACACATTTATTTATTTTTTTTATAAAGAGGGGCATTTTGGTCAATTCACACACACTTAACAGAAAAAGTTAACAGACATCTGATAGAGATTTTATTCTATTTTGTTGATTAATAGTATTTTGTAATTGTGGGAGGGGGGTAAGTGTAGTTTCTAATTCTATAAATAAGGATCATTAGTGTTGTGAGAGGGGAGGAGAGATTATTGTTAGGATTTGGAGGCTCATTGCATATGCATGAGAAGGGCAGAGCCCTGGGACCATTTACTGGTTGATTATCCTTTTGTAGATCCTTGTGATCATTTTGTTCTTATTGAATATATTGCATTCTGATTTCATTCGATTAACATCATACGTATTTCTGATTTGAGTCAATCTATATCATACGCATTTCTGATTCTCATCAACTGAATTGTATTCAATTCTTATCAATGGTCCGACCTGCCCTTGATCTGCCGGTATCCATGGAAATTCGTGATACTTACGATCGCCTAGAGGTTCACGATCATCAGATTCGTCAATTGCAATCAGAGGTGAACGAAATCAAAACCACGTTGCAATCCTTGGAAGTCGAGCGTGCGGAATCAACTAAATTCAGGCAAATCGTTCTAGCTTGGATGAAACATCAAGAGCAATCGGAGTTCCAATCAGAGCTTCTGCAGCGATTTAGTGGTTTCGCGATGCCTACTCCTTCTGTGCAATTGGATTCGATTAACGATGCTCTAATCCATGTCGTCGGCCGTAAGCATGTAGTGATTGGTAGCGTCGAACTTCAAATTCCTTCTGAGCAGGTCGCTACGCTTTATCAATCGAAGTTGATTCACCACTCGGAGTTGATTCCCGATTCCCTTGGTGTCGCCGACGATACAGGGCGCCCTAATTCTGTCGATCGTACGCGCTCTCTTTTTCCTTTTCCTTATCAGACTTCTTTTGGGCTTTTAACAGGCAAAGGTGATGGACCTCTAGTGTTGGGTCAAGGGGAGCCCAAAAGTGTTAATACACCCACATTAATGGAGCGTGGGTTACCTGTTTCTTCCAACAAGATTCATTCGGTGCCCTTCCTTAACTCAGGGTCGATTCCAATGGAAGGAAGTGCCAGTATTTCGCGTGATCGAGTAGTTTTATATCCTTCACGTTTGGATTGGAAAGGGCGTAGGAAGAAAAGAATTTGTTTGCGTTGGGGCAATAGATACGGGCCAGCTAACAAACGTCCGGACGACATGAAGCACGGCTGGCCAAATGATTCACCCCCAAGTCTTGAGGACAAGACTTTTAAATAAGGGGGAAGTAATGATAGAGATCTTATTCTATTTTGTTGATTAATAGTATTTTGTAATTGTGGGAGGGGGTAAGTGTAGTTTCTAATTCTATAAATAAGGATCATTAGTGTTGTGAGAGGGGAGGAGAGATTATTGTTAGGATTTGGAGGCTCATTGCATATGCATGAGAAGGGCAGAGCCCTGGGACCATTTACTGGTTGATTATCCTTTTGTAGATCCTTGTGATCATTTTGTTCTTATTGAATATATTGCATTCTGATTTCATTCGATTAACATCATACGTATTTCTGATTTGAGTCAATCTATATCATACGCATTTCTGATTCTCATCAACTGAATTGTATTCAATTCTTATCAACATCCAACCCAGGGACCATCGGTGTTACGTTTTTGCAAAGTATTCAGCCACCGATGTAATTTCTCGAAGTTAGGGACCATCTGTGCAATCTGGGTAAACCACAGGGACCATCCGTGTAATTAACTCTTGAATATATGAATAATGTGAGATAAATACAACCCAGATAAATCAATTTGTACTTGATTATAATTATGCTGCCATGCTGGTTATAGATTGAAAAAAGAGTTAATTACACGGATGGTCTCTGTGGTTTACCCAGATTGCATGGATGGTCCCTAACTATCAGAAATTACACCGGTGGCCGAAAAGTTTGCAAAAACGTAACACGAATGGTCCCTGGAGCTAATGGACGTTAGATTTTGTCGTTAAGTGTGTACAAAATGACTAAATTACCCCTCTTGTTATTAAAAAAACAAAAAAAAAAAGAAATGTATATATACACATATACACACAGACACACATATATGCAACCTCTGGAAACCACCACCACCACCTCCTCCGTCCTCCGGCAACCACCTCCGCCCTTCGACAACGGCCGCCGCCGCCCACCTTCGACAACCACCACCACATCCGTGATGATGAAACAGAAACAAGCACATCACTCACCCTCATCACCGGCAGCCTCATCATCTTCACCTTCCTCACCGACAATACCACCAGACTTGTCAAAGGCGATCCCGTGACGTTTAAAGTCGCGTGTAGCACCGAACCAAGTACAATGACTGGTAGAAAGATTCCATGAAGAAGGAGTGGATTGGGGGTCGTCGGAAATAGAGTTTTTCACTCTGTTATTACTTGTCTTGTGGTTTATCTTAAATTCAAAGCAGCAATTAACCTTTATCACACAATTAGTTCTGATTTATACTAGATTTGTCTATATTGCCAATGGAATTCGAATCCACAATAGAACAAATAGTTTTATTGCCATTCCTATGCGTACAGTCGTGATAATAAGAGCACCATATCTTAAACCAACTTTCCAGTTAGAGCATGATCAGGAGGAGACAAAAACCCATCTTGGGTTCTCTGCAACTCTCTCTAAATTAAAGAAGCTGGTTCTCGATGAATGCAATGGGGAAGAAGAAGAAATTCGGGTAGAGTTTCAGCACAGTCGATTTAAAATAATCATTAGAGATGGTGGTGGTTGCCGAAGGTGGTAATGCCGTCGGAAACAATTTCTAGTGGTGGCGGTGGTTCTTTTAGTGTTGGTGGTGGCAGGGGTTGAGGGGAGGGTAAGAAAGAAAAGGATATAAATGATATATGGTTAGAGGTATTTTGGTCATTTTAAAAATTTTAACAGAAAAAGATAACGTCCATCCAAACCAGGGACCATGCGTGTTACGTTTTTGCAAACTTTTTGGCCACCGTTGTAATTTCCGATAGTTAGGGATCATCCGTGCAATCTGGGTAAACCACAGGGACCATCCGTGCAATTAACTCTTGAAAAAAATATAAATGCTGGATTTTGTTAGTAACATTAAAATATTATAAAAATAGGAGTTAAGGCGGTTTCCAACATTGCAATCTGCTCTTGCTGCAGCTGCTGGTGAAGCACTGGAAAATTTCGTGATGAGAGTAAAAAGACAGTCGTTAGAATGGTAGAAATGAAATCTTCATATCTAACTGTTGACTTCTTCCGTAAGCTTCCACAGGAGGGGGAGAAAATGGGCCCTACTCCTTCACCTGGAGACCGCAGAAACCCACCTGGTCCAGACCGCATGAACCCATCTTACCCATTAGCAGACAGTTATTCAGAAGGACATTTTTGAAGGATCGAGTCAAACGTTTCATCTTATATTGGTATGGTATCAGATACGCTTAGGATCACAACTCCAAAAGCAGTGGTTTATTGTCAAGTTAAAGAAGCTAAGCAAAATCTTTTAAGTTACTTCTACACACAAATAGGAAGGAGGGAGGTAAGTCTTGTTTACAAATTTGTTTTGTTTCATGTTACTTATGGAGAAAGTTAATCTAACTTTCAATGTTTGACTATTGAAAGTCAAACTAATCTCTACGTGTAAAACTGGCATAATTTTAGGGTAAACAGTTAGGAGAGTTGCTAGATGAAGATCCATCCTTAATGTCAAAGAAACAAGAAATTGCCAAAAGACTCGAACTATACAAGGCAGCACGAGACGAGATCGATGAAGTAGGATGTGTTCAATGATTATTATTATTATTGTTATTATTTTTTAATTTTTTTGTTATTCTTCTGTGTCTAGTTGTGGTTTATGTTTAAACATTTTGAGCAACAAATCGTCAACATTTATTGCAATATTATTTAATATACGTATTTTGTATTTTTCTGATAGGCGTATATGTATTATTTATACACACATATGTATATATAGGGGAAAGATCAAATAAGAAGAGCTTTTTGCCTAAGAAGAGTGAGAACTAATAAGAATTTGACACGTGTCACATAATTTAGGTATAAAATCTTATTTTTATACTAGATTTTTATTTTTTTTTGTACTAGATTTGTTCTATATTTTTTTATTCCGGATTTTTATGGTTTTTTGTATTAGATTTTTGTTTTTTGTATTAGATTTTATTTTTTTTGTACTAGATTTTTGATTTTTTGTGCTGGATTTTTGATTTTTTGTACTGGATTTTGTTTCTTTTTGTACTGTATTTCGTTTTTTGTATTGTATTACTGTTTTATGATGACAAGTGTCAAATTTCTATTGCTTCTTAGTCTTCTTAGGCAAAAATCTCTTCTTACTGGATCCAACCCCTGTATATATAATACTTATTGAGGGCTGCATGTAACATATTTTGGTCATAAAATTAAACCGAATCCTTCTATTATGTATCATGAGAGGAAACAAATTGTATGACACGGATTATTGAAGCAAGCATTTAATATCTCGTTTATTATGTATTTTTTTTTGTTTTTTAAAAGATTAATTTTTTATTATTTTATGAACATCTAATCTCGTATATTTTTTAAAAAAAGATTAATTTTTAAAACATGTTTCTACGCATCCAAGACTTGGATAATTTATTGATTATCAACCCAATTCTTACATGTTTTATATTAGTAATAAGTGTCACAAAAGAATCACATTTGGTCTTCCAAGGCTTTACTCAAAAAATTTTGTACAAGGAGATTATTTGCAAGATGTTACCTGATGTAACAAATGTTATGTTACATGCCTTTGCAACGAATGTTATGTTACATGCCTTTGCAACGAATGTTACACAAACGTAACAAAATCAAGGAGACTTCAAATTTGTTCAAGAACACATGAATACATAAATTAGCAAAATAATAAAAATTTCAAAAATCAGTCTTCTACATAAATCTACAAGCCCCGATCGTTTAAAATTTTCATTTTTTGTGTTATTTGTTAGAGAGTATTGTGCTATTTGAATGATATGTTCCCTATCATCAAATTAAACCATGTTTCACCGATGTTACAATATATGAGGAGCGTGTTACACTGATGTTACACATATTCAATTATTCACTAAAGATCCAAATTAAATATCATAAGTGTTACACCTAGTGGTGCACACAATGGTTAACCGGTCAAAAAGCTGGTTTTTGGAAATACCTAACCGATTAACGAGTCAATGATTCAAAATGGTTTTTCAAGCTCTAAAAGCATAACCGATCTAATAACTGAAACTAGTTTACCAAACCAATTAATTGCTAGACAACCTTTTTTTACGTGGGCTGGTGAATCAATTGTCACTTGAAACCTGAACTTAAAACCGGTTTTTCCAAAACTTAAAATCGGCTAAAAAGCAGGTTTTATATCCTGTTAAGAACCAACATCGATTCAGTTAAACAGTTTTTTGTGCATCTATAGTTACACCCAGTGTAACATATATGTAACAAAGTGCTAAACATATGTAAACGAAATTATTTCAAAGACATTCAAAATTACATATATGTAACATTTATGTAACAAATATGTAACACATGTGTAATACCGTTGTATTGTTTTCATGCACACGATGCCTCTGACAAAAATATAACCAGCCTCTTCTTTATGCACCCTTTACATAATGAATGTTACATAAAGTTAACAAAATCAAAGTGACTGCAAATTTTATTCAAAAGCACATGCAAACATAATTTTGCATAATGAATCACGTAACTTCGATGTAACAAAATACAATCAAAAAATACGTAATAATTTTGAATTATGTAACTTCAATCTAACATAATACAAAATGTATTAAAATAATCAAGCATATGAAGTAAGACGATACAAATATGTTAAATACCTAAAAATAAAAAATAAAAAATAAAAAATTAAGAACTCATGCAAATTTTCAAAATACACCCAAATTAACAAAACTTGAAAAATACAAAGCGAACTTACCCCTGTAGTTAAACAAAGCAGTCATCTTTGAAGCAGCCGACAAGAACTTAACAAAAAGACCAGATCTTTCACCAAAAAAACATAAAAATTAACAAAAAAGAACTTAAGCTGCTGATCAAATATATTAAGATTAAACTACATTCACTAAGAAACCCTCTACTATCAAGCAGCTTGTCAAAAATCAGGAAGAATTAAAGAGCAGTTTAGAGAATGATAGGTTTTTCCGCGACTCTGGTTGATTCTTCGTTGGTTTTTTGCTGAAAATCTTAGTGATTCTTCTTTGGTTTTTTTGCTAAAAATCCTGGTCACTCAAGCTCCTCCCTTTCTCGGCGCCGCTTCTTTGGTAGGGTTTCTACGCGACTGGTTCGATTCGGGTCGTCCGGTTCGGTGGGGGGTTTTTCATGATCGTCGTGGGTTGTCGGCAACCTTCTGGCTTCTTGTTTACATCTCATTTTGCTGAAATGTAAATGGCTGTGTGAAGTTCATGATTGTCGGGAAAGAAAAGGAATGGCAGAACCTTGTGCAGAAACTGAAAATGGCAATTTGAAACTTATGTCTGGTAAATTTGAAATTAGGGAAAAAGAGATGAGAAAAGATGTACCTTTTCTTCTTTTTTTAGTTGACAAGTACAAAAAGGGTAGATTCGTAGATTACCAATCTACCCTTTTTGTACTATAATCCATTTTTTAAATCTAATTCCAATCATCTCATTTTTCTAAATTCATCTAAACCATCCAAATATTTAATCAAAGGCTTTAAAAATGGTTTCCAAAGTTTTCACATCTAAACAAGGTTTCCAAAATATACATCCCCTATATGTATATATAGGAATTGAATCCAATGAAAACCCAACCTTAGAGAGAAAACTTTTAAACCCTATGTGAGCCACTCATTTGGAATCTTGAAAATAAATATGTGGTCCACATTAACCCACATTAAAAATGATTTGTTTATTCAAAACCCAATTTTTTATTCAGGTTTAATATGGACCACATATTTATTTTCAAGATTCCAAATAAGTGGCTCACATAGAGTTTAAGGGTTTTCTCTCTAAAGTTGCGTTTTCAAAGGATTCAATCCATATATATATATATATATATATATATATATATATATATATATATATATATATATATATATATATATATATATGTAGGATTTGAATCAAATGAAAACCCGATCTTAAAGAGAAAACCCTTAAACCCAATCTCAACCCTTAGATCAAACTAATTTTATATTTTAATTAATTTAATAAAAAGGGTATAATGGTATTTTCCAACACTCCCTCCAATTAAATATTTGATTTTAGTCACATACTCATTAAATATTCACATCTTTTCTCTCTCCTCTCTCCTCTCTTTATATATATAATTTATATATTTGATTTTCCAGAATACTACACATGTGTACTGTTTTATTTTTTGTTTAAAAAAATATTTTTTAATATATTACAACTACAAAAATATATATTTTCATACAAAAAAAAGTCATATTTTTTTAAAAAACAAAAAATATTTATATTTAAATGTATATTTTATTATACAAAATAAAAAAACATATTTTTTACAAGAAAATATAAAAAATTACACATGCGTATAAATAAAAATGTACAAGATTTAATACACAAAGTACACTTTACTCAAAATACTACACATGTGTATATTTTATATATTTAATATTTATAAAATATTACAACTACACATGTGTAGTTTTTGGTTAATTTTGATGTTTTTTTTTATAAATTTACACATGTGTAATTTTTTGTTTCATATGTAAAATAAACATGTGTAATATTTTATTACGGTTGAGAATATGTAATTTTTGTGTTTGTGTGGTGAAATTTTTGTTTGATACACATGTGTATATTTTTTGTTTTTCTTTAAAAAAATTGCTTTTTTATAAAAAAATTATTTTAAAAAAAATTACTTCAAAAAAATTACTTTAAAAAAAATTACTTTTTTATGTCATATTCTCTCTTCTCTCTCTTCTTTCTCTCTCTATCAGATTCTCTCTCCTCTCTCCTCTCTTCATCAGATTCTCTCTCCTCTCTCCTCTCTCCTCTCTCTATCAGATTATCTCTCCTCTTTTCTCTCTCCTCTGTCATCACAAAAGTCATTTATACCCCTTAAAGTCAAAAACCCCATTAAAATATTCAACTTTAATTATATACCACATGTTTTTCTGTTTAATTAATTAAAAATTAAAATAAGTTTGATCTAACGGTTCAGAGAGGGTTTAAGGGTTTTCTCTTTTAGATCGGGTTTCCAAAGGATTCAAACCCTATGTATATATATATAGGGCAATGTATAAAAAATAACTCTTTTTTTTGCTACAACTACATAACTCATTTAAGTCAATAACAAAGTGACACATAAGCTTTATATTAAAATATTAAAAAGGGCATGATAGTCAATTAACCATATGTAAGTTTACCCCCATCTTTTTTAAACATTAATAACTTTTTTATCATATATTATTTTTTTAAAAAAATTGCACCATTATATTCGTCTCATTTTTCTCTTTAATTCCGTTATAGTTTCGACCATTTTTTTTAAAAAAATTTTAGATGCCTATATTTACATCATTGTAACGGGTTTAAATTTAAGATTAAAGAAATCCATGTTCGGTGGCAAGAATCTCAAGCAATGACATAATTTTTTTCAAAACATAATCCAAATAGTCTAAACCTCTAAAAACACATTCAAACATCCATACTAGCTAGTCTAAGTAAAAAGATCACGGCTGGGAGTAAACAAACGGCTGAGTATTGAGCATTCGGAAATTAAATTCTAACGTGAAAAATGAAGCTAATGGATCTGGAAATTAGATTTAAATTTTTGAGTATTAGGTATTTGCCTATTTGGATATTGGGTCTTTTGAAAGTAGTTTAAATATAAAAAATTATATTAGTTATACATTAATAAAATATTATATAAATATATATATATAATTCAGTTATACTTTAGCAAACGAGCCAACCGAGCGATTCAATCGAGCGACTATCCGAGCGAGCTTACCTTGGCTCTTGCTCGGCTCGTTTATAAACCGAACCGAGCGTCCTCGGCTCATTTAAAACCGATCGAAATTCGAACGAGCTTTTTCCGAGCGAGCGACGAACGAGCAACGAGCGGCGAGCGATTTGAACAACCCTAGCCTGGTGTGCGTGCGTATGAGCAGTGAGCTCGCTACTAAATCACATTAGTTTTTTTTCCAATGAAACCATATGATATGAAAATTTTCTTTATATTTTGGTGTATTAAATCATTTTAACATCATATTGTATAGAGATAAGCTAAAGCAGTAAAGTCTCAAGGTTAACTCTATTAAAGTTTGTTTTTCTTGGAGGACACTAATTAACCTACTTGCGTGTAGCTACGCTTTATCTGTTACCAATGGTTTGTCACTTATTAAAAGAAACCTAAGTGTTACATGTAAGTAGGTTTCAACTATTATAAAAACACTACATATAATTTATTGCTCCCCCTCCCCCTTCCCCTCCCTCTCCTCGGCAAGAGATTGATCAGGGAAGGTAGTGATGAATATTATAAAACTAGTCTATTACCCGTGTGAACACACGGATTAAATATAAAATATTAAACAATTAATAATAAAAATTTAAAAATAATAAATGATGATATTTTTAAATAAAATGATTAAATTATGTATTAATAATTACTTTAGATGATGAAACAATAATCAAAATTTTTAATAACAATAGTAATATCTTTAACATTCTTGATTCGTGAGATATTTGAACTATCTAAAGTTAAAAATCTAATTAGTTAATTTTCTATCAAAAATTAACTATTTTAAAGTAAGATGAGAAGGCAATATTTTTGTATGGAATCAAGAACTTAGAATATTTGGAAAACACCGGTCTTTATGATCTTACAAATATTAATAAAATTGGGTGTTTTATGAAGTTTTTCACTTTAAATGAAGTTGATAATTAACTACGTTATTATGTTAGTTGTGACATCGAAAAAAAATTGTCAACTATAAACATTTTTAAGTGCTTGTACATAATGTTTTAATATTTTACGCATAATGATTTAACTTGATTTGTGAGATATTTGAACTACCTAAAGTTAAAAATCTAATTAGTTAACTTTCTATCAAAAATTAACTATTTTAAAGTAATATGAGAAGATAATATTTTTGCAATTATTTGAAAATTAATGTTAAATATAGAAGACAAAAAAAACTATAACTTTTATCATCATTTACATATTTTTCTGCTTATATTTTATTTTTTTGAAATAATTTTATTAAGAATTTTTTTTGTAAAACTATTATTTTGTGAAAATAACAAATTGAAATATTTCTTATTTTTTAAAAATTTGATATTTATGAAAAAATATATTTTATATACTTTTTAAAATATATTTTGTAATAAAATGATTCGATTTAAATATATAAAAACTATTTTTAAATTTGCAAAATATAAATAATATCATTAGTTATTATTATTATAATTATTATTTAATAAGATAGAAAATATAATTTATTTAATAGGATAGATAATATAGTGTATTTAATAAGAGATAATTAAATAAGTGTATAAAAATTTGACAAGTGGCATTATGACTTTAGAATGTGACAAGTGGCAACTAAACATTTTTGTTTATTAGAATACATAGATTTAATATTGTTATTAATCTGTAAGTAGATTATTGACATGTGTATAGTATTAAACAAAGTTTTATAAAAAATAATTATTACGAAACAATCAATGATAAAAAGATATATATACAAATAAACTAAATTTTTAACATGTTTTTATTTCGAAAATTCAAAATTTTCGAATCTCATTTGTATTGTTTAAAAATATATAAAATGTATTTTTCAATTATTGATTGAAAATAGAATGCTCGAAAGAATTGAATTTTCATCAATATTTAAAGTAAATGAATATTATTATTTTTTTAAAATTTGATAGTTTAACTTAATTGTATCAAATGAAATGAATTTTAAAAAATTTCAAGTATATCATGTGAATAGCATAGAAAGACATCATGTGTCAAATTTGATTTGGATATAACAGGAAGGAGTCTTGTGACATTATGTTATTCTTTTATTATATAGTAAATAAATAAAATAAATAAAAGATTATTTAAGTGAATGTGTATATAAGTTGATGAATTTTTTTTTAATTATGAATTCAGTAAAAATAATATAAATTCCTATCCAGATTAAAATGTTACTGCAATTAATTAAATTTTTTTTTTGCTCGTCTCAAGCAAAAATGATGCATGAAATAATGGACCTAACCATCCCAAAACTCATTTCATCAAGTATTAGTGATTTAAGAAAACAATTGTATGATGCATTGTGTGAGGGGAGATAGCTAACTATGAGTTGTGAAAGTTAATTGTATAAATTGTTTTTATAGTTTTATTAGATTACAGGTTAGGTTCTCAGGGTTGAAAAAAGTACAAATTTATTTCAAATATTTGTGAAAAGGTTACATACATGTTTCCAACGATTTAATCATATTATATGTTTAATTTGGTCTCTAACATTGAAAAATTACAAACTTAAACCAAACATTTGTAAGCAGATTACATAATGATTTTTATGATTTGATCAGTTGTAGATTTAGTTCCTATATCAAATTACGATTATATTTTAAATGTTAGAATTAAGCTAATTATTTAAGGTAGACTAATCTAATAATCCACAAATCAAAACTAATTATTTAAACACTATTAAAATAATTTGTATTATCTTATCAAGTATTCTTATTGGGAAACTGTTCAACCAAACCCAATATAATATTGACACAAACAATAATAGGACGAACCCGTTCATGCTAATTAATACTAACTAGTATACAGGACCCGCGCGTTGCAGTGGGGTCTGATATACTGACGTAAAAACAACTAACTAAACATGAGGTTAAAATCGTGTACAATAAAAACATTAATACCTAGATCACAGTTGTTTTGCAAAAATTAACACTCTATCAATTGTATGAAATTTCAAAACCATTAAGCAACATATCTCAATTTATTATAAACTGAAAGTTATAGTCCCGTTACAGATTGAAATAACTAAAAACAAAAAACCCTATACAACATCTATAACGTAAGCTTTGAAACTAAGAGTTGAAGATTAAGAACTCATTTAATAGTAAAGAATGTGATTACATAAGACTTAAAAAAAAGGCGTTACGTAAACATTGAATGTATAAACGACACAAATATTACAAAATTATTAAATATAAGTCGTATATATATATATATATGTAGTATATATAATACTCATGGTTTATAAAATTATTAAATCAAAATCGTTTGTGAACTAATTACGATAAACATGATATAAACGATACAAATATTCGATAATGTACCGACGAGTTATACGCATATGAACAACGCGCAAAATTTCTGTGACCGTTTGGGTTCGAAATTTATATACCCGTTCATGTGGCTACTGCGATCAAATTAATATAATAATGATTTTTATCCGATAACCTAACGATGTGTTAAAATCATGTGAACATTAAAAATATGCGAGCAAAGTGAAGACTTAAAAAAAAGGCCATGCGTAAATGTAGAATTTATAAACGATACAAATATTGTTAAATTATTAAACCTAAATCGTATATATATGTAGTATATATAATACTCATGGTTTATAAAATTATTAAATCTAAATCGTTTGTGAACTAATTACGATCTAAATGATATAAACGATACAAATATTTGATAATGTACGGACGCGTTATAGGCATGTGAACAACGCGCAAAATTTCTGTGACCGTTTGGGTTCGAAATTTATATAAACGTTCATGAGGCTACTGCGATCAAATTAACATAATAATGACTTCTATCCGACAACCTAATGACGTGTTAAAATCATGTGAGTATTAATAATACGTGAGTAAAGTGAGAAGGTGATTTAAAAATAAGAGTTCAAAGTTCAGGGTTATAAATGAAAAATATAAATTAATTCAAAATGAAACGCATGGAAATGGACGAAATTGCGGCGGCTCCATTTTCTTCTCCAATTTTTGGATAGATACATGTAATGTATGTATATATGATTGCCTTGATATGTTGTACATCATGCATCACAATCATGAAAAAGTGAATAGTGTTTTATGTGAGTAAAGGAATCTGGATAGATACATGTAATGTATGCATAGGCGGACCTACTTAATGGGTATGGGGTCGACCGACCCCCATGAACTTTTGATTTTTAATGTTGTATATACGATCTAATCTCGACCGACCCCCAATAAATTTTGTCACCGACCCCCATGAAAATTTGACGAATCAGATGAAACTCAATTTAAATCATTTTAAATCCAAAAATAATGAAATAATACCCAAATAACGCAATATGCATTACTTGTGATTAAGCTTAATTGGTAATTAATAATTTAACTCAATACCTAATAGGTCATATAATACTTAAAAAAAGTAATAAGACCCAAATTTGTATATTGCGTGATTGAATTTGATGTCCATAAATAATGTTTGGATCCCTACTAAAAAATAGGCTAAAGTAACAACTTGCTTATATACATTTTTATCCTTTACATCAGACTAACCACAATTTATATATTGAGTGATTATTGTATAATTTCAGAAGTTGAAACTTATTAGCATGATGAAAAATTTAGTTAATTTGTAATTTAAATAGTATTTTTTCGAATCATGTCAAAAGAAAATCAATTTTATCATATTATCATAATCAATGAGATGATTATATGACGTGCTTTTATCATTTACTTGTAATTTAATTTAGTTCTTTTCACTTTTTGTGTGATCCGACCCGACCCAAATCGAATTGGTCAAAAAAATATTTAACGGCAAATAACTAGTTAAATTCCGACACCCATAAAAAAAATTTCTAGGTCCGCCACTGAATGTATGTATATATGATTGCTTTGATATGTTCTACATCATGCATCACAATCATGAAAAAGTGAATAGTGTTTTATGTGAGTAAAGGAATCTTTGCAAATTAATATATATATTAATTAGTAATAAGAAGCATGTGCCCATCACTCTAGCAATTACATCAAAGATAGAAATATAAAGTACCCATATCCTTGTGGTTAGTGAAAAATAGCATCAGATCGGGTTTGTCATAAATTTTATTCTTTTATTTCTTCCTTATATCCTTGTGGTCAATGGATAACAACCCTCACTTTAATGACGGGGAATAAGAAAGGATAGTCCTTTGCGCATTCGCAAGAACTACTAGAAAATAGTGAGATCGTTAGAAAAAGATTTATGGCAAACTCGATTATGATGATTCTATGCTAAAGAAGAAGAAAGAGTGGGAGAAATCAGTTTTGTTTGAAGATCAAGGAATCAATCTACCAATTATGCCACTCGAAAGAAGAATAGGCCAGGGAATACAAAGAAAGAAAAAGGAGAGATGTATCGTATTGGTCGTGTTATTGAATTTGGAATGAAAAGAGGAGTAGTGTTTCCTAGCATGGGACTCAAAATGAAACTACTTAGATCAGAGTATCATTCATAGAAATGTTTAACATAGAGTAGAGTACCATATTAAAGAGATTGGTTAGACACTACTAGTGGTGTAAACAAATCAAGTCGGTTTGTGAACTACTTAGGATCGGATTGGTAAAAAGCTCGAACGAGCCAAGCATAAACGAGGCCGAGCTCGAGCTCAGAACTATTGCTCATTTAGTTATCGAGCCGAGCTCGAACTGGCTCGCGAGCCTAAAAGAGTTTTTTATATAAATAATTTTTATTTATTTTATTAAATGTATATTTATAAATTTAATTATTTTTATATATAAAGTTATGATAAATATAATTAAATCATATATTTTATGTTAAATTCATAAAGTATAAATATAAATATATATTAAAATTAAAATAATAAAGTTAATTATTAAAAAATAAACGAGCCGAGTTTGAGCTTGAAAAATTTCAAACGACGAGCTTTGAAAACAAAACTTTTAACGAGTCTAGCTCGACACATGAAAATAAAGTTTTTAAGAAGCCGAGCTAAAGTCCTATTTAATCAAAACAAGCCAAACTCGAGCCTTAACGAGCTCAGACTCGGCTAGGCTTACATCTGTAGGCAACAGTGAAAAGATTGTGCCTAGTTCCAATGTAATAATGGTTTATCAATGCAAGTCATTTGAGTGGGTAGGTGATTTAGGTGCATCTAGGGGTGTTGATCGGGTCAACCCGATCGGGTTTTTGGTTAGTCGGGTCGGGTTAGTCGGGTTTTCCCTAAAAAATTATTAACCCGCAACCCGACCCGAATAAGGTTCGGGTTATTCGGGTTCGGGTTAGTCGGGTCACGGGTTATTCGGGTCGGGTCAGCCGGGTTAGTCGGGTTGGTATTTATTTGTTATTTATCTTGTCCTAATTTTAACTTTATACAAATAATTAATTTTGCAAACATAATTCAATGAAAAATATGTAAATAGTTTATTTTTCATATATAATTTGATTAATAATAATTATCATAATTTGGTAAAAAGTTAAATATATCTTACATTTAATAATTAATATATATATAAAAATAAAAATCATTCTTATTCGGGTTATTTGGGTTGACCCGAAACCCGACTAACTTTTAAAAATATACCCGAAACCCGACCCTATTATGGGTAAATCGGGTTGACCCGAATAACCCGACTAACATTTTTGACCCGAATAACCCGACCCTATTAAACTTATTCGGGTTCGGGTGCGGGTCGGGTTAGTCGGGTTCGGGTATTTTCGACACCCCTAGGTGCATCTCACAACCAGTGAGAAGTAGTTAGTCGTAGCTGAAATTGTAGTATATAATAGTAAACAAACACGAAATTTACACCGAATGGATTGAAAGTAATGACTAAAAAAATCATTTGCTTTGTTCAATTTAAAAAAAAATGAATTATTGAATTGTCATGGAGAAGGAAAAGAAAAAAAAAAGAAAAAAGAGGATAACATACCTGTTATTTCAAAAGAAGGCTAGTTTAGTCG
The DNA here is from genome assembly GCA_009363875.1 of Mikania micrantha. Classification (NCBI taxonomy): domain Eukaryota; kingdom Viridiplantae; phylum Streptophyta; class Magnoliopsida; order Asterales; family Asteraceae; genus Mikania; species Mikania micrantha. Next base: position 49,941,366 of record CM018689.1, on the reverse strand, counting down.
CTAAAAGACTTTCTGGAGTTCAATTTAAATCTCGGAGTATTATTTTTTTTTTGAAAGGCAAAGATCATATTATTCACCAAAGACTAGCAAGATGCTAGAAACATACACCCAGTTACATACAATCACCAATTCTATCAAAGTAAATTGTTACGTTATAAAGTAAAAGTATTCCAATCACTCCATTGAAGGATTCCCAATTTTGATCTATTCTTCACCCAAAGATAGCTTAGGATTTTCGTTTCTTCAAAGATTCCATTAATTGATGCTCTCTTGTTGCTAAAGATCACATTGTTTCTTGCTAACCATATGCACCAGAGGGCTGCACGGATGATGATTTGAATCACCTCCCGTTTCCTATGATTTGTTGTAACCTGACAGTGTAAATCCAAGAGGTCTTTAATAGAGAATGCAAAGATTGGTGGTATGGACAACCACGAGCCAATTTTCTGCCATACGATCGTCGATACATGACATGCGGAGAAAATGTGCATAACCGTTTCCTGGGTTTCCAAACAGAAAGGACACATAACCGAGTTCACCGTAACACCCCTTTTGATCAAAGCATCAATTGTTGGCACTCGATCCATTTGCAACCGCCATGCAAATATATTCACCTTAATGGGAACCACTTAGTCCATTGATAAAGTTGGGTGTTTGTAGTACAATTCCTCCTGCACCACATTAATCGGAATGATTTGGTGCTATAATTGCCCTCCGGAGATCCAAGCCATCTCCAAGTATCCATGCCTCCTCTAAACACAACCTTTTCAATTATTTGAGAGCAAGCAGTTAATCTTTCAAGATCACCATGTTCATAAGGAGCCTGGGACCAATCCCAATTAATTAATATGTCCCCAGACGAGAGAAGCTGGAGTCTATCACGAATCAAGCAATTTTTATGTTTTTCAAGCTTAAATAAAGTAGGGAACGAAACAGCCAAAGGATCAGTATCACACCAAGCATCCAGCCAGAACCGAATTTGACCACCATCACCAGGGAGTCCTTTAATCAATTGGGACATGATAATGTTCTTTGATCTCAGTATGGCATCAATTCTTACTAAATTGGTCCATGTTCCCCCAATTGAAGACTTACAAGGAACAAACGCATGGCTTCTTTGGGAGTAATGAATGGAATCAACTACTTTCCTCCATAGCTTATCCGATTCATTAAAGTACCTCCACCACCACTTCACAAGCAGACTTAAATTCATATCTTTCAATCTCCCAACTCCTAAACCACCTTCCTTTTTGTGTGAGGTGATAACTTCCCAGTTGACCCAGTGGATTTTAGTTTTTTCTTTGGTTCCACCCCATAAGAAGTTCCGTCTTATCTTTTCCAGCATCTCAAGCACTTTACCCGGGGCCTTATAAAGGGAAAAATAATAAAGAGGAAGACTGGTAAGAACCGAATTAATGAGTGTAAGTCGTCCTCCCATCGAAAGATTAACATATTTCCACAAGGATAACCTAGATTCGAAGACGTCCAAAACCGGTTTCCATGCTCTTATGCGATTCATATTTTCACCCACAGGCAAGCCCAAGTATTGGAATGGGAGAGAGCCCACCCCACAGTGAAGGAGCCCAACCATATTCTCAATCAGGTTGTCAACCACGTTTATCCCATAAAGGAAGCATTTCCGTAGATTCGTTCTCAAACCAGAGGCCATGTAAAAACATCTAAGAATTCGTGCAACATTACGCACATTAGAAGGGGACCAGTCACCTAATATCATCACATCATCGGCATACATAAGATGGGATAAGGTTGGCCCGTTATTAGGCATTCTAACCCCATGAAATAACCCCGTTTGAACTGCACGATTAAGAATACAATTAAAGGCTTCCATGGTAATGATGAAGAGATATGGAGATAGGGGATCACCTTGCTTAACACCTTTATGGAACTGAAATTCCCATGAAGGAGAGCCATTAATTAAAACAGATGCCCTTGAATTAGTTAGACAGCCACTAACCCATTTTCTCCATAGATTTGGGAAGTTCATTTGCTCCAGAACTTTATCAATAAATTCCCATGAAACTGAATCAAAGGCCTTATTAAAGTCAAGTTTAAACATCATTACTTCTTTTTTGGATCGTTTGGCCCAAGAGATTAGTTCATTCAGGATCAGCGGGCCATCTAAAATGCTTCTTCCAGCCAAGAAGGCCATTTGACTATCCGAAATCACTGACCCAATTACCTTCCTTAGTCTGTTAGCCAAGATTTTTGACACCACCTTAGGGATGCAGCCTATGAGGCTAATAGGTCTAAAGTCATTGAATGATTGTGGATCGCTCACCTTGGGAATAAGGTGCAAAAAGGAAGAATTACAGCCCCTGCTCAGCTCCCCATGTTCAAAGAAATAAGACATTATATTGATCCAATCAATCTTTAAAACATCCCATTGCCACCTTAAGAATTTGAAATTGAACCCATCCGGACCTGGCGCCTTTTCCTCACCGATATCCCATATTGCCCTTTTAATTTCATCCTCAGAGAATGGAACAGAGATTTCTTCTACATCATCATTCGAGAGCTTCCTCATGCCGTGACACATGATTTGTGGCCTTACGTCCATTGGTTCCAAGAATTTGTTTTTGAAAAATCCCCAAGCTTGATGCTTGATCATATTTGGATTTGAACACCATACCCCATCAATGAACATCCCATTAATTTTACTAGAAGCATAATGAGATTTAATTAGTCCATGGAAATAGGAAGTGTTTTCATCGCCTTCCACCACATATTTATCCCTAGATTTTTGTTTGAGGTCTTGTAATCTAGTTGCTTCAACTAGTTTCAGTCTATTCTTACAATCAGCCCACCTTTCTTTTTCCTCCTCTAACAAGATGCCCAATTCAGCCAAGTTTTCAAAATGATTGCATTCCAAATTGAGTTCATTAACCTGTGAGTTATCAGAATCTTTTTGAAGAGTCCACCATGACTTTAGACCCCATTTAATTCTTTTAAGCTTATCTAATAATATAAGATCAGGTGGTCCAGTGGAGCTAACATCCTCCAACGCATTCTCAATGACATTCTTGACCTCATGCTTATTTATCCAAGAGGAAAAAAATTTAAAAGGCTTTGGACCAAAATTCCTATCCAGCAACGATAGTGTTAAAGGGGAATGATCTGACCATTTCCTTGGGTGTGCAAGAAGTGTAGCAGAAGGCCATTTTTGGAAAAAATGATCACATACCAGCACCCGATCAATTTTACTAAACTTGGAGCCATCCTGAGACGCGAATGTAAACTTCATCCCGGACATATTATATTCCTTTAAAGATGCTCTGTATATAAAATTGTTAAATTCCATGGCTCCCCTGTAATTGAAATTGGAATTCAACCTGTCTTCTTCACCCCTAACTTCATTAAAATCCCCAAGTATTATCCACATACCAACAGTTGAATTCATCAACTCAAGAATCAATTCCCATAAAACTCTTTTTGCCCTAGAGTCTTGGGGAGCATAGACATTTAGGATGTTAAGCGGCTCATCACAACCAATCACAAATCCACTAACTAGGAGAAAGTTCTGACCTTTTTTAACCATCTGCATCTTAAAGACAGAAGGATTCCACATTGTTAAGATCCCCCCTGAGCGACCAGTGGCAGCCACTGATTCAGTTCCAACCTGGCTATTACCCCAAATTTGTTTTATTGGAAGCCTTGAATCCTGGGAGCACTGCGTCTCTTGAATACATACGCATTGGATTTTGTTACCAGATTTAAGGGCCCTAATCCATTCATGCTTAATTGGATCCCTGACACCACGTATATTAATTGACAAAAAATCCATCAGAAATTATTGGTCATCCTCACACCTTATTGCATGCTGAATCTGTTCTTGAAATGAATCAAGAAAGACCCCAACAAATTTACCGACTTCAATAGTATCCATGGTTTCCTTGAGTATCTCTTCATTTCCATCCGGTTCAACATGGGAGATGGAGTTAGGATTATTAGCCGAAACACTAATGCCCTGTCTACCCCCACTGCTGAATCCATCCAACGTTACACCAAAATCCACACAACCAGATGAAGTGGACGGAAGATCTTTCAGTTGGAACCTATGTCGCCGCCGTTGAGTATTCATAGTCACAATGGGGGGAAAGTTTAGATCTAGGGTATCCATTCCAGGTACAGTAGGAAGACCGTGAGAAGAAACTTGCAAGGTATCCTCCAAATTCTCCCCATAGACCTGCCTTGAGCGTTTCCTTGGTCGAATGAATTCAACTGGGCTTGACCCACCAGTTATTGGATTATTATCAGGAGAACAATCTGGCCCAATTAAGCCCAAGGCATTAGAATTATGGTCCTGTGGAACATCTCCTGTTGGTGGACCCAGCTCCACATGCATCGAATCTGGAGCATTTATTAAATGTTCCAACCCACAGTCCATGGACGTTTGCACTTCCCCAATATTATTGAAATTCCCCGTGCAATGATCATGTTCCAAGATTTCACCTTCTTCTCTTTCATCATTATTGCACCCTTTCGGATTCCTGCTCGGCGACCCGCCTGTCTGTTCACCGGATTGCCGATGATCCAATTAAACGTTACCGGACGACGCCATAGCCTCAGTGAAAGGAGGAGCCCAATCCAGCTCCTCCTCCCGAACCGCGACTCTGAATGTTCTATTTTTACACACAATCTTTATTTCACCCTGGATCTTATCCATCTTTGATGTAAGTATCATCACACGATCAAATGATAAGTTCCCATCTTCAGCAGATGCTGTCGAGGGAGTTACTACCTTTCCATACAACTCACCAATCTTGTTAAACACAGTGGAATCCCACAAGTTGATAGGAATTCCAAATATTCTTAGAAAAACCAATCGGTCAGCATCATAATCATTTCCATCCCATATGTCCAAACTACTAAAGATATTAGAGAGTTGTTCCTGGTGCATGGAGGTGAAGTTTTTCGCCATAACTGACCCAATAAAGGTGATTAGTATCTTCAAACCACCCACATAACGTATCTCCGCATCTGATAGCCCCAATGCCTCTAGCTGACTGTCAACTGAACAAAGCGTCTCGACATTTTTAACTACTCCCAGAAGGGACACCTTGCGCCATTGTCTCTCAGCACACAATGTTTCTGGTGGGATATGCAATGTAAGACCCTGATCCCGATTCAGAAGGGTGTCTTTAAACGACCTCATTCCTGAGAAGTTGAAGCTGGGCGCCCTACATTTATGGTAGTCACCGTAGGTTGGTTGTTGTTGTTGTACCTGACATGACTTCATCTTCTGGTGGTCGACCGGAACACCCTTCAAATCCATTTCTCCTGATTTTGCATATTTCGCAATCTTTACTCCAATCACAGAACCATCAATCTTGACGGAGTTCAATTCCAATAGGAAGGCCTTCATATTCTTAACCTCTTGAAATCTGATAAACCCAAAAACATTCCCTTTACTATCCCTTTTCCTTGCTAAATACGAATCCACCATGTTACCGAACTTATTGAAAAGCCCATTGAAAGATGAATCTGTAATGGTTTCTGGAAGGTTAGAGACAAAGAAAGTGGTCACATTTTTTGGCCATATCCTCCCCTTCGAGACCTTCCGGATGACTTGCTTTTTTTTCCTGCGGTGCACCTCCATCCATTCTCCTTCCATGTTCACATTCTCGGAGTATTATTGAATTTATTTCTTATTCATGATTTAAATTTATGTAAATTAAAAAATTCAATTTATTTCTGTAAAGCAGAAGTTTGTGAAAATACGTCATGCTGACATTATATTAACTTTTAAAACAACCTTATCACTAGCGTGTGGTTCACATCTTATGCCCTGTATCTTAATCATATTCTTCAGGTTGAACATATAATTCATCCCTCCCTACTCGATCGATCTTTTTAATTTGCAACCATCAATTAAGTTATAAATTCTTCAGGCTGAAAAAAGGATTTGATTTTATTGCATTCATCAAGCATATATACCTTCAATTCAATGTCTTCTTCAAGTTCCAAGAAATACCAGTATGATGTCTTCTTAAGCTTCAGTGGTAAAGACACCCGCAGGAGTTTCGTCGATCATCTTTTTGAGACTCTTCAAGACCACGGCATTCGCACTTTCAAGGACGACGAGAGGCTCCAGAAAGGAAAACAGATCACAGACGAGCTCTTGAAGTCCATTGAAGACCCCAGGTTCAGCGTCATTGTTTTCTCTAAGAAGTATGCATCATCGTCTTGGTGTTTGGATGAGCTCGTGAAGATCATGGAATGCCAGAAGAAGACAACAGATCAAAGTACTGTTTTCCCAGTTTTCTATGATGTGGAACCCACCGAAGTCCGTCACCAGAGTGGCTCAGTTGGAGTAGCCTTTGCCAAACATACGATCGTCACAAGAAAATATACCAGAACGATCAAGGAAGCCCTGGCTAGACATACTAGTAAAAAGATTGGGAAATGGAGAAAGGCTTTGAAGATGCAGCCAATTTGTCTGGGTGGGAGTTGAAGAACACTGCTCATGGGTATGTATGATCATCTCTCTCATATATATTATGAAAACTAAATGTTTGTATTAGTATTTGAACAAAGCGAATTGTTCTTGACCAGCAAGATTAATGAATCTTCTTCTTTGATTTGATCTTCAGACATGAAGCAAAACTCATCAAATTAATTGTAGAGCGGATTTCACTCGGGTTACGATCGGTTAATACGAGCGTTGATGAGAATTTGATAGGCATGGAACCAAGGATGCAAGTTTTTGATCCTTGTTTAGAGATTGGCTCAGATGATGTTCGCATGATAGGGATCAAGGGCATGGGAGGTGCCGGGAAGACAACTTTAGCCCGTGCTATTTTTGATAAAATATCCATTTATTTTGAAGGTAAAAGCTTTGTTGAGAATGTTAGGGAAATTTCAAAAGCTCCCTTTATGGATTTGAAGAAGTTGCAAAAACAAGTCCTTACTGATGTATTAAAGGATAAATGCATTAGTGTAAGTAGTGTTCATGAAGGCACAAACTTGATGAAAACGATGTTGTGTGGGAAAAAAGTTCTTATTGTTCTCGATGATGTAGATCACATTGACCAAGATGGTTCAAGCAGGGAAGTAGAATTATAATAACAACTAGAGACCAGCAGGTGCTTATAGCACATGGAGTTAGATTTATCCAAGATGTTCATCTGTTATCAGATGAAGAAGCGATTCGTCTCTTCAGCAGACATGCATTTCGAGAAGCTTTTCCGACTCATGAGTATGAAACACATTCACTTGATCAAGTTGTACGTTATGCTGCTGGTCTTCCCTTAACAATCAAAGTTTCGGGTTCGCATTTGTGTGGTAAAAGCAAGCTTGAATGGGCAGATACACTATTAAGACTTAAAACAATTCCCCTAAAGGAAACTATTATGAAATTGGAAATAAGCTATGATAGCCTGGAGGATGATTACAAGGAAATATTCCTAGATGTGGCATGCTTCCTTAGAAATTTGAAAATACACAACGCAATAGCAATGCTTGAAAGCTGTGGATATCATGCAAGAAATGGTTTGAAAGTTCTTCAACACAAATCTCTGATAAACATTAATAAGCGGCCGGAACTGTATACAGATGCATGACCATATAGAAGAAATGGGTAAGAATATTGCACGTCGTGAACATGAGGATGAGCCCCACAAACATAGCCGACTGTGGGTTCATGAGGAAATTAAACATGTCCTGGCTAATAACTTGGTAAGAATCATTTTACTTGTAATTAATGTGATGGAAATTACACATTTTTATCTATCTTGTGCAATAGAATTATTGTAATATTTATCTTAGGTTTTAGAAAGAATAAATTATATCACATAAAGACTCCTTAAAAAGACTTGTCAAATTATTTGTAAATATTTTCAAAATTATTTTTAAATACAAGACTTTCAACAATTAAGAATTCTTGACCTTGGTAGATGTGGCATAGACCTGAGGCTCTTGGGCATTTGGAACTTTTAGAAGAGCGACATTTAAGTTATACAGATGTTAAACATCTCCCAGATAGCATTTGTATGTTGAAACATTTAAAAAAATCTCATTCTTGAAAAGTCAACAAAAACTGAAAGTCGATATAGATGTACTCTACTAGTCTACTATGTTTAATTTATCTTTCTTTGTTTTTTTTAACTGATTTTTAGGTTTTTCAAGTTATAAAGATTTACTAGTGTATACTGAGCCCATTTTAGTAAATGGATTACATACCAACAGATGTTGTGTTGTTAAGTATTATAATTGCCAATATATTAAGGATGAAGTTACGATTCAATTAAAAATTCAATAATTTGACCAAAAGTCAACTGTCAACACTTAAACATGTAATCCCCATGGACTCATGAGATCGGAATTACCTCCTTTTGTGCAAAAACTAAAAAAGTTATGTTTCATTTAAACTTGTGAACAAGGTTTGACTACTGTGGAAAGTCAAATTAAAGTGATTTTCGATGAATTCAACCTATTTGCATCATTATATTCTACTAATTTCCAACATAGAACTCTGTTTAAACATTTCTGGAAGAAAATAACTCGACACCATATACCTATTAATTTTCTTGCTAAAATTGCCTTGAGTTAATGCTGCTTATGCTTCTTTTTTTTCAAGGTTGGCATAAAAGAGACTCAAATTGGAAAATTGTTGTCGCAAATGAAACAGGTACATGCGATTTCGGTTATGTTTAAGCTCAATGTTTTTTTTTATAAACATCACTCATGAATATGTGGTAAATATTCTCATATAAATGCTACTCCTATGCATACATACATGTTTAAAATGGAACTAAGGTGATGTTTTGGATTGCTTATTAAACAAGTTTGTCTACTTAAGTTGTTTTGAATTTTTTTATGTATATTTTATAGATAAATTATTTTCAAACAAAACATCATTTTATTTAGTAAAAAACATCATTTTGCTAAATCCATCTTATATATAAAATTGTTTTTAAACAAAACTTCATTTTTTATGTAAAAACAATAATTGTCACAATAATTATGTTTTGTTTTGTTTATTGACTAATTTTATCCTAATTATTATTGATTTATGAATTTTTTAAATGTATAAGGGCCTTTTTTTATGGATCCATTTTAATACTTGCACATGGTACTCAAAATACCGAAGACGGTCCTATTTTTTGACATTTATGCCACTATTATGTTAGTACTTAACAAAGTTAACAGAGAAAAAACCGAGTTTGCAACATTTGAAAACTTAAAGGACTGATTTTGGCATTTTGAAACATAAAGGATATCTCTGAAATTTTGTGTAAACATAAAGGACCAAAAGTGTAATTTATTCTTTATATTTTGTAAACAAGCACAAACACCAGCACTACTACTCTATGGTAATCAAAAATATACAATCTATTGGCTCATTTGATTATCCATACTTTATTTGCTTAACACATCAATTACAAGCTTATCTGATTTTCCACACTTTAGTGGTTTCATTAGCCAACCCATCGGCTCATTCGACTATCCACGTACAATCTTGTAGTATCATCAACTCATCCACTGGCTCTTAGGATTATTTTTATGCAAATTTATATTGCACATACAATTCAAACATAACAATCACTTTGGAACTTGGCATGTATACCAATGGGTCTTATCTACTAGCATTCTTACAAGGGCTAGTTTTGCATAACAAATAACATATTACAACTAGTTTTATACCCATCCCAGTCCGGGTAACCCAATGTAATTATTAAAAAAAACTCTATTTTCACAATCTATATGCCCCTTGAAGAGGTAAGTGATTATTAGTAAGAGATCATTATTTACCATTCACACCCCGTCACAGAAAAACCATAGTAAATATTATCGTTGTTCTGGCTAAAGGTATTCTCAATTGCCTATGTAAACCTAGATGTTATAGTTTCATTTTGGGTTGATTATGTATGGTGCTAACAAAATTTGCTTGCCAGTCGACTAAGAAATCCAAATTAACAAATTACAACGTAGAAATATATTAAACAATACACCTGCCAATTCATCATAACAACACATACATACAATTGATAATCACTAATAAGAAGCCTTTATGAAACATCTGTTCAAATGGTATTATATAAAAATGAAGACGACAAAAAAATGCCTTGCAAAATTAAAGCTATTTTATCATACAAATTTAAAATCTATAAAAATATATCATACTTTAAAAACAAAATACAAATGTCAAACCTTAAACGTTCCATATTTCCAGCGGCTTCAACGGGTTGAGTACTTTCCAAAAGCAAGACAACCTTTCACAAGCTCACTATGTAGCACATGCACTTGACATGATAAGTTAAATAATGACAATGTTTAGCATCAATATCCTTTGTATGCTAATGGAACATAAGATCATGTTATAAGATAATTGACTTTGATTATCTAAAAGATTGAAGTCTTCCTAAGTCAACCCAAGATCACTTGTCAAACCTGATTGCTAACAAACTGGTCTCTGCCTTTAATTGTCTTGCATCATTTCACAGAACCTTGTGTCTGATCTAGCACGAGTAACAAACTGGTCTCTGCCTTAGTGTTGCAGATTCTCTTGTATCATATTAAAAGACAAAAATTATGAACATTATTACTAATTTGCAAGCTATCTTATAAGCATGGATAGATAACCAAAAAAATCCATAAAAAGAATCAAGTTTCACCAACAACCAAATTTTTCCTGCAAATTTCATGAAATCCCCAAGTGTTATATTTGGAGAAATCTGTGAATCTGTGATGGTTAATAATGTATAATGTATTTTGTAGAAATGATACGAACACAAGGAATACCCATAATTCCATAACTATTGATGACAAGTAATTGCAATCATTAGAAATTGAGTACTATCAAAAAATTGTTCGACGCATACAAAATAGGTATGCAGAGTAATAAGGTAATCCAAGTGTAAGGCTTGGTCAATTTTATCAAGCATGTTGACAAAAAACATGTGACCTGTTTAGCTTGTATCCAAGGATCTTCTCCTAGGTACGCTCAGCTTCCTACAACATGGACACAATTAAAAAAAAAAAAGATGACAAGAAATTAATCTATTGATTGGATAAAAGATATTACCAAATTTTTAAATTGTGAAGGTAAACTGGTACCTAAGGAGTGTTGTATTTAATGAAGCAAAAATCTCAGGTTTTGAAGATGTCTTCTTCAACAGGCATCAAAAGCCCATTCTCTTTGACTACTTCAATTTGAATGTAAATTTTACATACAACGTATTCGAGCTTCTCAAACTTCTCTATAGGTACGACTGAAAAGTTATCCACAACACCAATATTCCCAAACCAACCATCAAATCCTGGTGAATCCTCCTCAATAAGATCATCACTACTGCAAAATTTCAATCAATCAATCAACGTACTCAGTATATCCCGCAATTAGCATGCTAAGGCAGGGTCTGAGGAGGGTGAGATGTAGACAGCCTTACCCCTACCCCGTAGGGGTAGAGAGGCTGCTTCCAGTGACCCTCGGCTCATGATGCTTGATCAACCGTCTGAAACGATTTTAACGTTATTTTCACTGAATAAGTAAAATAACGTTAAAATTAGTGCAATTTTACTTTTGCCCCTCAAGAGCTGTCGACACATATATACATTATATGTGCGCACCGCTAACGGGGCGTACTACTGCAAAATTTCAATTACATAAAAATCAAATTCAAAATAAAAACACACAAAGTGAAACAACATTGAGCAATTGAATACTCCATAATCCGTATGCAAACATGTAACAACAAAGATACACAAAAATTCAAGTCGTACAACATATAGTTAAATTTATTTGGTTTCCAATGTGTTAAGATCTCACACCAAGTTCATACTTTGGATACAATACACAACCAATTGTCAAAAAACACCAACAGAGAACAGACGCAAACAAACAGTAAAATTGCGCAACACAATAAACATAAATCAACTTGTGACAGATTATTAGGGTTTTAGAGGTCATGAGCCTATAGTCCTAAGTTATTACGTTTTCCACACAACACAATTGTTCATAAACATATGAAACACAAAAACAGATACATGCTGAACATACTAAATTGGTTCAAAATCACAAAAATCCAAATGCATTTTAAGATAAATCAATAAAATCCTAAATAATTTAGAGCCCTAAATAGATATGAATTGTGAAGAAATTGAAATACTAAGAAATCACCTTAAAGATTGAATCTTTGAAAGAGAACTTCTGAAAATCAACCCATGGTTGCCTCGTTGGTCTTTTATTGAAAGGGCAAATTAGAACAAAAGATAGAGCAGCCAAGAGATGATTTCTCCACCGGGAGAAGCGTAGTGGTTTAACAAAAGGAATTTTTCGATTATTTGATTTTTGAATCAACGCTCCAACTGTTGGTTTTCCCAGTTACGATGAGAAGAGGAAGGAAAAGGTTTGAATATAGGAGGGAACAGTTTTTTTATTGTACGGTTGAAGGAAAGAGAGGTGCAGTAAACTGCCATAATTATTGAATTTAAACGATCAAGATCAGATGTTAGTGATTTTATACGATCCAGATTTAATCTTACAACAGTTACATTTACCGGCGTCTGTATATATATAATTTATTATGTAAACTCTTTCTACTATTTGTAATATTAACAAGTTAACGGGTCATACTACCTGACTAAAAACATTCACACATTTGTTAATTCTTTTCTGGCTAACGAATCACTTTACCCGAGCATATCTAAGGTTAGTATTACATGCAATTATGTAATTAATTTCACATAACATGTTTTCAATAAGTAATGTCCACACCCTTCTGGTTTATTTTCTAAACAATACCATGTCTATATGGCATGTTTAACTACTTGCATATAGGCAAGTTAATAAATCATATAATAAAAAACTACTACATAAACAAGTAGTTTCATTATGGAGTGATACACACACATGTGCATCACTCCTAACTCAAACAAATCATCAAGTAGACTCTTTCTACTAATTTAACGTTTCAACCATTCAAAGTAGACTATTTCTATTATTTATACGTGGTGCTATAATAAGTCGAGTAAATTACCTTTGCCTGTAGGATGATTTCCAATTACACATCCCTCTTTGGCTCAATAGCTTGCATCTTCATTCCATTATCATCCCCTATATTGTATAATACACATACAACCAAGGTTTAATTCACATAACATAGTCATTTATAAATTCCAACCAATTTGACTCATTTAAACCACAATTTAGCATTTGGTAATGATTATGTACCAATTCACCATTCCATTCAACACATGATCATTACTATCATAGAAACCCCAATTTTTGGTATTTAATCAAACACCTTATGTGCATAACATATTCAACTAATCATCTTTATTATTTAAACATTCACCAATTCCACTTGTGATTTATAAACCACCATAAACTCTAATTTTGTTAAAGACTTTAGTTGCTGCACATATACATTAAAACCATAATTCAACAACCTTTGTTAAACCAATTTTCATACATATTGGTCAGGGACATTAACCCCTAATTTTAACTTTGGGTAATTGGAATTTCATCCCTCCTAACTTTAACATTTAACTAGTTTAACTAACCTAACCAAGTTAGTTACTAGTAAATTTTATAAACCAAATGTTATTATATATTATTATCAAAACATACTTCAAATATATAATAACATTCATCTCTTTTTTAATAAAGAAACATACACAACCGATTAAAAAAAATCATTACATCATATCATAAAGTAATACCCATATGAGCCAATCTTGGTAAATAGTGATTAGTATGTGCATTGGTTGGAGTTTTAATGTACATACAATGTGTAATGGAAACATGGGCACAAATACTTAGCCATTCACCAATTAACAATAAATAGTTATTACCATAGGATCGATCCATACACCTTTATAAACAATAAGTGCAACAACTTAGCATATCAATAATCAGTATGGAGATGCCATGGGTAATGTAACATCAGTGCCGGAAGTCTTGCCGGAACAGTGATCGCTACAGTAACTTGCACAGTAACTCAGGTACACATTACGTGAAACTATGTTTATGCTATTTACACTTGAGGCTTAACACTAAACTATTATGCTAATGGTCTGAAATCTGACTTAAACCTTATGGTTTAACAGTCAGAAATACATCAGACAACACAGAACTGACACTCAGATGTTTGATTTGATGCTATTATGTATAAACGTATGTGAGGTTGAACAGAACAAAACCCTAACGGTTGTTACAGAATGCTAAACCGACGAATTATTCGTATAGGTGACGATTTGTACGAATAAATCTGTAAGTTTAAAGTTCTGAAATTATGCCTGGAAAGTAGAAAACAAGAATCATAAAGCCAAACCATCGTCGTGTTCGTTCGAATGACGATTCGAACGAATACGCACGATGGCGACGCGTTCTGACAAAACAAAAACGAAAACGATACGAACGATAATAAATTTAAGGAAATATAATATTTCATGTTTTACAATTTTGAAACTCATCAGAAATAAATTAAAAAGAAACTATTTTCAATTAAATACGTAAATTCGCGAAAGAATTAACGAAACGCGTAAAAATAATAGATTTCGATAAATAATTCTAGAACAATGATATTAAAATATTTACTAGAAATAACCACCTTCCAAATATTTAAAACAAACTCTTTTTATTTAATTTACTAAAAACGCGCGTAGCGTGCTGGAAACATGAAGAAAACGAGAACCGAACAACCGAAACGAACCCAAACACCCACTGGGTATATAAACCCTAAATGAAACATTTATTTCATTTTTCTACCATTCCTCTCTCTACAAGCTCCACCCGTCACCCCTCTCTCTCTAGGATAATCACCCTTCAAACCTCCATAACTCACTCGTTTGTGGACGAAATCGGGCGTTCTTGGTGTCCATGCGTAGCTCTCGATCTCCTCTACACAGAAGTACAACAGATCTGAAGAGTTACCCACGGAATCTCGAGGTAATGGTCATGGAAAGTCACAAAAAAATAGGGTTTTTCTAAGTGTTGTTCGACCCACACAAGCACCCGTGTAAACCCTTACAAAACCACACACATTTCATGTCTGGGAGCTGAACCTTGCACCTCGACATCATGGAAAACAGCCCCGAGACGGTTAGAGCTCGATGATGGTGATGATGAACAGGGTTCGTGAATCTCAATCGGCAGAACCCTATTTCGACCTGCCGAACCTTCTTGGTTTAGTCACCACCATCACCGAACCTGTCTTGGCGAACCCTGTGCAGGTGCTGCTCACGAACCCACGACGTGCCGAACCTTTCTTGATCATGAACCTGTATCAGCAGGAAACCCTAGCCGAACCTATAAGGGGTAACCGAACCTGTTGCTTGATCACCGAACCATTGCTGCTCAAACCTTTATGGAGCAAACCTATATGCACGAACCTTTTTGCTTCAGGGGTTAAGTCTCCACCAACTGAACCTGTCTTGACACGAACCAATGGTGTGTCCCGAACCTTAGCCGAACCGATCATCATCACCGAACCTACTTGTGTCTCACGAATCTATACAATTGGCCGAACCTTGATAGGGTATGCCAGTTGCGAACCTTGGTGAGACAAGAAGGTTCGCTGACCTTCAGTTGTTACTCGGTTATATTCCGTCGACCAAGGTCCTAAACCATGCAAACTATCCGGCCCAATTGTGAACCACAGCCCATTAATTCGATCTATACATCTCCGGCCCATGCATTAAATGGGAAACACTTGGCCGACATCATTCGGCCCATTTAAGTCGTTGGGCCCGATCTATTACCCGGCCTACACATCTACACGGCCCAACAATTTAATTGTAATAAGCCCATATAATTTATTCGGCCCACATGATAAACGTATCACATAATACGCTAGAACGATAAACAAGGGAATAACATGCACGGAAAGATCACCATCTTACTACAAGAGTGATTAATGGAATTGAACCATAAAGTTTTACTAACTTTAAAACTCACATGAATGCTTATTAATTAAAAGAGTGTTCAAGATTACGCATTATATTAAGGTTCACATAGAAGGCAACAAGGGGTAGAGAATAAAGTATATTAACTTGGTCTAATCGAATAAGTGATAATAATATCTTTTGCACGCGAATTCGGGCCGAATAAAGACCGAGAATCACGAGTGTTAGCCAACTTTAGGGCTAACACTAACACCGACACACACACTAATTACTACGACATATACTTATGAGATACAACAACGAGAAATCAATACAGGATCGTGAATACTACAATCACAACAACGAGAGCGCGCATTCTTATTTTACTTAGTCAACCACTACAAACACAAGGTGAGTTCATTTGTCCCTTTTTAAACATATTTGTTTTTACCTCAGGACTGAGAAGCATGTTATACATTTTAAGAAATTATTGAAATGTTATTTAATGCTTTTAAACATAATCATGATGCTTATACTAATGCTTATGCTTGAAACTCTGATTTGGGAGGCTAAAGACTAAGACTTAAACTATATGCTTGATGTTTATGCTACACACTCTATGCTCAGACTACATGCTTGATGATTATGCTATAAACTTAAAGCTTAAACTAGATGCTTGATGCTCATGCTATAAACTAAATGCTCAAACTAATGATTGATGCTATTGCTATAAACTCTATGCTCAGACTATATGCTTAAGACTTACGCTACAAACTCTATGCTTAAACGATATACGCAATGCTAATGTTATGGATTATGTGCTCAAACTAAATGCTAATGCTTGAAACTATATGCTCAAAACTATGATTGTGTGCGAAATGCTAAGCTTGTATCTATTCATGGGCTATGTAATTGTTAAACACTGCTAGAGCAGAGCTTGTACCCATGCATTGAGATACGTGGAAGCTAAACTATGACGATGCTAAGCTGTTATCTATATGAGAGACATGTAATTGCCAAACATTGCTAGAGCAAGGCTTGTGTCTGCTTATATGAGATATGTAAATGCTGAACTATTTGTGTGTGCACGGCTTGTGTCTATGTATGAGATACGTAATTGCCAAACATTGCTAGAGCAAGGCTTGTATCTTATATAGGAGACACGTAATTGCTAGACTATTCGGATACTAAGCTTAACTGATTCATGAGATACGTAATGGCTAAACACTGCTAGAGCAGAGCTTGTATCTAGCCATGGGCTACGTAATTGCTAAACACTGTTAGAGCAGAGCTTGTACCCACGCATGAGATTGGTGAAAGCTAAACTATGATGTGTGAAACTATGATGCTTATACAACTTACATTAATGCTATAAACTTGTGAACCTTTAAGCGATACACTAAAGCTATAACGGAGACTGGATTGAACGGTAGGTAAAAGGCTTAATTATCATTAACAACAGTGTCATATGCGGATTAGTATGTGGTGGGATGGCGTCTGGGCGGGTTGTAGGCTCGACCCTTTCGTATGCCTATATATAAGCATACCGATCTGGATATTACATGTGATGTTAATGAGGTTAAGGTTTTACCGAAAGAGGTTTGCTAAAGCTATTTTAAACTTAAACTATATGAACTCACCAACCATTGTGTTTACTTTGTTTTCTTACATGCTTTATCAGGTGACGCACAAGAATAGGCTAAGGCTTTTGGATTGCATACTAGGCTGCCCAGATAGAGGACCTAGTTGATTTTTGGAAGCACATTTTTTGTTGTTAATACGAATCACTTTTGGATATCTTGTACAGTTACAAGATAGAAAACATTTGATTCTTTTGATAGGTTTACCGGGTTAAATTACTGAACATTGATATTGTAATTTAACTTTGTAATCCTAGTTTAAATGATTTTTGTGCTTTAGTTATTTTTAACATTGATGCTATGTAAACAATCTGATCATCACGATTATCACTCACGATATTGCGCCCCGAGAACCTTCCGCCCGGCGGGGAAGTCGATCCGTCCCGCCGGCTCGGGGTGTGACAGCTAATCGCTACGCCACAGATAGAGCACGTCAAGGATGCCACAATTGATGCCTATGAGCCCGTAGGTGGATGTGCTTAGGTGTTAGGTCAAATAAAAGATATGATCATGTCAAAATCAGTTCAATATATGTACACTAAGTCCTTTTAAGGAACTAACCAATAGGTCAAATAATAATTGAGAGCATGTGACAATAACTTCAAATATCTAGATTTATCGAATGCATAAAAAGTTCACAAATCAATCCGAATCATAACAATAGCAAGAGATGGTCAAATATCAAATATGAGTGTAATTGAGACACTCAAAAGGATAATACAAAAAGTTTATGCTATGTGAAAGGACCATAATTCGTACCTTAAATATGCGTAATTAGCATGAAATCAATAACGCCCTTGATTCGTACCTTAAAATAAATAACGGACCATAATTCGTACCTTAAAATAAATACATTACAAGGTTTGTCAATACAATCACACTAACAGTTTACAACTAACTTATTACATAACTAAATTATTTAAGTACAAGTGTTCCAAAAGTGTATCCTCACTAGCGGTCACTGTCTCCCTGCAAAATGTTTGAGTTTGAAAGATCAGCACAAAGCTGGTGAGTTCGTGAAGTTCAAATTCAACAGTATGATATGATATGTAAATGCTTAATAGATATACAATTCAAGATAACCATGGGACCCGTATCTAGTTCCTTTCAGACAATCCACGATTTTATAAAGATACTACCCGTCGGTAAATATCTTGATGCCTCATTATCTATAATGTCTATCACTAACATTAAGAGGATATTTAGGAAATAGGTACAAACATTCACAGCAAGGGGAGTTGCAAGCTCCTAGCAAATGGGTTGTCGGCCGATAGTACAATCAATGTTTCCTGTTCGGCCCCACATGTGTTCACTAGATACAGTTTCGAGGGATGAGGACTTTTGATATTGTGATAAATATACTAACAAAAAAATCCCATTAAATCTTACAAAAATCACATGAAATCACACAAATTACAGTGATACATATCATATGTTAAGAAACAGATTTATAGAAATACCCCGATGTTTATAAAACATTAAAGATAAAAGGGGTTGCACGAAACTCACCTGAAGTTAGAAGAGTGGTGAAATCACACGCAAAATGATAATGGTAGCTAAATTCTGCATTAATTTATGTTTAACAAGTTATTTATGTTTTAACTTACTGATTAGATCTTTCTGAACGTTGAATATCAAATAAATTGCCTTAAAAGTCAACAAACCGATAATAGGTTTTTAATTAATTAAATTAATATCATATCATACAATGTATGATAATGTAGGAACCTATACTGGTTCAGGTTCCTAATACAAAGTTGATGACACATTTAATTAATCAGAATAATCTCAAATTAATCAAATAAGTATTGTTGTTGATTATAGTACTGAAACAGTTTCTATATTGATTTATGGCTTAGGAATGATCAATCCTTGTTATTGATTACCCAAATATCATAATGTGACTTTGTAATAGGTTTAATAACCATGTTTTACATACTAATCTGACTGTTATCATAAAAATTAGATAATCGTTCCAATGAGTATGTTAATGGTTATCATTAGTTTGAAACACTTGGATTTAATTTTGCATTTCAAAGATTAATCAACCTAATCACATACATTGTCACAATCAAATGGTTTAAACCATTATAATCATTGTTATAATTTCATGAAAACCGGGCATTATGACGGATCAAAACAAGGATTTACCCGTTAACACATCAAGTTCTTCGTTTATAATCATTCATAGTCACCATCTAGGCAACAATCAACAACCCTAACTATACCATTACGTTCAAAAACAAGATCTAATCAATCATTATCAAACTAAAAGGTTAAAACGAATCATTACCCGTTCGGACAGATTTTCAACTGCAAAACAACGATCAGAACTTGTAACTACGATCCCTGATGCGATCTGTGGTTATTGATGGCTTAAAAATGAAGTTTAGATGATCAAAAATTTGTTTGGTAAGAAGTTCTAGGGCTGGAGTTCGAGATTTGAAAAGATAACTCATATTGTATGAGATGTGATGAAGTAGTCAAACTTTTAAAACCGTCTCACCCCTCGCGTACCGCCTAGCGGGGAGAGGTGGATCTTGGCGTACCGCGAAGATAACCGGGCCTCATATATTGTTGGGTCTCGCGCGCATCGCCTAGCGTGGCACGCTGGTTCCAGGCGTAGCGCGCGGATCGCAGAATCCATATCTTTTATTGCTTCCTCGCGTATCTCCTAGCATGAGAAGCTAAGGCTAGGCGTACCGCCTAGCATCACTGATTTTGATATTTTTTTGTTTTTCTTCGTTTTGCGATTCCGGAGAATCCGGAACTCCGTTTCGCGTACGATTTTCGCCCACATTCACCATTTCTTGCATACTTTCAACCTGTAATAATTACAATCATCAAATTTGTGACAATTGCAGTGAGAAACTACACCATCAATGACGAAAGCACATTCGATCGCTCTTAAAATCCACGCGTATTTGACGATCGAAATTAATATGGGAAGATAGTATGCGGGAAATGATGAACGTGAGCGAAAACGGTGCGCGAAACGGAGTTACGAATTGTCCGGAATCGCGAGATGAAGTTTTCGTCGAAAAACGGGCGAAATTACCCTGAGGCGGTACGCCCCAGGTCGGGTGGATATGCCAGGCGATGCGCGCGGGTTGCGAAAGAAAATATCTGAGTTGTCTTATCCGCGCGGTACGCCTTGTATGGGTGCATGTCGCCAGGCGATACGCCTGGGGTCTAGATCGACGGCAAGTGGATTAAAAGATCAGATTTTCATCATCATCCTCATTCTTATCTTCACAGCGACGAAACCAGCCATCACCTTCGAAAATTCATCATCCAACCTCTCAAATCTATGTTTTAAAGCCTCTGGAACGCTTAGATCGCATCCAGGAACGTTTATACGAGTCCAGATCATCTTTCTATCCGCAGAACTCCTCCAGATTAGGTAATGGTTCATTCTAAACCTTCTGGTTTAATTTTTAGTGATTAAATCTTTATTTTGAACGTCATGATATAGTTAGGGTTGTTGATTATTGCCTAGATGATGGCTAGGATTGATTTTGAGTGACAAACTCGAACTGTTAACGGGTAAATCCTTGTTTTGAGCCGTTGTAATGTCCGGTTTGCATGGAATCATAACAATGGTTATAATGGTTTAAACCATTTGATTATGACAATGTAGGTGATTAGTTTGATTAATCTTTGACATGCAACGTGAAAGCCATGTGTTTCAAACTGATCACAATCATTAACATACTCATTGGAACGATTATCTGATGTTCCTGATAACAGTCAGATCAGTATGTTAAACATGGTTATTAAACCTACTCTAATACTACATTGTGATATTTTATGATATTCGGGTAATCAATAACAAGGATTAATCATTCCTAAGCCATTAAACTGTCTAGAAACTGTTTTAGCATTATAATCAACAACATTAACTATTTGATTAATCTGAGATCATACTGATTAATTAAGTGAGTCATCAACTCAGTATTAGGAACCTGAATTAGTATAGGTTCCTACATTATCATACATTGTATGATATTACATTAAAATATGTAAATAAATACTAAACATCGTGTTGATGACTGTTAAGACAATGTCTTTGACATTGGACGTTCAAAAGGATTTAATCAGCAAGATAAAACATAAATAACATATCAAACATAAACTAATGCAGAATCTTATCAATAGCACCAGTTGCGTGTGTTTCCACTATTTGAGACATCAGGTGAGTTTCGTACAACCCCTTTTCTTTTTAATGTTTTATAAACATCGGGGTAACTCTGCAAACTATTTTCTGAACATATGATATGCATCACTGATATCTGTGTGATTTCATGTGACTTTTGTGTGATTTCATGGGATTTTGCCGTTAGTAACAACTATCACAGTATCAAAAGTCCTCATTCGTGAACTGTATCTAGTGAACCCATGTGCGGCCGAACAGGAACCATTGATAGTACTATTGGCTGACAACCCATTTGCTGGGAGGATTGCATCTCCCCTGGTGTGAATGTTTGGTACCTGTTTCCATAACAACTTCTTAATGTTAGTGATAGACATTAAGATAATGAGGCAATAAGATATTTACCGACGGGTAGTATCTTCGTGAACAAACAACTGTCCGAAAGGAACTAGATACGGGTCCCATGGTTATCCAGAACTGAACTTTTTGTGAACATTACTTATCATATCATATTGTTCTAACTGAACTGTCGAACTCACCAGCTTTGTGCTGACGTTTCAAACTTAACATTTTTGCAGGACAACGGTGACGATACAGTGAGGATTCACTTCACGTAGTTGAACCATAATGTAACATATTGTATAGCAAACTAAGTTGTAATATTACTGTATTGTCGAAACCCTTGTAATGTATTTAATTTAAGTGAATCTGTGTGCTGTGATATCGGTTCAAGTAAGTCACACCTCATCTCTGAGACTTCACCACTATGCTTCCGCAACCAATAGAATGAGACGTATGACATCATCTCAGGTGACGAGAGGTGGGGGTGTGACAAAATTAACGTGGATTTTAAGCACGATTAAATGTGATGTCCGTCTTTGATGACGTAATTCTCGAACACAATTGTCACAGTCTCCTCCTGTTAAAGAAATTTCGTCCCGAAATTTAGTGAAAACTTATCTGATGACAATCATTCTTGTGAACAAGTGAGGATACTTTTCTTTCATTCAATCTTCAAGTTCTCATGTATACTCAGTTCCACGTTGTGAATTCCATCGTACTTTAATGATTGGTATGCGACTGCGTTTTAACACTTTCACTTCTCGATCCATCACCTCTACTGGTTTTTCACTGAACTGAAGTTTTTTGTCAACCTGAACTTCTTCAAGAGGTACGATCAATGATTCATTGGCTAGGCATTTCTTCAGATTTGATACATGAAAGACATCGTGTATGTTACTGAGTTCAGGAGGTAGTTCAATTCTGTAGGCTACCGATCCAATTCGTTCTAGAATTTTGAACGGTCCTACAAATCTTGATGAAAGTTTACCTCATTTCCCAAATCTGAAAATGCCCTTCCAAGGTGAAACTTTCAGCATAACTCTTTTGACGATCGCGAGTAGCTTTAATCCGTTCTTGAATAAGTGTGATCTTATCTGTACGTATGCAACCCGATACGTAGGTTTCGCAACTGTAACTGGAATCTGCGATCCTGCAGAGACCCTGATGGACCGGTCTCGCATCGCGCCCTCGAAAGGGCGGGAATGCCAGGGTGATACAAGTTTGGTGCATGTCAAGTATATAAGGTAAACCATAAGTTTTTATCACTTTTGTAAAAATCGGCCTAGGCGTCTGCCTAGTGCCTAGGCGGCTTAGTTCATTTTTTTCATTTTGTTGACTTTTTTTGGGTAAAAAAGGACCATATCCATGATTTTTCGAGACATTTCTCAACGCTAAATCTTTAATATGTCTCTAAAAGATTAGATCCAACATTTGAAACATCGAATTCATGTCTTTGATATTTTTTTGTTGTTCCAGTGTACATGTTTGAACTTTGAAATACTTGACTTAGTATTTTTAAGTTTATTTTTTAAATTATTTGAAGTATTATATTGAATTATTGATATTAATACGTGTATATAATATATATTTGTAAAATTACATATAAAAATTCCAATCTGTTTATTGTCGATTAATTCCTATGTGGTACCTCGTTGTCTGACTAGCGGTTTAGCGCCTTCTACAATCATGGTTTTGATTATATGAAAACATTTTGGGTCACGTGTGAGACTATATATATTAGGAAACTAGGTTAGAACACCGTGTATTACACGGGCTGAATAATAAAAATATAATAAACATCTCTTAATGAAAATTTAGATAATATAAGATTTTCTATTATACATGGCTAAAATTTTGTATAATTTAATAATTTAAGTAATAAAATAATTGTATTGTTTCCTTAAACAATAACTTTTTTTCAAAATTTGTTCCTCAATTTTTTTTTTAAAAATACTAAGTTTAAAAATTGTATATTTTATAATAAGTTGGATATTTAATATGTGTTTTTTAATATTAATATATTTTAATGTATTATAAAATATGTTTCTTAGTTTAAAAATGTAAAACAAAGTATTTTATATTTAATATTATTATTTAATATAAGGTGTATTTAATATGAGAGAGACGGGAAACCAAAGATGAGATGCTATGTAATCACGCCATGTGTCATCCTAGTAACCTTGATTTATTAGAATAGATAGATGAGCTAGAGTTTTCTTGATTTTCACTTTTTGTTCACTGATTCTCAATCACTCCAAAATCTTACGAGCTTCATTTATATTTTCATTCATCAATATATCTTCAATCCCCAATCTTATTTACAAGTTTTTCTTAGTTTTGCAATTCATTATTTACCAAATTTAACAGAGATTAATGGTTAACCGATCAATTGGTTTTGATTATGGATATAGATTTAGAATGAACAATGTAGCAGTTTTGGTTAAAGAAACTGTCATAACCGCATTGAACCGCACTATGCACACATCCAATTCTAGGTGTATCTGCTACGTAAGTTAAATTTATGGTTCTACAACCATTTATGTGCATGCTACAAGCTTACAAGCCATTAAAAAATATTAGAAGTACACCACACGTTGGTAAAGCGTGACGTCTGACACCTTCCGGTCATGGAGAACTTTGTGAAAATTACCATAACAATTAACTTTGACTCACTTTTTAACAAAATAATCATTGATATTTAGGCTCTTGTTTCAGTTTTAGATTTCGCTTTAAACATCGCTTTAAACACCACTTTTATATACTTGGAAGAAACATAAGGGTCCATATGTTGATGGTTTTGTCGGGATCTAAATGAGTGTCTTTAAGACCCATTTTCTACCGACGTCTTAAAATGTCTTTAGACGCCCATTCTGACGTCTTTAAGCCGTCAAATCAGTCAAAGCAAGTAAGGTCAAATCCATCCGGAACCGGCGTCTAAAGACGTAGCTTTGAAGTTTAAAGACCCCAAAATACGTTATGTTTCTTCATGAGACACAACAGTTGTAACATCGGCCTCGTCTTTGATCAATATTGTCTGATTTGTCCATTCGGAGCTCACGTTTTGCCTTTGTTTGCCCGGGTGGAAACATCCCAGAGAGGTCACCCATATCTGGATTGCTGCAAACCTAGCACGCTTAACTGTGGAGTTTTCATGTGCTACACAGCCAGCTAAACCCAAAACGCGTTGGTGATATAAGAGACAGCTTGTTACTTATGAGCCAGGCTTCTCTCATGTTGACGGTCGATATGGGATTTACCTAAGATGTTACACAAACCCATCATTCAAAGGAGATCATAAAATGACTAGCATTGTCTCGTAATGATTTGATCTTTATTTATTGATTAGGATTAAAAAACATGAACTTGGATAAATTTAAATTGTTTAGAATGCTTAAATCATTACTTTTTCGTCCGGAATTCACCCTAATTTCCTTTCATAACCCTTATGTTTAGGTTTAAATAGGGTGAAAATCCAAATTTTTCGATTTTGAGCATAGGGTACGTCTAACTAAAATTTCAGCGTTGCCATCTTTCGCCCAACGAAAAGGGATACGACCTAACGTGAGCTCCCTAAGTGTAGGGTACATCCAAATGGGCGTAGGATATGCAAATTGGATTTGTTTTTTCTAACTATTTTTAATTACGCTGAAATTAGAGGTGCGCGAAAAAACCGGACCCGGAATCAGCAAACCGGAACCGGACCCGGCCATACCCGAACCGATGGGTATAAACAGGTCCGGTTTTTTCGACAAACTAAAACTGAAACCGAAACCGGGACTGGTTCCACCTTTATCCGGCCAAAACCCGAACCGGAACTGGTCAAAAACCCGAACCGGAACCGATCAAAAACCGGTCGGACCCCGGAACTGAAACCGGACTCGGGTTTTGACTTTGTTGACCGGAACTGTAACCGATTGGAACCGAAACCGGTTAAAAAAACCCGATTTGCACACCTATAGCTTAGATCAAGAACTAAATGTTAAGTAACAGTGTCTAACGCAAAAATATAATAAAATTGCATATTTAATTATCTCAATCACATGAAATGAAGCCAACCATTAGTAATAGTGTAATGCATTAAGCATTCCTTTGTCATTTGTTATAAACCTACCAAATTCATTTGGATAAAGAGAGACACAAGTGTGACATATAATTATATCAACGTGAGTGAATGAGTAAGTGGATTAAGATAAGATGATAAAATTTGTTATCTTTCGAAAGGATTAGTAGGAATAATTTTCAAATCAACAAATTCGAGATTTAAAGGTGATAGTCCAAGTTTTTTTTATAAAAAAGTGTTCCATATTATTTATATATACAAATTATACCCAAATCAATTAAGTATCTCATCATGATAACAAGTTTTGAGTTTTAAAATTATACCTTAATGACTAAATCACATCAAAATTTAACTATCTAACAAATAAGTAACAGGTGAATGATCGGGTCCAAATAATAAAGCCATTGGAGTTAAGGTGTTGGTCCCTTTAGGTCAAAGATTCGAGCCAAACGAAGACGAATTGATATAGAAAATTGCTACCAAAAAAAGAAAAAAAAATATAACTAATAATCATATATTAGGCTATGAGTGATTCAATATTAAATTAAATTGTCAATTGGTATGTAAGTTTTATCACGAGTAATACGTATTGAGTATGGTGTTATTTCGTATGTTGTTTGATATTTTGTTTTAATGAGGCTTTGTTTTTTAATAGGGAAAATGTTATAGAATTTAATCAACTTTTGATTTTGTTCCAATTAAATCACTGGAACTTTGTTGTGTTTCAATTAGGTAACTTAAGTTTGATTTATGTTCTAATACTAGATAAAAAAACTTGGATAACAGATAATTTTGATTCGTTTAAGCTTTATAAGTGAATTTTTAGATGATTTTATGACCCGTTTGAAGGTTTTAGACGTATTTTAGAGTCATTTGGGCATTTTGTGCTTTTTTCAAAATGTTATAGAAACGGGTCATAAAATCATAAACGGGTCATAAAATCATCTAAAAATTCACTTATAAAGCTTAAACGAATCAAGATTACCTATTGTCCGGGTTTTTTATCTAGTATTAGAACATAAATCAAACTTAACTTACCTAACTGAAACAAAAAAAAGTTTTAGTGATTTAATTGAAACAAAATCAAAACTTAGTTATGTTTCTACAAAATTACCCCTTTTTAATATTATGGTGTTTTTTTAAATTGTATGATGTTTTTTAGATTGTATTGTGTTTTTTGGATTGTATAGTGTTTTTGAATCAAAGTATTACAAGTTATTTTGAACCCAAAAACCCTAATTACCATTATATTTTAAAATTTTATGGTGTTTTTTTAAAAAATGCTCTATTTTTTGATTTTATACACATGTATGGTGTTTTAATGGTGGTTATATACGTAATTTAGAGTTTATAGTGTTTTTCATATTATAGTTTAGAGTTTATGGTGTTTTTCAGATTATATATTTGTCCGGATGAATTGTTTAATGGGCGGCCGACCTGTGCCTTCTAAATAAGCCCGCCCATGTTTCAAACCATGCTTCGATATATATTTTATTCATTGGCGGTGGTATTAAGGGGCCGGGGGTGCCCCGACCCCTACCGTTTTTCTGCCAAAATTCTCGATATAATAGTTTTCGGTTGAAAAATTTTATAGGTATTGAGACCGGCCCTTTCGGTTTTTCTTCATAAAATTCCTTAGGCCCCCTTGGATTTTATAAAATAATAATATTGTAAGTTTTAACATTACTTTTAAATGTTCACATTATTGGTTGTTATCTTGTTCATTAGCCAATCTTGAGTTTATATCTTGTTTTAGGCCTTAAAAATTAAAATGAGCCTTTGTTGGGTCTAGAAAAGTCAAGACCAACGGTTAATTTGGATAGATGAAATGTAAACATGAAGTATTATGTATTTGTTGATTAGGGAGCAACGAGTCACCGCAAAAGCCACTGAAAAGCTCAAGATTATGAAGACACTCGAGATGACCCAAAGACCCGAAGACTTTAGCAAATGATAATGCGATTTGCTTGTTTATTATTTATTATCATTTGTTGCACTTTATTTATTTTCCAGGGTTTGGGTCATGTGACATATAAATAGAGATTATTCTCATTTGTAAAGATAACCAGACAAGAGAGTGGTGAGAGTGTGCTTCAATGTAGTCTTGAGAACCCTCCCCCATGAACTCCATGGATTCTTTATCCATGGAGTTTGAGAGCATGTGAGGGGTAGGTAATGTAATCTTGTTGACTAATGAATCTTATTTCTTTACATTGTTAGTCATTACATTACATCTCAGATTTGTTCTTGGTTGTGTTCTTCAACATCTTCACCCATCTTCAAGACTTTTCTCTGTTCAGAAATGGTTAATCTTCACAAATCGGGTAGGTCCTATTCCGCAACCGTTTTTACAATTGGTATCAGAGCCAAGTTCTCGAGAGTATCATTCTAACCATTGATTCTCTCAAACTTGTGCTCAATACCCTGATTTTGTGAATTTTTTTAAGTTCTTTGAAGGTGTTCTTGTTTTGGGTTCTTCAATTTATTTGGGTTTTTGTGGTTTGATTTAATAAACCCAAGTGGGTTTTGGCTCTCCCTAATTTCGGCCAAAACCCCACCCAAATCGGATCTTCATCGGATGAGTTATCAAATTTTGTTCATTTGATAAAAATGGGGGCGGCTGAAAACTTTTAGGGTAACTGGGTTTGTTTCAGAACATAATATGTTGATGACGGCGGTGTTTCAATTAGGGTTATCAGAAGGTTCAATTGAATATATGTCATCGGAAGAATCAGACACCTTCTAAAGTATTCTTCTGATTAACTAATACAATTTTCAATTGATTATATCTTCCGAAGCACCTATTTTTGAAGCTTCTTCCGAACAATAAACTTCACTGCCAATGTTACTTCCGAACACCCGTCTACTTCCGAAAAGCCACTTACAAAAAGCCACTTCCGAAAATTTACTTCCGAAAGGTTATGAGAATAGAACTTCCTATTTGAATGCTTCACTTCCGAAATGTGCTTCCGATGAACAAGCTAATTTCAATCAACATTAAGTCCCTTCTGAAAAGGCATCTTCCAAACAACATTTTGATTCCGAGTAAAGCACTTCCAAACGTGGTCTGTACTTCCGATTATATAATTTCCATACAAAATAAATCAAAAGTTACTCAAGATAAGTAATGATGATGTCATGGTTGCACTTTGATTTCTTGGAATTATGGAAGGACACGTAACAAGGCATGGGGGCATGAAGGTAATTTCAGTTTGAATATGGTGAATATTATTTGAAGCATGGTCCATACAAATTATTCAATCTGAATTTATTTGATTTATGGTTCCCAAGTATGTATATTTGCATATTAATGATCCACTCAGTGGTTGTGGAAGATAATTCAATACCTTGATTTTACTTTCGAAGAGCATGAACCTATCACTGATATATAAATAAGTTAACTTCTTAAGCACTAATTTGTGATGTCCAAGTTCTAATGCATATACAAATTAATTCTTTCGAAGTTAACTAAAAGTTTTTAAGTGAAATCTTCTCTTGATATGTAATGTCTTCTTTTTAAGTGTTAATTTGGATGATGTCCAAGTGCTAATGCATCTTCAAATCAACACTTTAGAATTTGACAACATATGATTTTACTTTTGAAACACATTAGCCTTTGGTTCGCTCGTTTGGTCACATCATTGGAAGTACATTACTTCTTGGCATGATAGAGCTGAAACTTATACATCATCAGAAAATCAAAATAAGTTAATGATGCCTATTCTATAAGTCCAATTGGTGTTCCAGATCTGTTGCATGGAACATATTGCCGGTTAGCAATGATTGCTTTCGAAGAACACTACTTGTTTTTGAAGACATCATGGGTTTTCACACATCGGTTATCTACAACATCAGTCTAGGGGGGAGATTGATGGATTGAAACTGATGGCAAGAGTGTTATTAGTGGTTTATCAGTGAAGACTTCGGTTTCATTGATGTGAAGATTTCTTATTTGTACTTTGAAGACTCTCAAGAATCAAATTGTTGGGATATGATTTACATTCATCTTTGAACCTTTAGTTGTCACATGTTCATTACAAGGAAGGTTGTGATTCCTATACTTGAACTGACACCCTATATTCTGATATCCTTTGGTGGTGGGAAAGAAGATTAAGATTGCCAATCGTAGGGGGAGCTTGATTAGAGGGGGAGAAGATAAATGAAATGCATGGAACTTCAAGAAGATTGTTTTGGGTTTGAAAAGTGGGATAACGAAACCTTCACAATATTGTTGCGGTGAAAGAAACATGAATTTATTATACACAAGTTCAATCTTATTATTCATGTTTGTTTCATTATACTTCTGCATTGGCTTACATTCATCTAACCAAATAGGGGGAGACTGTTGGGTCTAGAAAAGTCAAGACCAACGGTTAATTTGGATAGATGAAATGTAAACATGAAGTATTATGTATTTGTTGATTAGGGAGCAACGAGTCACCGCAAAAGCCACTGAAAAGCTCAAGATTATGAAGACACTCGAGATGACCCAAAGACCCGAAGACTTTAGCAAATGATAATGCGATTTGCTTGTTTATTATTTATTATCATTTGTTGCACTTTATTTATTTTCCAGGGTTTGGGTCATGTGACATATAAATAGAGATTATTCTCATTTGTAAAGATAACCAGACAAGAGAGTGGTGAGAGTATGCTTCAATGTAGTCTTGAGAACTCTCCCCCATGAACTCCATGGATTCTTTATCCATGGAGTTTGAGAGCATGTGAGGGGTAGGTAATGTAATCTTGTTGACTAATGAATCTTATTTCTTTACATTGTTAGTCATTACATTACATCTCAGATTTGTTCTTGGTTGTGTTCTTCAACATCTTCACCCATCTTCAAGACTTTTCTCTGTTCAGAAATGGTTAATCTTCACAAATCAGGTAGGTCCTATTCCGCAACCGTTTTTACAGCCTTAACTATTGAACATTACATATTTCAATAATCGTCTTAACAAAGGCAATTGTTGAGTAGTTTGATTCGGAGTGTATAATCAATGAGTTCAAAGAGCTTAAACGTCGTCGTGTTGAATTGTGATTTTTCTTCCGAGTACTCATCTTTTCGTTTTAAATATTTTATGTCTTGTTTGATACAAACATATATATATATTTGAATGTAACAAATATTTAATATTTTAAACTCGAAATTGTGTGACCCGACCCGAATAATCATGTGTCGACCCGAATTTTAGCCCGAAATATAACGATAAAAAAAATTTTTGCCTCATGATTTTCGGCCCACTCGGACAAAGTTTTTAAGCTCCGTCACTGATTTTATTAAAAATCAAACATTGTAAAGTGTGAAAAACACCTGTTGTAAAACGATGCAGATTAGTTTCGTAGCAGTCTATAAGCGTTAGTAGAATAAATTTCTCTTTAAAAAAGAAAAAAAGAAAGAAAAAAAAAAAGAAAGTGCATTAGCATAATAGCATTACGCGTTTAGTTGACGTTGACCCAATTGAAAAGGTTCTGCACCTGCACGACCCTTTCGTTGAAATTTCTACCAGAAGCTCCACTTTTGATATAAATCTCTGTAAAGACTAATAAAGGCTGATGCTCACCAAACTTCTTATTTTGTCTAAGTATAGGAGTCTCTTTGAATAAACACCTTCGGAAGGAAGAAGTGATTCTTCGGAAGCAACATTGCTTCCGAAGGATAACTGATTCCTGCCGAAGGTTGTACAAGACAATTGCTTCCGAGGAATCCTCAAATGCTCGGAAGACAAAGACTTCCGAGGAATCTTCTTCTGCACACAAGACAAAGACTTCCGAGGTTTATCCTCTGACAAAGACTGTAGCAGCTTACTCTCAAAGTACAAAAGGTACTGACACAAGACATGCTGGTCTGAGTAAAGACAAAGACAACATGTAATGAGTCAGATAAAGCGCCTTACCTCTCCCATGCTGCATTAAATGCAAAAGATCATCTGAAGCCTTGAAGATCAACAACATTAAATGTCTTTTGTATTTACTAGTTCTTTGTAAAGTCAATGTCTATTAATGTAATGATTATGATTGAGTGTCTTAGCCTGTTAAGACACTCAACATACTAGAATAAGCTTTACTTTATGTACTTGTCTAGTATACCCAACTTGTATTCCTAAGTGTATACGGTTGTAGCCTCGGCTATATAACCTCCCAATGTATTGTTGCTTGAAGTGTGCTTGCTTGTATACTTCCACTTTGAGAGAAATATATCCTTGAGCTTGAATTATTCTTGTGTTCTTAATATTGTTCAAAGATTATTATTGTGTCACTTTGAGTGAAATTGTGAGATCATTCTAACAGAACATTCCGCATCTGTTAGAATTAAGTAAGAAATACTTGTGAAGTGTTGTTTAGAGTTAACAACCCGATCCTACAAGTGGTATCAGAGCCATTGGCTCTTGAACTTGACTGACTAATCATCATCAAGTTACCAGTTCTATTTCTTATAAACACTCATAGTTTCTGTGTCTGTCCAAGATGGCTGCTCTAAACAAACATGATACAGAAAATGGCACTCTCAACAAGCCACCAATGTTCACACCAGAAGACTTCGATACCTGGAAAGTCAGAATGGAAGGGTTCATCAGGAACCAAGACTTCAAACTTTGGAAGTCTGTTCTTGAAGGTCCCTACATTCCTACAGTTGCTGCTGCTGGTGCTGGAGTTGCTGCAGTACCAAAAGATCCATCTATGTACTCAGACGAAGATTACAAGAAGATGGAAGTTGATTCTAAAGCTCTTTGGCTAATTCAGATGTCAATACCGAACTCCATTATACATGCATTCAAGAAATGCAAGTCTGCTCAAGAACTGTGGAATTCCTTGAAGCAGATGTATGAAGGGTCAGAAGATGTCAAAGAAAACAAGAAGGATATGCTGAAACAGAAGTTTGAAAACTTTTGTCAACAAAACAATGAGAATATATCTTCTCAGTACCTAAGGTATGTCCAACTTGTGGATGAATTAACTACTGCAGGTGTAACTCTTGATAATCAAGATGTGCTCAGAAAATTTCTGAGGTCTCTTCCAAAGGCATGGAATATCTACTCTGTAACAATCAGAAGAACAGAAAACCTGAAAACTCTAACTTTAGGAGAATTGTTTGGTATTCTCAGTGCCTATCAGATGGAATTAGATGCCCAAGAATCTAAAGTTTCTCACTCACCATCTGGTTCAGCAGCTCTTTATGCACCCATCAATAATCCTCCATACCAAAGCTATCAACCCCTCTACCATTCTACCTCCACACCCACTGTCACATTTCCTGAAACTCCAAATTCATCAAACCTTGTATCTAACCCAACCCCACCACTAACCTCTGGGCAAGGAGCTTTTATGGCTGAGGAGACAAATTACTTTCATCTGTGTCAAGAAGACTTGGATGGTATTCCTGCAGATGATCTTGAGGAGATGGATATAAACTATCAAATGGCTATGATTTCATACAGGGCAAAGAAGTTTTACCAAAGAACCGGCAGACAGTTCAAAAAGCACAATATGAAGACTGGGTTTGGACTTGACAAATCTAAACTCAAATGCTTTAACTGTCAACAGTTAGGCCACTTTGCCAGAGAATGCAAGTCCACAGGAACTCAGCAGACAACTTCTGGGCAACCACAACAAAGACCATCAAGCTCATCCAACAATGCAAACATTGCTGAACAAGATTTTGCAGACTGGAGCTTTCAAGCTGAGGACCCCTCCATCTCCAACAGTGCTTTGATGGCAAATGACTCATCTTCCTCAAGCAAGGTAACTGATAGCATGTGCTCACCTGAGTGCTTAGAAACATTAACTATTTATAAGAAAATAAATTCTCAACTCTGTAATGAACTTGAGTCTCTACAAGTAGTCAAGGCAAATTTCTTTGAGGTTGAAAGAAATTACAAAGAAAAGATTGAAGAAATGGAAAAGACCATTTCAAGTTTAAAACATGAAGATACTAACAAACAGTGTCAGATTAAAAATCTTTTAGAAAGACTAACCACTGCCAAGACTGAACTTGTATTGGCTGAGTCTTACAGAGACAAATTTCTAAGCCAAGGTGAAAAATATGAAAAACTTTTTAGAATGAGCAGCACAACTGAACTTGTGAATAAAAGGGGAGCTGGTTTGGGATACAACAATGTGGAACCTCCATCTGCTTATACTTCTATAACAGATGTTAGGTGTAAATCATTGGTTGACCTTGTGTATAATGAGGAGTTGGATATACACAAGGTAGTTCAAAAGGATAATCTCTCTGATCCAAGTACCTCAACATGCTCAGATGAGGATGATGTTCCTATTAAATCAGTAAAAGGAAAACAAGCTTTGAAATCTAAGAATCAAAATAAGAAAACTAAGAAACATTCAACAGTTTTTATCAAAGCTAAAACCACAGAAAATATCTCCTCAGATGAGTATGTGACTTGCCCATCTGACAAGTCAAAACGAGGTAGATCAATGGAGAGAAAAGTCAATTCTCCAGGAAAACAGGCAAAGTCTAAGACTAACAAGTATGCTGGAACATCCAAACCATCATTGTCTGAGGATCAAAGATCAGACTTCGTTAAAAGGAATAAGCAGCAACACTCTCCCAACATTCAAACTCCATGTCTGATGTGCGGTGAAAAGAATCATTTTGCTGCTGATTGCTTCTATAATCCAAGAAGCAGAATTTCCTCAATCAAGGGAAGAGGAAGAAAGAACAGTTGGAGTCAGTCATCTACTTCTTCGGAAGAACAGAGAAGAAATTTGGTCAAGAGAGCATCGGAAGCAAGTACCTCCAGTAATAGGAAGAAACAAAATAAAAATGCTTCTGAAAAGAAAGCATCGGAAGCAAAGAAAAAGGAAGCTTCCGAAAGAAAAGGAATCTCGGAAGCTCATCAAAGGAATGCTTTCTACAAACAAAAGAGGTCATCTGTCTTCGGAAGAAGATCATCGGAAGGAAAAAGAAAAACAGCTTCCGATGACCATCAAAAGAAACCAAGTCTTCCGACAACTCAAAAGGCACAAGTATGGAAGAAGAAGGAATCATCTGATAAGCCATCACCCACATCAGAAGCATCCACATCATCTGTCCCATCTAGAATGATGTCAAAGAAATTTACTTACAATGATGCAAATGGTAAACCCAAGACCACATGGGCTTGGGTTCCCATCAGAAACTAACTCACTTCTGGTCATGTGCAGGAACAGCAGGAATCAAAAGGCAACTTGTGGATAGTTGACAGTGGCTGCTCCAGGCACATGACAGGCAACAAGACCCTCTTGCATAAATATGAACCATTCTTTGGCGGGTCTGTTGCTTTTGGAAGTGATCCAGTAGGAGGATATATAACAGGTAGAGGTACAATCACAAATGGTAAGGTAAGCTTTGAGAATGTACATTTTGTAAAAGAACTTAACTACAATTTACTAAGTGTATCACAGGTGTGTGATCAAAAGCATAACATGTTGTTTACTGAGCATGAGTGCATTGTTCTGAAACCAGGATTTGTGATACCAAATGATCAAATTCTACTCAGAGCTCCAAGAAAAAGTAACATGTATATGCTAGATATGAGCACAGCTGCACCTCTTAGTAATATAAGCTGCTTTGTCTCAAAAGCTTCACTTGATGAATCATCACTTTGGCATAGAAGACTTTGTCATGTAAACCTCAAAAATATGAATAAATTGGTCAAAAATAATTTAGTAATTGGTTTACCAACAAAAGAATTCATATGTGTTGATAAATGTGTTGCATGCTTAAAGGGTAAGCAACACAAGTCATCTCATAATGCCAAAGAGATAAATTCTATTACCACAGTCCTTCATTTACTGCATATGGACTTGTTTGGCCCCACAAGTGTTAAAAGTCTTGGTAGAAAATCATACTGTTTGGTGGTTACTGATGATTTCTCTCGGTATACCTGGGTGTTTTTCTTAAATACCAAGGATGAAACTGCCGAAATCCTAAAGTCATTTATACTCAGGGTGGAGAATGAGAGTGACCATCATGTAAAAATAATCAGATCAGATCAAGGAACAGAATTCAAGAATCATGTTTTAAATTCTTTTTGTGAATCTAAAGGTATCACAAGACAATTTAGTGCTCCTAGAACTCCACAACAAAATGGTGTAGCAGAAAGAAGGAATAGGACACTAATTGAAGCTGCAAGAACCATGTTGTCTGATGCCAAACTTCCAATAACTTTTTGGGCAGAAGCAGTCAACACTGCCTGTTATGTCCAAAATAGAATATTGGTAGTTAAGTCACATGGCATGACTCCTTATGAAATTTGGCATAAGAGAAAGCCATTCATTGGATTTCTCAAACCATTTGGATGTCATTGCACCATCTTGAATACTAAAGATTACTTAGCCAAGTTTGCTGAGAAATCAGCAGAGGGCTACTTTGTTGGGTACTCTTCAAATGCTAAAGCATATAGAGTATACATCAAAGCATCCAGAGTTATTGAAGAGTCTGCAAATGTTCAGTTCAATGAACATACTCTCAATAAATCTGGAACCGGCCCTGATTGGTTGTTTGATCTTGATAGTTTTACATCTGCATTTAATCTGGTGAAAGAGTATGTTCCAGTTTCACAGTCAGCTACCATAGACATCTCCAAAGGCTCAAGAGAAGATGACTTTCGTGTTGAACTGCCAATAGCTTCAAGACAAAACTTGGCAGAATCCACTTCAACACAAAATGATGTATCACAGTCTGAGACAATCAACACATCTCAGGCAGGTCCCTCAATTGAAGCTGCTTCTAATTCACAACATCAAGAAGAAGTAGGAAGTCCTTCAGCAGAGGAAAATTCTCTGGAAATCACTACTCCCAGAGAAAACCAACCCACAACAGTTCAAACATTGAATCCACGTGATCTGCCAGAAATCCAACTTGAGGTAGTTCTTCCTAACCTTGAGTCACTCAACGTGGATGAATCTTCTCAACTGGATGTGATTCCAAGGACTCGAATTCACAGCACTCATCCAGTTGAAAACATCATTGGCAATGTAGAAGAAGGTGTCAGAACTAGAAGCTCTATGCATGAAGCAAATGTTTGCTTGTTTTCTTGCTTTCTATCCCAAATAGAACCTAAGAAGGTTGCAGAGGCTTTAAAAGATAACAGTTGGGTAGAAGCTATGCAAGAAGAGCTTCTTCAGTTTCAAAGACAAGGAGTTTGGAAAACTTGTCCTTTGCCTAAAGGAAAGTATGCCATTGGAACCAAATGGGTGTTCAGAAACAAGAAAGATGACAAAGGTGTTGTCATCAAAAACAAAGCAAGATTGGTTGTTCAGGGATACACTCAAGAGGAAGGCATTGACTATGATGAAGTCTTTGCACCTGTTGCCAGAATTGAAGCTATTAGAATATTTTTGGCATTTGCAGCTGCAAAAGATTTCAAAGTGTTTCAGATGGATGTTAAAAGTGCCTTTCTTTATGGAAAAATTGATGAAGAAGTTTATGTGTGCCAACCTCCAGGATTTGAAGATCCAAAGTTTCCTGATCATGTCTGTAAGCTTGATAAGGCTCTTTATGGGTTGCATCAAGCTCCCAGAAAATGGTATGAAACTTTATCTTCTTTTCTATTGGCAAACAAATTCAAGAGAGGAACAATTGATAAAACTCTCTTTTTCAAGAAGTCAAATCAACATATCATGCTAGTTCAAATCTATGTTGATGACATTATCTTTGGTTCTACTAATGAATCTCTCTGCAAGGAGTTTGAATCACTGATGAAATCCAAATTTGAGATGAGTTCAATGGGAGAACTCACCTTCTTTCTTGGATTACAAGTGAAACAAACTCCTACAGGGATTTTCATTAGTCAATCAAAATATGTCAAGGACATTCTTGAAAGATTCAAGCTTTCTGATTGCAAAGCTCTGGGAACTCCTATGTCCAAAACAACATCACTTAGCCCTGATCTTGAGGGGGAGGATGTTGATCAGCACCAGTACAGAGCAATGATAGGCTCTTTGATGTATCTCACAGCAAGCAGGCCAGATATCATGTTTGCAACTTGTGTATGTGCAAGATTTCAGGCCAATCCCAAAGTCTCTCATATGCTGGCTGTAAAAAGAATCTTTAGATACCTCAAAGGAGCACCAAGTCTAGGATTATGGTATCCTAGAAATGAAGACTTCCAATTCATGGCTTATACAGACAGTGATTATGGGGGTTGCAACATCAGCAAGAAATCCACATCAGGGGGATGTCAATTTCTTGGATCCAGGATTGTGTCTTGGCAATGCAAGAAACAGTCATGTGTTTCTACTTCTACTGCAGAGGCTGAATATATAGCTGCTTCTAGCTGCTGTGCACAAGTCATCTGGATCCAGAATCAGATGAAGGATTATGGAGTAGATCTGTTCAATACTCCTATTCAGATAGACAATTCCAGTGCAATCTCCATCACCAATAATCCTGTCAAGCATTCCAAGACCAAGCACATTGACATCAGATACCATTTCATCAGAGATTGTGCAGAAAAGAAGTTGATTCATTTGGTCAAAGTTGATTCAGAAAACAATTTGGCAGATCTCTTCACAAAGGCATTTGATGAAGGAAGATTCAGGTACTTAATAACATCCATTGGGATGATCAACTTTGAATAAATGTACTGACAAGGAATAAATAATTCCTCGGAAGATAAACTTAACTTATCTTCCGATGAGTATCTACTCAGCAGAAGATAGGTTAAGTCTTCGGAAGCATTATTTCTTCCTTAGTCGGAAGATCTCACACTTCAGAAGCTAACTTACCTTCTGAAGTAATATTCTTCCGATACATTACTTTCGGAAGCATAGGCTTCTCAAGGTACTCTTCAGAAGAAAGTGTCTTCCGAAGAACATTTTGCCTAATGAATTTTCTAAACACTTCAGAAGCATTGCTTCCGACAGTATAAATTTTATACTTCGGAAGCACATTCCTTCTGAACTCTCTTGGTCTAATAAATACCCTGCTTCCGAAAGAAACTTCTTCGGAAGCACCTCAGTCAGAGAAAATTAATTGTGAAACCAGCTGTCATCGGAAGACCTTTTTCTGACATCCGGATCTCAAATTTAATGTGTCTATATAATTAAATGCTGAAATCCGAATGTATATAAAGGTCTCCCGCTCATTCAAATTCTCACAAACTGTTTCACTTTGAACTCTTCTTCTCCTTGATCTCTCCAATTGTGCCCTAAAATCACCCACTCTCATGGCTCTTCTTGCTTTCAAACCTGCTCACAACGTACCAGCGGAGTTATCAGCAGAACATGATGCTGACTTCGCCCCAATCATCTCCTTTCTTCAAAGGAGCAGGTATTTCTTTGCATTAACTGTTCAGCCCTTGGTGTATGAGTCTCATCACCAACAGTTCTGGGCATCTTGTTCTGTTTCCTCGTCTTCCAATGGTCGGTCTCTTGTAGCCACCATTGATGCTCATCCTATTGCTATTTCTGTGGAAACCATCTGTCGGCATCTTAAACTGAATGATGCCGGTGGAAAGGTTTCATTCACGAAGGATGAGGTAGCATTGACATTTCAGTCAATGGGGTACGAAGGTCCTCTCCCTTCAACAACCTATTTGAAGGGTCGAGTGTCCTATAATTACAAGTACCTCATACATGTGTTTTTACATTGTCTTTCAAATAAATCTGGTGGTTGGGACCAAGTTCCATCTGATTTAGCTTCGGCTATTCATGGCTTGGTTTCCAATCAACTGTTTAATTTTTCTGCTTTTATTTTCAATAATTTGGTTGACAACATCATGTCACCAAAGAAGTTTTGTATGTATCCCAGGTTTTTGCAACACCTTTTTAATGAAGAGTTGGGAGCTTCCCTTTCTCTAACTGGGCATACTTACAAAATGCCCTTGGTCTCTTCCAAGATTTTTGTACAACTCAAGAAGAAGAGTGCTCAGTTCTCTGGGACATTCACTCCTCTTCTTTCCTCTATGGAGTCCCCTGCTCCAGAAGGTGACAGCTCTGTTAACCCCACAGATGCTGAACCCACACCTTCCACTTCTGTTCCTCACCCCATAAAAATCACTTACAAACGCAAACGAAACCCTGTGCAACTTTCTACAGTTGTTCAGGCCCCTTCTACTGAACCAAAACAGAAAAAGGTTAAAAGAACTGCTCAGGGCACAGTTCTACCTAAGGTGAAAGCCACACCCCTTGTTTCTCCACAGGTTCTTCCTTTGAAACCTGTGGTTGCCCTTAACCAGCCTGAAAGCCCTCAGCTTATGTCACAAAACATAACTGAGAATATTCAAAGGGATTCACCCATCATTGAGTTTGCTTCTCATGAAGCAACTTCATTAGATAAGAGACTGTCTCCCAAGTCTCCAGGTTCATATCATCCAGAAATGCCCCCCACCCATACTATCACCCAGGCTCAAGGAACCCCTGCTCTAGCTGTGGAGGAACCACTCTCTCCAACTACCCAAACTTTAATGAGAGTGGTGACACAGTTACAAGCTCGGTTCCCTGACCCAGAGCCTATTCAATCAGAGGTTGGCCCCAGTAGTTCTGAAGGGGTCAATGCAGGTGAGGCTGCCACTACTGTTGATCTTAATAAAGATCCACAGGACAGTGGTACAGGCAATAGGACCTCACCTGCGGCAACCTATATTGGGGAGGACTTCTTTGAGGTTCTTCTCAATGAAGGGAATCCAGGGTGCCAAGAAACCACATCTGGTGGTGGAGGTGCAGGAGCTAGGCTCAGGACTCCATCGCCCCATGATTCTACTCCGGTAGAGGAGGGCACATCCACACAGGAATTGACGGCTACAATCAGTTCCCTCCAAGCCAGGGTAGCTCACTTAGAAGCTGAGGTGGCTACCCTGCGGCTTGAGGTCCAAACCAAAGATGCAACTATTCTGGACCTCAGGAGGCGTCCCCCGGTCACTCTACATCCATTTCACCCTGATCCTGCTACTACCACTTTCACCTCCCCTGATGCTACCAAAAAGGGGGAGAATATACCAACTGCAGGGTCAGGATCAGAAGCAAGAGAAGAGGAGGGTGCACAGGAAGTTATTCCATCCTTAGTCACTTTGACTGCTGAATGGGATGACTTCTTGGGTACTTATTTTCAGGATTCTTCTTCTACTTCCTCTTCTTCTGCTTCTGAGGATACAAGGGAGGTTGCCAAAGAGACTGAACAGCAAACATCAAATGTCTCTTTGGAACCTCAGTCCCCTCTTGGGACTAAGTCTCCTTCTGAGACTGCAGCACAGGTTGGCATGGAAGACACAGCACAAGAAGAATCAACCTCCATGAAATCTGTGTCCCCTTCTGGGACTGAAGCTGCTGAGGCTCTCTCTTCCTCTTCTGAGCCCTTTGTGGAATCCAATAAGGAATCATCTAAGGAGATTGGTCAACTGGAGGAGCCAGTGAATGCTGAGGTTAACTCCGAAGCTGCAGCTGCCTCCGAAGGCCCAGTCATCCTAGATGTTTCCTCCACAGAGGAGCTACATGCCAATGAACCAGCTGGTGAGGCAACAGAAGAAATCTCCTCTGGGGCAAAAATAGCTGCTGATGACAAAGGAAAACGTAAGCTAACCCCAGAGGAGGAAGCAGAACAGGAGGAGATGAGACCAAAGAAAACAAAGGGCCGACCAAACACTTCTCTAGATGAAGAGCGAGCTAGACTCTCTGCTTTGCTAGAAGAAAAAGGTTATGACTTTGATGAAGTCATCAACTGGTCGGTACCTAGAATGGCTGCCGAGCTGGACAAGGTGCAGCAGCAAGAACAAGCTGTTGCTGCATCAAAGGCCTTGAGTGTACTTACAAAGGAGCAAAAAGAGAAGGCCTACAGAGACAAGAACAAGGCCTTTCTCTTGGAATATGGCTTCCATGCTCGGCAGCTAGGCCCAATGAAGAACTCAACCATGGATATGCATATCAGAGATATAAAAGCCAAAGTTGCAAGAGGTGAGTTACCTTCAATTGAACAAATCAGGGCAAGAAAGGAAAGCCTAATGAGAGGCTTAGGTTTAGGGGGAGGAGCTACAATAGAATTTCCCCTCTCTGGTGCAGGGATCAGAGATGGAGAAGAAGTCATGTGTGGGGCAGCAACAAAAGCAATGTTCCCCAACATGTTCCCCCTAAATCCAAAAGAAGAACCAATATCTCCTCCTTCAAGTCCAAGTATGGATAACATGCCTATCTCCTCAGTCTACAAAAAGGGTAAGAAGACTACAAGGAAACAATCAATACCAAACCCTGATCCTGAGAGACATACACAGGCTGAAGAGAGGAGAACTGAACCCTCAAGGGATGAGGATATTGGGCCACAGTCTACTGCAACAACAGGTGCAGCAGTAGAATCAACTGTGGAAGCCCAACAGGCCAGAGTTCTGAGGAGTCAAGCCACTGCTCAAGACAAACCAAGATTCACAAGAAGAAAGAGCATGGCTAAAAGGAAAAAGGGAACAAAAACCATCCCCTCAGACTCTGGGCCTGATACAACACTCTCAGTACTTGTAGCCACATCAGAAGCAACTCCCAAAAATACACAAACCCCAGAAGACATGAGGGATATCAGCAGATTAATGCATGAGCATTCATACATCCCTTTGGTAGATTGGAGCTTCAATGCACAAGAAAGGATATTCATCCTCACCGACTACAATGGAGAAATAAAACTGGTGGATCTTCTGCATCTGATGACATTGGCAAAACCCTATATACTTGATCTAGATAAGCTCCCTCTCAATAATCCTGACAATGGAGCAGATGGGAGGTCAGCTATCAGATTAATTAGAAAAAGGGCACAGGTACTGAGGGGTACATGGAAGCCAAGGTTTATGCCTTAGAAGTTTTGGTAGCATCAGCCTAGGGGGAGACTGTAAAGACTAATAAAGGCTGATGCTCACCAAACTTCTTATTTTGTCTAAGTATAGGAGTCTCTTTGAATAAACACCTTCGGAAGGAAGAAGTGATTCTTCGGAAGCAACATTGCTTCCGAAGGATAACTGATTCCTGCCGAAGGTTGTACAAGACAATTGCTTCCGAGGAATCCTCAAATGCTCGGAAGACAAAGACTTCCGAGGAATCTTCTTCTGCACACAAGACAAAGACTTCCGAGGTTTATCCTCTGACAAAGACTGTAGCAGCTTACTCTCAAAGTACAAAAGGTACTGACACAAGACATGCTGGTCTGAGTAAAGACAAAGACAACATGTAATGAGTCAGATAAAGCGCCTTACCTCTCCCATGCTGCATTAAATGCAAAAGATCATCTGAAGCCTTGAAGATCAACAACATTAAATGTCTTTTGTATTTACTAGTTCTTTGTAAAGTCAATGTCTATTAATGTAATGATTATGATTGAGTGTCTTAGCCTGTTAAGACACTCAACATACTAGAATAAGCTTTACTTTATGTACTTGTCTAGTATACCCAACTTGTATTCCTAAGTGTATACGGTTGTAGCCTCGGCTATATAACCTCCCAATGTATTGTTGCTTGAAGTGTGCTTGCTTGTATACTTCCACTTTGAGAGAAATATATCCTTGAGCTTGAATTATTCTTGTGTTCTTAATATTGTTCAAAGATTATTATTGTGTCACTTTGAGTGAAATTGTGAGATCATTCTAACAGAACATTCCGCATCTGTTAGAATTAAGTAAGAAATACTTGTGAAGTGTTGTTTAGAGTTAACAACCCGATCCTACAATCTCTTCTGCACATATTAATTTTCCTCCATTTGTAGGGCAATTCGGATTCAAATAAAAACTCTAACTTCTCATTATATGCGGTTTGGTGGTTTCGTTGCAAATATCATAATCCCAAATTCCCAAGTAAGATTCCTTTTTTTCATGTGTATATTCTATGTTTTTCGACTCGTATCAAATAACCAATTCAAGAACATGTTTTAAGAATCAGATAAAGTAATAAATATATATAAAAGTTTCTAAAAAATTTATAGAATCATAAAAAATATAAACAGACATAATTAATGTTCAAACAAATATAAGCATGTTAAAAAATACAAGGTTTGATTTTAATGTTTAATTCTTTGGATGTTAGTTAAAAATAAGAAAAAAACTTGAAATTCTGTCCGACAAGTGAACCGGTTCCCAGTTTTCAATCCGGTCCGGTTCTAACAACACTGTAAATAACTGAATTACTGGTTAAATATGAATAATCCCTCTTTTTTACTCATATTTTCTTAATATGTGAAATTTTGTGTGGATTAAAAACCGGGTAAATAAGAGGGTTTGAAGTTGAGATGAATGGATGAAATAGTTCTTTGGGGTTATTCCCTCGTGATTGGTGTTTGTTTTTGGCGAGCAACTTGCTAGGCTTAATGATAATAATAAAAATTTCCGTTGTTCAAAAAAATTTATTTATCCTTTTTTGATAAAATATAGGGTAAATTTTACTTTTAACCCTTTATATTTACATAAAATTTCAAAGGTTATCCTTTATGTTTATAAATTTCAAATACAGTCCTTTAAGTTATCAAACGTTGCAAATTCGCTCATTTTTATGTTAACTTTGTTAAGTATTAACAGAATATAACCATAATTTCTAAAGATAAAAACCATTTCTGAAATTTTATGTAAAATATAAAGGATTAAAAGTAAAATTTTCTCAATTACTTATATAATTTTTTGACATTTATGTATTATGTTAATACTTAACAAAGTTAACGGAAAAATGACTAAGTTTGCAACATTTGAAACTTAAAGGGCTGCTTTTGAAAAATCTTTGAAATTTTATATAAATATAAATGAACAAAATTGAAAATAACCCTTATATATAAAATGGTGAATGAATTGCGAGACGAAATTTACACTGGAATTGTTATCATATCTTTTAGCATCATACAACTAAATCAAATGTTAGTGTGCGATTAATCATATAATTGTTATCAAACAATTCAAATGAATTAGGGTAAACTTCGTTTTCGCTTCTTATGCTTTGGACCAAATAACGCTTTTCATCCAAAGGTTTTAAAACG
The DNA here is from genome assembly GCA_009363875.1 of Mikania micrantha. NCBI lineage: Eukaryota > Viridiplantae > Streptophyta > Magnoliopsida > Asterales > Asteraceae > Mikania > Mikania micrantha. Next base: position 49,896,394 of record CM018689.1, on the reverse strand, counting down.
TCTATACTTCCTGTGTTTGACAATTATAACACTTTTGATTCAAACTTTTAAAAGTTATAACCCTTTTGCTCCAAACTTTTCAAAATGTCAGGGAGTATAATTGAGACAGATTAATAGAAACAAATTGGCAAATTTAGGGGGTATAATAGACATTTTGAAACATTTGGATGAAAAACATTATTTGATCCAAACCACATGGAGCAAAAACGAAGCCTACTCACTGAATTATTACATCAAAACCGACAACCACGGCAAAAAGTAAAACAGACAGTCACAAAATCAACTAACAAATCAAATGTACATAAATTTATCTTTAAGTTATCACTATATTTATATGTTAAGCATCTGACATGATCCATCACTTATATAAACTATAGTACATAAATTCAAAAGCTCAAAAATACCTCGATCTATATTAATTATGGTGTATTAAAGCTCTTAAAACCTAAGGCGTTACTCTTTAAAATATTTAAGTGAATTCAATGCTCCCTAATTTCAATTATGATATGATAAACAATTACTAGTCTCATCTCACTATACTAATAAACAAAAATATATCGTGACACTTGTCATAATTAAATATATTGAGTCGTTAAATTAAATAATTACATAAATTATATTTTTTACCTTCTTGATTTATAAAAGTTAGACTTTGATAGAATACAAACTAAAGCTTCATTATCAATTAGTTTAAAGATAATAATTGTTACAAACCAAAAATATCACATATCATTTGTATAGTTATTAAAGTTTTCTATTGTCATTTAAAGTATTCATTAATATGTAAATTAATTATTTTAGCTTAAAAAAAGTTTAATTATTTTCTAAAATTTTTGTTATTAACTATTTAATATTTAATATTAAACACGTGCAATACAAGTGGTAATAATCTAGTAAACTATAAAAGCAAGTAAACTTAAACAGAGATCACTAAGACAAAATAATAATAAAATAAAAAAAAAACAAGATATATCACTAGTAAAAAATCAAAATAACCAGATAACAGTAAAACAAGATAAAGAAACTATTGGTAAGAAATCAGTAAACAAACAACACTTAAACTATAAAAGGAAAAAGGAAAAAAAGCCCCTAGATATATTTGAACCACCATATCTTATAAAATTTAAAGACAATTGATTTTGTACTTAACTGCGAATTTAGCCTACTAGTTGGGCTTCACCTTGTGACCGAGAGGTCATGGGTTCGAGCCATGTCATAGGCAATTTAAAGGACATCTAGGTGAGGGAAGAAATCTTGAGCTTAATCTCGGGTTCTGGACCAATGGGGGCGAATCTGGTGTGGTCGCGTCTTACCTTTGCTTGGTGGGCCCTATTAAGACAGCATACGTGGTATGTAGGATCGTCGCCGTTAAAAAAATAGTATTTCATTGCTTCAAACATCAAAAGATTATCAAATTATAAGAATATTAATTAAAGGGAGGCCGGGTGTGCGTGCGTATGAGCAGTGAGCTCGCTACTATGTGTCATAATTAATCATAGGATGCTATTTGTTATTACACAAGTTGATAAAAAAAATAAGTTAATAATAATGACTTATAAATTATAAAAAGATTTTTTTATGAGTTATAAATTATTGTAAAATTTTCCTATTTTATAATAACTTGATTTTTTAAAAGTATGCTTTTTAATATTTTTATTATATAAAGAAATCCTTTCGAATTATAAAATGTATATATAATATAATTAGTATTTAATACTATTATGTAATATATTTTTTAATATTAAGAACATTTTTTAATTAAAAAGAGTATAAATAATATATAATTATATAATTAGTATTTATTAAAGTTGTGTATTTATTAGGAGAGAGAAGCGAGAAAATTAGTGTAAGAATACACTAGATTAGTGAAATGTGTCCTACAATTATTTTGATTTATTAAGTATAATATATAATAGATAATAGAATGTATTTTCCATTATTGATTGAAATAGAAAGCTCGAAAGAATTGAATTTTCATTAATATTTAATAATAATGAAGATTATTTTTTTAAATTTGATAGTTTAACTTAATTGTATTAAATGAAATGAATTCTAAATATTTTTATTTAAATTCTGAATTCAGTAAAAATAATATAAATTGCTGTCCAGATTAAAATATTACTGCAATTAATTAATATTTTTTTGCTCGTCTCAAGCAAAAATTAGGCATGAAATAATGGACCTAACCATTTCAAAACTCATTTCATCAAGTATAAGTGATTTAAGAAAACAATTGTATTATGCATTGTGTGAGGGGAGATAGCTAACTACGAGTTGTGAAAGTGTATGTATAAATGGTTTTTATGGTTTGATTAGATTACAGGCTAGGTCCTCGGTTGAAAAAAATTACAAATTTATTTCATATATATGTGAGAAGGTCACACACATGTTTCTTGTAGTTTGATTATATTATATACTAGGTTAGTATCCCGTGTATTACACGGTTTGAATAAAAATTAATAAGTACTTAATAATATAAATTTATAAATGTAAATGATTTTTTGTTTTAAAATATAATCATCATTAAATAGAAAATAAAATAATGATATTGTATTTTAAAAAATTCTTTTTCAAAGTTTTTAAACATTTCATTTTAAAAAAGTGTCATTTTTTACAAAATAATAAGATGTTATCTTTTATTATTAAACAACTTGATAAAGAAAAATAAATAAATAGTTAATAATAATGACTTATAAATTATGAAAAGATATTATGAGTTATAATTTTTTGGAAAGTTTTTATATTTTATAATAATTTGATTTTTTAAAAGTGTGCTTTTCACTATAAAAATATTTTTATTATATTAGGAATTCCTTTTTAATTATAAAGGGTATATATAATATAATTGGTATTAAATATTATATAAAATATTAAGAATTTTTTTATTCGAAAAAGGGATAAAGAATATATAATTATATAGTATTAATAAATTTGTGTATTTATTAGAAGAGAGAAGCGGGAAAAGTAGTGTGAGGATATCCTAGATTTGTGACAAGTGTCCTCTAGTTATTTTGATTTATTAAGTATAATAGATTTAGTTTCTAGCATTAAAAAATTACAAACTTAGACCAAATATTTGTAAGAAATTGCATAATGATTTTATAATTTGATCAGTTGTAGATTTAGTTCCTATATCAAATTACGATTATATGTTAAATGTTAGAAGCAAATTATTTAAGATTGATTAATCTAATAATCCATAAATCAAAACTAACTATTTAAACAGTATTAAAATAATTTGTATTATCTTATGAAGTTATTTATCGTAATTGTACTCTTATTAGGTAACTGTTCAACCAAACTAGGGGTGAGCATACCAAACCGATGATCCAAAAAACATCGAAACCGAACCGCAAACGAACCGAAAATAACCGAAACCAACTTAACCGATCGGTTACGGTTAACATAGGGCAGTAACCGAACCATTCAGTTACGGTTTCGGTTTACCCAACTCCAATAACCGAAATCGAACCGATATATATATATATTTTCATGTATTTTTCATATTTTTTTCATGTACTTTTATGTATTTAAATCATATTTTCATGTGTTTGAACCTATTTTCATGTATTTTTCATGTATTTGATGTAATTTTCATGTATATGTACGTTTGAAAAAGATTCAAAACAACAAAAACGTGTTCGATAACCAAATTTATAACTTCAAAATAATCACCACGAAAATAACCGAAATAACCGAAACAGGTGCTTGGTTTCGGTTGCCAAAATTTCATTAACCAAGCCGTCGGTTTCGGTTTCGGTGGAGGCTAATAACCGAACCGAACCGACTTTTGCACACCCCTAAACCAAACTGATGAACTTCAATATAATATTGACACAAACAATAAAAAAGACGAGCCCGTTCATGCTAATTAATACTAATTAGTAATAACTAATAAGAAGCATGTGCCCATCACTCTAGCAATGATATCAAAGATGAAATATAAAGTCCCCATGTCCTTGTGGTTAGTGAAAAATAGCATCTGATCGGGTTTGTCATAAATTTTATTCTTTTATTTCCTCCTTATATCCTTGTGGTCAATGGATAACAGCCCTCACTTTAATGACGGGGAATAAGAGAGGATAGTCCCTTGCGCATTCGCAAGAACTACTAGAAAATAGTGATATCATTAGAAAAAAATTTATGGCAAACTCGATTATGATGCTCATTCTATCCTAAAGAAGAAGAAAGAGTAGGAGAAATTAGTTTTGTTTGAAGATCAAGGAATCAATCTACCAATTATGCCATTCGAAAGAAGAATAGGCCAGGGAATAAAAAAAAAAAAGAAAAAAGAGAGATGTATCGTATTGGTCGTATTATTGAATTTGGAATGAAAAGAGGAGTAATGTTTCCTAGCATGGGACTCAAAATGAAACTACTTAGATTTGAGTATCATTCATAGAAATGTTTAACATAGAGTAGAGTACCATATTGAAGAGATTGGTTAGACAATACTAGTGGTGTAAACAAATCAAGTCGGCTTGTGAATTGCTTGGGATCGGATTGATAAAAAGCTCGAACGAGCAGAGCCTACACAAGGCTGAGATTAGCTCAGAACTATATATGGCTCATTTAGTTATCAAGCCGAGCTGGCTTGCGAGCCTAAAAGAGTTTTTTATATAAGTAATTTTTATTTATTTTATTAAATGTATATTTATAAATTTAATTATTTGTATATATAAAGTTATGATATATATAATTAAATTATATATTTTATGTTAAATTTAGAAAGTATAAATATAAATATATATTAATATTAAAATAATAAAATTAATTATTAAAAAATAAACAAGCCGCTTGAAAATTTTCAAACGAGCCGAGCTTTGAAAACAAAACTTTTAACGAGTCTAGCTCGAGACTTGAAAATAAAGTTCTTAACAAGCCGAGCTGGAATTCTATTTAGTCAAAACGAGCCAACCTCGAGCCTTAACGAGCTCAGGTTCGGCTACTCTAGGCTTACATCCGTAGACATTAATAGTGAAAAGATTGTGCCTGGTTCCAATGTAATAAGGGTTTATCAATGCAAGTCATTTGAGTGGGTAGGTAGTTTAGGTGCATCTCTCAATTAACCAGTGAAAAGTAACGAGGTTAGCTGAAATTCAACTATGGATCATTAGTCGTAGCTGAAATGGTATAATATAATAGAAAACAAAACACAAAATTTACACAGATGAATTGAAAGTCATGCCTAAAACAAAAAAAAATTCATTTGTTTTGTGACATCTGAACATGAATTGTCATGTAACAAGAAGAAAAAGAAAAGAAAAGAAAAGAAAAAAAATAAAAAGAAGATGATAACATACCTGATATTTCAAAAGTACGGCAAGTTTTGTCAAGAAATCGATGTTAATTATCAATCGTCAGGATAATTGAATATAGCAGGACGGGACAGTTAAAGTTTAACTGTCATTTAAAAAAATATTGAATTTATATCTTATTCATGATTTAAATTGGGTAAGGCTAAATATACCCCCCTTATAACTTGTCATACCCCCTCCCTTCAAAATATTAATTATAAATTTTTCAAAATTAACCTTTCAACTTTATAACACAACCAAAATCCATCAAACGTTATTTCTATCTTTAATTCTATTAAACGTACCCCCTTATTACTTTTCATACCCCCTCTCCGAAATATAAAATATAAATTTTGACAAAATCAGCCCTTCAACTTTATAAAACAACCAAAATGCATCAAAACGCTATTTCCATCTTAAATTCTACTAAACGTACCCCATTTTATATTTTTATTACTTGTCATACCCCCTCTCTAAAATATAAAATATAAATTTGAGTTCGAGTTTATCCTTCAAATTTCTAGGATTAGTTTGATTCAAATTTACTTCAAATCCGTGATAAGTATTGATCCTCTAATCGTTGCTATTGATAAAGTTTGGAACTTGGTCATAATTATCTGTTAATTTTAGTTAGAATACTTCATATTATTGATGAAAGTTTGGTAGCAGGGTTTTATTGGTCAAATGTGCATTAGTGGGGTAGTATTTGTTCCTTTTTCTTGATCCATTTTGGTTTTGAATTTTAATTGTTATTTGTTGATATAATTATGTCATAATTTTGTTTATGCTGAAAAATAACGTCCAACCCCTCGCTAAGCTTTCTGTATTAAAACGATATTATGTATTTTTTTACTTTGATGGATAGATTGGGTTTGGAGAACCATCGTGAGTTTGGATATGTTGCATTGTTGGGGAAGAAGAATTAATTAGATTGTGATAATGTCAGTCTCTTATGTTTTGTTTAGAAGCTTATGGATTTCTTAGTTAACAACTAAAATTAAAAGGTTTACTCGTATATAGTTAAAAAGTTTGAGAGAGGGGTACGACAACTAAAAAAAATAGAAAGGGGGTATATTTAGCACCACCCTTTAAATTTATGTGACTTAAAAAAATCAGATAATTTATTTCTGTACAGCGAAAGTTTGTGAAAATATGTCATGCTGACATTATATTAACTTTTAATACAACCTTATGTCCTTATCACTTGCGTGCGGTTCACATCTTATTGTTGGTTCAGGCCCACACAAAACACACAAAAAAAAAACTCACGTAAATATGAAATTAGTGTTTCAAAACCTTGCTGCACACCTTTTATTTAATAATATTAAGAAGCCTTATATAGGCATAATACATTCAAAGAAAATTAACAATAAATCATGTGCTAAATTACTAAGTCTACCTATCCCTATTATTCAGCAACTAAAATCCATGATCGTATGCCAACAAACTCGGTCAACAAGACCAATTCTTGAAAACGTGCAGAAAGAAACTAAAATCAAATAACCCATGAACCATGACCCGCAACTGTGAACCACGAACAACCGATTAATCCAACAATCACCCCTTAATCGGTTTGTTCACACCCGTCACTCACATAACCGAGCCATCGTCTTTCGAACCATCTCGACCTATTCCGGACACCACGACCTCAACCGGTGTCACACCCCCACCCCTCGTCACCTCGTGTCTGGTCTGACGTCACCGAACCGGTTGCGGAAGCATAGTGGTGATGTCTCCGAGGTGAGGTGTGACTTACTTGAACCGATATCATAAGCACACAGATTAACTAAAAATAAATACAATACAGGGTTCCGTCATTACAATCAGTATCATAATTTACAACTAAGTCTATTACACCACCGACTTATTTAATTACTAGTGTTTGAAGTGCGGCCTCACCGAGTGTCACTGTCTCCCTGCAAAAAGATTTGAGTTTGAAACGTCAGCACAAAGCTGGTGAGTTCGCCAGTTCAATTTAAAACAATATGATATGATAAACAAGTTCTCAAAAGTTCAGTTCCGGATAACCATGGGACCTGTATCTAGTTCCTTTCGGACGTCTAGTTCAGTTCTCAAGATATTACCCGTCGGTACATATCTTAGTGCCTCATTATCTTAATGTCTATCATACCATTAAGAAGTTCAGGAAACAGATAACAAACATTCACACAAGGGGAGATGCAATCCTCCCAGCGAATGGGGTGTCAACCAATAGTACTATCAATGTTTTCTGTTCGGCCACACATGGGTTCACTAGATACAGTTCAAGAATGAGGTCTTTCAGTTCCATGATAGAGTTCAGTCTACAGGCAAAATCCCATGAAATCCCACAAAAGTCAAATGAAATCACACAGATATCATTGATGCATATCATATAGTTCTCAAAAGTTTAGCAGTTCTACCCCGATGTTTATAAAAGAGTAAAAAGAAAAGGGGTTGTACGAAACTCACCTGATAATTCAGTGATAGCAGAATATCACACAAATTGATGATAATATGATGATTCTGCATTTAGTTTATGTGTAATGAGTTATTAATGTTCCAACTCGCTGATTAAATCTCTCTGAACGTACAATGTCAAGGACATTGCCTTGAAAGTCATCAAATTGATGCTTAGTATTTAATTACATATTTTAATGTAATATCATACAATGTATGATAATGTAGGAACCTATACTGACTCAGGTTCCTAATACTAAGTTGATGACTCCCTCGATTAATCAGTATAATCTCAGACTAACCAAATAGCTAACGTTGTTGTTTGTTATTGCTAAGATAGTCTCTAGACAGTTTAATGGCTTAGAAATGACTAATCCTTGTTATTGACTACCCAAATATCATGGAATATCACAATGTAGTATTAGAATAGGTTTAATAACCATGTTTAACATACTAAACTGACTGTTATCAGAAACATTAGATAATCGTTCTAATGAGTATGTTAATAATTGTGATTAGTTTAAAACACCCAACTTTCACGTTGCATGTTAAAGATTAATCAAACTAATCACATACATAGTCACAACCAAATAGTTTAAACCATTACAACCATTGTTATGATTCCATGCAAACCGGGCATTACAACGGCTCAAAACAAGGATTTACCCGTTAACAGTTCGAGTTTATCATTCAAAATCAATCCTAGCCATTATCTAGGCAATAATCAACAACCCTAACTATATCTTTACGTTCAAAAACAAGATTTAATCATTCATTATCAAAATAGAAGGTTAGAATGAACCATTACCTAATCTGGAGAAGTTCTGCGGGTAGAAAGATGTTCTGGACTCGTATAAACGTTCCTGGATGCGATCTAAACGTTCCAGAGGCTTCGAAACAGAGATTTTATGTGTTGGATGATGAAAATTTCGAAGGTGATGGTGGTGTCTTCGGCTGATAAGGATGAGATGATGATGAATGATGAAATCTGACTTTTGTAAGCAAGTTGGCGACATCTCCATCCTTCGCGTACCGCGGAGAAACAAAAAGTGGACTTCGCGTACCGCGGAGAAATCCGGAGAAATCTCAGATATTTTCAAGCATCGCGTACCGCGAAGAGCCCAAACTTAGCCATCGCGTACCGTGGAGACCATTTTTCCCCTTTTTCGACAGAAACTTCGTTTTGTGATTCCGGGAAATCCGTAACTCCATTTTGTACACGGTTTTCGCCCATGTTCATCATTTCTCACATACTATCATCCTATAATAACTTCAGTTGTCAACTCCACATGGATTCTAAGCCCAAACAACTGTGCTCAATTCGTTGCTGACGTAATTCCTCGTACGCGGTTATCACAGTCTCCTCCTGTTAGAAAAATTTCGTCCCGAAATTTAGTAGAGACTTAATTGATAACAATTTATCATGGGAATAGGTGTGGGTATTTCTGTTTCATCTGATCTTCACGTTCCCACGTATATTCAGGTCCACGCTTTGAGTTCCATCGAATTTTGACAATAGGTATGCGACTGCGTTTCAGCACCTTTACTTCTCGATCCATTACTTCAACTGGTTCTTCCCTGAATTGAAGTTTCTCATCAATTTGGATTTCTTTCAAAGGTACAATCAAAGATTCATCAACTAAGCACTTCTTCAGATTTGAGACATGAAAAACATCATGAATGTTACCGAGTTCAGGAGGTAATTCAAGTCTGTAGGCTACTAATCCAATTCTTTCAAGAATTTTGAATGGACCTACAAATCGCGGTGAAAGTTTACCTCTCTTCCCAAATCTGAAGATGCCCTTCCATGGTGAAACTTTCAACATTACTAGATCACCAATTTGAAATTCCAAAGGTCTACGACGATTATCAGCATAACTCTTTTGTCGATCGCGAGCAGCTTTAATTCATTCTTGAATAAGTGCGATCTTATCAGTTGTTTCTTGAATGAGTTCTGGGCCTATAATTCGATTCTCACCCACCTCTGACCAACAGACAGGTGATCTGCACTTGCGTCCATAGAGTGCTTCAAATGGAGCGCATTGAATACTGGTATGATAGCTGTTGTTATAAGAGAATTCAACAAGTGGAAGATGAACATCCCAGCTACCCCCAAAATCAATAACACAGCTTCTGAGCATATCTTCCAGAGTTTGATTAGTTCGTTCAGTTTGCCCGTCAGTTTGAGGATGGTAAGCTGTGCTCATATTGATTTGCGTGCCCAGAGCATTCTGAAGAGTTTGCCAAAATCGTGATGTAAATCTACTATCTCTATCCGAAATTATAGAAATGGGTACTCCATGTCGAGACACAATCTCTGTAACATAGAGTTTAGCAAGTCGATCCATAGAATAATCCTCTCGGATGGGTATGAAATGCGCAGATTTAGTAAGGCGATCAACGATAACCCATATAGAGTCATGATTATGCGATGTTCTGGGTAATTTAGTAATGAAATCCATAGAGATCTGATCCCATTTCCACATGGGAATCTCCGGTTGTTGTAATAACCCAGAAGGACGTTGATGTTCAGCCTTAACCTTTAAACAAGTTAAGCATCGACCCACGTATTCTGCTATGTGTTTCTTCATTCCAGGCCACCAGTAAAAATCTTTAAGATCTTTATACATTTTATCAGCGCCCGGATGAATAGAATACCTGGATTTGTGCGCCTCATCCAAGATGATTGTTCTGGAATTACCGAATAAAGGAACCCATAATCGGTTTTTGAAATATAATACTCCATCAGTCTCAACTTCAAGTTTCTTGTCTAATCCCTTCAGTTCCTCAGCAGGATAGTTCAGTGCTTGTAAAGCTTGTTGTTGAGCTTCTTTGATTTGAGGAATTAGACTAGTTTGAATAGTCATACCTAGTGCTTTCACACGTAACGGTTTGACTCGTTCTTTGCGACTTAAGGCATCGGCCACAACATTTGCCTTGCCTGGGTGATAACGAATTTCACAGTCATAGTCGTTCAACAGTTCCACCCACCGCCTTTGTCGCATGTTCAACATTTTCTGATCTAGAATGTGCTGAAGACTTTTGTGATCTGTGTATATGATACACTTTGTTCCGTACAAATAATGTCTCCAAATCTTGAGTGCAAACACCACTGCACCAAGTTCTAGATCATGAGTGGTATAGTTCTTCTCATGTACTTTCAACTGTCGAGAAGCGTAAGCAATCACTTTATCGTTCTGCATTAAAACACACCCCAGCCCTTGGCGGGAAGCATCACAGTACACTGTGAAGTTATCGATACCTTCCGGTAATGCCAAAATAGGTGCATTGCAGAGTTTGTGTTTCAACAGTTGGAACGCCTCCTCCTGTTGAGAACCCCATATAAACGGTTGATTTTTCTGTGTCAATGTAGTTAGTGGCAGAGCTATCTTTGAGAAGTTCTTGATAAACCGACGATAATAACCTGCCAGCCCTAAGAATTGACGGATTTCAGTTGGGGTTCGTGGTGTTTCCCATTGTTCTACAGCTTTAATCTTACTGGGATCCACCTGAATGCCATCTTGATTCACCACATGCCCAAGGAATTGCACTTCTCGTAACCAAAACTCACACTTGGAGAACTTGGCGTATAATTTTTCGCGTGCCAAAAGTTCTAAGATCAGTTTCAAGTGTTGAGCATGTTCTTGTTGGCTTCGAGAATAGATAAGAATATCATCAATAAATACAATCACAAACTTATCCAAGTAAGGCCTACATACCCGATTCATTAGATCAATGAAAACTGCAGGTGCATTCGTTAATCCAAACGGCATTACTAGAAATTCATAATGCCCATATCGAGTTCGAAATGCAGTTTTAGGAACATCATCTTCATATACTCGTAACTGATGATATCCGGATCTCAAATCAATTTTTGAAAAGTAAGTAGCGCCTTGAAGTTGATCAAACAGATCATCTATACGTGGTAGTGGATAACGATTTTTGATTGTTAATTTATTGAGCTCCCGATAGTCAATACACATCCTGAATGATCCATCCTTCTTTTTCACAAAAAGGACTGGTGCTCCCCAGGGTGAGAAACTAGGTCTGATAAAACCTTTGTCCAACAGTTCTTGCAATTGACCTGAAAGTTCTTGCATTTCGGATGGTGCAAGCCGATACGGGGCTTTAGCAACAGGTGCTGCACCTAGAATCAAGTCAATCCGAAATTCAACTTGTCTCACTGGGGGTAATCCTGATGTGTCCTCAGGAAAAACCTCAGGAAAATCCTTGACTACTGGAATATCTGTGATTTGTTTGGGTGAAAAATTATGCTCAGTCACATGTGCCAGGAAAGCATAACAGCCTTTCCTTAAAAATTTCTGAGCTCGCATACAAGATATGATACCAAGTTTTCTACCAGCTCGTTCTCCTTGAACTATCAGTGTATTACCGTTAGGTAATGGAATACGGATCACCTTGTTTTGACAGACGACTTCCGCTTGGTTATCAGAAAGCCAATCCATGCCCACAACGACATCAAAGCTCCCAAGCTCAATAGGAAGTAAATCAATATTAAAAAGATGATCATTCAGATTCAAGGAACATCCTTGAATAACACTGTTAGTTTTGATCAACTTGTCGTTAGCAAGTTCAATAACGTAAGGAATTTCTAGATCTACCGCAGGCAATGCAAGTAACGATGCAAATTCAGGAGAGATAAAACTCTTATCTGCCCCCGTATCAAAGAGAACTGATGCATATAAATTATTGAGTAGGAACGTACCAGTCACAATGTTAGCATCATGTCTCGCCTCGGTAGCACCAATCTGAAAAGCTCTCGCCCTAGCTTCAGTTCCCGGATTGGTGTTATTGTTTGGACAGTTCCGCATGAAATGATCAGGACTTCCACATTTGTAACATGACCGGTTGGTTTGAGTGGTTTGTCGTGGTGCTTGATTTCGAGGTTGAGCGGGAAAGTTGCAATATTTAGCATAATGTCCAACTCTGTTACAGTTCAGACAAACAGGACATGGTCCCGTGTGATGGAGTGGACACTTATTGCATTTGGGCGCCTGCCCAGTATAAGCTTTCCTCTCAGGAACATTTGCACCATAGTTCTTCACCGTTGGTTTATTCTGACTGATTTCAGCCGGAGCCCTTGTTTTGTTCTTACCGAACCACTTTCGTTTGGTACCTTTTGACACATTCGAGGTACCGACATCACTACTACTATGGACCGTCTGAGGCTTCAAAGACAAAGTACCACTCCTTACCGCCTCATTGGTAAGCTTTGTGGTCAAAAGAATCGTGTGTTTCAGAGTTGTAGGTTCAGCAGCAGTCACCATTCCTCGTATCTGAGGAATCAGACCCTTAATGTACTTCTCGATTAAAGCTGCTTCCGTTGGAAACATATCGGGAAGTAAACAAGTAAGTTCATGGAAACGATCAGTGTAAGACAGACAATCAGCACCGATCATAGAATGATTCCAGAATTCCTCCTGGAGTTTTTGAATTTCAGTGATGGGACAGTACTCTGATCTAATCAGAGTTTTGAAATCATTCCAGCCCATCGAATCAACTGTGGCTGCACCCAAAGTCTTGGCCTGGGTATTCCACCAGGTTAAAGCTGAGTCTTTCAAAGAACAGGCAGCATAAGACACCTTATGCTCCTCCAGACACTGACTGATTTTGAGCTTAGTTTCCATCTCCTCGATCCACCTTAAAAGACCAGCCGCTCCTTCTTTGCCAGTAAAAGTAGGAGGGTTACAGGAAGCAAAATACTTGTAAGTACATCCCTGTCGAGGTGGATCAGGAATAATGGTAGTTGTACCGATGGTATGATGTGTTTCTGCGTTGCCACCAGTAACAGTATGTTCGTTAGTATTGGGACCCCCACCCGAACCCGTAGTAACATGAGGCTGGTGTTGTACCAAAACACCACAAGCGGTTAACTGTTCGCGCACGATTCGTGCTATCATTGCCTCATTCGATTCGGATCCACTGGCACCAGCAAGTGGAATAGGGTTTGCTCCCGGGTTCACTGGTGGAGCAGTACCTGTGTCCCGATTTATCTGTGGATCTGGATTCGTTTCTGTATTTACTGGTGGAACTTGATCAGGCTCTGGGTTAGTGATGTTCCTGATAGATCTCTTAGTCGGTCGACCTCTTTTGGGAGCCATTATTCTGCTCACATGCAGACAAACTCAGGTCAGTTCAAGAACATTAAATATATAACCCATTTGATCCCACAATTTCAATCATATTCAGATATACTGAAAATTTATATTGAATTGTGACTATCAAAATATAGTATAACTACATGAATTTAGTCCAGACATGTTCACATTACACACAGATCACACCAATGTTCGTAGTTATACTTAGTCCTGTTATCTCAAACATGTTAGAGTCTTACCCAGCTCCTTGCATTGCAACACATGTTTTTAGATATATGATCATACAGGACTAGAATATGTTCTCACACAAGTTCTCAGATATGTTCACAGTTCATGCACTAAGTTCTCATACATACAATAGACATGTTCTCGTACAGTATGGCTCTCGTACTGTACTTTAGTTACAGACACATTCACAAGTAGACACGTTCTCAGTTCAGACATGTTCTCGTACAGTATGGCTCTCGTACTGTACTTTAGTTACAGACACATTCACAAATAAACACGTTCTCAGTTCAGACATGTTCTCGTACAGTATGGCTCTCGTACTGTACTTTAGTTACAGACACATTCACAATTAGACACGTTCTCAGTTCAGACATGTTCTCGTACAGTATGGCTCTCGTACTGTACTTTAGTTACAGACACATTCACAAATAAACACGTTCTCAGTTCAGACATGTTCTCGTACAGTATGGCTCTCGTACTGTACTTTAGTTACAGACACATTCACAATTAGACACGTTCTCAGTTCAGACATGTTCTCGTACAGTATGACTCTCGTACTGTACTTTAGTTACAAATATATTTGCAAACAGTATTGCTCCCGTACTGTATTTTAGCAAAATATATATTTTCAGTTCGATATATTCGCATACAGTATTGCTCCCGTACTGTATTTCAGCAAAATATATATTTTAGTTCGATATATTCGCATACAGTATTGCTCCCGTACTGTATTTCAGCGAAATATATATTTTAGTTCAATATATTCGCATACAGTATTGCTCCCGTACTGTATTTCAGCGAAATATATATTTTTAGTTCAATATATTCGCATACAGTATTGCTCCCGTACTGTATTTCAGCGAAATATATATTTTTAGTTCGACATGTTCTCATATAGATACATTCGTACACAGCCATGTTCTCACACAGAAAAAAAAATTAATAATAGTTCAGACACATTGATCATTATACAGACAGATATACAAAAACACCCATATTATTATAGTACCAAAGTTTTATACACACAAAAGTCATGACACTCTAAACCAACAACATCATACACTACCTCTCACAAACTCGGGATCTGTCCATATCAAAATGTCCCGTTCTCACAACTACTGATCACACTACATCACATCCTCAACCTATCCGCCTAGTGCTAATGAGATTTACAATGACAGTCCCAAAATAACCATCTGAACATACTCATCGTATGAAATACGATAAACAAGAAAATATAATGGCTACAGCAGCCATAGTCACAGCCAGAACTATCATCCTGGTCTCGAAACTAACCGTCTCCAACCAAACCAAAAACTCTCGAACTCGCACTAATCCTGTCCTCATCACCTCCACCTGCTGCCAAAACGCAGCAACTATCCTCTGCCTCAAAGTCCTACTAAAACGCTCCTCAACGGTAATCCTCCAAGCCTGGTTGTCAATACCCATGAGATTCACCTGCTCCATCAGAGTCAAATGTGAAGTGAGGATCTCCAATACAATGTTACGAGTATCCTCAAGGAGCGTATGGTGCTGATGTACCTCCTGCCTCAGACCCTGCAAGTCCTGAGCGACTTGCTGCACCTGGGCCCTCAGCTCTGCTTGGCGAGAGGATTCTCCCACCTCATGAACGGTCTGTGGCTCATCCCGTGGAGCCATCTGGTGTCGCGGAGGCAATCCTATGGTTTTGCGAGCCTGTCCCCGCATCCTCCTAAGTCCATCCCGTGCTGGTGCTCTCGGTGGAGATGGCATAGGTGCTGGTTCATGTGCTGGTGCTGGTGGTGGCGCTGGTTCAGGTAGTGGTGGTATAGGAGGCACTGCAGATGCATGTGATGCTAATGACACCGCCTCCGAAGGATCTGAGTCAGATCCAGAACTGGAACTGGGCGTATCGTCCACCATGACATACGGAAACCTCTGATATATATATCTCTCTCCTTGGTCTGCCATCGCTGTATAAACAGAATTCTCAGATCAGTACCATGAAATAAATATTGAATAAAATATTCAACATAAACATGATATGAGACGTCATCCCTCCTTAACACAACTATTCGTCTTTACTGTTATAAATGTTCTGCTTGTATCAAATCAAACTAGAATGCACACGTGCTGCGGATTTCAATTATGCTGGCCACTCATAACTGAGATCCGTACCACCTGATTACCCTGGCTTAATTCAATAACAAGTTTTGTTCATTAAACATGTTCGGTGCTCTCTGTGTCACTATACGAGCCTATGGTTATAGTCTAGGTCTCTAAGTCCACCTAAATTCTATAACCTGTGGCTCTGATACCACCCTGTCACACCCCCACCCCTCGTCACCTCGTGTCTGGTCTGACGTCACCGAACCGGTTGCGGAAGCATAGTGGTGATGTCTCCGAGGTGAGGTGTGACTTACTTGAACCGATATCATAAGCACACAGATTAACTAAAAATAAATACAATACAGGGTTCCGTCATTACAATCAGTATCATAATTTACAACTAAGTCTATTACACCACCGACTTATTTAATTACTAGTGTTTGAAGTGCGGCCTCACCGAGTGTCACTGTCTCCCTGCAAAAAGATTTGAGTTTGAAACGTCAGCACAAAGCTGGTGAGTTCGCCAGTTCAATTTAAAACAATATGATATGATAAACAAGTTCTCAAAAGTTCAGTTCCGGATAACCATGGGACCTGTATCTAGTTCCTTTCGGACGTCTAGTTCAGTTCTCAAGATATTACCCGTCGGTACATATCTTAGTGCCTCATTATCTTAATGTCTATCATACCATTAAGAAGTTCAGGAAACAGATAACAAACATTCACACAAGGGGAGATGCAATCCTCCCAGCGAATGGGGTGTCAACCAATAGTACTATCAATGTTTTCTGTTCGGCCACACATGGGTTCACTAGATACAGTTCAAGAATGAGGTCTTTCAGTTCCATGATAGAGTTCAGTCTACAGGCAAAATCCCATGAAATCCCACAAAAGTCAAATGAAATCACACAGATATCATTGATGCATATCATATAGTTCTCAAAAGTTTAGCAGTTCTACCCCGATGTTTATAAAAGAGTAAAAAGAAAAGGGGTTGTACGAAACTCACCTGATAATTCAGTGATAGCAGAATATCACACAAATTGATGATAATATGATGATTCTGCATTTAGTTTATGTGTAATGAGTTATTAATGTTCCAACTCGCTGATTAAATCTCTCTGAACGTACAATGTCAAGGACATTGCCTTGAAAGTCATCAAATTGATGCTTAGTATTTAATTACATATTTTAATGTAATATCATACAATGTATGATAATGTAGGAACCTATACTGACTCAGGTTCCTAATACTAAGTTGATGACTCCCTCGATTAATCAGTATAATCTCAGACTAACCAAATAGCTAACGTTGTTGTTTGTTATTGCTAAGATAGTCTCTAGACAGTTTAATGGCTTAGAAATGACTAATCCTTGTTATTAACTACCCAAATATCATGGAATATCACAATGTAGTATTAGAATAGGTTTAATAACCATGATTAACATACTAAACTGACTGTTATCAGAAACATTAGATAATCGTTCTAATGAGTATGTTAATAATTGTGATTAGTTTAAAACACCCAACTTTCACGTTGCATGTTAAAGATTAATCAAACTAATCACATACATAGTCACAACCAAATAGTTTAAACCATTACAACCATTGTTATGATTCCATGCAAACCGGGCATTACAACGGCTCAAAACAAGGATTTACCCGTTAACAGTTCGAGTTTATCATTCAAAATCAATCCTAGCCATTATCTAGGCAATAATCAACAACCCTAACTATATCTTTACGTTCAAAAACAAGATTTAATCATTCATTATCAAAATAGAAGGTTAGAATGAACCATTACCTAATCTGGAGAAGTTCTGCGGGTAGAAAGATGTTCTGGACTCGTATAAACGTTCCTGGATGCGATCTAAACGTTCCAGAGGCTTCGAAACAGAGATTTTATGTGTTGGATGATGAAAATTTCGAAGGTGATGGTGGTGTCTTCGGCTGATAAGGATGAGATGATGATGAATGATGAAATCTGACTTTTGTAAGCAAGTTGGCGACATCTCCATCCTTCGCGTACCGCGGAGAAACAAAAAGTGGACTTCGCGTACCGCGGAGAAATCCGGAGAAATCTCAGATATTTTCAAGCATCGCGTACCGCGAAGAGCCCAAACTTAGCCATCGCGTACCGCGGAGACCATTTTTCCCCTTTTTCGACAGAAACTTCGTTTTGTGATTCCGGGAAATCCGTAACTCCATTTTGTACACGGTTTTCGCCCATGTTCATCATTTCTCACATACTATCATCCCATAATAACTTCAGTTGTCAACTCCACATGGATTCTAAGCCCAAACAACTGTGCTCAATTCGTTGCTGACGTAATTCCTCGTACGCGGTTATCACAACCGGTCACATCCAAGATCTCCCCGGTTCAACCTGAAACAATCCACCACACTTGTAACATGTAACATGGCATCCTGCTGGAACCATTCATTAACATCTTGACTTTTCACGGACCCACGACCTCTTTCCCGGTCACATCCAAAGCCACCCGATTTGAACAATCAGCGCCATAATGTTGACAAACGTAGGGTCTCGACAAATAATTAACCTGTTATTTACCACCAATCAAAAGAATAAAACCAAGGCTTTTTACTTTGTTGCCTCTGACGCCTTTTTGTTCTCCCTGCTAAGCTAAAGCAAATTCACAGCAACCAGATTGGTGAACTTCCGCAACGTCGATTCCACATAATGTGGTCAACATGCATCTATAACTTAAGCTACTAACTTGCAACAGAATCTAACGTGCAAACCTTTTCCAATCACCTTTTTCAAAGAGGCTTCACCACCGACAAAAAAAACAAAGCCACCCGCTTCTAACATTTTCTTTCAACTGCTAAGCGAATCAAACCAAAGCCACCTGCTTTGACGGATCCATTCTACCAACTTTTCACGCATATACGTCGATCTCCTCTTACCACGAAGCAAGATAATCAAGGGTACTTTGATCATTGCCAGCAGCCACGGAACACCAAGATTTATCACCGGTCACCCCGTCATCCCAAACAGTACTTCCACCATGATACCGGTTGAACCGAAACCCTTTTCTGTCTCCGTCTTCTGCTGTAAAACAGCCATGAAACAACCCATGATTTGTATGCCGATAACCCGATTTGTTTGTGCAGCAACACCCCTTGTTGCAACCCAAATCAGTTGCCTAAACCGTCTATTGTCGATCCATCTGCGCTTCTACTGCAACAGCAGCTCCGCAACCGAACTCTCTTCGAAAGTCGACTCTCAAAACGGCGTCTTCAACCTCCCGCAAGCCCTAGGCTCTGTTACCAAATGTTGGTTCAGGCCCACACAAAACACACAAAAAAAAAAAAACTCACGTAAATATGAAATTGGTATTTCAAAACCTTGCTGCACACCTTTTATTTAATAATATTAAGAAGCCTTATATAGGCATAATACATCCAAAGAAAATTAACAATAAATCATGTGCTAAATTACTAAGTCTACCTATCCCTATTATTCAGCAACTAAAATCCATGATCATATGCCAACAAACTCGGTCAACAAGACCAATTCTTGAAAACGTGCAGAAAGAAACTAAAATCAAATAACCCGTGAACCATGACCCGCAACCCGTGAACCACGAACAACCGATTAATCCAACACTTATGCCCTGGATCTTAATCATATTCTTCAGGTTGAACATATAATTCATCCCTCCCTACTCGATCGATCTTTTTAATCTGCAACCATCAATTAAGTTATAAGTTCTTCAGGCTGAAAAAAGGATTTGATTTTGTTGCATTCATCAAACATATATACCTTCAATTCAATGTCTTCTTCAAGTTCCAAGAAGTACCAGTATGATGTATTCTTAAGCTTCAGTGGTGAAGACACCCGCAGGAGCTTCGTCGATCATCTTTTTGAGGCTCTTCAACACCACGCCATTCGCACTTTCAAGGATGATGAGAGGCTCCAGAAAGGAAAAGAGATCAAAGACGAGCTCTTGAAGTCCATTGAAGACTCCAGGTTCAGCCTCATTGTTTTCTCTAAGAAGTATGCATCATCGTCTTGGTGTTTGGATGAGCTCGTGAAGATCATGGAATGCCATAAGACAACCGATCAAACTGCTTTCCCTGTATTTTATGACGTGGAACCTACTGAAGTCCGCAAACAAAGTGGTTCAGTTGGAGAAGCCTTTGCCAAACATACGAAGAAGACGATCGTCACAAAAAACCTTACCAGAACCGTCGGGAAAGCCCTTGCTAGACATACCAGTAAAAAGCTTGGAAAATGGAGAAAGGCTTTGAAAGATGCAGCCAATTTGTCTGGGTGGGAGTTGAAGAACACTGCTCATGGGTATGTATGATCATCTCTCTCATAAATATATATTATGAAAACTATATGTTTGTATTAGTATTTGAACAAAGCTAATTGTTCTTTACCAGCAAGATTAATGAATCTTCTTCTTTAATTTGATCTTCAGACATGAAGCAAAAGTCATCAAATTAATTGTGGAGCGGATTTCACTCGAGTTACGAACCATTAATACGGTCGTTGACGAGAATTTGATAGGAATGGAACCAAGGATGCAAGCTCTTGATCCTTATTTAGAGATTGGTTCAGATGATGTTCGTATGATAGGGATCAAGGGCATGGGAGGTGCCGGGAAGACAACTTTAGCCCGTGCTATTTTTGATAAAATATCCATTCATTTTGAAGGTAAAAGCTTTGTTGAGAATGTTAGGGAAATTTCAAAAGCTCCCTTTTTGGATTTGAAGAAGTTGCAAAAACAAGTCCTTACTGATGTATTAAAGGATAAATGCATTAGTGTAAGTAGTGTTCATGAAGGGACAAACTTGATGAAAACGATGTTGTGTGGGAAAAAAGTTCTTATTGTTCTCGATGATGTAGATCACATCGACCAGCTTGAGGCATTGGCTGGTGATCCAAGATGGTTCAAGTTGGGAAGTAGAATTATAATTACAACTAGAGACCAGCAGGTGCTTATAGCGCATAGAGTTGGATTTATCCAAGATGTTCATCTGTTATCAGATGAAGAAGCGATTCATCTCTTCAGCAGACATGCATTTCGAGAAGCTTTTCCGACTCATGAGTATGAAACACATTCACTTGATCAAGTTGTACGTTATGCTGCTGGTCTTCCCTTAACAATCAAAGTTTTGGGTTCACATCTGTGTGGTAAAAGCGAACTTGAATGGACAGATGCACTATCAAGACTTAAAACAATTCCCCTAAAGCAAACTATTGAGAAATTGGAAATAAGCTATGATAGCCTGGAGGATGATTACAAGGAAATATTTCTAGATGTGGCTTGCTTTTGTAGATATATGGAAAAAGACGATGCAATACGAATGCTTGAAAGCTGTGGATATCATGCAAGAAATGGTTTGAAAGTTCTTCAACAAAAATCTCTGATAACATTTAATAGGCGGAACTGGATAATGATGCATGACCATATAGTAGAAATGGGTAAGAATATTGTACGTCGTGATCATCTGGATGAGCCCCACAAACATAGCCGACTCTGGGTTCAGGAGGAAATTGAACATCTCCTGGCTAAAAACTTGGTAAGAATCTATTATACTTAGCTTGTAAAGTGATGAAAATGACACATTTTTCATTCGTTACTACACAAGTTTTATGACAACATGTGTTGACTTTACAGGGCGGTGAAGCAACAAGATGTATAGACATTAATTACAAACATGGGGTTGTTTTGGAAAATCTTAGAAAAATGAAGAAACTTAGATGCCTTACAGTCCACCATCTATGGACGTTGGAGCCTGAAATAAATTACGAACCTCGCGAGTACTTTCCAAATTCGTTACAATATCTGGATTGGAAATGTTACCCTCATTGGTGTTTACCAAAAACATTTGAAGCAGATAATCTTGTTACACTTCAAATGACTCTCAGCAAAATCGAACAACTTTGGAACGAAGGAAGGGTAATATGGCTGATTGGTTGCTTAAAATTGTTATACTGATAAATATAAATAGGGGAGGATTTATAAAAAAACCATCATTTTGGAAAAACTAAGAAAACTA
This sequence comes from Mikania micrantha, assembly GCA_009363875.1. Taxonomy (NCBI): domain Eukaryota; kingdom Viridiplantae; phylum Streptophyta; class Magnoliopsida; order Asterales; family Asteraceae; genus Mikania; species Mikania micrantha. The sequence continues at coordinate 49,874,186 of CM018689.1, read as the reverse complement.
ATCACAATCATTACCAATTAATTTTTTTATTTCTTATTTCTTATTATTATAAGGTAAGAAATGTACAAAAATAAATAAATAAATAAAAATATGTATTTCATGTTATTAAATATATGTAACTTGTATGATACACGTACTATTGAGCATATATGTAAATTTATGAGTTAAATTCGAAACTTTTTGATTTCTTTATTAAAATTTTATTATTCATTATAACATTTTTAACCTTATAATTAAAGATTATGCAAAAAAATTAATAAATTTATTGGTAAGTATTAGTTATCTTAGTTTTTCTCCAAGATGGAGTTTTCTTATAAACCTTCCTATATATATATATACAAGGAGATGATCAAAAATTAACCATGTAATGTGTGTCCTGAAGTAATAAGATGTAGTTATTCGATTATCGCAATAAGGAAGTGTTAGCATTCGAACCATCCCCTATATATATATATATATATATATATATATATGGACTTATTCCATTGAGAACCACTAAACATGAACGAACCAAAGGAACTAATTTTGAACCACATGTTTTTAAGGATATAAAAGTAATTTTCTTTAAAGTAGAGGAAGTTATTATTTTACCATTTAAACTTGTGGTTAGAAATGGTTCTTTTAGTTCTTAAGTTGCAATAGTTCTCATTTGAACATCCATACATACATATATATATTAATATAGGGGATTAATAAAATGAAAACCTTATTTTAGTGTGAAAACCTTGGAAACTCAAGTAAAACAAACGTATTTTTTTGAAATTTTTTTACAGGTTTGTAGCATTATTAGACACATTTTTATAAAAAAATCAAAAAAGCGCAGAAGAAATATTTTTAAAAAAATATTTTATACAATTTTTTTACGTTGTAAAACATACGTAACGCTGCGTCAGATCTGATGGAATTTTTTACGTTTTTTACGTATGTTTTACATGGTTTTGTTTTTACGTTTTGTTACGTATGTTTTACATGCGGTTTGCTGGGTTTTCACAATAAAAAGTGGTTTTCAAATTATCCATACACTATATATATATATGAGTATGTTCAATTAAGAACCATTCTTACTTAAGAACTAAATTAACTATTTCTAGCCATAAGTTTAAAGAGTATAATAGTAACTTTTCATATTTTAAATAAAAATTACTTTTATACCCTTAAATTATGTGTTTATAAATGTGATTTTTTTACTTATTTACAATTTGTTTGTTCTTAATATATTGAATCCCTATATATATATACTAGGTTAAATCTCGTGTATTACACGGGTTTAATATACAAAATGTTATGTATTTTTTAATAAAAAAGTTATGTTTATAAAAAAATAAGAATTACACTTGATTTTTTTTATAATTATACATATTATATTTTAACATTCAAATCATCCTATCAAACTAAATATTTTAAAATATTTAAAAATAATTCATAAAAATAATAATAATAATAATTATTATTATTATTATTATTATTATTATTATTATTATTGAATATTTTAATGAACATAATTTGAAGTTAATGATAGTAAGAAACCTAAATAGAAGTTTAGATAAGAAAATAAGTTTAACTAAAAACTTTATAACTAATTGCAAATTATGTTCATTTGCTTAATAATATATTAATTATTTTTCATACCTATAATTCACAATGCATGTTTGAAGTTATAAATAGATAATAACAATTAGTTATATGAATATTAAAGTTAATTTTCATATTTTATTATATAATTAGCTGAATAAGTAAAAATATATATACTAAATTTAATAATATTACTATACATAAAATTAATTAACTTTTATTAATTATAATTATACCATAATTTGTAAAACATATAAATAAGTCCTTAGTTTTTGTAACTTACCTGAAAAAATGAAAAGATATAAAAGTTTTATAATATTTAATGAAAATAGTAAGTTAAAATATAAAAATATACGAATATACATCAAATAATTTAGGTTTTTAATATTCTTATTATTAGTAAAATCATTATTTGTATAGTTTAAGATTTGTTTTATAATATATTTATTTTATTTTATTTTGTTATAAAAATATATGAATATACATGAAATAATTCGGGTTTTTAATATTCTCATTTTTTTATAAAATCATTATTTGTATAGTTTACAATTTGTTTTATAATGTCTATTTTATTTTATTTTGTTTAGTTATTTTCTTTTTTCAATATACTCTAAACTCATTATTAAATTTATACATTGAAAATGTAAGATATTCATGACTTAATTATTTATTTATATACATAATTTATTAAATATAGGAAAATAAGTTAAAGTAATAATTTGTCAAATTTATTAATTATCACTATTAATAAAGAAGTGTTAATAAATGATTTAGTGCTCCAAGTTTTAGGAGGGTAACAAAAATAAAACATGTTCCATTGCATGACATGTGGCAAACAAAAACCTTGATTTATTATATACGATAGATATATATGTGGGAGCCGGATCAAATACAAAGGGTTATTAACGTGAGAAGGGTAGGAAGTAATTTGAGCCCTTGATCAAATAAATGAATGGTTAAGATCTAATGGTCCCCACATTTTTGTTTAAAACTTGTGTGAATTAAAACTGAAACCGCAAAAAAGGAATTGTCTACATTTATTGACTTTTTTTTTGGAATCAAGTTTCACCATTTTTTTAAAAAAACGAATAACTTTTAAACGCTTAATCATTTTTAAAAAAAAAATTACACCATAAAATAGAGAATTTTATTATCTTTAATTTGAATAAAGTATTGTTATAGTTTTTTTCGATTTTTTTTACGTGGTCCGTGATTTTAATGCTTGATGCGTGATTATTGGTACGCAATTATGCAGTTGTTCCTTTGATATGAAAGGTAAATCACGGTCTGTAATTTTCATATAACGTGGTACGTGATTATATGGTACGTAATTATGCAGTTGGTTATTGATTATGTGTGTTAAATTACAGTCCGGAACTTTATGAATCGCGGTCTGTAATTTTGCATGGGCGATAATACCCTTTACCCTGATGACATATGTCAAATCCCTATGGCTTCTTACACTTCTCACGTTAAATTCCTTTCTATTATAACCGTCCTCTATATATGAGTGTATGCTTATTTATTTGGCTCGTTATCACAACATCAAATGTTTTACCTTTTTCCCCCTCTTTTCATCATATAAAAGTAGGTTATGAAGAAGCTCAAATTCCTTTTTCTTGGATTTTCAAAGTTGAAGAACCTTGACATTGGGCTGATGCCTAATCTTGAGAGGTTGAATCTTATGAATTGTTTTGATTTGGACAAACTTTACGTGCATGGTGGATTTCTAATTAGCCTCGTCTACCTAAACTTAAAAGGCTGCCATAAGTTAAAGAGCCTTGACATTGGGCTGATGCCTAATCTTGAGAGGTTGAATCTTGAATATTGTTCAGATTTGGTAGAACTTGATGTGCATGGTGGATGTCTAAAAAGCCTCGTCGACCTAAACTTATCAAGCTGCCATAAGTTAAAGAGCCTTGACCTTGGGATGATGCCCAATCTTGAGAGGTTGAAGCTTCCAGGTTGTTATCAATTGGTAAAACTTGACGTGTATGGTGGATGTCTGAAAAGCCTCGTCTACCTAAACTTAGTAGGCTGCGATAAGTTAAGAAGCCTAGACCTTGGGATGATGCCCAATCTTGAGAGGTTGAATCTTCAAGATTGTTATGATTTGGAAAAACTTGACGTGTATGGTGGATGTCTGAAAAGCCTCGTCTCCCTAAACTTAATAGGCTGCAAAAATTTGAAATCGTTTTTGTTTATCGAGCTCCTGGAATCACTTGAGGTTCTTTATTTTGGTAGGCTGTATATCAAAGAATCTCATTATTATATAATAACAGGGCAGTCCAACAATAGTTTGCTACAGCTTCATCTTTTTGGTATGAATGATACGGAAGAAGTACACCCATCAATTGGAAGTCTTCATAATCTTGTCTCTCTTTGTTTCGGTAATTGCCCGAGACTCGAGATTTTTTTTTGAAAGAATGCTTAATGCACTGAATCAAGCAGAGGAAGTAGAGAAGCTAAAATTATCAAATGCATTTATTAAACGTCTCCTTGGTAGCATTTTTAAGCGGAAACATCTGAAAACCCTAATTCTTCATGGGTTTAAGTCTCGTGAGACGTTACCTGGCAATGTTGATAAATCGGAATCCTTGGAGAAATTAGATCTAATGAGTGGTTGTCATAATTTCAGAGATATTCCTAGCAGCATTTGTGAATTGAAACATCTCAAAGACTTGGATCTTAGTGACTGTTGGAGGCTTGAGAAACTTCCTGATGGGAGATTTGCCATGTTTGAAATTATTAAATATTAAGAAAACTTGCATCGCTCATCTTCCACCTAACATTTCTTCGTTGCATAGCTCATCTTCGTGATGGGAGATTTGCCATGTTTGAGACTATTTTTTTTTATTTTTTAAACTACAACAGTCGATTGGCTGACACGTCCCCGGAAGGAATCTCATACATCAACCACACTATCTCACCAATTCAGAAGGAATCCGACCAACCCCAAGAGTCAGAATTATAACCTGAGACCTCAATACGTCAAGTTTTATCTCTCATTCTTTTATGTCATTGAACCATAATGCTATTGGCACTCGAAGACTATATATTAGGATCTTGGCACAAAAATCTTCATGGAGCAGTTTTTTATTGAAAAGCTTGAAGATCTATGGATTCAATTTCAAAAAAATTGATTCATATTACACATAACATTCACATGAGTCACTAGAAAGGTACTCCCTCTGTCAGCTAACATTTAATTGCCTTTCATTTAGTAAACTTATTTAACAATAAACAGATTTTTGACTTTGAAAAGTCAACATATATTGAAACAAGATATAGATGAACTCTACCAGGGCCGCGCTCGAGAATTAAAAAAATTGGGGCATGAGGCGAGAAAAAAAAACTAGGCCTCTTTTAAAAAAACTAACATAATAATTTATATATAAAAAGTTAATAATATGAATATATTTGTTAAAAAAATGTAGAAAACCATAGTACAGTTGCATAATAATATATTTTAAATAACTAAGCAAATCGTGAGGCTCTCCAAGCAAATCGGTAACTGCCGGACCTCGGGACCTGCGACGGTGCACGACTTTGCAATTGACTTCGAGCTCCAGTGTGACGACTGACAAGGGACATGCTTCACCGAAACCTGCGATGAGGCGATCTGCCGAAATAGACGACTAGACAACCGGATAACGGGATTAAGAGAAAAACGATTTGAGCCAAAAAAATCCTAATTTTTTTCTTTTAACAGGTGGGTCTTTTTTGAATGGGTCAATCCATTACCAATTGAATTATTTCCTTCTATCAAATCTTGTTGGACTTTAGTTTTTATATAAATATTTTTATATATAATATATTAAAAAAATTAAGAGATTTCGGGCACTTAAAATGCCGGGCCTGGGGCGGTCGTCCATCTCGCCCCTCCCCTGGGCCGGCTGTGTACTCTACTATGATTAATTAAACTTATCTATCTTTATTTTCGTATTTTAACTGATTTTTAGGTTGTTCAGCTTGTAAAGATTTACTGGTGTATTCTGAACTAATATTACTAAATAGATTAGAGATTACATATGCTGTTGTGTTGTTAAGTTGTTCAATTGCCAATGTATGTTGGATGGAGTTACCAAGACTCATACAATAGTTTGACGAAAAATCAACTGTCAACACATGTGTATGTAATCCCCTTAGAATCTCTAGGGACTAATGATATCAGAATCACCTCCTTTTATGCAAAAACCAAAATAGTTATGTTTCCTTTAAATTTGTGAACAAGGTTTAACTATTATGGAAAGTCAACTACAGTGATTTTCTATGCATTCAACCTATTTGCATCATTATGTTCTGCTAATTATGTTAGTATCATGTGTATTACACGGGTAGAATAAAAAAATATAATAAATATTTCTCAACTAAAATTTAAACACTATAAGATTATAATTAAATATGATATGTGATTAAAATTTTATATATTTAATACTTTAAGTAATAAAATAATTATATTTAATACTAGTAGTGGGTCGGTCCTGTGGCCGGGGTTTTCCCCGGTCGAACGCTAAGCCAAACTCTGATGCCTAGTGGGCTCGGTTAAGACAACACATTGGCCAGAGTGAGGTGTGGGTCTCTCCGTTGGGGGATGTGTGATATCTCCCAAAATTTATAAAGTTGTCGTTCGAAAAAAAAAACTAAAATTTAAACACTATAAGATTATATTTAAATATGATGTGTGTTTAAAATTTTACATATTTAATTAATACTTTAGGTAATAAAATAATTATATTATTTTTTTAAATACTAAGTTTTTCAATTTTCGTTTATTTATACATTTCATTTTAAAAAATTGTTTTTGAAATTTTGTATTTTATAATAATTTAATTTTTAAGTTTTTTTAAGATTAATATATTTTTAATGTATTTAAAAAAAAATTATAATTTTAAAATATATAAAAAGTTTATTTAATATTTAGTACTATTATTTAATATGAGAGACTTGGGGGAAATTAAAGTTAAGGTGATCTAGAAACATGACACGTGTCTTAAAAAACCATTATTTATTAAAATAGATAGAATAGATTCCCAATATAAACCTCTGTTTGAACGTTTCTGGAAGAAGATAATTGGACCTCGTAACCTTTTAATTTTCTTGCTAAATAATCTTTAGTTAACGTTGCCTCCTTTTTTTTTTTTTTTTAAAGATTGGCATAAAAGAGGCTCAAATTGGAAAATTGTTGGTACTTGCGGTTTCAATTATGTTTAAAGTAATGTTTTTGTATAAAAACATCACTCTCGTGGGCTATGCATACATACATGTTTAAAATGGAACTAAGATAATGTTTGGGATTGCTTGTGACACAAATTTGTCTCCTTATTGCATCATATTTAATTAAGGTGTTTTATCTGTCCTTTTGGGAAGAAAAAATCATGCGGACAGTGTTTTTCATAAACAATTCAAAATCTTAATAAAAATGACATTTCATGATATCACGTTATTGGTTTTCAACTTACTGTTTTATCATAAACCTATACAATAACTATCATGAACACGGTTTTTTTAAATATTTTTGTTTTTAGTTTCATTTTTCCTAACGTCACGTTTTTACTAGATATCATTGTCAGGCCCGGCCATAAGGGTGTGCGGGAAATCTTCAGGGCAATGGCGGATCTAGTGCATTGGGTGTGGGTTCACGGGAACCCATCCCGTTTCGAAGATTTAGTAGAAATTTTATGTTTTCGAAAAGCTAGGTATGGTGAACTCACAAATATTTTTAAGAGTAAATCCTCTCTGTACGTGTTCAGATATGAATTGTTTGTATATTCATCTGTCAGTTTCTTTCTATGACACATCATCAAGCAAAATTGTAGTTATTGGCTGTTAAGCTCTCGGGTCAAGTTAATTTTGGTCATATAAACTTAGCAATTTTAGTTTAGGTTTTCGGGCGTTGCCCCAAACCCCACAAGGAACGTTGCCCCCTGACCCATGCATGTAGAGTGGCCAAAGGGACAGCTTATAGGGGCGAGCCTGCCTTGATTCCCGCCTGGTCCATAACTCAAAGATATTAAACGAGCGTGCACTTTGCACCTTTGAACTCTTTAATGACGAATTTTTTTTAATGATTGACTTAATATATCACACTGTTATTAGATGATGAACATTATAGGATCTGAACTGTCAAGCCGAGCCAACAATTTTATGTCCGGTTTTATTTAATTGAAACATTTGAAAATAGAAAACTCACTGAAAAAATTTCCAGGATCCGTCACCGCTTAAGGGGCCTGAAATCTTGAATATTTTTGTTTTTTTTTTCTTAACGTTATGTCTTAAGGGGACTGAAATCTTGAATAATTTTGTATGTATTTTATATATAAAGTTATTTAAAACAAAACACCACTTTACTAAGTAAAAAACATCATTTTCTATTTAAAAAGAAGAATAATTGTCACAATAATTATGTTTTTTATTGACTAATTTTATCCCAGTTATTTACTTATGAATTTTTTATATGTAATCGTCAGACAAGGGATACGACTCACGAGAACAAGAACATGAGAAAAGCAATCGTCAAACAGACAACATCTTGCAACATGCGTGCTCGGCAGCTCGTCGCCAACTCTCATAGTCTCATTCTCTGATCTCTCAATTGACAATCAGTTTGAACATTTGAACCGCTATGCAATCAGTTCTCTGGTCTCTCTATCGATCTGGTTTTGGTCTAATTTGTTTCTACAATATTCTTTGTTGGGGCCAGAAGGTTAATTTAAGGAGATTCAAAATTGAGTCTTCTTTGCTAGGGCCTAGGAGTCCCATGACCGGGCCCGTGCACGAAAACGGGCATAACTTGTGTGGTTGATGGACCGGTCATGGGACTCCAAGAACATAAAATCCTGTTCTTCCACATCATTCCCTCCCGGGCAGACAAAATTCGCCCTCGAATCAGTAACAAGGCCATCATCAGACGAATCTTCATAAAAAGGTAGTAAGTGCTTCACATTGAACACATCTGAACAATGAATGTGGCTTGGCAATTTCAGACGATAAGCATTAGGGTTGATCTTCTGCACAATCTCCACTGGCCCAATCTTCTTAGCTGACAGTTTGTTATAATCTCCAACTGAAAAACGATCTTTAGTCAAAACAGCCCAAACAAAGTCACCTTCTTCGAAATCAACATGTCTTCCTTTTAGATCCGCAGCTATTTTGTATTTCATGTTAGATTTGGTCAAATTATCATGAACTGTCTTGTGAACCTCATGCAACCCCTCAACAAAATCTTGAACCTTCTTGGGGACAGAACTAGGGGTAGGAAGTAACATCAAATCAAGTGGACCTCTTGGTTTAGCAGAATAAACTACCTCAAATGGGCTGAATCCAGTACTCCGGTTCACAGCATGATTGTGAGCAAATTCAGCTTGACATAGTTTCTAATCCCAGCTCTTCACATGATCCCCCACAAGACACCTCAAAAGATTACCAAGTGACCTGTTGACAACTTCAGTTTGCCCATCAGTTTGAGGGTGATAGGCACTGCTGAAATTAAGCTGAGTGTTAACCATCTTCCACAAGCTACGCCAGAAATGACTCAAGAACCGGGTGTCCCGATCAGAAACAATAGAGGATGGGAGACCATGCAGACGGTAGATATCCCGAAAGAACAACTGAGCCACATTAACCGCATCTGTTGTCTTCTTGCAAGGAATAAAATGAACCATCTTTGAAAACCGATCAACAACTACAAAGATCGAATCATTACCCCGTTGAGTACGTGGCAACCCCAACACAAAATCCATGCTAATGTCCCGCCAAGGCAGTGAAGGAACAGGTAAAGGCATATAAAGACCCGCATTGGTAGCTGTGCCCTTTGAAACTTGACAAATCCTGCAACGTTTAACAAACCGGTCTACCTCCTTGCGAATAGTAGGCCAAAAGTAAGAAGACTGTACCAACTGCAAAGTACGATCTCTCCCAACATGTCCTTCACCATGTAGCTCCTTAATAATTTGAAGGCGGAGACTTGAATCAGGAATGCATAAGCGATTTTCTTTGAAAAGGAAACCATCATGCAAAAGAAAATATGTCCTCCTTCCAGACTGCACATCCTGCAAAATAACAGAAAAGTAAGGGTCTGTTGTAAGCTGCTCCAGGAGGGAGTCTAGCCCGGGCACAACAACCCTCATAGAAACCAGCAGATTACTCCTCCTGCTCAAGGCATCTGCCACTCGGTTCGAAACACCCGACTTATGCTTCACCACAAAAGTAAACTTCTCTAAGAAAGCCATCCATCGTGCATGCTTGTGTGATACTTTATCTTGACTTCGAAGGTGCTTCAGAGAATCATGGTCTGTAAATAACACAAACTCTTTGTGGAACAAATAATGCCGCCAATGTTTCACAGCTTGGACAACTGCATAGAACTCCACGTCATAAGTGTTGTAACGTAATTTTGGACCTGTCAAATTCTCACTGAAATAGGAAACAGGCCGCCCCCCTTGACTCAGGACTGCCCCAATCCCATTCTTCGATGCATCTGTATGCAGCTCAAAAACCTGAGAAAAATCTGGTAGTACTAAAATTGGAGCTGTTGTAAGCTTCTCTTTTATTAATTGAAAAGCCAACTCAGCCTCCTCAGTCCACACAAATGAATTACCCTTCATGCAATCAGTCACCGGTGCCATGAGAGAACTGAAATTACGAATGAACCGTCTATAGAATGAAGCAAGACCATGAAAGCTGCGGACTTCAGTTATTGTAGTTGGTGTTGGCCAATGTCTAACAGCCGCAACTTTGGAGTCATCCACCTGAATACCCTCCCCAGAAACAACATATCCTAAAAATAGGACCTTGGGTGTCATGAACACACACTTGTTCTTTGCTGCATACAAACTATCCCTGCGCAGTAAGGATAAAACCTGTCTCACATGCCCAAGATGTTCATCAAAGTTACAGCTGTAAATAAGGACATCATCAAAATATACAACCACAAACTTGCCAATAAGTGGCCTAAACAACTGGTTCATCACACGCATAAACGTACTCGGAGCATTGGATAACCCAAAAGGCATAACCAACCACTCATACAACCCTTCGCGAGTCTTGAAGGCTGTCTTCCATTCATCACCAGGTCTAAGACGAATCTGATAATAGCCACTCTTTAAATCCAGATTTGTGAAAATGGTGGCTCCACTAAGCTGGTCAAGTAAATCGTCAAGTCGTGGGATGGGAAATCTATACCGCACAGTAATCTTGTTAATTGCACGACTATCAACACACATGCGCCAAGTCCCATCCTTCTTAGGAGTCAACAAAGCAGGAACAGCACATGGGCTCATGCTTTCCCGAACATACCCTTTGGAAATCAAATCCTCAACCTGTCTGCGCAATTCCTCATGCTCCTTTGGACTCATTCGATAGTGGGGCTTGTTAGGTAACTGAGCACTTGGTTCTAAATCAATGTGATGCTGGATGTCCCGTAAGGGTGGGAATCCAGCAGGTAAATCATCAGGAAACACATCATCAAACTCTTCAAACAGTGGAACCATAGCCTCAGGAACTTCAACTTCTTCAGATACATCCTTCCCAATCAACAAGAAAACATTATCTGCTTCCTCTAACTCACACTGAAACTGTGTAATAGTTAAAAGATTACCAGATGGTTTCGGGGTTAACTCCTTTGGTTTGGTTGGAACAAGGGTTATCTTCACACCACCAAACATGAAACTGTAAGTATTGCTCCGCCCATTGTGTTCTATGTTACGATCATATTCCCAAGGTCTACCCAACAGCAAATGACAAGCATCCATAGGGACCACATCACATAAGACATCATCTTTGTAAGTGGACCCAACAGAGAATTGGACTAGGGCTCGTTTGGATACCGTTACCTCGCCTCCTTTCTTAAGCCACTGAAGCTTATAAGGTTTAGGGTGATTCTCAGTTTTCAAGGCCAACTTTCGAACTGCCTCTTCAGATATTAAATTATCACAACTTCCAGAATCAATGACAAATGTGCATACCTTTCCCAAAACAGTGCACGTTGAGTGAAAGATATTATGCTTAAGCCAATCATCACCATCTGCCTTTGGGGCATAGCAAGATCGTCTAACCACTAAACTCACCCCTACGTCACCGGTCACAATCTCCTCCTCGTACTCAGGCTCTTCATCATACACTGGAGTCTCTTCATGTTCCTCATACTGCTCATCATCCGATTCAACAAACATATTTCTTTTACCCGCTCTCTTACATTCTGACTGGCGATGGCCAGTTTCACCACAGTTAAAACATTTGAAACCACTGCTACTACTAGCCCCCTTAAAAGTAGATGGCCCCGTATTGTTACCCCCTGATCTCTGTTGATTTGGCGCGACACGTGGTGCCCCACCAGCAGGTACAGAACTTCCTCCCGTAGGGGCAGAAGACATAAGGCCACCCCCCCGACGGTTTTGTTTCTCAAATGCCAATGCCCTTTGGTGTGCCTCCGGAATGGTCAATGGATCGAATAGGTTTACAAAGTCCATAATATGAACCCTTAAACCCCCAATATAACGAGCAACAAGTTGTTCTTCTGGTTCTTGGATATCATTTCTAGCAATCAACTGGTAAAATTCGGTTGTATAGTCATCAACAGATTTCGTACCTTGTTTCAGATTCTGCAAACGTTGGTACATCAATCTTTGATAATTATGAGGCAAAAAATTGGACCTCAAACACTTCTTCATTTTGGCCCACGTTGCTATTCTTGATTTCCCGAGTCTATTTCTTGTCAACTTCAACTGCTGCCACCACGCCGATGCCCTACCACGCAGCCTGGTAGCGATCAAAGCCACACGCTTGTTTTCAGGAACCTCCTTGAATTCAAAAACCTCCTCTACAGTCGTCAACCAATCAATAAACCCTTCCGGGTTCAGACTGGTCCCATCAAATTCGGGAATATCAACCCTTAAACCCGCATCCCAACGTCTATTACCATCTCCATGCCCCCTTCTACGTTGACCCCTTGGTTCCTCCTCGGAAGCCGAACCATCATCAGAAAAAAACGGGTTATCAAAATCAGACCCTTCGGCTTCCCGCCTTCTTTGGTTCATCATATCATTCATCCGATCAGCCAACTGATCAACTACTTGACCCAGTCGCTGTTCCACCCGTGCCATCAATCGCTCCTCCATCTCCCGTTCATACACATCATCCAACGGTCTCTGGTTTCTTCTTGGAGGCATTTTGAGCCAGGAATTTGGCTCTGGTACCACCTGATGTAGCGGAAACGTAACACAAAAGATAGATAGGTAGATAATCACGTTGATTCTGAGAATACCCGTGAAATTCCAACCCTCCCAATGAACAACCCAAAGGTTTCAAAGGAATTTGAAGTGAAAAGTTTTATTCTATCAGCCATAATCATCTCAATTACAACTAGAAGGTTTAAATATAGTGCAGAAATTGAAAACGGCCAACAGGAAAGACCAACAGACTAGAAGATGTAAAGTCTTTAGGAAAGACCAACAGACTCAACATTAATACATATAACTTTGGCAATATAGGATTGTGCTCAAATAATAACCCACTCTTAAAGCAATAATCCAGATAACTTTGGCAAGATGAAGCCAAATCTTGATTTTTTTTAACATCATTGTAACATAATTAGAACACTGTGTTCTTTTATGAGTTTGCGAAATTCATCACCGTTTAAGAGATATCATCGTTGTAAGTTTTAGTCCTAAAACAGTTACAGTGCTGTAAATCAAAAACTTACAACGATGATATCTCTTAAACGGTGATGAATTTTCACAAACTCATAAAAGAACATAGTGTTCTAACTGTGTTACAATGATGTTAAAAAAAATTCAAGATTTGGCTTCATCTTGACAAAGTTATATGGGTTATTGCTTTAAGAGTGGGTTATTATTTGAACACTTCCCTATATATCTTACTATCTTACTACTATATATAATAGATATTGGGGAGAGACTATGAAATCTCTTAAAATTAAGAGATGTACAACTTATTAAACTTGTGTTACTGCCATTCTATGCAAAAACCGTATTCATACATATTCGTTGTCCTACTATCCCCTTTTCCCTTTCTCCTTTCCCTGAACTTCGTTTACCTTATTTGCTTCTTTAACCTGATGAAGAAATCGCCAGATCAAGGCTCAAACCCTTGTTGATTTTTTCCTCCTTAATCAGTTAATATCTGAACCAGATCAAAGGGACATCGCTTCTAAGGCAAGAAGACGAAAGAAGTATTATTCTTTTCTTGGCTTCTTCGCTTGAATCAGTCAAGCACGAAAAAAGCAATCTTTCAAGAGAATTGGCTGCACATTCAAATATTTGAAATTTTGAATCTGTCCCTTAAAGATGGCTTCCTCTCTTCAATCAGATGTTGCCTCAGATATTGGTCCTCCTGTGCTTGCCTCTCCGAAGCTTCCTTAGAAATTGGTATGCCACATAAATTTAATTAACCTTAATTTTATACATCGTTTAACCTAATTTTTCTACCTTGTTGAAACACAACCTGCTTCAGACCACCACCACTGCCAGTCCATGTGGTTCAGAGGTTCTCTTGTGTTTGTCTGTTTGAAGTTGCCTCATAATTTGGTATGCCTCCTCAAATTTGTCGGCTTAACCTGTTCATGTGCTCTGCCTTTTGAACCTAATTTTTTGGTTAATATGTAATATTTGTATTGATTCATTTACTCATATATGATGATACATAATTTGAGTGTGTTCCTCCATTGATTAGTCTGCTTAAGATCCTAATATTGAATCTATTGAATTTGTATAAATTTTAATAACTAGATGGACATTATGAATTTTAGTTGGTTTACTTTTGCATTCACATTCCAAGAGACATTTAGGTAAAGACATCCAAACTTCCTACAACATAATCATATAAGCTTTCTTGCATCATATTCTCTTATTTCTATTTTGTCACACCCCCACCCCTCGTCACCTCGTGTCTGGTCCGACGTCACCGACCCGGTTGCGGAAGCATAGTGGTGATGTCTCCGAGGTGAGGGGTGACTTACTTGAACCGATATCATAAGCGCACAGATTAACTTTAAGTACATACATTACAAGGATGTCGCAACCACAATTACATTACAACTAAGTTTGTTTAATTACAACACTAGTTATTCAAGTGCAAGTATTCCAAAAGTGCATCCTCACCGACTATTACTGCTTACCTGCAAAAAGGTTTGAGTTTGAAACGTCAGCACAAAGCTGGTGAGTTCGACAGTTCAATTTAAAACAATATGATATGATAAGCATGTTCTCAAAAGTTCAGTTCCGGATAACCATGTGACCTGTATCTAGTTCCTTTCGGACGTCTAGTTTAGTTCTCAAGATATTACCCGTCGGTACATATCTTAGTGCCTCATTATCTTAATGTCTATCATACCATTAAGAAGTTCAGGAAACAGATAACAAACATTCACACAAGGGGAGATGCAATCCTCCCAGCGAATGGGGTGTCGACCAATAGTACTATCAATGTTTTCTGTTCGGCCACACATGGATTCACTAGATACAGTTCAAGAATGAGGACTTTCAGTTCCATGATAGAGTTCAGTCTTCAGGCAAAATCCCATGAAATCCCACAAAATCACATGAAATCACACAGATATCATTGATGCATATCATATGTTCAGACAACAGTTTGCAGAGTTTCCCCGATGTTTATAAAAGATTAAAAATAAAAGGGGGTTGTACGTAACTCACCTGATAATTCGATAGTAGCAGAATATCACACAAATCGATGATAATATGATGATTCTGCATTTAGTTTATGTTTAATGAGTTATTAATGTTCCAACTCACTGATTAAATCTCTCTGAACGTACAATGTCAAGGACATTGCCTTGAAAGTCATCAAACTGATGTTTAGTATTTAATTACATATTTTAATGTAATATCATGCAATGTATGATAAGGTAGGAACCTATACTGATTCAGGTTCCCAATACTAAGTTGATGACTCACTTGATTAATCAGTATAATCTCAGATTAACCAAATAGTTAATGTTATTGATTATAATTGCTAAGATAGTCTCTAGACAATTTAATGGCTTAGGAATGATTAATCCTTGTTATTGATTACCCAAATATCATGGAATATCACAATGCAGTATTAGAGTAGGTTTAATAACCATGTTTAACATACTAGTCTGACTGTTATCAGAAACATCAGACAGTCGTTCCAATGAGTATGTTAATGATTGTGATTAGTTTAAAACACTCAACTTTCACGTTGCATGTTAAAGATTAATCAAACTAATCACATACATAGTCACAACCAAATGGTTTAAACCATTATAACCATTGTTATGATTCCATGCAAACCGGGCATTACAACGGCTCAAAACAAGGATTTACCCATTAACAGTTCGAGTTTGTCACTCAAAATCAATCCTAGCCATCATCTAAGCAATAATCAACAATCCTAACTATATCATTACGTTCAAAACTAAGATTTAATCATTCATAATCAAACCAGAAGGTTTAAAATGAACCATTACCTAATCTGACGGGTTCCAACGGATGAAATGATGATCAGAACTTGTTTTAACGCTTCTGGATGTGATCTAAACGTCCCGGAGGCTTCGAAACAGAGATTTGATGAATTTGATGAAGATTTTTCGTGAGTTGAGGCTGGTTTCGTCGATGGTTGAAGATGAAATGAGGATGAGAACAAAAATCCTGATCTTTATGCAAGTTGCCGAACAACTTGACCCCTGGCGCATCGCCTGACGCCCCGCACCCAACCTAGGCGTACCGCGCGGCCCCTTCCCGGCCTTCCAGAAGTTTTTGAACCCGCGCGCATCGCCTAGGTCACTCACACAACCTGGGGCGTACCGCCCCAGGGTAATTTCACCCGTTTTTCGACGAAAACTTCATTTTGCGATTCCGAACAATCCGTAACTCCGTTTCGCGCACCGTTTTCGCCTACGTTCACCATTTTTCACATACTATCATCCCATATTAATTTCGGTGACCAATTCAACGCGGATTTTAAACACGATCAAATGTGCTCAATTCGTTGCTGACGTAATTCTTTGTACACGATTATCACATATTTACTGTTATATTTAAGGTACAACCTATGTTTTTTTGTTACCAATTTATTTGTTCTGATTAGTTGGTGTGTATAAAAATTTGGCACTTTTTTTCTCAACATGATGCATTGTTTGTACTTAGTGCATGTCAAAATGTGTTTTGTTCATCTCCAAACATGCCAAGTTTGGTTTGTTGACCTGAAATACTTATATGATAGGTTTATTGGTATATATTGAAAAATGTTTGGCATGGGTGAGTGCTTAAGTTAACGAAACAAATTTGTTAAGTAATCATCAAATCTTATATACAATAAAAGTTAAATTAAAAAATTTTAAAGACTTGAGAAAGGTAAGTAATATTTTATACAGTTAAAAAGAGAGTTTAAAATTTTTTTAAAGTTGATGAAGTGGAAGATTGATGCAAAAGCAAAAGGGTTTAATGGATCAAATCTAAATCTTGAAAAGAAAAAAGTGATGGTGAAAAAATAAAAAAGATAAAAGAAGATGCAGATGAGAATATCCCAGATGTGGTGATGTAAAGGATGATTGGCAGGATATTATTCAACGTGAGAATGCCTTTGATAATTGGTTTTGGCATGTTGCTGTAGGTGTTAGTGTTATAAAGGATCAAAATTGATGACAAATTCTATGTTGGGTGCTATTTTTGAAATCTTTTATAACATGTGGAGCTGCAACACTTGGGATTGCTTATGGCACTTTGTCTACCAGTTGGGATGGCTGACAGCTGAGAATAAATGTTGAATTCTTGGCTTTGAAGAAGCCAAGAAAAATTGGGTTCAGATGTGGGAAGAAGATGATTTTGGTAATGTTTGTGTTCAAAAATTGTTTTGATATGGTGATATTACATCTTTTAGTAATTTGACTGCTTAATTTCAATGTAGATTAGTTTTGACCATTGACTCCTTGTTTGTTTGAGCTGTGATTTTTTTTTTTTTTTACTTTTTCTAGGTGAGGTCTTCTGTCATGGTCCCTCCATATGTTTTGAAAAATGTTTGGTTCTTTTGTTTCTAGGTAAGTTTCTAGCATTGGTTCACCCATTTGAAGGATGCAGCTAAACTTTTTTAAAGTTGTAGCTCTTACCAATTTGAAGTGGCCTACAATTTTTCAGGTTTTGCTCTTACATCTTATTGGTTATACTAATCATACTTAATTTTGTGTGAATTGATTAGGATGATTAAAATGCTTGACACCATAAGTGTTTATATAATTGAAATCAAAGCCCTTACATTGAATTTCAACAACTTTTATTTTAGTGCAGAACCCTAACATTTGAGCTTCAACATATCTTGCTTTCGAATCGACTGATAACATTTATTATATGAACAATTACGTTTTACTAATTCATCTATGTAAAGATAATTCAATTATTAGGAATTGATATATGAACCACAAGCTCTTAAACAGTTAAACTTCTTTGTTTAACCAATTCTTGAGAAAAAAGTTTGTATCATCACCACATCATGTTATGTTTTTTTATAGGATCAAATGGGAAAGGTACATTTTTTGATCTGAAATTGTAGAGCTATCAGCTATGGTGTTCAATGATCACAGGTCGTTAATCATGTTATTAATTTTTATGCAACTTTTAATATGATGCATAAAGTATGGGTTAGTTACTATTACGTGGGATTCAGATGCAACTAATTTATGCAAATGGAGTTGGAGTTATAGCAACGTGCAAGGTATCTTTTCAATTTCATTCATATTGTTTTTGTGAATAATTTTAAACTTTGGTAGTACCATTATGACAATGTTTTTGTGGCTTTTATTTAAATCTGATATTCATGCTTATACTCATTTTTAGACAAATTTAAGTTTTTTCTCACATTTTATGCAAACTTTGTCACTTTTAATTGTACCTTAAGAGCATCCTTTGTGTTGGTCCATTGGATCACAAACAGAACATTTATCTTTTCTTTGCAACAACTCCCAACAAGTATCACACACAAGTTGGTAAACTTTCCACATACTAATATTATTTTCAATATTTAGTAATTATTTACATCTTAAATTTTATCACACACAAGTTGGTAAACTTTCTTATGTTCGGTCCAGTTAGAATATATCCCTTTAACTTTTTTCTAAGTTAACATGAGTAGGTTAATTTTGCATATTTATGCTTATGCGTAATAAATGAAAATTTTGTATTATATTAAGAGATAGGATGACATACCGTTACTTCTTCACAAACCAAGGCCAATATTGAGATCCTAGGATCATTTAGAGTAGTTGCATAACGAGGTCATCAATATCAGAACTGGGTTCTAGGTTTGATTAATCAACCATTTGCAAGTAAACGCTATCTATGTTCTCAATGTACGTATGTTTATTGTTTGTAACCTAACAGTATGGCTTTAATGATTTATTGTTTATTGTTCGGCTTTATGTACATCTTTAGTCACTTCACACTTAATTATTGTTTATTGTACGAAAAAGAAACTAACGAGAGCACTCACAAGAACCTAATAAATTAACAACAAAAGAACACCACGTTGGACATTGTCGTTTTAGCCGCCGCACCGCGCGGGTTCCCTACTAGTGTGTGTGTGTGTATATATATAGGGGATGGTTCCATTGTTAACCCTCCCTTATTGCGAGAACCCGGCATTTTTTGCCCGAATGTTTGTTTTTTTTTTTCATGGTTTTTGTTATACATAAATAGGGGGGTTTCTTTTTTTATGTTTTTGCTAATTCATCACCGTTTAGAAATTATTTACAACCGTAAGTAAGTGTAACTTACACTTACTTACGGTTGTAAATAATTTCTAAACGGTGATGAATTAGCAAAAATATAAAAAAAGAAACCCCCTATTTATGTATAACAAAAACCATGAAAAAAAAAGATTCGGGCAAAAAATGCCGGGTTAACACGGGTTCTCGCAATAAGGGAGGGTTATTATTTGATCCTTCCCCTATATATATATATATATAGAGAGAGAGAGTAAGGTTATTGTACAAAACATTAATTTTGTAAAAACAGTGAGAAACGATCTGAACCTTTGATGCGTTATCATCAATGATTATTAATGAACTAGTAGCATGATTGTAATTAATATGTTGTTTAAAATAGAAATAAGAGCATAAAAGGAATTTCCATATTTGCAGATATCATGCTATCCATTAAATCAGGATCCATTACTATTTTTAAGGAATAAGCCGGTTTCATTTTCGCTATGTGCTATTAGTACATGAAGCGTATATCAGCACATGAAACGTATATTAGCACATTCACATAATATGTGCTATTAATACATGTAAGCATATATCAGTTCATATACATAATATGTGATATTAATACATGATATATAGCACATATCAGTACATATATATCAACATATAATAGCACTACAAAATATGTGCTTTGGCGTTTAAAGTTACAACATGTCAGCACACAACAACACTAAAAATATGCTAAATAATTATTCTATCATTCATACCAGCACATATCAACAAATTATTTAACGATTTATCAATTTAACAAATTATTAAAACTCCATGTTCACATCGTTCTACATAAAATAGCACAAGCTATCACATAACAGGACATATTAACACTCATCCATCCAATTTTACAACGCAACTCAAAATCTCAATCCCTGCGATTTTTTTTTTATTTTGATTCGTATTTGATGTAATCGAATTTGTTTTTTTTTATGATTATACAAGATATAATTTTAATTTTTGAAATAGGTTCAATCAAGGAAAGTGATTACCCACTTTCCTATTTTCATGCAAAAATTAAAAATCATTTTAATACAAATTGCCTATATTACCCTTTTATATTAATTAATTAAAATGTTACATGTCAACACTTTATTGGTTCCTACCATTTTTACAAAAAACTCTATTTGTATGTGAACCTACTCCTATATATATATATATAGAACTAGTTAGGAACCCGCGCAATGCAGCGGAATTAACAATTTACAACATGTTACTTCTTTTTTGTTAATTTATCAATGCCATGAGCCTTACATTTACTTGTTCTGTAACAAGTGCTATTGTCATCAATGTAAGTCAAAGAAGTCCTCTTGTCAACATGATTAAATGGAAAAAAAAAATATATATATATATATATAGACCCTGACAAAAATAAGAAAATATTAATCATAAAGTTAGTAATTTAAAATAAAAATCCAAACACAATAGTAAGAATGTATTAGTCATGAACATAGGAAAATAAAAATAAAATCTTTGTCAACTACTTGAATTGTTATAAGATGGATATACATTCATTATTGATTGCTTTAAAGACTGTACATTCTGAAAAGTAACATTAGAAAGTTATACCATCTGAAATATAATATTAGAAAGTTATATACCTTTGACCAAATAGGTTGTTAAAGTGAAAATCATCTAATTATGCAAATATCACATAATATACATGGGGATACAACTATCGGTTGAGAACTGCATTTCTTTCTAACCATTTAAGGCATATTGAGTATCAAAAGCTAACATTTAAAAGTAAATTTATAATTTCAGAAGACATCACAAATCATCACACGGAGAAGTGATCAGACCTTTTATTTTGTTGTTGAATAGGTCCCTATGCCAAAAGGCTTTACTTGAGTAAATCTAGTTCCATACACAAACAAAGCCAACCAAAAGAGAGAAGGATAGTCACTTTACTATTGAAGACCAATTTACAAAATACAAGTCGGGTTGACTTGAATAATGTTTGTACACAAAAATTGTGTGTTCTTATATTATTTGAATGCTAATATAACTTTGTGAAAAAAAATATAGAAATTCTATGTATTATAATTAATTAATTACAAATTTTGCAAGCAATTCAAACCCATGAGGTGGAACCTATTGTTTGTTGATATCAAAATAGGCACATTGGTCTAGTATTCTAAGAATGTACTTTCCTTTTCTTTGAATGAAATTTGAGCCCAGATTTTAGGTGTGTTGGCCTCTTCTCCAAGTGATTATGGATCACCATTTTATTTCAACAGTCAACATCTATTCCAATAAATTATTTCAAACATTATCATTAGATAAAGAACTTATAAAACCCCTTTCTAGCTAAAACATATGTTCAAACAAACACACAATTAGAAAAACAGGGTTCAAGAATTTACATGCACAGACAGCTATTTAGCATTCTATGCGTCACGATTGCGCGATCTATACATGTCATATGACACTTCAATATTTTTGTCAAGTAAAACTTTCTTCCATTTTTCAATCAGCAATTGCCATGCATATGCAGAACCAAACAATTTCACATGCATGTCTTCAACAGCAAGCTATGAACCAGCAACCTAAAGCTCTACAAATAACAAAAGCCAAGACAAGAGTCAAATTTCTTTCATGTCAAATCAAGGTTATAATGTGTGTGTGTGAATTTTCTATCACTATTAAAGAAAAAATAATTATAATGATAAAAACAGAAGACATAAGATCAAACCTTCACCATATAATTGTTCAAAGCGGGCAACAATATGTTTTCCAGCATATCTTTTCAATGCATTGAGATGAACCTTTATTCGACCAAGCAACACTTCACTCTGATCGCCCATAGATGTTTGAAGAACCTTTTGAAGAACGTAATTTACTAATTGGTCTTTCACCATCCCCTACAACATCAAAATCACACTAACAAAATGATCTTTCACAATTCAGTGTTGAAAACCAAGAATTGACTAAAAAGATTGAAAGCAAGTCACCATTTGACATTAATATATTAATTATTGATTAAATCCTTTTACATACAACAAAGAAAATTAAATATATGCACATTAGAAAAAGATTACTCACTAACAAATTATCGTCATTATTAAGCCAATGATTTCTTCAATCAAGATTCCCCTTGCGGTAGAATCTGTGCATATTCCAAACACTTCTCCATTACATTTGATGCAAATTTATGTTGGCTTAGTTGTACAACATGGTGTGCCAACTTGTGTGCAATTTGGTATACTCTCAATACACTTTTGTATCACTTGATTCCATCTTTTTTGGTATACTTTCAATACACTGCCAAATTAGTAGCCAAAGTGGGTTGTTAAACAACAACAGATGAAATACGACCAAGTAAAGCAGACAACTCAGGGTTAGCCTGCAAACAAATTATAATTACAAGTAGTACTTAATCTGATGATCGTTGAGAAGTAAACTTGTGAAGTGAAGTAGAATATCCAAGAAGAAACATATATTTTTTTACATCAACACCACCAAATAAACCAATCCTTCCTCCAATTTTGATGGGTTTGTTCAATTTATATTTAAGGTGAGTAACCCATATACCACACTCCTATCTAGTGCAAACTGAAACAAATGCGAATCTTTAATTTCGAATTTAGAAAAAATGAGTTTTGTTGTTGACACTCCCTTGTATACACCACTCCCTTGTTTACACCACTCATTATTTGGTAATTGATTACAGGTAATATGGTCAGGTTACTTTGTGAAAATGATGACATGGTATGTATGCAGGTATGTATATGCATATGCTGTAATTTTTGTGCTTTATTTGGTTCCTAAAGTTTGCTGCATGATTCTATTTAAGGCTGGGTTAGAACTTTGCTTTTAACATAAATACATACATATACATATAGTCACTTTGTTTCCATTGTGTTCTTCATTTTGAGCAACATAGTATGCAGTGAAGAGAAAGGCTGTTGGGATTTGGGGCTGTAAGGACTGTGGTAAAGTCTAAACTGGAGGTGTCTATACTTTGAAGTAACAATCTTCTTCCTTCATTTACTAAAGAACATATACATACATACATACATACATGCATGCATGCATGCATGCATGCATACATACATGCAGATACAAACAGATACATACATACATACCTAAACATACATACATACATACATACTTTAACACATACATACATGCTTATAAATACTTACTTATACATACATACTTAAACACATACATACATAATTAAGGAGAATACATACTTAACTCTTTGTTTTTAATTTTTGAACTGAAGTAGAAAGCTGTTAAGGACCAAGTTTCTCACTTCGTTTCCATTGTGTTCTTCATTTTGAACAACATAGTATGAAATGAAGAGAAAGGCTGTTGGGATTTGGGGCTGTAAGGACTTCGGTAAAGTCAAAGCTGGTGGTGCCTATAATTTGAAGTAACAATCTTCTTCCTTCGTTTACTTAAAAACAGATACAAACAGATACTTACATACAGATTCAAACAGATACATAAAGATATTTACATACATACATACAAACAGATACATACATACTTAAACATATACATACTTACTTAAGGAGAAAGCTGTATGCATACAAACAGATACATACATATATGCTTATACATACAAGACATTGCAAGACAAATGATCAACTTGACCAATTTGAACCAAATAGAACTTCAATTTCTGATTTTAGTAACGTAACATACAAAAATGACACAGGTTATAGAGGCATACCAGTTTCTGTGTCAGCTTCAAAGAACAACACGATGGAAGAGTGATCGTGGTCTGAGCATGCATATTGAAATTGAAGAGCATGAACATAAATTAGGTTAAAATTCGAACAAAAAAAAAGGTTTAAACCATGAACAAAAATTGGGTTAAAAATTATTCTAAGACATACCAAGATTGAAGAGCAGCAAACGCAGTGAGGTGTGGGGGTCCGATTGAAGAGAGCCTTCCTATTTAAAGAACAAATTCAAGATTTCAAACATTTGAATTTGGAGCCAAATTTCTTTATAATCTGCTCTAATCGGTTCTCTTGATTCAGAATAGAAGAAAAGATGAGAAGATGCTTACCACTTTCATCTTAATGCTTCAGCCGATTGCTTCAAGATCTGGTTCTCAACTTTCAATCTCATTCACCTGGTTAACATATTAACCGATTTAGGTAACAATAATCAAAGAGAAACGATGATAGATCAAAGGATTACCTATTTGGGATATTTGAAGCTAAAAATGGTATAACAATTTTGGGGGAGAAGGAATGTAAATAACAGGGTTTCAACCCTCATTTGAGAACGATGGCAATACAATTGTGAAGTGAAGCTTAGATTGGTGGTACCATAGGCTTGTGAAGTTGTATTTTTCTTAAATTTAAGACACTTGACTTCTATCTCACCAAAATTCATTATATAATAGTATAGATAGATCATTTGAAAACCACTTCTTAGTGCGAAAACCGTGAAAATCATGCAAAAATAATGTAAAAAACGTATTTTTTTGAAATTTTTTTTACAGGTTTGTAACACTATTGGGCGCATTTTTATAAAAAAAAAAATCAAAAAAGCGCCGACCAAATATTTTAATTTTTTTTTATAAAATCATGTGAAACATACGTAATGCTGCGTTAAATCTGACAAAAAAAAAATTATGTTTTGTTACGTATGTTTTACATGGTTTTATAAAATATTTTTTTAAAAAATAAATAACACTATTGAGCGCATTTTTATAAAAAAAATCAAAAAAGCGCCTACCAAATATTTTAAATTTTTTTTTATAAAATCATGTGAAACATACGTAACGCTGCGTTAAATCTGACAAAAAAATTTTATGTTTTGTTACGTATGTTTTACATGGTTTTATAAAATATTTTTTTTAAAAATATTTGGTCGGCGCTTTTTTGATTTTTTTTTTTTATAAAAATGTGCCCAATAATGTTACAAACCTGTAAAAAAAATTTCAAAAAAAAACGTTTTTTACATGATTTTTGCATGGTTTTCACAGTTTTTGCACTAAGAAGTGGTTTCTAAATTATCTATTCCCTATATATATATGTTTATATATTTATAGGGGAGGGTTCCATAGAAACCTCCATTTTAGAGAAAACTTAGAAAATAATCACAATTGTTATCAATTAATTTCGTTTTTTGTTTTTTATTTTACATTTTGTTTTATTATAAGGTTAGATCTGTTAACAAAAAGAAAAAAATAAAAAATTATATGTAACAACAATCAATTAATTTCGTTTTTTGTTTTTTATTTTACATTTTGTTTTATTATAAGGTTAGATCTGTTAACAAAAAGAAAAAAATAAAAAATTATATGTAACTCATGTTATTACATATGTGTAACTCATTGATTACATATATGTAAATTGTAAACTACATATATGAGTTACATATATGTAACTTTTTTGGTTACATATACGTAACTTCGTAATCTACATGTTTTTATTAAAAATTTTTTTTTGTTTATACCATTTCAAAGCTAAATATAAAAAATCATGAATTTTTTTTAAATTGATTTTTTAGTACGAGTTTTCTTAGTTTTCTCAAAAGTAATGAGTTTTTATTTGAACTCTCCCCTATATTTATATATATATAATCAATAAGTTTATATCCTATTATATTTTAATTAAAAATCTAACTTTTATCTTTTTTTAAATGACAAATATATATTGTTACTTTTAAACTACTTCAACTAAAACTGCTCTTGCTCATTTTTAAAATTGAGAACTTCCTATTTTAAAGGCAACAACTATATTAGTGTCACATTGGTTAATTATAACTTTTATTGTTTGACTTATAAGTAGATTGATGGACTTACATTAAAATAATTACGTAGATGTAAAATAATAATGTTGAAGTAAAATATACTATAATATAGATACGAATATAAAGAAGTTTTAAAATATATTCTGAAAACAAAATACTGAATTAACTAATTTGTGTTGGCTTTTGTATACAAGAATTTAGTTGTCATTTATTTGAAAATTTGATGCAAAGTAGAAATAACTTAAGAGTTGACATACAGATTGGCGGAAACCTTGGAACACCAAATTGGAATCCTCGGAGAAATTAGATCTAAGTGGTTGACACACAGTATAAATAACGGGCGTCTAAAGATGCCACTTTAAGGGCTTTAAGACGACACCAAGCCAATCGAGCCGAGCCACATGTGAGATTTAAGCCGGTGTCTAAGCCCCTGACAAAGCCGCCAACATGTGGGCCTGTATGTTTACAAAAAGTACAGAAAATTGGCATCTAAAGTGGTGTCTAAAGCGGCGTCTAAGGGCCTAAATTTGAGTGATTAATTTGGTAAAAAATTGGTCAATAATGACTAAATTGGTAATTTTCCCTTATTTAAACTTATCTTACTTTATTTTCGTATTTTAATTTATTTTTAGGTTTTTTCAGGTTGTAAAGATTTACCGGTGTTTTTTCAGATCAACAGATGTTGTTGTGTTGTAAAGTTGTTTAATTGCTAATACATGAAGGAAGCAGTTACTATGAATCTATGATTCATTCAAGAATTCAACAATTTGACCAAAAGTCAATAGTCAACACATGTAAATGTAATCACTTAAGAATCTCCAGGGACTAATTGGACCTCATATACCTTTTAGTTTCCAACTACAGTGATTTCCTATGAATTACACCTCTTTTTGTTTTCAAGATTGGCATAAAATGTTGAAGAATTGATGATCGTTTATGACCTTGTGTGTGAAGAACAGTCAAAATAGTGGTGTTTAAGTGCAAGTCAAACTCCCACAGCAAAGATTGAATGAATGCATGGTGGATAATTAGGAGACAAGTTAGGAAGTGTTTTAGTAATTATTGTGAATTTATTCAACTGAAATTTTAGAAGATATCGTGAACATGAATAGGGAATTTAAAAAGTTGAAGTTTTGAGCAAGTTTTTCAATAATAATATATCATTTGGAGTTATTTTTGTGTGAATATGTTACCAATTTTCGTTTTATAAAAGCAGTGTTTTCGCAACCGGACCGGCCGGCCCATCGGACCGGAGACCGCACACACAACCGGCCCATAATAGTTGGAAGAACCGTCTATTCAGGAGCCGCCCGGCCAAAACGGTTTGGCGGTCAGACCGGACCCGGAAAAAACGATCGGACCGGATTTTTTTAAAAAAAACTACTGCTCTTTTTTTATAAAGAGGTGAGGAACCTCTTCCTTTATTATCTCACCAATGTGAGACAACTATTTTCATACAAATTTGTCCTCCTCTTTCTTCTTTATATAGAGAGGTGAGAACATCTTTATTTGTTATCTCACCAATGTGGTACAACCTTTTTCATACAAACTTGTGCTTCTCTTCATTCTTTTATATTGATAAGTAAGGAATCTCTTTATTTGTTATCTCACCTATGTGGGACAACATTTCAAGAAGAAAAAACATTTTTATTTAAACTAACATATAATTAAACAAAACTTATTTGATTTAAAAACATTAAATATTTTTCAAAATTATTCCGGTTCTTGAATCCGGTCCGACCAGTAACCAGTGAGGCGTCCGGTTCGACGTCCGGTCCGGTTCTGAAAACATTGTATAAAAGAGGCTCAAATTATAAAATTGTTGTCGCAAATGAAGCAGGTACTTGCGGTTTTAATTATGTTTAAGCTCATGTTTTTGTATATCCATCACTCATACATGTTTAAATTATTTGATTAAGGTGTTTTGTCATTAGTTTGATGTTGCCCTTTATTTCTGGCAAAATGGGTGGGTTGGATCGGATTAGGTAACGGATCAAAGCGGATTCAGATCAAGATTGGTATGGTCAGAATGAGTTTTAAGCAAAATCAGTTAGGGTCTAAATGAATTGTTCTTAAAAAAGATAAATTTAGTTTAAGTTAAAACGTGTTATAACTAAATAAATAGTCCATTAGGATAATATTTAGCGATTTTCTCATCAAATATGATATTAATCATTCTTAAATGTTTGAATCAATTGCATTCACATAGTTTTTAGGTTACGCATGTTGACCCGTATTGTGTTTAAGTGTTACACATTTCATGATATTACATATTTCAACTCATTATACAACAATTATTTACCCTAACCAACCTGTTTATTTTGATTTGAGTAAAAATTGTCATCTCGATCTACTGTTCTTTTTGGATGAAAAAAAATCAAACGGACATGTGTTTTTTCATAAACAATTCAAAAACTGAATCAAAAATGACATTTCATGATATCATGATTTTAGTTTTCAACTGACTGCTTCAGCATAAATCTATACAATAACTATCATGAAACGCTTTTTAAATTTTTTGTTTTGTTTTTAAGTTTCTTTTTTCTTAATGTTATGTTTTTACTAGATATCATTGTCGGGCCGGCCATAAGTTGTGTTGGAGGTGTGACTGCACAAATATTATGTTTTTTTCTTAACGTTTTGGATGTTTTTCTTAACGTTATGCTTTTTTAAAATATAATGTTTATTTCTCTTTAAAGACATAAAACACATTTAAAGTTAAAAAAATATATGGATCTAAAATATCAACCCATGACCCTGTTGGGTTGACATAAACACATACCGTTTAGATAAAAGGGTTTGTGAGTTTAACTTAAACCTTTTATTAGCTGATATACTTTATATAGATATAGCTTATTTGTAATATATAATAGTCAATGTATATCTTGTAACATAGTTCCTAGAATAGGGGATCTCATTCCTAGAATAGAGGATATGAAGGCTGTATATATATTTGGTGAATTATCAATGAGAAGGCAAGGGAGAATTATGCAAGCTTATACATTGACTATTATATATTACAAATAAGCTATATCTATATAAAGTATATCAGCTAATAAATAAGACTCAAGAACCGTAAGATTTTAAGTTAGAATCACAAGAGGGTTTTCTCAGAGTATTGAGTTTCCTTGTGAACTTGTGACATGGTAATGGATATGAATGAGTGGTACCGCTGGTTACACGATAATACTCTAGTGATCCGCTCGTCATCCAAATTAATTGAAAATGTATCAAAAGATATGTTTATTGAACGAAGGGCGTGTGTGCGTGTGTATGAGCTCACTTCCATGCATCATACATAATTGAAATTTATGGACCTCGGTGCATTAATACGGATCACATTAATTTTTATGTTTTTATTGAAACCATATGTTATGAAATTGCTCTTATATTTTGATGTCTTGTATGAACTTTTTCTCAACATCCAGTATAGATATAACGTAACGGAAAGTTTAAATCTTATTTAAAGATGAGTTTTTTTTGGTGGTCATTGGTGTGGTTGTCTGCAGTCATTCTTTATCTGTTTTCCATAATTAGTTAGGTATTAAGGAGGATCCATGAGTTTACAACATAACTAGGAATCTTTTTTTAAAGGTCAGGGAGTATAATGGATATTTTGAAAAGTTTTGAACAAAAAGGGTTATAATTGTCAAACCACATGGAACAAAAGAGAACTTTAATCTAAAAACAAGTTATTGGGTTTTCTTTTAATCTATTAGTTTTTTTTTTTAATTTGTGGGCTCTAGAGTGAATAAAAATACAAGAATTACTCAAATAAAAGTCAATTCTTTTCTAATATTCACCAAGGGTTTGAGAGAAGGGAATACAATTATAAATCCATGAAAAAACTTGTAGAACTTGATTTAATTGAAACTTGAAATTTTGTAGTATATACCCATGAAAGAACTTGTATAACTTGATTTAATTGAAACTAGAAATTTTGTAGCATATACCCATGAAAAAACTTTTAGTTTACTATTGTTGGCCAAAAATCCGGATAAAAGGAGGAGAGTTTTTAACATAACAAGGGCCTCGAATTTTTATTCGCTTACAACCCTTACAATAGTTGAGCCGGCCATAAGTGTATTTAGTTTTTGTTGTGTTTCAAAATATATACAAGTTGATGAAATTATTTTTAACTTTTGTAATCAGAATAATAACATAAATTTCTATCCAGATTAAGATGTTCTGTCACACCCCCACCTCTCGTCACCTGAGATGTTGTCATAAGTCTCATTCTATCGGTTGCGGAAGCATAGTGGTGATGTCTCAGAGATGAGGGGTGACTTACTTGAACCAATATCACAGCACACAGATTTACTTAAAATAAGAATAATACATTACAAAGGTTTCGTCAATACAGTAACATGACAACTTAGTTTACTACCCAAACTAAACTCCTTAATTACATAAGTGTGACGTGCATCCTCACCGTGTTATCACCGTTGACCTGCAAAAATGTTAAGTTTGAAACGTCAGCACAAAGCTGGTGAGTTCGACAGTTTAATTTAGAACAATATGATATGATAAGTATATTCTCAAAGTTTCAGTTCATGATAACCATGGGACCCGTATCTAGTTCCTTTCGGACAGTTGTTCGTTCACGAAGATACTACCCGTCGGTAAATATCTTAATGCCTCATTATCTTAATGTCTATCACAAACATTAAGAAGTTGTAATGGAAACAGGTACCAAACATTCACACCAGGGGAGATGCAATCCTCCCAGCAAATGGGTTGTCAGCCAATAGTACTATCAATGATTCCTGTTCGGCCGCACATGGGTTCACTAGATACAGTTCACGAATGAGGACTTTTGATACAGTGATAGTTGTTACTAACGGCAAAATCCCATGAAATCACACAAAAAGTCACATGAAATCACACAGATATCAGTGATGCATATCATATGTTCAGAAAACAGTTTACAGAGTTACCCCGATGTTTATAAAACAGTAAAAAGAAAAGGGGTTGTACGAAACTCACCTGATAATTCAGTAGTAGCAGAATATCACACAAATCGATGATAATATGATGATTCTGCATTTAGATTATGTTTAAAGAGTTATTAATGTTCCAACTCGCTGATTAAATCTCTCTGAACGTACAATGTCAAGGACATTGCTTTGAAAGTCATCAAATTGATGCTTAGTATTTAATTACATATTTTAATGTAATATCATACAATGTATGTTAATGTAGGAACCTATACTAACTCAGATTCCTAATACTAAGCTGATGACTCCCTCGATTAATCAGTATAATCTCAGACTAACCAAATAGCTAACGTTGTTGATTATAATTGCTAAGATAGTCTCTAGACAATTTAATGGCTTAGAAATGATTAATCCTTGTTATTGACTACCCAAATATCATGGAATATCACAATGTAGTATTAGAATAGGTTTAATAACCATGTTTGACATACTAATCTGACTGTTATCAGAAACATTAGATAATCGTTCTAATGAGTATGTTAATGATTGTGATTAGTTTAAAACACCCAACTTCCACGTTGCATGTTAAAGATTAATCAAACTAATCACACACATAGTCACAACCATATGGTTTAAACCATTATAACCATTGTTATGATTCCATGCAAACCGGGCATTACAACGGCTCAAAACAAGGATTTACCCGTTAACAGTTCAAGTTTATCATCCAAAATCAATCCTAGCCATCATCTAAGCAATAATCAACAACCCTAACTATATCATTACGTTCAAAACTAAGATTTAATCATTCATAATCAAACTAGAAGGTTTAAAATGAACCATTACCTGATCTGAAGGATTTCTGCGGATATAAAGATGATCTGAACTTGTCTTAACGTCTCTGGATGCGATCTAAACGTCAAAAGGCCTTCAAAATGAAGACTTAAGAAGTAGGATGATGAATTTTCGTGAGAAGGGGCTGGTTTCGTCGATGAGATGGTTAAAATGAGGATAAGAATGAAAAAGTTGATTTTTATGCAAGTTGCCGGCAAATTAGACCCCAGGCGTATCGCCTGGCGACATGCACCCACGCCAGGCGTACCGCGCGCGTCCCCTCGAGCTTCCAGAAGTTCTTTGATCCGCGCGCATCGCCTAGTGTCTTCACTTGACCTTAGGCGTACCGCCTAAGGGCTATTTCTTCCATTTTTCGACGGAAACTTCGTTTCGCGATTCCGGGCAATCCGTAACTCCGTTTCGCGCACGGTTTTCGCCTACGTTCATCATTTTCCGCATACTATCATCCCATATCAATTTCGGCAACCAATTCCACTTGGATTTTAAACACGACCAAACGTGCTCAATTCGTTGCTGACGTAGTTCTCGTACACAGTTATCACAGTCTCCTCCTGTTAGAGAAATTTCGTCCCGAAATTTAGGGAAGACTTGTTTATTAATAATTGATCATGAGAATAGGTGTGGGTATTTCTGTTTCATCTGATCTTCGCGTTCCCACGTATATTCTGGTCCATGCTGTGATTTCCATCGAATTTTGACAATAGGTATGCGACTACGTTTAAGTACCTTCACCTCTCGATCCATCACCTCCACTGGTTCTTCTCTGAATTGAAGTTTCTCATCAATTTGGATTTCTTTCAAAGGTACGATCAGTGATTCATCAGCTAAGCATTTCTTCAAATTTGATACATGGAAGACATCATGAACGTTACCGAGTTCAAGAGGTAATTCAAGTCTGTAGGCCACTGATCCGATTCGCTCAAGAATTTTGAATGGTCCTACAAATCTTGGTGAAAGTTTACCTCTCTTCCCAAATCTGAAGATGCCCTTCCATGGTGAAACTTTCAACATTACTAGATCACCAACTTGAAATTCTAAAGGTCTGCGACGATTATCAGCATAACTCTTTTGTCGATCGCGAGCAGCTTTAATTCGTTCTTGAATAAGTGCGATCTTATCAGTTGTTTCTTGAATGAGTTCTGGGCCTATAATTCGATTCTCACCCACCTCTGACCAACAGACAGGTGATCTGCACTTGCGTCCATAGAGTGCTTCAAATGGAGCGCATTGAATACTGGTATGATAGCTATTGTTATAAGAGAATTCAACAAGTGGAAGATGAACATCCCAGCTACCCCCAAAATCAATAACACAGCTTCTGAGCATATCTTCCAGAGTTTGATTAGTTCGCTCAGTTTGCCCGTCAGTTTGAGGATGATAAGCTGTGCTCATATTGATTTGCGTGCCCAGAGCATTCTGAAGAGTTTGCCAAAATCGTGATGTAAATCTACTATCTCTATCCGAAATTATAGAAATGGGTACTCCATGTCGAGACACAATCTCTTTAACATAGAGTTTAGCAAGTCGATCTATAGAATAATCCTCTCGGATGGGTATGAAATGCGCAGATTTAGTAAGGCGATCAACAATAACCCATATAGAGTCATGATTATGCGATGTTCTGGGTAGTTTAGTAATGAAATCCATAGAGATCTGCTCCCATTTCCACATGGGTATCTCCGGTTGTTGTAATAACCCAGAAGGACGTTGATGTTCAGCCTTAACCTTTAGACACGTTAAGCATCGAGCCACGTATTCTGCGATGTGTTTCTTCATTCCAGGCCACCAGTAAAAGTCTTTAAGATCTTTATACATTTTATCAGTGCCCGGATGGACAGAATACCTGGATTTGTGCGCCTCATCCAAGATGATTAGTCTTGAGTTACTGAATAAAGGAACCCACATTCGGCTTTTGAAATATAGTACCCCATCATCTTTGGTCTCAAGTTGCTTGTCTAATCCTCTTAGTTCCTCAGCAGAGTAGTTCGGTGTTTGTAAAGCTTGTTGCTGAGCTTCCTTGATTTGAGGAATTAAACTGGTTTGAATAGTCATACCTAGTGCTTTCACACGTAACGGTTTGACTCGTTCCTTGCGACTTAAGGCATCGGCCACAACATTTGCCTTGCCTGGGTGATAACGAATTTCACAGTCATAGTCGTTCAACAGTTCCACCCACCGCCTTTGTCGCATATTAAGCATCTTCTGATCTAGAATGTGTTGAAGACTTTTGTGATCAGTGTATATAATACACTTAATTCCATACAAATAGTGTCTCCAAATCTTGAGTGCGAACACCACTGCCCCCAGTTCTAGATCATGAGTGGTATAGTTCTTCTCATGTACTTTCAACTGTCGAGAAGCGTAAGCAATCACTTTATCGTTCTGCATTAAAACACACCCCAGCCCTTGGCGAGAAGCATCACAGTACACTGTGAAGTTATCAATACCTTCTGGTAATGCCAAAATAGGTGCGTTGCAGAGTTTGTGTTTCAACAATTGGAATGCCTCCTCCTGTTGAGAACCCCATACAAACTGTTGATTTTTCTGTGTCAATGTAGTTAATGGCAGGGCTATCTTTGAGAAGTTCTTGATGAATCGACGATAATAACCTGCCAGCCCTAAAAATTGACGTATTTCTGTTGGGGTTCGCGGGGTTTCCCATTGTTCTACCGCTTTAATCTTACTGGGATCCACCTGAATGCCATCTTGATTAACCATGTGTCCAAGAAATTGCACTTCTCGTAACCAAAACTCACACTTGGAAAACTTGGCATACAATTGTTCACGTGCCAATAGTTCTAAGATCAGTTTCAAGTGTTGAGCATGTTCATGTTGGCTCCGAGAATATATAAGAATGTCATCAATAAATACAATCACAAACTTATCCAAATAAGGCCTACACACCCGATTCATAAGATCCATGAAAACTGCAGGAGCGTTTGTTAATCCAAACGGCATTACTAGAAATTCATAATGCCCGTATCGTGTTCGGAATGCAGTTTTAGGAACATCATCTTCATGTACTCGTAATTGATGATATCCAGATCTTAAGTCAATTTTTGAAAAGTAGGTAGCGTCTTGAAGCTGATCAAACAGATCATCTATACGTGGCAATGGATAACGGTTTTTGATTGTTAGTTTATTGAGTTCCCGGTAGTCAATACACATCCTGAATGATCCATCCTTCTTTTTCACGAAAAGGACCGGTGCTCCCCAGGGTGAGAAACTAGGTCTAATAAAACCCTTGTCTAACAGTTCTTGTAGTTGACCTGAAAGCTCTTGCATCTCTGAAGGTGCTAAACGATAAGGGGCTTTAGCCACAGGTGCTGCACCTGGAATCAAGTCAATACGAAATTCAACTTGTCTCACTGGGGGTAATCCTGATATATCGTCAGGAAAAACTTCAGGAAAATCTTTGACTACTGGAATATCTTCGATATGCTTTTGTGAAGAGCTGTTATTGATCACATAAGCTAGAAAGGCCGGACACCCTTTCCGTAAGCATTTCTGAGTTTGCATACATGAAATGATACCCAGTTTTCTACCAGCTTGTTCACCTTGAACTATCAGTGTATTACCCTCAGGTAACGGAATACGGATCATCTTAGTTTGACATATTACTTCAGCTTGGTTAATGGAAAGCCAGTCCATGCCGACAACGACATCAAAACTCCCAAGCTCAATAGGAAGTAATTCAATATTGAAAAGATGATCATTCAGATTCAAGGAACATCCTTGAATGACACTGTTAGTTTTGATTAACTTGCCATTAGCAAGTTCAATAACGTAAGGAGTTTCTAATTCTACCGCAGGCAATGACAGTAAGGATGCAAATTCAGGAGAGATAAAACTCTTATCTGCCCCCGTATCAAAGAGAACTGATGCATATAAGTTATTGAGTAAGAACGTACCAGTAACAATGTTAGCATCGTGTCTCGCCTCGGTAGCACCAATCTGGAAAGCTCTACCTCTAGCTTCATTCCCCGGATTGGTGTTGTTATTGTTTGGACAGTTTCTAATCAAGTGGTCAGGACTCCCACACTTGTAACACGACCTGTTTGTTTGAGTGGTTTGTTGTGGTGCTTGATTTGGTTGGCGAGCAGGTAAATTACAATACTTGGTGTAGTGGCCAACTCTATTACAGTTGGCACAAGTAGGACACTGTCCCGTATGATGAAATGAACACCGAGTACATTTAGGTGCTTGCCCAACATAGTTTCTCCTCTCAGGAGTAACAGCAGCATAGTTTTTCACAGTTTGTTTGCTCTGGTTGATCTCAGCCGGAGCTCTCGCCTTAGCTTTGCCAAACCACTTTCGTTTGGTACCTTTAGAAACAGTTGAGGTACCGACATCACTACGGCCCACGGCCGTCTGAGTTTTTGTTACCAACATACCACTCCTTACCGCCTCATCGGTAAGCTTAGTGGTCAACAGAATTGCACGTTTGAGGGTTGTGGGTTCTGCTGCAGTTACCATTCCCCGAATCTGGGGAACCAAACCCTTAATATACTTCTCGATTAATGCAGCTTCAGTAGGAAACATATCGGGAAGTAAACATGTGAGTTCATGAAAACGATGAGTATACGCTAAACAGTCAGCTCCAATCATCGAGTGATTCCAGAATTCCTCCTGGAGCTTTTGTATTTCGGTGAGTGGGCAGTACTCTGATCTAATCAGAGTTTTAAACTCATTCCAGCCCATTGAGTCGACTGTAGCTGAGCCCAACGTTTTTGCCTGGGTATTCCACCAGGTTAAAGCTGATTCTTTGAAAGAACAGGCAGCATAAGACACTTTATGCTCCTCTAGACACTGGCTGATTTTCAGTTTCGTTTCCATTTCCTCGATCCACCTTAGCAATCCGGCCGCTCCCTCTTTACCAGTGAAAGTAGGAGGGTTACAGGAAGCGAAATACTTATAAGTGCATCCCTGTCGTGGTGGATCAGGAACAGTTGTAGTTGTACCAGTGGTATGATGAGTTTCGGCATGACCACCGGTAGCATTGTGTTCTGTGTGAGTATGATCCCCACCAGAACCCGAAGCGATATGAGGTTGATGTGGTATCAAAACACCACAAGCCGATAGCTGTTCACGCACAATCCGTGCTATCATTGCTTCGTTTGATTCAGATCCGCCTGCACCAGCAGGTGGAACAGGGTTTGCTCCCGGGTTCACAGGTGGACCAGTACTTGTTTCCAGATTAACTTGCGGATCTGGATTTGATTCAGTATTTACTGGTGGAACTTGATTTGACCCCGGGTTAGTAATGTTCTTCATAGATCTCTTGGTCGGTCGACCTCGTTTCGGAGCCATTTTTCTGCTCACATGCAGACAACACAGATCAGTTCAAGAACATTAGATATATATAACCCGTTAAATCACATAAATTCAATCATGTTCAGTTATACTGACTTTATGAAATTGAAAATGGGATTATAATAAATACAGTATAACTACCTGGCACAGTCCAGATAGATGATCAATACACAGTGATCATACAAATATTTGTAGTTATACTTAGTCCTAATAATTCAAAACATGTCAAAATATTTCACAACTCACATCATTGTGACATCAATACGTTAATATTTACATGTTTTTGATATAGGATCACTTAGGACTTGAAACGTTGCCACACAGGACTTTGATATGTTGTCACACAGGACTTTGATATGTTTGTCACACAGACAATTGAAATGTTGCCACACAGGACTTTGATATGTTTGTCACACAGACAATTGAAATGTTGCCACACAGGACTTTGTTATGTTGCCACACAGGACTTTGTTATGTTGCCACACAGGACTTTGTTATGTTGCCACACAGGACTTTGTTATGTTGCCACACAGGACTTTGATATACCTACACATGCAACACAATAGATACTAACAAATGTACGTAAACCACCATTTCATTACACTAAATCAACTTTGATACACCCAAAAAGTTTTGTACATTAACTACCAACACACCAAACATCAAAACCAACTAAAGGGAGATCTATTTCACAACCAAAAATTTCCCTATGCATCATACACTAGCAACCTATCCGTCAGTACATATGATAACCCAAAAGAAAACCGCCTCATCATACTTATCGTAGAAAATACGATAAACAAGAAAACAACATGGCTACAACTGCTATAAACACTCCCACCACTAACATCCTGGTCTCAAAACTCGCCATCCCAAGCCAAACCACGAACTCTCTCACCCTTTCTACTCCCGCACTCCACACCGCAACCTGCTGCCAGAATGTAACAACAAGCCTCTGCACCCAGGTCCTCTGCAGTCGCTCCTCCATCGTTGCTCTCCACGCCTGAGTATTAGCACCTAAAACATTCACCTGCTCCATAAGGGTTAGGTGAGAAGTGAGAATATCCAGAACAGTCGTGCGGGTATCCTCCAGAAGTGTATGGTGCTGAGATACATCATGTCTCAAGGCCTGTAGATCCTGAGAGATCTGCTGCACTTGCGCCCGCAACTCGGCTTGGTGGGAGGATTCTCCCACCTCGTGAACAGCCTGTGGCTCATCCCGCTGAGCCATCTGATGTCTGGGAGGTAATCCAGTGGTCTTGCGGGCCTGTCCCCGCATCCTCCTAAGTCCATCCCATGCTGGGGCTCTCGGTGGAGATGACATAGGTGCTGGTTCATGTGCTGGTGCTGGTGGTGGCGGCGTAACTGGTCTAGGAGCTGACGGTGTACGTGGTGCTGCAGGTGTCGCCTGTGAGGCTACCGACAAAGCCTCGTCAGGATCTGAGTCTGCTCCCGAACTGTCACTCGGAGTATCATCCAATACCACATAGGGGAATCTCTGATAAATATACCTCTCACCCTGATCATCCATTGCTGTACAATCAAAATCTTTAATCAGTATCATGAAGTAAATATTAAATAACAATATTCAACATGTACATGATATGATGTTTCTCCCTATCTTAACGCAACTATTCGTCTATACTGTTGTTAGTGTTCTGCTTGAATTAAATCAAACTAGAATGCACACGTGTTGCGAATTTCAGTTATGCTGGCCACTCATAACTGAGATACGTACCACACGATTATCCTGGCTTAATTCAAAACAAGTTTTGTTCGTTAAACATGTTCGGTGCTCTCTGTGTCACTATACGAGCCTATGGTTATAGTCTAGGTCTCTAAGTCCACCTAAATTCTATAACCTGTGGCTCTGATACCACCCTGTCACACCCCCACCTCTCGTCACCTGAGATGTTGTCATAAGTCTCATTCTATCGGTTGCGGAAGCATAGTGGTGATGTCTCAGAGATGAGGGGTGACTTACTTGAACCAATATCACAGCACACAGATTTACTTAAAATAAGAATAATACATTACAAAGGTTTCGTCAATACAGTAACATGACAACTTAGTTTACTACCCAAACTAAACTCCTTAATTACATAAGTGTGACGTGCATCCTCACCGTGTTATCACCGTTGACCTGCAAAAATGTTAAGTTTGAAACGTCAGCACAAAGCTGGTGAGTTCGACAGTTTAATTTAGAACAATATGATATGATAAGTATATTCTCAAAGTTTCAGTTCATGATAACCATGGGACCCGTATCTAGTTCCTTTCGGACAGTTGTTCGTTCACGAAGATACTACCCGTCGGTAAATATCTTAATGCCTCATTATCTTAATGTCTATCACAAACATTAAGAAGTTGTAATGGAAACAGGTACCAAACATTCACACCAGGGGAGATGCAATCCTCCCAGCAAATGGGTTGTCAGCCAATAGTACTATCAATGATTCCTGTTCGGCCGCACATGGGTTCACTAGATACAGTTCACGAATGAGGACTTTTGATACAGTGATAGTTGTTACTAACGGCAAAATCCCATGAAATCACACAAAAAGTCACATGAAATCACACAGATATCAGTGATGCATATCATATGTTCAGAAAACAGTTTACAGAGTTACCCCGATGTTTATAAAACAGTAAAAAGAAAAGGGGTTGTACGAAACTCACCTGATAATTCAGTAGTAGCAGAATATCACACAAATCGATGATAATATGATGATTCTGCATTTAGATTATGTTTAAAGAGTTATTAATGTTCCAACTCGCTGATTAAATCTCTCTGAACGTACAATGTCAAGGACATTGCTTTGAAAGTCATCAAATTGATGCTTAGTATTTAATTACATATTTTAATGTAATATCATACAATGTATGTTAATGTAGGAACCTATACTAACTCAGATTCCTAATACTAAGCTGATGACTCCCTCGATTAATCAGTATAATCTCAGACTAACCAAATAGCTAACGTTGTTGATTATAATTGCTAAGATAGTCTCTAGACAATTTAATGGCTTAGAAATGATTAATCCTTGTTATTGACTACCCAAATATCATGGAATATCACAATGTAGTATTAGAATAGGTTTAATAACCATGTTTGACATACTAATCTGACTGTTATCAGAAACATTAGATAATCGTTCTAATGAGTATGTTAATGATTGTGATTAGTTTAAAACACCCAACTTCCACGTTGCATGTTAAAGATTAATCAAACTAATCACATACATAGTCACAACCATATGGTTTAAACCATTATAACCATTGTTATGATTCCATGCAAACCGGGCATTACAACGGCTCAAAACAAGGATTTACCCGTTAACAGTTCAAGTTTATCATCCAAAATCAATCCTAGCCATCATCTAAGCAATAATCAACAACCCTAACTATATCATTACGTTCAAAACTAAGATTTAATCATTCATAATCAAACTAGAAGGTTTAAAATGAACCATTACATGATCTGAAGGATTTCTGCGGATATAAAGATGATCTGAACTTGTCTTAACGTCTCTGGATGCGATCTAAACGTCAAAAGGCCTTCAAAATGAAGACTTAAGAAGTAGGATGATGAATTTTCGTGAGAAGGGGCTGGTTTCGTCGATGAGATGGTTAAAATGAGGATAAGAATGAAAAAGTTGATTTTTATGCAAGTTGCCGGCAAATTAGACCCCAGGCGTATCGCCTGGCGACATGCACCCACGCCAGGCGTACCGCGCGCGTCCCCTCGAGCTTCCAGAAGTTCTTTGATCCGCGCGCATCGCCTAGTGTCTTCACTTGACCTTAGGCGTACCGCCTAAGGGCTATTTCTTCCATTTTTCGACGGAAACTTTGTTTCGCGATTCCGGGCAATCCGTAACTCCGTTTCGCGCACGGTTTTCGCCTACGTTCATCATTTTCCGCATACTATCATCCCATATCAATTTCGGCAACCAATTCCACTTGGATTTTAAACACGACCAAACGTGCTCAATTCGTTGCTGACGTAGTTCTCGTACACAGTTATCACATGTTCCTTTAGTTAAATATTTTTTTTAATGCTCCTCTCAAGCAAACATGATATATAAAATAAAGGATTTAACCATTCCAAAACTCATTACAATATTTCATCTACTCTATACACAATTTTTTCTTTAAGTTTTAAGAAAGCAATTGTATGATGCATTGTGTGACGCAATATCTATTATAATAAATAAATGTTTATATGGACACTTGTCATGTTCTTAGAGCACCTCAATTTTGTTTTTCACTCCTCCCTCTCCTATTAAATACATGTATTGAATTAAGAAAAAAAATATTTTTTAATACATTAAAAATATATTAATATCAAAAAACACATTTAAAAAAAACAAATTTCTATCTATTCTAATAAATAAAAGTTTCTAATGACACTTGTCATGTTCTTATAGGACCTTAATTTTGTTTTTCCTTCCTCTCTCCTATTAAATATATGTTTTGAATTAAGAAAAAAAATAGTTTTTAATACATTAAAAATATATTAATATCAAAAAAACACATTTAAAAAAAATTATAAAATACTGAATTTTCAAAAAGAAAATTAAAACAAAAATTTAAAGAAACAAAATTTGAAAAAACTATAATGTTTAAAAAATTATCTATATTAAAAAATCGTCTTATATTGTTTAAATTTTTATTGATAATTATTTATTATTTTTTTATTCATCCCGTGTAATACACAGGGTACTAACCTAGTAACATTATAAATGTTAGTTATATGAGTTAATTATATAAATGGTTCATGAAGATTAATTAGAATGTAAATTTGGTTCCTAAGGTTAAACAAAATTAAAAATTTAGTCCAAATATTTGTGACAGGGTTACATACATGGTTGGTTACTATCAGGGCGGGCTCAATGGCCAAACAACCCAATCTAGGGCTTAGGGCCTCCAAAACATGTAGGGCCTCCTATTTATTATGTATTTGAGCTTATTTCACTTGATTCAGATTTTAGGCTTTAAAAAACATTGGGCCTGGTTGATTTGGGCTTCTATACACTGCACTGCGTCCATTTAGATGTTAAAAAAAAAAACCGGAGGCCTCTTTGCTCTCTCAGTCAGTCATTCATCGTCTTCTTTGATTGTTTTCAAAACGGTGGGGAAAAACCTAGGGCAACTAGGGGTGTTCAAAATAACCGAAAACCGTTTAAAACCGTTATCCAAACCGTAACCGTAACCGAAATAAACCGAACTGAATTGAAAATACGGTTTTCGGTTCGGTTCTAAACCGTATCCGAATTACAGATTCGGTTTACGGATCGGTTTACAGTTCTAGTATTTTTTAGAATTCGGTTTATTCGGTTATTCGGTTTAAACCGTTTAAACCGAATTACTATTTAAATATATTATTATTTTTTATTTATTTTGACATATAATATAATGTCCTATACCCTAATTCTTCTAAAACACTCGTTCACACTTCACGCCTCCCTGGTTTCTTCAAACTCAGCGCCTTGTCGAACTCCTCACCCCCACCGGCCACTGGCCACCGCCGAAGGCACCGATCTGAAACAGGATATGTATCTCTCATCTTCAGCCGACCCCCTCACCGCCACCGACCACCGCCCCACGAAGGCATAGATCTGCAACTGGTTCTCTCGGCTTCCTGTCGCAGAGCCGTTCGGCCACTCCTCGTCTTCCAGCCGCAAAGTCGTTCGGCCCATAGTCACAGAAATCATCACGCAACCCATGTTTTGCGATCCATAACTCATGAACTCTCGATTCATATAAAAACCCTAATTCTGACTAGAGTGACGGGCTTCACAGTTCACACTGTTGATGACGGTGAGTGTTGATTATGGTTTTTAAACTCATTTTGTTCCAATCTAAAAGTCGATCCATAACTCACGAACCGCCCATTAAAGCGGTACGTGAGCTGTGTTCAGAACGTCGTGAGACAGTTCGGTCCATATCCGGTGTGAGCGTTAGAGCATTGAGAGGACCTTTCCCTAGTACGAGAGGACCGGGAAGGACGCACCTCTGGTGTACCAGTTATCGTGCCCACGGTAAACGCTGGGTAGCCAAGTGCGGAGCGGATAACTGCTGAAAGCATCTAAGTAGTAAGCCCACCCCAAGATGAGTGCTCTCCTATTCCGACTTCCCCAGAGCCTCCGGTAGCACAGCCGAGACAGCGACGGGTTCTCTGCCCCTGCGGGGATGGAGCGACAGAAGTTTTGAGAATTCAAGAGAAGGTCACGGCGAGACGAGCCGTTTATCATTACGATAGGTGTCAAGTGGAAGTGCAGTGATGTATGCAGCTGAGGCATCCTAACAGACCGGTAGACTTGAACCTTGTTCCTACATGACCCGATCAATTCGATCGGGCACTCGCCATCTATTTTCATTGTTCAACTCTTTAACAACACTCATTTTGTTCTCAGTTAGATCGAATAGGGTTGAAATCGGTTTAAGACGGTTTGTTCGGTTCTCAACCGAATCCGAACCGAATTGAAAACGGTTGAATTCGGTTCGGTTGACCTTATCTCGAATACGGTTCGGTTCGGTTTACGGTTGGGATAAAAAAAAATTCAAAACCGTTTAAACCGAACCGAATAAACCGTTTAAACCGCAAACCGAACCGTTGAACACCCCTAA
Source organism: Mikania micrantha (assembly GCA_009363875.1). Taxonomy (NCBI): domain Eukaryota; kingdom Viridiplantae; phylum Streptophyta; class Magnoliopsida; order Asterales; family Asteraceae; genus Mikania; species Mikania micrantha. The sequence continues at coordinate 49,830,410 of CM018689.1, read as the reverse complement.
GGGCAACTACCAACCGTGATAAGTGATTAGAGGGCGACCAGGCTGAGGAGTGGAGGAGACAATCTCGGTTGTTTCTAGGAGGGAGACGCTTAGATGCGAGACGGTTTTTTGATTTTTTGATTGACGATTCTTTGGCTCTCAAATCTGAGCTCACAGTCGCGCATCTCTCAAGTCTTAAATAAGACGATCTCAGGGCTCAGGCTCTCATGATTGTCATCATTTGTCGATAGGTATTACCATTTGCCGTATTACTTTAATACTTTGATTTATTTTTGTTTGAATTTTGATTTTGATTAGGGTTATTTTGGTTGAATTGTGATTGTGGTTACAGCCACACTGTTTGTCTGGTTGTTTTAGGGCTGCGATTGAATTTTGTATTTGATTGGTTGAATTTTGAATTTGATTAATTTTGCTAGTTTTTTGTTAAATTAAAGTTGATTTAGGGATGTGATAGAATTTTTAATTTGATTTCGGGCTGTGATTTAGGGTTGATCACTAATTAATTATGTAATTAGCATGTTTTAAAACATGATTATGGTGGTTGTATTGTTATATGCAGCTGAGGGCTTATACAGCTGATGACATTTGGATTATCTAGATGTTGCAGTGGGGGTTATTAGCAAGAAAAAATCATGGTACCCAAGCTTCTTCAATGACACATGAAGGATTTTGCAGATGACAGCAGCATGCAGGTCAAACTTTTTTTTTTTTTTTTTTGGCACAAAAGGGCCTTAATTTTATTTATTTTCTGCTTTGGGCCTTCATAATGTTAGAGCCGGCCCTGGTTACTATGGTTTAATCAGATTCTATGTTTGGTCCTCAACTTTGAAGAATTGAAAACTTGTTTCAAACTTTTGTTAGAAAATTACATAAATGGTCCTTATGGTTTGATAAGTTGCAAATTTAGTTCCCATATCAAATTACAATTATTTTTTAAATACTAGAACCTAATAATTTAAGATCAATTAATGTTATAATCCTCGTGTCAAAATAAATTATTTACAAACTATTAAAATAATTTTTATTATCTCATGAAGTTATTTAAAATCGTTGTATTCACATTACTTTATTAAACAAAAATAAAAAATAAAAAAAAATGTTGAATGATAAACATTAAGTAAATAAATTTATCAAACTTTTAAAGTTGGAAATTATATTAATAATGTTTAAATAATTAGTTTGTCTAAAAAGAGTAGAAACTATAAAAGTTTGACATGTGACATGATAAAAAAAAAAAGAAAAGATTGATAATTTAGGCATTAAATCTTATTCTTACTAGATTTTTATATTTTTTTTGTAATGTATTCTTTTTATACTGAATTTTGTTTTTTGTAAAGGGTTTTTGATTTTTTGAAAATTTTTTACTGAATCTTTTTTTTGTTTTATTTTTTATTGTATTGGAATTTTTTATACTTGATTTTTTTGTACTTAATTTTTTATTTTTTGTATTGGACTTTTTTTTGTATCGGATTTTGTTTTTTGTATTGAAATTTTGTTTTTACAATGTGATATGTCAAACTATTGTTCGTTTCTATTCTTCTTAGTCAAAAATCTTATCATGTTTGATCTTTTAAAAATATTTTGTAAACACATGTAAAACATATGTAACAACACGTAAAAAAATTTCGTAAGTTTGACACAGCGATACATATGTTTTACATGGGTTTACAATTTTTTTTATAAAAAATTACTCGGCACTTATTTAATTATTTTTTATAAAAATGTGTCATATATTTTACAAACCTGTAATTTTTTTTTAAAAACGCTATTTTAAGATGATTTTTATCTGGTTTTCTTGGTTTCCACACTAAAAGAGGGTTTTAATTTTATCAATTCCATATATATACACACAGAAACACACATACACACGCACACAAATTATTGGGTTCTAGTAAAAAGAGTTCTATTTGTAAAAAAGGTGAGAGTTTGTGGGGTTAACATGTGACATTTCTCTAATTTTTTAAAAAGTGTATTTTCGTAATTGTGTTTGATGTTTCATGTCATTGAATAACACGTCTTCGTCATTGTGTAACATGTCTTTATTATTATGTTTTATTTTTTAACTAATTTTGTGTTTTTTTTGTTATTGTTTTTATGCATTCAATAAATTATTTTATTTATTTTTTTCTGTTTATATATTTAAAGTACACACACACATATATATAATTTCACCATTGTGTTTTTCAAAACTCATAATTATAGAAAACACATTATCTTAATTTTTTGAAAAATACATTTTGGTCAAGGTATTTTACATTTAGGTTACTATGTAATATACCAGTTATTGTGTTTTACGTTCATCTCATTATGTAATATGTGTTCATTATTATGTTACATGTGTTAACTCATTTCGTGTTTTTTTATATATTAAATAAATTTGTTGTTATTTAATTTTTATATTTTCCGTATTACAAGTACACAATTATATTATTTCAATATTTTTTTTTCAAAACTTATTATTTTAAAAAACATATATTTCATGCTATTGTGTCATATATATTCGTACAAAAATACACAATAACGATGATATATTTGCACAAACCCATAAAATGTCATAATCTTGTATATGTAATAAGGATCATGAAAAAAGCTGTTATTGTGTCATATATATATTCGTACAAAAATACAATGATGTACAAAAATACACAATAACGATGATATATTTGCACAAACCCATAAAATAATATAATCATTGCATGTATAATAAATATCATGAAATAAACCCGAATATTTGGGTTTATATTGTCGGAGTTAATCGGGTTTCCGCAATTAAGGTGTGTTATTATAGAATCCTAGTCCTATATATCTATATATAGGGGAGGGATATTCAACAAATGATATAAACTATAAAAAGCTTGAGAAGAAATCTTAAACGTTGATCTTTGGTTTTTTACGGTCTAGATTACGCGGTGGCATTATGGTAAATACCGTGGTGTTTTAAACGATGGGCTTGTGACTTATGGACATAAACATAATTTAACAATTTTTAAAACTGAAACAGAATGCGCAACCTCCGTTGTTTCCTAAATTGACGTGAAAAACCTAATTGCCTTATGAAGCAAACACCATATCATGCAATGTCATCCGACGATCGATTCAAGATGAAGTATAACCGTAAGTAAGTTGTTTTTGTAATAAACTTTGTTGTTTATGTTTCTCGCTTTACTAATTTCAAGTATTTTTTTATAAATTGTCACAGGAAATAAAAAGCGAAAATTAATTGATACTGATTTCGATATGGAAAGAGTGGAATCTCAAAGAAGGAATGCTACTCCTCAACGACGAGGTATATTTTGAATAAATTTTTGTATTTTCTATTCAGAATCAGTGAACTCCAAACGAATGTATGCATTGCATCCGGTCCTTTTTGAGGAATTTGTTCTTAGATTATTTTGTTTATAAGAATCATCTAATGTATCAATCTTTTTCATTTTGTTTATACCCTCTTTTAAACATACATAATATTACAGCGTCTTTACACCTTTTGAGTCGTTATACTCTGTACCCTTATGTACAGCAAAACCCCTGGCTGAAGCATATTTTGTATAAAAAATATATGCATGATTAAATGTCTCAAAAGTCTTACCAAACTTTGGCTTAAAATCATCATCAACATCATGAATGTAAAACTTTTTTCTTGATTTAGGTGATAGTCTTTCAATTCCACAACTAGAACAATCTTGCCAATAAAATTAAAAATAAAACACTATCAACTCCCCAATAAAACACCATAGTTCAACATGTGATTATAAAATAACCCGTTATATCATGTTAACAATAAAATTTTACTCCTAACTGACTATGAAAACACCAAACCAATTACTAAACCTAAAAAGAAACTTCGAGATAATACACATTAAATAAATCACCATAATTTAAAACATAGACACCATTAAAACACCAAGAATTAACACGATTTACATAACAATAACCATAAACGGTATATACCATATTGACTACATACTTAAACACCATAATAAAAAATCACAATAAAAAAAGTAAAAATAATAAAACACACCATATAGTGTCAACAAAATGCAACTTATCTCCCTGCCTTTCCTAAAACACCATGTATGTTAAAACACCAATCATTAACACGATTTGCATAACAATAACCATAAAACATAATATATCATATTGACTACATGCTTAAACACCAAAATATAAAATTATAATAAAAAATGTAAAAAATAAAAACCCCCGTCTTGCCTAGAAACACCATATAACTAAAAAAACCCCATATATGTTAAACACCATATACCAATATGCATAAACACAAAAATTATGCAGAACAACTGTAATTATCCAAATAACGAAAGTAAAAAAATACCAATCCATAAACTAACAAATTATAAACAGACATACCATCAACGTTATCTGTATTCGAATGATTCATCGATCATTTACAAATATGAATAACTGAAATCATAAAATTGATATAAACCACACAAAAACGTCAAAACGTAAACCTCAATCAGATCGTGATTTTAGTTTTTTTTAATCGTCTTTTCATTGGTGTATTGAGATTAAAAAAGGAAATAATTTATTAATCCTAATATGATGCGAAATTCTTGGGATTTAATTTTTTAAAAAATACCTGCTTATTTTTAATTTACTTCACTGCCCTTATTATTTTAAAATAAACCTTTGTCCATGTGTCAATCCAGAAAGTTCAAATAAGAAGAAATTTTTGTCTAAGAAGATTAAGACTAATAAAATTTTGACATATGTCATCATAATTTAGATATAACATATTATTTGTACTAGATTTTTATTTTTTTTACTACATTCTTTGTTGTACTGGATTTTTGTGTTTTTTGTACTATATTTTTTTATACTGGATTTTTTTTGTACAGGATTTTTGTTTTTACTATTTTTAGTATGCCACATGTCAAACTCTGATTGATTCTTACCCTTCTTAAGCAAAAATCTCTTCTTAATGAATCCAACCCATATATATAATTCCTCTTGTTAAGAAAACATGATGTATGAAAAATGAATTATGAAATACAATGATCTAAGCCATCTAACCATTTCAAATTCCAAAAATACCCTGAGGCCCACAATGTGACCTTATGGTTTTAAAGAGTAAACCCAAAACAAAGTGGCAGGTCCGTTAAGGATACCGGTTTTTTAATAATAATAACCAAAAATGAACAATTAAGAATTAAAACCATACCAAACTGCTAAACGGTTTGGTTTAGAGTTTGAGCATTCTAGGTTTGGATATTTGACCCTTTAAAAACTAAAACAAATCGTTCTATTATTTCAGATTCATTCCTTGCATTGTTAGCTCAAATATGTGTGTGTGTATGTCAATGATATCTAAATCAATAAACTTATATATCTATCTATTTAATATGTAAGTATGTATGTGTGTATTATAAAGTCCGGTTCGGTTTTTTAACTATCGGTTTTTTAGCGAAAACCGTAAACCAAACCGTTTACTATGGCTTCACTTTTAAAACTGCCGACCAAATGTTTTGGAAAAAACCGACCGCGAAAGTAAATTGATGACCAGTTCACATTAAATTTTATTTTGAAACTGAGCAAAACCGAAGCAAGCCGAACCACTCGGTTTTAAAACGAGCCGAGCAACGAGCACAACATTTGGCTCTATTTTGCAAATCCGAATCAAACCGAGCCGCTCGGTTTATAAACGAGCCAAACACGAGCATACCTTCGCTCTGTTCGGTTTGGCTTGTGACCAGCCCTACTTAAAATTCTTATTAGGATGCCCGAAAATAGTTATAATTTAAGGCTTGTGGTACGAGGGGTTATATGGGTGAAAAAAAAATGAAGATTGAATCGGTCAACGCTTAAAAAATTTTACAAATCAGAAATCAAACCCAAAATTAATATTATTTGATTTTCGTTCCATCCGGACATGAATCATTATGTTTAAGCTTTTATATTATTACAAAAGGTTTGGTAATTAATAGCTTTTTTCTTTTCTATCTCTGGGGTGTGGTTGGTTCACATCTTTGTCCCTCATTCTTGTGTTTAAACATTATTCATTTTAATTATCTGGTGAAATTTTCTTCAAAAAAAGGATTTGATTTTTTAGGATCAGTGAAGCTCTTTTCTTCAATGGCTTCTTCAAGTTCCTGCGTTCAAAACAAGAGCTACGTGTACGATGTGTTTTTGAGCTTCTGTGGTGAAGACACCCGCAAGAACTTCGTTGATCATCTTTATGCTGCTCTTGATCAACAAGGTATTTGCACATTCAAGGATGATGAGAGACTCAAGAAAGGAAGAGACATCAGTGATGATCTCCTGCAATCAATTGAAGAATCAAGATTCTACATCATTGTGTTCTCCAAAAGCTATGCGTCTTCATCATGGTGCTTAAACGAGCTTATGAGGATCGTGGAGTGTCATAATACGAACGGCCATACTGCTTTCCCTGTGTTCTATGATGTCGATCCCTCTGAGGTTCGAAAACAAAGCAGATTAGTTGGAGAGGCACTTGCCAAACTTAATAAGAATGAATCTGAGGTTGAAAAATGGAGAGAGGCTCTTACAAAAGCAGCCAATTTGTCTGGTTGGGATGTGAGGAAGATTGCTGATGGGTAATCCGTTTATTATATCTTATTTTCTATTTTTTATTTATAAACTAAATTTGAGTCTTGATGAAAGATGAACATTGAAACATGAAGAATAGTTATTGATATATATTGGTTTTTGATAAAGCTAATTGAATCTTCTTCCATGATCTGCAGGCATGAAGCTAAAGTCGTAAAATTAATTGTTGAGAAGGTTTCATCAGAGTTACGCCCTGTTGATTTAAACGTTGATGAAAATTTAGTAGGCATGGAAAAAAGGATGAAAGATCTTGAATTATGTTTAGAGATTGGCTCGAATGATGTAAGAATGATTGGGATCAAGTGCATGGGAGGTGCTGGGAAAACAACACTGGCTCGAGCTATTTTTGATAAAATATCCTTCAATTTTGAAGGTGCTAGCTTTGTTGAGAACGTGAGGGAAAGAAACTCTCAATCCGGTTTAAAGGAGTTGCAACAACAAGTTCTTAGAGAAGTATTAAAGGATAATAACATCACTGTAAATGGTGTTCATGAAGGAAAAAACTTGTTAAAAAAGAAGTTACTTCGTAAAAAGGTTCTCGTTGTTCTCGATGATGTGGACAATGAAGAGCAGCTTGAGGAACTAGCCGGTGATCCTAACTGGTTCAATCCAGGAAGTAGAGTTATAATCACAACTAGAGATGAGCGGGTGCTCAACACATACACAGTGAAGTGGATAATCAATGTCACTCTGTTGTCCGATGAGGAAGCGATTCGCCTCTTCAGTAGGCATGCATTTAGGAGAAATAATCCAAGTCAAGGGTATGAAATGCAATCACATGAAGTTGTACGTTATGCTGCTGGTCTCCCCTTAACAATCAAAGTTTTGGGTTCATCTCTCCGTGGTAAAAACAAGCCTGAATGGAAAGATACTATATCGAGACTCAAAAAAATTCCATTGAAGGAAACCCTTAAAAAGTTGGAATTAAGCTATGAAAGCCTCGAGGATGATTACAAGGAAATATTCCTAGATGTAGCATGCTTCCTTAGACATTTATGGAAAGACAATGCAATAATAGTGCTTAAAAGCTGTGGATTTCATGCTATAAATGGTTTGAGAGTTCTTGAGCAAAAATCTCTAATCAGAATTGTAGGTGGAACGTATCAAGGTGGAATGATACAGATGCATGACCATATAGTAGAAATGGGAGAGAATATTGTACGCCGTGAGCACCCGGACGAGCCCAACAAACATAGCCGACTGTGGATTCAGGAGGAAATTGAACATGTCTTGGCTAATGACTTGGTAAGAGTGCATTTTACATGTATGGGAATATGGGTGAAGATAGAATGATTATTTAATATTTTTCATTAGACAAGATACAAAATTTAATGACAGCTTTTCTTGAACTACAGGGTACAGAAGCAACACGTTGTATATATCTAAAAATCACTCGTGGGATTGTTTTGGAAAGTCTAGAAAAAATGAAGAAGCTTAGATGTCTTATTATAAACTCTGGATACTACAATTTATCTGACTATAGTGTTAAGATTGATGAAGCTTGCCAGTGCTTTCTGAATTCGTTACAATATCTGAATTGGATGCACTACCCTCACTGGTGTTTACCAAAAACATTTGAAGCAAATAATCTTGTTACACTTGAAATGACTAGAAGCAAAATCGAACAACTTTGGAACGAAGGAAGGGTAATATGGCTGATTGGTTGCATAAAATTGTAATATTGATATATATAATTATATATAGGGGATGGTTCGAATGTTAACCATTCCTTATTGCGTTAACCAAATAACTACATCTTATTACTTTGGGGTTCACATTAAAGTAAATCTAAAGGTTTAAGTTATTTCTTCTTTTTTTATTAATGTAAGTGGACCCTACATTAATTAAAAAAGAAAAAAACACACCTTTAGATTTACTTTAATGTGGGCCCCAAAGTAATAAGATGTAGTTATTCGATTAACGCAATAAACATGAGTTAATACTCGATCATCTCCCTATATATATATATATATATATATATATATATATATATACACATATCTATTTTGGCTGGTTATCACAACAACAAATGTTTTACCTTTTTTTTCATCTTATAATAATAGGTTATGAAGAAGCTCAAATTCCTTTTTCTAGAATTCACAAATTTGAAGAGCCTTGACCTTGGGCTGATGCCTAGTCTTGAGAGGTTGAATCTTAAAGGTTGTTATGATTTGGAAAAACTTGACATGCATGGTGGATGTCTAAAAAGCCTCTTCTACCTAAACTTATCACTGTGCGGTAAGTTAAGGAGCCTTGACCTTGGGATGATGCCCAATCTTGAGAGGTTGAATCTTGAATGTTGTTATGATTTGGAAAAATTTGACGTGCATGGTGGATGTCTAAAAAGCCTCGTCTACCTAAACTTATCACACTGTCATAAGTTAAAGAGCCTTGACCTTGGGATGATGCCCAATCTTGAGAGGTTGAATCTTAAAGATTGTTATAATTTGGAAAAAATTGACGTGCATGGAGGATGTCTAAAAAGCCTCGTCTACCTAAACTTATCACTGTGCGGTAAGCTAAGGAGCCTTGACCTTGGGATGATGCCCAATCTTGAGAGGTTGAATCTTGAATGTTGTTATGATTTGGAAAAATTTGACGTGCATGGTGGATGTCTAAAAACCCTCGTCTACCTAAACTTATCACACTGTCGTAAGTTAAAGAGCCTTGACCTTGGGATGATGCCCAATCTTGAGAGGTTGAATCTTAAAGATTGTTATAATTTGGAAAAATTTGACGTGCATGGTGGATGTCTAAAAAGCCTCGTCTACCTAAACTTAATAGGCTGCCCAAATTTGAAATCGTTTTTGTTTATCGAGCACCTGGAATCACTTGAGGTTCTTTATTTTCGTAGGTGTTTGTTAGTGGATAGTTCTAAACATTATATAATAAGAGGGCAGTCAAACAATAGATTGCTAGAGCTTCATCTGTCTGGTTTGGATGATACGAAAGAAGTACACCCATCGATAGGAAATCATCATTATCTTGTCTCTCTATGTTTCAGTAATTGCACGAGACTTGAGATTCTTCGGGGAAGAATTTTTGGTTACATGCATCAAATTTAGGATTTTTCAAATGCATTTGTTAAACATCTCTTTATTAGCATTTGTAAGTTGAAACATTTGAAAACCCTAATTTTTCATCAGTGTGGGCTTCCTCAGAAGTCACATCGCAAAGTTGACCAATTCGAATCCTTGGAGAAATTAGATCTAAGTGGTTATCATAATTTCAGAGATATGCCGAGCAACATTTGTGAATTGAAACATCTCAAAGACTTGTATCTTAGTGGCTGTATGAGGTTTGACAAACTGCCTGATGATTTGGAAGGTTTGAAAATCCACAGATCTGATGTGAAATATCAAGTGTCTGAATATGATGATTTTATTCGATTGTGCTTCACTAGAGAGCCTCAAATACAAGAATTTAAAAAATTAAGAATTCTTGTCCTTGTAAGATGTGGCATAGAGGAAGTTCCTGAGGCCCTTGGGCATTTGGAAGTTTTAGAAGAGCTACATTTAAGGTACACAGATGTTAAACATCTCCCAAATAGCATTTGTATGTTAGAAAAATCTAAAGCTTCTCAATCTTCAAGAATGTGTACTTCTTGAAAAGTTGCCTGACAATATTGGTGAATTAGAATCTTTAGATAAATTATATTTACCCTGGTGCTATAGTATAATAGAGATTCCTAGCAGCATTTGTATGTTGAAACAACTAAAAATATTGGACCTTAGGCATTGTTTCTGTCTAGAGAAGCTACCTGAAGGAATTGGCCAGGTAGAATCGTTGGAGGAATTATATATAACAAGGTGCTATAATATAAGGCAGATTCCGGGCAGCATTTGTTTGTTGAAAAATTTAAAAAAGTTGGAGCTTGAAGGCTGTAGGAGGCTTGAGATGCCGTCTCGTGAGCTCGAAGATTACATATTTGGGATCTTGGCATAAAAATCTTCATCGAGCAGTTTTTTGTGGAAAAGCATGAAGATCTATGGATTCATATCAAAAGATTGATTCATATTACACATAAAATTCAAATGAGTCACTAGAAAGGTACTCTCTATCAGCTAACATTTAATTGCCTTTCATTTAGCAAGGGGCGCGTTATTTGGACACCCACTACGGATCAGTCAACACCTACCCTATCTATACGAGCCGTAAAGGACTTTACGGGCCGTAAAGCCGTCAGAGAGTGTCAGAAAATGTCAGTGAGATGTCTGGCGGCTGAAAACTGAAAACGGAATACGAGCCGTAAAGGCCTATACGACTCGTTTTTAAACCTGAAAAGAAAATAAGTTTTGTTTTTCCACCCGATAAACGTACGTGTTTAACTTATTTGAAACATTGTAATTGTTTAACTGTTTTAAATGGTTAAAACATATATTTTAATGGTTTCACATATTAATCGCTATACGTACGTTTTTAACGTTATATATTAAACATATGATATATATATTATTATATATACGTGTTATAAAATCCGCACGTTGTTTGAATTCCGGTATACGTACGCGTTTAACGTTAATTGTCATATCATATCGTCTAGTTATTTAATTTTTAAGTTATAAATAATATCTGTTTATAATAGCGTATAATCGTACTTTGTTTTGAAATCCGGTATTTGTTAAATGCAACACGTACGGTACGTGTTTAAGTAACTTATAATATCGTTTAATTGTTCGAAAAAAAACGTAACCATTTTTAATCGTTTTGTTGTAAAATAATAAGTATTTTAACGTTATTATTTAATTATTTTGTCTATTTGTTTTGTTTGAAAAATATTTTAACATCGTGACGTTTAAGTATAAATAACTATTTTTTTTAACATAATTAGTTATGATTTTCGTAAATTTAAATGTTTTGTTTGAAAATTATTTTAACGTAATCGTGTTTAATGATTTTAAAACAATAGTTATCAGAATATAAATAACGTTAAACGGTTTTAAGAAAAATTGTTAACTATCTATTATTCATTTCACAATTACGCACATTTTTTAATTATATAATAAAAGATAAAACAAACAATCACGCCATACACAACATATATACAAAATAAAAATACATACATCGAATGCTAAAGTAGTGTCCATACATCAAAATCCAAAAAAGAAAAGACAAAATAAAAAAAAATAACTAAGCATGACCACCAGGATCCTGCGGATCCTGATGATGTCCCGGTCCTGGAAAGACGGGAATATCCATGCCAGCAGATGCCGCCATACGCTCCGTCATCCACCGCATCATCCCCTCCAAGCGATCAACGCGACCAGAAAGGTCGCGTACGCTTCCAACAAGGTCGCGTAAGATTGCCGCGTCAGCCGGATGCAGTCGTGGCTGACGAACAACGACATGATGTGCTGGTGGCGGTGGCGGTGGCTGGTCTGCGTGATCCTGGTCTGCCGGGGGCTCCTGTACGTGCGGCTGTGCCCCCGGCTGCTGCTGTGGACCAGGGACTGGCGGCACCCACTCTGTGCGCCGATCCAGCGACCATCGCAGACCCACACGGGGTAAGTCGGCCGCTATACCCATTAGCATGACCGTGTTACGCCCCAGCAGTGTCGAGGCGTAAGTCACGGTCATGCTATCTCTAATATCGGCCGAAAAACGACCGATACGTCGAGCTATACGTGTGATATAAGAGCCACACGTAATAGCTCCAGTAGCCTTACGGCTAATAAAGCCAGCAAAATAATCAGCTAGCAACCATGCAAGGTTGCAGCTGCGCCCAGTGATAAGGCAATACATGAAGAATAGGTCCTTCTGTGTGACCCACTCCTGGCTCAATCGGCGGCCGGTGATGGTGCAGGCGATGCACCGATGTAGGTATTGGTGCAGCGGATCACGAATGCTACTGGAGCTATTACGTGTGGCTCTTATTATTATTATTTATTATTTATTATTATTTATTATTATTTATTATTTATTATTATTTATTATTATTATTATTATTTATTATTACTATTATTATTATTATTTATTATTTATTATTATTTATTATTTATTATTATTATTATTATTTATTATTATTATTTATTATTATTATTATTTATTATTATTATTATTATTATTATTTATTATTTATTATTATTTATTATTTATTATTATTATTATTATTTATTATTATTATTATTATTATTATTATTATTATTATTATTATTTTATTATTTTATTATTTATTATTATTATTATTATTATTATTATTATTATTATTATTATTATTATTATTATTATTTTATTATTATTATTATTTATTATTATTATTATTTATTATTATTATTATTATTTATTATTATTATTATTATTATTATTATTATTACTTATTATAAAGAACAACAAAATGATTAAATACATATATTTGCGAGTTACAATCCGTACTTGTCTAAATCTACAAAACCCGGTGGTTTTCGATGGCTTTCCAACCAATTGGTATACAAATCAAGGCGTTGCTTGTACCACATTTCCCAGGCTGCGGCGTCTTGACTTTTGAATCTTGACCAATACCAACTTGGTGTCGGGATTGGATAATCTCCGGTAAGTTCAACCATTACAAAGTGGTTATCGTTAACAAATACGAATGACACAATACGATGTGGTTGGAGAAATTCAGGCGACGTCCATAGCGGGAAAATCGTTACAGAAGCGCCTAAGCTTATAAAAACCACTATCACACCAAACGCATTTGCAATCAAAAGTCCGGTCTCCGGCATTTGCATCCAATAACGCCTTGGAGCAAATTCAGGTTTTGACCATTTCAAGGATTCTTGAATTTCGTCAAAAACACCAAGGAGGACGTTAATGTACACGTTTGCATTTTGGATACTCTCAGTCAGGAGTGCATGACGAATAGTTAACCATTCTGTTTCCGGAAGTCCTAATGCAACAGCCAGAGATCGAAAGCCACAGTTTCCGTCTGGAACAACGTCTTGTATTCTTGATATGTATGGGTGGAAGATGTCAGGAATGTGATCCTTAAACCGGTTAAAATTGTAAAGTTTGTTATCAGTTAAATGTACCAGGATGTCAAATGCTGGTTGCGATAACCCAACAGTTGGTTGCGAAAACCCGTCTTGTGGTTGAGAAAACCCGGACCAATCGTGCATTCTTGTCGTTGAAGAATACGAATTAGCACGCTGCAATTGACTATCGTGAGTGACCGTTGAATCATCCTGCTTATTTTTCTTTGGCTTTGTGAATGAACTATGTCGGGCAGGCTCTTGTTTTTTTTGTTGTGTCTTTAAACTTGGTCGCCCTCGAGTGTTAGTTTGCACGACGGGTTCTTTTTTCATTGATTTAAATGGGAAAACCGCACTAAAAACCTTTGACATCATACTCTTTTTAACTGGATTTGGTTGAAGCTTGATATGTTGTATGACCCGATCCAATTGCGCATCAATATCAGCACCTTCATCCTCGTTAAGTAACGACGGGTTTAAATCAAGCTTACGCCAAAACAAGTCTACCTCATCCAGTGTAACTTTAGCATCTGTTTTAAAAGAATAAAAATAATATTTATGATTATACATAAATAATAGGTAAATATATAATTAAATTTAATTAATTCATACTATTCAATAGACGACAAGCACATGGCAATCCACAACTCGTGAAGAGATGGCAACCGCAAGATGAATTTGATGCTATCAACATCTGAATTTTTGCCTTCTCACCAACCAACAGATCTAAAGCTACATGAGATACATTCCCTTTTAACAATTCAAATTGATCATCGTTGTGATGTGCCATACGAAATATTTTGCTTCTTTCAAAGCTTTCGTTTATAGCTTCTGCTTGCGATTTAACAATTTGAATGACATGCCCAACAATGTTGTCTAACGTGTTGTTTGTTGCATGGAGACTTTTCTTTAATAGAGAATGTTGACTTTCAACTCTGTTGGTGGTTCGTTGACCAAAATTCCGGTTTTTGTCTATCCACGCAGACACAAACATTTCCTTGTATTTTTGCAACCATGTTACTTGCAAATATCCGATAACCCCTAAAAAACAAACACATATTAATACGTTTCATATAACTCAAATACAATTAAAAATGAGAAATAGAACATTACTCTGATGAGATGTCCATAACCATTCATGTAGTCGGCTATAATTATACTCGTAGATATCGGGAGTTGCAGATTCAATCACAACCGACCACATATATCCAAACTTTTGCCAGTCTGATTGCGAAAAACTAGGCCTGCAGTGTTTGGATATGTTTTCAAAAATGTGCCACCTGCATAGTAATTGGGCAGCACTAGGAAATATTCTTCTACATGCGTTTATAAGAGCCAATTCTCTATCGGTTACAATAACGCGTGGTTCCATACACTGTTGAAGTGTATCTTTTAGGTTTTGTAACACCCAGACAAAATTCTCTTCACGTTCCTTACTTATAAACGCATGTGCAACACTAAATGTCTTGTGTGTTGATGTGACACCAACTATTTGAACAAATGGCATGTTGTATTTGTTCGTTTTATAAGTAGTGTCAATTAACAAGACATGAGGAAATGCTCGCCAAATATTATAAGATGTCTGGTGGATAAAAAAAATCTGTTCCACGACATCTGTCGACGCATCGTCTTGCGTTTGGTAAATAAAATTATTTCTTTGCAATGTGCTAAAAAGGACCTGAATTGGAGTTTCCCCCGTGTTTTGTCCAATACGAGACTTCCGTCGCGCATTGTAAATATTTCTGAGGTTGGAAACATTATCGGGGTTTTGGTCCTTTACAGCTGCAAGTATATCACGGGGCAACATGTTTTGGTTTGACAGTTGCTCAACTAGACGGGTTTCATTTTCATTTAATCTCATCGCATATGGATGACCGCCTAGTTGTTCAGCCGCTAGGTGGTTGTGTTCATTATTGACCACACGCAACTTCCAACCACCACAACTTCTCTCGTATCTACCAATCAGCTCAAATTCACACCCAGTCTTCTTCGAACCAGTACGTCTAACTTTTGGTTCACCGTGATACACGCCACCGCGATCGCATTTAAGCCACACTTTTATAACTACACCGGTTGCATTAGTTTTGCTTCGTCGTCTAACTAGCACATAACCATTTTCACGCCCTCTAGCAATCGCCCAATCAACAAGTTCATCAACACCGGCAAAAACCTGAAAAAAAAATGTATAAGATTTTATAAACTAACAACCGTTAAACGAATAAGTTTGTTACCTGATCAGTTTCATAGACACACATATATTCATCACCGAAGTTGTTGCCTCCCATCGACATTGTTAAACCTTTACGAGTTTGAATTTGTTAAAGAACCCCAAAACCTAATTGTTTAGAAAATCAAATTGTTCCTGTCTGCGTTTTATTTTTTGATTCATGCATTGCATTATAACGTATGCCATGAAGATATATATCAAACGATTAATTTACGCATACATCTATTACGTTAAATCAAATAATTTGCGCTGCTCAAATTATTGGCGTTCAATACGGCCCGTAAAGGGCTTTACGGGCCGTATGTACTGCGTGTCAGCCTGCGTCAGCCCTATGATTTGACGTGTCAGCCTTTGTCAGAAATATTCGTTTCAATACGACCCGTAAAGGGCTTTACGGGCCGTATTGAGGGTGTCCGAGGATCCAGTCGGGTGTCTCCCTAACAGCCCCCTTTAGCAAACTTATTTAATAATAGACAGATTTTGACTTTGAAAAGTCAACATATACAGAAACTAGGTATAGATGCACTCTACGAGGGTCGCTCCCGAGAATAAAAAAATGGAGGCCTCGGGAGAGAAAAAACTAGGCCCTTTTTAAAAAAACTAACTTAATAATTTATATAAAAAATGCTAATAATATTAATATATTTATTAAAAAAATATATAAAACCATAGTATTGTAGCATAATAATATATTTTAAATAACTAATTGGCAATTTAAAATTAGACAATTAGACATATATGTAACACGTCATGAAATGCCATTTTTATTAAGTTTTTAAATTGTTTATGAAAAATATTGTCCACATGATTTCTTCTTTCTAAAAGGACAGATAAAACTAGGGCTGTTCATCGAGTTAGATAACGGTTTATTCGGGTTATTTGGATTCGAAAATTTTAAGACCCTATTCGAAACCCGACCAGAATTTGAAAATTTTCAATTCGATCCGAATCTGTCTGGAAACCCAAATAAACTTGTTTTTTTCATAAGAATAATCCGAACAACCCGAATAAACTGTTTATTCGGGTTATTCGGATTGAATTCAGATATCCGATCCGATCTGAATTCGGAAAACAGATCTCCGATCCGAGTATATCCGAATCTTTAATTCAGATCGGTTTTTTCGGGTTTCTGATACGATTCAGATTTCGAATTTTTTCGGTTTTCGGTTTTTTTGAAAACCCCTAAATAAAACACCTTAATTAAATAAGATGCAATAAGTAGACAAATTTCTGTGTCACAAAAGCAATCCCAAGCATTATCTTAGTTCCATTTTAAACTTTTATGTATGCATAGCCCACGTGAGTTATGTTTTTATACAAAAACATGACTTTAAACATAACACTACCTGCAATGCATAAACATGCATTTACTACATGCATCCTAATCATCACTGCCACATCAGCTTTTTACTTATTCTTCTTACATGTATCATGTCTCCTCTTTTTAACTTCAACACATCTTTCACACATTCATTCTCTCTCCTCTTTTTTTTTACTTCAAAAAATGACTTTTAAAGAGGAGGATCACCTTCTCTCACTTCACTTGAGTGCACTTCCGGAAGTGCATGGTGGTGAACGTGTGTGGTGCTCCAATGCATCCACCAGAGAGGAAGATGTCCACGTAGGACGTGCAAAAGGCCTTACGTGCGCATTGCCTTCCGTCTAATTGAATTACAAGTACCTGCTTTATTTACGACAACAATTTTCCAATTTGAGCCTCTCTTCCAGAAACGTTCAAACAGAGGTGTATATTTGAAGTCTATTCTATCTATTTTAATAAATAATGTTTTTTTTAAAGATACATGTCATGTTCCTATAGTATATTAACTTATTATATATTTTAAAATTATAAAAAGTTTTTTTAATACATAAAGAATATATTTATCTTAAAAAAATTTTAAAAATCAAATTATTATAAAATATAAAATTTCAAAAACAGTTTTTTAAAATGACCCATAAGTTCATAAAGCGCTGCCTCAAGGCCCTAAAGCCTTAATCTGCTTGCGTCGCACGCCTCGCGCCTCAGCGCTATTTTTAAACCCAAGATTAATTGTGATATTAATTGTATGTGCTTACTATCTTAGATATTTGTTACTCTTTTAATCAATAATTCAAGTGAAATCAAAACAAATATGCAATTTAGCTTTTCAAAAAAAGAAAGTTAAACAGAAAACTTCACTTAAATTGTGAAAAGGGTATCTGGGATTTTAGTTTGTTTAGGGTCTACAAAATGGTTGAACCGTCCCGCATAAAGTTAGTGTTTCAAAGAGCGCAAAAGCTAGGCGTGGGTCGGTCAGTAACTCTAGCCCACTCCTCGTGTTTAGCCAACTAATTAAGAAATAATTAGGTCCGGTTTATTTTTTATAATTTAACTATCTCGTGCAACATAATTATTGTAATATTTATCTTAGGTTTTAGAAAGAATAAATTAGATCACATAAACACTCCTTAACAAGACTTGTAATATTATTTGTAAATATTTTCAAATACAAGGGTTTCAACAATTAAGAATTATTGACCTTGTTAGATGTGGCATAGAGGAAGTTTCTAGGCTCTTGGGCAGTTGGGCATTTGGAACTTTTAGAAGTGCTACATTTAAGTTATACAGATGTTAAACATCTCCTAGATAGCATTTGTATGTTGAAACATTTAAAAAATCTCACTTTGAAAGTTGTGTACTTCTTGAAAAGTTGCCTGACAATATTGGTGAATTAGAATCCTTAAAGGATTATATTTATCCACGTTCTATAGTATAAGAGAGATTTCTAACAACATCAGTATGTTGAAGCAACTTAAAATATTGGACCTTTGGCATTGTTTCTGTCTAGAGAAGCTTCCTTAAAATATAAATATCAAGGTGCTATAATATAAGACAAATTCCGAACCACATTTCTTTATTGAAAATTTTAAAAAAGTTGTAGCTTGTAGGCTATAAGAGGCTAGAGATGTTGTCTCACGAACTCGAAGATTATATTTTTTATATTTTGAATGACAACAGTCGATTGGTTGGTGCGTCCACTAAGGGAAGCTCATACATCAACAACACTATCTCACCAATTCACGAGGAAACCGATCACCATGGTGAAACCTCACAGAGTTACGATTAGAATCTGAGTTCTCAAGAGGCCCAAACTCTATCTCTCATTCTCTATGCCATTGAACCATAAGGCTATTGACACTCCAAGAATATATATTTGGGATATTGGCATAAAAATCTTCATGAAACAGTTTTTTGATGAAATGCCTCTATAGATTCATGTTGAAAGATTGGTTCATATTACACATAACATTCAGATGAGTCATAGAAAGGTACTCCCTCTATAAGCTAACTTTTAATTGCCTTACATTTAGTAAACTTTTTTAATAATAGACAGATTTTTGACTTTGAAAAGTCAACATAAACTGAAACTCGATATAGATATATTCTGTTATGTTTAATTTATCTTTCTTTATTTTTTAAACTGATTTTTAGGTTTTTCCAGTTGTAAAGATTTACTGGTTCATACTGAACCCATTTTACTAAATGGATTAGAGATTAGCAGATGATGTTGTGTTGTTAAGTGGTTTAATTGCTAATATACGAAGGATGCAGTTACTATGATTCATTCAATAATTTGACCAAAAGTCAACTGTCAACACTTAAACATGTAATCCCCATGGACTAATAAGATCAGAATCACCTCTTTTTGTGCAAAAACTAAATAAGTTATGTTCCATTTAAACTTGTGAACAAGGTTTGACTACTATGAAAAGTCAAATTAAAGTGATTTTTAATGAATTCAAACTATTTGCACCATTATATTCTACTAATTTCCAACATACACCTCTGTTTAAACATTTCTGGAAGAAAATAACCCGACACCATATACCTGTTAATTTTCTTGCTAAAATTGCCTTGAGTTAACTCTGCATATGTTTTTTTTTTTTTTAATTTTCAAGGTTGGCATAAAAGAGACTCAAATTGGAAAATTGTTGTCACAAATGTGGTAAATAATCTCATATTAATGCTACTCCTATGCATACATACATGTTTAAAATGGAACTTAGGTGATATTTTCGATTGCTTATTAAACAAGTTTGTAAACAAGTTTGTCTACTTAAGTTGTTTTGAATTTTTTATATATATTATATATAAAATTATTTTCAAACAAAACATCATTTTATTTTGTGAAAAACCATCATTTTGCTATATGTATCTTATATATAAAATTATTTTTAAACAAAACTTCATTTTCTATGTAAAAAAATAATTGTCACGATAATTATCTGTTTTGTTTATTGACTATTTTATATCTTAATTTTTATTGATTTATGAGTTTTTTATATGTATAAGGGCCTTATTTTATGGATCCATTTTAATACTTGCACACAATGTTTTCATAACTGGACCGGACGTCGAACCGGTCTCCTTACTGGTCAGAGGTCCGACCGGTCGGACCGGATTTAAGAACCGGATGATTTTATATAAATTTTATAAATATATATATATATATATATATATATATATATATATATAAAATAAAAAAAAACAAACAAAAACGGTTCAACCACAGGTCCGACCGGCCGGTTCACCCAAAAACGGCCCAGAACCCCTACCGGACCGGTCCGACCACCTGTTCCCGGTTCGTTCGATCCGGTTTTCAAAACATTGCTTGCACATGGTACTCAAAATACAGAAGACTGTCCTGATCATTTTGTTTACTTTTCTATTTAAATTTTATCAAAAACCGGCCCACCATTGTATAAATAACCTAAAAATCTTGAATTTTAGTTGACATCACTGCTAGAAAAATAACTTTTTACATATTACTAAAGTTATGCATGTTTACTCTTTAACATATTCTTAAATTTACATCATTTCATGAAATTTGAAACCTTAATCACTATAAGAGACATCCCTTAGGTATTCACCTTCTACCTACACATAAAAATAGTCCCCCTACTTCTAATTATACAATCACTAAAGGAATACACCCTAGAGCATATAATATGTTGGGTCTAGAAAAGTCAAGACCAACGGTTAATTTGGATAGATGGAATGTAAACAAGAAGTATTATGTATTTGTTGATTAGGGAGCAACGAGTCACCGCGAAAGCCACTGAAAAGCTCAAGATTATGAAGACACTCGAGATGACCCGAAGACTTTAGCAAATGATAATACGATTTATTTGTTTATTATTTATTATCATTTGTTGCACTTTATTTATTTTCTAGGGTTTGGGTCATGTGACATATAAATAGAGGATGTTCTCTGTTTTGTCAAAATAACACAGACAAGAGAGTGTGTGAGGGTGTGCTTCAATGTAATCTTGAGAAAGCTCTCCCCCATGAACTCCATGGATTCTTTATCCATGGAGTTTGAGAGCATGTGAGGGGTAGGTAATGTAATCTTGTTGACTAATGAATCATATTTCTTTACATTGTTAGTCGTTACATTACATCTCAGATTCGTTCTTGGTTGTGTTCTTCAACATCTTCAAGACTTTCTCTGTTCTTCAACTGCTTAATCTTCACAAATCGGGTAGGTCCTATTCCGCAACCGTTTCTACAATTGGTATCAGAGCCAAGTTCTCGAGAGTATCATTCTAACCATTGATTCTCTCAAACTTGTGCTCAATACCCTGATTTTGTGAATTTTTGTGAAAGTTCTTTGAAGATGTTCTTGTTCTGGGTTCTCCGTTCTTCAATTTATTTGGGTTATATTTTTTTTGTGTTTTGATATGGTAAACACAAGTGGGTTTTGACTCTCCCTATTATATGTCAAAACCCCACCCAAATGTGATCTTTATCGGACGAGTTATCAAATTTTTGTTCATTTGATAAAAATGGAGGCGGATGAAAAATTTTAGGGCAGCTGGGTTTGTTTCAAGAAAGAACATAATGATGATGACGGCGTTCTTGAATTTAGGGTTTTCAGAAGGTTTTATTTGATTGGTTTTCGGAAGCTCACCATGGATATTCTTTAAAATTATAAGCTTCCGATGACTATTGCTTCCTATGGATATTGCTTCCTATGGCTAATGCTTCTGATTGGAAATTGCTTCCTAAGCACAAATTGCTTCCGAAGCATAAAAATTGCTTCCGAAGCATAAAAATTGCTTCCGAAGCATAAAATTGCTTCCGAAGTATAAATTTGCTTCCGAAGCACAATTTGCTTCCGATGCACAAATTGCTTCCGATGCACAATTTGCTTCCGATGCACATTTTGCTTCCTAAGCACAATTTGCTTCCTAAGCACAATTTGCTTCCGATGCACAATTTGCTTCCGAAGCACAATTTGCTTCCGAAGCACAATTTGCTTCCGATGCACAATTTGCTTCCGATGCACAATTTGCTTCCGATTTAAAAGTTGCTTCCTAAGCAAAAGTTGCTTCCTAAGCATAAAATGCTTCCTAAGCATAATTTGCTTTCGATTGAAAACTACTTCCGAAGCATCTTCTGAAGACATCTCCTTCCTTCTGATGAGTGAAGCTTCTTCCGAAATTTAATTACTATTGCTTCCGAGAGTTACTTCCAAAGAGCAGAGGTATTATTGGTATGTAAAGAAGTTAGCTTCTTAAGTGCTAATTTATGATGTCCAAGTGCTAATGCATCTATAAATCAGTACTTATGAAGTTAACCAAATATTTCTTAAGTAAAATCATCTCTTGATATGTAATGTCTTATTTCTAAGTGTTAATTTGGATGATGTCCAAGTGCTAATGCATATTCAAATCAACACTTTAAAATTTGACAACATATAATTTTACTTTCGAAACACATTAGCCTTTGGTTCACTCGTTCAGCTTCATCATTGGAAGTACTTTACTCTTTGGCATGATAGAGCTGAAACTTATACATCATCAGAAAATCAACATAAGTTAATGATGTCTATTCTGTAAGTCCAATTGGTGTTCCAGATCTGCTGCATGGAACATATTACCGGTTTGCAATGATTGCTTCCGAAGAACACTACTTGTTTTTGAAGACTTGATGGATCTTCACACGTCAGTTATCTATATCATCAGTTTAGGGGGAAATTGATGGATTAAACTGATGGCAAGTGTGTTATCAGTGGTTTATCAGTGAAGACTTCGGTTTCATTGATGTGAAGATTTCTTATTCTGCTTTGAAGACTCTTAACTTTCAGATTGTTGAGATATGGTTTTCTTTTATCTTTGAGCTTGCATTTGTCATATGTTCATTACAAGGATTGGTTGGAGTCCTACACTTGAACTGACATCCTATATTCTTACATCTTTTGGGTTGGGATGAAGATTAAGATTACACTCTATATTCTTCCATTCTTGGTGTTGGGGATGAAGATTGAGATTGGTTAATCGTAGGAGGAGCTTAATCGGAGGGGGAGAAGATAAATGAAGGCCATGGAACTACAAGATGTTTGTTTTGGGTTTGAGAAGCGGATAAAGGAAGATTCACTTTGTTTTGCGGTGAAAGGAACATGAATTGCATCTACACAAGTTCAATCTTATTATTCATGTTTGTTTCATCATACTTCTGCATTGGCTTACATTCATCTAACCAAATAGGGGGAGACTGTTGGGTCTAGAAAAGTCAAGACCAACGGTTAATTTGGATAGATGGAATGTAAACAAGAAGTATTATGTATTTGTTGATTAGGGAGCAACGAGTCACCGCGAAAGCCACTGAAAAGCTCAAGATTATGAAGACACTCGAGATGACCCGAAGACTTTAGCAAATGATAATACGATTTATTTGTTTATTATTTATTATCATTTGTTGCACTTTATTTATTTTCTAGGGTTTGGGTCATGTGACATATAAATAGAGGATGTTCTCTGTTTTGTCAAAATAACACAGACAAGAGAGTGTGTGAGGGTGTGCTTCAATGTAATCTTGAGAAAGCTCTCCCCCATGAACTCCATGGATTCTTTATCCATGGAGTTTGAGAGCATGTGAGGGGTAGGTAATGTAATCTTGTTGACTAATGAATCATATTTCTTTACATTGTTAGTCGTTACATTACATCTCAGATTCGTTCTTGGTTGTGTTCTTCAACATCTTCAAGACTTTCTCTGTTCTTCAACTGCTTAATCTTCACAAATCGGGTAGGTCCTATTCCGCAACCGTTTTTACATAATATGTTCAAGTTCTGTCTATTCATGTTGCTTTTAGTGCTGTCCTGGCTAACCATGCTCATGCTAATAGTTAAATAACCGTCGCATGAAATTACAGGTCTAAAAGAGGTCGTGTTTAGGTCCAACCTGATACAAGCTCAGAAATTTGTGAAGCACCCGAAAATGACACGAACCAAAAATCGTGCTAGACATAAGGACTCGAATTCGAACATGACACGAATACTTGCGAGTTGACACAACCATGACTCATTTGACCAAATTTATTTTATTATTTTTGGGTATTAATACTTTAAAATTACAAATTTATAACAAGTACTAGAAATGCACATAAAAGTGACATTTTCATTCTAAAATCTTGTGTTTATTTCTCTTTTAAGGCATAAAACACATTTTGAAAAATGAAATAAAAAATGAATAGTTTAAACGTGTCAACTCGTGGACCTACTGAACACGACCTGTATATATAAAAGAGTTTGAGAGTTCAACCTGAACCTGTCTATGCGAAACTGTCAATCCATGAATTTCGTGTCAAGTTGGTGTAATGTTTTCGTATGGTGTCAAATTCACACATGCATCTGCTGATCTGCGCATGAAATTAGTGTTTCAAAGAGCGCAAAAGCTAGGCGTCGGTGAGACGGTGAGTAAATGTAGCCCCCTTGCTCCTGTTTAGCCCACTAAGTAAGAAATAATTATCATTATGTTCATTTGTATAAACTTAACGAGCCCACCAGAATTATTGTAATATTTATATTAGGTTTTAGAAATATTGCTAGTCGAAATTTTTAAACTTTGGTCTTACATGATTTTTTAAATTTAATGATGAGTTAAGTTTAAAAAGCGATAAAAAATTGACAAGGATCAATAGCAGATATAATTCTAATGAAGGTGTGGCATGGAATGGTAAATCTAAATTCATGGGCTTTAGGAAATAGCAAATTCCATGTCTTTAGGAACGGTAGATTTAATAAATACATATGTCATATGAAAGTCAAGAATAATTCAAGCAGGAGACTTACATGAAGATGATGATTCATGCATCTAATCTTAAACCCATGTGTTCTTACCCACCACAATCTTATATTGTCAGGTTTTCAATCTCGCGACAACTTTTCAAGATGTTACCAACTGACAATGTGATACATGAACCAGAGCTCACATCATGTTGCATTAAGTTTGGGCAAAGTGAAGTGATGATTAGAAGGCATCATCACTAACATGTGAACTCCATCCCAAGTTTAAGGACTTTATACTTGATGATTTTGTGTGCAGGTCGTTCAAAACTTTCATAAATGTATGATGGTCTTCTTCCTTATCTATACTTGTGTGTTTCATTAGCAATTGTCTAACTGAATCAAAGTGCAATATTCTTTAACAATTGGAATGAAAATTACAGATCATGTGATTGAGGAATCAAAATTGAAAGGTTTACATGAACAAGAACTCACAGTGGGAATGTGGAATTTGATTTCAGTTACAGGAATGTGAGGAGAAGAAACCAGTCGACACATGTACGAAGTGTAGAACTTCTAACGGATCTGTAACACCTCGACTGATGGCGGAAACATCATGGCGGCACGATGTGTAGATTGTTCATAGCACAAGGTATATAGTTGTAAATAACTCAAAAGACATCTCATTAATTCCTCATAAAATTCAAATATTTAATACATTGCTTAAATATTCAAACCCTAGCTATCACATCAATTTAATTCAAACATCAAACATAATTAAAATCCAATCCAAGCTCAATAATATAGCTAACTTGCATTTCCACCTGAAACATGTTTAAAATCAAGTGTCAACTACAAATAGTTGGTGAGTTTTATAGGTTTGAACACACACAAAAATAGTTTGATAAAAGATAAGTTGTCACATATGATAATAAGCTAATATGAACTAAAACATGTAATTAAACCATACACAGATCAAATAATGTTAACAAATGATGTTTGACCAAGCTAGCATTCCTAACAATGCTGAAGTAGTAAACAATTCACCGCGGAGGACCAAAGTCAACTCAACTAACAGTGGGATGGTCAGTTCAATAGATCTATCATTTTACTAAATAGTTAAGTTGTGATCAATGCAAGCTTAAGATAAGTTCACACTACAGTTTAGGTCACAAAGATAAGTTCACATACACATAAGTTAAAAATAAGTTCAAAGTTACATGTTTCACCCCAAAAGTTCAAAACAAGTTAAAGAGGGGCTATGAAAAATCACCTCGACGTGTGAGATAGCCTTTGTAATATACGTCATGTTATAGCTCAATGTATATCCAACAAGTTCAAAGTTCACCTAAAAAGTTCATTATGTGTAAGTTCAAATAACTATGGTTTTAAGGAATTTCTAATTCCAGATAGGTCATAGAGTTCGGTTTTATTTTATGGTATAGTTAAAAATTGTTTTGTTCAAAATGATATTACATCTCACTTGGTTTAGTGTAAAAATTTACTTTTAAATTTGTAAATTAAATTTCTAAAGTTGAAAATTCTTTAAAATATAAACCTTATAAGGTTTTAGGATTTAAGAAATTAAATGTTATAAATCTAAAATTGATTTAAAGATATTTAAATTAAGACAAAATTACAAATTTGAACCTTTATGTTTCTAACAAATAAAAAATATCAACCTTTAACTATATTAATTATGCTAAACAACCTTTAAGTATTTAAGTTGTTTCAACTTTCAACCTTTACATTAACCCCGGTTAGATTTACCAGTTAAATCTAGTCATGCGCAAAACATGTGATGTGTATTCTAGGTATTTTGATCTTTTGTTATTTTTAAACCTAAAACCCACTATTCACGTATCACCGTATCTTATTCAAGAATTTACTCCAAACGGTGGTGTTCGAAAATTAGGGCTTAAACCCACCCAGAAGTTTAAGCCCTAATTTTCGAACACCACCGTTTGGAGTAAATTCTTGAATAAGATACGGTGATACGTGAATAGTGGGTTTTAGGTTTAAAAATAACAAAAGAGCAAAATACCTAGAATACACATCACATGTTTTGCGCATGACTAGATTTAACTGGTAAATCTAACCGGGGTTAATGTAAAGGTTGAAAGTTGAAACAACTTAAATACTTAAAGGTTGTTTAGCATAATTAATATAGTTAAAGGTTGATATTTTTTATTTGTTAGAAACATAAAGGTTCAAATTTGTAATTTTGTCTTAAATTAAATATCAATTATCAAAAGATTACTGTGATTTAATAATCTATAACTAAGTTGAATAATATCGTATTTATAATAAAATAGATAGAGTTAATTACACAGATGGTCCCTGTGGTATGTCCAGATTGCACTGATGGTCCCTAACTATCAGAAATTACACTGGTGGCCGAATAGTTTGCAAATACGTAACACCGATGGTCCCTGGAACGGATGGCCGTTAGATTTTGCCGTTAAGTGGGTACGAAATGACTAAATTGCCCCTCTTGTAATTAAAAAACCAAAAAAAAAAAGAAATGTAAATATACACATATATGCAACCTCCAGCAACCACCACCACCTCCGTCCTCCGGCGGCCACCACCTCCCCCGTCCTCCTGCAGCCACCACCTCCTCCGTCCTCCAGCAGCCACAACCTCCTCGGCCCTCCGGCAACCGCCACCGCCTACCTTCTGCAACCACCACCAGATCCGTGATGATGAAACAGAACCAGGCACATCAGACTAACACACACTTGCATCATCGAGCAGCTCCGACAACACCACCACCACGCACCTCTGGCAACCACCATCACCAAGCACCTCTGACAACCACCAGCACCAAGCACATCCGTCAATAACCACCACCACCGCACTGGGTGTTTGAAAGAGCTTGTTCCGACGAAGCCATTGCCGAAGCCTCCGCCGTTACCACCGTCACGAGCAGATGGGTGTTCCGATTAGAGGTGAACGGAGGTTGAACGAAGGTTGCTGGGGTCGGTAATGGTAAATTGGAGAACCAACACCACCGGATCCTGTCGTTGTTGCGTATGTGGGTCGGTTTTCTACCGGAGATGGTGAAATCGGTGAACGAAGGTTGCTGGGTCCATTGATCTCAACGACATCTTGAGCTAAAGTATGGATGACTGAAGTTATCATGAACTGGAGGTGGATGTGGACCATGGTTGATGATTTACAGAACACACATGTGTGTGTGTGTTTGATGTTTGGTGTGAGAGTGAAGATGAAGAAGGGTACTTTGGTCATTTTAAAAAGTTTAACAGCAAAAGTTAACGCCCATCCAACCCAGGGATCATCCATGTTACGTTTTTGCAAACTTTTCGGCCACCGTTGTAATTTCTCGAAGTTAGGGACGATCCGTGCAATATGGGTGTCACACCCCCAATTTTCAACTAACGGAATAATATCGTTTGGGACGTGACAAAACAGGATCTCAGATCATTAGACATAACGAATACCTCTATATGATTTTCAAAACATACTTTGGTCTAAAACTGTAATATCAAAGTTTTAACGTTGCGGAAGCGTTTTTAAAACAAAACAAACATAATGGTTTGAAAACTGTAAATTACAAAGCAATGTCTCAAATGTTTAAATCCAAATCAACAGAAATTTAAAGTATGCATGCGACTCGATCTCCTGGTCCATTCTCGCTTGCTCGTGTACCTTAGCGTCCTGAGAAAACATACAAGTATAGTCAACACAAAGGTTGGTGCATACACAGGTTTATATGAGTAATAAAAAATGTTTGAACAAGCTGTTTGTATATAATGTTTGCAGATCACATGATCACACATTGCATAGTCATGATAGCTAGTCATTGTACTATTTACATAAGTGGTCGACACCGAAGCTGACTGTTGTAATGTTTGATAGCCTTTTCCCTATTGTCTAGCATAAACAATACTAATGTGTGTTTGGTCAGTTAAACACTTGCGTAGATCCCATCTACCAAGTGAGGTTTGTCAAACCCAATAGATCTATCTTCAACTACCACGCTTTGCACTACGACAAACTAAACGGTTCGATAATGTTAGGCTTTGTAATGCTATGTTTGCACTTATAGTAAATAGCTAACTCATGCAAGTGATATGTGTCTAAAAGTGTTTGTTTGTGCATGTTTTCTCCCCCAAAACAGTAAAAGTAGAAAAGGGGTTGTGTTCGCACCTTTGAATGTAAATAGAATGATCAAACACGTGAAATCACGTAGAAAGTCCTCTACGAAGAACCTGTGTTTTAACAATAACTTAGTGTTATTCGGGATGTCGTTTTGTGCTTGAAATCACATACGTGTCAACACACGTATGTTAGATATTTAGAATCGTGCACAAGTAAATACGCGTGACTTTAAAGTCGTTTAATAAAATCACATAGTCGTTTATGATTTTATTTAAACAAACGTAATTTTATGCGATTACGTTTTCGGGTTAAAATATGAATTTTGCTATTTTATTATGTTCGGGATTTCGTTACGGTTCCAACATAACTTGAATGGATCAAATCGGAGTTAGAACGAATGAGATATGGCCTAAATACTAAAATAACCCAAAAATCAAAAATAGGTGTAGGCCGGGTTCGAACCCGTGACCTCCCTCCCATGCTACACCTTCCCTACCATCTCCTCTACCTCACATTTGTTAACAGAAACCATATTAAACGTTTTTTAACCAACACAGGGTCGGTTTCCCCTTTTGTTAACCCACCGAACTCATTTGGTTTCAATTGCCTCACAATTCGAACGTAATTGCAAATGAATTCATAGGGGTTTTGTTCTCAGAGTTCAACCGACTCTATGGGTTGTTTTAATTCGAAAAATAGATCATCATTATCAGCTTATTTGGGTGAACACATGTTCGAACTCAACTTTTAAAATCCAATGATCAATAGAATCAAATTCGTTTGTGATAATTCTCGAATTCACAGGGTTTTTGTAACAACCGAAAATTTAGCAATTTAATAGTAAACGTACGAGATTTCGGTTACTGTTGAAACTGTGACGATTGCGTACGAAAAATTCGGCATTTATGACGTGAGAACATTTGGTCGTGCTTGAAATCCACGAGGATTTAGTAACTTTTGTTATTGGGGATTGATAGTATGTGAAAAATAATGAACGTGGGCGAAAACCGTGCGCAAAACGGAGTTCGTATGCTCCCAGAATCACGAAAAGAAGTTAAAATCAAAAATGATGACGCTGATGACGTGGGGCGGTACGCCCCAGCCCAGACCTCCAGCTGGGGCGATGCGCCCCGGAGCATATGTCGGCCAAAAGTTGTTAAAGTGATCAGAACGCATAGAAACCTTCAAAAATCGCATTTCTTCGACCCTGTTCATCCTCCAGGCGAAATTTTAGCTCCCTAACACCTCTAATCTTCATATCTGAGGCTCCTGAACATCCAGATCATCCCAGGGATCATATATACAAGTCCTGATCGCTGTTTTAACCGCAGAAATTCGTCAGATCAGGTAACGATTCGTTTTAACTTTCTAGTTTGATTTTGATTGATTAGATCTTGATTTTGAACGTAATAACATAGTTAGGATTGTTGATTATTGCCTAGATGATGGTTAGGATTGATTAGAAATGAAGAACACGATGTTTTAACGGTTAAATCCTTGTTTTGGTCCGTTGTAATGCCCGGTTTGCATGAAATCACAACTATGGTTATAATGGTTTAATCCATTTGATTATTACAATATAGATGATTAGTTTGGTTAATCTTTGAAATGCAAAGGTTAAATCTAAGTGTTTCAAACTAATCACAATCATTAACATACTCATTGGAGCGATTATCTGATGTTTATGATAACAGTCAGATTAGTATGTTAAACATGGTTATTAAATCTATTCTAAGACTACATTGTGATATTTCATGATATTTGGGTAATCAATGATAAGGATTTATCATTTCTAAGTCATTAATCTGTTCAGGAACTGTTTTAGCATTATAATCAACAACATTAACTATTTGATGACTTTCAAGACAATGTCTTTGACATTGAACGTTCAGAAAGATCTAATCAGTAGGTTAAAACATAAATGACTTATTAAGTATAAATTAATGCAGAATTATACTGTTAGTACCAGTTTATGAGTGATCTTGCTACAGTAAGACATCAGGTGAGTTCTATGAGCCCTCTTTTACAATTTTAACGTTTTAGGGCTGATATGCATGTTATAAAGTTATTTTAGGTAAATGATTGTTTTATCCGGCTACGGTCAGATAAGAGAATATGTTAAAGTAAAGAATGTTTCAAGTTGTAAAGTTATTGTATGAAAGTGACACTAACCGGATTAAGGTCTGGTAAAGAATGTTTTCAGGTAAAGAATATTTTAAAGTAAATAATGCTTTAAGTCTCAACTACGGTTGAGAAGTAAATGATTTTAAGAACCTCAGCTGAAATGTCAAGGATGCTTTAAAGACTCAACCACGGTTGAGAAATGAATGATTTTAAAAGTCTCAGCCGAGGTTAATTAGAAAATGTGATTTTGAAATCCCGGCTGCGGTTGGGCAAATGTTGAGCACTGCGGTGCGGATAATGATTTATGATTATAATGGTTTATGATTATGATGGTTTAAATGATTTAAACCATGTTATGTATGAATAATGTATGTCAAGAAGTCTTGTACCGGTATGAGCCGTCAACTTCGGTTGATGGTTTAATAAGTCCTGTGAAAGAACAGGCATAAGTCATGTGAAAGAACAGGCATAAGTCCTGTGAAAGAACAGGCAGAAGTCCTGTGAAAGAACAGACAGAAGTCCTGTGAAAGAACAGGCCTGCCGACTGTGTGTCGCCAGTTGAGGAAATCTTATGCATGCATAACGTGTTGACTTCGGTCAACAGAACAGGCTACATTTATGCACTGTATGATTGATGTTATGATGTTATGAATGTTATGTATATGAAATGTTTTATGTTTAGTATGATTGAGACTGTTGACTTCGGTCGACTGTGAAGGCTAATGTTTTATGTATATTAAAGATTTTATTTTTATGAAAAGTTAACTTAGAACTCACCAGCGAAAGCTGACTTGTTTAAGCATGCATGTCAGGTTGAACGGTATTGAGGAAGAATGACAGTAAGGCTCATGGCATACGTTGAAGATTACCCTGGCATAAACTGGCTATGTATAGAACCATAGAGTCGTGGGTTATGTGTAAAAAGTTTGTTTAGATTTGTATGATATTTCATGTTGTTACCCTACATTCCGCTGCTATGATAATGTAATTATGGTTTAAGTATTATGGGTTTGATGTTTTGCCAAATGAGGGGCAAGTGGCCTCTCAAGTTGGTATCAGAGCCATAGTTTGAGAGATCCGGTCATCCCTAATGACTGGACTTAAACTGAAAATGGGACTGAAGGATAAGAATGCCAGTCAAGGGTAGTTTGATGCCATGAGCTGAATGTTATGTATGAGTTAAGACGTAGGTGTAAGGTTAGAAAGGTAGTTAGAGTCATGCACGTTGGGGTGACGGGATGGGAAACGTTTAGAGCCTATGAGTTAGGTAAATGGTTAATAACACCTGATCAACGTCATTAACGATTTACAAAGCTTATTTCGTGCTAAACTAAACCTGTACTGACTCTCCAATTTTTGCATCCTGTAGGTATTTAAATGGCTGGACAAAGGGGTAGACCACGTAAGCAACCACAGGAACCTGAAGAACCACATATCGAGAATGAAGAACCCGTCAATGAAGACGACTACGAGCACAACGAGCAACCGGAAGATGAAGATGAGTTTACTCTAGAGCCTATCGTAGTGAAGGCTATTTCTGATGAGGTCTGTAAAGTTTTGGATGATAAGCTACCAGCTTTGGTTACAAAAATACTGAAGGATACTTTGAAAGACAAGTCTGAAGGAACTAAGGAGAGCACCAAAGAAGAGGAAGTTGTGATCACCGGAACTAAGAACGGTGATTCTACGTCAGAGAAACGGAAGGGCTGTGATTATAAGGCCTTCAAAGGATGCAATCCACCCTCATTTGATGGTAAGAAGGCTGCCGTGGCCACCTGTCACTGGGTTTCGGCTATGGAGGCAGTCATCGCTATCTGTGAATGCCGGGAAGACCAAGCTGTAAAATTTGCAGCTCACTCATTTACTGAAGAAGCTCTACATTGGTGGAACACTGTTAAGCAGTCAAAAACCACTACTGATGTGGAGGGTTTTAAATGGGAGGACTTGAAGGAAATAGTTATAAAACACTTTTGTCCAAAGAATGAAATTGATAAAATGGAACGGGAATTTCTGACTTTGAAAGCGGGACGTATGAACCATCGGCAATATACGTCAAAATTTAATGAAATGTCAAGACTCGTTCCTCATTTGGTAAACACGGAGGAACGCAGATTGAAGCTATATGTGGAAGGATTACCGCCTAAAGTCCGAACACATGTGAAGGCGCATGCTCCTAGAACTTTTGAATCAGCCGTGGAAATTAGCGGCATTGTCTGGGATGATGTTGTTGAAGCTGAACCAACAAAGGAGGAACCGAAGCAAAAGTGGTCACCTAAATTTAAAAGAAACAGAAATGACAAATTCGGACCCCCTATGAAAAGGTTTAGAACGGAAGAAATTGAAAAATGCCCTAAGTGTGGAAAGAGACATAGGGGAGAATGTCTTACGGGGACTACTTTGTGCTACCGTTGTGGAAAGACCGGACATCTTTCTTATGATTGCCCGAATATGCCAAAATGTTACAATTGTGGTGGAATCGGTCACGTGAGCAGGAATTGTTTTAAACCAAAGATAATGTCTACTGAAGCCATCAAACCTGAAAGTAGCAAGGGGGAGAAGCAAAAGGCAAAAGCTCGTGCCTTTACTATGACAAAAGATCAGGCAGACAAGGACCCTGATGTGGTGACAGGTACATTCTTGATTAATGATATCCCTGCTTCAGTGCTATTTGATTCTGGTGCAAGTATGAGCTTTGTGGCTATTACTTTTTGTGATAAACTGCGTGCTAATGTTAGAAAGATAGAAAATGCATTTATTATAGAAACTGCTCTTGGTAAATCTACTAGAGTAATGGAGGCTGTTGTTGATGATTGTTACATTGATATATAGGTCATAGATTCCCTGTTAAGTTGTTTCTGATTACGTTAGGAGGTTTCGATGTAGTTTTGGGTATGGATTGGTTGGCCAAATATGAGGCTAACATTGTCTGTCGACGAAATATGATTTTCTTAACGGCTTTGAATGGGAGTTCAGTAACGGTTTACGGGGATAAGGTGTTTAACGTGCCTAAAGTCATTTCAATGATTAAGGCGAGTGAATTTATGAGGCGAGGGTGTGGGGCTTATCTGGCTTATGTTATTGATAAAGAAATTAAAGTAAAAGAATTGGAAGACGTACCCGTGGTGTGTAATTTTCCTGATGTATTTCCTGAGGATTTGCCAGGAATTCCACCTGATCGGGAAATCGAATTCCAAATTGATGTTGTGCCAGGAGCTCAACCTGTCGCCAAGGCACCGTACCGTCTGGCTCCAACGGAAATGAAAGAATTAATGACCCAACTACAAGACCTTCTAGACAAAGGTTTTATACGACCAAGTGTGTCACCTTGGGGTGCACCGGTGTTGTTTGTAAAGAAAAAGGATGGAAGTATGAGAATGTGTATTGATTATAGGGAATTGAATAAGCTCACAATAAAGAATAAGTATCCGTTACCAATGATTGATGATCTATTCGACCAATTGCAAGGGGCAAGTTGGTTTTCTAAAATAGATCTCAGATCAGGGTATCATCAATTAAAGGTGAGAGAACAAGATATTCCGAAGACAGCGTTTCGCACACGTTATGGACACTATGAGTTTCTTGTGATGTCTTTCGGATTAACAAACGCTCCTGCGGTGTTTATGGATTTGATGAATCAGGTGTGCAGACCTATGTTAGACCGATCAGTGATTGTGTTTATTGACGATATATTAATATACTCAAGGAGTGAAGGTGATCATGCGTGTCATATCCGGGAAGTTCTTGAAATACTAAGAAGAGAAAAGTTTTATGCTAAATTCTCTAAATGTGCCTTTTGGCTACGGGAAGTACAATTTTTAGGTCATGTTATTAGTCCAGAAGGCATAATGGTGGACCCAGCTAAAGTAGAAGCAGTTATGAAATGGAATCCTCCGAAAACACCAACGGAAGTTCGTAGCTTTCTTGGATTAGCAGGTTATTACAGAAGATTTATCCAGGATTTCTCCAGGATTGCTACACCACTGACGAAATTGACTAGGAAAGAAACAAAATATGATTGGGGTCCCACTCAGGTCCAAGCTTTTGAGGAATTGAAAAAGAGATTAACCGAAGCTCCTATTTTAACACTGCCGGATGGTAATGAAGACATGGTTGTGTACTCAGATGCGTCTTATCTGGGTTTGGGTTGTGTACTTATGCAAAGGGGAAAGGTAATAGCATATGCCTCAAGACAATTGAAAACCCATGAAGCTAATTATCCAACACATGATTTGGAATTGGCTGCTGTGGTATTTGCTTTAAAAATTTGGAGGCACTATTTATATGGAGTTAAATGTACAATCTACACAGATCATAAAAGTTTAAAATACTTCTTTGAACAGAAAGATTTGAATATGAGACAAAGAAGGTGGCTTGAGCTGTTAAAGGATTATGACTGTGAGATCTTGTATCACCCGGGCAAGGCCAATGTGGTGGCTGATGCTCTAAGTCGCAAGACAGAACACTCTGCTATACAAGTTAAGTCTTACAGTTTGGTAATAACACCTGATTTTCTAAATGAACTCAAGGATGCACAGAAGGAAGGATTAAAGGAAGAAAATGTGGGATTCGAAAGGATATTTGGTCAGGTTAAAAGTCTAGAAGAAAATGAATGTGGCGTTAAGATACGATTTGGTCGAATGTGGGTTCCACGAAATGGGGACATCAGGTCAAGGATTCTAGACGAAGCACATAAGTCACGTTACTCTATTCATCCTGGTGCAACGAAAATGTATCAAGACCTTCGAAAGGATTATTGGTGGCCAGGTATGAAATTCAATGTAATGCAGTACGTAAATAAATGTTAGACATGTGCACAAGTAAAAGCTGAACATCAGAAATCTTATGGTTATGTGCAACCTTTAGAAGTCCCGGAATGGAAATGGGAACACATCACCATGGATTTTATAACTAAGTTGCCTCTTACGGCGAAACGTCATGATGCTATTTGGGTGATTGTAGACCGGTTAACGAAAAGTGCTCATTTCTTGCCTATACGAGAGACTTATACGTCGGAGAAATTGTCTGAACTATTTGTGAAAGAAATAATTACCAGACATGGAGTACCAGTTTCTATAGTGTCAGATCGTGACACGCGATTTGTTTCAAGATTCTGGAAACAGTTTCATGAATCAATGGGCACAAGACTCAATATCAGCACTGCGTATCATCCTCAAACCGACGGACAGTCTGAAAGGACTATCCAAACTTTAGAAGATGTGCTCAGAGCCTGTATTATTGATTTCGGTGGCAGTTGGGATAATCATTTACCATTGGTGGAATTCTCATACAACAACAGCTATCATGCTAGTATTGGAATGCCACCATACGAGGCATTGTATGGACGACGTTGTAGGACACCTGTGTGTTGGGGAGAAGTAGGACAGAAAGAAGTGGGAAGTAAAGCTGCAGTAGTAGATTTGACAGAAAAGCTTCAACTAGTTAAAGCGCGAATGAAAGCTGCACAGGATCGACAAAAGTCCTATGCCGATAAAAGACGGAGGCCAATAGAATTTGAAGTAGGTGATCAAGTATTGTTAAAAGTTTCACCATGGAAGGGAATTATTCGATTCAGGAAAAGAGGAAAGCTAAGTCCGAGATTTATTGGACCTTTTCGAATAATGGCACGGGTTGGTAAGGTAGCTTACCGATTAGATCTGCCAGATGAACTGAGTGGAATTCATCCGACATTTCACGTTTCACATCTGAGAAAATGTCTAGCGGATGATGTAGCATATGTGCCTTTAAATGATATTGAAATTGATGAAAGGTTGAATTACATAGAAGAACCAGTTGCAATTGTTGATACGAAAGAGAAACAGTTACGTAACAAAGTGATTAGGCAAGTTAAGGTTCAATGGAAACACCGAAAAGGATCTGAGGAGACATGGGAGACTGAGGATGAGATGAAACGACTCTACCCACATTTGTTTGAAATGTAACAGGTTTCGAGGACGAAACCTATTGTAAGGAGGGTAGATTTGTAACAACCGAAAATTTAGCAATTTAATAGTAAACGTACGAGATTTCGGTTACTGTTGAAACTGTGACGATTGCGTACGAAAAATTCGGCATTTATGACGTGAGCACATTTGGTCGTGCTTGAAATCCACGAGGATTTAGTAACTTTTGTTATTGGGGATTGATAGTATGTGAAAAATAATGAACGTGGGCGAAAACCGTGCGCAAAACGGAGTTCGTATGCTCCCGTAATCGCGAAAAGAAGTTAAAATCAAAAATGATGACGCTGATGACGTGGGGCGGTACGCCCCAGCCCAGACCTCCAGCTGGGGCGATGCGCCCCGGAGCATATGTCGGCCAAAAGTTGTTAAAGTGATCAGAACGCATAGAAACCTTCAAAAATCGCATTTCTTCGACCCTGTTCATCCTCCAGGCGAAATTTTAGCTCCCTAACACCTCTAATCTTCATATCTGAGGCTCCTGAACATCCAGATCATCCCAGGGATCATATATACAAGTCCTGATCGCTGTTTTAACCGCAGAAATTCGTCAGATCAGGTAACGGTTCGTTTTAACTTTCTAGTTTGATTTTGATTGATTAGATCTTGATTTTGAACGTAATAACATAGTTAGGATTGTTGATTATTGCCTAGATGATGGTTAGGATTGATTAGAAATGAAGAACACGATGTTTTAACGGTTAAATCCTTGTTTTGGTCCGTTGTAATGCCCGGTTTGCATGAAATCACAACTATGGTTATAATGGTTTAATCCATTTGATTATGACAATATAGATGATTAGTTTGGTTAATCTATGAAATGCAAAGGTTAAATCTAAGTGTTTCAAACTAATCATAATCATTAACATACTCATTGGAGCGATTATCTGATGTTTATGATAACAGTCAGATTAGTATGTTAAACATGGTTATTAAATCTATTCTAAGACTACATTGTGATAGTTCATGATATTTGGGTAATCAATGATAAGGATTTATCATTTCTAAGTCATTAATCTGTTCAGGAACTGTTTTAGCATTATAATCAACAACATTAACTATTTGATGACTTTCAAGACAATGTCTTTGACATTGAACGTTCAGAAAGATCTAATCAGTAGGTTAAAACATAAATGACTTATTAAGTATAAATTAATGCAGAATTATACTGTTAGTACCAGTTTATGAGTGATCTTGCTACAGTAAGACATCAGGTGAGTTCTATGAGCCCTCTTTTACAATTTTAACGTTTTAGGGCTGATATGCATGTTATAAAGTTATTTTAGGTAAATGATTGTTTTATCCGGCTACGGTCAGATAAGAGAATATGTTAAAGTAAAGAATGTTTCAAGTTGTAAAGTTATTGTATGAAAGTGACACTAACCGGATTAAGGTCTGGAAAAGAATGTTTTCAGGTAAAGAATATTTTAAAGTAAATAATGCTTTAAGTCTCAACTACGGTTGAGAAGTAAATGATTTTAAGAACCTCAGCTGAAATGTCAAGGATGCTTTAAAGACTCAACCACTGTCAGTGTTGTAAAAATCGGCCTAGGCGGCCGCCTAGGCGCTAGGCGCCCATCTACTGTGTAATTTTTGGCCTAGGCGGTGCCTAGGCGCTAGGCGGTGCTAGGCGGCCTAGGCGGCCCCATCAGATTTTTATTTCTTTTTCATTTTTTTGACTTTTTTTGGTTTTTTTTTTGACTTTTTTATGGTAAAAAGGGATCAATTTCATGATTATTTAGAAATTTCTAAATCAAAAATCTTTAATATGTCTCTGAAACATCGAATCCAAGCAGTTAACATCGAAATTTATCTCTAAACTTTGAACTCAGTGTTTAAGTTTGCACTTTAAAGTACTTTTTTTAGTATATTTAAGTATATTTTTTAAAATTATTTGAAGTATTATATTAAATTATTGATATTAATGTGTGTATATAATATATATTTGTAAAATTACACATAAAAATTCCAATCCGCCTAGCGCCGATTAATCCCGATTAATCCCTAGGCGGTACCTCGCTGCCCGACTAGCGCCTAGCGACTTTTACAACCATGACCACGGTTGAGAAATGAATGATTTTAAAAGTCTCGGCCGAGGTTAATTAGAAAATGTGATTTTGAAGTCCCGGCTGTGGTTGGGCAAATGTTGAGCACTGCGGTGCGGATAATGATTTATGATTATAATGGTTTATGATTATGATGGTTTAAATGATTTAAACCATGTTATGTATGAATAATGTATGTCAAAAAGTCTTGTACCGGTATGAGCCGTCAACTTCGGTTGATGGTTTAATAAGTCCTGTGAAAGAACAGGCATAAGTCCTATGAAAGAACAGGCATAAGTCCTGTGAAAGAACAGGCCTGCCGACTGTGTGTCGCCAGTTGAGGAAATCTTATGCATGCATAACGTGTTGACTTCGGTCAACAGAACAGGCTACATTTATGCACTGTATGATTGATGTTATGATGTTATGAATGTTATGTATATGAAATGTTTTATGTTTAGTATGATTGAGACTGTTGACTTCGGTCGACTGTGAAGGCTAATGTTTTATGTATATTAAAGATGTTATTTTTGTGAAAAGTTAACTTAGAACTCACCAGCGAAAGCTGACTTGTTTAAGCATGCATGTCAGGTTGAACGGTATTGAGGAAGAATGACAGTAAGGCTCATGGCATACGTTGAAGACTACCCTGGCATAAACTGGCTATGTATAGAACCATAGAGTCGTGGGTTATGTGTAAAAAGTTTGTTTAGATTTGTATGATATTTTATGTTGTTACCCTACATTCCGCTGCTATGATAATGTAATTATGGTTTAAGTATTATGGGTTTGATGTTTTGCCAACTGAGGGGCAAGGGGCCTCTCAGTTTTTCCTCCTCATATCAAAACGAAAATATGTGTGTTGCTTAATTGAATTTTTAGATCATTTCTGTTTAAAAATCCCAAAACATTTTTCTATTCAAAACGTGGAATTGGTTTTCATTGAATTCAATGTTGTTAACCGAAATTTACATAAGGGTTATCTTAATCGAGGCCCTCTGAAACTCACTGTAGCATTTAATTTGATTTTTGAGTCCATCTAGATCAAAATACCCAAAGTCGTTTTATCACAAGAACCCTAGAATTGGAATCATTCAATTCGTTGTTGGTTGAAGAACTAAACATAGGGATTTCATTAAGAATAGTATTCTGAAACTGACGATGCAATTTAATTTCAATTTCTAATTCGTTTGATCATAAACCCCCAATTCGTTTTTAATAACAAGCCCTAGAATTAGAACATCATAAATTCAAGATTTTTAGATGAAATTGTGTTAGGGATACTCTTAGTCGGCTGTTTTAGAAGGTGTAGGAACGATTACTTACTTGTTTCAATGTAGGATCGTTATAGATCGACTCCAAGCCCTAGGTTCGGCCGCCCCTTTAATCGAATTCGTCTCCCAATGCTTCTACGAATGAATTGTTGCTTGTAAACACCTCTAATTCTGCCGACTGGTGTATGTTAGAGTTTAATTTGATGAATTATGATCGGCATATGAGAATTTGCTACCTATTTCGAACGGTTACAACTTTTGGGTTTCATTTTGAACTTAAATGGCTGCTTAATGATTCAATAACGTATTCTAGATGTTAATCATCATTAAAGTAATGGTTATAACTGGTTTAATTCGGGTATAACTTCTTATGAGTGTGAAATTTGAGTTCAATTTGATGTTCTAGCCGAATTTTGACTAATGAAAGTCAAAATTGATACTTATAATCATTACAAGTTTGATTTTTGCAAATTAACCACTTTAAAACTGATTTTGTGTGATTTCATTCCTTTAGGTTTGATTTTGATCGATTCTGAACACTTTCTGTTAATTTCTGGTTAACGGGGTTAACCCGAAATTTCCGGATTGTCACATCATCCCCTTGTTGAAGGAATTTTCGTCCCGAAAATTGCTTAGTGTTAGAAGTAGTTAGGAAACTACTTGCTAGTTCAGATTGTACGTGTTAGTGTGATGTTTGATCATTCCGTGTGCTTGTGTGTGCTCATACACAAGATTCAACGTTTGCAACATCACACCGAAGTGTGATAGTTCTATGTAACTGTTTGCGTGCCCACTAGTT
Organism: Mikania micrantha; assembly: GCA_009363875.1. Lineage (NCBI taxonomy): Eukaryota > Viridiplantae > Streptophyta > Magnoliopsida > Asterales > Asteraceae > Mikania > Mikania micrantha. Next base: position 49,789,274 of record CM018689.1, on the reverse strand, counting down.
AGTGCTCCTAACTGTGAACGTGCGTGTTTAATCATACTGTACTATGTAACCCTCGCACATAGCCACATGTTTGCAATTGTTTAAACTATGTAGTCTTGCACCTAGCAAATGTTTGGATGTAGTCGACAAAATAAAAACTTCCAAAATTCATGCGTACCTGTAAATTCACGAGTACATGGGCCCCTGTATTCGTCAATTTACCTTACACAATTATTCTAGTTCCTTCTATATGTAACTCCACCGTTGTTTAACCGTTCATGATTGTACCACCATGAAATGTAGTACATCAAATGTAATGTTTGAAATGTAGTACATTGTTTGAAATCAATCATGTATGTACTTCTATGAAATGTTTGTGTTTGCATTCTGCAAAGAAATCAATAGTATAAGGTGTTTGTGCTTACAGTTAGAGTGTGAAATATCACAATGGGTAAACCACAGGGACCATCCGTGTAATTAACTCAAATAGATATTTTAAAAGAAAAATTATGTAAGTTATACAAGTTAAAACAAAGTTTAAAAGAGAAAAAAAATGTTTTCATTTACATATATATATATATATACATATATATATATATAGGGAAGGGTTCTAATGCTAACCCTCTCTTAGCGCGCTAACCTGTTAACTTTGCCAAAACGAAGCCGAATCTTGAATTTTTTTTAAACATCATTGTAACACAATTTGAACACCATGTTCTTTTATGAGTTTGAGCTAATTCATCACCGTTTGGGCTCTTACAGTACTGTAGGTGTTTAAATATTTAAAACTTACAGTACTGTAGCACAAAACTTACAACGATGATATTTTTTAAACGGTGATGAATTAGCCCAAACTCAAAAAAGAACATAGTGTTCTAATTGTGTTACAATGATGTTAAAAAAAAAATTCAAGATTCGGCTTCGTTTTGGCAAAGTTAATGGGTTATCGCCGTAAGAGTGGGTTATTATTTGTTCCGAATATATATATATATATATATATATATATATATATATATAACTTATATGGAGTAGGTTCACATACAAATAGAGTTTTTTGTAAAAATGGTAGGAACCAATAAAGTGTTGACATGTGTCATTTTAATTAATTAATAGAAAAGGGTAATATAGACAATTTGTATTAAAATGATTTTTAATTTTTGCATGAAAATAGGAAAGTGGGTAATCAGTTTCCCTGATTGAACCTATTCCAAAAATTAAATTTTATCACGTATAATCATAAAAAAAACCGAATTGGATTACATCAAATACGAATCAAAATAAAAAAAATTGCAGGGATTGAGATTTTGAGTTGCATTGTAAAATTGGATGGATGAGTGTTAATATGTGCTGTTATGTGATAGCATTTGCTATTTTATGTAGAACGATGTGAACAGAGAGTTTAATAATTTGTTAAATTGATATTGATAAATCGTTAAATAATTTGTTGATTTGTGCTGGTATGAATGATATGATAATTATTTAGCATATTTTTAGTGTTGTTGTGTGCTGACATGTTGTAATTTTACGCCAAAGCACCTATTTTTGTAGTGCTACTATATGTTGATATATATGTACTGATATGTGCTGATATAACTTGTATTAATATAACATATTATGTATATGAGCTGATATATGCTTACATGTATTAATAGCACGTATTATATGAATGTGCTGATATACGTTTCATGTGCTGATATACGCTTCATATACTAATAGCACATATTAGCACATAGCGAAAATGAAACCGACTTATTCCTTAAAAATAGTAAATGCTCCTGATTTAATGGATAGCATGATATCTGCAAATATGGAAATTACTTTTGTGCCCTTATTTCCATTTTAAACAACATATTAATTACAATCATGCCACTAGTTCATTACTAACCATTGATGATAACACATCAAAGGTTCAGATCGTTTCTCACAGTTTTTACAAAATTATTGTTTTGTACAATAACCTTGTGTAAAATCGTTTGTTTAAGTTGTAAACCAAAATATGATTTTTTAATATGATTTTTATAATTGGTTATTATTTGTAACAAACCATAATAAATATATGTTATCATAAGTTGTTAATAATAATAATAACTATAACTATAATAATAATAATAATAATAATAATAATAATAACAACAACAACAACTACTATAATAATAAGATGTTTACAATATTTATAATTATAAAATGTTCATGTAAAAGATATTTACTTGACAACATTTCATATATATGTTTTTTTATGGTTGTTATTATTATTAAAATTTATTTTTTTATGTTTTTATACTTATTATTTATGTTTCAGAAAAATTATTTTTCTTAGTTAAGTTTATAGATTTAAAAAAAGATTCTTAGAAAGCAGAATTTTAAAAATATTTATAGTTTAAAAAAAATACAAAAAAATTAGTCCAAAACCAGATCAAACCGGGTTCGAATCCTCGACCATTCCTTCGAAATTGTAAGCGTTAACCAGTTGAACTAATGGCCTAAGCCGCGACAAGAGCTGGATTAAATTGTTTTATCACCTTTTGATCGATGCGGGTTCCCAAATCAGATTCAAAAGAAGAAACAAAACCCTAGTTCTTTGATTTAAATCGATCTGTATGAAACCCGATTGATGCAGCAACCATGAGGCTTTTGTTCTTGGTTTAAAAACGAGTAAAAAGGGGTGTAGATCTCTAACCTTTACTAAAGATTTGATGGATTCCGAGTTGTCTTTCAGATAGGGTTTGACCGAAGTTTTTAAGCTGCTTCTTTCGTGATTGTTATGATTTGTGATATGTTTTGAATGAAAAGAAAGGTTCGTAGATGTAGTAGGAATCGAAATGGGTGTTTGATTTGATGTTTTATACGTGTTTAGGTCAAGTTCGAATAACGCGTTTTATGTTTGAATTTAGGTAACGATTGTGATTGATACGATTATTAATTCGATCAATTATGGATTGGGGATGATTATCTCCATCATAAGCTTTCCAAATCTATGTTCAATCGAACCGGAGACAACCTGTATTTTTGGTCCTTCGGCGTACCGCCAAGGAATATGGAAGAAATCAGATATTTTTGGTCCTTCGCGTACCGCCAAGGATCCACAACATAGCCTTGGCGTACCATGAGGGCCCCCGGAGTTCAACACTTCGAGATTTTTCTTCGTTTTTCGATTTCGGAGTATCCGGATCTCTGTTTCGCGCACAATTTTCGCCCACGTTCACCATTTCTCGCATACTTTCAACCGGTAATAATTTCAATAGTTAAATCAATGTGGATTTCAAGCACGACCAAATGTGCTCACGTCATTGATGACGTAATTCTCAAATTTAATTGTCACAGTCTCCTCCTGTTAGAGAAAATTCGTCCCGTAATTTAGTGTAGACTTATCTGATGACAATCGTTCATGAGAACATGTGTGGGTATTTTGCTTTCATTCGATCTTCACGTTCCCACGTATACTCAGGTCCATGTTGTGAATTCCATCGAACTTTAACGATTGGTATGCGACTGCGTTTCAATACTTTCACTTCTCGATCCATCACCTCAACTGGTTATTCACCGAACTGAAGTTTTTCATCAATTTGAATCTACTCAAAAGGTACAATTAACGATCCATTAGTTGGGCATTTTTTCAGATTCGATATATGGTCCTACAAATCTTGGTGAAAGTTTACCTCTCTTTCCAAATCTGAAAATGCCCTTTCAAGGTGAAACTTTTAACATTACTCAGATCACCTATTTGGAATTCTAGGGTCTACGACGATTATCAGCATAACTCTTTTGACGATCGCGAGCAGCTTTAATTCATTCTTGAATAAATGCGATCTTATCAGTAGTTTCTTGAATGAATTATGGGCCTATAATCTGACTTTCACCTACCTCTGACCAACAGATATGTGATCTACACTTGCGTCCATAAAGTGCTTCGAATGAAACGCATTGGATACTGGTATGGTAGCTGTTATTATACGAGAATTAACAAGTGGGAGATTAATATCCCAGCTACCTCTAAAATCAATCACACAGCTTCTGAGCATGTCTTTCAGAGTTTGATTTGTTTGTTTGGTTTTCCCGTCCTTTTGCGGATGATAAGCTATGCTTATATTGATTTGTATGCCCAGAGCGTTCTGAAGAGTTTGCCAAAATCGGGACATAAATCGACTATCTCTGTCAGAAATGATAGAGATTGGTACTCCATGTCGAGATACAATCTCATTAACATAGAGTTTAGTGAGTCGATCTATAGAGTAATCTTCTCGGATGGTTAAGAAATGCTCAGATTTAGTAAGGCGATCAACGATAACCCATATAGAGTCATGATTACGTGATGTTCTGGGTAGTTTAGTGATGAAATCCATAGAGATCCGATCCTTTCCACATGGGAATCTCAAGTTGTTGCAATAACCCATAAGGTCGTTGATGTTTAGCCTTAACTTTAAGACATGTTAAGCATCGATCCACGTATTTAACTATGTGTTTCTTTATTCCTGGCCACTAGTAAAAATCTCTAAGATCTTTATACATTTTATCAGCACCTGGATGAATAGAATACCTGGATTTGTGCGCTTCATCCAAAGTAATTGTTCTAGAGTTACCGAATAAAGGAATCCAAATTCGGTTTTTGAAATACAACACTCCGTCATTCTTAGTTTCAAGTTGCTTGTCTAATCCCCTTAGTTCCTCAGCAGGATAGTTCGTTGCGTGTAGAGCTTGTTGCTGAGCTTCTCTAATTTGAGGAATTAGACTGGTTCGAATAATCATTCCTAACGCTTTCACCCGTAAAGGTTTGACTCGTTCCTTGCGACTTAAGGCATCGGCTACAACATTTGCCCAAGAAATTGAACTTCTCGTAACCAAAACTCACACTTTGAGAATTTGGCATTTAATTTCTCGCGTGCCAAAAGTTCTAGGATTAGTTTCAAGTGTTGAGCATGTTCTTGTTGGTTTCGAGAATAAATAAGAATATCATCAATAAACACAATCACAAACTTATCCAAATAAGGCCTACAAACTCGATTTATTAGATTCATGAAAACTGCATGTGCATTTGTTAATCCAAATGGCATTACTAAAAATTCATAATGCCCGTATTGAGTTCTAAAAGCAGTTTTAGGAACATCATCATCATGAATTCGTAACTGATGATACCCAGATCTTAAATCGATTTTTGAAAAATAAGTAGCGCCTTGTAATTGATCAAAGAGATCATCTATACGTGGTAATGGATAACGGTTTTTGATTGTCAGTTTATTGAGTTTCCTGTAGTCAATGCACATCTTGAATGAACCATCATTCTTTTTCACAAAAAGAATTGGTGCTCTTCAGGGTGAGAAACTAGGTCTAATAAAACATTTGTCTAACAGTTCTTGCAGTTGCAACACCTGAAAGCTCTTGCATTTCTGAGGGTGCTAAACGATAAGGAGCTTTAGCTACAGGTGCTGCACCTGGAATTAGGTCAATTCAAAATTCAACTTGTCTCACTAGGGTAATCCTGATATATCTCAGGAAAAACTTCAGGAAAATCCTTAACTATTGGAATATCTTCGATACGTTTTTGTGAAGAAACAGTGCTCGATCACATGTGCTAGAAAGGAGTTTGCATACAAGATATGATACCAAGTTTTCTACCGGCTTGTTCTCCTTGAACTATCAGTGTATTACCGTCAGGTAATGGAATACGAATCATCTTGTTTTGACATACAACTTCCGCTTGGTTATCAGAAAGCCAGTCCATACCGACAACGACATCAAAACTCCCAAGCTCAATAGGAAGTAAATTGATATTAAAAAGATGATCATTCAGATTCAAGGAACACCCTTGAATAACACTGTTAGTTTTGATTAACTTGCCATTAGCAAATTCAATAACATAAGGAGTTTCTAGATCTACCGTAGGCAATGAGAGTAATGATGCAAACTCAGGAGAGATAAAACTCTTATTTGCCCCTGTATCAAACAAAACTGATGCGTATAGGTTATTAAGAAGAAACGTACCAGTGACAATGTTTGCATCATGCCTTGCCTCAGTCGCACCAATCTGAAAAGCTCTCCCTAGCTTCGTTCCCTTGATTGGTGTTGTTATTGTTCGGACAGTTTCTCATGAAATGGTCAGGACTTCCACACTTGAAGCATGACCGGTTGGTCTGAGTGGTTTGTCGTGGTGCTTGATTTAGTGGTTGAGCAGGAAAGTTACAATATCTAGCGTAGTGTCCTACTCAATTACAGTTCAGACAAACAGGACATGGTCCTGATGGTATGGACACTTGTTGCATTTAGGCGCCTACCTAGTGTAAACTTTCCTCTCAGGAACAGTTGCGTCATAGTTCTTCACCGTAGGTTTGTGCTGACTGGTCTCAACCAGAGTTTTCATTTTGGTAGACCATGATACCGGACTTGACCCAACCATAAAGACATAGCCAGTGGTAGACCTCCTTTCATTCAAATCGCCAGCATAATCAGCATCACAAAAGCCCATAAGCTTAAAATCGTGCTCCTTCTTAAACACAACGCCTCTTCCAGCAGTAGATTTAACATACCTCAACACCTTTCGAAGAGCAATCATATGTGGCTTTCTAGGACTTTACATAAACTGACTTAATACACCAACTGCAAATGCAATATCAAGCCTTGTTAAGGTAAGATAGATGAGACTGCCAACAATTCTTTGATATGCAGATACATCTTCCTCAAGCTTTCCAGCTTCTGCATACAATTTTGTACTTGGGTCCATCGGAGTTGAAGTGAACTTACACATTTCCATCTTGAACTTGTGCACCAGATCACTAGTATACTTCTTCTGATGAAGTATCGACTTTCATCATTATATATCAACTCAACCCAGAAACTTTGACAGCTTTCCCAAGTCTTTCATCTTGAACCGTACTAATAAATTTCTTTTGAGTTGATCAACTTCATCTTCGCCATCTCCGGTGATTATGAGATCATCCACATACACCAATACAATAATCACCTTACCAGTCAACGATTTAACAAACACACTAGGATCTGCTGGTGTCATTTTAAAATCATTTTGTTCTAAGAATTCAACAATCTTACCAAACCACGCCCGAGGAGATTGCTTCAGCCCATATATAGCCTTCTTCAACTTGCACACATAATCCGGACAGCTCTTATCTACAAAACCAGTAGGTTGATCCATATAGATGACATGATCAAGATCACATACAAAATGGCATTGTTCACATCCATCTGCCACAAATTCCACTTTTGACTTGCTGCAACAACTAATAGAACTCGAACCGTAGTGAGTTTAGCTACTGGGCTGAATGTTTCTTCGTAATCTAGCCCATACTACTGAGAAAAGCCTCTTGCTACCAACCGGACTTTGTATCTTTCAATTGACCCATCAGACTTTTGCTTTAGTTTATACACCCACTTGCATGAGATCGGACGTACATCTGCAGGCAATCGAACTAGATCCCAAGTTTGATTTCGAACAAGAGCTTCATATTCAACATTCATAGCTTCCACCCACTTCTCTCTACCAGCAGCTTCATCATACGATTCAGGCTCCAAAATTGATTCCTCAACAGTGGCATAATTTGCATACTTTGGATTTGGCTTTTTGATTCTTTGTGATTTATAACAGTAGCATCAATACCTCTCCCTTCATCATCTTGAACTACTCTTTCTTCAGCCTCAATGTTGGTAATGAGATCTTCATCTCTGGGTATATTATCTTGTTGAGAACCCAGACCTTCATCAAACTGTAATTGAACCTTCGTTGAGTTAACTTCTTCAATAAGCACTTGAGAGTCTTCTAGAGTGTTGTTATCCACACCCCACCATGACGAAGTCTCGTCAAATACAACATTTCGAGAGATATGTATTTTTCCACTATTAGGTTCGCAACATCTCCAACCTTTTCTCTCTGCGTCATAGCCAACAAACACGCAGCGGATCGTTTTCTTTTCCATCTTGTGACACTAATTGTTGGGTACAAACACATAACATACACACCCAAACACCCGCAGGTAGTGTACATTTGGTTTAACTTTGAATAATCTTTCAAAAGGAGACTCATACTTCATACTCTGTGATGGGATCCGATTAATAACATAAGATGCTGTCTTCATCACCTCAGCCCAAAACCTACCAGGAAGGTTTTTGTCATGTATCATACTCCTGGTTACTTCGGCTAAATGACGATTCTTCCTCTCAGATACTCCGTTCTGTTGAGGAGTATTCGGACTTGTCAATTGCCTTTTAATACACTTCTTCTTTAGATAGTTATCAAACTCTAAAGACAAGTATTCTCCTCCATTATCAGACCTTAGACACCCAACTTTGTGACTTGTCTCTCTTCCTGAATCAGCTTCAAATTCTTTAAACTTGATGAAGACTTCAGCTTTTTCTTTCATAAAATAAATCCAACTATACCGAGAATAATCATCGATAAATGTAACCATGTATTTCATACCTCGAACTGAAGCTTGTTAAACTGGACCAAACACATCAGAATGGACAAGAGCCAGGGGCGTTTCAGCTCTAAATTCAGACCTTGGATAAGGTTGTTGGCATGCTTTACTGTATTGACACCCTGCACAGACAATACTCTTAACTTCTAGTTTTGGAAGTCCAGCAACCAGATCTTTCTGAATCATCAAACTCAACTTGTCGTACCCAACATGCCCTAGACGATGATGCCAAAGATCTGCATTTTGACTACCTCTTGCCTTTTCCACATAAGCCGATTCAGCTGAGAGCACATAAACCGAATTATTTTTGTTTCCTTGGAGTGCTGGTGCACATGAAGTTTCAAATTCCTTGTACACTTTCACGTCCTTTGGACCGAAGACCACAAAATAATTATCATCGGTTAATTGAGGTACTCATAAAATATTTTTCTTCATCCCTGGGACATGATACACGTTAGTCAACATGAGTTCCTCCTTATGATTCTCTGAAGGAAATAGCACATCTCCCATATGAGCTATGGGATATCTGGAATTATCTGCAATGACCAAAACTTTACTGCCCTCATACTTGACAAGATTAGATAACCGTTCCTTATCACCGGTCCTGTGATTAGTGCAACCAGAGTCTAAAATCCATTCATCCAGCTTCTTACTTCGTTTCTCCAAGACAGATGCTTCACATGTTGTGACCACATCTTCTACTTGTGCCATAAATGCCTCAGCATCCCATCCTTCTTCAGCCTGTACAGTTGCTGAATTTCCTTGTTCAGGACCTGTGATCGACAATCTCTGGCCATGTGCCCCTTACGGCCACACTTATTACATCTATAAGGAAACTTTTTCCCTTGTTATCTCGGCTTACCCATACTTGAGCTTTCTCCTTTTTCCTTTTCGGAAACTTTCTTTTCTTCATTGGATCTTTCATTTCGGAATGAATTCCTGTAAGTGTTACGAAACTTACCCTTGCCTTTCACCTTTGCTGCGTATAAAGCCTCCGCTTCAGTCTTAGCGGGAGTGCTTATTGACAAATCTCCTAGCTGTTTTGCTAAAGCTTCTTATCCGGCCAGAAGATTCTCAAACTCTCCCAACGTTGGTTGGTTTGGCCACCCTTGAACAGCCGCAACAAAGCTCTGAAAGCCAGGTTTAAGTCCGTGAATGATGACCCTCTTCATTCTTGAGTCACCTATTCTTGCCTGTGGATCTAGTTCACCAATTTCTCTACACAAAGTTTTAACCTTATGAAAATATTGGGAGATCGTAAGGTCCTTCAGCGAAACCGAGAGCAACTCGTTTTCGAGAAGTTGTAACTTTGTGTCATTCTTCTTGGAGAACAGTATCTTCAACGCATCCCAAGCCTCCTTTGGTGACCCAACTTCTCTGATGTGATCTAGTAATTCCTCCTCCACTGTCGTCTTCAACACAAACAATGCTTTCCCGGCCTTGATCCTCCACTTTCTCAAGACCCCTTGCGCATCATCTCGAACAGGTGGTTCGACATCTCCTCCATCAACATCCCACAGGTCCTGACCTTGTAGATACGAACTTATACAAGTTGCCCAGGTATTGTAGTTGTGATTGTTGAGTTTCTTGACGCCACCGATCAATTGCAATTCCGACATGGTGAAGATTGACTCTGATACCAATTGTTGAATTGATATCAATCAAATCAAAGAATTGAACACAAGAACTTACACAGCAAAAACACTAAAGAACACGCACACTTGGCGTAAGCCGTTTTCTGTATTCATTAACATCAAAAGCAAACGATTACAACTTACAAGACTTAGTAATGAAAAACAAACCACTACTTCACGATAGCAATAACTGAAGAGAAAAAAATAGGAAAACACTACTCCACTACATTTTACCAAGTCTAAACTAATTGCTTGAAATAAAATACTAGAAAAATAAACAACCGAACAATTAGGCTACCACAACTGATCTTCCTCTCGTCCATGCACACGTGAGAACATCCATACACATAGATGATATTGTATTTTATCATTGGAAACCTAAAGAAACTTAGATTTCCTATTATGGACTATTCAAACGTCAATTTCAAGTTATCTGATTATCGTGTTAAGTTTGATGAAGCTCGTTAGTACCTTCCAAATTCATTACAATATCTGAATTGGAAATTTTACCCTCATTGGTGTTTATCAAATACATTATACATTTGAAGCAAATAATCTTGTTACACTTGAAATGCCTAACAACAATATTGAACTAACTTTCGAACGAAGGAAGGGTACGTAATATGGCTGATTGGTTGCTTAAAATTAATATTATTAATTTATATAAAATTGAATGAATCAGTAAATATATGTTTAGTTGACTTTAGCCCAATGAGAAGTTGTGCATTTGCTTGGCCCTTCCGAGGAAGTATCAACCTGGACCCTCCACTTTTGATCTATAAAAACCCAACTCAGTATCTCTTCTCATTCTGCATCTGACTCAGTACTCTCGGGGTTTCTGTTTCTCCGGCAATTAACTCGGAACTCAGCCAAAACATCCGGCGAAGAACCCTCTAAATTAAGATTCCGGGTAAGATAACTTTTTCTCTCGTGAATTATTATACAATTTTTTTTATTCACGATATCTTATCAAACGTAAATCAACGAAACCAATGAATCTACCCATATAAACCTTAAAATGACATAACCAACAAATTAAGATGCTTCAGTTTAACTAAAGGCATTATATCATGTTGGTATCTTGATGTTGAGATAAGACTCATAACCAAATAATTCTGGGTTCGAATCTCACAAGGGGTTTTCTCGATGTTTTGAGTTTTCTCTAGAAACTGATGACTTGGTGGTAAATATGATCGAATAGTACTCCAGTGATCCAAAAATTAACTCTTCAAAAAAAAATACGCTTCCTTTTAAAAGGTTAATCATGGAACACCTCTAACATTATGTTATACTTTATTAAATCTACCTCTACCTACTCTAATAAAGGAGTATTATTAGAAGACACGTGTCGCTTTGTGATGAAATATGAAAAAAAAATTTCATGTATCTCTCTTTTAATAATTATTAATAATTTTAATAATTAAATTATATAATTAAATAATAAAAGATATAAATCTTCTTATTCTAATAATTTTTAAATATAGTAAATTTAATAAACTATAAAAATATTTCAATTATATCTTATCTAAAATATAATTTTACAATTATTAAATATTTATTATTATTTGAGATTATTGAATTATATTTTTTTTAATTGTTTAACTCGTGTAATACACATGTTTTCTATGCTAGTATTTAATAATCAAGTTGATGTAAGTTGATTGTAGGGGTGTGCAAAAGGGTTTTACCCGTCATTGGACCCGTACCCGAAAATATTTTAGCACAAAAAAAAAGAACCGGGAACACGTCCCTACAAAACTCATTCCTGTTGTACCATACCCGAGAACCTTTTAGCATAAAAATAAAAACTAGGAATTGACCCTTTTTTTGTGGTGAGCTTGGTATGATTAAGGTATAATTGGGTCGATTACAGTTGTGGGAAACCAGTTATGTACCGATCGGGCCATGGTGATTGGCATTTATATTTTTTGTCTTGTTTTAGTTTGGATGCTTATGTGCTAATAAGCAATCAATTAAAGATTTCAAACTCAAACGCAAAGAGCAGAAGATTTTAAATTTTTTTTAATGTTCGGATGCTTAATGTTATTTCTTTCAATTACAGTAGGCTAATAAACAAGATTTCAAGTGTAAATAAAGTAAATTTTTCAAAAAATTCAAGGTTTTTTAGTCAAATATATTTCATAGGTTTTAAGTTGTACTCGACAGGTAATATCCTTACCCGACCCGTGACCGTGAAAACAATTATCTTGGAACCGTGAACCGAACCGAATACATATAATGGGTAGGTACAAGGGTTTCATCGGTCTATTCCACTGGGTTTAACAGGTATACCCGCGAGATGCTCACCGTTAGTTGATTGTTTTATGTAAGCTGCCGGCCCGAGAGTCAAACCTGATAATAAAATATACTGCCTTTTTTATAAGTGTAAGGTTGTAAACTTTGATTGGCTAACAAGTAACAACCTCATAAAATGTATTTATTTTATATCTAATCATCAAACGTGTACAGCAATGTCAAATTTAAGGCCTATATTTTAATAAGCTTCTATTGTCACTAGAAATTTAAAAATATTGATAATAATAATTATTATTTATCTGAGCATAATAATTGATACTATACATATACACAACTATACATCACCATCGCCATCGCCATATAAAATACGATACAATATTCAATGATATTTTAAAATATGTATATAAAGGGAAAATCACGAAAATACCCATTTTGACCAAAAATTTAAACAAAATGACCATTTGACTTTTCAATCACAGAAATGTCCATCCCTTTACGGGCGCCGGCGCCCGTATACTTACGGGCGGCCGCCAATTTGAGACCCAATGAAATTTCGCCATTTGTCCTACACGGGCGCCCACGCCCCTTAAATCTGACGAACGCTCTTTAAAAAATTAAGTTGTCACGGGTGTCGGGCCCACCTGACACCTTTGTCACGGGCGTCCGCCCCTAAAAAAAAAACTTCCGTTCAAATCACAGGTGCCCGGACCACCTACACAGTCGCCCGAACCGACCTTACACGCGCCCGAACCTAATTACGGGCGTCCAAGAATTTTTTCTCGAATAACGTGACACAGGCGCCCGCCTGTACTTTTTTATTTTTTTTTATTTTTTTTAAACGACTTTTACATAGAGTCGTCCGACCATAAAGACGGGTATATATATTTACCAGCAAGATTAATGAATCTTCTTCTTTAATTTGATCTTCAGACATGAAGCAAAAGTCATCAAATTAATTGTGGAGCGGATTTCACTTGAGTTACGAACCATTAATACAGTCGTTGACGAGAATTTGATAGGAATGGAACCAAGGATGCAAGCTCTTGATCCTTATTTAGAGATTGGTTCAGATGATGTTCGTATGATAGGGATCAAGGGCATGGGAGGTGCCGGGAAGACAACTTTAGCCTGTGCTATTGTTGATAAAATATCCATTTATTTTGAAGGCAGAAGCTTTGTTGAGAATGTTAGGGAAAATTCAAAAGCCCCATTGTTGGGGTTGAAGAAGCTGCAAGAACAAGTCCTTACCGATGTGTTAAAGGATAAATCCATTAGTGTAAGCAGTGTTCATGAAGGGACAAACTTGATGAAAAGTTGAAAACAATCTTGTGTGGGAAAAAAGTTCTTGTTGTTCTAGATGATGTAGATCACATCGACCAGCTTGAGGCATTGGCTGGTGATCCAAGTTGGTTCAAGCTGGGAAGTAGAATTATAATTACAACTAGAGACGAGCAGGTGCTTATAGCACATAGAGTGAGATTCATCCAAGATGTTCATCTGTTATCGGAAGAAGAAGCGATTCGTCTCTTCAACAGGCATGCATTTCGAGAAGCGATTCCGACTCAGGAGTATGAAAGGCAATCACTTGATCAAGTTATACATTATGCGGCTGGTCTTCCCTTAACAATCAAAGTTTTGGGTTCGCATCTGTGTGGTAAAAGCAAGCTTGAATGGGCAGATACACTATTAAGACTTAAAACAATTCCCCTAAAGGAAACAATTATGAAATTGGAAATAAGCTATGATAGCCTGGAGGATGATTATAAGGAAATATTCCTAGACGTGGCTTGCTTTTTTAGATATAGGAAAAAAGACGATGCAATAAGAATGCTTGAAAGCTGTGGATATCATGCAAGAAATGGTTTGAAAGTTCTTCAACACAAATCTCTGATAAAAATTGATAAGAAGAACTTGATACAGATGCATGACCATATAGAAGAAATGGGTAAGAATATTGTACGTCGTGAACATCAGGAAGAGCCCCACAAACATAGCCGACTGTGGGTTCATGAGGAAATTAAACATGTCCTGGCTAATAACTTGGTGAGAATCATTTTACTTGTAATTAATTACACATTTTTAATTTGTTACTACAGAAGTTTTTATGACAATTTTTGTCAAACTTTTACAGGGCAATGAGGCAACAAGATGTATGAGATTTGAAAACAGAGATGGTATTGTTTTGGAAAATCTTAGATATATGAAGAAACTTAGATGCCTAATAGTGGAAAATCCTTCGTACCCTGATATAAGTAATGAAGCTTTCTGCGTTTTTCCAAATTCGTTACAATATATATATTGGAAAAAATACCCACATTGGTGTTTACCAACAACATTTGAAGCAAATAATCTTGTTACAATTGATATGAGTCTCAGCAAAATCAAACAACTTTGGAACGAAGGAAGGGTAATATGGCTGATTGGTTGCTTAAAATTGTAATGTTGATATATATACATATGTTTTACCTTATTTTTCTTCTTATAATAATAGGTTATGAAAAAGCTCAAATTCCTTTCAATCGGAAGGTCAGAGTTGAAGAGCCTTGACTTTGGGCTGATGCCTAATCTTGAGAGGTTGAATCTTGAATCTTGTCATGATTTGGTAGAACTATCCGTGAGTGGTGTATGTCTAAAAAGCCTTGTCTACCTAAACTTATGTGACTGCCATATGTTACAGAGCCTTGACCTTGGGTTGATGCCCAATCTTGAGAGGTTGGATCTTAATAGTTGTTATAATTTGGTAAAACTTGACGTGTATGGTGGATGTTTGAAAAGCCTCGTCTACTTAGACTTAGTAAACTGTGTGAGTTTGAAATTGCTTTCGTTTATCGATCTCCTGGAATCACTTGAGGTTCTTAGTTTTGGTGGGGTGTATACGAAGAGTAATCCTTGTTATATAATAACAGGGCAGTTCAACAATAGTTTGCTACGGCTTCATGTGGTTGGTTTTCTTAGTGCGAAAAAATAGCTACACTCATCGATTGAAAGTCTTCATAATCTTGTCTCTCTATGTTTCAGTAATTGCCCGAGACTCGAGATTTTTATGGGAAGAACGGTTAGCAAGTTTAATAAGCATCTCCTTGGTAGCATTTGTAAGTTGAAACATCTGAAAACCCTATTTCTTCATTCATGTTATGAGTTTCATGAGATGACATACTACTATTTTGACGTAACTCATGAGTTGGAATCCTCGAAGAAATTAGATCTAAGTGGTTGTCAAAATTTCAGAGATATTCAGAGCACCATTTGTGAATTGGAACATCTCAAAGACTTCTTGGATCTTAAGTGTTGTAGGAGGCTTGAGAAACTTCCTGATGGGAGATTTGCCGTGTTTGAAAGTATTAAATATTAAGAAAACTTGCATTGCTCATCTTCCACCTAACATTTCTTCTTTCATAGCTCGTCTTCCTGATGGGAGATTGGCCATGTTTGAGATATATTTTTTATTTTTTGAACGACAATCGTTGATTGGCTGACACGTTCCCTGGAGAGAATCTCGTACATCAACCACACTATTTCGTCAATTCAAAAGAAAACTGATCAACCCTAAGAGTCAGGATTATAACCTGAGACATCAATACACCAAGTTTTATCTCTCATTCTTTTACGTCATTGAACCATAATGCTATTGGCACTCAAAGATTATATATTAGGATCTTGGCATAAAAATCTTCATGTAGCAGTTTTTTGTTGAAAAGCCTGAAAATCCATGGATTCATGTCAAATTCATATTAGACGTAACATTCAGATGAGTCACTAGAAAGGCACTCCCTCTATCAGCTAACATTTAATTGCCTTGCATTAGTAAACTTATTTAATGATACACATATTTTTGACTTTGAAAAGTCAACATATAGTGAAACTGGGTATATATGTATTGTACCAGGCCGCACCTGAGAATCAAATATAATTTTACTATACACCGACTGTCTTTTGTATAGATAGTAATCTATAATTAATTAAACTTATCTTTCTTTATATCTTTAACGAGCCGGGGATCTCGTTAGAAGCAATATCTTTATTTCTAAGGGGTAAAGGTAAGGTTGTATACATCTTACGTTTCTAAGATCCTATCTTAGCTTTGCTACTGGAAGGATATATTAAATATGATGATGATTTATTTATATCCTTATATTAACTGATTTTAGGTTGTTCAGGGTTGTAAAAATTTATGTAAACAGATTGAAAAGGGATAAGATTTCAGGCTGAATGCGCAACATGTTACTTTTGCTTATGATGTTTCTATCTCATATCACTTTTAATTTGCTCACTGATGTTTTCTGAACTAATTTTACTAAATTGATTACAGATCAACAGATGCTAATATGCAGTTACTATGATTCATTCAAGAATTCAATATGATCAAAAGTCAACAGTCAACACATTTGCATGTAATCTCTCTCGCAGGACTAATGAGATCAAAATCACCTCCTTTTGTACATAGAAATTATGTTTCATTAAACTTGTGAACAAGGTTTGACTATTATGGAAAGTCAACTAAAGCGATTTCCTATGAATTCCACATATTTGCATCATAATATTCTGCTAATTTCCAATATACACCTATGTTTGAACGTTTCTGGAAGCAAATAATTGGACCTCGAATACCTTTTCATTTTCTTGCTAAAAATTCTTTAGTTAACTTTTTCTTACTCAATAATTTACTCTTAAACTTGTCATATTTCTTTGTATCCAATGACAGATCCAGTTTTCTCTACTAGGATTGCTATTTTAGAACGTTTCAATTAGATATAACCAGACATAAAAATTTCCGAATTGGTTTGACGGTACGGGTCTTGTAAGGTAGTCACGTGATAACAATGTGATATATTAAGTCAATAATTACAAAAAACATTGTCATTAAAGAGTTCGGAGGTGCGGAATGCATACTCATTTAAGACTTCTGAGCTTCGAACCAAGCGGGAGTCAAGGGGGTTGCACCCCCTTGCGGGGACCTTGGGGCATAGCCCCTGATGGTAGTCCCGCACTCCCGCTAGCCACTCAGTAGGCGATGGTAAGGGGGTAGAGTCCCTTATGGGGTTTGGGGGAAAGTCCCGAAGCCTAAACGAAATTTGTTAAATTTTATATGACCGAAATTAAGTTGACATGCAAATTTAACTGCCATTGGTTAATAATTTCTATTGGCAAACTGATGTGAAATTTAAATTATTGGCAAACTAATGTGAAATTTAAATTATGATTCACCCTTAAAAATATTAACAGGCTCGCCTTACCTTTTAAATCATTCGGGAAAAAAATTCCTGCTAAATCTACGAGATGCAGAGGGTTCCCGTGAACCCAATAAATGGATATAGATCCGCCCATGTCCTTACCATGGTTGTAGAAGTCGCTAGGCGCTAGTTGGAAGTTGAGGTACCGCCTAGGGATTAACTATTAATATTTAATTATTATTATTACTATTTACCGGCTTTAGCCGTCATTTTTGACTTTAAATACGTATATTTACCAATTATTAATATATTCACTCGCAATGATGTCGTTTTCTAAATGTGTATATAGTAATTTTTATTCATCAAATTGCTTAATAAAACATATAACTAGACTTAAAAGTTAAAATTAAATGTCAAATTACAATTAGAGAAGATTAAGACTACATAATTACTCATTAGGTGAAAATTTTGTTATACATGCTCAATCATATCATTTTTAGAGCATTAAGTTTTATCAAAAAATCCGACAAACCAATAGTATAGTAACACGTGCCAATTAAAATAAAATATAAGTTTTTTATATATATTTTTATATTTAAAATCATATTTTTTAAAATAACTCTGTTTTTTATAAAATTTATACTAGGATATTCCCAAAAAAACTAAACAAGGCTATGTATTTATTTTTTTTATATAAAGTTAAATATTTTATATTATTAAAGAAAAGTCTAATAAGTTAAAAGTTGAAATTAATGGCTTAAAAAGGAAAATAAAATAAAGTGCTAGCGAATGAGATTGCTCCATGTGCATAGGGAAACATATTGAAAAAATGGACAACTATGATCAATGATGTTGGAGGAGATAAAAGCCCTTTCTTACTTCTGGATAAACATTCGTACTAGGTGGGGTTCAATGACTCGAGAACAATGGAACACTTTTAGCTTTTGTTGATCTGTGGGTATTTCTTTGTATTTCATGATCTTTTGGTGTTTTTATTTTCTCTGTATTTCTGGGTGTATTTAGGCTTTAGCGTCTTGTTAGCTCGTTGTATTCTGGTGTGTTCAATAAACTGTTGCCGTTCAAAAAAAAATAACCAGGTCATGATAATTGAAGAATTAAATGAATAGTATTTTATAATACTCATGTGGAGTTGTGGACACCCAAGTCCAACCATTCAACCGGACATGAGTAATTGAAGAATTAAATGAATTAAATGTGACATCTTAAAGAAGACCTTATGATTTTGAAAAGTAAACCCAGGACCCATTTCGAATCCAAGTTGTTGCCGGCGGTTTTCCAGTAAATTATGTCGTTATTTATTTCATTACTTGGATTCTTTATATTTAAAATGCCAGAAAATATTTAAAATTATGATTTATTCTTTATATTTAAAATGCTAGAAAATATTTAAAATTATGATTTATTATTTTCAGTAAGCCTCCATTATTTAACGACATATATATCTACGTGACTACGTCTACTTATAAAAGTAGTTGCTACTTTTAAAATATAAAGATAGATCTGTGTTAATTTGACCAAACCTTATTGAGTTAAGAGTAAACTTGTAAATACATAAATTACATCTCAATATCTTATAAGAAAATTTGTCTCGTATAAAATCTGAACTCAAAACCCCTTCAATGTCAGACTCCATTTGACCACTTGACCTCAATCCCCCCACCCATACATCATTCAACCAGTAATATGTATTATTTGATGATTTAACAAAGGTAATTGGATTTTGCTAATCTAAAGTATGACTCATTAAACCATAATAATCTATGTTACCAGTTCGACCTATATTTTTGTTGCCAAGGGAAATCATAGTAGTATAACTATCAAAGATTTAGAGGTAAAATTTTGACAATTATCCTAGAGAGATTGACTTTCGCAACAAAAGTGATAAGAGAGATTAAAATTAGTCAAACTGATAGTATGAATTATTATTAGCTAATAATTTATAATTCGGATTATTAAAATCCAATTTAATTTGCTAAAACTCTAGTTTTTGAGGTTATAAGAATTTTGTTTGAAATAATATAGGATTTTTCATTTAGGTGTTCTGCTACTAATAACATGTCGTTTATATCATGTAAAACCTAAATAACCTAGGTAGCTAAGATAAGTCAGGAATAGTATTATCTAAAACCTCGAACCAAATACGTGTCATAACCCATTTACAAGACCAAAAGTACTTTGTATCTAAGATTAAATCAATCACAAGCCTCTTGAGAATGTGCAATTATGGCATATTTTTTCAACCCATGTTTTGATTTATATTTTAACTAGGTTAGTATCCCGTGTTTTACACGGGATAGAATAAAAAATACTATTAATTAACAGTTACCAATAAAAATTTAAACTAATAGCTATTTTGCTTCAATTTATTGGCTAAAAATCAAAACAAAAATTGAAGATTTAGTTACGATTAGAAATTAGAAATCTACTTGTATATCTTTATCCATGGATTCTTTATTCATACTCATTCTCATTCAATTGGACTAAGATGATTTTTTAATGTAAAATATGATTAAATAATAAAATAATTATATTATTTTTTTAACACTAATTTTTTATATTTCGTTTCTTTAAATATTTCGTTTTGTAAAACTATTATTAAAAATAATAAATTTTATAATTTTATAATAATTTGGTATTTTACAAAAATGTGTTTTAAAAGTATATTTAATATTAATATTAATATATAATATATTTAATAGGAGAGAGAGAGGCGGGAAAACAAATCAAGGTGCTTTATAAACACGTCAAGTGTCCCTTGAAAACCATTATTTATTAATTAAGTAAGATAAGATAAGATTAAAATCAAGATGTCGTAACACGTGAAAACCACTTGCTGAAAAAATTTAGCAGATAAATAAAACAGATTAGTTTGATGGTAGTTTAGAATCAATAATAGAATAAATTTCTCGTTCAAAAAAAGGGAAAAAAAAATGAAAATGCATTTGTATTACATGGTAGGTTGACATTGACCCAAGTAGGGGTGTTCAACGGTTCGGGTTATGGTTTAAACGGTTTATTCGGTTCGGTTTAAACGGTTTTTCAATTTTTTTTACCCTAACCGTAAACCGAACCGAACCGAATTCGAGATTAGCAAAACCGAACCGAATTCAACCGAATTCAAATCGGTTCGGATTCGGTTTATAACCGAACAACCCGAATTAAACCGTTTCAACCCGTATTCAGTCATAGGGAAAAACCCTAATTAGATACACAACATGTAAGAATCGTAAAACATTTCCAAAAAAAAACCTAATCAGAGAACCTATACTTGTGTGGAACCTTGTAGATCGAGTTATAGGCTGGAGTGTAGATCGACAACCGGAACCGTGCTCAGGAGTGCAGATCGGACGGAAGAGATGAATGGAGCGGAGCTCTGATCGTGTTCCGGTGGGTTTGCGGTGACTGTGGTGGGGTTGAATGGTGACTGTCGGGAGGTGAGCGGTGGCCGACGAGGTGAGCGGTGGCCGGTGAGGGGAGCGGTGGCAAGGGGCGGAAGTGTAATCTGTGGGATTAGGGAATTCTTGAATTTGGGGGCAAAAGAACGATGTTGCAGGTGTTCGGAAGGGGTTTATTCCATTCAAAAAAACATAAAAATAATATATTTAAATATTAATTCGGTTTAAACCGAATAAACCGAATTTTAAAAAATGCCGGAACCGTAAACCGACCCGAAAACCGAATTTGCAATTCGGATACGGTTTGGAACCGAACCGAAAACCGAATTTGTAATACGGTTCGGTTTGTTTTGGTTACGGATACGGTTTGGATTACGGTTTTAAACGGTTTTCGGTTATTCTTAACACCCCTAGACCCAAGTGATAAGGTTATGCAGTTGGGTGATCCTTTCGTTGAAATTTCAACCCAGGTGCTCGACATTGATATAACATAACCCAACCCCTAAATCTCTTCCACATTCTGATTTTCCTCATCCTGCATCTCACACTCCATTTGTACGGCAACTCGGATTCAAATAACAACTCTACCTTCTGATTGTATTCGGTTTGGTGATTTCGCTACTGATATCATAATACCAAGTAAGATTTCGTTTTTCTCATGTGTATATTTTATGTTTTTCTGACTCATATCAAATAACTGAATTACTAGTTGAATATGATTAATCAATTTTGTTTTTAAGTTTGTATTTTCTTAAGTATTTTATTTATCCTGTTTTATTTTTTAAAATATAAAATCTTGATTTAATTGCGAAACTAAATTTACGCTGTAATTGTTATCATATCTTTTAGCATCATACAACAAAATCAAATGTTAGCGTCCGATTAACATATGATTTGTTATGATCAAACAATTAAAATGAATTATTATTACATGAAAATCCACAAGCACATTAATACGTAAAATAAACACACCGTCACAAAATCAACTTAACGACTAAAATGCAAATAAATTTATCTTTCAAGTTATCACTATATTTATATTACATGATGCATCACTTACACCATACCCACATGTATGTATGAGCATGTGTAACCAAGGCCGGCTCTAGCTTTGTGAAGGCCTAGAGGCCCTTTTGCAAAAAAAAAAATCAAAAGGAAAAAAAAAGTTCTTGCTTGTAGATCCAGAATTGTGTTTAAAGCTTCTACTTCTACTTTTTTTTTTGGCCATTTTTGAATAGCCTGATTTTGTGTTTACGGCATCTATTTGACATTGACAAACTATTTTTTAAATTCAAATCAAATCAACGTTAAATCCCTATTGAATCTTAATAACCAGGCCTAAATCGCATCATATAACATGCAAAATCAGTTTTAATTTATCAAATATCAAGCAAAATAAATCAAATAATGAGTCCTAAATGAAATTATTAATAAATCAAATAATCAGTGATCAGCCCTAAATAAATTCTGATTGAAAGCCCTAAATAATCAACCCTGCATTTATCAAATAATCAATCCTAAATAATCAGCCCTACATTTATCAAATAACAAGCAAAATGAATCAAAATCAACCCTTACATAGCTGAAAACTTAAAAGAGAATCTGACTGACCGACTGAACTGGACTGAAATCGGACTAGAACCAATCGTCATCCAGACCATCTCCTTGTTTCACTCCCTCTTGTTTGCGTTTGCCCTGATTTTTTCTTCTGGATGTCTGGAACCGAGCGCCTCATTTCAGGATTTGAAATATCATATGTAGAGGTGGCAATGTTTACCCATTTCAAAGGAAATGGGTTGGTTTGGGTAAACAATTGTAATATAATGGGTTGAAATGGGTAACATCATAATATTGAATGGTTAATATGGGTAACATTTGAACACAATGCGGGTCAAGACGGGTAACCAAAAAAGAATGTAAATGCAATTGATTCAAACATTTAAGAATGATTAACAACATATTTGATGAGAAAATCACTAAAAACAATACAAATTGACTATTTGTTTACTTATAAGACATCTAAAGTTAAATTAAATTGATGCTTTCAAAGAACAATCCATTTAGACCTGAACTGATTTTGCTTAAAACTCGTTCTTACCCGCACCCATCCTGACCCGCACCCATCCTGACCCGAACCCGTTCTGACCCGTTACCCAACCCGACCCACCTATTTTGCCAGGCATAATCATATGTATATATAATTAGTCCAATAATGAATAACCTATAAAGATAGAGGCCCTTGTTGGTTATGAGGCTCTAAGCCAATCAGCCCATTGGGCCAGCCCTGTGTGTAACAACTAACAAGTCTGCTCTAGTTATTTTTTTTAAACTTGACAGAATAAAAAGTTGAGGCTCTGTCAAAAAAAAATATTTATTTTGGTTTCATTTTTCATAAATTCAAAACCCATAAATATAAGTTGATATTAAACCACTTAAATCTGAGTTACTTTTTAAATAATTTTAATGAATTCAATGCTCCCTAAGTGCAATTATTGTATCATAAATAATTACTAGCAAACTAAGAAAGCAAGTAAGCTTGAATGGAGAAAGAGCCGTCTCAATGCGCCATGTATTTTAAGTAAGGGGCTGAGGGTCCTTAATATAGAGGGTCCTTACTCCTTAATATACAGGGCCCTTAATTTATTATTATTTTTTTAACTATGGTAGGGTTTTTTTAGTACGTGGGTTTTTTAGCTTGTGTGCTCTGAAAGAAATATAAGATACAACAAATGCCTGTATAAAAGTCTGTTAATGTTAGATTGAAAAATGCTTTTAAAAAACGTAAAAAAAATAAATTTAATCAAAATATTTTATACATGTAAATATAAAAACAAGTTTTTTATAAATCCATCATAATAAACTTTTAGCTTGTTATTGTCAGTCTCAATGCTGGATAAAATGAGAAGAATTTTTAACATGATCATTAGTTAAAGGCCATGACTTTTTATTACACTTGGGGCCCCAAAATAGTTGAGTCGACCATGATAGAGGGCACTAAGACAAAAAAAATACAGAAAATACAAAAAAAAAACAAAAGAAAGAAAAGAATCACTAGCAAAAAAATCAAATTAAACATATAAAAGTAAAAGAGAGATAAAGTAATCACTAGTAAGCTAGATATCAATAAACTAGTGTGTGTATAATTGGGTTCTAGTAAAAAGAGTTTTATTTGTAAAAAAAGGTGAGAAAATTTGTGAGTTAACATGTGACATTCATTGTGGGAGCTTGAGCGCATTGAGAGGGACACGAAAATTTACAGAACCCAGAATTCTTGTAAATTTTTTTGAAACGATGGGGCGAAACCACTATTTTAACTAAAAATAACATTTCGGCTGAAAAACTAACGCTACACTACGGCCGAAAAATAACATTTAGGTTTTATAGAATAAAATTGTGATCCGTTAGAATCCAAAGCTGAAGAATCAATGACAATTGTGGATTGTTGACTAAGGACATGAGGAAAAACGAACCTAAAATTGCTATAGTTGTCTTGTCTATTCCTTTCATCCTAACAACCTCTAATAATCTGATAAAAGGATGAAATGGATACTATAGCTTCTGAATCAAGATTTTCAATTAATCACACCTGTAAAGGTTGTCTAAGAAAGCAATCCGGTATAGTTAATGGGTTGTATTTGAATCCAGACATGGGTCAGTAATACTATAGGCGGGAAAATATTTGGCCTAGTTGCTAGAATTTTGACATTTGTTTAGTTATTTATTAGATTAGGTTGATTCCTTAAAATTCTTATAAAGATACCCCGAAAATAATTAAATTTTATGGCTTGTTTTGTACTGAGGGGTTACATGGGTGAACAAAAAAGTTTAAGATTGAATTGGTTGACGCTTAAAAAATTTTATAAATCAGAAATTAAACTCACAATTACTCTATATACATTTTGCAAAGGATATCATTCCGTGAATAGTAATAACATTTGTTTAATCGATTCTAAATTGTTTCCGTTAGACTTTTACGAACACCATTCTTCAATCACCTTCTAGAAGTTAATTAATTTCTAAATTTCAACTTGGACCCTAAATTTTGAGCAAATATTTTTAAATCACCCTCACTTTTACTCGCATATTTTTAATGTTCACACGATTTTAACAAGTTTTTATATTATCGGATAATAGTCATGATTATATTATTTTGATCGCAATTACCTCACGAATGTTTATATAAATTTCAAACCCAAACTAACACAGAAATTTTTCGGGTTGTTAACCAACTTATAAAGCATCCGTATCGAGTATTTGTATCATTTATATCATTTCAATCGTGATTAATTCACAAACATTATAAAGTTTCACTTTATAGCCTGAACTTTGAACACTTATTTTTAAATTACCTCTCACTTTATTCATATATTTTCAAAGTTCACATGATTTTAACATATTCTTACGTTATCAGATTAGTTATGCTTATATCATTCGACTGCAATTACCTTACAGATGTTTATATAATTTCGAACACAAGCATCGCAGAATTTTTTGCACGTTATTCAAAGTCTATAACGCGTATGTACATTCTCAAGTATTTGTATCATTTCGCATGTAATTTCACAAACATTATATTGCATTATAATATTTCTGGTATTTGAAATCATGGTGAAATACCAACTGGGAACAAAAATTCATTTTTTTCTTTGAATAGAAACATCTTCAAAAAACATTTGTTTCTTGAAACTGCTCTAATAGCAAAACTTTATTTTTAATTAAATAAGAGAATCGGTTCAAAAAGGTTTTCAAAATAATATTTGTAAAATCGGTCCAAAAGATACAATACTAAACAAGTTATTTTTAAGTTAACCGCTTTAAAAAAATTGCGGTTAGTACCCACTGCTTCTTTTGAGGGTTAGGAGTTCGATCACCGGTTTCCCACCCACGATTTTATTTTCGTTTTTCTTTAGTTGAATATAATGCTAATACTTAAATAATATTAATATTTATAATAATGAAACATTATTAATAATTAAATAATATCAGTGATACAGTTATCACAGTTGTGATCCAGTACTCATATCGGCAAAACTTTATGGCTCAAGGTTTTTTTTTCGTTGAGTGATATTGTGTGAAGTGAGGTTTAGGTTATTTTTAATTTTTTACTATTATTAAATGTTTATAAATGAATAATAATAGTATTTAAACGATGCTAGATTATAAGATTAAGCATAATTTTTTTTGGTGTGACTGACATGTTTATGACGAAAGTTATGACGTGTTTTTATATCCGAATTTTTGATATACAAGATTATGACTTTGTTATAATATTCGAAATCGTAGCAGAATTCCGCTGGAACCTGTGGAAAAACCGTCTAGTTAATGTTATTTGATACAATGTGTAGACAAGAAAATTATTTCTGTAGGGTATACTTTATGTCGACATCATTGACTTTAATAGCTCTTTTCTTTTCTATCTTTGATTCTGTAGGGTGTGGTTGGTTCACAACTTGTCCCTCATTCTTATCTTTAAACATTATTCATTTTAATTATTGGTGTGATAAACCAAAACTGATATCCAAGATCCAAGACTCAAGCACATCATTTCATTGATCAACAACTATACATGTACATCATCATAAATTATTGTAACCATAGAATTAAATGAGGAAGAGGAAGTGAAAGATGAGTAATTAGTATGGAATACATAACACTCCCCCTCATACGAATTACTACTCATCATACACTTATTAATAAAATACTTCATGATGATATTAACTCCATGCTCAGGACCGATAGAATAATTGATACTATTGGATCAATTATGCTGCCCATTAAAATCTTACCAAGAAAACCCAATGGGACAAAACTTAGTGAAGGAAAAAGAGTACAGCGTGTATGATGCTCCCCCCTAATTTAATAAACGCCTTTTAATCTACGAAGTCCAATTTTATGTGATAGTTGCTCGAAATTGCTTCTAGGCAAAGACTTTGTAAATAGATCTGCTAGATTTTCACTTGATTTGATTTGACGAACATCAATTATTTTATCCTTTTGTAAGTCATGTGTTGAGAAAAACTTTGGTGAGATATGCTTTGTTCTATCGCCCTTGATATAACCTTCTTTGATCTGAGCTATGCAAGCAGCATTGTCTTCATAGATAATTGTCGGGTCTTTCTTGATCTCTTCCAATCCACATGTTTGTTGTATATGATTAATCATTGATCTTAACCACACGCATTCTCGACCAGCATCGTATAGTGCTATCAACTCAGCATGATTTGATGAAGTTGATGTTAGTGTTTGCTTTGTCGACCTCCATGAGATTGTTGTGCCACCATATGTAAATACATAACATGTTTGAGACCGAGCTTTATGTGGATCTGATAAATATCCATCATCAGCATAACCAACAAGTAGAGACTTTTCATTTTTCTGGTAAAATAAACCTAAATCTCGTGTCCCACAAAGATATCTGAATATATGTTTTATTCCAGTCCAATGTCTGTGTGTTGGATTTGAACTATATGTTGCTAGTACATGTACCGAAAATGCAATATCAGGTCTCGTGTTATTTCCGAGATACATAAGAGCACCAATCGCACTCAAGTATGGTACTTCTGGACCAAGTACTTCTTCGCCCTCTTCTTGGGGGCGGTAAGGATCTTTATGTGCTTCTAGTGATCGGACGACCATGGGTATGCTAAAAGGATGAGATTTGTCCATATTAAAACGTATTAGCATCTTTTCGATATAATTTGACTAATGAACAAATGTACCATTACAAAGATGCTCGAACTGTAGGCCAAGACATAATTTTGTGGTACCAAGGTCTTTCATTTCAAATTCTTTCTTTAATAGTTCAACAGTTTTTTCAATCTCATCTGGAGATCCAATTATGTTAATATCGTCAACATAAACTGCTATTATAGTGAATTTTGAGAAAGATCTTTTTATAAAAACACATGAACTGATTACATCAGACTTGTATCCCTCCTTTTTAAGATATTCGCTAAGTCGATTGTACCATATACGACCAGATTGTTTTAGACCATATAAAGATCTTTTGAGTTTTATAGAACACATGTCTTTAGGTGTTGATTTTAATGCTTCGGGCATTTTTAATCCTTTAGGGATTTTCATGTATATGTCATTTTCAAGGGTCCCATATAAATATGCAGTGACAACATCCATAAGTCTCATTTTGAGTACTTTAGAAACTGTAAGGCCGATTAAAAATCGAAGAGTTATAGCATCCACTACAGGGGAATACGTTTCCTCATAATCTACTCCTGGGATTTGGGAAAACCCTTGAGCTACTAGTCGGGCCTTATATCGTACAATTTCATTCTTTTCATTTCGTTTTATTGCAAATACCCATTTATAACCAACTGGTTTGACGTCTATGGGTGTTTGGACCACGGGTCCGAAAACATTTCGCTTTTCGAGCGAATCCAACTCAACCTTCAAGGCTTCTTGCCATTTTGGCCAATCATTTCTGTGCATGCACTCTTCTAGAGTTTTAGGTATGCAATCTTTTTCATTTATTACATCTGTTGCTATAGCAAAAGCGATTATATCATCAACACATGTTTTATCTCGGTTCCATATCGTACTATTTTGTACATAATTTATAGAGATCTCATCTTTATTTGGTAATTGGTACCAATGTTTCTTTTGGAAATTCATTTTCTTCTGAAATTATGTTAGTCTCTTCTGGGACATCTACCTCTGGGGTTTCATTTGTAATGATTTTTGATATTTCACCAACCATGTTATTTTGCTCTTTTCGTTTACGTGGATTCTTATCTTTGGAGCCAATTGGTCTCCCACGTTTTCTTTATATAGTAACCACTTCTGGGATTACTTCAATTCGAGCATGTGCATTTGATGCTGGTATACGTGACTTTGTCACTTTATTTGTGTCTGTGAATGCATCTGGTAATTCATTTGCTATTCTTTACAAATGTATAATCTTTTGAACTTCAGATTCACATTGACCACTTCGAGGGTCGAAATTTGATAACAATGATGAATTCCATGTTATTTCTTCTGTTCCCAGTCTTTCTTTATTCTTATCTCCCCTAAGACTGGGAATATTGTCTCATCAAAATGACAGTCAGCAAAACGTGCTGTAAACATGTCTCCTGTTAGTGGTTCTAAGTACTTAATAATGGATTGGGAGTTAAAGCCAATATAAATATCCAATCTTCTCTGAGGTCCCATTTTGGTGCGTTGTGGTGGTGATATTGGAACATAAACCGCGCAACCAAATATTTTCAAATGAGACAGACTTGGCATTCTTCCGAATATCAACTGTAAAGGAGAATATTCATGATTAGCAGTTGGTCTTAATCTAACCAGTGCAGCAGCATGCAAAATAGCATGACCCCATGCAGAAGATGGTAATTTGCATCGCATCGAGAGTGGTCTAACGATTAACTGCAATCGTTTAATTAAGGATTCTGCTAAACCATTTTGTGTGTGAAAATGTGCTACCGGATGTTCAACATTGATCCCAATTGACATACAATAGTCATTAAAAGCTTGGGATGTAAATTCTCCTGCATTATCCATTCGAATAGTTTTGATTTGATGTTCAGGGAAATTTGCTCTCAATTGTATGATTTGGGCTAACAATCGAGCAAATGTTACATTTCTAGTAGCCAGAAGACTCACATGTGACCATCGTGAAGATGCATCAATTAAGACCAATAAATAACGAAATGGGCCACACGGGGGATGTATAGGCCCACATATGTCACCTTGAATTCTTTCCAAAAATGAGGGATTTTCTTGTAATATTTTGGTTTGTGAAGGTCGAGTAATGAGTTTTCCAAGAGAGCATGATGCCATGATAATTCTTGTGCTAGCAAGATTTTTAAGTCATTGAGAGGGTGTCCTGTCGCATTTTTGATTATGCGCCTCATCATTGTGCTACTAGGGTGACCTAGTCGATCATGCCATATGGTGAATATGTCCTTATCTTGTGATTTTTTATTATTCACCATATATGACTCAATAGGATTGATATTGGTACAATATAATCCAGAGGATAGAGCATTTAATTCTTCAACAATGGTATCTTGACCATTTTTGTTGGTGATAATTTGTGGATATTCAATATTGTTTTTTAGATGTTGTTTTGAGGTGATAACTGTTTTTCGAATATCTTTAAAACTGAGTAAATTCCTTCTTGATTTACTTGAGTACAATGCATCATTTATAATCAGTTGGGTACCCAAAGATAGGATAATACATGCTCTTCCCGAGCCTTCAATGAGGTTACAGATACCAGAGATAGTAGTAATAGGTGTCTCTCTAGGAGATAACTCAGAGAAAAATTTCTTATGTTTAAGAATAGTGTTAGTTGTACCACTATCTACTATACATTCATCATCAATAATAGCTTTGTTGGAGCTTGGAAATTATGTAGAAATGATATTATAAAATCAACACAAAATTTAAGTCAAAACCATAACAATAGCTTAAACAAGGTCAAAACCAAACAAACAAAGTCAAAACCAAAACAAACGAAATCAAAACCAAACATGTTTGTGGTCTAAAGAAATTAAACATAATGTTTAAACGTCTCGAACATTCTCGATGAAATCACATGCTTCTAGATGAGTGTCTGACCAAAAAGCAGGTGATGATGAATTGGGTGCTCCCTCAATCAGGTTTGTTTCAGTTTGTTTCCCTTTTTCTTTCATCGTTCGTTGATAAGATTCAACAAGGTGTTTCGGGGTACGACATGTTCGGGACCAGTGGTTGGACATCCCACATCTATAGCAGATGTTGTCTTTGTCCCCGCTAACTCTCCCTTTGTGTGGTCGCCCTGTATTCTGTCGACTTGATCCACGCCCACCATCAATCTTAGTATTATGGGACTCTCGATGCCACGTATTACTTCGTCCACGCCCACGACCTCTATGAAGACCATGACTTCTCCCTCTTCCACGTTTGCTCTGGGTACTTATCGCATTTGCTTCCGGTAATGGGTTTGTACCGACTGGTCGCACTTAATGATTTTGAAGTAAAAGTTTATTATTTTCCTCCGCCACTAGAAGACATGATATCAATTCAGAGTATTTTGTAAATTTGCGTTCTCTATATTGTTGCGCCAATATCAAGTTAGAGGGATGGAACGTAGAGAAAGTCTTTTCAAGCATGTCTTCATCAGTTATGTTGTCCCCAAATAGTTTTAGTTCAGATCTTATACGAAACAGAGCAGAATTGTACTCGCTAACAGATTTGTAATCTTGTAGCCTGAGGTGGATCCATTTTGAACGAGCCTTTGGGAGCAAGACCAATTTTTAATGATCAAACCGGTCTTGTATATTATTCCATAATTCAAGTGGGTCCTTTACGGTGAGATATTCTCTCTTCAAATCTTCATGGAGGTGATGACGAAGGAATATCATGGCTTTTGCTTTATCTTGCAGAGAAGTCTCATTGCTGTCAACGATTATCTCCCCAAGGTTCTTTGCCGTAAGGTGAATTTGGGCATCAAGAGTCCACGGTAGGAAGTTTTTTCTAGATATGTCAAGTGCGATGAACTCAAGTTTTGAGAGATTCTACATTTGTATCTACAAGGAAAGCTACATATTTAAAAGCAAACCTAATGTATACTTTTTAGAAGAATTCAAGTTTGACAACATCAACCCTGTGTTTAAATTTTTTTTTTTTGGGATCTTATAATCTCAGTTTACAGAGATGATCTAAAAAATTATTATTATTATTATTACTATATCATCGAAAGTATAATGGTATAAATTCTAAATAGGCTAACCTACTTTAAAATAAATCTCATGGCATATTTGTAAATATTGTGAAGCTTTCTAAATCCAAAACCACAATCTCCAACTATTCAATTCGACCAGCCAAGTTGGATTATTTTAAGAAACGGCGAGACTCTTTAAATCGCATTCATTCGATCCAACAGCCGCAAGTTATTATGTCTTTTAATCACATTTAATCGACGGTTTCTTGTTCTCGAAATTATCATTATGTAAGTATGGTAGACGGTGTAATATCTCCTGTGACCGCCATAGACACCTGCAACCGCCATAGCCGATGTGTGACTTCATGACCGGAATATCTCCTGCGACCGTTTGAAGGATAAAAATCCCTTTGAAGAACCACTTGCTACTATCGTGAAGGATCACCGGCCATCGGGGTTCGCCACTGTGCCAACTACATCTACGACCAAAAGAATCTTGTCGCCATCAAAGTAACACCGTTGTTGCCATATCGAAGATTTTTTTTTCTTTCTGTCATTCTCATAGGTACTCGTCAGCCATCTTGTCTCACCCGGTAAGCCATAATCCACCGCCTTGGAACCGAGTCTGGCTGCCATCGAAAAAGACGAAGTAGATGGGCTGCTAACAGTTCGTTTATTTTAAGTGTATTATAAAATTCAGATCTAGAAATTTCTCTTATCTCAAACATTCATATGTAAAAGAAAGTCATATAAAAAGGACCTATGTTCTGCTTCAAATTTGCGTTAACAGAAAATAACTAGATAACTGTATATCAGTTGTTTTAATATAAGCATAAGGCAATAAAGAAAAAGGTTTCTTGAATTTGTGTACCTGAGTGGGTGAAGAAATCTTAAACACAAAAGGACGACAAATAGATATTTACCAATTGCTTCCGACTCCCAACAATAGTAGAGCTCTCGTGCTGATAACGTTTGATAAACCAAACTGATATCCAAAATCCAAGACTCAAGCACATCATTTCATTGATCAACAACTATATATATACATCATCATAAATTATTGTAACCATAGAATTAAATGAGGAAGAGGAAGTGAAAGATGAGTAATTAGTATGGAATACATAACAATTGGTGAAATTTTCTTAAAAAAAGATTTAATTTTGGGTGCTAATATTCATATAACACCCTCTCTTTTATACACCATATTCAAATCAAATCAATCACATGATCCTCACGTAATTTTTAATCGTACATACCATTCTACCAATATCCATCCCTAATTTTTTGTAGGATCAGTGAAGCTCTTTTCTTCAATGGCTTCTTCAAGTTCCAGTGATGACAACAAGAGCTACGTGTACGATGTGTTTTTGAGCTTCTGTGGTGAAGACACCCGCAAGAACTTCGTTGATCATCTTTATGTTGCACTTGATCAACAATGTATTTGCACCTTTAAGGATGATGAGAAACTCCAGAAAGGAAGAGACATCAGAGATGATCTCCTGCAATCAATTGGAGAATCAAGATTCTACATCATTGTGTTCTCCAAAAGCTACGCGTCTTCATCATGGTGCTTAAACGAGCTCTTGAAGATCATGGAGTGTCATAACACGAAGGAGCACACTGCTTTCCCTGTGTTCTATGATGTCTATCCCTCCGAGGTTCGAAAACAAAGCGGATTAGTTGGAGAGGCACTTGACAAACTTAATAAGAATGAATCTGACGTTGAAAAATGGAGAGAGGCTCTTACTAAAGCATCCAATTTGTCTGGTTGGGATGTGAGGAATACTGCTGATGGGTAATCCCTTTGTTATATCTCATGTTATAGTTTTTATTTATAAACTAAATTTGAGTCTTGATGAACATTGAAACTTGAAGAATAATTATTAAGTGAAAATTACCAAATTTGTCATTGTTGAACAATTTTTTACCAAACTAATCCCTCGAATTTCGGCCTCTTATACGCCACTTTAAACGCTCTTTTTCTGTACTTTTGTAAACATACGGGCCTATGTGTCAGCGGCTTTGACGAGGTCTAAATGGGTGCCTTAAAACCCCTTTTCTGCCGGTGTCTTAGACGTCGCTTTAAACGTCCTTTTTCAAAACTTTTTGTAAACATACGACGTCTAAAGAGGCTTCTAAGGGGCTGGAATTTGAGTGATTAGTTTAGTAAAAAATTGGTCAACAATGGCTGCTTTGGTAATTTTCCCAATTATTTATATATGTTGGTTTTTGAGAAAGCTAATTGAATCTTCTTCCATGATCTGCAGACATGAAGCCAAAGTCATTAAATTAATTGTTGAGAAGGTTTCATCAGAGTTACGCCCCATTGATTTGAACGTTGATGAAAGTTTAGTAGGCATGGAAAAAAGGATGAAAGATCTTGAATCATGTTTAGAGATTGGCTCAAATGATGTAAGAATGATTGGGATCAAGGGCATGGGAGGTGCTGGGAAAACAACATTGGCTCGGGCTATTTTCGATAAAATATCCTTCAATTTCGAAGATGCTAGCTTTGTTGAGAACGTGAGGGAAACAACCTCTCAATACGGTTTAAAGAAGTTGCAAAAACAAGTTCTAAGAGATGTCTTGAAGGATAGCAACATCACTGTAAAAAGTGTTCATGAAGGGAAAAACTTGATAAAAAAGAAGTTAATTGGTAAAAAGGTTCTTATTGTTCTCGATGATGTGGATAGTGAAGAGCAGCTTGAGGAACTAGCCGGTGATCCTAACTGGTTCAAGCCGGGAAGTAGAGTTATAATTACAACTAGAGATGAGCAAGTGTTCAACACATACACAGTGAAGTGGATTATTGATGTAACTCTGTTGTCCGATGAGGAAGCGATTCGGCTCTTCAGTAGGCATGCATTTAGGAGAAATAATCCAAGTCAAGAGTATGAAACGCAATCACGTGAAGTTGTACGTTATGCTGCTGGTCTCCCCTTAACAATCAAAGTCTTGGGTTCATCTCTCCGTGGTAAAAACAAGACTGAATGGAAAGATACAATATCAAGACTCAAAACAATTCCATTGAACGAAACCCTTAAAAAGTTGGAACTAAGCTATGAAAGTCTGGAGGATGATTGCAAGGAAATGTTCCTAGATGTAGCATGCTTCCTTAGACATTTATCGAAAGACAAAGCAATAGAAGTGCTTGAAAGCTGTGGATTACATGCTACAAATGGTTTGAGAGTTCTTGAGCAAAAATCTCTAATCAAAATTGTAGGAACGTATGAAGGTGGAGATATAAGCATGCATGACCATATAGTAGAAATGGGAGAGAATATTGTACGCCGTGAGCACCCGGATGAACCCAGCAAACATAGCCGACTGTGGGTTGCGGAGGAAATTGAACACGTCTTGGCTAATGACTTGGTAAGAGTCGTCCATTATATTTTACATGTATGGTGAAGATAAAAAATTTAATCACATTTTCTTGAACTACAGG
Organism: Mikania micrantha; assembly: GCA_009363875.1. Classification (NCBI taxonomy): domain Eukaryota; kingdom Viridiplantae; phylum Streptophyta; class Magnoliopsida; order Asterales; family Asteraceae; genus Mikania; species Mikania micrantha. Next base: position 49,754,290 of record CM018689.1, on the reverse strand, counting down.
GTACGGAAGCAACACGTTGTATATATCTCATAACCACTACTGATGGGATTGTTTTGGAAAGTCTAAAAAAAATGAAGAGACTTAGATGTCTTATTATAAACTATGTTAAGATTAATGAAGCTCCGCAGTACTTTCCAAATTCGTTACAATATCTGGATTGGACATTTTACCCTCATTGGTGTTTACCAAACACATTTGAAGCAAATAATCTTGTTACACTTAAAATGGGTCACAGCAAAATCGAACAACTTTGGAACGAAGGAAGGGTAATATGGCTGATTGGTTGCTTAAAATTACGATATTGATACACAAACACATATTTAATTTGGCTGGTTGTGACAACAAATGTTTTACCTTATTTTTTATCTTATAATAATAAGGGTATGTTTTTCTTTTAATTAATGTAGGGTCCACTTGCATTAATAAAAAATAAGAAAAAAAACCTATACCTTTATATTTACTTTAATGTGAACGAGTAATTGATTTGTAATATATAAAATAAATATATGGTCCACATTAACCCATATTTCAAATGATTTGTTTATTCAAAATATGTGACCCACATTAACCCATATTAAAAATGATTTGTTTATTCTAAATATGTGGTCTATATAACCCATATTAAAAATAATTTGTTTATTCAAAACCCAATTTTTATTCAAGTTTAATTTGGACCACTTATTTATTTTCAAAATTTAAAATCAATGGCTTATATAGGTTTTAATTGTTTACTCTCTAAGATTGGGTTTTCATAGGATTCAATCCCTATATACACACACGTATATTTATTTTGGCTGGTTGTGACAACAATAGATGTTTAACCTTGTTTTTTTTCACCTTATAATAATAGGTTATGAAGAAGCTCAAATTCCTTTTTCTTGGATTTTCAAAGTTGAAGAGCCTTGACCTTGGACTGATGCCTAATCTTGAGAGGTTGGATCTTGAATCTTGTTATGATTTGGTAAAACTTGACGTGTATGGTGGATGTCTAAAAAGCCTCGTCTACCTAAACTTGCCACGCTGTCGTCGTAAGTTAAAGAGCCTTGACCTTGGGCTGATGCCTAATCTTGAGTGGTTAAATCTTGAAGATTGTTCATATTTGGTAAAACTTGACGTGCATGGTGGATGCCTAAAAAGCCTCGTCTACCTAAACTTATCACGCTGTTGTAAGTTAAAGAGCATTGACCTTGGGCTGATGCCTAATCTTGAGAGGTTGGATCTTGAATCTTGTTATGATTTGGTAAAACTTGACGTGCATGGTGGATGTCTAAAAAGCCTCGTCTACCTAAACTTGTCACGCTGTCGTAAGTTAAAGAGCCTTGACCTTGGGCTGATGCCTAATCTTGAGAGGTTGAATCTTGAATATTGTTCAGATTTGGTAAAACTTGACGTGCATGGTGGATGCCTAAAAAGCCTCGTCTACCTAAACTTATCACGTTGTTGTAAGTTAAAGAGCCTTGACCTTGGGCTGATGCCTAATCTTGAGAGGTTGGATCTTGAATCTTGTTATGATTTGGTAAAACTTGACGTGCATGGTGGATGTCAAAAAGCCTCATCTACCTAAACTTATCATGTTGCATAAATTTGAAATCGACTTTGTTTATTGAGCAACTGGAATCACTTGAGGTTCTTTATTTAGATGGATGGAAGTCCAACAATAGTTTGCTAGAGCTTGAGTTCACTGACATAGAGGAATTGCCTGATGGCATTGGCAAGTTGAAATGCTTAGAGAAGCTTGATTTATCATATGCATCTTTTAAACATCTCCCTGTTAGCATTTGTAAGTTGAAACATCTGAAAACCCTAATTCTTCAATGGTGTATGCTTCTTGAGAAGTTACCAGACTATGTTGGCCAATTGAAATCCTTGGAGAAATTGGATCTAAGTTATTGCTCTAAATTAAGATATATTCCAAGCAGCATTTGTAAGTTGAAACATCTCAAAGACTTGAACCTTAATGGATGTAGAAGGCTTGACAAACTGCCTGATGATATGGGAAATTTACAATGCTTACAATTATTAGGCATTATGGAAACTGGCATAACTCATCTTCCTCCTAACATTTTTTTGTTGAAAGGTTTGAAAATAAACTGAAGTAAAAAGGTCTAAAGTAAAAGATGATGATTTTATCCTATTATGCTTCAAATTTGTTTATAAAAAGCCACAAATACAAGGGTTTCAACAATTAATAACTCTTCACCTTGGCAGATGTGGCATAAAGGAAGTTCCTAAGGCTCTAGGGCACTTGGAAGTTTTAGAAGAGCTAAATTTAAATTATACAGATGTTAAACATCTCCCAAAGAGCATTTGTATGTTGAAACATTTAAAAAATCTCATTCTTGAAAGTCGTGTACTTCTTGAAAAGTTGCCTGGCAATATTGGTGAATTAGAATCTTTAGAGGGATTATATTTATCAAGGTGCTATAGTATAAAAGAGATTCCTAGCAGAGCATCTGTATGTTGAAAGAACTGAAAATATTGGACCTTTGGCATTGTTTCTGTCTAGAGAAGCTTCCTAAAGATATTGGCCAATTAAAAAATTTGGAGGAAATATATATAACAAGGTGCTATAATGTAAGGCAGATTCCTGGCAGCTCTTGTTTGTTGAAAAAATTAAAAAAGTTGGAGCTTGAAGGCTGTAGGAGGCTTGAGATGCCGTCTCGTGAGCTCGAAGATTATATATTTGGGATCTTGGCATAAAAATTTTCATGGAGCAGTTTTTTCTGGAAAAGCCTGAAGATCTATGGATTCATATCAAAAGATTGATTCATATTACACATAAAATTCAGACGATTCACTAGAAAGGTACTCTCTCTATCAGCTAAAATTTAATTGCCTTTCATTTAGAAAACTTATTTAATAATAGACAGATTTTTGACTTTGAAAAGTCAACATATACTCAAACTAGGTATAGATGCACTCTACCAGGGTCGCTCATGAGAATAAAAAAAATGGAGGCCTCGGGAGAGAAAATTAGGCCATTTTTAAAAAAACTAACTTAATTAATAATTTATATATAAAATGCTAATAATATTAAGATATTTATTAAAAAAATATATAAAACCATAGTATTGTAGCATAATAATATATTTTAAAAAACTAATTGGCAATTTAAAATTAGACAATTAGACATATATGTAACATGTCATGAAATGTCATTTTTATTAAGTTTTTGAATTGTTTATGAAAAACACTTTCCAAATGATTTCTTCTTTCTAAAAGGACAGATAAAACTAGGGGTCAAGGTTTAAAAAAGCGGAAACGAGCCTCGAGGCGTTTTCTGTTAGCCTCACGAGGCGTAAGCCTCGAGGCGGACCGAGGCGTAAGCCTCAAAACTACCTTGAAAAATAATTAAAATTACATATATATTTCATAAAAGCCACAATTTAACATAAAACAAACAATAAAAGTGTCACAAAGTATAATATAATTGAAAAGGTAGAGCAAATCGAATTCAAAAATGCGTTGTATAATGAAAATAAGCACCATCAGCAGTTTCTGTTTGTATAATTTAGTGTAAAATGGATGCAAAGGAATCCTAAAGAAATTGGAGGTGTAAATTACACACTAGTTAAGACTTCTATGCTCCTGACCAAGAGGGGGTCAAGGGGGCCGCGCCCCCTTGCGGGGTCCTAGGGGCAGCGCCCCTGGCGGGGTCCAAGGGGCAGAGCCCCTGGTGGCGGTCCCGCTTGGTTTATTGTACACGCCCCGATTCCAACTGGTTTATTGTACACGCCCCGAAACCTAAACGAAATGTCATAAGTTAATATGTTCGGGATTAACTTCCGTATGCTTGGTTTATTGTACACGCCACGATTCCAACTGGAGTTAAATGGTCAAAAAAAGGTTCAAAAAGGGTTCAAAAACAGGTCAAAAAAAAACAACCCTGTTGGTGAGGCTTAAGCCTCGACGCCTCGACCCGCCTTGCCACGCCTCGACTTACCCGAGGCTTAGGTTCCAAATGACCCAGCTGAGGCTACGCCTCAAAGGCTATTTCTGGCCGCCTCAGCCGAGGCGTACGCCTCGAGGCGCGCCTCACGGCGCCTTTTTAAACCATGCTAGGGGTGTTCATCGATTTAGATAACGGTTTATTCGGATTGGTTGTTCGGATTTGAAAATTTTAAGACCCTATACGAAACCCGACCCAAATTTGAAAATTTTCAATCCGATCCGAATATGTCCGAAAACCCAAATAAACTTATTTTTTTCATAAGAATAATCCGAACAACCATTTTAATCCAAACCCGTTTTTAGAACACCTCCAAAATCATTTTTATCAAGAAACTAAGATTACTATTGTAAAGTTAATGTTTTTCAAATCACAATTAACATGTTTATTATTAATATATTTTTTTACTGTTAACTTGGATTGGGGGAAACTAGTTTAATAAGTGTGCTTCACAAAAGTCTGACCTCAGTTTCTCCAATTGACTTTCTCACAAGTTCTTTTAGGACGAAATGCACCTGAAGGTAAACATAAAATACTCACTTATAGCTTGATGAAAAATTTATAACCCATTGGAAACCAAAAGTTAAACAGCTACTTACAGCATCTACAGAAGCTTCAGCTGGTCTCCTGAAATAATTCAATGATTCTTCAATAAGTCGTATATAACCTTGTTCTGGAGCAATTAAATGTGGCTGATAACCATCTGCCTCTGAAACAAGTTTTCTCACATTTTGTAAAGAAAGATGCTTATCAAATGGAAGTTTCCTTAAAGCAGCAGGAAGTTGGTGGTCAAACACCCCATAAATCCGGTCACCTCCAGGCCGGCTAACGTATCATAACAAATCCAAATTTTAAGAAATGCAACCAAAAAGGAAAAATAAAACATTTATATGCATTTATATACTACTTGATTTGCTATTATAGAGATATTGCATACCCTCCATCTAGATGTTCCTTAAAAATTTTGTCAAAAGCACGACAAAGTTCCAAGATGGTGTAAAGTTGAGCCTGAAAGATGTGAGTTTAGGACTTTAGGTTAATAGGGGAGAGTATAATGACACCTTTAATGGTAAAATGTTAAAAAGATCAAATCTGCTTACTCCAGCATCAATTGCAATTGGTCTACCAAGATGGTCTAACTCTGCTTCCATCTCATCAATACCTTTGTTTATCAGTGAAATGATGCCTGGTATTTTAACTTTGATTACAGATTCCAAATGCTGCACATAGAAATGCTCTAATGTGTGAAAACCATTGTGTGCTAAGAAAATATAATCCACTGCTGTTCTACCATAAAGAGAAAAATATGTCGCTCTTACGAATACAAAAGATTTGAAGTTAAACCTTCTAAAAGGAAAGGTTTATATGTGCATTGTGAAAATAATTTAGTGATTAAATAATCAATTGTAATAAAGAAGCATGTCGTAAATAGTCTTCAGACGTACTTATGCTGTTTAGAGTTGAAATATTTGAATGTCTTCGCTATTTAAGAATATAATAAAGAGAAGGGAAATAAATTATATTGTGGAAAAATTATAGATAGGTTTGTGACATGGATATATAACTATATAAGTATCAAATTTGGTTAAATGTAGTAAATAAGCAATACCATTTCACCTTTAGATACTCAACAAGCATGCGATCCATAATTATACATAAGCAGATATCAGAGCATAATTTTTTTGTCTAATCAATAATCAGTCCAAAAATTCAAATCCAAACACCCCCAATTAACCATAACTTATCTGTGATAGAAGTTTAGCCAGATACTCAGAACCCATTTTGTTTGCTAGATGTCCATAATCAGGACTCGTGGCAAAATACTCCCGCTCCCTCCTCCTTCCATAAATCATATCAGTATTCTCGTTGATATCAGCTTGGGATCTATTTACAATTCCCACACAAGGATGTTGAAGTCGATAAGCCCTTCAAGGACCTTTGAAAATACATTATTCATATTAGCAATTTAGGGCACAAACATTTTTTATAGGAATAAATGCCCAACGATACTCTTCTAATTTTTATTAAAACATTAACATTTAAAAGGAGAAAATATATGATATGATCTATTGAACTCACATCCAATGCATTAGTTCCCGAGAAAATTCCTAAAATGTCCATTTGACGTAAACTTTTCCTAAAATGTCCTATTTGACTTTTCAATCCCTCAAAATGTCCACGCTTTTTACGGGTGCCGCCACCCATGTATATACGGGCGCCGCCCATAAAATAAACCAATCAAAATAAGCCCGAACCTAGTTTATGGGCGTCCCTACCTAGTTTATGGGCGTCCCGGCCGTGAAGTTTATGGGCGTCCGGCGTCCCTGCCGTGAAGTTTATGGGCGTCCCGGCCGTGAAATTTATGGGCGTCCCACCCATGAAGTTTCCACTCGTGACAAAAAAAATCAATTTTATGGACGTTGTTCAGGTTTTATGGGCGCCGACGCCCATAGTGGACACATGGCTTATTTTAATTGGTTTTATTTTACGGGCATCGCCCGTATATACATGGGTGGCAGCGCCTGTAAATGATGTGGACATTTTGAGGAAAGTTTTGGTTCAAATAGGTATTTTGGGGATTGACTCTTAGTTCCCTTGTCCATCAAGTCAAGCTTAGTCAACACCCCAAACGTCCTCTCACCTAGTCAAGTTGACAAGGTTATATAGAAAATAAATCATCATTCCATAAAATTACTTGAAAATAAAAAATATATACATTTTATCAAAAATATGTAAGCATACCCGATGGGTCCACCTCCCTAGCAAGTTTCATTGCATCAGATGTTGCTATATCTTGGTTGGCAGGGGAAATTGCCAGTATGATCGAGTTGGGCTGAACAAAATCAAGTAATTCATTTATGTAAATAACAAAGAAATGGTTGAAAATTTAACAAAATGGTGATGCTAAGTCACTCACTGTCATCTTAAATAAGTGTTTTAATCTAGGCAGTCAAAGGTTTAACTCAACATGTAAGGGTGACCTTTCCACCTAGGCGCAGCGACGAAGCTTCATAGGGGCCGGGGGCGACCCCCCTTTTTCCGTCCGTAGTGTTAATTTTTCGACCGAAAGGTTATTTTTTGTTTTAAGTATTGGTTTCGTCCCCCTCACTTCAAAAAATTTACATGTATTGTGGTTCCCCTGATTTTCACCCCCCCTTTCAAAATGTTCAAACTCCGTCACTGCCTAGGCATAAGGTGCTTAAATAGTGAGGGCGCAAGGAAAGCAAGTGCATGTGTATTCCAAATCATTTTTAGTTGTTTTAGGCTGGTTCTATGGGCAGAGCCGGCCCCGATAATAAAAAAAATTCTGGGCCTGGGGCGAGAAAAAAATGGTCCCTTTTAAGTGCGGTCCTGAGAATTGATGTGTCCAGAATCAAACCGTATTTGTAACTGAAAAAACCCAAACCAAATTCGGTTTGGTTTTTAACTGTATCCGAATTCCGAATTCGGTTCCTAACCGTATCTGAATTTCGGTTTTTGATTTAGTTTTCGTTACAATTTTTTTTGAATTCGGTTTGTTTGATTAACAGATTAAACCGAATTCAGATTTAAATTTATTATCTTATTTATCTATTCTAATAAACAAAAATGTTTATTTGCCACTTGTCACATTCTAAAGCCATAATGACACTTGTCAAGTTTTTATACACTTATTTAATTATCTCTTATTAAATACATTATATTATCTCTCCAATTAAATAAATTATATTTTCTATCTTATTAAATAATTATAATCATAATAATAACTAATGATATTATTTTTATTTTGCAAATTTAAAAATAGTTTTTATAAATTTAAATCGGATCATTTTATTATAAAATATATTTTAAAAAGTTTATAAAATATATTTTTTCATAAATATCAAATTTTTAAAAAAATAAGAAATATTTCAATTTGTTATTTTTACAAAATAAGAGTTCTACAAAAAAAATTCTTAAAAAAATTATTTCAAAAAAATAAAATATAAGCAGAAAAATATGTAAATGATGATAAAAGTTACAATTTTTTGTCTTGTATGTTTAACAGTAATTTCAAATTATATTCTTTAACTTTAATAATTACAAAAATATTATCTTCTCATCTTACTTTAAAATAGTTAGTTTTTGATAGAAATTAACTAATTAGATTTTTAACTTTAGGTAGTTCAAATATCTCACAAATCAAGAATGTTAAAGATATTACTATTGTTATTAAAAATTTTGATTATTGTTTTATCATCTAAAGTAATTATTAATACATAATTTAATCATTTTATATAAAAATATCATCATTTGTTATTTTTAAATTTTTATTATTAATTATTTAATATTTTATATTTAATCCGTGTGTTCACACGGGTAATAGACTAGTTAATAATATATAAGGTTGAAATCGGTTTGTTCGTTTTTACCCAGTTTATTGGACTGAATTCAGTTTATTCAGATAGGTTTATTCAAATTTTAACCGGCTTATTTGGTTTTTAATCTGTTTGTTCAGTTAAATTGTTCATTTTTAACTGAAACCGAACTAAACTACTTACAAAATTCGGTTCGGTTTTTAGACAGGGAATGAAACTGAAAACCAATTAAACTATACCAAATAAACCACTAACTGAACTGATGAATATCTCTATTTCAAATGGAATGAAAGTAACCTCTTATACTTTAAAAAAAATACTTTTTGTACCCTTTAAATTATGTGTTTTTAGATGGTTATTTATATACTTTTTATATAACTTTTTATATAATATATAAAAAATTTAAAATTTCGGGCCCCCTTAAATGTCGGGCCCGGGGCGGTCGCCCATCTCCAGGGCCGGCCTTGCCTATGGGCCTTGACGGCCACAAGGCACTGTTGCTGCGCTAGGCTACATAGGGGTTCTTTTTCTTGTAAGCTCACAATAAACATGTCTCATATGTCTATGTACATGCATATACATATGTCTTATAATAACCAATACTATGTTTTACTCACGTTCATAAACATGAAATAACATAGAATGATAATACCTTCTCAGCATAAGTTCATACCATCTTTTCAATGTCTTCAACTATAGATTAAAGTTGTCCCTCTGCAAAAGAAATGACTCTATATCATATGAAGCTTAGATTAATCAAAATTATAAGAAGAAAGGTGGAGTAAAGACGTAAAGTACCAACAGCAACTTTAGTTAATCCTGGTAAATCAATTAGAGTTAAGTTGACAACTGAAAGAACAAGGAAATCATGATATGACATCAACATTGTGTCAGCAATAAAGACTAAGAATAGCAATTAATTTAAAACTGCAGTTAATCAAGAAGAAACATTATGTATATCAAGAAGAAACACACCGTTGGGGGAATAGTTGCTGAGATGTATTGGGCTTGGACATATTTGTTTTGACTTCCCAGTGATTCGGTCTGTTTAATCTTGGATCTCCTTACCTACCAAAGCTGTGCATGAAATCATATACGTATCTTAAACTTTACATTATTGTCACTGAAAATTGGAAATTTATTTGAACTTTTATGCTAAAAGAATCTAGAAGCAGTCACACTTCACATACAAAAATCGGTGAACCGTCTACATGGCATATGTCCAAACTCTGCATACTCCTCTTTTCGGCCCTCTGTTTTGTGTAACTGCAACTATTGAAGACTTGGTAGTCTCAATAATCAGATCGTAAACTCAGAAACAAATCAACTCTTTAATAAATCAAATTGAGGTACAATTAACCCTAAAAACTTAACCCCTATTTAAAGAAAAAACAACCTTAACTAAGTCAAACTTTATCCCTAAAAACATGCTAGAAAAAACAAAACATCCTAATCCAAAACTAATTTAACCTAAGACTTTAAACTTAAACCCTTTAACTCTTTAGCTTTACAAGATTAGTCCAACAGCAACACCAAAGGCCTCCTTGTAACAATCCATGGAATATACATGTTTTCATTATATATCAAAAATGTAAAAAAAAAACGAAAAACATTTGCAAGTAAAATAAAAAAAAAAACTTACAAGATTTCCCAGAACTCTGTTATCACTTATCAGGTCAAATTTATTTGCCAAACAAGAGAATAAATAATCAGATATAACCCAGAAATGTACAGTATAAAGAAAAAATCAATTTGAGCATCGTTCAATTAAGATAACCATGAGATCCATCTTTCAATAGTCAAACTGGAAGCATGGAACATAAACATTAGGAACTTAATAAGAAACAAATCCAAAATTTAAAAATTTGAGGGTTGAAAAATTATAATTCCTTTCCTAATTTCAGTTCATGAGTTGAAGCAACCAAGTTTCAGTTTCAATTTGAGCTCCATTATTAACAATTCATAACTTCGGTTATGTTCATTGCTATGTTATTCTCATAGTCGCACACGCACACATACACAACAGATTTCATAATCAATTACTAGAAACAGTTACCCCAATCAAAAAACTCTCGCATTGATCACACAAACAGACATATTGTAAAACCTTAGTAGCATAATCACATAAAAATGGCAGGAGAAGGTCACAAGGGGAAAATAATAAACCTGACCACCAACGACGGCAACTGACCGAAGAGCATCCCAGAGAGATGAAAAGGCGGTGTCTCCACCGCCGTAGTGTCCAAGAGCAGTACAAGCTCGCTGAATACGATTCACCAGACCGATCAAGCTCTCCATTATCGCCATGATAACAGTTACAGTTCTCCTTTTAGCTAAAATCAACAAAAGAAAAACCCTAGCAGAAGCCGTAGGAACCCAAACGGACAAAAAGTTGGAATTTGGGATGAAGAAGAATCGACGCAAGATTTAGAGAGAGAGGAAACCGAACCGTTTGGAGTATGGAAAATGACTCATTTCAGTTAAGAACCATGTTAACTACCCGTCTGGTGGAGGACAGATACTATGAAATAATCAAATTAAAATTACATTTCTTAAGATATTTATGAATAAAACAATAATGATAGTTATTGTTTTTTATAATTGGTTTTATAAATTTTAAAACTTTTAATATGATTTGATGACTTCAATGATAAAAATATATTACATTGAAATACTAAAAAGTAAGTAATTTTTAACAATTAAAAACAATATTTATGATTTTTACATCAAATATTTTGAACATATTTTGATGACTTTGTATATTAAAAAAATATATTTTATTTTATTCAACTTATGTAAAAAAGAGTTTATTTTGGTGAGTTTATTATAACATGTTATCTTTTCAACCCGTATAATACACGAGATTTTAACATATTTGTGTGTAAGTTGAAACATCAATTATAAAATATGGTAACCATAATTTTTTTTTGTTATAAAAAGAATGTGCTATAAAAAGGATGTATTTTTTAACTAAAGTGAATGAACAAAACAAAAAACATTGCTGCTAAAAAAAAACTAAAAAAATATGATTTTCTTTAGCTAAACAGTCTACACACGTAGCAGCCTTCTGGCTGAGATTGCATAGATGCCATCATTACGGATTTGAAACATTTATCAAACACAACATATAGTTTTATTCAAAAGAAAGAAATTAACACACACAGTCTTTGTGCCTTTCGCCGTCGCATTCACATACACTCTCTATGTGTGTCTATGTCACCGAAAAACCACCGCGACAAGGAGACACCGACCGGAACCGGTGACTACTGCCACAACCTCAACAAAGTCACAAAGAGTGGTGATAATTGCTACGGCTTAACTACCATGACAGGACCGTCGTGTTAAGCATGGTGGACACATCTTCCACCAGCCTCCCCCACGATGAAATCCAACCACAACCAAACCTTTCACAATGAAACCTTTATTTGACCCATGGTTAGCCATGGTTATCGTCTTCGTATGAGGCCGGTGTGAGTGTCTTGGTGCAATGCGATGCAGTGGCGGTGGCGGTCTTCCACTACCCTCCCCTTACGATGTAATCCCACCACAACCAAACCTTACGCAATGAAACCATTATTTAACCCGTGATCAGCCATGGCCATCGTCGCCATATGAGGCTGATGTGAGTGTGTAGGTGTTGTGGTTGGTGCGGTGTGGTGTAGTTGCAGTGGGTGGGGATAGATCGGAACACATGGTGTGGTAGTGGCGGCATCTTGGCGGCAATGGAGACGAAAATGGAGGAGACGAGAAGATTTAAGCTAACCGAGCGGAACTGCGAAGATTACGTGGGACAGGTGTAACCAATCCGTAGAAAACCACCCAAACCGCCGGAAAACCGCATGAAACCGCCGTGTAAGTGCCTTAACCGTCTATTTTGAAGGGCCAGGATTTAATCCCATTGATTTTGAACGGTCGAGAATTCATGTTGGGGTGGTTAGATTCACCGCTGTCTATTAATATATAATATATATTAATTAAATTGCAAATAGTTGGTATGAGTAAGAAATACTGTTGAATTTTGTATTGTTATTGTTGCATAAGGTACAACTGCTGTAGAACCTGGACATGCTTGTCTTGCTACCTCTTTTGTAAAGTCAAAATTTATTGTTTTGACTTGCATCTTTTCCTAATTTTTTTATATATTAAATCAAACATTATTTGACAAACATGTAACTAGATCCAATTATTAATGAGAAAATTCACATTGAAAAACCATGTCTCATTTAGAAGCAATTACTTTAAAAAAGACTCTAACTCATAACCTCTCATAACTTACTTTGCAAATTAACTTGTAAACTTTTTAAATTATTATTTTTATTTAAAATTTGTTTTTGTGCCGTTATTCTTTTATTCTTGTAGCCATCATATATATATATAGAGGGAGAGGTTCAAATGTTAACCATCCTTTATATCGTAAAACCGTGTTAACCAGGCATTTTTTGCCCGAATCTTTGTTTTTTTTCATGGTTTTTGTTTTACATAAATAGGGGGTTTCCTTTTTGTGTTTTTGCTAATTCATCACCGTTTAGAAATTATTTACAACCGTTTTATGTATAACAAAAATCATAAAAAAAACAAAGATTCGGACAAAAAATGTCGGGTTAACACGGGTTAACGATATAAAGGAGGGTTAACAATGGAACCATCCCATATATATATATATATAAAGAGAGAGGATCAGATGTTAACCTTACATTATTGCGATAACTGTTTAACCGAATCTGATTGGTTGGATCAACTATATTTGCAAGATCTAATGGTTGAGATTAAATAATTGGGGTTTTAAAAAAATATAGTACGATAAGGGTACTTTGGTCTTTTTACTCAAACCACACATCAAATCAATCGATAGAAAATCACTTTTTCAAGATCTTTGGTTAAATCCTCATCTCCTTTTGAAAGAACTTTGGTTCATTTTCCAAAAATGTGCTCAATGGATAATCAATAATTTTGATCATGGGTTAACTTTCCAAAATTTTGATTTTTCGATTGGTGTTGCTTTCGTGTTGGTAACAACAATCCATACCAGGTTAGATACAATATTTAATAAAGTTCAGTGATATGCGGTGTTTTAATGATGGTTATGTAATGTAGTGGATGCGGTGGTGGAATGACGATGGCATGGTGTAGTGTTCTTCGACAACCATCAGAGATTCAAGCAAACGACGGTGGAGCCGGTGAAACCCCACATGGTTTAACAGTAGCATGAAACCCTAGATACTTGAAACATGACAGAACCCGACAGCCACATGTGCTCCCTTGGGACATGCAACCACCGTCTGAATCATGGCTTGTGTCACCGGAGTGTGTTTTTGACGGACGAACTTGATGGGTTGACAAACGAGGTTAGATCTCTTCTTTTTAAATTCTCATACGTGATTTTTAACCACATATCATACATGGGATTTTGAGTTTTGTCTTTTTAAAATGTTTTGAATATGGACTTTTGGTTTTTCTGTAAATAAATTATAGGTATTTTTGATTCTTGTTTGAATCTGGGTTTTACTTTTAATGAAAAATTATAGGGCTTTTTTGGCTTTTGTTCGAATCTGGTTTTTGTGTTGATATTCATAAGCATAAGTATAAATGAATAAGATTTTTGGACAACGAGTTGAAAACACTGACGTCCTAGCTCTCGGACTAAGAAAGTCGACATGGTCAATATAACAAAGTTACTTAAAAATTTGCATCAACTTACATCAATGTAACATAGTCACTTACACCAACTTACATCGACGTAATGGAAGTTACTTACGTCAATTTGCATCAGCTTGCATCGACTTACATCAATGTAACAAAGTCAGTTACACCAACTTGCAGCAACTTACATCGATGTAATGATAGTAACTTATATCAATTTACATCAACTTACAGCAACGTAACACAGGTTATTTTGGACTTGTAATATATTATTTATTATTTTATTTAATGAAATATTATGTTTGAATATCATGAACGTGTAGTTTATATTATATTTGATTTTTTTTGCATCATAAAGTTAAACAAGTGTGTTGAAGCAAGGGTTGAGGTAATCATATCTAGAAAATAATTGACGATGAGTGTGTGTGTGTGTGTGTGAAAGAGAGATGTGATTAAGTACATATGGAGAAAAATGTATGGAAGGTAACATTAAAAAAACACACGTTTAAATCGACTTAATTAATTGATGTGGTAAAAGTCAATTTTGCCCTTATAGATGCACAAAAAGAGTGTGGTGATGAAGCATGTTTTAATTGGCTATAAAGAGTTAAACGGTTAATGTAATAGGACATGGTTAACAATCGAACCATCCCATATACAGGGGATGGTTCCTTTGTTAACCCTTCCTTATTGCGATAACCGCATAACCCTGGCATTTTTTTCGTTTTTTGCCTAAATCTTTTTTTTCATGATCTTTATCATACATAAATAGGAGGTTTCTTTTTTGTGTTTTTGCTAATTCAACACCGTTTAGAAATTATTTACAAGTGTAAGTATTTACATTTACTTACATCACATATCTTATGTAAGTGTGATGTAAGTAAGTGTAAGTATTTATACTTACTTTCACTTGTAAACAATTTCTAAACAGTGATGAATTATAAAAAACACAAAAAAGAAACCCCCTATTTATGTATAATAAAGACCATGAAAAAAAACAAAGATTCGGGCAAAAAACGAAAAAAATGTCAGGGTTATGCGGTTATCGTAATAAGGAAGGGTTAACAAAGGAACCATCCCCTATATATATATATATATATATATATATATATATATATATATATATATATATTTGTGTGTATAGGGGATGGATCAATTGGTAACCCACTCTAATTGAAAGAACTCTATAATCCAAATTGATTGGTTGTCTAATAAAATGAATTTGAAATGAGTGGTCTATATTAATTGTGGAAATAATAAGTGATTGAGATTTGTTTAATGGTATTTCGGAGATTTGTTACGTGTACTTGATTTCATTTTAAAAATAAAAGTTTACCACTGATTGTTAAAACCTTCATAACTTTTATATACATTATTTTTTTTTTAAATTACACCATTAAATTTTTCACGTTTTTATCTTTGATTTAAGTATAGTTTTGTCAAAAAAAATTTAAAGTTTTCGTAATTACACTGATTTAACGAGCTGAATTTTTTCAAAGCGTTGATGTAACAAGCTGAATTTTTTCAAAGTGTTCATAATTACACTGATATAAATAGACATGGGCAAAAACACCGGTTTTGGTTTCCAAACCGGTATTACTCGTCTCCCAAACCGGTCCGAATCGTAGGTTTGGGATAGGTTTGACATCCTCATCTCCCAAACCAGTTTCAAACCGGTCCAAACCGGTCCAAACCGGTTTTCACCAAATCGGTTTTGACCACGCGTTAACCAAACCGGTTTGAGAAAAAAACCGGTTTGAGCACCTCTAGATGTAACTAGCTGAATTTTTTCAAAGGGTTCATAATTACACTGATGTAACGAGCTGTAAATTATTATTTTGTATAAGAAGTTTTCGTTATTTTGTAAAAAAACTTTTTTATCTTTAGTTCAAGTATATTCTTATAAATTTTTTTCAAAGTGTTCATAACCACACTGGTGATAACAGGATGAATTTTTTAAAAGTGTTCATAATTACACTGATGTACCGAGATGTACATAACATTAGATACATATCGTTACATTGATGTAATGAGCAATAACTTATTATTTTTTTACATTACAATTATCTAACTTTCTATCTTATTTGATATAAATGTATATATTGAATTAATTTTTGTAATAAAAAATACGCTTGTAATATATATTTAAGATGAGGGGAAAAAATTTATGATGGAAAATTTTTGAGAAAGGGAGGAAATTATTGTACTTAGGGGTTGTTTGGTAGTGTTTGAACCATTAAGTTCTAAATTGTTAAGATGTCTGAATGATTTAAAGTGTCTGAATGATTATGTCACACCTCCAAATTCCCACTTGTGGTGTCAGTCCACGTGGGTGTGACGTGGCCAGGATCACAGCTCAATGTCATATAGAACACCTCTATATGCGTTTACAAATCCAATGTTTGACACTTAACAAATACTTTGCAGCGGAAAAATATAGTTATCATAACATGCAGCGGAAAATAATTGTTTATACAGCGGAAATTGAATTGTCAGACGTAACATTGTTTAATACATAAACCAAACGAAATTGTTTTCAAAAGATGAACAAAATGCATGAGGGATCCTATGCTCAATCCCCTAAGTGCATTCATGTTCCAAGTGCCTGCCATGCTAATTACCTGAGAATACAAGTTTGAAAAGTGTCAACACAAAGGTTGGTGAGTTCACAGGTTTTGATATACATATAGTAATAAAAGTGTGTCATGTGTTTATCATATGTTAGTACCGAGCCCTGGGCTCCAAGTGTCAGTGCGTCACTACCGAACTAGACTTGTTTGTCCTTGCCTCCGCTGTGTCTCGTATACACAGCAAGTTAGGTCAAAGTTTCACGTGTTATGACATCCAGTCAATATTGTGCCATGCGGGGTTAGTCACACCCAAACGGATCCATTCAAACCTACCACGTTGTTCGTACATTAACGGTAAGACTTTGTGAGGGCTTGTTACGAGTTCAACACTTAATGTTTGTCTAATAAACCAGCATACACAAAAATGTTTGTATAGTTTTAGATGAATGACTCGATGTAACTAGTATTCTCCCCCTATTTAAAAGCGTTTGAAAAAGAGTAAAGAGGGGCCGTAAACTCACCTTAGTGATCAAATAAAATATGCGTAAGCTCCTTGAGTAGATAGTGTGTCGGTCACCGACAACCTATATCGTATACCGTTCGTGAGTTTGTGTAAGTGACCGTGCTTGTGTTTGTGTTAGTGCTCATGTTTGTGCTCAACAACCCTTGGTTGTTCATGTTTGTTTGTGTCGGTCCATAATGACCGTGTTTGCTCGTGTTTGACCAAAGTTGACCGTGTCAAGTAAACGACCCGTTGGTGAACCGTATGACGGTTATGAATCGTGTAACAATCGTGTAAGTGCTTGTCGTGTGCAAAAATGCGCAAGTCGCGTCTATGGACAACTTACTATTTATAGTAAGTTTCCATTTATGGAAAGTTCACAAAGCATAACAATTTTATAGTTCTAGCATGCTCATTAGTCCTACGTGATCACATCATCATACGAAATTACATAAGTCATTTACAACATGTTTGTACATAAAAGTTTCCTAAAATGGAAAGTTTCCATTTCTGGCATATGCGACATCGGAAACCATCTAACTTAGCATTCATTCATCATGTTAAGTCATAATAAACCATTTAGCATGCTCGAATCATACAAAATATTCATAAGTCAAGATTTATAAAATTAAAGTTACTATAAATAGTAACTTTGTAGTTTTGCATACAAATGACCTTTCTAAGCCAATTTTCATATCACCAATCATCATAATATGTCATTTAGCATTGTTTAAACATACCATCATAGCCAAATTCATCACCTAGCATCATTTCATCAATAAAAGTTTCTAAAAATAGCAACTTATCATATATGACTACAATCAAGTTCCAAATCTCATTCCTAAGCTTCTAATCATTATAATATCTATCAAACAACATACTAGTGTTCATGCATGTTCATCATTTCATCAATAACACCATTTTTGACAATATAAAGTTACTAAAAATAGCAAGGTTCTAAAAATCATAGTTTTAGCCATTGTAACCAAATCTAATCATGCTCTCATCTTCCAATATCATCAAGATGCATATCTAAATATTAAAATCATCCCACATGCCATGGATCATACATGCATGTGTGTTTTTCACTTGATAATGACCAAATCATGCATTCCAATGACACACATCATCATGGATCGTTACAAAACTCAATCTAAACATCATAGATTATCAAGAAATACATTTAAACTATCAAACCCAGTTCATAACCTCGTGCATGTGCACTATGGGTGCTTGCATGTGGGTTTCCCCCATTGCATGTGAGTGTAGATGTGAGGAAAGTGAATATGGTTCAAGGAAACTACCTTTGAAAGCTTCAAATGGTCGAGATAGAGACTCAACAGCTCCTGTAACTCCTGGTTCGTGGGTTTTGAATCAAGAACAAGGAAGGTGGTGATGGTTCTTCGAGTTCCTAGCAAGATCCTTCCACTTCCATGCTTCCAAACTCCAATCTATGGCTTCAACAACGGTGTTTTTGGGTGAAAATGTGGTTTGCAGGTGGTTCTGGTCGAGGATAACCGAGAGGGTGGCGTGAAGGTTCAAGAAAAATGATGAGGAGTAGTATAGGCATCATTAGTCTTGGTTTTATAAGATTTTGTCGCCTGGGCGGCGTCGCGTACCGCAGTGGGGCTTCCAGATCCTCTCCGCGTACCGCGGCGGATTTCGGGAGTCAAACCCCCGCGTCACATGTCGCGCACCGCGACAGTGTCTATCGTTGGGCCATCGCGTACCGCGATGGGCCCCTGAAGAGCCCAATGAGCCTAGTTTAATGGGTTTGATTCGTTCGTCATCGTTTTCACGTTTACGAACAATCGTTTAGCCTTGTTGGAACTTCCACGTTCATTGTGTGAGTGTTTTGTGAGGTTTCAAGTGTTGTGTTACACAATGTGCTAGACGTTCACCAACGTTCGTGTGTTTTGACACGTGTGTGTTGTTTCTTGATAATTTCTCGAATTATCTTGTTGTGCGTCGGTGTTCGTACTGTCGTGCCACGTGTCACACTATATTATCTAATTCTAGTGCCACGTGTACATAAATCATTTAAATAAATATTTAAATAAAATTAAAGCTGACATGGAAATTACGGGGTGTCACAGATTAAGTGTTAAACCAGTTAAGAACGTTTGGTTAAATGTCTGAATGAAAAATAAAAAAATTACTATTTTACTTGGAAAAACCCTAAAAAATGAAAATAAAGCCTCACGCCCCCATGCCGGTAGACGAATCAGTTCGCCCCTCCTCCCATCGCCGCCCCGTCGCTACTTCTCCTCCGTCGCAGCCACAGTCGTTGTCTACCTCACCATCGTTGAGGTTCCCAAGGCCAATCGAGGATGCTGGAGCGGTCGAGGGTGTTGGCTAAATCAGGGCCGATAGAGGGTGCCGGTTAAATTAGGGTCTTCGTCTAACCCTAAATGAACCCACCTACGAGCATCGCGGTAGTGTGTGTCACGCAGGGAAGGATGCATAGACCAAAGTTCGAGCAAACAAGGTATGGTCGAGGGACATCAGTGATGATGAAGTCGAGTGACAGTGGCGGTGGTGTCTTCGACCGACGGTGGTGGTGGTGCAGTCGAGCCCCAGCCTCTCTTCGAGTCACGGTAGTGGTGGTGACTTCGAGCGAGGGTATGGCCAGTGGTACCCAACCCAGCCTCTCTCCCTTCACATCTAAATGGTTCAGACTTCACCCAAGTCTGAATGGTTCAGACCTCCATTCAGGCATTTGGTTCCATTCAGACGTGGTTTTTTCGCAAACATCCCCTCATGCTTTTTACGTTAATGTAATTACGAACGTCCGAAAAAAAATTTGGCATGACTGTAATGGAATTAACGAGAAAAAATGACGAGTTTAATGGTATTATTTTTTATTGGTATTATTTTTATAAAAAATATCATAGTATAAAAAGTTACAAGTGTATAAAAATCAAGGGGAAACTTTAGTTTAAAAGTAGGAAACATATGGTTTTTTAAGAATGTGAAACCTGTTACTCTCTTATTAAATCTTACTTTTGTAATCAAGACAAAAGACTAAAATACCCTTTTGTATTTAAAAGTAATTAGTGACACATGTTACCATCTTGTTAAATCTAAAAAATTTGAACCTTTGGATTTGAGTTATTAGGTTTACTCAGTTAAGGTGGGTTCTTATTTGATCTCTTATATATATATAATATATATATATATATATAGGGGATGGTTTCATTGTTAACCCTCCCTTATAGCGTTAACCGTTAACACTGTCGTTTTTTGCCCGAATCTTTGTTTTTTTTGTCATGATTTTTATTATACATAAACAGGGAGTTTCTTTTTTGTGTTTTTGCTAATTCATCACCACAACCAACCACCAACACGATTTTAAATGGATAGTGGTTACCACACTAGTTTGCAAAGATATAAATGATAATATGTTGAAATTTCTCATTAATACATTTCATTAAATAAGTTTTGAAATAACAAAATTTTCAGTATCGTTACAACATGATTTCCGGAAAATGGCGCGACTTACAACGTAAAGTCGCAAAATTTAACAGAATATGGATTCAACACCAAAACAACCGAAAAAGTGGTGAGAATGACGAGACGGTCCTGAACAAGACATTGATGACCTATGCTAGAGAAAACGGGATATAACGTGGAGTGATGGGGCGTGATCACTACACATAGCCTTAGAGTTCAAACTTATGAAACGCCTATGGTTTTTTTAAAATCTTTTTTTAATTCGTAGTTTAAAGCAAACATATAAAATATAGTCTATCTAACCATTCCAAACACGACATTATCATATCATCCGACCAAAATACCCTCAACTATACCCACGATTAATCTTATCTTATCTTTCTAATAAATGATTTCAAAACAATATCATATGATAATATCTCATTCTCTAACAGAAATGCTATATATTATTTTAAATATAGAAAACTAACAATTAATGTTTGAATAAATTACTGATTGTGTCCTTTAAAAATATAGCAATTTGATGGTTTTGTCCTTTAAATTCAAAAATTACTAGACATGTCCTTATTTTAAATTTCATGCACGGGTTACGTCCTTTGTCATTAACACTGTTAAAGACTTCCGTTAAAAGGGGAATGCCCCATCCATGTGATGAGTAAATTAGTCAATTCATCCCCCATTGTCATATCAATCTCATCTATTCAATCTAGGGGTGTTCAACGGTTCGGTTTTCGGTTTAAACGGTTTATTAGGTTTGGTTTAAACGGTTTATTAGGTTTGGTTTAAACGGTTTTGAATTTTTTTTAGTCCAACCGTAAACCAAACCGAACCGTATTCGAAATAAGGTCAACCGAACCGAATTCAACCGTATTCAATTCGGTTCGGATTCGGTTAAGAACCGAAAAAACCGTATTAAACCGAATTCAACCGTATTCAGTCAAAATACCATTTTTTCCATATTTTTGGTTCCGTTTTCCTATATCAGAGTTGTTTGTGTTCCAAATCATTTCAAATAACACAAAATTAAGCATATCCTAACATACACAATACGTTCAAAGTTCAAACATAAACCAACATACAAAAAAGTTTGAAGTTGGAGGTGAAGGTCGACGGTTGAAGGCGGAGATCGAAGGGATGATGCAGATCGACCGGTTGAAGGTGGAGATCGACGGGATGGGGCTGTCCATATCGACCGAGATCGACGTGATGTGGCTGTGCATATCGACCGTTTGAAGGTGGAGATCGGTTGCAAGTGTAGGTTGCAGAGGGAGATCGGTCGACAGGTTGAAGGATGAAGGTGGAGATTGGCGCTTCTTTTCTTTGGCAGTGGCAATCTGTGAAGAAAAGGGTTTTTGTGAATTGTGAGAATGTGAGGGGGACAGCTCTTCTTTGTTTTCAACTAGTGGACAGCCCCGCGCTTTGCGGCGGGAATTCCGTCACGATTTCGAATATCATAGTGCATATACGATCACATATATCAAAATAGATATATAAAAACATGTCATAGCAGTTGTCACTCTTACGTAAAACCTTACAAAGTACGGTGTAAACATGTCCGAGGTATTTGATCACAACGACGATTATATGATCAAGGCCTTTAAGTCGTATGTACATTCTATTATTATTATTATAAAAATATTTTTATATTTTTAGTAATAAATATTTTAATATTATTATATTATTATATTGTTATATTATTATTATTTTATTATTAGTATTATATTATTATAATATTATTATTATACTAATATTATTTTATTATTATAATAATAATAATATATTTTAATAGTATTATATTATTATTATATAATATTATTAATATTATATTATTATTATTATTATTAAATTATTTTTACGGTTTATTCCACTTTCAAATGTATATATGTTAATTAGGGTATATGACACAAGTCACATAATAAAAAATAAAAAATGTATTTTTAAATATTAATCGGTTTAACCCGAATAAACCGAATTCGAAAAAAAACCAGAATCGCAAACCGAACCGTAAACCGAATTGGTAAAACGGTTACGGTTTAAAACCGAACCGTAAACCGAATTTGCAATTCGATTCGGTTTTTTTCGGTTACGGATACGGTTTTAAACGGTTTACGGTTTTTTTGAACACCCCTAATTCAATCTCCATAGCCATCTCAATCTTCATCTTCTCCACCTTCATGAACCCTTCTCCCCACCGCATCCGCAATCCCACCGTTATTCTCCTTTTTCCCCAATAAATTCTTCCCATCAGTGCCGCCACAAGATGGAGAAGCTCCGACAACGGCACCGCGTCGAGAAGCAGCGCTGCGCGGCCTTTTCCGGCGAACGTTTCATGTCCACCTGGTTTTACTACGAAGCCACGGAAAACGGATCCAGCATCGAACCCGGTAGCTTGAATCCGGGTCCTGGAATCCCAGTCCAACCTTTAACAGCTGAAAAGTTTGAAGCTTTAGCCCCCAAATCCACCAAACGTAGTTTTGGTAACTTCAGTTTCATAGTTTCAAATCAGGAAGCTCAATTATTTGTAGAAACCCCAATTGAAGAAACATTGACTCTAAAAAATCACAAAAAAATCTATGTTGCAGGTGAGATTCGGATCAAACCCTCAATCACCATGATGTGAACGTGATTTGCTGTTGGATTTTGAGGTTGAAAGGATATGGGGTTCAACTGGATTTATCTGAAAACCCTAGGTGGAGTGGGGAAGATGATGGTGATGATTTGACTATTTTACCCCTCATGTGACTGGGGCGTGGAATTTTTAACGAAACCATTTAACGGAGTTAGTGATAAAGGATATATTAATTTTCAAAATAGGGACACCATAGTAATTTTTGAATTTAAAGTTCGAAACCAGCAAATTGCTATATTTTTAAAGGACACAATCAGTAATTTACTCTTAATGTTATTAATAATATATCTTGTTTACATAAATACATAAAATTAACACTAATAATTAATACTATCAATAATAAATATCATCTAAGTTTCATGTTATACTAGGTTATTAACCCGTGTAATACACGGATTAATCATAAAATATTAAATAGTTAGTAATAAAAACTTAAGAATTATAAAACAATAAGTATAGACAAAGATTTATGTAATATACTAACAATTAAAAACTCTAATAATTAACAACTAAGATTTGTAAACTATGAAGTTGAAAACTTTATAGTTTTTTATGTCTAAAGTATAGTTTTTTCTATTATTTCTTTAAAACTTTTGGTTTTTAAAAATCATTTTTTATTATTTTGTTTTAAAAAAATGTCATTTGTTTAAAAAAATCATATAATTTAAAAACTTATTTTTATCGTTGATTTCATTTTAAAAAATCATCTTTTAAGAAAACTTGTTTTTTAGAAAACTGTTAATTTCCTAAAAATAACGATTTTAAATATTTCTTATTTACAAAAATATTATAATCTTTAGAAAAAAGTACATGTTTTTTAATAAAAATTAATTTTTAATTTATTTAAAACTATTTTAATTCTTAATATGAAAAAAGGTAAATAATATGATCAATATTGTAATTATTTAATATGAGAAATGATATAATTATTTATTAAGAAAGAGAATTAAATAAAATAACAATAAGATGACATGTGGCATTAGTATTCTAAAAACATGTCAAGTGGCAAAAATGATTTTTGTTTATTATAGTAGTATGATATGATAAGATATATTAAGAATATTTCTTTATAAATTTTTATCTTTAAAGTTTTTTTTTATATAAAAAATGAATAACTAATATCGTTAGTTTTGATTATAATTATATAATAAGAAATAAAAATATAATTATTTAATATACCAGCTTATAGATCCGTGTATTACACGAGTGTGTATGAAAGAAAATGTAATATATAATGTTTACGTAAGTTTATATAATATGTTAAAGAAAATAATATAATTGTAGTATTTTTTGTAATAAAACATTAATTCTGATAAAAAATTACAATCACAATTCACAAATCTCTAAATATTTATTTTTTATACAACATATGTTTTGTTTGTAAATTACCCTCTTTATCAACTATCAACAACTTTAGTATATGTTACTTCTGACTCTTATCAGATAAGGTTGACTATGTGTAAAATATGATTGTTTCAAACAAACCCACTCTACATAGAACTGTCCTTGACTTTTATTGTCATAACAAAACCTTTTTGAAATTTAAACAGAATCCATTTGTTTAACGTATTAATCAAAATCAATGGATAAATACTTACTTTCAACATTACTTCTAGATAGACATATATAATTATTTGTAATATCTGGTTGATGTAAAATATATAATTAAGTTCAAAGGTCACTCCCCAGTATATAAGACTTTGTGTGTTAGTTTAATCAAGAATTAGATAGTAAAACTATTTGATTAATGTAAACTATTTGATTAATGTAAACTATTTGCGTAAATTTTGGAAATCAAGAAATGATGACATACCAGCACAAGTAAATTTCTTACAATGTTATTCGGATTCTTTAAAAGTTTCATTGTATAATTTTGCAACGCAACTGAATTTGTGCTGATAAAACATGTACATGTAAAAAATACATGTGACAACAGAAACATCAAATCATTCTCTTATGTAAAACAGAAACATAAACTTGAAAATAATATTGCAATATATACAACACCTGATGTTATGGCCACTGATTATTGCAACTTGTTTTGCAATACAAAACCTGCTGTTATGGCCAAAAATACATGTTCGCTAAGTAACCATTTTGCATGTATAAATCAATTGCATCTAAAATGAGTTAAAAAAAAAAAAAAGAAATATCAAAATATAGAATTAGAACAATCAAGTATTGGTCAAAAAATTGGTCAAAAAGACTGATGAGATGATAATTGTGTGAGTCCCCGAAACCGGGCGACCCCACAGAGGTTGGTTTCGGGGACTCACACAGAGGTTGGTTTCGTCATAACACATAGCTCTTAAACTAAAAACTTTCATAATCATGCAGCGGAAATGTAAACATAGTTCGATAAACAGAATACAATAAAGTGTCTGTATCAAAAACATATCGAATTTCCAAACCCACCGGATCGTCTGACTCTACGCCCGAGCTCCATGCCTTCTCTTATCATACCTTTAACCTGACATACATGCTAAATCAAGTCAGCTTACGCTGGTGAGTTCTAGTTTTCATAAAACGACATTAAACATACTTAGCATAAACATCATTATGTACACATAGTCCATAACCTTAGCACATAACATCGTGAACATCACCATCATGCATTCCACTGTCACCATACGAACAGTGGGCTTATGCCGGCGCAAGGCTCCATGTTTATAGTCCGATCGATTCTTACCATGTTTATAGCCCAATCGGCTCTTACCATGTTTATAGCCCGATCGGCTCCGTGTTTATAGCCCGGTCGGCTCCATGTTTATAGTCCGATCGACTCTCATGATTATAGTCCGGTCGACTCCATGTTTATAGCCCGATCGGCTCCATGTTTATAGCCCGGTCGGCTTCATGTTTATAGTCCGGTCGACTCCATGTTTATAGCCCGATCGTCTCCATGTTTATAGTCCGGTCGACTCCATGTTTATAGCCCGATCGGCTCCATGTTTATAGCCCGATCGGCTCTTCATATCCTGATATAGTCAGGTCATCATTCATACTTACCCGGTACAAGTACCGGGGCATCATCATTCACACATCTCCTATAGTACGTATAGGGACATCATTCATCCATCATACATGATACGCTAGCATCATATCATCATTCATCATAATCATCATACATTTCATGCTAGCATTTTAACATCATTCATCATAGTCATCATGGCATCTTAGGCATGTCATACTAGCATCGTTTCATCATACCGTCATAACATACTAGCATCATGCACAGATCATCATAACTGTCAAACCCCCAATTTTCAACTAACGGAATCATACCGTTTGGGACGTGACAAACCAGGATCTCAGATCATTAGACATAACGAAGACCTCTATATGATTTTCAAAACATACTTTGGTCTAAAACTGTAATATCAAAGTTCTACATTGCGGAAGCGTTTTTAAAACATAAACAACCATAACAGTTTGAAAACTGAAAATTACAAAGCAAAGTTCCAAATGTTTAAATCCAAATCAACATAAACTTAAAGTATGCATGCGACTCGATCTCCTTGTCCATGCTTGCTTGCTTGTATACCTTAGCGTCCTGAGAAAACATGTAAATCAAGTCAACACAAAGGTTGGTGCATTACACAGGTTTAAGCATTCACAGATGTTTAAAACCACAGTTTGAATATAATGTTTACAGATAACATAATCACACATGCATAGTCATGATAGCTAGTCATTTATACTATTTACATAAGTGGTCGACACCGAAGCTGACTGTAGCATGCTGTTGCATGTTTCGCCTTGCCACTATTGTCTAGCATAAACAATAGTAATGTGAATTGGCTAGTCAAACACTTGCGTAGATCCCATCTACCAAGTGAGGTTTGTCAAACCTAATAGATCTATTTCCAACTACCACGCTTTGCACTACGGCGAACTAAACGGTTCGAAATGTAAGGACTTGTAATGCTATGTTTGCACTCAATGTAAACAGCTAACTCATGCAAGTGATATGTATCTAAAAGTGTTTGTTGCACATGTCTTCTCCCCCAAAACAGTTAAAATAAGAAAGGGGCCGTGTACGCACCTTTGAATGTAGCAGAATGATCAATCACACGTGAACTCGCGTAGAAAGTCCTCCTACGAAGAACCTGTGTTTTAACAATAACCTAGTGTTATTCGGGATGTCGTTTTATGCTTGAAATCACATACGTGTCAACACACGTATGTTAGAGTGTTAGGAATAGGCATCCTTATGTACGCGTGCCTTTAAAATCGTTTAACAAAATCATATCTTCATTTATGATTTTATTTAAACAACGTAATTATTCGCGATTTTGTTTTCGGTCAAAAATGTGAATTTTATCATTCAAATATGTTCGGGATTAAATTCTGGTTCTAACGCAATTTGAATGGATCAAATCCGAGTTAAAACGAGCAAGTTATGACCAAACCCAACACACGCATCCTACCACTCTGACCCGCTAGGGTTTCGCATAAGACTTCTCAAATTAATTCTTTTAATCTTATCCCTAAACAGTTTCCCTTTGGAGATTATAGCCGAAGCAATTGTGTTCTAATTGACCATGAATTGGGTCTCAATAGTCCTTAAAACCATAGGGCTTCGCTTCTGAGTATTCAACTGAGTCTCTAGGTGATTTTAATTCAAAAACACAACACTATAACCGGCTTATTTGAGAGTACCCAGATTCGAACTTGATTTCTAAAACCCATCATTCGATCTCATCAAATTCGTTTGCCTCAAGTCTTAAAATCATCAGGTTTTCGTTCAACATAATTCCACGAATCTACCCATACCCATTAATTCGATTTTACAACTCGTTTGCATCAGAATCCCCAAAACCGTTCCATATATGAACCCTAGTTATCGATCATGAACAATTCCTTATAATTAGATGCAATTGTTATAGGGTTATTCTTTTTCGAAATCTTCTGGAACTAACAGTAACACTCAATTTCAATTTTTGAACTTAATTAAATTAAAATCCCCAAAATCGTTGTAACGTATGAACCCTAGAATTGAAATCTATCAATTCGTTGTAACACAATAAAATTGATACATGGGTTAGTTTAGTCGAAACCTTCTGAAACTATCCATGTATATTAATTTGATTTTAAATCACGTTTAAGAAGGATCCCCCAATTCGTTTTTCATATAAACCCTAGAACTTGAAATCAATAGATTTGTGTATGATTCCTGAAATTGAAATATGGTTTAGCTTGATCGGAGGTCTCTGAAACTTCCTATGCACTTTAATTTGATTTTTAGACTCGCTTGTATGAAAACCGCCAAAATCGTTTCTAATAAAAACCCTAGAATTAGCATTCGTAGTATTCGATGTGATAAACCGAAATTGACTTAGGATTAGTCTTAGTCGGCATGATTAGAAGGTGTAGGAACAAGAACTTACTTGTTTTGATGATCAATCAAACGAGATCGACTTCTAGCCCTAGGTTCGGTCTCCTCAAGATCAATTCTTCAACCCGAAGCTTCTGGTCTTGAATTCTCGTGTGTGAAAGATACTAAGGGTGCCGAATAAGGTTTATCAGTGTTCAATTTGTGATGTCTCAATCGATTGATGAGAGTTCTATCAACACAAGTAACGGTTTCGGCTTTTCATTGCCAATTGAGTTAAATTCGATCCATCATGTGCTGATAACGGATGATTACCTATTAATCATCATTATAATGAACTGCTAGGAAGTTTAGGTCGGTTATTAACACCAATTTAATACGAATTTAAAGTTTTGTTTGCAACTATAGCCGAATTTTGACTCTCAAAGTCAAAATTGAGACTTTTATTGAATTGTAACTTTAATCCTTGAATTTTTAACATTCAAAGATTGATTTTGATCAGTTGAAACCCCTCTAGTTTGATTTTATGTGATTTCATGGTTTTTCTGATAGTTTTCGGTTAACGGAGTTAACTTGAAATTGCCGGATTGTCACATCATCCCCTTGTTGAAGGAATTTCGTCCCGAAAATTGCTAGTTGTTAGAAGTAGTTAGGAAACTACTTGCGAGTTTAAATTGTACGTGTTAGTGTGATGTCTGATCATTCTGTGTGCTTGTGTGTACTTACACATGAAATCCAATGTTTGCAACATCACAACTAAGTGTGATCATTCTCTGTAACTGTTTGCGTGTATACTAGTTAGTTCACCTAACTGTGACTGTTTGTGTTTGATCATGCTGTGCTATATAACCTTGCACATAATGAGTGTTTGCAACTGTTTGTACTATGTACCCTCGAACATAGAAAAATGTGTGTAACTAATCATGCATGTACTACCATAACATGTAACATATGAAATGTAGCACATAAAAATGTAATGTAGCACATAAAAATGTAATGTAGCACAAATGTTTGTAACAAAACCAATTGAATAAAATGTTTGTGCTTACAGTTTGAAATCTGAAATGTTGATGTGTGAAGCATCACGTCATCCCCTTGTTGAAGGAAATTTCGTCCCGAAATTTAACGTGCGCTCTCAGTGTTTGTTGCTATTGTTTTTGAACAGATGAGGATACTTCTTCATCATTTGGTCTTCCCGTTCCCATGTGAATTCAGGACCACGTCTTGAATTCCACCGGACTTTGACTATCGGAATCTTGCTTTGTTTAAGTTGTTTGACCTCTCGATCCATGATTTCAGCTGGTTCTTCAATGAATCGTAACTGTTCATCTACTTGTATCTCCTCCAGTGGTACAATCAATGTCTCATCGGAAAGACATTTCTTTAAGTTCGATACGTGAAAGACATCATGAACTCCACTGAGTTCATCCGGTAGTTTGAGTTGATACGCAATCGGACCAATCCTTTTCAAGATCTCAAAAGGTCCTACGTACCGTGGACTAAGCTTCCCGCGTTTGCCGAATCGTATCACACCTTTCCAAGGTGATACCTTTAGAAGAACTCGGTCTCCTACTTGAAATTCCAACGGTTTACGACGTTTGTCAGCGTAACTCTTTTGTCGATCCCGAGCCGCTGCCATACGGTTCCGGATTTGTACTATCTTTTCTGTCGTCTCGTGCACTAGTTCAGGACCTGTAATCTGACTGTCACCAATTTCAGCCCAGCAAACTGGTGAACGACATTTACGACCATACAAAGCTTCAAACGGTGCCGCCTGAATACTTGTATGATAACTGTTGTTGTAAGAGAATTCCACTAACGGTAAGTGGTTTTCCCAGCTATCACCAAAATCAATTACACAGGCTCGTAACATATCCTCGAGCGTTTGAATCGTACGTTCACTCTGACCGTCGGTCTGTGGATGATATGCGGTACTCATATCCAAACGAGTTCCCAATGACTTATGAAGTGACTTCCAAAAGTTGGAAGTAAATAGAGCATCCCGATCTGATATGATGGAAATTGGCACGCCATGTCGTGCTACCACTTCCTTGATGTAAATACGAGTCAGTTTCTCCATCTTGTATGTTTCCTTGATTGCTAAGAAATGTGCAGATTTCGTTAATCGATCGACAATTACCCATATCGTATCACAACCACTCGGTGTACGGGGTAACTTAGTAATGAAGTCCATCGAAATCTGTTCCCATTTCCACATCGGTATTTCTGGTTGTTGCAGTAAACCAGATGGTTTCTGATATTCAACTTTGACTTTCAAACAAGTCAAACATTTGCTAACGTACTTAGCAATGTCAGCTTTCATGTGAGGCCACCAATACAGTGCCTTCAAGTCATGATACATCTTGTTTGATCCCGGATGGACTGAATATCTGGACTTTTGCGCTTCATCCATCACAAGTTCCCTCAAACCTCCATACAAAGGTATCCACAGTCGATTAATGAAATAACGAATTCCATCAGGCTTGACATCCAATTGTGTTTCCATCCCCCGTAAGGATTCATGTACCAAATTATCCTTTTCCAAGGCTCCCAGCTGAGCACTGCGTACCTTGTCAGGTAAGTCAGTATGTATCGTCATCATAAGTGCGCGAACCCGTCTTGTTGATGTGTCTTTTCTGCTTAAAGCATCAGCTACCACATTAGCTTTTCCCGGGTGATACTTAATCGCGCATTCGTAGTCGTTCAACAACTCAACCCATCGTCGCTGTCTCATATTAAGCTCCTTCTGATCAAAGATATGTTGCAAACTCTTATGATCAGTGTAAATGGTACACTTAGTTCCATACAGGTAATGCCTCCAAATCTTCAAAGCAAAAACCACTGCTCCTAACTCCAAGTCATGAGTAGTGTAATTCTTTTCGTGTGGTCGTAGTTGCCTTGAAGCGTAAGCAATCACTTTATCACGTTGCATCAACACACATCCCAAACCCTGTGCAGATGCGTCACAATACACCACAAAGTCTTCTGTTCCTTCCGGTAAGGACAGAATCGGTGCACTGCAGAGTTTCTGTTTCAATAGCTGGAATGCAGCTTCCTGTTTATCCGTCCAGTTATACTTCGTTCCCTTGTGCGTAAGAGCTGTAAGTGGTTGAGCGATCTTTGAGAATCCCTCAATGAATCGTCGGTAATAACCCGCCAAACCAAGGAATTGCCGTACCTCGGTAGGGGTCTTTGGTGCTTCCCAATTCTTAATCGCTTCAATCTTTGTTGGATCAACATGCATGCCCTTTTCATTGACTATATGACCCAAAAATTGTACTTCTCGCATCCAGAAGTCACATTTCGAGAACTTAGCGTACAATTGTTCTTGTTTCAGTAATTCCAACAGCAATCGAAGATGTTCAGCGTGTTCCTCCTCAGTTTGAGAATAGATGAGAATGTCATCTATGAAAACAATGACAAACTTATCAAGGTAAGGTTTACAAACACGATTTATGAGATCCATGAATACAGCTGGAGCGTTCGTCAACCCAAATGGCATGACCAAAAACTCGTAATGGCCATAGCGCGTCCTGAATGCTGTCTTCGGAATATCTTCTTCTTGAACTCTGAGTTGATGATATCCCGATCTGAGATCAATCTTCGAGTAGTAACTCGAACCTTGCAATTGATCGAACAGATCGTCAATTCTTGGTAACGGATACCGATTTTTGATGGTAACCTTGTTAATTTCCCGATAATCGATACACATACGGAAAGTCCCATCCTTCTTCTTAACAAATAAGACTGGAGCTCCCCACGGTGAAAAACTAGGTCGTATGAAGCCCTTATCCAACAACTCTTGGAGTTGTGTAGATAACTCTTGCATCTAAGATGGTGCAAGTCGATAAGGCGCCCTAGCTATCGGTGCTGCATCTGGTGTAAGGTCGATTCGGAATTCCACCTGTCTGATAGGCGGTAATCCCGGTAAGTCTTCTGGAAATACTTCCGGAAATTCACAAACTACTGGAATGTCTTCAATCTTCTTCTCAGCTACCGGCTTTTCAGTTATAAGTGCTATAACTGCCATATGATCTTTACGCAGACATTTGTGTGCTTTCATACAAGATATGAGACGCAGTGGCGTACTGGTCTTTTCGCCTTGTACATACAACGTCTCTCCATGCGAAAGAGGTATACGAACGATCTTTTCATGGCATACTATTTCAGCCTGGTGTTTGGACAACCAGTCCATGCCAATGACTACATCAAAACTGCCTAAAGTAATAGGCATAAGATCAATTTCCAATGTCTGACCCATCAAATCAAGGATACATCCTTTAAAGATTTGTTCAACTACAATTAATTTACCATCGGCTAATTCTACAGTGTATGGATTTTCTAAGGCAGTGGGACTAACATTTAGCAACTTAGAAAATGAACTAGATACAAAACTCTGGTCTGCACTAGTGTCAAATAGCATAGAGGCATAGTGATTATTTAAGAGGAACGTACCCGTGACAATGTTGGGATCCTCCCGTGCCTGCCGTCCTCCAATCACAAACGCCCTGCCCCTAGCACCACTGTTGTTGTTATTGTTGTTGTTGTTGGTGCCATTGCCGTTGCCGTTGCCATTTGCATCGTTAGTCCCGCCTTTCTTTAGTTGTGGGCAATCCTTTTTGAAGTGCCCCAGCTTACCACACTCGAAACAACCCTTCTGTGCGTTGTTCTGGTTGTTATTTTGATTGTTGGAACTGTTCTGCAGCTCTCCGCGGCAATCCTTAGCTGCATGCCCTCCTTTACCACACCGTTGACACTTAAACTTATCACACTGATTCCCAGCATGATGGAATCCACACCGATTGCACTTTGGGTGTTTACCAGTATACCCCCCTGACGATGATGACTGCTGACCGCTGTTCGAGTTGTGATAAGACTTGTGTGAGTCCTGCTTCCGGTTCTGTTGAAACGGCTGTTGGTTGAAATTCCTGGAGTTACTGCTTTCCCACTTCCTCTTGTGGTCTCCTACCTTAGTAGCTGCTGTTCGTTTAGGCAGAGTCCCCTGTAACACTGCCTGATCAGTCAGTTGGTGTGCTAAACGAACAGCTTGCTGAATCGTTGTAGGATTTGCAGAAGTGACCAATCCCTGTATCTGAGGCACCAATCCCCCGATGTACCTCTCTATCCACTTGCTTGCTGGAGTAGCCATGTGAGGTAGAAGTCTGGCTAGTTCATGAGATCGAGTCATGTACTCCTCGATGTTTGACCCCTCCATCTTGAGATGCCAATACTCCTCCTCCAGTTTCTGCATTTCACTACGAGGACAGTACTCCTCCTGCAGTAAGGTCTTAAAACCATTCCAAGTTAAGGCATTGGCCTCACCCAATCCCAAAGTCTGAACATTGGAGTTCCACCAAGTCAATGCTGGACCTTCCAAAGTTCCAGTAGCATACTTAACCTTATTCTCCTCAGGACAGTTACACATTTCAAAAACTGACTCCGCTTTCTCAATCCATCGAAGGAGTCCAATGGCCCCCTCCGATCCTTTGAAATTATGCGGTTTGCAATCCAAGAACCTCTTGAATGTGCATACTTGTGGGTTCACAAATCCCCCTGCTGGACCATGTGGTCCTGTCATGTGAGCCTGGGTGTAGTTCGCGATGGCTTCCGCGATCCTGTTGTTTATCAGCTCATTGAGCACTGCAACTGTCATCTGTACGTTCTCGCCAAACATTATCTCCCTAGTTAAAAGAAATGTTAGAGTGTTATCAAATCCAATGTGAAACGTGTAAACAATACAACAAACAACAAACATGCAATTGTAGAAATCAACACAACTGTTGGCAATAAGTAATAGTTTTCAATAGATAATAATCTGATTTGAGTACAATACTTTCAAAATCAAAACACAGGTTTTCAAACTTCTAATGTAGGGACACAACCCGCCCCTAATAAGTTTAACTAGATCAGTCCTCTGGATCATCAATAGTGGATTCAGGATCAGAATCAACAGCTGGTGCTGGTTCCTCCCTTTCCTCCTCTTCATCCTCTTCTTCATTCTCCGAGGCCACCAAGTCTTCCAAGGCTACAAGTCTACCTTCCAGAATCTCAGCTCGGTTCTCAGAATTTTGAAGAAGATCAGTCAACTGGATGATCTCGTTTCTCATCCCATTAACCAAGTTGTAAAGGTTATCATGTCTTTCATTCGCATCCCAGAGTTCCCGAACATTGTACTCAATCCTATCATTTGCCCAGTACAAGTCCTGACGTAGTTGGGCAATCTCTTCTGAATCAGTCCGTTGCCTCTTAGGCTCAGGAACATCCAATGCAGGTGGTGGATGAGTAGAAGGTCCCTCAGCAGGAATCTCCTGAGTATCGTCAGTTGGTTCCTCCTTAGGCTCCTCCTCTGGATCCTCATCCGGATCCTCCTCTGGATCCTCCTCAGGGACTGAATCATCTCTCTCAGATGGTGGAGGAGATGGGATAGGTGGTGCTAGTGATGATGGTGGTACTGGAGCTACCGGATCCTCATCCTCCGAATCAACAATGTGTATGTATGGTGCTGATGATGAAGATGCCATGTCTGTTACAAAATACCATATGTAAGTGCAGTGTCATGGAATGTGTAAGCAAGTCAATCACATAATGCCATATGTAATTTCTAAGTGATATGTGTAAGTATGCGTGTCTAATGTCTAACAATTATAGTCTAAGTCTACAAATGCAAACCTAGTTCGCTATAACCAATGGCTCTGATATCAATCTGTCACACCCCCAATTTTCAACTAACGGAATCATACCGTTTGGGACGTGACAAACCTGGATCTCAGATCATTAGACATAACGAAGACCTCTATATGATTTTCAAAACATACTTTGGTCTAAAACTGTAATATCAAAGTTCTACATTGCGGAAGCGTTTTTAAAACATAAACAACCATAACAGTTTGAAAACTGAAAATTACAAAGCAAAGTTCCAAATGTTTAAATCCAAATCAACATAAACTTAAAGTATGCATGCGACTCGATCTCCTAGTCCATGCTTGCTTGCTTGTATACCTTAGCGTCCTGAGAAAACATGTAAATCAAGTCAACACAAAGGTTGGTGCATTACACAGGTTTAAGCATTCACAGATGTTTAAAACCACAGTTTGAATATAATGTTTACAGATAACATAATCACACATGCATAGTCATGATAGCTAGTCATTTATACTATTTACATAAGTGGTCGACACCGAAGCTTACTGTAGCATGCTGTTGCATGTTTCGCCTTGCCACTATTGTCTAGCATAAACAATAGTAATGTGAATTGGCTAGTCAAACACTTGCGTAGATCCCATCTACCAAGTGAGGTTTGTCAAACCTAATAGATCTATTTCCAACTACCACGCTTTGCACTACGGCGAACTAAACGGTTCGAAATGTAAGGACTTGTAATGCTATGTTTGCACTCAATGTAAACAGCTAACTCATGCAAGTGATATGTATCTAAAAGTGTTTGTTGCACATGTCTTCTCCCCCAAAACAGTTAAAATAAGAAAGGGGCCGTGTACGCACCTTTGAATGTAGCAGAATGATCAATCACACGTGAACTCGCGTAGAAAGTCCTCATACGAAGAACCTGTGTTTTAACAATAACCTAGTGTTATTCGGGATTTCGTTTTATGCTTGAAATCACATACGTGTCAACACACGTATGTTAGAGTGTTAGGAATAGGCATCCTTATGTACGCGTGCCTTTAAAATCGTTTAACAAAATCATATCTTCATTTATGATTTTATTTAAACAACGTAATTATACGCGATTTCGTTTTCGGTCAAAAATGTGAATTTTATCATTCAAATATGTTCGGGATTAAATTCTGGTTCTAACGCAATTTGAATGGATCAAATCCGAGTTAAAACGAGCAAGTTATGACCAAAATATTGAAATTAGTTTCGACATCAAAAACCAGTGGAGCCCCGGGTTCGAACCCATGACCCTCCACCCCCAACACACGCATCCTACCACTCTGACCCGCTAGGGTTTCGCATAAGACTTCTCAAATTAATTCTTTTAATCTTATCCCTAAACAGTTTCCCTTTGGAGATTATAGCCGAAGCAATTGTGTTCTAATTGACCATGAATTGGGTCTCAATAGTCCTTAAAACCATAGGGCTTCGCTTCTGAGTATTCAACTGAGTCTCTAGGTGATTTTAATTCAAAAACACAACACTATAACCGGCTTATTTGAGAGTACCCAGATTCGAACTTGATTTCTAAAACCCATCATTCGATCTCATCAAATTCGTTTGCCTCAAGTCTTAAAATCATCAGGTTTTCGTTCAACATAATTCCACGAATCTACCCATACCCATTAATTCGATTTTACAACTCGTTTGCATCAGAATCCCCAAAACCGTTCCATATATGAACCCTAGTTATCGATCATGAACAATTCCTTATAATTAGATGCAATTGTTATAGGGTTATTCTTTTTCGAAATCTTCTGGAACTAACAGTAACACTCAATTTCAATTTTTGAACTTAATTAAATTAAAATCCCCAAAATCGTTGTAACGTATGAACCCTAGAATTGAAATCTATCAATTCGTTGTAACACAATAAAATTGATACATGGGTTAGTTTAGTCGAAACCTTCTGAAACTATCCATGTATATTAATTTGATTTTAAATCACGTTTAAGAAGGATCCCCCAATTCGTTTTTCATATAAACCCTAGAACTTGAAATCAATAGATTTGTGTATGATTCCTGAAATTGAAATATGGTTTAGCTTGATCGGAGGTCTCTGAAACTTCCTATGCACTTTAATTTGATTTTTAGACCCGCTTGTATGAAAACCCCCAAAACCGTTTCTAATAAAAACCCTAGAATTAGCATTCATAGTATTCGATGTGATAAACCGAAATTGACTTAGGATTAGTCTTAGTCGGCATGATTAGAAGGTGTAGGAACAAGAACTTACTTGTTTTGATGATCAATCGAACGAGATCGACTTCTAGCCCTAGGTTCGGTCTCCTCAAGATCAATTCTTCAACCCGAAGCTTCTGGTCTTGAATTCTCGTGTGTGAAAGATACTAAGGGTGCCGAATAAGGTTTATCAGTGTTCAATTTGTGATGTCTCAATCGATTGATGAGAGTTCTATCAACACAAGTAACGGTTTCGGTTTTTCATTGCCAATTGAGTTAAATACGATCCATCATGTGCTGATAACGGATGATTACCTATTAATCATCATTATAATGAACTGCTAGGAAGTTTAATTCGGTTATTAACACCAATTTAATACGAATTTAAAGTTTTGTTTGCAACTATAGCCGAATTTTGACTCTCAAAGTCAAAATTGAGACTTTTATTGAATTGCAACTTTAATCCTTGAAGTTTTAACATTCAAAGATTGATTTTGATCAGTTGAAACCCCTCTAGTTTGATTTTATTTGATTTCATGGCTTTTCAGATAGTTTTCGGTTAACGGAGTTAACTTGAAATTGTCGGATTGTCACAATAACATACTAGCATCGTTATCATATCATAACATCATGTAATTATGCCTACATATCACACTTCCATCCTAGCAACCTAGGATCTTGCCATACCCCTATAACTATTCTCATAGTTATCATCATGAAGCATGTTATCATAAAGTCATCATCATATCATATGCTAGCATCATTATCATGTCATGTTATTCATTATCATAACTCATTTATCATGCATTCATCATACTTATCATGCTTTCATGCCTAGGTCATACTAACACATAAACATGCATACATAGTCGGGGCATATCATCATTCATTCATCATTATCATAAACACATAACATCATAGACGTAACAATAAGCATGTATGCCAGCCCAAAACATTAAACATAAAATAGGGCGTCTAGAACTCACCTGATAGTAGACTCCTGTTATCCTTAGCCGAACTCCTTAGCTAGGGCCTTAAGGACCTACATCAGTTACATCGTCTCGTTAGATTTCATAACATCACATTCTTAGACTTAGAATTTATTCCAGGTCCTCATAACCAACTAGTCCCCATTATAAACTCAAGTTCCCGAACCTTAGCTAAGTATCCGAAACACTTGAGGTTCATTAAACACCCCATACTCGCAATCCATGTACACGAAATTCCTGGAGTTCACGAACTGGATTGTACTCGAAATCATAAGTGTATTCGAAATAATTCTTGTACACGAAATGGCCCTTGTACTCGAAATAGCCTTTGTATTCGGAATAGTCATGTACTCGAAATAACAATGTACTCGAAATAACATGTATGATTTCGAGTACCCTCTGTACATAATTTCGTGTACTCATCATTTCGTCATTAAACATCTAAGAAATTCATCTAAGACTTTGGGGAGCTAGTTCTAGGTTCCTTAGGGTGTTACCTACACACTGGAACCTCAAAGTTCCGAACTTTATGCATAAAGGTGTGAGCTTTATGCATAAGTTCCCTTTTTGTATGACCATCCTAACTTTTGTTTAAAAATCCAGCTTTCCATATATGAATCACTTACTTGAAGGTAGCTGATTCTCCTGGTAGAATCTCGTGTTTTTCCTCCTTCGTTTGGTCGATTAAAAGCTCGACCTTTGCAGTGCTCGAACTTTGCTTCGTGTACTCGAGAGATGATGTGCTTCAGCCAAAGGTTAGCACGTTTCCCAAGACCCTACTAGTTATAGACAGTGTCCTGTACCCGAAATTGTAAATTTCGAATACTATGGTTTTCGAGAACTACTGTACTCGAAGTCTCATTTCGAGTACACAACTTCGAGGCCTAAACTTAGTTATTTTTCGTCCCTTTTTCTAGCAAGTTAATCGTTCGTTACGCATTCGTAAGTTCAAATAACTTGTATTAGAAAATTTTGGGGTGTTACAAGTCTCCCCTCCTTACAATAGGTTTCGTCCCGAAACCTGCCTCGTTACACATCGAACAAATGAGGATACAACTTCCTCATCTCGTCTTCCAATTCCCACGTCGTGTCTGAACCCTTCCGATGCTTCCACTGAACTCTTACTTGACGAACCGTTTTATTCCGCAGCTGCTTTTCCTTCGTATCCACAATGGCAACTGGTTCTTCAATGTAGTTCAGTCGATCATCTACCTCAATGTCATCCAAAGGTACATGCGCCTGTTCATCTGCCAAGCATTTCCTAAGATGTGACACGTGGAAGGTAGGATGAATCCCGTTCAGCTCCTCTGGTAGGTCCAGTCGATACGCAACTTTCCCTATCCTTGCTTTTATCTGAAACGGTCCGATGTACCTCGGACTCAACTTTCCTCTCTTCCTGATCGAATGATTCCCTTCCAAGGTGATACTTTCAGCAACACTCGATCGCCAACATCAAACTCGATTGGTCTTCGGCGCTTGTCAGCGTAAGACTTTTGGCGATCTTGGGCAGCTTTCATTCGTGCTTTTATCATCCGTAGCTTTTTTGTCATATCAATCACCGCAGCTTTGTTTCCCATCTCTTTCTGTCCAACTTCACCCCAGCATACCGGGGTTCTACATCGTCTTCCGTACAACGCCTCGTATGGGGGCATTCCGATACTGGAGTGGTAGCTGTTGTTGTACGAAAAATCCACCAATGGCAAGTGATCATCCCAGCTCCCTCCAAAATCGATAATGCATGCCCTAAGCATATCCTCCAATGTCTGGATAGTCCTTTCCGACTGTCCATCAGTTTGAGGATGATAGGCGGTACTAATATTTAACCTCGTTCCCATGACATCATGAAACTGCCTCCAGAATCTGGAAATAAACCTCGTATCCCGATCTGACACAATGGAGACAGGAACTCCATGTCGGGCCACAATCTCTTTCACGAACAACTCAGACAACCTTTCGGACGTATACGTTTCCCTGATAGGGAGAAAGTGTGCACTCTTCGTCAGTCGGTCCACAATCACCCAAATGGTATCATGCCGCTTAGCTGTCCTCGGTAGCTTGGTGATGAAATCCATGGTGATGTATTCCCATTTCCATTCCGGTACCTCTAGAGGTTGCACATATCCGTAGGGCTTCTGATGTTCAGCCTTCACTTGCGCACAAGTAAGGCACCTGTTCACATACTGCATCACATTAAACTTCATGCCCGGCCACCAATAATCTTTCCGAAGATCTTGATACATCTTTGTCGCACCGGGATGCACAGAATAACGTGATTTGTGGGCTACATCTAAAATCCTCGCTCGAATGTCCCCATTTCCGGGCACCCACATCCGACCGAATCGTATCTTTATCCCATGGTCATTGTCTTCCAAGTTCTTGACTTGTCCGAAGACACGTTCAAAACCCACATTCTCTTCTTTCAATCCCTCCTGTTGCGTCTTGCGTTATTACCAAACTATACGATTTTACTCATATGGCAGGATGTTCAGTCTTGCGACTCAGAGCATCCACCACCACATTGGCCTTTCCAGGGTGATATAAAATATCACAATTATAATCCTTCAGCAGCTTAAGCCATCGTCTCTGCCTCATGTTCAAATCCTTTTGCTCGAAGAAGTACTTCAAGCTCTTGTGGTCGGTATAGATGGTACTCCTTACCCCATACAAATAGTGCCTCCATATTTTCAATGCAAACACCACTGCAGGGAGTTCAAGATCGTGGGTTGGGTAGTTAGCCTCATGAATCTTTAGCTGGCGCGAAGCATAAGCTATCACCCTTCCCCTTTGCATCAGTACGCATCCCAACCCTTGTCGTGACGCATCAACATACACAACAAGATCATCGTTTCCATCCGGCAGTGCTAGAACATGAGCTTGGGTAAGTTTCTCCTTTAGCACTGAAAACGCTTGTTCTTGGTTTGGACCCCATTCGTACTTTACATCTTTCTTTGTGAGCTTCGTCAGTGGCGTTGCTATCTTGGAGAAGTCCTGAATAAATCTCTGATAATAGCCAGCCAAACCAAGAACATTGCGTACTTCTGTTGGTGACTTCGGGGGACTCCATTTCGTAATCGTTTCAACTTTAGCTGGATCTACCATAATGCCTTCTGGGTTCACCACGTGACCCAGAAACTGTACCTCTCGTAACCAGAAAGCGCATTTGGAGAACTTAGCATAAAGTTTCTCTTTCCTCAGGATCTCCAATACCTCACGTACATGGCAAGCATGGTCTCCCTCGTTCTTTGAATAAATCAAAATATCATCAATAAACACTATCACTGATAGGTCCAACATCGGTCGACATACTCTGTTCATCAAATCCATAAATGCTGCAGGAGCATTCGTCAATCCAAATGACATAACGAGAAACTCGTAATGTCCATAACGTGTACGGAAAGCAGTCTTTGGAATATCTTGCTCTCGAACTTTCAACTGATGGTAACCAGATCGGAGATCTATCTTTGAGAACCAGCTTGCACCTTGCAATTGATCGAACAAGTCATCAATTCTAGGTAGAGGATACATGTTCTTTATGGTCAACTTATTCAGTTCCCTGTAATCGATACACATACGCATACTTCCATCTTTCTTCTTAACGAACAGCACCGGTGTAACATCAGTGCCGGAACCGTCACCGGAACAGTGATGGTGAACAGTACGTAAACAGTAATCAGGTACAATACTCATGTAATTCAGTGTATTTAATGTTTATATCAAATCTCAGTATCATTTCATGCTAACAAAACAGTGAATTCACAGTCATTTCAGAGAAATCAATTCAGAACAATGGTTCTTGAGTCAGATAATTATCTGGCAACACAGGATCATCATGTGATTTATTTGTTAGGATCTTATTATGTATAAACGTATGTGAGGCCTTACAGGACAAAACAACACGAATATCGTTAAGTGAATGCTAAACCGACAGATTATTGGTATAGGTGACGATCTGTACGAATAACTCTGAAAGTTTAACGTTCTGAATGATATTTAATAATTAGAAAACAATATTGAAAAGTGTAGTTATCGTCGTGTTTGATCGGGTGACGATTCGAACAAATACGCGCGATGACCGCGCGATTCGATTTAAACGTTAAA
Organism: Mikania micrantha; assembly: GCA_009363875.1. NCBI lineage: Eukaryota > Viridiplantae > Streptophyta > Magnoliopsida > Asterales > Asteraceae > Mikania > Mikania micrantha. The sequence goes on along the minus strand of CM018689.1, from coordinate 49,711,932 downwards.
TAAATAATTTGTAAAATAAATAATGAAAAGATATTTAGTTAATTTATTAGGAATCACAACCTAAAATAATTTTTATGATTCTATTTTAAAACCGAGTCGTTTCGTTACGAGAACGACGCGAAAACGGCGTTTCTGCGCTAAACCACGCGAAACCGAACAAACCCGAACGAACCCGGTATTTTCCCTCACATTTATTGTGGCATTTAATGCCACAACAACCCACCAACCAGCCATCACCACCCCCATTCCCGTCCATTTCCTTCTCTCTCTAAATTTCCACAAAACCTTCATCTTCTCTCTAGCATTTCTTGCTCAATCCTTCACCAAATTTAGTGTTCTTGGTGTCTAAATCACCACAATCATCAGTAGAAACCGAAAGTACAACGGATCTAAGAGTCCATCCATCAAATCTGAGGTAAAAACCCATTTTTGTTGCGGTTTAAGGGTTTTGAAAACCCTAATCACGAACCCTTCATGTAACCGGTTTTACACCCTTTTGAACCCTAGGACTTGCACATAAACAAGTTTAGGGAGTGTAGGAACAAGCACCCTGGTCTTATCTGGTCGATTATCTTAGAAATCATGGTCGATCTGATTACTCCCGACCGGCCGAATGGCCAAGAACCAGTTCGCCGAAAGAGCCACCCCCCCCTCTCATTCGCCGAATGGCCTGAGTGCCGAAGCTGCTCTCATTCGCCGAATGACTCCCCACCTTACCCACTGCCCATTCGCCGAATGGCCAAGACTCCTCATTCGCCAGTAACCTCATTCGATCAGTTTGTCTCATTCGCCACTAGCCTCATTCGCCCGAACAAAGGCCATTCGACCATTCCTCTTTCGTTCGGCACTCATGCGACCTATCATCCATTCATTCGGTTAAGGGTGGGATAGGGTTACATGATCACGTACATATGATAGTGAGTGCATGGGACCTCATGTATACATACATGCAAGGTGGTCTCATGATGGGTGTGCATGAGAACCATATTAGGATTTTCAACTTCATGCAACCAACTTTAAATGAATATGGTGTCATCATGAGACAATAAAACTAAGGACTTATCATATAACAATAGGGCTTAATCATGAATATGAATGATTGATGATATACGAGTTCAATTCGAGAAAATAAAGACTTGAGTGTTAATTTAATCATTAGCACCCAACTCTTGGAAAAATCTATAGAGACATACAACTAACCTAGACGGTTTAATTAAACTATCTAGGCTTAGTAATCAAAACGTTGGAAAAGAAATCATTTAAATAACAAAGTCGAGTAATGGGCCGAATTTGGCCCAATGGGCTTAGTTTAAGCTCATCATGTTATTTATATTCCTCTTTTAAATAATTATGTTTTAGTAAAGGAAATGATTTATAAACTTTGTTAAACTACAATAAATTATGTTTTCTAAATGTTTAATCTAAATTGAATTAACTTGAAAATTAAAAGGTTTAAATGACTTATGTGGGTTTAGGGTTGTTAACGGGTAATAAGTTAGTCTAATTAGATGAAATCTTAGAAGCACTTTAGTAATCTAAGACACATAGTTGCACACCGAGACCAAACCATAGATTTGACGACTACTGTATATGCTTATCGTCTACGAATCTTCTTAAATTAATTCAGGTGATAAAGATACCTAAGCTACAGTCAAAGAGCGCGCATTACCTTTTGTGAATCATTTGCACAGCGACACAGGTGAGTTCATTGCCCCTTTTCTAAACATTTTTGTTTTTAAACGCGGGGCTGAGAAGCATGCGTAAACTGTTTTATTTAAACTGTTTATTTAAATGCTTTTATTTATTATATGTTTTACATATATAAGTTTGTTGATACTCTTAGACTCCTGTCTAAGAAATTATTATACAGATCAAGTTATCAATTGAATTTAAGTACTCTTATGAGTAATACCTTAAATCTAAATTCTAATTCAACCCTTAGTCCATCAAGTTCCAAATCCAAGAACCTAAACTCAAAGTGAAATCAAACGAACATAATCAAGAGATCATATTCAAGGGAATCATAACTCAGTGTGTGATATGAGACCCAAGAATCATAATCAAATTCAATTACCATTGGAAATCATGGGAATTCAAAGAATCAAGAATCAAGAGACTCAGGAAATCAGGAATCATAAATGTGTGTGAATCATTGAAATAATGAAATCATTATGATCTAATGAACTCATTAATACTCAAGTCAAGGTGGATGTCAGTTGTATATGGAATCAAGACCACGTGTAACACACATATAAAGTCCCTTCAGGTATAGAAGACTCTTGTAGTCAGGCTATACGGGCAACAACGTGAACAATCATTGAATTCATTATCAAAGTCTAAGAGAATCAAGAGATCAAGAATCAAAGGATATCCTTAAAGTCCCCGCATGTACAGAAGACCGTTGGGTCAAGCTGTAAGGGCAAAACATTAAAGTCCCCGAATGTACAGAAGTCCTTTGGGTCAAGCTGTAAGGGCAAATCATTAAAATCCCGTCACGCCCAGGTATACTCCTTGTGAGTTATGCCTGGTATGGGTCACGTGTGAGAGGTTACAACTTGGACAACCACCAACAACTAAGTCTAATTGATTGAGTAAAATTATACTCAATTATCATGTCTTAGTTGTATTTAAATGTGTTATTTAATTATTTAATTAAATATTTGACATTTTACCATTATCACAAATCAAGTTTTGGGAAATCCTATATCTACGATCAAAATCAAGAGGATCAAAGGCAAACCAGATTTCAAAATCATAATCAAATACAGAGGTGTTGGGTAAAAATGCTTAATTATCATTAACAACAGTGTCATATGCATATTAGTATGTGGTGGGATAGCGTCTGGGCTTGACCCTTTCGTGATTCCCTATATATAAGCATACCGATGTGGATATTACATGTGGAGTTAATGAGGTTAGGGTCTTTACCGAAAGAGGTTTTCAAATCATTTTCAAATCATATAGTTTATCTAAATCAGAGGGAGTTAGGTAAAAACGCTTAATTATCATTAATATCAATGTCCTATGCGGATTAGTATGTGGTGGGACGTCGTCTGGGCGGGGTTGTAGCCTTGACCCAGGGGTATGCCCTATATATAAGCATACCGATCTGTATGATACAGTTGATGTTAATGAGGTTAGGGTCTTTACCAAAGGAGGTTTTCAAATCATTTTCAGATCATAAAACTATATGAACTCACCAACCATGTGTTGACTTTATTTTTGCATGACTTCTCAGGTGACGAACAGGTCAACTAAGGAGTTATTCCTTTTGGACTAGGACTTCAGATAGAAGACTTAGCATTTTGGACCTGCATACTTTTGAAGACATCATTATACAAATTATTTTGTATATCTTGTGTAAATACAAGATAGAAATATATGATGTTAATGGTAGATTTACATTGTTAAATTATAAACAATACTGATGTAATTTAACTTTGTAATTCTATTATATTTAGCATTTCTCATTTGTATCATGTGCAATGTAAACAATCTGATCATCACGATTATCACTCACGATATCGCGCCCCGGGAACCTTCCGCCCGTCGGGACAACCGATCCTATCCCGCCGGCTCGGGGTGTGACAGATTGGTATCAGAGCCATGGTTATAGAGAAATATAGGTCATTTATTTAAACGGTTTGGCCTAGACTATAACCTAGGGACCCTGCATGTAGAGAATCTAAGATTTAAGACTTATTGCATTTTGTCTTCTGCATTCGATCATTGCACTAACCAATATTACCTTGGTTATGATCAGAATGCCGCCGAGAAGGCAGACTCCCTCGTTACCACAACTAGATTTGGCTCCACATTCTTCGACACCATCACCAGCTGACTCACCACCACCACCTCCTCCACCGCCTCCACCTCCTCCTCCACTGATCACCGAGGCATCAGGTTCAGGAACAACACCCATACTGGATCCTACCACCATCGCTTTGGTGACTCTACTGAGCAGTCAGATGACCAACCAAATGAAGGAAGCGATTCCGGAGATGTTCAACCTTCTCCGTAATGAGATAAACAACACTGGCAATTCATCTGGAGAAGCCAGTGGAAATACTGGAGGTACTTCACACTATTCCTACAAGTCATTTGTAGGATGTAAGCCGCCTAGCTTTAGCGGATCTGAAGGAGCCGTTGGATTAATCCAATGGATTGAAAAGATTGAAGCTACTCTGGATCTCTGCAGCTGTCCAGAGCATCATAGGGTCCGTTATTCAGCTGGAACATTCAACAAGCGGGCTTTGACTTGGTGGAATAGTCAGATCAATTCCCGAGGAAGAGATGAAGCTATGGCAATGCCATGGGAAGACTTCAAGGCGTTACTGAGGGCGGAATTCTGTCCTAAGAATGAGCTGCAGAAGTTGGAAGTGGAACTGTCCAACCATGTGATGAAAGGTGCTGATCACATCGGTTACACTACTCGTTATCACGAGTTGGTTGCTTTGGTGCCAGACATGGTACCGACTTTAGAGAAGAGAATCGACAGATATGTAGGTGGACTTCCCGCCTGCATCCAGGGCATGGTTGTTTCAGCCAACCCTACCACTGTTGAATCTGCAGTGAGGCTGTCTGGAAAACTCACTGATCTGATGGTTGCCTCTGGAGTTCTGAAGAAAGAGGCAGACACTGGTAAACGAAAGGAAGAGTCTTCAAAGAAGCCACAACATCAGCAACACCCAAAGAAGAAGCAGAAGTTCATTAAGAATTACACTGTGGCTACTCCCCTGAATCAAGTAGCAGCGGCACAACAAAATATGCCCAAGAGGCAGTATACGGGCCCACATCCTTTGTGTACTAAGTGCCAGTATCACCACAATGCTAACACTCCCTGCAGACAATGCACGGGATGTGGAAGGAAGGGCCATTGGGTTCAGCAATGCCGGATGACACCTAATCCAGCAGTCAATAATGCTGCTCTAGCTCTCCCTCCACCAGCTAACCAGAACAACGGTGGATGCTTCAACTGTGGCGAACAAGGCCACTTTGCCAAGAACTGTCCGAAGAAAGCTCAACAAGCAGTTCAAGCTCCTCGTGGAAGAGCTTTTGTTATTGGAGCACCAGCTGCACGCCAGGACCCAAATGTGGTCACTGGTACGTTTCTCTTACATGACTTTTATGCATCTGTTCTATTTGACACTGGTGCGGATCAGAGTTTTATCTCTGCCGATTTTGCATGCCAACTAGATTCTATAGAGGAACAGTTAGACTCCCCCTACATTATAGAAGTAGCTAACGGAAAACAGATCACAGTTAGTACAGTTTACAGAAATTGCCCATTGACACTTAACGGTCATACATTCTCTATCGATTTGATACCGATGGAGTTGGGTAGTTTCGACATCATTGTAGGAATGGATTGGCTTTCCTCTAACCGAGTGGAAGTTGTCTGTTCCGAAAAGCTGCTTCGAGTTCCATTGCCCGATGATCGTGTATTGGAAGTCAGAGGGGATCAAGCAAAACGAAGTGTCAAAATCATTTCTTGCATAAAGGCGCGTAAGTGTTTACAGAAGAAGTGTATAGCTTTCCTGGCACATGTAGTGGAAAAAGAGAAAGACAAGAAGAAGATACAAGACGTACCTGTAGTGAAAGAGTATCCGGAAGTATTTCCTGAAGACCTACCAGGTTTGCCACCTGCGCGACCGGTAGAGTTCCGAATTGATTTAGTTCCTGGAGCAACTCCTGTTGCTAAATCTCCTTATCGGTTAGCACCTTCGGAGATGCAGGAATTATCGAACCAGTTGCAGGAGTTACTGGATAAAGGGTTCATTAGACCGAGCTACTCACCTTGGGGAGCTCCGGTCTTGTTCGTGAAGAAGAAGGACGGATCGTTCAGAATGTGCATAGATTACAGAGAGCTGAACAAACTAACCATCAAGAATCGGTATCCATTGCCGAGGATTGATGATTTGTTTGACCAACTGCAAGGAGCTCAGTACTTCTCTAAGATTGACTTGCGGTCTGGTTATCATCAGCTTAGAGTTCAAGACGAAGACATACCGAAGACGGCATTCCGAACCAGATACGGGCATTACGAATTCATGGTGATGCCTTTCGGATTGACAAACGCACCAGCGGTTTTCATGGATCTCATGAACCGAGTGTGCAAGCCGTATCTAGATCAGTTTGTTATTGTCTTTATCGATGACATACTGATTTATTCCAAGAGCAAAGCAGAACACGAGCAACATCTCAGAAAGATCTTGGAACTGTTGACAGAACAAAAGCTTTATGCCAAGTTCTCTAAATGTGAATTTTGGTTAAAAGAAGTTCAGTTTCTTGGTCATGTAGTCAACAGTGAGGGAATTCATGTAGACCCTGCCAAGATAGAAGCAATAAAGAACTGGGACACTCCGAAGACACCAACGGAGATACGGTCTTTTCTGGGATTGGCAGGTTATTATAGAAGGTTCATCTCGGACTTTTCTAAGATAGCTTTGCCACTCACTAAGTTAACTCAGAAAAGTGAACCGTTTGTTTGGGAACAGAATCAAGAAGATGCTTTTCAGACACTGAAACAGAAGTTATGTAATGCTCCAATCCTATCACTCCCAGAAGGATGTGATGACTTTGTTGTTTATTGTGATGCATCCCATCAGGGACTTGGTTGCGTACTGATGCAACGGGACAAAGTTATCGCTTATGCATCAAGACAGTTAAAAGTTCATGAGAAGAACTACACTACTCATGATCTTGAACTGGGAGCTGTAATCTTCGCACTGAAGATTTGGAGGCATTACCTATATGTCACTAAGTGTACCATATTTACAGATCACAAGAGTCTGCAACATATTTTTGATCAGAAGGAGCTCAACATGCGACAACGCCGTTGGGTTGAACTTCTGAATGATTACGATTGTGTGATTAAGTACCATCCGGGCAAGGCAAACGTTGTAGCTGATGCCTTGAGCCGGAAGGAACGGGTCAAACCCTTACGCGTTAGAGCTATGGGGATGACTGTGCAGACCAGTTTACAAGACAGGATCATTCAAGCACAACAGGAATCAGTTGACAGAGGAAACTTGAAGAAAGAACTTGACTGCGGAGCAGAGAAACATTTAGAGACCAAGTCTGATGGAATGATCTACTATCAAGATCGTATATGGATCCCGGCGGTAGACGAATTGAGAAGACTTATCTTCGATGAGGCACACAAGACTAAATACTCAGTTCATCCAGGCGCTGATAAAATGTACCAAGATTTGCGTGGATTTTATTGGTGGCCGGGAATGAAGAAAGACATAGCCGAGTATGTCGGTCGATGTCTAACGTGTGCGAAGGTAAAGGCGGAACACCAGAGACCGTCAGGTTTACTGGAACAGCCTAAGATTCCGCTCTGGAAGTGGGAACAAATAGCTATGGATTTCATTACCAAGCTACCCCGCACTTCCAGTGGTCACGATACAATTTGGGTGATCATCGATCGTTTAACCAAATCTGCTCACTTCTTGCCGATGCGTGAAACTTTCACGATGGATAAACTGGCAAGATTATACATCAATGAGATAGTGGTACGCCATGGTGTGCCATTGTCAATTATTTCTGACAGAGACAGCAGATTTACTTCAAGGTTCTGGCAATCACTGCAGAAATCTCTAGGGACGCAGTTAAATCTGAGTACAGCTTACCATCCACAAACGGACGGTCAAAGTGAACGTACAATTCAGACCCTAGAGGATATGTTAAGAACCTGTATTTTGGATTTCGGTGGGAATTGGGATTCTCATTTACCACTGATTGAGTTCTCCTACAATAACAGTTATCACAGCAGTATCGGATGTGCACCATTCGAGGCTCTCTATGGCCGGAAATGCCGATCACCGATCTGTTGGACTGAAGTTGGAGATAATCGTATAACTGGGCCAGAACTTATTCAGGAAACCACTGATAAGATTGCTCAGATTCAAAGAAGACTACAAGCTACCAGAAGCAGACAAAAGAGCTATGCCGATAAACGGCGTAAGCCGTTGGAATTCCAAGTGGGAGACCGTGTCATGTTAAAGGTTTCCCCATGGAAAGGTGTAGTACGCTTTGGAACAAAAGGCAAGTTAGCACCACGATACGTGGGACCGTTCGAGATCACCGAACGTATTGGTCCTGTAGCTTATCGACTAAGATTGCCAGATGAACTCAGTGGTGTGTATGACGTGTTTCACGTTTCTAACTTAAAGAAATGCCTTGCTGATGAATCACTCGTCATTCCACTCGAAGAGATTCAAGTTGATGATCAGTTGCATTTTGTCGAAGAACCTTTAGAGATTATGGATCGCAAAGTCAAACAACTGAGGCGAAGCCGTATTCCGATAGTAAAGGTTCGATGGAATTCAAGGCGCGGACCCGAGTTTACTTGGGAACGTGAAGATCACATGAAGTTAAAGTATCCCCAGGTGTTTGAAGAGGAAGCCATACCCGATAACAATTCTTAAATTTCGGGACGAAATTTCTTTAACAAGGGGAGACTGTAACATCAGTGCCGGAACCGTCACCGGAACAGTGATGGTGAACAGTACGTAAACAGTAATCAGGTACAATACTCATGTAATTCAGTGTATTTAATGTTTATATCAAATCTCAGTATCATTTCATGCTAACAGAACAGTGAATTCACAGTCATTTCAGAGAAATCAATTCAGAACAATGGTTCTTGAGTCAGATAATTATCTGGCAACACAGGATCATCATGTGATTTATTTGTTAGGATCTTATTATGTATAAACGTATGTGAGGCCTTACAGGACAAAACAACACGAATATCGTTAAGTGAATGCTAAACCGACAGATTATTCGTATAGGTGACGATCTGTACGAATAAGTCTGAAAGTTTAACGTTCTGAATGATATTTAATAATTAGAAAACAATATTGAAAAGTGTAGTTATCGTCGTGTTTGATCGGGTGACGATTCGAACAAATACGCGCGATGACCGCGCGATTCGATTTAAACGTTAAATAAATAATTTGTAAAATAAATAATGAAAAGATATTTAGTTAATTTATTAGGAATCACAACCTAAAATAATTTTTATGATTCTATTTTAAAACCGAGTCGTTTCGTTACGAGAACGACGCGAAAACGGCGTTTCTGCGCTAAACCACGCGAAACCGAACAAACCCGAACGAACCCGGTATTTTCCCTCACATTTATTGTGGCATTTAATGCCACAACAACCCACCAACCAGCCATCACCACCCCCATTCCCGTCCATTTCCTTCTCTCTCTAAATTTCCACAAAACCTTCATCTTCTCTCTAGCATTTCTTGCTCAATCCTTCACCAAATTTAGTGTTCTTGGTGTCTAAATCACCACAATCATCAGTAGAAACCGAAAGTACAACGGATCTAAGAGTCCATCCATCAAATCTGAGGTAAAAACCCATTTTTGTTGCGGTTTAAGGGTTTTGAAAACCCTAATCACGAACCCTTCATGTAACCGGTTTTACACCCTTTTGAACCCTAGGACTTGCACATAAACAAGTTTAGGGAGTGTAGGAACAAGCACCCTGGTCTTATCTGGTTGATTATCTTAGAAATCATGGTCGATCTGATTACTCCCGACCGGCCGAATGGCCAAGAACCAGTTCGCCGAAAGAGCCACCCCCCCTCTCATTCGCCGAATGACTCCCCACCTTACCCACTGCCCATTCGCCAAATGGCCAAGACTCCTCATTCGCCAGTAACCTCATTCGATCAGTTTGTCTCATTCGCCACTAGCCTCATTCGCCCGAACAAAGGCCATTCGACCATTCCTCTTTCGTTCGGCACTCATGCGACCTATCATCCATTCATTCGGTTAAGGGTGGGATAGGGTTACATGATCACGTACATATGATAGTGAGTGCATGGGACCTCATGTATACATACATGCAAGGTGGTCTCATGATGGGTGTGCATGAGAACCATATTAGGATTTTCAACTTCATGCAACCAACTTTAAATGAATATGGTGTCATCATGAGACAATAAAACTAAGGACTTATCATATAACAATAGGGCTTAATCATGAATATGAATGATTGATGATATACGAGTTCAATTCGAGAAAATAAAGACTTGAGTGTTAATTTAATCATTAGCACCCAACTCTTGGGAAAATCTATAGAGACATACAACTAACCTAGACGGTTTAATTAAACTCTCTAGGCTTAGTAATCAAAACGTTGGAAAAGAAATCATTTAAATAACAAAGTCGAGTAATGGGCCGAATTTGGCCCAATGGGCTTAGTTTAAGCTCATCATGTTATTTATATTCCTCTTTTAAATAATTATGTTTTAGTAAAGGAAATGATTTATAAACTTTGTTAAACTACAATAAATTATGTTTTCTAAATGTTTAATCTAAATTGAATTAACTTGAAAATTAAAAGGTTTAAATGACTTATGTGGGTTTAGGGTTGTTAACGGGTAATAAGTTAGTCTAATTAGATGAAATCTTAGAAGCACTTTAGTAATCTAAGACACATAGTTGCACACCGAGACCAAACCATAGATTTGACGACTACTGTATATGCTTATCGTCTACGAATCTTCTTAAATTAATTCAGGTGATAAAGATACCTAAGCTACAGTCAAAGAGCGCGCATTACCTTTTGTGAATCATTTGCACAGCGACACAGGTGAGTTCATTGCCCCTTTTCTAAACATTTTTGTTTTTAAACGCGGGGCTGAGAAGCATGCGTAAACTGTTTTATTTAAACTGTTTATTTAAATGCTTTTATTTATTATATGTTTTACATATATAAGTTTGTTGATACTCTTAGACTCCTGTCTAAGAAATTATTATACAGATCAAGTTATCAATTGAATTTAAGTACTCTTATGAGTAATACCTTAAATCTAAATTCTAATTCAACCCTTAGTCCATCAAGTTCCAAATCCAAGAACCTAAACTCAAAGTGAAATCAAACGAACATAATCAAGAGATCATATTCAAGGGAATCATAACTCAGTGTGTGATATGAGACCCAAGAATCATAATCAAATTCAATTACCATTGGAAATCATGGGAATTCAAAGAATCAAGAATCAAGAGACTCAGGAAATCAGGAATCATAAATGTGTGTGAATCATTGAAATAATGAAATCATTATGATCTAATGAACTCATTAATACTCAAGTCAAGGTGGATGTCAGTTGTATATGGAATCAAGACCACGTGTAACACACATATAAAGTCCCTTCAGGTATAGAAGACTCTTGTAGTCAGGCTATACGGGCAACAACGTGAACAATCATTGAATTCATTATCAAAGTCTAAGAGAATCAAGAGATCAAGAATCAAAGGATATCCTTAAAGTCCCCGCATGTACAGAAGACCGTTGGGTCAAGCTGTAAGGGCAAAACATTAAAGTCCCCGCATGTACAGAAGACCTTTGGGTCAAGCTGTAAGGGCAAATCATTAAAATCCCGTCACGCCCAGGTATACTCCTTGTGAGTTATGCCTGGTATGGGTCACGTGTGAGAGGTTACAACTTGGACAACCACCAACAACTAAGTCTAATTGATTGAGTAAAATTATACTCAATTATCATGTCTTAGTTGTATTTAAATGTGTTATTTAATTATTTAATTAAATATTTGACATTTTACCATTATCACAAATCAAGTTTTGGGAAATCCTATATCTACGATCAAAATCAAGAGGATCAAAGGCAAACCAGATTTCAAAATCATAATCAAATACAGAGGTGTTGGGTAAAAATGCTTAAATATCATTAACAACAGTGTCATATGCATATTAGTATGTGGTGGGATAGCGTCTGGGCTTGACCCTTTCGTGATTCCCTATATATAAGCATACCGATGTGGATATTACATGTGGAGTTAATGAGGTTAGGGTCTTTACCGAAAGAGGTTTTCAAATCATTTTCAAATCATATAGTTTATCTAAATCAGAGGGAGTTAGGTAAAAACGCTTAATTATCATTAATATCAATGTCCTATGCGGATTAGTATGTGGTGGGACGTCGTCTGGGCGGGGTTGTAGCCTTGACCCAGGGGTATGCCCTATATATAAGCATACCGATCTGTATGATACAGTTGATGTTAATGAGGTTAGGGTCTTTACCAAAGGAGGTTTTCAAATCATTTTCAGATCATAAAACTATATGAACTCACCAACCATGTGTTGACTTTATTTTTGCATGACTTCTCAGGTGACGAACAGGTCAACTAAGGAGTTATTCCTTTTGGACTAGGACTTCAGATAGAAGACTTAGCATTTTGGACCTGCATACTTTTGAAGACATCATTATACAAATTATTTTGTATATCTTGTGTAAATACAAGATAGAAATATATGATGTTAATGGTAGATTTACATTGTTAAATTATAAACAATACTGATGTAATTTAACTTTGTAATTCTATTATATTTAGCATTTCTCATTTGTATCATGTGCAATGTAAACAATCTGATCATCACGATTATCACTCACGATATCGCGCCCCGGGAACCTTCCGCCCGTCGGGACAACCGATCCTATCCCGCCGGCTCGGGGTGTGACAGATTGGTATCAGAGCCATGGTTATAGAGAAATATAGGTCATTTATTTAAACGGTTTGGCCTAGACTATAACCTAGGGACCCTGCATGTAGAGAATCTAAGATTTAAGACTTATTGCATTTTGTCTTCTGCATTCGATCATTGCACTAACCAATATTACCTTGGTTATGATCAGAATGCCGCCGAGAAGGCAGACTCCCTCGTTACCACAACTAGATTTGGCTCCACATTCTTCGACACCATCACCAGCTGACTCACCACCACCACCTCCTCCACCGCCTCCACCTCCTCCTCCACTGATCACCGAGGCATCAGGTTCAGGAACAACACCCATACTGGATCCTACCACCATCGCTTTGGTGACTCTACTGAGCAGTCAGATGACCAACCAAATGAAGGAAGCGATTCCGGAGATGTTCAACCTTCTCCGTAATGAGATAAACAACACTGGCAATTCATCTGGAGAAGCCAGTGGAAATACTGGAGGTACTTCACACTATTCCTACAAGTCATTTGTAGGATGTAAGCCGCCTAGCTTTAGCGGATCTGAAGGAGCCGTTGGATTAATCCAATGGATTGAAAAGATTGAAGCTACTCTGGATCTCTGCAGCTGTCCAGAGCATCATAGGGTCCGTTATTCAGCTGGAACATTCAACAAGCGGGCTTTGACTTGGTGGAATAGTCAGATCAATTCCCGAGGAAGAGATGAAGCTATGGCAATGCCATGGGAAGACTTCAAGGCGTTACTGAGGGCGGAATTCTGTCCTAAGAATGAGCTGCAGAAGTTGGAAGTGGAACTGTCCAACCATGTGATGAAAGGTGCTGATCACATCGGTTACACTACTCGTTATCACGAGTTGGTTGCTTTGGTGCCAGACATGGTACCGACTTTAGAGAAGAGAATCGACAGATATGTAGGTGGACTTCCCGCCTGCATCCAGGGCATGGTTGTTTCAGCCAACCCTACCACTGTTGAATCTGCAGTGAGGCTGTCTGGAAAACTCACTGATCTGATGGTTGCCTCTGGAGTTCTGAAGAAAGAGGCAGACACTGGTAAACGAAAGGAAGAGTCTTCAAAGAAGCCACAACATCAGCAACACCCAAAGAAGAAGCAGAAGTTCATTAAGAATTACACTGTGGCTACTCCCCTGAATCAAGTAGCAGCGGCACAACAAAATATGCCCAAGAGGCAGTATACGGGCCCACATCCTTTGTGTACTAAGTGCCAGTATCACCACAATGCTAACACTCCCTGCAGACAATGCACGGGATGTGGAAGGAAGGGCCATTGGGTTCAGCAATGCCGGATGACACCTAATCCAGCAGTCAATAATGCTGCTCTAGCTCTCCCTCCACCAGCTAACCAGAACAACGGTGGATGCTTCAACTGTGGCGAACAAGGCCACTTTGCCAAGAACTGTCCGAAGAAAGCTCAACAAGCAGTTCAAGCTCCTCGTGGAAGAGCTTTTGTTATTGGAGCACCAGCTGCACGCCAGGACCCAAATGTGGTCACTGGTACGTTTCTCTTACATGACTTTTATGCATCTGTTCTATTTGACACTGGTGCGGATCAGAGTTTTATCTCTGCCGATTTTGCATGCCAACTAGATTCTATAGAGGAACAGTTAGACTCCCCCTACATTATAGAAGTAGCTAACGGAAAACAGATCACAGTTAGTACAGTTTACAGAAATTGCCCATTGACACTTAACGGTCATACATTCTCTATCGATTTGATACCGATGGAGTTGGGTAGTTTCGACATCATTGTAGGAATGGATTGGCTTTCCTCTAACCGAGTGGAAGTTGTCTGTTCCGAAAAGCTGCTTCGAGTTCCATTGCCCGATGATCGTGTATTGGAAGTCAGAGGGGATCAAGCAAAACGAAGTGTCAAAATCATTTCTTGCATAAAGGCGCGTAAGTGTTTACAGAAGAAGTGTATAGCTTTCCTGGCACATGTAGTGGAAAAAGAGAAAGACAAGAAGAAGATACAAGACGTACCTGTAGTGAAAGAGTATCCGGAAGTATTTCCTGAAGACCTACCAGGTTTGCCACCTGCGCGACCGGTAGAGTTCCGAATTGATTTAGTTCCTGGAGCAACTCCTGTTGCTAAATCTCCTTATCGGTTAGCACCTTCGGAGATGCAGGAATTATCGAACCAGTTGCAGGAGTTACTGGATAAAGGGTTCATTAGACCGAGCTACTCACCTTGGGGAGCTCCGGTCTTGTTCGTGAAGAAGAAGGACGGATCGTTCAGAATGTGCATAGATTACAGAGAGCTGAACAAACTAACCATCAAGAATCGGTATCCATTGCCGAGGATTGATGATTTGTTTGACCAACTGCAAGGAGCTCAGTACTTCTCTAAGATTGACTTGCGGTCTGGTTATCATCAGCTTAGAGTTCAAGACGAAGACATACCGAAGACGGCATTCCGAACCAGATACGGGCATTACGAATTCATGGTGATGCCTTTCGGATTGACAAACGCACCAGCGGTTTTCATGGATCTCATGAACCGAGTGTGCAAGCCGTATCTAGATCAGTTTGTTATTGTCTTTATCGATGACATACTGATTTATTCCAAGAGCAAAGCAGAACACGAGCAACATCTCAGAAAGATCTTGGAACTGTTGACAGAACAAAAGCTTTATGCCAAGTTCTCTAAATGTGAATTTTGGTTAAAAGAAGTTCAGTTTCTTGGTCATGTAGTCAACAGTGAGGGAATTCATGTAGACCCTGCCAAGATAGAAGCAATAAAGAACTGGGACACTCCGAAGACACCAACGGAGATACGGTCTTTTCTGGGATTGGCAGGTTATTATAGAAGGTTCATCTCGGACTTTTCTAAGATAGCTTTGCCACTCACTAAGTTAACTCAGAAAAGTGAACCGTTTGTTTGGGAACAGAATCAAGAAGATGCTTTTCAGACACTGAAACAGAAGTTATGTAATGCTCCAATCCTATCACTCCCAGAAGGATGTGATGACTTTGTTGTTTATTGTGATGCATCCCATCAGGGACTTGGTTGCGTACTGATGCAACGGGACAAAGTTATCGCTTATGCATCAAGACAGTTAAAAGTTCATGAGAAGAACTACACTACTCATGATCTTGAACTGGGAGCTGTAATCTTCGCACTGAAGATTTGGAGGCATTACCTATATGTCACTAAGTGTACCATATTTACAGATCACAAGAGTCTGCAACATATTTTTGATCAGAAGGAGCTCAACATGCGACAACGCCGTTGGGTTGAACTTCTGAATGATTACGATTGTGTGATTAAGTACCATCCGGGCAAGGCAAACGTTGTAGCTGATGCCTTGAGCCGGAAGGAACGGGTCAAACCCTTACGCGTTAGAGCTATGGGGATGACTGTGCAGACCAGTTTACAAGACAGGATCATTCAAGCACAACAGGAATCAGTTGACAGAGGAAACTTGAAGAAAGAACTTGACTGCGGAGCAGAGAAACATTTAGAGACCAAGTCTGATGGAATGATCTACTATCAAGATCGTATATGGATCCCGGCGGTAGACGAATTGAGAAGACTTATCTTCGATGAGGCACACAAGACTAAATACTCAGTTCATCCAGGCGCTGATAAAATGTACCAAGATTTGCGTGGATTTTATTGGTGGCCGGGAATGAAGAAAGACATAGCCGAGTATGTCGGTCGATGTCTAACGTGTGCGAAGGTAAAGGCGGAACACCAGAGACCGTCAGGTTTACTGGAACAGCCTAAGATTCCGCTCTGGAAGTGGGAACAAATAGCTATGGATTTCATTACCAAGCTACCCCGCACTTCCAGTGGTCACGATACAATTTGGGTGATCATCGATCGTTTAACCAAATCTGCTCACTTCTTGCCGATGCGTGAAACTTTCACGATGGATAAACTGGCAAGATTATACATCAATGAGATAGTGGTACGCCATGGTGTGCCATTGTCAATTATTTCTGACAGAGACAGCAGATTTACTTCAAGGTTCTGGCAATCACTGCAGAAATCTCTAGGGACGCAGTTAAATCTGAGTACAGCTTACCATCCACAAACGGACGGTCAAAGTGAACGTACAATTCAGACCCTAGAGGATATGTTAAGAACCTGTATTTTGGATTTCGGTGGGAATTGGGATTCTCATTTACCACTGATTGAGTTCTCCTACAATAACAGTTATCACAGCAGTATCGGATGTGCACCATTCGAGGCTCTCTATGGCCGGAAATGCCGATCACCGATCTGTTGGACTGAAGTTGGAGATAATCGTATAACTGGGCCATAACTTATTCAGGAAACCACTGATAAGATTGCTCAGATTCAAAGAAGACTACAAGCTACCAGAAGCAGACAAAAGAGCTATGCCGATAAACGGCGTAAGCCGTTGGAATTCCAAGTGGGAGACCGTGTCATGTTAAAGGTTTCCCCATGGAAAGGTGTAGTACGCTTTGGAACAAAAGGCAAGTTAGCACCACGATACGTGGGACCGTTCGAGATCACCGAACGTATTGGTCCTGTAGCTTATCGACTAAGATTGCCAGATGAACTCAGTGGTGTGCATGACGTGTTTCACGTTTCTAACTTAAAGAAATGCCTTGCTGACGAATCACTCGTCATTCCACTCGAAGAGATTCAAGTTGATGATCAGTTGCATTTTGTCGAAGAACCTTTAGAGATTATGGATCGCAAAGTCAAACAACTGAGGCGAAGCCGTATTCCGATAGTAAAGGTTCGATGGAATTCAAGGCGCGGACCCGAGTTTACTTGGGAACGTGAAGATCACATGAAGTTAAAGTATCCCCAGGTGTTTGAAGAGGAAGCCATACCCGATAACAATTCTTAAATTTCGGGACGAAATTTCTTTAACAAGGGGAGACTGTAACATCAGTGCCGGAACCGTCACCGGAACAGTGATGGTGAACAGTACGTAAACAGTAATCAGGTACAATACTCATGTAATTCAGTGTATTTAATGTTTATATCAAATCTCAGTATCATTTCATGCTAACAGAACAGTGAATTCACAGTCATTTCAGAGAAATCAATTCAGAACAATGGTTCTTGAGTCAGATAATTATCTGGCAACACAGGATCATCATGTGATTTATTTGTTAGGATCTTATTATGTATAAACGTATGTGAGGCCTTACAGGACAAAACAACACGAATATCGTTAAGTGAATGCTAAACCGACAGATTATTCGTATAGGTGACGATCTGTACGAATAAGTCTGAAAGTTTAACGTTCTGAATGATATTTAATAATTAGAAAACAATATTGAAAAGTGTAGTTATCGTCGTGTTTGATCGGGTGACGATTCGAACAAATACGCGCGATGACCGCGCGATTCGATTTAAACGTTAAATAAATAATTTGTAAAATAAATAATGAAAAGATATTTAGTTAATTTATTAGGAATCACAACCTAAAATAATTTTTATGATTCTATTTTAAAACCGAGTCGTTTCGTTACGAGAACGACGCGAAAACGGCGTTTCTGCGCTAAACCACGCGAAACCGAACAAACCCGAACGAACCCGGTATTTTCCCTCACATTTATTGTGGCATTTAATGCCACAACAACCCACCAACCAGCCATCACCACCCCCATTCCCGTCCATTTCCTTCTCTCTCTAAATTTCCACAAAACCTTCATCTTCTCTCTAGCATTTCTTGCTCAATCCTTCACCAAATTTAGTGTTCTTGGTGTCTAAATCACCACAATCATCAGTAGAAACCGAAAGTACAACGGATCTAAGAGTCCATCCATCAAATCTGAGGTAAAAACCCATTTTTGTTGCGGTTTAAACCCTAATCACGAACCCTTCATGTAACCGGTTTTACACCCTTTTGAACCCTAGGACTTGCACATAAACAAGTTTAGGGAGTGTAGGAACAAGCACCCTGGTCTTATCTGGTCGATTATCTTAGAAATCATGGTCGATCTGATTACTCCCGACCGGCCGAATGGCCAAGAACCAGTTCGCCGAAAGAGCCACCCCCCCTCTCAATCGCCGAATGGCCTGAGTGCCGAAGCTGCTCTCATTCGCCGAATGACTCCCCACCTTACCCACTGCCCATTCGCCGAATGGCCAAGACTCCTCATTCGCCAGTAACCTCATTCGATCAGTTTGTCTCATTCGCCACTAGCCTCATTCGCCCGAACAAAGGCCATTCGACCATTCCTCTTTCGTTCGGCACTCATGCGACCTATCATCCATTCATTCGGTTAAGGGTGGGATAGGGTTACATGATCACGTACATATGATAGTGAGTGCATGGGACCTCATGTATACATACATGCAAGGTGGTCTCATGATGGGTGTGCATGAGAACCATATTAGGATTTTCAACTTCATGCAACCAACTTTAAATGAATATGGTGTCATCATGAGACAATAAAACTAAGGACTTATCATATAACAATAGGGCTTAATCATGAATATGAATGATTGATGATATACGAGTTCAATTCGAGAAAATAAAGACTTGAGTGTTAATTTAATCATTAGCACCCAACTCTTGGAAAAATCTATAGAGACATACAACTAACCTAGACGGTTTAATTAAACTATCTAGGCTTAGTAATCAAAACGTTGGAAAAGAAATCATTTAAATAACAAAGTCGAGTAATGGGCCGAATTTGGCCCAATGGGCTTAGTTTAAGCTCATCATGTTATTTATATTCCTCTTTTAAATAATTATGTTTTAGTAAAGGAAATGATTTATAAACTTTGTTAAACTACAATAAATTATGTTTTCTAAATGTTTAATCTAAATTGAATTAACTTGAAAATTAAAAGGTTTAAATGACTTATGTGGGTTTAGGGTTGTTAACGGGTAATAAGTTAGTCTAATTAGATGAAATCTTAGAAGCACTTTAGTAATCTAAGACACATAGTTGCACACCGAGACCAAACCATAGATTTGACGACTACTGTATATGCTTATCGTCTACGAATCTTCTTAAATTAATTCAGGTGATAAAGATACCTAAGCTACAGTCAAAGAGCGCGCATTACCTTTTGTGAATCATTTGCACAGCGACACAGGTGAGTTCATTGCCCCTTTTCTAAACATTTTTGTTTTTAAACGCGGGGCTGAGAAGCATGCGTAAACTGTTTTATTTAAACTGTTTATTTAAATGCTTTTATTTATTATATGTTTTACATATATAAGTTTGTTGATACTCTTAGACTCCTGTCTAAGAAATTATTATACAGATCAAGTTATCAATTGAATTTAAGTACTCTTATGAGTAATACCTTAAATCTAAATTCTAATTCAACCCTTAGTCCATCAAGTTCCAAATCCAAGAACCTAAACTCAAAGTGAAATCAAACGAACATAATCAAGAGATCATATTCAAGGGAATCATAACTCAGTGTGTGATATGAGACCCAAGAATCATAATCAAATTCAATTACCATTGGAAATCATAGGAATTCAAAGAATCAAGAATCAAGAGACTCAGGAAATCAGGAATCATAAATGTGTGTGAATCATTGAAATAATGAAATCATTATGATCTAATGAACTCATTAATACTCAAGTCAAGGTGGATGTCAGTTGTATATGGAATCAAGACCACGTGTAACACACATATAAAGTCCCTTCAGGTATAGAAGACTCTTGTAGTCAGGCTATACGGGCAACAACGTGAACAATCATTGAATTCATTATCAAAGTCTAAGAGAATCAAGAGATCAAGAATCAAAGGATATCCTTAAAGTCCCCGCATGTACAGAAGACCGTTGGGTCAAGCTGTAAGGGCAAAACATTAAAGTCCCCGCATGTACAGAAGACCTTTGGGTCAAGCTGTAAGGGCAAATCATTAAAATCCCGTCACGCCCAGGTATACTCCTTGTGAGTTATGCCTGGTATGGGTCACGTGTGAGAGGTTACAACTTGGACAACCACCAACAACTAAGTCTAATTGATTGAGTAAAATTATACTCAATTATCATGTCTTAGTTGTATTTAAATGTGTTATTTAATTATTTAATTAAATATTTGACATTTTACCATTATCACAAATCAAGTTTTGGGAAATCCTATATCTACGATCAAAATCAAGAGGATCAAAGGCAAACCAGATTTCAAAATCATAATCAAATACAGAGGTGTTGGGTAAAAATGCTTAAATATCATTAACAACAGTGTCATATGCATATTAGTATGTGGTGGGATAGCGTCTAGGCTTGACCCTTTCGTGATTCCCTATATATAAGCATACCGATGTGGATATTACATGTGGAGTTAATGAGGTTAGGGTCTTTACCGAAAGAGGTTTTCAAATCATTTTCAAATCATATAGTTTATCTAAATCAGAGGGAGTTAGGTAAAAACGCTTAATTATCATTAATATCAATGTCCTATGCGGATTAGTATGTGGTGGGACGTCGTCTGGGCGGGGTTGTAGCCTTGACCCAGGGGTATGCCCTATATATAAGCATACCGATCTGTATGATACAGTTGATGTTAATGAGGTTAGGGTCTTTACCAAAGGAGGTTTTCAAATCATTTTCAGATCATAAAACTATATGAACTCACCAACCATGTGTTGACTTTATTTTTGCATGACTTCTCAGGTGACGAACAGGTCAACTAAGGAGTTATTCCTTTTGGACTAGGACTTCAGATAGAAGACTTAGCATTTTGGACCTGCATACTTTTGAAGACATCATTATACAAATTATTTTGTATATCTTGTGTAAATACAAGATAGAAATATATGATGTTAATGGTAGATTTACATTGTTAAATTATAAACAATACTGATGTAATTTAACTTTGTAATTCTATTATATTTAGCATTTCTCATTTGTATCATGTGCAATGTAAACAATCTGATCATCACGATTATCACTCACGATATCGCGCCCCGGGAACCTTCCGCCCGTCGGGACAACCGATCCTATCCCGCCGGCTCGGGGTGTGACAACCGGTTCTCCCCACGGAGAGACACTCGATCGTATAAAACCTTTATCAAGGAGTTCCTGTAGCTGGGTCATCATTTCCTTCATCTCAGTTGGAGCTAAACGGTAAGGTGTTTTGGCAACGGGTTGTGCCCCCGGCACTAAGTCGATCTGGAACTCAATTTCCCGTTCGGGTGGTAATCCAGGCAATTCCTCATGGAATACATCGGGGAAGTTACGCACCACGGGTACATCATCAATCATCCTCATATCCGTACGTTCCTCAATCGCGTAGGCCAAGTAGGCTATACACCCTTGGCCTCATCATAACATCAGCCTTGATCATCGAAATGATCTTCGACGCATACATCGCTTTATCACCATAAGCCGTCACGGAGCTCCCATCCATCGCACGTAAACATATCATCTTCCGTCGACATACAATGTTAGCCTCATATTTGGCTAACTAGTCCATACCCAAAACCACATCGAATCCTCCTAAGGTAATAAGAAACAATCGGTCATGGAACCTATGACCTTCTATCTCAACATAACAGTCATGTATAGCCTCAGTCACCCTGGTCATCTTTCCAATATCCGTCTCTACATCAAATACCCGATCTATCTTCTTAACCTTCCCAGATAACCCATCACAGAAAGTAGAAGATATAAAACTCATACTGGCACCAGAATCAAACAATACAGAAGAAGGAATATTGTTGATAGAAAAGATACCTGTGACCACATCAGGGTCCCCAATCGCATCATCCTTCGTCATCGTAAAGACTCGTGCTTTAGCCTTCTGCTTCTCCTTTCCTTTCTCCTCCTTCTTACTCGAGCCCGAAGCATCGGCCCGTGACTGCCTGCAATCCTTGGACAGATGTCCAATCCCATCGCAGTTGTAGCATCTCATAGCACCGGGGCAATTGGCTGAAAAATGCCCCACCTTTCCACATCGAAAGCACAAGTTTGTGCCCACCCGGCACAGCCCAGAGTGGCTCTTGCCACACTTACGGCATAGATCTGTTTCCTCTCGCTTGATCTTTTTGCCTGAAGACTTTCGTTGATCTGTTCGACCCCTTTTTGTCCCGGAGGACTCCTTCACCTTGACTTCCTCTTTCACCGGCTCATCAGCCATCACATCATCCCATACAATGCCACTGAGTTCAACAGTGGAATAAAAAGTCTTGGGAGCATTGGCCTTGACATGAATCCTTACTTTTGGAGGCAAGCCCTCCATGTACAACTTCACCCTGCATTCCTCGGTAGAAACCAGATGAGGAACTAGTCTTGCCATCTCATTGAATCGTGAAGTGTACTGCCTGTGATTCAGGCTTCCTGCTTTCATCACCAGAAACTCCCGTTCAACCTCATCCAGCTCATTCTTGGGACAGAACTGCTTAGTGACCAGTTCCTTTAGATCATCCAAGTCATCTTCTCTATATCGGTTGCAGCCTTGGACTGTTTAATGGTGTTCCACCAGTGAAGTGCCTCCTCAACAAAAGAGTGAGCTGCAAATTTGACAGCTTGGTCGACTCGGCATTCACTGATGGAGATAACAGCCTCCATAGAAGATATCCAGTGGCAGGTGGCCACAGCATCCTTCTTACCATCGAAGGTCGGTGGGTTGCATCCTTTGAAGGACTTGTAATCACAGCCCTTTAGTTTCCCAGTCATGGAGACGTCGCTCTTAGTCTCGATGATCACCACCTCATCTTCTTCGGTGCTCTCCTTAGTTCCCTCTGACTTGTCTTTTAAAGCATCCTTCAGTGCCTTAGCAATGAAGGCTGGTAGCTTCTCATCCATAATTTTGCAAACCTCATCAGAAATAGCCTTCACCACGATAGGCTCCAAAGTGAACTCGTCTTCATTCTCCGGTTGCTCGTTGTGCTCGTGGTCGTTCTCGTTGACAGGGTCTCCATTCTCGGCACGTGGTTCTTCAGGTTCCTGTGGTTGCTTATGTGGTCTACCCTTTTGTCCAGTCATCTAACTATCTACAGGATGCAACAATTGATGAGTCAGTACAGGAATCAGTTTAGCACGGAATAAGTGTTGTAAATCGTTAATGACGTTGATCAAGTGCTATTAACCATTTACCCAACTCATAGGCTCTAAACGTTTCCCATCCCATCTCTTCAATGTGCATGACATTAACTACATACATAACCTTACATCTAACCCTTAGCTCATACATAACATTCAGCTCGTGGCATCCGTTCATCCGTGGTGGCAATCCGCATCAATTAATCCCATTCTCAGTTTAAGTCTTGGCATTTGGGATGCCAAGATCTCTCAAACTATGGCTCTGATACCAACTTGTGAGTCCCCGAAACTGGGCGACCCCACAGAGGTTGGTTTCGTCATAACACATAGCTCTTAAACTAAAAACTTTCATAATCATGCAGCGGAAATGTAAACATAGTTCGATAAATAGAATACAATAAAGTGTATGTATCAAAAACATATCGAATTGCCAAACCCACCGGATCGTCTGACTCTATGCCCGAGCTCCATGCCTTCTCTTATCATATCTTTAACCTGACATACATGCTAAATCAAGTCAGCTTACGCTGGTGAGTTCTAGTTTTCATAAAACGACATTAAACATACTTAGCATAAACATCATTATGTACACATAGTCCATAACCTTAGCACATAACATCGTGAACATCACCATCATGCATTCCACTGTCACCATACGAACAGTGGGCTTATGCCGGCGCAAGGCTCCATGTTTATAGCCCGATCGGCTCCGTGTTTATAGCCCGGTCGGCTCCATGTTTATAGTCTGATCGACTCTCATGATTATAGTCCGGTCGACTCCATGTTTATAGCCCGATCGGCTCCATGTTTATAGCCCGGTCGGCTTCATGTTTATAGTCCGATCGACTCCATGTTTATAGCCCGATCGTCTCCATGTTTATAGTCCGGTCGACTCCATGTTTATAGCCCGATCGGCTCCATGTTTATAGCCCGATCGGCTCTTCATATCCTGATATAGTCAGGTCATCATTCATACTTACCCGGTACAAGTACCGGGGCATCATCATTCACACATCTCCTATAGTACGTATAGGGACATCATTCATCCATCATACATGATACGCTAGCATCATATCATCATTCATCATAATCATCATACATTTCATGCTAGCATTTTAACATCATTCATCATAGTCATCATGGCATCTTAGGCATGTCATACTAGCATCGTTTCATCATACCGTCATAACATACTAGCATCGTTATCATATCATAACATCATGTAATCATGCCTACATATCACACTTCCATCCTAGCAACCTAGGATCTTGCCATACCCCTATAACTATTCTCATAGTTATCATCATGAAGCATGTTATCATAAAGTCATCATCATATCATATGCTAGCATCATTATCATGTCATGTTATTCATTATCATAACTCATTTATCATGCATTCATCATACTTATCATGCTTTCATGCCTAGGTCATACTAACACATAAACATGCATACATAGTCAGGGCATATCATCATTCATTCATCATTATCATAAACACATAACATCATAGACGTAACAATAAGCATGTATGCCAGCCCAAAACATTAAACATAAAATAGGGCGTCTAGAACTCACCTGATAGTAGACTCCTGTTATCCTTAGCCGAACTCCTTAGCTAGGGCCTTAAGGACCTACATCAGTTACATCGTCTCGTTACATTTCATAACAATACATTCTTAGACTTAGAATTTATTCCAGGTCCTCATAACCAACTAGTCCTCATTATAAACTCAAGTTCCCGAACCTTAGCTAAGTATCCGAAACACTTGAGGTTCATTAAACACCCCATACTCGCAATCCATGTACACGAAATTCCTGGAGTTCATGAACTGGATTGTACTCGAAATCATAAGTGTATTCGAAATAATTCTTGTACACGAAATGGCCCTTGTACTCGAAATAGCCTTTGTATTCGGAATAGTCATGTACTCGAAATAATAATGTACTCGAAATAACATGTATGATTTCGAGTACCCTCTGTACATAATTTCGTGTACTCATCATTTCGTCATTAAACATCTCATAAATTCATCTAAGACTTTGGGGAGCTAGTTCTAGGTTCCTTAGGGTGTTACCTACACACTGGAACCTCAAAGTTCCGAACTTTATGCATAAAGGTGTGAGCTTTATGCATAAGTTCCCTTTTTGTATGACCATCCTAACTTTTGTATAAAAATCCAGCTTTCTATAAATGAATCACTTACTTGAAGGTAGCTGATTCTCCTGGTAGAATCTTGTGTTTTTCCTCCTTCGTTTGGTCGATTAAAAGCTCGACCTTTGCAGTGCTCGAACTTTGCTTCGTGTACTCGAGAGATGATGTGCTTCAGCCAAAGGTTAGCACGTTTCCCAAGACCCTACTATTTATAGACAGTGTCCTGTACCCGAAATTGTAAATTTCGAATACTATGGTTTTAGAGAACTACTGTACTCGAAGTCCCATTTCGAGTACACGACTTCGAGGCCTGAACTTAGTTATTTTTCGTCCCTTTTTCTAGCAAGTTAATCGTTCGTTACGCATTCGTAAGTTCAAATAACTTGTATTAGAAAATTTTGGGGTGTTACAAATTGTCAAACCGGAAGATACAAATGTGAGAGTTAAAGGATTCATAAGTAAACTTTCAAATTTCAGCAAGTGTAAAATCTCTATTGATAGGTTTAGTAGCGAGTAAAGGCAAACGAAAAATAAAAAGCACTCCAATACCCTATACCTGGCAAAATGGGCGGGTTGGGTCGGGTTGGGTAATGAGTCAGAATGGGTTCGGTTTAGGATGGGTGCGGGTTAGAACGAGTTTTAAGCAAAATCATTTCGGGTCTAAATGGATTGTTCTTAAAAAACATTAATTTTAGTTTAACTTAAGATGTGTTATAAGTAAACAAATAGTCCATTTGGATAAATTTTCGTGATTTTCTCATCAAATATGTTATTAATCATTCTTAAATGTTATAATCCAATGCATTTACATACTTTTTTGTTACCCGTCTTGATCCACATTGTATTTAAGTGCTGCCCATCCCAACTCATTTCATATTATAATGTTACCCATTTCAACCCATTATACTATAATTACATACCCAAACCAACCTATTTCCTTTAACATGGGTACAAATTGCCACCTCTACAATACCCACTCTAAAATATTTTAATAACACCCTTTGTATCAAACGTTTACTCAAACTTTCAATAAAAAATATAAATTGAGGGCATTCAAGCAACTGTATATATAATTTAAGCTAAATAACTACTACTCCAACAAAATGTGAGTTCCTATTTACATTATTACAAAGATCTTTCTCGAGTTTTTGGAGAAAAACTTAATACATGCCGGGCCTTCAATTGTTGCCTCAAAATCCATGTCTACCTCTTACTACGAACAATTTGTGGCCATCTGATCACAAATCTATGAAAATCATGCTCCACCTATCCCAAACTGCTTCGGACATTTCTCAAACAACAGCCACAACCTTCTTTGGTCTAGTAAAATCCACCAAATTAAATAAATGAATGAAAACCATAGCTTTCTTCTTCGTTGCAACTGTCTTCACATCTTTCTTCGAATTAATCAATAGACAATGGAATTTAATGAACAAAACAACTATAATTTGTGAGTAAAACAAAGATAGGTGATGAAGAGACAAACCGTTGATGGAAATTAAGATTAATAACGATGAAGAAAGCAAACAAAGTTGGTAGCCTTTGATCAATGGTAAAGGTTAACAACTCGAAACTATATATATAGTAAACATAAACTTATGAGGATATAAATTCTTAAAACGATTTTCTGTTGATGATCCGATTAAGAAATCTAGGAATGAAGATGAACTCACAAAATCAGGAAACATAAGATTTTAGGGTGATTATTAGGGATGTTGTTTAGAACATAGACAAAATAGAAAAAATACGAAGGAGAAGATTTACCAGATGATTGAACTTTTGATATATGATATTCTTGGCAAATAAGCCATCGGTGCAGAGGAATGAAGGGATACGAAGATTTTAGGGTTTTTGAGGATACGAATCGGGAATAATCCATGGGTCGGGTAATACCCGCGTGTTAAAGACAAAATGGTTTTGGGGGAAAATGAAAGGACATATGTTGTAGTGGTGACACGTGGCATTAGATTGGAAAAGATTATTAGAGTAGGTAGATGAGAGACAACTAAATATAAGAAAAGAATATGAGAAACGGCAAAAGTTAAGTTTAGGTGAACAAATTTCAGTGAGGATGGATGTGAAGATAACAAAGAAAGAACTACTTTTCATTATATGCACTTATAAAAATATTGTAAAAATAAATAATTTATATTTTCAAACCCCTGTAACTAGTTTTATACCCGTCCGGTGGCCGAGTATTTTAATGGTATAATGATATAAAATTTTTCTTTTTTTTCATTCTAAACAAAAATATCAACAATATTTATATACAAGTTGTTTAAGTTATTAGTATAAAAAGACTAAGTATAATAAAAGAGCATAAAAATGTAAAGAACTAATTGTTTAACCAGCAAAAAAATGATAATAATTGCTAACATTTTTGGAACAACAAAACCTTTTCCCTTGTACACATAAACCATAAATCAATATACAAAATAAAATAATAAAAAAATAACTGCAAATGAGATTTCAAAATATTAAAGAAAGAATCAATCACCACATAACAAAAGAACATTTTAATAACACACAGTGGAATTAATATACTTGGGGATAGTTCAATTTTTATATTGAAGACCATGTTTGGTAATATTCATGCTTCATCCAAAACTAACATGTCAAGAAACTTAATGTTTCAATCTTCACGCCAAAATAATACCAAATGTATTAACAAAGTTGGTCACCAATCACCATGTCTACATGAATAGATTATTGTCTGCAACTCCAATTATTTCAACAAAAGTTGTAAGCAAGTGTTTCTTCCTTAATAAAAATTTGATTTTTATTAGTTGATCAACTTGGTAAACTACCAGAGGTCAAACCACATGAATAACTCTCAGCACTCTTCAGCGCACATAGTTGCATTCAATTAGTAAATTGCAAACAAAATGAGTGCTTCGTAGAGAATATTATAAAGACAGCAAATTACAAACACTTTTTAGAACTCATAAATTGTATATCTATATTGATAAGAAAGGGTGTAGAATTAAATGATGGTTCTGATATGGCATTAATGCTTCAAATGATATTTCCAACATAGCATTTCATGAAAAGAACTTATTAGCTTCATAATTGTATTGAATGTTTTTCATGGTAATTTCACTAATGTAAAAACAAAGTGATGAGACATCACTAATGATAAATAAATCAAAAAAAAAAAAACAGCCTTAGAAAGTTCGTGAATTATATTACACAAATTAAGAAACTGGTGACCATTTGATCTGGTTTCTATGTCACCATAAAAGTGATAATGACCATGTAATTATGTGATTTCCAATCCATCAAAGTTGAGCAAAAACTAACAATTGACAGAGAGCCATAAATGAACAAATAAACGGTGATTGAAAGACAAATATAAGCGTTCATAAAAAAAAACAAATGCTAAACCGCCGAGAGTTAAAGATAGCCAAACAACACAAAAATTAACAATAACTCGTTTAAATATCGTTGAAATGGCTATCAAAGTAAAAACAAAACAATTGGATCATATAACTAAATAAGTCGAATGTTACAAACCTACAACGAAATGATGCAAATGAAAGAAACGATGTGTACCCCATGTTATTGAAAATTAAGATAAGAGATCAAAACAGAGAGTTAACAACTTAAGCAAAAACCCTAAAACGTTGGGGCTCTTTAAGAGTTGAGGCACCAAGGAATAGCTTTTGGGTGTACACAAGAAGCGTATGATGAAAAACCCTGATTTGAATTCGTGTTTGGCGTCTTTTTCTCAGCATAATGGTTGTGAAGGAGATAAGCAAGTTGAATGATCTTCAAAACCAACCAATTTCGTTCAACTTGTAAAACATTTAAAGTTTTTTTTTTTTTTTAAAATTAGTAATCAACCGAATATAATAACATTTTTGAAACAAGTTTACATCAAAACAGCAGGTAAACGGGCAACAAGCTGCGCCGCCAACCCTTTCTGAATTGCGAATCCTAACCTTCCAAACACAAACTCCTGCCCTCTTGGGGTTGAAACATTGTTGTGGATGACCCGTTGAACCCTCGTCAAGAAGTGGATAGCTTCGGACGCTAGGGAACCAAAGGTATCAAAGGCAAAAGGGACAAAGACATGCTGGTTCTCTGCACAGGCTTTAGCGTGCTTATCCACTTTCTTTGATTCAGCCTTTCTTGCTGCTTGTCCGGCCACAAATTCGTTTTCCCTTAAACCAACCAAAGGGGAAACCCCTGTGAGGTCTACACAAGCATGTTTCCCCCCAGCCCAGCCAAAGACGAGCAGATCCGCTGGCCGCAGAGTAGATCTCCCTTCCATAGGGTCTGTGAGGAAATTCACAGGGGCCTCTTTCTTAGCAGAAATCCCAGCTCTTCTTAGGATGTCCCACAAAACATCCCGCACCCAGTCGTGTCGATATTTGAACCCAGGGAGCTCTTTACAATGAACTGCGTGCTCCCCGTATTTATCCATACAAGCTTTACGACATATCGGGCATGTTTCATCTTCCGAGTACAAAGGGATCATCAACCGATATTTAAGAATGGATCTGTATTCTACTGCAGACATGCATTGTCCCAACCCCTCACTCGGGATAACGGTCAAAAATTCCTGAGCATGGGGACCCTTCAGGCACTCAAACACTGCCTTCTGGCGGGGTGACAAATCAAAAGCTTCTCCCAGGCTTTGAGCGATTTTGCTAAACAGAGCATTCGCCAAAGTTTTTTGTGGCTTCGAGGGGGCGGTGTCCTTGTTAGAGAAACCGCCAATATCCAAGTCTGGGAGAGAGACATTTAAGCGCGCGAGCGCCTCCTGATAGTCCGAGTCAAGCCCAACGACCCCACTGTTTCGAAGAATATGATCCTGTAATTCCCAAGATTGAGCTCTAGACGCCACAAAGGCATAAACCCCAACATCTCGAGCTGATAAGAGGCCCAATCCGCCTAACCACATAGGCAAAGATGCCAAACGCCACTGGAGGTCACCAAAGAAGGGGCCGCCACCCACTACTATGTCCTATGTAGCCTCTCTAAGGCCATCATCGAACCGAGATGCCGCATCCTCTATCAAATGGGGTTGACAAGTCCGCAGCCCAAAAAGTAACTTAGCAACCCCCATGCACGACCTTAGCAGGAGGAGTTCACATTGGGGATCCCTCAGACATGATAAGAGTTTCATGAGGTCAACCGCCCCTGAGGCCCGCCGCCCTGCCAATTCCTCAATAAAGCTAGGATCCCGACTAACAGCTCCACCAAGGAGCTTAACCCCCTTCTCTGGTCTACCGATCCCTCTCGGGAAAAGTCCATCTTGAACTTTCTGCCCGTCGCATGTCGGCCAAAAAACCTCCGTTTAAAGTTGGTTTCAAATTGTTAAAATCAATATTAAAATAAAAATAAAAATAAAAAACTCAGAGTGATTTAGACCTTGAGTGCTCTGAAATGATGGACATTTATCATAAGTGATCATTAGGGATCAAAAGAGAAGCCATGAGAATGGAAGAAGATGAAGGTTTTGAAGTGAACAGCAATTGAAGGAGGATCTTCCGATCAGGGAGTGAGGAAAAATGGCGAGATAGATGATAAAATAATTAACAATTTTACTTATTTTTTATTAAATAATTAACATTTATAATTTTTTTTGTTCTATCAAAAATAATTGTTTTATTAAAACTAAGTTATAGAGATTTAAAATTAGTTTATTATTTTTAAATAAAAAATAAATACTAAAAAAATATATATAATCTATATTCCTCAAATTTCTTAATTTAAAAATATAACAAAACTTAAAATTTAAATTAAATGTCAAATTACAATTAGTAAAGATTAAGACTACATAATTACTCAGTGAGGTAGTTTTGTTAAACATGCTCAATCATATCATTTTTTAAAGCATTAAGTTTTATCAAAAAAATCCAACAAACAATAGTATAGTAACATGTGGCAAATAAGATAAATATAAGTTTTTTTCATATATTTTTTATATTTAAAAACACCTTTTTAAAATAACTGTTTTTTATGAAATTTACACTGGCCGGGATGTTTCCAAAAACAACTAAACAAGTCTATGTTTCGTTTTTTATAAAAGGTTAAATATTTTAAATTATTATAGAAAAGTCTAATTAATTAAATATGAAATTAATGGTTTGAATAAAAAAAGAATATAAAATAAAGTACTTGCGAATGAGGTTGCTCCATGTGTATAGGCTATGAGTGATTAAATATTAAATTAAATTGTCAATTGGTATGAAAGTTTTATCACGAATAATAAATATTGAGTTATTTTGGTTTTAATTTGGCATCATCAGGATTGTCAAAATTTCATGAAAGTGGTGATAAAATTTCATAAAAGACGGTGAGAATAAATCGTATATATAATAATTTTTTCCATGTGTCGGCCGACCCCATGCCTTTTAATAAGTCCGCCCATGTTTCTAACCATGCTTCGATATATATTTTGTTCAAATCGAACGTTGTGAGGTGTTAAAAACACCTGCCGTAAAACGATGCAGATTAGTTTTGTAGAAAAAAGAAAAGGTTCTGGTTAAAAAAAAAAAAAAAAAAAAAAAAAAAAAAAAAAAAAAACATTAGCATTACGCGTTTAGTTGACGTTGACCCAATTGAAAAGTTTCTGCACCTGCGCGACCCTTTCGTTGAAATTTCTACTAGAAGCTCCACTTTTGATATAATAGAAGACAAACATCTAAATCTCTTCCTCACATTCTAATATTTCCTCCGTTTGTAGGGCAACTCGGGTTCAAATAACAACTCTACCTTCTCATTATATCCGGTTTGGTGATTTCGTTGCAGATATCATAATCCCAAGTAAGATTCATTTTTCTCATGTGTATATTATATGTTTTTTCAGACTCATATCAAATAACCAATTTAAGAACCGGATTTAAGAACCAGATGACATAATAAATATACAAAAAATTCTAAATTTTTTTATAGAGTCATAAAAAATTTAAACAGACATAATTAATGTTCAAACAAATATAATCATGTTAAAAGAATACAAGGTTTGATTTTAATGTTTAATTCTTTGGATTTTAGTTAAAAAATTAAAAAAACATGAAATCATGTCCGACAAGAACCAGTTCCCAATCCAACCGGTGAACCGGCTCGACCCCTTGATTCCTTGTCTGGTCCGGTTCTGACAACACTTCAAATAACTGAATTTTTAGTTGAAAAAAAGTTATTTATCCGTTTTTGATAAAATAGAGGGTAAATTTCACTTTTAATCCTTTATATTTACATAAAATTTCAAAGATTATCTTTTATGTTTATAAATTTCAAATACAGTCCTTTAAGTTACCAAACGTTGCAAATTCGGTCATTTCTGTGTTAACTTTGTTAAATATTAACAGAATATAACCGAAATTTCTAAAGATAAAAAACCATTTCTGAAAATTTATGTAAAGATAAAAGACTAAAGTTAAATTTTCTCAATTACTTATTTAATTTTTTGACATTTGTTTATTATGTTAATACTTAACAAAGTTAACGGAAAAATGACCAAGTTTGCAATATTTGAAACTTAAAGGACTGCTTTTGAAAATTTTAAATATAAAGAACCATTTTGAAAATTTTAAATATAAAGAACCATCTTTAAAATTTTATGTAAAGACAAAGAAACAAAAGAGAAAATTACCCTTAAATAATAAATGTGAATGAATTTTGAAACGAAATTTACACTGGAATTGTTATCATATCTTTTAGCATCATACAACTAAATTAAACGTTAGGGTACGATTAATCATATAATTATTATCAAACAATTCAAATGAATTATTACATCAAAACCGACAAACACGGCAAAAAGGAAAACAAACAATCACAAAATCAACTAACAAATCAAATGTAAATAAATTTATCTTTAAGTTTGATCTATATTTAATATGTTAAGCTTCTGGCATAAATTACTAGTAAACTATAAAAGCAAGTAAACTTAAAGAGAGATCAAACCACATTAAAACTATAAAAAAAATAAAAATAAGCAGATAATATTACAAAGAAAGATAAAGAAACTATTGGTAAGAAATCAGTAAACAAACCACACTAAAACTATAAAAAAAGAAAAAAAAAAGAAAAAGAAAAGCCCCTAGATATATTTTTGAACCACCATATCTTTAAAATTTAAAGACAATTGATTTTGTACTTGATTAGGGAATAAAAAGTTAGAAGTATAATTTTAAAGAAACCTATCGCAATACCCACATAGTATTTCATTGCTTCAAACATCAAAAGATTATCAAATCATAAAAATGTTAATTAGTGCATGTTTGGGATTCCATTCAAAATTAACTTTTTAACTTATTGACTTAATGAAAAAGTTATTAAGTTAAAAAGTTGTTTGGTAATTTAAAAAGCACTTTTAGTTTTAACTTTTTAAACAGTGTTAAAAAGTCATTTTCAAGAAGCTACTTTTTCTGGCTTTTTAACTTTTTATGACTAAAAAGTCATTTTTTGACCTTTTCATACACAAAAGCTAATCCAAACATATTTTTAAAAACTTCATTTCAAAAAGTCATAAGTTCATAAGCACTTTTAACAAAAAGTCCTTTTAAACTTAATAAGCAATCCCAAACATGCCCTTAAAGGAAGGCCGGGTGTGCGTGTGTATGAGCTCGCTACCTTGCGTCATAATTAATTAATTGAATGTTATGGACTTCTGGTGCATTAATATAAATCTATACTACCTAATAAAAGAGTAATAATTTGGCCACATGTCATCATTTTAGGCTATCCACATCATATGTGTGTCACATGTCAACACTATATTAATTTTAGGAATTTTAAAATTTCATTTCATTCAATCAATATAATTAATTCATACTTTAAATGTGGTAAATTAATTAAGTTAAATTATCATTAAATGTTAATAAAAATACAATCATGTGAAAAAAACCTCCAATCTCACATTTGAACAAAAATGATGAAAGAATTTTGTTAAAGTGAGATAAGAAGAAAAGACAAACTCAGATATGAAGTGTAAATTAATATAATTGTATGATCTTGATTTAATAACAAGTTTTTTGACACGGTTAACTATAAGTTGTTTATTCAGAGTTAAAAGTAATGATGGTCTAATACTTTTAATTTTTAATAAAAATGATAATATTACTAACAATACGTCCAATGTTTTATACATAAAAGTTTTAAAGATTTATACTTTTCATTTTTAATATGAAATGTATTCTTATATAGTAGATTATGTAATTATTTATTATAAATATATATTAATTGTATAATTTTTTGTACCCAATCCCATGTAATACATGGGTTTATAACCTAGTCACACTATATAAGAGGTATGGTTTAAGAAATAAGCCCTAGACATTTTTTTTTAACTACCGATATCATTTGAAAAAGAAATCAACTTTTACTTGATTTTGTACTTAACTAACTAGAGAATTGAAAATTAGAGGTATGATTTTATTAGACATATCACAGGGCACAACATTATAGCTCAGTGGTATCTTCGTAGTGGGATAAAGTTCAGCAACCATAAGATCATGTGTTTGAATCCCACAAGCGAGTTTATCAAAATATTGACTTTCCTTCTGAACTGGTGACTTGGTAGTAAATATGATCAGATAGTACCACTTATGAGACGATGATACTACAGTGATCCGTTAGTGATTAAAATTAGTCGTTCCAAAAAGTATATCAAAAGATATGTTTATTGGACGAAGGCCAGGTGTGCGTGTGTATGAGCTTGCTTCCATGCGTCAAACTTTATTGAAATATATGGGTTTCCGCTGCATTAATATGAATCACGTTAATTTTTATGTTTTTTTTAAGAAACCTCTATTATAAAATTGCTCATATATTTTGATGTCTTGAATAAACTCCATTTTAACATCTAGTAGAGATATATTTTGGAGGTCTTTAAGTTTGAATCTTATTTAAAGATGAGTTTTCTTGGAGGTCATTGGTCTGAATTTGTCTCTGGCCACGTTTTATCTGTAGTTTTCAAAATGTCATAGATTAAATTTATGCTAGTTTATACTCTTTTTAAGCAAAAATATATTCACATTTGATCATTTCCTCACACACACACATATATAGTATTGCTTTCTAGGAAAAAGAGTTATAAAAAGGGTGAGAAGATTGCGGGTTTGACATTTGATATTTCTCTAATTTTTATAAGAAATATTTAAGTCATTGTAATTAATATTTTAGGTAATTGTGTAATATGTATTTGTTATTGTGTAATTTGTATTTGTTATTGTGTTTTATTTTTTAGATCATTTTGTGTTATTTTGTCATTGTTTTTATACATTAAATAAATTTTTTTATTTAATTTTTAATGATTTATATATAAAAAGGACATAATTATTTTATTTCACCATTGTGTTTATCAAAACTCATAATTATAAAAAAACACATTTTGGTCATTTTGTTTTACGTTAAGGTTATTGTGTAATATATTTTTAGTCATTGTGTTTTACGTTCAGCTTATTTTGAAATAAATTTGTTTTTGTTTTATCATTATGATTTACATATAAAAAGTACGTGATTATGTTGTCTTTTTTATTCGTTTTAAAACTCATTATTTTACGAAAAAAAATAGCGAAACACAATGGCGAGCAAAAAGACACATTAACAAACAAAAAAACATATTTGTGAACAAAAAGGCACAATAACGGAAAAAAAACGACGTAATTTTGGTGTAATTATAACATTATACCCGTTTAAAAAAAAACGCTCGTTTTTTGGTGTAATTTTTTTGAGAAATAATATTTTATATAAAAGTTATGACCATTCAAAAAATGAGAAAAATTGATAAAAAGTCTACAAAAGTGTATATGATTAAAATAAGTTTTCAATAACTTTTTAATACAAGTTTGATCTCAAGTTCTCAACCATGAACCATTAAGTTATATATCCAGTGGCGGACCTAGAAATTTTTTTCATGGGTCATGAATTTTTTATTATCATTTGAGGATTGCTATATAATAATTTTTTTTTCACTTCTATTCAGATCAGAGTATGTCTAATAGGGTCAGGTCATGTTAAACAAAAACAAACAAACAAACATAGCTAGTAAAATCTCACTTTTAAGTAGGGTCTGAGGGGAGAGATAAATACAAACCTTACCCCTACCCAGAATGGGTAGAGAGACTGCTTTCGAAGAGACATCCGGGTCAAAAATTTTATTATTATTATTATTTATTTATATTTTATTTTATTTATTATTATTTTTAATTTTATTATTTATTATTATTATTATTATTTCTTTTTGTTTGTTGTTTTTTTTTAATGTTAAACAAAAACAATCAAACTAAATTTTGATATATAAAAATATAATAATAATATAATAAATTTAAATTTGTTCTTCTGTATGGCAAAATAGGTGGGTTACGTAACGAGTTAGAACGAATGTGGGTCAGGATTGATGCATGTCAAAATAGGTTTTAAGCAAAATAAGTATGGGTGAAAACAAATCATTTTAAAAAACATCAATTTTGTTTAAGTTAAAGTGAATTATAACTAAACAAATACTTTAATTGAATAATTTTTAGTGATTCTTTCTAGATATATTATTGATTATTCTTGCCCGTTTGAATTCATTAAATTCACATATTTTTTAAGTTACTCATCTTGACCAGTATTGCGTAAAGATGTTACACATCTTAACTCATTCTATGTTATATTGTTACACATTTCAACCAAAAATACAATAATTGTTTGCTTAATCCAAGCATGTATTATGTTATGAGCTAAGAGCCTAATATTGTCATGCTTAGTTGTTCGTTATAGGGTTTTATTTTTAAAAATTAACCAAAACAACATCTATGAAGACTTTTTAAGTGCCTCTTTCTCAAAAAAACAAGTATAACTATCACTTAAATTCTCAACACAAGTTTGATTATGCAAATCTAAGATGGGCAATTTCAAAATTTTAAGGGGGCAATTTCAAAATTTTAACATATATATACTACTGAAAAAAAAAATGCTAACCTGAAATTTGCGAGGTGTCACATTAAGTAGGTACACCATTGTATATATCTATTTGCTAACAATGATTCTCAAACTTCTTACAAATTTAATCTTTTTTACTACAACCTCATTATATATATATGTATGTATGTATGTATGTATGTATGTATGTATGTATGTGTGTATAAAATTCCTCTGTGTTAAGGAAACATGATGTATGAAAAACGAATTATCAAATACAACGGATCTAAGTCATCTAACCATTTCAAATTCCAAAAATACCCCGCAGCCCCACAATGAGACCTTATGGTTTCTAAGAGTAAACCCAAAACAAAGTGGTAGGGTCCATAATCCATACAAGTTGCTGCGGATGGTTTTCCTGGAAATTTTACAGCTATTTAATTTCATTACTTTAAATTCTTATTAAGTACCCGAAAATATTTAAATTTTAAGGCTTTTTTGTAAGAGGGGTTATATGTTTTTTTGAATGGCTTTGTACAACGACATAAGACGGGATTTCAACCTTATTCTCGGATTTGACGCTGGAGGGCGTATGCACGAGCTGACGAACACACCCAAGGAGAAACCCCACAACTGGATAAACCCCCTGACCTTGCCTTAACAAATATGTATCAGATTCGAATCCTAGACCTCCCATAGATAAAGCGAAGGAAGTAACTAGAGGTGTTTATTGGGTCGGATAACGAGCTATTCGGGTTTGAAAATTTTTTGGTCTATTTGAAACCTGACCCGAAATACCAGAATTCATGCATCCGAGTAACCCATTAGTTGAAGTTGAAGATTGAGTCGGTTAACTCTTAAAAAAATTTACAAATCAGAAATCAAACAAACAATAAAGCTTGTAAAAAAAAAATAAATTATTTGATTTAAGTTTCCATCCGAACATGAACCAAAATATTTACGCTTTGATATTATTACAAAAGGCCTCAACTATTGATACTTTCGCATGTTTTAGAAATGTGTTGTCAAAAAAAATTATTTCTGTACGGTGTAAAAGAGAAAGAATATACTTTATGTCGACACTATATTTCAAGTCCAAGAATCAATATGAAATCAACACACATGCACCACACAATACGTGAATAGCTCTCACGTTATATTAATCAGAAAAATATCTCAAAAACTGATTACAAAAGAATCTGTAAAACTCTATTTGACTCTCATATCATAACTCGATATATATAGCCAAACTATGGATAACCCTGACTTGGTTTCCACGCAACAAACAATGAGAAATACACGGACTCTTTTGTTTATCTAAAACCAAGCTCCACCAACTTGTGAACTTGATTTGTGAATTACTTTAATACCCTTCAACATTCACCCCCTTAATTCGCAAATTCGAATCTCGGAGGTCTTCAACTCCCATCAGTTCCTTCATTTCCTTGAACTTGGTTCGGGCCAACGGCTTGGTGAGAATATCCGCCTTTTGTTCATCACCACTTACATGTTCTACTGCTACTTGCTTCTTTTCGACACATTCTCGTATGAAGTGATACCGGGTACTTATATGCTTACTTCTCCCATGGAATACCGGGTTCTTCATAAGTTGAATAGCCGACTTGTTATCTACTAGGAGACATATCCTTTGTTCTTCTTCTCCAGTGATTTCACTTAGCACACCTCTTAGCCAAATTGCTTGGCATGCCGCAGAAGTGGCGGCCATGAATTCGGCTTCACACGAAGAAAGAGCAACCGTGCTTTGCTTCTGTGAGCACCATGATATAGGTCCAGATCCGTAGTAGAACACATACCCGGTCGTGCTTCGTCCATCATCCGGATCCGTGTTGTGACTACTGTCACTATATCCGACAAGATCTTTCGGTTTTCCTTCTTTATCCTGCTTGTATACTATACCATGACCCAGAGTTCCTTTTACATATCGGAGAACGTGTTTCATGAGCTGAGCATGTGTTTGCTTTGGCTCATGCATATATCGGCTTAGAATTCCAACCGAGTAAGCTAAATCCGGTCGAGTATGCAACAAATACCTCAAGCAGCCTACTATCCTCCTGAACCAGGTTGCGTCAACAGGCTCTCCTTGTTCATCCTTCCCTGTTTTCATTCCCGGCTCCATAGGACATTTTGACGGATTAGAGTCCTTCATTCCGGATTCTTTTAGGATCTTTCTCGCATAGCTTTCTTGTCTTATTTCAACACCTTTTTCGTTCTGATTGATCTCCAAGCCAAGATAGTATGTAAGTCTTCCAAGATCGCTCATCTCAAACTTTGTCTGCATTTGTCTCTTGAAATCGAGTATCTTGGCGACCTCCGATCCGGTAACTAGTAAATCGTCCACATACACAGCAACGACTAAGCTAGACCCATTTGTGCTCTTCGTGTAGACAGCATTTTCTTGGGAGCATCGCTTGAACCCAAATTGCTTCAGTATGTTGTCTAGCTTGGAGTTCCACGCCCTTGGTGCTTGCTTTAGGCCGTATAAAGCTTTTTCAAGTCGATACACTAGCTGTTCCTTCCCCTTACACTCAAAGCCTCTTGGTTGTTCAACAAAGACTTCCTCTGAGAGTTCCCCATGAAGGAAGGCGGACTTTACATCTAAGTGATGTAATTCCCAGCCTTTAGAAGCTGCTATAGCAATGATTAACCGAATTGTTTCAAGGCGTGCGACGGGTGCAAAGACCTCTTCGAAGTCGATACCGTGTTTCTGTACGTACCCTTTCGCTACTAACCTTGCCTTGTGTTTGTTTATCGTTCCATCTGGATTTCTTTTGAGCTTGTAGACCCACTTCAAACCTATCGCCTTACACCCCTTTGGGAGAGTTACGAGGTTCCACGTTTTGTTCCGGTTGATAGACTCAATTTCAGCTTCCATTGCTTGAACCCAGTTCTTGTCTGTTTTTGCTTCATCAAACGTGCTTGGTTCCCCGTCTTGTAGTAATAACAGATCCTCGTTTCGTGATCCAATCTTGATCCGATCATCAAGGACATAGTCGCTTAGATGAGCTGGGACTTTTATTCGACGGTTCCCGCGTCTGGGATTGTTTGATGCTGAGGCACGATCTTCATCACTGGATTCGTTATCATTTGACCGGTCGCCCCCACCTCCTTGAGGAGATGTGTTTTCATCTTCTGGTGGTGGATTGACTGCTGCATGGTTTGTTGGCGGGTTCTCAGAGGAACCTGAAGAACCTGAGTTTTGTCTTGTGCTGCATGGATCAGCGGCTTCTTCGTGAATTGAGCTCGGCTCTTCCCCCCAATTTACGTAGAAGTTTTCCCATGCACGTGATTTCTCATGACTTACAGCACTGAAATCCTCCCATCCCTTTTCTTCATTGAAGATTACATCGCGACTTATTACTATTTTCCGTGTTTGTGGGTCGCACAATCGGTATGCTTTAGATCCGATTTCCATTCCAAGGTGAATGAGAACTCGTGAGCGGTCTTCCAGTTTCTTGATGCCTGGTGTAGTATTTTTTGCATAAGCCAGGCATCCGAATATTTTCAGATGGGCTATATTTGGCTTTCTTCCTTTGTAGGCTTCGTATGGAGTTTGGTTGTCGAGGGCGCGGGTATGGACGCGATTTATAACATAGGTTGCATGTCTTACCCCTTCCCCCCACATGTAATTTGGCACCTTCGTTGCTTTCATCATGCTTCTAGTC
The DNA here is from genome assembly GCA_009363875.1 of Mikania micrantha. Classification (NCBI taxonomy): domain Eukaryota; kingdom Viridiplantae; phylum Streptophyta; class Magnoliopsida; order Asterales; family Asteraceae; genus Mikania; species Mikania micrantha. Next base: position 49,670,761 of record CM018689.1, on the reverse strand, counting down.
ATTTCCATAAGGGTTCGATTTCGCCGCTCGACCACCCCATTTTGTTGCGGGGTGTAAGGTGCGGTTAGTTGTCTGTTGATCCCTTCTTTACTGCAGAATTCTGTGAACATATTCGATGTGAACTCCCCTCCTCGATCTGTTCGGAATACCTTGATGGAATTGCCTGTCTCATTTTCAGCTTGCGCCTTGAAGCTTTTGAATGACTGTAGTGCGTCGACCTTTCTTTTCAACATAAAAGTCCACATATATCGTGAGTAATCATCAATTATTACAAAGATATATTCATTACCTGCCAATGTTGGCGGAGATATGGGGCCGCATAAGTCACCATACACCAGTTCAAGGGTCTTGTTTGCTCGGTACAGGGTTGCCTTTGGGAAGGTCGTTCTTGTCTGCTTTCCTATTAGGCAGGAGTCACAGAATCTGTTAGGGTGAGCTATCGTGGGCAGGCCAGCCGTCATTCTCTTGTGCGCCATCAGCTTCATTGTCTCGAAGTTGATGTGCCCAAGTCTTGCATGCCACTTCCAACCATTGTCTTCTAGCTTCACTTGTAAGCACTCAGGGCTTCCTGGTTTTAGTTGCACTTTGTAGAGTCTGTTTTTCGTTCTTGGTACTCGCATCAGCAGTTTGCCGGAGTTGTCAAGGAGTATCAAGTAGTCATCTTTTATCCTGGTCTCGCATCCATTCTCGCTGGTTTGCCCCAAACTAATGATGTTGGTTCTGAGATCAGGAATATAGTAGACGTCTGTCATCACCCTTTGTTCTCCGTTTCTTCCTTCAAAAATTATTGACCCTTTCCCATGAATTTCTACACAGGAATTATCGCCAAATTTTACTCGCCCAGTGATTCTTTCATTCAGTTCTATGAAGAACGAACGATTCCCGGTCATGTGGTTACTAGCTCCGTTGTCTAGATACCATACATCGTTCAGGCTTGGTTCAGCTTCGTAGCGTTTTGGTATCAAATTTTCTTCGTTTAGGAATACTGTTTCTTGGCCACACTTCATCATAAAGAATCTTGGATCCACGTCATTTGCTTCATTAAGGTTTGCCTCCTCCTTCTTCTGTTTACGATCCGGGCACACAGATGCGAAGTGACCCATCTTATCGCAACGGTAACATTGGATTTTGGACCTATCTTTTCCTTTTCCTTTACTTGAATCCTCTCTATGATTCTTCTGTTTGTATTCCCGGTTTTGGCTGCTGTCACTGCCCTTTCCCTGCCATCTTGAGGTTCCATGATTAGTTTTTCCTTGTTTCTTGGCTGGGTCAAAGTGTGATTTGGAGCTGGACTCTGCCTTTTGAAATAGCAGTTTCTCGGCTGCGTTCTCGTTCGGAGACATGCGCCCTATAGCTTCTTCGAACGCTTTGAGTCTCCCAATCGCTTCTTGGAAGGGCATTGAGTTTAGATCTGCAAATTGTTGAATTGTTGCAACTATAGTGATAAATTTTCCAGGCACCGAGCGCAACAATTTTTGGACGAGTTTCTTTTCTTCGAATGCATGACCGAGGGTATTGGCTTTGGACACGATCTGTTGAATCTTGGATGCAAAGGCTTCGATAGTTTCTTGGCTTCCCATCTTCAGTGATTCAAACTCAGCATGTATTGTTTCCAATCTTGCTTCCCGAACTCGGTCTACTCCCACATATCGGGTCTTCAAAGCATCCCAAATTGCTTTCGCAGTTGTGAATTGGGATACCTGGAGAACAAGGTCTTCTGGAATGGATTGGAGAAGTAGAGCAATCGCCATATCGTTCTTCTTTGGATCTACCAACGTTAAGCCTATGGGCTCAATTGCTGGAAGGATTCCATGCACTCGAAATACTGCTTTAATCCTTACCGCCCATGCGTTATAGTTTATCGCATTCAGCATGGGGCAATTTAGTGATGTCGTATTCCGCTCAGGTGCAGCGCCTCCTTGAACGACAACTTCGTCTGCCATTGTGCTCTTCTCTCTCTTTCTTTAGCCAAGTGTTTTTGATCCTGTCCTTCGGATCACGTTCCGGTCGAACCCGTCTTGGTTCGATCGCTTGGTTTAAGAGTTGCTTGTTGCGAATCAGACCCTTGTACGCAGTCTGTCTTCTTCACGATCTTCAACTCCTATGTTGATAATTGATTTCAAACTTGAACGTGACTCTGATACCAATTCAAGTCCAAGAATCAATATGAAATCAACACACATGCACCACACAATACGTGAATAGCTCTCACGTTATATTAATCAGAAAAATATCTCAAAAACTGATTACAAAAGAATCTGTAAAACTCTATTTGACTCTCATATCATAACTCGATATATATAGCCAAACTATGGATAACCCTGACTTGGTTTCCACGCAACAAACAATGAGAAATACACGGACTCTTTTGTTTATCTAAAACCAAGCTCCACCAACTTGTGAACTTGATTTGTGAATTACTTTAATACCCTTCAACAATATTGACTTTAACAGCTATTTTCTTTTCAATTAGAAGTTGGTTCACATCTTGTCTCTCATTCTTCTGTTTAAACATATACACATTTTAATGATCATCTGGTGAAATTTTCTTCAAAAAAAAAAAATATTTGATTTTTTAGGATCAGAGAAGATCTTTTCTTCGATGGCTTCTTCAAGTTCCTACGATCACAACAAGAGCTACTTGTACGATGTGTTTTTGAGCTTCTGTGGTGAAGACACCCGCAAGAACTTCGTTGATCATCTTTATGCTGCACTTGATCAACAATGTATTTGCACCTTTAAGGATGATGAGAAACTCCAGAAAGGAAGAGACATCAGTGATGATCTCCTGCAATCAATTGAAGAATCAAGATTCTACATCATTGTGTTCTCCAAACGCTATGCGTCTTCATCATGGTGCTTAAACGAGCTTCTGAAGATCATGGAGTGTCATAAGACGAAGGATCACACTGCTTTCCCTGTGTTCTATGATGTCGATCCCTCTGAGGTTCGAAAACAAAGCGGATTAGTTGGAGAGGCACTTGCCAAACATAATAAGAATGCGTCAGAAGTTGAAAAATGGAGAGAGGCTCTTATGGAAGCATCCAATTTGTCTGGTTGGGATGTGAGGAAGACTGCTGATGGGTACTCCCTTTGTTATATCTCATGTTATAGTTTTTATTTATAAACTAAATTTGAGTCTATGAAAGATGAACATTGAAACATGAAGAATAATTATTAAGTGAAAATTACCAAATCGGTCATTGTTTGAACAATTTTTTACCAAACTAATCACTCGAATTTCGGCCACGCCATGCCATTTTTCTGTACTTTTGTAAACATGTGGCCCACACGTCGGCGGCTTTGACGAGGTCTAAATGGGTGTCTTAAGACCCCTTTTCTGCCGATGTCTTAGACGCCGCTTTAAACGCCGCTTTAGACGCCGCTTTAAACGCCGCTTTAGACGCCGCTTTAAACGCCACTTTAGACGCCCTTTTTCTGAACTTTTTGTAAACATACGGCGTCTAAAGTGGCGTCTAAAGAGGCTTCTAAGGGGCTGGAATTTGAGTCATTAATTTAGTAAAAAATTGGTCAACAATGGCTGATTTGGTAATTTTCCCAATTATTAATATATGTTGGTTTTTGAGAAAGCTAATTGAATCTTCTTCCATGATTTGCAGACATGAAGCCAAAGTCGTAAAATTAATTGTTGAGAAGGTTTCATCAGAGTTACGCCCCCTTGATTTGAACGTTGATGAAAGTTTAGTAGGCATGGAAAAAAGGATGAAAGATCTTGAATCATATTTAGAGATTGGCTCGAATGATGTAAGAATTATTGGGATCAAGGGCATGGGAGGTGCCGGGAAAACAACATTGGCTCGAGCTATTTTTGATAAAATATCCTTCAATTTCGAAGATGCTAGCTTTGTTGAGAACGTGAGGGAAACAACCTCTCAATCCGGTTTAAAGAAGGTGCAAAAACAAGTTCTTAGAGATGTCTTGAAGGATAACATCACTGTAAAAAGTGTTCATGAAGGGAAAAACTTGATAAAAAAGAAGTTACGTGGTAAAAAGGTTCTTATTGTTCTCGATGATGTGGATAGTGAAGAGCAGCTTGAGGAATTAGCCGGTGATCCTAACTGGTTCAAGCCGGGAAGTAGAGTTATAATTACAACTAGAGATGAGCAAGTGTTCAACACATACACAGTGAAGTGGATTATTGATGTAACTCTGTTGTCCGATGAGGAAGCGATTCGGCTCTTCAGTAGGCATGCCTTTAGGAGAAATAATCCAAGTCAAGAGTATGAAACGCAATCACATGAAGTTGTACGTTATGCTGCTGGTCTCCCCTTAACAATCAAAGTCTTGGGTTCATCTCTCCGTGGTAAAAACAAGCCTGAATGGAAAGATACAATATCAAGGCTCAAAAAAATACCATTGAAGGAAACCCTTAAAAAGTTGGAACTAAGCTATGAAAGCCTGGAGGATGATTACAAGGAAATGTTCCTAGATGTGGCATGCCTCCTTAGGCATTGGCGTAAAGACGCAGTAATAGAAGTGTTTGAAAGCTGTGGATTTCATGCTATAAATGGTTTGAGAGTTCTTGAGCAAAAATCTCTAATCAGAATTGTAGGAACGTATGAAGGTGGATATATAAGCATGCATGACCATATAGTAGAAATGGGAGAGAATATTGTACGCCGTATGCACCCGGATGAGCCCAGCAAACATAGCCGACTGTGGGTTCAGGAGGAAATTAAACATGTCTTGGCTAATGACTTGGTAAGAGTCCATTTTACATGTATGGTGAAGATTGAATGATTATTTAATATTTTTCAGTAGACATGATACAAAATTTAATGACAGCTTTTCTTGAACTACAGGGTACTGAAGCAACACGTTGTATGTCTCTAGAAGTCACTACTGATGGGATTGTTTTGGAAAGTCTAAAAAAAATGAAGAAACTTAGATGTCTTATTATTGGCTATACCGTCTTAGTATTATATAGTTATCATGTTAAGATTGATGAAGCTCCGCAGTACTTTCCAAATTCGTTACAATATCTGTCTTGGAATGGATACCCTCATCGGTGTTTACCAAAAACCTTTGAAGCAAATAATCTTGTTGCACTTAGAATGCCTCACAGCAAAATCGAACAACTTTGGAACGAAGGAAGGGTAATACGGCTAATTGGTTGCTTAAAATTACAATATTGATACACACACATATTTATTTTGGCTGGTTGTGACAACAAATGTTTTACCTTATTTTTTATCTTATAATAATAATAGGTGTATGTTTTTTCTTTTTCTTTTTTTTAATTAATGTAGGGTCCACTTACATTAATAAAAAATAAGAAAAAACCTAAACTTTTAGATTTACTTTAATGTGGGCGAGCCATTGATTTGTAATCTTGAAAATAAATATGTGGTCCATATTAACGCACATTAAAAATGATTTATTTATTCAAAATATGTGGTCCACATTAACCCACATTAAAAATGATTTGTTTATTAAAAACCTAATTTTTTATTCAGGTTTAATTTGGACCACGTATTTATTTTTAAGATTTAAAATCAATAGCTTACATAGATTTTAATGGTATACTCTCTAAGATTGGGTTTTTATAGGATTCAATCCCTATATACCCACACACATATATTTATTTTGGCTGGTTGTGACAACAACAAATGTTTAACCTTATTTTTTCACCTTATAATAATAGGTTATGAAGAAGCTCAAATTTCTTTTTCTAGGATTTACAAAGTTGAAGAGCCTTGACCTTTGGCTCATGCCCAATCTTGAGCGGTTAAATCTTGAATTTTGTTCAGATTTGGTAAAACTTGACGTGCATGGTGGATGTCTAAAAAGCCTCGTCTACCTAAACTTAAAAGGTTGCATAAATTTGAAATCGACTCTTTTTATTGAGCATCTGGAATCGCTTGAGGTTCTTTATTTAGATGGACGGAATTTGAAGGAAATTCCTAATTATATAACAACAGGGAAGTCCAACAATAGTTTGCTAGAGCTTCATATTTCAAGTGGCTATCAGATGGAAGAAGTACCCTCATCGATTGGATATCTTCATAATCTTGTCTCTCTAAGCATCAATAGTTGTGTGAGACTCAAGATTCCTTCGGGAAGCATTTGTGGTTTACAACATTTGAGAACTCTTGACCTTAAGTCCACTCGCATTAAGGAATGGCCCGATGACATTGGCCAGTTGAAATGCTTAGAGAAGCTTGATTTATCATATGCATCTTTTAAACATCTCCCTGGTAGCACTTGTAAGTTGAAACATCTGAAAATCCTAATTCTTCGTTGGTGTAAGCTTCTTGAGAAGTTACCTGACGATGTTGGCCAATTGAAATCCTTGGAGGAATTGGATCTAAGTTATTGCTATAATTTAAGATATATTCCAAGCAGCATTTGTAAGTTGAAACATCTCAAAGACTTGAACCTTAATGGATGTAGAAGGCTTGACAAACTGCCTGACGATATGGGAAATTTACAATGCTTACAATTATTAGACATTAAGGAAACTGGCATAACTCATCTTCCTCCTAACATTTCTTTGTTGAAAGGTTTGAAAATCTCCAAAACTGAAGTAAAAAGGTATGAAGTAAAAGATGACGATTTTATCCAATTATGCTTCAATTTTGTTTCTAAAAATCCACAAATACAAGGGTTTCAACAATGAACAACTCTAGGGCATTGGGAACTTTTAGAAGAGCTAAATTTAAGTTATACAGATGTTAAACATCTCCCAAATAGCATCTGTATGTTGAAACATTTGAAAAATCTCATTCTTCAAAGATGTGTACTTCTTGAAAAGTTGCCTGATAATATTGGTGAGTTACAATCTTTAGTGGGATTATATTTATCCACGTGCTATAGTATAAGAGAGATTCCTAACAGCATCAGTATGTTAAAACAACTTAAAATATTAGACCTTTGGCATTGTTTCTGTCTAGAGAAGCTTCCTGAAGATATTGGCCAATTAGAAAATTTGGAGGAATTATATATAACAAGGTGCTATAATATAAGGCAGATTCCTGACAGCATTTGTTTGTTGAAAAAATTAAAAAAGTTGGAGCTTGAAGGCTGTAGGAGGCTTGAGATGCCGTCTCGTGAGCTCGAAGATTATATATTTGGGATCTTGGCATAAAAATCTTCATGGAGCAATTTTTTTTGTGGAGAAGCCTGAAGATCTATGGATTCATATCAAAAGATTGATTCATGTCATACCTAAAATTCAGATGAGTCACTAAAAAGGTACTCTCTCTATCAGCTAACATTTACTTGCCTTTCATTTAGAAAACTTATTTAATAATAGACAGATTTTTGACTTTGAAAAGTCAACATATACTGAAACTAGGTATAGATTCACTCTACCAGGGTCGCTCTCGAGAAATAAAAAAATGGAGGCCTTGGGTGAGAAAAAACTAGGCCCTTTTAAAAAAAAACTAACTTAATTAATAATTTATATATAAAATGCTAATAATATTAACATATTTATTAAAAAAATATATAAAACCATAGTATTGTAGCATAATAATATATTTTAAATAACTAATTGGCAATTTAAAACTAGACAATTAGGCATATATGTAACATGTCATGAAATGTCATTTTTATTAAGTTTTTGAATTGTTTATGAAAAACACTGTCCACATGATTTCTATTTTCTAAAAAGACAGATAAAAATGGGGGTGTTCATTGAGTTAGATAACGGTTTATTCGGATCAGGTTGTTCAGATTTGAAAATTTTAAGACCCTATTCAAAACCCGACCCGAATTTGAAAATTTTCAATCCGATCCGAATCTGTCCGAAAACCCAAATAAACTTATTTTTTTCATAAGAATAATCCGAACAACCCGTATAAACTGTTTATTCGGGTTATTCGGATTGAATTCGGATATCCAATCCGATCCGAATTCGGAAAACGGATATCCGATCCGAATCTATCCGAATATCCGAATCTTTAATTCAGATCGGTTTTTCAGGTTTCTGATACGATTCAGATTTCGAATTTTTTCGGTTTTTGGATTTTTTTGAAAACCTCTAGATAAAACACCTTAATTAAATAAGAGATGCAATAAGTAGACAAATTTGTGCGTCACACAAGCAATCCCAAACATTATCTTAGTTCCATTCTAATTTTTAAACTTGTACGTATGCATAGCCCACGTGAGTGATGTTTTTAAACAAAAACATGACTTTAAAGTTTAAACATAATTGAAACCACAAGTTCCTGCTTCGTTTGCGACAACAATTTTCCAATTTGAGGTTTTTTAGCAAGAAAATTAAAAAGTTACGAGGTACAATTATCTTCTTCCAAAAACGTTCAAACAGAGGTGTATAATAGAAATTTATTCTTATCTATTTTAATAAACAAAGTTATTCTAAATACACATGTCGTGTTTCTTATAGTACCTAAACTTTTATTTTCCTCCTCTCTCATATGAAATGATAATATTAGATGTTAAATATACTTTTTATATATTTTAAAAGTATAAAAAGTTTTTTAATACATTAAAAATATATTAATTTTAAAAAGAATTAAAAAAATCAAATTATTATAAAATATAAAATTTCAAAAACAGTTTTTTAAAATGACCCATAAATTAATAAAGAGATGCCTCAAGACCTTAAAACGTTAACCTGCTTGTGCCTCACTAGGGATGAGATCGGTACCATACCGGTACCGTACCGGTACCGATACCGAAAATACCGGTACCGGAATTCTTGAAAAATGGGTACCGATACCGGTACCGAAACATTAGGTACGGTACCGGTTCGGTATCGGTACCGGTATTTTCGGTGCTTTACCGGTTTTGTACCGTTTTCTCAATTTTTTGTTGAGATGAAGATGAAAAATATTAGTCTTGAAATTATAGATGTTATTATGTCATAATTATAAGAAAAATATATGCATATGAATGCATCATATGAATACATTATAAAAAAATCAAGTTCACAAAACGAAGAATTACAAACTATAAAATTTGAACGTATCGTCCTTTCGATTTCTATAGTATTTTTTATATTTAATAATTAAAATATTAATTAGGTGTTAACGCATCATGGTAAATATTTTTTAAACTACACTAGATTAGTAAATAATCAAATTCAAAACAAAAAATATCTATATTCCGGTACCGGTACCGTTTCGGGAATTTTCGGTATTTTACCGGTACCGGTACCGGTTAGTACCGCTACCGAAACTTGAGAAAATGAAGTACCGTTACCGGTACCGAATCTACCGGTACGGTATCGGTTCGGTACGGTACCGGTACGGTACCGGTATTCGGTATAAAAATCTCATCCCTATGCCTCACGTCTCATGCCTCGTGCGCGCCTCAGGCACTCTTTTTAAAACTAAGATTAATTGTGATATTAAATGTATGTGCTTACTATCTTAGATATTTGTTATTCTTTAATCAATAATTCAAGTGAAATCAAAACAAATATGCAATTTTAGCTTTTCAAAAAAAAAAAAGTTAAACAGAAGACTCACTTAAATCGCGAAAAGAGCATCTCAGATTTTAGTTTGTTTAGGGCCTACAAAATGATTGGACCGTCCCGCATAAAGTTAGCGTTTCAAAGAACGCAAAAGCTAGGCATGGGTCAATAACTCTGGCCCACTCCTCCTATTTAGCCCACTAATTAAGAAATAATTAGGTCCGGTTTATTTGTTTTAATTTAACTATCTCGTGCACCAGAATTATTGTAATATTTATCTTAGGTTTTAGAAAGAATAAATTAGATCACATAAACACTCCTTAACAAGACTTGTAATATTATTTGTAAATATTTTCAAATACAAGGGTTTCAACAATTAAGAATTATTGACCTTGGTAGATGTGGCATAGAGGAAGTTTCTAGGCTCTTGGGTATTTGGAACTTTTAGAAGAGCTACATTTAAGTTATACAAATGTTAAACATCCACTGATAGCATTTGTATGTTGAAACACTTAAAAAATCTCATTCTTGAAAGTTATGTACTTGAAAAGTTGCCTAACAATATTGTTGAATTAGGATCTTTAAAGAGATTCTACTTATCCAGGTGGTATAGTATACGAAAGATTCCTAACAACATCAGTATGTTTAATCAACTTAAAATATTGTACCTTTGGCATTGTTTCTGTGTTAAGAAGCTTCCTGAAGATATTGGCTAACTAGAATATTTGGAGGAATTATATATAACAAGGTGATATAATATAAAACAGATTCCAAACCACATTTCTTTGTTGAAAAATTTTAAAAAGTTAGGAGCTTGAAGGCTGTAATAGGCTAGAGATGATGTCTCACGAACTCGAAGATTATCTTTTTTATATTTTGAATGACAACAGTCGATTGGTTGGTACGCCCACTAAGGAAGCTCATACATCAACCACACTATCTCACCAATTCATGAGGAAACCGACAACCATGGTGAAACCTCACAGAGTTACGATTAGAATCTGAGATCTCAAGAGGCCGAAGCTCCATCTCTCACTCTCTATGCCATTGAACCATAAGGCTATTGACACTTGAAGAATATATATTTGGGATATTGGCATACAAATCTTCATGGAACAGTTTTTTGATGAAAAGCCTTAAGATCTATAGATTCATGTCAAAAGATTGATTCATATTACAAATTACATTCATAGAAAGGTACTCCCTCTATCAGCTAACTTTTAATTGCCTTTCATTTTGTAAATTTTTTAATTATAGACAGATTTTTGACTTTGAAAGGTCAATATGAACTGAAACTCGATATGGATGTACTCTACTATGACAAATTATCTTTCTTTATTTTCTTTTTTCAACTGATTTTTAGGTTTTTCAAGTTGTAAAGATTTACTGGTGTATACTGAACCCATTTTACTAAATGGATTACAGATCAACAAATGTTGTTATATTGTTAAGTAGTTTAATTGCTAATATATGAATGATGCAGGTACTGTGATTCGTTCAAGAATTCAATAATTTGACCAAACGTCAACTGTCAACACTTAAACATGTAATACCCTTAGAATCTCCATGGACTAATGAAATCAGAATCACCTCCTTTTGTGCAAAACTAAAAAAATTTATGTTTCATTTAAACTTGTGAACAAGGTTTGACTACTATGGAAAGTCAAATTAAAGTGATTTTCAATGAATTCAACCTATTTGCATCATTATATTCTACTAATTTCCAACATACAACTCTGTTAAATAACTCGACACCGTATACCTATTAATTTTCTTGCTAAAATTGCCTTGAGTTAACGGTGCATATGTTTTTTTTTTTAATTTTATTTTCAAGGTTGGCATAAAAGAGACTCAAATTGGAAAATTATTGTCGCAAATGACAAAGGTACATGCGGTTTCAATTATGTTTAAGCTCAATGTATATTTTAATATTTGTATAAACATCACTCATGTGGTAAATATTCTCATAATAATGCTACTCCTATGCATACGTACATGTTTAAAATGGAACTAAGGTTATGTTTTGGTTTGCTTATTAAACAAGTTTGTCTACTTAAGTTGCTTTGAATTTTATTATATATAAAAAAAATTTCAAACAAAACATCATTTATTCTGTGAAAAAACATCATTTATTCTGTGAAAAAACATCATTTTGCTATATGTATCTTATATGTAAAATTATTTTTAAACAAAACTTCATTTTGTATGTAAAAAAATAATTGTCACAATAATTATGTTCTGTTTTGTTTATTGACTAATTTTATCCTAATTATTATCGATTTATGAATTTTTTATATGTATAAAGGCCTTATTTTATTGATCCATTTTAGAACTTGCACATAATACTCAAAATAACCGAAGACAGTCCTGATCATTGTGTTTACTTTTCTATCTAAATTTTCTCAAAAACCGGCCAATAAATAACCTAAAAATCTTGAATTTTAGTTGACATCACTGCTAGAAAATAACTTTTTACATATTACTAAAGTTATGCATGTTTACCCTTTAACATATTTCTCAAATCTACATCATTTCATGAAATTTGAAATCTTATCACCATAAGAAACATCGCTTAGGTATTCACCTCCTATCTACACATAAAAATAGTCCCACTACTACGAATTATACAATCACTAAAGGGATACACTCTAGTGCATATAATAGGTAAGTTCTGTCTATTCATGTTTCTTTTAGTGCTATTTTGGCTAACCATGCTGATGCTACTTATTAAATAACCGTCACATGAAATTACAGGTGCTAAAAGAGGTCGTGTGTAGGTCCAACCTGATACAAGCTCGGAAATTTGCGAAGCACCCAAAAATGACTTGAACTTAAAATCGTGCCAGAGATATGAACTCGAATTCGAACATGACACGAATATTTGTGAGTTGACACAAACATGACTCAGTTGACCAAAATTTTTTTATTATTTTTGGGTATTAATAGTTTAAAATTACAATTTTATAACAAGTACTAGAAATGTAAATAAAAAATGACATTTTAATTTAACATCCTATGTTTATATCTATTTTAAGGCATAAAACACATTTAAAAAATGATAATAAAAAATGACTAGGTTAAACATGTCAACTTGTAAACCTACTAAACACGACCTATTTAGATAAAAGGGTTTGAGAGTTCAGCCTGAACCTGTTTATACGAAACTTTCAATCCATGAATTTTGTGTCAAGTTAGTGTAATGTTTTCGTATGGTGTCAAATCCAAACAGGCATCGTTGAGACGGTGAGTAAATGTAGCCTACTTGCTCCTGTTTAGCCCACTAATTAAGAAATAATTATGGTCTTGTTCATTTGTTTAAACTTAACAAGCCCACCAGAATTATTGTAATATTTATCTTAGGTTTTAGAAATATTGCTAGTCAGGATTTGTAAACTTTGGTCTTACATGATTCTTTTAAATTTAATCAGTTAAGTTTAAAACTGATAAAAAGTTGACAAGGATCAACAGGCAGATATAATTCTAATGACGATATGACATGGAATGGTAAATCTAAATTCTTGGGCTTTAGGAAATAGCAAATTCCATGTTGTCTTTAGGAAAGGTAGATTTAATAAATACATATGTCACATTAAAGTCAAGAATAATTCAAGCAGAAGACTTGCATGAAGATGATGATTCATGTATCTAATCTTAAACCCATGTGTTCTTACTTCTTACCCACCACAATCTTATATGATCAGGTTTTCAATCTCGCGACAACTTTTCAAGATGTTACCAACTGACAATGTGATACGTGAACCGGAGCTCACAACATGTTGCATTAAGTTGGGGCAAACGGAAGTGATGATTAAAAGGCATCATCATTCACATTTCACAGGTGAACTCCATCCCAAGTTTAAGGACTTTATACTTGATGATTTTGTGTGTAGGTCGTTCAAAACTTTCATAAATGTATACTGGTCATCTTCCTTACCTAGACTTGTGTGTTTCATTAGCAATTATCTAAACAATGAATCAAAATTGAAAGGTTTACATGAACAAGAACTCTATATGGAATTTGATTTAACGTCAAAGTAGGTGGTGAGATTTAGTGGTGGTGAAGGAAGAGGGTTTGGCATGTTGCCGATGGTGGTAGTGGTGGTGGTCGGTGGCGAGATGAACACGAAGGGAGGGGAGGGTTGGGTGAGTAAATTTATCTTTAATGATCAAGTGAATCCCATTATTAATATAATGTTATTTTTATTATGGTCATTATTATGTTAAAAATATCAGACATTCACTACAAGCAAATCTTCTACTATATGTATAGTCTATAATATCCTGTTGTATTTTAATTAAAGTATCTAAATTATAAAAAGTTTTAATTAAAACAAAATACTTAATGAACTAATTTGTGTTTGCCTTTGTATATAAAAATCTGTTCATTTATATGAAAATTTGATGCAAAGTAGAAATAACTTGCCAGTTTGACATACAAATTGGTGTAAATATTGGAAGACCAAAATATGATTCTTTTGTGACACTTGTTACTAATATAAAACATGTGAGAGCTGGGTTGATAATCAATTAATCATCCAAGTCTTGGATACGTAGAACCATGTTTTATGTTGACTTAGTGCTTTAAATATATAAGAAATTAGGTTAATATTACAAGATAAGATATTTATAAAATAGTTAAAAATTCTTCTTTAAAAAAAAAAATACTTAATAAACAAGATATAAAATGCTTGCTTCAAACCATTGTCATACACTGTGTTCCCTCTCACGATACATAATAGAAGGATTTGGTTTTTATGACCAAAATATGTTACATGCAGCCCTCAATACGTATTATATATACATATATGTGTGTATAAATATTACGTATAAGCCTATCAGAAAAATACAAAATACGTATCTTAAATAATATTGCAATAAATGTTGACGATCGGTTGATCAGAATGTTTAAACATAAACCACAACTAGACACAAAAGAATAACCAAAAAATTAAAAATTAAAAAAATAATAACAATAATAATAATAATAATCATCATCATCGAACCCATGCTACTGCATCGATCTCGTCTCGTGCTGCCTTGTACAGTTCTAGTCTTTTGGCAATTTCTTGTCTCTTTGACATCAATGATGGATCTTCATCTAGCAATTCTTCTAGTTGTTTACCCTAAAAGTATGCCAGTTTTACACGTAGAGATTAGTTTGACTTTCAATAGTCAAACATTGAAAGTTAGATTAACTTTCTCTATAAGTAAAAACATGAAACAAAACAAATTTGTAAACAAGACTTACCTCCCTCCTTCCTATTTGTGTGTAGAAGTAACTTAAAAGATTTTGCTTAGCTTCTTTAACTTGACAATAAACCACTGCTTTTGGAATTGTGATCCTGAGCGTATTTGATACCATACCAATATAAGATGAAACGTTTGACCCGATTCTTCTAAAATGTGCTTCTGCATAACGGTCTGCTAATGGGTCAGACGGGTTCATGCGGTCTGGACCAGGTGGGTTTCTGTGGTCTCCAGGTGAAGGAGTGGGGCCCATTTTCTCCCCTTCCTGGGGAAGCTTACGGAAGAAATCAACAGTTAGATATGAAGATTCCATTTCTACCATTCTAACAACTGTCTTTTTACTCTCATCACGGAATTTTTCCAGTGCTTCACCAGCAGCTGCAGCAAGAGTAGATTGCAACGTTGGAAACCGCCTTAACTCCTGTTTTTATAATGTTTTAATGTTACTAGCGAAATCCAGCATTTATATTTTTTTCAATCTATAACCAGCATAATTATAATCAATTACAAATTGATTTACCTGGCTTGTATTTATCTCAAATTATTCATATATTCAAATATAATAAATGACTAAAAACAAGGTTGGTCAACTGGATAGAATCAGGTTGAAAGTGGACTAGCACACAACCAACTAAATCATTTCTATCAAGTTTAGATGATTATTGGTACCTTTTTTTCTATTCATGACTAACACATTAATCTATATATATGAATACTAACTACTGTTTCCTAGGTTTTGACCCATAATTCAAAACGACTCAGTTTAATCCAAACCCGTTTTTAGAACACCTCCTAGATCTTTTTTATCAAGAAACTAAGATTACTATTGTAAAGTTAATATTTTTAAATGACAATTAACTTGTTTATTATTAATATCTTCATTGTTAACTTGGATTGCGGGAAACGAGTTTAATAAGTGTGCTTCGAAAAAGTCTGACCTCAGTTTCTCCAATTGACTTTCTCACAAGTTCTTTTAGGACGAAATGCACCTGAAGATAAACATAAAATACTCACTTAATAAATTCATTTAGGTAGGTTGATGAAAAATTTATAACACATTGGAAACCAAAAGTTAAACAACTACTTACAGCATCTACAGAAGCTTCAGCTGGTCCCCTGAAATAATTCAATGATCCTTCAATAAGTCGTCTATAACCTTGTTCTGGAGCAATTAAATGTGGCTGATAACCGTCTGCCTCTGAAACAAGTTTCCTCACATTTTGTAAAGAAAGATGCTTATCAAATGGAAGTTTCCTTAAAGCAGCAGGAAGTTGATGGTCAAACACCCCATAAATCCGGTCACCTCCAGGCCGGCTGACATATAATAACAAATTCAAATTTTAAGAAATGCAACCAAAAAAGAAAAAAAAAATTAAGTATTTAGATACTACTTGATTTATTATTATAGAGATATTGCTTACCCTCCATCTAGATGTTCCTTAAATATTTTGTCAAAAGCACGACAAAGTTCCAAGATGGTGTAAAGTTGAGCCTGAAAGATGTGAGTTTAGAACTTTAGATTAATAGGAGAGAGTATAATGACACCTTTATTGGTAAAATATTAAAGATCAAATTTGCTTACTCCAGCATCAATTGCAATTGGTCTCCCAAGATGGTCTAACTCTGCTTCCATCTCATCAATACCTTTGTTTATCAGTGAAATGATGCCTGGTATTTTAGCTTTGATTACAGATTCCAAATGCTGCACATAGAAGTATTTTATTGTGTGGAAACCATTGTGCATGTGCCAAGTAAATATAATCCCCTGCTGTTCTACCATTGATTACTTTTAACCATTGTGTGAAAATCGGACTTTTGAATGTCTTCTTTATTTAAGAATATAATAAAGAGAAGGGAAATAAATTATATTGTGGAAAAATTATAGATAGGTTTGTGAAATTTGGTTAAATGTAGTAAATAAGCAATACCATTTCACCCTTAGATACTCAGTTCTGTTGCAACAAGCATGCAACCCATAATTATACATAAGCATATATCAAGAGCATAATTTTTGTCTAATCAATAATCAGTCCAAAAATGCAAATCCAAACACCCCCAATTAACCATAACTTGCCTGTGATAGAAGTTTAGCCAAATACTCAGAACCCATTTTGTTTGCTAAATGTCCATAATCAGGACTCGTGGCAAAATACTCCCGCTCCCTTCTCCTTGCATAAATCATATCAGTATTCTTGTTAATATCAGCTTGGGATCTATTTACAATTCCCACCCAAGGATGTTGAAGTCGATAAGCCCTTCCTTCAAGGACCTTTCAAAATACATTATTCATATTACAAACTATTTTTATAGGAATAAATGTCCTAAGATACATTTCTAATATTTATTAAAGTGATAACATTTATAAGGAGAAAATAAATATCTATTGAACTCACATCCAATGCATTAGTTCCCTTGTCCATCAAGTCAAGCTTAGTCAACACCCCAAACGTCCTCTCACCTAGTCAAGTTGACAAGGTTATACAGAAAATATATCATCATTCAATAAAATTACCCGAAAATAAAAAATATATACATTTTATCAAAAATATGTAAGCATACCCGATGGGTCCACCTCCCTAGCAAGTTTCATTGCATCAGATGTTGCTATATCTTGGTTGGCAGGAGAAATTGCCAGTATGATCGAGTTGGGCTGAACAAAATTAAGTAATTCGTTTATGTAAATAACTAAGAAATGGTTGAAAATTTAACAAAATGGTGATGCTAAGTCACTCACTGTCATCTTAAATAAGTGTTTTAATCTAGGCAGTCAAAGGCTTAACTCAATACGTAAGGGTGAGCTTGCCACCTAGGTGCAGCAACGAAGCTTCATAGGGGCCGGGGCGACCGCCCCCTCTTTTTTCCGTCCGTAGTGTTAATTTTTCGACCGAAATGTTATTTTTTGTTTTAAGTATTGGTTTCGTCCCCCTCACTTCAAAAAATTAGCATGTATTGTGGTTCCCCTAATTTTCACCCCCTCCTTTCAAAATGTTCAAGCTCCGTCACTACCTAGGCATAAAGGTGCTTAAATAGTGAGGGCCCAAGGAAAGCAAGTGCATGTGCATTCCAGGTCATTTTTAGCTGTTTTAGGCTGGTTCTAGGCCATGTTCAGATCAGTTTTAGTTACTTCAGACATGTTCAAACCGGTTTATTGCAAACTTTGTCCGGTGTTTTCAAATCTTTTGTGCCTATGGACCTTGACGGACACAAGGCATCAGGGTTCTTCCTCTTGTAAGCTCATAATAAACATGTCTCATATGTCTATGTACATGCATATACATATGTATTAAAATAACCAATACTTTGTTTTACTAAAGTTCATAAACATGAAATAAGACAGAATTATAATACCTTCTCAACATAAGTTCGAACCATCTTTTCAATGTCTTCAACTATAGATTCAGGTTGTCCCTCTGCAAAAGAAATGACTCTATATCAGATGAAGCTTAGATTAATCAAAATTATAATACGAAAGGTGGAGGAATGTACCAACAGCAACTTTAGTTAATCCTGGTAAATCAATTAGAGTTAAGTTGACAACTGAAAGAACAAGGTATCATGATATGAAATCAACATTGTGTCAGCAATAAAGATTAAGAATAGCTATTAATTTAAAATTGCAGTTAATCAAGAAGAAACATTATGTATATCAAGAAGAAACATACCGTTGGGGGAATAGATGCTGAGATGTATTGGGATTGGAGATATTTGTTTTGACTTCCCAGTGATTCGGTCTGTTTCATCTTGGATCTCCTTACGTACCAAAGCTGTGTATGAAATCAAATATGTATGTTAAACTTTACATTATTGTCACTGAAAATTGGAAGTTTATTTGAACTTTTATTATAAAAGAATCTAGAAGCAGTCACACTTCACATACAAAAATCAGTGAATCGCCTTCGTGGCATATGTCCAAACTCTGCATACTCCTCTTTTCGGCCCTCTGTTTTGTGTAACTGCAACACCAAAGGCCTCCTTGTAACAATCCCTGGTATATGCATGCATTCAGTATCTATCAAAAATGTTAAAAAAAAAAACTAAAAACATTTGCTAGTAAAATCAAAGATATAACTAACCAGATCCCCTAGGAAGAAAATCTCTCCCAACAATACTCTCAAGTACCGAAGACTTCCCAGAACTCTGTTACCAGGTCAAATTAATTTGCCAAACAAGAAGGTAAATAATCAGATATAGCCCAGAAATGAACATTATAAAGAGAAATAATCAATTTGAGCCTCATTCGATTAATATAACCATGAGATCCATCTTTCAATAGTCAAAATGGAAGCATAAGCATTAGGAACAGAATAAGAAACAAATCCAAAATTTAAAAATTTGAGGGTTGAAAGGTTATAATTCCTTCCTAATTTCAGTTCATGAGTTGAAGCAACCAAGTTTCAGTTTCAATTTAACTCCATTATTAATAATTCATTACTTCTGTTATGTTCATTGCTATGTTACTCTCATACTCTCTCTCTCACACACACAACAGATTTCATAATCATATCAATTTTATCTGCGATTAGCATGCAATTACACATCAATTGCAAGAAACGGATGACACCGATCAAAAAACTCAAGCATTCATCACACAAACAGTCATATTGTAAAACATTAGTAGCATAATCACATAAAAATTGCAGGAGAAGGTCAGAAGGGGAAAATAATAAACCTGACCACCAACGACGGCAACGGACGGAAGAGCATCCCAGAGAGATGAAAAGGCGGTGTCTCCACCGCCGTAGTCTCCGAGAGCAGTACAAGCTCGCTGAATTCGATTCACCAAACCGATCAAGCTCTCCATTGTCGCCATGATAACAGTTAGAGTTCTCCTTTTAGCTCAAATCAACAAAAGAAAAACCCTAGCAGAAACCGTAGAAAACCAAACGGACTAAAAGTTGGAATTTGGGATGAAGAATCGACGCAAGATTTAGAGAGAGAGTGAACCGAACCGTTGGAGTATGGAAAATGACTCATATGAGTTTCGTGTTCAAGTCTGCAACGGTATAAAGAGGGTTGGAGCGCTCGTCTTTTGGTTCCCTTGTATTAGTTTTTTTTTTTTTTTGAACTGCATTTTCATTCTCAACGTGTGAACCACTGATTTTCAGGTCACGTCACCAAAGTCTAGTTACCATGACCTCCGTTGAGACTCCACCACCACCCCAGGAGGAAACCGCACCGGAAAACCCCATGACCTCCCAAGGTCTAGTTACCATGACCTCCTTTATATTAGTTAGGCATGTTATAAAACCTTGATACGACATAAATAATTTAAAATTTAAATATAAAAATATATCTCAAAATACATCACAGCCATCGACATGTTGGTAGTGAAATAAGGCTTTAAGAACCATAAAATCATGTGTTCAAATCTCATAAGAGGGTTTTTCTTAATGCTTAGAGTTTTCTAATAAACTTATAACTTGATGATAGATATGACGGGTGGTACCGTTGATGACATGATTGTACTAGAGATTCAAAGATATTGAAGATGTAGAATATTAACAAAGTATGAATTTTATACAAACAATCATACATAAAAAATCTCACTTATATAGTAAGTTATCACGTGATACAACCACAAATCTCATGTTTCGTCATAAGATAGAAAGTTGTTTTTAGTAACATTATAGTATAATCAAACTTTTAAAATAAATTATTTTTAAAATTTATTTTTTTAAAGGAAAAAGGTTTAAAGTTCGATCCGACTAGTTCAACACTTCAACTAAATGCACGTACACACAACCGAACCAATTTTGTGTATGTTACTAATCCATCTGATTTTCCTATTCCAATATGTTATGTATTTCGTCACATGTATTTTTATTTTTCACATTTAAAGAAAATTAATGTTTATTTTTACATGAAAAATATGTTAATTATTTAAATACCGTTTTTTATATTTATTTGATCTTTGCTATGCAAACATTTAATTCAAATTCCGGTAATTATAACTTTTATTTAAATAAAATTAAATCTTAGTGGTAACAACTAACATAGTAACATGCACTTCTTTGTTACAGAAACAAGTAAATTACTAAACTGATATTTATGTTCCAATGGTAAAAACTAAAAATAGCATATGCCCGTCAAATACTACAATATTTTTTTATAATTGTCACAAAATGATATATAAACTAATTTTTTCTTTGAAAATATTGATTATAAATTTATTAATTTTAAAATATTAGTAATATTTTTCAAATTTTAATTCTTAAATTTATTTGTCTTTTAACCGTTTGAAATTTGAAATCTGAACTTTTGAAAGAGCAAGCTGCAAACCGTTGGAAATTAACATGGTCCACCAAACACAAGGCCAAAAAAATATAAAACAAAAGGCAAAAATATCATACCAATCAACCATGGGCCGCAAATTTGAAAGAGGGCTAGTTTTTTCAGAAAAATAAATAATAAAAATATAAACTTAAACTAACCTATTTGTTACAGACATTTTATTTTAAAAAAACAAATTTTTTATTCAAATTCAGACAAAAAGAAATATATTTAAGAGTAGTAATATGATACTATTGTTAAAAAGAATAAAATAAATAATAAATAATATACAGGTGAAATAAGAAAAATAAAATATAGAGTTAAACAAAAAAAAAATTGAAAATGAACATTGTATCTTCAATGTTGTAATTAACCTTCCCATGGCATACGCAAAGTGACTTGGCACAAAAAAATGAAAAAACTATAGTTTTATGGATTCACAAATACTTTATTGATTGTTTGATGAAGAGGAAAAACGGAATTATGGGGCTCAATTTTAGGAATTGATAACTTCATATTGTTTTGTTGGGAAAAGAAAATTTAGATAACGAAAATAGGGGCGTGTCTTAAAAATGTGCTTATTTATTACAATAAAAAACAAATGCAACATTTGTATGACTTGTATATTATTATAACATCATTAATAATAATCGATTATTGAAAAAACCTAGTCGGTTTATAATTAATCTTTAAATTACATTTCTTTAAAATCTCTAAGAACTTGTAGAGATAGCAATTTAGGCAATTTCACTATCAAGGTCGCCTCTTTCACTGTATGAATATGTGTTACGGATCGAAAGCACTGCAGGTATGAGACTTATATGCATTTCCATTTGATTATCATTGTCCATTTAGTGGTTGAGTATCTTTCTATTATGTTAATTAGGGCTTCAAATGGTTTGTGAGTTGGAACAATAGAAGAACATGTTATAAGTTTGCTCTTAAACGTAACCAAAGCACGTGACACACCCAATCACGTTGATAATGGGCTTTTACGATTATATCTTGCGCCATTCAATGTTGGTCAAAGATCAGGGATGGGGAAAAGCTGTGTTCCCGAGTTCATTTAACGAGAGAAAAGAAAGGAAATTGAAGGAAAGGGGAAACATTTTTGTGTTTCCGAGTTTCATTTAACGAGAGAAGGGGAAAGAAAATAACACATTTTGTGTTCCCGAGTTTCATTTAAGGAGAGAAAGGAAAGGAAGTGGAAGGAAACCTACGCTAAATTTCCTTACTTTTCTTTCCTTCCGATTTGGAAGGAAATGGAAGGAAAGAAAGTCATTCTTTTCCTTTTCTTTCCTCTCATTTCTTTTCCTTTCTTTTCCCTTCTGTTCCCTCCTTTAATAAACTCGGGAACAGGGAAAAACAAAGCAACGATCGAGTAATTCTCATTTGATTACATGGAACACGCTTGGGCTCTAAAAAAATGGTGAACGCCACCATTAGGCGCCCTTTATCGACCGGTCCCACGGCCAACATGAGGAAGGTAAATCGCGAAGCCACTTGGGCTCTATTGAAACCAAAAAAAGGTTGATTTGTGCTTGCATTTTGTGCAATTAAGACAAATAGTTTATGTTATGTATACGCTTATGTTATCTTAAAATTGGTTGGTTGGTTAGTGTTTGGAGAAATTTGGTAATAAACACTTGGAATTCTATCAGATGGTGTACAATATCACTATTTGAAATCAATATTTCTACCATTTCAAGTTCAAGAAATTTGATCAACGGATAATCAAATAGATTTCTATGAGATATGAAATCGTAATTACTCTCTGTGCATTTGTTTTTGTGTTTAATCATAAGAAGAAGACTACTGTTAATTGCGGTTAACTTTTGTGTCTAATGTACATCACATGGGTCAAACGTGCCGGGTCACGTGTCAAGTCAATTTCGATCATTTAATATTTAGTAAATTTTGTTTTGGACTGCCACGGGGCGCTGCCCTAGGAGCCAGGGGGTGCAACCGCTTTGACTCCTGTTTGGTCATGAGTTTAGAAATCTTAAACAAGTGTGTATTCTGCATCTCTAAATTCATTTATACTAAATTCAAACTTGTTAGTTTCATGTTAAATTCATGTTGTGTCAGAAATTCACTCTTAAAATTAAGAAACTAAGGTGGCATTGAATGAACGGAACCTACCACCACACCACAAAACTCATGAACTCATAGACATGGGTGGCCCAACATGTATAAAAGGTAATGTTAGGGTTTGGGCCCAAAATTTTTAAGGTCTCGATATCTAGCAAATTTTCTTGATTCAAGAAGAAAAATAAAATCAGAGTGAACAATATAATAATTCTAGACTTTACGGAGTGGTAGTTTTGAATTTTTTGTTGAAATAATTAATCATGCATTAACCAATTTTTTCACTCATTTAAAAACTGAATTCTTCAACTATTTTTGATTCTAATATGTTTTTTTAGTTCATCTTGATTAATATGATATTTTGAAATTTAGCCAAGACTAAAATTTTCAAGTGTTTCTTAAATATTAACTTTTCTATATTGATTTCTATTGTTATTTGTTTATTAATTTGATATTTTTATACTGATGGATGCTAATTTCTTTATTTTGACTTATTCACTTTTATTAAAGACTCATTTTATTTTTTGAACATTTATTGTACATAAGTTTTTAAAATTGTTTATGACTATGTATTTTGTTAAAATCTTAAAATTGTTAGTTTATATGATAATAATACTTGATATTTTATTTAGTTGAAATTTGTATTAATAATGTTCAAGACAATTTTGTTGCTTATGTTTACAATTAGATTATTAAATATTTGTTATGTTATTATCAAAAAATTAATATATTTAAGCGTGTTGTCAAAATTTATTTAAATAGAGGGCAAAAATTTTTTTTTGCTAGGGCCTCATTTTATTATTTGCTTTAGGCCCACAAATGCTTGGTCGGCTCTACTCATAGAAAGACCTTACAAGGAAACGGTGAACGCAGTAATTCTGTAACAAAAGACCCTTACATTATGAAGACTTTGTAATAGTATTGTTCTAGATAAGTTACAACAATAGTTGGATAAATTCCAACTGCTCAATTGTAGCATCATAAACCCCAATCAAATAACACCAGTAGTTGCAGTACTAAAGTCATAAAGTACCAAAACCGGTACCCTAGCAAAACTGATTTCAAATATTTGGTACAATACTATGTTAGTAAAACTGGTTAATTTTGATTTTAGTGTAATTTGATATTTGTATGACATTAATCACATTCTATGAGTTGGCTCCAAAACATTCACCCTATTCTATTTTAGGTAGAGTAAGGTTTATTTTTCTTTTCTTTCATATCATACTTAAGAGTGAAATTTTACTGTGTATATTGTTGGTATAATCATATTCCTATGCTAAACAATAAAACTGCAATATTCCAAAATGTTAAGATCTTTGGTTAAGGATAAATAAACATCCCTATGATGGCGAACTTATATATGGAGACTCGTCTGTTGTTCACTTGTTCTTACTTATGTCTACATTTACATATTATACACTTATAGAAGATATTATACACTTAATATCAGATTGTCCCCGTGTCTAACCCCCTAGACCCACGTATACAAATTTCTTTTGTTATTGCAACACAGATCAAACAAAAATCCCACTTATATCATGATCGTTTATAGGATCTGAAGAATGAAATAAAGATATACCTTATATCATTATTGGAGAAAGAGAAATTAGTTTCTCTTTTTTCTAGCGTAAAAATTACACAAATGCTCAAAAAGTTATCATTAGTTTTTGGCATTTTGCACAAATATAACTTCATAAGCTTTATTTTCAAAAAACATCTCTCAACCGATGAGGTAAATAAAACTAGTTAGCTTAAACAAGCAAACCAAATAATATGAAGTTGATCCAAAAATTGGCAAATTTTTTATCGGTACAAAACAAATTAGGGTAAATTATCGAGATGGTCCCTGACTTCATGTGGTTTGTTTAGTATTTTACTTTTGGTCCCTATGTTTCATAAATTACCTATATGGTCCCTAACTTTTGACATTTGTAATGCATATAGGGACCATATGGGTAATTTATGAAACTTAGAGACCAAGAGTGAAATATTAGCAAACCATAAGGACCATATCAATAATTTACTCAACAAATTATTATCATTAATGACAAACTCGGTCGGTTAAGATGGTTATCAGTTGAAATTCGTCGATAAAGATGGTTACCAATGTAAATCCGTTAGTCAACGATTGTCATAAATTTGGTCGTGGGTAATCTTGTTCCCAACGGTTTATGAGTGGAACTAAGGAACCACCAACGAACTGTTTTACCAGCAACTTGTGGAAGTTCGTCCAAGATTGTCATTTCTGATCGATTACTAGCGGATAGGTTAGCGACAAGATATTGACATACGTCGTATCAATGGTTTAGCGAAGGTGCCCTCGATGATTTATGGATTGTTTGACAGATAGATACTACCTCTTAATATAATTTTAATCCTGAATGGTTAAATTGCTAACTAATAATATTTACCTCTTTGTCATTAAGACTTAAGATTATCTCTTTTTTATTAAGAGATTATGAATCGAATACTTATTATTGATAATATTGAAATCAATTATTGGTAATGATATTGGACGTTAGGCTTGGTTTTAATTAACATATGTCTAGTGTCATTTATAAATTCTATCCTATGGTTTAGCAAACTTATAAAATTAACATAACCGTTATCCAAGATAATTAAGAAAAATGCCTTTCTCCTTCCAATTTAATTCACTACATGAAAGATAAAATGCAATTGTAAGTATTAGCTTCAATTCATATGCGAAATATGATAATGGATGTTATGTTAGATAAAATCACAAAAGCAACGACAAAGTAAATAATTGATGTACAACTTTCATTAAAAAAACATATGACGACTAAACTAAGAGTTAGCAAAAGTGGATGATTATATATTTAAAGAAGTGGATAATTATATATTTAAAAAAGGTAAATGATATCATTGTCTAAGATACTAATAATAACAATAATAGTAATTAGATAATAATAACAATAAAATTTTAAAACTAATTGAATTTAATAATAATATTTTAATGATAATAATTAAATAATACTAATAAATAAATATTATTAATAAATAAATATTATTAACAATGAAATAATAATAATTCGAAAATATTTTATTCTATCTTATTATTTGTCCTTATGTTCAGTTTTTTAACGTTATATTTTTAGACAGCGAACGCCTTTTTTAATGGCTAAGTTATATGATTTTTAACATTGTGTGCTTATGTTTAGGTTCACATTCCATGGAAGTAATACTCGATTTATTGTTTTAGACAGATTAACAATCATTGCATCCAGTTATTGCTGTGATTGTCATTGTTCCTGGTCACGTTTACGAAGGCTAAACTTTAGGGATTTATGTCGGAATGAAAACGGTTGTGACATTTTTTGCATATGTGTTTTGACATACGAGAGTATGTCTGCATTCTGATACTCGCAACGTGCAGGACTGCAGGGAACACACTAGTTAGTAATGAAATGTGATACATGGAAAATTGATAAGACTAATTAAGCAAATCTACCAATTGAGGTTTGTAATTTAGCATGAGAAGTAAACCAAATCTTAGGCTGATGAGGTTGATGAGAATCAACTGACTTTACCTATTTTTTCCACGAATACAATATAAAAATTTGGATGAGACATTTTATCCATCTGTTGGTGTTTGTGCAATTTCAATCATGGTGAATATGGATGTAAATAGTTATAACCGCAAGATATTTTATGATTTTATCTTTTAAATTATCAATACAATTATTTTATAGCATTTATAAGTGTAGAACTTTGTAAAATTTTAGTACAATAAAATACCTTAAGAAAAAGTGACATAGGTAATATACTAACTGCAGTCAAAGGTAATATTTGCATCCAAATATATACAAACAAGCGAAAGTTTAAACATTAAAAAAAATAATATATTTGATACCAAACACCGGCATTTAAAAACTTTTGTCAAGGGAAAAAAAAAAAAGAAATTGTAGGTGAATTTGTTTTGATAAATTAGCATCCATGTAGCTCCTCATGGGCTATAACATAATATTGATATTTAGAAAACAAAACCTTACATGCCAAATATTTTGAAAATGGTATTATTGGACAAAAGCTAAAGAAAGCATAAGATACAAATTGTCAAATGAACAATATTTTATTATAGTAAATGGTCAAACACTTTTTGATTATATTTTTATAATTCTAGAAGGTATGAAACCAAAATTACGACTCTTCATGAAATTGAGGAGAGATGGGTCATTGTGTTATACAAATTTGCTATGTAATTTATGTTTATAATAACCCATAATAATCCCTCAAATTTCACGTGATATGATATTATTGGAATAATTGTATCTAAATTATCGTTAAATAAAAGTAAAATATCACTACTATTAAGTGGCACTAGACGGATATAAATTTCTACACATACATATTTTTAATAGGTTAGAAAATATGTATTATATAAGTTAATTAAATTAAATATAAATAGTGAGAGAGTTAAATTAAAATCAAATAATTGAATATGGTGATTTGGTGGAGTCACTATGACTCCGTCCTTTATGTATAGATTTAACGAGCGGGTCACACCCTTGCTCCAAGGTGAAGGTTGGTTGACTTTTAATAAAATTTAAACATTAACTTAGACCTAATTATAAAAATAACATTTACGCACACAAACTTAAAACAAAAAAGTCTAAAAATAAAGTTGAAAATTTGTGCGTGCTTGGGGTTGAACTCGTGACCTTTCGAATCAGATAACTCGCAATGAACGAAAAATTAAAAGGAAAAAGAAAAAAAAATGAGGACCTAACATCTGTGAGACCGTGATTTGGTCACGCAAAATGACAAAAGATGCAATGTATGTCAAGTTTTAATTTTTTGTCATATTTTTTCTTTTTTTGATGGCAATTTTTATGTTATATAATTGTTTATTGTAAGTAATAATATTTGATATAATTTTGATGATTGCTAACTGATTATTTATTTATATATTTTTAAATAGAAGTTATAAACGGGTTGACGAAAACGCGACCCAACATGGTTGTAGAAAGCGTCAGTTGGTCAGTTTTAACTTTTGACTCAACTCCCAACATATTCATTCATAAATTATGTGTATATCAACAAAGCCTTACTATTCGACTTAACTTTTTTTTGAACGACGACGATCTTGCATACAACATATGTTGTTTTAACCGGACGCACTGGACAGAGATAAGAAGCGGCTATACCAGATGCGCGAGAACCCCTTAGAATGGGTAAACCCTTGCTCGTCTTTGGTCCAGATGCGTTAAGCTTATGATTTTTTCACTCACCTCTATGTTCTTTAAAACACCCCTGCCGGGACTCGAGCCCATAACCTCTCGGTCATAAGACGAAACCTCAACCAGTAGACTTAATTTTTAGGACTGCGATTAAACTTAACTAAACCACTAAGTTCTATTTTTTTATACATTAATTTGTTTGTATTATAAATCAATTATTTTATGACAGTGTCGTCTCTGAGAGATTAGGTGTCCTGTGCAAATACTAAAAATGAGCCCCTATGTGTACGTGTGTGGTCTTTAGTTTGTAACTAAATATGAAATGAGTTAATTTGTTTTTTTAACCTAAATTTTAAATTGTAATGAGTTATTGAGTAAAATGTTTAAGAAAAATGTTTTTCTTTTAGCTTTTATAAAATTCGTAACCGGGTAAATAAATTTAAAAAATTAGAATGCAAATTATATGTGTCTGTTGTAAAATAAATTAATATATATATAATATATACAAAATTTTTTTAAAAATTAGGGCCCCTAAAAAATGGATCATGTGCGGTCGCACCTCTCGCACACGTTCTAAGACACCACTGTTTTATGAAAAACAATATTTTTTTAATTATTTAATTGTAAAACCACTGCGAAGAAGATGATCCCACCAAGGTGGAATGCGCAGTAGGAACTATAAGATAAATAATGCAATATATGTCATTAAAAATTAAAACTACTTATATCATAAGGCAGGCAAGGATTAGATTATCAGATTAAATATTAAGCCAAAACGATTTTAATATGATATGTAGCAATTTTAAAAAACATTAACGAAGATAACATATTTTATATACATTCCGTTCCCTCTTTATTCTCTTTCCAACATTTTGTGACATTATCAAAAATAAATAATTTTTATAAGTCAAATATTATGTATGATATATATACAAAAACTAAATATAATGATTTATAGTGAATGGTAATAATAATAATTAAATCATATTAATATAAATATTGATAATAATAATAATAATATTTAATAATAACAACTTTAATAATTAAATAATACTAATTTTTAAATAACAGTAAGTAAATAATAAAATGCAATTAAATAATAATAATAATTAGAAATGTTTTCTTCTGTTTTATCAGTTACTATTATGTTTGTATTTATAATGTCATATTTACGCTTGCAAACATCTTTTATTATGGTTTGATTTTACGATTTTTAACACTTATATTTGGGTTTGTATTACTTAAGAGTAACACTCGAGTCATGTATTGAGACAGATTTATAGTTGTAGCGCTCGGTTTGTGGTATGTGTTTGATGTTTGTGATGTTGTTACCGTTGTTGTGATCGAATTCATATATTGACAGAATAGTATGACTCAAGTTTTTGTTTTCTATAGAATTTTAATTAAATGATATTATGTGAGACAAGTTTTAAGTTGTTTCTATTTTTTACTATTATTAAACGATTACAAACAAATAATAATATTATTTAAATAGTATAATAATAATAGTTAACTTTATCTTATTTTCTAGAGTAAATTTGAATTTTTGGTCCTTTATGTTTAAACAAAATTTCAAATATGTCATTTATGCTTCAAAATGGCAAAATCAGTATTTTAAGTTTTCAAATGTTGCAAACTCGGTTATTTGTCCGTTAACTCCGCTAAATACTAACTGAATAAATGACCATATCTGAAAATTTATGTAAATATAAATGACAAAAAGTGAAATTTATTCAATTACTTATATGATTTTTTACATTTATGCCCCTATTCTATTAGTACTTAACAAAGAAAAGATCGAGATAGCAACATTTGAAAACTTAAAAGACTGATTTTGCTATTTTGAAATATAAAATACTATCTATGAAATTTTGTTTAAACATAAAGGACCAAAAGTGTAATTTTTTATTTTCTATATTGATTTTGTGTGCATCCTTATTAATGCTAAATTTTACTACCATGACATTTTTTTTGTTATTACATTACAGACACATTTACAATGGTTACACTTTATAATTTTATGTCGTACTAACAACTTTTGTAATCATTTAATATATGTGTTTTGAAATACTGAATGTAGCTACGTTCTGATATTCAAAATCGTGGAGAACTCTCGCCGCAACGCACGACGAACGCCCTAGTTTGATTGGCTGGTAACACTATTTTATTAACGATGAAAAATACATATTATTTCATCAAAACGTTATTATATTTGGCTGGCCGCTCTTTTTAGAGTGATACATATTGTAGTACAACAAAGAAAGAGAAAAAGAAGGAAAAAAAGAGTTGTGCTTCGTGTGTATGTTTTATAAACGTATATGTATATATTACGGCTAAGACGCAATTTTCGATATAATAATATAGAAAATAGGCCTGTAAACTAACTGAACGAACACAAACATGAAAACATTAACGAACACGAATTTCGTGTTTCGTGTTCATTTATTAAGAAAATGAATGCGTTCGTGTTTGTTTGTATTCGTTTGTTAGAAAATTAAACGAATTGTTCATGAATATAAATGAACATAAACGAAACAAAATAAACGAACATGCATAATTGAACATAAATGAACATAATTGAACATAATTGAACAAATTTAACCGAGCAAAACTGAATAAGCATAAATGAACATGATTTAACAAACGTAAACAAACGCACACAAACTACAAGTCTCTTAAACGTAAATACATATCATCCATAAATTAGATAGTTAAACAGATATAAACGAACACTAACGAACACAAATAAATAAATATAATTGAACAATTCATGAACATAAATAAACGAATACTAGGTGTGTTCATATTCGTACATTTAATTAAACGAACACAAATTTTGTATTCGTGTTTGTTCATTTATTAAATAAAAAAACATAAACGAACTTTCGGCTAACTGTTAATAAACTTTTCGGTTCGTTTACAAGTTTTGAAGACGAGATCAACGAGTTGAAGATGAAATGTTGAACATCGAGTTCAGAAAATGATCCGGTTTCTAGTTTCAAAATCAATACGAGGAAAGAGATGAAACCGTCTAATTAAAAAAATGTTAAGTATTTTTTATATATATTTTAGTTTATTATTTCGTATCATTATAAAAAATAAGGTGTCTGTTTATGATGGTTCAACTTTCATAATTCTAGATATCGACAAGCTTCCAGCTAAAAGCCTAAAAGAATACGTTTTCCAAACTATAATTTAGTTTTCTATTTACAGCCAGAAAAATTTCACCATCATATTTCCAAAATATAATGTTTTCACATTTAAATTCAAGGTATCTAACATTAATAGAAATTAAAGCAGAACATTTTTATAATTTTTAAATTTCCATTGATGAACAGAATTAATGGTTTGTCACATACCATGTGTAATAAGTATGGGTGGCAGTTCGCCCGTTCCTAACATGAACCGAACATCAAGAAATAATCCAGTTTTAGAGTGGCAGTATAACCTATATTCAATAAAATAGGTATCGTTTAGGTTGACTTGTTTATAAAACGGATCAGATTTAAGTTAACATGTTTAAGGTTTCAAAAAAAAATATTTTTTTTTCTTTTTTGAAACTTATATTTAGTTATTTTCATTTTGATTATCTACCATAATTCAATTGATGAATTAGCATAATTTTATTTATTTATTAAAAAAATGACTTTAATTTTTTTGTTAACTATATAAATGAATTTGTTTTAGATTTCATACTTTATGATTTGATTTACGTAGTTATATGTTTACTTATGGTAATATAAATTATTTGTTAAATACCATATTAACTATTTGTTTCTCATACGCACCAACTAAAAATATTATTATTATTGACGTGTTTTCAAGCCAACAATTAGCTAACAACATGTAAATTCATTTGATTAATTTATTTAAATAGACTTGAATTTATGTTTAACTCTTTAGAGTTGAAACTTTTGACACAAATAAATACACGATTTAGGTTGTAAATTTCAACATACCAACCCGCTAATCTGCAACTAGTTAACCCGCAAACCCGACTCGATTGACTCTCTATTAGTTATAACCGTATTAGTCATAACAATCCGTTTAATTACAACAAGAAAAGGACATAAAATTAACTTTTGAGACTAGCAAAGTGTCATACCCGCTCTATTTAAAATTTTTCCTTCTCTTTAGTATTTAGACAATAGATATCACAATTTTAAAAGAATAAAAGAGCAATATGTACAACTTTACAAAGTAATAGCAATAAGAACACATAAAACAAAACATCAAGGGGCTAAGTGTAACATCTGCTCTTTTTAATACTGCCATAGTGCTGTAGTATCAAACGGTTGAACCTCATTCTCCACTCGCTAACCTCAACCACCACCAGTCCACCACTACCGGCGGTGGAAGCGGCGGAGACGGCACCACCACCACCACTACTGCAACCCCTTCCTCCACACTATCAGGACAATAATCGATTTCCTCTACATAAATCAACATCATTATATAGATACAACTATACAAGCTCATATATCTACAGATGAGGTGTAAGAAGCACAGCAATGATCCCAGTAGCATCACCGGCGTCTGCGCTTCTTGTCTCCGGGAACGTCTGCTTAAAGTAATCATTGCTCAAGAACAAGCGGAGGCCCAATCATTAGCTCAGAACGACTGTAGTTCGATTACTAATCCATCGTTACCGGCCGTAGTTTCTCCTTGCATCAACCGCCGGAAATCCAATAATTCGGTTGATTCTGTTGTCGGTTTTCAAAGGCCGTACATCAAGCCTCGCCTGAATCATAGCCTCTCGGATCAACGGTTTTACAACTCGCCGCATATAGCGATTAATACCGGTAGTTGCATCGGCCGTAATTCATCGAACAAAAAGAAGCAGAGTTTAATTAGGTTTTCTTCGTTTTCTAATTTGTTTAGATCTAGCGGTCGTGATGGAGATGCTGACTCGACTCACAGAGTTTCCGTTTCGACTTCCGGCGAACCGAGCGGTGCTGGTGGTAAGCCGACGTCGGTGACTTCATCGCCGTTGTGGTTCTCGAACGCGCTTCCAGGTCCTGGTAGTCGTCAGAAGAACAAGGCGGTGAACGTCAACGAGTGTTCAACGTTCGCAAGTGCCGGTGTGGTTCGGAAGCAGCGGTGCGTTCGAAATAGAGGAATGTCACCGGTACGAGCCTCCAACGACGGTGAAGGTGAATTCAGCGATGGATCAAGCGGTTACGAATCTGCGGAGTCGTTTAAACAGACGCCGAAGAAGACACCGTCGCATCCGACGGTCCGGCGCCGCGGTGGAGAGAGGAGCGTATCGGAGTTAATTTTCTGTTTGAGTCCGTTGGTGCGTGCAAGTCCTAACCGGTTATGGAAAATGAAAGGGAAGCCACCGGTGGATGGAGGATTTTCCGGCGATACCAGACCTCCGGTGGCACCTCATCTCTCCGACGCCAAATCGTTCTGTGCCAATCGATCACGGAAGCTTGCCGATTACGGGAGAACCCGTCGAAACCGTTGACTTTGATTGCCGATAGCATTGGCCGTATATAAGGGTACGATCCAACAATTGGTATAAGTTTTCCATTTTTTTTGTTAATTTTATGTCAAACTTTTTAAGTTCATGTAAAATTATGATTTTTGGCTATAGTTCGAATTAGAATTATAAAGATGATTTTTAAATAAAAGATAAATAATATTTATTTATGTCTAGTTATTTGCAAAATTTATGAAGTATTAAATCTTAAATAAACAAAATATAAAGTTTACTGTAGTAAACAGATAATAGAATGATATCTTACAAGAAAATTACAAATAAAAAAATTCTGGCGTATCACTCTATTTGACTGGCAGCCAAATGATTTAAAAGAAACCAGTTAAATGTAAATTGACAAAAATATAATTTAATGTTTTAAATAATAATATCATAGTATTATTTTTATAAAACTATTTTTTTAAGTTTGTTTGATTAAAATTTCATTTAAAAAAAATGATTTAAGAATTTTTTATATTTCATAACAATTTGGGTTTTGAAAGGGTGTTTTTCATTGTTAATATATTTTTAGTTTAAAATATTTAAAAACTATATTTAATATTATTATTTAGTATATAATGCATTTAACAAGAGAAATAAACGAAAAATTAAAGTTAAAGTGCTTTAAAACATGTCATTTTTGTTCTTTAAAACTTTTATTTATTAAGACATGTTAAGTTGATACATTCATTTTTTTAAAATTGTCAATCATTTCTCTTAATTTGTAAAAAACTAATAATAATTCCCTTAATTTTTTTTGTTAAAAACATCAACAAAATATACGGTACTACGGGAAAGATTTGATTGACATTTTTTTACAAATTAAAAACCAAATTAACAATATATATTACTTAAACTAAACAAACAAAGTTCATATATACATATGGACTATATTGTCAATTTACTCCACTTTAAATATGCACAACCAGACCGATAAATCATCTGGATTTATAGTACAACATGTTTAAAACTTTCGATCATAAATCTATCAATTATGTGGCAGTTAAAGTTTAATTCAAACTCTGACTCTTTCGAGTTATTTCTTATTTTAATATATATTTGTAAAATAGTTAAAGACTTATATCTATGCATGACAAAATAGACGGGTTGGGTAACGGGCCATAACGGGTTCAAATCAGGATGAGTGCGGATCAAAATGGGTTTTAAGTAAAATCATTACGGGTCTAATTGGATTGCTCTTATAAAACATCAATTTAGTTTAACTTAGCATGTGTTATAAGTAAACAAATAGTCAATTTGGATAATTTTTAGTGATTTTTCTCATCAAATATTTTCTTAATCATTATTTAATGTTTGAATACATTGCATTTACATAGTGTTGTGGTTACCCATCTTGATCAGCATTGTGTTTAAGACCCATCTCAATCCATTCAATATTACGATGTTATCCATTTCAACCCATTATACTACAATTGTTTACCCAAACCAACCCATTTCATTGATATGGGTACAATTTGCCACCTCTACTTATACCTAATAAGATGAATAATTCCGGGTTTATTCATGCCTAAAAGATATGAAATTTAACCTCTAAGGATTTGGTGTATTGGTTAAGGTGGAAGAGATGCAACCTAGATGTCTTAAGTTCAATCTCTATTTTAAGCAATTTTCCTTGGATACCATCGATCTGGGTGCTTGCGGTCGCGCTTTATATGTTCCTCTCGGTTTAGTTGGGTATTGGCCGAAAGTTTACCACATAAGTGGCTTCCCACGGTTATCAATTTATATTATATATATATATATATGTATGTATATATGTATATGTATATGTACTTATGTAGGGGGAATAATCAAATAAGAAATGATTTTTGCCTAAGAAGAATAAGAATCAATAGTAGTTTAACATGTGGCATGCTATAAAAAAATTAATGAAAATTTAAAATATAACATCTTTTTTTTTTACTAGATTTTTATTTTTTTGTACTATATTTTTATTTTTTTGTACCGTATTTTTTTGTACTGGATTTTTGTTTTTTGTACTAGATGTTTATATATTTGTACTGTACATTTGATTTTTTGTACTGGATTTTTCATTTTTTTATTGAATTTTCTTTTTCGTACTCGTTTTTTGTTTTTATGTTTTTAACATTACACATGTCAAATTCATATTAATTCTAACTTTTGTTAAGAAAAAAATCTCTTTTTATTGGATTTAACCCATGTGTGTGTGAAATTTAATAAACACATTCGTTGGTTACAAAAAATATCCTGAAAGTGACATGTTTGGTTTAATTTGATTAAAAAAACTGAGAATCTTCATATCGCAACGTTTAGTTTACGATTAGGGTCAAAATTGACCTGATCATGATAGAGGTGGCGCTCCAATTTTATGACAGAAATTATTTTGGAAACATATATCAAAATGTAGAAAACGATTGTACCAATCTCTCGAAAGGCTCCAATTAAAGGAGTAATGTCATTTCATGTTGTGGCATAGTGGTATAATTATAAATTGCGCATTCTGACCTAAATTAGCTTATAATCCGACTTGATTCGTTACATTATAGTGGTAGTTAGATATGATTCATGTATAACTGAGACAATTCACAATTCCAGTCGTGAGACTTCAACTATGTCTTTATTGGCCCATTTATCTTTTTTGTCATGTTTTAGTTTGAATGCTTATGTGTATTAACAATTATTTAAGATTTAAAACATATATAATAAAAACATGGAAATTTTCAATGTTTGTTTAGTTTGAATGTTTTAATACTTATTGCAATCCAAATTTTCTTTTCAATTTAAGTAGGCTGATAAACTAGATTTCATATATAAATAAAGTAAATTTTCTAATAAAATCAAGGCTTTTACCCATATATGTTTCACGGGTTTTAAGTTGTATCTGATTGATCATGGTTGGCTCATATTAATAAAAAAACTTTAAACAATGGCCTGGGGTTTTCAGGCTTTTGAGACAACTACTGTTCAGATTATTTATTTCAGCCATCCAAGTGATTTGTTGTCGTTTTGAGTATGAAAAAACCTAGAGTTCTCATATTCTCAAAAGAGAAAGTACATTCAGGTTCTTTTTTTCCAATTAATCGGACCTCTATTTTTGTTTCTTTTTTTTTTTTGACAGGATAAATATATTATTGATGTTATGAATGAAATATCTAAACTAACTATAGATAAATGATCTTTTTAAAGAATTAGAGAAGGTTATATTACTTTAAATTATTGTTAAATCATAAATATACTAAACTTATGTTGATAGAGGAAAATTAACTTATTTTCAAGTTTTTTAATATATGAACCAAAATTTTTTATCGTGAAAATAAATAAATATATTTAAGAAAAGGTGCTCAAATTTTGTATTTGCCTTAATCTTAAAAAAAAAAAAAAAAAAAAAAAAAAAAAAAACTTGAGTCACCACCACGATTTATAATATCCTTACCTAACTAGTAACTTTGAACCAATCTCATTCGAAAGTAGAAGTTCAAAATTGATAAACGTGTCATTAAAAAAATAGTAAAAAGGAATGAGTGAGGGTTTGGATCCTAATTATCAGATGTGCCTCGAAAATGAACAAAAAATTGTAGGTATTGTTATTAAAAAAATTAGGAAAAAAAGAATACTTTAGAAGACAATAATTAAAAAAATAAAATCTAAAAAGATGCAGGAAACAAGGGGTAAAGACAAAGATTGTGACTTTTACAGAAAGCGACAATTTTAACTTGCCAATTTAAATCTCGTCTTATATGTAGTTTGTCAAAATATCAATTATGCAACATATATCGATTATAAAATGAGTTAAAAGTTATATTTATTATATGAAAACACTTAGGCTATTAGGTATGTCCTATTACGGCATTACCCACTCACTCCACCTATGCGCCACGTAAGCGCTACATAGGCACTAACTACAACCACTCACCTCACCATTTTGGTGGAAATGACCCATTACCCACTCACTTTACGTCATCATTCCTTTTTTTAAACTTTATATATATATGTGTGTGTGAGACAGAGA
This sequence comes from Mikania micrantha, assembly GCA_009363875.1. NCBI lineage: Eukaryota > Viridiplantae > Streptophyta > Magnoliopsida > Asterales > Asteraceae > Mikania > Mikania micrantha. The sequence goes on along the minus strand of CM018689.1, from coordinate 49,633,076 downwards.
TATATATACACATGTGTGTGTATGACAGAGAGAAAGAGAGTACGCTGTGTTGTTTCAATCACGCCTTGGACTCCCACGCCCCCTCAAGCCATAGAGGGGCGGCGTGCCACGCCCTCCCATGCCCCTCTTCACACCCACTCCCCGGGCATACCCACCAGTCTTAATTCTGGAAATCATATTTCTAATTATTCAACTTTAACAGTAATAGTAATAGTAGCAGTAGTAGTAGTAATAATAATATCTTTTTCTAACAACAAATGCATGGCTATTCGAGAACACTCAAATAAATAGATCACCCTACTAAGAAGGAAACTCACAATTTGCAAAACACTCTGACGAAACCCAGAGCAATATTTATTTTAGGTAAAACTCAAACTCTAATCTCTTATTAAAAAAAAAAGGTCAAAGGGTTACCGATAGGTAAAAAGCCCTATGGTATCGTAACAATATCTAACGTATCTTACCGAAGTCTAACCCGTTTGATGGAGTTAGAAGTCAAGATTTATTTAGCCCGTCAATGGCGTGGGGGAAAAGGTGTGAAATTGAATGCGAGAGCGAAGTGTGAATGAAGATTGTTGGGATTAAAATGCTTGATTTGATGAGACATTAAAAGATATTGTCTCCCTTTGAATTGAAACCCGCACCACTTCCTCCACAGGCGGGTCTTAAAGAAAGTGCGGGAGTCATGACTAGAAATGACGCATTTTTTTGGGGCTCTAATTTTTGAAAAAAAATTGTATATATTATATACTAGTTTATAAACCCGTGTATAACACGGGTAAGTCTTAAAAACATGTAATTCATTATATCTTACCAAACATTATACTATATAATTATACTATATAATTAAAAAGCAAGTAAAAGAAATAGTAACTTTTTTTATTTTTTTTTTTTAGTTTGACCTTTTAATTCTTATTTTGCCCACACCACCCCTCAATATATTTTTGTTTTAATGGTTATTAGTAGATCGATGCTATATATATAGTGAAATAATGTGGTCCTTTCTAGGCTTTCGATGGTGTTTGGAGAATGTAACGGTGATTTATTTGTTCTCATAAAAAATCAATGTTTGCTTACATATTTGTGTTTTTTAATTCAACCAATCGGTTGCCGATGAGAAAGATTTTGTGAGTAATTTTTGATTATTTTCGTAAAATATTTGTATGGATTTTGTATGATTTTATGTTTTTTATGAGAATTTGTATAAAGTTCGTGATTTTGCTATGTAACTTTTGATTCTGCAAATGATATATATAATACATGTTCTCGAGAGTGTACTGTGATAAGCCGCCACAACGCGCAACCGAAAAAAACTTGGTTATATTTTATAATAAAATAGAAAAGCAAAATTATCCATCATTTTGTTATTATATTTTTTATTGTCTAAATTTCTTAAATTATATAAGTGGCGGAAATTAATATAAAAATATTAAACTACTATTATATAAAAATACTAAGTTATCTTTAATAAATTTATTTTAATTAAATGTTATTAATAATTATAACGATATTAACATGTATTATTTATTTATTTAATTGATAAATTTATTGTCATAAATTACGGGATATCTATGGTAAATTTAAGGTTAATAAATTAATTCAAATTAAATTATTTTAAAAATGGTAACGTTGTTAATATCGCACAATTTGTTAAAACATATAATTCTTATATTAAATTTTGAAAGTTATTTTAATAAAAAAGTTAACATAATTAGGAATGTTAACCATATAAATAAATATATGTAATTAACACAAATTAAATCTATTTATTATAATAAATAAAAGTTTTCTTATGTTACATGTCAATCTCTGGTTAACTCAACTTCTAAATTTTCCGCCTCTCTCTCTCTTCAATTAATGTTTTCATCTTATTAAAAAATGGAAAATGAATAATTATGTTTAAAATAATAAAATTGTCTACCTAAAAATAAATGAAAAGTAAAATTAAAATATAAAAGTATCAATTGTAAAAATATCAAACGAAAGTAAAATAATAATAAAATATAAAATTAGAAACTCAAAAACTTATATTTATTCAATCAACATAATAGGAGAAAAAATTAACGATTTAACAAATCTATCTATTTTAATAAATAAAAGTTTTTTAATGACACATGTAACATTCCTAGAGCACGTCAACTATAATTTTCTCGTCTCTCTCTCCTATTAAATACATCTTATATAAACCATAATTCATAATATTAAATGTTGAATATAGTTTTATATATTTTAAAATTAAAAAAACATTTTAAAAAATCAAATTTTTATTAAATATAAAATTTCAAAGTCAGTTTTTCAAAATGACATATTAAATAAACAAACTTTAAAAAACTTAGTATTTAATAAAAAATGTAATTATTTTATTACTTAAAGTATTAAATATATAAAATTAATCACATGTCATTTTAAATATCGTCTTATAGTATTTAAATTTTAATCGATAATTATTTATCATACTTTTTTATTCAACCCGTGTAATACACGGGGTACTAACCTAGCTATCATTATATTTAGAATTGTCAAGTTGTCTTCAATAATTTTATGTAATAAAATGTTTTAAATAATTTTTATGATATTAATGTTCAAGATTTACTTAATTAATTAATGAATTGATATAAAAAATAGGTGGATAGTCCATGACCCATGTGTCTTGTAAAGGAAAATGAGTGGAAAAAAATCTCAAAGCCTATCTTATTGAATGATACGTGGCAGAAGAAAACCTTAATTTATTTTTATTTTACAACAAACACATATATACTTTGCATTCCAATTTTTTAAATGAATTTAACCTAGTTACTAATTTTATAAAAGATAAAAGAAAAACTTGTTTTTTAAACATTTGACTTAGTAAATCATTACAATTTATAATTTAGGTAAAAAACAAATTAACTCGCTTCATATTTAGTCACAAAGTAATTATCACACACGCACACATAAGGGCTCAATTTTAGCATTTGTACATAGCACCTAATCTCTCTAGACGGCCTTGTTACTACATATTCAAGATTATTCATTATCATGTGAACAAGTACTTGTGCATGTTTAAGAAGACATTAATAACTACTTTGGGTACCATAAGTTTTCTAGTCCGATAGTATTTTGATATATGTATATAGGTGTCTCCTCTTATAAGTTTGAGAGTTCGAGTTTAACAATGGATAATAATGTAATAGTAACTAAGGGAGCATTAATAATTATGGGCGGCTCTGTGAATTAAGGTGTCCGAGACGAATAGGAAAAATAGACCCCTAACAAATACAATATTATAGTAGGTGGTGCAAAAAAATGAAAACCGAGCCATATGCGTGACTAAAAAAACGAATTATGTTCCTAACCGTATCCGGATTCTGAGTTTTGGTTTTCGGTTCCAAATTATTTTTGAAGTCGGTTTATTTGTTTAACCATTAAACCTAATTCAGATATAAAATCATTATTTTTTAGTAATATATAAGCTAGAATTCGATTTATTTGTTTTTAACCAGTTTATTTGGTTTATAATCGGTTTATTTGGTTGAATTCCGTTTTTAACATGTTTATTTGGTTTTTAATCGATTTATTCAGTTTGTTCAGTATTAACCAAAACCGAACCAAACCACTTTCCGAATTTGGTTTGGTTTTCGGATAGGGAAAATAAATTGAAAACTTGTTTAACCGAACCAATGAACATCGATAGTTTAAAGAGCATTAAATTAACTTTCTATAATTTAAATAGAATTCTTTTTTATAACTTTTAAATCATGTGTTTATAAATAATTCATTTTAATTGTCTGCAACTTGTTGATTCATGTTGAATGAATCTCTATATATACGTATATGTCAAAAAAATCATGCCCCAAAAAATAGATCCAGGACGAAGGTCGGGTTTGCCCCACCGCCAGACACCCATGTTAATAACTACTCTGGGTTTTTGTGATTTTTTATGTCAGATGATTCTTGAGTTTATAAGATCGAGAACATCTTCTTGGTTAAGATGTATTATCTTTATTATTATCTATTTTAAAATTGATTGGAACGGGGGTGTGACCAATCTATTTGGCAACATAAAGCCCTGATCACGCTTACATACCATCATTACACACATATTGATTAAATGTATAAAATCACATGAACATAATTTTGTTTAATATTTATTTGAAAAAGGTTGTTTAATTTGTAAAACATATGAGAATAATTTTAAGACACTTGTAAACCAGTTCAAACAATTCAATTGAATTAGCAACGTTAACATGGGCTTTGACTATAATAGTAGAGCACAAATCGGGTCTATTTGAGAACATTTCACACATTGACTTGGCAGTTAGCGCTTTCAAGTTATTAACTAGGATCTTAAAATTTTTTTTTTGTTATTTTTATATACACAGTTCAAGTCTAGCAATATATACATATATATATAGTGTTTTGTGACTAATAATTTTCAGGTGCATACGTAAATTATACACACACAAAAACATAGGAGAAAAATCAAATAAGAATAGATTATTATCTATGAAGAGTAAGAATCAATAAAACTTTGATATGTGTCAATGCCTAAGAAGGGATTTTTGTACTGGATTCTTTTTTGTTAAGTATTTTTTTACTAGATTTTTTTTTGTACTGTATTTTTGTTTTTTATATTGTATTTTTATTTTTTTAGTGGATTTTTGATTCTTTTGTACTGAATTTTTGAATTTTTTGTACTGGATTTTTATTTTTTTTAATGAATTTTAATTTTTTTTACTAGATTTTAATTTTATATACTGGATTTTTGATTTTTTTTTGTAATGGATTTTTGATTTTTTGTAATGGATTTTTATTTTTTGTACTGAATTTTGTCTTTTATACTGGATTTTTGTTTTTATATTATTACCATGCCACATGTCAAATTCCTATTGTTTCTTACTCTTCTCAGACAAAAATCTCTTTTGACTGGATCCAACCCCCAGAAACATATTCTAATATTATTCACCATAAACTTTTAGGTTTGTTATTGACTTATTGTTGGCCTCAAGTTTAGATAAAAGATAAAGATTTATAACATATTGTCCTAAATTTTATATCTTATAACTTGTTCAGCATCTGACTCCTTGCAAGTCGTATAATCAATAAACATTATTTAAAACTGTAGTTCTATATTAATGTGCATTCATTAAACATTAATCAAACAAACAAATATATATGAATACATGCATTTTTATTAGTATGGAAAACAAAGTTCTTTTTGGTGATCAAGAAAAAAAAATGTTTGTGTTCCTTTAATTGTCATTGTATGGTAAAACAAGAAATGGATCCAATTAGCTTTAAATTTCAACCCCGCGTTTCAAACAGTGAAAGTTTCAAAACTGCATATTACAATATAACTAGTGATTTACCAAGCGCATGCATTGAGAAGTAACTTTGTATATGGTAGCATGTTTGTCAATGAATTTGACCCGTTTACAATCTAGTCTATGTAACAAATCTAACCTGTTTAGAATCTAACGGGCTCAATAAGATTGTAATGTTAGCTAACGACATCAAACCGTGAACCTATTAGGCATAAATCTTTGCTCTGTCGAGTGTAATTTTGTCAAGTTTAATTCTTTTGATACGGTCCTTAACCATAAAAAGTTTAATGAATTGAGCAGAACTCGAATTTGCTCGGCTTGTTTACGGCCTAAGAAGCTTATAACATATAATGTCAAACTGATGATATGATGTTTTCCTTCACGCATCACAATTATAGTATTTAATTTTTAGAATTTTAGTTCTTATAAAGTCTCTAGTCCACTGGATGAAAGTTCAAATCACAGAAAGATGCATTAAAAGCATGATAACCACACCCAACACATCATTGAAGGTTTGATTAAGAGTGGTGGCAATTGTTAAAATAAATGATGAATTGAGTAACGGGTCAAAATATAATTGAGGCAAACGGATCTCGTTCTCCAACACCGCATTTGCGGTGCGCACATATAATGCATATGTTTGACCCTCAAGTAGGGGTGTTCATCGGGTCAGATAACAGGTTATTGGGGTTGTTCGGATCGAGGTGTTCGGATTTGAAAATTTTAAAACCCTATCCGAAACCCGACCCGATCCGAATTCAAAAATTTTCAATCCGATCCGAATCTATCCGAATAACCCAAATAAACATTATTTTTCATCTGAATAATCCGAACAACCCGAATAAACCGGGTTTATTCGGATTGAATTCGGATATCCGGATATCCTATCCAAATAAACCATATTTTGGATATCCGATATCCGATCCGAATCGGTTTTTTCGGATTTCGGATTTTTTGAACACCCCTACCCTCAAGGGACCAAAGTAAATTGCACTAATGTTAACGTTATTTTACTTATTTTGTGAAAATAACGTTAAAAGTGTTGGGGTGACTAATTTCAAACGACAACCTTGAGTCGGGGACTCCTTCAGAGCAGCCTCACTATCCCAACTGAAATAGGGGTAAGGTTTGTGTCCATCCTTTCCCCATACCTATTGAATAGTGAAAATATACTGTGTATGTTTGTTTGTTTGAGTATGGTTCTCCACCTACACCATTTTTGTCCCTTATTTAACTTCATAATTAACTAATGTATTGGATTTGATCATAATAACTATATTTGTTTAATAGTAATTTTTGCTTGAGAAAGTGATCTTTAGTCTTCAAATTTCTTTTAACGATAACCTAAACTAAACCATTTTTAACGATAAATGGGTCAAAATTATCATAATTGACTAAGAAAGTTAACCAAAATTGAACCATTTTATTGTGTTATTAAATTAGCAAATATAAAATAGCTTCACGTCAAACATTTACCTAATGTCCAATGTTTTAGTACGAAGATATGCGAGCTTCATGCTTTATAAAACCTTAGCAGTTTCTTTTGAATTTATGTTTATAATGATATTAAATGTCACGTTGTATGCATATAATGTATATATGTACGTATTGGCCTTGAGAGATAAAAGTACTATTTATTTTTCCATGTAAACTTTATTTCTTAACAAAAATGACAGTAAATATGGTTTTATTATTTAAGTTAATTAGTAATTATGTCTTAAAGTTAAAGATTAAAATCTGTGCTTATAAAGTTTTCTAAATAATATTTATTTGGATCAAATTTCTTTACAATTGTTTATTTTTAATTTACATCAACTTTGTTAATCTTTATATTTTATTTATTTACTTAGACCAATATCTGGAACATATAATCTTTATCGTTATCTCGAATAAAACTAGAACAATGACAACGATTATTTTTGAAAGAAAAAGTGGGATTTCACTGAGTATGTTTGTTTGTTTGTTTTTTATATTAATTTTTAAATCTAAACATCAAGTTTTTTTTGCGATCATTTCATGCTCTTATGATATATAACAGATATAAAGGTTTGCATAAAGAATTAAACACACTTTTAAGTTAGTAAACTTTGTATTTTATAAAAAAATATAACCATCTCATAACATAATCTATATTTATATCTATACTCTTTAATAAAAGAGTAAATATTTTGTCATATGTCAATTTATTTGCTATCATTGCCACATGTTATTTTTTTAAAAGAATTATTGGCACATGTCATTTTTTATTTTTATAATAATTCTCTTTCATATTAAATGATAATTATAATTATATATTCTTTAATTTATTAAATAATTTTAAATCTAATGCCTAATGACTTTATACAACTTTTTTCATATTAAAAAATAGTTCTAACAAATAAAAAATGAAATCTTTTTTTTTTAATTAAAAAACACACTTAAACAAAGTTTACAAAATATGAAAATTTTCTAAAAATGAATTTTTAAAAAAAATAAGAATTATTTTAAATTTGTAGTTTTAGGAAAAATAAAAGTTCTGTAAAAATAATTTTTTAAAAAAAAACAAGTTTTCTTACAAAGTATGTAACATTTCAGTTTTCAACTCGTGTAATACACGGGATTTTACCTAGTAAATTTATAAATATAACTCATATTCCTACAAATAACCATAACTTTTGCACAAATCATTGTTAAGAATATGAAAATTCACCCATAAACCAATATATACAATACTATCTTATATAATTAATTCCTACACAATGATGCATACCTTCATAGATCACATTGTTAAGAATAAAAGTTACTCATAAACCGTTATATACAATATTATATATATTTAATTTGTATTACATATGTATTTCTAGCATGATGTGGTTTATAAATAAATAGATTTCAAACAAGACAAGTTGTTGAATAGTCAAATTAAATGAACTTAAAACTTGCTCTATAGATAAGCAAGCCTAACTAATATAGTATTTTTATATTAAAACTTTTATATTGAATTATTAATATATATTAAATTTTTATATTAAATAAGTTTGATTAATTACGTTTTGTTTTGTTTATAAACAAGTCGAAGCCGATTTCAAACAAGTGCTTTGAAGTTTTCTAAACAAGCTTCAAGAACAAATATTTATAATTTTTTAAGAGTTAATTGCACAAATGGTTCTTATAGTTTGATGATATTGTATATTTGGTCCTTGAACATTAAAAGTTGCAAATTTAGTCCAAACATTTATGAGAATGTTACGTACATGGTCCTTATGGTTTGATCAGACTGCATGTTTGGTGCTCAACATTGAAAAATTACAAATTTAATCCAAATATTAGTGTCTAACATTTAAAATATAACTATATTTTGATCTGAAGACTAAATTTGCAATTGATCAAACCATCGGTTACATATATTAGCATTCTCATAAATTTTTGGACTAAATTTACAATTTTTTAAGTTTGAGGACCAAATTCGCAATCTAATCATACAACGGGGACCATGTATGTAACATTTTCATAAACGTTTGAACAAAATTTGGAATTTTTCAAGTTTAAGGACCAATACCACAATCTAATCAAGTCACATGCACCCTTTATGCAAGTAAGGGGTTGTTTGGTAGAATCTGTATTATTAAGTGCTGAACCAGTAAGAAGTCTGAACGAATAAGAGACTCTGAACCAGTTAAGTGTTGAATCAATAATGTTGTTTGGTTGGACGTCTGAACGAATATAAAGAATGACTATTTTACCCTTCTGTACTATCTGTGCTAAATTAAATCAGCAGTTTGAGCAGAACTTTGAATAACATTGGTAAATGATAAATAATTATAATTAAAAAAAGAAACATAATAAAATTACAAATTACGCAATTAAAGAATGACTATTTACCCTTTTGTACTATGTTAAAACCTACGTTTAACCATTCGAAAACGTTCATTATGTCCTTTAACAATTAAAAACATAGCCAATTTTTCTTCAAATGTTATTAACCTACTACTTTGCAACCAATTTTTTTGTTTAAAATGATTGCATAATAGCACAAACGCATCACGAGAAAGACGACTCATCTCATGACATTGTGTAGAAGTTCCATGCAACAATCCTTATGTGTATGCATGACCGGTTAATGTCGAATTTAAATCTTGTATCCTTCCAACTCTTGTTGAGGCTAATTGTAGCCAATACCAACACAGTGAGAACAAACACATAAAACCTCACAAATCAATGAAAAGTAGGAGAACCACACCACCTTGGAGAACAACTATCTAACCCCGTTAGCTGTAAAGCATAAGGTACATTACAAATGGTCCCACTAGTCTCTGGAATGTGTTAAAATTCTTCTGATCTAACCCAATTAACTGAGTTTATTTTGGATCCAAACTCTTAGGATCAACCAATCAAATCAGGATAAACCCAAAGTCTGATTCAGTTTCCTATCATTCAACCATATGATCCTGATCTTCATTTACCCCATTTAAACCACAAATCAGGATAAACCCTCAAATTCCTATCTACAACTAACAAATCAAACCACATTCTATGATCAAATTAAAGTAAAAAAACATCTTCAAAACCACATTCTGAACCACATTTCAGTAACCACATTTTGATAACCACATTCAATGATAAAATTAAATTTCAAAACAAGAATCAAAGAAGAAACAGTAAGCACTTCAAATTCAACAACTTTATAATCATGATTTATGAACAAATTAACCTAAAAACCTTGAGTGTCAACAATTTAAGATCCAAAACAACAAAACACAGCTATGAAATTGGGTAAAATCGACTGAAAATGGGTAAAATTGACTGAAAACACATATATGAAATTGGGTAATGTCAACAATTTAAGATGTTCTCACAAGAAACACCCCATCATTCGACGGTTGAGCCAACGAAAATTGGATGAAAATCGACTGAAGATTGTACCTTAGGATACGACGACGGTAGATTTCCAGTCGTGAGATGTCGACGGTGTGTGTTAAGCGGCGACCGGAGGGTGACGGTGACGGTGGTGTTAAGCGGCGGCGGGAGATGTCCAGTCATTCTTCGTGAAGGAGGGGAGCCGCGTGAAAGAGAGAGGCGTGATGTGGGGGAAAAATTTTTACCCTAGGGTTTTTATGTTTCATTCAGACTCAATTATAATCTGAACGGTTCAGACATTTGCTGAGTTATTCAGAGGTTTTTTTAAAGTGAATTAAACACCCAAACCTCTGACTGATTTAGAGATTACCTCTTAATGAAATCATTAAAAGGCAAACAAACACCCCTAACTCGATCTTAATTTATAAAATTATCATTTTAGCCAATGTAATTCTAATTTTTCACAACGGTGACCCGATGACATTTCCTCGGCCAACCCCTGGTTCGTCGTCAAATTGATTGAACGGACCGATCGACTCCATGACTTCTTACATTATCCATAATTTATAGGGATCCAATTTGAATCCTTTAGAAAACCCAAATTTGATCCGCAATCAGATTTAGTTTCTTCATAATCCTTCTTTATAACCCAAAAATCTGAACTTCTGTATTACGAACTTTTTTCTGCTTGATCAATAACATCAATCGCCATTCCGAGAACCCTAATCTTTCAGTTTTCAACGTTGGATGCATCGGTGCACGTTACATACACCGATACTGATATTCTGCCCCCAAAAGACGACAGCTTGTCGATTAAATTTACAGATTGAAAACCCTAATTGTCGTCAGAAGCACCTCTATGATCAGACAGTTGATTCTTTGTAGATTTTGAAATTAAGAACCATAGATAGTCGAAATTCACATGGGGAATGTATTTGTAAAGAAACCGAAGATCACTGAAGTTGATCGAGCGATTCTGTCTCTTAAAACCCAGAGGCGTAAGCTTGCTCAATATCAGCAACAGGTATTACAATTTCGATTCATTAATTTAGTTTTAGCTTAAATGACTTCAATTAAGGGTTCAAGTCACCACATTGATCAGGGAAATCATTTATTTTGTCATGAGGCCCGTTTGCGGGATAATCTAGATATGTGTCAACAAAACTAAAACGGCTCTCATTTTAACGTAATTTTACTTAATTTTTGTGAAAATTAGTTAAATGCGTTAGGTGGATCGGTTAATTAGGGGTCCCATCAGAAGTAGGTATTAGAGGAAGGTTGCCTACATTGTACCATTTTCAAACCTTACTGGGCTACTTACCTTTGCTATTGACAAGATATACCGAATACGATGATGATTTATTTTTGCTGTTCAGAATAGTTTGTATTGAAACGTAGAATTTCATAGTAGGATGGCATTGTTGCAACAATGTTTAGCTGTAGTGCTTGGTATTGTGAGGACCTTGTGACGAGTGACCCTTGACAAATGGCAGTATTTATGTAGTGGGATAGTCTAATTAAGTATGAGAGTAATTTCAAGACAATGATTGTGCTCCTGTTTGGTGATTGAGATGTATAATAATGTTTTTATATGCAATGGCTTTATGTTAATTTCATTTACTGTTCATGCATCATCAGGATGAGGAATGTCATAGTCATCTTACGCCATTTGCGGGTGTAGCATTTTAATAATATACATGTATGGTTTATCTACATCTCACATTCTCACCTTCTGATATGACATGTGTGAGAGTAATATAGTCTGAACATTGATCCATCCAATGATGATTTTGATAGAAAGCTTTCTAGCCTTCTCAAGCAAAATCTTAACCACTACAGCCCATTAGGAGCATGTTATTATATTGACTGACTTAAGCCGGAAGTGGGAGCCTGTATTTTGTATTTTGTGAACCGTTAATCGAATGTGAGAAGAGTGCAACCAACATGAGATATTTCCAGTTGATGTTTTTCGCGTTTAAATGTAAAAAAGCAATCAAAGTTGGCGCATTCTTGAAATATTTGTAACTTGTTAAGATTATTACTTGTTTTTCTTTTGCATACCTTGTATGATTTTTTTTTTATTTGAAGAAGGTTAGCTCATATTAAACTACACTATTTACAGGTTCTATTGCAAGGTTTCAACAATATTTGCTTAACTAGGAATGTTCAATATTGTCTCCTAAAACCTGAATTTGGGTTTTGATGACATATCAAATTTAAATGGCCAAACGAGACATGGTGTCATATGAACCAAAATCTTTACCATCAATGTGTGATGACAAATGAAAAATAATCCATTAATTCCAAAAGAAACGGAACACCAATTTTTGGTTATTTTAAGATCTAACAAATATTGTCACATGGTTTTGTGTTGTGCTTTGTCTAGAAGTACAAGTTTGATAGAGATTAGAATTATATTAGTATGTTAGTCATAGTTAGTAGTAGTGGGTTCTAGATAAGGGTAGTTTGGTAATATTCATTTCTAGTTATGTGATTAGTATGTTATAAATAGAGGGAAGGGTTATGAGTGGAGGTGTGAAGAAAATTGATAGAGTTAATATAGGCTCCTGCTTGGAGAAGGGTTTAACCCTGGAATCATCTTCTTCATTTGTAATCGTTGCTCATATAAATCTATACCCTAATTTTGTTATAGTTCTGTGTAATTCTTGTTTCCATTTCATTATAGTTATATTGTGGAATCGTTCTTCATCATTGGTCCGACATGCCTCTTCCTTTCCTCTGCCAATTTCAAATTCGATCGTCGTTCTTCTGTAATTTTATTTCCGATCATTGTTTTCTCCTTCAATTTCACTTCCGATCATCGTTTCTCATTCAATTTCACTTTCAATCGTCGTTTTTTTTTCTCCCTTCAATTTCGTTCTTCTTCGATTATTTCAAATGGAAATTCGTAATCAGAACTATCGTTTGGATGTTCATGAACAACATATCAAGCAATTGCAATCAGATGTGACGGAAATCAAACAATTAATCTCCGACGCTCACACATACTCAGTTGAATTTCGCAAGTTGATGCTCAATTGGATGAAACAATTCGAGAAGAAATCGGTTGCTTCTGCAACGTCAGGTACAGATCCGTCCTTCAACGATCCTTTTAAAACTCCGATCCATTTTTTCTCGCATGATTCCTCTTCATCTCAGTTTACGAAGGTAAACCTACCTGAATTCTCTGGGTTTGACCCGAAGGAGTGGATTAAGAAAGCAAATCTCTATTTTGACCTCCATCACACTCCTGATGAATTACGTCTTCGTTTAGCACATTTACGTATGGTTGGGGTAGCGCAGCACTGGTTCAGGGTGATTACTCAAATTTGGGAGTCCATTACATGGCCGGAGCTCCAATCCAAGCTACTGCAGCGTTTTGGTGGATTAGAAACTCATAATCCTTCTGATCAGTTGGCTAAGATCCAACAATTGGATTTGACTCCCGATTTTATCGATGATGTCAAGGATACATGGTGCCTTGATTCGGTCGTCAGTAAGGCCTCTCTTTCTCCTTTTAGTTTTCAGCATAGTTTTGGGCCTTTAACAGGTGATGGGCCTCAAGTGTTGGGTCAAAGGGAGCCCAAAAGTGTTCATACACCCAAATTAACTGAGCGAGTGCTTCCTGTTCGTTCCGGCAACACTCATTCGGTGCTTTTCACTACACCAGGGTCAATTCCAATGGAGGAAGGTAACCTTCACAATTTTTTATTGGGAGATGCTGAAATCGTGAATGGAGAAGGGGACACAAAAAAATTGGATGCTATCGGTTCTTCGGAACTTCTGGAAACTCTTCTTTTGGGTATAAGTAGTTTTTTCTCCCAACGTTTGGTAATTACCTTGGGTCTCCTTGTTTGCTCCTTCGATGGAATTGGTATCAAGTTGGGGAATGGCTATTCTGTTTATGTGGCCGTACGGGATATGGGCCTTCGGTATCTTTCACTGTTGGATTGGAAAGGACGTAAGAAGAAGGAAAATTGTTTGCGTTGGGGAAATCGTTATGGGCCAGCCCATAAATGTCCAGAGACACGTCCAGTAAAGTGGGGCAGGACGAATGATTCACTCCCAAGTCTTGTCAAGTCTTGAGGACAAGACTTTTAAATAAGGAGGGAGTAATGATAGAGATTAGAATTATATTAGTATGTTAGTCATATTTAGTACTTAGTAGTAGTGGGTTCTAGATAAGGGTAATTTGGTAATATTCATTTCTAGTTATGGGATTAGTATGTTCTAAATAGAGGGAAGGGTTATGAGTGGAGGTGTGAAGAAAATTGATAGAGTTAATATAGGCTCCTGCTTGGAGAAGGGTTTAACCCTGGAATCATCTTCTTCATTTGTAATCGTTGCTCATATAAATCTATACCCTAATTTTGTTATAGTTCTGTGTAATTCTTGTTTCTATTTCATTATAGCTATATTGTGGAATTGTTCTTCATCAAAGTTATATCGAACTTAGCATTATCATATTTGTAATTCCATATTATATATAAGATGAACATCTAAATAACGCTTGCTAGATCTCCGAGTACGAAGTAGTATGTTATTAACAAATAACAATCTAGATCTAAGATTCACATGCACCGATCAGTAGGATTGTACTGGGTATGTTTGTTTGTCATCTAAGATTCATATGCAATTGTTCATGGTAAGCTTGCATTTTGCATGTTATGTTCTCAGCTTGATAAAGTAATCGAAGCTGAAAAACAAGCTGCAAAAGACTTGCTTCGTGAAAAGAAGAAAGAAAGGGCCTTGTTAGCACTAAAGAAGAAGAAAGTACAAGAAGATTTATTGAAACAAGTCGATGCATGGCTTGTTAACGTTGAACAGCAAGTATGCAGTTATATATAATCATAGCTTTCATATTCATCTTAATTTTCATGAATTCTGCAATAAAACAGTAACTTAAATTGTAATGAATATTTAGTTGGCAGATATTGAACTTGCAAGCAAGCAGAAAGCTGTGTTTGAGAGTTTGAAAGCAGGCAATAATGCAATGAAGGCAATCCAAGGTGAAATTAATTTAGATGATGTTCAAAAACTGATGGATGATACTGCTGAAGCCAAAGCATACCAAGATGTGAGCTATTTCATTATTTTTTTTTCAGTTTTATATAACTGTAATTGTATAAATTTGGCAAACAATCAAGTATAATCCAAAAATTTTACATGAAAAATGGTGTAAATAACAGTTTATGATACAATTATGCCTGGCAAAACGGGCGGGTTGGGTTGGGTAGTGGGTCAAAACGGGTGCGGGTTAGAATGAGTATTAAGCAAAATTAGTTTGGATCTAAATGAATCGTTTTTCAAAAACATCAATTTATTTCAAGTTAATTGAGTCATAACGAAACAAATAGTTTATTTGAATAATTTTAATGAGTTTCTCATCAAATATGTTATTGATCATTCTTGCCCGTTTGAATTCATTATATTCACATAGTTTTTAAGTTACCTATCTTGACCCGTATCATGTTAAGTTGTTACTCATCTCAACCCGTTCTATGTTATAATGCTACTACACATTCTAACCCAAAGTACAATAATTGTTTACCCAAATCTACCCATTTATCTTGCTATGGGTCAAGATTGACTGGTATAGATACAATTAAGGCTCCAATCCAACTTTTGTAAACTTTGGTTTCTGGTCAGGAAATAAATGCAATCTTGGGAGAAAAGTTATCTGCTGAGGATGAAGAGGATATTTTAGCAGAATTTGAAAACCTTGAAGCTCAGGTTTGTTTTGATTAATATTATTTTTATTTAAATTATGTAAGTCATTACTCCTGCATAAAAACTGCAGATTATTGTTGACATTTTTATAAAATTATTATTATCATTATCTGTTATTATAGATGACAATTCAAGATCTTCCAGAAGCTCCTGTTTCCACTCAAGATGAAGAAAAGTTGGATTTACCTGATGTACCAACAAAAGTACCTGAGATTGTTGCTGATAAATCTCAAGATATGAAAACAAAAGGTCTCTTTATCTCTTTTTCTATTAATTTTTCATATATACTTCTATTTAGCTATAAAAAAAATGTATTAATTTTTTTTCAAGAGCGGGTTAGCTCATTTACGCCCCTTATTTTTTATTTTTAACTTTGATTGAAATTTGACAAAATCATGTTTTATGGTCATTCTTGGATGAACAAAACTGCAGTTATGGAGGAGCCTCTACCTGCATAAGGTGTTGACTGCCATTGACCGCTAGAATCTTTGGTGATATGTGATGGCATTTCAATATTTGATGCAGTTTATCTACCCTCTTCTTTTTGTGATCATGATCTGTCATTCTGTCTGAACAGCTGAAGGAAATCTGGGTTCTGTAGTCGAATTTTGGGGCGCGATCATAGTTGTATTTCACTTGTGTGTATATGAATGAATGTAAGGTTTATTGCCATTGTGTGTTGAAGGGTTGTGTTTATACTTAACTGAATTTTTTATTTTTTTTTATTTTTTTTTATTTTTATATGAAGCTAAAAGCTGATGCTTCATACATAAACTTCATGGACATAGATTTTTTTTTTTTGCTTTGTAAACCCATTATTTTGGTATGTTTTAATAGTAGCAAGAATTCTTTTGGTGACACATGACTTCATATATGGTATTAGTAAAATCTTGGATTATTACTAAACCAATATTTGTTCTATTGGTACTAAAAGTTCTTTTGATGACACTGACATTTTCAACTTCTTGTCAAAAGAACTCTTATTACCATTAAAACAAACCAAAATAATTCGGTATATCATGTTATTGATAAATTCTTTGGTTTGTTGTTTGCATTTGTGACTTTGTGTGTATCATGTTTTATTTTTATTTTTTGGTGGAATGTGAGAGCTAAAACTTGTAATTTTACATAAGAATACATGGCTAAAAGAAGCTGTTAAACGAAAAGCTACTTCTACTTGAAGCTTTGAATAAGAGTCCAGAGCTACAGTGAACCATTTCTATGGGTTGGATGGAATAAGAATATAAATTTGTCTAAAAACATGAAAACATTTATTTTTTATATTAGATTTTTTCTGAACTGAATTCTTTTTTGCATTATAATTTTTTACTGGATTTTGTTTTTCATATTGAATTTTTATTTTATATACTGGATTTTTTATTTTTGTACTGGATTTTTGTTTTTTGTGTTGGATTTTTTTAAACAAAATTGTGTTTTTAGTCCCCTTTATTTCTATGCACTTTTATGTCATTTCACATTTTTAAGCCGTAGCTATGATGACAAACATTTTAATACAAAATAAAACTTTCTTCTTGTTGTATTTGTATACAAGATTTTTGTTTGCAATAACCTACAAATAGTTATGTTATAAGCAGGATTTACTGGATATGACTAATTGATTGTTCCTGTTTGCAAGAAACTCTTTTAGATCACACAAACTTTATGCTACGATAGGCTTTTTTGTGCATAATCCAAATTAAAGCACCAACATAATCAACTTAAATCATCTTATAATATCATAATAAAATAACAACTAAAACTATTAGAAAAAACGTTCGGTCTTACAAACTACACTTATTTATCGGTTTCTCTTTATTGGTAGCCAAAGTATGTAATGAAAACTTTGAAAATGGATGATCGCGTGTGGGATAATGCTTTGTTGTGCCCATATCTTAACTGCACACGTGAGATGATATCAAAAGCCACACAAATATTATCAATTTTTCCAAATTTCCAAATTAAAGTTTACTCCGTCAATTTTATCATTATTATATTATTGGTGCTCTTTACTTCTTTTGTGAAAAGTTTGGGTCAAGTCTCTTTAGAAGTTATTGCTTCTCTATAAAGAGAGGGTTTCTCAGTGTAGGTTTTCTTTAGAATAATGGGATCAAGTTGCTTCTTAAGTTGTGTTTGATTTAGCGGTCTAAAAAAATCTACATTATATAATTAATGCATCTTATAGTGATTATCCTTATAAAAATATTAAATTTTAATTAATCTAAGAATTTTCTCAAGAGAACATCTTAGTAGTTAAGTGTGAAGGTTCAAATTTTGTAAGCTTAATGTTAGAAACTAGGAACTTATAGAATTGTTGAAAAAAACAAACTAGTCCAGTAATTCAAAACTTGATGAATAATTTTGAAAGCATTTATCCTTTTAGAACAAACTAAAATATAATAGCAGACATTATTTAATGACGAATAAGTAACTTTTTTTTTTGTTCATTAAACGACATCGATTGTATATAGATAAATAAATTATTGTATAATTGTTGGATATTTTAGTGTAACTGGATTAATTTTATCGATCAACGTGAATCATGAAATTCATTAAACAAGTTGGGTGTGGGGTGCACGCTTGTTTTAAGGTTTAATGATTTAATGGGGGTTCCAAGGGGGCAACACCCCTTTGGCGGGGGTCCGGGGGCAGCGTCTTAGCGGGGTCCAAGGGGCAGAGCTTAGGGGTGAGCATAAAAACCGATTAACCGAACAATAACCGAATAAACCGATGAAACCGAACCGAAATAACCGAATAACCGATTTAACCGACGGTTTGGTTTTGAAATTTTTGGTTAACCGACTTTTTCGGTTCGGTTATGGTTATACACATTCACAAAACCGATTTAACCGAACCGAACCGAACTTGTATTAAATCCCTCTATTGTCATTTATACATTAGACAAGACACTAATACTAACTATTATAATGCATTTTTGGGAAGTTCTTTGCATTTCAAAGATACAATACAAAGGTTTCTTAATCATTATATATTAGTTATTCAAATTTCAAGATTCAAGTTATGAAAAACATGCATATATGCAACTCAGATCTCAACAAGCTCATTTCAAAATATACAAGTTCGGTTCTATTCAATTAAATCCAAGCTGGGAGGTATAATTTTGAGTCTTAAGTATTCTTTGTATTTAGTTACGTTTAAATTGACGTGCATATTGAATGAATTTGAGAAACTAAACCCCACATCGAGTCTGCATATTTACATTAATATACGACTTTGGCGTAAAAACATTTGAAAAATCAAAAGTATTAGTCTTTTTATCCATCCCACATCGGTAGAAAAAACAAAGATTAAAAGAGCAAAGTCACTATATAGCTAAAACCACTTCTCTTCCTTAAACTAGAAGTTTTCATTTTTTATCCTTCCAGCTCAGACGATAAGTTGGGTAAAAATTATTCACTTTATCATTTTATCCATAGTATTGTAACTTTGTAGAAAAGTCAAATTTTCGGTTATTAACCGAAAACCGAACCGAACCAACAGTTATAACCGATTAACCAAAACCGAATTCACCGAAACCGATCGGTTTTTGAAATAACTTAACCGAAAAAGTCGGTTTCGGTTTCGGTTAGCATTCAAAACCGAACCGAACCGACCCATGCTCACCCCTAGCAGAGCTCCGGCTGAGGTTGAATTTTTACATAAAATTGAATTTACGAATTTTTACATAAAATTTGTTTTACAATTTTAGTGGCAAAATTATGAAGAATAAAAATTGAAAACTGCCTAGAGGCAGTTTCCAAACTGCTGTATATCCAAAAATTGATCGATGAAAATTGGCTCTCTGGTTCATTCTCGAATACACAAAAATATCATACTCGTTCTTGATTCGAATTGAATTTTACCCGATCAAACATTTGAGTGAACCACAAATAGTTTGATCTGAAAGTATGATCCACGACTTTCAATTCATCTGGTGGTTATATCATCTTCGTGTTCCTGCAGTATTCTCTACAATAATAACATGTTTAAATCTATCTTTTTTATTTTTATGTTTTCGGTAATGGTCCTTATAAAATAAACCTAAAAACCAAAATCACAACCAACAATCTCACACAAATAATATGAAGTAATTGGATTTCTCATGCAATGGATTTTGTTACATTTTTTGTAGCTGAGGTGCTGAATACATGTAATCTATTGATTCGAAGTAAAGTAATATATCTCTAGATGCAACATCTTCATCTCATTTAATAAAGGTAGAGCTGGCAATTTTAATCCAAAACAAGATAAATAAGCTGGTTTAAGTGGATAATTATTGTATTTCAGGTTAAAAATAGAATAGATTCAAACGGGTAATAATTATCAATGACATAGTTAATGATTAAATTAATTAAGATTATACAAACAAACTATTTGTTTCATTACAACTCATTTGAACTTGAGCTAAATTAATGTTTTTTCATTTAGACTCAAACTGATTTTGCTTAAAACTCAACTCGCACTCATTCTGACCCGAGCCTTTTCTGACTCATTACTCAACCTGCCCATTTTGTCAGGCTTAAATAAGATTTATTCTACCCTCATGAGACTCTAATGAATGACTGAATGGAGATACTTTACTGTTAATGTTTGTTTGTTATTACGATAGTTATAAAAGAAAAATGGGTCTCTCAAACCATGATTTGGGATAAAGTAATGATATCGATGATTCATATAATAGTTTTTATAAAAAGTAAACTTTACATGATTTAATCTATGACCTTGTATATTCTTCTTCAAGTTTAGTTAGTACCAACTCGAAGAATATGCATAATCGAAAGCCCTATCCCACACAATTCAAAAGTTGCATCATTTCTCTTTGTCAAAGGCGAAACAATATTATGCTTCTCTTTGAATCCATTCTCACAAGTGGTGGTGGCATCCATAACCGAGGTTATCAGTGCATTTGCCTCGTCATAGCGCTTTGACTTGTAACTTTTCAGGGCATGTTTAATATCAATCACAGCGTCGGAGTAAAGCTCTAAACAATCATTTAAACACATCTTTACAAATGAATTATACTTCTTTTTTAACAAGATTTTGATGTGAGACTTTGTGTTAGTCACATTCACTTGTGCTAGTTGGATCGCGATCTTCCCAAGGCCTCTGACGTCGGTATGACGGCTTCCCGGAGCGGCTTCAAGAGATGTGGTACAAAATTGATAATTTACAGTTGGATCTTGTTGGGAGCAAATTTTGCAAGTACCATGAATTAAGGTTTGTGCATGGGTTGCAAGAAAGATGATGGAAAAGAGGAAGAGGGAAAGAGAGCAAGAAGGAGAAAACATTTTATTTATGGCAAATGTTTCTTGATTTTTGAAGAAGTGAATTGGTTTAAGTAGAAGGAATAAAAGGTGTGCTTTGGTTGTTCACCCAAATCAAACTTTATTTGTAAAGTTTTATCATATAAATAATTAAATTTCATTTCATTTATTGATTTTCTAAAAGTATTTGCCAGATTTAATGTAAATTAGTTTGTATTTAATCAGCTACCAAAATGAGTAATTAGCCTTCAAAGTGTGTATTATTTTAATTGAAATGGTTACAAAGTAGCAAATCATGTTAACAACTTGGTAACAATAATCATAATCATCGTACTGATTATATTATATCCTACCAATTATCAAAGCTAAGGTATAGTCTGAGAAGAGTAAAGTGTAGACAACTTTACCTCTACCTCGTAAGAATAGAGATGTTAATAATGAGACCTCCAGCCTATGATGTCTGATAAACGGGCCAATCTAACGATTTTAACGTTATTTACACAAAAATTAAGTAAAATAACGTTAAAATTAGTATAATTTTACTTTTGTCATCGAGGGCCGACGCATATATAAACTAAGTAACAACATCAGAATATATGTTATGTTATGACCACACTTTCAAGATTTATTATTTTCTATGTGTTTTATTGATTTCAAAGATTCGTTTACAACCATCATAGTAGTTGTCATCACTCCTGACGTTAGGGGTGTGCATAGTGTGGTTCGGTATGGTTATGATCATTTATATAACAAAAACCGCTACCTCAATTAATTCTAAATACATATCTATAACCATAACCAATTGATCGGTTAACTATTAATTGGTTAACCACCGGTTATGGTTCGGTTTTAGTAAAATTCGGTTAATAATGAAATTGTTGAAAAACTATGAAAGACTTGTAAATAAACTTGTAAACTAAAGATCTATTGATGATGAAAATTAAAGCAAAGCTCATATGACTTTGGAGTCACTAAGAATGAGTTAATAAAAAGTAAAAACCATGTGAACACTAACTCATCTTCTATTATATTTAGTCTCATATGTAACTCACAATATTTTCTTTCAATAAAAAGTTATAGTTTGCCTTCTATACATGATTTGCATTATAACAGCTTGAAAGGAAAAAAAAAAGGAAGAAATACATACATAAAAATATAATATATAAATAAATTTACAATAATCGGTTTTGTTATGTTAAAGTTGGTTAATGACTTGGTTTAACCATAACCATACCCAAATAAGTCGATTAATGGCTTAACTTATCCATAACCATTGGTTAAAGTCGGTTACGTTAAAATCGGTTATTGTTCGGGCGGTTATCTGTTAAATTTTGGTTATGGTTATATTATGCTCACCCCTACCTGATGTGACCACCATCACCATCATTAGGACCTTCGTCCTCTCCACCCCTGTATCCACACCACGGTCCTCACCGCCTTGCTGTCATCGCTCCCAATTGCCACTGTCACACTTCATAGCCACCATTGGGGCCAACATCACCACGACTGTCATCACCATTGATTGTCAACGCAACTTTTAATGTTCTTGATACGAGCTTCCCAACTACTATGACGACCAAAGGGCATTTGTTTCAATGGTACCAAGATGTGTTAAGGTATTCTTTTCTAAAATAGGTTAAGGATTCTAGTCACATAATGGACAAAGGTGAAAAAAATTGGCTCTAAAAAAAAACTACCATGACAAATACGTCTCTATTGCCACGGCCACCGCCACAACCACAACCACCTCCAAATTGAGTCCATCAATTCTTGTATTAGCTTCGTATTACATGACATAAAATAACTAAATTATGTTTTTTCATTATAAAAAAGATTGAGCATGATGGATCAGGCTGAGTCATAATTAGTTTTAACCAAAATCAGTTTGAATCTAAATGTGTTGTTTTAGAAAAACATCCATTTAGTTCAAATTAAAATATAGTGTTAAAAAGTCATTTTTAAGAAGATATTTTTTTGTTGTTTATTTAACTTGTTATGACTAAAAAGTCATTTTTGACTTTTTCACACACAAAAACTAATCCAAACATATTTTAAAACTCTATTTCAAAAAGCTAAATGTTATTAAGCTAGTTTAAAATTGCGCTAATTTTAATGTTATGTTACTTACTTTTGTGAAAATAACGTTAAAAACGTTAAGATGATTAACTTCAAACGATAACTTTTAGCTGATGGCTCTTTCGAAACAGCCTCTCTATCTCAACAGAGATAGGAGTAGGGTTTATTTTTATCCTTCCTTCAAGTCCTACTGAAGAATGAAAATATACTCGCTTAAGTTTATTTACCCTTCTACATTTACAAAGTCGTGCAAGTTATCACAATTCTTGTTGCAATTGCGTATATGCTAACCTCAGCATTCATATTCGCAATAATCATGGTACAACAAGGTCTGTGTAATCATCATATGCATTGTATTGGCAAAAATGTAACCTTATATGTTTGGGAAAAGAAAGCAAAATCAATTTTTAACACAAACTGAATATACCAAAACAATGATAATGGGTTAATGATTTAATGGGATTGCTGGTGCTTTATACAGAAATTAGATCATAAAATCGGTAACCTTCACCATCTCTGAATCCCTTTTATTTTAACTTTGAGTTAATTACACGGATGGTCCCTATGATTTACCCAGATTGCACCAATGGTCCCTAACTATCAGAAATTACAATGGTGGCCGAAATGTTTGCAAAAACGTAACACGGATGGTCCCTGGGCTAATGGACGTTAACTTTTTCTGTTAAATGGATGTAAAAGGACCAAAATACCCCTCTAAGTTAAAAACACCCCTTAGCCTTCACTGTTGCTCCACCGGACCAAACACCAGATCCTCTTCTTCGATCGACCACAACCACTGTTGCCTTCACTTCCGGCGCCGTTCATCGATGGAAGTCATGGTTGCCGGACATAGTCCGAGACGAGGAATGGCTCCGACGAAAGGACAACCACTACCTCTGCCATAGCCGGCAGAACAAGAGCGTCAACCCTACTCCTTTCCCTCGTCGTCTCCCAATCGACTCTTGTAGACACCAAATACCAACGGCAACATCAACCCTACTCCTTTCCCCGTCGTCTCCCAACCGAACCTGCCGGCAACAAGGCTACAACTATCGACAACCTCCAACCACCACCGACAACCTCCGGCAACCACCACCAACCTCCGGCTACAGCTATCGTATGTTTCAAAGACACAACGCTTCTAATTTCCCTGTGTAAACGAAGACTCTTGCTTTGAGGTGAATTTTTTGTTTTTAGTTAGAAATTCGAAGGCTCTTGCTTTGAGGCTGTTGAGGTTTTCTTTTTTTCGTGCTGTTGGTTTGATTTCGATGGTCGTTGTTTTGAGCAGACAACCTCCGGAGGAGATAAAGATCATCGTCTGGCCGGAATCCTCGTCGGATAAGAAGGGGTGGGGTATTTAAGGAAAAGGGTTATTTTGGTCATTTGTTAAAACTTAACAGAAAAAGTTAACGTCCATTAGCCCCAGGGACCACCCGTGTTACGTTTTTGCAAACATTTTGGTCGTCGTTGTAATTTCTGATAGTTAGGGACCATCGGTGCAATCTGGGTAAACCACAGGGACCATCTGTATAATTAACTCTTTAACTTTCTTTATCAATATTGTACCATGCAAGACTTTACTAAACACACTTCACGTGTGAAGCTAAGGTCTTCTATTCACATAAATCATGTTCACTACCAAAATTCAAGTAATCACGTCTAGAAGTCGTATTCACCCATAAAAGTTTGGTAGCAAACATATAAGAATTGTATCGGTAAGTTTGGGTTGGTCTTTTTATGAGATGGCATTCAAACAAATAAACTTTTAGCAACTTTAGTTTGAAAAACCAGATTTTATCATTCGGCTATATTAGACCGAACAGAAGCAAAGATTAAATCAAAGCTTCTGGATAACAATGATCTAAACTAAATTTGTTATGCTTGTGATTGCATACAATTGCCAACAAAACTTTTATCAAATGATACTCAAGCTACAATGAAAAATGAGTTGTAGGGTAAATGAGTAATTTCATACTTGTCTACTCAACCACAGCCAGCAAGTCTCCTGCTTTGCAGAAGCAGTGCTTTCCCTCTGCTCCTAGATCCACCTGTTGCAAACTCATATAATGATCATCATGAATCGTTTATAACATTTTAATGTGTTATATCGGTATTTTTGACATTTTACATGTCATTCAGGTATTTTCAACATTTTGACTATTGTTAACTGCCTCCCTTGACCTTAACTAAGCTGCAATTCTTACAATATGGATAGATTTTGCAACCTCGAGCGTCCAAGAATCCAATTAAAATAATCTCCACTTGTTATTATTAAATTTTCTGTTTCTCTCTTCATTTTAAGTTCTTTGACCAAAAAAAACTGAGTGGGCTTAATAATGTGACAGTAGAACAGTGTCATAGTGAGAGTGTTTACCTCGTATGCATTGATGTCAGAGAAAAGAACCTACAAATGATGCAAACCCATGTCAAACAATGAATTATGACACCATGACCGCTAGAAAGTGTCATGAATATTGCCACTTTCATTAAACATTATTTAAAAAAAACCACCTCATGTATCGAACATTAAGTTTGAATATAAGCTCACTTGAGAAACTGCACAAATAAAACTTTTTGAGCATACCTTTTTCCCAGCCTCTAAGTCCCCAACCTCGGTACCAACAGCAAGAATCTGGAACAAACATAAAGATATATTCAATACAGAAATACAAATTACATTTTAAACTAAAACTAAGCATCTTCAATTGAAACAGAACACATGAAAAATTATATTATTACTCACTTCTCCCATAAGATAACGTTCAAACTTGACAGCTGATTTTGGCAACAAAACTCCACCAGCAGATTTCTGATCACAAAAGGTAAAGTTTTTCAATGGAACATGAAAAGGACAAACAGGGAATATGTGTCTTGTAGCCGAATATCCTTGATTAACATTTAGGGGTTGTTTGGTTCATTAAGTGTTGAGTCCGTAAGAGATCTGAATCATTCAGACTCTATTTAAAGCTTAATGGTTATGAGTTGGTTGACTGATTCAAAGGTGCTTTTTAGTGAAACAGACAGTTACAGCCTCTGATCGGTTTAGAGTAGCCTATTATAGAATAATAAAGAGGCTATCAAATACTCCCTTAGTATATAACACAAAATACTACTGTAGGTTAAGGAAATATTAAGTTAAGACATAAGAGTTTTGAGTGTTGGTTGTCTGGATGCTATAATCTAAAACTATACTCATAAAAAAACTAAAATTGGCATGATTTTATAACAAATATGTTTGTGAAAAATGAAAACCCGTTCATGAAACAGCACGCCACTAAAAAATGCCAACTAGATATGAAATGCCTCGAAACATAGGCCTTGCTTAGGAACCAAACTATGCCCGGCAAAATGGGCGGGTTGGGTAGCGGGTTAGGATGGGTTTTAAGCAAATTAATTGGGGTTTAAATGGGTTGTTTTTAAAAATATCAGCTTATTTCAAGTTAAAATGAGTTGTAATGAAAAAAATAGTTTATTTTAGTAAGTTTTCATGATTTTCCACAAAAAATATATTACTAATCATTCTTACCCATTTGAATCATTATACTCGCATATATTTAAAGTTATCCATCTTGATCCGCAATGTGTTAAGGTGTTACCCATCTCAACCCATTCAATGTCATATTTCTACCCATTTCAACCCAAACTACACTAATTGTTTACCCATATCTACCCATTTATCTTGCTATGGGTCAAGATTGTCAGGTCTAAACCAAACTAATATGAGAATGGTATTTGATAACCAAACTCAGATGGCGCATGGCTAAATACCACTTAATAAGACAAAGTTGATAAAAGTTGTAGACGACAATCAATCTAACTGATATCTTATAACAGTAGCTACTTGCTAGTAAGTAAACAGGAAAATTTTAAGGGAAATCCTTCAAGAAAAGAACACATTTTTTTTTCCCAAAAACCACAATTAAAAAGTCACATCCTTTGAGCAGAATGAGTTAAAAATTTTCAGTAAAGTTCAATGTCATTTTACACTTCAACAAATGGCAACAGACTGATGTAATATCATAAAAGATAAAATAGTGTCAAGGCACCAGTAGTTTAAATCATATAGACAACATATGCATGAAAATACACAAACACAATCAACAATAATAAACATAAAACAGCAAAACAGATTAATACATGGTTGAACAGTCTAAAGCTTTCAAGTAAAAGGTTGTTAAGAGTGGAATTAGCAAACAGATATATACAAATATACAGTCATACAAATGCAAAAGAACCTGTAATAAATTCAAATATAAACTTACAAAATGTACAATCTAGTCCAAACAAACAGACTACAGGATAACGAAAACATATAACCAAGAATTTAAACAAATAAACATAGATAAATCACCTCAGGTAGCTCCTCCAGTCGAATTAACACTCTGTCAGCTTGTGGCTTAACCTGTGAGTAAAATTTACATTATACAATGCATCACAGTGCCGAACAACATGATTGACAAACACATACTCGACAATCACAATGTACATTATAGTCGCTTTTTAAAATTAGTAAATCAATTAAAATTTCTCAACATTAAGTAGACCGAACATGTTGTATTGTATCATAAACAGATAAGAAAATCAAAGTCTGGTTGAATATTATCAATAAAACAAAGAGATCATTGCAATAACCACAAATAAATACCTTCGTAGGCTCGTATTTAGTTGCAATTGCATTAACCTTGAACGCATTTCTTCGTAGACCTGTTCAAATACACAATTAATTAAAAAAACAGAAGATAACAACTAGAAAAGAATGAATTGATGAAAACGATGCTGCTGAATAATACCTAAACTTGTGGCTTTGGTACGCATAGATGAAGAAGAAGGGAGGTCTGTAACGAAAGAAGAAAAAGGTTTAGCTACTGTCAGGAAACTGGAGGACGCCATGGATAAGATTTTGGTTCGGGTTTTTAGAGAGAGAAAGTGCAAGTACTGAGGGTTTAGACTTTAGATACAGAGAGAGAGGGAGGGTTAGTTAGGGTTATTCGTGCTAGAGTTCTAGAATGTTCGGCTGTCGTTGGAACAATGCTGCATCTTACTAGTTACTATTTTAAGAAAGCAAATCTTATCTCGTCCTAAACTATTTCAAATTAATTACAATATTGCATGGGTTAGAACTTATAAGTTATAACCTCTCGTTTTAAGTCTACAAAGTAGGCTACTTCCATATTAACCATCTTACTAATTACTATTCATGGTTTTTTCTATTGAAATTTTTTGTTACGTATCACATTCCTAAAAAGCATTTCTTTCTCACCATGTCACGTCATTACCCCTAATTTATTTTTTAGTCAACCGACAATAATTTTTACATGGGACCCAAAATTCAATTTAACCAACATAGAGAAGTAGATGGGACGGAGAACGGGGGCCGTAGAAAGTCGAAATGTGTCGCTGCTGGGAGAGGGGCGGTGTTCCCACCTACCGCATTTGAAATTTCCTCCCGTCTAGTTATGTGGCTTAAACGCTACACATGGTCTAAGGGTTTGAGAAAATTTAGCCAAGGCTTCTAGAGTTTTGTTATTGTAGAGTAGATTCTCGAGATTTTCTTTATGATTTACTGTTATGTTATTTTCGATTTCTAAATTCTATAAATTACTCTTAAGTCTCGAATTTTATATTTGTTTTGAATCCTCATAATAGTTAAGTCAACCCTGCTTTCCATTGATTAATCGAACAATTTATGAATAATTTATTGAGACTTATTTGGTTGTAAAAATAATGATCATGAATAAATTTTTTTTATTTTTTAGTTAAAAGTAGCGAACATGAATAGATATCATATTCATAAATTTGTGTTTGATTATGATTGTTTATTATGTTTATTTCGCTAAATTTTTTTATATATTCTTAAATTGTAAATTTTTAGTTAATGTCTTACTATTTAATTAGAAATATTGTAGCTTTCATCCTATTAGAAATATAGTAATTTTAAAACCTACATGTTTGAAATATTATTTTACAGTAATTTCAATTATGGTTATTGTTTTTAACTTATTTTTGTTAT
This sequence comes from Mikania micrantha, assembly GCA_009363875.1. NCBI lineage: Eukaryota > Viridiplantae > Streptophyta > Magnoliopsida > Asterales > Asteraceae > Mikania > Mikania micrantha. The sequence continues at coordinate 49,603,860 of CM018689.1, read as the reverse complement.
AAGATAATTATATTATGTAACTTTATATCCATATAAAATAATTACGTCTTTTGATTTTTTATATTTGAATAATATATATCCGTTTCCGTTTGTGAATAAACTCAATTCCAAATTTTCATTCAATAAATTCTAAACAAAAGAATATGAACAAGAGTCTTATTTGTTTTCATTCGGTTCACCACCTAAAAGTGATAAGTTAATCAAACACATTCCTAAAAGTGATACAGGAATCATGGTAAAATTGCAGGTTAGTGATCCATGAATCATGAACATGTCAAAACCAGCAGCATCTTCAAGCAGGCTCATTTTATGCATCAATGGATAATTCAAGATGTGATCTCAGCCTGTTTGACTTTTTAAAGTCAAAACATGGATATGTCAACTATAAAGGATCCCACTACAAATAACTGTTCAAAAATATCTTATTAACTGTCTCCAAATAGGCCTGTAAATGAACTGAACGTTTAGTGAACCGTTCGTTATTCGTTCAGTAAAATGTTCGTTCATGTTCGTTTATTTAGTAAATAAACGAACATGAACAAAATTTTTTGTTCATTTAACTAAACGAACGAACATGAACACGTGCCTCGTTCGTTCATTTACGTTCGTGAATGTTCATTTATATCCGTTCAGTTACATTCGTTCGTTTATGTTCGCTTATTTATTCTCACTCATGTTCGTTTATTTATGTTCGTTTAGGATCGTTTATTTATGTTCGTTTAGAATCGTTTATTTTGTTAGTTTGTTTAAATTTTATTAATAAATAAGTGATATATTAAATGGAAGATATCATGTTCGTTTATTTGATGATGTTTGTTCAACTATGCTTGTTTGTGTTTCTTTAATTATGTTCGTTTATGTTTGTTTAGTTAGGTTCGTTTATGTTTGTTTACTTATGTTTGTTTATGTTCGTGAACTGTTCGTTTATATTATAAACGAACGAACATGAATGAACATGAACGAACACGAACACACAAAGTTTCTTAACGAACGAACACGAACAAGAACCTTTGTTCGTTTAAATGTTCGTGTTCGATCGTTTGTTCGGTTAAAGTTAAACGAACGAACATGAACATGCCCTGTTCGTGTTCGTTCGGTTCATTTACAGGCCTACCAATACATATGGTTTAAACTTAAAATCATCACCATCAGCATCTTCTGTACACAGCAATGAAATTAGTATGTTTGACCTTTATCAGTTGACTTCCATCCACTTCTTGAAGGTGATAGTACTCAACACACGCTACATCCAATGATAAGTACATCAAATTAATCTTGCATGTAGCTTACTATAAGCATTTCGTCATTAGTCAAATATCTAAAATACCCTTTGTTAGTCACTAATAAAAGAATTGGGAGATACAAAATCACTAGTCAAAAGGTAAGTTGAAAAACATTCTCAAAGCAAACGATTAGAGCTACCATAACGAAATTTACGCGTAATATAAATTATTTTACAAAGTAAATTGTAAACAATATGACAACAAGCTACTCTATAACCTTCTACCTATAGATTTCTTGTGCAAATAAAAATTCAAAATTACACAAATTACCTCAAACATTCGTAGCATGTAACCGTTCTTCAAGTTCTTCCTCATCTTCTATATTCTGCACATCTTTATGATTACCGGATACCAACAACGTTGTACCTTCTTCTGAGTTGTTAACACCATTAATGGCTGCACTTCTTTTATAGTTCCAAACAAGCATAGAAACATAATCTTGAGGTGAAATAAGACCTTCTTCGATCAAAGTCGTACGATTTTGTTCAAACGTTTTTGGATCATCCAATCGTATATATTCAAGCAACGCCTTTTCGTGATCAGGCCTCCAGCCCACTGGAAACAGGCTGTAATCAGTCTCGGGCACTAATGACATTCGTGTATATTGAAGCCCTTCAATTGACTCAGCAAGGCCCATTCTTAGTAAATTGTTATACTCAGGTGACTGCCCTTTTTTCTCCTTTAATGGGCGTCTAAGTGTTCTATCACCAATTTTATAAACTTTTGCACGCGATCGGAGCTTATATTTTGCAGCATAGAGTTTAGCAAGTGAACCGCGTATAATATAAGAACAAAAATTGACTATCTTTTTTCTATTATCAGCAAATCTATACCACTCAACCATTGTAGTCAAAAGCTTGTTCATTTGTGCATTAGTATGAGCTTGTGTAGCATGAAACATTCTGAAACATGGTTGTGGGTCTGGATCTCTATCCCCTTTCAAAAATCCCAATTTTCTAAACTGTTTAATGCATTGTTTTAGGCTCGCGGTTACAGATAACAAAGTACCAACGCCTTTTTCGCTGATGATTTTACCACCCGTTGCTGTATATCTAAGAGTTGGATATACAACTCTTCTACATAAAACATGATCAAGAAACATTATTCCTTTTGTAATATGTTCAATAGGGAGAGACTCGTTATCAAGTTTGAGCATGTATTTCTGATCACAAAATTCGATTAACTGTTTTCTAAGAATTGCTGCATCAGCTCTCGGCCCACGAACTCCAATCAAGAAATGACCACCAAATCGAATATAATCGATTTTTCGGGTCTTATCTGGCCCGCTAGTGGGAACAAATTCAGGCCAAGAGGTATTCCCTTGGTCAACTTCTCCTTCGGGACTGTTCCATATAACATCACTCTTTGAAGGCTTGTAAAATTCTTTGATTTTCCCCTCCATCCAACGGTCCAATTCATCTAGACAAATATTAGCTAGTAACGGGCTTAAAATCCCACAATGCCCCCAAGTAGGAACCTTTTCAGCTTCTTCAGGTGCAAACCCGAAAAAAGATTCTAACCAATACGGGTCAGGTTTAGGCTCGTCTTCTGCTAAAACCCTCTTCTTCTGATACTTTCTCTGTATCCTCTTCTTTTCCACAGGCGGGCTTGTGATTACTGGAGTAGTTAATGCCGATTTAACCAAATCAATCACCATTTTATCCCTCACATCCCTCATTAAAGCACCTATTACCATTCCAACTTTCAACCCATCCAAAATTGTACTCAAATCCCCTTTTATATACCACAAATACCCTGCAAAACTCCTCCTAATAACCCTCAAAGCCGTATGCGCGGTCCTTCCGGGCCTAAACGCGTAAGATTTTTCAGAAAACCGCCCTTCATAAACAGGCTCCAAGATCATAAACAAAACCTCCTGAACAATCCTATCTTGAAACGGACTTGGCTGTGTAGTAGTCAAAATAGCCCTAATTTTCCGCTTCGATAGCGACTCATACTCGGTCTTATCTTTCGGGGATTTGATGAAAAACTCTAACCTAGCACCCCACCTAAATCGGTTATCAAGAACAGCATTTCTAAGTGCAAGTAAATCTTCAAGTGCTGATCTTTGAACTGAGCTTTTGGGCATATAAGCACCCAATTCATCAGCACAAACTTTCTGATAAGCTAAAACCCATAACTCAAATCTTCTTAAGTAATTAGTCAAATTAGTAACAGTTTGATTAGGGTTTCTAAAACTCTCAATCCACAGTTCAGAACAGACTGATACACCATCTTCTTTCATTAGGGTTGATGGGTCATTTGGGTCTGTGTTAACATTATTTCTCCTAAAATTGTTGTTGTTATTGTATCTTGTTGAAGTGTACATGAATGCCCTAAATAGCTTAAACCCATTTGTTCCAGGGTTTGAAGGTTTTAGTAGTATTGCGTGACAAAAAAATGGAAGACTGCGATTCATCTGACCTGAAAATAACTGCTCCGGCGATGGAGGTGATGGAGAGAGCTTCAATTTATGTACCCAAATGGGTTGATTAAGGGGATTCCCAGATCAATGAAGAAGGAAAACGATTATTCATTTGTAGGGGTGTAAGCCGTAAGGTAGAGGTGGCCATCGTAACCGGTTCCTGGACCTAACCCGGTGGACCCGACCCAACCCGGAACCGGTTCCTACCCGGTTTTTTCAAGAGCCGGTCCCTACCCAGTAGTACCCGAAAGTTAGGACCCGGTTCCATGTTTTTCCCACTCGACCGGGTAGTACCGGACCCGAACCGGAACCGGAACCGGTTCCTACCCGGAACCGGTTGGAACCGGTTAGGAACCGGTTATAGCCGTTAGAACGAATATAAACGTTGGAGATCGAATTATAGCCGTTTTTTGACCGTTTGAGACCATTTTTTGACCCCCTAAACTAGTATAAATAAGTATTGGGTGGTATGGAGTGATCACACAACTCAAAACGCAATCCCGAACGCGAAAAAACGCAAAAAACGCTATTTATACGCACTTGTTTAGTCTCCATCTCTCGTTTTGGTTTTTCGTTTTCTCGTTTCCTACTCTCAAAGTCTCAATACACTTTATAATTTTCCCTTTGTTATCATGGATGCTTCAAACTCTTCGGTCGGTCAAGGTTCCAACACCGGACCATCGTTTGTTCGTGTTATTGAACACAATCGGAATCCGGAGATATGGTGCAATTGGGATTTGGTCGAGCTTAGTGATGGTTCTATAAAAGCTCGTTGCAAGTTTTGTGGAATATATTTAGGGAGAGAATCGAATTCGAATTTGAAGAAACACATCAACAAACCGTTTTGCAAGGCGTTGAAAAAGGATCCCGAGTCTCAACAAACGCAAATGGATGTTGAAGGTGGAATATTTAATCATGACCTTGATCGGGTTCGGGATCGAATGGCGAAGTTCGTGATTCAAGAGGCGTTGCCGTTTAGCCATTTCGACAACCCTCGGTTAACAAGCATGATTCGGGAGACGCTTCAACCACGCTACACCCACGTAAGTCGACAAACTCTTAGACGTCATTGTTTAAAGATGTGGAAACATGCCAAACATGAACTAGTTGCATATTTTGAAAATTTAAATACGGGGGTTAACTTAACTAGTGATGTTTGGTCGGCTCCACATAATCTACCCGAATCCTACCTTTGCGTCACCGCTCATTGGGTAGAACCGTCATCATGGATAATGATGAAACGCACCATTGCTTTTGAACTTTTTCCGTATCCACATACCGGTGACCTTTTATTTCAAATTTTAGATTATGTAATAACGACGTTTAAGTTAGAAAAAAAAATATTTTCAATGTCATTTGATAACGCTTCAAACAATACGACGGCGGTTGAAAGATTAAAATTAAAATATTTGCCGTTATGTAATGGTGTATTTTTTCACCCAAGATGTGTTGCACATATAATAAATTTAATTGTACAAGACGGTATTGGCACTGATGATGTTACAACATTTATAAACGTTTGTTGACAAATGCTACATGATATTTTTAAAAAGAGTCGGGCACGACATATGGCATATATGAAATTTTGTAAAGATACGGGGAGGATTTCTTTGTGTGCAAATTGGGATGTACCTCATAGATGGAATTCCACTTGCCTAATGCTTGAAAGTGCTTTACGACAAAAAGATACTTTGCAAATGTTTCACGCAAGTCTCGTCGACCGGGGTTATGTCGACGCATTTTTGGATAGTTCTTGGGATAATGTCCAATTATTATCTGAATTTCTTGAAGTTTTTAAATCATCAACTACTAACCTATCAGGGACTTATTACCTGACTAGTTCTTTGGTTCTTTCGGAGATATTTTTAATGGTTACAAACTTTAAAACTTTTGAAAATAAAAATGAAATGTTTTCTAACATGATATTACCAATGCGAAATAAATTACTAAAGTATTTTCTTGAATTACCACCCGTTTTTACTTGCGCTGCCGCTTTAAACCCAATTTTAAATGTTACGGGGGTGAAATGCTTGATAGACGAAATTTATGACGCTCTTGACATACACGAGATATACCCAACCTTTTCAACCGAAGCAAAAAATGTTTTTAATAATAATTTACAATCTATGTATGACTTTTATTTAATTAAATATGGTGGAAACATACATATGCCCACTCCTGGTTCCTCATCAAGTTCGAGTGCTTCTCGAGCACGAGATCCGATGGTTAACCTATTGAACACGGTTCGAAACGTCACGGCTAAACGTCAAAGGGGTAATACCCCTTCAAGCGAACTAGGCCGGTATAGTGGTACAGATTACGTATCTGATATGACGGCCGGGTCATATCGCAATTTTGATATTTTGGCTTGGTGGAAAGCAAAGGAATCCGAGTTTCCGATTCTTGCCGCCATGGCCCGTGATTTACTAACTGTCCAAAGCTTCCACGGTAGCTTCGGAATCTGCATTTTCTCTTAGTGGCAGGGTCTTGTCGTTAAGAAGAACAAAACTCACTCCCGAGTCGGTAGAAATGTGTATATGTTTAAAGGATCATTTGGACTCGATCGATCGTATTCAAGATCAAACAACCCTCGAAGATGAAACATCCATTGAAGTAAAAGTACATGACGAAGAAGTTGAAGAAGGCTTATCACCCGGCCTATCCGACGAAGAACTCGCATTTGAAGCTAACTTCAGTCGTTCGCAACAAAACGACACAAATCTTTGATTTTAATGTTATATTAGTTGTTTGTAACTTTTCTTTTCTTTTGTTTTTAAATTACTTAAAATAATTAATGAATTTATGTTTGTTTTTAACATTTGTTATTTTGTTACTATTAACCAATTCAAACATTAACTAATAATTAATTAATAAACCCTAATTAAACCTTAAACAAATCAAACCTAATAAAACCTTAAACTTATCAAACATTTAACTAATAATTAATTAATAAACCCTAATTAAACCTTAAACAAATCAAACCTAATAAAACCTTAAACTTATCAAACATTTAACTAATAATTAATTAATAAACTCTAATTAAACCTTAAACAAATCAAATTAAATAATAGTTTAAGGTTTTATTTGTTTAAGGTTAAATTTTTTGATTTTAAGGTTTATTAATAAGTTTAAGGTTTTATTAGGGTTTATTAATTATTAGTTTAAGGTTTTATTAGGGTTTATAAATTATTAGTTTATAGTTTAAGGAAAAAAAAACAATTGAAACCGGTTCTAACACAGGAACCGGTTTAGGACCCTACCCTAACCGGGTACACCGAATAGGGTATTTTTGGAGTGGAACCGGGTACGGAACCGGTTCGGGTCTTGGGTGGAACCGGTTTGGAGGAACCGGTGGGTCTCAGGAACCGGTTTGGAACCGGTTCTAGTTCTTGAAAAAAAACCGGTTTGGCCACCTCTACCGTAAGGTGGTGTGTTCTTCAGCCCAGAAACCAGATGCAAATATCAGCTAGATTTTGGGAAGCAATATATAAGCCCATTTTAAATCAGGCCATATTCATCTAACAGGTCATTTTTCATTTTAATTTTAATAGAAAAGTTACCGTGCGTTACCACGAGCGATACAATAAAAAGTCATGCGTTGTAATATGTGCTTTGATGAAAAGAAATGTATGAATTTACGACTATTTCGTTACGAATATTGAAACATAGACATGCAACATTATTGTGTCATATATGTTGTAGCATATGAAGTTTAAGAAAAATTAAAACTTATATATATAACGCTATTGTGGTACACAGCTAACTATGTCAAAATCAACCCAATTTTTTAGAAGTATTTTTATAATCTTTGTTATACATGTATCAGATTACATTTTCTTTTATGTGTTTGTGCTAATTTACAAACGTTTAGAATTTAAAATAAATATAAGCTTGTGTTACACGGTATATTGGAAAGTTACGAATAAATTACATCGAAAAGCTAAAAAACCAAAATGTAGCTAAAATATCATGTCTTTGTAAAAAATTACAAAACCCGAAAGCATGTTTAAAAAGGGAAAAATATATCATATGTAATCCGACCGGGGAATATAGATTGAATCAGTTTTGAAAAATATTTATAGTGAAACGTATAAAAGTAAAAATATACTATACTTAAAACAACATAAAACGTAAATACTCAATGTCAATTAATATTACTATATATAATTAAAATGCATGAAATTGAATAGTAAAAAAATATATTAAATAGAGTGTGGGTCCCATGATATTATATATATACATATGTATGTATGTATATGTGTGTGGTGTGTGTGTGTGTATATTAATAGTAATGTATAGTGCATATGTGTCTGATTCATGTACTGACCTTCTAAAAGTTTAGACTTGGATCAGAATAAGTTTTTTTAACTTTGAAAATTAGTAAATACATATGAAAATATTAAATTTGAGATATTTGCTTGCAGATTTGGGTTTTTATTAAATTTGAGAGATTTGCTTATAGATTTAGGTTTTTGTTGGTTTGGACTTTAGGTTTAGACTTTAGGGATTAGGGTTTAGTTTGTGATGAGAGATTTATTTTTGCTATGTAACTTATGCTTTTGCAGATGATATATGATATCCGTTATCAGGAGTGTACTGTGATAACCCGCCGCAGCGCGCGGGTGAAATAAATCTGGTTTATATTAAAAAGTGGTTATAAAAAAAACGTTAAAACATTAAATATATATTAATTTATAATTTTCTATTATGTTACATAATTGATTTATATTCCTCGACACAATTGTGCCTGGGTTGGACTGGTAATTGATTTGATATTATTTCAAGATGTCTCGTGTTCGATTTTCTGGGCGTCCCTTTTGTACCTATTTTTTAGCATTACTTTGGTTTTGCTTTTTTGTAGTCTCTCCTTTTTTCTCCAGAGCTCTCATCCTCTGTTCAAGCTTCTCCTTTTCCTACGTTGCAGATGGATCTGTGTTTCCAGATGTGATTTTGAATTTTTAACTAAGAAGATGAAAGGATCCATACATCTTTGTTGATTTGGTTCACAAAGTAAAAGGTATACAGAGACCAAGAGAGGAAGATAATCCAAACCACATGAGATCCACATAAATACCTCTGAACATACACCTCTTCACAAATCCGACGATGGAAGCGATGGATTTGTGCCTTAGATCTGAACAGTATTTTACTATTTTTAATGAAGAAGACGAATTTGGTTCAATCGTCCGCATCCGTGGATATGATAAGCGACAATCTGAGGTGATGAATTTCTTTAATTAGGGCTCATTTCTACCTCTTACGACTATTTTTTTTTGTTGAATCAAACTTAGATCGTTGTTTATTAGGGCTTTTTTTTGTTTTGAATATTCTGAAATTTTGTGCATTTTTGAATGGGTATATTTGTGTTGGAAGATTACTGATTTCTAAGATTGGTTCACTTTTGAATGATTTAGGATATACGTGTTTATGAACGATTGAAGAAATCACGTGGAGTTTGTGTATGCCATTGACTCGAGTCATTCATTTTCTCTACTAGCTTGAAAACACATAGTGTTGGGTTATGCGAAGTTTTTATGACCGGCGTATTAATCCTTTGTGTTACCTATTTTCTTTAAATAAATCATATAACAAATGTTAACTAATTTTCATTTAAATGAGTCACTATGTCTTTTTGTAAGCAGAATTGGGTTTCATTCAGAATACCATTTGATTTTAGATTGTTATTGCTCTTCTTTTTACTTGAATTTTGGTGGTTCTTTATTAATGGCAACAACCTGATGTGTATATACTGTGATGTTAATAGAACCATATGATACCTTTGTTGTAATTCCTTTTCTTTCAAAAAGACGGAATTCATTGGGAAAGCATGTCTGATTCGAGCGGAAAGTGTTATTGCAATTAAATTGATCTCCATCTCTCAGTTGATAACGTTCCTTCATTCAATTTGCCACTAAATGTTTCCCTGAATATAACCCATCATAGTTTCGTAACCACAATTGCATAGGTTGTAAGATAACCATTTAAGAATCATAGTTAGTGAAATATATATTTTGAACTCTTTATGTTTTTAGTTGATCAATCTTATTTTTTTCTTAAAAAAATAACTCTTAGTATGGTATATATTGTTTTCATTAAGAGGTGACTTACTATTTCTTAATTTATTATATATTTACTCAGTGCATTATATATGATTTTTAGTTTTTTGCCACAATAATCTCAGAATGTGTGTGTATTTTGAAGTAATTACTTTTATGGTTGTTTGTCATGAATGATTTCATGATTATGGCCTCACAAATACTAGCAACCTTTGTTCTTATATGTTTCCCTAATAGTTAATGATAATTTTGTGGTTGGTGAGTGTTACATGTGTAACTCTTGGATCTATTTTGATAAGAACTTAATCTTTTTCGTATCGTATCTACATTATAACATATTTTATACTCTCTTTATACTTGGGTCTCATCATTTTCTACTCATTTTGTAGCCCGTCTTTTATTTTCAAAAATAAATATTTTCTCATTAACGAGACTGTTACGCTCAGCTTTTAGGCTTGACTATTAACATATTCAGACTGAATGCACATCCAGATAGAAACAATAATGAGAAAGTAGAGAAAGCCAGTGATAAAAAAGAAGGAAAAAGATCTGATTATTATGCTCAAGTTCATTTAACCAACAACCAAGTCTGAAAAGGCTAAAGACGAAAATAAAAGGAAAATGGTTGATCATACTTGGTCATTCAACTAATGAGCAACATCATCTTTCCAAGGTTGCACCAGTGACATGTTTGAGGTTTAATTCATACCACTAAAGTATTTCTATTTACATGTTTTTGTTCGGGAAATTAGATTTTGTATATCCATCAACTTGCGTCATGGAACATAATTTTATTTTATTAATTCAAATGTATATAATGTTTTGTAGTTTTGCCCCTTCTATTAACTTATCTCATCTCTAACCTTTTGTTTCACCGCAATTGTTTTTAGTTCATTCTTTTCGTAACGCATTCACCTGGAAGTGGATAAAATAGTCTTGCTAAGATTGTATATAAACTACTAAGGATTGGCTCACATAGGGGTGTTCAAAATATCCGAAACTCGAAAAAATTCGAAATCCGAATCGTATCCGAAACCCGAAAAAACCGTATCCGAAATATATTTCGGGTTTTTCGGGTCGGATAATATGATTTTAAATTCGGGTCGGGTTCGGATATGCAAAAGTTGGTTTTTTCGGGTCGGATATCCGAAAAACCCGAAAAAAACAGGGTTATTCGGGTTGTTCAGGTTATTCGGATGAACGAATTCGGGTTTTTTTGGGTTATTCGGATTTTTCGGGTCGGATGATATTTTTTGAATTTCGGGTCGGGTTTCGGATAGACCAAAAATATTTTCCAACCCGAAAAACCCGAATAACTCGTTATCCGACCCGATGAACACCCCTACGGCTCACACTTGCAAATCAACCTTTAATTTAAAATGTTATTTGTAGTTTATATAATATGATTTCTTAAATCATTTTCATATGTTAAATCGAAGAATATTGGTACAACTGTTTTTTTCTATAGTCACACCGTCGTAACTTTATGCATCTCTTTTACAAATTTGGCCGTGTTAATGACATTGTGACAATACACACGTAATGAGGTTCAATGGTTCATAAAACACACCAGATCATTTGATCGTGTTATAGTGTTTTTTTTATCTAAATTTCAATCTTCATAATTGATTCATTGACCCAACAGATTTCTAAAGTTTCGAACTTACCCTTTATGTGTCGGTATAAATTCGAGTTGATTTACGTTTCGATGCAAGCTTTTTTCGGAAACGACTCGGGTCAAATAAAATTTTCGGATTAATATACGTTTTGACGCCGCGGCAACGCATGGCGGGGCAACGTTCCTAGTTAATCTAAATTATAACAAAACATTATATTTTAAGAGAATAAAAAAAGAAATTAAAACAAGAAAAATGCTACGGAAGGGTTCTCGAATAATTCAAAATGCAATTGGTTTGACTACAACCAACAAATATGTGTATAAGGAGCAAATAAGAAGAAACAAAGAAAAAGAAAACACAGAGACTCGAACTCTCGACGCTTCAAAAAAACAGTCTCAACTTTACCAACTCTTCAGTATTCTTTAAAATCCAATCAACAAATACTTGTATAAGATTATAGTTCAATTGTCTTTTAGGTGGCTAACACCAACAAATATATATACATAAAAGATTATAATTCGTTTTGACTTTTAGGTGGCTAACAAACATTGTTTTTAACGCAAGTATAAATAGAGTTAAAAGTAGAGTTGTTAATCGTGTCAGGTTGACGAGTTTGAAGGTTAACATGTTGTAGGTTGGCGGGTTGAATTTTGCAACCAAACCTGATTCTTATATTTATTCGTGACAAAGTATTCAACTCTAACCCGAATTGACATATATTCGGGTCAACCAGAACATGAACCCACTTAACTCATTTATATAAACTAATCAAACAAATTTATAGGTTGTAAGTTGGTGAAAGCAATGTTTTGAAAACCGGAAAGGCCGGTCGAACCGGGAACCGGTCCGGTTAGGGGTTCTAGACCGTTTTGGGTGAACCGGCCGGTCGAACCGTCGAGCCGGTGGTCGGACCGGTGGTTGAACCGGTTTTTTTTATTATTTATTTTATTTTTATTTTTTTTGATTATATATATATATATATTTATAAAATGTTTATAAAATCATCCGGTTCTTAAATCCGGTCCGACCGGTCGGACCTCTGACCTGTAAGTAGAACGGTTCGACGTCCGGTCCGATTCTGAAAACATTGGTTGAAAGCACATAAATAATAATGTGGTTAGTATGTGTGTATGAATAAGAGATACTTGATATAGTATTTTAACAAAACAACTAACATAATTACATAAATCTTAATCATAACATATGAAATATACAATAATTATTTTGTATTCGAAAAGATACTAAAGTCATCTTTGTAGCAAAAAAAAATAAAAATTTTGTTAATTAATCAATTAAATTATGGTAAATAATCAAAAGTAAAACAAATAAATAGCAAGAAAGAAAAAATAGAAAAAAATTATATAAACCTTAATTGGGTTAATGGGTCAACCTGAACCTGACCGCTTTATAAACAGGGTATCCCGAACATGACTGTTTTTTCTAAACTGGTTGTACTTGCCAACCTAAAACCCTATTTTTGTATCAAGTCTGAAACATTCGTATCCCTTGTTAAAAGTTGGGGAAAAGAGAGAGAGAAAACAACTGCTCTGTTGAATCAAACCTGACCTCGAGTGACCGCTATGCCTCCTAAATCAACAAAACAATTCACCGTCATGCAAACTAATGGAGCGAAAAAGAGTAAACTGTCATTTTAGTCCCTATGGTTTGTCAATTTTTGCCATTTTAGTCCAAATAGTTTAATTTTTGTTATTTTGGTCATTATGGTTTCATTTTATTGCCATTTTCGTCCTAGTGGTTTGGTAATTTTTGCCATTTTCATCCAAAAGGTTAAATTTAATTGGACTAAAATGACAATAAAATGGAAACCATAATGACCAAAATGACAATAAAATGAAACCATAATGACCAAAATAACAAAATTAAACTATTTGGACTAAAATGGCAAATGTTGACAAACCATAGGGACTAAAATGATAGTTTACTCAGCGAAAAATTTTATTTAGCAAGTTGAGGTCGGTGGCTTTTGTCACCGACATTGGCTTTTAAGTATATAATCCTTACCCCATAGAGGGAGATTTTAAATCGGCCGTAGATTCCCTGGCTTGACTAGGAACCTAGTCCCTTCTGGTGACAACAGAAGAGAAGGAACTTCCTTCGTTGTCCAATACCAAATATGATTTCCACAAAATGCAAGTGAAAGATCCACTCTTTACATATTTTTAATAAGATAGGACCGTTGGAAATAGGGGTGTTCATTGGGTCAGATAAAGAGTTATTCGGGTTTGAAAATTTTTTAGGTCTACCCGAAACCCGACCTGAAATTCAAAATATATTATCCGACCAGAAAAACCCGAATTCATCCATCTGAATAACCCGAATAACCCTGTTTTTTTGGGTTATTAGGATATCCGACCCGAAAAAACTAGTTTTTGCATATCCGAAACCGACCCGACCCGAATTTAAAATCATATTATCCGACCCGAAAAACCCGAAATAGACTTCGGATTTCGAATTTTTTCAAGTTTCGGATATTTTGAACACCCCTAGTTGGAAAGTTTTTTTTATATTGAAAGCATAATTGAAGACTTGAAGTTGAAACAAACTTGTAGGTTATTCATTGTGCTGCCATGGGTTTTAGGCAAATGTAAAAAAAATATACGGTTACAATTATTTGATTTTAAAAAATAATGTGGGGAAATAAAAAAGATCACGCCATTGTACATATAAGCATTAAGAAACATGAACAATACTCGTTTTAAATAAAAATCACACAATGTGTAAGTTTGCTTCAAGGAAGCATAAAGCCATAAATGTACTCGTAACGGAGAGTCTACTTCTAATATAACAAACATAATGATACAATTGAATACGATAAAGGTAAAAAAATTAGCATGTTGATCGAGTTGGGAATGGATCGGGTCAAACACGTATTTTTTTAGTGCAATATGACCAACAATAACTTTTAACTACTTTCTCTCTGTTAAGTATTAATGGAGGTCTAAGGTTTAAGTTTAAATTGACGATTTTAAAAAACTTCAATTTCGTTTAAGTTAAAAATGAGTTTAATTAAACAAATAATTTATTTAAATAATTTTAATTATTTTCTTATTAAATCTATTATTAGTTATCTTTAATCATTTAAATCTATTATATTCAAATAAGCAAATCACCCAAAACTCATTTTAGTTAAATTATAACTTCTGAGTCAACTTAAAAGTGTATTACCAAACCAAAGTTAGATAACAATACAATAAATCAGAAAATATTTTAAATTATTATCCACGATATGATTGAACTTATTTTAGTGACGTTATAACAAGTTTGTTGAACTCTATCATCTTAGGAATTGACAAGCCGATTATAACACTTTTGGAATTGATTCAATCAAACCTCGTTTGCGTATGTTTACAAGTTAACAAAAATCACTCTACCTATTTTGTTTTACCATAAAAGAGTGTTTTTGAATAATCTTACCATATATACACATAAACACACATATTTTATTTGGAGTTAAATGCAATTTGCAACCCTGTGGTTTATTTCTTATCGGTAATTGCAACCCTTTGTTTTTGTTTTTGCAACTTGCAACCCTCTGCTTTTAAAAAGCATGCAAAATGTACCTATTCAGTTAAAATTAACATAACTCCGTTAATTTATAAAGGATAAGATTGTAATTTATTATTTATTAAAATTAAATGCTGGCTGCTGCCATATCAGTGAATCTATTGTCGGGTTTTATCAACAAAAGCAAAATTCAATGAAGAAACTACAAATGATACCTTACCCAGGCTCACAAGATTGTTATCCGAAAAGCATAGGCTTTCATATCTTCATAAAGCTGCATGCTGATGAAATGTAAAGAAAATAAGGACAATGCATAATTAGATCATCTTCGTATGGATTTATGATGTTAATTTTGAGATACAAACTAAGTTTGAAACATTATAACTTCATGTTCATCAATAAGTGATCATGGGAGGCCCTGGGGAGGGGTAAACCCGACCTCCGTCCAGGGCCCATTTATCGCAAGGGCACACAAATTTTAAAAATCGTTTTTAAATTATATATATTTACTTGTATCTCCAAATACAAAACCGAAAAAACACAAGTTTATAATTCACTAAGGACATTTTTTTCTCAGTACGTCCCAGACACTTGAATTCTCAGGTAGTAGCCAAAACAATAACTTAATCACACATAACAAAATCCAATGAGGAAACCTTTAATCTCACAATTATGTAAAACCACATCTTGAAGGGCCACACACGATCCCCAGTAACTCTTACATTTGGATTGTTTTATAACAGCTAAAGAAGAGCCTTGAAGAGGATACAATAAGATAATTGATGATGAACCAGATACTTGATTTTTTATTAATTTTATAATAAATAATAAATTACAATTTTGCCATTGTAAACTAACGGCGTTATGTTAATTTTAACTGAATGGACGGATGTTGCAGACTTTTTAAAAACACAGGGCTGCAAGTTGCAAAAATAATAAAGAAGGGTTGCAAACTTCAGTAAGAAACAAACCATAGAGTTGCAAATTGCATTTAACTCTTTTATTTGTATATAAAAAAGAATACATTACCAAACAATTTGATTAACATTCAAGAACATAAATAAATAAATAATATGTGATTATCTAACCAAACACACATAAAATCTTGTTCGTTTTTCTTTAACGAGCGAACACATTTTTAGCGTAACAATTGGGGGGATTAGTCTTGATCGTCCGCCTCTAATCTCTTTGCACAATTGCACCATAGCCCAGAATTATTATTATTATTTTTTGTTTAGTTGTTGATTATTTAGAAGGGGGAAAAATAGTGGATTTTGAAGATTTGGGTGGTGTTCTAATAGGCGTTATAATCTTCTTCTATTTTTAAAAGCTATTTTTTACTTCTAATTTCATTAAATTATTTATAGCCACATTCTTTGTGAGAAGCAATCGCCTAATTTTATCCAATAAATGAATTAAGCATCCATGATCATAAGGGGAGTTAAATTTAAAATCAATATTTTTTAACGATGAATACTAACCATAATTCTTATTACAAATAGTACTAAATTACCAATAATGTAATATGCTAGGATTACGGGTGTAAACTAGTCAAGCCAAATTGTTAAGGTACGAGTTCGGCTTGTTTTGACTTAAGAGAGTTCAAACTCTGTTCGTAAGAAAAATTACAAGCTCTAGCTCGACTCGGCTCATTTATTTTTTAATTACTCGGTTTATTTATTTTTATATATAATTATACTTTTTAAATATAACATATAATATACGATTTAAATATATTTATTATAATTTAATAAACAAAAATAATTAATTACATAAATATACACTGAAAAGAATAAATAATGTTGGGTTTTGAATTTCTATCAAAACCGACAATAATTTGGTGAAATGAAATACAATTCATAATTGTACTGAAGAGATGATGCTATTGCCAAAAGGAAGCAACACAACTGACATATTTGGATTAGTATTAGTTGTTTTACTACAATAAGCCACTGACAGAGAATGGAAAACATGAAGACTCGAAGCGTTTGTACAATTTATGTTAGGAAAATGACTAGATTTGTAATTAAGTAATTTTATCTGTCCTTAAATGTAATTTGTACTAAATAAGTAGTCTAGGCTCTAAATAGTCAAATTCTCCATGAAAAATGTTTAGAAAATGAGTGTCTTCTTCTCTGATGTAATAATTTTCCTCCACAGAAGATACATCCATAGAGGTTAAGAATAATATGAAATTTTCATATATTTTCTATTCAAAAATAGATCAAACAAATAACAAAATATATAAATAAAAAGTTTGTTTAGGTTAACGAGCTAACTCGAGCTCGATATGTGAAGCGCGAGCCCGGGCTCAATAACTAAACGAGTCATATTTTGGGCTCGATCTAGGCATCATTTATACTCATCTCATTCAGGTTTTTTATTGATCCGATCATGAGTATCTCACGAGTCGATTTGATTCATTTACACATGTAGCCAAGATTTAATTTCTTATCTACTTCTTCACGAGACACGACATCATTTCAAAACATCTCTTTAAACATTATTATACCTTAGAAAACAAACTCGAGTGTATCCTGCATGCCCGTTTATCTTTTGTGTATGTGTTTTTTTTAATATATATTTTTTTGAGGCCTCCTTAATATTTTAGTTAAAATGTTTCTTTTTTATTAAGTTATATTTATATTTATTGTTTGCAATTTTGTCACTTTTAACATAGTATGTTTTCGGGTTTTACTGCTATAAACGCTAACCTTTACGCTAATGTTTAATTTAAAGTTATACGAGAGAGTAACTAGTTATAATGTACTTACTTTTGCATCTCTTCTAAAATACAAGATCAAAGTCATGTAAACGCGGCACCCCGTAAGATGTGTTCAATTGATTATTGAAATATACATTCTTGAAAAGAAAAATAAATTAATTAATTAATAAAATAAAAGGAGGATGGATAATTGAAAATACCCACGACTGGAGCACACCCAACATGACAAAGAATCAACACTTTGGAATGTTTAGTTGTCATATCATAGAATCTTTAATATGTCTTTATAATTTTATAATATAATTTCGTATAATATTTTTAATGACCCAATTATGTGAAATTTTAATTGCAATATATCTTCAATATTTTTAGAAAAAATCAAAATATATAATTTATGAAATATGCATATACGAATTAAATTATTTCTAAAATTAATTTAATTTAAAACACAACATGTGATATATTAACTTCTACCAACTAAAAAGAGTTGTCTTTTATTCGGATTTGGTTAAATGCGTGAATTGCTATTTCCTCAGCAAATTTAATGAAAAAGCTTTTGAGTTTTGATTTTTGAATATACATGAAAAATATAAAATAATTTTTTTTATATTATAACCCAAAATCGCGCTATTTCCATAAAAGGCTAAAAAGGACCACGAATTTACAGTCATACCCCTGATAACCACCGGAAAAGTTCGCTGATTTCTTCTCCGATCCTACCGTGAGACATTTCAAAGTCATTAACAGTCTCACTCCGGCGACTGCTTCCGGTAAAGAACCTTCCAGATCCTCGTAAAGATTGAGTATGCGAAGAGATAGAAGCTGAAAAACGATCCACGTAATCACGCAACCAATTAAACCGTCCACTGCCGCCGGCACCGGAGACCTCCGCAGCCAAATTCTCTCCCGGCGGTTCAATAGAATCCTTGTCGACGGAAGTACGATCGGAGACGGCACTCCGGTGCGTTGATTCGACCGGAATCTCGTAGCCGTCGTCGAGAATATAGTCATACGAACCAACAGAATACGATCTTCGACCGGAATCGGACGGATCTCGCCGCCGGCTAATAGTTCCGATCTCAATACGGAAGCTGTTACTCCGATTTCCGCTGGCTCCGCCGCCGTTTCCAGAGGCTAACGTGTTCAACACGTCTGCTTCCGTAGGGTTCACCGTAGACCGACAGAGCGGACACGTTAGATTAGACTTGAGCCACATGTCAATACAATCGGCGTGAAACGCGTGACAGCATAATGGAAGTAGCCGGAGCTGATCTACACCTTCGAATTTCGATAAACAAACGGCACAGTCACCGCCGGCTATTTTCCCGGTGAGTGAAGAGAAGGTGAAAACCGGTAGCGAATCGAGTGCATTGTTAGGCATAGAGATCACGTGATGGCGTACTTGTTCGTTTGAAACGACGTCGTCGGCTGGGGAAAATGTCGTACGGTTGCACCGGCGAGAGAGGAAGCGGATGAGGAGGTAGATAGTGGCAGAGACGATGATGGCGGAAGATACAACGATCATTACGATGATTACTGAAGATGCTGAAGAAGATGATGATGGAGAAGATGAATGGTGGTGGTGTGAGACGACACCGTTTGTTGCAGTACCGCCATTGTTGTAAACTTGAGGAATGGAGGGGTTTGAGGTGGCAGTGGGGGTGGTTTCGACGTAGATTATCGGCGGAGGAGGTGGTCCGATGTCCATTGGTGGCCGGAGGTGGTGGTATCAGTGGTAATGGTGGTGGTGGTTATGAATATATGGAGGAATTAATGAAGGTTGCAGTACAAATGAAGATGATGTGATAAATTGGTCATTAAATGCCTGTTTGGATTTGGTGATGTTTGTCTAGCTTTTGACTTGCACGTGATAAGCACGTGACACCTATTGTTGGTTTGGGTTTGTAGTTTTGGACTTTTGGTGACAATTACGTTTTTTTTTAAACGGTTTGTAACACAGGCAACTAGACATCTAAGACAATGTTTTGGTCTTTTCTTTGGATTTGACGCTCTAAAGCATATGTTCGAGCCCATCTTAAAAGAAGTTTACAACTGACTAAACCCCTTGACTCCACATGGGGGTTCACATGAGGTTAGACGTGCGTGATCGGTTTATGGTTCATGAACTCGCTGATCCTGATCCCGGTGTTGAAATGAGTATTACTCAATCTGGTTCAAAATCTTGTGGATTGGGGCACCCACTCCGGTGTGGTTTTGTAAATTATAAAGTTAAATGCACTTTGTTAAAGAGTGGATAAGATGATAATTAATATGATAATGGGTTTGTTACACATGGCTATTATTTTGTTTCGTTATTAATGAACCATATCTTATATTAAAACAAGTAGAAACAAATAACTTAATCAACCCACTAGGCCCAGTCCACACCATATTCTAATGATGAGAGGAGACAAATTGTTCTTTTTTCTAGCCCAATTGAGCTCTTTCGGCTCTTTCCACCCTAGAGGTGGGAAAAAAACCGGACCCGAAACAGGACCCGACAATCGGAACCGAAACATGACCCGGTCATACCTGAACTGATGGGTACAAATGGGTCTGGTTTTTTAGACAAACTAAAACCGGAACCGGGAAAACCGGAACTGGTTCCACATGTACCCGGCCAAAACCCGAACCGGAACCGGTCGGAACTGGTAGAAACCCGGAACTGGAATCGGAACCGGGTATTGAATTTGTTGATCGGAACTGGAACCCGATTGGAACCGGAACCGGTTCCAAAAAAAACCCGATTTGCACACCTCTATCCCACCCTTTGAGATAGGGTTGCACAAACCGGTTTTTTTTACCAAACCGGTCCGGTTTAGGAACCGGTCCGGTTTGATCTACGGATGGCCAAAACTGGTTTGGGTGAAAACCGGTTTGGGAGATGAGGATGCCAAAGGTGGTCAAAAAACCGGTTCTAGAACCATAACCAATAACCCAAACTGGAACCCGTTCTGTCTGAATTGGTAGGTATATGTTGTTCCGCTTACTTAGAGAAATCGTAATCATGACAAGAAGTACTGGACCAGTACTACCTTTACCTGGCCAAAAACTGATAAAACCCAGTCAAAAACCTGAACCTAACTAGAACTGTTTCTTGATTTTGTTAACCAAAACCGCAACTGGTGTCACCTACTTTGAGCATCCTATTGAATAACTAATTAATTATAACTTTATAAGGTAGTAGACTAATAGTTACGTTTGAAACCGTATCCTTTTGTAGCTATCAAGATGAATAGCATTGTTATTAATTTTGTAAACATCACAGCCAACTAATTGCACTAGCGATTTGGTTGGCTTCTATTTAACAGACTAAGGAACTGTTTTAATGAACAACACTCTTACATGTTTAGTAAATTCCACATCCAACTTTCTGTACCAACTGTTATCTACTCTTATTAGTGTGATTATGTTTGTCATAATGTCATATATTCTATACATTTTATTATTTTATAATTGTTTTATATGTTTTTCTTTAGGCGCTTAGTCACCAATGATCCTCAACTCAAGTGGTTGAGCGTGGTACCCTGTGACTTTAATATTGGGGAGGTCACGGGTTCAATTTCTAGCATGGACAAAATACGGGTTCCTTCTATTGTGAGTGAATATGATCGGGTGGGTCTATGACCCGTCAGTGATTCAAATCGCCGTTCAAAAAAAAGGTGCTTAGTCGCATCAACGTCTTCATCTATGGCAGCAATTATTAATTATGTAATATAACTTAAATAATATAATAATTAATAACTATATGTATATGTATATGTGTATGTGTATGTGTATGTGTATGTGTATGTGTATGTGTATGTGTGTATTTTAATAATATATTAAAGATAATTCAACAGTAAATATTGTATATTATCAACATTATAAAATATTCAAGAATTGCACAAATGTCCAATGGTTAAATGGTGATGGCAAGTTTGCCAATGGTCCATCTAGTTTTAAATATTGAAATGTATTACAATGGCACCTAAAAATATCAAAGAACAATTATGGCGTCAATAAGCACAAAAGTAAATTTCAGATAATCATGCATGTCCTTAGGGTCACTTTTGAATAAAATTTATGTCGCAATGTTGATAGAAGTAAACACATGGTACTGTTATTTATATGTCAAAATGTAGATACAAATAACAATATTACAATGCTTTAAATAGACATGAAATTTTAAATAATAGTTGCTTAAGAAGTTGCACTCTTTTGCTTGGAAAACATGTACCATAGTCAGTTTTAAACATTATTTATATCAAAAAGTAAAAAAAAATACACATTGTAACGTGATGTCTAAAATTTTGTAAAGTGTCATACTTTAAAAGTTATAAAATTGAAACAAAATAAAACCAAAACTAATTTTAAAGATTAAAAAGTGTTTATTCACGAAAATCAAAAACTTGGTAAATGCAGATAGAAGGAAGTTAGGAAACTGAAGCTCGGTGTGTGGTTAAAATAAAAGTCATTATTTAAGAAGGCTAAAAAAGAATATTGAGTGTGGCATATGTTATATTAGAAAAGCTAAAAAGGAAAAAAATATAATTTTGTCTTGGTGCTAATTAATCACCAAGCATTAGGTTGCATTATACACTAAAAGTTAAATAGTTGGAAAATAATTTATTGTTGAATTAATTATAACAAACCGACAACAAATGAGAAATTACATTGAAGAAGAAGGCAAATAGAAACAAGTTGTCACAAGCTTTTTTTCGGATAGCAAAACTAAATAGTTAAAAAATACGTTAACAGATTTTGAGGTCATAGGACCAATATCATTTACAATCAACCAATCTAAACTAATTATTAAAAAAATTAATTTATCACTCTTTCATCTTTACAACCAACCAAACTTAATTTTTTCACTTACATTCACAATCAACCCAACCAAACCCAATTTTTACTAAATAAACATGGTTTTATGATTATTTTTATTTTCTTAAAAATAATTATTCTATATAAAAAAATATAAATTATTAATATTAAAACAAAATAAATTAAAAAATATTTAAATTCATTATAATTCATGTAATTTTAAATTTTAGTTGTTTATGTAATAATTTATTTTTTTATTTTAATATACGTAATTTTTAATTTTAATCTATGTTAATAGTATAGGAGTAGTAAGAAAAATTATTTATTTTTGAGTAAATTACCGAGATGATCCTTGTGATTTGCTAGTATCTCACTTTTGATCCATATGTTTCATATATTACACATATGACCCAAACTTTAAATATTTGTAACACATATAGTTCTTATGTGAGAATATTTTGGTCAATTTTGCGAGAGTAATTTGGTAATCTAATGACTATATATGTTTCAAATATCTAAAGTTTGAGACTATGTAGGTAATTTATAAAACATAGAAACCAATAGTGAAATACTAGCAAATCATAGGGACCAAATTGTTAATTTACATTTTATTTTTTTCATTTTCACCGACCGAACATCAGTTTTGTTTGACAACAGGGATAGTCTAACAACGACCGGTTAGAAATAAACGTCCACCTGATTAAATATTAAGGGTTAAGATGTTAGGTATTCTTTCATGTAGATAATAATCGTATTGTCCCATAACTCACTAGAACCAAAATCTTAATCTCTCATCTATCCCCCTCATTGGCCTAATAGTGTAAGCCTCCTTGACTATGATACACAATTGTCATTGTTTACGGTTCATATATCATATGTGGATTGACAGATTTCTCGTAATTGGTGCTGGAAAATCAAAGTTTTAAGTGTTAGTTTTTAATTAGATGGTTACATCTCAAATCTTCAAGTTACTATTCAGCCTTTAATATATAGCAGGTGTTCATTATATATTAGCTTCAATCTAGTGACTATACTTTGCATGTGCATATTATACTTTCCACATAAGGTTAGACAATAACAACAAATCATTTAAGTATTTTGAACGTGTTGTCTAGCATAATGGTAATGCCTATTCATGGTCAGAGTAGATAATAACTTAAAAAATAGTACAATTTTTTTTTAAAAAAAACACACATACATACATTATAAAGTTGCAATTGAAATTGGGTATAAATGTCAATAAGCCCTAGATAAATTGGTTTGGTAGGAGGTAACCCCATGACTTTCTAATGTGAAGATCATGGGTTCGAGTTTCACTAGGAACATCCAAGTGGGTCACAGGCTTTACCATAGTGTGTCTTCGGACGGTGAGTTTCCTTTGGAATGGTGGCGAGCCTAGTCACCAGTGTTGTCTGCGTTTCGTGTACGTGGGTGACTTTTTACTTTAGTGATCGGGCTTAAAATGTATTCATTGGCCATATAACACAGATGTTGGAGTGCTCGGCCTTGGTAATGGGTGGTGGACGACAAATATACATGTGGTTGGGTTGGTATCTCGTTAAAACTTAAAACATCATCGGTGATGGTGGGTTGTGGTTGTAGCTTAAAAACAAATGGTTTTATTTATTTATTTATTTATTTATTTATTTATTTATAATTAAAGTTAATTACACAAGTGGACCTAGATTAATATAGAGTTACTTACATATATAAGTGATCATTTTAATTATAAAAGGTATTTTAATCATTTTACACTAATTTAATTGCATAATTATATATTATTATGACACCATTAAATTAACTTCCAAACTGACTAATCTTGACCGTTTGATTAAATTTTTATGCAATCCTGACCGTTTAAAGTCCCAAAAATGCTTCTAGAAGCAGCGGTTGGCGGCAGTTTCTTCACCTCTCTCCTAAAAAGTTGCAGTTACCATATTTTACTCAACATAACTCCCCACTACCACTTTATTTTACTCAGTTGTGTGTTAAGCAGTTGAAAAATAGTTTGAACTTTAAATTTAAATTGCATCTTCGAAATGCAACGTGGGTCAGTAAATTAAGCTTTGCAACTGTATATAAAACTACAGAGCGTAAACACTTTCAATGTTTAAAATAGCATCGTATGCATTTAAGGAAAGAAGATCAGTAAAGCAACAACAATATCTATGGAAAACAAGAACAAAGCGTCGGAAAAAATTGACAGGTTTGATCGTTTGTTTTCTACAAATATTTCTAACAAAAGTTCTATTAAAAGTTGCTATCAGCATACAAATTTGCTGAAAATGAAATTGATCAGAACTATGATTTTGTTTGATATGAAATGTTGAAAGTTGCAGCAGGAAGACAATGAGAAGCATTATACCGAATTAACAACCATGTTCTTGCCTCAAACCGATTTTGAGGAAACTACAAAGAAAGAAAATAAATCAATCAAGGTAATTCAGAGAAATTATTAAATTAACATGAATTATCATGAATGCATGTGTATCAAAAATCCTAAACTGGTCAAAATTATGATGTTTTCTATAAACTGTTGAAAAGTGCAGAAGGAAAACAATGAAGATGCAAATGAGGTAACTACGTGTGGTAAATTATTTTGTAAAATCTAGCTTCAATTACTATTATTATCTTTTTTGTAAAAATTGTTTTTTTGCTTGTCAACTTAGACAAAAGGTGAAATTGTTTACATTATTTTTTGATGTTGTCATACCAGACCTTACAAAAAGTAAAATTAAAGTTATTTAACTTTTAATGTACATTGTTGTAGAAGAATATGAAACCAGAAGAATATGAAACCAGAAGAATATGAGAAAAACCTTCATAACCATATTGTTGCATCTAATGATATAGAAGGCACAACAAACAAAGAAGGAAAATCAATCAATGTAATTCGCTCTGCTAAACTTTATGGTTTTAAAAATAAATCCTATAGCATATACAATGAAATATGCTAAATATGCTCGTCATGTATTCTCATCAAATCAAGACTTGAAAACAAAATATGCTACAATAGGTTGTGTCCACCAAGACCAAATGATTTCTAAGGCGCTGCATGTAACCAAAACATTTAATTAGTAAAGTTTCTCACAAGAAAATATTCAAACTCACCAACATTGATTCCATGCTATTGATCGATTAGCAACAACAATGTTGACTTCAACAAGAGGCTCCGACTTCTACATACACATAAAATGCTAATTGAAAGTACATATAAAACTTTGATTAAGCAAAAAAAATAGTAAAAAAACAGTTTAAATGCACCAACATTAAGTGATTCAAAATGGTTTTGTATAAACATTTTATATAAAAACTAAAAAAAACGTACAACCCTGGTGTAGAATATACACGTAGAAAACAACAAAGCTATATTCAATGAAAAAAGTAATGTTTACGTAACTTGAATCAGGCCATAAAATACAATATAATCGCAAAAAGCAAACATAAACGCAACGATAAGTTGTATAAACCCTGATCTATATCTAAAGCATAAAAAAACCACCAAATCAAAGAGATGCAAGCTATTAAAAGGGAAATAAACTTACATATCGCTTAATCGAGCCTTAAATCGGATGAATACGATCGTTTGGTTCAAACAACACAAATCGAACCATTAGGCGATCGAGTGATGAGATATACGGAAGCTTCCACCATATCAAAGACATAGAGGGTATAGAAGACTTACAGATTGTCTCGAATGGATCTTCAATATAAGAGAGAAGCCGATTGTTTGGCAAGCAACACCACTGAAAGGAATCTTTAGGAATGAGGCCGATGCATAGAGAGATGGAACGGATAGGGACATGATTTAGGGTTTCTCACATGAAATTAAGTCCCTGTTATTTTGTTTGGGCATGTATTGGGCTGTGATTACATGCATTCATAAAAAACCCTTGTGAACCCACTGCCCACATGTCACTTTTTACAAAGACACAAAACAGAAAATTGTAAAATTTCAATATAATTGTATACATTTTTTTATAGTCTCAATGTCTTCATTTTATTCCGATGCTATTTTTCATCAATATCAAGTGACATTTTCATTCTACATAACTATTACTTTGTTATATTTAAGTTATTTAAGATTTACTTCTTGACATTGTTTAAATTTATATAACTATTTGAACAGCTTTATACTTTGTTGTTGAAACATTTATTTTAATATGCAATAATGGTTTATTGATGTCATTATAAGACTAACATACCCGGCCACCGGACGGGTATACCGCTAGTTAATGATGGTTACCCTTAAAATTTATATTTGTTACAAAACTCAAAACATAAAATTTAAACTTCAAACTTAAACTTTCAATACTAAAACCTTTTATTTTCTTCAAACTACATAACCATTCTTATAATTAACTTAAAACCTCAGGTAACAAGAACCCATATGCAAGCACATTTACTTGAAGAGGTTTAACCTCTTTGAAGACGTGTGACATTGATCTAGATGGAGTTAATTTGCCAAAGGTTTACTATTTAGGTTTAAAAAAAAACTTGCTTAAAAAAGATGGTATTAGAGCTACAAAAATAAAAGTACGAAATAATGTATGACGGTTTAAAATGAATCGACTCAAGTTAAAACAAATATTTAGTAAACAGTTTATAAACCATACGACGGAAAATTCGTTTAGTAAACAATTTATAAACCATTCGACGGAAAATTCGTTTATATTTGTTCTTTGAACAAATGAATGAACCTGAACAAACGATGCATTCGTTCATTTGTGTTCGCAAACGTTTGCTAAGATATTCGTTTATGTTCACTAACATCTATTTATATTCAAATAATTATGTTTATTTATTAAATATGTTTTATATTCTTAAATTTTTTATTTTTTGTTTAATATCATAAAATTTAAATTAAAAATCTAGTCATTTAAAATTTATTTGCTAAAAACATAATAATTGGAAACCCAGCTCTTTGAACTATTAGTTTAAATTAACTTTAATTACGATTATTATTTTTAAATTTTTCTCTGTTTAAAAATTTTATTATTGTTTTTTATAGCAAGTGTTTAAGTTTAAGATGATTATGTAAATGCTAATTTTTATTTTTAAGATAATATGTGTTCCTTTATGTTCGTGAACAAGTGCAATTTCTTAATGAACAAGCACGAACAAGATTTTTCGTTCGATAAATGTTCATGAACCGTTCGTGAAAAACTTAAATGTTAAACTAACGGACGTGAACATGGGTTTGTTTGTGTTCATTCGGTTTGTTTATATCTCTACGCACATGTGTGTTTTCATATTAAGGTTTTTAAAAATAAATAATACATGGATTACAAAAAAAAAAAATATTCTACCTATCTAGCTAAAATTTGAATTGTATATTACAACGAAACTTTTCATTTCCAACAAGGCAAAAAAGTAAATAATATATTTTTTTATTTGCTGATTTTATAATAATAAAGTGATTAAGACTTATTAGTAGGAATATTTTCCTTGCAAATTTTAAAAGATAAAATATATTAAAAAAATAAGTAAAAACTACAATTAAAAAATCTTACACAGAAAAAGATAATATATAGTAAAAAAAACATATTTTTTATATTTTTTTCACGCAAAATTAGTTATACCCTGTATGTTTTGTGACTTGATGAAGTGTGCTATAATTTTAGAATTATAAGTTTCTAACTATATATCAAATTATGAGACTAAAAAAGCACGACATCATTTATTTTTCAACAAGCGGAAACAATTCACAGAACTATAACTTTTAACGCTAAACAATTTATATTTACGATATATTAAGTATTTAAAAAAAATATATTGTATAATAACTATTAAACCTTTTTTTTCCTAATTTTTTTTTTGAACAGCACAAATTTTATAACCCAAAAAAACACAACTAGCAAGAGGCTAGATGAAGTATACCCAATAAACACCGATACAAAAATAAAATAACATTCAGGACAAATGAAAAAATCGCCAATCCTCCCACCC
This sequence comes from Mikania micrantha, assembly GCA_009363875.1. Taxonomy (NCBI): domain Eukaryota; kingdom Viridiplantae; phylum Streptophyta; class Magnoliopsida; order Asterales; family Asteraceae; genus Mikania; species Mikania micrantha. The sequence continues at coordinate 49,575,475 of CM018689.1, read as the reverse complement.
CAAGTTAAGACTTTTTGCCCGACTCATTAACCAAAGAAAACTTGTACGCTTCACCTCTTCAATTAACCGGTGCACCGATGGCTTCCCATCATTGAACACTATATCGTTTCGCATTCTCCAAAGACACCACATTGAGGTAATGACTATAGAGTGAATAATCTCCTTTTTATCTCCATCAATATTCTTGTACAGCTCTAAAAGATCTGGTACATCAAAAGCTAGAATTGGTGGGATTTTAACCCATTTAGAAATTTGTTCCCAGAGATAGACTGCCAACTCACAACTTGTGAATATATGCATAACAGATTCATTTACGATTCTGCATACCGGGCATAAGAGTGAACCAACTACAACATTTCTTCTCGCAAGATTATCCAAAGTAGGAAGTCTACCAATTCCAGCCCTCCAAGCCAAAACATTTGCTTTTTTTGCAGCCCCTTTACTCCACTTCAGAACCAAGCTTCCTTGCACTGCATTTGCTTCATTAACCCTTTGTTTCAATGCTTTCACCGAGAATTTTCCTTCCTTATCCCCTAGCCACACCCATTTGTCCTTAGAGTTGTTCAAAACCACCTGTTGTAAAAGACCAATACAATCAGAGAGCTCGTCAATTTCTTGATCTGTGTTTGGACCCCTAGACCAGACCCAAACAAGTGATATTTGATCATTTTCCATAACAATCCTTTCCTTAATCGAGCACTTCTTTTGTTGCTCTAATAGGAAAAGTTTTGGATACTTAAAACATAGTGGTTTGTCATGAATCAGCCCAAAACTGAATCTTTTCTCCGTTCCCCACTATCCCTTTAAAAAGAACTTTGAGGTTTACATTTATCTTGTGAAAGAGTACATCAATCTTGGTAATGTTCAGCCAAGTCCCCGAATAAACATATTTACTCGGTATGATATGCCCGATCTTGGTGTTGGCATGGATCCCTTCAATCACCCTTTTCCATAGACTATATGGCTCCACCTTAAACCGCCACCACCATTTTGCAAGAAGGCATAAGTTTATGTCCCGAAGACTTCCAATTCCTAATCCCCCATTTTCTTTTGGTGCGGTGACTGTATCCCAATTAACCCAGTGGATTCTAGCTTTATCATTTGCATCACCCCATAAAAAAGCTCTCCTTATTTTTTCTAGCTTATCAATAATTTGTACAGGTGCCTTATAGAGGGAAAAGTAATAAGATGGAATGCTATTGAGCACTGATTTGATCAGTGTAATACAACCCCCAATTGAGAGGTGTTTGGCTTTCCAAAGGGAGAGACGTTTCTCAAAAATAGAAACCACCGAAGCCCAATTACTCACCTTATTCATATTCGCTCCCACCTGAAGACCCAAGTATGTAAAAGGAAGGGTACCTACCATACAATGCATGAGAGAAGCCATATTTTCAATCAGCCCGTCATCCAAGTTAAAGCCAATTAGGCTGCACTTGCTTAGATTAATCCTTAGACCCGATGCCATATGAAAAGCTCTTAATAGTCTTCGAAGATTAGCCATATTTTCCTTTGACCAGGCCCCCATAATGATTGCATCATCAGCGAACAAAAGATGGGATACTTGAGCACTATTATTAGGAATATGAATACCCTGGAATAGACCAATAGAGCATGCTTTGTTAAACATACAACTAAAGGACTCCATAACTATAATGAAGAGGAAGGGCGAAAGTGGATCCCCTTGTCTAAGTCCTCTCGAACATTTAAATTCGGGAGTAGGAGCACTATTACTAATACTGAAGCCCATGAAGACCCAAGCAAACCTTTTATCCACATTCGCCATCTTGCTGGGAATTTCAGTTGATCAAGAATGGAATCTAAAAAGTTCCATGATATTGAATCGAAAGCTTTGTCAAAATCAATCTTAAAATAGAAGGCTTTAGACTTAGATTTTTTAAGCCACGTAGAAATCTCATTCACAATTAGTGCCCCATCAATAATATTTCTACCTTCAAGGAAAGCAGTCTGACTTTCCGAAATAATTGATTCCATAACCCCTTTAATGCGAAAGGAGAGTACCTTAGACACCACTTTTGTGATACACCCAATAAGACTAATTGGACGGAAATCTTTTAATAGAATTGAGCTATTATTTTTTGGTACTAGAGTTATAAAAGAAGATCCACATCCTTTGGATATTACACCATCCTGATAGAAATCCCCAAGAATTTTCAAAAAATCGTCCTTAAGAATGTCCCAAAACTTCTTAATAAAAGTGAAATTGAACCCATCTGGCCCCGGTGTCTTTTCTCCACCACAGGCCAAAACAGCCCTTTTTATTTCCTCTAATGTGAAGGGTGCTTCCAACCTTAATGCTTCATCATCTGAAAGTGTTTTTGAGAAGCAACATGAGTAATGCGGCCTGTTCTCATTAGGCTCCTAATTAAAGCGATTATATTATTACTGATAATGTTATAAATGCACACGTTAGGCACGCTATTAAATATAACCATCATCACCGATGCGTGGTGAGTAATGAAATGCTTCTTGTTGAAAATATAAATATAAATGGGTGTGTTGCCTTTTTAATTAATTGCCTCTTTACCCTCATTTGATCAACATATGCTGATTTAATGCATGAAATATAGATAAATATATTTTTTAATTTCTCATCTTTGTAAATTTTTTTAACGGCTAATGTTAAATACCATTGTTTAAATAATCATATTGACACCACAATTTATGAGGAAACACATACTAGGAAAACATCCTATTAAGGCCTAGAACATTATTTTGCTTCAAATGAGACTCGAATCCAAGCTAGGCCTCTTATTTTTTTATAACTAAAAGCTTTGATATGAACGTGTCAATCTTATTGAAACATTTACTTGCGAAAATCATGGTTTTTGAATTTTAGACAAATATTTTAATTTCTAAATTTTTTTAAAAAGCCAATTGAATTTTACCTTGTCTAAAGTTCAATCTACTGATAATAATAATCCAAACTAGCAATTAAATCACAAATTATCCTAACTTTCATGTTTGTTGCTAATGATAATCTTATTTACATAATCATGGTAGGTTTACTTTTAATTTTCACTCGATTAACTCACAAAGATTTTCTAGTTGAACGAAACATATTTTAAAAAATTTAGAAAGTCAATACCCTTTTGATGTTAAAAATTTAACAGAGGTTTTTGGTGTGCAAATCCAAAAGCTTTAATGTTTATTCTAGTGAAGCAAGCATCAAATTGCTAGAAAGATATGATAGATGTGGGTAGAGGTACGTAAATCGGGTTTTTTTTAACCGGTTCCGGGCAACGAAGTCAAGAACCAGTTTCAGATTTTGACCGGTTCCGATTCTAATTTGTCTGAATTCTGCAGAACCGGACCCGTTTATACCCACTGGTTCGGGTATAACAAATTCCGGTTGTCGGCTCCGGTTTTTTTTTTGCCACCTCTAGAAATGGGTTCATGTGATTCATTAGTGACGTTTAGTGCGATGTGTTCAAGTAACTTTAACTTTAATGTAGTGTTTGCCAATGTTATGAATAAAATAAAACTATAATTTTCATATGAATGAATGTTTTATTTGTACATTTATTTAGTTCACATGACACCTAATCATATTTTCATTATACTTTGAAGAATTATTTTTGATGAACTGCTTATGTTTGAAAATGATTTGATCTATGATCCGGCATTGTTTGCTGTTAGAAGACGGTTCGACTTAAAAAACGGGTTATATGAACCTTTGGGCCCTAGACGGTGAACTTTTAAGAATCATGCTTTGGTTATAGTTGGGCGCTTGGGCTCACTCTTTGGTACCCTCAAATTAGCCACATGACAACAAGATTTGCAGCCCAAATTGCTATAAATACCAGCCCATGACTAAATACAGCATGTCAGCATTGACTCATTGAGCATCCCTTAAAGTCTTCGGCCATTAGGCCCATTACTATATGAATGTTCTTTACCTCTAATGAAGTTTTAAGAATAAAAAACGGAAGTTTTATTCTAACACCCAATTCAGAATTGTACATTGTATAGGCTCGTACAGATCGTATAGGTATTTGATGTACACCCCGTCTTGTCCACTAAATTTTTTGGTCTGAAATTACCTACCGTAATTAGACTGACAATTTCAGACACTGACACATTAACACGACACAACACAACTAAAGCATGTTTAGTGTCTAAAACAAGTCGACATATACAAACCTGCTTATTTTCGTGTATAAATAAGTAAAAACTTGTAAAGACATATTAAGACCCGTTAATATTTGTTTATAATTTAAAATTTAAAATAAATAATATAATAAAATATGTGGGTAGCCAATTACCTTCTAAAGTTTCCAATTATCTAACCTTAGTTCCTTAACGAGTTTCTTAATAGGTTTCTTAACAGATTCTTTAACATGTCATTCATAGTGCTAACTGTTAACATGTTTCTTAAAATATAATTTCGTGTTTACATGTTTTAAAAAGGTATTGTTCGTGTTTAGAAAAATAGACACGATAAATTTCGTTTCATGTTCGTGTCTTCTCATTTCGTGTCTTAATGGGTCATCTCTGACTCGTTATGCCAACCCTTTGTCCGTACATTCTAATACGGGTCATACATAGTATGTTGGGAGACGGATCGGATACAAAGGGTTCTTAGCGTGAGAAGGATAGGAATGATTTATGTCCCTTGATCAAATTAATCAATGGTTAGGATCTAGTGGTCTCCACTTTTTATTAAAAACTTCCGTGATTTTAAAGATGAAAGGGCAAAAAAGGAATAACCTACATTTGTTGACTTTTTTTATGGTTAAATCAAGTTCACCATATTTTTAAAAATCGAATAACTTTTAAGCGGTTAATCGTTTTTTAAAAAAAATTACACCATAAAATAGATAATTTTATTATCTTTAATTTGAGTACAGTATTGTTGTAGTTTTTTTCGATTTTTTTTACGTGGTGCGTGATTTTAGTGTTTGGTACGTGATTATTGGTACGTAATTATGCAGTTGGTCCTTTGATTATACATGTTAAATGACGGTCTGTGATTTTCACATAACGTGGTACATGATTTAGTGGTACGTGATTATGCAGTTGGTCATTGATTACATGTGTTAAATTACGGTCTGTAATTTGTTGAGTCACGGTCTGTAATTATATATGGACGACCTTGATTACAGGTGTCAAAAGCTTGTGGCTTCCTACGCTTCTAACGTTAAAATCCTTTGTAGTATAATCGTTCTCTAGTATGTTGTACACCCCATAAAACACTGTATAAACTATTAAACTGTATAAAGGCCGTAAATTTAAAAAAATAAGTTAAAAAAATTAATTTATACATATTTCTTAAGAAAATATAACTGAAAATGTGATCCTAAAATCATCCCATCAATCCCCAAAGTTTGCGTTTACCTTGTGTGGTTTTCCTAATTCAAAGCTCTGCAAATCCGATCGAAACCTTCTTCATTCGATCTCCGACCTTCCGATCCGATTATTCTCCGAAACATCATCTGAAACCATGTTCCGGCAAGTAGCATATCGCCTCCTCACCCGATCAACCACTACCACTTACTCCGCCGGCGCCGCTGCTACCGTTCGCCGCCCCTACTCGACGGAGGTTTCCACTGATGCCTCATCCGGCGACAGTGCGTTCGTTGAGGCATGGAAGAAGGTTGCTCCGAACATTGATCCACCAAAGACGCCGATCCAGTTTATGGAGCCTCGGCCGCCTACTCCTTCCACTTTGCCCTCGAAACTGACGGTCAATTTCGTTCTTCCATACGCTGCAGAACTCTCTAAAGCTGAGGTTTGTTTTTCTGGTTATTACGAGTTGTTCTTGCGGCTTTGGTTTTTGCTCATGTGGAGCTTCTAGGGTTTGACATTTGAGATTGTTAATAGTGTGGTTTTCTTATTATATTTCCAATTTATGGTAAGTGTTCTAGGTTTTCCTTCAATAATCGGAATATCTGGTTTGTTTCATGGATGTTTATAACTTGTTTTGATGTATTCTGCACTTGGATAGTAAGGTTCGTTAGGGCATTTTGCTGAGTTTGTAGTTTTGAGAACTATATGAAAACGACTGCATTGTGTATGTTCAAGATTGTTTTTTAGGCGAAATAACGCTGAATGTTATTTGGCTTTTTTAAAGTGTTTCTCTTGATTCTTCAAGTTTTTGATGCATTATGAATATATAGTGTGGCCATTCATGCAATTCTGCCTTAGTATTGTGACAATCATTAGATTCATGTCTTGCTGTATCTAATTAACAAAGTTGGTCCAGTTCTTCATGATGTTTAGTCTTGTAAGTGTTTAATTATTATTTATATCTTTAACTGATCCATGTTGTGTTGTGCTTTATAACTCAGTGGTCGTATTATTTTGATCTAAACTTTTTATTCATGTAGGTTGTTGATATCATTGTAATGTTGTTCATCTTTTTCATTTGTATGTCTGGCATTACAGTAGCTGGCCCTGGCTGATTATTTTTAGGTCACTAGTTTTACAGTTCCCATCCAGGCTTATTTGCTTTTTCTGTTCTTTATCTCTTTTATCTACCAATTACCATTTGATGTTCTTGGATAATCCAGATTCAAGCTTAATTTTTTATGGTTGTTTACTTGTTTCAAACTTTAACTTTGTGTTGATCTATTTGGCACTGACTCCACATATGGTTTGTGGTATCTAACGAAGAACATTATAAAATCAGCAACCACATCACTCGAAGGACACTCAAATAAGTTGTAGAGCGACTCTTCTATTCACTGATTTTCATTAATTAGTTCAAAAGATGAGGTTCAATCATCAAAATGTCATATTATACTTTTAATGGAAAATTATAGTGCATAACAAATTACACTGATAGAAAAAGAATACCTGGCAAGGGAAACTATATAGAAGAAATGAAATATATTTTGTTTAATAGCCTAAAATTACGCATATGAATTCCCTCTTGAGTCTTCATCGAACAATTCTTGATCTCAACGATTGTAATACATCATTTCCCATTTGTTAAAATCTGGAAACCTCTTCTGCAGCTAATAAAATACTTTCTGAAGCTTCTCTTGCATTGTGCAACAAGTCAAATGATAGCTATTTTTTTTTTATCTTTTTGTCTTTAAAAACCTCATTAAACATGAACTTTGTTGTCATTGTTTCATTTACTATGTTAATTACGCAAGCAACTTCTTCCCCCTCAACATCATCCCTAGTGACATCCGAGTCTTCTGAGAACCTATTCTCTTGCTTTGAGTTCATCCTTATAGGCAAGAGTGCAGAAAAAGAACACATTGAGTTCTTGATTTGTTTGATTTGAGCGGCCATTTCCTCCTTTTGCTACTGTTACACTTTTGCTCACTAAGTGGAGACTTGCAAGTTCATATGTCTCATACAGATTTCTCAAGCCTCAATCACATAGATCACCACCAACTTTGGAGTTTGACCTTCATGTTTTCTTATCGGTTTGTCGGTCCAAATGGGTACCTCTTGTTTAGAGAATCTCATGAGCACTTTAGACAACCTTTTGAAAGTACTTTCTTGGTTTTCTAATAGCAAGAGATCCTTCATTTGTCTCCCATGATCAGGGTTGGCTTGATCATCTTAATAATTGGAACTGATAAAATGAATTTCTATGAAAATTCTGGATCACCATCATCATATCTCATTTTGTTTAAAAGCATGTCGTTGTATTGACGGTAAGCACTGTTCAAACAGTCAGCAGTCTGCACTCCCTTGATCATTATCTTAGCTCTGGAAAGTTTCAATTTTTTTACAACTGCTAACCTTAAATCCATCAAACATGTGTACACTTAAAGAAAAAAAACGTGTATACCTGGCATGTCTATTTACCAAATAAGTGCTTGATTGGTGACATATTCAAGGTTTATTTAGAGTGTTTGTGTGTGTTAATAGTAATAAAATTAAAATAGCTAACTTAACACCTAAACAACAAAGTACTAAACCTATGTCAAATAAATAAATAATATTATCTAAAGTTAGAAAGAAAAGGCTGCAACCAGATCTGTGTGCTCTCTTTGAGATATGTATGGTACTACCGACTATTCATGTGTTGGTGCTTGAGTGGTGGCTGGTAATATATTATGCATCATGCAAAGTTTGATTCATCTAGATTATCTACTTGATTTTTATTTTGAGCTCTATACTAGGTAGTTAATCTACAGTTTCTGCACAAAAAAAATCCATTGAAAATGATGGTTTTGTTTTGGTTTTAACTGATGTGTTGGCCTGTTGGGTGCAAGCTGCTGACTAATGTAGTGAGTTTGTTTTGTTTTTACACATTTAAAGTCCTCTTATGTGTATGACAACGTAGTTAATTAAAATTAGTAACAGGCTTTATCGACTCCCTCCATTTTTCATAAGAGTCTGAGAGATGGAAATTTTTGTATTGTAATTTTGGTAATTTTAATTATATTCATTTATATTTTCAGACTTTTTTCATTGATTGTTATTTTTGAACGTTTCTGGAATTTGTTAATTTACTTTATCCAAGTATACAATCCAGTATTTGATGGCTGGTTGCTAGAGGTGCACATATAGGTTAATTGGTTTGGGAATAGCCGGTCAACGCTATCCCAGTCGGTTTTGTCTATATACCGGTTTGGTTATAAACTAATTTTTTAAACCCAAAAATCTAACCAAACCGGTGCCCTTTATTTCACTAAAACGGGACCGGTTAATCGTTAAAAACTTGTTGAATAGCCAGTTTGCTAACTAATAACCTATAAGCAGCCCTTAACTGACAGAATTGGTTCTATAACCGGTTCAATAACCAGTTTACAACTGGTTCAACTACCAGTTCAGTTAAAAAACCGATTTTTTTGCCCACCTCTACTGATTGCAACTGTATTGTACTTTTCTTGTTAATTTTGTTCTAGTTTTATCCTATATAATATATGTCATTGTTGTCTTCTTTGATGTATTTAATTTCTATTATGCTAGAAAAAGAGTGATATGGCAATCTGATGAGGTAGGACTATTTATACTCAGAAGTTTATATTCCCACTATTTCTTGTTTTATGTCAATCGTTTATCGTCATTCTGTCTCTTCAACAACCTTTTAGACAACACCAAGTGTTTATTTTCTCAGCATACAATATAGTTTTATTAGTGTCATTATATATTATGAAGGATGACAGTAAATAAATGACTATTGGTATATTAATAAAGAATGCCAATGAGTAGAAGTTATCATTGACAAACGTAGTCATCAATATATTTGATTTGAATCTTTTATTTTTGTAGAGGGAAAAACCATGGGATTGCCATGATTATTGAGTCATCTGAAGTGTGTTCTTAAGTATAAAATCTTCTTATATTTTTTCATTTAAATAAATAGAAAGTTTTTTAGATAAGTATATTTTGTGTTTAAATTTAACACACTAGGTCATAAAATAAAAGTATGTAGGCAACAAATTTTCTCATACCAACTGAATCCAACCTGATACCCAACCTATCCATTTATGTGGTGATGGAACTTTCAAAAGAAGCCCTTTATCATATGAATTTAGTAACTTTTTTCTTTCTTTTTTTTATCATGACCATCATAGGTTGACATGGTGATAGTTCCAGCAACAACGGGCCAAATGGGTATATTACCAGGACACGTCCCTACAATTGCAGAGCTCAAACCAGGCCTCCTTTCGGTCCACGAAGGTAACGATGTGAAGAAATATTTCATCAGCAGTGGGTTTGCTTTTGTGCACTCTAACTCCTATGCTGACATTATGGCTGTTGAGGCTGTTCCCCTTGACCGAATTGACCCGGCCCAAGTACAAAAGGGTTTAAGCGAGTTCACTCAGAAGCTGAACTCAGCATCAACTGATCTGGACAAAGCTGAAGCCCAGATTGGAGTTGATGTTCATAGTGCTCTTAACTCTGCTCTTACTGGTTAAGAATGGTTGACAGGTGACCAATTTGCGGTTTTTCTTTGTACTCAAAAAATAAGAGTTTTTTTCTCAACTTTCTTTATGCGAATGGAATCGCTGGTAGATTGTTTCTCGATTATTGAGTGTTCTTGCTGAATTTGATTATAATGTTGTCACATGTGATACCAAGTTTGGTTATCTTGAAACTTGAACAGAAATTCAAGAAAATGATGTTTTTCTTGTTGATTAGTAATTACAAACTTGGGCGTTGTTTGAGATGTTGATAACATGAAGCATGATTGTTATAGGTCTTTAAGAATTTAGTTGTGATTTAATATTTAACTTCTTTTTTAAGTAAAAAGTAAAGTTCTCTTTCAATTCTCTTTATTCATAATAAAAGGGAAAAACAAGGGTAGAATATTTTAAACTACCCTTAGCCCCTAAGACCGTGTCGAGCGGTCGCCCCACCCCTTCCCGCGGGGTTGCCCCCTTCGGCGGCTAACAGCGGGAATGCCGCCCTCCTTTTCAGCTTCTCCCGCCCAAATACTTCCACAGCTCCCGCTCCCCACTCTCTTTCTCCCACTGTGATTGGTCCAAGGCATATAGTGGGGAAGGTTTTCAGTGGGGTGACCATTGTGGGGTTTAAGGTTTTTAGTGGGGTTATGACGTGGCAGGAAATTTCGGTGGGGAAGGATTTTCAGTGGGGTGACCGCTGTGGATAGCCTAATGGACTTCATTTATAATAACTTCAGAATTTTTGGAGTTTTATCTGATGATTTCCATTTGTGTAAAAACAAAAAAAACGTTTATTTTGCTTGACTTAAGGGCTGTTTGTTTTTTGAAAAAAGGTCTGCGAAGGTCTGCGAGACCTCTTTTGTCTGCACCTCGCAGACCAAGGAAAGATGTAGGGCGTTTGTTTTCTCGCAGACATTTCATTAAAAAACGTCTGCGAGACCTCTTCTTGGAGAAGACATGGACCATCATCTTCTAGCCTCTTCAAACCTCTTCAAACCTTTTTTTCTCTTCTTCCCATCCCATCGGCGACAGATCTCCACCACCACCACCGCCCTCCTCCACCGATCTTCGCTGCCGCCGCCCTCCTCCACCGATCTCCGTCGCCGTCGCCCTCCTCCACCGTCACGGTCTCCTCCTTCACCGCCCTAGTCGCGAGCCCTAGTTGCGAGCCCTGGTTCGATCGGAGGAAAGGGTAGACGATCGAAACCCTAGGTCGTTCGATCTCCACCGTCGCGGTTCCACCGCCCTAGTCGCGAGCCCTAGTCGCGAACCCTGGTTCGATCGGAGGAAAGGGGAGACGATCGAAACCCTAGGTCGTTCGATCTCCACCGTCGCGGTTCCACCGCCCTAGTCGCGAACCCTGGTTCGATCGGAGGAAAGGGGAGACGGTCGAAACACTAGTCGCGGTCGAAACCCTAGTCTCGGTCTCCTCCTCCTCCTCTGCCTCTAGTTCCTTCGATCGACGGCAGTGGTGGACGGTGGTGGCTTAACGGTAGGTGGAGGAGGACGATTGGAGATGAAGTGGTGGACGGTGGTGGCTGGTCGACGGTGGGGTTGGGGTTGGGGAAGACTGAAGAGTTTTCTTTGTTTGAAGAGGTTTTGAAAAACAAACACCCTCAAAACCTCTTCTTGCAGAGGTTTGGTCCACCTCTTCTGCAAAAGAGGTTTGCAGACGTGGTCCGCAGACCGCAGACGTTTTACCTCTTCAAAAACAAACATCACCTTAGTTTCTACTTTGAGTAGGGACAGGGATTGGGAGGACCTAGATAGTTTTATGATATATAACTAGGATTATACCAGCGCTTTACAATGGTAATCAAACCAATTTTTAATAAAGTTTGAATATAAATGTTCATCGTTGTAAATATGAACATTAAAAGTACAAACACGAATCTACATAAATCATATAACTATAATATAAAACATCGAACATCACAGCCTATTGAACGGGTCAATTTTAAATAAAAGTTAATTAAAAAAACATGGTTGTGATGGTATACTTAAACATGATTACTGATTAAGTGTTACAAAAAAAATAAAAAAAAATTGAAACTAACCCTCGAATTAGAATTTGAAATCTTGACCAATCTTTGATTTTTACTGTAGCATAAACTTGTAAATGTATGTTATATATAGTAGTACCTATCCTATGCAAGAGGAAGCAAATTTGTTTTTAGTAACTTTGAATATAAATGTTTTACGTTGTAAATATGAGCATCAAAAACACGAAATGAATCTATATAAATCATATAATCATAATAAAAATTGTGCAAAATCATGACTACTCCGCTGCAGGTTAATTATACATAGTAAAAAAAATAAAATAATTAAAGTTATAAAATAGTTAAATAGTAAACAATGTGTGATTATAAAAGACAAAAAATTTGTTATGTGCTTTTAAAATTGTTATAGTTATAAATGATGTGAAGAGTAGCATTGGCAAGTCTCACATCAATATACATCCAAGTAGCCAAGTGATGTGAATAGTATTTTTAATTATTCATGCATCTTGTAAATGTTATATATTATAATGTACGGTGTCTTTTCCCATACATCATTTATGCAACATTTTTTCTAATGATAGATTTCTATATGTATAAGTAACAATGTTTTGAAAACTGGACCGGTCGAACCGGGAACCGGTGGTCGGACCGGTCCGGTTAGGGTACTGGGCCGTTTTTGGGTGAACCGGCCGGTCGAACCGGGAACCGGCGGTTGGACCGGAAAACCGGTGGTTGAACCGTTTTTTTTAAATTTTTTTATTTTTTTGATTTTATATATATATATTTATAAAATGTATATAAAATCATCCGGTTCGACCGGTCCGACCTCTGACCAGTAAGAAGACCGGTTCGACGTCCAGTCCGGTTATGAAAACATTGATAAGTAATAAAAATAGAAGCTTGAAATGTTAATTATGGGAAACTTGGGTAGACGGTTTTCATTGGTGGCTCAATATTTTGTAAAGATAAAGATGAATCTAGTGGTTGTAAAAGTTTTTTTTTATTATAGCGTCTTTTAGGAGTTGTGATACAAGAGGCTCATTAAGATTTTGCTTGGATCACCATCATATAACATTGTTTTTATAGGATGCTGATTTTAGTGGGGTGGGTTGCCCCATTTCTAATATGTATTTCTTGTGAGTTGCACGGATTATTTTACAACTTATTTATCTTTGAAAGGATGGGATCTTCAATGATTTGCGGAGGAACTCTGTCATTATTCTGAATATCAAAACGCATATACAATCACGTATATTAAAACGTATGCATAAAAACACATCAGTTGTTACTCCTACACAAAATGATAAAGTGAAGTAGTAAACATGTGTAGATTAAAGATGAACAAGAAAAATTTTAGTAGAAAAACTGAGTTTGTATAAAAGAAAAAAATTTAATAGATATTAAAAAAAGTGGGTCACCCTACAATGATTATGTTTGTTAAATGTTTTATAGTGTAATTATGCATCATATATAACACACAGTTATGTTTTAGTTATGCAAAATATAATAGCATCAATTAATCGGTAAAAACAGTGATAATGAGAGACGGTTATCGGCAATATGAGGAAAGGAGAGAGAAACTGGAGTGATGACACTCAATGGTGGTTTGTGGTGGTGACTAGCGGTTCTAGAGAGGTGTGATTGTGTTATTAATGCACCAATGTAGTCTTGATGGTGCATTTGGTAGTTTGGTGTGATATGTTGGTGCATTTGTTATGTTTGTGGTCTCTACGGTTGTTGATGTATTTATGCTTGTTTGGTGATATGATTGTGCATGTGGATGTCTTAAATGTTTGCAAATGCTCATAAGAATTACCCAAGGGTCGCTTACTCGCGTAGGTGGGATTGTAGATGTTTCCCAAACAATCTAACAAGAATTTATGTGATAACCACATGTGAATAGGGCTCCGAAAGTACACGAACAAGCAGTGGCGAAGCTTTTGAAGGTCCAGCGGTGCCCGGGTTCTTGCCGTTTTTTCACTCAGAAGGGTTGATCTAATAGTATTTCGTTAGAAAATTTTATAAGTATTGAGTCCGGCCTCCTTAGTTTTCTTCCTAAAAATCTTTTGGCCGCCTCAAGGTTTATTTTCAAGCTCCGTCACTGCGAATAAGCTCTTATCCATGTTCGTTCGTTTAACATTTAACTTGTTCACGAATGGTTCATGAACACTTACTGAACAAACAATTTTGTTCGTCTTCGTTTATTAAGGAATTGAACTTGTTCACGAACGGTTCATTATTTTTAAAAAAATCATTATTTTGAATCTCAAATATTAGACATAATCATCTTAAAGTTAAGCACTTAATAAAAAAAAAAAATTAAACAGAGCAAAAAATAATAATCGTAATTTAAATTACAAAGATTTGAGTTCAAATTACTATGTTCTTAAAAGTATATAATTTCTAATGACTAGGTATTGAATTTAAATATTGTAATATTAAATTAAAAATAAAAAAAATAAGAATATAAAACATGTAAACACATATCATTCATAAATTAGATAATTAACCGAACATAGATTAACATTAGATAGTTAATGAACATTTACAAACACAAATAAACGAACATAATCGAATAATTCATGAACATAAATAAATGAACATTAGATGTGTTCATGTTTGTTCCTTTAACTAAACGAACACACATTTTATGTTTGTGTTTATTTATTAAATTAACAAACATAAACGAATTTCGTTGAAAAGTTCACGAACTATTCGGTTCGTTTACAGGCCTAAGCTTGTTGGATTGTTCTCAAAAGTACTGTACTTAAATTATATCAAGAGTAAATTTATTTAGGTAACTATCAGCCTTAATTTTTTTAAAATGAAATATGAGGCATGTGGGATTAGAAAGGGAGTAATGACTAGCATCGGCTACTCTCCATCATCATTTACATCGAAAATTAAAATAAAACGAATAACTTAAATATAGATGCATTTTAATTAATTTTCATGCAAATTCACATCCTAAATTTGTATACATTTCTTCCTTGTTTTTTACCAAAACATGGACTCACCTTCATGTTTTTATATATTTATTTTTTTGTCTTGAAGTTCAACTTTAACACCTCATTTGACGTTAACAATAGAGGAGTAAAAGAGATTTTTTTTAACTAGTTCGAGTTATAGACCAGTTTTGTTGTTTATTTGCTCAACTCCGATTAAAACCGGTTTGAAGTTGGGCCTGGAACCGGTTTTGGTTATATACATTTATCCAAAACTAATTGCTTAAAAAAATGAGTCGCTTCAAACCAATTTGGAAATCTTAGTTTACATATCAATTATAGATACTTTCTATTTTTATAACATGTAGTTTATTTTTAACTTTGAATGTTTATTATTAATAAATGCAAATTTTTCTTTAAATTATATTTTTTATTACTAAAGATATTTATTTTTATTTAGTTAAAAAAAAAGGTTAGTTAGAAAACACTAAAATGTTTTAAGAAAGAAAAATATTAGAAAAAATTATATGATACTGATGTGAAAGAAAAATGTTGTGAGAAAAATCTGATCATTATGATGTAAAATAGATCTTTTAACTTCTAATAAAGCGAAAGTAATGTTTGTTTTAAGTTAAATATGTTTCGAATTCGTTTCAGAGTGTTGTATAAAAGAAAATATCGCTTCTTACATTTGCTCCTCATTAGTTGTAAATGTTTGTTTGTTATGAATTACATAACAAATGAAATAAATTAAATTAATGTTACATCTCAAAATCTAAATTATAAAGGTAGTTGTGCGGTCCTAAATTATGAGAGTGAATCCTTATAAAAGTTTACATTTATTTGTTTTATTGAATTGGTGAATGGATGAAATTCTAAGCAAAAAACAATGGTTTATAGATAACTAAACAAGAAAAACTTGGAACATATGTAAAATATTAAAATAAAAAGTTGACAACTAAAAGTATACAAATGCCAAACCTTATTTCCTGTACATAGTGGGGGTGTTTGGAGTTTGCACCCACCATCAAAATAGGAAAACATAGAAAAAGGGTGTCTCTTTTATGGTGAAGAAAAGAAAAAAGGACCCAAAATGAGAAGAATCATACATTAATGAAGTTTGTACACATAAAGAAGGGTCCTAAGGGTTCTAATAACATCATTAAGTAACATAATTATGCCATTTTAAAAGCTCTTACTACTTAGTAGATATGAATATTCTGACTTTGACAACCGATTATGTATTCAAAGTTTTCTTTTGTACTAGTCTTGGGTTTGAGTCTGACATAAAGTGTCAAACATTTACGACTATAGATATATCGTCACATGTGGCCTCAAACGTAGATAATAGATCAAACCACGTTGGTTTTTTTTTTTGGTTTTTTTTTTTTTTTTTTTTTTTTGGGGGGGGGGGGGGGGGGGGGGGGGGGGGGGGGCATGACTTGTCATATGTGATACTTGTCTTAAAAGGCTAGGATTTTCATTGTATGAGTTTTTTAAATAAAGTCGTGAGTGGAAACTTAACAACGCATTGATTTCTATTTATATCATTGTAGATGGTGGTGTGTAAACAAAAACCAAAAATGCTTTTGATATTTTTGAAATTAATGATGAATTTTAGTAAGATCGAGTGATCGACACAAGACAACAAGAGCGAATGTTTAGCCAAATAATAAACGATACTTTTAAATTGTCTATTGACACTTTCACAAACGTTTTGAAACCAAGGCTTGTATAAAAATCTATTGTCAATTGTCAAAGCCTCAAATGATTAAGTTATTGGAAAGATGTATATTTGGGTTACAAAAAACAAAGAAGTAATCTTAACCTTCAAATTTTCTAATCGATAATTAAGATAAAAATGTATAAAAAAATGTTTAGAAAAAAGTTTATAATCATTTTGTTATTTTTTATTACATTACCTTATTTTTTTTAAAAAAAGTTTCAAAACTTTTATATACAACATTTTTTTTAAAATTTACATCATGAAAGCAAATGACTTTTATACTTTAAAACAGTATAGTATTGCTATATGTATATATAAATTACATTTTTCATCTTTTTATTTTTACTATCACGTTATTATTTCTTTATGGTTGTTATTGAAGTTTTAAGAATCACAATAGTGAAATGATATCATTCATTTCTGTGAGGCCCCGATCCCGGGCGACCTCACGTACGTTGGTCTCGTCATAACACATAGCCCTTAAACTAAAAACTTTTATAGATAGCAGCGGAATTTAAAACATAGTTTGTCAAACATGAAATCATGTCTTAATTAAAACATAATTGATTGCCAATGCCACCGAACTCTCTTTATCTGGATGCCCGAGCTCCTTGCCTTCTCTGACCATAGCTTAACCTGACATACATGCTAAATCAAGTCAGCTTACGCTGGTGAGTTCTAGTTTTCGTAAAACCTCATAACCATTTTGTTAAGTTAAAACATACTTAACATTAAACATCATCACATAACATAACATATCTTATTCATAACATACATAACTTCACATGACATAGCTTAAACACATAACGTGCCTTTCCTCATAGCATACCTACATAACATATATATATCCTCATAACATCATTCATACGGTGAAGGAATTTCACCGTCAACTGCTGACCTAAAGTCAGACAGGCTTGCGCAACACAAGACTCTATAACTATCAACACGCAGCTGATAACTCATACATGTATAAGATTTCTTTAACATTATCAACACGCAGCTGATAACTCATGCATACATAAGATTTCTTTAACACTATCAACCCGCAGCTGATAACTCAAGCATGCCTAAGATTTCTTTAACTGAACTGGCGACACATAGTCGACATGCCTGTTCTTTCACAGGACTTCTGCCTGTTCTTTCACAGGACTTCTCACTACAAATAAAATGACATTTAGTGGCACACGTTTTTAGTGGCATTTAACATTAATGCCACTAATATAGGGTTTAGTGGCACTTTATGTGTGCCATATTTGCTTGACTCATACTTATAGTAGCACTTATCATATATGCCTTTAAATTAAAATTTTAGTGGCATTTTAATTGTGCCACACTTAATCAATGCATCTTTTATGGCATTTTATTTATGCCACTAAATCAATTTAGTATTTTTCTAAAATATTTAAAAAAAATTCCTCCTACAATTTTATCATTTTGTTAAAATTCCCTCCAATCTTAAAATTTATTCCCTCCTAATCTAAGTTTTAACCCTAAAATTTCCATCTTAATCCTCTCTATCTCAATCACTCCTAAAAAGACAGAACATGCTCCTTCACACCAGGGCCGAGCCAATGGGCCAAACAACCTAATCCAGGGCTTAGGACCTCGAAACTTACAAGGGCCTTGGTATATACTTATATATGTATATTGAAGTTTTGGCTTAAAAAAAAATATTGGCTTAGTTTCCAGATGTTGACCTGCAAAAGAAAATTAAAATAGGGCAAAATATTTTATCTGCCGCATGAAGCCGAAGAAAAATAAAATAGGGCAAAAGAAAACCGCAAACGACTGGAGGGAAATGAGGAGCCGGCCGCTCAGGCATATCACTGATGACGATTAGCGGCATTGGAGAAACGAGGCATCGAGGAAACGGACCGGGGGCGATCAAACGATTTCAGGTCTCGAATCTTCGATTTGTCTCTCAAAATCTCACTTTCAGTCTCTTCATTCTGAAGAGGTGAACAACCTATACAAATTACTTAAAGGTGAGGGCTAATCGCCCTGAATTCGACCCATCTACCCCTTCCAATATCTCGTGATTACATTCTGGTATGTGTTTGTGCAATAGTATTTTCATGATTTAAATTATAGATATCAACATATGTGGTTTGATTTGGTTTAGCTTTATACAAGCTATGAATATGTAGACTCCATTGAAAGGTATATGTATTGCTCATATTAACGTAATGTATTGGTGTTATGACTGGATTTGGAGGTAAGGATAGAGTGAAATATAGAAACAATCTGAGTTTGAGGAAAGAATCATTCGGTGATGGTTTACGGGGTCAGATTTCTGCTCATGCATTCACATTTCACATCCCTGATTGTTTTTTAGGGGAGGGTGGGTTTGGCCTTGTGTATAAAGGACGTCTTCAGAGTAGTGATTAGGTATATTTCTATGATATTTGTTTGTTGGTTTACATATATTTGAAGTGTTTTAAGAGATATTTATGATAATATGATCTACATAATTATATGTTGTGGTATTGTTGATGTTCAGAAAAGATTCTATTGAATGATAAATAATTTAAGCATCTACTAAGAACCTCTGGGATTATGGCTGCAATTTCAGACACGAACACCTTAACACGACACGACACGATTTTAACATCTTTCGTGTTTACCCTTAACATGTTGCGTGTCTAAAACAGGTCGACACGTTAAGACCTGTTTAATTTTCGTGTCTAAGCAGGTAAAACCCGCTAAGACCCATTAAGACACGTTAATACCTGTTAAGACCCTTTAAGACCCGTTAAGACATGTTTAAAATTTAAATTTTAAAATAAATAATATAATAAAATAGGTGTGTAATCGATTAGCTTCAAAAAAATTCTAATTGTCTGATCTTAGTTTTTAACGGGTTCCTTAACAGGTTCATTAACAGTTCATTTATAGTGTTAATTGTTAACAAGTTCCTTAACGGGTAATTTCGTGTTTACGTGTTTTTAACGGGTCGTGTTCTTGTTTTGAAAAACATACACGATAAGAATTTGTATCGTGTTCGTGTCTAACCAGTTCGTGTTTCGTGTCTTATCGGGTCGTGTCGGACCCGTTATAACAACCCTATCTGGGATTTAGTGTATACTATTTAGAGATGTTTGTGTTTATGTATTTAGGGTAGTTAACTAGTTATTCTTTGAATTACTTTTGTCATAATTGTTTAAGGAAGATGTTTGTGAGCATTTGAAAACTGATACTAATCGATGGAGAGATAGTTGAAACAAAAACAGATTGACATTTTTGTAGGTAAAAGAAGACGATGCAGGAAATGCAAAATGCTATTTTTGGAATGGATTGGTTTCACTAGACTGGTAAGTTTTTTTTTAGCAAAAAGGGCCTTAGTTTTGTTTCTGTTTTGGGTCTCAGTAAAGCTTGAGCCGGCCCTGCTCCACACCATGACCCCAACATTTTTGATCTCCAGGCTCCTCCTCCATTCCCGATCTTGATTATGCAACTCAAGTTTACACTGATCCTTGTGAGGTTTTGCATGTTATATGAGTGTTTTTTTAAGATGTAATTTTCCTTGATTCTTTCTACCCATAAAACCTAGCATATGATTCCTAGCTCACATAAGGTACCGAGTATTCTTCTGGATTATTGTTTGAGTTACTATTTAAATTTGATGATTACTCTTTTATTAAGACTTTGGCTCCATGTGCACGACGATCTGTTACAACATGTTCTGCTTTCTTCAGACTAGGGTAAAGGTATGTTTGATGGGTTTGGTTGCTGAGGCTGCTATGTATCTTTGTTTCCTTCATTTCGGTAATGGACATTTAATTTTAGAGGGCTCGACTTCATTGTGTAACCAAGTCCGTTGTCTTTTTCGAACTTTATCTTACTCAGACATCACATCCTCTAGCATCATTTCAACACTTTTGAATCTTCTTTCTTGCGAAGTTACTGTAGCTGCTGCGGGATGTTGGTCACCACTCACCATTTGCTGGTTCTTGTCATACATAAATGGTGTTACATGAACTAGAAGAATAACTGGATCTGATGGTAAGTACAAGCTTATTGGAAATTAAGATGTTATTTGGCAGGTACAAAATTAACCATGAATATAGAACTCAATACATTATTTTTATTATTTATTTTTATTTTTTATCTTTATTTTTGAAATTTTGCCTCTTCTACACTGCAGACAAATTCTACACTGCAGACAAATTCTATTTTGCTTTTGGTATTTCATGGCTTATCCTAGCTTGCATGCATACTCTCTCCAGGTGTGGTTTCACTTTTGTTTTTTTTTTTTCAGGTTTTGTTCAATGCATATGCTAATGTTATGTATTTCTTATCTTAAAATTGTAAATCCTTTTTGTGGTTGTCAATATAATAAGTATATGTATAACATAACAGTAACTTGTCAATTTTTAATTATATTGAAGTATTATATGCATGTGCTGATGTGGTTTCTTGATATGAAATTGATTAGCCAAAACTATTCATTTTACATGGCAAGATAGACATTTGGGCGGCTAATTTTTCAAATTTTGTAGACATTGCAGCTTAGGTAAATTATTCTTAAATTATTAAGTCCAACTCTTGTTGTTTTAACCGTTTTAAAGACTTCAATATCATAATATTGTATATATATATACATAGCGAGAGTTTTGAGATGCTTAAACTAATAATGCTTCTTTATATGTTTGATGATGACAGGGTTGATGTCATGAGAAGTTTTCGAGTTATGTCATATGGCGTTGGAATCTTCATCAAATGATTAATTAAGTGTGATATGTAAACATTTCAAGACTGAAAGATGTTGCTTATCAATCATTGACATTTTTTGTATTATGTTTCGGATCAAACTTTTTAATGTTATTATATACAATCTTATTCAACTTTTGTTTATATTTATATTATTGATAACATGTCTATGTAACAATGTTGTACAACGAACTATAGGTAGTTTTTACGAGCATAAAATTTGAGCCTTTAAAGGTCCTTTTATATTGTGGCAAAATAAAAGTGCCACTAAAGCTAACATGGATATGTAACTAAAATTAATTTTTAGTGGCATAAAAATTGTGCTACAAAAGTCTTTTTTTTTATTTTGTGGCATAAAAAAAAGTGCCACTAAAAGTCTAAAAATTTTGTGCAGCACATTAAAAAAGTGCCACTAAAAGGCTTTAGCGTCACCACTTCTAGTGGCATTTTTTTTGTGTGCCACACAATCTTTTAGAGGTTTATAGTGGCACTTTTTTGGTCTTTTGAAGCACTTTTTGTATGCCATTAAATGGCATTTTATTTGTAGTGTCTGCATGTTCTTTCACAGGACTTCTTAACACATCAACCGAAATTGACGGCTTATACCGGCATAAGACTCCATACTTACCCAGTAACAAGTGCTGGAGCTACCATACTTACCCAGTAACAAGTACTGGAGCTACCATACTTTCCCAGTAACAAGTACTGGAGCTACCATACTTATCCAGTAACAAGTACCGGAGCTACCATACTTACCCAGTAACAAGTACCGGAGCTACCATACTTACCCAGTAACAAGTACCGGAGCTACCATACTTACCCAGTAACAAATACTAGAGCTACCATACTTACCCCATACGAATATGGGAGCTACGTCATACTCATCCCGTAACAAGTACGGGAGCAACCATACTTACCCAGTAACAAGTACTGGAGCAACCCTCATTCATCATGACATGATATGCTAGCACTATATCATCATTCAGCATAACATCGTAACGTTATCCTAATAACATAGGATAACTCATAACAGGCTATGCTAATATCATACACATGTCATGCTAGTCTCTTATCATCATGACATCATCACGTTGTCCTAATATCATAGGGACCATCATATTATGTCATGCCAGTATCATTTCATCATATCATCATAACGTACATTCTGGCAGACATAAACTTTTCATACTAGCATCTTATCATCCCAGCATTATGCCCTAACAGCAAGGCACATATCATAACACAACACCTCATGCTAGCATCTTTATCATCATATCATCACTTACATGTTACACTAAAACCTATTCCTCATATTCCACATCATACCTTCATCCTAGCAGCCTAGGATTTCCTCATAGCTTAACATCTGTAATTATCCTCATAGCGTGTTATCATGCCTCTCATCATCATGTCTTACTAATATGCACACATCATACTTAGCATATCATCATGTACAAATCATATTAACACATTAACACGCATACATAGTCATGGCATATCATTATTCATTTATCATCATCTTAAGCACATAACATCATGTACATAACGTTAAACATGTATGCCAGTCCAAAACATTAAACATAAAAACAGGGCGTCTAGAACTCACCTGATGTCTCACGGTAGCGAGATCACTCACAACTGGTGCTAATGGTATAGTCCTGCGTTGGTTTACGTATAATACGTTATATACGTTTTAACATACTGATTAAATCTTTTCCGAACGTCCAATGTCAAAGACATTGCCTTAATAACCATCAAATCGTTAATGTTGTTGATTATCAAGCTAAAACAGTCTCTATATAGTTTAATGGCTTAGGAATGATCAATCCTTGTTATTGATTGTGATTAGTTTGAAACACTTGGATTTAACCTTGCATATCAAAATTAATCAAACTAATCACCTACCTTGTCATAATCAAATGGTTTAAACCACTATAACCATTGTTATGATTCCATGCAAACCGGGCATTACAACGGCTCAAAACAAGGATTTTTCCATTAACAGTTCGAGTTTCTCGTTTATAATCAATCCTAGCCATCATCTAGGCAATAATCAACAACCCTAACTATATCATCACGTTCAAAAACAAGATTTAATCAATCATAATCAATCTAGAAGGTTAGAATGAACCGTTACCTATTCAGACGGAGTTCTGCGGGTAAAACGATGATCAGAACTTGTAGTAACGATCCTTGATGCGATCCACTTGATCAAGAGGCTTCAAATTTGAAGATTGGATGGCTTGGAAGTGGTTTTTCGTGTGTGTGGTGGCTGATCTCGAAGATAAGAACAAAAAAAGGAAATATCTTGATGAAACTTGACTTTTGAAGGCATTTTTGCGGTCTACTGACACGGGGCGCATCGCCCCACGCCGAACGTCGAGCTGGGGCATACCGCGCGGGTCCATGGTGGCCAGATCTTGATCTTATCTTCGTTTCGCGATTCTGGGAGCATACGAACTCCGTTTTGCGCACGGTTTTCGCCTACGTTCACGATTTTTCGAGCTCTTTCCAATGGTTATAATCTCAAGACCTAAAGAGTTCAAAATATTTGACCTCTAATCTATTGCTATATTCGATTCGGTGTATTTTGAAATCGGAGCCTCGTTTCACGATTTCGCTTACACTCATTCTCTTCATTTTCGAGTTATGATTCTAACCTGAGAATTTTGAGTTGTCACACATATCATCGTGGATTTCAAGCACGATCAAATGTGTTTATTTCTTTGATAACGCAATTCTTCGAACATCAACAGTTACCGAAATCTCGCACGTTTATTTTTTAAGCTGCTAAATTTTCGGGTGTTACAATTTCTAAATTTAAAATATAATGATAAAATAATAATAAATTTATCTATTCATAAAAAATAATAAAAAATAACACAAAATGATACAAAACATAAAGCTTAATATAAAATGTTTTTTTTCAAGGATGATTTCTACTAGAAAAAAATTAAAAATGAAATAACAGTATTGTATAAATCGAATATGAAAAACACATTAATAAAGTAATAACAAATTGATTTAATATATAAAAAACAATGATAAACATATACAAAATGATTAAAACATGAAACACATTAATATATATTAAAAAATGATCTGAAAAATACAAAACAATAACACTAAGATATCTTTCACTTAAAACTAATAAAAGAACACATGACATTTTATAATGCTTCTATATTTTCTAAACTTAAAATAATATTTATTTAAATTCGATTCAATGGTTAAAGATCCTACAAATTCTATACATTTTAAAATCATTAAGGGAAAGAAAGTAGATTCTATAGTTGGCATTGTTGTTACGTTTAGAAATAAAATTCATATTTCAATTTTGTAATAAAGGTATTAAAGTAATATGACAAAGAAAAGATATTAAAAATATATTTAAGCAGTGGCTCCCAATTTAAAGTTGAAGACACATGCAATAATTAAATTAAAAAAAAAAAAAAAAGATGAAGTGTTTTTGAATAAAAAATATGAAATGGCTTTTCTAAGGTGATTATTAAGTTGAAAAAAATAATATTGAGTACTTATCAGCCTAAGTGAATGAATCATCAACCGGTCACATGACATACGAAGATGCTTTGGATGACTCACTTCCACATAATGAGGAATTTCTTATTACCTAATTTTGGCTTACTTACGTCTTTATAATTAAAACCACCAAACATTTTTTATTTATTTAATAGATAGATTATATTTTTTTAATATAAATTTATTTCACCTTTTTTTAATACTATAGTTTAGATTGTGTTTTCAAACTACAAAAAAACAAATATAGATTACAGGTTATATATTAGCATTATTCGTATCATGAGGAAGTCGTTTCACACTCATAAAATATCATATCATTGTCATATTTCATTCTTTATAGTTTTCGTATTTTTCTCTTTTTTCTGGAAATGATTTCATAAATGCCTTAATTTTCTCACATGATTATCATCTTACCAATTTAATTTATTTTTATAATTGTATTTTGTATAAAATTATAAATAATTTTTCATGCTTCTATTTTGATGACATGTATGATGTTTCTTCGGTTTTTAGTTAAGGCTTTTAATGTTTTTTTTTATGGTTTTGATTAGGGGTGAGCATACCAAACCGAAAAAAACAGAAACCGAACCGAAAATAATTAAAACTGACTTAACCGATCGGTTACGGTTAAGTGTTAACATAGGGCAATAACTGAATCATTCGGTTACGGTTTCGGTTTACTCAACTCCAATAATCGAAATAGCCGAAACCAAACCGATATATATATATATATACTAGTCGAAAACCCGCGCGATGCGGCGGCGGCACCAACAATAAACTACAAGGTGTTCGTTTTTTGCTAATTTATCACTGTTTTCGTGAAACAGATAGTGCTCTCTTTTGTTTACTTTCATGTACGCATTTTGGTGTGGTAAATCTACGCCGTGAGTTTTCAAATCTCCACTAAATTAACATACACAACTAAAAAATAGTTATAAATACAATGTTCTTGAAAAAAGAAAACCAAACACATAAATAACAAAAGTTTATTCCGCGTGATGTGACGATGACGACATATTTCCAAATCGCTAATTGTAACATCTTACTTTTAAAAAGATATTATGCCAAAATTATGGGCCTAGATTTTTGAAAAAATTCGGCATAATTCTCCCCAAAAAATAATTTTCTTATGAAATATAAACATGCTAAAATTTATTTTTAAAGATAATTATTTGATGTCAAAAGAGTGTACATATATCCGATGTTATACGTAAAATCAATCCATAACATTGTTGCGAAACCCATTTCACCTAGAAGGTTTTCGCATATCCACTTGTTTTGTTTGCAACCATTTCCACGCTTGTCATCTTCGTTTCATATCTTGCCAAAAATCATAACCATAATGATCGAGATACAGATTTGCAAAATACGAATAACAAAATATGGCTTCATTTTGTCTCCAACCCTAAGTTAAAACAACTCACAATCTTGATTGTTATGGAACAAACATACAACAATGAACTTAATTCTTAATGATTAACTTACCATATTGGATAAGACATAGGTCTCATTTACCTGTTGCAATGACAAATAAGGATGAAGATGACAAAGTTGAGCCTAAAGCATCCACCATCTAAATGCCTGAAGATGACAACATTGTGCCCTTTCTTGGTCAAATAACCTATTATGTCGTTATGCAATAGCAAGTCAGATTATTTATCTTCAAAAGGTTGATTTTTGAGGTTAGACAGAACTAATTCTGCTTTTGTTCTACAATATCAATGACTTCTTAAAAAATTGATCATTACAGGTTTTTAACAAAAATTAACTGTATTTTCATAATGATCTCAAAAGTCGGATTTATTTTTGTTAACCTCTCCGGGCCCAATTCAGTAAAGATTATAGATCCCACCACATTAAGCATATCTAGAATTAAGTGAATCTTAAGATGTTGATTCAGTCACTAAACTTGCAAACACAGTGAATATACATGCTCAAACATAAATCCAGATTATTTTAACATAAAAAAAAAGAAAAAGAAAACCGACCACACAAATGACAAAAGCTTGTTCGAAACATAGATGTATGGAGTTAAGAATCCACGTGTACTCCATGGTTCAAGCACATGTCTTCGACAACGGTCAGAAATCTTCATTTTGGTCCGAAACATAGATGTTCCACGTGTACTCCATGGTTCAAGCACATGTCTTCGACGACGGTCAAAATCTTCATTTCACCCAAGACATAATCCTAATTTATGTAAGTCAAGAATGAATAAGTCAATATCTTATAACTATATATATGATATAATTAAATTCTTTTATTAAATTACCTTAATTTAATAATACATGCATTTCATTTATGGTGCAAAACTTCACGGAAAACAACGGTTGATGTGCATACACCGTCTCGGTTAAGCTCTTTGACAAGATGCTCTAATACCTTAGTATTTTCGCGTGAGATCCGTCTTGACAATGCCACAAAAAGTTGTCCATGTCAGAATACATAATTTAAATTTAGTAGATAAATACCAACATGTGGAATTGTTTGTCCTTGAGCTTTATGGGGTATATGGGATATCTCTATGTGGTTTGGGTGTAACTTGATGAACTCTGTTTTGGGTCAAAGTCAAAGGGTAGAGGGATGCCTGGGTCCTAGCAGTTATGCCCTGTTTGTTGTTATGAAAATTGTTGTTGCTTGGATCAGAATTCATTTCTGGGGGATGGTTGGGTGGTCCAAGTTAGACTACGAGGATAAGCATCAGGTCTGGGTCAATTTCAGGCCTACTGGTGGGGGGATTATGGCTGCTACATTGGAATTATTATGGATTATATCCTGGCAGCCATGGTCTTTTCCAAAGAAAGTGAGTACGGGAATTGGCTGTGTGAGCCTGTTGAGTATGTGAAATGTGAAAGTCTATGATTTTGAATATGTAGAACTTTATGTTTATATAATGATAAGAAGCAAAGAGAATACTAAAATATATGTCACAATAAATAGACATGAAGCTCATTTATCATTTACAAAGTTAGGAACTATTAAACAAAAAATATGGTTGATGTTTTCTCTACATTTATACAGAAATACAGGCATACAGCACATAGATAAATACAAACATATATTTTTTGCCGTTTGTGAAGTTGAAACATATATTTTTTGTTGTTGAGGCATAATTGAAATGCATTATTAAAACGGTTTATAAAAACATATATTTTTTGCTGTTTGTGAAGTTGAATATAACTCTTAAAAAGAACATACAGTACATACATACATACAAAACCAGAACTACAGTTTTGCTGTGACTTAATATTGGGTTGAAAAAGAAACATTTTTTTAGTTTTAAGATGTAATTAAGCAATAAATATGACCCCTTAATTTGAATCATATTTATGTAATTTTTATTTCAAAAACCAGACGTTTCTTACACCTAAACTGAGCTGTTAACCAGAACTTTTAAGATCATGTTCTGAATGGTTTTTTTTAACAAGGTGAAATACACATGACACTATGCTGGTACTTATGATGTGAAAACCAAAATTGGAGGTCCTTTTGGTACCATGAGGTACAAGGATGAGCTAGGCCATGGTGCCAACAATGGTCTTGACATTGCTGTCAGGCTACTGGAGCCAATCAAGTAACAGCTTTTCATTCTCTCGTATGATGACTATTATGAGGAAAGCTGGATCTTTTCATAAACATCACATGAGAAAGAAAATTCAACTAAGCACCTTTTAAAAAAAGGATATTGAAGGGTAGAACCCGCGTACATGAGAAAGCAAATAAAATCCCTGACCAATCAAGTTGGACAAAATATAGACTCATGACAAACAACGAAACACAAAAACTTGTATAAAATTTCCTTGTGCTTATCATATTCACTTGTAAAATAATCGAATTTGAATTTCAAACTCTTTTACATTTGACATGGGGATGTATGTTTCTTTATGTTTTTCTTGAGTTTTCACTGCATTAAAAAACCAACCTTATAGCCAATGCTTGACATGCAATCAAAAATTAATAAGAAATCAAATTAAGAAACAAGAAACTATTATGGGATCACCAAAAGTGTCATGATTTGAAAGCTTAAAACATTTACGTATGCCCCTGAAGTAAACAAAAGAATAAAGAAATCAATGTGTTTTCACATAGATGATAAAAAGTAAAATCAACGAACCTGCCAATTATTTCGCATATTAGGGGAATTAGAAGCAAGTTTGCTTGACAATTTTCTTTTCAATCCTTCAACTTCTGTGAGGACGATTAGCAGCAACATCAATTGACTACCAGGAAGTTTACAAAATGTGTTGCCAATTTGCAGAAGAAGAATGCGGGGATGATTATGCTCTTGCACCTGCAAGTTAATGAAGCAATTTTAATAAAAGTTACATGCATAAAAGAAAACAATGAATATACCAAGATTGTCAATTCTTGAACAACTAAAAAAATATATAATAATGCCTTTGATGCAGCAACATATCCAAGTAGGGTGGGCACCACAAATGTACTTTAACATCCAACTTCCATTTTGTAGCACTTGTTACAACTTAAACCTAATATCCAGTTTTGCATGAAAGATTAAAAAAACATGAGGAATTAAGTTTCATAACATATAACAACAAGTTTTAAAATTTGAAAATAAACCCAAATAGCAGATACCTGTAGACAAATTAAAACAAACAGGTGGTCAGTAGTTCTTGCTCTCTCGTTCAACAATCCAAATATAAATGGGTTTTATTAATTTGCGACCAATTTGTGGAATTGGAAAGAAAAATGAAGTTTTTTCACCTCCTCTCTGATAATGAGTGGCCCAGTGACATCAAAGACAAACTACTTAAGGCATAAAGCCATAAACCAAACAACCTTAGAAATAATAGAACCCATAGATAGCTCGATTAACAAACATTAAAATTAACAAAAAGATTTACAGAAGGCATAAATTAAACTATTTCTAAGACAAGATTACCCAAAATTTCACTATTCACATACAATCTGAATACGATACATCCCTACTTTTTGAATAAGCTTCACAAATTGAACTAAATCATTTCTTCCTTTGAATTTATACTGTAAATATGTAAAACGAACTGACATTTAGTCATATGAAACCAACATATAATTATAATACCAAGTACATAAAAGTAACTATAAAAGTATTAAGTAAGCGACTCAGCATCAACATTTTCATATAATAGAAATTCGTAAAAGATTCAGAACCCAACAAAAAATTTACAAAAAATTACACAACTCCCACAATCCATCGGAGGGTAAAATAACGAAATGATCCAAGTTGTTCACAGTTTGGGTAAATAAAAATTAGGTTAAAATTCGAACCAACAATGGGTTAAACCATGAACAAAAATTAGGTTAAAAATTATTCTAATACATACCAAGATTGAAGAGCAGCAAACGCAATGAGGAGTGGGGGTCAGATTGAAGAGCGGCTTCCTGTTTAAAGAACAAATTCAAGATTTCAAACATTCGAATTTGGAGCCAAATTTCTTCATAATTTGCTCTAATTGGTTCTCTTGATTCAGAAATGAAGAAAAGATGAGAAGATGCTTACCACTTTCATCTAATGCTTCAGTCGATTGCTTCAAGATCCGGTTCTCAATCCCTCACTTGGTTGACATATCATCTGATTAAGGTACTATGAAAGAAAGGAGAACGGTGATAGATCAAATCATTACCTGGTTGGGAGATTTGAAGCTGAAAATGGTATAGAAATTTTGGGGAGAAGGAAAGTGGGTTTCAATTAGGAATTAAGAACGATGCATCTGGTTTTGAAAGTCCAGCTTAAATTTGTTGTACCACAAGCTTTCAAACTTGTATTTTTCTTAAATTTAAGATCTAGATTTTTATCTCACCAATATTCATTATAAAGTAGTATAGATTAATGCATTTTTCATATGTTTTCCATGTATTTTCATGTATTGAAATCATATTTTCATGTGTTTGAACATATTTTCATGTATTTGATATAATTTTTATGTATATGTATGCTTGAAAGAGATTCAAAACAACAAAAACGAGTTCGAAAGCCAAATTTATAGCTTCAAAATAATTATCACAAAAATAACCGAAATAACAGAAACCGATCTTTATAACCGAAATAACAGAAACCGATCTTTATAACCGAAATAACCGAAGCCGGTGCTCGGTTTCAGTTGCCAAAATTCCATCAACCGAACCGTCATTTTGAGTTTCGGTAGAGGCTAACAACCGAACCGAATCGCTGATTTTGCACCCCTATTTTTGATGGTGATTATATTGAATTGTATAGAGTTAAAAGTAAACACTTAGAGAGTATAAAATTTGATAATAAAGTAAAAGCAAGTGTCCAAAATTCTATTGGAGTTGAGGTGTAATTATTTAAAAAATATATTTTTTTAATCTAACTGGTGAAAATTCATCACCTTCCCCCCCAAGTATTCTGTCCAAGAGGTATATTACCGGACCTGAGAAAATAAGCACTAAGAAAATTATTATTTTTTTGAGCAAACTAAGAAAATTATTATTTAATCAACCAAAATATAATTGTTTGAATCAATAAAACTAATCAAGTAATCCCCTCTCTTTAATTTTGGTAATTTCACTCCCTAATCAATTAATTTGTTGACTAATCTGCCATATCCTTCTCTCTCTAACATAGTTTTCTTGTGTGTTTCAAGTAGTGGATAACAAAAAAATAAATTAACTATTTTATGTGTTAGAAAAATATATATAGTTACAATCTAACCATTATAATATAATTAATTTTAAATCAATTTATTAGTTTTTTTATAAAGCGTCTTTAAAAAATATATATACTAAGCTATTTAAAATATTGAGTTAAAGATTTGATTAATTAAAGCAAGATTTTCGTATATTATGCATATGTTTTGCATATTATACCTTTACGATTTTATAATAAAAAAATTAAGCATCATATATTTACATTTTTTTAATAATTTGATCTTAACCATATACTACACAAATAAATGATGAATTAATAGTTTCCTTTGTTTTTATTAGATTTTTTCTCAAGAACTGTCTTTTATACGAAATTGAATAAGAATCATAATATTATGTTATGTTATGTTATGTATAGTTGTGTAAGATGCATGTAAGTTGTGTAATTAATTAGGAAATTTTAAAACTTTATCATAAAATTGATTTAAAATAGAATTTTGTATAATTATCTCGTTATATACAATTTTTTTTTGATATAACGCAATTCCTTTGAAATGAGTTTTAAGATTTTAAGCATATTTATTAATTATTAGTCCTTAAACATGTTTTATATGATCAAACATCTCTAGATAATTATAGGAGTAACTATAATTTTCGGGTATCTATCTATACTAATAAATCAAAATAAATTGTACCACATGTCGCTTTCCTAGACCATCCTTATAAAATTTTCTCGCCTCTCTCTCCTATTAAATGCATTCATATTCAATAATAATAGTATTAAATATTAAATATACTTTTATACATTTTTATATTAAAAAAGGTTTTAAAGCATTAAAAAATATATTAATTTTAAAAGAGTTCATTTTTTTTGGAATCCAAATTATTATAAAATATAAAATATTCAACAATTGTTTTTCAAAACGAAATATTCAAAAAACAAACTTTAATAAACTTAGTGTTTAAATAAATAATATTATTATTTTATTACTTACGTGTTAAACTATATAAACTATTAATCATATTATTATTGGCTATTTATTTTTTTTATTTAACCCGTGTAATATACGGGGTATTAACCTAATAGATATAATAAACAAACACAAATGAGCATAAATTAACAAATCACTGAACTTTCACGAAGACGACATTTGTTCATGGTTTTTCATGAAACAAACAAACATCTTTTTGTGTTCATTGATGTTAATCTATAATCTATTATACTTAATAAATAAAAATCTTGAAGGACACATGGCATTAATCTAAGCATTCTTATATCAATTTTCTCGTTTCTCTCTTATATTAAATATTTATTATTTTTATAAAATGATAATATTAAATACTTAATCATTAAATTGGTAATATACTAAAACATATCTTCTTATTAATAAACACATTTAAAAAACAAATTGTTTTAAAATGCGAATATTTTTTAAAACGAGCATCTTTAAAAATACAAAATATTTTAAGGATGGGTTTTCTCAAATAAAAGCTTTATAAAATAGATTAAAGAACAAAAAATAATCAAATTTTGAATTATTTAATATTTTTATTCATCCCGTGTTATACACGGGATATTAACCTAGTTTACTTATATATATAATATTCTTAAAACTGACATTTACTTATTTATTTATTTTCACAAAAACTACCTCAAACACATAATTCTACCTTAAGTTACATTTTTTTATCAATTGAAAAACTTGAATCACACCATTCTTAAAAAGAAACTTTTTTTTTTTTGGACAATTTTTTTTATGGTATTACCTGAGCTGAACCTTCGACCTACTTGACTTTATTACTTTAACCGTAAATAATTTTATATTTTTATTATTGGACTCAATTTTAAATAAACGACATATTTTTCAAGTAGAGACTTATTATAGGCTTCTAGTCTAAGGTTACCCTATTTACCTCCTCATGTGAGATATTGTTTTCGAATATGAGTAAAGACATATTTAATAAAATAAAATGATGAGCTTATTCAGTTGTTAGGTTTTTTCGAGAGTAGACTAATAAGTATATTACAAAACACAAATTACAACTATTATACAAGATATAATTAAAATCATGTCTTTGATGTCTCTGTTCAAAGCCTCTAGAAAAGACCTCACAAACGATTTGATTCTATCGGATATGATGTAGTATCACTTGTTTTTAAAATTCGTTTTTAAAATCATAGCATATGTCTGTGTGAGAAAGTGGAAGTATACCACTAGTTAGATACTCTATCTTTTAGATAGGAATTCATGGTTTGAAAACCATAAAAAAATATATTATTTTGAGGATAGTATCTTTTTTAACAGCCAACTAATCAACTGGCGAGTATTTTGTATCCGTCCAAAGACACGATGGTGGAAATGTTGGTAAAATCGGGTGGGATCAAGGATCGAACCCAAGATCTGGGTCTCTTACCACTCCCTCGTACATTCATCTTACCACTAAGACAATATATTATTGGTTTTAAGGATAGTATATTTTTTTAACAGCAAACGTCTGGTCACCTGGGATCACCCTGGCAATTAGACCACCCTTCCACCTGAATAACAGAGCGTGGTGACCTAACCCACCTGTCCAGGAGGAAACCTACAACTATGAAAATCCATGGCTCAACCCAGAGCAATATTTGCTCTAGATGAGAGACTCCAACCCAATATCTTTCTTAAAAGAAGTCAAGAGCCTACCACTAAGCTAGAAATCTTTGGTTTTAAGGATGGTATATGATAAAATATATTTGTCCTTTCAAAACAAATCGTAACATAGGATCACGAGCCTTAAAATTTAGAAAGAAATCAATGGGTCTAATAAAGGAATCTAAGTGATGCTGATTAGCCTTAGAATATGATCAATTGGGTTCATCTTAACCGTTAATCTGGTGATGAGTCATGCAAGCGACAGCGTTCCAGACACGTAGAGCCCAGAAGGTTCCTACTTAATGACTCATGACGTGTCTGCCTACAAATAATACTTTGTGCTTCGTTGTTCCTCCTATATTCTATTTTTTCAAAATTCAATTATTACTTCAACATTTTACTTCTCATTATATGTATACAGATTGAATCCTATGAAAACCAATCTTAAGGAGAAAATTGTTAAATTTTATATGAGCTATTAGTTTGGCATTTTAAAAATAAATATGTGGTCCACATTAACCCACATTAAAATTGATTTTTTATTCAAAACCCAATTTTTTATTCAGCTTTAATTTAGACCACATATTTATTTTCAAGATTTCAAATCAATGGCTTATATAAGATTTAAGGATCTTTCTTTCTAAGATTGTGTTTTCATAAGATTCAATCCGTATACATATATATACATATATATATATATGGAATGCTTAATAATTCACTATTTTTGTACTAACTCAAATAAATTCATCAATATCAAGCCAAATTTTGGATTTTTTTAACATTATTGTAACACATGTAGATCACTTTCTTCTTTTATGTGTATGCTTCACCATTTAAAAGTTAACATCTTTGTAAACCTTTCTTTTGAAATAATGTAATTGTTTAGACCCTAAACTTACAACTATGTTAACACTTAAACGATGATAAATTTAGACATACACATAAAAGTAGAAAGTGATTTATATGTGTTACAATAATGTTCAGAAAAAATATACGATTTGGCTTGATCTTGGTGGAGTTATTTATTACAAAAATAATTATTATTGGCGTAATCATTCGGTTGCTTAGAATAATTTTAATTTAAGATCGTAGACAGTTAAATATATCCACACACATATAAAATTTTTCTTTTGTTGTATATTTTTTATATAATCTTGCTACATGTCAATAACAAACTACAAACAAAATTAAATTAGTTCTACGCTACCGAAGAAGAACATATTTTTTAATCATACATGAATTTAAACTTAACTATTTATGTTTTGTACATTATATTTATGTTATGTATTTTATGTTAATGTTGATTAAGTGCTTAGTATATAAGTAAAAGTATATAATATAAATATTAATTAGAACATCACACATAAAATATTGGTTAGTGTCGTGATATTTTAATAAATAAAACCATATTTAAAACGAGTAAAATATTAATCTTTAAGTTTCATCGTTTTCTTAAAAATATAATGAAAATATAAATCGAATACTCCTGCCCGTTGAGGGCAGACGGGTTTCGGGCAGGGGAGACAGTGACATTGAAGACACAGCCCAATGCTGATGGCCCACTGGACAAGTGTCTCAATAGTGGCTGGTGAACCCCCCACGCTTTTTTCTTTAGATATTTACACTTTATGTCCCTTAAGTTTCACCAACTTGCACAATAGACATAAAAACATATTGTCGTTTGCTTTCCCATGTCGTAAAGAATGGGACATTCAAATTGTTTGAAGCTCGAAATTTACTTAAAAAATTAGCTTGATATGTTATCTTGTTCACAATAAAGCCAACTTGGTTCAAATTGAATTATTTATTTTTAATTTATTATATATGTATAATTGTTTATGATTGAAAAATGTTTTTGGTCATTTACTTACGTTTTGTAAAAAATATCTAATACAATATGTTGTCAATTTGCAAATACTAAGTTTAGAGATATTCAAATAACCCTTCTAGAGGCCCGCTAAGAAAATATAAAAATCTTGCTTGAAATCGGCACATGAGCTAACTTAACTCAGATTGTTTATAAACCAAGTCAAGCTCGACTTGCCTTGTTTTCGAACCAAGCCAAATTGGTCCGGATTGTTTACAAACCAATTCGAGCACTAAATAAGCTTGACCTGACTTGATTCAGTTTTTCAACAGCTCGAGTCGAAGACCATGTGTTAGTTTTTAGAAAGAAATCAATGGATAATAATTGATAATAGGAATAACAAAAGGGGGTGATTTGCAGTTCATAAATTTTATCGTAGCTATGGGCCCATGCCTCGTCAGTCCCTATGTGTGAGAATTTAGAATTATAGAATACGACAAGGTGGACATTTGTTCTTTTCTTTTTTCATAATTTTTTCCAACTGATTTTAAACCATAAGTTATAAAATTATTCAACTTATTTTTTTTTTAATATTTCAGTTTTGAACAAGTTTTGAAAATAGGTTCACATATTGTTTAAGGTTTAGACATGTTAGTTTAATATTAAAAATAGATCAACCAACAAATAACGTGGACAAACATCGATATTATTTGTCTGCGTAGGCTTTTCTGTCTGCATCGCGCAGATCACGCGTACACATTGTCATCTGCAAACTGTTTGTTTTTTCGTATATGTTTTATTAAAAAACGTATGCACTAGTTCTTGTTACAGATTTGAGCCAGTCACTTTTAAAATCTTTAAAGTACTACAGAGACCACCACCCACCACCACCACTGACCTCCCACCCTCCACCACCACCAAATTCGGACACCTCCACCACCACTGTCGGCCACCACTGCTCCCCCCCACTGTCAGCCACCCCACCACCAACGTCCGTACACCACCACCAGTTTATACAGTCAACATGCGTTAAAAAATCAAACAGTCTTTTTTTGCAGACTGCAGAGATTTGTTTCACATTTTATTTTACATATGTTTGTGATATGGTCCGTAGGCTGTAGGCGTTTTACCTCTTAAAAACAAACACCACCTTAGTCTTATTTGATCAAAACCAACCGGTTATGTTTTGTCCGACTTATGTAACCAACACAAAAACATTGGCAATAACCATACCAAAGAGTAAACTAATAAATTACAATTATACAAGTCAACAGAAAGTTACGTAAAATTTGCTATACATATAAATTTGTTTTATAAATTAGTTTGAGTCATGTTTATAGTAAAATTTGTTTTGAATTAAGTCAGATGTCTTTTCTTTTATATATTTTATCCTGATCAAAATAAATAGGATCATCGTGTTACTGTTTTTTAAAACATTATCTCGATAATTTACACTTGCTAATAAAAAAAATATCTCAATTATTATTTATTTATATATTAAATAATTGACATATGATTCAATGATGATTAATTGATTATCAATACCTAACTTGACCTCCACCGATTCCTATTGGCGCAGTTTTGGAGCCTATTTACCATATTATACCACTTTACTAGTAATAATTACAACATTGCCATGACAGATGTGTAAGTGAGATCGGGGTCATGCGATAAAGTGCAAAAGTGCTTGACGTACAAGTTTTACTGCATATAATACAATTATAAAAAGTGCAGGAGAGTGGATTCGTGGATGCAGATTGAAAAATACTTCCACTAGCCATCAAAATTGAAATGTGTCCACTCACGTATATGGATGTACGAGAATATGTTATTTTATGTGTTTATGCAAATTTATCATCGTTTGAGCTGTAGTGTCAGTGTAAGTGGTCGCTACAGTAAATAGATATTTACAGTGTAACGCAAAGCTACACTTACTTTAAACCCCAAACGGTAATAAATTTGCCAAAACACATAAAATAATATAGTCTTTTAAATGTATAATATAGATCATGAAAACGAAAAACCAAATATTTGGCTTGATCTTGACGGGTTTCCTCAATTAAAGTGAATTAACAACCGATTCTTACCCATAAAATATATATCTCATATATAATTTATATTAATAAGTCGATTAAACTATTCTTAACTTTTAAAACTTACAAAACTCGATTCTTAACTTTTTAAAATGTTATTTTGACTTACTTTGCCACTTAAGTTTCTAAATATAAAAGTTTATATTTAATAGTATATACAAACTGATTTTTTTTTGATAGTTTTTGTTTATTATTTGAAAAAAATAATAATGATATTATTTATATCAAATAATGATAATGTGTTGGTACTTGGTATAATTAATAATAAAAGTAACACAAACTAAAGAACATTGGTGTCAATGCATCATTATATAGTTGAAACTTTAATGTTTTTTATTTAATTAACTACATTAATGTTAATAACACAACGCACGCAAGGAAGTTTGTTAATATGTTGCATAAAGCGATGTCTCTTTTAAATGTTCTTATATTCTTTTTCCTACTAAATTAGTGTTTAAAAATTTTATTATAATACAACGTACGAGACATAATATTGTTTTATATATATGTTTCAATTTTTATAATTGATTCATCACGACTTCGTACATTTCTTTTAATCATATTGTCACACTGTAACGAACGAGTAGTGACTCGTTGGAGTCACAAGTAGCTTTGCTCATTATATATATAATATTGAATAGTAAATTTAATATATATATATATATTAATAGTAATGCATAGTAAATGAATAGTAATGCATAAATATTTGATCCCTGTAGTGACAATTCGGAAATTTAGACCTGGATAACCAAAAAAATTTTCAAATTTGAAAAATAATAAACAAAGATGAAGGTATTAAATTTGAGATATTTCTTTAGGGATTTGAGTTTTTGTTGGTTTAGGGTTTTGTTTTTTTTTTTGATAACCATGGGCACCCTCTCGCATGGTAAATCCCTGAGTCCCACCAATGCCAGACTAAGCGAAAGAAACAGGTAAAACGTGACCACAAGCAACCCGCCATAGGTTATATATCTGTAAATAATGTGTTACATCATTATAAATTACATCACTGCACTTTACCATTGTTAGAAAAATTTTAAATTAATTTGTTATATTTAACCTCGTTATAGTGATGTAAATACATGACATATAAAAAAACAAAAAAAAATAGTCGAGATTATAACGGAATTAAATAGAAAAATGAGACGAGTATAATGGTTCAATTTTTTTTAGAAAATAATATAGTATAAATAGTTATGAATGTTTAAAAAAGAATGGGTAAACTTTATATAAAAAATTAAATTTATTAAAAAATTAGATGTCACCACCATATTAAATTTAATTTTTTAAATGGTTAAAAAATCTTAAAACGTCTTCTTATATTAAAAAATGGAAAATGACACATGACACGATCATCTACACTTACATTTTAAATTAACCATTTCATAATAATTAATGAGTTAGTTCATTTTAATGGTTATGTATACTTTCATCCCATATATATGTATGTATGTGTGTATATATATATAATACTATATAATACATATTAGAATGACACAATAGTCTTTTACCAAAAAAATTTAAAATTAAGATTTTACAACTCTTATATCATTAAGTACAACTTACAAAGTTTTAAAAACCATAAACAAAGGGTTTTTTTTTTAAATTTCTAGCTTGTCCTACATTGATACCTTTAAAAAATAAAGTGTCAAATAATATCTATAAAAGAAACCATCTCAAATCAAATGAATCACCTCTTAACATTTATGTCACATTTGTCATATCATATTTAGCCTTTTAAATTGTGAGTTTTATCATAATAATTTTTTAGTTAAATATGAATATTAAATTAATTTAAAAGAGTTTATTTTATGAAAATGTGGTGATTTATGCTTTTTTAGGAGCTAAAATCAACAACTTAAACGTTTTGTTTTCCGTCGCATCACGCGGGCATCACACTAGTATATATATAGGGTTAATGAGAAAACTCTTCTATTTTAAGAAAGCCAAGAAAGCTTCTATCAACGAGTCAAATAATTTATAATTCCTTTTATTTAATTTTTATTTAAAGGACATTTTAGTAAAATGATCAATCCACTATTTTTAATAGACATCCTTTTAATTTAAATTACATGATTTCCTCTCAATTTCAATACCACGTTCATCATCTATTTTGTCAAATCACCACCTATCAAACAACAGAGTCATTAGAAAATACTAGATCAGCACAGGGCTTGAACTTTTCGAACAGAGTAGAAAACGAAAAAATGAAAAGTGAAAAAGTGATTTCTTTGATTTTAAAGAAATGAAGATGACAACTAAGCATAAATAAGATAAAAATAGTAACAAAAAGGGATTTTTGGCAAATTATCTAAATGATATTATGAGTCATGATTGAATTGAAATTCATTCGAACATCGTGGGCTACTTTGAATTGAAAAATACATGATGGTGATTCCAACAACATTACAATGGATATTATCATTTATGGAGGTATATTCAACCCTAAATCATTTCTTGTTTGATTATATGTATCTTGTATTGGATTCAGTTTGTGTTATTATGTAAACATTCAATTTTCATGTGCCTCTGTTTTCAGCAATTTGCTTTATATACTGGTGTAACTAATAATGTTACATGTATGTAACTAGATGATATGTAACAACATTATGAAGAAAATATAAGTAACACATACATGTAAGCAAGTTTATTTGTATGATTACATATATGTAACTAAATGATATGGTTTAGTTCTTAATTTTTTTTGAATTGTTACATATATCCGTCTTTGACTTCTTTTTTGAACGGTTACATATATGTAATCAACTTTACTTGTATGATTACATATATGTAATTAGATGATATAATTTAGTTTTTAATCAGATGATATGTTATTATTACACATATGTAATCATATGATATAAAATTTTTGTTATTATTTTGTTGTTATTCGATTGATTACATATATGTAATCAGATGATATGTACGAAAATACGCAAGCTAGTATAGACGTATGATGATCACATATGTGTAATCATGGAAAATCAAAAATATATAATTTAGTTACATGTATGTAGCTTTGGTGTATATATAATTGTAAAATTAACTTGGTTGTTTAATAGAAAATTTCATAAATTTTAGCATAATTTTTTGAATGAAAAACTCTATATTTTTTTGAATTTAATTTTTTTGAATAAAAAATATATTTTATAATTATTTTTTCCAAATTTTTAAAAAAGATGAGAGATGGGAGAGAAACATTATTTTCGGAATTTATTAATTTTAAAGAGAGAGAAATTAATTGTTTTACCTATTATACCCTTATAATATTATAATTAAATCCCTTAATTAACATTTAATTGCAATCTTGTCACTAAATGTTGCGAAAACTGCAAAACTTTTACACCGATGCAAATTCGACTTGCCTTGCGAATTAGCCAAAACACAAAAAAGAAACCCCCTAAATATGTATAATAAAGACCATGAAAAAAAACCAAAGATTCGGGCATTTTTTGCATGGTTATTTGTGTTACCTCAATTAAGCAGGGTTCTTATTTGAACCAAATCCTATATATATATATATATATATATATATACACACACACACACACACACACACTATATTCATTTGCTATTAACTTTTGACACTTGTCATTATTATCACATTCATCTCTTATTCAATTACTAGGTTATTAACCCGTGTATTACACGGGTTTAATATAAGGTATTAAATAATTAGTAATGAAAATTTAGCAATTATAAAATGATATTTGACATGCTAATAAATATTTTAAGTAATAAATAAATAATTAAAAATTTTAATCACTATACAAATGATATATGACTTTATGATATATACCAATTGATATTTTTGAAATAAATAACGCTAAAACTTCAGTTTGTATTATATTAAAAACTAACTTTTATAAATCAATGATATAAAATATATTTTTTGTAATTATTGATGTTAAACAACACAATTTAAAAATAGCGTTAAATATAACAGAACAAAAGTATAACTTTCTCTATCATTTTTATTACTTTAGTTTTTAAATAAATTAAAAAAATGTCATTTTTTATAAAAATTTCATTGTTTAAAAACTCATTTTATGGTATATTTAAAAAAAATCATTTTATAAGATAACTTTATTTTACATAAATTTTGTTTTTTTTTAAAATAAAATATTTCTTTCTTTAAAAAACTTTGATTTTATAAAATTTTGATGAATTTTATAAAAAAGTTTAAGTGTGTTTTATTATAAAAAGATAAATAATATATTAGTTATTAGTATTATAATTATTTAATAAAAGAAAGAATTTATTTAATAAGAGAGAGAATATATAGTTATTTAATAGGATAGAAAATTAAGTGAAATGATAAAAAATTAACAAATGTCAATAGTGGTGTGAGAATGTGACATGTGGCATATAGTGGTGTGATGTGACAATTCGGCATTTCGAATTAACCCCGTTAACAGAAATTTAACGGGAGTTGTATGAAATTGCATAAAATCAAACTAGAGGGGTTATAATTGAGCAAAACCAGTCTTAGAATGTTAAAACTTTAAGGGTTAAAAATTGCAATTTAATAAAAATCTCAATTTTGACTTTGAGAGTCAAAATTCGGACATAGGGGCAATTAAATCCGAAATTCAACACAATATGAGGTTGTAACTGAATACTAACCATCTTTAATCATCACATTGATGATTATCATCAATGATCATCGGTTATAATGATCAATTATGTCGAATTTAACTCAATTGTAAGCCAAAGAGACGAAATCGTTACTACTCACTACCAAAATCATATCATTCGGAGTCATAACATCAAGTTGAAGCCTCATATACCATATTCGGCCCTTTTAGCATCTGTTCTATATACCAATTCGATCTTATAAGCCATGAAAGAAGAGTTTGATCAAGAGCTCGGCCGAATATCAAGCTAAAATTCGATCATCATCAATTCTATATCAAACCAGGTAAAAGATGGCTTCTACACAACCTAATCTAGCCGACTAAGCATAGCCCTATGCTTAGATCGTGTACAAACATCTAATTTTATGAATCCTAAGTCTAGGGTTTATCATTCATGATGAATTGGGGATTTCTAACAAAACGAATTCAAAAGTTAAATTAAACTACATTAGTAGCTTCGTATATGGTTTTTAAAAGATAATCCTATGTTGATTTTAACAGATAACAACGAGTTGTGTGAAACCCAATTCTAGGGTTCTTATACAAAAACAATTTGGGTGTTTCTGCTCAATCGGGTTTAATAATAAAATCAAATAACACAGAGAGTTTCGAAATACTATGTACATTGAAAACCACATGTCAATTTCATCTGATAACAACAAATTTATAGTGTTCGAATTCTAGGGTTTTTAAGATGAAACTGTTTGGGGTTTTTCTTGAAAACGAAATTAAAAATCAAATTAATTGGTACCTGTAGGTTCAGAAGGTACCGATTAATGATACACCTAAGTTAATTTCATCAAAGCACAACGAATTATGAGGATTCAATTTCTAGGGTTACTTGATAAAAACGAAATGAGGTTTTGGATGCAAAAGAGTATGAAAAACAAATCAATATATTCAGAAAGTTTCGAAATTCAATGTTCAATGGGAACCCTATGATTTTTCAAGTTAATTGATACGAATTTGATACAGAGTGGATGATGGGTTTCATACGCAAGTTCGAACCTTTTTCATCACATTATGGAGTTCTGAATTGATTAATTATCAAATTAAGAACATGTTTAAACTCGGTTGGGTCTTTAGAAACATAGCCCCATGATTATGGGTTTGAGTTCGAATTTTGGGTCTTGGTTGGTATTAGGTTCGAAATAAGATAAACAAGAGGGAACCGAGCTGGGTATGGTTAAAAGAATTAAAGGGGAGGTTCTGTTGCAAATGTTCAATAGGGAAGGCTGGTTGGACGGGTGCGCATGGAGTTGGGGGTCATGGGTTCGAACCCAGCCTCCACTGTTTTTTTTTAAAACCATTTTAGTGTTTTTATCATATTTCACTCGTTCTAACTCCGTTTCGACCCATTCGAGTTGCGTT
The DNA here is from genome assembly GCA_009363875.1 of Mikania micrantha. NCBI lineage: Eukaryota > Viridiplantae > Streptophyta > Magnoliopsida > Asterales > Asteraceae > Mikania > Mikania micrantha. Next base: position 49,531,559 of record CM018689.1, on the reverse strand, counting down.
GGAACCGTAATGAGAATATGAACAATCTGAAATAATAAAATTTATATTTTAACCCGAAAACGTAATCGCGTATAATTACGCTTATTTAAATAAAATCATATATGGTTATACGATTTTATTTAAACGATTTTAAAGGCATGCGTACTTATAGATGCACAGTTCTAACACTCTAACATATGTGTGTTGACACGTATGTGATTTCAAACACCAAAAGACATCCCGAATAACACAACGTTATTGTTAAAACACAGGTTCTTCGTAGAGGACTTCCTACGCGATTTCACGTATGTTGATCATTCTGTTTGCTAGCAAAGGTGTGTACACGGCCCCTTTTCTTATTTTACTGTTTTGGGGGAGAAAACATGTGCAACAAACACTTTTAGATACATATCACTTGCATGAGTTAGCTATTTACGATAAGTGCGAACATAGCATTACAAGTCCTTACATATCGAACCGTTTAGTTTGCCGTAGTGCAAAGCGTGGTAGTTAGAAATAGATCTATTAGGTTTGACAAACGTCACTTGATAGATTGTAGGTCTACGCAAGCGTTTGACTAGCCAATTCACATTACTATTGTTTGTGCTAAACAATAGTGGAAAGGCAATCAACATTCTAACAGTCAGCTTCGGTGTCAAACGCTTATGTAAATAGTACAAATGACTAGCTATCATGACTATGCATGTGTGATTATGTTATCTGCAAACATTTCGTTTCAAACAGTTGTTTCAAACATTTATGATTACAAACCTGTGTATGCACCAACCTTTGTGTTGACTTGATTTACATGTTTTCTCAGGACGTTAAGGTACGAGATCAAGCAATCATGGATTAGGAGATCGAGTCGCATGCATAATTTATATTACAGTTGTTTTGACTTTGAACATTTAGATTTTGACTTGTAATTTACAGTTTTCAAATCGTTATGTTTGTTTTTGTTTTAAAAACGCTTCCGCAACGTTAGAACTTTGATATTACAGTTTTTAGACCAAAGTATGTTTGAAAATCATATAGAGGTCTTCGTTATGTCTAATGATCTGAGATCCTGGTTTGTCACGTCCCAAACGGTATGATTCAGTTAGTTGAAAATTGGGGGTGTGACATGTGAGGAGGTGACATACGACAAAAATTTTCTCTTTTATTATAGTGTATAGATATTTTATTAACTCACTCTAATATTTAATGTTAATGATTTTAAATAATTAAATTATATAATTAAATGTAAAAAATATAAATATTTTTATTCTAATAATTTATTATAACTTAATAATCATAATTAGGTTTCGATTATATCTTATTTTAGAATACAATTTTATAATTTTAAAATATTTTTATTTATTATTTTTAATTCTTCATAATTTCAATAACAGTTGATATGATATCCAACATATAAATGTTTATAAAACTATTCATTTACAACATGTTAAATTTATTAATTTCATGTAAAATCATTTGTATGCATTCGTTAGTCATTGAAAACTTTTTTAATAATTACGAAAATATTATCTTACCTTCTTGAACTACAAAAGGTCGAATACAAATTATGTAGTTATTAAACTTTTTAATTGTTGGTTTACTACTTAAGGTATTTATTAATACATAGCATAATCTTTTTATATCAAAATATTATTTTATAATCCCTATATTATCAGTTTTACGGTTTTACTTTTACCTATATATATATAGGGAAGTGTTCAAATAATAACACACTCTTAAAGCAATAACCCAGATAACTTTGACAAGATGAAGCCGAATCTTGGATTTTTTTTGAACATCATTGTAACACATTTAGAACACTATGTTCTTTTATGAGTTTGCATAAATTCATGACCGTAAGAGAGTTTACGTCGTTGTAAGTTTTTGATTTACAGCACTGTAACTGTTTTAGGCCCAAAAACTTACAACGATGTAAACTCTCTTACGGTGATGAATTTTTGCAAACTCATAAAAGAACATAGTGTTCTAAATGTGTTACAATGATGTTTAAAAAAATATCCAAGATTCGGCTTCATCTTGTCAAAGTTATCTGGGTTATTGCTTTAAGAGTGAGTTATTATTTGATCACATTCCTATATATATATATAGGAGACAGATCGGATACAAAGGATTCTTAGCGTGAGAAGGATATGAAGGATTTATGTCCCTAGATCAAATTAATCAATGGTTAGGATCTAGTGGTCCCCACTTTTCATTAAAACTTCCGTGATTTTAAAGATAAAAGGGCAAAAAAGGAATAACCTACATTTGTTGACTTTTTTTATGGTTAAATCAAGTTCCACCATTTTTTTAAAAATCGAATAACTTTTAAACGGTTAATCGTTTTTTAAAAAAATTACACCATAAAATAGAAAATTTTATTATCTTTAATTTGAGTATAGTATTGTTGTAGTTTTTTTCGATTTTTTTTACGTGGTACGTGATTTTAGTATTTGATACGTGATTATTGATACGTAATTATGCATTTGGTCCCTTGATTATGCATGTTAAATGACGGTCTGTGATTTTCATATAACGTGGTACGTGATTATGCAGGTGGTCATTGATTACATGTGTTAAATTACGGTCTATAATTTGTTGAGTCACGGTCTGTAATTATATATGGACGATATTGCCCTTTACCCTGATGACACATGTCAAAAGCTTGTGGCTTCCTACGCTTCTCATGTTAAAATCATTTGTATTATAACCGTTCTATATATATATATGTACTTCAATTAAAAACAAATATTGGTTAAAAAACTAAAAAAAAATTATATACACAAATTTAAAAATAAAAGCAACTTTCATATATTTAAAGGTAATTATACATCTTATATCATGTCATGATTATAAATAACTTTTTTAGTTATCACTTATTTAAATGCATCCAAAACATATTCATAAAATATACACCATAAAACTGATTTGCTTTTTTGTTATCTTTACAAGCATCAGTTTTGCAATAGATTAAATTAATGTTTTTTTTTCAATATAAACTTCATTAATAAACATTTAGTAAAATATCGTATAAAAACGTCAAACCATCTCCAAACATGCGTGTGGCCTACGTTGCCAATATGCTTAAAGGCCTGCCGATTTGATATTCTTGGAGGGCACGCTTTCTTCAAGGGTTGCAAAGGGCATGTTTGCAAGAAGAAACAAGAGAAGGAATTGAATTATATTTTTATATTTTTTAATATTAAAAAATATTATAAAAATATATATAAGTAAAAATAATATGTATATAATCCAATTGATTAAACTTGATGTATAGATAATGAATATGATGTAAGGATATTAAAAAACATAGACATATGAAAATAGATGGCACACTAAGGTTATCGTTCGACTGTTTTCAAAAAGTTGTGGCTTTAATGTTGTTTGAAAAAGGTTGTTGAAAGTTGGGTTTTGTAAATAAGTGAAGACATGATTCGAGCTTTTTACAAATTGAGCTCGAACTCAACATTTTAACTCGTTAGATAAACGAGCCAAGCCCAACTGATGGCTTGTTTAACTTTAACATTTGAATCGTATTCTAATATAACTTATGTGATTATTTTTATTAGGTAAAGTTCACGTCACGTGTTATACCTATGACTCAATTTTATATGTTTCTTTTATATATTTTATTATTTATACCAATGTTTTAAAAACCAATATTTTAGGTGCACCGGATTTGGCTCAAAAATAGTTCAACCGGACACACCAATTAACTATAAAATTCTATAGAAATACAACTTATATTCAAATAAGTTTTCAAAAAGTATACAAATTCATCCAAAAATAATTCAAAAAGTACTCAAATTCATCCAAAACAATCTAAAAGTATTTAAATTCTAACAATTTTTTTAAATAAAAGTGCATAATATGATTATGACATTGGCGTGTTAAATGCATCCAGTTCACGATCGCTTAAAAGCCTCAATTTTGTGTTTTTTTTGAAACCGGAAATACCGGTTTTAACGGTCAGGGGCGGCCCGGGGGAGGGGCAAACCCGACCTCCGTCCCGGGCCCAATTTTTTTAGGGGCACATTTTTATATATGTATTTATATATATATTAGGTTATAAACCCGAGTATTACACGGGTTTGAGTAACAAATAACTCAGTTAAATATATTTATGGGCCCATTTCATTTCTCAAAAGCCCTTTATCCTAACCGGCTCCATAGACGCTCACGTTCAAGAAGAAATTGAAATTCAAAATCCCAAGAAATTGGGCCCATGGATTTACAGTTTACTGATTATTGAATGACTGATTTAGGTAAAATACGGAAGTTAATCCCGAACATATTAACTTATGACATTTCGTTTAGGTTTCGGGGCGTTGCCCCGAACCCCACAAGGGAGCACTGCCCCCTTGACCCCCGCCCGCTGACTGGCCTGCGGGACCGTCACCAGGGGCTCTGCCCCTTGGACCCCGCCAGGGGCGCTGCCCCTATGACCCCGCAAGGGGGCGCGGCCCCCTTGACCCCCGCTTGGTCAGGAGCTTTGAATGCGTTAGGGGTCTTTTTTCCCCGACTCGTCCTGGGCACCCAATTTCTCAGGGCCGCCCCTGTTAACGGTAAAACCGTATTAAACCGGCAGCACAATCGATCGAAGGAACTTGCATAATACCGGAATGTTTCGTACCGGATTAGTAAGCGGCATCCGGTTGAACCAGCCGGTTCAAACCGGTTTTTAAAACATTGATTTATACCTTTAGAGTTTTCAATGTTTTGAATTTATTAATTTCGTTTCTTAACTTAAAAAAAGGTAATTTCTTAGATTTTTAATTGTTTGTACATGGTATAAATTCGATTCGATCAAAGTTCTTATGTAATTTTTTTTCGGAAACAATGGGGTCAGGGGGGAATATGCTTTCACATTTATTTTATGTACATTTTCAGTTACATACGTTTGGACGTGAATTTTGTTTAGTTTAAACAAATATAATATATTTTTATTAAACAATATATATTCTGATTTTTTTTGAACGACTAATTTTGAATCACTAACGGATCACTGGAATATAATTGTTACACCAACAATACCATTCGACCATATCTATTATCATCACCAACTCTGAAGAAAACTCAATATTTTAAGAAAAATCCTTGTAAAATTCAAACAAAAAATCATTTGGTTCCTAAATCTTATTTTACTTAATATAATATTAGATTATAATGCTTTTGATATCTAAATTTTATATTAGAGTAAACTTCTCTTTTGCTCCCTATGGTTTGACAAAAGTAACCATTTTCATCCAAATTTTGAAATTTTGCAATTTTCCTCCATTAGTTTCAGAAAATTAACCATTTTCATCTAAAGTCCATTTAAACTTTGGATGAAAATTGTTACTTTTGTCAAACCACATGGACTAAAATGGTTATTTTCTGAAAGTAATAGAGGAAAATTGCAAAATTTCAAAATTTGGATGAAAATGATTACTTTTGTCAAACCAAATGGAGGAAAAGAGAAGTTTACTCTTTATATTATAAGTTTTGATAACGCTGAAAGCAAAGATATGATTACTAGTTTATCTTAAAAATTAAAAAAAAAAAAAGAAAAAAAAAAGTTTTGCGCTAGATTCAGGCCCCTTGGATTTTGGGACAGGAAAGTTGTTTTTCAAACAGGTATGAATCTCTTGTTTTAGTGACCATTCTAGAACGTGACGGACCCCAGCTTTTCAACACGTGGCATCAATCTATCAACTAAGACCACCGATGGTCCATGCTCCATCGCACACCCAATCCCAAACTCTCATCTTCTTAACTCTATAAATGATCGTTTCTTCATAACAATAGTTCCTTCCCACACCCCCTTGATCCTTAACCTAACCACCCCGCTCATATTAGCCACAGCCACCATCTCCTTTGAGAATCTGAACACAATGAGTTACGATGCTCTATTCTACGCCGGGAGTGAAGAGCCCCATTTTCTTGAGGCTTGTACTCTTTGCTCTAAGCCTTTGGGACTTGACAGTGACATATTCATGTACAGGTAACTTACGTGCATCATTCACTTGTACCATAGTATTATTATTATTATATTTAAAATCAAAATATAGATGCATTAATGGTTGTACCTTTTGCATAGGGAGTTGTACCTTCTGCTTGAAGGATTGTACAAATTCAATATTTTGTTGTGTGTATTGACTTGATTATGATTTATGCATCAAGAACCAAAGGGTCACTCTTGGCTTTACAAATGAAAGGTCATGGTTCAAATCCCTCTCAAGACGAAACAAGGGTCTTGAGAGTTCCGGGTTTTCCGGTGTGGGTTATGGGTGGTGGTGGGGTCTCAACGAAGGTCATGATAACTAGACTTTGGTGACATGACCTGAAAATCGGTGGTTGAGACGTTAAGATCAAATGCTATGCATCAAGAGGTGCAAGGGAAACTAGATTCATTGAACCTGGACAAAAGAACTTAAAATTTTACTTTTGCTGTTCAAAAAGAAAAAAGAACTTAAAAGGTAAAAAGTTCAACCTTTGAATACACACAAGGGTTGTACCTTATGCATAAAGAGTGATACCTTCTTATGTAGCCTCTTTACCTCCAGATGCATCAAAACTTGTACTTTATGTATCAAGGGATGTACTGTAAGATTCTGATTGGTATTATTATTGAATTTAATTAAATGGGTGTAAAATTGTATATATATAGTTTCATGTCAATTCAACTTTCTTGACAAAAGATCTGAGTCGTTTATATGATGAATTTTACTAAATTAATTCATTTATACCATTATACTCGGCCACCAGACGGGTATAAAACTAGTTTAAATGGACCAACAGAATGAATGAACCTTTTTCTTGAAGACTCTGTCAAGACTTGTATTTTATGCATCAAGACTTGTACTTTATGCAACAAGACTTGTATTTTATGTGTATTTTTCAAGATTCTGATTGGTTTTTTGTGATTTATGACAGAGGAAACACCCCATATTGTAGCGAAGATTGCAGGCAAGAACAGATTGAGAATGATGAAGCAAGAGAGAGGAGATGGAAGCTTTCATCCAAGAAATCAGCAGAGACTTCTAAAAAACCTGCATCTGTGCAAACTGGAACTCTTGTTGCTTCCAATTAATAAGCCACTTTTTATAAAATAATGTGAAATTACATAAATACCCTCTCAGATAACAATATATGACGGGAGGGGTAAATTGGGAAAAAAAGTTGGGTTTTGAACTTTGGTTTTGTATAGAAGTCGAGGGTGTGGTGTCACGGCCGCCGATCATTGGTGGAGATGATAAAGGAAAAGGTCAAAGATACCCTTTGAGACAAATTTTGTAATTTTTGTTTTAATTTTTTTTTTTTAAGTTTTCATGTATATGGGTTTTTATTTTGTAATGAAAATACCCAACTTTAAGGCGTTTGAGATAAAAAAATAAATTCTTTGGTCACGGTCTTGTAGCAGCCTGGTAGTTAATACAAGTGATTAACTCTATATAACCGATAAGAGTTTAAACTTTATAATTAATACAAGTGAAAATATCAGAATACCCAACTTTATGGCGTTTGAGCTAAAAAAATAAATTCATTGGTCACGGACTTGACTTAAATTTACAAAGTAATAAAAAAAAACATCAAATTTAATATAAATCTTCAATAATCCAAGGATTTCTAGCGTGTCCAAATTAAATAAGCAACTCCAAATTAAATATTAAATAAAACATATATTACAAACAATCCTCCCTTATTGATTTTGAGTTAAATTTATATTAAACTAGGTTATTAACCCGTGTATTACACGGATTTAATATAAAATATTGATATCTTTGAAATAACTAACGTTAAAAACTTCAGTTTCTATTATATTAAAACTAATTTTTATAAATCAATAATATAAAATATATATTTTTTGTAATTATTAAAGTTAAATGACCCAATTTAAATTAGCGTTAAAGATAACGGACCAAAAATGTAACTTTCTCTATCATTTTTATTACTTCAGATTTAAAAAAAAAATTAAAAAAACGTCATTGGATGATAAAAATCTCATTTTCTTAAAAACTCCTTTTATAGTATATTTTATTTTTAAAAAATCATTTTTTTAAATAACTTGTTTTTTACATAATTTTTTTTGAATATAAAATATATCTTACTTTAAAAATTTTGATTTTAGAAAATTTCATATTTTATAAAAATTTCTTAAGTGTGCTTTACTATAAAAAATAAATAATATATTAGTTATTAGTATTATAATTATTTAATATGAGAATTAATTTATTTAATAAGAGAGTATATATATATATTTATTTAATATGAGAGAGAATTAAATGAAATGATAAGGTGTTGACAAGTGACTATATTAGTGTAAGAAGATGACATGTTGCAATAATGGTGTAAGAATGTGAAAAATGACAAAATTGTTATTTTTTTATTATAAAGTATATATTTGAGTTGAAAACCAAGGCTTCTAGCCTAATGGTTACCCCCTTGACTTCCCTATGGGAGGTCTTGGGTTCGAATCCGGACTGAGACATATTTGCTGAAGCAAGGTCAGGAGGTTTACCCAGTTGTGGGGTTCCTCCTGGGGTGGGCTCGGGCATACGCCCCAGAGCGTCAAATCCGAGGGGACGGTTGAAATCCCGTCTTGGGTGTTATTGTACCAAGCTGTTCAAAAAAAAATATATTTGAGTTGAATTTATATTGAAATGTATATAAAAGAAAGCACGTTGCCACATTTAAATTGAATTTACAAGCCGCGAGCTACAAAATTAGATTGTTGTCTTTAAAATTACGTGTGTATATAAACTTGATAAAATATAAAATTAAAAAAAAACATTTTTAATCTAGTAAACAAAGATTTTTTTTTTTTTTCAAAAGGGCATTCTTAAAAAAAAAAAAATTATCAATTAGGTGTATAGAAAACTTATTTACCATAATAGTGTTTTTTTAATTATTTTTTTCTTTATAGATTAGTTAAAAGTAATGAAATAAAGAAAAAACACTCATTCTGGTAAATAAAAGTTTTCATTTTAATACAAACTGTATTATTATTTAGTAAAAAAATAATAGTATTTAAAACCTTATATTTTACAAAAATTACGAATAAAAGCGTATGGTTTTAACGTTATTGTGTCATGGGCAAATTGTTAGAATGAAAAAATCAGAATGGTACTCAAATAATCAATTTCAAAGACTAAATGTTACCCTGATCTAGAGGTGGCAAAAAAAAAAAAAAAAATGGATCCGGAACCAGAACCAGAACCGACAACCCGAACAGGTGAGTGCAAGCAGTTCTTGATTCTTGGAGAAATCATAACCGGAACCTGTTCCATCTTAGCCCGGCCAAAACCCGAACCGGAAACGGTCGAAATTTGTCAAAAATTGGAACTAAAACCGGAACCGGTTATTGACTTTGTTGACCAAAACCAGAACCGTTTGGAACCAGAACCGGTTCCGGTTAAAAAACGGTTTGGCACCTCTACGTTGATCTAAAATCGAAATAACCGATTCAACTCTGCTCTAAAGTCTAAATATGAAACTTAAATGGTAGCCAACAGGCCCAACAGTAATTTGGAAGCCCAATAGTTTAAACATGTTAATCATGAAGATTGAAGAATGTATCTTAATTCATATTAAAAGCCCAATACAAACACAAATCAAACTCTAAATTGAAACCCAAAAGTATGAACAAAATTGAAATCGCATGAAGAAGTAAATTGTTACAAGCTAAAGAGGAGAACTCAACTCAAAAACTAGTATAATGGGTGAGGTTACAAGCTAAACAGGAGAACTAAACCCAAAAGACTAGTCTTTTGGGTTGAAGTCTCATGTTTGGCTTGTAACAATGGTATATAGCCAACTTGAAGTGGTGGCCTGGAGGGAGCCAACCGTGATCAACGAGGACGTTGGCCCTTAAGGAGAGTCGATTGTTACGGATCGAAACCATTGCAAGGTATGGACTTGTCCCAAATCGGCACTTGATGTAGGGTTTATAAGTCAAATGGACTCTCTCACCCGTAAGACTAGTCTTTTGGGTTGATTTCTCCTATTTGGCTTGTAACATAAAGAACACGGAGTGAGCAAGTTCATGACTTAACAATTTAACCCGATGTCAAAACTAGAGATGCACGTAAAGACCGTTTTGGGAACCGGAACAAGAGGTTCGACCTATAATTAAAATCGGTTCCTACCCGATACTAATAAGAACAGGTCCTGACCACTTCAAACCACACGTTCTTAACTAATTGGTGATTGACAATTGATCGGTTTTTAATTGGTTCCTACCCAAACACAAAAAAAAAAAAAACACTTCCAAGTTGATTTTGCCCTTTTTAAGTGATAGCCATTGAAAAGTTTTTTTTTTTTTTTACCATTTGGATGCTCCAAATGACATTTTTTTTTCTTTTTTTTTATATTTCATAGCCTTCAAGTTAGTATAAATAAGTTATGGGAAGAATTTGTTGAGTAACCCTTCAAACGAGATTGAAAAGTATAGTGAAACGAATTTTATGTCCACTTTTCAATCAGATGATTATCACAATATACGTTTTTGGCATGATGGAAACCGATTCTATCATCATGATCAGTGTTATGATAACCAACAAGCTTCTACGTTAGATTTGGAATTTGCGTTTTCTCTGAGTGGTATGGCTTTATATTTACAAAGAAAAAATTCACTCCGGATTCGGTAGAGATGTGCATTTGTTTTAAAGGATCACTTTTAACACGGTTGATCGAATTAAAAATGTTACAATTTTAAATAATTCTTGAAACAAAAGTACACGACAAGGAGGTTAAGGAAGCAGTATCTCCCAACATATCTGAATTTGCCCATGATGGGACGATTTTTGTTGTTTATTTTATTTATTTTTTTTTGTATTTATTTGTTTGCAATATTATTAAAATATAAATAAAACATGTGTTTATGTTGTTTATTTTTGTTATGAGTGCTATTTTTAGAAATTAGAAAAAAAATTGAAAATCTGATTCATTTTGCAAGCCAGTTCTAGACCCGAAGGTCCCGAACCAAGCCAAACCATGTTTACCGCATATAATATTTAAAAAGTGAAAAATGCATCGGTTCCTACTTGATTCCTACCCCTATATCGGTTCTGATGATAAAAAACATGTTTCATCCCAAAAACATATCTTGAGGTGGGTTGAAACAAACTTAAATAAAATGATAAGTAAACATTCACACATTACACTTTACACATCATATATTACAGGTTTTATACCCTGTTATTTTGAAAACATATTAGATACGAGACTATGACCTTTTAGATTAAGTATTAGTAATTGATTATAACTAGGTGTTGTAGCTGCACTTTGCGTCGGATCTGTGATTGATTGTAAAATGCGATAATAAACGTCTGTTCACGTAATTAATAATAATAAGAGCATTTATCAGGTAGCTGAAAAAAGTAAAATGTTGCCTTTTATTTGGTGTGTTTTAATTTAAGAAATTTTGCAAAACTATTAATGATAAGTAATAGAGTCGAACTTGTACTATAAATAAAAAAAGTAAATCCAAATTTTTAACTCATATGAGTAGATTGATTAGTGTACGTAACTAACAAAAGGAAGATAAAAACGGAGCAAAGCGTCATCGAAATACCATTAACAAACCCTATTAAGGTGGAGAGTAATTTTGAAAAAGAACAAAGCTTGAAGAAGATTTTAAACCAATAATTTAGAAAGTTAGTTAACGTTGGCGTGAATTGAGTATAGAAAGCTTAGTTAAACTAAAATGGGAGGAGTATAAGAGGAAACAAAGGTTCTGGAAATTCAGCCTACTGTTGGGGTTTTACCTTGTGACCGAGAGATCATGGGTTCAAGCCCTGCCATTGGCAATCTAAAGGACATCCATGTGAGGAAACAAATCTTGAGCCTAATATCGGCTTCCAGACCAATGAGGGTGAGTGTTTACCCATTCCAGAGAGTTCCCGCACATCTGGTGTGACCGTTTCTTATCTCTGTCTGGTGAGCCGTTTGAAAACAAAAAATAGGAAACAAAGCCTGAAGAAAGAAGGAAGAGCGTAGAAGATTTAGTTTTGTAAGAAACAAAATGAATGAACCAGACAAAAACGGAAATAAAAGAATCACGTGAAAGAGCCAAAGGAAAGAAAAAAATAGGTCCTGGGAGGAATCGAACCAGTGACCTCCATATTAAACTTGAAAGAACTTACCAGCAAGCCATTGGTTTCAAATAATGGCAGCAAAATAGATAAATTAAAACGTAAAACATAGGAGAAGATGCACCAACTGACAATTCTAAATAAGGTTTTATAAATGTGTGAAATGAAACCTATTTCTCAAATATGATTAATTACCCAATCTATCTTTTATGTTACTTACTTCAAATTCTCCACATTGGTTACCAGTTAATCTTTAAGTTTATCAATATTCAATATACTATCCATTTGTAATAAAAAGTTGGTTTAGATCATCTCTTGGTAGTTAAAAGTTAAAACTATTATTTATTTATTTATTTATTTTTATATATTTTTTTAATCTCCCATACTTCTCTAGTTTTTTTCCTTCTTCTTGTTCATTTCGGGGATTATGATAATTTGCAGTTTTGCACCCCATTAAGATCTTTAAATTACTACGAAATTCAACAGTCAATGATCGATTGCCTCTGCGTATGCTGGTCGTCGTTAATCTGAATCGCATCGATACAAACTCACCATCAGTCCATTGTCGTCTTCGTCTTTCTCTGCATTAATGGCGGAAATTTCGAAGCTTTAAACCCAAAACCTCGTCTCATGGCTAAACCCCTGCTGAAATCTCGCACGATCCTCGAACCCTTTGCACAATTCAATCCATCTTCAGCATCAATTCGATCTCTAGCTCTCTTTTCCACATCTTCTTCAGAAACCCTAATCTACGTCGGCACTGTCTCTGGTAAACTTCTTCTACTCTCTCTTCAACATCCCAATTCGGATTCTAGTGGTAATGATAATGAGAGTAATAGTAACGATGAAAAATTGAAATTTGTGCGGCATATTTTGATAAGCGATTATGCAGTAGAATCGATACATGTATTTGGAGAAATCGAGAAGATTTTAGTAGTTTCAGATGGGTTTATACATTTTGTTGATTTAGAGTTAGTAAAGCCTGTGAAAAAGATTGCTGCTTTGAAAAGTGTTAGTGTTGTTGCTAGGAGGTTGAGGAGTGATGTAAATGAGTGTTTTTCAAAGTTAACAGTGGATAATGGAGGTGATGCAATTGGGGGTTTAAGTTTCTTGCAGAGGTTAAGTGGCGGTAGTGGTGGTGGCAGGGTAAATGGTGGTGGTGGTGTGAATGATTTACCCATTGATGACAACTGTATTTTTGCTGCTGCTGTTGGGAAGAAACTGATCTTGGTGGGGCTTGTTGGTAGGAGTAATGAGAATTATGATAGTGTTGCAGGGTCACTTGTGACTTTGAGAGAAATCCCGTGTGTTGATTTAGTTAAAGATTTGGTTTGGGTAAATGATTCGATTATTGTGGGTTGTCCAAGCGGTTATTATTTGTGTTCATGTGTTACGGGTCAGTGTGGATTGATATTTTCATTTCCTGATATGTTGAGTACGCCACGGCTTAAGATTTTGAAAAAGAATTATAACATTCTTATGTTGGTTGATAATGTGGGGATTATTGTTGATTCTCATGGGCAACCCATAGGTGGAAGTTTGATTTTTCATGGTTCTCTAAATGCTATTGGGGAAATGGGATCTTGTGTGGTTGCTCTTCATAGTGGCAAAATGGAGTTGTATGCTAAGAAATCCGGTAACTGTGTTCAGAAAATTGTGTTAGCAGGGGAGGGAGGTGGTAATTATGTTATAACTGATGATGAAGATGGAACTGGAAAGGTGGTGGTTGTAGCAACGTCAACCAAGGTATGGTCAACTCTATAATCAACCAAGTTTTTGTTGTGATATGCATAAATTCATATATGTATTTAAGTTGTTAAAATATTGTTGATATGGTGCACGTTGTTCTAAAAACCTGTACTTAAATTTTGCCCCATTGCTTCAATTAGCCAGAACCCACTAAGTCTGGTGTCTGTCCCCAAGGGGACATGAGACATGCTGATGGTAAGGTGCCTCCCCTGTATCCTAGAGGTTGAGGGTTCAAATCCTGCAAGGTGCGGGTATAACCGTTCAATAGTAGTAGATTAGGAGTATCATACCAGTCAAACAGATTTTAGCAATTCTTTCTACATGTGCTACATGGTAGATTGGGTGGGTTGGTTAATGGGTTAAGTGGGTTCATCTTTTAGTACGGTCCAAAACAGGCCAGCCCTTTTTTGTTTGACCTGCAAACACTTTTTTGTTCATTCTTTGATTTTTTTTTACTTAATATATTAATTATGATGACAAAAACAATATATTTCACATAAAAATTTGCTTGTTAAATATAAAAAATTAGGAGATTGTATGCAATAGAATAGACTTTTAAACAAACTTTCAACACCTTTGATTCGTTCCCTTTTTATCTAATCCTTTTAATTTTACCACAATTTGAGATAAAACACAACCCAAATGCACCCATTTTATTAGCAATGGGTCAAAATTGCCACCTGTAGTATATGCCTCAAAGTTGTGCTCAGCAAATTTCAACTTGTATATAATTTTTCGGTCATATGTGACTAACTTTACCATCGGAACAGAAACTAGTCATTTAGAACATTTTGAAAATTAATTGTATGAAATTAGCAAAGAAAAAAAATTAATTCTCATATTCACATAATCTGTAAAGGGTTTTTTCTAGCGTATAATTAAACTTCTTGCGCATCGATTCATCCTCTTTGGGTGATAAAAGTAAATCTTCTTTAGTGATTTCCTTCTGAGCTTTGGACAGTGTGTTTCCCATTTAGTAGTAACACATTACTTTTGTTGTTCCTTTGACTTCCACCCCTGACTTCCATATATTTTGCCATAGTTTAACATTCATTTTATAATGCTACAGGTTATTTGCTACTTAAAAGTACCTCCTGAAGAACAAATCAAAGCTTTTTTAAAAAAGAAGGATTTCAAAGAGGCCATTTCCTTAGTCGAGGAGCTTTATGATGATGGTGAAATTACAAAAGAAACCCTCTCACTTGTTCATGCTCAAGTGGGATTCTTGTTAATGTTTGACTTGCATTTTGAGGAAGCAATCAACCATTTTCTACTATCTGAAACAATGCAGCCTTCTGAAATATTTCCATTCATCATGCCAGATCCAAACCGTTGGTCTTTGTTGGTATTCTTGCATATGATTTCATTCATCATCTATATTTTGTATTTTTTAGGGATAATCACATAAACAGCTTCCATCTTTTGTTTGATTTATGCTTTGGTAACCAACTTATGTCAAGCCATAAAAACCATCAAAGTTCAAAATCTTTAGATGCAAAAAAAATTATGTAGGAATTAGGATGGCTTTCAGGCTCCATTTCTGGAAAATAGTCAATATTTTAAAGTGAATGCCATGTTATCATTTTGACCCTGCTACCATATCACTTTACCTTAAATCTTATATAACAAACAAACTTACCCAGTATATTCCCACTTTCCAGTAGGGTCTGGGGGGGGGGGGGGGGAAGGATAGACGCAAACAAACTTTACCTTAAATCTTATATGTTAACTGTTATTTCTGGCTTACTTTTTATGCTATTAGCTGTAACCATACAAATTATTTTTCAGGTACCTAAAAATCGTTATTGGGGGTTACACCCTCCACCCGCCCCTCTAGAGAGTGTTATTGACAATGGATTAATGGCAATTCAAAGAGCTAGTTTTCTTAAAAAAGCAGGTTTGGAGACTGCTGTGGATGATGAGTTTCTTCTAAATCCTCCAAAAAGAGATGACTTGTTAGACTCTGGAATAAAAAACTTAATCAGGTTTATATGCCTTTTTATATTGTTGGTGCCATATGTTCTAATTGAAATTTTATATTCACCCATTTTTTTTAATAAAAAATTGTAGGTATTTGAAAATTTCGCGCGAGAAAGATCTAACATCATCTGTGAAGGAGGGAGTTGACACACTATTAATGTATCTGTATAGAGCGTTGAATTTTGTTGATGAAATGGAGAGGCTTGCATCTTCTGAAAACTGGTGCATAGTGGTATGGGTGACTTTAGTTTTATCTCTCTTCGTAATTTTTTAAAATTCTTATCAGATGAAGTTTTTGACTTTTGAACTAGACGTGTCAATTTTGATCATTTACTATATTAAAATTTTTGGCTTTTGAACTAGACTTGTCAAATTGAACTAGAATGACAAAATGACATTCTTGTGATAAAAGGAGACAGGTCTTGTGAGATGGGGCTAAAAGTTCCTCAAATTTCAGTTGTTGGAAAGGGTAATTTAGGTAAATTTACCATATCCCTTGATAACTAGTTTTGTTGAAGCTAGCTTGCAACTGATTTATAAAATTGATAATTAACTATTCTGATTATCAGAAGCATAACTGTACATCCAAACATTAAAACTGATTATTTCAATTGTTAATTTCAAAACTGAAATACAAACACCCACATAATTGGCAACTAAAATATTCCATAATTATTTAGTTTTAAACTGGAGATTAGGGTATGATAGTTTCATGCTTGATTTGATTGATAATATTCTATAATTAGAGCGACATTTGACCAAAATAGCTATCCTTTACGGTTCACTTTAACATTAAAAATATAATAATGTTATACAGAAATAAATATTTTCATATTATTGCAGGAGGAGTTGGAAACTTTACTGAACGATTCAGGGCATTTAAGGACACTTGCTTTTCTATGTGAAAGCAAACGAATGAGCTCCAAGGCTCTTGCTATTTGGCGAATATTGGCAAGAAACTATTCATCTGGCTACTGGATGGACCCTGCAAAAACAAATGAAAAACACGATTCAGGTGTAAATATTATTTCTGGCAAAGAAAATGCAGCAACTGAAGCTACAAGGATTCTTGAGGAACTATCTGATCAAGATCTCATACTGCAACATCTTAGATGGGTATGGCTACTTAATTTTAAAATATTGGTAGAAATGACAAAAAGGGTAGGTCCGGCAGGTTGGGATACATTTTAAAACAGGTGAGTTTAGTTTACACCCACCAACTAGTGTTTTTTTTAGCTTCTTTGGATTTTATAAATGTTTATGTGTTTGATATGATTACAAAAAGCTGACTATTATGTATGATGTTAATCTAAACTTTTTTATAAATAAATTATGATGGCATTATACATTTTGGGTCGCTTTGGACAATTTGACTTATTTCCTTTTTTGTTACTATTTGATCTGTTAGATATAAAAGTAACTTAGTTGGGAAATGGGGTTAAAATCATCCATTCCTGCAGAAAAATATTTTGGCAAGAACTAACGAGTAGTTTGCAATAACCAAGTGTCAAAACTTATCATTATTGATCCACTTGTTTAGTTTTTTTTTATCAGACATCAAACTTTTCGTGGCTCATGGAATACTGGCATATTCATAGATTGCAGATATTAACAATATGCTTGCTGTTCGTGTATTAACGTCTGAAAAAAGGTGTCATCAACTTCCTCCAGGTAAGGGTAGACATGCAATGTTTTTTTATATGTGGCAATTTCTATCCATTTTCTTATGAATGAGTTGATTTGGTTTACGCTTGATCTCATGCGGGTCAAATAAAAAATATAGCCAAAAAGCTGAAAGTCGCCTAAGAATATTCATATAAAAAATATAGCCGACAGGCTAAACAAGCTGAAAGTCGCCCAAGAATATATATAATGCACACAACCATATAAAATCAATGTACTATAGTTAAAGTACTGTTGTAATAATATGCTTTTAGTAATCATATGCATAACTTTATTATCTTAAATTTGCAAAAATGTTTGAAGGTCAACCTGACCTGTTTTGCCACTCAATATGTTTGACCGAACTCATTTTGACCCATTATCCAACATTCCAACCCACTTGACACCCATTTATCACCTCTATTTTTGAGTCGTTCTGGTTGCAAAATTTAGACATACATGCTAACATACGTACATTCCCAACAAAATCACACACAAAGGTAGGGTCTAGGGAGGATGGGCAGGAGTCACACCTTACCTTTATGGCTCTATCACTGCAAACTATAGACAAATGATGCAAATTCAATGACATAAAGCAGACTTATTTTGAATCGTCTTTTTAATTAAGTTCTAACGCACACACATATATTTTGGTAGATGAAGTAATTGCTG
This sequence comes from Mikania micrantha, assembly GCA_009363875.1. Lineage (NCBI taxonomy): Eukaryota > Viridiplantae > Streptophyta > Magnoliopsida > Asterales > Asteraceae > Mikania > Mikania micrantha. Next base: position 49,513,446 of record CM018689.1, on the reverse strand, counting down.
CAATTGATCCCAAGAAAACCGAAATTCTTCAGAGGTACCTCCCAAAATTCTTAGTTCATGTTTATTAAACTCAGAGATATCTTCATCTAATTTATATTATGATCATTTTCATAGTTTTTAAATCTTTGCAGATATCTTCAATGGTTGATTGAAGATCAAGACTCTGATGAACCTCAGTTCCATACATCATATGCTCTTTTACTCACTAAATCAGCACTTGAAACTTATGGAATAGAAAGTCAGTCAGAGCAGATAAATGGTTCAGAGCCTGGAAATCATTCGATATTTCAAAATCCTGTGAGAGAGAGATTACAAGTCTTCTTACAGTCCTCATACTTGTATGATCGTGAAGAGGTCCTTGATTTGATAGAAGACTCAGAACTATGGCTGGAAAAGGTCTGTTACAACATACAATAGGACACACTGGGTTTATGTCAAAACGGGCTGGGCTGGGTTGACTCAAAACACATACTGCCCATATTTTTTATATACAGTTAAGATTATCCAGTATGATTAAGAAAACAATTTTTTATTATCAATACTCCTATGTTTGCATTAAAACTACAATCTAGGCAACTTTTGACATCTTTCCCTTTTAAGTAATTTTTTTTCCTTTTGACTATTTGACCGTTTAGTGATAAAACACAACCCATATTCATCCATAGAATCCCAAAGTGTCAATATCTGTTTGAATTTTAATGAAATGTCTTCAAATACCCCTTAAAGAGTGACACAACATGGAGCCATTGTAAACCAAATCAATTGTTCTTGGCGATCATGACAATGGGCAAATATGTTATTTTAGATTCAATGGCCAAACGAACAACTTTGTAAGTTTCAATATGAATAACAATATCGATTGTGAATCATTCAAATGGGGTCTTTTTGCAGGCTATTCTATATAGAAAGCTTGGGCAAGAAACATTGGTGCTTCAAATCTTGGCCGTGTAAGTTTTTTATTTCCCAGCTTCAATTAAGCAATTTAAAAATATACGAACTGCTTTGATCTAAGAAACTTGACCTTTTCACAATATTTGTCTTTATGTAAAAGACACCATTTTTCTTTATAGTGTTTCTCTCTATGAAGAATGTGTAAAGGTTAAAGGTTGCAAGTTGCAACAAGAAAATGGAATTATTATTTTGATAATTCTGATTATCTTTGGTAAATGCATACTCAAATTTCTGACCTTGTTTGAATTTGAATGTAACAAGTTGGTTTTAACTACAAATAGAAATCAAGATCTTACAAAATAATAAAATAAGTGTCCACTTATTTGAATTGGCTAAACTTTAACAGGTTATATTACTATAATAACGTGTCAAAAACAAAAAGAAAATATCTTTCCAGCATATTTATTTAATGTTCAGAATTTATGAATGTAAATTATTCAGGAAATTGGAGGACAATGATGCTGCGGAACACTATTGCGCTGAAATTGGTAGACCAGATGCCTATATGCAGTTGGTTCTCTCTCTCTCTCTCCCTCTCCCTCTCCCTCTTCACTCTCTCTCTCTCTCTCTCACTCTCTCACATACACACACAAACTCACAAATATCTTGGAAAATTTGTTGGTAATTTTATAGTTTTTATTGATTTATAATTTCAGGTTGCTTGATATTTATCTAAACCCCACAGATGGCAAGAAGCCCATGTTTAAAGCTGCTGTTCGGCTTCTTCATAATCATGGAGAATCACTGGATCCTCTCCAAGTTCTTGAGGTTTAAAATTTTTATGAATTCTTGAATTTTAATCCCAACAAAACACACTTTTTATTGGATTGTCACACACACTTTTTAAATTTAAAATGCAAACACAAAACATAAGATTAACCAATGAAACAATAACAGCCTCCAATTAGTAATAGCCATAAAGTTATATAGGCTAAAGTTTCTAGGTTTTAATTGCAGAGATTATCCCCGAACATGCCTTTACATCTTGCTTCAGATACAATATTAAGAATGCTAAGAGCTCGGCTTCATCATCATTATCAAGGACAAGTAGGTTCTTCATATGATATCCTCATGTTTATTATAATTCAGGCTATATATGTCAAGAAAGAAAATTAATTACAAGCTATTTACCAAAAAGGGTAAATATATACAGTGCATTTTTGCTCAGTATCACCTTTTTCTTAGAAAGAGTATCTTTTTGTAGGAATTTTCAGAAAAATTTAAAGTTGTCAATATTTTAGGTGGTACATAATTTGTCTCGGGCTGTTAATCTTGATGCAAAATTGGCAAGATTGGAGGAAAGGTCTCGTCTTGTACAGATAAATGATGAGAGTCTATGTGATTCTTGTCATGCGAGACTTGGAACAAAATTATTTGCAATGTATCCTGATGATACTATAGTTTGCTACAAGGTTAGTAAATATATATTTGTTTGTTATTTCTAGTTTTTTTTCTGGTGTTCATAAATTAAAAACTTATAGAGATGTCAAATTTTAACCTCGTTGACCCAAATTTTTATTTTATTTTATTTTTATGGTTGAAGGGAAAATTTTGCTTTCTAAGATATATCAGCAGATTTAGTTCATCATTTATCTCTTAAACATAATTATTTGTACAATTATACTTTATATTGTTTAGAAAAATATAGCAAATTTTATATTTATTATCTTAAGACTCCATGATACAAAATTTTATTTATTTATTTAAGTAAATCTGGTAGCATCAATTTGTCTGTCAACAATTGTTGCTGTAAAAACTAGATTCTGCCTTAAATGAGTAAAGGTTAAATAATACCAAAAGGCTTATGAGAACCAAATCAACTTAATTAAGTCATTAACTCTCTTCATTCTTATTTTAACCGTTTTCACCAACTTGAAATTTAAGCCAAATTATGAATATTGAGATCAGTTTGATCTCTAAAATGAACTGAAAACGAAGCTCGATTTTCGAATTTGAGTTCATTTTGGTTCAAATTTAAGCTTCTTCAAGCTGATTCAAATACTGAACACCCTCATCTTCTTGTACCTGGATTACATCCTAATACAAAGCAATTATGTGGTAAATATGTGACAATTTTAGCCTATTGATAAGTTCTTGATGGCAAACTTGATCTTTTAACACTGTTTGGTGGAAAATAAAGGCCTTTATAAAGATTGGTGACAAGTTTGCTCTTTTAACCTTTTAATTATTATAATAATAATAATTATTGATTATTTTTTATGTTGCAGTGTTTCCGGCGCCAGGGGGAGTCCACGTCTGTAACAGGTAGGGACTTTAACAGCGACCCAGTTTTCAAACCAGGCTGGCTTGTTATCGAATGAAGCAACCCGGGTGGTGTTCTTTAGATGCAGAAGTAAAAGATCTGTTGGATTAATTTAGGACTGCTATTATGGTTTTGGACACGGGCCAACGGTCAAACCGCTAGATACATGACAGGTCGAACGCATACGAAAGCATACAAATCGGTTAAACACGTGTGGTGAAACGTTACAAGTTACAAATTAGACGCGTCTATTTTTATACTGATGGCAAGACCCTAACTTTCTGTATCATGTCTTTCAAAATGTGTAAAGTTATTGTTTGTATTTCAGATGGTTGCATTTGTTGTAATTTTGAGTTGAGGTTTATATGATTAAATGGCTGTTAGATTGATAAACTAACTATACATGAATTTCGAATGGGTATATATGTTATCCTTATAAACTCAATAAACATCATGGTAATGACAGTAATGAAAACCTGAACTAACTGAATGCATATGTTTATAAACCGGAACCACCTGTACCTGTCGGTTTTGGTTCTGATTTTGATAGTTGGGTCTGTTTACAATACTTTTTTTTCCCATGTCTATTCCGCGCTTTCGTGTACATCATGACACACAAATGTTTTAACCACTGTTGTAAAAATCGGCCTAATCGGCCGTCTAGGAGCTAGGCGTCTCTATACTGTCTCGATTTTGCCATATGCGTTAGGTAGTGCCTAGGTGGGGCTTAGTCAGATTTTTATTTTATTTTTTTTGACTTATTTTGACTCTGTTTTAACTTTTTTCTGTTAAAAGTGATCAATCTCATGATTATTTAGACATTCTTAACCAAAAATCCTTAATGTCTCTGAAACATCGGATTCAACCATTAAACATCGAAATCCATCTTTAAACTTAGAACTTGATGTTTAAGTTTTAACTTTGAAGTACTTGATTTAGTATATTTAAGTTTATTTTTTAAATTATTTGAAGTATTATATTAAATTATTGATATTGATGTGTGTATATAATATATATTTGTAAAATTACATATAAAAAAACTAATCCACCAAGTGCCGATTAATCCCTAGACTATACATCGCCGCCCGACTAGCGTTTAGCGACTTCTACAACCATGGTTTTAATACCAAAATGGTCTTAAGGAGAAAAGGTTATCAAATGTAAAATTGGGAAACCATAAAGTTTTGTGTTCTAAATGCTTAAACATTAAAATGTAGGGTTATGTTTAAATTTTAAGTTTTCTCTATCGTTCCGCCACTCTGCTGCAACATCGCAGTAGTTCTGCTTCCATCTCCTGTAATCACACATCGGCCGCCGGTGGCGGTGCAGCTCGCCGGAAAATAGCCCTCCGGCAGATCGCCGGATGTCTGCCGTCGTGAGCAATTGCTCGCGAACAACTCTTATTAAGGTGTGCAACTCTCTAATTTCGAATACTAGTTTCACTCTAAACCTAAAACCCCCAATAATAATTCAATGCTCACACTTCTTCAATAGCTCATTACCATCCAATTCAAAATGTGATCTTCTTGATGATTTCTCCCCTTTCAAGGATTCACATAGTGAAGATGTTTTTATAAACCCGATTGAGAGGCGTATAATCTTGATAGGGTTAGGGAAAATGATTAAAAATCAGAAAGGCTGTGTATTGAAGAAGTTTTCTAGTAATTTTTGCCCTTTTTTGTTGGTGAAGATCATGAAATTGCTTGGAAATCGACAAGGGGCACTTGCGTTTTTCAAATTAGTGTTCCGGGATGAATCAGATAGGATAGTTAGATCTTGTTGCGTAGCATGTAATGTTTTAGCTATGCAGGGACTTAGAATTATAGCACAAGATGTGTTATCATGGATGATTTGGAGGATCGGGTTGTCTAGAGGTCAGGAGGTTATGGAATTCATGTGGAGAGAACATTTCGGGTATGAGTCAGATTTTTCAGTTCTTGATTCACTTATGCGTGCTTTCTTGAAGATTGAAATGCATTTGCAGGCATTGGAGGTTTTGGGAAGAATGAGAAGGATAGGACTGCAGCCAAGTTTGTCTGCACTTTCGGTTCTCTTTAGATTGTTGCTTAGAATAGGTGATTATGGAAGTGTTTGGAAGTTATTCAGAGATATGCTTAAATTAGGGCCCCAGCCTTCAAGTATCACTTTCAATGTGTTGATTCATGGGTTTTGCAAGAAAGGACAGATTCAAACTGGAGAGAGTTTATTACATCTGATGAATAAGTCACTATGTGAACCAGATGTTTATACGTATAACATTTTGATTAATGCATATTGTATTCGCGGACAAACATTGGATGCTTTAAGTTGGCTTCAGTTGATGGTTGAAAGTGGTTGTACTCCAAGTACTGCTACATTTAGCACTATTATTAATGCCCTAAGCAAAGAGGGAAATATTGTAGAAGCAAGAAGTATTTTTGATCAAATGCAAGATATGGGTGTGTCTCCAAATACAACCGTTTACAATGCTTTAATGGATGGTTTTGTTAAAGCTAGAGAAATTGATCAGGCGACAATGCTTTTTGAGGAAATGAGAACCAATAATATTAAAGTTGATGGAGTGACGTTTAACATTTTGGTTGCAGGGTTTTACAAGTATGGGAGAGATGAGAATGTTGGCCATTTGTTAAGAGATTTGTCAGTACCTGATTTACTTCCAGATTATTCTTTGCCTGATGTATCAGTAGCTAGATTGTGCTGGGAAGGCCGACCAGATGAAGCCTCTGAACTTCTACAAGACATGCTGAAAAATGGTTTACCCCTTACAGTAATTGCTTTCAATTCTATAATTTCTGCTTACTGTAAAAAAGGATTAGAAAAGAAAGCATTTGATGCTTATCATATGATGATTAGGTTTGGTGTGACCCATTCATTTTCTGCATGTAATTCCTTACTTATGTGTTTGTCAAGAAATGGTAAGTTGCAAGAAGCAGAGGAGTTAGTGTCGTATATGAGAGAGAGAGAATTTTCAGTTAATAGAGTGGCTTTTACTGTGCTTATAGATGGGTGTTTCAAAACTGGGGATGCAATGGCTGCTCAAAGATTATGGTTTTTTATGAAAAATATTAACACAGCCCCAGATGCCGTTGCATTTTCTGCTTTTATTGATGGTTTATCTAAAGCTGGTCTTGTTGAGGAGGCTTATAATGTGTTTTTAGAAATGAAAAATAAAGGTCTTGTACCAAATAATTTCACTTACAATTCTTTAATTGCTGGATTTTGCAATGGTGGGAAATTTAACGAGGCATTGAAGTTGGAGAAGGAGATGAGGCAGAGGGGTCTTCTTCCTGATTTGTTCACTAACAATATAATCATTAACGGGTACTGTAAACAAGGTAGGATGAACTCTGCTATTAATATTTTCATGGACATGCATAATGTTGGGTTGGTACCAGACATTGTTACTTACAACACTTTAATAAGTGGATACTGCAAGGGACTTGACATGGTTAATGCTGATAACCTTGTTTATACAATGTATAATAGTGGGTGGGACCCGGATATTACTACCTATAACATTCGGATTCATGGTTTTTCTGGCAGTCGAAGGATGAATCGAGCTGTCTTGGTTTTTGATGAACTTCTTTCATCTGGAATTATTCCAAATACAATAACTTATAACACAATGTTGAATGCCATTTGCAATGATATACTGGAACGTGCTATGATTTTGACTGCAAAATTGCTTAAAATGGCATTTGTTCCAAATATTGTGACAACCAATTTGTTACTGTCTCATCTGCGTAAGAAAGGATTGCCAGAAAAGACTTTGATGTGGGGCCAGCTTTTGAAACAGATATGTGTTGAATTTGATGAGATAACTTATAAAATTTTAGAAAGAGCCGATCTTGACATAAAAGAAGATGTTGTGTATTCTAGAGGGACTTCAGGAAAAAGTCTTTTTGTAGACTTCCTTATGTACCTTACTTATGACTATTTATACAGAAATAGGGTTCATGGTGGAACTGATATTTCTCGTATAAGAATGATCAGCAATGGATCTAGTAGTTCTTTAGAGGCTACTACTCCTGTTCATCAACAGTCAATGTTAGAAGCCAACAAGTGAATTGACAGCAAAGTGAAGGATCAATTGCCCAATGAAACTAGGGGTTGAAGATGTGATCAGCTGCCCAGTGATCTATATGGAAGTTTCAGTTCTGTTTGAATGCGCAAACACTCTGTAGATGTGAGTTTCAGGAAACTTCATATTGGTATCCATCATCCCTCTCTTTTTGTAAAAATTTGATGTAGTTTTGGTAATTTATATTGTGTATAGTGATATTTTATGTTCATATGCCTTCATTTAATGGTATGATCTATTGACATCGTATTCAAACTGCTTCATTGTTAGGATCTATATATCCCAAACAAAGGATGAAATTGATTGAACTAGTAGGCTCGATTCGAGATAGGCAAAATCTCCGATTACAAGTAAAACAAATCACAATATTCTTCTCTGTAAAACTAGACAAACATTACGAATACCATTAAAACATAAAAGGAAATAACTGCTCCTACAAAAGCTAATAAAACTGCCCCATGATCCCCATACTGGCCATCGCTTGTTGACACAAAGGATTCAACTGAATCCCAAACAATATTTCCGGCTCAGCGTGCACCTCCACATCAGAATGCCCATCAGCATGCATTCCTTTCATCCGTCTTTTATAATGCTTACCATATTTCGGGTCAGTCGTATCAGCCATCCATCTTTCTCGATGTAATTTTTTTACCTTTTCCATTCTCATTGAGAACATACGTGATGGCTACTAGTTCAATATCTATACATGTTTACTGGAAAATAGATTTATTAGTACAAGTAAAGGCTATTATTAAATATAAGTTAATAGACATATCTTCAAGCATTTTTGGATCTTTAGAACTTTAAAGTAAGATGCTTGTTCTTTAATTAATTCTAGATTCTGCTTATGTAGTGTCATCCAACTTATATTTTGTGATATGTACTTAAATTTTGCAGGGTGATCGCTGGCCAAGGGCAAGAGCAAGATTTGCTGATCAAAACTGAATTCATGCACATGGATCATATGATTGATCTCAAGAAAAGGAAAAGGGAGCAATCATGTCAATTAGTTACGTCTGATTACCGATTTTCCCACCTATTTTATGAAATCGCATTGGTAGCCTAGCGACTATCGAATAATCGCCGCCTAGAACCGATTTCTACGACATTGTTTCTTGCTTTCAACTTCTGAAAATTGTGTCCATATGTGGGGTTGATTATTAGATATTGTAAGATAAAGATGAAAGTAGACATTTTATGCAGTTTTTTTTAATTGGTATTAATGTATCATTGACAACTCTGATGCTTTTGTATGCAAATCATTTTATTTATAGTATACAACAACAGAAAAACTTGTTAAACCATATTGATAGCAATGAGTTCAATAACAGGATCGAAATACCCAACACTCGCCAATGGATCAATAACAAGACGAACCACAAGGGATACAATTCGCAGTTCGCACCACCCTTATAGCTAGACAGCCGGCCCGTTGATCTCACCTCGTTACAGATGCACCACGAGAATCACAATCGGGTTCCAAAGATCACCTTTTAGTTTAGCCACAAACTAAAATAGCAATGGAAACTCTAATCAATTAAGAAAGAGTAAATTTGAGAGGAAATCAAAACTGCATTCATTTCCATATTTCTCAGTTTACATACGGAAGAGATTAACCCACTACTCCACTAAGCTACATTTTAGGAATTGAAAAACTACTGGGAATTAATTAACTAAATAAAGAAATAACAAAAGGAAATTAAAGAAAAACACGACTGAAATAATAATAGAAAATGCTGCAAAAACAAGTAGCTCAATCCGTGTGAATTAAGTTAACCCACACGCCTCCCACATGCTCCGCATGCTCGGTTGGATCAGAACTGTTCGGAGTATCCAGTGTGTTCGGAGTATCCAGTGGGTCAGGTAGTTGCCTATCACATATCCTTGGTCCTTGGTTCGTCTCATTTATGTGGGAAAATAGCAACATTTTCCCGAGTGACAAATTTCCAACCAAAAATTACTTATCTGCTATACGAGTAATTTTTCAGATCAGTAAATAATCTAAGTTTTATAATATGATTCATTCTAATTACTAGCTAATACACAATTTCCATTCTTGCCCTTCAGACATGTACTTAAATCATGATTTACATCTCATATATCCTCACTCTGGCACAAATTAGACTGAAAAAATAAATATCTAATTAAACAAAATTGGGATAATTAAGACACTTTAGCTCTATGCATTATCATGAACCCTTTCTTGTCAACTCCCCCAACATGTTCACTTAGCTTAGCCAACTGAGCCAACCTCCTCTTTGATGACTCTGATACTTCCTCTGACTTTGACTTTGACTCTTCAGTCAACTCCTCTAACTCATCTTTAACTCTCTCAAAATTCTTACTTGATGGGCTTCCTACTGTTGATTCTTCTAAAATTTGCTTCAGCATCTGTACAACTTGACTCATTTTAGGTCGGTCTTTTGCACTCTTTAGCAAACAACTGTCGGCCAGCTTGGCAATCTTTCTTGCAGCAGTGAGTGAGTACTGGGCTTCTAGTTTTGGGTCTATAATAATCCCAAATTTTTTACCATCAATTGGATACCGTCTGACCCAATCTAGTAATTTTTGGTCTTCTTTAGGTCGGTTTCTTTCTAATGACTTCCGACCCGTTAGGATTTCATATAAAACAATACCAAAACTCCATACGTCACTCTTTGATGTAAGATGACCTGTCTCAATGTAGTCTGGAGCTGCATAACCGTGTGTGCCCATTACCTAGAAACATAACCCAAGCATAATGTTGATATCAGTATGATCAGATTAAGTAATTATGTGATATTAATGACTGATTATTAAATAACCAGAATCTAGGTAATTAGTTGTAATAAAATGAGTTGTAGAACATAATGAATGGATGTATTTGGTTGTTTTAAGTTGTCACAGTTGTTATACTAAGAGAAGTATATGCACTAACCGCGGTTGAGACATGCGTGTTACCCTCTGTTGGCCCCTCTCTAGCAAGCCCAAAATCCGAGAGCTTTGGGTTGAAATCTTCATCCAATAAAATATTTGATGTCTTAAAGTCTCGAAATATGACCTGAAATAAAAAGGGTTTGTTGTAGATTTCTTTGGTTTTTTTTTTTTTTAAATTAACTGATTGTTGTTTTATTTAAAAGAAAAAAAGTAAGCACCTGAGCTTCTAATTCTTCATGTAGATAAGCAAGTCCTTGTGCTGCCCCAAGCATAATCTGTAGTCTTCTTTGCCATGGAAGAGCTTCAAGAGAATTCCTGAAGAGATGATCTTCTAAGCTTTTATTTGGCATGAACTCATAAACTAACAGCCGTTGGATCCCTCGTTCACCATCTACTGCGCAGTATCCAATCAGTTTGACCAAATTAGGATGGTCAACTACTCCCAGACATTGTACTTCAGTTACCCATTGTTTGTGACCCTGCATTTCATATCAAGTTTTAACAAAAAAAAAGATGAAGAAAAGAATTATGCACAATGTACATCTTGCAAAGCAAAATACTCTTGTACATTCAGGAATAGCAATTGCTTCGTTACACTTTTTGTACATTCAAGCACTTTGATACATTTGATATGAAGAATTAAGTTTATGTTGTACAATCCAATGCATTGTTATGTATGATTGATGTAGGTAAATGTGATCATTTCAACTAAACTACCTGCCAAATCACTACAGAATCAAATGGGTGAAGGCGTAAGGCAAGTAATGCAGTTAAAATGAAAACAGGTCAGCTTGGGTTGAATATCTGATGGTTCAGTTTGGTTTCTTACTTCAAATCCCTTTCGTTGATTCGGTTTTGTCAGTGTTTGTAACCGAAACTGAAACCAAAAAATTGGTCACCAAAAAAGTTTAAACCAAATATCATTTTCAGGTTGTAAAGTTGTGGTTTAGCTAGGCAATATAACTAATTTCTTAAGGTTTTGTTAAGCAAACCTTGTAAATAAATTGGTCAAATTAGGCAACTATAATAAACTCATAAAGTCAAACCTGAAAACCATCTCTGTTTAATTTCTTAACAGCAACTGCAATGGGATCACCATTTCCATCAACAGGCTTAATTGAACCCTTATAAACACATCCAAATCCACCTTCCCCAATCTTTCTTAACCTCGTGAAATCATTAGTTGCTTGTCTAAGTTCTGCATATGTAAAAACCCTCAATTTCCCAGCCTTTTCCTCGTACAATTCTAAGATGCCACGTGGCGAAGCCGAACTGGCTGATCCTGAGGACTTCATGACCTGATCTTTACTTGAGCTAGCTGATCCTGATGACTTGGTGACCCGATCTTTTCTTGGATTTGTTGATTCCGAGGATTTGCTGACTCTATGTTTACTTGAAACATCATCTGTCAAATTGGTCTCATCTTTTAAACTTGGTTCTGATCTTTGAACTCTGCTTCTGGTCTTGTCTTTAAAGTAATGAAAACACTTCATTTTGTTCTTGAAAGCTTTGAACATACAGATTTCAATTGGTGGTTTTTGGCTTGATTTGCTTAATGAACGTTTTACTCAGCTTGGTATCAAGACACCCATGTAAGCAATCTGCAAATCTAAGATGGGAAAAGGATAAAAATGGTGTAACTCACAAGATATGCATGAATTTTTGTAAAAAAATTGGTAATTTTTCCCTTTTTCTAGAGTTTTTTTTGTCTAATTCAAGCAGCTTTCTATGATAGTTACAGGTGTTGAATTCAAATCTCACAAATAACTATAAAATTTGAGTTCTTTATTGTTTTTGTGTCCTCTTCTAGTACAAGTAACTGTTTTTTTTTTTAATTTTATTTTGAGAAAATGGCACAAAGTTTTCAAGAAAGATTAGGTGATACCCACAAAAGATTGATGAATATTTCGGTCAAATTTGAGAAATTTGTTTATAAAGTCAAAATTAGGTGAAAACCATCAGAGCACCTTCATGATAAAGGAAAAATAAACAAACTAAACAGTAAACCCACAAGGCCACAAGAGAGAGAGAGAGAGAGGGCTGTTTTTATAAAAGTTCAGAAATTTTCTTAAAAATCACACAAAAAATCAAGAAAATCCCAATATTTATGAAGAACAAGAAACCCAAGAAAAACCAGGTGGCAAAAAAACATAAAATTTGGGAAGAACAAGAAACCTAAGCAAAACCCACAAGAGAAAGGTGCATACTTTAATCAATTGAAGTTGAAGCACACATTATAACAATAAAAAATCAAACAAACCCCCCAGATATTGATTGATATTTTAACCAACCAATGAAGAATATATTAACAATTTAATGTTGACCTAATTATTTAGAGTCAACAAGAACAACCCATGAGAGAGAGAGAGTACCTTGAAAGAGAGGGAAGTGGATAAAGATGAAGATTCAACAAGGGTATGCCCTCAACAAAAACCCTATTCAATGCATAAATAAAGCTTCAGTTGCAGTTTTTGTTTTGGTGGTTGGTTCAACATCTTGGATATATCATTAATGAGTGTAAGAAAATCCCATATGTCAAAAACTTTGCATGGTTTTTGGATTTATTATTATTATTTTCTTCTAGAAAGTTTTATGTGAAATATTCAATGCATTTCTTTCTTGACAAGATACCAATTTGTTTGGAAGTTTGCGGTTGTGTAGCAATCACATGCTAGAATAATTGTACCAAGTGGTAAATTTATACTAATATATAATTGTCCTACACATCATTTAGAGTTAGAGATAAAACTAAAAAAGTGAAACAATTATATAAACAAAATCATATAATATCATGATACTAATAAACAAAAATAATTATAAATATTTTTATTATTCTAGAGTAATTGTTTATTTGGTTATTAATATTTATTATTTAGTTATAGTTATAGATTATAGATTATGAACATAACAAATAGTTAATACATTATTAATCAAATAAATTTAAATAAAAATTAAATTACATTCGACCCATATGGTTTAATTCTCTTTTCAATATAGATCTTCTGCTTTAAACAACTGATAGTTTTGTCTCTCAATCATAACTATTCTAATAGTAACTCATGTGTTTTAAACAACTAACTGTTTTAGCCATCAACCATAACTATTCTAACGAAATCACAAGAGGGTTGAAGGCCAAAATCGTTAGAAATTACTCCCTCCGTCCCATTAAAAGTGTCAAGATTCCCTTTTTTATTTGTCCCATTTCAAATGTCCACTTTCAAAATTTATTAGACAATTTCCAAGTTTACCTTTAAGTGGGCCCACTAGAAATTTGTTTACATCTTTTACATAATTGATATTTTCATATATGTCAAGGGCATTATTGTCATTTGTTAAGAAAAAACAATCATTCAATCTACTTAATATTCGTGTTTTTCAAACCATGCCACTTAAAGTGAGACCGAGGGAGTAGAATAGTTATGGTTGGGATACAAAACTGTTAGTTCATTAAACTATAAGGGCTAGATAGATAGAATTTTTTATTTTGAGTTGAAATAGTCAAAACACTTAAAATATAAGAGTTAAAAGCGTAATGTACTCTAAATAAAATTAAGAGTAAATTGGCAAAATAATCCATATGATTTGACTAGTATTGCATTTTAGTAAACATTTTTAACATATATAACCTTTAAGTCAAAATAAATATAAATATTGTATATGTTATAAATATATAAAGGTTTGAAACTATAATTTATGAAAGGGAAAATTCCGAAAATATCCACAAGCATCTCTGACTTTCTCAAAATGACCAAATCTGGTCAACTGGCCACCCTCTATACAGGCGTGAATGCCTGCTTAAAAACGCTTGTTCCAAGTGGGCGGACGCCTGTTCCTAGCGGGCGGATGCCTGATTTGAGTTTAAAATGGTTAAAACCTTATGCAGGCGGACGCCTGTTCTAAGCGGGCGGGCGACTGTTCTAAGCGGGCGGACACCTGTTCCAAGCGGACGGACGCCTGTTCCAAGAGGGCACCTGATTTGATTTTAAAATGGTTAAAACCTTATGCAGTCGGACGCCTGTTCTTAGTGGGCGTACGCCTGTTCTAAGCGGGCGGACGTCTGATCTTGGTTCTGATGCCCGTAAAAAGACGACCGCAAAAAATTTGCTATACAGGCGAACGCCTGTGACAGGGTTGTCAGGATGAGACCAGCGCCCGGGACCATTTTTGAAAATATACGGGCGCTCGTGGGACTAAATGGGCGTCGGCGACCTCATAGGACACATGTTTTCTTCTTATTGGCCACGTATGGAGGCGTTTGGGCATTTTTAAGCAGGCGTCCACGTCTGTATATAAGGTGAACAGTTGACCAGATTTGGTCATTTTATAAAAGTTAGAGGCGCCTGTGGGTATTTTCGGAATTTTCCTTTTATGAAACTTATTCACTAATCATAAAATAATAGCAAATCAAATAAAACATTCTGACAATTTACTCTAAAATTAATTTTTAACTTTCCAATAAGCTTATTTTTTATTTAAAAGTTTATATTTAATTCGTTAAACATCATGTTCATTATTCAAATTACTAAAAACACCCTAATCCCTTCCCTTCAACCTCCCCCTCCCCATCACCAAGTCCAGCCCTCTTACTCAGTCACCATCCACCACCCATTAACAAAAAGTCAAAGAACTCACCAAATCTGTCGTGATAGATCTAAAATGGCCCATAATCTGTCGTGATCCCACCATCTTTCAATTGGGTTTTTGATTTCTTCATTTGTAAAGCATATATATGAAATTACAAGAGATGACGACGCACCATTGTAACAGCGTCAGTTTATGGTGTTGTCGGGTTTGTTAAGGGGGTGGGGAAAGGAGGGTGTAGCTGGTTCCGGGTAGAGATGATGGTGGTTCCACATGACGACGACGGTGGTGTTGCCGGGTTCCTTGAAACTTGGGTTCCAAGTGACAATAATGGTGTTATTGTCTGGTTACATGTGAAGAAAAACATATACGAACACGAAGAAGATGAGCTCGACCTTAGGATGACGTGATGGGATGTGATCAGGAGTAGTAGTCAGCGGTGACGATGGCCACTCGATGTGTATTATACGATTATAAATCTGAATAAAAATTAATAATTATATGTATATATATATATATATATATATATATATATATATATATATATATATATAGGATTTGAATTAAATGAAAACTCGATCTTAAAGAGAAAAGCATTAAACTCAATCTCAACCCTTAGATCAAACTTATTATATATTTGAATTAATTAAATAAAAAAGATATAATGGTATTTTTCTCACACTCCCTCCATATAAATATTTGATTTTATTTACCTATGCATAAAATATTCACCTCTCTTCTCTCTCATATTTCCTCTTTTCTCTCTCCTCTCTCCTTTGTTATCTTTTATCTCTCCTCTCTCCTCTCTTTATATATATAATTTATATATTTGATTTTCTAGAATACTACATATGTGTAGTGTTTTATTTTTTAGTTAAAAAAATATTTTTTAAAATATTACAACTACAAAAATGTATATTTTCATACAAAAAAAAGTCATATTTTTTTAAAAACAAAAAATATGCACATGTGTATTAACCATATTTTCAACCATAATAAAAACATTAAACATGTGTAATTTTATACAGAATATCAAAATTACCAAAACCACACTACACATGTGTAGAATAAAAATGTACAAATTTTACAACAGACAATACACTTGGTCTAAGCACTACTATAAGATCTGAAAAACTACACATGTGTAGTAATAAACATGTACAAGTTTTACTGCGTAAAATACACTTCGTCAAGCAAACATCTATAATATCTGAAAACTACACATGTGTAGTATTAAAAATGTACAAATTTTACTGCCTAAAGTACACCTTGTCAAGCAACACCTATAAAATCTGAAAGAGTACACATGTGTAGTATAAAAATTGTACAAGTTTTAGTGCATAAAGTATGCATTGTCAAGCAATACCTATAATGCGCATATTTTTTGTTTTTTTAAAAAATATGACTTTTTTTGTATGAAAATTATACATTTTTGTAGTTGTAATATTTAAAAAAATAATTTTTTGACCAAAAAATAAAACACTACACATGTGTAATATTCTGAAAAATCAAATATATAAATTATATATATAGAGGAGAGAGGAGAGAGAAGAGAAAAGACAAAGTCAATTATACCCCTCAAAGGGTAAAAGAGTAAATTTACTCTTAAAAACCCCAATAAAATATTCACCTTTAATTGTGGACCACATGTTTTTTCTGATTAATTAATTAAAATCTAAAATAACTTTGATCTAACGGTCCACGTAGGGTTTAAGAGTTTTTCTCTTTAAGATCGGGTTTTCAAATATTCAAACCCATAGGAGACGGACGTGAGATTGTGAGAAAGATAGGAAGGATTCTTAACGCTTATCAAATAAATTTATGGTTAAGATCTAGTGATCTCACTTTTTGATTAAAACTTGCTAAATTAAAATTAAAAGAGTAAAAAAGGAATTGACTACATTCATTGATTTTTGGGGGGTTAATCAAGTTTCACAATCTTCTTGAAAATCGAATAATTTTAAACGTTTAATTTTTTTTAAAAAAAACATAAAATTGACAATTTTATTATCTTTAATCTGCTTATAGTATCGTTATAGTTTTTTTAGAAAAAAATTTACATGGTAAGTGATTTTTATGCTGGATACGTGATTATGCAGTTGGTCCTTTGATTATGCATGTTAAATGAAGATCCGTGATTTTCATATAACATGGTCTGTGATTATTGGTCCGTGATTATGCATTTGGTCCTTGATTATGTGTCTTAAAATACGGTATGTGATTTTCATATAATGCGGTCCGTAATTTTTGGTCCGTGATTATCTCGGTGGTCCTTAATTACTTACGGGTGCTAAATGTGAGTCTGTAATTTTATGAAGCACGACCTGTAGTTTTATACGAACCATTTTACCCCTTACTCAGATTACACGTGGCGCATTCTGGTGGCTTCCTACACTTCTCAATTTAATATTCTTTGTACAATAACTGCCCCTATATATTGTAAATTACACCAAATTAGATAGGAAATTGTTTTAGAGACCGTTTGGTAATCTCTAAATCATTAAGGTAGTGTTTGTTTTTCCTAAAAAAGCTCTTCTTATCTCTTATGTCTGCGCCGCGCAGACGTGGACCAAGCTCTTTTTGAGCTCTTCTAACCTCTTCATCCTTACCCACCCTTCACATCTGATGAACCAAGGTACCCTACCCCAAAGCCACGCCTCCCACCTCCGTCGGCCTCCCGCCGCCGCCGCCTCCACCTCCGTGTCTTCTCCTTCATTTCGCGAACAAAGCTTCCCTACCCACGATCCAAGATCTGAGCCCTTCTCTTTCACTTCGCGACCATAGGCGACCTACCGCCGCCTCCAAAACCCTTCGTCCTCCAAAACCCTAGGCTCGCGACCTACTGTCGCCCTCCTAAATCCGCGGTGGTGGTACTCCGCTCGTGACAGCTGCAACCACCGCTTCAATCGCATCCCTTCCACAGCTGAAACCCTAGGGCTGCGGTGGTGACTGATGGTGGTTCGATGATGGTGATAGCGGTGGTGGTACTCAACGATGGTGCTTCGTCTCCCAACTCTTCTCGTGATGGTGACAGCGGTGGTGGTACTCAGCTCGTGATGGTGGTTCGACGATGGTGACAGCCATGGGACGGTCGTGGGTTAGGGTTGGGGTTGTGAAAATTTTTGAAAATGGGAAGAGGTCTCCCAAAGAGGTTTGAAAATATTGAAAAACAAACACCCCCAAAAGCTCTTCTTGCAGGAGTTTGGTCCACCTCTTCTGCAAAAGAAGTCTGCAGATGTGGTCCGCAGACCGCAGACGTTTTGCCTTTGAAAAAACAAACACCACCTAAGTGTTGAGTCAGTAAAATATCTTAATCGTTAAAAGGCTTTGAAGTAGTAAGGGTTGAACTAGTTAACACTGTAGAGTTGAACATCTGAATAACTATGCAGAGAAGAAAATGTCGTCGGAGAGGAGATGCCTTCGTCATTGACGTAGAGAAGAGGTGTTCGTCAGAGAGAAAAAGATGTCGTTAGAGAGGATTGGAGAGGGTGGAGAGGAGTCAACCTCTTTATTTTTTTTCTCATTCAGACATATATCCATATCTGATCCATTTAAAATTCCATATGTTTATTCTGGCATTTCTTTTCGTTCGAATGATTGAAACAAACAGTATGAATTTGACTGATTCAGACATAATCTTATTCAGATTCATTCAGACTCTACCAAACACTTGATATTAAAATATTAGTTAAAGTTTACTAGTGTTGATATCCAACCTTGTTACAAAATAATTTAATAAAAAGTAGACTTTGAAATTTTAAAGTTTGAACCATTAACGCGTATATTATTCCTTTTAATCAACTACATCCACTATTTGTGTAAAATATTCAATGCATTTCTTTCTTGACAAGATACCAATTTATTTGGAAGTTTGCGGTTGTGTAGCAATCACATGGTAGAATAATTGTTCCAAGTGGTAAATTTATACTAATATATAATTGTCCTACACATGCATTTAGAGTTAGAGATAAAACTAGAAAAGTGAAACAATTATATAAACAAAATCATATAATATCATGATACTAATAAATAAAAATAATTATAAATATTTTTATTATTCTAGAGTAATTGTTTATTTGGTTATTAATATTTATTAAATAGTTATAATCATAGTTATAGATTATAGATTATGAACATAACAAATAGTTAATACATTATCAATCAAATAAATTTAGATAAAAACTAAATTACATTCGATCCATATAGTTTAAATGTTTTATTTATTTTAACTTAAAATAAAATTTGTTATTAATGTAGCTCTTCTGTTTTAAACAACTGACAATTTCGTCTCTCAATCATAATTATTCCAACAGTAACTCATGTAGTTTAAACAACTAACTGGTTTAGGTTTGAAGGCTAAAATCATTAGAAATTAGAATATTTATGGTTGGGATACAACTGTTAGTTCATTATACTATAAGGGCTAGATAGATATAATTTTTTATTTTAAGTTGAAATAGTCAAAACACTTAAAACATAAGAGTTAAAAGTGTAATGTACTCTAAATAAAATTAAGAGTAAATTGGCAAAATAATCCATATGATTTGACTAGTACTGCATTTTAGTAAACATTTTTAACATATATAACCTTTAAGTCAAAATAAATCTAAATAGTGTATATCTTATCTTACTTTAACTAATAAATAAATGTTTTATAAGGACACTTGGCGAATTCCTAGAGCACCTTGAGTTTTTTTTCGCGTCTCTCTCTCCTATTAAATATATCATATATTAAATATTAAATATACTTTTAACACAATTTTAAATTAAAAATAAGACTTTTTTTAATACATTAAAAATATTTTAATATTAAAAACCACGCTTTTGTAAAAAAAACCAAATTATTATAAAATTTAGAATTTTTAATAATAATTTTACAAAACGAAATATTAAAAGAAACGAACTTTTAAAAAATTAGTGTTCAAAAAAATAATATAATTATTTTATTATTTAATATATGAAATCATATTTAATCATATTTTACGTTAAAAATCATCTTATATAGTTTAAATTTTTATTCATCTCGTATAATACACGATGTATTAACCTAGTGTTATACATATAGAAAGGTTTGAAACTATAATTTATGAAACTTATTCACTAATCGTAAAATAACAACAAATCAAATGAAACATTCGGACAATTTACTCTAAAATTAATTTTTAACTTCCAAAATAAACTTATTTTTTATTTAAAAGTTTATATTTAATTCGTTAAACATCATGTTCATTATTCAAAATTTCAAATTACTAAAAACACGCTAATTCCTTCCCTTCCACCTCCCCCTCTCCATCACCAAGTCCCACCCTCTTACTCAGTCACCATCCGCCACCCCATTAACAAAAAGTCAAAGAACTCACCAATTTTGAAAAAAAAAAAAAAATCCCAATCCTGGACTCATTGATAGATCTAAAATTGTCCCAAATCTGTCATGATCCCGCCATCTTTCAATTGGGTTTTTGCAGCGGCGGAGCTTGGAAATTTCGGCCGAAAAATTAACACTACGGACGGAAGGGCGGAAAAGGGGCGGTCGCCATGACCCAAAGAAGCTTCGCCCATGGGTTTTTGATTTCTTCATTTGTAAAGCATCTATATGAAATTACAAGAGATGACGACGCACCATTGTAACAGCGTCAGTTTATGGTGTTGTCGGGTTTGTTAAGGGGGGTGGGGAAAGGAGGGTGTAGCTGGTTCCGGGTAGAGATGATGGTGGTTCCACATGACGACGACGGTGGTGTTGCCGGGTTCCTTGAAACTTGGGTTCCAAGTGACAATAATGGTGTTATTGTCTGGTTACATGTGAAGAAAAACATATACGAACACGAAGAAGATGAGCTCGACCTTAGGATGACGTGATGGGATGTGATCAGGAGTAGTAGTCGGAGGTGACGATGGCACTCGATGTGTATTATACTATTATAAATCTGAATAAAAAATAATAATTATATATATAGGAGACGGATCCAATACATAAAAACTTTAACGTGAGATTGTGAGAAAAATAGGAAGGATTCTGAACCCTTATCAAATAAATCTATGGTTAAAATATAGAGGCCGTTTGGTAATCTATAAATCATTAAGTGTTGAATCAGTAAAATATCTTAGTTAAAAGGCTTTGAAGTAGTAAGGGTTGAGCTAGTTAACACTGTAGAGTTGAACATCTGAATAACTATGCAGAGAAGAAAATGTCGTCGGAGAGGAGATGCCTTCGTCGTTGCCGTAGAGAAGAGGTGTTCGTCAAAGAGAAAAAGATGTTAGAGAGGATTGGAGAGATTGGAGAGGAGTCAACCTCTTTATTTTTTTTCTCATTCAAACATATAACCATATCTGACCCATTTAAAATTCCATATGTTTATTCAGACATTTCTTTTCATTCGAATGATTGAAACAAACAGTCTGAATTTGGCTGATTCAGACATAATCTTATTCAGATTTATTCAGACTCTACCAAACATTTGATATTAAACACATTAGTTAAAGTTTACTAGTGTTGATATCCAACCTTGTTACAAAATAATTTAATAAAAAGTAGACTAGAAATTTTAAAGCTTAAACCAATAACGCGTATATTATTACTTTTAATAAACTACATTCACTATTTGTGTGATAAGTGATCAAGTAGGGAGCCGATTAGACGTGTATATTAGCCTACGAGGTTATTACTTTTTGTATTACACGGAATAAATATAAAATATTAAATAATTAAAACTAATAATTTAGATATTATAAAATAATATTTTGATATAAAATGATTACGCTATGTATTAAAAATATTTTAAGTAAAAAACAATAATTAAAAAGTTTAATAGCTACATAATTTGTATTTGACCTTCTTTTATAGTACAAGAAGTTAATATACTATTTTTGTAATTATTAAATTTCTTTCAACGACTAACAAATACTTAAAAATGGTTTTACATAAAATGAATAAATTTAAGATGTTACAAACCATTAGTTTTATGAAAATTTTATATGTTAGATATCATATCAATCGTTATTGAAAAAGTAAATTATTAAGAATTAAAAATAATAAATATTTAAAAATTATAAATTTTATTTTAAAATAAGATATAATTGAACTTAATTATGATTGTTGAGTTATAATAAATTATTAAAATAAAAAGATTTATATTTTCACATTTAATTATTTAAAATCATTGATATTAAGAGAATTAATAAAGTAATATTTTAATATCGTAATATACTAGAATTTCAAGGGCCTTTGGCAACGGTTGTTTTTCTTTTGGTTATGATGATTCAAATGAGATTCGTGTTCCCAAGAGGTCCCTCTTGCAAAATTGAGTCTTTACGACTTATTTACGAATGGGTGTTTCTTTATGTTGAAAATTAACGACCGATTCTGTGTTTTGTGACGGAGTCCATTACGTACTCCGATCAGATCAGTTCGACCTCCTATGGTCATTTATCGTTGGTTAATATGAGCTTAACCTACTTGATAGAGTGATTGACTTTTACAGAAGAGGTATTGGGTTTAAATTCATACAATAGAAGAATATTTGAGAGCAAGTTTTAGACTATGAGTATGATATCATTGTAGTTAAAAAAATTAAGAATTTAGTCTCTTGCACTAGTTGTCTTGGAATCTGAATTAGCATTTAATATTCAGTCTGCGTTTTTTATTACTTATTATATAGTTTTTATTTTATTGAATATTTACTTTTCTAAAACAGTTATATATTGTATTTGCAAATTTATAATACTGTTATTTTTTTAATAACATAAGAACTCACTTACATAGTAAACCCTCAAGTCTTTCTAATACCTAACTAGTCAGAGTGAATATATAAAGCGCAATTGCTAGCAGGTGGGTGACCTCCTAAGAAAAGGGCGCATCTACATTAATAAAAAAAGAAGAAAAAACCTACATCTTTATATTTATTTCAATATGAGAGCCAAAATAATAAGATGTAGTTATTCAGTTAACGTAATAAATATGTGTTAACAAAGGAACCACACCCTATACATACACACATATAGTGGGTATGGATAATTTGAAACTAGTTATTCGAGTGAAAAGCACGAAAACCTTGCAAAAATCATGTAATTTTTTTTAAATTCTTTTTACAGTTTTGTAACACTATTTGACACATTTTCATTAAAAAAAAAGTCAAGTAGATATTTTTTGTCACACCCCGGGCTCTCAACGACTCGGACGCTGTGATCCAAATTGGTTTCATGGATATGTCTCGGTCAGAGTTTATTACTCTTTTTCATATGTGTAAAGCGGAATCGTTATTCCATGAATTCATAATTTTCAAATAATTCACATGCATGGATGTGAAAACCGTTATTCATTATTTGTAAATAGTTCATACGCGTGGGTATGAAAAATCACGTTTTCAACGTTTGTTAATAATTTTTCAGAATAACTTTTCAGGATTTTATAAAGCTTCATACGCATAGGAAGGAACACCATCATTTCAATTTATAGTAAACCGGATTTTCACAACATATTATTACAAATCATTTTCTAATATCCGGTTTATATGTGACTTGGAGGCATAGCTCCATGGTCTCACCACAAGATCTTATTCAAGACAACATAGGCCAAGAATCTCTAATATTGCTTCTCTTTTACATTTCGTTATTACCTGAAAAGTTTTTGAAAATAAAACGTCAACATAGTGTTGGTGAATACAAATAACAGGCTCGATATGTAAACATAACATGTTCGGTCCTTTAACCATAAGAAAGAGTAAGTCGGTTAATCTTTTTCATGGATTTACATAAATTTTTTTTAAAAAATCCATTCAATGTATTTTTTTTATAAAAATATGTCAAACAATGTTACAAACCTGGAAAAAAAATTTTATAAAAATGTTTTTTTTACATTATTTTCATAGTTTTTACACTAAAATGTGGGTTTTATTTTATTAATTCCCTATACATAGTAATCAAGCATTCTACATATTCAAAATTAACAATCTAATATGGTCTAAAACTCTACATAGTGCTGCTAGCTTTTAAAGTTTTGTCTTCCAAAAAAATAAAATAAAACTTCTAAAATTATTGTTTTCATTTGTATTTAACAGCTGGCATTATTGTTTGAGATTTGACGGTTGACAGGCGGGAATTTTCCGTGAATTTGATGTTAATACTCCGTATTAACTTTTTTTTTTTTTTTTTTTTTTTTTGAACGGCTTGGTACAACGACACCCAATATTTAATACTCCGTATTAACTAAGAACCATGTAAAAACGCACATCAATATTTTATACATTTTTTATATTCACGTGCTTAAAAATTTAGTAAAAAGCGTGACAGGATAAATTTATAAAAAAATTATAAAGTATGATCCAACTGTAATCACTTAAAATCATAACCTTAAAGTGATTATAGTATGATGAAAATAATAGATTCGAGTGTTTTTGAAATCAATCGATTCTGAATAATTATAAGGTTTTCTGAGTGTAGGTTTTCTATCAATTGATGGTACTTTACTTAGCGGTTAAAAAAGAAAAAGGAAAAAAAAACTCTATTAAGTATTAACATATCTTAACCATCCAATTCTTATGATTGAATGGTTAGTTTTTAACAATAAACCACCTAAATCGTGTGTTCTGCTATAGTGCTATTAACCATGGTCAAGAATGTATCTTTAAAAAGATATTTCTAATCAACTATCTATCAGAATAACGTTTGTTTTTAAAAGAGTAAATTACAGTTTTGTCTTATGTGGTTTAACTGTACTTACTATTTAAACTTAAAATAAAATCTTCTATCAATAAAGTCATGGGTTTAAAGAACTAACGTTTTTTTGCCCCCAACCATAGTTAGGTTTGGGAGCCAAAATCATTAAAAAAGTTAACTTTATGGGCTAAAAATGTTAGTTGTTTAAAACATAGTGGTTCTATCAATAGAAAATTCTACCTTTGGTTCAAATAGTTAAAATAGATATAACACATGTGACAAAACGTAATTTACTCTTTTTAAAAACATAAAAAGCCCATCGTAAGAAGATTGAAAACATCTTCACATCTATTTTATTTATGTTCAATTATATCTTACTAGGTTATTAACCCGTATACAACACGGAGTCGTATAAAAAATAAGCATTTATTAAATTGATCACTTATAAAAAATTAGATATAAATACATCAAATTTTTTAACAATTTCTAAAAAGAAAAATAGTACATTTTACAAATTTTTAAACACTTCTTTATATACAAGATTGCATTTACTTCTTACAAAAAGAATATTGTAATAAATATGTGATATGATGAAAATTATGTATTACATATAATAATAAAAGATAACACATTAAAGTTTCCCTTATAATGTTTGATTAATTTCATCTAAGAAAAAATAAATAAAAAATCACTAATACTTTTATTGTTTAATTTTATTGCACCATTATACATTTTAGTAACCGTGTTATATATCGTGTATTATATGTAGTAATTTGAAAAAAAAAATCAAATAAAAAAAATTAGTAATTCAGATTTAAAAATTATGAAAAGATCAAATAATTTTTTGTTGGTTAACTTGAACATTGAAGTAATGGAAAAGTAAGATTGAAAGAGAAAATTTAATAAATAAGATGCAAATAACCAAGTAATTATTTTTGTGTGAAATTGAAAATATATAAGCACATTAACTTAATTAATTTACCTCATTTAAAGTATGAATTAATTAAATTTATTAAATGAAATTAATTTTTAAAATGCCTAGAATTAATATAGTGTTGACATGTGGTACACATATGATGTGGATAACCTAAAATGATGACATGTGACACACATATGATATGGATAGCCTAAAATGATGACATGTGACCAAATTGTTACTCTTTTATTAGGTAGTATAGATATAGATGCATATTTTTAATTCATCATAATAAAAAATAACCGAGAATGATAAGTCCAACTCTGTGATGTCTTCTCGGTTTTATTTTGTTTTTTTTTCTTTGTCCTTTTAGGTGTTTTTCTCTAGTCTTTCTCTCAATATAAATAAGCGAAACATGGCAGATATTTTTTTTTTCACTTCTTTATCATTGAATAATAGTGATATTATATATGGATATTAAGATATTTAAACGAATTCTATTATAAGTTATTCTTATATTTTCTAAATAATTACAAATTAATATTTTTATTTAATTTATATGATCATGCAATATATGAATTTTCTATGGTTAATACCATTTAATAAAATATGCAATACATTTAATAAAATGCTGAGACCACCTGCAAAACCTTTTGTTGCCGTTATTATGTATTCAATGGCGGATCTAGAAAATTCTCCTATGACAACCGGAATTTTTTAGGCGATTGTTTGTGGTTAAATATTTATTTTCTGAACCGGTTTAAATCGCGTCGGGTCACCCAAATAAATGATAAAACTAAATTAAATCACAAATATATAATACAAATTGCATCTTATTGATTAGAATGATATGTTAAAATTGGTTTTCTTTCGACAAAATCCAGAAGAAAACTATTAAAAATCAATAAATTCGAGAAGATGGTGAATGTTCAAGTTTTCTTTTAAAAATTTGAATAAGCTAAATATACAAATTATTCCTTAATCAACCAATTTTCTTATCATGTTAGTAAGTTTCGAGGACACATTGGTATTGAAAATTACTTTAAAAAAAAGAAATCTAAACAAATACGCAATCATAATTCATAAAGTATGGTCAAAACCTAATAAAATAAAAACAAAGTTAAATTCAATATACAAATTAGGTCATTATTTTCTAAGTGGTTAGGAGTGATTGGGTATTAAGCTAATTGTTAATTGGTAATTAGGCTTTATAATGAGTAATGAATATTGGGTTATTTAGATATTAATTTTATTAGTTTTGGTTTTAAAATAGCTTTAAATTGAGCTTCATTTGGATCGTTAAAATTTCATGTGAGTTGGTTACAAAATTTTTAAAGATAGATCGAAATCAGATTGTATATATGACACTAAAAAAAGTTTATAAAGTTGGTATAATCCCACACCCCCAATATGTGGGTTCCCCTGCTCAAGAGCGACATACCGTAGTAGTAAAAAACAATTAAAATGGCAACATGAGTATATATAGCAATCGATCTAATTGAGAGTAAGGTAATATTCTCTTTTCCAAAAAAATATCTCTAAACATCATAAAGATAATAAATTAAGTTTTTACAAAATAGTATAAATTAGATTTTAATAATTCAAATATGACCCGTTAGTGATTAGTCGATATCTATGATAATAATTTAAATAATAATAATAACATCAACCTTTACTTTTGCTAACAAAAACAATCCAACAACATAGTAGTTATTAATTTACATTTTATTTTCACTCGATTTTGCTCACGGGTGAAAAATAGTGATATGAATATAATACTAGAATTACACTCGGTAACATGCTTTTTTTAATAACGATGTTCTTACGTACCACGTATGCTGTCTTAACCGGGCCCACCGGGCAGGGGTAAACCCTGTGAGATCGAACCTGAGATAAATATACGCTTCCTAGATGCGCGAGAACCCCATTAAATAGGTAAACCCTTGCCCTCCCATTGAGATTGAACCCGAGATAAATCTCAAGCTGACCGTTCCCTTGGTGTCCTTCAAAACTTGCATTCAAATGGATTTGAACCACTGAACCTTTACTGTGAAAGAGAGAGCTCTAACCATTGGGTTGAAAATTAATTAAGCTTATTTAAAAACCAACCAAGGGCTTCTAGCCTAATAGTTACCCTTATAACTCTTCTATAGAAGGTCTTGGTTCAAATTTATTGGGTAAAAATTCATGATATTTGCTAATGGTTTATTTAGCCTAATAGTTGTGGGCTTACTCCTATTATTGACTAAGACCTTAAAGTGTCAAATTCGATACGACGGTTGAAACTCATTTGTTCCAAGACGTTCAAGAAAAAAGTTTGTCTAAGTGCATGTTTGGGATTCCATTTAAAATTAACTTTTTAACTTATTGACTTAATGAAAAAGTTATTAAGTTAAAAAGCTATTTGGTAATTTAAAAAACACTTTTAGTTTTAACTTTTTGAACAGTGTTAAAAAGTCATTTTTAAGAAGCTACTTTTTCTGGCTTTTTAACTTTTTATGACTAAAAAGTCATTTTTTGACCTTTTCATACACAAAAGCTAATCCAAACATATTTTTAAAAACTTCATTTCAAAAAGTCATAAGTTCATAAGCACTTTTAACAAAAAGTCCTTTTAAACTTAATAAGCAATCCCAAACATGCCCTAAGACTAATATCATAAATTTTTAGGCGTGAGACGTTGTAATTTTGATCAATTTCATCTAATTAGGCTAAAATCGGGAAAAGAATCACTTAAGAAATTAATTGATTTACCCGCCGTTTTCAGTAATAATCCCTTTTACGTACTTTCATCAAGAATCACATTAACCATCTTCATACATGAGTCCTGACCCTTCATCTTCTCTGCTCAAAACCCTCTCTAACATCCATTGATTCTTCATCACTATGAACACCTTCAATCTACCTGTTGCCAAAAGAACTCGATCACAAAGACAGCTTCTTGATCAAGGTACCACATTTCTTGTTCTTGCTTGGTTGATAATCTGTTCATGTTTTTGTTTTACTGTTGAATTAATGCTGACTGATCGTAATCTGTTTATGTTTCTGTCATCTTGTTCTTGAAATCTTGGATGAATATCTGTTTATGGTAATTGTTTTAGGGTTTAATGGTGGGATCAATTCTGGGTTTTGTGGTTCTGCAAGTAAAAAATCTCGAAAAAGAAACAGAGTAACAGGGTTTGCTCAGGCTGGTATTAAACAGGAAGATCATGAAGTTATCTATCTTGATGATGATGATGATGATGATGATGATGGTGGTGGTGGTGGTGATGGTGAATGCAAGATCAATAACAGAGCTTCTGAAACAAATACTCCATGTGGTAATGGCTGCTATAATCTTTATATTATCGTGTTCGTGTGTTACTAGTTCGTGTACGTTTGCTATTTTCTAACAAACAAAAAACCTTGATGACAGGGGTGTTGCGGTTTTTAGGTTAAACCACATACTATTTTTTAAACCGGTTATTTATTTTTTGTAAATAACAACCAAACTGTTAAAAACGGTTTGTTAAAAGCGAACCGTTAAAAACGGTTTGTTGATGGTTTGGTTTTGTAGTTTGGGCTCGTGAAGCTTTTAAAGAATTGTTCAAGATATGGTATGTAATATATGACAAAAAATTATTCACAATAATAACAAACTGTCTAGAATTTTAAGATAATAAAATACAAATTATTCAAATGACACAAAATAAAGTAGTGGTTGACTGGTTGCTCCACATTTTCTTTCGTCTTATTTACGTTTTTGTAGTTTTGACATTGAAACTATCATAAAGTTGTCTAGGAGAAAAAACAAGAAGATACAAAAGGAATCTAAATACATCACTATTTATTGTTGAACTAATATATATAATTAGATAAACTTAATAAGAAATATTTAAAAAATTTAAAATATATTTAAATGTAGGTTTTATTTGGTTAGTTTTTTTATAGACCATAAACCAAACCGTTGAAAATTTTAAAACCATTAAAACAAAAAAAAAAGAACACAAAACCAAACTGATGACTGGCTTGGGGTGGTTTTGTGGTTTTAGAGCCATAAACACCCCTACTGAGTTGATGAAGCCAAGAATCAATGTATTTAATATGGATTTTTATTATTTTTAATGATCTTTGTTTGAAATTAAATGCAGAACCAGATGATAAGATCAAAGGTTATGGCTCAGCTAGTCCTTTTAAAACTGGAAAACATCTGTACTTTGTTTACTCTGACTCAGATGAAGATGATACAGTTGTCAATCTTGAAGAAGAAGAAGGTGATGCTTTTAATATTTGATCTGGTGACTTAGGTTTATTGTTCATGAGATATATACTAATTTAACATGTAGAAAATTTCCTATTATCGATTTTATACAAATGATTTATTATTATTTTAAATATTATATGTGTATGGTATTTTTGAGACCAAAACATATCTAAGATTTTAAATTTTGGATGACAAATAGTCACCCATTACTCAACTCTATTAGAGAATATATTATTGTAAACTATTAGGGTTTAGTTATGTTAAAGTCCACAGGATGAGATCGGTATGGGCGGGTTGGGTTGGGTAAAGGGTCAGAACGGGTGTATGTTACGATGAGTTTTAAACAAAATCAGTTTGGGTTTGAATGGGTTATTTCAAATAATATCAATTTCGTTGAAGTT
Source organism: Mikania micrantha (assembly GCA_009363875.1). Classification (NCBI taxonomy): domain Eukaryota; kingdom Viridiplantae; phylum Streptophyta; class Magnoliopsida; order Asterales; family Asteraceae; genus Mikania; species Mikania micrantha. Next base: position 49,483,443 of record CM018689.1, on the reverse strand, counting down.
AAATAGGAGCTGTATTTAAACAAATAATTTATTTGAATAATTTTTAATGATTTTCTCATCAAATATATTATTAATCATTCTTACACGTTTGAATCTATTGTATTCATATAGTTTTTAAGTTACCGATTTTGACACGTATTGTGTTAAGGTGTTACCCATCTCAACTCGTTACATGTCATAATGCTACCAATTCAACCCAAAATATAACAAATGTTTACCCAAATCACTCATTTATATTGCTGTGGGTCAAGATTTTCATGTTTAGTTTTAAGGTTTCAAGATTGTACTGCTTTATTTTCTATATAAGTTTATTTGTATGAATGTTAAATTCACAACAGATGCTGATGAAGATCTTCAAACATCATCCAAACTTCACCATGGAAATCAAAATCAAAACAGTACAGAAGCAGTCTTATGTCTTTCTACTGAAGATGAGTCATCTAGTGAAAGTGAGAAGGATGATTTGGGTCTTCTTTTTTCATTGCTAAACAAGAGGCAATCTTCTTTGGAAAATGAAATTAATCATTTGGAACAAAAAATGAAAATGAAGAATAATTGCGAAAGCCCAACCGACGAATCGAGTGATAACAATGTTCATGAAAAAACAGTTGATGAGCCTAAAGAAGAAGATAGTGACATGGATGGTAAGTTTCTTTGATATCTTGCAACATTATCTTAATCATAATGCAGAATATCAATATGTTTACTCAATAGATAACTCATTTTCAGATGAGCCATTTGTCATTTTTGAAGAATCCATGAAGCTGCATCAGCCTACACAAAACAGTAAGGAAAAGATATGTTCAGAGAAGCATCCATCCGGCCGCAAAACAGACTTGAAAAAAACAGATCAGAAACCAACGGATGAATCGAGTGAGATAAAAGTTAGTGAAAAACCGAATGCAGAATGCAAAATAAAAGATTGTTACATGAAAGTTGATAAAACAAATCGGGTCAAAGATAAAAAATCTAAGATGGGTGGTAAAAGAGATTATAATGGCCGTCTAGATGATATTTTGGACTCGATTATTAGTAATGAAAGTGTTCATTGCAAAAAGGAAAATGATTGTCTTCCTTTGAAGTTCAGATTTGATGACAGCGACGATGAATCGAGTAAAAAAACTGATGAATCAAATGGTGAAGACTTGTTCCTAGAGATGGAGTTTGCTTTTAATTGTGATGAAATTGGTTCCTATAAAATTCCCAAGGTTAGTTTTGTCATCTTTTTTTGTTTTTGTTTTCTTCTCTACTGCAAGTGTAACTACATATTTTCTGTTTATGAAGGATGAGAATATAGAGACCGATGAGTATTACGACGATTTTGACCCTTGCGAAAGAGGTGTGCATAATGATATATACCTTGAAGAGCAAACAGGCTTGAGATGTTGTTTATGTGGAGCTGTTCTTCTTGAGAGCAGATATGTGTTGCAGAAGCTAGTGAGTAACTTCATCTGAATTATATGATATATCTTTTATCAGTTTTACACGCTCCATTTGCGGTGCACGTGTATAATGTACATATGTGTGGGCCCTCAAGGGACAAAAGTAAAATTGGACTAATTTTAATGTTATTTTACTTATTTTATGAAAATAACTTTAAAAGCGTTGGGATGATCAACTTCAAACGATAACTTTGAGCTGCGGACTCCTTCGGAGCAGCCTTTCTATCTCAACTGGGATAGGGGTAAGGTTTGTGTCCATCCTCCCCCCAGACCCTAGGGAATAGTGGGATAATACTGGGTAAGTTTGTTAGTTTATTTAGTTTTATGACAAGCTGCAACAAAACAACATTGTATACTAAAAGCCTTCTAAATCCTAAATATCTAGATTCTAACTATTCAAAATCTTGATCATTTGCTAAAAAAATTACATTGTATACTGCAGGCAACATATGCACCAGATAGGTCGAGAAGAAGCCATCGTTTCGATGAACAACAGTTTTTAAGTTATGATGACCCATATTCCATGGATTCAGTTTTGAACCGTTATGACATATGCAAGCAGACCAAAGGAACAGTCTGGGAACTCATCCCATCCAACATCCGGGCACATATGTATCCCCATCAACAAGAAGGGTTTGAGTTCTTATGGAAAAATTTGGTAGGATCGATCGAGCTCCCTAGATTACAGGCGCTTGGTCCATGTGGTCGTGGTGGTCGTGGTGGGGGCTGCATCATCTCACATGCTCCTGGCACTGGTAAAACATTCTTGACCATTGTATTTATGGAGTCATTTCTCAAAAAGTTTCCCAAATGTTGTCCTGTCATAGTTGCTCCTGCTAGCATGCTTTTAACATGGGAAGCAGAATTCAAGAAATGGCAAGTTGGGTTTTCTTTTATTAACCTTCAAAACGCGGAGACGTTAAGAAAAGAGAAAATCATTGGCAGTTCTAGACGAAATAAAGATTATATTCGCGCTTTAAAGATACAATCTTGGATCAATGGTGGAGGTGTTCTTGGAGTAAGCTACAACTTGTTTGAAAAACTAACTAGAATTTCATACAAAAAGAACACAGATAATGAAAAGTTAACAACATGTTTGATGGATATGCCTGGATTAGTTGTTCTTGATGAAGGACACACGCCTCGTAACCAAAACAGCAAAATCTGGAACACACTTTTGAAGCTAAAAACCAAAAACCGAGTGATTTTATCAGGAACACCTTTCCAAAACAATTTCAGAGAGTTGTTCAATACCTTACGAATAGTAAGACCTGAATCAGCCAAAAGTATTTTGAAAGAAAAGTTATTTGCAGACATGATTCAAAAGAAGAACATGAAGAAATGTAGAAATAGATCAACTTCTGAAGATATTGAAAAGCTTAAAGAGATCATTTCGCCTTTTGTTCACGTTCACAAAGGACATATTCTGGAAAGCAAGCTTCCTGGTTTGAAACAAAGTGTCATTCTTCTAAACCCATCTTCATATCAGAACAAATTTATAAAAAATTTGGGAGTTTCAGCCAGCACTTTTGAGTATGAACATAAAGTTGCTTTGTTGTCGGTTCATCCGTCATTGATCCTTCACTGCTTCTTATCAAAGAATGAAGAAAATACTATAAACAAACAAGAACTTGAAGATAGGAAACTGCAGCCTAAATTTGGTGTCAAAACAAGGTTTATTATGGAGCTGATTCGCCTCAGTCTGTCACTAAACGAAAAAGTGTTGATCTTTAGTCAGTATATCCATCCATCTGAGTTGTTACAGGACCAAATCGCGTGCACTTTCGGTTGGGACATTGAACAACAGGTCACACTCATAAAAGGAAACATAAGCCAGACTCGCAGACAGTATATCATAAATGCATTCAACGACCCCAAGAGTGAACTGAAAGTGCTGTTAGCATCTACAAAGTGTTGTTCTGAGGGGATTCATTTGTATGGTGCTTCGCGGGTGGTTCTTTTGGATGTTGTTTGGAACCCATCTGTTGAAAGACAAGCCATCAGTAGAGCTTACAGGCTCGGGCAGAAGAAAGTGGTCTACACGTATCATTTGATGGCTGCTGGTACCACTGAAGAGGAGAAGTATGACAGACAGGTCGAAAAAGGGCGGTTAGCCGAGATGGTGTTTTCTTCGGCTTCCATTGCTGATGGGGAACCGAAGAACAAGGTGAATGTGGATGATAAAATCTTGCAAGAAATGATGGAAAATAAAGAATTGAAAGATATCTTCAATAAGATCAGGTATATATCCTGAGAATCAAATATGAGTTTGATTGAAAGTTTTAGTTTTTAAGGTACCCTTTTTGAGTTCTTACAACAAGAACATGAAACTTTGATTTTTGTTATTGATAGAAAGATCTTGACTCAAGATTCAGTTTTTGATCATTCTAAGGTCTTAGAAATTGTGGGTTATCAACAATTGGAAGATATGTATGGTGATCAGGTTTCTTGGAAATCAAACAAATAGTTAAACTTCAAGTATATATAGTGTTTAATTTTTTTTTTTTGAACAGCTAAAAAACTTTAATACCAAAAAAACATACAGTACAAAGAATTATCTCCACCAATTACATATTAAGAATTTTAAAAGAGACCCAATCCTCCCAAGATACATTAATTTTCTTTGATCTATTTGTAATCCACAAGAAGCTTTGGCTCTTGATCTCTTCCACCAGTTTAAAGAAAACCTGAACTTTGCCATTAAAAACCTTCTCATTCCGTGTTCTCCATAGGCACCAACAAGCGGTTATTATTATTCCATGAATGACCTCTTTCTTGCACTCATTGATAGTCAGAAATTTGTAAATATTTGGTAAGTCTCTGACCCCAAAAGCATATATCTGTGGAATCCGGCACCACTGAGAAATGAATTGCCAGACCGTTTGAGCCAGATAACATGAAGTAAACAAGTGGTTTGCAGACTCGTCAACCTCATGGAAAATAGGACACAAAGATGACCCAACCAGCACCTTTCTTCGAAACAGACCGTCCTTTGTAGGTAACCTTCCGAGATCCGCCCGCCACATCAAGACATTGGCCTTCAAAGGTACCCAGTTGCACCAGTGGATCGAGAAGGCCATTGGTACCCGCTTTGCTAGACTAATTCTTTGTTTAAGTTCTTTCACCAAGAAAATACCGTCCTTGGATCCAAGCCATCTCCACCTGTCAGGAACCTCGTTGATGATTACCTGAGATAAAAGCAGCAAGCACTCACCCAATTCATCGTTCTCATTCTCAGATGAAGGTTCTCTTATCCATCTCCTTTGAGTTATTTGATTGTCCCCTTCTTTGCTAAATAATTCATTCACTTTACAAAATTTTCTTGATTCCAACTTGAAAAGATTAGGGAATTTAAAACAAAGTGGTAATTCACCAATCCAAGGATGAGTCCAGAACGAGATCTTATCACCACGGCCTACCACTCCTTGAAATAGCACTTTTAAGTTGATCCTCATATCATGAAACGGATGATCAATCCTTGAAATGTTTTTCCACACACCTGTTAATGTACACTTACACGGGATAATATCACCCACCTTTCTTGCATTGTTAATACTATTAATAACTTTGCACCACAAGCTATCCTGATTGCTTTTATAGCGCCACCACCATTTCGCCAATAAACTCAAGTTAACCTCCTTTAAAGGAGTAATGCCCAGGCCTCCAAGCTCCCTGTTGGTCGTGATTTTGTCCCATCCAATCCAATGCATTTTTGTGCGTTCCTCCGTACCTCCCCAAAAGAAAGCTCTTTTGATTTTTTCAAGCCTTTCTATTACGGTTACTGGGGCTTTATATAAAGAAAAAAATATATGGGAAGACTGCTCAAGACTGCTTTAATGAGAGTTATACGACCACCAAAAGAAAGATGTTTCGCTTTCCATAGCGACAACCGTCTCTTAAAAGTGTCAATTACACCCTCCAATTCTTTACCAAATTCATGTTCGCTCCAATCAATAGGCCAAGATAAGTAAATGGAAACACTCCCACTTTACAATGAAGGGCTGCTGCCATTTTATTTGTTAGATCATCCTTCACATTAATGCCATATATATTGCATTTGGTGCAATTCATTTTTAACCCAGAGACCAAATAAAAGCTTCTCATTAACCTTTTGAGATTTGCAAGGTTAACACAGGACCATTCCCCCATAATAATGGCGTCATCAGCAAATAGAAGATGAGATAAAGTTGGTCCATTATTCGGAAGTTGAAGCCCGTTAAAAATCCCAGAATCACATGCCTTAGTCATCATACAACTATAGTGTTTAATTGATTATGCATATGTTACAATGCTCTTATGCATGTGGTATTTTGACGCGTGTTTTCTTTCAATCAAGAATATTATAAGAAAGCTTGCATTTTTGGCTTAGGATTCAATTCTCAACTCCTACGCTATATTCCAGTTTTTACTTAGGAGAGAAAAGAAAGAAAATGTTAAAAAATGAGAAACATATTTGTGTACTTAAGTTACATTTCATGAAAGAAAGGAAAGAAATATAAAAGCATTCCCGAGTTTCACATAAAAAAGGAAATGAAATAAAATAAAACAAGGCAAGAACTTTTCGTTTTCTTTTTCTTTTTCTAGTTTGGAATGAAATGAGAAGAAAATTTTCTATTTTTTTTCTTTTCTTTTCCTTTGTTTTCCTTTATGTTTCCTTCTAAATAAAACTCGGGAACATAGTATTAAAGTTAATTCATATATTATTTTCACAAGTTATATACTCATATGTTATACGAGTTACGAATAAAAAATATTTGATTATATCTTCATAAATTTACATAACTAAAATAATAATATTAGTTTTGTATATTAGAAAATTAAATATGAAAATTTATAAAAAAATATTCATAATATGTGTGTGTATGTATATAATATTAAACATATATGATATTTATTTTCATACTATTAATTATTAGTATTAATGACTATCTTTATGTAAAAATATATATTATTAATAATGTTAGGCGCAAAATATTCCCACTCGGGATATTTCAGGATCCGGGATATTTCGGGATCAGGGATATTTTAAGGATATGAATGTTACTAACAATTATCTCTGTTACTTAACTTTTATTACGAGATTTCAGGAATTGACAGGTTGTTTCATAGCTGGTCCTGATATCACGAAAACATGCATCAACTGCTTCAACTTAAACGAGGAATCCAAGAGAAATCTATGCGGGTGATTTGAAAGAGTCGTCCACGATTGGAAAGTGCCGGGATATTCAGAACTACCTTATGAACGTTGTCAAACGTCCTTTTTTAGATTCTTTGTATAAATATGGAGGTGATTGATCGATATAGGACACGGCTAACTTGGAGAACACACACAACACTCATTGAAGCTAACTTAGCATCATAGAATCGATCATATTGCGCTATTTGTTTGTATTCACTTATTTTGATTATTAATAAAATTAGGCAGAGTGACGATTGTCACCTCTCGAGGTTTTTATGCCGGCAATCCTAAGGGATTAAGGGTTTTTCCTCGTATAAATCTCGTGTGTATTGCTATTTTTTTTTGTTTGATATACTCAAATATCCCCAGGGATATTCGGGGATATTCTGATCATATATTCAGTATACTCGATATATTTGCTTATAAAACACAATACCCCACTTTTCTAATTCGGTTTTGCTAAAAGTTAAGCTTGTTAATTTTTACCCGAAACAATTTGGCGCCCACCGTGGGGCAAACTTGTGTTTTTATAATTAAAACCTTGTTTAAAGGCGCTTTCAAGAGAAATATATCGAAAAATGGCTTCACAACCGAGATCAACTTCTTCATTACCTATTGTTTCTGCTACTACTACTAATATTTCTTCGCAAATCCCTGTTTTCACGAAAAAACCAGATAATGCTGGAAAAAAGACTACATTTGTTGCTACTAGTACTCCATCGACAAAGATGACCACTTCGACTCCCATACTTATCTCTAATGACGATATTTTGAGTATGTTTCAACAGGTACAACAACAGATGATGGATCAACAGCGAATGAATCAGAGACTTTTCAGGGAAATGGAGAACTTGAAGGCTGAAAAGAACAAACAGCCAGAGGCTACCACTCCAATAGTTCCAAGGATCCTCGATTTTGGAACATCAGGGATATCCGGAAACCATTCTGGAGACTTTATCCCTATGCAGACAAGTATCGGAACTTCTTCAGGATCCCAAGACCTGGAGATATCTCAGGATAATATCCTTATCCCTAGAACATCACTCCCTACACCATATACCGGTAACGCTTATAATTCTTCTCTATTTGAAACTACTAACCTTGGTTCATCGCAGGAAACAGGAATATCTCCTCAAGTGGCCAAGGAAATCCAGAAACTTCGGGATATGATCTCAAGTGTACCAAGGATAGTCAAGCCCATCCCGGAAGTACCTGCAATCACCCACATGATATCCAGATTTGCTCCACTGATATGTGATGCCGAAATCCCAAAAAGATTCCAAACTCCCACCATGAAGTTGTATGATGCGACCACGGATCCCGAAGAACATGTAGCTCAATATAGGGAGAGAATGGACACAAACCCCATTCCCCCGCATTTGAAAGAGGCTTGCTTATGCAAAGGATTCGGCTCAACACTAACTGGAGCAGCCTTAAAATGGCTACTCAACGTTCCTCCCTACTCGATTACTTCTTTTGCTCATTTGATTAACTTATTTAATAATCAATTTTCTTGTAGCAGGACATTTGAAAGACTGACTAGTGACCTTTACAGGATAACACAAGGGTCAGACGAAACTCTAAGGAGTTATGTCAACAAGTTTGGCAGAGAATCCTTAGATATCCCTAATCTCGATATCACCACTGCAGTCCAAGCCTTCAAGATGGGATTACAGAAAAACTCACCTTTTTATGATGACTTAGTTATGAATCCTTGCAGGAATATGGATGAGGTACGGAATCGAGCATTGAGATTCATAAGACTGGAAGATGATAAAGAGATCCAGAAGAGGATTACCACAACTCCTCCTGTAACACCCCGACCGACGGCGGAATCATCGGGATGCCACGAGGGATATGTAGATTGTTCAAAAGCTCATGGGCATCTAAATCAAGTCATCATATATCATTTAAGCAACCACAATAATTACACAAAAATCATGTTCATCATGAATCAAGTAATTCAAATACACAAAAGATTTAGTTAAACTAACTAAACTCTAATCGCCAGAAATTTAGTTAATTAACTAAGTCCAAGATCCTATATGATGATGATGTCCAAAACAGAAGAGATCCTCTCTTCCTTTCCTACTTGTCTCCATCACCTGAAACATGTAAGAAAACAAGTGTCAACTACAAAAGTAGTTGGTGAGTAATCATAAGTCTTTATATTTTAAAAATGTTTTGGTAAAAATGAATTTAAAAGTTTAAGTTTAAAATAGTTTTATAAAATACTTTGTTTAAAACGATTATAAAACTTATGATTTTCATGAGAAATTCCATATGAATACCTGTATGAGATAATCCAACACACATCCAACCATTCAACAACCAAACACATACACAATCACATAATCACATAATCAATCAGTTAATATCGATCTCAAATAATCATACTCAAACATAGATAATCAATCCACAACAAATCAACCAAACTCAATCAATCATATTCTCAATCAATGTTCGTGACTATACATGATTCCTTATGTATTTAACATAAGTTAGATACATGAATCATGGAGTGGTCGCTAACCACGTGACAATACATGAAGCCAAAGCAAATAACCGAAGTCAAAGGCAATGCTTCACAGATGTGGAAACCATCCACGTGACAATACACGATGTCAAAGCAATTAACCGAAGTTAAGAGCGATGATTCTCGGGATTTGTGACAATACTTGTAATCTTTGTTATTGACTTAGGTCAATAACAATGTTTACATGGATATAAAATAATAAGAGATAATCCCATAATAATGATAATTTCAAATGTGAATATCATATTGATAAACATGTATTAACCTTGTGTTATCAAAATAGTATTTAATTTGGTATACATGTTCCACCTCCGGGTTTTAAAACCAAAAACAGTTTAAAGAAAGGGAGGTTATGAGAACTCACCTGTAGTCCTTAGGATGGTGTTCTCGTATTTTGCGCGCTCGCGTATATCACTCAAGTCAACTCAAGTATCTGTAAATTTTACATGTGCTCGTGTTTATAAATACAAGTGTTTTATTAATATTGGATGATCATCTTAATTCACTTTAATACCATAGGTACTCTAACGACCTAGTCTTTATTCGATGCTAAGTTAGGTAGGGACACCTATGGTTCATCAATATTCAGCCTACAATTGACCTTTAAACCCATAAGCTTCATTTGTTCAACATGTGAGGGTCTTTAATTATCAATTTTAGAGTTTACATTTTATAAAGGTATCAACCTTATATCTTATGTATCCTTCTTGTGTATATATACGTATATGTATGCATGCATGGTAAATTATTTTCTTAATCACACACGTCAACGTTATTGAAATCAACTTTATGGTTTAAGGATTATAATTAACTTGTTTCTATAAGCCTTCACTATATATAACATTCCAAAATTTAAAGTTGACATTATTAAAGAAAGATGGTGACATAGTATCCCCATGCATGCATGTTATTCATATACATACACATATATGTAATTATAACTTTCATTTAACCCAAATCCCCTAGTTTAGTAGAATTTAAATTCACCCAGCCCAAGACCAGCGAACCTTAGGCCCATTCTCACTAAGGTTCGGCCATCAAATTCGCTTCCCCATGGTCGTGGCTAAGCTAGAGAGTTCGGTGTCCCTAGGGTTCGCCACTCTAGGGTTCGGTTCCAAGGAGGTAGTGGGTTCGGCTAAGAGCAGGCCCAGGGTTCGTTGCCCTTAGTCCCACGAATCCCTTAGGTCCGTCTGTTAGCTAGGTAGGGTTCGTTTCTCATAAGAGGGTTCGTTCAATTCCACTGGTTCGCTAAACAAAAGAGTTCGTGTGATATCGCCCAACCAAAGTTCGCCTGCTAGCAAGAGGGTTCGTTGAACTGGTTATGGCTCGCTAGGGTTCGCTGGGTGCCAAAGGTAGAGAAGGGTTCGTGCGGCTGGGTTGAAGGGCATGATCAACAGGTTCGTTCCAGGGCAGGGTTCGGCTGCCCTGGGTTCGCGACCAGCTCTGCATCAGCTCCTGTTCATCATCCTCATCGCCATGCTCATCACATTTAAGTCTAAACCACTACTTCTACTTGATCCCATTAACTCATTTTAAGGTTTTATAAATACATGGTTCGGTTGTAACAATAATACATCCAAGATTCGTGATTTACAACTAAAAGCCCAGATTTACCTCAATCCCGTGAATGAATGTGATATTTTCTTGTACTTCCTCGTTCTTCTCGATCACCCGAACGCGTGGCCGCCAAGATCTCGCGATTCCGACGAGAAACGAGCGAGATATCGTAGAGAGAAGTTGTAGAGAGAGAAAGTGGCGTTTTTATGGAGCTAGAGAGAGAGTATGTCTTGCAAGAATGAAGAAGAAGAAGAAATAAAGGGTTTTTATAGTCCGGTCAATCCCCGCGTGTTCGGTCTCGTTTTTATAGCGATAAAATATTATAAACGATCGGTTTTTATCATAAAACACGTTTAAAATTGTAAAATGTTTAAATAAATAGATTTCGTTTAATAAGGTGATTTTAAATAAATTGTTTCGTAAAAACGGTTTCCGTTTATTTTCGCTAAATCAATTATTTAATAACTAATTTATTCGAACTCATTTTAAGTTGTGATTTCTAATAAACGTTTTAAGTTTTATTTAATAATTTAATATCGTAATATATTATTTAATTATCTCGTCGAAACGCGTTACTCGCGTACGTATTCGTAAAGATCGTCATCTTTGCGAATCCGACGCTCGTATCGTATTTCGATTTGATTTATTATTTATGGAATGTTGTTTCAGTATATTATCCTTAATAATTATATTCGTGTGAATCGTCACTCACGCGAATACATTATTAAGTTAACATTTCTGAATCCACATTCGCGTTTAAGTAATGTTCGTAACCTCACTTCGCGTAATTAATTCCCATTATTTAACACTTTAATATTATCATTTCCCAAACCAAAACCCACTAAATCCTAGTCACTGACACATCCATGATAGACCGAAATATGCATATGTATAGGGCATATGCAGAGGTAGATCGCAACCTCCCCTACACCGTCCCACCGCTATTTCGATAAACCATGACCATGTGTCCTTAACTATGTTTAGTAACCAGACCATAACAAACTCCCAGTTCTCTCCCAAAACCATTCTCAAACCAATAATCCATAATCATCAGTAATAACACTGCGATAAACTCTATGGGTCTGTTCAGTTATATTTCAACTAAACTTCCCAAGGTTTACGCGTATAATATATTATAAAATCATGCATACCAGTAACAGTGACAATATCAGCAAGGTCAAACAATAATATCATAATCAATAATATTCATAAATCTCCGGTCGTACAGTACAATCGTACGGATGTACGGATGTACGGACAACCGAAAGTACAGTGATGTTACAGTCTCCCCTAGTTAAAGGAATTTCGTCCCGAAATTCAACTTGGAGTGACCGTAGTAAATAAATGTGGGTACTTAAGCTTCATCTGATCTTCCCGCTCCCATGTGAATTCTGGACCTCGCTTCGATTCCCAACGTACTTTGACAATTGGAATTCTACTGCGTTTGAGTTGTTTAACCTCCCGATCCATTATCTCCACTGGTTTTTCAACAAAGTGCATGGTATCATCGATGCGGATGTCATCGAGTGGTACCTGAAGATCCTGATCAGCTAAGCACTTTCTTAGATTGGACACGTGAAACGTCGGGTGCACATTACTAAGTTCAAGAGGAAGTTCCAATTTGTAGGCCACCTTCCCGATCCGTTCAAGAATCTTAAAAGGGCCAACGTATCGTGGAGCAAGCTTCCCCTTCTTCCCAAATCGAACAACGCCCTTCCAAGGCGACACTTTAAGTAAAACCATATCTCCCACATCAAACTCTAAAGGTTTTCTTCGTTTATCCGCGTAGCTCTTCTGTCGACTGCGAGCAGCTAACAGATTGTCGCGGATCTTGTCAGTCGTTTCCTGAATAATCTCAGGACCAGTAATCTGCGAATCGCCGACCTCGGTCCAACAAATAGGCGACCGACATTTCCTGCCATAAAGAGCTTCAAACGGCGCCATACCAATGCTCGCGTGATAACTGTTGTTATACGAGAACTCAACCAACGGTAAATGGCTATCCCAGTTGCCACCGAACTCGATGACACAAGCTCTCAACATGTCTTCTAATGTCTGAATCGTCCGCTCCGTCTGACCATCCGTTTGAGGATGATAGGCAGTGCTAAGATCCAGTCTTGTTCCAAAGGCTTCATGAAGTGATTCCCAAAATCGTGCCGTGAAGCGAGCATCACGGTCCGATATTATACTTAAGGGAATACCATGTCGACTAACGATCTCATCAATGTAGATACGAGCTAACTTCCGCACCGGGTAAGTTTCGCGTATCGGTAAGAAATGAGCCGACTTGGTCAATCTGTCAACAATTACCCAGATACTATCCTTACCGTTTGCGGTCCGTGGGAGTTTAGTAATGAAATCCATGGAAATATTCTCCCACTTCCACATCGGTATCTCTGGTTGTAATAACAATCCCGAAGGTCGCTGATGTTCGGCCTTGACTTTGGCACAGTTAAGGCACTTAGACACATATTCAGCAATATCCTTCTTCATTCCAGGCCACCAGTACAAGCCCCTAAGGTCTTGATACATATTGTCAGAACCCGGATGGATCGAGTAACGAGACTTATGAGCTTCATTCATAATCACCATCCTAAGATCACCCCTGTTCGGTATCCACAACCGATTCAAATAATACATCAAACCGTCATCCTTAGTTTCCAATAAGATTTCAGCCCCGCAAGACATCTCATTTTTCAAGTTATCCTGAGCTAATGAGAGTTGTTGGGCTGTGAGAACATCATTACGGAGGTTAGTGTGCACTCGGACACTATGGATCTGAACTTGACTTTTGCGACTAAGCGCATCTGCTACTACATTCGCTTTACCAGGATGGTAGCGAATTTCACAGTCATAATCATTCAACAGTTCAACCCATCTCCGTTGTCTCATGTTGAGCTCTTTCTGATTGAGAATATGTTGCAAGCTTTTATGATCAGTGAACACTACACACTTAGTGCCATAAAGATAGTGTCTCCATATCTTCAAAGCAAACACGACTGCGCCAAGTTCCAAGTCGTGTGTGGTGTAGTTCTTTTCGTGAATCTTTAATTGTCTTGATGCATAAGCCACAACCTTTCCCCGTTGCATGAGAACACAACCGAGACCTAAGTTGGATGCATCACAATAAACTACAAAATCATCATTTCCATCAGGCAGTGTCAAAACAGGAGCATCACAAAGTTTCTGCTTCAAGGTCTGAAATGCCTCTTCTTGCTTTGGTCCCCACTCATATGGCCTATTCTTCTGAGTCAAAGCAGTGAGAGGGACAGCAATCCTGGAGAAGTTCGATATGAACCGCCGATAATAACCAGCAAGTCCAAGAAACGATCGAATCTCCGTCGGTGTCTTCGGTGTACTCCAATTCTTCACAGCATCAATATTTGCAGGATCCACGTGAACACCATTTGCATTAACTATGTGTCCCAAGAACTGAACTTCCTTAAGCCAAAATTCACATTTAGAGAATTTGGCATACAGTCGCTCCTCTCTTAGGATCTCCAAAACCAACTTAAGGTGTTTCTCGTGTTCTTCCTTAGTCTTTGAGTAGATCAAAATATCATCAATGAATACTATCACAAATTTATCCAAGTATGGCCTGCAGACACGGTTCATGAGATCCATGAAAACCGCAGGTGCGTTGGTAAGGCCAAAGGGCATTACCAGGAATTCATAATGGCCATATCTTGTTCTGAAAGCAGTCTTGGGAATATCATCATCATGTACGCGAAGCTGATGATACCCAGACCTAAGATCGATCTTTGAAAACCATGCCGAGCCCTGAAGCTGATCGAAGAGATCATCGATGCGCGGCAGTGGATATCGATTCTTGATAGTCAACTTGTTCAATTCGCGATAGTCGATGCACATCTGGAATGACCCGTCCTTTTTTCTTGACAAATAGGACCGGTGCACCCCATGGCGAATGGCTCGGGCGAATGAATCCTTTATCGGTAAGTTCTTGCAATTGACTCGCCAATTCTTGCAACTCCGATGGTGCAAGTCTGTAAGGAGCTTTGGCGACTGGGTTCGCACCAGGTACTAAGTCGATTCGGAACTCAACTTGACGTTCTGGTGGAAGACCCGGCAAATCGTCTGGAAAGACTTCTGGGAAATCTCTTATCACTGGAACATCTTCTATCTTCTTTCCTTTCTCTTTCTTCTCCACAATATGAGCTAAAAATGCTATACATTTCTTCCTAAGGTACTTGTGTGCTTTAGTGCAAGACATTAGCTTAAGACCTTTACTAGCAGTTTCTCCAAATATTCTCAAAGTTTCACCCGAAGGTAATGGAATACGAATATATTTCTCATGACATACAATCTCCGCTCTGTGGGTGGCTAACCAATCCATGCCTATGATAACATCAAAGCTACCAAGATGCATAGGTATAAGATCAATTGGGAAAAACGTGATCATTTAAGTTCACAGTACATCCAATGATAATAGTGTCAATATCAATAGTGTTTCCGTCAGCCACTTCCACGTTAAACGGTTTATCTAAATATGTACGTGTTCTACCAAGCAAGCATTCGAAATCATATGAAACAAAACTCCTATCGGCACCAGAATCAATTAAAACAAATGCATAAGAGTTGTTGATCAGAAATGTACCGTTGACCACATCCTGGTTGGCTTGAGCAGCTGGAGCATTCAACTGAAAAGCCCGGCCTCTTGCCACCCTCTGATTATTTCCAGTCAGCTTTGGGCACTGATTTCTGAAGTGACCCACTTCACCACATTCATAACAGGCTCTTGCCTGTGCTTGAGGTACCTGGCGAATGGGTACAGCAGGAATAGGTTGTGCATGAGGAGCTGGCAGTGCAAGCGGTGCATGTTGCATCCTTTGTGTTTGCGGTGCACTCCGACAAACATTAGCATAGTGCCCAAACTTGCCACAGTTGTTGCAGACGCGACATGGCAAGTTAGGTGCATGATGATATCTACAAGTATTACATTGGGGAGTGTTCCCAGTGTAATTTCTTGCAGTAGTGTTGGATGACTGCTGCGCAGACTTAGCAGCAGGTACAGTGACCATAAAGTTTCTATTCTTCCTCTTCTTGTTGCTGCTTTTAGACGAGCTAGCAGCTTCAGACTTGACTTCAGCTTTGACTTCTTTTGCAGCAGTCTTGGTGTCAGTCTTCTTATATCCCTTGCGAGTAAGAGTTCCATTCTTCACGTGGTTATCAGTAAGAGTTGCAGATAGACGGATAGCAGCCTCCAGTGTTTTGGGATTGCTCCCATAGACTGTATCCTGAATCTGCACCGGCAGCCCGCCGATATACTTCTCAATCGCCCTCTCCAAGGGTGTCACCAAGTGAGGTACCAGCAAGCTATACTCATGAAACTGAGTATTGTAGATGACATTCTCTCCGCTATCCTGCTTGAGTTCCCAGAACTCAGCCTCCAGTTTCCTCATCTCGCTTCTAGGACAGAATTCAGTGGTCATCAGAGTCTTGACCTCTGTCCATGTCAGTGCTAAGGCAGCATCCACTCCCCTAGTTCGCTTTTCCCCATTCCACCAAGTCAGTGCTCTCTTTTGGAAAACACTGGTGGCATAGCGAACTTTCAGATTCTCAGGGCATTCGCTGTTGATGAAGGTGTTCTCCATACTCTCAAACCACTGCAGCAGACCAGTGGCTGATTCAGCACCCGTAAATTTCAGAGGATTACAGGAATTGAAGTGTTTGAATGTGCAAGTTGTCTGATTTGCACCACCTCGATTCTGGTTGATGTTTTGGTTGGCCTGAGTCAACTGATTCACCAACCCAGTGATGAGGTTAGCTAACTCTTGCATGCCAGGGTTGGCATTACCGTTAGCATCCTCAGCGTTCGTATCATCTCCGTTGTGACGGCGAGGCGGCATGTTTCTGAAGGAAATGGAAACATGTTACTACCGTTTACAACGTAAGCTATACAAACAATGGTTAAATGAGTTCATTTAAGCAGTTAGGATTTAATATAGGAACTATATTTATCTCCTATCTGTCATTAAACTCAAAATGTGTATAATTTCCTATTATTATTCTAAGTGTCCTAGTTGGTCATAACTAGTGTTAACTAACTATTTCCTAGGTCCTATACATTCCTCACTCTATACTAACACTGACAACCTCCCAATGCAATGCAACAAGCTTATATATAGGGCATATGCAGAGGTAGATCGCAATCTCCCCTACACCGTCCCACCACCGTTCCATTGCACCACGATTATGCCCTTGCTAGTGTGTAGAGTGTGTCATGCAGTTCACCATAAATCTCACCTCACAAACCTTATCCTTAGTAGGATAATTTTGAGTGAAGTGATCTCTAGTTCCCTTGGACTTTTAGGTTTGCCTAATGTCTAAGTTCACCTGACATGTAGGCTTGCCTATTTCTAAGCTCACCTAATGTCTAAGTTCACCTGACATTAAGTTCCCCTAATTGTCTAAGTTCACTAAAATCTATATCAATTCCAATGTCAATAATCATCATTAAGGGTTCATATCATCACGAAGTGCTCTTATTGTCACTAAGTGTTCATATCCTCCCTATAGTGTATTCTTGTCAAGTGTCCATACCATCACTAAGTGTTAGTATCATCACTATGCGTTTATATTATCATCAAGTGTCCATATTATCACCCAAGTCTATATCCCATCACTAATCGCTCATCTCATTCGTTAATCCTATGCACCCTACGTGTCCAATCAGTGTGTTTCATAAGTGAATTTATAAGTATTTATCAAGTGTGATCATTCAAGAGTCAATCCCAGTCAATCCATCAAACATATCATCAACAGTCCACAATCATATCCTCTCAAACCCTCCTAGTAAGGTCCTAATAATATCCTAAGTTCCTGACACTGACAGACCCCCGATATACTTCAAATGGTATATGTATAGGGCATATGCAAGAGTAGGTCGCAACCTCCCTTACACCGTCCCACCACCTTTGTAGTATACCACGAGTGTGTCCTTGTCTGGTGATCACAAGATCTAACAGATAATTCCTAAAGCAAATAAATTTCTAAGCAGTTAAGTTCCTAAGCAGATAAGTGTCCCAAACGGGTAGTTCCCTTATTCCTCAATACTGACATCCACCCGATGTACTGTAAATGGTATATGTATAGGGCATATGATAAGGGTAGGTCGCAACCGCCCAAACCACCGTCCCACCACCTTTACAATACACCACGAGTATGTCCTTATCGAGTCATTAGGGCACACGTAAGCAAGAAATTAGTAGCAGCATATATATTCAAAAGTTTAACGGGAGTTCAGTTAACATGTAATAAACACATAAGCATGAAATCCTGAACATACTAACTAGTGTATGAAATTAATTCATACTAGGGTATCCTATGGTTATAGACTAGGTCAACCATTTCTAGTAACCTAATTCCCTATAACCCAGGCTCTGATACCAATCTGTAACACCCCGACCGACGGCGGAATCATCGGGATGCCACGAGGGATATGTAGATTGTTCAAAAGCTCATGGGCATCTAAATCAAGTCATCATATATCATTTAAGCAACCACAATAATTACACAAAAATCATGTTCATCATGAATCAAGTAATTCAAATACACAAAAGATTTAGTTAAACTAACTAAACTCTAATCGCCAGAAATTTAGTTAATTAACTAAGTCCAAGATCCTATATGATGATGATGTCCAAAACAGAAGAGATCCTCTCTTCCTTTCCTACTTGTCTCCATCACCTGAAACATGTAAGAAAACAAGTGTCAACTACAAAAGTAGTTGGTGAGTAATCATAAGTCTTTATATTTTAAAAATGTTTTGGTAAAAATGAATTTAAAAGTTTAAGTTTAAAATAGTTTTATAAAATACTTTGTTTAAAACGATTATAAAACTTATGATTTTCATGAGAAATTCCATATGAATACCTGTATGAGATAATCCAACACACATCCAACCATTCAACAACCAAACACATACACAATCACATAATCACATAATCAATCAGTTAATATCGATCTCAAATAATCATACTCAAACATAGATAATCAATCCACAACAAATCAACCAAACTCAATCAATCATATTCTCAATCAATGTTCGTGACTATACATGATTCCTTATGTATTTAACATAAGTTAGATACATGAATCATGGAGTGGTCGCTAACCACGTGACAATACATGAAGCCAAAGCAAATAACCGAAGTCAAAGGCAATGCTTCACAGATGTGGAAACCATCCACGTGACAATACACGATGTCAAAGCAATTAACCGAAGTTAAGAGCGATGATTCTCGGGATTTGTGACAATACTTGTAATCTTTGTTATTGACTTAGGTCAATAACAATGTTTACATGGATATAAAATAATAAGAGATAATCCCATAATAATGATGATTTCAAATGTGAATATCATATTGATAAACAGGTATTAACCTTGTGTTATCAAAATAGTATTTAATTTGGTATACATGTTCCACCTCCGGGTTTTAAAACCAAAAACAGTTTAAAGAAAGGGAGGTTATGAGAACTCACCTGTAGTCCTTAGGATGGTGTTCTCGTATTTTGCGCGCTCGCGTATATCACTCAAGTCAACTCAAGTATCTGTAAATTTTACATGTGCTCGTGTTTATAAATACAAGTGTTTTATTAATATTGGATGATCATCTTAATTCACTTTAATACCATAGGTACTCTAACGACCTAGTCTTTATTCGATGCTAAGTTAGGTAGGGACACCTATGGTTCATCAATATTCAGCCTACAATTGACCTTTAAACCCATAAGCTTCATTTGTTCAACATGTGAGGGTCTTTAATTATCAATTTTAGAGTTTACATTTTATAAAGGTATCAACCTTATATCTTATGTATCCTTCTTGTGTATATATACGTATATGTATGCATGCATGGTAAATTATTTTCTTAATCACACACGTCAACGTTATTGAAATCAACTTTATGGTTTAAGGATTATAATTAACTTGTTTCTATAAGCCTTCACTATATATAACATTCCAAAATTTAAAGTTGACATTATTAAAGAAAGATGGTGACATAGTATCCCCATGCATGCATGTTATTCATATACATACACATATATGTAATTATAACTTTCATTTAACCCAAATCCCCTAGTTTAGTAGAATTTAAATTCACCCAGCCCAAGACCAGCGAACCTTAGGCCCATTCTCACTAAGGTTCGGCCATCAAATTCGCTTCCCCATGGTCGTGGCTAAGCTAGAGAGTTCGGTGTCCCTAGGGTTCGCCACTCTAGGGTTCGGTTCCAAGGAGGTAGTGGGTTCGGCTAAGAGCAGGCCCAGGGTTCGTTGCCCTTAGTCCCACGAATCCCTTAGGTCCGTCTGTTAGCTAGGTAGGGTTCGTTTCTCATAAGAGGGTTCGTTCAATTCCACTGGTTCGCTAAACAAAAGAGTTCGTGTGATATCGCCCAACCAAAGTTCGCCTGCTAGCAAGAGGGTTCGTTGAACTGGTTATGGCTCGCTAGGGTTCGCTGGGTGCCAAAGGTAGAGAAGGGTTCGTGCGGCTGGGTTGAAGGGCATGATCAACAGGTTCGTTCCAGGGCAGGGTTCGGCTGCCCTGGGTTCGCGACCAGCTCTGCATCAGCTCCTGTTCATCATCCTCATCGCCATGCTCATCACATTTAAGTCTAAACCACTACTTCTACTTGATCCCATTAACTCATTTTAAGGTTTTATAAATACATGGTTCGGTTGTAACAATAATACATCCAAGATTCGTGATTTACAACTAAAAGCCCAGATTTACCTCAATCCCGTGAATGAATGTGATATTTTCTTGTACTTCCTCGTTCTTCTCGATCACCCGAACGCGTGGCCGCCAAGATCTCGCGATTCCGACGAGAAACGAGCGAGATATCGTAGAGAGAAGTTGTAGAGAGAGAAAGTGGCGTTTTTATGGAGCTAGAGAGAGAGTATGTCTTGCAAGAATGAAGAAGAAGAAGAAATAAAGGGTTTTTATAGTCCGGTCAATCCCCGCGTGTTCGGTCTCGTTTTTATAGCGATAAAATATTATAAACGATCGGTTTTTATCATAAAACACGTTTAAAATTGTAAAATGTTTAAATAAATAGATTTCGTTTAATAAGGTGATTTTAAATAAATTGTTTCGTAAAAACGGTTTCCGTTTATTTTCGCTAAATCAATTATTTAATAACTAATTTATTCGAACTCATTTTAAGTTGTGATTTCTAATAAACGTTTTAAGTTTTATTTAATAATTTAATATCGTAATATATTATTTAATTATCTCGTCGAAACGCGTTACTCGCGTACGTATTCGTAAAGATCGTCATCTTTGCGAATCCGACGCTCGTATCGTATTTCGATTTGATTTATTATTTATGGAATGTTGTTTCAGTATATTATCCTTAATAATTATATTCGTGTGAATCGTCACTCACGCGAATACATTATTAAGTTAACATTTCTGAATCCACATTCGCGTTTAAGTAATGTTCGTAACCTCACTTCGCGTAATTAATTCCCATTATTTAACACTTTAATATTATCATTTCCCAAACCAAAACCCACTAAATCCTAGTCACTGACACATCCATGATAGACCGAAATATGCATATGTATAGGGCATATGCAGAGGTAGATCGCAACCTCCCCTACACCGTCCCACCGCTATTTCGATAAACCATGACCATGTGTCCTTAACTATGTTTAGTAACCAGACCATAACAAACTCCCAGTTCTCTCCCAAAACCATTCTCAAACCAATAATCCATAATCATCAGTAATAACACTGCGATAAACTCTATGGGTCTGTTCAGTTATATTTCAACTAAACTTCCCAAGGTTTACGCGTATAATATATTATAAAATCATGCATACCAGTAACAGTGACAATATCAGCAAGGTCAAACAATAATATCATAATCAATAATATTCATAAATCTCCGGTCGTACAGTACAATCGTACGGATGTACGGATGTACGGACAACCGAAAGTACAGTGATGTTACAGTCTCCCCTAGTTAAAGGAATTTCGTCCCGAAATTCAACTTGGAGTGACCGTAGTAAATAAATGTGGGTACTTAAGCTTCATCTGATCTTCCCGCTCCCATGTGAATTCTGGACCTCGCTTCGATTCCCAGCGGAGAAGCAAAAGCTACTATCAGTGAAATTAAGTTACCAGTATATATCGAGGGGGTAAACTCTATGCAACGCTTTTGTATTATAGATTCTTTGTCTTGTTATAATATCATATTAGGAAGACCTTGGATACACGATATGAAGGAGTCCCTTCAACATATCACCAGTGCGTCAAACTACCTACACCATGGGGGGTTGTGAAGATCGATAGCGATCAGCAAGAAGCTAAGGAATGCTACTCTTCTTCGATGAAGGCAACGACGAAGCCACAATCGACATAGCAATCAAAGAATAACCTTAGGGATAATCAGGAATCCCGGGAAAAGGAAGTAAAAGAAGTACTACTTAATCCTGAGGATCCCGAAACAAAGGTTCTCATAGGAACCAATATTCCTGAGGATATTGAGATGAAATTGATTTCCTTCCTGAAATCAAGAATTTCTACCTTCGCTTGGAGACACGAGGATATGACAGGGATATCCTCAGACGTAATCACACATAAGTTAGGAATAGATAGAAGCTTCAAACGTATCCACCAAAGAAGAAGAAAATTCGCTCCTGAGAGGAATGCAATCATCCAAGAAGAGGTGGAGAAACTTCTCAAAGCAAGGATGATTAGAGAAGTAAAATTCCCGAGATGGCTGGTCAACGTAGTCATGGTTCAAAAGAAGAATGGAAAGTGGAGAGTTTGTGTAGATTACACATATCTAAACAAAGCTTGTCCAAAAGACCTCTTTTCATTACCACACATAGACTCAATGGTGGATGCCACAGCGGGCCATGAAATGCTAACCATCATGGATGCATCGGCAGGATTCTAGCAAATCCAAATGGAGCCTTCGGACCAAGAAGATACTGCTTTCATGACGCCAACAGGGATATATTGCTATACAACAATGCCATTTGGCTTGAAAAACGCAGGAGCTACTTATCAAAGGCTTGTCAATATGATGTTTAAGGATAAGCTGGGGGACACAATGGAGGTGTACATCGATGATATGGTAGTCAAATAGAAGATTACCGAAGATCATCTTCGGGATCTCTAAGAATCTTTCAATATCCTGGATCGATACAATATGAAGCTTAACCCTTCTAAGTGCCATTTTGAAGTAAGATCAGGAAAATTCTTGGGATATATGGTCACTAAAAGGGGAATAGAGGCCAGCCCAGAACAAATCCAAGCTATTCTAAACCTCAAATCCCCAACAAATGTAAAAGAAGTACAAAGGTTAACAGGAAGAATAGCTTCTCTTAATAGATTCATCTCAAGATCTTCTGAAAAGTTCAAAGGATTCTACGATATCCTTAAAAAGAATAAGAAGTTTCAATGGGATGAAGAACATGAGAAGGCATTACAGGATTTGAAAGAATACTTATCCTCAGCGCCATTACTTATGAAACCAGAGGATGGTGAACCATTATCACTATACTTAGCAGTATCCCAAACTAATGTAAGTGCAGTGCTAGTCAAAGACTATCAAGGATCACAACATCCAGTATACTATGTAAGTAAGAGCTTGGTAGATGCAGAAACCAGGTATTCCCACCTAGAAAAGCTAATTTTAGCTTTGATTATGGCATCAACAAAACTTAGGCACTATTTTGAAACACATAGAATACACATTAAGACGAATTATCCAATTAAGTCAGTGTTAAAAAAACCTGAGTTATCAGGAAAAATGGCCAAATGGTCAGTAAAACTTAGCACTTATGATTTAGTCTATGAACCAAGAACAGCAATAAAGTCTCAGGCACTAGCAGACTTTGTGGCTGATTTTAGTAGTGATATTCAGCCAGAAGTAGATTCGGAAATTAAACTCCTGGATGAGGATACTGGCGAATG
Organism: Mikania micrantha; assembly: GCA_009363875.1. NCBI lineage: Eukaryota > Viridiplantae > Streptophyta > Magnoliopsida > Asterales > Asteraceae > Mikania > Mikania micrantha. Next base: position 49,459,779 of record CM018689.1, on the reverse strand, counting down.
GACTCTACATACTGACGGAGCCTCGAATGTAAGAGGGACAGGCCTAGGGATAATACTAAAATCGCCACAGGGGGACATAATACCCCAATCAATCAGTTGTGAGTTCCAGGCAACTACACGTATTTGTTGATTCCTTACTGATAGCTAACCAGTTTAATGGTTCCCATATGGTTAAAGGAGATAAATTAGCAAAATACTTAGAGGTAGTTAAGGATATAGTGGGATATTTCTATACTTTTGATATCACACAAGTCCCCAGAGAAGAAAATGATGAAGCAGATGCATTAGCAAACCTAGCATCATCTCTGAAAATTTGTGACGATGTCAATATTCCTATCCTACATATCCTGAATCCAGCTATAGATATAGAAAATTCGAATCATATCCTTAAACCACTAAATGTAGATGCACCTGAGATATCCTGGACCATGCCTATTAAAGAATATCTCCAAACAGGAAAAATACCTGACGGAGAAACAAACCATATAGCCTTTAAAACCAGGATATCTAGATACATAATTATTCGGGATATCCTATATAGAAAATCAGTAGCCGGTCCATACCTAAAATGTTTAGAAAAACCAGAGACCTTAGAAGTACTAAAGGATATTCACGAAGGAGATTGTGGAAATCACACTAGGGGCAGAGCACTGCTTTCGAAAATCCTTAGAACAGGATATTTCTGGCCTACTATGAGAAAAGATGCAATGTCCTATTCCCAGAGATGTGATGCTTGTCAAAGACACAGCAATATCCTTCACCAACCGGCTGAACCTTTATATCCAATAGTCTCATCATGACCATTCATGAAATGGGGAATGGATATAGTAGGAAAACTACCAAAAACACCAGGAGGAAAAGTATTCATGCTTGCCATGACTGATTACTTTTCAAAATGGATTGAAGCTGAAGCTTTTGTACAAGTTAGAGAAAAAGAAGTAATCTCCTTCATAAAAAGAAATATCCTAACCAGGTTCGGGATACCTGCTGAGATTACTTGTGACTATGGATCTCAATTCATTGGTAAAAGAACTACCAACTTTTGTGAAGCGTGGGAAATAAAAATGATTACTTCCACACCAGTACACCCTCAAGCTAACGGTCAAGCAGAATCAAGCAATAAGATAATCATAAATAATCTCAAAAAGAAGTTGGGATCTAAGAAAGGAAAATGGGCCGAAGAACTTCCGTTTGTCTTATGGGCAGATAGAACTACTACAAAAATTGAGACTGGTCAGACCCCATTCTCATTAGTATTTGGTTCAGAAGCTGTACTCCCAACTGAGATAATTGTCCCTGCGGCAAGAACAAGTTTACAGACTATAGAAGCCAACAACGAAATATTATCTCAGGATATAGACACCATCGATGAATCTAGGGATATTGCGAAAATTAGAATGGCTACCTATCAGCAAAAGATAGCTAAATCTTACAACAAAAATATAAGGATCAGAAGATTCCAAGTAGGTGACTTGGTTTTAAGAAAAGCATTCCAGAATACCACAAATCCAACGGACGGGAAACTTGCCCAAAATGGGAAGGACCTTATAAAATCGACTACGAAGCTGGAAAGGGGGCATATAGACTAATTACTATGGACGGTGAACTTATCCCAAGAGCATGGAATGCTATTCATCTTAAGACCTATTTTATTTGACATATTTACTCGCATGATTATATTCTTTAATTATCCCCACATTTATATCCAGATACTAACTCAAGCATTGGAGAGGCTTAGGGATCCATAATGCCTACCTTTGCAAAAATATTTTATGTTTTTACAGGAATAGCTGGAGAAGATACGAGGCTATATGTCTCAGCCCAAGTTTTGACCTGAAATCAAAACTTGACGAAGACCCCGCACTGACTTTATGTCTAGCTGCAAAGTTTTGACCTGAAATCAAAACTCAAGAGACCTTGGTCTCTCATGAAGACTTAAGGGTTCATACCCTCGCCACTAGCGCACGTATATACTGCTATAATCAAAGATAATGGGATCAATACACGCATGAGTGGCTGACAATTTCATTATCGAGGGTTATAACTATGGATCCTCCGTAATGTCCCGGTATAGTTGGAGATTTTGGGACCAGTACACGCTGAGTGGCTGACAATTTCATTTTCAAAAACTATAACCAGGGATCCTCCGAATTCCGGCCTAGTCGCCAGTATCCCGGCCTTGTCGCCAGTATTCCGGCCTTAGTCGCCAGTATCTCTCGGCCTTAGTCGCCAGTATTTTCGGCCTTAGTCGCCAGTATAATCGACCTTAGTCGCCAGTATTCCGGCCTTAGTCGCCAGTATAATCGGCCTTGTCGCCAGTCTAACCGGCCTTAGTCGCCAGTATATTGGGATTATCCCAATCTTTTTTGTTTTTGAGCATGTGCAGGAACAAACTCTCAAGGATACTTTGGGATATAACTTCTATGTGGAACACGCTTAAGGATATTGAATAAATGGACTCAAGTCTCAATATTATTTCAAGATATTACACAAGTATAGTCATAAAATGTCCAAGGATATTAAGGTACGCAATTCCTACATTATCCTGACAGGGATAAGAAGTACTTCGAGAATAAATCTACTTATTCAAGGAGTTGGTATTTATTTCTTGACTTGTTAAATATCTTTATTTTTAATCATACTATTACCTTTTGCAAATACCTGATCCTGAAGTATAGCTTTGAATAAATGTTTTATAAAAAAAAAAAATTTGAATTCAACTATATGTAAACTATAAAAATATCCTCAATATATTTTCACAATTAGCATCCTAATTAAACATGTTTTTCAAATATCCTGAACACAAATTAATAAATTATGATGGGAATAATTTGATACATCTTGCAAAACATAATTGAACAACATTCACTGATATTACTAGGTCAAAAGATTAACAAAGTCAAGTCAGTATATTAGGCTTCGCCATGTAAACACATGGTCCCTCCACCCAATATACTGAAAATGTCAAACTAAAAGAAAATTAAGAAATTTTAGGCTTCGCCATGTAAACACATGGTCCCTCCACCTAAAATCTCAAAAATTGTCTGCCCATCTAGGGACTTAACATCAGAATATTGTTTAGAAAACTACATACCAACATACCAAGAACCACAAACATAATGGGCTCAGACCTTATCAACTCTATCTTCATCACCCATCATCGCACCACCATCGCCTTTATCAGCACCGATATCCTCACCTCCTGCCACCTTACTGGTCTCAACCACGCTCGCCGTCTTCGCCGCTGCATCAGAAGTCTCCGCTATATCCCCAGTCAGCTTAGCTAAAACCTTAACCCAGTCAGCAAGGTCCTTGTCCCACAAGTCCGAGCCTTCTTGTTTTGACCTCTTTGTCATTTCTAGTTGGATGAAAAGAGCGCTCCTGCGGTTGTTCGGCTGCGTACTCCCCGTCAGCAGACTTCTTAGTTCCCTCAATGATTTCCTTCACCTTCAGCTTGTGGGCGGCATCATTATCCTTGACCTGTTTCTTGAACTTTAAGGCCTCCTTCTCATAATGCCCAGCCTTGGCGACAACGATTTTCCTTTGGTCATCAAGGTCTTCGATTTGCTTTTCATAGGCTTCTTTCTCGCTGGATATCTTTGAGATGACCTATACAATAAGGATAATATGAGGATATAATCACTTGAAAATCAAGATCATATAAAAGTCTACCTTGTGCAGAAGATCGACAGTAGGGAAGTCAGGGATATCATCCACATTAACAACATCAGTACCCTTGCGCTTCTTCGAAGTCTTGGTTGAACGAGTATGCATGATCCTCGCCTTGGGGGCAACCGGGCTGATTTTCTCTTTTTTGATAGTCAAGAAGTCAGTGAGGTCCTCAAGATTAAAAGCTGATTCTAAATAAAAACAAAAACATAAAAACATTGAAGACTAATCAAAACCTTGAAACTAACTCCAGGATACCTGATGTCATTTGGGCTTGCGATTGTTGAGAAGAAGCACTGTGAGATGCAGATGAAATAGGGATATTCTCTTTGGAAGATGGTGTGAATTTTCGTTCTCTCTCTCCAATCCTCAACAAAGATTGAATCTTTTGTTGAGTATCTTGATGCTCGGCAATGAGTGATTCAAACTTCGGTGCTGGGACATAACAATAAACAAAAATGGTTAATAAACACTCAAGTGACAGAAACCGAAAATTAAAAAAATCCTACCCTTTAACAACCAACTAACTGGAAGATAAATTCCCCCAGGAATAGAACTTCTTTTCACAAAGAAAAATTTGTCTCTCCACTCATCTTCATTCATGGTGATCCCATGAACCAAAAGAGGGGCATTAGTTCGCCTTTGGAGTAAGAAACGAGAATACCCGTGGGTACGAAGCTGATATGATGAGGAAATTTCGGCAACACCAATCTTGAAACCATATTTGATTCGATTTGTGAAGAGTGATAAGCAGTCGCCAACCCATTGGCATAAGTTGAGGATAACAGAGACGGGTAATCCGAAAGAATTCAGAAATCAGAGTGGGGAAAGGAAAAGATAAACCTAATGAAAAGGGGTACTCAGGAAAACAAACCCATTTGCTGGAACTGTGATCGGCTTTCAAAGCAGGATCGTAACGACGAAATACAGTTTCTTCAGGAAAGGCTTGGGAGAGTTGCATAACTTCGATATGATCATCGTCAAATGTGCATGCGTTTTGATCAGTGTAAGGAAGAATATTCTGATCAAGGAACTCACTCGCTTCGGAAGGAGAAGAAGAATGTGACATTTTACTTAGTTAAAAATCAAGAAAAAACAGAAGATTCGGAGTAAAAACTTACCGGAGAAGAAGATCAAAGAAGATAAGCGATTAGAAAGGAAAGACGTGTGATCATTATATGCAGAATCTCTGACACGAAAACAGTAACCGTTATCCCCATCTAAACCGTCCATTTAATCTCGAAACTGTCAATTCAAATTTTAAAATTCGAATTTTATCTTTAAAATTTTACAGCTGTAAACCTCAAACTGTAAAATTGGGGGCAATTGTTAGGCGCAAAATATTCCCACTCGGGATATTTCAGGATCCGGGATATTTCGGGATCCGGAATATTTTAAGGATATGAATGTTACTAACAATTATCTCTGTTATTTAACCTTTATTGCGAGATTTCAGGAATTGACAGGTTGTCTCATAGCTGGTCCTGATATCACGGAAACATGCATCAACTTAAACGAGGAATCCAAGAGAAATCTATGCGGGTGATTTGAAAGAGTCGTCCACGATTGGAAAGTGCCGGGATATTCGGAACTACCTTATGAACGTTGTCAAACGTCCTATTTTAGATTCTTTGTATAAATATGGAGGTGATTGATCGATATAGGACACGGCTAACTTGGAGAACACACACAACACTCATTGAAGCTAACTTAGCATCATAGAATCGATCATATTGCGCTATTTGTTTGTATTCACTTATTTTGATTATTAATAAAATTAGGCAGAGTGACGATTGTCACCTCTCGAGGTTTTTATGCCGGCAATCCTAAGGGATTAAGGGCTTTTCCTCGTATAAATCTCGTGTGTATTGCTATTTTTTTTGTTTGATATACTCAAATATACCTAGGGATATTCGGGGATATTCTGATCATATATTCAGTATACTCGATATATTTGCTTATAAAACACAATACCCCACTTTTCTAATTCGATTTTGCTAAAAGTTAAGCTTGTTATTTTTTACCCGAAACAAATAACATTAATTGTGAGTTTCATATTTAAATTTAAAGACAAACTTTTATTTTAAAAAAAAATGACATTTGACATTTTTTGGAATCAATTATTATTATATGAAGATATAAAAAAGTTTTAAGCAAAAGTATTTTATGTAAAAGGTAAACACAAATAAGTTTGGTTAAAAGTTACATTTTTAATATATATTAAATAAAGTAAATCTTTTTAACTATTTAATTGTTTGTTCATCAATCTTCTTATTAATAGCTATAAATAACTAATAAAATTTCTAACTAACACTTTGCATGTTCAATTTGTTTTAAAATTTCAGTAATCTGATGGTTTTAACTTTTATGTTTATAAATTTTACTATAAATTGTATTAATATCAAGAATTTAAAATAGCCCACTCATTTTTAAAACATGATTCAACTTCTTAGAGAAAGCTATCAAACAACTAGCTTCGTATGGGGGTTAGGTTCAATAATGTCATAATGACACAGTTATATTGAATTGAATTTTAAACAATAAAACTATTTGTTTAATACCAAATCACAAGTTAACATGACTAGCCAACAAATGACATAAAATCCACAAATTTTTTAGTTTGGTAGCATATAGGTTATAACTTTAAGTCCTAAAGTCAACAAGTCACCTTAATACTCTTCAAAAGCTATTACGTATCTCTAAATGAATTAATTACAGCAACATATCTATTAAAATTAAAATATTTAAAGAAGACAAAAGAGTAAGGAAAGTATGTTGGAAATAACTCGCTATTTTGGTTCGTTGAGTTCATTTGATTAACTGTATCAATTTGACATAACTAGTTAGTGACAATTACTTGATGCAAGTAATTGTAAATATTGAGGAAAAATGGAGGAGGATCATCATGTTCATATCACAATCATCAATTTTCAAAATATTTTCTAAAAATACCAATTAATTTCTCTATCAATTATCCATCAATTATGAGCATCATAACGGGAATCATGGTGTCGTATGTTCATCCAATTTCAACTTGCTTATAATGTTGAAATAATCAACAAAGTAAACTTACATCACAAACAAACATTAAACAACGTATTGACACCATCGCCTGCAAATCCAATAGAAGAGGGGTTTGGATATTCTCAACTTTAGAAGCATAAGAAAGATAGGCCATAGTTACTAACTGACTCACTTATGCAGGGCCGTCTCTGAAAAATTAGGTAACCTGTGCGAATGCTAAAACGGCGCCCTTTATGCGTGTATGTGTGGTAATTCGTTTGTAAATAAATTTGAAGTGGTAATTCTTTGGAACTAAATTTGAAGTGAAATAATTTGTTTTTGTGTTTTTTACCTAATTTTTAAATTGTAATGATTATTGGGTCAAATGTTTAAGAAACAAGTTTTTCCTTTTAACTTTTATAAAATTTGTATCTGGGTTAAATATATTAAAAAAATTAGATTGTAAATCATATGTGTTTGTTGTAAAATAAATTAATATATATACACACATTTTTTTAAAAAAATTTGGGGCCCCAAAAAAATGGGACATGTGCGGTCGCATTTCCCGTACTTACTCTAAGACCCCCGCACTTATGTTTTAAACCCTAAACCCTAAAAACGGTTAGTCAAAATGACTGTTAAAGACACAAACATGTAATGGATATCGACTCAAATCATCCGATTAACATCAAAAATATTATTTTCTCAAAAGCATTTAATATTCATTTAAGATCAAATAGGTTTAAAAAGAGAAGTATGTTCATTTTCTTCCCACAAAAATCTTGTTGAAAATGATTAAAGGTTGAACCTTTTTCCTTCAAGAGTTGATTTTATTGGTCTGAAGAACCAAATCCATCATTTTCATGTTTGAGCAAATTAATCATTCCTAAACAATTTGAACTTTTTGGAATCTGTAACATCCATAATAAAAGGAACAAACAAAGAGATAAATTAATGGTAACAGCTGGCAAATGATGACAATATGCATGCTTCAAGAAATTCTGCTTAGAAGAATAATGATCTCACTTTGATATTTCAAGATTTTTACAATGAAAATAAAAGCCAAAATTTAAAATATTTCAAGAAACATAAAAATTAAAGTAACTTGATGTCCTTAATTGAATTTTACTTTCTTGGCACGTGTGAATGCAGTGTGTGACACTATCTTGTTCGATTTGGAATAACCTTCGAACAACAATAACCTAATCTTCTTCTATATTATTCGTATGCGATCTCATCATTGGAAAATTTGTCGGAATAGAGGAGCGATTTAGGTGTAATTTTATGGGACACGTTAATCTCACAAGAACATCTGTATTCTTATACCATACTATCTTCAAAACGCCACAAGAAGAGAGACCAAAGAAAAAAAGAAAGAATATTTCTAATAAGTTAAGTCAGGCAATTTGTAAAGATGATAAGATGACAAGATTGGAAAAATTGAGACTTATGATCAGTAGAAAAAGAATTATCGTAACAAAAGAAGTTGCAAGAGACAGTCAAAATCATCATAACATCTTGATGTATGAATATAACATGTTTTTGTGTTGTTACTATTGGTTGTCAAAATTATACAAATTGTTGATTTATTGTTAATGAATTAAATGCTTCGAGTAAGAATTTTAAACTATAATTATATATTCATTGTTCATATTTTTTTAGTTAAGCATCCAATGAACTTTTGTTGTCAAATGGTATAAAAGTAATAGGCATTTTTTAGTTTTTTTAGGTTCGAATGTTAAAATAACATAAATACCTTTAGATTTAATAGTGTTTTTGAATGAAAGTATTTAGAGTGAAATGACAAAAAATTAGAAACTATAATACTAAAATGATAATAATTAAGTATTTAGATGAATTAAAAGATATGACTAAATCACTAAACCACAAGAGGAAAATGATAATCTACTTAAATAAATAAATAAATATATATATATATATATATATATATATATATATATATATATATAACATGTATGTCAAAATTGAAATAAAATGAAAAAGAAAAAAAATCCAGCATGAGTCCTGGTCTGGTCCGTATTTGAGGACCACAAAAGTATCATCTGAGGTTGTGGACTTGTGGTGGGGCATACCAGATCGTACCTTTTCACATATGTCTCCAATTTAGCTTTCTGATAAAAAAAGGAAATGAGTTTACAACATGATGGACATTAATATTTTATAAGTTGGGATTTAAAATAAAAAAACATATTCTAAAACATATTCATAAAAAAATAAACTGTGAATTTGATTTTTTGAAACAGCTTTCAACCGTATTTAAATTGTAAATTTGGTTTTTGAGTTTCAATTTAGTAATAGATATAACTTTTTTAACTGAATAATTGATACTATATTTGTTGAATTTGATTCCTTTGTTTTGTTTGGTTTATACATTTTCTTAATTTTGGTTAATTAGATTTATTTGTTGATCCAGTTTGGTTAGATATAATTTTTCGACACAGACTGGTTCGGTTAATAGATATGCATAAAAAAGTTAGAAACCAAATTAAAGGAGCTGAACAAATATAAAACCAAACCATTGAACGTCTCTAAGTCACAGTTCAATATTTTAATTTTATTATAAAATAGCAATTTCACTAGCATTACTTCTAAAGTATTCTGCCATGATCCCGAATATTAATGCAAACACGATCCTAAAGTTTTAAATGCAAACACAAAAACACTTCTCAATAGATAGAAACATATTTTTCCAAAATACAAAAATGACTAACATACGAATAGAAAGACACATCACGCACCAAAACCTTAAATAGATATATATACTTGCTCTTTGTTAAACAACAACACAAGATTCAATAAGAAAAACGGTCATTCGAATTATACCATTGTCATACTATACACAGCATTGGCAAAAGTCCATAGGGTTTTTTCGGCTAATTTCATAAAAATAAAAGCGAAAAATTAAAATTGGGATGAAGATATTTTATCCTAGAAGCTCTGCCACTTTCTGCTACCGAGTCTCTTTTCTTTGGAAGTTGAACCTTGTATTTGTCGGTTATTTTAACTTTTTGAGTGGATTGCTTATCAATTTAATCTTAATCATCAAAATAAAAAAAAAGTTTTAAGAATCAAAACTTTTGATGAAGCTGATGAAGTCATATTTGATTGGAAATTGTTCTTGTTATAATGTCAATGATCGATAACTGATATTAAAGAGATGATTGAATAGTGTGTCTTGGTACTCTGGTTCATTGTTAATTGTTATGATATCTAAAGGGGAACTAACTTTATCTATACTTAAGGTTATGTCTAACAAATAATCTTAATATAAGTTCATGTACTAATTATATCATTTAGGCAAAGTAAATCACACGACAAGTTACTTCCAACAACACCATCCTGAAAATAAGCATACAAAAAGGGGTGCTTGGAACTGTCGTATGGAATTGATTATTTGATTAGTTGTTAGTATAGAGCAACTCTAATTTTTGGCATCTACAAGATGTTCTGAAGAACTTAATGGTTCTTCTGGACGTTGTTTGGAACCCATATGTGGAAAGACATGCTAATAGAAAAACTTATAGCTCGATTAGAAGAAATTGATGTACACTTACATTAGAATATTGATGTCTGTTGGTAACAATAAAAAAGATAAGTCTGATAAATAGTTGAAGAAAGTGCGAAGAAAAAGAGGAACAAAGATGATTTTTGAGCTCAATGATAAGATCTTGATACAAATGTGGATCATCACAAACTAGAAAATATGTTCAAAAAGATTAGTACCCTGAAAATCAAACAAAAATTTGATTGAAAGTTGTCTTATTTGAGGTACCTTTTTTGAATTTTTGAAGCAAGAACATAGCACTGTAATTTGTTTTTGTTAGATGTATATGGATCATACATAACTCAAAACATGTACAGAATTTGCATATACCTTTTAAATCAAACACAAATTTCACAGAAATTTATGATTTTTGATTAACTCATTTTGAGTAATTGAATCAATAACAGAACAATGTGTCTCAAATTTTGTTTTTTAAGAATTTTATTGACTCACAATTCAGTTGTTGATAATATCTTGCACAAAATTGAGGATAAACAGAAAAAAAAAAGTACGCTTAAAATAAGATTAGGTACCCACTAGATCATACCATAATTCAATTGTAAGTTTTGATTTTTATCATAAACACAAGAACTCTAGTTCAAAATTTTGTTTTTTTTGATACATGGAATCAAAATTTAGTCTTTGTGCAGTTTTAAGATCTTGTTACATATGATAAATAATGACTAATACATGTTTAAAAAAACTAGATACCAAAAAAAATTAGGAATAAAAAATGAATTATAGTTTTGAATCAATGGATTAAAAAACATAACTGTTAATATTGTTCTTATTGGCATCTATGGACTAATTTTGAGTACATGTTTTTTTTTGTTGTTTTGCTAATGTTTTATGTTGTCACTTGATAAATGTGTTACATTGACTTTAGTTTTACATGAAACGTCTATATTTTCATTTATTTTGTTCACAAATAAATATAAACCATATTAAAAAGTGTACTTTTTAACCGATTGAGTCAAATTGCTAATGATTTATTCCCACGGTATATAATAGAATAAATTATATTTAAGATAATCTAGTGGTTAATTCTAATAAATTGGTGTTCTGTGAGGTAAAAAAGATGATTTATCAAATAGACTGTTACAAAGTGAAATACATTTCTACTACTAAAAGTTTTTCATTAAGTTGCTTGGCATAAAATATAGTTTTAAAATCAAATTTGTCACATAGCATATACACTTATCACTTAAAGTATAGGACATATCATACATTCACCACAACATTTTCCATGTCTAACTATTAACAAATATATATCAACATGATCGTGTTATTATCACATGTATTGAGTCAAACTTTAGTTCGCAATTATCAAAAAAGGTATTTTACAACCCACAAATCATCAAAAGAGCACAAGAAAAACTCTTAAACCAATACTACAATAGGTCAATACCATCTAATAACACTCTAAAAATAACATACACGTATATACATTCGTGTACACATATAAATGTCAAATATGAGTTGCAAACTTTAGCACAATGTGAAATGTGAAGTGATATCTCATGGGAAATGCCTTATTCAAATATTTGTTATTTATATTGTATAGTTTTTCGAAAATATAACTTGTTTAGAATGTGAGTCTTACTTGATTGTTCCAAAGCATGGATAAAAGCTCCTTGTCAAACAATTCACACATAACAAAACATTATCACTCGTCTTTTATTTTATCGTTGTATTTTTTCAACCGACATCAGATGTGATACACTACATCACAATTAAGTATTATAATAAGGTTTAAGACCTAAGTAAAAACTTCTATCTAAAATGCTATGAAAAACTCTCTTTCAAAATAGCACGATAGATCCAAAGTTCAACCATGAACTAATTGTGCCCCAAACAACTTAATACTTCAAGCCAATGAACATGAAGGTTTATCCGATGTTTAATCATGGGTTGATCATGGTCAATATTGCATATACTATTATTTTACCAAATAAAACTTAACACATGGTTGTGGTTCATAAATATACAAAGTTAACAATTGTCATTGGTATGGTAATTGTTGATCCATGACTTGACTGTTGATCAACCGTATAACGGTCAAGTCACTTTAATATACATAGTATATGTCATATAGATGACCTAGGCACTAAAACACATTAATTACGTAGTTCCAAAACTCATTATATATTTCATTTGACATTGTGTCATTTAAACCCTTTCCAAATCTCGCTTTAGCATATCATCATGTCACGCCACACTTAAAGGAAGTCAATCCGCAAATGTATACAACTCATTTTGGAATAAATGTACATGCTTCTTATCTTAGTTACATTTGATGTTTGCCACATGACATTGAATAATATACCAATAATACATACGTCAGCGTCTAACCTTCTACCTTATTGCCTACATGAATCATATACTTCATACTTTTGTGATGCATGTTCTTCAAAAAGATACAAAGTACGCTTCTAAGAGTACCCGCAATGCTAAAGACTGCATTTACTACACGCGTCCTAGTCATCACTGCCACATCAGCATTTTACTCTTTCTTTTCATATGCATTTTCTCTCATCTTTTTAACTCCAACACATCCTTCCCACGTGCATTATCTATCCTCTTTTAAAAACACATTGAATTTTAACATGATGGACCACCTTTTTTCTGCACTTGAGTGCCCTTCATGAAGTGCAAGTGGGTATAAATCCTTTTATTTCCAATGCATCCGTGAGAAAAATACTTGTCCACGTGAGACGTGCACATGAAAGAAAATATGCATTGGATACAGTCTAAAAGTTAAAAAAGAGATAAAAAGAGATTTCTAAAAGCTACCTAACAACTTAATTTAAAATTCTTATAGATGAGTCAAAATAATAGTCTTTTAATAATAGTCACATAACATAATATATCTGATTTTGTTCATTGGTTAATAACATTATGAATACCATAATTGGTAATTAGCCTTTTGAATCACTATTTCGAAGGGTTCTTAGAAGCGGTACCGACCCATTTGCCCGGATTCGTTCGATCATCTGAAAATATATCTTCTCACATTACGCGCAGGTTCTGTTAGTTCCCATCATCTTCATCACTCTCCCATTTTCTCGATTACCGGTGTCATGGTTGTTCTTGATTCGTGTTGCAGCAATCACTAAACCCTAATTGTCTATCTTTGTTACTTCTGGTAAGTGGTTACACAAAACTCACACGCTTTGACGTTTGGTTTTGTAATGAATGTAGCGTCATGATTAAATAACCGTAAATCGTTATTCAGGTGATTTGATCGGAGAGATCCGATTACGGAAAGAAAAAGATTGTGTTTCGTGTGAGGAATTGGATAATTCATATATGTCCGTCAATCAATCACGGGGTGATAGAAACGAGCCCCCACACTATAGAAGATCGAGTCGATCTGGTAACCCTGCTTCACCGAGGAATTTTTCAGGTGGCGGGAAGACTGGCGGAGGCGGTGGCGGTGGCACCGCTCCTCCGTCCTCTGCGTTTTATCCCGGTAAAAGGTGAAATCAGTTTAGGGTTTGTTATTGTTTTTATGTGAATTAGGGCTTGTTTTGATTTGGTTTGATGTTTTCTTTTTATACACATGTTTGCTTTATAGCTTTAGGAAAGTGGTTAGTAATTCACAAGGAGCACAGGCTAGGGTAACTGCTCCTATTCCGAATGTTAATTCAGGCCCTTCAAATTCTGTTGGTGGTAGAGCTCAAATGAATGGTGAACATATTCAACCACCATCAAGAGGTATGTTCGCAATTTGCCACCACAGTCAAGCCTTTATAGTTTTTCTCCTTGATTAATAAACAAATGAAGATTTCCGTTGATTATGAATATGATTGGGCATCTACATTGTAGACTTATTCATTCTTTGTGGACTTTATAATGCTTATTCATATATTATAGGAACCCCTGATGCTTCTTCTGCGAATACTGCTGTAAAGCCTACTGATACATCATTACTGAAAAGCACACCGGGCCTTCCAAAGGCTCCGCAGAGTAATGCAGTCCCACTCAGTTCTGGCACTGGTGGTTCTTCCACACCTGTTAAGGGTACCAAGTTTATTAGTTTTGGAGTTAAAAATTATATTCAACAATATGGAATTAAGCCTGAGTTGATTTCAGAGTACTTTCCAAATAATCTTACGGTGCTTTTTTTCTTCTTAGGCACTGCTGATGCTTCTAGGGCATTTCCTCTTCAATTTGGGTCCATTAGTCCAGGTGTTATGACTGGAATGCAGGTATATATCATCACTAAGTACAAAGAACACTCCTTTGATAATCTAGGTATCATAGTTGGGAGAATGCCGGTTACAAGTCAAAATGGGTTCAGGCTGACCTACAAACACTACTTTATCTGTTCAAATTTTAATAATAAATAACTTATTTGTTGACTATGATTATAAAAACCATAGTATTTCTTTATATTAATCTAGATTTTCTAAACAATACAACAGACTTTATGCAACCTTCCTTTGTTGGCCAGTACACCTTTTAGCTTATTTTTTTTACTTTATATTTCGTTATAAAACACAACACCCATATTAACCCATCCTTCAAGTAATGGGTTGAAATTACCACCTATACTACATACGTATATATTTAGTTCATGACCTGTTTTTTTTGGTTTGACCTTGAGACACAACACAACCCAGATTAGTTCTTTCTTAAGTAACAGGTTGACATAGCCATCTCTACTATTCAAGTAGACATGTACATATAGTTTCACAACCTGTTTATAATCGTCATATTTCTGTAGGTGCCTGCTCGAACCAACTCTGCCCCACCAAATATGGATGAGCAGAAAAGGGCCCAGGTATATTTGTGTTTCATTAGTTTCACGTGTTGGTTAAAGTGGTACTATATCTGGATAAAGGGCACTCTTTGTGTTGTTGGTTATGGCATCACTTAAAGATTATGAAAATATGTTTCCTTACTCCTTAGAGTTGAGATTGTTAGGCTGAGTGTTGAAATGAAATGTGATGAACTTTATAGTTACATGCTTGGCACTAGCTTTGAGAATGACTGTTAAGATTGTGAAAACCTCAAAACAATGACATCCCTTGAAAAAATAATCTTTTGTATAAGATTTGTTATTTAAGTTAGTGTATTTAGATTTTAGATGAACTTGCTAATTCGATTACTGAAATATAAACCGATTGATCTCATCACTTGTCTTAAAAATGGTCAATTAAACACAGCAGCCTTGAAAGCCTTATAGGCTTTGCTGAAGAGTTGTTTTAAATTGTCCATACAAACTAGCTCTTTCCTCTTGTTAAAGATGATGAATGTTATCTTTTATCATAGCAACTGCAAAAAATCGAATAAAAATACTTTAGAATATAGATCCTTCCCCATGAAAAGGAGCAACCTAGGTGTTTATATGGATTAATTAGGAGCAAGATGTTGTATTTAGAAATCTTGGGCCAAGGGTAGGGCTGTAAACGAACCGAACGAACACGAACGAGCCTTGTTCGTGTTCGTTCGTTTAACTTTTAACTTGTTCACGAACGCTAACCGAACGGAAATTTTTGTTCGTGTTCGTTCATTAAGGAATTTAGCTTGTTCACGAACGGTTCACAAACGTTAGCGAACACATATTTTTTAAACAATAAAAATCAACATTCTTAATCTCAAGCATTATAGATAATGATTTATAAATATATAAATTAAAATATTATAGTATTAAACAAAAAATAACTTAATATTATGGTATTAAACTAAAAATTAAAAATTAAAAATATACAACACATTTAATGAATAAATATGATAAATGAAATTAACCGAACATAAATGAATGTAAATGAACATGTTACCGAACGTTCACGAACACAAATGAACGAACAAGGACTCTGTTCATGTTCGTTCATTTAACTAAACGAACGGAATTTCTTGTTCGTGTTCGTTCATTTATTAAACGAACGAACGTAAACGAACTTCCCGCGGAACGGTTCATGAACTGTTCGCTGAACGTTCGGTTCGTATACAGCCCTAGCCAAGGGTAATCTATTTTCAAGCATCGTGCTTTTAAAATGTCATTTGCATGCATTAGGTTGCTCTGAATGCAAATGACAATTGCAATAGGTAAAAAAATTAGTAACTTGTTTTATTACCATGTTAGCTTGTTGAGGTAAACACATCAACACATTAGAAGCTGTCCAAAAAGGTTAGCTTTTTGCATTTGTTGTCTTTAGCTTTCTTTATAGGATATCACATGTAGAATGGTCGTTTGAAAGCTAGTGCCAATATGACAGTTAAAATAGTAACCTTTCATTAAGTTAAGTATAGTTTGGTTGAGTGCCAATATGACAGTTAAAATAGTAACCTTTTCAGCCCCATTTCGGTTTTAGCTAATGTTTTGATTTAACCCGATTGAGATGGGGTCATAGGTAAATGGATCAAATTACCACCTCTAGGTAAAAATCAGCTTACTATTAAAACCATTTTAATATTCTTGGGTATTATAATTTTGCAGGCACGTCTTGATTCTTTAAAGGCTACATCATTTCAAAATCCAGTTGTTCCAAAACAGCACTCACCAAGGAAAGATACTGGGCCTGTTGATCAGCCCACTGAAGTCCGTCCAATCTCAAGAGAGAAAAAAGACATGCTTTCATCACCTCCAGGGCCTGTTGCAGCTCACTCTCAGAAATCTACTGGTCCTCCTATACCTTCCTTTCCTCAGGGGGTTTCCATGCAAATGCCATTTCACCAATCTCAAATGCATCTCTCATTTGGAGGTCCAAATACACCACTGCAATCCCAAGGCATAGCTAATACATCATTGCCAGTACCCCTCCCCATGCATATACCAGTTGGCAACCCATCTCAAGTGCCACCACAAGTATTTGTCCAGGGTATCCCACATCATCAGGGAATAATTCATCAAAATCCAGGTTTGACTTTCTCGCCCCAGATGGGTCCTCAGCTTGGAACCATGGGGGGTGTAGGGATGGGTCTAGGACCACAGTTCCAACAACAGCCTTTGAGTAATTTAAATTTTGGTGGTGCAAGAAGAACAGTAAAGATTACTCATCCAGACACTCATGAGGAGCTGCGGCTCGATAAAAGGACTGATGGTAACCTGAATGGCAGGCCTTTGGGTCAAAGGTCACACCCACCTCAGTCTCAGGCATTCCCCCCTGCTGCTCATTCCATGAACTTTTATCCTAATTCTTACAGCACTGGTCCCATTTTCCCCATGCCACCTGGTTCTAACCTGGTGACTAAAACACAGATGACTCCTGGTTCTCAGCCACCCAAGTTTTATAATCAGGTTAGCTTTCTCTCTCTCTCTCTCTTTTAAATAGCAACTCTAGTTATGCTAAGGAGCATTGATGTGATATTGTTATCAGCAGGCTTCTAAGGTGACTGTAAAACAACCGATCGTTAATTCACATGCAGAAAAGGCTGGTGACTTGATTGATGGACATGGCATTCCAAATAAAAGTCATAGAGAAAGTCAATCTCATATAGTTCCAGAGACGATATCTGGACAATCTGAGAATTCGGCCAATACTTTTTCTGCTGCTGTTGAGGCTGAAGTTACAAAAAAAGCTACTGTTAAGAATTTTGACTCTTCCAAAGAGGAACAGAAACAGCCTGCGAAAAAAACCCAGTCTGTCCCTGTAGATAAGGTTTATATTTATGCTTATGTTTTTCTTTATCGGTATCTTTGTTTATCAATCTTTATTCATAAATTGTGCATTGTTTTTTAATCACAGATTGGTGAGCAGTCATCCTCTGTTTCAAACTCTTCTGTAGGAGTTCAGGAAACATCAAAGCCATTGACTTCTTCTGTGGGAATCAGTAAGGATGTGTTGGAAACTAGAAACGAAGTTGAAGGACCTTCAAAAAATATTGATAACTTGTCTGCTTCCGAATGTGATAAGGATGAAGAAAACCTTGACTCTACCCAAGTTATTTCTAGCATCCATAAAGTTGAAGTGGAAGAGCCAATAGTCAAAACGGGGGAACCAAAAGAAGAAATCAAAGATTCTGTTGAACAAAATCAAGATAACATTGTCCTGGAGGTAAATGTTGCACCACTGAAAGAACATGTAAATAATATAGACAACTCACCAGGATCAATTTCCACCTCAGCAAACGTAGATATTCTTAGTGCTGAAACTTCTTCCTTAAACTTGGGACCCTCTCATGATGGCAACAAAGATGATAGAATCAGAAAGTTTGATGTTTACCAGGCCAATAGTAGAGAATCTATTTCGGTTTCTATTCCAGAGGCTTCACCTTTGACTTCAGAAGTTGATTCCACAGACTTGATCTCTCCATCTTCATCTTCTAGTAGTAAGGTGAAAGGTAGTACAACAGCTAAAGGCAAGAAGAAAATAAAAGAAATCTTGAAAAATGCTGATGCTCGTGGGACTACCTCTGATCTTTATAATGCTTATAAACATCCCGAAGAAAAAAAAGAAATTACTGTTGCTGAAATTGTTGATAAGCCAAACTTATCAGTTAATTCAACTTCAGTAAAGAACACTGTTTTGTCTTCTGATGAGAGAAGTGATGGGCCCACCAAATTTGAGCCAGATGATTGGGAGGATGCTGCTGACATTTCTGCTCACAAAATGGAAACAGGTTTGAAATTGAGACATCGCAGTGAGGATGACGATGATGGGATGACTAAAAAGTATTCCAGAGACTTCCTACTGAAATTCTCTGATCACTGTACTGATCTTCCAGAAAGTTTTGAGATTTCACCTGATATAGCTGAAGTGTTGGTAGTAACAGGTGGCAATATGGCTCGTGAACCATACCCTAGCCCGGGTAGAGGTGGTGGTGATAGGTCAATGGTGGGGTCACGGTTAGACCGTCGGCCAAGTAATGTTGGTCTTGATGACAAATGGAATAAAGGGTCAGTAGGACACATGGGTCAAGGATGGGACCCAAGACTTGAAATGGGCTACCCAGCAAGAGGGAACCATGGTGTATTGAGGACCCCACGTGGTCAGCCACTTGGTCAGTATACTGGGGGCATTTTGTCTGGGCCAATACAGTCCCCTGGCCCACAGATGCAACGTAACAACTCTGATTCAGATAGATGGCAGCGTGCTAGTGGTTATCAAAAGGGATTAATGCCATCTCCTCACACCCCACTGATGCATAAAGCTGAAAGGAAGTATGAAGTAGGCAAGATAACTGATGAGGAACAAGCTAAACAAAGACAATTGAAAAGTATTTTAAACAAGTTAACCCCACAAAACTTTGAAAAACTGTTTAATCAAGTCAAACAAGTCAACATTGACAATGAGAACACTCTGTCTGGTGTGATTGGTCAAATATTCGATAAGGCTTTAATGGAACCGACATTTGTCGAGATGTATGCAAATTTTTGTTCCTGTTTAGCTGTGGAATTACCTGGTTTTGGTGATGATAATGAGAAGATTACTTTTAAGAGATTATTGTTGAATAAATGTCAAGAGGAGTTTGAAAGAGGAGTGAGAGAAGAAGAAGAAGCAAATAGAACTGAAGAAGAAGGCGAGATTAAGCAGACGGATGAAGAACGAGAAGAAAAACGGTTAAAGGCACGGAGGCGTATGTTGGGTAATATTAGACTCATTGGTGAGTTATACAAGAAAAGAATGTTGACAGAAAGAATCATGCATGAATGCATAAAGAAGCTGTTGGGTTTGAATCAGAAGAATTCTAACCCGGATGAGGAAGACATCGAGGCGTTGTGCAAATTAATGAGTACAATTGGGGAAATGATTGATCACCAAAAAGCTAAAGAGCACATGGATGCTTACTTTGATAAGATGTTGCAGTTATCAAATAATATGGCACTTTCATCTCGAGTGAGATTCATGTTAAAAGATGCAATTGACCTTAGAAA
This sequence comes from Mikania micrantha, assembly GCA_009363875.1. Classification (NCBI taxonomy): domain Eukaryota; kingdom Viridiplantae; phylum Streptophyta; class Magnoliopsida; order Asterales; family Asteraceae; genus Mikania; species Mikania micrantha. The sequence goes on along the minus strand of CM018689.1, from coordinate 49,439,719 downwards.
GAACAAATGGCAGCAAAGAAGGAAGATCGAAGGTCCAAAAAAGATTGAAGAGGTGCATCGAGATGCTCAACAAGAACGCCTGGCCCAATCTAGCAGACTGGCCCGTGGACCTAATTCTAACCCCTCACTTAGGAGGGGAGGTCAGCCCGTGGACTTTGGACCAAAAGGGTCAGTAGCCGTTTTATCATCCAATCCTCAAACGGGTGGTGGTTCTCGTGGAATACCCCAACAGCAGCTTCGTGGTTTTGGCAGTCAAGATTCAAGATTCGACCCTTTTGAGAATAGGACTTTGTCAATTCCGTTAAGATCCATGGGTGATGAGACTATAACCCTTGGGCCACAAGGTGGTCTAGCCAGGGGGATGTCTGTTAGGGGTCAGCCTTCTTCCATGCAAGGGATTGCTGGTCCTAATAATGGTTATCATGGTTTCATGATACAAGAGAGAGGGGGCTATGGTCCATCACGTGATGATATGGCTTCAAGATACATACCCGATAGGCTTTCACCTCGACCCAGTTATGACCTACCCAATATACAAGAACACAACAATATGAACTATGTGAAACGGGACACAAGAAATATAGGTCGTGGTGGGTTTGACCGAGTTCCAGCACCTGAACCGTCCCGTGTGTCTACTCCTCCACAAAGTGATTCTTCAGACAATATTTTGTCTGAAAAGCACTTACATGACTTGTCCATTGGGACCATCAAAGAATTCTACAGGTATCATCTACTACTGCTTTCTTTATTCAGGTTTTTTTTCTCTAAATTTATTTATGAAACCCAAATACATATAAAAAAGACTATTTTGACCGGCTGTTAGTAAATTAATGAAATATTTATTTTGTTTTCAGTGCTAGAGATGAAAAGGAAGTTGCCTTGTGCATCAAAGATATGAATGCACCTGGGTTTTATCCATCAATGATCTCCATTTGGGTGACTGATTCTTTTGAGAGGAAAGACATGGATCGGGATTCACTTGCTAAACTTCTCATAAATCTTACCAAATCTCGAGGAATTCTAACCCCCGACTCCATTGTTAAAGGGTATCTTATTTTAAATTTTTAAAAATCAACTTCTAAATTGTTGAACAACCTGTAATAACTGGTTGTGGTTTTTGTTACAATATTATCCAGATTCGAATCTGTTCTGTCAACATTGGAGGATGCAGTGAACGATGCACCAAAAGCAACAGAATTTCTTGGGCGTATGTTTGCAAGAATACTGTTAGAAAACGTGATCCCGTATAAAGAAGTTTGGCGGTTGATATATGAAGGTGGTGAAGAGCAAGGGCAGCTTGTGGAGATGGGTCTTGCAGCCGAGGTTGTTGGAGTCATTCTTGAGATAATTCAATCAGAAAAAGGCGACCAGTTCTTAAATGACATGCGTGCAACTTCTAATCTTCGCGTAGAGGTATTCCGCTCACCAACTATGAAAAAAACATCAAGATTAGATAAGTTTAATTAGACCATAAAACAAAGATGCTTGATTGTATCTTGGAAGGATAGATGTGTTTTATCAGTTGGTAATTTGGTATATAACATCCATCTATATGGGGGAGTGATCATTTTGATCCTTGATTATTCTAACTTCTAAATTTATCAACTGGAAAGAGATTCAACTGTGTAATCCGTAAAAGGTTTCAATGAGCATCTTGATTTTAATTGCTGATCTCATGATACTGTTATACACTTTTTTCTTTATTTTATTTTTTTAAATTTTAGTTACACCGTAGATATTCAACTAAAACTATAAAGCAAGTTGTGATTTGTTGGTGATTCATTTGGAAACTAAACTTGAATAATTCCTTCAATAAATTTCAACCACCCTTTCTATTTTTATTTCACACGTATAAATATTAGTTCCATAAATTTTATATTTCTGAATTTTCTACATGCATCATTTTAAAAGTCTTCAATATTGATTTAATGTTATACTCAGTTATTTTGTGTTACTCCTATTTTCATCTCCTTTTTTATTAATGATATGCCAGTCTCTTCACTCTCTCACGAGTCCTCACACTTTGGTTATTTGTAATGGTGGTGATCAGAATGTGATACCCTTTAGTCATGCCTCCGTCACGCCTCTCGACCATAATCAGGCGTGACCACAGTGTGACGGGTCACGAACTTGACTATTTTTTTATTTTCTAAACAATAAAAAAAAATGTACTATACATCTTACCATTAAACACTTTTATACATTCACATTCATTAACCAAAACTCTGCTTTGTAGGATGCTTATGTAACATGCAGTCAAACCATTATTAATCCATCATTACACAAAACCTTATATTCACAATTTTTTTGTTAAATAATGATATTAAAATAATATATATTTAAAGTATGGATCGTGATTATTTTACACAGACGAGTTTTTTTTACCCTTTTTAAACAACAAAGAAAGAAAATGCGATTTGGGATACAGGCTGTTTTTATTTTTTTGGTTAAAGTCTCAAGTAGTTTGCCCGTAAACCACTAGGCTACACGTCTGAAGAGGTATGGGTGATTTTGGTTGAAAACAAATAGTAAAACTACTGACAAGCCTCGTTAAAAGTTCACTCAAGATACAATGTGTGTGATGCTAATAACAAATATTGATAATTTGTAATTTACTACTAATGTTATTTCATTGTTCATTGTGAGATTTAACTTTCGATCTCATAGGAAGAAGCGCTATCACTTAATTTTTTTTTTAAACAAAACTTTTTTTTCACATTCTTTTGTTCAATATGAGACTTGAACTCTCAACCGGTTTTTATATGAACATTTTTAACATATATTGGTATCATTGGAATAATTACCCTTTGGTTTACTGTCACTTAGATACTATTGAATTATAAATCTTTTTACGGATCATGATCAACATAAGGTAAGTAAATAAGAAAATCTAATACTTACATTTAGATGAAACACAACAAACTTTAAAGCTAGTGTGAAAAAGCTCCATCAAAACCACAAAAAATTAAGTAAATAAGAAAATTAAATATTTACATCTTTAAGAGATAAAAGGCAACAAACTCAAAAGTTGGTGTCAAAACTCAAAAGCTTTTATCATCTAAAAGCTTCTCCGACCAACATTGGAGACACAAGCGTCACGTGGATAAGAGTTTAAACAGTGTATGCTCAGTTTATCCGGATTTTTAAACGACTACAAACGTAAGTGGTGACCCACTGACCCTCTCTCACGCAACTAAAAATATATACTTTATTATTATTATTATTATTTCAAAATGATGCTTGAAATTTGGAAAAAAAACAAGCAAAGTTACGGTGTTTTGTGTAATGTTATGATAAAAAAAACATATAAAGTTATTACATATCGAATTTGAATGAACAAGATTGGCCGTACTAGTCAAGACGGCCCGTCTTGTTCTTTATCAGTTCAAATTTGAATGAAGACTGGCCGTACTGGTCAAGACGGGCCCGTCTTGTTCATATTTCGAAACTTTCAAATCGAAAAAAACAGCCCGTAGATCGTTTTTTAGCAACTAAAACACATATATTCATGATCTACGAAGCAAAATACGTACCTGTTGTCGAAAGTTTGAAGATCGAGACTGGGTGTATAGATATATACGAGAGAATATGTGAGTTTTTTTTATGTGAGAAAAGTAAAAATGAAACTTAAATTCAAATTTAAGCTAGAACAGTACGAGCCGTACTGACCAGTACGGGCCGTACTGTTCAAACTTTATTTTTTTTACATATACACAAATAATTCATTTTTATTACATTTAATCAAAGAATTTGTTGTTTTTATATTTACACGTCTATGTAGCGCACGACAACCCACAATTCGTTTAAAGCTAGTGGCCACACGTCATATTTGAGTCGCGCATAACTCTTATTTTATCTTTTTCCTTGACCAACAAATCAAGAGCTTTATGGGGCACATTTCCTCGAAAGTTATCAAATATTGGTAGTTTATGATGACCCATAGTTTTAATCAAGCTCGTTTCAAAATCGTGATTCATTTTTACCTCCTTTAATTGCACGATTTCATTTACGAAACCGGCAAGCGAGGCAAGCGTGCTGTTTGTTGATCTAAGGTATCGTTTTAGGTTTGGGTGCTGACTTTCCACCCGGTTTTTGTACGTTGACCAAAGTTGCGTGTTCTATTGGTCCATGCTGTTACAAACATATCTTTGTAACTGTTTAATCAGGTGTGCATCAGATACTCCAGAACCCCTGAAATGAAACAAAAAACAATGATGCTATGATGATAATAATGATGGTATATGATGCTTACTTTTTTTTGTTGTCTTTAATAAGTCTTTCGTACAGACGGTTGTAGTTATAGTCGTATAACTCAGCTGTCAGAGAATTACACAAATTCGCCCAGCGACCTTTAAATTTATTCCAGTCTGCATCCGAAAAGCTTGCCTTGCAATGTTTGGCAATATTTTCGTCTATGTGGCATCTGCAAAGATATTTTACAGCTTCTGAAAATACCTTACGGCACACACTCATAACAGGAAGGTCTCGATCTGTTTTGATCACACGTGGCTCCATACATTTATTCAACATACTCTTAACCATTTCCAACACCCAGATGTAGTTTTCCTCACGCTCTCTGCTTACGAACGCGTGAGCAATACTAAACATTGGTCACCGGTTCGAATTTATGCACATTCATCTTTCCTTTCTTTTCTTCTTTTTTTACGAAACTTTATATTTAAATACAGAGTTTCCAAACAATTAAATAAATTTTCTGTTATAGTTGTTTTATATATTTTTTGTCAATTACTTTTATTAGAATCTATTTACATTTGTATCGTGTTAGTCGTGATATTTTTTCTCTTTAATTCTTTTATATATTTTTTTGTCATATACTTTTATTAGGATTTGTTTACGTCGTAACGTGTTAGCCAAAATGTTCTTTTTGATCTATAAAGAAACTTTATACTTTTTTTTAAATATTTGATCATTTTGACCTTCTTTATTTTGAATATTTTCTGAAGTTTCGAATTTATTATTTTTGTTTCTTCTTTTTTCCTTTTACTTCTTCTACATATCTTTTATTAGACAACGTTTACGTCACAAATATGTTAAACATAATGCTATTTTTTATATATAATGTAACCTTATTCGGTTCTTTTATATATTTAACCGTACCTTGAGTTTCTAAAGTATCAAATTTTCATTTACTTTTCTTAACTTAAAAAAACTTCTTTCGCGATATAAATTCGACTTGATCCATGTTTCGATGTAAACATTTTCTGAAAACAACTCTGGTCAAATAAAATACGTTTTCGTGCTTGTTTTATGTATGCTTTCAGTTAGCCAATGTTTTAATGTGAATTTATATACGTTTTCATTTGGTATACGTTACGGCTGAAATTCTGTTATGAGATAAGTTAAGTCCATAGTGTAAATACAAATTGTTACATGTTTTGATGACGCGCAACGCGCAGGTAACCTTACTAATTCTACTAACATTAATTTATATATATATTAAAATGAATGAAAAAAATAGTGTATATATATATATATTAATAGTAATGCATGTGTGTCTGATACATATAGTGACGTTTTAAAAATTAATCTTGGACCACAAAAAGTTTTTTTTTTTATTTGAAAAGTAGTAAAAAGATATTAGAGTATTAAATTTGAGATTTTTGCTTAAAGATTTGGGTTTTTTGTTGGTTTAGGTTTTTTTTTATAATCGTGGAAATCCACTTGTGTGGTAAAACCACGAGCCCCGACAACACACGACTAACCGAGAGGAATAGGTAAAGTGCGGCCGCAAGCAAATGGGTCAATAGTGTCACACCCTCAAATTCTCACTCGTGGTGTCAGTCCATGTGGGTGTGACGTGGCCAGAATCACAGCTCAATGTCATATAAAACAACTCTATATGCATTTACAAATACAATGTTTGACATACAATTAACAAGATAGTTTGCAGCGGAATAGTAACTCATAGCAGCGGAAAATATATTTGTCATAACATGCAGCGGAAATAATAAAATTTTCAGACACTACGATGTTTGATAAATTACAAAATCCAAAATAAATATTGTTTTAAATGAAGAACATAAATAAATGCATGCGGGTCCTATGCTCGATCCCCTACGTGCATTCCTGATTTCCATAGCCTGCTAGTTACCTGAGAATACAAGTTTAAAAAGTGTCAACACAATGGTTGGTGAGTTCACAGGTTTTGATATACATATAGTGATAGAAAACAAGTGTCATGTTATTTATTATAATGTTAGTACCGAGTCCTAGGCTCCAAGTGTCAGTGCGTCACTACCGAACTAGATTTGTTTGTCCTTGCCTCCGCTGTGTCTCGTGCACACAACAAATTAGGTCAGAGTTTCACGAGTTATGACATTCAGTCAATATTGTGCCCCGTGGGGTTAGTCACACCCAAATGGATCCATTCAAATCTACCACATTGTTCGTACATTAACGGTAATACTTTGTGAGGACTTGTTACGAGTTCAACACTTAATGTTTGTCTAATAAACCAACATACACATAATATGTTTGTACAGTATAAATGTTTGACTCGATGCAACTAGTATTCTCCCCCTATTTAAAACGTTTGAAAAGAGTAAAGAGGGGCCGTAAACTCACCTTAGTGTGCAAGTAAAAGAATGCGTAAGCTCCTCGAGTAGTAAATGCATCGGTCACTGGCAACCTATATCGTGTACCGTTCGTGAGTTTGTGTAAGTGACCGTGTTCGTGTTCATGTTCGTGTTAGTGCTCGTGTTTGTGCTCAACAACCCTCGGTTGTTCATGTTTGTCCGTGTCGGTCCACAATGACCGTGTTAGCTCATGTTGGTCCACATTGACCGTGTCAAGTCAACGACCCGTTGGTGAACCGTGTGTTGGTTGTGAATCGTGTAGCAATCGTGTAAGTGCTCGTCGTGTGTAAAACGCGCAAGTCGCGTCTATGGACAAATTACTATTTATAGTAAGTTTCCATTCATGAAAAGTTTCACAAAGCATATTGATTTTAGAGTTCTAGCATGCTCGTTAGTCCTACGTGATCATGTAAACACATAGCATATTATCATATGGAATCAAATAAGCCACTTATGTCATGTTTGCACATAAAAGTTTCTTAAAATGGAAAGTTTCCATTTCTAGCATATGCGATATCAGAAACCATGTATCTTAGCATACATTCATCATACTAGCACATAATAAGCCACTTAGCAAGTTCAAAACATACAAAACATTCATAAGTTGGTTTTTCTAAAAATAAAGTTACTATAAATAGTAACTTTGTAATTTTGCATAACAATGACTATTCTAAACCATTCTAATCCATTTTTATGACACAAATCATCAAAATAAGCCATTTAACATCATTTAAACATACATATTTGGCCAATATCACCATTTATCAATATTTAGCTTGTAAAAGTTACTATAAATAGTAACTTTGCTAAAATTATCATAATCCATATCCAAATCATATTCTAAGCATTAATATCATTCTAATATCATCCTATTAGCAGTTTCTTATGCGTGCATGATTACCATTTCATCCATAACACCACTTTGTAACTTAAAAGTTACTATAAATAGAAGGTTCATTAAAAATCATGTTTTTAATCATTTTAACAAAATCTAATCATGTAGTATACTCCCAATATCATCTATGAACACACCTAAATATCCAACATCATCCCAACAATCATGGATCATACATGCATGGCAATTTTTCATCATATTACATACAATCCACGAGTTTTATCAACACCCAATATTATAGATCATCATAAATCACTAAAATATCATCATGGATCATCACATACAGTAGTTTCATCAACAAACCCAGATTTAAAACTCAAGAAATTCGTGCATGCAAGGCTATGGGGCTTGCATGTGTGTTGTGAGCGTGCATGTGTGAAATATGGTGATTTTAAGCTACGAGGGGTGTAGAACTACCTTCTAGAGCTCTGATATCCCTGAGATGATGACAAGAACAACTTCTAGACCTCCTGGCTCTTTGGTTTCGACAGGAATAAGAAGGTGGTGGTGGTGGATGATCCTTAGAGGTCTTCCTTTAATGGTTTCAAGCTTCCAAGAGGTGTAAAAATGGCTTCTAATGGAGGAGAGATGATGTAACAGAGGGTTGGGGATGAATATGGTCGAGAGATTGAGTATTAAACCGGGTATAATGAGTGAAAGGAGTAACCTAGGCATGATGTTCTTGGTTTTATAAAGATATTGTCGACTGGGCGGCGTCGCATACCGCGGCGAGGCTCTTATATGCTCTCAGCATACCGCGAAGAATTTCGGGATTCAAATCCCCCGCCCACCTGTCGCGTACCACTATAGGGTCTCTTATGGGCCATCGCGTACCACGATGGGCCCCTGAAGAGCCCAATAGGCCTAGTCTTCATGGTTTGATCCGTTCGTCGCCGTTTTCACGTTTACGATATATCGTTTGGCCTCGTTTGAACTTCCAAGTTAAATGCTTGTGTGTTTCATGAGGTTTCAAGTGTTTTGTTACACGATGTGCTAAACGTTCACCAACGTTCGTGTGTTTTGACACGTGTGTGCGGTTTCTCGATAATTCCTCGAATTATCTTGTTGTGTGTCAGTGTTTGTACTGTCGTGCCACGTGTCACACTAAATTAAACTAATTCTAGTGCCACATGTACAAATATTATTTAAATAAACATTTAAATAAATAAGAGTCTGACCTGGAAATTACGGGGTGTCACAAATAGCCTCAAGGAAAATTGCTATAAGCAGGGATTGAACTTGAGATCTCAAGGTTGTCTTCCCTCCTCTTTAAGCGTACACCACTTCCGTGAAAGTTAGAGTTTAGGGTTTAGTTCGAGATGAAATATTTGATTTTGTTATGTAACTTATGCTTCTGCAAATTATATATATTACCCATTTTTAAGAATTTACTGTGATAACCCGTCGCAACGCGTGAGAAAAATAAACCTAGTTTACTATTATAAAGTGAAGGAAACTATAGAGTAACTTCAATTGACTAAAGCTTTAAAAATATAATATAGGGATTAGTCTACCCACAGCCATTGCCCCGCCTCAGCGGGTCCCGCCCAAACTCCTCCCACGGCCCCCGCTCCCCGCTTGGTTTCCTGGTTTTTGATTGGCCAAAATTAATCTAGCCATTACCAACGGCTAACTTAATAAAAAAAAAACTTTGTTTTTAAACACCAAATAAATACTCCAACCTTTTTACCAAAAAAACCTCCCAAATCTCTTAATCTTTCATCTTTATCACTATATTTTCTTAAAAAAAATTACAAACATGAATCCAAGGCTGTAACAACCGGTTTTAACGGTTACGTGTGTTAATAAATAAACTTTATTATATTTTAAATTATGTTGTGATAATAATATAATAACATTTGGGGTATTATAGTTAACTAGTAACTAACTTGATTAGGTTGGTTAAATAGGTTAACTAGTTTAAAGCTTGAGGGACCAAAGTTGCCATATGGGCAAAGTCGAATTAAAAGGGGAATATGACCATTGACTTGGTCAAAATTCAGAATACTCTTGTATGTGTGTGTGTTTTACGTGAGAAGGAACCAGAGAAAAGAAAGAAGACGTTTCAAGGCCTAGCTTCCAAAATTCGTTGATTTGTGGTTAAAATCTGAGATTTTAAGCTTCTAATCTTATCTACTAGTGATTCTAACATCTTGTAAGTAACCTTCAACCTCTTATTTGATGTTGATTAGAAGTTCTTGAGATGAACAAAGTTAGGGTTTGTTTCAAATCTTGAAATTGGTTGTTTAAATGGGTTAGAAACCATGAATAGACAATCAAAATACTAGTTATTGTGTGTGATTGCATAAAGTTATGAACTTTGATGTTAATGAACCATGAATGGGGGTTGATTAGTAAGTAAACATGCTGAACGAACATGTCTATAAGTTATGCACATAAGATGCTTGATGAAATGCTTGAACTAAAAGAGATTATATGCTAAATTGAAAGAAATTGTGTTGCTGCACTGTTATCATAAAATCCGTATAAATCATAGAAAAATCATGAGAAAATGAGCCTTATATGTTTGAAAAGCTCTTTGAAAGGGCTACAATCCATCTTTTGACATGAAAAGCTGAAAACAAACTTAAGGTGGGTTAAAAGGGCAATTACAGTAGCAACATGGAAAATTCAGCAACCTGAATTGGGAAAATGAAGGTGCTGTTCTGATTTTGTAAATTGTGTATAAAATCAACCGTGTATCCGTCTGAGGCGTATTTTATATGCCTGGAAAGGTCTAAGAGTCTACTACAATCCATCTTGGAACATGAAGAGCTAAAACATATTGTAAATGTGTCAAAAATGTTGATTACAGTAGCAACTCAGAAAGTTGCTGCCCAAAAATGAGATTTGAAAGTCAATGTTTTTAATATAAACATGTGATAATAAGCAGTATATTGACTTCTAAACACTATATAGCGATAATTGAGATTAAAATTAGTTTGAATCAATATGTATATGTGTTGTGTGTATTGAAACTAGTTGTATATATATGTGAATTGCAACTAGGTGTTGGTGGTGGAAGTCAAGGGATAAGCCATAGAAGTGGAAAAGAGGTTGTAGGAGGTGATCAACCGTTTGAACAAGGTAAGTTACCCAACTTACTATAACATTACATATAAGTAGTAGAAAGAGTCTACTTGACTTTGGTGTTTATATATTGATTGTGCATAACTTGACTAATGAAACTAATTGAGTTAAAAGACCTATGAGAAGGCATTTGTAGTTTCAATATGAATGTTATGCTCGAGTTGTATGCGTAATATAAATTGCATAAAATTAGCCGGATGAGCCGGTAGATGAGTTCATGATACCACATGAGTGTGGATAGCCGGATGAGCCTGTAAAATTGATCAATTGAACCACTAGAGAGTGGATAACCGAATGAGTCGGTAGATAGTGTGATAAACCACTAGAGTGTGGATAACCGAATGAGCTGGGAGTTAAATTGATAAAAACCCACTAGAGTGTGTGTAATTGAATGAGTCAAAATAGTGTATATAATTTGATAATTAACTAGAGGTGCTAGTAATGGAGTTTGATATAGATCATATAATCCTATTTGTGAAAAGTGACCCATTAAGGGAAATTAATGCATAATGGTGTGTTATGTGCAATTAGATGTTTGAATATGATATATTACGATCTAAACATGATAAGCATCCATATGATATGTATGTGGATGTGTTAGAATGAGTTTTGGGAACTTTGGGGGTTACTTACTTAGTTCATATGAACTAATTATGACCTTATATGAGATGTTTACAGATCAAAAATATATATGCATCGGGTGATCAGATCGGGCACGTTTTGGAGCGGAATCACTTGTTATGTTGGTTTTTTTGTGGTCGTAACTTAAATATACTATGTTTTGTTGATATGTGAATGTTTTAAACAAGTTTGTGTCGGTTTTTGAATGTGACAAGTTATAAAGGGTTGTTTATTGAGTTTTCAAACAAACCCTTGCAAAAAAAATTTTATAGGACCAAATTCCGCAACGTGTTTTATGTCTAAACAAGTCTTTTATGATTCGATGAAGAAACCGCTATAGGAAAATGCTACATTGACGAATTCGAGAACAAAACCAAAGGTAAAAACTATTTTACTTAGTTTTGTTATTTATTTTTTTAAAGCGTATAAATTTTTTTACATACTTTTAGTTAATTATTTTTTTGTAGGTAATTCGCAAAAAAAACGAAAATTTTTGGAAAAAAGTCACCGTTACTTGGCACAATATGATGGGCTTCGATGCCGAATACCGCACATATCATCAATTAAATTCAAAGTGGAAGGATATGTGCACCAAGTTAACAAAATTTAGTGGGATCTATAGCAACTGCGCCAACAACCAGAAAAGCGGGATGAGCGACGAGAACGTGTTGAAATGAGCCGTAAAGAAATACCAACTAAAGAGTAACGGCCAAACATTTAACCACTATCACGGTTGGGGGGCGATAAAAGACTCGCCAAAATTCCGTGTTCTTTGCCAAGAAGGTAACGACGTCCAATGCTCTTCAAAAAGAACCAAAAACTCTGAATCGAACGAGTATTCGCCGGGGGGTTCGACCGCCCATACAAACTACGCGGTTAACCTCGAGGATGACGAGGAAGAAGCCGAGTTCGACACCCCCGGAACTGGTTAGACTAACTGGACGAGATACAACAAAACGGGCTTCCTCTTCGAGTTGTCAAACCGTCTCCTCTAACCCGACAACAATCGATCTCGCTGATCAACTCCAAGTTTTCACAAGTTTTTAAAAATAAAAACACGAGGATAAGAAAAAAAATGCACGAAAAAAGCGTCAAATTCAAGAAGAGAAGACTCTCCGAGCCGACCTCAGAACAATGGGGTCTTTGCCTCTCGAAGAACTCAACGAGGAAGAACGTGAAATAATGAAAAAATTGAAAAAGAAACTCTTTGATAAATATCGTTAAATTTTATTTTTTTTGAATTGTTAGTTTTTTTTCTATGGTTTATTTTATTTAAGTTTGCAATGTAACTTTTATTTTATTTGTATTTTTATTTGAATGATTTAATTAAATCTTAAAGTTTTTATTTTTAGTTTGCAACAAAAAAGATAAATAAATCAATTAAATTTAAATAATGTTAATGATGTGGAATAGTGGGGAAGAACTTTCAGTGGGGAAGAGCTTTCAGTGAGGTGATCATTGTGGGTGTTTAAGGTTTTCAGTGGGGTGATGACGTGGTAGGAAATTTCAGTGGAGAAGGATTTTCAGTGAGATGACCGCTGTGGATGGTCTTAGGTGGCTATTGGCATTAGTCTTAATCATACTCTTTTTTATGTTTGTCTAATATTCAAAAATACATAATGGACTTGCATAGAGTATAATGATTCCCCTTTTAACTTTTTTTGCGTGAGTTTTAAGTTTGAATCTTGGGCAATCGTGGTTTTCAGAACCGTACTAAACCAGTGGGTTGGCTGGCTCAAAATCAGCATGGGAACCGACTTCAAACGAACTCGAGGGTTAGATCTAGGGCTGTTCATATTAAATTATACACATACACATGTTATATTACACACAAACATATAAATATATGTATATAAATACACACACACATATTATACATAATATATATATTTAATATCTTATACACAAATTTATATAAATACATATATATATATATATATATATATATATATATGATAGATTTTACATATTAGATTTTATATATATTATATATGTATGTATATAAAGTGGAAGAGGATGTCAAAAAAAAAAAACGAGCTGGCTCGTGGCTTGGCTCGAGGCTCGATTTTTTTTACGAGCTCAAGCTCAAATTTTTGGCTCGAAAAAATTATCGAGCTGGCTCGGCTCGGCTCGAAATGTCTAGAGCTCGAGCTCGGCCTGACACGGCTCGATTACAACCCTAGTTAGATCGGTTCACTGGTCGAACCAAATTTCAGTGTTTTTTAATGTAATTACTTTGTTTAAAGATTAATTATTTTTTTTATCATGATCGGTTCACTGGTCGGATGGATTGATGGACACTCATCTTAGGTGTGTCCGTTCCAAACCGTGAAAAAAAAAAAAAAAAACCTTATTTGGTCAGATCACCATCGATCGTTGTCACTTGTCACCGTCCCTATCACTGAATTTACTTAACGCGCTAAATCTTAAAAGCGAAGTACAACACACAATCGAATCCTCCTTTCAAAAAAATCAAAAACTCACCAATTTCTCTCCGATCAAAACCCTAAACTTTACCAATGTCTATGCTGGTGGACTGCTCCAATTGCCGGACACCGTTAAATCTGCCACCGGGAGCCAAATCGATCAGATGCGCTCTATGCCAGGCTGTTACTCGAATCGCTGATTCCGGCGATTCTCCGTTTCCTCGTCTGCAACCTTTTGCACTATCACCGTCGACTTACAACGGTGATCCGTCGTATCCTACCGGTTATACGCCGGTTCAAGGTGTAGGGACGCATATGCCTTCACCGTCGTATCCTTCCGGTTATACGCTGGTTCAAGGTGTAGGGACGCATATGCCTTCACCGTCGTCTTACAACGATGATCCGTCGTATCCTTCCGGTTATACGAAGGTTCAAGGTGTAGCGACGCTTACGCCTTCACCGTCTCCGTACACTTATGCTCCGGCGGGGCTTCCGGCTTCCGGACATGAGACGAAGAAGGCGGTGATCGTTGGTGTATCGTATAGGAATACTAACCACGAACTTAAAGGTTGCGTCAATGATGCTAATTACATGAAGCATCTTCTGGTTACGAAGTTTCAGTTTTCTGAATCTTCGATTGTCATGCTCACTGGTAAGAACCTTCCTTTACACTCTAGTTAATTTACGTTTTAGAAATGTTAAAAAGAAGTCAAAATCCATCGTGTTATATTCAAAACTCTTGGACCGATAAATTGGGATTCTGTTTTGGAATAAACTCTCTTAAACGGAACTAACCTTTTTAACATTTTAGAGCTGGCCGGATGTCTTACTAGTAGTGTCGAACCGATTTGAACGGAATTTAAGAACCGGATAACATAACAAATATATGAAATATTCAAAAAAATATATAAATTTATAAACACATTTAACCGAACTTAATTAATGTTTAACCAAACATAATTATGTTAAAAAAATATAGGATTTGGTTTTTAAGGTTTTTGTTTTTTGGATTTTAGTTAAAAAAAATTGAAATCCGGTCCTACCAGTGAATCGGTCCCCGGTTTGACTAGTCAACCGGCTCCATCGGCCGGTTTGTTTGAAGCTGGTTCGCATGCTTATTTTGTACCGGCCATCCTCCGGTTTGTTTCAAGCCGGTTCGTATGCTTATTTTGCTAGAAGATTAATTATGTAGCTGTTTACCGTATGGAAATAAAATAAATTAATGTCTTTCTAAAGAATATATTAAATGATTTTTTTAATTTGACAGAACATTCACATCCTAATATATATCTTTATCTCTATAATAATTAAACAAAATATTATTCTTTTTAAATTTATATTTAATTTTGTTTAAACCTATCATGTTTCATCCTTTTTTCTTTCTCGATTATATTTACAACACTTATTTTATTATTATTTTTTCCTATCATATATACTTACAAAAAAGGTATACAGCAGTCATTATTTTAAAGAATTTTTATTCAAAAAACTATAAATTTTAGAAATAGAGATATGAATGAGATGGAAACTTGCTCAAAATCTTTAAATTATAAAAATCTTAAGATCGAGAGTTTGAGACTTGAACCTGAATGCTCATAGATATTTGAACTTATGAAAAGTCTAGTGAATAAAATATATTACTGCTACTTCCCTACAGTTTTTAGGATTGTTTTAAGATCATCTATGGTTACATATAAGATAAAACCTGTGATTGTGAACCCGAGTATGAGAATGAACAAAGCATGATTTTACAATACGGGGTGTAAAGATTGATTACCCAATCCATCCTATTTTCATCCCTGCAAAGTACTTCATTTTTAAACATTTTGTGAAGTGCAACCATAGCACAATGTCACAATCTACAAGGCAGTATGCATTCTTTTATCGTTTTATACAACTAAAACGATAAATGAAATTAAAGAAAAAGTAGAGCCTGTCCACTGGTGAACCAGATTAAACCAACCAACAACCATACCTAGTAAAAATTTCACTTAGTGTAAGGATATAGACAAACCTTACCCCTATCCCACTCAAAAGTTATGTTGTTGTTTTACATTTGGGTAGGAGTAAGGTTTGCATTCATTTATTCCCTCATACCCCTCTCAAAAGTGGGAATTTACTGGTACGTATGTATGTTTGTTTGTTATATTATTGTTTTACAATATAATTTTCTCTTCGAATATAGTAGATTAATAATAGAAATTTGTTTAAAATAAACTCATAAATGCCAAGCAATCTGCGTTGGACCAATGGGTTGTTAGACCGATAACCCATCACCAATAGGTTGAAATTACCTCATTTGAACCGGCCAATTATGGTGTTGGCCAGTTTAACTAGTTTGCCGGATTGGTTTCAAAATCTTAGGTGACTGATTCATATGCTATTTCAACCCTGATATTACAAACCTTGAAAAAATAATTTTCTTAAATTGTTGTATGAGGCTTTGATGAGAGTACAGAGTTCTGGTTACGAAAATATATGTGTTAATTGCTAAAGAGAACAAATCCGTTTTTATTCAAACTAGACCCATGGACCTAAGTGGTATACATGCCATGAATTGCAGAGGAAGAAACGGATCCTAACCGGATCCCAACGGGTCGCAACATGAGAACAGCACTATCCTGGCTAATCAGCGGATGCCAGTCAGGTGACTCACTTGTTTTTCACTTTTCGGGCCACGGTTCACGGCAAAGGAACCACAACGGGGACGAGATTGATGGCTATGATGAAACCCTATGCCCCCTGGATTTTGAAACCGATGGTATGATCATTGACGATGAAATCAACGCAACAATCGTCAGACCTCTTCCACATGGTGTCAGACTTCATGCCATTATCGATTCTTGCCATAGTGGAACTGTGTTAGATCTCCCGTTCCTTTGCAGAATGAATAGGTGAGTTAATCTCATCTTACCCAATCTGAATAGTTAAGTAGAGTGTTTCCATTGTAGATATATATTTTTTATAATTTACATGTTTTTTTTAACAAGATAATGAATACGTTTCTGTCACATGTCTAAACTTAGATTCTTAATCTTTTAAAACAATGTGGTTTTGGTTAATTTACAATAATAGTTTTCCTAATTTTACTATTCACATCAAAATTTATTTTGTTTTACAAAGTTCTTCTTATCACATCATTGCATGTGTAACGTGAGTATAAAATAGAATTATTAGTGTAGTTTCTATATATTTAACCAAGTGTGGTTGTTTTGTTATAATTAATTTAAAATGTCATAGTTTTAAAAAGGTTTCACCTCTAAGCTAATTGTGCATGACAAAAACTGGAGCTAAGCAAAGCATCTAATACATAATTATGTTCAGTAATATTCATTAAATTGTTATTTTATTAAAAAGGTAACTTTCTTTTCTTTATCAACTAACTGAAAAATTATTCACCTTTGATAACATTTATCTCAAGTTGCTAATCAAGAAGATCTTTATGGTGTGATTATGATAGTAACGGGCACTATGAATGGGAGGATCATCGTCCAGAAACAGGCATATGGAAGGGTAGCAGTGGAGGAGAAGTCATTTCGATAAGCGGATGTGATGATGATCAAACATCTGCAGATACGTCGGTTAGTCTTGAACAAAACCTTCTACAAAATTGGCAGGCTGTGTGGATTGGGTAACAACTAACAAAGATAACTAAATACGCTTACAAAACTATAATACTACAATAATAATCTAAACTTTCTATATAAAAAATTCTAATTTTACATTTAAATATATTTCTTATAATGTTTCTCCCTCTTGACACTTTTGGCCCATTTTACCTGTTAGAGGAAACGTTTGTTGAAATTTGAAATGTAAGAAGTTCTAAAATGCAGGCTTTATCAAAAATTACATCAACAGGAGCAATGACATATTGTTTTATAGAAGCTATAGAACATGGAAACGCGTCTACGTATGGAAGCCTGTTAAGTTCAATGCGTAATGCTATCCGCAATGTATCAAGAGGGTCCAGCGGCAGTGGTGGTTCTGTTTTTGATACGTTGTCGGGCGTTAGACCTGGGTTCACTCAGGTACAAGATATATAATAAGCTTCCTGGTAACATCAACAGACATAGGTAAATTGCTTATCTAAGTAAATATTGTGTCCAACTTTTGTTTACAGGAACCACAATTAACATCATGCGGGCCTTTTGATATGTATACAAAGCCATTTTCTTTGTGATGTTTGATACAACACACGTTCAAGTTGTGTACAGTTCATAGGATGTTCAAGTTCTTCTCAAAGCTTGCGAATTGCGATCATGTGTTGCAATTTAGGAGAATTAGGTGGTGTTTGTTTTTCCCCAAAAGGTCTGCGCAGGCTCTTCTGTTCGCATCGCACAGACCACACGCAGACATTTTCATCTGCAGGTTGTTAGCTCTACATGGTGCAGATCTGGTACAATCGTTTCTAAGATCTTTTAAGGTCTGCAGATACCACCCATCACTACCACCACCGACCACCGACCCTCCACCATCACAATCTAGCACCACTGTCCACCACCACCGTCGGCCACCTCCACCACCACCAGTATATTTTAACGGTCAACAGACGTTAAAAAACACAGTTTTTTCTTGCAGAATGCTCTACAAATATCTGCAGATATGGTCCGCAAAATGCATACATTTTATCTCTTAAAAAACAAACACCGCCTTAGATTTGGAACATGTACACTTGATCTCTTCATTTCTGTCCATTTTGTAGATAACCTGATCGAAGTAAGATGTATATGACTGATTGTTGAATTTAAATTTTAACATCATATTCTGACTGTGTATTTGACACTGTGTGAAATGTGAATTATAAAGGTTTTTTAGAGTTGAATTTTATGATATATGTTGATATATTTAGAAATTATTAATTAACTCATTGTACTTGGCAAAATATTGTCCAACCTTTGATCAAATAACTTGATGTGGGTATTTTATGTTTGTAGTAATGAGTTTACTTGGATGTACTCGAATAACACAATACTCCATGGCATTTTGTTCTAGGAGTCGAAATCTATAGAATCTTTTACGGTTAAAAAAACATTTATAAAATTTATTATATGTTAAAAGTATATATTTTGATTTTTGATTAACTATGTATTTTGATTTTTCTCTCAATTTTTTTAAATAATAATAATAGTTTTCTTTAATTTAATAAATAATATGACAATGATAAATTTTATACCTTAAAGTTTTATAAAATGTCTTTAAAAATGTATAATATTTTATTTAAAATAATATTTTTGTATAGCCTATGTAATATATATAATATATGTTTCTTACTTAAAACATTGCCATTTCATTACTTTTTTTAACCACTTATTTCTCCCTTCGTATATATTTTTATTTTACATTTAAAAACTAAAAGGCCACTGTCCCAATCTTATTTATTTATTTATTTTCTCAAAACGAGCTCCACAATCATGAAAACAGTTGAAGTATAAGTTTCCTATCATTGGGCTTATAGCCTAGTGGTATTCCTTGACCACCAGCAATGGGAGGTTTTGGGTTATAGTCTCGTCTGGAACAAAAAAAGTTCTGGGTGAGCTAGGGGGTTTTCTCAGTGTGAGTTTCCTTCTAGATGGTATGGCGGTTCCTCGATTCGGCACTCGCCAACGCCCGGCTTTAAATGTTTCCAGGGGTTGGTAGCAGTCTGTGGTCACAGCGCATGTGTTGTTGGGTCCGATGACTTGTTTAGCTGTTCAAAAAAAGTATAAGTTTCCTAAATTATGAAAAGCATTTCCGCCTCTTGAATGCAACTAGGGGTGTTCACGAGCTAAGCTAAACCGACCAAAGGGTAAGGTCGGACTAGATTTAGAATTGGGATTTACATCGAGCCTGGCTTGAATTGTAAACCGAGATTGAAGTTTTGTCTCGGACTCAACTTATTTTTAGCCGAGCTTGTTCGGTTTGTTTCGTTTTTTGCTCGGTTTTTACATAATTTAGGTTTTTAGGATGTGAGCTTGTGACTAACATAATTACAAATATGATACAAAAGTATAGTTATTATTAAAAGTAACTCTATGTTTTATATTTTGGTATAACATGTTGTACAAACAAGCTGACATTACAAGCCGAGCCAGCCTTAGATCGGACTCGGCTCGGTTACAAAACGAGCCAGCTCAGTTATAAACGAGGTTAAAGCTTTGTCCGAGTCGGGCTTTATCTGAGCTTTTTTTGAACGAGCCTATGTTCCTATGTCCTATTCTACATGTGTTTATAACAGTCGAAACTCGAAATTGTTGAAAAATATTACAAAATAGACTGGGCTTTTTGTTAGAGCCTATTTATTGTTAATGAATCCAGCCCCAATAGAAGCCCAGTCCATATAGAATGGTCATGGCTCATTTAACAAATCGCCGAGTCAAAGTCTAGGGTTCTTGTTGCATCTAATCTCAAGAATCCCGTCTCAGCCTCTCAGGCGACTTCACATACCTTCAAGACATGGTAAACTCTTTTACACTTAGTTTCTTTATTATTAGCATTGTGAATTGTTGATCGGATTGATGGTTTTGGATCGTAGCATTGTTTTTAGGGTTTTCTCGTTGAAAATGGCAACATTTGATTACTGCGCTTATTAATGGAAATAATGTGATTAATTAAATAATGTGATTATAGAAGCTGTTGAATTTGAAATCGAGTAGATAACGAGTGGTGTTAGAGGGTTGTGTGATTTTTTCTGGTAATATGTTTATTTTGTTTTCTTTGTTGTCAGTTTGATTGATTTTGAATCATATAAATTAGAAAAGAACATTAATTATTAAATGATCAATGATTTAGCTCACAAATTGTTAGCTCATCCTTCTGTTAATACCTTTAATTAAAAGATAATGTTTTGTTTGCAATGAGAAAAAATGATGGTTTAAAGTTTCATTTTATCTGATAAACTTAATTATAAACATGGTTTTTTCTTCAGTTTTTGTGAATGTTCACTGGTGTTTTCTGCGATCTAAGCGTGCTATAATGTATTTGGAGCTTTACTGTTGTTTAGTTCATTTCATGTTATGTTTTGTGGGTGTTTGTCACTTTATGTGGTGCCTGTTAATGTTTATGTTGTGCTCATGAATTAAGGCAGGGTAACTAAAATAGCCTTTTGTTTTTTGTATGTTTCCTAGGGTTTCTTGTGGTTTCTCATTTTCTTTTATCTGTTTCATTGCTTGTAACATTTTGCTATGCTCAAGTACTAATAAGACTGTTACTTTTACACAGACTAAGAGAACCAAGAAGGCTGGGATTGTCGGGAAGTATGGTATGAATATGTTTTTGTTTTACATTTCGTAGTCAAGCAATTGATGTGAGATGGTACAGTATAGTCGTATCCAAGATGTGAACTTGTGACAAAAACATAATTCAAACGTAGCAAAGTTTTGTTCTAATCATACTGTGATTTAAGTATTTTCTAAATTTGAGTAATCGAAATGTAACATTTTTAAATATTCAGAGTTAAAATCTATAATTTCTAATACTTTCAATATCTGACCTCCAGGAACCCGTTATGGTGCTAGTTTAAGGAAGCAGATCAAGAAGATGGAAGTCAGCCAGCACAGCAAATTCTTTTGTGAATTTTGTGGAAAGGTGTGTTTTTTTCGTGTGTTGAAAGCAAACAAATGTCTCTGGTAAAAACTCTTATTGTGGGCTTGTTCTTGCAGTATGCTGTGAAAAGGAAAGCTGTTGGAATCTGGGGCTGCAAAGACTGTGGCAAAGTGAAAGCTGGTGGTGCTTATACATTGAAGTAATTAAAATTTTGATTCTTTACATCTGCGGTGTTTGTATTTATAGCCAGAATTTACAGCACTAACATATGTTTTTTTTTTTGTAGCACCGCTAGTGCAGTTACTGTCAGGAGTACTATACGTAGATTGAGGGAGCAGACCGAGAGTTAGATTTGGCTATTTCTTGATGTATTGTAATTCTCAATCCTCTAGCACATTTATGAAAGTCTACTATTTTTGATTAATGTTGAAATGCATTCCAAATGACATCTTATGCATGAAATGCCATATGTTTGCTTGCATCTTTTTTCCATTTGTTTTCATTTTTATTACAGACCCAAATTCCACTTATAAATTTCAAATTCTCTACACAAAAATGCACAACAAAGTAGTCAGCACATATTCAATCTTGATTTCATATTATACACCTTCAAGCCAAGCAGGGTGGCAACTGTTATCAACGTGCTAGCACTAATCTAGTTTAACTAAACTGAAAAATGGTCAAAATCTCTATATACCCATGGATAATGTCATCACATAACTAGTTTTTAAATGCATCAACAGCTAGCGAAATCTGTCACAAGGCTCACGGTCAGATTGAGAATGATGGATGTTGTGAAGTTTGTGACAGTTACTCCTGTTTGGTAGCTGTTTTTGTACTGCCTTTATGGCAGCTACTCGTGCAGCATTAGCTGACCTGTTGGCAGCTGCAACCGCCTGGCTGACTCTTTCATCCACTTTGGTTACATCATATGCCCTCTCTGCTGCTCGCCGTGCTTCCTACAAGTTGCATCAGCAGTAAGCTTCAGTTCAGTTAGTTAACAATACGTTTGCCAATTTGAAAACATTTCTTAGCCTATCCAAGTTATGTAAAATAGGGAAGATAAAAAAAGCATTTTTAATATTTTTAATTTGTGGTATAAGTTTTTAACAATATGTGACTTAACTGTCCAGATGTTTTGGTCTGAATATGACCCAATAATTTTTAAAACCTGGCAAGTGGCACCTGACCCGACCTGTCTATTTTGCCTGGTTTATTAAAACACATAATTATCTCAATTACCTGTACTGCATGAAGAACCCGCGAATGATAGACTGCAACAGGCGACATCGGATGTGTTGCATTATGAGAACTTGGGATATCAAGGATCCCGTTATGCCAATGGCCCGAATGGGTTTCACCGGTTTTGAAAGTGTACATTCCAAGCCCTTGCCTTCTTCCTTCATGCCATGACCCTTCATACCGATGCCCGTTTGCAAAACTGTACACTCCAAAACCATGCAACTTGTCAGCAAAATACTCCCCAGCAAATGTATCCCCATTCCTGCAAAAACAATTGAACATCAAGACAATCAAGATCAAGAAATGACAGATCATGAATCAGAAATCTCAAAGAAAGTACCTGAAACGATAATGGCCAAGACCATGTTTAACACCCTGCTTGAACTCCCCAACATACCTACTCCCATCTTCACAAGTATGCACACCACATCCATGGCTCTGCCCATTTAACCATTGACCCGCGTATACGTCTCCTGTATAGAATCTATAAGCACCAAACCCATGTCTCAACCCGTGCCTATACTGACCTCGATACCTGCTTCCTCGGGCCCATGTCTCGACCCCGTAACCATCATATCTCCCATCAACCCAATCACCTTCATATCTTCCACTCATGTAGTAATAGTACACCCCAGAGCCAGAACACTTGCCCTTATGAAACTCACCCTCGTAAACATCACCATTGTTGTATGCCTGCACCCAACACCCTGAACCATAACCATGGCCTGTTTTCGTTCTCGACCTGATTGACCAGAAAACCGGCAATGCGGATCCCGATACCTTGCCCGTTAATAGCAACTTGATCGGGAATGAACGGGCCAGAAACCAACGGATTGAGGGTAGGCGAGGGAGCGTAAGATTGAGGGAGAATAACAAAGCGGTTGAAAAGGCGAAAGCCGATAGGAAATTGAGAACGAATGATCGACTCGGGTTGGATACTAAGAAGTAGAAAAACGGGAGAGCTAGCAAGATGATCAACCGGAGGTGAGTCCGTAGTCGCCTGAGGTGGCTAACACGTTTGAGTAACCGGATCACGGTGGGTCTCGGGTTTTGAAGAAAAGTGGCGAGTAAATTGGTATGTTTTTGAGGTGCTGATCTTGACGTTAGTATATTAACCGAATCGAAATCATATCGAAGATCATTGATCAGAATTTGATGTTCATGATTAGGGCTCGTAGTCGTTGCTGCAGGGTTGTTTATCCAATCAGGGGAGTGAATAGGAGAGGATGAAGAGAGTGATGGTGATGAAGAACAGGTGGAATATTTGAAAACGGAGAGTTTATGAAGAGATTGATTGTGAATGGTTGGTGTAGGATTGAAATCGGAAGAGACACCGGTGCTTTCTTTTCCGATTTGAATCTCCGATTTCTTCTGATGCATCAACAAAATTAGGGTTTTCTGTGTGGGATTGATTATGAAGAAGAAGAAGAAGACGTGTTTGAAGGGGAGAATGCAGGGTTTGATTTTTGCATGTGGAAATGAGAAGCAGAGCGGAGTCTTCGTTGAGTTAATGGCCATGGCTTTTGAATTTCTTTTTTATTTTTCTATTTATAGACCTACATTTAATAAATTTTAAGTTTTAAATATGTACAAATGTTTAAAGTTTTGGACCAGTAATTTATAAAACTTAAAAAAAAAGAGGGAAATACTATCAAATTACACGAACTATGTCAGCAATTTACAATGAGTTGGATACTTTTTCTAAGAAATGATAATCTTGTATGTATTAATATATACAAGTCCTAACTAACAATTTAATAATCATACAACAGTTTAAACAAGTTTAGAAAACAAAATACCAAAATACCAAAATATAAATGTAAAACAAATCAAAGAATAAAATTTTCTTTGTACTCTATCTTCTAAGCAATGTTTTCATATTTGGACACGATGTCGAACCGGACATATTACTGGTTACTGGTTGGACTGGATTTAAGAACCGGATATCATGATAAATATATAATATATTCCAAAAAAAGTTATACAATCATAAACACACTTAAAAAACATAATTAATGTTTAAACAATCATAATCATGTTACACAAAAATATAGGATTTAGTTTTATTCTTTTGATTTTAGTTTAAAAAAAAACTGAAATCCGGTCCGACTAGTGAACCGGCTCAACCGGCCGGTTAGCTTGAACCCGGTTCCCATGCCTATTTTTGTCCGGTCGAGTGTCCGGTTCCCGGTCCGGCCTGCCGTTCCGGTTCTGACAACACTGCTTAAAGTCAATAAGTTGACTCTAAAGTTTATACCAAATAGTAGTTTGAGCTGAATCAACAAAAGCTGAATTACCAACCGAGATTTTTATTGCCAAGTACAAATGATGTACGAGTTTCCTAGACTACCTGCTTGTGTGTTGTGACATGGTGAGGTTTTTAGGGGGCTTGGTTATTTACGCACAAACTTTCTTATTTTAACACCCCACTGACCTTGTACGTCTCGTAGACATATGAGTCGTATAACCTTCCCTGACACCCACTGATTTGACAATAGTTGATCTCGAATACGGCTCTTGAGTGTGAGAATAACAAGACTTTTTGAGAAAAGAAAAGATTGCAAATTAGTAAAAGGGGGATTATGTATTTTTTTTAGTACTCTAGTTGTTATAAATGTATATGAAAAGACAATGAAGTTTCTAGCTGACTTCTACGTTTTTTAACAAGTATCAAAACTAATTATGTTAATGATATTTTTTTAATGTAAACGAACATAAATTTTAACTCTAATTTTATGTATACATATTCTAACGTAGTGGTGTCTTCTGAAAGTCTCTTATGTGATAGATCTCGAATATGAGTTGGCAATTATTTTTAGATATGCAGCAAATTTTATCATTGTGGGTTTGGTCATTTGAATTTGAGTCTTTGTGTAACTATTTACTTTTAGATAATCATGAGATTTTTTTGCTCTCAAATAATGAGGCCAAGTTGCTCGTTTGTGAAGTGATAATTGATTTAAGAGTTCAAAAAATTTATGCATATCTGGTAACGTCTGAACTATTAAGTGTTGAATAGTTAAGATGGTCTGAACCATAAAGTGTTGAACCGGTTAATACCGTTTGTTTTAGAGTCTGGTTGGAAAATAAAAAAAAAAAATTTTTTTACAAAAAAAAAACCTAAGAAATAAACCCCCCCGGTTGACCTCACCATCGCAACCTTACCCTCCATTGTAGCCCCTCCTCTGTCGCAGCCACAGTCGTAGCCTCCCACAACCACGTTGATCTCCCACCGTCGCAGGCATAGTCGTAGGTAGCAGATGAAGTCGGCGACGGATGAACGGGCGGCAGTGACGAAGCCGACGGTCGGAGGTGAAGTGTTAAGGTCGGTCGGAGGTGAGGTGACGACTGGCGATGCAGCTGATGGAGGATGATGAAGTGTTAAGGTCTGTCGAAGGTGAGGCAGACGCCATCGACGCCACGGTCTGAGGTGAGCTTTTTTTCCATTTACACTTGTGCTCAAGTTTTAATCATTCAGACCCTCGTTCAAATGATTTCATTTCATTTAGATGTGTTTTTTGGTTGAAACAAATTGTTTGAATCTAGATCATTCAGATCAGGGACGGAGCTTGAAAAAAGATCGGAGGGGGCCGGAGAATTTTTAGGAAAAAAACGGATGGGGCCGAAGGATTTTTAGGAAGAAAACGAAGGGAACCGAATGATTTTCCAACAAAATACTACTGAATCGACCCTCCTGACCGGAAAAACATGAGGGGCCAGGGCCTCCCGAGCCCCAATAAAGAACCATCCTTGATTCAGATTCAGACTCAGACTCATTCGAATGCTTCCAAGCAACCCACAAGTTTAATTATGATAATTTCGCCCCTGAAAACAAGAATATTATGGCCCAACAAAAGAAGGTGATATGATGTCATCCAACTTGAAGAATTGAAGTAAAAAAAGCACCCCTTCACATGATGGCTCATCAAAAGTCACTTTTTTGATATGTTTTATTATTATATCAAGTAACTCCATAAGTAGCGAATAGTTTTTATTAAAGTTGCTACCAAGAAAACAATTGAATTAAATAGCTTTTATAAAGATCCCTTTTTAAATTTTAAGTGTGTCTTGGCAATATAGACTTAAAAGTAAAATTAATCCGTTCTCATTACATTGAGGTTAATTTTTTTCATTCATCTCATTCTTTTTTAGGTCCATATTTTAACTCTTTCAAGTACAATATTTTTTATGATGATAGAAACTATTTAAATGTCAGTTTTATATTTTCTTTAACAAAAAATATATACTTCTCCTAAACTATCCTCAAATTAATATATCTTGCTTGGGTTTGAATCTATGGTCTAAAAAAATATGTTAAAATAAACGGAACATCTTAAAAATACATTTAAATTAGCCAAACAATGTAAATTAAAAATATAAGTTTAATAGGCCGAATGGTTTAAGATATCATTAGAATAAGATAAATGTTTTTCAAAATAGCAATTTTGGTTTGTAGATTTTAGAATAACAATTTTAGGCCAAGGAGGCAAGGATAATTTGATTATTATATTATAATCCAATAAAATAGCAAAAACTATCATTATTAGGATAATAATAATAACAAAATAACATAAACTTGATTTTGGTTTATAAACTTCTCTATCTTATTTGCATTGATATGCATTAACTTATGTTAATTTTAAATAGAGTAAATTGCCGAGATAGTTAATGTGTTTTGCTAATATTTCATTCTTGGTTCTTAGATTTCGTAAATTACTCATATGGTCTTAAACATTTAAATATTTGTATCACATTCAGTTCTTATGTCACCAAATTAACGTCACATTAAATACCCTCGTGTTATAAATTATTAAATTTTATAATCATATGGGTAATTTATGAAATATAGTAACCATGAATAATATACTAACAAATTGCATGGATCATCTCGGCAATTTACTCTTTTAAATATGTAACATTTTATATGTTTCTTAGTCATTCCTATTCCTAGGGTTGGATGGTTGAAAATCCAATTAAATAAAGATATGGACCATTTTGCCAACCAACTTAATTCCCAAAGGAGAAATTCATTTATTTCAACATTAAATATGTTTGACCATCCTTTTGGTCAAATTTAATAGAAACCTTATACGATATAAAGCCGTATCATGTATTAAATGGTGAAAATGATAAAACAAAATGATCCACCATTATATGACATTTTCCCTCATTGGCAGTATAATGTGACAAAAACATTAATGCCTCCACAATGATTTGTTGTGTTTTGTGTATTGAGGTGGAAAAGAAAAAGGACCAAAATTGAAGGAAATACCATTATCCTAATTAACTTTTAAAATATAATCAAATTGAAATTATTATATTAAATTATCATCAGAATATTTAAAAGGGACACATTTTGCCTTTTATAGAGTCTAAATTTTGTTCTCTTCTCTCTAATTAAATATTAACTTTCTATTTTATTAAATACTAAATTTTAAATAATTAAATTATATAATTGAATATTAAATTTATATATGTTTTTATTATAATAGTTATTAAAACATAACATATCATTAGAAAATTTTAATTATATCTTATCTTAAAATATAATATATAATTCGTAAATCTTCATTATCTTTTACTTATAATTTGTAAATATATAACTTATTTTTGAGGGGTATTTACATATTTTCCCCTTCAATTGCAAAATTACATATTTACTCAAATCATTGTAAATTATCCATTGAAAATTTGTAAGTTGGAAAAATACGTAACTCTGCAAGTTAAGAAGGAGAAATATGTAATTCTCCCTATTTTCAACAATTGATGTCATCTAACATACAAATTTTTATAAAAATTGTTATTTATAACAGTTTTTGTTTATTCAAATTCATGTAATACAAGAGTAGTTTTAACAGCATCAATAATTGTGAGGATGGTAAATGAAGCACACATGAGAAGAAGACTTATGAAAGCGCAATGAAAATTTCCAAATATTTTTATCCAGAAATAAAGTGACGATCACAATTGAAAAGCAAATTAAAAACTTGAACTTGAACTAAAACTTAAAATCATGCAGCGACAATATTTGTTTTTACGTGACATCTTTTAAATCAGTTGCATTTTTTTTAACAATAATATAGTACTCATTCTCCAAAATTAGTTTCAAATATTTCTCTTTTACTTGGATTTGAAACCAAGACCTTATTTCTAAAAGACATTGTTTCAATCGAGTGAGTAATCACACATTAACGATTAGTTCATAAAATTTATAAGTATTTCACTCCAACTAAGTAAAATTTATTCCAGGTTTTCCATTCCAACAAACTTTTAAACTTTGTCGATAATGTTAAACCTTATCAATAAAATTTATTCCAGGATTTGCAACAAATAAATAAATAAGGTATGCATATTTTTTATTATTTGTTTTCCTTCTCAATTAACGAGCACAAACTATTTTAGAAAAATTCAAATTCAGACCTAATTAAATATCGTAATATGAAAACATATTCATCAACTTATAGTTAAAGCAAATATGGGTTTTTTTTTTTTTTTTTTATCTAGAGCACAAATTCTTGTAAATATATTTCCCTGATTAGTCACTATAAATAAAATCCATCGAAAAAGAAGCATGAAACAAATATGGTAAACATAGAGAAAAACATAAAAAGCAACCAAGCACAAACGTGCATATACCCAAATCAAAACCCAAAAAAAATAAGAAAATTAACTTGTACAGAACATGATGTATTACTCTACCAGTAACATAAAAGCAAATTTATGAGCTACAAAGATTAAGCATTTTTTTTTTCAACTCCATTAAATCAACTAAATATTTTTTTTTTCTTTTTCCTTTTTTTTAGGATAAAATACAAGCTAGAAATGATCTCAGAACATGATATAAATCAAATTCTCACATTTTTCAGACATACCACTGTTATGGTTTGTGTAGCTTGAAGCCAAACACTCTTGGGGTGTAGTTCTGCGCAGCCTTTTGTGGCTTCAGGTGACCATAAGTCATCAAGAATAAATGAGGGAATGTGGTTCCAAAATAAGCACCATCAATGTCTATGAAAAAGTTAAAGAAAAATAGATTTATAATCTACAAAATTAACAATTATATGTAATAAAACAAATAATATTAAAACAAAAGGATACTGCCTTGATATTTGGATCGTGGGTAGTAAATATCTTCACATTTTGGACAGTATATTTTCACGGTACTTGATCTTGGTATGTCTGATTGCCCGACAGGAAGACAGGGTTGTCCGCAGCAGTAAACTCTAGGGCACCTTCCAAAATCATAATTTTTGTACTTCTCCAACTATAATTGTTACAATATCAATTTAACTTTATTTATCATAAAATTATAAAAAAAAAAAAGTATTGAGAGAAAGGTTTAAAAGCGTACCATTGCAGACATTCCTCGGGTGGTTAATATGTAACGGACATGAATCAGACCATATAACATCTCAGCTGCTGATTCTACCAGTTCATTCTGTTCTTCAGTAAACATATCTCCTGCTTATGCCACATAAATAAATTAGCTTTTAACAGCCATTTTGAATTATTTTTAGCTGTAACATGGTTTTCATTAGTTTCTTAAATAATAGTAATTACCTACAGTTAGTGTTTAACTGTGTTGTTAAGTTTTTAATGTTTTTAGCTCTTAACTTGTATTTGTAAACAACAAAACTTTCTGATTGTATAGCAATTTGTTAAGTGCTTTTTAAAATTTTAAATGTTAATGTTAGCTCAAGTTGTGTCACTCCGACTTAAACACATGGTGTTACTGTTGCATTGTTACAGTAAAGCTTTTGTTAAGTTCAGTGTTAGTGATTTGATGACAAATGGGAAAATGCCTTTGGGTCTGGAGGCAGCACTTCTTGCACATAGGTCAAATTAGGGTCTAGATAGCTCACATGGAGAAGAGTTAATTACGCATATGGTCCCTTTGGTTTGTGGAAGTAACAAGCTTGGGTGCTAAGGGTTTATGGTTGCAATTTTGGGGTTTGTGACTTCAACCTCTTTGAGCCTTTGATGAGAGTCACCATTGTCATCATCTTTGGTTAGACCAAGACCATCAAGGATGCCTATATTTGTCACCAGTGGTCCTAAATTCATACCAGATTTTTAAATACAAAGAATTTTGTTGGAGGTAAGTTCAACTGCTGTTCCAGTGTCGGCAGCATCTCCACCGACTCCCTAAGCTGATGATGAAGATAAACCGAAGTTTTAGAAAAGTAATAGGAGTTCTTTGAGCATCATAGGGATCCAATTTTCTTTGCAGCTCCTCCAAATTATTCAATCAACCAAAACAAAGCTCAAGTACTCAAATCAAAGCTCAATCAACCAAAACTTAACCCTCCCACTGCTGTTAATCGAACTAAAGCGATTTGATTGATTTGAGAGAATGAGTTCGAAGACACAAGGTTTTCTTAATTTTTTATGGAATTGCAGGTTTCTTTGTGGACTATTTCACTTGTTTCCAATTTCACAAGAATTTGGATTATTGGCACCAATCTACAGATTTCAATGGCAGTAGGTGAACTCGCTGCGCTAGAAAGAGTGTCAATTACCATGATGGTTGTGTGTTCCAGGCAAACATGGGCAGTCGGGGTGATGTTTTTCCATGGTAGGGATGGAAGAATGATCAATGGTGGCCAGTCCATGAGCGATGGTTTGTCTGGACAATGGTGCTGTGATCATTCATTTGTGTATATATGTGTGTGTGTGAGTTTTTATTTTTTAATTTTTAACTTAGAATTATTTACATAGATGGTCCCTGGATTAAAAACAGAGTCGAATATATATCAAGCCCCTCAAGTTATAAAAGAGTAATTTGGTCATTTAAACTTTAATTTAACAGGAAAACTAAGAGAAATTAGCATGGTTGTAAAAATCCCTGACTAGGCCGATTAATCGCTAGTCCCCTAAGGCCGACTAGGCCCGACTATCTGATTAGGCCGATTAGTTGGCCGATTAATCCCTAGTCCCCACCCTACCGACCGACTAGCGATTTCTACAACATTGAAAATTAGCCTTAATACACAAACTTGTTACAATATTGAATATCATTATTAACATCATTAATGAACATAATACCATTATGAAAGAAGATAAATCATAACATACAATCTAGCTTCTAGTGCATGTAATCATCTATAATTAAAGCAAAGAGGTTGTAAATATTACATCAAACAACTTGAATAACCTCATTAACTATCACAATATCAATACCAAAGAGCATAAGCATATATACTATCTTTCATCTCATACATAAATTCATACTTTAAGCAAAGTTTAGAAGCTCAAAGCTGACCCTAGGTTTAACTGTGTTGTAATAAGGGAATTTGACAGCATCATATTTTATACGCTTGTACCAAGATACCATTCATTCCTTAGTCAGACATTGAAAACAAAATATAAAATTGACAAAAGAATACTGAGAAGATAATGCAATGTGCTAACTGCTAACTAGAAAGCTTGAAACTAGAAAAAAACTACCCAAAATTCCTATCATTTGTAGACCCCAATATATAAAATCCATGCAAATGAACTTCCATCGTTTGCTAATATTGTGGTTCTCAATATCAAAGGTTGCCCAGCTAACCAATGTCAATTGCTTGTTTGCGCATCATAAGACATCCACAATTTTTAACAAGATAAATCCAAATTCTTAGATTTAAACAGAACCAACGAACTCATAAGCCTCTTTAGCAGTATTTTAATACAGACTACAAGCCTCTTTAGCAGTATGTTAATACAGACTACAGTAGCATTACATATATAGCAAACCTTAATAATGCATATCCATATAATCCATCAGAATCAGATATTTGTAGACATATAAAGTGGCCAAAGTCTCCATATATTGCAAGCCATAATCTAGATCTAGCAATCTATTTAATTATTAACCTGTCAGAATCTCACAAACCTCAGATCTTATAACTAAACTTGAACTTCCTTCAAGTTCCAATAATTATTATATCCTCTTTTACACAAGATAAAAAACTAAAGCAATTTTCCAATTTAATGATGCATATCCACATCATAAATCAATGATATGTTAACAATTTAAGCTGCTAATATTATTACAATATACGCCAAGGCTCGATGCTAAAAATTTAAGCTGCTACTATTATAACATATACCAAGTCTCAACCTTGGACCTTGCCTAATCTTTTAAAAAAAATTTGGCAATAATGACAACCTCTTTTGCACAAAACAAAAAGGATTTAAGCAATTTTCCACACAATGGCACACATATGAGAGCTTTTCGCACTTTCATCAAAACATACCAACCCCACAATTTATGTTGCAAATTGATAATCTAAGTGTTAATTCATTTACATTTTTAGTAGAAAATCATTAAGCATACACATTCACATAGTAGAATGGGAAAAGGCATGTCACAGCTAGTTAGCTTTTCATAAAACTCTTAATCTCCCACTTACAAAAGGTCTTTATGCTAGGAAGTGAATAACAAAAAAATATTCTGCCCAAGTATGAAGTATGTTGATTTGTTAAAACATAACACCATTGATATACGTAAAATATTCAAAACCCCCACAAATTTAGTCAAGTATCCAAAGGTTTAGAAAATATATCAGAAAGGTATCTTACCATGAGAAGATTCTGCATCGAGGATTAGATCAAGGGCATAATCAAAATAAGGAACTTGACTGCTTAGCCCACAGAGATTAAAATCATCTTGAATGTAGTCATCATCAACTTCACAGAAAAATTCATTTCCTCGCAAATTACAAAACCATGAAATCCAAGATGTATCATCCTCATCAGAACCACTAACATCAGACTCCTCACTGTCTGTTTCTGATTCATCTGCAATAAAAAGCAGAAGTGAATCTACAATACTTGCATAAAATATAGACAAGCAGAATCAAAATATATTTTAGGCATACCACAAAAAAGTATAACTAAACACATATTTTCTTTCAAAAAATAAATTAATTTGACATAAAGGTTCAAAAGAAAGTTACGCCTTGCGTATAGAAAGTGGCGTTCCAATCAAATCCCGCAACTAAATTCTGTATGTTATGGGCTTAATCGTTGGATCTTAAACTTAATGATTGTCAACACTTGTAGAAAATTGTGTCGATCTTATTATACACAAAAACAAGCTATTAAACAGCAGCTTTATTTAATCAAAGCAGAAAGCAGGTAGTAATCAGACAAGCTAGTGTCTGGCATATAAAGCCCGTTGTGATCAAGCAGTCATTCATGCAAGATGAAGATTGATACAAGTTCTTTAGATTGTGTAACAGCAATGACAACATAAATGCAGCATACTAAATAATTAAATTTTGCCACAAGACAAGATTCTTAACCTCCAGACAACAATTCAAGATCCAGTAAATGATATGATGTAATTACCACATGAAACTTCAAGCAAAAAATGCCAAATGTGACAAGACACAAAAAAAATACAATAGTGAAACCACAAAACTACCATATTTCGCATAGAAAAACATCCCAAACAACAGAAATAAACAATTATCAAACGAAAACAAACCATCGGACTTGTTTTTGGGATTAACAGGTGTAGAAGAAGATCGAGTGTCACGATGATGATCCATGTGATGAGATTTACCAGCAGCAACAGCTGCAGAAGTTGATGGCATAGACAATCGTTCTTTCTCCTTGTTACTATTCAAAACCCTAGAAGTCGAAGGAGATGATGTCTTCTCTAAATGTTTATCCAAAGCATCGTTGATTCGTTTCCGGTCAAACGGACCACCTCCTAAGCCTCCCACCATCTCCGACGATCCACCTCGATCACGATACATAAGTGGTGATATTTGCGTGCGTATATGCAGAAATTTCACAAATTTCGGAAGAAATTATAGATCTGATTGAAAGATCACGTTGATGTAATACGATCAATGATTTATATTTGAGAAAAGGAGATCATGAATTTGAAAAAGGAATAGGGGATGCATCCATGAAGATTGTAGAATGTAAAATGTAAAATGAAAAATTAGGGCTCGTGGACACCGGAAGAAAGAACTTTCTCTCTCATCCACCCTCCGTTTCCGATTCTTGATTTTTTTTTTTTTTTTGAGGAAATGTTTCTTTTTTAATTTATTTTAAACAGTTTCAGTTATTTTTTTAGGATAAGTTTATATTCTAGGTTTTTAGAGAAATGTTTTTTTTTCTTAACGTCTATTTTTTTTATATATATTTTTGAACGTTAAGTTTACTTCCACCTAAATTACAGCATTGCATATGATTGAACTCATGACCTCTCATTCTAAGAGGCAAGCCTCTACCATTATATACTTATTACTTAAGTTTCGTTGTTTACATTTCTAAATTTAATGATATCATGTTAACTTCTTAGAAGATTAAAAACTATTAATAAAGTAAAATTAACTATCTATAAAAAGTAATTCAGAAAATTAAACATTAAACATATATATTCTCGTAGATTTTCTTTTCCTTTCAAAATATTTAAATTTCGTCACTGCATATAGCCTTTGTATTGTTTTATATTACCATGCAATAGGTGAATATAAGATATTTGATTATAATTTGTAAACAAACAATGAATGAGACATGAAGTGGTCTCTTTCAACTATTTTCCCATTGTTGTCGTTTTTTTTTAATTTAATAAAAACAATATGTTTTTAATTCTTTATTAAAATAACTCTATGCATACATGTAACAAGTATGAGCGTATTTAAAAAAATACGGAATTTTTTTCTTATTAATTCAAAATTCAAAGGACCATACTATCATGTTATATTCAAAATTTAAAGGTTAACATTACCTAAGTTATTTCAAATGTCAAACTAGTATACTCTCATCATAATTACAATAAATACAAAATGTTTTTCTATGTATTCATACCTATATCTTTAGAAACTTTCATCTTTCGCTTTTTCTATCATTTTGGGCTAGCAATTTCATACACGAACACGTTAACACGACACGACTTTAACATGTTTCGTGTTTACCCTTAGCATGTTTCGTGTCTAAAACAGGTAGACACGTTAAGACATGTTTATTTTTCATGTCTAAACCCGTTAAGACTTGTTAAGATCCGTTAAGACATGTTTAAAATTTAAAATAAATAATATAATAAAATATGTAGATAATCGATTAGCTTCAAAAAAGTTCTGATTGTCTAAACTTAGTTCTTTAATGGTTTCCTTAGCATGTTCTTTAACAGGTTTCAACAGGTCATTTCGTGTTCACGAGTTTTTAACGGGTCGTGTTCGTGTCTACCCATTTCGTGTTTCGTGTCTTAACGGGTCGTGTCTGATCCGTTATGACAGCCCTATCCTCACATAATCATGCATGGACTGGCTTTTTAGGGGCTTGGTGGTGCTTCGGTCCCTCGTTTTTCCGGTCAATAAGATCGATTTATTAGTATTTCACCGGAAATTTTTCGTTTTTTCAATCAAAATGGTCAATTTAGTAGTATTTCGTTAGAAAATTTTATAGGTAATGAATTCGGACTCATTCGTTTTCTTCCTAAAATCCTCCGACCGCTCCGAGTTTATTTCAAGCTCAGTCAATGCAATCATGAACCCAAATTTGCGCATGAGCTTGCCAATCCAAGGTAGTCTTGATGGTTTGTAAGATCAAAGAGCCTAAATCCATTTCCATGAACCCAAACATGTTTCAAAGTTTTGAATATCCATAATATAAAAACCAGGACAGTTATGGTAGCAAACAATATCAATGCAAAACCTCATGGGCTCATGGCCTCTCAATCCTTAACGGCTTAACCACCATGTAAATATATACATTGTGACTTGTGAGCGTGGTTTAAAATGGCCACTTGCTCGATTAGGTTTCCCCAAAATTTTAAATTTCAATCGGCATCATAGTTTAATTTATATTATACTAGAATATTACCCCGTGCATTACACGGAATTGATATAAAATGTTAAATAATTAGTAATTAAAATTTAAAAATTATAAAAGGATATTTTAAGATAAAATGATTAATTTACATTTTAATGAGTACTTTAACTAATAAAACAATAATTAAAACTTTAATAAGTATACAAACGATATGTAATTTTTGATTTTTAACAATCATATATATTTAAACTAACTGATAATAAACTTCATCATGTGTTCTATCAAAGGCTAACTTTTATAAATAAATAAGGTATAATATAATTTATGTAATTATTAAAATTTAAACGACTGAATTAAAAAATAACGTTAAACATAAGGACAAAAAGTGTAACTTTGTCTATCACTTTTTTACTTTGTTTTTTAAATAAATTAAAAAATGACATTGGATTATAAATATCTTATTGTTTAAAACTCTGGGTTATAGTTTATTTTGTTTTTTATACAAAAATCATTTTTATAGAAAAATTGTTTCTTATATAACTTTGATATTATAAAAATATTTTTTTCTTATTTAAAAAAAATTAATATTAAAAAATTCATATCTTCTAATATTTTTTAAAATTTTTTTTGAAATAAAAAGATAAATAATATAATTAGTTAGTAGTATTATAATTATTTAATTAGAAGAGAATATAATTATTTAATAGGAGAGAATTAAATGAATTTAATAGGAAATGGACATTTGGCATTAGTGTTCTAATATTATGACAAGTGGCGAAATTTATTTTCTTTTGTTAGTTTAGTATAGTAAGATAAGATTGTTTTATTTGATTTAGTTTATCAAACTAGTTGTATTTGTAATTAATTAATTATGTAATATTTATAACTTTCTAAAAGTAAAACTATGTAACGTTCAAATTTTTCCCTAGTTCGCTTTTAAAATTTTAAATTTCTATAAATTAATATAATATTTAAATATGTGAAATATGTAACATAATTTATTATTTTCTTTATTATATGATATTAACATATATTTTTTTATATTTAGTTATAGGGTTATTTACCAAAACAATCATGTTTGATCAAGATTTTACCAAAATAATCACTGATATTTAGCAACCGGTTTCAGTTTTAAACATCGTTTTATACCTCGTTTTAAACGCCATTCTTATGTACATTTTTTGTCTCAGAAAGAAATATATAGGCCCACATGTTGACGGCTTTTTCGGGGTTTAAATGTGTGTCTTAATATACCTTTTATATCGGCGTCTTAAGACGTCTTTAAACCCAATTTAGACGCCACTTTAAGGGCCAGAGACACTCAATTTGGCCACTTGCTCGATTAGGTTTCCCCACTGTTTTAAATTTCAACTGGCATCATAGTTTAATTTATATTATATTTGATTAAGTTTATTTAACTAGTTATATTTGCAATTAATTAATTATGTAATATTCAAAACCTCTAACACTTAAATTATATAACGTTCAAATTTCCCTAGTTTTCACTTTTTAAATATAAAATTTATAACAATAATATAATATTTAACATAATTTTACTATATTTTTTAATTATTTAATATTAAACATAATTTTTTATATTTATTTATATGATATGAAATATAATGAATTTTGCGGCTAAAAGAGAATGGTTTTCACATGATATTAATGCTGTCATGTGAGCATTGTATGGACATGACTTGTTGAGTTTGAGCCCAACACGCATTACCATCAATAATAAGACAAACTTTAACCAAACAATATTGAGCAAATATGAATGCAATTACCAAATTGTTAAACAATAAACATGGTCAATATTGCTAAAATATGATATAATCACACTGGAAAATATATCAACTATAATGATGTTTTACGATTGCAGAAAATAAAATTTGAAAAAAATGGGATTTTAAATTTTTAATACCATAATAACATGGGATTGGATGTGTGTGATATATTACCAACAAATAGAAATAGCTTAGTAAGTGTGTATTATACGGATTGAATAAAAAATATAATAAATAGTTACAAATGAAAATTTAAACAATATAAAACAATTTTTAATATAAAATACGGTTAAAATTTTGTTTAATTTATTATTTTAAATAACAAACAATTACACTGTTTATTTAAAAACTTTTTTTTTTTCAAAAATTGTTTCTCTAAACATTTTGTTCTAAAAAAATATTTTTGAAAATTTTATATTTTATAATAAGTTGGTTTATAAAAAAGTATGTTTTTAATATTAATATTTTTTTATGTATTAAAAAAATTAATTTAAAAATGTAGAAATGATATATTTAACATTTGCTATTATTATTTAACTATAGATATATTCAATAAGATAAATAAAAAGACCAGAAATCAAGGTTAAGGGTAAGGTGCTCTGTGAAAAAAATGTATACATAAAAAATTTAATTTATTATTTTATCGGAATACGTAGGTAAGTTGATCTGCATCAAATCCATAATCGTGTGTGGCATTTGATTGGGTAGCTGAATGGATAACCTGCAAAGAGGAGCCAGCTAAAAAAAATTATTATAGTGAAATAATCCTAGTTATTAATAAATTTTGAAGTATGAATTGGCGGGTCAACCCAACTTGAGTCGACCCATTTGCCTCAAACATAAAAATTTGTTTGGCTCAACCCGTCTTTACTTGTTACCTAATTCATGTTCACAACCACATCTCATCTAATCTCTTTTATGGCCTTGACTCCATGGCGGATCTACCTTATAAGGTGTGAGGTCCCCGAGAACCCATCCCGTTTCGAAAATTCAGAAGAATTTTTTGCTTTTTAAATGTTTAAAATATAGGGTGGACCACTAATATTTTTGATATTGAATCTTCTATGTGATCACAAGTGAATTGTCCGTACATTCATATGTCGATTTCCTCTCTGTGATATGTCAACTATACCTGGCAAAATGGACGGGTGGGGTAACGGGTCAGGATGGGTTCGGGTTAGGATGGGTGGGGTTAGAACGGGTTTTAAGCAAAATCATTTCGGGTCTAAATGGATTGTTCTTAAAAAACATCAATTTTAGTTTAACTTAAGATGTGTTATAAGTAAACAAATAGTCCATTTAGATAATTTATAGTGATTTTTTCATCAAATATGTTATTAATCATTCTTAAATGTTTCAATCCAATGCATTTACATAGTTTTTTGGTTACCCGTCTTGACCCGCATTGTGTTTAAGTGTTACCCATCCCAACCCATTCCATATTATGATGTTACCCATTTCAACCCATTATACTACAATTGTTTGTCCAAACCTACCCATTTCCTTTAACATGGGTAAGAATTGCCACCTCTAATGTCAACAAGCCAAATTGTAGTTTTGGTGGTTAAACCCTTGGGTAAAGTCAATTCCGGTCAAATAAACTTAGCAAATTTCGTTTAGCAAGAGGCGCTGCCACCTTGACCCATGACCGCTGACTGGACATCAGGACCGCCACCAGGGGCTCAGCCCCTAAGACCCCACAAGGTAGCGTGGCCCCCTTGATTCCTGTTTGGTTTAGAGTTTAAAAATCTTAAACGAGTGCACACTTCATACCTCCAAACTCTTTGATGACGATATTTTTTTTAATTATTGACTTAATATATCGTACCGTTATTACATGGTAAACATTACAAGAACCGAACCGGAAATTTTTATGTTCGGTTCTATCTAATTGAAACATCTGAAAATAGTGAACCTATTAAAAAAATTTACTGGATCCGCCACTACCTTGAATATTGCTTCACAATATTTTACTAGAAGCCAAGATAGTTGTAAATTTATCAATATTTAAAAATTATCCACACAGCAAAGCCATCATCACCTGGTAGACGGTTTTTGATGCACGTTTCACTGTCAAATGCAACTGTAATAATGCATCCTCAACACACATGCCACTGTCTAATGTGGCTACCAAATCACTTCTTTGGGCTATGAAACCATTAATTGCATAAAAAATGTCATTATGACAAATTAGATAAAAATGATATATGTGTTCTACTTTCTAACAGTTAGACTACTTTGTACAACTAATAACAAATAAATTTAACTTAACAAGACTTTCACATCCTAGCAAAAGAGTAAATATTCAATCATTTACTTTTGAATGGGTGATAAATTAGCATTGGATCTATATAACTTTTATAATCATATTTCACATGCATGCCATTTTTTCTTTTACAGCAAATCTTACTCCTATTCATATTAAACTAATCCAAATAAATCTTCCCTTGCCTTGATTTGAACCCAGAACCTCAATTCTAAGAGGCATGAGCGAAACTCTTCAAGGGCCGCCGCGGGGGAGGGGAGGCACTTTTTTCATCCTTAATGTTACTTTTTAGGCCAAATGTTATTTTTAGTTAAATAGTAGTTTCGTCTCTTTTCACTTCAATAAATTAACATGTATTTTGAGTCCTCTAAATTTCAGCCCCTCTTCTCAATATGCTCCCTCAACCAAGTGGCCTAGTCCCACGTTCACACAATCACACGTGCAATTTATCAATGGTTCAAAAGTTCTAGATACAAAATAATTTATGGTCAACCCAAATCCACCCAACTTGTTCCAACCCATTACCAAGATGTAGTCTGTCACCCAACTCGAGGGTCTTCATGATATACCAGTGAACATCAATGTAACACAACCAATTAACATAATCATGCTTCATGATAAAACCTAACAGACATATATCTGTTGGCAATGATGAGATGTCAATGCCATTAGATACATCTGTGAAGTCATAATAAGACACTCGAACAAAAGAAAAGAAGTTAATTAAAAAGATAATCTTTTAAAGATTAAACCCTTTTGAAAAACCATATATAGATTATGGATTACAATCACCACCATTTTTATTATAGTATTTAGTCTTGCTACTTTTTGGTGGTTACCAATTACATAGCATAAGTAAGATTAATTATTTGGTACAAAACTTGTTTTAACTTCTTTTCACAATTGCATTCAAATTTAATGCGTCAAAAGAACTTTAATGAATAAAAAATTGCTAAAAGAGTTCTATGAAGAAAATAAAAGGGAATAAAATATGTTGATTTTTTATGTGTAAATGTTGTTGAGAAACTTTCATGTGAAATATATGTAAAGCTTATTAAGAAACTTTTGTGGAAATAAAAAAAAAAGTACGTTTCTTCATGGCATTTATAACAAAAAAATGTTTAACAAGAATAACAAGAATTTGTTTGTTAAGGACTTTAAGGATACAACAGAGTAACAAAATGTTTAATAGCCATGAATGATGAAACACTCAAAACAGAAAATTTAGGTGCAAAAGAAGACCATAAATAAACCAAGCCATCCAGCAAATAACTAGCATTCGTGACGTCGGTTTCCCCAAACATGTCCTATAGCAACTAAGCCGTATTGTATCTACGAAAATATGCTACAAGCAAACTATGTCATCACATGTACGCTTTATCGAATACAAAAACAATACAGATAAAAAATATGGCATTCCGCGGCTAATGTTTCTTTTAACAGCTCAAAAGTTATCAAAATGTTGGTTGCTAGTATGAATCCCTACTGCACAAGTCCGTTTAATTGCATGCTGAAAAGGTCAGCAAGAGCACCACGAATGTCCATCTGTGGTAAAACAGACATGTTAAAACAGTTACAACACACAAAAACAGTAAATCCTTGAAATTTGTTGACCCATTTATTTTTATTTTTTTTGTTTTAAATATTCAGTGTCAAAAAATACTGTTGTAAAAAACAAGAACTTTACAGTGATGGTTAGAATTTTCATATGAAAAGATTCATTTACGAGGTTGCACAATTTTTACGCGTTTCCTTTCAAGTAGGAGATTTAGGGCTCGTTGGAAGAGAAAAATAGAATGAAAATTGTTCTTTGTGAGGGTGAACGATTTACCTGCTCACAGCATACAAGTTTGGTGATTAAAGGGTAGAAACTCCTGAGGTGTTTCTTGAATATCTGGTTGTCCATTATACACATACCCTTAAGAACCTGAAAGACACAGGTGCACACATAAGTTGAAGCAATTGACCGCGGATGCAGTTACAGAGAGGTGCTTTGGCTATTTATCAGAAATT
This sequence comes from Mikania micrantha, assembly GCA_009363875.1. Lineage (NCBI taxonomy): Eukaryota > Viridiplantae > Streptophyta > Magnoliopsida > Asterales > Asteraceae > Mikania > Mikania micrantha. The sequence continues at coordinate 49,397,489 of CM018689.1, read as the reverse complement.
TAAAATGCCCTTCAAAATAAAAGGTTTGCGTGTATCATGAACATTGTGACGTCCAAAACATTATGCAAAACATCTTTTGTAATATAAAAATTAGAATACCTTCAAACAATTATTTCCCCTTAAATCAGCAAATAATTTTAAAAAGAGTTAAATGCTAAAATGGTCCCTCTGTTTATATCAAAAATGTCATTTTAGTCCCTAAAGAATTTTTGTTGCCATTTTGATCCTTGTGTTTAAATTTAGTTGCCAATATAATCTTTCGTCTGAATTTTAGTTGCCATTTTAGGGACTATATTGGCAACTAAATTTCAAACACAAGGATTAAAATGACAACAAAAATTTAGACGGAGGACTATATTGGCAACTAAATTAAAACACAAGAATTAAAATGGCAACAAAAATTATTTAGGGACTAAAATGGCATTTTTGACAAAAAGTATTTGGCTATTTATTAGATGTTTAAAACCCTACAAACAGAGTATGATATAATGACTTCATGAGATAAGGGGCAATATGGTAATTACCGTAACAATGATTGGGGAACGTAATCCAAGAACTTGATGAATCTCCATGTTAGTGGTATCTCCGATACTTGACTGGAAATCAGATGCTTCTTTTAGTACTTGTCCACAAAAGGACACAAGTTTCTCTTCAGCGTCAGTTTTGACTGTAGCATCATCATCTTCATTAAGAGACCCGTTTTGATCCAGGTTGACTCGAGAAGTTGTTTTTTGTAATGCATCTAAATAAATGCATGTTCCGGCTAACTCCTGGCGTAGAAGGTTCAAGGGTGGCCTGCCCAGACACCCAGTTACAAAATGCCACATGTCAGCATAATATAACATATGAACATTTTAATATGGGTTCAAAATGGATCAGGCTGTGTTGGGTTGACCCACGTATGCTTTTTTTGTTTGCTTTTCTTAATTGCATATAACTAACTAATGTGATAAATATAATTACAGATTTTATAGCGTTGGAAAAAAGATACAAAAACTCCAGTTATTAGTAAAGTAAACTCTCAACACATTTGAGCTAGGTTTTAAATTTTACCTTTGACAAGTTGAAGATAAAATACAACTCAAATCGACCAATTTAAAAATAAACGGTTAAAAATGCCACCTCTGGTCAAAATGCACAGGATTAACTAACCTTTCAGGAGCGATGTGTTGCATACGTTGTCTGAGATTTGTGTATGAATTATATGATGCAGAAAACTCCAACATAGAGAACAAAATTTCCAATATTGTAATTTTTTGATATGCCTTTAACTTGCTCCAATACTTTTTCTGCATGTTTCAGCAAAATTAAAGTAAAAATAAAGTATACAGAATAAAGAATTAAAAAGAAAAACTTTTAAGCAATTGTCATCTTTTTGGATGAAGTGACAAGGTCCCAATGTATTGAAAAAATTAATGAAAATATTTTACAAGAGTACACATGTAAAAAGTAAAGTATGTCTCTACCTGGATGCTATCAAGGGCACCTAATAGCAGCAACTGTGTTACACATTTGCCCCTTACGGTTCCCATGTATGGACTTTCGGTCACATCATCAATATCATGTTCCACAAAATCCATAGACTGTAAATAACCAATATGGAAAGTTAATTTACACATTTTAGAAACTAGTTAGGATGCATTTTGATTATGTGAGATGTAAACTTCTAATATAGATTTAGAATGGGCATAATGATAGCTATAAATTAAAACTTGGACAAAAAGGAAGATGCTGTGACTTTCCTACACCCCTACAAGGAAATAATGAAGCAATGATTTTGGGAATGCAATAATCGTAATAATTTATTTCAATAAATAAAAAAATTTATCAAAATTTGATTAAGAAAAAAAATAGATAATGAAAAAATATGTTATCAAGTAAGATGAATCTGACATGCCATTCTTCTATGAATGAAAATATAATTCATTATCAACAGATAATTATATAGTTGTGACAAATTATTTAAATATATATTCTTATAAAAACAAAACAAAATTAAGCAGTGATTTTTAAATTTTAATACTTATAAGCAATACAGTGAATTTTGAAATACAACAACAAATTACCTTGGATGGTGAAGCAGGTACTACAGCTTCTGAAGCCGGATTCTTGGGTTTAGCGGTGAAAGTTCTAACAAAGAGGTTGTCCATCATATTTCCCATTAGCCGTTGGCCAATTGTTTGACTTCTTTGCAAATCAGCAGATTCAGAAACTTTCTGAACCTTCTGAGGTGAAGATGTTTGACCTGCAAAAGGTAGTCAATTGTGTTCTTTCTCAATCTATCAAGACGACTTGAAGAGTTAACATGGTCATTAGTCATGTTCAGATGTGCATTTTAAAATTTAATTTCAGGATATTGAATTATTAAAATCAGATAATTAGTTGTAACTACTGTTTAGATCTGCTTCTACTTTCTGAAACCTTACCAATAAGATGATTGAATGTTTGGCAAATTCTGGTAACTTAGGATAACAACAGCGTTTAGACCTGCTTCTACTGTTTGGAATTATACTAATAAGATGTTTGAATGTTTGACAGATTCTGGTAACTTAAGAAATTAATAGATGAAATGACAAAGATGAAATTTTTGTGAGGAAAAAAAAAGTCTTAAATGGAAAAAGTCTTCTTAAAATTTGGTTAATATGAGCAAATATGCACACTTTTGTTTTGCTTGTGATAATCAGCTTTGTAGCAACTTGTATGTAGGTTTCACAGTTTAACACAATTTCTTGAAAGTTCATCACCCCATCCCCGTTAAATGATAAAATGAAATAATTCAGAACAAGTTTTGACCTTCAGATTCATGCAGATCTATCGATGGCCTTCCTTCTTGAATGTCTTGAGCTTGACCTGTCACAGAAAAATCATTATTTGCAAAGAATTAGTACAAATCTAGTTTCAAAAGGGCATAATCCTCATAGCCTTGTCCAGTACTAATAAGTTTCAAAACTTTGTAGGTTTTTTTGGAAAATTTTACAACCCTACATGAAATTTATTTACCAATTTCAAAATATAAAATAAGCCAATTTGACCTTGAAACTCAGAATGTGACCTTTTCTTTTGAGCAAATTAACACACTAGAGGTGGGAACTCCAACCCGTTTGAATTTTTAATACATAAAACCTCCCAAGTCATTTAACAAAAAAAAAATAGATTACTATAAAAATAATATAATATATAATTGTGTAATAATTTTCTACATGCTAGATATTTCATAAAAAGGGTTAAAGGTTATGAATAATGTTTTAGGTCACCTTCACCTTAACCTCATCCTGCCCCGTCAGTTTTAGCCTATACAAAATTTACCCGAATTGATCCGTGATCCAATCCGGCCATTTTGCCGCCTCTTGAACACAAATATGACAATCAAGTCACTTACCATTAGCAGACACAACTGAGGAATTATCATTTGTGGGACCCTCTAACTCTCTCGAAATAACCAACCGACTCTTGCCACTTTCTATACCCAAAGCATTGAGAAGCTCTAGGGGTTGAGTTGTATATGAAGCATCTCTGCAAAAACAATGTATGTCAATATAAGCAAAGAAACATAATCATAACAAATATAAAATTATTTATAGATAATATACAGCAAATTACAAAAAAAAATAATAAATCAGATGGATTAGATCTTATGCACCTTATGCTTTTCAACAAGGTGTCCCAATCACTATCACTGAATTGGTGCCCCCCAACTTCTATGAGGTGGACCAATGCCGCAAGGGAAATCGAGGCCACTGATTGATCTGTCTTTTTAGCACAATCTAAGAGCAGATTTAGCAGTGGGGGTAGCATAAAACATACCTCCTGCAAGACAAATGTAACAATATAACAAGTAATATATGAATTTTAACTAAATAAAAGAATTAAAAAACACACTGCAGCTTTCTACATACCTTGTAAAAAGTATTGAAGAGGTTGCATAACAACTGTAATGAGTGAATACTAGTTTCACGTATCCATTCATCTCCAAAAGATGCAGTTTCCTTTCCAGAATGTCTTATATGATCAAAAATAGGAAATAGAACACGGTGGAAAATACTTTCCCAGAAATTTGATGAGAATTTACTTCCTCTTTCATTCAACAAGTCAAACAAAACCTCTAGGGCACAGTTGCTGACTTCTGGGCGTGGGTCAGATGTCAGATCAGATAAACCAGCCAGCATTGGGAACCAATAATGCTCTGTAATATCACCCCCTGCATCTGCATTGTCATCAATGGGCTTCAAGCTGCCACCTGGCACAAGCCCCTGAAAAGAAAAAAGTGGATTCACATTAGATTTCTCTTCATAGGACAATGAATAAATAGCAATATCAACCAATTTACTTATTATTGAGTCAACTTGGGTTATGTTTTATCTCTAACAGGTAAATTGGTAAATAATGTAGCTTAAAAGGAAATGGATCAAATGAACAGGGTGACAATCTCCCAAATTGTATTTTTAATGCATCAACCCTCCTACATCATTTATTTAAAAAATTGGGTCATTATTGACGTTGTGTAAATAATCAAACTTGGCAGACTGAATAAGAGTTTATGAGAAAAAAATTAACAATTTCGATAGAAAGAATGTTTGCAGGTCAACCCAGTTTGACTCATTTCAACCAGCAACAAAAAATACCCATACAGGAAAAAAAACACTTTGGAAAAACAAACCTCTGCAAGTCGGTCCTCACATATGCGAAGAAGGGCGATAGCCTTTAAGCTGATGCGGTGAGAAGTTTTATTGTTAGCAAAACCAATTAGACAATTGACACAGTCCATAAAACAGTCACCAACAACTTGATCAAAGTGTTCTAGTATAACTGCAAGTTTGATTATCATTGACAAATTAAAATCAGTTCCCTTCAATGGAGAAGATCAAACATACATAGTATACACATTACACATACATGCACGACAGATACACATACACACACAGATAAATATGTTATATGTGTGTGTCTCATGCAAGAAAAGTCAATAAGAGAAAATATAGATACTAAGAAGTAAAAATGTAAAATACCTTGTTCTACATTCTCAAAAGCACTTTCAACAATTGGTTCCAAGTTGTCATCGGCAGCAGCTGTGAAAATCATGAAAACACTTCGCCACCCAGATTTAATGCTTCCAACTTTTGATCTTATCATCTGTTTTAGAAACCATCATTAGATCACTTTTTAAATCCAGTTATAATGACAAAATAATTTTTTTATCATCTTCTTTTGGAACAGAGAGCTGCTAAAATAAGGTAGGCAACCTGAACAATGCAGTCAACAATTAATCTCCTGATTGATTCACTCCGACTATTCCTCATAAGCACAACAAACGGTTTTAAGATGTCATTTTGGAATGTGAAGTTGGCAAGTTCTGCACGCTCTAGGTATTTCATGCCAAGTTGTCTTAGAGAATCGATAGCATACATTGCTATTTTCTCTTCATGATGGCTCCCAGCTGATATAAAGTGATTAGCAAGGACAGACCATATTCTAGCCCATACCTGCAGATTTTTATATATTTTGGAATCATTTGAAAGTAAAATAACTTAAGCGTGTTTCACAGGTTAATGAACTAAAACACCAAAGATAACATGGCAACTAATTTGATTACATAACGAGTTAAGTTTTGTTTGAATCTTATAATTCAAGCACTTCAAGATAATACAAGAATTGATAGTTACAACCATATAACATGCATATAACATAACAAGTAGAGATTTCGATTTCGATCCATTTCCTTATAAACACATTAATTTGGTTTATGGTTTATCCATAACAAGTTAAATTAAATTAATAACTAAAAAACAAAACTGGTCAAACCGCTTGAACAAGCTGAAAGTCACCCAGAGTTCTTGAATCATTTTACTTTAAAAAAAGATTACAATTGCAATAACAGACCTTTTGTAATCAAATTCAACACGATACTTGCTTATAAAAATGGACAGAAAATTGTTTGTGGATCAACCCAAATTCTTCTTGACCTATTAAACCAATTTGTCTCCCCCACCATTTTGCCACCTTTAACATCAAGCATAATTTAAGGGATGAAGTGATTACCATACGAATACGAGCCATATTATAATAACTGATCTCCACAAGTTTTTGCAAGCTATAAACACGAGCTGGGTTCTGCTTCAACTCTTCAGCAGAAACATTACACAAAGCGGTAAAAAATTCAACCACCGACTCACTTGGGAGTTTAACACTATTAACAAAAACTTGTTCAGATGGTTTTCCTGCCATTTCCCTTAAAGACTGAAGTACTGCATCCTTAGATATCTGATTAGAGCCAAACATAACAGTTGCAGCCATAGCAGGAGTAGATACAATATACTCTAGCCGAGAGGTGCACTCGAGAACAGCATTCCAAGTGTCTTGGAGTGCATCAGGCTCAGAGTCACTGATATCAAGCAATGTTCGCATTGCTTCCACATTTTTACTACGCAAATCTTTAGGTGCGTGTAAGAAAGTGTATCTGCAACAAAATAATAAAATAACTTCATGAGAATATATCAAGAATAACATGTATTAGGAATAGTAATGGCCAAATGAGCAAGATGGGTAACATGTATCCAGTTTATTGTATTTTATCTTTCTTTTTATTTATTTGCTTTTTTTAAGAACATTGCATGTGGAATCCACCTAAGTATAAATACAGATTTCTTTATACCAAATCCAACCCATGCCAGAATATTGTAAAATACAAAAGCACCCCAGTTTTTTCTACATAAAATTATTGCTTTTTGATACAAGGATACAAGGGTACCTTTGATATATGCATGTTTAAAATTAAATCAAATACATATTGGATGGCCTATAAAGTAGTTTCAATATACTGGGGGGCTTAACGAAGAAAACTCATAAACTTACATGGTCTCCAAATATTAGTATTTCCCTTCTTTTTTACAAATAGTTGGTGTATCAAATATGATTGCGAAAATTATAATATATCAACAATGATATGATTTTTGAATGAAATGATTCAGGTGGTTTTATGCATTAGAAATACACTACGAGAAACTATCAAACCTATTGCCTTATAAACTCATTTTTTTTACCCTATAGAGATAAAGCATAGCATGAATTGACCCATTTACATGTAAATGGGCTTTAATTTACACCTCTAATCGAGGCTGTCTTTTGTAATGGATACTAGTTTTCTAAATCAAAACAAGAAGTAAACATTCATTCATCAATAACAGAATAACAGATGAATGAATGAACTGATCTGATCTCTCTCAAGTCCGTGAAATTGAAATGTTTTATTTGAATTATACTTTCTAAAAAAATTTTGACTACTGGTCAAACACCTAAAAATATCAGTCAATAAAGAAAAATAATGGATTTTGTGTTCCAAAATTAAGAACTACAACAGTTAATAGGTTTATGAAACTAAAATTTCCAAAAAGAGAAATTACCTGATGAGTGATGTCAAAAAAGCATAGCGCATGGTATCCATTCCAAGCACATGTGTAATGTGAATTCCAGCTTTAAACCCTTCCATACATAAAAACACTCTGTTTTTATTTTCTCTTTCCTCCATACTTACTGCAAATGTAGCAAGTAGTGGCCACCCTACAGCTTCAACCATGGGTCTTACAAGCTCAATCTTATGTGATGTATAAAATGTTCCCCTTTTTGCCCCTTGGTTCCTAAAAATCGCTTGTGTCTGTTTAATAATAGCTTCACTCTCTGATTGTGCATCACTTTGACTTTTCTGTTTTGGGAGAGCCAAATTAAGAATACCAATAATGCCCCCACCTCTTTCCTCAGAATCTGGCTTTTTATTGTTTTTCCCCATACCAATAGTGTCATCTTTCATTTTTATCTCTTCCTTAACAATAGAATCATAAATTTCCTCCAAAAGTTCTGTTGGTGCACTTTCTTCTGGATCATTTGTTGCATTCATTCGCACAAACTCAGGTTTGGTCATTTTAGGATACACCATAGGGTTATGAGCATCAGTGTTTAACATTATAACTGCATATGCAAGAACATAAGCAGTATCCGCATTCTTAAAGAGACCTGCATTATCAGCACAGTAACTACAAAGACAGCAAACCATACAAGCAATGATCAATAGTTAGAAAATAAAACTATGCGCAACATAGTTCTCAAAAAAAAAAAAAAAAAAAAAAAAAAAAAAAATATTTTATAAAAAACTAAATTAAACAACAATTTAAAGTTGAGTTTTATTAGAGGAAATTTCGAACCCGTTTACCTTGAACAGGTCGATTTTGGTTGTGATTTTATCTAAAACAGGTCAACTTTAGGTAAATGAGAATGGGTTGAAAAGGTTGCAAATCACCCAAAACTAGTCAATACATATAACCTCCTAAACATTGTATTGAAATTTCAAAGATTTAGATTAGAGTTGTAACAAAATTGTTTTTGTAATCACAATTATCACATTATCATTTATCAAAAAAAGCGTTTTAGGGTTAACATAACTCAGCTCGCATCAAGTTGTACCAAAAAGACATATTTCACCCAAACCCGTTTTAACCTCACACCCAATCCGCCCATCTAGCCACCTTTAAGTTTAACCATAAAACAGAATGTTGAAATAATAGCATCAACAAGAGAAACGTACAAAGATGATTACCGTTCTGCAAATTTTTCCATTATACGATCTATCTTTTGTGCTTCACCAGGAAGCCGAAAACCTCTAAGAAATTCACGAATCGCATCATGAAATTTCATTCCAGAAAAGTTCATTGAATCAACATAAGCATGCATTACAGCAAGAGGAAATTCCTCATGTTGACCCAAGTAATCACCAATCATTGCCTAAACATCCAGAAAATTTAAAATAATAAAAAGATAGAATCTTAAATTGTCCTACATAATAATCATACCTTGTCCAAGCTGGGTGTATTTCTGAGAAACTGAGCAACTGAAGTTGGTGTGTTCTCCACCAAACTATTAGATTTCAGAATCTCAATACCCTTCACAGGATGACGGTTGAACTGCAGTTCATTTATACTTCAAAATTAACAAGAAAGCTGAATGCAGTTATTTGAAATTCTAAGGTAGTTTCATATAACTTTGGAGAAAGGAAAAAAGGCGCTTTCACGTCAAACCATATCAAGTACCTCAGAAATTGCAGCTTCCATGGTAGATTTATGAGCTTTGGCTTTCTCAAAGTTATTCACCATATCACCCGTGCCTAGAGACTCTGTAGCAGATATATCTTCCTCAATGGATTTTTGGTCTTCACTCTGCTTCGACTCTCTTCGCAGCTTTTCCCAGTCAACTAGTGATTTTAACACACTCACAAGGCACTAAAGCAAAAGGACAAAAGTAAACACGTTTAAAGAATAGACAACACTAGTGCCCTTGAAAAAGAAAGCCAAAAAAAAATTACAGAGATACATGTATTTAGAAACCTGAAGTGATGATCCTTTGATTAATCCAATTTGAGTCGCATTAACTGAGTTTGGATCAACACTTTGAGTTCCTTGGGCAATTCTTGATAGAGTCGTCACCTATTTAAAGACAATATGACATGAAATATGTACCCATCCCGGCACTAAGAAAATATGCATATGTTAACAGCTAGAGGTGGCAACATGGATCAGTAAGGTTGAGTAATAGGCCAAAGGATACTCAAGTTGAAACAGCTCATACTAGTACATGTTAAAACAGGCCATGTGGGACTTTTAACTAAATAATACTCTAGATCTATAAGTAAATAGAGTTTAGGATGTTGTATGTTTTAAAAATGGGGACTTTTAACTCATTTAGCCTGTTCTCCTATATGCTAATTTTTTTTTTATTTGACTGGTTTTGGATAAAACATAATCTAAGTCGACCTACATAAGTAAATGGATAGTAATTGCCACCTCTAGGAGCAAAGCGCAAATTACCGTTCTTTCAAATGAATTTGGAGCATCAAGATCACAATCATAATTCACATAGAGATCAACGAGCATCTGGGGATCCTTGCAAACTTTCTCCAGCATTCTGCAAGGTTTTTTTTTGTAAATAAAGAAGATAAAACATGTATCTGTTTAGGACTTCGATTGAATTTTTCAGAAAAGGATCATAACTTAAAGAAAATATAATAGACAACTGGTGTAGGTAGCATGAAAAACAAAGCTTCAAACAAATATGAGGCAAGAGCTAAAAAAACCATACCTGAGAACACTTAATTTAAGGTTTAGTGGGTATTCAGAGCCATCCAAAGATCTCAAAACAATCAATGGAAAGAAGATACCAATTTCAACCTGAACATTATGAATAATGCAGAATGTAAACATATAATGTGCGTGCGTATTATATATAGGGACGTGTACTTTTAGGAACCAGTAATATGTTGAAAACTCCAAAAACCACCTAATGGACTTGTACATAGTGCATTAAATGAGAGAAATAGTATAGGAAGAAAGAAAGTGGGACGGTAACGTAACCACCATATGTATGATGTATCACATTCGAAGCAGTATGTACAAGTGTATTAAGTTGTTCTTATAGTTCACAGATAATAATCACAATATATACATATATAAAAAGATTGAGTCGATAAGGATTAAAGCATTTCTTTATTTCATTTCCATGATCATATATAAAAAAAACTAGGGTTGCCTGAGCTTTGTTGGTACCTTAAGGCTTTCCCTAAACCGCAACAATAGCACAGCAAAAATTCCTGTTGCATACTGGCAAGATAGAAAATATGTATATTATAAGAAAGAAAACAATCCTTTCCATAATTTGAGCAATAAAATATTCTGATGAAATAAACAAAAAAAACATATATCATAAATGAAAGTATCCAGCTTACCTGAAAGATGGCAGGGGATTGTGAAACGGATGCACGTAATAATACATATGATAGGTAAGCTTTAACAGAGTCGATGATGTTGAAGTTCTTAGTAAAGGAGTGACTAACCCCCTCCAACAACCCCTGCAAAATACACCCAACATATTTATTTAGAAAAAAAAAAAGGCCCACGTATACATGCATGTTAGGGATATAACACGTGATTAACCGAAAACACACACACGAAAGCAAGTAAATAAATAAGGGTTTGACATATTTCGGTCTAAACTGGCCTACATACACAGTGGTAACTAAGATATTATTATTATGAGGCGTAAAAACATTACAAGTGCAAGATCATATTTACAAAATGATATCTAGGGTTAACAAAAACAGAATGGTGTCAACTAGGTTAGTTCCGGCTTCCTCCTCCCCTTTTTCCCAGTTGTGAGATCAGCCCCAAGGCCTCTGCAACCCAACAGCGAGCCAATAAATTATGAATTTGCCATCAATCTTGATTGATTTACTATTAAAAATGAATAAGATCAGGGATCCAATTATCAGAAGCTGGGAGTAAAAACAAAATAACCTGTAGAAGTTCAAGAGACAGAATACGTGTCTTCACAGTAACTTCATCATTATCCTCCTTCATACCCATCTGTAATAATCAAATAAAATCAAAATTCCACTTATTTTGTAGCTAATGTCAATAAGAAGCACACATTAGGAATTTTGAAACCTTGCAAATGGTACGAAAAAGGAACAAAGCATCACGTTGTCCAATGCTCATGCTCTCCTGGTCAATCCCACTTAATAATAAAAGAGACAAGTATAAGTTATTTCCACAAATTATATGATAAATTGAAGTTTAATTTTCTATGTAGTAATACACACCGAGTCGTCTTTCCACCATCTTCAAGTTTCACAGCCTTGTCAAGAACTGCCTCTAGACCCTGTATAGCAAAAGATTTTTAACATCTTACACAGCAAACAGTCAAACACAAAGATATTGGAAATTTGGAACCATAGCTAAACTTCTTGAATTGACACAATCGAGAAATATCACAACACAAAACCTATTCATAAGAAATGTATCAGAATTGCCACCATTGAATGAAACAAAATTTTGGGACACAAGTTTTTAATATAATGAGCATCTAAGCACCTTTATGTCGGTCCCACCAGCAAGATTTTGAAGCTCCTCAAGAGATGCAATAGGGGTGTCGTTTGTAGAACTTTCTTCAACCTTTGTCGACGAACCACTTCTTTTATTTGGAGATGTCTGAATTGCAAAAAAATAATAATAATATGGCATACTACTTTCTTCTTGCAAGTTAAACAAGAACAATAGCCAATTCTAAATTACAAACCAGATCCATTTCCATTCGCCTAAACACTATGCTGATCATTTGGGTTAGCATAGCCTTGGACGTAGCTTGGTTAATAGGACTTTTACTAATCATTCATAAGAAATATTATTAGTTAACTCACTTTGCCAGAAATGAAATGAACTCTAGAATAAATTTAACAGTTACCTATTAAGAGCAATGTTGTAACACACTCTAATTACCCCCAATAAAGCTTCCCCGTGAACTGCATATAAGGAAATGTAGATAAATAAGGGAATACAAAAGTGGAATTCATTGCACATTCCTCTTATTGCATAATGTTATTATGTCGCAGCACATGACAAGAAAAAATAGTTCCTTCAAAGTTCAAACATTTATATTACCTCTAAATTTGGAAGATGCTACAGCAGTAAGTAGCACTTTCAAAACTTGAAGAGTTGTGCTGCAGAATTTCCACAGATATTATTGTAAAGAATGGCATTCTTTGTGAAAAATCATGAATTGGAAAAAAAAAGAACAAAATAATACGAAAAACAATTTACCTGTCTGGTGAAGAATTGTCCACACAGCTGCAGACCATATTCAGAATCTCTGTAAACAAAGGACCATTTTTACCATTTTCTAGACCAGGATCGCCCTCTAGATGGTCATATGCAATGAGTTTCTGCACTTAAAAAGTTAATGTCAGTTAACTTCTTTAAACATATGTATCTTGTACATAATACTCTGATCGGTAGTCATAAACTGTGGTTGCATTGTAAACATAACAATTAAGCATAAATGGGGCTACAAGATATGAGCAGCACTAATACTTTTGTAGAGTAAAACAAATTACGTAAGCCTATATAGCATTAACTGTATCGTATAGCAACCACTATAACTTTGTTGCTAAGTTGGGTACCCAATTAATTTGTGCTATGTAAGTCCCTGAACTATCGTATCTGGACTTGGAAGAAAACAGAATGATAACTCAGTATCAGTGACCCAGATAGCAAAATAATGATAGTTAAGTAAACTAATAGCAATAAAAATAGTAGGTTGCTATACCAAGCAATTAGTAGGCATACATGTGTACTTTAATCTATATATAAAACTAGTGTCTAGAATAGAACAAAACCGACATACATGAAGACAATCCAATGCAAGCTCAAGGACTTTCGGATTTTTGGTCTCGAATGCAAGCCTTAGTGGATTAAGAACAAGCTCAGACTCAGGTCCTTCTAATGTATGGCCAGCGCTAGCCAAAGTCGTCTTGACACTGCCACTAGATGCTGCTAGACCACCACTGGTTTCCACTGCCTCAGTAGCATGTAAATTTGAAGGTGTTGCTTCCACCTCCACTTCCTTTGTTGCAGTTCCCCCATCAGTTTCAGGCACACTAAAATGACATGTGGGTTTAATGGCAACAAATTCGTATGTCATAAGCAATGGTATGTATTGAAAACATGTTATTGAAGTCATTTATAACTTAAAGTGATATGCAAGTAAATGTAATATTGTTACACCTACTTTATGAAATGTAGATTGTAGAGAAAACTGTTCTAAATCAACAGGTCTATGTTGAATTTTCCTCCTGGTCAACTTATGTTGCATCATCTGAAAATAGTTACCTTTCATATGATACATGAAATAATGCACCTAAGCTAAATGCATTCTTAATGTTTTGAAAGACACTAGTATTTAATAGTTTATGATAAATGTGATTATTACAAAAAGTAGTTTAATCATTTTATACTAGATTATGATTGTTCAACTTACTTAAATGGTGTATATTATTGTTCAGAATCATTGTTTGTCATTTTATTAAGGTTGGATTATTAAAAATTTAGTCCGGAACAATTAAAACTTCACGAGTTCTATTAGCGCAAAAAGTTTGAACTTGTACGGTTTGCCTAGGCAGCCTTTCTGTCCTATGATAAAAGTATGGTTTGCCTACATCCCACTCTCGGTGGGATTTTACTAGGTATGTTTGTTGTGCCTGTTGTTTGAACTTATATGTCAAAACATTGGATGCACAACAATACTAGAGGAGTGTGTCATCAAATTAACTCGTGATAACTGATAAACATATTTATACATTTTTTAAAATAAAAACTAAAAGACTAAAGTTACTCAGTCTCCATTTTCTTCTTAATTCAAAATCTATGTTGGTTTTATCTACATTGCTTTCTCTTTACTTATACATCCATTGATTTGGTTTTCTGTTGCTTTTTTGAATACCACAATTCCCAGCAAGCATACACACACAAACAGAGATAAGCATGTAATGATGTAAAACTGGACTAGCAAGCAACAAGAGAAGTAAAGAGAGAATAGGATCAGAAGCAAAAAAAATTGAAGTAAAACTTTGGTAATTAAAAGCATGCAAATAATAACACGCACAGTCACACATGCATCTTCTTGTAACAACATAAACAGTAATCACCTCTTTTCTCCTCCATCTGAAGATGTCACTTTGTTTGTGTCGCTTGATATCGACTCTTTATTGATCTCCTTTAAATTTTCTGAAAATGCAAGAAGCAACAGAAATAAATATGTGATGAAAATATGAAGTCACCAATAAAAAGCAAGGAGCATAAAAAACTACTGAATATTATATGCCTCTGTATTGTCAACCATTGTACATGATTCTACTATTTTTGTGTGTGTCTGATTCATGTATGACAGCTTTGCTTCGTTAACTGGTGTATGAACTGGTTAGAATTCTTATTACAAAATTTAATATAACTGGATGTTTACCTCTAAAAATACATTTCCAGTTTTACATCAAACACTTTTACAGAAGAATGATGAATGGAGATTAGCTTGTCTAGAAGTTTAATCTGATCAAAATCTGAATCACTGTATAAAAGAGAAAGTAAGAACAATATGATTCAACACTTCCTCAGACCTCAGGAGTTTATAACCTCAGTTACAATCATTTTTATTAATATTTAATGGTACCCACCAGATGACACTTTCTAGTTTAGTGATTCAGTTTTGACATGTATCATTAGTCATTAAATTCCAGTATGGTACTTAAAAGCATACGTATAACTTTCAAGAGAAATGCTTACTGATATATAACTTTAAAATTTTGTCATCTTAAAGGATAAACGTGTTACGTGTCAAAAGAAAATGATAAAATCAATGGTTGCAATTTTATACGTATGTAATCATTGCCGATTTAACTTCTTTCACCATGATAATGACATTGACAGCCACAGTCCACATCTTCCATTTACCAAATGTATACATATCTATATGGCTAGTTTGATATTCCTAGTTTCCAACCAATATTGACTTACTTAAACCGCGTTTGACTCCTATCTAAGTGTTTCCTTTTCTCCCTGTCAGAAGTGCAAGTTAATAGAAACCATTTATTGCAATTGTTGCAGGCAGGATACCCGAGAATAACTAACAATTAATATTAGGCACAGAGTGGCATGCAGAATCAATTAACTCACACGAGCAGAAACAAATATCACATAGAACAAACACAAAAAATAAATGACACGAAGATTTAACATAGTTCACTCGAGGTAGCGTACTAATATAGATGACTGAATATACATAGAGACTAGAATCTAGGGTTAGCTAAAATAAACAGCTGCCAAATATGAGCTAGGGGTTGCTGCCCTTTCTATTTGTTTTCTATCTTACGGCATAAGGCCTACAAACCCAACTATTAGTTATTAGAGCTTCTAACAACTACTTATTTGTAAAAGCAACATATTTAAAGCAGTGCGTGATGGGGCAAAAAGACTTCTATTCATTCCCTAAAATAAGTTTTATGCTACACCTTTACCATCAAAAAAAGGCAAACATGATACACAAGGCCCGTATGCACAGATCCGAGGGGGTCAAGCCAACATATGCATGATTTGTGCATTCTTGATGAGCATGTGTTTCTGCCGCTCGAACCCAATCTCCAGATCACATGATAGCAACCTTGCTGTTTAATTTATCAAAACTTGTATGATGATTGATAATTCACTCCTATAAGGTAGAAAACAATAAATGCTAGTACGTTATGCATTGTAAGTTATACGTAGTTGCCTACCCAGTGAGTTCAGTCCCCAAACACAACCCGCCCTTTTGCCTCATAGATATACTAGGTCCATGAAATTAATCTAACGTAGATCCTTAAATCGCGATACCGACGCAGAAATTAGTGATACAAAGAATCATGAAATCCAATCAACCACCACAACATATAAATTACTACGAATTATCGATACATTCATGTTGAAATTTAAGATCTGGATATTTGAAAACAAACAGACAGATCAAGCAACAAACCTAAGTAAGATTGGATTGCAGTCTGAAGAGATGTATACTTCTTGCCATAGCACTCTTTGAGCATGGATTCAAATGCTCGAGTAACAAATCCTCCGGCAGCACCTCCGGCCATCTTCGATTGACAATGAATTACTTTCAATTCGAAGTGGATCTTTTAGCTATCGATTGAACAGATGGTGGTAAAGCCAGAGATCTTGGTTTCAGTTGGATAATGAGTTGAGTTGAGAAGTGAGAGAGATCAAGCTGAGATCTCTGCTGGTTATGGTGAATCAAGTTTTATTGAAAACGAAGGCACCCGATTAACGAAACGAATAAGGAACCCCAAAAGCCGTGGGTTTAAGACTTTTCTTGATTCTTGAAATACACCCGTTATTATATAAAACCAGTAAGGTAAGTGGAATTTATTTCATCAAATGAAAACGTACCATATTTGATGAAATCTATCTTCTAAAAAAGTTTACGTTGAAACATAATCTAACATATATAAGTAAGTACAGAAAATACTATATTTAACCTGACTCGTTTCAGGGAAAAAATATTCCGAAATGAGTATCAACACGAATTTATATGGACTATTACGCAAAACTAAGCACGTAAGAAATTATTGATTCACGAATTTATATGGACTCTTACGCAAAACTAAGCGCGTAAAAAAATATTATTAGCTAAGGAACAAAAGGGCTAAATTAGAAAGTTTATAAACCTAAGGTAGTTAAAGTAACATTTTATAAAGTTTTTAGAAAAATGAGGGGATGAAAGATATAACCCCAAAAGCATAGGATGGAAATTTAAAGTTTAAATATCAGTTGCGACGCCATTGACTCGTTTGTATGGGAGCGATTTGATGACGACAGTATGTACAAAAATGAGGGCGCGGAAGTGATTACCTCGACAACATATGATGAAGAATTAAAGTTTAGAGGCCAGTTGCGACGATGTTGACTCGTTTGTAGTGGAGCGATTTGATGACGGTAGTGTGTAGATGAAAGTGAAAAGAGAGATGAAAAAAGAATTGGGAAAAGAAAATTAAAAAAATAAAAGAAAATTGGGAGAAAATGAAAATTAAAAATAAAACTTGGGGTAGGGACTCGAACCCACATCCAACAAAACAGAAGCACAAAGCCCTTATCATTCCAACTACAGCCACTTTAGTACAAAATACTTGAAACTTGTATTATTTAACCTAAAAATAAAACGCAATAAACCAGAAGTCCACCGACATTGCTAATTGTTATATGAAAATTAAAAAAAAAAAAACTTGGGGTAGGGACTCGAACCCACATCCAACAAAACAGAAGCACAAAGCCCTTACCATTCCAACTACAGCCACTTTAGTACAGAATACTTGAAACTGATATTATTTAACCTAAAAATAAAACGCAATAAACCAGTTACAAGTTCACCGACATTGCTAATTGTTATATATAACAATTATAGCCTAGAATCTAAACGGTTTAAATAATAGAAAATTAATTTGTTAATATTAAATAATATAAATATCAATGAGTTCGTCTTACCTTTTTAGTCTTTCGATATGTAGGCGGATTACCAGCCTGCATCCAGAGTCTTGTCCTTGCAGCAAGTCCTGCAGCTCTGGAAACGGCCACACACTGTCAGCAAAACTTACTGACGTGATGGTGGCTCCGGAGTACTGAAGAAGGACATTGGAAAAGCCAAAGAAGAGCCTTCAAATAAGCTCGGCCATCATCCTAAGAAGAAACAAAAGGACATCAAGAACTATATGATGGTCACCCCACTTGCTCAAGTTGCAGCAACACCTCACAACCCCACCAAGAAGCAATACACTGGCATGTTTCCTTTGTGTTCCAAATGTTAGTATCATCACACTCCCAACACTCCCTGCAAGCATTGTACACGATGTGGAAGAAATGGTCATTGGGTCCAACAGTGCAGGATGACACCTGCTCAAGCAGTGAAAAATGTTGTTTTAGCTCTCCCTTCACCCAACAACCCAAACCACAACACTAGGGATGCTACAATTGTGGCAAACTTGGCCACTATTCCAAGAATTGTCCAATGAAGATGCAACCGGCAGTCCAACCACCCTGTGGAAGAGCCTTTGCGTTGGTAACTCCAGCTGCTCGTCAGGACCCAAATGTGGTCACTGGTACGTTTCTCTTACATGACTTTTATTCTTCTGTTTTATCTAACACTGGTACGGATCAGAGTTTTATCTCGTCCGATTTTGCATGCAAATTTAGTCATAAAGATGAACTTTTAGACTCCTCTTACACAATCTAGCTGACGGTAAACAAGTAACAGTACACACAATCCTTAGGAACTGCCCATTAATGTTGAACGATCAATCATTTACCATCGATTTGATACCGATGGAATTGGGTAGTTTTGACATAATCATAGGAATGGACTGGTTATCCCTTAACCAAGTTGAAATAGTCTGTTCCGAGAAGCTTCTTCAAATTCCGAAGTCGAACGATTAAGTGCTAGAAGTACGGGGACATCGAGCCAAACGAAGTGTCAAGATAATTTCATGCATGAAAGCACGTAAGTGTTTGAGAAAGCAGTGTGTAGCCTTTCTAGCACATGTGGTGGAAAAGGAGAAGAACAAGATCCAGATACAAGACGTGCCAGTGGTGAGAGAATACGCGAAAGTGTTTCCCGACGATCTACCAAGATTGCCACCGGCGCGTCTGGTAGAGTTTCGTATTGATTTAGTTCTTAGAGCAACTCCTGTAGCTAAGTCTCCTTATATAATTAGCACCATCTGAGATGCTGGAGTTGTCAAATCAATTACAAGAATTGTTGAATGGTCTATCTGGGCTGGCGATCCCGAGTGGCTATGTAACACCCTAACTTTTCACACGATTACACGTGTCAAATTTTAGGTCCCAGATTAAACTTTATCGTAAAATTATGTTCGAAAGCATGAAATTTCCATTTCAAGAGTTAAACACACTTAATTTCATAACATTTACATTTAAGTTTAATACCACCAAATATTTTTACATAATGTTTGGTTCTGCTTCACAACGTGCCCGATCTGATCGCCCGATCTGATCGCCCGATGCATATCTATCTTTGACATGTAACATCACATATAAGGTCACAATTAGTTCATATGAACTAAGTAAGTAACCCCTCCCAAATTTCCCAAAAGCTTATTTAAACTCATCCACAAACATATCATGTGGATGTTAATCATGTTTAGATAATAATACGTCATATTCAAACATCAACTTGCACCCAACACACATTGTGCATTTATTTCCCTTAATGGGACATTTTCACAAATATGAGTATATTATCTAATCCAACTCTATCACCAGCACCTCTGGCTAAATTAAAACACCATATATATATATATATATACTTTATTGGCTCAACCAATTACCCACACACCTGTGGTTTCAACAATTTAGTTTCCGGATTAACCGGTTATCCACACATTTGTGGTATCATACATATATTAAGTCTTAAAATGTTCACCCACCGGTCCTTCCATCTAAGACAATTGCTAGCACCTCTAGCTATCTACACATTTGTGGAGTCATCAATAGTTCAAGTCTTAAGATGTTCACCCACCGGTACCTCCATCTAAGACAATTGCCAGCACCTCTGGCTATCCACCATTGTGGAGTTATAAATATTAAGTCTTAAGATGTTCACCCACCGGTACTTCCATCTAAGACAATTGCCAGCACCTCTGGCTATCCACCATTGTGGAGTCATAAATATTAAGTCTTAAGATGTTCACCCACCGGTACTTCCATCTAAGACAATTGCCAGCACCTCTGGCTATCCACCATTGTGGAGTCATAAATATTAAGTCTTAAGATGTTCACCCACCGGTACTTCCATCTAAGGCAATTGCCAGCACCTCTGGCTATCCACCATTGTGGAGTCATAAATAATTCAAGTCTTAAGATGTTCACCCATCGGTACTTCCATCTAAGACAATTTCCAGCACCTCTGGCTATCCACCATTGTGGAGTCATAAATAATTCAAGTCTTAAGATGTTTACCCACCGATACTTCCATCTAAGACAATTGCCAGCACCTCTGGCTATCCACCATTGTGGAGTCATAAATAATTCAAGTCTTAAGATGTTCACCCACCGGTACTTCCATCCAAGACAATTGTCAGCGCATCTGGCTATCCATCATTGTGGATTCAACAATTTAATCCCCGGATTAACCGGTTATCCACACATATGTGGTTCAATTAAACAATTTCACCGGCTCATCCGGCTAAATTTTAATACATTTATATTATGCATACAACTCAAGCATAACATTCATTTTGAAACTAATAATGCCTTCTCAAAGGTCTTTTAACTCTATTAGTTTCATTAGTCAAGTTATGCACAATCAATATATAAACATCAAAATCATATTAATCAATCACCGGCTCATCCGGTTATTCTAATGCAAGTATATTACATATATGTTTCTTATTGAAACTTAACAAACGCAATCTAATGGATTTCTCATCCAATAGTTTCAATCATATATGTAATCATAATTTACATATTTCAAGCACGCAAGCAGACTTTTTCTACTACTTATGTAATGTTACAGTAAGTTGGGTAACTTACCTGGTTCATACGGTTGTTCATTTCCTACAACCTCTTTTCCACTTCAGTGAATTGTCACTTGACTTTCACCAACAACACCTAGTTGTAATTCACATAAATACAACTAGTTTCAATACACACCACACTTATACATATAACATATTGATTCAAAATCATTTGAATCTCATTATTCATTATGTGGTGTTTATAAGTCAAGTTACTATTTTACCCAATACAATCATGTCAAAATCATTGACTTTCAATTCTCAAGCATTTAATCAAATACTTGACGTGCACCCATTAATTTAACTAATCTTGGTGATGTTTAAACACCAACCAATCTCCTTTTAAATTCCAAACCCACCAATTCATTACTTGTATGTAAGATTAGTCAAATTTGATGCATATCTCATTCAAATTCATAATTTAATCATTCTACTAGTTTTCAAACACAATGATATGGATTTAATAATAACTGGGCATTATAACGGCTCAAAACAAATATTTCACAGTTAAAAACCCAGTTCTTCGTTTCTAATCATTCCTAGCCATCAACTAGGCAATAATCAACAACCATAATCATTGTATTAGATTCAAAACTAAATTTAATCCACACAATATTAAACTAGTAGGAAAAATCGAATCGTGACCCTTTTGAATGAAGTTCTCGGATGAAAAAAACTATCAGGAGTTGTAGAATCGATCCTTGGCACGATCCGGATGTTTGGATGGCTTCAAAACTGAGTTTAAGTGGTAAAAAGATGGTCTAGTTCGTCTATGGAAGTGCTGGAGTCGAGAGAAAGAAATTTTAGAAGATTCTGGTGAGAAATCTGATAAGAAGACCAATTTGCCGACTTACAGCGTACCGCCCCAACCTGGAGTTTGGTCCGGGGCGTACCGCCCCAGGTCTATTTCACCCAATTTTTGATCTTATCTTCGTTTCGCGATTCCGGACAATCCGTGACTCCGTTTCACCCACGGTTTTCGCCCACGTTCACCATTTTTCGCATACTATCAACCTATAATAATTACAATCATCAAATCAACATGGATTTCTAGAAAGATCACATGTGATGTTGCCATTGATGACGTAATTCTCACATATTTTCAAATTACAACAATCACAATCGTTCAATTAACGATTATTTACAATACATTCATTATTAAAAACCGGTTGTTACAGACTAGGTGTTGTTTGTTGTTCAAACAGAAAAACTTATTCTTATAATGCTTACATTTAACTAACATTGTAAACCTATATGTGTGTGTATAACTCACATACATGTATAAATGTTAAAATGCAAATGTTGTTTAGCATGCTATGTGTAGCGGAAACATCACGCAAGTTTGTCGAATATTTTGTGTTATTATCAACTTACGTCATGTTTTGGTGTCATTTGACACGTTTCATTTTAGTTTATTATTATGAACATTCTAAATTTGATTTTCTTTTTGAAATATTTTGTACCCTTTTAGTTGACACACAATGAGAATTTATGATAATTTGTAGTAATGAAGCTAAAGAAAATTATGCATTCAACATGCTTCAACATGTTGTGTTAGCAACCAACGGTTGATCCAGGAAAAATTTTCATTGGGTTCACTATTTGAACCAAAGATAAACATTTCCAGGCCAGTTTGAAGATTCGGCTCTTTTAATGTTCATCACGTAATAACCGTGCGACATATTAAGTCAATAATTAAAAAAAATGTCATTAAAGAGTTCGACTGTGCAGAGTGCATACTCTTTTAAGATTTATGAGTTCCGGACCAAGCGGGAGTCAGGGGGTCGTGCCCCCTGCGAGGACCTAAGGGCAGTGCTCTTGGCAAGGTTCAAGGTAGGGGTGTTCAAAAACTCTGAAATCCGAAAAAATCCGAAACCCGAAAAAACCGATCCGAATTAAAGATTCTGATATTCGTATAGATTCGGATCGGATATCCGTTTTCCGAATTTGGAACATATCGGATATCGGATATCCAAAATCCTGTTTATTCAGATCGGATGTTCGAATTCAACCCGAATAAACCCTGTTAATTCGGGTTGTTCGGGTGGAAAAAGTTGGTTTATTCGGATAGATTCGGATCAGATATAAAATTTTTGAATTTGGGTCGGGTTTCGAAAGGTCTTACAATTTTCAAATCCAAACAACCCGACCCGAATAAACCGTTATCCGATCCGATGAACACCATTAGTCCAAGGGCTTAACACCTAATGCACGGTCCTGCTAGCCAGCTAGCGGACATGGTCAAGTGGATAGCTCCCCCTGTGGGGTTTGGGGCAACACCCTGAAACCAAAACGAATTTGGGAAGAAATATTGATTTCGGAAATTGATTTAACATGATCCTATAGAAATCCAAACATTGATTATCGAGAATTCTCTAACAAATATCACTTAATCCATTCATTTTGGTAGGCTTGGAGAAAATTACATTAATGATTCACCCATAAATATATCAATGGGTTCACCTTACCTTTACAGCGTTTCGAAAACAAAAAATTTCCTACTAAATGTTCGAAACGCGGTGGATTCCGGTGAACCCACCCCATTGAATGTAGATCCGCCTCTATTAGCAACTTTGAGATATTTAACTTCTACACTAAAACACGAGACAATAGTCTAATGCTTGTCACACACTAGCACATGTCTCTAATAACTGTTATTTTTCTGTTGTTATCTGTCACAACCCGAGCCAGCGGGGTTGGATAGAAGGTTCTCGGGGCGCGATATCGTGAGTGATAATCGTGATAATCAGATTGTTTACATTGCACATAATATAAATGAGAATACTAAATATAATAGAATTACAAAGTTAAATTACATCCGTATCGTTCATAATTTAACAATGTAAGTCTATCGTAAACATCATAAGATTTTTATCTTGTGACTACACAAGTTATACTGTATAATGATGTTCCCAAAAGTATACAGGTCCAAAAATACTAAGTCTTCAATCTAAAGTCTTAGTCCAAAAGCATAAGATTCTTAATTAACATGTTCGTCACCTGAGAAGTCATGCAAAAAGACCAAGTCAACACATGGTTGGTGAGTTCATATAATTTAGTAATTGAAAATGATTTGTAAACCTTTTTCGGTAAAGACCCTAACCTCATTAACATCACATGTAATATCCACATCGGTATGCTTATATATAGGGCATACCCCTGAGTCGAGCCTACAACCCGCCCAGACGCTATCCCACCACATACTAATACGCATATGACACAATTGTTAATGATAATTAAGCATTTTTACCTACCATACACTTCCATTCCACTATAGTTCTAATGTACACTCAAAACATTTGTTAAACCCTCGGGTAACAACCTTAATCTCATTAACATCACATGTATCATCCAGATCGGTATGCTTATATATAGGGCATACCCCTGAGTCAAGCCTACAACCCGCTCAGACGCCGTCCCACCACATACTAATCCACATAGGACATTGTTGTTAATGATAATTAAGCATTTTACCCCTACCATTAACCCATTAGTTCTTCAGTTCTTTGTTCCTGTAAATACAACAATTTGAAATCTCTATTAATTCCTTAAATTCATCACACAATTATGATCAACACAACAATTGTAGAAACAGTTAAATAAATGCTTAATTAAATAAATAAATAAATAAACATTTAATAAAATATAAGTCCTAATGATTGGGCCTTGGTCATACTCGAGTAGACTAGTATAGCAATCAGGTACTTAGTAGTAAAAGAGATCTGTAAACCTCATCAAACATGTGACCTATAATCAATCAGTCTAGCTAGGACATCTTTTGATATATAGGCTTTTATAATTCTTTAGACCGTCCATAGTTCGTATAGTTCTTTGGCACATGTTATCTTTGAGCATTTCCCAGATGTTCCTCAAAACAGTTAGGGAATACTGTAAATATCATCAAACATGCGTCTCATATTCGATCAGTCTAGCTAGGACATCTTTCAAACCTGAGATGGGCACATGCTATCTTTGATATTTCCCAGTTAGACCCTAGAAATAGTTCTTTGTACTTAGTTCTTTGAAATAAATCGTTAGTTATTTGACAACACACTCTTGAAATAGTTCTTTGAAAATAGATCGTTAGTTCTTTGACAACACACTCTTGAAATAGTTCTTTGAAAATAGATCGTTAATTATTGGAAATAGACATTTGAAAATAGTTCTTTGGTTTAGATCTTTAGTTCTTTGAAAAACACACTCTTGAAATAGTTCTTTGAAAATAGTTCTTTGATTTGAAACAGTTCACCTAGACAGGAGTCTAGAATAACAGTTTTACATGTAAAACATATACAATGTAAAGCATTTAAGTAAACAATTTAAATAAAAAGAGTTAAGAATGCTTCACAGCCCCGCGCTTTAAAACAAAAATGTTTAGAAAAGGGGCAATGAACTCACCTGTGTTGTTGTGCAAATGAATATCACAAAAGATAATGCGCGCTCTTTGACTATTGCTTATGTATCTTTAGCACCTGAGTTGTTTTAAGAGATTTGAGTATGATAAGTCGTTATAGTAGTCGCGAACTAGGGTTTTTGGTCTCGGTGTGCAACTAAGTGTCCTATTTCACTAATGTGTTTTCTAAAATTTCATCTAACTAGTCTAACTTATTACCCTTTTGGAACCCTATTCCCATGATTCATTTTAGATTAAAGGTTTAGAAAACATCGTTTATTGTGATTTAATAAAGTTTATAAATTATTTCTTTTATTAAGGACATAATTAATTAAAAGATGAGTATAATTATCATGATGAGCTCAAGTTAAGCCCATTGGGCCAACCTCGGGCCCATTATTCAACTTGGATCTTTAAACGATTTCTTGATGGTTCTTTGATTAACTAAGCCTAGATAGTTAGATAGACCATCTAGGTTAATTACATAGCCTTATGGCTTTTCCTAGGGTTTAGGTGTCAATAATTTAATTAACACTCATAACCCTAGATTGTTGTTTGATCCTCATAATTTTATGTAAAGCCTTTATTATAGAAATCCCTTTTATCATTTTGAATCTACCCCATGACCACGTTGATTGCATTTATCATTAGATGAGCCATAGTATACCTCTTGTCACACCCTCAAATTTCAACTAACGGAATCATACCGTTTGGAACGTGACAAACCAGGATCTCAGATCATTAGACATAACGAAGACCTCTATATGATTTTCAAAACATACTTTGGTCTAAAACTGTAATATCAAAGTTCTAACGTTGCGGAAGCGTTTTTAAAATAAAAACAAACATAACGGTTTGAAAACTGTAAATTACAAATCAAAATCTCAATGTTCAAATTCAAAACACAAGAATTGAAATATGCATGCGACTCCACATCCTAGTCCATGCTTGATTGCTCGTGCACCTAAACGTCCTGAGAAAACATGTAAATCAAGTCAACACAAAGGTTGGTGCATACACAGGTTTAAGTATTCACAAATGTTTGAAACAACTGTTTGAACAAAATATTTGCAGATAACATAATCACACATGCATAGTCATGATAGCTAGTCATTTGTACTATTTACATAAGCGGTCGACACCGAAGCTGACTGTTTGAATGTTGGTTGCATTTCCACTATTGTCTAGCACGAACGATAGTAATGTGAATTGGCTAGTCAAACACTTGCGTAGATCCCATCTACCAAGTGAGGTTTGTCAAACCTAATAGATCTATTTCCAACTACCACGCTTTGCACTACGGCAAACTAAACGGTTCGATATGTAAGGACTTGTAATGCTATGTTCGCACTTAATGTAAACAGCTAACTCATGCAAGTGATATGTATCTAAAAGCTTTGTTGCACATGTTTTCTCCCCCAAAACAGTTAAAATAACAAAAGGGGTCGTGTACGCACCTTTGAATGTAGCAGAATGATCAAACACACGTGAACTCGCGTAGATAATCCTCTACGAAGAATCTGTGTTTAAACAATAACTTAGTGTTATTGTCACACCCCGAGCCGGCGGGGTTGGATCGGAGTCCCCGCCGGGCGGAAGGTTCCCGGGGCGTGATATCGCGGATGATAATCATGATGATCAGATTGTTTACATAGCATCAACGTTTAAGAATATCTAAAGCACAATCAAATGATATATAGGATTACAAAGTTAAATTACAATAGCAATGTTCTGCAATTTAACTCAGTAAACCTAATCAAAAGAATAATGTTTATATCTTGTATATGTACAAGATATCAAAAGTAATATGTATCATCAACAAAATATGTGCTTCTTCCAAAAGTCTACTAGGTCCTTTATCTGGGCAGCCTAGTATGTAAATCCAAGAGTTTATGCTTAAACCTGTCCTTCACCTGAGAAAGCATGTAAAAAAAAGATCAAGTCAACACAACGGTTGGTGAGTTCATATAGTTTATAAGTTTAAAAATAGTTTCACAAACCTCTTTCGGTAAAACCTTAACCTCATTAACTCCACCTGTAATATCCAAGTCGGTATGCTTATATATAGGGCATATGTAAGGGAACAAGCCCTAGCCAACATCCCACCACATACTAACCCGGATATGACATTGTTGTTAATAATAATTAAGCATTTTACCTACCAATCAATTCAATCCTCATCAAAGCCTTTGTTATCTGTTTCAATGTTTTCATGTCTAATGTATTCGTACGTGTTAGTTTCTCATCATGTTTATCAAGCATCATAGATTCACACACACACATAGGTTAGCAATTACATATCTCCTATAAGCAGACAAAAGCTCTGGAATACCAGAAGTTTAGCAATTACATGTCTCTTATATAGATAACAGCTTAGCATTCAACAAGTTCATGTTTAGCCTTTACATACCTCTTATAAGCTGACAAAAGCTCTGGAATACCAGACGTTCAGCAATTACATGTCCCTTATAACCAGGTAATAGCTCCGTAACGTTACGTTTATGTTTAGCCTTTACATACCTCATATAAGCCGACACAAGCTCTGGAATACCAGACGTTCAGCAATTACGTGTCCCTTATAACCAGGTAATAGCTTAAAATCGATACTTTCATGTTTAGCCTTTACATACCTCATATAAGCCGACAAAAGCTCTGGAATACCAGACGTTCAGCAATTACATGTCCCTTATAACCAGGTAATAGCTTAGTATCATTATGTTTATGATATTACATGTATCTCACCCCATAGTTACAAGCTCTGGAATACCAGACGTTCAGCAATTACGTAGTCTATGGTTAGATACATGTATGATGGCCTAGTAGCATGTAATAGTTTCTAAACATCATATCTCATGTAAAAGTATCAAGTCTTATGTAATCGAATCAAGTATCATGTATCTGTACCATGTTTCATGTAATTGAATCACATCTCATGTAATTGAATCAAGTATCATGTATTTGTATCATGTCTCATGTAATTGAATCACATCTCATGTAATTGTATCAAGTGTCATGTATTTGTATCATGTCTCATGTATTTGCATTTAGTCTCATGTATTTGCATCAAGTATCATGTAATTGAATCAAATAACCAACAATTGATTTTAAGCATCTAGCTTAAAGTAAAGGTTTCCATCATAAGAAATCATGTTTATGTTTAAAGCATTAAATAACATTTCAATAAAAATGTTTAACATGCTTCTCAGTCCCGAAGTAAAACAAATAAGTTTGAAAAGGGACAATGAACTCACCTTAGGTCCGAAGTGCTTGACTTAAGTAGAATAAGAATGCACGCGCTCTTGGTTTGCTTTCGTTATAATGTTCAAGCTCCTGTATTAATTTCATAGTGTTGTAGGTTATAAGTATAAGTTGTATTTGACGCGCGTGTGCGTAAGTATTAGTGTTAGACCTGAAGTTGGCTAACACTATATGTCTAGATCGTCTTTCGGCCCCCTTTTGGTTTATTAAAGACTTTAGTGACACATAGATTATGTCACATTCTTGTTCATGTGCTTTGGTTTCTTAATCCATAACCATCTTTATAGTAAGTTGTTCAAACTCCATATATGTTAACAAAATTAAATTGTCCATATGTTATGTCTTTAATTTGTTTGTTATGGGCCGAAAGATAATTGAGTTGGACTTTGACAAGCGGCTTTCATGACTTGGGCCAATCGTGGAATAAGTTAGCTAACTTAAACCAATGACAAACGGTTTGGGCCCATTTACTAATAGGTTGGGCCGGCTAGTGGCCATGGGCCAACTGTTGGCCCTATCCGGAATCCTTTAGGCCGAATAAGACTTGGGCCGGTTGATGATGGATTGGGCCAAATCAGAATGTAAGTGGGCCGAAAAATATATGCTGTTGGACTATTACAAGTTTGGGCCAACTCTATGTGTGTGGGCTCTTGTATTAACATTGGGCCTCAATTTAATGATGTGCTAGCTACTGTTGGGCCAAGATGAATAACGTTGGCCTATAAAATAATTATTAGCCGATGGTTTTAAGGTTGGGCATGTTTTGTCGTTATTGGGCCTGTTGACACTGGGCCTAACACAAAACAAAATGAAACAGGTAGTTTGGCCGAATAAAGAAATGCACGGTTTCTTTTCCCAGCGAACCTAATGGTTTTGGTTCAAGGGTTCGATCAGGTTTGTGGACACAAAAAGGGTTCTCTGAACATGATTTCAGCCCTAGGGTTCGCTAGTCCAAGAGCATGGATGGGTTCGGCGAAGAGAAGCCCACATGGTTCGTGAGAAGCTTGGGTTCGGGAGTTGATTGCAGGAGGGTTCGCTGGTCCCATAAGGTTCGTTCAGCCCCACTGCATGTTGAAGGTTCGTCTGCAAAAAGGGTTCGCAGAAGGCTCGGTAGGGTTCGACAGAAGGAAGCTGCGATGGCCAAGGGTTCGTCCATGGTTCGTTGAATCATAGACCTGCACTAAGGTTCGTGGCTGGGCTGTGCTAACAAGTTCGTTTCCCACGACCTGTTCATTCTCCTTTTTGATTCGAGCTGTGGCCATGCAACCTCCATGGTGATGTTATAGAGAGCCGTAGGTTCGAGGTAGTGTGGTCCCAAGATGAAGGTGGTCGCCGGTTTCCTTTGGGTCGCACACACACATACACACATAAAACCCTATTTTCGTGGTTATTCTCAGCACCATACCTCGAATTTCAGTGGGTAAAGTTCCAGATCTGCTGTACTTTCATGTAGAGGGCTTCAAGGGCTACGCGTGGGCGCAAGAATCACCCAAATCGGTTGAGAAATGAGCAACTTATGAAGGTTTGAAGGTGGATCTTGGTGGGTTGTGGTGTTAGCCGGAAAAGAGAGAAAGAATAGGAGAGTTGGGATGAAAATGAAAGAATTCATTTCATTTAGGGTTTTTATACCCTATGTGGTGTTCGGGTCCATTTCGGTTGCTCGGTTCACGGTTTTGTCGCGTATCCGGCACGTTACGCGTATAAATTGTAATAAAAAGATTAGTTTCATTAATTTGGATAATATTTAATGTTAATAATTATATTACATTTTATTTAATTAAGTTATTTATCGAGTTTAATTATTTTTACGCGTTTAATTAATTTTCGCGTTTCATTAGATTTATTCGCGATATAATGAAATAATTAAATTTAAATTATGTTACGATGAGTTTCAAAATTGTAACATAAGAAATATTATATTTCTTTAAATTTATTATCGTTCGTGTCGTTATTCGTTTTCGTTACCGTTTCATCAGATCGCGTCACCATCGCGCGTATTCGTTCGAATCGTCATTCGAACGAACACGTCGATAGTTTGGCTTTCTGATTCTTGTTTTCTACTGTTAAGTTATTATTTCAGAACGTTAAACTATCAGAATCATTCGTACAGATCGTCACCTATGCGAATAACTCGTCGGTTTAGCATTCTGCAACAATAACCGTTAAGGTTTTGTTTTGTTTCACCTCACATACGTTTATGCCAACTAATGTCACATCAAGTATTTATGTTTCAACACTAGGTTGTCTGACCTGTTTCTGACTGTTAAACCATAAGGTTTCAGTCATTTTCAGACAATCGTTTAATAGTTTCATGCTAATCAAATGCATCCATAGTTTAAACATAGTTTAACGAAATGTGTACCTGAATCACTGTACATGTTTACTGTTACGATCACTGTTCCGGCACGCGTCCGACACTGATGTTACAGTTATTCGGGATGTCGTTTTGTGCTTGAAATCACATACGTGTCAACACACGTATGTTAGATTGTTAGAAACGTGCATAAGTAAATACGCGTGACTTTAAAGTCGTTTAATAAAATCATATAGTCCGTATACGATTTTATTTAAATAAGCGTAATTATACGCGACCAAACTTTTTGTTTAAAATATAGATTTTATTATTTCCTCCTGTTCGGGATTCGATTCTGGTTCCAACGGATTTCGAACGGGTTAAAACGGAGTTAGAACGAATATTTTATGTCTCAAAAACCAAAAATGGTTTTAACATCCAAAAACAGTTAGAGCTCGGGTTCGAACCCGTGACCCCTAACTCCACACACCCACACCTTATCAGTTAGCATGCTTCTGCATTTGTAATAGATCTCTGAAATTAATTCATTTAACCTATGATTACCCGGTTCCCCTATGTGGTATTAGCCGAACCAATTGACTCCAATTGAACCCGATATCGAATCCGATCCATTCCTAATCCATGGGGCTTTTCATCTCATGATCAAAACGAATCTTTCTGTCATGTTTAATTGAATCCTTTGATTTTGTTCGATTAAAACTCTAACACGTTTTTTATAAAAAAAAAAACCTTTAAATCGGTTCACACTAATTCAAGCTTGTTTTCTAAAATTGTTATAGGGAATCCGTACAATAACATATTCCGAAACTATCTGCATCAATTAATTTGATTATCAAATTCATTCCGACAAAAAACCCCAATTCGTGTTAAGTAATGAACCCTAGTAATCAAAATCTCATAATTCGTTGTTTTTCGATAGATCTAACCTAGGGTTACTTGTGATCGGGATCTTCTGAAACTCACTGTATCATTTAATTTGATTTTTGAATCCATCTAGATCAAAATCCCCAAAATCGTTTTATCACAAGAACCCTATAATTGAAATCATTCAATTCCTAGTTGTATGAAAAACTAAACATAGGGATTTCATTAAGAATGGTATTCTGAAACTGCTGATGTAATTTAATTTCATTTTCTAATTCGTTTGATCATAAACCCCCAATTCGTTTTAAACGATAAGCCCTAGAACTTGAACTCCTATCATTCGATGTTTAAAACCAAAATTAGCTTAGGGTTACTCTTAGTCGGTTGTTTTAGGTTGTGTAGGAACAATTACTTACTTGTTTTGATGTCGAATGAAGTAGATCGACTTCTAGGTTGTTCTTCGGCCGGCTCTAGATCAAATTCTCCTATCCGAGACTTGTTACTTCGAATTTTTGTGTGCAATGGATCCTAATGAGGCCGCTTATGAGTTCTGTGAGTGTAATTGTGGTTCTATTAATCGAATTGTATCAATTTTACCTCAACTATTGACAGTTACGACTTATGAGTTGTTATTTGTTTTAATTCGATATTAATCATGCAATTAAACATGCAATTGATGATAATTATCATCATTGTAATGATTAATAACCGTTTAATTCGATTATTAGTTTGAATTTACATTGGGTTCTTAGTTTCCTCATTGTATATGACGAATTTTGACTTCTCAAAGTCAAATTATAATTTTTTTAATTAGAAAACACCCCTAATCCTTGTTGTTTTGATATTCCATTTAGTATTTCATGTAATTATAATTTAATCTTTGTAGTTTAAGTGTTTTATAACTTATTTATTCAATTTAATCCCTTTTTAATTTAATTATTTATAAACCAATTTTGTTCAAGTTTAATCCTTTTAATTTAATATTGTTTGATTTCCTGTGCTTTCGTTAACTTTTGGTTAACGAAGTTAAACCAAAATATCGAATTGTCACAAGTTGGGCCGAAGAGGATATCATTGGGCTGGGTTAATCCACTTGGGCCGAATAGGGGTGAAGTGGGCCGTGGATATGCGTTGGGCCGAGTATGTGTGTTAGAGACAAGGAAGTTGTGGGCCAATTAACAATGGTTCGAGTGCCACTTGGTTCCTTATAGAGATTGGGCCTCATAAAAGTGGGATTGAGCCTACAATATTTACAGCCCAAATAAGCTTTCTGCTTCCGATCTAGTGTCGAGCGAACCTTTTAGATTACAAGGTTCAGCCACCGAGTTTTGTGATTTCGTTAACTTTCGGTTAACGGGGTTAATCCGAAAATGCCGGATTGTCACACCTCTCATGTACACAACCTAACTTATAACTTCCTTTTGTAATTGCATGTATTTTAAAACGAGAATACATTCCACAACCCATGATTTAAACCTTTATTGTCATTTGAGAGGCCTTAGTAAATAACCCTATTAGGTTTTCCCTTCTCTTGTATGTGTCCACGTAAACCATGCACACACACATGATAATGCCATGCACCCACCCATGATAATCCCGTGCATGTACATCAACTGATTAACACGTGTGTGCCCACATACTCTCTACCTTAATCGGCTTCTGGTACAAGAGGGGAAGGGTTTGACCGAATGTGGTTCACCCAGATGACCCTTGGCCGAATGGGAAACACCTGGCCGAACCAACTAGCCATGCGGCCGAGCCCATGTTCGAATGAAAAGCTTAGGCCGAAAGAGGCGCCGAGCGAATGGGTACCTTGGTCGAATGTGGTGCACTCGAATGGGGTCTGGCCGGAGGAACGGCTGCCGTATGAGGACATGCCCGAATCAGCTGGCCGACAAAGCTGGGTTATTGCCGAAAGTGGTGGGCCGAATGAGGCTGGATCCGAATGGGGTGAGTGCCGATCGAATGAGAAGGGCAAGGCCATTCGGCCGAATGTGTTGGCCACAACCATTCGACGGGCTGATGATTTTGGTCATTCGGCCATTCGTGTCCCACCTATGCAGCCATGAGTTTCGAAAAAATCAACTAGGGCCTTGAGTGAATCTCGTTTCTACACTGTTCTAAGGTGTCCTAGTGTGAATCCTAAGGCTTGGGAGGGTGTAAAGCCGATTATAAGGGTGACCGATCAAAGGGTTGCAAAAACCCTAAAAAATCGAATAAAGATTGAATCTTTATCTCTAATCTGATGGATAAATGTTTAGATCGGTTGTACTTTCATGTTCTACTAGTGATTGTGGTCGTTTAGACACCAAAAACTCTCAAAATGGTTGAGATTTGGTCAAGAAATCTTAGAGAGATGTGAAATTTCTAGTGAGAGAGAGTAGAGAGAGAAAGTGATGATTTGGGGGTGAGAATTCTGGTTGGTGGGGTGGTATGAGGCATTGAATGCCTCACTAAATGATGTGAAACTACCCGGGTTCGTTCGGGTTCGTTCGGTTTCGCGTAAAAACGTCGGTTTCTCGTCGTTTTCGTAACGAAACGACTCGGTTTTAAAATATAATTTATAAATTTATTTTAGGTTGTGATTCCTAATAAATTAACTAAATATCTTCTGTTTACTTTAAATTTTCAGAAATAATTAATTTACGGTTTACAATCGAATCGTACGGTCGTCGCGCGTATTCGTTCAAATCGTCACCCGTACGAACACGGCGATAACTATACTTTTCAATATGGTTTTCTAATTATTGGACATCAGCCAAAACGTTAAACTTTCAAATGTATTCGTACAGATCGTCACCTATACGAATAATCCGCCGGTTTAGCATTCACATAACGACATCCGTTGTTGTTTTGTTCTGTAAAGCCTCACATACGATTATATGTAATAAAATCCTAACAAATAACCACTCGATGGTTCTGTATTGCCAGGTAATTATCTGACTCAAGAACCATAGTTCTGAACTTTGTTTTCTGAACTGATTCTGAGTTTGTTCGTTGATGACATAGAATGACAATGAAGAATGAAATGAACATAACATACAATGAAACACATATAGTTCGTACCTGATTACTGTTACTGTTACTGTAGCGATCACTGTTCTAGTGACGTTTCCGGCACTGGTGTTACATTATCTTATTTGGGTACATTTTCTTTTGTCGTATAAGAACGCACATCACAACGAACTTAATTTGTATGATTTTTAACTCGTACGTTTGGCTAGAGAAACAATACCAACTTCCACATCACAACAATCTATATCATAATTTATCATGTGCTTTCAAATCTTGTATGTAGCATTGTGGGTTCAAGCATGTGAATCATGTATGATGCAAGAACACACACAAAATTATGTGATGCCACAAATCTTGCTAAATGAGTGACACAACTTATTTACATATATTGGTTTCAAGAATTTGGTGGTTAGACTATGAGGTGGATCATTCTTCACTTCTTTCACTTGGGTGATATCAATGTGACATCATATTTTATTTTATTTCATTTCATCACATTCGAACATGAAAATTAGAAATGAGCGTCTCTATATTTAATCTTTTTTTTTAAATATAAGTAAGAAATTTAATATTCATAACTAAAAAACATTACTTAATTAAAATCAAAATACAATAAAACTTTATCGAACATTAACCAAAAAATAACATAAGAACCATATATTGTACAATTTAATTAATGTACGATTAAAATAAGAACAAAAGTAAATTAATAGATAATAATCGCTTTACCGTTTTATGAATATTGGAATGATTCGAATGTTAACCCTTTCTTATTGCGATAACCGAATAACTACATATTATTACTTTGAGGCACACATTAAAGTAAATATAAAACTTTAAGTTTTTTCTTTTTTTTATTAATGTAAGTGGGACTTACATTAATTAAAAATAAAAGAAAAAACATACATATTTAGATATACTTTAGTGTGAGCCCTAAAGTAATAATATTTAGTTATTCGGTTAACGCAATCAACATGTGTTAATTCTTTTATGAAAAAAAAATAAAAAAGCGCCGACCCAATTTTTTTAAAAAATTAATAAAACGAAAAATGTAACTCTGACGTAACTCCTTTTTTCAGTCCTGTACAGTGAAGTTACGTCTGTGTTATATCGGTTTTTATTATTATTTTTTTAAAACTAGTCGGCGCTTTTTTTTTTTATAAAAATGACCCTAATGATGTAACCTAACTGTAATAAAAATGAAAAAAAAAATTTGATGGTTTTTTTCATTGTTTTTAAAGTTTTCTCAACTCAAGTAGGATTTCAAAATAACTCTCATCTATATATATACTAGCCTAGAATCCCGTGTATTACACGGGTCGGGTAATAATAAAACATTAAATTTTTAAATGTATATATAATAAAAAATGAGATAATCTTTTTGAAAGAAAAATCGTACAAGTAAAAATCACTTAATACAAAAATTAGGGTTTGTTTTTAATTTATTGAAACCTAATATAAGGGGTTTCTAATTGGGTATAAAATGATTCATGTAAAAATTAGTTTTGGGTTAAGTAATAGGCGAGAAAATGAAAATTTTGGGATGCTAAAAAATTGACAAGTGTCCCCTAAATATACTCCTTTATTAGTTTAGGGATATATATATATATATATATATTATCTATTATACTTAATAAATCAAAATAACTATGTGACACTTGTCACAAATCTAGAGTATCCCTACAATATTTTTCTCGCTTCTCTCTCATAATAAATACACAAATTTATTAAATATTAATTATATATTTATATACTAATAATTTAAAAATTATAAAAACGATATTTTGATATAAGATGATCAATGTATGTATAAGCAAATTCTAAGCATTAAAACAACAATTCAAAAGTTTATTAACTACATAATTGATATTTGATAGGTAAAATACTATTTTCATAATTGATAAAGTTATTTTAAACGACCAATGAGCACTTAAAAAAGTTTAATATTAATTGACTAAATTTATTTTCTTATAAACTAATGGTTTTATGAAAATTAATATTTTGAATATCATATCAGTTGTTAGTGAAATAAGAAATTAATTAAGATTTAAAAATTGTAAATAATAAACACTTCAAAATTATAAAATTATTTTTTAAAATAAGATATAATTGAAATATACTTATAATTATTATGAATAAAACTATTTATATTTTTGCATTTAATTATACAATTTAATTATTTAAAATTATTAACCTTAAATATGAGAGAGAATTAGTAAAATATAATTAAATGAGAGATTAATATAATAGTTACAAGTGTCAACATTTATTAATCAATGGATATAAAATAGACATGTGGCAAAAAATGATGATATGTCAATATGGGAGTGACAAGTGACAATATGGTAGTATAGATATAGATTCTTTATACCTTTTTCAATTAAAAAAGTTCTTAATATTAAAAAAATATATTACATAATAATATTAAATACCAATTATATTATATATATACCTTTTATAATCAAAAAGGAATTCTTAATATAATAAAAAATATTTTAATATCAAAAGCACACTTTCAAAAAATCAAACTATTATAAAATATGAAAATTTTCTCAAAAATTTATAGCTCATAATGTCTTTTTATAATTTATAAGTCATTATGATTACCTATTTATTTATTTTTTTTCTTTATCAACTTGTTTAATAATAAAATATAACATCCTATTATTTTGTAAAAAAATTAATGGCACTTTAAAAAACAACTTTTTTTAAAATGAAATGTTAACTTTGAAAAGGAGTTATTTAAAATACAATATTATTATTTTATTTTCTATGTAATACTGATCATAATTTAAAATAGAAAATCATTTACAATTTTTAAATTTATATTATTGAATACTTATTAATTTTTATTCAACCCGTGTAATACAGGGGATGCTAACCTAGTATATATATATGGACAAGTTATAAAGAACTAAAAGAACCGTTTACAAAAATTATACAAGATAATATTCAAATTTCTTTTAAAAAAAAGAGTAAACTTTTATTTTGCTCCTTGTGGTTTGACTAAAGTATCCATTTTGCTTCAAAACTTTCAAAATGTTCATTTCACTCCATTACTTTCCTATTCCTTATCAATCGACTCCATTTTATTAACGACGTCAAACAGTTCCGTTAGTTTTCTCCCATGTGACACGCACGTGAGGGCTTTTATGTCATTTCCTTCACTCACTCCCTCTTACCCTCCCTGCATTCAAAACCCCTAAATCCTTTTCACTTTTCAGAACCCATAACATCGATCATCAGACCTTCAAAATCGTGATTTCTTCAAAGTCAATCATCTCGTGAAATCATCCAAGAAACCTTCAAAGGCTGCAATGGGTCGACGTTTATGGTGTATTCGTGAGAAAGACGCAGAATTTGACTACGAAATCATATACGGTAAGCATTTGTTTTAAAATGCATGCAATGTGTTTGCTAAAACCTTGATTTGCATTTGATTTGGGTTCGCTTATTTGTTGTAGGACACTATGATGAACTGTTTTAGATCAAAATACACCATGGCGGTAGGTTCACAAAGTTTCCGAATAGAAGTTATGTGGATGGTCAGGTTAGTTATGCTGACTTGTTTGATAGAGAGCATTTTGATCGAAAACAGCATAACTAACCTGACCATCCACATAACTTCTATTCGGAAACTTTGTGAACCTACCGCCATGGTGTATACAGTTCATCATAGTGTCCTACAACAAATAAGCGTACCCAAATCAAATGCAAATCAAGGTTTTAGCAAACACATTGCATGCATTTTAAAACAAATGCTTACTGTATATGATTTCGTAGTCAAATTATGCGTCGTTCTCACGAATACACCATAAACGTTGACCCATTGCAACATTTGAAGAGTTTCTTGGATGATTTCACGAGATGATTGACTTTGAAGAAATCACGATTTTGAAGGTCTGATGATCGATGTTATGGATTATGAAAATTGAAAAGGATTTAGGGGTTTTGAATGCAGGGAGGGTAAGAGGGAGTGAGTGAAGAAAATGACATAAAAGCCCTCACGTGCGTGTCACATGGGAGAAAACTAACGGAACTGTTTGACGTCGTTAATAAAATGGAGTCGATTGAGACGGAATAGGAAACTAATGGAGTGAAATGAACATTTTGAAAGTTTTGGAGCAAAATGGATACTTTAGTCAAACCACATGGAGCAAAATAAAAGTTTACTCTAAAAAAAATAAACAAATAGACATACGTAATTCCTACCCAGAACCGATTAAAAAACATAGTTGTGCATGTCTACCCGGATGTAGAGGTGCGCAAACCGGTTTTGGAATAACCAAACTGGTTAATGGTAAACGTCTGGCGACTGCTTATTACCAATAACCAGTTTTTCAAGCTATAAAACTGAAACCGATATAATAACCGAAACCAGTTACTGTCAAATAACAATTTTTTACTAAGGTGAACCTGTTAAGCGATTTGGTCTTGAAACCTTAACCCAGTCCTAAACCGTTCTTTTTTCTAAAACCTAAAACCGATTCAAAAAACCAGTTTTTAACCAGTTACAAAATAGATACCGGTTTGGTTAACCTTTTTTCGTGCATCTCTCTGATGTGCTCTGCCCCTCAGCCCTCAGCCCCTTCCAGACTCTAGACTCCACAAATCCCCAAACTCCGTTCAGCCGAAGCCCATTGATCTAGACCCAAATATACGTCTAAAAATAGTATTGGGCCAATTTTTTTTGCCAACATAACATCTGTTGGTTGGGCTGCTTCAATAATAACTTTTTCTCTAAATTATATCATAACATAAAGTCATCTAATGAAAAA
This sequence comes from Mikania micrantha, assembly GCA_009363875.1. Classification (NCBI taxonomy): domain Eukaryota; kingdom Viridiplantae; phylum Streptophyta; class Magnoliopsida; order Asterales; family Asteraceae; genus Mikania; species Mikania micrantha. The sequence goes on along the minus strand of CM018689.1, from coordinate 49,357,935 downwards.
CCTTTAGCTTGTATCTTGATTATGGCTATCCACATCTTCCATTTGTAACTCATACTCGAAACTAAGCTAGACTCATTAAGTCTTCAAACCATATCTTCATCCTTCATATCGAAAGATACCTCGCCTTATCCCCCCTTTTTTGCTTGGATCCGGCCTTCGTCTTCTTACTCGTCAACCAACATTGTAACCAATGATATATCGTCACTATGATCTATAAATTCTTTTTCGAAATTGTGGTAAACAATGGGTTATCTAAGCTTAAAGACACAAAAAGTATAGATAACTAAGAAGAAAAAAGCTACAAAAAGTATAAATGATAAAAGAAATGTGCAGATTAATTACGAATATTAAACAACAAGAAATTTTACCTCAATTAGTTGCTGTTACAATAAAAAAAAAAGATTTACCCAACAATTTAAGGCTAGGCGCGCTTTTTTTTTTTTTTTTTGATTTTTTTCTATAGAAGAGCCAACGTTAGAATGGGTTGATCATATAATTTTGATTATTCGAAAAACAATATCTTTTTTGTTAGGTACTTCGGTTACATTTAATGTTGAGAAATGAGTAATGAAACCAAACTTGTATCACATATAATTATTGAAGTACATGATTTTAGGCCCTAATCATCATGTTGTTTACCGTCTTTTTTTTTTTTTGGTTTAAAGTTTTTATTGTACGATATGGCTAGTTAATGATAACGGCATTTAAGGGATATTCTAATACTAAAATAATATACTTTTCAATCAAATAGTTATAAATTCAAATAGCGTAAGATGCATATTGTAATGATCTTATCCTAATAAAATCTAGGTAGTGTTTAAGTTTTAGATCAAACCGATATATTAAATATGTTAGCTGACTTAATAACAGTGGTAGGGGTGCACATAAAACCAAGAAAACCGATTCAAAACCCAAAAACGGAAAAATCCAAACCGAAATAACCAAACCTAAATATAAGCTGTCGATGTAAATGTACAACGACTGACATGCGTCAAAATTGTAATTTCCATCAGAGATTGTGCGACTAAATAGGGATTATATTATATGAAAACCCGATTTTAGAGTATAAACCTATAAACTTTATCTGAACCATCTATATAAAAATAAATATGTGATTCATATTAAATCATATTAAAATGTAGCATAAAACTATTTATATGTGGTAATGAATACCCTTGTGATGTCATGCTCCGATCGCGCCCATTGGTCCTTACTAGAGGTGTACAAAAAAACGGGTATGGACCCGTACCCGGTCGAAAACCCGAACCCGGACCCGAAACATACCCGAACCCGGTTCCAACCCGATAATACCCGCCGGTTCCTACCCGTGTATGCATTTTTTTCGAAAAAATCGGTTCCTACCCGACCTGAAAAACCCGACCCGACCCGGTTCCTAACGTTTTTTCAGAAAATGGCCTTTTTTTGAAAAATTTAGCCGTTTATGACCGTTTTTTCGAATTTTTTGGACCCTTTACCCCTCCAAGCTTCTATATAAAGGTTTTTGATGAATTGGTTGATCCACAACACTCAAACGCAATCCCGATCGCAAAAAAACGCAAAAACGCAAAAAACTCTCGTGTATACTTTGTTCACTCTCTTTTTCTTCCTTCTCATTTTCTTACTATGGCTCATTCACATTCATCCGTTGGGCAAGAAGGTTGTTCATCTATCAACCTTATCGGTGTTCGGGTTTTACCTAACAATAGGGCCCAGGAAGTTTGGTGCAATTGGGATTTATGTGAAATGAGTGACGGATCTTCAAAGGCTCGTTGCAAATTTTGTGGCGGTTTGTTGGCCAAAGAGTCCAACACTACATTGAAGAAACACATTACTAAATTTTGCAAAGGCAAGAAAGAAAATCTGGATTCCGATCAAACGCAAATGGTGGAACGTTTATATATGACTTAAAGAAGGTTCAAGATAGAATATCTAAGTTCGTGATTCAAGAAGGTTTGCCATTCGACCATTTCGACAACCCTCGTTTAACGAAAATGATTCGTGAGACGCTCCAACCTCGCTACGCACATGTAAGTCGCAACACTCTTAGACATTATTGCCTAAAAATGTGGAAAAACGTAAAAAATGATTTAATTTCATTTTTTTAAAATTTACAGACCGGTGTTAACCTAACCACCGATGTTGGGTCGGCTCCTCATGGTTTTCCCGATACCTTTGTGTTACCGCTCATTAGATAAATCCCGACACGTGGCAAATGATGAAGCGCACAATCGCGTTTGAATTATTTCCCTATCCACATACCGGCGAAAATTTGTTTTACATTTTAGATTATGCAATACAATCTTTTAAATTAGAAAATAAAATATTTTCAATGTCGTTCGATAACGCGTCAAACAATACAAACGCGGTTGAAAAACTAAAAATTAAATATAAACCGATTTGCAACGGTAATTTTTTCATAGCCGATGTGTTGCACATATTATAAATTTGATTGTGCGAGATGGGCTTGGAGTTGACGAAGTTGAAATTCTTAGAGACGATTTTAAAACTATGCTACATGACGTTTTTAAAAAAAAGTAGAAAAAGATTTATGAATTATCAAAAACTATGTAAAGAGACGAATTCCATTTGTTTAGGTCCGAATTGGGACGTACCTACTCGATGTAATTCAACTTTCAATATGTTTAAAAGTGCTTTACGACAAAAATACACTTTATCTATTTTTCATAACAGTCTTTCGTGTAACGGTCGAGCTACACCGTTTTACGACGAGAATTGGGAAAATATTCTTTATATCACCGAATTTCTTGAAGTTTTTAGTAACTCAACTACAAAATTATCCGGGGTTTATTATCCCACTAGCAGTTTAGTACTTTCAGAATTATATTTAATGGCTAATAATATACAAAATTTTGAAAATAAAACCGATTTGTTTACAAAAATGATAAAACCAATGAAAGAAATATTTAAAAAACATTTTCAATCGCTACCCGGCGTTTTTACTTGTGCCGTGGCCTTAAATCCTCTTTTAAATGTTACGGGGGTAGAAAATATAATTGATGAAATCAAGTTCGATTTATCTTTGTACGAAGACGACCCAAATTTTGCTAACGAAACGTATTTTTCTTCAAAACCTTCAACAAATGTATGAAGTTTATGCAATAAAATATGGGCCTAATATCCCATCTGGGTCAATGGCATCGGGTTCAAGTCGTACGAGTAAGGATCCGGTGGTTAATTTATTTAATACGTTAAGAAACGAAACGGCTAAACGCCAAAGAGGTAATACCCCAAGTAGCGAGCTTGGGAGGTATAGTGGAACATATAAAATTGAATTTTATCTTATTTAAATGTTTAGTTATAAGGATTTTTTTTTTAACCCATACCCGGTTATACCCGGTTTCATACATGACCCGGGCCCAACCCAACCCTAACTGGGTTCACTAGGGTATTATCTTCGTCTTCAGAACCCGACCTGGAACCGGACCGGGTACACCTTGGAACCGGACCAATTTGTACCCGATTTGAAAAACCGGACCCGGACCCGGTTCCTAAAAAAACCCGAAATGTACACCTCTAGTCCTTACACACCTAGCGTGAGCCGGGCGTGATGGGTGTAGTGTGAGGGCGGTCACAAGAGGAACAAAGGTAATAGAGTGAAGAGTTAGAAGTAATGATAACAATTGAGTGAAAAGTGAGTGATGATTGCATATGTGTAAATACTTATTTGAAGATCATTAATAATTTAAATACAATTGTTGGTCCCAATATAGTTTTTAACAAATTCTTTGTCATAAATCACAAGGAAGTTTGTAAAATCCCAACCGCTACATGGCGTCGATTATAAGTTATTTTGAACTTGATAGATCTTTTCACCATATTATGCATCTTTTGTTGATGTTTTTGCTCAAAATTTACAAACCTCAACCAAAGGGGCTTTGCCCTAGCGGTACCTATTGGTTTTACAAATGGAAGGTCACGGGTTCAAATCCATTCCAAAGCGAAATATGGGTCCTTGGGAGGTCAGGGATTTTCCGGTGCGGTTTCCTCCTGGAGTGGTGGTGGGGTCTCAACGGAGGTCATGGCAACTAGACCTTGGTGACATGACCTGAAAATCAGTGGTTCACATGTTGAGATTAAATGCCGTTCAAAAAAAAATCTACAAACCTCACAACAAAGAAGACACCAAATCCACACTTGACAATGTTTGTTCCATATTTTAAAAAAAAAATCAAACAATCCCTAAACATAAAAGATAATAATTCAATCTTGCGTATGTGTATAGTTATTCAACTTATTCAATTAACGGAATCTATGTAATATAATAAATGAAGGTTTGTGAGTGCCATGTGACACTCAATAAGGCACCTCTTGGACTCTATTTCCCGCTCAAACTATTTCCACATTATTAAATTATTAAAACCATAATTTTAATAAATTATTGCAATTAATGGCATGAGTGAACTTATTGCAAAGTGTAAGAATTAATTTGTATACATAATGACGTTAATAAATTATTCTCACCGTTGTAGTTGTTTTTCTTGCGAGTCTTTTTTGATTTTTTTTTATATGGAAATTGTAACTAGTATCCTCAAGGACATGTAATGATATAATCTATCTATTCTAATAAATAAATGTTTCTATACACACTTGTCTTGTTTCTAAACCATCTCAATTTTGTTTTTCCATCCTCTCTCTTTTATTAAATACATGTTTTAAATTAAGAAAAAAAGATTTTTTAATACATTAAAATTATATTAATATCCAAAAACACATTTTTTTAAAAAAAATTATTATAAAATATTGAATTTTCAAAAATAAAATTAAAAAAATAAGAAATAAAATTTGAAAAAACTATAGTGTTTAAAAAAATAATATAATTATTTTATATTAAAAAATTGTCTTATATTGTTTAAATTTTTAATGATAATTATTTATTATATTTTTTTATTCATCACGTGTAATACACGGGGTGCTAACCTAGTGATATATGTAGTTCATTTTATCTATCACTTTAAGTAATAAAATTATGATTAAGATTTTGAAGGATTATTTGCAACAATCAGTTATTAAATTATCAATTAGAAACACAAAATGCGTTACACTTTGAATTTTGTTTATCAGTCATAAACGAATTAGATGATCTTCAAACAAAATCTTACAATAATTAGTTATTTAAAATATTAACTTAGATACTAAGGGTATGTGTTATGGTGTGTGATGGGGGCGTGAGAGGGGCCGGTCACGCCCCGGTGGCGCCCTCCCCCCATTACACAGGGGCGTGAAGAGGGGCGTGAGGGGCAACTCGTGAGGGTGGTCACGGGCGTGAGAAAGGAAGGAAAAAAAAAGATAACGGCTATATGACCGTTTGAAAAAAATAAATAAATTAAACCCTATATAAACTCATTCAACCCACATAAATTTCTTCCAAAATTCTCAAAAATTATATAAACTCTCTCAAAAAATCTTCTAATCTTCAAAACTTTCTACACTATCATGAATCCAAACAACCCAAACAACCCATACTTTAACCCGTTTATGAATTGTTACCGACCTCAACTCGATCCAAACAATCCAAACCCGTTTTTAACCTTCTCAAATTGGTACCCACAACAACCTTTTTTCAACCAAAACTCACCCGCCTTTGACAACGTATCTGAGAATCAACCGGAACCTGATGTTGACGCGGTTCCGGAAACACAACCCGACGCTCAACCGGCTACATCGCGTCGCAGGCACCGACGAAAGGAGGTGCCGGAAAAAACAACAAAACCGAGCATCACTCGGTGGTCGGAATCTGAGGAGGTGGCACTAGCCCGTGCCTACATTGACGTTTCTGAAGACCCGTTTGTTAGTAACAACCAAACGAGCTCGGAATTTTGGAAACGCGTGAGAGCCCAGTTTTTTTCGGCAATGGGTCGTGACTCCCACCGGACGCACGACATGATTTCCGGCAAATGGCGCGACTTACAACATAAAGTCGCGAAATTTAACGGCGTATGGGTTCAACACCACAACAACCGTAAAAGTGGTGAGAACGACGAATCGGTCATGAACGAGGCGTTGATGACCTATGCTCGAGAAAACGGGCCATTTAATCATATCGCAGCGTGACAAGTTATGAGAAAATCAACCAAATGGCATCCCGTCCCGAAGTTACAAACTTCGAAACGGACGAAGACGTCATCGTCCGGCAAGTACACGACCACTCAATCCGACTCAACCGGTCGATGTTTCGTTAACTTAAACGAGTCGGATGAGGAGGTCGAAATGAACATGCCCCCGCCAACCTCTCCTCAACGTCCGCTCGGTCGAACAACAAGGGTAAACGACCACAAGCCTCGTCTTCAACCGATTATAAAGAAACGTTGGATCCAATCTCCAAGTCGTTACAAAAATTTGTCGACTTACAGGAGCAAAAACAATACAACAATGATATGAAATTGTTGTGGACTCCAACCGATCACTTAACCGGTCGCGCTCGTGAAATGGCCGAGAAGACGAAGGAGCGGATAATGAAAAAATATAATATGGATTAATTTTTTTTATAGTATTTTTTTATTATGTAATTTTTTTTAGTTTTATTTTGTAATTTTATATTTTTTTAATTATATTATCTCTTTTTTGAATTTTATTTTCAATTAAAAATAATAAAAATCAAATAATAGAATATTGAATAAAGGTGGTGATGACATTGAGTGATGGGGGCATGATGGATAACATAGGAAAAGATGATGTGGAGTGATGAGAGGGTGATGGTGTTGGTTGATTATGTGGCGCCTACGTGGCGCCTACGTGGAGTGAGGGGGGCTTGATGATAATACTTAGCCTAAAGTTGAGAAAGCATTCAGCCATCAACATTAGACTCATAAAACATGTCTTATCTTGTTTAACATGTTAAAATGACACAACTAATATAATTATCAAATATAAAGTCGACTTGTCTAACTATTTTATATTTTATATACCAAAAAAAATAAATGAGGAGTTTTAATTTTTTTTAAAAGAATACAAAATTACATAAAATACCTTTATTAAACATGTTTTATCTTGTAATTAGAGGTGAACAAAAAAACCGGTTTGGGTTCTCAAACCGGTCCAGTCATGATCTCAAACCGGTTTCACCCAAACCGGTTTCCAAACCGGTCCGAACCGCCGGTTTGTAATAGGTTTGATATCCTCATCTCCAATGATTTCATAACCGGACCGGACGTTGAACCGGTCTCCTTACTGGTCAGAGATCCGACCGGTAGGACCGGTCGTACCGGATTTAAGAACCGGATGATTTTATATACATTATATAAATATATATATATATAATCAAAAAAAATAAAAAAAATTAAAAAAACGGTTCAACCACCGGTCCGACCGGTCAGTTCACCCAAAAACGGCCCAGAACCCCTAACCGGACCGGTCCGACCACCGGTTTTCGGTTCGACCGGCCGGTCCGGTTTTCAAAACATTGCTCATCTCCCAAACCGGTTTTGACCATCCGTTGATCAAACCGGACCGGTTTGAGCAAAAAAACCGGTTTGAGCACCTCTACTTGTAATAAACAAATAAGAATTACCAGGCCTAAATTGGCTAATTCAACATCTCATGAAAGATGAGGCCCACAGCAACAATGCAACATGCCTAAAAATTGAGAGCTGCAAATGCAGCTTCATTTTACATAAATGACCAAATTCATAGCGACGTTTTTGTATTTTTGTTATCTTTCGGTCACATTTATGAAATAAAAGAAGGAAAATAATATATTTTATATTATTCCCATACCCATGTCCAGGGTTTATATTTGTTGTAGTGGTCTTTGAATATGCCTATCCACAATTGCACATGGCCAACTATAAATGTACATGAAATCACATGCTGAATGTTCCCCAAAAGAATCAATAACCACTAATATTTCTCATATGACTTTTTTTTTCTTTTGTATTTTTAAAAATGAAAAGAAATTACTCTTTTTATTTAAGCCCCGATTATTGTCTCATGTAAAGTTACACATAATATTACATTAACTACATATACAAAGACAAGCAAAGGTTACAAATGAATAGTATAACTAACAATAATAACAATAATAATAATAATAATAATAATAATAATAATAATAATAATAATAATTATTATTATTATTATTATTATTATTATTATTATTATTATTAGATAATAACCTTTTTAGTTATGCATATATTCTTACAATAATTCAATTTTTAGTCTATAGCAAATCTTTATTTCTTTATTTTTATTTTCTTTTAAATATTCATCTTTCGTTATGTTTGGGTTCGTATTTTGTGTGTGTAGTTTTAAGACAGACTGACAGCCGTTGTGACTGGCTTTTGTTTCGTACTACAATATATGCAATATGAGTTTTGGTATTTAAGAATGTGTTTTTATTATGTTTAATGGTAGGTTACCATCACTATATGTGGGGTTAATCCCTGGTTATACTCTATAATAAAGTTTTATGATGCGTATAAGATAAATATAAAACAATTATACTCTATGATAAAATTCTGTGATAGATAAAGATAGAACATATTAAATTGAAAGACCAAGGGATGCCCTTTTTATCTGCCATTCTACTCCTTAGACTACTTAATATACATTTAGTTTGACTTGATTCATTTTATTAGAATTGTAACAATTTTTTTTAGTGTTTAAATATATAATAGGTGGGTGGCTATTTTGTTCCATCTTATATTCATCTCTCCTTATTTGACAAAAATCCAGCCCTTATCATACACAGTCTTTGACCCACACCCACTTTTATTCCTCCACCTCCAGATTGGATCTTACACATTGTTCCCTTTTTTCAGCTTTATACAACTAATTTCTAAATTACATTGTATACATACATATATACATATATACATATATACATATATACATATATATATATAACAATCATCCCTACCAATCAAGTCAAGTCAAATTACACCCCAAAAAACACACTGTCATTAAAAGTTTAAATTGCTAAAACAATATCCAATAATCTACAATTCTACCTACAAACACAACATTCAAGATCAAGATAAAAGGTTTAATTTTTATAAAATAGATTGTTTACACTGCAGCCACTTCTTGGTGCTGTTGATGATCATCCTCATAATGAAGAAGCTTTGTTGATAGTGATTTATATGATGATGATGATGATGACGGCGATGATGATGGTGATAAAGTTAGACGATGGTGATCTAATGGTGGTTGTAGAAGCAACATTTCTCTTTGCAGATGTGAGAAATAGGTGTGGAAAGTGGTGGGATTGACATTCAATTGAAATCCTAATCCAAACAAGAAATCCACTTCAAGAAAATTCATTTCAGTTGTACTAATTCCTCCTACTTTTGCATAGTATGCATTATTATAATACCTGCAGAAATAAAATTCAAACTCAATATAACATTGTCAAAAACAGTAACTAAAATACATAAATTTGGCTCCAAGAAATTTAAAAATTTTGGTTCTAACCATGACACAAAAGGCAACTAATTTAGCATAATAATGATGAAATTGACCATTCACCACTAATTGTAAACTAAGCAAAAATATGTGCAGTACAAGTGGTTCAAATTAGGTTTAATTATGCCAAATTTTGAATCTAATCAACCACCATTTTACCCAAATTGCCCTTTGGAAATGTGACTATAAAATTTAAAGTTACAACTTTTACATCATGAAGTGCAAGTCAATAGGGTATGACACTCCAAGTTGGGTTGAGGGTGAAAGCAATTCCATTTCAAAAATAAAAATCTAACACACCTTATATCTAAATTTAAGAATCAATTAACAATTATGATATGTTTAATCAACCACTACTAATCTACCCTGATTAACTTTAAAGATTTGTTGACCTTTAACTCCAAGATATGAAGGTACCACCCATGATTAATTATGTGGTGGGTGCTAAAACTCTTTTCATGGGGGTCATTACTCATTCATGAGGTGGGGGACAAAAGAAGAGCAAGGTACAACTTCTAATAAGCAAAGTCCAACCAAGTGATGCATATTGGTAGATTCTTATAAACAATCATGATGATTGATTAGATGCTCCAGGAGTGTTGATCAAAATTCAAATTACTAAAGGTAGGACAATTCTCATTCAATCATAAAAGGTTAGAAATTGGTATCAATGAATCAAAATCAAATAGAGAAAACAGTGTTCTGAAGCAAAGAATCCCCAATGCAATAATTCTTAACTTTATTAACTGCTTGTGATTTCTAAACTAGTAAAACCCTAACACCTACTGAATTGAATTCCAATAATGTGAACCAGATAATTATCAGATTACAGAGTTAAATCCTTAATTCGATGTTCAATTTCTCCAATCATGCGCCCTAATTTCAATTAAAACCTTAAAACGATTCAAATTAAGCTAAATTTTCCCCAAAACAATACAATTTCACATAAAAACACCGAATTATAATCGAACAGAACTTACAAATCGTCCATGAACTTCGCGGCAATCATGACACCAGTAATCAACAACCGATGAACATTGTATGAATTGATAGAAAGAGCAGGCTGTTGCTGAGTAAACCGATCGAGATAAACATACGCAACAACGTAACACGAAGGACTACAATTCGCGTACTTGAAAATCCTCTCTAGATAGCTCTGAATCGAAATTGTGGGCCTGGTGAGACCGTGAAAAGCCGAGATCCTCTGCGGGTGGAATCGAGGATTGAGATCATTGGATTCCGCTACTCGTTGAAGAAGTGATGATAGAAATGTGATGACGTTGTTCATCACTGTCGGGCATTCAAGATCCGCCATTGATGAACAGAGAGAGTTGCAGGTGAGCTTACGAAGAAGAAAGAGAATGTGTTTTTTGGTGTATATATTATAAACCACCGGTAGGGTGGTCGTTAGCTGGTAGGTGTCTGTGAATTTACCTTTCTACCCTTTATGGAATTTGGATTATGACCAGGCTGTCCCTCATGTGATATTTAATGGAAATTAAATGTTTAATAAGTTTAGAAATTTGAAGTTTTTGTCTTTTGATACACAAAAGTATGATTTTAATGATATTTCGATATTTCGATATTTAAAATTATAAGAATAACGGGAACAATTATAATTTTTTTTACTTCGAATTCACAGTGAAGTAATAACAAGTCCATAAAATAATTTTGACAAAAAAATATATTCATAAATTGAGACAAAATTATATACTTTTTAATCTTAAGGATTAAAAGTAAAGTTTCTCTTTATATCACAAATTTTAAACTTTTTTAAGTAAGTTTACAAAATATATTTGTTGTCTTTATATATAAAGGGACATGTAAATACATATCTATATTATTTGATAAATAAAAATTTTATTGAACATGTCAATTTTTTAATCCACTTAAAAATTAGTTTTTTTTATCTCTCTCCTATTAAACATTCATAAGTTATTTTTTATTAAATATTTATTATTTTAATCTCTATCTTATTAATGCTAATAATTTTGGTAAATAATATGAACTAAAAATGTGACCCGCGCGTTGCCGCGGGTATTACGATTAAGACTCGTGTGTTGCAACATGTTAATTTAATTCAAAGAGACATGTGAATTTATAACCTAAAATTAATAAAGGGAAATTATTGTAAAAAAAATCTAATCGTATACAATATAGGAGATAACTTTATATTTAAAAAAAAACATGTTGCAACGATATATTTGATCATGGATAAATTACATCGTTATAAAAATATGTGAAGGAAAACGAAAAAAATGAAATGTAGATAAAATATCACGTCGTTGTAAAATTAGAATTATGAAACTCGAAAGTTTATTTAAAAAAGTAAAAATACATTATATGTAACTCAACGATTTTGATCAATATTTATGCCGAAATGTATAAAAAGTAAATATATATGATCATGCGTAAGTTACATCGTTGTAAAAATATGTGAAGGAAAACGAAAAAAATGAAATGTAGATAAAATATCATGTCGTTGTAAAATTAGAATTATGAAACTCGAAAGTTTATTTAAAAAAGGTAAAAATACACTGTATGTAACTCAACGATTTTGATCAATATTTATGCCGAAATGTGTAAAAAGTAAATATATATGAGCTAACCCGATTGAAAATATAGACAGACTCTATTTTAATTAGTATCATACCTAAATGAAGTTATCAATATAATGCAACAACATTAACCTAAAGCATACATAATGATTATATTTTCAAAGTAGAAAAACCCGAAAACGTATTTAAAAAAGGTAAAAATACGTCGTATGTAACATGGCGGTTTTGACATATATTTATGCCGAATCAAACCTAATAAAACCATAATAAAAAACTTAACAAAATCAAACCTAAAACTAATAATTACTAAACCCTAATAAAACCTTAAACTAATCAAACTAATAAACCTTAAAATAATCAAAACCTTAAACTCATAATTACTAAACCGTAATAAATAAGTAAGGAAACATACTATATTTAACCGGACTCGTTTCAAGAAAAATTATATCGAAATGTGTATCAACACGAATTTATACGGACTCATACGTAAGCTAAGCATGTAAGAAAATTTTATTTTTAGTTAAGTAACAAAAGAGGTAAATTAGAAACTTGAGGAAGTTAAAGTAATATTTACAAAGTTTTTTTTTTGAAATTTAAGGAGGTGAAAGTGATAACCCCGAAATCATAGAATAGAGATTTAAAGTCTAAAGATCAGTTGCAAGTTGCAACAGAAAAAAAGTGAAAAAAAGAAATTAAAAATAGTTGGGAAAAAGATGGGAGAATAGAAAAAAAAAGGTTCTTGTGAGGGATTCGAACCCTCGGCCAAACCTTTAAAAGGAAACTCCCTTACCATCTCATCCAAAGCAACAATTGTTTATGTATTCGAAATTTGTTTAATTTAACCAGAAAGAAAGAAAAGGATGGGAAACCACCGACGTTGGTTTTTGTATATATAGGTAATACATTTTATAAATATATGATATGCTATTTAAAATAAATAATTTTAAAATTCAGTTATTTATCACAAGTTTTTAACCTAGTGTTTAATAAAACAAAGGTTTTAAGACAAATTAAAAGCACCTATACAATCAGAAGAAGGCTTTATTTATCAGCAAATGGAGTTTCAATAACATCTAACTCTAAAGAAAAGTATGAGCATTATCTTCATGCATTACTTTCATAACAAGGTTAGCATACTTAACTATCAACTAATGATTATTTAGAATAGAAACCATTAATTTAGACATTTAAAATTAGTTCAAAAATAATAATAATAATAATAATAATAATAATAATAATAATAATAATAATAATAATAATACACTTCCCATTGTTTTATAATAGGGGTGTTCATCGTTTTTTGTATCTAATAGAAAACGAACCAAATCGAATACGGGAAATGGTTATCCGAACCGAATTCATTTCGTTCAGTTTCGGCCAAAGTCGAATAAACCGATTAAAAATCAAATAAACCGGTTAAAAACTGAATAAACTGATTCGAATAAGCCGAATTAAAAAAATTTTGGAACCAAAAACCAAACCGATAACCGAATTCAGAGTTCGATTTGATTTTTTCGGTTACAGATACAACTCTGTTTTTTGTTTTAAATGATTTTCGATTTTTTTTGACACCACTATTTTTATAAAGACTATGAAAAAGTAATTTTTTTTGCCTCCATAAGCATCATATACCAACAAAGAAACAACAATGTATTTGCTTTGATGCAAAACAAAATCTACAAAAAGGAAAGAAAAATAACAAAACCATGTTTGTTTTTAAAAGGAAAAAAGTAAATTTTGCAACAAAAAAATCGGGTCAGAAAGAACATTTTAAAAAAGTGTTGCCAGATGCAAATTATGCTTGAAAATAAACAAACAAGAATATTGAAAAGAAAATAAAGACTTAACATGAAAACAGAAAAATAACCAAACAAAAAAAGGTGACGGTTGCCAAAATGTTATCATGTGATTACATGTGGATTAGTGGTAATTATTGGATATGGGTCCCATTAAGGAGGGTTTTTTTGCATGTTATGTGATTCTTTTGCAAATAATCATGGAGCATCTTTTGCCAAGTCCGAACCCGAAATACGACCCGGCTTGAATAATTTTTTATAATTATTAGTGATTAGTTGTCACAAAAGGTGTAAAGATGATTGGTTTAGATCATTTAAATATGTTGGTATAAAATTAGGTTTGTTTAAATAATTTATAAAACTATATAGAGTAATGTAAACCTGTCTAAAAGCTTTTGATTTTTCATTTTTACTTAAAAAAACAAATAATATGTTTCTAACAAAAACATATTTATTTCGAATAAAGTTAATTTGTAACCGAGCCGGCTTGTTTTGTAACCAAGTTGAGTTTGAGGAAAGGTTGTCTTGGCTCATAGGCTTTGATAGTGGCTAAGCTCGTTTGTACAAAACCTAATATAACAAAATATAAAATTATATGGTTAATTTTGATAATACCTATAACTAGGGTAAGGATCAAATAAAAAGTCTATTTTGCCTAAGAAGGCTAAAAAGGATTTTTTAAAATCTCTAAAACTGACCCAAACGAACTCCGATTGAACTCATTTCGATGACATTGAAAACGTATCATCGAACCCTACAATATTTGTTTTTTGGTTTTAGCTTTAACAACTACTTTTAAAGTTTGGATTTTAAGGCTTGCTTTTTTAACTTTTAGGTTTTACATTTAGGTTTAGGGTTTGTTTTTATATTTTTGGTTTTATTATTAAGGGTTTATTGTTTATTATTTAAGGTTTAGGTTTTAGGGAATTACAAACCGGTTTCAATGATGTAAAAATGAATTCAATCGGAGTTTGTTTGAGTCGGTTTTCTAGTTTTTAAAAATCTTTCTTAGTCTTCTTAGGCAAAAATGACTTTTTAGGGAAACTCCCCCCCTATAACTATAAGTATAAATATGGTTTACATGCATGGTGATGTATAAAGTGTTCAATCAAATTTCTTTCACACAATTATTGTTGTTATTCTTTTTAATTGTTACTGATCTTTTTTAAATACTGTTGTTGCTGTTTTTAATTGTGTTGTATAAAAGTTATGTACTGCTGAATAACATTGCTACCGCTTTTTTTTTTTAGTTGGAATGTTTTTTTCTTCCATACTTTCATGCATTAAATTTATTTTAAAAAATCGAGTCAAAAACGAGCTAAGCCAACTCAGTTGAAAACGAGCCAATTTCGGATCAAGAATTTAAGCTCAGTTAATCACAATAAAAGTGAGTTAATAACTGAACCTTTATATATATGATTTGGATCATATAATAACACTCTTTAAATTCTCATATAACTTCATCAAGACTAATCAAAATTTTTTTTTTTTTATTATCATTATTACAATTATATAACACTTTCTTACTTTAGATGTTTGTGTAAATTCGAATGTGTTTAAGATTTAAAGCAAGCGTAAGTTTGTGTTACAGTTTAACAATACATGTTATGTAATGAAAACTTACACTAATGTAAGATCTTAACATTTGTAAATTTGTGCAAACGAATAAAATAAGAAATTGTTCTACATGTGTAATAGTGATAATAAAAAAGACAAATGTTTCGATAGATCTTGTCGGAGTCATACTAGTTAATGTAATAAAACAAATTAACAAAGGATATATGCCTATATAGTGTATGTACTTAATTTAATTAAGCTAAACATCTTATTGGGATTAGGGCACTTGGTAGACGATTGTCTCTTAAAATGAGAGGTCATGGGTTCAATCTCATATAATGATGTAATTATGGTATAATTTATGTGGGAGTAAGCTTAACAGTTTAAAAAAAACTTAATTAAGCTAAACTGCTAATGATATCGTGTGTTGAAATTGTTGGCTATTTAAAAATTATTGAATTTTGGCTGGCTTTTATTATTGGAAAAATCTGCAATGTAACTTTTCGTCTTATAATATATGTTGTGGTAGTACGTAGTACAATACCATATGCTATCACGTAAAAAATGTGTAAAATATGTTAGATCTGCTTTCCAGAGAAATTTAACGCAATTATGATTATGTTATTTTATTATGAAACCAGATTAGCTCTTTTATTACACGGGTTTGTGAATACTCATATGATTTTATAATTCTTTAAAATATTAGATAATTATATTCGTTTTTATTAAATAATTATATCAAAATTAATAGTATTAGTAATACTTTTTTATACTAAAAAACTTTAAAAATAAAAATATATAAAACATGTTCTTAATATATATATATATATATATATAACATTAAACATAAATGGTATTTATTATCATCTCATAAATTATTAGTATTAATTTAGTGTATTTTATGTAAACAATGTGTTTATGGTGGTCATTCGATTTAGTTGAAAGAAAGAGTTCACAATCAAACAACGGATCTTCTGACTCAAGAGTGGCAAAATCATTCGACACAAATTGAATCACAACCCGTGCTGTGATTATATTAAAAATTAAGATAAAAAGAATGCAGAATTCTTCCGATTGGAAAAAAAGAGGCAAGAAGTTGTGAAAAATTAAAAAAAAAAAATAAGGAGGAAAAATAAAGTGACGGCATATTTTACAGAATAGGCTGAACTCGTGAATCGTGATATACTTATTTAAAATAGTTGTTTGAAAAATTGAGATGATAGATTTAGTTCCAGTCAGGTTTATTCCTTCTGCGTGTTGTTGTTGGTTATCATAGTATACTCCAGAGAACGGGTATTCTATATTATTTACAGAAGCATAAGTTACATAAGAAAATCAAATCTCTAACCACAAACTAAACTTAAACCTAAATCCACACATTTTTTTCTTCTTGTGTCAAAAGTGTGAAACTCAAAAAGACGTCACAGTACACTCTCGGGAACGAGTATTATATTTTATTTGTAGAAACATAAATTACATAGCAAAATCAAATCTCTAATTACAAACTAAACCCTAAACCTAAATCAACATATTTTTTATTCTAGTGTCAAAAGTTTTGAAACTCAAAAAAATAATATCTTTTTTTTTCTTTTTGTGTCAAAACGTGAAATCATGAAAAAATTACTGTTCATTTTTGATGGTTTTTGATAATACACACATAGTAATAAAAGAGAGAGTAGGCTGATTAGCCATTGACTTTTCTAATTGAAATTCAAGAAAACATCTACTATTTGATCAGTGAAATAAAAGAATTTTCAGGTGTTATGCCCTGAAAAAATTATAATAGAGCGTTGTAAAAATAATAATATTTTTTGTTATTTTGATCCAATTATTTTAACGAGAATGAAATTACTATTGAATTTCTCTTCCATTAAGTCTAAGCAGTTGAGAGATTGAAGAACAAACACTTGCTTGAATTCCTCATCGTATCCTGATATGAGAGGGAAGGTCAATTTAGCCCTAATCCTATACCTAATCATTAATCCTACTTCGGTTAATGATGCGATAGGAGAACCTTTTTTTTTATTATTTTTTTTAATCAAAATCAGTGACGAAGCTTTAATGATTTGAAGGGGGTGAAAATTGACGGGACCCATATGTATGTTAATTTTTGAATTAAAGGGGGCGTAACTAATATTTTTAACAAAAAAGCAATCTTTCGGATAAAAAATTAACACTACGAAGTAGTTCATGTCCAATACCAGTGGACAAATCTTAGGTACTGTTTGTTTTTTAAAAGGTAAAATATCTTCAGCATGCGGACCACATTTCCAAATAACTGTAGAAGAAGAGGTGGACCAATTGTCTGCAGTCTGCAAAAAGAAGAGTGTTCGTTTTTCACGTCTGTTGACTCTTAAAATAAATTGATGTGTTGGTGTACCGTGTACGGGTGGTGGTGGCGGTGGCCGTCGATGTTGGTGGTGGTGGCCGACAGTGGTGGATGGTGGTGGGGGTGACAGGAGGTGGTGGTAATGGTGGCTGACGGTGGTGGATGGTAGTGAATGGTCTATACAGACCTTAGAAGATTATACAGGGTCACATCTGCACCAAGAAGAGCACGCGCAGATTTTTTTAATGAAACTTTTTCGAAAAAACAAACATTCTGTAGTTGTCAATGTTTGCACGTGGTATGCACGGCGCAAACAAAAGAGGCTGCGCATAAGTCTCTAAGACCATCCCCATTAATTAGTAATCTAGATTGGATTGTGACACTATTCAAAAAACAAAAAAAATAGAAAATGGAAAAGCCTTCGATCTGCTCGCTCCTGCAATCTTGATTGCAACCCAATAAATTTGTTTTTTTTAATTTTTTTTACTTTAACATAATTAGCTTTAATTAATCTTATTTTATTCAATAAATACTAATCATTAACATTTTTAAAAAATCTGAAAACATAGTCTTGATCAGTTTTTTTTTGTGAAGATGTCGATATAAATTTTGTTAAAAACGGAATTCGTTTAAAAAAATGTATTTTTAAAATAAAATAAATATAGACAATCATTGATTTATCTTATATAAAACTTGAAAGTTTTTTTATTGATTCAGAAGATTTTCTGGAACAAACTTATTATCTGAAAAATCATAAATTGTATTTATTTAATAAAAACTAAAAAATCTAATAACTTTTAACAAAAACTAAAAATCATAAATAATATATATTTAATAAAAAGTAGTAAAGGTTGGGTTGTTAATAAAGTGAAAAGTTGGGTTTGATTGTGTTGTATAAGTGAAAGAGAGAGAAATTATTTTTTTATTAAAAGATTGGGTTGAGATGAATTGTGAATGAGGATGGCCTAAAAAAACAAACAGCACCTTAGTCTCAGACAGACTAACTCTATAATCCGTACCACCAGTCGTTGAAAGCCCTCTTTGGAGATGAAATCACTTAATGTTTGTGATGAAAAACACGACTAACGGCTAAAAAATGATCAACCAAAAAAGCAGTCAACAAAGATGATGGTTGGTGAATATCGCTTGTGGTTGACATGAAAAAATGTGGCCAAAAACGGCAACTTGGGTCATCTTAACATAATAATAAAATCTCACCGACGAAAAGATTAAATAATATAAATTAAAATAATAATACTAATAATAGAAAAAAGCATTATGGCGAGAGGGTGATGAAGAAGGTTTGTGTGCAAAATGAGCTCACAACATTAGCTACATTATGGTGAAAGATGGCAAAATGGTAAAAGTTGGAAAATCAAAATAAATTAAACTGTAATATATATATAGCGATGATTTGAATGTTAACCATTCCTTATTGCGTTAACCGGATAACTACATCTTATTACTTTGTGACCCACATTAAAGTAAATATAAAGGTGTATGTTATTTGGTTAGTATGGGCCCCAAAGTAATAAGATGTAGTTATTCGGTTATCGTAATAAGGAAGTGTTAACATTCGAACCATCCCCTATATATATATATATACACAAGATGTCACCATAATAGAGCGATGTCAATAATCTAAGGAAGGCCATACAGAAAAGTAGCCTGTAATAATAACAAAGAATGTGCTCTATTCATGATAAATGATCATATTTATAGTTTTTTCAAGCAACAGATTAGGGAAAAGAAATTGGTCACAAAGGGGAAAATATAATGATTATGATGATAATACTATTAAGAGTAAATTACCGAAATGGTCTTTGTGGTTTGCTAGTATTTCACTCTTGGATTCTAGGTTTCATAATTATTCATATGGTCCCTAACTTTTGACATTAGTAACACATGTAGTTCTTAAGTCACCAAATTAACATCATATAATTGACCAAGTTACCCTCACATAAGGACTATATGGTTTACAAATATCAGAAGTTAGGAACCATATGAGTAATTTATAAAACTTAGAGACCGAAAGTGAAATACTAGCAAAACACAAAGACCATCTCGGTAATTTACTCTACTATTATTTAAATTTTTTTGCTTATAAAAATAATATATCAAGTATACAATTTTGTAGGTATAGTTAGAAATGCCAAATTGTTATCAGAAATCACTTATTTAATGGAAATAATATAATATATTAAGAAATCTTAATCAACCTCACTTGCCACATGAATTAATTAATTAATGGTTGTTACTTGTTACATTATAATTATTGACAACAACGTGTGTTAGAATCCATATTTTTAAATTTTACACTAGTACTAATTATATTTCATTTAAATAAAATCTGAGAGTAAATTTAACATGACATAATATAAAATTGATATATATGATTCTTGGTGATTAGATGCCATCAATCCACCAACAAGATGTAGTCTTTTATACATCCAAAAAAAATCTTTTTTTTTTTTTTAAAGATTAGAATACAAATATAATACAAATATTCCAATTATATCATCTCTCATCCACAAATAAGAGTGAACAAAAACTAAGGTCACTTTAGTGTCATGTCGTTATAATGCGGTTGTCTTTACACTCACTTAAGAGTGCAATTAATGTTCGGGTGATGGTAACCAAAATTATTTATTTACACGTTAGACTTTTTATTTTTTTTTACTCTACCAACACTATATGCCTTGTATACGCCTCTATACAAGGTGTATATAACTCTCACCGACATCCACTAATTTGATAATTATTGGTCTCGTATAGGACAAAGTATAATCACTAAAACTAAAAATTCTGACAAATAATAATTGTCATATGACGCGTTGAAAGGGTATGGGGTGTGTGTGAGAATTAATTAATCAAGGGTCCTACTTAACATACACCCCCCATTGCGAGACACAATCTGGTTGTCTTCTATACGGCCGTATAGGGCATATATGGCCCGTATAAAGTCAGTTAATCAGACAAAAGCTGCTACCGCTGACATATCAGGTTTGAAGTGAAACTATACGACCGTATAGGCCCTATACGGGCATATAGTTCATTTCTATACGGATATATAGTCCCTATACGAGCATATAGTTCATTTATATACGGCCGTATAGTCCCTATACGAGCATATAGTTCATTTCTGTATGTTATGTGGTTGTGTAGTACTTATTTGTTTCTTATTTGGTTATGTGTAATTTATGTGGTTGTTATATGGCTGTGTATTTATTTCTATGGTTCTTTAATAGTTTATATAATCAAACGATTGTGAAATTACCGGTTTTTTAAAAAGATAGTAATACAATTTATTTTTGCGCAAGTTTAGTCATAACATTTTTTTTAAAATAAATAACGTATGCCAAACCAATTTATAAACAATTTTCGTAACAAAGCAAGTTTAAAAAAATATGCGTACAAACTTATATAAAAGCGTACAAATATCGATGATAAAAGCGTACCAAAAGTTAACGTTAAAATTGATTTTCGTAAAATAAAAAAAATTATATACGCCAGTATAGGGCCTATACGCCCATATATCATCTTCTATACGCGGTACGCCCGTATAGGACATATACGACAGTATAAGTGGGCCCTGGTGTATGGATAGAAGGGATGGTGTATAGATAGTGGGAGCCTTAATCAATTATTCAATCATTGTTTATTGATAAATAAATATAAATTTCATTTCAACAATTTATTTGACTTAAAAAATATTAAGTGTATTATTTACCCTAACATGTGTTTTCTGCATCTTGGTATTTTCCTGATCTTAACACATCAAATGAATGGTGTTTGACTGTTTGTAAAAAGGATTTGAAAATCGATGCTTCTTAGAAGTTCTTTTTTCAAATTGATTTTCTTCATAGATCGATAAGTTGTCTAACCTTTTTTTTATAACACGATTCCATGTTTGAACATGAAGCATGTTTACCTTTGTTATGGTCTCTCTAGCTCGAACAAATTAGCTCCTCTTGTTGTTTAAGATCATCATCAATACGGTTGAGGTTAACTTGATAAAAGACGTCTAATGTGGGGGATCTTATGTAACTATTGGATTCCAACATTTGTACGCTTAGAAGATGAACCTACAACTATCAGGAATTTTTGTCACTTGATATTTTTCTCATTCTCTCTCGGTATTTAACGAGAAAATGTCACACCCATAATGATCATGTATTATTCTTGTATTTCGTATACAATTGTCGCATCACTTCACCATGTCGATTTTCAAAATTTTGTTGTTGTAGATGCCAATAAATTGTGACCCCTTTCGGGAAAGGTCACTCCACTTGATTAAATTGTTTTTTACAAAGATTTTTACCAATTATGGGATCTTTAAAGTGTTGATTCCATCACATGTTAGTACTGCCACTTAAGGTTGGCAAAACGGGTCTTAATGGGTTTTAACATGTTTCAGACAACGCGATTTATATAAATATAAACATGAAATCGACTTGTTTAATACTTGGTTTGGTGACTTAAGCATAACAGTTCTATATTTTATGTAACAAAAAAGAAAAATGATGAAGTCTAGCCTCTAAATTTTTATTATTTTTAAAAAAGTAAAAAATCAAATAGTAATTTTTTTGCTAAACAGGTCTAATCGTGTTTTAACAGGTACCCATTTTGCAGTGCCACTTCGGGTGATGACACATAAATTCTTTTCTTTTTGGCGTGGGTTGGTTTTCGGGCCTAGAATCCGGGTTAAGTTGGGTTTCGGGCACAAAATCCGGTCCGGTTGAGTTGATACCCAATCGACAAGCGTACACATTTGCTAACGGTTTGATTATTATGGCTCCACTTATAATCGATGGCGATTGGAGTTGTTGAAAACATTTGTGAGTATCGGCTAAATTATGGGTGATTTTGGAATAACATGTTGGGGTTGTTTTCAGAAAATAGATTTGGGTTGAAAAATTTGTTTCAAGCTGTTTGCACGAATTGGTTGATTGTATAGACTGGCTAAATTAGAGAATTGGTCAATTGGTTCGAGTCTATAATGATAGTAGATGAACAATTGTGTAGAAGATTAAAGATGACAGGATTATAATGTTTGCACGAATTGGTTGATTGTATAGATTGGTTGAATTAGAGAATGGGTCAATTGGATCGAGGTGTAGATGAACAAAATTTTGGATAAAAAATTATACCTACCTAAATCTTGGGGGGGGGGGGGGGGGGGGTAAAATAAACAAGGGTAGGCATATTATTCTATAAATAAAAAGTATATGTATAAATACATATGCAATTAATAATAGAAAACAAATATAGCATATAATTTCATGATAAACGATCCTAACCATTCCAAGCTCGAGCTTGATGATTTTCTTTTGAGTCAAGCTCAAACTTTAAACATAAAACTTTAAACAAATCAAGATCAGGTTTGAGATTTTTTAAATCAAAACGAGTCAAGCCCGAATTTTAACAAGCCTAGAGTCGACTTGTTTACACCTCTAGCTCAGTGTAAATTTTGAAAACAAATAACTAAAATAAATTTAAGTATCTATAATGATTTTTATTAAATTAATTAATTAACTTAATTATTTTTATATCATTAAATTGGGGGGTGACAAGGTAAATTGTTTTTTTTAATGTTGAGTGAGTTTTTTAACCACACTTGCTTCGCAATGAGACAATATGGTGATATTAATATGATAAAAGATGGGTTTGCAAACTATATATCTTTTTTTTTAACAGCTAACGAGGACTCTACGGTATGCCTTTTCATAGTCCAAAGGATCCTTGGACCCAACAACTCACGCGCTGCGACCACAGTCCGCTACCAACTCCCCGGTATTTAAAGCTCAGGTGTTGACGAGCGCTGAATCGAGCAAATCTACCTGCTCCTCAGGAGGAAACACACTATGTGGTAAAATCCCCTACAGACCGCTTTGGCCAGGATTTGAACCTATTACCTCACAAAGTCTAAGCTTTATGAGAATCATAGAGTGTCAGTTGAGCAACAAGCTTATTGGCTGCAAACTATATATCTAACTTAAAATGTTGTCGCAAACTCAATTACCGTGGAAAAATCAATGTGCTTAAGTATTTGAATAAAGAACACAAGCTTAGTGATTTTAAAAAGAATATTACAAAACACATATTCAAATTTTTTACCCGAGCATATACAACTTGATTAAGTGTGGATCATTATTAACTGAACTCTTTTTAAACAAACTCGAATTTATATAGTTCAACCAAAATATATTGTATTTGACACGACACGTTTCGAACAAAATTTATGTTGATATGTGTACCAACTTGAAATGCACATAAATATAAACGAATTAAGATTGTATTTGGTCCCACCCCGTTTACGAACAAATATTTTTATCAAAACGCCAACCAACTCTAATTTATACCAATACCTAGAAAAATAAATGCATAGCAAATTATTATTATTTTTTAAGTTAGAGCACGAAAGTTTTTGTTATAAAAATATACTATGTATAATAAACTTAAATTTAAAAAAACTTAATAAGTTAAATTGACATTTAACAATGTCTAAGCTTAATTTAGTAGAGGGTAAAACCGTGGTGGTAAAAATCATTAGGTGATAGTCGAGTGATGAGATAGGGAGTCAGATTTAATAAAATCTGAATTTTTATGAGTAATTTTCAAATTTATATATATAACCAATTTTTCTAGATAATTTTTGTAAGAATATTTAGTTTTATAAATTTATACATAAAAGCCTTGCCGGAATTTTATATTTTTACCCGATTTCAAAAGTTGCCAGATTTTTTGTTCGAAATTTGAAAAGTCACTGTAATATTTGCGGACTTCCGGCCGATTTAGCCACCTAGGCCCAATTTTTTGTCCGACCGATTAATTGTCTGACTAGCCAAAATCGAAGCATTTGGTTACCGACTAGCTTCTGGAGACCCAATTTTTTAAGCACATAGTAAAATTTTACAATGATTCTTCACACAACTATTTGTTATGCCCTCACATACGAGGCCAGACAATGTTTGGGCTGTAATCAGTCTAATCTACGTGGCGTGATTCACGCCCACATTCACAAGACATTACGCCATGACTTGTATATTATATACTGTTTATGTGCACACGTTATGCGAAGCCAACAAAACTTTTATCCGCTCA
Organism: Mikania micrantha; assembly: GCA_009363875.1. Lineage (NCBI taxonomy): Eukaryota > Viridiplantae > Streptophyta > Magnoliopsida > Asterales > Asteraceae > Mikania > Mikania micrantha. The sequence goes on along the minus strand of CM018689.1, from coordinate 49,333,171 downwards.
AACTTGGCTTTCAAGTTTTTCAAAAATGCATTAAATATTTGTATTATATTTTTTATATATTAAAATAACTAGGTTAGAAACCCATGTATAACATGGGTTAAATAAATATATTATCTTATAAACAACATTTTTCATAAAGATTTGTATGTTTGATATCATTAAATGTTGATATAAATAATGAATGTTTAAAAATAATAAATTATAAATAATGAAATTTAAGAATTATAAAACTATGTTTTAAGATATTAATATAATTGAAATTTTCTTAAGATTTGTTAACTTTTAATGATTTTCATAATAAGAAGAACCACATATTTGATATTATATTGTATAACTTAATTATTTAAAACCATTAATATTTAATTTAATATGAAAGATAATTAATATTTAATAAGAAAGAGATGGGAGAAAAAAATTTCTAAAGTTTATCAAAAGATGACATTTGTCATACTTTGCTACTCTTTTATTATAATAAAGATAAATATTTTGACTATGTGTACATATATTATATCGTGAAAATTCTCAAAATAACCATTTAATCAATTATCTTTCTCATTTTGTCCATTTGTAAGTCAGATGTCTATCTTTTTACGGGCGTTTGCGGTCGTAAGTATGGATGACCACAAAACCAGCCAAACAAAACTTGACATGTGTCTTATATGTGCGTTGGCCTTTTATACTCTGACGGGGCGCCTTTAATCTATAGGCGAACACCTGTAATACATGGGTGAACACCTATAAAAGTATATTTGAATTTTTCGAGCAAGCGCCTGTAAACTATGGGCGTCGGCGACCATATAGAACACACGACAAGCTTTGTTTGGTTGGCTATGCTAGTATGCTACGATGTGAGTAGACACCTGCCTACTTACGGGCGCCAATGTTTATAAAGAGTATGAACATTTTAATGCACGAAAAGATTGAATAAACAAAATAGGATATACAAATAGATATTTTGGTATTATATTTTATTGTCAAGTCAACCACATGATCAAGATAGTCGTCCGATCTTATCAAAAAAAACAAAATCATTAGCTGTTAAAACAAAAAAGCAAAATCATTATTCACCATCGTTTTCCGCCCAGCTACCGAATGTTTTTTCAATCATTCATTTACCAAATCGTCACATCATAATTTTCTTGTAACAAGAATTCTTGCTCAAAATCAAACATATTTCCTCTCTGGTTGGTAAGAATTTAATCACACTTTTTTTTAACCATTTTTTAAGTAAGCCTTTGTTATTCTTTAACTCATCTTTTTTTATATTTTAACAACCACTGACACTGTTAACGTTAACATGTATTATTTTGCTAATAATTACTTTCATATGAAAGATCAATACGCTTCATATAAACATATACAAAGCCAATCATAAACGTTGAACTTCTTAAAATTAATGATTGACTTTAAATGCATTTCGTATAAGTTTATACAAGATATATATAAAATATGAAATTATGTTTTTTTGATGTGAATATAACCGAACCCTTATGAAATATTACAAGGTCATAGGCTATCAACATCATGGTGTAACTCTAAATAAATTAAATAATTCTAGTAGGATCGCCAATATAGTTATCAAATTCACTAAAAGACATGTGATCTATGGTATGATGGTATCAAGATGTTGGAAAAAAATATTTTTTTAACAAGGCTTCTATTTAGGAACAGATTTAAATGTGTGATTTCTATGTTAAAAAAAAATCATGTTATACTCACAAGTATACCTAGAGGTGAACAAAAAAACCGGTTTGGTTTCTAAAACCGATTTCCAAACCGGTCCAGTCATGATCTCAAACCAGTTTCACCCAAACCAGTTTCACCCAAACCAGTTTCCAAACCGGTCTGAACTGCCGGTTTGTAATAGGTTTGACATCCTCATCTCCCAAACCGGTTTCAACCCCTCCAAACTGGTATCAAACCCTCCAAACCGGTTTCAAACCGGTTCTATAGGTTTGACATCCCTCATCTCCCAAACCGGTTTCCAAACCGAACCGGTTTGAGCAAAAAAACCGATTTGAGCACCTCTAAGTATACCTGGCAAGATGAGCGGGTTGAATTGGGTAACGGGTGCAGGTTAGGAAGGGTGCGAGTCAAGACGGGTTTTAAGCAAAATCCGTTTGGGTTGAAACGTGTCGTTTAAAAAAATTAATTTTGCTCAAGTTAAAATAAGTTGTAATTAAACAAATAGTTTATTTGAATAATTTTTAATTATTTTTTCATTAAATATTTTATTAAACATTATTGCCCATTAAAATCCATTATGCTCACATTGTTTTTAAGTTGTCTATCTTGACCCGCTTTGTGTTGAGGTTTTACCCATCTCAACCCATGCTATGTCATAATGTTACCCATTTCAACCCAAAATGCAATAATTGTCTATGCATTTCCATCCATTTATCTTGCTGTTAATCAAGATTGCCAAGCATACTCACAAGTCACACCCTCCAAAATAATTCCACATAAGAGACCGAGAATTAGTTGTTAGGAGGAAGCCCACCATAAGTGATAGAAAACCCTCTAGCTAAGCATGAAACATCTATTTTGTCGATGCCATGATTTAAACTTGTGACCTCTCCAATATATATGCTATATGGTACATCCCTTCAACTAGTGAGAATCATTGATGAGAGAATTTAAATGCATGATCATTTTTTGTAATAAGATATTATCGATAGTTAAATGGCAATCACCATAAGAATTCCAATCTCATATCCTATCATAGTTTTTAAGTTAATCAATATTCATATTAATATTTTAAAATTAACTTAGTAATTTGGTAACTTAGGGTCGCGTGTTGTGTTTATGTTCCTTCAAATATTATTATTTTTTATCTTAAATAATGATGGTAAAACAATATATTTTAATTTCTTAATATAAATTTAATAAAGGATAATTATTATACCATTAATTAAATAAATTTAATATGAAATTTAATTATAGGTAGTTATTATATTAAAAATTAAATTGAATTCTGAATTCAAGATCGATTTAACACTCACACGTCAATATCGGTTTCCATTTTGTTGTTATTCTAGCTCATAAATATCTATTTTTTTCATGTTTTTTTATATATTTTAACATTATTGTATCATTGCTTGTTTAAAACTTAAAAATATCAATTTATCATTTCTAAATATTTAATATTGGGTTTAATATTTTTTATTAACCATTGCAATATTACACAAGTTTTTAACATGCTTTTAAAAATAGTTTCTTTCTGTAAAGAAAATACAAATGGAAAACACAAAAAATACATAAAAATCTATAGGTGGAAAATAAAGGTTTTAGACTTTATGTTAAATTAGGTTTAAGGTGACTATTTATTTAAATTAGATAGCGGTGAGTGGTGAACGATAACAATAATTGTTGGTGATTGATGGTGGTTGTTTTCCTGAGATAAAAACGTTATTTATAAAATTCAAGAGAAATTTAAAGATAAATGGGGTCATAGTCTCTTGGTTTTTTACTAGAACATTAAATTTTATAAAGAAACCATAAAGACGACTGTAATTAACTCAATATTTTTTTTGAGCGGCTTGGTTCGACATCACACAAAACATGATTTTAACCATCATTTTGGAAGAACCTTATAGCCTTATTAAATATGATTTGACCTGGATTCAAACATAAGACCTATTAAACGGGTTAACTAAGTATGCTATTAAATTTCTTACTTGTGAATATTTATTATAATTGTAAATAAAACTGAGATGGTGAAAATTGTAAGAGTCAAATCCAATCCATCAATCATTTGGCGATCATAATAACATTTAAGGATGTAAAATCACATCCTAGTATTAAATGTGGATATTTAAGGACATCAATGTCACGTCAATCTTAAAAGAGAAGTCAGAAAACTTTAAAATATAAAATAAATTATAAGATGGAAATATCACCAAAGTGGGTTAGTGTTAGCCCCTTGACTTCTCTTATTACAGGTCTTGAATTGAAGTCTCTCCTGTAGCAAAATATTGTACTGGGTTGAGCCAGGGGTTTTCCTAGTTGTAGGTTTCCTTCTGGGCAGATGGGTAATGTCACCACGCTCTGTTATTTGGGCGAAATGATGATCTATTTCCCAGAGTGATCTTAGATGACCGAGCGTTTGCTGTTCAAAAAAATAAGATGGAGATAACATAAAAACTAGGTTTTTACTACCCATGAATTGCGACAGGTTATCACAGTATACTCTTAACATTTATTATATATAATTTGCAGTAGTATAAGTTATATATCAAAGTAAATATATCATACGGAGCTTTAGATAAAATTTCATAAAAACATAAAATTATACAAAATCTACACAAATATGTTACAAAAATAATCGAAAAAATTATTAACAAAGTATTTTTCACTAGCAATCAATCAGTTGAATTAAAACAAATACCTAAATTTCCAAACAAATATTTCAAATTTAATGATTTCGTCTCTTTGTTTAATACTTTTTAAAGTTAAAAACTTTTGATGGTCTCATGTATTTTCAGTGTGTGTATATATTTACTATTCCATATATATATATATACACACTTACCATTTATTTTTACTATTTAATATAACATATATATATCTATATATGTATGTATTATTAATTTTATTGCATTTTAGTTATATATAATTTCAAATGTATACCATAACATTTTTATTAATTAAACAACAAGAAAAATTGAAAAAAATGATCATATAAACAACAGAATTAAAACACAATTTTACTTTGTGTAATAACATCAAGTTGTCCGTTTTAGACATGATCTTAACCATTTAAACTCTTACACTTGTTTTCTGTTGTAAAGAGATGTCTTTTAATAAGATATTTATAACATCGTATTTGTCGGTGGTTAAATATGTACAATTAATAAACTTGTAGGTTTCTGGGTATATATCGTTAATTCTAAATACGTTAACAAAAGTCTTGGGTGGCTTGGTGGTGTTGATGCCATTTGTTGTATGGAGTTATTTGTGTTCACAAAATGACATTAACGTTTTTTTTTTTAAAAAAAAGAAAGTTCTAGTAGGTCGAAAGTCATGAGTCTGAAATTTTTTGTTTCCTATCATTATGTTTCGGATTATATACTTGGGTCGGGTCAAAAATTTTAAAACTTTAAACATCCAGTTTTACTTCACTTAAAAATTATATATGTTTTTAAAAGCAAGATATAATATTTAAGATGGAACGATGAATACCAAGAAGAAGAAGTACAAATCAGTCCGACGACGGATCTTTGAATTTATTGATTATAGACTATGTAATTTCTTTTTCTGTGTAAATCAACAAAGACTCCGCGAGATACTCATTTGAGTTAAGCTTTATAGTTTCACTAATATAATTATTTGAATTTTTAAATAAGTTTAAACTGTAAAGTATAAAACGTGTTGTTAAAAAACTAGTTCAGCTTTATTTTTTTTTAAAACCAGCGAGTCCCAATGGCTTTAAGAGGAAAAATAGAGAAAACCAAACTTAATACCTATAAAATTTTCCAACAAAATATTACTATACAACTGTTTTAAGTGGAAAAACGTAGGGCCGACGGACCCACAGGACCCTAAAAAGCTTTGTCCTTAGTAGGAGTGTTCAAAATATCCGAAACTCAAAATAATCGGAAATCTGAATCGTATCTGAAACCTGAAAAAACTTATCCAAAATCTAATTCGGGTTGTTCAGGTCGAATAATATGCTTTTAGGTTCGGGTCAGGTTTCAGATAGGCAAAAGGTGGTTTTCAGGTCGGATATCCGAATAAACCTGGTTTGCTTCAGTTATTCGGATGTAAGAGTCACAGTTTTTAGGCTTATTCGTGTTGGCTAATATATTTTGAGTTTCGGGTCGGGTTTCAGATAGACAAAAAAAATTCAAACCAGAATAACTCGTTATCCGAACCGATGAACACCCTTAGTCCTTAGGTTCACATACAAGAACTTCTTATTTCCAATCTATCTTCTGTTTATTTTATAAAATACAACCTTTAACTTGTGATATTTACAAAATACATATTTCAACTTCGAAAAATTATAACATGCACCTTTTATTTATATAAACATTAAGCCCCTTAACAAAATAGTTTTATTATTCTCATACATTAATGAGATCTTTAACCTTTTGGTTTGTTAAATTTAAGACCTTAAATATTGATTTAAGAGAACATGGTTAAAGGCATCATATATATTTTTTTTATCGTGTAACATTCATGTTGTTGTATAATCAAACGAATATATTTCAGGTATTATCTTCGAAGATTTTGCTACAAGAGTTGGCTAGGAATGCTCCCAGGTGTCATGGGTTCCTTTATATATTTATTATTTTTGTTTTTTCTGCTATTTTCTTCTATTTTTCCCTTTAAATTGCTTTTTTTTATTATTAGGCAAAAAATTCATGACATAATATTATTTTCTATTTATGTTTCAATGTTCAAAACCATATCGTGACAACTTTATATATTTTTTTTATGTAGTTAACAATGTTAATGTTACCGTCGTTAACTCGTTACACGTCACAACGTTTGAAATGCATCGCAGTGCATGGCCGGGTTTAAATTTTGAATTGTACATAAAAGTTAGATTTTTGCATAAAATACAAATAAAATATAATGAAATGAAGCATAAAATAAAATTAATGGACCAAATGGCCATTTACATTGTCGGTAACCAATGGTGACAAAACTATTTAAAGTTTTATGAATAACATGAAGAAATGAGGAAGATGGTGACTTTACAACAAATTTTCAATTACTTTTTAGCCCCTTACAAGATCTCTATTTCATTTAAAAAGGCTATAGACAAATTGTCCAAAATATCCTTAGGAATCTCTTTATATATCCACAATTCACATCTGTAATATATTATATATACACGGGGAAAGATCAAATAAGAAGTTTTTGTCTAAAAAGAGTTGGAACTAATAAGAATTTGACACATGTCACATAATTTAGGTATAAAATCTTATTTTTTATACTCGATTTTTATTTTTTTGTACTAGATTTATTCTATATTTTCTTATATTGGATTTTTGTGGTTTCTTGTATTAAATTTTTGTTTTTTGCACTATATTTTATTTTTTTGTACTGGATTTTTTTTGTACTAGATTTTGGATTTTTTGTACTGGATTTTGTTTCTTTTTGTAATGTATTTCGTTTTTTGTACTGAATTACTGTTTTATGATGACACGTGTCAAATTTCTATTGGTTCTTACTCTTCTTAGGCAAAAATATCTTTTTAGTGGATCCAACCCCTATATACATGTTACAATTGCAATGTTTTATATTATAATGATTGAAATTAGATACAACGTTAATAAAATTATTAAAATTAAGTACTACGTAAATAAAAAAAATAAAAAGATGTAATTAAAATTCATAAATCTGAAAATATTTATTTGTATATACCATTTTAGATTCTGTTGGTAAGTATGATTTTTGTCTAAGATTAATATTTCTATACATTTTTACATCTAATTAGAGATAATTAACATACAGTTGAAAATAAACATACATATTGAAAGATAATGAATTTTAAAAATTCTATTTATAATCGAATTTCCAAGTCAAAAACAATGGCCAATCAATTTTTATTGATGAGGTCTAGCTAGTATGCATACAACGGTAGTTTGAAAAACCGATTTAAACATTATAATGTTTTATAAAAACATTGTCTTTTTGACATTTTTGTTTAGTTTTACCTTGACTTGATAATTAGCTTTAATTTTACTTTTATCATCAATAGCTTTACTTTGAGTGTGTTATTGATGGTTTGTACAAGTACAAATAACAAATATCAGTACTGACTTTACATATGACCTATTTAATTAACTAGAATAACGCAAAATGATGACGTTTACCATTTTTTTATTTAACAAGAGTAAAACTATTGAGCATTACACAAGTTATCATACTTTTTATCTGGGTCATACTAATGCAATTCACCCTCTTATGATGAGAAAATAACAAATGCAATCTCTTTCAGTTATATGCTTGCAAAATTTAATATAAATAAAGATCATCTTTTAGTATAATTTAAATAAATTAACCTACTTTGACTCATTTTGGATGTTATATAAAAAGTTTTTTTTTCAAAGAAATATGAAATTTTAGATGCTAGATACATAGAAGAGATAACAAAGTATGTTTCGTCATGCATTATAGTTTTCTAGGTTTAAAATTTATTCTACTCACTTATATTTACATTTTATATAATTTTTTAGTAATATTTGATATTTGTTTATTTTAATTGCTCGAGACAACAAATTTTTCTAATTGTTGGTTTTTTAGACAGATTGAGCATGCTCATCACAATAGTGTCTCTGTTATGAAAAAAGTGATATATTTGTCAGAATAATCTTGGATGTCAGGACAACATTAAAAAATAGTTAAATTTAAAAATTAATCTTAGATATAGAAAGAAAAAAAAAGGGCAATTTGGGAATATTGTAGGAATTAGAAGCCAGGCTGGAGACATGTTTCACTATTCTTAGAGTGAAACGAGAGGAAAAGCATGTCGTGCAACAGAGTTTGAGCGGCTGTTTTTAATATTATTTAATAAATAATAATAATTATTATTATTATGATAGTGATAATAATAAATAATAATAACAACAAAGACAAAAAATAAAAGGTACTGTTTGGTGCACGTACTCACGGCATCGTAGCCAATCTTTCACACTCCGTACCAACCTGTCTTCCATGTGACTCTTTCTACCGGGACCATCATCACACCACAAGGATTTGGCAAGAAGCTTTTATTTTTATGAATATTATTATACAAGACGTATAGTCTCGACTGACACTCAATGATTCGACAATAATTGGTCTTGTATACGTCTTTTACAGGATCTATACGCCTCATATATGCATATACAAGTTTAATCATTGAAACTGACAAATTCTGATAAATAATGATTGCCTTTATACATCTTGTATAGTACTATAATAGAACCCTTACTATTACCAAACTATTAAATAAGATATTAAGGAAATGCTATATGGGCTTATCCATTTGATATACACTCTTCGACTTGACCTTTTTTTTACGACAACCATTGAAACCTACTTATGTGTTAAACCCCAGACCCCTTCAATATTCGTGATTGCAAGTAGTGAAGCAACAAGGTCAGTAGTCTCCAAGAAAAATAGGCTTTACTGAGGATTGAATTTGAAACATTTACATTGTATCTCCTTAACTCTAACCACTATGCTATTTTCTTGGAGGTTGACCTGTTTTGTTTTGACTAATGATATAATTACATTTTATTTTTCCTATTTAACCCCAGTAACATAAACTCATGACTAGTTCATTTACCATTAAAACATGAATTGACACCTAGTAAAAAGACTTGAAAATAATATGACAAAGTGTCACATTAGATGATCACTTAGTAATCAAGCTCCAGTACATGTAACCTTAAAACATAACCAGAAAAGAGAACGGAAACGATATTATAAAATTAGAACCCTAACTCGATTGATGTCTATAAACAAAAACATCACTCGAAATTCCGAACATAATCATTCAATGTTCAAATTTGAGAGTCTAAACAATGGGTTAAGTACCATGGGTGTGGACACGATGTATCCTGCTTGTTCTGAACATTTTGGGTGGCACCGAAGGTAGAGGCAATTTTCCCCTATCATCTTTTAACTTCACTGCTACACCATCCACTGAGTGGCGCGGTTGGCACCGACGGGGAGAGGAACCCGATCGGGCCAAGAGGGTCAAACCCTCCCCCAACTACATTTCATCCACATTAGGTAAAGCGTAATAGTTTACGCTACACATGTGGCTTCAACAGGGTTTTAGGCTGAAGGTTAATATCAGTTAGTCAGATTCAGACGAAGAAGAACGGGTGAGATGCAGATAATATTTGTAACTTGTACATTATGAGAAACACATAATTTTTGTAAATTACTTGTAGATTCTGAGAATAAACAATTGTACATCACTCAGGGACTTGTCAAATAGCATCAAAAACACTCCTGCAAATCTTTAAAAAATTTGAAAAAAAAAAACAAAAAAATGAAACTCTACAAATGATCAAAAAATCAGTTGGAATCTGCAACAATCTTGAAGAGTAAACTATCGCATTAAAATGTACTCAACAAGGCCTATTATAAGCAATCCTTAAATGCTAACCTGCAGCTCATTTAGTAGCAAATCTGCAGCTTCTTCTTCATAATAACCACCCTCACTTTCTTTAACGTTACGCGGTTCATTTTCGGATTTTGATGGTTTATAAAAGGGTAAAAGTGACATGTAAACATCATCTTCAAGAACATTGGCTTTTCTCAACACCTCAAACAACGCATTTTTGCTTTTTTCATCATTTTTCTGCTCACAGATATCATACAAAATCGAAATATTAACCGGTTTTGGTCTCCAAAAGCTTGATCCTTCATCAGATAATGCTTTTTCATAGCAATATAATGCATCAGACACATGATGTTCTTTAATATGACCTTCAGCAACAATTTCCCAAGTGCCCGAATTTGACTTTCCAACCTCCAACATTTTTTCAAGAAAAGATTTGGCTTTTTCCGTTAAACCGTTTCTAGTATACCAATCCAATAGAAGATTCCCAATTCTGGGGTCGTAAGTTGGGTTCGTTGAAACCCATTCTTCATAAAGATGCTCACTGTGTTCAATATCATCCATCCTGATAAACGAAGAGATAACAGCTTTATAACCCATATTCGGTATGTATGGGAAGATTGTTTTATAAGATTCCCAAATTCTTTGAACTTCTTCTTTCTTTCCAATACCACCATAATGACTCAAAAGATAATGAAAAGGAATTCGATCGCGGGTCATGATTAAAGTTTCAACTTTTCTAAGACAATCTAAAGCTTTTTCAAATTCTTGATTCTTGATGTACAAAGTAGCCATGGTGCTATAAGTAGTCCAATCCGGTTTAACTGAATCATCAAGTCTAAGTTTTTCAAATGCTTCTTCCATCTTTTCAATAGAACCTTGAGACCCGCGAGAGGAAATCCAGATATTGTAAGAATATAAATCCAAATCAATGTTATTTTGCTTCATTTCAGAAACAAGGGATTCTACTTTTTCTTGATTTTTAAGGTTCATATAGAGGGTCATCATCACATTATATGGAAGTGCATGCCTAGCATAGTCTTTATTTTTCATTTCAACTAATAAAGATTCAGCTTTTTCTAACGTTCTAGCACGAACGTAAGCATTTAAGAGGGCCCCGTATATGCGTTTGTCCATTAAATTATTGGGTAGGTTTTTGAAGTAATCTTCTGCACCTGAAATGCCATGTACTTTAGAAACTAGATCTAGTTGGATTGCAGCATCACTTGAGGATATTCTAAACCTCTCTGGTCTGTTGTTCATCCATTTGTAAATCTGTGGGTAAGGAAATTACATCAATAACCCTAGGATTACGTTCAGTTATCCACAGATAAGAACCAAACTTTCGAATTTAGTTATAAGATGATGTCTAGCATTTAATTAAATAAAGGATTTTTTTTTTTCTCAAAACAGGCACCACTAATTAGATAGGGCAATTTTGACCTGCTTACATGTAAATGAGTCAACTTGGTTTGTGTTTTACCACTAGCAGCATAAAATAGTAACGAGCCAAATTGGTTAATCTACAAGGTTTAACTAACTGAGACTATTACATATAGCTTATGCATTTAACTTTTAACATGTTAATTACTTGTATAACTCAAAACACTTGAGAAGAAAGTGTTTGCGGGTTGATCCAAGCCAGACTTAACCCATTTTCATATGCCTAACCACATCCAATGTAAGCCACGGAGCCACCATAAAATCAAGTAACAAACTGAATACCATATATGTTGAAGGTTTATGAGTGTGTATGCATAATGCATTTATGTGTGATTGTGTGTAAACCAATGTACGTACTATACTACTATGTATATCTCTGTTTCTTGAACATATTGCTTGATAAACAAAACTAGATGTTGTATGTGTCAAATGATAAATGAAACTAGAAGACGTGTGTATCATAAATGATGGTCATGAGGATGACAAATTAATAAGTTACTTTTATTCGATCATGAAAATATTGTTTGTTTTTTTCAAATTTATACTTTTTGTTTCCTAGTTGTTCCACCTCTGCTTTCGGAGTTGACACTTTCACTCATCAACTTTCTAAAATATTTGTAGAATGTTATTTTGACCCTCATGAGTTTCCAAACTTTTGAATTTACCCTTATAGTTTCATTCCTTAACTTCAAAAAACCTAATTTCTTACGTGTTTAATTTTATGTGTGTGTCTGCATAAATTCGAGTTGAACCGTTTTTATAATAATAATGTTATTAACTTATTATTAAATATAATAATGTTTTGAAGTGAATCTCTTAGCCTTTCGAGTTTACACTTTTAGTTTATTAAGTCTTTAAAAAACTTTATAAAATGTCATTTTTATCCACCAGAGTTTCTAAAGTTTTAGACTTACACTTTTTAGGATTAAAACTTTCACTCATCAACTTTTTAAAGTATTTGTAAAATGTCATTTTGAGTTTTTGACCCGCACAACTTTTTAAAGTTTCAAATTTACCCCTTTTGTTCCTTAAATCTAAAAAAAACTAATTTCTTACGTGCTTAGTTTTATTATGTGCGTGCCAAGCATAAATTCGAGTTGATTGATGTTTCGACTTTGGATGTAAACTTTTTAATAATTTGGGTCAAATAAAATATTTTCCGTGCTTATTTTATATTCATTTTCAAGTTCTCTAAGTTTCGACGTAAATTTTGTTGGGAAATGAGTTTGGTAAAATATAATATGTTTTCATTTAGTAGTATAAGTTCGAAAAGCCAACTACAATGCACATAGGGTTAAATTATACATAAATTTTGTTTGGATACTTTTTAAAAAATGACATTTTTATAATTTTTCTATTGTAATGTATGGGGCATAATATTATTTTATATCTAGGTTTTAATATCCAGAATTGATCCATTGTGACTTCTAATGTTTATTTTAATTGTATTGTCATATTGTAACACACGAGTTTTAATAAAACACCACGACCATAGTTGTCAAAGGCACAAGGCGCACTCCAGGCGTGGCTTACGTGCCCGGAGCCTAGGCTTAAGGCGCAAAAAAAGCAAGGGCTTTTTTAAACTAGGCGCATAGTATTAAGTTACCATTTTTAGAGGTTTGACATGTTTTAAGCTTAAATTTTTTTAAAAAAATATATAAAGTCTAACTTTGAAACAATTAATAATCGAATTATATAGATTTTTTAAAATATAAAGCCTTTTTATGGTTGTTTTAGACTGGTCTATGGTTGGATTTTTTTGAACTTTGCCGGAATCTAGCCGGAAAGCCGCCGGAAAGCCACCGGAGTGCGCCTAGGCTGCTACCAGGCGCATTTCATGAGCCTGGCTTTTTTTTTTGGGTCTAGGCGAGCGCCTGAGGGCTTTTGACAACTATGACCATGACACAATGAGCGAGTGTCTTTTGCTTGTTTTTAAGCTTACAAACTAACTCGTTCGACTCCCGAAAGTCAAACCTGAAAATTCTATAGAATAAGATAGTGCTAAATTCAACAATAACCCTATTTGAATAACCTATGATAAACACCTTTCAAAATACGCACTAGGTTTAACCAAAGCAAGCTTCTAGTGTTCCCAAAACATGACAATAAGACCATGGGGTATGCCCCTTGGTTGTGAACACTCCACCTAGGCGCTGTGTTTTAAAAAGCGCGCCTAGAGCGCGATTAAGCGCAAAGCGCAGCTAGGCGCATCCCTTGGCGCTTTGTGTTAAACAAGGCGAGCTGTGTACAAGAAGCGATCGATTATTGCGATTTTAGTGGAAGCGTGAAGCGAGGTGCAGCGCTGCTTTACGTACAAGAATCATAAAAAGCTTATCTGGGCCAAATTTAAGCTTATTAGGCCATACAAAATAGCCCATTAAGCACAAAATTAAAGAAACAGGCCTACTAAGCGAGTATAGGCGTACAGCGGTAAAAATTATATGATTTTTTTTACCCTAGAATTCGATTAGTCGCAGTTACGAATCATTCCCGCTCATTGTAGTAGGCTATCGTTCACTTCTTGCTTGCATGCTACGAATCATGTTCGATTAGTCGCAGTTGCATGTTCGATCATTCCTGTTGATTGAAGACCATCGCTGAATTCCTGTTGCGTCTGCTACTCTGCCTACATTCGATTGAAGATCTCCAAATTTCAGTAAGTTTCTAGGTTTCTCATTCTCGAAATTCTGGTGGACCTCTCGAAATTGAGTTTCTAAGTTTCTGATTTGTTGTTTCAGTGTTACGAATTTGAAAGTTGTTTTATTTATGTTTTTTTCTTTTTTATTCAATGTCTATTTATTTGAGAATTGAGATTGAGATTTCCTGTTTTATTTATGTTTTTTTGCTTTTTTATTCAATGTTTGTTTATATATTTGAGAATTGAGATTGAAACTTCACTATTCTATTGGTATGCAAAGTTGTTTTATTTATGTTTTTTTGCATTTTTATTCAATGTCTGTTACTCTGTTTATATATTTGAGAATTGAGTTTGAGATTTCACATAGAATATGGTCATTGATTCAATGTCTGTTTATATTATATTGGTCATTTGGTCATAGGCTGTTGCCTGTTAACTACTTAACTGTTGAGGTTTATTTTAGTTCGTTTATGTTGCAATACTTAGTAAATGTTTATTCAATTATGTTTAGTTGAATGGACACTGATGTTGGTGAAACCGGTGGTGGCGGTGCAACTAATACGGGTGACCCGAGTAGAAAATATGGCACTCAAGACCCAACAAACAAAAACAGATGGACTTGCAAGTTTTGTGGAAAACCATCAACCGGTGGGGTATACCGGTTAAAGCAACACCTTATTGGTGGTTTTAGAAATGTTGTAGCATGTAGCAAGTGTCCCGAGCATGTACGCCAACAAATGAAAGATTTTATGTTGAAAAAAGCCAAAGCAAAACAAGCATATGACCCCTTGGTTGATGATTATGATTTGGATAATGAAGAGGATGAAGAATGCGTTGTAACAAAGGTGAAGAGATCAACAGGTTCAAGCCAAGAAAATGCTCCAAAAAAACCAAGGCAAAAAGGGCCTATTGATATGTTTTTTGCTCCTAAGCCCGAAGACATACTAAAAGGTAGAAAAGGAGGAAGACAGCAGACCATCAATGAGATTTGTAAAAAAGAATTGAGGACCAAGGCTTGCAGGGAGATTGGTAGATGGTTTTATGACGCAGGCATTCCTTTTCATGCAGCCACATATGATAGTTTTCAAATTATGTTGGAAGCTGTGGCACAGTTCGGTCTAGGATTTCAAGCCCCAAGTATGCATGAATTGAGGGTGCCTTTGCTCACAAAGGAAGTAGAGGAAACTAAAACAGAGATGGAGAGTCACAAAAAAGAATGGGCTATCAAAGGATGTTCTATTTTATCAGATGGATGGCGTGATTCTACGGTACAAAAAGATATTGTCAACTTTTTAGTCAACTCTCCAAAAGGATCGGTGTTTGTGAAGTCTATGGATGTCTCAGAGATTACAAAGGATGCACATCAATTATTGGCAATGCTTGAAGAAATGGTTGATGAAATAGGAGAAGAGAATGTAGTGCAAGTGGTGACAGACAACGCATCCAATTATAAATTGGCGGGTAATTTATAACATAACATGATGATTTATAACTAGTTATACATTTGCAATTGTATGATGTTCATTCTTTCCCGTTGTTCTTCATAGGTACTTACTTGGAAGCTTCAAGAAAGCATTTGTATTGGACACCATGTGCAGCATTGTCTTGATCTGATGTTAGAGGACATAGGAAAGATTTCAAAGATCAAGGAGTGTTTGAAGAGTGCTATGTTTGCAAATGCCTATATATACAACCATACCAGACTTGTGAACATGATGAGAAGGTTCACAAATCAAAGAAATCTACATAGGCCTGCTGTGACTCGTTTTGCAACATCATTCATTACACTTGCACAAATGCACAAGCAAAAGAATAACTTGAGAAAGATGATCGTGTCTAATGAATGGAAGGACAACAAGTATTCAAAAGAAGCTGGTGGTAAGAAAGTAGCATCTACTTTTCTCCAAGAAAGATTTTGGAGAAATATTGTGTATGCTCTCAAGGTGACAGGACCCCTGGTTAAAGTTCTTAGGATTGTTGATGGAGATAAAAAGCCAGCCATGGGGTATATATATGAGGCTATGACAAGGGCTAAAGAGTCTATTGCAGCTAGTTTTTTGAGCAAAGAAGAGGAATATAAAAAAGTGTTTGAGATCATTGACAAAAGGTGGGAATGTCAGCTGCATAGACCTTTACATGCTGCAGGATTTTTTTTAAATCCTGAAATGTATTATGATAATGAAGAGAAAGCAAAGAGTGGACCGATTATGCGCGGTGTGATTGAATGCATTGGAAGATTGGTTGCGGATCAAAATATTCAAGACCAAATCAGTGTGCAGTTAGATTCGTATCAACAAGCAGTTGGTCTTTTTGGCAATCCAATGGCTATAAGGCAAAGAAAAACACGATCTCCAGGTAAAACTTAAAATAGTTTGTGTTTGTTTTTACCAATTATTTAAAAAACACATCATTGATTTTCATTTTTAATAGCGGATTGGTGGGTTAGCTTCGGAGGTGACACTCCAGATTTGCAAAAGTTTGCCATTAGGATTCTTAGTCTCACATGTAGTGCCACTGGTTGTGAGAGGAATTGGAGTGTCTTTCAACAAGTAAGTTTGACAATTAAACTTTTGTTTAAATAGCCTTCTTTTTTATCTTTACTTATTTAGATTTTATTATTTTTATAGCTTCATACAAAGAGAAGAAACCGATTGGCACAAAAACGATTAAATGACTTGGTGTATGTAAAGTTTAATCGTGGATTGAAACAAAGATATCAAAGAAGGAACACCATTGATCCAATACTTCTAAAGGAAGTTGACGAAAGCAACGAGTGGCTCATGGGTGTTATGGATGATGATGAGATTGAAGATGCTTCAGAGGTTGTGTTTGATGATGATGATGGACTTACATGGCGTGTTGTTGAGAAGGCTTCCGGGGCATCTGAACCTATTTATTATACAAGAGCAAATGCACCACAAAAATCCAAAGGAAAGGGTGTTTCTTCTTCCTCAACCCCCAAAGTACCACCACCTAAAAAAACAGAATCTAAAAGACTACATCATCTAATTGATGAAGATGATGAGGATGATGAGGAGATGGAAGAGGAATTTGGTGTGAGTGAAGATGATGAAGAAGATGTGGAGCTTGGGATTGATGTGGATGATGATGAGGAGGATAGTGAATAGAACATATAGTTTATGAATATTGCTTATAACTATAAAGTATTTTGAGTGTTGAAAACACTTAAGCAACTTTCTTTTGTTTATTTCCTATTTACACTATTATATTATTGCTTGGTTGGTTTTGTTAATGTCCTTCTATTGTTAGATGTTAAATACATATAATAATGTTTTTATGTCCTATATATAATTTATAATATTTGTTTCAAATATGTGCGCCTCGCGTACGAAAAGCCCACCGCTTTTGCGCTTTGCGCTTCGATTTTAGACCTTATCGCTTTTGTGCGCTTCGCGCTTTTTAAAACCAAGCCTAGGCGCCACGTAGGTTTCCACCACAACCATCAACTCAACCACTTGTGGTGGAAATGCCAAGTGGTTGCCATTATGGTCTAAATAAACCACCCACTCAACCACCAAGTGCCGTTGCCGTGACCACGCCCAACCCAAAAACGCCCCAAGGGGGCGGTGTTCAACGCCCAGCCATGCCCCCTTTTCCCCTCAACCAACGGGCACACCAAAGGGTCTAACAATAGCTGGTCCCAAAAAGACAAATTACACTGTCATCACAAGCAAATTCAAGAAACCCATGATACAATTAGCATTTCAATTCACATACCTCAAGAGCAAGCCTGTGACGACCATACTTCCTCATTTCTTTCACAACTCTACAAATATCCCATTTCGTAAATTTCTTCCCTTCATTCTCCAACTGATTTAAAACCTCAATTGCCCCCTTTTCAGGATTACCCATCAATGAAATCCTCTTGTAAATTGCTTTCCATGTAACCGATGTTTCACGCCTCTTATCGTATTCCACCCCGCCACCATAGCTGCGAACCTTTGAAATTGACGAAGACGAAGAAGAATAACTGGTTCTGATGATAAACGGAACGAATTGGGATGTTTTGAGTGGTGAAATTCGAAACCCATATGAGAAATTGAGAGAATTAGAGAGAGAAGATTGTTGAGATTGAAATCCTGTTGGGTGAAGTAACATTTTTTTTCGAAATATCGTTGGATCAATTAGGGTTTTAGGAGTTGCTTCAGATGAGCTCGGTGGCAACAAGATAAGAGTGGATTTAATCAGTAAGAGCAGTTGGTCATGGTTGGTCCTTTAGGTTTTGAGTTTAATTTTTAACACCCCTTTGGTTTTTAAAAATCCATGTTAGTCCTCGTGCTTTTGGGTTCTGAAAATGATCGGTATCTCTTTAGTCGTTACTCTTTACTGAACAAACACCAACATGTCAATATTGAATTATCAAAATATTTTTTTTTAATTTTTAAACGAGAACATTTTCATTAAAAAAGTGAAAGATTATAATAAATTAGCAGGTAAGCGTACAACTAGTTGCGTCGCAACCCTCTTTTGAATTGGAAATCAAATCCTACTGAAAACAGTTTTTTGGGTCCTTGGAGCTGTGATGTTGCTATTCATGACCCTCTAAACTCGATTCAGAAATTTAACAGCCTCCGGGGCCAAGAACCCAAAAGTATCAAAAGCAAAGGGGTAAACACATGTTGGTTCTTCGATCAAGCTTTCTCGTGTTTAGCAATCTTGTCTGACTCCGCTTTTAACGCAACTTGACCGGCCAAGAATCCCGTGTCTCTCAACCCAACAAGAGGGGACACTCCTGTAAGGTACACACGAGTTTGGTTTCTTTGTTATCTGTTTATTTTTTTAGTTATTTTAATGTAGTTTTTTTTTATTATTTTACTTTTGTGGTTTTTTTAAGTGTTCTAATTTTTTTAGATTTTTTATTAAAAAGGTTTTGTTTAATAATGCTATGTTTATTGTTGTTTTATTTTAAATAATTTTTCAATATTCTACAGTTATATTTATCTTTTCATTTGCGTTTAAATTTGATTTTTACTTGGGTTTTTAATTCTTTTTTTTTTCCTAGTTGTTCGCCCATCGTTGCTGGCTTTTTATATTTAAGGTTTTTTAAGGTTTTGTTTTTCGTAAAAGTTATTTTAACGTTAGGTTTGTGTATACAATTTAGGGGTGTTTATCGAATTAAAATTCGAATAACTCGAATATTTCGAATCGAATGATTTCGAATTGGTTTTATTCAAATTCAATTAAAAAAATTGTTTATACTTGCTACATATGTTTATGCATTCAAAATATCAAATACAATATAAACATGTAAATATCAAATAACTAAGTGATAACATTCAAACTAATAAAATTATAAGTATTATATAATTGGGTTGACATTTGTGTAATATGCCTTCAGTTTTTACAAACTAAAATACTTAACTAAAAAACCTAATTTTTAAATATAGTACTACTTGTTATATATAATAAATATATATAATAAATATATATATATATAAATAATTTTGTTCGAATACGAAAATTCGAATCGAATATTGACTTGGTGATTTTTGAATGAAAATGGAATCGAATTTTGATTTTTTCGAGTCTGATTCAAAAACTGAACACCCCTAGTAGACATCTCCATTAAGCTTTCGCCTATGTTTTTGGGAAATCGCTTTCAACATACACAAAAGGAGGTTTTACTTGTACGTTGCAACGTGCGTCAGCATCATCTAGTTTTTTAACATAAGCCAACATATTGGCATATATAATGAAATTTATTTCAAAATTAGATTAGAAATATTAAATGGTAAATAGAAAAAAATAAGAAATAGATAGTTGAATAAGAAAATATTAAACGTTACATATAGTAAATATAGAATATGAATAATGAATCAAGAGTAGTGAGAAGAAGAAAAAAATATTAGGATCATTAAATTATAAAACATAGCACTGAAAATTACTTACTTATTTATTAGGTACATATTAGTTATTTATCTAAAAGAAAAGATAATTGTTGGTTATTATAATTCAACAACCTATAGAATATTAAACCTTGGTTCTTATTTAAAAATATACATCGGACACATTACATAATTTTTTTTTTTCTTGCAAGCCAAATAAAAAAAAATCTAGAAGGACAGCAATTCAGTTGCTTGTGGTTGTGTTTTATCTATTTTCTTTGATTAGTTGGGTATCAGAGATAAGTAAATTCTTATGATCATAAAAAAAAAGTATGTGAAAACATGAATACTTCTTGCATTGGTCTAAATCACACAACTAGATGATGTTAAATACTTTAGTTGGTCAAAATCCAAGTCAATTATAGTAAAGTATTCGTTTGGCAAGTTATGAACATGGTCAATCTGCAAGTTAAGGTGCAAAACCACCCATATTTTAACCAAATGTCTTTATATCTTCTTTTTATATAAAGGGGCCTCAAATTTTTATTAAGGATCATGGATAAACGTCTCAATCCCTTACATCAACCTTCAAATCAATGGGGGTCCAAGTTGTCTCCCCCAAGCGACCCCAGAATCGTAAACGGGACACTTTTGATTCGATCCTGACACCGCGATTATCATAGTAATGGTGACTTATGATGTCACACCAAAAGCAAGATTTCATAATCAAGAATCAAGTACTTCCAATTTAACCCTAACTTGCAAGCTATTGATTAACTTGTTAGTAATGCATGTTTGTTTAGTGACCCAGGTTTCTTTTTCATTATTTATTTCTCTCTCTTATAAGTTGGTCATCAGTTAAGAAATTGTTCTTTGGCTCAATGTTGTGTGTGTGTGTTTTTATAATATTTCAAAGCCTCCTTTTCAAAATGCCATACCTGCAGTTGATCGGCGATGTGAAGAAGTTGAATAATGAAAACTACAAATCATGGCCAACATGCATCAATTCCTATTTGCAAGGCCAGGACTCGTGAGAGATTGTTCAAGACAATGAAACCATGCAACTAGCTAGGGACAACCAAGATGGTGAACCTAAGAAATGGAGAGTGAAGGTAGGAAATGCGAATGTTTATTCTAATGACAACTGTAAAAGACGAATTGCTTGAATATATCAATGATTTGTCTAGCCCAAATCGAGTTGTGTGATACACCAGTGTTAAAAGTTGTGTGATACGTCTGTTTGCGGTGTGCGCATATGATGTAAAAGTGTCGGTCCTCAAGGACCAAAAATAAAATTACGCTAATTTTAACATTATTTTACTTAATTTTTGTGAAAACAACATTAAAAGCGTTGAGTTGGTTGGTTAATCAGGCATCATAAGCAGTGGGTCTCATTAGAAGCAACCTGTCTATTCCTATGGAATAGAGTTAGTAAGACTGTCCACATCTTACCCTCTCAGACCTTACCTTAACTTTGCTAATATTGGTAAATACTGAGTACAATGATGGCAACGACGACTTCGACTTCAAATGTCCATATTTCTAATAAATATACAAAAGGCAATTGTAGGACAACCCACCTCATAAGTAGATGATTCATATTGATGTTTTCACAACGATTAGGAACTTGTAGGAAAGCCAAAAAAACCATTTTGGACTGGAATCATACAGTTGGGAGCAACACATTGATGCTATACCATGCACCATATCCATGAAAAATTATTACAAGAAACTTTCTATCATCTAGATTCACTCTGATCATGGACCACGTGAATGTTTGCACCTTGCAACTGATAATTCTTGAACCAAACAAACTAAACGTTACCTCGTAAGTATGCATAGGAAGGTAGCTCTTCAAGACGCGTTATGTTTTCATCCAAAAGTTCTTTTTCCATTTGAAGTCTTGTTAATTTCATCACTGCCTGCACAAGTATATTTGTAAATTTTATATAAATAACAGATAATAATTTATAGGTTGTTTGACGGGTCAATTGGCAAATTCAAGTAATATATTTTTTTTAACAGCAATTCAAGTAATATATGATCATTGTATGTAAAAGAAAGTACATACATTGAAATCCATGTACGATGCGCGCATAGCAAGCCACTGATGATCCATTAACACAAAGGCTATGCAATACAGGAGATTAAATGCTGATTCATTATCTGTACAGTAATTAGGTAAAAATAGATTGGGGTCATAAATTCTAACTGCAGAATAATCATATACAACTGAAAACACAATTTCGACCAATCAATGGGCATCTATAAATTTGGGTTATGCATTTTCCAATCAGTCAATGGGTCAAATGAGTGAACTTGGAAAAAATTTTGCTTAAATGAAAACAGGTTAAATGGAATGAATGTAATGTATAAAACTTCATGGCTCGTTGTTTTAAATAAATTGCAAGATTATTGTAATAATATACTTTCTGTAATGACATATATATATATATAGTATATAATAAATAAAAATAATAGTGGACACATGTCATTCTTCTATATTATCCTCACATTAGTTTTTCCACTTATCTCTCCTATTTAATATACTATTTAATATATATCTATACTCTGTAATAAAAAAGTAAATATTTTGCCACATACCAAAGGGCATTTGTCCCAATGGTACCAAGGTGTGTTAAGGTGTCCTCCCTAAAAATAGGTTGAGGGTTCTAGTCCCATAGTGGACAAAGGTGGAAAATTTTGCCATTAAAAAAGAATATTTTGCCACATGTCAATTTATTAGGCTATTATTGCCACATGTCATTTTTTTAAAAGAATTATTGTCACATGTTATTTTTTAATATTTACAATCTTTCTCTCTCATATTAAATGATAATTATATTATAATTATATTCTTTAATTTATTAAAGAATTTTAAATTTAATGACTATTGACTTTATATACCTTTTTTTCATATGAAAAAATAGTTCTAACAAATAAAAAATGAAATCTTTTTTTATTAAAAAGCACACTTAAACAAAGTTTACAAAATATGAAAATTTTCTAAAAATGATTTTTTTTAAAAAAAAATAAGAATTGTTTTAAATTTGTAGTTTTAAAAAAATTGAAGCTCTGTAAACATAGGTTTTCTTTAAAAAGAACAAGTTATTTAAAA
Organism: Mikania micrantha; assembly: GCA_009363875.1. Classification (NCBI taxonomy): domain Eukaryota; kingdom Viridiplantae; phylum Streptophyta; class Magnoliopsida; order Asterales; family Asteraceae; genus Mikania; species Mikania micrantha. Next base: position 49,310,057 of record CM018689.1, on the reverse strand, counting down.
CAAGTTTTCTTACAAAGTATATAATATTTTAGTTTTCAACCCGTGTAATACACGGGATTTTACCTAGTATATAATAAATAAAAATAATATTGGACACATGTCATTCTTCTATATTATCCTCACATTAATTTTTCCACTTATCTCTCCTATTTAATGCATCATATATTAAATAATAATATATATTAAATATTGAATGCACATTTATAAATTTTTAAATTAAAAATATTTTTTAAAACATTAAAAATATATTAATATTAAAAAAATACATTTTTTTCAAAAAAAAATTATTAATAAATAAGAAATATTGAAAACAATTTTCTAAAAAGAAATGTTTAAAAAACAATCTTTGAAAAAAAATAATATTTAATAAAATAATATTATTATTATTTTATTACTTAAAGTAGTAATTTATTCAAAATTTTTATTCATATTTTATATTAAAAAATCAACTTATATTATATAGATTTTCATTAATGACTATTTATTATTTTTGTATTTTTCCCGTGTAATACACGGGGATATTAACCTAGTGTTTGTGTGTGTAAGACAAGAAAAACAATTGGCCCTGAATTTACCTGAAAGAAACTTCAAGAAGGTTGCTCCAACCAAAGTTCGTGGTTTTACTGCACAAAAAAAGTAGAGATTATGAACACATCCCTTTAGGAAATGATTTGAAAGGTTGTTGTATGACTTAGCATTCAAAAGTTTACCGAAAGTATAACAACGTAATCAGTCAATCAAGTTCTTTATTTTAAAATTTCCTTTTTATCCACACCAAATATTTTGGAGAAATATAAACTTGTAAAATAGGAAAGCTCATCTATAGGGTTAAAAACCAGAAATAAGACTTAAATATCACAAGGAAAAAAAAAAGTAATCAGACTTTCAACCATTGTCCTTGTCATTTTGTTGCCAAACAAACAACAAAAGTTTGCAATTTCTTGTGTTGTAACCAAGTACATATTTATTATTTTACACTTATCCAACCTGCTTCAAGGTCCAGCATTTGAATAAGCATGAAAGTAATATTGACACCAGCTACAGCAAAAGGATATTCCCACATGGACCTGTCACCTTCCTGCTTTTTAAGAAGATCTTGAAATGACTTCTGCATTTAATACAAAAACTTAACAGCAAATGATAAATGGAAAGCTTTAATTTTATGTATTGGAAATTCGAGACAAAGGGCATACCGGGAAATTCCTTGCAAAATACAATAAATTCTCTAATGAGATAAATCCACCACCCCTATAATGCAACCCGACGAGATTAGAAATTTCGTATACTCAGATTATTGATAAATTTTATTTGAGAGAAGCAGAAAAGAAAAATTACCGAAAATCAGTGGAAGGATCTTTTCCTTGCCAGCCCATTTCCTTCCACTGCTCAGAAATTAGACCATGGAGCTCTTCTTCAGGAAATGCCGCTTTCCACAATGCTCTCAATGATTCCTAAATCAATAATAAAATTAAAAAAAAAAAAAAAAACAGAAGCAGACACGCATTTATGTGTTTATTCTCCTCGGATCTTATATAAATATGACAAGAAAAATCGTATACACTTACTTGGTGTTCTGGAATTGAACTATCATAGGCATTGTCTAATCTGCTTTGCAGCCTCATTAAGCAATCCTCCTGGTAGTTTTAAAGAAAATATTAGTATTAGAATCAAACACGTATAACACATTAAACATTAAAAGAGAACATAATATAATAAAACAGATTTTTATGAGGATGAAGAGCCATATGTCTACTTTCTCTGTGCATATTCCCAAGTTATAAATTACCCTTTCATTGTATAAAAGTTAACTATGTATTTATGTTATTAATTGGTCTAAAGCACTACCTGTGCAGGAGTCAAATCAAATGATGGGCGAGATTCTTCTTCAGATCCTTGAACACAAACACATGAAAGCCCTCTGCCAAGCCATGCCGCTGATCCTGCCACAACCTCGGCTGTAATTAAAGAGATATAATGTACAAATGAGTTCCTAAATCTTTATAATTTTACAAAGTTTTGATTGATAAAATGATTATAAAAGAAACTTGAAAAGCAAAAAAAGAAAACTAAGTGTCAGCTTCATTTAAGTGTCAAATCCAGGATAGTCACAAATACAGTTTACAACAAACTTTTCAAAGTCCAAGTATCCAAAGCCAACATCATCAACCAATTAATAATCATGAATGCATATTCACAAGTTTAGGTGAACAATAACTATTGGCTGACATTATGTATGATAACTCTTAGTCAGACCTATCAATGTGCTTTGATATTATCAAGTAGGACAACACTATACAGTAACTCAGAATGGAAAAGGGTCAACCAAGCCCAATGTGTTTTGTTTGATAGTACTTTGTTTACCAAAACAAAATCAAGATTAAATTTCGTTTTTAGTCCCTCTGCTTTCAAATTAAAAGATATAATTGCTAAAAAAACTAACAGGGCTCATCAATACACTCTTAACCAACTAATGAAGGACATAAAACTAATGAAAGTTGGATTCAAACCTGATATTGTGACACATTATAAATTATTTAGCATGGATAATATATTTAGACAAGACACAACCATAGGTATCAAATCACATGTCCAGAAACAGAATCAAACATCAAGAACAAACAATCAAATCACCACCCAGAGTTAAAGTCAGGTCATGTTTGAATGCAAGAACAGATCAACAGCTAAAAAGGGAAACAAAATCAACAGTTTGGCACACTTCACACTCAAATCACCACAATAATCAACGCAATTAGTCGTCTAAGATTCAAACAAGACAGATCCAAACTTCTAACGATTAACTCCAGACATCAGAATAAAATCATACCTGAACTTGTTTGGCAAGTGTTGCTTCTATCAAGCCCTTGAGAAACTCTCCTAACCGCTACAAATGATCCACCACCACCGCCTCCTCTATCATCCATTTCGCAACAAACACCTACAGACGCACTGACGCACTACTTCACCGTCAATTCCGCCATAACCGACTCAATTGCAGGCACCAACTCCTTCCGGTTCGAAATTGAAACGAAATCCGATCACTCCGGTCGAGATTGAAGAGATTAAGTATCAAGAATCGTAAAGAAAGAACTTTGACATGGATTCTTGGTGGTATTGGAATCGAAATCGAGCTGTTTTATCTGTTTGTTCGTTTTCATGTGCGTGTAATGAGTGTGTGAATATATGTGTCAAGAAAATTAAATTTTGTTGTGACTGTGTGAGTGGAAAGAACACGGAAATTAAATTTGTTTTTTAAAAACTTTAGTGCGTGTATATCCTGGAATTATATTGTGTGAAAGGCCGATTTTAAATAGAAAATTATTAAACTCTATCTGTATTGTGTATTTAGAGTCTTAAAAATAAATATGTAGATCACATTAAATTGAATAAAAAATTGTGGTTTGAATAAAAAATATGGTTTAATGTAGACTACATATTTATTTTCAATATTTAAAATAGATGATGCAGATGGGTTTAAAGGTTTTTCTCATTAAGATCGAATTTTCACATGATACATTTCTTATATATATATATGAAGGTTCGTGAGAAAATTCCTTATTTTGTTATAAGATTAGAAACGATATAATATAAAAAAAAATTTGAAAAAATATGTAGACACGAAGTTACGTATATATAACTCAAAACGTTGCGTATGTAATTTATAAAGTTACATATATGTAATTAGTATGTGTAGCATACAAGTTACATATATGTAAAAACCAAAAATACATATTTTTTTTATTTTTTTACACTTCTTATCTTATAATAAAAAGAAATAAAAAATAATAATTATTAATGATTGTGATTAGTTTTCTTAGTTTTCTTTAAAATAATTGTTTTACTATGAACGCTCCCCTATATATATATATATATATATATAGGGGAGGGTATAAAAAATAACCCTCTTTTTTTGCTACAACTACATAACCCATTTAAACCAATCATAAACTTACACATAAGCATTACATTAAAAAATTAAAAAGGGCATCATAGTCATTTTACCCCTTATAAGTTCCCCCCCTCTTTTTTAAACATTAATAACTTTTTTATAATATATTATTTTTTAAAAAAAATTGCACCATTATATTCGTCTCATTTTTCTCTTTAATTCCGTTATAGTCTCGACTAATTTTTTTTACTTTTTTTAATGCCCTATACTTACATCATTGTAACGAGGTTAAATATAACAAATTTATTTGAAATTTTTTTAAAAATGATAAATTACAGTGATGTAATTTACATTGACGTAATTTATCGTGATGTAATTTACATTGACGTAATTTATCGTGATGTAATTTACATTGACGTAAAATTCGGTTTCGGTTTTTTTTCGGTGAATTTGGTTTAAATTACAGTGATGTAAAACATTGACAACAAATTAGTTTAAATTTTTTTCGAACAATGATAAATTACATCACTATAATTATCATTGTGAGAGAAAAAAATCAAAATAATGTGTTCTATTACATCACTGTAATTTATCATTGTAATTATCATTGACGTAAAATTCGGTTTCGGTTTTGGTTTTTTTCTGTGAATTTGGTTTAAATTACAGTGATGTAATTTACATTGACAACAAATTAGTTTAAATTTTTTTCGAACAATGATAAATTACATCACTATAATTATCATTGTGAGAGAAAAAAATCAAAATAATGTGTTCTATTTACATCACTGTAATTTATCATTGTAATTATCATTGTTAGAGAAAAAAAAATAAAATAATGTGTTACGTCACCGTTAATTATGTCATTGTAAATTACTTCATTTTTTGTTACATTACTGTAATTTATCATTGTTAGAAAAAATTTCTAATTAATTTGTTATCTTTAAGCTCGTTACAATGATGTAAATACATGACATCAAAAAAAAAAAACTAGTCGAGACTATAACGAAATTAAAGAGAAAAATGAGACGAGTATAATGGTGTACTTTTTTAAAAAAAATAATATAGTATAAAAAAGTTATGAATGTTTAAAAAAATGGGGTAAACTTACTTAAATAACAAATGTCTTAAATGCCCTTTATATTAAAAAAAAAGAAAAAAAAAGAATCTGACACGTGTCACCATCCTATACACTTGTATTTTTAAAGTAACCATTGGATGATGGTTAATGGGTTGTAACAAAAGATGAGGGTTATCAAAAATTCCATGCCCTATATATATATATATATATATATATATATATATATATGTATGTATGTATCATAAAAGTAAACTTGTAGAAGCTAGTCATTTCGCTTCAGCTTGCGAAACTGATTTTTCAATTGTAAAAAAAATATAAGCATATGACTTCAACCAATTGATATGGTTTTACAGTATTTAAACTCTTTTTATATGTTACACATATTTATAAAATGGATAACTAAAATATTTTAGTTTATATAGATAATAATTAGGAAAGTTATATATTACGTTGGTAACTTTACTCTTTTATTCTTACTAAACATATTATTTAATCGTATCATCATATTGGGGTTTGTAGATTTTAATCATACTACCTAGACACAATATAGTGTGAAGTGAATTGTTATTTTTCAGGTTTTTTTGATTGTTAAAAATTTTTAAAAAAAAAAATCAATAACAAACTTGAATATTGTCAAAATGGAAAAACCTCTATTTATATTTTCGTCATGATGAGTGCTTTCTCATCACCTCATCATTTGAATACGATTATGTTGACAATAGATAATGAGAAAATGACAATACTATTTTTACTTTTAAGTTTATTATTATTATTTTTATATTAATAACAAGAAAACGCCAATAAAATAAGGTATCCAATAAATCAATAACAAAATGTTTTGGAACCACACCGTGTATACGAGTCCTCAATCAAATCATAAACCTTCATGTCATCTATTTCCATGTGTTTTGGTCGATGTAGTTATTAATTCCACCCACGCATACCTCTATCTTAATATATTTTCATCGAATGTAATCGATACGTACGTAGTATTACTGAGTTGAAAATTTACTTGAGTTGAGAAAACCTGTAAAATTTGTTGTAACTTTTAAATTTAATTTTTTTTTTCATTTTTTGTGTTTGAATATGTAATACATGCTATTATAAGAAAAGAAAAAATAAAAAAAAGTTATTTGAGTTTGTTATGCATATGTTACATATTATGTTTTTTACTTTTATCAATGTAAATATGGCATTCTGTAACATATGTGTAATAATTACTTATATTTTTTTTATTTTCTTATAATAACATATATTATATACAGAGCCTAAAACATGATTGTTAATAGATTAAGTTTTAATTATCTTAATTAACGATTCATATTAATTTCTATTATTCTTCTTTTAATTTTATAGTGTATCTAATAATTTTTTCTTAAATAAAAAAAGAAGAAATGCTAAACTTGTTTCTTATCTTGAACATGATATTAATCTATCCATTAAAACAATAATAAAAAACTAATATTGTGTTTAGGATTAAATGTCCTGACCATGAAAAGAGAACAATAAAACTTGAAATGTAAAATAAAAAAATCTCATCATAATTAAGAAAATATCATCTGAAGGAAGATGTTTAAAAAGACAACACAAAAAATCTTTTTTATAGAAACTATAAAAAAAGCTAAAATAGTAAAACCTAAAACAATAGTCAACTTATTTCACTAAAATAGTGTAACGACCCGTTTTCAATAAATCAAACATGTTTGAAATAATCGTTAATTGCGGAATCACGAAACGAGGCTCTGATTTCAAGATACGCTGAGTTGAAGATAGCGTTAAATAAGAGATCATATATTTTGAATTTTTCAGGTCTTGAAATTATAACCATTAGAAAGAGCTCGAAAAATCGTGAACGTAGGCGAAAACCGTGCGCAAAACGGAGTTCATATGCTCCCGGAATCGCGAAAACAAGAAAAAAATCAAAATTGACAATGTTGATGTGGGGCGGTACGCCCCAACTGGGTGCACCAGTTGGGGCGATGCGCCTGGGTCCCTATGTCGGCAAAAACTTGTTAAAACGATCAGAACGCATCGGGGAAGCAATTTTCTTATCATTTTCGATCCATTTTTGCTCCAGACGAACATCCATCAACTTTTAAGCCTAAAACCTTCAATTTAAAGGTTTCTAATCATCCAGATCGCGCATAGGATCGTGTTTCCAAGTCCCGATCGTAATTTAACCGTAGAAATCCGTCAGACCAGGTAACGGTTTGTTTTATCCTACTAGTTTAATATTGTGTGGATTAAATCTAGTTTTGATTGTAAAAATATGATTATGGGTATTGATTATTGCCTAGTTGATAACTAGGGATTGTTAGAAACGAAGAACTTGTTGTTGTGATGGTGAAATCTTCGTTTTGAAGCCGGGATAATGTCCGGTTATTATGAAAACCATATCATGGTGTGATAACTAGTAGGATGGGTTGAATATGATTTTAAATAAATTATGGATTATAATCCATCGATTAAATGATGATTTTGATGAATTGATGTTAAAATTATTAACAAGTTATGATCTTAAAAATAAAAATTGAATAATAAAAATAATTAAAGATCGTAACTAATATAATGAACATCAATTATTTGATAAAATGCCTGGGGAGGCATGAAATATGAGTAATTGTGATAATTGACTAAAACTTGCTGAACATAGTAAGATAGAGTCAATTATGTGATAAGTTGACTTTGAGAAAGTCAAACCAGTCAAGCGTGTTGAACTTGATTGTATGTGATATATGTATTGAAACTAGTTGTATATATGTGAATACAACTAGGTATTGGTGGTAAAAGTCAAAGGACAATTCACAGAAGTGGAAAAGAGGTTGTAGGAAGTGAACAACCGTATGAACCAGGTAAGTTACCCAACTTACTGTAACATTACATATAAGTAGTAGAAATAGTCTACTTGCGTATTTGATATATGTGAATAATGTTAAATATGTGATTGAAACTATGGGATGAGAAATCCTTTAGTTTGTGTTTGTTAAGTTTCAATGGGAAACGTATATGCAATATATTTGCATTAGAATAACTGGATGACCCGGTGATTGATTAATACGATTTGGTGTTTATAAAATAATGGGGCATAACTTGATTAATGAATCTAATGGAATTATAAGACCTTTGAGAAGGCATTATTAGTTTCAAAACGAATATTATGCTTGTGTGGGTGCATAATATAAATGCATTAAAATTTAGCCAGATGAGCCGGTGAAATTGATTTAATTGTTGAACCACAAATGTGTGGCTAACCGGTTAATCCGGGAACTAAATTGTTGAACCACAAATGTGTGGCTAACCGGTTAATTGAATTAAATATGACTCCACAATGGTGGATAGCCAGAGGTGCTGGCAATTGTCTAGATGGAAGTACCGGTGGGTGAACATCTTAGACTTGATAAATATGACTCCACAATGGTGGATAGCCAGAGGTGCTGGCAATTGTTTAGATGGAAGTACCGGTGGGTGAACATCTTAGACTTGATAAATACGACTCCACAATGGTGGATAGCCAGAGGTGCTGGCAATTGTCTAGATGGAAGTACCGGTGGGTGAACATCTTAGACTTGATAAATATGACTCCACAATGGTGGATAGCCAGAGGTGATGGCAATTGTCTAGATGGAAGTATCGGTGGGTGAACATCTTAGACTTAATAAATATGACTCCACAATGGTGGATAGCCAGAGGTGCTGGCAATTGTCTTAGATGGAAGTACCGGTGGGTGAACATCTTAAGACTTGAATTATTTATGATATCACAAATGTGTGAATAGTCAGATGTGCTGACAAATAGCTATGGTGGAAGTACAGAAATGTGAACACCATAGTGTAATTTTGATTAAATTATTGTGAACAATAGTTGATGATTGGTAATGTGATATTTTTACCTGGTGAGAGTCAATTCGAATATAAATGACTCAGTTTGAATATTGATTGTGAAAAATGTATTTATACATTTTGTTGTTGAGAAACCATTGGGGTTACTTACTTAGTTCATATGAACTAATTGTGACCTTATATGTGATGTTACAGGTCAAAGATAGATATGCATCGGGCGATCAGATCGGGCACGTTGTGAAGCAGAACCAAACGTTATGTAAATATTTGGTGAGATTAAATTTAAACACACCAGTTTTTATTAATCATAAATGTAAATAATTGAAATTAAGTGTGTTTAACTTATAAAAATGAAATTTCACGCTTACGAACATAAATTTTTGATAAAGTTTAAACTGGGACCAAGATTAGACACGTGTAATCGTGTGCAAGGTTTGGGTGTTACAAATAGAAAAAAAATGTCATACATAGTAAATGTTCCTAATTTCCTAGACATCTTTATCAACCCAAATTTTCACATATCGGTGATTAACCTTCAGACAAATCGTCAACCTATGACTATAAATACTCAATAAATCTCCCAGATACATAGTTCTTTATTCCTAAGTCGATAACAGACTGTAATCGCAACGTGTTGGTTGATGGTCTGAAGATTCATTTGAGCTATGAAGAGTCATGCCGTTGAACCTTTTTTGTGATTTAAAAAAGAAAAATACTTCTTATTATTCTCAAAGAACCAATTAGTGATCACATGAGGCTTCTTATTTTCAATGGTTAATCTTAACAAATCCATTAAATCTCCGAGATACATCGTTCTTTATCCCTAAGTCGATAGCAGACTGTGATCGCAATGTGTTGGTTAATAGTCCGAGGATTCATTTGAGCTATGAAGAGGCATGCCGTTGAACCTTTTTTGTGATTCAAAAAAAAAACTTATTATTCTCAAAGAATCATTTAGTGATCACATGATGCTTCTTACTTTCAATGGTTAATCTTAACATAAACATTACATGAAAGATGGACATCCTCCGGGCCAACCTAAATTATTGTAGCAAAATTATAATAATCCAACAATATATTTTTCTTGATCTTCCTTTTCTTCGTTTATTTATACATTATGGATTCCAAGATTCATATTTATCCATTCAATATGAAAGTTAACAAAATTCTAGAGATCATAGAGTGGATTTTCTTTTTCTTTTTTATTTCTTTTATATAAGAGCGTTGCAAGGAAAACATATAAATAAAAATAAAAATAAAAATAAAAATAAAAATAAAAATAAAAATAAAAATAAAAATAAAAATAAAAATAAAAATAAAAAATAAAAGGTACAGATAATAAAAGAGGGCATTGGGCGTAACATTGATGGTTTGGAGGTTAGATGAAACACAAAGCACTATGCTATCTTTTCTTTTGGAGATTGTGAACCGGATCACACATTAAATCTCAGGAATTATATTATCCCATGACTAAGTCGATCTCAAGAACAAAAAATATCGATATTCCAGTACAAAATTAAATATATATAATTTTTACGCGTGAAATACTTTTTTACACCAATATCATCATCCTCTTATCACTCCACGTCATCATCTCATGTGTATCATCACCCCCTCATCAAGCTCTCATCACCTCCTTATTTTCCCCCTTTCTTCTCTTTCACGGCGTGAAGCTCCTCACGGGCTTGCCACCACATGGTGGTCATGCCCCTATATGTTATGGTGGATGTGGGTGATGAGGGCGTGATGGAGGGTGATCAAACCCTCCTCACGCCTCATAACACATGACCTTATAGTATAGCAGTAGTTTCTTAACTTTTCTTATAAGAAGTATTGGGTTAGAGTCTCGCCGAGAATCAAAAAAAATTCCTGGGCCCGTGGCGAGAAAAAAAAATGGTCCCCTCTAAAAAAATGAATTTGGTAATTTATATATAAAAAGTTAATAATATGAATATATTTGTTAAAAAATTAACAAAACCTAAGTATTGGATAATAATATATTTTAAATATAAGCAAATCGTGAGACTCTTCGAGCATTTTTTGAAACAAAAGTCTTGATCATCTATTCGGTATCCATATTGTCTAAGATGACGTTCTCAATAGAAATCATTGCCAATCCGTTAAGGCGGTCTTGAGACATTAACGATCATAAATTAGACTTCAATAACTTCAACTTAGAAAAGCTTCTTTCTACCAATGTCACAGTTACCGGAATAGTCAACAAAACTCTATATGCAACTAATGTATTCAAAAAACCCAAGATGGTTCAACTTGTTTATAACATCAAAAGGGTGGTAATTTTATTACACAAAAATGTCTCAAACAACGTCAACACCATATAAAGTTCATCCGCGTCAATATTTGATTGTTCTTCATACTTCAACACGTGGCTCGTTGGAGGTTGCAATCAAGGTGGTGCTCGGTGGCTCATGGCTTTGCAATTGAAGTAGTGGAGGCTGTAGAAAATCCGTTTTGTTGAATTTGAAAGGTGGGACTGGAGGGTTGGAGGGATGGAGTTGGATGCTGGTCTGGTTGCTGAAGCACTTCTGGAAATTGAAAGAGTGGAAAGTAAAACCAAATTGGAGGAAGTCATAGAAACCTAATATATTATTAAATATGTGAGGATTTTTATATGGGTAATTCATAACCAATTAAATTATGTTCATTCTATCAAAACTTGTTAGGCCCTTGGTTTTATAATTTTTTTATAATATATAATTTTTTTAAAATTGTGGGCCCTTAAAAACGTCGGGCCTGGAGTGGTCGCCCACTCGCTCTCCTCTAAAGCGGGCCCTGCTTATTGGCTTCTGTTATGAGATGTTTTAACTTTAAGTTTCTTCTGGTACAATTGTGTTTTACGTTTATTTGATGACAGTTGTTTATGAATGAGCTACATATTTCAAATGCAGAGATTTAATACCTAGTACATACATGTGTTTCTATATCCAAGTCAACGTTTCTTCTTTATTGATGAAGAAGAAACTCGCCATGGAAAATGGCTATTTGATTGCGATTTGTAGATTAAAGATGTATGAGTAAAGTATGAAGGATAATTTAAAAATAAGAGACCAGAGTTTAGGGTCCAAAATAAAACTTTTATATTTATTTAACTTTTCTTTTTGAACGGCGAATGTTTCAATTGTGTGAGCCCACTGTTTCCAGGTCATGTTAGCAAGGTCTAGTTATCTGGACCTTCTATGAGCCCTCATGGCCTCATAGCCACCCCAGCAGGAAACCCTACTGGAAAACCTCTTGATCCCTCTCAAACCCCTTTTACGCTACGGGAGGGTTTCGACCCCGAGATCTCCCATTAAGAAGAATTCCAAGGTACCGCTGAGCCACTGCTTTGTTGGTGAATTTATTTAACTTTGGGATGCTTTTAAAGGAACCTCCTATTTTTTGAAGTAGTTTGCCTCCTATCTTTTGAAGTGGTTTCGTGGTAAAAAATTTTTGAACGAATTGTCTTTTGAAACAGTTGGTTACCTATTTTTGAAGCGGTTGAATAGTCTTTTCAGCGGTTTTAGTATAATTAACGTTGACACAAATGTATATATAGTAATAATATTCGGTTATTTTATGGGCATTTAAGTTGATATGTATGATTTTTTGTGCACATTTTTAATATAATGTTCATTTAAAAGGGTTTTAAACTTCTTTGAAGTATGTTATGTGTAATATGTATACATCATTTACACGTTCTCTTAATTTAACTTTCGATCCATTGTCAACAACAACAAATATCTAATTAACCAAAAATAAATACTGCTATGACATGGAATTAAAAGACAACCGGTTCATGTTGTATTCAACAAGCTTTCAAAATTTCCTTACCATTCATGAATGAAAAAAAGTTAACGTTGAAATATTGAAATGATCAAACTTTTATAAAAGTATTATTTATGCATTCATATAAAAAATTAAAAATCAATCAATAATTAAGTAAACAATATGCTAGGTTTAAAAATGTTGTTGCTAAGACTTGTATGGTATCATAAATTATGTTTATACCAATTATCTTCAGCTTAAGTGGTTGAGGAGATGTATCATGTGACTTCAATATTGAAGAGGTCACGGGTTCACGTCCTGATATGAACAAAATAGGGGTTTCGTGCTAGACTAGGGGTTTTCTCTCACTTATTGTGAGTTTCCTCCTATATGGTGAGGATATGATCGGGTGTGTCTATGACCCATCAGTAATACAAATTGTCGTTAAAAAAAATTACGTTTATGGTTTTCATGAAGGAGCATTTTTATTTATAATTTTTTTTGTATTGATGCTTGTGCATAAAACTTTGTGTATTGACCTTGTATCTTTTTACATCCCTAATCTCAATAGTCAATATCCGCATGTTGTCTGGTAAACGTGGATGGAAGATATAGAAGCTGCAATCGTTAGTTAAAAAGTTTTGTGGCCAAAACGTGAATATCAAGAAAGCTAGTGGTTATTTTTCAAAATTTGCACAAATCAAACAATATCCTTTTTCGCAGCAAAATTCCAGCAACGAAGAGACAGAAGAATGCAGTCGCCATTGATGGACGCTTCAAGAACGTTCTGGAGAAATTCAAACACACAACTATTAGGGTTTCATCAATCTTCATATTCTTTTTCTCTAACAACTCTCCGGCAGCCATATTCGCGTGTTTGGTTCAACAGCGTTAACCATGAGAATCGCCGGAAAGCGAGAGCCACGCCGGCGAAGGGGAAGGGCAAGGATAATGTTTGGAGCATAGATAATGACGCTGTGAATGGAAGACGCAACGGAGATCGATGGAAGAATGGAGATAGACGGAGGGCGAAAGTACGGAATTCTACTGTGAAGAGACGGAGAGGGAGTGAGAGTGACGAAGGAATTATGGTTTCTGGTTCCATGCTGATTGAGACGGAAACTGTTTTGCAAACTCAGGTATGATGAAATTAGGGTTTATAATTTAAGCGATTCAATTTTTGCTTTTAGTGGCTAAATATTTAGAAGCAGATGTAGTAGATTTATTTTAATGTTTTTCCAATAGTTAGCCAATAGTAATTTGAGATATTATGGTGATTGATGTCAGATTACTTCTTAGGATTATGTTTCAATATGCTGCACCATGTGTAGAGCTTATGAATGTCTTAATTTTAATTTTAGGTAAGTGATGCTAGAGACCTCTGACAAGTATCAAATGTTTTATACTTATATATAAATAAACTGCATCTCGCCAACGAAATGTGGCGCACTTTGCGTCTCGCGTCTCAGCTTGGGACTTTATTGCTGTTGGTGCCTCCCACGTTTTTTAAAACCAAGATGTTATGCATATTTTATTCTTCATCCTTGAACCTTTTTTATTCATACCTGCTTGACTATTATGTGGTTTCTTTCATTTAAATTGCTTGAAGCTTAGGTGTGTAGGCTAAGAGTAAGAAGTTGTCAAGTACAAGTGGCTGTACGTTGATGTGTTTAAATGTAGCATGTCTTTCATCTTTCAGGAGCCTGTTATTATACCTTTATGGAACACATTTGCAAGTAGTTTAAGTGGCATATGGAAGGGAGTGGGAGCAGTGTTCTCACCTATCACTGCTCAGATGGAACCCATTGAAGTTGGTAGAAACAATGAGCATCAGTTTGATTGCTACACTCTTTCTCGCATTGAGGCAGTGTCATCCACAAAAGACACACATAAGTCCTATATTCGAAGGGCAGTGAATTGGGTTACCTTGAATCCTCATGGTGAGAATAGACAGTTGTATAACCGTGGAAACAAAAGTAAAGAGACACTTGTACTTGATGGAAGCAAGATGAACCCCACACTGCCAAAATTCGAGTCTTTTGACTTTGAAACAAGTGATGTGATGGAAGAAGATCTTATGGGTATGGAGCCTGGTCTTGTGTTTTTTGAGGTAATGAAACAAGTTATATGTTTTTCTAATGCCTGTTTTGCATATGTCTTACCAAAGAAAATTTCTAGTAGTTTTAATTTTTGTGCTGATTGTGAATTAATTTTATTTAATAAGATGGTAAATAAATTCATAAAATATGCTCAAGCAACAAAACAAAACTACATAAAGCTCAATATCAAGATTGTGGGAGAAAAATTTTGTCGAGCTAGTTTAAGTGTTAATAGTTCTACATGACTTGCTCCTTTGCTTTAATTGTTAATTTAGTTGAACAAAGTCTAGTTTCTTTGACATCACCCGAGATATTATAAGACTAGTTATTGCTTTCATATTCTATAATTGCATCATTAACAATACAAGTGGTGGGTATTGGCTTCAATATTGTTCTTCTTTCTTCAAGCATACATACCATGTCCATGTATTGCTCATGCTTTCGTACTTGTCTAGTTGTATAGATATGTTGGTCCTGGTTTTTGTAAAGAGGAGGGTTGAGACTCCTTTTTGGTTTTAATAAAGAGCATGATAACTTACATTTAAAGATTATATTTATTAATATTTGTTAGTAACCAAAATCCTGTTTTGTAGAACACACCAAATTAAACAAGTACCAATTTTGAATTTAAAGAACTAATCTTCAGTTCCATGCTCCTGAATACCAACTAGTTTTATACTATCTTTTACTCGTGTATGCTTTTGTTAAGCACATGTGCTATTGATCAGGATGGCTCTTATTCAAGGGGTCCAGTTGAAATACTGGTTGGAGAAGTTAATGATTCCAATTACTTTCTATCCCCAACATTCAAGTTTGAACAGGTAAGTTCTTTTTGGTGGTATCCTCAAGATGGATATATTAGAAATGTTATGACTCTTTGGGACATTTAAGTTGTGGGTTGGAGTTGGACCTAAAAGAGAATGGCACTCCAATTAATAATTAAATTCACTTTGCATTATGTTTGGCTCTCAGTATGGTTGGGATTCAAAAAGGAGATCCACTTTTTGCAATTACTATCTACCTTTTTTTGGCAAAACAGGAAACTATTTATTCAGCTTTGACATAGTCAAACGAAGAATATATGATGATTTTGGTTACATGAATTTTTGCGTCAACAAACCTATACAGTTTAGTTACTTGATTACACCTTTTCAACTACATGACTCATGATCACTTGATTTAGCACTTAACCTACATCAATAGAAGTTAGAGATGTCAATCTTAATCCACTTATAAATGGGCTCAATATGTGTTTCTTTTTCTTCCCCTGACAGGTTAAGCAGTCCCAAAAAAAGAAAAAGAAAAAACTTTACCTAATGTGGAGCATGCTAAATTGGTCGAGTTGGTAGTTGTCCAAAATTTATTTTTTTAATACACACAATCTCCTAGCTTGTTTTATTCAACAATTTAAACTATTAATGTGATTATGTTTTTTCAGAAACAAACAATACATTAATTATTAGAAAAAATATGGACAAAAAGCGTTTGTGATTCTACCTATCCTGACCTGTAATAAATAATATGTTTAAACTAGAACTTGTTACTCAACACATCCATCCTTTCACCTCTAGGAAAAATCAGTCGATCCACATCCTCATTGTTATGATCAATATAGGTTTGAAAAATGTCTAACTGTTTCATCTGTTAGTGTTTGGTGAAAGGTTGCCACAAGAGACTTCGCATTGTTCATACCATAGAGTTCAGTGATGGGGGTTCGGATATCCAGATCTTGAGGGTTGCTGTTTATGAAGAGCAATGGGTCAGTACTGCTAATCTTCCTGACAAGAGGTATTGTTAATCACTCCTGTTTTTAATTGCCAACATTTTATCATTGCTGTAACAATATAGTTTTTGTAATCATAGTATCATACAACGCTTTAAAGAGCACTAATAAAACTATAGAAATGTATTTAGAATGGACTATATAGTGTTTACAAGTCAACATGACCTAATTTTAATGTTATTTTACTTCATTTTTATGAATTAACGTTAAAAGCGTTGGGTTGGTCGGTTATATAAGCATAGGCACAAAAGGGGCTTTGCCCTAGCAGTACCCTTTGGCTTTCCAAATGGAAGGTCACGGGTTCAAATCCCTCTTAAGGCGAAATAGGGGTCCTTGGGAGGTCATGGGGTTTTCTAGTGCGGTTTCCTCCTGGGGTAGTGGTGGGGTCTCAACAGAGGTCATAGTAAATAGACCTTGATGACATGACCTGAAAATCAGGGGTTCACACGTTGATATCAAATGCCGTTCAAATAAAAATATAGGCATAGGCATCATGAATTGGGAGTCTTATTGGAAGCAACGTTTCTATTCCTATGCGGTAGAGGTAAGACTGTCTGTATCTTATTCTCCTCAGATCCTATCTTAGCTTTGTTAATAGAGTGGCTGAATACGAATATACGATGATGATGAAGTCAACTTGACCTAACCTGTCCATCTTGTCACACTAATTAAACTATAAAACTTGATATATGGTTACAAAGTATAATTTCATCAATACTTGTAAATGAACAAGGATGGGCTCGTGGGTCAACCTATCCTGACGTGGCTACTTTGACCCGCACAAGAAAATAATCCTTTTTGTCCTTGTTTTGCCCATGGTCACATCTTGCTACCTTTATTAATATAAAGTTGGTTCTCTTGTTGTCTTGTTTTCTTCTTTGGTGCTCTAACAATCCAAATGGTAAAGAAAATTGTATTGTTACTAATTTTACCTCTTTTTTTTTTGGCAACACAGTGACGTGGACTTTGACGTGAAGCCATTTTCTCAACGGAAACGAGTCCAACCGTCAGAATTAACAGGATCATGGAAGGTATTCGAGACAAGTGCCACACCTATCTATGGGGAAGAAACAATAACAGAGGAAAACAACAACGACCCCCCATACGTTTATCTCTGCACAGAAACATTAAAAAAAAGAAACTCACCCGAGAGTGCGGTCTACTTTGGGGAGGAAGAGGTGCTAGACATGGTGGATATCACAATGCTTTGGTTGCCTGGTGGTGTTACAGGTTATGTTGATGTCAGCAAAGATGGAATCTTGTGTATTGGCGTCGGGTGGTATTCGGATGAAGGGATTAATCTTGTTATGGAGCGGGATTATGGGACCGATGGGAAGCTTAAGGAGGTTCGATCGAAAACCGAAGTTAAGAGAAGGTGGTCCTAACTCCTAACCGCCACCCAAGTCCGTTTGTTCTGGTGTAAATTACCTGTGTACATATGACTCAAATATCATAATCTTCATTCTTCAATTTACAAGCCATCATTTTGTAAAGCAAGTCATAAACATTTATTATTACATATTATAATTTGAAAATTAAAATTTTTTTTTTAACGACAACAGTCGATTAGCTGACATGTTATAGAAGGAAAGACTGTACATCAGTCACATCACCTATATCTTATTAATTCAAGAGGAAATTCGTTAATGAGAAAATTTTCTATTCATTTAAATACAATTGTTTTCATAGAGACTTGAAACCTCACGTAAAAGAACTACACATCACTAGTTTCATTTTATATTTTTGGAACATCTTACCACTTCAGCTGATCCTTTAGGAAATTTTTTTAGCGGCTATAATCAAGTTATTTGAACTTAATTGTACGCACAAGTGCACATCCATTTACTGCTCTAAGTTAGTCGACATGAACACACTATTTACACATAAAGAAGAGTAACTAAATTATTGATGCATCAACAATAACTAAAATTATAATATAATAAATTGAGTACATACATAACCAACAAGACTGACTAACCATTTTGGTGGCCCCACCCATTTGTTCACGTACTATTTTAAACGTAACCCTTTGGTTGCAACCCTTTATCTCCCATAGTGAGTCACGCGATACAGCCCCTGGTTGTAGGCTGCCTTGCCCTAGTGAGTAGGGCTAATTCCGTTGTCGGTCTATTTGCCTCCCGTCCTTCTCTAATCCTTGCTTTTTTTTTTCTTTTTACGTTTTGGGTGTCCGTGATTCAGTTTAAACGTTTAGGGAGCATGGGCCAGACGGCCCGATATATTATTTTGCCGGATTCAATGTTTAGAGGGCCAAAAAACAGATACACACATATATTTCAAAAAATCGGGTGTCCTATTTTTTATGTGGCCTCAAGCCCTAGCTTGACCTATTTACACTATTGGGCCGGCCCTGATAACCAATGATGATAATTTATAATAAAATAAAAAATTACACCTAGATGGATAATTAAACCCAAAACTCATCCATAAAACTATTAAAATCACTTGGAATTAATCTCTTCTATGATTAGCTTACATATATAATATGTAATAATAAATAATAATAAAATAACATTTAAACATCAACTATAAACTAAATATACTGTAAATTAAGCATAAATCAATCATGAAATTCAAACAAAAAGGGAAAATTAGCGATGAATGATAATAATCACAACAATTTAATCAAAAAATATCAACGTATAAGAGAGGAATTTCAATACCCATAAGTCAAAATTTAATAAAAGTCAAAATATCAAATGAAATTAAGTTCAAATCACGATATTGTGGAAGTAACAGTAGTGAGTAACACACACCAAACTTGCTCTCAAAAAGAAAAAGAGGAAAATCCGCAAGAGTGACAATAAACTTGAAAATATCAAATATTCAATATCGCATGAATCACTGACAGAATAGGTTGAGCCAAAAAACACTCTAATTTTTTTTTTTTTAAAAAAAAACTAACGTGTTCAAATATGATTATAAAAAAATATGTTAGATTTTTTAATATAATAATGATTAGGCGACTATGTGCATTAAGATACAATTTTGGCGCCTTCTGAACCGTTTTGATAGAATGAATTCGAGTCAGGGTAAATGTAAGTTAAGATGAGTTTTAAACAAAACTAGTTGTGTTTAAATGAGTCGTTTTTATCAATTTCGTTTAAGTTAAAATGAGTTGTAAATAAACAAATAATTTATTTTCATAATATTTAGTAATTTTATCATCAAGTATATTATTAATAATTGTTACCTATTTAAATTTATTTTATTCTCATAGTTTTTTAGTTATCCATCATGACCCGTATTGTGTTAAAGTATTACCAATTTTAACCCGTTTTTATTTTATAATGCTTCATATTTCAACCGAAAATACAAAAATTGTTCACCAGACCGACCCAAGTACCTTGTTTTGGGCCAAGATTGCCAGGATTACCTCTAGCTATATTTTTTATTTAACCCATTTGGGATATAAAGGTAACCTAAATTAACTGGTTGATGCCTAAAATATCCTTACGAAAAATAAGTTATCGGAATCAATTATATCCAAGACACTACACCAAAGATTTTTGTAAATTATTAGTGATTAAAGAGACCCTTTTGAATTTTTGACCTAAAGAACCCTGAAAGGAATTGATGCATTTATTAATTGAAGCATGATGGTGCTAAAAAATGGTAAATAAAAATAATTTGAAAAAAATAGAGTTTGAGGACTTTATATATGCTGCAAGTATGTAAATCATCTGTTTAAGAATATAACAAATCAAGATTATGTTAGTTAATGCAAATTAGTGTGTCCTTGCAAAAAATGGTTCATTTTTTGTGATTTAAGGGGGTTTTTGGATGTGTGTTTGTAAAAGTTAATTTTGTGACTTGCAAAATTAGATTATCAGTTGATTAGAGTAAGGGATAGGTTGGTAATAATTATAAATTAACATCAATAATTAGTTTTCTTACAAAAATGTCGTACATGTTCCTTCTATTCTAATTCTTTTAACCCTAAAAATTTAGCAAATTATAATCATACCATAAAATTTTCATTTGGTTTCCCACATTTCCATAAAAAGAATGCATCAACAAGGCTTGTTAAAGTACATATAAATCAACATCTTTATCTTCTAGAAGAGTTGATACAAAGCTTAATCTAAAATTAGTTAATGCTTGAATATATATAGAAAATGAGACACATGATAAGAAAAAAGAGATATATATTTACAAAATATATGTAAATTTTCAATTAGGTAAAATTTTATCAAATATAAAAGTAAATTGAATAAAGATTTAAGTACTAGCTGGTTGCTCTCACTTTTAAAACCAACAAATTACCCACAACATATCATTTTTGTTTCTAAAATCATCTTCCAAACAGATTCAATGAATGTTCTTCAAATAATTTATATATGACTAGTACCTTAAGTAGGCTTTCCACTAATGAAATACTTTTTATTTGTTTTTTTTATTTATATTCACTTTATTTATTATAAATACTACTGAACTTACAATACATGACATATATATAACTTCCAAAAAATTACTTTTTTTTTTTAAAATTTACCATATCCGAGTACTTCTCAAGTACTCTCCACAAAGATCACAAATACTCACAAATATATAGCAAACCGACCTAATAACATTTAGCGACTTCTTCAAGGAGAGATGTGACACTCAAAGATTACTTAGTTCCCGCTTCCTAGCGAGTCAGCACCCAACGGCTCTACAATCCAAAGTCCAAACTCTTTAGTGCTTTACTTTAGAGGTGGGCAAAAAACCCGAAACCTGAACCGAAAAAAGTGGGACATGTTCCACCTTTATCCGGCCAAACCTGAACCAGAACCGGCCAAAACCCGAACCAGAATCGGTTGTTGACTCTGTTGACCGGAACCGGAACCGTTTGAAACCGGAAACGGCCAAAACCCAGCGAGTCAGCACCCAACGGCTCTACAATCCAAAGTCCAAACTCTTTAGTGCTTTACTTTAGAGGTGGGCAAAAAACCCGAAACCTGAACCGAAAAAAGTGGGACATGTTCCACCTTTATCCGGCCAAACCTGAACCAGAACAGGCCAAAACCCGAACCAGAATCGGTTGTTGACTCTGTTGACCGGAACCGGAACCGTTTGAAACCGGAAACGGTAAAAAAAAACCGGTTTGCCACCTCTACTTCATCTCCAAGTCCATTTAAGAGCCCAATACCAAGCCCTAAGCCTGAAATCATGGCGATGGCCCATCTTATAAATCGCTGATGCACCTCGAGCCGACGAGCCCACATGCTACGACATCTTAGCCTCTCAGTGTTCTCTCAGCACCTAGCCTCCTGCCACTGGCTCCTCCTCAGACCACCGCCGACGCCCGGCGAACGACGCCGTTTTTGCTTCCGCTTCACTGTGTCTTCCTTCATTGGAAATCACCGCAACTACCGCCATTCTCCGCCGCATCGCCGGCTAACGCGGCTTCGCCTCTTCCTATCGGTTATCTCCTTCTATTCTTGTAATTTGAAATTAAGGTTTTTTTTCCCTCTCTGTGAAATTCTTCGTTTATTTTACATTTAAGATTTAAGATGTTTCATACGTGATTGTGTTATATGTCAAAATGATTTTCTTTGTTTAATATGTGGATATCATAAAATTTTATTGTTTCATTTTGAAACTATAAATTTTCATGTTAATTGTAGGTTTTTGTGTTCAGTAATAACTTGATTTGATCGTTTCTTGTTAGGAAATTATCTTTTTCATAGTTATGACTGCTTTATGTGCAATGTTTACATGACCAAACCAGTATGACTACAGGGCTAACTCTGTGTTCAGTAATAACTTGATTTGATCGTTTCTTGTTAGGAAATTATCTTTTTCATAGTTATGACTGCTTTATGTGCAATGTTTACATGACCGAACCAGTATGACTACAGGGCTAACTCAAAATTAAACGTATAAACATATAATTAATGTGAATAAATTATAACAATACCTTATTATTGTGTAAATTTGCAATATTAATTAAGTGAAAAGCATAAAATAAACAAAATACAGAGTATAAAGTAATAAATTAATCATTAAATATTTAAATGGTATTTTGAAATGAAAAAAACTGATTTTTTAAAATCCTGTATGACCACTTGTCCGGTTCCTGGTCCAACTGGTTGCTTGCCGGTTTTAAATGAAAGCAGTTCAACCACACACAAGCAGATCAGTTATGTGTTCAGTTCTGATATTGTTTATGTTCAAGTAATTGTTTTAGTGTTCTTTTGTATAAAGGTATATCTTAATATATGCATTATATTCAATTGAATATGCATTATGCTTTATGGTACATGATTTGTATCCCACATTTTCATTCCACAGGAACATCATATTTCAAGTTACAATGATATTCTAAAGCGCTTTACATGTATGGAACTTGCTAAGAGAATTTTTTAAAAACTATAATTATATGCATACTTTGAAGTATTAATTCAATATCATGTACTTTACATATGTTTCTAAAGATTCGTTGTAATTTTGATCTGTATTGATTTATTTTGCTACAGACACGAGTAGGTGAATACTTTGCTTCAGCTTCCTTTGTCTGCCACTGTTAGGCAGCAATGGTGAGTCTTGCTTGTTTGGCATGTATATAATATCTTGTTTTCTTTTTGAAAAGTGGTTCTTTAGGATTTAAAAAAAAGCAAATGGCACCGGAAGGAAGATACATTTTTTGGAGGAAAGATGGTGTCTTGAGGCTTATTTCAATTGCAATTTGCATTTTAAATTGTGTAATCAAGATTTAAGAAATATATATGCATTAGGTTTTTGTTAGGACACATAGCAATGTTTTGGTGTGGTAGACATGTCAGAATATCTTTAACGACAATTGATTCAAAGCTTCAAATTGGATTGTTTGGTACCAACTACAACGTCGGTTTTCAATTATGCTCAAGAAATTCTCCCACCACTTTCCAAGTTATGGAGATCATGATGGAGTTTTCTTTCTTATTTAATAAGGCATAATGACTAATGACTAATGAGAACCAATGAGAAATTCAGAAATAAGGTTTCAAATATCATCAAACATTTTAATCAGTGCTTGGATGTGCATCTAGACCGAGTATTTTGATTTGAAGAATCAGATGATTAGTTGCTTAAAGCTAAGGATAGTTAGGTAAAGTTAATTTTTTTCACAGTAATCAGTTATGCAGACACTACATTGGTAAAAGGGATTGTGATATTAAGGTTCTAAGGTCATACTAATAGGCAGGTAAGAAGATTTGTATGAAAATCCATTAATTGTGATGTATGTAAAATTACCTCCTTTATCTCTAGTTCTAATCAACTAATTATCTTTTTCTTTAAATTGCAATAATCACTTTAAATAATGCACCTTAAACACCCCTTATCAAGTGGTATACTGGTATGTGGCTCATCCATTGATGACTTTTCTACACCGTAGTCCAAACTCCGTTACTCTCAGTCTCTCACTCTCTCTTTGAAATAAATAATCATTTGAATGTACCTTTAATGAAAAAAAGGACCTATTTTTACTTTGATGGGAGAGTCTAAACGTGTTTCTCTATCTCACATTTATCTTATTTGGAAGAAAGGAAAAACAGAAAACAAAACGTAGTTATTTGAACCTAATATGTAGGAATACATAATATATAAAGTTCCTTTTTTGTTGTAAGTTACTAAGTTCTAGTTTTATTGAACCTAATATGTAGGAATACATAATATATAACATTTTTATTTGACTTCAGTGATTTTTTTACTCAGTTTGGTATTGGGACTTGGTAATTTGAATCAATTGTAGCTTCTCAGTGACCTTGCATTTGGCTTGAACTTGTCAAGGAAGCATTTTATTTTCAGTTTAATAATGCTATGAGATATTTGACAAAATATAGTCATGTATTACTTCATGACAAGTCATCTGTTCAAATTTATATGATTTGGGAATTTATTAGTAATTTCTGCTCACTGGCACTATTTAATTAAAAAAGACAACAGTGAACTTGAAAGATGTTTGAACCTCATAGACTGCAAGATGGTTTATATTTGTTTCATTTGACGTAATTTTTCTTTATCATTTAAATTATCAGAGCAGGGCATTGCAAAGTTTTTCAGGCACACAATTATGCTGTTCTTCTGGAGGTAAGCATATATGTGAGAGACTTTTTGAAGTTAATTTTAAAAGGGTCACAGTATCTTGCATGCTTAATGGCGGACGTGCTAAAGCTTCAAACTTCAAGCCTCTAATAACCTATTTTCATTTAGGAAGCCATATTAATCGCTCCTATTCAGCCCTCTCTTTTCAACCACTATTTCGAAGTAGTTCCCGAGATAACATGTTACCAGTGAATTCAATTAGTTATGGTCTAACCAATGGTGGATTTGGATTTTTTGCACCCTATAAAGGTGTTATTTCCAAGAGGCTCTTTGCTCAGATGCCAGGAGCAATATTACCAAAAAATGTTGTCGGTGATGGAGAAAAAATGGCAAAAAGCTCATCTTTTCTTGCATTTAATAAACATTGGACACCATCTAAGAAATTGAATCATAAGAAGCGTTTGGGAATTGAAGAAAAAACATATGCTAAATCTAGTTTAAAAGCAGTTGAGAACAATGATATATATACGTTGAAAGATCCACTTGTTGAAGATGGCAAGACAGACGGGAGTGTAGTCGGTGAAGATGAATTGGCCAACAGTAAACCCAAAAAAAAGCGGAAACCCAAAACTAATAAAAGTCAAGAGAAGTCTCCTGTCACTTTTGAGGAACCGACTCCCCAAGCAAGTTCTACAAATGTTTCTCGTTCAAAGAAGTCAAAGTCGGAGACTCTTGCTTCAGAGGTTAGTAAAAACTTAACTTTATATGTAAGCATAGCTATATGTAAGGGTGGCAAAATGGGTGGGTTGGTAACATGTCAAAACATGTAATTTTTTTGTACAGGTCAAAAGCAATCATGTCAGATTGGGCCATTGGGGTAATGTAACACATTTATTGCTCAAAAGTTCTAATTCTTTTATGAAACAACTTATGTGCCAACTTGGATTACAGACATTTTATTTCAGTGATAATCTATTTCTTTGAATAAAAAAATTCAGTGGTAATTATAATTCTTTGAATAAAATGATTTTGAAGGTTTATACTTTTATGCATTATTAAAAAGTAAATTTCGCGTGAATTTGACCCGCTTGACACTTTTTCTTGTAAACTGACTCTTATGCTTTTACTTTGACCATTAAATTTAAGACATAAGTACATAACCGAAAGACCTGCTCATAAGTAAATGGAATGCTAACATTTTCAGGTTAGTTCAAATGGAAGGCCCACTATTGAAGTGAATTTGGAAGAGGAACAATCCAAAGGTGCAACAAACAAGACCAATAAGAGAAAGCCCAAACCTCAGCCCAAATCTTCTATAAAATCAAACGAGACAGTGCAAATATCACTTGCCACCGAATCACCTTCAAATTCACAAATCAATACAAGTGTCAAGAATAAGACAATTAAGCCCTTGTATCCTCCCACTGGCAAATCTGTTGTTGTGGTGGAATCTGTGACAAAAGCAAAAGTGATTCAGGGGTATCTTGGGGATAAGTTTGAAGTTCTTCCTAGTTATGGTCATGTAAGGGATTTGGCTGCTAGGTCAGGATCTGTTCGACCTGATGATGACTTCAGCATGGTTTGGGAGGTTCCTTCTGCTGCATGGACTCATCTTAAAAGCATTAAGGTCGCATTAACCGAGTATGAAATCTTGTTCTCATGAATTCTAATATTTAATGTTGAGTAAAATGCCATTTTAGTCCCTATGGTTTGACAACTTTTGCCATTTTAGTCCAATAGTTTAAATTTTGCGATTTTGGTCATTATGTTTTTATTTTATTGCCATTTTGGTCATTATGGTTTCCATTTTATTGCCATTTTTGTCCAATTAAAATTAAACTTTTGGACTAAAATGGCAAAAATTACTAAACCACAGGGACGAAAATTGCAATAAAATAAAACCATAATGACAAAATTTAAACTATTGGACTAAAATGGCAAAAATTGTCAAACCATAGGGACTAAAATGGCATTTTACTCTTTAATGTTCGTTTTTCTGTTAATATAACAGTGTATACCCAATATTAATGTTTGTTTTTCAATAAATTTAATAGAATATACCCGATATTAAAAATTTTCAAGGTGGGTTGTGATTTATCTCAAACGGGTTGAAGAAAAAAAATTAACTAAAAGGGGATTATGTTGAAAGTTGCCCAAAGGAATAAAAAATGTGGTTCATAAGTGTTATGACAATGGAGAAAGTAGTAATAGGGATGGAGCCCCCTAAAATACCTCTATCTCTAAGCTATTATTTGCTGAACAAATACTGACCAACATTATTAATTGAAACAGGATGAAGGCTTGGAGTTTGCATACATGTTTCTCTATCATACCCAATTTTTTTGGTAGACATACAAAATTTTCATATCTTTTTTTTTTGAAAACCCAAAAATAGTTACTTTTAAAGTATTAACAATTTGAATTATGAGTGCAAACACAGTTTTTAGATAAAAAAAGTAAGTCACGTGTAATGTAACTGACATTGTGTACTGCTAGATACTATTAACATGGTGTAATTGTGTCAATTTTGATGTCACATATCTGAAATCTGTAAATGATGTATCCTTTGCTATGCTCATTTTTGTTTATGTTTCTACCAAGTACCAACTGTAAGGCTTTATTTGACATCGGTTAATTATGTTTTTTCAGTTATCATGTTTTTGTATTGATTTTCATTTTTTTTTCCAGAACTGAAAATCTTATCCTTGCATCTGATCCTGACCGTGAGGGTGAGGCTATTGCTTGGCATATCATTGAGATGTTACAACAACAAAATGCTTTACCTGACAGCATTAATGTAGCCCGAGTTGTTTTCAACGAGATAACTGAATCCTCCATCAAACAAGCCTTACAGGCTCCAAGAGACATTGATTTTAACTTAGTTCATGCTTATCTTGCCCGCCGTGCTCTTGATTATCTAATCGGGTTCAACATTTCACCATTGTTGTGGCGAAAATTACCCGGTTGCCAGTCTGCAGGTCGGGTCCAGTCTGTTGCTTTAGCTCTGATATGTGACAGAGAGACTGAAATTGATAAATTTGAACCACAAGAATATTGGACTATTGAAGGCTATTTTAACCACCAAAAGGGTCCTAAAAACTTCTTGTGCCCTTCACACTTGACACATTATGATTCTAAAAAGCTAAGCCAAATGTCGGTCACTTCTCGTTCAGAAGCAAATGATATTGAAAACATGATTAATTCTTCGAAGTTCAAAGTCATTGGATCGAGTAAAAAAAACTACAAGAAAACATCTTCACCTCCATATATTACATCTACTCTTCAACAAGATTCTGCAAGCAAACTACATTTTCAATCATCATACACCATGAAACTTGCTCAAAAGCTATATGAGGGGGTTAAACTGCCAGATGGTAAATCAGCAGGATTGATTACATACATGAGAACTGATGGATTGCACATGTCTGATACAGCTGTTCATGAAATTCGTTCATTTGTTAAAGAAAGATACGGGCAAAATTACATCCCAAATAATGCTCGGAAATTTTTTAAAAAAGTTAAAAATGCTCAAGAAGCCCATGAAGCAATTAGGCCTACAGATATAAGAAGACTTCCCTCAATGCTTTTTGGAATTCTTGATGAAGATAGCTTAAAGTTGTATACTTTAATATGGGCTCGTGCAGTTTCATGTCAAATGGAACCTTCGGTTACCGAACAAATACAAGTCGATATTGGGAATGCTAATGGGTCGATTAATTTTCGGGCCACAAGCTCAAGAAAAGATTTTCTAGGTTTCCAAGCTGTATATAAGGATGTTGAAACTAAGATAATAAAAAATGATGAAGATCATGAAGATGAGCATAATATGTCATTTGAGGCTCTTAATAATTTGAAAACTGGGGATCAAATGAGTCTTGGGAAATTAGACCTTAAAGAACATCATACTCAACATCCACCTCGGTATTCGGAGGGTAGTTTGGTAAAAAAGATGGAAGAGCTTGGTATTGGTAGACCGTCTACATATGCGACCACAATTAAAGTTCTGAAAGATAGAAATTACGTGACTTTAAAAAACCGGATACTTTATCCTGAATTTCGCGGGCGTATGGTTTCAGCATTTTTATTTCATCATTTTTCTGAGGTTACTGATTATAGTTTTACTGCTGATATGGAAACTGAACTTGATAATGTCTCGGGGGGTATGACAGACTGGAAAGGTCTTCTTAGAGATTATTGGACAAGATTTAGCAAGTACTGTGAACGGGCTAGTAATGTTCATATTCATCAGGTTGAGAAAATGTTGGAAAAAACATTTGGTGAATTTTTGTTTGCTTCTCTTCCTGATCAAAGTAGAACATGCCCAAGCTGTAAAGAGGGTACTTTAATTTTCAAAGTTAGTCGATTTGGTGCAGGTTATTTCATTGGTTGTGATCAACATCCTCATTGCAAGTAAGTCCTTTTTTATATAAACATCACATAGTCTTTGCTAATTTCTCGTTTTTGATTGCATGAAAACTATCACAAAGTTTTATAGCTTAACTGTCAAATGTGGCATCTTGATAGACAACCTTGACAATAATAAGTTTTTGTAGGTTGAGAGTTGGTGGCAAAATGGGTGTGTTAGGTTGGGTAGCGAGTCATAACAGATAATATTTGTATGGGTTAACCCGTGAATTTATCCCCAAACTTTGAACTTTCTACATAGTAGTTAGTGTGTCAAATAATATTCTGCAATTATATTATATCAATAATAATATTTTATACAGGTATATTGCTA
Organism: Mikania micrantha; assembly: GCA_009363875.1. Taxonomy (NCBI): domain Eukaryota; kingdom Viridiplantae; phylum Streptophyta; class Magnoliopsida; order Asterales; family Asteraceae; genus Mikania; species Mikania micrantha. Next base: position 49,280,841 of record CM018689.1, on the reverse strand, counting down.
AGACATTATATGGTGAGGATGATGACGATTCAACCCCAGAAAACGGGCGAGCTGTAGAAGAGCCAAAGGTTCTTGGTCTGCATCCTGACTCTAATGAAAAGGTTTACATCTCTCTTTGTATCATTTTTGCTTCTTAAACAAATCTTTTGATATATTTTCTTCCTTTTATAATTAAGTGTAACATAAATTCATTTAATTACATCTCACTTTCTAATGTTGCTCTGTTTTAAAAATCAAGATTCTCTTAAAGGATGGCCCGTATGGTCACTATGTTCAGCTTGGTGAAGACAAAAAAGGACACTTGCCTAAACGAGCTTCTGTTTCCCAGGTATATCGACTAGTTTGATGAATCACTGAACTAAATCTCGGAGCAACTTATTATTCTGCCATTTACAAATCCTAATTCTTATTAAGATATTTGATATATGATCATTGATGAGTTGTTAATGAACTGCATCATTTGTGAATTGTTGAGTGGGAAGCTTCTTTGTTTATTAAATAAAAATGAACATGAAGAAGATTTTATGAAGAAAATTTTATGTTCACTAGTTAAAATGAATAGTGCTGATAACCCATGTATAAATATTTTGAGTAAACCAATCTACCTACTCCGCTTTGTGAGACTTGAACCCGCATCACCTTGATGGGATTCAATACCAATTGCCAATAGACCAAGTGGTCGTCTACAAAACAAACAAATATGAACAAACATAAGTGAAAATTATTTTTATTTATATTTGAATTAATTTGTTTATATGCTAGATTCTAATATATCAAGTACTTTGGTGTATGATATGATACTTATTACATGTGTTTGATAATTATTATCTCCATTTATAAATTTTAAATTCAATGTAATGTAAACACAGATTTCAGATATTAGCTCTATTACTGTGGAAGATGCTCTCCAGTTGCTTCGTTACCCCATCACTTTGGTATGCTTTTATCTTAATTAAAAATGTTGTACATGCCGATTTTTGGATATAGTTTGCCTACCCGTTGATCTGCCTATTTGTAAAACTAAGAAGTTTCTAGTCAAATGGGTCAAAAGTCGCCCAATTTTTGTTTCTAATGCATACAATCTATTGAAATATTAAAGTTATTAAATTCATATTTTTAGAATACTGTTTAAACTAATCTATCTGGAACTCTATTAGGGAAAACACCCGGATGATGGCCTACCAGTGGTGCTAAAGCTCGCAAGACATGGATTATCGGTGAAACATAGACGTACACAAGCACCAATACCAAAGGTATGTTAATCTAGTAATATCTATCTGCTCATCAAAGTTCACAAATATGTTTTATCATGAATTAGTAGTTCATTAGATGATATGGGTCGGATAAAAAACTAACTTCCAAGGGAAACGCTCAAATGGGTAAACTGGTAAAAAATTGTTCAAGTATATATTCTAATGCATAAAAGTTAAATTTATTAAAAAATATACAGTAATAATAGATATTAAATATCTATATAATTTACTGAAAAAGGTGATGTTGCATTTGCGGTTCAAGCCACTTTGTTTTAACAGGAACCCATTGACCCATTCTGGGCCCTTACTCAACTTTGGACAAATTTTTGACCAGTTTCAACTCATTCATTTGTACGCCTTAAATAATACGTGCTTGACAGTTTTTGATCCGTTTGACCGGGAGCTATTTGATACAACAACAACCTTACCCAGTATATTCTCACTTTTCAGTAGGGTTTGGAGGGGAAGGATAGTTACAAACCTTACCCCTATCCCAATTGGGATAGAGAGGCTGCTCCGAAAGAGTCTCCGGCTCAAAGTTATCGTTTGAAGTTGATCATACCAATGATTTTAACGTTATTTTCACAAAATAATTAAAATAACGTTAAAATTAGTGCACTTTACTTTTGCCCCTTAAGGGCCCACACACATATATATTATATGCGTGCATCGCAAATGGGGCGTCCGGGAGCTATTTGATGTTTCCAAATATCCATTTTTCTTGTTTGCCCATATAAAGTTGTCTATTTTTAACTTTTGAATGTGAATGCAGAACACAAATCCGAATGACATAACCCTTGAGAAAGCTTTGAAGTTTTTGACGGGTAAAGATGCAAAGCAAACTGGGCGACCAAAGAAGAACAAAGATAAGGAACCTGTTGAGGTTTTGTAGCTTTAGGTGTATACATGTCAGTATGTCACAAAAAAAAATAAAAATAAAAAATAAAACTATCATTATATTATTTAATGATTTATACGGGTTTGTTTTTGTCGTCTTGAGCAATTTTGTTATCTTTGTTTATTTACAACTGCATTGATTCGTGCAGAATTGTTGTTTAGTGGCACATTTCATTCCCATGTATCAGGCTCATTTACATGCTTTTGGTATGTTACTAACAAACATCTGTTATTACTACTATCTATACAAAATACAATTATGAACAGTGATATACAACTTGTAAGGCACAGTAGTACAAGTTTCCATGCGTCAATTCTTTTGTGTTGTCCTTTAGCCACGTATAAACCCACTTACTTTAAAATTTGGCATCTTTGACTTCACCACCCATCTCCAAAGTTGGCATTCACCTGCAATGGCGGCAACCATCAAGGTTCGAATCAGCAGCTTTTATCATTTTATTTATTTTTGGTTTTATTTAATTAATTTTGTTATTGCTTTTATTTCTGCTGACATTTATTTTGGTTTTTTATTTTGTTCCTCGAACAATATCCCGTTTATTCATTAGTGTTATTTTGCTTCTCTTTTGTTAGTTATCGATGTGAAATAATGGTGTTAAATAATTACAACCCATGAGTAATTTTTTTCTTGACACTTAATAGTTTGTTTTATGATCGTGTCTTCTCTTTTGGGTTTATTATATAAATGAAATGAGTATGTTAAATTTGCGCGGCAACGCGCGATACAGCGTCATCTAGTTTAAAATAAATTTTATATAAAAAGATAAACTTTCTGTTTTTTTTATTAAATCTCTCTTAGCAAACTTATTTGGGTTATTTTGATGATCAAAACGATCATGATAAACACTTCTACAAAATACTTGTTAGATGAAGCAAGAGAAAACATTAGTGTCGTTAAATATAAGAGGGCATCTAATGCGTATTTGGTGACTGGCGCATGCCTGACGTGGCTCATTGCACGTCCGGCGGATGCGGTGGAGAAGCTGCCGGATTGCACGTCTTCAAGTGCGTTCAAGTGCAAAAGAAAGTGGGGCCCACCTCAATTAAAATTAATTTTTTTAAAAGGTAACAGGTAAAAAATCAAAATTTTTTATTTTTAATTATTTAAATATATTTTATATTTATTTATTAAATATTTTTTACATTAAAAAATTATTTGTATAAAAGAAAAATAAAAAATGAAATGGTGATGTGAAAGAGAGATGATGCATGTAAAAATGATGTGTAGGAAGTTGGAATAAAAAGAGGAATGAGGAAGCATGTGAGAAGAATGAATAAAAAACTGATCCAATAGTGATAACTAGAATATGTAACAAATATAGTTTTTAGCATTGTAGGAAGTCTAATGAGAGAGGTAAATGGTCATTGTAAAAATGTGATTTTAAATACAACTTTAAAACCAAAAAGACTTCTAGCCTAGTGGTATTGCGATAAAGGGGAGAAGGTGCACCTCATTGAGGTCAGGGGTTCAAACCTAAGAAGGGGAAATGATTTACGGATTTATCCGTTTCCCATTTATCTGATTGGTGGAGGGGTGACGACTAGAACTGCTCTTGAATGTTTGCCTGTTTAAGTTTAAATTAGTCGTTCAGTCTAAAGCCGTTTAAAAAAAAATACAACTTTAACGCTTAAAATGCGATTTTGAGTAAAACCTCAAATCTCAATATACGATGTGAGATACCTTTTGCACGAGAAGTATTACTGAAAAATGAAAATGTTCCGTAAAAGGACGAAATGGGATAAAAGTCCTCTTATGGTTTGATGGAGATCAGGCTTCAAATACAATTTTTTTTTGCAAATGTTTTTCTCTTTTTAAACTACCCTTAAATATTTTACTCTAATCTAAAAAGATTCTGCATCTTGGTTTATATTAAACTATATTTATCACTTGCAATACAAATTTAAATGAGTGCTGTTAGGGAGACACCATGGTGGTTTCTTGAACACCATCCATACGGCTCGTAATAGCCCTACACTGGTCGTATGGATATTTTAATTCCGACAAATTCTGACACATCACATCACATCATCACATCACATCACAGGATTGTCATGTTCTTGAGACGCCAACCATACGGCCCGTATAGGGCTTATACTCCCCGTATGAAAGTATAAATATAAATATAAGTATAAATATCAATATCAATATAAATATAAACATAATTATAAATATAAGTACAAGTGTGTATATATATATAATGTTAATACCTCGTGTATTACACGTGTTAAATAAACAAATATAACGAAAAATTATCAATAATAATTTAGAAAATATAAGATGATTATAATATTATTTCTTGAATATTAATACTTTAATGTAGTAAAAAATATTTTTAACAAAATGCTCGTATCTGTGAAATGAAAAACGATATTTAGCAAATTTATCTAAAACCGTTCAAATTTATTTACGTTCAAATAACTATTATTTTAAAATAAACGTTTAAACACGATTACGTTATAATAATGTTTAAACAAAACATTTAAACGATATTACATGTATATCTCTTTTATAAAAACAATTATATATACCGGTTATAAAAACAAAATTATGAAAATCATAGTATTTATTTAAAAAAAATAGTCATTTAAATTTAAACGTTTAAACGTCGCTACGTTAAAATAAATTGTCAAACAAAACAAATAGACAATATTATTAAATAATTACGTTAAAATACTTATTATTTTACAACTAAACGATCCAAAACAAAATTACGATTTTATAAAATAATTATTTTAAAATAGAGATTATTTTATAACTTAAAGATTAAACAATTAGACGATATTATAAGTAAATTAACGTTAAACACATACGTATACCGGTTTTCAAAGCAAATTACGATTTTATAAAATAATTACGTTACAGTAGATATTATTTTACAACTTACAGATTAAACATGATTACATTAAAAACTATCTTTCAACCATCCAAACACTTAGACGATGTTACGATATCACAAATAAGCTAAACATATATGTATATCGGGTGTAAAAACGAAAGTTGTAAATTTTCAAATGTCCATACTACCCGTATAGGCCAATACTACTCGTATGTGTTTTTCAGCTGCCAGACATCTGACTGACAAAATCTGACACATTCTGACATCCATACGGCCCGTATAGGCATATACTGTCCGTATAGGAGCATATGGTGTTAACTGATTTGCAGGTGGTGTCCAAATAACCAGCCCCATTTAAATACCTTAAAGTACCCTCAACTTAAAAAAGTTCAAAAACAAAATTTTGTTAACTAAAAATTAAAAATACGTACAAGTTAAAATTAAAAACAATAATATAATAAAAATAAAACAAAACTAAACATACATTTTTAAATAACTAGAAATATTAAACCACTCGTCATTTGAAACAATGATATCCAAGTTTATTTCCATGTGTTATGTTAGATTAAATTTAAGCATAAAATATATATTTGTCTTAATCCGCATATTCAAAATGATTACATTATCAACTACTATAATAGCCCAAAAGGCAAAAGATCATGTATGTACAATGATAACATTATTAGGAGTGTTTATCGGATCGGATAACGGTTAATTCGGATTATTCGGATCGGGTTGTTCAGATTTGAAAATTTCAAGATCTTGTCTAAACCCGACCCGATTTCGAATTTTTTTATATCCGATCCGAATCTACCCGAATAACCCGGAAATTTAACACCCTCGTTTTGACTCGGGAACCAACTCAAAAGAAAAAAAGCATTAACGTATAAAGAGTCGTGACTATAAAACAAACATATTATGAGTAAAGATGTAAAACAAAAGAAAAATAAACTAAAATACAACACTTGGAAATGAACTCACAAAATTGCGGCGGGTTATCACAGTTACACTCCATTGAACACTATTCATATGAATTCATTTTGTATAGATAGTAATAATAATTTCAATCTCGAAATAATAAACAAACAAACAAACATATCTAGTATATTCTTATTGTTTAATAGGGTCTGGGAGGAATGATGAACACAAACCTTACCCCTATCCAAGTTGGGATAGAGGCTGATCCGAAGGATTCTCCGGCTCAAATTTGTCTTTTGAAGTTGGTCATCCCAACACTTTTAACGTTATTTTCACAAAATATGTAAAATAACGTTAAAATTATTTCAATTTTATTTTGGACTTTTGAGAGCCCACACATATACATATTATACGTGTGAACCAGAAATAGGGCCGAATCTCAAAATAATAATTTTGTTAATTTAACGGAACTGGGTCCACACACACGTTATATGTGTTTCCCCTCTATATTTACTTTACACACACGTATGTTTCCTCTCGACAGGAAGAAGAAAGGAGCACCGGGCCACTGGCTCCTGCCGGCATGTAGCCGGCAACCTCCGATCGTATCTCTGACGAACCTCCAACCAACACCGGTAATCACGATGAAGATGTTTTCAAGGTACTAGCTTCTCAATGTATTTAATCTAGGTGAAGATTGCCACCTCTACTTTGTTTCATTTGATTCTAAACCTCTTCAAAATAAACCTTGTTTGGTTTTTAACTAACCAAACTACATGTTTGACCGAGTATTCTAATAGCTAAAGGAGTTAAGTTTAAACAATCGTCTTCACGTTCATTCAGCTGTCCGTCAAGATCAGTTTAATTATAACTTGAAAACACAATGTTGAGAAATTTAAATTACAAAAGTTATACAACTTTTAGGACTACCAGGAGAACTGTGAGCAAAAGGCCTCCCAAAGTCACTAGCCCTGTTTTCAACCTTTTTCATATAGGAGTCTCTTTAGCTACTTCATTTTGCACTTATATGTCAAGTTCCAAATTTTTAATGCAATCGAAAACAACTGATCTCATCCAAGATTGAAAAACATTTGCAGCCATTAATGCCGATTAATCCCTACGCAGTTTTTACCTTAATCCGAAATACTTATACAATAGCCAAGAGTGGTTGAACCCAAGAAGAAGAAATGGCAAGAGGGTTGATTTCAAGTGCAAGTATTGTGACTGAATACAAGAGGGTTGATTTCAAGCACTTCAAGGTGGTTGAACCCAAGAAGAAGAAAATAAAAGAATTAAGTCTAAATATCAACTCACATGTGACTGAATCTTCTGCTCTTTCACCAAGAAGAGAAAGATTCAGATATGAACTCTAGTGATACTGAGTCTTCTTGGATTCCACCCAAGAAGAGGAAGATAGCCCTGGAAATCAACTATGGTGGGGCTGAATCTTCTGGGGTTCTATGTGCTTTGACACCGAAGATTTGGAGGTTCCTAACAACGATGATATTTTCCCAAGTTTAGATTTATTAGTGAATTCGAAGGTCACAGGGGATGATGATTCAAAACATGTCACTGGTTTAGTTATTGGGTGGTTCATCTTGGGTGCTAGAGTACCTCTTGATGTAGTTAACTCTACCTATTTTCACAACATGGTGAATCTAATGTAATTGCTTCAAATGGGCCTCAAGTCGCCTGCCCCTCTTATCATGACTTGAGAAGTTGGATTTTGAAGGAAATGCTTCAAGAAGTGAAAAGTGAAGAAAACCAATGTTGTATATATTTGTTAGATATCTCATATACTGGAATCAAATAAATATAAATCAAACCTGGAATTTGAATCTTCTTGAACGCAACTTACTTGAATCTTCTTAAACACAACTTGGATCAATCTCTGAATCGTATGAAAACTATCAGATAAACCTATTTGTGGGTTACACAATGATTTATCGGATTAGACAGAGATTACTGCACTCTAGAATTTGATTCTATAAATTTCTGTGTGATGAAAATCAATTGGATTGATGATTTGTGTGTTTCATCGAAGGAAACAAAAGAACCAAAGAAAAAATATGAATTCTTTCTATTCGATGGATTTCATATTCTGCATATGTTCCCAATATATATATATGGCCAAAGTTCCATCTAATGGAACCGCCAAAAATGGCAGTTACCCTTCAACATATATATACATACATAATATATATAACATTAATTTATTGAAATTAATTATATACAATCTTATTCATACAACTGAGTCCGTACTCCTACATCTCCTAGCTCGATTGATTACTAATAAGATAATCTCATCGACAAGTTAAATCCGATATCCTTATTCAGTTGATAACACTAAAATTACCAACAACCAATTCATTCAAAGTTGGGTTAAAACGGGATGTTCTATTCTTGCTGATGAGTGGGCCTTAGATGGTAAAGTATTTCTGTTTTTTTTTTTGTGTGCATTGTCTTGATGGGCTCACTTTTGTTAAATATGTTGATGTCACTGATTTTTTGTTCTTAAATTCCATAGAAGAACTATTTGTTTTATTTTATGGAGTTGTGGAAAAAATTGGAGTAAAAAAAAGCGGTTTAAGTTATTACAAAAAAATAAGGAAATTTACCATGAAGTAGGGAAAAGAGTAGCTGCTTGTTACCCTTCCATTTTTTGGACCACAAGTGCAACTACATGGATTGATATTATTTTAGATGATTTTAAAAAATTTGAATGGATTAGTAAAGTACTTGAAGAAGCTAGATCTATATCAAGATTTTTATACAATAATAGTTGCCTTTTGAGTTTGTTGAGAAAGGAAACTAAAGGGCTTGATATGGTTGTGGTTGGACCCACAAACAGTTCTACAGATTTCTGCACATTAAACAGGATGATTAGTATCAAAGAAAGACTTTTAGCCATGGTTAGCTCAAATCAGTGGATTATATCTTCTTACTTAAAGGAAAAAGAAACAGTTGATGCTGCGAAATACATCAAGAGCGATTCTTTCTGGAATGATTGCACCAGAATTACCTGTTTAACAGACCATTTAGTTAGGCTTTTGAAAATAGTCGGAGGACCAAGTAGACCGGGAATGGGGTATGTTTTTGTTGAGATATATATAGCAAAAGAAGCAATTAAGCATGAATTTAAAGAAGAATACATGTATTATTGGAAAATTATAGACACTCGGTTAAAAGAACATCCCTAGCTTCCTCTCTATGTAGCTGGATTTTATCTTAATCCAAAACGCATCTACAATAGCAAAATGTTGATAAATCTTGGATGAGATTAGTCGTATATAATTGCATTGAAAAAAATGGAAATTGACATTAAAATGCAAAATGAAACATCTAAAGAGATGGTTCTGTATGAAAAAAGGCTTTGACTTTTGCTAGACCAGACATAAACAATCCTAGTAATCCTAGAAGTTTTATTATTTTTATAATTTGTAATTTAAATTTCTCAAAGATGTGTTTGCAAGTCATAACTAAACAGTTTGTTTATTGACAATTGAATGTTGGTTCTTGTATGGAGGGGATTGTTTAAACTTAGCTCCTTTTGCTATAAAAATAGTTGCTCAAACATGTACTTTGGTTGGTTTAATGATCTAAACCAAACAAAGTTTATTTTGAAGATGTTCACATAGCATCATCTAAATCTTGTCTACTAAGCTTATGAGTTTGCATCATGTATATGTTTTTGACTCTATGAATATGTTTTTGCATAACACATATGTAACATCCCAAAAAGTTACAAAATATAAAAAGAGAGTAAGAATTAACTCACTTGTTGTTGGCCAAATGTCTCTTGTATTTGAATGAGGAAAGCTAACAATCTTTCCCTAAAGGTTTATGTAAAGCATATGTCTTAGTCTAAGTTTAAGTGTTTGCTTAAAGTTCAAATGTTTTGTCTTGGATATATGGCTTTTATGAAATCCCTAATGTTTTAATATTTATAATGTGCAGTAGACTTAAAATATTAGTTTTAGGAATATTTAATTATCAATTGTAATTAAATATTCTTCTTTGTATAAATAATAAATAAATTGAAATACTTTTAATATTCCATTTGTATACAAGTCTAAGAATAATTATTTGGGAACATTTAATTATCAATTAAAAATTCTCATTTGTATATAAAATAAATAAATTGGAATATTTTTAATATTCCATTTATTTATCATACTAGGTCTATGAATATAAATTTATGCCCCAATGGTAATGGTTTTTGGTCATAAGTTATTTATATAGAATGATTGAATTATTCTATGTAATACTTATTGTTTAAAATATTTTGATTTTTTTCTAAAAATAATAATACATTTCATAATCTTCATAATTTATGTTTTAAAATTTTATAAAATTGCTTTTCAAATAGTTTTGTAAAATTAAAATTTGAATTTAAATTAGATCTAAAGAGGTTTATAGTTGGATTTTCAAATAACTTTATAAAGTCATGAGTCATAAGACTCATATTAAATAAAATGTTTATAGATTGTATGTTTTCAAAGTTAACTTATATTTGTTTAAATAAATGTGTAAAATAATCTTATTATTAAAAAGACTTTGAAAGTTAAAGTTTTTCATTAGAATATTGTAAATGTAATTTGAAGATTTAAATTACTTGCAGTTTTTAAAAATTTAAAATAAATATTCTGTTGTTTTATAAATGATTAAAAAGATTTATGTGTTGTTTTCAAAATTAATCTTAATTAAAATGTTTTATTTATATATTTTTTCTAGTACTTAAGACTGTTTTTACATTTAACATAAACTGTTAAAATAAAGTTTTAAGTTTATAAAATTGGCCAGAATTTTCATTTAAAAAAGAATTAAGTTAGAAATAGGTAAAATGGGCATAAAATCGGTTTAGGGCCTCGGGTGGGTTTCGAACCCCAGACCCTTTCCTCATGAGCGGAGCACCCAACCATTGAGCTGTGTTGACTTTTTTTTTTTTTTCTGTATTAATTGAATTCAGTTAAGCCTTATTCAGATCCAGAAATTGAATCCCAAATTGGAAGAACCCTAATCCAAATCAATTTTCAATCCGCTTTATTCGTTGTTTGTGAGGAATCAAAAGCATGGGGCTTTTGATCCTCATGTTCTTACGATCCTAAAGGTGTAGAACTTACTTGATTTGGTGATCGTTTGAGAAGGGTTCGAGTTGCAGTAATGAAGAAATAAGATTAGTAAATCGAATGCAGCTTATAGGAATCCAAACAAAATTTTGTACATTTTCAATTCAAGTGTGCTGAATCCTGATTTTTTCCCTAACTCACATATGAAGTTCACGTTTTAGTTGAAATTGGTATCCTCGTAAGAATTTGATTTATACATGTGTTCCGCTCTTCTATTTTGAGATTATTTTAGACTTTAACACAGCTTTCAATTGGTTTTTTTAGAATGACCCTCCAAATCATTGTTCTAAACAGGGTGTTAAGTAAATATGTTCAAATTATGATCATTTGGAATATACAGATGTTAAATTTGGGTTTTGCATTTCGGTTATTTGATTTTCTTGAATTGATTTCGTAGCATGCATGTTTGTTATACGTTTGATTATAAAGCTTAATGCGTAAAAGATTTGGTCACTTATGCTAATTGCCTAACATTTTTTTGTTATAGATTAACTCATGAGTAGTCCGCTGCAACTCGCGACTAAGATAAAACTAGTTATCATTACAATCTGCACATACAAGGTAATGAATATTCTTTAGGTTAAAAGTGTGCATGAAAAAAGCATTTTAAATTTAATGAGTTTACCTTCATCAAGGGCTTTAAAATCATCTTGAGGTGCTTAAGGTCATGAATGGTGGACCAACCAATTTCTTAACAAACTGATTTAAAGTAGTCTCGTCCTTGCCCATGCCTCCACATTCTTTATGAGGTCATATGAAATAGGATCATGGACTAACTGTTCATTAACACAAAACCTGCATGACAGATTGTATTTCGAAAGATTGTATCTCGAAACATTTTTTCTTTATAAATATATTTTATGTTGAACAAAATATTATTAAAGCATTAAGATTTACATGCGCTTTAGGCTTATGTGGCATTAAACAAGGAAGATGTAAATGACCCTATTTTGTTCTAAGCATGACAAAATGGGTGGGTTGTGTCGGGTGGGGTTACGGGTCAGAACAAGTTCGGGTTAGGATGGGTGTGGGTCAGAACGGGTTTTAAGCAAAATCAATTTGGGTCTAAATAATTTGTTTTTAAAAAAAAAACTACAATTTGGTTTAATTCAAAATGTGTTGTAATTAATATGATTATTTTTAATGATTTTCTCATCAAATATGTTATAAATCATTATTAAACATTTGAATCCGTTGGATTCACATATTTTTAGGTCACCACCTTGACACGTATTGTATTAAACGTTACCCATCTCAAGTCATTTCATGTTATGATGTACCCATTTCAACCTATTATACAATAATTGTTTAACCAAACCAACTCATTTCTTTTATCTAAGTGAAGGCTGCCATCTCTACTTTGTTCCATTTGATTCATTTGATTTGGTTAACCTCTTCAAAATAAACCTTGTTTGGTTTTTAACTAACCAAACCCTAAAGCAGTTAAGTTTACACTATCTTCTGCACCACCATTCAGCTGTCAGTCAACAACAGTTTAATTATAACTTGAAAACACATTTTGAGAAATTTAAATTACAAATTACAAAAGTTATACAACTTTTAGTAGTATCAGGACGATTGTGAGCAAAAGGCCTCTCAAAGTCACCAGCCCCCTTTTCATATAGGAGGGTCTCTTTAGCTACTTCATTTTGCATTTACATGTCAAGTTCTAAATTTTCAATGCAATAATAAACTGCTCATCTCATCCAAGATTTAAAAACATTTTGGCTATTGAAATATTTCGGATTAAGATAAAAACCATTCATATGTATTGATATATTGATATTGATGTGTATGTCTATATATATATATATATATATATTTGTAAAATTACATATAAAAATTCCCATTCACCTACCGTCGAATAATCCCTACGCGGTTTTTATCTTAATTCGAAATACTTAAACAATAGCCAAAATGTTTTTTCAATCTTGGATGAGATCAGCTGTTTAAGATTGCATTGAAAATTTGGAACTTGACATATAAGTGCAAAATAAAGCAGCTAAAGAGACTCCTGTATGAAAAAGGTTGAAAAAGAGGCTAGTGACTTTGGGAGGCCTTTTGCTCACAATCTTCGTGGTAGTCCTAAAAGTTGTATAACTTTTGTAATTTAAATTTCTTAACATTGTGTTTTCAAGTTATAAATAAAGTGATGTTGACTGATAGCTGAATGAATGTGAAGACGATTGTTTAAACTTAACTCCTTTAGCCATTAGAATACTCAGTCAAACATGTAGATTCCTATGAGTTGCATTCGAATTACTAACCTGATTTCTTCACTGCAACTTTTTTCTTTACGTTTTTGATTGCTTTCCTTCTTTTTTTTGTTTTATGTCATGCAATCAGCGCGCATGGTATGATCATTATAGGAGCCCCTTCACTCTAGAAGATTAAATAGCTCCATGTCCGGATGAAAAGCTAACCTGCAGGCAGTGCGGTAAAAATCGGCTTAGGCGACACCTAGGTGCTAAGCGGTGGTTTATTTTGTTGATTTAGCCCTAGATCCATGATTTTTTGAGACATTTCTCAACCATAAGTCCTTAATATATCTATGAGACATCGAATCTAACATCTAAAACATCGAAATCCATCCGCTGAACATCGAAGTCCATCTTTAAACTTTGAACTCGGCTTCGATCTACTTTGATGTTCGAGGTGGGTTTGAACTTTGAAGTACATGAATTAGTATGTTTATTTTTTTAAATTATTTGAAATATTATATAGATTTATTGATATTGATGTGTATATATAATATATATTTGTAAAATAAAATCTGTGGGAATTTATTTGTGCATCATCTTGAAGGGCTAACTTTTCATTAATCTGTTTAATGCAACTGAAAATGACATTACAGGCTCCAACTCTAATAAAGATTTATTTGCTTTTTAAAAAGTTCATTATCATGCTCAGTATATAATTACCATTAGCTAAGGTAAAATATAGTCTGAGAATGGTAAAATATAGATAACCTTATCCCTATCTAGTAGGAATAGAAAAACTCTTATTAATAAAACATTTGGCTCATGATGCCTGAATAACCAACCAATCCAATACTTTTAACGTTATTTTTTAAAAAAATTAAGTAAATAACATTAAAATTAGACAATTATACTTTTTTCTTTGAGGACTGACACATGTATCTATACTATTATATAATGTATACTAGGTTAGTAACCCGTGTATTACACGGGTTGAATCAAAAATAAATTAATAGTAAGTAATGAAAATTTAGAAATTATAAAATGATTTTTATTTAAAATGTGATTAAAATTACACATAAGTTAATACTTTAAGTAATAACATAAATTATCAGTCGTTTTAAAAATGTTATTTTTAAAATAAATGACAAATTTTTACAAAAGTATAGGTTGGTGTCTGCGTGTTCCATAAGTTAAATAATTGAAGTAATGTCTTATGAATTATAAAATGATATTGACATAAAATATGATCGAAATTACATTTAACTAAGAATTATCAATCCAAAAATCGCCGGTAACGCTTGACAGTCGGCTCACTATCTTCGATGTATACGATATTGCCCTTACTTAAGTCTAATAGCCATTTTGCAAAAATAAAAAAAGGTCAAATTAAATGGCACTAGTCTAAATATTTGTATGTTACCTTTTATTAGATTTTAGTTTTTATTTTGTCTTTTCTATTAAATACTAATAATTTTATTCAATTTAATAAATAATATGATTATATCATATGTCATATTTTTATTTTTGTATAAAATGTATTTGATAAAATATACGATCTTTTTATTAAATACATAATTTTAATATTTATTTAACATGCATAATACACATGTTATAACTTATTTAAATAATAAATGAAATTTTTTAACTTAAATTTTTGTTATTTTATATTAAAAAAAGAAATGTATAATTTGAGTGATTTATAAATACTAATTTAATTATAAAATAACACTTGATTAGGTTTGTATATTTTAATGTAAAAATTGTATTTATTATGTAACGAACAAACATTATTTTGTTTGAATACAAACTAAAATAATATTTTACTGCGAGGATATATATGGAGGTTATATATGGTATACATATTTTTAATAATTGACTTTAATGAAGTATTTATAATTAAAGTTTTATATAAATAGCTAACATTTCTATAATTAAATTAAGTTTTTAGTAAATATAAATGAGCGGGAAAAAAGATCTAAAACCTTCTTAATTGAATGACATGTGGCAATGCAAATCCTTTATTTATTATAATGTATAGATAGATTGGAGAGAGAAAGAGAGATGTCTTAATTTTAAGAAATGTATAAGTGATAATGCTTCATGTTCAATCATTGATGCAAGGTATAAAGACTGTAACACGTGAGCGGGACAAACATTTCAAAACCAAACTCATTTCAAAATTCAAAAACTGCCTCTCTCCCGTTTTTTTTTCTCTAGGAGATTGCTCCGGTTTTTCTCCGATTCAAAACCCTGGCTTCTCCGACCGATTCTCCAGGCGATTCAAAACCCTGCTACAGCATCACTGTTGTTCAAGCCTGCCCTAGGCAAGTGGTTCCTTTCCAACCTATTGTCTAACTTGGTGCAGAATCGGAATGGTTCTCGGCTCTCAGGTATGGTTTTCGGCTGTACTAAGGGTTTACCCTTATCCTCGGTCTCCCTTGACAGAAGAACACCACCAAGTGCAGCGGTGTTGGTGGTGGTGACTTGGTGCTTCTGTTTCTCTTCGACAAAGTAAGTATATGAGGTTTTACAAAAGATTTATTTGTATATACAATGTTTTTACATTTTTTATATATATTCAAAAGATATGTAGCGGTGGTGGTGGTGACTTCATGTTCAAACGCATCCAAATTTCAAACGCGTATATACCGAAAACCCTAATTTCATTTGTGGTTTCTTCACTTATGTCTTGAATCTTTGCTTCCTCTTCTTTGGAACCCGAAGAAATGTAACTGAGACAACGATTCAGTCCGATTATCCTGGTATGTGTTTGTGACTTTTTTGTTTATGGCGTCGTTGTATGTTGGTTTATGATCGCAATTGCCTCCACCAATCCATTAAATTGGACCTGATTTTTTCACTCTGTGATTAGTAGGTGTTTGTGCACATAAAACTACAAATTAGTTGTATAGAACGGATTAATAATAATTGAGTGTAACATATGAAGCTATAAATTAGCTGATACAGTTCACATACTGCGGGAACACTTTTGATGCAGTTTCAAGGTCAATTTTTTTTAAGAAGCTTATAATTAGTTGATAGTCTTTGGTTAAAGTTTGGTATCTTTCATTATGTCATCTGTATTTCTATGAGAGCAAATAACTGGTGTATAAAAAAATTTAGTATGTATGATGGAGATGAAAAATGCCAGGTATTTCATGAAGACTTAGGTGGTTTAATGTTCCTAAATTTATTTCTTGGAAGACTTGTGTATGTGGGGTAATGTAACTGGTTTTCCCTTTGTATGTGGTTCACCGCAAATTATCATTTGTTTTTTCTATCAAGTGCTTTTAGGTTTTCCATTTGAGTTGGAACAGATCTCATGGGTTGTCTTGTTAAATGTTTTCTATGATGTGCTCACAGTCTTCTTTTTTGCTGTATTTTTTAGATTTATAATTCCTTATTTTCGTTGGGTAATCTAGGACAAAAGACCGATTAAGAAATAGTTTTCTTATTCCTGATTTAACTAAGGTTTTCAAGTGCAGGTTCATATATTGGCATGGTAACTGGTGTTACAGCCATGGTGGGGCCCAACCCCTTTGTCGAGTTTCCAAACATTTGAACAGAGCCATAATGGTGGCGAAGATGTTGATTTGTTTCTGAATATGGCATACGGTTTACTTTTTTTTTTCTGATTTCATGATGGTGAAGTTACAGGGGATGAAACTCATAATGGTATTTCATTCTCTTTAATTTATGAAGGGATGAAAACAAAAGGATGGGAACTTTGGTCCAAATAATATAATTGGTGATAATTTGATGGTTATTACACTGCAGGGAACTAGACATGGATGCTATAATAAGCCAAATGATGATGGTTTTGCACCTCCAGTTATTGTTTTAATGTATCATTTTATATCTCAAGTAAATTTTATATGATTGTAAGTTCCTTTTTTGATGTTTCTATATGAAAAAGTAAGCTGCAGCTAACGATTCTGTAGTTAAATGTAAATTAATGTGTTATATAAATGGGGCACCTAAAGTTGAATATTGAGTTTCTATATGTTATGAAGGGCCTTGGATTTACGAATGGATTTATTACAGGGCAATGGTTAGACTGCCATCTGGCTGGTGCTCTCGGATAGTCGGATTGCAGAGAATCCCAATGGCTTCACTTGGATCATCCAGGACTGGTCAAATACAAAACTTTGATTAAACAAGCATATAACCAAGATTTTTCAAGCAGCGTATACCATTTATGCATCTCTTATTTTACACAATCAGATTTTCCAATGCCAGAAAATGGAGTTCACCTCTGAAATGGATAACACATTGGCATATTAATTAGTTTTAGCCATGTAACATTTTCTGCAGCAGGTGTAGCATATATTCTTTGTATACAACAATATTCTCAATATTGTTTATGCAGATCACTCAAGTTTATGGGTTTTATGATGAGTGCTTAGGAAAGTGGGTTCCCAACATTCCTTTAAGTTTCACTTAATACTAGATCAATGAACTGTGTGACTAACTATAAAATGCCCAATATACCTTTCATTAAATGTTAAGAATGTTGATGATTTTTGAAGATTAGAATGTGCATATAGGAAGTCTTATTTCTATTTTTTTTATCAGCTAAGCAAATTTTTTTGTACTCTTTGCTAGATATTAAGTTGAGGAATTAAAAATCCCGTGCTACTTGGTGGCCCAAAAACTATGACCAGGTATAATCTCATTTTGGTTGTTAATTGGTGATTAACATTTTTTATTATAGTTTAAAAAACTTTTTTAGTGCACAATATAATTAATATGGAGACGTTGGTATAATCCCAATACTACGTTTTTTTGTCAATTGCATCCATTGGTTTTGTTTACCCTATGGTTATTAAGAATGATGGATTTAAAGTCTAAATGTATGATGGTGTATTTGACAGTGATTAACTATTGGTTGCTTAAGAATGGAGATAACTAATTCAAAATAGAAGTGTCATGTTGGATGTTATTTATTGATGACATGATTATTTTGACAAGCTCTAAATCCATATATATCATCACATGATTATTCTATAAGGTTAATTGTTAGACTAGAACAATTCATCTGCTAAGTGAAAATGTTTTATTCTTCACATCATTTTTTTAAATTTTGATTTGGTTTGAACAACAGAGATCAGTCTCATAAGTAACTCATAACAATCGTAAAAAATGTAAGCTTGATTTTGCACCATCCGATTGTTATCTGTATATTATATAAAATCATTAAACTAAAATTTGTTATCAAAAAATTGAATTTGTAAATTTTTCGACCCTTTGATAAGCATTGATGTTTTTTAAGGTAATTTGGTTAAATGAATTTGTAAATTTTTGGAAGTTAATTTTGGTGTATTTGGGATGTTAACAATTATAATCTCATTATAGGCATAAATACTGCAGTTGGATGTGTTCATCCTGTTTTTTAGCTGTTTTGTCATACGTGGAACAAATCCTCAACAAAGTATGTTTTTTCATTTTATTTCATAAATATACTCTAATGGTTTTTAGTCATTTTACTTGTATGGGAATTAGTGGTTTTATGATAAATCCTAATTTTTTCTTTTCAGCTTCAACAGCAACATGATGGTTTAGCTATTGATTCATTGTATATTTTGATTATGTTAATCAAGGTAAGCTATAAATCTAATTTAAAGCCCTTTTACCACTTTTTTGTTTAAAATTTTAGTGATACCAAAGAATTGATAACATATGTAAATGGGCACACAATGCTAACTGATGACCCATTTGACTTTTAGGAAGTCAATAAGGATATACAAGGAGGTTCAAATAATTTAGGTGAGTTCATACAGTATACTACATGAAGAAATTAATACAAAGGTTATTATTTTGCTATTATATAATGATTATGTTAATCTCACTGATCTGGTTGGTGTAGGTTTTGTGCCTACACTACTGAGAGTGAAATTATTTTGCAGCAACCTTATGCCCTAAATCTACCTTGTTGTCTATTAGATATGCCATATAATTCCATATGCTTTAGCTTAAATGTTTCATTCTGAATATTTGTATCTTTTGTTTCGAAATACCATTGACCACCTACCTGTGTAGACCTATTGATCTTTATAGCTGCAAGAGTATGGCGGCCCACCATCAACGGCAATGGTGGCGGAGACTTTGATTCTACTGGCGGTGGAATGTTGCTGCTTAAGGAGTGGGAGAAACAATTGCCCAAGTGACTTTAACTTGTGGTTTATATTGCATTAACTTTTTTCCATATTACTTGCACAAGGGGCAAAGAATACTAGAGTCTTGCTGTAACAGTGTTCAGGTACTACCCATTTGAGATGATGCCTTCAAAAACTGCAATTGCACCCATAAATCCAACCTTACGGCCTCAAGTGAGATTTTTAGTACTTTAACTAAAACTGGAGAAGTTGAATAAGTTATGTATGTATTGTTGTACTAATTTTATTATCCTTCAATTGTTTTTTTAGTATGAGGGTGAAAAGGAAAGATGTACAAAAACTATTTATTGTATCAACATTGATAGTAAGATTACTCATTAAGATGTCTAACTCTTCTTTGATTCAAATTGTGGAGAGGGTTCTATCTAATTATTTTAAAGAATATGAATCTTTCTTTCCGTATGAACTATTAACCATAATTATTGAATTTGCATTTCTTAGGTTTACCAATTGACATTGCTTGAATGCTTGGAGACTCATCATTTTTCATCAAAATTAAAACAGCTTGTATCTTGATTGCTGGCTCATTATTGAATTTAATTTGGAAGTTGGAACATATACATGATTACCTTTTTGAAAAATTGAAACTGATGTTAGCTAGAAACTATGCTTGTACACATAACATAATGAGATAAATTGACATTAAATTTGCCAAGCACAAAATTGTAATTGATTTTTTTCTATTAAATATTAATTGTTACCTTCTTTCTCTATTAAATGGAATATCACTTGTTGATGTTTTTTTTTTCTCTTTGAACTAATTGATGGACTTTAACATTATACAGGAAATTAAGTTTTCAAGGTGATTAAGGTTGAATATTTTTAAAAATATGGGATCATAATTTCGTATGCTTTAACCTTACTTTTTAAAAGTAGGATATTATGGTTGGTGATTTGAAAATTGGTTAACGCCGCCGCATCGCGCGGGTTTCCAACTAGTATACATTATATGCTTGTACCGTAAATATTAAAAAAGTTAGAGAGAGAATATAAAGAGATGTATATGAACGTATAGAAACAAATAGTTTACTTTCATCGTCATTTTTTTTTGACTTCATTGAATTGATATGATATTATAGTATTTTTTGGATGAATTTCTGTACATATTTGAATTATGCAACCATTAAAGATTTGAATTGATTTGATTTTTACTAACATTAAGAGCTGCACTCTAACTAGAATTTTCTTGATTTTCAGGATATTGGAGTTTTGTTCTAGTGTGGCACATTACATTCATGCTAACATATTTGCATCTTTTTTGTTCTCTTTTATAAGATATACAAACAAGTAATTATGTAAAATAAAAAAGTTCCATAAAAATATATTGTGAATTCATATTTAGTACTTTGATTCTTTAATTTCCTTTCCCTTTTAATATTCTCTTGAATCATAAGACATCAATCATCTTTATAAACTACCATATCAGTTTATAAAAAATCAAACAATGTATTTATTTCATAGCAAATTGAGCAACTTCTCTATCTAGACAATTGATCCATGGGGTATAATTCAAATTGATCTAAATGTATATTATTAAATATATTAGGGAAAAAAAACATTTCAGCACCGTGCAACCAATAAGTTCAAAAATGAATGAGACACATTGAAAAAGGTCAAAATCCAGGCAAAACTGAAAGGTCAATTATTCCTTTAGGAAGTTCAGAAATTTCTCCAAGCAGTGCGAGTCTATTATTTCTGATCTTTACATCTTCCTGCAAATGAAATTATGCATCAACAATATATATTTTCTAATCCAAATGGTTAAGCCGTTAAGGCAAGATGAACAGTTCATTGTGATCACTCCTAAAAAACATATTTTAAGATCATGTTGACTTTCAAAAGTCAAACCAAGCATTACCAAAATTTATATACTTTGATGTGGACTTTGACACAATTTTGATGACGCTTACTCAGGTTCTATAATACATGTATTCATAAACAAATTTACTCAGTATATTCTCACTTTTCAGTAGGGTCTGGGGGAAGGATGGAGACAAATCTTACCCCTATCCTAGTTGAGATAGATGAGCTGCTCCGAAGGAGTTCTCGGCTCAAAGTTATCGTTTAAAGTTAATCATCACAATGCTTTTAACGTTATTTTCACAAAATAAGTAAAATAACGTGAAAATTAGTGCAATTTGACTTTTGCAGTTGAGGGTCCATACATATATACATTATATGTATACACTACAAATGGATGGGGCATTAATATGTATTCATATGAAGTGAAAAATGATAATAATTTTTTTTAAGATATTAAGAATTTATTCCATTTGGTGAACTTACCACCATAACAAAGACGTGGGTGAAGAACTCTTCTAGTGGCTGAATCAAGTGCAATGATGTTTCCACAAAATCATCCACCTCAATACCTAAAATATTTAAAAAGAAACAAATTCAAGACTGCAAAATTCTATACATAATTCACTAAAATGATTTAAGAAGTTAAAACGAATACCATTAATAATTTGCTATCGTGCAAACAAGGGGTAAATATGTCATTATATCTAAAACTAAAGGAGATCCTGAAAGTTTACCGGGGTGTATTTTGCTTCTAATAGACAAGAATGCACTCCACAAATTTTTCTCTTCATTTGTCTCAAACAAAGCTTCATCCACCTACAAGAAGCCAATTTTCCAATATTTTTGAAGAGCAGATGATGTTTGATGAAACAATAGAAAAGAAATGGGTGTGTTAGATAACGTGTCAAACCGTGTTACGGTTTGGGTCAACATGGTTTAGGTTGACCAGAAACATTTTTTGTTCATTTTTTTGTGAATGTGTTGTAAAACACAATTTTCACATCCATATGCAATTTGTTTACTCTTTATGTAAGGAGATGTACCTTTGTGTCAATATCGACAACCTTTCCACGAACAATTCGTGTTGGTCGAGAATATGCTTCAACTACTTTCGGCAAAAGCTCCCCTCGTGACAATGCATCCATCTGTATATTTTATGTTAATTTAGGGAAAAAAAATCTACGAAAAAAATAATAACATGCATGTGAAAATGGCAGGAATACTAGTAAAGATTCGGGCATGTCTTGTATAAAACGAAAACGACACCACTGTGGGATGCAGCATGAAAATTGTTGATTATAGTTATTAGAAGTTTAATGTTGTTTATTTGTATTTAGCCCATGAGTCCCAGATAGGTTTCTCTAGGGTTTCTCACTTATGTATATTGAGGGTTTCTTTCATTGTAAACACATTCGGATAATTACCCTTTCTCTTTAGATGACATTCAAATAAATATAAATTATTTTACTAGAACACTTCCATCTAAAAATTACAGATTTGCACATCATCATCCTTACAAAGTATTGATTTTAGTAAAGTTAAATAAAACCGTGACTTGAAATAAAGATTAAAGCATGCTGAGCATCTTCAAGTGACAAAGAAAGTAAACAATTGAATTTCAAAAAAAAAAAAATACACAGAAGAAGGCAAAGGAAAGTAATCGGTTTTGGTTGCTTACCTTATATGCAGATTTTGCTGCCAAACCAGGCTGATTTGCACGCTCCGATAAAACCGCACGAACCACTTCTGGGTTTATTCCCTTATCAACCTAACATTACCAAAGAAAATGGATTGAATCGTGTAAACATTTCAACACAGTTTAAGTGTTCGAATCAAAGAAAAATGAACTAGATAATGTAAAAATTTAATCACATTTAAGTGTCTGAATGAACATTTGATTTCTGAAAGTTAAATGAGCAGCCAATTAAAATTCATAATTGACAAAAATCATGTTCCATATGTATAGACAGCATGGTTGCAAAAATCGCTAGGCGCTCCTAGGTCGGAACAGGTCCTTGGAGCGAGTAATCGGAGAGTACTCGGCCCTAGGCGGGAGTACTCGGTTAATACTCAGGAAGTACTCGGACTCGGAACAACACCTTGGAGCGAGTACTCGGAGAGTACTCGGCCTTGGAGAACGACTTTTACAACAGTGATAGACAGTGATAACCACCTTAAAATATATGTAAAGTATCAATACAGAATCCTTTTGGAAATAAAAGAATAATAAAATTTATGTCAATTTGAAGTTGGAAAGAAATGCTAGAATCTTCAAAACTGAAAAACGAATAAATAAGTAGGCATACCAGAAACTGCTCAAGTCTTCTTGTAACAAACTGATGCACCTATAATTGGAGAAGAAAAATGAGAAGTAGTTTCATTAGTAAAAGTAGCATCTGAATAAATTATAAAGACATTTAAATTTGGCATTCAAAATATGTACTCAACAAATGATAACATTTTACTTAAACCATGTGCCAAGTTAAAGGTTAAAAGTTTCGAGAGGTGGCCAAGATAGGGTCAGCCAACATGTCAAAACAACTCATTTATTTTTGTTCATTATTTTAAAAAGGAGATATAATTAATGCACTAATAAAGATCACAAAAACAATAATATTACACAACAACACTCCAAATATGTGGATACAAATAATTTAGGAGTTAGTACGCACAAAAATAGGCTCTGGGAGACTATAAAATCCTTTTTACCTAAATGTTGTTGATTTTACCTGCCTGAGATAAAACACAACCCAAATTGACCCATTAATATATAAATGGGTCAAAATTCCACCTCTGCAGTTGGCATAAGGCACAGGACTAGTAAGAACTATATAGGATATGCTTACCTCATCAAGTGTTACTTGATCTATTTTTAAGGATTGAACAGATGCGGCAACTTTTAAAGCATGCTGTAAGTCCAAGTTTCTATCTTTGTCCACTAAAACTTGGACCTGGAAACCGGTAAATGCTTGGAATCAATCCAAAAGTCAACAGATAGTAGTTGACTAAGGCAAGAGATAGATGACTTACAAGACCATAAGAGATTCTTCGAAGGCCAAATGGGTCATTAGTCGAGCTTGGTTGACAACCAGCTCCAAATAAGCCAACTAGGCTATCTAGCCTGCCAAATCAAAGGAAAATCAATTGAAATCAATTGAATTTCAAGTAAAGATGTATTGTTTGACACTTGCAGTCAAATGGGCTTGATTTCATCGTCAAAATAGACAAATTCTTTATACTTTTTGGGTTAAAAGTTAATAACCATAATAACTACTGATTCCAAAGTCAGAAAAAAGACAGAAAATAATGTAGGGAAAAGATACATATATATTT
This sequence comes from Mikania micrantha, assembly GCA_009363875.1. Taxonomy (NCBI): domain Eukaryota; kingdom Viridiplantae; phylum Streptophyta; class Magnoliopsida; order Asterales; family Asteraceae; genus Mikania; species Mikania micrantha. The sequence continues at coordinate 49,256,276 of CM018689.1, read as the reverse complement.
CAAATTCACTTTTTGTTTTAACCTAAAAAAGTCAAACTTCCCATCCTTCTTTAGTTCTTTCTGCATCCCTTTATGCTTTAGAGAATGAAGAATGTGCTATAACTTTTTAAAAGCCTTTTTTACCTGTCTGCAATCGACAATACAATTCCTGCATCAGTTTCTGGAAGTATATCTCCAGAAAATCGAGGGAGTGTAATCTCGAACAACGCTTCAGAAATCTGATATCAAAAAGTCAAATTAGAGAAATAATATGGAGCAACAAAGTGATGTCGACTATTACAGATTCTATAACAAAATGTGAACAAGATATTAATAGAAAGAAAAATTATTGATGGGGTGAAATTGATGACCTGTTGTGAGTATCCTTCACGGAGAGCATAATGGCGTGCCATTATTCCTGATAAAGAAGTAAATTCTGTAACAACAGCAGTTGAGAGGTCAGACATAGCAAGTGATGCAGCTTCACAAGCAATCTGGAGCTTATCTTCACTTAGTCCTAGGGCCAACCCGAGTTCACTAACAGTACTCTCAACCCGTATCATTTTGTCCTCCATTGTTCCAAGTTTCTCCTGCAAATATCATGTTCTTAGAGAGAGAGAGAGTATACACTTTTTAAGGCAACAAACTCAGGGTCAGTAATATATAAAATAATTTTCAGCATTTTCAACTAAAAATTCTTTATTTTCTCAACACAAAAGAAAATGAAGAACTTACATGAAAAAGAATACCATTCAGTTGACTCCGGAACTCTGAAAACCTTTTACTAGTGTCTAATTCATAAAAGAACTTAGCATCTTCGTATCGAGCTCTACATCAAAGAAGATTACTTGACTACTTCAGTTGATTGTTCTACACAAAACTAAGAAATCGAAACGAGAGATAATGTGGACCTGAGTACAGCTTCATTTCCTTTCCTAACAACTGATTCATTAATTGCTCCATTTGCAACCTGAACAGAAATCAATCAGAGATACTCACTAGTATCCCTCTTCAACACAAATAAATAGCAGTGGCAATTTATGCCCCTTTGATTATAAATAGCAGCCGGGGGTCTCCTCTGAAGCAGCCTCTCTACCCAACTTTTGGGTAGGGGTAAGGTTTGTGTTCATCCCACCCTCCCCAGACCCTACTTAAAAGTGGGATTTTCACTGGGTATGTTTGTTTTTGTTTGTTTTTGATTATAAATAGCCACAGGTTGACTCGGGCTGTATTTTATCACTAAACTCTCGATATAGAAAAAATAACTAAAAAGGAAATGTGATATGTTGGGTATTATTAATGCATACAACCAAAAATAGATAATTGTTGTAACAATATATTTCTTGTAGTAACATTTAACACATAAATTATTGATAAAAAATTTAAATGACAAGTGATTCATGTCAGGTCAACCAGTCACTATGCATTTTATCCCATTATCCAATCCATCCAACCAAACCATTCTGGTCTCATATATATATATATATATATATATATATATATATATATATATATGTGTGTATATATATATATATATATAATGAACTAATACAATTTATAGCCGATGATAATATATTACAGCGATGAAATACGGCAACAGACTTCCATTATCGTCTGTCAAGGCAAAGTACTTCTGATGTTTCTGCATAACCTGCAGGATAAATTTAACGCGATGATAAATCCAAAACTGTACATTTTGTTTTTAATTTACTTTGAAACAGCACAAGATACCTAAATTCCTCTATGGTCCATGCATGTAGGCTTATACAACCAATGACCTCGTGGTTAGTTTTAGGCTTTTAGTAGTCAATGAGTGCATTATTACATGTGTATGCTTATATGATCATATAAAGTGGAAAGAAATGAATGGTATATCCCGTTGGACAACATAAGAAGAAACGGAAGAAACATAACCTAATAATGATAGTACAGAGGGATCTTCTGGATAAAAATAAATGCTATCAGAACGTTGTAAGGACTAACAATTAGTCATATGCAAATGAGCAAGAAACATACCATTACTAATAGATCTTTCGGGAGCACTAGGAAGGACTCCGAGAATTTCCCGAGCACAGGAACAGGTGCCTCAACAAGGTTTACAACCTAAGTTCATTAACAAAATAATCAGTTAAATTATTGGAAACAAAAAAAGGCTGAAATTGAGGAAGATAATGATAAATAATATTAAAATCAGTTACCTCGTCAAGCAAGCTGCTTTGCATTACAAGACATCCATCAACACCTTTTGCCAAATCATTGGATCGTTCTAAAATTATCTTCTTTCGTTGCTGCAACAAGAAAATAATTTTAGCATGCAAGCCTTTTGATGCATGATTGATGATAAACAAAATATGTTCTTAAGTCACCTCAGTGTCGACAGAAATTCCAGCTTCTTGCATGACATTAGCATAGGACTCTGCACTGTCAACCTGCACAACATACCAAATATAAATAAAACAACTGATTTAGGATTAAACTTAAAAGAGTAATAAATTTAATTATATTACTGAATGCACCTCGGTGAATGAAAAGAATCAATATAACCTTCACTCAATAAAAAAGAGAAATGCACTATGACTCTTACGTTTTTTCACTCACAAGCTTTTCATCACAAATACAAGTAATCCGTTTTTTATGTAAAAATTAGGTTTTGTTTGCTTTTTCTTTCAAAATATTCAGTTGGAACATTTGATACCTAATTTTTGAGGAACTTGGAATCCTACAAGTAATGAGCAATAGATGAAGTAAAGTAACATGCATACCATGGTTGTGGCCGATTTTGTATTCCGCAGACCATGGGAAACATTGCCACTGCAGTATTAAAAAAATGTGAAAAGTGATATAAAAATAAAATAATAATATGTGAATTGGGAAATTATGGTTCTGCTACCTTATTGACTATTAAGTGTTCATGTGAAAAACCCATACATTCGATTTATTAAAATAGAGCTGTTGTTTTATAAGGGGATGTTAAAGCATTATTTTTGCAATGAAAATCTTTTAAAACCATAATACAAAACAAATCTGAATACAACTTTGTTTTTAAAAATTGATAGTGGGATGTCTATTGTTAACAACTTTGTTGTATCAAAATAGGCTAAATAAATGTATCTAAAAAGGTGATTTAAGAAATTATGGTTCTGCTGCCTTATTAAGTATTCATGTGAAAAATCCATGCACTAGGTTTATTAAAATAGGCTCGTTGTCTTATAAGTTGTTAAAGCATTATTTTGGCAATCAACATCTTTTAAAACCATAATGCAAAACAAATCTAAAAACAACTTTGTTTTAAAAATCAATAATGGGGTGTCTATTGTTAACAAATTTGTGGTATCAAAATTGGCAAAATTAATGTATCTAAAAAGGTTAAGATATGAACACAAACAATTAAAAAAGATCAAGTAAATTATTATTGATTAAAAGATATACAGCATCAGATTTTACACCAACAATCCTTTATGTCATTACTACAGTATCAACAAACACTTCCTCTAACAATATCCCTTGTCAAATTTTAGGTTTTTTTAGTAGAGAAATAGTACAACTAAACATACACACATGCAGACTTGTATAAGATAATATAATGCAAGGCAATGCATGAAGTAACCACTTGCCTTAAAACACCAGCAAATGCAAAAGGAACAATTGCATCACCATGGAGTGCCAAAATCCAACGAATAGGTCGGCTAAATAGAACCTAGATGATAGAAGAACTATCTGATTATTCACATGTTAAAAAGGGCAAAGCTCAATAAAGAAGAAACTACCAACAATAACTGTAACTTTTTTTTTTTGATAACTGTGGAACCCACTTACGTGGGAAACCCCCGGGTCCCCCCCAATACCTGACTAATCGGGAGCAACAAGTAAAGTGTGGGTGCAAGCAACCAGGTCGGTGGCCTCCAAGGGAAACCGCCCTAAGTGGGAATTGAACTTGAGACCTTTAAGTTGTCTCTCCTCCACTTTAACCACTACACCACTTCCTTGGCGGTTAGCAAAGTAGTGCTTTTGAAAAAAAATGATAGAGTGTTGAAGCAAGGCAAACATCATTCACTAAGAGACTTAAAATTCTATTATAATTTTACAGAGATAAATAGTATTAAAAATATGAAACGCTTATCCGGATAGTACTAGTTCTAGGATATCTAAATTCTATAAGAACTGGTAGCGTGCATATATCTACTGGGGTCTTAATCTTCTATGATTTCGAGAGAAAATAGATATCATTTTAAATCCAAGAATGTTATGTAATTATTCAATATAATCGTTATAAGAATATGAAGCTAGCCTATTGATATTGAAATCTAAAGGATCAACCAAAGGTCAAGGTTCTATTACCTATAAATGGAAGGGAATCCATTTATATATATGGCACATTTTATTAGAAAACATAGACAACAAAAAATGCTAAGTCATTTAATATTTTCTGGTAAGTAGTTACAGGGAACACACCTCTGAATTCCAACGCATGGACTTGGGAAATGACACTTTAGCAATTGCACCAGGCAACTCCTTGGATAAAACCTATAGGAAATATACAAAACCCAATTCCATAAATTGATAAAAGGATCAAAGTACGAATGAAGAAAAGAATCACTAAACATAATAGAAGTGTGTTCTGTTTATTTTTCTTATATTTCTGTCATTGGCTTATGTCAGCACTATATAATCGTGTATTTGAAATCACTAAACCGATCTGCAATTCAGTTTTATATTGTATTGCTTTTAAATTTTCACCCTCAACATCATTTTAGCTCTATCCCTTCTTACACATACGTACCAACAAAAATGTATGGTAAGTTTAAGTAACAGTTGGGACTTGGGAATTATATAATATGCTATTAACAATGTCAAGAAAACTTTGTTTTTTCATATTGTACCTCCAGAGCAAGCTGTGCAGACTCCATCACACGAACATAGACATACTCTGTCTTGCCTATAAAAATAAAAAAAAGTTGAAACTTTGTTATTTTGAGAGATTGGTTCAGAGAATCAATACTCGTATAGCATGTCGCATTTCTATAACTGACTCAGCATTCTATTTTCAAAATAAAATAAAAAACTTCATTTTGAAAATTTTCTGCTTGATGTCAGCAGTCTAAATACATGTTAAATTATTCATGGAAGCAAAACTGAGCCAAGATGAGTTTTGTAAATTAAAAACTTCATCATGAAACTGTTAATAAAGGTGTCCTCAATAGCATCATGATTATTGACTCCTCAAATAGAAAAACAAAACAGGAAAACAAAGCATGATTTTCAAACTGTGCAAGGAAGTAAGTCACTTGAAAACATGATATTTTGGCCCAAAATAGAAAAAAAAAACAGGAAAACAAAGCATACATAATATTATCAAAATAAAAAAATAAACCCATTAAAAAGTTCATGTCTAAAATTTATGGTATATCCTCAATAAAAAGAACTCAACAAGAAAGAAATATCATGCTTAAGCCACCTTGCTTCAGTGATTATATACATGTGAAACTTCAAGAAGATCTGAAACATATCACACATAGTCATATATATTTATTGGGTAGAATCATTGGCAATGTCTACCAAGATACAGCAAGCCAAAAAAGCAAAATAGAAAAGAAATAAAATCTACAGATCATCAAAGGTATTACCTTCAGTTCTCCTGTACAATGAGTCCACTGGTACAGAATTTCTACGGCAAAAACCTTCAGCTGCCTAACAAATGACGAATAAAAAGAAATCATTGATCAGTTCAAGTTCTAACAGGATGAGAAATACACATCAAATTTGTTTCGACCGTCACGGACATAATGTTACAAGCCACTTAAAATAAAAAAAAAAAAAAAACTAAATGGTCCAATATGCAATAAAGGTAAGTTTTTTCCAAAATAATCTAGATGTGTATAAGTGTGTGTGTGCTCTCCCTCTGGTAGTACACCAACAAACCACTAAACACAATCCCACCCGACAGAAGGAAAAAAAAACCATTTTCTCCATTTTTTACATATACGAATAACTGTGTTAGTAATGATTACAAAAAAAAAAACTAACGTTAATAACCTAAATCTTATATACGATAAGTTAGGAGGTTGTATGCATTAAGAAAAAAACTTTGGCTGATTTTTCCCCTTTTCACAACTTTTTCAATGACCTGCTTGAGATAAAACACAACTTGAACTGACAGATCCATATGCAAAAAGGTCAAATTTGCTACCTCTGCCAACACTCATTATTACCACTGATAATTATAATTAACTCAATATTCAACAACTTGATAGTTATTTCCTTATTATGCACCTTCAATTTTTCTAAAGCTTTGGAAAGGTTTTTATTTTATGTGTTAAGTTCAATCCTGTTACTGTAGGCATTCGGCATTCCTCATTTTTATGTTAGGCTATTTCTGTATTTCCATTAGTCAGTAATCCTATTCATTTTAGACTCCTTGTCGCAAGCAATGAGAACATTTGAACTCTAGTAAATTACTTTAAACTAGTAACGTTGACCGTCGCGCGTTGCGGCGGCGCCAATACTCATGACAAATCAAATTTATTCTGTCGGAAAAAAACACATTATATTTGACCTAGCTCATTTCTATACAAAATTTACGTCAAAACACAGACCAACTGAAAAGTACATAAAACAGACACAAAAATGAACTATTTGATTCCCGTAAAAAGTGTACAAAGAAATGTGAATCAAATAAAATTTACACGGACCTTCATAATTCATATAAAATTAAGCATGTAAGAATTTTTTAGTTGCTAAACAAAATGGAAAATTTTGAAGCTTTGTAAACTCTTAGGGGTAAAATATTATAGTTTTTATAATGTTGAAAGGGTGAAATGAATAAATCAAAACTTTATAAACTCAAAAGGTAATTTATTAGAAAGTTGATGAGTGAAAATGCTAATCCTGAGAGCATATAAAAAAAATCCGACGAATGAAAGAAATAAATACGAACCTTTAGAAACTGAAAAAATTCACCAATACTAAGCATGTTATAGTGATGACTTTAAAAAGGTTAAATATATAAACAAATAAAATGACATTGAGTTATAGGTATAAAAGAGAGTTATGCCTAACATGTACAATGCAAACCGGACCTAATATTACAAAATCACCAAATTAAAAAATAAGTAAAAAAACAAAAAACGTTATAGGAATCGAACCCGAGACGGGTCGTCTCAAATGATCTGGAATTACCACTACACCAAAGTGCAAAAGTGTTTGCAAATCTATAAACAATTAATATAAATAGGTTTTCACTTTACTTACAAAACTAAAAAAAGAAGCTTCTAAACCCACACTTCTGATTACAACAACAACCTCACCCAAAATATTCACACTTTTCAGTAGGGTCTGGGGGAGGATAGATACAAACCTTACCCCTATCCCAATTGGGATAGAGAGGCTGATCCGAAAGAGTCCCCGGCTCAAAGTTATCGTTTGAAGTTGATCATCCCAACGATTTTAACGTTATTTTCACAAAATAATTAAAATAACGTTAAAATTAGTGCACTTTTACTTTTGCCTCTTAAGGGCCCACACATATATACATTATATGCGTGCACCACAAATGGGGCTTAAACCGACACTTCCGATTAAGGTTTATAAATGTCTACCCAATGAATATGCTGGATATATATGAACAGATACACACAGGGAAGTGATCATATAATAACTCACTTGTATAGTGGAAACCAACATAACTCTGACAAGATCAACCCAAATCTTTGGGTTTTTTTCCATAACCTTTATTATACATGTACAAGATTATGTCATTTTATGTGTTTGTGCAAATTCTTTTCGTTTAAGATCTTACATCAGTGTAAGTTGTCATCATATCAAATAAATGTTGGCAGAGTAATGTAAACTTACATTTATTGTAAATCCTAAACACTTGTGTAATAGAAGTGGGTTATTATTGGAACCTTACCCTATATATAGAAAATAATTTTGCACCTAGAGAAGAGATATTGAAGGTGAAAACTTTACATGATGAACATACCTTAGTTGGATTTCCTAAATTATCAAAAGCTTTTGATACTGGAGGTCCTCGAACCTCAACTTCATTAGCTGATTGCTTAGAACATAGATTCTCAACACTAATCTGCAAAGGCAAACCAAGAAAGTTGAAATAAAGAGCAAGTTTAGACTATCATCAGTATAAAGCCATAAGAACATCATTTATTAAAGGAAGAGAAAACCATACTACTAATCTCCTTGGAGTGCCAAATACATGAACTTCACCATGAGTCAATCTTTGTCTTCCAAGTAATTGCACAATTAGATCTTTCAACTGATAAAATACATTGTAGCCAGTGATGCATAATTACAAGCAAGATGCAACATAAGAACAGAAAATGAACATCAATTAGTAGATCAACAATAAACTTAAGATAACTGTTAAAATGAGAACAAAAATAATCTAAATTGACCATAATGTACATACCTGCTGGCCTGCACTAGCAACATCATTTGGTGGTAATTCTTCTGTCCCGATTTCAAGAAGAAACAATCGTGGTTCAGCAGACACCTATACCTCATGAGAACAGTAGAAGTAATGCTAGCTCATAAAATATGAATATTAGATATGTAACAATATTACAATTATTTTTATAGTTTGATGTATTTAACTTATTTTCAATTGATGGGGAATATCATTATATTCTGTGCAACCCACAGAAACTTGTTACAATTTACACAAAGTTAAATAAGAAGCTGGTACAAGAGCTGATCCAGATATGTCAGTTGTGAGATACACCCTCCAGGACTTCATGCCAATTGCAAAATAACTAATTCCCATAACCATCATTACAAATAAATTAACAATATAATTTGGGGTCCATGAGATTCTCAGAACTATGAAGGGGTTTAAAGATATGACAAATATGAAAACATTACTAGTCAAACTACATGTCAAGCAAAACTATGAAATTTTCATGAAACAAGGTTGGTACTAACTAGCAAAGCACATTGGTAGAAATAAATTATAACAAAAAGAATGATATGTGTGTGTGTTGTACATAGATTCTTGAAGATTCATCAAGATCAGAATAACATTTAAAAATAGTGTTCCCGTCTATGGTATAACCCAATATATTCAAAATTTCAAATTGACTAAATTAAAGTTAAAAAAGGAAAAGTTAAAAGTACCTTTGAGGCTTCTGATTCAAGAAGCTCCTTTGGAGCAACAAGGTTGTCAACTTGAGAAATAGCACCTAATGGATGTCCAAGTGACTCTCTTGTATTCGACCAGAGCAGAGCACATTGTCGAGCTAAACTGATGGAGATGTGAAGACAACAAATATGACATATTAAGGGAAAACTTGAAATATCATTTTGTGTTCTTAATCAAAGAGACATGAAGATAATGTCAGATGTGTCCATTTCAACCCATTTACTTAAGGGATGAGCCGATTTGGGATATTTTAACAGGTTCAAAAGTAAAAAAAAGAAAGCAAGAAAAAGGGTCAAAAGTACCCTTAACATTGTTCCTGCATAAAGCTTCCTAAATTTATTCAAAAATTAGAATATAATTAAGACAATACAAGTACATCATAGTTGACACACTAACTAATTTTAATTTTGATTTTATGGAAAAAGGTAAATGTTTCTAGTCAGCCTAACCTAAATTGAATTCAAATTAAAACTATGCCCAACCCACCTGACCTGCCCATTTTGTCACCTCCATAAACATTTCAAAAGAAGAAGCTACCTGCGCATCCGCCCAAAATAACGTGCACGCTCTGTTACCCCAACAAAGCCTCTAGAGTCTAAGATATTAAAGGCATGAGAAGTCTTGAGAAGCTGATCATACCTAAGATGAGTTCGACAAACATGTTTTACTAAATTACGGGAGATAAAAAAAACATGTTTGCTTAATAAAGCAGAAATAAGCATAGTAACATACGCAGGTATTGCAAGGCCTAGATCAAGCAATGCACGTGCTTCCGCCTCAAAAAAGTCAAAGTGTTTTTGAATATGATCCACACTTGCATGCTCTAGATAATATGCACTCATTTCTTTCCTGCAAACCAAGCATGTGACGTTAATCATGAACACCATCAGCTCATCATGAGAAAAAATGAATTGATTTTTTCTTTTAATTTGACAGAAAATTAACCATATATTTTTAAAATCGACAAAGGCTAGCAAGACCAAATAGCTTACTCGTTCTCAGAGAACAGCTCTCCATAAGTGATTCCATCTGCATATTTGATTTTCTTAAAATGGTCAACCCCCTAAAATCAAAAATTCACCAAAATATATTATATGAAGTAAACATAGGATGAATGAAAGCATGAACAAAACAAATATTTATGTTAACCTGAAGTAACATTAGGATGCGTTCAAGACCATAAGTGATCTCAACGGATACTGGCATCAACTGAAGACTTCCGGCCTTAAACAAGAGGACATGACAGAAAAAAGAATAACCGAAATAAAGAAACTGAAATAACAGATATTATGGTGTTCATAAGGCAACTGCCTACCAGGGTACCTGTTGAAAGTAGGTAAATTGTGTAATCTCCATCCCGTCCATCCAAATCTCCCAGCCTAATCCCCAAGCACCAAGCACCTAAAAATTAGCATAAGGAAAGATACGAGTCAAGAATATACAAAAAATATATTTATTTTAAAAGGTAAGTAAAACTTTATAACCCCTTTGTACGAGACATGGGACTGAGCTTTTAAATTTTAAAATCACTTGTTGAAAGCAAACTGTTGTTCTTGTGGAAGTGCATAAAAGATGCTACTGTTGCCAAAAAGAGTTCTTTTGAACAAATAGAGTTAAGGAAAAATTATTATTTTTTATTTTATTTCTTTGCATCCACATTTTTAAGATTAATGATAAGAGACTCTTGTGAAGAGTGTGTTTTGCATTTAGCAAGAAGATAGTTTGTATGAGACAAAAACCAGCTAGGCTGGTCGAAAAATTTAATCGCTCTCCAACTAACCTCAAACTAATTTTCTTCTATTCCTGGTCGAAAAATGTAATCACTCTCCAACTAACCTCAAACTAATTTTCTTCTATTCCTCATATTTCTTGCATTGTTCAAGTCAATTACCAATTTCATATAAAAGATTAAAAGAATCACAGATTCACACGCTTTGCCCAACAAAAACAGCAAAATCTTCCTTTTTAGGACATCTTTCTATAACTGTGACATTTCTCATTTTGAGTTGTTTTAAAGTTAACAGACCTAATTTCCCTCAAGTAGTTTCTAGTTTGCAAAAAAACCAGTAATTGGTTCACCATAAGCTGTCGATAATAAACTACAGTTAATTATAGAGTTTAACATTGCGATATGGTGGAACAAATAAGTATCAACATCACTTTAAAAAACTAACTTGTCTGACTCTCAAAACCGGATTTTGAACCATATCTAGAATATAAAAAACCAAATGAAAAACAATTCAACTTACCGGGCTTTCCCAATTGTCTTCCACAAAACGAATATCATGTTCATTGACATCTATGCCTATGCCACAACACAAATTTAGCAGTTATTATTTAGCTGTAAACCAGGAAACCACTAAACTATCTAGATGAATAGACATGAGTATAGAAAAGTATCAACATATATAAATAAAGTGTTGAATTATGAAGATCAAAACCTAGGGCTGATAGACTCCGGATGAAGAGGTCTTGTGAATTTCCAGGATCGGGTTTTAATATAACCTATGAGATAGGTTTCATGTGAAATTAATGCATTTGTTTAGATTTTATGACTTATAAATGGAAATTCAAACTGATATTAACCTGGAATTGAGTATGACGTTGAAGCCTATTAGGGTTTTCACCATAACGACTATCATCAGGCCGGATACTTGGCTCTGCATACCTTCCACCAGAAGCTACCAAATCAGCAATCACATCAATTAAGAGAAAACTCATTTGACTCGCAAAAAAAATGGAATTCAACCAAGAGTAATACACATGCACAGACAATGAATATACTATAATTAAGGTCATATTGACATATTCCTTAGCCATTCACAACTCTTCCGTTTTGTTGGTCGATTCACTATGTCAGAAGAGATGAAGAGGTGATCATGGATCCCACTTACATGATAAGAAGATAAATAGAAATCAGATCCACAACAATAAAAAAATTTAGGAGGTTTTTATGCATATGGATTATGAACAGTTCAGTTGAATTTCAACCCATTACAGTCGCATGTTTCCTTTTTAGTCAAACATTTTAGCACGAACCCGTCTGATCAGGTGGTGATAAAACATAAGCCAAATTGACACCTTTGCACTTACATTAGTCGATATCCACCAGTACGTAAAACTAATGAATGATTTAAAACATATATACTAGCATTGAAAGCACACTTACGCAACATTCCATGGTTCTGGACCAAGAACCCTCAAAAATGTTAAGGGGTTCATGGTCCCAGCTCCAACCTGGCCAATACAAACAAAGAAGTAACAAGCATGAGATACTATTGGCATATTCATTTAAAGAGCCTGCTTTACCAAACCATAAGCAAAGAAACAAATATCTTGAAGTGATTAAAACTTCATTGAAACTTTTTGCAATGTTCTAAACTTTTCATACAGTCAATGGCCCCCATAACTAAAGATCCAAACTAAAAGATGTGTTATTATGGGTACCTCGGTGTTGCTACATTGCATTATAGTACATCCAACAGATGCCCAATACTCCTGCAGCATTATAAAGAAAGCTGTAAATAAAATCACATGTGGAAATCCTCAATGTGGAGGGGAGGAGGAGTAGAGGTAGGCCTAAATTGACTTGGGATGAGAGTATTAAGCACAATTTGTTAGAATTGCACCTCTCTAAGGACATGATTCATAATAATAATTTGTGGAGACGTGTGCAGATGTAACATAACTGCATCTTAGGGGAGTCGATTTCTACTACATTTCTAGAACGAGTTTGCATGTAGTGACTGTCTTGTTGTATAGTGTGTCTATATATAACATATGTTTATATATATATATATATATATATATCCTGCCATCATTTCTTTTGTATTGGTAGTTGTCTATCTCTATAGGCTTAAAACAATCTATTTGTCTGGTGTGTGTTTTGTTTGTTTCTTGGATTTGTCTTGAGTATGGTTATTTACATTTTGGAGCAACTAACAACTACTTATTTACATTTTGGAGAAAGTAAATCCTTAAAAGCCCGTAATAATGATGATAATAACCCAAATTTAAACAAAAGAGCAAGGTTTGATTTAACCCTGCTTTTTAGATTCAAACTCTGAGTATTAGCCTATAAGTATTTCAATCACTTGATAAAAAAGATTGTAATTTATACCAGGAAACAAAAATTGAGTGATGATAAAAGAAATTTTGTTCTTAAAAATTGCACCTTTAATGATCTAAAACTTATTTGGGACTCTTCCTTAGCATTTAGCTGTTCCAAGTGTAGAACAACATTATATCTCATAGACTTAGAATATGTGCCAAAAGTGATTGGTGCAAATTCAATCAAAGTTCTTAAAAACAACTCAGAATCCAAAGCAATTTTCTTCAATTTACACCCAAAAGTGAAATCCAGGATTCAATCAAGCAATTTAACAACAATTCATGATCCCTTACATCTCATTTGAGTTATTACATACAAACTACAAAGGATATACAGGTCAAAATTAGTCAAAATAGTCTAATTTACCTGGAGACGTTGAATGGCCTGCTGAAAAGTGGGTATTGAAACCTTAATCGGGCGTTCCTCTGCATTTGAATTTGTTACATCTGCCGTTAATGGAGACTGATCATGTTGCGTAACTGCGGAATTTGTGAAAGAACACAGAGGGATGGTGGCGCTGCTAAAAGGAGTTCGTAGAATACGGTGGTGACGGTGGATTGTGGTGGTGAATCGAAGGGAAAATTGGAGGTTATGGGGTTTGAGAATGGAGGTTATCAATGGCAGTGTGAGTATTCCCATCTTCAATCACTGTTTTTGGATTACGGGTGGGGTTTTTTATGGGTTTTATGCCATCCGTTCGGTATCAAACCGCAAACCATCTAAACTAGTTTAATACCGAGAGTTTGACCAGGAACAAGATAACTAGAGTCTGGCCAGGAACAAGATAACTATGTGGATTTGCGTATTTTATTTTATTTTTTAACAGCTAAACAAGTCCTCGGACTCAAAAACTCACACGCTGCGACCACAGACCGCTACCAATCCCCGGAAATATTTAAAGCCGGAGGTTTGGAGAGTACCGAATCAAGGAACCGCCACACCATCTAGGAGGAAACTCACACTTAGAAAACCCCTAACTTACCCAAATTATTTTTTGCTCTAGGCGAGACTCGAACCCAAGACCTCCCATTTGCGTATTTTAATTATGTAATTTTTTTTTGAACGACGATTTTTTACGTAGCACGTATGTTTTAATCGGGCCCATCAAACAAGGTAAACCACGTGAAATAGGTAAACCCTTGCCTCCATAGGCGGACCTATGTAGAAGGTTGGGGACAGCGCCCCCCTTGAATTTTTAATTCCAGTATTATATGTACGTGCAAATCATGACCGACCCCCTTAATAATTTGCAATCGTCCACCTTAAATTTGTATAATCAGACTTATGACGAGAATTTAAGTGATACTTATACAAGGGTTGTTCACGAACCGAACCAAACGAGGGTATTCTCGTGCTTGGCTTGTATACAAACCAAGCGGCTCGACTTGGTTCGGATTTTCAAAATCGAGCCAAATGTTGTTTAGTTACAATTAATTTTAACTTGAACGAAATTGATGTTTTATAAAATGACTCATTTAAACCCAAACTAAGTTTTCTTAAAACTCATCCTGATTTGCACGGTTGCACCCATCCTAACCACCACCGGTTCTAACCTATTACCCAACCCAACTCGCCCATTTTGCCAGACATAATAACAACTTTAGTTGTATTGTATTTTTATTATGATTTTCTATATGAAATTTAATTAAATTGTATTTTTTAATATGACCCGACCCGATTCGACCTAACCTGATCTGAACAAGTTAAAAAATTATTATATACGAAGCTTTAAAAAAATTTCGCCCCATGAAGAAAGTTTCTAGGTTCGCCACTGCTACCCCCCCCCCCATTGTGATCGAACCTGGTATAAACCTCAAGCTGACCCTTCATCTGGTGTCCTTCAAACTTATCCCCAGATAGATTCGAACCCATGACCTCTGCTATGGAATGTAAGAGCCATAACCATTAGATTAAGTTTTCAAGACTTTAATGATATAATTGAAGTTAATTAATTGAAAAACAACTCATAAGGTAATAAAAAATTCCAAATTATTAAAAAAACCACAAAATAAATTTACGAAGTAATAATCAATTATTAAGAAATAAAAGAAACTGTCAAATTGCTTACTCCTACAAACACTAATATGCATAAAACCAAATTATTTGAAAAAAAAAAAATCACAAAGTAAATGGCATCTAGAAACCAAAAAATAAAAATGGGTCCAAAAAACAAAAATTAAACAACCGCGTTTAGAAATTAAAAATCCGTATAAATCGCTTTTAAAAGTCAATCTAAAAATCAAATATATTTCAATTAACCACGTCTAAAAGCTGAAAAGCTAAACAATGTCTAAAAATCAAAAGTTCGTATAAACCAATTCTAAAAATCATATTTATTTCAATTTACCGTGTCTAAAAATGCCGGCGAATTTAAATGGACGTGATGGAATCTTAGTGAATTTGTATGGATTATATATATAGAGTAAGGTTCCCCTAAAAGTCTATTTTGTCTAAGAAGGATTTTCAAAAACTCAAAAACCGACTCAAAAAAATCCCGATTGAATTCATTTTTGCATCATTGGAACCGGCTTGTCGAACCCTAAAACCCAAACCTTAAATAATAAACAATAAACCTTAATACTAAAACCAAAACTTTAAAAACAAATCTTTAACATAAAGATAAAACTTAAAAGCTAAAAATCAAGACCTAAAACCTAAAATCTAAATCTAGTTGTTAAAACGAAAACTTAAAAGCTAATATTGTAGGGTTCGATAAGACGGTTCCAATGCCATCGAAATGAGTTCAATCGGAGTTCGTTTGGGTCGGTTTTGGAGATTTTAAAAATCCTTCTTAGCCTTCTTAGGCAAAGTATACTTTTTATTTGATTTTTTTCCCTATATATATAATTGGTTAGCAGTTTGATTATAGAGATGACATTCAATTGGTTAATTTAAAAAATTTAAAACCGTTACAAACGGGTTGGTTACAACTTCAAAATTTCCAAACCGTATAAAACTAGACCATAACATAACTAGAATATATTTTAAAATTTTCAAATATATTATGTTGTTTGATTTTTTATGTGTTATATTAGGTTTAATAAAAAGAAAGTCTTTATATATTGATTTAATTGAATTGTATTAGATCTAAATGGGTGCTTCCTTATTTAATTGAAGTGAACTATGCCTGGCAAAATGGGCGGGTTGGATCGGGTTGGGTAACGGGTCAGAACGGGTTCGGGTCAGAATGGGTGCGGGTCAGAACGGGTTTTAAGCAAAATAAGTTCGGGTCTAAATGGATTGTTGTTAAAAAACATCAATTTAATTTAACTTTAGATGTGTTATAAGTAAACAAATAGTCCATTTGGATAATTTTTAGTGATTTTCTCATCAAATATGTATTTAATCATTCTTAAATGTTTGACTCCATTGCATTTACATATTTTTTGGTTACCCGTCTTGACCCGCATTGTATTCAAGTGCTACCCATCTCAACCCATCCAATATTATCATATTACCCATTTCAACTCATTATACTACAATTGTTTACCGAAACCAACCCATTTTCTTTGACATGGATAACAATTGTCACCTCTAAAGTGAACCTCCAAGTCAAGTGAATTAAGTTTAAATCCTCGCTTCTTTCAAGTTTTTAACCTTTAAGTTCTGTAATAAGTTCTAGTCTAACCCCTTAGCTCAGTAATTTCATATTGATCCTAATAAATTGTATTGATTTGTTCAAGTTTACTTACCGTTTATTGGATTTTCCTGGTATTGATTTGTTCATGTATAAGCTTATTTTCAAAATTATAAAACCGAACCATTTGTAATGGTATGGTTTGGTTTCTTCTGAGGCTTGGTGTCGGTTTTGAATGATACAAAACCTTTATTAAGGGTTTAACTTACATTTTGATTTAAAAACCGTTAAAATCAAACGATCAACACTCTTAAATAGTACTAAAAGGGTCAATGGTAGGTTTTAAGTATTAAAAGGGTCAATTGTAGTTTAAATAATATCAGGATTACTTGTGTTAACTTACATTAATTGATGGTAATGAACAAACCTATTCTTATGCAATCTTTCTAAACTACTTTTCGATTCATACCATAATAATAGTATCAGACCTCTTCTTCGTTGTCAACCGTAGGTTATGTATAATATAGTTACGACGTGGTATTAACAAAACTGGTTGAAAGAAATCATCAATTGAGAATTCAAATTACAAGAAACTATGCGGGATTCACGATAGAAATTAATTGAAATTAAGAATAAAAATTCTATTACAAGCAATAATTTTTTTCTGCTATGATTTTCAACAGCATCACCAGGCGCTTCACAGCAACAAATTGCAACAAAGATTTATACCAGCGATAGCACCCACTTTATGCATTGGAATAGAGATAAGATTTGTCTTCATTTCATTTACTGTGTCTATTTTTTAGTCAAATTTTTAGTATGTATGTGTATATATATATATATATGTTTATTTGTTTGTCTATATCTGTGACAAAAAGGTCTAGCAAAACCATATTTTATTGTTTTAATGAAGTTAATATTGAAGAATGGATACAACAATGTAATTAATTATTTTCTTGATCTAGATTACATCGGGACATCTCATACGAAGGTACGTGATTGCATATCTTGAGGGTAATGCGAGGAAGTGACATAAAATTAACTTACTGAACAACTACCATTGGGAAGTTGCATTGGATTGAATATTTGAAACAAGATTCACATAATGTGAGTCTTTCCTTAATGAAGATGTTTGATGAAATGCATTTAGAGTTAACCATTGAACCTAATACAAAAATGGGTGTTGATGAAATGCCTATGAATGTACGAGTGATGGGTAAAAAATAAAAGTAAAAATAAAAAATCTAAAACATGAGTGAAAACTAATCAAGACATAGCAAATAATAGTTATCGAACCAAACATAGACATTTGAAAAAAAAATGGAGATGATCAACATGAAATCAACAATGGAGATGTAGGTTGTGAATTTGAGTAACTAAATTAAAACAAAACGAGGGATAATACTTAATTATTTGGTTATCTCGGCTCCTTGGTTTTGGCCGAACTCACCAAGGGAAGGAAGCCATATTTTGGGTTATAGTGGCTAGAGTTTCTTTCTTTAATTCAATTATGTTATGATGCATATATCAGTTTCAGATCCCAGCATTACAATTTCATTTTTGTCTAAATTTCGAAGTAAATGGACTCCTAAATGCGGCAGTTCATTAGTGACTCGATCTTTCGGGGCCTTGTTTGGTAAAAAACCACTATTTATAACCTATAAGGATAACCCTAAAGCCTTAGTTATCTTTTAAGCTTCATTATTATTTAATACCTATTTCGATAATTACATGTCTGCCAATATATATATATATATATATATATATATATATATATATATATAGGATTGTGCTCAAATAATAACCCTCTCTTACGGCGATAACCCATTAACTTTGGCAAAAGATAGCCGAATCTTGAATTTTTTTTTTGAACATCATTGTAACACAATTTGAACACCATGTTCAGTTTTGAGTTTGGGCTAATTCATCACCGTTTAAAAAATATCATCGTTGTAAGGTTTTTGCTACAGTACTGTAAGTTTTAAATATTTAAACACCTACAGTACTGTAAGAGCCCAAACGGTAATGAATTAGCCAAAACTCAAAACTGAACATGGTGTTCAAATTGTGTTACAATGATGTTTAAAAAAAATTCAAGATTCGGCTATTTTTTGCCAAAGTTAATGGGTTATCGCCGTAAGAGAGGGTTAGTATTAGAACATTACCCTATATATATATATATATATATAGGTTTAGGGATTCATTTTAATAAGAATCAACAAGTTGTAAAAAAATTAAAAGAACAATATTTATAGCCACATAAGGCGTATAAAAGTAATTTTCTTTTAAAGTATGAGAAGTTACCATAGTACCTTTTAAACTTGCGGTTAGAGATGGTTACTTTAGCTCTCAAGTAACAATGATTCTAATTTGAACATCTCTCTATAAGTTTAATGGTAGAAAAAAACACTATTTCTAACCTCAAAGGTAACCCTAAAACCTTGATCATCTTTTAGGCTCCATTATTATCTAATACCTAATCCGATAATTATATGTCAACCAATCTAAAACTAACTCACTTGATGGAGTTTTTGTCTCTTATATTGAAAGGTTGCTGGTTTAAACCAAGACAAAAGATGCAATTTAGCTTATAGTAGTTTAATGAAGAGTATGAATATGATAGATTTTCCCTTAAAAATTGATAATACAAGCCTAATATGATTAGGGTTTATCATGTATATGGTTTAAATCAAAGCCAATTTATTGATCCATGATAATTTTGAAATATATATACACACATATATAAAGTTTATCCCAATTAATATAAATAATACATTTAAACCATAATACCGATGTTTATTTCATTGCTCATTATGTGATTCTTTAGGTTCATAATTCACTGATTACATTATCATATGTTGTTATATGGGTACATGGATCTAACAAAAGGTTATTAAAAATTCCAACAATTATGTGGTTTAAGCTATCTGTACGTTGGCGATCTACCTATGGATTATTATTATATATTATGTTTATTAATTGTTTTTTTTTTTGATATCTATGATATATATCCATCGTTAATAATTCATCGAAAATTGCCGATGGAATCAAGTTGTTAGTGAAAGTTTTCTAGCATAGATCATGTAAGTGTGTGAGCATGCAAAGTAATTAGAATGCTAATTACACGATAAGAAACAGAGAGTATGTATATTAAAATCAAATTAAAATATTCTTTTTCTAAAGAAAACCAACAAATATTTAGCCATATGGGTAACACATGCGACCCCACAAAATACGAATAAATTGGGTATGTGTGTTTGTTTATATAGGTAACACATATATTATGCTCATTCTAAATACCTATCTAGGATAAATATCAGATAGCGAAACTTCGTTTATAGATGTTGGCATTTTAGGTTTATCCAAACCATTTGTTTTCCTTGAAGAATAGTAAAATGCAGGTTCTGATGGCACTAGAAGTACGTCGGTGAAACTATGCAACTTAAGAACAACTGAATCCATGGTTGGTCTATTGATAGCATTCTCTTGAACACATAATAATGCAATGTGGATACTTCTAGTAATGTCATGTGATAGGCCTGATCCATTCTTCAACGTGGGATCTATGATATCTAATATCGTCCCATTATGCCAGCTTTTCCATGCCTAAATGATATTAACATTGTTACAACTTACAAGGATACATATGCTATAATAATGTATAAACACTAATAAATAGTTATACGCATACGCATATATAAATATAGTTTAAATTTAGGCTTGACGGAATGATGGATACATACATAGCTAAGAAGATTTTCTGAGTTCTCTCCATTCATAAAATATTTGTTCACTTGACCTGTTATCATCTCTAGTACCAATACTCCAAAACTAAAGACATCCGATTTTACTGAAAAATGCCCATGCAGAACATATTCGGGTGCCATATAACCACTATAAGAATGAAAAAGTTAGAATTTGAAAAAAACACACATACACTTGCATGGTGAATATCTTGAAATTATTTTTGGTACTAAAAGTATGTCGGTCATAAAGAAAACCATGTCAAGATAGAAATAGGCATTAGACCATTTTATTTAGAAACCAATGGTACATGCACCAATAGTTAAACTAAACGATGATACTATATAGGCGTTGGACCATCTTATATAACACCATCGGTATGCCAAATAGTAAAATGTCTACAAGAAACAGGATCCGAAAGCTTGTCTTCCAACTAGTATGAGGGACATTTACACATTTTTGACAAACTACTTTGTTATTAAAATGGTTGACATGTTCGAGACCTAACATAACAATCTAGTGCTACTAAATGTGCAGATGCATCTCGTGAAATTATATAGTATTAAGAAAGACGATTAGAAAATTTGATTGATATTTGGTCATAGATAGGTATCGAGTACATTTGTAGTGACAACTTTACCAAATTTTGGTGACAGCTCATAAAAAAAGTAATATGTCATTCAAGAAATATAATTAAAAAATCTAGTAAAAATCATATTAAGAACTCCATCATGCATCTAAAAGAAGACTTACTAGGTTCCAACAACATGACTTGTGTCTCCTTGAGTTTCCTCGGGATTAAATAATCTTGCCATACCAAAGTCAGCAATTTTAGGGTTCATTTCTTCATCTAGCAGAACATTACTAGCCTTCATATCGCGATGAATTATTATTAAACGAGAATCTTCATGTAGGTATAATAATCCTTTGGCAATACCTTTGATAATATTGTATTGCATTTCCCAATCTAGCAGTGCATTGTTAGTTGGATCTACAAATACCAAGCATTAATAACGATTTTCTACGTCAAAATAAAACATCATTTTGTGCGAGCTTTGAAAAATTCAAACATCATCAAGTTCTTTTATTAGGAAATTGTTAAAAACCTCAATTACAAACATGTGATGAAAGAGAGCTTTTCTTACAAAATTTTTAAAGACATATTCTTTGAAAACTTACCAAATATAAAACGATCAAGACTTGCATTTGGCACGAACTCATAAATAAGAAGTCGTTCATTTCTTTCTATGCTAAAACCAAGCAGTCTAACCAAATTACGATGTTGAAGCTTCGAAACTAGTAAAATCTCATTCTTGAATTCCATGTCACCTTGTTGAGAATTTCTAGCTAGCCTCTTTACTGCTATTTCATGACCGTCTATGAGCTTACCCTAATTAAAGTATAAGGTGGCAATGTATATCAAGATTTGAGTTTTAGCGCATAATGAGCAATATAAACATATATATTTATACCTTGTAAACCGCTCCAAATCCACCTTGACCTAGCCTATTGTCTTCAGAAAAATCATTAGTAGCAGCTTTGATTGTAGTAAAGTTGTATTGCAATGATTCAATGGTGGTATTCTCTATAGACTCAGCTAATAGAAAGAAAGAGAAGTTAGAAGTTTCTTTAATAACAAAGTTGGTCTTAATGCTATAATTACAATTCAAACAAATGGTGCATTATGTTGTTTGATAACAAAATGCAAGTTGAAACATTCACAAAAAGAGAGGCCTTTCAAGTAAAATGTCCATCATTGTTCATAATTATGAGTCTTAAGGTGTAAACATGAAACTTACTTTGTCTACTTTTGTCACGTGACAATGTGTGTATTTTCTTCCTTTTGAATCTTGTAAAGATCCACACTAAAGTAATCATGACAACGTTGACAATAGTAATTACTATAATCGTAGTCCGTGCTATATTTTTCTTTTTACCTGACAAATAAAAAATGTCACAATGATCATATATTTTCCAAAATCAAAATCATTTCTAGGTAAGTGATGAAAGTAAGTATTGTTGTATTATATTGTCATATGATTAAATAGTAATGTATTTTCACATTTATAAATGTAAAGTTAATATATATATATATATATATATATATATATAACTTGTTTTTTTCACATGTTTGAAGTGTATAAAAGTAATTTCTTTTAAGTAAAAAAATTTTTTTAAACAATTTAAATCATGTGACTATATGTGACTATTTTTAGATAGCTCTTTATAACTGTTGATTTTCAATTTTGGTGAATCCGCACACTCGTTTTATGACGTTGTTCATGATAATAATTTTAACGTACAAGCCTAAAGAGGTTGTGATTTAATTTTATAACTAGTATATAGGACCCGCACGTTGCGGCGGGGTCTGCTATACCGACATAAAAACAATCAATAGAACATGAAGTTAAAATCGTGTAAAATAAAATGCATGAAGAAGGAAACATTTAAATAGTCTCATTACAGATTGAAATAACTAAAAACACAACCCTATACAACATGTATAACGAAAGCTTTGAAACTAAGAGTTGAAGATTGAGAACTCACTTAATAGTAAAAAAATATATGTGACCGTTAGGGTTTGAAATTTATATAAACGTTCATGAGGCCATTGCGATCAAATTAATATAATCATGACTTTTATCCGATAACCTAACGACGTGTTAAAATCATGTGAACATTAAAAATATGTGAGTAAAATGAGAGGGAGCTTTAAAAATAAGAGTTCAAAGTTTAGGGTTATAAATGTAAATTTAAAATTAATTCAAAAAGTGAATTGCTTTTGAAGAAATGACGGCCGTTAAAAAAATGAATAAATTACGATTTTACTTTCAAAGTGAATAGTGAATTATGTGTGTGAACGAATCTTTGCAAATTAATATATATAATAATTGGTTGATTATTGTTTTGTTCTTTTTTAGGGCTCATTATATAGTAATATTCTAGTATTATATTTTACTATGTTAGTATCCTTATAGTATTATGTTTTACAATGTTAGTATCATGTGTACTACACGACTATAATTTAATAAAACTAAAAATATGATACAATATAAAAAAAAAACCCTCTAACTAGTAATAAAATTTAAAAATTAATAAACGATTTTTTGATATAAAATATAATTAAAATTACGTTTAAGAATATTTTAGGTAATAAAATAATAATAATAATTTTTAAAAAACCGGTTTTAATAAATTTCGTATTTATTGATAAGGTTCGTGTTTCTAACCAAATCCATATTTTATAATAATTTGGTATTCTTAAAAGGTGTTTTAGAATATTAAGATCTTTTGTTAATATATTAATAAATATTTTTAATAGGAGAGATATGCAAGAAAATTAGTGTGATAATGTTTTAAAAAAGTGACGTGTAATCTATAATATCTAATTAATTTTTATATATAATAAATATTAAGAAACAAAAATTAAATAGGAGAATTAAAGAAATGTGAAATGGTTGTTATTGCTATAAAACTTTAAAACCTATGATATTGTAAATTGAAGTGATATCACTTCATCGTGAAACCCTGAAAGCATACTATTTTAAGCTATATTGATAAACCTGAAAGAATACTCCGTCGTAAAAGTCATTATAAAAAATCCTTATGCAGAGACAAACATAACCACAAACAAACAGAAACAAAAATTAAATCATTAAAAAAATTAACTAGGAAAAAAAAGAAGACAAGACTAGCATTTTTCATTCATTGCATTTTATGTTAATGTATCTAACTAGGGGTTCCTCGAGCGTTCCCACGAGTATTTCGTCACGATTTCGTGTATTAATACGAATGTGTCCGCTATGTCAATAGAGTATT
This sequence comes from Mikania micrantha, assembly GCA_009363875.1. Classification (NCBI taxonomy): domain Eukaryota; kingdom Viridiplantae; phylum Streptophyta; class Magnoliopsida; order Asterales; family Asteraceae; genus Mikania; species Mikania micrantha. The sequence continues at coordinate 49,231,892 of CM018689.1, read as the reverse complement.
TGATTATGATTGTGTTAACAACAAAAGATCTCCTTTAAGATCAAACACTTCTATCGAATTGAGTCAATTAGTAAAACCAAACCATAAAAAAATCATTACTTTTTCTAATTATTATTATTATTATTTTAATACTATTATTTAACTTTTAATGAATATTTAATTATTAATATTATTTAGTTATATCTAATTATTATTATTATTATTAATTATTAAATATATCTAAATCGTTTGTGAACTAATTACGATCAAAATGATATAAACGATACAAATATTCGATAATGTACAGAAGCGTTATAGGCTTGTGAATAACGCGCATAAATTCTGTGACCATTTGTATTCGAAATTCATATAAACATTCATGAGCCCATTACGATCAAATTAATATAATGATTATTGTTATCTAATAACTTAATGACGTGTTAAAATCATGTGAGCATTAAAAATATGTGAATAAAGTGAGAGAAAACTTTAAAAATAAAAGTTCAAATTTAAGATTAAAAATGAAAATTTCAAATTAATTCTTTGAATCTTTTGACGCGGTTTGTTTATTTTTTTGCCGCGGTTCAAACTTTTTTGTCCCTTTTTTTGTCGAGAAACATCATTTCAATAGGAAGTTATTATTACCAGTGGCGGATCCAGGAATTTTTTTCAGTGGGTTCACCATTTTCTAACGTTTTAATTAAATGGATCCGGACATAAAAATTTTCGGGTCAGGTTGACGGTTTGGGTCTTGTAATGTTCTTCACGAAATAATAGTGCGATATATTAAGTCAATGATTAAAATTAAAAAAACGTCGTCATTAAAGAGTTCAAAGGTACAGAGTGCGTTTTCGTTTAAGATTTCTGAGCTCCACATCAAGCGGGTGTCAAGGGGGTCACGCACCCTTGCGGGGTCCAAGGTGGCAGTCCTACGGGCCATTCAGCAGGCATGGGTCAAGGGGGCAACGTCCGTTGTAGGGTTCGGGGCAACGTCTCGAAACCTAAACGAAATTTGCTAAGTTTGTATGACCAAAATTAACTTGATCCAAGGGTTTAACCACTAAAAACTACCATTTTGCTTGCTAAGTTTATATGACCAGAAAGTGATTTTAACACAATTATATAGAAATCTAATCATTGATTATCGAGATTTCTGTAAAAAATATCACTTGCCTCAATCAAGTTGATAAATTGATGTGAAAATTACATTAAGAATTCACTCTTAAAAATCTTATTGGGTTCACCTCAGATTCACCCCTAAAATATCAATGGGTTCACCCTATTTTTTAACTCTCGAAAAAAAATTTGTCTGCTAACGAGTCGAACCGCGGTGGGTTCCTGTGAACCCACTTCCTATGCTTGCATCCGCCACTGATTATTACAGTTCAGTTCACTAAATGTATATATAGTAATTGTTTGTTTTAATCAAAGCATGCAACTGTTAGAAACTAGAAAGAAAGAAGATACAACTCATTAATTATACTCATACCTGGTGGTGGTGGTGGAATTGACGACGGAGATGGTGTCTCATCAGTAGTCTGATTGAAAAAACCATATATCTCATACCTAAAATTACACGTAGATTGAAGAATTCTCCCGCCAACTTTCCCATTAGCAACAGAATTCTTGATCCGATTGATTGCATCCACCAAGCAGTCACTACAAACTTGACCCGATAAGTCAGACCAGACCATAAATATTGGTGAAGTCCGGCCCTGCACGCACGTCCCCGGTGGCAAACTTCAGTAAAGAATCACCAGCAGCCGCCTCACCTATCAACCGGTCCATCAACGGTCTAAGAGCCCGATTGAACCCATCAACATCAACCGCATTTTGCTGGCTACCCAAAACCACATCATCGTTATTTCCAGTTTCGTTTGAGTATTTCAAGAAACATTGGTTGTAATAACCTACTGCCTCCTTTTGGTAAGGGCATCTTTCTCGCAAGAGTACAATGGAGTTATTCACACAGGTGTGACATGTAGTCGGGTCTATGTCACCGCGACATAGGGCGATTGCGATGACTCTATCAGGCCCTTGGCCTGTAGTGAAGTTGTGGTAACCAAAGCCTGAATTGGTGGTCGGGAGGGTGGCGAGTGCGGTGTCGAGGTTGAAACGGTACGGACTGTTTGCGGTGTAGTTACCTGTGTTTTGACATATATGGTGAAGGAATGGTGGTGGTTGAGCTGAGGTGGTGGCATTGTTTAGATGTATGAAGATAAAAGAGAACCAGAAGAGGTGTTTTCTGGGGAGTATGAACATGTTTTAGGTTGGTATTATTATTATTTTTTTTTTAATATTTGAAAGTGTTATGAAATCTAAAGTTTGATAATAAATAAATAGGAGTAAAATCATAAATGTTGAGAATTGACTTGGTCAGAATATAGGTAAGAATGATATTATGATAGTGGGAATCAATTTGTAGCATATGCGTGACTCGGTCAATAGTGGGAATTAATTGGGGAAATGCCCAAAATGTCTATCTTGACCAACAGTTTCTAAAAATAACCATTTGACTTTCAGATGCCAGTATTGTCTATGTTCTGTACAGGCGTCGGCGTCTGTGTTTATACAGGCGAACGCCTGTATGAACCATCACTTAAAATTTGACATGTATCCTATACGGGTGTCCGCGCCTGTCAACTCTAACACGAACGCCTGTAAGCTTTTAAATTTTATCCCGGGCGTCAGGCCCACCTGAAGCGCATGTCGCATTCGGCCGCCCATTAATTATAGGCGTCCGCCCATACACCATAACCAAGAAATTTTTTAAAAAAAAATTAGAGATGCCCGTTAATTATAGGCGGCCGCCATACAACATAACCAAGAACATTCAAAAAAATTAGAGACACCCGTTAATTATAGGCGCCCGTCCATACACAAATTTGGCTGCCCGTAACCAAGAAAATTCAAAAAATAATTAGACACCCGTGCCAAATAGTGTCAGTATGGGCCCGAAGACTATGACGAAAATTAAGAACTTACGGGCGAGAGTCTGAGTATACGGGCGTCCAAACATATATAACACATGTGCCAACTTTTAAGTGGTGTGCCAACTTTTAAGTGGTGGATGTATAGTGTGACAATTCGCAATTCCATGTTAGAATTTCGTGTCTTAGTCTTAATTAAGCCCTATTAAGATTAAAATAATCTAAACAAACCATTAGAATCAAATAAAAACTCTTGAAGCAAAGAAGGAACAACGATACATAATTGAAACCTAAATCGCGATAAATTTGCGAAAAGGCAATCCGGCATGCGTAATCGTCTAATTCTTGACAACCCGAACTCCCTAGCCACATTATATTCCTATTGGAATGTAATTGGAAGTATAACAATGACAGTTGATTACAAGTAGCAATTCCCAAAGATACGCGCGAAAAAGCCGAAAAACGATCACAAAAATGGCAAAACCAATTAAAGCTTGAACCTTTTCACACCTACATTTCTTTAATCTGATTTTTAACATATATTTATACCCAAAATATCTAAAAAGCTTGACAAAGAAGCTATTGAACTATAAAGGATAGATATTGACTTTTTGGACAACATTTTCACACTTTAACCCTCCAAAAATTCAACAAAAGTATTCCACAAACTTTCTGGAGTTTCAAACACCTTCCAACCATCATCTTTAAGCAATCCTTGCTGAGAATTAAGATCAAGAACAAGTAGATCACAAAATCAACCTTCAAAAGTTGATTTTTAGTGAGTTTCCAAGCCAATCTTCAACCAAGTAAGTTCTTGTGTCAATTTTTGATTTGAATAGATTAAGATAGCTTAAACAATTGTCATGAAGCTTGTTTGAACATTGGTTAAGGGCTGGAAATCATCAGATCTTGAAAACCCATTAAAAAGGGCATTTTTGTCCAAAAACCCGATTTTTCAAAGTTGTCCAAATCACGATTTTTTTCACCAAACTCCATATATATATGTTAAATATTAGGATCTGGAGATTTTGGCCTTGTAAAAATGTCAAAATATCTATTTTGGCACGCAAAAACCATGTTTGGCCTGTGTGTCTCGGCAAATGGCCCCAGGCGGCCCCTACGCGGCCTGTGCGTCCCCTACGCGGCCTTGCGTTCCGGTCACCGGCTAGCCAAGGCCAAGGATTGCCACCGTTGACCGCCGCCGGCTGCCGGCGACTTTTCCGGCCAAAATTCCGGCGAAAAGGAATATTCCGGCGACTTTTCCGGCCAACCCCAACTTTCGTCCGTTTTGCGTTCTGAACTTCGTTTCGCGATCCGATTTGCAATCCGGTGATCCGATTTTAATAAAAAGGACATATTTTTAATCGATTTCGCGTTCCAGACTCAATTTTTCAGTCCGTTTCACAATTCGAAAATCTGATTTCAGTCTGGAAACTGATTAAGAATCCGATTATTACACGAAATTCAGTTTTCGCGTCGGTTTTCCATATGACAACCTATTCTTTGTCGATTTCGCATTCCGGACTCAGTTTTGCGATCTGTTTCGCAATCCGGAAGCCCGATAATCGATTTAGAAGCAGAATTGGAGTTCCGATTGTGACCGGAATTCAGTTGTATTATTGGTTTTCAATATAAAAACGTATTCTTTGTCGATTTCGCATTCCGGACTCAGTTTTGCGATCTGTTTCGCAATCCGAAAGCCCGATAATCGATTTAGAAGCAGAATTGGAGTTCCGATTGTGACCGGAATTCAGTTGTATTATCGGTTTTCAATATAAAAACCTATTCTTTGTCGATTCCGCCTTCCGGACTTAGTTTTATGACCTGTTTTGTAATCTGATAATCAGATTTCAACCCAGAAGTCGATTGAGAATCTGGATTTGATACAAAAGTTAATTTCTCACCAAATCAAGTACAAACAACTCACCGAACTTTAATAAATTACAGATTTGGAATCCAGGAACTAGCAATACGAACGTTGTATTCTGTTTATTGAATTATATCAACTGAGGTGAGTTCACGAACCTCTTTTCTGTATTTTGGCTTTTGAACTCGGGGAATGAGAAAACATAAAAACTCATTTGAAACATCTTGTTTATTGTGAAGCTTTGAAACACTTTTGATTCATTTGTGAAACATGAAACCTGATTTGATCAGGTGGAACTCTGAAACGCTTTCGATGCATTTTGTGAAACATGAAACCTGATTTGATCAGGTGGAACTCTGAAACGCTTTCAATGCATTTTGTGAAACATGAAACCTGATTTGATCAGGTGGAACTCTGAAACATTTTTGAAACATTTTGTGAAACATAAAAACAAAAGCGTTGTAAAACATTTGGTTGAAACACGTGACAGTGGGGAGAACACATGACCGAACTTGTTATTATTTCACGGGTTACACATTTTTCGCTAAGTCCCCTATTCTGTAACCGTTAACCGTGGGTGGGGCGTGATTATTGAGAATAGATTCTATTTGTGATTGACAATCCTCGCCCGTGGTTCGTAGCTAAAACCAGGACTGGATGTCGAGCGAGCGCTCAATAAGGCTAAAACACACAATGTCTTGCGACAAGGACATTGGGAAGGGGCAAACACTGAACTCGTCAGCTCGGTTACGGGAGCCCAGGAGTTATAATTGGACAGTTGGTCGGGAAACTAAACACGACATTGTTGGAAGGAACAATGTTCGCACTGGATACCAATGTTTTACACCCAGTTTGGGACATTAATACTATTAAACTCTTTTTTATGCAAACATTTGAATCGTTTGAGATACATTACATACATTTTTAACAAATAAACTTGTGAACTCACCAGCGATATGCTGATTGTTTTAAATCATGTTTTCTCAGATGCATAGTATTACAGGGGGTGGAGTTGGGAGCTCAATTTTGGGACACATATGGTGGAGTCTATGAGAGATAGACTCAACAATGTGATATATCGCATAGTATATATGTGTAATAGCATTATATATATGTGTGAAACTCAGATAAAACTGTTATTACATTAGGCTTGTGGCTAATGTAGTTGTAATATTGCTCTGTAATATAGAAACATATGTGTCTTTTGTTGTAAATCATGACTGTGAAACCTTGAAAGTCACACCGTACGCTTCCGCAACGACAAGGGTGTGACATATAGGCGCCCGCCTATGTACATATAGGTGTCGATGCCTGTATAGAACATGGACAAAACTGACATTTGAAAGTCAAATAGTTATTTTGAGGAAACTTTTGGTCAAGATGGGCGTTTTGGGCATTTTCCTGAATTAATTGTACCATACATGATCTTCCTAACGTGTTTGAAATCGGTGATTTTTTTATAAGCAGGTTTTTTTTCACATAAATAAGATAATATTTATCTATATTTCATATATTAGGCTACTACCCTGTGTGTTGCACGGATTAGATACACAATATTAAATAGTTAGTAATAAAAAATTGTAAATTTTGAAGTATAAAATGATTAAATGACATATTAATAACTACTTTAAGTAATAAACAATAATTAATTTTTTTAAATAACAATAAGAAAACCATTTATCATAATTAAGATCTTTGAATTAATTCACTTTAAAAACTTAAAGTTAATTTTTTGTCAAAAACTATTTGTTTCAAATTAGTAAGATAAGATAATATTTTTGTAATAATTAAAGTTAAAAAACCTAATCTGAAATTATCTTTAAACATTTATAACTTTTATTTCTGAAAAAAAGAATTTAAATATTTTTTAATTTTGATTTTAAAAATTATAATATATAAACATTTTTAAAGTATGTTTTTGATAAAATGATTTGATTTTCAATTTATGAAATATTATTTTATAAATTGTAAAAGATAAAAATTATCATTATTACTAATAATTATTATTATAAGTATTTAATAGGAGATATAATATAATATATACCATCTAATAAAAGAGTAAATCTTTTGCCGCATGTCAATTTATTAGACTATTATTGACACATGTCATTTTTAAGAAGAATTATTGCCACATATCATTTTTTAATCTTTACAATCATTCTCTCTCATAGTAAATGATAATTAAAATTATATTCTTTAATTTATTAAAGAATTTTAAATTTAATGACTAATGACTTTATATACCTTTTTTCATATTAAAAAATAGTTATAACAAATAAAAAATGAAATCTTTTTTTATTAAAAAGCACACTTAAACAAAGTTTATAAAATATGAAAATTTTCTATAAATGATTTTTTTTTAAAAAATAAGAATTATTTTAAATTTGTAGTTTTAGAAAAAATAAAAGTTTTGTAAAAATAAGTTTTCTTAAAAAAACAAGTATTTTAAAACAAGTTTTCTTACAAAATATATAACATTTCAATTTTCAACCCTTGTAATACACGGGATTTTACCTAGTTATTTAATAAGAGAGAAAATTATGTGAGTGCATAAAAAATTAACGAGTGGCAAAATGGTCTTAAAATATAACAAGTGGCAAATGATGATTTTTATTTATTAGGATTAGGTTCAACTAAATAGTTCCCTTATCCTAAAAAGGCTAAGAAAGATTATTGAATATTAGATAATGAGATTAAATTTAAGATGAAAATTTTAAAATTTTAGAGAGAAAAGTTGTTAGAGGGTAATTTAGTCATAACTACTTTCCCCTCATATTTTTTAAGCGTTCATAATTTTACATACGATATTATTTTTTTTTAAAATATATCATAAAAAGAAGCATTTTTTATCTTTAAAATGAGTATAATTTTGCTATAAAAAATAAAAAAAATTCAGCTCATTGTGTCTAATTATCGTCGTTGTGTCTTTCTTAAACGTTTATGTATAATCATCTTTTTATGTTTTCTTACACGTAATTGTGTCTTTTTTTACTAATAATTGTGTCTTTTTAAAGATAATTGTGTTATTCATACTCGTTATTTTGTTACCCTTGCTTAACATTATATATTTTACAACATCATCGTGTCTAAAATTGTTTAGTAAAACACCATTGAGCAAACACAAAAGATACAATAACCTGTATAAAATGAACAATGACCAATACAAAAGACACAATAACATGTACAAAAGACACAATGACAAATACAAAAGACACAATTTCTATATAATATACACAATGACCAGTACAAAATTGTTTATATTCGTCATTGTGTCTTTTTTGCAGTTAATTGTGTCTTTTTTAAATATCGTTGTGTCATCCTTGCTTAACTTTATGAACATCATTGTGTCTTAAATTGTTCACGAAAACACAACATTGAGCGGAAACACAAAAGACATAATGACCTGTACAAAAGACACAATGACCTGTACAAAAGACACATTGAACTAAAAAATAAAATTTTTTCTATAGCAATATTATGCTAATTTAGAAGATAAAAAAATGTTCGTTTTTATGTTATATTTTTTTTCAAAAAATAATTTCGTATGTAAAAGTTACGAACGTTTAAACAAGATGGGAAAACTTGATAAAAAGTCAACAAAAGTAGCTATTATTATAATACCCTCTAACAACTTTATTTAATCATAGTCTAAAAGCCTTATTTATTTTAACTTAACCCTTATTTTTATAATAGTAAGATAAAATTATTCTCAAACCATATGTCGTAACATTTTTAATATATTCATATTTTATAAATAATCATGTTAATTTAGATGATACAAGTTTTCTATATCATTATCATGTCCTAAGTTTCTGGATAGAATATTAGAATGTCTCAAGCATATGAACTTTCCATATATAATAGTATTTATCCAAGTCTAAAGAAATTTAAGACCTAAATTTCGGACATTTTAAAATTCATATAAATAGAATTAGATAATTTTTTTGAACGACCAATTACTCAACTGTCGTAAAACTCATTGATGAGTATATCACATAATAATCTGAACGTAAAACACAATGATGAGTAATGTATATTATTTATTTTGGAATTAATTTTGGTTTTATAACAGTTTATTTTTGTAAATTAGTTTATAATAAGTTCATATCTTTAAAATTTTAATGTTTTTAAGATTTGATTTTTTTTAAGGATTCATATAGTAAAATACAGAGCACATATATAACATTAATTAAAAAAATCATAAAGTATTTTTATCACCGCCAATTAACACAACTTAGCACATAATTATCAAGATTGCATAAAGTTTTCATTTTTTTTCCTACATATTATGAACTTGACTTTGAATAGAATTGCAATGCTTCATTTTCTTCTCCACTAAAACAAAATATTTTTATCACCGCCAGAGGAAGACAATTCCGTAGACTATTCCTTAAGATCGATAATGGTTGAAGAAATTGAGTACAATAATGCTAGTCATATTAGGAAAGGTATGTTGACATATATAAAAATCCACTAAAAATACATAGTTTTCATATGTTAAACAAACGTACTATATGCCTAGAAATATAATAAGCATAAATGTTGGCCTTAGACACAATTTGTCAATTTGATACACGTATGATTCGCAATAACTCGACGTATGATACGGCTACGGTCAGGAAATGAGATTTTTTGACTTATAACTGTTGTATTTTAACATATAACCTAGGGTTCAATAATAGGCATCTTTTAGAGGAGTTTTTGTACAAAAAAAAAGACACAAACTCAATTGGTAATTGCCAATAAAAAATTTTCAACACGATAAATTTTTAAGGGTCCATAGTTTTTAAAAAATATACAACTCAATTGGTTCATTCAAAACATAAATGATAGAGAAATCTGGAGGAAAAAATAGATTAGTTGGAAGGTTTAAAAGAGAAACACGTTGAAGGTGAAACTCATGTAGTGTTATTAAAATTTAAATAAAACGAGTGTATATACGGTATACCCGCGTGCTGTTATCAAGAACACGTTTGCAAAGTTTATTGACCCAGTTTTTTACTTGGTTACACTTTGCGTAAGGTCTGGTGAGAAGCCTGATCACTATCTGACGTAAACAATTTTACTCTACACATTTGTGTGAGAGTTTATTTTCTACACTTTACCAACAATCTAATAACTGAAATTCATATTAACTGTCAAATTAAACAATCTTTCTATTATAATAAACAAAAATGTTTTGTCACATCTCAAATTTTCATGTTTATATTGTCACTTATCACTTTTCTATCAATCTATTCAATCCTCTCTCTTATTAATTATATTATATTATCTTTTCTAATAAATAATTATAATATTAATGAGTAATAATATCATATGCATTTTTCATGCTAGAAAATAGTTTTTGATTAATTAAAAATCAAATACTTTTATTAAAAAAAACTAGAAATAATTTTATTAAATATGAAATTTTCAAAAAATCAATTTTTAAAAAAATAAGAAATATTTTAAATTGGTATTTTAAGTAAATGAAAGTTTTATAAAAAACAAGATTAGTTAAAAAAATAATAAAATAAACTATAAATCATACTTTTTAAATAATGGGATTTTTAGAAACAAATAATGTTTCTTATAACGAAATGTTTAAAAAGTATTTATTTTAAAATCAAAAGTTATAAAAAGGATAAGAAAAAATTACATTTTTAGTTATTTTTGTTTAATGATATTTTCAAATCGAGTCAATTAACTTTAATAATTATAATAATTGTGCATTATTTTCTTGATTTGTAACAATTAGTTTTAAATAGAAAAGTAAGTGAAGTTTTTAACATCATTTAGTTTAAAAATCGTTATTGTTACAAATTAAAAAAGTCAAGTATCATTTCATTAGTTATTGAAAATTTTAAGTATTATTTAATCACTTAAAATACTTAATAATACGTAATTTAATTAATTTATATGAAAATATTATTTAATAATTTTTAATTTTTATTACTATTTATTTAATATTTTATATTCCGCCCATGTAATACACGAGGTAATAATCTAGTTACTAATAAACTAAAAAACATATGAATAAACTAGAAAACAAACAAATAAACCATTTTTGCAAAATAAATGGTATATCTAGTACTTGACTTTGGTACTTTTTGAGTAGAGTTTGAGGAGAGGTCTCCCGCTTCACCGTCTAACATATACAATTTTACACTACACATTAGTATATTAGTTTGTTTATAAGGCTATTTGTCACACCCCCAATTTTCAACTAACGGAATCATACCGTTTGGGAACGTGACAAACCAGGATCTCAGATCATTAGACATAGCGAAGACCTCTATATGAATTTCAAAACATACTTTGGTCTTTAAACATAACATCAGAGTTTACAAAAGTTGCGGAAGCGTTTAAAACCAATAACAGTTGTAAAGTGTAAAATACAATACAAAGGTTCAAATGTTTAAAATCCAAATAACTAAATTGTTTATCATGCATGTAACTCTATCTCCTAGTCCATGCCAGCTTTAATGCGCGCCTTAGCGTCCTGAGAAAACATGTAAATCAAGTAAACACAAAGGTTGGTGCATAACACAGGTTTTAAGTATTCACAATGTTCAAAACAACAGTTTGAATATCAAAGTTCGTAGATAACATAATCACACATGCACAGTCATGATAGCTAGTCATATAAACTATTTACATAAGTGTTCGACACCGAAGCTGACGGATTGCCATGCTATAGCATGTTTTCGCCTTGCCACTATTGTCTATCACAACAATAGTAAAATTGTGTTTGGTCAGTCAAACACCTGCGTAGATCCCATCTACCAGGTGAGGTTTGTCAAACCTAATAGATCTATTTCCAACTACCACGCTTTGCATTACAGCAAACTAAACGGTTCGAGGTGTGTAAGGACTTTCAAGTTGATATGTTGTCACATAATGTAAACAGCTAACTCATGCAAGTGATATGTATCTAAAAATAGTTTGTTGCACATGTTTTCTCCCCCAAAACAGTTTAAAATAAGAAAGGGGCCGTGTACGCACCTTTGTTTTTAGCAGAATGATCAAATACTTGTGAACTTGCGTAGAAATCCTCTACGAAGAATCTGTGGTTTAAACAATAACCTAAAGTTATTCGGAATGTTGTTTTGTGCTTGAAATCACATACGTGTCAACACACGTATGTTAAAGTGTCAGAAATGTGCATACGTAAATACGCGTGCCTTTGAAATCGTTTAAATAAAATCATATTTGATTTTATTTAAATAATCGTAATTATACGCGATTTCGTTTTTAGGTTAAAATATGAATTTTATTATTCTAATACGTTCGTATTCTCGTTACGGTTCCAACGCAACTTGAACGGATTAAAACGGAGTTAGAACGAATAAGTTATGGCCTAAATTCAAAAAGGATTTAAAAATATCAAAACCGGCAGCCCTAAGGCTCGAACCCGCGACCTCCTGATCACAACACACACGCTCTACCAACTCAGCCCGCTAGGGTATCGCGATAATACTCAGAAACTAATTGTTTTAAACCTAATCTGATCGGTTTCCCCCTTTTCCATTATAGCCGAAGCAACAAGGATTCCATGGACCACGAATTCGAACCTAATCAGTCCCAAAGCCATAGGGTTTCTATTCCATATATTCGGTCGACTATTCAGATGCTTATAATTTACAAAACAATTAACAATAACCTACTAAATCGGACATTAACAGTCTCGATCTCGAGTTCTTGAGCCCCAACTCAAAATTATTCAATTCGATGTTTCCTGATAAAATCAACACCTGGATTTCATTAAGCTACTGATTTCTAAACTTTCTGTGCAAAAACGTTTGATTACTAAACTTACTTAGGCCGAAACCCCCAAAATCTCTTTTCATTATGAACCCTAGAATCGAACTCCAACAATTCGCTGTAACACAATAAAATTAATACATGGTTTAGTTTGATCGGAGGTTTATGAAACTATTAGTACCCATTAATTTCATTCTTAAACTCATTTGGATCAAAATCCCTAAAACCGTTTCACTTAAGAACCCTAAAAGTCGAAATCTAACAATTCGTAGTTCCATTATGAAATTGACACATCATTAACCTTAATCGAGACTTTCTGGAACTACCCATGCCATTTAATTTGATTTTTAAACCGATTTAATCAACAACCCCCTAAACCGTTCATTGCATGAACCCTAATGATGGAACTTGATAAATTCGTGAACTTTTACTGAAATTGAAATGTGGTTATTCTTAATCGGCTATGTTAGAAGATGTAGGAACATTAACTTACTTGTTTTACTAATGAATTGAAAGAGATCCCTTCTAGCCCTAGGTTCGGCTTCTACGAAATTCAATCCTTCAACTCGAAGCTTCTGATTCTTGAATTCTCGTGTGTAAAAGCTACTGAGGGTGCCGAATGAAGTTTATCAATGCTCAATTTGTGATATTTACATCGAATTGTGAGGGTTCTAATATCACCATTGACGGTTTCAACATTGAGGTTCATTAATTCCATTAATTCGAATTCTAATGGACTAGTAACTGATAAAAACGATTGGAAATCATAAATATCAATTATTTGAGTGATAAATTTGCTTCATAATAGCCTATTGATGTAAATTACGAATTTACTTAGCAATTTATCCAAATTTTGACTTGTAAAAGTCAAATTTGATGATTATAATCACCTACAAGCTTGATCATTGCAATTTAGACACTTTGGAATTTATTTTGATCAACTAAAACCCCTTTTACATAATATTATCTGATTTCCTTAACTTTTGTTTAACCAAATTAATCCAATTTCTCTAATTGTCCATAATTGGATCATTTATATCATTGTTGGGTTGAATTAACCCAATTGGGCCTCTCAAATATAATTGGGCCTATCCTGAACTCATTGGGCCTATCTTAGCCTTGTTGGGCCTACCTTGGGCCTACGTTGGCCTTGTTTGGCCTACTTGGGCCTTAATGGGCCTTCCTTGTTTTCCTTGAGCCTAAATTGATCTTATTGGACATACTAGGTTTTGTTAGGCCTTCCTTGACCTTACTGGGTCTTCTTTGGCTTTACTGTGCCTTCTTTGGCCTTGTTGGGCCTTCATTGGCCTTGTTGGGCCTTCATTGGCCTTATTGGGCCTACGAGGGTTAACGAGGTTAACTCGAAAAGTCGGATTGTCACATCATACCCTTGTTGAAGGAATTTTCGTCCCGAAAATTAGTAAGTGTTAGGAGTAGTTAGGAAACTACTTACGAGTTTAAATCGTACGTGTTAGTGTGATTTGATCATTCTGTGTGCTTGTGTGTACTCACACACAAAGTCTAATGCTTGCAACATCACAATTCAATGTGATCGTTCAATGTGACTGCTTGCGTGTACACTAGTTAGTTCACCTAACTGTGACTGTTTGTGTTTGATCATACTGTGGTGTATAACCTCACACATAGTGAGTGAGTTTCTGTAACTGTTTGTACTATGCAACCCCGCACATAGCAAAATGTGTGTAACCAATCATGTATGTACTACCATACTATGTAACATATGAAATGTAGCACATAAAGTATATAGAATGTAATGTAGCACAAATGTTTATAACAAAATCAATTGAATAAATAAAATGTTTGTGCTTACAGTTTGAAATTTGCAGTGTTGATGTGTGAAAGCATCACGTCATCCCCTTGTTGAAGGAAATTTCGTCCCGAAATTTAACGTGCGCTCTCAGTGTTAGCAGTAGCTGTTTTAAATAGATGAGGATATTTCTTCATCATTTGGTCTTCCCGTTCCCATGTGTATTCAGGACCACGTCTTGAATTCCATCAAACTTTGACTATCGGAATCTTGCTTTGCTTCAGTTGTTTGACCTCTCGGTCCATGATTTCAGCTGGTTCTTCAATGAATCGTAACTGTTCATCTACTTGTATTTCTTCCAACGGTACAATCAATGTCTCGTCAGAAAGACATTTCTTTAAGTTCGATACATGAAAGACATCATGAACTCCACTGAGTTCATCCGGTAGTTTGAGTTGATACGCAACCGGACCAATCCTTTTCAGAATTTCAAAAGGTCCTACGTAGCGTGGACTAAGCTTTCTGCGCTTGCCGAATCGTATCACACCTTTCCAAGGTGATACTTTTAGAAGAACTCGGTCTCCTACTTGAAACTCCAACGGCTTGCGACGTTTGTCAGCATAACTCTTCTGTCGATCCCGAGCCGCTGCCATACGGTTCCGAATTTGAACTATCTTCTCTGTTGTCTCGTGCACCAGTTCAGGACCTGTAATCTGACTGTCTCCAATCTCAGCCCAACAAACTGGTGAACGACATTTGCGACCATACAAAGCTTCAAACGGTGCTGCTTGAATACTTGTATGATAACTATTATTGTAAGAGAATTCCACTAACGGTAAATGATTCTCCCAGCTGTCACCAAAGTCAATTACACAAGCTTGTAACATATCCTCGAGCGTTTGAATCGTACGTTCACTTTGACCGTCGGTCTGTGGATGATAGGCGGTACTCATATCCAAGCGAGTCCCCAACGACTTATGAAGAGATTTCCAAAAGTTGGAAGTAAACCGGGCATCCCGATCTGATATGATAGAGATTGGCACGCCATGTCGTGCTACTACTTCCTTGATGTAAAGGCGAGTCAATTTCTCCATCTTGTCAGTTTCCTTGATTGCTAAGAAGTGTGCAGATTTCGTTAATCGATCGACAATTACCCATATCGTATCACAACCACTCGGTGTACGAGGTAACTTAGTAATGAAATCCATCGAAATCTGTTCCCACTTCCACATCGGTATCTCTGGTTGTTGCAGTAAACCAGATGGCTTCTGGTATTCAACTTTGACTTTCGAACAAGTCAAACATTTGCTAACGTACTTAGCAATATCAGCTTTCATGTGAGGCCACCAATACAGTGCCTTCAAGTCATGGTACATCTTGTCTGATCCTGGATGGACTGAATACCTGGACTTGTGTGCTTCATCCATCACGAGTTCTCTTAAGTCTCCATACAAAGGTATCCAAAGTCGATCAATGAGATAACGAATTCCATCAGACTTGACATCCAACTGTGTTTCCATCCCGCGTAGAGATTCCTGTACCAAGTTTTCCGTTTTCAAAGCCTCGATCTGAGCACTGCGTACCTTGTCAGGTAAGTCAGTATGTATTGTCATCATAAGTGCGCGAACCCGTCTTGTTCCCGTTGTATCTTTTCTGCTCAAAGCGTCAGCTACCACATTAGATTTTCCCGGGTGATACTTAATCGCACACTCATAATCATTCAACAACTCAACCCATTGTCGTTGTCTCATATTCAACTCCTTCTGATCAAAGATATGCTGCAAACTCTTATGATCAGTGTAAATGGTACACTTAGTTCCATACAGATAATGCCTCCAAATTTTCAAAGCAAAAACCACTGCTCCCAACTCCAAGTCGTGAGTAGTGTAATTCTTCTCGTGTGTTCGTAGTTGTCTGGAAGCATAAGCAATCACTTTTTCACGTTGCATCAACACACATCCCAAACCTTGTGCAGATGCATCACAGTACACCACAAAGTCTTCCGTCCCTTCCGGTAAGGACAAAATCGGTGCACTGCAGAGTTTCTGTTTCAATAACTGGAACGCAGTTTCCTGTTTATCCGTCCAGTTATACTTCGTTCCCTTGTGCGTAAGAGCTGTGAGTGGTTGAGCGATCTTTGAGAAACCTTCAATGAATCGTCGATAATAACCCGCCAAACCAAGGAATTGTCGTACCTCGGTAGGGGTCTTTGGTGCTTCCCAATTCTTAATCGCTTCAATCTTCGCTGGATCAACATGTATGCCCTTTTCGTTGACTATATGACCCAGAAATTGTACTTCTCGCATCCAGAAATCACATTTCGGGAACTTAGCGTACAATTGTTCTTGTTTTAATAGCTCTAGCAGTAATCGAAGATGTTTAGCGTGTTCCTCCTCAGACTGTGAATAGATGAGAATGTCATCAATGAAAACAATGATAAACTTATCAAGGTAAGGTTTACAAACACGATTCATGAGATCCATGAATACAGCTGGAGCGTTTGTCAACCCAAATGGCATGACCAAGAACTCATAATGGCCATAGCGCGTCCTGAATGCTGTCTTTGGGATATCCTCCTCCTGGACTCTTAGTTGATGATAACCAGACCTGAGATCAATCTTCGAGTAGTAACTCGAACCTTGCAATTGATCGAACAGATCGTCAATCCTGGGTAACGGATACCGGTTCTTGATAGTAACTTTATTCAATTCCCGGTAATCGATACACATACGGAAAGTCCCGTCCTTCTTCTTTACAAACAAAACTGGAGCTCCCCACGGTGAAAAACTAGGTCGTATGAAACCCTTATCCAACAACTCTTGCAATTGTGTGGATAACTCTTGCATTTCTGACGGTGCAAGTCGGTAAGGCGCCCTAGCTATCGGTGCTGCATCTGGTGTAAGGTCGATTCGGAATTCCACCTGTCTGATAGGCGGTAATCCCGGCAAGTCTTCTGGAAACACCTCCGGAAATTCACAAACTACAGGTATATCTTCAAGCTTCTTCTCAGCTACCGGCTTTTCAGTTATAAGTGCTATAACTGCCGTATGACCTTTCCGCAGGCATTTGTGTGCTTTCATACAAGATATGAGACGCAGTGGCGTACTGCTCTTCTCACCTTGTACATACAATGTCTCTCCCTGCGGAAAAGGTATACTAACAATCTTTTCATGGCATACGATTTCAGCCTGGTTTTTGGACAACCAGTCCATGCCAATAACTACATCAAAACTGCCTAAGGCAATAGGCATAAGGTCAATCTCTAATGTTTGACCCATCAAATCAAGGATACATCCCTTAAAGATATTTTCCACTACTATCAACTTACCATCAGCTAATTCCACAGTGTAGGGACTATCTAAGGCAGTGGGACTAACATTTAGCAACTTAGCAAGTGAACTAGATACAAAACTCCGGTCGGCACCAGTGTCAAATAACATAGAGGCATAGTGATTATTTAAGAGGAACGTACCCGTAACAATGTTGGGATCCTCCCGCGCTTGACGTCCTCCAATCACAAACGCCCTGCCCCTAGCACCGTTGTTGTTGTTGTTATTGTTGTTGTTGCTGTTGGTGCCATTTCCATTACCGTTGCCATTTCCATTGCCATTGGCATTATTGTCCCCGCCTTTCTTGAGCTGTGGGCAATCTTTCTTAAAATGCCCCATTTTGCCACACTCAAAACAACCCTTCTGAGCGTTGTTCTGGTTATTGTTCTGGTTGTTGTGGTTGTTCTGCAGCTCACCGCGACAATCCTTAGCCGCATGCCCAATCTTGCCACACCTCTGGCACTTAGCTCTCTCACATTGATTACCTGCATGATGGTAGCCACACCTATTGCACTTGGGGTGTTTGCCAATATAACCCCCCGATGATGATGATTGCTGACCACTGCTTGAACCATGATAAGACTTGTTTGAGTCTTGTTTCCGGTTTTGCTGATATGATTGTTGGTTGTTACCCTTGAAGTTGTTACCTTCCCACTTTCTCTTATGATCTCCCACCTTGGTAGCAGATGTTCGTTTAGGCAGAGTCCCCTGTAACACTGCCTGATCAGTAAGCTGATGTGCTAAACGAACAGCTTGTTGGATGGTGGTGGGATTTGCTGAAGTCACCAACCCCTGAATCTGAGGCACTAGTCCTCCAATGTACCTTTCAATCCACTTACTGGCTGGAGTAGCCATGTGTGGTAGCAGTCTGGCCAACTCGTGTGACCTGGTTGTGTACTCTTCAATGTTTGACCCCTCCATCTTGAGGTGCCAGTATTCCTCCTCTAACTTCTGCATTTCACTGCGAGGACAGTACTCCTCTTGCAGTAAAGTTTTGAAGTCGTTCCATGTTAAGGCATTTGCCTCACCCAACCCCAGAGTCTGAACATTCGAGTTCCACCAGGTTAATGCTGGACCCTCCAATGTTCCCGTTGCAAACTTCACTTTGCTCTCGTTAGGGCAGTTGCACATTTCAAACACCGACTCAGCCTTTTCAATCCACCGAAGGAGTCCAATGGCCCCCTCCGACCCTTTGAAATTGTGAGGTTTGCAGTCCAAGAACATCTTGAACGTGCAGACTTGTGGGTTAACCAATCCCCCAGCTGGACCATGTGGTCCTGTGTTATGTGTCTGAGCATACTGTGCAATAGCCTCTGCGACTCTGTTGTTAATTAGCTCGTTGAGCTCAGCAACTGTCATCTGTACGTTTCCTTCAGCCATTATCTTCCTATTTACAAGAAACGTTAGCGCGTAATCAAAACCCAATGTGACATGTGTAAGTAAAACAACAAACACAACATATAATATAGATCAACACAACTGTTGGAATATAAATAATAATTCTTCAATAGATAGAAACTTTCTTTGAGTACAATACTTTTGAAATGAAACATAAGTTTTCAAACTACTAATATAGGAACACAACCCGTTCCTAATAAGTTTAAACAAAACAAGAAGGAAAAGAAAGAAAATCAATCGTCCTCAACAGTGGATTCAGGATCGGACTCAGCAACTGGTGCTGGTTCCTCCTCCTCATCCTCATCCTGTTCCTCATTCTCAGAGGCCACTAAATCCTCCAAGGCTTCAACCCTGCCTGCCAAAATCTCCTCTCGGTTCTCTGACTCTTCTAGACGACCAATCAAATTGATCATCTCATCCCGCATATCATGAACCAGATGGGCAAGATTATCCTGCCTCTCAATAGCATCCCATAATTCCTGAGATCTCTGTGCTATCCTATCTTCTGCTACCTCCAGATCCTCGCGCAGTTTGGCGATCTCCTCGGCGTCCGTCCTTTGCCTCTTAGGCTCAGGAGCATCTAGTACTGGTGGTGAGTGTGTAGAAGGTCCCTCAGCAGGGATCTGCTGAGTGCCCTCCTCTGGCTCCTCTTCCGGATCCTCATCCGGGTCCTCATCTGGATCCTCCTCGGGATCCTCATCTGGATCCTCCTCCGGATCCTCCTCTGGATCCTCGTCTAGGTCTGAATCATCTCCCTCATATGGTGGAGGTGATGGAATAGGTGGTGGTGGTGATGACGGTGGTGCCGGAACTATCGGTTCCTCGTCCTCGGAATCATCAATGTAGATATAGGGTACTGATGATGATGCCATGCCTGTTACATAATATCATATGTAAGTGCAATGCCATGGAATGTGTAAGCAAATCAATTACATAATGTCATATGTAATTTCTAAGCAGTATGTGTAAACATGTGTGTCTAATGTCTAACAGTCATAGTCTAGGCCTACAAATGCAAACCTAGTTCGCTATAACCAATGTCTCTAATACCAATCTGTCACACCCCCAATTTTCAACTAACGGAATCATACCGTTTGGGAACGTGACAAACCAGGATCTCAGATCATTAGACATAGCGAAGACCTCTATATGAATTTCAAAACATACTTTGGTCTTTAAACATAACATCAGAGTTTACAAAAGTTGCGGAAGCGTTTAAAACCAATAACAGTTGTAAAGTGTAAAATACAATACAAAGGTTCAAATGTTTAAAATCCAAATAACTAAATTGTTTATCATGCATGTAACTCTATCTCCTAGTCCATGCCAGCTTTAATGCGCGCCTTAGCGTCTTGAGAAAACATGTAAATCAAGTCAACACAAAGGTTGGTGCATAACACAGGTTTTAAGTATTCACAATGTTCAAAACAACAGTTTGAATATCAAAGTTCGTAGATAACATAATCACACATGCACAGTCATGATAGCTAGTCATATAAACTATTTACATAAGTGTTCGACACCGAAGCTGACGGATTGCCATGCTATAGCATGTTTTCGCCTTGCCACTATTGTCTATCACAACAATAGTAAAATTGTGTTTGGTCAGTCAAACACCTGCGTAGATCCCATCTACCAGGTGAGGTTTGTCAAACCTAATAGATCTATTTCCAACTACCACGCTTTGCATTACAGCAAACTAAACGGTTCGAGGTGTGTAAGGACTTTCAAGTTGATATGTTGTCACATAATGTAAACAGCTAACTCATGCAAGTGATATGTATCTAAAAATAGTTTGTTGCACATGTTTTCTCCCCCAAAACAGTTTAAAATAAGAAAGGGGCCGTGTACGCACCTTTGTTTTTAGCAGAATGATCAAATACTTGTGAACTTGCGTAGAAATCCTCTACGAAGAATCTGTGGTTTAAACAATAACCTAAAGTTATTCGGAATGTTGTTTTATGCTTGAAATCACATACGTGTCAACACACGTATGTTAAAGTGTCAGAAATGTGCATACGTAAATACGCGTGCCTTTGAAATCGTTTAAATAAAATCATATTTGATTTTATTTAAATAATCGTAATTATACGTGATTTCGTTTTTAGGTTAAAATATGAATTTTATTATTCTAATACGTTCGTATTCTCGTTACGGTTCCAACGCAACTTGAACGGATTAAAACGGAGTTAGAA
The DNA here is from genome assembly GCA_009363875.1 of Mikania micrantha. Classification (NCBI taxonomy): domain Eukaryota; kingdom Viridiplantae; phylum Streptophyta; class Magnoliopsida; order Asterales; family Asteraceae; genus Mikania; species Mikania micrantha. The sequence continues at coordinate 49,210,683 of CM018689.1, read as the reverse complement.
CGAATAAGTTATGGCCTAAATTCAAAAAGGATTTAAAAATATCAAAACCGGCAGCCCTAAGGCTCGAACCCGCGACCTCCTGATCACAACACACACGCTCTACCAACTCAGCCCGCTAGGGTATCGCGATAATACTCAGAAACTAATTGTTTTAAACCTAATCTGATCGGTTTCCCCCTTTTCCATTATAGCCGAAGCAACAAGGATTCCATGGACCACGAATTCGAACCTAATCAGTCCCAAAGCCATAGGGTTTCTATTCCATATATTCGGTCGACTATTCAGATGCTTATAATTTACAAAACGATTAACAATAACCTACTAAATCGGACATTAACAGTCTCGATCTCGAGTTCTTGAGCCCCAACTCAAAATTATTCAATTCGATGTTTCCTGATAAAATCAACACCTGGATTTCATTAAGCTACTGATTTCTAAACTTTCTGTGCAAAAACGTTTGATTACTAAACTTACTTAGGCCGAAACCCCCAAAATCTCTTTTCATTATGAACCCTAGAATCGAACTCCAACAATTCGCTGTAACACAATAAAATTAATACATGGTTTAGTTTGATCGGAGGTTTATGAAACTATTAGTACCCATTAATTTCATTCTTAAACTCATTTGGATCAAAATCCCTAAAACCGTTTCACTTAAGAACCCTAAAAGTCGAAATCTAACAATTCGTAGTTCCATTATGAAATTGACACATCATTAACCTTAATCGAGACTTTCTGGAACTACCCATGCCATTTAATTTGATTTTTAAACCGATTTAATCAACAACCCCCTAAACCGTTCATTGCATGAACCCTAATGATGGAACTTGATAAATTCGTGAACTTTTACTGAAATTGAAATGTGGTTATTCTTAATCGGCTATGTTAGAAGATGTAGGAACATTAACTTACTTGTTTTACTAATGAATTGAAAGAGATCCCTTCTAGCCCTAGGTTCGGCTTCTACGAAATTCAATCCTTCAACTCGAAGCTTCTGATTCTTGAATTCTCGTGTGTGAAAGCTACTGAGGGTGCCGAATGAAGTTTATCAATGCTCAATTTGTGATATTTACATCGAATTATGAGGGTTCTAATATCACCATTGACGGTTTCAACATTGAGGTTCATTAATTCCATTAATTCGAATTCTAATGGACTAGTAAGTAGTAACTGATAAAAACGATTGGAAATCATAAATATCAATTATTTGAGTGATAAATTTGCTTCATAATAGCCTATTGATGTAAATTACGAATTTACTTAGCAATTTATCCAAATTTTGACTTGTAAAAGTCAAATTTGATGATTATAATCACCTACAAGCTTGATCATTGCAATTTAGACACTTTGGAATTTATTTTGATCAACTAAAACCCCTTTTACATAATATTATCTGATTTCCTTAACTTTTGTTTAACCAAATTAATCCAATTTCTCTAATTGTCCATAATTGGATCATTTATATCATTGTTGGGTTGAATTAACCCAATTGGGCCTCTCAAATATAATTGGGCCTATCCTGAACTCATTGGGCCTATCTTAGCCTTGTTGGGCCTACCTTGGGCCTACGTTGGCCTTGTTTGGCCTACTTGGGCCTTAATGGGCCTTCCTTGTTTTCCTTGAGCCTAAATTGATCTTATTGGACATACTAGGTTTTGTTAGGCCTTCCTTGACCTTACTGGGTCTTCTTTGGCTTTACTGGGCCTTCTTTGGCCTTGTTGGGCCTTCATTGGCCTTGTTGGGCCTTCATTGGCCTTATTGGGCCTACGAGGGTTAACGAGGTTAACTCGAAAAGTCGGATTGTCACAGTATTCACAGCGGTCATCCCACTGAAAATCCATCTCCACTGAAATTTCATGCCATGTTATCACCCCATTGAAAACTTAAACCCCCACAGTGGTCACCCCATTGAAAACTCTTCCCCACTATTCCACATCATCAACATTAAAAATAAATAAAAACATTACATTAATTTAAAATAATTCAATTTTTTACAAAAAACACACATTACATTAAAAAAAACAAAAACATATTAAAAACATACTAATCGCCTTAGATGTTACGGACAACAATATCGGTGCGAACCATTTCGATATGTTCGACCAAATCGGTTTTTAACGACTTGTGAATGCTTTTGTTTTGCAATGCCAAAATTTGGTTATCTCTTCGCGGGTCATCAATGTCAAAAGGGGATGGCGGTTCATCTTCATCCGGTGCAAACGGGCTAATCGACTTGCCCTCACATTCAAGTATCATATTCTGTATTATGATACATGCATACATAACTGATCTAATTTTTTTGGGATGCAATGCTCTAGCCGGATTTTTTATAATTTGAAACCTTTTTTTAAGAACACCAAAAGTCTGCTTGACATCCTTCCTTGCACCCTCTTAAGCTACTTGAAACCTTTTTCGTTTAAAGGTTGTTGAACATGTTATTGTTTGCATAAAAATCGGCCATTATGGGTAAATCCCGTCAACAATATAATAACCGTGAGCGTACTCGTTATCGTTACAGAAAAAACGATGATTGTGGAAACACACCGTTTTCCATATCATTGAGTGACGGTGACGAGTTTAGAACGTTTAGGTCGTTATTCGCACCGGGCATGCCAAAATATGCATGCCAAATCCATAAATCCTATGAAGCAACTGCTTCAAGAATAATTGAGGGGCATCCGCGATCGCCTCTCATGAATTGTCCTCTCCATGCAACCGGACAATTTTCTCAATCCCAGTGCATAAAATCAATACTACCAAGCATACAGGGAAACCCATGATAATTTTAATGGTATACATACAAATTCATAACATCATTATAATTTGGTTTGGAAAATATTTAGGACCATAGAGTCGACGGATATTCTTACAGAAATTATAAAGGCATTCTCTAGAAGTGTTGTCTGACATATGTAAATAGTCATCCATTAAGTCTGCCGTACGCCCGTATGCCAATTGTCGAATAGCCGACGTACACTTTTGTAATGGTGTAAATCCCCGCTTGCCTCGAGCATCCCATCTCAATTGAAAATAAGTATCCGCACCTTCTAGGTCGTTGACGATACGTTCAAATAAAGGTCGTTGCATCCGGAAACGCCTCTTGAACTCTCATTATACAACGGTTTGCTTTCAATATAATGACGCATCAAAAGATCATGCCTCGCTTCCCTGTCTCGATTAATTTGAAGCCTTCTAATGATAGGCCGAGGAATCTGAGACGCGTTTCGTTGAGCCATCGTCGCCCACAACGAGATAAAAAACCCCGTACCCTCGCTATCAGAAGATAAGAGGATGATGAAAACACCGAAGAAGATGATGACATTTTTATAAAAATTAATTGTATAAAAATAGAGATAGTTTGAATGAAAATGAGTGTGTATAATGGTTGGAATGAGAGGTTTATATAAAGTTTGAATTTTTTTTGTTTAAAAACTAGTCGTTCAATATTTTTTTTACGGATATTACATAAATGCAATACACATATGGCATGCAGGACAATGGGAGAGTCTAATAAGTATATATTTTGTTTCAATTTCAAATTTTATGTAAATAAATATTCAAGAATCTATCTATTCTAATAAACACAGGTTTCTAAGGACACTTGTAATGTTTTTAGAACACATCAATTTTGTTTTCCCTCTTCTCTTTCCTATTAAATACATGTTTTTTCAATTAAGAAAAAAAAAGATTTTTTAATTTATTAAAAATATATTAATATCAAAAAATACACTTTAAAAGAAAACAAATTATTAAAAAATATTGAATTTTAGAAAAGAAAATTAAAAAAAATTAAAGAAACAAATTTTGAAAAAACTATATGTTTAAAAAAATAATATAATTATTTTATATTAAAAAATCATCTTATATTGTTTAAATTTTTATCAAAAATTATTTATTATATTTTTGTATTCATCCCGTGTAATACACGGGGTAGTAATCTAGTTTTCAATATAGTAATGGAGGGGCAATTAATGATGAAACTTCGTTCCCACTTTTAACTTGAAGGGAGTGTAAAAAAAGATCAACTGTTTGTTGTATTTTAACTGTATAATAAGAGACCGTCTTTTAGTGATTCATATATAACCTCTTAATTATTAAGAGATAACTTTAAATCTGAATATTTAATATGTAATATTAAGAGATAGTCTCTTGACCATTCAAACATAATGTTATCTCTTAATTATTCAGACATTAAAAAGTAATATCTTAATAACTATTAAAAACCTACCAAAAAGCCCAAAGCATGTGATCTCTTTCCCTAAAATGTACTCGAAACTCAATTTATTGCAATCCACTTGTTTTATAATTTATATATATAATTCGACTTGTTTATTGTATTGTATCATACAAATGCATATTCTTAAGTGATTCATCCACATTTTGCATGTGATTTGTTAGTATTTGTTGTGTTTTTTTATTTATGTGATTACTTTTGGTTGCATTCCACAAGAAGAAACCAATCATATCTTAAAAGTTAAAGAAGCTTCACGTGTCCATTTCCATGTTGAACATGAGCAATTTATCAAAAAAATTTACAAATTTTTCCTTTCAAAAAAAAAATAATGCTTATAAATTAGCATATTTTTTTATTTAAAATAAACGAGCATAAAAATAAGTACTTATAATGTAAGGGTTTGGATAAAATATAAACAAAACTTTATCCAAAAATACAAAATAACTATTTTTTATATTGAATATATCACCTTTTGTGCTAGATTTTGTTTTCTTATTATTCAATCCATGTATTGTAATTAGCCGTGGAGTGCTTACAAAAAAATGTATCGTTTAGATGAATACAAATTTCGATTTGTTTTTTATACATCGGTTTGGTTTTGTATTCGTTTTTTCGGTTTGGTTTTGTAGTCGTTTTTTCTCAAAAATCTGGTTAGTTGATTTTAAAAGTTTAAAACCACAGTAAACAGTTTGGTTTGTGGTTTCGTAAAAACAAGTAGCAAAAAACAGAACCAGAGCGGTGTGTGTGTTTGTGTGTTTACATATACACACACATACACATAGAAATATATAAATATATATATATATATATATATATATATAGAGAGAGAGAGAGAGAGAGATTAAGTTCATTATTTAATTATGAGTCATTTAGAAAAAAATACACTTGAGCTTAATGTAATTAGGCTATCTCAAATTATAAAACGGTTCGGTTTCTTTGAACTTTTTCTTGAACAAAATGGAAGTTTAGAGCTAGATGTTTTATTCAAGAGTGAAAGACCGGATTTGTTGAGTAGCTTGTAGCATTAAATTATCACAGTAAATTGTTGGTTTATGTTCCGTGAAGAAAATCCCAATTGACTCAGTAAGGATATTAACCATTGAACTTCGGTGGTAGTTGAGGCAAGGGCTCAAAATTCAGCTTCGGTAGAGCTTCGAGCTAATGTACTACAACATTTTGAACTCCATGATCGGTTTTATTTCAAACGTTGATGACGGTTTGGTTTTTATTAATAATGGTTTGGTTTTGATTTTCGTCAAAAATTGGTATTAACAATTTAATTTACGGCTCCACTAAAATCTGTAAAAAAGGGTCATGAATGCCCCTAGTTATTACTCATGCATTGCAAACTAATGAAGACGGCATATTAGTGAAACATATCAAATCGAAAGTTGAAATGTCTTATTTATTTATTTATTATTTTTATAGACTACCTGTAAATTGTAATTAAAGACGTCACATAAGTGAAGCGTATAGTGCCACATGTGTTTTTATAGACTTCTTGACTTCTTGTGGCCTACATCGATCTTATCACATAATTACATGTTATTTGACATGTGATTAAGTTATGTTATTAATTAAAACCATATATATATATAGGGGTTAAATCCACTAAAAAGAAATTTTTGCCTAAAAAAAATAACAAACAAAATGAGTTTCGCATGTGACATGTTAAAAATATAAAAACAAAAATCTAGTACAAATAACAAAATCCATTACAAAAAAGAAACAAATCCAGTACAAAAAATTAAAAATCTAGTATAAAAAAAATTCAGTACAAAAAAATAAAAATCCAACACAAAAAAATAAGAATATAGTACAAAAAATAAAAATACAGTACAAAACGCACAAATTCATTACAAAATAAGAATTTGTTAAAGAAAAATAAAAATTTAGTACAAAAAATGTAATCCCCGGGGTTTTTCCGTTACGAATTCGACTATTGTAAACGAGTTAATTCGAAATAAATAAAAGTCTCGAATGTTTATTTTTGAAACACATCCTAGGCAAATTCACATCAACCGTGAACATAAGAGATTCCTGGATTAGCTGGCTGTGAAGCTCATGAAAACTCCATAGTTAAGCGTGCTCGGGATGCAGCAATCCATGGATGGGTGACCTCCCTGGGGGTTTCCACCCAGGCGACCGAAGGCAAAACCGTGAGCTCCGAGTGGGCAAAGTGGACAATATTCGTGGTAGATGGGGCAAACCTCATCGAGGACGATGAGTCCCTAAAGGGGTGTATATAACATCCTAGGCAAATCCACATCGACCGTGAACATGAGAGATTCATGGCTCATAAGTAACGATCCGCCTCTAACATCACCAACGCGTTTTCGGCTTAGCTGGCTGTGGAGCACATGAAAACTCCATAGTTGATGTGTCGTGAAATACATCTGTTTTTCTATATGTTTTTATTTAGTTTCTGTACAGTTTTATGCGTTTTTAAAGTCGATTTATGCTGGTTCTTCACCATTCCATGATTTTATGCTTGCAGGTATTTAATGTGTTATTATGACACAAAATATCAAGAAAACAGGTTGAACGAGAACGGACTCAAGAACAAAAGAAGAAAAATCTGGATTTTGGGTGTTGTCGCGTAGCGCGAAGGGTATAAGAAACCCTGTCGCGTAGCGCGACAGGTGGAAAAGTCAGAAATGCCCTTGGTTAATGATTGCGGGTTGACCCGACTCTTTTGTCGGGTAGCGAGACCCCTCGCGTAGCGCGACGGGGTTGTGTGTTGTTGTCGCGTAGCGCGACAAGGTGAATTTCTCAGCAAGTCGAGTTTGACTAATAAAAACGGCTGGGGGATTAACTTTTAGGGTTACTGACGACTTGAGACGAGATTAGAAGACGACCAAAAAGCTGTAAACGACAAAGGAGGCGAAATCTTTCATTTGGAAGCCCTAGGATCGAGATTTGAAGGGTGTACAACGATTGGTTTCGGTTTCTTACTTGTTCTATACATTCGTATGATGATTGATTGTGGTTTACACACTATTTATTCCTGTTTATTCATGATGATTTGTGGCTAAACCTTTTAGACCACCTAGGGTTTTATGATATGCATTTTTAATGATTGTGAGGATTGATTGTGGAACAAGTTTGGATTTTTCAATGATATAATGATTTGGTTGAGATTCTTGAATGTGTATTAATGTTTATGTTGTTTGTGATTTGGGTTGTCGATTCCTCGTGTGCTTTGGCGAATGTTTTACGTGTAATAGGTGCATGCTAGGCCAATAACTTGGTGTTCTTGATTTGTGGATGGATTACTAGACGTAGTGATTCACAGGAATGATGATTAGGTCACAAATAAACTAAATGTTTAACCAAAACCAAAAGCCGTGAGGTGAGGGTTTGTTAGTATGTCTTGAGTGTTCAACAACTAGTTAAAGTCTTTGTGAAAAGGCTAGGATTAGGTCGATTGAACATATTCTTGTATGCTAAATCCAAGATTATTTTCCTTATTACCCCTTGCATGTTTATGTATTGAGACTTTCATTTCCGTGAGGTAGATGGTCTTTAGGATATATCATTGAGGGGTTGGTTAACTTGTGAGGGTAATGTTCTAAACCGGTACTTTAAAGAATTATAGACACTTTAGTTGAAATCTTTGAAAAGGGTTAAAGATACTCTAAATTGTTAATAAGTTAAAATTCAAAGATCCCGGTTCCAAAATAAGTTCCATAATCAATCCATAACACATTAGACATGTATAAAGTAAACCCTAGGTAGTTGTTTCATCATTCGTGACTTTTTGCTGAATCTTCCTTATTCAGTCTTAATCCGGTTTATTTCGGTTATTAATTTAGTTTAATTAATTAGTAACAAAACCCCCCTTTAAACAATTATTTTAAATCAAGTAAATTTGTATAGATAAGTCTTTGAGTCTATTTTGCATTTTCTATAGAAGTCTGTGGGTTCGATATCCGGACTTACTTTTCTGTACTTCTTTTGATAGGTTCACTTGCCTGTTAGTAGTTTAGTTTAGAGAGTCTAGAGTATTACTTAGTGTCTAGGTTAGTTTTAATTTTTATTAGTTTTAATTAAACTACTTTGCACACATCAATAGTTTAGCGTGCTCGGGCTGCAACAATCCAGGGATGGGTGACCTCTCTGGGAAGTTTTCATCTGGGTGACCGAAGGCAAAACCGTGAGGTCCGAGTGGATAAAGCGGACAATATTGGTGGTAAATGGAGCCGGATGTTACAAAAAATAAGATGTTATACCTAAATTATCATGTCAAATATCAAACTTTTATTAGTTCTTATTCTTCTTAGTCAAAAATCTCATCTTATTTGATATTCTCTCTATATATATATGTCAAATTTATTATTCATATATGATTTGATGAGTTCACACGCATGTAAAAAGTTTCATGATATTTAAAAAAAGAAAACAAATATTTGAATTATTCTTGGCGAAGTTATACGAGTTATCGCAATAAGAGCGGGTTAACAAAGGAACCATCCTCACTCTATATATATATATGTATATCTTAGACCTTTTGTTCAAACTCTCGACTTCTTCATCAGTAACATTGAGAGGCCCCGAGCCCCTCGGTTGGCAAATCATCATACCCATAGTCCTTAAACCATATTTACATTACTATAGCAGCGGAATTTAAGGTGTCAATATAGAATATTATACAGATACTAAGCAAACAATAATACATAGCCCATATCTTTAATAGTTTTATAACATAGCCAGTCTATGCCAGGGGTAGTCTTCAACGTATGCCATGAGCCCTCCTGGTATCCTTTCTCATCCTATTCAACCTGATATGCTGGTGAGTTCTAAGTTCATTTCTTAAAACAAGTCAGCTTTATGCTGGTGAGTTCTAAGTTCATTTCTTAAAAAAAAATCCTTATTCATTCATGTCATCACATGACATAATTTAAATACATTGCATACCTGTTCTCATAACATAATTACATAACATACATATCATCATAACATCATTCATACGGTGAAGGAACTTCACCGTCAACTGCTGACCCTGAAGTCAAACAGGCTTGTGCAGCACAAGGCTCTATAACTATCAACCCGAAGTCGATAACTTATACATGCATAAGATTTCCTCAACTGGCGACACACAGTCGGCAGGCCCGTGTTTCCACAGGACTCCTTAACCATCATAAGCAGAAGCGGCTCCTTTCACCGTAGTGCTCAAGTTCTGCCCAACCGCAGCTGGCAAAACCACATTTCCTCCTCGACCTCGGCCGAATGTCTTACAAAAAAGATCATTTCTTTCTCAACCACCGTTGAGACTTAAAACATTCTTTACATCTCAGCTGAGACTCTTAAAACGTTATTTACTTTAAAACATTCTTTACTTGGAAACATTCTTTATCGGAAAACGTTCTTTACCTGAAAACATTCTTTATCAGAAAACATTCTTTACCTGACCCTAATCAGGTTAAAATCACCTTCATACAATAACCTTATAACATACATATTCTTTTATCCGACCGTAGTCAGGTAAAACAATCATTTCATAAAATAACTTTATAACATGCATATCAGCCCAAAATGGTAAAACATTTAAAACAGGGCTATAAAGAACTCACCTGAGCTTAGTAAAGCACAATCTGCTAGCTTTCTTCCTTTCCTTACTTTCTCACGTTCAGAATGATATCCTATTAATATGGATATCTCATCATAATTATAACCTAATCATACAATATAAACCCTCTTTTCAGGGTTTCTAAACCGGTAGCACAACGACTACGTTATAATTATCTCCAATACGAGTGTTTAGCTTGCTATAACGACCCGAAGAGTTTTATAAACTTAATCTTATTTATCTCAATTAATAATAACTTGAGATAAATTTATACTGCTTATCATGAAGATGCTCAAATTTACGATTACCGCTCGAAACTTCGGCATGTCATAACTTTAATTCGGAGCTTTATTTCAAAATTTCGTTTACACTCATTTTGACCATTTTTATCTCTACAATCTTGTTATGCTTAAAGATTATTTATTTGCTCGGCTTAGATAAGCGTATTCTCTTATTTAATTAATTCGTCTTAGGGTGTTGCTAAACTTACTGTATAATAACATGGGTTTAAGGCAACCGGAAGAGCATACATAATATCCCCTCATAAAACTCATGAAAACTTGATCATTATCTAGATGTAATTGGGCTCCAACCGGATCAAATTCATGTTCATCATACAAAATCAAAACTCTATCTAAACATGGTGTTGGTTTCTTTAATCAATCAAGACTAAACTAATACGATATGAGAATCATAAACACATACCTTAACGATGTGTAGTTAATATTAATCAGTCTGATCGATTTTTCTTGATTCCCTTCTCTGCTCATAAAACTCAGAAGTTGATCAACTATCGTCCTCTATTTTTAAATATTTACACATTGACCCCTCAACTATCGTCCTCTATTTTTAAAACCTCCTTCTACTTTGCCCACATATTTTTAATATTCACGAGCTTATATCGTGTTCATAGTTTATCGTATAACGGTTCCGCTTATATTAATTTGATCGTAATCACTTCGGGAACGTCAATAAAAATTACGAACTCAAACGGTCACAGAAATTTTTCACGTTATTAATAGGCTTTATAACGTGTCCATACATTATCAGATATTTTTATCGTTTACATCCTTTTGATCATAATTACTTTACGAACGTTTATATAAAGTTTGGACCTAAACGGGTACCGAAATTTTCGGTTGTTACAAACATGGCCTCCAAACACGACCTTACTGATTCCATTCGACGGCTGCAATTAATTTAATAAAATAGATCACATTATTACACTAAATCAACAAAACTGAAAACGATAAACATTGTTACTTAACTGAAATTTGTGTGTTTTTACATGGTGAGAACGAACGGATGATCGAGCAGCAACGTCAGTGGCAAGTGAATCGACGGGAGGATTTTCCTACAAGGTATGTAATCAACCAAATAGAGCAAAAAGAAAGCACATATCATCTGATAACTTGACAGGTCTTGGCATCGAATATGTGAAGAAAAAACAGTAGAAGAAGGAAAGGGGTGGAGTGGGTTGCCTGGCAACGATTTGTGGTGACTGGCGACGGTACGTGGTAGAAGTCGTCCATCTCTGTTCTTCCTTCTTCTTCAATCGTTATTCATCCTTCATCTAGGGTTTCTGTTTCAATCAATAGTTAGATAAAATAATGAGAGATTTAAGAAATTTAATTAGTTACCCAAATTAGTGGGTGTAAGATTACTCAAATACCTTTTAACAATTATAATAAATAAATTAAAAGAAATTATGTTATTGATCAATTGGAGTTTTCTTGATTTTCTTAAAAGTTGATAGTTTTCTTATAAACCTTCCCCTCTCTCTATATACATATATATGTGTGTGTGTGTGTATGGATAAGTACATACATACATACATACATACTATACATATATATATTTCTTTAATATAATTAGTGATGGCATATGTGTTTACATGTGGCTTGTTATAAGTCTTGTTTGTGATCAACTCCACAAACTAGCAAATGCCATTAGGGATGCACTTTATACTAATAAAGATCCATCATTAGCTTTTAAGCATAAAACGTGAGCCACAAATGCATCCATGCAGCATTTAACTCGTTTTCTACTTTCCGCCTAAAACAATGCAATATGGTCTCCTATAACGATTCTTGTAAATTAGAGCCACAAAATTTATATATAAAATGTTCTTAGCGTATTAACTATATATAATATGGAGGGATGTTTAACTAAAAGCTAATATTAATTAGTAACTAAATAAAGAACTATATTTTACAACTTAATTTTAAAACATATTGTTATAAATGATTACTTTTAGAAAGTAAGTTCACTCTACTTTTAAGAATAAATATTTTTTATACCCTTAAATACATGTGGTTATATATATATATATAAATAATTCATTTTAGTTATTTTCAACTTGTTAGTTATCATTTTAATGTATTCTTATAAGTATACAAAAACTTACTCATTTTCTAACATGTGAAATCCTCTTGTCACTTCTAACAAAGGTTGGTAAGTTCAAACAAGAAGAGAGGCATGGTTCATTGAGTGTAAAAGACATCATTTTCCATTCAAATATGATAAAAGAGACTAAAGATAATTTGTTAATTTACTTCTTAATCATTTACTAATTCTAATCTAAACTCTCTAGGGTGCTGTATATATGTTTAAAACGATAGTTAAACCATTTATTAAAACGATATCATGACGCTAATTATTGGTGATGATGAAATTTAATTTAATAGAAAATTTAACCCTAAAATCTAATGGCAAAGAGCAAAAATATATTCATTCATATTACAAGCAATAAGATAAACAAAGATCAAAAGGGTACAACAAGATCCTAAACTATAGCTATAAATCTAAGGGAATACATCAAAACAATTTAAACCTAAGTTTTGATGGGAATATTTGAGTTAAATGGGTCGTTATTGGTTACAAATTAAGCTCTTAATGAAGTGTTTTATATCCTCTTCATTAATTCTTTACGCTTTAGCTACTAAAACAGAAGTTGATTTGTGTGGGGTTGTATCGACCATTTTTTTTCCGTACATGCACCTAATCGATGGGACCCAAGAACTTTCTGGTACTAGAAAGATCCGATCCAAAAAATTAAAAGAGCCCGACTTGAGAACCCATTTGCTAGATCCTAACATTTTGAACAGTGGCGGAGCTTGGAAGAAAGTTCAGAGGGGGCCGAAGGATTTTTAGGAAGAAAATGGAGGGGGCCGAAGGATTTTTAGGATGAAAACGGATGGAACCGAAGGATTTTCGGACGAAATACTATTATATCGACACTTCTGAGCGAAAAAACAGGGGGGGCCGGGGCACCCCCGGGCCCTTCAAATCCTCCGCCAATGATTTTGAATGCAAAACTTAATTCGTTTGAATCTCTAGATAAAAATAGTAGTGTTCAGATTTCAATATTTTACGTGTGTTGGTTAAGATTAATCTCTTTGATATATATGTATTATACAAGTTTAATAAAAAATAATAAATACTTAGTAGTAAAAATTTAATATTTATATAAAGATTTTTTGAGATAAAAAGAGTGTTTTCTTTTACATTTCCTTCTAAAAAATTGTTTTGAAAAAACGTCATTTTTTTAATACAAAAATATCATTGATTATTTTTTTTAAGGAAACTTGGTTCCTAAAAACTATTATTTTTAAATTTTATTTTTAATATGAAAATGTATTACTATAATCATTATTGTTTTATATAATATTTAACAAGAAAGAAATGTAACTATTTAATATGAAAAATAATTAGATATAAGATAAAAAATACGACAAATTATAAAATTAACTTAAGAATCTGACAAGCGAAAATTTATTTATTTTTATAAAACTGAAAAGATGTGAGAGGGAAAATTTTAACGAAAAAGAATGTAAGAATAACACATGTCTATTTTTAGAGTTTAGTCACCTTTCTTTGACAATTTAATTTCCTCATATGTGCATTATGTATTACGGGCTATATATTAAATATTTAAACACGAGTAGCAATTAATAAACTTGGGCACAAGTTAAACACGAGTTATAAATAAGCCTACATGTGCACACTAAACCTAATTAATTGGAGCAAATCTTGGGTTGCAAAACTTAACAAGAGGGAGGTCATGAGAGGAGTTGGGACAAAGAAAGACATAAACATCAACTTTCTCATAGCCAATGAGTATTATTTCATATAATTAACTTGTAACAAAATGATAAGAAAAAAAAAGAGGTTAATGCTTTAAAATACGTTTCACAACTGCTAAATCCTACATGTATTGTAATGTCTTGCATGTTGTTGCCATTTTTTTTCTTGTAACCTAAGAGCTATATATTAAGCTACTAGGTTAGTATCCCATGTATTACACGAGATGAATAAAAAATATTATTAATTAATAGTTACTAATAAAAATTTAAATTATATAAGAAGATTTTTTAATATAAAATATGATTAAATATAATTTCATAGATTAGAAAATAAAATAATTATATTATTTTTTAAACATTAATTTTTTCAAAGTTTGTTTTTTTTTTAAATTTCATTTTGCAAAACTCTTTTTAAAAATTCTATATTTCATAATAATTTTTTTATTAAAAAAGTGTGTGTTTTTAATATTAAAATATTTTTATTATTTTGAAAAGGTCTTATTTTTAATTTTAAAATGTGTTAAAAGTATATTTAATATTTAATATATATATAGGAGAGAGAGGTGAGAAAAAAACATCAAGGTGCTCTAAGAATGTGTCAAGTGTCATTAAAAATCTGTATTTATCAGTTAAGTAAGAAGTAAGATAAGATGAGATGTTTTAGGCGGGAAAAGAAGTGCAAGGTGCTCTAGGGATGCGCCATGTGTCCCTAGAAAACCTTGATTTATTAGAGAAGTAATATAAGATATGTGTCACAAATGTTAAAAGTTTGAAACCATAAGGGTAATTTATGGAAACTATAAACTAATTAATAGTAAAATACTAGCAAACTATATGGACCATCTTAGCAATTTACTTTTTGTTAAATATGTAAAAGATATAAATAACATAATGAGTAAATTGTCGAGATGGTCCATGTGTGGTTTGCTAGTATTTTACTCTTGATTCATAAGTTTCATAAATTACTGGTCCCAAGCCTTAATTTAAACACTTCTAACGCATACAATCCCTAAATTTCACTCTTGGTCCTATATTTCTTGTGACATAAGGACTATATATGTTACAAATATATAAAAGTTGGGGCTAAATGAGTAATTTATGAAACTTAGGCATAAAAAATGAAATATTAATAAACCAGATGAACTATCCTGACAATTTAATCATATGTTATTTATATCTTTTTCATATTAAAAACAAGAGTAAATTGTCAAGATGGTTCATATGTTTAGCTATTATTTCACTATTAATTCCTAAGTTTTATAAATTCCTCGCTCATAAACATTTAAATATTTGTAACACATATAATCCTTAGGTCACAATTTGTTAAGCATGTGAAAGACAATATGTGCTACAAATATTTAAATGTTTGGTACCATATGGGTAATTTATGAAATCTAGAGATTATAAGTGAAATACTATCAAAACATAAGAAAAAATCTTTGTATTGAAAAAACACACTTTTTAAAAAACCAGATTATTATAACATGTGAAACTTTTATAAAATATGAAAAATTTTCAAAATAACAAAAATTTTAAAAATATGAAACATTTTAGAACTGTTTTTTTAAACAGAAATAACTAAAAAATGTTTTTAAAAATGGGATATTTTAAAAAAATGACATTCAAAAAAGTTTTAAAACAAACACTACAAGAAAAGTCACCAATAGGGCGACACTATTAGCGGCGACCGGAGCTTCAACAGTGACCAAGGCGCGGATTCGGTTCGCCGATCATCTGGCCGTAGAAATTAGTTCGCATCCAATGGCTGGGGTTATATCGTACGAAACGCAGTAGCGGCGATTTTTGTCGCCGCTATTGCTACTTTTTCTTGTAGTGAAAATGTTTAAAAAGCAAAAGTTAAAATAAATTAAATTACTTATGAATAATTTTAATAGTATTTTATCTTGAAATATTGTTATATAGTATTGAAATATTTATTAATTAACAACAATTTAATATTTTATTTTTGTAACTTATATAATATACAAGCGACTAACCTAGTTATAAATACCTATACATTTTTATAAAAGGTCTAAATTTGAAAAATTTGAAAAGAAATGCTTTTACAAATAAGTTTTATATTTTATATTAATTCAAACCTTGTAAAAAGGTAATTTGATCAATGGGAAAGTGAACTTGCTAGGGATGTTGTTTGGTTGGTTCCTCGGGTTTTGGGTTGCTCAGGTCAGGTTATTCGGGTTTTTAAATATGAAATTAGAACCGAGAACCAAACTAAATAACTAAAGTTTAATCGTTTCTCGGGTTGGGTTAAACGGTTCTCAGATTATACTTGAATAACTAATTTTCTATTTTTCATATAAATGAAATCTATACATATGTTTAACAAGTAAAATACCACAACCTAAACAACGGCTCTTTGCTTCCTAGAAGGACTAATCTTAGTATTATAAGCAAATGTGACATTTTTTTTCTTCTTTTCCTCTTTTCCCCCGTCAAATTGCACACTGGTAAGTTATTATTATATTTTTTCAAGTATTTTATCATCTTAGATAAAACTTCAAAACATGTTTTGATTAACCGTACGTAACACTTAAATTTTGCAAATTCAAGATCTAACCGTGGTAGACAGTTTGCTCCTGGATGAAATAAATGAATGCTTAATTTTCTCTATATTTAAACAACTATTCTTGGTACTTTGACTCGCCCATATTAGACATGAAAACTATAGAACTCTACTATAGATCGGTGATCTCTATTGTTTATAGATCAACTATTGATGGAATGTCAATAATAAACAAATTAAGTTAAAGTTATTAAGCATGAAGATTGAGTGAGACGTTTATCGAGAAGACGAAGTATCTCAAAATTTGCATATAATTTAACAGTAAACAATTCACCCATGTTTACATGCATATACATATATATATATATATATATATATAGGGAATAGATAATTTGAAAACCACTTTTTAGTGCGTAAACCTTGAAAACCATGTAAAAATCATGTAAAAAAAACGTTTTTTTTTTTTGAAATTTTTTTTACAGGTTTGTAACACTATTGGGCGCATTTTTATAAAAAAAATCAAAAAAGCGCCGACCATATATTTTAAAAAAATATTTTATAAAACAATGTAAAACATACGTAACTCTTCGTAAGATCTGACGAAATTTTTTTAGTTTTGTTACGTATGTTTTACATGGTTTTATAAAATATTTTTTTTTAAAAATATATGGTCGGCGCTTTTTTGATTTTTTTTATAAAAATGTGCCCAATAGTGTTACAAACCTGTAAAAAAAATTTCAAAAAAAATACGTTTTTTTACATGATTTTACATGGTTTTCACGGTTTTCGCACTAAGAAGTGGTTTTCAAATTATCTATTCCCTATAACCACTTCTTAGTGCGAAAACCGTGAAAACCATGTAAAATCATGTAAAAAAACGTATTTTTTTTGAAATTTTTTTTACAGGTTTGTAACACTACTGAATACATTTTTATAAAAAAAATAAAAAAAGCGCCGACCATATTTTTTAAAAACAATATTTTATAAAACCATGTAAAACATACATAACTCTTCGTCAGATCTGACGAAATTTTTTTACGTTTTGTTACGTATGTTTTACATGGTTTTATAAAATATATTTTTTCAATGTTGTAAAAATCGGCCTAGGCGGTGCCTAGGCGCTAGGCGCCCATCTACTGTCTAATTTTTGGCCTAGGCGGTGCCTAGGCGCTAGGCGGGGCCTAGGCGGCCCAATCGGATTTTTATTTTTTTTCATTTTTTTGACTTTTTTTGACTTTTTTTATGGTAAAAAGGGACCAATTTCATGATTATTTAGACATTTCTCAACCAAAAATCTTTAATATGTCTCTGAAACATCGAATCCAGTCAGTTAACATCGAAATTTATCTCTAAACTTTGAACTCAATGTTTAAGTTTGCACTTTAAAGTACTTTTTTTAGTATATTTAACTATATTTTTTAAAATTATTTGAAGTATTATATTAAATTATTGATATTGATGTGTGTATAATATATATTTGTAAAATTACATATAAAAATTCCAATCCGCCTAGCGCCGACTAATCTCGATTAATCCCTAGGCGGTACCTCGCCGCCCGACTAGTGCCTAGCGACTTCTACAACCATGTTTTTTTTAAAAGTACATGGTCGGCGCTTTTTTTATTTTTTTTATAAAAATGTGCCCAATAGTGTTACAAACCTGTAAAAAAATTTAAAAAAAAAACGTTTTTTTTACATGATTTTTACATGGTTTTCACGGTTTTCACACTAAGAAGTGGTTTTCAAATTATCTATTCCCTATATATATATATATATTTATATTTATATATAATACATTTATATATAATAAAATATTTTATTGTTTTCTTTTTTGAAAAATAGGGTGATTTAAACATCAGTTTTTTTACTTAAAAATCAAAACATAGCTGAACTTGACAACTTCAATTATTCCAAAACCATAACACCGAATGTTTATTTTTTAATTGGTTTGATTATATTGATTTCACTTTGTTAATTAATAATTTTACTAATTAATGTTTGGTCACGCCAAATTAAAGCAATATTTTTGTTTAATCTTATCGATTATTGTAGATTTAAATAAAAACTAAATAATTTTGTAAACGGGAACTTAAAAAGAACAAATTGAGCAATTACTAGCTAGAGTTAAAATAATATGAATTTAAACAAGCAATTACGCATGGGGGGATCAGATGCATATGGCTAATGGCTAAATAACAATTATAACTTCACTTTTATTTATTTGTTTGTTTGTTTATTTATTTATTGATATATTTATTTATTTATTTTTTGTCAATTACCTTGTATTATACAATATAAAAGATATTTTAAACATTATCCCTAAGGGTGATGTTTTTAGTACTAGTTATATTTCCTCGCTTTTTAATCATTTTGTTACATGGAAAAAGTTGATAAGTTGTTGCAGTTTCCCCCCTATTATTTCATGGCACTACCACATGTCTATCTTCTAAGTGCACCACAATAATTGAATATTGAGGTTTATGAAGGAAGAATATTAATTATGTTCATTCAATAAACAAAATGGATTACTTTTACTAAATGCTTGCAATTGTTAGTACAACTAGAGGTTTAGCACGCATGTTGTGGGCGATAAATTCATAAGGATACATATATTGACGGAGCTTGAAATAAAGCCCTGGGAGGCTGAAAGCCACAGGCTCAAACAGCTAAATTAACGTATTGTTAAAAGATTATTGTAAGTTTAGTATCTTTTAAAAATCAAGGGTGCCCAATGATTTTTTAAGAAGAAAGACGGAGGAGGCTGGATTCAGTACTTATAAAATTTTCGAATGAATATTTTTAGATCGACCATTGTGAGCGGAAAAACATTAGAGGTCGGGCATCCCCGGGCCTCTAAAAAGCTCCATCCTTGGGTACGATAGCTAAAGCAACTAGCATTATCGAGGTAGTCACAAACACTTGAATTGTACCCATAATAGTTAGTGCACTCAAATTGTACCTTGAAAAATATAGAAGATCAAAGGACACCGAGAAGAATTGATAGTGTTGGAAACTCTTAGTGTGTTTTCAACTATGAAGCACCTAATTAGTTTTATAGTGGAAAAAATTGTAATAGCTTTATCAGAATTCATATTCCGCTTTTAAATCTTTGACTGAAACTAAAATTGTTTCTTTTGATGGATGTTGACGTATTTGAATCTGGGTCGGGTTTGAGTCGGGCTAAGTCGTGCCTTGTTATCCCGAACGTGGATCCTAGCTGCAACAACATAGAAACCTACGTTAGAGGGCCCAAGGGGGTTATCCTCAAGTCAGTAATTTATGCAAGATAATCGAATGAAAAACATATATCAAGCAGTTATAATTTATAAAAGACAAGAGATAAAAGAGTTGTGATGGCCATAGTTGGCAATGAAGAATGTACGTTAGTGTTATTCTCATAGTTCCAAAGCCAGAACCTTGCTAGGGTCTGGCTAAGAAGTTTATGCTTATGTGAAGGAGTATAGAGAAAGAGAAAAAGAGAGATGGAACTCTTGACGAAAGAGAGTGTGTTGAGATGCACTCTGTGGTTTTCTTGCAAAATCATCCGGATGAAATGTGTGGTATTCGCCTCTATTTATAGAGGGGATATATACTTTATCTCACATGCTCTGTTCTTGCTAAAGTTAGTCAGGTCATGTTTATGTATATAAAGGTAGATAAGCAAAGCTTGTTGCGCGAGCCTCGCTAAGGTTCGCAAGGCCAGCTGGTTAGGCATCCTACATCATCAATGGAGTTGCACTTACAAGGCAATATGGTTTACATAACAGGTTAGACGCAACACAATAAGACACGATTATCAATCGTGCTATTTTTTCTAAGCATGAACGCAAACATTTTAAGCATGTTAAATGATAAAATTGTTTAAAAATACGATAAAAATCACATATATGTTTGTTTTATATAAATAAAATTACAAACATGTCTAAACTGGTTAACATATTTTCGTTATCAGGTTAACATATGTTTATCCATGTTTAAAAAGTTTATTAACAGATTAAAAGGTGTTTAACTAGGTTTAAAAAAATCGTTAACATGTTTTAATAGATCATTTGTTAATAGGTTAAACAACAATGTTACATATATATTTAATCATTTTAAAATTAAAAATATAAAATATAAAAGGTTTAAACATGTCGTTAGTAGGTAACGAGGTATTTAACATGTTTGAATATGATTTTGTTGTATGTAACATGGTAATTTCATCTTTTGTCGTGTGATGTTAATATGTGAGTGACTTAGTGTAAAAAATGTGAACCCTTTATTGAACCAGGCACACGTGCATTGTGAACCCTAACCTAGACGACTCGCTCTCCGCTCATACAACGCAACACCCCATGCCTACAATTGACCTGACTAACCCCACATATGAGCTAGTCGGGACATGCCACATTGATTTGGACGAGTGTTCAAGCATCTCACGCACTAGAACAACCTATACACCTCGCTCCCGTGCTTAGTAGTTAGTAGCATGTGGGTCTGACCCACCATAACTATTCGTATTTCGCGCTTCAATAGTATGCGGGTCTAGATCATAGTCGCAGATAAATCGTTTTTCCTGTTTGATAATTGGTTTTTCACCGATTTTTTTAGAGTAATTCTCAAGTCAGCCATACCAAAATATTGTCCGTTGTGCTCCCAATTGGTTTCTTATCCGGAAACTCATGGTTTTGTTTTCACCCAACGATTTGCTAGCCCAGACAAAATGTGTCTTGATAGGAAAGATGTTAACATCCTTGTAAATAATGTTTCATTATCCCTCTCAACCGATGTGAGATATTACAATCCACCCCCTTACGGAGCCCAGCGTCATCACTTGCATATCAGTCCGACTCCTGCCTCCAATACTATCTGTAACAGCCCAAGCCAGCCGTACTAAGATATTGTCCGCTTTACAAATTCAGTCATGGATATTGTATGAGTATGAGTATGACTACCTTGATCAAATAAACCATATTACATTGTTTTTTTTTTAATTATTATTCTTTCACTTAGTTATCTTGCAATGATATGCATGCGAGCATTTATTCTAGTAAGATTTAACAATATTGTATGTTTTATAACTGAATGCAACAGACAGATTCAAGGCTCCATACGCAAAGACATCAAGTTAGATGAAGATTCAAAAGTCAAATAGTATTACAACAATAGCTATAAGACCGTGGGGTGTGCCGGGTGGGAGGGGGCGTGAACGGCTGTAGAACACCGGCCCCCCTGGGCGTTGGTGGCTTGGGCGTGGCCACGTACAGCCACGCCTTTCCTTCCTTCTTTTCTTCCTTCTTGATCGTTGCCAGCCTTTCCTTCCTTTCCTTCCTCATTGTTGGACCAAGGGGCATTTCCACCACTTTTGGTGGAGTGAGTGGTTGTTGTGGGTGCCTACGCATATGTGGAGTGGTTGGACCAAGAGGCATACCCCATGATCTAACTAGATATATTTTAAGTTGCACGTGTTACACTAATTACTTTACGTGTGATTAGGGATGCTTTATAGCACGTGCTTAAATCCTATCTCCCAAGTATTTTCCAATTTCATTGGAGTTCTTGTGAGGGATTTTAAGAACAAAATGCAAAGTTGGAACATGCCGTAAACGTTGGACAAGTATACGTAAATCTGTCTTTTTAAGCGGTGATTATTGTTATTGTTATTATTTGCATTGGTTAATGTTTAAACATACAACTTCTTGGTTATGCGACTCTCCTAGTTCTCTTTAAAGAATATCGATTGATCTAGAATAGACATTAATAAGTGCAACACTATTATCAAATATTAATATGATTATTAGTGTTGAGAAAATGTGATTAATTTGAATGGTTGATGTATAATTGTGTTCCACAAGGGTTTATGCCCCATTTGCCTACTTTTATGACCCATGTCACAATTCTATTAGGTTTTTTTTTTTTTTTTGAACATATGGATTTTGCTTCTTATGAAAATGGAGAAACATTCATAACCTACCAAAGAAAATAAAGAATTGCAAGCCAAAATTGATGCTTTTGAGGTAACACACTTCACCACTATATATTTCCTTCTATGCACACTTACATTTGCAAAACCACCTTCAAATCTAAGTTTGAATCAGGAAACTAGCCCAATGAGACTTGCTATCAAACCGGTTCAGCCATTTTCCTCCATGGCTAAGCCATCACTGGGTCCATTGAGTCAATGGCGTTGCGCCATTCCCGTGAATACGGCCCAACAAACTAGTGGTTATACTAGTAAATGGGAAAGATCGGTTGGTGATTCTAGAGAAGGTTGTCATGCAAGATCATTGAGTCAACTTAGTAAGAGATGGAAAGAGTATCATGGTTCAAAAGATTGGGAAGGTTTGTTGGACCCACTTGATGACGGTTTACGCGGTGAGCTTATGCGGTACGGGAGTTTTGTCGAGGCGGCATACCAAAGCTTCGATTCCTGTTTATCGTCACCAAGTTACGCCACATGTCGGCATGCGAGAAACTCAATGTTGGAACGAGGCGGTGTTAACAAAAGTGGGTATCGTGTGACGAAAAATTTACATGCCACATCATCAATTCAAATGCCACATTGGATAGGTCAAATCGGAGTGCGATCTAGTTGGATCGGTTATGTGGCAGTATGCGAGGACGAAAATGAGATATCAAGACTTGGTAGACGAGACATAGTCATTTCGTTACGTGGAACGGCAACTTGTTCCGAGTGGCTCGAGAATCTAAGAACCACTTTAACAAGTTGCCCGTTCGTCAATGCAACCGACACCATAGGACAAAATGACAGTCCGATGGTGGAAACCGGCGTTTTAAGCCTGTACACCTCGAGCACATCTGCATGCCCAAGCTTACAACATTCATTACGACACGAGATTTCAAGACTTGTTCAGAAGTATAACAACGAGCCACTAAGTATCACCCTAACGGGTCATTCTCTAGGAGCTTCACTAGCCGTTTTAGCCGCCTACGACATCAAAACTGCCATCAAACACGATTTACATCTCTCGGTGATCTCGTTCGGAGGCCCGCGGGTCGGTAACCGGAGTTTCAGACAGAATCTTGAACTACAAGGAACCAAGATTCTACGGATAGTGAATTCTGATGATCTAGTGACAAAAGTACCAGGTTTTTTTGTGGAAGATTATAATGACGTGGCACAAGAAAAGAAAGGTCATTGGATGCATAAACACGTTAGAGACAACCAATGGGTGTATGCTAACATAGGCCACGAGTTACGACTCAGCAGTCGAGACTCGTTGAAGTTAAATAGTTTGAATGTGGCCACGTGTCATGATCTGAAAACATACCTTAATCTGGTAAATGGTTTTGTGAGCTCAACTTGCCCATCAAGTGCAAGAATGATCCTAGAAAAAGCTACTACTGTTCCCTCCACACAATAATATTAAAAATTTAATTTAATTTTTTTAATTTAAAAAGTTAGTTAGATACTTATAATTTTACATTTTTACCCTTGCATATATACCATTCCGTCTCATAGTTAGGTTCATTTTTATTTGTTGCAATCAATTAAATACTTTCAGTGTAAAACTGAAGGTTTTTAGACGGGCGTAATAGAGAAAGGGGTTCTTTTGGTAATTAGTTGGTTATAATAAAATAAACATGAAAACGTCTCGTTTTCGAAAAAGTTTACATTAGAATAAGAATCAAGCCGATTATACCGACTGTACATACATAAAACTAAACAGGTAACAAATTATTTTTTTTAAGTTAAGAAATGAAAGAAATAAATCAAATACTTTAGAAATTCAAGCAGGTCAAAATTATATTTTACCAGCTTTTTACAAAGTTGAGGTGAAAGTATCAACAACAAAAGCAAAAGGAGAGCAATTAAGAAACAAAAGGATAAATCCACAACTTTATAAATTCGAGAAAATTAAAATGACATTTTAAAAAGTTAAATGAGTGAATATAAACTTTAAAAGTTGACGGGAAGATAAAGACACACCTTACCCCTATCTACAAGTAGAATAGAGAGGCTGCTTCGTTAGAGTCCCCCGGCTCAAAGGAGATTTTTTTACCATTATTTTAGCTTAAAGTTATCAAAATATATCGTTATTTTAATTTTAACTTATGCAGTAATAAGAATTATTTATAATTAAATAAGTTTATAATGAAAGATTGTCGATTTATATTTACCATTCTTAGATTTTAAACATGTTTAATCATTTAGTTATCCTAGATTAAATTCTTTATTAACATTTAGTTATAAAGAAAACAATAATAATTAATTTTAAAACAAAATTTAGAGAAAAAGACTGTATGCAACTCTATAATTAGATCAATTTTGTCAATTTTACTTAATCTAGTGATCTCAAAGACACGAAACTACAAAGCACGAGTTTGACTCAAACTCGAACATTTGAACTAGGCTAGGGATTGGATTGGATAAAAACCAAGCCTTGCATAAAATCGAAGCAAATTATGATAAAAATCAACATGTATGCAACGAAAAAATTTACATAAACCCGAAGAACTAAGATTTTATTAACACATATGATATGCATATGGGTAGGACAAAACAAAACTGAAGAAGAGCAACTAATATCTACCTTGAACAATAATGCTCTTGTTTATTCTTGAAGACATGAGGGTGGAATTCTCCCCTTTATATCATCACTGATTTTTACCAGTCATACCTGCAACTACCTGCATTTTTTTGGTCAAATATGGATTAAAATGAAAGTGTATTGTACAATTTACATGTTTATTTCATTTTTTTTGATGACCGGGGGGACCCACTTGTGAAACCCCGGGCCCCCCCAATACCCGACTAACCGGGGGGAACGGGTAAAGCGCGGGCACAAGCACCCGGGTCGGTGGCCTTGCGGAGAAAATGTCATCCCCATGACTAACCGGGGGAAACGGGTAAACCGCGGGCACAAACACATGTTTTTATGTGCATGTATACATATACGTGTGCATATATAAGGGTCGTTCAAAACATAACCAATTTTAACTTTTAAGTATGGAACTCTGAGATTTACATAAACACTTGTACGTGGTGCTTCAACTATGATGCGTAAGACGGTTATGTAACCACATAACCACCTCTCTGTCTCTCTTTAATAATATCGTACAGGCACTAGAAATAAGTGTTTGAGGTTCTCAGTTTTTTTACCTGTTTTGGTTGTGTATTGAAGGTGCCCCAATATAGACGACACACATATAGTGATGGGTTCAAATAAGAACCAGTAAATATTTAAAAACCGCACTGTAAATTTTAGTAGAGATTTGTGATAACCACTATATAGTGGTTCTCATTTGAGCCCATACTCGTGTGTGTGCGTATGTGTGTGTATGCAGCCTATACGTAGTACTCACATCGTTTAAAGCAGGTTGACGAACATGCTTGGATGGATCAAATGAGTCCAGCATAGGTTTCACCACAGCAGGTAGAAATAGGCCTACAAGTAACACAACAATTAGGTAAATTATAACACGTTTAAAATATCAGTAATTATTTGCAAACAAAAAGAGTGGACCAAATTACCAGAGAAAAAACATCCAAATTCTATGCCAAAACACAGTATTGATTACAAAAATGATTCAACTGTAACAAAATAGATTTTTATTTTTATTTTTTTGAGAAAAAAAAGAAAAGAAAGAAAGATGATGAAGTTCCAGGATACAATGCTTTAGATGATAAGGAATATAAGGCTACATTTATAAGTCTCCACTTACTCCTTGAAGCCTTACATGGTGGTGCTTATTTAGCCACCCAAACAGCAACATTTTAAGATAAATTGCATTATGAATTATGACTTTTGTAGTACTGTTTTGGTTCACTTTGATTTATTTTTAACTTAAAAACCAAGATCCTATCTATAATGTTGTTGCCTTTTATTCATGATTAAAGGGGCGTTGTAAACGAACTAAATGAACACGAACAAACTCTTGATCGTGTCCATTTGTTTAGCATTGAACTCATTTACAAAGAGTTAATGAACACTAATTGAACAAAAATTATTGCTTGTGTTTGTTTATTAATGAATTTAACTTGTTAACAAGTGCAAATGAACATATATTATTTAGAAAATAAAATCAACATTCTATATCTCAAACATTTGATATAATCATCTTAAATAAATATAAAATTAAACACTTGATATAAAAATCATAAACATAATTATCCTAAAATAAAGCACACGTTAAAAATAATAGAGTAAATTACATAAAAAGTCCTTTATGTATCTATCAAATTTCAAATTTCATCCTTAAACTTTAATAATTACGTCAGACATCCTTTATCTTACTGTTTTGTAACAATCAGATCCTTTTTCACTAACCAAAGTTAACTTTTCAGTACTTTTTTTTAAATGACAGTTTTGCCCTTATAACTAAAGGATTGAATATGAAACTATATATAAAGTTAAAGGACGTTTTTTGTAATTTACCAATTTTTTAAATTTTGTTAGTTTCTTTTGTTTCTTTTCTTTTTTCTTTTAGATTTATTCTATTTAATTTTCTATTTTTATAAAATTTTAAAATTAGTAATTAATTTATTACTTTATTTATATTATAATCAAAAATTTATTTTTATGATTTTGTTTATAAATATTTTTTTTGCTAGTTTAGTTTATTTATTATTTTTTCCTATTTATTGTTATACTTTTCACAAATTAATTTATCAATTTATTATAAAAATTGTACCTATAATGGGAATGGAACCCCGAAATAACCAATCTACAACCAAACTTTTAATCAGGTCGAAAAAGGATTGCCGTTATAACTAATAAAAAATGTGAAATTATTTTGTAACATTTTAGTTGTTAACTAGCTGAGTAAAGATTAGTGGTATTCATGTTATGGTTTTTACGATTTTTAGGTGAAATCATAAGCTAAATCGAAAATAACGTTTTTTGAATAATTAAAATACAAACCGAACCCTTAAAAAGAAAAACCAAACCGTAAATAAAGATTAAAGGTTCGATTTGGTTTTTGTTTTTAACATGCTCAAAAGCTCAAGCCCAAACCATAAAACCAAACTGAAACCAAACCATTGATAACGATTTGATTTGGTTTTATTTTTAAAGTTTCAGTCTAGATTTTAGTTATTCAAAAAAAATGTTATTAATGTTTTGGTTTATGCTTTCACCTAAAAATAGTAAAACTAGAACATGAATACCACTAATCTTTAGTCAACTAGTTAACAACTAAAATGATACAAAATAATTTCATATTTTTTATTAGTAAATAACAGGTACAGTTTTTAATAATAAATTGATAAACTAATTTGTGACAAATATAATGATAAATATAAGAAAATAATAAATAAAATAAATAATCAAAAAAATATTTGTAAACAAAAACATTAAATTAAATTTTTGATTATAATATAAATAAACTAATAATTAATTACTAATTTTAAAAATTTATAAAATTGTACATTAAATAGTATAAATCTAAAAGAAAAAAGAAAAGAAATAAAAGAAACTAACAAAATGTAAAAAAATGGTAAATTACAAAAATCATCCTTTAACTTTATATATAGTTTCATATTCCATCCTTTAGTTATAAGGGTAAAATTGTCAAAATTAACTGAAAAGTTAACTTTGGTTAGTGGAAAAGGACCTGATTGTTACAAAACAACAAGATAAAGGATGTTCGACGTAATTATTAAAGTTTAAGGATGAAATTTGAAATTTGATAGATACATAAAGGACCTTTTATGTAATTTACTCAAAATAATAATCTTAACTAAAATTATCCCAAAATAATGTTTCAAATATCCAAGTTTCAAATTAATATATTTTTAAAAAGATGCAAACTTCAAATGACTAGATTTCTAATTTAAATGTTAGAGCAATAAATAAAACATCAAAAAATTAAAAATATAAAACACGTTTTTTGAATAAACATAATAAACAAACATAAATGAGCACACTACCAATAGTTCATGAACATAAATGAATGAGCTCAGGCATTCATGTTAGTTCATTTGTTAAACGAACACAAAAAAACTTTCCACAACATGGTTCACAAATTGTTCGTTAAACGTCCAGTTTGATTATAGCCCTAGTAATCTAGGCATTTTACAAACTGTTAACACTTGTATTAGTAGCATATGTGTAAATAAAATAGTAGAAACCTCCAAGGGTCAGAGGGAGTGCCTCTTTACATAATACAATATAAGCTTTCTCTTCCTACCAAGAACTTAATAAGAAGAAGCACCACGGACCAGAATAGTTGATTGTCACACATGTGATAATTGTATTGCAATCAAAACTTGCTCATTTCCCCATCAATGGATTCTGATGGGTGTCAAGAAAGCAGAATCAAAGAAGATCAAACTCCCAAGATAGTAGTAAAACAAGGCCCATAACCAACCAGAAATGAGTAAGCATTCTACCTCCTTCACAATCTAACTTAGAGTTGCACAATCGCTTCAAGGCCCAGCCTAAAAACACCTGGTCCGCCTAGGGCAATTTAAACCTGATGGTCCTTGTTCAGTCCTATAATTTATGTTCAAATTCCCCTGCAACAAGACTGGTTATGGGCAAGGCCCAGTTCTAAGACAGGTTACGATCAACGTGCGACCCCTAGAGTATGGTCCCTATCCCAATTGGGATAGAGACGCCGCTCCGAATGAGCCCCCGGCTCAAAGCTATCGTTTGGCGTTAGTCATTCCAATGTTTTTAACGTTATTTTCACAAAATAAGTAAAATAACATTAAAATTAGTGTAATTTTACTTTTGCCCCTTGAAAGCCCATGCATATATACATTATATGCGTACACCGCAAATGGGGCAACTTGATAAATACCTACACCATAATAATCTAGAATCAAGTAATAAACTAATACTAATGATTATCTTCAACAACTTGTTAACCTGATCTTTATCATGTTTCCTTGATTATCCTCTAATTCAGAATTACCCCAGCAGAATAAGATATCAAGTCAAACAACTTTACATTACTGTAATTATCAATATGTGAGCAACAAGATTTGAATATATGAGTTTTGCATAAATTGAACTAAACTTATGGATTAGCATAACTTGATGCAACTTTTAACCAAAAAGTCCAAAAGACCTGGATCTATATCAATCAACATTGTTAACTTAAGGTACATTTTGTTTGTTACTTATTACTTACTGATGCCTTTCTAAACAAAAAATCACAATGTTTTCAAAGTGTTTTCTATATCAAAACAGTATATTTTTTTTAATGAACATAAAATCACCTTAAAACATTATGAGTGCTACCAAACTCAAGATTCAGGTTCTAAGTTTTAATAGGGATGTACACCATGGCAACTCAAATCTCACTCATCCGTGTGTTTCCAGATCATCAAAATTCAAGGAAAATTAACCCAATTTTCAAAATTAAAAATGAAATTAACTTTTGGGGCGAGAGGATACTAATCAATGAACAATTTCAATCTTTCGAGCCAGATCGATATCAGATAATGGAAATAGCATGATGAAACAGATTGATATAAATCGTGATATATGGAGAGAATTGCATCAAAACTGCAATTGAACGAGAAAATAGAAATGAATTAGGATTGAAAAGGTACCAACGCCACCGATGAGACACGAAGCAGCAACAATTGGCTCTTGAACGACGAACTTCTTTAGCTTCTCCATCACCGCCATTTCGAATTTCTTCGAGTCAGAATTTTTTTCTCCTGCGTGTAATCTCGGTTGCGTCGGGTCGGGTATAATGGATAGAGTGAATCCAAATAGACCAAATTTAAAAAAGACAACTATGTACCAAATTTAAAAAGGACAACTGCTAGAACTTTTTTTGTTTCAGTTAAGTTATTCAACTTAGTACAAGTGTTCTAATTATATGTAAATAACCTGAACATCAAGTTGTTGCTAATTTTATACGTATTTAACTTATTTAATATGTTAAGTGGTGTTATAATCATTTTATAAAGCACATAATAAATTAAAATCATTCACATTTACGCATAATATTTGAAAAAACTTAAGTTTTCAAACAATGTGTGTTAATATTAAACGTTTGAAATTTAATTTTTTTCAAATATTATGCGTAAATATGAATGATTTTAAATAATTTTTAATTTATTATCTGCTTTATAAAATGATTATATCACCACTTAACATATTAAATACGTTATATATGCAGAAAATTAGCAATAACATGCTATTCAGGTTTTTTATATAGGGTTAGAGCACCCATACTAAGTTGAATGACCTAATTGAACAAAAAAAAAAAGGTCTAGTGATTTAGTTGGGACAATTAGAAAAATGGTTATATTTGTATAGAGTTGTCCTTATAAAAATCGAAGCAAAGTTTTAAGAAAATTGAAATCATGAAATATGAAAAAATTGAAACCGAATTATATCTGAATCTAGTTATTCGGATTTTCAAGTAGATTTTGTACTTTAGGTATTTCTAAACTCATCTTAGTTAAAATTTGCACACTAGTCTCTTATCCAAGACATGATTTTAAACTCATCCAAAAAATCGGTATGAAATATCAAATGCTTAAACTATACTTATAATTATATAATTTTTAAAGGTTAAAGTTTCAACTACTTCTGTTCTTTATTATAACTAGGTTTAATCCCACCCGCGCGTTGCGGCGGGTTATCACAGTACACCCCCGAGAACGGGTGTTATATATCATTTGCAAAAGTATAAGTTACATAGCAAAATCAAATATCTCATCACAAACTCTATACAATTTTTCATAAAAACATAAAATTATACAAAATCCTGACAAATATGTTACATAAATATTAGACAAAATTACTAACAAAATTTTTCTCACCGACAACCAATCGTTTGAATTATATATATATATATATATTAAAAGGCAAATTTAAAAAGTTTTAGTGGCCAAAATCGAAAAAACAAAACTTTATATTATACAAAAGTTTTAGTGACCAAAATCGAAAAAACAAAATAAAACTGTACTAATATAAATGTTTTAGTGACCAAAATCGAAAAAACAAAACTTTAAAAGTTTTAGTGGCCAAAATCAAAAAAACAAAACTTTATATTATATAAAAGTTTTAGTGACCAAAATCGAAAAAACAAACTTTACTATTAAGTTTTAGTGGCCAAAATCGAAAAAACAAAACTTTATATTATATAAAAGTTTTAGTGGCCGAAATATAAAAAACAAAACTTTACAAAGTTTTAGTGGCCAAAACCGAAAAAACAAAACTTTATATTATATAAAAGTTTTAGTGGCAAAAATCGAAAAAACAAAACTTTAAAAGTTTTAGTGGCCAAAATCGAAAAAACAAAACTTTATATTATACAAAAGTTTTAGTGACCAAAATCGAAAAAACAAAACAAAACTGTACTAATATAAATGTTTTAGTGACCAAACTCGAAAAAACAAAACTTTAAAAGTTTTAGTGGCCAAAATCAAAAAAACAAAACTTTATATTATATAAAAGTTTTAGTGACCAAAATCGAAAAAACAAACTTTACTATTAAGTTTTAGTGGCCAAAATCGAAAAAACAAAACTTTATATTATATAAAAGTTTTAGTGGTCAAAATCGAAAAAACAAAACTTTAAAAAGTTTTAGTGGTAAAAATCGAAAAAACAAAACTTTAGATTATATAAAAGTTTTAGTGGCAAAAATCGAAAAAACAAAACTTCAAAAGTTTTTGTGACCAAAATTGAAAAACAAAACTTTATATTATATAAAAATTTTAGTGACTAAAATCGAAAAAACAAAACTTTACTATTTATTTTCAATGTCTTTTAATATATACTAGGATGTAAGACCCCGCACGTTGCGGCGGGTCCGATATATTATCTTATTCAATTTAACATACATTTACAAATTACGATGACGCTCACCCTCATGCCAAGCCAAGCTAGCCAAGTCGCAACCCTCCAAGCCTCTTGCCAGGTCGCACATGACCATATGTAGGCCATTTCCGCATGAGATAAGGTCACATGCGAAGTATCAGGTCAAGCAGGACAATAGTTGTCCCTACAATCATGATTTTAAGCTATCCGGAACACATTTTGATAACACATCATTAGCAAAAGCATGCAGAAAATAGCATTACCCAACCAATAAATGCCATTCAATTGATGTTTCTACTTCTGCTACCTTCAAACCTTCCATATCTGTTACAATATGAGAACAAAATCATACAAAAAACTCTTGTTTAAGAAATCAAATAAATCCTCTTTTCTCTTTCTCTTGCATCCTTTTTTGGTTTTTAATAGGCTCTTTATAGTAGTCAGTATCAACTATCAAATAGAGAATGTATAGTTTAGAGTAACAAACTAAGAGGCCATGACCTGCACAGCTGCACTATGTTCTGTTAGTCTATTACCAGCAAAATGAACTTGCTATCTGATCAATTGGATGCATTTAAATCTATTATCACCAAACATTCTTCTAATTAACGTATAAAATCTTGAAGTGGGTTTAAATTATTATCTCTATTAAAAGGCAACACCAAAATAGTAATTGACATTTATCCAAAATGTATCAAGACCAAAATAAATTGATCAAGGTTAGCAAAAAAAAATTGTTGAATCGACGAAAAGTCTCCAACCAAATCCACACCGATTTCCTGTTAAATGTGGAACATAAACCCAAAACAACCATAGCATCTCTAATAAAGCAAAACCAAAAACCGATGCTAACAAAAAGGGAGAGGCAAATGAGTTTTGTAGATACCTGAAAAGAAACAGACAACTTCCCCATCGGAGAATCGAAGGGAACCTCATCGGATCTCTAGGGCACATCACGACCCTTATCACCATTCCTTTCAACAGAGAGTAATATACATGGGAAAAGCATGAAACATACAAAATATATTGTTCTTCTAACTTTCCTTTTAATATATAATAAAGAGGAAAGAAATCAAACCTGAATTGCATTTGGTGGGGTGATTTGGTGTAACATATGAAATCTAGGGTTTCAAATAGAAACTGAGTTTTTGTGCGATAGAGAGAGAAGACGGTCCTTCGTTGGGTTTAGGAGAACAAAACATAATCATGGCTAACATGGTTGCACCACCCGTACAAAGATGAAAAGAGACCAGAGAGACCAAATGAAGTGATAATGACGGCCACTCGTGATGATGGTGCTCACAAAGAATCTTTCCTTTTTAAAATATATACTAATATATATAATATTAAAATTATAATTATTAATATGTTCAAACAAAGATCTTCAAGTTATCGTACGAGTCATCCATTTTCATACTTATTTCAAACATTTTTAAAACTAATAATCCAGTACAAGTATAACTAATATTTTATGTTTCAGCACTCAGCAGAAGGGTTTTTAGCATTCATAATATGAGTTTGGTTAAAAAAACTAAAGGGCTTGTAGCCTAACGGTAGCCCTTTGATTTCTTTTATTAGAGGTTTTGGGTTGGAGTATTACCTATAGCAAATATTGTTCTGGGTGAGCCAGGGTGTTTTCCTAGTTGTAGGTTTCCTCCTGGACAGGTAGGTCAGGTCTCCCACGCTCTGTTATTCGAACGAAAGGGTGATATATTTGCTAGGATGATTCCAGGTGACCGGGCGTTTGCTGTTAAAAAAAAAGTATACTATACTCATTCATTTAGAACTTAGAAGTATCGTGACATTTGTCACCAACCAAACACACCCTAACTTTTAAAATCTTTCATAATTTTACTTAAATTTTATAAATTATTCTTTAACCCCCTCAAGCACATATTTTGTAATTTGTAGTGTTATTATATGTTGACATATATATGTACTAATATGTGTTGATATATCATGTATTAATATCACATATTATGTATACGAGCTGATATATGCTTACATGTATTAATAGCACGTATTATGTGTGTGCTGATATACGCTTCATATGCTGATATACGCTTCATGTACTAATAGCACATAGCGAAAATAAAACCGATTTATTTCTTAAAAATAGTAACTGCTCATGATTTAATGGATAGCATGATATCTGTAGATATGGAAATTCCTTTTATGCCCTTATTTCCATTTTAAACAACATATTAATTACAATCATGCCACTAGTTCTTTAATAGCCATTGATAATAACACATCAAAGGTTCAGATCGTTTCTCACTGTTTTTACAAAATTATTGTTTTGTACAATAACCTTACTATATATATATATATATATATATATATATATATATTTATGTATATTTATGTACGTTATCATACTAATATTAGCTACACAAATGCATAATAAAGTTCGTGAGCATGACGCTTCACATGATAACACATTTGATTTTTCTTATATATTTATATATATATATATTAATTTGCAACTTACGGTTCCCTCAGAGAATTACTATTCCTTTTTTTGATATATCCAATGCATAAGGTACAATCTCCTGATGCAGAGACATATACATACACACTCATATATGCATACACAGATAAAAAGATATATAGTTAGGATTTTCTCTCTCTTTTTCGTTTACCCAGACCGATCGAAGCATCACCATCATCGTCACCATTCAACCACCACTGCTGCCGCCGGTTATCTTCATCGCCGGCGACCGGACACCGCCACAGCCTTGATCACCGCTGCCAACAACCCTAAAACAATTGCTTTTACCCACCGATCGGCATAACCTTCTCTCTGTTGCACTCCGGCGACGGCGATTGAGTGTCCGACGAAGCCTCTGTCGTGTTTTCCGATGGGTATCGGCGATTATTTAGTGTTCCCCTGTCGCACAAAGCCTTTGTCGTGTTTTCCGCCGGGTATCGGGGATTATTTCGCTATGCCTCTTTCTGCTCACTAATGCTCAGGCGATTTCTGGCTATGTGACGACTATTCGGTCACGCTTTGCTTTCCGGCGACGACCGGTGACCAACGACCAACGGTGGGTTACGGTGTGCGGGTGCCACTGTGGGTGAGGATGACGGAAACGGTGTGGGCGTCGAGACGGGTGGTGATCGAGTTGATTACGGCACCGATGAAGGGTATGGCGAAGTAGAGCTCGTACATGGCGGGGATGTTAGGGGCGATAACGGAAACCACTTGTAGGGTCTTGATCCCGAGGTTGGAGATGGAGGAAGCGAGCTGAAGGCATCTTTGTCTGGTTTGTTTCCAGGTGTAGGTGGTGTGACCGTAGATGGTGGAAGGAGAGTCGCCGTAGACGGTGGCGCATCGGTCAAGAAAGGTGAGAGGCGTAAGTGGGGTTGAATTGGCTGGTCTTGGTCGGAACTCATCCATCCTGCAAAACGGTGATTTTGATTTTTGGGGGAAGAAATGTTTAGAAGTCGTGTGTTAGTGGGAGGGGTCAAAAGGGGAGTGTCAAATTTTTTTATGGTAAAAAATTCATTTATTTCAATTACTTTGACTCAAAGAGAGTTGAGGACACAAACAAGAAGAAAGGGAGAGAGAGAGAGCAACAGATCGGAATGGAGGGGGTTCTTTGACGATGATGTTGGTTTTCAGAGAGATGACAACCTTCCAGGTCCTCAATTATGGAAGCCATGACTATTGATGATGCTTCCATCCACACTCTAGGGTTTTAGTGTTAACCCTTGACGGTGACAAGAGAAGGTGATGGATGGCCTCTGGATAATCAATTAATTATTAAGTTTTCTCATAAGATGCTTTCTTCTTCTACCTTTTTGTCCAGCTAATTTATTTTTATGAAGTTTTATGAGTTGATTGCGAGGGAGTCGTCTTAATCCATTACCAAATCCTTTCCCTTTAGGTTCCTTTGATTCATGTGTTAAAATGGAGACGACGACAACCGTGAAAGATGTTTCACCTCATCAATTTGTGCAGGAAGGTTTTTTTTTCTAATCTCCTTTTCCATTAATTGATCGAAGATCTTGAACTGCATATGATGTATGCGATGTCATATCTCAAAATTACTTTTTGTGCTTTATTTGATGGACATAACTTGCCATATTTTGGCTAATGATCTGATTGCTAATTTTATGTTATCAATAGTGTTGTTTTGAATTTGAGGTTGTTTCAGCCCTAATTTAACCTGCATTTTGATTTTTAGTTGTTACATTTGTCTGTTTATCGTTGCTTTCCTAACGATTTACGTATT
The DNA here is from genome assembly GCA_009363875.1 of Mikania micrantha. Taxonomy (NCBI): domain Eukaryota; kingdom Viridiplantae; phylum Streptophyta; class Magnoliopsida; order Asterales; family Asteraceae; genus Mikania; species Mikania micrantha. The sequence goes on along the minus strand of CM018689.1, from coordinate 49,174,303 downwards.
ATATGTAGGGTTTATTTGGTCTGAGTAATGTGTTTCCATCATTTTTTTTCTGCAGTAGCATCCTAACTTAATTGTTTATAAAATTTCTTTCAAAATCTCAAGCTAACCTTCATTGATGGCATCGTTTGCTACAACAATCATAGCAGGCTTTTTTTATCTTCTGTTTACAATGATAATTAATGGTATTATGTTTCTTTTGTTATACATTTTATGGATAAATTAATTTTGATAAGTTTTGGCAAACATGATGATAAACTAAGACCAGTTTACAAGTTGTCTGGTAAAAATAAAGGTACCAAATTAGCGACTGATCATTAAGATGTTTTGGTTGGTGTTATTGCTCAATCAAGCTAAAAACAAAAAAGGCTTAGGCTATCAAAGGAGAACTAATAGTTGCTTAATCTTTGTTTTTCCTGTTGCAATATTAGCTTGACCATTCTTTTCTGTTTAAACCGCAGACCTTGCCGCTTCGTCGACCGCACACCTATCTTCTGTTACTAGCATGAAACATGATCTTTGCGTGTGACATTTTATAATTCACATATTCATTAGGTACTCAATGGCACAAGATAAGTTGTTGCATTCAATTACCTAAAGATCATAAAATAGAGGGTCGTTTGAAACACACAAGTACACAACACTTTTGTGGATAAAACTCTGGGACCCAAAGTAAGTACTCCCTAATTACCTCCATTAATTATTTCTTGCTTCCTAAATCCGTAATAATGGCGATAATATAAGGAAAATAGTCTACGCATATGTGAGTGACAATTCAACAAAATAATTATAGGAAGAGGTAGTAAAAGGAATAATTATTTCTGTTATTAATATGATTAAATGTAGGTAACGTTATGATATTATGTTTTAAGACAATAGCGATTATTTTGACAAGTCATTCTAATGTGATGTTTAAGTCAATAACTATTACTCCAACAATTATATCTGTCTTTGGACATACAAGCGATAGGAAAATATATACCATGTTTGAAATTACTAAATACATGACATGATACACACACAGACATATATATATTTGTGTGTTATATTCCTTATGTTCTTATGAGTATATATATAATTCAACGGTTTTATGTGCGAAAATATGTTTAAATGCAACTACAAATTTGATCATTTGGGTTCAAACATTCAACACTTCTATGAAATGAAAAGGGTACATATGTGTCTATGATTTTTGATCTTTTGGGTTTAAAAATTGAATAATTTTAGGTTGTAATATGTATATAAACCCAACTGACATACTACCATTTGGATTTAAAATTCATCATTTTTATGTGATAAAATGTGTATGAACGCAGTTACAAATTGGATCATTTGGGTGACTCTCTCTCTTCACTTACAGTACTCTCTCTGTCGCTCAAAAAACACGATTCCTATTTGAAACCCTAGATTTCGTCTATTGCATCAAATCATCCAACCAAATGCGATTAGGTTTGATTTGATTCTTCTTTATGTAATTTCATTGATCAAATAGTCATGTTTATCTTCTAATACTAAGTATGTTTGAAGAATTATTCTGATTGAAACTATCTATGTTGAGGATCCCCCTGGGCAACTATAAAGGATTGGTTGAACTGATTTTTGTTCTCATATATGGACCTAACGAATAAAAGGTATGTTGGTCTTTGTTTTGCAGGTTAAAGAACAACAATAAGATTGACGACATCTCGCAAACCATCTTCCTCTTCGGATTTGTCACATGTCAATCCTCCGATGTGTGTTTCTTTTGGTTGTGTCATTATACGGTATCTTTTCCTTCTTGCCGTCTTTGCAAGTCAATGTATATTTCTGCGTTTTGATTTATATATTTTTACTAAGTTTTTGACTAACTCATACTGATATAGAGGTTTGACCTTTTTGTGGCTACAAACATGTTAATATTTGTCACAGAAATTGAAAATTTGGGCGTCCACTGACAGAACCCTTTAACCGTGATTGATACACTGTTATAGTCTAACTGCTTTTGGCTGGGTATATTGATTGCGTGATGGTGGTGTTTGATTTAAGTTTAAAGCATGGTTACTTATTTCTTCTCATTGCAAGTGTGCCTGAAGATTTTGTAAAAGAATCAATTCATCATGGGTGTTAAACAAGTTTTAAAGAACCTTTATGCATTTCAGCATGCAGAAGATAATTTAGAAAACTGAATCTGGTGCTATTGGTAAGTGTTTTTAACAATCAAATTTACTTTATATCATTCTCTGTATGGAGATGTCTTTGTGGTGTGGCTTCACACCCATTTCTTACTGACATAAACCGGGTGATTTAATACTTTTAACAATAAGTGCTAATGAATTAACAAATATAGAGATCAAAAGATGAAGATAAAGATAGGGTAACCCTTAACTACTAGGGAGGATCCTGAGAATTGAAGTGTTCATGAGGAGAAGGGAAAAAAAATACCCTAGGCTCAAACGAATTATCAATTATCTAAATCTTTGTTTATAACAACTCAACCGATGGGTTGGATTTTTTTAGTTTGGATATTAGACTTATTTAAACTAATGGATATAAAATTTTGTTTTATATAAAATATAAAAAAATTAAAAATTTTGGCTCCCTCAAAAAACTTAAAAAGCAAAGTTTGATTGTGAGATGAAAAACACTATTCATTTTTTACAAGTTTTTTTGCGCGTGGTACAACTCTTATGCCTTTTTACTTTTTTCTACCTTCTTCTTCTCTCATATTTTTAGGTCTGCTATTTCAACACTTGAATTGAAAGGGTTCATGATTACAGTTGTTTTTCACGTTCTTCTTTCTTCTCCAACTCCAGCTTCGATCACAAGTCTGCGATTATGTGTTTAATCCATCGGATTAGCATAGAGGTATGCTATTTGGCAATTTTGTTATCGGCTACGGTGGCCTACGTGGGTTTGAACGTCAATCGTGATGGAAGAGTGTGACCGGCGTCGTTCTTCAGGTTTGCTCTTTCTGACTTCCTTTTCTCCTTCGCATCCATTTTAGGGTTTTTGGGGCTTATTATCACCTCAGTCAGGTGATTCTATGTTTGATGCTATTATGACCGAATGTTGTCTGAGTCTAAATCGGAAAAAGGTATAAAACTGACCTGCTCACCGTTCGTCAGATACCCTCCTGCCTAGCTTCCCTTTCACCTTCACATCCATTTTGGGGTATTTAGGGCTGATTGTCACCTCTCTAAGGAGATGGTATACTTTGGTGGGGCTATGATGATTGAATGGTAGAATTATGCTAGAATCCTGCACATTTTGAATTTAAGATTTCATATGTTAGGCATGGTTGCATTTTGCATCTTTTGAAAGTTGTATTATTATTTTGTTAGAAATGGATGTATACTCAATTTCTTCAGTAAAGGTATGAATAATAATTTGTTCACTTTGCACCTTGGAAGTTTTATTGAGTTCTAACATGAATTATGCTTAAATCTTATATGTTTTCACTACTGTCCTCAATGATAATGACAGTTTGCTATTTTGAGAAATGTGACCTTCTTGATTTAAAGTTCTGGCTATGATAAAATTCATTTTCAATGTGTATGACATGTTAGCGAAATTCTCTTTTATGGGCATTGTTGGTTTGATAATAGCTTCACTCAAGTATGTATGGCAATCATCCTTCCATTTCTATTTTTAGAGCCTACATAAGAAATTAGTTTAACTTGGGTTAGCCACTTATAGTGTTTCTTGATTTCAACTGTTTTTAGTAGCTTGGGTTAGCCACATAGAGTTAAAATTTGTTGTTCAACTGATTTGTTAAGTTCTTCATTTGGTAATTTTTAGTTTGGTGTTGTATAAGACTGAGTTGTTAATTTATTGTTTAATGTTCTGATTTTTTTTGTTTATTTATTGAGTTATTATTATCATTTTGTTGTTTAATTCTATTTTAGTTTAGTACTTTTTTAGAATTTTGATTTAGTGCTTTGTGATTTTGAAAGCAATCTAACTTCTAATGATCTTCTCTTTTGGAATATTTTGTTTTTTCGATAGTGGTTGCCTTGGCAGGACCATCTTCGTAGAAGGGTTGGATGAATATAAGACTTAAAAGTTCAAACCTTTAACAACTTCAGCAATTCAAGGATTCGCTTTTTTGCGCGTGGTACAACTCTTATGCCTTTTTACTTTTTCCTACCTTCTTCTTCTCTCATATTTTTAGGTCTGCTATTTTGAAAAACCCAGGAACTCCATACATGTGACTTATTTGCCTATTTCAACACTTGAAATTGAAGGGTTCATGATTACGGTTGTTTTTCACGTTCTTCTTTCTTCTCCAACTCCAGCTTCGATCACAAGTCTGCGATTATGTGTTTAATCCATCGGATTAGCATAGAGGTATGCTATTTGGCAATTTTGTTATAATTACTCTGTGTTTTTTTTTCCTGGGTATATGGATTCAAAAATAAGGAAACCCTAATGTTGTGACTTTGCTTTGGTTTGATTTTCTCTTTAGGTTTGTAGACGGTTTCTATTTCTGTTTTGGTTGTGGACATAGCAGCAACCATAAGGTGTGAGGGTTTCAAAAGGCCAAACATATGAGGCAACCTTACAGAGGACATGGCTTGGTGAGAGGAACCAACTTAGCTAGCGAGGATGAAGATCTTTTTCTTAGGAAGATTTACTGTTCAGGTTTGCTGTGTGTTTTGATGATATAATTTCTATATGCGAATTGCTACAGCTACGTTGGTGGTGACTGTGGCTGAGGCTAACCTTTGCATCCTCAGATTGGCAATGATGATATTCGTTGTCTTCCATCTGGCTAGGCAATTCGTTACAGCCATGAAGCATTTCACGATCTGAGCCTAAACATTACTTCCACTTTGTAAGTATTACTAACCGCAAAGAATATTCTCAAAAAGGTATCATTGCTTGAAAAAGAATACTCTAATTCTATTTCTATTTGCCTTTTGAAGCTATAGTTTAATTGATTGGAATTAAACCTGCTTGGTTTTAGCTACTTTGTTAGGGTTACATGTCATAGCATTTTTTTGTTTCTATAAATTCACAGGTATAATGAAAAGAAATGTCATTTTTTATGGGTGCAACTAATGATCAATGAGCCCAAGAAGCCTGATTAGGTCTTGATTAACAAAGCAGGAAACCTTTCAATGATAAAATACATTTGGTTTATTGGGAAAAGAGGTGTAGATTTTGGTTTAGATTTTTAGTTAATTAATGAGCATTATACCATTTTTCAATGTTATTTTAGCATATGATGTGTTATTGACAAACCCTAATTTTGTGATCATTTGCTTTTCATTGTTGTCATCAGTCTTGGCTAGGCAATTTGTTTGCAACTATGGCATTAGATGTTTTTTCATTGTTATGGTCAGTTAATTCAGTCAGTTGATACGATACAAGTTTTACGAGAGGGACAACATCTTTGCCCTTTAGTATCTATATATAAATAGAAGCATATTTTATCTTGATGAGGAATACTCTTTGCCGTTATGGCATTAGATGTCTTTAGAGTCTTGGCATGGAATGATGACTTCATACGGTTTGATCCTGAATGCTTATCTTTCATGCTTCTCTTTTCAACGTTAATTCCTGCTTTAATTTCATTTTCTTTTAGAAATGTGATTTGGTAAGAACGTGGATTTTAGACAGCAAGGTAACATATTCAGTGTTTACAAAACATGAGCCTGAAGTACATGTTTTATAAAGTTCTACCTAGACTTATGGTTGATTGCTTGCTTTTCATTGGCCTTGCAGTACACAAAACTATGGTTGACCGGGCCAGACAACGACAACAGCTAGAGGAGTGTCAAAAAGAAGATGAGAATTTATTGAATAAGGGATTCAAGAAGTCTACTTCCAACCTAGATTCCCAAAGCATCTACCTACTTTGGTTAGTGTTTTTCCTGTTGGTTATGTGGAGTTTCATTTGACTTGATTTTGAAATTGTATTTGACCATATAACATGAAGTTTTATATTATAGCTTTATCAGCTTCTTGAATTCAAAGTTGGTTACTGAGTTTTTTAAAGGATGTTGTAATTGTGTACTTACCTATTTTTGCTAGAGTTGTAACTTTAGTTTTTAGATCTTGAGGCTGGATTAGTAGGAATTTGAACTTGCGGTTGCTGCATTGACATAAACCGAATATCGGTATATCGGACCCGGCGCAACGCCCGGGGTCCTCAATCCTAGTTTTCTATTAAATTACCTTTAAAATTTTTTAACATTTATGTACAATACATAATAATGTTACATATATACGTTTCAACTATCATGCCATAAGACGTAATGTTTAATCGCACCCCCTATTGTAGCTACGGATAACACTGGTCATTTATCATCAAAAATTAACTAATTATCAAGACCCTTCTTAAGATTATCAAAACGCCTCGTAGACTTGTAGTAATTGAAATATATTTTTATTAATTAATTTAATACCATAACTTACAAGTGTTTGATTATAAATCAAGAACACGTATCAAATATCATAATTTAATATTTCATATCAGCAATCATAACACTTTGTGACATTTGTGAGAGATGTTTTTAAAAATTCTTTTATCTCAACCCGCAACACGTATTACATTTTAATCACCAAGCGATATTAAAAAAACACAATTTTAAGAGTGGTTAAGATTGTTAATCAAATATCCAAATATCCAAATATCAAATTCAGATCAGTCTTTACCGAGTTTCAAATACGATTAGAGTTTTGGATTTTCTGAACGCCCCTGGCAAATGTTGCATTAAAATTTGTACATCAAAATCCCAAATAACATAAACATATATTGGCACTGAACCACGATACTAACACGATGACTTGAGAAATTACTCAAACCGCATTCCATGTTTTATCATTTAAAAACAAAAGATTTAAATCAAGACAATATAAAAAAGATCAGACAAGAATAATACCATATAGAAGACTTCTAAACAACATAACATAAATAGGGTGCAGATAAAAGATCAAGTGCTCAAAATCTTTCAAAAGATAGGGCTGTTGACATACAAGTAAAACAAAGGCTTCTAATCAAATAAGCTAAATCCCATGTCATCATCACTTTCTTCCTTTGGTTCTTCCTGTTTGCAGTGAATTAAAAACATGTCACACAACTAACAAAAAACAAACAAAAAGATCAATAAAATCAAATAAAATTGTTAACTTTTACCTTCTTTTCTTCAGGAGGAGGAGCAGCTGCAGCTGCACCGCCAGCTGCAGTAGGAGCAGCAACAGCTGGTGCACCACCACCACCGCCTCCAGCACCAACATTTATAATAAGATCCTCAATGTTTTTCTTCTCTGCAAGCTTAGCAAACAAACTTGGCCAGTAGGATTCACAATCCACCTTGGCTGCTTTCAAAATGGCAGCAATCTTCTCAGCCTGTTATTGGTTTTAACACAAAATTCATGTCTGTAGTAAACTTGTATCTCAAAATTTAAGAAAGCTAAAAATAAACAACTGTCACTTTAATTTTATCTAATCCATCAGTTTTCGAGTCAAAATCAGACTGCGAGCATCAGACAATAAAGTGTGTGTTTTTCATGACCCTGATTATAATCAAAATGAACCAATAGTGTACATACATAAATGCATTTAACTATATATTTAATTGCAAGAATTACAAAACAATTTCAAAGTATGTTTCTAACTAGTTTCATGTCAGAATAACAAATGAAGATTCAATAGAGCTATAAACAAAGTAATTTTATAGAATCCAGCAATTTTCAAATCAAAATCATACTGTTAACATGAAACCTTACAGAAAAATGTCATTCTGGACCATGATTTTGAACAAAATTAATAAACAATGTGCACACATATATGCATATAACCTAGTTTTAAAAGAACGGAAACGAGCCTCGAAGAGTTTTCTGTTAAACTCGCGAGGCGTAAGCCTCGAGGCATTATTAAAAAATAATTAAAAGAATAGAAACATCTCATAAAAGTCACAATTTAATATAAAACAGATGTCATTTTAAGCACAAAAATACTTCAAGGTGAGCCTTGTGAAGCCTTTTTAACCCATGCATATAACTATATATTCAATTGGAGAAACTATAAAAGATTTTCAAAGTAAGTTGGTATTTTATTTCAAAACAAGATTCATGTCTACATTATAACAAATCTAGATCAAATATATCTACGGACAAAATAGCTTTCCCAATCAACTCATCTGAACAATCAATTTTCAAGACAGAATCATAATATTAACATCAACCATTAGAACAAGGGTTTTTCCAAGATCATGATTAGGAACAAAAAGAACATATACTGTTATTGCCTATATACAGTGTACTATACTTTTAATTAAAAACTTTAAAGTTTCCAAAGCAGGTTTTCAATTGGTTTGAAGTTTCAACACATGATTCATGTCTCTACAATGCTAAACCAAGAGTAACAAGAGCTATATAACACATGACTTTCCTAATCAACTCATCTGATCCATCAGCTATGAAGTCAAAATCATAGTCTTGAGAACATAAATTTAAGTATATGTGCAAATAACAAAAGTACAACAATATTGAGAACTATGTACCCTAATTTTATCAATCAATACAATACACATAAAAAGGAGAATCAAAATCACAAAAATCTCATATTTGTAGATAAACCAAGTGGAAATTACTAACAGTGATAGGGATGCCTTCGTCAGAAAGAATCAAACAAGCGTAAGTGGAAGCAAGCTCTCCGATCGACATTTTTCTCTGTGAAACAAGAACAATATCATGAAATCAACACGATACGAGTAATCAAAATTAACCATATCAACTATAAAATACAATTGAAGAACAGATGTACCTGGATAAAAGAAGATCAGGCTTTCTTGAAACTGTTATGAACGCTAGAGAGAACAAACTGCCGCCTGTATGTGTTAATGAGAAATGAAACCCTAGGGATTGATGTTTGTAGTGTTAAGGGACTATAAAGAAACTTGGATTGGGTTTTTAGGCCCAATTTTTCCAGATTATATTACCAGGCCCATGTTTACAGCAAATAGATCGAATATTTTTTTATTAAGGGTCAATCACATATATCCTCTTGCTAAAACCTTTTATTACATATTTACCCAATCATAAAACTAAATTACATATTTCCCCTTTCTAAACCAAATATATTACATATTTATTCATTTCATTAAAAAAACATTATATATTTCCTATTTTACCCTTAATGAACTAACTAAAAATAATTTACATATTTCTCCTTACTAAGGGGCAATTTTGAAACATGAGGATATTTGTAATTTTACTTTAACAATGAGGATATATGTAATTTAGATGTTTTATAAGGAAATATATGATATTATCCTTTTTATTAAGCCAGTAAGGCCGTAAGGGGTTCAGGGTTGGATGTAAATGGGCCAAAGTAATTTTTCATGATTAGGCCCATTTATACCGATTGGGTTTGAATTCTTAGACCAAGCTCTTGAGTCTTGATTCTTGAACTCTTGATCACTCACCAATGAGGCAATGACCAATCACCAATAAGTTTTTTTAATAGTTTTTTACTCATAAATACCATATAATATTGTTTTTATAAATATTTAAACACGTATTATTTTAGTAAATAGCGATCATCAATGATCAATGTCATTAGATTACGAGGCTATGTGAGAATAGGCCAATTAGTATTACTAATAAGCAAAAAACATATTTAAATGAATAAGTGAATAAACATTAATGTGCAAACATAAATAAATATAAATAAATGAACGTAAATGAGTGAATGTTCGTGAAGGTAAGTGAACTAAGAGACATCTATTCATGTTTGTTCGTTTAGTTAAATAACTGAACAAGATTTCTTATTCATATTCGTTTGTTTATTGAATAAAAAAAATCAATTCTTATTGAATGGTTTAAGGAGAGTTCACTAAATGTTCTGTACAGCCACAGACATAAGAAAAAAACTATATTGCATTGAGAAAAATATGTTACAATGTGGCAAACTTAAAGGAGAAAATGAATACAAATAACTATGAGTTTTTAATCTAGTAGTTATCTCTAGACTTTCACATAAGATGTCTTTGGTATGAATCCAGGCCAGGTCATAATTCCGAATCAATGTCAGAAGGTTTACTCAGTTTTTCAGTTCCTTTTATAGTGAGATCTTATTCGTGTCCTAAGTTAAATACAAGAGGACGGTTTAAATATTGTTTTTGGCGTATCACGTATGCCTTCAAAACCTTTTGAAAAAAAAAAAAGATAAATAATATAATTGCATCCAAGCTAGCTACTTAAGGGCTTCTAGTCTAATGATTACCCCCTTGACTTCCCTATGGGAGGTCTTGGGTTCGAATCCGGGCTGAGGCATATTTGCTGAAGCAAGGTCAGGGGGTTTACCCAGTTGTGGGGTTCCTCCTGGGGTGGGCTCGGGCATACGCCCCAGAGCGTCAAATCCGAGGGACGGTTGAAATCCCGTCTTGGGTGTCGTTGTACCAAGCCGTTCAAAAAAAAAATACCTTCTTTTGCTTCATCAAATTTTTGAATGTGGTTTTCATATATGCAAAAGTGAAACTTGTAGCACTTTATCCGCTTTTACACAACTCTACTCTTTAATGTGTTTTATCTAGTCATTATAAAAGCTGGATGACTCGAAAATGAAACTTTTAAATAGCATAGGCCAAAATCAAAAGATCAAAAATTCTTGAGTTTTATAAAACAATAGAAAAAATTGTAGTAACCTTCTTTTCATGGTTTAAAGTTTTGTAAAATTTATGTTTTTGTAATAAGTTAGAGTTTGAGTAGCTGGAAAAACGGGTGGTTAATAAGACATGCTTCATTGTTTAACAAAAAGTACAATATTTAATTTTATACTTTTTATAAATAATAAAAATTATGAGGTTAGCTTCATCTTCTCTCTTTATTTCTACATAAAACATAGAACTGTCACTATTAAATCACTAAGGTGCTGTTTGTTTTTGAAGAGGTAAAACATCTGCAGTCTGCGTACCACATCTGCAAACCTCTTTTGCAGAAGAGGTGGACCAAACCTCTGCAAGAAGAGGTTTTGAGGGTGTTTGTTTTCCAAAAACCTATTCAAACTAAAAAATCTCTTCATATGAAAACCCAACCCACCGTCCCTCAACCCCACCGTCTGCTCCGATCACCAGCCATCACCTCCGATCGTCCACCACTATCACCATCACCTCCGATCGTCCCCCTCCACCGACCGTCGACCGTCAATGAGGCAGCTCCGACCGCAGAAGACCAGCTCTGATCAAGGAGGGCGAACCCTAGAACCCTAGATCGAGAGGATGAACCGTCGAGGAGGGCGAACCCTAGAACCCTAGATCGAACCGGTGGGGGCGACGGCGGTGGGAGGTGCGACTGAAAAGGGGCGAACCCTAGATCGAACCGGTGGGGGCGACGGCGGTGGGAGGCGCGACTGAAAAGGGGAGAACCCTAGATGAACCAGTGGGGGCGATGGCGGTGGGAGGCGACGGCGGTGGGGGAGCCAGTGGTGGGGGAGCTGTTGTCCATGCGTCTGGTGGTGGGCCGCCGGTGGTGAACAGGAGATGAGGGGCGATTGGTGAGCATGAAATGGGGGTGAGAAACTGAGAAGAGGTTTGGAGATGATGGTCCACCTCTTTTCCAAGAAGAGGTCTCGCAGACGTTTTTAATGAAATGTCTGCGAGAAAACAAACACCCTACATATTTCCTTGGTCTGCGGGGTGCAGACAAAAGAGGTCTCGCAGACCTTCGCAGACGTTTTTCTAAAAAACAAACAGCCACTAAGTCAAGTTTTTAAACAAGTTGTTGTCATGTATGTTGGCATTCATTGTATTATATATAACCTATAAAACATAATAAAAATTATTTTACCAATACGAATTAAATTATTATGAAACTAGTTAACTACATACAGACCTTGTATTTTAGAGAGAAGATCTCGTGTTCAAATTTTTAAATGTCTCATTTGCGGTGCACACATATAATTTATATATGTGTTGGCCCTCAAGAAGCCAAAGTAAAATTGCACTAATTTTAACGTTATTTCAAACGTTATTTTACTTGTTTTGTGAAAATAACGTTAAAAATGTCGGGATGATCAACTTCAAACGATAACTTTGAGCCGGGGACTTCTTCGGAGCAGCCTCTCTATCCCAACGGGGATAGGGGTAAGGTTTGTGTCAATCATTCCCCTAGACTCTACTAAAAAGTGAAAATATACTAGGTATGTTTGTTTGTATGTTTGTTTATCCCGTGTTCAAATTTGGATATAAAATAGAAGTAGAGGAGGTGGGTTTGTTATTAAAAAAGCTGTTAGGGTTTGGGCTCAAGATCCAATAATAGGCTTAGATTTATTAATTAATTAATTAATTAATTTAATTTGTGAAGACTAGAATAGGCTTAGATGATTTGAAAAGATTAAGTAGGATATATAAGACAATATAATTTAAGTGATCTAGCACCTAACCACAACAGACCTAGGCTGCGCACACCCGACAATGTGTGCGTTTGTCGTACATCGTATCTTCTTATCTTATTTAAACAAAAGAGATAATATAGGTTTTCTTTCTATAGGAACAAGACTTTTAAGTTAAACTACCAATGTGCCACCATGTTATGACGGAGTCATATGGTTAAAGTCTAAGGGTTGTTTTATATGATGTTTTTTTTTTTGATAATTTATAGTCTACATAATCTTAAATTTGAATGTTAAAAGAATGTCTCTTAGTGATATCTTCTAATCATTCATATTTAGGAATACTTTTAATAATTGTGTAAATGATCCACAGCTCGTTAAAACTTGAGCTTGGCTCGTTTAGAAAAAAAATATGGCTCGAACACAAGCTCGGCTCGTTAAGAGTTTTATTTTCAAGGCTTGAGCTCGGTTCGTTAAAAAGTTTTTATGTTCAAGCTCGGCTCATTTATAATTTCATTATTTAATTTATTTACTTTAATTACTAATTTAATATATATTTATAATTTGACTTTCCAAAATTAACATAAAATATATGATTTAAATATATTTATCATATCGTAAAAAGCATGTTGCTAATCCGTCGCATTAATTGCAACCAGTATATCCGTTGCTAAAACCAGTTGCAAAATACTTGTCCGTCGCAATTGTGGTCACAAAAAGGTATTAGCTACGAATGTTTTTTGTGATGGCTATGTTGGTAGTAAAGTAGTTTTATATGGTTATTTGAGACTACTTTGCTGCCGAACATTCCGTCGCAAATACCCAGTTTTGTAGTAGTGTATGTAAAGCTCGGGCTCGGGCTTGATAACTAAATGAACCATATTTTTGGGCTCGAACATGAGCTACATTCTGAATCGCTGCCACTGGAACAAGAAACTCGGGGCTGCAATGCAGCCAACTAACTATCTGCGAAAAGCCTAGCGAAAAGATCCAGTCTCGGACTCCGGCTCGTTTAGGCTCGGCTCGTTCGATCTTTTTACCGCTCTGATCCCAATTACTTAATAAGCTGGTTTGATTCGTATACACCCATACTTCTTAATCATTAAGATACTAGCTGCCAAACAACCCCGGACTAAAAATTTTGACCCGAATAACCCGAACCTATTAAGCTTATTCGGGTTCGGTACGGGCCGGGTTAGTCGGGTTCGGGTATTTTCGACATCCCTACTATAATGTATGTGAGAATAATTGTTGAAAAACTGAAGTGATATAGTGATTATAATGAGGATAAAATGTGCTGCTAGAATGTATGTGAGAATGATGGTTGAAAAACTAAGATGATATATACAGTGATTATAATGCATGTGAAAAAGATTTTCCTTAGTGTTGCGAATAGTTTTACCATCTTATTTGGTTGTACCTTCTAATGAGAAGCATGATATATATCATAGGAGCATGATTGTATAAGTCGCTAGGCGCTAGTCGGGCGGCGAGGTACCGCCTAGAGATTAATCGGGATTAATCGGCGCTAGGCGGATTGGAATTTTCATATGTAATTTTACAAATATATATTATATACACACATCAATATCAATAATTTAATATAATACTTCAAATAATTTTAAAAAATATACTTAAATATACTAAAAAAAGTACTTTAAAGTGCAAACTTAAACACTAAGTTCAAAGTTTAGAGATACATTTCGATGTTAACTGCCTGGATTCGATGTTTCAGAGACATATTAAAGATTTTTGGTTGAGAAATGTCTAAATAATCATGAAATTGGTCTCTTTTTACCATAAAAAAAAGTCAAAAAAGTGGAAAAAAAAAATCTGATCGGGCCGCCTAGGCCGCCTAGGCCAAAAATTAGACAGTAGATGGGCGCCTAGCGCCTAGGCGGCCGCCTAAGCCGATTTTTACAACATTGCATAGGAGTTGACGATGAGTTTCCCTTAGCCACCGACACTTAGGTTATATATAATTTATCAATCCATTTAAAATCAAAATTACAAGCACTTTAAATTCATAAAAGGTATTTAGTTGATGATTTGTGTGGAGTGATCGTAGTATGTTAGTGTAAAAAAATAGGACTTTTCTGAGTTGGGGCTCTCTTATAAAACAGTTTTTCTGTCACATTTTAATATATGAATAACTTTACGTTTGTGTTTATATCCAAACCCCACAAAGTGATATTTAACCATGTTTGTTTTATAAGGTATTTTGTTGCTATGTGGTTTTGATATAGTATTAGCATATAACTAAAAAAAAGAAAAAGAAAAAAAGAAATTATCATCTAACTGGTATTGGTGAAATCTGTAAGAAACTAAATTGAAGTCTGAATTTGTGGTTAAGATTTAATGAAATAATAAAATAATTTTTAATGTTTAATTTCTAGTTACACAGGTTTCAATCAATTAGAATAATTTGTTTGTTGCCTTTTATTCTATTTTCAGCGTTTGATTCGTAATTATCAGTTTATATATAATCTAATTATATATATATAATTAAAATAAATAAAAATGATTATTATTATATTAATATTTTGAATAATAAATATTATGTACGCATGCATGTATGGTGGAAAGAACATGATCCACAAAAATGAATAGCACACATTGGTCTATCATAATTTTTTTTTAACTTTTTGAGAAGTAGTAAATAGATACTAGAGCATTAAATATAAATTTTTTGATTAAAGATTTGAGTTTTTATATAATTTGAGATATTTGGTTAAAGATTTGAGTTTTTGTTTTAATTTAACTGAGTGGTTACTAGTGAGAAAGATTTTGAAAGTAGTGTAATACCTGCAGCAACACGCGGGAGGTTTAAACCTAGTTTAAATTGTTTTAACATGAACTAGTTGATTAATTATTCCTGCATAGAATATCAATCCATATAAAACTCAAAAATTAAAATAGTGATATTAATCGATTAGAAAATGGCATTTTAAGCATATTTTTAGGGCATGTTCCTCAATCCTCACCCTCTGTCGACGTTAGTTGCCTTTTGGGACAGCAAAACTACAAAATTAAGGGGCATGTGTAGGTCTCAATATTTTAATATAAACCACTTGTTTAAATAAATATTAACAAATCCAACAAAATCTATATTTTATAAAAAGAAAATCCATTGTCATGTTGGTCTTTGTGCAAGAGTAGATGACACTCGATCCTCATTTCCAGCTGTATTATGAGTTTACATTAAATTTAAATAAACTCATTAATAAGTAAATATTTAAATAAACTCATCAATAAGTATATTACTATAGTACTATAGCATCAAATATACTATATGATTTGAAGTTTTAAATTTAAATGTCACTTTCTGCTATCCATACAATGATAAATGATGGGTGTCAAATTTATTTAGAGGTTTCATCATTTTAGGTCTTTTGATGTCTAGAAAAATAGTATCAAATGAAACCACCAGTGTTCTAATTTAGCTCATAAACTTAAACATGGTATTGTAAACAAAAACAACATTTAACGAACAGTTCGTGAACATTTCGACGGAATGTTTATTTATTTTTGTTAGTCATATGTCATATATTCTTGTATTTTTAATTTTTAGTTTATTACCATAACTCTTAAATTAGAAATATAATCATTTGGAATTTGTATCTTTTTAAAAACATAATAATGTAAGAGATCTTTAAAACATTAGTTTAGGGTAATTTAATTATGATTATTATTTTGAACTTTTTTTTGTTTTCAAATAGTTGTATTTTTTTATTTATATTTATATAATATGATTATGTCTAATGTTTGTGATTGACAATGTAGATTTTTATTTTTTTAAATATTATATGTTTATTTACAGTCATGAACAAGTTCGATTATATAATGAATAAACATGATAAAAACTTTCATTTGGTTCGTATACGTTAACAAGTTGAATGATAAACGAACAATAAATCGTTCTTGTTTGTTTGGCTCCTTTTAGTTAAACAACTTTAAAATCCTACTAAGTCATGTTATATTTAAGTTGGATTTTATCGAAACTGAGATATATTATTGATTTTGTTGGATAATTGATTTAGGAAGACTGAGACTTCTTATGATGATTGATTTATTTATTAGATACATATTATATTATTATATGCGAATTAACGTATGCTTATTTATTTATATTTTAATTAATTATTGAATTGATCTTTAAACTTATTACATATGCAAGTTATAAAATATCTAAATAACACTTTTAAAATTTATTTGTTATATACACACACGCTATGTTAAAAACATGCATATCGCACAAGTTAAAAAGTAAAATGATATTTTATTCCTTGTGATTTGATAATTTTTGTCATTTTCATCCAATAGTTTTAATTTTACCATTTTGGTCATTATTAAATTTTAACCAAACCACAGGGATGAAAATGACGATAAAATGGAAACCATAATGATCAAAATGACAAAATTTAAACTATTTGACTAAAATGACAAAAATTGTCAAACAACAAGGATTAAAATGACATTTTACTCTTAAATATATAACTAAGGATTTGAGTTGAAAAAAATAATAATCATAATAATTTCATAGGTTGGTGATCTCTCTTTCTTTCATTTTTTTTCTTTCTTTTTTTAGAAACTTCATGGGGATATATAACACCAGGATGAAATTATCGCATGAAAAATTTATCATCATATGAAATAAATATATGAAAATTTTAAAACACAATTAATTTATTATCACATGAAATTAATAAATATGAGAGCAACTTAACACATAAATATCATACAAAATATATAAAACTTATGTATCATATGGAAAAAGTTGAGTTCTGAACTTCTGATGCAAAGCATGTACATGGAGCTATAGCTTTGTCTCCTCTCCCCAACAACCACCAAAAAAAACCCCACATTTATATCTACATTTAAAAATATTTCAAAAACCCTTAACAAAAATTTAATCTTTTAGACCCTCCAGCCATCATAACATATATAATTCTATGAATTATATAATTTTTTTCTTCCTTTAAAACAGTAAACCAGACTCAAACTCACTATTTAACTGCATAAGATTTGTTGCAAACAACCTCAAGTGCCTCCATTATCAAGCCCGAAAAGCTCGTCATCGCTTGAAAAACTCCGGGCAAGCCCGTTTGAATGTTGTTTAAAGTCATAGATCTTGTTACCTCAACCGCCTTCGAGTGCTTAATCATTTCATCCTCGACCCGTCTTTGACACGCCACAAGCTCAGTCTTTTTCTCAGAAAGTGGGTCCCGGGCATCCAGCCCGTGCCCTTCATCCAGCCCGGTTCCTGGAAGCCCAAGCCCAACCATGGAATATGAATGGTAGTATTTCTTCTCTATGTTTCTTAAAGATGATGCTTTTTTCTCCAACTCTTTTGATGCTGATTCGGTTCGTTTTTTCACCTTCATTTCTTCTGCTTGTTTTAGAGAAATGGAATGCACTACGTTTATGAAGCTTTTAATGGCTTCAGATGCCACTGTGTCGGGTAACCGATCAAGGGCTAGTTTCCACTCATCAAAAACTATGTAAACGTCCGAGGGTTGTGAGCCGTTGACATTGGCTTCTTCAGTGTTGATGGGAAGAAGAGTGAGTTTGAACCATCCTTGAAGAGATTTGATGAAATCTCTTTGGAATTTTATGAGACGACAGAAACTTGTGTGCCAGGCGGAAACTGCTGCTTCTAGATCACGGGTCGCTTGACGGTGCAGGTCGGTTGTTGACTCACCTTTTGTTGACCGGTTGACTAGACCACGAACTTGTTGAACCACATGGTTTTGGACTTCATGAAATTGGTTCATATATCTCCACATGTACATAAACCTGCATTGATGTCATATTAGTATTGCTCAATAATCAAATATTTAAGTACTCACACTTTTCCATTAAATTCACAATAATTATATGAAAAAAAAATCATAAATATAAGTATATAACGTAAGACTAGCAAGACATGTCTAGACGAGTTAAACATGACACGACTAACACATGTACTAAGCATAAAAAATGACCTGTTTAACTATTAAAATTATCTAAACACAAACTATGACAGGTTTAACACAATTAAATAAAACATGTTTAGTACCCGACATGCTCCAACCTGTTTAACACAGTTAAAAAACAACAAAATAAAATAAAAATCACCAAAAGTTGAAATTCATTATATCTTTAAACAACAGAGTGCAACAAAATCAAAACAAAAAACCAATTAATAATGTCATAAACAGGTAAGGAGTGAAATATTGATTGACCCAAGGTCATGCTTGAAAATTGTTATACATCAGAATAGGCAAACTTGACCGGTTAGTCAGTTACTCAAACAAATTGGCTGATTTGGTGTATGTATTATCTATAACAGGTAAAGGAGAAAGGTTAAATGGGTCGAATGGGTCAAAAGCAACCCAAACTGTATTGTTAATGCAATAATTTATAAATTGCATAAATATAAAACCAGATTATTAAAGTTCATCTAGTAAAACACAAATTATATATAAGAAAGTTTTAGAAATTAAAAACAAGTGATTTAATCCAAGCTAACCGACCCATTAGTCCATTACACAACCCGTGCAAACCACCCATCTTGCCACTGGTGTACAGATTTGGGTCCACAGAACCACACAATTATCATTTTGTCATTATTAGATAAACAGTCAGACCAGTCTGCATAACTATGTACTCCATGAAACTTTGTAATTTTCTTGAATTTCTTTTCATAAATCAGTAGTGGAAATTCAAAATACAGAGAGTAACAATTGATAACAAAAAAATGAATAATTATCAGATAAGTTTCTTCGATCGACGCATCGTTTAACAGTTCATTTAAAAACAATTAAAACAAAAATAAAAAACATGATGAACAGGCAGATTTGGACCATGGCACTTTACTCTGGTCCAGCACAGTTGGTCAACCACCACAGACTGGTGCCTTTAATAAAGTTTCATGCTCTGTATCTCCCCACACAAACGTGCCAATAATTTCTCTACTGTAACATTCCAATTGTTTAAATGTCTTCCCTCCAATACACATCCATTTTCAAGCAGTGTTATTCATTTAAATTGAAAACAAGTGGTTGAATTTTTAAATCATTTATTCTTTTTAATGCAAAAAGAATTAAACATTGAACAAGCGACAATCATTGAAGGTTCAATAACCAGTTTATCTATCTTGAATGGTTTCGCCAAACTAGTTCTTAAGAGGTGAATGCCCAAAATATTAGTACAGGTCAATTTCCAAAGCAAGCGAATAATATCATAAAGACAACCAAACAAACGTAGCCAGTACAGGTAGGGTCTAAGAAGGGTAAGTTGGACTCAAACGTTTCCTTTTATCTTGTAGGATAAAAAGACTACTCCCGTTGAAACCCTCGGTTCCAAAAACCATTTCTTAACATTTTGAGTTTTGTATCCAAATAGCCAAATAATATCCAAAAAGCATAATAACAGATAGCAGATAGGAGGTAACAAATAACAGATAACATGTTGTGGGAAGGTACTTACCCGTGACAAAGATTAATAAGCTGTGGCACAAGCTCAGCATCACGTAGGCCAACAATGGCTGTCGAGGTGGTCGAGACAGCCTGAGATGTAACAACTATTAGCGATTGAAGCTTCTTTATAGAAGCTTTTGTTTTGTTTAATTTACTTTCTTCTTCGCCTTTGTATTCCTGGCTTTGTAATGCAGATAACTTCTTCTCATGCTCAATTTTTACTCCTTCTCTTGCCTAAACAATTCAATTAAATTAAATTAAATTTGAACATTTTTTATAATTACAAAAGAAAACAAAGAAAAGAATGTTGCAGGTTATATGCGAATCCCATAAGAACACAGTATATAATGAATATGACATATCAATCATTTTAAGTTCATTGTTATATACAAACTTCTGCCAAATATAAGAACAAGATAAAAGGGTATTTCATTGTTGCAGTTTACATTGTTGTTGCTTGCTAGTCATGTAAAACCAAAAATTAGTTTTGTTTTGTAGCATACATTTGATGACAGACAAAGATTGCACCAGGTTGTCATAATTGGTCAGACTGCCAGTTACTATATACAGGGACAGTTTGGTCATTGCACAACAGCCTTTATTTCTAGCACTTATTTCCAACATTTGCCCAACCAGGTTTACCAACATGGACTCTGTTTACATTTTCACATAGACAAAATGCTTCCATATAGCTGTCATGGCCCACAATGTGTCATAAAAGATAAGACTGCCATTTAGCACCTATCATGGGCAATTTGGTCATTTACCCAACAATTACGAATCTAAAAGTAACTACATTCAAAATAGCCTTATGGCCGTATGGCTTACATAGCACAATGTGTCATATGGTCAGGCTACCGGCAAAAACCTCCAAGGGCAAAAAGGCCATTTCTCAATAAAGCAAGTTTTGAAAAAATAAGAACTTTTTCTACAAACCCTTTCCCATGGCTCAATGTGTCATACATGGTGCCATGGTGGTACCGGTTTAGAATTACAAGGGCATTTTGGCAATTTCACAACAAAGCATTATCTTTATGCAACAAATTTTTTGCTCAATTTTTTTCATATGATTTTTAAACAAACTAATTGTGTATTTGTGTGCTTCTCTTCTTTAAACATAATCATTTTTTTTATAACCGTAGGAGCCCAATTACGTGTAAACATAATCTTGTAGCAAAACTCAAAATACTCACCGAAACCTTACTAATGACTGGCTTTAAAAGGGACGAAAGTCAAAAAAATCAATGGAAACTGAATGTCTGAAGTCTGAACCTTTGCTAAAGGGACCAAGGGCAGTTCTCTTCTTTTAAGGCATAAAGTTACACATGTTTGGACCTTCAATTTCAACTTAAGGGGGAACTTTGGTCTAAAACATAATTGAAGTTTGGAAAATAGTATTTTTCTAAAAAACTGTTAACACAAACTCAATTATTTTGCCCATGGAAGTATGGAACCCAAGATGGTTAAAAAAAGATGGTCAAATCCATATGAGCGGCTATTGACCATGGGTCACAAAAGAATCCACCCAATAAAGATTATCATCATCATCATCAAAGGCAACATTTTTCCACCATTACATATCTTTATTTCAAGATCTTGTTTGAAAAAATGTATAAAAAAGGTACCCAAAAAACAGCAAATTCAATTTTATAATCATGTCAAAATAATCTTTGCAGTCGGAACAGTGCCTGTGTATCAGTAACTTGTAATGCATAAACAATAGATGCAAATATGGGGCAGTTCTGGTGTCAAAATAGTAATTACACTACCTTTACTTCCTGGTAGAGCTTCACCTCCCAAGCCAAGAGCTGATCCAGAGTTGAACATAGACTCTTAGAGTCACCAGGCGCACCAATCGAACCGGGCTCAAACCTGTACTTAATAGCCAATGGTGGTTTTGATGTCCAGCTTGAACTCAAATTGCTCAACATCCCACTTGAATGATACACAGTTTCTGCAAACCAGTTTGAAAATAAGAACTAAATCATACCCAATTTGCAAAATTCAAAAAAAAATCATATCCAATTTGAAACAACTTAACCAGAGCTATTTAAATTAGTTCTTACTTTTCAATTGCCGGAAACTCCGGTCAAGCTGAGCTCGGCCGGTTTCTAGCATCTCAGACACCTGTTCACCAGCATCAGCAGCCTTATCAAAGTATTCTTTAATAGAAGCAACGATTTCAGTGAGATCACGATGCCGAATCACCATTCTCAGATCGGAATTATCATCGTATTGGCCGGTTTTCCAGCTTGCCGATGATGACGCCGCATCTTCTGATTTTTCGGATTTACCCATCGTCGGGAACTTCGATTTGGTAGACGGTTGTCGAGCAACTGACTCGTTATGAACAGAAGATCCGAAATTAGATCGACTCTCCATCTCGGATCTGGAATCTCGATCGATTTCTTCATCGTCGGAAGTTGAGCTTGTGGTGCTGTAATGATCCCCCCATTCGCTACATTGCACCTCTTCTCTCTCATCTGTCTCATCATCTTCCGATTCAAGATCGTCTTCTTGTTGCTGATGTTTTTGAGTTTTTGGATGATGAAGATGATGATGATTTTGGGAATAAGTCGAATAAACCGAACCCTTGTCTTCATTGCTTTCACGATTATTCCTCTGCTCTGTATAACCCGAATAGATTGAGGCCTTGCTCGAATAGATTGACGATTTGTCGTCTTCGGTGTCAAAATTTGGTCGCCGGCGATCAAAGTACTCGGAATCCGGCGGCGATGGAGGGTAGAAATTTTCCCAATTCCAGACGGAGGAAGCTTGTGACGGTGTGGATGCATAATTAGCTTGAGCGTTGTAAGTGTACTTATCTGGATTATAACTATAATCATTTGGGGGATTTTCGCGGGGAGAATACGAAGCTTCACTTGATTCAGAGAGAATGTGAGGGAGTTTGACAGTAGGTTTAGGGCGGCGTAGATGGTGATTGACAGAGGCGGTCCGGCGAGGGGTGGCGGAGAGATTCGGCGGGAGTTTTGAGCTTGCAACAGATGGAGATCGGGAGACCGGTGCCGCCGCAGGTGGTGCTGGTGCTGGTGCTGGTGCTGGTTTTGGTGTCGATGTCTTGTAGGAATGCAACGACGGGGGTTTGACAGTGGATGAATGAGTAGGGAGGAGGACCGCCGGAGTCTGGTCAGCGACGGAGAGGGGTTCGCCGGAAGCAAAGGTTAGGAGGGCAGATCCGGTGAGTTTGAGCGACCGGCAGTAGTCGGAGTGAGCGGCGGCGAGGTGGTGGCGGGCATAGACAGCTTCTTTCATGAGGCGACGGCGTTCCTTGCACCGCCTGACGGAGTCCTCATTTCCTAGCTTTGACGCCGTGCAACCCATCAGATAATAGGGTTATTTACGGTGGCCGGCGGTGGTGCGATGTTTCTCCGGCGAACTGGCGCCTGATTTGAGTGGTTTAGAAAGAGAAGAGAGTGACAGAGGACAGTGGGTGTATGTGTCCTCAACTAACAATAAAAGGGAGTTTTATTTATTTGTTGTCTTTTTACATTAAAAGCCTAAAATAAAGTTAAAAAGAAACTAATATTACTTCAATTATTTATTTATTTTTCGGTTAAAAATAATTACAGATAATTTAATATGATTATTTTCATAAATATTAGGATTTGCAAATATTTAAAGTTGAATAATCTAATATTATTATTTTAATTAAATATTAATGTCAAGCTTATAAGAAGCTCATAAATAATGTGGAATAACACTTGATTGTTTAACCTAACTTAGGAAAGTATGTAACTTAAATTTTAGTTGATTTGTTGTTTCTGAAAACCCTTGAATGATTTGAATGTTAAAAGCTTAAAGTTTGATTATGAAAATGGTTTTGTAAATAAAGATTAAAAAATAGCCACTTCAAGGTTTTCGGTTTAAGAATGAATTTGCATGGGACTTGTTTTTCTCACACTTTTTTTTTATTTTAACACTCTATCGATATTATATGTTTTGTACAGGCTTATATAGGCATATAGCCTCCTCTGACACCCATTAATTCGATAATGATTGGTCTATACGACCTATACGAAACATATAGGCCTATGTAAGACGTATATGTGACCAACCATCAACGCTAACAAATTCTAACAAGTAATGATTGGTTTTCTATATGTCTCGTATTTCCTATACACCTCATATGAGCTTATACGAGATGTGTAAATGGTGTGGAGTTTGAGGGTTTGAGTGTGAGAATCAGGGGCGGCCCTGAGAATTTAAGTGCCCTGGACATACTGAGAAAAAAAAGGCTCTAGTGAATTATAAATTTGTGTTTTTTCGGTATTGTATTTGAAGATATAAGTAAATATATATAATTTAAAAACGATTATTTTTGTGCCCTTACGATAAAGGGCCCTGGACGGAGGTTGAGTTTGCCCCTCCCCATGGCCTCCCATGGTGAGAATAATACACGCATTTGTATAGCCTAGTTATCTCTCAATTGAAAATCACATACATGATTTTGTTCTTTAATTTTTTTTGATGGATATGATGGTTATAAAACAATTAATATGGTTATGTTGATTAACGATTTTGAACAGAATAATGACACAATGGATATATTATCTTGATAATTACCAATTTAAGTTTCATGAGTTCAACCAGATAAAATAATAATGGCAAAAATTCAATGATTGAAGTAATACACTTAAACTTAGTAAATCTAAATTGTTAAGGAATAAAGATTAAAAACAAACAAATACAAGTGAAATGACCCAACATGCCCATTGTGACCGGAAACCGAATTATGTTCAGTTTTTTCGGTTACATATACTGTTCAGTTTTTGGCTTTAAACACTTTTCTTTTTTTTTAAAAACCCCTAAATTTCTTGTCATTCTTATATTTTTTCGGCATTCGAAGTACTAGAACATGCTTAATCTTCATTGTTAACCTGAAATGACCCAACATACCCATTGTGTTCCATGCAAACAAGTTACTAAAAAACTCATAATTAAGCACAATAAACATACGACAATCACTCATCATATGTCAAATACAAATATATCTTGTGTCTTGTAAATATAAAGCAAAAACAAATGATTTAGGTCCTTCACGACAAACTAATAGAGAAAGAAATGATTGCTTGTGAAAGCTTTGTAAGTATATAATATTAATATCATACATTTATAGACCAACATTTAAAATACACATCAACATGTTACATATAAATAAAGTTGTACTTCTACTAGAGTTGACATAACAAAGGGTGATAGAAAGAGATAGACAATGAAACTATGCATAATGTTTGAAGCATTATTAGAGTAGTGAAGCTAATAAACATGATTTAGACATGAATGTTAAATATCATGTGTTAGAGCTATATCATGAGTGAACCGTCTATCTCATTCAATTATGCAATATAAATAAATAGTAAAGAATTATCGATATAAATGCAAATACCTGGGTGACGATGTTATTGTCTTGATGTTTCTTTCTTATCTTTATATGTTTCTTTGATAGAAGAATTCATATGCACGGAAGGAAACTAGTTCTTCTATGGTGTATAGTTTCTTTTTATCATTCATTTACTCAAGAGAATTTTCATATCATAGTATGTAGTTGCGTTTATCATATAATTACTATATCAATAAAGACTTCTCGTGTCATTTGATCAATATTAATAAATAATCCATAAGGTCATACTTATGTAGGCATAATTATAATATTCTTTTACTTGATTACTTATTATGAACATTTCTTAAGTTTGGATAAGTTAAAGTTTCAAATCAAAACTACATTAGAAATTTATAGTAATTAAATTATGTTAAGATCCATGTTAATCCTACAACGACACACATTATTATAAACAAAATAATTATTTGAGAAAATTGAAAATAATTATTCATACACACAATATTCTTAGTATATATTGTCTCTATTAAAATTTGATAATTTTATAAAACAACAAATTATTTTAAAAGTATGAAATATTTAAAAACCGTTAATTTAAAAAAACAAATAAAGTTATTTAAAAACAGTTTTTGAAAATTAAACTATAAGATAATTAAAAACTAAAATTTTTAAACGACATATTTATAAAAATGACAATTAAAAATATTTTTTAAGAAATGTTTAAACACTAACATCTTAAAAAATGAAGATTCCAAACAATAATATTGTTTATTACTTAAATTACTTACTTATAATTATTTCTATAATATTTTATCTCAAATTACTTTTTTTTATATATTTGACATATTTATTAATAACAATGTAATATTTTCGTTATTTAACATTTACAACACACAAGGTATTAACTTTATACATAGTTTCGAAATACCCTTAGCCTTTCTATTGTACCTATTTAATATATTATGATTACTTAAGATATGATACAAAATTGTATAAATATTATTAAATAATAAAAATAATAAATTAGTACCATTATTTATATTAAAAGGAATTTTGGCTACTAAAAATTTCTTCAAATATAATTATATAAATATCAATACTATGCCGTTTATATATTTATAGATATAAAGGAGGGTTTTAAGATATCAAATAAGTCTTAACAAATACTTCAATAATTAAGGGAGTGCACGTTAAAGAATGTATCACATAAATTATAAAAGGAGAAAAAACTTTAAAGAATAAATAAAAAAGATCTTGGAATCATTAAATGAATCAATAGTTGGGCATGACTGAAAATTGATAGATGGTCCACACATGACTAATGATATGATTTTAAATCACATATACTTCAGAAAAGTTAAGTTATTTGTTCATATTATTTTTCTTACTTATTTATACCTTAACCCGTCAAGGAGTTTGTAGTTGAACCGGCACGTCATGATTCTAATAAGACTTAGGTTACATGAGATCATTGGTTCAAATTCTGTCTAAAGTGTTCCGTAGAGAATTTTACTGCATAGCAGGTTTCCTTCTGAGAATCATTTGAATTTGCTCAGTTCAACGCACCCTAATGCATGGGCGTTGGATACCCGGAGTTGGTAGTCGCTTGTGATCACAACTTGGGTTTTGGGTCTAAGAAAGCTATTTGGATTATGAAGAAAGATGGCGCTAAGCTCTAGTTTACCATTTAAAAATTAATTTACATCTAATCCAATAAGTGCAGTCCTAAACACATGATATACAATAATTTCATAGACAGTACCATTTAGGCTAATTAGTCATTTATTTGGACACATTTTGGTTTATTGAACCCTTTTAAATTCTGTTTATTTGAGTTTACCCGTTTGTTATAAATTATTAAAAGTATACATTAATGCAACAATTCCTATACAATAATATTTTTTTTAATAGACACGCTTCCTTTTATTTTTAAATTTTTTACTTAAAGGTTTGGATTCCTTTTAACCACTTACTATAAATTAAAAAAAAAAAAAATGGGCATTTTACATCTAATCCAATAAGTGCAGTCCTAAACACATGATATACAATAATTTCATAGACAGTACCATTTAGGCTAATTAGTCATTTATTTGGACACATTTTGGTTTATTAAACCCTTTTAAATTCTGTTTATTTGAGTTTACCCGTTTATTATAAATTATTAAAAGTATACATTAATGCAACAATTCCTATACAATAATATTTTTTTAATAGACACGCTTCCTTTTAGTTTTTAAATTTTTTACTTAAAGATTTGGATTCCTTTTAACCACTTACTATAAATTCAAAAAAAAAAATTGGACATTTTACAAAATATCTTACATTGATAGCAAGGAATTGCATTGCACAAATTAGATGCCCAACGGATAGAGGTGGGCAAAAAATCTGGAAACGAAACTAACAACCAGAATAATGGGTACATACAGTTCCGACTTCTTATAGAAATCGTAATCGAAATTGCCATAACTAGTTCCACCTTTACCCAGTAAAAACCAAGACCAGAACCAACTCTTGTCAAAAACCAAACCTAACTGAAACTGATTCTTAATTATATTGACCAAAATCAGAACCGGTTTGTGCCTCTTTACCTAGGGACAATTTGATTACTACAAAATATCAAAAGCATAAGATTATAACTTTATAAGACAAATAGGAAAGTGATAAAAGAAAAGAAAGACATCAAAAGGGGCCAAAGAATGCAAAGTCATTTTTACCCTCTTAGAAGTGGGACCCAAGAAGAAGAAATGCCAATAGGTGCATCGCAATAAAGGAATGACTATCCCCATGTGTGCTTTAGCAAAACACTAGCCAAAAAAGAAGTGTCTTTTTCTTTTCCTTCTATGCTTAGAGTCAAATGTTTTGAAAACTAACTTTTTAACTGGTAAAATCGCTTGAATTAATTGGATATAATTTAAAAATCGGATTACATGATAAATATTATAAATTTACGTATTATACGTAAACTTAATTACAAAATTAAAATTTGATTCGATGAAAGTTATTCACCAGTCTGATCGGTTCACCTGAATAACAATTCAACTAGACTAACTGAGTCAGTTTCCATTTAAAACGACCTTTTTAATACAGTTCTGGAAACGCATGTTATAATTAAACAAAAAAAATACAGCATACAAAAGAGTCAATGTCTTCAACTTTCCAAACTTGATTAGCGTTTTGCCCTTTACTTACACTTTGGCAAGTACGGGGCAAAGGCTAGGTCATGTGTTAAAATTGTTGTCATTTTGATTATTAATTTTTGAGTTTGTTACATGTTGAAGGATGTACGTAGTCATTTCTTGTGATTTTGGATCATATTGTTATTGTCATCGTAAATTTAGGTGAACCAGAAATATTTTAGGTGACATGCACTATTAAACAAAAATGATGTTTTAATTCGGTTTCTAGAATTTAAGTGATTTCTTTATCGTCAAACAAGATGTGATTGGAGGGTTAAAAATATCATTAGCAAATTGAAATGTATAATGTACGTAAGAGCCGGCCCCGAGAATCAAAAAAAAATTCCAGGGCCTGGGGCGAGAAAAAAATGTGCCCTTTTAGAATTGAGGTGCCCAGAACCGAACCGTATTTGTAACTGAAAAAACCCGAACCAAATTCAGTTTGGTTTCTAACTGTATCCGAATTCCGAATTTGGTTCCTAACCTTATATGGATTTCGGTTTTTGGTTCAGTTTTCGTTACAATTTTTTTTTAATTTGGTTTGTTTGATTAACCGATCAAACCGAATTCGGATTTAAATTTATTATCTTATTAATAGTATATAATGTTTAATTCGGTTTATTCATTTTTAGCCAGTTTATTCGATTGAATTAAGTTTATTCAGATCGGTTTATTCAATTTTTAATAAGCTTATTTGGTTTTTAATCGCTTTATTCGGTTTGTTCATTTTTAACTGAAACCGAACTAAACCACTTCTCAAATTCGGTTCGGTTTTTGGTTAGGGAAAGAAAAAGAAAACCAATTAAACTATACCAAATAAACAATTAACTGAACTGATGAACACCTCTAATTTAAAGGAAATGAAAGTAACTTTTTATACTTTAAAGAAAGTTACTTTATGTACCCTTCAAATTATGTGTTTTTAGATGGTTATTTATATATTTTTTATATAATTTTTTATATAATATATAAAAAAATTTAAAATTTTGGGCCCATTAAAATATCGGGCCCGGAGCGGTCGCCAACCTCTCCCCTTCCTAGGGCCGGCCTTGATGTACGTCACGAAAAACAAAACAACAATTCTATGATAATTAGAAAAATAACATATAGAAAGGGAAATTGTTCTTTTCTTACTTTTTTTTTATGTCATGTCTACTGTAGGTTTGTATTGTATAACATGTTAGCCTACCTCTAAGGAAAGATATATTGAAAACATAATTTTGTTGAAAAACATAAAAATAAAAATACAATATAAAAAAATATAATACAAAAAAATATCGTTCAAAAAAAGTATCACGAATAAAATATACGTTGTTAAACAAAATTATGTTATCATTTCATCTTACCATGACACAAAAGATGAAACAAAAAAGGTAAGAAAGCATCAAATGCATCTCTAACACGTACAAAATTTGAATGAAATTCAAAAAACCAAGTGAAATTCAATTATTTAAGCAATATTGGTTGGATTTGGATGAACCTATTTCATAAATATATACACACGTACACATGCCAGAGATGTTTCTATAGTAATTAACATACTTTTAATATAACTCTTATTTATAATTTAAATGTTGCTAAAAGAATAAGGAATAACATTCATTTGTAGAGATCATTCATACTTTAGAATCTAACAAAGAGAAGGCTTTTTGGCATGGATAAAACCAAAAGTTTCTTGAAAAAAAGGGTTTTTGCTGCTTTTATCAAGGCATTTATGCTTGATCTTGTATGGGAGATTGAAACAACCCTAAATGCAAGTATTTTATGATCTTATGAGTCGTGAGTCTTCTAGATTAAGCTTGGAACATTGCTTTTGTTACCGGTTATGATTTCAAGAAGAAGAAAGTTATGTGTTTGAAGAAAGAATCTGAGGTTGCTTCTAAAGTCACTAACTAAAGTGAGTGTTATGTTTGTATGTGTGTTTCTAGATGACCATTTCAACTATTTATATGAAAATAACTTAATCTAGGGTTTTTTTTATTATTAAAAAAGGGCCATACTTGTTAAATATATAATAAATTTGTTTTTTTTGAACAACAATTTGGATCACTGACGGGTCATAGACCCACCCGATCATATCCACATCCAATAGGAGGAAACCCACCATAGGTGAGAGAAAACCCCTAGCCCAGCATGGAACCCTTATTTTGTCCATGTCAGGACTTAAACCCATGACCTCCCCAATATTGAAGCCACAGAGTACCTCCCCTTAACCGCTTAAGCTAAGGATCATTGGTATATAATACATTAGTTAAACAAGAAATGTGGATAAAATAGGTTTTATGGGTGCTAAAGACAATGATTACATCATCCTAGATGGGTTAGTTTAAAAGTCCTAATTAAATTATATAATTGTTTTAAGGCAAATTGGCTTTTCTAATACAAACTTTGATCAATTGGTCGCTGCGGGTTTTAGCTATAAAAATCTCTAGAAACGATCTATACATTCGACCTATTTACCTCTGGTGGACCGCCGTAAAAAAAAACTTAACGGCATTAATTTTTTTTCGAGTTTCGAATGTATTTTTTAGGGTTTTCGTTCAGAAAGAGAAGTCGAATGACGTATAACTTACCTCATTTTTTAAAACTCTGATCTTTTATTTTTTTAAAAAAATAATTTTTTAAGATAACTTGTTTTTACATAAATTTTGTTTTTTGAAAATAACATATTTCTTATTTTTAAAAATTTTGATTTTAGAAAATTTCGTAATTTATAAAAAAAATCAACTTATTTTATAATAAAAAGATAAAACTAATGAGGTAGTGCCTCAATGGTACCCTGAGATTCTTTCATATGAGAGGTCTTGGATTCAAATCTCTCCCGCAACGAAAAAGGGGTATAAGGAGGGTCAGGAGATTTTTCCAGTGGGGTTTTCTCCTGGGGTGGTTGGGGTGGCTCATGGAAGGTCCAGGTAACTATACCTTGGTGACATGGCCTGAAAACAGTGGGCTCACACGATTGAGACATTCGTCGTTCAAAAAAATAATAAAAAAAAGACAAAAACAATATATTAGTATTATAATTATTTAATAAGATAAAGAATTTATTTAATAGGAAAGATAATATAGTTATTTAATAGGAGAGATAATTAAATAGAATGATAAGAAATTGACAAGTGACAATAGCGGTGTAAGAAGATGACATGTGTCAATAGTGGTGTAAAAAAGTGACAAGTGATAAAATTTTTACTTTTTATTATATAGTATAGATATATATGGTTTTAACTTTTATTCTTTATTAAACTGTGTACTAATCACCCCTTATTCACATAAATATGTGTAACCATCATCATTCATCACATACGCGTTGTTCATCTCGTGATCAAGCTCACACCAGGCCCGTCACATAAGGGTCTGTAATGATTTGAGGGGCATGACTAGGGCATAACACCCTGTTACCTAGGTGTTCATGCCCAACTACATACAATCTTACAACAGTTTTTGAATTATGAAAACAAAACCAAAATGTTAAAAAATTGAACCGAACCAAAATGTTATTAACAATTTGGTTTTACGGTTTAAGCTTTCTAGGTTTGTGATATTTTTAGCCTGTTAAAAATAAAATTGACACTAAACATGCCCGTTTTACGGTTTGAAACATCTAATCACACCACAGGCCCAATTTTATTGAATGACACATAAATCATCAACTATACACACACAAATATATAAACACACACGGTCTGGTTTGTTTCTTTACAACCAGTTTTTAATAAAAACTATAAACTAAACAGTTCACTACAGTTTCAAACTTTTGACACCAACCGACCAACACACTGTTCCTAGTTTTTACTAATTACGCAACGTATCCATATATCTTTATTTGTTTATTTACAATGACAACTTATTTATATAGGCCCCCATAATTTTACATACATGAACACGCAACTATATATGCACTTGTGTTATATACATATGTATTGACGTTATTAATGAACATATAGTTATGCACACAAGCAACAATTAAGTGGTCCGAACATCGTCATTGAAAGCTGTAGGGCTCTCAATGTTAAATCACCAACTCATCTACAAGTTTTGGGTAGGAGATATGATATATGGTGGGCAAAAAAGTAGGTTTCCATAATTTAGTAACTTTTTTATATAATGTTTCTTGTCCAATATCATATCACTTATTCACTCAAAGTCATCTCATCCTTTATATAAAAAATAATAATAAAATGTATATAGTTTTATGACGTGTGGTTTTAGAGCTTATGAGGAGGTCAATTATGTAAACTTGTATAGGGTTCTGTTTATCGGGTTAGAGCCATTATATCTAGCATCGTGCTATGAATATGATAACCTAGTGAAGACAAATGATGTTATAGAGTCTTTGATTAAAGGCACATAAAGACACTAATAAGACCATGACTTTGGTGTGTTTAATGATTCGGTTTATGGTTTAAACCGTTTTGAAAAATTTTTTAGTTCAGTTGAACGAAATTGTATTGGAAATCAGGGCATCCAAACGAATCCGATCCTTTTTAGTTTCAATTAAAACCGAATAAACCAAATTCAAAAAAATATATGGAGATGATAAGCAAACCAAAAACCAAATTTGGAATTCAGACGGTAAGAAATCGAACTGTAAACTGAATTCAAAATTTGGTTCAATATTTTCCGGTTACATACACGGTTCGATTTTTTGTTTTAAACAATTTTTTGTTTTTTAAGACCTCGAAATATGATTTAGTGTGTAGTCTGTCGTTAGCCAATGGTAGAATGAACCTTAGCAGCCATGTGCATTGATCACAGTGTGTATGATGAATATATGTTTGTGTGATATGACCATTGGCTAAGGTTCATAAGGGCCGGGGTGACAACCCTTCTCTTTTTTTTTGCCCGTCGAAAAAATTATTGTTAAAAATGTTGGTTTTACTTCTCGTTTTAAAAAATTAATATGTATTCTAGATTCCGTAAATTTCTGTCCTCCTTTCTAAGCGTTCAAGTTCCGCCACTCATAGGACATTTTTTGAATGGGTAAAGTGTAAGAAGAAAAGTCTGATACAAATATGTAATTCATATATTTTAACTTGTGATAATTTTTTTTAATACAACTTATTTATCTTGATGGGATAAGGGTAAAGCGTTTTCAACTCACCCTCCTCTGTCTCTATTATAATAAGATGTGACTGAGTTTGTTTGCTAACTTGCGATAATGTTTATATTATTGTTTTTTTTTTTGTTTTAATTAAATCTAAAAGAATTACTTTAGTGATGTGCGAAGATTATGTGACCACTAGAGTTTGAGACTTCTATTTTGATGAGCTTTAAGAGCATGTGTAATGAGATGTGAGGAGGGCTTGACCACCCTTCATCACTCCCTCCTCACCCACATCCACCACTACCCACAGGTGCATGACCACCCTGTGGTGGCAAGTCCGTGAGGGCGTTCACAACGTGAAAGAGAAGAAAGGGAAAAATGAGGGGGTAATTGGTGCTTGATTAGGGGTAATGAAAACACATGTGATAATGACGTGAAGTAATAAGAGGATGATGGTTTTGATTGATTATGTGGTGCCTACGCGAAATAATGCGGGCTTGATGACTACAAATGGCCTAATAATGCTACGGGGAATGAATAAATTAAAATGTCATTAAGTTGAGAAAAATGTTAAAATATAGTGTAACATTCATTTTTTTTTCTTTTCCTTTATACCATTACTTTTAGTCAATATATAGAAAAACAATAATAAAGAAAAACACCCATTTTGGTAAATAATTTTTCAAATACACCTATCTGGAAAAAAAATTTTTCAACTACACCATTTTAGAAAAAAACTCAATTATATATGTTTGTTACACATATATTACATGTTTTACACAATGTTAAAACGTCATCACGTAACATATGTGTAGTTAGTACTTATTTTTTTTTATTTTGTTATTAATAGCATATATTGTATACATAAAAAAAACAAATTTTACACAAGTTTTTATCAGTTTTCTCAACTCAGTGAATATTCAAATTATCTTTTGTCTTATACCACTAAACCTCCGTCATATCTTGAAATAAATGACTCATCGTGGAACCATGGGAGGCCCTAGGGAGGGGCAAACCCGACCTCCGTCCAGGGCCCATTCATCGTAAAGGCACAAAAAATTTTAAAAATCGTTTTTAAATTATATATATTTACTTATATCTCCAAATACAAAACCAAAAAAACACAAGTTTATAATTCACTAAGGGCCTTTTTTTTCCAATACGTCCGGGGCACTTGAATTCTCAATGTCGCCCCTGCGTGGAACCCTCGTGACACAAAGTCCACAATGACATGAATTGTAAAAAAACTATGGCCCTAATTTTTTATAACCATGAAAATTAAATAAAGTTACACATACAAATTATGATGTGTAGGTCGTGTAACATCTAACAAATAAAGTAAAAACACACACAAAAAAATGAACGTTTGGTTGACACTAGTACCCCATGTTGTCTCCCATCATTCAAAATATTTCTTTCGTAATATCTTTCTTTGTTTGAGAGTACACGTTAAATTTATTTTATGTCTATGCTCAATTATTAAATTGACCACAATGAACAAAATCAATTTATTACAATGTTAAATCATTTATTTTTCGTTTACGTCAAACTTTTCTTCATATGGTTACTTTAATCTATATAAAATTTCAGCCATTATAATATATAAAAACTTTTTCTTTGACAAACATACATGTATTTTAATACTAAACAGAATCCTATTGACCTATTGTAATAAATCAGTGCATAAATATGACATATGTTATCTTTTTAGGCATTTATTTTTTGTGTTTTCTCATCTTTTTTTTACTTTATTTACATCTTCATCAATTGAGATACCTAAATAATCCAACCTTCCCAATCTAATTAACTATTTCTAAAATTTTTGATTTGGTAATTTACGAATTGAAATAAAATATATTAAGATCTAAGATTTTTTTTTTTATTATTTAACATGTGTAATACGTAAGTGTTTAAGCTAGTTATCTTATATAAAAAAAATATTTGAAGAAGTTATGCAAAAAAAATAATTTACATACATTCAATTTTATTTCATAAGTTAAATATGTGACACTTAATATGAAGACAGATAAATAGTGGATGGATATAAAGAAACTATAATCATAATTCATAAGTGAACTTGAATACATGATTCAGTTGACTGCAACATGAAAATTGATAAGTGGGTAGATTGGGCTTAAGTGGTGGGCCTGTGTATCTTTGGGATTAGGACAACTGAACCACCCTGGGCCCTGGCCTTAAAACCTGTAGACATTTTTTTTTGTCTATATTTGCAAGCCCAAACTTTCTGACTTCTTTGTTTTGTGCATGCTTAATTTCTATCCCCGTACATTTAATTAATAGTATTTATTTATTTTTTAAATGTGACATCCAACTTGATGTTGATTTTTCGTTTGGTGATACACTTCGTAGTCGACTTATATCGCTCCCTTTAACATGAGACAATTAATCAGACACTTATTAAATCAAACTCAACATATATATTATTTTATACTAAATTTTGAGTTATTTTTTGAAAGGGTAACGGTGTTCAAAAAAATCTATATCTGAATCCAGATCTGAAATATTTGAAAATTCAAATATCCGGAAGTTTGAATATTCGAAAATTCGGATTCAACCTAAAAATAAACAAAATAGTTATAACTAAAAATATAAACAATATTGAAGCGTAATTTTTAAAGATAAAATTATTTATTTGTAAAGTATATGAAAACAAAATAACAAATTCAATTAACTTGACATGTTATTATGCTTATTTGATATTGATTTGTTCATCTTATAAAAACAACGTTATTATTAAGTAACATATAAGCCAAAAATCAAATTTACTACTTAATACACACATACACACTGAGTTTAAAACAACTATCTTTCTTAATGTCACAAACAACTCACGGTCACATTTCATAACTTTTTTATTTTAATTTTTTTGTATGCCTTTTGAATTTTTGGCACATTTTTTTAAAGATTTTGATTATATAGAAACTGTATTATAGCCGTTCCCGTCCTGTGTGTAAAATTCTTTATTTATATGTTTAGTTAAAATTGTGTGAAATCATTGGCATTAAAAGTGCTCCTACCTTATGTCTCATTTGAGAATTAAAGGATTTTTAATTGATTGAGTGAAAGAAAAAGTTTTTCTTTTCTTTTCTTTTCTTTTTTTACCTTACACCCAAATCATCATTTAAAATTTTTAACTAAAAAGTCTTTGAAACCATTGATTAACATTGTTTAATATGAAACAAGTTGCATAACCGCTATGAATCGTAACTTCTAGAAGGTTTCAGAGATTTTATACGATCAATATTACATGTTGAGGACTTTAAAGAGTCAAAATATTCTAAAACGGTTGTTAAACCATGAATAGAAGATCACATCATAAGACACGAAATTATGTGGCAAGATTCAATAATACATAAAACTATTACACTGTCTAACATTCACCATAGTGCTTATAATAAATCATGGAAAAATAAAGAAAAATTGAGCATTTTTTATGCAATAGAACAAAAATATCTGAAGGAATTAGACTGATTATTCAATAAATTTAAATGTTTTTTAAATCAGAATAGCTATGAAGTTTGTATTGGTTGATAGTTAAAAATTAGTGAACTCCAGTCTTAATATAAAAACGACTATTAATTAGAAGTGAGTCATGTGAATTCAACCTATTGATTGTGGTTTACCAAGTGACCGAGAGGTTATGAGTTTGAGCCTGCCAGGGGCGATTTAGACGACATCCATGTGAGATAAGGAATCTTTGAGTTAGTCTCGGGTTATGGACCAATGGGGGTGAAGATTTACCCACTCCAGGGTAGAGGAGGGCAAAAAAAGGGACCCAGAACCGGCAACTGGAACGGTCATACCAGAACCGATGGGTACAAACGAGTCCGTTTTTTAGACAAATTAAAACCGAAACTGAAACTGGGAAAACCAAAACTGGTTCCACCTGGCCAAAACCCGAACTGGAACCGATTAGAACCAGAGCCAGTTCCAAAAAAAAACCCTGTTTGCGCACCTCTACTCCAGGGGGTTCTCGCGCATCTGGTGTGGCCGCATCTTACCTCTACCCGGTGGACCCTGTTAAGACAAATTACGTAATATATAAGATTGTCGTGGTTAAAAAAAATTAGAAATGAAACAACTTTAAAAATCTTCAAATACTAGAATAAGTAATCCCGATGAAAGGCCATAAATTGAACACGTAGTTCAACAAAACACAAACTTTTCTAGATGCATGAAAACAATAATTTATTAACAAAAATATTGCATGCTTATGAACATGTTTGCCTTTAA
This sequence comes from Mikania micrantha, assembly GCA_009363875.1. Lineage (NCBI taxonomy): Eukaryota > Viridiplantae > Streptophyta > Magnoliopsida > Asterales > Asteraceae > Mikania > Mikania micrantha. The sequence continues at coordinate 49,136,694 of CM018689.1, read as the reverse complement.
AAGTCTCTCATAATCGAGTCATGTACCAATCAACGTAATCAACAACATCTGCTAGCTGTATGTCTAACGTAGCTCCAAATATCCTCCCAACCATGAGCCCGAGTGGCGATTTGCGCACGACAAGTCAACAATTGTTTACTGGTGAGACGGATCTTGCTAAAAAAAGAAAGGGCCCAGAAACACATGAATTAGACCATGGGTCCGAGTGGGTGTGCTACCGAGGAGTGAGGAGGAGGCCATGGGGGAAGTTTGCTGCAGAGATAAGAAACCCGAAAAAGAAAAGTGCAAGATTGTGGCTTGGTACCTTTGATACGTCACAAGAAGCAGCTTTGGCTTATGATAAAGCTGCTTTTAGCTTTCATGGCCGACGGGCCAAGGTTAACTTCCCTCACTTGATCGGTTCACTAGACAATCAAGTCATTGTTCGTGAACCGCAATCTTCGGGTGCCAGACCCGAAGATCCAGAGAAGTGTGATGATGATCCCCAACTTTAAAGTTTAATATCTCTTAAATAACTGATGTCTTGATTAGCTAGTATCCCCAGTCCCCAGACCCTAATGAAGAGTGACAATATACTGGGTAAGTTTGTTTATTTATGCAAGTTCGTATGAAGTTGATAACGCTTGTTTTCTACTTTTTTTGTTGTTGTTGCTGTTAAACCAACTAACATGTCAACTGTCGGATTTGAGCCATTAAGCTACGAAAGAGATAACACTTATTGTACACCGGGATACCATTAGACCAATACATGATCATCTCGAGCGTAATAGCATCATTCACATGCCTTTTATTTTGCCATTAATTAATAATACAATGTTTTTTAACGATCATGCGATCAGCTAACTAGTCCATATGAGAAAACTACAAAATGGTTAATAGCGGGATTAATATACATAGTAAACGTAGATCGAGCAAAGATCAAATAAGAAAATATTTTTGCCTAATAAGATTAAGAACTAATATCATCTTGACATTTGACATAATAATTTAGATATAACATCTTATTTTTTATACTAGTTTTATAGTTTTGCAATAGATATTTTTTTATACTGGATTTTTGTGTTTTTTTGTAATGTATTTTTGTTTTTGTACTACATTGTTATTTTTTGCACGGTATTTTTATTTTTTGTAGTAGATTTTTTGAGTTTTTTAATTGATTTTTTGTACTGGATTTTGTTTTTTTTTTTTTTGTAATAGATTCTTGTTTTTATTATTTTTAGCGACACATGTCAAATTCTTATTAATTATTATTTTTTTAGGCAAAAATCTCTTGTTATTGTATTCAATCCCAATAAACATATATATTTGGTCTTCAATTCTAAACCGATCAATCTTCACTTGTTTCCATGATATGCGAGCTTTCGAAGGAAAAGAAAGAAATTTAATGTCATAACCAAAAGTGTCACCACTTCAATTTAATTCTCTACTTTAATTTTCTTGAAATTAGTAGTGATATGATTTTGATGTTACCCAAATAACAATGTCTTTGTAGTCAGATCGAAAGGACTTACCGGTCAAACCACAAACCGTCATTGATTTGAAGTTTTTTCATTTAACAATGTCTTTCGGCCACCACCATCACCTTCCGCCACCCCATCACCATCACCACATCAACATCACCAATTTTAACGGTCAAGAAACGTTTAAAAACAAACACTATTATTCTTGCAGATTGCAGACATTTGGTCAATCTCTTCTTTCACAGATGTCTGCAGATATGGTTCATAGATTACAGATATTTTATATTTTAAAAAACAAACACCAACTCAAAATTAGAAGCAAAAGAGCAAGCAAAATAGCAAAGAGAATTCTTAAAAGAAATTGAAATAAGCTAAATAATCAAACCATTACAAGATATATCTTTTTAATTATATATACAAGATTTCTAAATTTGATAGGTTTGTTAAACATTTACAAATGAACTCTACTCATTATCATTAGTTTTTTTTGAACAACAATTAATTAAAAAAACTCGTATATCAAATATACTACTTGTATCTTACTAAATAGGCTACCATGTGGTAAAACATACGTTTCATTGGGCCTAAGCTTTAAGTTTGGGTCTTATATGCCATCTTTCGCTCGATATGTCTAGTTGGTCTATGTAAGAGTTCGCTACAATCGAACCAACCATTTGTTACAAACAAGATTTTAACATAACATTTCAAATTTCTTGTAGTGATATGTATCTATTGAAAGTTTTTCATATGCCATGTGTTAACTTTCTAAACCCCTTAAAAATTGTTTTCATATATGTCACAAGTCTATAACCTAGTGTTTAATATATCAGGCTTCATGTTAATTTATTAATTAAAAACATCATATTTTTTGTAGCTACAATTTCACACACAGGTTACTTTTCACATTTTATTTTAATTCAAATGTATGGACATTATAATTTAAAGTTTAACTATTTATAAAGTAATTTGTAACAACCGGTTTTAACAATCGAATGTGTTTGAAATAATCTTTAATAAAACGATTGTGATTGTTACAATTTGAAAATATGTAAGAAATCATGAACGTGGGAGAAAACCGTGTGCGAAACGGAGTTCTGGATTCTCCGGAATCGCAAAACGAAGAAAAGTACAAAAATATCAAAGTCAAAGGAGCCAGGCATTACGCCTCGCCCCGTCCTAACGCCCACGCGGGGCGATGCGCCTGGCGTGTGTCGGTTTGGCAGATTGGATCAAAATGTCAGATTTCAAGGGAGAAAATTCATATTTCTTCTTTCTCGAGTTTTCAACAACCACAGACGAAAAACATGAATTTTTAACCTCAAAATCTTGCTCTTGAAGCCAACATATCATAAATTTGGAGCTAGTAAGTGATTACACGACGTTGGATCATCATTTCTGTCCGAGAAATCATTCCGAATTGGTAACGATTCGTTCTATTATACTAATTTAATAGTGTGTGGATAAAATCTATTTTTGAATATAATACAATGATTATGATTGTTGATTATTGCCTAGTTGATGACTAGGAATTGTTAAAAACGAAGAACTCGATATTTTGACAGTAAAATCTTCGTCTTGAGCCGGTATAATGCCCGGTTATTATGAAATCCATATCATTGTATTTGACAACTAGTATGATGGTTAAATAAAAGTTTTGAATGTGACATGGATCATAATCCATGGATTAATGATATGTAATAAATTGATGTTAAAATTATTAAAAGTTATGATTTTGGGTAAATTTTAACTAAAAGAGGTGATTAGGATCACAACTAATGTAATGAAAATCAATTATTTGATGAAATGCCTAAGGGAGGCATAGAATATGATTAATTGCATAATTGGCTAAAACTTGCTAAATGTAGCAAGATATAGTCAATTCTATAATAAATTGACTTCGAGAAAGTCAAACCAGTCAAGTGGGTTGAACTTGATTGTATGTGCTATATGGGTTGAAACTAGTTGTATATGTGTTTTGCAACTAGGTAGTGGAAGTCAAGCAAGTGTCATAGAGCAGGTAAGGAGCCTGTATGTGCCAATCACTTATCTGATTAAGGTAAGTAATCCCACAACTATGACATCACATAATAAATATTAAACTTGTTGATTCAATTATATGAATAGCATGGTATTGGTGTTAGTGAAAAGCTGAATAATAGAAATTCAACAAGCTATGATAAATCCAATACTTTGGTGAATTAAAGTAGTGGGATTCTATGATGGAAGTACTGGTCAGTGAACATCATAGTGATTTGATGGAAATAAAGAACCACAGGTGTGTGCATAGCTAGAGGTTTTAGCAAGTGTATTAGATGGAAGAACCGGTGGGTGAACATCTTAAGACTAAAAATTATGTATGAAACCACATATGTGTGGATAGCTAGAGGTGCTATCAAGTGTCTTAGATGGAAGAACCGGTGGGTGAACATCTTAAGACTTAAACTTATGTATGAAACCACATGTGTGTGGATAGTCAAAGATGCTAACAAGTGTCTTAGATAGAAGGACCGGTGGGTGAACATCTTAAGACTTAATATTATGTATAAGACCACATGTGTGTGGTTAATCAGAGATGCTGACAAGTAACTATGGTGGAATAACAGAAGGGTGAACATCATAGTGTGATCATAATTAAACTATTGTAAATAATAGTTGATAATTAATAATATGATATGATTACATTGTGATGAGTCAATTTGAATAGAAATGGCTCATTGAAACGTTGATTGTGAAATATGTATTTTTACATTTTTGTTTTGAGAAACCAATGGGGTTTAACTTACTTAGTTCTTATGAACTAATGAGAATTATTATGTGATGTTGTAGGTCAAACATGACGGATACAGCTGTAATGATGAGGCGGGTCAGAAGCTAAATCGAACGAGCTTTGTCACAAGGGTTTTAACTTATGTTTGAACTTACTTATGTAAATAAGTAACATAACTTTGTGTGACATGTTTATGTTTGTTTTAAACTTTGTTTAATATTATTAAATAAAGAAGATTAAAATGTTAAACAAGGTTTTGAAAACGAGAAATTTCTGAGACTAATTCAGATATTATGTGAAATTTGTTGAATAGTAACTAGGGTTACATAATTCCATTGTTTTCTTCACTGTTTTGAAAACCGGACCGGTTAAACCGGGAACCGGTGGGCGAACCGGTCCGGGGTTCTGGGCCGTTTTAGACGAACTGGCCGGTTGAACCGACAGTCAGACCGGAAAATCGGTCGGTGAACCGCTTTTTTTGCTTTTTCCTATTTTTTTGATTATATATATATATAATATTTATATAATCATCTGGTTCTTAAATTCGGTTCGATCGATCGGATCTCTGACCGGTAAGGAGACCGGATCGACGTCCGGCCCAGTTATGAAAACGTAGGTTTTTTTAAACCTAGCTAGTGTAACCACCTGTAACACCCGGTTTTGTTGTATTTTAAACATATAGCAATTATATTAGAGGAATGTTAACATTCATAAGTTTTTAGCTGAATTAGTGATCATATGCGAAAGAAGAATAAAAGGAATCTGGTGTTAATAGATCTTAAAGAAACATACATCACCTTATATTGATTTAAGTAAGTGTCAAACCGACTTCTTGTCTAGAATCCTTACTTGAAAATGGAGAAAATGAGTGTAAGCGAAATCGTGAAACCGCGAAACGAGGCTCCGATTTCAAGATACGCTGAGTCGAATAAAGCATTAAATAAGAGATAATATGTATTGAACTCTTCAGGTCTTGAAATTATAACCATTGGAAAGATCTAGAAAAATCGTGAACGTAGGCGAAAACCGCGCGTAATCGGAGTTCGTATGCTCAAGTTATCGCGAAAACAAGAAACCTATCAGATCGCACGCCACGTGGCACCACGTGTCGACACGTGGCACACATACAATCTACTACCTCCGGGCGCACCGCCCCGCGCCAAACTCCGAGGCTAGGCTCTGCACGCGGACTCGTGGCAAGCATGCAACATGCCACTTCCAGGCACATAGCCCCGAGCCAAACGTTGGGGCTAGGCTATGCGCCCCAGACCAGAATTCATGCCTATAAATACCAGAAGTCAGATTTCGAAAAATAAATCCAATTTTCACCTCAAAACTCGTCCCTACACCTCAAAATACACACTTTTAACCTTCCAAACGTTGGACGACTTCTTTCCCAAGAAGTGCAGCAAGTACTTTAGTAATTTGGGGATTTCATGCCCCACGAGTGAGTTGCCAAGTGCCCCTCCCTCCAAGCCGTACATACGACTTTCATCGAATACGGCGAAGTGCTGCTGAAATTCTCTAAGGTATAAATCTCGTTTCTTACCCTTTCAATTCGTTATAATGCGTCTTAAATTTTATTATTATATACATAATAGGATTATGATTAATTGTTTGGTTTAAATCAAAAACACGTCGAGGTTCTGCTCTGTTAATTTTCTGGAAACAAACAATTATAAGCAGAGATTCTGTCCAATTGTTTTCAGGAAACTTAAGAAATATAAGTCGAGGTTCTGCCCGACTTAAAATCTAAAAACACGATTGGATAAGCCGTTGTGCTGCCCATTTAGAACCCTGAAATAAAAAGGGGTTTGCGTTATATGATTAATATATAATTATGTTAGGATATCCATGTTAATAGGATATCATTGTAAACTTGAGAAAGTGAAGGATAGCAAAGAAAGTAAGCTGGTTGTGCACAACTAAGTTAAGGTGAGTTCTATGAGCCCTCTTTTACTGTTTTAACGTTTTAGGGCTGATGAGTATGCATGATAAATATCTTTGAAATGTTTTTGAAAGTTTTGTATGATTGACGGTTAAAACGCTGTTAAAAAATGTTTTAATGAAAAGATGTTTTAAGAAAAGTTGTTTTGAACAAAACTTAAATAAGTTGCTAATGTTTGTATGTAACAAAGCTATATTGTCAACTCCTTGTATAGGAGGGTGAATGTGTCCCGATATGCGGGATGGAGGCGATATGGGGATTTTTATCCCAATGAGATGGTACTTTTACTGTCTGTATGTATGTGTCTTCCCAATTATAGGAAGATGGTTATGAGTCTTTCCTGTTATGGAAAGATGGTATGGGTTGTACAACTTAGGAGGTGACGACCGACTAACATGTGGGTGAGCCTGCCCAATTAATGAGACAGTGTTTTATATGATAAGATGATGCATTTATTATAAATCTTTTCATGAATAATGGATGCATATGTTATGTGACACCCCGTAATTTCCAGGTCAGCAACCTATTTATTTAAATGTTTATTTAAATGCATTATGTACACGTGGCACTAGAATTAGATTAATTTAGTGTGACACGTGGCACGACAGTACGAACACTAACACATGACAAGATAATTCGTGGAATTATCGGCAAACAGCACACACGTGTCAAAACACACGAACGTTGGTGAACGTCTAACACATTGTGTAGCACAACACTCGAAACTTCACGAAACACTCACACATTGAACTTGGAAGTTCAAGCGAGGCCAAACGGTAGTTCGGAAACGTGAAAACGGCGACGAACGGATCAACCCAATGAAAATGGGCCTATTGGGCTCACCAGGGGATCTGTCGCGCTACGCAACGGTCCACAAGGACACTGTCGCGATACGCGACAAATGGCGGGGGAAATTTGAACGCGGAACTCACTCGCGTTACGCGAGGGGAACCCTTGAATCTGTCGCGCTACGCGACGAGACTCAGTTCGCAGAATCTTTATAAAACCAAGACAATCATGCCTATGCTATCCCATTTCATCATTTCTCCGGCTTCACACTCAACACCTCGACCATCTTCTTCCTCTAAACACCTGCAACACCTCTGTAAGCCATTGAAGACCTCATTTGGAGCTTGGGAAGCTTAGAGAACTCAAAGGAGAAGACCTTCCAAGCTTGAGCTTCATCTTTTCTTGCTCGAGCTTGACGAAACCAGCAATCCAGGAGTCTTGGAAGCTGCTCAAGCACCATCTTAGCAATCAAAGAAGTGTTGGAAGGTAGTCTCTTAGTCCAAACACTCTCTAGACACTCACATGCAAGTGAAAAATCACACATGCAAACACTTTGAATGCACATGCATGAATTTATTTTCTGGGTTTGATGATTTAGATGTATTCCTTGATGATCCATGATGGTTATATGATGTTTTAGGACGATCCAAGATGTTGGGTGTAAGTCTTGTTGCTTAAAATGATGATAGATGATGTTATATGTCCATGCATGCATGATCCATGATGGTAGGAATGATCTTGAGTATGTTAGTATGTTTATTGATGATATTAGAAGGATTACTCATGATTAGATTTGATTTAGATGGTTAAAATGGTGGGATTTGATGAACTTTCTATAAATAGGAACTTTATTTTGACAAAATGGTGCTATGGATGAAATGGTACACATGCATGTATATGAAATGGTAACTTAGATGATATTATGATGAATAGGATATGTGGAATGTGGTTTCGATAATGTATATGGTCATTTTGACAAAGTTACTATATTTAGTAACTTTTATCAATGAAATATTGATAAATAATGATTTGGACTATATTGGTATAATTAAATGATGCTAGATGATGTATTAAGATGATTCATGATATGAAAATAGGTTTAGAAATGTTAAATGGTCATTTTTATGCAAAAACCACAAAGTTACTATTTTTAGTAACTTTATTTTTACAAAAACCAATTAGTAAACATGTTGTATGATTTGAGCATGCTAAATGGTTTAAAATGTTGTAATATGATGAGTAAATGCTAAGTTAGATGGTTTCCGATGTCACTTATGCCATAAATGGAAACTTTCCATTTTAGGATACTTTTGTGCACTAACATGATGAAAACGACTTATATGAATTCGCATGATGATGTGCTATGTGTTAACATGATCACGTAGGACTATTGAACATGCTAAAACTCTAAAACCAATATGCTTTGTGAACTTTCCAAAAATGGAAACTTACTATAAATAGTAAGTTGTCCATAGACGCGACCTACGCGTTTTGCACACGACAAACACTTACACGATTGCTACACGATTCACAAACCGTCACACGGTTCACCAACGGGTCGTTAACTTGACACGGTCAACCTTGGTCAACTCCGGTCAAACATGGTCAAACACGGTCAATGTGGACCAACACGAGCAAACACGGTCATTGTGGACCGACGCGGACAAACATGAACAACCAAGGGTTGTTGGGCACAAACACGGGCACTAACACGAACACTAGCACGGTCACATACACGAACTCACGTACGGTATACGATATAGGTTGCCGGTGACCGATGTGCTACTTACTCGGGGAGCTTACGCATATCTTTCTCGATCACTAAGGTGAGTTTACGGCCCCTCTTTACTCTTTTTCAAACACTTTTAAATAGGGGGAGAATACTAGTTGCATCGAGTCAAACATCTATTACTGTACAAACATTTTTTGTATGCTGGTTTATTGGACAAACATTAAGTGTTGAACTCGTATTAAGCCCTCACAAAGTCTTACCGTTAATGTACGAACAACGTGGTATATTTGGATGGATCCATTAGGGAATGACTAACCCCACGGGGCACCATGTGACTGGATGTCATAACCCGTGCAAATTCTGACCTAACTTGCTATGTATACGAGGCATAGTGGAGGCAAGGACAAACAAGTCTAGTTCGGTAGTGACGCACTGACACTTTGGGCCTAGGGCTCGGTACTAACATTTGATAAACAGCATGACACACTTTTTATTACTATATGTATATCAAAACCTGTGAACTCACCAACCATTGTGTTGGTGCTTTTTCAAACTTGTATTCTCAGGTAACTAGCGAGCTATGGATAACATGAATGCACACTTTAAGGGACGAGCATTAGGATCCGCATGCATTTCTGTCTTATCATTTGGAAACATTCTTATTTATGTTATGTATTAAACAATGTTGCATTTGACAATTTGATTTCCGCTGCATGTATTCGAACACAATTTGATTTCCGCTGCTATGAAATACTTTTCCGCTGCAAACTATTTCGTTATGTGTATGTGTCAAACTTGGATTTGTAAACGCATATAGAGGTGTTCTATATGACCTTGAGCTGTGATTCTGGACACGTCACATCCACGTGGACATACACCACGAGTGGGAATTTGGGGGTGTGACATGTTATGTTAAAATGTTTTAAGAAATGCTTTTGAATCAAGTTGACATGATAACGAGCATATAAAGTATTTTCAAACTTAGAACTCACTAGCGTAAGCTAACCTTTTTGAGTATGCACATCAGGACCAGGTGAGACCTCTAGCACTAGAGGTAAAGGAAAGAAATGAACAGAGGTATCGGGCATGTACCAAAGAGAAAACAACTGGCACTTATGTTTGGATATAAATATATTTTTGTTATGTAATAATAAAATGTATGTATATACATTTGTTTATAAATAAGTTTTTTTGTTTCCACTATACATTAATATCTCTGATCAAACTTGTGCATATGAGTAAATCCATTAAGTGATGTATCTCAAGAGTTGGGGCGTCACACCACCATCCCATCAGTGCATTCGTGTTGATCTTTTGACAAATTTGAAGTCAAAGGTAGTTGAGTTGAATAGCTTTTCCCAACATCTACATGTCCTTTGACAAGCAATGTTATTAAAACCAGACGAAATGTTGAACCGATCTTTTTACTGTTCAATGGTCGGACATGTCAAATCGATCAGACCGGATTTAAGAAACAGATGACGTCATAAAAATTATATATATATATATATATATATATAAAATATAAAATATATTTAAAAAACTGGTTTAACATCCCATGGTTCCGAATCCCAGTCTCGTTCGGGTTTGAAAACATCGCTGACAAGTAAATACATACTAATCTTTCACAAATAAAAGAAAGATCTTCACATACACACATATGCGATTGAATCTTCTAAATTTGTATTTTGTCTAAACAGATTATGAAAAATAGTCTTCTAATTCAAATCAATGTTATGATTAAACTATTAGGTAGCGTTTGGTATGCATAAATAAATGATAGAATGGAATGATCAGTTACATTGGAATGAAAAGAAACGTATTTGGTTAACACATAGGAATGAAATGCTCCATTTCATAAAGATTATGATTTCTTCAACTTTGAAGATTTTCATTCTTTCCTTGGAATATGAGCGTTTTTTTCATCCCTTCTCTTGAAGGAATAATCCGACCAATCACTCGACCCATGTACAAAACCATGACCCAACCCATAACCAAAACCGTGACCCAACCCTTGACCTAACACATGACCCGAACCATGACTTGAACAATGATTCAAACTATGACCAACCCATGACCTGAACCATGATGAGAACCATGATGTGAACCATGACTCGAACCATGACCTGAACATGACTCGATCCATGACTCAAACAATTACCCGACCCTTGACTCAACCCATGAATCAAACCATGACTCGACACGTGAGCCAAACCATAACCCAAACCATGACCCGACCCATGACCCAAACCAAAACCCGACCATGACCCAAACCACGACCCAAACTACAAACCAAACCATGACCCTATCCATGAAATTCCTCATAATCGAACCTTGAGCTAAACAATAACCGAACGATGGTTCGGACCATGACACATGACCCAACCATGATTCGAACAATGATTAAAACCACGACTCGACCCATAATTTATATTCAATTCCTTCATCTTCTCATGTTTACCAAACAACAAAAGGTAATGAATCATTTTGTTACTAAAGGTAACCAAACATGACAATTTATTGATAATTATTCATTTCTTTCCCACGTTCGTTTAATTCCCTCATCAATTTCATTCCTCTGTCTATTTCATTTTTTCATACCATACAGAGACTCAAAGTATTATTGAATTAAAAGGGTGAAAAAATATAATCGGAAAACATTTCTTTTAGCCTTTTTTTCAATTTATCCAATTTTTTTAACCTTTTCATAGGAAAATATTTTTAAAAAATAATTAAACATAAACTCAAGTGTTTTTTTTCTTCTTTTAAATTTGAATATAGCGTTAATATATATTTTTTTAATAAACACAATATGTTTGATATAGTACATTGTAATCATATTAAATTTGAGTTGGATTGCTTTTCCCAATATCTACATGTCCTCCGATATTCAATATTTTTAGGATGGGACCTGATGTTCCGGTCTCTATACTGCACAGCGGTTGAACGTGTCGGATCGGATTTAAAAATCAGATAACGTCATAAAAATTTATTAATATATATATATATATATATTATAATATATAATAGAGTAAATTACGGTTTTAGCCATTATGGTTTAAGTATTTTAATTATTTCAATCCAAAATTGAATCTTTTATCAATGCAGACCATGTGGTTTAAACAACTAAGAATTCAATCCCTCTTGTTTAAACAATTTACAGTTTTGGCTCCTAACTATAGTTAGGTTTGGTGGACAAAACAGTTAAAATGTAAGGTTTGGGTGTCAAAATCGTTAATTGTTTAAAACACAGGGACATAATTTATAAAAGATTATATTTTGGGTTAAAATAGTTAAAACACTAAAACCAAAGGGGCCAAAACCATAATTTACTGTATAAAATATATTTAAAAAACCAGTTCAACCGCTCGGCTTCCCTGTCAGACCGCCAGCCCACAAGTTCGATTGTCCAGTTCGCTCAAAAACGGTTCTGAGCATATGGTACCAAATCCCAGTCCGATCGACCGCTCTAATCTGGGTTAGAAAATATTGCCGACAAGTAGATACATACCAATATTTTTCAAATAAAAGAAAGATCGTCACATACACATATATGCGATTGCTTCTTTTAAAAGGTATTTTGTATAAAAAGATTATGAAAAATAGTTTTCTTATTCAATTCAATGGTAAGACTAAAATATTGAATATTAAGGGTGAAAAAAGTATTATAAGAAATTTTGGCTAAGAAGGCTAAAAAGGATTTTTAAAACATTTAAAACCGACCCAAACGAACTCCGATTGAGCTCATTTTGATGGCATTGGAACCGTATCGTCGAACTATATAATATTAGCTTTTAGGTTTTAGATTTAAAGTTTATCTATAAAGTTTATGTTTTAGGGCTTGATTTTTAACTTTTAGGTTTTATCTTTAGGCTTTATTGTTTGAGTTTAAAGTTTAGGTTTTAGTATTATGGTTTATGGTTTGGGTTTTAACGTTCCGGCTTTAAGGTTCGACAAGACGGTTCCAATGACGCAAAAATGAGTTAGTTCGGAGTTTGTTTGAGTCGGTTTTTAATTTTTTAAAAATCCTTCTTAGCCTTCTTAGGCAAAATACACTTTTTAGGGGAACCTTCTCCTATATATATATATATATATATATATATATATATATATATTTCAAATTAACCATTTCTTAACTTTTACGTACAATATTATTTTTTTAAATTAAAAATTAGAAAAGATGCTTTATAAATATTTAATAGAAGAGAGGAGGAATAACAAATGTTATACGAATGTGATTTATAAAATTAGTCCATCGAAGCCCATTTCTGTCTTAAGTGACTTTTTGTTGACTAGTTACCACATAATTTTGAACCGATGACAATGATTGATAAAACCTGCTAAAAAATCTACCCCACAGCCTGTCAAAGCGCTACTAAATGGTACCCACATCCATTCTCAGTAACAAATCAGAGTCGAAGTGAAAGGGGATGGAAATTTTTTAAACCTAGAATACATGTTAATTTTTTGAAGTGAGTGGGGCAAAACCAATATTTTTAGCTAAAAATAACATTTCGGCTGAAAAATTAATATTACGGACTGAAAAAAGGGGGCGGTCACCCCCTAGCCCCAATAAAGCTTTGCCAATGGTAACAACCGAGGTAAAACAAGAAATAGTTGATTGTTGTTATATTGTAAAATGTTAATGGGCATTAATAGAGCTTGAGAAAAAACTCTTAAGAGATCGAAAGTTACGGGCTCAATATGTTTTAGATTAAATATTAGGGTCGATGATTTAGGTTGGGTCAAACATTTAAAAAATTTAAATATCTTATTTTATTTTTAAAAACATTAAATATGTTTTTAACAAATAAGATATAAAATGTTTAAAAAGAGTGAATAACTGTAATTTGGGAAGGCTGCAAAAGTATTCAATTCATTTTTTCGATTTCTTTTTCTTTTTTATTTTAAATTTGAATGTTACATATTACACATTACAACTTATACATATTTATAAATGAAGCTTTATAGTTCTACTGGCGTTATACTTATTTGAACATTCTAAATAAGTTTAAACCGTTAACGGTTAAACGTATTGTTAAAATACTAGTTTAACTTTATTATTTATTAAATCCAAGGAGTCCCAAGGATTTTAAAGAAGAAAAATTGAGAAAGTTGTATTCATTACTTATAAATTTTTTTAACAAAATACTATTAAATCAATGATTACAAGCAAAAAAAGGCATGGGCCGAGGCACCCCAGACCTATTAAAAGCTTCGTCCTTGTTAATGGATAAAAGTTATTATGTGAAAATTAAAAAATATATACTATATATAAGATAAATTAGGAATTTTGAAAAGTTAAGGAAATTAAAGTAGTATTATAAAAAGTGACATATTATACAATAGCTTTGACCGGTAACATTGATGCGACTTTTTTTTTCTTTTTTTCAACAGATTTTTTATTTAATCAAAAGGTAAAGAAAATATTTTATTCTTCTTTAATTAAGGGTAAATTCACCCTCTCAAATTTCATCCCAAATGCTGGTGATGTGCCAAGATTAACTCAATAAAACTTGTGGCATCATTTGGTAAAGAAAGAATTTTCATTGCTTAAACTATGGAACGAAGCATTAAATTAAAGTAGTTTTTCTCTTAAAAACAGAATGTTAAATATAAATATAGCATTGTGTGTTAATTTTTTTAACAGCAAAATATGTCTCAACGACATGCCTTTTCATAGTACACAAATGAATCCTCAGACTTGACAACCAAGCTGTAATCACATTACACTACCAATTCCCGATATTCAACACACAGGTGTTGGAGAGCGCTATATGCATTGTGTGTTATAACACACATTGTTTAGACTAAGTGATAATAGATGATTTCATTATTTATATTTCTCATTTACTGCATATGGTGTAATATTTTATGTGACTGTTAATAAAAATTACTACATTGTAACATCTCATGTATTCGATATATATTAACTAATTGGTATTAAATGGGGTGGGCAAAAACTAAACTGTTACGAGACAAACCCGAACCAATATTAACTGAAAACTAAATAAACCGAAAATCAATTGGGGTTTCAGTTCCGTTCCCTTGTTTAACCAAATTAACCAAAACCGAATCGAATCTATTTGTATTTTCGTTCATTTATGGCTTTTATAATTTCATTCCTTTTATTTTATTTTCACTGATTTAATAATTTCATTCCTTTTAATTTATTTTCAACTCGTCATGTGGAAACAAAACCGTAAATTCCTATATTAACAACCCATCAGAGGCAAAAAGAACAATATTTTGGTACAGTTGGTTTGAGTTGTTAAATTTTGTACCCATTATAACCGTTTGGTTGAATCTTGTTATAAGATAATTAAGACAACCAAAACTGAAAATATTGTTTATACACAGGAGACAATCAACTTGTTTTTATTTTCATAACCTTGTTCACTAAACGAACCCATAATTAAACATGATTAGATGAAAATCGAACAAGAACAGAACGAAAAGAAAATTAAAAAAATAAATACCAGAGTACATTAACCAAAACTAACAAAAAAACCGAACTAAAACCAAAACTGGGTTAAGGTTTCGTTTATCTTTTGGTGAACACTTAGGATAGATGATGATGGGCTTAAACAAAGCTTGACGGTGACATAGCTATCAGTTCAGTATCAGATTCAGGAGTTTTTTTAACAGACGACAAAGAATAGGTCGTAAAAATGGCTCCAGGTAAAAAGCGGATTGGGTGAATTGAAACCATAAAACAAGCCTATCGGCCAAGGTAAAAACAAGATGGGATAATTGAAACCAAAACAAGCATATCAAAAGTATTCATTAAAACAATTGCTTATATAATTAATTTTAAAGTTACATTACAAATTATGATTTGTATAAATCTATGAAGAGAACGTAATATTTATTATTTCTTTCAAGTGTGCCCTATTATAATCAGATTTTTGTTTCAAAATTAAACAAAATTTTTCAAAAACAATACGTTTAACATTCGATCGTGAGGTCCTACGGGTTCATATCCCTTCTTCCTTAACATTTGCATCCGTCTATGGGTATCACGCAAACAAAGTGTTGGTTAGTACATGTGAATAAAAATATGTGTAATGATAAGATGTGGTATGTGAAATGACAACTGAAAATGTGAGTTATTTTTTATTGGTTAAAAAAATAAAAGGAAAAAAATGATGATAGTTGATTGTTCGAAGCAGTATCACTAGCATCACGCCCATGCACGAAGGTGGCTTGATGGAGGTGTGATGATGCCACCAAGGCTCAATCATGATTGACTTCCTATTACAATTGGTAAACCTTGCTACATGTTCCTCTGCATCGGGTGTTGTCGTGAATTCTCGATCAAGGAGGTCGAGTAGTAAACCTTTCTTACAAGCCGCGAAAGTTAGTGATAGACGTGAGAAAAAAACGCCGTTAAAAAACAAAGCTTTTATAATTACTTATAATTAATGACATTATGAGACTCAACACCTTCAAGTGATTCGTTGACATGAATGAAAGATCTTTGCATGAAAAATACTAAATTCCGTCGATAAATTACCTAGGGTTTAACTTTCACGATAAAAAAAAAATAAGATGTAGAGATTTACGATTAAAATTAGTAGGTATGTAAGTTAGTCGTTAAAAAAGTCATTATGTGTACAATTCAATGGTGGTCATGATTAAAACCAAACATGTGTAGTTATATTAGCTACATCAGAAAAAGGTATAAATATAAATTAATAATGAACACACTCATATCAAAGTCGTGTTCATTACCAGGGCTCATTTCAAAAATGTCAGTGTGAGAAGGTTGTCTAATGATGATTGTAATCTTTTATGGCGTAATTAAACTTGGTTTCCTTGTTATCTTAAAAGCATAGTATGGTAATCTTCATCAAAGAATACTCGTCTAACATGTTAATTGTTAAGGTTAGTTTAGCTTACCCCAAGGCCGGCTCCGGTGTAGAATATTAGAGGCAAGCATCTAGGGCCTTCAAATTTTTGGGGCCCCAACCATTCAAGTTATATTTGGTGTATCGTTTAAGTTATTTATTTTGTCGTTTTGAATATGAAAAATTACAAAGTTCACTTATATTTTCAAAAGAGTAAGTTTGTTTAAGGTTATCTCTTTTCATATAATTACATCTTCAACGTTTTGTTTCACCTTTACTTGACATTCTAATAAATATTTTACTAATGGTACAAGTGAAAGATTTATACAAGCTTTCTAGTAATAAATAAGGCAATCAAACAGATTAACAAATATGACAGTATTATAAAATATCATCACTAAGTACTGTACTTTCTAGCATTTTTTTATATCAATTATGATTATCATTTGGTAACTGTAATTATGAGGAACTTATGTAAATAGAGAAAAATTAACATTTTTATGATTTTTAGAATTTGCTGACCCATAACTTTTTTATCGAAGGCAAAAAATATTTATGAAAAAGACCTCGATTTTTGTGTCGTCTTGGGCCTCCAAAAAGCTTGAGCCGATGCTGTCTTAGTCTTTAGCAATGTTCAGGGGCGGCCCGGGGGAGGGGCAAACCCGACCCCCGTCCCGGGCCCATTTTTTTCGGGGATACAATTTTTTTTTACTTATACGTATATACAGAGTTTTATTTAAATGAGAAGCAACAAGTTGTAGATAACGAAAAGGAACTATTTATAAAAACACGGTTTAATAGTTTCAAAACGTAATTCCCTATCAAGCATAGGAAGTTACTTTTATGTCATTTAAATCAGTGTTGTTCATTGGTTTCATTTAACTGGTTTTCATTCTATCCGAAAACCGAACCAAAGTCGAGAAGTGGTTCGGTTCAGTTTTGGATAATATCAAACAAACCGAATAAACTGATTAAAAACCAAATAAACCGGTTACAAACCGAATTCAACCAAAAAAACTGGTAACAAATCGAATTCAACCAAATAAACTTGTTAAAAACCGAATAAACCGAATTTTATCATATATAGTGTTTATAAAATAATAATTTTAAATCTGAATTAGGTTTAATCAGTTAGCTGAATAAACCGAACAAACCAAATTCAAACTAAAATAGAACCAATAACCGAAATTCAGAATTCGGATACGATTAGGAACCTATTTTGGAACTCGGATATGGTTGGAAACCGAACCGAAACCAAATTCAAAATTTTTTTAGTTACATATATGATTCGGTTTTTGATTTTTTTGAACACCTCTGCTTTAGTGTTTGTATTCGTTAGGGGCCTTTTTGTCCCGGCCCGTCCGGACACCTTAATTCTTAGGGCCGCCCCTAACAATGTTAATTTTATATAATATATATGCACATGTGTCATTTGAATTAAATAATAGTATACTATTGAAGAGATTTCAAGCTAGACTTTAACTTTTTAACGCATGTGAAATGTGAATTAATAAAAAACAATTGTTTAACTCGGATTTAATAAAAAAATAATATATATAGATAGATTGTATCCTGTCTAACTTGACTTTAATTTGAAAATTGTATATAATAAAATCAAAAATTCTAAAACGACCTAATTTTAGTACCTTTTATCCTTTATCCACCTAGTCGTCCTCCTTTCAACTTTTTCTTTACACTCAAGGACATCTAAAGTTTTTTTTGGTAATATTAGATGATAAATATTACCATATGATAACGATATATAATTGAATAAGACCCATTGGCCATGATCCTTGCTAGATACTTGATAAATAAACGTTTAAAAATTAATTATTCATTAGAAAATGATGTCACGTTTTTAATTTTTTTGTAATCTTGTGACACATAAAACACTTTACCGTATGCAATATTTAATAACCACATTCTAACATGGTTAATTATGAAATTGGTTGTGCCCCAACAAAGGTCGAAAACATAATGTTCAAATCTTTATTAATTATAAATCTGAAATTAATTGGTTGTCCTAACAATGACACGTCTGTTTATTCACTCATTTTGTCATGTTTTAGCCAATTTTGAAAAGATAGCCTAAAATATATAAAAATACCCTTTAAACACTACTAGAAACACTAGTGATAGAAGAATCTGGATGCGATGGTGTGCTCAATATATATAGTGTTTCACATTGATATCTTTATTTTCTTACATTCTATTGTAACAATTTAATATATGACCTATTAGTTGATGAAAATATATGATGGTAATTTGATAGCATGTATTTAGAATAAAATAAGAGAGATCAGATTAAGATGGTTTAGACATATTCAGAAGATTGACAAGTACGTCGTCATCTGTAAGAAGCGTGAAACCCTGATAGTAGTTAGTAAAAAAATCACTCTAATGCAACATTTATAATAAGAAAAAGGCTGCATTAGCTGAAATTGCATTAGATTTATTGCAACTTTTTTGTTACATAATGCAACTTTCTTTTTCCTAATGCAACTTTTTTAAATGCAACTTTTTAAAAAAAGTTGCATTTTAAAAAAGTTGCATTATGTAATAAAAAAAGTTGCATTAGGCTAATGCAACTCCACCTAATGCAACCTATTTGCAACCTTTTGTGTCAAAAAAGGTTTAATTAGACTTATTTTGTAGTAGTAGGGGAAGTTACTTTTAAAGAAGACCGAAACTAATGTGGGATTAGAAGTTCGAACATGATCTCATATGCTCATATCTTTTTCATAACATGATCGGTGATAAAAATTTTAAAGATATTAGATTTCTAGAAGATTGTACTCTTTGTAGTCTTTGCTAGGGTTTACAAGCATGGGCGGTCCAGAGAGGGGCAAACCCGACCTCCGTCTTGGGCCCATTTTTAGGGAAACACAAAAAGTTTTATATATATGTATATATAGAGATTAATTCAAATTGAAACTAATAAGGCAAAGCGAACTAAAAATAAGCATTTATAAACAAATTATTTAATGGGTGTAAAAAATCATTTTTTAAGTATAGTAAGTTACTTTTATGTCCTTTAAACTAAATATGTCCATTGATTCGGTTAACGGTTTATTCGGTCTGGTTTAATCGATTTTCAAAATTTGTTCCCTATCAAAAAACCGAACCAAATTCGAGAAGTGGTTCGGTTAAAACCAAATAAACATATTGAAAGCCAAATAAACCGCTTAAAAGTTGGATAAACCGATCCGAATAAACCGAATTCAATTAAATAAATCGATTAAAACCAAATAAACTGATTAAAAACCGAATAAATCAATCTGGATAAACCGAATTCAACCAAGTAAACCGAATTCAACCGAATTCAATCTTATATATTATTAATAAGATAATAAATTTAAATTTGAATTCGGTTTAATCGGTAAACCAAACAAACCAAATTTATAAAAAAAATTGGAATTAAAAAACCGAAATTCGGATATGGTTAGGTACTGAACCGAAAACCGAATTCGGAATTTGGATACAGTTAGAACCAAATAAAAAAACAAATTCAGAATTCGGTTCGATTTTTCAGTTACGAATACATTTCGGTTTTCGGTATTAAACGGTTTTTTTGGTTTTTTTGAACACCTTCACTTTAATATTTGAATTCGCTAGGGGGTCTTTTTTTTGGCTCCACCTGAGCAAGCCAATTCTCAGGACCGCCCGGTAGTATGATTTTTATAATAGTAACAACATCAATAAAAATAATAATATTCACCGAATATTTAAACTCATAAACAAAAACATGTCTCAAAGGCAATCTGATGTATAATCTTAAGATGTACTATGTTGCAAAATCGTCATCTTTCTTACGTAAAACCGAAAAGCATATCATCCGACTTCAAACGCACATGCATGCAACGAAAAATAAAACTTTAAAAAATAACCTAGAGACAAAGATTTTGTTAAGAAGATCGAATTAAATTTAATACAAAATTAATGAAAAACGGTAAATAAAATAGGGACAAAAAAATGCTGCAAAATATAAACAATTACAGAAAAATGAAAAAAAAAATTTATACATTTTAATAATTGCAACTTATTTTATTTGCTTACGTTTGAGAAAAAAACGATTAAGATTGATTCAAGTTAGCGAAATAAAATGAGTTATTTCAAGATTTCATTCACACACACTCACACACGCACATATACATACATACATACATACATACATACATACATACATACATACATACATACATACATAGGATCCGCATCCTATAATAACCCTCTCTTATTGCATAACCCGAAATAACCCTGCAAGATGAACCTGAATCTTTGGTTTTTTTTTTTAAATCTTAGTTTACAGTGCTGTAAGGCAAGTTACATTGATGTCAGTTATCACTTTCATTGTATTATTATTTGAACTCTGTTATACATTTTCCGTGTGTACTTACGTTTGAAAAAAAAAACGATTAAGATTGATTCAAGTTAGCGAAATAAAATGAGTTATTTCAAGATTTCATTCACACACACTCACACACGCACACACACGCACACACAGATATATATATATAGGATCCGCATCCTATAATAACCATCTCTTATTGCATAACCCGAAATAACCCTGCAAGATGAACCCAAATCTTTGGTTTTTTTTTTTCAAAATCTTAGTTTACAGTGTTGTAAGGCAAATTACATTGATGTCAGTTATCACTTTCATTGTATTATTATTTGAACTCTGTTATACATTTTCCGTGTGTACTTACGTTTGAAAAAAAAACGATTAAGATTGATTCAAGTTAGCGAAATAAAATGAGTTATTTCAAGATTTCATTCACACACACTCACACACACGCGCGCGCGCACACACACACACACACATATATATATATATATATATATATATATATATATAGGATCCGCATCCTATAATAACCCTCTATTATTGCATAACCCGAAATAACCCTGCAAGATGAACCCGAATATATATATATATATATATAGGATCCGCATCCTATAATAGGGTTCATCTTGCAGGGTTATTTCGGGTTATGCAATAAGAGAGGGTTATTATAGGATCTTTACCCTATATATATATATATATATATATATATATATATATATATATAGGATAAGGATCTGATATTAACCTATTTTAATTGCGGAAATCCGTCAAGCATAGCCAAGATCAAGCCAAATCTTTCGTTTTTTTTATGATCTTTTTTATACGTATAAAAAACTATGTTATGTTTAATTATGTTATGTGTTTGAACAAATTTATCACCGTTTAGGATTTAAAGCATGTGTAAATTTGCGTTACAATTTAAATATTTATTTATTGTAACACAACTTACACTAACATAAAATCCTAAACGGTGATAAATTTGAAACCCATAAAATAACATATTTTCACATGTATAATAAAAATCATGAAAAAAATTTGGATTAATATTGGCCGTGATTGAGGGGTTTCCTCATTTAAATGGGTTATTATTTGAAACCAGATATATATATATATATATATATATATATATATATATGTGTGTGTGTGTGTGTGTGTATATGGATTACATATAAAAATTCGATCTTAAAGAAAAATTCTTAAACTTTATTTAAGTCATTCGTTTAAAATATTAAAAATAAATATGTAGCTTACATTAAACCACGTTAAAATAGATTTGCTTTTTCAAAACGCAAAGTTGAATCATATATTTATTTTTAAAATTTCAAATAAATGTCACATATAAGATTTTCTGTTTAAAGATCGGTTTTCACGTACATGTATAGATACACACCTAGATGATGGATAAATATAATATTTTTCGGCCATCGGGCCGCAATAAAAAAATATTATTTGTAACCATGAGATATAACTCATGTTAAGTATTTAATCATATCTCAAAATTTAACATTGGATTAGACCAATGGTTTTTTAAGTTAGCATTTAGCCACAATCCACTTTCACTATCCGCAAAACAACAACAATCTAGCTAATATGGGACTACAACAGGTTAAGAAAGGAAGAAAACCACCACCCGAGCTCGGGGTGCGCCGTCCGGTGGAGTGGATGCGGTACAGAGGGGTGAGGCGGCGGCCTTGGGGCCGATTCGCGGCAGAGGTAAGCGATCCAGAGAAGAAACGGAAGAGAATATGGTTAGGAACGTTTGATACACCGGAAGAAGCAGCATTAGCTTATGATAAAGCAGCTTTTAAGATGTTAGGTTCACGAGCCAAGGTTAACTTCCCTCTCTTAATCGGCAAGGATGATTTAACCGCTTTTGCAACCGGTGTTGCAACTGCCATGCGGTTAGATTCATCATCTAGCAAGACAAGGAATCCGATAGTTCAGCCACTGACAACAACCACAACTATAGTGGAAGAGTCAGAAGCAACAAGTTCAACCAACACTGTCTGTATAGACGATGGTGACACTAGAGACGGCTCAACTGTTTTGACGACTGAAAGCGATAAATTGTTTATACCGCTATCTCTAGAATCGCCATCAACTTCCGATAAACGTTGTGACACCGAATTGCGTGTTGATCATGACTTGAACATTGATTTCCAAATGTTTATGCTCAAACATGGAGAATTTTCACAAAGCATTTTGGGTACCGATCTTGACGTGTTGTGGAACTTCGACGCTACGACACCTGATGATTTTCTTTTACTCTAAAGTGCTTTAGAATATAAGGAAATAAGTCAAAATTCGATGTATATTGGCATTTTATGGTTTATTTTATTATTTTCAACGATATATTCTTCAATATCGATGTTTCATATATGTAACAAAATTAATTATGTATTGCATAAACTTTGGTATATTATCATAACAACATAGATACTCAAAGAGTTTTTTTTTCCTTTTTTCTTTTATTTTTTTTGAGTTCAGTTAGTTATGAAATTTAAATTTTTAGATAATATATGATTTAAAAAATATTTGAAATTTATAATACATCTACAGCAATCAGTCAGCCTTGTGGGGTGAATAATTAAAGCGACTAGCTTTTTACACCAAAGTGGGAGCTAAGACCAAATTTGATCAAACCACAAAATCTGTTTTAGACTTTAGGTGAATCAAATACTGTTTTATCAAGTTTTAAGATGTCTTTTTTATAATATTTTTATTACCACCACAACTAAATAAGTAAATAAGCATGAAGAAGGAAAAACTATACGCTAATGTGATGCATGGATAAAACCACTAATATATACAGTCATTTTTGACAATTTTAACATTTAACAAAATAAATGAGCATATTTTGGTAAATGATTATATCGTAAAATGGTTTGAGATGGGTAACACCTTAACATAATATGGGTCAAGATGAATAACTTAAAAAAATGTGAATATAGTTAATTTAAACGGGTAACAATAAGCAAATCATTAAATATTATTCAAATAAATTATTTGTTTTATTACAACTTATTTTAACTTTAACAAAATTGATTTTTTTTAGAACGACCCATTTATATTTATACTGATTTTACTACATGCACCTGTTCTAATCATT
The DNA here is from genome assembly GCA_009363875.1 of Mikania micrantha. Lineage (NCBI taxonomy): Eukaryota > Viridiplantae > Streptophyta > Magnoliopsida > Asterales > Asteraceae > Mikania > Mikania micrantha. The sequence continues at coordinate 49,112,691 of CM018689.1, read as the reverse complement.
TTCCCAACCAATCCAACATGCCAAGGGCACATCTTTGTTGAGACGAGCCTGTTTTTCAGTCCGTAATGTAAATTTTTCGGCCGAAATGCGATTTTTAGTTAAAAATAAAGGTTTCGCCCCCCTCGATTCAAAAAATTAACATGTATATATTCTGGGTTGCCAAAATTTTCGCCCCCTCTCAAATCGACCAAGCTCCGCCACTGCAACATGCGTGTACATTTTGTTAGCTAACACATACTGCTAGTTTTTTTTTTTTTTTTTTTTTTTTTTTTTTCTTTTATGAATGAAAAATTGGTCGTAAAATTTGCAATCCTTCTGCATCTACATTACTACATACATGCATGAGGATCTTGATTCACGAATCTCTCAATTCATGAAAAAAAAGTATAAACGGATTAAACCATCTCTTAAGATTTTTTCAAAAATTTCATTTTGGTCGAAATCACTCGAAAAAAAAAAAAAAAAAAAAAAAAAAAAAAAAAACAAGTAGTGATTATAGGTGTTGTCTACAATGGTTACACTGTTCCGGGCCTTCCGGCACCGTGTCCGTCTATCTTTCCATCGCCTGATCAGGCCATCACGTACCTTAAAACAGCAACGATCCGTTTAGCTCATGCAACACCACCAGTTGCAACCAACGGAGGCACCGATGACTCGATGAGTTCCGAGCTAGGTTTTGAATTGCGTATACTGGTTTGTTTCGGTACTCCAAGGATATATACTGGTTTCATCATCGGACTTCATCATTCTCGGCTGCAATTCTGCAACATTCAATCAGAGTTTATTAATTATCATCATCCTCAAAATAGTTCATTAAGTTCATTCGACTTCTTTCTCACCATTGTAAGTTAATCCGACTAATACATATCGATCTTCTGTGTTGAAGGATTGCATGCGTTCAGACTTTACTACTTTAGAATCCGTGTGTATAAATACTAAAATCGTTTTGAAGTAATCTTGTGTGTTCAAGGAGTGAATGCGACTAATACCATTGAAATCATTTTTTTATTTAATTTTTTTTCGCATATGCAGTTCTGATGGTCTTCAATTGGCCGCATATATTGCTGCCTTCAAATTTAAATACTTATCTTGATTATTGTTCAACCATTAGATGAAGGATTTGTGTAATATTATAAGGAAACCATTACATGTTGTTTTAACATGTCAAAACCCGAGAAACCTGTAAAACCCTACCCGTGAAACCCGTAATACCCTCCTGAACCGGTTTATGCTAATCCGGTTTGGTTCTCGGTTGTTAATGTTAAACGGTTTCGGTTCCGCTTCGGTCCGGTTCTGGACCGATAATCACCGCTATTTATACGTCATTTAAAGACTATTTATATATGTTTTGATAATTAGTTATTTGTTTTGATCATTGAGACTCTTATACTCATTATTCTATCTTCTCATACGAGATGAAACTTAAACATGTACGAATATAAATTTTATATGATCTCTTGTAATTATGTAGTGACATGTCATTCGATGCCTAAAACACTATTTCCTAGATGTGATTTTAATAACCATATTCTCGCTATTTCCTCGACTACAGCTTTGAGATGCAGAGGCATAACCGGTTGATCTATAGCATTTGCTCGCGAAAAAGATGCGGGTTAAATTGTTTTAACCTCGCTTTCTGGCTTCTTCCCACATCAGTTTTAACATATAAACCCTAGTTCTTTTCGATCCCAAATTCGATCGATTCATGTTACGATTGGATGTAAGACTATGGGGGCTTTGTTACGCATACAAAAACGAATCTAATGGATTATAGAACACTAACCTTTGTTTACAAATGACTGGGTTTCGATTGAATGCTCAAGAACGACGAAGACCGGGATTTGCGACTTGATTTCGCGATCTATACCTTCTGTGAAGGTGTTCTAAGTTTGCAGAAAGGTTCGTGGATGTAGGATGTATGTTTTGGGTGATTTAATTCGATTATTATGTTTGTTTATATAAAATTTTCATATAACCCGTCGCCTACGAACATTTAGGCTTAGATTTCGTGATAATTTGACTTTAAGTCGATAAATTCAGGATTGATATCGACCCCCTGATGTACGTAGATGTTTAAATTTCAAATTTTTTATTAGTTTTATCAACCGATTCGCGTTTTAGATGGAGTCGGGTCGGGAAGAAGGCCATGGGTCGACCCAAGGGGGTTTGGGTGAGGAAGAAGAAAGCAACTATGGATATATGGCAGCTTTAGTCCCTCTCCTTTTCTTTCTGAAATCAGTTTTTTTTTTTAAATCTTGTCATATTTGGTCCTATAGTTTGTATAAAAATGTTCTGTAAAATTTAAGTTAAAAACATTTAATTATATTTGTAAAATTTATATAATTTATCCAAAACTATCAACATTTGTATAAGTAAAAATATTTATAAATTTTGATAATCTTTTAATAAAATTTTCTCCTTATTATTTATTATTCTATAAAACTTAAATTAAAATATTTTTTTTTATTTAAGTTTGTAATTATTTTTGTAGTTATATATATTGTTATCACTATTATCACCATCGTATGTATCTACATATATTTAAGAACAACTTTCGAATTTTCTCATTTATGAAAATAAATTAAGTTAAAAAAATCGAAATGTTACACTAATTAACCTAACCCTAACCACATCCTATCGTCTCAATCTTCTCAATGCATGCAACTAACCTAACTCCCCTACCCCCATTGACTATGGCTTCTCCTTTCTTTATCAAGATGCTTGACTTGCCACTAAGCCTACCAAAATGACGGGTTTGGTTAGAACGATTTCATGTCAGGATGGATGGGGTCAGACCGCTGGGTGTGACGTGGCCATGATCAAAGCTCCCAGTTATATAGAACGATTCTATATGAGTTAGACAAACATACTATTTTGTTAACTAATCCAAGTTTCATAGACTAAATAGCGGAAAACGTTTAAAAGTTAAGCAGCGGAAAATACAAGTGTTGCAGCGGAAAGTAAATTGTAACATACAAAATATGTTTTAAATTGTTAAAACCAAACAAATGAAATAAAAGCCTAGGGTTAGAGTCTATTGTGCATCTCTACGTACATCCTAGCTCGTGTTGTTCAGTTACCTGAGAATACATGCTAAAATGTGTCAACATAAAGTTGCTGAGTTCACAGGTTTAAGTATTTGAAAGCAGTAAAACATATATGAACTGGGTATGTTAAAATGATTTGTTGGATCTACGATCCGAGGTGTGTCAGTGTATCTTTGTCGAAACTCGACTGTTTCCTTTGCCTCCATGGGTCATCACAGAACCCAAATCAACATCAATATTACACTCGTTATGACCTCCAGTCAACATTGGTGCCGAGTGGGGCTAGTCAAACCCAGTAGTACTAAGTAATAATAACTCGTTTGTTACACAACTAATGGTAAGAATAATGAGGACTTGTGGCGATAATTGTTGCACACAAAATAGTTTTACAGCATACCAGTCATATATCTAAAACAGTTGCATTGTATTATCACCCCGAAAGTTTAGTAAAAACAGTTAAAGAGTAAAAGTGGGGCCGTAAACTCACCTTAGTCTGATTGAGTGCGTTCTTATGAGAACGGAGTAGCTCACCGGCTAGCAGTTACCTATATCACATAGGTGTTATAAGTTTGTGTTTGCATTCGTATAGGTCTCACAGGACCGTGTTCGTGTTCAACAACTCCAAATTGTTATGCGGGTCGAGTTGACTGTGTTTTGACTGTGTTGACCGTGTTTCACCTAACGACCCGTTGGTGACGGTTTTAGTTCAAGTGATCGTGTAACGTGCGATTTGGTGTCGTGTGATGTGTGCGGATACCAAAGTCACATCCATGAGGTAAGTTACTATTTATAGTAAGTTCATATTTTAGGAAAGTTCCCAAATTAAGTGCGTCATGCAAGAAATCACTTTTTCCGATTATTCTATCATGCATAGTGAACCTAAATGAGCATGTTATCATGTAGCACATTATCACACATATCTGGTTAAACAAGTTTCGCGTTCAAAAGTTACTAAATATAGAAAGTTCACATAATCGTTTATTCTAATCATCAATAATCTTTTCTAACATGTTTCTAAGACTCTTGACATTATCATGACAACTTAACTTAACCAAAACGAGATATTATGAAAAAGTCTCACGAACAAACTTTCCATTTATGGAAACTTGTAACAAATGTACATATTTTCATCATTCTAATGAATCATGGCGCCCTACATTATCATGTTAGCATATAGCAAGTTGCTATAACGGTCAATTAAGCATACAAGTCACATTCGCATATAAAAGTTTCCTAAAAAGGAAAGTTTCTAGATCTAGCATTTGCGATATCGAAAACCATCTAACTTAGCATGCCATTATCATATTAGATCATATTAAATCATTTAACATGTTCAAAACATATCTAGCATCTCTAGATCGACATTTCACAAAATAAAGTTACTAAAAATAGTAACTATGACATATATTATTCAATTGGCTATTCTAAACATGCCTAAGCCATTTTTAAATCACATAACATCATATAAAGCCATTTAGCATCATCTAAATATGCCAATCTAATCCAAAACATCATCTATCATCATTTCGACCCGAAAAGTTACTAAATATAGTAACTATGCTAAATTTGACCATAATCAAATCCCAAATCAAGTTCTAAACATCCACATTATCATTTTATCATGTTAATAACAAATCTAAATACATGCCTGTTTATAATCTCATCATCATCAAAATGTAACTTAAAAGTTACTAAAAATAGCAAGTTTGTCATATAATCATATTTTAACCATTTTGTCAACATTAAATCATGTAATCATGTTATCAACAACTTCAATAGACATCTATGAACATCGAAATTCATCTACAACCATTAGATCATACATGCATGTAGGCATTTTGCACATTTAAGACCAAATCATGAAATTTACGAAGACACATCATCATGGATCGTTATATATCTTCATCTAAACATCATGGATCATCAAATATCATAAGAACATCATCAAACCCAGATTCATATGGGTGAAAATTTGTGCATGTGATGGATGAGTGCTTGCATGTGTGTTTAAAGTCATGTGTCACACCCCCAAATTTCAACTAACGGAATCATACCGTTTGAGACGTGACAAACCAGGATCTCAGATCATTAGACATAACGAAGACCTCTATATGATTTTCAAAACATACTTTGGTCTAAAAATGTAATATCAAAGTTCTAACGTTGCGGAAGCGTTTTTAAAACAATAACAAACTTAACGGTTTGAAAACTGTAAATTACAAATCAAAGTCTAAAATGTTCAGATTCAAAACACAAGAATTGAAATATGCATGCGACTCCACATCCTAGTCCATGCTTGATTGCTCTTGTACCTTAACGTCCTGAGAAAACATGTAAATCAAGTCAACACAAAGGTTGGTGCATACACAGGTTTAAGTATTCACAAATGTTTGAAACAACTGTTTGAACAAAATGTTTGCAGATAACATAATCACACATGCATAGTCATGATAGCTAGTCATTTGTACTATTTACATAAGTGGTCGACACCGAAGCTGACTGTTGCATGCTGTTGCATGTTTTGCCTTTCCACTATTGTCTAACACAAACAATAGTAATGTGAATTGGCTAGTCAAACACTTGCGTAGATCCCATCTACCAAGTGAGGTTTGTCAAACCTAATAGATCTATTTCCAACTACCACGCTTTGCACTACGGCAAACTAAACGGTTCGAAATGTAAGGACTTGTAATGCTATGTTCGCACTTAATGGAAACAGCTAACTCATACAAGTGATATGTATCTAAAAGCTTTGTTTGCACATGTTTTCTCCCCCAAAACAATAAAATAAGAAAAGGGGCCGTATACGCACCTTTGATTGTGAATAGAATGATCAAACACACGTGCAGTCGCGTAGATAATCCTCTACGAAGAATCTGTGTTTAAACAATAACTTTGCGTTATTCGTGATTTAGTTTTGTGTTTGAATTTACATACGTGTCAACACACGTACGTTAGACTTGTTATAAACGCACATAAGTAAGTACGCGTGACTTTGAAATCGTTTAATAAAATCATATAATCCGTATACGATTTTATTTAAAGAAGCGTAATTATACGCGATTACGCTTTCGGGTTAAAATATAAATTTTACTATTTTATTTTGTTCGGGATTTCGTTACGGTTCCAACGCAACTTGAACGGTTTAAAAACGAGTTCAAACGAATAAGTTATGACTTAAAAATCAAATTGAGTTTTAGAACGCAAAAACCGGTTGAGGCCGGGTTCCAACCCTCGACCTATACCTTGTAGCACACGCCCCTTACCAAGTCCTCTGATTCAACATTTGTATTTGATTTTAGAAATCAACTATTTTATGTTTTGGAATGCTCAATTCCCTTTGTTTAGCCATAGCCGAACCACAAGACACCCTAATTGACCCATAATTCGACCTAATTCAATCCCTAAAGCATAGGGGTTTTGTTCTAGTAACCAATACGACTCAATCTACAAGTTTAATCGAATTACTATGATCAATTCATTCGGTTTTTCAAACCCACACGTGTTCGAACTCAATCCCATTATCCCATGATCCAAATTCGATAAATTTGATTAAGTTAATCAATAAATCCATGGGGTTTTTATTAACTAACATATTTCGAATCCTTCTGTGATGATTGATTCGAATTCCAAGTTCGATTGGGTCAAAACCCCAAACCGATTACACAATGAACCCTAGAACTTTAATTCTCTCAATTCGTTAACACTTTTAGAAATTGATAAAGGGATTTCTAAAAAAAATTAATTCCGAACCTCTCTGTGAACTTTAATTAGGTTGTAAAATTCGTTTAAATCAAAACCCCCAATTCGTTTGTGACTAAGAACCCTAGAATTCGAGTTCTCATAATTCTTTGTTGTTTAATAAAATTAACACAGGGTTTTCGTTTGAAATACTATTTCGAAACTTTCTGCATATATGAATTTGATTTCTTAACTCGTTTGTTCGAAGACCCCCAAATCGGTTTCAATAACAAGCCCTAGAATCATGATTCTTACAAATCGTTGTTGTTTGACGAAATTGAAAGAGGATTTTCAGTAAACAGAGACTTCCGAAACTCTCTGTTACATTTGATTTGATTCTATAACTCAATTGAGTAACGACCCCCAAATCCTTACATTCGAAGAACCCTAGAATTCGGATTCTTTCAATTCGTGACTCTCAGGTTTCATTTCATTAGGGTTTTGCTTTGACATGTTAAAAGTAATGTGTAGGTGTTAAGACTTACCCGAATGGTTCTCGAATTGACCAAGATCGACTATGTGTGAACTTCGGCCAAGCCCTAGAATCCAATCTTCTTCCCGTGGCTTCTACGATCAAATTGGCTTGTGTAGAGACTCCTGAGAATGCCGATTGAGGCTTCTGTATATTCAAGTGTGAGAAATCTTATCGAATTTTGTGGTTTCATGTGTCCTATTAACGGTTTCGACTTTTGATACAATTTCTTGATTAATTCCGATGGTTAATGGTTTAGTAACGTATGATAACCGTTAATGATCATTAGATGAGTTGATTGAAAAGTTAATTCGATTAATTTCAGTGTATTAAATCAAATTTCGAATTTCATACTATTGTTATAAACGAATTTTGACTCTAAAAGTCAAAATTGGTTATTTTTACTAATTACTAATTAAATCTTTGAATTTAAAGTATTTCTCAACTTATTTTGTTTACTTTTACTCCTTCAAATTTGATTTCGTTTGATTTCGTATAATTTCGGTTAATTCTGAAGTTAACGGAGTTAATCCAGAATACCGGATTGTCACATCATGCATGTGAGTGTAGAGGTGTGAAAGATGCATTTTAGCCATAGAACTACCTCAAGAGGCTCAAGAACTGATTAATGGTGATGTTAGCAGCTTCTGGACAACTAGTTTGAACAGGATCGAAGTGGTGGTGATGGTCTTCAAGCTCCACAATCTTCCTTCAAGCATCCAAGCCTTCAACCCTTCAAGTTTGGAGCTTCAAATGAGCTTCAATGGCTGTCAATGGAGGTTTTAGGGTGTTCTGGAATGGTTATGGCTGAAAGATGGCGTGGGGGATCGAAGAAAATGATTAAGGGTAGAGTAGGATAAGATTTGTCTTGGTTAAATAAAGATTTTGTCGATTGGACCGCTTCGCGTACCGCCAAGATGGCTCCAGATGCTCTAAGCATACCACGATGGATTTCGGGATTCAAATCCCCCGCCCATCCATCGCGTACCAACATGGGGTTACTTGTGGGCCTTCGCGTACTGCGACGGGTCCCGGAGAAGCCCAATAGGCCTAATTTCAAAGGTTTGATCCGTTCGTCGCCGTTTTCACACTTACGTACTGTCGTTTGGCCTCGTTTGAACTTCCAAGTTCAATGTTTGAATGTTCATGAGGTTTCGAGTGTTTTGTTACACGATGTGCTAAACGTTCACCAACGTTCATGTTTCCTTAGATACGTGTGTGCGTGTTGCGATAATTCATCGAATTATCGTGTTTGTGCTCGTACCGTCATGCCACGTGTCACACGAAATTAAACTAATTCTAGTGCCACGTGTACAAATATGAATTAAATAATCATTTAATTTAAACAATTGCTGACCTGGATTTTACGGGGTGTCACACCGTTTGCTCTCGTTTCCGCTCCTTCGGGACACATTCCTGCACAAAAACATTAAAATGTAAAAAGGAACTAAAAATGACTCGAAAAATTAACCAAACTAACGAAAACGGACTCGATTATGTACAAAAACGGATGTGTTAAACTAACACGTCAATAATTCACACTATGTATAATAATACTAACCAATATTTAACAAGGAGCAAAGTTTTGATTGATATATTTTTTTAATTATTGCAAATATTTCCTCAAAAATCAACTTTGATTTATTTAGCATGTTTTTGACATTAGTATTTTGTTTACCAGCAAATTTTATTTATTTACCCCTAAGCAAGGCCAGTCCTGAAAATTTAAGTGCCAGGATATAGAAGGAAAAAATGTCCCTAGGCTCAAACAAATTATAAATTATATAAATTTTCTTAAAGAATGATTAGCGTTATAACAATAAGCATAGCAAAATCATAGACTTAGGGGTGTTGATCGGGTTAACCTGATAACGTTTCGGGTTAGTCGGGTTTTCTTTAAAAAATATTAAACCGCAACCCTATCCTAATAACGTTTGGGTTAATCGGATCGCTGGTTATTCAGGTTGGGCCAGTTAAGTTAATATTTATTTGCTATTATCTTGACTCAATTTTAAATTGCTAAAATATTTAGTTGATAAATATATAATTTAATAGGAAATTTGTTAAACCATGTATAATTTGATTAATAGCCCTAATCACAAATATTTAACATAATTAAATATTTAAGTGAAAAGTTAAATGTGTTTTATATTCGATAATTAATATCAGGGGCGGCCCGGGGGAGGGGCAAACCCGACCTCCGTCCCGGGCCTAATTTTTTGAGGGGCACATTTTTATATATGTATTTATATATATATTAGGTTATAAACCCGAGTATTACACGGGTTTGAGTAACAAATAACTCAGTTAAATATATTTATGGGCCCATTTCATTTCTCAAAAGCCCTTTATCCTAACCGGCTCCATGGACGCTCACGTTCAAGAAGAAATTGAAATTCAAAATCCCAAGAAATTGGGCCCATGGATTTACAGTTTACTGATTATTAAATGACTGATTTAGGTAAAATACGGAAGTTAATCCCGAACATATTAATTAAGACATTTCGTTTAGGTTTCGGGGCGTTGCCCCGAACCCCACAAGGGGGCGCTGCCCCCTTGACCCCCGCCCGCTGACTGGCCAGCCACCAGGGGCTCTGCCCCTTGGACCCCGCCAGGGGCGCTGCCCCTAGGAACCAGCAAGGGGGCGCGGCCCCCTTGACCCCCGCTTGGTCAAGAGCTTTGAATGCGTTAGGGGCCTTTTTTCCCCGACTCGTCCTGGGCACCCAATTTCTCAGGGCCGCCCCTGATTAATATATTCAAAAAATATTAGTCATCTTTATTCAGGTATTTGCATTAACCCGAAACCCGACTATTTTTTAAAAATATACCATCCTCATCTCACGAGATTAAACCACCATTTACTAGTTTCAGCAATCACATGTGAGATAAAAACAATCCTTAACACAACCCTAATTTGATAAAGATGCTCCTTCGTAAAATACCTCCGGCTATATTATTATATATGTTTATTTCTAATAAGTAAACTGCTTAATTGGTTCATGTGTTTATGTCAATATAGCCACTATAGTCCTTTTTTAATTATTTAATAAATTATTTTTTATGTTTTAACAAAATTTTATATTCAAAACGTGGAATCAGAAATGCAAGATTAGGGATTTTACTTGATTTTGAAAGTAGTTAAATTTTAAAACAACAAATACATGAAGCGATATACATAAAAAGATGCAAGAAGCGATGCAAAATCAATGGAAAGAATTGTTGAGAGATGTTCGTTCTCCAAATAATTATATATATGGTATTATTAAAGTGAGTTTTAATTAGAGTTTACATAACATATCAGACACAAACAAAATAAATGCTATATAAGAACACGACATGCATGATAGCTAATCGTGTCATTTTCTCCTAACATGAACACGAATCTGTTGAAAAAACAAGTTACACTAGAGACATAATACAAATTATATATTTTTCAAATTTTAAAAAATGTAAACAAGTTAATATATAGGTGTTTAGCATGTTGTTAACATGTTAACATGTGTTTAAGCAGGTTTAAGCATATTATTGCAGGTCTTTAGCATTTTAACATGTTTAAACAGTTTGTTAACATGTTGACTTGTTTAGACAATTTTTATCATGTTTTAATCATGTGGACTTATTTACGACATTAAAAATATTAAGCTCATACACAAAACATGTTAATTTCGTACCGTATCATGTTAAAAGGATGATAATGATTATTGTCAACCCTATTTTTAATTATAAAAAGGGTTGATAATGATTATTGTCAACCCTAGTTTTAATTATAAAAAGGGATGATAATGATTATTGTGTTAAGTTATAACTTTATTTTAATTTTCTTTTAAAAAGGGCATTTAGTCATTATGTTTTATGTTTCATTTTATAGTGTAATATGTTTTCATCATTGTGTTATATTTTTGCTATTCTGTTTTTTTGTTAATTTTTTACATATTAATTACATTTGTTGCTATTTAATTTATATGTTTTACATGTTAGAAGCATATAATTATATTATTTCATCAATGTGTTTTCTAAGAAATCATCATGTTGGAAGACACATGTTTCATGTTATTGTGATATATGTATATTAATATATTAAAAAAGGCATTTCAATCATCTTTTACTTTATATCATTGTGTAATATGCATTTACAATTATATTTTATGTTCAGGTTATTATGTAGTATATATATTTACCATTATGTTTTACATTTTAACTTACTTTTTTGTTTTTTTGTCATTTTTTATCTTAAATAAATTTGTTGTCATTTAATTTTCATTTTTTACATATTAAAAATATTTAACTGTTTTATATATAATAAACTCTAAACTTTATAACAAAAGAAATCTAAGAGTTACTTTAAAAGGTCGTAGGTGATTTTAAAGATAAAGGGTGAGGTTGGTTGGGGTCAACTTGTTAATAAGATTGTATATCATATTATATAATATGGGTACAATTATACGTACACACAATGGTGTTATATTGATATCCTTCAGCATATACATGTTCTACACCATTTGAATTATCAGGTCTTTGGAATATTATTGTTAGTATTATCTTGTATTTTTTATAATACTACCCCATATGAATGATTGATGGAACATGATGCAACTTTTGTTGCTTGACTAAATCTTTATACACATGTTTAGCTCAATTATTTTGAGGGCCAAGGTGAATATGGAAAATCGTTTTCTATTTTCAAATTTGGGTCCGCCATCAATTAGGGTATTGATCGAATTGTTTGTTTTTGGTTTGTTTTGGCTTTAAGTAACTTTAGGCCTTTTCGTGAACTAAACCAGTCTGTATTATAAATTTGTTTAAGTCAATTGATCTATGGTATCATTTTATACAAATTATAAAACAAATATATACAAATACTATCGTAATTTTTGTAGAATTGAGGCATCAAAATTTTAGAGTTCCTAGTCTTCTTTCTCTTTTTTTTTCATGAGAAAGCCGACTCCGTTTATACATGTTGTTTGATATTATTAATCACATATTTTAGGATTGTATAGTACAATACTACTCATATCTTGGAGTGCATCTACAACTTAACTAATGCCATATAACATAACTTAATATAATAATATTATATTATTTTTAAATTTAAATTTGAAGATTTTAGTTCTTAGCAATTTCTAGGATTGTAAACGAGCTGAGCCAAGCTCGAACCTTGATCTTGAGCTCGGCTCGTTTTGATTAATTAAGGCTAGAACTCTGCTCGCTCGGCTCGTTTTATTTTCAAGGCTCGAGTCTGGCTTGTTATAAAATTTTTAGGCAGCCTGTTTGAAAATTTTTAAGCTCGAGCTCCTTCTCGTTTATTTTTTAATTATTTAATTAATTTATTTTAATTATTAATTATATATATATATTTATTTATTTATGATTATACTTTCCAAATTAATATAAAATAATTAAATTATAAGTATACATTTAATATAATAAATACAAGTTATATAAATAAAAAGCTCGTCGAGTCTCACAATTAAGCTGGCTTGAGCTTGATAACTAAAAGAGTCATACATATACACTCGGCTCATTTGGTCTCGACTCACACAAACCTTTTAGAGATCGGACCCCAAGTATCTTCCAACTTTTACACATTTGATAGTTTTTCTTGTGTTTAAAGACTTTTGTGGTAGGCGTCATATTCTCACGGTCTCTTTTGGAGCAAAGAAGACGCAACGGTAACAGCGGGCCCCTCTTAACCTACTAGCCTATTAATAGACAGTCACGCTTAATTTCTTACAGGTGTAAGTTTAATAAAAAAAATAAAAGAAAACATTAAAAAACATCTTTTATACATATATCAAATTTGGTAATTTAATTGTTAAACTTTAAGAATTCTTCTAGATCCTTTTAATTTTCATGTTTTAATCATATTTGATATAATGTTCTAATGGTTAATAATCTTTTTTAGACTTTTTAAATTTGATCTCATGAAATTAGCCACCATTATTTTGGCTATTGACTATATAGGACTCTAGGTTGATTAAAGACGTTGTTTTGATGTATTTTGCTAAAAAAATCTTCGTATATTTTAATTCACAATTTTTTTCACTAATTAAATAATTTATATTTTCTTATATATATTTAGTTTCTGTCTTTTTTAATTCAATTTGAATTTTTATTAAACAAGAAAATTTTGAATTAGAATATAACTAAAAATCTTAATTAATGTGTCCCTAAACAATATTATTAATTAATCTGCGGGAGAACCAGTATGGTAGTAGCTAATTTCATATAAAAAAACAAAGAAATAAAAATATGATAGTAAAAATTAATAATAAAATGATATGGTAATTTGTTTAAACTATAGTGAGAGATGAGAAAAATAAATAAATTAAAAAGAATGATATTATATATAATTAAAGAAAAATATAAAATAAATTATAAAACATAAATAACTTGATTAACAAAAAAATATATAAGTTAATCAAAAATTAAAAAAAATGCTTAAAACTAAAATATAAATATAGATAAAAATAATAAAGAAAAAGAATTAAAACATGGAGTAAATTATATAAAATGTCCTTTGACTATTTACATAACTATAAATTTCAGCTTTTGAAATGAAGGTTAAAATAATCGTCTTAATTATAAACTATTATTAGAAAATAAATTTAGTTAATATAAATAATTAATTGTTACAAAATATAATAAATGATGTTTTGTAGTTGTTGAAATTTAATGATGAAATTAGAAATTTAATATATAGATAAAAGAAAGTTTTATGTAATCTAGTCTTGTTATAAACATGACAACATTTCAAGTTAACATTATTAGCCGTATTTAATACGGTATACACACATACGTACATATGTTAAAACTCACAACACGACTCGTAGGTCAAAAGAACGAATATATGCTAACTAACATCGTATTATACACTTAATTATACATATGTTTATCTCTATATGTGGCCTGCAAATTACACATATTTTCCTTTACCTAATAAATAATACCAAATAATCATAGAAGAAGTTAATGTGCATTTTACATGTTTAAAATCGACTAATGTAGATACAAAAATCTTTATACAAGCTTAATTTGTTGTTAAAACAAAAATAAAATTCCTTTTTTCTTTGTGCAGTATAATCCATCGTTCTAAATTTCGAATACTTCTATCAATGTTGTAATAGTATATGTACGTGTTAGTTATTATATATTTAAACATATTTAATCTATAGTTGGCTTTTATACGCATCCCTTATAAGACGAAATTATCACAACTAAATAAGTATATAAATAGCACGTCCCTCATATTGACTGTGTGACCGGTCGGTGAGGGGCGTCTAATTTACTAACAAGAATTAAACCGAAGCATGTTTTCCGGTCAAATCCAAAGATACGAGGCAAAAAAATTTATTTGAATCTGACTTGTTTAATCTAAAATTGCAAATTAATATGCAAATTATTCTAAAATTACAAATTTACATTAAAAAATTTCAAAACACTAATGCACCCTGACAACATAACCTGAAATACCTTTAAAAGTTTAAAAAAAAAATAAGAGAAAATCACCAAAAAAGTCATTTGACCCCCATATTTTGCCAAAATAGCCTTTGGCCACCATAATAACCTTTGGCCGCCATAATATCGCTGACATGGATTAAATAAAAAAAAGATTTTTCCGGGCGATGTTATTTCATATAATATATCTGAATAGGCGATATGTGTACAGCTCAACGATATTATATGGAATAATATCGCTGACTAGGCGATGTTGATACATACCAGCGATATTATCGCATATAATATTTCCGTCAGCGATATTTTTCAATATGACGCTTTTTGATTGGCCGAAAATCGTAGAAAAATTTAAAATTGATGTCTAAAATGTTACTTTGACTAGTTAATGTGGCTATTTTGGTAATTTTCCTAAAAAAGAAACACTTAAATCACAAATCAATCAGACTTACCTGAAAGAAATCCAATTAATTTAGGGCCATTTTATTTGGACACCTCACTTTTATATTTTTACACCCCTGCGGACCGAGACGGCTCATACTGGCCATTACGGGCCGTATTGGTTACAGACAAACATTCCAGGGAATTCATTGGAATCAGTGAAACATTCTGTGGAACGGGCCGTACTGGCCAGTACGGCCCGTCTTGGCCCAAGCTTATTTTTCCAAGCCATTTTGGGTGCCAACCAGTTTTGAAAACCTTGGTACGGCCCGTACTGGCCAGTACGGGCCGTCTTGATTTAATTTATTTTATTTAATCATAATTTACGTATTTAAATATTTTTTAATGATATACGTTTAACACGTGAATTATTTGAACGATATGTGTTATTTATTTTATTTAAACTTAATTTATGTATTTAAATTTAATTTTTAACGATATACGTTTATTATGTAAGTTATTTGAACGATACACGGCTATTACGTTAATTAAACGTCATAATGTCGTTTTAACTAAATATTTCATTTTATAATTAGTTTGTTTACGTTAATTAAAATAATTTAAACAATATAAAGTTTTTCGCGCAAATATTAAACAACACAAACAGAAACAATACAAATGCAGAAAGAAACATACGTATATACACTGTACGGTTTTATATACAAGGAAACAAAATACAAAAATACAAAATGAACTACGATCCGGATGGTCCAGCGTCCGATCCGTCGTCTGCGTAGACGCGTGGCTCCGGGAACGGTGGAAGCCGTGTCCCGTCCCGTCGCGCATGCTCTGACGCGACTGTCCACTGGACCAAATCCTCGTACCGATCGAGCCGTCGCTTGATGCGTGCCATCCGCTGGGCCGTCTCGTCGCACCGGGCGGCAATCTGGTGCAACAACGCCTCGAGTGGCTCGGTCAGGCGCACCGCACGGTAAACGTGCGGTGGATGCTGCGGAGGCTCCTCCTCGCGCGGCGGTGACAGAACCGGCTCCTCCCGAATCGGCTAGGGCTCCGGTATCGGGCCACCGTCCTGCTGCTGCTGGTCTGGCAATACAATGACCTGGGCCGGCTGAAACGGGAGGCCGTCCAGCCCAATAAACCGCAATCCCAGACCCGGGATGTCGGCGGCAAGTTTCATGCTGAGGACCGTCCGCCGATCGAGCTTACGAGGCTCGATCGCCGGCAGATCCTCAAGCATGCCAACCATGCCTCTGCTGCGGGCGATGTGGGTGACAAAGGCGCCACCCCACAATGTACCGCGCTCCTGTCGGTGGTAGAAGGAGGCGTAGTACAACGCAAAACAACATGCCAAGTTGCACGGCCTGCCAGCAATGAGTGAGTGCAGATAAAACAGATCTGTCGTCGTCACCCATTCCTGGCTCTGACCGCGACCTGAGATGGTCGTCACGATGCAGCGGTGGATGTAACGGATCAGTGGATCTCTGATCGTTGAGGCCCGTACCCGGGGGCTGGTGAAGGGCGTATCTGATACCTGGGACCACCAGGCCCTCATAACCCCCTCCTCCCCCTGCGTCAAGCCCTGTGCGAAGTCGTCACGAACGGTCTCCGGCTCGTAATAGATGCCTAAGTGCACGGCGAACCGCTCGATCGACATCTCGAAGTGCTGGCCGCATAAGGAGAACTCGATATCCGGAGGAAGCTCCTCGTCATCCTCCTCCCGAACTGCGGCCTGGTGAGCTCGGTATCTAAATGTGGATAGAAACTCCACAGTGATCAACCGGTAGGTGGGCAGATCCGCGAGATCGAACAAGCGAGTCCACGGCGTGTCCTCGCCGAGGATGGCTCTCGCACGAACCGCCTCCCCGGCATCAGCCAGAAGACCCCAATCTATACAACGGGGCGTCGGCACGCTCATCCGCAGAATCCGACGGCACCTCGTCCACACCGCTGACTATGGCTCAAACTGCAGCCACTCGTGCTGCTAGAGCGCTAGTGTCTCCGGATCTAACGGCGGCCCCTGCTGGGCGACCTCCTCCTGATGTAGCATCTCGGCATCCATCTCGGTAATAAATGTATAAGCTGAAAAAACCGAAAAACGAATAAACGTTAAAAAAAATTTCTTGCCAATACGGCCAAAACTAGGCTGGTATGGCCAAGACGGCCCGTAATGGGCATGACGGCCCGTCTTGGCCATACCAGGCCAAAACTAGGCTGGTATGGCCAAGACGGCCCGTAATGGGCATGACGGCCCGTCTTGGCCATACCAGGCCAAAACTAGTCTGGTATGGCCAAGACGGCCCGTAATGGGCTTGACGGCCCGTCTTGGTCATACCAGGCCAAAGGTCACCTTCTTCATTTATTGATCAAGACGGCCCGTAATGGGCATGACGGCCCGTCTTGTTGTTGACTGATTTAAATTTTGAATGAGCAAGACGGGCCGTAATGGCCAAGACGGCCCGTCTTGTTCATTTTTCGAAAAATTAAAAACGCCCTAAACAGGTCCTATTTCGATCAAAAACCTAATCTAAACGCATATTCATGATCTACGGGAGAAAAACAAGCGCACGGCCACCCACAACTCGTCTAAATCTGGTGGCCACACGTCATATTTTTGTCACGCATAACTCTTATTTTGTCTTTTTTCCTCGACCAATAAATCAAGAGCTTTATGGGACACTTTTTCTCGAAGGTTATCAAATATTGGTAGTTTATGATGACCCAGACGTAGTTCTCCTCACGCTCTTTGCTTACGAACGCGTGAGCAATACTAAACGTCTGGTGTGTGGAAGTCACGCCAACAATTTGAATAAATGGAAGCCTGTACTGGTTGGTTTTGTACGTCGTGTCCATCATCAGTACGTGCGGAAATGCACGCCACCAGCAATACGATTTTGGATGAGAGAAGAAAATGTCTTCCACGACGTTTGTTTCAGGATCCTCCCGGGTATAGTAAACGTACCGCTGACTGTGAAGCACGTTTTCCAGGACCTGCATCGGAGTATCACCGAATTTCTTCTTGTTTTTTAGCTTCTGCTGTAAATTGTATACATCCCTAGGGATGTATACATTTGCAGGGTTATGTTTCTTTATGCTCGAAAGTATGTTACGAGGATCCATGTGTCGCTCGGTCAGATTCTCAACCAGATCTTCTTCCTCCTGCGTGAATCTTCTAACATATGGATGACCCTCTAGATTCTGAGCAGGTTCGTGATTGTGATTGTCGTTAATCACCTGTAATTTCCAGGATTCACTAACTTCGTTGTATAACCCTACCAGTTGAAACGGACAACCGATTTTCTTGCTACCTGACCGTCTAAGGATTGCGATGCTATTGTGCTCGCCACCACGGTCACACATGAGCCAAACTTTGATTACACTGCCTGTTGTCTTTGATTTCTTCGTTCTTCTTTTGACTACAATGTAATCATTGTCTACTGCTCTACTTTTCACCCACCCTACCAGCGCTTCCTCAGTCATAAACTCCTGACATATAAAAACAATAATAAATACCTTAAATAGATAGCGATAATATACAATTATTAACATTTATGTTTCATTTAAGTTACCTCTTTGGTTTCCCAGTTAACGTTTGAAGCCCCCGGCTTTTCTTCATAACCCTCCTCCGTGTAACTTTGTTTACTGTCATCATACACGAACCCATACGATGCTTGACTGTCAAAACCGACATCAACGTTAGGTTCAGCATTCAGATCTATCGTGCCGTATGAATACTCGACAGGAGGCTCTTCGTTCAAATCTGGCACAGAATAGTTAAAAAAACTCCCGTCCCAAAACGACATCGTTATAGATACGAATTATCTTGAAATATATTTAATTCGAAAGTTACGCGTTCGTTTGAAACGATTCATGCTTATATACAAATTTGAAAATGTTCAATACGGCCCGTACTGGCCTATACGGCCCGTACTGGGTCAAATCAATGTCCTATTGTCAGAATTGAAAAAGCAGGACGGGCCGTACTGGCCAGTACGGGCCGTCTTGCTGTCAAATCATTGTACTAGGTTGCAGGGTATGTCTGTACGATGAATGAGATGGGCCGTCCTGGCCATTACGGCCCGTCTTGCTCCCAATCATTGGCACAGGTTGTCAGGAGCGAATGTTTGACCGAGGCCTGAGACGGGCCGTACTGGCCATTACGGGCCGTCTCAGGGGTGCATTTTTAAAAAATATGGGTGTGAGAATAACAACACCCTTAATTTATTCTTTCTTTTTTTTTTTTGACAGCAATGATGTGATTGAGAATATTGAGTAAATTAATCGTGTAACTGTTATTGTAAGAGTAGTTCACTTGATATAAATATTGTTTTTAAAAAAGAGGATCTTGAGTTCAACTACAAGTGAAGAAAAATATTTGAAAGTATTTTAAAATATAAGTAAGATAACATTTTTTTCGAACAGTCATATATTACTGTACTCATACTCATACACTACACCCAAGAGGCAATGTCTCGTGTAATTTGATTCTAACCTAATATGTTAGCTAGGTTGGTATCATAATGATGGTCAAGGGAAACGTACGTCTAATATAGCTGCTAAGGAGGTTCTTTAAATAATTTCATTTAAAGCTGGTGACAATATTTTAACCTTTAATTGACATCTAATTTGTTTATAAATAGTGTTGGGCTAATGTCATATATATGTGGTCCGTTTATTTTGAAACCAATCAATATTTGACTGGGTTGCGTTTAAGTTACTATCTCTTAATTAATATCTTGTTCCATCTTATTGGTTTTGTCTCTATCAATTAATTGAGTATTTTGAATATAATATTCTTTCATTTGTTTGATAGATTGAAACAGTATACAAAATAAATGTTTTGAAAAATAACTTCTAAGTTACAATAACGGTGAAATGATAAATAAATAAATAACAAAAGTGCAGCAAAATTATGTTACAATCATTTGAGGTAGATAAAAGAAAATGATAACCAGCAAATTTTATAAGAATAATTCACAAAGGAGTCCCCTACCAAGAGGAATTATTTAAATTTAACTCTTCTCAATAATTTGTTTATAAAATTTTGTAATAAAGGATTTGTCACATAAATTATAATAATTTATTATGGTAATAACAGTTTTTGAGCCCCCGCCTAATATAAGATCTCGTCTATGCTTAAAGATGCGGTACATTTAATTAATACTTAATGGCCCCCTAAATTTTGAAAAATAAGAATATTACTAATCTTCTGTTTCTTTTTCTTTTTAACCGTCCTTTTAGAATTGACGTTATATAACATAGGTCTCAAAGCATTATATGACAAACTTTACATTTGGGTAAATCCTCTGAACTTGTCGTTTCAGCAAACTTACTTCGACACGGATTCGCAAGACTCGTATATGGAAGTAACCACTAAACTAGAAGCCCACACTTAATGATACTTATGTAGAGGTGGCCAAAAATAACGATACTTAAATTGGAACTGACTACCCATACCGGAACTGGAAACGATCCTACACGAGCTGTTGAATACAGAAGATTCCAGTTATTCAGAAAAATCATAACCCTTCAGCCAAAAACCGGTCAAAACCTAAGCCTAACTGGAACCGATACTTGGTTTGTTGACCGGAATCATAACCTATTTAATTAGCACAAAACCGATTAAAAAAATATATATATTTTGCCAATACTCTTGTGTGACTAACCAATTTAACATAGACGTCGTATATGAAAAGGTCACGGCCGCTCCAAATAAATAAATAAACAAAAAGGTCACGAGTTAAAATGGTAAAAATGTGAATTAATTTAGAGTAAATTTGTGATAGTAGCATGATATAAATTTAAACATGCATAAAGTATTACATCAATTATTAAGTTTTTTGTTCATCAGCATTGAGTGTGATAATGATTTGCAAGAAAAAAATTATGAATAAAACTACATGTTTCACACACACACACACATCTATATATATATATATATATATATATATATATATATATATATATATATTGAATGGTAAAAAAGCTAATGTGCTCCTAAATCATTTGAAATTGATCATCAACTGTTCAAATGCGGTTTGATTTAACATGGGTTATGGTTTAAAATTGGATTTGACAGTTCGATTGATAGTTTGATACTAGGAAACATACATATACGTTATTATCAGAATATGAAGTTATGTACATATACAATACGAATACGAATACATCTTCCTTTTATAACAGTTTAATACAAACGAAAAGTTATAAAAAATAATAAAATAATAATAAAATAAAAAACAGGTTTAAACTGCATAACCAAACCATTTTGATCACTTTGTCTGGTCTAACAACCCAACGAGATAACGATTCAATCGGTTTATTTTGAAACAATAGTTTGTAGTTTAATCTAGAACTAGAATATGTTCTTTTTAAACTATTTAAATCAAATCATGAACATTTAATAAAATAAAATAAATAGTACACAAATTAATCAGCAACATGCCAACATGATCGTAAACCATATATATTCTTATAAATGAAAGGATGAGCGTAAATCTCGTTTTCAAGACCAATCAATTCACCTAATCCACCCATCTATATAGGCAAAAAATTTCAAATTTTACCGAATCCGAAAACAAAATATCCTAAAATCCGAACCCGAAATATCAAAAAATTCGGATATTCGGTAATTTGAATTCAGATTCGAATATCAGTTTTAAAAAATTTTGGATAGTTCGAATATCCGAACTATCCGAAATAGTTATTTTTTTCGGATATTCGGATACTTATTTGGGTATTCGGTTAAATTTTCGGATATTTCTGATAATTTTTTGGATGTAGTTTTGCTTATCAGTTAAGTTTCATGTCTGTGAAATATATGTTGGTATTGTTTCAAGAAACGTTTTATTCAAGGATTAATTTATTACTCAACAAAGAAGAATTTAAATTATTAATAGATAAGATGAATTCATAATCACTTTCTTTGATAATTTTTCGGATATTCGGATATCCAAAATATAATTTTTACAAAATGTTTAATTTTTCCCTGATTTCGGATATCTAAATTCTAATCCGAAATTTTCGGATATCCAAAATACGGATTCTTAATCACCAGATATCCGAATTTGAACGCCCATAATCGGTGCCTTCAAGTATAGGGATGCCTCTGTAAAATCTAAAAAAACTAGAAAATATCACTTGTGTTTTACGGGTTCATGCATCCATACATTCTAACAGACACATGTACCATTTAAAATTTAACTTAAAAATCTTGGCATGAAAACCATATGTTTTGTAGACAAACGCCTATACATGTATATATTTTCGGGCGGAAGACTCTCAAAAACAAACAGATGACAATACACGCATACATTTAAGAGTGAGCACGTACGTATTTCTTAAAAAGTTAAAAGGAACAAAGGTAGTAAAAATAGTCAAATATGAACATTTTGTGAATTTTCTCTTCAACATATTTACTAAAAGTCCAAAAAATTGGTACTAGCAAAAGAATGACACTTGTACGTTTTTAATATAAAAATGAACTCGTGTATGTGCATCTTGAGAGCACATAAACACCTTAAAGCATTTCTAATCGTTTATGTAATTAAAAATTTAACATGGATGGGTTAAGCGTTTATTTGAAAATGGAAAAACTTCTCTTTTGTTTCATTTGTTTTGACAGTTTAAAACTTTTACTCCAAACTTTTCAAAATAACCATTATGCTCTTTGTGGTTTGACAGTTTAATCATTTTGCACTAAACTTTTCTAATGTCTCCATTGTACTCCATTTTTTTCGAAACCACAGGGAGCAAAAGAATTACAGTTGTCAAACCACTAAAATGGTTAAACTGTCAAACCACAGGAAGCATAATGGTCATTTTGAAAAGTTTGGAGCAAAATGGTTAAAACTGTCAAATCAAAGTAAGCAAAAGAGAAGTTTTTCCTTTGAAAATATATAAATATCAAACAATAAACACATTTATTTGAAAATAATTAAGAAACATGTCCATTACTAGCGGTATTTATATATTTGAAAATATATAAATATCAAACAATAATCACATAGCTAAATCTACTTAAAACCAAAGAATTCCAATTTAATTATATAGCTGAATTTAAAGAGTTCCAAATTAAATTTAATCAAAAAAATTAAATTTGTCTAAGTTATCGACGACACACTATCAACTCTTAGATACTCATACCATCCACATGCAACTCAATAAGCCTCAACGGAACATATATAGTCGTCTATGTAGTAAAACTACAACTTAAGTAAATCATCAAATCCAATATAAATATGCTTCTATGAACAATTCTATCAAATATTTTAGTTACTTACATATTTCTTGTACCAATGAGGTATTGCCGCAGTGGAATAGGGGTCTAAGGGGGTCAGGGGATTTTCCCAGTAAGTTTTCTCCTGAGGTGGTTGTGGTGGCTCATGGGAGGTCCAGGTAACTAGACCTTGGTGACATGGCCTGAAAATAGTGAGCTAACACGATTGAGACTTTCGCTGCTAAAAAAAAACATATTTTCTTGTAAGTTGAAATTAATATTTTTAAACCACGTTACATGCTACTATCTAAACAGAAGAAATTAGCTAGAAAAAAAAAAATCAAATGAACTCGTTTAAGTCATTCAGGCGTAAACATAACAAATACTTTGTTTAATGTTCGCTTTGCTAGACTTGTGAGCATTTGGAGTAGTGTTCCCATCTATATTATCTTGATCTTCAAATTATACGAGAAACAGGAAAAATCATACGATTTTGCTCCTGCATTAGAAACTATATATGATCACATATCATATTTAGCATTAATTAACCTCATTTTTTTTGTTAGATCAAAAGAGAAAACGTAATGATTTATAAATAAAAAAACATTACTTGATTGGAAAAAAAATGTATGCGAAAAGAGATGTGAAAGATTTTTAGAAAACAAAGGATAAATGTATAAAATAATAATTTTTAGTTAAATTGTATGAATGAACAAGAAATATATACTAGGAATGCTCTTAAATATACAAAGAAAAATAGTTTTTTTTTTCATATATTTGTATGAATAGTACATAATATGCAATCATGGTTTTCTGATTGGTTTCATTCAAAGTTATTTTTTAACGGCCATGCATAGATGATAAGTCTTGCATCTTTGAACCATTCATGTCATTGAGACAAGCGATTATATGGCAATTTTGGTCTAACAACAGAGTTTTGATCATTTTCATTATATATATATATATATATATATATATATATATATATATATATAGAGGGGATGAAACTATTGTTAACCTACCTTAATTGCGGTAACCCAATAACTTCGACAAAAAATGCTCGAACCTTTGGTTTTTTTATGGTATTTATTATACATATTTAGGGGGTTTCTTTCTTTTTTTTTTTTGCTTATTCACAAAGCAAATCGAATTTGCACTAGTGTAAAAGTTTTGCAATTTTTGTAACATTTAAAAAATTGCCAAACTTTTACACTAGTGCAAATTCGATTTGCCTTGTGAATTAGCAAAAACACAAAAAAGAAAGCTCACTAAATATGTATAATAAAGACCATGAAAAAAAACAAAGATTCGAGCATTTTTGATCGAAGTTATTGGTTTACCGCAATTAAGGAGGGTTCTTATTTGAACCAAATCCTATATATATATAGGGAGAAGATCAAATGTTAACCCATATTTATTGCGTTAACCGAATAACTACATCTTATTACTTTGAAGCACACACTAAAGTAATCTAAATAGATATGTTTTTTCATTTTTTTAATTAATGTAGTGCCCATTTACATTAATAAAAAATAAGAAAAACCTGCACCTTTATATTTACTTTAGTGTGTGCCTCAAAGTAATAAGATGTAGTTATTCGGTTATCGCAATAAGGAAGGGTTAACATTCGAACCATCCCTTATATATATATATTGAATTGAAGACCAATCTAAACAATAAACATGTTGTCAAAATAATGTCATAGCTAGGAAGAGATTTTTATTTCTTAATATTTAATGTAACAATTTGTGGGACATAAAGATAGCTACACGTACATTCTTCAACCAATTGAGAAAGTTTTGTGTATCATATTTTCCGTATTGAAATATCTAGCAAGTCTACAAACAGAATTCAATATAATAATATGTTTATTGTTTTGAATACATGGTGTTTTTTCTAATATTTGTCTTTGTTAACTTTTAAATTTGCAACCTTTTAATAATGAAATTTTTCGCTTGTCATCATACGTGAACCCTCAACCATTCAACTTATTTAATTTAAAATTTGGTTTTCGTATTTAAATATCTATTTCCAAATTTATTGTGTTCATATATTAATTTTAAAACTTATAATTTTTTATCGAACAACTTTTTATATTAATTAGTATTTGTTTCCTTGAACTTAAGAAAAATAACATCTTAATTCAAATAATTTTGTTATTTTAGTATAACCCTCTTACCCGGCCATGATATTCATATTTTAATTATATTTAGTAATATAAGTAAATATGAAGATTTTATTTTTTTAATAGGGATATGTACTATTATTAGTGCTTTTGAAAATTTTTATAAATATATAAATCAAATTTCACTATTGATTTTAGAAAGCAAGAGTGCGCTTGATTATTTATTTATTTATTTATTTATTATCATAATTTTATTATTTTATTTATTTATCATTTTTATTTTTTGCGGCTTGCGGCTATATACAATAAATTGGGTAGGGGCTCCTACCTAGCATAAACCCCACAATGTAGCATAGAATGCTATAACTCATTTGATGCAACTTCTATTTACACCATAGAATGATCAAATTCGTATGTGGCCTATATTTATATTTATCATTTAATGTGTGTTTTCAGTTAAAGTTTACGTATAACAACTTGATAACTTATGCATATGGTTTTTCTTCAACTAACATACAGTAGTGTATCCTGATTTATTAAAAGTTGTTTTAACAGAGGATTCAGAGAGGAGCTGGATCGTATCAAAATACGATATACGCATCTTATCATACACGTTTATACAAGAGACCATATGTTTCACACGACTTTAACCCGTTACATTAAGGTTACAAACCAATTGTTTGATAGCTAAGGTATAACTCTTTCTTCTCAATTAAGTAGCTAAGTTAATCATTTAAAGGAATTGAATCATATGAAAACTTAATTTTAAAGAGAAAACCCTTAAACCCTATGTGAGTTATTGATTTGTAATCTAGAAAATAAATATGTGGTCTACATTAACCCACATTAAAAATGATTTGTTTATTCAAAACTCAATTTGTTATTCATGTTTAATTTGGACCACATATTGATTTTAATGATTCCAAATCAATGATTCACATAATGTTTAAAGGTTTACTTTATAAAATTGGATTTTCATATGATTCAATCCCTAAATATTTAAATAAATTAGTAAATGAGACGTACTAGCTGCTAATTTTTTTAATAAAATGAAAAGAAAAATATGTACTTTTACATTCTTTATTATTTTTTTATTTCTATAAATAATAGTACCCTTCCTATTTATAATATATAGAAACGACTCGTGTTTTAATTCTTGAATTAAAATAGACATGCGCTCGTTGTTGACCAAGTGTGGTTTTATTAACATATGGTATATTGTGATTTCTTGTTTCTTTTTTGTTTTTTAATAATTGTTTTTAAACCCTTGAAAAAGAGTTGTCATATAGTACGAGACAGATTTAAAGCTAACTAATTTATTTAATAAAAAAACTAAATATATGTAAATGTTTCACCTAAAGTGGCATCCAATCCACATGGATTGTAATATAGCATTATTTAACACAATACTTTTTGAGGCTTCAATTCTGGTCCATCAATCGTTTAAACAACAAACAAATTCATTAAATGGATGTGTTAATTTCTCTGATTTTTTTATTTTTGAATTAATGTACGTATAGTCTTTTAGCTTATATTAACTAGCTAGAATATTTTTTACAAACGTATTTCGTATTATGTATTTGTAATTATAAACATAGTATGAGAGAAAACGAAAAAACAATAGTGGAATACATAATCATTTTTATCGCAATTAAAGAATAAGCATATGTATATATAAATTTTTATTGTTTTATGTATATTTTAATTTTTAAACAACCCTAATGCATATTAATCTATAAAGAAAAGCTGTACGTACGTGCGTATTAAACTACAATATATACTGTATTTTTAATTGTTTTTATGTTAAAATTAACTTTAAAATTATGATAATATATTTATTTTATATGAGTTTCGCACTTCAACTCTAGAATAATTTGCACCCATTTGAGCCAACATTGATGACTCAACCAAATTAAAAGAGAATAATTAGTGGGAAATTAATTGTCTTCTAATATTCATATATCAGTTTCTCCATTTATACATTATACTTACGTTAAATCAATTACATTACATACATAAAATTTTAAAAATATTTTTAATGTTAAAAAATATAAAAGAGTGTGTTATCAGTATAACGGTGTACCAATAATAATAACACGGTGAATAAATTAATAATTTACCGGAATTAGTTAAGTCATCCATGGAATCTTGAAAGCTTAATTTCTTGATATTCAAATAAAAAAGCCTACAAACTTTAAAACATGACTAAAGGAAAAGAAGATCATCATCTGTCAATGTGTCCATCTGAAAATCCCAGAACGAGTCATGATCAGTCCCCACCTCCGACACTCTAGTGACGGTTTCCGGTGGCGGTTCCATCACCGGAAAACGAAGCTCCTCTGGCGCGACGGTGTTTATTTGGAAATCCCACATCGAATCACGGTCACTACACACGTCCCCGACTCTAGAAGTCGCGGTGCCTGTCGGTGACTGCACGGTGCTTTGGAAGAACATCGACCACAACGAATCATTACCGGCGGCGGCGGCGGCGGCGGTCGGTGGTGGGTCGGTTAGGTTGTTCAGTGAGAAGTCATTAGGTGTCAAAGTGTAAATATGAAGATCTTGTAAGCTTTCATGTTCAGTGTCCACTTTGTTAACCGTTGTGTTAGCACCGACCATGGGTTGGTCGGTTATGTGGTTCTTCTTTTTCCTTAGCCCGTTGTCAACCGACGACGAAGACGATGACATCGAAACACGATCATCGGACCCGATCAAGAGAGGGAAGTTAACCTTGGCTCGAGAGCCATGGAACTTAAAAGCAGCTCTATCATAAGCCAATGCAGCTTGCTCAGGCGTATCAAACGTACCGAGCCACAATCGAGCCTTTTTCTTCTCCGGGTTCCTTATCTCCGCGGTGAACTTCCCCCACGGTCGGCGTCTAACTCCTCTATACCGCCTCCACTTAACCGCCTGTACCTCCCGGTCCTGTACTGGCTTTTTGTTCTTCTTGTCTTCGGCTTCTTCGTGTCGTCTATCGTTGTCTTGGAAGTCTTGGTTCCGCAATGGATACATTTTTCTGTCGATCGACGAATCGCGGTATAGTCGAGTGTTTGAAGGGTAATGGAAGGATGAAAGGGTTCGAAGGGTGAACATTTGTTATGGTTGTAAGTTATATATATGATCACAAGTTTAATTTGATGTAGGGTTGAGGGGGTAATATGTGCCATGCATGGTGGTTTTAATTAGATGTGCACATGAATGTTGTGCAAAAAATTAAAGATAAAGAGAAGCTTTATAGGATGTTAAATGTCTACCCTTCATTCATAAACAATTGTGTTTAATTTAGATAGGATTAATTGCTAACAAAGACTCTTTGATATCCCTACTATACACCTATTATTTGGTGTTGGTCGGATCAAGGTTGCAAAAGTCGTTAGGCACTCATAAGTCGGAATAGCTCCTTAATTTGAGCGATTAATCGGAAGTATTCGGCCCTAGGTGGGAGAACTCGGGTAATACTCAGAAAGTACTCGGCCTCTGGACAACTCCTTGGAGCAATTACTCGACGAGTACTCGGCCTTGGAGGCCGACTTTTGCAACAGTGGTTCGGATTGAGAACGCCACTAAAACTGGTTCGGTTGATGCCTCTAGACCGTTCTAAGTTGAGCCGGCCAGTTACCGATTAGACCTGTTGAACCAACAAACCAAAGGGTGGGCGGATTAGATTTGTTTCCATGAAATCGAAAAGATAAAACATTATAACCAAACTCTGTATTTTTTAAAGATAATTATTTTTATTTAAATGTGTTTATAAATTTATTTTTTATATATATTTTACTATTTATAATGTTATTTGATTCTTAAATTCAGTTTCATTAGGTAATCACTGTTGTTAAAACATTGATTTTTGTGTTTATATTAACATGAACGATATAAATTCTCGTTCCAAAAATATAAAATAAATAAATAACAAGAATGTCATATAATTATTGAAAGGCCAAATTACATAAAAGGACACCTAACCTTCTTTATTTTCCATGAGATTTCAATTTTTTCCACTTCTCTATCTATGAATTTTTAATTTGTAACTTTATTTAAAAGTACCTTAAAAGAATGCTCATCATGGTATATTCCTGTTAGAAGTTGGGATCTTTACTTAAAATTACATCTAGATCATCACTATTCACTAAATCAATAACAAAAAAAAAATCTTATTAATAAGTTGCAAATGCATAGTAATCCTAGATTTGTAAAAGAGTTGAAGACGTAATATCTGACAATGTAAAAGACAATTAAAATTAGGATTTCTACTGTGACCTATATAACACGATTAGACTTAATACAAAACATGAGCATCACATACGTATATTTACTGATGGAAACACGGACCAGTGTCTGCCTAACGTGTGTCAAGTAACCCAAGCAAAGGTTTAGGACTCTTAAAATACTAAGACCCTTAATTTTTACATAAAATTGTATATGTAATGAGTTTAATTAAATGATCTATCTAATGGACATTGATGGATTATCTTTTTTATTAACACAATAAAATAATCAACTATAAAATGTGAGACTTTATAACGTTACTTTTTGAAAAATTTCCCAAATTGTTAGTTTGCTTGGGGCCTCATAATGGATTAAATCGGGCTGTCATGTACCCATCAAATTTTTTTACCAGAATCCAGATTTTAATATTTTTTGCATTATGGGAGATCGAACCTCTGATGATCAGTCGGTAATTACCGATCAATTCATCACTAATACATGGGTAACCATAAGCTGACAATTACCATGTACATGATTTTAATTAATAAAAAAATCCGGTCAGTTAATGACGGTTACGGTGGTGGGTTATGATGGTTTCTAACAATTTTCTATAGTTACGGGGTGAAAGCGGATTGCTGGTTTTCGACAGTTTTCGACGGTAACGTGTCAGTTTCTAACATTAGTTTCATATTAGTGATTTTATTACTTTGAGTTTTTTTTTAATAAAAAGATGGATTTTTCCCTACTTTACAGGCTGTATTTTAATAAAATAAACAATGTTGTTTTTACTTATAATGCAATTCAATATAGTGACAAGATTATAACATTAAAATACCCAACCAACAAACGGGAATGAAACTAATTGTCATTTGGGCATGGTTTGTGGGAAATTAAACAGATATGCAGATCATTTTAAACAGGTTCGTGTTGTTCTCAAAATTTAAATAGATTAACCTGGGTGGGCCAATGGGGTACGCAGTCATGGGCTTAGTGTTTTTCGGTTTGGAATTGCTAGACTCTAAATGTAAATGCAGGCCCGTTTCTAACCTGGGCTGTCATTCTGGGCATATCGGGATGAAAACACATTTAGATAGACATGGGCAAAAAAACCGGTTTGGGTTTCCAATCCGGTATTACTCGTCTACCGGTTTCCAAACCAGTCCGAACCGTAGGTTTGGGATATGTTTGACATCCTCATCTCCCAAACCAGTTTCAAACCGGTCCAAACCGGTTTTATAGGGTTGACATCCTCAATCTCCCAAACCGGTTTTGACCATGCGTTGACCAAACCAGTCCGGTTTGAGAAAAAAACCAGCACCTCTACATGTAGAGGTATTATACATGATGTTTGGAATTCTCATGTACACCTCAGGCATGTGCAATATCGGGGGTAAGAAAAATATGTAATTTGTTTGTTATACCTACAAATATAGTGTAATTTGTGCATGTAACTTATTTCGTGTATATATTATGCGTATGCAACTGATTTTGTCATGTATTATGTATTCAACTAGAAATCTGCCGCGTGTTGCAGCGGTATTATGCCATTTGCGTAAATCATTTTTTCTAAAGAACCAAAGAAGTTACGATCAGACCGGATTTATTTATTTATTTATTTATTTTTAGAACTAAAATCCAAATAATAAAATATTAAAACCAAACCCTGTATATTTTTAACATGATTATGTTGTTTTGAACATTAATTATGTTTGTTTAAATGTGTGTATAATTATATAATTTTTTATATATTTATTATGTTATCCGGTTCTTAATCCGGTCCAACCGGTCCGCCCAGCAACTAGCAAGACATTCGGTTCTACGTTTAATCCGGTTATAAAAACATTGGTCGGAAGAGAGGCAATAGAGAAGAAATAGAAGCTAGAGATAGTTGCTAACTTGCTAATAAAAAGACAAAGGCACCTATGTGGCCCACTAGACACTTTAAAAAACCCATGTGGAACAGATGTTGTGGCCCACCGAAAACTTTATAAGGTTACACCGACGTTGTGTTTAAGAGACTATAATTAATTTTGTGTATGTAACTCGGGTTATTAGGTTACCATTTAGAGGTGGGCAAAAAAAACCTGACACGGAACCGACAATCCGAACCGGTGGGTACAAACGAATCCGGTTTTTCAGGCAAATTAGAACCGGAACCGAAACCGTAACCGGAAAAACTGGAACAGGTTCCACCTATACTTGGCCAAAACCCGAACCGAAACCGGCCAAAACCCGAACCGGAACCGGTCAAAACCCGAAACCGAAACCGGGACTTGACTTTGTTGACCGGAACCGGAATCGGTTGAAACCGGAATCGGTTTAAAAAAACCCGATTTGCGCACCTCTAGTTACCAACACCAATGACAAGACTTCTTAAAGCCCAATAATGTTTTAAGCATCTACATACAATGATCAGTATGACTAAGTTGACCTATTAGGCTATTACGATCCAGTGACTAGTGTGGGTTTGTGTAACCAAAACAACCCACGATCACATAGAATGGCCCATCAAAGCCCAACAGTGCATAGAGTATTAACTTATGATGATGAGTAGGAATAAGTTTGCTTACAAATATATTGATCGATACATATATACCTGACTAGAAAAATAAATTACATGTATTCTCTTATCTATTATTTTAAATTACATATATCTCATTGCCTAAAGTTTTAAATTACACGTATTTCTTTGTCTAAAGAAGGAAAATTATAAAAGAAGGGGATATATGTAATATAACTTTTGACTTAGGTATACATGTAATTAGAGTTAATAGAGGTGTAACACCCCAACCTATTTAGAGCTTACGTGTCACTCGATACAGTAATCAGAGACAATTAAACATAATAACTGAGTACTAATTCAAATGAAATCCTTGAATAAACAAGATCCTTAAACCAGTTCAAACTAAACAATAATAAAAGTATTAAATCAAATACTAATAATTTTCTTAGTTCTTCACTTCATAGCCTAACTTCTTTTATTCACTCTCTTCACACATTCCCATTAGCCCCTTGAGAACCTGTCATGCATAAAAAGAAGACTACAGAAAAGAACACGGCTGAACCAAAATTGCTCAGTAACGGATAGAACAATAGCAACAATACGTTATCGAAACGATACAATGAAAGTATGACTTTAGAAAAATAAACAAGTCATATCAACAGAAGTACCCATACGAGCCAGTCTCGGTAAACAGTGATCAGTATGTACATCGGCTGCAACCCTAATGTACCTGTAATGTGTAATGGAATCATGGGCACGCATACTTAACCATTCACCAATAACAGTCAATAATAATTATCCTAGGATCGATCCATACGCCTCTAAATAAACAATAAGTGCAACATCTTAGCACATCAATAACCAGTGAGAGACGCCGTGGCTAATCGCTCCGCCACCGTGGCTAATCCCCACGTCAAGGGTGCCACAATTGACGCCCTATGAACCCATAGGTGGATGTGCTCGGGTATTGAGGCCAAACAAAAGATAAGTCAAGTCAAAAATATTTCACTATAGGTATGCTAAGTCTCGTTAAGCAACTAATCAATAATCGGGAACATGCGATAATGAGTTCAAGTATCTAAATCTATCGCATGTATATCACATCAAAAATAATCTAATACGAGTCTTATAACAACAATAAAAGAGAGTCAAGTAACAATGGCAATTCGATTCAGACACAAGAGATAAAGTGCAACAATAGGAGAAGGGTCGGGATACGTATACTCTAAACGAAATAAGAAAAATTAAAGCTACGATCGAAGGACCAGAAATCCGTACCTTATCAGAAAGCAAAAACAATTGGAAGCAAAGTGGAGCCGCTCTCAAGTCGTATGAGTACCTATAGTGAGATCGTTAAGTTAGGCTTTTAAGCTTTCATTTAATCATCCTAACTGTTGATTAACCTATTAAACAATAAAACTTTATTGTTTTATCTACGGTCGTTTTAATTGACTTAATATTATTCATATTAGAATAAATGTTATCTTTAGTTCATCAAGGTTAAATTGGTGAGCTTCATATCATAAATTTTTCAACCAAAGCTTGTACAGGACGGACACGTGAAAGCTGCATACATATTCCAATTTACTCCTTAATTGTCTGTAGTTCACATTTTCAAAATTCAATACATACTCCCTTGACCATTTGACTTGCATACTGGTTTACACATATAGCATTCAGAATCGATTAAATAAACTTAGATCCACCAGTTCGATGTCTAACTAAAGATTATAGTCCTAACATTCATAAGTGTCAATAATTATTCATTTTAATTTGGCTAAACTGTGCATTTTAGTTTATTTTATATTCCCATGATCTAATGTTCCATAGATGAACCTGTGTTTTATACTAAAGAAACTAATCTTAAATATATAGTTTTAAGAATATATATATCGGTTATACATGAAAATCGATTGAATCCAATTTCACCTAGGAACAAAATTTAAGGCTGTAGGTCTTGGTTTATTAAGGTAAGCAAGCTCCCAAGATTAACTATGATAGTCACTATATCAAAATTTTAATATGCAGGTGTATTTCTTAATTATTAAGACTTGTTTGCCAAGATTTGACACAGGCATCACAATTCTATTTATCTGAATAATACACATATTTAAACAATTAATTGAATTATTACCTGTATCCAGGGTCGGCCCGAGCATTTTGGGGGCCCAAAGCAACTAATAAAATTAGGCCCTTTAAAATATATATTTTGAATTATAATAAATGTTGATAACACACTTAACGTAATATTATTTTGATAATAACATAAAAAATATCTAATAAGTTAATGGCAAACAAAAACAAAAAAAATTGTATTGAACTTACATAAAAATTGCAACTAAAAAAAGGATCATGTAATATTATCATATCAACTAACAACTGAAGATTATAACTAAAAAAGGATCATCTAATAAGTTAATGTCATATTTTTGGGTTATCTTCTTGCATCCGTTTACAAGGGAACTGTTTCCAAGTCTTCCGTGACCCAAACAACATTGTCATACCTTAAATGGGCCAAAGCAACATTTAATTTAAAAAAATAGAAACGGAAATGCCGTTTGAATTTTAACAGTAATTTCTAAAATGGGATGAAAACAGAGAAAGCGTTAAAATAAATGGACTGAAACAGAGATAAGTTTAAAAGGTAGGGTTGGGTAAAAAATACATTTTTGTACTAAAATAGAGAAGAATTAAAACCACAGGGACCAAAATCGGAATCATCTCCATAAACAATTTTAGAAGCTTATATGTCATAAAATGTTCAAAAAATAAAATTAGGCTTTAATAAAAGTGAAGAATTAAAAAATCAAATAAATCAATTGGTATCAAAATATCAAAGTAATAAATAAATAACAATAAAAGCAACAAAGTTAAGATAAAAAAAACACGTAGAAAATTCAATCGATGACTACAATAAAAAAAATCAAAATATCACATTAATCAAGATGAATAAGCCAAAAAAAATAATGTAAAAATCAAAAGCACTTAAAAAGTTTAATTTTTAAATGAGTGAAAAATTGAGGAATGCATGAGCTTCCTTGAACTCAGGTCTTGTGCTACCGATTTCAATTGATTTACAGCGCCTATTGTTAAACTTTTCAAAAAAGTAAAAAAAAAAACTTAAAACTACCATACCATAAAGTATAAAATAGTTTTTTTTTTCATTCTAAGTTTTTTATTTTGGATCAATCAACAAAAATACAACGCATATAAAAAATTTTCTAAGAAACGGGTCCTAAGGTTTTGGGGGCCCCAAGCCCTAGCTTTACTCTCTAAGCCTGTCGGGCCACCCCTGCCTGTATCTTCGAAGTACCAAATGAGCCCGATATTCCAAAACAAATTTGTGGTGTGGTGCTTCTCAACAGAAATGAAATATAACCAATTGAGGCAATAGTGTGTGTCTTGAGTGAGTCTTTTGCCCAGCTTCAAAATTCTCCGGTGATACGACGGTGACCGATTGATCCAAAGCTTGGATGATTGTGGTTCGTGTGTGCAGTAAACTTGAGGCTTGAATGGTATAAATCGGCCGGTTACATCGTGATTTCGATGGAGTTTTCATTCCTATTATTTCGTGAGTTCGTTGCCAAGAATGAACGTGGGTGAAGATCTGAGGCGCGTGCTCATTGAACAAGTGTGGCTGCTGCAACTAGGTCAAAGGAATTTGTTTTAATTATTATTATTTTTTCCTTCGAGACCTGCATATGTAAGTTTCATTTGTGATGACTTCTTTTTTTTTTTAATTTTAGTGGTTCATTAGTTTAAGTGTTATTATTATTATTATTGTTGTTATTATTATTAACTATTAACTTCGGTTATTTCAGGAGGGATTTTAACAAATCATGAATACACTGTAAATTTTAAAATCAACAAGTTCAAATATAGGAACGATCCTAAATTTGATCGTATGAAGATAAATAATTCAAACAGAAATATTGAATTAGAGATAAATCTTACAACGAGGACAACAAGAATCCTTGTCTAAATTTTATTTATTTTCCATTTTTTATTCAAGACATACATGAATTGTAAGTAACGTCTATTTGAGAAGCATTTAGTTATATGATAGATATTCGCTTAAAAAACTCGTATATTACATCCATTAAATAAACAAATAATTAAAGAACAATGCAGATAGGCACAGTTAAGATTTATTATAATAATTTTTATTAGGGTTATTGGATTAAAATACTCCCAACTTTAACCTTTTGGCCGGCAATACTCTCTACTCAGGAAATGTTTCATAACACTCTGTACTTTAAACTTAGTTTTTGTTGGCACTCCCAAATTAACGGATGTGTAACTCTGTTAACACTTTTGATGATTATCCCCAATTCTACATAAACCCTAGTTTTGTACCCTGATCCAAATCGATCAAATGATCATCTCATGATCAAATTAACCATAGGGCTTTCCTTCTAGACCTAAAAAGAGGCTAATGGTATCAAGAATTACATGGATGAGATTCGAATTGCTTGAGTTCGTTTATAAATGCAGTCGCGACTTTTTCTTAGATTCAAAATCGATAGGAAGGATGATGTTTGATCAAATTAACCATATGGCTTTCGTTCTAGACCTAAAAACGAGGCTAATGGTTTCAAGATTACCTGGATCGGATTCGAGTTGCTTGAGTTCGTGTATACAGTAGCCATGACTGTTTCTAGATTCAAAATGGATAGGAATAATGATGTTTGATGAAATTGAGGCCACGATTAGGACTGAATGAGTGTCAACTAAGTTTATGTGAGTTCAATTTTTGATTGAGAGAATCTATTGTGATTGTTAGGTTCGATTCTGCGATTCAAGATAACGGAGTTACTGTTCTGTTAGGACGGGAGTGCCAACAAAAACTAAGTTTAAAGTAGGGAGCGATGTGAAACATTTCCTGAGTAAGGAGTATCGCCAGCCAAGAGGTTAAAGTTGGAAGTATTTTAATCCAATAACCCTTTTTATTATAAATAAGCAATTAATACGTTTCTTTTAAAGTGAATTATGGTTTTGGCTCATGTGGTTTAACTATTTTAACTATTTCAACCTAAAATAAATTTTTCTATCAATGCAGTCCCTGTGGTTTAAAAGCTAACGTTTTTGACCTTCAACCATAGTTAGGTTTGGGAGCCAAAACCGTTAAACTTTTGATTAGGTTTGGGGGCCAAAACCGTTAGAATAGCTAAGTTTGGGGTCAAAACCGTTATCTATTCAAACAATAAGGGCTGCATTGATATAAGGTTCGATTTTAAGTTGAAATAGTTAAAACGGTTAAACCACAAGGGTCAAAACCGTAATTTACTATATCTTTTGTATTTATCTTTATTTGCTGTTATAAATAGTTTTTTACTAACACGTACAGGATAATACTTATTATATTTTTATTATTTACAGTTATGAACTAAAATTAAACCTATCACATCTAAACATATTTAATTAATATTGTAAAGGCAGCCAAACATAATTTTTTTTTGAACGGCAAAGAGCCAAACATAATTATATCATGATAATATATAGTAAATAGATTTATACCTGTTTCGTGACCGGGTACGTTAATATAATAAAAAACAACACTCAATTGAATTGTGTTGTAAATAAAACAATTTGTCTTAAGAGCAAAGTAGAAGTTGTTAATTAAGCTAAACATCACTAAATAACCGGCGTCTATATATGTAAAATAATTTCGGGAGGTAGAGAGTAATAAATTAAAAATACTGTCAAATTAACATTTTAAATTCCAAAATTCTTTATGTCCATTTTTATTATAAACAATGATTAAAAAGCTTTAATTGCTCCTCTAGATCGATCCATCCGAAGAAGACGAACATGATGATGATGATGAAGAAGACTGGGATTTCTTTACATGCCTCTTTTTGCTTGAAAGTTTCTTAACATGTTCATGGTGTGACCCGATCAGATGCGGGAAATTAAGCAAAGCATGCGAGCCACGATGTTTAAAAGCGGCTCGATCATACGCCATAGCAGCCTCTTCTGGTGTATCATAGGTCCCTAGCCACAATCTCGTTCCTTTCTTCTCTGGGTTCCTCATCTCTGCGGTGAACTTCCCCCATGGTCTTCGTCTTACGCCTCTGTACCTCATGTTAGCCATGGCCTGTTCCTGTTTTGTATCTTGAAAACCATCTTTCACGTGAGTTAACGGAGCTTCATGATCATCACCATATGTTATGGCATTCCCAGAGGAGAAATCTAACTTGAGCCGCTTGTTTGGAGCTCCCATGATGCTACCGTCGCCCCCGCCGGAGACATGATTAGGGACCGTCACCGGAGAAAACTGTTGTCTTTCACCGAAAAGGTGTTGAATTTCCGAGAATTCGAAGTCAGTGTTGGTGTCTTGAAATATCGGTTGGGTGTCAATAATCTGATGATCCGTGATGTTTAAAGAATCAAGCTGGCTTGATGAACAGAAGCTGGCCATATAAAAGTTGGAGATGTCTTCTTCTTCCATGATTGTGGTTGAATGATCTGAGTTTTGGTGAAAACTGCAATCATTGATCACTTGGAAGCTCGTTAAACTACAAGGGTTTTGGTTATAATTATCAGAATACAGATCTAAATGATCATCAAGAAGATGTTTTCTAATGTATTCAAGGTGGCCGGAGAGATTGGCATTCGTTTGTGTAAGCATTTTTGTTTATGTACGTTCGATTAGGATGGCTATTTACTAGAAGATGTGTGTGTGTGTGTGTGTGTGTTAGTGTGAGAGCTGCATGTATATATTGTAGGAAAGATGAGAATAAAAAATATTTGATTTGCAAAAGCAAATTGAAACGTTAGTCGATTATTGACTCATTAAAGATGCATGCATGTGCACGTGGTCGTTGAACGGGTATGACAAAACCAAATAAGATTTTTGTATGATTAAAAATATCTTAATGTTAGGTTATTTTTTATTATCAAGTCTCCATCACTCCACGTAGACGTCACATAATCAACAAACATCATCACTCCCTCATCACTCCACGTCATTATCACATTTGTTATAATCACCCTCCTTATCAAGCCCCCATCACCCTTTTCCCCCTTTTTCTTCCTCTTCACGCCATGAGGTCTGTCACGAGTTTGCCCCTCACGCCCCTTTGTAGTGGAGGGAGGGCACCACCGGGGTGTGACCGGCCCCTCTCATGCCCCACTCACACATGATAACACATAGCCTTATAATAAACAAATATTTTTACGTTACTTGTCACGATTTTATGCATTTAATGTCACTTGTTATAATTTTAGATCTTTCATGTCAATTGTTATTTTCTTATACAACTTAATTATCTCTCATATTAAATATCTCTCATATTAAATAATGATATTTAAGGAATAACTCTACACAAATGTAACCAGCTTTTCTAACTCTCACAATTAAGTCATTGTAACTTTTTTTTTTGACTCAATTAGGTCATTTAACTTAATATGTGTATTCTAATCTTATATAAATAACATGCATAGCATGTTATTACTAATCTTGTACATATTTAACTTATTTCATATGTTAAGCGGTGATATAATTATTTTATAAAACAAATAATAAATTAAAAATTATTTAAAATTATCCACTTTATGCAATATATTTGAAAAAAATAAGTTTTTCAAACAATGTGTGTCAATATTTAACATTTGAAACTTTTTTTTTTCAAATATCATTTGTAAATGTTGATGCTTTTAAATAATTTTTAATTTATTATTTACTTTATAAAATGATTATATCACCACTTAACATATTAAACAAGTTAAATATGTACAAAATTAGCGATAACTTGCTATTCAGGTTATTTATATAGGATTAAAACACCCATACTAAGTTAAATGACCTAATTTAAATAGAAAATAGTTCCAGTGACTTAATTGAGACAATATGAAAAGTTAGTTAAATTTGTATAGAGTTATCCCGATATTTATTAACTAATTAGTTTATTTATATTTTTCATATTAAAAATAGTTATCTAATAAATTAAGAATCAACTCATTTTATTAAAAAATACACACTTTATGGTTTATAATATATAATAATTGCTAAAATTCAAAACTTTTGAAAGTAAGAAAATATTTTAAATCTGTTTTTTGAAAATAAAAGATTTATAAAAACTAAGTTTTCTTAAAAACAAACTTTTAAAGAAATAAACTATCAACCGAAGTTTTTAAGCAACGGAATTTTTATAAAAAATGACATTTTTAAAACAAATATAAAAAAAATTAGAAGCAAAAAATTATTAAAATTACAAGGAAAATTAGACTTTTTTTCCCTTTATGTTTAATGATATTTAAATTGAATTTTTTTAATTTTAAAAATTACATAAATTATACTTATATTATTGATGTATAACAGTTAGTTTATACGTAATAGTAATTGAAGTTTTTAACGCCAATTAGTTTAGATATCTCAATTGTTACAAATTTAGAAAGTTATGTACTAGTTCTATAGTTTTAAATCAAATATTGTTTTATAATTTTAAATTTTCATTACAAACTATTAAATATTTTATATGCACTCCGTGTAATAGTCTAGTTGTATTATATAAGTAGATTACTACCCCTTGTATTACACTGGTTGAATAAAAAATATATAATAAATAGTTATTAATGAAAATTTAAACAATATAAAAGTACTTTTTAATATTAAATTTGATTAAAAATTTATATAATTTAACACATTAAATAATAAAATAATTATATTATTTTTTTGTACACTACTTTTTTTTTCAAAGTATGTTTCTTTAGATACTTTGTTTTAAATTTTTTTGAATATTCTATATTTTATATTAGTTTGGTTTTTTAAAAAAGTGTATTTTTTAGTATTAATATATTTTTAATGTATCAAAAAATTCATTTTTTAATTAAAAATGTCTAAAAAATTCATTTTTTAATTTAAAAATGTATAAAAAATATATTTAATATTCTAATTTAATATAAGATATATTTCATAGGAGAGAGAGTTAGTTAATCAAAATTAAAATGCTTTAAAAACATGACATGTTTCCTTGAAACCTTTATTTATTAAAATATAGAGAAATAATATTACGAAACCAAATAAATTATTTTTGGTATAATATTTATTTTTTTACAGCATATGATATTACTATAAAAAAAAACAATTGCGAATGAATGTGTCAAAAAAAATAGGGGCATAAATGTCAAAAAAAATCATCACTTTTGGTCCTTTATGTTTACATAAATTTTCATATATGGTCCTTTATTCTGTTAGTACTTAACGGCGTTAACGGAGAAAGGACCGAGTTTGCAACATTTGAAAACTTAAAGGACTGATTTTGAAACTTTGAAACTTTAAGGACTATCTCTGAAATTTTGTGTAAACATAAAGGACCAAAAGTGCAATTTACTCTTTAAAATATCTTAGATAATAATTTTTGTTCCAAAATTATGTACTTTTCATTAAAGCGAGCTTAAAGGTGCTTGAATTTAATTTGCAATTGGTGAGAAAGAAAGTAAGAAATATATGTAGTAAAAAGTCAATAGAAACAAGACAACGTCTCAACCCGATTACCCGAACAAAATCTTGGTAGTTATCATCCAACCTTGCTAGCTATAAAATCTAGCTAGCAAATAAGCGGCTTATTTCCCAACGCTGTGTTATGGGGGTGTGCATGGTAAGGGCCTGACCACCCTTCATCACGCCCTCACACCTTAAACACCTGTGTCTCTTGAGGCGTATACCAAGCTCTTTCATCAAATAAGCGACTATAGTCATGGTTCGACCAAACATATCCACAAATTATTTTTTGGAAAAACTTATTTTTTGCTTCATATGATTTGACAGTTTTAACTCTTTTGTTCCAAGTTTTTTAAAATGGTCATTATGTTCCCTGTGGTTTGACAGTTTAACCATTTTGTTCCAAATTTTTTAAAATGGTCATTATGTTCCCTGTGGTTTGACAGTTTAACCATTTTGCTCCAAAATTTTCTAATATGTCCCCATTATACTTCGTTTTTTTCGAAACCATAGGGAGCAAAATGGTTATAACTGTCAAAGCACAGTGAACAAAATGGTTAAACTGTCAAACCACAAGGAGCATAATGACCATTTCAAAAGTTTTGATCAAAAAGATTAAAACTTTCAAACCACGGGGAACAAAATAAAAGTTTTTCCTTATTTTTTTTATTTTTGTAAACCAATAAAACACACACACATCACCATTCACTTTTTTACTCACTATATCTTACTATTACACATACT
This sequence comes from Mikania micrantha, assembly GCA_009363875.1. Lineage (NCBI taxonomy): Eukaryota > Viridiplantae > Streptophyta > Magnoliopsida > Asterales > Asteraceae > Mikania > Mikania micrantha. Next base: position 49,070,339 of record CM018689.1, on the reverse strand, counting down.
TAAATTTCTAATCACACTCACTAAGCACATTCCTCTTGCATGACGCCTACAAGATACAGGTCATGCCCTCATCAAGAACCACCATGGGGTTGATAGCCTAGTGGTAAGAGTGTTGGGGCCTCAACTTTGAGGTCATGAGTACTAGTCATGAGGGTAACATTTTCTCCGCAAAGCTACCGACACAGATGCTTGCGCCCTCGGTTTACCTGTTCCCCTGATTAATCGGGTATTGTGGAACCCAGGGTTTACCACGCAAGTGGGTTCCCGTCGTTAAAAAGAAATTGGCTAGCTGATTTGTGATGGCCTCCTATATTTAAGCTTACTTGATGATAGATGTTTAGATTTTTTAGGCCACGCATTTTATTTTTTGGTCTTTTTTAAACTATTGTAGTTTTACATTTTTCATGATGTCTAAATTCAAGGCCCGTTAGCCGGCTTCGCTTGGTTTTCTATTATTAATATTTGGTTTTGGTTGTGTGCAATTTGCTTAACGTCAATTTTAATTTTATTAAAAAGTGGGTCTAGCATGTTTAAATTTCTCTATAAATATTATAAAAAATTTGAAATTTGAGTGTTTTTGATATAAAGAAAAAAAGGAAAAAACACTTTAGTTGTCGATCACAATAATTACATTGAACCCCGCCCCAACACACACACACACAAACCATATCTTTTTAACCTAAGGATACCAAGGAAAGCATTAAGATTGTGTCTATTTTTTTTTACAAGACTAATTAAGTGGGTGTATGCCGATCTGAAAATAAATAAACAATTCGATGATGAGATTTTAGCACTGTATTTTGGTATCCGTATTAACCAATACAGGTAAAATACCAAAAATTTTCGAATCTGTACCGATACCGGAATATAGATAGTGTTTGTTTGGAATTTGATTATTTACCAATCTAGTATGGTTGAAAAAATATTTACCATAATAAGTTTAAACCTAATTATTTTAATTCTTAAATATAAAAATACTATAGAAATCCAAACAATTAATGACGCGTTCGTATTCTTCTATTTGTATTTCTTAATTTAGCCAAATTAATTTTTATTTTATGATGTGTTCATAATTTGAATTTTTTTATAATTATGACATAATACCATTATAATTTGAAGGCTAAGATTTTTAACATTCATTCTAACAAAAATATTTAAAAAACGGTTCAAAACTGGTAAAGTCAGGAAAATACATGTACCAGTACCGTACCTATATATGATTTTGGTACCGACATCAATACCCATTTTTATGAAATTTTAGTATCAGTATTTTCAGTACCAGTACAACACCGATCTCATATCTAGTATAGATAAGAGGGTATTAATTAGTAACTTCTTCGATAATTCCAAAAATAAATGGTATATATTATAATACGACTCCTTATGTGAAAAGTATTTAAATTTACAAATAAACACACATTTTAATTTATTCCAACAAACATATTTATCTAAACTTATTCATAGATATTCATGACATTTGTTTGTTACAAGATTTAAGCACTTAATTATTACATCAAGGCTAATTACATGCTATTTAGATTGCACATGTTTTTTTATGCATAAATATCTGTTGATTATTATTAATTCCTCCATGGAAATCTACTACATTAATACTAACTAGTGAGTCACTCGCTCTCATGTTACTAAAAGCGTACACACGATCTTAAATATCATAATACATGTACAAACATGTCACATTGCTGTTGCTTAGAAGTATACTTCTAAGACAAGCTTTGCTGTAAAAACGACTACCAATAAACTGAAACACGTAAATACAGTAGTAAACGATACAAATTATCAAAACAGGAAATAATATTGTATAATAATACCGGGAAAAAATAATAAGGAAAAAGTTAAAACGATACAATCAAGTAGAGGTGTACAAAAACACCGGTTTTTAAAACCGAGCTTGACTGCCTACTCAAAACTAGGGGTGTTCACGGTCCGGTTCTTACGGTTTTTATGTTAAACCATAAACCAAACCGTTAATAACAGTTTTTGAATATTAAAAACCAAAACCGAACCATATATTAAAAATAAAAACCGAACCGTTATAAACGGTTTGGTTCCGGTTTGGTTTACAGTTTTAGCATGTTAAAAATAAAAAGTGAAGCCTACTTTTGAAAAAAAAAACTGATATAACTAACGTGTCCAAAATTATAAACTGGGTAAAAAAACATTACAAAACCTGTTATAAAATACAAAAGGTAAAATATATTTACTATTACAAAATCTGCTGTAAAATACAAAATTTGTCTAGAAAACATGATATCCAAAAAGAAACTAAGAAATCCAAAAACAACCAACTTACTTTCCGAAGTTATAAAACTTCAAGTATTAACCAAACAACCAATAACTTAAATATATAGTATATATATACATACGGTCCGGTCCCCTTTTTTCGACCTGTTTTTGGCAAAAACCGTAAACCAAACCGTTCATTACGGTTTTGAACTTTCGAAACCGACCGACCGAACGTTTAGAAAAAAAACCGACCGTGAAACCGAACCGATGACCGGTTTGGACGGTTTCGCGGTTTCGAACCGAACCGTGAACACCCCTACTCAAAACTGGTGCTATCCTACTTGAGCCGGCAGGTAGGGTAGTAAACGAGCTGAGCCAATCCCGAGCTCGTTAAAGCTCGAGCTCAGGTCGTTAAGAGTTTTATTTTCAAGGCTCAAGCTCGACTCGTTAGAAAATTTTTAGGCTTGAGATTGGCTCAGCTCGTTTTTATTTTAATTATTTAATTTATTTACTTTAATTACTAATTTAATATATATTTATAATTTTACTTTCCAAATTTAGCATTTAAATATATTTTTCATAATTTTACATATAATTAAAAATAATTTATCTTATAAAATACACTTAATATGATAAATAAAAGTTATAAAAATAAAAAGCTCATTTAGACTCTCGAGCTGGCTTTGGCTCGATAACTAAGCAAGCCATATTTTTGGGCTCGTGCTCGTTTAGGCTCAGCTCGTTCGAGTTTTTTCCCGATCCAATCCCGATTATTTCAAAAACCGGCTTGATTCGTTTACACCCCTATATCGACCATTTCAATTTATAATAAAAGTCATAACCAAAACCGAAATTACCGAAATCGATTCTACCTCTGTCATCTAAAAACCAGCAATTACAAACCTGTCAAAACCTGATCAAGAAAACCAAACATAACGAATGTCTTTGTTAATTGAAACCGAAATCACTTCTGAAAAATCTGGTTATGAGCACCCATTGGGCGGCTGTTTATCAAACAATAAGGATGATTTGTAGACCAAAAAGGTTTATAATTCCAACTTCCAAGAAAAGAAAAAACCAAAAAGGGCCATTAGGATATAATTTTTTTTGAACAGTGAAGGTCTCAATCGTGTGAACTCACTGTTTTCAGACCATGTCACCAAGGTATACTCACATGAGCCACCACAACTACCCCAGAAGAAAACCCCACTTGAAAAACTCCCTGACCCCTCTAAAACCCATTTTTAAGCCGCCATTTTATCCAATAAAGTTCACGCTTTTTGACATATAAAATAACAGTACATGTGCAAGTTGTACGTAGGAACTGTTTTTAATATGTGAATAAAAAAAAGGGGATATGTGCAAGTTGTAACAAAAGGCCTAAAAGGAAAAGTAGACTACAGGTAAAGAGACGAGCATAAGAAACTTCGTTGAGTGTAATGTAGCGTGCAAATGACAAATGATTTAAAAGCCAGACCGGACCAAAAATTATAGGAAGTTGATCAAAAAAAGCCAAGCTAAGCGTCTCAAACGAGTTGCTTGGTCGAGTTGGTTCACTTGTTGGACTAAGAACCGGTGGCACGATCAAACTTAATTTATTTCTTTCACAAATTTAACTAAAGAAACATTTAAACCAAACATTTTAGTTTTTAAATATAATAATGTTTGTTTTGATATTAATTATGTTTGTTTAAATATGTTTTTAATTATATAATTTTTTTCCTTTAGCTATTTATTATGGCATCCGATTTTTAAATCTGATCTAGCTATTAAATCTAATCCAAACAAACAGACCAATGACTAAAAAGACGTTCGGTTCAATGTTCTGTCTGGTTATGAAAATACATAAAAAAATGGTGAACGTCACCATTAGGCGCCTCTTACCGACGGGTCACACGACTAACATGAGGGAGGTAAATTACATAACCCAGGGAAATTGGGTGGTTTACAAGTTAGGCAAACAATACTATATTTAACAATAAACAATTTGGTTTTAATAACATATATAGGAATGTTGTTTATCAACCTATGGTCTTTATTAGATAGTAATACATATTATACATATTTTTAATTGAAAAACAAATATTTGATCTAGTTCTTTTTTGAAGTTTTGTCCTGACATATAGTTAGATTTTTTAGTTAAATACTTATATTAGTGTGACGGGGTATGCAATACTGTCATATTTTAGACTTATTTAATATTTTAGACTTTTTAGTATATTATATTATTATAAACTAGGATTGATATAAACAAGAGAAGTTAACTGCCGTGTTGCGGTGTTTGGTGTTGCGGTGTTTGATATGATTAAAACCTATGCATTAAGACATGATGGTGCGAAAAAAACATACGAATTCACAGCGGATCAGTTATGAAAATTGAATCATAGACAAAAAAAAATACTATTATGCTATGTATCAATTAGTATATGAATTACAAAAAGGTAAATTGCTAGAAAAAAAACACTTATATAATGATACTAATGTTTTTCAGTTGGCATCAATTTCATTTTTCACGATATCAGCATGTTACTGTCACTTTATATAACTCATGATTATTATTAGTTTTTTAAATTAACAAATTAAAGTTATTGGGTGAAAATTAAATTAGGGATTTTTACGTATATTCTGTTACTAAAAGTCTTTATTACATATATGACACATCGTAAATTCAAGGTCAGCAATTACTTTATTTTAATAATAATGTGTATTATTATTTCTTACGTGGCACTAGAATTGTTAATATTTAGTGTGACACGTGGCACAACAGTCCAAACACACCAATAATTCAAGGAATTATCGTAAAACGCTCGCACATGTCTTGAATAACGAACGTTGGTGAATTAAACATACCACAACCCACTTTCACAACCACTTAGGTCCTAGGGAGCCTAAATTAAGTGGAATAATGTTGCATGTCTCAAAACGATGATCGTAATCGAGAAATACGCGAAAAACGAGCCCAAAGCATGAAACTGGGCCAATTGGGCTTATCCGGCGGGCTAGGCGGTACGCCTAGGCCCAGCCCTTCACCCTAGGCGGTACGTGCGAGAGGGGCGAGGCGCCTCTCAACCGGCTGACCCGCACGCTACGCCGGGTCTCAGTGTCGCACGTCGGACGGTGCGCCTGGGAGACGCAGAGGCTAAAAACCATTTAAACACTCAACTTATCTCTTTCTAATCATTTCTAACCTATAACTCGGCAAGAGCACCAAAACCTCGAGCTCACACCTGCATTTCTTCATCTCTCTACCTGAAAAACCTCCATTGAAGCTCTTGGAAGCCATTGAAGCACCTTGGAGAGCTCAAGTTTGAAGAATCAAGCACTTGAAGCTTGAAGGAAGCAAGGAAGAGACCACTAACCCCATCAACTTGCGAGAAGAGGAGTTCCAGGAGCAATAGAAGTTGATCTAACATCAATTTGGTACTTCTTGAAGCTTCAGAAGGTAGTTCTTAAGCCTATATAGCTTAAAATCATCTCTAAGCACACATGCAAGCCTCTAAGGCCACATACACACACTAGATCTTCACATGCATGAATTTTACTTATTTAAGATCTGAGATTTGATGATATTTCTACTGATTTGATGATCTTAGAACGATCTATGGTGATATTGATGGGATTTGATAGTTATTAGATGATTTTACTAAGTAATGGTACCTTTTACTTACATGCATGTATGATCTAATGTGATTTAGATGATTTTGGTTAAAAAAGCATGATTATGAATGATATTGGTGATGATTCATATGATCAAGGATGGTAGATTTCGTCAAAAGATGGTTATTTGCAATTATTTCCATTTTTAGTAACTTTATTATTGCAAAATGTGACTAGATGATGAAATGGTAACATGCATGTGTTGTAGTATGCTATTTGTGAATAAAATGATGATCTTTGGGTGTTCATTTGATAAAATGGTCATAATATATGATTTATCTCATTATTGCTATAAATAGAAACTTTTAAGTTACAAATGTTCAATGAATAATGAACTTGATGATTTTGGTATGTTTTACAAGCTTATTTGAGTTGATATGATAATAATATGAATTATGGATGTTTTAAAATCATTAAAGTTTAAGGTTTAAAATAAGTTACTATAAATAGCAACATTATTTTACGAAATCAGTAATTGGCAATGTGTTAGTTGTAACGAGTATGATCAAATGATTATTTGAAACTAGGATATCGATATTTAGATAAGATTGAGTATTAGACTTGGTGAAATATGCTTATTTCTACAACTTTCCAAAAATAGTAACTTTTATGCGCGAAACGTGTTTAATCGTTTAAGTGTGACTATGTGCTATATGATAACATGCTCATTTAGGTTAACTATGCATATTAGAATAATCGGAAAGTGATTTCTTGCATGATTTGCCTTAAATAGGAACCTTCCCGAAATAGTAACTTACTATAAATAGTAAGTTACCTTTAGTGCTCACACACATCACACGACACTAAATCGCACGATCACTCGAACTAAAAACGTCACCAACGGGTCGTTAGGTCAAAAACGGTCAACGCGACCCACATAACAACTTAGAGTTGTTTGGACACGAACACGATCATGTGAGACCCACACGAATGTTAACACAAACTCATGACACCTATGTGATATAGGTAACCGCTAAATAGGTGCACTACTCCGTTTGCGTACGAACGCTCTACTTAAACTCAGGTGAGTTTACGGCCCCACTTTTACTATTTAACTGCTTTTGCTAAACGTTTGCGGTGAGAATACAATGCATTTGTTTTAGATATATGTCTGGTATATTGTAAAACCATTTTGAGTGTAACTATTATCACATTAAGCCCTCACGTATCCTTATCTTTAGTTGTGTAACAAACGAGTCGTTATTTACTGGGTTTGACTAGCCCCGCTCGGCAACAACTTTGACTGGAGGTCATAACGAGTGTAATATCGATGTTGAATGCCGGGTTCAGTGATGACCCGGGGAGGCAAAGGACACAGTCGAGTTTCGGTAAGATGAACTGACACACTCACGGATCGTATAACACATAATGAATAAGTATATAATATATAGCACATAAGCAAGTAATAAACAAACAAGTGTCATATGAGATAACTCATATTTGGGTTAGCTTAGTTATAGTCTAGGCCACCATTTTCTAATAACCTAGATCCCTATAACCATGGCTCTGATACCAATCATCCACACCTCGACCGACGGCGTAATACGTCGGGGCGTGAGTTTGACTGTTCATTAGCTCATGATGCTATTATGTGTTTCGATATTTTATACATCATCATTTAAACAATACATCATGTCATTCATTAAATTCAAATAACATTACATGACTTGAATACAAAACAGTTACATTTGCAATTCTAAATCATTGATTTCAATTTAACTAGGTCACTAATTCTTATCCTATGTCTTCATCATGCTTCCTTATCCTGTTACACATGTAAAATAGAGTTTGTCAACTATTTGCATAGTTGGTGAGTTCACACACTAAGTTTAAATAATAAGTATAAAAAGGATGCAAACTATAGCCTAACCAGATATGTATCATAAGCATAACATGAATACAAGTTTGAATAAATTGAATGAATGAATAACAATAACTTGTGTCCAAACAAGTAACCTTACAACATGTTAATTCGAGTATGGCCATACTATAAATTAACAGTTATAATTCAACAAGTTTGCTAGGTGCACTTTTCACCTTTTTCACACAAAGGCAAAAGCCTTTGCAAAGATAGTATCTAACCATCCTAGGCTACTAAGTACTAGATTGCTTGACTGGCAACACACATAGAATCACACATAGAATCAACACATTGTATAAGCTTAGCATCTAACACATAAAGCTAACTAGGTCTAAGGCTTGCATCATAGATTTGAATGAATAATATAATGAATACTGTTTTGAATATGACATGTGTAACATCCCAAAAGCAAAATGTAAAAGGGAGTGTGGAGAAACTCACTGTTTGAATGCTTAGCTAGTTCCAAGTCCTTGAATAATGATTTGAGGAGCAAAGCTTTCTACTCACCCTAAAGTTTGAGTAACAAGTCTTAGCATTCTAAAGTTCAAGTTCAATATTCCTAGAACTAGGGCATTCTAATGGAAGTCCTAGTTTGAATAAACCTAAGTTTGAATAGATACTTATAATATATATTCTTATAATATTGATTTAATAAAATAGAATACCAATTATTCTTTTTATTTATCAATATTATTGTATGAATAAAATAAACTAATTGTTTAAGAATATTTAATAATATTCTTCTAATAAATAAAAATAGAATATTAAATATTCTTTTTGTTTATTATTTTGTAATTGAATTTCTAAGTAGGTTACTTGAAATAATTTCCCATACATTCAATTATTTATATGATTTAAAAACTTGTATATTTGAATTATAAGTTTTATAAAATTTCATTTGGTCTAGTAAAGGTTTTAGAAATTTTAAAATGATTATCTTGATCCCAAAACAAATATTTTTAAAACTTAAAGCTTTACTAATTAAAACCATTGTAATATGTTTTGGTAATCATATTTTAAAGTAATAAATAAATTGTATAAATGAATTTAACTTTATATATATATATATATATATATACATATTTAACAGAATGTTTTTTTTTTACAAATCTTGCCATTTAAAATTTTTTATTTTAGTTTTAAATTAAATTAAATAAACTTTACAAAATAATTGAATTCTATTTTAAAATAGTTACTAAAATCATACAGAAAGTTAACAACTTTATTTCTTTAATTTTAATAAACCTCTTTTTTTTTACATAATAAAAAATCATTTAATATGTTTATTAAACTAGTTTTTAATAAAACATAATTACATTTAAATGGAATTTAACCAGAAAGTGTAAAAATAATTTTTAGAATTTTTAATTTAATTTTTGTAAAAAAAATGGGTTGTAATGGATGGATATTACACAAAAACGGTTTAAGCCGCTTCGGATGAGGTTCGAACATGGGTCTCCTCTACACCAACTAATGTGTTTTAACCGCTGGGTTGGTTGAAGAGTTCACTGATTGTTTTGAATACTAAATAATGTTATTCAGGTTCTCAAATCAAGCTCCAAAGAGATAAACTCTAATTGATTCCCAATTTCGAATTCATTTGATTCAGATATTGTAAGAACCTGGTTTGATAGGGCTTTTGATCTTCATGGATTTACGAGTAGGAGGGCATAGTGAATCGCCTATTTTGAGTTCGTTTGATTGGAGATCGGATGAGCAGCGGGTTCGTCGGGGTCTTGAGTTCGAATGGTGCTCAAATGCGACTATCATGGTTCTTTTCTTGCTCAGACGTGTTCGAGAGATGCAAAGGGAGATAATGTGATGCTATGATTCGGATTTTATACCGACTGGAGTCGAATTTGAATTTTGAGTCGTATCTTGTATTTTTGGTAACGATTACCTAGTTATTAGGTGTTAATGGGTATAATTGTTGATAGGGATTCAATCACGCGGTCAAGACATTGCCAAAATTGATCCCAATTCCAACTGTAAACGCGTAACCGTGGATTTGAGATGATTGGGTCGTGAATCCGAGTTTGTGGGTACCCATTGGGACGCGTAACCGTGGATTTGAGATAATCGTTTTGGCCCTTGAACTTATCATCTTTTGTTGTTTTTGTTTTACAGTTTCTCCACTCACATTCCTTTATTCTACATTTACAATTTTAACCCTCCCCCTTTTAACCTCTTATTATATCATGTCAAAAAGTTAATAAAAATCATTTTAAGGTTTATAAACTTTTATTTTCTTTTAAAGTTTTATTGTTTTATGCCAAAGATTTACAAAATATTTTATTAATTATTATTGTTTATTTATTTAATTATTATTTTGTAAAACTATGTTTTATAAGTTTAATTAATTTGTCTTTTGCAAATCTTGTAAATAAGTAATCGATTAAATTTTTTTTCAGCTTTAAAAGATTCATATTTTTATAAAATCAAACCCTATCAAAACTTAAATTTTGTTTTGTTTTGTGGTTGATATTATTATTGTTATGTATGTATACATGTTCACACGTAATAAATCTTATAAAATGTGTTTATTTATGCATAACCTTATCAAATGAAATCTCCATGGGTTTTATTAAATTAGTACTATTAAAATTTAAATTCGAACGGATGTCCCAGAGATTACATCACACCCGCACGGTCTGACACCGCACGTGGGAATTTGGGGGTGTGACAACATATTTAAATATCCTTAAAATAAATTACATATTTATACCCCTTAGGTTGGGGGAAAATGTAATTAACATTTTTATTTGAAACACTAAATTATATGTTTTAGGAAGGGTAAATATGATCTTAACAAGGGGAAATATGCAAATGCCCATTAAATTATATATACAATAAAAGGGATAAACTTGAAACTTTAAATACTTGAGGAGGTTAAAATCACATTTTATAAAGTTAGGGGTGAGTTTAAAAACTTTTAAACTTTCAAAAAAAATATTAAGTTGTAGGTCGAACCCCGATTTATTGAGGGCGTGTATAATCTGTAGGAAATGGGTTCACATTTTTATTACAAAACAATAATCAAATATAAATAATAATGATTCTCTCGTTATTAATAAGAAATAATCTAGTACAAAACCGGTTACAAGACTAAAATAATATAATATAAGTTACGAATTCATATACCAAACTTGTTTTGATCCATCTATTCACCGGGTGCTCTAAGTATCTTGTTTGATTAGATCATGCTCTATATTGAGTTTTCAACCAAGTCATTTGATGATGTTTTCAATCCAGTGTGTCTTTCACTTATTCTTCACTACAACATGGATTAAACGTGTTGATGATAGTGATTGAGGCACGTATTCCATACGCTTCTCTTAAAACAGATTTCGCGCCTCATCTCAAGACGAACGCGTCTGTCTCCCAGGGTACAACAACCGAAACAGTTTGTGTACTGCCGAGAATGTCTACACACCCGTTCTACTATGTTTAGAATTGTTATGAAATATATAAAGTTTGAGATGATAGATGAACTATGTCACACCCCAACCGACAGCAGAATAACGTCAGGGCGCAACGCGACTGTTCATAACACGTGATGCTAATTATGTTTCATAATTTAATCATTCCACATTCAATACATGCTCAAATCAAGCAGTTTTCAACATAGAAAAACATAAATTAAACATTATTTTTAATTACTACACTAGGCCCATAGTTTCCTACATGTAGCATCGACTTGTAACACTCAGACTGCATTTCCTGCAACATGTATAAAAATAAAGAGTCAACAAATATGTGGTGAGTAGACATATGTTTGAATATATGTAATAGATTGAAAAATGTGAATCTTTATGTCAATGGTAGAATCTAAGCATGTATGAATAAACATGTGCATGATCAGACCTTTGTTGACTAGACACTTGACTCGCAAGTCAAGATTAGAATGCGGTTTCGATTGCCCAAATGCCCTCTATAGGGTCAAAAGATGGACGGGCGTCACCCAATAGATCTATCATCGTTACCGTTGGCTTGTACAGTTAGTGATCATGCTAGAATATTGAATTTAGAATAGCACCCACAAAGTTTAACACATATAGCATTGAATCGTACACATAGACATAGATTAGAAATTCACATAGTTTAAGGAAATTGAATTTGAACTTGAATAATGTATACATGTTACAGCCAAAGCTTAAAAATGAAAAAGGCTTATGAATACTCACATAGTATGATTGATGATTCACTTCTTGATTGTAGTTTGTATGAAGACTTACTCGGTTCCTATAACATAATGAGTTTCTTTTGAGTTTATGAACCTACTATAGTTTATGTGATTGTGTTTGTGTTCTATTTGTCAAGATTAAAATAGTTATGTCTTAACTTATACTTGAAATATTATTTTATAATGCCTTGAAATTACTAAGTGTCAGATTTTATAAAAATTTCGTCATTATAACGACGCATTTTGGGAAAATTACCATTTTGCTTTACAACTTCAAAACTGCTTTTGGACAGATTCTGTCCGGCTTGTTCGGATGAACTTTAAAAATAGAAATCGTTTGAATAAAATCATGAAACTTCAAGTCTACTATTTTAAGGTGTTTTGAACAACTTTCATTTAGAAAACTTTTTGTGATTTTGCTTGTAAATGGATCAAAACAGTCACACAAGTATAAGTCCTTAAAGTTTCTGTTTTGACAGATTTTGTCCAGTGAGTTCGGATTCATTTTTGACATAGTAAACCTTTGAGTTAAATTATGAAACTCTCCAGTCTACTATTTTAAGATTTTGAACAACTTTCATTTAGAAAAGTTTTCATAGGTCAAAACAGCTGCACAAGTTAGGGGTACCAATCTGCGCACTAATCTTGTGAAGGCTGTTTGGGGTATCATTTGGTCGAGTTAGAAGGCGTATAAATAGTGCATGGAAAGCTAACATGATAAACTTAGTCATGGAACTTGAGTCTATTCCGTTTGAAGTTTTCATGACCATGTTATGACTTTTTGAAGTCATGACAACATTCTGCCAGAATTTCATGAATGCATGTTTGTGTGCATAGTTATGTAAGACCTTTTTAAAACGAGTTTTTGAGGTTTTACACATTAATAGAGCTGAGAATGATGAAGAATAATAATATTCATCATTTTTATCATTTTGCTCATACATATACATGCATGCATGAATCAAGTCACAAAAAAAAACAAGTTTTTGGTCTTGAAAGACTCATTTCTAGTACATGCAACTTTGTTGCATGTAGAGTTTTAGGTCATGGCTTCAATACCTGCGAATTTAGAATGTTAAATGGTGTATATTTCATGTTCAAAACCAGTTCTTGGCCATGGTTTAGATATAGAGTACAAAAATATGAAGAAAAATGAGTTTTGAAAGTATACCGTTCGTGGAGGCACCTTGAGCTTGTGTGGCTTGTTCCTAGCTTTGCTCCTTGGCTTCTTGGAAGATTGAAATGACCAAGAATGGAGGGATTAGGGGCTGGAGTTGGCTGGAACAATGAGAGAAATAGAGAGGAAACTTGGAAAACTTGAAATCTTGAATGTGTGTGTGATTGTGTAAAGGAGAAAGGGATTTTAAGAGAGAGAGGAGAGGAGGGACGGCTTGGGGGAGAGAGGAGAGAGAGGGGAAAGGGTGTCTTGGATAGTGGGAGAGAAGAGAGTGGGGAAGAGGTTGAGTGTGTAAGTGAGATTTGTTGACTTTGTGAGGGTATTTGTTTTCTAGTGTTTGGAGTGAATATTGTATGTATGTGTGTATATGAGTATGTATGTAGTCATGATGTTGTATATTATAACCAAGTGTAGGTTATACATGAGTATATATTGGGTATTATGGTGTTTAAATCTTGTATCGGGTATAAATTTTGGTATTATTTATACGCGATTATTTTTCGATAATTAGTAAAATAATAAAACTTACTAAAATAATTAAATTTTAGTAACTAATAAGATTATTAAATGATGTGTCGTGTATCATGACTGTCTTATCCGGCTAAACACAAATATCCTTCGTTGCCTGGAATTCTAACTCGTCAAATTGCGACTTTACGTTTTTTCATCGTTAATTCAAATTCTCTTCTTTTGAATTATTATTTCATTTCAAATTTGGTATAGTGATTAATTCATGTACTGATTTGTCAACAAAGTTCAATTTGGATTCTTCTGCGTAATTACGAGAATTACTAATTGCAAGACTATATATATATATATAGATGAATGTTGCTAAACTTTAAACAAGAATAAACATTTAATTATTACATTTCTGAATAATTCCGTCATAGTCAACGTTAAATACACTAACGGTGTTAATAAGTCAAATTTGAAAATTGACGGATGTCACAAACTAGAGAGAACATATCTCTCATTTTTACATTACATAATTCAACTTAATTCAAAAACAATCATATAAAAATGAACATCCAAGTTCATTATTTATACTCACAATATTAATATATACTTATGACTATAATTTAAAAGTAATAAATACAATATTAAATAAAATTTATTTAAGTAATAAATTTTTATTTAATATATACTTATTAGAGATGTCTGCGGTGCGGTTCGTTCGGTTTTGCAAAAAAATTTAAACCAAACCACTAACTGTGGTTTCAAAAAATGACAAACCAAACCGACCATGTAAGTTGTGTAAACCAAACCGACCGGTATCGACGGTTTCACGGTTTTACGGTTCGGTTTTTGCTGTTTCACGGTTTTATAAAATTACAGTAGGTAACATTTAATATAACGATGCAAAAGACCATAATCCGTTTTGAATTCAAATTTCAATAATAAAAAACCATAATATAAAGCCAACCAATATCAAAATAACAAAAATAGTCTAATAGGTGATGAATAAATTTTGATTGAATATTATCTTCTAAATCAATAATATTATATTATTATCATCATCCTTTTTCATTTTAAAAGAACTTGTGAGCCGTGAATTAATGGAATAGAGATTGAAAGAGCAAGATAAATGAAAAATAGGTAACTGAAAAGACGCTAACATAGGTTTTCAATAATTTTAAGATGTATATATATATATGTATATGTATATGTACGGTTGGTACGGTTTTTACAGTTTAGAAAAAATGCAAACCGTAAACCACACCAAACCACTCGTTTTTTAGAATACTAAAACCATAAACCACACCATGAAGTTCTAAAACCGACCAATTCTCTTCGGTCCGGTCCTGTCCGGTTTAGGCGGTTCGGTCGGTTTATGGACACTCCTAATACTTATGACTAAAATTTAAAAGTCATAAATACAATATTAATTAAAATTTATTTAAGTAATAAATTTTTATTTAAGAATTTAATTAAAAAATGTGACATATCCCATCAAGTTTCATATTTTGGTTTCTAACCACTCAACTTGAGGATCACAATCCCTTTCATAACTTTAGTAAAAAACTTATTTTTACTAAATTTCCAACATAATCACCTTATCGTCCTTAAGCTAACCTAGCATTTGTTTACCTATGTGTCTCCTATTTCTACTTATGCCTAGGAAATCAATTAAAATGGGTAAAAACTACCCTTAACTCTCAAATTGATATAGATACAACTAGTAGGTTCTTCACGCGTGTCACACCCCAACCAACGGCGGAATACGTTGGGGCGCGAGTTAGATTGTTCATTACTCATGGTGCTATGTGTAAGTTTTCAATAATTAAACAATTGTATTTAATTCAAATCAAACATTCATTCAATAACCAAACATTCAAAGTCACAAATTCAAATCAAACATTGCAATAAACCAAAAGTCTAAACATTTGATTAAATAAATTAAACTAGGTCTCTAGACCTATCTTATGTCTTGAATCCTTCTTCCTTAGCCTGTCACACATGTAAAATAAATTTTGTCAACTATTTGCATAGTTGGTGAGTTTACACACTAAGTTTGAATACTAAGTATAAAAGGATGCAAACTAAAACTTAATTAGAATATGTATCAAAAGCATAGCATAATACAAGTTTGAATAATTGAATGAATATATGAATAACAAATGCTTGTGTCCAAACAAGTATCCTTACATAATAATTCAAGTATAACAATACAAGAATTATCATTTGTAATTCAACTAGTTTGCTAATGTACTTTTCACCTTTTTCACACAAGGGCCAAAGCCTTTGCGAAGATAGTATCTAACCACCCTAGGCTACTAAGTACTAATTTGCTTGACTGGCAACACACATAGAATCAACACATTGTATAAACTTAGAATCTAACACATAAAACTAAATAAGTCTAAGGCTTGCATCATAAGTTTGAATTGAATAATAGAATGAATAATAATTTGAATATGACATGTGTAACATCCCAAAAACAAGAAGTAAAAGGGAGTGTGAAGAACTCACTTGTTAGGATGCTTAGGCTAGTTCCCAAATCCTTGATTAAACAATGAGGAAGTAAGGCTATCTACTCACCTATAATTTGAAAGTTCAAGAATCCTAGAAACTATGGCAATCCTAATGGAAGTCCTAGTTTGAATGAAACTATGTTTTGAATGGATACTTAGAATAACTAATCTTATAATATTAATTAATAAAATAGAATATCAAATGTATTCTTTTTATTTATTAATATTATTTGTATGAATAAACTAGACTTAATATTGACTTAAATAAAATAGAATATCAAATATATTCTTTTTATTTAATCAATATTATTTGTATGACTAGACTAATTGTTTAAGAATATTTAATAATATTCTTATAATAAATAAAAATAGAATATTAAATATTCCTTTTTATTTATTATTTTAGAATTGAATTTCTAAGAATACTACTTAGATAAATTTTCCATCCATTTGTATTTAAAGACTTACATGTTTAAATTTTAAGTTTTATAAACTTTAGTTAACCTTTCAAATGTTTATAACCTTAAAATACTTATTTGAATTATATTGATTAAAACAATTATTCTTGATTGAAAACATAAAAAAATAAATAAATAAATAAACAATATTTATTTTATTTATTTATTTATTATATATTTTTTTAAACAGAATGTTTCTTTCTAAATAAATTTTGATATTAAAAGTCTTTCATTTAAGTTTTTAAATTAAATTTGATAAAAATTAAATTTAAATCTCATTTAAAACCTTCTTATTTAAAATTAGTTAAATTCTATTTGATAATATTTTAATTTGTATTAAACAGAATGTTTGAAATTTAATTCTTTAATTTTTTATTTTTATTTTTTTTGAAAATAAAACAATGGGTTTCCTTTAAATCATTTATTGAATTTGTTTTTAATTATAAACTAATTAAAATATGGTTATTATGTAAACTGAAGTTTGTTTACAGCATTTATAAAATGATTTCTGGAATTTTAACAAAGTATATTTTTTTATATAAAATATAAGTCAAATAGATGGAAAATAAAAAAAAATCGGATATGGGCCGTTCATGGGTTCGAACCCGAGACCTTAGCCTCTCAGCCGGCGGCCTTAACCGCTGGGCTGGGAGGCAATTTCTTGAATGATTCTTGTTTCGAATTAATCATATACAGTTCCTAAAATCGAACACAAAACCATATGAACCCTACTTTACTTCTGGGCCGAATTCGTTTGATTCATGGATCGTGAGTGATTAAAAGCTTAGGGCTTTTAATCCTCTCAAGATTTCGAGTAGAATGGCATATGGATTACCTGGTTTGGTATACGGTTGAAGGTGGTTCGAGTTGAAGCAGAGGTTCGGCCGAAGGAGGGCTTCAATCGCGATCAGAAGAGTTTTTGGATGCTTGATTCTTTTCCAGACACGTTCGAAATCGAGAGAGGATGATGATGGTGCGATTTGATTTGGGTTTTATATGCGCTTGATTTGAATCCTATTTTTGGTTCGAACGAACGATTATGGAATGCTATTAACGCATGATTACGATTTGATTCGAATTGATTGAGAATTTGAATGTTTAAACGCGCTAGAATCCTTTCTAAGAATGAGTTTGATTAGCTGTAATCGGTTGAAATCGATGGAGTTGGTGTTTGGGTCGGAACCGGGTCAAATGGGTATCCGAATTGATAACCGGGTAAAGGGGAATGGTGGTTTGGGTTATTTACAGCTTTGGTCCTTATTCTTTTCATGAGTTTCAGCCTTTTGTTTTAAACTTTCCTCCTCACATATCTTTTTCATTTAGTGACCTTTTTCGTCCCTCAATTTAAATGCTTAGTTTATAATTCCAAGTTTATAAAATCTTTTGTATACTTTCGATAATTTTAAATAAATTTGTATAAGACATAAGATTTTATAAAAATTTTATAATTATAATGTCTTTATTATTATTATTATTATTAATTTTATTATTACATATTATGTATATATATTTTATAAATTTAAGAATAGGTTATTTACAAAATAAAAATGATTTTATTTAACCTATTATAACTTTTAAGTTTTAAAATGATAATTCTTTTATAAAAATGAAATTTTATAAAAGCTTAGATTGTTATTATTATCATTTTATTATGTATGTACATATTATTTATGTATATATTTTTATAATTCTAAAAATAGGTTATTTACTAATAAAATGTTTTTATTTTATTATAACCTATTACGACTTATAAAAATTATAATTCATTTATAAAATGAATTTATCAAGACTTTGATTATTTTTGTTAGTATTGCTTTATTAATAAACATTTAATTAACTACAAACTCATGAGTTAAATGTTCAAAGAATATCCCAAACTTTTATTTATTTCGAATTTGATACGATTACAAAGCTTGAATGAAAATCGAAAATCCTAGGGATTACAACGCGCTGCAACGGATGTTTCGACACGATTTTATGTCGGGGATAATTAATCCTATTTTTTCATCAGATATGAATCCAAACATAAGTGCACATTGTTAAAGAATAAACCAAACAATAAAAAAACTTCACGTTTTCTAATTATTATTATTTTTTAAATAATACTATTTAACTTCTAATGGATATTTAATTATTAGTTAATTTAGTTATAGGTATTATTTAATTATCTTTATTACGTAAATACTACTAATAAATCTAAATAGTTTGTGAACTAATTACAATTAAAAATGATATAAACGATACAAATACTCGATCATGTATGGACACGTTATATGTTTGTGAATAACACGCAAAATTTGTGACCGTTTGAGTTCAAAATGTATATAAATGTTCGTGAGGTGATTGCGATCAATTTAATATAATTAAAATTGTTATTCAATAATGTAAGAAAGTGCTACAATCATGTAAACATTAAAAATATATGAGAGAAGAGATTTAAAAATAAGAATTCAAACTTCATGTTAAAATTGATGCATTAAATTTTGAGTCCTACATGAGATTACTAGAGATCTTAGACCATCCTTAGTACTCACCCCACTGAAATCTCATCCTACCGAAATTTTCTGTCACGCCATCACCCTACTGAAAACCTTAAAACCCCGTAGTTGTCATTCTACTGAAAATGTGAGAGAGGAGAAAACGGGGTGTGAGAGGAGGCTTCACGAGGAGCAGGAGCCGCTGTGGGTTGAAAAATGCCACAGCGGGGGTAGGGGGCAGTGTTCCCGCTCGAGGCCGCCCAAAATTCCTTCCCCGCCCGGCCAGCGGTTGGGGTACTACGAATGGTCTAAGTTCTGAAAAACACTCCACATTTTCATATCTTTATCCCTCACGAAATCTTGAGTCGTACTTGAGATTATTATAGGGCGGCTCACATATATAAATTTTAAAGCCCGAACTTTGATACTCAACTAAGGTTGACCCAAGTATTTTGGGGGCCCAAAATGACTAGTAAAATTATGCATTTTAGTAAATAAATATTTTGTTTTTAATTCTAATAAATGTTGATAATACACTTAACATAATATTAATTTGATAATAACATAGCAAATATCTAATTAGTTAATGGCAAATAGGATAAAAAAATTATATTGCACATAAATAAAAAAGTGCAACTAAAAAAGGATAATGTATAATTATCATATCAACTAACAATTGAAAATTTTAACAAAACATATAGTCTTAAACAATTTTAGAAGCCTGTATGCAATAAATTTTTAAAAATAAAAAAAATAAAATTAGCCTTTAATAAAAGTGAAGAATTCAAAAATCAAATAAATCAATTGGTATCAAAATATCAAATTAATAAATAAATAACAACAAAATTCAACAAAGTTAAGATAAAAAAAACACATAGAAAATTCAATGGATAACTACAATAAAAATTTTAAAATATCATGTTAATTAAGATGAAGAAGGAAAAAAAAGAGAATGTAAGAATCGAAAGTATTTAAAAAGTTGAGTTTTTAAATTAGCGAAAAGATTGAATATTGCGTGATTAGACTTTTCACAAAAACAAAAAAAAAAAACTCAAAACTATTGTAACATAAAGTATAAAATTGTTGTATTTTTTTCACTCTGTTTTTTTCATTTTGGATCAATTCAATAAAAATCCAACGTATATAGAAATTTTTTTAAGAAACATGACCTTTAGGTGTTGGAGGTCTCAAGCACCCTACCTTTACTCTTTAAGCCTGTAGAGCTACCCTTGGTAGCGGTGGCCATCGTAACCGGTTCCTGGACCCGACCCGAACTGGAACCGGTTCCTACCCGGTATTTTCAAGAACCAGTCCCTACCCGGCAGTACCCGAAAGTTAAGACCCGGTTCCACGTTTTTCCCACTCGACCGGTTAGTACCCGGACCCGAACCGGAACAGGTTCCTACCCGGACCCGTTTGGAACCGGTTATAGCCGTTAAAATGGATCTGAACGTTGGAGATCGAATTATAGCCGTTTTTTGACCGTTTGAGACCATTTTTTGACCCCCTAAACTAGTATAAATAGGTATTGGGTGGTATGGAGTGATCACACAACTCAAAACGCAATCCCGAACGCGAAAAAACGCAAAAAAAACGCAAAAAACGCTATTTATAAGCGCTTGTTTAGTCTCCATCTCTCGTTTTGGTTTTTCGTTTTCTCGTTTCCTACTCTCAAAGTCTCAATACTCTTTATAATTTTCCCTTTGTTATCATGGATGCTTCAAATTCTTCGGTCGGTCAAGGTTCCAACACCGGACCATCCTTTGTTCGTGTTATTGAACACAATCGGAACCCGGAGATATGGTGCAATTGGGATTTGGTCGAGCTTAGTGATGGTTCTATAAAAGCTCGTTGCAAGTTTTGTGGAATATATTTAGGGAAAGAATCGAATTCGAATTTGAAGAAACACATCAACAAATCGTTTTGCAAGGCGTTGAAAAAGGATCCCGAGTCTCAACAAACGCAAATGGATGTTGAAGGTGGAATATTTAATTATGACCTTGATCGGGTTCGGGATCGAATGGCGAAGTTCGTGATTTACTAACTGTCCAAGCTTCCACGGTAGCTTCGGAATCTGCATTTTCTCTTAGTGGCAGGGTCTTGTCGTTAAGAAGAACAAAACTCACTCCCGAATCGGTAGAAATGTGCATATGTTTAAAGGATCATTTGGACTCGATCGATCGTATTAAAGATCAAACAACCCTCGAAGATGAAACATCCATTGAAGTAAAAGTACATGACGAAGAAGTTGAAGAAGGCTTATCACCCGGCCTATCCGACGAAGAACTCGCATTTGAAGCTAACTTCAGTCGTTCGCAACAAAACGACACAAATCTTTGATTTTAATGTTTTATTAGTTGTTTGTAACTTTTCTTTTCTTTTTAAATTACTTAAAATAATTAATGAATTTATGTTTGTTTTTAACATTTGTTATTATTAACCTTATCAAACATTTAAGTAATAATTAATTAATAAACCCTAATTAAACCTTAAACAAATCAAACCTAATAAAACCTTAAACTTATCAAACATTTAACTAATAAGTAATTAATAAACCCTAATTAAACCTTAAACAAATCAAATTAAATAAAACCTTAAACTTATCAAACATTTAACTAATAATTAATTAATAAACCCTAATTAAACCTTAAACAAATCAAACCTAATAAAACCTTAAACTTATCAAACATTTAACTAATAACTAATTAATAAACCCTAATTAAACCTTAAACAAATCAAATTAAACAATAGTTTAAGGTTTTATTTGTTTAAGGTTAAATTCTTTGATTTGTTTAAGGTTTATTAATAAGTTTAAGATTTTATTAGGGTTTATTAATTATTAGTTTAAGGTTTTATTAGGGTTTATAAATTATTAGTTTATAGTTTAAGAAAAAAAAAAAACAAGTGGAACCGGTTTGGAACCGGTTCTAAAACAGGAACCGGTTAAGGACCCTACCCTAACCGGGTACACCGAATAGGGTCTTTTTGGAGTGGAACCGGGTACGGAACCGGTTCGGGTCTTGGGTGGAACCGGTTTGGAGGAACCGGTGGGACTTAGGAACCGGTTTGGAACCGGTTCCGGTTCTTGAAAAAAAACCGGTTTGGCCACCTCTAACCCTTGGCCTCAACTCTAATGGAGTAATGGTGCCTCGATTTTTAGAAGTTATAACTCTACACTTTATATGTAAAAGTTGTCAAATAAGGAAAAATACGAAAAAAAATGTTTGGTCTTAAGCCCGGATAGAGAATAATAGTTTTTATATTATCTAGATTAAGAGTCTCATTTTTATTATCCGCTTTGAATCACTAATGAATTTAAGCCCGGCTTATTAGAGGAATATATGTAAAAGTTCCTTATTATTATCATTTTATTTGTGTGATGTTTATTGCAAACTAGAGGTGGCCAAACCGGGTGTTTTTTGCAGTTCCAAAACGGTTCCGGTTCCGGTTTTTGACCGGTTCCAACCGGTTTTTTTCCGGTTCGGGTTTGGCCGCTTTAAGGGTGGAACTGGTTCCGGTTTTTTCGGTTCCGGTACCAATTTCTCTGAAAACCCGGAACCGCCCCGTACCCACCGATTCGGGTACGACCGGTTCCGGTTCCGGTTCAGTTCCTCGGTTCCGGTTCCGGGTACGTTGGCCACCTGTATTGCAAACCATGCACATATTTGGCAGACATGTCGGGCCGTTGGGGGCTTGGGGCAGATTCAACAAGGGCCTAGACTAGAATAAGGCACCTAAAACAGCCGATAAATATATAGAAGTTTAACATAAAAAAATTGGGGGGTTTTTTTTTCAGGATTTTATAGCCAAATTTTAATCTCGGATTAAATAAAGAATATTAGGCTCACTCAAAACCTATTCACAAAAGAGCGAAGATATAACTTAAAGGCAGACATAAGTTATTTTTATCATAATCTTCACTTCTTCAATTTGGGTTTCTACAATTCAACAAACAAATTATATTTTTTTTATTGGCTTCAATAATTTTAATTTTTTTGTACTTTAACCGGCCCGTTTTATCATGTTTTCAGTTTTCACCACCATGTTTTGACTTGGTTTAACCAACTCACATAGCAAAAGCTTTTTTAATCCCCCTTAGCAAAATTATAGCATCCACCACTCCAAACATTGGTAGGTGGTGTTGTTTTTTGAAAGGTAAAATATTTACAGTTTGCGGACCACATCTGCAGACATCTGTAGCAGAAGAGATGGACCAAATGTCTGCAGTCTGCAAGAAGAAGAGTGTTTGTTTTTTAACGTTTGTTGACTCTTAAAATAAATTGAAGGTGGTGTACGGTGGGGGTGATAGGGGTAACCGACGGTGGTGGAGGTGGTGGGCGGCGGGAGTGGCCGGCGGTGGTGGCTGGCGGTGGGCGCCGATAGTGGGTGGTCTCTGCAGACCTTAGAAAATCCTAGAAGTGGTTGGTCTACATCTGCACCAAGAAGACCTCGCGCGGACATTTTTTAATAAAACGTTTTCGAAGAAACAAACAGCCTACAGATGTCAACATCTGCGCGTAGTCTGCGCGGCGTAGACAAAAGAGGCTGCGCAGACCTTTTATAAAAAAACAAACAAGGCCGTAGTGTATTAGGAGAGTATGTTTCATTAAAAAAAATTATAAGTCCTATTTTAGCGCCTCAAACTTTTAGGGATTTTTTTTTTTACTTATATATTTATGTAATTTGATCTTATCTATGTATTGATATTGTATTATAATCATTGTTGCAAAACTCTCCGAGTACTTTTGACAACTCTTATGAGGAGAAGTTGTCGCTATATGGTCCAAAAATTTAATCATTTTTTTAATTAAAATTTTTAATTTACAAAGCCACAAATAAACCAATAAGATGCTGCTTATTTACTTCTATAATTGCTACAAATCTATTATATATTATATACTAGGTTACTATCCCGTGCATTACACATATTAAATAAAAAATATAACGAATAATTATCAATGAAAATTTTGAAAAATATAGGATTTTTAATATAAAATACGATTACAATTTCGTATGATTTAATATTTTAAGTATTAAAATAATTAATAATATTATTTCTTTAAACACTAACTTTTTTTTTCAAGTTTTTTTTCTTTAAACATTATGTTTCAAATAATTTTTTTGAAAATTTTATAATCTATAATAATTTTTATAAAAAAATGTGTCTTTAGTATTAATATATTTTAATGTATTAAAAAATCTTTTTTATTTTAAAAATGTATTAAAGAATATTTAATATTATTATTTAATATTAGATATTTAATAGGAGAGAGAGACGGGAAATGAAGGTTGAGAAACTCTAAAAACATGACATGTGGCATTAAAAACCTTTGTCTATTAGTATACTAGGTTAGCATCCCGTGTATTACACGAGATGAATAAAAAATATTATTAACTAATAGTTACTAATAAAAATTTCAATTTTATAGGAAGATTTTTTAATATAAAATATGATTAAATATAATTTCATAGATTAGAAAATAAAATAATTATATTATTTTTTAAACATTAATTTTTTCAAAGTTTGTTTTTTTAAATATTTTATTTTGCAAAACTATTTTTAAAAATTCTATATTTCATAATAATTTTTTTAATTAAAAAAATGTGTGTTTTTAATATTAAAATATTTTTATTATTTTGAAAAGGTCTTATTTTTAATTTTAAAATGTGTTAAAAGTATATTTAATATTTAATATATAATATATTTATAGGAGAGAGAGACGAGAAAAAAACATCAAGGTGTTTTAAAAATGTGCCAAGTATCCTTAGAAACATTTATTTCTCAGTTAAGTAAGAAGTAAGATAAGATGTTTTAGGCGGGAAAAGAAGTGCAAGGTGCTCTAGGGATGCGTCATGTGTCCCTAAAAAACCTTGATTTATTAGAGAAGTAAGATCTATTATACTTAATAAATCAAAATAATTGGAGACACTTGTTACAAATCTAGGGTATTTCACACTATTTTTTCCGCTTCTCTCTCCTAATAATTACAAAACTTTAATAATACTAATTATATAATTAGATATTCTTTATACTTTTTTTTAATTTCTAAAGGTTTTAAATATTAAAAAAAATATTATATAATAGTATTAATTACGAATTATATTATATATACCTTTTGTGGTGCACGCATATAATGTATATATGTGTAGGCCTTTAAGAGGCAAAAGTAAAATTGCACTAATTTTAACGTTATTTCAATTATTTTGTGAAAATAACGTTAAAATCATTGGGATGACGATGATCAACTTCAAACGATAACTTTGAGCCGGGGACTCTTTCGGAGCAGCCTCTCCATCTCAATTGGGATAGGGGTAAGGTTTTTGTGTCTATCTTTCCCCCTAGACCCTACTAAAAAGTAGGAATATGCTGGGTAAGGTTGTTGTTGTATACCTTTTATAATTAAAAATGATTTCTTAATATAACAATAAATATTTTAATGTAAAAAACACACTTTTAAAAAAATCAAATTATTATAAAATATGAAAATTTTCCAATAATTTATAACTTATAAAATCTTTTTATAATTTACAAGTCATTATTAGTAACTATTTTTTTTCTTTATTAACTTGTGTAATAATAGATAGCATCTTATAATTTTGTAGAAAATGACATTTTTTTAAAAAAACTTTTTTTAAAAATAATTGTTTAAAAACCAAACTTTGAAAAAGGAATTTTGTAAAATACAGTATTATTATTTTATTTTCTATGTAATGTTGATCATATTTTAAATCAAAAAATCATTTAAAATTTTTAAGTTTATAATATTGAATACTTATTAATTTTTATTTAACTCGTGTAATACACGGGATACTAACCTAGTGTAGATAATAAATCAAAATAAAAGAGGACACATGTCATTAATCTATACTATTGTCACAATAAATTTCATGTTTCTCTTTCTTATTTAATGCATCATACATTAAATAATAATATTAAATATTGAATACACATTTATACATTTTTAAATTGAAATAAAAAAAAAACTTTTTGTTTTCAAAAGCAAAATTATTATAAAATAAGAAATATTGAAAATGGTTTTCTAAAATAATTTTTTTTAAAAAAAAACAAACTTTGTAAAAGTAATATTATTATTTTATTACTTAAAGAATTAAGTTTTTCAAAATTTTTAAGCATATTTTATTTTAAAGAATCGACTTATATTATAAAGATTTTCTTTAATAAATATATATTATTTTTGTATTTAACTCGTGTAAGACACGAGATATTAACTTAATTTGAATAATAAAACTACAACTAAACATAAGAAACTAAAATCCTTTGTTTTCAATAGATACATATTGCGACGACTTGTTGTCGCTATATCTTGAGGATTGTGTTTGTCGTTATATGAGTCGCCTTTGTAGGGTTATATATTTGTAGTATACGTGTATGCTTGCAATCATCCTATTAAATCAGGATATATATATATAAACAAGCACAAAGTTCACTACTTTGAAGTTTAATCATAGCAAGAGAATAGATGCTTTAACCACACACACATATATAGCTTCATGTAACAAGTTGACTTGAAAAGATAAACATGATAACTTTTTGACATATATAATAGTTGCATCACTCCGACCAAGTAATATCCAAATCTCCCCAGTTATTTTCCGATACTCCTAAGGCTTTCCATACAGCTTTTGAAGCATCAACAATATTATTAGGGCAAGGTGGTTGATAGTCATGATCACCATCACATCCCATAGTAGAGTCACACTCATCCACAACCATTGCCTTCACGCTCCTCCCATTTCCATTAATAGTAATAAATTTATGACACCTATCCCCTCCCTTGTACCATCCGGTTGATAGCGCGACAACCGGTGTATCATCAGAGTGATATTGGTTGTCACACTCGGATGGACCACCACCATCACCTCCCTTTTGGAAACTGTTTATTGTAAGTTTTGCTTTAGTAGAACTTGTTACTTCAGGGGAGCATGTATACGTGGTGTAGAATTTACCTTGGACGCAACAATCCGAGTCATTCTCTTGGTTACATTGCCCAGGAGGTGGTTTCTTTCCACGAATACCGCCACTCGGTTTGCAAGTTTGAGCATTTATCTCAAAAGAAATTGTTGTGAGGAAAATGAATAGCAGTGTAAAATGAAACCTCTTCATTCTCTGTTTTTTTTTGTAAGTGGTTCTGTTTTACAAAGTTGTTTGATGTGTAGCAAGGCAAAGTGAATGTGCATTTATAGGGTTTGGCTGAATTGTAAGGCTCGTTTTGTAGTCAATCACCTCAACACTTAATTCACTTTTTTTTATAGAATAAAGTAAGGACCAAAGAGATTATAGCCTAACAATAGCTCCTTAACTTCTCTTATAAAGGTCTTAGATTGGTATGTCACCTAGAGGAAATATTGGTCTAGGTTGATCAAGAGGGTTTTACTAGTTGTGGTTTCCTCATGGACCAGGTGGGCTAGGTCACAACGTTCTGTTTTTCAGGCGGAAGGTTGATCATATGTGACCGGACGTTCGCTATTCAAAAAAACAATAAATAAATAAAGTAAGGTTAATTGCCGTCTCAAGTAATCAACAAATAGACTACAAAGTTGTCCATTATGGAGTTGAATAAAATGCTTTGTTTTTGTCTTTGTCTGTATGGAGGTGTTTTTTTCAAAATACAAATTTGCAGCTTTTGTTTTAATATTAAATATAAATAAAAGCATGTAATATGAATATAACTAGTGGGTTCCCCGCGCCTTGCGGCGGGAAACACGCTATAATTGTGAATATGTTAACGACATCATCTCGTACATAAAAATGCATATATAAAGATGGGTCGCAATGTTTGTCTCTCCAACATAATACGGGAAAAAAATGGTAACCAAAATTTATTAAAATAGTAAAAAATTAAAAACCTAAAATGCGTCTTACATAATGCCACATTGCCACCTAATCAAGATAGATTTGGAAAATACCATTTTGCCTATATGAATACTCCGTCACGACTGAGGGAGCAATATCATGAATATTAAAACATAGACCGAAAAGCTGGACGCGATGGAGGTAAATCTGTCGTAAAACAATAAACCAAACATTCACAAAAACATACGACACTCTCAAAGAATACGAAAGCTAACGTAAGCATGCGCTGCTAAAAATCATAAACGAATAATAAAAAAGTTTTTGTATTCGCAAATTTTAGTGTAAATAAATACGTATATAGGGTTGACAAATAAAACGGAGAAAACATTGTTTATTTAATATAATTTATTTTTTATTATTATTTAATTATTTTTGTTATTACTATTTAGATAAAATAGTCAAGGAAACCTGAAAAACCCAAGAAAAAAGATAAAGGAATAAAAACTTCCATTGTTGGGATTCGAACCATTGACCCTCGGTTTCATATACGTAAGATTCAACCACAGATTACTTAATTTGTTGAAAAATATATATATTTATTTCTTAATTTTAAAGCTGGATCCAAGCACCGAAGCGGATCTTGGAGCAGGTTCCTGTTACTATTCCTAAGATGGTTTTTATATATATTAATAATTTGTTAGGGGCTTGAAGCCATGATGCCATTTTTGTTAGTCATCCTTCCCAATTATGCCTCACAAAATAGGTGGGTTGGGTTAGGTAACGGGTCAGAAAGTATGCGGGTCAAGACGGGTTTTAAGCAAAATCCGTTTGGGTTTAAACGGATCGTTTAAAAAAAACAATCTTGCTCAAGTTAAAATGAGTTGTAGCAAAACAAATAGTTTATTTGAATAGTTTTTAATGATTTTCTCATTAAATATATTATTGATCATTCTTACCTATTGAAATCTATTATGTTCATATGGTTTTTAAGTTACCCGTCTTGACCCGCTTTGTATTAAGGTTTTACCATCTTAACTCATACTATGTCATAATGTTACCCATTTCAACCCAAAATGCAATAATTGTTTGCCCAATTTTATTTATTTATCTTGCTATGGGTCAACATTGCCAGAAATATTTCCAATAATTACAAGCCTGCTAAATCAACAACTTAGCATGTGAAAACTTAATTCATTTTGTAAACTCATAAAAATAGTATTTTTTTTTTTTTGTAAAATTTTCCAGCTTGCAAATCTAGATTTTGTATACGTGTGTAAAGATGTGAAAACTTAATTCATTGATGCACTCATGCACATATAGGCCCAAATTTGATAAAAATTTATTGATGTTTTGGTGTTGCAAAGGTGGCATGGTAAGTGTCAAGATAGTCAAGTACAGTAATAAAGTAAAATGCAAAAATATGTAGATAAAAAGTACTAAAATAGATGAACATGTGGCATGATAAGTATCAACATATTATAATAATAACACATACTAGAGAGCAAGCACATATACATGTACATTGTATGCAAAAGCAGTAAATTTCTCTTATAAATAAGATATGAATGTACATGCCTAAAACATTATTACTTTACATGTATCTTATGTCTTAAAATTCTAGAAAAAAAAACAAAGAAAATCAAAACAACAAAAAAAATGTTCAAAAGAAGATTTAAAGTGATTTGGGGACACTAGAAAACTAAGGGGAGGAGGGAGAGAGAGCCTCCTTAAAACTAGATGGAGTGGGCATAAAGAGCCCACTCCACTTATGTCTAGAGATGCACAAAAAAACCGGTTAACTGAACTTGTACCGGTTCAAAAACGGTTTTTAAACCGGTTATTGCAATCAGTTATAGGTGTTTTGAAAAACCAGCGGTTTAGGATCGGTTTGAGGTTTCAAGAGACCAAACCGGTTAACTGGTTCAAATTACTAAAAAATCGATTATTTGAAGGTTAATCGGTTTCGGTTGTTATACGGTTTCAGTTTTTGAGCTTGAAAAACCGTTTATTAACCGAACCGGTTATTGGAAAAAACCAGTTACTAGCCTTTGACCGATTAACCGGTTCGGTTATTCCAAAACTGGTTTTTGATCGGTTAACCGATTTGAGCACCTCTACCTACGTCCTAGGCCTTGTTTTGTTAAAGTTTCCTCGCAAACACACATATATACTCATAAAAGAGACTTCATAAGAAGATCTTATAGTTAAATAATAACCATAAATTATAAAAAAAAATAATTACATAATTTATAAATTATTTATTTCTTTAGTTCTCAATAAATAAGGAATGTTACACTACGGGGCTGTTTGTTTTCTTGAGAAGAGGTCTTCCCCACCTCTTATGTCTGCCCCGCGCAGACGCGGGCAGACATTGGGGGATGCAGACTGTTTGTTTTTCAGAAGAGGTTTCATTAAAAAACATCTTCCTGACCTCTTCTTGCCTCTTCTTGAGGCAGACATGGTCCAGCCTCTTCTTGCCTCTTCTTACCTCTTCCTCCTTTCTCTCCTTCCCGAATGTCGTTCGTCGTTCACCCCCGACGCCCGCCACTCCACCACCGCAGGCCCTCCACCCCCGACGACGCTGTGGCCACTGGCCAGCTCAACCCTTCCCCCATCGTCGTTCGTCGCCGTCGATGTGCTCAACCCTTCCCGGTCGGCGTTCGTTCGACGTGCTCAACCCTAGGGTTTCTCCTCGTCGTCGTTCGATCGAACCCTAGGGTTTCTCCTCGCCACCATGAGGGTTTCTCCTCCCTTCCCGATCTTTCTCTTCTTCCCGATCGGAGATGTGCGAAACCCCAGACGACGAACCCTAGGTCTTCGATTTCGATTTCACTGGTCGACGGTAATGTGTTCGTTCGGAGATGAGCGCCGGTTGGTGGAGGATCGGAGGTGAGCGGCGGTAGGTGGAGGGGCTGAGCTCAGTTCGACGGTGAGGTTGGTGGTCGATCGGAGATGGTCAGTTCGACGGAGGTTGGGACGGTGGGGTTGGGAAAATGGGAAGAGGTTTTAATTTGATCAGAAAACAAACACCTCCAAAAGCTCTTCTTGCAGAGGTTTGGTCCACCTCTTCTGCAAAAGATGTCTGCAGACGTGGTCCGCAGACCGCAGACGTTTTGCCTCTGAAAAAACAAACACCACCTACGTCTTGTTTCATATACAAAGAACTCTGCAATATTATATAAATAAAAAGGTATGGGCCAAATAATTTACAAACTATGTGATTGATATTTTTTTATTTTATTTTATTTGGTTTTCGTGAAATATGGTTAGTTTCTTGATCTTATATGTTTCTTAAGTCCATATTGTATGGAGTTATGGGCTAATATAGTAATAGGAGAGGGTTCCTAATAAAACTATCATTTTTAAGAAAACTAATAAATCACAATTATTATCAAATAATTTTTTTTCATTTTTTTTATTTCTTTTTATTATAAGATATGAAATGTAAACAAAGAAAAAAAATTAAAAATATGTATTTTAGGTTATTACATATGTGTAACTTGTACGCTACACATACTGATTACATATTACATATAAAACTTTTTAGTTACATATATGTAACTTCATTATCTACATATTTTTTTCTAAAATTTCTTTTTCATTATAACATTTATAACCTTATAATAAAAAATTATGAATTTTTTTTTTGAAAAACTTATTAATTAATATGAGTTTTCTTGGTTTTTTTCTAAAATAATAACTTTTCTTAGATCCTTCCTCTGTAGTAATATATTTATAAAATTATGGGCTCTCAAACACGAGTATAACAAGCAAGGGTCAAAAAGGGTCCACTGACCTTTTCATTGAAATCGTTCTGGGCCTCTGGCATATGCAATAATCATCCATTTGATTAAACCGTTCATTAATAGATTCCATTGATTTTTAGGTTAGTTTTTTTATGATTATTTAACAAACCTACTAAAAGATAATGATTTTTCATTAAACCTTCTTGAAAAATATTAGTTAGATGTGTTTTTAATCTTGTTTTGATTATTTTGTGTTTCTAAACCTAACTAAAGTTGTGTGCAATCTGTTATCATAGTTTGGGTGTTAATTATGATTTCAAGTGCATAATAATTTAAATGGCATCTGCATAAATTCTTAATTATTTCTTGTTCAAGTGAAATCAAAGTCAATGTTTGAGGTAATTTCCCTAGGGGTGTAAACGAATTAAGCCGGCTTGTGAAATACTCGGGATCGGATCGGTAAAAAGATCGAACGAGCCGAGCCTAAACAAGCCCGAGCCCGAGCCCGAGCCCAAAATTATGGCTCATTTAGTTATCGAGCCCGAGCTCGAGGCGGCTCGCGAGTCTAAACGGGCTTTATATTTTTATAGCTTTTATTTATTATATTAAGTGTATATTTATAAAATTAATTATTTTTATATATAAAACTATGATAAATATATTTAAATATTGTATTTTATGTTAAATTTGAAAAGTAAAATTAGAAATATATATTAAATTGGTAATTAAAGTAAATAAATTAAACAATTAAAATACAAACGAGGCGAGCTCGAGCCTAACAATTTTCTAACGAGCCGAGTTCGAGCTCTAGCTCGAGCCCTATTTAGTCTAAACGAGCCAAGCCTTATCGAGCTCATGATTGGCTTGGCTCGTTTACACCCCTAATTATTTCCCAGGCTAGTTTCTACTCTTCTAGTTTGCAATTTTCTTTAATTGTGTTGTAATACTAAATATTAATAACATGACCCTCATTATTATTTATATAATTGATCAATTACTTAAATACTTATTTAGATAGATAATTATATGATTGACATAATTACCCGTACTATCCTAATTAGGTTTTTTCCTTAGGTGTATATACGAGGTGATTAATGCTCTTATTATTGACTATTGTTAACATCACATACGAACTTCTAACCTCTAGAATTTGTAACCCTCTCAAAGGCTCTCCATCATATTTCATCTTTACTATAACCCCTAAACGGGAACCTAATCGAATCTGGTATTGTCAAGAGTTATGTCAGGAATAAACATTGCAATTACTGAATTCACATGTCTTGTCCATATTATTATTATTGTTATTTGTATACATGTTTATTAATCTAATCATAGGAATCAATCAACATGTGTTACAATTATGTGAGGTTCTTTGTTCGTTACATTTTGTTGAACTTCTCTCAATGATAGCTATGGTTGCGGAAATCATTAAGCGTTGTCAGGCCGGTTGACTGAAAGTTGCAAGTGCTCAACCTAGACATAGGGTATGTACTCAGACATGGTACTTTATAGATAAATTAATTTTCAGGACACTTTATATATGTCAAATATTATTAATTTCCAAGAAACAATTAATTTTTTTAACTATATCATGTATAAACTTTTAGTTAATTGTTGTCAGTTCTAAGTCGGTTAAAAGAATTATAACAATGGCTTTTGGAAAACAACCTCAGATGTTTATTTCGTTTTGGCCCCTTAAAAGGGTAGAGCCGCATCCATGTGCTAGTTGGATCCAAAGAGAAATGATAGAATGGTGGTGTAACATTTAGAGTTTGGTTTTTTAAAAATCGAAGTTGGAATGAGGTAATGTAATGATTGACGGAAATAAATTGGTTTTGAAGATGTAATTTGCTTTTGAAATAAATTTTTGTGTGCAAGAAATAAGTTTTTGTGTGCAGGTAAACATGTAATTTGGTTTTGAAGACACTAGCTAATTTGGTATAAGGTAATGAATTGATCAACGGAATGGGATAGATAATGAAATGAAATGGACAAGGTAAAGAAACTGACAATTACTATTTTACTATCTTGTTTGGTTATCTTGTGTAATGAAATGAATGATTACTTAAGTTGTTTGGTAGAAATGAAAACATGAAAGAATGAAATACAATTTACGAGTCGGGTCTTAGTTTAGGTTATATGTCAAGTCAAGGGTCGAGTCATGGTTCGAGTCTTTGTACATGTTATGGGTTGGGTCAACGTTTGGGTTATTGGCCGGGTCATGATTTGGGTATGGTCAAGTGATTGTTCAGCTCATGGTACGGGACTTGGTTCGAGTCATGGTTTAAGTCTTGAGTTGATTCATCATACAAGCAAATGGTCAATCATGGATTGAGTCGGGTAATGGTGGTTCATAGGTTAGGTCATGATTTTGGTTATTGATTGAGTCTTGAATTCAATCAAAGTCTTTGTAAAAAATAAGATTGAATTAAAAAATAATAATTCCATCCCTTGAAGGAATAAAATAATAACACTACTCACCTAAGGAATTAAAATCACTAAATTAGAGGGAATCACAATCCTTGTAGAATAGTGTATTCTATCCTTTGTCAAAGCCAAATATGTTTAATTTTAGTGTAATGACTCATTATATTCCATTTTGTATTCATTCTATATCATTTTGATAGGTTTACGGCTTTATTTCTACTTGGTGAGCCGGCATATATATTTGATGAGCCATACCTCTTTGTGTTGGCGCCACGATTTTAGCCATAACAAACTTATAACTACCCCAGTTTACTTATGATATCTAATTAATGTGACATAGTCATATAAAAATAATATAAAGTTTAATTTAATATTCTTTCATATAAGAGCAGATTGAACGAAATGACTCATCAGGTTGTCCTTACTAACTTTTAATCTCTTATTATTGCAAATTTTAGTGAAACATATCTAAATATTTATCATTGTACATGAGACGCACTTAAAAGTGTATTTTATTTCTTTTATTTATTCACCAATCTACGTTTTCTACATTACTCCATATTTTATTATGTGTGTGTTTTCAAGCAACCTATTAAATCAGGCTAAATATAAACATACACAAAATTCATTACTTAGAAGGTTAATCATAGAGATTACATGGTTTAACCACACACACACACATATATATACGATATATATAGCTTCACGTAACAAGTTAACTTGAAAAGAAGAACATGATAACTTTTTAACATATATAAGAAATGCATCACTCTGACCAAGTAATATCCAAATCTCCCCAGTTATTTTTCGATACTCCTAGGGCTTTCCAGACAGCTTTTGAAGCATCAACAATATTATTAGGGCAAGGTGGTTGATAGTCATGGTCACCATCACACCCCATAGTAGAGTCACACTCATCCACAACCATTGCCTTCACACTCCTCCCATTTCCATTAATAGTAATAAACTTATGACACCTATCCCCTCCCTTGTACCATCCGGTTGATAGTGCGACAACGGGTGTATCATCAGAGTGGTATTGGTTGTCACACTCAGATGGACCACCACCATCACCTCCCTTTTGGAAACTGTTTATTGTAAGTTTTGCTTTAGTAGAACTTGTTACTTCAGGGGAGCATGTATACGTGGTGTAGAACTTACCCTGGATGCAACAATCCGAGTCATTCTCTCGGTTGCATTGCCCAGGAGGTGGTTTCTTTCCACGAATACCGCCACTCGGTTTGCAAGTTTGAGCATTAATTTCAAAAGAAGTTGCTGCGAGGAAAATGAGTAGCAGTGTAAAATGAAACCTCTTCATTCTCAATTTTTGTTCGTAAGTGGTTCTTATTTAAAATGTTGTTTGATGTCTAACAAGGCAAAGTGATTGTGCATTTATAGGGTTTGGCTGAATTGTAAGCCTAATTTTGTAGTCAATCACCGTAACACTTAATTCACCTTTTTTTTATAAAATATAGTAATGACCAAAGAGTTTTTAGCTAATAGTAGCTTCTTAACTTCTCTTATTAAGATATTAGGTTAATTGGAGTCTCACATAAAACAAATATTATTCTGGGTTAAGCCAGAGGGTTTACTAATTGTGATTTCCTAGTGAGTCAGATGGATTAGGTCACCACGCTCTGTTTTTCAGACGGAAAGATGATCTACTTTTCAAGGTGATCACGCCGATCTTTTGATTTAAAAAAAAAAACAATAAATAAATAAAGTAAGGTTGATTGCCGTCTCAAGTAATCAACAAATAGACTACAAAGTTGTCCATTATGGAGTCGAGTAAAATGCTTTGTTTTTGTCTGTCTGTATGGAGCAGTGGCGAACCCTGAAAATTTTTTCATGGGGGGCGAAAAATTTTTATGGTCATTTGAGGATTGCTATATAATAATTTTTTTTCTCTTTATTCAGATCGGGTTAGGTTGAATCGTGTCGGATCATGTTAAAAAAACAAACTTAATTTCATATATAAAAACATAATAAAAATACACTATATTTAAAGTTGTTCTTATGTCTGGTAAAGTATGAGGCTTTGGTTGTGTTAGGTAGCGGGTCAGAACGGATGCGGGCCAGGATGGGTGCAGGTTAGGATGAGTTTTAATGAAAATTAGTTTGGGTTTAAAAGGATCATTTTAAAAAACTTCAATTTTGTTCAAGTTAAAGTGAATTGTAACTAAACAAATTGTTTAATTGAATAATTTTTAGTGATTTTCTAATCAAATATAATACTGATCATTCTTATCCGTTTAAATCCATTATATTCACATAATTTTAAAGTTATCCATCTTATCACGCGTTGTGTTAAGGTGGTAGTCATATCAACCATTTGAAGTTATGATTTATGTCATATGGTTACCCATTTCAACCCAATATACAATAATTGTTTACAAAATGTTCGCATTTATCTTGTTATGAGTTAAGATTGTTAGACATAGTTGTTCCTATTGAGTTTTATTTTTAAAAGTATATCCAAAACAACATCTATGGAGACTTTTTTAAGTATCTCTTTATCAAAAAAAACAAGTATACCTATCACTTAAATTCTCAACATAAGTCCAATTATTCAAAGTTAAGGGGGGCAATTGCAGTTTTTGTTTAAATATTAAATATAAATATAAGCATGTCATATGAATATAATATGTAAGGGGTTTGATGCCATGATGCCATTTTTGTTAGTCATCCTTCCCAATAACATTTTTGTGAAATTTTCTAGCATGCAAATCTATTTCGATTTTGTATGCGTGTGTAAAGAGGATCAGGTGGAAAAAATGGTCTAACGTAAAATATTTATATGGCTATTGATGCGCAGATATGTCCAAGTTTGATAAAAATTTATTGATAATTGATAAGGTAGTCAAGTAATATAAGTAAAATGCAAAAATACGAAGATAATAACTACTAAAATAAACGAACTTGTGACATCAACATATCATAATCATAACACATATATTACAGAGCAAGCACAAATAAACGTACATTGTAGGCAAAAGGAGTTAAAGTTCTCTTGAAAATAAGATATGAATCTACGTGCCTAAAACATTACTATTTTGCATATATATCTTATGTCTTAAAAGAAGAAAATCAAAACAAAAAAAAATAAGATGCCCAAAATAAAATTTAAAAGTGATTTGGTGAGAAAACTAGGGGAGGAGGTAGAGAAAGCCTTACAAGAGGGGTCCAATTATACGTACGTCACCCTCTCTGTGAGACGTCACATAGTTGTCACATATACGGCCTGTATAGCTCTATATGTCCGTATAAAGTCAGTTAAACCGACAAAAGTTGTAACTACTGACGTGTAAGAATGATGGGTTCCTATACGGGTAGTATAGTTTGAATCATTTTGAATCTATATGGACTATATAGAGCTATACGGCCGTATAAGTCGTGTAACCGACAGATGTCTGACAACTTTATAACAAAACAGTGTTATATGACCCGCAAAAAGTACCCTGATATATAAATAACCGGTGGTAATGTACAAATAGGGGAGCCTATAAGTGGCATAGATTGCTGCCACTCCACCTACGTCCTAGGCCTTGTTTTGTTAAAGTTTCTTCACAAACACACAAATATATACCCATAAAAGAGACTTCATAAAAAAATCTTATAGTTATATCATAACCCATAAAAACTAAAAAAAAAACTAATTGCATAATTTTTAAATTATTTATTTCTTTAGTTCTCAATAAATAAGGAGGGTTACGCTACCTCTTGTTTCATCTACATAGACCTCTGCAATATTATGTATAACTAAAAATATGTTATGGTATTCATTTTATCCAAACTATTTATGTATAATATAAATAAAAAGGTATGGGCTAAATAATTTACAAACTATGTGATTGTTTTTTTTTTTATTTTATTTTGGTGGGCAAAAAACCCGAAACTGGAACCCGCAGCTACAGCCACTCGAATTTTCGATATTCCTTTTTATTTCTCATCAAACGAATGGCATCTTCTCCCCAGGAATTTCAATTGCGCTCATATTCATCACTGAACTTTAAGGTGTATGAAGTTTATGATATTCCACGATCAATACAACTGGCTGAATCACAACCCGAACCGAAACCTGAAACGGTCATACCCGAACCTGTGGGTACAAAAGGGTCCGGTTTTTCAAACAAACTAAAACCGGAACCGAAATCGGAACGGAAAACCAGAACAGCTGGTTCCACATGTACCCGGCCAAAAACCGAACCGGAACCAGCTAAAAGCCAATCGGAACTGGTTATAACCCGGAACCGAAACTGGGCTAATATAGTAATATATTTATCGAACTATGGGCTCTTAAACACGAGTGTAGTCCACTGGTCTTTTCATTGAAATTGTTCTGGCACATGCAATAATTTTCCATTTGATTCAACCGATCATTGTTAGATTCCATTGATTTTAGGTTAGTTTTTTTTTTATGATTATATAACAAACCTACCCGAAGATAATTATTTTTCATTAAACCTTCTTGAAAAATATTAGTTATAATTGTTTGTAATCTTGTTTTGATAATTTTTTTTGATAACCGTGAGGGTCACTTACGTAAACCCTTGGGTCCTCCTCCAATACCCGACTAATCGGGAGGAAAAGGTAAAGCACGACCACAAACAACCAGGTCGGTGTCCTCCAAGGAAAATGGCCTCAAGTTAGAATTGAACTTGAGACCTTTAGGTTGTCTCTCATCAATTTAACCACTACACCATTTTCTTGGAAGTTTTGATTTGATAATTTTGTGTTTTTAAACCTAATTAGGCTGTTTGGTAGAATCTGTATCATTAAGTGCTGAACCAGTAAGAGGTCTGAACAAATAAGAGGCTCTGAACCAGTTAAGTGCTGAATCAATAATATTGTTTGGTTGGAACCCTGAATGAATATAACCCAAAAAAAACCCTTTTCCCCCTAATCGTCGATCAATTCCCCCCTATTCCAATCCTCAATCAAAAAACCTATTCCGATCCCGTGCAACCCCGCCGGCAACCTCACATGCGGCAGCGGTCGAGCAACGACGGTGAGCTTCATCCCCACGCGGTGTTGTTAAGCAGTAAGCCGGACCCTACGCGGTAAGCCAAACCCTACGCGGTGGTGTTAAGCGGCAGCGGGGGGTGCAGGAGGCGGTGGTGTTTATGGCGGCAGTAGGTCACGCGGCGGCCGGAGGTTGAAGGAGACAGTGGTGTTAAGCAGCAGCGGGGGTGAAGGAGACGGTGGTGTTTATGGCGGCAATAGGTCACGCGGCGGCCGGAGGCGGCAGCGGGGGGGTGAAGGAGACGCCAGAGGTTGAAGGAGACGGTGATTGAAGGAGACGCGGGGGTGGAGTTCGTCGATCGCAGGAGAGTTTGAGACATGTGCTGAACCATTCAGACTCCATTTCCAGCTTAACCATTCAAAGGTGTGATGAACCATTAAGAGGTGAAATAAAATTGAAACAAACACCCTTGTGTCTAACCGGTTCAGACCTTACCTCTTATTGGAATCATTAAGAGGTAAATAAAAACCCCTAAGTTGTGTGCATTCTGTTATCATAGTTTGGGTGTTAATTATAATTTCAATTTTCTAATTTCAAGTGCATATTAATTGAAATAGCATCTACATAAATTCTTAATTATATTTTGTTCAAGTGAAATGAAAGTCAATGTTTAAGGTAATTTCCCTCGTTAGATTCTACTCTTCTAGTTTCACTTTTCTTTTAACTATGTTACATTAATGTGGGGTTCTTTGTTCATCAACATTGCATTTTGTAAAACTTCTCTCAAAGGTAGCTATGTTTGCGGAAATCGCTAAGCATTGTCAGGTCGGTTGATCGAGAGTTGCAAGTACTCAACCTAGACATAGAGTATGTACTCAGACATGGTAATTTATAGAGAAATAAATTTTCAGGAAACTTTATATATGTCAAATATAATAAATTTTCAAGAAACAATTTATTTTTTAACTACATCTATAAATTTTTAGTTAGTTGTTGTCGGTTCTAAGTCAGTTAAAGGAATTATAACAATGGTTTTTAGAAAAGAAACTCATATGTTTATTTCGTTTTGGCCCCTTAAAAGGGTAGAGCCGCATCCATGTGCTAGTTGGATCCAAAGAGAAATGATAGAATGGTGATGAAACATTTAGAGTTTGGTTTTCTAAAAATCAAAGTCTGTGAGCATGCAGGGGAAATAAATTGATTTGTGCAATAAATAAGTTTTTGTGTGCATGTAAAAATGTAAATTGGTTTTGAAGGTACAATTTGGGGATGTTTGGTACGAGGTAATGGAATGAACGATGGAGTGGAATAGATGATGAAATGGAATGGACAAAGGAAAGAAACTGACCATTACCATTTCACTATCTTGTTTGGTTACCTTATGAAATGAAATGAATGTTTACTTAAGGTTGTTTGGTAGACATGAAAACATGAATGAATAAAATACAATTTACGAGTCGGGTCGCAGTTTATGTTATATGTTAAGTCATAAGTTGGGTCGTTGTTCGAGTCTTTGTACATGTTATGGGTTGGGTCAAGGTATAGGTTACTAGCCAGGTCATGATTCGGGTAGGGTCAAGTGATTGGTGAGCCGATATACATATTTAATGAGGCATGCCTCTTCGTGTTGGTGCCACAATTTTAGCCATAACAAACTTACAACTACCCT
Source organism: Mikania micrantha (assembly GCA_009363875.1). Classification (NCBI taxonomy): domain Eukaryota; kingdom Viridiplantae; phylum Streptophyta; class Magnoliopsida; order Asterales; family Asteraceae; genus Mikania; species Mikania micrantha. The sequence continues at coordinate 49,029,690 of CM018689.1, read as the reverse complement.
AATTAACTTATGATATCTAATTAATGTGACATAGTTTGATAGTCATATAAAAATAATATAAAGTTAATTTAATATTCTTTCATATCATAGTAGAATGAACCAAATGACTCGTCAGGTTGTACTTACTAACGTTTTAATATGTTATTATTGCAAATTCTAATGAAACATATCTAATTTTTTATCAAATGTACATTAGATGCACTTAAAAGTGTATTTTCTTCTTTTATTTACTCACCAATCTATGTTTTCTACAATATTGCTTCATATTTTATTATGTGTATGTTTGCAACCAACCTATTAAATCATGCTAAATAAAAACATACACAAAATTCATTGCTTAGAATTTTAATCATAGAGAATACATTGTTTAACCACACATATATGATATATATAGCTTCACGTAACAAGTTAACTTGAAATTTGAAAAGAAGAACATGATAGCTTTATAACATATATCAGAGTTGCATCACTCTGACCAAGTAATATCCAAATCTCCCCAGTTATTTTCCGATACTCCTAAGGCTTTCCAGACAGCTTTTGAAGCATCAACAATATTATTAGGACATGGTGGCTGATAGTCATGATCACCATCACACCCCATAGTAGAGTCACACTCATCCACAACCATTGCTTTCACACTCCTCCCATTTCCATTAATAGTAATAAACTTATGACACCTATCCCCTCCCTTATACCATCCAGTTGATAATGCGACAACTGGTGTATCATCAGAGTGGTATTGGTTGTCACACTCGGATGGACCACCACCATCACCTCCTTTCTGGAAACTGTTTATTGTAAGTTTTGCTTTAGTAGAACTTGTCACTTCAGGAGAGCATGTATACGTGGTGTAGAACTTGCCCTGGACGCAACAATCCGAGTCATTCTCTCGGTTGCATTGCCCAGGAGGTGGCTTCTTTCCACGAATACCGCCACTCGGTTTGCAAGTTTGAGCATTAATTTCAAAAGAAGTTGTGAGGAAAATGAATAGAAGTGTAAAATGAAACCTCTTCATTTTCTATTTTTGTTTGTCAGTGGTTCTTTTTACAATGTTGTTTGATGTGTAACAAGGAGGGTGATTGTGCATCTAGGGTTTGGCTGAATTGTAAGACTAGTTTTGTAGTCTATCACCTTAACACTTAATTCACCTTTTTATAAAATACATAAGGTTGATTGCCGTTGAAAGTAATCTATAAATTGACTACAAAGTTGTCCATTATGGAGTTGAGTAAAATGCTTTGTTTTTCTCTTTGTCTTTGTCTGGTATGGAGGTTTTTTTTCAAAATACAAAATTGCAGTTTTTGTTTAAATATAAAATATTATATATAAATATAGGTATGTCATGTAGAGGTGCTCAAACCGGTCCGGTTTGGTCAACGCATAGTCAAAACTGGTTTGGTGAAAACCGGTTCGGTTTGGAAACCGGTTTGGAAGATTGAGGATGTCAAACCTATAGAACCGGTTTGGACCTGTTTGAAACCGGTTTGGAGGGCTTGAAACCGGTTTGGAGGGCTTGAAACCGGTTTGGAAGATAAGGATGTCAAACATATTCCAAACCTACGGTTCGGACCAGTTTGGAAACCGGTTTGGGTGAAACCGGTTTGAGATCAAGATAGGACCAGTTTGGAAATTGGTTTTTTCAAACCAAACCGGTTTGGTTGTGCAACTCTAATGTCATGGGAATATAATATGTATGGGGTTCGAAGCCGTGATGCCATTTCTGTTAGTCATCCTTCCCAATAATAAAAAGCGAGCTAAATCAAGATTTTTTTTTTTAATCAAGAACTTAGCATGAGAAAACTGAATTCATTTTGTAAACGCATATAAAAGAATATTTTTTTGTCAAATTTTCTAGAATGCAAAGCTATTTCGCAAAAAAATAATAATAATAATCAAAAAGAAAATCTAAAAGTGATTAGGTGAGAAAGCTGGCTCTCACGCTATGCTCACAAATTCTAAGGAGATAAAACAAAGAAAATAAATAAAAATAAGACATGTTTGTGTTCATGGATTTTATTTAACGAATGAAAGGAAATAAAAATAAAAAATGTATTCTCAAGTTTCACTTAAGAAAATAAAGAAAATGAAATGGAAGGAAATCTAGACTAAATTATGTAGTTTTTTCTTTTCCTTACGATTTGAAAGGAGATGGAAGGAAATATTTTCAGTTTTTTCTTTTTCTTTCCTTTCATTTCAATCCTTAAATTAACTCGGGTGTGTGGCGTTAAGGTGGCATAGATTGCCACTCCACCTAGCTCCTTGTTTGGTTGAAGTTTCTTTCACAAACACACAAATAAACACACAAAAGATAGTTCATAAGAAAATCTTATAGTTTTATAAAAACTAATTACATAATTTATAAATTATTTTCTCTTTTAGTTCTTAATACGAGAATGATGAGTGTTACATATACACAACACTACGTCTTGTTTCATTCATATACATAGAACCCTGCATTATGTATAACTAATAACATGTTATGGTATTCATTTGATCCAAACTATTTATATATAAATAAAAGGTATGTGTCAAATATTTTAGAAATATAAATAAAAGGTATGGGCCAAATAATTTAGAGATATAAATAAAAGGTTAAAGGTATGCGCCAAATAATTTAGAAACTATTGTAAGGAGTAATGGGCTGATATATTTATGAAACTATGGGCTATGGGCTCTCAAACACGAATGTAACAACCGAGTGATAAAGATTAATAAATTATCCATCAATCATTTCATCATCTGAATTTGTCGAATTTTATATATAAAGTTGAGAGTTAAAAAAATAAATATGAATTAGACCCTAAGTTTTAGTTGATGATAACTTTGTAATAGTCTTTTAACTAAAAGGTTCTGGTTATGCTCAGAAATGTCGTTATGTGGGTTCATGGCTGATTTGAGCCGAAAGAATTAATCCAAACTAATGCTAAATAAATGTGATATACTTACGAACCTTGGATTATGTTAAACTAAATAGATTTGTTATCCAAAGAAAGCGTCATAAGTCATTAAATCGTTAATCAATAGTTATGACTATACTAAGTTGTTGAAGTGTATTTTAGTAATGACTACTTTTGTTTATTTTTTATCAAGTTTCTCCACCTTCTTTAAACGTTTATAATATTTACATACGACATTATTTTTTTTGAAAAAAAATACCAGGAGTATAGTGTGGGTAGAGGAAAAAAAATTGTTTTTTCAATTTATTTTGTCTTTTGTACATGTTATTGTGTTTTTTGTGTTTCCTGCTTAATGCTGTGTTTTTTTAACAATTTAAACCACAATAATGTTGCAGATTACATAATATCATGCAACGAATACACAATGACTTTTTAAAAAGGGTCAATTACATATACACTCTTGCTAAAACTTTTTATTATATATTTACCCAATAATAAAACTAAATTACATATTTCCCCTTTCTAAACCAAATATATTACATATTTATCCATTTCATTAAAAAAAACATTATGTATTTCCTATTTTACCCTTAATGAACCAACTAAAAATGATTTACATATTTCTCCTTACTAAGGGACAATTTGGAATATAGGGATATTTGTAATTTTACTTTAATATTGAGGATATATGTAATTTGGGTGTTTAGTAAGGGGATATGATATTATCCCTTTTAAAAAGACATAATGACCTGTAAAATACATAATTACTTGTAATGAAAACACAAAAAAAATGATTCTACACAAATGTTTAAAAAAGACACAATGAACTTAATTTTTTTTATTTTTTATAACATCATTATATTAATTTTAAAGATAAGAATACTCGTTTTTATGATACATTTTCTTAAAAAAAATTAATATTATATGTAAAACTTATGAACAATTAAAAAAGACGTCAAGAAAGTGGTCATGACCTAAGATAAACTATTAATTAGATATCCCCCTGCCCCTGTCCCTCCCTCCCTCTTTACTATTTAATTAGATACTTAGGTGGTGTTTGTTTTTCTACAAAAGAGCTTCTAAACCTCTTTTGTCTGCGCCCCGCAGACCATGGGCAGATGTAAAGTGTTTGTATTTCCAAAGATATTTCATTAAAAAATGTCTGCGAAACATCTTTTTTTTTGCAGACATAGTTCAACCTCTTCTTGAATCTTCAAACTTCTTCTAGGTTTCTCCCTTCCATTCCCGCACCCCATCTCCGTCTCTCCACCATCAGCGAGCTGCTCCATCGCCGCTCCTCCACAGCCGTTCCCCCCCTGCCGTCACCCCCACCACCATCGCCCCCCCCAGTTGCGCCCTCCAAAGCCATGCCCTCCACAGTCGCCGCTTTCCACAGTCGTCGCCCTCCATAGCCGCGCCTCACACCGCCAATCGCGACGCCCCCTCAAGCCACCGCCGCCGTCGTCACCCCTGGTTTAATCGAGGGTTCAATCTAGGGTTCGCCCCTTTTCCGGTCGTCCTCGATCGAAGGTTCGCCCCTTCTCCGGTCATCGCACGTGATGGGGTGGGGCTAAGATTTCTGCATGACGGTGGGGAAGAGTGACGGTGGTGGGGAAGGGTGACAGTGGGGAAAAGGTTTTGAAAATGTTTTGAAAAACAAACCCTTTTCTTGCAGAAGTTTGGTCCACGTCTTCTGCAAAAGAGTTCTGCAGACGTGGTCCGCAGACTGCAGATGTTTTACCTCTTAAAAAACAAACACCACCTTAGTATTTTATTTCAGAATTATTTTTTGAAATTCTTTGTTTTTCTATTTTCTAATAATTTTTTTACTAATATAACATTGTAACATGTTTTTTATTTATGTTCAAATGGTTAAACAAGGTTAGTGTAACAATTTTTTATTGATATTTTATTTTCCTAAATCACCTATACGGCTTTACGTTTGAGTTTCGATTTAAGTCGACATTTATTAAATATTGACTTGATCTGTTAATTGTGTTCTTCCTCGTTTAATATTATAGTTATACAACTTATATATATATATATTTGTTTTCATGTTTCTAATGCTCATTTTTACAGTAGTAAAACACATTTATGTTCGAATAAATTGGCCCGATTACTGGCGCGAAGCACGAGTATATCCCTAGTTTATAAAACATATTAAACAATGCCAAATCTTCCCATTAGGGGTGTTCAAAAAATTCGAAATTCAAGAAAAACCAAAAGCCGAAAAAATCCGAAATCCTAATCAGATGGGATATCAGATATACAAAAACTTGTTTATTCGGATCAGATATTCAAATTAAATCCGAATAACCCGCATAAATCTTGTTTTATTCGTGTTGTTCAGATGAAAAAAAAGTTTATTCGGGCTTTCAGATAGACTTGGATTAGATTGAAAATTTTTGAATTCGGGTCGGGTTGAGTTTCGGGTATAGTCTTAAAATTTTCTAACCCGAATAAACGTTATCCTGATGAACACTTCTATACTTGTGAATATGATAGTTGAATACCAAGAAACTCAAGGGGGCAAGGTGTCAACCGCCTAAACTTGCTCCCTTTGTCTCTGTTCTTCGTCCCTGTAATCGAACCTTCTGCTTCACTAAGCAAAATCCAAATCAAGAAAACCCAAACTTTACTTCCCACACACAACGATCACCCAATTCGATCCATCAAACATGGCAGAATTCTTGGATTTAGAAACCCAAGACGCTGTGCGGATGCCATGGAACGTTCTCCCCGGCACCAAACAAGAAGCCGCTCAATGCGTCATCCCAATCTCCGCAATCTACACTCCGATCAAACCCTTACCGGAAACCACCCCTCTCCTGCCGTACTCCCCGTTACGATGCCGGAATTGCCGGTCGGTACTCAACCCATTTTCCATCGTCGATTTCTCCACCAAAATCTGGATCTGTTCATTCTGTCTCCACCGGAATCACTTCCCCCATAACTACCAATCGATCTCCGACGACAATCTCCCGGCAGAGCTCTTCCCGCACTACACAACAATCGAATACGAGCCCCAAAATGAAAGACCCATTTCGCAATCGATCCCTCCGGTGTTTTTCTTTGTGATCGATACTTGTATGATCGAGGAAGAAATTGGGTTTTTGAGATCAGGGCTTTCGAGGGTGATTGGGGAAATTGGGGGGAATTCACTTGTGGGTTTGATTACTTTTGGGAGGTATGTTTGTGTGCATGAATTGGGGTTTTTTGGAAGGATTCCTAAGGTTTATGTGTTCAATGGAGCTAAGGAGATTACCAAAGATCAGATTTTGGAGCAGATGGGTTTCTTTTTGAAGAAACCGAGACCTGCTACAGGTGTTGTTGCTGGTGTTAGAGATGGGCTTTCACAGGAGAGTATTAACAGGTTCTTGCTGCCTGCTGCAGATTGTGAATTCGCTCTAAATTCGGTATCATACTATTTGACTTACTTTGTAAACTTTATATTAAGTAACTGATGTATTAGCAATCTTAGATTTGTTATGTTAAATTGGTTTTATGGATCATGTTCACGGTAGTAGTTGAATGGATAGGCCCATTCTAGGTGCAAAGGGTGAGCCTTGAGTTTAGTGACAAGCCACACTTATAAACATGCTATTTTTAGGAATTTTTGACATATTTTATAAATTGGTTTGATGGATGCAAGCCGCTTTTGATGCGCCTAGGTGCCTAGGCGCACACGTTGGTTACTTGGTTTCAAAAATAGGTGTGAGTCGCTCACAGTACAATGCCTCAAGGCTCAACACCATGAGGTGTGCATTTGGGTTACATTGGTCAGGATTGGCGTATGTAGGAGGGTAATATGTGGAAACAACCAATGGATGAAGTGATTATGAATAGTTTACATAATAAAAGGACCAATATGTAAAAAAGTTGAGACATGCAGCTGTTGGTTGTACATAAATCTTATTTGGTTATACACAAAGCAACACGCCAACACCTCGCACATGCGAGGCTCCTGTCTCATGCCTCAGGCCTTAGCACCTTGGCCTTTTAGGCCTAAACACCTCAAAGCACCTTGTGCTTTTTGAAACCAAAGCTCGCTTTTGAATACTATGAGTAGAGCTTCAGTTATCCATATCATTTTGTAATATAAGTTGATCTTATATCAGGTATTGGATGAGCTTCAAAAAGATCCATGGCCAGTTCCTGCTGATCAAAGGGCACCAAGGTCAACTGGAACAGCTTTGACTGTGGCTGCTCATCTGTTGGGAGTATGTGTCCCTGGTTCTGGGGCTAGAATTATGGCATTTTTGGGTGGGCCAGCAACCGAAGGGCCAGGTTCCGTGAGTATTCTAGTCACCCATTCTTGCAACATTAATCTGTTGTTAATTATCTAAAATGCGCCGATTGTTACATGAGTTCTAAATTCTTTTGCACTTTTATATTCAGATTGTATCAAAAGTCTTGTCAGAACCTATTCGTTCTCACAAGGATTTAGATAAAGATGCTGCTCCTTATTTTCACAAAGCAGTGAAGTTATATGAAGAACTTGCAAAGCAGCTTGTACATCAAGGACATGTGCTTGATGTGTTTGCTTGTGCTCTTGATCAGGTGATTAATTTTTGCAAATCTTGTTTTATCAGTTTTCACAAATGTACATCTTCAAAACTTATTTGACAATTTGTTCCTTATAGGTTGGGGTAGCTGAACTCAAAGTTGCAGTTGAAAAAACTGGAGGGCTTGTTGTGTTAGCAGAAAGCTTTGGACATTCGGTTTTTAAAGATTCTTTGCTGCGTATTTTTCAATCTGATGACAATCATTTGGGTCTATCATCAAAGTAAGGTTTGATTTAAAATCTTGCCAGCTGTAACTTGAATGGCATGACAATTTTAGCATAGATTTTTTTTTCTATTCAGTAATTGCAAATCTGTTGAAACTTTTGCTTTGATGAAGTTACAAAAACACCAAATTTTGACCAAATGGATCCCCTTTTAAAAGAATACGTGGTTTGAACCTTTACTGAAACCAGACCATCTCAACTTGTACTAAAAATGACCTGTTCTGACCCATTTCCTATCCAACTATCTTGCCACTAGGGGTGTAATTGTGTAAAGGAGCCGATCTGAGCCTGAGCTCATTAAGGCTCGAGTTTGGCTCGTTTTGACTTAAGAGAGCTCGAGATTGGCTCATTAAGAGCTTTATTTCCAAAACTCAAGCTCGGCTCATAAAAAAATTTCTAAGCTCGGCTAGTTTATTTTTCAATTTTTCAAATTTTCAATTTATTTATTTTTATTATTAATTTTATATATGTTTATAATTATATCTCCAGATATATCATAAAATATATGTTTAAATATATTTATCATAATTGTATATACAAAAATAATTAATTATATAAATTTAATAGAATATATAAAAAATAGATAAATAAAAAGCTCATTTAGGCTTGTGAGCTGGCTCAATCTCGATATGTGAATCTCGAGCCCGGGCTTGATAACTAAATGAGCCATATTTTTGGGCTCGAGCTCCGGCTTGTATAGGCTTGGCTCGTTCGAGCTTTTTACCAATCCAATCCCGAGTAGCTCACGAGCCGATTTGATTCGTTTACACCCCTACTTGCCACCTCTAACATGAGGGTGTTAAGGTTTTAACAAATTATTTTACTAAATGGTACAGTATAGACACTAATTTTTATTTTTTATGCCTTATTATATGCAGTGGTATATTTGAGGTAAACTTTTCAAAGGATATCAAGATTCAGGGCGTTCTTGGTCCATGTGCTTCACTTGACAAGGTTAATATAGTGTTCTGGTAATTTTGGACTTTTTATCAGCTATATAATATGGTTGACTGATTATTATTTTTGTGCAGAAAGGTCCGTTATGCTCTGACACTACTATCGGTCAAGGGGGCACTACTGCATGGAAGATGTGTGGGCTTGATAAATCTACTTCACTCTGCTTAATATTTGACATCGTGAAGAAGGAAACCCCCGATGTTATTGGTCAAGCAGCCAACGATCAGTTTTATTTCCAGTTTTTGACTTAGTATGTGCTTATTAATTATTTAAAGAGTAGTTGAGGCGGTAAAAACGGTTGGGTTGAGTAATGGGTCGTGATAACAATAGTTTATTATTGCTTGGGAATGGGTGGCTTGGGCTGACCTCTTAACAGTTTTCTTTTCATTTATTTCAGCTTTATATATAATTATTATGCTAAATATGATTACTAGAGTTATGTTATTACAATGATAATCTAAAGCAATGTAGGATGTTTTATGCATTTAAATACACTTCAAATAAAATTTTCCTTGCATTGTCAACCCATTCGTTCAATTTGACACATTTTTGTATTACTTTGATCCTTTACTCTTTTCAGCTTAACCCATTTTACACATATTCATGTAAATTGGTTGAGATTGTTGCCAGTTATGAGCCTCTTTAAATTAAGTAGGACTATCAATAACCTGTTATTTACAATTTGGTCCAGTTATCAGCATAGCAATGGACAAATGCGGCTTCGAGCCACTACCCTATCTAGAAGATGGGTCACCGGACCTGGAAACATACAGGCAAGCTTGTTCTTTAATCCTCTTTGATGTTTTGCAAGAGTCTTGAGTTTTTGTTGTACCATAATTTTGTTTTCTTTTTGTAAAAATGTTTTTGTGTTCTTGATCGTACCAAATTATAATTTATACATGATACTATAATTTCTTATATCCCTTTCAAAACTAGGTATAATATTTACCATGGTTGTAGAAGTCGCTAGGCGCTAGTCGGGCGGCGAGGTACCGCCTAGGGATTAATCGGGATTAATCGGCGCTAGGCGGATTGGAATTTTTATATGTAATTTTACAAATATATATTAGAGTTAATTACACAAATGGTCCCTGTGGTTTATCGGGAATCCCAGGTTTGGGTACTAGCGTTTTTTTATAACATTCTGGGTCCTTAAATTCCTTAAAACGTTTCACCACTAGGTATTAGGGTAACCTGCCGTTTAAAATTAACGGTTTTAGCCTCACGTGCCTAGCACGTGAGGGCATTATCGTCCTTTCCGGCCATCTCTCCTCTTCCGGCCATCTCTCCTCGTCATGACGGAGCTGCTACATCTGTTACCCCATCATGGCCACTTGATCGTCAACCTCCGCCCACCGCTGTTGCCGCTTATGGTCTTCCACGGCTCATGAGGTCGCTTCCGAAACCGAGGGTTACGATGGCTGAATGGCGATGACGATTGCGGTTGGGATGAGGTGGTGTGGTCGACGACAGGCGGCGGAGTTGGAGGCTACGACAGGTGGTGGAGGAGGCGCCGGAAGAGGAGAGATGGCCGGAAAGGACGATAATGCCCTCACGTGCTAGGCACGTGAGGCTAAAACTGTTAATTTTAAACGGCAGGTTACCCTAATACCCAGTGGTGAAACGTTTTAAGAAATTTAAGGACCCAGAATGTTATAAAAAAACGCTAGTACCCAAACCTGGGATTCCCGATAAACCACAGGGACCATTTGTGTAATTAACTCTATATATTATATACACACATCAATATCAATAATTTAATATAATACTTCAAATAATTTTAAAAAATATACTAAAAAAAGTACTTTAAAGTGCAAACTTAAGCACTGAGTTTAAAGTTTAGAGATAAATTTCGATGTTAACTGCCTGGATTCGATGTTTCAGAGACATATTAAAGATTTTTGGTTGAGAAATGTCTAAATAATCATGAAATTGGTCCCTTTTTACCATAAAAAAGTCAAAAAAGTGAAAAAAAAAATCTGATTGGGCCGCCTAGCACCGCCTAGCGCCTAGGCCAAAAATTAGACAGTAGATGGGCGCCTAGGCGGCCGCCTAGGCCGATTTTTACAAAACTGATATTTACCCAACAAGATCATAATATCGTAATTTTTCAAAATTTTTCATTAGGATATGAGAGATTGGAGTGTAAGTAGAAAAGATGTTTCAACTCATCGTATCAAAAATTGTATATAATGAAATGGGTAATATTGAATCATAAGTATTTATATTCTGACTATGTGGCGAGTCAAACTTTGCCATCTTTCGCGGGACATGGAGCATTGTTAGCATCCCTAAAAGAATGCTGACATGGCACATCAAGCTTCAAAATTTCAATAATCTTCTGTTATACTTGCTATCAAACAAGGATTCTATGTTATTAGAAGTGTTTTGTCTTTCTTTTTCCCATTGTGTCTATTGCATTAAACATTGGTATATTTTTATCAACCGACAAAATAAATAAATTGGTTTTGTTTTTTATTTTTTTAGGATTTGATTGCTGGGTTTGACCAAGAAGCAGCTGCAGTAGTCATGGGACGCCTGGTTTCTTTTAAAATGGAGACAGAGGTAAATATATTTCTTCCATGGCACAATTAAATATCTTTTTTGGTATAATGGCTAAGTTATATTTCTTCAAGGGCCTAACAAATAGCTTTCAAGTAGGAAAATATATAATATGTCTAATAAGTCAACTCTCATGAAGTGAAAAAATGAAAAAATGGAAGTAGATTAAAAATAGAAACAAAAAGTGTGAATTAGACTAATGGTATTCAAAGGCTTAAATGTTTAATGATCATGATTTTCATTTTCAGGCTGAATTTGATCCCATAAGATGGCTTGATAAAACATTGATACATTTATGTTCTCGGTTTGGGGACTATCAGAAAGACAGCCCGTCTTCTTTCGTCTTATCTCCACGATTATCAATCATTCCTCAATTTGTATTTAATTTGAGGCGATCCCAATTCGTACAGGTGTCTAAATTTGCTGCTATATTATTTTCAAGATCGTTAAGTTATAGAAATATGCTTACTTTTATTACTTATTTTGTTCCAGGTTTTCAATAACAGCCCAGACGAAACAGCATATTTTAGGATGGTTATGAACAGAGAAAATGTTGCAAATTCAGTAGTCATGATTCAACCTTCATTAATTTCTTATGCTTTTAATTCTGGAGCAGAACCAGCTCTTTTAGATGTGGCATCAATTGCTGCTGACCGGATCCTTTTATTGGATTCATATTTCACTGTTGTCGTTTTTCACGGGTCTACTATTGCTCAGTGGCGTAAAGCCGGATACCAAAACGAGCCTGAACATAAGGTGAATGATAATTTCTTTTTTTTAAACATTAAATTTTTATATTTTTTATTAATTTTACATGTGACATGAAATTCTTTTGCAGGTTTTTGCACAGTTGTTGCAAGCTCCTCTTGATGATGCTGAGGCTATAGTCAAAGAACGATTTCCGGTACCTCGTTTAGTCATTTGTGATCAGCATGGATCTCAGGTCATGAATGTTTCTTTCTTAACCACCAAATGTTAAAAGTATACCGATTTTTGACCAAAAATATAAAGTATATAAACTTATTATTATATTTAGGGTTAATATTATATAAAACCAATGTAATTTTCTTTATTTTTCTTTAAAAAATTCATCAACCCAATTTTGTAAAAAAAAAAAAAGAAATACACAGGAAAATAACTAAACTAATTTTGTAGATTAAATTCCCTGCACTTGTTTAAAATGCCTTTGTGAAATTTTATAACATAAGATTTGTTAAGCCTTAAATTGGTCAAAGCTTGATAAAGGTACATTCAACGTTTTTTGTAAATAAAAAAGATTATGCTATCTTATTTTGACCAGTTTGAGTTGAGTATTTTTTTTATTTATTTTTTTAAATCCCTTTTTTTTACAAGTTGCATTAATAGGTATATATATTTTTATATGATATTTCGCCTATTTATAATGCCTCTAAATATGATTAAGTTTAAGTCGCATGGTTTAACAAAACTATATGCAGGAATTCATATTGTTGCTCACTAACACTATGAAACTGGTGCAGGCTCGTTTTCTGTTGGCGAAACTGAACCCTTCTGCTACATATAATTCGGATGCTCCACCTATGCCCGGAGGCGATGTTCTGTTCACGGATGATGTTAGTTTCGAGATCTTTCTAGACCATCTTCAGCGATTGGCGGTTCAACAATAAATGATTTTTCTCATAATTTTAGAACAGTATACACATAGATTTTTTCTTTTTTTCTTTCTTCCTTTTTTGGTTTTGTAAGATTGTTCATTGAACTGGACTGTACAGTATTGCATGTCATCTCTATTGCAGTATTGTAGTTTTTATGCACCATTCTAAAATGAAAGCTCCTTTTTGTTACTTTCTCCTGAATTTTTCTGATCATTTTTTTTTAATTTGTTGTCTGCATCTTACCCTCAGACCCTACCTTAGCTTTGCTAATGATGAGATATACAGAGTAGTATGTTGATGATACACACACCCATGCCCGTCTGGCCAGAAAGATGATATATTTAATAAAGTTCAGAACTTATTAACTTATTATGTGGAATAAATATGTTGGATGAGAGTTAATAAGACAATATTTGTATCTTGTTGGATTGACCCAAAACACTTCTAACCTTTTTATTTACAGGTAATTACAAAAGTCATTATATTATGTTTCAAAAATTATATTGTAATTATAATAAGTTGATTGATTGTCTAAAATATAAATGAAATTTTATATAATAAAAAGTTAAATTTCAAAGTCTTTTAAATAGTAGGAATCCATTCTCAAACACTTGGATTGTTTGATTATTACATCTTTAAATATTATAATGTGTATAAGCACTATGTTCTACATCAAATACCCCTCAACTCATGAATTCTACCCACATCACTGCTAATCTCAACTAAGTATATGTTAGTATCCAAATAAACAAGCATAAGCCCATATGCTACCTCATAATCTGCAAGATAAATAAATAAACAACACCATTTTCATTATATTTTTATAAAAACAAAAAATCATAATTATTCACAAAAGAAGTTGTTTCTTATGCATAAAAGATTGTACCTTGTGTTAAATCCTAACCTAACTAGAAGTGATTGGAATAGTTGCAAACTGTTTGTCCACCACCTCAATTAACTTGTTAGCTATAGCACTTGCATAAACAGATGACCCTTCTTCACAAATCTACAAAATTCCATAAAAAATCATAAAGCATTCTAAGAATTAACCAATAACATGTACTTCAAGAAAACTCCCATAAAAACCTACATAGATGGGTTTGTACTGTACAACTCAATAATGCATAACATGAAGTCAAGAAGTGGTACCTTGTTGTTGAACAAATAACTGTAGAAATCACCAATGAGTCCACCAGCAACATGATGAAGATCCAAATTGAATTCATCAAGAACTTTTACAACAAATAACAAACAATTGATTCTCTTTTGTTGCACTAACTTGATTGTAACTTCATCATCAATGATTCTAACATCAATTTCAGTGTTCTTTGATTTCTTCTGCAGCCATGAACTCTTCATTGTAGAAGTAGATTTACCATTATAGGGTTGTTGATCATGACCAGTATAACCGTCACCAAAGATGCTCTCTACGTCTAAAGTGGAATCGTCTTCGGTTTTGTGTTTTTTCATCCTACTTCTGTTGCATCTCTTCCGATGCATCGAAATCTTGAGTTCCTCTAAAGTCCTCTTGAGCATATTGATGTATTCAATTGCATCTCCGATAATTGATGCGCGATCAGCCTTTTGTTCATGATCACACCATGCCCACAAGTAATACAACAAGAAAACAAGTTTCAGAATGTTCAAATGTTTTCAAATTCATCAAAACATGAAAGAGTCATATTCAAATTTATCATTTTTTTTCTTCACAAAACAACATGCCCACAATATATTTAGAAATAGAATAAGTTTCATAACAATATTACACTATACCCACAAGTAATTCAACTAGAGAACAAGTTTCAAAATCATAATGTTAAAATGTTATCAAATTCATCAAAGTATGGAAGGGTCTTACTCAAATTCATCTTTTTTCATTGTCACAACATACCCACAAGTTTTCAACGATTGAACAAGTATCAATATATGTAAATTTATTAGATTCATTTTAATAGCAAAGGGGTCCAACTCACAACTCTCATAACTTTTTGTTCATAATCACACCATACCAACAAGCAATTTAACAAGAAAACAAGTTTTAAATGGATCAAAATGCACAAATTTTATCAAAATCATCAATGTACCAATGGGTCCAAATCCAAATTCTTCTACATATTGTTCATAACTACACCATACAAGCAAGTAATTCAACAAGAAACAACTTTTAAATGCATCAAAATGCTCAAATTTTATCAAAATCATCAAAGTACCTATGGATCCAATTCCAAATTCTTATGCATATTGCTCATAACCACACCATACAAGTCTACAAGATAGTAACCCTACAAGAAACAAGTTTCAAATGAATCATAATGTTCAAATGCCTTCAAACTAACAGAAAGATCCAACTAAAAATTCTCAAAATTTGTGTTCATAATCACAGCATACCCACAAGCAATTCAACAAGAAACAAGTTTCAAAATGAATCAAAATGCTCAAATTTGATCAAAATCATCAAAGTATCAACGGGTCTAATCCAAAATCCTTGAAAATTTTGTTCACAACCACACCATACCAGCAAGTGTTTAAGTTTCAAATGATTCAAAATGCTCAAACGCCATCAGATTAGTCATACTTTAAAGTTTGTAATCCAAATTTTCATACCTTAGTGGGATTTGGGATCAAACTCCTCAATGCCTCAAACTTGCCATTCAATTGTTGCCTCCTATGTTTTTCAGTAGCAAAATGTTTCATGTCTTTGTTATCTCTACCTCTTCCATTAATAATCCCTCCACCAAACTCAAAAACTGCATCTCCCTCATGATACATTTCACTTTGCTCTCCTCTTTCCATATCCATTTCGCCAAAAACCGACCCGCAACCCATCAAATTGAATCCGTGAAACGGAACCTGTGGTGGGATGTTGAGAGGCAATACCGGGTCAAACATGATCTGACCGGAAGCTTGATCGATTAGGGCCGGGTTGGAAAAGCAGATTGATGATGAACATTTTAGAATCTGGTCTTGAAGAGTGTGATTCCAGTTAAATTGTTGGTCGTTTTGGTGATCAATTTCCATGTTCAGAAGATGTTGGGGAAGAAGGTGATTTGCAGGTGCTTCAATGGTGGAGAAATTGGGAATTTGGTTGAAGTTTGAGAGATCATGATGATCAATTAGCAGTTGTTGATGATGGGTTATAGAGATTGGATCAAAGCAAGCACTTGTTTCAAACATATCTGGATTATTGAGCATTTTCTTTGCAAAATATTGGAAAAGATTGAAACTTGACCCAAATTGGATGAGAATTTCAAGAAACCCTACAAGTAAAAATCACCAAAGATGCAAAATGAATTGAGAGAGGTGGTAGTGGTGGTTGAGATGGCTGGAAGCGAAGATACAGAACTATATATATGTATATATAAATTGGAAAACAAACAAGGTGTAAAACTGGTGTGTGTGTCTATTATCTATTAATAACCAGTTTATACCCTGTGTAATACAAGTTTCGAATAAAAAATAATATGATTTTATAATTATGTATACATGATATTACATAATTAAAATAATTTTATTATATCTTTTTAAATTTACATGATTATATTAATACTAATAATATTAGTTATATTTTTTCTATATAAAAAACTTTAAAGATAAAAATTTATAAAAAAATGTTCTTAAAACACACACCTACCTACCTATATATATAGATTAAGGTTAGGCTGAAAAGGATAAAAATCATGAGAAGTGTGAGAAGTAATTTAAGTCATACACGTGTATTTTCCAATGTTTACAAGATATGGGTATTAACGTAATTTGTTCTAATTATTGTTAGCGGTTATTTTGGGAAAATATCATGATTCTCGATAAAAAAATTTTAAAAATCCAAATCAATTATCGATTACAAGAAGAAATCACATATTGAAATTGATTATATGATTCTAATTTCATCTGGCGAATAATCGTTTAGTTTTTTTGGGGGTAACGACGTGATGGAATCGAACACAGAAGATACGCAAGGTTATGGTGTTTTTAAGATTGTTTGGTGTTTTTCAGATTGTATGGTGTTATTTCGTATGTTGTGTGCTCCATTTTTTGATATTATGGTGTTTTTCAAATTGTATTATGTTTTTTCAGATTGTATTGTGTTTTTTGGATTGTATGGTGTTTTTTAAATTGTATGGTGTTTTTCAGATTGTGTAGTGTCTTTCAGATTGTATGGTGTTATTTCGTATGTTGTATGCCCTGTTTTTTGATATTATGGTGTTTTTCAAATTGTATGATGTTTTTTCAGATTGTATTGTGTTTTTTGGATTGTATGGTGTTTTTGAATCCAAGTATTACAACTTATTTTGAATCCAAAAGCCCTAATCACCATGATATTTTAAAATTTTGTGGTGTTTTTTTTAAATAATGCTCTGTTTTTTTTATTTTATACACATGTATGGTGTTTTAATGGTGGTTATATACGTAGTTTAGAGTTTATGGTGTTTTTCAGATTATATATTTTTTTCGGATGAAGTCAAATAAGTCAAATATTCTGTATTTCAAATAATTTTATGTGTTACAGTGTTTTAACGTGAACTGATAAGTCTAAAACGCCATAAAATTTAACGAATGTTCAAAACACCAATAATCTGTTTTTTTTATTTTATACACATGTATGGTGTTTTAATGGTGGTTATATACGTAGTTTAGAGTTTATGGTGTTTTTCAGATTATATATTTTTTTCGGATGAAGTCAAATAAGTCAAATATTCTGTATTTCAAATAATTTTATGTGTTACGGTGTTTTAACGTGAACTGATAAGTCTAAAACGCCATAAAATTTAACGAATGTTCAAAACACCAATAATCTAACAACTAAGATTTAACGAAGTTCAAAACACCATAAAATCTAAAACGCCATAAAATTTAACAGATGTTCAACACCATATATCGAGATAGATCAATAAGAAATACATTATAACACCATAACTTGACAAAAACACCACAAACAAAAAAAAACACCATACATATATGAAGATTGCGGTTTCTGTTTCATTTTCAAAAAACACCAAATTACGTTTATGCCCATCCTGCGACTTTCAAACACCATACTAATTACAGAATTGCCACCGCGCAATTCTGACCGTAAAACACCACAGATCTACGTTCAGAATTGTTTCTCACGCTTCTCACGGTTTTTATCATTTTTAAAATATCTCTCCCCTATATATATAAAACATTAAACATAGTTGTATTAAACATCTACACTGGTTAAATATTTGAATTTTAAAATTATTTGTTTAAAATAACATAATACATATTTTTTCAAAAACATTTTTATAAAAATTAAAGAATTGATTCATAATTTAATCATATTATTTACTAAGTTAAAAAAATCATTAATATTAAATAGATGAGAGAAGATAAAAAAATCAAAATATAATAAAAATATAATAGAAATATTTATTATGAGAAAGAGGCGGGAAAACTTTTTTTAAGTGGCCTATAATGTTGACAAGTGACATATCAAAACCTTTATTTATTATATAATATATATTGGGATACATTTGTCACAAATGTAGATTATCCTCACACTAATTTTCCCGCGTCTCTATCATAATAAATACAAAACTTTAATAAATACTAATTATATAATTATATAATCTTTATACCTTTTTTAATTAAAAAATCTCTTAATATTAAAATAATATATTACATAATAGCATTAAATACTAATTATATTATATATATCTTTTATAATTAAAAAGGATTTCTTAATATAATAAAAAAATATTTTGATATTAAAAAAGCACATATTTAAAAATCAAATTATTATAAAATATGAAAATTTTCCAATAATTATAACGCGTAAAATCTTTTTATGATTTATAAGTCATTATTATTAACTATGTATTTTTTTTCTTTATCAGCTTATGTAATAATTGATAACATCCTATAATTTTGTAAACAATGACATTTTTAAAAATAACTTTTTTAAAATGAAATGTTTAAAAATCAATCTTTGAAAAGGGAATTTTTTTAAATAGAATACTGTTATTTTATTTTCTATGTAATGTTGATCATATTTTAAATCAAAAAATCATTTACAATTTTTAAATTTATATTATTGAATACTTATTGATTTTTATTCAACCCATGTAATAACATGGGAATACGGGTTGTATGTGTGTGTGTATATATATATATATAGCATATCAGATACTTGACTTAGCTCCCGTTTTGTGCAGGTGTTAGGAGGAGACGAATCGCTTCGCAAGCTACGCAATCTCAATCTACGCATTTGTAAAAAATACTATTGTTTGCAGCTTGAACTCGTAACTACAATGTTACAAACATCAACCTTACTGTTTTATAAATCATATTTATAGCAATATCTATAATATTATGTGTTTATGTGGTTAAAATTCTGTATAGCTTTTTTTTAATCTATTATACATTACTATCTGTTTTTTAAAATATTCTATACAAAAATATATATTATTTTTAAAAATACTTTTTCCAGTAAACTAAAAAGAAAATGTTGATCGTCACTTTATTAATAAAAGACTATAAGATATTTTGAGCAAGAAGTTAAAAGAATATCAAGTGTTTAGAGAGAGCATTTACGCAAGTCAATTAATACAATAATTTATAACAAAAAAGGGATTTAATTTTTTTTAAAGATTTATATAGTATTCTGAATTTATATGAGCATAATACGGGTAATTAATGATGAAGATATAAAAATATTGGTGGATGTATGTTAATAAGTTTATTTTAATTTAATTATTTGAATATAAAAAAATGTGTATCATAATATATAATTTTAACATTAAAGTTTACATAAATAATATAAATAAAATTCTCAATTATTATTGAAAAAATAAAATAGAGAATCAATTGTTCAACAACTTTCAGTTGGCAAACTGGGGTTACCAAAACAAGAAAGAGAGAGGAATTCTGTTAGCGAGGGATTCTTAGTGGGGCCCGCCATTTATATTTTATTATTTTATTTTGTGTTTGTTTCCTTTACATCTCTATATTTGTTTTTTCGTGTTGCGTAACAAACTCTAAGCCCAAATGTATAAAATAAAAGAGATTGACATAGCAACACAATTAAACAGAATAAAAAACCCAAAATATAAAAATCAGTTTCATTCTAGGCACTTTTTTAACATAATAATTCAAAATTTTATAAAGGAAGCAAAAAATATTTTAGGTTGCGAAAAAAAGGCTATGTAAAAAAAAGTCTTAACTTGTACTTAAATCGATGAGCGACTTGTTGGATCGATTCCTTTGGTTTAGATATAGAGATGAACATGTAAATATAAATGAGATAGAGATTAGATGAAACATGTGAATCCAGTGAACGTGTTGTTGATTCCAGACATGATTCCTGAGACGATGATCTTGACCGGGTTCCCGTTTAGGGTGTATCGTGAGGATGGAATGAGATGAGGGAGAGAGCTCGGTTGTAGGTTACGAATTCTCTAAGGATGAGGAGAGTTCGTTTGTGATGTTGTGTAACCTAGATTAGGAGCCTTAGCCTCCATTATATACACCCAAGGGGAAACCCTAATTAGGATAGTAAGGGTAATTACGTCCATCATATAATTACCTATCTAAATGGGTATTTAATTTAATTGATCAATTAGATAAATAATCATGAGGGCCATATATTAAATATAATTTATTCTAACATTCTCCCACTTGGCCAAGTGATTATTTATTATGAGCATTAAGTAAGTCTGCAGATTGATAACACTCATTTTAGTTCTAAATCGTAATCATAGCAGAGAAATACAGTCATTGAATCAGTTATTCAATTCAAGACCCCCATTAATCATACTACAATACAAATTTAAAACTTAAGTTAGGATCAATTAACGAGTAAGCCCTTTAACGAATGATTTGTGTTATTAGTGTCTATATGTCGTTAGGCATGCATAAACATATATTTAGAGACAAACAAATCAAATAAGTGAGGAAATTTCATTAATCATAAGTAAGTACATTATGCCATAAGGTCTTTACATAAGCCCATCTTCGAAACATGTTCTTCGAATATCTTAGGAGGGAGACCTTTAGTCATCGGATCCGCAAGCATAACTTTAGTACTTATATACTCAATACAAAGATTATTTTCCTCAACTCGCTCGCGAACGAACAAGTACTTTGTATCAAGATATAAACCAGCACCGGTCGAACTGTTACTGTTCGAGAAGTTAACGGCTGCTGAGTTATCACAGTAAAGCTTCAATGGTCTAGAGATAGAGTTAACGACTTTGAGTCCAGCGATAAGGTTTCTCAACAACATTCCATGACAGGTTGCATTGTACACTGCAACATATTCAGCCATCATAGTTGAGGTTGTTGTCAGCTGCTGCTTATGACTCTTCCATGAGATCGGTCCGCCTGCTAATATAAAGATGTACCCCGAAGTGGATTTCTTGTCATCTTTGCATTTAGCAAAGTCAGAATCAGAATAACCAACCACTTCCAAATTATCACTTCTCCTATAAGTCAGTTTGAAGTCCTTTGTCCCTTGAAGATATCTAAGTACTTTCTTAGCTGCTTTCCAGTGATCAAGGCCATGATTAGTTTGATAACGGCCGAGCATTCCAGCAATGTAAGCGATATCGGGACGAGTACAGACTTGAGCATACATAAGGCTCCCGACTACTGATGCATAAGGTATCATTCTCATTTGCGCCTTTTCAGCCTCAGTCTTCGGACACTGAAAGGAACCGAAGACATCTCCTTTAACTACTGGAGCTACAGAGGGAGAGCAGTTTTGCATGTTGTAGCGTGTGAGGACCCGATCAATGTAAGCCTTCTGAGATAAACCCAAAAGTCCATTGACTCTATCTCGGTGTATTTCGATGCCAATAACGTAAGAGGCCTCTCCGAGATCCTTCATGTCGAAATTATGCGAAAGTAAGCGCTTCGACTCATGCAACATATCTAAGCTATTACTTGCCAGAAGGATGTCATCGACATAAAGGACAAGTATAGTAAAGTTGCTCCCACTCATCTTGAGGTAGGTGCATTGATCCACTTGATTCTTTAGGAAACCGTGCTTCTTCATCACTTCATCAAACTTTAGATACCATTGACGTGAGGCTTGCTTTAACCCGTAGATGGATTTCTTTAGCTTGCAGACTAAATGCTCTTGACCTTCAGGCATGAAGCCCTCAGGCTGTTTCATGAACACGTATTCATACAAGTCGCCGTTTAGGAAAGCAGTTTTGACGTCCATCTGATGTAGCTCTAAATCAAAATGAGCTACGAGGGCCATCACGATCCTTAAGGAATCTTTACGAGAGACAGGAGAGAAGGTCTCTTGATAGTCAATTCCCTCTTTCTGAGTGAAACCTTTTGCAACCAATCTTGCTTTGAAGCGTTCAATGTTCCCATTCGGATCCAGTTTTGTTTTGAACACCCATTTACATCCTACGGGTTTTACTCCGTTGGGTAGTTCTACTAAATCCCAAACATCGTTTTTCTTCATTGAATCAAGCTCATCAGTCATAGCCATCTTCCATTCAGAAGATTGATCACTAGTAATGGCTTCATGATAAGAGGTAGGATTAGTAAACTTTCCGGCATCCATTTCAGCTTCAGTCAGGTAGGTTACATAATCATCAAAGTTAGTAGGCACTTTAGGCCTAGATGACCTCCTGAGCTGATTAGCGGGTTCAGCATGGTTGGTATTGTGTTGATGTTGATCAGATGAGGTGCCTTCATTCTCGGTAACGTTTGGAGCAGTAGTGAGTCCTGATTGTGTCGGAGTAGGTGCAGTGAAGTTCGGAGTAGCATGATGTACAAGAGGAGTAATCGGAGGTAAGTTAGTCGACGAGTGTCTCCCCCCCGCGTCTTGTACTTCTTGCAAATCAGATTCAGGATTTTCGCTGCTCCCACTGACCTTTGAATCCTCAAGGAAATGAGCATGCTTTGTTTCTACAATTCGAGTGACGTGGGTAGGACAATAGAATCTATAACCCTTTGAGTGATCGGGATACCCGATGAAGTAACATGTAACAGTTTTCATGTCAAGCTTCTTTAAGAAGGGATTATAGAGTTTAGCTTCGGCAAGACAACCCCATACTTTCATATATCTAAGACTCGGTTTCCTTCCTGTCCAAAGTTCATAAGGAGTTTTAGGGACAGATTTCGAAGGAACTCTATTGAGTATATGAACTGCTGTCTTTAAGGCCTCGGTCCAGAGGAATGAGGGTAAATCTGAGTTGGCTAACATACTACGCACCATGTTCATTAGGGTTATATTTCTCCTTTCAGCAACACCATTTTGTTGAGGAGTACCGGGCATGGTGTATTGGTTCACGATCCCCTGGCCTTTACAAAACTCATAAAATGGACCAGGAGCCTGACCTACATCAGTATGTCTACCATAATATTCACCTCCTCTATCTGATCTCACAACTTTTATTTTAAGATCTAGTTGATTTTCAACTTCAGTTTTATAATCTTTAAAAGTTGTAAGTGATTCAGATTTGTCCTTGATTAGATACAAGTACATGTAACGAGAATAATCATCAATGAAAGTGATAAATGAAGTATGTCCAGTTATTCCAGCAATGGTGTAAGGGCCACTAATATCGGTGTGAATTATTTCTAATAAATTAGAACTCCGAGTGGCACCTTTCTTAGTTGCTGTTGTCATTTTGCCTTTAAGGCATTTGACGCATGTTCCAAAGTCAGTGAAATCAAGAGAAGGTAAAACTTCATCCTTCACGAGTCGAGATAAGCGATCCCGTGAGATGTGGCCTAAACGTTGATGCCACAACATGGATGAAGTTTCTAAGTCTCTTTTTCTTTTAGTCTTTGTTGAGTTCTCATTAATGTTATATGATAACAAAGACTTAGAGAAATCATCATCTAGTTCTAACTTATAGAGACCACCATCCAAAAGACCAGTACCAAATACTTGAGAATTAGAACTAATAGTAAGTCTGCCATTACCATGAGAAACATAAAAACCATCCATGTCTAACTTTGGTCCTGATACAAGATTCCTAGAAATTTCAGGAATATATAAGGTATCATAAAGTTTAATACATAGACCGGTTTTCATTATTAATTCTAAGGTTCCCACGGCAACAACAGATAGTTCCTTTCCATCCCCAAGCTTAAGCGTTCTTTGGTTTCTTTCCAGCCTCCGGATTGTAAGGAATCCCTGAGTAGAATTGGTCACATGAACCATAGAACCAGAGTCAAACCACCAAGTATTAGTTGGAACATTTAAATTAAAGGACTCAATTATCATATTAAGATGATTACCTCTCTTAACCAGCCATTCCTTGAAGTTAGGGCAATCTTTTTGCTTATGTCCTGCCTTTCGGCAGAACCTGCAGTAAGGATTGCCATTGGAATTGTTAGAGCTGGAGGATGCACCTGCATTGGGCTTAGGGACTTTAGAAGCATCCTTATGAGTATTGTTCTTCCTTTTTTTCGAACCAGTAGCCATCAGGTAAGCAACATCAGGTTTTTCCAGCTTCTGACGCTCTTCCTCTTGTACGCACATGGCAATCAACTCATTCATCAACCACTTCTCTTTCTGAGTGTTGTAGTTGATCTTGAAAGCCTCATAAGATGCAGGAAGAGAAGTCATGATGAAGTGGACTAAGAAACCATCACTGATCTCCATGTCTAATCCCTTAAGTTTACGGGCCATGTCGTTCATCATCATGATGTGCTCACGAATGCCACTGACTCCGTCATATTTTGTAGACACCAGTTTCATAATCAGGGTGCTAGCATGTGCCTTTGAGGTTCCTTTGAATTGCTCCTCCACAGCAGTAAGGTAAGCCTTGGCGTTAGCCAAATCAGGAATTGCTCCTCTGATGATTGGGCTAATTGAGTTCTTGATAAACATGAGAGCCATCCGATTAGCCTTCTCCCATTTCTCATACAGCAACTTAGCTTCAGCAGTGCTCTTATCAGTGAGGGCAGGAGGTGCAGGCTCTCTCAGTGCGTAGTCGAACTCCGTGATCCCAAGAGTCAGCATCAGCGAATCTTTCCAAGCAGAATAGTTCGCACCAGTAAGGGTTTCAATTCCCATATTGGGAGCTGTGGATTATTTTAGATGAGAAAGAGTAATATACTTAGGCTATAGAAGAACTTAGAGTGATCTATGGGGTAACTTAGATTTAAGGCAGGCATATATAAGGACCATTATAGTAATGAAGCTGTGATAATGAGTCTACTATAACATCAAATTAATAGACTAGATTAGTATCTACTTAAACAAATGGGTTTCACTTTGGTTAATAACCATTCATTTAAGCATTAGGAACAATTTAGTTAGAAAGTAAAATGTGCATTAGGAATGTAACACATCACCTTTGGGCAGAAGTGAGACATTGTAAGCATTATGCACATGTTAAGTTTGCAAACATATATGTAACACATCACCTTTGGGCAGAAGTGAGACATACATGCTTTTAGGCAAAATGATGTCATGTGAATATCTAATGTTTAAGGATATACACAAGTAAGTGACGGTGCTTAATAAGACTCAAATAATAAGATGTAACACATCACCTTTGGGCAGAAGTGAAACACTTGTTACTGAGTAAAAGCTGATTTTGTATATTGAGGTTTTGTAAAACATAATAGTTTAAGGTTTTAACAAAACTATTTATTTTATCTCTTAGCCCCCTGATTCGCGGATCGAAGTTAGTAATGTTCTCGAAAATAGTTACGTACACGAAATTTACTGTTCACGAAGTTAGTAATGTTCTCGAAAATAGTTACGTATTCGAAAATTGTTATGTACTCGGAAATGGTTTTTGTACTCGAAAATGGTTATGTACTCGAAAATTTCGAGTAATTTCAGTTTTTCGAGTAAACTTAGATTTCGAGTACTCTTAGATTTTCGAGTACAGTTTTTCGAGTACCTTATTTCGTGAACTTCAGAATTTCGAGTACTGTTAAAAAATTTCGTGAACTTAAAATTTCGAGTACACTAAAATTTCGTGAACTCCAAAATTTCGAGTACACTAAGTTAAAAAAATAATTTCAAGTAAGTTAAATTTCGAATACTCAAATTTCGAGTATAATAAATTTCGAATACTCAAAATTTCGAGTACATAAAATTCGAGTACACCAAATTTCGAGTACTCTTAAAAACGTGTATACTAATTTCGAATACGTTTAAGTCCGAAAATTTTTAGGTTTACGAAAAACGCACCAGTTTCACGTTTTTACGAAAAACAAACCAATTTTAAGGTTTTCTGGAAAAAACGACCAGTATTCGTACTCGTTTTTCGAAACGTTTTTGTATTTTGTATCAATTTCGCGATTAGGAATCGATTAAACAACATATTTCTCTGATGCCACATGTTGGATCGATTCCTTTGGTTTAGATATAGAGATGAACATGTAAATATAAATGAGATAGAGATTAGATGAAACCTGTGAATCCAGTGAACGTGTTGTTGATTCCAGACATGATTCCTGAGACGATGATCTTGACCGGGTTCCCGTTTAGGGTGTATCGTGAGGATGGAATGAGATGAGGGAGAGAGCTCGGTTGTAGGTTACGAATTCTCTAAGGATGAGGAGAGTTCGTTTGTGATGTTGTGTAACCTAGATTAGGAGCCTTAGCCTCCATTATATACACCCAAGGGGAAACCCTAATTAGGATAGTAAGGGTAATTACGTCCATCATATAATTACCTATCTAAATGGGTATTTAATTTAATTGATCAATTAGATAAATAATCATGAGGGCCATATATTAAATATAATTTATTCTAACACGACTGAGCTATACTTGAAAAGAAAAACGCTTTACCAACTCCACTAACTAGATTTGTTGTTATCAAACCTAGACACATTGTGTATATACATTGAAAAAATTGATAAGTCCAAAGGTGTTAACCAAATGCTCGAAATAAAGGTCGTATAATATCGTACGACCTGGCCCACCTGGAATACGGTTGTATGGTACCATACACATTGTATATGGTTTTTTCATACGACCAAAGTTACATCCTGCCACTTCAATTATTTGTGTATTTATATAGAGCGTATGGTGTTATACGACTTTGACATATATGAGTCGTTGGGTACCATACGACCTTTTACATGTTGCTTCTTATGGGTTATATTCGAAATCAAATAATTAGTACATGTTGCTTCTTACGAATTATAACAATATATATATAGTAACTTTTATGAAATCTTATGTCTAGTTAAATAATTAATACACAAATAGATGATAAAACATTGTTTCAAAGTATTAAAAAAAACTTGAAAAGGGATGTATGGTATCATATGATTCATATTCTATGTAGTGTATAGTACCATACCAGTTACAAAGGGACAAGATTTAGTTATGCAACAAGTTGTAAGGCTATATGGGCTCCATAGTATCATATTACCCTAGAGGTGGGCAAAAAAACCGGTTTGGGTTTACAAACCAGTTTTCAAACCGGTATTCTAACATTCTCAAACCGGTTCCATCCAAACCGGCCCGAACCGTCGGTTTGGCATAGATTTGACATCCTCATCACCCAAACCGGTTTCCAATCCGGTTTCAACCCCTCCAAACATGTTTCAAACCTATCCAAACCGGTTCTATAGGTTTGACATCCTTATCTCGCCAAACCGGTTTCCAAACTGAACTGGTTTTCATCCAAACCGGTTTTGACCATCCATTGACCAAACCGAACCGATTTGGAGAAAAAAACCGGTTTGTACATCCCTATATGACACGTATTCTCTATAATAATTAGGGCTTTTGGTTAACACCTTTTGACTATATAAATAATTAAATACCGGCAACCTTCATTTATAGCTCCTTACCAACTATAGAAGTTTCTCATGCGTGGGGGCGGCCCGAGGAGGGGCAAACCCGACCCACGTCCCAGGCCCAGTTTTTAGGGGTCACAATGTTTTTTTGGCGTATACGTATATACAGAGATTCATTTAAAACGAGAACCAACAAGTTATAGATAACGAAATGAAACTATTTATAAAAACACGGTTTAATAGTTACACAAAGTGATTCCCTATAAAACATAGGAAGTTACTTTTATATCATTTAAATCAGTAGTGTTCATTGGTCTGATTTTACCGGTTTCCATTCTATCCGAAAACTGAACCAAAGTCGGGAAGTGGTTCGGTTCAGTTTTGGTTAATACCAAACAAACTTAATAAACTGATTAAAAAACCAAATAAACCAGTTATAAACCGAATTCAACCAAATAAACATGTTAAAAACCGAATAAATCAAATTTTATCTTATTTAGTGTATAAAATAATAATTTTAAATCTGAATTAGGTTTATTCGGTTAACTGAATAAACCGAGCAAACCAAATTCAAACTAAAATGGAACCAATAACCGAACTGAAAACCAAAATTCAGAATTCGGATACGATTAGGAAACCTAATTTGGAACTTGGATATAAACCAAACCAAAAACCAGATTCAAAATTCGTTTTTTAGTTACAAATACGGTTCGGTTTTCGATTTTTTTGAACACCCTGCTTTAATATTTGTATTCGCTAGGGCATTTTTTTTCCTGACCCGTCCCGAGCACCTTAATTCTTAGGGTTGTCCCTACTCATGCGTAGTGCATTGGGATTATTGACAGACTAGACACAAATACAAAAACGCATTGTAAACTCTAACGCATAAAGCAAACGGGACGAAAGAAACAATGAAGCAAGTGAAATTGAGAAAACTAAAAACATTGTAGACTTAGTTTTTTTCTAGACACTCTTCAGTTTAACAATTAAAATTTGATGAGATAGTGTGCTTGAAGGGAATGATGCTCAACCAACTCAACTTGCAAGCTTTGCATTATGAATGATAAGACTAACACCAACTAAAAAACATTAATACGATTATAAAATGTTTTTATTTGTTTTTTATTTTTATAAATTATAACCAAGTAGTCGCGTCGTAGAAAGATAGTAAATTATGTGTTTGCATAATCACCCAAGCAAATCATTTTTATTTATTTATTTAAAATCTTAATATTAATAAATAAAAATAATGTTGTAAACATATTATTTATCTAAAGCATTTTCACACTAGTTTTTCTGCAACTCGTGCACCTTTCATATTAAATATTAGTTATATTGTCTATTTCTTTTCCAATTATAAAAATCCTTATTATGTTAAAATATTTAAATACTTCCTTTTTTAACAAAATAAAAAGCAAACTTTTTTAAAACAAATTTTAAAAAAATATATTATTGTTTAAATAATAAAAGTTTTTAATTATATGTAATTTCAATAATATTTTATCTCAAAATTTCATTCTTTGCTTAATAAATTTTTATTTCAAATTATTCAATATATTTTTTTATTTAACTAACAGCATGTGATAACTGCCATCTTTTTAGGTTCATAAAACCATCTGTTTTCAACCGCAAAAAGCATATTTTTGTAAAAATGACAATTTCTAAAACAGACTTTTTAACAAAATTGTTTAAGAAATAAGCTTTTTAAAAACAGAAGTTAAAACAATAACATTAATGTGTTATTACTAGATGGCAGTTTCAACAATATATAGTAACTTTTACGAAATCTTATGTCTCGTTAAATAATTAATACACAAGGCGTTTTATACAAGGCGTTGCAACTTGGTAATATTTGATATATAAAACCATGCTGTATTTTGCATCTCAATCAACCCTTTCATTCTAACATCACATTAAATTTGAAGTGTCACGTTAATTGTTGGATAGACTATAGCATCTTATGGTTGTGTAAAACAGCTTAATCAACCCTTTCATTCTAACATAGAAACACTTGCATGATTTGGAAAAAAAAAAAAAAAAAAAAAAACCAACTCTTCCCAGCTCAATCATTTACAACTTTAATCAAAATATATTGATTTGTCACAATAAATACAAACATTTATTATTGTAAATGAAAATTAATCAGAAAAATAGTATTTTTAATCAAATCTTGATCAGATTCTCACTGAATATATTTAGGGATTTCTCCTTTTCTCAAGAGGGATAAAGAGTACTCAGCTATATCAATCAAATCTTTGATGTTGTGAATGGACCGTTCCTCAGACGCCACCATGAAAATTGCGCGCGCTTGTGCTTTCCTGTGCAATCTTGCTGCCAAATTTAAGGGCAGAACAGGTGAATTTAGGCTTCTAAGTATCTGTCTATACAGCGAAAGAACCCTCCCCCTGTTTCTTGACAAATCTTCTGCAGTTGCCCAGATAAGACCCTTCGACATTTGCTCGCCAAGTGGTTGCTGGAATGCTGAGAAAAGGAAGAAAAACAACATCTTAGAAAGATTTCTAAGTTAATAAAACTTACTTTCACATCATTATCTACATGGCTTTTGACTTAACAGAAGTGTTATTTTGTTGCAAGATACAATTTATTCGTCTTTAAAGTAAGTATTTAATTTATCACAAGCAATCAAAATTTACAGAACTCATACAGAAACCATTGCAAGATACCTTGCAAACAGGCAGGTCAGATGGGGTGGCATCACGGGTCAGAATGGGTTCAGAATAAGTTCATTTCAGAATAAGTTCGGGTCAGAATAGGTTTTTTTATTAAAAAAAAATCATTTTGGTCAATTCAGAACGATTTTAACAAAAAATTGGCATGGGTGGTTCTGATGACCAAGTGTTCTTGCCTTATAAGTTACTAGTTACCATTTTTAATAATGAATGTTTGAAAAAAAAAAAATTTAGACATCATATGCGCAGTGACTGCTATAAACAAGTAAGATTCAAATATTAAAAAGTTATACAAACATATTTATTAGTTACACATCTAATTAAATATTGCTATTTCCATTATGTAACACCTGATAGTTCTAGGCTTCTAGCAAAACACCCATCTCCTTTTGCAAATTCAGTTATAGACCATTCGATTTAAACAAACAACCCTAAAACTAGGGCTGGCGAAACAGGTTAAACACCTAAGACATGAACACAACACGAATATGGCCGACACAAACACGATAACTAATCATGTTATTTTTTCAAATACGAACCTATTCAGAAACATAATAACACCTGTTTAGAGACATGATAAAAAACACATTCAAATTTTAAGGTATACCTGTATGAGGAAGACGAGTCGGCTGTTGGTTGGATCTGGGAGCGCAAGCTCACAAGGAGGAAGACGAGTCCACAAGTCCCCTATGGAGAAAGACGAAAGGATAGTGGCGACAGGAATCGCCCGTTGAGTGATGGCGCGTCTGGTCTGGTCGCGCAGGTCTCAGCGATGAGCATGAGCCGAGGAGAGTAGCAGCGTAGGGAGGAGCGGGTGAGCGTAGCGGCGTAGGGAGGAGCCGTGGAGAATGTCGGCGACTCTGGTCGATCTGGATGTCGGATGGGAGGAGCCTATTGCAGAAGAAGATATTTTGGGAATCAGGGTTGGGTTGAAGCTTGAAGCCAGTTGAATGGGAGAGGAGAAAGTCTGAAATGGGCACGTAGCATCACTGTATACATTTAACTATAGTCAATTTATAAAAGCTATCCACACCGGTCACCTCACTGAAAATCCTTCCCTACTAAAATTTCCTGTCACGTCATCACCCCACTGAAAACCTTAAATCCCACAGTGGTCACCACACTGAAAATCCTTCCCTACTATTCTACATCATCACCCCATTGAAGTATCCCCTTTTTCTTTGGACCAATCACAAAGCAGAAATGGTAGCGGGGAGTGGGGGCCGTGGAAGCCGGTTGAGCAGCTACCGCTGAAGGGGGGCGGTGTTCCCGCGGATGCCCGCCGAATGGAGCATCCCCGCTGGGCTGGCGGGGTGACCGTTGGACACAGTCTAAGAAATAAAATAATAATATTATTTATTTAAATATTAAGTTTATTAAAGTTTGTTTTTAAAATATTTCGTTTTGAAAAAAATTATTTAATATTTTATATTTCATAATAATTTAGATTTTAAAAAAATGTACTATTTTAAAATTAATATATTTTTTAATGCTTAAAAACATTTTTTAATTTATAAATGTATAAAAGTATATTTAATATTTAATATTATTATTATTGAATATGAATGCATTTAATAGGAGAGAGAGACGAGAAAACTTTTATAAGGATAATATAGAAAAGTGACATGTGACACACTTTATTTTAATTTATTGGTATAGATAGATCAGTTAAAAAAATTATATTAACATAAAACCAGTACCCTTTAAGACTTAAAAGACATGATTTTTATCATGTCTAAACGTGTCAACCTATTAAAGACACAAAACATGTTAAAGACACAAAACATGTCTTTGGGCGGGTGCTTGGGTCGGTTTTCCCTGGGAATTGGTGGCTAATGGGCTAAGGGCTCTGTCCGTCTGGACTAGTGACCAGCTTGAGCATACTTTAGCCATTGGGGGCCGCGTACGGAGTACTCGACAGTTAATTAGTTGGCCGTTCAAAAAAAAGAGACACAAAACATGTCAATTTTGTATCGTGTTAACGGGTCTGGCTCAAATCTATTCTGCTTTAACTTTTTGGTGGTCCAAAGTGAAGTGAAAAATTGTGATTTTTTTCCTACTGTATATAAAAACTCCCAAATTTTATCCGAGCTTATGACACAAAAAACATAGATAATCATGAATAAGAAACCTACAAAAAACATAAATCATAGACAAATATATAAGATTAATTACAAATATTAAAATAACAAGAAATTTTACATAGATTACAACAAAAAACACCAGCAATTTGAGGCATCTTGATCTTGGTGTCCTAGGGGGCCAAGGGCGCCGCGCTCCCTTGCGGGGTCTCCTAGGGGCAGAGCCCCGAAACCTAAACGGAATTTACTTATTTATTGTGTTCGGAATTGCCTTGATCCGAGAATTTGACCCGTAATTTCATCCGCTAAAACCAATTGTCAATAACTAACTTGCGGTTGATTGGTGATGAAAAATAGAAACGAATTAGCAGACTTTTTCTTTTCACAATCGAAATTCATAACTCTCATTTCTCACTATTGAATTAACCCAAAAATAAAATTTCTTGATCTCGAAAGGGAAGAAATGTTGATTTCGGATTGTGATTTATACACGATCCGATGGATTTCCAAGTGATTTTGACGAATTACTCCAACAGAACCTTGGTGAAGACTGAACCCTCGATGAAAGCAGATCACAAACTGAAATAAAGAAAGGATTTTGATCTTCAGCTGAAAATCAGATCAGTGATGAAGTTGCTTGATTGGTGGTTGCATTGCAACTATTTAGGGAAAGAATGCGAGAGATTAATGATGCATGTGACTGTGATAGCCAATTTTGAGAACGTGTGTCGTCTCACACGCACTGATGGCCTGATGCTCATATTTTGGATCAAATTGTTTGTTGAGTGAACTCTAATTGGGGAACAATCGAAATAATACCCCTTAAAATGAAATAGAACATAAGAAAACTGAAAGAAAAACTATAATCAACGCAAATGAACACGAATCTAGAGTAAGAACACCAAAATCATATGAATCAAAAGACATAAAACAATACTTCAACAAAATTTATAAAGGATAAACCCTAGCAACAAGAATATTATGAAATAGAAAATCAGAAATTAAGCTGTAAGTTGTAAAATGAACCTGTTCAGTTAGCCGGAGGGTGAGAAGTGCCTGAAGTACGATCGGAGTCTCGGAGAGGTTCGCCGGCGACTAGCAAATGTTCGTCACAGCGTGTTGTGGCCTGTGCCTGTGGTGATTTAGTAGAAAGGCTTTACTAATACTGGGCTAGTGTTCAGAAGCCCAAACTCTAAAGTCCATTATCTTTCCATACGGAATTACGCACCAATGGACCATATTTGAACCCATAGGCCATAACTAAGGAGAAGGTAGAGATGGGCAAAAAAAACCGGACCCAGACCCGGAACTGAAAACCTGAACCGGAACCGGTCATATCCGAACAAGTGGGTACAAACGGGCCCGGTTTTTCAGACAAATTAGAACCTGAACCAAAACTGGAAAAACCGGAACTGGTTTCATCTATACCCGGCCAAAACCCGAACCGAAAATGGTCAAAAACCGGTTGGAACCGGTCGAAACCCGGAACCAGAACCGTAACCAGGTCTTGACTTTGTTGACTGAAACAAAACGGTTGAAACCGGAACCGGTTCAAGAAAAACCAGATTTGTGCACATCTAGAGAAGGAACAACACATGTCCGTCCAACTAAAATGTTTTTTTTTTGGACTGAAGGGGAGACATGCATACCTTACAAAGGAATTGTTTATCATATATTTTTGCATAAGGTTTCAAGCTTAAACCCATGCGAGAAGTATGATTAATATAAAAGTAGTTACAATCAATATAGATTTATCGTTTATAAAGTTAAATTAATTTTTCATAACAACAATTCTATTTTAGTGTTAAAAAAGTTATTCTTTAACCTAAGATACTTTTGTTAAAAAAAAGTCTTGTACTCTTATTATTTATATACCATATGTAAATAAAATCAATCACACATATTTTTTAAATATTTTTTTAATATTAAAAAATATTAAAAGTAATATTATTAGTAAACCAATAACCCAACCTAAAATAAAAATACATAGGAAAATACCAAGTGTAATGATTGTCACATGAATCATCAATCTCCAAGAGAAGTTGACCGTTCTTGATTAGGAGTACACGTATAAGGATATAATCAATCTCTCGGTTCTTCCTCCCAATTTCTTATTATTTCGATATGGGACAAATTCTGGAAAAACTTCAAGGTGATTGTGTTCATCCCTATTTGAATTTCTTTACATTTATTCGTCTAATTTCTATCAATTTTGATCAGAGTCTTGTTTGATATGAAGATATATAAATGTTATAATAGTTATTCGATTTTGACGTATATCGAACAATATATGCTGATTCTGTTGTAATTGTATCTTCTACGATTTGGGTTTTTTCAATTTGAAGATTAAATGATTCCGTATGGTCCTAGCAAGCTGTATATACTAATTTTATCTGATATACACATGAAAATCTCTTCAATTTTTATTATTTTGGATTTGGATTTTGTATGATATAAAGATTAATGGATTCTGTATAATCTTTTGATGATAAATATGTAGAGCTTTGAAGCAGATTAAATTCTTTCATTTCCATTTAAAGATTTCCCCTTTTCTGTAGATACTGGTTCTGTTGATCTTCTATATTTTGGGGATTAGGGTTTCTGATTAATTCCATGTGATTTCCCCTTTGCAATCTGGGATTTCTAGGTTATAATGAATTTGCTTATGCATCACTTGTAAATGGTGTTTTAAATCTTGAAATTTACATAATTCCTGCAAAATTTATTATTTTTTGTTCCAAAAGATGATGATTTCATCACTTGGTGCAGGCAAGCAATGGAGAGAAAAACAAATAAGAAAAATAAGTGACAAGGTTTTTGATTATTACAAGAATGATTCTGGGAGGGCTAATATGTCATTTGAAGATTTGTACATTGCTGTTTTACTTGTGTACAAGTAAAGATCATTTACTATTTATGCAAAATCTTGTATTTTTGTGTTTGTTTTTTTATGTTTTGGGGGCAATGTGATTGGGTACTTATGGAGTTGTCTTTTTTATTGTAGTGATATCAATAAACGTTTGCCCGGGCCTCACTTTGATCCGCCGAAGAAGGATCAAATCAGAACGTTGATGCAGGTATTTTCAAGTTAAATTTACTGGATTCTGAAATGATTTAATGTATTTGTTTTGCGGGTCCTATTTGTACGATGTTAAGAAAATAAAAAAAAATTGTGTGAAATGGTTTATGTTTCAACTTTAGGGAAATCAAACTATCAAGAACAGTGATTTCTGAAATTATTGCTGATGAACTGAAAATAAAATCTGTTCCAAATTTTATATTTCAAAAGTATTGAATCAAGCAAGGAATTCAAAATACATATTTTTAAATAGTCAAAGCTTTGTCTACAAAATCTTCCTTGATCATTTATATTCCGAAATACAAACAAAACAAACTTACCGGGTCTGGGGGGAAGGATAGACACATGCCTTACCCCTATCCTACTTGGGATAGAGAGGCTGCTCCGAAGGAGTCCCCGGCTCAAAGTTATCGTATGAAGTTGATCATCCCAACATTTTTAACGTTATTTTCACAAAATAAGTAAAATAACGTCAAAATTAGTGCAATTTTACTTTGGCCCCTTGAGGGCCCACACACATATACACACTATATGTGTGCACCGCAAATGGGGCGTTATATTCCGAAAAACAGAACCAAATATTGGATTGGCTAAATGAGTGGGTCGGGTAAGGTGTAAATGAATCATAACAGGTAATTTTTGTGGGGGTCGAGAGGGGGTTGCGTGTGGTTGACCTAAAACACTTTTTGTCTTGTTTTTTCCCAAAAAGCTTATAACTAACATTTGTGATAAATACATTTATAAGACTATACACTATTTTCTTGTATTAATTGATACAGAAGGTTGTATGCATTAAAAATACACATGAAACTTTTAACCCGTTAAGTATTTCGTCGTTAGTAGATTTTTATAGATTTATCCAACTGACCCGTTAGAGATAAGACATATCACGAATCAACCCATTCATAATTATACGGGACAAAGTTGCAACATTTACCAAGTAAGAGACAGTTGACTTTTACAAGTCAAGTTTTTATGTATGTTAATATCATATCATCTGCTGTTATAATATGAATTTTTAAGTTAAAAAATAATGCAATTTATATTTGGAGTGATTAACTTTCTTGCATATTGCATGAGTCAACAATCTGCATAAATTATTGCACACTAAATATAAAATGGCTGTTGTACCTAATTTAAGGAAATGTAGTTCTTTTTTCATTTTTTTCATCTCTCACAAATAAATCAGTACAGTGGCAAAATGGGTGGTTTTGATACTGGCTCAGATTGAGATGACCCTTTTTTAGTATGGGTTGACCCGTTGACACTTTTTATTCACTTTTTAGATCATTTTGCAAAATATGATTATAAAACAAAATTATCAACGGAATAACCTAAATCTTTTAGCTAACCTGTTTCTCTTTTTTTACATAGGAGTGTGATATGGATCTTGACGGTGGACTAAACCGTGAAGAGTTTGTGGAATTTGTAAAAAGGCTAACAGCCGATACGTTTGTGTATGTTACTCAAGGGCTGATAATCACTCTAGCAGTTGCACCAACGGTTGCTATAGCGACGAAGAGAACGACGGAGGGTGTTCCTGGCATTGGAAAAGTTGTTCAAAAGCTACCCAATTCGGTGTATGCGAGTCTCATTACTTTGGCAGTTATGATGATCCAAAAGGCAAGTGAGTAATTAAGTTAAAAATGGTATTGAAATTCAAGTTGTTGATTTGGTGGTGTTCATGTTTTGCACTTTTGCATCTGAAACTATATTTAATAATCATGAAATGTTAGAACTTATAAATGCAGTTAATGGGTATTTGTATATTTGTGAGATGTGTACATAAGTTGTAAGTTGTAAGATAGATAGTAAATTGCTACATGAAGTGATGAAATTACTATGTATTTGTATATAAAACTCTCTTAACGCTAATTGATAATGTATGTTTGTGTTTGTTCGTCTCTTTGTTCATGAGCCGAGTGTCTTTTTGAAGATAATTTTTCTTTTCTTACGCTATGTTCCTGAGTTTATTTAAGAAGAGAAAAGAAAGGAAATGGAAGGAAAGAAGAAAACATTTTTGTGTTCCTAAGTTTCATTTTAACAATGAAAGAGAAAGGAAAATAATACATGTTGTGTTTCCGAGTTTCATTTAACGAAAAAAAGGGAGAGAAGTGGAAGGAAAATTAGGTAAAGTAACTTAGTTTTCCTTTCCTTTCCTTTCCTTCGTTCTTTTCTTTTTCTTTCTTCTCATTTCTTTTCCTTTATGTTCTCTCCTTTAATAAACTTAGGATAGAGATAAGGTTTGCTAGCATGTCATCCTTCTTGAACACTAAAAACAATGAAATAACTAAGCAATATTTAATAAGTAATCTTAATCAACCTAGCCAAAAATTTAGTAACCAGATTTATTTTCTTCTTAATAATTACCTCATAGTTTATATAATCTTTAAATTAGCTGCTTTGAGTTTGTTAATTGATTTATCTAGATTTTTTTTATTTGCATAAATAAAAGCTTAATTCTTGGAATTATGTGTCAATACTTTGTATTCTTTGGACAATTTTCCTTATTTTAATTCTCACTTAGGGTAATTTTCTTTAGAGGTCAGTTTTCAGGTTACTTGCGCCTGTGATTTATCTATTCCTCACAGTTAGTCAGGAATTGGGAAAATCCTAGGGTTTACCACGTAAGTGAGTTCCCATCATCATAAAAAAACATACTTTGTAATCTTGCTACAACTGAATCCAATTTTATCTTCAGAAAAATATATCACTAGCTGTCTGTCTGTGAATAAATTCGTCCATTTTATAGTAGTTTTTTTTTCATTTTAACCATGAAATAGGTGAGGTTTGGGAAACATGATGAATAAAAATTCTGGATATTAAATAAAGCAAAAGAAAATCGGAATGATATTCATTGATGAGAAAATATGATTGTAGTTTTTTAGTGAATGTCTTTGAACACGTGTATTTTTTTAAACGCGGATAAGTTTATATTTTGTTATATTGTTAAATAAAAAAAAAACAATCATTTAAGCGTATAAATATAATTTTTTCTAATCTTTTTCTTAGCAGCTGGGTTTCAAAAGTCGTACCATGGGCTAGCCCCTACACCCGAATGCATAAGTAGAATATTATTTAGTCAAGAAAGAAACAAACACAGTCGCAAATTTTTTTTCTTGATATCTCTTCTTTAGAAAGAAGAAAGAGGGAATGATATATGGTGTGGTATACCGTATACATTGCTCTCTACGTGGTGTAGTATACCAACTTTGACTGCTATTTACAAACTACTTATAATTACATGATTTAACGGGTATGGAATTAATTTTTCTTAAAGTAGGAGAAGTTACTTTTATAAAATAAAATTTATTTTTATAAGCTTATAATTAAAAATCATGAAACTTTTTTCAAAAGCTGACTGGTTGATAAAACTTTAAGATTATACCAATTCTACAATATAACAGGAGCGGGTTAACCGTTTTGAGGAGCAAACAAATAACGGTTTTAGCCCTTAAATTTAACTATGGTTAGAGACCAAAACTGTTAATTGTTAAATCACTGGGGCTGAGCCGTTTATTGTTAAGCTAGAGGAGCTGAATTGATAAAAAAACTATATTTTGAGTTAAAATAGTTAACACACTAAAACTATGTGAAACAAAATCATAATTTAGTCAAAAAATTAAGACGGTTTTTCATATGCCCGTATTATAAACCCTCTTTTATTGAAATCATCTAACAAGAAATCAATTAATTATCACAAGTTTTATTGAAGTAAAAATTCATCAACAACATCAATTTGTTTTTGTTTGATTGCGTTTACTACATATTCTGCTTGTTTTGTAATTTACCGTATTCATGGAGACTATGAATTTGTATACCCACGTTTTCGTTGTTTTTTTTTTTTTATTTACTACATTCATGGAAACGTTGTTTCCTTTGTTTTCTTTTTCTTTTTTTCCCCCAAAAATGTAATGCTTAGACCGTTAGACGGACTTCTAATATTTTATTTTATTATCAACTCGTTTATTACATAAATAAAATAAAATAATAAGTACTGACAATTTGAAATTATAGAACAATTAAATACTATTTAATTGATGATAAGCATAATTTCGAACTCAAAATATCTGATCTTTTAGTATCATTTTTTTATTATACATCTAATTTCATACTAAATATTTACAAATATATTTTTAATTACTTATTTATTATAATTTATAATTGTGGATTCTTGAACGACTGTAAAGTATTTTTGATTGATTGATTGATATTTTTTTTCATTGCGTTGATTTTCTTTTTAGTGAACTTTTTTCTTCTTTCGTTTTGAGTTTTTTTACCATCATTTTTTTTAATGTTTTGCTTTCAATGTTTACTTTTTTATTTACATTTTGTTTATTATTGTATCATCATAAGTGCTTGAGTTCCTTGGCGCTACGTTTTCTAGGCCTTATAGCTGATTATGTTCATTTCTAAAAAAAGTTGCGCTTTAAGGTTTTATGACACGTAGAAAATTTTTTTGTTTTCTATTTTTGATGTTTTGGCTTAGCATATTCTTTCAATTTTCATAATGCTACGCCACTGTGTTTTATTGTAGTATGATATCTATTTTTGATGTTTTGACTATGTTCGTGTTTTTATCATGGTGTGAATTATTATTGAAAACTTAGTAATTATGATACAATTTACGATCCAGTAAGTTTCATAAAAGGTGGACGACAGATATAAGTTTATATCGTTTTAAGTAACTTTAATATTACCGATTATATATTTGTTTTATTTTTTCACCGGAAAATCACCATGATGGTTAAAGTGTTTTCCTTTCTATCTTTCTATATTTGAGATTAAAGGTTTAAAACCTACTAATAAGCTACAATATAGATTTATAAGTAAGATTACATGGTTGTTTGTTTGTTCTTAAACCAATAAATTCAAATAAGCTCACTAATCAAACCAAGTATATTTCTTTTTAAAACAAATGCCCAGCCATCTGGGATCGCCCAAACAAATAGATCACGGGAACAAATAGACCAATTTTCCGCCTGAACAACAAAACATGGTGACTTGACTCATCTGCTTAAGAGGAAACACACAACTAGAAAAATTAACGGCTCAACAACCTCAACTCAAAGCAATATTTTTCTTTAGACAAGACTCCAACCCATGATCTCACACAAGAGAACTGACGGGTTACAGTTAGACTAGAACCCTTGTGCTATCAAACAAAGTAATTACCTGAACTAAACTGAACATCAAAGTTTTGTTTCATTAAATTCTTGACACAGAACTTCAATTTCTTTACAATACAAACTAAAAAAAAAAAAATTATCATCTCCATTTTCAATCACAAAACGAAATGCAACATTTGATACCATACATGATTTAAAAAATAGGGTTTAAAGTATTACACATGCCAGGATTTCTAATGCACCAAAGTGGTTGAATCGGTTCAGCATTCACCCCACGGCTAACCATTCTATGTATCCACTCGTTTAACCGGTCTGTTGCCTCCCCAGACCGCTTCATCCCTGTCTCATCCCGGTTCCCGGACCACAAAACCTCCGCCATAGCCGAAGCACGAGGCCAAATCCGTGAATCAAGAACCGTTGGGTCTGCCTGTTCGGACCACAAAGCCACCTCCCCACCCAAAACCAACTTCGCCTCGGTCTCATTCAACCCGTATGTTATATCGTAATTGTATATCAACTGCCACGACTTAAATGGCCCGCACCATGATCCACCCTTTCCCTGGTCGAAACCCGGTGGTTGATCGTATGCACTATTGTTCCCGGTAAAATCCCCGTGCCCACAATCTAAATAGTAGTAATCCGATGATGACACGATTGTCCGGTAGCCAGCCGACACGAGCCTCTTCGTGTTGCTCGGGCCATCGTTCCATGTTTGCATGATTGTGTTCAATGGAGAGAGAACCGACGGGCTGACTTTGATATTGGTATCGAGAATAACGTCCTCCCAATAAACTGCCGTGCGGTTAAGTGATAAAATGTACGGGTTGGTGGTGTTGATGAAGATCTCGAGAACTTGACTCAGAGTTCCGTAATCGGTGAGATACTTTTGGATGGCCGGGTCGGCCTTCCAACAACCGGGAACGATCTCGTCGGCCCCGGCATGATAAAACGAATCAGGAAACAGAGTTGTTGTTTCCTTGATTACGTTTTTCACCACATCATAAGTTTTGGGGATCAATGGGTTTAAGTGGCCGGTTCCTGGTTCGGATGCGAACCGATCTTCCCATGGCGCCCCAGCCGGCCACCAAAACATGTCGGCACAAGCTACGATATCCGGGTGAGCTTTAGCCCATGAGCCCGTGTGTCCTAAACATAAACCAGAAGCAGCAGAAAAACAAAATAACTAAACCAATTGAGGTATTTACAGTGTGCTTACGATTATTTATAAGAGTAAATTTGTCATTTTTGTCCCTAACTTTTGTTATTTTAGTTTAAAAGTTTAAATTTCATTATTTTTGTCCTTACGATTTTTTTTTTTTTTGTCATTTTAGTCTAATGAATTAAAAATTTTGGACTAAAATGGCAAATTTGACAAATAAATGGATGCAAATAACAATAAAACGTGAAACATAAGGATGGAAATAATGAAATTTAAACTTTTGAACTAAAATAACAAAAGTAGCCAAACCATGTGAACGAAAATGACAATTTATTCGACTTGTGTAGATAATCCAATAAACCCAGCTTATATAATTTTTATTTTTTATAAAATACATTTTATGGTTGAAAGATATATTTATAAATTAAAACAAATTTCTTTTTCTTTTTGATTTTTTAAATAGTTTTTACTAAAATTTAGCTTGAAATCAATCACGTCCAATTAATGGTTAACCGAATGAACTAACCATTTTTTTAAAGAACTGAACAAATTGAACCATTTATAACCCAAACTAACCATTATCAAAACCCAAAACTAAACCCGTATGGCCGGGTACAGGCAAACCCGATTCACAATCCCTTCTTCATCCATCGTTTTGTAAATTTAAAACTTGTTAGCCTATCCAAATACGACGTCGTACCTGGCATATCAATCTCCGGCACGATCCGAATTCCGTACTCTAACCCGA
This sequence comes from Mikania micrantha, assembly GCA_009363875.1. Lineage (NCBI taxonomy): Eukaryota > Viridiplantae > Streptophyta > Magnoliopsida > Asterales > Asteraceae > Mikania > Mikania micrantha. The sequence continues at coordinate 48,987,262 of CM018689.1, read as the reverse complement.
ATTCCACGACCCGTTTGACATCCTCCGCCGAATACTGCATGTCCGACCCATACGCTCCTTTTCCGGCAAGCTCCGGCTCCGACTCCAAAACCAACGGAAAGGATTGAGAATCCGTTATATGCCAATGAAACACATTCAATTTATTCGCACTCATAGCCCCGATTAACCGCAACAAATCCTCAACAGGATAGAAATTTCTAGAAGTATCCAGAAGAATCCCCCTATGCTCAAACATCGGCCAATCAGAAACCACCACACCCGCCGCTACTCGAGTCGGGTTTCCCCACACGAGCTGCGAGAAGCTCTCGAGCCCTCGCATCGCCCCCCACGGAGTCGCCGCCGTGAGGGTCGCGGAGGTGGTGTCTGACGGGATGATGAGAGTGTACGATTCATTTACGCCGTGGGTGAGTGGCGGTGTGAGATCCGATACGGTAATCGTTAGGGTTTGTAACGGTAATGAGACAGTGAAGTTAATTGGTGGAGTAATTAGAGGGGTGTATTTGGCGGCTTGGATTTGCCGGATGTAACGGTTGACCGCCGGAGTTAGATAACGGTGTGCCGGAGAGTTTATGGTGAAGGATGGGGATAAAGGGATCGCATGTGGGTTGGTCCATGCGACGGATCGTGGTTTGGGCCAGATGTTGATCGGAGAACCAACGGTTGAGATTGAAGGAGCAATATGGGAAATTATTAGCAACAAAATAAGGAGGGTGTGGAAATTATGTGTACTCATTGGGGATTTTTTTTTTCTTTTCTTTTTTCTGTGAAAAATTTATTGTCATGAATGGAAAATATGGTTTTTATAGATGTAACAAGTCACGCACTTTGGTTTGTTTTTTCTTCTTTGGTATTTTTCATTTGTCGTTTTGTGGTTTGGGTAAATGAAGTAACTGCTTTTTTTAAGAAAAATAAATTATGTTTTTGTATCTATATTATAGAATAATAATAGGTGAAATTCCGGCCTCCAGGGCTGTAAACGATCCGAACAAATACGAACAAACATTTGTTTATGTTCGTTCGTTTTTAATTAAACTTGTTTACGAACAGTTCACGAACGCGTACTGAACAAACAATCTTGTTCGTATTTGTTCGTTAAAGAATTTAATTTGTTCACAAACGGTTAACGAGAATAAACGAACAAATTTCAATTTAAAAATAAATTTCTTAACAAAGCAAAAATAAAAAATAATCATCCTAATTAAAATTAGTAATGTTAGATGTATTTAGAAATAAAACTTAGGTGTCTCTCAAAAAAGTAAATGTTACATCATTTTGTTTTCAACTTATATAAAAAACTTTTCAGAAATGTTACTAATGTTTTTGCGTGCATATACCCAAGTATTTTAAGGGATCAATTTAAGTATAGGTTCCCCCTGTGAAAAAAAAAAAGAAAAGAACAGAAAAAAAGGGAACAATATCAATTGTTATGCAATGCCAAGTGTTATACATATCGTGATCATTAATATTATGTCAAATTATGGTAAAATATCTAATACAAACTATATTAAAATCTTGTATCTAATATAGAAATAGTTAATAATGTTACAAATAAAATAACAATAAGAAAAAAAGTTTATGCGATGTGGTGACAAAACATTCGACAAATTCTATATTTAATCCGTGTTCTCTAAAGATTAATCCAATGTATCGAACTTAACAAGACCACTTTCATGTTTTCACTTATTCTTAGCATATATTATATTATATTCCCAGTCGGGTCTTAAAGCACGTGCTGAAGGTGCGACCGCACATGGCTTATTTTTTTAGAAGGCACTAATTTTGTAAAAAAATTTGTATATATTATGTATATTAATTTATTTTACAACAAACACATATAATTTACATTCCAATTTTTTAAATATATTTAACCCAGTTACAAATTTTATAAAAGTTAAAAGAAAAACTTTTTATTTAAACATTTGACACAATAACTTATTACAATTTATAAATTTAGGTTAAAAAAACAAATTAACTCATTTCATATTTAGTTACAAACTAATTACCACACATACACATATATGAGCCCATTTTTAGCATGCACACAGAATACTTAATCTCTCAGAGACGGCCCTGTATATTCTAGTTAGCTCTTTTCTTTTTCACATGACAATCTCGAATTATAATTGCTCCCAACCCAAGACAAAAGTAGTGTTGTTAAAAAAATAGTTAACAAATGGTTAATTTTAGATATTGAATTTAATATTTAGATTTTTTTTTGAACGACTAAGCTTACTACCACCTAAATTACACCATAATTACACTGTTTCATGAGATTGAACCCATGACCTTCCATTTTAAGAGGCAAGCGTCTACCAATTTGGTATTTATTGAGCTCATTGATTCGTTTAAATGTTTGATCCAAGTTTAAATTAAAGGTAGTTCACTCGTATAAAAACTCAAGTTGATTTGGCTCGATTAACTCATTTGTTTACTTGTATGTTTTAGCTCATATCAGAGTTTGACGCTTTGTTTGTTTAACATGAATAATTAGATATTGTTTATAAATTGTTGTTTGAAACATAAAATAAAAGATGCATGATTATCAAAATTGACAAAAACAAAAAAAAATTAGATGAAACAAGCTTGTTAAACAACCCTACTTTATATATATAGACATGTGAACGAAAAAATATAGTATATTTTATTTAAGCAAATATGTCTATTCCGAACAACATATATAATATCGATTGTTACACTAAATGCCAATTTTATCATGAACTATCAAAGTTTTTTATAATATCATTTGGGTGTAAATTACATCCATGTGATTTGCGAGTATTTTACTTTTAATTTTTAAGTTTCATAAAATACTTACATGATCTCAAACTTTAAACATTTGTAACACATATAACTTTATGTGAGGGTATTTCGATCAATTATGTGAGAGTAATTTAGTGACTTAAGAACTATATGTGTTAACAAATGTTTAAAGTTTTGGACTATATGAGTAATTTATAAAACCTATAAACTAAGAATGAAATGCTAGTAAACATCATATATGTAATTTACTCTTTCATTTGGAATATCAAATATCTTTTGTTTTTTTTGGTAATATTAGAAAAAGAAATAAGTACCAAAAGAGGCATTGCCTCAATGGTACCTCAAGATTCTTCCAAATGAGAGGCCTTGGGTTCAAATCTCTCCCGCAGAGAAAAAGGGGTCTGTGGGGGTCAGGGGGTTTTTCCAGTGGGGTTTCCTCCTGGGGTGGTTGTGGTGGCTCATGGGTGGTCCAGGTAACTCGACCTTGGTGACATGACATAAAAACAGTGGGTTCACACGATTGAGACCTTCGCCTTTCAAAAAAAAAAAAGAAAAAGAAATAAGTCAAATTTGCAAAGGAATGCGTGTTATTAAATGAAGAGGGCCGGCGAGCAGTTAATTTCGTTTTGAAGTATCTCATGGTCTCTGTCTTCTTGCAGGCAGCTTTTATTTTATATCTATTTAATAAATCTAGGAAATATTTTATATCTTAAAAAATAGGGATCCAGTTGTAAACTATGAATATTTCTGGGACCGACATAAAAAACAACATTGTTCAATGCTAAATTCATTCGCTTCCAAAACCCATCATTTTCAGTGAATAATTTCAATAAAGTGATAAACTATGAACAAACATAAATAAAAAAAATGTTTTGTATTTCTAACCTATTGACAGTTTTATACAACAAAACAATTAGATTTAAAATGTTATTTCCTATAAACTTAGGTTTAAACTCATCAAAATTTGATCATGTCCCTTTAATAAAAAAATTGAATAAAATAAAACTAAATACACTTATAAATAATATTTAGTTAACATTATTCACTACAAGATAAACTATGCCTATACAAACCGAGATCAATTGAAGAAAATAGAGATTAACAATCATACAACATCATCTACAAAGAATCGTATGTCTATATGTGCGCATTGATATAATACATTTAGATCTGTCAATCTTGACGTTAATCAAAATTAATGAGTTTGTTTGAGTAACGAATTATTATATTTTGGGTTGAAAACTTGAAATTGATAGTGAATTACCATAGAATACGTTGAGATATGTAACACTTTAACACAATACGTGTCAAGATGGGTAACCTAAAAACTATGTGAATAAAATGGATTCAAATGGATAAGTTTTTTTTTTTAATGTTAAAGCCTAAAGTGCTAACATTATAGGATCATATAAAGCCTAAAGTACAAACGAGTCCGGTTTTTTAGACAAATTAAAACCGGAACCGGTTCCACCTGTACCAGGCCAAAACCCGAAGCGGAACTGGAACCGGAACCAGGTATTGACTTTGTTGACCGGAACTGAAACCGATTGAAACCGGGACCGATTTCAAAAAATACCCGATTTACGCACCTCCCGATTGGTCGGAGGAATTCAAGATGGGTAACCCAAATGGGCTTTTGTTTAAGATCATATAAATGTAGATAGGTAACCCATATGGCCATATGCGTGTCCGTTTAATTTTTTACGAAAGTCGATTTGCCATTTTGCCCCCCACTTTTTGTCATTTTGCTCCTTTCATTCTCTGGGTTTATCTTTTACAAACATTTTCCTCCCGAGTTTTTTTAGAGCTTTTGATGCTTTTGGTTTTCTATTTATTATAAACTAGCAATGAAGCCGCGCGTTGCGGCGCGAATGTAAATTTCGTAAAATGTATAGCGATAGTGGCACGTAAATGTACTAAGAAAAAGGGGTACAAGAAATTGCCAAGGATGGTATATTTGTTGTAGGTGATTTGGAAGTTATAATTGTAAAGTATGATGGTGATCATATGTTTCCGGCTTGTCATTTCGTGAAGTTAGATCTGGTGATGACAATGGGTGAATGTGATAGTAAGATATACAATTACAAGAAAAAGTTAATAACATAGTGTTGATATGTTTTTTGTTGATTACTTTATGCTTCCAAAATAAAAATAATTTAAATAAATACAATGAAGAATCGAATTGAATGACGTTTCCGGAGTCATAATTTTATGTCTTTACAAGGCAACCTGGGAGACTGTTTGTAGTAAAATACTTTAAGACCTGGGGCTGCCTTTAGTTAGCCTCATAACCTGTTAGCCTTGCTTTGTTTCCTCCATAAGACAAACTGCTTTGTGTAGTAATCATCTATGTAGCATGCGATATAATTTACAGGCGATATAATTTACAAATGTGGCATTATCCAGAACTACAACATTATAATGTACACAAAAAAAAATGTTGAAATATGGTTTAGCCTCCGCAAAAAGGTGTAGTCTTCACAAAAAAAGGTCTGTTGTTTTCGAAGTGTTTATTGCTTAGGACGTTGAGTTGCTGGACGTGGATCACCTGTGTATTTGAATGTTATGAGGTCAAATTCAAATGTTTTAATATTGAGCAAAATCAGAAGATAACATCTTTAGCTAAATATGATAAGCAAGTAAAGTTTATGGCATTGCAAGTAATCAAATAGTACTAAAATAAAAAGCAACTGATGCAAGAGTATTTTCTTATTGAATTAAGTGTAGAATACTTTATTTTTAATCAAAGAAAGTACCTGATGGTTCATGTAGAGGTCTCTTGATTGTCAGCATCTTTGGGTCAGGTGTTTTAGGAAGCAGACTTTGGGTAGATGTGGATGCCAGTGTGGGTGTATCCTCAGCTCTGTTAACAGCAATCGTTCTATCTTTTTTCATATTAACGTGCAGTAGTTTTGAGGTTTTTTTGATAGAATGAATCATGTCTGGTAATACTTTTGGGTTTTTGTTACCATGTATTATGACCATATCACGACAGCTGATATGTATGATGTTTGTTACTGCTTCGTTGAAGAAGACAGCCTCAATAGATGAAGAGCCATCACTAATGATGGTGTTTATGCTGTACCTGTAGTTTAATAAATAAGATGCTTATGTTTTCAAGGATAAATTTATTTTGTGTAATTTTTAAGCTTACATGAAAAGTGGTTCGCCGATAATTTCATGGTCAACGCAGGCAAAGTTGTTTCCTTGTGGATAAGCTTTATTTTTGCATTCTGGACAAAGCACATAGTACCAACCACGATATTCATGTATATCTTCGATGGTGGCAATGCATGTATAACGTCCCTGTTGATATATGTTATGTGCTAACGCAATTCTATTATTACTGATGTTATTATTATTAATTACATTGTACCTTGGCTGTATCCTGACTTAATAAGGTTGCGAGCATCACATGCTTTTCGGATGTGTGAATGTTTGATGGCAGGTCAAGCTCATTATATCTGCATGGGAATATGTATATATTAGTGCTAATTTTTTTTAGAATGGTAAATAAATCATGAAACAATTTAATAGTGGGCTTTATCTGGTTAGGTATGTTTTCAGATTTGGTATTGCTGGATTGATGGCAGTGGTTGTTGCAGATGTAGATTCCAATTGCAGGCACCCTATGTCACAAAAGGCTCTGTTAGCCTATGTTATTATTATTATAAAAATGTAAGTAATTAGCTTGCCTTTGAATTCGGTGACAATAGTTGAGGTAATTGCTGGTGCCTGGCCGATTGTGCCCTCCTTTTCAATCTGGGTAGCCTTCTCCCCCCATAAAGTTATCTCGATAATGTGATGGCTGTTGGTTAAGAAAAAGTGTTCATAAAAAAAAGATAAAAGGATATTAGAATTAATGTACTTTAAGTTTTTAATTTTTATGAATGCAAATGCCCTGATTATGATTTTCTTAATGTATTTTATTATCTATTTCATGTGTTGGCGTAAAAAAATTGAATGGCCATATGAAAATACTAAACCCAGTAGTAAAAGGATTGAGGACATTACCTTTCATCTTGAATTGTGATTTTACGTAATGTTTTTCCTGCTCTAACTATAGCAATGATTATATCGAAGGCGTTGGTTAGAGGAGCCAGCAACAATATGTTCATCATACCAAAAAAGTGCAAAACAATATTCACAAACTTTATTACAGTCGCCGTTGTCTATATAAAATGATTGATCACTATTGTTGGTAGATGATGATGTTATCTTATCACGTTTTCGTTTATGTGTACTTTCCATTTAGATTGTAGTTTGGGAAATCAAATGAAGAAATAAAAAATAAAACCTAATGTATATAATAGAAAATAATAATAGGTTATGTAAAGAAAATCATTTGTTATCTATAATATGCATACATATATTTTAGTAAACGTATTTATATACGATAACAATGATACGACATAGTAAAAAAAACATGAGTAATGTATTAAAAATGATATATAAATATGGTTGTAAGAAAACTATGAAAAACGATAGACCAAAAATTTAGGCAAGTGTGAACGAACGTAATATACTTTCAATATACCTGTAAGATACAAGAGCACGTAACATATAGTTGATGTATCTGTAACGGGAACCTGAAAATGATAAAAAAAAACAGGTTAAGACGCTAAAAGAGTTCATATTTACCTACCTGGTGTAAACTTATTTTGCATAAATAGATGGAAAGGTAATAAGAAAATTTGGTATTAAACATAGGCAATATAACAATAAACTTCTTATTTAATTAAATTATTAGTTTATCTTTCTATAAACAAAGGCTGCTACTGATTGTAGACCTGCAAATATACATAACCAACAAAAAATGTATCCATAAACAGTGTTATAGTGATCAAATACTCCTAATATTTATGTTGCATCATTCGATTTGCAAATTGTTAAACACAACAGGTTGAATAACAGAGCAAAATCAAGTTTCAGTGTACATGAGTCATTCATCAAGAAAACATTATTTCCTTACTTTCAATGTAAAGTATCCCTATTATCATAATTTACTAATTTTAACTACCCTAGTGTATAGGTTTTAATTCACATTAAAACACTATGTATAGGTTTTAAATCTCTGGCATAAGTCCTTGATGCAATGAGCAGCTAATAATTTGCATATGTTAGGAAAAAAAACCAAAGCATAACATGAAAGGCAAGAAAATGTCAATTGAAACAATAATACTAAAATCATAGCTGTAGGTATTATTAGACATGTTATGGATCTACAAGATGAAATAGTATCAACAAAGGTAGATATAATACGTTCACAAACATGGAGGCTTTGGCACGCATGTCAAAAGGATTGGGTTCAGTTGGTTGACTTTTATCTTCTGTTTTTATTTGTATGACAGTTAGATGTGACAAATAGCAACTCTTTTAAAAATGTAAAAAACAGCTGATATTTAGATGAAATAAGTTTTTGTCCAAAAAGTTATTTTTTATAATAATTTATAAATGTGTAATATACAGTTGCAAATTTATTATTTCAACAAATTAATCGTCCTATTTGAAGACAAAGAAAAGAGATTATTTAAGAGGATTATGCAATATAATATGGTTGAAAGACTGTCACCAGGTTGGTCCCCATTTGACCTGTTTCCCCTTTTAGGTTATATATATCTCTAATCCAAATCATACCCATTGTCAAGTGGGACGAATTATTCACCTCTAGTTATATCTCCAATATGAAATAGGCAAATAAATAGCCTAAGCCCATATCAGTTACAAAACAGAGGGAAAAAAAGGGCTGCAACAAACCATATAACCTACGCACCTCCTGAGACAACAAAAACATTCAAGCAGACGACATAAGCCTACCGTGGAAAGCGATTATAGGCAACATAAAGCATGAAAAAAACCACATGGAGGGAGATTTGAAAGAAGCCATGTATAGGCAAGAAGGAGAAAGACATGAAAATTGCAACAAATATCAGTCATCAGTGTATCCACTTATAGTTTTCAAATCAAGCTAAAGACACACAATCACAACAATCATGATTGAAAGCCGTTCTAAGAACCCATAATTCATTAAAAAAGTGAACAAAGTAGAAAACTTACTAAACGAACAACAGAAGCCATATATTCAATGAACATAAGTCCATAATTGACACAGACTATTGATATATACACGAAGCAGATATAAACCCATATACGATTCAGCAATTAAACCCCACCAAATGAAGCAAAACTCACGAAAATGAACATTGATACGAGCGTCAAAATCAACATAAAGATAGATTAAAACAAAAACCCACCTAACAGTGAAGCAGACGACATAAGCGTACCGTGGAAAGCAACTATAGGCAACAGAAAGCATGAAAAAAAACCACATGGAGGGAGATTTGAAAGAAGCCATGTATAGACAAGAAAAAGAAAGACATGGAAATTGCAACATAAATCATTTAAAAAAGGGACAACCTTACCTTGGAGATGCAGTACAAAAGAGAGAAACCGTAGAAGAAGACTGGTAGCGAGGAGCACCCGCAAAGCGTCTGACGCAGGTGATCGGTGATGCTAAGAACAGATTAGGGCAAAAGAGGGGAAAGAAATAAAAAAGGGGAAAGACAGAAAGGGTCAAGGAGGAAGAAATAGGGTGGACCACCGACATTACTTTTTATTACTATAGGTAATATATTGAAATTTACCTATGATAAAAGTAAAAAAAAATTATACTATTAGAAAACCCATCATGCTAAATAATGGAAACTAGGTGGTAGTGACCGTCGCGTTGCGGCGGTAGACATGACGTGATTGGGTATATAAGAAGTAAATAAACGTTAAAATACATGAAAATGAATTTACTTAGGCTGTATTACCAAAATATTAAAACAATATCGAAATGTAAAAAAAAAGGCATGTTGTGAAGATTTATTCATCATGCGTCATTTGAAAATAAACGTTAAAAGACACGAAAATGAATTTTACATAAGCCACATTAGTAAAATATTCTATTGTGAAAAGCAATATTAATAAAACTTAACTTGAAACGTATACCGTCTTGATTTTTAATTTATTTTTGTACCGATATAATTAAGTATTTAAAGAATTAAAAAAAAAGAGTTATATCAGACGTCATCAAAAGAACGAAAAAAAAGGTTGAAGAGAGGATTAAATCATGGTTTTTATGTTAGTAATATGAACCATGTATTTACTTCTTATATATTCAAATTGAGATCCAAATGGTCAAGAAAGGACATTTAAAAATGTTAGACATGAGTTTCAAACCCATGTGCTCAACTTCAAAATACATGTCATCCAACCTTTGTGATGTTTTTTCAAAACGAATGGTACTTAACCATCCTTATCATATCGTGACACTAACATCATAAAAGACGTGTTTGAAAAGGAGAAATATAAGCTTTGTAGTTGTAAAACGATTGATGCGAAACACGAATTTGATTTTTTTCATCCGCGCATATACAACGTGATTAAGTATAGATTGTTTAGAACGAACATGTTTTCAAACAAACTGGATTTTCACCGTCAACCAAAATGTATTACATTCGACATGAATCGTTTCCAAACAAAGTTTACATCGTCAACTAAACCAACTCAAAATACACATAAAAAAGCATAAAAAATATTATATCATAACCGACTCATTTTGTAGCAAAACTTACAACGAAACGTTGACCAAATCGAATTTATACGAATACTTGCATGAAAATTAGCACGTATAAAACTTTTTTTTAAAGTTAGAAACAAATGTTATTAAAAAAATAATATTATATATACGACATGGAGTAAATTTGAACCTCATTACGTGTGACATATATTGAACATTATTATGTCTCATGTGCGAGTTGAAGTATAAAAACTAAATGGGTTAAAGTTCAAAAAGAAAAAGAAGAAAAAGAAAAGGCATATAAAACTAAATGGGTTAAAGTGAAAAAAAAGGTAAAAAAAAAATAAAAACCAAAAACGCCTCAGGTATCGAACCTGAGACCTTTTTAACACACCATGTTTTAACCACTACACCAAAGTAATTTACTTGTTCATCATATGAAAAAGTATTTATTAAAGTATATAAAACGGGTATAGAAAATCAGCAACTTGTAAAACGGGTATAGAAAATCAGCAATTTGGGCGGCCGCCGACACTTCTAATTAAGCTTCATATGAAAAAGTATTTATTAAAGTATGTAAAACAGGTATAGAAAATCAGCAACTTGTAAAACGGGTATAGAAAATCAGCAACTTGGGCGGCCGTCGGCACTTCTAATCTATACTATATAATAAAAGAATAACACTTTGCCACTTGTCATTATTAGATTAAACTACATGCCACATGTCAATAAATGATTGGACAAATTGCAATTGATTCCACTTGTCAGCATTATGTTAATCCTTAATATTTTAAAAATAATTTAAATTTAATAAATGTAGTCAAACTTCCTAAATTAAAAAGATGATATTTATTTTTCTTTAAATACTAATAAAGATTTAATCATATCAAACATTTCCATTTTTGATTAATAATTTTGAAATTCAAAAAATTTTTAAATTAAATTATCAAGATAATCAACACAAAAATTTTAAATTCTAATTAAAAAAAGAATAATGATGATAATTATATTTTATGAATGGTTTTAAATTTGTATGATTATTAAATCTATGATACTTCTGTAATTAATATATATTTTTAATTAAATTCATTCTACAACTTAAAAACAAAAGGTTATCACAAAAAAATATTTTACAATTTCTATATCTTAATGGTAATTCATATTATATAATACAGTTTTATGATTCAACCCGTGTAATACACGGGACCAATAAGCTAGTTAAGCTATATAACAATATTGAATAAATCGCTACAACACTTGTGTTCGACATCTGACCTTAAAAAGTTAAAAAGACAAAATATAAATGAAGGCTGCATTTGGACATAGACATATGATAGAGTAATTAGAATTAATTCTTTCAAGTCCTTTCATGTAAAGGAATTTCAATTTCTTCCAAACTATGAAGCAACTTATGCAAATAATTTAGAATCTTCTATCATCGTCCTCGGACCTGCCCACGCGACCATCATCGTTGTCGCCACCACCCCACCACACGCCCACAACCGGCCCAAAAGGGAAGGGCGCTTGCCTTTGGTACTCCGGAGAAGCAAAAAAGATATGTTAATCATTTGGTTTGAAAGCTATTAAACTAAATGATAAAACAAACCATAGCCAACAAAACTGAATCGAATCACAAGTTTAATTATTTTGTTAGGCTTTTAATCGAAATTGTAATTTCGTTTTAAAATTGTGAGTTAAACCGAAAACTAGACTAAATTGATTCTCGGTTTTTTGGTTTGATTTAAAGTAACTAAATTATATTTTGTTCGATTTTCATATTCCCCAAAAGAATTTTTAGTCCCAAAGCTAATAACTAGGGTGTAAATTTCTAACATGACACAAACCTAACACAAAATTAACATGCTTATGAGTTCAGGTTGAACATGCAAACCCATTTAGTTACACATTTCAAGTTCGTGTCATCGTGTGAACCTTTGTAGGTTCACAGATCAACCTTTTTAATTCATTTATGCATTTAATTCTTTTCAATTGTGTTTTATGTGGCCTTAGTTGGGTATTTAATAGTCAAATTTTAAACTAAAAAAGTAACATGAGATTTTATAATAAACGCCATCTTTTTCTTTTTCTATATTTGTATTTTTTATCATACAATTTCATTTTAAAAATATTAATATCCTAAAAAGTAAGAAATTTTATTTTTTGGGTCAAACGGGTTGTGTTCGTGTCAATCCCTCATGTCTGTTCAGCCTATGTGTTTAGCACCCCTACAGATGGTCGGTGCATTTGGTGATGGAGGTAAGTGGCGATAGTTGGTTGCACACGACCAACAAGTGACGGAGACAGTGGCGATGTCGCATGTGACGGCGGTGGCAGCCACTATTAGGTAGTTAAAAGATAGATTTCGATGTACTCTTGTTTTGTCTCTTGAAAACATTAGAATTAATTTTTTTGATATATTTTAATTTCTTTGTCTATAAATTATTTTTAAAGGTTTTAATTCAAAGTGAATTTGTTTTTAATTTATTATTTTTTTTTTACAAATTCTAAGTTTTCTAAAAATTTCCCCCCAATAAAACAATCATATATGTTTAAGAGTTGTGCTAAAATAAGCTTCCAAGTTGTTGTTTACTTGCTCCGGTGAAAACATACACTAACAACAAAGTTATTTGAAAAACTAATTAAAAGTAATCGAACTCATGGAATTGACGATGTAAACAATAAAATATGGATTTAACCTTAAATTCCTTTAAATTAAACTAGAACTTATACAAAAACTAGAGTCATCCAACTTAGCGGCTTTCCTCTTGGCTTTGAATCTGAGCGGGGAATTATATGATAAGACAAAGTCAAGGGTTTTTCTGGCTGCAAGATTCCTTCTGGGTTGGGTTCAAACGTATGCTCTAAAGCGTCAAATCCGAAGGAATGCTTGAATCTCGTCTTAGGTGTCGTTGTTCGAAGCTGTAAAAGAATATAAACCGAAACGTATACATAATATATCATAGGAAAAAAGTAATAATAATAATATTAAGTTATCAAGTGGGGTTTGTTGAAAGCCTTAGAAGGGTATATAAGTATTTTCATGGATACCTTGCACGCCATTCACTTCTCCTTTTTGTCTATCGGTTTTATTTTTATTTATTTAAAAATCTTATCTTATGTCATAATTTATGAAAACAAACTTGTATATATATTCTGCATTAACACATCCAATTTGTAAACTGTCACAAGTAACATTTCTGTTGAAACACTCGTTTACAAGAAAAATGAAAAATCTGTTAAATTTGTTGGCAAAATTACTCACGAAGAAAAAGAAACTATTGCCAACAGAAACCATTTCAAGATTATGTACTCAACCACCCAAATTTCCTCAAGGTAATCGATGTTTTCGTCGCTAAGTTTGTGTCGCTAAGTGGCTCGAATGTTTCGATGATTTTATACATTTTCTTGATAATTTGTTTATGTTTGATATGATTTTAGGAGATGGTTTTGCAACTGGGATTATCGATTTAGGAGGATTAGAAGTGTGTCAAGTGTCTTCATTCAACAAAATATGGGCTATCCGTGAAGGTGGACCGGATAATCTCGGTGCAACGTTTTATGAACCGTCTTTGATTCCTGATGGTTTCTTTGTGCTTGGTCACTATAGCCAATTTAACAACAAGACACTGTTTGGGTGGGTTCTAGCCGGTAAGCCTTGTGCATGTGACCCATTGTCACTTGCCAAGCCTATTGGCTACTCACTCGTGTGGACGAGTGAGTCCCAGAAGATAAAACAAGATAACAACGGTTACATTTGGCTTCCTTTGGCTCCTGATGGCTATAGATCCGTTGGCTATGTCGTCACAACCTCACCAGAAAAGCCGTCTTTGGAAATAATCCGATGCGTTCGGTCGGATTTTACTGAAATTGTTGAATTTGATAGGTGGATTTGGGGGTTAAAAAGTGAGGTTGACCCTAATGGATTAAATGTGTATGGGTCTAGGCCAAAAGATAGAGGGGTTCAAGCTATGGGTGTATCGACTGGTTCATTTCTAGTCCAAAATGTAGGTGGTTCGGCTGAATTGTCACTACCCTATTGCTTGAAAAATACCAAAAACACCTTAATGGCCATGCCCAATTTATCTCAAATTAAGGCTTTGATTGAAGCATATTCACCCATAATTTATTTTCATCCGGATGAAAAATATCTACCATCAACGGTTAATTGGTTTTTTCAAAATGGAGCATTGTTGTACCAAAAAGGGCTAGAAACATCCCCTAGTCCTATCAAGCCAGATGGCTCGAATCTCCCTCAAGGTGGTTCAGACGATGGCTCATACTGGCTAGACCTCCCTGCCGATGATTCAGCTAAGGAGAGAATCAAGAAAGGAGATTTAGACAATGCTAACGCGTATTTCCACATAAAACCCATGTTTGGTGCAACATTCACTGACATGGTCGTATGGTTATTTTACCCATTCAACGGACCAGCAAGGGCAAAAGTGGAATTTCTCAACATTTCTTTAGGAAAAATAGGAGAACATGTTGGCGATTGGGAGCATTTGACATTAAGAATCAGTAATTTTGATGGCAGTTTAAAATATGTCTATTTTTCCGAACATAGTGGAGGTACATTGCTAGATGCATCACAAATTGAGTTTGAAAATGAAAATAAACCTGTCGCATACGCTTCTTTAAATGGCCATGCGTTTTACTCAAAACCAGGGCTTGTTTTACAAGGGAATGGGAGGAATGGCATTAGAAACGACACGGCTAAAGGAAAGGTTGTTATGGACACTGGAGTCAGAGCCGAGGTGGTTACCGTGGACCACTTAACCATGGTAGAACCACCTTGGTTGAACTACAGTAGAAAATGGGGTCCAAAGTTAACTTATGAAGTTGCAAAGGAGATAGAGAAAGTGAGGAAGGTTTTACCAGGGAAACTTAAAGAATTATTTGAGAAAATTGTAAGTGGTGTTCCAAATGAGGTTTTGGGGGAAGAAGGTCCTTCTGGTCCTAAAATGAAAAATAATTGGAGTGGAGATGAGAAATATTAAATTAAATAATATAATGAATTCTTTAAACATAGTGTATGTATTTGTAAGGTAAATTGTATGTAGCGATTATATTCAATTCATGTATGATATCTAAATTTGATGCAGATATATGCTTGTGGGTCGCGTTATTTAGACATTTTTTTCTCATTTAACACATCACTGACACTATATGTCTCGTATAGGCCGATAGAGACGTATGTCTCCTCTAACATGCACTGTTTTGAACATGATTGATCTCATATAGGATATATATGGCTCATATATATAGGCCTATATGAGTCATAAACAATATGTTATGACCCATGATTGGGTTATTCTCCAAAAAAGAAGCAGAAAGAGCACAATTTGGACAATTTTCACTACCTTTTCTTTTTCCATTTCCAAAGTTTTAAAACAATATATTAACTAAGAAAATGAAAACTATCCTCAAGATCACAAGAGACCATGTTCATAAATAAAAGAAACAAATAAATAAACATGCACTATTTGCACTAATAAAAAGTAATTCTGTAGTGGACTACTGGACTTCTTCAAGCATATAAACATCGAACCGAATCGGCCTTTTGATCACAAGTTTGGGCCTGCCCAAACATTCTCGCTCAACACCTGGGCCGGGATGATAGACTTGACTACTTGAGTTTCTGACATGCTAGTATGCTACCTTGATCAATGATCACTGATGGGTAACATTATTAATGATGATAAAAAAAAATCTAACAAATATTGATTAATCTTTATATGTCTCTAAGGACATGTGTACTCATACATAATGCGGATGTGAAGGGAGGGGGTCACGCCCCCATGGTGCCCTCTGCCACTACATAGGGGCATGACTCTGGGCGTGGTGGGCACTTGATGCAGGTCATGGCGTGAAGAAGAAGAAGAAAGGGGGAAAAAGAAGGGGGTGATGGGGGCATGATGAGGGGGTGATAATAAAATATGTTGATCGATGAGTGGTTGATGGTGCTGTTTGTTTATACGGCGCTTGCGTGGAGTGATAAGGCTTGATGAGTACACATGACCTTATATATATACAAGACACATAAAGGGTACGAGACGTATAAAGAACGTGAAATTTATGCGTTAGGTTGTAAGTATAACTCCCTTATTTATTTGTCTTTTGCTACACGTAATACAGAAACTACGTACAACACATGCATTGGTACATCGTTACATACATGTATACAAGCCGTTAAAAAAAAAAAAAAAAAAAACATACATGTATACAAATGTATGTGTATAGAATGATTCATAATTCGGCATCCAATTAATTTATGAAAATTAACAAAAAGTCAAAACCATAAACTTTGGATCCGACGAAAAAGTGATTAAACTCCTGTTCTTTGTGGAGAACGTGCCAACTAAAATGGATACTCTTTTTTTTTTTCTTCTTTTTTTCTTTAAGTAATCATATTCAAAATCTAAACCCATAAATAACAAAAAGACAAATGTTAATGTATGGCTTAATCTTACCTTATTTTTTCTGCTATTATATCATATCAAATAACAACATACATGTTTTAGTGTTTGCTTACTCTTATTTTCCGGATTCTCGCTTCCATCAAACATTGATATTAAATATAACTAGGTTTTTTCCTCCCGTGCGTTGTGGCGGGTTATCGCACTACACTTCTGATAACATGCTTTATGTATCATTTACATAAACATAAGTTACATAGCAAAATCAAATCTTTTATCACGAACTCTATAAAAATTTTCATAAAATCATTTAAAATCCACACAAATATGTTACAAAAATATATAATTGAAAAACTATTCACAAAATCCTTCTCACCAGTAACCAATCGTTTGAACTAAAACAGAAACACAAATTTCTAAGAAAATATCTCAAATTAAAAAAAAAATCTTTAAGTAAATATTTCAAATTTAATGTTCTTATCTATGTTTACCACGTTTTAAAGTTAAAAAAAATTTTTTTGGTGATCTAAGATATGCATTATTCAAATTTATGGATCACATTTTTTTCTCTATATATATAATACTAGTTTATAACACGGGTAAAGTCTTAAAGATAAGAAATTCATTATATCTTACTACCAGTTATATTTTATAATAAAATAGAAAAGCAAAATTATCCACCATTTTGTTATTATATTTTTTATCATCTAAATTTATTAAAATTATATAAGTGGCAAAAATTAATATAAAAATATTAAACTACTATTATATAAAAATATTAAGTTATCTTTAATAAATTTATTTTAATTAAATGTTACTAATAAAGTTTACGATATTAACATGTATTATTTATTTATTCAATTGATAAATTTATTCTCATAATTTACAGGTTATATATGGTAAATTTAATGTTAATAAATTAATTTTAAGTTAAATTATTTAAATAATGGTAAAGTTGTTAAATCACACAATTTGTTAAACATATAATTCTTATATTAAATATTGAAAGTTATTTTGATTAAAAGTTAACATAATTAGAATGTTAACGATATAAACTAAATATATGACTATATGTAATTAACACAAATTAAACTAAAATTATATTTAGAATTGTCAAGATTTACTTAATTAACACAACTGTCAAGTTGTCTTCAATAAATTTATGTAATTAAATGTTTTAAATAATTTTTATAATATTAAGGTCCAAGATTTACTTAATTAATTAATAAATTGATATAAAAAAGAGGTGGATAGTCCATGACCCATGTGTCTTGTAACTTTGTAAGGGAAAAATGAGCGGGAAAAAATCCCAAAACTTATCTTATTGAATGACATGTGGCGGAAGAAAACCTTGATTTATTATAATAGATAGATAGATTTACTATTTAATATAATAATATTAATATTACTATTCATTTTCGTGCCTTTTAATTATATATATATACACACGCACACACACACACACATATATATATATATATATACATATATGTGACGCCCGTGTCACTTTCTGTCCCCTCCGGACATTAAAAACGTTTAATTAAGATTTTTGTTTAGGTCCCAGAAAAACTTTTTGTGTTTTGTTTGTAAACACACACATTTTTAATCATTCAAACATTAAAACATGTCAAGTATATCCACATACTTATAACAAGTTAACTTCAATTCACCACTCAAATCTTTTTGTTCGATCCCGATCTCCAATGTCGTTCACCTTACTCTTTTGCACCTGTAAACACCACATTTAAATCACCATTAGTTCGTTAGAACTAAGTAAGGTTACCCCACTATTTCACCAAGTGTATTCCATAACACCATATGGATACACTACTGATGTCCCAAATATGACTTGGTAACAATATTCAATCACATACAAAACGATTTACTAATGGGTCGTTTCCACCCAAAACCCCATGAATCTCCCATTCATGTACAATCATTATAATTTAACACCTCACATACATGTGCACACAAAACTCCAGTTGTGCATCATATTTCCCAAAAGTCAAAATTAAACAATTTGACTCTTGAATTTTATGTCTATACTCTTGTAGGTCATCTTTTGTTCACACACCTTGTGAATCAATTTCATTGGAATTGCAAGTCTTATGTTCACACATCTTATGAATCAAAGCATGCATATTGCCAATTTAATGCCCACACATTTGTAGATCACCTTTTATTCACACACCTTGTGAATCAGTTACATTGGAATTGCAAGTCTTATGTTCACACACCTTGTGAATCAATTACATTGGAATTGCAAGTCACACACCTTGTGAATCAAAGCATGCACATTACCAATCCACCATTTGTTCACACACCTTGTGTCACACCCCCAAATTCCCACTCGTGGTGTCAGTCCAAGTGGGTGTGACGTGGCCAGAATCACAGCTCAAGGTCATATAGAACACCTCTATATGCGTTTACAAATACAATGTTTGACACACACACACACTTAACAAAATAGTTTGCAGCGGAATAATAGATACCATAGCAGCGGAAAAATATAAGTGTTATACATGCAGCGGAAATGTAAATAGTTTAATACAACATTGTTTAACATAATAAGAGTTAAATTGTTTTCAAAATGACACGACAGAATGCATGTAGATCCCTAATGCTCGTCCCTTAAAATGTGCATTCCTGTCCTCATGCTAGCCACGCTAGTTAACTGAGAATACAAGTTAGAAAAGAGTCAACACAATGGTTGGTGAGTTCACAGGTTTTGATATACATATAGTAATAAAAGTGTGTCATGCTGTTTATCATGTGTTAGTACCGAGCCCTAGGCTCTAAGTGTCAGTGCATCACTACCGAACTAGACTTGTATATCCTTGCCTCCGCTATGTCTCGTATACACAGCAAGTTAGGTCAAAGTTTCACATGTTATGACATACAGTCAATATTGTGTCACGCGGGGTTAGTCACACCCAAACGGATCCATTCAAACCTACCACGTTGTTCGTACATTAACGGTAAGACTTTGTGAGGGCTTGTTACGAGTTCAACACTTAATGTTTGTCTAATAAATCAGCATACACAAAAATGTTTGTACAGTAATAGATGTTTGACTCGATATAACTAGTATTCTCCCCCTATTTAAAAGCGTTTAAAAGAGTAAAGAGGGGCCTTCAACTCACCTTAGTAGTGATCAAGTAGGATATGCGTAAGCTCCTCGAGTGAGTAGCGCGTCGGTCACCGGCAACCTATATCGTATACCGTACGTGAGTTCGTGTAAGTGACCGTGCTAGTGTTCGTGTTTGTGCCCAACAACCTTCGGTTGTTCATGTTTGTCCATGTCGGCCCACAATGACCATGTTTGCTCGTGTTGGTCCACATTGACCGTATTTGACCATAGTTGACCGTGTTTGACCAAGGTTGACCGTGTCAAGTCAACGACCCGTTGGTGAACCGTGTGACGGTTGTGAATCGTGTAGCAATTGTTTAAATGCTCGTCGTGTGCAAAACGCGCAAGTCGCGTCTATGGACAACTTACTATTTATAGTAAGTTTCCATTTATGGAAAGTTCACGAAGCATAATAATTTTATAGTTCTATCATGCGAATTCACATAAGTCATTTTCATCATGTTAGCAAACAAAAGTTTCCTAAAATGGAAAGTTTCCATTTATAGCATACGTGATATCGGAAACCATCTAACTTAATATCTAATCATCATGTTAGGACATATCAAACCACTTAGCATGCTTAAATCATATAACATGTTTATAAATTGGTTTTTCTAAAAATAAAGTTACCATAAATAGTAACTTTGTGGTTTTTGCATAAAATGACCATTCTAACATTCTTAAACCATTTTCTCATCACCATTCATCATAACAAGCCATTCACTATTATCTAAACATGTTCATGTAGCTAACATTATCACCAATCAATATTTCGACTACTAAAGTTACTAAAAATAGTAACAATGCCAAATATGACGATAAACATTATCAAATTCACATTCTAAGTATTCAAATCATCATCTTAATATCTAATAGCAATTCCACATACATGCATGTTCACCATTTCATCCATAACATCATTTTGACCATATAAAGTTTCTAATAATAGAAAGTTCATCGAAACTCAATATTTTAACCATTCTAAACTAAATCTAATCATGTAGCATGCTCCAATATCATCTATGAACATACCAACATACTCAAAATCATTCCAACAATCATGGATCATACATGCATGGCAATATTTCAACATTTTGCATATAAATCATGAGTTTTACTAATACCCATCATCATAGATCATCACAAAACTCAATCTAAACATCATAGATCATCATAAAACACCTTTAAATCATCAAACCCATAATTAAAATTCGTGCATGTGGACCATGAGTGCTTGCATGTGGGTTTTAAGCCATGCAAGTGTGCTTGTGAGTGTTTTTAGGCTACAAGGAAGGACATACTACCTTTCAAAGCTTCAAGAAGTACTGAGATGATGATTAACAACCTCCTTGACCTCCTGGTTCGTGGGTTTGATCGAGTGCAAGAAGGTGGTGATGAAGGATGAGAGTCTAGAGAGCTTCCTTCAAGGTTCTTGAGCTTCAAGTTCTCCTCCAATGGCTTTCCAATGGTGTTCTTGAGTGTAACAGAGGTGAAAGAGAAAGATGGAGCCGGATTATCGCGTGGAAGATCGAACAAAATGATGGTGGGGGTAGACTAGCCATAATTTTCTTGGTTTTATAAGATATTGTCGACTGGGCGGTGTCGCGTACCGTGATGGAGCTTCAAAATCTTCTCTGCGTACCGCGGCGGATTTCGGGAGTCAAACCCCCGCACCGCGTGTTGCGCACCGCGACGATACCTCTTGTTGGGCCATCGTGTACCGCGATGGGCCCCTGGAGAGCCCAATAAGCCTAGTTTAATGGGTTGGATCGGTTCGTTGCCGTTTTCACGTCTACGAGCTATCGTTTGGCCTCGTTTGAACTTCCAAGTTCAATGTGTGAGTGTTTCGTGAGGTTTTGAGTGTTGTGTTACACAATGTGCTAGGCGTTCACCAACGTTCGTATGTTTTGACACGTGTGTGCTGTTTGTCGATAATTCCTCGAATTATCTAGTCGTGTGTCTGTGTTCGTACTGTCGTGCCACGTGTCACACTAAATTAAGCTAATTCTAGTGCCACGTGTACATAAATCATTTAAATAAATACCAAAGCTGACCTGGAAATTACGGGATGTCACACCTTGTGAATCAATTACATTGGAATTGCAAGTCTTATGTTCACACACCTTGTGAATCAAAGCAGGCATATTTCCAATTCATCATTTGTTCACACACCTTGTGAATCAATTTCATTGAAATTGCAAGTCTTATGTTCACACACCTTGTGAATCAAAGCATGCACATTTCCAATCCACCATTTGTTCACACACTTTGTGAATCAATTACATTGAAATTGTCGGTTTTATGTTCACACACCTTGTGAATCTTTCAACCGCAATAAGCACAATCATTTATATCAATTTCAATCAACTCAATAAATCATGTATATGTGCTAAATGCACAATTACTTGTAGTGTGGACTCACCCAGTTCTTCAAGCACAAGTTCAATCAAATAGGTAACTTGCACACAATTTGAACGCATTCACTTGTGTTTACATCAATTATACTCTCAATTCATATGTTCACACACCTTGTGAATCATTTAAATATATTTCAACACACTGATTGTTCACTCTCAAGTAAATCAACCAGAACTGTCTACACAATTGTAGATCATCAAATAAAATTCTTTTGATTTACCAAACATGTGTCACATTATTAAATTCAAAACAACACACTTAGGTGTCTTATTGAGTTTTCACAATTTTGTGAATTACTCAACTTTCACTAATATAATTATGTTCTCACCCTTGAGAATCCACTAACACAAAGTTTACTACATGTGTTATTTACACATATAGTCATCATTAGACACAAACAATAAATAGTCACACAATTGTGATTCCAAATAACATATACTAGTGTCCAACTTCAAATTCAACCTTAAGATCTATCACCCTTACATATGTTCACACACCTTGTGAATCATATAAAGGTAAATCAATCACAATTTATTCACATACAAGTGAATCAATTATACTTACGTATAACAAACAGTTGTCTACATCATTGTAGATCAACAATGTTGTCCACTACCTCCTTAGTTCACATTCAAGTGAACCATTTCAACACACTTTCAACAACATTATCCACACTCATGTGGATTAATATCAATGCCTACACACTTGTAGGTCATCACTATATCACGTTCAACACATGGTTTATATCCATGTGGATCACCAATTGAGTTTTGTTCACATGATCACAATATTTATGATTCATTTTCACAACATTAAACAAACTCAACGGTAATAGGTGACTTACCTTGATTTGGAGAGCTATCAAAAATCTCCAATGCTTTCCCAGGTCTTCTAGAACTAGATTCACCTCCTCTTCCTATTATATATTCACATATAACATGATTTAACAACATGAACACACAACTTGTGTTATTTATACAATCTAATTTATTTGACCTGTTTCACTCTTCGTATTCAATCAAAACCTCGTTGAGGCTTTTATCAAACAACCCATGTGTAGAAATTAATCTGCACATGTTCTTAATCATATTCAACTTATCAAAACTTCATATTTTGAAATCTGTTGCTTGACTTCCTTTACCAACACCTAGTTGTAAATCACACGTATACAACTAGTCTCAATACTCCCAACACCCATACATACTGATTCAAACTCATTTGAATCTCATTTATTAATGTGTAACATTTAGAAGTCAATCTATCATTTATAATTAGCTACTTATGCCAAAGTCATTAACTTTCAATTTCAACATTTAATCAATATTTGAATTAATTTTATCATTCCAAAGAATGATCCAAAATCATCACTACCATGATTTAATCATCCCACTAGTTATCATACTCAATAATATGAGTTTCACGACAACCGGATATTATAACAGATCAAAAATCAACATTTCACCGTTAAAACATCTAGTCCTTCGTTTCTAATCATTCCAAATCATTATACAGTACTCAAAACTATTTTTAATCCACACATTAGCAAACCAGTAGGATAAAACAAATCGTTACCCTTTCGAACGGATTTCTGGCTGCTATACAATGATCCGGACTTGTAGAATCGAACCCTAGCTCGATCCGAACGTTCTGGTAGCTTCAAAGTTGAGATTTGATGATGAAAATTTGATTTAGGCGTTTGTGGAGGTTCTGTTGTTCGAGATGTTAAAAAAAATGAGATTTTTCTGGCGAATTCTGATAAAATCAAGAATCTGCCGCCTCAAAACAGTCCAGACGCATCGCCCCGCGTGGAGGTTTGGTCTCAGGCGTACTGCGCGAGACACCCTGGTCCAGATATTTTCGCCCCTCTCGCACGTACCGCCTAGCATGGCAAAAGGGTCCTTCGCGTACCTCCACCTCCTTACTCAGATTTCGATTTTGTTTTCGCGATTCCGGGAGCATACGAACTCCGTTTTACGAGCCGTTTTCGCCCACGTTTACGATTTTTCGAGCTCTTTCCAATGGTTATAATTTCAAGACCTGAAGAGTTCAAAATATTTGATATCTTATTTAATGCTATATTCGACTCAGTGTATCTTGAAATCGGAGCCTCGTTTCGTGATATAAAAAAATGCTTGTGACCGTGTAAAACCGGTTGTTACAATATATATATATATAACTAGGGTATTACCCCGTGTATTACACGGGTTGATCATCAATGAAAATAATTATACTATTTTTTAAACACTATTTTTTTCAATATATGTTTCGTTAAACATTTTGTTTTAAAATATTGTTTTTAAAAATCGTATATTTTATAATAAATTGTTTTTTAAAATGTGTTTTTTAATATTAATATATTTTTGGTGTATTAAAAATATTTTTTTAATTTTAAAAAATGTATAAAAAGCATATTTAATATTTAATATTATTATTTAATATTAAATGTATTTAATAGGAGAGAGATGCGAGAAATCAAAGTTGAAATGCTCCAAAAATGCGCCATGTGTCCAAAGAAACCTTAATTTATTATAATAGATAGATTAGATTAAAAATACATATTCACATATTTATATTAACTATAATTATGGATTTTTATTATGTCATTAAATAAAAGAATTTAATATGATGTTAGTTATGGATAATTATAATTTGTGATGTCTGTTACCAATTTTGAAAATAATCTTTTTATTGTGAATAATTATTATATAATTAACATTGTATTTACATTTTATAAAACTGTATTAATTTATAGAACCAGATTAATTATTCGTTTTAGTTTTTATTTAAAAAAATTCTAATAAATTATTTTTATTAAATTCTTTATCGTTTTATAATATCTAAATGATTATTATTTATTAATACTTAGTTTTTCTTTATTTAACTCGTATAATACACGAGGCTTTTAATCTAAATTATTAATAACTAGTAGTTATTTTTCTTTATACAACCCATATAATGCGTATGTTCCTAAAAACAAAATCAATTAAATTCTATATACATTAATTATGACTTCCCATTCAACATTTTAAAATGTTGTTGGATTGAATTATGGATTATTAACTCATTTTACTTACTTTTGTATATTGTAAGTCAAATATTTGCATATCTGATTGATCAGATTATTAAGATTTTAATATTAACTTTAATTGCTAGCAATTATATAATTCTCATCCTTGAAATTATATTACCAAGAATTTCATTCACATTGATTTCATAAAAACAGTTTGTATATCTAATTATCTATATATCGATCAGAGATTTATAATAAACTATAAGAAATATATATAATTCTTAATTATAAAACTAACAAATTAAATGTCTCACCGTTCCTAACCACGTACCACCCTATCCTAGCTCATGCATTTGTTTTATAAGGAGTGTATTAACAATTAATTAAGAATATTGCATCCTAATTAAAAGTTAGGTTTACACCACCTACCCCAGCAAATATTTATTTTTATATTTATTTCTTTTTTGCATTAATGAATTTATGAACTTTTACTATATGATAACCAAACTTTAGAAGTTCTGCTTATTTATTGTCATCTATTCTATATTTAAAAATATATACATGGTTTCAATTAAAGTTGATATATTTTTATATCAATTTAAAATAAAAAATAACTTTAATATATCAACTTATATATTTTTTAAATATAAAATAAATAACAAGAAATAGATTAAAAAATAAATTTAAAAGTAAATTCTTTAAGATTCGGTTATTATCAAACTATATAGGTGAGTATTCAACAAAATCTTGGTCTTTGTTTTTGAAAAACTACAATAAGTTAAATATATTTAATGAATAATTAAACGTTACGCAAGTTTTTAAAAGAATTTAAGATATTATTTTTGTCCCAATGAAAATAAAAGTGGCACCTTCCCATCGATCTGTACTCTCTTTTTGTAATTACATGCACATCAAAAACACCACACAACAAACCCTAGCTGGCATACACACACGCACACATATATACTCACATGTACATACAAAACCACTTCATAGTTTCTTTCTTGATCAAGATGCATTCTTTAATCCAAATAAAAATATTTTTTTTCAGTTTTTTTACAATGTTTTTGCTCTTCAATGGTGCAACAATGGCGAAATCATCATCATGGTATATGGAAAATGTTTGTCAAAGAAGAAGAGAGCTTGCACAAATCAAAACCACCTTCAAACTTCCTTCAGCTTTGCCTAATTGGCCTCCAGGTTTGCAATTTATTAAAATAATTTATAAAAATTCAATTTTGGATATGTAAAATGTAGATGTCATATTGTTTAGAATAACTTTTAGGTGGAGGTTTTGCTGGAGGAACCATAGATTTAGGAGGATTACAAGTGAGCCAGGTAACAACATTCAAGAAAATATGGGCAGCCAACGAGGGAGGGCCGGAGAACCTCGGTGCCACGTTTTATGATGCGGTTTCGATCCCCGAAGGGTTTTCGAATTTAGGGTGTTATAGTCAGTCCAACAATTTGCCTTTATTTGGGCATGTTCTTGTGGGAAAAGATGTTGCAAACAACCCTTTGAAACCTACTCTCAAATCGCCGGTTGATTACTCTCTTGTTTGGAGTAGTGTCTCACTCAATATCAAGAAAGATGGTGATGGGTACATATGGTTCCCGAACCCACCGGATGGCTACAAGGCTGTTGGATATGTGGTTACAAGCTCTCCAGAAAAACCATCTCTCCAAAAGGTCCGTTGTGTCAGGTCTGACATGACGGACCCTGTGGAGAGTGATGAATGGATTTGGGGTCCAAGTAAAAGTTTAAATGTTGATGGATTCAATGTGTATAGTTCTAGGCCAACAAATAGAGGCGTGGGAGCCATGGGTGCATCAATAGGAGGTTTTGTGGTTCATAATGGGAAAGGAGGAAACACAATATCACTAGCTTGTTTGAAGAATTTGAAGGGTAGTTTAGTAAATTCAATGCCAAATTTGAAGCAAATTGAAACCCTAATTCAAAGTTATTCTCCTGTGGTTTATTTCCATCCTAATGAACAATACCTGCCTTCTTCAGTTAATTGGTTCTTTCAAAATGGTGCATTGCTTTATCACAAAGGGGACGAGTCAAACCCTAGCCCTATTGACCATAATGGTTCAAACTTGCCACAAGGTGGTTCAAATGATGATACCTATTGGCTAGACCTTCCAAAAGACGACTCAAGTAAACAAAGAATCAAGAAAGGTGACTTACAAGATGCAAGTGCATATTTCCATGTCAAACCCATGTATGGAGGGTTATTTACCGATATTGCCATTTGGCTATTTTACCCTTTTAATGGTGCATCAAGAGCCAAAGTTGAGTTCATCAACATTTCATTGGGAAAGATAGGGGAACATGTGGGTGATTGGGAACATGTGACATTAAGGATTAGTAACTTTAATGGCGAGTTAAACCGAATGTTCTTCTCGCAACATAGCTGGGGAACATGGGTGAGTGCTTCACTTCTTGAGTATGCAAATGGCAACAAACCAGTTGTGTACTCAACACTAAATGGTCACTCATCTTTTTCAAAACCAGGATTAGTATTAGTGGGTCCTTCCGGGATCAACATAGGACATAGAGACGATACGGCAAAAGGTGGTCAAGTGATGGACACAGGGGTCAGGGCGGAGGTGGTCTCTGCCGAGTATTTAGGGTCCATGGTGGTTGAACCACCATGGTTGAACTATGTACGAAAATGGGGTCCAAAAATTGAGTATGATCTTGATAAAGGACTTAACAGAGTGGAGAAGGTTATGACAGGGAGGTTGAAAAGGTCCTTTGACAAGTTTGTGAAGAGTATTCCTAGAGAGGTGTTGGGTGAGGAAGGGCCTACTGGGCCTAAAGTAAAGAATAGTTGGATCAGAGATGAGATGACATGAGGAACCTTTTTTTTTTATTTCAAAATATTAATATTATTGTTAGCTTATAAAATGGTCGAAACACTGTACCATGCATTGTACAAATATATACAATATATACAAGAGTGTCCTTGGTATCGAGCTGATTTAACTTGAAATAAGTGCTGAAAGCTTAGCCCAATTGTTGGGGCCCTTACCTTTCATAATAAATGTCATGGGTTCGAATCTACTTGGGGACAAATTTGAAGCACACCAGGTGAAGAATCAGTTTGAAGTTTATCAAATGTTTATCTCAATGGGGGTTAGGGTTTACCTATTCAAAGGGGTTCTCGCGCATCTGGGGGACGTATGTCTTACCTCTGCCCGGTAGGCCCGATTAAGACAACATACCTGATACAGTGATCGATTACATAACTATAACTGGTTTATGTATCATATTTAAAGGCTTAATATATGCCATCTTGATTAGTTTAACCTGTTATCTATTGAAAAACGTACGCATATTATAAAATTTAAAATAATGATAATAATATTGGGGAAAAAGTTAGTCTAAACCAAAAAAGGAAAATAAAACAATCTTATTTACAAATGAAGGCCACATTTTCCTTTACCAATAACTTTCTTTTTATTCAATGCTTTCTTTCTCTTAGATTAATTTGTTTTTTTAAGCATGACAAAATGGATGGGTTGGGTAGAGTTAGGTAATAGGTCGGAACGAGTTCGGATCAGGATGTGTGCGAATCAAGATGGGTGCGAATCAAGATGGTGCGAGTCATGATGAGTTTTAAGCAAAACCTGTTTGGGTATAAATAGGTGTTTTTAAAAACCATCAATTTAATTTAAGTTAAAATGAATTTTGTCTAAACATATACTTTATATGAGCAGTTTTTATGATTTCTCATCAAATATATTTTGAACATTCTTACCCGTTTGAATTCATTTTATCCAAATACTTTTTTAGGTTATTTATCTTGACTCACATTATATTAAGGTGATGTTCATCTCAACTCGTTCTATACTACTTATTTCAACACAAAAAACATTAATTATTCAACCAAATCAGCTCATTTATGTTGTTTAGGGTCAGACTTGTAATGTCTAGTTTTTTTATATGTAAAAAGTAATCAAATAGGTATACACAAATTCGATATTTATTTCAGACTTACAAGGATGTAGAAGTGAATGTTGGGATTAAAAGCAACTTTAGTTAGTGCGCACATTTAAATTGTTTCCATTACGTTAAGTTTTGCACATATTGTGCATTAACACCTTTTTTCTTATTCGCTTTATCAAACCCTAAAATATTATTTATAATCCCGCAAGTATATTATATATAATTGACTTTAATTTCTTGATATCAAGATTAATGCATCGGTGTAACTTCAAAGAATAGAATAAGCAAGATTGACAAGGAGTTTTAACTTTTAATTTTACTCAGGCAAATTAAAATTTAATAATCTAAATAAAGATCTATTAACTTAAAATAATTATACTATCACATCTTTCAATTTAGTTGCCAATGCCCGAAAGCAACCTTAATAGCTTAATCATTAATTTAAATCAATTTCCCTCGCAATGATGATTTTGAACGAAAAAAAATAACATACAAGCGAAATAAATCGAGTGTAAATCAATAATAATTATATTATCAGAATTGCCCTTAACAAAATTGCCCTTATTGAAAGTTAGAATTTTTAGTGACCAAACTATAAACAGATTATTAGAAGCTAGTGGTAGAGGTGGGCAAAAAAACCAGAACCGGAACCGACAATCCGAACCGGAACCGGTCATACCCAAACAGGTGGGTACAAACAAATCCGGCTTTTCAGACAAACTAGAACCCTAACCTGAAAAACCGGAATTAGTTCCACGTGTACTCGGCCAAAACCCGAACCAGAACTAGTTCTTGACTTAGTTGACCAGAACCAGAACCGGTTAAAAAAAAAACCCAATTTGTGCACCTCTACCTACTGGGTCGTAAGCAATTTGCTTATAAGATTAGTTCTATCAATGTTTGAATATTGAACTCAATTAACCCGATGAAAACGGATGCTTATATGTATGAATGCTACCCTCATGAAAATAAAGATATTAAAGCAAACCAAACACACAAAAACAAATCAACAAACCTTTCAAGATGACAGTTGCTTAATACAAATGTTTAATTATGCATCTTAATTTAAAACTAGTCAAAAACACCCTTCATTCACTTCTGAATTATTCCCTTTGCAGATATATAAAAGCCGGTTACTTCAACGATGCGGAAACGCCCGAAATAGAGAATGGCAACAAATAAATCCCCTAGAAATCATACAATGTCCATTTTACAAACCATTTGGTTCTTTACTTGCACTTCAGTTGATAAGTTTTGGCCCATATTGTTGTATCAAAAGCCCGAAACTTGACAAATGACCACGAATCGCTTTTAACAAACCATTCAGAGGAAATAATCAGGCGTTCGTCTGGTTACATCAGGTTCTCCTCTCCTTGGAGCAGGATCAAACTGAAAAAAATGAATCATTTAAGATTAGGAGGAGCAAACTGCACCAAAAAGGTTCAATCTTTCATTTGGTTTTTATTTTGGGGAATGCAATTTAAAATAAAAACCAGATGAAAAATTTTGTAAGCTTATAATTTTCTGAATCATTTTACCCAAAAAAAAATAAAGAGAGAAATATTATTTATGAAAAATCTAACATGCTTTGAACAAAAATGGTTATCGAGTAACCCAACCCAGCCAGCTCAACCCAAACAAGAATTGCTTGTTCTTACTCATTACCCAACCTGCACATGCAGGCCCATTTTGCCACCTCTAAGACCATGTGTTATGGACTTATGGTGAGTAAGAGTGAAGCCTCACCCATTACACCTCGGCTAGTCAGCGCCACATCACCACTCTCTCTATCTACTTATTAACATTATGTTAGGATCTCACTCAATCACTCACTCAACGTTTTATTTTTAATTTATAACTGGGTTGCATTGCTCAAGAATGTGTGAGTTCCACGCAGATCACCACAAGCCACCTCTCATGCTCACCCAGCACGGTGTGCTTGATTGGCTCATGTGCCATGTCACCCTCATGCCCCCTCCACACACCATAACAACCAGTCTAACAGTGAAATAGTGATGTGTGTATCAGACTGTCAGGATGTGTTGGGAGAACAAAAACCTGGATAAATGTGTGGCCCTTGCAATCATCAACTTCCAAGATTGAAGCCATGTTTCCACATCGGTAGCAATAATTTGGTGCGCTAAAGATAGTGACAACTTTTTGCTCCTGTCAAATAAAAATAATTGCGAATAAAAATGAAAAACCATTTAAGCTGCTAAATGACATGAATTAAAAGGAGCCCGTGAGAGATAATAAGGTCAGAATAAATACATGTCCCCAGTTGAATCCCTCCATGACTAGCTGATGAGCTCGAGCAATAAGCTTAAGGTTATTGGTATGATTAAATTGCTCAGAAATATCCTACAAAAGATTTTATGTTATAAATACAGTCAAACGAATGTCAAAAAAATAAAAAAAGGAGACATTACTTGGCCAAAAGTGTATCCGGCTCCACGTGGTGAAATCCCCCAACCACAACGGTCATCTGGGTCAGACCATAGAAGATCACACATTGGACCCTCATGTGGAACCTCTTGCACGCGATCAAAGTTCCTTATACTATCAAGAGTTTCAATTGAAGGGGACAACCCACCATGAAGGCAAAATATTTCAGATTCAACCTAAAATGTATGAACATATAATTAGTGTTATATCTCAAAACATTAACGAAAATTTATAATATTAATAGAATAAGAAAAATGAGGATGTAACCAATGCAGTCAATGGAAAATAGTCAAAGAGATCCGTAAAAGTCTTCCAAACATTAGCATTGCCATACCTATAAGACACATACTACAATTATACACTAGTACAACATCATGCATACCTGATAAGATTTAATTAGAGAGAAAGAGAAATTTCATCCCAAAATCCACTTATATTATTTTTAGCATGTTTTGGTCGATGATATATTGTATTATCTTCTGGGTGCAAGAAACTCACTTTCTAAGGCATTCATCATAGAATCCATAGACTTGAGTGATCTGTATACAAAAATAATGGTTACTTCTGAAGGTAGACTAGTCTAACATCAATATATCATGCATAGATGACCTGACCACAAGATATAAATTCATCAAAATGACCATTAAACCCAAAGAGATATATCATTGTTATCTACACCTTCCTTTTTGATAACAGGTCAAAATGGGTAATTGGTACAAGTTGGAAAAACCCAAAGAAAATTTCATACAAACATGTAATTTGTTTACACATTATCAAAGCATCAAATGATTATGAGATTTTATGATTCAAAATACACTTTAGGCAACTTTCAACCCAATGGACATGCTTCCTTTCAATTAATTTTTTAAATTAACAATTTGCCTGGTTTAGGAGATAAAAACTTAAACGGAATCGTCTCATTTATAAGAAAAATACCTGACGACTTTCATGATTTCCTCTTAGAATTGTAATTCGCTGAGGATACCTGACTTTCAGAGCCACCAAGAGCTGAAGAAAAGGAAAATTGTACAAATTAATTCCAGCAATATCATAAACTTTAATGTAAATATAATATCAAAGGTTGTATAAAAAGTTGGTATTAGAATCATATTGTATTCAAGTTGAGTACCACAAAAGGTTACCTTTTCCCATCATAGCAACTAATGTTGCTGCAAATCCCAATTTATAAAACCCATTTTCAAATCAAGTAACTTTGACTACCTTAAGTTACAACTGTACTCCCAGTGTCCCACAATAAATGCAGCATTTTCAATCTTGAAAAGTTTTTATGCCAAATTATTAGCTAACATGAGAATAACACATTTCAGCTTCCACTTACCGTGACAGTTTCAACAGAATAATATCCTCGGTCCACATAATCCCCCATAAACAAGTAATTAGTATCTGGGCACTGCCATTAAAGATGAAACACATTTAAGTAAAATTTCAAAACTGTAAAAGCACATGAAATTATACAATTTGCAACAAATACCTTCCCTCCTATACGAAAAAGTTCAGCAAGATCATGAAACTGCCCATGAATGTCACCACATATTGTCACAGGGCTTTTTACTGGCTGCAAGAAGTATCAAAAAAAAAAAAAGATATATAACAGATTTTCAGAATTTAATCAAAATCCGCATGTAACATATTTTATGTATATGCTTAGAGGCTTAGAGCTACAAGGTCAGATAGAGATTGGATCCATATTTAAGAATGATTAATTAGGTATAGTAAGGTATTCAAAAAAAGTAAGTAAAAATCAACTCATACCTGAACATTGCTTTCATTCATAAGTATCTCCTTTGCCTTCTCACATAGTGTCTTAACCTACATCCATGCAAGCAACTTAGCACTAATGCTTCTAAAAGCCTAACCACCACCATTAAACTCCATCACAGCAAATCCTTACCCTTTTATTATTCAAATATTTGCAGTGGTTTGTTTGTTTAATTTGCAGAATTCAGTTAAGTTTTCATAGCAAATAACATATTACTGTCAATCTCAATTCATAAATAAATTAGCTTCTTATTTGAATAAACAGTAATATTGAACCCAGTTTTTAGATGATGTCCATGTAGGCTACAAACGAGTTGAGGAGGGCACAAGAATTCAACAAGCCTTCATCATAGATGTACGATCTTGGCTCGAGACTTCAAGATCGGATGGATTTCGCCTCGAAAATCTCAAATATTTATATAAAAACAGTTTTTGACTATCAAGGTTATGTCACTGAGTATGTAAGAATTATATTCGATAGCAAAATCCATATCATATAAATTACAAGAAAACATGACCATAAACAAAAATAACCTGTTAGAAAATTCTAGAAATAATAAAGTCTTACAAAAATATCCTGTAAAAATTACAATTTATATATAACTACATATACACATATTTATTAGTTAAAGACTCGAAAAGCTCAATAAGAGCTCGAGCCAAGCCCTTATAAGCAAGAGCTAAGCTCATTTTTAAGCTTAAGCACAACAAAAGTTTGACTAAAATTAGCTTGAGTGGCTCGATAAAAGCTACACTTTTTACAGCCTTATGTCCAGGTATAAAAGTTTGTAAAATGATGTGCATGATAAAATTTTAGATTCATTAACTTAGATTTTAAACTTTTCATATCCACTAGATTTATACATTTCCATGCAGCATATGGCTTTGGTTTAAAAATGGTTAGAAACAAAATGGGGCATATGGCCACAAGGATTTTTTATTTTATTTTATTTTAAACATACCAAACAATAAACAAAATGGCGCGACCCACATTTCAGATCACATTGAAGAATTTCTGCTAAGAATTTCATAATCTCTCATGCAATCATATTTTGCTTCTGATGAAAATTCGAAAATATAATAACACCACAAGTTAACACATACAAAGGTAATAGGAGCATACTACCAAAACTACAGAATTGAAGTAACGAAATAAATTATGAAGTTTCCAACAAACTAAATAAGAATGAGTGCATACCCCACTGTATTAGAAGAAATATCTTATTTCTTGTCTACATTCTACATCCCTTTTAAATTCTATAATAGATTACCATATAACTTGTTCCGAAGAAAACTAAAGATAACTAAATCCCTATAACAGCCACTCAAAGTATCATCAAAATCATAAATATATGCTCACGAAGGTACCTTTGTTACTTTAGTATGAAACTACCATATCATCTACCTCCCCATTTCTGTGGAAAATACATACATGAATCTAGCATTTGTCAAATGCAATACCAATGTGCACATTTCTTGTATTAACAAATCAACACAAAAATTAATATTTTTTTTTCATTTCTATACAAAATTTCACATATCATTAAAGCTTCTGTTTGTAACAGCTTCTAAATTATGCTTGTTCTTTTAGGAACTAATGTAATGTAATGTAAAATTCAACTAACTTAACTATTAGTACTCAGAATATATAAAACCAGCTCTATTATAAAGCGGATAACGACACCCCATCATAAAACCAAAGTTATGATGCAGCTGTGCATTTAGTAAAGAGGGAGTAATCCCCAATTGCGTCATAAATTGCTACAAAAAGATATTCACGTAATTCAATTACTACCGTTATTTAGCTTTTTGATAACATCGAATTTGCAAAACCCTAGGGCCCTAATAAGATGAAATCCCAGATCCATTACAAAATCAGGAAACATAATATGCAAACGTTCAATAATCATGACAACAAGCCAGAAACTGTAAATAAAACACACTAAGAACCCTAATTTGAAAAAATTAACTAAATACACAGTTCAAAGAGGGAAATTGCTCACCTCAGGCTCGGTTAAGGGTTTGCACTCCATGAGCTGTGAAATCTGTTCGTCCAGGTTTCCATGGGTGTTCGAAGCTAGATCCACACTCATCTTCTGATGTAAATTATGCCTTTTTATACATATAATCGGATCGATTTCGATGAATCGTTCTATCGATCGAAATGCTTTTCAATGTATAAAGAATAAGAAATAACCATAAAGAAAAATGAAACCCTCGTTAATCGTCGAGATTGTTGTTTTGTTTGATGTATTTGTTTTTAGTCCCCTAAATTTAACGATATGTCATTTTTAGTCCCTTTGCCAATTTTTTTTAAACAATAAAACTAATAAACTTACACGCACTCTAGACCAACTTTTAATTTTAGATAACTTGTTTGTTATAAGACATTAATCATTTGCTTTATAAGAACTGATATTTTTCTAAACACGTTATTATCGAGTAACAGTGTTTGCGGTTTGATTTCACATTTTCTAACTGGAACCGTAAAACAAACCTTTAATAACAGTTTTTTAATCATGAAAATCAAAACCAAAACCTTAAAAATAAAAACCGAAACAAACTGAATTGTTATCAATGGTTTAGTTCCATTTTAATTTTACGGTTTAGGTTTAGGCGTTTTGGGTTTGAGCTTTTGAGCCTGTTAAAATAAAAACTAAATTAAATCGAATCGTTTTATCGTTAGAGACGGCCTAATTACATCAATGCCAAATGTATTTTTTTCAAATGAAGCATAAATTATAAACTCAATTTATATATACACACACATACATATATACACACACACATACATAAATATACACATATATTTATCTATCTATACACGCACATATGGTATGGTATGGTTTGTTATGACTAGGAGTGTTCATCGGTTCGGTTAACGGTTTGTTCGGTTTATTCGGATACAGTTAGGAACCGAACCGAAAACCGAATTCAGAATTCGGTTCGGTTTTTTTCGGTTACGGATACGCTTCGGTTATCGGTTTTAAACGGTTTTCGGTTTTTCTGAACACCCCTAGTTATGACTGTTTTTTATGAAAATCGTAAACAAAACCATTTATTATGGTTTTAAACTTCTAAAACCGACTAATCAAACTTTTGAAATCAGCCGTAATACCGAACTGATGACCGATTTGGACGGTTTTTCTGTTTGAAACCAGATAATAAACACTCTATTGGGGAGTTATATGACTTTATTTCTAGCCCCTTTTATTTATCATTTAGTCATATACATTTTTTAACTATTAACTATTGTATTTTGACTATTTTCTAGGAAACTTTTCAAGAAAAATAGTTAAACCAGAAAACATATTCCCTGAAAATAAAATATTCCACTTCATAGTTTTTCGCTACACATTTTTAAAGCACTAAAACATTTAGAATTTTTTTCCTATATAAAATTGGAAGCGTTAGAAATGTGTGAAGTAATAAATCATCGTTCTACTTTTTGTGTAGTATGAAAATATTTGTATGTCTTTGATATATGCTAACTTGTGTTTTGTTTTAACTAATTTTTATACATTGAAATGTTCTTTCTTATTGTCATTTGTTTGAAACCTTGTCTTCACACCTTAACCTAAAAGTGAAAACTAAAACAATTGTTCCTATATATTTCGTCTATTTCGCACTAATCAGTTTAGGATATTTAATCTTTTGACTTTATTTATTAATAAAGATTGTCCAAAACATAGCAATTTATCACACACAATATGGCGATATATGTAATATGTTATTTATATATTATCGGTGTCATAGTTTGTGTTTTTAACCACTTTGTTGCCTAAAATAAGTTTTGGTCATTTCTTGAATTTATGTATTTTTTTGACACTTTTATGACAAACTTTTTATATTTTTAAGATTACCTTCTGGTCTTAAAAAATTTATATGTTTTATTTACAAGTTTTAACATATTTTATGTATAATTTTGCATTTTATTGACTTGTTTAACTCCCCTGAATAAATATTACAAGTTCAGGCCACACATCAACCAAGTTTGCCAGCGCACCAAACTTGTGACTACTGGTTGAGGTTTGAAACCAACTTAAATTTAAGCAAAACCAATGGAATTTTAAATATAGCACCAAAAAAATCTTTTGAATAAAAAAATGGTCAATTTGAATTAAAATTGAGTGAGTTGTGACATTTAAAAATTGACACATCAATTATGGTTGCACACTACGGATTGAAGTTCTCAACTTGTAACAATCATTGAAGAGCCCTAAAGTCATAAAAAATTGAAATACGTACCACCTGGGTTTGAAAGTAGTATAATATGAACTTAGTTTCTGACAATAATTATTAATTATGTAATTAAAAATCCTTATTATGGTATTTTCATAGATAAACAACAATATTAACTTCGTAGTGAAATAAATGGATATTTTATGTGGTTATAGTCATTAACATAGCTTAGTTCACACAAGGGGGCGACCGTCCCTCTGTTTTTTCGTGTATTAGTGTAAATTTTTCGATACGTAATATAAAATTTTTTAAAAACCTTTATTTCGTTTCCCTGAAAAGAAATTTATTTCGCCCCCTTGAGATTATGGTCAAGCTTCGCCACTGGTTATAGTTTAGATGTCAATCGTGTCTGATTGATAGAATAATTGATTATTGATTGCTTCAGTGGATGAACGCAAATATGAATATTTATTTACATTCAAAACATGAACCTCTAACCCATAAACGCTTAATTCATGCATACCACCATTATTACACTGTTTAGGGGCTGTTTGGAAGGGTCTGCATATGTCTAAATGGTTCTGAATGGTTTACGAATCAGAATGGTTCAGATTCATAACGTTTGTTTCAACAAAAAAACACATTTGAATGAAAGGAGAATGTCTGAATCAAGGTCTGATAACAACTCTGAATGTGAAGCACGCTCTGAATGACGCTCATCTGAACCATGCTCTCGCCTGTTGCCGTTGTCCCTCCGTCCAGTGCCGTCGTACCTCACAAACCATGCTTGTGAATTGATTTGTACCAGATCTGAATTTATGTAACAACTGTGCCGGAACCGTCGCCGGAACAGTGAACGGAACAGTAACGACACAGTAACTCAGGTACAAACTATGCAAACTACTGTTGAACTGTCGAATACGTAATGCTAAACAGTAAACTATTATGCTAGTGTTTCTGAAATCTGATTAAACGTAACAGTTTAACAGTCAGAAACACATCAGACAACACGGAACGGTGATACTAATGACTGCTGATGTACTATGATGTGTAAACGTATGCGAGGTTAAACAAAATGAAACAATAATGGTTATTGTTACGGGATGCTAAACCGACGAGTTATTCGTATAGGTGACGATCTGTACGAATGATTCTGATAGTTAAATGTTCTGAAATAATAACTGAAATGTAGAAAACAAAAGTCGGAAAGCAAAACCATCGTCGTGTTCGTTCGAATGACGATTCGAACGAATACGCGCGATGGTGACACGTTCCGACGAAACGATGACGAAAACGATAAAAGACACGAACGATCATAAATTCAAAGAAATAAGATAATTCTTATTTTACAATTTTGAAACTCATCATTTAAATAAATTAAATTACATTATTTTAAGAAAATTCCCGAATAAATTAACTAAACGCGTAAAAATGTTAAATCCGTTAAATAAGTTAATTAAACGTCACTTAAATTATTTTGAGGAGAATATATAAATAACGCGATATTTAAGATTTATATTTATAATTTAAATCTTAAAGAATAGTTCTTTTATTTTAATTAAGAAGAACGCGCGTAAATTCCGGAAACGTAACGAAAGCGCGAACCGAGTAACGAAAACGAACCCGAACTCACCCGAGGTATAAATACCTTGAAAGAGTTCAAAATATTCATTTTTCTCCTCCTTCTTCTCCCTCTAAACCCTAATTTCCGGATCTCACTCTCACCCTCCATTTTTGAACCTTCAAACCTTCATAACATGCTCATTTCTTGACCAAATCGCTTCATTCTTGAACCCAAACGAAGATCTCGACCCCTACTACACGAAAGTACAACCGATCTAGAGCCAAAACCATCTGAAAACGAGGTACTTGAGTTTGAATGTTACGAAAAATAGGGTTTTCAAACCCATTTGTTGAAACACTAAAACTAACCAGGTCACACCTTTCTTCCCCGCCCCACACTATGCGAATCAAGTTATCAACACCCACATCTAGTACAAACCACCATGAGACTGGGTAGTACATGCGCTGCTTCTGGCCGAATCAAGCCCCATCAGCTAGTCGAATGACCTGGCCGAAAGGCCCGAGGTCGAATGGTCTCATTCGACGGTTGGCCCTCATTCGCCGCCTCCTTCGTTCGGCCAACTTATTCGACCAGCAACCATTCGCCAGGCTGTGTTCATTCGGAGATCACCTCATTCGGCCGGCCAACCTCCTTTCATTCGAACCTTCTCATTCGCCCTTAACCATTCGATCGGGAACCCTCATTCGGCAGCCAGCTCCTTCGGCCACCCCCTTCATTCGACCATACAAAATTTCATTCGACTAAGAGCCATTCGCCAACCACACAACCACCTTCGGCCGGTCATCCCATGCGGCCTGCAACAGCCACGTTCGGCCATCTAATCTTAGTCGGCCCACTATGCCTTAAACAGGCCCAGTTACTCGGCCCATTGCATGGTGCAGCCCATACAGCCACCGGCAGTCCATGTGACTCTATCGGCCCACATACATTACCTTGGCCCAATGAGGCCTAGACTACCTAGTGCGGCCCAAGAGGGTGCTTCGGCCCAATGGATTTTGACCAACAGGCTGCCAAAACAATGTCTAGACCCAATAACCAGTGCAAGCCCAAGTAGTGCGGCCCATTGCTGGCCCAACACCCTACTGCCTTGGTCCATAAATAATTCGGCCCATACGTCCTGTTTCAGCCCAACATTCTGGCCCAAGACCATGCTACACCGAAATGGCCCACTTTCATGTTGGATGGCCTATGGTGCAAGCAACCTAGCCCAATAACCTACTTTCTTCGGGCCATGACCGAGGGTTCGGCCCTAAATGTTGAAAGAAAGGTCGACACCTTAATCCAATTATTAAGAATTAAAATGCTTGTATTGGTATGATAATTCTAAATTACTACAAAGGTGATGGAGTTGAGAGGTTAATTTTCTAAATCTTAAAACAATGTGTTTTGGGTCACGATTAACAAATGAGTTAAGTGTGGAGAAAAATGAAATATTTATAACACAAGTTAGGAGAAAGAAATTTCTAAAGGCTAATAACATTTAATCTAAACCCTAAGTCTTACACTTAGAACGTTTTGGTCACAATAATGAATTAAGTGGAACTTAAAACAAATGTCCAAGTGGGGTGACCTAAAGCTAGTGGACAAACCTTGCTAAACTCATCACAAACACACAGGGCCGAATCATGACTGAGACTTACGAGACGTTAGCCAAAGTCATGGCTAACGCTTAGACACGTACATGAAACTTACAACTTATACTTACAAATTCAAGCGATGTGAAATCAATACAGGATCGTGAAAACAGTATCAATTACAACAAAGAGCACGTGCACTCTTGTTTGAGACTAAGTCAACTATCACAACCGCAAGGTGAGTTCATTGTCCCTTTTTAAACTATTTTTGGTTTCTAACTCGGGACTGAGAAGCATGTTATTCATTTTAAAACAAATGTTTTAAATTTAACAAAATGCTTTTATACTACGGATTATGCCAAGTGCTAAAGGCATAAGACTCTATTTAAACTAAAGGCTATTTGATTATGCCAAGTGCTAAAGGCATAATACTCTATCTAAACTGAAGGCTATTTGATTATGCCAAGTGCTAAAGGCATAATACTCTATCTAAACTAAAGGCTATTTGATTATGCCAAGTGCTAAAGGCATAATACTCTATCTAAACTAAATGCTATTTGATTATGCCAAGTGCTAAAGGCATAATACTCTATGGAAACTAAATGCTATTTGATTATGCCAAGTACTAAAGGCATAAGCTATTTGCAAATACTAAAGCTATGTGGTAATACCAAGTGCTAAGGGTATTTACTATCTGATGATGCTATTGTGGATGCTAAAGCTATGAGTCATGATAAACATTAAGACTACTGGGGAAAATAACTGCTAATACTACGGGTTATGCTTAATACAAATGCTATTAGACTATACTACTTGCTAATGCTAAGGGTTTATGCTAGAAACTAATGTAAACACTAAATGCTAATGATTCTATAATGCTATGGGAATTCTAAACAAAATTATACACACATACACCTTGAACACTTGAATGCTATGGATACTATAAACTCTTGAATGCTATGTGATTGCCATGCTCAAACAACGGTTTGGCCTCTCAGTGCTTGCCTTACCGGTTGTAAAGCTAGTTCTTGTGCACAAGTTACGTAAATGCTGGACTCTTTGTATGCTAAAACTATAGGCTATGGAAGAACAATAGTTGGTCTCTCAGTGCTTGCCTTCAGGTGTTCTTCCTAGCCGGGACTTGAAGAACAATAGTTGGTCTCTCAGTGCTTGCCTTCATGTGTTCTTCATAGTCTTATCGAGGAAATGGACTGATGGTCTCTCAGTGCTTGCCATGCAGTGTTTCCCATAAACTATTTACTCAGGTGATCAGTGACTAGGACGGTATTGGTGAATCTTAGATGACTTTGTGTCATCATGAGTAGCCCTTATCTCCCCCTAAGTTACACGTAAACCCTGGGGCTGGTATGGACTGATACTGAATTCCTTCGGGCATTCATTTGTCTATTCCGGTAACATTCAATCAAACTCACGGATACTCTTGATGTATGGGGTAAACTTACAAACAGAAGTGCTTAAACTATGACAGGGAAACTATACGGACGGGTCGGTAAAGGGCTTAATTGTTATTAATAACAGTGTCATATCCGGATTAGTATGTGGTGGGACGTCGTCTGGGCGGGTTGTAGGCTTGACCCAGGGGTATGCCCTATATATAAGCATACCGTTTTGGATATTACATGTGGAGTTAATAAGATTAAGGTTTTACCGAAAGGAGTTATGCTAAAGCTATTTAAACTTATAAACTACATGAACTCACCAACCATTGTGTTGACTTTGTTTTCTTACATGCTTTCTCAGGTGATGCACAGGTTTAAACATATGCTTTGGATTGCATGCTAGGCGGCCTAGATAGAGGACCTAGTGATTTTGGGAAGCACATATTTTGTTGATCATACGAATCATTCTTGGATATCTTGTACAGTTTACAAGATAGAATACATTAATTCTTTTGTTAGGTTTACCAAGTTAAATTATTAAACATTGACATTGTAATTTAACTTTGTAATCCTATTCATATGCTTAATTGTGCTTTAGTGATTCTTAACATTGATGCTATGTAACAATCTGATCAACCCGATTATCACACCCGATATCGCGCCCCGGGAACCTTCCGCCCGACGGGGACTCCGATCCAACCCCGCCGGCCCGGGGTGTGACAGATTGGTATCAGAGCTCAAGGTTATAGAGAATATTAGGTCATTTACTCAAATGGTTTGTCCTAGACTATAACTTAGGGACCCTCATGTAGAGAACTTAGGAGTATGTTTGCATTATGTTTTCTGCATTCGATCAGTGCACTAACCAAACTCTTTTGGTTATGATCAGAATGCCGCCAAGAAAACAGCCTACTACTCAGACTTCTGCCCCACACTCTTCTACACCCTCACCTGCAGATTCACCACCGCCACCTCCTCCTCCTCCGCCTCCTCCACACTCATCACCACCAGGCTCAAGCAGTATTCAGATGATAGACCCTGCTACTATCGCTTTGGCGACACTTCTGAGCACGCAACTAACAAGCCAACTGAAAGATGTCATCCCAGAGATGATAAACCGGATTCAAAGTCATGGCAACAACTCTGGCCATACTACTGGAGAAGCTAGTGGAAACACTAGCCACACTTCAGACTGCTCTTACAAATCCTTTGTAGGATGCAAACCCCCAAGCTTCACTGGTGCTGAAGGAGCTGTTGGACTTATCCAATGGCTTGAAAAGATGGAAAATACTCTGGACATTAGCAGTTGTCCAGAGCATCATAAAGTTCGCTATGCAGCTGGTTCGTTCAGCAAGCGAGCTTTAACTTGGTGGAACGCACAAATCAGGGCAAAAGGAAGGGATGAAACAATGATGATGCCATGGGCAGAGTTCAAACTTTTACTGAGGAATGAGTTCTGTCCGAAACATGAACTGCAACAACTAGAGGTTGAGCTTTCGAATCATGTGATGAAGGGAGCCGATCATATGACCTATACCAACCGCTATCATGAACTGGTAGCTCTTGTGCCAGAAATGGTACCGACACTGGAAAAGCTGATCGATCGATATGTAGCGGGATTACCCTCCTGTATTCAAAGTATCGTGCTGGCTGCATATCCTGCTACACTAGAGTCAGCCATCTCCCTCTCAGCCAAACTTACTAAAGTGATGGTAAAATCTGGAGTTCTAAAAGATGATGCTGGAAAAACCAAGGAAACAACAGCGAAGAAACCAGATTATCATCAAAAGAAGAAGCAAAAGGTTGTAAAGAACTATGCGGCTGTCACTCCTCTCCAACAAATTACTGCAGCACCTGCTCAGGTTGCACCCAAGAACTATGTGGGACCGCATCCTCAGTGTGCACGATGCAGATTTCATCATCCTACTACGGCGCAATGCCGTAAATGCAACAACTGTGGCCGATTAGGTCACCGTGCTCAGCAATGCCGTGCACCGGCAACTCGTACTGCTAACAACGCTGCTGTAGCACTTCCACCACCACCAAGACCTGACAATCCCAACAACAACAACAGAGGATGCTACAACTGTGGAGAAATAGGCCATTTCTCCCGAGAGTGTCCGAAACGAGCACAACAAGGAGCCCAAGCACCACGTGGAAGGGCTTTTGTTATTGGAGCCAATGCTGCACGCCAAGACCCTAATGTGGTCACTGGTACATTTCTTATACATGACTCTTATGCATCTATTTTGTTTGACACTGGTGCAGATCAGAGTTTTATTTCATCTGACTTTGCACGCCAACTTAATCTTACTGAGGAACCTTTAGATTCCCCATACATTATCGAAGTAGCGAACGGAAAGCAGGTTACGGTTAGCACTATACTTAGGAACTGCCCACTTACACTCACAGATCACACATTTATCATCGACTTGTTGCCGATGGAGTTGGGTAGTTTCGACATCATTGTGGGAATGGATTGGCTATCACTCAATAGAGTTGAAGTCATCTGTTCTGAAAAACTACTTCGGATTCCAGTGACGAATGATCGT
This sequence comes from Mikania micrantha, assembly GCA_009363875.1. Taxonomy (NCBI): domain Eukaryota; kingdom Viridiplantae; phylum Streptophyta; class Magnoliopsida; order Asterales; family Asteraceae; genus Mikania; species Mikania micrantha. The sequence continues at coordinate 48,942,492 of CM018689.1, read as the reverse complement.
GTATTGGAAGTTCGTGGGGATCAAGCAAAGAGAAACGTAAAGATCATATCATGCATAAAAGCGCGTAAGTGTCTACAAAAGAAATGTGTAGCTTTCTTGGCTCATGTGGTAGAGAAACAAAGAGACAAGAAGACAATTCAAGACGTGCCGATAGTGAAAGAATATCCCGAAGTGTTTCCGGAAGATTTACCTGGGTTGCCACCCGTGCGACCAGTAGAGTTTCGTATCGATTTGATTCCTGGAGCAACACCTGTTGCTAAATCTCCCTATAGGTTAGCACCTTCGGAGATGCAGGAGTTATCTAACCAATTGCAGGAGCTATTGGATAAAGGTTTCATCCGACCGAGCTACTCGCCTTGGGGAGCTCCGGTTTTATTCGTGAAGAAGAAAGACGGAACTTTTCGGATGTGCATAGACTACAGAGAACTAAACAAACTAACTATCAAGAATCGGTATCCATTGCCGAGGATTGATGATTTGTTTGATCAATTGCAAGGAGCTCAGTTCTTTTCGAAGATCGATCTACGTTCCGGATACCATCAACTTAGAGTGCAAGACGAAGATATACCAAAGACGGCGTTTCGTACCAGATACGGGCATTACGAGTTCATGGTGATGCCTTTCGGTTTGACGAATGCACCCGCGGTTTTCATGGATCTCATGAACCGTGTGTGTAAGCCGTATTTAGATCAATTTGTTATTGTGTTCATTGATGACATATTGATCTATTCTAAAAACAAAGAAGAGCATGAGCAACATCTTAGAACGATCTTGGAGCTGTTAAAAGAAGAGAAGCTCTATGCCAAATTTTCTAAGTGTGAGTTTTGGTTAAAAGAGGTTCAGTTCCTAGGCCATGTTGTTAACAGCGAGGGAATACATGTTGATCCTGCCAAGATCGAGGCGATAAAAGATTGGGACACTCCGAAGACACCTACGGAGATACGTTCTTTTCTAGGCTTAGCAGGCTATTACAGGAGATTCATCTCGAATTTCTCTAAGATAGCTCTGCCACTCACAAAGTTAACACAGAAGAGCGAGCCGTTTGTTTGGGAGCAAAAGCAGGAAGAAGCCTTTCAGACCTTGAAGCAAAAGTTATGCGATGCTCCGATTTTATCTCTCCCAGATGGTTGTGATGACTTCGTTGTATACTGTGATGCCTCCCATCAGGGACTCGGTTGTGTACTGATGCAGCGAGACAAAGTCATTGCTTATGCTTCGAGACAACTGAAAGTTCATGAGAAGAACTACACTTCTCATGATCTGGAACTGGGAGCTGTGATATTTGCTTTAAAGATCTGGAGACATTATCTATATGGCACCAAGTGTACCATATTTACAGATCACAAAAGTCTGCAACACATATTTGATCAGAAGGAACTCAACATGCGACAGCGACGTTGGGTAGAGCTTCTGAATGACTATGACTGTGTAATCAAGTACCATCCGGGCAAGGCAAATGTTGTTGCTGATGCCTTGAGCCGGAAGGAACGAGTCAAACCCCTGCGCGTTAGAGCAATGGGAATGACCGTGCAGACAAGCTTACATGACCACATTATGCAAGCACAACAAGAGGCAGTTGAACGAGGAAACTTGAAGAAAGACCTAGATTGTGGAATGGAGAAACATTTAGAAACAAAACCCGATGGACTAGTTTACTGTAAGGATCGTGTATGGATTCCTGCAGTAGCTGAGTTAAGGAAGCTTATTTTTGATGAAGCACACAAGACCAAGTACTCTGTGCATCCCGGTGCTGATAAAATGTATCAAGACTTACGTGCATTTTATTGGTGGCCGGGCATGAAGAAAGACATAGCTGAGTATGTTGGCCGATGCCTTACGTGTGCTAAGGTGAAGGCAGAACACCAGAAACCTTCTGGTTTACTGGAACAGCCTGAAATTCCACTATGGAAGTGGGAACAAATAGCTATGGACTTTGTTACCAAGCTACCCCGCACTTCCAGTGGACATGACACTATTTGGGTTATCGTTGATCGATTAACCAAGTCTGCTCATTTCTTGCCGATGCGAGAAACGTACACGATGGATAAACTAGCGAAGCTTTACATCGACGAGATAGTGGTACGCCACGGTGTGCCATTGTCTATCATCTCAGATCGCGATAGCAGATTTACATCAAGGTTCTGGCAATCATTGCAGAAATCTCTGGGGACGCAATTAAACTTGAGTACAGCTTATCATCCACAAACGGATGGTCAAAGCGAGCGTACTATTCAGACCCTAGAGGATATGCTGAGAACTTGTGTTCTAGACTTTGGTGGTAATTGGGATTCTCACTTGCCACTAATCGAATTCTCCTACAACAACAGTTATCACAGCAGCATCGGTTGTGCCCCATTTGAGGCTCTTTATGGCCGAAAGTGTCGATCACCGATCTGTTGGTCTGAAGTGGGAGATAATCGAATCACAGGGCCAGAACTGATACAAGAGACTACGGATAAGATTGCTCAGATACAACAAAGGTTACAGGCGACACGAAGTAGACAAAAGAGCTATGCCGATAAACGACGTAAGCCGTTGGAATTCCAAGTGGGAGATTGGGTCATGTTGAAGGTTTCTCCATGGAAGGGCGTAGTTCGATTTACAAAGAAAGGCAAACTAACACCACGATATGTGGGACCGTTCGAAATCATTGAACGTATTGGTCCTGTAGCATACAGACTAAACTTACCAGATGAACTTAGTGGTGTACATGACGTGTTTCACGTCTCAAACTTAAAGAAATGCCTTGCTGATGAAGCTCTTATCATACCGATTGAAGAAATTCAATTGGATGAACACTTACGTTTTGTTGAGGAACCGTTAGAAATCATGGATCGCAAGGTTAAGCAATTAAGGCGAAGCCGTATTCCTATTGTCAAAGTGCGTTGGAACTCAAGGCGCGGACCCGAGTTTACTTGGGAACGCAAAGATCACATGAGAAACAAATATCCCCAGCTGTTCACAGAGGAAGCCGTACCCGATAGCAATGCTTAAATTTCGGGACGAAATTTCTCTAACAAGGGGAGACTGTAACAACTGTGCCGGAACCGTCGCCGGAACAGTGAACGGAACAGTAACGACACAGTAACTCAGGTACAAACTATGCAAACTACTGTTGAACTGTCGAATACGTAATGCTAAACAGTAAACTATTATGCTAGTGTTTCTGAAATCTGATTAAACGTAACAGTTTAACAGTCAGAAACACATCAGACAACACGGAACGGTGATACTAATGACTGCTGATGTACTATGATGTGTAAACGTATGCGAGGTTAAACAAAATGAAACAATAATGGTTATTGTTACGGGATGCTAAACCGACGAGTTATTCGTATAGGTGACGATCTGTACGAATGATTCTGATAGTTTAATGTTCTGAAATAATAACTGAAATGTAGAAAACAAAAGTCGGAAAGCAAAACCATCGTCGTGTTCGTTCGAATGACGATTCGAACGAATACGCGCGATGGTGACACGTTCCGACGAAACGATGACGAAAACGATAAAAGACACGAACGATCATAAATTCAAAGAAATAAGATAATTCTTATTTTACAATTTTGAAACTCATCATTTAAATAAATTAAATTACATTATTTTAAGAAAATTCCCGAATAAATTAACTAAACGCGTAAAAATGTTAAATCCGTTAAATAAGTTAATTAAACGTCACTTAAATTATTTTGAGGAGAATATATAAATAACGCGATATTTAAGATTTATATTTATAATTTAAATCTTAAAGAATAGTTCTTTTATTTTAATTAAGAAGAACGCGCGTAAATTCCGGAAACGTAACGAAAGCGCGAACCGAGTAACGAAAACGAACCCGAACTCACCCGAGGTATAAATACCTTGAAAGAGTTCAAAATATTCATTTTTCTCCTCCTTCTTCTCCCTCTAAACCCTAATTTCCGGATCTCACTCTCACCCTCCATTTTTGAACCTTCAAACCTTCATAACATGCTCATTTCTTGACCAAATCGCTTCATTCTTGAACCCAAACGAAGATCTCGACCCCTACTACACGAAAGTACAACCGATCTAGAGCCAAAACCATCTGAAAACGAGGTACTTGAGTTTGAATGTTACGAAAAATAGGGTTTTCAAACCCATTTGTTGAAACACTAAAACTAACCAGGTCACACCTTTCTTCCCCGCCCCACACTATGCGAATCAAGTTATCAACACCCACATCTAGTACAAACCACCATGAGACTGGGTAGTACATGCGCTGCTTCTGGCCGAATCAAGCCCCATCAGCTAGTCGAATGACCTGGCCGAAAGGCCCGAGGTCGAATGGTCTCATTCGACGGTTGGCCCTCATTCGCCGCCTCCTTCGTTCGGCCAACTTATTCGACCAGCAACCATTCGCCAGGCTGTGTTCATTCGGAGATCACCTCATTCGGCCGGCCAACCTCCTTTCATTCGAACCTTCTCATTCGCCCTTAACCATTCGATCGGGAACCCTCATTCGGCAGCCAGCTCCTTCGGCCACCCCCTTCATTCGACCATACAAAATTTCATTCGACTAAGAGCCATTCGCCAACCACACAACCACCTTCGGCCGGTCATCCCATGCGGCCTGCAACAGCCACGTTCGGCCATCTAATCTTAGTCGGCCCACTATGCCTTAAACAGGCCCAGTTACTCGGCCCATTGCATGGTGCAGCCCATACAGCCACCGGCAGTCCATGTGACTCTATCGGCCCACATACATTACCTTGGCCCAATGCGGCCTAGACTACCTAGTGCGGCCCAAGAGGGTGCTTCGGCCCAATGGATTTTGACCAACAGGCTGCCAAAACAATGTCTAGACCCAATAACCAGTGCAAGCCCAAGTAGTGCGGCCCATTGCTGGCCCAACACCCTACTGCCTTGGTCCATAAATAATTCGGCCCATACGTCCTGTTTCAGCCCAACATTCTGGCCCAAGACCATGCTACACCGAAATGGCCCACTTTCATGTTGGATGGCCTATGGTGCAAGCAACCTAGCCCAATAACCTACTTTCTTCGGGCCATGACCGAGGGTTCGGCCCTAAATGTTGAAAGAAAGGTCGACACCTTAATCCAATTATTAAGAATTAAAATGCTTGTATTGGTATGATAATTCTAAATTACTACAAAGGTGATGGAGTTGAGAGGTTAATTTTCTAAATCTTAAAACAATGTGTTTTGGGTCACGATTAACAAATGAGTTAAGTGTGGAGAAAAATGAAATATTTATAACACAAGTTAGGAGAAAGAAATTTCTAAAGGCTAATAACATTTAATCTAAACCCTAAGTCTTACACTTAGAACGTTTTGGTCACAATAATGAATTAAGTGGAACTTAAAACAAATGTCCAAGTGGGGTGACCTAAAGCTAGTGGACAAACCTTGCTAAACTCATCACAAACACACAGGGCCGAATCATGACTGAGACTTACGAGGCGTTAGCCAAAGTCATGGCTAACGCTTAGACACGTACATGAAACTTACAACTTATACTTACAAATTCAAGCGATGTGAAATCAATACAGGATCGTGAAAACAGTATCAATTACAACAAAGAGCGCGTGCACTCTTGTTTGAGACTAAGTCAACTATCACAACCGCAAGGTGAGTTCATTGTCCCTTTTTAAACTATTTTTGGTTTCTAACTCGGGACTGAGAAGCATGTTATTCATTTTAAAACAAATGTTTTAAATTTAACAAAATGCTTTTATACTACGGATTATGCCAAGTGCTAAAGGCATAAGACTCTATTTAAACTAAAGGCTATTTGATTATGCCAAGTGCTAAAGGCATAATACTCTATCTAAACTGAAGGCTATTTGATTATGCCAAGTGCTAAAGGCATAATACTCTATCTAAACTAAATGCTATTTGATTATGCCAAGTGCTAAAGGCATAATACTCTATCTAAACTAAATGCTATTTGATTATGCCAAGTGCTAAAGGCATAATACTCTATGGAAACTAAATGCTATTTGATTATGCCAAGTACTAAAGGCATAAGCTATTTGCAAATACTAAAGCTATGTGGTAATACCAAGTGCTAAGGGTATTTACTATCTGATGATGCTATTGTGGATGCTAAAGCTATGAGTCATGATAAACATTAAGACTACTGGGGAAAATAACTGCTAATACTACGGGTTATGCTTAATACAAATGCTATTAGACTATACTACTTGCTAATGCTAAGGGTTTATGCTAGAAACTAATGTAAACACTAAATGCTAATGATTCTATAATGCTATGGGAATTCTAAACAAAATTATACACACATACACCTTGAACACTTGAATGCTATGGATACTATAAACTCTTGAATGCTATGTGATTGCCATGCTCAAACAACGGTTTGGCCTCTCAGTGCTTGCCTTACCGGTTGTAAAGCTAGTTCTTGTGCACAAGTTACGTAAATGCTGGACTCTTTGTATGCTAAAACTATAGGCTATGGAAGAACAATAGTTGGTCTCTCAGTGCTTGCCTTCAGGTGTTCTTCCTAGCCGGGACTTGAAGAACAATAGTTGGTCTCTCAGTGCTTGCCTTCATGTGTTCTTCATAGTCTTATCGAGGAAATGGACTGATGGTCTCTCAGTGCTTGCCATGCAGTGTTTCCCATAAACTATTTACTCAGGTGATCAGTGACTAGGACGGTATTGGTGAATCTTAGATGACTTTATGTCATCATGAGTAGCCCTTATCTCCCCCTAAGTTACACGTAAACCCTGGGGCTGGTATGGACTGATACTGAATTCCTTCGGGCATTCATTTGTCTATTCCGGTAACATTCAATCAAACTCACGGATACTCTTGATGTATGGGGTAAACTTACAAACAGAAGTGCTTAAACTATGACAGGGAAACTATACGGACGGGTCGGTAAAGGGCTTAATTGTTATTAATAACAGTGTCATATCCGGATTAGTATGTGGTGGGACGTCGTCTGGGCGGGTTGTAGGCTTGACCCAGGGGTATGCCCTATATATAAGCATACCGTTTTGGATATTACATGTGGAGTTAATAAGATTAAGGTTTTACCGAAAGGAGTTATGCTAAAGCTATTTAAACTTATAAACTACATGAACTCACCAACCATTGTGTTGACTTTGTTTTCTTACATGCTTTCTCAGGTGATGCACAGGTTTAAACATATGCTTTGGATTGCATGTTAGGCGGCCTAGATAGAGGACCTAGTGATTTTGGGAAGCACATATTTTGTTGATCATACGAATCATTCTTGGATATCTTGTACAGTTTACAAGATAGAATACATTAATTCTTTTGTTAGGTTTACCAAGTTAAATTATTAAACATTGACATTGTAATTTAACTTTGTAATCCTATTCATATGCTTAATTGTGCTTTAGTGATTCTTAACATTGATGCTATGTAACAATCTGATCAACTCGATTATCACACCCGATATCGCGCCCCGGGAACCTTCCGCCCGACGGGGACTCCGATCCAACCCCGCCGGCCCGGGGTGTGACAATTTATTTGGGTGTTTAGGTTAATTAAAAAGGGTAAAGAAAAAGAGGTTAAAGAAAGAGGGTTTTCATTTAGGCACACTCAACCAAACAGTTTAACTGGTTCAACACTTAATAATACAGACACTCTTAACTATTCAGACATCTTAATCATATTGTATTTAATGATTCACACCCTACCGATAATTCCTTTAGACTTGTAGAAACCAAGTTAAAACTACATGTATCTCGCTCCAGTAATTCTGTCACATGTCGCTTCAATCGTGGATGGATTTAAATAATATATGACTCCACTAATTTTCATATATTATATCAACTTACGTTATAAGACTATGGGGTATGCCATTTGATCCCAACCACTCCACCTAAACGTCACGTATGCATTCACCACAATCACTCACTCAACAACTTGTGGTGGAAATGTCAAGTGGTTGGTGATTATGTCATCATGATGCAATTATTTAGTTTTTATTTTAAATTTCTAAATGAAGTAACTATTTTTATTATATAAATCTATAAATAATTTATTAATAATTGTATATAATATTTAAAAAAAACATAACAATAAATATAATTAAAATTAAAAATTAAACTTCACGATTTTTTCCATAAATGTTTAATCAAAACGGCTTTGAGGTTCGCATGTATATTCTCATTACGAAGCATTTGACGTCTATCATCTTCAGTTTGTCGTGTTGTAAACGATTTCACGAAAGTAGCCCATTGCGGATAAATACATCGACTAGATAATACACGTATTTGTATGTCGTGTCATTGCAAATAAACTGTTGACCGGGTGCCATGGCTTCAATAAGGTCGTTGAAAATCGGCAACTGGTATAGAACATTTATATCATTGTTCGATCCCGATGCACCAAAGAAGGCATGCCATATCCAAAGATCTTGCGATGCAACAACTTCTAGCATAAAAGTTGGTCTTGGATGGTCGCCTCGTTGGAATTGACCTCGCCACGCTGTTGGACAATTGTCCCATTCCCAATGGGTGCAGTCGATACTACCTAACATACCGGGTAAATCATGAACCGCTTAATGAAAAGTTTAAATTTGCTGGACGTCATGGGAATTTGGTATCCTCGGGTATTTATTTGTGTATAATCTAATTACATCTGTACATTTTTAAACGCAAACATAAAATTTATAATTATTTAAAATTATAAAGCACAAAAATAAACATATATATCTATATAGATTAATTGACCTTTACAAAATTTGTAAATTCATTCCCGCCCATTCTATCAGACATTTGTAAATGCTCATCAAACGAATAGCTGCAAGTGCCGTAGGCTAATTGGCGTATTGTATAAGTACATTTCTGAAAATGGGAAAACCCAGTCTTACCTCTTCCGTCACACCTTTGTCGAAAAAATCAAAGTTTTGTTCCAAATCATCACACACTCGTGAAAAAAGATTTCGACTCATTCAAAAACGACGCCGAAATAAATGTTCGGGGTACTTCGGATTTTCTGAAAAATAATCGTCAAAAAGACGTGTGTGCGCTCCAAGACGATCTCGATTAATTCGTGCTCTTCTAGACAAAATGGGTTTCTCAACTTGTTGTTTGATGATGTCGAGAGTAACTTGTCCGGCTTCGATTAAAAAGTCTTCGTCTTCGCTAAAATCATCATCTTCCTGTAAAAACTACATTTTTTAACAAAATTAGTTTTTTTATTTGATGTTTTTTGTGTGATGTGAAGAAAAAGAGTGTGTGATGCTAATGTTATGGTTGTATATATAGTATTTTCTTTTTACATAAGATTTTTTCATGGCATTCAACGGTCAAAAAAACATTTCAAACGGTCGAAATGCTCGTTGTTGTGGCCACGCCCACCCCTCCCACGCCCGCTCACGTCCATTTTTCCCCACTCACGCCCCAACCAAGGGGCACACCGTGTAACTTAAAGATGGCTTCATATTTATAAAAACTAGTAGCATAATTACACCGCAGAAATAGGTCAAAATTTTTCAAAATATCAAACATTTGAACGTGTTCAGCTTTTACTTTTACAAAACTTTCACTTTGAGCTACGATTATCAGTTTGGTTAACGGTTTGTTTGATTTAATCTGTTTTCAATTTTTTTTCTTCTAACCGAAAACTGAACCAAACCAAATTCAGGAAATGTTTATCCGAACCGAATTTAACCAAATAAACCGATTAAAAACTAAATAAGCCGCATAATCATAATTTCACATGATAAACTTAATTCAAGCGTATATATTATTTATTAAAATAATAAATTTAAATATGAATTATGTTTAATCGGTTAACTGAATAAACTGAATTTAAAAAAATTGAAACCAAAAATTGAACTTGGAGTTCGGACACGGTTAGAAGCCGAATGGAAAACCGAATTCAGAATTCGGTTCATTTTTTTCCGGTTATGGATATGGTTGCGTTATCGATTTTAAACGGTATTCAGTTTATTTGAACACCCCTACTTTGAGCGATTGTATTAAAAACCTAAACTCAATTTACGTGGTTGGCCTAATGTAATATTAACCTAAATTTACGAAATGGTGTTCAAAATCTTGTATCGAGACTCGAACTCAATTCAACTGGTTCCCTTAATTTACTTGCTTGGAAGCATTTGGTTAACTTGATTAGTTGATTACATTAGATATGAATAACTAACAACTGATATGGTATTTTTTTAACATAATGTACCTTTCAGATGGGCAGCCAATATGTTAGATTCAATCCATGTGAGCTGAATCTCCACAAGTCCACAGGCTTAAGTAGGAGATCACCTATTGCCGTTATCTACTCAGTTCCTATAAATAGAAAGTTTATATTCAATATTTAAACCAGGGACGAAGCGTTTGAAGGGTCTGGGGCATCCCGGCTTTTGCCGTTTTTCTGCTCACAAGGGTTTTTATGTATTCTATTTCAATGGGAACCTGATGAGTCGATCCACCTACACGTCTTGTTTTTACTGCTATACCCGGAGTTACCCCATGTATTGCTTGACGTAAAACAGATAGTGGATTTGTTTCCTTCTTTTGTTGAATCTTTTTCATGGCCCGATAAATAATTTGATAAGCCAATGATTTTTTTTCCGTGTTTCATAACATGGTTAACCGACATGTTAACTAATCAATTACGAAATGTTGGATCGGATTTTGCAGTTTTTTCTTCTGCAATACCTCGACGTGACATGAGCATGAAAGGAGTTCAAGAATCAGTTTTCTTTTTATAAGGGCTAAAATCACTTATTTTGTTTTTTTTACCTCATATTGTAGGGTGGATCTCGAAAGATATGAAAGATCTCTGTAAGCCGTACATACGACTTTCATCGGATACGACTTTCCGCATAATTCTATACGTATCTATGAGATCGAATATGGAATTCTGTTTATTATTTTGTCAGAGAAATATTTTAATTATTGAGGACGCCCCCTTTCATTTTACTTCCTAAAAAATCTTTGACTCTTTTGTAGTTTTTTTTTTCAAACTCATCACTGATTTATACGACTGTTCTCCCTCTCTATCTTACACTCTTTACTATTTTACTATTTCCAGACTGATTATATTTAGAGCTAAGGCTCTTTAGACCCCTCTAACGAGCTTTTTCTATAATCAAAGGTGCAAGCATGACAATCAAAGAACAAGCCTAACTCCACTATAAATAAGATAGAGGGCTAATGGGAGTTTGCTTCTAAAAAAACAAACAAAAGACAAAATAGATTTGAATAATATAAATCGCGATTTATTGACTAATAATAATTCATGCAAATAGATCGATTAAGGATAATTTTAAATTTTACTTTCATTACTTTTTTTTTGAACGGTCAACTAATCAACTGCCGTGCACCCTGTACGCGGCTCCTAATGGCTAAAGGATGCCCAAGTTGGCAACTAGTCCAGACAGGCAGAGCTCCTAGCCCACCAGCCACCAATTCCGAGGGAAAACCAAACCCAAGCACCCGCCCAAAGGCACGGCGGTGCAAGGTCGGTAAAAGCGGTTGGGATCAAGAATCGAACACAGGACCTGAGTCCTATATCACTTCCCCATACCTTTATCTTACCATTAGGACAAGACTTTGTTGGTTATTAAAATTTAATTTGTCTATAATAAAAGCATATAATTGTGTGCCATAAATGTTTAGAATAATTTGACTGGTAACAGTTAATGAATTTCGTCAAATTGAAATGGCGTTATGGAATAACTTGTGTTACCACCTTTTTTTTTGAAATTTGAAACAAATAAACGCTATAAATCACCGGATAGGATTGCATCCACAATTTAAGACGTTCCGCTCTATCAAAATTATTATCGGTCATTAAATGTAGGCCATTATAGCGACTTCAAAGTGTTCAATATGATATTATTGCACTGATTCGTGACATAAGTAGGCACCCAAAGTTGACTTATTAATAAGTAGATTACCTTTATTAAACTGTCTCAATCTTTCTTTCTTTCTTTTTTATTAAGGATAGAAGATTTTTTGTGTGTCAATGTGGGACTAGCCTGCTTGGTAGAGGCTTGCCTCTTAGAATGGGAAGTCATGGGTTCAAACCCATGCAAAAGGTGTAATTATGGTGTAATTAAAATAGAAAGAAAAAACTTAGCCGTTCAAAAAAAAAAGAAGATTTTTTGTGTGCTAACTACCAAGAATCGGGCGATTCAGCCAAGGTCGATTCCTCGACCGCTGTAAAACCGTACCTTTCAGATAGGTGGGAAAGGATTAAATTCATAAACCCTCTAACATTCTCAAGTTTGAATCACTGACCTTAATAAAATGCATTTTCTCTCATTTATTCAAATATCGTTAGGCTCTAGAAGCCTCTTGATACTGTCTCATACTGTCTCAATCTTTTATCTTTCTATTTCTTATTTTATCAGCGTACGTTACAAAAAGTTGAAATATGTGGTTTAGACATGTCTGTCTATAAGTTTTCACTGGCAGCAACATCAGTCTCCGGCTCTAAAAAAATGGTTTATGAATCTATAAAAGATAGACCATTATGTTTAACACCCCTATACGGCTATACACAAACCGGCCAAGAAATACATATAAAAAATAGAAGAAAAAAACATTTTCATCAAAATTAACACGATAAATCTTTAGAATTTATGTTTAAATGTAGATTTTATTTCAATATTAATGTACAAGTTTTGATTCATTTTTTGAGAATTTACAACTGCCTTCTTTAAAACTAGCTAAATTATTAGTTAGAGGTCTATATATATATATACTCTTATTTACTACAAAATAGATATGTATTTTGTCCGGTTTCTTTTATCATAATTATACGTATATCATATTTTATTGTAACTAAGTAAGATTATAATATTTTTATAAGTCCTTGATTTTATAAGCTTATGAACCTAATTAGGCTCGTTATATGAAGCTAGACTTGGACACATTCTAGAATAAGCTTTAATTTATGATCGAGTTAAAGTTAATTTAAGCTTGCTTTGATTCAATCTTTTACCATATCGATCTTGTTTAGATAGGGAATTGTTAGTCTCACTTACATGATCACCTAATAGCTTTGATGTGGTTTCCTCATGCTAAAAAAACCGTTTTTAATTATTTTTTGTTCAAATGATACTTACATTAGTTGTACGTACCATTAAGAAAAGAAATACAACGTAAAAGTGGAAGGCACTGTTTGGTAGTCTCTTAATCCCATTCAGATGCTAGCTCTTAATGGTTCATAGCATGCGAATGGTTAAAAACTTAAAATGTATCCTTAAGTCTGAACGGTTAAGAGCTTGATAATGGTTCATAGCCTCTGAATGGTTAAGAGGTAACCCTAAGTCTGAATGGTTAAGAGGTTATGAACCATTCAGAGGTAACCTCTTAATGTCATTCAGATGCAAACAAACAACCCGGAAGTCACTTGTAACAAATTCACGTCGTCTTACAACATATGTGTCTGGTGTCAAATAAGTTGTCCTGCGATTTCAGCCTACTGGTTGAGGTTTCACCTTATGACTGAGAGGTCATGGGTTCAAGCCCTGCCATGGGCAATTTAAAGGACATCCAGGTAAGAGAAGGAATTTTGAGCTTAATCTCAGGTTCTGGGCCAATGAAGGGCGAGTGTTTACCCATTCCAAGGGGTTCCCGTGCATCTGGTGTGGCCGCGTCTTACCTCTGCCCGGTGTGTCCTGTTAAGACAACATACGTGTATGTAGGATCGTCGGCGTTCAAAAAAAAAGTTAATAAGTTAATTATTAAAATTAATTTTAGTCAATTGATGTTAAAGTATGTAATAATGGTGTCTCACCGTTTGTACAATACCAAAAGTAGATTAGAGGTCTTATTTTGACTATTTTTATTTGTATAAAATTATAAATAGTACATTGATAATAGTTTGTGGTTATGTTTTAAAATGTGTTTGGCTTTTATTGTTACGTAAATGATATTTACGGAAATATGGAAGTATGATACTTCCTTAAATATCATTTACCAAAGTGCTTATGTGACACTATCTGGTTAGCTTTATTATTTTGTCACATAAACACTTTGAAAGGACATCTACATAACACCTATTATAAAAAAAAACCTAAAAATCAAATTATTCAAGTAAAAAAAACCTATTTAAAACAAATTATAGATTAATCATCGCTAAAAACGGAAAATTAATATATTAAATAATTTTTTAAATGACATTTCCTTACAAGTTAGTATTAATATAATTTAAAATTTAAGTATACTATCTGGGCTATAATTGTTTTTTTGTAAACTGATGGTTTCTTACTTTCTTCTATAGTAGTTCTTTTTAAAAGTAAAATCTAAAACTCTCTCTCCTAACCCAGTCTTTACACTTTTTTAAGATTTTATTGGTTATTTTTGTTTGACTGTTTGGTTATTCAAGGCATGATTTAAAACTTAAATATGTTTAATTAAATAATAATATCATTATTATCTTTATTTAAAAAGAATCTTAATATTCATATTTCATTCCTATCATTTTTTTAAATATTTTTTAATATTAGAAAATACAAAAAAAAAATAATGTTATTAGTAAAATGTCACACGTACACGAATAACCCAATACTTTACTCTCCCTAAAATGTGTGATGGGCTCATAACCAACTTTTTTTTTGAACGGCGACGATCTTACATACCACGTATGTTGTCTTAACAGGATCCACCGGGCAGAGGTAAGACACAGTCACATCATATGCACAAGATTCCTTCCCTCACCTGAATATTCTTTAAATTGCCTTTGGCATGGCTTGAACCCATGACCTCTCGGTCAGAAGATGAAATCCCAACCAGTAGACTGAATTTGCATAACCAACTACCTCATGGTCACTATAAAATGCATGAACCACCTCAAAACAAACCCTCGAAAAATGGTGTCTGAATCTCCATCAGTTCATCTGTGCTTCTTAGTGCTCATCATCTTCATGTTCGTAAGCTTCTCATGGTACTCCAATTACGAATCTATTTTCGAGGGCTTCTTTGACAATCTGAAGTGGGTTCTGATTGTTTCACCGGTTCTGCTACTGGTGGTTCTGAAGTTGATACTAGCCACCACCCACTCTCAAGTATTTGTGCTCGATGACTACTCGCAGATGGGTTCGACGTCCCCGTGGGGAGTTGGTCTGGTTCTTGTGATTCTGTTGTTGTTGGTTGCTTACCAGTCTGAACTCCGGGAACGATGGTTCCCATTTCTTAGCTGATGATTTGGGAGAGCTAGGGGAAGTAATTATCTGTAAATTCTTGTACTCATGATTTAATTTGTGATACGCCGTATTTGAGGTGCACACATATGATGTAAGTAAAATTGCACTAATTTTAACGTTATTTTACTTATTTTGTGGAAATAACGTTAAAAGTGTTGGGATTACTAACTTCAAACGAAAACTTTGAGCCAGGGCTCTTCGGAGCAGCCTCTCTATCACAACTGAGATAAGGTTAAGGTTTGTATTTATCCTTCCTTCACATACTGGGTATGTTTGTTAGTTTATGATTTAATTTGTGATCAACAAAGCCTATTTGAGAAGGTAACAAGGGATTCTTGTTTTTTAAGTTTACACTAAAAAACCGTATCACTCGTCGAAATTTTTCCGATGACATCATGTCAATACGGAAACCTTTCCTCAATGATGTATCGTCGGCAAAAGCCCCGTCATACTTAGTTTTTTAGTTAATTTATTCTGACGACATGTTGTCGCCATATATATTAGGGTAAACTCCTAGGCGTGATTAAGTGTGAATATTTCCACGATTCTGAAAAGGTATCATAGTGAGACGTCATCGGAAGAAAATAATGTATTTTCCTAATTATTTTCTATATTAAGTAAAAGAAAAAAAATATATAAGTAGTTAAAATAAGTTTAGATGGTATGTTAGAACCAAAGGCCAACTGCTTTAGTGTAACCTCATGATTTTTTACTGAAAACTTCGTAGAAATGTAACAAACTTTTTATTTTTATCCAATCAAGTCACCCAAACTTTTTTTTGTCATAATTAAGTCATTCAAGTTATTTTTATGTTATAATTTTATGTTTTTAACCTAAATACTAGGTAATACATGTTGATATAAGTTTGAGTGAATATATATTTTTTTTAAGAATGACTGACTTGAATATGTAATTATTAATTATTGATTTTTTGTCATTTGTCAGATATTAATTAAAATTATTAATTATTGATTTAAGTCAACCATTTCTTTAAAAAAAATTATTTATTCAAACTTATGTTAACATGTATTACCTACTATTAACGTTAAAAACATATGATTAGAACATAAAAATAACTTGAATAACTTAATTGGGACAAAAAAAAAGTTTAAGTGACTTGATTGGAACAAAATGAAAATTGATTTCATTTTTATGATGTTTTCCCTTTTTTATGAGAGGTCATATGTTCGAAGTTTCGTTTAAAGCAAAATTGCTCTACATGAAGCCAGTGGGCTTATCATTTATGGGTTTTCTCATGGATGGGATGAGCTGCTTACTACGTTACCGTTCTTCAAGATGGAAGACGATTCCCTTGCCAAAATGATCCCTAAATTAGTTAATTGGTTTATGATTGTTAGCAAATAAGTGGTATTCGTGTTTCTTTGTGTTTTGTATTGGATGCTTGGTACGACGTTCAAGACGGGATTTCAACAATTTCTTCTGATTAAACGCTCTAGAGTGTACGCCTAAGCCCACTCTAAAAGAAACTCTACAACTGGGTAAAACCACTAACCTTGTCTTAGCAAATATACGTCGTCTATATTTGAACCCAATACCTCTCATAGAAAAATCAATAGTAGGTAACCATTAGACTGCAAACCATTGGTTTTGTGTTTCGTGTTTCTTTGTTACTTTAATTTATCTTATATGTTTATAAAAGGCTATGATTCATCACAATAAATAAGAAAAATCTATTATACTTAATAAATCAAAATAATTGATGGACACTTGTCACAAATTTAGAGCATTCTCACACTATTTTTACCGCTTCTCTCTCCTAATAAATACACAACTTTAATAAATACTGATTATATAATTATATATTTTTTATACCTTTTTTTATCAAAAAGGTTCTTAATACTAAAAAAATATAGCAGTTAATAGTATTAAATACTATTATGTTATATATATATATATACTAGATTATTATCCCGTGTATTACACGGATTTAATATAAAATATTAAATAGTTAATAATAAGATTATAAAATTATTAATTTACATATTAATAAGTATTTTACCTAATGGAACAATAATTAAAAACTTCAATAACTAAAAACAATAATTGATGATCTTCTTTATTTGTAAGAATTAATATAATTGAACTAATTAACATGAAAATTTCAATTTATATCATGTCAAAATCTGGATTTTGTAAATGAAGAATATAAGAAATAATTTACGTAATTATTAATGTTAAATGAGTCAATTTAAAAATATCATAAAATAAAGGATAAAAATGTAACTCTCGTAACAATTTTATTACTTTGGTTTTAGAAAATTAACAAACATCATTTGTATAAATATCACATTTTTTAAAACTCTAATTTAAAGGTTATTTTATTTTTTTACAAAAATATTTTTTAAGAAAATGGATTTTTTTTCAAAAAAATTTGTTTTCTAAATATAACATAACATATTTCTTATTTTAAAATACTTTGATTTTTATTTTTTTTATTTTATAAACTTTTTTAACTGTGTTTTCTAATAAAAATATTTGATTTTAATTTTTTTAAAACTATTTTGCATATGAAAAAGGTAATTAATATTATTTTTTTATTAAGCATCATTATATTATTATTTAATATATGAGAGCATAGTTATTTAATAGAAGAAATAAATGAGTATATTGATAAAAAAGTGACATGTGGCAACGCTTGAATAAAAATTTGACAATTGGCAAACTCATATGTTTGTTTATTATAATAGTAAGATATATATCATTAAAAAGGATTTCTTAATATAATAAAAAAATATTTTAATATCAAAAAGCACACTTTTAAAAAATCAAATTATTATATAATATGAAATTTTTCCAATAATTTATAACTCATAAAAATCTTTTTATAATTTACAAGTCATTATTTTAAAAACCAAACTTTGAAATAGGAATTTTTTAAAATACAATATTATTATTTTATTTTCTATGTATGTTGATCATATTTTAAATCAAAAAACCATTTACAATTTTTAAATTTATATTATTCAATACTTATTAATTTTTATTCAACACGTGTAATACACGGGATACTAACCTAGTGAATGAATATAGGAAAATTGCTCAACACTCTAGCTTTCTCTATGATTTTGGGACTTTTTTTTACTCGAAAATGTTATATTCACGCAAGAAGTTAATTTAATTGAAATCAAAAATAGAAATAAAAAATCACGTTAATAAGTTTAAACTTGTGTCCATTGTTTCTTTCGTACGGTTCGCATGATAAAACTCTTTGTATTCTAAACTTTTCCTATATGTACTAATTTTTAAAAAGTTTAATGTTCTTTTTTCAATACATATCTATATGTATAAATGTAGATGGAGGATTTTTTTGACTAAAAGCCAACATTTTAATATTTTATTAAAAATGAATTGTAGCCACTTTTCTTTTTAAATTAAAAAAGAGAAAACCAAGATGTTCTTTAGGTCGGATTACGAGTTATTCGGTTTCTCAAATAACTCATATACTTTGATTTTTTTTCCATTTTTTTAATTTTATGATTTAGTAAAAGAAGTTTTGATAAATCAGTTTAAAAAAAGGGTTCATTGTCTGTAATTAATCTCTATAACGTTCTTATATATTATCGTCCTAACTCATAATTTAAATGATCTACTTATCTAATAATTGATTTCAAGAAAATGCCACATGGCATTATACTATTATTTCAAAAATAAATGTTTATTTTTAAATATTAAAGGTCATCATTAATGTTATTAATAATATAAATTGTTAACATAAATACACTAAATTAATACTAATAATTTATAATATGATAATGAATATGATGTATTTCTAATGCTATACACACACACTAAGAACATTTGTATATAAATTTTTATTTTTAAAGTTTTTTAGTATAAAAAGGTACAACAAATTAATATTTTTAATTTTAATAATTATGCAAATTCAAAAGAATGTAATAAAATTATTTTATTATGTAAATATATGAAGACAGAGATGTAAAATCACTTAATTTTTATTCTTAAATCCGTGTAATGCACATGCTTATAACCTAGTGAGATAATAAACAGGTCATGAAATTCAAAAAGTAGACAAAAAGGGTGAGGCGGTCCAGTTTTTAGGTTTTTAAATGAAACCCAACCGAGCCGTTAACAACGGTTTTTAAAAAATGAAAACCAAAACCGAACCGTTCAAAATAAAAACCGAATCGCTATCAACGGTTTGGTTCCAGTTCGGTTTACGGTTTGGGATTTTGATCTCGTTAAAAATAAAATCGAATCAAATCAAACATTTATAGTTCAACACATATTATTTACACCAAGTTTATATTTTTTTTAAATCACGAATAAATTAAGAACTCAATATATGCATACACATATATATAAACATCTATATATGCATATGTGTATATATCGATAAATCTATGTGTATACACGTATATCTATATTTATATATACGTGTGCACACACATATACGGTCCGGTTTTTTATGAGAACCGTAAAACAAACCGTTTATTTCGGTTTTAAATTTTTTAAACCGGCCGACCGACCGAATGTTTGAAAAAAACCAACCGTGAAACTGAACCGATAAACGGGTTGGGCGGTTTCACGGTTTGAAACCGGACCGTGAACACCCCTAGGCTAGATCAACACAAACACTTTATCGAGCAGCATTACAAATTTATTCATTGCAACCAATTACTCCTTATCTGCCCATTTCACCAAATACAACATATAGACTACAACCTTCAACACAACCCAATTGATGTTTAATCAAAATCCCAATTTACCATATACACAAGTATAACTATCACCCCCTCCTCACATACACATAATCTACACATCACCTCCTTTCTCCTCGTCTCACATACACGTTGTTCACCTCATGACTGGGCTCGTGCCAGGCCTATAATGGTGGGAGGGGCGTGACCGAGACGTGACAACCTGTAACTCAGGTGCTCACGCCCCACCACACAAAGCCTTAGAGTTTCAAAAAGCTTTCCATTGTAAATTTCAATTGATACGAAATTAGGACACTTAATTTCATTTTGTATTAATTTTTTTAAACAAATAATATCTTCTACTCCTCATATCATACCATTTCTACCCTGTGACTACCGCCCTTAAACTCAAGGAAAATGCATCCTTTCACTTTTCATGTGAGAAATCTTGGGTTCGAATCCTTGTGACGACAGTGCAGGAATTTTCCTTCAAGTTTCATCTTGGGGTGGTCTCAAATTTAAAACTGACCTATAACCTCAAACAATTAAACACTTAAAATCTGATCAAAAAATGACTCCAAATTAGGCTTTTAGTTCCACTTACAGTCCGTACCTTCAATTTCCAAAATTATATACTTGATGAACTCTACATTTGAATCACTTGGGCCTTATGATCTAATAATACACTTTAGGTATCAAGAATGGTGATCTATTTACGTTTCAAGCCAATTATCCACTTGATGAACTCTCTATTTTAATAACTTGGGCCTTGTGATCCAATTATAAACACTTTAGGTCACAAGAATTGAGATCTGTTTGCATCGAAAACCATCCACTTGGGCCTTGGGGAATTGTCAATCATAAACAACCCATTGTCCACTAGAGGAACTTAAACCCAATTTTGTCTATATGTCGTTGGCTAATTTATTAGTGCATATGAACTAGCAACTACATTCGCCTAATACCAACTACAGGTGCACAAATCGGGTTTTCTTTAACCGGTTACGGTTCCAGAACCGGTTCCGCTTCCAACAGTTCCAGTTCCGGTCAACAAAGTCAAGACTCGGTTCCGGTTCTGGGTTTTAACCAGTTTCGACCGGTTTTTGGCGGGATCCGGTTCCGGTTTTGGCCTTCCGGTTTTGGTCGGGTACAGGTGGAACCAGTTTCGTTTTTACTGTTCCAGTTCTAATTTGTCTACAAAACCAGACCCGTTTGTACTCATCGGTTCAGGTATGACCGACCTCTAATATTACCCACATAAAGAAGAGTATAATGGCAGCCCAAATGCCTATGCCCTATCCTATTCTAGGAGGCACCAACCAGGGTTTTTTTTTTTGAAACTGGTTCATGTTTATTTTCCCAGAAATTGGTTCCGGTTTAAGTCAACAAAGCCAAAAACCTATTCCAGTTAGGTTCGAGTTTTGACCGGGTTTTATCGGTTTTTGGCCGTTTCCATTTTTGGCTAGGTGAAGGTGGAACCGATTCTAGTAATTCCGGTAACAATTTCTCTGAGAAATAGAAACCGCACATACCCTCCAATTTGGGCTGTTGGTTCCGGTTTCATAACTAGTTTTTTTGCCCATCTCTATATTCATTTACAAGGAGGTTGTGGCGTAACTAGTTACCCGTTTACCTGCCAGTTTATTGTAATCCTTCACTTTTGTTAATGAAAAGAACAATCACTTATTGGGAGAAAATTTTTTTTTCACAAACCTCAACCTCCACTTTTTAAACATCTTGCATTGCCTGTCTTTACATTTTTATTAACCTAATCGGCTTTTATTTTGTCTTTTATTTTCTTTGGTTTCCTATAATAATACTAGTTACTTATAATCAGCTGACGCGTGAAAAAAAAATAAATTAAAATCGCAAGTAACAGGTTTTGAAGTATATAAGACTGAACCTTAGATTTGTTACATTAAACAACAAACATCACAAATTCAGTAATATTATAATAAGTTTGAAACATTTTTATACAATTTATCTAATATTTAAACTATAACTAGAAAAATAATGTGTGATAAAATAAATAAACCCAAATTATCCGGTTAGGTTGATGTACATGCAAGACATTGAAACTAAATGCAAATTGTCAAAAAAACAAATAATTAAAATTATTCAATTATTCTTGCAGTGTGAAGAGAGTTTCAACATAGCCAAACCTCTGTCACTAGACTTAACTAATTTGGCAATCTTGACACATATCAAGATAAATTTGTAGAATTGGGTAAACAATTATTACATTTTGAGTTGAAATGGTTAAAATTATGATATACTATGGGTTGAGATGGGTTACACCTTAACACATAGTGGGTCAAGATGGATAACTTTAATAATATGTGAACATATGGATTTCAACGGGTAAGAATCATCAATAATGCATTTAATAAGAAAATCATTAAAAATATTTTAATTAAACTATTTGTTTAGTTACAACTTATTTTAATTTGAGCGAAATTGATTTTCTTTTAAACCGGCCCGTTTAAACCCAAACGGATTTTGCTTAAAACCCATCTTGACCCGCACATATCGTAACTCGCACCCGTTCTGACCCATTACTCAACCCAACCCAACCCGTCCATTTTGGCAGGCATAAACTTAACAATTTAGCCTCACTTTATTTTTAATTTGTGCATGTCTATTTAGCAATTAATAACATCCCAGAGCATAACAATATAACATTATATTATAATACGTTAGAAACTCGTTACATGTGATTTGATCAATAAATATTAACTGTGTTTATAAGTAAAAAATAAACAGAATAATTGAAAAACATAATCATTAAATAACCGAAATACCATCAAGTGCATATTAACAAAGTAAATATAAATTATTTTTTAATTTCTAAAATTTAATTTTTAATATTATTATTATTTACTAAGAGAGAATAAATATATTATTACTATTTTATATACTTATTAAATAGGAGAAAGAGACATTAAAATAAAAATAAGAAGTCACTAGAGAGCAGTGGCGAAGCTTTTGGTTCCTGACTTTTTTCGCTCATAATGGCTAATTTAATAGTATTTTGTCGAAAAAAATTTATAGCTATTGAGTCCGGCCTCCACCGTTTTCTTTATGTAAATCCTTCAGCCCTCTCAGCCACTGGTAGAGAGTGACACATATCTAATATTATTTTTATTTATTAGTATGAAGAATATATTGTGTTGATTCTAAGCTATTTTATATTCAAAAGTAGGAGCAAATTTTATATTTATATTTCATTTTGGGTCTTTAGTCGCATCAATTTAATTGATTTTCAACATGAGTGATAATCTTTTGATGTTTAATTAGCGTAAAGTTTATTAAAACATCGTCATAACATATAATAATATTAAGTAGGGCCTTTAAATACAAATGTGCTTATATATATATTTAATTAACTAGGTTAGTACCCCGTGTATTACACGTGATTAATAAAAAAATATTATTAATTAATAGTTACCAATAAAAATTTAAACTATATAAGATGATTTTTTGATATAAAATATGTTTAAATATAATTTTACAGATTAAATAATAAAATAATTATATTATTTTTTTAAATACTATTTTTTTCAATGTTTGTTTTTTAAATATTTCATTTTGTAAAACTATTTTTAAAAATTATATATTTTATAATAATTTGGTTTTTAAAAAAGTGTGTTTTTTTAATATTAAAATACTTTAATGTGCTAAAAAAGTATCATTTTTAATTTTAAAATGTGTTAAAAGTATATTTAATATTAAATATAGGATATATTTATTAGGAGAGAGTCGAGAAAAAAACATCAAGGTGCTTTATAAATGTGACAAGTGTTCCTAAAAACCCTTTATTTATTAGTTAAGTATATATTAATTAATAATAAATATCAAGGTTGTTTCTCCTTGATATTTTTGTTTATCTTCATTCCCCTCTATTCTTCCCCTCTTAGATTTTGCTCCATCAACGGCAAAACTTCTAATGTAACTCTCCAATCACCATTAAAACCATTTATATTTTTCTCTTTTCTAGTCAATTATACACCAATATTTAAAATCTTATTCATTGTCTCCACTATATCAGAATATGAAAGAATATGAAACCAAAAGAAAAAAAATGTCAAACTAAATTTAGTTTAAATAAAGAGAAAATACATTTACTGAGTGCTCATCGAATCAACGAGTTATTCGGATTAATTTATTCATATTTGAAAATTTTAAAACTGAATTCAATTAGCAAAACTGTTTCAAACACGATTACTCAAATTAGCTAGAACTTGGGTCTGTTCGAATGAGCCAAACACAAACAATTAAATCATTAATGCCATGATACATCTTACCCCTTACAATAAATTGGTCAATGCTAATGTCGGCATTTCAATTTTTAGTTCTTGTTACATTTGATACTTTATTAGACTTCAAAATCGTAATTAACTGTCACACTTGTTAGACATAATCACTTCCAAATTCACAAACTCTGGTTCAAATTGACTAAACGAATTAAGGGGTAATTGACTATATATATTATATCAATGGAATCCTATTCCCCAAAACATAGCTTGTAAAAATAATTATTTAATTTGTTAACTTTGAATTTAAAAAGTGATAATATGCTTTCATTGTAATTCACCGAAAATCTTTTTCAAAGCCAAAAAAGCCTTTAGAATCACTCGTATTCAACTTTGATGATAACAATACTCGAATAGTGTAATTATTATTTCTAACATACTCAAGTACAACTCACTTTAACTTTAATTAAATTAAATACTATTAGAAAGAATTCCTTCAATTATGACTTCTTGATTCTTAAATATTTGGATGTATCGTTAATCAGGGAATAGATAATTTGAAAACCACTTCTTAGTGCGAAAACCTTGAAAAGCATGTAAAAAAACGTTTTTTTTTTTTTGAAATTTTTTTTACAGGTTTGTAACACTATTTGGCACATTTTATAAAAAAAATAAAAAAAACGCCAACCATATATTTTTAAAAAAAATATTTTATAAACCATGTAAAACATACGTAACTCTTCGTAAGATCTGACGAAATTTTTTTAGTTTTGTTACGTATGTTTTACATGGTTTTATAAAATATTTTTTTTAAAAATATATGGTCGGCGCTTTTTTGATTTTTTTTATAAAAATGTGCCCAATAGTGTTACAAACCTGTAAAAAAAATTTCAAACAAAAATACGTTTTTTTACATGATTTTTACATGATTTTCAAGGTTTTCGCACTAAGAAGTGGTTTTCAAATTATCTATTCCCTCGTTCATCATGCATATAGATATGGATTAAATGGCTAATCGTTAAATTAATAAATAGTAATGTTTAAAAGCCGCAAATACCGGTTTTAATCCGTATTAAAAATTAATTGAAGTTTAATATCAATTTAATAAATAGTAATGTTTAAGAAGCCGCATAGTAAATTTATTTTAAATAAATATAAAAATAAATCTATAAGATATTAGAAATATGTTTGACATTATTTATTCAAACATAAACACGTTTAAAATTTATATATTAATCACACGGAATATAAATCAAGTTAAAAATAAACATAAAAACATGAAATAATTTAAAAAATATTTGTTAGTTCAATTAGAAATACAAAAAATGGACGGTTCAATTTCAACCTTAACAACCAATAACATGTAAACCGAATCAAAGAGATGTTCGATTTCTGATCCGACTTGTCCCATCGATGATTTTAAGCAACAAAAAAGTTATCCATTTTTGTGAACCATACCTAATGAATAATTCAAGTAGCCAAATTTAATTATAATAACTACTTTAAAAACAAATTTAAACTCTGAAATTAAGCGAACTATAAATGATAAAAATTGTATATATTACAAGTTCAAAATAAAAACAATATTGAACGAAAATTATAAATGTATATAAGATGCTTTATTGCATTTTTTTAAAAATGATCAACCATAAGAACTAAAGTCGATTTGATTTTTAAAAATTAAAAGTGGGAACCAATTGAACTACATGTGAGCCCAAAAAAAGAGAACGAAATTTCAGGGACCAATCTATGAAATTCTTCAAACTACCTATAAACTAGCAAGTCTAGCATGTATTGTTTACTTGTATTTAAATGTGATATAATATTCAATTAAGAGTGTAAAACAATATCCTCGAGTATTACAAACCAATTTGTTAAAAACTTGAATCCATTAATGTAAAACTCTGTGAATACTCCGGATTACTCGTAGAATACTCGTTAAGTAATTTTCGAGTACTCGTCGACTAGATCGTGTACTCACTACTGTCCAGTCAACTGACTTTTGCAACAATGCTTCAATGAAGTCATGTTTTATGTAGCTTAAATCCGTACTTAAGTTTATAAAAAAAATCCATTAATAAATGTGCTTGAGTTCGATTTTCATATATTAACTTAACTAAGCCTTTGAGATTTAATGAAAGCATGTTATTGATATATAACTTTTGTTTAATATTTGAAATATACATCGAAATAATAATAGTAGTAGTAATAGTAATAATAATAATAATTATTATAATAATAATAATAATAATAATAGTAGTAATAGTAATAATAATAATAATAATAATAATAATAATAATAATTATTATTATTATTATTATTATAATTATTATAATTATTATTATTTTATTATTATTATTGTTGTTGTTATTATTATTATTATTATAAAACTACCATAAAAGTAACTAAATAATAATATATTATATACAAGAATTACAATAAATTAATGTACAATAAATTAATTAATTAATAATAAACGAGTTGAATTTGATGTTGTAAACTCGTCTCGTAACAAGGCCAGGTATTCGAATCAGGCTTGTTTAACAGAGCTTTAAACAAGTCGTGATCGAGTAGGAACGAGGCTAAGCCGAAGTTGAAAAACTACTTGCATAGCTACAAAGTCAAAACAAAACTCGATCTAAACGAATATTCTTTTCTCGCACATAGGGCTGTAAACGAACCGAACGAACACGAACGAGCCCTTGTTCGTGTTCGTTCGTTTAACTTTTAACTTGTTCACGAACGCTTACCGAACGAAAATTCTTGTTCGTGTTCGTTCATTAAGAATTTAGCTTGTTCACGAACGGTTCACGAACGCTAACGAACACGTATTATTTAAACAATAAAAATCAAAATTTTTAATCTCAAGCAATGGAGATAATCATTTATAAATATATAAATTAAGATATTATAGTATTAACCTAAATATAAATTTAAGTATTATGGTATTAAAATAAAAATTAAAAATAAACAACACATTTAATGAATAAATATAAATGAACTTAACCGAACATAAACGAACGTAAACGAACATGTTACAGAACGTTCACAAACACAAATGAACGAGCACGACCTCTGTTCATGTTCGTTCATTTAACTAAACGAACGGAATTTCTTGTTCGTGTTCGTTCGTTTATTAAACGAACGAACATCAACGAATTTCCCACCAAACGGTTCACGAACTGTTCGCTGAACGTTCGGTTCGTTTACAGCCCTACTCGCACAAAAGTGTGAAACCCATTTGCAAATGGATTTTTCCTCCCTCAAAACCCGATCCGTAAGACCCCGGTTTGCTTTATAATCAAGCATGTCTTGTTTTATTAGCATTTTATTTAATTATATGTATACATCACCATTATAATATTGAAAAATTCAAACAATCCATTTATGTAATAAATTAAAACCACTCGTATTATACACAATCAATCTCAATCCCTATACCCATGCCCTCAATCCTGATCTTGAATTTCGTATACCTGATTGCTCAAAACATTACTTCTTTTCCTCGAACGACGGTGATGCCGACGATCGAAATCCGGTCGACCCGTATCTTTAAATCGTTGCCGGAGCACCGGATCAATCACACATTCCGGTGGGGGAACCGGGTACCTCAAAGTGTCATAACAATATGAATAATACATGTATTTTTCTCTAAATCTTTTCATAGCGGTCATTTGTTTACGTGTGATGTTATTGTAATGAATGGTTTCTAGTTGTTTGTCGAGGTCCACACAGTTTTCGGTTGAAAGTTGTTGAACCGGGTTTGAGATGCAGCCGTGGAGTACGAGATCGGTCATCTCGGTGACAAAAGGGGCGTATTTGTAGTTTACCTTGTGTCTGCCACCGTTGGTCGCCCAGTCGGAAGCGTCCCATATCGTGGCGTATAGAGCCATCGGTTTCGAAGGGAAATCGCCACCCATTTTATCGCTTCGTAATATCTCTCGTATCGGAACCTCATCGATATAAAATCTGCAATAAGAATGCTAATTTATTAGTAAATTTATGATTATCATACGTTGAATTCAAATAAAAGACCTCTGTTATAACAGTTTGAACATTTACTTCTTTTATATTATATATATTTAAAATTTTATTTTAATTACCCTTCTTTTTTTTCCTTTTTATTAAATAGATAGAAAATTCAAAACCAGCCAATAGTATACATAAAACGATGGAAATAAAATATAAATAAAAATAAAAATATGTTTTATTCTCTTTCTAGCCTCCAGCAACTACAAATATTAAAATTCTAATTGAATCGTCTTGATGATAAATCTTTATTGGCGTCTTTTCTTTACGCATGACCCGTTTTTCTTAAAGTCCAAGTTTCAAATTTTAACACGTAATTGACTTTTTCAACATAACACATCATAACTTTTAATTACATGGGGTTGTTTCAACAGTAAACCGTATAATCAATTAAAATTATTGTTATTAGTATTATTATTAGAGTAAAATGTCAAAATAATCTATGACTTTATTAAAAACTTGCTTATTTAGTTTTTAATTAACTTGTATTGACAATTTAGTCTCTTATTTTTATAAAAAATTGTCAATTAAATTCCTGACATCATTTTTATTGATTGTCTTATCAAAAAATTAGACGACTTGATTGACAATTTTTTATAAATCGAAAAACCAAATTGATAATTTTTACAAATTAAGGATCAAATTTACATTTCTTTTATAAATTAAGGTTGCCAAAATGTCAATAAAAATTACATAATGACTAAACAGACAAATTTCAAATAAATCTTTTTAAACAAC
This sequence comes from Mikania micrantha, assembly GCA_009363875.1. NCBI lineage: Eukaryota > Viridiplantae > Streptophyta > Magnoliopsida > Asterales > Asteraceae > Mikania > Mikania micrantha. Next base: position 48,913,646 of record CM018689.1, on the reverse strand, counting down.
AAATCCTTCCACCTTCGTCCAATATGAACGATAACCCTTAACCTATTTTAAAAATAAACACCTTAACGTATCGTGATACCATTGTAACAAATACTCTTTGGTACAGTTTTGTCATTTTACTCTTATTATTATTATGGAAACCATTTTTTTTATATAAACTACACGCATGCGCTTAATTATACTTAAGAGTTTTATTTAAAATTGGTTTTGTTTTAACCACGAGTTGAAAGTGGGTGTTTTAAGTATTATTTAAGATAATGAAATTAAGCAATCAAGAAGAGAAGATTACATGATTTTAGAAGAGGTCCATAGAATTGTGTAACGATGGTATGATTTTGATGGATCAAACCATAAAGTATATCTTTCTTCTCGACCTCTGCTTGTGCTTCCGTTTCCGTACAAATTCGTCTGAAACCTCCATGGCTTTCCTTTAATATTCCCCAAGAACTCAAAATCCAATTCATCATGCCTTTTCTCAAACACATCACCATTTGAAGTCTGCGACCAATTAATTCCTTATAAATATTATAACTTAAATATATATCGCATACGTGTGGGACTAATTCTAATGAGAACCAACAAGTTGAAAAGAATAAAAGAACAATATTTATATCCACGTAATTTAAGGGATAAAAAGTAGTTTCCTTTAAAGTATAAGAATTTACTATTATAACATTTAAACTTGTGGCTGGAAAGAGTTTTCTTTAGTTTTCAAGTAACAATAAGACGTATAAAAGTAATTTTTTTTAAAATATGAAAATTTACTATTATAACCTTTAAACTTGTGACTGGAAATTGTTTCTTTAGTTTTCAAGTAACAATAGTTATCAATTGAACGTAAATCATATCGTATGTGTGTATATATACAGAGTTAAAGATGATCAGTTACGTACGTAAAACGCGACAACGATTCCGGCAGTGTAATCAGAAGGTAGTTTGATTCTAGCACTGAATAATCCATGGCTGTACATATCGGAAGATCGAAATCCGGCACCTGATCATATTTAAAAATGAATTATAATCTATATATCAGTCACATAACTTTACATATTATTTAATTATATATATATATGTATATATCGATTAGTGAGATTTTACTAGGTATGTTTTCTTGTTATACATAGAGAAAAAGAGAGAGAGTTGATGCCTGTGTATTGATCAAGGTGTAGATGGACGGTGTTGTCATCACTAGACCGGAGGAGATTGGTGTGGCCACCAAAGAGTTGGGTGAAGCCTTTCCGGAAAGACACCGTATGCGGCGGCGTTGTGGCGGCACCGCCGGTGGCGAAGGGTTGGAGGAGGAGGAGGAAGGATATACATACGGTGGTTGTAGAGAGAGAATTGCGGAACTGGTCGTTCATTTTTGAAGTTGTGTTTTTGTAACACCGTAATTTGGTTTTATATATGTGGAAGTGACAAAAGAGGGGGAGATGCTTTTTGGACAATAGTTATGTGGGTTTTAGAGGGTTGTTTGGTTAAATTTAGTGAGTACTTTTAGTGTTTGGATACAATTTTATTATTTTATTTTAATTTAATTTAAATTAATTTAATTTAATTTAAGTAATTACATGTATGTGTTTCCAAACACCCTCTTAATTTTATATATAATATATTAATTGTACAAGACAAATTAAAGCCTACAAGAAATGATATAAAGGTTGAAGAGATTCCTTATGTTATGGGTTTTGGTATTTATGTAGTTATTTCTAACAATTAGATTATTTCATCGGATGAAAATCACTAAAAAAATATTATAACAATTTAACAATTTGGATAAAAATGATTTTTATAACCGATCATTTTAAATTATATTAATAACTTACCCTGAATATTTTTAATTAGTTAGATTAACAAACAAATAAACATATTCTGTGTATTCTTATTGGGTGAGGCTTTAATTAGCAAGATTACAGCTCTTTATTTATTTGTATAATTTAATTTGTCATTTGTCCATTTGATAGGAGTATTGTCTTTTAAGAATAGAGGTAATCGGTTCAAACTCGAACAAAAGATGTAATTTAGTATTCAGTAGTTTAGGAATAGAACAAATATATACATTTGATAATTGTTAAAAAATGCGTTTAAAAAAATTGAGAATGGTGTAATTTGCCTAAATTTACCGTTAAAAAAATTGTTTGTATAATTAATACATCCAACGCATAAATCCTCAACAATAATTGAGAATGGTTAATTGTGTTTAATTATTTTGTCCAATAAACTAAATTAATTAGTCGGGCAAGTGGCAACTCTTCCTTTGTTTCTCGTTATATTTATGGAAGTATAAACAACCACGGCTGTTCAAAATATCCGAAATTCGGAAAAAATTCGACATCCGAATCGTATCCGAAAACCGAAAAAGCCTCATCCGAAATCTATTTCGGGTTGTTTGGATAGTTCGGGTCGGATATCTTAATGACCCGAATAAAACATGTTTGTTCGGGTTATTCGGATGTAAGAATTCGTGTTGTTCGGATCGGATAATATATTTTGAATTCGAGTCGGGTCGGTATCGGATAGACCGAAAAAAATTCAAAATCCGAATAACCCGATTCGAAAAATCCGTTTCGAAAAACTCGTTATCTGATCCGATGAACATCTTTATAAACAACTCGTACTATGTAAGTGCGTTTCATGATAAACATAGCATATTAAAGGTGTTAAACGTACAGTTATGCAATTCTCATGAAAAGAGTGAAAGTAATTGTTAAATTCATCACTTATGTTGTGTTATTAGATTATTAAAAATGACATTATAGCCATTCGTTTTTACGTTTAAATTACGTTTTAGCTCATTTTATGTTATTTTTGTTATTGTGATTAATATATAAGATAATTTTGTTGTTACTAAATTTTTATTTTTATATGTTAGAGATATAAAAGTTTTATTTATTTAACCATCATGTTTTTTCAAAGCTCATTGTTTTAAAAACTCATAATTCACGTTATCAATGTAAACCATATGTGTTCATTTGTATACACTAATGTATGTATTGTGCATATTTTTAGTAAAACATCTTAACTTTAAAAAATAAAGCGGATAATACAACACGTCTATTTGGATGCTTGTTTAGACTGTTTTGGTAATAACTTATAGGGCTGTCAATAAGCTCAAAGCTCGGATTTGACTCGTTGCTTGTTTGGAAAAGAGGGTAAGGCTTGGTTATGATAAAACTCGTTTTTAACCAAGCTGAACTGAGCCGGCTTATTTTGTAACCGAGCCGAGTCCAAGCCAAGGCTAGCTTGCTTCATAGCTCCCGGTAGCTCATCTCGTGGCTTGACTCGTTTGTACAACATGCTACACCAAAATATAAAAATTTAGTGTTGCTTTTAATAATAACTATTATTTACTATTATATTTTTAATTAAGTAAAAGAAAACGTGTTTAGGAGCTCTAAGTCACAAACTCACATCCACGTCTTTAATCTTTAAACCCTAATTCCTAAATCATGATTCTTGTCTTGCGCTTTTTGCCATCAATTGTCCATCACAGGCTTAGTGCTCGCACCCTCACAGCCACACGCAACACGATATGTTGCTCAATCACGATTCGATTTGTCATCTCACAGGCTATCCATGATTCATTCATCAAAGGTACATTTAATTTATGTTGCTTGATTAATATGTTGTGGAATCTATTGGATTCTTGTGTTCTTTCATTAGTTGTGCACGATTGGATACTCTTATTTTGCATTAAATTTCTTATGTTAAAAATCAAGCCAAAAACGAATTTAGTCGAGCCAACTCGGTTAAAAACGAGCCGAGTCCGAGCTAGCCATGGCTCGCCTCTTGAACAACCCATAATTATGTAGTCCTAGAATATTAATTCTAATAAAAAAATTTTAATTACATTTTTATTTATAGCAAAATTTGGGATAATTTTGAAAATTCATAAGTATTATCTTAAAGTTGGTATAAAATACGAGTATTACAATACGTAAGCCACCCAACCTATATTTCGATAAAGAATAAATTAATTAAATACGTAACTAATAATTATATATAATCACCTAATAAAGAAGCTATTAGACAAAGTAAGTTTCACCATGACGCTTCATATGTTTAAAAATAAGTTTGGTATGATTAGTGTTGAGTTGGGTGGCCTAATATTAAAGTAAAATAAAAACCATAGATTTTTCATTTTATTTTATTTTTTAATTACTTATTTATGTAATATAAATAAAATAAAATACAGGGGGCGGTGAAATACGCGTCATGTTTTGTTGGGAGAGAGAGGTCGGGAGTGGAGGGTATTTTAGTAATTTCAGTTCATAAAAAAGGTCAAAAATATGTGACGCGTATCAAGCAAAACCCCTTTGCGTAGAACGCTGATCAACCTTACAAAGGTGTGCCTAGAAAGCTTTGAAATCCGTTACCGAATAGAATATCTTTTTCTTTTTATTTTTAACCTTAAAATTATAATAAAAAACATAGAAAAATAAATAAATATCTACATACTCAGATATCTGATAAATTATTATATCTAGTAATCCAGATTTAATTTTTTTTTCTCTAACTTTCTTATAATAATACTAATATTTTTTAGCATTTAAATATAAAAAAAAATAAATCTTCTTATTTTAATAATTTACTAATTTATCAACACTTAATAAACTATAAGAACATTTTAATTATATGTTAATTTTATAATTATTAAATACATATTATTATTTGTTATTTATACTTTTTAGATAAATATATTTATTATTTCATCAATACCTAATAAATTCAATATATGAATCTTTACGAAAAAAAAATGATTTAATAACATGTAAAATTTATTTATCCAATTAATACATGAGCTTCCAATCTAGTATAAATATATAGAGTGAGAGGTATGTTTGATTGAAAACCAATATGAGTTAAGAAACAAAGAAACCATTTATAGACAAAAATATTTTATTTTAAAAATTATGTATAAGGAAATTATTTTTATTCATCTAAAATCATATATTTAAAAATAATTTTTTTTTGGTTGTCAACAATTTATTGATTTTTCATTTGAATACATCTCTTTATATATATATATATATGTGTATATATAATCCAAAATTTCAATAAATCAAGATTTTTAATGACATATTCTAAAGTACCTCAACTTTAAATTTACGTCTCATACTAAATAATAATATTAAAAATTAAAAATAATTTTTTATATATTTTTAAGCTCAATTTTTTATCACATTAAAAATATATTAGTATTAAAAAGTAACTTTTTAGAAAACCAAATAATTATAAAATATAAAATTTTCAAAAATAGATTTTTTAAAATGAAAATTTAAAGAAACCAACTTTGAAAAATTAGTGGTTGGTGATAAAATAATTATTACTATTTTTTATTTAACTCGTGTAATAAAGTATTAATATAGTTTTATATGTGTGTACAGTGTGTTCAATAAGGAACTACAACTAGTTAAAAAGCAAAAGAACCATTTACAAATGGAAGTTATTTTTATTTTAAATTTAAAATAGAATAATGTTAGTTTTATGTTCTTGAGTTGTGTGATTATAGATTTTCTTTTTAGGGATAATTTCATATATATCCCTACAAACTTCCTAAATATCATATATATTCAAATCAAACTTTTAATATCAAATATGTCCTTCTCTGATAATTTTTAACTTAATGACAAATTTACCCTTTTTAATTATGCTATTATTTTAATTCTCTTAATTGTTTTTGGGTTATCTTCATTCCATTCGTCTCATCGGCGTTGCGCAAGATATTGACTGGTTATCTTCATTCGTTCGTTTAGTCGGTGCAAGATATCGAGTTTGTGTCCTTTGTTCACATTGATTCACGTAATCACGTGAGTAAGTTTGTGTCCTTTAATTTGATTAGTTCAATTTCTATTGTTTGCTTCGATCAACTAGTAAAAGGGGATAATGAATAGAATAAAATATATTTTTAGTTTTTTGAGAAAGATGTATTCGATATAATGCAATTTAAGGGTAAGATGGTCATATTAACAAGTTTTTTTTAGTAAAATATATTAAGAAGGATAAATATGATATTCTGGCAATTAGATGAGGATATATTTGAAATTATAAGTTTAATTTGGGTATATATGATATTTAGGAAGTTTGTAGGGATATATATGAAATTCTCCCTTCTTTTTATTCATAATACTACTTATTATTGGTTCTTATTTGAATAAAATAATTTGTTGAGAACAAGGTGACCAAGTAAGACTTAAGCATAAAACCAATAGGTCACACTCTTGAAGTTTCGAGAAAGCATGGCATGACAACTACTTGGACGTTCTCCCTTGACCCATCATTTTATGTTTTACTTACTACATTGAGGAATGTTCATGAGTCCTTATTCCATTCGCATCAACAAATTAAGCAAAAAAGGATGCGAAAGAAATTTCGTCCAAAAAGGATCAATGATTTATGTGGTATATAGTTTTATACTTATGACATGTTTATACTACTTATCTTAATGTCATAATCTATTAAGTTGATTATATTTGGTTTCTGCAATTCATGTAAGAATTATATGCTTCCTTATCGATGAGTTCTATTCGAGTCGATTGTTAGGAAGTTTGTTTGTATCATATTCATGTAAACAAGTTAACTTATTACGCATGATAAAAAGGGAGTTAGGTTCTTTTATATCCATTTTGATGAGTGAGTAATGTGATTTGGTTCTATAACTTATGTTGTAAGGGAGTCAGGTAGATGCTAAAAAGATTAAAGGAAAAGATGGTCAAATTTACAAAGTAAAAAAATCAGAAACATCTTCCTAACTTTGGTTCCCTTAAGCATCAAGTAGCCATAATTGTGATCAATTTTAAATAAAGTTTATAATGTATTGTTTAAAATGATTGGCATTATTTAACCAATTAATTGATTACTCATCAAATATGCTTAGAGAAAAAGTTTGTGATTCTTTTCCTTTCTTCTCTTTGTTAGGTTACTCCAATCTCTACAATGTTAAATATTTTAGTGTAATTGGGATTAATTTTATCGACCAATATAAATTATGAAATTCTTTAAATAAGTTGGGTATGAGGTGCACGCTTGTTTAATGTTTTATGATTCAATGGGGTTCCAAGGGGGCAATGCCCCATTGGCGGGGTTTGGGGCAGCGCCCCCTGTTAGCGCGGTCCAAGGGGCGGCAGCCCCTGGCGGGGTCCAATTTTAGTGATCAAACATTTGAGTGAACCACAAATAGTTTAATCTGAAAGTGTGATCTACGACTTTCAATTCGTGTTCTGGAAATTCTATACATACAATGGTTGGGTTACATGTAGCAATTAAACTATGCAAATGCTACAAAGTTTTAGTGATGAGATTCATGGCCAGCCATTAGAGGTGCCATAAATGCGACTACACATGACCTGATTTTTATAGGGATCTAAAATTTCAAATCTTCCTATATGTATTTTATGTATAATTTTTTTTAAACAAAACGTAATTTTATTATGTAAAAAGTATCATTTTATTATAATAATTTTATTTATTCTTTTTATTAACTTAATTTGATCCTAATTATCATCGATTATTATTATTATTTTTCATATGTATAGAAACCCAATTAAATAGTCACGCTCGGTACCCAAAATGTTAGAGACGACCCTGATAAGAATAAAATTGGAAAGGAATTATTTGAGGATAAATATCCATACAATTATTTTGTAATTCATGTTACTATGGTGTCATTTATACTCTGGTTGAGTAGGTTATAGGATACTGTGACACAGATGTAGCAGATTATATTTACAAAAAGAAGTTTACTTTGAGTTCTTTTATTAAAGTTCTATGCAAAGATCTCACTAAAGCTTGTAATACCAAGCCACCACCAGTCCTTTTGGTAAGTTTTTTTCAAAATTCTAAGATGTTTCTCTAATTCTATGATTATCACAATATTTGACTAGAATCAAGGGATCAAAGTAGTTTGACTACTTGTCATATGTCTAAATGTTCTTCATTAATGACACAACAAGTTTCTTATGCTCATTACTCTCAAGTAAAAATGGTAACTCGCTCATTAAAAATTGAGTTTAAAGAAAACGATGAAGTGACACTGTCAATAGGTCCTATATTTGAAAAAAAAACATATCGATTTGAAATTGCAAACTGTCCCTGACTCTTAAAGTTTAACTGTTGAAAGTTTGAGCCATAGCACTTCCCCTCAGCTCAGTTTTTTTGGTTCTTGAGAATGGAACCGGAATGATTATCCCTGCCCGATGGGTCCACATCCATCTCTGAATGTCGTCGGGTACTGATTTTATTAAGTTTTCTTTTTATTTCCTTTATTTTCTTTGAATCTTGAACTCACCTACATTTGTTTCTCTACAAATCTAGCATTTTTATATATAAACACACAATTGAGCATGTTTGATTAGCTTGATTTTGGTTAAATTTTGTGTACGTGTAGCTTCAAGATAATAAATGTAAACCAATAACAGTTACCATTAAAGATTGGTTTGTTTTTTAGATAACTGATTTTTTTAGATAACTGATTTTTACACATAGTAGGTTGATTGTGGCCCATTAAGAGCTGAGTTAAAAGCATTGACAAAACCCCTTCTCTTAGATAGAAATGATAATCTATTTTTTATAGTGCAATTTCATTTAGCACTTCTTTCTTTCTTTTTTGGTTCTTATTCTCTTCTCTTATTTATGAATAAAATATCAAATGTTGTATACAAAAAACAAAAAAGATAGAAATTTATGAATTAGATGTATTTTTTCATTTTACATGTTATCGTTGTTTCATCTCATATAAGACACTAGTTTTTAACCTTATTGTGTGTACGTGTGTGTTTAAACAAATATCATAGATGTAATAAATCCTGGAGAAGATAAAGTTTCAAACACTTTTAGTTTTCAAAATATTAGGAAGTTATTAAAATAATTTATTAACTAAAGTTTTTTATACTTTTTAAAAAACACACACACATATATAGATTGTAACCTGTGAAAATCCGATCTTAAAGATAAAACCCTTAAACCTTATGTGAATCATTGATTTGAAATCTTGAAAATAAATATTTGGTTCAAATTAAACCTGAATAAAAAATTGGGTTTTGAATAAATAAATCATTTTAAATGTGGGTTAATATGTACCACATATTTATTTTCAAGATTCTAAATTAATGGCTCACATATAGTTTTAGAGTTTCTTTCTCTAATATAGGGTTTTCACATCCTACTCATCCTTTTTAACTCTTCAAACAAAGATAGCCTTTGTTTGGTTTTTCATTGTCACTTTCCATCTAAAAAGCAAATAATCCATCAAATGAACTTGTAATCTATTAATTAAGTTAGGTGTGATATCAGAAATCATTATAACATATAAATGTGTTATGGACTTGTGGGGTGAACAAGTTAATTACGAGCATTGACTTGAAAGTTAACTTCAAAGAATTATATTGATGCTAAGTTTATTGGCAACCAATCGTGAAAATAGGAAGACATTGATCAACCCATGTGTTCTATAGGTAACATCTTGGGAAGTTATTGGTATTATGGATATTGAATGAAAAAATTATTATTATGTAAATATAATAATAAAATACAAATGATAAATTAATAAATCGGCGTTTACTTTCTCCATGCATTACATATTTTTATTTTTATAAGTGCTTTATATATATATACATATATATATGTATGTATATACATATACATATACATATACATATACATATATATATATATATATATAGGATTAGGTTCAAATAAAAAGGGTGAGATTGGTGAGAATGGTAAAAAGGATTGTGGATTTGACAAGTGTCATTACTCTAAATTTATAAAAAAAGGTATTTTGGTTATTGTGTTTAATGCTTCAATTTATTGTGTTTAATATTTTTATTATTTTGTATTATTTTTTATATCATATTGTGTTATTTTGTTATTGTTTTTTATGCATTAAATAAATTGTTCTTATTTATTTTTTATGTTTTATGTATTAAAGGTACTTAATTGTGTTATTTTACCATTATGTTTATAAAACTTATAATTTTAAAAAACATAAATTGTTTTTATTTTTTGAAAAATACATTTTCGTCATTGTATATATGTTTATGTTATTGTGTAATATATTCATTATTGTGTTTTATCGTTAGAACATTGTGTAATATAATCATCATTGTGTATTATGTTCAGGTCATTATGTAATATATTCATCATTGTTTTTTATCTTCAGATTATTGTGTAATATAACATCATTGTGTCTTACATTCATGTCATTGTGTAATAGTCATTATTTTGTTTTACGTGAAGGTCATTGTGTAATCTACACGTAATTGTGTTTTACGTTCAGGTCATTGTGTAATATACACATTGTTGTATCAAATGAATTTGTTTTGTTTTATCATTATGATTTACATATAAAAAGCACCTGATTTTGTTGTTTCACCAATATTATTTTTAAAGCTCATGAATTTATAAAAAAAAATAATTAGACACTACGACGGCAAAAAGAAACACTCACAAACAAAAAGACACAATAATATACAATTAGACACAATGACGCATTACAAATATTAAAGGTAGAGGAAAACGTTTTCTTTTGTTTTTTATATAACAATATTATACTCGTTTTAAAGATAAAAAATGCTCGTTTTTTTAGTGTGGTTTTTTTGAAAAAATAATATCGTATATAAAAGTTATGGCCGTTTAAAAAAATGGGGGGAATATGATAAACAGTCAACAAAAGTGTCTATGACTAAAATATCCTTCAACTAACTTTTTTAATACAACTTTGATCTCAACCATTAAATTATACATCTAATAGCTGACAATCCTTCTCACACTTCTCACCCATCTAAGCATTTTACTATAACCTCACCCTATATATATATATATATATATATATATATATATAATGTTTAAGTATAAAATATTTTAATTATAAAAATGATAAGAAGCATTGTGTAATTGACATGTAACTTTTTTTAATTTTATATAAGAGTATTTGGGTTTTTTTTTATGTTTTACATTTGTGTAATATATATTTATTATTGTATTTAATATTTTATCTATTTTGTGTTATTTTGTCATTGTTTTTATGTGTTATCGTGTTTTATGTGTATATGTAATTGCAGAATAATAGATAAACTTATAAATTGTATTCTAATATTGTACATATATAGTGACTATTCGATTATATAACAAATTGTTTGATATTTTCTTTTTATTAACTCTTATTTTTGAATTAAAAATTAAGGTTAATTATCTATCATCTTCAATATATGACCCTCTTTAGTCTCTACCTCTTCGCTCACAATCGTCGTCCACCTCCATGAGACTATCACGGAATCTTCTTTTACCTTCATCAAAACCCTAAGCATCACACTTTTAGAGTTTATTACTTTTTATCTATATGAGCTCAAATTCCATTCATGAAAAACATGATCGAATTAGCAACGTTGTCACATTTTATTTATTAATTATTTATATATTTTAACTAAACATCTATCATTTTTCAATCGTCGTCCACCTCCATGAGACTTTCGTAGAATCTTTTTTTCCCTTCATCAAAACCCTAAGCATCACGCTTTTAGAGTTTATTACTTTTTATCTATATGAGCTCAAATTCCATTCATGAAAAAAATGATTGAATTAGCAGCGTTGTCACATTTTATTTATTAATTATTTATATATTTTAACTAAACATCTATCATTTTTCAATCGTCGTCCACCTTCATGAGACTATCGTGGAATCTTCTTTTACCTTCATCAAAACCCTAAGCATCACACTTTTAGTGTTTATTACTTTTTATCTATATGAGCTCAAATTCCATTCATGAAAAACATGATCGAATTAGCAGCGTTGTCACATTTTATTTATTAATTATTTATATATTTTAACTAAACATTTATCATTTTTCAATCGACACAAACATATATATAGAAATTGTATTATGTGAAAATTGAAACTTAGAAAAAACTCTTAAACTTCATTTGTGTCCTTTATTTTGAATCTTGAAAATAGATACATGGTTCATATTTGAACATATTAAAATTGATTTATTTATTCAAAACTTATTTTTTTATTCAACGTTAATGTGGACTATGTTTGCATGTCTTTATTTTCAAAATTTCAAATGAATGACTCCAATAGGTTTTAAGGGTTTACTTTTTAAGTTTGGGTTTTCACATGATACAATCCTTATACACACATACACACACATATATAGGGTAAGAATACGTTGTTAACCGACCTTAATTGCGAAACCCGATTAACTCCGACAAGATCAACCCTAATCTTTGGGTTTTTTTCATGACATTTATTATATATGTACAAGATAATGTTATTTTAGGTGTGTGTAAATTTATCATCGTTTGGGGTTTAAAGCAATTGTAAGTCTGTTTTATATTGTAAATATTTATGTATTGTTGCGACCATTTACACTGACGTAAGAGTCCAAACGGTGATGAATTTGCAGAAACACATAAAATAACATAGTCTTCTACATGTATAAAAAAGATCATGAAAAAAAACAAAGATTTGAGTTAATCTTGTCAGAGTTAATCGGATTTACGCAATTAAGGTGTGTTATTATTTGATCTCAATTCTGTATCTATCTATATATATATATGCATTGTGTGTGATAAAAAATGTATTCAATTACAATATGAAGGAAAATTAAACTTAAAATAACTTTGGAGTAACCAATTTTCCTTGTTAGCTACACAAAGAATTTAGAATACTACTTTGAGTTTCTTTTTGCTTTGAATTTTTCACATTCTCTTTGAAGTATGGAATCAAATTATATCAATATGTATGACAATGAGTCAATGGTCCCTTCTCAAATAATTAAAATATGTAACAAATTAAAGGAATATGTAATCAATAGATTTATAATTGAGACAAATGCAATATTTCAAATATTAAAAGTAAAATGTCATTTTAATCTCTTTAGTTTGACAACTTTTGTCATATTAATCGAATAGTTTAAATTTGGTCATTATAGTTTTCGTTTTATTGTCATTTTTCGTCCCTGTGGTTTGGTTAATTTTGAAATTTTAGTCCAAAAGTTTAAAATTTAATTGGACTGAAACGACAATAAAATGGAAACTATAATTAACAAAATGAGAATGAAATAAAACAATAATGATTAAAATGATAAAATTTAAACTACTGGATTAAAATGATAGAAGTTGTCAAACCACATGGACTAAAATGAGATTTTACTCCAACTTATAAAAAAAATTCAATTCAACAATTTTGTTTATCAGTTTTTTGCATTTTTTTGGTCCACTATGGAACTTCAACAGTTCAACTCAACCCACAACCAGTCTTTTTTGCAACCATTGGAACCAATGTTCTTTGACATTCAATTTAACAATTGCTTAAAAGAATCGCATTAGCCTGCAGATAAATTAGCGGACTATATGACTAGATCGAATATTATATGTGGTTATATTCCACTCCTTCAAATGAACCAAAATGCGTTATTTGTCCGATTTCAAGATTGCCCTTTATCCTGATCCCTTTTCTTCTAGGAACAAAAAAAATAGAAAATAATTAAATAAATAACTTGTAGCAACATGCATTTTTTGATTTACAAAATATAAGATTTTCATTTTTTTCATAATTAAATAAATAACTTAGTAGGTTTCTCTCATTTCTATTTATAATTTTCTTTTGAATTTTGGTTTATTTATTTAAATTTGTTTAACTTGCCCAATATGGATCGATTTTATTAGTATATATAGATTTAAAATAAATCAAAATTGGACAAAAAAAAACACTGAAGCCAAATCATTTAACATCTTGATTGATAAACGGTCTTAAGATTATAGAAGAATCTCTAATTTCATAGTCATTTTAATAACTCAAATTTAATTTACCCGACCCATATATACTAGTTTTACATGGACACTAAAAATAGAAAAAACCGTTTGAAGAGTTTCATTGACATCCATCCTCACCGTAGGTATTCATTATAAAATCACTGCAGTTAATATTTTTATATACTTTAAAAAGAAAATGTAAAAGTAAAATATAAATTACTGAATTTTGACTAAACTAATTATTTCTTTGACAAACAAAGTACTCGCGAGCAATACGTTGAAAACTCGTGTGTTATGTTGTGACATTGTGATTAAATGAAACAAATGAAACCCAACAGATCCGTTATAAAGACTCAAAAATATAGTTAAATATATTATTATGGTTCATATGTTATGATCTAAGGACTTAAAAAATACTTTAAAAGAAAAAAATAAATAAAAATAGTAAAACGCAACATCGTTATCAGTGGCGGAGCTTGGTACACTTGAGAGGGGGGCGAAATTTTTTGTAACCCAGAATACATGTTAATTTTTTGAATTCAGGGGGCGAAACTCCTATTTTTAATTAAAAATCGCATTTCAGCCGAAAAATTAACACTACGGACGGAAAAATAGGGGGCGGTGGTGCTCCCATGATCGTTATGTATGGTGTGCTTACGTACTTTATTACGTATGTTTTGTTAGTGACATTAACATGGTTAAGTAAGTACAAGAAACATATAAAGTTATGCCGACATGGTTTTAGAAATCGAAACAAAGATAAAAGACAATTATATAGCAGTATGTGTGTTTTTAATTGTTGTTTATCTCGATGCTCACGATAACAACATATTATCGGCAGTCGATATAACTAACAATTATTTCAAATTTTTTAAACTAACAAACAAAAGTTACTGAAGAAAAATTTAATTACATATACTATACAGAGTAAATTACGGTTTTGGCCCCTATGGTTTAAGTGTTTTAACTATTTTGGCCCAAAATATAATCTTTTATCAATTCAACCCCTGTGGTTTAGACAACTATCGGTTTTGGCCCCTCAGACTTAACTATTATAACGGTTTTGGCCCAAAATCTAACTATGGTTGGGGGCCAGAAATGTTAGTTTTTATAAACCACAAGGGCTGAATTGATAGAAAATTCTATTTTGGGCCGAAATAGTTAAAACACTTAAACTATAGAGCCAAAATCGTAATTTATTCTACTATACAGGATAAGTCTAAAATTTCAAATTGATTTGACTATTTGAGTGATCCCATCCCAATAAATGAACTCAAATTCAGTTGATCAAGTAATCACATAGCTGCCTCACATCTAAAAAATTATCAAACTTTTCTTGTACACGCATATATATATTATACCCATGTTATGCATTTGTTGACCCGATTACCCCCTCCATTTGATGTAACCTTCTTCATTGACCAGATATATGGACCGATCTCGTTATATGGACCAGACAGGTCATAAGTTAAATTTTGGATAGGTTAATTTAAAGGTTTATTACCATCATATTATACTTATGTCAAATCAATCATATCATATTCATATAACTTTTATTCGTATATATTTTTTAACATTAAAAAATACAAAAAGTGATGTTATTAATATACTGGTGTACAAATATTAATGTTGTAATTTAATTTCTAGATTTATGTTTTAAAATTATCTCAATTATTATTTATAATAGTTTCACTATAAGACCCTCCGGTGTGCCGGGTGAAGGGGCGTGGGTGGGGCGCCACTGGGCGTGGCACACCGCCCCCCATGGGGCGTGACTGGGGCGTTATAGGCTCACGGTGAGCAGGCTCACGGGCGTGGGGAAGGGTGGGGGGTTGGGATTCGACCGTTGGCCACTTGGGTGATTAAAAAAAAAAAAAATTAAATAAAACCTATATATAAAATCATCACAATCCATCCAATATTCACACACACTCTCTAAAAACTTCACACCCCACAAAAAAAAAATAAACAAAAAAGTAGTATTTTTATAAAAATGGAGTTTATACGGGAAGATGACGATTTTAGCGAAGGAGAAGATTTTTTAATCGAAGCCGCACAACTTACTCTTGACATCATCAGACAACAAGTTGAAAGACCTGTTCTAACTAGAAGAGCACGGATTAATCGAGATCGTCTTGGAGCTCACGAACGTCTTGTTGAAGATTATTTTTCAGAAAATCCGAAATACCCCGAACATTTATTTCGGCGTCGGTTTCGTATGAGTCGAAATCTTTTTTCACGAGTGAGTAATGATTTGGAACAAAAGTATGACTTTTTCCAACAACGGTGCGACGGAAGAGGAAAGATCGGGTTTTCTGGTCTTCAAAAGTGTACTTCTGCAATACGGCAACTAGCCTACGGCACTAGCAGCGATTCTTTTGATGAGTATTTACAGATGTCTGAGCGAATGGGGCGGGAATGTGTTTATAAATTTTGTAAAGGCGTAATTAGATTGTACGCGAAAAAATACTTGAGGAAACCAAATTCATATGACATCCAACAGATTTACACGTTTCATGAAGAAGTTCATGGTTTACCCGGTATGTTAGGTAGTCTCGACTGCACCCATTGGGAATGGGACAATTGTCCAACAGCTTGGCGAGGTCAATTCCAACGAGGCGATCATCCAAGACCGACTTTTATGCTAGAAGCTGTTGCGTCTCAAGATCTTTGGATATGGCATGCCTTCTTTGGTGCATCGGGATCGAACAATGATATAAATGTTCTAGATCAGTCGCCGATTTACAACGATCTTATTGAAGGCAAGGTACCCGGGCAGCAGTTTATTTGCAATGACACAACATACAAATACGGGTATTATATAGTCGATGGTATTTATCCACAATGGGCTACTTTCGTGAAATCGTTTACATCCCGACAAACTGACGATGAAAAACGTCTGTATTTCCAGAATCGTCAAGAGGGTGCAAGAAAGGATATTGAACGAGCATTCGGAGTTTTAAAGAAAAAGTGGCACATGATTCAACACCCTGCTAGAGCATGGAAGCCAAGTCGTATCCGAAACGCGTTATAAGCATGTGTGATACTACACAACATGATAATTGAAGACAACGGTCGAGCGATATGTGAATTTTATGAAGAAGACGATCCGAATTTGTTGGAGCATGTGGAGATCAACGAGGAAGAAAAACAAGCAAACCGTCGAATGCTTCGCAACGAGGATACACATGCGAACCTCAAAGCCGATTTGATTGAACATTTATGGAAAAATCGTTTTAATTAGTTTGTATTTTTTTTTAATTTTTTTTATTAGTTTGTATTTTTTTTTTAATTTTTTTTATTAGTTCGTATTTTTTTTTAATTTATTTTATTAGTTTGTAATTTTTTGATTAATTTGTAATTTGTTTTTATTAATTATATCTAAAATTAAATTAAAAAGGAATGATGACGTGGAGTGAGTGGGGTAATGGGGCATTTCCACCAAAATGGTGGTGTGAGTGGTTGTGGTGAGTGCTTATGTGGCGCCTACGTGGCGCACACGTGGAGTGATTGGGGCGCCTTGGCACACCCAATAGTCTAAGAACCAATTATTGAACGAAGGGCTGACTTTACATTTGAATAGAGATGATTCGGCATGGAAAGTTCCATACCATGTGTCCGAACCATGTGTCCAGACCGATCACTTCAGGTAAATTCCTCCTTTTCTCCTTTCTTTTAGTAATTGACTTTTTTCAATAATTAACTTATTTTAAAACTTTTACAAAAAAATGTTTATTTAATATAATTGATCCTTTTTGACAGAATCTATGTTATTTGCACCTAATTTTTTTTAAGGCTTGAAACCACGACACCAAACACGGATTTCAGCCATCATTTCAGATCAGACCATTGGAGAGTACGCCTAAGTCCACCCTAGGAGGAACCGTATAACTTGGTAAATTATATAACCTTGTCTCAGCAAATAAGTCTTGGTTCAGATTCAAACACAAAATATCTCATAGAAAAGTCAAAAGGTAACTATTATACTAGAAGCCCAAACTGAAAACGGCCTATGTCGATGATTTTATTATTTCATTAAGTGTTTGGATATAGCAGATGAGTGCGAGCAAAAATCTCATCACTACTCTTAAGTATAAGGGTGTTAAAAAAATCGAAAACTAAACCGTATCCGTGACTATAAAAACCAAACCGAATTTTGAATTTGATTTTCGGTTCGATTCCAAATTTTTTTTATTTTTCGGTTTATTCGATTAACCAATTAAACCAAATTCATATTTGAATTTATTACTTTTATTAATAAATATAAGGTTGAAGTTAGTTTATTCGGTTTTTAACCGGTTTATTGGTTCTTAATCGGTTTGGTTGGTTTTAACAGAACTGAAGCATCAAATTGAATTCGGTTTGGATAACCACTTTTCCAAATTATGTTCAGTTTGGTTTTTGGTTGGGAAAAAAATTTTGAAAACCAATTAAGCCAAACAAACCTTAATCAAATCGATGAACACCTTTACTTCATTAAGACTATTCATATAATGAAAGGGGTATAGTGGGTGAATGTGTGTAATTTTTATTTTGTTCCTGCACATTATATTTACTAAAATTAAACATAAGTAAAAATATTAATATTGACATTACAAAATAATATATATTTTAAAAATAAAAAACACAAAAAAAATCACTCTAGTTACACTAGCTCGTAATCATTCTTTTATATATATATATATATATATATATATATAGGGGAAGGTTCCCCTAAAAAGTCTATTTTGCCTAAGAAGGCTAAGAAGGATTTTAAAAACTTGAAAACCGACTCAAACGAACCCCGATTGAATTAATTTTTACATCATTGGAACCGGCTTGTCGAACCCTAAAACCCAAACCTTAAATCGTAAACAATAAACCCTAATATTAAAACCAAAACTTTAAAATCAAATGTTTAATATAAAGATACAACTTAAAAGCTAAAAACCAAGCCCTAAAACCCAAAATCTAAATCTAGTTGTTAAAACAAAAACTTAAAATCTAATATTGTAGAATTCGATGAGACGGTTCCAATGCCATCGAAATGAGTTCAATCGGAGTTCGTTTGGGTCGGTTTTGGAGATTTTAAAAATCCTTCTTAGCCTTCTTAGGCAAAATATACTTTTTATTTGATCTTTCCCCTATATATATATATATATATATAATTACTTTTTAATTTTATGCTATAAAATACAGGTATAATATTGTTTTCTACGTATATTTTTTAATCCTTATCGACATACCTCAATACACGGGTTTTGATCATACTATTCCGTCGCAAAGCATGTTTCACACAAAATTGCAAAATAAACCGTACAATATTTACAAAATAAACTAATCTAGTGTTTCAACTTGACCTTATACCATTTATAGTATATCTTTTAAAACTATTAATTTTTACTTACATATTTTCGTATTAAAATTTTTAATTTTTCATCAATAACTTTGGTTAATTGATTTTTGTTAACGAATTGCGGTTGTCATTAGGTTTTTTCATGCTATCATGTTTAACTTTATTTTAAAAGTTGAGTTGAGCTCAAAAAAAAGATATATTTTGAGATATCATAGATCGATTACATCATCTGACGATAATGTATTAGTACTATGAAAAATTAAATCAATGGATATCATAGATTACATCATTTGACGATAATGTACCAGTAGTATGAAAAATTAAATCAATTCCAATTTGAAAACAATATCATTATATTATTTTCCTTTATTTATGCTTCCATGAAATCAAGCTATTGCAACTTCATTTTTTCTTATATATATTTAACCACGTTAATGGCTTCGAGAAAATGCATGTAATGAAGATATTAAAAGAGCCGCATCATACGGACTAATTTCTTTCAAACAATTTTTACTATACGTTTAATCTGTCATAACATGCCAAATTTTTATTTCTTTTGTCAACTTGACGTTAAGTTTGCTTCTAAAAGCGATATAAGCCTTCTTTAAAATATACTGGACCATCCTATAACTTCCAACTGAATAATAAATACACGATAATTACGTCAATTAAGGAAGTTGATTAATGATTGTGAAGACTTTAGAAAATGTCTTTTTTGTTGTCTATTTCTAGTATCCTTCAAGTTTTATACATATAAAAGTCAAAAACACTGTTTACTTGTGACATCTTTTAAATATTTTAATAAACATTTTAATTAATTAACACCATTCAAATATAATCTTAATAATACATGTTTATTCAGTATAAGACTTAGAATCCTTAATCACATGAAAATAGAGAGTAAAATATTACTGTATATACACACGGATATTGTTATGCTACAAGCTAGCCTTTTGTTAATTATAGAGGTTTTACAAGAAGTGTCAGTAAAATATATTTAGAGGCTTAAAATGACTTTTTACAAAGACGTTTTTGTTTGAACAATTACGTATTAATATATTAATATATTTAGTATTATATATCTTTTTCTATGGAAATTTATGTTAAATACTAAAAATAATATTAGTCCTTTAATCCATAAAATAATTAGTCTTTTCAATCGTTTCTATGATATTGCGAAACTTAAATATTTATTTTATATGTTTAGAAAGATCTTGATATTTCAATATCTTATGGGCTTCGTTATTTATATACCAATTTTTTTTTTAAAAAACCACATCTTTATACGCCTTGTATATAGCTATACGAGACGTATAGCCCCCTATGACGTCTAATAGTTAGACAATGATTGTTCTCATATATGTCTTATATAGGACCTATACGTCTCATATGGGTTTATACGAAGCATATAAAAGTCCAATTATTGACGCAGACACATTTTAACACCCAATAATTGCACTTCTATGTACCTATACAAGACTTATCTAGGGTGTACTGTGAAAGTGAGAATAATAAGGCCTTATTTAGGCTGGTGGTATTGGCTCATTAAGAGACTTCAACCTCTGCCTTCTTGCAAAATGGTGGTGGCGTTTTAAGTTAGAACCTAATTGTCTGTGGAGACGTGTTATCCATGAAATTCATAATAAAATTATGATGGGAGACATTATTCCAAGTAAACCAATTATTGCTGGAACTTGGAATAACATTGTAAAGATTGATGGAGCTTTGCATGGCAGGGGCATTAATTTGAAAGTGCATTTCAAAGGTGAAGTGGGCAACGAGAATAGTTTAAGTTTTTGGACTGACTTATGGGTGGGGGAAATCCCTCTGTGTTTTAAATTCAATAAATTGTTCAAGCTTGAAGGTAAAAAAGACTGCAAAATAATAGACAGGGTACAATTCTCCAACATGGGCCAGGTTATCAATTGGGAATGGATCAGAAAGCCAGTGGAGGGGCAAGAAATGGATGAATTGGAAGCAATTACTAGCTTGTTGAGTTCACAAAAGTTGACTGACCGGACGGATCGCTGGGTTTGGCTAGGATCTAAGGATAAGATCTTCTCAGTCAAATCCCTTAAAGAGAGGATTACCGATGGCACTAGTGAAAGATTCATCCTTCAGTGGAGTAAATGGGTACCAATAAAAGCTAATATTGTTGTTTGGAGGGCGGAAATGGATCGGCTTCCTACTCGCATGGCTCTTAGAAGGAGAAATTTCCAACTTCATTCTGCTACTTGTCCTGTATGCAACCGAGAGGATGAATCAGCTGAGCATCTTCTAATAGCTTGTTCATTTGCTAATTTAGTGTGGCACTTCATCTCACAATGGTGCAACCTTCCGCCGATTTATGCGGTGAAGGATTTATTGGAGCTGTATAAAAATTACACAGGGAATTGTCTACAAAAGAAATTGATTCACGCGGTTGTAATAACTGCTTGTTGGTGTATATGGAAGACAAGGAATGACATTATTTTCAATGGGGTAAGTCCTTCCTTACAGGGAACAATGGAGGAAATCAAAAGCTTAGGCTTCCTATGGATCAAGAACAGAGCAAAATTAACAGGTTTAGATTGGAATAACTGGGTTTCGTTTAATGTAAATTTTGAAGTTTAGCTTCTCATGTATTCTGGTGTCCTCCTTCTAGCGGCTTGCTAGTTGGTGGTTTTTTTTAATAAAATTCTTTTGCCGTTCAAAAAAAAAAAAAATAAAAATTTAGGCTGGGATCTAAACAAAGTAGATTATGGTTGTTTCTGGTTACAACAAATTAGCGGCTACCTAGGCTCAACCCACCAACAAAGCGGCTTTGTTGTTTTTTTTTTTTTTTTTTATTTATTTTATATTTGAAGTTCTTTCTCTTATTTTTAATCTTTCTATGTTTCTTTCATTTTTTTTCTTTTTGTTTGGGTTATTTCCTTGAGTTTTTATTTAGACTTATTTAAGACTAACACATGTTAAGAGTCAATCTGCATCGTTTTATCAGCGTGCCTATGTCAATTTTTGTATGATCTTAACATCAACGCTTAGCGACACATATCTTATTATTCATTAAATCCAGGACACTGTTACCTCGTACACTTGACGGTTCAAACTTTTATAAATTTACACAAAGAATGAAAGATCAATCACACCTCAACACAAGTTGGCATTTTTCTAGCTTAATCTAAAAAAGATAGCCTTATTTAAGCCAAAACATGTATCATCAATCATCTATACGGTTACTATCATTACATACATAATATGAAAAAACTAGAAAAGCAAATAGCAAAAAATAAACTCTTATTTATTTATTTATTTATTTAACACATGAAATCATTTCATTTTATGGGATTGTTGTATAAAAAAAAAGCAGCCAGGTTGTTTAGAGGTGGTCACACCCACCATGAAAGTGGCACTAAGATAAGCTCTACACCAACAACACTAATAATAACAGCCTCTCAATCTATTGCATTATTATTATTATTATTAAATTGAATGAAAACAAATGGTTTGTGTAGATAAGAGCAAACATCACTTTCTTTCTTGTGATCATCAACCAAATCACATGTATATAATTACTTTTATTATATTATTATTATTATTATTATTTATTATTAATAGTTTTATTATTATTATGATTATTCTTATGATTATTATTTATTATTATCCAGTTGGTTAAAATAACAAACAAAATTAAGTTTTGTCCATAATCAAAGAAGCACAAGTGGTATAAGAATATAATATTGCTTTCTCCGCCAGCCTTAGTGTTGGCCTACAATCCCAACCACTTCTTATTGTTTTTTTTACATCCTCAATGCTTCTTACCGAAATCAAATTAATACTATTAATATACTTATATTAGAAACCCATCTAATAGATTCATGTTATGAAAATAGTTTTTATAAAGCTTTATATGTTAAATTTATGAGTTATTGGTAAAATGAGAAATATAAATATTTATAAATTATAAAACAAATAATAATAATATTCAGTAAGTATAAAAGTATATTTTAGGATAATATATAATTTAAATCTTATTATAGTTTATTAAGTTTTAGTATATTATTAGAATAAGAATATTTATATTTTTAATGTTAAATTATTAAAAATTGTTATTGTTTATTTGGAAAGAGATGCTTGAAAACAAATTCCAGATTTCACAAGGGTGTGACACATGTCTCATAAATATACTTATTTATTTGTGTGTGTGTGTAGAGAGAGGGGGGGGGGGACAGGGATGTTAAATTGAAATCTAATCTTATTTAAGAATTAAAAGAACTATTTATAAACATAAGTTTGAACAGCATAAAGTAACTTATCCTATTTTCAAGTAAAATTATTTTTATATCCCTTAAATATTATAGCTATAAATGTGGTCTTTTAATTCTTTACAATTTGTTGGTTCTCATTAGAATGAATTCCTACACACACATATATATACTACCCTATACACGGGTTGAAAAAAAATTAATTTTTTAGTAAACTTAATATAAATATCTAATAAAAATTAAAATTATTTTGTTGATGAAATAAGAAATATAAGTATCTAACATATAATAATAAGAATTTAGTAATTATAAAATTATATTTTAAGATAAGATATAATAGAATTTTTTAATATTTAATTATATAATTTAATTACAAAAAATTATTAGTATTTATTAGTAGAAAGAAACATGAAATGTTTTTTATATTTTACCATAACATAACATAACATAACATAACATGTGTCTTCTATAAATTAGTAAAAGTTGTTAGTATTAATAGGAAAAGGAGACGAGAAACAATTCAATTTTTATTAAAATGAGAAACGTGTCACCTGAAGTTACTCTTTTATTAGATTACATATCTGTAAATATGTGTGTGTAACTTTGTTTTTGTATGTATTTAAACCGTAAAATAATAGTAATTTTTGAATTTGATTATATTTAGAATAAATTGACAATGAGAAGAACGAATCAGGAACTGATTATTTGTTTGGTTGGCTAAATTGCTGGTGGGCCTTAACGATGTAACAAATCGTTTGTCGTGGGAATCGAATAATAGTCACTTGCCATATTAACGTCTTCCACTTGACTGCACATTACTAGGTTAGTAACAAATATATAAATTGTTATTGAGTATCACACGGGTTTATAACATATTAACAAATATGTACATAACATGCTAGTTAACAAATATGTATATAACACGCTCCTACGCTTTAGACAAATAACTCTCTACGGATTACATTCCATGGAAAATCCTATTAGAAAACTATAAAAAATCACTTGTATAACCGGAACTATTGATCAAGAGTGGATATGAGGGTGTCAAGTGGGTGACCACCCGAGGCATATTATTTTACAATATTGTGATTTATTAGTTTATAAACTGAAAAAATGTGTTTATTACACGAACTTTATAAATACAAAATTAAATAAAATTCATAATCATTCAAATTAAAGTCGAAGATTGATAGTCGCAAATCTCCCTTGCCCTTGCAAGTTGCAAAGTTGCAATTCCAGATCAACAGTCTTTTTAGGTTGTGGAAAATAGCACTCAACAATACAAGTTTAACCAAATTTTGTAGAAATCGCTAGTCGCTAGTCGGTCGATCGGGTGGGGACTAGGGATTAATCAGGATTATTCGGGATTAATCGGCCAACTAATCGGCCTAATCGGATAGTCGGGCCTAGTCGGCCTTGGGGGACTAATGATCAATCGGCCTAGTCAGGGATTTTTACAACCATGAGTTTAACAAATCAAATTTCGGCTAATTCAAATAATTTTAATCAAATAGTTTTGAATTTTGAACTTTTAAGAAGGATTTTATTTCAAATAAACCAATTAGAATTAAACTGGAAATTCGATTTTATTCATAGTTATTCGAATTTAACAAAAGAAATAGTTTAAACTTTTGGTACAAAATTAATGTTAATTTAAATAACTAAAATATTAAATGAACAAAAACTTAAACTAAATAGACTAATTATAAAGCTCCATTTTCATACATATTTTCATAAAATATATACATATAAGTATTTGCAATTTGTATTTTAAAATAAAACCGTATTTAAAATCTCAAATTTGAAATTTGAAACAAAATTCAATATTAGAGTTCGAATTAAATCAAATTCAAATTTAGAAATTCGAGCAGGATTTCAAATCGGTTATTTTCGAATAGAATTGCGAGTTTTTCGATTAAGATGAAAAAATGGACGGTACCCTAACTCGACAATCATCATGTTTCTTAGGGGTGTGTATGAAACCAAAAAAACGGACCAAAACCCCAAAAAATTGAAAATTTTGAAATAAACCAAACCCAAAACTAAACCGATGGGTTTAATATAAGTTTTCTAAAACACGAAAGTTTGGGTTTAGGCTTACATAATACAATAATAAAAAAAACCGAATACATGTGCGTGTGTATTTATGTATGTATGTACGTATTACTTTTCAAAAATTTTAATAATATATAAACTTTTTTTTTATTTTTTTGTTCTAGATATCAAAAGTCACATAAAAATCGTATATTTTATTATTTTTTATGCTTATGATACTAAAAACACATATGATTTTAACTAAATTTAAATGCAACATTTTGATTTGTTTTTTATAAGGATAATTTTAGGTCCAAATAGAAAAACCTAAAAAAACCGAAACCCAAACCCAAACCGAACACAAATGAGTTTAAAAAAAATAAAAACCAAAAAAACTGTACCCAAACGAGTTTAAAAACCAAATTTCAGTTTTGAATTTAGATTAAGCAAAAAACAGACCAATGCACACCATAATGTTTCTAATAAAATATTTCAGTTTTAAATCGTTGTTGGTAGTTTGTGGCCGCAATCATCAAAATCATTTTATGTTTTTAGAATCGTTGACGTCAATCACCAGGTTTGAAATCGTTTTTCATACCCAAGTTTAAATTCATTTGGTTTTGGTTTGAAATTGAATTAATGTGGTTCAAAATAAAATATTGTTTAAAATTGTCGTCTTAATGAATTTTTTATGAAGAATTGAAGAGTTAATTTTTTCCAGTCGCTCTCAAAGCACGGGCTTTACTCTTAATTAATGGAATTCGGTTTTTTCGATAGAATTGAAAGTTTATTAATCAACATGTGATCATTGGTTATTCGTAAGAAATTGAACTGCTTAAAATAATATAAATTTTCCAATTGAAAGTTATTATGAGGCTACTTTTTAATATCGTTAACCATAAATGGTTTAGAGGTTAACTTAATATTAATTCTTAATCATTCAGATTTAAGATTATCTTTTAATATTAAGAAAAAATAAATATTAAAATGCAGCCTTTTAATTACCAAATAACCCATTGCAAATTTTTTTTATCTAATTTCACCTCACAAAGTTTAAAGAAATTTAGGGGTTGTTTAGTAACATCTGAATGAGTCTGAATTGGAGATTCAGACCGTTTATTTCTCCTAAAAATACCACATCTGAATGGGATCCCACATCTGAATAGAGGTCTGAATGGAAAAATGACACAGAGGGGTCTTCTATTCCCTTTCATTTTTTTAACCCTAATCATGTTTCCTCATATGCATCTCGACCAAACTCCCACCCATAGCTCTTTTGGTCATCGCCATCTTCACGCTGTCGACATGTTCCCGCCGTCGCCACCATACCGGCCGTCGTCGCCGCACTCCAATCTGCCGCCTCCGCACCTTTCGCCAACCACTAGGCTACAATCGTCACCCGTCGCCAGCCACCAGCCACCGGTCGTCGCCATCTTCACGCTGTTTACTCTCTTTCTCTCTTCATCTATATACATACACTGGTACTCTCTCTGTCGATCTAGATATATTTGCAAGGGTGTTTGGTCGATCTATATACATTCAAATGGTCGACCCATTTTGACAGTTCTAAAACCGACCCATAACGAACCTGAACCATTTTGACCGTTTTTTAAATTTAACCCATTTGACCTACACATCTTGCCTCCTTTGCTTAAAACAAATGAGCCTTATCTTGACCAATGCTAAGCAGAAGCAAACAGACACTCTATGATGTTGAGTTAAATGATTCATTTGTATATATGAGCTATTAACAGACACTTTATGTAATTTGGATGTTTAGATTTTATCAAATTTGGATTTTACCTTGTCGTTATTATTTATATTATTACTGAAAAAAATGTTTCAGAAGGGTAAACTAGTCATCATGCATATTCATTCAAATGTTCAACCAAACAGTCTTAACTGGTTCAGCACTTAATGATTCAGATGCTACCAAACAGCCCCTTAACCTCTCATGAGTCATGACTTATGAATAATAAAAGTCGTAATACCTAGCAGGCTAATAACATCAAATGATAAAATATTAAATTCTCAAAATTGGTTATATCAAATAACTAGGCTATTACCCCATGTGAACACACCGATTGAATATAAAATAGTAAATAATGAAAATTTAAAAATTATATCAACAATTTTTTTTATATAAATTGATTAAATTGTGTATTAATAATTACTTTAAATCATATAACAATAATTAAAATTTTTAATAAAAATATAAATATCATTTAGCCTTCTTGATTTGTAGTAATTGAGATCACTGACCTAGATACATTTAAAAATTTAATTACTTAGTTTTCTGTCAAAAACTAACTATTTCAACTTAAGATGATAAGGTAATATTTATGTAATTATTAAAGTTAATTAACCTAAGTTGAAATTACCGTCAAATTGAAATATTTTCTTATTTCAAAAAAAAAATGATATTTAGGAAAATTATATTTTATAAATATTTAAAATATGTTTTATAATAAAATGATTTGATTTTAAATATATCAAAAACTTTTTTCAAGTTTGTTAAAAGATGAATAATATTATTAGTTATTAATATTATAATTAATTAATAAGATAGATAATATAATTTATTTAATAAGATAGATAATATCATTTATTTAATAAGAGGAAATTAACTGAATGCATGAAAAAAATGACAAGTATCATGATAGTCTTAAAATATGACATGTGACAATTGAAGATTTTTGTTTATTACAATAGTAAGATTTTTTATAACCATGGAAATCACTTACATGATAAATACATGGGTCCATTCGAATACCCAACTAACCAAGAGGAAAATGTAAATCACGTCCGTATCAAAATTAGGAATATACATATAAATGAAAAAAAAAACGTTACCAATCTGTTATTAAACAGATAAAACGCGTTCGAAAATGTCTCATTCCTCGTGACGCTCTCTCTTTCCCTCTAGATTGATGTTACCGATCTATTAATTTTGGTTGTCATAACCAGAGGAGAATATATCTAAGACTCATATCGAATATTTATGGGCGAAGCCTATTGAGGTCTCAAGCGAGAAATCCCTCCCTTCTCTTAATTTTTTTTGTTAGTAGTGTTAATTTTCGATTAGCAGGTAAAAACATTTATAAGTATTGATTTCGATCCCTTTAATATGTCTGCTCTCTTCTAAAACTATTCAAACCCTGCATCACTATGACTATCCATGTTGACATCCTTCTCTCTCTAACTTTCGAGTTGTCTCTCTATATCATGTTATGATGTGTCAATATTTGAAAATCATAAATAATTATAGTTTTATTTTGAGACTTTGTGTAACTTCTGCTTAAAAAACAAACTTTTGAAACGAAACCTAAAAAGTGTTCTAAATGTATAATTTTTTAGGTGGTTTCTTAAAACCGTGCGTTTCAAATGAACCTTCTTTTAAGTGGTTTTAATTATTTAAAATGCTTTTTTTTTAATTTATTTTACATGAGTTAGTATTTACTACATTGGTTTTTTACTTGAAGTATTTCTAAAATTTTGAGTGATCGTTTTTTATTTACATGATAAATATGAAATTAAAAAGATTTTGGGAAGAAAGAAAAAGTAAAGGATGTCCAATTGCTAGTTGGGTTCATTAGTGGCATAAATAGGAAAGAAAGATGCTAATAATGGTAGTGGTGATGGTTAACTAGTCAAAACACATATTGGTAATCAATCGAAATGTTGATAAACACCACTATTACTATATATAACTATCTTTCATTGAGCCTTAGATCAATTGGTTTGAGATGAGTCAACCTCATGGCTTTTCATTATGAGGATCTTGTGTTCGCATCTCTTACTTAAAATAATATGTTTCAGGTGAGTCAGATGTTTTACTACAGTAAGTCTTATGGCGGTGAGTTTCCTTTGAAATGATGAGCATGTTAGAATATGTGTTTCGCATGCATAGGCGACATTTCGTCATTGGGCTTACCCAATTGACCAAGCTTATAATGTATTTGTTGTCATTCAAAAAAATATATAATATATAACTATATAAAATACATGCGTAAAATAAATAAGATACTTTGAACCACTCGTCGATATGCAAGTGTGTAAAGACCATCACCCACAATGCATGCTCATTTGTAGCATCCATTTGCATCGGACTCCATATGGGAAAGCTTTTCCGACGGGATGTTTTGGAGCTGATAAAAATTAGGAATTACTCACTAACTTTGGTCTCATTAGCAGTGGACGCTTATAATGTAGATATGTGTTGATTCTTGAAGGACAAAAGTAAAATTCCATTAATTTTAACGTAATTTTACTTAATTTTTATGAAAATAACATTAAAGGTGTTGGGTTGTTAGGTTAACATGCGTCGTAAGCCAGCTGTATCATTGAAAGCAACAACTCTATTCATATGAGGTAATGATAAGATTGTCTGCACATTGTCTTCCTCATACCTATTTTAACTTTACTAATAAATGATATATTCCGAGTATGATAGTGACGATTATGGATTACTCACCAACTTCAGTGAACCCACTTTTGTGATCTTTTATTTATATATTATTTTGTTAAACCAATCAAAATTCAACACGCTTCAAAGAAAATGTATGTGATTGGATGTCCTAACTATGCAATATGATAATTTTTTTTTTCTGGATTAAACATGGCTCTTTTATGTCATTTACTTTTATTTTATGTTGTCGAGAATTGCTTCTCTAATAATGGCAAATATATATATATATATATATATATATATAAAATAATAATAATAAATACATATATTTTGTAATCTAAATACAATGACTACAAGACAAGGGCTCACCTTTGGACCCGATAAGTGTTCAACAACGAATCCCACAAAGTTAAGTTATGAGTTGTTCCTAAAAGAGAACGAAATGGCCCCAATTTTGTAGGCCACAATATTTATACCAAGTCGAGAAAATGTGTTTGTGTTGTCATAATTAAATTATGTTTGGTAGCTCACATGTGTACGCATCAAACATCATAGGCTCCAACACATACATTGTATTTATATGTCTACTTGACTTTCAATCTTATCAACTTAATATTTTTTTTTCTTCAAAATTAGAAAAATAGCCACTGTTTTTTCAATTTTAATTACGTTGTTTATTCATGGCATTTTTCAAAAATAAAAGCGCACTCGTATTTGTCACACAGTGTAACTGCTGTGAAAGTTCAAATTACATATTTGTTTGTGCTTGCGAAATGTACAAGGTGTATGTGATTTATCAATTATTACGTGATAAAATCACTCAGACACAGAGTTTCACGCATAGATGTAATTACCACATAAATGGATTATGTGCAATAACCTCGCGTTCGTGTGATTTTAGCATTCAAAAACAATTCACAAAAGAACAATTAACACCTGCATGAGAAAATCACGTATGAGAAGGATAAATTAAAAACCACACTAAGTTGAGAAAACTTGTGATATCCCGATGTAAAATTTTTTTTTTCTTTGTTTAAGTATGCAATATATGTTATTATAAGACTATAAAAAATAAAGAAAATTACAATATTTCTTACACACGTGTTAAAAATGCCGTTTTTTACAAAATGAGATACCCAAAACCAATAGGTACCATGTGTGAAACGGATACTTACATATTTTTTTAATTTTCTTATTATGACATATACATATATTACACACCTAAAGAATAATTTGTATCTTTTTCAGAGTTTTCATGGATTTAGTGGATTACTATATTATAAAAAATCCTTGTACAAATAAATAAAATAATACCAGGCATGTGTCATACTCTAGTGTTTCTTTACTTTTATTTTTTGTCTCTCTTATGTTAAATAGTTATATTAATTGATAATAAAGTATATATTATTTATAATGTAAAATTACAATGATATTAAAAATTATATATTTATAAATTAAATAACAATTTATTATTTTCTTTGTTAATATATATACTATATAATTATTTCAATTATTTAATATTCTTTTTTCAACTATTTTTTTTTGTTTTTTCAGTTATGCTAACTGTATAAAATTTCACTAATCTGATCCCGTAAATTACAGAGATTTCTGACCTAGTTTAAAATAAAATGAGTAATAGGTATGGCACAGGTAAATGTGTAATAGCCAGAAATTTCTTCGGAGCAGTCTTTCTACCTTAATTGGGATAGGGGTACGGTTTGTGTCCATCATTCTCCTCCAGACCCAACTGAATGGTAGGAATATACTGGGTAAATTTGTTTGTTTGTTATCAGATCAGATATTACCTAATGAGATACATGTCTCATGCTAATAAATTTTTTTAAAACTAATTTCACACCCGAACACACATCGGAAATGTTTTAGGTTTACGCCACACGTTGTGAATGTTTTAGGTTTTGGGCTTGTACGGTGGGTTTAAGGTTTATTTGCCGGCCCTACAAACCAAAGAACGATGCGTAACTAGACCCGGACCCGCGTACCGAACTTATTTGGTCTCGTCACATAACCAATAAACCGGACCCAGCTTGTCATCCGATAACTAATTTGTCATATGCGGTTCAGTATTTTTTATACAAAAAACTTCCTTTCCTATTCTAATAAAGGAATGTTTTTAGAAAACACGTGTCACGTTCTGATTAAATCTGAAAATTTCTTTTCCGCTTCTCTCTCCTAACAAACACTATTAATTTTTAAGTATTTAGATTATATAATTCAAAAGACGTAATTTTTCTTATTTTAATAATTTACTAATTTATTAAAAGTTAATAAACAATAACTCAATAATTATTAAATATTTAATAGTATTTAGTGTTAATGAATACTATTTTTTATTATTCAACTAGTGTAATACACGGGTATTCTAGGCTAGTATATGTATATATAAATAGCTGTGTGTACCCATTTTACAAGAGTTTTCTTTTTTTCCTCCAAAAGGGTGTTGGTGAAAAAATTATTTACCAAAATTGATGATTTGAAAAAATATTTA
This sequence comes from Mikania micrantha, assembly GCA_009363875.1. Lineage (NCBI taxonomy): Eukaryota > Viridiplantae > Streptophyta > Magnoliopsida > Asterales > Asteraceae > Mikania > Mikania micrantha. The sequence goes on along the minus strand of CM018689.1, from coordinate 48,881,367 downwards.
ACAAAATTAGTGTTTTTCATTTAAATATTTATTTTGAACTAATTATATATATATATATATATTTTAAATTAATCAACATATTATCATAACTAGTTGATTGAAAAAACTAGAAATATTATAATGTATTGATTGCATTTAGAAAATTACAATAAAATAGTTAATAAATGAAAAAAAGACCTGTTTTGGTAATTATTTTTCAAATCACCCATTTTAGTAAATAATTTTACACCTACATCTATTTTTTTTAAAAAAAAATACACACTCTCAATTACAATATACAAAATTCTATAGAAAGATATGATAAGAATTATGACGACATAAGTATGTAAAGGTGATATTAGGAGGACCACAGCATAGGCGTATGCAACCACCTTCACCTGATATTCTCTCCCCAGAGATTTTGTTCGTCCTACTCTTAAACATGCTCAATATGATATTCACTGTCAAATATTTGTTTTTTACACACAATAATAATAATAATAACAACAACAACAACAATAATAAAAATAAAAATAAATTAAATGAAATTGATTATATATTTTCGAGCAAGAAAATAGTTTTCAAGATTTAGAAGTGACAAGTTGTAATGCTCCTGGCTTGTCTAGGCTTGTATTTTTGTCTCTGCGATTGTGATTTTTAAAGCTAGCAAAATGAAATAAAAACGAACTAATAAAGAGACTCTATATAAATTTTAAAAAATGTTATACCTCTATGGCTCTATGTGTTCATAAATATATATAAATATCATACATGTTAAACAATTGTTTTAGACGCAAAGAGTTTACTCCAGGGTTTTTCATATATGCAAAAGAGACATATAAACGCCGACACAATGATAAAAAAATAGTTAGTAGAAATAAGGCATAAAAAACTCACATACAATCGCTTTGTAATAAGGGACGGGTCCAGAAAAATTCAAAAATAAACCTAATCAAGAATTAAAAAGAAATCATACGGAGTAACCATTGGAGGCTTGGAACTTTCGTATAGTTAAAAAAAATCTATGATCACCAAAGTTGACAAATTAATGAAGCCATCCACCGTGAATAAATAACCCAAAAAAGGTAAGAGAGCCCAAAAAAAAATAATAAATAAATAAAAATAAACTTAAAGGCTTAAGGCGTACCCTTCGTAATTAAAAATGAGTAACACTTCGTTGTAAAACTGAAAATATTCTCTGTTGTAAAATCAAAAATCAAGAAATACGAACACAAACCTAAGTAAGCAACAGGAAAAACCTAAAAGCAAAACCTTCACAAAATCCGGCAAAAAAAAAAAGAAAAAAGTTTTCAAGCATGAATAAGATAAATACACACACATAGCTATATCGCGTAATTAACACTTAAATTGTTAATATATAATTTGCAGGTGTCAAATGATAATGAACTAAATAGGTATCATTAAATGAAGTTGCATCTTTAAAAGTTAACTGGCTTAATAGATCATTTCTGCATACAAAAAGAAAAAAAAAAGGAAAATGAATTAAGTGAAGAAAACATTTGTATATCCGAATGTGTATTTAAAATATCTAAAATCCGAAAATTCAATATCTGAAAAAAAAACCCGATCTGAAACAGAGATTCGAATATTCGGGTCTTATATATCCGAATTCAAATAACTAATTCGGATTTTCGTCAGATTCGATAACCAGGTTTAAAAATATCGGGTTATTGAGATTTGAGATATACAAATAAACCGAATAAATATTTTAGGTTTTAGGCTTTTTAGCCCATTATTAAAACCAAAGCAACAAATGGCCCATATTCCAATCTTCCTTCCAAAACAAAAACTACGACCATTAAACCCCAAAAATCCCAAACTAGCAGCATCATGCCATCATCCACGAGACCACGAGCACGACATCACCCATCGGCCATCGAAGAAGTCAGATTACTTGAGGTTCACAGTCGCCGCCTGCCGTCTACCGCCAGTCGGTTCACAGTCTCCGCCTTCCGCCTGCCGTCTACCGCTTGCCGGTTGCCGCCTTCTGTCTTCCGATTACTTGAGGTTTGTTACTAATTGAAATGTCACTTGCTTGATTCTAGATATTGTTTACTGCATTGTGCTTACTTGAAACGTGAACACATAACCGAATGCTTGAAGGAGAAGCTGAACCAGCCCAGTAGTTTGATGGGTCAGCTGGGTTTGGTTTGTTTTTGATATCATCTGAACAATTTTCTTTAACTTTTTTTTCCCATCTTGTTAAACAGTTATCTTACTTCTTATATGGGTGATTGTCAAGATGCATATGATAAATCATAGGTCACTAGCCACGATTCGGGTTAATTGGATATATTCAGGTTATTAGGATTGGATAGGATAATCTCCAATTTGAATAGGGTTGGGTCTCGGATAGAGACAACATTTTCAAATTTGAATGAACCGAAAAACTCGTTATCTGATCCGATATGATAAACACCTTCATCGTCTCACATTCACAAATTCATCACTGCTCTACATTCAATTGCAGAACAACACATTCATATGATATGGAAGCATGATTAATTGTAATCGTATCTATCACAAGCATCATATATTCGTATCTATATTCACTTCAGTTAGAACATCATTCTCAACTAGCCCCTTAGTTCTATCAGATGCTCCAACAATTACCCTTTGTGAGGAAGATCATAAATCCATGTGTTTTACCCTTGTCGAAAATCTACTCAAGCGAGGGCTTTTATCGGCCGCCCAACGTGTTGTCCAACGTATTGTTTTACAGTCCCCTACCATAATTGATGAGATTTCCATCGTCGATTTTGCTGTCTTGCATGGTGTTGAACCTGGGTTGCCTTGTTATTCTGCCCTAATTAGTAGACTTGTGAATGCCGGTGATCTCAATTTAGCTGAAAATCTGTATATTGATAGGGTTCTGAAACAAGGGCTTAAGCCTGATGCTTCATTACTAAATTCCATGATGATTTGCTATTGCAAATTGGGGAAAATTAAAGAGGAAAATGACCATGTTGAGAAACTTCTTGGGATGACATGTTATAGTGCAAGACACTTTTCCGAGCTTATTGGGGAGGTGTTTGATCAAAATAGATTAACTGATGCATATGATTACTGTGTAAGGATCAACGATGCTGCGATTTTTCTTGCTGTTTCATGCTATAATATGCTTATTGCTGGTTTGTCCTTCAGAGGGTATGTTGATGAAGCCCTCCATGTGTTTGATATAATGCTTGAGAGAGGTGTGCTACCAGTATGTCATTTATGGAAATCGCTTGTATTTGGTTTTTGTAAGACCGGGAGAGTTGAGGAAGCTGAGTTGTTAAGCATTGAAATGGAATCCCATGGTTTTTTTGTCGATAAGGTTATGTACACTAGTCTTATTAATGGTTACTGTAAGAACCGAAAAGTAAAAATGGGGATGAGATTGTTTTATAAAATGTTAAAGATGGGTTGTCAACCAGATACTTATACCTACAATACGTTGATGCATGGGCTTGTTAATTTTGGATTTTTTGATAAAATTTGGGTTTTGCACACGCACATGATTGAATTGGGACTTGAGCCTGATGTGTTGACTTACCAAATTATGATCAACAAATTTTGTAAAGAAAATAAAGTTGATTGTGCTTTGGCTCTGTTCAGTAGCATGTGTGGTAGAGGCCTAATCCCCAATGTGCATTGTTATACATCCATCATCCCTACGCTTTACAAAGAAAGTAGGATGGAGGTTGATGAAATTTGCCAAAAGATGCTTGATTCTGGAGTGATACCTGATCAAGTCATGTTTTTCAAATTGGTGAAAGAGTACCCAAAAGGCTATGAGCTTCATCTTACACTCATGTTTTTGAATGCAATCGCTAAATATGGTTGTGGCATTGACTCTTTACAGTCATCTGTTTCTTTTGGACCTAATGAGAGCATTGGATATCAAATTGACCATATTTTGGGCAAAATAGTGGATCTTTGTCCTCATTTGGCAAATATGGCTTATAGTATATACATTATTGGACTATGCTTAGGTGGGAAAAGTGATGATGCATTGCGTGTTGTGATTTTCATGATCAATCTTGGATTTCAGCCATTGATCTCAGCTTATAACTCATTGATCAAGTGTTTTAGTCAAGATGGGTTTGTTGAGCATTCCAGTGCCCTAATTGAACTCATGGAGGGTATGGGTATGATTCCAAACTCCACAACTTTTTTGGTGATGGTTAATGAACATTGTAAACAGATTGACTTGGCATCTGCTTTTAATGTTCTTCGTTTAATGGATGATAGGAGGCTAAAGCCTAATGTTGCTATATATGATTGCATTATTCGTTGTTTAAGCAAAGAGAAAAGAGTTTTTGATGCCCATGGTATGTTCAAAAGGTTGCTTGAAAGTGGCGTAGATCCAGATGATGCTTTGTATTTTAGAATGATAAACGTGTATGCTAAATATGGACAAGCAATTGAAGCCGAGCGGTTATTTAATCGAATGATGAAGCATGGAATACAACTGAATTCACATGGTTACTCATCACTTGTTAGTGGATTTGTTAAGAAAAACATGATGGAGAAGGCTGTGATGTATCTTGAAAGTATGTTAAAAGATGATTTTATGCCAAATAAAGTGCTATATACGTCCCTTATTAATCAATTTTTAAGAAAAGGGGAGATTGAATTTGCATTTAGACTAATTTTTTTAATGGAGATAAGTCATATTGAGTGTGATCATATCACCTATATCTCATTGGTTAGTGGCATTTGTAGGAATCTTCAATGTTACAATGGTAAATTTCACGATAACCTTAACAAATCTCAAAAAGAAAGGGATCGTCTGTTTCATCTACTTTGTCAAAACTCATCTCTAATGGAGAATGTTTCAAAAGTTTCTATAACAACCCATGAAGATTTGAAGTTATTAGCAATGAAACTAATCAGAGGAGTTAAAGATAGTTTATTTATGCCTAATTTATATTTGCATAACGCTATATTATCTGGCTTTTGTCGGATGGGAAAGTTTGGCGAAGCATATGATCATTTAGATGTGATGGAAAAACAAGGTGTGGGTCCCAATCAGGTAACATTTACAATTTTAATCAATGGACACATTCAAGCTGGTGAAATCAATGCTGCTGTCAGGTTGTTTAATAGAATGAATGCTGATGGATGCTTTCCTGATAGAATTTTATATAATATTCTGATAAAAGGGTTATGTAAGAACAAGCGATTGCTTGATGCCTTGTCCCTTTCACATGCCATGTGTAAAAGAGGATTTGTTCCTAGCAAAATTGCTTATGAGTATATGCTTGTTAGTCTTTGTGCTTCTCGTTTGGTCAATGAAGCATTGAATTTATGTGAAGATATGATTTCGCATAATTATTTACCATGTCGATATAATGGTCATTGGTTGCTTCACATGTTACATGACGAAAACAAATTGCATGAAGCTCAGATGGTATGTGATTTGATGCTTAAAAAAGGAAGAAACTTATCAAATGCAATGAGACAGAGATTCTAATGTGATCATGAGGATCGGAAAATATAAGCTGTCTAATTTTGTCAAAGCTATGGTTAAAACAACTACACTGGGTAATTCTTTATCAATTGAGCTAATTTTTTATGTTTAATTTTAAATAATAATGTTATGTAGGATTTAATAATATCGTTTTGTTATGCAGGAAAAAGACAGTTTCATGCATGGAGTAATATGAAGCCTGGATGTGTTTTTCAGGTTATTATTGTTCTTTCTATGTTAATAAATCACCCTTTTTTTTCTATTTGAATTTTACTAATATAAGTACAGGTCATGCCCCATTTGTGGTGCATACATATAATGTATATATGTGTGGCCCTCAAGGGGCCAAAGTAAAATTGCACTAATTTTAACGTTATTTTACTTATTTTGTGAAAATAACGTTAAAAATGTTGGGATGATCAACTTCAAACGATAACTTTAAGCCGGGGACTTCTTCGGAGCAGCCTCTCTATCCCAACTGGATAGGGGTAAGGTTTGTGTCCATCCTTCCCTCCTAGACCCTACTGAAAAGTGGGAATATACTGGGTAAGTTTGTTTGTTTGTTTGTTTGTAATATAAGTACAGGTCAATGTATTCTAGTTTATAACCGTTGTATGGAGAAAATTTTGCTAATTTGTTTAAGGCTACTGCGAGGTCAACTTCTAAATTTCTCCTTTTGTTATTTCTTTGAAGTGATCTAGTTATGCTTGCAAGTGTCTGATTTCCATGGCTGTTATTTTTTCTCAATTTAGTTTTACTTGTGAGCAACAGATTATCACAGTCTGCATATGCTTATTATGTTAAACATTTTTCAAGAAGACTTTTGGCAATCACATTATCAAGGGGTCTTTTATCATTCTTTCTTTTTTTTTTTTAATTCAAAAATAGCTGACCTCATTTCTCTTTCTAGATCTAAAACAATGTATTTGCACTTTCTCTCTGTTTGGGTCCTACGTGTTCTTTTATTAATTTCTATATTCCAATCTAAAACAAATTACTTAAGAAATTTCCATGTAATACAACCTTTGAAGGAGTTTTATGTTCTTTTAACGTTATGCTACTTTCAAGAAGACAAGTTTAGACAACATAAGAAATGAGGTTTTTAGAGGTAAGCTAAAAGTGGCCGATATGACGTATAAGATATGGGATTGTAGTTTGAAATAGTTTGATCATATGAAGAGGAAGCAAGTATGTCCCCAATTAGAGCGAGGGAACCCTCATTGTGGAGGGGCGAATGGGTAGAGCGTTGGGGTTCGTAGGCCTTATTGGGCTAGGATAGATTGCATGTAACAAGGGGAAAGACAAAGGACACCAGTTTTATTTTTGTTAACCCAAGTTTTATCTCTCTATATATTAATCTCTTGTATTTGCAGTTTGGTATCACCCCATAATAATAATATCCTATTTACCACTTATGGATGTAGATCAGTTTAACCGAACCACGTTCAACCCTCGTGTTCTTCGGATCCGTGTGTGTGACATGTGACATACGTACATAGAGGCAGGCTCAAATTAACCTGAGATGACAGATGAGCTAGATTAGGTAAGATTTTATAGAATTACACCTCTATAAGGACATGGTCCAAAATAGAAGTTCATGAAAAAAGATAGATTTTTAAGACATATTGTAAATGTAGTATAGTAGTGTCTTAGGACGTAGAATCTTATTATATTTCTAGGAGAACTTTGCATGTTTCACATCTCCTTTATTTCATGTGCATGTGTGTCCTATGATATTATGTATTGTGTCTTTGGTTTTAAAAAGCTTGAGGCGCTCAAAAGCGATGAGGTCGAAAATACCGAGGCGCGAGGCGAGAGCTTTACGTATCGGAGACGCTAATTTTTTTTCAAAAAGAAATTAAAAAAAGCAAACAAAATAACATATTTTTAACACTAAAAATAAAGTCCAAACATAAAAAAATGCTTAAAAAGTCTTCATAAATACAAAAAACAAAGCAAAGTCTAATGAAAAAACAAAAAAATTCAAATAACAAAAAATTAGAAACCAAAAATTACATGTGGTCGTGGTCTTCTGATTAAAAGCAAAAAACAGAAATTATTAAATGAAAAACAAAAAATAGAAACATTTAACATACTCATAAGAAGCTAGCAGGAGAATTGTTGCTTGAGCAACAGTGAAGAGACCGATGCCCGATGTTGAAGAATCGGCTACCAGGAGGTCCGGGAGATTAGATCGGCGGCAACTAGAGGCTGGTTCGGCTGGCTATTGGAGGCTAGTTCGGCCAGCGCACGGCTAGAGGTTGGATTGGCCGGCGGTAGTAGTCGGGATCGTCGGAAACAAGCGGGAAGCCGAAAGCAGGAGACTGAAAACGGGAGGCTGAAAACGGGAGGCTAAATGTCGAGGTATGTTGGAATCGTAAATATTAGGGTTATAATCAATGGGTCATGCTATTTACTAAAAAGAAAATCCTTAAAAAAAAATCAAAAGCGCTGCTTCAAGCTCCCAGCGCCTAACACCCCGCAGCGCCGCCTCACTTCGCCTCTGGAAATCGCACCGCTTCAGCAGCGCAAAGCGTTTGGTCCAGTGCCTCCAGCGCCTCACGCCTGAGGCGCGCTTTTTTACACCTTGGTCAACGAACATTAAATCCACTTAACTTGATTAACTGGTATTCACGAACAGATTTATAATTTATAATTGTTATAAATTATCTAAGTTTAATTTTTTATTTTAATTAAACTAATTGTGTTAGGCTTGGTATTACATATTGGACCTAAACTAACCTGACTGGGCTTTAGGGCTTGCTAATATGAAATTAAAAGATCATTTTCAAATACCTAGATATATAACATATTTGCCGTCAAAAACAAATAGGGTCTTTTTTCTTTTTGGTTGCTGCCGTCACACAAAACAAAACAACATAAAGTTGTTTTTCTTTTTGGTGAGCTGCCGTCAAAACAAGAAAATTAGAACAGGAATTTGTTTTTTTTTTTGGGTTGTTCGTTGCACACATCAAGAAAAGAAGAATCTTATCTTCTTTCTTGACTGTCACACAAGAAACAGATGGGCAATCCAATCGTGGTTCCCGGTTAACCACCGTAAACCACCTCCTGCTTCCACGGTGAGCCAGATTCCCGTTCGTGCTCGTGATCTAGCAATAGTTCGTTGAACCTCAAACGGTTAATCATTAACCAAAATGGTATATCCTTTCTCATCGGTAGATTAGATTAGTTTTATATCCGTGTTTGTATGTTTGTAACCATGATCCTAATTGGGAATTTAAAAGTGTTAAAGTTTGAAACCCTAATTCCGTTACGTTATATTAAATATGGATTTAATATAGTAATTGGTCAAACTTGTTTTTACCTAAAAGTCAAACCAAATACCACCATGATTCCCAACAGTGGTATCAGAGCCACGCTTACAACATGCAAATCGGATCCGATCAGTTTAACCGGTTACAGATCACAAACTCTAAATTGTTTAAAATTTTGAGTTTCTGATCCAGATTTAGATCTGACTAATTATTTGGGTAAAATTATTTATTTGGTCAAAGTTGTAATTGACCAAAAGAATTACCCAGTTTAATTATAAAATTATGATCGAATATGTAAATCAGGCCCGACCTTGTAATTGTTTGGTTGTTTAATTTTTCAGTTTTGGTTTATTATGGTTTGGCCCATTTTGATGGCTCAAAGTTGTAATATAATAGGGTTTGTATTTTCTCGTTATGTATTTCAATTTCTTGTAAATATTGTAATGACAAAAGACCTGAAGACAAAAACTGAAGAAGCACGGATCTGGAGGTCAGTGGGAGCAGCTCAAGATCACAAGATGCACTGGATTCATCATTGTGGTTGATTGTGTGTTGTGACCCCGTGACCTAGTTTGTTTTGCTACTTGGCTCTAGCAAATCAAACACAATTTGGTCTTATGATTTACATATTTATTTAATTTGATATTGTGGTTGCTTTATCTTATAAATGTTATAACATACCAACCAAATACCAAAAAGGTTTTAAAAGGAGTTTTAAAACATAATCGCAATAAAATGTAACAAGTTCAAAAACTAATCAATTTTGTAACTTGTAAAAGTTTTATAAAACAAATGATTTGTTTTGAAAAATATAACCAATGAGTTTTTACAATCTAAAATTGTTTTAAAACTCAGAAACTTAATAGATTAACTATTAAGTTTTGAATGGTTATACAAGTCGCGACAAACTTAGTTTTAATAGGTTATTTAAAATTAAGTGTCCTGAGAAATGAAAGGGTTCATCACAAAGTCACGACATTAAATATAGTAAAATTGGTTTTTACAACGCACGATGATTAGATCATTCGTTGTGTTTGACCCTTATTCGGTAAACACTAAAATTGGATCCCATATATATAAAATCAATAGTCTATGCTATCCTATTATAAGGGACACTTGGAGCATAATGTGAAACACCAGTGTTTGGAGTCACAGCACCGCCCTTGGTGCGTAGTTTGTCCTCTAAGGTGCAAGAGTTTCCGTTGACACATCCGGCTCATCCATATGTACCTGTTTTAGGACAGCTATTACTTTCATATCTTGTTACGTGCCACAGCTGTCTGGAAATGAAAGTGAGCATAGATGAGGCTAAACTATCACTAAATAGACAAGTTGTCTTAGTGGCCTCATACTTGAGAGTTGTGCATTTTTCACAATTGACAAACATTGTCAGTCTACCTAATATTACTTACTAATGTTGTGTGCCACAACTGCCTTTAGTAACTGATATTGCTAGATTCTCAATCCTTATTCTTATTACTGTTAATGGGTCATTAATTAAATAAGGAATTAAACATCAAAATATTAATTATTTATTTTTTGCTTACATTAACAGATGTTTCATGAAAACAACTCCTCCTTCGCTCTCAAGTCCATACTTGAGAAAAATAAACTGAATAGCAACTTTCTCGAATGGCACCGCAACTTGAAAATTGTTCTCAAGTTTGCGAAAAAGCACTAAGTACTGGAAGGTCCAGTTCCTAACGAGCCTGAGGGTAATACGGCTGCTGCCCGTAAAGCCTGGGGAAAGCATAACGAGGATGCTATTGAGGTAGCCTGCCTTATGCAAGCCACCATGTCTTCCGATCTTCAGAAGAACATGGAAGACATGAGTGCCTTTGATATGATCCAGCAACTTACAGGCATGTTTCAGAAACAAGCTCGTCAAGAACGCTATGACACCATGAAGCAGCTTATCGGCTGCAAAATGCAAGAAGGCTCGTCAGTTAGTGCTCATGTGCTTACGATGACAGGGTACATCGACCAACTAAGTAAACTTGGTTACCCCCTGTCAAATGAAATGGCAGCGGATTTCATCTTGAACTCTCTCCCTAAGTCTTACGACCAGTTCGTAATGAATTTCAATATGAATGCTTGGGAGAAGACTGTGCCTGAACTGCATGGGATGCTAAAGACGGCTGAGATGAATGTACCAAGAAAAGTCAATCAGGTATTGACAGTTCGATCTGCTGGTGTTAGAAAGCCCAATCCCAAGAATCGGGGTTATAACAGCAAGGGCAAGAATAAAGCTATTGTTGCTGCCAAGTCTGCCACCAACAAAGCCAAGGCATATACTAAAGCACCACCCCCTGAGGAGCGTCAATGTTTTGAATGCAACAAGATGGGGCATTGGAGGTGTAACTGTCCTGAATATCTGGCTAAGCTGAGGATGAACAAGGCCAATGGTGCAGGCCCTTCAGGTATCTCTATTTATGTTGTTGAACTTTTTACTGTTTCCAGCAACACATGGGTGTTTGACACTGAATGTGGTTACCACATTATTAATGTCTTGCAGGAACCTGAAAAGTGGAAGAAGCTGAAACAAGGCGACATGGAGCTCATCGTTGGTGATGGGAAAAGAGTACTAGTTCTTGCAACCGGAACATATCATCTTATATGTCCTTCTGGCCTTGTACTTAATTTGAATAATTGTTTGTTTGCACCTGGTTTGACCAGAAACATTATTTCAGTTTCTTTATTGTTTGAACAAGGATTTAAGTACGTTTTTGATAGTATTGCTATATCTGCCTACTTAAATGATGTCTTTTATTTTGAGGCTAAACCTCGAAATGGTATTTATGAAATAGATGTTCAACCAAACAATAACATATACAATCTTTCTAAACGTATCAAATCTGGCATTAATGATACATTTCTATGGCATTGTAGACTTAGCCACATAAGCAAATCTCGCATAAAAAGGCTCCAGTCTGAGGGGATTCTTGAATCCATTGGACAAGACTCCTTTGATGACTGTGAATCTTGCTTAGCTGGCAAACTCACTAAAGATCCCTTCACCCATGTTGGTGAACGAGCAAAAGATCTGTTAGCACTCATACATACTGATGTGTGTGGTCCTTTCAGAACTATGTCTAGAAACCATGAAAGATACTTCGTCTCATTCATTGATGATTATAGTCGATATGCATATGTTTATCTAATGAAGCATAAGCATGAAACCTTTGAAAAGTTCAAAGAATTTCAAAACGAAGTAGAGAACCAACTCGGTAAAACGATTAAGGCACTTCGATCAGATCGAGGTGGCGAATATCTCAGCTTAGAGTTCATCAATCATCTGAAAGAACATGGAATTGTTTCATAGCCCACTCCTCCTGGCACACCCCAACTTAATGGCGTAAGCGAGAGGAGAAATCGCACCCTACTTGATATGGTCCGATCGATGATGTGTAGAACAAACTTGCCTCACTCCTTTTGGAGTTTTGCTCTTATGACCGCCGTCCGCATTGTAAATCTGGCACCGACTAAAAAGGTAAACAAAACACCATATGAGATATGGTTTGGCACTAAACTCAATTTGTCTTACCTTAGGGTATGGGGATGCGATGCATATGTCACTAGAGATTCTGATGACAAGCTTGATCCTCGAGGCGAAAAGGTTGTTTTCGTCGGATACCATAACAGAAGCGGATATTATTTCTACCATCCAGATGTAAACTTGATTTCCATCAAAAGGAAGGGCCAATTTCTCGAGAAAGAATTTCTTGATCGAGGAACTGTAAGCAATATTGTGGATCTCCAAGAAATTCGAGAACCGCAAACGACCACTGACGAAGTCGGAACGTCTGATCAACAAGAAGTTGTTGCTAATGAATCAGACATAAACACAAGCATTCGTAGAAGTAGCAGGACTCGTAATGCACCTGATAGATACCTTTGGCATCTTGATGGTTCTAAAGTCCTGGTAGTAGCTGAGCCTGATGACGAACCTACTAACTACAAATCTGTTATATCAGATCCAAAATCTGCGAAATGGCTCGATGCCATGAATTCCGAGATGCAATCCATGCGTGACAATCAAGTTTGGGACTTGGTTGAGCTACCCCCCGGTTCACGGGCAGTAGAGAGCAAATGGATTTTCAAGAGAAAAACTGACATGCATGGAAATGTTCATACCTACAAAGCACGGCTGGTTGCGAAGGGTTTCACTCAAACTCAAGGTGTTGACTATGATGAAACTTTTTCACCCGTTGCTATGATCAAATCGATCAAGATATTACTTGTCATAGCTGCATATTATGACTATGAGATATGGCAAATGGATGTTAAATCCGCTTTTCTGAATGGACATCTTTCTGAAGATGTCTATATGGTTCAGCCTGATGGTTTTATTGATCTAAAATATCCAAGTAAGGTATGTAAACTAAATAAGTCCATTTATGGACTCAAACAGGCATCTCGCTGCTGGAATCTTCGTTTTGATCAAAAGATCAAAGAGTTTGGCTTCAGCAAAAATGAAGATGAACCTTGTGTTTACAGAAAGGCAAGTAGGAACACTATATCATTCCTCATCTTGTATGTGGATGATATACTGATTATTGGAAACAACATTCTCATGCTTAACGAAGTCAAGCACTGGTTGGGAACTTGTTTTGCAATGAAAGTGTAACGACCCGATTTTCATAAAACGGATACCTTTGAAATAATCATTAATAAAATGATTATTTTTATTACAAATTGAAAATATGTGAGAAATGATGAACGTGGGAGAAAACCAAGCGCGAAACGGAGTTCCGGATTGTCCGGAATCGCGAAATGAAGATAAAATCGAAAAATGGAAGAAAATGGCCTGGGGCGGTACGCCCCGAGCCACATGCCAATGCTAGGCGGTACGCGCGGAAGGGGGCGAAAAGATCTGAGATTTTAGTCCCGCGCGGTACGCCTGAGACCATCTCTCCACGCAGGGCGATGCGCCTGGCGTCTATGGCGGCTGCAAATCCTTATCTTCGAAGATTTTCAACAAAAAACTTATTTTTTTTTCTTTTTTTCTCGATCTCTTGCACCATAAACACACACACAAACGAATTTTAAGCTCCCAACAGCAATTTTGAAGCCACCAGAACGTTCGGGTTGAGCCGTGGATCGTTTCTACGCGTCCAGATCATTGTTTTTCAATCAGGAATCCGTTTGAAGGGTAACGATTCGTCTTATCTCATTTATTTTGATAATATACGGATTAAATATAGTTTTGAGTATTGTATAATGATCTGGGATGATTAGGAACGAAGGACTAGGTGTTTTAACGGTGGAATCTTGATTTTGGTCCGTTATAATGCCCGTTGGTTATGAAACTCATATTACTGAGTATGATTATTAGTGGGGTGATTAAAGAGTGGTTGTGATGGTCTTGAATCATTCTTTAGAATGATAAATTAACGTGTAAAGTTGAGAGTTAATGATTGTAGCGTAAAACGATGTTATGAGGATTTAAATATGATAAAGAACATGTGTGGATTAATTTCTACACATGGGTTACTGATGTGCGTGAAACTATATATTTATTAAATGGGTTTTTCACACAGACTTTAGTTTTAAAAATGGTTTTTACTAAGAACTAAATCACACACAATAGGCAAGTGTACCTATCGCATAGCAATATAGTTTAGGGTAAGAACCGGATATCAATCCGTGGACACGATAGCTCTCGATACTAAATCTCGGTCGATGTTTAGCAAACACATGAAAAGTTGGTTTTGTGAATTTTTGAAATAATAACTAAATAAAGAGATTTTTAAAATAATTTTAAGTCTAAGAAAATTGCCTAGATTATGATTTCATTTAGTCTAGTGATGTGAATACTATGAATTGGTAAAATCATATATTGACTAGATTCCGGTCAAAGATATCTAATCCTATAATCTTTTGGAAAATTAAAATGAAGAACACATTCTAATCACCTAGGATTATTCAATGAAGCCTAATGTCAAGGTCTATGTCAAGATTTAATCAAGAATTAGTCATCCGTCAAGAATCTTAATTCTACAACTTAAGGAAAACTAATATGACTTATACACACTAATCACCCTAAGTTGCATAAATTCAACAAAGTCACAATTTCTTCCAACTTACAATCTATGAACACAATCATGCAAATGAGGTCATTTGGCCATAATTTCCTAATTCACATGTTAATTATATTCAACAAATCATAATATCACCATGGTTTTTCCAAACTTTAGTGAAAGAAAGTATACTTATGCAAGTTTTATAACATTCAAGAAACCAATTATCATTCCTAATCTTATGGCATAATCTTAAAAACAAGTTGTAAGATTATAAACAAATGTTTGATCATGGTTTTCCAACATAGTATGACTAAACATTCATCATTCTTGAACACTAATCAACCTACACAAATATACAACATCATTGAAATACAATCATAACTTCATCTTGAATCTTGACATAAACCCATTTGACCAATTCATAAATTCATCATCACATAAACAAAAGTTTCATCATAATCTAGACAATGGAGTGTTTAGCCCATAAGGCTTACAAGAACAATAACAAAGTGGCTGAAAATAACAAGAGACATGATTAAATTAACAAAATGCAAACCACTAGCAAGCAAGGATTGAAACAAGATGGTGTTAGATGCTCCTTGAATCTTCAAGACCTTCACAATCTCCCTTAGACAACTTCAAGAAATCTAAACAGAAGGTATTTGGGCTCCAGGAAATCCCACCCTTTGAAATGAGATGAAAAGCTGAATTTATAGAAATTCTGGAACTTGGCACGGTCGTGCACCTTATGTGCACGGTCGTGCAAGGTGCTACAGTACTTCACTTTTGGTCTGGGACGGTTGTCGAAGTTGCCATTTTCAGCAAAGTCTCGAAAATTGACTCGAGGTGTCAGGCACGATCGTGCTAAAAGTCGCACGGTCGTGCGCAAGTCGTCATGGCCGGCACTACCTCTATTTGGCCCGGCACTGCCTTGCTTTGGCCCGGCACTGGCTAGGCTGCACGGTTGTGCTTGGCTTATGCATGGTCGTGCATAGGCCGGCACTACCATGCATGGCCTAGCACTACCTGGTTGCACGGTCGTGCAAAGTTGTGCAAGGTCGTGCATAGGCCAGCACTGCCATGCTTTGGCTAGCACTGCCTAGTTGCACGGTCGTGCAAAGTTGTGCACGGTCGTGCATGGGTCGGCACTGCCAATGCAAGATTTGGCATGACAGTGCGCATCTGGGGATTTGCTCAGAAAATGCTGAAATTCCATGCAAAGCTTGATTTTCTTCCGAGCAAGGCCGTTTATCCTACAAATTCACAAAAACAATAATTAGGACTATTTGCGAATGAATTTGCATGTTGTTAACGTTAAAACCGGGGGAATTTGAGTCGAATAATATGTATAAATTAAAGTATACCAGTTACTGATAAAAGCCTCAACGAGATTTTGATTGAAAATAAAGAATGAAACAGGTCAAATGAATTAGATTATATAATAACACAAGTTGTGTGTTCATGTTGTTAAATTCTGTTATATGTGAATATATAATAGGAAGAGGAGGTGAATCTAATTCTAGAAGGCCTGGGAAGGAGTTGGAAATTGTTGATAACTCCTCAAATTAAGGTAAGTTACCTAATTGATTGAACTTGTAGTTAAAGGACTGGGTGAGTCCACACTACAAGTAATTATGCATTTAGCATATATATATGATTCGTTGATTTGGTTGATATGAATATAAATGATTGTGGTTATTGTAGTTGCATGATTCACAAGGTGTATGAACATGTGGTGATCTACGAATGTGTAGATGTTAAATTGGTAATATGCATGTTTTGATTCACAAAGTGTGAACATAAGACTTGCTATTCCAATGTAAATGATTCACAAGGTGTGTGAACAAATGGTGGCTTGGTAATGTGCATGCTATGATTCACAAGGTGTGTGAACATAAGACTTGCAATTCCAATATAATTGATTCACAAGGTGTGTGAACAAATGGTGGATTGGAAATGTGCATGCTATGATTCACAGGGCTTGTGAGCATAAGACTTGCAATTCCAATGTAATTGATTCACAAGGTGTGTGAACAAAAGATGACCTACAAGAGTGTGGGCATTCAAAATTTAGGAGTCAAACCGTTTAATTTTGACTTTTGAGATATATGACACACAACTGGAGTTTTGTGTGCGCATATATGTATTATGTTAAATTATAATGATTGTGTATGAATGGGAGGTATTGAGGTTTTGGTTGAAAACGAACCGTTAGTAAATCGTTTTGTATGTGGTTAAATGTTGTCATCAACATTTTATTTGAAACCTCATTAGTGTATCCATATGGTGTTATGGAATACACTGGGTGGAATAGTGAGGTAATCTTACTTAGTTCTAACGAACTAATGGTGAATTTAAATGTGGTGTTACAGGTACAAAAGAGTAGGGTGGGTGGTGATGGTGATCGGAAATCGAACATGGAGGTTCGTATGGTGGTTTAGTCTTTAAATAATCGAACTTGGGTGAAGCTTTTGTGTAATAAATGTTTTGTGAAGTTTGTAAACATACTTAAACTTGTTTAACAGGTATTGGTAATAGTATGTTTAAAGTTTTGTAAAACACAAAAGTTTGTTTTTACTGGGACCTAAACTTAAATTATTAAATATTGGTGAAAATGTCCGGAAGGGACATGAAAGTGATTGGGGTGTCACAGAAAGATCTTGGAGAAGCGGCTTACATTCTTGGAATAAAAATCCACAGAGATAGATCTAAGCGGCTTCTAGGGCTGAGTCAAAGTACATACATAGACAAAATGATGACATGCTTCAACATGGAGAACTCCAAGAAAGGAATATTCCCATGACTAAAGGAACCGTGTTGAACAAATCGCAATCTCTTTCAACGGACATTGAAATTAGGCAAATGCAAGCAATTCCATATGCCTCAGCGATTGGTTCTATTATGTATGCTATGTTATGCACTATACTTGACGTCTCATATGCTTTGATGTCACATCCCCAATTTCCCACTCGTGGTGTCAGTCCACGTGGGTGTGACGTGGCCAGAATCACAGCTCAAGGTCATATAGAACACCTCTATATGCGTTTACAAATCCCATGTTTGACACATACACATAACAAAATAGTTTGCAGCGGAATAAAAGTTATCATAGCAGCGGAAAGAAATATGTTTGAATACATGCAGCGGAAATCAAATTGTCAAATGCAACATTGTTTAATACATAACATAAATGAGAATGTTTCCAAATGGTAAGACAGAAATGCATGCGGATCCTAATGCTCGTCCCTTAAAGTGTGCATTCCTGTTATCCATAGCTCGCTAGTTACCTGAGAATACAAGTTTGAAAAAGTGTCAACACAATGGTTGGTGAGTTCACAGGTTTTGATATACATATATAGTAAGAAAGTGTGTCATGCTGTTTATCAATGTTAGTACCGAGCCCTAGGCCCAAAGTGTCAGTGCGTCACTACCGAACTAGACTTGTTTGTCCTTGCCTCCGCTACGCCTCGTATGCATAGCAAGTAGGTCAGAATTTGCACGGGTTATGACATCCAGTCAACATAGTGCCCCGTGGGGTTAGTCATTCCCTAATGGATCCATCCAAATCTACCACGTTGTTCGTACATTAACGGTAAGACTTTGTGAGGGCTTGTCACGAGTTCAACACTTAATGTTTGTCCAATAAACCAGCATACACAAAAATGTTTGTAATAGCAATAATGTTTGACTCGATGCAACTAGTATTCTCCCCCTATTTAAAAGCGTTTGAAAAAGAGTAAAGAAGGGCCGTAAACTCACCTTAGTGATATGAATGTATGTAAGCGTAAGCTCCTGAATCGTCAAGTAGCACGTCGGTCACCGGCAACCTATATCGTACACCGTTCGTGAGCTTGTGTAAGTGACCGTGCTAGTGTTCGTGTTAGTGCTCGTGTTAGTGGCCAACAACCCTCGGTTGTTCATGTTTGTCCGTGTCGGTCCACATTGACCGTGTTTGCTCGTGTTGGTCCACATTAACCGTGTTTGACCGTGTTTGACCAAAGTTGACCGTGTTTGACCGTGTTTGACCAAAGTTGACCGTGTCAAGTCAACGACCCGTTGGTGAACCGTGTGATGGTTGTGAATCGTGTAGCAACGTGTAAGTGCTCGTCGTGTGCAAAACGCGCAAGTCGCGTCTATGGGCAACTTACTATTTATAGTAAGTTTCCATTTTTGGAAAGTTCACAAAGCATATCGATTTCATAGTTCTAGCATGCTCATTTGTCCTATGTGCTCATGTTAACTCATAACACTTCATCATACGAAGTCACATAGATCGTTTATAGCATGTTAACACATAAAAGTTTCCTAAAATGGAAAGTTTCCATTTTTAGCATACGTGTTATCGGAAACCATCTAACTTAGCATCTAATCCACATATTATAACATAATAAGTCGTTTAGCATGCTCAAATAATATAACATGTTGACAAATCGGTTTTTGTAAAAATAAAGTTACTATAAATAGTAACTTTGTGGTTTTTGCATAAAAATGACCATTTGACATTTCTAAACCTATTTTCATGTTACAAATCATCAAAATAATCCATCTAACATCATTTAAACATGTCAACATAACCTAATCCATTACTTAGCAATATTTCATCTACAAAAGTTACTAAATATAGTAATATCGCTAGAAATGACCATAAACATTATCAAGATCACATTACAAGTATTCAAATCATCATTCTAGCATCCTAAGAGCAATTCTACATACATGCATGCTCATCACCTTCATCAAATCACCATCTTGTAACTAAAAAGTTACTATAAATAGAAAGTTTCATAACAAATCATGTTTCAAGCATATAAGCCACAATCTAACCATGCAACATCACTTGTGCATTATCAATAATTATCCCAACATCAACAAGATCATCTACAACACCTTAGATCATACATGCATGCATCAATATCACCATAAATCATCATTTTAAGCCACAAGACCTATACCCATCATCATGGATCATCACCAAACATCATCTAATCATCTTAGATCATCAAGAAACATAGTGAAATCATCAAACCCAGAAAATAATTTCGTGCATGTGCATCCTAGGTGCTTGCATGTGAGTATAAAGCCTTGCATGTGTGTGTAATGGATGTGAAAGTGGGTTTGGAGCATAGAGTTACCTTCTAGAGCTTCTTGAACACTAGGAAGATGGATGAACAGCTCCTGTAACTCCTAAGGTTGCTGATTTCGACAGGAAGAAGGGAGGTGGTTGTGGTTCCAAGCTTTCTTGAGGGTGAGGGACTCCAAATCTTCAAGTCTTGAGCTTCCAAGCTTCAAACTTGAGCTTCAATGGTGGTTCTTGAGTGTTGCAGAGGTTAGGGAGGGAAGATGGTCGAGATATGATGGCTAGATATCGGAGAGAGTGTGTAGGGTGGCCAAGAAATGATTTTTCTTGGATTTATAAAGATTTCTGCGAACTGGGTCTTGTCGCGTAGCGCGACAACATATAAGGTGAGTCTCGCGTAGCGCGAGGTAATTCGGGGTTCAAATTTCCCCCGCCCACCTGTCGCGTATCGCGACAGTGTCCTTGTGGACCGTCGCGTAGCGCGACAGATCCCCCGATGAGCCCAATAGGCCCATTTTCGTTGGTTTGATCCGTTCGTTGCCGTTTTCACGTTTACGAACTTTCGTTTGGCCTTATTTGAACTTCCAAGTTCAAAGTGTGAGTGTTTCGTGAGGTTTCGAGTGTTGTGCTACACAATGTGCTAGACGTTCACCAACGTTCGTGTGTTTTGACACGTGTGTGCTGTTTGCCGATAATTCTACGAATTATCTAGTCATGTGTCAGTGTTCGTACTGTCGTGCCACGTGTCACACTAAATCAATCTAATTCTAGTGCCACGTGTACAATAAGCATTTAAATAAACATTTAAATAAGTAGGTTGCTGACCTGGAAATTACGGGGTGTCACATTTGAGCATGACCAGCCGTTTTCAGCAAAATCCTGGCATTGCCCATTGGACTGCAGTCAAGAACATTCTGAAGTACTTGAGAAGAACTAAAGAAATGTTCTTGATATTTGGAGGAGTGGAAGAAGAGCTCACTGTAAGGCGTTACACTGATGCTAGCTTCCAGACTGATCGAGATGACTCTCGCTCACAATCAGGTTTCGTATTCACTCTCAATGGAGGAGCTGTCTCCTGGAAAAGTTCCAAACAGAGTGTAGTGGCGGATTCAGCCACCAAATCTGAATATATTGCTGCATCGGATGCTGCAAAGGAAGCTGCTTGGATAAAGAAGTTCATAGCTGACCTCGATGTGGTTCCAAGTATTTGGAAACCTATCGAAATCTTTTGTGATAACACAGGTGCTATAGCTCAAGCCAAAGAGCCCAGGTCTCATCACAAATCCAGGCACATTTTGAGAAAGTTTCACTACATACGGGAAATAGTGGAACGTGGAGACATCATAATAAGCAAAGTGGACACAGATCAAAACCTAGCAGACTCGTTCACTAAGCCCATGACTCAGGACAAGTATGATCAGCACAGGAATGCGATCGGGCTTAGATTTGCTTGTGATATGTTTTGATTTAGTATTTGGATGTACAAACATATAAACAGTTATACTTTTGATTTACTGGTTTAAATGTAATTCTGAACTTTATAACTGTGTTCGTTTTTAATACGTTTAATGCATGAATATTGTATTCTTAATTATCCGTAGTCGGTCAGACTCGTGGGAACGACTCTGAATTAAGACTATTCTGGATTTGGTCTCAAGTAGTTGACTACCAAATTCACAGACATTATTATGAATGATGTTGGATGTAACTCGCTTCAAATCATCTCCATGGATCTTAGTCATGAGATGTTTTTGAAATTGGTAAACTCATCTTGTATCCTCTGACCTGAGATATATACTAGAACTTTCGTTTACTAAGGGGCATTCTTTGATCATTGTCAACCGCTGTCGCGTAACTGCCAGTCATAAAGGCTTTGATTGGGAATAGTTCTGAGGTTCAGTGGGAGTTGTATATAATTAAGATTGGGATTCTGTACTCTTATATATTTCATGTAACAGTTAGACATTATGGCGCCCTCGTTGATTCAAACTGGTGAAGTGTAAGGCCTTACCCAAACTGACTGTGTGTTTGATTGGACCACTCTGAATCTAAATCGAGAACAATAATAATTGAACGTCATATGAGAATGAATTAGATCCATGTCTCATTGTTTCAATTGATGTCTTTTACAGAAATGATAGATGACAATGATTATCATAAGTCTAGTATCCTGCTATAGTAGCACGAAAATTTGGTTAATGACTTTAAAGTGTCATACCTTGTTAGGAGCAGTTATGTGCAGCTTGAGCACCGCTAACTGTCAAACGTTTATTTTATCGAAATCCGTCCAAGTGAGAGATTGTTGGATTTTATGTACGGACCCGATAAGTTAACGTAACTAACCGAGTTGTGACCCGTAAGAGTTACACCTTGGTCAACGAACATTAAATCCACTTAATTTGATTAACTGGTATTCACGAACGGATTTATAATTTATAATTGTTATAAATTATATAAGTTTAATTACTTATTTTAATTAAACTAATTGTGTTAGGCTTGGTATTACATATTGGACCAAAACTAACCTGACTGGGCTTTAGGGCTTGCTAATATGAAATTAAAAGATCATTTTCAAATACCTAGATATATAACATATTTGCCGTCAAAAACAAATAGGGTCTTTTTTCTTTTTGGTTGCTGCCGTCGCACAAAACAAAACAACATAAAGTTGTTTTTCTTTTTGGTGAGCTGCTGTCAAAACAAGAAAATTAGAACAGGAATTTGTTTTTTTTTGGGTTGTTCGTTGCACACATCAAGAGAAGAAGAATTTTATCTTCTTTCTTGACTGTCACACAAGAAACAGAAAGGCAATCCAATCGTGGTTCTCGGTTAACCACCGCAAACCACCTCCTGCTTCCACGGTGAACTAGGATCCCGTTCGTGCTCGTGATCTAGCAATAGTTCGTTGAACCTCGGTGTCTCAAACGGTTAATCATTAACCAAAAGGGTATATCTTTTCTCATCGGTAGATTAGATTAGTTTTATATCCGTGTTTGTATGTTTGTAACCATGATCCTGATTGGGAATTTAAAAGTGTTAAAGTTTGAAGCCCTAATTTCGCTGCGTTATATTAAATATGGATTTAATATAGTAATTGGTCAAACTTGTTTTTACCTAAAAGTCAAACCGAATACCACCATGATTCCCAACAGTTATGGTATTATCTTACTACATATGTTGTCACTTATATTTTACTTGATTTTGTCTGTTTGTGTTTGAGCCGGGGGTCTCTCTGGAAGCATTCTCTCTTTCTCTAGGAATAAATCCTTACATTGCACCTTCCTTGTACCCTGTAAATAGGCCATGCTACAGGTGTGATTGATTGATTGTTGTTAAGCTACCTTCCTTGCCGAAATTTGGAATCATAATAATTATACTTCTCCTCAAACTTGCAAATAAAATTTTATTGTTGTGATATTTCTGGCAGCTCATGAAATGGCCGGGCCATTGGCAAAATTTCATAAGTCTTATGATATGATGACAAAGGTAAAATCAAAGTATAAACAACCAATAATATATAATATATATGTGTGTGTCTATATTATAAACAATTAGTTTTTTGATCAATCTTTCTTCATCTAATTTTCTGTTTCACTGTTTCACATAATTGAAAAAAAATCTTTTACATTCATTTTCCTTGATGTGCATGGGCTGTGGCACACATCACTCTTTTTTTAAAAGTAATATAAAAGTAGAATGCAGTTGACAAGTGTTAATTTCTTTTGTATGTACTTCCACTTATGTGTGTGCACCTTTCCTAATTGAAGCACAGGACCCCAGCTTCTTTGAGGAGCTACTTACTGAGTTTTGCAGAGAATGCATTATTGTTTTAAAAGGTATGCTACAAATTCTGAGGTTGTTATTGGAAGAAAATAGAGGCATTTATTGACTTATTTGACTATGTGGATCATGCTTTTTCGTAGGTTTGACTGGTGATTTGAAGAAAGCAATGAAATATGGGAAGCCAATCATCACTGAGGTACATATACTTCATGTCAGACCTATTGTAGTTGCAGATATTTACTATTTTTTCCTTGCCAATAAATGAAGAGGATAAACCACCACCTAAGGCGCCTTTGAATGCACTAGAATCAAGTCTATAGAAATAGATGAAAATAACATGAAAAAATGTGGAAAATAATGCTTCAAGATGTCGTGAATATCCATCAAAGTGACCTCGAGTCAAATGCGATGTTTACCCAAGAGTCAGTCTGTTCATATTGTCGAAAATAATGTTCATATCGTAATCAAAGTTGGCTCTTAATCTAAAATCTGCCTTTTTACCTCGTTACTTCACTAGACCACTAGGTTAAAAAAAACCTTTCTATTATACGGATTGAATAAAAAAATAAATAATAATTTGTAATCAATTAATTAAATATTTAAAATACATTCTTTTAATATCATTATTACTTAATACAAGAGTCAAGCGAAAATTTGAAAAGAAATCAGAAATTGACACATGTTCTTCATTTAATATGTGAGAGAAACATAAATATAAGGTTAAGAAGCCAGTACCATATTTGTTAAAATGGGTATAATAACCCACATACAAAGCTTTCTGGGTTGAATGTTTTAGTCAGGAAATTAAATTTGAGGTACTCTAGCCTCTAGGAACACATCATTTGTCCCTAGAAACCTTTATTTATTATAATAGGTAGATAGATTGAGATGACAATCTAAAAATGTTAGTACCTTTTTTAGTTTACTTATTTGGCCATTTCAGATGATAGTATAAAAGATTAAGCGGCATAATTATATTCTTGAAAGAGAAGTCTAAATGAGTATTATAGGGCTGTTTTATTTGGACACCCCACTTTTATATTTTTACACCCCTGCGAGCCAATACGGGCCGTACTGGCCATTACGGCCCGGTATTGAGTACAAACAAATATTCCAGAGAATTCCTTGGAATCAGTGAAACATTCTGTGGGACGGGCCGTCCGTCTTGGCCCCAAGCTTATTTTTCCAAGCCATTTTGGGTGTCAACCGGTTTTGTATGTTGGTACGGCCCGTATTGGCCATTACGGGCCGTCTTGAGTTAATTTATTTTATTTAAACATAATTTACGTATTTAAATATTTTTTAACAATATACGTTTAATACGTGAATTATTTGAACGATATGTGTTATTTATTTTATTTAATCATAATTTACGTATTTAAATATTTTTTAACGATATACATTTAATACGTGAATTATTTGAACGATATGTGTTATTTATTTTATTTAAACTTAATTTACGTATTTAAATTTAATTTTTAACGATATACGTTTATTATGTAAGTTATTTGAACGATACACGGCTATTACATTAATTAAACGTCATAATATCGTTTTAACTAAATATTTCATTTTCTAGTTTGTTTACGTTAATTAAAATAATTTAAACAATATAAAGTTTTTCGCGCAAATATTAAACAACACAAACATAAACAATACAAATGCAGAAAGAAACATACGTATATACACTGTACGGTTTTATATACAAGGAAACAAAATACAAAAATACAAAATGAACTACGATCCGGATGGTCCAGCGTGTGATCCGTCGTCTGCGTAGACGCGTGGCTCCGGGAACGGTGGAAGCTGTGTCCCGTCCCGTCGCGCATGCTCTGACGCGACTGTCCACTGGACCAAATCCTCATACCGATCGAGCCGTCGCTCGATGCGTGCCATCCGCTGGGCCGTCTCGTCACACCGTCGCTTGTATGTTTATCACGTAAGGTTGAATGAGAGGAAGGATGTGATGACCGAAGCGATAAACATTGTTTAATACTTATGGTTTCATGTTACGTGGAAAACGAAATTCGTTTTGACTTATCGAGTCCGATGGTGGCATTGCTTTTGATACCGATGTGGAACAGCTGCGCCGAAATACGGGTTTCTGACTTATCTCGGTCACAGCTGTAAACGAACTATGCCTCGAAGGTTCAAATGTACTTTCTTGAGACGCTAAATTATCTTTAACAACGTCTTCCTCTTACTCTTTTTGTTTCTGTGCCTTTAAAGTTGGACGACCACGTGTATCTTTTTGAACTGAAGGCGCCTTTTTGTCGCTTTTGTTTGGAAATACATGCGCCAAGACCTTCTTTATTAGACTCTTTTTTATTTCAGGAGGTTTGGAATTTATTTCTTCTGTAACCAAACCCATTTGTCCTATAACATCTATTTCTTCTTCTTCTAACAGTATTGGGTTAGCTGTGTTAAGTTTTGTCCAAAAAATATCTATATCTGAGAGTGGTAACTTTTTATCTGCATAATTTATAATTAGAATTAATATAGCAGTAACTACGTGCGAAACATCTAAGATTTACATTTAATATTACGAACCTGTGTTGTAATATTTTGATATATTACAAGCGCATGGCAACCCACAACTCGTCCAAAGCTGGTGGCCACACGTCTTATTTTTGTCACGCATGACTCTTATTTTGTCTTTTTCCTCGACCAACAAATCAAGAGCTTTATGGGACACCTTTCCTCGAAGGTTATCAAATATTGGTAGTTTATGATGACCCATAGTTTTAATCAAGCTCGTTTCAAAATCGTGTTTCATTTTTACCTCCTGTGCTTGCACGATTTCATTTACGAAACCTACAAGCGAGGCAAGCGTGCTGTTTGGTGATCTGAGGAATCATTTTAGGTTCGAGTGCTGACTTTCCACCCGGTTTGTTGTACGTTGACCAAAGTTGCGCGTTCTATTGGTCCATGCTGTTACAAACATATCTCTGCAACTGTTTAACCAGGTGTGCGTCAGATACTCCAGAACCCCTGAAATGAAACAAAAAACCAATGATGATATGATGATAATAATTATGGTATATGATGCTTACTTTTTTTGTCGTCTTTGATAAGTCTTTCGTACAGACGGTTGTAGTTGTAGTCGTATAACTCTGTTGTCGGAGAGTTACACAAATTCGCCCATCGACCTTTGAATTTCTTCCAGTCTGCGTCAGAAAAGCTTGCCTTGTAGTGTTTGGCAATATTTTCGTCTATGTGCCATCTGCAGAGATATTTTGCAGCTTCTGGAAACACTTTACGGCACG
The DNA here is from genome assembly GCA_009363875.1 of Mikania micrantha. Taxonomy (NCBI): domain Eukaryota; kingdom Viridiplantae; phylum Streptophyta; class Magnoliopsida; order Asterales; family Asteraceae; genus Mikania; species Mikania micrantha. The sequence continues at coordinate 48,854,488 of CM018689.1, read as the reverse complement.
CATTCATAACAGCAAGGTCTCGATCTGTTATGATCACACGTGGCTCCATACACTTATTCAACATACTCTTAGCCATTTCCAAGACCCAGACGTAGTTCTCCTCACGCTCTTTGCTTACGAACGCGTGAGCAATACTAAACGTCTGGTGTGTGGAAGTCATGCCAACAATTTGAATAAATGGAAGCATGTACTGGTTCGTTTTGTACGTCGCGTCCATCATCAGTACGTGCGGAAATGCACGCCACCAGCAATACAATTTTGGATGACAGAAGAAAATGTCTTCCACGACGTTTGTTTCAGGATCCTCACGGGTATAGTAAACGTACCGCTGACTGTGAAGCACGTTTTCCAGGACCTGCATCGGAGTATCACCGAATTTCTTCTTGTTTTTTAGCTTTTGCTGTAAATTGTATACATCTCTAGGGATGGATACATTTGCAGGGTTATGTTTCTTTATGCTCGAAAGTATGTTACGAGGATCCATGTGTCGCTCGGTCAGATTCTCAACCAGATCTTCTTCCTCCTGCGTGAATCTTCTAACATATGGATGACCCTCTAGATTCTGAGCAGGTTCGTGATTGTGATTGTCGTTAATCACCTGTAATTTCCAGGATTCACGAACTTCGTTGTATAACCCTACCAGTTGAAACGGACAACCGATTTTCTTGATGCCTGACCGTCTAAGGATTGCGATGCTATTGTGCTCGCCACCACGGTCACACATGAGCCAAACTTTGATTACACTGTCTGTTGTCTTTGATTTCTTCGTTCTTCTTTTGACTACAATGTAACCATTGTCTACTGCTCTACTTTTCACACATCCTACCAGCGCTTCCTCAGTCATAAACTCCTGACATATAAAAACAATAATAAATACCTTAAATGGATAGCGATAATATACAATTATTAACATTTATGTTTCATTTAAGTTACCTCTTTGGTTTCCCAGTTAACATTTGAAGCCCCCGGCTTTTCTTCATAACCCTCCTCCGTGTAACTTTGTTTACAGTCATCATACACGAACCCATACGATGCTTGACTGTCAAAACCGACATCAGCGTTAGGTTCAGCATTCAGATCTATCGTGCCATATGAATACTCGACATGAGGCTCTTCGTTCAAATCTGGCACGGAATAGTTGAAAAAACTCCCGTCCCAAAACGACATCGTTACATATATGAATTATCATGAAATATATTTGAATTCGAAAGTTACGCGTTCGTTATGCTTATATACCAATTTGAAAATGTTCAAGACGGCCCGTAATGGCCTTTACGGCCCGTACTGGGTCAAATCAGTGTCCTTTTGTCAGAATTGAAAAAGCATGACGGGCCGTACTGGCCAGTACGGGCCGTCTTGCTGTCAAATCATTGTACTAGGTTGCAGGGAATGTCTGTACGATGAATGAGACGGGCCGTTCTGGCCATTACGGCCCATCTTGCTCCCAATCATTGGCACAGGTTGTCAGGAGCGAATGTTTGACCGAGGACTGAGACGGGCCGTAATGGTCATTACGGGCCGTCTCAGGGGTGTATTTTTAAAAAAAGTGGGTGTGAGAATAACAACACCCGTATTATATCATATAATCCTAAAGATGTTGGAATTTGATTTGATTAGCCAGTAAGAAGATGTTATGTCAGATTGACTTATTTAATCCATTTAATTAACATAAAATTAGAATAAAACAAATTTGGTTATACGACCAACCCGCAACCCATTTGCGACCCGCCTAAGCTATTTATTATAATTACAATTTTACCACTCATTTAAAACCCTCTAACCCCTATTCTACCCATCAAAATGTTTGACTTAGATGAATGAGTTAAGTGGATCATGTTTGGCGTACACAATTTTTTATTTTATGTGTGTTTAGATAGAGTTGGTTATATGTCTTGCTTAATACTGTTTAAAAAAAAAAGTGTTCGGACCTCTGAGCCGGGGGACTCTTACGAAGCAGCCTCTATATTCTTCTTTTGTTGATAGGGGTAAGGTGTGTTTTTATCTTTCATCCAGACCCTACTATAAGTGGGATTTTTTACTGGGTATGCTTGTTGTTTAGATAGAGTTGAATTGTTGATGTTTTGACAACAATAAATATATGAGCCCATGTCTGGGTTGATCAAAGGAGCCCACCAACCCAAAACCAGCAAATCGACATGATTGTCACCCTTTATATTACACATAGAGTTGAGCTAGATTTTGTAGAAAATTTTTTTTTTCTTCAATATGTGAACACTACAACATTCCCACGAACTCTTGATTGGCTGCAGAATCATCATCTACCAGTGTAAATGAATTACAGTCTCCAAGAAAGTGGTGTAGTAGTTAAAATGGAGGAGAAGAGAAAACCTAGATGTATCAAGTTCAATTCCCTCTTAGAGTGATTTTCCTTGAAGGCCACCGACCCGGTTGCTTGCGGCCGTGCTTTACCTGTTTCTCCCGGTTAGTCGGGTATTGGAGAGACCCTAAGTTTTGCCACGCATTTGGGTTCTCACGGTCATCCAAAAAAAATGTTAGATTTATATGATGTTTACAGTTTTTTTACAATGTATCAAGCAAGGTGTAACTTCTGCCTCCAAAGGAAGCAATGCCCAGACAGAATAGAAGTTAATATTAAGTTGTTAATTGAATCATAAATGATTTTAGGATTGAAGATTTTATGCAAATTCTTTCAAGTCCTTTTCAATAAGTTAAGATTGGAGATCAAGTTATCAAGTATGAAAGATCAAGGTGAAGAGTGAATAATGTCACGTCAATCCTTAAATGAGCACGTGTAACTCCAATACGAATTGTATAAATATGTTTATCACTGAAAAATGTACAATTTTTTATTTTTCATCATACAAATTTTTGATTGAGAAGTCAAGCCAATTCAATCCTTTCATTTGGTTGCATTAACCCACAAATCAAGACTTGAAATCTATTTATATAATCGTTGATAGTGCCAAAATTACTAATTGTTTTCTCACGAAATTTCTCAAACTAACCAATCACGATTCGACAAATAAGCAACGTTGGCTATTGTGACGACGAGGACTATGAAATTGCGGTCCTTTTACACCTGATTTAGTTCTCCTTAACCGCAACCTGTTGATACATTGACCCGTTAACCAGTCAACGCTATCCCAATTGGTTTTGACTATTCTTGGCAAAATGGTCGGGTTAGGTAATGGGCTAGAACCAGGTTTAGGTCATGATGGGTGCAGGTCAAAACGAGTTTTAAGCAAAATCTGTTCAGGTCTAAATAGATTGTTCTTAAATAACATCAATTTAATTTATTTAAGATGTGTTATAAGTAAACAAATAGTCTGTTTGGATAATTTTTAGCGATTTTCTTATCAAATATGTTATTAATCATTCTTAAATGTTTGAATCATTGCATTTCCATAGTTTTTTTGTTACCAATCTTGACCCGTATTGTGTTTAAGTGCTACACATCTCAACCCATTCAATATTATCTATTTCAACCTATTATACTACAATTGTTTACCCAAAGTGTCCCAAATCAACCTATTTCCTTTGATATGGGTAAAAATTGTCACCTATAGTTTTGACTAAAACTTGTTTTCAAACTTAAAATCTTAGCTGATCAAATAACTAAACCGACAGTTTGAACAGTTCTATAATCGATTTAATAATCAGTTCGGTTAAAAAAAACTGATTTGTTTGCACACTTTGTTCACACGTATGAAAAGATAAAAAATTGTCTTAATTATAATAATTTTTTGAAAGAGAGAAATCATTTTGGGTCATGTTTTAAAGATGTTTATATATAGAGAGAAAAATCATTTTTGACCATCTTCTAGAAATTTTTGTTCACTTTAAAAGTCGTCAATAAATATTCCCATTCTCCAGCAAACCATACCACTAGATCTATTGCTAACTCTTTCAATGGCATCCCCAATAAAAACAATCGTGATTCTTGTTCAAGAAAACCGATCTTTTGATCACATGTTAGGATGGATGAAATCCATCAACCCCGAGATCGATGGCGTGACCGGAAACGAATCAAACCTGTTATCCGTCACAAACCACGACTCGAAACGTGTGTTCCACACCAACAAGGCTGGGTTCATCCAACCTGACCCTGGTCACTCTTTTGAAGCCACATATGAACAAGTTTTTGGTGTAGAATGGTCCGAGTCAACTCGTGATCTAACCCCTACAATGGATGGGTTCGCCCAACAAGCCGAAAAGGTCCAAGAAGGTTTGTCCGAGGTGGTCATGAGCGGGTTCGAACCGGATTCTTTACCGGTTTACAAAGAGTTGATCTCTGAGTTTGCTGTTTGTGATAGATGGTTTTCTTCTATTCCCACTTTGACCCAACCCAACAGGTTTGCATCACATGGTTTCTCTAGATTGGCGTTCTAGCTAGTAAAGTTATTTTTATTTTCATTATTATTATAATTTATTTGTATATTAAATAGATATTTTAATTATAAAATTAAGAAAATAATGATTATATTTATGACTGAATGATGTGTTTTTTGATGATATTAATTATTTGATAAATATTTAAATAATTAAATATTATATGACAGATTGTATGTTCATTCTGCAACTTCATATGGTGCAACGACGAATGATAACAAGATGATGATAGCAGGATACCCCCAGAAGACCATCTTTGAATCTGTGGAAGATGGTGGCTTTTCTTTTGGAATTTATTACCAGTTGCCTCCTTCAACTCTCTTCTATAGGTACCATTTTTTTAATCAATAAATATATAAATAAATAAATAAATAACAAACAAGACTCCACTCAACTTTGAGCCAACTTTAAAAAAAGTTATGGTTTAATTACTTTTTTTATCTTACTCGTTAATTTGTGTATTTTACTGTTTTCAAAAGACTGGTGAAATCTCTGAATCCATCGTTGTTTTAGGGTTAATTAGAACATATGTTGTTGATATATCTAAGCAATGCGTAAGTTTTCTTTAAACATGTAACTGGTTTGAATTTTATTTTTAACAAAATTAAAATTAATATTAACATTATTCTAATCTCTTATACCTACTTCATCAGTTGACTAGCTTCTTACATATTAAACTTTAAACAATTAATTTTTTCGTAAGATTTAAAATGCGCGTGTCACAAATATAATATTTTGAATCTTATTTTAACTTTGAAGAACCGTGTCGTTGTTTAAAAAGACACTTCAATTTTCAAAATATTTAAATGTTATTCAAGCATGTATTTTTGTTTCATTTATTTTAATTTTTCCGGAAACATGTTGGATCATAAAAAAAACGGGGTTAAAACTTCAACAGAAAAAATAAATAAATAAAAATAAAATAGAAAATAAACACTAAGAGGTCAATTTGAACATCATTCTATAAGTTCATATTTTATTTGACATAGTTTATTTGCTTTCTATTGAAGGATATAATAACCACAATGTGGTAGGGGTAAGATATGTATTCATCCATCCCCTCCCAGATCTCACAAAGTGGGATTACACAGAATACGTTTTGTTGTTGTTGTTGTTGAAGGATATAATAACTATTATACATTTAAAATGTAGTTTTATTACTATAATAGTTTTTAATGAAGAGTTCATTTTTATCAGTAAAAATATTATGAAATGTTCTTATTTAAGTTGTATAAATAAAACGAATACATATAAAATGCTTTTAATTAGGGATTTACTATTTTGAACTCAAAATTGTTTTTTTATATCTGTGGAAACAAAATAATGAACATTTTTGGCAGCTTGTCTCGTAATTTTGGCTCCACACGTTTTCAAACCCCCCCCCCCCCCCCCCCCCCCGGTTTTGAATAAAATACCAATAAAAATTAAAAAAAATGCCAATATCCATTTATAACAAGAGTAAAGTAAATAATATTAATAATGGTAAAAAAAAAAAAGCAAGGATTTAACTATTTAAGGGATATATAGTACTGTACAAGACGTAAATAAACTTATCTGTTTGAAATTGATATATATTTCCAAAAATGACTTAAAATCACATTATTTTTGTAATTATTAAATGAACTTAAAGTTAATTTAATAATCAAAAGTTTAGGTAACGCAAGGTCCACTTAACGACATTGACTTTTTTATAATTATCTCAACAACTCCTTTCAATAATACTTCTTTTCCTCCTAAGAATTAAAATATCTTGATTTGTTTAATTCAGACAATAATTTATTAGGACGGTAGTGGATAAAAACAATAGCGGTTTAAACAAAAATATGTAAATATTCAAAAATCATTTTATTCGTCTATACATGTATTTATTTACGTCTATACATGTATTTATTTATAAAACGTTTATTTTAAATAAAACTTCGAAAACTAATCAGAATCATTATAGATATTTCTAAAATCATTTCACATTGTCTTAAACGTGACAGAAACCTACGAAAACTCAAGTACATAGATAACTTTCATCAATTTGATCTACACTTCAAGCGACATTGCGAGGAAGGAAAACTACCAAACTACGTCGTTGTAGAACAAAGGTATTTCGGGATCAAAGCTTTACCAGGAAACGATGATCACCCGTCACATGATGTGTCGGATGGTCAAAAGTTTGTGAAAGAAGTTTACGAAGCATTAAGATCAAGCCCACAATGGAACGAAATATTGTTTGTCATCGTGTATGATGAACATGGTGGTTTCTATGATCATGTCCCGACGCCTTATGCCCAGATTCCAAACCCCGATGGTCGGATTGGTCCTCCGCCTTATAACTTCCCATTTGATCGGCTCGGTGTTAGGGTTCCAGCCATCCTTGTTTCCCCATGGATCGAACGTGGGACTGGTAAGTGACGTTATAAGAAAGAGTAGTTTGATAACTTGTTAACAAGTGGACATGTCAATCATTTAATTAAACATTAGATGTGACCTGTTTAACCAATTCATTACAACTATTTAGTGTACTCATTTAACATGTGTGCATGCTTGATTATAACCACTTTTCAACTCAGAAAAAGAGAAAAAAAAAAAAAAGAAAAAGAAAAAAGAAAAAACAAGTGGGGTTCATGGCAATAACGAATGAGAAAAATTAGCCATGTGAACCACCTGGCTTAATAGGAGCCACCCAAGGGAATCCAATGGTTGAACATAGCCATCCAAGGAATCCGCCGGCTAGGTTTTACAAACAAATAAAGTCTGTGATTAGATTAGTAATTTATAAAACTTAGATACCAAGAATGAAATACTAGCAAATCACATAAAACATCACAACAATTTTCATTTATTGGTTCCTTAATATCTTTTCTTTATAAATTTTAATATTTTATATATATTTATAACTATATTTTTGATGTATAATAAAATATATATGATTTTATTAAATTTATCTTATTTTTATATACAAAAACAATACTTCATATAAATATACATTTATTTAATCAAATAAAAATTCAATAAATAAAAAAACATGTTTAGGTTTGCGACATGTAAAGCTCGAGCCCATATTCGATAACTAACGAGCCATATTTCAGGGCTCGGACTTTAGCTTGGGCATGTTTATGCTCAGCTCGTTCGAGTTTTTTACTGATTTGATCTCGAGTTTTTTCATGAGCCGGCTTGATTCGATTACACCCTTAGTTTGTATCAGCAACGGTTGCTAACAACATGAATTTGCAGTGTTGCATAAGCCAACGGGGCCATATCCTACATCAGAGTATGAACATTCATCCATTCCCGCAACTGTTAAAAAGATTTTTGGTCTAAAATCACATTTAACAAAACGAGACGAGTGGGCAGGCACGTTTGAAGGTGTAGCAAACCGAACCACACCCAGAGATGATTGTCCAGGTACATGTATCCATCTTTACAACCCCGGTTAACCGACCACTCAAAGGTCGAGCTCTGAATACAGAGCTTGAACTGAGCCGAGCTTAACTTTGTTAAGTTAAACAGGCTGAGTATGTGCTTGGCTCGTTTACACCCCTACTGACTGTTTATATTTGTCTTACAGTTATTTTGCCAGACCCGAAGAAAATGAGGGAGACTGAGCCGGATGAAAATGAAAAACTAAGTGAGTTTCAACAAGAGTTGGTTCAACTGGGCGCGGTCTTGAACGGAGACCATAAACGAGACGAATTCCCTGACAAATTAGTCGAGAATATGACCGTAACCGAAGGCGCGAAATATGTTGAAGATGCGTTCAAGAAGTTCTGTGATGATTGTGAACAAGCCAAGAGGGATGGGAAAGATGGGTCACACATTGTTTGTTTAGATGAAGAAATTGTAGTTCCGGAGAAAGTGCCAAAGTCATTCACTCAAAAAGTGTTTTCTTGTTTAATTTGTGAAAACTAATGCTACGTTTGATGCTAGTCGTGTATCAGTTTTTTTTTTTTTTTTTTTGCTATTGTTTTTATTGTTTGATTGTGATTTTAAATCATGTATTTAGAATATTAATTTATTTTACTTGTCACTAAATAAAAGTATAAAACCATATAATTTTGAGTGTTCTTTTTTAATTTGTACGGGTACCTTGGAGCTTATCACAAGTTGAGAATGGGACCAGATTCTAAACAGCAAAGTTACAAAAACTAAGGCCACAAACACGATCGCTAGTTGGTTTTGTTCGGCTTGGTTGGTTCTTTTGTTTGTTTGTTTTTTTTATTATATTTTAAAACTATAATTATATATATCTCATTCAGAAGTGTTAGTGACTTTTGCCACCAACCACTTTTATCCCTAATTTTGAAGTAGTCTTAAGACTTAATTAACTCTTAAATTTTAAAACCTTATTTTAACTAAGTCAAATTTGTAAAGTTTAAAACTTATCACTTTTTGTGTATATAATTTGATTTTTCCTTAATAGATTTCGTTTTTTAATTTAAAAAGTAACTAAATAAATAATTATATGTTAAATAAACTAACGGTAATGTGTTACTACTGTAAAGAATGAGACAAACATCAACTAAAGAATAACTGAACCTTAATATAATTATTTTAATCTATGTTTTGATCTACAGAACTGAGTTTCCATGATTTTGTATCTTTTTATTTACTTAATCACGTTAATGTCAGTCATGCAATATGAGTAATAAATTTCTTAAAAAAGTGTCGCCTTTGATTTCTTATATTTTTCTATTAATTAATTTTTCTAGTCGTACCGTTTCACTGAAACACATCTAACTTTGCTTGTTGAAACCAAATTACAAATATGTCAATAATAACATGACAAATAAAAAGTTGTTATAAGAAGCACATGTGTAAATATAGGAAACCTCATCTGATTGGTTCATGCTATGCATTGTGGTTCCTACATCAATCTCAAATGCTGAAGTGGCAGACTGGTCCTACAGTTAACACCTCGCTTAGTGAATGAAACGAAAATTCAGCAAAAAATTCGTAAACCATTTAGTGGAAAGTTCGTTTATGCTGAAGACGAACAAGAAATTTTATTCGTTTGTTTGTTTAGTTAAATGAACGAACATGAACAGTGGACGTAGATTTATTGTTTTTTTTTCATGAAATGTGTTTTATATTATTAAATTTTCTAGTTTTTACTTAATACTATAACATTTAAACTAAAAAACTAGTCATTTAAAAGTTGTAACTTTCTAAAAACCATAGTAATTTGAACCAAGATTTTTGAAACGTTAGTTTAGGGTAACTTTAATTACGATTATTATTTATAACTTCTCTCTTATTTTATGATAATTATTTAACAACTTTAGACCAAATGAGAAAGCAAAGTATCAAAGGGCTAAAGTCCCACATTGTGAAAAAGTTATAAATGACCTAACTTGGTTGTCATCCATGTCACAAAGGAAAGACGTATGAGCAGGGGCGGCCTTGAGAATTGGCGTGCCCAGAACGAGCCAGAAAAAAAGACCCCCTTTAATACCGAAAATCGAAACGTATTCTTAACTGAAAAAATCAAACCGAATTCTGAATTTAGTTTTCGTTTTGGTTCTAGCTGTATCCAAATTCCGAATTCGATTTTCGGTTCGGTACCTAACCATATCCGAATTTCAGTTTTTAATTCCATTTTTTTTATAAATTGGGTTTTTTCGGTTAACCGAATAAACCAAATTCAAATATAAATTTATTATCTTATTAATAAATATATAAGATTGAATTTGGTTTACTAGGTTGAATTCGGTTTATTCGATTAAAAAGCGGTTTATTTGGTTTTAATCGGTTTATTTGGATCGGTTTATTCGACTTTTAAGCGGTATATTAGGCTTTCAATCTATTTATTTGGTTTTAACCGAAATTAGAACCGAACCACTTCTCGAATTCGGTTCAGTTTTTTGATAGTGAAAAATTTTGAAAATAGATTAAATCAGACTGAATAAACTGTTAACCGAACCAATTGACATATTTAATTTAAAGGGCGTGAAAGTAACTTCCTATACTTTAAAAAAATGATTTTTTACACCCATTAAATAATGTGTTTATAAATGCTTCTTTTTAGTTATTTTCGTCGTATTAATTCTCATTTGAATGAATCTCTATATATACATATATATAAAAATTTGTGTGCCCCCTAAAAATGGGCCCAGGATAGAGGTCGGATTTGCCTCTCCCCGGGCCGCCCAGACGTATGAGACAACCAACTCACTAAGTATTCGGAGCCGAGTGACATGGTGACCACCAAACTCGTGCATTATGCTTAAATCTTGCTCACCCCACTCTTATCATCGCCGATGACTTATCACCACAAGATTTATGCCTAATCTCAAACGATAATATCTCTCTAAAACTAAATCCTGGGTCACGTTATATATATCGCTCAAATCTCACAAAGCGTGACGACGGGAAAACCAACAACATATATGATATAACTATATTTAAAGGATAATAATTTTCCCATGAATCCTCTCCTCTATTATTCATTGATATATATAGAGAATTACAATCTTTGGATAATATTTACATTCCTTATTTATCTGATTTACATATTTGTGTACTTTATCTATATTATATCTATTACGCCCCCTCAGTCGGAGCAAGAGGAGGACGAATGCTGAGACTGGATCTAAAATCTTCGAAGAGTACACGCGGAAGACCTTTTGTGAAAATGTCAGCAATCTGATAGCAAGAGGGGAGATGTTGAATCCTAATGGAGCCTTTTTGAACGTGTTCACGAATGAAATGGATATCGATCTCAATGGGCTTAGTTCTTTGATGTTGAACCGGGTTACCCGACAGATAAACCGCGCTGATGTTGTCACAGAAGACTATCGCAGCTTTGGGGATAGGGCAATGGAGCTCCAGAAGAAGATTGCGAATCCAACACAGTTCAGCCACCACATTTGCAATGCCGCGGTATTCAGCCTCCGCACTAGAACGGGAAACTGTGGTCTGACGTTTGGAAGACCAGGATAGCAGATTGTTACCGAGGTAAACACAGTACCCGGAGGTGGAGCGGCGGGTGTCTGGGCAACCGGCCCAGTCGGCATCAGTGTAGGCTCGTAAGGTGGTAGAGGTGTTGCCGTCAATTTGGAGCCCCAGGTGGCGGGTGCCCTGAATGTATCGAATTATACGTTTGAGAGCGTGCCAGTGGTTAGTTGAAGCCTTGAAGGGGCGTGCATGTGCATGCACACTTGCTGGACCGCGTAGGATATGTCTGGTCGAGAGAAGGTGAGATATTGTAGTGCCCCGACCATGCTACGGTAGAGAGTGGGATCCTCAAATGGGGAGCCCAATTTGCTGAGTTTGGCATTGGTGTCCACAGGGGTTGCGACTGGTTTGCATGAAGCCGCGTTCAATGATCTCCTGAGCATATGTGGCCTGGGACAAAAACATTGTATCCTTGGTGTGGTTAACACGGATACCCAGGAAATAGCTAAGGGGCCCCAGATCCTTCATTGCAAACTCGTTGGCCAGAGTAGCCATGAGGTTGAGACGCAGCTGGTCCGTGGATGTGGTAAGGATAATGTCATCAACGTAGATGAGAAGGTAAGCCATATCTGTGTGATGCTGATAGATGAAGAGGGAATTGTCACAACGACTTTGTTTGAAACCCATAGTGTTGACAAATTCGGTGAAACGTTGGTACCACGCTCTCGGGGCCTGCTTCAATCCGTAGAGAGACCGTTTTTGGAGGCACACATGGTTTGGAAATTGCTGATCACGAAAGCCAATGGGCTGGTGCATATATACGGTCTCGTTGAGATGGCCATGAAGAAATGCGTTTGTGACATCTAGTTGGTGTATTGGCCATGATTTGGAAAGAGCCAGACTGAGTACCGTGCGTATGGTGGCGGGTTTAACCACTGGGCTAAAAGTATCACCACAATCAATGCCAATTTGCTGGTTGCGACCGTCACACACGAGTCTTGCCTTGTATCGTTCCAAGGTCCCATCCGATTTAAATTTATGTCTAAACAGCCACATACATCGGATAACATTCATATTTGGTGTGCGCGGGACCAGGACCCAGGTGTCGTTTTTAATAAGGGCATTGAATTCGTTAGTCATGCCATTATGCCATTCAGTGCTGGTCAGAGCTATTTTTGGAGATTTAGGAAGTGGGACAATATGAGTGGTGTGAAGGTTGAGAACCCGGGAAGGTTTGACAATGCCATTCATGGATCGGGTTCTGATTTGATAGGTAGGTGGTGGTGGGGGTAGTGGGGGTGGTGGGGGTGGTGGTGGAGTTGGCTGAGATGGGGTAGGGCGATTTGTGGAGGTACCCGGTTTCATGCGACGAGAGTAGGTGAAGGTATATGGAGTTGTTGTGTTTTGAGGAGACCGCATTTGGGATGTTGGGGATGTGGAGATGGGAGGTGCCAAAGTGGGAGGTGTGTTTGGCAGTGGTGGGGATTGTTGGTGTATAGTAGGCTGGTGTGAGTTGGTTGGAGGACCCGTGGGTAGAGAGGATGGTGTGGGCGCGGATAGATGTGGCCAAAAGAGGGTGTGAAGGCCATCAGTAAATGGAGTATATAAGCTGGTATTTGGTGAAGTTGTGGTGGCAAATGGGAATATGGATTCGTTAAAATGAACATGGCGGGAGATAATTATTTTGTGGGTGGATAGGTCGAGACATTTGTAGCCTCTGTGGTTGGGAGGATAGGCAAGAAACACACACGGAAGTGTGCGGTTTTGTAGTTTGTGGATAATGGTGGGGGGAGAAGGGGGTAACAGAGACAGCCGAACACCCGGAGGTGTTGGTATGTGGGGTTGCAATGATAGAGAAGTTGAGTGGGAGAGGAGTAGTTAGAGGATTTTCGTGGTAGGATGTTTAACAGATAGGTAGCAGTTTCTAATGCATGATGCCAGTAGGATGGAGGAAGGTGAGCTTGGGCAAGTAAAGTGCGGATGATGTTGTTGATGGAGCGAATAGTGCGTTCGGCTTTGCCATTTTGGGAAGAGGTGTAGGGACACGAAAATCGGAATTGCATACCATGTTGTTTGAAAAAGTTGTGAAATGAGTGATTGTTGTACTCCTTCCCATTATCACATTGAACCTGTTTAATGTGTTTTTCAAATTGAGTTTGTATTAGAGAGTAGAATTGAGAGAAAGGGGGAAGGTTTGGGATTTTTTAGATAATGGGTAAGTCCACAGAAAGTCGGTGTGTTCATCAATAAACAATACATAATATCTATGACCCCCGTTACTCAGAACCGGTGAGGTCCAAATGTCACTGTGTATTAAATCAAAAGGTAAAGAAGCATGATTGATAGAATCATTAAAAGGAAATCTAGTATTTTTACCAAAAACACAAGATTGACAAAGTTTATGTTTCAAAGAATTACAATGAATAAAAGACGATTGTTTAAGAGAATGCAAAATAGTAGGTCCCGGATGGCCGAGACGTTGGTGCCAAATATCTTGTGGAATAGCAGCAAAGGCTGAAGGAGATCAGAAGCGTTGTTCGGTTGAAGTGTTGAGAGGATAGAGGTCTCCATCGTTAGTGCATCTGAGAATAGGAGTCTTGGTCTTGAGGTCCTTCACAAAAAAACCAGTGGAGTCAAATTCAATGGAAATGTGATTGTCTTTAGCAAGACGACGAACTGAAATAAGGTTTTTGATAAGGTGAGGTGAATAAAGAACGTGGTTGAATTTTAAAGGTGGTAAAGGGTGAGGGAGGGTAAAATTGCCCTGACCGAGTACAGGAATGGTTTTTCCATTTCCAACAATGATATTTTTAACAATGCCCGAATTAGATAACGAGTTAAGTATACCTGAGTTGTTCGTCATGTGGGCAGTGGCTCCAGTGTCTAAGTACCAGTTGTTATCCGGTGGATTGAGTGTCATGGTATGCAAGGCTTGGTCTATGTCAGTAGGGCAGTAGGATGTGCTGGCGGCATAGGAGGCTGATGGACGTGGGCCAAGAAGGCCAGGTGAGTTGCTGGGTGGCCGAGATGGATGTGGGCATGGAGGAGGAAAAGTCCATTGCTGCGGCCTACGGGTTCCAGGGTTGAGGTTGTGGGGTTGAGTTGGATGGGTAGTTTGGGTGGGGGTAAGATGGGTAGTATGACCAGGGTGGGTAGGCCGGGGATGAGTTTGCATGAGAGGGTCTACCACGTCCAGGTTGGTTAGGGTGGCAACCGCGACCTCGGCCACGTCCGCGTCCGCGGCCTCGACCTCGGTCATTGGTGGGTTGGTCCGGGCGGGCAGTTGAGTCTGGTTTTGATGCTGCAGCGGTGAGGGCCGCACCGGCCGATTGAGCAGCGTGTCTTGATTGTTCGTTTTTGCAGGTTTCTTCCATGCAGAGACGAGATCTGGCATCATAAAAATCAGGTAGAGGAGTGGTTTGTTGGAGAAGCATGGCAATTCCCTCGTATTGATCAGTGAGGCCGGTGATCAATTGAAGGACCAAGGTCTGATTGTCGATGGGTTTACCAACGTTGGCTAGTTGATCGGCAATCATTTTTATGGCTTGGCAGTAGGCCGACATGTTGGAGAAGTTTTCCAAACGTGTGGTAGAGAATTTTTGGTTGAGGTATATGGCTCGTGAAGATTTGTTATCTTGGAAAAGGTTTTCAAGAGCAATCCATGCGTCATACGCAGTGGCATTGGGTTTTAGAATAGTGTGGAGGAGGTCGTTGGATATGGTACCGTATATCCATTGAAGAACAATAGCGTCTAGTCGTTCCCAGAGGAGAGTAGCGGCTTCGGCAATGGGTTTTTCAGCATCGGTGACTGGACGGGAGGGTGGTTTGGGGCGAAGAGGATCATGAACCTGATGAGCCTTGTAGTGGATTCGGAAAAGTTCGGCCCAGGAGCCGTATTGGGCGTTTTCCGACTCAAGGGTGATCGGAATTTGATTCTTGATGTTAGAAACAGTGGTGGCTGGATGGATCTTGTTGTCCATGGTGATTAGGGTTTTAGGGAGGAGAGGTAGAAGACGACGGCAGGAAGGAGGGTGGGGAGAAAAAAATTAGGTTAAGGCTCTAATACCATAAAGGATAATAATTTTCCCATGAATCTTCTCCTCTATTATTCATTGATATATATAGAGAATTACAATCTTTGGATAAGATTTACATTCCTTATTTATCTGATTTACATATTTGTGTACTTTATCTATATTATATCTATTAATATTGCTCCCTTATATAACTATAGTCCTCCCAACATATATTTTTGTTAGGCGAATAAGATAGGCATTTGCTCAGTCACATATAACCATAAAATGCATTGTAATATGAAGAAAATGTACAGCTGACATGGCTGATTGACTGCACATTAGTTTTGAGATATTTAAACACATTACTGTTTTCTTGCTCCTGTATTGTATCATTTTCAGTTTTGATGGTTACTTTTTGCTTATTTGGTGTTCAATTTTGGTAGTTTTAGTGAAAATTTTGATCCAAATTGCTATGGTTTCGATAAGCGACGAATCTAGTCAGTCGTCTTGGGTGGATTAACCGGCCCAGCTGATTTTAGAGGTTTAAAGGGTTGATGTGTTTTGACATTTTGAACCGAATTTTGAAGTACCTTCTTTTTAAAATATATACAACTAGAAGAAAACTAACATAACTAAACATCCTTACTTTTATCTTTGGTTATACAAGTTGACTGCTACTCTAAGTGCTAATTATTATTTGTCAATATATTTCTACCAAAATATGGAGTATGCTACTGCTTTAACTTGCCTTTTTCATCAGTCATTGGAGTTGATTTCTTTAACCTGCTAGCAGGACAGTGTAGCCTGGCTCTAAGCGGGCGAGGCGCTCGTTTCTTCCTGTCAAATCCTCTCACGCAAACGAACCCTGAAAGTTGCATTCGAGTACATTTTCAATAGATAAAAGCAGGAATTTTTCAAATTAAAGCTAGTTAAAACCAAATAATTACTTCTAATTATGGTTGAATAATAAAGTTCATCTTTAAACTCTACATACCTCTCCAGAAGCAGTACTGAATTTCCTCTGTTGTCAGGCCTGACAGATAAACATTAACAAAAAAAGTAGTAAGTTTGGTGCATATTAAAGTTTAATGTGATATATTACAATTGTGTACACTTTCTACCTTTAAAGATTGTTGGTATGGAACTTCCAAAATACACTGTTCTTCTCGGTAAATTCCATAACCAAGCTCTGGGTACATCGATTGGGCTAAGGCTGGAATCGTGGTCCGCAAACACCTGCACCTCAATGGAAGTGTTTTTGTTGTAAATTAAGACAATAACATTGTTACCAACCTTAAAAATACAACATTTGAAAAAAAATGCTACTTGACATTCAGAGACAATTCATGTTTGCTGAGTCAGCATCATGGTATACCTCGTTGACCTGGAAATATGTACCGTTGAGTGGAAAGCTCCCTCTCATAGCAGTTCGACATGGTATCTGTTTATGATATGCATTCAAGATTGAGATCACAAAAATATATATCTATACTAATAAATAAATAGGTGAGAGTACATGTGGCACTCTGATGGTTTATTCTCATCTTTATTTTCCCGTTTTCCCCTCATATTAAATGACACGACACATGTTATTATCCGGTGTATTTTCATTTTATCATTTTTCTCTCTTAAATATTAGTGATACCAAAGAATATATTTTTAGAAATTTTGATATAAATTTAATTATATATAACTATTATATCATAAACTAAATAATTACTAATTATTATTTAATTTTTTATTTATTCAATTTGTGTGATAGACGGGTTTTCTAACCTAATATATAATAAGATCATATAACATCTTGAAAATCTGAATAATAATATTTTAGATTATCATACCGGGAGTTAATATAGATATGTATATAAGGAAATCAGGGTATTGTATTATAAAAATTTATAACATATCGGATGCAAAATGTAAGGATAACATGTCTATGTGATGTGATAGTTCAATATAGCCATGTCATTTGAATGGGAGCTCAATTTGAAAATTTTTAGAACACTTGTGTGTGATTTTCTTTAACATGGTGATCTCACATTATGTGGAAATTGGATATATAAATTTATGTATTGAAGAATATGACTATGTGTAGTTATATCACTAGAAGACTATGTATGGTTTCTATTAAAGAACGAAGAATGATGTACACCCACGTAAATTGTTAAACTGTGTAATTGATATATTTGAAATCACAATCTGCAAGACCTTGAACATAAAACAAGTTTCACAATATGTATTTGTTTTGAACACTTCAGCTTATTTAGTCACTTGTTTTGAAAGACAACAAGCCTAACTTTCCTGTTTTAGTAGCTGAATTTAATAAAATATGAAATTAAAATAAAGGTTTTGTTAAATAAAATATTTTTAAGATGACCACTCTGAATCTTTAGGGTAGTTACATATTTTGTAGGTGCATGATTACTCACCAGGAGGGTCCCACGAACGATCTGGGAATTTGCTTCTCGAGTGCTGTTGCAGAACACACACATTTCTTCATTGCATAATGTTCCAGATTCTTGGGAGCAGCATTGTCCTTCTGGCGGCTGAATCGAATCTGCAGTTTCACCTAGCATAAAGGAACATTAAAAGACAGTTATCTCAATCAGCGCTCCGCACTTGCAAAAGCAATTATACAATCATGTTATTTTCAATTCTCTATTTCCTACATACCAGGCGTCCAAATTGCTAAAAGATACGAGCAAGGATCATCAGCTTCTCGAGTGTCCAACTGAAAGTACACATTTGTTAAGAAAATGAAATATAATCAAGATTCATTTTATGAAGGTTTTCAGCTGTGCTTACCCCTTCCAAGAGAGGATGTGAATCTGGAAGCTCATAGCTGCAAAGTTGATATGAAAAAGCCATTTCGAGTCACATCATCTCAAACATTTTGTTTCTAAATCTCAAAACTCCAAAAGCATGAACAAGTTGACATATAATATTAAATTAGCAATCACTTACACGTGGTGCTCCGTTCTTAGCTGGTTGACATTTTTAAGTTTAGGTGTAGGAATTGATGCAGCTTCCGATGTTAACGCAACCAATGCTTTTGACATGTCCCCTTCTCCAAGCTCCATGTGTCTTTCCATGTAAGTTTGCAAATTCTGAGTGAACTCTTCAATGTTGAGTTTAATCGTTGGAATTTCTTCAATGTCTCTACCGAAGTCCTCAATATCAGATATATCTTGTTGTATTTGTTCTGGCTCTGGTGATGCTGGCACCTCAACTATGGGCTCTGGTGTTGTTGGTTCTTCAATAACAGGGTTGCAATTTTGGACTACTAACAGCTGTTTTGACTGTTCACTGGTTGAAGGTAGATCTATCAGCCCAATTGGATTTTGACCAGTTTTATTTTCTGTTGAATTTGCTATACTTTCTTCTGGTGCTGGTAGTGCCAGCCTTGCACTATGGCAAAAAATGTCATTAGTGAATCACAGTGTGTGTTATGATCATGATGTTAGCCATAATATGACATGAACTAGAGGTGGCAAGATGAGTGGGCAGGGTAGGTTAGGAAACAGGTCAAAAAGTTTTTGAATTAGTTGTGCGTGTGTGTGTGTGTGTGTTTTTTGGGTAATGGGTTCTACCCGGAAAATGATGTTAAAACATACTTTGGGTAATATTCAACCTGCTTCCAATTCTTTGGCCTGTTGTGAGATAAAGCACAGCCCAAATTGACCCATGAATAAGTAAATGAGTTGATGCACTTGTCAAACTTTTATAAAAGAAATAAATTTGTGGTCAACACCAAAATCTTGAATTTGGGCCATATGGAATTAAGTCAAAATTGCATACTTATGGATAAAGAAGATTAGGTTTGTATTTTTATGATTACTTAAAGAAAATAATTAGTAGATGTTTCATAGCCTTTGTTCCAAACTAGTGTGGGACCTCCATGTTCATTTCTGTAATTGTAATGCTTTAAAATTATGAAAAATATGCTGTAACTTAAAGGGAAAAAAAGTATGATGATTATATTATTTATCATCCAAATCAGAGACTTGGAAATGATCAAAGAATATGTTGCTAAAACCTCGCAAATGCACTTGCAAAATGTCTGCACTCTCCTCTCAGAGGACACGCGTTGCAGTTTGGTTTGGTCTTTGTGCAGAAAACCTGCAAAAAGTTACAGACTTACGTTATCATCAGTTAGGGAAATTCCCCATATATACCTTAGCTATGCAGTCTTACCTTTCCAAATGTTATCATCTGGTAATGTAATTCATATCTGTCAATAATGAAAAAATATAGCAAATGTTTTAATGTTCATTTGCTATAAAATCTGATTGTGATAAATAACAACAATGCATAGTGTTATAGAGTGAAAATTGTTGGCATACAATGTTCTCTGGTCAAGCTTGCAGAGTCTTGGCCATAAATACTTTTGAATAGACTCTTGAATCGGGTACCTGCGCACACATCAAATTGTTAAAGTTTTTGTTTCATTAATTAAAAACTTTGCATAAGCTTTAGTTCTTACAGTTCTAAAAGATGCAACTGAAGAGACTCGGGAAGTGCTTGCAGGGGTACCCATCCAAGTCTTACAGCTATGCGCCCCACATTCGTGTCAACCTAGTTGAAAGTAGTGGAATTTTTAAATATAAATATCATAAATATATTACTAAAATGATTTACCATCTCTCAAGTATAATGCTTACCGGGAAAGCAAGATGCTGCAGCGTTAGAAGTCGGATACACTCGACACTTTTCAAGCCCAAGCCTTTAAAGCTTAGCAGATACTCCCTAAATAATTAAAAGCAAAAATAAAATATTACGGATGTTTTTGGCTGCAAACAGGGTGTGCATCTAGCATGTTTAGTTTCAACATTGGACTTATTGTGTTCTTGCTCTAATGGCCTTACTTGGCTTTGTCAGGTGGAATATCTCTTAACCATTCAAGATCAGTGCTTCCATGGTCTCGTACTAGTCGATCAAGCATGTCCTGTGTCATGTAAGTAACATCAAAATCCGCATCTGTTTCTTGATAATTTTAAATAGTTAAAATGTATTATTACACATAATTACAGAAGTTTCCATTTACAAAATACTAGTCTAGTATTGTAAATAAATGAATAAAGCTCCTTAAGAAGTTGTAAGCATTCGAATACAGTTTTGACCCGTTTGACAAAATATAGCCCAGGTCATCTGTTGAAATTGCCACCTGTCATTTATAAATAATATAAAAATGTTTATTATGGAATGATGTATTGGTACCTTAATTCTCTCAGCAAGCCTATTGTTCATACCCCTTTCCTTGATGGCTTCGGCAACATCATTTACATTTGCAGCCCTTATCGCCTCATAATCCATTGAATCCATTGTGTTTGGTGTCCTCTCTCTCTTTTGTTTGGCTTCGGCTTGCAACCTTAGGCTATCCCAGTCAACCTTAATATCCTTTTCTCTGGTTCTCACTTTTTCAACTTTAGATCCAACCTCATCGATCCCATTAATTACTCGATTATTTCCACTTTTATTCAAATCAAAATCCACCACTTTTTGTACCAAATTTTGTGAAGCTTCAATGATGTTAATCTCACTGGCTTTAGACATCTTTGTTGTTTTAAGCACTTGTTCCACCATGAAGTTACTGTTTGTTGATTCTTGGGAACTTACTGTGTTGACCATCTGAACTGTAGTTTGACTTGCAGATTCGGTCGATATTCCACTTTCTTCACTTGCAGACCTTTCACTATTCTTCTGAATAATTTTTCTTTCGTAAACCCTTGTAGGTCCTTGCATGTGCAATAACTCCACAAAAGAAATAGAAGCTTTATAACTGTCTTTTTGTTCTTCTGATGCACACATGGAGCATGTATCTGCAGAAATATGTGAAGATGATGTTTCATCAACTTCTATATGATTTATAACTGATTCTTTGCTCATTGCTGAATCTTTTTCAGTTAACTCTACTACTTCACATTCCGAATTATCGCTAACGACACAATTTTTAGAAAATTCGTTGCTATCTATGACTTCTTTTTCTTCAAATGAATTACCCTCCTGCAGTATCATAGGAATAGGATCATGATCTCCTGATTCATGGATTACTTCACTGCTGGTGTTTAGATTGAGGGGATACTGTGCAGCAAGAGACATAAAAGCCGAACTGCAATGCATGTAAAATGTTAGTTTTTGTAGTCAAAACTGAATTTATTTGCCATTATTTCTTTGTAAAGTGTATCTTACCTGGATAGATGATCTGATACATTTTGAGTTAGGAAAACCCCAACCACTGAATCTAAAACAGACCCTTTCCACTGAGAAAACCTTCTGTCCCCTGCAAAACGTATATTTTCAGTGCTAACACGAAAAATGCTAAATCTAGGATTGAAATCATTTAAAATAAGATTTTTTATAAAAATAAACGCATGCACGTAATTCTTACCTTGTACAAGATGCATTCTTGCTATAAACGAATCTGCTCGCCCACGAAACACTCTTCGTTCTTCTTCCCACCATTTTGCCTTATCCTCGTCTGTCCCATCTATACCTTCACTATTTATATCTTCCAATAAAAGCATCCAAACCCTATTTGTCTCATCATCAAGGTCAACTTTCGGTCTTTGCTTTTTTTTCCTCACATAAGGAACAAGACTTTTGTCCTGTTGATACACAACAAGAGCATTCTTCTCATGGTATCCTGGTACAACCGCGTGTCTGCTGATATGTAAATGCTCAAATTGGTGAATTAGTGTATCAATATCATAGATGCTTTCATGTCTGAAGTTTGGATTATAACCTGCATTTAAAAAAAAAAAAAGACATTATTTGTGTTTCTAACAAATGAATTCAACACATTCATGAGTCACTATGAAGTAAATACCTAAATGGGCATGATACATACAAGGTACCATAGAGTGATGCACCATTATTCTCTTCCTTTTGGAATTCTGATCACATGCCTGCATATATCTATCTTTTGACATTCCACGCGCTTTAGCCTTTTTCTTGTCGGTTGCGAATATTGGAAACATACCACTTCTATAATCGGTGAACATTGACAGATATGACTCCAAAGAGTCATGGAATAATTCCATATTATGTTCACGCAAAAGTTTAATTTCATTAATCTCGCTCGTGCAGCAGCCAGGTTCATTTGGATATGGTACATGAATCTGTGCTTTGTCATGGGTTTCATTTAAGAAATTTATCTTGCATTTTGCTTTTGTGTAGTTCCTTTCTAATCTAGCCTGTGGTAGCTCAGTTTTGCTAGGGGTGACTGGGTTGATCGGACTCAAGGACTCAGTTGCATGCACTTTTTGGCAACTTTCCACCACTTCACTAGTCATTGTGCATGTTTTATCAACCACTACATCAAAGTCTATCTTTCTCTTACATGTTTTCTTAGTTTGTCGATCTGGGCTCGGGTGTATAACCCCACCTGTTCCATGACTTTCAAACAGACCAGGTGACGCGGGTGTTGCTGGTGACTTTTCAACCCCTTTTCTCCTGACATAGTTCCTCTTCCCTGTTGAAGAACTAGAACCATCGGGTGGCTTTGCGGTTGCAGGCTTTCTTCCTCTTTTTGGTTTACCTTCTGTAACCACTTTCGGTCTGTGCTTTCTTCTTCTCTGTTTCGGTTGTGGTGTTTCATTCAAATTTACTTCTTCAGTCAATCCCTTCATAGAGTGTTGATTAACCTCTACAACATCATTTTCTGATGCAAGATTTATTCTTTGATTCTCATTAGGAACCACCATATCATACTCCATGTGTTTATGCCTGGCCCGTTTCGTCTGATCTGGTGTCAATGGTGTGAATTGCAGGGATAAACCAGGCATTTCTGCTACAGTTTGTGGTGGCCAATTGAGATCACATATCAAGTTTACCTTCCCAGCTACACAAGAATGGAAAATTAATTCAATGCAAAAATTTAAATTTTTTTAAAAGAGTTCTTTTGTATCAATGGTATTTTTTTTTCGGTTTGATAAATGGGTTGGTTATTATTTCCTTACACTTTAATGTCTTGAAGTTAAGAACTAGACAAAAAATAATGAATTGTTTTGTCTTATAGTTGTTAAAGTCAATTTTTATGATTTTTGTCTTTTAAATGTATATACATTTAAAAGACAAAAATATAGAACACTAGTCTAAGTTGTTTAGTTAGCTAATCCAAGAATATAAAATTCTAGAACATTCTCAAATTTGTTTCGCTTATAAACAAGTTAAATTTTGTTTTCTTAAACTTTGTTTTCTTGAAATTAACAAAACACAAATAAAAATGAATAAAAAAATATTATTTTTGTCTTACTGGTTGTTGATGACATAAACAGCTGAAAGGCAAAAACTTTTAGCCGTAACATATAATGATATTTTTGTCTTTTAGCTATTAAAGTCATTTATTTGACTTAAGTGGTTAGCTAAAAGACAAAAATATCTTGTAGCCGTTAAAATCATTTCTGATGATTGCTACATAAACAACTAAAAGACAAAAATCTAAAACACTCGTCAAATCAATAGTTTATGAATCCAACACAAATTATGCTCACATTGTTGTGTTTGGCCGGCATCACCACCAAACCTGCCGCCACGGCCACCAGAATCTGCAAGAGCAAGCAGCTCTCTACAAGAAAGGCCATATTTTTCCACGTCATCCTTGGAAATCTTATCATACGTTCCACCGTTGACTCCGTACGTTTGACTTGTTGACCCAAAATTACCATCCCACCATCTGAAGTTTTTCTTCACAGTTGTTGATCCATCAAATGGATATTCGACCCTGTTCGGGTTGGGCTGACCCGGATTTGCTTGTGTTACCTGACCGACCTCATCTGCTTCACAACCAACCCCATCTTCAAACATTATTCTGCAAAGAAATAATTTCACCCATTATTGTATTTTTTATTAAAACAAAATTACTTTTTAACCGACAAAGCTTATGAATTTATGATACAGTGAATGAAGGTTAATTAAAACAGAAAAATCAAAAGACAATTGATTATAAACAACAAGAAACACAATAAAAAAAAACTTGTAGTTTCATTGGTATGTATCTAAAATCCGGCGATAATCGCCGGAAAAGTAGATTACGGTGAAAAAGGCGACAAACCTCGCTGATCGGAGATCGGAGAAATGGGTATTGTAATCTGAGATTTAATTCAGTCGGTGGTTGTTGAGAGAAGATAATCGGGAAGCAGCGACTTTGTGGATTGAAGAGAGAGAAGGTAAGAATAAGATGTCTATTCATAGCTACTTTTGTGATCTATGTTTGTTTGTGTTCATGTTCGATCGATCGACCGTTAAATGGGTTCGCGAGATGTAAATCGTTTAAATTTAAAGTGAGTTCTCATGATTGGTTTCAAGTCAAACAAACAAACATACCTATGTTAGATTACATCACTAAAGCGTGTCATATCTATAATCTAATAGGACCCACCTTTTTTGTGCTTTTTATTTTCATTTGAAAGGTTTTGACTTTTTTTTTTTATTTTTAATGGATGTTATAGTTAAAATAGAAAAATAAAATCGAATGATTTGAAAAATATTTATTAAACAATAATTTTTTGTTTTATTTCTTTTTTTTTTATTTTACATTTTCTTTTCGTTAAACTAACTTATTATTAATTTCTTTTCTTTCTTTGGAACCACTCGTTATACTTTTGGTTAATTATGTTATTATAATTAATATCATTATTAATTTAAGAATTATTAATGTTTACTTATTTATCTATGTGTGAAAAAAGATGGTGCAAGTATGCCAACACCACGAATATTAAAATGCACTCAAAAAACCTGCCATGGTGGCTTTTAATTCGTCCTTAAATAATAAATCAAACCGTAACAAAAGCAAACGTCAAACATAAGGAATACGAACCCAAATATTAGCACACACTGTTAAAAGTATAAATTTAATTCTTTTAATATGTTGATCGATAATCATTATGTAAATAATACTGATTTTTCGTAAGATTTGGCCGATTTATATACTTCAAAATTATTATGTAAATAATACTGATTTTTCGTAAGATTGGCCGATTTATATACTTCAAAATTAATTTAAAATAATTTGTATCTTGGTATGACTCTTGTCTCTTGAAAATGATTAAATGCAAATAATAAATTTCAGTTCTTCGATAAGGTGGTTTTCTGGTTTTTTGATTTTAGAATGAGAAAAGAATAAAAGATTTAGCCAGCATGTATATCAAATAATTCTAAAAATAGACAACTACCAAAAATAAAAGTTTACAAAAATTACCTAATTAACCATATAATTATAATATAAGGGTGAAAATAAGTTATATTGGTTTTCAACATATTATATACACACACACACACGAAATTTTCCTTGTTAACTCTTTTTATTGTGTTAACTCGTATAACTCTGACTAGATCAATTCAAAACATTTTTTTAATATCATTATTACACATGTATAACACTTTCTTCTTTTACATATATACGTAAATTCATCAAAAATATAGGATTTAAACAATATGAGTTCTGGTTACATTAACAGGATTTATAATTCTCAATACAAAGTAACTTAAACTTTTTTTTTATGACTGGGGAACCCACTTGCGTGGTAAACCCCGGGCCCCCAATACCCGACTAACTGAGGGGACGGGTAAACCGAGGGCGCAAGCACCCGGGTCGGTGGCCTTGTAAAGAAAATTTCACCTCCATGACTAGAACTCATGACCTCAAGTTAAGGCCCCAACTCCCTTATCACTAGGCTATCTCCACAAGGTTAATTGATGTGTGTATGGTTTTCATGTGTTTTAACCGTTTAAAGTTGCATTTTTATGTGCATTTCATATGGAACGACGATACTTTGATATACAATTGTGATTTGCAGGTAAAAACAAATTAGATGGATATTCCAAGGATGTTAACGAGGCGAAAAGACTTGCAGACGGATCAGAATGAGTCGAGAAAAGTTCAGAACTTCGAAGGCTCATATCTTAAGTTAGAGGAAAAGTTACGGAATCTATAATATATGAAAATTGAGTTTCTCGACAAGAGGAAGCTGAAGAAAAGGTTAGCTTGGGCGTAGGATACGCCCAGGTCACCGTAGGTTACACCAAAAAATTCAGCGTTAGTAGAAAAAGTTCATCGTTCTGATGGGGTCAGTGTAGGCTACGCCCAAGCGCGGAAAATTGGGTTTTTAACCCTATCTTTGCCATTTTCAAGGGATTATTCTTCTAGGTCGGAAATTAAGGTTTTTGAGGCGATTTTGGGACGAAAATTGAAGGTTTTTGGATGGTTCCAACTCTCCAAATCACCATTCGATTCAAGAATTCATCCATGGAATCAACCATTGAAGATCAAATCTCGATAAGGCAAGGCTAGTTTCTTCGTAATCGCTTCTGGGTAATTAGAGTTGTAAGTGAACCATTGTTTGGATGTTGAATCTACTTTTCCGATTGTAAACTTGATACAATTTCTGTTTGGTTGATTTAAACAAAAGATTTATGTTTTCGTATTATTTCATTACCATCAGTGATTTTGTTTTTCTTGCATCGTTTACTCATTGGTAGTCGTGTGATGCCCTGCGTATGTCTATTGGTAATTTTGTGAATGAGCAAGTCTTAGACGTTCGTTCCATCATTATCACTTTAATCGAATTGATTAACAAAATCATTTTTACATGATTTCAATCTAGGTTTAACTTACATTCATTGTGAATCTTGCAACCTAAAACCGGAAGTAATTACCCTTTTCATAGATAGTTTTCAAAGTAAAATTTAAATTTGTTTCTTTTCAACGATTCTTTCAAATCAAATCAATTCAATCCCAATATTATATTTTTATTAGTTTAATCAAATAGTAGTAACAATTAGCACTTTCCACTGATTACCTGTGAATACGACCTTACTTACCCTTGCTATAGTCATAAGTAGCTAAGTCTCTATTTATAAATTGTTTTTGATTGACTTACGACACTTCGATCATTAATGCAACTTAAACTTATGTTGCTTTTAAATATTAAATGGTGATAAATTTACACATACATATAAAAAAGAAAGTATTATATATGTATAATCCTGATATTTAAAAAAAAAGAATGAAACAACGATTTGAATTTATCTTAACGGAGTTATACGGGTTAACACAATAAGATTGATCTATTTTTTGATCCCAATACCTTATATGGAGTTGTGAACCCTTCGTTTGAAATATTAAAAATAAATATAAATAAACATTTGGTTCATAATAAAAATATATTAAAATTGATTTTTTTATTTAACTTTGTAGTATTTTATATTTTTCGGTCTATTTCTCGGTATTGTGTTTTGGGTGATGATTATTTATATTGTTGGTCAATCCAATCATCGAACATACTCCCCCTCCATCTCTTGTTAATGCTGAATATTGCAAAGTTATAAAGGTTTGTGGCCAAAATTGCTAAAAACACAATCTTCTTCTTGAGCTTTAGTGTCCTTTACTTTTTGGATAATCTAAAGGTTGTCAAGCTGAATTATAATTTTTTTTTAAGATATTTACTTTTTTCATGTATAATGATACTTATTAGATTTTTTTTTGAACGGCAGTTAAACTATCTCGTCGTGCTACCTTCAGTTATCCTGGCGATTGATAGCTAAGATCGATTCCTCGATCTCCAACCTGAGACACGTGTGCCCCCAGATGCGCGGGAACCGGATGGAATCCGTAAACCCTCGCCCCCCATTAGGTTCGAACCTGGGATTAAAGCCCTGATTCGTTCCTTCACCTGTATATCCATTAAATTGCTCCCAACAAGGTTTGAACCCATGACCTCTACATTGGGAGGGTGAGCCTTTACCAGTTGAGGCAATTCTTCGGATGATACTTATTAGATACTTGTATTTTTATTGATTGACCCGACCAGGGACGAATCTTTCTTGCAAAGTCTATAAATGGCATCATGTTTGTTGTAATGAATATGATTTAATGATTATTTAGGACTAAGATGATAATATTATGATGAGATTGGTATCTAGACTTTGTAACATATGCTTATTCTAGTAATTTTCTAACTATGGAAACTTTTATGCGCAAACCATGCTAAACCGACTATGTGTAACTATGTGCTATGTGATAACATGCTCACTTAGGGTAAATATGCATGCTAGAATAATCGAGAAATGGTTATTGCTTGACTTGCTAAATTTGGAAACTTTCCTGAAATAGAAACTTACTATAAGTAGTAAGTTTCCTCACGAAAGTGACTTTGGTATCCGTACACATTACACGACAATAAATTCCTATTTGGAAAGATACTTGTATTTTTATTGATTGACCCGACCAGGGACGAATCTTTCTTCATACTGAGGGGCGACCGCCCCCCTTGTTTTTTCATATGGTAGTGTATATTTCCCGATATGTAGTGTAAAATTTTTTAAAACCTTTATTTCGTCCCCTGAAAAAAAATCTATTTCACCCCCCCCCCCCAAAATTTGTTGGTCAAGCTCCGCCACTGGACCCGACTTGACCCGAATCATTGACCCAAACATTTAATCTGAGTAACCGAGACATACCGCTCGATTGAAAAAAAATTAGGTCACGTAAATTTTTGCCCCCCTAAAAATCGTTTAAAACCCCGCCACACGCTTGGATTCTTGCCTCCATTGTCTCTTGTGACAATGTTACTTCCGTTTGTTTATCGACCAACCCTACACAACTGATAAACACAGTGAGATTTGCATTGCTTTAATCTTGTATACTTTGAGTTTCCATCTGGACCCAAATATGCTTATATCTTCATTTCACGTGTCTAAAAAATTATTCGTTATTTTTATGTCTAAAATGTTGTACATTTATTACCGGAGAAATGACCATTAATAGTTTTTTTTTGAACAACGAAGTTCTCAATCGTGTGAACCTACTGTTTCCAGGACATGTCACCAAGGTCTAGTTACCTGGACCTCCCATAAGCCATCACAACCACCCCAGGAGGAAACCCCACTGGGAAAACCCCTGACCCCTATTTCGCTGCGAGAAGGATTTGAATCCAAGACCTCTCAAATCTTGAGGTACCATTGAGGCAATGTCTCATTGGTACCATAAATAGTTTATGTTTATATTATACACTCTAATAATCAAAATGACCCGTTTGTGATGCTCGCGTATAATGTATATATGTGCTGACATTCGAATGGCAACAATAAAAATGTACTATTTTTAACTTTATTTTACTTAATTTTTGTAAAAATAACGTTAAAATCATTTGATTGGTCGGTTTATCCGGCATCATAAGCAATACACCTCATTGGAAACAACATCTTTATCTCTACAGAGTAAAGATAAGACTATATACATATTACTCAACTCAAACTTTATTTTAACTTTGATAATGATATGCTATAAAAATACGATGGTAACTCTAATCATCAAAATCAATCTCAACCTTTTTCGTTTTCTAAATATTTGTCAGCAAACTTACCCTTCTAATTAACTAAATATAATACATAACGTAAAATTTAAAACTCATGTGGTATGATTTATTGGTATAGATTTTCATTCAAATCATTATTTTAATTATATTTTGTAATATCTCTTTTTTAGTTATTTTACGAGATATATACCATGGATGAAGGTTGTAAGGGGCCCGGGGGTTCCCCCCCCCCCCCCCCCCCGGTTTTTTCGCTCAGAATGATCGATATAATAGTATTTCGTTGGAAAATCCTTCGGTTCACTTCGTTTTCTTCCTAAAAATCCTTCGGCCCCCTCCGTTTTCATCATAAAAATCCTTCAGTCCCCTCCGTGTTCTTCTTAAAAATTCTTCAGCCTCTCCGAGCTTTTTTTCAAGCTCCGTTACTGCTTTCTGTTCGGAAAAAATAATAATGCAGTTCATAGTTATACCATAACAATGTTTTTATTTTAACGTACAAACAAGAATGAATAACAGGGCATCTACGAATATTTTTTATTTTTGATATAGTGCTAGCTTATTTAATAGATATTTTATCCTATGTATCATAAGATTAAAGGGTCATTTGTTAAGCACTGAAGCATTAATTAAATACTGGATCAGTAAGATGCATGAATGGTTAAGAGACTCTTAGCCAATAAATATTGAACAAGTAATTGTTGAACCAATTAAAATTGTTTGATTGAAAACCTGAACGACTATCAGACTATGCAGATGACACATGTCGTTGGAGAGGTAAGGAGGTCGTCGAAGAAGATTGGAGAGGTGGAAAAGAACCGTCCCTTTTTGTTTAGACACATTCAGATATATACCAAGATTTAAACCATTCAGATATCCATTCATGTATTTCTATGCATTGAGATGTTTGAAACAAAAATCTGATCAATTCAGACATAACCTTATTTAGACCCTAGCAAAAAGCCCGTAAATGTAATTTAATTTTAAGTATTTTAAAATCAAAACTATGATAGATTTTTCGTGACAAAAAAAAATGTCGTTAGAAACACCGACTAAAGGGCATGAAGTTTTGCAGGTGCTCAGGGTTAGAACTGTAAATGTGGCCAGATTTATTCACGTAGAAGATAAGGTATAAACACGTGCCAGGATCTTACAATGCCCATTGCACGTGTTAAATTGGTGGCTGGTAACGGGTTTCTTTACATCACATCGACCATTTAACATATTTAATGTGTGTTTTTGTTCCTAATTTTTTTATCTTTCTTTTTTCCCGAAAGATATAGAGAAGTTTTTTTTCTTTCGAAAATTACTGAAAATATGGAAAAAGTGTTGAATTTTTAACATTGAAATTAGCAAATGAAGCCTTTTTTTATCAATTTTGTTTTATGCTAATTTATAATCAATAACAATTGTAAAAATAATATTTTTTTAAAGTTCATTTAAAAAATAAAATGATTTTTAATAACTCAAAAATCAACCTAAATAAACTCTGATTGAACGTATTTTCGAAAGCTTATTTATTTACATAACCTTAATTAACAATGTCGGTTAAGAAGCTTCTTCTCTTTTATCTTTTTCTCAGGATTCATGCCATGTTAAATAATATTTATTTCAATAATAAAAACATATTTTGGATAGTAAAATTGGTTAGTCTATTGCCATCTGAAGTGAGATGCATGGGTTCGAATCCCATCTCAATACCTTTTTTTTCAAAGTCTCTCGATCGCGCACACACTCACATGGGCGGATGTACTATTGTGGAACCAATGTCTCCGGACAATATTGGTTTTTCTGCGTATATGGACATTTATGAACAGTGTTTTTAGGTGACAACATTGGTTTTTAGATTAGTGACAGCACCAGCTGCAACGACTAATGTTGAAAGGATTTTTTTTTCTTTAATGAATCATGTGAAAAAAGAATTGTGTAAGAAGATAGGAGATGAATATCTGAATGATTCTTGTATTTGTTATATTGAAAAATGGTTACTCAACAAGTTTCGGGTCGAATATGTAATGCAACGTTTTTAAAAGATGAAAACTCGTAAGGAACAACTCTTAATATATACATTTTTTTAATTTGTAAAAACTATTGAATTTATATTATTTGTTTTTTTAATTTATATTCGCGATTTTTATTTGATCTTTTTTTAATATGTGATGTGCGTTATCCAACCCGAACGGTAAAACCGATCCGGAAAATTTAAGTCCAGTATTATAAAACTAAAACATATAAATACAGTGACATCATTGAAAAAAAATTCCTGAATCCGTCGCAGCGCATTCATGTGAAATGCTTTATTTCACCAACTTCTAAACAAAAAAGCATTTTACAACGTTTTTCAGGTTAAATTTGCATTGCTAATAAGTACAAGTCTTCGATGCATCTTTTTTCAATTTTCTTTCTTTTGTTTCTATACATATAAACATTCTAGATGACAAATTAAATAGAAGCTGGAGCTAGCTTAGGTTAAGGTGGTCTCTCAACCGTTAACTACTTAACTTTGCTCGTATTTTATACTAACACTTTGATTGAACAATTGTCAATGGTTTTCCATAAGTTTTTTAACTTTATATTTTTAAAACTTTATAAAATATCATTTTAACCCTCTCGAGTTTTTAAATTTCAGATTTAACTCTTTCGTTCGTCAATTACTCTTCGTTTGCTTTTATATTTGACACTTTTACTCAACTTTTTAAAAACTTTATAAACTATAATTATGATTAAAAATTTGAACAAAATCACCTGAGTTTTTTAAGTTTTGATTTGTTAATTTTGTTTCTTAACTAAAAAAGACTAATTTTTATGTGCTTAATCTTATGTATATGTCAGTATAAATTCAAAATGATTCACGTTTCGATGTAATTTTTTTTTCGAAAATAAGTCAGATATAATACATTTTTGTGCTTATTTTATGTACGATTTCAATTTGTCTACATTTCGACTTAGACTTTGTTCGGAAAAGAATAAGTTTGGGTTGAATATAATACGTTTTAGTTCGATTGTCGGTGGGTGGATTAAAACGGCGTACTGCAGCTGGTAAATACTAGCTTAGCTGTATGGGGGGGGTTAAATTTTCATGCGGGTTCAAGTCGTTCTAGCAACCTTTTTTTTTAACTTGGTTGAAAATTTCCATAACTCTCCCCCAACTTTGTAAAATATTACTCTAAACCCTCAAATTTATAGGATTTTGAGTTTATCCCCTGTATTATATATAGTTTGATTTTTTGTTTTCATCTCCATGAACATTTTAAAAACTTTTTTGACTTGTAAGTTTGTATAAATTTGATTTTATTCACGTTTCGATGTAATTTTTTTGGGAAACGAATCGGGTCAAATATAATATGTTTTCGTGCTTATTTTAACTCCTTTTTAGTTGACCTACGATACATTTGTCCAGGTTTCAAAACATTTTGAACCTCAACTTTTTTTAAACTTGGTAAAATATAATTTTATCCCCCTCGGGTTTCTAGTGTTTGTATAAAAACAAAGATTAAAAAAATTTGTAAAATGTTATTTTAATCTTCTTAGGTTTTTAAAGTTTTCAATTTATCTCTTTTGTTTCTTAAGCAAAAAAATTTTCCTTATATGCTTAGTTTTACATATAGGTAAATTTGATTTTATCTATGTTTTGATGTAAACTTATGAAATTTCGTTCGACAAAATAATTCTAATTACTCTACGTTCAAACGCCGCCGTAGCACGCGGCGAGAAACATTACTAGTTAAATCTTAAATCCCAAACGGTCAAATCTTAAATCTTAAACAGTAAATCTTATAATAAAACCTAAAATAAAAACCAAACTTTAAACTCTAAAGATAAACCTAAACATTAAAAATTAAGACTAAAATATAAAATCTAAAGTTACATGTTAAACCTAAAGCATAAAAGATAATACCGTAAAATTCAACAAGACGATTCCAATGTTGTCATAATGATTTAATTGGAGTTCATTTTGGCCAGTTTAAGAGTTTTAACAAATTTATTTTAGCCTTTTTTGATGAAAAATAAACTTTTTATTGTGTATTGTATTTATAAAAATTAGTGAGACGGAATAGGAAGATACTATAATATTTCTTAATGCATAAAATATTGATAAACTTCTTTAAACAATGACTAA
The DNA here is from genome assembly GCA_009363875.1 of Mikania micrantha. Classification (NCBI taxonomy): domain Eukaryota; kingdom Viridiplantae; phylum Streptophyta; class Magnoliopsida; order Asterales; family Asteraceae; genus Mikania; species Mikania micrantha. The sequence goes on along the minus strand of CM018689.1, from coordinate 48,820,787 downwards.
TATTTAAATAATAGGTTAAAAACTATAATATGCTGGCTGTTATAATTATATCTAAAATTAAAACTTTTTTATACAAAGATGTTGTAATTAAAAATTAGGAGCCGTGTAACAGCCGAAGATTTAGCACAATTGATCGGGCATGAAATCCACGTTGAGTTGAAAATCGAAATTTTTACAGGATGATAGTACGCGAGAAATGGTGAACGTGGGCGAAAACCGTGCGCGAAACGGAGTTACGGGTTGTCCGGAATCGCGAAACGAATAAAAAATCGAAAAGTGGACAAAATCGCCTACGCCCCGCGCCACTCCTCCACCTGGGGCGGTACGCCCGGAACCCACGAATATGTGCGGCCGCCATACCTCCCGCGCGCTACGCCCCAGCTCAAGGTTCGGCATGGGGCGATACGCCTGGTGTCATCAGATCGCGATTTTTGCTTAAAAAGTCAATTTTCTTCTAGAAATCTCATTTTTCTTCTTCTACTCGACGATCAGCACCCCACACCACGAAAAAAATCATCTTCTAAGCCATCCAATCTCTATTTTGAAGCCTCTTGATCACGTGGATCGCACTAAGGATCGTTAATACAAGTCCGGATCGTCTTTTTACGTGCAGAACTTCGTCTGAATAGGTAACGGTTTCTTTTAACCTTCTAGATTGATAATGAATGATTAAATCTTGTTTTTGAACGTAATGATATAGTTAGGGTCGTTGATTATTTCCTAGATGATGGCTAGGATTGATTATAAATGACAAACTCGAATTGTTAACGGGTAAATCCTTGTTTTGAGTCGTTGTAATGCCCGGTTTGCATGGAATCATAACAATGGTTATAATGATTTAAATCATTTGATTATGACAACGTAGGTGATTAGTTTGATTAATCTTTGACATGCAACGTGAAATCCAGGTGTTTCAAACTAATCACAACCATTAACATACTCATTGGAACGATTATCTGATGTTTGTGATAACAGGCATATTAGTATGTTAAACATGGTTGTTAAACCTATTCTAATGCTACGTTGTGATATTTCATGATATCTGGGAAATCAATAACAAGGATTGATCATTCCTAAGCCATTAATCTATCTAGGAACTTGTTTTAGCATTATAACCAACAACATTAATTATTTGGACGTTCAGAAAGATTTAATCAGTAAGTTAAAACATAAATAACTTATTAAACGTAAACCAATGCAGAATTACGTCATTAGCACCAGTTTGCAAGTGATCTTGCTACGTAAGACATCAAGTGAGTTCTTATAGCCCTATTTTAAATGTTTTACCATTTTAGGCTGGTATGCATGTTATAAAGATATTGTATGAAAGTAATTTTTAACCTGATTATGATCAGGTAAAGTATGTTTTCAGGAAAAGAATGTTTTGAAATAAATAATGTTTTAAGTCTCAACTGTGGTTGAGAAGAAAAATGTTTTTTTTTAAAGTCTCGGCCGATATCGAGAAGAAAACGTGATTTTGAAGTCCCGGCTGCGGTTGGGCAAAAGTTGAGCACTACGGTGCGGATAAAGGTTTATGGTTGATGGTTTATATAATTTAAACCATGTTGTGTATGAATAATGTATGTAAAGAAGTCTTGTACCGGTATGAGCCGTCAACTTCGGTTGATGGATTAGGAGTCCTGTGGAAACACGGGTCTGCCGATTGTGTGTCGCCAGTTGAGGAAATCTTATGCATGTGTAAGTTATTGACTTCGGATTGATAGTTTAAGAGTCTTGTGCTGCACAAGCCTATTTACTTCGATCGGCAGCGAATGTTAAGTTTCTGCCCTGGATGATTAATGTTATGATAACATGTGTGTTATGTATGGAATTATGTGGTGTGATGTTATGAATGATTAAAAAATTTATTTAAAAATCTAACTTAGAACTCACCAGCTGTGACACCTCGTAATTTCCAGGTCAGCAACTCTATTATTTTAATAATAATGTTTACTATTATTTCATACGTGGCACTAGAATAAATGCACTTAGTGTGACACGTGGCACAACAGCCTGAACACACCGATAATTCGAGGAATTATCGCACAACAATCGCACGTGTCTTGAATGACGAACGTTGGTGAACGGATCAAACGGTAACACGAAAACACTGCACTTAGGTTCGGTGAACCTAATTTAGTTAGAACAAAGCCAATGTGTTGAGAAACGATGATCGTATTCGAGAAATACGAAAGATTCGGTTCAAAACAATGAAATTGGACCTATTGGGCTCAGCCGAGACCCATCGCGATACGCGATGGGCACACAATTGGGCTTTCGCGGTACGCGAAGCTCAAGCGGGAGAATTTGAATTCTCCGAAAAACGTCGCGGTACGCGACGACCGATCATCTTCAACCATCGCGGTACGCGGCGTGTTTCGGGAACAGAATGATTATTTTAATCACCGCGGTACGCGGAGATGCTTTTTTGGACGGTGTCGCGGTACGCGACAGGCCTATAATCGCAGAAAATCTTATAAATCCAATGTTAATCATTCTGTTGATCCTCTACCTATTCTCCCGAGTTACCAGCGATTACTCTTCGCCATTGTCACCTGCAAATCATCTTCAAACCTCTGGAAAGCCATTTGGAGGCCTTAGAGAACCCATTGGAGGCATTTGGGAGCTTGGAGTGAACAAGGAAGCACCAACCATCACCTTGCACGAGTTGAAGCTACTGTGGAGGCCATTCCAACCTGCTCAAAGTCTCATCTCTGCAATCCAAGGAGTTATTAGGTAGTTCCTATGGTCAATCTTGTTTAAAAACTCTCACAAACACTCATGCAAGCCATTTAGGCCACATGCATCACCACCACCACCATTGTCACGAATTTTGTATGATAATCATCTGTTATTATATTTATTTGCTACTGATTTGGTGTTATGGTGATGAACTATGATGAAATTGTTAGGATGTAATAGAGATTTATTGATTTTGTTAGTAAATGGTTACTTTAATCCACATGCATGCACGATCCATGAGTTATTTGATGATTTTTGATATTGAAATGTTGTTAGTAATGATATTGAGGATGTTCTACATGATTTAGGATGGTTGATTATGTCAAGATTGGTCATTTGGGTGATTATTGCCATAAATAGTAACTTTTATGTTACAAAGTGGTGATTTTTGATGAAATAGTAACATGCATGTGTTTAGATCTAAATGTTATGCTTGAAATGATGATTAGAAACTATTGTGATAGATACCTGATGCATAGAAATGTCTAGGATAGTCAAAAGTGTGATTTTGGGAACATTACTATAAATAGTAACTTTATTTTATAAAGTTTACGATTTGTCACATGTTAGTTGCAACAAGCATGATAGATAGATTATTTAGGACTAACATGATGATATTAGATGATGTTGATTGTTAAATTTGTGAAAACATGCTTATTATAGAAACTTTCCAAAAATGGAAACTTTTACGCGCAAACTATGTTAAACCGGCTATGTGTAACTATGTGCTATGTGATAACATGCTCATTTAGGATAAATATGCATGTTAGAATAATCGGAATATAATTATATGCATAACCTGCCTAATGTGGAAACTTTCCTAAAATAGGAACTTACCATAAATAGTAAGTTTCCTAATGGGAATGATTATTGGTATCTGTACACTTCACCCGACACTAAAACCGCACGATACAAGAACACTTGATCCAAACCGTCACCAACGGGTCGTTAGGTCAAACACGATCGACACGGTCAAACACGGTCAACTCGACCTACATAACCACTTAGTGTTGTTGAACACTAACACGGTCCGGTGAGACCCACACTTGTGAACACAAACTCATAGTACCTATGTGATATAGGTGACTACTAGCCGGCGAGCTACACGTACTCTTTTGAGCTAACGCATATCTAAACTCAGGTGAGTTTACGGCCCCACTTTTACTCTTTAACTGCTTTTACTCAATCTTGGGGTGAGAATACTATGCAACTGTTTTAGATGTATGACTGGTATGTTGTAAAACTATTTTTGAGTGTAACTATTATCGCATAAAGCCCTCACTTATCCTTACCGTTAATTGTTACGAACGAGTCGTTATTACGTAGTACTACTGGGTTTGACTAGCCCCACTCGGCAACAACTTTGACTGGAGGTCATAACGAGTGTAATAATCGATGTGAATTGCGAGTTCAGCGATGACTCGCGGAGGCAAATGGAAACAGTCTAGTTTCGGTAAGATGACATGACACACTCACGGATCGTGGATCCAACAACTAAACTTAACATGCCCAGTATATATCTGTTACTATTTGTGTCCGTCTAAACCTGTGAACTCACCAACTTTTTAGTTGACACTTTTCGCATGTATTCTCAGGTAACTGATGGAGCTTACGCTAGGATACACACAAGGAAGCCTTAAGGAGTCTGGCCTGCATATAGACTCGTATCTTAGGCGTTGTGTGCATTTGTTATGAGTTGAAAACAATTTATTATGTAGTGTCTTGAACAATTACTTTCCGCTGCAAATATATGTATTTCAGATGTTTAACACTTTCCGCTGCTATTTGAATGAAACTAGTATTATTTTACAATCTGTGTGAATGTGTAACTCATATAGAGTCGTTCTATATGACCATGAGCTATGATCCTGGCCACGTCACACCCACGTGGACTGACACCACGAGTGGGAATTTGGGGGTGTGACAGACTGGTATCAGAGCCTTGGTTATAGGGAACTAGGTTTGCATTTAGTAAACTTAGACTATAGCCACTGCTCTACAATAGACACTACACTAGAATTCGCACCCTGATGTTAATTCTTTTATTGAACTATTATGTACTAACCTGAAAACTTACAGGATGGCTGACAGCAACGGAAACGCTGACAGGAACCCGGGCAGACGCCCAGCCCTTGACGACTTGACTGAGGACAGTCGACGTAGGATCGACAGCATAGTAGCACAGGTAGATGCAGAGATGGAGAGGAGGACCCAGATGTTAGCACGGGAGCGCTATTGGGGGTGGTTGCCTAACCTCCTACAAGAGTGGGTGTAGCTAGCTGAGCGGGTGCCTACCCCGCGATACAGAGGTGATACCTCTGAAGGTCCACGACTGCCGGCACTTGGGATGCCGATGGAGAGAGCCTTCGCGGCTCATGTTGCCGTAACCCGGCGGGAGTTACGGAGGAACGCCGAGCTATCCGATGAGGTTCGTGTTCTTCGCGAGAAGAACGATCGCCTGGAAAGGCGAAGTGACCGGCTGGAGGAGGAGAAGGATCGTCTAGAGGAGACGGTGGAGACACTACGTCTCCAAGTGGCTCAGCTCATGTCCCAGCATGGGCAAATAGTTGATGTTGTGCAGGAGCACGACGGGCGTATTACCGAGAACCGGACAGATATCGTCGAGACGCAGGCGATGGTGCAGGCGAGCGACGCCATGCTTAACGCATGGGCGGCACAATTTATCGAGGAGCCACCAGCTGAGGACGATGAGCCACAGTTCGAGGCCGAGGACCTCGAGGGTCTCGACGAGGATCCGGAAGAGGATCCGGAAGAGGACGAGGATGATGATGAGGACGCAGCTAGTAACATCTCCCATGTCTCCATGGACTCGGATTAGTAGATTTTCCTTATTTTGTACTGTCTTTCCTTTTATCTTATTTTAGCCTAGACGAGCGGGATGTGCTCGGAGAACTCGCATTGTACTTTCTTTTCGAATTATTGTACTTCAAGATTGATATTAATGGAAATTATGCTTTATTATGATTATCTGCTTTATTATTACTACTGCTATTTGAAGCTTTGTTATGATAGCTAACTTGACATTTGACATGACAACAATCCTAACTTTGGCTAACACTTAGCATCTGATGACTAACACTCTAACCTCTCTATATAGAAACATGTCGGCAAGAGGAAACAACGCTCTACGACTCAAACGCAAGGCCGAAAAGGCACGGATCGACATGATGGTCGAACGAAAATTCAACAAGGTACTCGCAGAGTACGAAGCCAACCGTCACACCAGTGAGACGAGTGGCACTAACAACGGTATTAGCTTTTGCCTAACGTAACTAGCATAGAATAGACAGCCTAGATACTAACACGTTGTATTGAACTACCGATGCACAGGACCCCAGGGAGGAGCGGCAAAGGGATGCTCGTTTAAGGCATTCCTAAGCTGTCATCCTCACAAGTTTCAGGGCACGGAAGGGGCAGTGGGACTGCTCCGATGGATAGAGAAGGTGGAATCGGTTTTCTCTATGGCCGAATGCTCTGACGGGAACCGAGTGAAATATGCCACAGGAGTACTGGAGGGACCGGCCCTCACCTGGTGGAATACTCATGTCCAGACACTCGGACTGGATACTGCAAACTCCATCCCATGGGAGAACTTTACGAGAATGCTCCACGAGGAGTATTGTCCTCGGGACGAAATTCGGAAGCTGGAAGAAGAATTCTGGACGCACAAAATGGTGGGATCCGAGATCGAGAAATACTGTACTCGATTTCATGAATTGTGCAAGCTCTGCCCGGCAATGGTAACGCCGGAGTATAAAAAGATCGAGCAATTCATCAGTGGATTGCCGGAGCAGATACAGAGCATAGTGACTGCTTCCGATCACACCACAATTCAACCATTGATCCGACTTGCCCACAAGCTAACTGATCAGGCAGTAGCACAGGGAAACTGCCAAAGAGGGGTGAGCACCTAAAACCCCAAGAGCCCAAGCGAAAGTGGGAACCCAACAACAACCGTGTTTTCTCACCACCACCACCAGCTCAACACCGACCAACACCAGCCAAAGTCTTCACTGCCACACAACCAAACAATCAGGACAAAGGGGGATATCGGGGCAACAACCCCAAATGCAACAACTGCTCATACCACCATCACGGCCCATGCCGAAGAGTTCGGTGCAGCAACTGTGGCAGGAACGGACACCTGGCCAAGGAATGCCGATCAAACCCCAACCCTAACCCCAACAAGGATAACACACTGAAGGGGTGCTTCACTTGCGGCAAGCCCGGACATATGCGCCGAGACTGTCCGCAAAACAAGAACGCAGGAGGCAACCCGGCTAGGGGTCGGGCATTCGTGATTGGATCCGGTGAAGCCAAAGATGATCCGAACGTCGTCACCGGTACGTTTCTTTTAAATAATGTCTACGCTAGTATATTATTTGATACCGGTGCCGATAGGAGTTTTATCTCTAGTGAATTTAGCAAATTGCTTGACATGACACCAACACCACTAGATTATAAGTATACCGTAGAGTTAGCGGATGGAAAACTCATCGAAACACAACACATCATCAAAGGATGCGTTCTGACACTGGCAGACCATCAGTTGGTGATCGACCTGATGCCAGTAACTCTCGGAAGCTTCGACGTGGTGATTGGAATGGATTGGTTATCTGCAAACCATGCTGAGATCGTGTGCAACGAGAAGGTCGTACGAGTTACGTTACCGAGTGGTGAGCAGATCTCAATCCAAGGAGAACGACGCGGGATACCACTAAACATCATGTCATGCATGAAGGCTAGCAAATATCTAAAGAAAGGATACACGGCTATCCTGGCTCTTATTTCCGAACAACCAAAGAAGGAACAAAAGATTGAAGACATTGCTGTTGTTCGCGATTATTCAGAAGTCTTTCCTGACGATCTACCGGGACTACCACCGGCACGGCAAGTGGAGTTTCAGATAGATCTAACGCCAGGAGCAGCACCGATAGCCAAGGCACCATATCGACTGGCTCCTACTGAAATGCAGGAACTATCTAATCAACTGCAAGAGTTATTAGATAAGGGATTCATTAGACCGAGTTTCTCACCATGGGGAGCTCCGGTCTTGTTTGTGAAAAAGAAAGACGGTTCATTCCGTATGTGCATAGATTACCGAGAATTGAACAAGGTAACGATCAAGAACCGATACCCTCTACCTCGAATAGACGATCTGTTTGACCAGTTGCAAGGGTCAAGCTTCTATTCGAAAATCGATCTGAGATCGGGTTACCATCAACTCAGGATACAAGAGGACGATATACCAAAGACCGCATTCAGGACGCGGTACGGACATTACGAATTTCTGGTCATGCCATTTGGGTTGACTAACGCACCGGCCGTATTTATGGATCTCATGAATCGGGTGTGTAAACCGTATCTCGACAAGTTCGTAATCGTATTCATAGATGACATCTTGATCTACTCGAAGACTCAGGAAGAACATGCCGATCACTTGAGACGTGTCTTAGAACTACTAAAGAAGGAACAACTATACGCGAAATTCTCCAAATGTGATTTCTGGATTCGCGAAGTTCAGTTCCTTGGACACGTAGTAAACGAGAAAGGGATACATGTAGACCCAGCCAAAATCGAGGCAATCAAGAATTGGGCAGCGCCTAAGACTCCAACTGAGGTGCGACAGTTCTTAGGATTGGCCGGGTACTACAGGCGGTTTATCGAGGGATTCTCGAAGATCGCGCAATCGTTGACTTCCCTTACACACAAAGACAAGAAATTCGAATGGGGAGAAAAGCAAGACGCTGCTTTCAATCTGTTGAAGCAGAAATTGTGCAGTGCACCGATCTTATCACTACCAGATGGGTGCGAGGATTTTGTGGTGTACTGTGACGCATCAAAGCAAGGACTCGGTTGTGTGCTGATGCAACGTGAGAAAGTTATAGCTTATGCGTCACGACAATTGAAGGTGCATGAAAAGAACTACACAACTCACGACTTAGAGTTGGGAGCCGTAGTGTTCGCACTAAAGATCTGGCGACATTATCTGTATGGCACCAAGTGCACAATATTTACTGATCATAAGAGCCTACAGCACATTTTCGACCAAAAGGAGCTGAACATGAGACAACGCAGATGGGTCGAACTGATAGGTGATTATGATTGTGCAATCAAATATCATCCCGGTAAAGCCAATGTAGTCGCCGACGCGCTAAGCCGGAAGGAAACAACCAAACGCGTGCGCGCACTACAACTCACCATTCACTCCGAATTGCCTAACCAAATTCGGGTCGCACAACAAGAAGCGTTGAAAACCGAGAACCTCACTCTCGAAGCCATGAGAGGGATGGACAAACAGATGAAACAAAAGGACGACGGAGCTTACTACCTGCTGGACCGTATTTGGATTCCACGATTCGGAGACTTAAGGAAGGTAGTAATGGATGAAGCTCATAAGAGCCGATACTCAGTACATCCAGGCTCTGACAAAATGTATCATGACCTAAAGGCAACTTATTGGTGGCCTAACATGAAGTCAGAAATCGCAACGTATGTGAGTAAGTGTCTGACTTGCTCAAAGGTCAAGGTAGAATACCAGAAGCCTTCGGGATTACTCCAACAGCCAGAAATTCCAGTATGGAAATGGGAGCAGATTTCCATGGATTTTATCACAAAGCTGCCAAAGACAACAAGTGGCTGCGATACCATCTGGGTTATCGTAGACCGACTTACGAAATCGGCACACTTCCTGCCGATCAAAGAAACGGATAAATTGGAAAAGTTGACTCGAATCTACTTGAAAGAAATCGTATCCAGACACGGAGTCCCGATCTCCATAATATCAGACCGAGACAGTCGTTTCACGGCTCACTTTTGGAAGTCCTTACACAAGGCACTCGGGACGAGGTTGGATATGAGTACTGCTTATCACCCACAGACGGATGGTCAGAGTGAACGAACCATCCAAACTTTGGAGGACATGCTTCGGGCATGTGTAATTGATTTCGGTAACAGCTGGGAGACTCACTTACCTTTAGTGGAGTTCTCGTACAATAACAGCTACCACACTAGCATTGGAGCTGCACCGTTTGAAGCACTTTACGGGCGTAAATGCAGATCACCACTCTGTTGGGCGGAAGTTGGGGAAAGCCAACTGACCGGACCCGAACTTGTGCATGAAACAACTGAAAAGATCGTGCAAATACGCAACAGAATGGCAGCAGCTCGGGATCGACAGAAGAGCTATGCCGACAAAAGGCGCAAACCTTTAGAATTCCAAGCGGGAGACCGAGTACTACTTAAAGTCTCGCCTTGGAAGGGAGTGATTCGATTCGGGAAACGAGGAAAACTAAACCCTCGTTACATTGGACCTTTCGAGATCACTAGACGGATAGGCCCGGTGGCCTACGAACTACAACTACCACAGGAACTAAGTAGCGTACACAACGTGTTTCACGTTTCAAATCTCAAGAAGTGTTTGTCGGACGAAACTCTCACAATTCCCTTAGAGGAAATCCAGATCGATGAACAACTACACTTCATAGAGGAACCGGTGGAAATTATGGACCGGGAACTCAAGAAGTTGAAACATAGTAAGATACCCATTGTAAAAGTTCGATGGAACTCACGACGAGGACCGGAATACACCTGGGAACGTGAGGATCAGATGAAGAACAAATACCCTCATCTATTCGCCGAACAAACCAACACCAGCACGTGAACTGAATTTCGGGACGAAATTCCCAATAACTGGGGGATGATGTGACACCTCGTAATTTCCAGGTCAGCAACTCTATTATTTTAATAATAATGTTTACTATTATTTCATACGTGGCACTAGAATAAATGCACTTAGTGTGACACGTGGCACAACAGCCTGAACACACCGATAATTCGAGGAATTATCGCACAACAATCGCACGTGTCTTGAATGACGAACGTTGGTGAACGGATCAAACGGTAACACGAAAACACTGCACTTAGGTTCGGTGAACCTAATTTAGTTAGAACAAAGCCAATGTGTTGAGAAACGATGATCGTATTCGAGAAATACGAAAGATTCGGTTCAAAACAATGAAATTGGACCTATTGGGCTCAGCCGAGACCCATCGCGATACGCGATGGGCACACAATTGGGCTTTCGCGGTACGCGAAGCTCAAGCGGGAGAATTTGAATTCTCCGAAAAACGTCGCGGTACGCGACGACCGATCATCTTCAACCATCGCGGTACGCGGCGTGTTTCGGGAACAGAATGATTATTTTAATCACCGCGGTACGCGGAGATGCTTTTTGGACGGTGTCGCGGTACGCGACAGGCCTATAATCGCAGAAAATCTTATAAATCCAATGTTAATCATTCTGTTGATCCTCTACCTATTCTCCCGAGTTACCAGCGATTACTCTTCGCCATTGTCACCTGCAAATCATCTTCAAACCTCTGGAAAGCCATTTGGAGGCCTTAGAGAACCCATTGGAGGCATTTGGGAGCTTGGAGTGAACAAGGAAGCACCAACCATCACCTTGCACGAGTTGAAGCTACTGTGGAGGCCATTCCAACCTGCTCAAAGTCTCATCTCTGCAATCCAAGGAGTTATTAGGTAGTTCCTATGGTCAATCTTGTTTAAAAACTCTCACAAACACTCATGCAAGCCATTTAGGCCACATGCATCACCACCACCACCATTGTCACGAATTTTGTATGATAATCATCTGTTATTATATTTATTTGCTACTGATTTGGTGTTATGGTGATGAACTATGATGAAATTGTTAGGATGTAATAGAGATTTATTGATTTTGTTAGTAAATGGTTACTTTAATCCACATGCATGCACGATCCATGAGTTATTTGATGATTTTTGATATTGAAATGTTGTTAGTAATGATATTGAGGATGTTCTACATGATTTAGGATGGTTGATTATGTCAAGATTGGTCATTTGGGTGATTATTGCCATAAATAGTAACTTTTATGTTACAAAGTGGTGATTTTTGATGAAATAGTAACATGCATGTGTTTAGATCTAAATGTTATGCTTGAAATGATGATTAGAAACTATTGTGATAGATACCTGATGCATAGAAATGTCTAGGATAGTCAAAAGTGTGATTTTTGGGAACATTACTATAAATAGTAACTTTATTTTATAAAGTTTACGATTTGTCACATGTTAGTTGCAACAAGCATGATAGATAGATTATTTAGGACTAACATGATGATATTAGATGATGTTGATTGTTAAATTTGTGAAAACATGCTTATTATAGAAACTTTCCAAAAATGGAAACTTTTACGCGCAAGCTAGGTTAAACCGGCTATGTGTAACTACGTGCTATGTGATAACATGCTCATTTAGGATAAATATGCATGTTAGAATAATCGGAATATAATTATATGCACAACCTGCCTAATGTGGAAACTTTCCTAAAATAGGAACTTACTATAAATAGTAAGTTTCCTAATGGGAATGATTATTGGTATCTGTACACTTCACCCGACACTAACACCGCACGATACAAGAACACTTGATCCAAACCGTCACCAACGGGTCGTTAGGTCAAACACGATTGACACGGTCAAACACGGTCAACTCGACCTACATAACCACTTAGTGTTGTCGAACACTAACACGGTCCAGTGAGACCCACACTTGTGAACACAAACTCATAGTACCTATGTGATATAGGTGACTACTAGCCGGCGAGCTACACGTACTCTTTTGAGCTAACGCATATCTAAACTCAGGTGAGTTTACGGCCCCACTTTTACTCTTTAACTGCTTTTACTCAATCTTGGGGTGAGAATACTATGCAACTGTTTTAGATGTATGACTGGTATGTTGTAAAACTATTTTTGAGTGTAACTATTATCGCATAAAGCCCTCACTTATCCTTACCGTTAATTGTTACGAACGAGTCGTTATTACGTAGTACTACTGGGTTTGACTAGCCCCACTCGGCAACAACTTTGACTGGAGGTCATAACGAGTGTAATAATCGATGTGAATTGCGAGTTCAGCGATGACTCGCGGAGGCAAATGGAAACAGTCTAGTTTCGGTAAGATGACATGACACACTCACGGATCGTGGATCCAACAACTAAACTTAACATGCCCAGTATATATCTGTTTACTATTTGTGTCCGTCTAAACCTGTGAACTCACCAACTTTTTAGTTGACACTTTTCGCATGTATTCTCAGGTAACTGATGGAGCTTACGCTAGGATACACACAAGGAAGCCTTAAGGAGTCTGGCCTGCATATAGACTCGTATCTTAGGCGTTGTGTGCATTTATTATGAGTTGAAAACAATTTATTATGTAGTGTCTTGAACAATTACTTTCCGCTGCAAATATATGTATTTCAGATGTTTAACACTTTCCGCTGCTATTTGAATGAAACTAGTATTATTTTACAATCTGTGTGAATGTGTAACTCATATAGAGTCGTTCTATATGACCATGAGCTATGATCCTGGCCACGTCACACCCACGTGGACTGACACCACGAGTGGGAATTTGGGGGTGTGACACCAGCCTAAAGCTGACTTGTTTTACGTGCATATCAGGTTAAATAGATTGGAAAGAATAACATGAGGGCTCGTGGCATATGTTGAAGACTACCCTGACAAAATCTGGCTATGTTATAGATACTTGGGTGATATGTAAATGTTTGTTTAAATCTGTATAATATTTTATGTAACCACCTTAAATTCCGCTGCAATAGTAATGAAATTATGGTTTAAGGACTATGGGTTTGATGATTTACCAACCGAGGGGACTCCTTGGGAACGGGGCCTCTCAAGCCGTGTCTATGCTCACGGAAGAATAAAAATTTGAAAATCATAGCAATAGGTAAACATATATGCAGTGGCGGAGCTTGGGCAAAGTGAGAGGGGGTGCAGAAATTTTTGAAACCCAGAATAGATGTTAATTTTTTGAAATGACGGGGACGAAACCACTATTTTTAACTAAAAATAACATTTCGGCCAAAAAATTAACATTAGAAACGAAAAAAGAGGGGAGCCCTTATTAAGTTTATCCCCTGCGTATATGTATGGTACGATATGATTATTAAATATATTTTTGTATGAAGCAGAGTTTATATTATAACAAGTAACATGTATTCTTATCATGTATAACTAAGTCTGATAAAATTATTGGTGATTTTAGTGTCACATACATTTTTAGTAATTGGAGATTCACTTAAGACCTGAAAGCCTTTTCTTGGAAGGTTAGTTGGGTTTAGAAAAGAAGTTTAATTCATTAAGAACCGGGAAAGTAGTCATACCATATAAAAGCAACATAGATAACAGTGGGAAAGCAAACAAATGCTTCACACAAATAGTGAAGTAAAAAATAAAAATATATATTGATACAAGTCGAAAGGTAGAGGTTGTACTTTTGTTTAAAATTATTCTAATTTCTAGCGCTTAATAACCCTGATAGTTTAAAAGGGTGAAGCCCGTTAAATAACAAGAAACAAGACAATGCTACTAGTTATCATTAAAATTATATATAACCATCAGTGGTAGTTATAGTGGTTTTATAACTACTAATGATAGTTATGCAATTATGGTCGATATATAACTGCCAACGATAGTTATAACAGTTATATTGTTACCAATTGTAATTATTATGGTTATATAACTGGGCTAGTTAAACTAAATATGATATTTATTCTAAAAAGTTTAAGAATAATTATGAACCAACGGATCATTAATCAACAAATATGATTTAAATCAAGTTGTTGGAGAATATTTTAGTAACAAACACTTTTGTTGACTTTTTATCAAGTTTCCTCACCTTCTTTAAATTAATGTTCATAACTTTTACATATATTATTTTTTGAAAAATTATATATATATATATATATATATATATATATATCATAAAAACGAGTATTTTTTTATCTTCAAAATTAGTATAATGTTGCTACAGAAAAAAGTTTGTTGTTTAGTTCATATTGTATCTGGTACAAGTCATCGTGTCTTTGTGCATATTGTGTCTTTTTTACATGTCATTGTATCTATTGTGTTTGTTGATCAATGTCGTGTTTTCCTGAATAATTAAAGACATAATATTGTTGCAGAATACATAATGTCAAACAATGATGACACAATGACGAGTATAAATGACATAATGATCTTTAAAAATGACACACTCACCACTAAAAAAACTATAAGAAAACACAAAAAAAAAAGATAATTATACAAAAATGTTTAAGAATGACACAACGACTATAATTAGAAACAATAAAATGAAAATTTTCATTTTTTAACAATATTGTAATCATTTTAAAGATACAAAAATTCTCGTTTTTATGATAATATTTTTAAAAAAAATAATATCGTATGTAAATGTTATGAATGTTTAAAAAAATGTGAGGAAACTGGACATGATTAATTTACTCTCCAACAAGTTTCCTGTTTAAAATTTTGAATTTTCACTGTCAAATTTGATCTTATTATCTAATGCTCAATAATTATTCTTACACTTTTTAGGATAAGAAACTATTTAGTTGAACATAACCCTTATATAACTAAGGATCATGTTTAACTAAATAGGTTTTCTTATCATAAAAAGTGTAAAAAATATAATGAGTATAAAAACGAGCAATTTTTATCTTTAAAACGAGTATAATGTTTCTATAGAAAAAAATTTCTTTTTTCTATTAATTGTGCCTTTCGTACATGTTGTTGTGTCTTTTGTGTTTTCTGTTCAATGTTGGGTTTTTTTCTCAATGTTGTGTTATTCTAAACAATTCAAGAAACAATGATATTACATAATACATAATGTCAAACAAGGATGTCACAGTGAGAAGTATGAATGATACAATAACCTTTAAAAAAGATACAATGACTTGTAAGAAAGACATAAAAAAGATTTTAGTTGAACTTAACCCATATAACTGATAGTTATAATGGTAACCGATTGATTGTTAAATAAATAACAATAATCCAACTCTATATATGTTTTATACAAAATTTCACATGAAAAATTGCTCGTTCTCGGTAAATATCCATCCAATTGACCCAATCTCATATGCTTTTAAAACTGCAAAATTTCCTTAACTAACTTAATAATAGAATCTAATTTTGCTGCCGAACATAAACATGTAAAGAAACTTGAAGAAATTATAAAGAGGGTGATTGGATTATCCTTAAAATTCTGTGCATGAACATAAAAAATGTATGTAAACTAGGGGTTTATGTAACACCTTGCCTCGTTTTACCAGCAATATTGTCCGCTTTGCCAAATTATAGCTCACGGCTTTGCTTTTGGTCGCCCGGGTGAAAACTTCCCAGGTGGTCACCCATCCTGGATTGCTGTCACCTGAGCACGCTTAACTGTGGAGTTCTCCTCTCATCCACTACCATTAAGCCCCAAAACGCGTTGTTGGTATAAGAGGCGGGTTATTACATATGAACCAAGGATCTCTCCTGTCCACGACCGATGTGGGATTTGCCTAAGGGGTCACATACACCCCCCCTTGGGACTCATCGTCCTCGATGAGGTTTGCCCTGCTAGCCTCTCTGGCGTGTAGGATCTGCCTAAGGTGTCCTCCAGACAACCCCGGGGAATCATCGCCCTGGATGAGGTTTGCCCCACATCCCGAACGGCACAGGAGTGGCTCTGATACCATTCTGTAACACCCCGCCTCATTTTACCAGCAATATTGTCCGCTTTGCCAAATTATAGCTCACGGATTTGCTTTTGGTCGCCCGGGTGAAAACTTCCCAGGGGGTCACTGTGACAACTAGTACCTGACCGGCCAACAAGTCCGTACGGTACGTGTACTATAAACAGTAACTATGTGTACATATTTGATTGTGAACAGTATTTGTATTAGCAGAAATTCTAAATACAAGAAATCGTTGTACGTATTTTTGTGTAAACTTAGATACAGTAAGTACAACGTACATTTGAAACTTTAGTTGTGTGTATTTAAGTGAAAACTTAAGTACAATTAACACAACAGATCATGAGAAGCAACAGTGTTCAAACAGTTAACAGAAACAAATCGGCTGCGATCTGATATCCATAGATGACAGGAATCAGATGGCCGACAATTCAATGTGAAAACTATGTGAAAACAAGGTGTTTAGTTGAGTCCGACAGTGAGGAAACACAATTCAAACAATAACACAGTGTCGTTTCAGAATAACGAACTGACAGTGTGGTTGCGTGGGTGACGATTTACACAAACATATCTGTGAGTTTAACGTTCTGAAATGATGACTGGAAAGTAGGAAACCAAAGTCGGAAAGCAAAACCATCATCGTGTTCGTTCGAATGACGATTCGAACGAATGCGCGCGATGGTGACGCGATTCGACGAAACGATAACGAAAACACGACGCGAACGATTTTAAATTTAATAAAATAAAATATTTAGCATTTTACAATTTTGAAACTCATCAAATAATTAAAAATAACTTTCTTTTATTTTTACAATTAAATTACGTGTAACTTTCCGGTTACGCGACGAGATCGCGAACCGAGCAACCGAAACGAACCCGGACACCACACGTGATATAAATATGTTAAATGAGAGTGTTTTTCTCATTTTTATCATCCACATTCTCTCTCTAGCTCATATTTCCGGCCACCACTTTTCACCACCACAAACCACCTTCAAACAAACATAACTCTCTCAGTTCTCAACCGATTTGGGTGATTCTTGCGCCTACACGAAGCTCTCGACATCCTCTACAAGGAAGTACAACTGATCGGAGGTTTTATCCGATGAAAAACGAGGTAATGATCCACGAAAAAGCTGGAAATTAGGGTTTTATAGTGTTTTGTTCGGCTATGACTATTAACCGGTCTCAACCTCTCACTTCGGACCCTACACCTCTGAAAAACCCTTGTTGGTACACAAACGGCATGGGAAAAGCTTTATGATAGCCTAAATCGAGTGATGAAGAAGAGGGTGAACAGGGTTCGTGGCCCATGGCCGAACCCTATAACTGATAGTATTTCGGCCGAACCATGCTGAAACCAGCCAGCCGAACCTTTTAGATTGAAACTGAGATGGCCGAACCTTCTTGCCAGTTGAACGAACCCAAAGTGCCGAACCTTTGTAGCTCCGCGAACCCAAGGACTGTCACGAACCCATGCACTGCCAAAGGGTCGAACCCTCGAAGCTTTTGCCGAACCCTTTATCAAACAGACGAACCCTCAGCCGCTAGGTTCACCGAACCTGCTACAAGACACGAACCCTTGATGTCATTCACGAACCTTGAAAGGTGCCCGGCCGAGCCTTCGTTGCCGAACACCTGTAGCGAACCTACATGCAGCCGAACCCTGGTTGCATGCCTTGATCGAACCTAGCCGAACTCTCCCCGTATTCTTGGCCGAACCTTTGGCTAGATGGGCCTCAAGGGTTCGCTGCCATATCTCATCTTGTTCGATTGACACAAGCCTAACAAATCCAACAGTCGGCCCAGTTAACTAGCCACCTAAACCTTCGGTCGCTTATTTTTTTTGGTCCACATGCTGTTCGGCCCAGCACACTAAATTCGTAGCCCATGTAATGGCTAGCCCAGTCAAATTCTTGGCCCAACAGGAGCAATCTCGGCCCAATAGGGTGGCCCAACAGGCCTATGATCCTTGTGGTTCGGCCCAACTGATTAATCGACCCACATGGCAATACATATAAGAACTTGGTTAAATCAAACTCTATGAGTAATAAGGATTTGATTGAGTCATAAAACTTAACATTTAGTTACTTGAATGGGTTAGACAACAACTGAAGTTCTTATATTTAAAACATTATGTTATACTAATAATTCAATTAAGACATACATTTATAAACAAAAGATGTTCAGTTTAAAACAAGTAGATTAATCACTATTGGGTTGAGAAACAATCAAGTTGGGTCGGATTAAGATCAAGACCGAAACGCGCGGGTGTTAACCAATCTTAAGGTTAACCCTAACACACACTTAGACACATATTCAAGGGCTATACTTATGAGTCAAACATAATGTGAAATTAATACAGGATCGTGAAACTAATCACAAGAACAATCAAGAGCGCGTGTCTTACTTCTTTAAAGCTAAGTCAACCCTACAACTACATGGTGAGTTCATATGCCCATTTTCTTTAATCTTTACTGATTTTAAACTCTCGGGGCTGAGAAACATGTTTACTTTTATTTAGTTAAAAGTTTTGCTTAACATGTTATTTATACATTGATTTAGATAATATTAAACTGTTTATTATCGCTTATCATTGTATGCATGCTTGTATGATCATGAGATAACAGGGAAACTCAGATGATTATGGTAATGTAATTTCATAATCATCAACACATTAGAATAACATAGTTGTAAGATTATATCTTATAACACTTAGTTATTTCTACATGAGTAAACATTGGGACAATTCATACACAAACGAACAATGAGAACTACTACAGTGGAACATGGTGACACTTCACAACATATAAATGATTAGAAGATAAAATATCTTCTTAATATCATTTCACATTATAATTGATGGAGTGTGATAAGTAAACCACTTATGACACTTAATCTATACCTTAAAAACATACTATGTGATAGTATGATCGCATTTGGGTATTCACCACCTGCGTCACTTAAGAGTACTAAGATATGTTCTTACTACGGCTTAAGGATTACATGGTGAACATATGGATTTCAGTGAATGATGATCATGATAACGTAACTTCATGAGGATTGTTATCATTCACACATGATTAACATAATGTAATAAGACAAGTTCTTATTCAACTTTGTTAATCATATGAGAACAATCCCACATTGAAGCTTTGGGATCATATGGATGACAGTGAATGATGATCATGATAACGTAACTTCATGAGGATTCTTATCATTCACACATGATTATCATGATGTAATAAGACAAGTTATTATTCAACTTTGTTAATCACATGAGAACAATCCCACATTGAGGCTTTGGGATCATATGGATGACAGTGAATGATGATCATGATAACGTAACTTCATGAGGATTCTTATCATTCACACATGATTATCATGATGTAATAAGACAAGTTCTTATTCAACTTTGTTAATCACATGAGAACAAATCCCACATGGAGACTTTGGGATCACACGGCGGGATAGAGGTAAATCGGGTGCATTGGAATCTGATTACGTGAGGATCACAATGGACTCCTTTTAGTCTCTATATGTTGCATTGAGATTTCATTACAAACAGTTAACTAGCACTTTTAATAATTAAAAGTGAAACAACAGTTAACACACAGGCTATAGAATAATACAAGGAACATATTTAATAAA
Organism: Mikania micrantha; assembly: GCA_009363875.1. Taxonomy (NCBI): domain Eukaryota; kingdom Viridiplantae; phylum Streptophyta; class Magnoliopsida; order Asterales; family Asteraceae; genus Mikania; species Mikania micrantha. The sequence goes on along the minus strand of CM018689.1, from coordinate 48,800,788 downwards.
TCTAATATCCTTAACATATAAAAGAGTTATCAATACCTCGGTTTGATGACTATAACTCTATCATTATATTATTCTATACATGAGAGCACAGGTGATCAAAGATGAGATAAACATGGGTATTGAGAATGGAAATCAATAGTTGTATTGCAAGTAGTGTAGAGTTCTAGTGGTGATGTGGTGGGATGTTGGCTAGGGCTTAGTTCCCTTACATATGCCCTATATATAAGCATCACTGCTAGGATAATATAGTACTTGTAAATGTAACTATTGAGATGCCATTGTGTGAACAAGTGAAACAGTCAATCATACAAGTAACATATTTATCATTGTGAATGTGCATGTGAAGGAATCAAGGTTTTACATTAACTTACTTATGAACTCACCAACCTAGTGTTGACTTTGTTTAAATACATGTTTTCTTAGGTGATGAACAGGGGTAGCTACTATTATGCAAGGACTAGCTAGTGGACTTTTAGAAGACCTAGCTTACTTTTGATTGCATACTTTTGGGATGACAGAACATTGAATCACTTTTGTATATCTTGTACATATACAAGATATAAACTCATTGATTCTTTTGATTAGATTTACTTGGTTAAATTATGATGGATCAATGTAATTTAAATTTGTAATTCTATTTCATGTCTTGTTAGCATTTCTCATTTATATCTCATGTGCTATGTAAACAATCTGATCTTTTGATTATCACTCATGATATCGCGCCCCAGGAACCTTCCGTCCGACGGGAAAACACGATCCGTTCCCGCCGGCCTGGGGTGTGACAGTCACCCATCCTGGATTGCTGTCACCTGAGCACGCTTAACTGTGGAGTTCTCCTCTCATCCACTACCATTAAGCCCCAAAACGCGTTGTTGGTATAAGAGGTGGATTATTACATATGAACCAAAGATCTCTCCTGTCCACGGCCGATGTGAGATTTGCCTAAGGTGTCACAGTTTACCTGCGCTTTGCGGCGGAAATTCCTTTACGATTTCGAATATCATGACGCAGATAAAATCCAGTATATCAAAGTGCAGACATCTGTATTTTGACAACCGTTGTGACATGTTTTTATATTTGTATTTTGACAAACAAAATTGTAACCCATATCACTCTACCAATATGAGTATTTGATCACGATATAACATATATACCATTTTTTGCGGCGGTTAAATTTATAATTTTTTAACTTGCATCAAATTTTTTTGACGCGGTCCATTTTATTTTTCGAAGCGATCCTCCAAAAAATAAATTTATTTTTAATAGCGATTCGGTCCTTTTTTTGAAGCAATTCAAGTTTATTTTTCCTTTTTTTTAAGCGGTTGAATCACTTTTGCAGCGGTCTTACATTCGAGTTTTATCAGACATTGGTTACATAAGACAAAAGCGTATATTTTCCACTATTGTTTTGATGCCCCTACAATGCCGCCCCACTAAAATTGTACAAAAAAAATTGAGCCATACCGCTATGCTAATATGGGTATTTAATCACGATAAAGGTGATAATATCGCAAACATCAAAACACATATAAACAATCGACTGCAACGACTGTCATTCCATTCGCCATATTTTTTTAATAATATTAATATTGTATAATTATTACTATTCTTTAGTTATTATTGTCATTTAATTATTATTATTATTAAAATATGTATTGTCAGAAGTATTTTTTTGACTAAAAATTAAAGATTGAGTCATACCGTCTCGTCGTGGTGACAAAAGGACTGATTTTGCAATATTTGAAAATTTAAAAGACTGATTTTGCTATTTTGAAATATAAAGGACTATCTCTGAAATGTTGTGTAAACATAAAGGACCAAACGTACAATTTACTTTTATTATTATTTAATTATTATTAATATCATATGTAATTATTATCTAACTTAACTATTATTAGGAAGTAAAATAATGTCCGAAGGACTCGAACGCCGGTCAACAACGTAGCAGCCAAATTAATAATCTTCATTTGCCAATTCACTTACAAGACGAATGTGTGTTTTTCCAAAGCATATGATATATGTTTAGAAAAATATTGAAATAAAAAAATATTATTACGGTTCATCGTAATCATTACGTTTGTAAAATGTTTATAGAGCAATTGTAAAAGCCTTTCTATCTATAAGCAAATAAGCATATGACAAGTATATAACAAGTATATGACATATATGTTAAAGGTAAAGATGACCATTATACATGTTTAATTGGGTTTAACAAACTCACTCTTGTTCTTTCTTTGACCTTTGATCAAGTGTTGTCTTCACTAGCCATTTCTCTAATCCAATACTAATAATTGCTACACCAATCATTTCTTGGAAAGAGGGCCGGTCCAATGAGTCAAGCAATTTAAGGAAGAACTTAGGGACCCAAAAAATATAGGGCCTCTAATTTTTTAAAAATCTTTTATATGTAGTAGGGTTTTTTTTTTTGGTTCGGTGGGTTTTTTTAGCTTGTGGCTATGAAAGAAGAAAAGATTCAACAAAGGCCCATATAAAAAGCCTTCTAATATTAAATTGAAGAAGATATTTTAAAAAAAAATGATTTTAACATTGTATTAAAAAATTATGTTTAAAAAACTAGGAAAATAAATTTAATCTAAATATTTTATAAATGCAAAGATAAACAATTTTTTTAACTCCATATATAAACTTTTATTTATTATTATTATTCTCAAGCCTAGATATAAAAAGAAGGGTTTTTAACGTAACCGTTTAAGGGTCTCGACTTTTTATTCTACTTAGGGACTCCAAAATGGTTGAGTCGGCCCTGCTTGAAAAGTAGTGATCACTTTATACAATGTCTCATCATTCAAAGAAAGTGATTCCTTTCTCCACTAGTTACAACAAGTGATTAATTTTACGCTTTTTCATTAATTGAAGACATTGAACACCTTAAACACATTATGTCAACATAGTATGTCTTATGCTTTTATTCAAGTGTGCACTAATTCTAGGTAGTGCACTCCAGCCTAATCTCGCAAGTCACTCTTTAGAAAAGAAAAAAAAATCGCCTTATAATAATTTAAATTTTACTAGGTAGTGATCATATTGACACTTTTCACTTGTTGGGTGTAGTGAAGAAATACAAATGCAACTCAAGACATGCATGAGACTCATCATACTTGCCTTCCTTTTCAAATCATACGAATATGGAAAATTGTAATAACAATTCACTTGTTTAGTTTAATAGCTAAAAAGGTGATTGAAAAGATTGGAAAAAGACCAATAGTTATACGACAAGACAAGACAAATAGATGGAAACTATCCCTCAAATGGTTGATCATTCAATCGACCCTTTGCTCGTAATTTTCTTGTGCACCTTAGATGTTGTTTCCATGAAGAATAATTATACAATTTCTAACTTTAAAAATAATTGAACATAAGAATTTGCATAAATATCTATATTGTAAAATTTTAATACTTTTGTATACATACCTTTCAATTGAATAAATGAATAAATCATTTTCTAAATTTATTAGAATTTACAGAATAGTTTAAAAAAGTTTTTAAAAATTTTTTAAAAAATTTTAGGAATTTGAAAAGATTTAAATCCAGTTAGATTGCAAAAAAAACGATCTGATATAATATTAATATTATTATTAAAATCTAATTAAGGATTCTATCTACAGATTTAAACATAAAGGACACAAAAGACTATATATTAGCTAAACGGTTAAACCATTGAATAATTATAATCCGATTATTCATGATATTTACCATATATGATAAAATAATTTTTCTGATGACTTTTATTATTACTATAGTCTTTTGTGTCACACCCCCAAATTCCCATTTGTGGTGTTAATCCACGTGGGTGTGACGTGGCCAGGATCACAGCTTATGGTCATATAGAATGACTCTGTATGAGTTACACAATCACACAAATTTGTAAAACAAACATGTTTTCAAAATAAAGCAGCGGAAATGTTTTCATATCATAAATAAACAAAGTTTGCAGTGGAACGAAATTGTATCAGACACTACATAGTTCAAAGTGTTTTAAAACAAAGCAAATGCACACAACAGCCTAGGACACGAGTCTATATGCCAGTCAGACTCTTTAGTGCTTCCAAGTGCGCATCCTAGCGTATGCTCCATTAGTTACCTGAGAATACATGCGAAAAGTGTCAACTAAAAAGTTGGTGAGTTCACAGGTTTAGCAAGTCTGAAAAGTAAACAGACATATACTGGGTATGTTAAGTTTTGTTGTTGGATACTACGATCCGTGGAGTGTGTCAGTTCATCTTACCGAAACTAGACTGTTCCCGTTTGCCTCCGCAGGTCATCGCTGAACCCGCATTCCCATCGAAATTACACTCGTTATGACTTCCAGTCAACATTGGTGCCGAGTGGGGTTAGTCAAACCCAGTAGTACTACGTAATTACGACTCGTTTGATACACAACTAACGGTAAGGATAAGTGAGAACTTTAAGCGATAATAGTTACACTCGAAAATGGTTTTCACAACATACCAGTCATACATCTAAAATAGTTGCATAGTATTCTCACCCCAAAGTTAAGTAAAAACAGTTAAAAGTAAAAGTGGGGCTGTAAACTCATCTGAGTTTGAGTAAAGTGATGCGCGTTCGTATCGGAACGGTGTAGCTCGCCGGCTAGTAATTACCTATATCACATAGGTGTTGTAAGTTTGTGTGTTCATACACGTGGGTCTCACAGGACCGTATTAGTGTTTAACCACTCCAAGTTGTTATGGGGGTCGAGTTGACCGTGTTTGACCTAACGACCCGTTGGTGACGATTTGGATCAAGTGTTCGTGTAACGTGTGGTTTAGTGTCGTGTGAAATGTGCGGATACCAATAATCACTTTCGTGAGGAAACTTACTAGTTATAGTAAGTTTCTATTTCAGGAAAGTTTATAATTCAAGCAAGTCATGTAAGAAATTATAATCCGATTATTCTAATCATGCATATTTATCCTAAGTGAGCATGTTATCACATAACACATAGTTACACTTAGTTGGTTTAGCATGGTTTGCACATAAGAGTTACCATAATTAGAAAGTTGCATAAATATACAATTGTGACTAAGTCTAAATACCAATCTCATCCTAATATCATCATCTTAGTCTTAAATAGCCATTAAATCATATTTATTACAACAAACATGATGCCATTTATAGACTTTGCAACAAAAAGTTACTATTTATAGTAATATTCATATAAATCATACATTTGTTGCTTCTAATCATTCTAATACATCAAGAATCATCATTTTAGTTTCAAATCATCATTTTGAACATAACTTATAGATCTAAACATGCAAATGTGGTTATTTCATCAAGAACACACGTTTTGTAACATTAAAGTTACTAAAATTAGTAATAATCACCAAATGATCAAATCTTGACACAATCAATCATTCTAACCTTGCATATCATCATCATTAACACTCATAACAACATTTCAATATCCACAAATGTGTAAAACCACCTAGATCATTCATGCATGTTGCTAAAACCATCATTTTAGCTACTATGACCATTCTATCATAACAACATCATCATGGAATGTAAAGATACATCATCTAATCATCATGGATCATCAAATATCATGTAAACATCATCAAACCCAGAACTAAACTTCGTGTATGTGCAGGGTGCTTGCATGTGTGTTTAAAGTCATGCATGTGAGTGTAAAGGTGAAGAAAGAGTGTTTTGGGTATAGAACTACCTTCTAATGTGTCAAGAACTCCTGAGATGATGATTTCTTTGCCTCAACAGCTTCTGGACAGCAGGTTCTTGCAAGAATGAGATGGTTATGGTGGTGGTTTTGAGCTCCAATGGGTCTTCAAGCTCTTAATCTTCAAACCTTCAAGCTTGAAGCTTTAATGGAGGTCTCCAATGGCTTCCCAAGGGTCAAATCAAAGTGTTTCAGAGAGGAATAGTCAAGAGTTGGTGTGTAGAACCGGAGAAATGATGAGGGTGGTGTTAATAGGCATGGTGGTCTTGATTTTATAAAGATTTGTCGTCAGGACTCCGTCGCGTACCGCGGTGGATGGTTAAAAGAAGCTTCACGTACCGCGACGGATTTCGGGAGTCAAACCCCCGCGATGCCTGTCGCGTACCGCTATAAATCCTCCTGTTGGTCCCTCGCGTACCGCGACGGGTCCCAGAGAAGCCCAATAAGCCTAATTTTGTTGTTTCGAACCGATTTTCGCGTATTTTTCGATTACGATCGTTGTTTCGAGGCATATGAACATCATTTCTCCTATTTTAGGTTCCCTAGTACCTAAGTGTTGTGCAAGTGGACTGTGGTCTGTGTAATTCACCAACGTTCGTTATTCAAGACACGTGCGTTATGTTTTGCGATAATTCCTTGAATTATCGGTGCGTTTGGTTTGTTGTGCCACGTGTCACACTAAATAGTAATGATTCTAGTGCCACGTATGCAACAGTAATTCATATTATTAGTTAAAATGAAGAAATTGCTAACCTGAAAATTCCGAGGTGTCACATTTTGGTCATAAAATAATCATCAGTATCTAAAACGAGTTTGTTGCACAATTTATTATGAGTTTTGATATTCATACATCACCCTATCATCTATACATCATACTTGAGTCAAATCAATCACATTATACTTACATATCTTTTGTTGACACGTAATTTTTAAATATTTTTATCATTAAAAAGGACAAAAAAGTTATGTTATTGATACATTCTACAAATATCAATAGTCTTTATTATTTATACGTGGCTGTACTCTAACCCTAAGTATAAGACTACTCCCATTCACAACTAAACAACCAAAACTATTTATTAAAAAATTAATTTCTTTCTCTTTCACCTACATAACCAACTAAACTTAATTTTTTCACCCTCATTCACAACCAACCCTAACACAATTAAATGATCCATTTATAATTTGACAAGTGTCCAAAAAATCCAAATTTAACAAGCTTTATCCAAAAATAATAATTAAAAAATGCCCAACCTGTTTGTTGGTTTTGGTCGTTCCAGAGAACAAATCGTGACTTAGGATTGCAAACAAATTATTTTATCTTATTTTTTAAATACAGGTGGCAACCAACCCAAATTTAAGGTGCTGTTTGTTTTTCCATAAAAGAGCTTCTAAACCTCTTTTATCTGCACTCTGCAGACCACGGGCAGATGAAGGGTGTTTGTTTTTTCGCAGACATTTCATTAAAAAATGTCTGCGAAACCTCTTTTTCTTGAAGACATGGAATACCCACTTCTAACATCTTCAAACCTCTTCTAGGTTAAAATCAATCCACCTCTTTTTATTCCCGTCGCCCTTCCTTTGATTTCTTCCCGTCGCCCCCATCTTCTTCCACAATCCATCTGCCATCTTCTTCCAAAAATCAAGCCACCACCGCCACCCCACCGGCGCACCACCGGCGCCCCACCTGCGCACCACCTGCGGCCCACCTGCGCACCACCGGCGGCCCACCTGCGCACCACCGGCGCCCCACCTGCGCACCACCGGCGCAACACCTGCGCACCACCGGGAAACCACCTGCGCACCACCGGTATTCTTCTTCTTCTTTTGAACAAGTTTGATCTGTTAAGAGCTAGATTGCTTCTTCAAACTGTTTTTTTTTTTGGAAATCAAAGTCAGTGTTTTGATATTGTTGTGTTGAAATAAAAAAAAAGTTTAATTCTTGATATGATTGTTGTGTTGAACAAGTTTGATTTGTTTTTTTTTGTTTTAACAGTTCTTGATGTAACTATTGTTCATAGATTTATGTATACATACAGATTTTTGGTATTTGTTTTTTTTTGTTTTAACAGTTCTTGATGGTTCTTGATGTAACTATCAGTTTTTTGGTATTCTTGATGGTTCTTGTTGTGTTATAAAAAATCAGCATATTTAAATTTCAGGTTAATTTAACAGTTTGCAGATATTAAAAAACAAACAGTCTTCTTGCTGCAGATTGCAGACCTTTAGTCCACCTCTTCTGTTGCAGATGTGGTCCGCAGACTGCAGACGTTTTACCTCTTAAAAAACAAACAACACCTAAGTCATGAATGGGAAGAGTCTAAGGGGAATTAAACGTTTACCTTTCACTTACTTTGCACCAGCTGGAAGTCCGTAACACACACTTGTGGTTGTTTCCGGTGCGTTAGAAACACAAGGAGCAGCAACCGCTCTTCTCCGGCGAGCTGTAACCGCGCGACAGCCTACCCCTTCCGGCGACGGCAAGGGTAAACACCTCCTATGGTCCTCAATACACCTAGACCTGACCATGATGGTGGTTGCTTCTTGTCACTGTTATCTGAGAAACCCAACCGTGCCCGTCACGAAACCTTCGCGTAAGGAAGCTCCAACAGAACCCGCGGCTAAGGTTCTACTCGAGTTACGCATAAGGACGAGTCATGACCACCACAATTTTGAGGACACAGATCGATTGTGGATCTGTGTTTCCAGTCTGTCAAAAGGTAAGAACACACCATCGTGTTCATAGATCTTTGATTTCATTCGTTTCTACAGTTGTATGTTTTGAGTTGAGTAGGTTAAAGCTCTGATCTAGTTCTAGAATCTAATTTCTTGCTCGTGTTTGACCAGATCTAAGATCTTGAGCTTTTATGCATGTTGATGGGTGATGAAATGGGTCAGATCTAGTGAGTCGGCAATTGTTCGAGCCATTTCCTACAGACCTACACTCACAGGTTTCGGTCAAAGAAAGGCGCGCCGGTTAATTGGTCAACAGGCAGAATACGTCATCAGAAATGCTTGCAATGAAAAAAGTCAAGTTAATAGACGTATACAATGAACCGGGTGTTTGTAATCAGATTCGTCTATGCAAACTGATTCGAAAGGTATACCTACACCGAATCCTTTATCATGTTTAACTTCGACTCATGTGCTTGTATGAAACTAAATCTCGGCTATAAACATAACAATTATTAACCAACAATAAATAATATAAGTTATTAATCTGCAGAAGAAATAATTATTAACATAAATTGGATCCATTAGTTAAATGAGTCAAGTGTAAAGAGCAAAGAATTAGAATTATATATGGGAATGATAAACCCAACAAATGTCTTTATATACTTGATGGACGATCGATCGAGTAGTTGTATAAAATAAATATAGATAAAAGTTGGATATTTTTATTAATTTGTTATACTATTTAATTGAAGCAGCAAGCTTATTATCAATACTATACACCTGATTAGTAAATTTTATGATTGATATTTTGTTTATACTATATAATTTTAACTTATGGTAATCAGTAAATATATATGTAGACCAAAAATATTGTTGTAATTGTTTTATAAGAAAATGAACTTTTTACAAAATGATCTTGTAAAAATAATTTAGTCTTTTTACATGTGTTTTGTATAAAAATAGTTAAATTAGTTAAAACAAAATTAAAATTTTTAACTAATGCTAAATGTCAAAAAGAGTTTCATGACAACTACTTAACTTCAAGTGGTCAATAATCACCACATCCCCTTCTAATTTTTCTGAAATAACATAAGTGGTAACAATTACACAAATAAGTTTACCACATTACCAAATTAAATATTTAAATAAATGGAAAACATGAACGTTATAAACAAATCCAACTTTTAATTCATAATTTTTTATATGCATTAATATAAATCTAAATTCAAGTTAATTTAAGTGTGTTAAAAGAATATTAAAAGAATAAGTGTACTTTAATTAAATTAACTTTTATCATATACATTATGTAAAATTTTTAACACATAGTTGAATAAAAAAATTTAAGAATCAGAACATAATTTATAATTACTACATCAAATTTTTTTAACATATTTTGACACCTGTATGTATCAACAAATTGTATTATATTTTATTGAACCTATATAAACATGGGCATATTAAATTATTATATACACATGTTGTTTGTTTACATAGCTTTTTGTTAGTATATATGTATATATAACATGTTATTTTTTAATCCGTGTAGAACACGTGATTTTAACCTACTATTTGCTATATATACATAGGGGTGTTCAAAAAAATCCGTATCCGAATCCGAAATATCCGAAAATCCTATCCGAAATATCCGAAAGTCCGGATATCCGGAAATTCGGATTCGGATAGTAATTTTGAAAAAATTCGGATAGTTCGGATATCCGAACTAGTTATTTTTTTCGGATATTTTTCGGATATTCGGATATTTTTTCGGATATTTAGGATAGTTTTTTGGATATTCGGATAGTTTTTCGGATATTTTCAGATTTTCGGATATCTGGATGCATTTTTTTAATTTTTTTTCCTTTTTTTTAGAGTTCGGATATCCGAATCCGATAGTGAAAACCACTATCCGAAATTTCCGGATATCCGAATTTGAACACCCCTATATATACACAACCACATTAATATCATCAATGCAACACACATAACAAAGTTTGTAAACGCCTTGGATCTGCAGGTTAACTTCTTTCGATGTTTTCCTTATCTATTCCGTTGCAAGTTAAATTTCAACAAAATTAAAAAATCAAATATATTAAAAAAACGAAAGAAAATGTCATTGGAGCAGAGTTGGCAGGAATGGCGAAAGACAAAATTGAGTAAAAAACAATTGATAGTAGGAGAAGGATATAAAACAGACATACGACAATATCAAGAATCAATTCCAAGTGACGCAAATAAAGACATGGTATTAAAATTAACTATGTTAGGTGGGAAATTAATTATGTTAGCCGACGAGGTTGATCTAATATCCAACTTAAAACATATATATATAATGACATGAAAGATGAAAAAAAAAACTCTTTAACATGTATGTTTCTATGATTATTTTGCGACTTACCAATATAAAATAGTTGCAATTCTCCCAAAATACTTTCTACAATAAAAAAATAGGTTTTGTATAAAAAAAATCAATTTTGATGTGATTTAACGTGAACCACGTATTTATTTTCAAGATTTAAAATAAATGGTACAGATAAGGTCTAAAGGTTTCTTTTGAAGATCGAGTTTTCAAATTATACAATTCACATACACACACACACATATATATAGGGTAATGATCTGTTGTTAACCCTCCTTATTGTATTAACCCGAAATAACTCACCAAGATCAACCCGAATCTTTTATTTTTTTCCCTCAAAATCTTTGTTTTACAAGTACAAGAGTATGTTCTTTTATGTGTTTGTGCAAATTCTTTTTCGTTTGAGATCCTACATCACTTACTGCCTTACAGTACTCTCAAACGAAAAAGAATTTGCACAAACACATAAAAGAACATACTCTTGTACATGTAAAACAAAGATTTTGAGAAAAAAAAACAAAAGATTCGGGTTAATCTTGGTGGGTTATTTCGGATTAATACAATAAGGGTGGGTTATTATAGGATGCCAATCCTCTCTCTCTCTCTATATATATATATGTATATATATATGATGGATAAGAAAAAAATATATAAGTACTCGTTTCACCCATGTTACATTTCGGTTTTTTGTATTATACACTGTAAAAATATCATTTTGTAATATATGTGTAACAAGGCTATGAATTTTTATTTTTTTTATTATCCTATAATAGCACTAGGTTATAGACCCGTGAATTACACAGGTTTGTGAATAAAAATTATGTATTCAAAAATTTATATAATTAAAATAATAATAGAAGTTATACATTTTTATATTAAAAAAATTTAAAAATAAAAAAATTTAAAAAAATGTTCATAATATATGCGTATTTAAATGTGTGTATGTATAACATTAAACATGAATGGTAATTATTATCATACTATTAATTAATAACATTAATTAGTGTATTTATGTAAACAATATATGTTATTAATTACATTAATTGTAAGTTTTCATATTTAAATTAAAAAATAAATATTTATTTTTGAAATAATAAGAGAATGCCATGTGGCATTTTATGGAATCATTTATTAGTATAGGAAGATATGTTACATGCTTTAACAAAAGGAAAAAAAACTGAAGTTTTTATATTAAACCGAGTTTCTCAGCTTAATTAGATTTCTAGTATTTTCATTCCCTATATATTATATGTATTGATGTGTCGTAACTTACACATTTTTTATTAGTTTATTTATTCTTATTTTAAACAACTTATATTATATTGTTAGCTTCATAACTTTGAAAGACAAAAGAAGCTACACTTATCCCCTCATGTGGTAAAATGGGACAAGATGATACAACTAGACATTTGAGACGTTGGTCGAGGATGGACGTTTATCCCATTTCTACCGGTTTCTTTTGTCTTTCAAAGTTATGAAGCTAATAATATAATATAAGTTGTTTAAAATAAGAATAAATAAACTAATAAAAAATGTGTAAGTTAGGACACATCAATATATATAATATATAGGGAATGCAAAAACAATAACATACCCAGTGAAATCCCACTTAGAAGTAGGGTCTGGGATTAATATAAACCATTCTTATTGTGAAAATCATTCTTATTGTGAAAACCATTCTTAAAAAAAATAAGAATGGTTTTACATAATTTAAAAAACCATTCTTATTGTGAAAATCATATAAAAAAAACGCTTTTTTTTTTTGAAAATTTTTTTACAGGTTTGTAACACTATTGGGCACATTTTTATAAAAAAATAAAAAAAGCGCGGACCATATATTTTTTTTAAAAAATTTTATAAAACCAAGTAAATACATGTGATGATGACATGGAGTGATGAACACATTATTTTTAAACTAGTAGCATTCCAACTCAGATTTGTCAAACGCACAACAATTTTCATACCAATATGCACAAACTAAAGTGCATCACGAGTTTGGATGAACACATTTTTATCTTTGTCTAACTACAATTTATTTAATGTTTTTTTTTGGTATATAGATGCTTGTTGGTATTTGCAACAATGACATGCATATAAGCAACTAATAAAATTGCTATAGGAAAATTAATTCAACTTTTAAAGCAACAAATTGTCAATTGTACAATAGTGCATCAATGTGTGGCATTCAGCCTTGTTATGCCTTTGAGCGAGTTATAATGCACTGAAGACTTGCCTAAAGCAATAACTATCCCTTCATTTGAAGATTCAAGTTTTACAAATTTATAGTTTGTTTCGAGTTTTACAAATTTGTGGTTTGTGTTTTAGTTTTGTATATCAATTTTTATTAATTAATATTATCATTCTTACTGTTATTTTTTTCTATGATTAAACGCCTAAGGTCGATGGAATTGATAGGTAAGCAATATATGATAAAATGATTTTGACAACAGGGGTAGCTAGTCGTCATTAACATTGAAAGTAGTGATGATTTTGTACATCACAAGACGATAAATTTTACATGATTAGATTTTTCTTTTGGTAATGACAAGATTTTCGCGACCTAAATTTATTCCAATTAATGGTATATAGTTATTACATGTTTGCATTTATATGCATCTTTTTTTTTCAATTTGGCAAGGCAACCTTTAATAGCATTCACATGAAAAAACACTAAACCATTGTGTAACAACGGTGAGTTATGGTTGGTAAATGAAGGAGATAATGTTTGGATCATCAGAAATTTGTTTGAGGGAGAACAGGTGAAATCATTGATACGCTACAATGCCAAGAAAGATAAAAACAAAAAGATAATTGCAATATAGCGAAAGAAGCTTACTACATTGTCATATGTAATGTATCACAACCTTTTCCTTTGATGATAAACTACATATTGCTTACGCGTCTTGCAATTGCAAATATAGATACAATTATACGGTGTCTAATATCTATGCAAATGAAAATAATATGTACATAATTTGAAGTTGCAAGGCGTGTTAGAGATGTATGATTTTATTACAGAAGGGAAAGACCGTACATTCCGTAGTGGGGTAGTATGCTTCTCTTGCTAGATTTCAATTGTCTTTTTTAGTTTTTATCTTTCTTTGCATGATAGCGTATCCATGCTTTCCCCAGCTTTATTTAACAAATTTATGATAATCCACACATTATCTGCTTTCTATGAGCAACCATAGTCTATTATTGTTGCATAGTGGTTTAATCTTTTTTCATTTGATTGATATTCAAATTTAACTTGACAAATTAAAAAAAAATGTTGCCTATAAATGCAATCATGTTATAACAATCTACCATTAGTTTGAGTAAATTTGAATCGAACAAATCTTATCTTTATATAAAGAAAAAAGTTTCAATCATGTAAGAACTACCGTCTAATAACATACAAAATCATTGTTACTTTCAATGTTAACGACCACTTGCACATGGATGACCACCCATGTCAAAGTCATTTCATCATCTATGCACACCATTGCATACCCAACCCATCAGTGCTACCACTTTTGAACTTTTTATCATAGAAAAAACCAAAAAAATAATGGTAAAAATGATAATATTAATTAATGAAAGTTGATACACAAAACTACGATACAATCCATAAATTTGTAAAGCCTAAATCTTCAGGGTGAAAGAATAGTTATTGCTTAAGACAAGTCATTACTCATTTGTGCATCATCACTGGCATAACGGCTCAACTATCCTACATTGATTCAAATACACTAAAACACCACATAAAACATTTTCAAACACACTAAAAAGAGCCAAATTTAATTTTTTTAACCCTATATGCCCTGTAGTGGTCACTACGTGGCGTATTGGGCCTGACACTGATAGAGAATGTCTGACTCGTTTAAGGTTGTCAGGTCAGTGGTCAAAACGCCCCGTAGTGACCATTACGGGACGTATGAGTGGCGGCCGGGGTGTTAAATATGTTCTGGGGTGTGCAGATAACCCCTCCTTTTTTTCATGTTTATAATAGACGTACGCATCGCTAATCGCTTTCTGCTGCTCGATCCAGTTTAATACCACCACTTATTCTCTCTCTCTCTCTCTATAACCACTCTCTCTTTCTCTCTCCAATCATATATACCAGCTGGATGCCTGGATGTGTATATCGCTTTCTCACATTCAAATCTCGCTCAAATGGCTAGTACTATTCTAATACGTCGTCGTTTATCTTCATCTTCTGTTGCATTTCTATCCTGTAAGTCATCAACTTTCCTTCGATCTTCAACTATCACAGATTCCTTCGAATAATGTGATTTTTCAAACATATTATGTTAAATAACATAAGGAACTTTCAAATGTAATTTCATATCCTTGTCTTACGGCTTGCATCATATAATCACTGCATACAACGACAAGGATATGAAATTACATAAAACGACAAGGATATGAAATTACATTTGAAAGGTCCTTATGCTATTTAACAAAATATGTTTGAAAAATCACATTATAAGAAGGAATCTGTGATAGATGAAGATCGAAGGAAAGTTGATGACATACAGGATAGAAATGCACCTAAAGATGAAGATGAACGACGACGTATTAGAATGGTACTAGCCATTTGAGCGAGATTTGAACGTGAGAGAGCAATATACACATCCAGGCATCCAGCTGGTATATATGATTTGAGAGAGAGAGAGCAGTTATCGAGAGAGAGAATAAGTGGTGGTATTAAACTGGATCGAGCAGCAGAATGCGATTAGCGGTGCGTACGTCTATTATAAACATGAAAAAAAGGAGGGGTTATCTGCACACCCCAAAACATATTTCAACACCTCGGTCGCCACTCATACGCCCCGTAATGGCCACTACGGGGCGTTTTGACCACTGACCTGACAACCTTAAACGAGTCAGACATTCTCTGTTAGTGTCAGGCCCAATACGCCACGTAGTGACCACTACGGGGCGTAAAATGTTATAAAAAATAAATTTGGCTCTTTTTAGTGTGTTTGAAGATGTTTTATGGGGTGTTTTAGTGTATTTGAAGATGTTTTATGGGGTGTACAAATATACTACTTTTGTTTAAAAATATAGTAGTTTTGTTTAAAGCTTATTTTTTATATTTAGCGACGTATCTCTCGTTACGTTTATTTTTAACCCAAGTAAAAATGGGTGATTTTTGTTTCAAACTTGTTTTTATTATATTTTACGGTCTCTCTTTTTGTTATTTTTTTAAACACATGTTTTTTTGTTTGTAAAAATCTAATAGTTTTGTTTAAAACTTGTTTTTTTATATTTTACGGTCACTCGGTTCGTTTATTTTTAATTGTTTTTAAAACTTCTTTAAAACTTTTTTTAGAGTCAAATCTTTTTAAATTACATATGTTATTAAGTTTTGAAATTTAAAAATATTTTTAATAATAATTTAAATATATTAATTAACTAATATATAAATGATGTTATTTGTCTAAACATATTGATTTAACAGAATAACCTAATAAATAATGCATCAACAACCAAAATATATTTAAATAATAAACACGCATCACCAACAAAAACAACCAAATATATACAAAACAAAACATAAATACAAGTGTCTGTTTACACATAACAAATACAAATATAACTGAAAATACTAACAAACCATCGTGAGTTGGAGGTGGAGATGGAGGTGGAGGGGGAGGAGAATAATCTCGTGGCCGCGGAACTGCAGGGAGCTGGATACCCTAAGCATGAGCGTGGCTAAGCTTGATATGTGTCACACCCCGAGCCGGTTGGACGGATCGACTTCCCCGTCGGGCGGAAGGTTCTCAGGGCGCGATATCGTGAGTGATAATCGTGATGATCAGATCGTTTACATAGCATCAACATTGAGAATAACTAAAGCACAATATAACATTAACTAGGATTACAAAGTTAAATTACAACTGTTAATGTTTGATAATTTAACTAAGTAAACATATCAAAAGAATCAAATGGTTACTATCTTGTATCTGTACAAGATATCAAAAATGATTCACAACTTTCATCAAAACATGTGCTTTTCCAAAATCTACTAAGTCTTCTAATCGGGCATCCTAGTATGCATCCCTGAGCCTTAGCTTAATCTTGTACGTCACCTGAGAAAACATGTAAGAAAACAAAGTCAACACAATAGTTGGTGAGTTCATATAGTTTAATGGGTGAAAAATAGCTTTAGCAAACCTATTTCGGTAACAACCTTAATCTCATTAACATCACCTGTAATATCCAACTCGGTATGCTTATATATAGGGCTTATGTAGTGTCACACCCCGACCGACGGCGGAATACGTCGGGGCGCGAGTTTGACTGTTCATTAGCTCATGGTGCTATTATAACGTTTCGATATTTGATGCATCATTATTACAAATTAAATTCAACATTCATTAATTAATAAACAAACATTACATAACTTGAATCAAAGTATTACAATTGAAAAGTCTATACATTTGTTTCATTGTTTAAACTAGGTCGCTAAGCCTATCTTATGTCTTCATCATGCTTCCTTATCCTGTTACACATGTAAAATAGAGTTTGTCAACTATTTGCATAGTTGGTGAGATCATACACTAAGTTTAAATAATAGGTATAAAAAGGATGCAAACTATAGCCTAACTAGATATGTATCATAAGCATAGCATGAATACAAATTTGAATAAATTGAATGAATGAATGAATAACAATTGCTTGTGTCCAAACTAGTATCCTTACAACATGTTAATTCAAGTATGGCCATACTATAAATTAACAGTTATAATTCAGCCAGTTTGCTAGGTGTATTTTTCACCCTTTTCACACAATGACAAAAGCCAATGCGAAGATGGTATCTAACTCATCTTAGGCTACTAAGTACTAGATTGCTTGACTGGCAACACACATAGAATCACACATAGAATCAATACATTGTATAAGCCTAGCCTCTAACACATAAAGCTAACTAGTCTAAGGCTTGCATCATAGATTGAATGAATAATAGATTGAATAAAGTTTGAATAAGACATGTGTAACATCCCAAAAACAAAAATGTAAAAGGGAGTGTGAAGAAACTCACCTTAATGGTTCTCGAGGAAACTAGTATAATGAAGAAGAATCAAGATCAACAGTTGTATCAAACTAGACGCCCTGAGGATTGAACGTTCGTGGCTAGACAGCAGCTCAAAGGATCAAGTATACGATCCGAATGCAAACGTGGTTCAACCTAGTCAAACGAATGCAACAAGGATGGGTAAAATTTATGCTAGACATAGCTAAATGAACGGACATCATAGGCCGGACTCGTTGGCTTAACGAGCCTCTACAAGACTACACCAACTCTAAAGGCGACCTAAACAAGGCAACCTAAACAAACATAATGCCGACAACTAATAACCTAAGCTCAACTACTTAGACTAGAAAAGAAAAAAAAATAAATGAATAATGAAAAGAAGACACAAAAAAGAAAATTACCTCAAAGAAAACTTTACAACCGAGACGATCTCGAAGCGCAGCACCTCCTCGCCAAGAGCATAAAAAAAAACTACTACGTTCAACATCCCAATGGATGTTGAACTTGTAGAACCACCAAAATTAGGTTATTCTACTTGTTTATACTCAACTAGGAGTTGCAAAGCTATAAGGGACCAAGCAAGGATATTTATAGGTGTTTAAAGAGGAGAAATATTGGTTTCATGGGCGATGTGGGATGTGTTTTTATGCAGAATTCGCGTCTGGCAACTGTCAACAAACATCAAACTTGTTTTCGCGATTCCCGCTTCGTTATAACACCGTTTTGCGCACGGTTTTCGCCCACGTTCATCGTTTTCAGAGTACTATCATATGGAAGAGATTAATCCAACATTCATGGTGTCGAGAATTAGGTTTAAGCATTGGATCTTGGCGTGAATCAAGGGTTACGTTCTCAAACTTTTGTTTATGATTATTGCTTCGTTTGGGCTCGGTTTTTATTCACTGTTTGAATTTAGTTTCTTCTTAGTATACTATTATATCTAGAAGATTTGTGTGAGCCAAAATGTTAGTTCAAGTATGAGGAAATATTGGCTAAATAGTCACCCGAAAGCTATCGTATATCAAAACTACGAATACAACTATCCAAAGCATGTTATAAACTTTGTTTTATTATATACGAATATAATTATAATTCAAATAGAAAAGTGAAAAACCATGGGGATTACATGTAGGGTCGAACTTACCGTCCGCCCAGCCACCGTCCCACCACATACTAAATCACATATGACATTGTTATTAATGATAATTAAGCGTTTTGCCTACAACCCAATCCCGTCTTCGTCATAGCTTTTGCATACTGTTTAAAAGTCTACAGGTTTATAGCATTCACATAGTTTAACCCTTAAGTATATTGTACAAGGATAATAGTTTCACAACTAGTAGTTTAGCATTCACGAATCTCATGCATGGGTACAAGCTTTGCTCTAGCATAGTTTAGCATTTACGTAGCCCATGATTAGATACAAGCTTTGCTCTATCATAGTTTAGCCATTACGTATCTCATGAATTGATTCTAGCTTTGCATCAGAATAGTTTAGCATTCACGTATCTCATACATGTAGATACAAGCCTTAGAGCATAGTTTCGCATTCATGTATCTCATATATAGACACAAGCTTAGCATTCACATAGTTTAGCATTCACGTATCTCATGCATAGATACCAGCTTGCAATAGCATAGTTTTGGTAATTTCTTTACAACGTTGTTCATTTTTAAAAATACGTTTTATAAGTATCTAAAATACGTTCTTAAAATTTGACAGGGTTAACTTGAATATCAATCAAATGAAAAAACTACTAAACCGTTGTGTAACAATAGTGGGTTATGGCTGCTCAAAGGAAGTAGATAATGTTAGGATCATTAGGAATTCGTTGCCAAAAAGCTGAGGAAATCATGGATACGCTAGCATGTCAAGAAAAAATAAAAAGTAAAAAAGGCAATTGCAATCTAGCGAGAGAAGCCTACTACCCTGTCACATGTAATGTACACCGGCCTTTTCCTTATGTGATAAAACCAGGCATCGCTTACACGTCTTTGATGTCGACGGAGCTTAGCTAATAAACTAACTAAAAACCGACTCTAACCTAGACACAAAGTAATAAATCTAGACTCTCTAAAACCTAAGCTACCGACAGGCAAGTGTACCTATCGTATGTAGCAAGACAAAAGTAAGTCCGGATATCGAACCCACAGACTTCTACAGACTGGACTAACTAGACTCTATGACTTATCTATACACAATTTGTACTTAAGTAAAATTAATTAATAAAGGGGGGTTTTGCTAACAAAACTAAGAATAACTAAAAAGACACTTAGAATAAAAACAAACGAGCAACCAAAGACTAAATCAGAGAAGAAAAGAAGCACTACCTAGGCTTGAATCATATACATGCTTGACAAGGTTCTATCGGGGATGGAACTAATGTGATACCGGGATCTTATGATACTAAACTCAAAGGAAAAGTAGAGCACCCTCGACCTTTCTCAAGGATAGTCAACTAAGGTTCCTACAAGCCGTTAAACCACCGGATATATGGATTTCCCTCACAGGTCATCCAAATATTTATGAAATATCCACTAGATTATCTACCTCATAGCACGATAATCTCAAAACACCTAAGAAACAACTGTTAAACACTCTACCTCACGGCGCGACGGTCACAGTTCACTTAAATGCTAGGGATAACTTGGGTTTTCCTATTGGACTCGATAAACAAGAAATGATAGACATACTAGAAAGATCTTCTCACAAAGGTTCTAACTAGAAATCCAACATCCAAGACTCATCGACAACTTCTCACCTCACGGCTATTGAAGCAAGTTGCACATCTTAACTGTTTAAATCTTGATAAGACATTCCTATGAATCACTCGGCCTAAGCAACTCATCCACTAATTAAAAAACACACAGTAATTGATTCTAGCATGCACCTATTTTGCGACAGACAATCGCCAAGACACATGAGGAACATAATATCAATCATTCAACCATAAAAGATACACATACACATCCAATATTCAAAACCAAATCTTTAAATCATAAATCCATCACATCAAAATGTTCCAACACCGAATTAAACCAAAATCAAACATGCATAATCATCTAACCTAGATAGTTCTAAGAGTTTAGCCACTAAACATCATATGAAAACAAACCACAATCTGTTTAAAGTAAGAAAACATGAGAAACAAGAGAAACACAGTAAACCGATCACGTTACACCCTTCGGATCACTCGTCTAGGGCTTCCTGATGATCAAAATAAACTCCAATCTCGTTCTCTAGCTTCTGGTCGCCTCCTAGGTTGTCTCTGATCGTCCCAAAAACGAATCCCCCCGCCTCCAGCCGTTTTCCAAATCATAAACTTGAATTTCTGAATTTTTAACCCTGTCGCGTAGCGCGACATGTGTCTCCAAGCCCGTCGCGTATCGCGACGGGTTCCGCTACCCGACAAAATAGTCGGGTCAACCGGCATCAATAAGTGAGGGGTAATTTCGTCATTTCCACCTGTCGCGTAGCGCGAGGAGTTTAAAATCCAGAATTCTTCTTTCTTTGTTCTTGTATCTATTCTCGTTCAACCGTGTGACACCCGGCAATTTCAGGTAAATTGCAGCTCTTATATTCTTTACATTTCACATTCATACTTGTTGCATTTCATTTAATTACGTTTAATTAGATGAGTTGTACACAAACATCTACGAAACGATAATCATACATTGCACATTGGTTTTGGAAACCAAGTGTGGCAACCACAACACTAACACAAGACAATAGTTCGGAGAATTATTGAATTGTGCATCACACGTTGATTAGGATTAATCAAGCGTGCAAACACTTCGTTAGACACGAACGAAAACTATCTTAGATAATTCGAGGAATTATGGAAACAAACACACGAGTCTCACGAACGTTGGTGATCAATCAAACTTATGTGCTACTTGTATTATGTGCTCGAACGAGCATTAGATGCTTTGGATAAACGTTAGGAATCATGTATGAGCGAAATCGTTTCAACGAAATCGAAAAACATAGAAGTGGACTCATCGCGGTACGCGATGGTCCCTCGGCGAAAGGCTTCGCGGTACGCGAAGCAAACCGGGAGTCGAGACTCCCGAATTTCATCGTGGTACGCGGCAAACAATTTTGATCGGCCTCCGCGGTACGCGAAGGCCATGCAGATCAGATTTTCTTTAAAACCAACCCCATTTCATTTTATCCGGTTCTCTTGCAATTTTCACAAACTCTCTCGATCAAAACACTCTGAGCTCGCATTCTTAACCTCTGGAATCAACATTGAAGCCATCTACTTGCATTTCTTGGTGATTTGGAGCCATAGAAACACCAAGGAAAATCGAGGAGCTCTCAATCGACGAGGAGATCGAATCCAGCCATCGTAGCAGCTCTCCACCTTCTGTTTAACTTGAAATCAGTCTTCTAAGAGCTCCTAAGGTAGTTTTATATGTTCATCTTTAGTTAGATCATACATGCAATGGGTAAAAACCCACATGCAACTCCATGTGACCATTGTGCACGATTTCGTTGGAAATTTGTTGAGTAGATGCTATAGATTTACTGATTTTAATGTTTAGAAATTGAGTTTTGGTTAAGTTAGGTTCGATTTGTTGATGATTTGGTACACTTGCCATAAAAGGAAACTTTTATGTTACAAGTCTTGGAATTTTGATGATCTAGACATGTTAGACATGTCTAGATGTTGTTAAATGTATATTGGAGTGTTTAGAAACACATTGGGATATTTGATTTTGTCAAAAACTTGGTTTTGTATAAACTTACTAAAAATGGAAACTTTTAGAAATCAAAATAGGGCTTTTGATGTTTTAAAGTGTTTTGATGAATTTGGGTTATTGGAATATGTTTAGAAATGGTTTTTAACATATTTGGAAACTTGGATTTGTAAAAACGAGTTTTTAAACGGATACTTTCCAAATAAGGAAACTTTATTGGGCAAAACGGCATAAACAGGGATTTATGCGAAAACAACATGTTCTAAGGGTTTAAATGTATTTTATAAACATCTTGGAAGTTAGTGCTTTTATGAAATGAGATTTCATAACTACACTTTCCTAAATTGGAAACTTTCTAAAAATAGCAACTTATGTGTTAAGAGTCATATGATGCATTTTGGTGTCCTATGTGCATCAAGGCACATGAGCACAACAATCGTGTCACCAACGATTCGTCGAGTCTCACAAGTCAACACACACATACTCGGTTGAGCACACCGACACTTGGAGTTGTATGGGATACAACCCATCACAAAACACATACTTACACCTATACGATCATAGGTGCTTACTAGCAGGACAGCTAGCTTTCGCAGACGCGAACACCCTGTAAACCGGAACTGCTCTATCAGGTGAGTTCACGACCCCTTTTTACATTTTCTACCGTTGGGGGAGAAAACATTGCTTACAACTATTTTTGTACAACTTACACACTTTTGGTTATTTTTGTACATGCTAATATCGTATATGCATATGTGTGGCATTCATCCACAAAACTGATAAGTCCTCATTAAACACACCTCGAACCGTTAGTAGCGCGTGGCGCTTAGCGTGGTAATTCTGAATAGTACTATTTGGGCCTGACAAGCCCCACTGTTGCGAGCCGTATGGCCACCCCGACTGGAGGTCGGAACAGTGCATAATTGACCAAACAACATTTGCCATATCTTGGATGGATATGGCGGGAGGCAGCATGTTAGCTTCGGTTGCGAACCCGCATATGATATAAAACATATTGACTAGCTATCAATTGATATTGCATTGTATTGAAAAATAGACCTGCAAACTTTACTTTAAACATTTTGATGTTTACTGCTGATTACAAACCTGTGCTCTCACCAACCATTGTGTTGACCTTTTACTCGCATGTTTTCTCAGGTAACTAAGGCACGCGCACCAGGAATAGGATGCTAGGCCGGAGTCGCATGCATCTGTTTAAGTGTCTTAGTTTATCAAACATTTATTACCATTTGGTTGTTATGTAATGTTAATCAGCTTAAATCGCTTCCGCACTATTGTCACGTATCGTTTTGAAAACCCTTTTGATTTAACGCTTCCGCAACTATGAATGATTAAACTGTTTTGTTAACTTATACTTCACTTCCGCAACTCTGATATTACTAAACTGTTTTATCCAAATTATTGGATGTACGTACAAAATCAGACATATAGGTCTCGCATGTTGTGTGACCGGAGACTGCGATCCTGACAATCTGCCGCCGCTCGCGCCCCGGAAGGGACGGGATTTCTCGGGGTGCGACAGATTGGTATCAGAGACAGGTTATTGCGAATTAGGTTTGCATTTAGTGAACTTAGTCTATAACCACTAGTCTCCACACAACACATAGTGCTTAGTATTGTAGTACTTGCACACACGTTACATCTTTTCTGCATTACGTTCGTCACTGCACGTGACTACCCATGACGGGGAAGAGCCGATAGCTCTAACACGTTCTTTACAGTACCTACCGCACACACTACATTAGTCATTAGACAAACACTAACACGTATTCTCGCTATGAAGATCATGGCTGGAAGGCGTGGAGGACGCAGGAATGCAGGAGGACGAGGAAACATCAACCTTACTGCAGCTGAACTGAACGCGCTCATCAACGAGCGAGTTGAGGAGGTACTTGCTGCACGGGAAGCTGCCCGTAACCAAAACCCACTGAACCAAGGTGATGAATCTATTCATACTCACCTTGCATCACAATCACTTGTTTCCAATTCAACACGTTTAACCGATACTTAACCCAACTCTACACTTTACATATTTCAGGAGCAAATCCTAACCCACCTCTCTGTACGTTCAAGATGTTTCTGGACTGCAAACCTTACTCGTTTAGCGGCACTGAGGGAGCCGTTGGACTATTACGCTGGATCGAGAAGGCGGAATCGGCCTTTGCCATGAGCAATTGCAGGAACGAGGACAGGGTCAAGTTCGCTGCAGGGACATTCGAGGGAGCTGCCCTCACTTGGTGGAATGCCAATGTCCAGAATCAAGGGCTCGATGCAGCCAACGCCCTACCTTGGGATGACTTTAAGAGGATGTTGAACCGCGAATACTGTCCTCGCGGCGAAGTACAGAAACTGGAAACCGAATTCTGGAACCATAAGATGATTGGTTCCGAGGTCGAGGCTTACACAGCTCGATCGTATGAGCTGGCAAACTTGTGCCTGGAAATGGCAACCCCACCCTTCAAACATATAGAAAAGTACATTGATGGACTGCCACCCCAAATTCAGGGCATGGTGCTCTCTGCTGATCCTATCACCATGCAACAAGCCGTGCGATTAACTCATAAGCTCACTGACTCGGCAGTTGCACAAGGACTCTTGCCACCTCGTGGTGCTGTGACCACAATCAACGACAAGGGCAAACGGAAATGGGATGACACCCAGAACAAACCAACCACTCTCCAACCACCACCACAGCAACGTAAGTTTGGATCAACCCAAGCTTATGCCCCACCCATTCCAACCACCCAGAACCAAGGAGGTTATGCTGGAAAACACCCCAAATGCCACAAGTGCAACTTCCATCATGCACCGGGTCAATGTGGTCGTTTTCAATGCCAGCGCTGCGGAAAAGGGGGACATGCAGCCAAAGACTGGAGGGGTGAACTAATGACAAAAACCCCGCAACAGCCACAACAACAGCAACAACTTGAAGCACCAAAGGGTTGCTTCGAATGTGGCAAACCAGGGCATTTCAAGAAGGACTGCCCACACCTGAAAAACAACAACAACAACCAGCAGAACAACAACAATGGGAACAATGGCACGAGGGGACGAGCCTTCGTGATTGGGGCCAAGGAGGCCAGGAGGGATCCCAACCTTGCAACCGGTACGTATCTCTTAAACGATAATTATGCTACTGTATTGTTTGATACTGGAGCTGAGAAAAGCTTTATATCTAAAGACTTTAGTGAGATACTTGCCATAACCCCAACACCCTTAGAGGTTGAATACACGGTAGAGCTAGCTGATGGTAAATTGATTGTAACTAAGCACATTCTGAGAGAATGCACACTAGAGCTAGCTAACCACAAATTTAAGATTGATCTCATGCCAGTTACACTAGGCAGTTTTGATGTCGTAGTGGGCATGAATTGGTTGTCTGAAAACCAGGCTGAAATCATTTGCCACGACAAGGTCGTGCGCATACCCCTCCCTAGCGGAGAAACTCTAGACATCAAGGGCGAAAGGAGTGACACTCCTCTGAACATCATCTCGTGCATGAAAGCTCACAAATGCTTGCGAAAGGGATACACAACCATTTTGGCGCTTATCACCGACAAGACAGAAGAGGAGAAAAGAATAGAAGACATCCCAGTCGTATGCGACTATCCCGACGTATTCCCGGAGGATCTACCAGGACTTCCACCACCTCGACAAGTGGAGTTCCACATAGACCTTGTGCCGGGAGCAGCACCTATCGCACGAGCACCATACCGACTTGCACCTTCGGAGATGCAGGAACTGTCCAATCAACTGCAAGAGCTGTTGGACAAGGGTTTCATTAGACCAAGCTTCTCACCTTGGGGAGCTCCGGTCTTGTTTGTAAAGAAGAAAGATGGCACTTTTCGCATGTGCATTGACTATCGGGAGTTGAACAAAGTGACAATCAAGAACCGTTACCCCTTACCCCGCATTGACGATTTATTCGATCAACTGCAAGGATCGAGTTACTACTCTAAGATCGATCTGCGATCTGGGTACCATCAGTTGAGGATTCAGGAGGAAGATATACCCAAGACTGCTTTTCGCACTCGGTATGGCCATTACGAGTTCTTGGTTATGCCGTTTGGGCTGACAAACGCACCTGCAGTATTCATGGACCTCATGAATAGAGTGTGCAAACCATACCTTGACAAGTTTATCATTGTTTTCATTGATGATATACTTATTTACTCCAAAACTCAGGAAGAACACAAAGAGCATCTGCAATTGGCTCTTGAACTGCTACGGAAAGAGAAGCTGTACGCTAAACTCTCAAAGTGCGACTTCTGGATTCGAGAAGTCCAATTTTTGGGACATATTGTTAATGAACAAGGGATTCATGTGGATAAATCTAAGATAGAGGCAATCAAGAACTGGGAAGCACCAAAGACCCCAACTGAGGTGCGACAATTCCTAGGATTGGCCGGCTATTACCGACGATTTATTGAAGGATTTTCGAAGATAGCCCAACCCCTTACAGCCTTAACCCATAAGGACAAGAAGTATCTCTGGACTGATAAACAAGAAGCTGCATTCCAACTTCTCAAGCAGAAGCTCTGTAGTGCACCTATCTTATCACTTCCTGATGGAACGGATGACTTCGTAGTATATTGCGATGCCTCAATACAAGGACTCGGCTGCGTGCTGATGCAGCGCGACAAGGTGATCGCATATGCTTCTAGACAACTGAAAGTCCACGAGAAGAACTACACCACCCACGACTTAGAACTTGGAGCCGTGGTATTCGCACTCAAGATCTGGAGACACTACCTGTACGGTACAAAGTGTACGATATACACTGATCACAAGAGTCTCCAACACATATTCGAGCAGAAGGAACTGAACATGCGACAACGTCGCTGGCTCGAACTCCTAAACGACTATGAATGTGCTATCAAGTATCACCCGGGGAAGGCCAATGTAGTGGCCGATGCCCTAAGCCGGAAAAACACATCGAAACCCAAGAGGGTACGAGCTTTACAGCTTACCATCCTTCCCAACCTTCCTGAGCAGATACGCGTTGCCCAAGTGGAGACACTTAAGGCAGAAAATCTAGCGGCTGAATCACTAAGGGGAATGGAGCAACACCTTAAAGCAAAGGACGATGGTTTACAATATTTCATGGAGCGCGTCTGGGTTCCACAATACGGGAACTTACGAGACCTTGTGATGGACGAGGCTCATAAATCCCGATACTCCGTTCACCCTGGATCTGATAAGATGTATCATGATCTGAAGATACTTTATTGGTGGCCACATATGAAAGCCGACATCGCTACCTATGTAGGCAAATGCTTGACTTGTGCCAAAGTCAAGGTCGAGTACCAGAAACCATCTGGATTACTCACACAACCCGAGATTCCCATGTGGAAATGGGAACAAATCTCCATGGATTTCATCACCAAATTACCCCGTACCCCAAGTGGATGTGACACTATCTGGGTAATTGTGGACCGACTGACTAAATCAGCACATTTCCTTGCGATCAAGGAAAATGACAAGATGGAAAAACTGGCCAGAATCTATGTCAAGGAAGTGGTCTCGCGACATGGAGTGCCGATCTCCATTATTTCGGATCGAGACGCCAGATTCACTTCCAACTTCTGGAAATCACTACAAAAGTCGCTTGGCACGCGGTTGGATATGAGTACCGCATACCACCCACAGACTGATGGCCAGAGTGAACGCACGATACAAACTCTTGAAGATATGCTACGAGCGTGCGTAGTGGACTTTGGAAACAGCTGGGAAACTCACCTACCGTTAGTGGAGTTTTCTTACAACAACAGCTATCATACAAGCATAAAGGCAGCGCCTTTTGAGGCACTCTATGGCAGGAAATGCCGATCACCCATCTGTTGGGCGGAAGTGGGCGACAGCCAACTCACTGGCCCGGAACTTGTGCATGAAACAACCGAGAAAATCGTGCAAATCAGAAATCGCATGGCAGCAGCTCGCGATCGTCAAAAGAGCTATGCCGACAAACGCCGTAAACCTCTGGAATTTCAGGTAGGAGACAAAGTCCTTCTGAAAGTTTCACCATGGAAAGGCGTCATTCGTTTCGGTAAACGAGGCAAACTAAACCCACGGTATATTGGACCCTTCGAGATCCTGAAAAGGATTGGTCCAGTGGCATACCAACTCAACCTACCAACCGAACTCGACGGAGTTCACAACGTCTTTCATGTCTCGAACCTGAAGAAATGCTTATCAGATGAGACACTTATAGTTCCACTGGATGAAATCCAGGTGGATGAACAACTACGGTTCGTGGAAGAGCCGGTGGAAATCATGGACCGTGAGGTCAAACAACTCAAGCAGAGCAAGATACCCATTGTCAAAGTTCGATGGAACTCGAAACGCGGACCTGAATTCACGTGGGAGCGTGAAGATCAGATGATGCACAAATATCCCCATCTCTTCAAGCAGGCAACGTCGATCGCCGACAACAACAAATAAATTTCGGGACGAAATTCCTTTCAACAAGGGGATGATGTGACAACCGGAAAATTTTTGTTTCTCAAACACTCTTGCTTCTGAAACACTACCAACAACAACCAAATTTCGGGACGAAATTTCTTTCAACAAGGGGATGATGTGACACCCGGCAATTTCAGGTAAATTGCAACTCTTATATTCTTTACATTTCACATTCATACTTGTCGCATTTCATTTAATTACGTTTAATTAGATGAGTTGTACACAAACATCTACGAAACGATAATCATACATTGCACATTGGTTTTGGAAACCAAGTGTGGCAACCACAACACTAACACAAGACAATAGTTCGGAGAATTATTGAATTGTGCATCACACGTTGATTAGGATTAATCAAGCGTGCAAACACTTCGTTAGACACGAACGAAAACTATCTTAGATAATTCGAGGAATTATCGAAACACACACACGAGTCTCACGAACGTTGGTGATCAATCAAACTTATGTGCTACTTGTATTATGTGCTCGAACGAGCATTAGATGCTTTGGATAAACGTTAGGAATCATGTATGAGCGAAATCGTTTCAACGAAATCGAAAAACATAGAAGTGGACTCATCGCGGTACGCGATGGTCCCTCGGCAAAAGGCTTCGCGGTACGCGAAGCAAACCGGGAGTCGAGACTCCCGAATTTCATCGCGGTACGCGGCAAACAATTTTGATCGGCCTCCGCGGTACGCGAAGGCCATGCAGATCGGATTTTCTATAAAACCAACCCCATTTCATTTTATCCGGTTCTCTTGCAATTTTCACAAACTCTCTCGATCAAAACACTCTGAGCTCGCATTCTTAACCTCTGGAATCAACATTGAAGCCATCTACTTGCATTTCTTGGTGATTTGGAGCCATAGAAACACCAAGGAAAATCGAGGAGCTCTCAATCGACGAGGAGATCGAATCCAGCCATCGTAGCAGCTCTCCACCTTCTGTTTAACTTGAAATCAGTCTTCTAAGAGCTCCTAAGGTAGTTTTATATGTTCATCTTTAGTTAGATCATACATGCAATGGGTAAAAACCCACATGCAACTCCATGTGACCATTGTGCACGATTTCGTTGGAAATTTGTTGAGTAGATGCTATAGATTTACTGATTTTAATGTTTAGAAATTGAGTTTTGGTTAAGTTAGGTTCGATTTGTTGATGATTTGGTACACTTGCCATAAAAGGAAACTTTTATGTTACAAGTCTTGGAATTTTGATGATCTAGACATGTTAGACATGTCTAGATGTTGTTAAATGTATATTGGAGTGTTTAGAAACACATTGGGATATTTGATTTTGTCAAAAACTTGGTTTTGTATAAACTTACTAAAAATGGAAACTTTTAGAAATCAAAATAGGGCTTTTGATGTTTTAAAGTGTTTTGATGAATTTGGGTTATTGGAATATGTTTAGAAATGGTTTTTAACATATTTGGAAACTTGGATTTGTAAAAACGAGTTTTTAAACGGATACTTTCCAAATAAGGAAACTTTATTGGGCAAAACGGCATAAACAGGGATTTATGCGAAAACAACATGTTCTAAGGGTTTAAATGTATTTTATAAACATCTTGGAAGTTAGTGCTTTTATGAAATGGGATTTCATAACTACACTTTCCTAAATTGGAAACTTTCTAAAAATAGCAACTTATGTGTTAAGAGTCATAGGATGCATTTTGGTGTCTTATGTGCATCAAGGCACATGAGCACAACAATCGTGTCACCAACGATTCGTCGAGTCTCACAAGTCAACACACACATACTCGGTTGAACACACCGACACTTGGAGTTGTATGGGATACAACCCATCACAAAACACATACTTACACCTATACGATCATAGGTGCTTACTAGCAGGACAGCTAGCTTTCGCAGACGCGAACACCCTGTAAACCGGAACTGCTCTATCAGGTGAGTTCACGACCCCTTTTTACATTTTCTACCGTTGGGGGAGAAAACATTGCTTACAACTATTTTTGTACAACTTACACACTTTTGGTTATTTTTGTACATGCTAATATCGTATATGCATATGTGTGGCATTCATCCACAAAACTGATAAGTCCTCATTAAACACACCTCGAACCGTTAGTAGCGCGTGGCGCTTAGCGTGGTAATTCTGAATAGTACTATTTGGGCCTGACAAGCCCCACTGTTGCGAGCCGTATGGCCACCCCGACTGGAGGTCGGAACAGTGCATAATTGACCAAACAACATTTGCCATATCTTGGATGGATATGGCGGGAGGCAGCATGTTAGCTTCGGTTGCGAACCCGCATATGATATAAAACATATTGACTAGCTATCAATTGATATTGCATTGTATTGAAAAATAGACCTGCAAACTTTACTTTAAACATTTTGATGTTTACTGCTGATTACAAACCTGTGCTCTCACCAACCATTGTGTTGACCTTTTACTCGCATGTTTTCTCAGGTAACTAAGGCACGCGCACCAGGAATAGGATGCTAGGCCGGAGTCGCATGCATCGTTTAAGTGTCTTAGTTTATCAAACATTTATTACCATTTGGTTGTTATGTAATGTTAATCAGCTTAAATCGCTTCCGCAACTATTGTCACGTATCGTTTTGAAAACCCTTTTGATTTAACGCTTCCGCAACTATGAATGATTAAACTGTTTTGTTAACTTATACTTCACTTCCGCAACTCTGATATTACTAAACTGTTTTATCCAAATTATTGGATGTACGTACAAAATCAGACATATAGGTCTCGCATGTTGTGTGACCGGATACTGCGATCCTGACAATCTGCCGCCGCTCGCGCCCTGGAAGGGACGGGATTTCTCGGGGTGCGACAAACCGGACACTCGTTTTCTTGATCTTTTATGCCAAAATGATGAGTTTATAACCTGCAAACATTAAATTATAGAAATGTGAAGAACCAGCATCAATCGACTCTAAAATTGATTAAAACTGCACAAAACGAATTAAAAACAAATAGAAAAACAGATGTGTTTTACAACACATCACATCCCCACACTTATCTCTTTTTCGTCCCTGGAAAAGACTTATTATGCAAAAATCTGGGATCACAGCAAAGTGAAATAGTTTCTACACAATTAACCTTATTAATTCAAGATTAACTGCTTCGGAAAAGATTGCAAGTATTGTTATCCCATTAAACCCATACTGATTTTCTCAATCCCTTAGTCATGGTTCGTTATGTTCATATTCTACATTTCATCTCATTAGACCCACACTTAAACAGTGTAGAACCAAATCAATCATGAATTCTAGCTTTCAAGTTATCCTTGCATATAAACAAACAAGAAATTTCTCATGTCAGATTTTTATAAGTGAAACATATGGAAGCGTGAGTATTTTTCTTTTATTTTTCATTTCATTGAATTTAACTTAGTGGTGTTTCAACCAGGCTGCAACCAGGCGTGTGACACATAAGTTTTTAATCCAACTTATTTTCTTTTTATTTTTCTTTTTACTCAGCTTGCTTGATGAAATGGAGGTGCCACAAGACTCGGATTTATTCTTATAAAAAGAATTCTTATGTGCCAAATAAAAATCAGATTTTTAAAACTCTCATCTGTTATTGTGCAAAGACTCCTTTCTGGCTAGAAATCAATTTCATCAATTCCAAAACCCCAAGATGTTTCCTATGAAAATTATGTATTTAAGTCTAATTATACCAATCTTAAGGGACAATTACAATCAGTTGAGCCTACTTACACATCCCATAACCAAAGCATATAACCCAAACCAATCAGTTAAATATGAAAGATCCCATAAAACCAAACTTTCTTATTATTTCCCATCACGCTTTTGACTCAAAATTACACACTAACTAAACAAAATTAAAACAAGTACCCATCCCCACACTTAAACTGGACATTGTCCTCAATGTAGAGAAAAGGGAAAACAAAAAGAAATAAATGAATAAAATGACTTAGCTGGTTACAAAAGAAGATTGTCGAGTGCCAGTCTTTCCAATAATCTCCACAAGCTAAAATTTGCTTCACATGCCATACACAAACAATAAGATCTGGACAAAACAAAGATCAAGCAACCATCAATGCATTCAAAACATACTAATATCATAACCAAGATCATGTCCAAATACAACCACAGATGCAAAGTATCACATGTACAAGATGATCATGACAAAACATAACCAAAATGAAAGAACCCATAGACATCCCCACACTAATCATCTGTAGCATCTCCTCCTGTCTCGTCCTGCTGATCAGGTGCTCTGTAGAACTCAGGGATCTCAATGTGCAGGGATGTCATCAGATAACGCATCGCGTCCTCCTGTCTCCTCTGTCCTGCTAAAAACCAGTCTCTGTGCTGCTCATGATAACCATCAATCCTGGCACACAGAGACTCCAATGTAAGGGGATCATGAATGGGCTCCCTAAGTGGGTACTGTCTGGGCGGCTGGTCTCTCCGAAATATAGGCCTATGACGATGGGTGGGAACCGAACCCATCACAACATCAGTTGCCCCAGACCCTGGTGGTGGCATCACCTGTGGTCCCTCAACATAATCTGCCCACCTGGGAGGATCTGCTATGTCACAAATACCTGCCCGGCGCAGGTCCCTCAAAGTAATATGTGTGGTGACCGGTCCCACCGTCATCAAATCCAGTCTATACCTCTCAAAAACTCCCAAAAACTCAACAATCCGATAAATGTACGGTCCCATATCAAGTCTCGCCCTACCACCCCCTCGCCTACCTCTAGCAAACGACTGTGCCATCACACATGCCACATTGGCCTCCCTGCCTCTCACCATGCAATACAAACAAAACAAGTCCATCCAGTTTACTTTCTCCTCTCCTGAATACCTACCAATCACCGTACAAGCTAAGACTCGGTGAATGTATCTAAGAACTGGATCCCTAATCTCAGATTCCACCATGCTGGTGGAAAATGGAGAATCTGCTATAGTAGCCCAGAAGTCACTAAGATCCGCCTCAGATAAGCAACACTCCCTATCCTTCTTAGAGGCACCTCTAAGGCAAGTAGTAAACCTAGGTGACATCACCTCATCTTCAGTATAAAATCCAGTAGCCACAACAAACTGTGGAATGGACATCTCATACACTCGTCTCCCCAAAGCAAATGATACTGCATCCATCGAATCAAACTCAGAGTCATCATACATGAAAGTCGGATGAAACTCTAGGGCCAGCTCCTTGTACTGAGGCCAGTCACAAGCTAGAACGGTAGTCCACCGTGGCCCTAGAAGTCTCTCTATCCTATCTCTCTGACCCAACTGATCTAGCAACTCCCAATCGATATTCCTATGGTGAAGGAGCTCTAAAGAGATAAACCTATCAAGTCGCTGACTCTCAAATGTCCCTAGATCAAAACTAAGCAGAGTGTGCTCCCTGATCCTCCTAGGCCTAATGCTAGGTACCCTCTCCGCATCAGAATAGCTAATGGTGCGCTCGTCCCTCTGAAACTGACGCGGAGAGTCCGGTTCTCCCCTGGGCCTTGGAACTGGCCCTCTCCTTCTCTTTCCTGCAGCTCTGGAAGACTCAGCTCCCGACATACCTGAAAAACAAAGTTAGATAAAAAGGAAAGCTGCAATGTTAGCATAAAACCAAAGAACAGGTAACCGTATAGCGTTTCATTCGCGGTTACAAATGCAATGTCAAAAGAGTTCCAATAACAATCCCATAAGCAAACTATCTCACAAACAACCCTTTAATGTACATTATCATCTCAAAATTCATTCCAACATTTAAAAGAAGTAAGTTGACGTTTCAAGGTTTTCCCAGACTACAACTATGGTTCTTGGACATCATAACACAAGGACAAGTTTGAAAATATTCCAAAAATTTTTCATTGTTAACAAAAGAATGGACCAAAGCAAACACAAACATGACCAAAGTGTATAAATTTGAAGCAAATTCAGGTTGTAGGCTATTAACAACTATCCACTTCCAATCAAACAAAAACTAGTGGTTTAATCATTCCTTCAAAGCCATTTTTTTTTTAAAATCCCTTCTGAAAATCAATTGTCTTTTCTATTCAAAAACCCAAATGGTCATTTTCAGCCTTAAATCAAGAAGGTTTAAACATAATGAAGACCCAGTAAACATATCTGACAATAAACATTAAACTAAGCTAAAAATTATCAATTAAACTAACTAGAAATTATCAACTACAATTCTAATGCACGAAAGATGAAATTGACAGGCCACATTACCTTATAGACGACTAGAAACACGTAAATGAAAGGAGAAATGAGGAGAATCCTGTGCCTTGTTGCTCAACTCCGAAAATGGTGAACAGTGGTGGGTTACCGGCGGTGGGTTGGTCGTGGTTGGTAGGGCGACGGCAGCAGGGGAAATGGGTGGTACCGATGATGGTGGTGGTGTGTTTGATGATGGTAGGGTTGATGGTGTTCGACGGTGGTGATGGCGGATGAAGGGAGAATGAATGACGGTCGTCGGAGTGAAAGGGCGGTGGTGGTGGTGTATTGGTGATGAAAGGGTACGAGGGGTAGGTTGTGGTCGGCAGAGGGTGGTCGAAGGATGGTGGTGTTGGCGGATGAAATGGTCGCCGGAGTGAGAGGTGGGTGAGTTTTGGGGTAAAAATGATTTAGGGCTCGAATCAAAACAGGTTTTAGTCGTCTGGGAACACGTCGCGTAGCGCGACAACATTCTCAATCATTGTCGCGTAGCGCGACAAAATGTTGACCCGCGTAGTTGACCAAAGGTCTCGCGTAGCGCGACAGGTCCTTCAGATTTCGTCGCGTAGCGCGACGTGGCACTTTTTACAGAAAGTTTTCCAGGATTCCATGCCTTAGCCAAATTTTCACCTCTTTTTTTCTTCCTAAACATCAAAAATAAATTCTAAGTAAAGAATACATACCTGGTGCCTCTATTCCATCTTTCTTGCATCCAAATGATTAAAAACCTGCAAAACTCAAGAAAACACAAAAAAAACGAAAAAAAGAAAACAACGAAAAACGATCACGAAAAATGAAAAACACACCAACGACACCCAAAATAATTTACAAACTCTACACTTGGGAGTTTAACCCAAGAGCTCTCTTAATCTCATCTCAACCGGGAGAATCAATGGGAATCCTCTCCCTTACCATCAAATCTGGACCACTATCACCAACATTCCATGGTCCCTCTCCCATAAACTCATCACCATCCACACCTAAACTATCAACTACAAAATCGGCTATCTTAAGACAAACACTCTCGTCACCCACTCTAAAAGTGAGTTTTCCCTCGTACATATCTATGATAGCCTTGGCGGTGCGCAAAAATGGGCGACCAAGAATGATGGGAACCGTCGTGTCCGCCTCCATATCCATCACCACAAAATCCACGGGAAACACAAACCTATCCACTTTGACTAACACATTCTTCAAGATTCCCCGTGGACACTTCACCGACCGATCCGTCAATGACAAGGTCATGCGTGTGGGAGACAAATCACCAAGGGTTAGCTTCTCGTATAAAGAATATGGCATCAAATTGATGCTAGCCCCTGAGTCCGCCAGAGCATACCTCCTCACATCATCTCCAAATAAGCACGGGATAGTAAACATTCCCGGATCTGCAAGCTTTTCGGGAAGCTTGTTTAAAATCACCGCGGAACACCCCGCGCTCAAAGGAATGTTGGCGACCCCTCCCAAACTATCCTTACTCTTCAGCAACTCTTTCAGAAACTTAGCATATTTAGGAATACACTGAAGGACATCAATGAGTGGGAGATTGATCTTCAATTGTCTGAAAATATCAAGGAAGTGCCCGTATTCCTTCGCGTGCTTTTGATTAGTTAAGCGCGCGGGGTAGGGAACACGGGTAAGATCAATCTCCGGTGTGGGTTTACACATGACCGGCTTCTTCCCAACTACCGGTTTCTCAACTAGAGACTCACTGTTAGGTGCGGTACTTGCTGGGACTAGCCTCGGGGGCACCCTCCCAGGAGTCTCCATCTCAATTTCCTCATCCACCGGTTCCTCCTCATCTAAATCAACCGGTGGGATCACCCTCTCACTCTCCTCCACTTCCACCAACACAGGTGGTATGAATCTCTCTCCTCCACCTCCTCCAGAACGGGTAGTGACCGCCTTAACGTGGGCGTTTGGGTTGGTTTGGGGCTGACCCGGGAACTGGCCTTGAGGCCGTTCATCCAACCGTTTGGCGATGTCACCAACCGTTCTTTGTAAATCAAGGAATGCAGACTGTTGATTTTTAAGGAGGACGTCATGTTCATGTAGGATTTTTTGTGTAGTGGCATCCTTAGCCACTAACTGAGTCAACAATTCCTCTATCCTACCCAAACCACCACCAGCACCTGAAGTGCTACCCTGATTGCTACCACTAGGAGCTGGATTATGTCCCTGATTATGACCAGAATGAAAACCAGGGGGATTACCTGAAGATCTATAAGTTTGGTTATGAGAATTTCCCCAACCGGGGTTATAAGACTGCCCAAACCTACCCTGTCCTCCTACATAATTAGCCTGCTCCTGGCTCACCAAACACTCAGAAGTGGCATGACCACCTCTGCAGATCTCACACCTATCTACTCTCAGCTTCAACTCCTTGACATCCCTAGCTAAAGACTCAAGAGCAGCAGCAACACTAGTGTCCACATTAACGTGGTGAACTCCTCTTGTTGAAGAGGAGGAACTAGCAATAGGAGTGGAATTCCTATTTGAAGACCGCTGCTCATACTCGGCCTGAGCAAAACTCTCAAATAAATCATTACATTCAGCCACATCCCTCTTACCCATGAGGTGGCCTCCTGCAGAAGTGTCAAATCTGGCACGAGTCTCATATGTGAGCCCATTGTAGAATTTTTCTACAGGGGCCCATTCAGACAAACCATGCTGGGAGCATCGGCTTAGAAGGTTTTGGAACCTCTCCCAAGCAAGGTAGTAGGGTTCATCAGGGGCCATTCGGAACGAATGGATCTCATCTCTCAGGCGGGCGGCCTTAGCAGGTGGGAAATACTTTTTAAGAAAAGCATCCCGAAGGCTAGCCCAAGTAGTGAAAGTGCCTGGAGGATGAGAATCGAGCCAAGTAGCTGCTCGCCCCGATAAAGAAAAGGGAAATAGGTGCCTGAAAATCGCATCTTCGGTAGCGCCTTGAAGATTAAAGGTGCCACAGATGCGTGTGAGCCGAGCAAGGTGCGCGGGTGCATCTTCATCATCACGACCGCTGAATTGAGCATTATTAATAGCGGTCATGATATATGAAGGAATCTGCCACGAGTTTTCATTCGGGATTGGTGGCGGTGTAATGGGGTTGTTAAGCCCCGTGAAACCCGCAGTGGCCTGCTGATGAACAGTGCGACGTGCCGCCATGGGTGGAACAAAATGAAAACGTGGGCTAGAGTGAGTAGAAGAAGAAGAGGATGGTGTGTGCTCAGAAAAATCTGCAGAAATAGAAGTGGAAGCACTTACCTCGCTCGTAGAACCCTCAGAGAAGTCCCGCGAATCGCTCCTTAAAGGCAAAGAAAGCTCAGGCGGCGGTCCTTGTGAACGTAGGTGTGGCATACACTACCAAACCTGCAAATAAAACAAAAAGAAATCAAAAACAATTAAAACAAAATAAAATAATAAAACTAAAAAATAAAAACAAATATGCACAGATAAGACACAAGACTAAAATACACAATCGACTAAGAAGTCTCCGGCAGCGGCGCCAAAAACTTGATGTCGACGGAGCTTAGCTAATAAACTAACTAAAAACCGACTCTAACCTAGACACAAAGTAATAAATCTAGACTCTCTAAAACCTAAGCTACCGACAGGCAAGTGTACCTATCGTATGTAGCAAGACAAAAGTAAGTCCGGATATCGAACCCACAGACTTCTACAGACTGGACTAACTAGACTCTATGATTTATCTATACACAATTTGTACTTAAATAAAATTAATTAATAAAGGGGGGTTTTGCTAACAAAACTAAGAATAACTAAAAAGACACTTAGAATAAAAACAAACGAGCAACCAAAGACTAAATCAGAGAAGAAAAGAAGCACTACCTAGGCTTGAATCATATACATGCTTGACAAGGTTCTATCGGGGATGGAACTAATGTGATACCGGGATCTTATGATACTAAACTCAAAGGAAAACTAGAGCACCCTCGACCCTTCTCAAGGATAGTCAACTAAGGTTCCTACAAGCCGTTAAACCACCGGATATATGGATTTCCCTCACAGGTCATCCAAATATTTATGAAATATCCACTAGATTATCTACCTCACAGCACGATAATCTCAAAACACCTAAGAAACAACTGTTAAACACTCTACCTCACGGCGCGACGGTCACAGTTCACTTAAATGCTAGGGATAACTTGGGTTTTCCTATTGGACTCGATAAACAAGAAATGATAGACATACTAGAAAGATCTTCTCACAAAGGCTGTAACTAGAAATCCAACATCCAAGACTCATCGACAACTTCTCACCTCACGGCTATTGAAGCAAGTTGCACATCTTAACTGTTTAAATCTTGATAAGACATTCCTATGAATCACTCGGCCTAAGCAACTCATCCACTAATCAAAAAACACACAGTAATTGATTCTAGCATGCACCTATTTTGCGACAGACAATCGCCAAGACACATGAGGAACATAATATCAATCATTCAACCATAAAAGATACACATACACATCCAATATTCAAAACCAAATCTTTAAATCATAAATCCATCACATCAAAATGTTCCAACACCGAATTAAACCAAAATCAAACATGCATAATCATCTAACCTAGATAGTTCTAAGAGTTTAGCCACTAAACATCATATGAAAACAAACCACAATCTGTTTAAAGTAAGAAAACATGAGAAACAAGAGAAACACAGTAAACCGATCACGTTACACCCTTCGGATCACTCGTCTAGGGCTTCCCGATGATCAAAATAAACTCCAATCTCGTTCTCTAGCTTCTGGTCGCCTCCTAGGTTGTCTCTGATCGTCCCAAAAACGAATCCCCCCGCCTCCAGCCGTTTTCCAAATCATAAACTTGAATTTCTGAATTTTTAACCCTGTCGCGTAGCGCGACATGTGTCTCCAAGCCCGTCGCGTATCGCGACGGGTTCCGCTACCCGACAAAATAGTCGGGTCAACCGGCATCAATAAGTGAGGGGTAATTTCGTCATTTCCACCTGTCGCGTAGCGCGACAGGGTTTCCTGTGGTCCTCGCGTAGCGCGAGGAGTTTAAAATCCAGAATTCTTCTTTCTTTGTTCTTGTATCTGTTCTCGTTCAACCGGACACTCGTTTTCTTGATCTTTTATGCCAAAATGATGAGTTTATAACCTGCAAACATTAAATTATAGAAATGTGAAGAACCAGCATCAATCGACTCTAAAATTGATTAAAACTGCACAAAACGAATTAAAAACAAATAGAAAAACAGATGTGTTTTACAACACATCAGTCTTACAACTGCAAATTGTGTGCACCTTATCTACATTTGCATTGATATTAGATACATTTATGCAAATGCACATAAGGTGTACATAATTTGCAGTTGCAAGGAGCGTATGCGATCCGTGGTTTTATCAAAGAAGGAAAGGTCGATGTACATTTCATCTGACAGGGTAGTAGGCTTATCTTGCTAGATTTCAAATGACCTTCTTACTTTTTATCTTTCTTGGCATGGCAATGTATCCATGATTTCCCTAACTTTTTCCAAACGAGTTTCTGATGATCCCCGTATTATTTCCTTCCTTTGAGAAACCGTATCCCACTATGATTTCACAATGGTTTAGTCTTTTTTCATTTGATTGATATTCAAGTTTACATTGTCAAATTAAAAAAAAAATGTTACCTATAAATGCAAATATGTAATAACAATTGACCATTAGTTCAAATAAGTATGGTTTGAAAAAATCTTACATTTACTTGAGAAAAAAGTTTCAATCATGTAAAAATTACCGTCTAATGATATGCAAATAGTCGTTACTTCCAATGTTCACGACCATTGACACATGAGCGACCACCCTTGCAAAAGTCAGTTCATCATCTATGAACACCCTTGCATACCCATTAATGCCACAAATCTTGGGCTTTTTATCACTTAAAAAATAAAAAAATAATAGTAAGAATGATAATATTAATTAATAAAATTTGATACACAAAATTACAATAAAAACCATATATTTGTAAAATCCAAATCTTCCGGTGAAGGGATAGTTCTTGAGGCAAGTCCTCCGTGCATCATAACATGCTCAAAGGCATAACAAGGGTCACGTGCCTTGCTTAGATGCACTCTTGTACAATCGATGATTTGTTTGCTTTTTCCAAACAAATTTATGAAGATTCAAACATTATCTCTATCCTTTGAGCAGCCATAACCACTATTGTTAGACAGTGGTCTAGTCTTTTTTCATTTGATTTATATTCAAGTTTACCCTATCAAATTTAAAAAAAAAATGTTACATATAAATTTAAACATGTAATAACAATGGACCATTAGTTCGAGTATATTTGGGTCGAAATAATCTTAACTTGACATAAAGAAAAAAGATTAATCATGTAAAAATTACTGTCTTGTAATATACAAAATCATCATTACTTTCAAGTCTTCGTGAATTATAACATGCTCAAAGGTATGAATTCATGTGGCAGCCCTTTTGCACATGTGTTACTCTTTGATATTGTAGACAGATCGATGACATCGTTGTTCGAGACTAGAGATGTTATAGAAAGGTATGAATGATTCAATAAATTCGGTATTATGTCGTTGAGATCATCTTTACGCCCCATTTGTGGTGCACGCATATAATGTATATACGTGTGGGCCCTTAAGGGGCAAAAATAAAAGTGCACTAATTTTAACGTTATTTCAATTATTTTATGAAAATAGCGTTAAAATCATTGGGATTATCAACTTCAAACGATAACTTTGAGCCGGGGACTCTTTCGGAGCAGCCTCTCTATCCCAATTGGGATAGGGGTAAGGTTTGTATCTATCCTTCTCCCCCAGACCCTACTGAAAAGTGGGAATATACTGAGTAAGGTTGTTGTTGTTGTTGTCGTCGTTGAGATCATCTTTGTTCAACACACTAGATACGACAAGTGAGTATGTGTATTTTCTACATTGTACAATCAATGATAATAATAGTAAATAGTTATGTTTACTTGCTATTTTTCATCCTTTCATATACATACATATGTGTGATGTTTCACGGGCCAAAAGACTGGGATGCAAAGGTCACAAAGGAGTTGACAGATGTTGAGGAGCAACCATTTGGTATCTGAATCATTAGAAATAGGGAGTAACATATGATTCCTTATTTTTCATTTTGCTTTGTATATTAATATTGCATTTTATGTTATAAGGTTATATATAGTAAAGATATTTGTGAGGGCTTAAAAAAGAAAGAGTAGATCTTTTAAGAGCTATTATAGTATGTACCAAACCAAAAAGGACTCTAGATGTTGGTCATTTTTTCTTTTAATGTGTTTCTAAAGAACCCACCTTAATGTCTAGCTCATATTTCATCATTTTGATTTCATCATTATCTTTTTCAATGAGTTTTACTTTTCAGTTGATGCACTATTACTCCCATTGTCGTGTGAATTCAAATGTGCACATAAACGATTGTGTTTGCTTTTACCATCCTAAACCAAATGGTGGAACGTTAGAGCATGAGAACATTTGTGTTTCTAGCACTTTGAATATGCTTCAATTTCTTATCTTCTTATAAAATCTTTTCAACGCAAAGCCTTTACAAAACGAAATCGTATGTATTATTTTACTTCGTTTGAAGGACTTTTGTTATACAACAGGATCGCCTTTATAATATCAGTCAAAACAATGGTAACTATCATGAACAAACCACCCAAGATAAGATTTTTTTTTTTTTTTTTTTTTTTGTAAGCTTGTTCCTACTTGCTTAGCAAATGATGTTTTCAAGCAAAACTTTAAGGGCTATGTGGTTGGTTATTTTCGAAATCTTGATGCTGATATTATGAAGGCATGTCGAGATTATACCAAAGGTGTCAAAGTTGGGTGTCTTGTTGATAGTGCATTAGAACGCTTTCCCATGAGCTGATGAGCATTAGAACGCTTGTTCCCTTGCGATTGTATTAGCCATTCATCATCTGCATCGGCCTCATGACTTAGGCTTTTGCTTAGAAAGAACTCATCCTCACTTTATCTTTTGCTTCATTTCATGCAAACAGGTTCATCATGATCATTTCCTGTCCAAAGAATATCAATTTGCGTTACTTATGAGAACCCTCAGAAGATACAACATTGATCAATTTGTTTCCCCAGTATGTGAGAATTGCATCGACTTTCCCTAGGGCGTGGCAACATTGGGTGTTTTCTGGTGACGAAATTCAATTGCAAACCAACAAGAATACTTGGTATGTTGTTTCACTGGTTCTAGCTCCAGCCTTCTGTTTGGGAGGTTGCAGGTTTGACTCAAGTCGAGGGTGCAACTTGAAGGACAAATCCCAAATGACAATTCTGAGGCTGCCTAGGTTTCTGTTTGTTCAGATCCAAGATTACACACACAAAGACACTAAGACTTTCTGTATATTTTCTTTAATACAATACACGAAAATGAAAAGTGAACTTGCATAAAAATAGCTTAGTTCTACCTACTCCATATTAGCCTATTTATACTAAAATAAACGAAACCCACGTGCCCCTCTAATGCAACAAACTCTGGTTCATCCTTTTTACCGGTGGACTTTCCCTTAAAACATGGTCAATCCTAGACCAATTCTATAGCTAGCTAGTCACGTACACAACATGTGCCGGATGACCCATTTTACCACTAAATCTGCTCCTGAACCGAAGCCAGTTCAGATCCGGTTGTTAATTCCATCTTGACCCGTCAAGATTCACCCAACAATTTCTTGATGGAGGGCGAGGGTTTACCTATTCCGTAGGGTTCCCGCTCATCTGGGAGGGTTGTTTCTAGTGGGTCCAGTTAAGACAACACACGCGAAACATTACCTTTTGAAAAAAACAAGAATACTTGGTGGGTCACACATACAGTCAATACAAATGACCAAATGGAAATAGCAGACCAGCAATGGCCCCATTAACTAAACAATGCAGATGATAAGATTACATCGTATTGCATTTCTTGTATTAAATTGGTATGTAAATGGTAAATATATATAGGAAAGTAAATCTAATCAAAGATAACTTGCAAAGACTGCTTGGCAGCTTGGCAAATTATCTATTGGCACAAAATATAAAATCTTTTCTTATCTATAATTCTTTTTTAATTCATATATTCTGACACTTCATCTCTTCCTGAGACCTCACAAGCTGGGATTTCACCATGTACGTGTTGCACTGTTGCATATTCTGACACTTCACTTTTGGAAGCTTGATATGGCATTACAACATTTCTTTCAGCAATGTTACCATTACTTGTATTAACAATGTTGATTTTGTATCCTTCTGCCACTTTGTCAACAAATCCACAGTTT
Source organism: Mikania micrantha (assembly GCA_009363875.1). Lineage (NCBI taxonomy): Eukaryota > Viridiplantae > Streptophyta > Magnoliopsida > Asterales > Asteraceae > Mikania > Mikania micrantha. Next base: position 48,756,408 of record CM018689.1, on the reverse strand, counting down.
AATTTGCATTATTCCTATGCCTGGCAAAATGGTTAGTTGGGTTGGGTAATGGGTCAGAACGGGTGTGGGTTAGGATGGGTGTGGGTCAAGACAGGTTTTAAGCCAAATCCGTTTGGGTTTAAATGGGTCCTTTAAAAAAAATCAATTTCACTCAAGTTAAAATGAGTTGTGTAACAAAACAAATAGTTTATTTGAATAATTTTTAATGATTTTCTCATTAAATATATTATTGTCAGGCATAATTATTACCCTTTAATTTTCTTATTTCTAATGACAACTTATGATGGTTGTTGGTAACTTAAGCCAACAAATGCTTGGATTCCCTTGTTGGGGTGACTACTGGCTACTGCTGTATGTGGCTAGTCTTAATTAACGATGGCACATGCATTCTAAGCTGTTTGGATCAGAAGCTAATAAATTTGAATTCAATAAAGGATGGTCATAAAATGTATGCAGCAATCTTCTATATTCTCAATAAGCTTTTGAAACCTTCTGATCATCTTGAGTGTATTGTATATGCTATCATCTTGCCTGCTAACCAGCATTGTTGTATCTGAGCCATTGTATTTTCAAGAGTGGGTGAGTTCAATCACGAGTGATCAAAATAACAACACAATTACTCCAGTTCCAATTTTCAAAGGTGAACATTCAAAGGATTTTGTGGGAATTGGTTGAAAGAAGGATCGCTGAGACCAATCGACAAATTGTTGCCTACGAAGAAACGAAGCAAGGAAGAAGGATGCTAAAGCTATGGCCCCTGATTCAATAAGGGGTTGATTTGAAAAAGTTGCTGATGAAAGATGGAGGGTGATTGATGACTATTTTTTAAGAGTCATGGCTATGTAAGCCAACAAAGGGCCTTTGGTGAAGTTGTGACTTATCAAAAGATTGTGGAAAAGATTTTGAGAAGTCTTGCCTATAAATTTGATTGTGTAGTGCCTTCTACAGAGGTTGCTTTTGATCTGTCACAATAAGAAAGAATGTTAGGGAGAAATGGAGAAACAAAGGCAGATGAACAAGTAATTTCTCAAGGATAACTAGAAATGTTGGCCGGCATGGGCTGTGGTGGCACCAAAGTCTAAACGTATAGTAATTCAAATTTATTATTTCAAATGTAAACAAATTATAATTAACTCAACTCGTTTCTAGACAAAGTTTATGCATGGGCCAACTAAAATTGTACGTTAAATAAGCACCATACTACTTTTAAATGGACTCATTTTCGAAAAAAGTTTACATTGAAATGTGGATCAACGCTAATTTGTACGAACTTTTATGTAAATTAAGCACGTAAGAAATAATATTTTAGGTAACAAACGGAAATGATACAATTCAGAACTCTGAAAAACCCGAGAGGATCAAAATAAATTTTACAATAAGTTAAGAATATGAAAATATGAATGTTGAACATAAAAAATTAACGAACTAAAATTGCTAAAGAAAAATCACAACCAACTGTATTAAGCATAATTTTGTATCTAATAAACAAAATGACATATTTTACACCTGAAACTTTTGTCAAATGGATGAAGACACCTGACATGGCGGTAGGATAACTGTAAATTTATTTTTTATAAAAAATAACAAACTACAGTTGGTAAATAAAATTCAAAATACAAAAATACATTACAAGATATTAAATGTATATTAACAGACAAATTTAAGAGGATAGAGTTGAATCATTAGACATGCTAGAGTTAAAAAGAAAAGGAATAAAACAGAAAAAAAAATATGCACATCAAAAGCGATTGACACGGATGACTTCCCCACTTACATACAAAGCCCTACCCAACATAACAAAGTGGTAAATTGTGATATAAAGTATAAGATAATTGTATTTAAAAAAGGGTAATTTTGTTCGTGTGTATATGTATGTATATATAAGTATTTAATTATTATTTTGTCTAAATTTGACATAAATGTAACAATTTTAAAACTTTATTATTAGTTCGTAAATTTGTTTTCTTCATGATTACATCTTATTTCAAGTTAATTAGGAAAAAAATTCACTTATTATTAATAAATATTTATATATTTTCATTTGCCTTCATTAATTTTAAAAAAATTTAAAAGAAAATCACAAATGATTGAAACATTTGCTAAAAATTAAGTGATTTTTAAAGAACAAAAAAATTTGAGTGTCATCAGTAAAACACTAGAAAAACTTAATTATGACATATTCCCTTTTAAAAAAGGAAAATATGCAAGCCAAAACTAATCGAATGACATTTTGTGTTTTAAAGTAGGACAATTGTATTTAACAAAGGGTAAACCAATAATTAAAGATAAACACAAAAATTAAAGCATGAATAAAGATATACAAGTAGATTCGAGAAACTAAACAACCAGTAGCATATTTTTAATGTTTATGACATCAATAACAAATTGGCATATTTAAATTCTTGACTAATTCGAGTTTCATTTTAATTACTTCTTTTAATCTATTATTGATAGGGCAGGTAGGCTCTTCCTTAAATCATTCTAACACAACAAGAATCACTTCAACTATTTATAAACGGTTGATTAACATGTTCATTCATTCATCGGATTGAAATTTTACAAAAAATTATTGATCCCTCTATATTTTGCAGCATGTTTGAGATTACTTATTTAACTTTAAAAACACTTTTTTTCAAAAATGCTTATAAACTTGTAACTTTTACTAAATGAGTTTCTTAAAAAATGTTTGAATTAATTTCTCATAAATATCAAAAAGTAAAAAAATTCCAAAAAGTCGAGAATTATAGCTTTTTAAAATCAATTTCTTAACCTTACTCAAAAGTAATTTTTTTTTGTTATTGTCAAACATTTTATAACTCATTGATCTTTCATAAAACCAATAAGTTAATTAACAATATAAATATAAGTCAACTAATAAATTCAACTATATATGCCAAAACAATTATACAATATATATGCACTTATTTTGTTTAAGTAAATTAGTTTTATTTTATATGATTATAAATGATTATTTTAATTAGTTTTGAATTAATATTTGTTTCCACACTCACATGTATATCTGTTTTATACATGCCATTAATTTGTGATATTGCAAGGATATTATACTTATAAACATCTTCTAAAGTCAAATTTATTTTCTTTAGCTTCAATACTGAAATAAGAAAATAGTCATGTATGTTATTACTTATACGTGACATATATAGCAACATATTCCAATTGCTTCAACAACTTTATAAACAATTAAATAATCTTCAATTAAATATTGTATATAGATTTAAATTTCTATTTAATTGCAAATATTTCAAACAATTTCATTCTTGTAATTCATCAAGCACAATGGAAACCGAAGCTACTAACCATTATCCCATCAAAACTTTAGTAATCTTAGTTCAAGAAAATAGGTCATTTGATCACATGTTAGGATGGATGAAATCTCTCAACCCAGAAATCGATGGTGTCACCGGAACCGAATCCAACCCGATATCCACAACCAATCCCCAATCGGGTCGCATCTTTCAAAGCAGGGAATCGGGCTACATCCAGCCCGACCCGGGCCACTCGTTCCAAGCTGTTTACCAGCAAGTGTTTGGTGTGCCATGGGCCGAAGAGTCATCATCTTCTCCATTGTCTCCAACCATGGAGGGATTTGCTGAACAAGCCGAAAGCGTGGAGGCTGGTCTAGGGAAGGTTGTAATGTCGGGTTTTAAGCCCGATGATGTTCCGGTTTATAGAGATTTGGTGAACGAGTTTGCGGTTTGCGACCGGTGGTTCGCTTCGGTGCCGGCATCTACACAGCCCAATCGGTTGTATGTCCATTCGGCCACTTCACATGGTGCGATAGGGAATGATACTTTGAAGTTGATTTTAGGGTACCCTCAAAAGACCATATTTGAGTCATTGGAAGAAAGTGGCTTCTCTTTTGGCATTTATTATCAGTATCCACCATCAACACTTTTCTATAGGTATAAATTTCATCAAAATTCATTTATTAACAACAATTTAATCTACTTTTGAAATTATATTATTATTTACCATGATGACCCTTAGGTTTTAGGACATGTTTGAGATTGTATTTTTAACTTTAAAAACACTTTTTGTTAAAAATATTTATTAAGTTATAATTTTTTGAAAAGAAGTTTTATAAAAAGTTTATAAACATTAAAAGTTAAAAGTAGTTAAAAAAATCATGAATTATATAGCTTATTAAAAACAACCCGTTTTTTCCCAAAAGGATGTTGACGAAAAAATTATTTAACAAAATGAGCTATCTGAAAGATATTTATCAAAATGAGTGTTTTTCATTTATTTCTTTATTTTTAACTATTTTATTATAATTTTTTAATTCAATCAACCTATTATAATATTTCTATTTTTTCAATCAACTAACTAACTATGACAATATGTTGATTAATTTAAAAAAATTATAATAACTTAGTTCAAAATAAATGAAAAACACCTATTTTGGTAAATACTTTTCAAGTCACCCATTTTGGTAAATATTTTTTAAATTACTCATTTTTATATATAATTTTTCCACAAACACCCTTTTGAGAAAAAAAAACTCCTTTTAACCTTATTTAAAAAGTAAAAACAAAAATGACTTTTGTTATTACTATAAATTTTTTAAATTATTGTCTTTTTCATAAATAGTATTAAAATTAGCAATGATATATATTGATGTTCAAGAATTTTTTTTTTTTTTTTTCTGATAAATGAGTTCTAATTAGATAAGGTAAAAATAGAAGCTAAGACTTCACCTTTTCTTTTATATCAAAATCAAATACTACAAAAATGATTATTTGTGATCGTTTTGTGGCAGGCTTTAATTTAAAGGTCCTTTAAACCATGGTCGCAATTGTTTTTATTCACTTTTTACGAATGATTTATATTTGCATTACTTTTGCTTTTTTAAGAAGTGAAAATGACAAGTTTGATGGTTAACAATGCAATAATATATTTAGTCAACATATTTATCCATCTAGAAACTGTCTCTAATTAATTTTAAATAAGTTTATACGAAACATATTATTTCTAAAAACTATTAAAACAATGATCAAACAATATTTATAAAAAGATGTTCGGTAAGCTGTAAACATTTCGTATACTTTTGGCCTTTTGGGTTGCATGTCAACCTATTGATCATTGACTTGTTTTTAAGTGATTAATATTTTTAAACAAATTTTTAATTATTTATCAATGAAAAGATTACTAATATACATTTTTTTTATTAACTTATGTAATACATGTTTATTTAACCTATTAGCTTAATACACAAAATTTAGGATAGTTAGTGTTTCAATGATCAAAAATGGTCATATGACCATTTTCATTTAAACCGGTCTGACCAGATGAACTTGACCGGATTGTTGGACCGAATTTTAAAATCTATCATTTAGGACATATTTTGTTGGATATGTAGTTGGCATGTACTCATAATTTGTAGTAAGTTACAAATAAGATTCTTTTAAGCAACTAGAGACCAATACAAATAATAATATGTTGATAAGATAGATAAAAATATATGTAATGTATTAAAATCAAAAGGAAACACGTATACATAAACATACGATACAACAATACCGCTTTTAAACTTGGACAGTTTCTTGAGGGTACATCTTGACTCGTCTAGAACGAATATACCGTTGATACATAAGGAAGTGTGACACCTGCTGAATCATAGATCATTTTTAGCTAAAATAAATTATGATATAAATAACAAGGATATGAACCTTTTCAAACTTTTGATAACTATTCAACAGGAATTTAAGAAAACTGAAGTACGTAAACAAGTTTCATCAGTTTGATGTTGACTTCAAACGACATTGCAAAGAAGGAGAGCTACCAAACTACGTTGTTGTCGAACAAAGATTTTTTGATCTCAAAATTCTGCCAGCAAACGACGACCACCCGTCTCACGACGTTTCAGAAGGCCAAAAGTTTGTGAAAGAGGTCTATGAAGCATTGAGATCAAGTCCTCAATGGAACGAAATCTTGTTTTTAGTGGTATACGATGAGCATGGTGGCTTCTATGATCATGTCCCAACCCCTATTGTTGATGTACCAAGTCCTGATGGCATTGTCGGACCCGAACCTTACAATTTCAAGTTTGATCGGCTTGGAGTCAGGGTCCCGGCTATCTTGATTTCTCCTTGGATTGAAAGAGGAACAGGTATGTTCACTGCTACAAGTTAATAAGCAGTTTCGAAAAACCGGGCATTTGTGACTGAAAAAGCGGTCACAAACTACAATTTGTGAGCGAAATCATGAGGGTTGCAAAACTTGTGACAGCAACATTCGGTTGCAAAGGGTTAGCAAAGCATGTCACTTTTCTAATTTCCATCACACAAAAAAGGGGAATGAATTAAAATTGGACAAAAAATCAATTGCGAACTAGCAGCAAAATTTACGAGCATCTCATTTCTTTCAAACCAGTCACAAAAATCGAAAAAAAACAATATTAATAAAAATAATTAATGTTCAACTCCATGCAAACCTGTCGTAAAATTCGTGAAAGTATCATTGCATAATAACCGGGCTTAAAAAAAAGGGCAAAGAATGATTTAAAAGTAGGCCTAAAATTGGTCGCAAACCGTGTTCAAAATTTGCGACCGTATTACAAAAAAAAAGAAGTGCTAAAAAATGAAATAAACGATATTTGAAATAGGGGTAGTATGTATGGGTCGGTTTGGTTTAATTTTTTGCTTAGTCCAAATACAAAACCAAAATTTCGGTTTTTTCGGTTTTTAAACCCATTTGGGTTTGGTTTTTTTGGTTTTTATCTTTTCAAAACCCATTTGGGTTCGGTTTGAGTTTCATTTTTTTCGGTTTTTTTACTTAAGCCTAAAATTATGCTTATTATAAAAAATCAAAATATTGTATTTGTACTAAAAATAGTTTGAAGTACAACACAACACAACTTAATATTTAAAAAAATGTAAAAAAATATTTAAATTTAGTAAAAAACATATGTGTTTTTGGTATCCTAAGCCTAAAAACAATAAAATATACGATTTTTATTTTCCTTTTGGTATTAAGAACCAACAAAATAAAAATTAACGGTTTATAAATTGTTGAAATTTTTAAAAGGTAATCTATATATGCATATATATGCATGTATTCGTTTTTTTTTGTCTTTCTTTTAGTTAAACTAAATCCACACCCAAACTTTCAGTTTTTTAGAAAACTTATACCAAGCCCGTCGGTTAATATTTGGGTTCGGTTATTTCGGGCTATATTTTCGGTTTTGGGTTTTGGTCGGTTTTTTCGGTTTTGATGCACGTCCCTAATTTGAAATAAAAAATAGATTAAATAAAAGAGCTGTTTACATATTTATTCTTCTTAACTTACAAATTTACATATTTCCTTAAATCATGTTTAAAAGCATTGTACATTATGTATTAAAAATGTATACCTTAAGAAATATGTAATTTTTACAAGTTAGAAAGTAGAAATATGTAATTTTTAAAGTTAGAAAGAAGAAATATGCAATTTTATCTAAAAAAAATATATTTTTGTTGTAAACCATTCCCAAAATTGTAAAATAGGATAAACTAAAAATAAAAACACCAGATACTCGCAAACTGGTCGCAAGATTTGCGACACCAAAAGCTATCACTAAATTCGATCGCAAAATAATCACAGCCAAAAACTGTCACAAATACCCAACTCTCTACAAGATTATTTCAAAGCATCAAAACACGCATAAGTTTATACATTTGTATTTGGTTGAATCGTATCTCTAGTACTCCACGGGCCATCAGGACCATTCCCAACATCTCAATACGAACATTCTTCCATTGCCGCTACAGTAAAAAAGATTTTCAACCTTAAAGAATTTTTGACAAAACGTGACGAGTGGGCAGGTACTTTCGAAGGCATTCTAAGTAGAACCACTCCAAGACCAGATTGTCCAGGTATTTTAATCATTTATTCTAACTTTATATTTAAGATGTTGTCTTCAATGTGACATTTATGCATAGTAGAGGTGTAAATTTTTACTAAATCAAAACAAATAGGTTGGTTTGGGTAAACAATTGTATTAAGATGGGTTGAAATGAGTAACATCTTAATATGTAATGAGTTGAGATGGATTACACTTAAACAAAATATGAGTCAAGATGGGTAACATAAAAACCATGTAAATTCAATGAATTCAAACATTTAAGAATGATTAATAACATATTTGATGAGTAAAGCACTACAAATTATCCTAATAAACTATTTCTTTAGTTATAACACATTTTAACTTAAACTAAATTAATGTCTTTTAAGAACAATCTATTTAGAGCCGAATTAATTAATTTTGCTTAGAAACCGTTTTGACTCACACCCTTCGTGACCGAACTCGTTCTGACCCGTTACCCAACCTGCACATTTTGCCAGTCATAATACATAGGTTGTACTTTTAATCATAGTTTCTGTTATAAGCAGTGACAGAATCAGAACATCTCAGTTGGGTTGTCATAAATTAACAAAAGAAGACTTAATACGTGTTTTAATTTTCTAAAAAACAAAAAATTTAGCTTAATATGTAAAAAATAACGACAAAATCTGGTGACCAAAGGGTCACCTGAATCCTGATCATCCCTTGGTTTGTGACGATAGAAACCTTGCCCGAGCCAAATCAAATGAGACAAGATGAAGCAAATGAGGAGGCAAAATTAACAGAACTTCAAGAGGAACTGGTTCAATTAGGTGCGGTACTAAAAGGGGATCATAAAGTGAGTAGTTATCCCGACAAGTTGGTAGAAAACATGAAGGTTAGCGAAGGTGTTGAATACGTGGAAATCGCGTTTAAAAAGTTTCGTGATGATTGCGAGAAGGCCAGAAGTGAGGGGAAAGATGACTCGTACATTGTTTGTGATGGAGATGTAACGACTGCGGGTTGGAAAGCCTTCGCAAAGAAGATGTTTTCTTGTTTTGTTTGTGATAATTGAATACCACTACATGTAAAAAAGAGCAACTTGATGTTTGACTTGTGTTCGATTATTTTCGGATTGATTGATTGTAGATGGTTATTGACTTGGTATTGATTTATGTCACATGTTGTGTTTTAAGTTGCCACACATACACTGATTTGTTATATGTGATTTTTGAAAAATTATAAGCAGTGTGTTAGATGATATATGCTTTTTTGCACATATGTGCAACTTCATACAAAAATGTCATCAAAACCTACAAAACATGCAACATCTCTTACGACGTTCTATTCATTTTATTACATTTGATAACTATAGTGACATTTTTTTTAGTTATATACGATTTAGAGCATGAAACTTAGACAGACTTTTACGATAAAAAAATTTAACAAAATAATGAATATGTATTAGCTATTGCCTTCATAGTTCCAAAGTAATTTTATTGATAAAAATCTGATAGTTTCAAAGTAATTTTATTGATAAATATAGGATTCTAGCATTTGTACACCATCTCCGTCACTATACACCAGGGCCGGCTCAAGGTTTTCGGGGCCCAAGGCAAATAAAAAAGTTGTGGCCCTTTCCGTAAATATTTTTTTTGTGATATAAACAAACATTGACGGAACTTGAATGTTTTGAAAGGGGACGAAAATTTACATGACTCATAATATATGTTAATTTTTGGAGCTAGTGAGGTTGAAACTAATATTTTTAACAAAAAATAACATTTCGGCCGAATAATTAACACCACAGATGGAGAACCCTATGGAAGCTTCATCCATGTAAACAAAGAATGATAGAAATTACAATACCTAGAGGTTATATTTTATAATTATGCCTCAATTTATTAATCACTTGATTACGTCATTTACCACCAGAAAGTTTGTCTAAATATTTACTCGTGCCATTGATAAAAAAATATATTCTAATGTCAAGTAAATATGCAACAAAAAACATAGATGATGTAATTATTTGGAAATAGAGAACCTTAAACGTGCTTTTTTTCAAAAAAATACAAGTGAACTCTTTAATTTTGTAGATTCAAAACGACAAAATAATAATCAGGATTGTAATCCGAACATAAGCCAAATGATTGGGGGGGAGGGGGCAAGAATTTGGGGGCCCTAGGCCATTGCCTATAAACTCATAAGAAGAGGCCGGCTCTGCTATACAACATACTTCTTGTCAAGTCAATCACATCATACACAAATTACATATAATTTACATGTTTATAAAAATAAAAAATACAAAAAAAATATTATTATTAATACACCTGTGTACTAATAACTGTGAATGAACACTCAATGCAATCCTCAATGTGAGGATGACCATCAATATATATTATGGAATAATGGTTACATCAAAGGTATACATAAAGCCTATAATAAAGAGATACAATAAAAGACTAATAAAATACAATAAAGAACATTAAGTGTACATTTAGTTGATATCCCCACTCAAGCGAGACGGTAGCGGGCCAAGACGGAGCATCTTCTGAAAAGCTTCAAACTGTGGACGAGGAAGACTTTTAGTAAATATGTCAGCCACTTGAAGCTTGGATGGTATAAATCGAGTGTGTAGTTTCCCTGATGCAACAAGTTCACGGATAAAATGATAATCAAGTTCAAGGTGCTTTACACGTTTATGAGAAATAGGATTCTGAGTGAGAAAGATAGCACTTTGATTATCACAAAGTAATGTAGGACGATCTGGAGGTAGAGCTTGGAGTTCCTGAAGGAGATGAGTGATCCATATAATCTCAGTTGCAATATTAGCCATAGCACGATACTTCGATTCACAACTGGAGCGAGAGACCGTGGGTTGCTTTTTAGCACTCCATGAAACAAGGTTTCCTCCCAGAAAAATGGAATATCCATAGGTCGAGCGACGTGATTCCAAGCAACGAGCCCAATCAGCATTAGAGAAACCAACGAGTGACGATTTGGTCGGTTTGGAAAACGTGAGCCCAAACGATAGAGTCCCTTTTATGTATCTAAGTATTCCTTTAACCTCTTGATAATGAAGAACTGTTGGAGCATGAAGAAATTGACTGACTTGATTAACCGCATAAGCAATGTCAGGACGGGTGATAGTCAGATACTAAAGTGCACCAGCAATGGATCTATAATAGGTGGGATCAGAAAAGGGTTCACCATCAATGACAAGCGATATATTGGTGGTAAGTGGTGTGTGAACCGGTTTTTTCATCTAACATTTTTGCACGTTCCAAGATCTCCCGTGTGCACTTGGACTGATTTAAAAGATTCCATCAGGTGTATATTGAACTTCAAGACCAAGGAAGTAACTTAGTTCACCAAGATCTTTAATAGAAAATTCTTTGTTGAGGCAGCAAATAAATGATTTTAAAACTGCTTCATGATTTCCTGTAAGGATCAAATCATCAACATAAACCAACAAATACATCACACATGATCCCTTGTTAAAGATAAAAAGAGACGGGTCTGCACGGCTACAAGAAAATCCATTGCTCGTCAAAAAACGACTCAAGCGATGAAACCAAGCGCGAGGGGCTTGTTTGAGTCCATATAAAGCTTTGTTTAACCTGCATACATGATTAGGAAAACAAGGATTATGAAAACCAGGGGAGGTTCCATGTAAATGCATTCGTTAAGGTTGCCATGTAAGAACGCATTGTTGACGTCAAGCCGATGTAACTTCCAATCATAAAGTGTTGCCAAGGATAATATAATGCGAACAGTTGCAGGTTTAATAACTGGACTGACCCCACCAGGTACTTGACTAAATCCTTGAGCGACTAAATGTGCCTTGTGACGTTCAATGGTTCCATTGGCATGATACTTAAGTCTAAACAACCATTTAGAGCCTACAATTTGACGATTAGCAGGACGAGGTACAAGAGTCCAAGTGTTATTTTTATGAAGTGCATCTAGCTCCTTACGCATAGCTTCGAGCCAAACAGGGTCCTTAATTGAGAGAAATCGGCAGTGTGTCGAGGCTTGAAATTTCCGGCTTTGGCTCGAGTAATCATAGAGTGAGTGGGGAGCAATGGAGGTGGAGGGGGAGTAGGAATGGAATGCAAAGGAGCAAGTGGAGTAGGACTAGTTTGCAACTAGAATGTGGAGATGCAGGTGGTGAGGGATGGGGAGAGTTGGGTGAGGTTATGGGTGTGGAGTCAGGTGGTGTTGTGGAGGGCGTTGGAGGAGTTTGAGTTGTTGTTTGTGGAACAACAGTTGGAAAAATAGGTGATGAAGGTTCCAAACAAAGATTACAAGGTGCATGGGAGAGGGATGATTTAGGGGATGAATCATTAGGATTTTTGGGTTTGGTGGTTAGGTGTGGAGAAGGATCATGAAATGTGGATAGGATAAGGCTTGACAAAGGTTTGTTATCATGAGGATGCTGGAAGGGGAAGGTTTGTTCATCAAATCGAGCATGGCATGTCACATAAACCCGAGTTGAGTTAGGATCAAGACACTTATATCCCTTATATAACGAGCTATAACCCAAGAAAACACACGGTGTCACACCCCGGGCCGGCGGGAACGGATCGTGTTTTCCCGTCGGGCGGAAGGTTCCCGGGGCGCGATATCTTGAGTGATAATCGAATGATCAGATTGTTTACATAGCACATGATAATAAATGAGAAATGCTAACACGACAATGATATAGAATTACAAGATTAAATTACAATGTAGCGTTCATAATTTAACCAAGTAAATCTATCAAAAGAATCAATGAACCTATATCTTGTATCTGTGCAAGATATACAAAAGATGATTCATTGTTTTTGTCATCAAAAGCATGCAACACAAAATGAAGCTAGGTCTTCTAAAAGTCCACTAGCTTAGTCCATGCATATAAGTAGCTACACCTGTTCATCACCTGAGAAAACATGCATTTAAACAAAGTCAACACTAGGTTGGTGAGTTCATAAGTATGTTAATTGAAAACCTGGATTCATTCACATGCACAATCACACTGTTTATAATGTTACTTGTATAATGTTTGTTTCACTTGTTCTCCCAATGGACTCTCCCTAGTTGTATTCACAAATAGTGTGACTCCCAATCAAGCAATGCTTATATATAGGGCATACGAAAGGGTCAAGCCCAGACGCCATCCCACCACATGCTCAATCAAATTTCACACCACTTGCGATACAACTATGGATTTCCATTCCCAATCCACATGTTCATCTCATTGTTAATCACCTGTGATATCATGTATAGAATAATATGATAATAGCGTTGTAGTTATCAAACCGAAGTATTGATAACCATTATATGTATTAAGGATATTAGATTGACTTAATCTGTTCCTTGTATTATTCTATTGTTTGTGGAGTTAACTGTTGATTCACTTTTAATTATTAAAAGTGTTAGTTAACTGTTTGTCATTTGTTCTCAATGCTAAGTGCATAGAGCCTAAAAGGAATCCATTGCAATCCTCACGTAATTAGATTTCAATGCATCCGATTTACCTCTACCACTTTGTGATCCCATTGCCCTCATCGAAACTATTACTAATAATATGACATGATAGAAAATAAATTCCTCAGTCTACTAGTCCACAGGTAACGATGGATTGTGTACATCGATGCTAGTGTTTGTTCTCATTGTGGGATATTCTCATGTAATTAACAAGGTTGAATAAGAACTTGTCTTATTACGTTATGTTAATCATTGTGTGAATGATGTTGTTATCATGAAGTTACGTTATCATGATTATCATTCCATTAAATCATATGGTCACCGTCTTGTCCTTAAGCCATAGTAAGAGCTAGTCTTACTACCCTTAAGTGACTCAGGTGAGGGATGATAAATGCTCTATACTATCACATAGTATGTTTTTAAGTTGTAACTAAGTGTTATAAGTAATTGACTTATCACACTTGGTTTATTATAATGTGGAATGATGTTAAGAAGATGTTTTATCTTCTAATCATTCATGTGAGGTGTTGTGTCATCATGTTTCTCTGTAATTGTTCTCAATGTTTGTTTATGTATGAATTTCCCCAATGTTTGTTCATGTAAGAATAACTAAGTGTTGTAGGATAAAATCTTACAACTATGTTATTCTAGTGTGTTGATGAATTATGAAATTATATTATCATATTCATCTGAGTTTCCCTGTCATCTCATGATCATACAAGCATGCATACAATGATAAGCGATAATAAACAATTTAATATTATCTAAATCAAAGTATAAGCAATATGTTAAGCAAAACTTTTAAATAAATAAAAGTAAGCATGCTTCTCAGCCCCGAGAGTTTAAAATCAGTAAAGATTAAAGAAAAGGGGCATATGAACTCACCTTAGGTTTGATGTGGTTGACTTAGCTTAAACGAAGAATGCACGCACTCTTGATTGAACTTGAGTTTGTTTTCACGATCCTGTATTGATTTCACGTTGTATGTAACTTATGAGTATTGATTGTAACTGATTCGTGTGCGTGTATGTGATAGCCTTAAAATTGGCTAACGCTTGTGAGTCGTGGTCTTCGTTCGGCCTCAACTCAGTTATTATGGATTTCATAGCACTTAACTAGTTTAAGTCATAATTATCCCTTGTAATTTATATTAGTTCTTGGAAACATTTTGGTTTCTCATTAGCCTTGTTTGTCACCCTGTTACATCATTTGTTAGCATGTTTAGTAACTACACTTGTGATGTTATGAAATTTGTAGATCCAAGAATTTTACCATATTGTAACAACCCGAACTTGTTTTCGTTAACTTATTAGTTAAGTGCTAAATCCTCTTATGGATCGATATTCTATTAGGCCGAATAGAGTTAGCCCAATGAATATGTGGACCGAACGTAAGTAAATGGGCCAATTTGTTCACTTGATCTCGTAGAGGTTTTGGGCCGAATGATAACATGGGTTGCGTATGTAGGCCGTTTGGGTTATGGGCTTAGTAATGTCGGGAGCCCAAAGAAATCAATATGACCGAGTTTCATTCATATGGGCCGGTCGTGGATGAGTGTAATTGGGCCGAGAGTCTTGTTGAGGGTAAAGGAAAATCGTGGGCCAATTATTGTGATGACACTTGTATGGTTCAAGATTCTTGGTCTGATGAGGTACTACCGAACCATTACTGCCACCAGTTAACAACAAGTGGACCAGCGAACCTTTCATTAGTTACCTAAGGTTCGGCCAGACCTTAGGTTCGTGACAGCCCAAGGGTTTGCCCATAACATAGGTTCGCCATGATGTACGTTCGGTTGTTGATTCTGAAACACAGGGTTCGGCAGAAGTTACATTTGATGACTGATGATGATAGGTTCGCCTAAGAAGGTGTAGGTTCGGCCATCACAGGGCAGAAGGTTCGGGTAGGGTGGAAGTAATAGGTTCGGCCTGGTAGGTGGTTCGGCAATCATGCACAGGTTTGTACAGATTAGGGTTCGCATGTTTGTTCATTCATCATACAAGGGTTCGCCAGAACCTTGTGGGTTCGCCACCCATGAAATGGTTCGGCCAACAATTCGCAGAAGGGTTCGGTGGTGTAGAAAGGTTCGCATGATGCACTGGTTCGGCCATGGCAGCCCAGGGTTCAGCTGGCAATGGTTCGCGTCTGCTGGCACACACAGGTTCGCCGGTCTCACTGGGTTCGGCCAACCCTATTCCCATGAACCCTGTGGGTTCGAAGTCACCATCCAGCACCAGCCCCTGGTCCAGCCTTGTCCATGGTGTCCTCGACCTCTTCTTAGTGAGCCTAACCTTCGTGAAGATGGAGTATGGGCCTAGAACCGATTTCAAGTGGTGGGGTCGATCTAAGTGCCTGAAAACCCTATTTTTCAGATTTATTAACGCTTCATACCTCGAATTCTGCCGGACAAAAGCTTAGATCAGTTGTACTTCTAGGTAGAGGAAGTCAAGAGCTACGCGTGGACACCAAGAACGCCCGATTTCGTCCACAAACGAGTGAGATACGAAGCTTTGAAGGTGGTTAATGGTGGTGGAAGAGAGATGGACGGGAATGGTTATCTAGAGAGAGAGTGAAATGTGGAGAATGAAAGAGAAGGCTTCATTTGATGTTTATATACCCCGGGGGTATTCGGGTTCGTTTCGGTTGCTCGGTTCGTGATTTCGTCGCGTATCCGGAACTTTACGCGTAATTTAAATGTTTTAAATTTAAAAGAAGTTAATTTAATTATTTTGATGAGTTTCAAAATTGTAAAATGTTATTTATTTTATTTTATTAATTTACTGATCGTTCGAGTCGTGTTTTCGTTTTCGTTTCGTCAGATCGCGTCACCATCGCGCGTATTCGTTCGAATCGTCATTCGAACGAACACGTCGATGGTTTGAGCTTTCTGAATCTTGTTTTCTACTTCCCAGTCATCATTTTAGAACGTTAAACTCACAGATATGTTTGTGTGAATCGTCATCCACGCAAACACCCTGTCAGTTCGTTATTCTGAAACAACACTGTAAATTATGTTTGAATTGTGTTTCCTCACTGTCGGACTCAACTAAACACCCTGATATCGTTTTCACATTGAATTGTCGGCCATCTGATTCCTGTCATCCATGGATATCAGATCGCAACCGATTTGTTTTTGTCATTCGCTTGAACATCGTTGTTTCTCATGTTTAGTTGTGTTAACTGTACTTAGGTTTTCACTTAAATACACACAACTTATGTTCCAAATGAGTGTTGTACTTACAGTCTTTAAGTTTACACGAAAATACGTACAACTGTTTCTTGTATTTAGAATTCTGTTAATACAAGTACTGTTTATACACATGTAATTACACATAGTTACTGTTGAAAGTACACGTACCGTACGGACTTGCCGGCCGGTTAGGTACTAGTTGTCACACACGGTATACTACGAGGTGCAAGTTTGTTAATGGAGTAATCTCGGATATAGGGGTACACTCGACAACCAAAAGTTTTAAAGTTTGAGAAATTTGGGGTTTGAGATTAAAGAAGCTCATAAGGTGATTTGTTGTCGAGAACTTTACTTGGTAATCGATTGATGACAAACACAGTAGTAGAAAACGCATTGACCCAGAATGTTGTGGGATGATTTTAGTGAAAGAGCATGGCAAGGCCAGTTTCGACAATATGTCGATGTTTTCGTTCAACTTGGCCATTTTGTTGAGGAGTATACGGGCACGACAACCGATGGAGAGTACCATTATTTTCAAAAAGTGTTTGAGTTTTATGATTAACGAATTCGGAGCCACCACCACTTTGGAAAATCTTAATTTTTCGTGACAATTGAGTTTGCACCATATTCATAAATACAACCAAAGTATCATAAAAGTCTGATTTTAGTCGTAGGGGATAAAGCCAACAAAAACGCGAGTAATCATCCACAAATGCCACATAATACCTGTAATTATTAGTGGTTAATACCGGTGAGGGACCCCATAGGTCACAATGAACAATATCAAGTAGGAACAAGGCTCGTTTAGAATTTAATTCAAACAGTAAACGATGACTTTTAGCAAGTTGACACGGTGAGCATAAAATAGGCTTAGGCAAAAGAGCATTAAATGATGTAAGTCCTTGTTTTTGAAGTAACAAAATATTATCAAAATGTGCATGTCCTGAATGGAATGCCAAAGTTCAAACGATGCTTGTGGACACGATGAAGATGCAACCAAATCAAGATGAACCGGATGCAACACATAAAGTTCGTTTCCACATTAACCTCGAGCTAGGATTTTCTTGGTTTGACGATCCTAAATAGAGAAAAAAGGATGAGATAATATCACATCAACAGAATTATCATGTGTCAATTTGCTTATGGAGAGAAGATTTTTAGTAATGTTAGGAACCACTAAAACATTGTTTAAATGTAAGGTATTGTTAAGAGTCAGGTGACCTTTATGAGTGATAGGGAGGGTGTTACCATTACCAAAAGTAACCGATTCATTACCCATAACCGGAGCGGGGTTGTTGAGAGTGTGCGGTGTAGCGGTCATGTGGTCCGAAGCGGGTTGAGCGATAGCCGCTAGTTGATCGGATAAGTTTTTGAATGTCCGACCAAATTCCGCAACAGATTGAGAGCCTTTTTGCAGGGAACTAAGTTTGTCACGCAGATTATGTGCACGTTCAATAGAAGGATTTGCATAGGCCGTTTCGAGTTCAACCCAAATGGCACGAGCAGTGAGTAAGCCTATGATAACGGTGACGGCTTCCTCGGAGAGCGAAGCATGGAGGAGGATAATAGTCCTCTGATCAGCGGTTAACCAGACCGTATACGCCGGGTTCTCAACGGTTTTTCCATCGGCAGGGAGAGTGGTGGGAGGGGCTGTGGAACTACCATCAACATAAGACATGAGGTGTTGATAATTGAGTATTGGTTCCATTTGGTTCTTCCAAAGCAGATAATTGGTAGAACATAATTTTATGTGGATCATATGCATGAGAGTATTCATAGGGAATTCATTGTTTGAAGAAGAACCAGCCATTGGAAAGAAGGAGAATGGGAAGAAAGTTGCAAAAGGGAGGGAGGAAGAGAAGTGACGGTAATGAAGGTGGGAGAGAAAAGAATGATAACCTTTGGCTCTGATACCATGTGAATGAACACTCAATGCAATCCTCAATGTGAGGATAGCCATCAAAATATATTATGGAATAATGGTTACATCAAATGTATACATAAAGCCTATAATAAAGAGATACAATATAAGACTGATAAAATACAATAAAGAACATTAAGTGTACATTTAGTTGATAATAACCTAACCTATAAATAATAGTCTATATCATATTATGCATAATGATAATTACGGTAAAGAAGAAAAAGTCGAGAAGCTCAATGAAAGCACATGTACCTTGTAAAAACAATCTAAAAAGAACAGTCTTAAAGATAAAACACTGGTTATAGAAGTTGGCGTATGAAGAAATTATATAATGAAACCATAATTATGTAGGGATAATTACCATTATAATCATTTAATTAAGAAATTGACAACTAGCCACTGACCAAAATTATTGTTATTTATTTTTTAAAAAACTTGTTGATTTATAGTTATTTATATTTTTCTAATTTATTTTACATGTATTTTGTTATTTATATATCGCTGACATGACAAGAAGTTTATTTTATAAATTAAATTTTTTTAGTAATTTACTTTTTGATTATTTTATAATTTTTACTTCATCATATTTAATTTAATTTAATTTTATTATTTAACAACTTGGTGATGTATTATTGTAGTTTAAAAAAAAACACTACAATAATAAATTATTGTTATTTATCTTTTTTAAAAAAACTTGGTGATTCATTGTGACAGCAACATCCGGTTGCAAAGGGATGGCAAAACATGTCACTTTTCTCATCTCCATCATACAAAAAAGGGAAATGAATTAAAATTAGACGCAAAATTCGGTTGCAAAACAAATACACAAACAAATTTACCCAGTATATTCAACTCTTTAGTATGGTTTAGGAGGAATGATGAAGACAAATCTTAACTCTATCCTATTATGATAGAGAGGCTGCTCCGAAAAAGTATCCGTCAGTTATCGTTTGAAATTTAATCATCCTAACGCTTTTAACATTATTTTTACAAAATAAGTAAAATAATATTAAAATTATTTTAATTTTTATTTTGCCCCTTGAGGCTCACACATATACATATAAAAATAAAAATATTATTCAGCTACATGCGTACCTAATTTGTGATAAAATCATTTTGCATATAAACCAGTCTTAAAAAAGCAGATCAAAGAATGATTTAAAAAGCACGCCTAAAGGCCTAAAATTGGTCGCAAACCGTGTGCAAAATTTGCGACCGTCTTATTTTGGTAGAAATTATTCAAAAAAGAAGGCCTAAAAAATGAAATAAACTTCAGTCGCAATATGTGAAAAAATAAATAAATAAAACATATCTTTGTCACAATTAAATCATTCCCAAAATTGTAAAATAGAAATAAATAAAAATAAAAACACCAGACACTCGTAAACTAGTCGCAAGATTTGCAACTGAAAAAGCTACGCTAAATTCGATTGCAAAATAATCACAGCAAAAAAGTCGCAAATTGGGTTTCCCATGAAGGCTTTTGCAGCCGCTTGCAAAAGGCTATTCGCGACGGAATCACCGTCTCAAATGCCCAATTTTCTACAAGATTATTTCAAAAGAATCAAAACATGCACGTAGTTTATACATTTGTTTTTGTTTGAATCGCATCTAGTACTTCACGGGCTATTAGGCTATCCACAGAGGTCATCCCACTGAAAATCCTCTCCACCTAAATTTCCTGTCACGCCATCATCTCACTGAAAACCTTAAACCCCCACAGTGGTCACCCCATTTAAAAATCTTCCCACTGTGCCACATCACCCCACTAAAAAACCCCACAGTGGGTCCCATTTTTTAAAAATCAGCCAATGGGAGTAGAGGGGCCTCCACAAGGAGCAGGAGCAAGGAGAAGCACCGGGCGGGGGCGGGGGCTGCGCATGTGGGGGGCGGTGTTCCCGCTAGTGGCCACGGAAGGGGGAGGCCGAGGAGGTGGGCGGGGCTGGTGCTGCGCATGGTCTTAGGACGTAAATAAATAGGACTGTAAACAAACCGAACGTTTAGCGAACCTTTGGACCGTTCGACGGGAAGTTTGTTTATGTTCGTTCGTTTAATAAATGCACGAACACGAACAAGAAATTTCGTTCGTTTAGTTAAATGAACGAACATGAACAGAGGCAGTGTTCGTTCATTTGTGTTTATGAACGTTCGGTAACATGTTCGTTTACGTTCGTTTATGTTCGGTTAAGTTCATTTATTATATTTATTCATTAAATATGTTGTATTTTTTTAATTTTTAGTTTAAAACCATAATATTTAAGTTATTTTTGGTTTAATACTATAATATTTTAATTTATATATTTATAAATGATTATATCCAATGCTTGAAATTAAAAATGTTGATTTATATTGTTTAAACTAGTCAAGAACCCGCGCGATGCGGCGGTAGCAGCCTATTTCCATGTTATTTAAATATGGTAGTCAGTCACATTTATATACAAGCTTTAAACTGGTACAAATAACAACAAACAACCAACCTAGGAGCAAGAGTGACAATGATACTGTAACATGTGAAATTTGATTGGTAAATAAAATAAAATAGAATAAACAATAATAACAAACAAGATATGTCAGACAGCTAGAAGTGAGTCAGTTATTATATGCAATGGTCTACTTTCTAGAGCTAAACGAACTCTCATAACGTAACTTTTTGAACTGGTCCAAAGATCCTTGACAAAGCTTATGCCTCCAACTATGGAAACAAAACGCCTTCTTGCATCTTTTAAAACATGGAACCCAAGTCAATCTATTCAGGTTGGTTTGATATAAGGTGTTAAACCAAACCATCATTTTCCTCTTTCATATTTTGATTTGAATTTATCCTATAACAATATATCTTAAACAAATAGTAAATTAGATTTAAAAGGAAATTAAGGTTCTTTTAAAAACAGAATACAACATATCATGTTTTTCAGCAAGTTGATGTGATTTTGTATCTTCTAAAAATCTTTGTTGTTCAGCTACTTTGCTTTATTATTCCCCATCTCACAAGTCTGCAACCACTAAGGATCATACAAAACGACAAAAAAATAAGGTTTAATATCATATAACTACACTTCAAAAAAAGAGCATTTAGTAAATTAAGTGACATGCTTAGGAACCAACCTTTCTTTTTGTAGCAAATGCAACTTCAAGGTTTGCCAGCAGTTCTTTTAAATCAGACATTAGCAAGTGAGATGAACTTTTTAGAGTTAAAAAAAGCTCAGTTCAATCTAAAAATTCAGAAATACACGTATTTTGTATGTGTGAGTGAGTGTGTTTGTTGATTTAAGAAATAAACAAATAAATAAACCTGTACCATTGTATTGATCATGCACCCTTAAATATACAAACAAATCTAATATAACAATTTCTTACTTGCTTGTTCCAACTTCTTGAAGTTAGCCAGCCAAATAGTTAATAGTTGAAGCAAGTAGCACTTACAGGCATTTTTATTTCGTAACTATTTGGTTTGCGCATGAATATCTGTCATCTTGTTGGTTTACTCTTCTGCATTCTTTGCAACCCTAGTAATACCATTGTGTCAATTGTCAATGGCGGTTAAAGCTCCTTCAGAGGGAACAACACGTCCTGTGGATAATTGTTTGGTCAATAAAATTAATTTGCCTAGAAGTGGTAACATATAATATAAATATTGCTAGGTTTGACATTTGTAACATCCATTTGTTAATCCAATCAGTAAATTAAGTAGCATATAAGTGATTCATGGCACCAAATATCTAAAAAAAAAAAAGAAAAAGGAGAATTCATGTGCAGACATGTGGTTTATAATGATTATGTCAATATTGTGACCTTCGTGAGTTACACAAATGCATATTCAGATAAAATGCCTACATCTTGAATTTTATCATTTTGTTTATTTCACTCAATTTTATTTCATGTATAAAATAATTTTTACAGGTCATTTAATATATAATTTTATGTAAACAAACTACTCATTATAGAATTGTGCATGTTAGCAGTAGAGAGTAAATATAATTTCTCAAGATCTTTAAATATGCCATATGCTCCATGAAACTGCAAACAGAAAAAGAAACAATAATAAACACATGTCATATCAATGATTTATATTTCAATATGAGAAATAAAATAAATCTAGAGCAATAAGCATAATGAAGGGCTTCATTTTCACACACATGAAGGGCTTCATTTGTTTAATAAGACTAAAAACACTACATTGTTTAAATAATATACGAAGCTTACAAATTCTTTAGCACAATGCCCATAAGATCATATTTTTTGATCTCATTGAATCTTGCAGAAAGAACCTTTCTACCCATCAAACGATGCCAAAAAAGAGCACTGGTAAGAAAAAAAATAATCCAATCAAATTATAAACTATAAAGCATGCTAATCTACAACTTTTGACCTCAAAAGAAGCATGATACAAAGTCTGCATGTAATTCAAAAGCAAAAGTTGAAGATTTAACAACCTTAAAGATGCATGTAACCTAAAGAAAATGTATAAAATTATAGGACATGGACGCATGCTACCTTCTTATTTGTGGACATGGTTTTCAACACTTAGGGCTCCACATGTAAAACTAAACATGAACATCATTTGCAACATATAGTTCCCAACTTGATCCAGACCACTCATAAATCTCTACTGATAATTGCTGCAATAATATTGTTAGGATTTTTGCTTCCAATTTTGTAATTCTATTATTATCTTGTTTCTAGATTATTTTTACTATTACTTTTATAGTTAAATTATTAGTTTAAGATGAACTTTAATTATGATAGTTAAGGAATCATCAAATCAGATGGCAACTGAGATTAGGTTGATTTTCACATATTTTGATCATTAATTTGTGAAACACATTTCGGTTGGTTTTTCTCATGTTTTTACAAATATTAAAATACTTAGGGAAGTAATATGTTCTTCAATGATGAACCACAAGATCATTCCTAAAGCTTTTTTTAAAAATTACAGGCTTATAGCAACATAATATATGACAAATGCATCAATTTTTGTAACCAACTCTTCAGAGACCCACCAGAAAAATGGGTTACTTCCACCGGAGTAATTAATCATTTGTGTAATCATTAATTGTTTTTTTAAACTATCAACAATTGTGGATCTGGAATTAAGCTTACTTGGTTCTTACCCTCTTCAATTTTCCCAACTACACCCTGGACTTCATTAGCAGCTTCAGCCTTCCATGATTCCATCATCTGCCTTTCCCCCTCTTTTCGGCTTTGTACATACTCTTGAGAGCATCATTTAGAACACTAACCCTCACCATATTCACAAATTCAAGATACTACAAGAAAAACAATAATCATTAATATGCGTTAAAAATTATTAAATGGCTTGTTTAATCTCACACTTTAAAATAATCTACTTCCTTGCAGATCACCCTATACAGGTAAAAAGCTTAAAATCAGTGTAATGTATTTGATTATCTTATCTAAAAGAAGATCATTGATTCCCTGGTCATGCAATTCTAAATAAATGATCAAAAATCCATGACCATAGTTTGCACTGACAGATTACAGAATTCATATATATGTCCTTCAAACCCAAATTCTTTTTAGAAAGTCATTATTTAATGTTCTTGCTCAATCTCAATTTAAAATATTTCAAATCTAGAACTTGGGAACTTTTAAACAATTTGGAGTTTCCTATTTGTTACCGATAGGTGAATACTTCAAAACAAAGAATCAACTTTATTTTCTTTTGTTGGTGCTAAATAACTTTGTTGGCCATCTAAAAAACAAATTTTCAACTTTCAATTTATTTTTCTAATCACATTTATTCTTGAGAAATGACCAGAATAAATAAAAAAATATGATGTTGCCAACTTACTTTGCCATTGATGCCTTATTAATAATAACCTACAAAAATAGAGAAAGCTAAATGCTTTGGGGTAACATCAAAATTTCACTATTGCTATATTTACCATCAGTTTTTAGATCTTGGATATTTTAGTCTAAAAAATATTAAAGATTATTACCTCTGCCATCAACTTATCTTCTAAGACTACAGATTCAATAACACCATATATCCCATCCTCGCATTGTGACATATCTTCATCTTCATCTGAATGATACAAACACTCTATCAACTCAAATTCAAGAATGAAATGCACATTTCTTACAGTCACAAAACACTCAGTTCCTGAAAAACATGTATGACAAAACAATTGAGCCACAAACGTAGAAACATGAAGAAAACCTGTAATATCACTTTCAAGCTACAACATCATCGTGGAATAAACAATTAGATCAAAGTTCATACTCATTCAAACCAAGATCAGATGCCATGGCGGAACCCTAGTCGTCTCCTGTCCATGGCGGAACCCTAGCTGTCATTGTTGTCCAGAGTGGAGCCCTAGCCACCGAAAAAACGAACCGTCATATCTGTACCTTAAACTGTTGATGTCGTCTTCCATATGCAGTGGGGGCACCATCGCCAAAAACTGGTGTTCTTCTTCGATTTAAGGCCGTCGTCACTATTCGAACCCTAGCTGTCAGAACCCTAACCGTCGATTCATACTCCAACTTCTCTACCTTCGATAATCCATCCTACCAATTCCCCGTCGACGGTGAACATGTCTCTCACGAATCCGTACTCACAACCGCCTGATTCGTCATCGATCTTGATTTCGAACGGTGTGAGCCAAAGTTAGATCTAGGAGCGGATGCTGATGGGATCTTCAGTTCTGATGGACCGGTGCTACGGCCTAAGAGTGAGATGCGAGAGGAAGGAGGTGAGGTTTGAGAAGAGAAATTCAAAAAATGAGAGTTGGTTTGAATTTCAAAACAGGAGGATAGATAATAGAAGTGCTTCATGATTTGTACATAATGCATAACAATTTGAATGAGTTCGTAGGGTTTAAATTTTGAATGGTGGAATTCAAGAGTTGTACCTACTACAAATTTGATATATGGTACAAAATTGCCTATTTAGTGCATGTGTGATTCAAACAAAAAGGAAAGGAGGTGCAGGGATTTCATACAACTCTTGAAGTTGAGGTATGGAGTTTTCAAAATTCATGCATAAAGTGTTTGTACATTATGTTTCATCAAGTGTACATATCTTAATTTTAAGACTTTTCAATCTTCTCTCTCTAATACTCATTATATAGTATTATAGATAATATGTGTTCGTTAGCGTTCGTGAACAAGCTACATTTCTTAATTAATGAACGAACATAAATAAGAATTTTCGTTCGGTCAGCATTCGTGAACCGTTCGTGAACAATTTAAAAGTTAAACGAACGAACACGAACAAGGGCTCGTTCGTGTTCATTCGGTTCGTTTACATTCGTATAAATAAAGTTACTAAAACATCAAGACCACTTTTGTTTCACTCGTGTTTCTACCAAAGAGCATGGAGATACCAACTTAAATCTTCTTTTACTTCCTGCTCCCTTCAATTCAATTGCTACAAAACCTCTTATAACTAATTAACAAATACTAACGTGAGACTAGCCCATTTAGTAGAGGCTTGTTTCTTAGAATGGAAGGTCATAGGTTCAATCCCATACAAGAGAGTAATTATGGTGTAAGGTATAATTTTGGTGGGAGTAAGTTTAGCCGTTCAAAAAAAAAACTACTTAGCAAAGATGTTCATGACCAATAAATTATTTGAAAAATAAGAAGGCATTGAAGATAACTAACCAAGTGAAAACCTTGTTGTGTGTGCACTGTGCAGAGAGTCTAAAGGAGAAACTATAACGTGTTCTTTCTTTTGTTTCAGTTTTTTAATTCAAATGTTTGTTTGAAATGGTATCAAGGACTATTGGCAGCCATGGCAACAGAAGCAAGGTTGACTAGCTTTTATTAATTGCTTTTTCTTATGTTTATATTTATATTCAAAATGTTTCTTATTTTAATTTTTAAAAATTCTCGTTCAATTTCCATCTTCCTTTTCTCTCTAATCCTGATTTTAGTTTTTCAAATTTGTTACCAAAACAATCCATCATCCATAAAATTTGACATAAATAGATACATATGACGGAAATTTTCCAAAATATTTTAAAGAAGTAATATTATTAATTTATTATCTAATTATACTTACGTATCATTAGGATATGATTCAAAAATTATGTTATGATATGTTCCCATAAACATAGGTAGTATATGTCTATACTATTATCATACAACTACAATTATACATAGTAAATCTCACTCGTAGACTCATTATTTGTAAGATTTGAGAAAGATATAATATAAGCAAACCTTACTTATATCTTTAGGAAGTATACCTTCCGCTCAAGTACAAACTTCAATCTTAATCATACATTTCCATAAACTTCTATTATGGATCATGTTATTATGAATGTGCAATTTTAGCAAATCGTGCTTAATTTGCTCGTGTCAAATTAGTTTGGACATGCATTTACCCATTCTTCACTTTATAGTCACTTGCATAACTACGAAATGGTTATTATAATTAATTGTTACGATTGTACATATACAGTTAAAAATAATCATTCATTCATGAGTGTAACAAATAAACCACATATAAGAAATGCAAGAACCATCGTTCAATTTCAATCCCGTCTGAATACCAGCTCAACCGCCCGGTTTCGCGGCCGGACCACCTGTCGAACCAGCCAGTTCTCTTCAAAACGGTTATGAGCACATAATCGGACTGCCTGAGTTGCCGAATCCGTGTCCGACCAGCCGTTCTAGGTTTAAAAACATTGCTTGCATACAGTCTAACATGAACCGGAAAATTTTCAATCAAGAACTTTGGGTCACCGACAATTATAAATAATAATGGTGACTAACACTGAACTTAATTACAAGTATTATGCATAGTCTATAAATTTCAACAAAACCTACAATATTGTATGGATAAGTAAGACGATCGTGTCATCCATCAAGAAACATGAATCATTATCACACTTCTGAAACTAGGAGTATTCGTAGCATCGTTTCGGTTTACATATTTGGAGAACCACATGCTAAAATACTTAAACTTTTATACTTTGATACAAGAATTTGTTTACTTTATACTTACACTTATTACACGGTGTATATTGCATGAGACAAAAATTTATCACATTAAGTCATCGGTAACCTACATAACTATATAACTTAAGATTTTTGAGCTGATTGATTAATATAAGTTAGTAGCAACGGGATTTGACAAATCACCATTCATGATTTGGTAGCGTCAACCATAACTATAATATCAAATGAATTATATATTCTCATGATAACTAATGTTTTGTGATAAGACAATAGCAATAGAGGCAAGACAATAAGTAAGAGCTCTCCTAGGGTTCCTTTATCGGGGATCCGTGGGGAAGAGGATCAAGTTGGCCCTTGCGAACAACTTGATGCACTATCTCCCTTCAACCCTTTGAGCGAAATACGAAAAAAGGAAAATTTATGGACCGACCCCATCATCTCCACCTAGTAGGAAAGAACAAATTATATGAATTTTGTGGGGTAAAAGGGGCAAAAAAACAAGGGTCCACCACACATGAATGCAAGCCTACCATCTCAACTCGTCAACGAACATTGTTAGTTACTAAAATTAAAATATAAAGCCTATAAGATATATGTGGGTTTAAGAAGAAAAATCTCTAATGACACAGCCCTGAATCGAACCTACGCCAACTCAGACCCAACAGCTTACAATAACCCCACGACCATCTCCCCTAGCCAATACTGTTTCATGAGTATCGGTCTTTTCTTACTCATAAAGGCTCGACAACCTCAAACAATACATTTTTATTATGATTCGTTACACAATTATTGACAACTGTCAAAAATTGTGAACTATTAATTAACTAGAAAAGTTACTCGCGACCTGCCGCGGGTAGCAGACTCTTGCATCGCATGTGATGTTTGATTAAAAGAAAGTTGTGGTATAAGAATTTACCAAAAAAAATAATTGAAAAAAGTATAAGACAAATAAAAACCAAACGCATCTGAATAGACGTGTTTACGAATTTAATTACGTACAATGTGTCTTGTGTATATAAACCAAATTTATAAAGTCACATCGATGTGATTTTAGACAGCTAAGCATATATAGAAAACTTTTATAAAACAATGATATGTTATTATGTCAATGTTAGTGTCAGTTTTATTTTAACTAATAACATGTTACAGTATGTCGATATAACCAACAATTATATGTGTGCGTGTTTATATATATCGGAGAATAATTAAATACAAAGTAAGTAATGTTTTGATGAGAATGATAGAAAGGATTTTGAATCATTAATCAAATTAGTTGATCCTGTTTTACATTTTAAAACTTATGTTTGTTTTGTTTGAAGAGGCAAAAAAAACTATATTTGTTAATTTTTTTCAGATAAATCAAATTCCACAATGTTCATTGAATTGTCATCACATCACTGATATGAACAATCGGTATTCAATTTTCTCATGATATATTATTATAGAATCAGGGCTGAAACGTCTTCGAAAATTTCAAATTTGGTACGCAAAATACTTCACCTCCATCATATCTAAGGATAAGATTACATAATTAGTTTTTTTACTCCTATTTTGAAAATGCTTCCTTTGTTTTACGGATTTCAAACTATTAAAAACTAAAATATATAATCATCTTTAACTTTACCTTTTAGTCATTCAACTCACTTTGATGATATCGAAACTAAATTATAAATTGAAGGACCTATTGTAGGAGACTCCTATAATTTGCTTATATACACGTTACCTAAACTTGCTTATTAAAAAAATTTTACTTAATAACTAATATAAAATCAAATTTAAAAAACTAAATAAAACCAGACAACCTTCATTTTCATTTGCCACGCTCACAAAGAATACACGTGATCCTTGTGTTTTAACCCTTACAAATATGTCAAATAATACATTTCATGAATGTCTATGCCTATAAAAACTACCCGAAAGTTCGTAACAACTTTATTGTCAACATATTTTTATATGCAAATAAGTTGTTTTTAATATTAACATATGATTAAGTTGCAAAAACTGTTTAGATTATTATTATTTTTTGAATAAAAAATAGTTTGAATACTTACTTGTTTATTGTTGATGTTTGATATAAGTGACCGCCCCTTAAAACATCCAATACATTGACAAAGATAAAGATTTTGGGCGTCAAACATAAGTCCCATACACGGCGCTGACTTCTAAGAGAAGAGAAGATAAAAAAAACGAGTATAACACACATGCACACAATGTTAGTGATCAACAATGTACAATCTAGTAAATCTAATCATTTGTGGTTTATAGATTTCGGGTCCCCTATTCAAATGATACGTTTCAAAGAGATATTTGCCTTCCTTAATGATCCATTCAAACTCTGAGTTCAATCAGATGACAAAAATCGGCTAGAAGTTGAAAATAAAGGGACTGGAAAGATTTTTACAAAACAAAATACCTACAAGTTAGAAAAAATATAAAAATATAAGGTAACTTTTAATACTAACTATACTTTGGTGTCATATTTGTAATTATATAAAAAAAGTAAAAAAGAAAAAGAAAAAATGATCTTCAACACACAAGTTACAAAGTTACATAAAAAAGGAAAAGGATGCTCAAGATGGTCCGGCCATCTATCCACAGGCCATGCGCCGCCGTCTACCACCCATCGGACCACCACGCCTTCCTCCGGTTTGATGATATCGAATCTACATAACCACCACATAAATCGACGGACCATACCTTTCATTGTTGCAGATCTCAATAGAAAGGAATTTTTTTTTAAAATAGGCGGTATTACATGGGATGTTGTGAAACTAGGTGGTTTTGAGAGTCGTTTTTGAAAATGGGTATTCCGCTACCTCAAGTAGCGGAATCAGCTTATGTGTCTTCCACGCTGTCA
The DNA here is from genome assembly GCA_009363875.1 of Mikania micrantha. Classification (NCBI taxonomy): domain Eukaryota; kingdom Viridiplantae; phylum Streptophyta; class Magnoliopsida; order Asterales; family Asteraceae; genus Mikania; species Mikania micrantha. The sequence continues at coordinate 48,726,215 of CM018689.1, read as the reverse complement.
ATTAAATCGAACGTTTGTGCCACATGGACCTCAATTCCGCTACCTCAAGTAGCGGAATCAGTTAATAAGTTTAATTCGTGTGTATTAAGGCTTAATCTATTCCTATAGTTCTGAATTTTTTTTTTTAACTTATTCCTATACCTAAAATAGCGGAATACACACACACATTATTATTTTTTTTTTTTACATATTACCTATTCCTACACTTAGAATAGCGGAATACACACACACACTTTTCTTTTTTTTTTTTGAACAGCAACCTGATTATGGTGGGTACACACCCATTTTGTTTTTTTGAACAGCGAATATGTGTGTACACTGGTACACACTCAACCAGCTTTAATTCAATGCCACTGTATGCATGTGATGGGTAGAGTTATTATTTTTTTTTTTTGAACAGCGAATACACGTTACCATTTTTTTTGAACAGCATTCATGCATAACTCTATTCCGGTTATGTGAGTAGCGGAATACACACTCATCTTCTAAACGTGGTATTTACGTATTCCGGTTGTACATGTAGCGGAAAATTACTCTTACCTACCAAAATTTCACTTTTTCAATAAAACCCTGAAAAAGAAAATGTTCCCACGTTTTTTGCACAACTAGAGAATACTCCCACCTACCAACATTATTTTACACAATTAAAATAATATATCACATATTTTTATATTTTTTAATTGACATCAAACTAATAATGTATGAAGTGCAGGGTGTATATTTATATATTTTACTTTTTAAATTGAAATAAAAATTCTAAACACTTTATATTTTATGTGTTTTTTGATGCTCTTATTGCCTATATATATGTGTTTTTTGATGCTCTTATTACACATCATAAACACTTTCACCAAAGCAATATTACTCTAAATATCATTTGTGTTCTATCATTTTCAACGATAAAACGATGTCTTCTTTTCAACCATTTCTTGTTAAATTATACTGGAATGGTGAAACCTCATATGTAAACGGAGTTGTTGATTATGATGAAGCAACTCTCACAACCTCGTTTATAATTAGATACAGAATTACCTATCAACAATTAGTTGATGAAGTCTGTAACCATGTTCAAATTGTTAGACAAAATTCACAAGTGAATTTGTTACTCTATTACTCTTTTCAAGGATTTAGTGAAAGTTCTTTCTTAGTTGGGGAAGAAAGCATGAACATGCTTTATTTTCTATCAGAAAATGTAGTTAACTTTATGGCTCATATAAAAGTTAACTGGCAATCATTTATTCTATCTCAACATAGTAGTTGTATGGACCTCCTGCGAGGTTTTTCCAGTTCTTATGCTGGTGGTGTCGATAATACAACAGCTTTACAAGAGTATAATACGGAGGTTGGTGTTGCATTATTAGATCAGCAGGTTAACGAACATTACGAAAGTGATGGTTTTGAGCACTCTGAAGGTCATATGACCAATGAGAGTGAAGAAAGTGAATTCCATCCCTCCAATGACGATTCAGAAGGTGAAGGTGAAGACCAAATCCCATTTTCCTCAGAGCAGTATAATTCAGGTGTTTATCAAGGATTCAGTCAATCATTTGATCTCAATGAGCCTATAGAGGAGTCAGACGATTACGTTCTTCCCGATTTTGATGATGAAGATCATATGGACGTATGGAATGAAGATTCCAACGAAATCCGTCTTGGCATGTATTTTAATTCAAAAAATGATGTCATGTATGCGGTCAGAAGATGGAATGTTGGTTGTAATAGGGAGATCTACGTGGCCGATAGCAAACCATCTTTATGGAAAGCTAAATGCAAAACTACACAACCACAAAAGGATACAGTCCCTGTTCAACAGACGCCTTTGTGTCGTTGGCGTGTAACTGCTTCAAAAAGAAGAAAGCATCACATGTGGAGAATCACCACATGGACTGGTGCTCATAGCTGCTACTCAACTGTTATTCGAAACAATAATCGAGCTTTAAGATCCAAAGATGTTGCTGCACATATCTTCCCCCAAATTCGTGAAGATATATCATTTCCGGTAAAACAGATTCGCGCTTACATAAAAGAGAAACTTAAGGTTGATATTACATATTCCAAGGCGTGGGCCGCACGAAGAATTGCTATCGAGAGAATTCACGGTAATTGGGAGAGCAACTTCAATGAGTTGCCAAAGTATGTAGAAGCACTGAAGGCCTCAAATGATGGTACTATAGTAACATGGTTCCATCATCCACATAGTACACCGGAATGTGCTGTGTTTAAATATGTTTTTTGGGCATTCGGCCCATGCATTAAAGCATTTCATCTCTGCCAACCTGTAATATCTGTTGATGGTACTCATCTTAAAGGATCATACAGAGGTAAGCTTTTGATTGCTGTTTCAAAAAACGCTAACAATTACATATTGCCTGTGGCATATGCAATCGTTGATGAAGAAACTAATGAAAGCTGGGGTTGGTTCTTCCAACAATTTCATGAACATGTTAGAAGTAGCAGCATGGGAAAGTTGTGTGTCATCTCTGATCGACATAAAGGAATAGTAAATGTAATGGAGAATTTTGAAGATTGGAGGGAGCCCAAAGCTTATCACCGCTATTGTCTTCATCATATTCGAAGCAACTTTATGAAGAATTTTAAGAGTGTTAGCTTGAAAAAGTTATGTTGGGCTATTGGTAGCACAACACAACGAAGAAAGTACCGGTTGGCGAAGAGTGAAATGAGAGGTCTAAGTGAAGAGGCATGGCAGTATTTGAACAATATTGAAAAATCAAAGTGGACTGTGGTGTTTGATGAAAGAAGACGTCGATGGGGTAACTTAACGACTAATATATCTGAAAGCTTAAACAATGTGTTACGTGGAGCTAGATTGCTGCCTATAAAGGCGTGTATTGACTTTACCTTTCAAAGAGACGTAGCTCAATATGTAAAGCACACAGAGATTGCAATGAGTTGTAATACAGCTTTACCTCCTCGTATGTGGCGATTGTTTAATCATCGGGATAGTCGTTCAAGAGAACACCAAGTATTTCTTTTTGATCTAATTGAGGCAAGGTACAGGGTTATTTCTAGGCTTCAAACAAACGAAGATGGGGGCAATGATTATACGGTTGAATATCGTAAGAAGACGTGCACATGTGGTAAGTGGCAAATTTACAGATTTCCATGTTCGCATGCAATCGCGGTTTGTCATTGGAGGGGTGAGGAACCACATGAAATTGTCAATAATAGATTCCATACTAGTACGTATCGAGCACAATATAGTGGTCACTTTTATCCACTCACCCACTGCGATCATTGGAGAGAACCAGGTTGGAAAATACGAGGTGATACGTCAAGAATAACGGTGTCACGAGGCCGGAGACGCGCTAGAAGAATACACAACGAGATGGATACTCATTATGCTGAAGAACGTAGGCCTCGGTTGTGTGGGTTATGCAGAGAACCAGGTCATACCATCAACACATGCCCCAACAGACAACAATGATTTGTTGTTTTATTATGTTTTTTTACGATGATGTATTGTTTATGTTTGCTATTTTAATTAGATTTCCGAATTTTAAATTGTTGATTTAGATATGTTATTTTACAAGTTTTGCATTTATTTAATAACTTCAACTAATAAACTACCTACCCACTCACCTTGCTATATAAAGATGCATGTTTCTAATACACAACATCCCTACTTAAAAAATACTTCTCATTCATTTGCTTTGGTTTCCTTTCTTAAACAATGTCAAACCCACGTGAAAAAAACGTAGCTGATAATGAACAATATCATTCCCAGCCAACCAAAAATTCACTAAGTTGGGTTCCAAATAAATGGAGGCGATTGAGTTTGAAGAACCCTGCATCATCATCTAGTGTCCCAAAAACAACCGTGAATGATGTTACAAAAGACGTTATGGATGAAGCTGCAAAAGTTCCTGTGGAAGATGGACAAGATAAGAATGAGTCTCATACGTTGTCACGGGATGCTATGGAGTTTTATAATAATGGGGATGCCCCATATTGCTATTCTCGGATCTTAGGACTAAACAAGCTTCATACCGACTTTTGGGGAGTTCTGTTGGGATATTTGAATGACGGTCGCCTCAATGCAATAGTAAGAAATAAATCTATTTATTTATTTATTTATTTATTTATATAAAATTAAGGTGTTTTTGTAACTATTTTTAATGTATTTCTCAGCATATTGAAGGTTGGGTTCGACGGATGATGTTTTTAAGAGGTGCAAAAAAAAGGACAAATCCTTCTATCGAATTTGACTGGACAATTCTACCACCACAGTTTCATTCAGAAATGTATGATTATAGAACAAAGTATGGTTCTGAATATGCCAACGGAATGAATGAATTGTATCCTCCATTTTGGGAGGTTCAATACATTTATATTCCAATCTATGTTCAGGCTATTGAGGACTGGTTACTTGTACAAATCAACTTATGTACAATGGAGTTGACTCAATACTGGTGTAACCAAAAATACTCGAAACATTATGGGCGTTTGATTCATAATGGTGTATTGCAAAAGTTTGACATGTTTTTTGATAAGTTGTTAGATGCAGTTAGCTATTGGAGACGTGTTATTCATGGACCCTACAAACCTCAAGAGAAAGGATACCTAAAGACCGGTCTCATTAATGACGACTATCTGCCAAAGATTGGAGGTGCTCTAGGTAAGGACTCGGGTGTTTTTCTATGTATGCTAATGTACAAGCTGGTGCATAAGAAGGCCTTTACGATGGAAGGAGGCATTGAAGAACACTGTATGAAATTTCGTCACGTAATGGCAGATCAGTTTTATAAGACGCGTTTCTTCCCTGATGAATAAACTTTATCAATTGTGATTGCTTTAATTTAATATATTATTATAAGAAGACGCTTTTGTGTGGTTGTAATATTTTATTAACCATTTTATTGTAATATTTTTGTTTTTTTATATTATATTTAAAATTAATTGTCACATCGAGGCTTAAGGCTCATTGTCTATTTAAGTGACCCTCACCTTTCTTATTATGTTGTCTGAGCTTAGGGTGTAAGAATGGCAATGTGTTATTGTGGTCGTTTGGCTATTGTCCGAACTTCTTGGACAGATCAAAACCCCGGGCGTCGTTTCTACTCATGTCCTAATGAGGTAAGAAGGTAAGCTATCTATCTTCTTTCTCAAATATTTCTTCATTAACCACATATTTCATATGTAGGGTTCTAGGTGCCAGGGATTTTTAGGTTGGCTTGACCCACCAATGTGTCCACGAGCTACTGTCATTATACCAGGCCTTTTAAGATCAAAGAACACGCTGGAAGATGAAGTAAAAGAGCTGAAAGCAAGCATTGGAAAGAAGAACCTTATCATCTTCTTTTTGATTGTACTTGTAGCGTTAATGTTTATGTATTAGTGGAAGTATAAGTAGGTTTTGTATGCACGGTAATTTCTTGGTTGTAATCGTAGACGTGCTTTCGTTATAAGAATAACTTGTTCAATATCTCGAAACCATTAAACACACCACTTAAAAGCTAAACTAAAAATAACATGGTTAATAAAAAAGCCAGTAAATATATTATTACATATAGATAAGAACTATTCATTTCCATTGATAGTCATCATTTGACCAATCAGAGTCTTGCTCGTCTTCATATGGGTTGTGAAACTGACCATTAAAAGGGTCATCTTCATGCTTCCCATAATCCCAAGCGTGTTCCAAAACCTCTGAATCATACATATCATTCAAGTGTTCGTCTTCAGATTCGATTACCCAAGGGTATTCCTGTTGAATCATTAGAGGCTGTACCTGTTCAGGAGGGTTTTCTGGTTGGACAATTGGTGGATGTACCTGTTCAGGAGGGTTTTCTGGTTGGACAATTGGTGGATGCACCTGTTCAGGAGGGTTTTCTGGTTGGACAACCGGTGGATACACTGGTTCAATAGGGTTTTCATCAGTTGTAGATAATGGAGGACTTTTGGGTATTGAAAATGGTTTCCTTACATTAGCCATTTTCAGATTCTTAAGTTATTCAAAATCTGAGAACGAAGATGAGGATTGTACCCACTTTAATAGGCTTTAAAAAACAAATACCTACCACTTAAAACATAACTACCTACCCACTTTCACAGGCTTTGAATAAAGCTGTGTAACATAGTACACTCACATGTGTTCTGAATAATTTTAGATATTAAAACATTACTACCTACCCACTTTCACAGGCTTTGAATAAAACTGTGTAACATAGTACACTCACATGTGTTCTGAATAATTTTAGATATTAAAACATTACTACCTACCCACTTTCACAGGCTTTGAATAAAACTGTGTAACATAGTACACTCACATGTGTTCTGAATAATTTTAGATATTAAAACATTACTACCTACCCACTTTCACAGGCTTTGAATAAAGCTGTGTAACATAGTACACTCACATGTGTTCTGAATAATTTTAGATATTAAAACATTACTACCTACCCACTTTCACAGGCTTTGAATAAAGCTGTGTAACATAGTACACTCACATGTGTTCTGAATAATTTTAGATATTAAAACATTACTACCTACCCACTTTCACAGGCTTTGAATAAAGCTGTGTAACATAGTACACTCACATGTGTTCTGAATAATTTTAGATATTAAAACATTACTACCTACCCACTTTCACAGGCTTTGAATAAAGCTGTGTAACATAGTACACTCACATGTGTTCTGAATAATTTTAGATATTAAAACATTACTACCTACCCACTTTCACAGGCTTTGAATAAAGCTGTGTAACATAGTACACTCACATGTGTTCTGAATAATTTTAGATATTAAAACATTACTACCTACCCACTTTCACAGGCTTTGAATAAAGCTGTGTAACATAGTACACTCACATGTGTTCTGAATAATTTTAGATATTAAAACATTACTACCTACCCACTTTCACAGGCTTTGAATAAAGCTGTGTAACATAGTACACTCACATGTGTTCTGAATAATTTTAGATATTAAAACATTACTACCTACCCACTTTCACAGGCTTTGAATAAAGCTGTGTAACATAGTACACTCACATGTGTTCTGAATAATTTTAGATATTAAAACATTACTACCTACCCACTCAAAGTTTACCACTCTACCTACCAACTTCAAGACATAATAATTTGTTATAAATATGTACCCATTTTACCACGAATCATACCATCACTCTTAATACACAACTCCAAACCTATGGAAAGTCCAGAAAATTATGATGATGAAGAGGTATGTGATACCCCTCCAGAAAGCCAGAATTATGTTCCAGAAACACCCCCAGAACAGTTTACAACAAACACACGTTGGTATCGTCCAGTTGAAGAGACTAAAAATTGGTCAACTAATGTGATGGAATTTTACCACAATGGTGATTCATCGTCTTGTATTAGTTTTTTTGTGGGAAACATGAAGTTAGGTCAAGAGTTTTGGGGTTCCTTATTAGGATACCAAAATTATGGTTATTTATCAACACTAGTAAGTAATTATACTTATTATTTTTTTCATATTACTATACAAATAATAATAATAATATATACTAACTTATATGTCTTACTTTAAAGCATGTTAAAGGTTGGGTTACAAGATTGATGCGTTTCCGGTGGAAGGAAATAACTAGGAAGCGTCGTCCAGAGCAGTTGTTTCCTTGGACTATCATGCCACCACAATTCTATAAGTTGTTATGTGAAACACCAAACCATGGAGCTTTGCCATTTTCAATTGGAATGAAAGAAGAATACCCTGCATTATGGGATGTTGATACGGTAACAATCTTTTGTGCTTAAATAATGTAAGTCTTATTTTTTAAAGAACTTCACCATTTTGGTGTTGACATAAATACCTTTTAGGTTTATATTCCCATCGGAATCGAAGACATACATTGGTTACTTTTAAGGGTTGATTTGCGAACACTTGAAATGTATGTGTACTTTACTGAGAATTGTGACCCTGCCATTTGTCAAACAACTTGTGTTCATCGGTTGTTTTACCCGATAATAACACGATTTGAGACGTTGTTCAAATCTTTTTTGGACAACATTTTATTCTGGCAAAATTCTCGTATAAATGTCATCCCGCCAAGACTTAAAATATCAGGAACAGAAGTCTGGCCACAATACAATGGTCCGGTTGGATGCAACTCAGGAGTTCTTGTCTGCATGTTAATGAGAAACCTTGTTCTAGACCTCCCTAATCAAATCGAAGGAAATCTACATGATACGTGCATGAAATACCGACGTTTTATGGCAGATGAATTTTATGCAGCACGTGCTTAACTTTTACCACGTACGAATGTCTTGTAATATTGTATTATAATGTCATTTTACGTGCTAATGTCATTTTTTGTATTGTCATTTTAATTTTAATGTCATTTTAATTTTAATGTCAATTTTTTGTTTTAAACCCTTATTTTTAACAATGTTGTTTTTAAAAAAATAATAAGAACAATACATTAAAATTAAAGCATACATTACAAATAACAAAATAAACAAAAAAAAACAATTAGGTTCCACAACCGGGTCGTCTTCTGTGGCGGTGAGGATTCCTACGTCTAGATGCAATTGTATTTTGATCAACATCCACATCTTCTGCATTCAGGGTGTTAGCCAGAAATGTCTCGTCATCCAAATCTCCAACACTCATATGTAAATTTAAATCCAATGCAGGCAGTGGTGATATACCACTAAATCCATGTGCATAATTTGGACTAAATTGAGGAGCATAATAATTAAAGTTTTCAGACTCGGGTTGGGTGAACAACGGCAACATAGAAGTTTGTGGGGTGTACACCTCTTGTTCATTGTTGTGTTCAAACATCATATTCTGATTTATACCCGAAAAAAAAGACGGGGAAGGAGCATTTGAAAATTGAACATGAGATGTACCAGCTTCAAAATTCTCATGTTCAACATTTGATGTTCCAGCCTCATAGTTTTGATGTTGAGCACTAGATGTACCAGCCCCACTTCTGACATTACCACGTCTTCTTTCTCTCCTTCTTAAATTACGTGGTACTGTGTCATCCACCCCTAAATTAACAGGGCCTGTATGAAGATGTGATGGATAGTGCAGGCGACTCTCTTCATTAAGCATTCCCATTACTTGATTCGCAGTGTTTTGCAACGTTTCAAAGTTCTGGAAATTCAGTGTTGAATCAGTGTGCATGAACTGACCTGCTTGTTGATAAGTCTGACTTATCCCATCCATCTATAAAAAAAATATGTCAACTAAAACGGTAATATAATGATACAAATCTATGACTACAAAAATATAACTTAAATGACTACGAACCAAGAATTGCGATCTAGACCCTTGATCTTGGAATCCGGGCTGCATGGCCCCTGCTGATTTTGGGTTCGTGATATACAACACTGTACGTGACCAGTACCATTGCATATAACTTGGTTCCACAGTAGGTGCTGCACAACGAACCCCTTGTACCACATTCTCCCACCTTTGGTTCCAAACAGACAAAAATTTTGAGTGAATATTCGGCCAGTTATTATCTGGCTTGCCAGTGCGAATTAAAGTATGCAACTTCCTGTGCTCATTAAATGATATAGGGATAGGGTCAGGAATGCGTTGAACCATTCCAAATTGTCTCATGACCCTTTGTGGTGTATGAAATTCTACCACATCCCAATATATTAAAAAACACTCGCTCTGCCAACTACGAATACCACTCCTACAAATTGCTGGTAGAAATCCAATGACCTGCTCGTAAGGCCTCCACTTGAACTGTATTAAAAAATAATATTAAATTTAACGAAAAATAATAAAAACAACAAAAAATTTGAATTAATTTACCTCCCCTTCCCGTATTGTTTGCAACTGTGACCGGCATGCTCTAAGTGAATGTGAAACGACATCTTTATATGTCAATTTTTCACGCCACCTTCAAAATGATTTAAAACAAGTTATATTAAATAACTTAACAAATATTTTTTAAAAATGTACAAAAACTATTAAAATCATACATTGCACCAAATGGTCTTCGGTTATCAAATTCATGTAGAATCGTCGGTGCAAGAGTAGTAATTCTACTCCATGCCCACAACTGCAATATGTACAGTGGTCCGCCAATGTTGGTGGAATTGTTCGATGCTGCTTTACAAAGGTTCCTATACAACATCGCTAAAACGGCACTCCCCCAACTTAGGTGACCACACGCAGTTAAGTCTTCTAAATTATTTAAAATAGAAAGTGATACTATATTATTAGAAGAATCAGAAAAAAATGTGCCACCGCACAAGTAAAGTATTATACATCGTGCACGTTGCATGCACTCAAAATCTGAAGCATTTTCAGAAAAATTATTATTTAAATGGTTAAAAATGGCTGTTAATTTTATAGCATTTCCTTTTAAATCATTTTCATTAGGCGTCAAACCTAGCAAGGTGTGACATCTAACAATACGATCAGCAAGGGAAGACAGTTGTTCACAGCCAGAAACAACTTCTCCTTCTATAGGCAAACCCCAGAGAACATTAATGTCTTCTAGGGTTACCGTCACTTCACCGAATGGCAAATGAAATGTGTGTGTTTCTGGACGCCATCTTTCAATCAGTGCTTCCAGTAAGCCATGATCGAGGTTACGGTATCCAGAATCAATCACCCCACCAAAACCAGCAATGTCAATGTAACGTTTAACATTGTCTGTAATAGGGTTGCTGCTAAGAAAAGAAAAAAACTTTTGATCAGAACGCCTAAAAACCAACTTAGGAACCTCCCTGTTATTAAATATATCGCGAGCCCGATGTGAATCTTTAAGGAACAAAACATCATCCACCATTGGACCCGGATGCAAATCGTAACTCATTTTTAGTTATAGAAATTCAAATCAAAATATGAAGTAGATGGAAATTAAAAATATGAAGTATATGGAAATATTTTAGATGGTATGTTTGAAAAAACAAATGCCGATGCTGTTGTTTCTTAAATACACATTGAGACTTTCATGAAGTAAATTCCACCACCTACCCATATTATCAAATTCTGACATAATTATTTATGTGTCATGCATGCAATAAACATGCAATATGATGCCAAAATATAGTAATTGTATCCATCACATGCATACAGTGTCGAATTAAAGCTGAGTGTACTGTATTTGCTGTTCAAAAAAAACAAAATGGGTGTGTACCCACCGTAATCAGGTTGCTGTTCAAAAAAAAAAAAGAAAAGTGTGTGTGTGTATTCCGCTATTCTAAGTGTAGGAATAGGTAATATGTAAAAAAAAAAAATAATAATGTGTGTGTGTATTCCGCTATTTTAGGTATAGGAATAAGTTAAAAAAAAAAATTCAGAACTATAGGAATAGATTAAGCCTAATACACACGAATTAAACTTATTAACTGATTCCGCTACTTGAGGTAGCGGAATTGAGGTCCATGTGGCACAAACGTTCGATTTAATTGACAGCGTGGAAGACACATAAGCTGATTCCGCTACTTGAGGTAGCGGAATACCCATTTCCAAAAACGACTCTCAAAACCACCTAGTTTCACAACATCCCATGTAATACCGCCTATTTTAAACAAAAATTATGTGTGTCATGGATATTGTTGCGTTCGATTTAATTGACAGCGTGGAAGACACATAAGCTGATTCCGCTACTTGAGGTAGCGGAATACCCATTTCCAAAAACGACTCTCAAAACCACCTAGTTTCACAACATCCCATGTAATACCGCCTATTTTAAACAAAAATTCATATGGTGATCTGGTATTTAAACCTTCGACAGAACATTAATCGACTCTTACCGTTGCCATGGAAGACGCATAAGAGGATGCGACTCTTATCCTTAAGCCATCATCATCACTTCAAAGACCTAGATTCGACGACCACTCTACTATGTTTAGAGAGCGCATCATGTGATTCGCATGACGGCGAGAAGACCACCAAGTCGTTCCACTCAACGTCGGTTTTAAGTCCCACTGGGCTGCCACTCCCTGAAATCACCCTCAACACACTATCCTGGGTCACTTCGAGTCAGGTTTAGAAAAGGCAGTCAACATATACATCCTCGTAAAATGAGAAAAAGGATTCAATGCAATAGAAGAAGAAGGGATCTCTGACGGCGATCACTGGAATGGAATCCCTCGTCGGTGTTATTTTTCGGCGTTTTGTGGCAGTTGCTAATATATATAAAAACGAAATAACGGAGGAAAAAAGGCCTCGTACAAGATTTGATCCCTTGACCTCTGAAAAAACCGAAATGAGTTTACCAACTCCTAGCTCATTATAAGATGGTATTTCAACACACAAATATATTTATTAGATTATAATAGTTGTTTTGTTTTTTAGTTGAGGAGGCCATCAACATTGCTTTTTAAGATATATATAATTAGCGTGTCAGATAATTGATTATTATTATTATTATTATTATATAAAACGCAACAATATCCATGACAATATAATTTTAATATAGAAGTAGTAAAGCCATTCGTACAGTTAAACGCGAATTAAACAATAAACTAGGTTAAATGATTATTTGACACAACTAAGTACACTAAAAACATTCCAACTAATTAAGCTTCTTAAAAACATGAATGTATACCCTCTTCATCACCGGAATAATTTTATTTGATGAAATACTTTTTTTTAACGGGTAATGGATAAATTTTATACCCCGTCACCCGGGTAACCCAATGGCGAAAGGCACCCACACCCACGAAACACAGACAATGCTAGTGACCCGACTCGCTTACCAATTCAAAGGAAACCCACCGTTCGAAATCCCACTGTGGTAAAACCTCTAGTCCACCTGAAACATAGTGTTACAAGTGAGACTCAAACGCATGACCTTTAAATTGGAAAACATGATGTTATCTCACCTCAAATCAATTGATCTAGAACTCATGGGCATTTGATGAATTAAATATTTGATAATGTTTAAATTATTCCAAGAACGTCCTGGTCTCGATTCTCGAATAATAATTGGTCAAGGACTAGAACAATAATCGGTAATGTCTAGACACATTGTAAAACGAACTATATAAACCGACATAGGCTATGTTTGAGATTTCATTTAAAAATGACTTATTAGTTTTTTTTTAAAAAAATAAGTTAATAAGTTGTTTATCAAACCTAAAATACTTTTGAAAATGACTTTTTGTAAAAAGGTGATAAATTGTTTTTCAAAAGCTAAAAATTTAATATTTTCAAAATGACTTATGACTTATTGACATAAAATTTATCTATTCTAATAAATCAAGGTTTTTTAAGACACATGACGTGATTCTAAAGCACCTCATTTTTGATTTCCTACATCTCTCTCCTATTAAATACACCTTATATGAAATAATAATATTAAATATAAAATACTTTGTTTTACATTTTTACACTAACATATTTTATAATACACTAAAAATATATTAATATTAAAAAAACACATTTTAAATATCCAACTTATTATAAAATATACAATTTTTAAAAATAGTATTTTTTTAAAAAAAAAATTTAGAAACAATATTTGAAAAAAGTTATTGTTTAAAGAAATAATATAATTATTTTATTATTTAAATTATTAAATTATACAAAATTTTAGCCATATTTTATATTAAAAAATTTTATATCATCTAAATTTTCATTAATAATTGTTTATTATATTTTGATCATTCAGTCCGTGTAATACATGAGATGCTAACCTAATTATAAATATACCCCACTTTTAACCTTTACCCAATAACATTAAATAGTGTCAATAAAAAATGTTTTTTTTGTCATTTTAATAATTAATTTAAAAAAAAGTAATATAAACACATTTTTAAAAACTTAATTTCAAAAACTATAATCTAATAAACACTTTTGAAGTTAAATAAGCAACACAAACAAGACATAATATGTAAAAATCAATCTTTTTGTCTTATGCAGCTTTTCATTTTTTTTCAGCCGTAAAACACACATCTTGTGTGTGGATGCGTCTGGTCAGGCGATGTAGACTATAAAGAGAACAACAGCACTGCGGCAAACACACATTTTTTTTCAGCCCCGACCGTTTCTCACTAAATTTTGGTTTCACTTCCGGCAAATCACGTCGGCACCAACACAGCGTGACAGCCTCCCATCTCAGACGTTCACCATTTATGGCCAAAAAGATAGTGGCCGGTGACACAGACCCGACAACCTCACCGTTTTATCGGTGTTTCCTCCGACGAAGGTAAGAACCTACCATTTGGTTGTAAAGATCTAGTTGCTTTCGTGTTTACATCTCGCTCATTTTTACAAGATCCGTGAGTTGGGGTGGTGTTATTGTATCTACTTCCTTATCTTGGTTCCTTTTTAATAATCTTACCTGTTATTTAACAATTCCGATGATTTGGGTGATTGTAACGACTTAGATTTTTTATTTTTATTTTTTTTTAAGGAACAGGTGATTTTTTGGATGTTAAATGTTTTCTAGGTAAGAAGTTGCAACAATGACTTCCACCTTTCTTACACCAAATTAAAGTTGCGGCCCATCCTAGCGACTTGGTACAGAAAAAGTGAAAGCCGTTACGACTTACCTAACACGAGAATTGAAAAAACACCTAAAAATCCTTTAACATCCGAAAGCACACCTATTCTAACAAAAAATTCTAACGAGTTAGTGATATTTTGATGGTGTTTGGTAATAGATTTTGAATGAAACAGGACACATTGGCTGATAGATTTTGGAGCTATTCAGGTTGTTCCATACACTCCCAACTCTCGGTCAACAAAAGTCAAACCTGGCCAAACTCGTTTGCTGACAAACACGAATGATTGGAAATGATCATGCCATGAAAACAAGTTCGTTGGTGTGATCGGATATCCGAATGGGTTTACGGCTACCTAGCATATTTGCGAATACGAACCGGACTCGGAAGGTATAAGAGGTATAATCGCACGCCAGATCTCTCGATCTTTTATAAATTAACTTGCCTCGTCCTTTACATTATTTAAAAATTAAAACGTCGACTAGAATAAGTGAAAACAACTTAACAATATTAATATTTTGTAACATACATATAAAATTAATGAAAGATAAGTTAATTAAGTTTGTGAATTTTTAGAGCTTCATGAAGTCACCATATAACATTATATCCTTAAGGAGATTGCTACCACTTGTAAAGTAGACAAATAAACTGGTATGTGAATTATCTACAACTTGAGGCTAAAATTGTTTGTTTGTTTTTAACCATGAAATCAGTTGGCCATATTAGCATGCTAACCTGAGGCCTTGAATACTGAATTAATGTCTTTGGGTGGTGAAAGGTGACCTTGGTTCGGATATTTTTGGCTTTCTTCTTTAATGTTGAACCTGTTTTCACAGCTTTGGCTGCTTTTAAGGCCTGAGACTTGCCATCAACTTTCTTAGCGACGTAATTATATGCGAAAATCCATTGAAATCAGAAAGATAATATGCATAGAATAGCTTCACTGATTGTTCTACCTGAAACCTTTCCTTAACACTTGTCAAACCAATAATAGAAAAATCCGTTGGATTTCCACACGAAATAAGTACCTGAAATGGTCATGTCAAATTATAGAATAATACAAGTTAAATAAAAGAAAACAACAAAAATATGCAGATTCAAAACCTTAAACCTTTAATACCTGTGAGTCCCAATCACAAACTGGTAAGTTACCTTGACTAATTCATTAAAAATCCACAAAAGTAAGCCCTACAAACGCATTTATTAGTTTATGCGTTGCACGAAGAACATGAAACTGACCAAATTAGTTGCAAAAGATTTTAAATTTTTTATCCATATGAAACTACTTCTATTGATATGTTACATGGTAAAGTTGTTTTACACTAACACTAAAACATTACATATAATATAATCAATTATTTATAAAAGTAGTGTAAACTCATACCATACTTGCTAGACAGAGTGCAACAATTTATTCATAAGCTAATAGAGAAAAAAAAAAGGGTTTAAAATAGTAATTATAAAAATAAACTAAACGTGAAACTGCCTTAAAAGCATAACTTGCACTTTGTGCAATAATACCTGTACTTTGTGCAATATATATTATTAAAACATATATAGTTATTTACGTGAAATTAGAAAAATATCAATGGTATTCTACGCATGAAAACGCTAAAAGAAGTTAAACCGTTACCTACGCGATACAAATACGTTCTGATTTGTTAATTCACTAAAACTTATGAGAATCTAATAAAATATTTTTTTCAAGAATTCTTTTTATTTCTAACATATCCACAGTTTCAAAATGATAGTTGGGAGATATACGCAATTACAAACCATCTAACCCATTTGTAGACCGTAGTAATCAAACCCAAAATTTGTCCGCTTATTTAATTTGAAAAGCATACCAAAGAGACTTTGTCCTAGTGGTACTCCATGATTTTCCAAAATAAAAGGTCATAGGTTCAAATCTCATCCAAGGCATATTGGGGCTGAGGGGTCAGGGAGTTTTTTCTAAAATGGTTTCCTCCTGGGGTGGGCTACCCTGGGTTCAGGTGTTGCCATATGATCCAGGTTCCGAGTCTTCGAGCTCGGTGATATCCTAGATTCAATGTATTGCTGGTAAAAAAAAAGTAATTTGAAAAACAAATGACACACGTTTAGTGTCCTTTTAGACATGCGCACTACACAACACACAGTTGTGTGTGTGTTTCTCCGGCTAACCTGTGCCACCTACCATCGTCATCCCCATGGTTCCCCTCCTTGTGTACTAATAACCCAACCTATAAATAATAGTGTATATTATATTATGCATAATAATAATTACGGTAAAGAAGAAAAAGTCGAGAAGCTAAATGAAAGCATATGTACCTAGTAAAAACAATCTAAAAAAAACAATCATAAAGATAAAACACCGGTTATAGAAGTAGGCGTATGAAGATATTATATAATGAAACCATAATTATTTAGGGATAATTACTATTATAATCATTTAATTAAGAAATTGACAACTAGCCACTGACCAAAATTATTGTTATTTATTTTTTTAAAAACTTGTTGATTTATAGTTATTTATATTTTTCTAATTTAGATGATCAACTTCAAACGATAACTTTGAGCCGGGGACTCTTTCGGAGCAGCCTCTCTATCCTAATTGGGATAGGGGTAAGGTTTGTATCTATCCTTCCTCTCCAGACCCTACTGAAAAGTGGGTATATACTGGGTAAGGTTGTTGTTTTTTTTATATTTTTCTAATTTATTTTTACATGTATTTTGTTATTTATATATCGCTGACATGGCAACAAGTTTATTTTATAATTAATTTTTTTAGTAATTTACTTCTTGATTATTTTATAATTTTACTTCATCATATTTAATTTTAGAGTTAATTACACGGATGGTTCTTGTGGTATGTCCGGATTGCACTGGTGATTTTTAATTTCGAGAAATTACACCGCTGGCATTATAGTTTGCAAAAACATAACACGGATGGTTCCTGGAGCGGATTGCGTTATCTTTTTCCGTTAAATTTTAAAAAATGACTAAAATACCCTTTACTAACTTCACCCCTACCGTTCTTTTCCAACCACAATCACCACCACCCACCCACCATCTGCCACCACCACCGCAGATCACCATCACCTAATTACAATGCTGTCAACCGCGACCCTTTCCTTCCTGACCGTCTCCACAACCACCTGGTTCTCCGGCGACCATAGGGCTTGGAGGCAAAGCAATCTGATAATATGGGTGTCACGCAATAGAGCTTGGAGGAGAAGCAATCTGGTAATCGATTTGACCATAGGGCTTAAAAACTTGAGATTTTGTCAAGTTTTTGTTTACAGAAATAGAGTCTAGATTAATTAGATCGTTTTCTGAAATATCTTCTCGATTTATTGGATTCCCATTTGATAAATTTGACTGGAAATTGTTTTAGTTTCTGGGTATGATGTGGGTTGTGGAAATGGAAAAATATTCAAGATTTTGTGTTTTCAACAACATCAAGATCTAGAATTCCGATTTCTTGCACTAGAATTCCGATTACTCTTACTCCCGTCGTCCCCTCTCCGAGAGGTGTGTGGTCGTACGCATCACGCATCCAAGTCAAAGCAGAATTTTTTTTTAAAAATAGGTGGGGGGTAAGAAAAGAGGGGTTTCTAGGTGGGTGTGGAAATGGTTGGTGTTTGTTGGCAATTTGCAGGGATGGTAGTGAGTTCCAGATGTCGCAAGAGGAGGGACGAATACTTGATGGGTCTACAAGAAAGGACACAATTCGCATGGTGGTGGTGCGAGTTTCACAAACCGTACACCCCACAGTCTGATAACTTGTGCCATGTGATGAAGTAAATACAATACCAACAAAAAAATTTTGCAGCGTGTGGTCATTTCACATACAACTGGATTGTTGATATGAAATAATTGGCTCCATTTTGATGTATAAATTAGCTCGAAAATTTGAATCGATTTCGTTAAATAATACATTATTTCTAAGCTTTCGTCACCAATAATATGTGATGATTCATATATCCCTTGAAATGTGTAGTATAATATTAAAGTCAAACTAAATGTCTCCTTATTAGTTTGAATATGATTATAAATCATATCAACTAATTCTTTATATCCCAATTTATAACAAATAATAAAAGAAGACGAACGAGTCGATTCATCACACTTAACAATTCCATTTTCATAAGAAATTCTGCCACCTCAAAAAATTTTCACAAGAAACGGATTATTTATCATTGTGATCAAATTTAAGAGAGTGATGGAAAAATTTTTCATATATATACGTTTATATATAGTGATGGAAAGTGGTGAAATTTTGGAGGAACTCGCACCCCCCCTTGCAACTTCCGTCCTTTTCTCTCAGTCATATGGAAGTCGCCCCCCCTCCTCCTGCGACATCCACCGGAAGTCGCTCCTCCCCCTGCGAATTACCTACAAACACCAACCTTTTCAACACCCACCTAGAAACTCCGCCTTTTCTTACCCCCCACCTATTTTGAAAAAAAATTCATTCAAAGCACTTGAGCCCTGTTAGGGTGTCACGTTAGATCGGTTTTCGTCGACGGCACAACGGGGGAGGAACCGCCTGTTTCGAAATCGATTATGGCGGCAATTAAAAGATCTCATGCAAATCAAAGATGTTAGCCAGAGATTTTTCATTTGTATCAGCAACAGGCGACGAGTTCCCCGTCGTCAGCGTCGGTGATGTTCCGACGTCGGTTTTCAGCAAAGAGAGATACTGAGAAAGAGAGATTGAGAGCGGCAATGATGCTAGGGTGGAGCCACGGCGGAGTCACGACAACGGTGATGTGAGGGTGGAGCCACGGCTGCGGCTGAGTATCTGGTGTTGGTGTGTGTATAACGAATTTATTTTATTTTTGGTTTTTTTAATTATAAGGGGTATTTTAGTCATTTCATACATACTTAATGGTAGGGATGTCCGCGGTACGGTTCTGTCGGTTTTGCAAAAATTTCTGAACCAAACCACTAACTGCGGTTTTAAAAAATGGCAAACCAAACCGACCACGTAAGTTGGGGAAACCAAACCGACCGCTATTGACGGTTTCACGATTTTACGGTTCGGTTTTTGCGGTTTCACGATTTTATAAAAGACAAAAAGAAAACAGATAATATGATACTAAAAAAAAAATACCATAATCTATTTTAAATTCAAATTTCAAAAGTTGAAAATTATAATACAAAAATCCACCATTATCAAAATAACAAAACTATTTTTAAAAGAGTGATAACATGTTAGATAAAGTCTAGATTAGTCACAATGATTTTTAATAAACTTCAATGTGCTCCGTATAAAGATTTAATATGTTAGCAAAATCTAAAAAAATAACAATAAAATATATTTTGGTAGAGAAACGAAAAAACTCTTAGGTTTTTCAATAATTTTTTAAATAATACACACACACAAATACACACACACATAGGATGAGGTTCCCCTAAAAAGTCTATTTTGCCTAAGAAGGCTAAGAAGGATTTATAAAAACTCGAAAACCGACTCAAACAAACCCCGATTGAATTCATTTTTGCATCATTGGAACCGGCTTGTCGAATCCTAAAACCCAAACCTTAAATCATAAATAATAAACACTAATACTAAAACCAAAACTTTAGAAACAAATATTTAACATATAGATACAACTTAAAAGCTAAAAAATCAAGCCTTAAAACCTAAAATCTAAATCTAGTTGTTAAAACAAAAACTTAAAAGCTAATATTGTAGTGTTCGATAAGACGGTTCCAATGCCATCGAAATGAGTTCAATCGGAGTTCGTTTGGGTTGGTTTTGGAGATTTCAAAAATCTTTCTTAGCCTTCTTAGGCAAAATATACTTTTTATTTGATCTTTCTCCCACACACATATATACACGGTTGGTGCGGTTTATACGGTTTAAAAAAATGTAAAAACCGCACTGAACCACTCGGTTTTTAATATACTCAAACCATGAACCGCACCTTTAACTTTTAAAACCGACCACACCAACCAATTGTCTTCGGTTCAGACCGGTTTAACGGTTCGGTCGGTTTATGGACACCCCTACTTAACGGTAAAAACTAACGGCCATCCACTCTAGGGACCACCAGTGTTACATTTTTGCAAACTTTTAAGCCACCGATGTAATTTCTTGAAGTTAGGGACCACCAATGCAATCTGGACATACCACATACGCCATCCGCGTAATTAACTCTTAATTTTATTTTATTATTTAACAACTTGGTGATTTATTATTGTTATTTATTTTTTTAAAACTTGGTGATTCATTGTTATTTATATTTTTCTAATTTATTTTACATATATTTTGTTCCTCTAATAGTTAATTTTTTTTTTTCTGGATTTCTGACATAACATTATTATATATTTTTTTCATCGATGTTTCGGTACATGTTTCGTTTGAAAAAGAAACGTCAAACCCTTTGCCAAAAATAAGACGCCAGATATATCTGAAGACGCCAATGATGTCTTATTCTAGTGGTAAGATAGATGTATGTGGGAAGTGATAGGAGACCCATGTCATGGGTTCGATTCTTGATCTCACCCGGTTTTACTGGTCTTTCACTGTCATGCCTTTGGGCGGGTGTTTGTGTCTGGTTTTTCCCGGGAATTGGTGGCTGGTGGGTTAGGGGCTCCGTCCGTCTGGACTAGTGACCAGTTTGAGCATCCTTTAGCCACTGAGGACCACATACGAAGTATTCGACAGCTGATTAGTTAGCCGTTAAAAAAAATATATATTTGAAGACCCTAGTAATCAAACCCAAAATTTGTAAACTTGTTTTATTTGAAAAACAAACCACACACGTTTCGTGTGTAGTATGTCTTTAAAAGCACATATGGATCGAAGGTTAGGAATCAGGAGAACAAAAATAGTGGCCATCTGAAGTGTCCTTTTAAACTTGTGCAGCACACAACACACAGTTGTGTGTGTGTTTCAGATGCAGATCGAGGAGAAGATAGAAGGTAGTATCCCCATGGTTCTCCTCCTGGTTCTTCATGAGTTCCGATGAGAATGGGGTGTTTTGAAGCTCCGGCGAGGTTTCCGGTCAAAATCCGGCAACTCCAGAATTCAAATTTTCCACTAAGCAAACGTAGTTCGCTTTATTATCGGCCTTCTCATGAAGTTTGAGGTCAATCTAGGCTCCGATCTTATTACGGCGAACTCCGGCGAGCTTCAGGTAGTCCGAAAACGGTAGCAGTCCGTCGTTGAGATGGCTTATTCCGGTGAGGTCTTTGTTGTGAGACCTCTGTTGGTGACAAAATAATTCCCGTGAAGCTCCAACGAGGTACGATTCACCTAATCTATGCTTATTTTTCATTCTACGACATCAACACATAAGATACAAAAAATAGATAAGATTTGAGAGCGACTAGTCGTTATTTTTGGTATTCTGGTCATTGTTGGTGGCGGCACCGGTCAACAGCGGTGGTTGCATAAGCAGTGTAGGAGACCCAATAAAATGTTTCAAACTGTTATCAAGTTGTTTTCGGTGCGGGTCAATAATAGTCAAACAGAGTCAACCGAGGTCAACTATGGTCAACAACAGAAATCGAGTGCCATGTTATTCGTGACAAACAAAAAAACATATTCGTGTACTCATATCTCAATTCGGGTTTTGGATTAAATTTATGGATTCGTGAATGCGTAAAACCTAAACTTAGAAGGTATACACACATTTTTCTTTTATTATATTAATCTTTATGACTAGTATGTGTTATTAGATTCGAGATTAAATTAAACAAAAATGGTTGATACATATAAAACAAGGTATTAATAACTAATATTTTGTAAAATATACAGGGCATTTGAAAGGATAATATTTTGTAAAATATATTTGTTAACGATACATATAAAACTAGGGTGTTCACGAGCCGAATCAAGCTAAGGGTAAGCTTGTGCTCGGGCGCTCGGCTAGTTTTTAACTGAGTCGGCTGGGTTCGATTTTTACATATTTAAATTTTTTTATGTAACTTTGTAACTTGTGTGTTGAAGATCATTTTTTCTTTTTCTTTTTTACTTTTTTTATATAATTACAAATATGATATCAAAGTATAGTTAGTATTAAAAGTTACCTTATATTTTTATATTTTTTCTAACTTGTAGGTATTTTGTTTTGTAAAAATCTTTCCAGTCCCTTTATTTTCAACTTCTAGCCGATTTTTGTCATCTGATTGAACTCAGAGTTTGAATGGATCATTAAGGAAGACACATATCTCTTTGAAACGTATCATTTGAATAGGGGACCCGAAATCTATAAACCACAAATGATTAGATTTACTAGACTGAACATTGTTGATCACTAACATTATGTGCATGTGTGTTATACTCATTTTTTTATCTTCTCTTCTCTTAGAAGTCAGCCACATGTATGGGACTTATGTTTGAGGCCCAAAATCTTTATCTTTGTCAATGTATTGGATGTTTTAAGGGGCGGTCACTTATATCAAACATCAACAATAAACAAGTAAGTATTCAAACTATTTTTTATTCAAAAAATAATAATAATCTAAACAGTTTTTGCAACTTAATCATATGTTAATATTAAAAACAACTTATTTGCATATAAAAATATATTGACAATAAAGTTGTTACGAACTTTCGGGTAGTTTTTATAGGCATAGACATTCATGAAATGTATTTTTTGACATATTTGTAAGGGTTAAAACACAAGGATCACATGTATTCTTTGTGAGCGTGGCAAATGAAAATGAAGGTTGTCTGGTTTTATTTAGTTTTTTAAATTTGATTTTATATTAGTTATTAAGTAAAATTTTTTTAATAAGCAAGTTTAGGTAACGTGTATATAAGCAAATTATATGAGTCTCCTACAATAGGTCCTTCAATTTATAATTATTTTTAGTTAGGGTGTTAACAAGCTGAGCCGATCCCGAGCTCGTTAAGGCTCGAGCTCAGCTCGTTAGAATATTTTTAGGCTTCGGCTCAAGCTCATTTGAGCTTTTTAATAATCTGATCTCAAGTATTTCACGAGCTTCCTTATTCGTTTACACCCCTATTTCTATTGTTGAATCGGTATAAATGTCTTTGTGATGTGAAAACTATACGAACTCATCAAACTAGTAGCATGCAAACTTAGAGTTGCCTGTTGGGTCTTAGTCTTAGATACATAATATTTTTCACACCAGTGTGCACAAACTTTAGGGCATCACACGTTTGGATCAACGTACATTATTTTTATATTTGTCAAAACATTCATTTCATGTTTTTTGTTGTGTACATGCTTGTTGGATATTTTCAACACTGACATGCATAGATGCGATTAATAAAATTTCTACAGAAAAATTAATTCAACTTTCTGAGCAACAGAATATCGATAGTACAAGGTTGAATCATGTCAGACACGTGAGCTTTGTTATGCCTTTGAGTATGTTATGATGCACAAAGTCTTGCCTGAAGCAAAAACTAACCATTCATTATAAGATTTGGGTTTTGCATTTTATGGTTTATACTCTAGTTTTGTTTATTAGCTTTCATAATATTATCATTCTTGCTATTAAATTTTTCTGTGATAAAAAGCCAAAGATTGGTATAAATGATGAAATGACTATGAGCACCCTTACATACCCATCAATGACACCAATCTTGGGCTTTTTATCATAGAAAAAACTAATAGCAATAATGATAATATTAATTAATGAAAGCTAATAAAAAAATTAGAATACAATTTATAAATTTGTAATACCTAAATATTATAGTGAAGGGTTGGTTCTTGCTTGAGTCAAGTAGGGGTGTTCAGAAAAACCGTTTCAAACCGATAACCGAACCGTATCCGTAACCGAAAAAACTGAACCGAATTCTGAATTCGGTTTTCGGTTCGGTTAACGGTTTTAGATAATTTTTGAATTCGGTTTGTTCGGTTAACCGATTAAATCGAATTCATAATTAAATTTATTATTTTTACTAATAATATGTGGTTGAATTCGGTTTGTTCGGTTAAATTCGGTTTATTCGATTCGGTTTTAACTGGTTTATTTGGTTTTTAATCGGTTTGTTCGGTTATAACCGAAACCGAACCGAATTAAATTCGGTTCGCATAACCATATCCCGAATTCGGTTCGGTTAACGGTTAGGGGGGAAATTTTTGAAAACCGAACAAACCGAACCGAATAAACTGAACAAATCGTTAACCGAACCGATGAACACCCCTAGCGTCAAGTCCTCCGTGCATCATCACATGC
Organism: Mikania micrantha; assembly: GCA_009363875.1. Lineage (NCBI taxonomy): Eukaryota > Viridiplantae > Streptophyta > Magnoliopsida > Asterales > Asteraceae > Mikania > Mikania micrantha. The sequence continues at coordinate 48,701,643 of CM018689.1, read as the reverse complement.
TCAAAAGCATAACAAGGCTCATCCGCCTAACATTGATGCACAGTTGTACTATCAATGATTTGTTGCTCTGACAGTTAAATTAATTTTTCCAATAAGAATTTTATTAATCGCTTCCATGTATGTCACTGTTGCAAATACCCAACAATCATTTATATATCAAAAAATATGAAACAAACTATTGTTAGACGGACATAAAAATAATGTGTGTTAATCCAAACATGTGATTTCATTTAGTTGTGCACACTAGTGTGAAAAATGCTGTGCATCTGACTCCCAATTGATAACTCTAAGTTTATATGCTACTATTTTGATAAGTTTGTATGGTTTTTACTGCACAAAGATAGCTGAAACAGACGAGAAGGACTCCAGTTTGGTATTGGAAAACTGATTCTCGAGATAAAGACCATGAGAATTCTTGTTGTCTTGAAAAATATTTGCCAAAGATTGCCAGATATCATTAGAAATTGTACCATAAATCCATTGCAAGACAATTGCATCCAGTCGTGACCAAAGAGCCGTAGCAGCATCGGTATCGCCGGTGATTTTCGTTGCAGGTGGGATGATATGATCGAGAACTTGAAACGCAGTTTAGTGGATCTTGAATTGTTCAGACCACGATGTATATTGTGCATTCTCCATCTCCAAAGTGATTGATTTATCTAATCAAAGGGGGTACAAGTGTTATGATATATCTACTCGCAAAATCATCATTTCCATACATGTTTTCGACAAGCATGTGTTCCTTTGTGCTAAACTTCATTCAACTCCTCCTTCCTATGACTTTCTTCATTCCAATTTATTATCTGATATTCATCTTTCAGTTTGGAGCTCCCAACCGCCTCCTACACTAGCCCATCTGGTTCCCCCTACACCAGCCCATCACTGGTGTCCACATCTGCAGCCCAAACTAGGGATGAGATCGGTACCATACAGGTACCGTACCGGTCCCGATACTGAAAATACCAGTACCAAAATTCCAGAAAAGTGAGTACCAATACCGGTACCGAAATATGTACGGTACCGTTATCGGTATTTTACCGGTTTTGTACCGTTTTTAAACATTTTTGTTTTTTGGATAAAGATAAAGAATATTAGCTTTCAAAGTATTGAATTATATTATGCGATAATTACAAGGAAAATCCAAAAAATCTAGAAATATAAATGTATCATGGGAACACGTCATAAGAAAAATCGAAATTTACGAACTAAAAATTGTAACCAGTAGAATACGAACGCATCTTTTTTTGGATTTCTATAGTATTTTTTTTATTTAATAATTAAAACAATAATTAGGTTTAAAGCATTACGTTATATATTTTTTTAACTACATTAAATTGATAAATAATAATATTCAAAACAAAAAGTATGCATATTTCGGTACCCGGTACCAATTCGGGAATTTTCGGTATTTTACCGGCACCGGTTAGTACCGATACCAAAATATGAGAAAATCAAGTACCGCTACCGAATCTATCGGTACGGTATTAAAATCTCATCCCTAGCCCAAACTCCACCAGCTTCCCCTTACCGACCCCACATTCGATTCCAACCCCAGCACCGCCTTCTCATTCCCTCCAACACGCTTAACTCACCTAATCTCAAAACTTATTAACATCGTTCTCAACCAACCCCCGCAACAATCTCCAACCCTACCACCACCTCGAACTATCACTACTCGGAGCATGTCTGGCATATCCAAACCTAAAGCACGGCTCAACGTTCATGTCTCCACCTCTATCAAGCCTATTCCTCGTAACCCAACAGAAGCCCTAACCAAACTCGTTTGGACCCGTGCCATGACCGATGAGTTTAATGATCTTATTGAGAATAATACATGGGAATTAGTGCCTCGCCAACCGGACATGAATTTAATTAGGTGTACGTGGATATTTAAACATAAAACTAAAGTTGATTGCTCACTTGAGCGCTATAAAGTGCGTTTGGTTTGTGATGGCCGATCTCAACAGGTGGGCGTGAATTGTCACGAAACTTTCAGCCCTGTCGTTAAACCAGCTACAATTCGTATAGTCTTGAGCATTGTTTTACTCCATGTGTGTTCTTAATGAGTGTGTTAGATAAACCTCAAGGTTATCTGGTTTTATTAAGGTTATTTAAATATGATTTTATCTTGCTAGTTTGGTTAAAAAAATTTAATGAGCAAGTTTAGGTAAAGTGTATATAGGCAAATTGTATGGGTCCTTCTAGTGTTAAATCGATTATAATGTCTATGTGCTAAGAAAACCATACCAACTTATCAAACTAGTAGCATACAAACTTAGAGTTGATAGTTGAGTCTCACACGCACAACATTTTTCACTCCAGTATGCAGATACGAAAGGGTACCATCTTTGAATCAACACATTATTTTTATGCATGTTTAACGGAAATTTATTTTATGTTTTTTTGGTGTAAAAATGCGTGTTGTATTTTCGCATCTATGACTTGCATTGAAGCAATTCACAAAATTGCTACGGGTAGATTAATTAAAAATTTGAGCAACAAATACTCAACAGTACGCAAGTGCGATGTGGAATGGGCGATCCTACTTATGCTTTCGACCATGCTTTGATGCATGAAGGCCTCGCCTCTAACAGGGACTATCCGTTTACCGGAAGATATGGGTGCTATAAATTTATGGTTGGTGTTAAAGTTTTATATATCAACTTTACATTAATTAATACTATCATTCTCTTATTGCTTGATCTTTTTTTATTTTTTTTTTTGTAATAAAAAGCCTAAGGTCGTTGGCATGGATGGCTATGCTAGAGTACCAATTGATGATGAATTAGCTTTGAGACGTGTGGTAGCCCATGTGCCTGTTCTCGCGTGCATTGAAATGAGCACCGGCTTTCTTAATTCAAAGTAATTGAAAGAAAAGTTTTAATCAAGTAAAAATTACTTTGGAATTAAGAAAGCCGGTGCTCATTTCAATGCACTCGACAACAGGCACATGGGCTACCACACGTCTCAAAGCCAATTCGTCATCAATTGGTACTCTAGCATAGCCAACTATGCCAGCGACCTTAGGCTTTTTATTACAAAAAAAGAAGATCAAAAAATAAGAGAATGATAGTATTAATTAATGTAAGTTGATACATAAAACTTTAACACTAACCATAAATTTATAGCACCCATATCTTCCGGTAAACGGATAGTCCCTGTTAGAGGCGAGGCCTTCATGCATCCAAGCATGGTCGAAAGCATAAGTAGGATCGCCCATTCCACATTGACGCACTCGCGTACTGTCGAGTATTTGTTGCTCAGATAGTTTAATTAATCTACCCGTAGCAATTTTGTGAATTGCTTCAATGCAAGTCACCGATGCGAAAATCCAACACGCATCTTTACACCAAAAAAACATAAAATAAAGTTTCGTTAAACAGACGTAAAAATAATGTGTTGATTCAAAGATGATACCTTTTCGTATCTGCATACTGGAGTGAAAAATGTTGTGTGTGTAATACTCAACTATCATCTCTAAGTTTGTATGCTACTAGTTTGATAAGTTGGTATGGTTTTCTTAGCACAGAGAAATTATAACCGATTTAACACTAGAAAGACCCATACAATTTGCCTATATACACTTTACCTAAACTTGCTCATTAATTTTTTTTAACCCAACTAGCAAGATACAATCAAATTTACATAACCTTACTAAAACGAGATAACCTTGAGGTTTATCTACCACACTCATTAAGAACACACATGGAGTAAAGCAATGCTCAAGACTATACGAATTGTAGCTGGTTTAACGACAGGGCTGAAAGTTTCGTGACAATTCACGCCCACCTGTTGAGATCGGCCATCACAAACCAAACGCGCTTTATAGCGCTCAAATGAGCCATCAGCTTTAGTTTTATATTTAAATATCCATGTACACCTACTTAAATTCATGTCCGGTTGGCAAGGCACTAATTCCCATGTATTATTCTCAATAAGAGCATTAAAATCATCGATTATGGCACGGGTCCAAACGAGTTTGGTTAGGGCTTCTGCCGGGTTATGGGGAATAGGCTTGATAGAGGTGGAGACATGAAGGTTGAGTCGTGCTTTAGGTTTGGATATACTAGACATGCTCCGAGTAGTGATAGTTCGAGGTGGTGGTAGGGTTGGAGATTGTTGCGGGGATTGGGCGGTTGGTTGAGAACGACGTGAATAGTTTTGAGATTAGGCGAGTTAAGTGTGTTGGAGGGCAAATGAGAAGGCGGGGCAGAAGGTGGTGCTGGGGTGGGAATCAAATGTGGGGTCGGTAAGGGGTAAGCTGGTGGAGTTTGGGCTGCAGATATGGACACCAATGATGGGCTGGTGTAGGGGGAACCATACGGGCTAGTGTAGGAGGCGGTTGGGAGCTCCAAACCCAAGGATGAATATCAGATGATAAAATTGGAATGAAGAAAGTCATAGGAAGGAGGAGTTGAATGAAGTTTAGCAAAAAGGAACACATGCTCGTCGAAAACATGTCTGGAAATTATGATTTTGCGAGTAGATAAATCATAACATTTGTACCCCCGATGATTTTCCGAGGCCACCAAGCACTGACGACAGCGTCGTCATCTGTATGAATACCAGTCGTGTAGATCGGCATTTCAGTCTCCGCCTCGATGTAAAGACTGGTAACCATCGCAAACTCTCTCAAACTCATGGCGTAGGAATCTCCGCACAGTCTGAAAGAAATCTCTGCTTTCTGCGGATCACCGAGCTCTGGCTGGAAATCAGGAGCCTGAGGCCGAAACACAAATGTAGAAAGAAACTCCACAGTGAGGAGTCGGTACTAAGGAGCGTACGTCATGTCAAACAGCCGAGACCATGGCGTGTCCTCGCCAATGATGGCCACCATCCTCTACTGCACGCCAAGCTGCATCAGCAAATCATAGTCGATGGCCTTCTGCTGGCCCATCTCCTTCTTCAGGAGTCGATTGCGCTTGTTACGCGCAATCGTCCCATGAAGGAACTGCAACCATGGGTGGTCCAAAAGCTCGTCGAACTGGCCAACCTCAAGATCGTCAACTGGGACCCCCATATCGTCACCACCAACCTCAGTCTCATCGGAAGAAGACATGTCTGCACAACAGAAAAAAGAAAACAAATTACGATAATGTATTTCTCGATTTCAAGAACAACAATAATAACAATAAGAATAACTAGTCGGAAACCCGCGCGATGCGGCGGCGGTAACAAACGTGAAAAAGTTGGTCAAGATATATAAAAGCTTTGGATGTAAAATCAATCAAAGAATATATAATTCTCCATGTGTATCCAACAAATATTTTATGAAAGATCCGTTATTCCTTGAGAGCCGATATGATCCGACTCAAAATCAAAACAATGATGCTACAATAGGGTTTACTTGAAAATTTATTTCATTGATAAATGAAGTTGAACATCAAGGTATTTCACCAACAAATCGTCACCTATAATACCCTACTTTTCGAACAATAAATACTACAAGCGTTAAAGAATTAAGAATTAACATACCTAAATTATAATTGAAGTTGTATTTGGATGAACATTCAAAAGCAATAAAGATCGATTAGTATTACCATTTTTAGCATAGTATACCATTTAGCATCAACTCTCATGCCTGTCATCCTCACTCTAGAATTCAAACAAAGCAACAAAGATCAATTAGTTAGCATAACATTTTCTTTTACCACAAACCAAAATAAAAATGCCAACTTGAAACCCGAAGACAACCCAATAAATCATTTTTATATAGCAGACACACCCTAACATATCTCAAACATTACAAACCAAACAAAAGGCAAAGAAGTAGTTGTTGGAAGGTGAGAAGGGGGCGTAGCCTTACATGAACAGAAAAGTGCAATCAGACATTAAATTACAGTAATAAAAACTATATTTAGACCATTCAGAGCTTCTTATATTCAGCATAAATACGAGTCTTTTTACGACAAATTAAATAATAGTATGAATTGAAATTGTTTATTACTTCACCACTTGAATGTGGAAGTAAAATTTGGTAAGTTATAATGGAAGTAATTAGGTGAGATCATCATGTTGAATATCAATTGTCACTTGAGGGTGATAGTTGAGTTGATTTGGTTGAAATTGGTTAGTTGAGTTAAATTGTTTTGAAATATATAATGGAAGTACCTAAGGGTGAACATTATAGTAATTTTAGTTGAAATATGGTTGGTTATCAACGGAATAAACAATTGAATTGATTTGAATGGAAGTTGGAGGGTTAAATCCTTTTTGGTGACTTTGACCCATTTAAGGTCTTGATTTCCCTATAGATTGATTTGATGTCAAATTATGTTTGAATTCATTATATTATGATCCAAACATGATATTAATCCATATTATATGTATATGGATGTATCGGATGGGTTTTGAAATGGTTGTAACGAAAATTGCTTGATTTTGCAATTTTTGACCCGTTAAGGGATTGTGTGCATAATCATTGATTTCGAGCACATACATGTTTAGATATACATAATTTGGAGTTTGAGGAGTTGTGATTTCATATAATATGTATTGGAAACTTGTGATTTCGTTTAAAGTGTTTTGGAACGATTGGAATTGGTCGAAAAGCTCCGAAACGCGAAAAAAATGGGATTTTCTGCGCACAGGCGACCATAAGCTACGCCCAGGGCGTAGCCTACGGTTGAAAGGTTCTGTTCCAAAGGGCCGTAAGCTACGGCCTGGCCATAGCTTACGGCTGGGCATTTCCAGAAATTGTTGTTTTTGTTGCCGAAATCGCGTTTTAAGGCCTAGAGCCTTTCCGATTCGAACCATAACTTATATTTGGATAATCTTACTTAGTTCTTATGAACTAATGGTGAAATTATATGTGGTTTTTGTAGGTCGGAAGTAGATGATGCGTTAAAGCTCATGATCGGGGGGGGGGGGGGCGTAAGTTGCAAGTTCAAACGTTTCAGAAATTTTTGATGGTGAGGTTTTCATACAACCTATTGTATGATGATTTTTAAATGTAATTAGTCATTTAACAAGTATATATTACTTGTGTAAATGTTTTTTACGCTTCCGCATAAATCTTTGATAATGTTTTGAGTTAAAACTTAACTCGGACCTAAATTTGACACGTGTAAGCATGTATGGATTTTGGGTGTTACAAAATGTTTGTTGTATAAATGAGAAAAGCTAGAAGTCCTTTCCTAATGTTTAAAGCATATGTCTTAGTCTAAAGTTCACATGATTTCTTAAAGTTCAAAATGTTTGCCTAAAAGTCTATGGCTTCTATGGAATTCCTAATGTTCTAAAATGTGTAATTTGAATAGTGGTTTAGGATTATTTAATTATCTATTATAATTAAATAACCTCCTTTGTTTTAATAAATAAATTAGAATACTTTTATTATCCCATTTATTTATTATGAATTCTTAAGAATAAATGTTTTGAGAATATTTAACTAAAATTAAATATTCTTATTTGTTTATAATAAATAAAATGAAATGTCAAAGCATTTCAATTTATTTATTACACAAGTCCATGTTCTAAAGTTGTGACCCATTGATTATGATTTTGTTTGTTAAAATTTATCTATAAAAATATTTATTGTTTAAAGAAATTTATAAAATAATTTATGGAATAAAAGTTTTTTTTCTTTTTAACAAAATAATATTCATTGTGAAAGTTTTGTAATTCGTAAAAATTATTTTTCAAATCATTTTATAAAATCAACTCAAATTATAAGTTTAATAATTTTTTCTTTATAGAGATTGATTTTTCTTTAATAAAAGAAACTTATTACTCATTATTAAATTTTATAATAATTACTTTGTTAATAAAATCCTTTCTTAGCATTTTCAAAGGATTTAAACAAAATTCAAAAGTTTTTATTTTCTTAATGTTTTGTAAAAACAATGGTTTTTGAAAGTTTATATTTTGTAAAAGTTGATATTGTTTTAAAATGTTTTACTTACATTTTTTTTATAACTAAAATTTAATCTGAATACTAGTAAAAATAATATGTATAATAATGTTTTAAGTTTAAAAGAATTTTAGAATTTTATATATAAAAAAATTAAGTTTAAACGGGCTAAAAATGGGTAAAACCCGGTTAAAGGGATTCGGGTAGGGTTCGAACACCCGACCCTCAGTTTGAATGCAAGGCGCCCAACCAGTGGGCTTGTGGATGTTTTATATGTACAAATCACATTCAAATAAGTGTTATTCAATTCCAAACATTTGTTCTCAATACCGAAGAACCCTAACTCGATTTGGATTTTGAATCCGTTCGATTGATGTTTGTAAGGGATCAAAAGCATAGGGCTTTTGATCCTTACACTCCTACGGTTCTAATGATGTATTACTTACTTGATTTGGTGTTCGTTTGATATGGTTTCGAATTGCGCAGATGGTCGGCCGTTTCCTAGGTCCAAATCGCGATCCAAGCTTGCTATGAATCCTTGATTCTTGCCCAGATAGTCTCGTTCGATTGATGGGGTGCGAATCATATGATTTAATTGAGTTTTTATAAAGGTTTCAACTGAATTTGTATTTCGGTCGGATGGTGTATTTTTGGAATGGATTTTCGTGTTTAGTTCGATTGATTTGATATAATTACTGATTACTAGCTGTTAACGCGTTCAAATCCCTTCCATTTCGATCACAAATGAGCTGGATGTGTATTGTAATCGTTCGAATTGATAATGGGTTGAATCCGGTCGGTTTGGGGTATCCGATCAAGGAAACGGGTGAAGGGGAGGGAAAGGTTTGGGTTATTTGTTGTTTGGTCCTCCTAGTTTTCCCTTTTATCATTTCTCTTTTTAAACTTTTTAAAGCTGAAAAATAGTTTATAATTTGGCAAAAATGATCCCTTAGGTTAAATGGTTTCTCAACCATTTTATAAAAACCTTTTTATTAGTTTTTTTTTATAAGTTATGTCTTGTTATTTATATTATTTCATGTTAAAACTAAAATAAAAGTTTATAAAATTATAAACCTTTCTTTTATTTACAAAACTTTATTTTATTATTATTATTATTATTATTATTATTATTATTATTATTATTATTATTATTATTATTATTATTATTATTATTATTATTATTATATTTCTAATATTTTATTTACTAAATGTTTTAGCTTTTATAATTGTCATATAACTTTGTGTATATATTAAGAATATTTAAAAATAAACCCAAACTTTGCTTTATTAGAATTTAAACATAATTAAAGTTTTTTTTTTATTATTATTGTAACAAACCCTAGGGATTACAATAGTTAGTCAAAATCAATAGAAATAGCATCAGACCCAGATCAAAAACATTGAAATTTGTGCATGTGTAGAATAAGTGCTTGCATGTGGGTGATTTGTCTTGCATGTGAGTGTTTTGGTGTTTTTGTGCCTTATGGGTCATAGATCTACCTTTTAAAGCCTCAAGAGTCCTGGGATGAAGCTTGAACAGCAGCTTTACAGCTTCAAACTCCCCTGCTAATGGCTTCTTGATGATTGTAGGTGATGATGAAGGTGATATCAAGCTCCAAGTCTTCCTCTTCAAGCTCCTAGCCTTCAACAATGGCTTCTACAATGAATTTTTTGAGTGTTCAGGGGTTTAGCAGGTGTTTTGAGAGGATTAAGGCGAAGGGATTACGTCTGGGTTTAGTAAAAATCATGAAAGTAGGATAGGTAATGATTTTTTAGAGGTTTAAGAAGATTTTGCAATTATGTGTTCCCAGACGTACCGCCTAGCGGGCGGCACCGAAGCCAGGCGTACCTCGCGAAAGGCCGGCATCCGAGGTGCTTCTCCTGCCTCGCGCGCATCGCCAAGGGTGGGTGGTTGGGTCCGGGCATAGCGCCTGGGCCTCCGAACAAGCCCAATAGGCCCATTTTCATTGTTTTGGCTCGTTTTTCGCGTATTTCACGTTTACTATCATCGTTTTGAGACTTGTAGACATCGTTTCACTTATTTTAGATTCCCTAGAGCCTAAGTGTTGTGAAATTAGGTTGTGGTTCATTTATTTCACCAACGTTCGTTGTTCAAGACACGTGCGAGAGTTTTGCGATAATTCCTCGAATCATCGGTTTGTTGTGTGTGTTTGGACTGTTGTGCGTGTTTGGACTGTTGTGCCACGTGTCACACTAAATTAACTAATTCTAGTGCCACGCAAGTAATAATAATATAAATTATTATTAAAATAAAGTAAATGTTGACGTGGAAAATACGAGGTGTCTCAATATGTATGTGGTTAAACTTATTTTTTTCAATATTTAAAATTTTAAAATGAATCTAAACAAATGAAACATTTATGAATATTTATTAGTATTTAATTATTATTTTTTTATGAACCTTTATTATTAATTCGAGAATTTGTTTTTTTCACGATATCCTCTTATTTCAAATTAATTATATAAAAAAATTCACTTATTATTAGTAACTTCATTAGCTGAAACATAAATTTGGTCCTCCACTTATGTAAATTCATTTTAAATCTTATAGAAAGTTATTTATGAATAACTTCATTAGCTAAAGTTTTTTAAAGGCATGAATTTTTCAGGTAGTCCATGGGAGAGCTCCTTGAGCTAGCTTCGTCCTGTAAGAAGACTCCGCATCCAATGATCAAGGAAACCGCGGTTAGTTATTTAAAATTCCATGATCTTATTTATAGACTTGATTATGAACAATTTGGGAATTGCTTGTTAAATCCAATCTAATAATACCTCCAAAGATCAAGAAAACCAAGGTTATGTTGGTTAAATGTTGACCTAGTTTGAAGGACCCAACGTATAGAATTATTAACGTTGGGAATAAGCTGAAATCAAGGAGGAGGACCTGGTTTGCAGCAAATTAGTTATTTATTCTTATTTAAAGCATTTTTCAGTTTATCATTTTGAAGTAGCAATCAGTCGAAAATTCTAGTTTGTTTTCTTTGTAATCATTGAAGGCTTTAAGCTTTTGTCTCTTGAATAAAGAAATCATTCGACTGAATCATATTTGTTATCTGCTTTCTGTTTTAAATTTAGTTTTATACCTAACATTTGGTATCTCAGAGCCTGGTTTTCTAATTCAATTGTATGCCCAAATACTTCCACTTCAACACTATGTCTGTCATCACAACAAATCCCACTCAGAAGGATAGTCCCTTGTCGTTTCAATGCCCAATTCTTACTCTTACGAACTATAATACTTGGTCAATAAAGATGGAAGCCGTAATGGATGCTCACGGGTTGTGGGATGCCATTGAGCCACCAACCGGTGTGGTTGTGGATGAAAGAAAGAGCAAGCAGGCTCGGGCTTTCATCTTCCAGACGATTCCCGAAGAGATTCTTTCACAAGCTGCCAAGAAGAAGACGGCTAAAGAAGTTTGGGACTCGTTGAAGTCACGGTTTGTGGGGGCTGAGCAAGTTCAGAAGGCGCGGTTAAGGATTCTGAAAAGTGAGTTCAAAGGATTACATATGAAGGACGGAGAAACTATCGATGAGTATGCCGGAAAACTCTCTGGTATGATTTCAAAATATAAGAGTGTTGGATCTGTTTTGACAGATGAAGAACAGAAAGCTGTTTGATACGGTGCCAGAAAAGTTCATAAATCTGGTAGCCTCTATTGAACAGAGCTCCGATGTTGAGGTGATGGCGTTTGAAGAAGCATTTGGGCATCTAAAGGCATACGAAGACAGGCTGCGACTTCGGCAGTCTCATGGGTCGAATGAAGGCAGTTTGCTGTTCACGAAAGCTGAAGTGCAACCCGGTTCAAAGAATCAAAGCAGATTCCAGAAAACAAATGGCCGAGGCAAAAGCGACGGGGGTGGTCGGAGTGGTTTCTGTGGAAGTGGCAGGGGCAGGAACAGCCGGGGTGGTCACAGCGGGAACCAGGAACATTGGAACTATTCAAGGGCCAAAGATAAGAAACATGTAGAATGTTTCAACTGTCATCACTTAGGGCATTATGCCTCAGAGTGTAAGGAGCCTAAAGAGAATAGAGATGAAGCCAATCTTGCTCAAACACAGGAGGAAGATAATACACTTTTATTATCCGTGCACGGTGAGGATGTGCTGGGTCAGAAATTATTGAATGAAGACAGGTTCACACCAAAGTATGAGGAGCCACGGGCTGAAGAAGGTCGTAATGCGTGGTACTTAGACAATGGGGCGAGTAGCCACATGACCGGACTTAAGAATTCATTTGTTGATTTGGATTCTAAGGTCACTGGTCATGTCCATTTCGGTGATGGATCAAGAGTACAAATTAGAGGCAAAGGGTCAATTCTTTTTGAATGTAAGAATGGGGACCAATTACTAGTCCCTGATTTGTATTACATTCCCACATTAACAAGCAACATCCTAAGTTTAGGTCAGTTGACAGAGGAAGGTTACGACATACGGATGCTAGGCAACCAGTTGAAGATGATTAATGAAGCTGGAAAACTGGTGTTGATAGTACAAAGATCAGCAAACCGATTGTACAAGATTATGCTAAAGAGTACAAAACCGGTTTGCCTAGCAATACACTTAAAGGATGAAGCTTGGATTTGGCATGCTCGAAACGATCTAGTGGTTGGTTTGCCTAAGATTGCACATCCAAAGCAGGTTTGTGAAGGGTGTCTTGTGTCAAAGCAAAAGTGCAAGTCCTTCCCAAAAGAAGCTCAGTGGAGAGCTAGCAAACCATTGGAGTTAGTCCATGCAGACATTTGTGGTCCTATCTCACCACAAACATCGGGAGGTAACCGTTACTTCATGTTAATTGTTTATGATTTTACTAGATATACGTGGGTGTATCTAGTGAATACAAAAGATCAAGCATTCCAAAAATTCAAGACTTTCAAAACTCTGGTAGAAAACGAGAGCAAGTACAAAGTGAAAATGCTTCGGACGGACCGTTGGGGAGAATTCACCTCACAAATGTTCAATGACTACTGCAAGCAAGAAGGAATAAAACGGCAGTTAACTACTCCCTATACCCCTCAATGGGGTTGTAGAGAGACGTAACCGAACGATTGTGGAGATGACACGGTCATTTTTAAAGTCAATGAACGTACAAGAAGTTTTATGGGGAGAATATTCTTAGCAGAATTTTAACAAAAGCTGTTAAGAGTACAACTCCTTTTCAATTATGGAAGGGGTATAAACCGAATCTGGAGCATCTAAAGGTGTTTGGGTGTGTTGGATATGCAACTCACCTAAAGGGTCACCTCACTAAGCTTGAAGACAGGGGTAAAGCACTGGTATATCTGGGAGCAGAAGATGGAACCAAGGGATATCGGCTCCTGGATCCAGAGAATAATAGGGTTGTGATAGCACGAAGTGTGGTTTTCTTGGAACATAAAAAATGGGCCTGGGTCTCAACTAATAAAGAAAGGCCCACTACAAGCTGGAGTTTTCCGCTAGCTACTAATGGCCCAGATGTGACAGACAAGTTCAATTCCAAAAGTGGAGAACGCATCACGAGAGCGTACGCGAGCCCTAGCACACCGGCGCCTAGTAATTCTCATCCTCATCAATTTGATTCATCAGATTATCATGATACTAATGTGCTGGTTTCGGAGGAGGAAGAGACCCCTAGTGATTCCGTGTATTTTGATCACACACCTAATCAAGGTTTTTGTCCGGTTAGTGATATTTACCAGAAAACGGAAGCCATGAAAGATGACCAAGTTCAAGAACTTTATGAAAAACATGAATTATTGCTGGTTGATGACGAGCCAGTGTCGTTTGATGAAGCTGCGGTGGAGGAATCATGGAGAGCCGCTATGGAAACTGAGCTAGTCTCAATTCAGAAAAATAATACCTAGGAATTAACCCAGTTGCCTCTCGGACATAAAGCAATTGGGTTAAGATGGGTGTTTAAGCTGAAAAGGGATGCTAATGGGAATGTCATCAAGCACAAGGCTCGGTTAGTTGCAAAGGGATATGTGCAAAAACAGGGAATCGATTTTGAAGATGCTTTCGCTCCGGTTGCAAGAATCGAGACTATCAGATTATTGTTGGCATTTGCAGCTAAAGAAAATTGGCTTGTACATCATTTAGATGTCAAGTCAGCTTTTCTTAATGGAGAACTTAATTTACGTCACTCAGCCAACAGGTTTTGAAGTCAAGGGAAAAGAAGGCATGGCTACAGGTTGCATAAGGCCCTTTATGGACTTCGATAGGCACCGAGAGCCTGGAATGCTCGATTAGACAAAACATTGAAGGACCTTGGATTCAGCAGGTTCACTCATGAACAGGCGGTTTGTAAGGTACATGGGCAAAATTTCATTCTTATTGTGGGTGTGTATGTCGATGACTTGATTGTAACTGGTTCAAGTGAAGCTAAAATACAAGAATTTAAGAGAAGAATGATGACTGTTTTTGATATGAGTGATCTGGGGAGATTAACCTATTATCTTGGTATTGAGGTTGATCAAACCAAGGATGGGATAACTTTAAAGCAGGAAGGCTATGCAAGTAAGATACTCAAGATGGCTGGAATGGCCACTTGTAATTCAGCCACCTGATCCAAAAGTGCAGTTAAGCAAAACTGATGAAGGCGAGGATGTAGACCCAACTGAGTATCGTAGAATTATTGGGAGCCTCCGTTATTTGGTTCATACGCAACCGGATTTGAGTTATTCAGTTGGGGTGGTAAGTAGATTCATGCAGACACCAAAAGAGTCATTATGCAGCTGTTAAACAGATTCTAAGGTACATAAGAGGGACCCTTGGATATGGGCCAAGATATCAAAAGAAAGGTGATGGTACACTCCTGGGATACAGTGACAACAGTTATGGAGCTAATATAGAAGACCGAAAAAGCACTACAGGTGTGGCTTTCTATTATTCTAATAATCTTATCACTTGGTCTTCTCAGAAACAAGATACAGTTGCACTCAGCTCGTGTGAAGCTGAGTTTATGGCTGCAACATCTGCTGCGTGTCAAGGGTTATGGCTGAGAAACATGATTAGTGAGTTGTTGGGAAAGGAAGCTCAGAAAATTAAGCTTCTTGTGGATAATGAATCGGCTGTTGCACTCATGAAAAATCCAGTTTTTCACAAACGGAGTAAGCATATTGATACAAAGTATCATTTTATACGAGAGTGTGTTTAGAAGGGACAGATTTACGTGGAACATGTTAGTGGAAAATTGCAGAAAGCGGATCCATTAACTAAAGCTCTTCCTCGAGTTAAGTTTGCTGAAATGAGAAGGCTCATGGGTGTTGAAGATGTGAAGAAAAAGGTCAACATTCAAGGGGAGAATGTTGGTTAAATGTTGACCTAGTTTGAAGGACCCAACTTATAGAATTATTAACGTTGGGAATAAGCTGAAATCAAGGAGGAGGGCCTGGTTTGCAGCAAATTAGTTATTTATTCTTATTTAAAGCATTTTTCAGTTTATCATTTTGAAGTAGCAATCAGTCGAAAATTCTAGTTTGTTTTCTTTGTAATCATTGAAGGCTTTAAGCTTTTGTCTCTTGAATAAAGAAATCATTCAACTGAATCATATTTGTTATCTGCTTTCTGTTTTAAATTTAGTTTTATCCCTAACAGGTTAGTTATTATTTAGCATGAGTTAGACCAACCAAAATATGCTACTACGTTCAGGATGCACTTTAATACAACTTCTTTGCTAATCTTAATCCCAGAATTGAAATAAAAATCCCAGGTTTCTGGTTGCTGTTAATTAAACAAAAAAAAAAAAAGAAAAAAAAGAATTACTTAATTATGGGATCAATTGGTTGCTGTCAATTTAATTTACTGTTTTAATGAAATACTTTCTGATTTTATGTGTTTATTTCTTTCTGCTGATTTTATGTAATTTTACTATTTTCATGCAATCGTTACACAGAAAGAATAATATGTTGTTTTCATGTAATATGCTGATTTTGTGACTGGTAATGTGATGTTGATTTTTTGTAACTTATTGTCTTAAAGAATTACAACCTTTGTGAATGTACAGGTTGTTGATTCTGCTCTGCTGTGCTACTGGAACTTATTTTCTATTATGTTCAACTTTTAGCTTAGTTTTTATTTTGTTCAACTTTTGTTCTTTTATTTTGTTCAACTTATTTTGTAGTGGTAAATTATGCTTGTTCTTCACTGTGGGTTTTATTTCTTGTAGTGGCGCACAAAGTTAAAAAGACAAAATTAAGAAAGAGCCACACCCAAGGCTCGCAAACCATAGCATCGCATGAATTTTCCAATATTTCACTTTTTATACAAGTTTTATTAAACCGAAGCTCGCCAATTAATCTAACATTTTATAGTTTTTGTTTAAGATAGTTGTATTATTAATGTAAATCATGAGGATTATAAAGATTTTTAACTAAACTAGTAAGTTACCCGCGCTTTGTGGTGGGTTGTTACGATTGAAACTTACGCGTTTTACTTTGAACATAGATGGAAAATTCTAATATGCTGTGTTTTGTGATATATGAATTTTAAGAAAATAATTTAATATAAAAATTAGTTAAAACTCAAAAGTGAGAACTCGCGATGTAGTGTGTTTTACAAAATTCATGACTCGCGTTGCGTTTATGACGTTAGATTGGTTAAATACATAGAAAAACGTTTGTGCATATGAAGACTTGGTTATATATATTGAAACATGAATAAAAAGTAATTACATAAGTGTATATATGTTTTTTAGTTGGTGTAGGTTTTAATTTTCATTGAACTAAATTAGCCGATATAAATCATGATTATTTTTATAAAATAACGAACAAATGTACAGAGGATAATTAGATTACATATATACCACAATGGATAAATTTTAAACTTTAAAACTCAAAACACTAAAAGAAAAGGATAAATAAGAAGAAAGAAAACAAATTTTACAAAAATAAAGGGAAAAAAAATTGGCGTCATTAGCATTGTTTTTAGAACCGAACCGAAAGCCGGTGGGTTGCCTGGCCCAAATTGTGCTTGTGAACCGCCTTCAACAGAACCGGCCGGTTAACTTTTTAAAATTTTTTTTTTAACTAAATCCAAGGAATATACATTAAAGCCAAATGTTATATTTTTAAAATAATTATGTTTGTTTAAACATTATTTATGTTTAATTAAATGTTTCTATAATTGTATAATTTCTTTCGAACTATTTTATATATATTTATTATGTCATCCAGTTCTTAAATCCGATTCTGAAAACATTGGTCACCAAGACTCAAACCCACATTTGCTAAGAGTTTAGTATAATTTTTTATCTTGTAACTTTTCAAACTTAAAAAGAAAACACTTAAATCTTATTTGAATCATCAATTTGAAATCGTGAAAAGTAATACATGGTTTGCATGGAGGTTTGAATTAAATAGGGAATTACAATGTGATTTAATATAAACCAAATATTTATCTTTGTGATTTCATTTAATAAGATTTAAGATTTTAGAATTTAAAAAGGTTTAAGATTTTATTGAGTTTCATACACACACATATATGTGTATATATATATATAAGGGAGGGTTCAAAAGAAAAATTCTCACTTTGGAGAAACCAAAAAAACCCCTACTAACCAATCAATTTAAAAAAAAATTCATGATTTTTTATTATTAGCTTAAAATGTTATAAACAAAAAAAATTGTAATATAAATATGTATATCACGAAATTACGTATATGGAATCAATGAGTTACATATATGTAATAACATGAATTACATATATTTTTTATTTTTTTTCATTCTGTTAACAAATCTAACCTTATAATAAAACAAAATGTAAAATAAAAAACAAAAAACGAAATTGATTAATAATACTTGTGATTAGTTTTCTAAGTTTTCTCAAATATGAATGTTTTCTATGGAACCTCCCCCTATATATATACATATATATATATATATATATATATATATATATATATATATATATATATATATATAAGGATTGAATATTTTGAAAATCCGATCTTAAAGAGAAAACCCTTAAACCATATGTGAACTTTTGACAAAACTTTAATTAGATTTTTCTTTATTTAATTAGAATAGTTATATTGGTAAAAATAACGCACTCTCTCTTTTTCTTTATAACATCACATCACAATCTTTTAATATTTCAAATCATTTCATCTCTTTTTCACACACTTCTCTTTATTTTAAATTCTTTTAAATACGACTGAAAATTAATTAAACATATTTAATATTATTAAGTATTGTTTAAAATTAGTAAAAAATTCATATGTTTACACACGTGTAGTTTTCATATATACATTGTGTAATAAAACTTGTATATTTCTAGTTCTACATATGTGTAGTTTTTCGATCAATTTTTTTTTTGTGCTCTAATCAGTTTGTGTATACTAGTTTTTGTACTTAGACAAATGTGGGTGTATTTTTAAGTTGTGGTTATTGTGTGTATTTTTTTTAATCCTGCACATGTGTAGTTTATGAATTTTATATATGTTTCTTTGAATTTGAATATGTTACAAATGTTTATTCTTTTTAAATATTAGTGAAAATTAATTACACATGTTTAGTATTTTTCTATATTTTCAACATTAGTGAAAATCGAAATGTTTACAAATGTGTACTTTTCTAAAGTTTATAGATCTTTGAGTCAAGTATACTTGTGTATCAAAACTTGAGAATTTTTAGATTGGTTAAACATATTTATTATTTTAATAGTAATGAACATTTACTTTGTATAAAAAGTACACACTGTGTTTTTTTTCTTAAATAAAGAGGTTTTTTTAAATTGTTTAAAAACTACACATTTTTTGTGTTTTTTTTCTTAAAAATTGTTTTTCAATATTTAAAAAAAAAACTACACATGTGTAGTATCTGACTGTGTGTATTTATTTATTATTACACATGTTTAGTTTAAGAATTTTGTAATTGTTTCTTTGAATTTTAATCTGTTACACATGTTTAGTTTTATTCTATATTTTTTAACTTGTAAATTTTTAAAACTTGTTTTTAAAACTTGTAAATTTTTAGATCGGTTAAACATGTTACATTTTTTTAATATTAGTGAAAATTTATTTTGTATAAAAAGGAAACATTTTTTGTTTTGTTTTTGTTCTCAAAAAAAGAGGTTTTTTAGTTCGCATAAAAAATACACATTTTTTTGTGTTTTTTATTCTTAAAAATTGTTTTTTATACATTTTTGTTGTTTTATTATTCTAAAATAATGTTTTTTTAACTTAAAAAAACATTACACATGTATAGTATATGGTTAATTTCAAATATAAAAAAAGATAAATAAAGAGAGAAAAATGAAGAGAGAGAGAGGAGAGGAGAGATGAGAGAAAAAATATATTTTTTTTATCTCTTATAAGGGTAAAATGGATATTTAATTTTAAAAATCTTAATAAAATATTCAGCTTTAATTGAGGACCATAAGTTTTTTGTTTAATTAATTAAAATATAAAATAAGTTTGATTCACATATGGTTTAAGAGTTTTCTTTTTAAGATCGGGTTTTTTAAAGTATTTAATCTACACACACACATATATATGTATATATAGGGGCCGGTGTAACATCAGTGCCGGAGCCGTACCGGAACAGTGATCTTAGACAGTAACATGAATAGTGAACAGGTACGAACTACATACATTTCAGTGCAATTTTCTATTCATATCCATTGTTATTATCATTTGGTGTTGTCAAACAACAAGTCAGAAACATTTAACAGAAACAAAGTTCAGAATTTTGGTTTTGGAGTCAGATAATTATCTGGAAATACAGAACCATCATGTGATTTCTTGTTAGGATTTATTATGTATAAACGCATGTGAGGCTATACAGAACAAAACAGAACGGGTGTTGTTATGTGAATGATAAATTGACGGGTTATTCGTATAGATGACGATCTGTACGAATTTATCCGAAGGTTTAATGTTCTGAATAATATCCAATAATTAGAAAACAATATTGAAAAGTATAGTTATCGTCGTGTTCGTACGGGTGACGATTCGAACGAATACGCGCGACGACCGTACGATTCAATTTGAACAGTTAATTAAATAATTCTGAAAATTTTAAAATAAATAAAAGATATTAGTTAATTTATTAGGAATCACAACTTAAATATATTTATAAATATTATTTTTATAAACTGTGTCGTTTCATCGTGAAAACCTCGCGAACCGGCATTTTACGCGGAACCGAACTAGACCGAACTACCGGGTGTTTAGGACATTTAATGTGGCAATTAAATGCCACAACCACCACCATTCAACTCTCTCTCTCTCTCATCTCGTTCTCTCACTCTCTCACTAACTCTCTCTCTAGAACACAACCTTCTCTCTAAGATTTGGAGCTCGTTTCTCGTCGGATTCAAGCCTAGTTGGTGCCAAAACGACCACCTCTTCACGAAGATCACGAAAGTACAAGAATTTTAAACGTTCATCCACTGATTTGGAGGTAACTTTCAGTTTTAAATTCGGCTTAGTGTGTGTGTTTCACGATTTATATGGTTTTTGTAGTGTTAATCGATTTTAAACACTTAAATCACTTGGATTAAGGTGTTATACGTATTTAGGTACTGTTAGGAGTGGATTTGTAACAAGTTTAGCTCCCTAGGATGAAGATGATGATGCCTAAATCACTACAGGTTCGTGAGTTCATCGGACGAACCCATCAATAGGCGGCCGAACCTTATGGTAATAAAGCTGGAAACCTGGCCGAACCTTCCCTGTCCGACGAACCTTCCCTTTCTGCTACGAACCCTGTTTCACGAACCTGTCTACTCTGAGCCACGAACCTACTACCACCTAACCATCACCCTGCAACGAACCATGCATGGCCGAACCTTGGCCATGCAAACCTTAATAGATACGAACCATTAGTGTCGAACCCCTATGTTAGTGTAGCCGAACCATCAAGACCACGAACCATCCTCCTTCGGCCGAACCTTCCCTTATCATAGCCGAACCCTAAGGGTTCGTTAGGGTGTAAGTGTTAGCCGAACCCAAGGAGATTGCCTCAAAAGGTTCGCTGCTCCTTGGGGGATACCGAACCCAAAATGTTATCGAATTAGTGTTGTGATGGACTAAGGGTTATGAACTTAAGCCTAAGAACCACGGGAATGTACATATGAGAATTCAAGGTCTAGAAACGAGCTAAGGATACATGCATGCATGAAGTATGTGTGTGTTTGTGCATGGACTAATAAGTAGAGTCACTAAGAGATATGGGCTTTCATGAAACACAATAACATATTAATATAATGTTAACATCTATTAATTAAGTTTAACACACGTGAAAGATTTCCAAGAACTCATATGGATCAAAATCAAAGTTTGTTATCAATACGGGATCAAAGTTTATCAAACGGGCCGATATGGACCCAATGGGCTAACCAAGGCCCATCATATTGAAAATGCTTATTTGATTCAAGGAGTAATGAGGTGTTAATAAAAGAAACCAATTTATAAATTGCTAGCTTAATTAATTGATTTTGACTTAATATTGAATTGAAATGGAATTTAATTATAAATGTTTTGATTAAAGGCTTATTGTGATTAAATTGTTTGGGAAATTGTTGAAAAATGGACAATATAAATTGTCTGGATTCGAGCTGAAAACAAAGGAAACTCTGCCCGAATTTCGTAAAAATTTAAAAGATAGATTGTTTTTAACAAATCATGGGATTGGGGGTACAAATGGGTAATAGAACAAGATTAAATTGTTGAGTCATAGGAGTAGACTAGTATCTAGGACACTTAGTTGCACACACCGAGACCAAGCCTTAGACACGACAACTAATACGTATACTTATATCATTCAAATTCTTATAAAATAACTCAGGAACTGAAGAAACCTAAGTCATCAGAACGAGCGCGCATTTTGTGTTAGATCAATTACATAGCAACACAGGTGAGTTCATTGTCCCTTTTCTAACATTTTGTTTTAAAACGCGGTGCTGAGAAGCATGCGTAAACTGTTTTATTTAAATTGTTTACTTAAATGCTTTTATTTAATATATGTTTTATATGTAATTGTTAACCTAGATCATGTCTAGGTAAATTTTATGCAGGTTTTACTAAGTTTATTTACTTATAATTTAAGTGAATAATTGAGTTAAACTAAACATTTCAACGAATCAAACGAAACTATTTTGACAAAACAAGTGTGAGTTCAAACGAATCAAACGAAACTATTTTGACAAAACAAGTGCGAGTTCAATGAATCAAACGAAACTATCTTTGCAAAGTTAATATTCGATGTTCAACGAATCAAGTGTTTGATGAACAACGAATCAAGAGTACATTTGATCAAAGAATCTAGTATTCCATGATCAACGAATCAAGTACATCTTGTAACAAAACTAGACGAATCAATAAATCATTTTCAAGGGAAAGTCTGGGAAATATCAAAGATAACATATGCCAACGAAACAAGACGAATCAGGTACGAAATAAGAAATCCTACATTTCAAGAAGTCCTAGCTAGACCGTTTGATTTGTAGGTCATATGTTTGCTGATATTTACTGAATTCCCTAACTACTAAGTACATTGATTGACAGACTAGTCTACTCGAGTTGACCAAGGCCCAATCATTAGGACTTAGATTTTATTAATTGTTTATTTATTTATTTAATTGAGCATTCATTACAGTTCCTACAATTACTGTGGTTGATCATTATTGTGATGAACTTAAGGAATCAATATAGATTCCAGATTATTGTATTTACAGGAACAAAGAACTGAAGAATCATTGAGTTATTGGTAGGGGTAAAATGCTTAATTGTCATTAACATCAATGTCCTATGTGGATTAGTATGTGGTGGGACGGCGTCTGGGCGGGTTGTAGCTCGACTCAGGGGTATGCCCTATATATAAGCATACCTATCTGGATGATACATGTGATATTAATGAGATTAAGGTTGTTACCCGAGAGTTAACAAATGTTTTGAGTGTATAGGAGGTAATAATGCTTAACTATCATTAACAACTGTAACACCCCGACCGACGGCGGAATCATCGGGATGCCACGAGGGATGTGTAGATTGTTCACAAGCTCATGGGCATCTAAATCATGTCATCATATATCATTTAATCAACCACAATAATTACACAAAAATCATGTTCATCATGAATCAAATACATCAAATACACAAAAGATTTAGTTAAACTAACTAAACTCTAATCTCCAGAAATTTAGTTAATTAACTAAGTCCAAGAATCCTATATGATGATGATGTCCAAAATAGAAGAGATCATCCTCTTCATCCTACTTGTCTCCATCACCTGAAACATGTAAGAAATCAAGTGTCAACTACAAAAGTAGTTGGTGAGTAATCATAAGTTTTTATATTAAAAAAAATGTTTTAGTAAAAATGAGTTTGAAAGTTTATGCTTAAAATGGTTTTATAAAAATGCTTTGTTTAAAACGGGTATAAAACTTATGATCTTCTTGAGAATATCCATATGAATACCTGTATGAGATAATCCAACTCACATCCATCAATTCCATAGTCAAACACATACACAATCACATAACCACATCACCAAATCAATCATAACCAATCACAAATAATCATAATCAAATATAAGCAATCAATCCACAACAAATCAACCAAACTCAATCAATCATATTCTCAATCAATGTTCGTGACTATACATGATTCCTTATGTATTTAACATAAGTTAGATACATGAATCATGGAGTGGTCGCTAACCACGTGACAATACATGAAGTCAAAGCAATTAACCGAAGTCAAGAGCAATACTTCACGGATGTGGAAACCCTCCACGTGACAATACATGAAGTCAAAACAATTAACCGAAGTTAAGAGTAATGATTCACGGATGTGGAAATCATCCACGTGACAATACATGTAATCTTTGTTATTGACCTAAGTCAATAACAATGTTTACACGGATATAAAAGAATAATAGATAACCCAATAATAATAATAATTTCAAATGTGAATATCATATTGATAAACAGGTATTAACCTTGTGTTATCAAATAATATTTAAACCGGTATACATGTTTCACCTCCGAGTTTTAAAACTAAAACAGTTTAAAGAAAGGGAGGTTATGAGAACTCACCTGTAGTCCTTAGATTATGTATTCCCGTATTATGCGCGCTCGTGTATGTAAACTCGAGGTCAACTCAACTATCTGTAATTCAATACGTGTTCGCGTTCATAAGTATAAGTGGTTTATTTGTCATTGAGTGTCTATAGGTGTTTATTTCTTAACTGGATAACTATAAGTGGTTATTTTAATTTCACTAAGTGCTTCACTTACTTAGTTTATCTTAACTAAGTTAAGTAAAACAATTAGGAACTTTATAATCAACCTTTATAAAATTTAATCTAACTTGTTAGTGTTATCTTATTTGATAACAATACTAGGTTATGAGATCTTAGGTATATTTTTCATAGATATTTATGTTTAAGATATTAGCCCTAGATATACTCATATCAATATATTTATCATCTCTTGCATGTGTAGTCTAGATGAAAATCCTCTTTTAAGTCATTGTCATCCCGTTTATGTTCGTGAATTTACATCCAAGTTATGTCCATAAAATATTCTCATTATATAAATTCTCATATTGATTGATGAAAGGTGGCAATTTAATTATCCTTGTGCATGCATGGTTATTTATCTATGTATGTATACATATGTTGTTGATCCCACTTGCCCTTAAACCATCCGTTTAACATTTTTGAGTTCGGTTACCATTAGGGGCAGCGAACCTCTTTAGATTATGGCCTAAGGTTCGTGACCCATGCATGCTTAGGGTTCGGCCAGAAGGTGGACCAGCATGGAAGGGTTCGCTGGTCCTCTTTGGTTCGGCACATAGCAGGCTCGCGAGGAGGGTTCGGCCACAACAAAAGAGGTAGGGTTCGTTGGCCAAAACAATTACCGAGGGTTCGTGAGTGATGCAGCTAGGGTTCGTGGTCGAAGAGGAAGGCTCGTGGCTGCATAGGGTTCGCTGGTGGCGGCCTATAGTTCGGCAGATGCAACAGCAGGGTTCGTTTCAGGCTGTGAGAGGGAGGGTTCGGCTGAAACTTCGCCACTCTAGTTCCCGCCCACAGGGTTCGTGAGGCCTTTAGGGTTCGTCCCCCACCTGCTGTGTTCGCCGGAGCACTGCTCATCCTCATCCTAGCCGCATTTTAGTGGTCTACGGTCCTCCCTAGTTTACCTCGACTCAACAACAACTCGGTTAAGACATTTCAACCAAAGATTATCATACTACATGATGGCTAACTCAATTAGGGTTTTCAAACCACAAACCGAAAAGAAAAACCGGGTTTCTTACCTTTAAATCGTGTTCAACAGCTGGTTTCTTGGTATCCTCTTGTTCCTCTCGATCACGCGGTCGTGTAGGCTCCGAGATCTCGCAAATCCGTCGAGTAACGAACGCGGTAGGCTAGAGAGAAGATGGAGAATGTGTGTGTGTGTTTTCTAGAGAGAGAAAGGGAGTTGTGAAAATGAAGACAAATGGTGGAGTCTTCCACCATTTAAATCAATCTCGTTTCCTCTCGTCTGGTCTCGTCTTTATCGCGATAATAAAAATATAGTTCGGTTTTGCTCGTTAAACGTATTTAAACATAAATTGTTTAAATAATATGATTTTATTGATTTACTTGATTTATTTATACAATTCTTGTCTAGTAGAGTGATCTAGTTAATACGCGAGATGTAATAATATATTTAATGATTAAATTATTTTAAATAAATTAATTTTCTTTAATTAAATATGTTTTAAATAAATTACATCATAATTCGCTTTCGTTACAATATTTTTAAATAATTATTTGATAAATTAAGTCATTTCGATTTAATTTAGGTTGTGATTCCTAATAAATATTTTTAGTTTTAATTTATTAAATTAATATCGTTCGATATTATTTAATTTATCTCGTCGAAACGCGTTACTCGCGTACGTATTCGTAAAGATCGTCACCTTTCCGAATACAACGTTCATATCGTATTTCGATTCGATTGACGATTTATGGAATATTGTTTCAGAATATTATTCTTAATAATTATATTCGTGTGAATCGTCACTCACGCGAATACATTATTAAGTTAATATTTCTGAATCAACATTCGCGTCTAAATAATGATCGTAACCTCACTTCGCGTAATTAATTTCCGTTATTTATTAACTTCAATATTATCATTCCCAAACCAAAAACCCACTAAACCCTAGTCACTGACACATCCATGATAGACCGAAATATGCATATATATAGGGCATATGTAAGGGTCAGTCGCAACTGCCCTAGCCACCGTCCCACCGCTATTTCGATAAACCATGACCATGGGTCCTTAACTACGTTTAGTAACCAGACTCAACCAACTCCTCATTCCATCTCAATCCATTCTCAGTCCAATAATCCCTCATTATCAGTGATAAGTAACCGCGATAAACACTGCGGGTCTGTTTAGTCGAATTACAACTAAACTTTCCGTGGTTTACGCGTACAATAAATTATAATCATGTATACCAGTAACAGTGATAATATCAGTAATATCAATCAATAATTTCATAATCATTCGAAATAAATAAATCTCCAGTCGTAACAGTACAATCGTACGGATGTACGGACGTACGGACAACTGAAAGTACTGTGATGTTACAGTCTCCCCTAGTTAAAGGAATTTCGTCCCGAAATTCAACTTGGAGTGACCGTAGTAAATAATTGTGGGTACTTAAGCTTCATCTGATCTTCCCGCTCCCATGTGAATTCTGGACCCCGCTTCGATTCCCAACGTACTTTGACAATTGGAATTCTACTGCGTTTGAGCTGTTTAACCTCACGATCCATTATCTCCACTGGTTTTTCAACGAAGTGCATGGTATCATCGATACGAATGTCATCGAGTGGTACCTGAAGATCTTGATCAGCTAAGCACTTTCTTAGATTGGACACGTGGAACGTCGGGTGCACATTACTAAGTTCAGGAGGAAGTTCTAATTTGTAAGCAACCTTCCCGATCCGTTCAAGGATCTTAAAAGGGCCAACGTATCGTGGAGCAAGCTTCCCCTTCTTCCCAAATCGAACAACGCCTTTCCAAGGCGACACTTTAAGCAATACCATATCTCCCACTTCAAACTCCAAAGGTTTTCTTCTTTTATCCGCGTAGCTCTTCTGTCGACTGCGAGCGGCTAACAGATTGTCACGGATCTGGCGGATCTTGTCAGTCGTTTCCTGAATAATCTCAGGACCAGTAATCTGTGCATCGCCGACCTCGGTCCAACAAATAGGTGACCGACATTTCCTGCCATAAAGAGCTTCGAACGGCGCCATACCAATGCTCGCGTGATAACTGTTGTTATACGAGAACTCAACCAATGGTAGATGGCTATCCCAATTGCCACCAAAATCGATGACACAAGCTCTTAACATATCTTCCAATGTTTGAATCGTTCGCTCCGTTTGACCATCCGTTTGAGGATGATAAGCAGTGCTAAGATCCAGTCTTGTTCCAAAAGCTTCATGAAGTGATTCCCAAAATCGTGCCGTGAAACGAGCATCACGGTCCGATATTATGCTTAAGGGAATGCCATGTCGGCTAATGATCTCATCAATGTAGATACGAGCTAACTTCCGCACAGTGTAAGTTTCGCGTATCGGTAAGAAATGAGCCGACTTGGTCAATCTGTCAACAATCACCCAGACACTATCCTTACCGTTTGCGGTTCGTGGGAGTTTAGTAATGAAATCCATGGAGATATTCTCCCACTTCCACATCGGTATTTCTGGTTGTAATAACAATCCTGAAGGTCGCTGATGTTCTGCCTTGACTTTAGCACAGTTAAGGCACTTAGACACATATTCAGCAATATCCTTCTTCATTCCAGGCCACCAGTACAAGCCCCTAAGGTCTTGATACATCTTGTCAGAACCTGGATGGATCGAGTAACGAGACTTATGAGCTTCATTCATAATAATCATCCTGAGATCACCTCGGTTCGGTATCCACAACCGATTCAAGTAATACATCAAACCATCATCCTTAGTTTCCAATAAAATTTCAGCCCCGCAGGACATCTCATTTTTCAAGTCATCTTGAGCTAATGAGTGTTGTTGGGCCGTGAGAACATCATTTCGGAGATTATTGTGCACTCGGACACTATGGATTTGAACTTGACTCTTGCGACTAAGCGCGTCTGCTACTACATTCGCCTTACCAGGATGGTAGCGAATTTCACAGTCATAATCATTCAACAGTTCAACCCATCTCCGTTGTCTCATGTTGAGCTCTTTCTGATTCAAAATGTGTTGCAAACTTTTGTGATCAGTAAAGACTACACACTTCGTGCCATAAAGATAATGTCTCCATATCTTCAAAGCAAACACGACTGCACCAAGTTCCAAGTCGTGCGTAGTGTAGTTCTTCTCATGAATCTTCAATTGTCTTGATGCATAAGCCACAACCTTTCCCCGTTGCATGAGAACACAACCGAGACCTAAGTTGGATGCATCACAATAGACTACAAAATCATCATTTCCATCAGGCAGTGTCAAGACAGGAGCATCACAAAGTTTCTGCTTCAGAGTCTGAAATGCCTCTTCTTGCTTTGGTCCCCACTCGTATGGCCTATTTTTCTGAGTCAAAGCAGTGAGAGGGACAGCAATTCTGGAGAAGTTCGATATGAACCGCCGATAGTAACCGGCAAGTCCAAGGAACGATCGAATCTCCGTCGGTGTCTTCGGTGTACTCCAATTCTTCACAGCATCAATCTTTGCAGGATCCACGTGTACACCATTTGCATTGACTATGTGTCCCAAGAATTGAACTTCCTTAAGCCAGAATTCACATTTAGAGAATTTGGCATACAGTCGTTCTTCTCTTAGGATCTCCAGAACCAACTTAAGGTGTTTCTCGTGTTCTTCCTTAGTCTTTGAGTAAATTAGAATGTCATCAATGAATACAATCACAAATTTATCCAAGTATGGCCTGCAAACCCGGTTCATGAGGTCCATGAAAACCGCAGGTGCGTTGGTAAGGCCGAAGGGCATTACCAGAAATTCATAGTGGCCATATCTTGTTCTGAAAGCAGTCTTGGGAATATCATCATCATGTACGCGAAGCTGATGATACCCAGACCTAAGATCGATCTTTGAAAACCATGCCGAGCCCTGAAGCTGATCGAAAAGGTCATCGATACGCGGCAGTGGATATCGATTCTTAATGGTGAGTTTGTTCAATTCACGGTAATCGATGCACATTCGGAATGACCCGTCCTTTTTCTTGACAAACAAGACCGGTGCACCCCATGGTGAATGGCTCGGACGAATGAATCCTTTATCGGTAAGTTCTTGCAACTGGCTCGCCAACTCTTGCAACTCCGAAGGCGCAAGTCTGTAGGGAGCTTTGGCTACTGGGTTCGCACCAGGTACTAAGTCAATCCGGAACTCAACTTGGCGTTCTGGTGGAAGACCCGGCAAATCATCTGGAAATACTTCTGGAAAATCTCGTATCACCGGAACATCTTCAATTCTATTCTCTTTCTCTTTCTTCTCCACAATGTGTGCTAAGAAGGCTATACATTTCTTTCTAAGGTACTTGTGTGCTTTAGTGCAAGACATCAGCTTAAGACCTTTACTAGCAGTTTCTCCAAATATTCTCAAAGTCTCACCCGAAGGTAAAGGAATACGAATATATTTCTCATGACAAACAATCTCCGCTCTGTGGGTGGCTAACCAGTCCATGCCTATGATAACATCAAAGCTACCAAGATGCATAGGTATAAGATCAATTGGGAAAACGTGATCATTTAAGTTCACCGTACATCCAACTATAATAGTGTCAATATCAATAGTGTTCCCGTCAGCCACTTCCACGTTAAACGGTTTATCTAAGTATGTACGTGTTCTACCAAGCAAGCATTCAAAATCATATGAAACAAAACTCCTATCGGCACCAGAATCAAACAAGACAGATGCATAAGAGTTGTTGATCAGAAATGTACCGTTGACCACGTCCTGATTGGCTTGAGCAGCTGGAGCATTCAGTTGGAAAGCCCGGCCTCTTGCCACCCTCTGATTGTTCCCGATCAACTTTGGGCATTGATTCCTGAAATGACCCACCTCACCACACTCATAACAGGCTCTTGCCTGCGCCTGAGGTACCTGGCGAACGGGTACAGCTGGAATAGGTTGTGCAGGAGGAGCTGGCAATGCAAGCGGTGCATGCTGCATCCTTTGTGCTTGCAGTGCACTCCGACAAACATTAGCAAAGTGACCAAACTTGCCGCAGTTGTTGCAGACGCGACATGGCAAATTTGGTGCATGATGATAACGGCAGGTGTTACACTGAGGAGTGTTCCCAGTGAAATTCCTAGCAGTTGAATTGTTTGATGATTGCTGCGCAGACTTAGCAGCAGGAGCAGTGACCATGAAGTTTCTGGTCTTTCTCTTCTTGTTGCTGCTTTTGGATGAACTAGCAGCTTCAGACTTGACTTCAGCTTTGACTTCCTTTGCAGTAGTCTTGGTGTCAGTCTTCTTGTAACCTTTCCTAGTAAGTGTTCCATTCCTCACATGATTGTCAGTAAGAGTTGCAGATAATCGGATCGCAGCCTCAAGTGTTTTGGGATTGCTCCCGTAGACTGTATCCTGAATCTGCACCGGCAGCCCGCCGATATACTTCTCAATCGCCCTCTCCAAGGGTGTCACCATATGAGGCACTAGCAGACTATACTCATGGAATTGAGTATTGTAGATGACGTTCTCGCCACTATCTTGTTTGAGTTCCCAGAACTCAGTCTCCAGTTTCCTCATCTCGCTTCTAGGACAGAATTCAGTGGTCATCAGATTCTTGACCTCTGTCCATGTCAGTGCTAAGGCAGCATCCACTCCCCTAGTTCGCTTTTCCCCGTTCCACCAAGTCAGTGCTCTCTTTTGGAAAACACTGGTGGCATAGCGAACTTTCAGATTTTCAGGGCATTCGCTGTTGATGAAGGTGTTCTCCATACTCTCGAACCACTGCAGCAGACCAGTGGCTGATTCAGCACCCGTAAATTTCAGGGGATTGCAGGAATTGAAGTGTTTGAATGTGCAAGTTGTCTGGTTTGCACCACCTCGATTCTGATTAATGTTCTGGTTAGCCTGAGTCAGTTGGCTCACCAATCCAGAAATAAGTGTAGCTAACTCTTGTATGCCGGAGTTGGCATTACTGTTGTTAGCTTCCCCATTGTTCGAGTCATCTTCGTTGTGACGGCGAGGTGGCATGTTTCTGAAGGAAATAGAAACATGTTACTACCGTTTACAACGTAAGTCATACAAACAATGGTCAATTGAGTTTATTTTAAACAGTTAGGATTACATATAGGAACTATATTTATTTCCTATCTGTTATTTAAACTCATAATGTCTATAAATTTGCCTATTATCATTCTAAGTGTCCTAGTTGGTCATAACTAGTGTTAGCTAACTATTTCCTAGATCCTATACGTTCTTCACTCTATACTAACACTGACAACCTCCCAATGCAATGCAACAAGCTTATATATAGGGCATATGCAGAGGTAGATCGCAATCTCCCCTACACCGTCCCACCACCGTTCCATTGCACCACGATTATGCCCTTGCTAGTGTGTAGAGTGTGTCATGTACTTCACCACAAATCTCACTTCACACACCTTATCCTTAGTAGGATAATTTTGAGTGAAGTGATCTCTAGTTCCCTTGGACAATTAGGTTTACCTAATGTCTAAGTTCACCTGACATGTAGGCTTGCCTATTTCTAAGTTCACCTAATGTCTAAGTTCACCTGACATTAAGTTTCCCCCAATTGTCTAAGTTCACTAAAATCCATATCAATTCCAATGTCAATAATCATCATTAAGGGTTCATATCATCACGAAGTGCTCTTATTGTCACTAAGCGTTCATATCCTCCCTATAGTTTATTCTCATCAAGTGTCCATACCATCACTAAGTGTTAGTATCATCACTATGCGTTTATATTATCATCAAGTGTCTATACCATCACCCAAGTCCATATCACATCACTAATCGCTCATTATCGTTCATTAATCCTATGCACCCTACGTGTCCAATCCGTATGTTTTTATAAGGGAATTTATAAGTGTTTATCAAGTGTGATCATCCAAAGTGTCAATCCAAACCAACCTTAACCAACAGACCATCAACATCCATCTCACAATAATTCCTAGTAATATCCTAAGTTCCTGACACTGACAGACTCCCAATATGCTACAAATGGTATATGTATAGGGCATATGTAGGGGTCAGTCGCAACTGCCCCAGCCACCGTCCCACCACCTTTGTAGTATACCACGAGTGTGTCCTTGTCTGGAGTTTATAGATCAAACAGATAATTTTCCTAAAACAGATAATTCCTAAGCAATCAGTTTCCTAAGCAAATAATTTCCCAAACGGGTAGTTCCCACATTCTTCAATACTGACATCCACCTAATGTACCGTAAATGGTATATATATAGGGCATATGTAAGGGTCAGTCGCAACTGCCCTAGCCAACGTCCCACCACCTTTACGATACACCACGTGTATGTCCTTATCGAATCATTAGGGCACAAGTAGAACAAGAAATTTATAATCAGCATATTTATATCAAATGTATAACAGGGTTTCAATTAACATGTAATAAACACATAAGCATGAAATCCTGAATATACTAACTAGTGTATGAATTTAATTCATACTAGGGTATCCTATGGTTATAGACTAGGTCAACCATTTCTAGTAACCTAATTCCCTATAACCCAGGCTCTGATACCAATCTGTAACACCCCGACCGACGGCGGAATCATCGGGATGCCACGAGGGATGTGTAGATTGTTCACAAGCTCATGGGCATCTAAATCATGTCATCATATATCATTTAATCAACCACAATAATTACACAAAAATCATGTTCATCATGAATCAAATACATCAAATACACAAAAGATTTAGTTAAACTAACTAAACTCTAATCTCCAGAAATTTAGTTAATTAACTAAGTCCAAGAATCCTATATGATGATGATGTCCAAAATAGAAGAGATCATCCTCTTCATCCTACTTGTCTCCATCACCTGAAACATGTAAGAAATCAAGTGTCAACTACAAAAGTAGTTGGTGAGTAATCATAAGTTTTTATATTAAAAAAATGTTTTAGTAAAAATGAGTTTGAAAGTTTATGCTTAAAATGGTTTTATAAAAATGCTTTGTTTAAAACGGGTATAAAACTTATGATCTTCTTGAGAATATCCATATGAATACCTGTATGAGATAATCCAACTCACATCCATCAATTCCATAGTCAAACACATACACAATCACATAACCACATCACCAAATCAATCATAACCAATCACAAATAATCATAATCAAATATAAGCAATCAATCCACAACAAATCAACCAAACTCAATCAATCATATTCTCAATCAATGTTCGTGACTATACATGATTCCTTATGTATTTAACATAAGTTAGATACATGAATCATGGAGTGGTCGCTAACCACGTGACAATACATGAAGTCAAAGCAATTAACCGAAGTCAAGAGCAATACTTCACGGATGTGGAAACCCTCCACGTGACAATACATGAAGTCAAAACAATTAACCGAAGTTAAGAGTAATGATTCACGGATGTGGAAATCATCCACGTGACAATACATGTAATCTTTGTTATTGACCTAAGTCAATAACAATGTTTACACGGATATAAAAGAATAATAGATAACCCAATAATAATAATAATTTCAAATGTGAATATCATATTGATAAACAGGTATTAACCTTGTGTTATCAAATAATATTTAAACCGGTATACATGTTTCACCTCCGAGTTTTAAAACTAAAACAGTTTAAAGAAAGGGAGGTTATGAGAACTCACCTGTAGTCCTTAGATTATGTATTCCCGTATTATGCGCGCTCGTGTATGTAAACTCGAGGTCAACTCAACTATCTGTAATTCAATACGTGTTCGCGTTCATAAGTATAAGTGGTTTATTTGTCATTGAGTGTCTATAGGTGTTTATTTCTTAACTGGATAACTATAAGTGGTTATTTTAATTTCACTAAGTGCTTCACTTACTTAGTTTATCTTAACTAAGTTAAGTAAAACAATTAGGAACTTTATAATCAACCTTTATAAAATTTAATCTAACTTGTTAGTGTTATCTTATTTGATAACAATACTAGGTTATGAGATCTTAGGTATATTTTTCATAGATATTTATGTTTAAGATATTAGCCCTAGATATACTCATATCAATATATTTATCATCTCTTGCATGTGTAGTCTAGATGAAAATCCTCTTTTAAGTCATTGTCATCCCGTTTATGTTCGTGAATTTACATCCAAGTTATGTCCATAAAATATTCTCATTATATAAATTCTCATATTGATTGATGAAAGGTGGCAATTTAATTATCCTTGTGCATGCATGGTTATTTATCTATGTATGTATACATATGTTGTTGATCCCACTTGCCCTTAAACCATCCGTTTAACATTTTTGAGTTCGGTTACCATTAGGGGCAGCGAACCTCTTTAGATTATGGCCTAAGGTTCGTGACCCATGCATGCTTAGGGTTCGGCCAGAAGGTGGACCAGCATGGAAGGGTTCGCTGGTCCTCTTTGGTTCGGCACATAGCAGGCTCGCGAGGAGGGTTCGGCCACAACAAAAGAGGTAGGGTTCGTTGGCCAAAACAATTACCGAGGGTTCGTGAGTGATGCAGCTAGGGTTCGTGGTCGAAGAGGAAGGCTCGTGGCTGCATAGGGTTCGCTGGTGGCGGCCTATAGTTCGGCAGATGCAACAGCAGGGTTCGTTTCAGGCTGTGAGAGGGAGGGTTCGGCTGAAACTTCGCCACCACTCTAGTTCCCGCCCACAGGGTTCGTGAGGCCTTTAGGGTTCGTCCCCCACCTGCTGTGTTCGCCGGGAGCACTGCTCATCCTCATCCTAGCCGCATTTTAGTGGTCTACGGTCCTCCCTAGTTTACCTCGACTCAACAACAACTCGGTTAAGACATTTCAACCAAAGATTATCATACTACATGATGGCTAACTCAATTAGGGTTTTCAAACCACAAACCGAAAAGAAAAACCGGGTTTCTTACCTTTAAATCGTGTTCAACAGCTGGTTTCTTGGTATCCTCTTGTTCCTCTCGATCACGCGGTCGTGTAGGCTCCGAGATCTCGCAAATCCGTCGAGTAACGAACGCGGTAGGCTAGAGAGAAGATGGAGAATGTGTGTGTGTGTTTTCTAGAGAGAGAAAGGGAGTTGTGAAAATGAAGACAAATGGTGGAGTCTTCCACCATTTAAATCAATCTCGTTTCCTCTCGTCTGGTCTCGTCTTTATCGCGATAATAAAAATATAGTTCGGTTTTGCTCGTTAAACGTATTTAAACATAAATTGTTTAAATAATATGATTTTATTGATTTACTTGATTTATTTATACAATTCTTGTCTAGTAGAGTGATCTAGTTAATACGCGAGATGTAATAATATATTTAATGATTAAATTATTTTAAATAAATTAATTTTCTTTAATTAAATATGTTTTAAATAAATTACATCATAATTCGCTTTCGTTACAATATTTTTAAATAATTATTTGATAAATTAAGTCATTTCGATTTAATTTAGGTTGTGATTCCTAATAAATATTTTTAGTTTTAATTTATTAAATTAATATCGTTCGATATTATTTAATTTATCTCGTCGAAACGCGTTACTCGCGTACGTATTCGTAAAGATCGTCACCTTTCCGAATACAACGTTCATATCGTATTTCGATTCGATTGACGATTTATGGAATATTGTTTCAGAATATTATTCTTAATAATTATATTCGTGTGAATCGTCACTCACGCGAATACATTATTAAGTTAATATTTCTGAATCAACATTCGCGTCTAAATAATGATCGTAACCTCACTTCGCGTAATTATTATTTCCGTTATTTATTAACTTCAATATTATCATTCCCAAACCAAAAACCCACTAAACCCTAGTCACTGACACATCCATGATAGACCGAAATATGCATATATATAGGGCATATGTAAGGGTCAGTCGCAACTGCCCTAGCCACCGTCCCACCGCTATTTCGATAAACCATGACCATGGGTCCTTAACTACGTTTAGTAACCAGACTCAACCAACTCCTCATTCCATCTCAATCCATTCTCAGTCCAATAATCCCTCATTATCAGTGATAAGTAACCGCGATAAACACTGCGGGTCTGTTTAGTCGAATTACAACTAAACTTTCCGTGGTTTACGCGTACAATAAATTATAATCATGTATACCAGTAACAGTGATAATATCAGTAATATCAATCAATAATTTCATAATCATTCGAAATAAATAAATCTCCAGTCGTAACAGTACAATCGTACGGATGTACGGACGTACGGACAACTGAAAGTACTGTGATGTTACAACAACAGTGTCATATACGTATTAGTATGTGGTGGGACAGCGTCTGGGCGGGTTGTAGCCCGACTCAGGGGTATGCCCTATATATAAGCATACCGATGTGGATATTACATGTGATGTTAATGAGGTTAGGGTCTTTTCCGAAAGAGGTTTTCAAATCATTTTCAATTACTAAAATACATGAACTCACCAACCATGTGTTGATTTTATTTTTGCATGACTTCTTAGGTGACGAACAGGTTAATTAAGAAGCTTATGCTTTTGGACTAGGACTTCAGATAGAAGACTTAGTATTTTTGGACTTGCATATTTTTGGAACATCATTATACAATTATTGTATATCTTGTGCAGTACAAGATAGATATCTTATGATGTTTATGATAGATTTACATTGTTAAATATGAACGATACGGATGTAATTTAACTTTGTAATTCTATTTTATTTAGCATTTCTCATTTAAATCATATGCAATGTAAACAATCTGATCACTTTGATTATCACTCACGATATCGCGCCCCGAGAACCTTCCGCCCGACGGGGACTCAGAACCAACCCCGCCGGCTCGGGGTGTGACAGCCGGTTATTGTACAAGGAAAATTAACATGAGAAGCGCAGGAAGCCACCAGAATACGCTACGTGTAATCTAGGTAAGGGGTATAATGGTCCGTGTAAAATCACGAACCATCGTTTAACAGGCATAATCAAGTATCAACTGAATAATCATGGACTACTAATCACGGACCACATATAAAAATCAAAATAATTAAGGGCAAACTGAATAATCACGTACCATTTATCACGTAACAAATGTAAAAATCACGAACCAACGGATAATGACGGACCAAAATCACGGACCACGTATAAAAAACGAAAGAAATCCGTAGTAATATTATACTCAGATTAAAGATAATAAAATTATCAATTTTATGGAGTAATTTTTTTAAAAAACGATTAACCATTTAAAACTTATTCGATTTATAAAAAAATGGTGAAACTTAATTTAACCACAAAGAAAATCAACAAATGTATGCTATTACTTTTTTGGCTTTTAAGGTTTAACTCACGCGGGTTTTAAATGAAAAGTGAGGACCACTAGATCCTAACCGTTGATTAATTTGATCAAGGGCTAGAAATGCTTCCTATCCTTATCACGTTAAACCGTCTTTGCACTGTTGCTTTAGTCGGCCTCTAAGGCCGAGTACTCTCCGATTACTCGCTCCAAGGAGTTGTTCCGAGGCCGAGTACTTCCTGAATATTACCCGAGCACTCACGCCTAGGGCCGAGTACTCTCCGATTACTCGCTCCAAGAATTTGTTTCAACCTAGGAGCGCCTAACGACTTTTACTACCATGCCCCTTTGTATTGGATCCATCTCCTATATATATATATATATATATATATATATATATATATATATATATCTTTCTATTATAATAAACAAAAATAATTTTTGCCACCTGGCACATTCTTATGTTTTCAATGCCACTTGTCACTTTCCTATAATTTTATTTAATTTTGTTTTCAATTAAATAGTTATATTATCTATCTTATTAAATAAGTATATTATCTCTCTTATTAAATAATTATAATATTAATAACTATTAATATTACTTGCCTTTTCATATTAGAAAATAGTTTTTGATAATTTAAAAATAAATATTTTTATCAAAAAAATATTCTAAAAAATTTTATAAAATATGAAAATTTCCAGAAATCAAAATTTTTGAAAATAAAAAGAAATATTATAAAATTGGTATTTTTTGAAAAAATAATGTAAACCATAAATTATATTTGTTAAATAATGAGATTTTTATGTCAAATGATGTTTCTTAAAATGAAATGTTCAAAATATAATTCTATTAAAAACCAAGAGTTATAAAAATGAGGAAAATAATTACATTAGTTCTTGATGTTAATGATATTTTTAAATTGAGCCATTAAACTATAAAATTTATAGAAATTATACTTTATATCAAATATTATTTTATAATTTTACCAATTTATATGAAAATTTTATTTTTAATATAATCATTCTATTGAAAACCAAGAGTTATAAAAT
The DNA here is from genome assembly GCA_009363875.1 of Mikania micrantha. Classification (NCBI taxonomy): domain Eukaryota; kingdom Viridiplantae; phylum Streptophyta; class Magnoliopsida; order Asterales; family Asteraceae; genus Mikania; species Mikania micrantha. Next base: position 48,663,357 of record CM018689.1, on the reverse strand, counting down.
AATTATTGTTTTATTACTTAAAATACTTATTAATACGTAATTTTATCAATTTAATATCAAAATATTATTTTATAATTTTAAATTTTTATAACTAACTATTTTATATTTTATATTCAACCCGTGTATCACACGAGTTAATAATCTAGTATATATATACATATATATATGTGTGTGTGTGTGTTCAAATGAAAACCAATATAAGTTAAGAACTAAAAGAACCATTTTAGTCATAAATTTGAAAGGTATAAAGGTAACTTCTCTTTTTTTTCAAGGGAAATTACTTTTATACCATTCAAAACTAGTGGCTATAAATGTGGTTCCTTTAGTTCCTTCATATTTAATAGTTCTTAATATAATAAGTCCATATATATATATAGGGTTAGGCTACAAAGACCAAAAACCTTAAAAAGGGTAGGAATGATCCTGAGGGTGACACATGGCAGAGATTAATTTTAAACAAAAAGGACATTTATGTAATTTGTATTAATTAGCGGCTATATTCAAAAATCAAGTCCGTAACCATTTACGCATCAGATTCGGAAATACAATTAGTTCCATTTTTAATTTCAACAAAACAAAGTAATCATAATTAACATGATTAAAAAACAAGATCTGTCCATGTTATCACTGTTCCGAAGTTGATCTTACGACGATTACGATCATTCAAAGAAATAAGTTTTTGATGGATCAATTGAATTTAAATTATTCTAATATAGACGAGGCAGACGATATGTTTTTTGCGAATTTTTTGTTTGAATTTTATGATGTATGTTAATCATGGCGTTTGCGATGTTTTTTGTGAGTGTTTTAACGTTGATAGGGGTAATGGTGTTTTAAATTATATGTTATTGCGTTTTGGTGTTTGTATGTCAGAGTTAGTGGATAATCAAATCGTAGTGGGAATATGATGTATAGCAATGAATGTATATGGTGTCTAACATATAAGTAAGGAGTTTTTAATAATTGAGGATTTTTTTCTTAAATTGATTGGTGTTTTTTTAATAATTGAGGATGTATAACGATGAATATAGACATGGTGTTTAGAATGGTTTTTTAAATTAGGTGTTATTGCGTTTTGGTGTTTATGTTATATTTAGTGGATAATTAAATCATAGGGGAATATGAAGTATAACGATGAATATATATGGTGTTTAACATATAAGTAAGGAGATTATAATAATTGAGGATTTTTTTCTTAAAATGATTGGTGTTTTTTTAATAATTGAGGATGTATAACGACGAATGTAGACGTGGTTTTTAAAATGCATGGTGTTTAATTTCTTGTAGTTATCGGTGTTTAACTTTTTCTGGAGGATGTATAATGATGAATATAGACGTTGTGTTTAAAATGTATGGTGTTTAATATATTGGGACGTTTTGGTGTGTTTTTTGTAACAAGATCTGGAATACTGTCATATTACTGGAATAGAAAGAGTATCACCTAAGTCAGGAAAAAAGCTGTATGTTCCTGATGTTGAAGATGCTGTTAAACCAAAGTTTGGTATGATTTTCAAGACACTTAATGATGCGTATATTTTTTACACGAAATATGCTGCAGTCGGGGGTTTCGCTGTAAGAAAGGGTACTGAATACAACGATTCAAGAGGTGTTAAGAAGCTGAAATATTATGTTTGTTCGAAAGAGGGCATAAATAAAATGAAAAAAGGTTGATACATTGGATGAATCTTATAAACAAAATGTTACAAGATCAAATTCTTCAAAAAGGATAGGATGCAACGCACACATTCGTTTGGAGTTCACTGATAATGAATGGAAAATATACAAATTTGTAGAAGAGCAGAATCATTATTTTGTTGAGCAGCAGGATATGCATTTCTTGACATTATCAAGACAGTTGACACATTTACAAAAACATATTATTCATAGCATGTCTAAAATAAATCTTGGATCTGTTAAGGCATTTAATGTGATGAGAACTATTTTGGTGGGTTTGAAGAGGTTGGTGTAAAGATGTGTTAGTTTAACACATCCGTTTTTGTACATAATTGAGTCTGTTTTCGTTAGTTTTGTTAATATTTCGAGTCAATTTTAGTTCCTTTTTACATTTTAGTGTTTTTGTGCAGGAATGTGTCCAAAAGGAGCGGAAATGAGGACAAATGGGCATCGAAATCGAGTGCGGTTGATCAAGCGAAGAAAACAAAGAAAAGAACCCTAGGTGGTACGCCTAGCGTGGCTGCTTGGCCCCAGGCGTTGCGCCTGGCATCATCAGCCGCCACCTTGCCTTTTATCCGCGCGCATCGCCTAGCCTCTTGCATGCCCACTAGGCGATGCGCCCCAGATGATTTTTGAGCCTAAAACCCTAATTTCAAGCCCTCTATTAATGGATCGCATTCCAGCCGTTTTGGGGGCCTTCTTCTGCGATTTTGGAACCCTAATCAAGCTGAGGAGCTGCTGGAGCTTAACCATGGAGTCAAAGGCTTGATTAGGGCTTGTTGAAGTGAAGAAGGAGCTTTCTTTTGAGTATTTTCTTTATCTTTTCATGTTCTAGTTTAAATCAGTAGTTAAAGATGTATTTAGACATATTTCAGATCTGTTTTGTTACTGTTATCATGGTTGTTGGCTAGATCTAGGGTTATATCTAGGTTTGGGATGATAAAGTTTTGATCTTTGTTGATTTTGGACATGATTTATGCTTGTGGATGATATATGCATTGTTATCAGCTGTAAAGTTATGAACTTTGATGGTTTTTACATATGTTGAATAATTATATTTGGTGAATGTTTGATCTACATGTGTCTAGGAAGGTCTTTCCAAACATAGATGCATGTTAGGCCTATTACTTTGTGTTATAGGTTAGTTTATGGGTTGTTGATCACATTCCATAGGATTAGACTTCATTAAGTATGGTTTTTGCATCTGTGACCTAGCCTAGAAATTCGGGAGGTGATAGGTTAGATGGTTGGTCTCTTACACTTGAGATTTTTGAGTTAAACGACCCGGGAGGGCGTTGTCTCATATCTACTTAGTGTTAGTGTCAATCCATATCAAAGTTGTCAACTTTATAGCTCTCTAGTGTCTTAGGATACAAACGGGTGGAGAAATCTGGGAGGTGATTGATGTATGGGGTTTGGAATAATAATTATGTGTGTTTAATGCTTAAACTTATACATGTTCATGTGCGTAATTGGTTGAAACTAGATAACTATGCGATGTGGTTGTTTTGTAGGTTAAACGCACGGATTGGAAGCATTTTGGAAAAATAAAAAGTGATTATAAATGAATGGATTTCAAGCTTAAATGAAAGAGGATTGAAAGACGAGAATTTGGGCGTTTACGGTGCGGGAAACAGACTTGAAACGAGAAAGTTATGAAGAAAACAAGATTTGGAAGATTCTGGTGGGAGTAGGCTACGTTGGAAGAGTAGGCTACGCTGCTGAGATTACCTTTTGACAGAACTTTGAAACAGTAGGCTACGCCCAGGGAGTAGCCTACGCACGTAAAAAAGCATGCACGTATTTAAGCCTAAAAAATTAGGTTTTTGAGGATCCTAACTCATTCCATTCGACTTGGGACGACTTTGGACGACCTTAGAAGCAAAAATTGAAGTCTTTTCACCATTCTAATCTATCCAATCAATTCATAATCATCCATGATGAAGATCCAATCAAGTTTTGAAGATCAATTTGATGTCAAGAGGGGCTAATTTCTTCGTGGTTTCCTCCGGGTGGAGGATTCTTGTAAGTAGATGATTAGATTTAGTTTTCATTCTTGTTTGGAACATGCAATCTAAGCATTCGATGCTTTTTGCTAGTTGTTTGATTCGTTGATTGTAACCGATTGGATTTTATTTAAACCTTAATCATTGCTTTTCAGTTCTTGAGAGTTCTTGTAATTAGGATTTATTAAGTTGTGTTTTGGTTTGATTAGATTCAATTGATGTTCTTGTGATAATCTTCCATTGTTTTACAATCGAAGCAAATGGTCCTTGCGCGTCACAATCAATGAATTCACACGTTCATGTCTATGTGAATTACCAATTGAAAACTAATTTAATTATCTATCTTTGAATCCAAATACCGGAGGAATCACCTTTTTCAGTATTGTTTAAAACTATTTTAGTTAATTGCAATTTATTTTCAAGTTTAACAACCAAAATCTTTAATCTAAGTTTACATTTTCTGTTTTAGTTAAGTTTAGTTCATAAATCAAGTAACAATTATACCATCCACAAATACTCCTCGTGGTTCGACACCCGACTTACTCTAACTAATAAGGTAGCTGGGACTTGAGTTTTACTCTTATTTTTGACTGACACTTCGACATCGGTCAGTGATTCATCCGTTTAAGTGCAATTGCATATCGGGAAAATCCGGAAGGTGACTCGATAAACTAGTGCATACATTACAGGCTTAGGATTCCTATTGGAGTTGCCTGGTATCTTATCTGAGTCCCATTAGGTATTCCTTAGTCTGTTCCTTAAGATCCTAGTCTTCATTCTTCATAAATCAGTCCAAGTCAGCATCTGTCATACTTTTGATTCCCAGCCTAGATATACCAGTTTTTGCTCACTGTAGTTAGATTCAGTTATTTTACCAGTTTTAGTTTGTTGTTTAAGTGTAGTTGTCAGTTTAGTGTTTTAGTCAGTTTCAGTCTGATCAGGTTATCAGTTTGCACCAAACCCCCCTCTTTTACTTTAGTTAAGTCACAGTCTAGGCTTAGTTTGTTATACTAGTGTCCATTGGTTCGATATCCGGACTTCCACCAGCTATTCTGCCACCGACAGGTACACTTGCCTTAGGAGAGGTCTAGTTTAGGACTTCCAATTATTACTAGGTGTTTAGTTTAAGTATAGGTCTAGGATTAGATTTTGTGTCTTTAGCTTAGGTTAATTAGCTTTAATTTAGTCTTGTTTTTAGTATACTGACCGCTTGCATCATGTAACAAAGGAAGATTGCAAGAATTTCAAAAGAGAATTAAATTTGTTTATTGGTGAATACGATGCTGAAATGGCTGTTAGTTTTTTGATGAGAAAGAAGGATCATCTGCCAAATTTTTCATGTGAATATTTCACAAATGATGAAGATCGACTAAAAGGGCTGTTTTGGGAGAATGAAGATGCAAAGAGGAATTATTTCACTTTTGGAGATGTTATGTCTTTCGATGCTACGTATCGTTCCAACAGGTGTTTTTATAGTATATGGTGTTTTTATATGTTATGGTATTTTTTATAGTATGTGTATAAGACATATTTTAGTTTGTAATTTTTGTTAGTAATTACATATTTTATTTAATTACACAGGTATTCTATGGTGTTTGTACCGTTCACTGGTATTGACAATCATTACAACAATGTTTCGTTTGGTGCCGCGTTATTGGGTTCGGAAACTGCTGATACTTATAAGTGGTTATTGAGGTGTTATCTGAAAGCTTTTGGTTATGAACCAAAAGTGGTTATTACTAATCAAGACCCAACAATGAAAAAGGCAATAGCAAAAACTTTTATCAACAGTCGTCATAGATTATGCATGTGGCATGTTATGCACAAACTTTCAATGAAGGTGATTTGTAATGTTAGTTATATTTTTAGTCATATAATTTGATAACATACAAACTACATGTGGCGTTTTTAATTTATATAAAATTTTTGATACAGGTTGGGGCACATATATGTAACAGTACGGACTTCAAACAAAGAATATATGACATCGTGTGGACTGATGATATTACACCAGAAGAGTTTGAAGAGGCATGGAAAGTATTAATTGAAGACTTCAATCTACAAGAAAACAGTTGGTTGGATGACATTTTTAAATTGAGAGATTCATGGATACCAGCATACTACATATATGAGGATATGTCTGGTTTAATGCGTACCACGTCCAGGTCCGAAAGCAAAAATCATTTTTTTGAAAAGTATTCGATCCAAAGGCTACGTTGGTTGAATGTTTGACAAATTATGAAACTGCTATTGAAGCTCAACGTCATACTAATATGAAGAATGATCATGATACTCGTTACACAAATCCTAATTTAAAAACTGATTTTGTATTGGAGGAACAAGCTATGATGATATATACAAAGATAATTTTTCTTGATGTTCAGAGTGAGATTGTTGCGATTGGACAATGCATTAATGCAAAGTTTGAGGAGGTTGAGGATTTTGTGAAGTTTTATGTAAAAGACTTTGAGCAGCCATGTTCTTCCTTTTTTTAGGTAATTTTTTACACAACTGAATGGTGTACAATGCATTAATAAATTTATCAAAAAATAGATTAGTTGAAGTTTGTTATGTTATGGTGTTTATATAGTAAACGATGTTTTAGTGTCATTTTATGATGGTTTTAGTAGGTAATGTCGTTTTCCCACATGTTTATGGTGTGTGTAAATATGTTTTTTATGATGTTTGTTTATTTGTATGTATGGTGTTTTTACACATAAGGTTGTTGTTTACATGGTGTTTTTTGTATTTACGTGTATGGTGTTTTTTTCAGGTTATGTTTCGTAAGAAGGATATGACCATATATTGCAGTTGCAGAAGCTATGAACAATTTGGGTTGTTGTGTGGGCATATTTTTTATGTTTTAAAACTGTCTGATGTGCGAGAATTCCCAAAAGAATATTTAATGAGAAGATGGACAAGAGAAGCAGTACCAACAAGGCCACACATAAAAAATATTAAGAGTGTTGAAGATGATGATAACGTTCGGTCGATGATGTGTGACATTTTATTTGCAACAGAATATACAATAAATCGTCTTTCTAACAATATGAGTGAGCTTTTCTCTTTACAAAGACTATGTGCAAGGGTATATGAAAAAGGCAGATGACTTACAAGTTGTTGCACCACCCGCAAGCAAACGAGATATGATATCTGAGATGCTTGGTCACAACCAAAACAACAAGCATTCAGTAAGGGTACCAGTTGCATACAAAACCAAAGGGTCAGGTTCTCACAAACGATTGAAATCGAAGCAAAAACAGGCTATTGTTAAAGCAAATAAGAAATCAAGGCAGTGTCAAAACTGCAAAGGATATGGTCATTATGCTTCTACATATAAAGTGAACAATAACGAAAAATAAGAAAAAGGTCTGGTTTTTTATGGTGTTTTTTTTTATATTTTTTGTGATTAAAGGATGAAAATAAATTGGCGTATACATTAGTTTTTTTTTGAATGTTATGTGTATGATGTTTTTATTGGTATGGTGTTTTTACATATTATTTTAATGTGTTATTTAAGTTTTGTTGTTTTTTAGTGTATCATAGAACTTGATTTACTAATGTTACATGATATGGTGTCTATGCATAAAAAAAAAAGAAAAAAAAAACAAAGTATAAGAAGTGAAATATTTACTTCATAAACTATTCGGATGACATCAATAAGAAAAAAAGAAAACACACAAAATATCATCAAACACAAAAAAACAACAGACGATGGATGTCAACCCTTAGTAATCAGCAAGGTGTTTCGTGTTGTTGATGTTCTTGTCAACAACACGTTTGATTGAATAGCTAAGGGCTTCATCCATCCTCTGTTGTGCGTAATAGTACTCAATCGTCTTGTCCCTTGAATCAGTCTTTGGCATTTCAAGGATTTTGGCGATGATCCTCGTGTTGTGGAGTTCATTGCCAATGGACAGATGGTAGAGGTTGTTGACGGCTTCGGAGAGTGTTGAGCTGAGTTGTTCCGACTTGCTTTTGATGTTGTCCAGTGGTGTTTGAGACGAAGATGATTTTTCTGCCATTTGTTTTAGTTTTGAGAGTAGAAATGTGTTTGCAGATTGTTGTGTGTGTGTGTGTTTGACGGGGATTATGCATGGATATATAGTAATATAGTAAAGAAAGTGGACGGTCAAATAGGAATAGGAATACGAAGAGTCGAAGTATGTATAAAATCATTTATTATTATACGTATGTTGTTAGATGCCAGTAAAGATGCATTAATTATGGTGTTTACAAGATGATAATTATGGTGTTAGTTGTACATCAGCTATCACACTGAGCAGGTATTTAATGCTATATGTAGTATATAAAGCGGTCAGTAGTAGGCTAATTTTTCTTAGCCAATAAGTCTCCTAGATGGCGATTCAAGGGGAATCATCAACATCAGGCACCGGCAATGATTTGTTCAAGTTGATTATGAAGCAGTATAAAAAATATATTGTTTTCGTGGACAAGTTGGGTAGCACCATTAAGAAAGTTGAAGATGGTCTAAAAGAGATCGAAGAGATGGTAAGTGGACTTCCTAAGGATGCGCTGAAAGACATTGCGAAGAAGTTCAATGTTGATTGTCAGGGTAACAATAAACAGATGATTAAGATTGTTACTAGAATCATCATAGGTGTAACACCCCGACCGGCGGCGGAATCGTCGGGATGCCACGAGGGATGTGTAGATTGTTCAAAAGCTCATGGGCATCTAAATTAAATCATCATATATCATTCAATTAACCAAAATAATTACACAAAATCATATTCATCATGAATTAAGTACATCAATTACACAAAAGAATTAGCTAACTAACTAAACTCTAATCGCTAGAATTTTAGTTAACTTTAGCTAAGTCCAAAAGCCTATATGATGATGTCCAAAATAGAAGAGATCCTCTCTTCTCATCCTACTTGTCTCCATCACCTGAAACATGTAAGAAATCAAGTGTCAACTACAAAAGTAGTTGGTGAGTAATCATAAGTTTTTATATTTAAAAATGTTTTAGTAAAATGAGTTTAAAAGTTTATGCTTAAAATGGTTTTATAAAATGCTTTGTTTAAAACGAGTATAAGACTTATGATCTTCTTGAGAAAATCCATATGAATACCTGTATGAGATAATCCAACACACATCCACCAATTCAACAATCAAACACATACACAACCACATAATCACATAATCAATCAGTCAAATAAATCACAAATAATCATAGTCAAACATAGCTAATCACTTCGCAACAAATCAACCAATCTCACCAATTATATTCTCAAATAATGTTCGTGACTATACATGATCATTAAGTAATTAACATAAGTTAATTACATGATTCATGGAGTGGTCGCTAACCACGTGACAATACATGAAGTCAAAGCAATTAACCGAAGTCAAAGGCAATGATTCACGGATGTGGAATCCATCCACGTGACAATACATGAAGTCAAAACAATTAACCGAAGTTAAAGGTAATGATTCACGGAGTATGTGACAATGCATGTAATTTTTGTTATTGACCGAAGTCAATGACAATGTTTACACGGATGTATAATAATCAGTGATAATCCATAATAATGATAATTCATAATGGTGAATATCATAATGATAAACAGGTATTATCCTTGTGTTATCAAAATAATATTTAAACTTGGTATACATGCTTCACCTCCGAGTTTTAAAACAAAATATTTTAAAGAAAGGGAGGTTATGAGAACTCACCTGAAGTCCTTAGGGTATATGTTCTGGTTTTATACGCGCTCACGTAAATGAATCTCAAGATCCACTCAATTATCTGTAATCATATTTTATTTCACACTCATAAGCATATGGCTTCATTTCAAATTAGAATCCATTTAAATTCTTACGTGTTTAGTTACTTAGTTTATTTACTCTAAGTTAACTTGCAACACCTAAGGCTTATAGGTGATCATTGTAACATGTGAATTAAACTTGTTAATTTCTATCATCTAGAGTTGATAATTACTTGTAGCTTGTATGTTCACTTTTCATAATCAAGTGCATTAAAATATTATTCTTATTCATACACACCCTTGTTTATGCATGCATGAGTAATTAGTTCAACCACCTTAGTTTAATTTATTACATAAAAAAAATATTCAATTTAAGTTAAAGAAGGTTATAATCGAATCACTCTCATGATTTCAACCTCATGATATCAAGAAAAGGTGGTACTCTAATTCCCCATGCATGCATGGATATATATATGTGTATATGTATCTAAAATCATGTCTCTTATTTACCCTAAATCTCTTAGTGATTCGAAATTTAATTGTGCTCCCCATTGAGGCAGCGAACCTTTGTTCCATTATCTCATAGGTTCGGCCAGTATAATGTTAAGGTTCGACCCAGAGGACACAAGGGTTCGTTCACAAATTAGAAGATAGGTTCGCAGCCCATGGTTCGTTGATGCAAGGCTCGGCTAACTAGGGTTCGGTTAAGTCATGAGAAGGTTTGATATCCCTAGGGTTCGCCTGCTATCACTGGTTCGCCTAGGTGTCAAGATTCGGCCAAGCATAGTCCCTAGTTCGTGGAAGGTTCGTGGCAATTGCATGGTTCGCTAGGGTTCGCTGCTTCCTGGCTTAGGTTCGACGAACCTTGCTACAGCATCATAGGTTCGCCGAGACTAAGATTCGCTCCTCAGTAACTTGCTCAACAAGGCTCGTGGCTCAAGAAGGTTCGGGTAGGTTCGGCCAACCTGTATCAGAAACAGCCATGGTTCTTGACGAACTTGCTGTTCACGCACACACACCTGCATTCTGGATCGTTACCAGCTTCATCCAGGTTTTCCCATACTCGCACAACTCGATTAGACATACAACAACACCCTAATCTCGATCATATGTCCAAAACTCACACGTATCAAGTGGTAGTAACACGAACCGAAAAGCAACTTTAGATTTACCTGGAATCGTTGACCAAATGTAGGGTTTCTTCGTATCCAGTTGTTCCTCTCGATCACACGAACGCGTAGCCGCAACGATCTCGCGAATCCGTCAAGAAACGAGCTTGGAAAGTTAGAGAGAAGGTAGAGAGAGAAGTGTGTGTGTTTTTAGGTGAAATAGAGAGAGAAGGAGGGTTGGTGATATGAGGAAGAAGAAGATTACTTCTTCCTTATATCGCGTATTAACCCCGCGTGACTGGTCACGTTTTTATCGCGATAAATTAATTACGTGATCGGTTATGCTCGGTTTTTTTTAATCGTAAAATATTTAAAACATCATAGCATTTTAAATGAATTGATTTTGTTTTAAATAAAATGACTTTAATAAAATTATTTCGTAAGTCGCTTCCGTTTCATTATCGCTAATTAATTATTTAAATAAACTAATTTATTCAAAATCATTTTAGGTTGTGATTCCTAATAAATATTCTTAGTTTTCATTTATTAATTTAATATTGTTGGATATTATTTAATTATCTCGTCGAAACGCATTACTCGCGTACGTATTCGTAAAGATCGTCACCTTTGCGAATCCGACGCTCGTATCGTATTTCGATTCGATTTATTATTTATGGAATGTCGTTTCAGTATATTATCCTTAATAATTATATTCGTGTGAATCGTCACCCACGCGAATACATTTATTAAATTAATATTTCTGAACCAACATTCGCGTTTTAAGTAATGTTCGTAACCTCTCTTTGCGTAAATAAATTCCCATTATTTAATAACTTTAATATTATCATTTCCCAAACCGAAACCCACTAAACTAAGTCACTGACACATCCATGATAGACCGAAATATGCATATGTATAGGGCATATGCAGGGGTAGATCGCAACCTCCCCTACACCGTCCCACCGCTATTTCGATAAACCATGACCATGTGTCCTTGACTACGTTTAGCAGCCAGACTCTAACAAACTCCCAGTTCCATCCCAAATCCATTCTTATCTCGATAATCCATCATCATCAGTAATAGTAACTGCGATAAACACTACGGGTCTGTTTAGTTGAATTACAACTAAACTTCCCGTGGTTTACGCGTATGATAAATTATAAACATGCATACCAGCAACAATGATAATATCAGTAATGTCAATCAATCATTTCATCATCATTAATAATTATAAATCTCCGGTCGTAACAGTACATTCGTACGGATGTACGGACGTACGTACAACCGAAAGTATAGTGATGTTACAGTCTCCCCTAGTTAAAGGAATTTCGTCCCGAAATTCAACTTGGAGTGACCGTAGTAAATAAATGTGGGTACTTAAGCTTCATCTGATCTTCTCGCTCCCATGTGAATTCTGGACCCTGCTTCGATTCCCAACGTACCTTGACAATTGGAATTCTACTGCGTTTGAGCTTTTTAACCTCACGATCCATTATCTCCACTGGTTTTTCAACAAAATGCATGGTATCATCGACACGAATGTCATCGAGTGGTACCTGAAGATCCTGATCAGCTAAGCACTTTCTCAGATTGGACACGTGGAATGTCGGGTGCACGTTACTAAGTTCATTAGGAAGTTCTAATTTGTAAGCAACCTCTCCGATCCGCTCAAGGATCTTAAAAGGGCCAACGTATCGTGGAGCAAGCTTTCCTTTCTTCCCAAATCGCACAACGCCTTTCCAAGGCGACACTTTAAGCAATACCATATCTCCCACTTCAAACTCTAGAGGTTTTCTTCGTTTATCCGCGTAACTCTTCTGTCTGCTGCGAGCAGCTAACAGATTGTCGCGGATTTGGCGGATCTTGTCAGTTGTTTCCTGAATAATTGTCACACCCCCAAATTTCCCACTTGTGGCGTATGTCCACGTGGATGTGACGTGTCCAGAATCACAGCTCAAGGTCATATAGAATACCCCTATATGCGTTTACAAATCCATTGTTTGACACATACACATAAAAAGATAGTTTGCAGCGGAATAAAAGTTGTCTTATCATAATGCAGCGGAAAATCAAGTGTTCGACAAAAATGCAGCGGAAATGTAAATAGTTTAACATAACATTGTTTTATCATAATGAAAGTAAATTGTTTTCAAATGACAAGACAGAATGCATGTAAGTTCCTAATTGCTCGTTCCTTAAAGTGTGCATTCCTGTCCTCCTGCTAGCCACGCTAGTTACCTGAGAATACAAGTTAGAAAAGTGTCAACACAATGGTTGGTGAGTTCACAGGTTTTGATATACATATAGTAATAAAAGTGTGTCATGCTGTTTATCATATGTTAGTACCGAGCCCTTGGCCCAAAGTGTCAGTGCGTCACTACCGAACTAGACTTGTTAGTCTTTGCCTCCGCCATGTCTCGTAATAACATGGCAATATAGGTCAAGTTTTCACGTGTTATGACATCCAGTCAATATTTCGCCACGCGGGGTTCGTCACACCCCAAACGGATCCATTCAAACTCGCCTCGTTGCTTGTACATTAACGGTAAGACTTTGTGAGGACTTCTTACGATTACAACACTTAATGTTTGTCAAATAAACCAGCATACACCAAAATGTTTGCACAGTAATAGATGTTTGACTCGATGCAACAAGTATTCTCCCCCTATTTAAAAGCGTTTTGAAAAAGAGTAAAGAGGGGCCGTAAACTCACCTTAGTGATAGAGTAGTAAGTCAAGCGTAAGCTCCTGCGTAGATGGCACGTCGGTCACTGGCAACCTATATCGTATACCGTACGTGAGTTCGTGTAAGTGACCGTGCTAGTGTTGATGTTAGTGCTCGTGTTTGTGCCCAACAACCCTTGGTTGTTCATGTTTGTCCGTGTCGGTCCACAATGACCGTGTTTGCTCGTGTTGGTCCATATTGACCGTGTTTGACCATGTTTGACCGAAGTTGACCGTGTTTGACCAAAGTTGACCGTGTTAAGTCAACGACCCGTTGGTGAACCGTGTGACGGTTGGGAATCGTGTAGCAATTGTGTTAGTGTTTGTCGTGTGCAAAACGCGCAAGTCGCGTCTATGGACAACTTACTATTTATAGTAAGTTTCCATTTTTGGAAAGTTCACAAAGCATACCGGTTTTATAGTTCTAGCATGTTCAATAGTCTTACGTGATCATGTTAACATATAGCACATCATCATACGAATTCATATAAGTTGTTTTCGTCATGTTAGTGCACAAAAGTTTCCTAAAATGGAAAGTTTCCATTTTAGCATACGTGACATCGGAAACCATCTAACTTAGCATCTAAACTTCATGTTATAACATATCAAGTTACTTAACATGCTTGAATCAAACAAAATGTTCCTAAGTCGGGTTTTGTAAAAATAAAGTTACTATAAATAGTAACTTTGTTGTTTTTGCATCAAATGACCATTTAAGCATTTCTAGACCTATTTTCATGTTACAAATCTTCATAGTAGCTCATTTAACATCCTTTAAACATACTAACATAATCCGATTCATCATCTAGCATTATTTCATCCATAAAAGTTACTAAATATAGTAACTTTGTCAAAAATGACCATAAACATTATCAATATCACATTTGAACATCATAATCATTCTAATAACATTTAAGTAGCAATCTATGAGCATGCATGATACCATATATCATTCACATCACCATTTTACAATCAAAAAGTTTCTATTATTAGAAAGTTCATCAAATATCAACATTTTAACCATTTAGCCAAATCTAACCATGAGTAATCCTTCTTTTGTCATCAATAAGCATATCAACATACTCAAGATCATTCCTACCATCATGGATCATACATGCATGCATTCAAAATGCTATGAATCTTTATTTCAAGTATAACCACATATGTACAACAACTTGGATCATTATAAATCACCATTACAACATCATAGATCATCATTTACCACATTAAAATCAACAAATCCAGATTATAAATTCGTGCATGTGAGCCATGGGTGCTTGCATGTGGGTTTTAACCATTGCATGTGGGTGTAGATGATGTGAGAGTGATTTTTAAGTATGGAACTACCTTCTTGAGCTCCTTGAACACCAGGATGATGAATATGCAGCCCCTAAATCTCCAGAAGTTCGAATGTCGTAGCTCCAAGCGAGTGGTGGTGGTCTAGGTGATCTCCTTTGGCTCTCCAAGTCTTCAATGTGGCCTCCAAGCTTCAAACTTGAGCTTCCATGGTTGTTAATGGAGATTCCAGAGGTTGAAGATGAAGGTAGAGGGTGATTATGTCGATCAGAACTCGAGAAATGCGGAATAGGGTGGCTGGTAATGATTTTTCTTGGTTTTATAAAGATTTCTGCGAACTGGGTCTCCTCGCGTAGCGCGACAGGTTCAAGAGTTCCCCTCGCGTAGCGCGAGAGAGTTCCGCGTTCAAATTTCTCCCGCCTCTTGTCGCGTATCGCGACAGTGTCATATGGGCCGTCGCGTAGCGCGACAGATTCCCTGGTGAGCCCAATAGGCCCATTTTCATTGGTTTGATCTGTTCGTTGCCGTTCTCACATTTACGAACTTTCGTTTGGCCTTATCTGAACTTCCAAGTTCAATGTGCGAGTGTTTTGTGAGGTTTCGAGTGTTGTGTTTCACAATGTGTTAGACGTTCACCAACGTTCGTGTGTTTTGACACGTGTGTGCTGTTTGCCGATAATTCCACGGATTATCAAGTCATGTGTCAGTGTTCATACTGTCGTGCCACGTGTCACACTAAATTAATCTAATTCTAGTGCCACGTGTACATAATGCATTTAAATAAACATTTAAATAAAATCAAAGCTGACCTGGAATTTACGGGGTGTCACATCCTCCCCATGTTAGAAAGAATTTCGTCCCGAAATTCAACTTGTGCTGTTAGCGTTTGTCTGTTCCGCGAACAGGTGTGGGTACTTTCGTTTCATCTGGTCTTCACGTTCCCACGTGAATTCCGGTCCTCGTCGCGAATTCCATCGCACTTTCACTATTGGGATCTTGCTGAGCTTGAGTTTCTTAGTTTCCCGGTCCATAATCCCCACTGGTTCCTCAACAAAGTTCAATTGTTCGTCGATTTGTATTTCCTCGAGAGGAATAACAAGTGTTCCATCTGATAGGCACTTCTTGAGGTTCGAGATGTGGAATACGTTGTGTACGCTGCTCAGTTCAACCGGCAGGTTCAGTTCGTAGGCTACAGGGCCTATTCGTTTTTGTAATCTCGAACGGTCCAATGTAACGAGGGTTCAACTTTCCTCGTTTGCCAAACCGAATGACACCTTTCCAGGGCGAGACCTTGAGTAACACTCTGTCTCCCACCTGGAACTCTAACGGTTTGCGTCGCTTGTCAGCATAACTTTTCTGTCTGTCACGAGTTGCTGCCATTCGTTTGCGTATTTGCACGATCTTTTCAGTCGTTTCGTGCACAAGTTCGGGGCCGGTCAGTTGGCTGTCTCCCACTTCCGCCCAGCAAATGGGTGATCGACACTTTCGTCCGTAAAGTGCCCCAAAGGGTGCAGCTTGGATGCTAGTGTGGTAGCTGTTATTGTATGAAAATTCAACTAATGGTAGATGAGTTTCCCAGCTACTCCCAAAGTCGATAACGCTTGCCCGGAGCATGTCCTCCAGTGTCTGTATGGTTCGCTCACTTTGCCCGTCCGTCTGCGGGTGGTAAGCGGTACTCATCTCTAATCTTGTACCCAGAGCCTTATGCAAAGACTTCCAGAAGTGGGTCGTGAATCGACTGTCGCGGTCAGATATAATTGAGATTGGCACTCCATGTCGAGTAACCACTTCCTTCAGATAGATACGAGTGAGTTTGTCTAGCTTGTCAGTCTCCTTGTTAGGTAGGAAATGTGCGGACTTTGTCAGTCGGTCTACGATAACCCAGATGGTGTCGCAACCACCTGTCGTCCTAGGCAGTTTGGTTATGAAGTCCATGGAAATTTGCTCCCATTTCCACATTGGTGGTTCTGGTTGCTGAAGTAATCCTGATGGTTTCTGGTACTCAACTTTAACCTTTGAGCACGTTAGACCCTCACTCACGTAAGTTGCTATTTCGGCTTTCATGTTCGGCCACCAGTAAGTTGTCTTCAGATCATGATACATTTTGTCAGAGCCCGGATGTATGGAATACCGGCTCTTGTGTGCTTCGTCCATCACTACTTCTCTCAATCCCCCGTAGCGTGGGATCCAAATCCGATCCATCAGATAGTAAGCTCCATCATCTTTTACCTTTACTTGTTTATCCATACCACGCGTGGCTTCGAGAGTGAGGTTTTCAGCTTTCAGAGCTTCCTGTTGTGCTATCCGAATTTGATTCGGTAGTTCAGAATGGATCGTGAGTTGTAGTGCGCGCACGCGTTTTGTCGTTTCTTTTCGGCTCAGCGCGTCGGCCACTACGTTTGCTTTGCCTGGATGGTACTTGATAGCGCAATCATAATCGCCGATGAGTTCGACCCATCTTCGCTGTCTCATGTTCAGTTCCTTCTGATCGAAGATGTGTTGTAGGTTCTTATGATCGGTAAAGATAGTGCATTTTGTGCCATACAAGTAGTGTCGCCAGATCTTCAAAGCGAACACCACTGCTCCCAACTCGAGGTCATGAGTCGTGTAGTTTTTCTCATGCACCTTCAGTTGGCGTGAAGCGTAGGCTATCACCTTCTCGCGTTGCATGAGCACGCAACCGAGTCCTTGTTCCGAGGCGTCACAGTACACCACGAAGTCATCACATCCTTCCGGTAAGGATAGGATAGGTGCAGTGCATAGTTTTCGCTTCAATAGGTTGAAAGCAGCTTCTTGGTTGTCTCCCCAATCGAACTTCTTGTCCTTATGAGTCAGGGATGTCAGTGATTGAGCAATCTTTGAGAATCCCTCAACGAATCTTCTATAGTACCCGGCCAGACCTAGGAATTGTCGCACCTCCGTCGGAGTCTTGGGTGCTTCCCAGTTCTTAATGGCCTCGATCTTAGCTGGGTCTACGTGAATTCCCTGCTCATTAACCACGTGTCCAAGGAATTGGACTTCGCGTATCCAAAAGTCGCATTTTGAAAACTTCGCGTACAATTGCTCTTTCTTCAGTAATTCCAAAACTAGCCTCAGATGTTCAGCATGTTCCTCCTGATTCCTTGAATAAATCAAGATGTCGTCAATGAACACTATTACGAATTTATCGAGGTAGGGTTTGCACACTCTATTCATGAGGTCCATGAATACAGCTGGTGCGTTGGTCAGTCCAAAGGGCATAACCAAAAATTCGTAATGTCCGTATCGGGTTCTAAAGGCAGTCTTAGGAATATCATTCTCCTGTATCCTCAATTGATGATAACCCGATCTTAAATCGATCTTTGAATAGTAACTTGACCCTTGCAACTGGTCAAACAAGTCATCTATTTGTGGCATCGGGTATCGGTTCTTGATCGTTACTTTGTTCAACTCTCTATTGTCGATACACATACGGAATGATCCGTCTTTCTTCTTTACAAACAGGACCAGTGCTCCCCAAGGCGAGAAGCTCGGTCTGATTAATCCCTTGTCTAACAGTTCCTGTAATTGGTTGGAAAGTTCCTGCATCTTAGTCGGTGCTGGTCGGTAAGGAGCTTTGGCAATCGGTGCTGTTCCAGGTATGAGATCTGGAACTCGTCTTGCCGTTGTGGTGGTAGTTCGGGTAGATCTTCAGAAAATATTTCGGGAAGTTCGCAAACTACGACGATGTCCTCAATCTTCCTTTCTTTCTTCAGTTGTTCCGTGATGAGGGCTAATACCGCAGTATACCCCCCTTTTTTTTTGTATGTACTTGTTCGCCTTCATGCTAGACATAATGTTCCGAGGTACTCCCCGTCGTTTCCCCTGAATCGTGATGTGTCCTCCGTTCTGCAATGTTACCCGTACGAGCTTCTCATTGCCTTCGGTCTCTACCTGGTTTGCGGATAACCAGTCCGTTCCGACTACCTCATCGAAGCTCTCGAGAGTTACCGGCATCAGATCAATTTCGAGCTCGCGATCCGCCAATACCATGGCGCATCCTCGAAAGATGTGTTGTGTCTCAACCAGCTTACCGTCGGCTAACTCTACGGTATACTCATAACCTAATGGTGTGGAGGTAATACCTAGTAATTTGCTAAACTTGATGGATATAAAGTTCCTATCGGCACCGGTAATATACTAGCATAAACAAGAAAAGAACGTACCGGTCACGATGTTTGAGTCATCCTCGGCTTCTCCTGAGCCACTCACAAATACACCATCCTTTGTTGTGCCTTCTTCTGCCTTCTTCAGTTGTGGACAGTCCCTCCGCATGTGTCCCGGCTTTCCACACTCATAGCACCCCTTGAGAGTGTGTTGGTTATTGGTATTCTGTTTGGTGTTGGGGTTAGGGTTTGTTCGGCATTCCTTGGTTACATGCCCATCTTTGCCGCAGTTCGTGCATTTGACCCTTTTGCACGAGCCAAAGTGATGGTAGTTACAGTTGTTGCATTTTGGGCTTTTGCCCTGATATCCTCCTTTGCTCCGAGCGGCAGTGAAGACCTTAGCAAGGGTTGGGCGAGGCTGGTTTTGTTGTTGAGGTGTGAGGGATTGGTTGTTGTTGGGTTCCCACTTCCTCTTGAGTTCCTGGGGTTTCGTATGCTCACTCCTCTTGGGTAGCTCTCCCTGTGCCACCGCTTGGTCGATTAGTTTGTGAGCCAAGCAAATAGTAGATTGAATGAGAGTGGGATCTGTCGTGGTGATTAGGCTTCGGATTTGTTCAGGTAATCCCCTAACGTATGGCTCGATCTTTCTGTATTCTGGGGTCACCATTTCTGGGTACTGTTTACACCATTCGTGAAATCGAGTGGTGTATTGTTCAATTTCAGCTCCTTCCATTTTGTGATTCCAACACTCCTCCGATTCCTTGATTTCGTTCTGGGGATGGTATTCTTCCTTCAACATCTTAATGAAATTTTCCCATGGTATGGAATTAGCAGTCGCCAAACTCAGTGTTTGGACCTGTGAATTCCACCAAATGAGGGCCTGTCCCTCTAGAGTTCCGGTGGCGAATTTCACTTTGTTCTCCTCAGAGCACTCGCATATGCAGAAGATTGTCTCAGTATTCTTGATCCATCGGAGCAGTCCCTCTGCTCCTTCCGACCCCTTGAATGTTAGAGGATGATAACTAAGGAAGGTCTTGAATAAGCATCCTCTTAAGTTGTTGCGAGTCTCATTGTTTGTTTCATTGTTTACGCGTATAGTCTCGTAATCCGCTATAGCTTTGTTAACCCGTTGTTCTATCATGGCCTCGATAGCAGCAGCATTGGTTGATTGATCGTTAGTACGCACGAACGTTCCTTGCCCAGCCATTGGTAAGTATGTATCTACAATAGGTTTTGGATTACTTACAGTTAGAGATTGCTGTGTGTGATATAGAGATAGTATATCCTCTTCCTTCATGTGTACAATTATAAGCTTTAGAAGGTTACTATTACCAATGTGATGTATATGAGCACAACTCGCTCAATTAGATTCTAACAGTACTAAATACAATAAGGGAATGAACTACTTGGTGAAAATAGTGGAGTTCGAATCTCCACTAGCAGCAGTGTTCTACATAGTTCTCCTCGTGGGTGTAGCGTGTCATTTGAATTTGCTAGAATTCGTGTGTACTTATAAATTCACGATTACGTTGGCCACCATAATCGTTAATTTATCTTACACAGTCATTCTAGTTCGTTCAATTTCAAACTACTAAACATCCTAGGGTTTGACGTTTGCTCCCTGAGTGTCAATACTATGGTCACAGTCCACAAACATGTGTCTTTTGACTGGGTTTACACTCAAGAAAGAGGTTGGAGGAGGCGCTCGATTCGAGTTAGATCGTGCTAGAGGAGTCTTCTTCAGAGCATAGAAGAGTTCCCTTTAGTCTTGTGTTCGTCCTTTCACTAATCCCATCTCGCAGTTCTCAAGCATAGTCGGATGTGTATACCCGCGAAGGGTTCCAATGGTATGCTCGTAAATATCCGATAAAATCACAAAGCATATTGCTAAACTATGCATATAATTAGTTGTGCGAAACTAGTGTAGTGTCTAAAGTTGAGCAATGGCTATAGTCTAAGTTTACTACATGCAAACCTAGTTCTCTATAACCAAGGCTCTGATACCAGTCTGTCACACCCCCAAATTTCCCACTTGTGGCGTATGTCCACGTGGATGTGACGTGTCCAGAATCACAGCTCAAGGTCATATAGAATACCCCTATATGCGTTTACAAATCCATTGTTTGACACATACACATAAAAAGATAGTTTGCAGCGGAATAAAAGTTGTCTTATCATAATGCAGCGGAAAATCAAGTGTTCGACAAAAATGCAGCGGAAATGTAAATAGTTTAACATAACATTGTTTTATCATAATGAAAGTAAATTGTTTTCAAATGACAAGACAGAATGCATGTAAGTTCCTAATTGCTCGTTCCTTAAAGTGTGCATTCCTGTCCTCCTGCTAGCCACGCTAGTTACCTGAGAATACAAGTTAGAAAAGTGTCAACACAATGGTTGGTGAGTTCACAGGTTTTGATATACATATAGTAATAAAAGTGTGTCATGCTGTTTATCATATGTTAGTACCGAGCCCTTGGCCCAAAGTGTCAGTGCGTCACTACCGAACTAGACTTGTTAGTCTTTGCCTCCGCCATGTCTCGTAATAACATGGCAATATAGGTCAAGTTTTCACGTGTTATGACATCCAGTCAATATTTCGCCACGCGGGGTTCGTCACACCCCAAACGGATCCATTCAAACTCGCCTCGTTGCTTGTACATTAACGGTAAGACTTTGTGAGGACTTCTTACGATTACAACACTTAATGTTTGTCAAATAAACCAGCATACACCAAAATGTTTGCACAGTAATAGATGTTTGACTCGATGCAACAAGTATTCTCCCCCTATTTAAAAGCGTTTTGAAAAAGAGTAAAGAGGGGCCGTAAACTCACCTTAGTGATAGAGTAGTAAGTCAAGCGTAAGCTCCTGCGTAGATGGCACGTCGGTCACTGGCAACCTATATCGTATACCGTACGTGAGTTCGTGTAAGTGACCGTGCTAGTGTTGATGTTAGTGCTCGTGTTTGTGCCCAACAACCCTTGGTTGTTCATGTTTGTCCGTGTCGGTCCACAATGACCGTGTTTGCTCGTGTTGGTCCATATTGACCGTGTTTGACCATGTTTGACCGAAGTTGACCGTGTTTGACCAAAGTTGACCGTGTTAAGTCAACGACCCGTTGGTGAACCGTGTGACGGTTGGGAATCGTGTAGCAATTGTGTTAGTGTTTGTCGTGTGCAAAACGCGCAAGTCGCGTCTATGGACAACTTACTATTTATAGTAAGTTTCCATTTTTGGAAAGTTCACAAAGCATACCGGTTTTATAGTTCTAGCATGTTCAATAGTCTTACGTGATCATGTTAACATATAGCACATCATCATACGAATTCATATAAGTTGTTTTCGTCATGTTAGTGCACAAAAGTTTCCTAAAATGGAAAGTTTCCATTTTAGCATACGTGACATCGGAAACCATCTAACTTAGCATCTAAACTTCATGTTATAACATATCAAGTTACTTAACATGCTTGAATCAAACAAAATGTTCCTAAGTCGGGTTTTGTAAAAATAAAGTTACTATAAATAGTAACTTTGTTGTTTTTGCATCAAATGACCATTTAAGCATTTCTAGACCTATTTTCATGTTACAAATCTTCATAGTAGCTCATTTAACATCCTTTAAACATACTAACATAATCCGATTCATCATCTAGCATTATTTCATCCATAAAAGTTACTAAATATACTAACTTTGTCAAAAATGACCATAAACATTATCAATATCACATTTGAACATCATAATCATTCTAATAACATTTAAGTAGCAATCTATGAGCATGCATGATACCATATATCATTCACATCACCATTTTACAATCAAAAAGTTTCTATTATTAGAAAGTTCATCAAATATCAACATTTTAACCATTTAGCCAAATCTAACCATGAGTAATCCTTCTTTTGTCATCAATAAGCATATCAACATACTCAAGATCATTCCTACCATCATGGATCATACATGCATGCATTCAAAATGCTATGAATCTTTATTTCAAGTATAACCACATATGTACAACAACTTGGATCATTATAAATCACCATTACAACATCATAGATCATCATTTACCACATTAAAATCAACAAATCCAGATTATAAATTCGTGCATGTGAGCCATGGGTGCTTGCATGTGGGTTTTAACCATTGCATGTGGGTGTAGATGATGTGAGAGTGATTTTTAAGTATGGAACTACCTTCTTGAGCTCCTTGAACACCAGGATGATGAATATGCAGCCCCTAAATCTCCAGAAGTTCGAATGTCGTAGCTCCAAGCGAGTGGTGGTGGTCTAGGTGATCTCCTTTGGCTCTCCAAGTCTTCAATGTGGCCTCCAAGCTTCAAACTTGAGCTTCCATGGTTGTTAATGGAGATTCCAGAGGTTGAAGATGAAGGTAGAGGGTGATTATGTCGATCAGAACTCGAGAAATGCGGAATAGGGTGGCTGGTAATGATTTTTCTTGGTTTTATAAAGATTTCTGCGAACTGGGTCTCCTCGCGTAGCGCGACAGGTTCAAGAGTTCCCCTCGCGTAGCGCGAGAGAGTTCCGCGTTCAAATTTCTCCCGCCTCTTGTCGCGTATCGCGACAGTGTCATATGGGCCGTCGCGTAGCGCGACAGATTCCCTGGTGAGCCCAATAGGCCCATTTTCATTGGTTTGATCTGTTCGTTGCCGTTCTCACATTTACGAACTTTCGTTTGGCCTTATCTGAACTTCCAAGTTCAATGTGCGAGTGTTTTGTGAGGTTTCGAGTGTTGTGTTTCACAATGTGTTAGACGTTCACCAACGTTCGTGTGTTTTGACACGTGTGTGCTGTTTGCCGATAATTCCACGGATTATCAAGTCATGTGTCAGTGTTCATACTGTCGTGCCACGTGTCACACTAAATTAATCTAATTCTAGTGCCACGTGTACATAATGCATTTAAATAAACATTTAAATAAAATCAAAGCTGACCTGGAATTTACGGGGTGTCACAATAATCTCGGGACCAGTGATCTGCGAATCGCCGACTTCGGTCCAACAAATAGGTGACCGACATTTTCTGCCATACAGAGCTTCAAACGGCGCCATACCAATGCTCGCGTGATAACTGTTGTTATACGAGAACTCAACCAATGGTAGATGGCTATCCCAATTGCCACCGAAATCGATGACGCAAGCTCTCAACATGTCTTCTAATGTCTGAATCGTTCGCTCCGTCTGTCCATCCGTTTGAGGATGATAAGCAGTGCTAAGATCCAATTTTGTTCCAAAGGCTTCATGTAGTGATTCCCAAAATCGTGCCGTGAAACGAGCATCACGATCCGATATTATACTTAGGGGAATACCATGTCGGCTGATGATCTCATCAATGTAGATACGAGCTAACTTCCGCACCGGGTAAGTTTCGCGTATCGGTAAGAAATGATCCGACTTGGTCAATCTATCAACAATCACCCAAATGCTATCTTTACCGTTAGTGGTCCGTGGAAGTTTAGTAATGAAATCCATGGAGATATTCTCCCACTTCCACATCGGGATTTCAGGTTGCATTAACAATCCAGAAGGTCGCTGGTGTTCTGCCTTGACTTTAGAACAGTTAAGGCACTTAGACACATACTCAGCAATGTCCTTCTTCATTCCGGGCCACCAGTACAAGTCCCTAAGGTCTTGGTACATCTTGTCAGAGCCCGGATGGATTGAGTAACGAGACTTATGAGCTTCATTCATAATCACCATCCTAAGATCACCCCGATTCGGTATCCACAACCGGTTCAAGTAATACATCAAACCATTATCCTTAGTTTCCAATAAAATTTCAGCCCCGCAAGACATCTCATTTTTCAAGTCATCCTGAGCTAATGAGTGTTGTTGGGCTGTGAGAACATCATCACGGAGATTATTGTGCACTCGGACACTATGGATCTGAACTTGACTCTTGCGACTAAGCGCATCTGCTACTACATTCGCTTTACCAGGATGGTAGCGAATTTCACAGTCATAATCATTCAACAGTTCAACCCATCTCCGTTGTCTCATATTGAGCTCCTTTTGATTGAGAATATGTTGTAAACTCTTATGATCAGTAAAGACTACACACTTTGTGCCATAAAGATAGTGTCTCCATATCTTCAAGGCAAACACCACTGCACCAAGCTCCAAATCGTGTGTGGTGTAGTTCTTTTCGTGAATCTTCAGTTGCCTTGATGCATAAGCCACAACTTTTCCCCGTTGCATGAGAACACAACCGAGGCCTAAGTTGGATGCATCACAATAAACCACGAAATCATCATTTCCATCAGGCAATGTCAGGACAGGAGCATCACAGAGTTTCTGCTTCAAAGTCTGAAATGCCTCTTCTTGCTTCGGTCCCCACTCATATGGCTTATTCTTTTGAGTTAAAGAAGTAAGTGGGACAGCAATCCTGGAGAAATTCGAAATGAACCGCCGATAGTAACCGGCAAGTCCGAGAAATGATCGAATCTCCGTGGGTGTCTTCGGTGTACTCAAATTCTTCACCGCATCAATCTTTGCAGGATCTACGTGAACACCATATTCGTTGACTATGTGTCCCAAGAATTGAACTTCCTTAAGCCAGAATTCACATTTAGAGAATTTGGCATACAGTCGCTCTTCTCTTAGGATTTCCAAGACCAACTTAAGGTGTTTCTCGTGTTCTTCCTTGGTCTTTGAGTAGATTAAAATATCATCAATGAATACAATCACAAATTTATCCAAGTATGGCCTGCAAACACGGTTCATGAGATCCATGAAAACCGCAGGTGCATTGGTAAGGCCGAAAGGCATTACCAAAAACTCATAATGGCCATATCTTGTTCTGAATGCAGTCTTGGGAATATCATCTTCATGCACGCGAAGTTGATGATATCCAGACCTAAGATCGATCTTTGAAAACCATGCCGAGCCCTGAAGCTGATCGAAGAGATCATCGATACGCGGCAGTGGATATCGATTCTTAATTGTAAGCTTGCTCAATTCGCGGTAGTCGATGCACATTCGGAATGACCCGTCCTTCTTCTTGACAAATAGGACCGGTGCACCCCATGGCGAATGGCTCGGGCGAATGAATCCTTTATCAGTCAGTTCTTGTAGCTGGCTCGCCAATTCTTGCAACTCTGAAGGCGCAAGTCTGTAGGGAGCCTTGGCAACTGGGTTCGCACCAGGTACTAAGTCGATTCGAAACTCCACTTGGCGATCTGGTGGAAGACCCGGTAGATCATCTGGAAACACTTCTGGAAAATCTCTGATTACAGGCACGTCTTCAATTTTCTTTCCTTTATCTTTCTTCTCCACAATGTGAGCTAAGAATGCAATACATTTCTTCCTAAGGTACTTGTGTGCTTTAGTGCATGACATAAGCTTAAGACCTTTGCTAGAAATTTATCCAAAGACTCTTAAAGTTTCACCCGAAGATAATGGAATACGTATGTATTTTTCATGGCAAACTATCTCCGCTTTATGGGTGGCTAACCAATCCATGCCTATGATAACATCGAAGCTACCAAGATGCATAGGTATAAGATCAATCGGGAAAACGTGATCATTTAAGTTCACAGTACATCCGATAATAACAGTGTCAATATCAATAGTGTTTCCGTCAGCCACTTCCACGTTAAACGGTTTATCTAAATATGTACGTGTTCTACCAAGTAAGCATTCAAAATCATATGAAACGAAACTCCTATCGGCACCAGAATCAAATAAGACAGATGCATAAGAGTTGTTGATCAGAAATGTACCGTTGACCACGTCCTGGTTGGCTTGAGCAGCTGGGGTATTCAGTTGAAACGCCCGGCCTCTCGCCACCCTCTAATTATTCCCGGTCAACTTTGGGCATTGATTCCTGAAGTGACCCACTTCACCACACTCATAACAGGCTCTTTCCTGTGCTTGAGGTACCTGGCGAACGGGTACAGCTGGTATAGGTTGTGCCTGAGGAGCTGGCAGTGCAAGCGGTGCATGTTGTATCCTTTGTGCTTGCGATGCACTCCGACAGACATTAGCAAAATGACCAAACTTTCCGCAATTGTTGCAGACACGACAGGGCAAGTTCGGTGCGTGATGATATCGGCAGGTATTACATTGTGGAGTGTTCCCAGTGAAATTCCTGGCAGTTGAGTTGTTTGAGGATTGTTGCACAGACTTAGCAGCAGGAGCAGTGACCATGAAGTTTCTGGTCTTTCTCTTCTTGTTGCTGCTTTTGGATGAACTAGCAGCTTCAGACTTGACTTCAGTTTTGACTTCTTTTGTAGCAGTCTTGGTGTCAGTCTTCTTGTATCCCTTCCGGGTAAGAGTTCCATTCTTCACGTGATTATCAGTAAGAGTTGCAGATAGACGGATCGCAGCCTCCAGTGTTTTGGGATTGCTCCCGTAGACTGTGTCCTGAATCTGTACCGGCAGTCCGCCGATATACTTCTCAATCGCCCTCTCCAAGGGTGTCACCATGTGGGGTACCAGTAAGCTATACTCATGGAATTGAGTATTATAGATGACATTCTCTCCGCTATCCTGCTTGAGCTCCCATAATTCAGTCTCAAGCTTCCTCATCTCACTACGAGGACAGAATTCAGTGGTCATCAGATTCTTGACCTCAGTCCAAGTCAGTGCTAGGGCAGCATCCACTCCCCTAGTTCGCTTTTCGCCATTCCACCAAGTCAGTGCTCTCTTTTGGAAAACACTGGGGCATAGCGAACTTTCAGATTCTCCGGGCAATCGCTGTTAATGAAGGTGTTCTCCATGCTCTCAAACCACTGCAGTAGCCCAGTGGCCGATTCAGCGCCCGTGAATTTCAGGGGGTTGCAAGAATTGAAGTGCTTGAATGTGCAAGTTGGTGGGTTTGCACCACCTCTGTTCTGAGTGAGAGACTGATTAGCCTGTGTTAGTTGATTCACCAATCCAGTGATCAGTGTTGCTAACTCTTGTATGCCGGAGTTGGCATTACCGTTGTTAGCATCCCCACTGTTTGAGTCATCTTCGTTGTGACGGCGAGGCGGCATGTTTCTGAGAAATTAGAAACATGTTACTACCGTTTACAACGTAAGTCATACAAACAATGGTCAGTTGAGTTTATTTTAAACAGTTAGGATTACATATAGGAACTATATTTCTCTCCTATCTGTCATTTAACTCATAACATTTATAACTTTCCTAATATTATACTAAGTGTCCTAGTTGGTCATAACTAATATTAACTAACTATTCCTAAGTTTGATACATTCCCCACCCTATACTAACAATGACAACCTCCCGATACAATGCAACAAGCTTATATATAGGGCATATGCAGAGGTAGATCGCAATCTCCCCTACACCGTCCCACCACCGTTCCATTGCACCACGATTATGCCCTTGTTAGCATTTAGGGTGTATCATGTACCTTACCATAGCCTCACTTCACAAACCTTATCCTAAGAAGAATAATTTTGAGTGAAGTGGTCTTTAGTTCCCTTGGACATTTAGGTTTGCCTAATGTCTAAGTTCACCTTGACATGTAGGTTTGCATATTTCTAAGTTCACCTAATGTCTAAGTTCACCTGACATTAAGTTTCCCCTAATGCCCAAGTTTACTAAAATCCATACTAATCCCATTGTCCATAATCATCAATAAGGGTCCATATCGTCACTAAGTGCTCTTATTGTCACTAAGTGTTCATATCCTCCCTCTAATTTATTCTCATCAAGTGTCCATACCATCACTAAGTGTTAGTATCATCACTATGCGTTTATATTATCACTAAGTGTCTATATCATCACCCACATCCATATTCCATCACTAATCGCTCATATCGTTCGTTAATCCTATGCACCCTACGTGTCCAATGAGTGCGTTTATAAATGAGTTTATAAGTGTTTATCAAGTATGATCATCCATGAGTCAATCCAAACCAACCTTAACCAACATACCATCAACATCCATCAACCATAACCTTAAAGCAATCCCTAATAATATCCTAAGTTCCTGACACTGACAGACCCCCAATATACTACAAATGGTATATGTATAGGGCATATGTAAGGGTCAGTCGCAACTGCCCTAGCCACCGTCCCACCACCTTTGTAGTATACCACGAGTGTGTCCTTGTCCGGAGTTTATAAATCATACAAATAATTCTCTAAAGCAGAAAATTCCTAAGCAGTTAATTTCCTAAGCAGGTAATTTCCCAAACGGGTAGTTCCCACATTCTTCAATACTGACATCCACCTAATGCACCGTAAATGGTATATATATAGGGCATATGTAAGGGTCAGTCGCAACTGCCCTAGCCAACGTCCCACCACCTTTACGATACACCACGTGCATGTCCTTATTGAATCATTAGGGCACACGTAAGCAAGAAATTAATAAGCAATATATGCATAACAGATTTATAACAGGAGTTCAGTTAGCATGTAATAAACACATAAGCATGAAATCCTGAATATACTAACTAATGTATGAAGTAGCTTCATACTAGGGTATCCTACGGTTATAGACTAGGTCAACCATTTCTAGTAACCTAATTCCCTATAACCCAGGCTCTGATACCAATCTGTAACACCCCGACCGTCGGCGGAATCGTCGGGATGCCACGAGGGATGTGTAGATTGTTCAAAAGCTCATGGGCATCTAAATCAAATCATCATATATCATTCAATTAACCAAAATAATTACACAAAAATCATATTCATCATGAATTAAGTACATCAATTACACAAAAGAATTAGCTAACTAACTAAACTCTAATCGCTAGAATTTTAGTTAACTTTAGCTAAGTCCAAGAGCCTATATGATGATGTCCAAAATAGAAGAGATCCTCTCTTCTCATCCTACTTGTCTCCATCACCTGAAACATGTAAGAAATCAAGTGTCAACTACAAAAGTAGTTGGTGAGTAATCATAAGTTTTTATATTTAAAAATGTTTTAGTAAAATGAGTTTAAAAGTTTATGCTTAAAATGGTTTTATAAAATGCTTTGTTTAAAACGAGTATAAGACTTATGATCTTCTTGAGAAAATCCATATGAATACCTGTATGAGATAATCCAACACACATCCACCAATTCAACAATCAAACACATACACAACCACATAATCACATAATCAATCAGTCAAATAAATCACAAATAATCATAGTCAAACATAGCTAATCACTTCACAACAAATCAACCAATCTCACCAATTATATTCTCAAATAATGTTCGTGACTATACATGATCATTAAGTAATTAACATAAGTTAATTACATGATTCATGGAGTGGTCGCTAACCACGTGACAATACATGAAGTCAAAGCAATTAACCGAAGTCAAAGGCAATGATTCACGGATGTGGAATCCATCCACGTGACAATACATGAAGTCAAAACAATAAACCGAAGTTAAAGGTAATGATTCACGGAGTATGTGACAATGCATGTAATTTTTATTATTGACCGAAGTCAATGACAATGTTTACACGGATGTATAATAATCAGTGATAATCCATAATAATGATAATTCATAATGGTGAATATCATAATGATAAACAGGTATTATCCTTGTGTTATCAAAATAATATTTAAACTTGGTATACATGCTTCACCTCCGAGTTTTAAAACAAAATATTTTAAAGAAAGGGAGGTTATGAGAACTCACCTGAAGTCCTTAGGGTATATGTTCTGGTTTTATGCGCGCTCACGTAAATGAATCTCAAGATCCACTCAATTATCTGTAATCATATTTTATTTCACACTCATAAGCATATGGCTTCATTTCAAATTAGAATCCATTTAAATTCTTACGTGTTTAGTTACTTAGTTTATTTACTCTAAGTTAACTTGCAACACCTAAGGCTTATAGGTGATCATTGTAACATGTGAATTAAACTTGTTAATTTCTATCATCTAGAGTTGATAATTACTTGTAGCTTGTATGTTCACTTTTCATAATCAAGTGCATTAAAATATTATTCTTATTCATACACACCCTTGTTTATGCATGCATGAGTAATTAGTTCAACCACCTTAGTTTAATTTATTACATAAAAAAAATATTCAATTTAAGTTAAAGAAGGTTATAATCGAATCACTCTCATGATTTCAACCTCATGATATCAAGAAAAGGTGGTACTCTAATTCCCCATGCATGCATGGATATATATATGTGTATATGTATCTAAAATCATGTCTCTTATTTACCCTAAATCTCTTAGTGATTCGAAATTTAATTGTGCTCCCCATTGAGGCAGCGAACCTTTGTTCCATTATCTCATAGGTTCGGCCATTATAATGTTAAGGTTCGACCCAGAGGACACAAGGGTTCGTTCACAAATTAGAAGATAGGTTCGCAGCCCATGGTTCGTTGATGCAAGGCTCGGCTAACTAGGGTTCGGTTAAGTCATGAGAAGGTTTGATATCCCTAGGGTTCGCCTGCTATCACTGGTTCGCCTAGGTGTCAAGATTCGGCCAAGCATAGTCCCTAGTTCGTGGAAGGTTCGTGGCAATTGCATGGTTCGCTAGGGTTCGCTGCTTCCTGGCTTAGGTTCGACGAACCTTGCTACAACATCATAGGTTCGCCGAGACTAAGATTCGCTCCTCAGTAACTTGCTCAACAAGGCTCGTGGCTCAAGAAGGTTCGGGTAGGTTCGGCCAACCTGTATCAGAAACAGCCATGGTTCTTGACGAACTTGCTGTTCACGCACACACACCTGCATTCTGGATCGTTACCAGCTTCATCCAGGTTTTCCCATACTCGCACAACTCGATTAGACATACAACAACACCCTAATCTCGATCATATGTCCAAAACTCACACGTATCAAGTGGTAGTAACACGAACCGAAAAGCAACTTTAGATTTACCTGGAATCGTTGACCAAATGTAGGGTTTCTTCGTATCCAGTTGTTCCTCTCGATCACACGAACGCGTAGCCGCAACGATCTCGCGAATCCGTCAAGAAACGAGCTTGGAAAGTTAGAGAGAAGGTAGAGAGAGAAGTGTGTGTGTTTTTAGGTGAAATAGAGAGAGAAGGAGGGTTGGTGATATGAGGAAGAAGAAGATTACTTCTTCCTTATATCGCGTATTAACCCCGCGTGACTGGTCACGTTTTTATCGCGATAAATTAATTACGTGATCGGTTATGCTCGGTTTTTTTTAATCGTAAAATATTTAAAACATCATAGCATTTTAAATGAATTGATTTTGTTTTAAATAAAATGACTTTAATAAAATTATTTCGTAAGTCGCTTCCGTTTCATTATCGCTAATTAATTATTTAAATAAACTAATTTATTCAAAATCATTTTAGGTTGTGATTCCTAATAAATATTCTTAGTTTTCATTTATTAATTTAATATTGTTGGATATTATTTAATTATCTCGTCGAAACGCATTACTCGCGTACGTATTCGTAAAGATCGTCACCTTTGCGAATCCGACGCTCGTATCGTATTTCGATTCGATTTATTATTTATGGAATGTTCTTTTGTTTATGGTGTTTTAGTTTTTTCTTTTGTTTTTTTTTTGTTTTGTTTTGTTTTGTTTGGTGTTTTAATATTTAATGAAAACTAATCATTTTTAAGTTAACGAATTAATTTATGTTTTTAATATGTTTAATGGTTGATTATGTAAAAAAAGAAATATCAAGTGTATACGTTTTAAACATAGTATGATGTTTTTAATAAAGCATACTATGGTGTTTTTAAACACAGTATGGTGTTTAACAGGTGTCTTTATGAAATTATTTAACATGTTAAAAAATTAAAAAAGCAAGAAAAGTTAAAAAAAAAGATGGTGTTTTTTAGCATTAATAATGTAAAAAAAAGAAAATAGGTGTATTTTAATATGTTAATGGTTGATTCTGCAATTAAAAACACGTGTCTTTTATGAAGTTATTTAACAGGTTAAAAAGTTAAAAAAGCTAGCATGTGTATATAGTGTTTTTAAACATAGTATGATGTTTAATAATCAATAAAGCATTAGTCAAACGTGTATTTTACCATGTTAAAAAATTAAAATAAGAAAAACTAAATAATTTTATAAGAAGATAGCATGTGGATATGGTGTCTTTAAAACATAGTATGGTGTATAAGCAGTAGTCATAAAGTTCAACAATATGGTGTTTAATCATCATAAAAGGAGTTATAGTCAGCATATAAAATCATCAGTCAAAAAGAACTAGTCAAATCATATAAAATTTATCATAGGGTGTTTTCTAGTCAGCATGTTCAAGCAAACGAGCTGCAATGTTGCTATGCGTATTTCTATCAGCCTCTCTCCTTACTTCAACGAGTAGTCGCAGGTATCTTATCAAATCTTTACTCACCCAATCAAACCGCTCATTTAGATCATGCAAAATGATCTTGGTTACATACTTTTTCCTTAAGTCATTAAGTTGAAGTTTTTGTAAGTTGTTGACTTCATCTTCTCTACACAAACCACATTCCCAATTTAACAAACAATCCCTATAGGTCTCCATGTGTTTCATTAGGAAAACACCACAGTCAACCTTATTAAATTCAGTTCTCCAAGACATCGCCAGACGATGTATTTTTGCAGTTGAGATATTGACTCCATTTGGGTGTTGATTCCGAATCAAGTAATCTGCAAATGTCTTTATTTACAAAAATAGAAAAAAAATAAAAAACAAACAAACTAAATTTTAGATTAACACTTTTTAAGGGCATGTTTTGGTGTTATACAATTACAAAGTACAAAAAAATTTCCATTTTATCCGCCCATCCTGAATATTTTTTCGTAACAGACATTCGCGACATAACTCCACTATTGTCAAGAAGTTCAACCTTAGGAGTTTTTAGATTGAAATACATCATGCAGAAATGTTGCTGGTAAATGATAGGTACAAAAACAAGATCAAATCCAGATAGGTTGGGGTGGTTAACTTCACCAAGAACAGCTTCCGTGTTTCGGTTGAATTCAGTGTTCATTTCCTCAACACGTTTCTCATACATATCCCTATTCTTTGAATATAAAGTATTAAAAACAAAAGTTAGGTATACGCTAATTAAGTTGTTTGGATTAACAAACATATAAAGTATAATACAAAACTAACCAACAACAGGTATGAGCAGAACAATCTTGAAATGGAATCTTTTGACTTGTATTTTTCCTCATAGTTAAGGATTTGAGACCATGAAAGCATGACGTTTAGGTAGATGTAATGATCCGGACGCATGCTCTCTGTAACAGCTGAGAATTTAACACATTTGATCGAGCATGAAATCCACGCTGATTTGACAATCGAAATTATTACAAGATGGTAGTACGCGAGAAATGGTGAACGTGGGCGAAAACCGTGCGCGAAACAGAGTTACGGATTGTCCGGAATCGCGAAACGAAGGAAAATTTCAAAGTATGGAATTTTGGACTCGTCGCGGTACGCGACGAAGCGGTTGAGGGTCCTTCGCGGTACGCGATAGACCAAAATATCTGAAATCCTCCGGATTTCGTCGCGGTACGCGAAGCTTTGTTTTTGTGACAATTCGACTTTTCACACTAACCTTGTTAACGGGAGTTGGTGCTATCACAGGCCCAACAAGGCCAATCAAGGCCCAATAAGGCCAATCAAGGCTCAATAAGGTCAATGAAGGCCCAACAAGGTCAATGAAGGCCCAATAAGGTTAATGGAGGCCCAACAAGATCAATTAGGCCCAACATAGCCAATGTAGGCCCACAAAACCAAGAGAAGCCCAATAAGGCCCAATAAATTCAAGTAAGGCCCAATGTAAACAAAGTAGGCCTAGGGAAGGCCAAGGTAGGCCCAGGAAGGCCCAGTGAGGCCCAATTGGATTTGAAGAGCCCAATTAGATTAATTTAGCCGGTGGCAGTCAATTTGGCCCAATTAGTGATAAATTGGAATTTCTAATGTAACTTTGTTAATCGAAATAATATGTTGGCAATCCGGAATAACTTATAGGAGTTAGGAATTAAGAAAAATCAATTACTAAGTGTTAAATTGTTGAAGATTAAGCTTGTAAGTGATGTTAGTATCAATTTTGACTTCAAAAAGTCAAAATTCGGCCAAAATTGAATGGGGAAATTCGAAACTCAATCAATAGGTTATTATGATTGAATTAGATCAGTTATAATTGTTATTTCAAGAGTTAGTAACGGTTATCAGGGTTATTAACATCAATATTAATCGGATTAAAGGCTCAAATGATATTCAAGAGGTGTAACCGTTACCCTTTGTATCAAATGTGTATAACCGATCAAAATTCATGAAATTGGAACCACAGAACTTCTAGTCGGCATCATTAGGTGTGTTTACATCTCACAATTCGATCACCAGAGTTTAACAAGACGAGTTGGGTCGTGGGTTAGCCGAAATTCAAGCTTCAAGTTGATCTCCATCGATTCTACATCAAAACAGGTAAGAATTCATTCCTACACCTTCTAACAGAGCCGATTAAGGATTATCTTAATTCAATTTCAACTGATATCATCGTTTTCATAAAGCTCGAGTAATTAGGGTTCTTAAAGAAAACGTTTTGGGGATTTTTATACTAATGAGTTCTGGAATCAAATTAAATGGTATAGAAAGCTTCATAGGTGATCGATCGAAGTAAATGATAGATTGATTTCATCAAAACAGTTCGGGATTGTGGATTTTGAATCTAGGGTTCTTAAAGGAGAACGAATTGGGGGTTTCTTGTTAAATTGGACTGATAATCGAATTAAACTACATAGGAAGTTTCAGAATGATCCGATTGAACTAACGCCTAAGTTAATTTGATGTTATAATCGGGAATTAGAAGATTTTGTGTTGAAAGTTAGTTCGGTTCAAAACCGAACCTATTTGGGATCAATTGGAACTCATTGATTAAGGTTTGATCGAATTGGAACCATCATTAGGTACGTTTAAGAGCTTAGAATCATAAACTTGTGTTGATAAGAACAATCAGATTCGAAATCGGAACCAATTCGGATTAAAATGCTTCGGCTATGATATGGTATATGAACTAGGCTGGATGAAGATTTAAAAGAATTGATTTTCAGTTAGTTAACGCGATACCCTAGCGGGCGTAGTGGTTAGAGGCTTGTGTGTGGAGTTGAGGGTCGCGGGTTCGAGTCCCGGCCCAACCATTTTTGAGTTTTTAAAATCATTTTAGTATTTTAGGCATAACTTTCGCATACGAACTCCGATTCGATCCGTTCAAGTTGCGTTGGAACCGTAACGAGAATACGAACGTGTTGAAATGACAAAAATTCATATTTTAATCCGAACACGAAATCGCGTATAACTACGTTTAATTAAATAAAATCAAATGTGATTTTATTTAAACGATTTCAAAAGCACGCGTACTTCTGTATGCCTAATTTTCACACTTTAACATACGTATGTTGATACGTATGTGATTTCAAGCACAAAACGATTATTCGAATAACAATAGGTTATTGTTAAATCACAGATTCTTCGTAGAGGATTTCTACGCAAGTTCACACGTATTTGATCATTCTACTATTATCAAAGGTGCGTACACGGCCCCTTTCTTATTTTAACTGTTTTGGGGGAGAAAACATGTGCAACAAACTATTTTAGATACATATCACTTGCATGAGTTATCTGTTTACATTATGTGAAAACATATCAACTTGAAAGTCCTTACACACCTCGAACCGTTTAGTTTGCTGTAATGCAAAGCGTGGTAGTTGGAAATAGATCTATTAGGTTTGACAAACCTCACCTGGTAGATGGGATCTACGCAGGTGTTTGACTGACCAAACACAATTTTTACTATTGTTGTGATAGACAATAGTGGCAAGGCGAAAACATGCTATAGCATGGCAACTAGTCAGCTTCGGTGTCGAACACGTATGTAAATAGTTTATATGACTAGCTATCATGACTGTGCATTTGTGATTATGTTATCTACAAACTTGTTATTCAAACTGATGTTTTGAACACTATGATTACTTAAAACCTGTGTTATGCACCAACCTTTGTGTTGACTTGATTTGCATGTTTTCTCAGGACGCTAAGGCGCGCGTAACAGCTGGCATGGACTAGGAAGATAGAGTCTCATGCATTATAAACTTTGAACATTTGAATTTGAATATTTCAGTATTTTGATTTGTAATGTTTTACTTATCAACAGTTTATTGGTTTCGATTTGAAACGCTTCCGCAACTTTTTGTAAACTCTGATTATTATGTTTTAAAGACCAACGTATGTTTTGAAATTCATATAGAGGTCTTCGCTATGTCTAATGATCTGAGATCCTGGTTTGTCACGTTCCCAAATGGTGTGATTCCGTTAGTTGAAATTTGGGGGTGTGACAGATTGGTATCAGAGACATTGGTTATAGCGAACTAGGTTTGCATTTGTAGGCCTAGACTATGACTGTTAGACATTAGACACGTCTGTTAATACGTATTGCTTAGAAATTACATATGACACTATGTAATTGACTTGTTTACGTATTCCATGGCACTGTACTTACATATGGTATTATGTAACAGGCATGGCTTCATCATCAGTCCCATATATCATTATTGATGATTCCGAGGACGAGGAGCCGATAGTTCCGGCACCACCATCATCACCACCACCACCTATTCCATCACCTCCACCGTATGGGATGGATGACTCAGACCCAGACAAGGATCCAGAGGAGGATCCAGACGAGGATCCAGAGGAGGATCCAGAGGAGGATCCAGATGAGGATCCAGTTGAGGACCCGGATGAGGATCCGGAGGAGGCACCATGGGTGAATACTCAGGGACTTTATGCTGCAGGACCATCTACACATCCACCACCCGCACTAGATGCTCCTGAGCCTAAGAGGCGAAGGACGGACGCGGAGGAGATCGCCAAGTTGCGCGAGGACTTGGATGAGACAGAAGACAAGCTTATACAGAGATCTCAGGAGTTATGGGATGCCATTGAGAGGCAAGATGAACTTGCCCATCTAGTTCATGACATGCGGGATGAGATGGTGAACATGATTGGTCGTCTAGAGGAGTCAGAGAACCGAGCCGAGATCTTGGAGGGCAGGATTGAAGCTTTGGAGGATTTAGTGGTAGTTGAGAATGAGGAACTGGATGAGGATGAGGATGAGGAGGAGGAACCAGCACCAGTTGCTGAGTCCGATCCTGAATCCACCGTCGAGGACGACTGATTATTTTTCTTTTATTTCTTGTTCTATTTGAACTTATTAGGAACGGGTTGTGTTCCTACATTGGTAGTTTGAAATTTTGTATTTCATTTCGAAAGTATTGTACTCAAAGAAAGTTTCTATTTATGGAAGAATTATTGTTTGTTTCCAACAACTGTGTTGATTATATTACATGTTGTGTTTGTTGTTTTACTTGCACATGTTACATTGGATTTTGATTTCGTGCTAACACTTCTTATAAATAGGAAACTAATGGCTGAAGGAAACGTACATATGACTGTTGCTGAGCTCAACGAGCTAATTAACAACAGAGTCGCAGAGGCTATTGCACAGTATGCTCAGACACACAACACAGGGCCACAGGGTCCAGCTGGGGGAGTGATTAACCCACAAGTTTGCACGTTCAAGATGTTCTTGGACTGCAAACCTCACAATTTCAAAGGGTCAGAGGGGGCCATAGGACTTCTCCGATGGATTGAAAAGGCAGAGTCTGTGTTCGAGATGTGCAACTGCCCTGATGACAGCAAGGTGAAATTTGCTACTGGAACATTAGAGGGTCCAGCACTGACTTGGTGGAACTCCAATGTTCAGACTCTGGGGTTGGGAGAAGCAAATGCGTTGACCTGGAACAACTTCAAAACTTTGCTACAAGAGGAGTATTGTCCTCGTAGTGAAATGCAGAAGTTAGAAGAAGAGTATTGGCACCTCAAGATGGAGGGGTCAAATATTGATGAGTACACGACCAGATCACATGAACTGGCCAGACTGCTACCACACATGGCTACTCCAGCCAGTAAGTGGATCGAAAGGTACATTGGAGGACTAGTGCCTCAGATTCAAGGGTTGGTGACTTCAGCAAATCCCACCACCATCCAACAAGCTGTTCGTCTAGCACATCAGCTTACTGATCAGGCAGTGTTACAGGGAACTCTGCCTAAGCGAACATCTGCTACCAAGGTAGGAGATCACAAGAGAAAGTGGGATAACAATTTCAAGGGTAACAACCAACAGCAGAACAGGAAGCAGGACTCAAACAAGTCCTATCATAATTCCAATAGCGGTCAGCAATCATCATCATCGGGGGGCTATATTGGTAAGCACCCCAAGTGTAACAAGTGTGGTTACCATCATGCGGGTAACCAATGTGACAGAGCTAAGTGCCAGAGGTGTGGCAAGGTTGGGCATGCGGCTAAGGATTGTCGCGGAGAGCTGCAGAACAATAATAACAACCAGAATAACAATCAAAACAACGCGCAGAAAGGTTGTTTTGAGTGCGGCAAGATGGGCCATTTCAAGAAAGATTGCCCACAACTTAAGAAAGGCGGGGACAACAATGGTAATGGTAATGGAAATGGAAACGGTAATGGCAATGGCACCAACAACAATAACAACAACAATAACAACAACAACAACGGTGCTAGAGGCAGGGCGTTTGTGATCGGAGGACGTCAAGCGCGGGAGGATCCCAACATTGTTATGGGTACGTTCCTCTTAAATAATCACTATGCCTCTATGTTATTTGACACCGGTGCCGATCGGAGCTTTGTATCTAGTTCACTTGTTAAGTTGCTAAATGTTAGTCCCACTGCCTTAGATAGTCCCTACACTGTGGAATTAGCTGATGGTAAGTTGATTGTAGTAGAAAACATTTATAAGGGATGTATCCTTGATTTGATGGGTCAGACATTAGAGATTGATTTGATGCCTATTGCCTTAGGCAGTTTTGATGTAGTCATTGGCATGGACTGGTTGTCCAAAAACCAGGCTGAAATAGTATGCCATGAAAAGATTGTTCGTATACCTCTTACAAACGGAGAGACACTGTATGTACAAGGTGAAAAGATCAGTACGCCACTGCGTCTCATATCTTGTATGAAAGCACACAAGTGTCTACGTAAGGGTCATACAGCAGTTATAGCACTTATAACTGAAAAGCCGGTAGCTGAGAAGAAGCTTGAAGATATACCTATAGTTTGTGAGTTTCCGGAGGTATTTCCAGAAGACTTGCCGGGATTACCGCCTGTGAGACAGGTGGAATTCCGAATCGATCTTACACCAGACGCAGCACCGATAGCTAGGGCGCCTTATCGACTTGCACCGTCAGAAATGCAAGAGTTATCCACACAATTGCAAGAATTGTTGGATAAGGGTTTCATACGACCTAGTTTTTCACCGTGGGGAGCTCCAGTATTGTTTGTAAAGAAGAAGGACGGAACTTTCCGTATGTGTATTGATTACCGGGAGTTGAATAAGGTTACTATCAAGAACCGGTATCCGTTACCCAGGATTGACGATCTGTTCGATCAGTTGCAAGGTTCGAGTTATTACTCGAAGATTGATCTCAGGTCAGGTTATCATCAACTAAGAGTTCAGGAGGAGGATATTCCGAAGACAGCATTCAGAACACGATATGGCCATTATGAGTTCTTGGTCATGCCATTTGGGTTGACAAACGCTCCAGCTGTATTCATGGATCTCATGAATCGTGTTTGTAAACCTTATCTGGATAAGT
Source organism: Mikania micrantha (assembly GCA_009363875.1). Classification (NCBI taxonomy): domain Eukaryota; kingdom Viridiplantae; phylum Streptophyta; class Magnoliopsida; order Asterales; family Asteraceae; genus Mikania; species Mikania micrantha. The sequence continues at coordinate 48,623,087 of CM018689.1, read as the reverse complement.
TTGTCATTGTTTTCATTGATGACATTCTCATCTATTCAAAGTCTGAGGAGGAACATGCTGAACATCTTCGATTACTGCTAGAGTTATTGAAACAGGAACAACTGTACGCTAAGTTCTCGAAATGTGATTTCTGGATGCGAGAAGTACAGTTCTTGGGGCATATTGTTAATGAAAAGGGCATACATGTTGATCCAGCGAAGATTGAAGCAATTAAGAATTGGGAAGCGCCAAAGACCCCTACCGAAGTACGACAATTCCTTGGTTTGGCGGGTTATTATCGACGATTCATTGAGGGTTTCTCAAAGATTGCTCAACCACTTACAGCTCTGACGCACAAAGGAACAAAGTATAACTGGACGGATAAACAGGAAGCTGCATTCCAGTTATTGAAACAGAAACTCTGCAGTGCACCGATTCTGTCCTTACCGGAAGGAACGGAAGACTTTGCGGTGTATTGTGACGCATCTGGACAGGGTTTGGGATGTGTATTGATGCAACGGGATAAAGTGATCGCTTATGCTTCCAGACAATTAAGAACACACGAAAAGAATTACACTACTCATGACTTGGAGTTAGGAGCAGTGGTTTTTGCTTTAAAGATTTGGAGGCATTATTTGTATGGAACTAAGTGTACTATTTATACTGATCATAAGAGTTTGCAACATATCTTTGATCAGAAAGAGCTTAACATGAGGCAACGACGATGGGTTGAATTGTTGAACGATTATGAGTGTGCGATTAAGTATCACCCGGGAAAGGCTAATGTCGTAGCCGATGCTTTGAGCAGAAAAGATACAACGGGAACAAGACGGGTTCGCGCACTTATGATGACAATACATACTGATTTACCTGATAAGGTACGCAGTGCTCAGATCGAGGCCTTGAAAAAGGAAAACTTGGTACAGGAATCTTTACGGGGAATGGAAGAACAGTTGGATACGAATGCTGATGGAATTCGTTATTTCGTTAATCGAATGTGGATACCTTTGTATGGAGGTTTAAGGGAACTCGTGATGGACGAAGCACACAAGTCTAGATATTCAGTCCATCCGGGATCAGACAAGATGTACCATGACTTGAAGGCACTGTATTGGTGGCCTCACATGAAAGCTGATATTGCTAAGTACGTTAGCAAATGTTTGACTTGTTCGAAAGTCAAAGTTGAATATCAGAAACCATCTGGTTTACTGCAACAACCAGAGATACCGATGTGGAAGTGGGAACAGATTTCGATGGATTTCATTACTAAGTTACCCCGTACACCGACTGGTTGTGATACGATATGGGTAATTGTCGATCGATTAACGAAATCTGCACATTTCTTAGCAATCAAAGAAACTGACAAGATGGAGAAATTGACTCGCATTTACATTAAGGAAGTAGTAGCACGTCATGGTGTGCCAATATCTATCATATCAGATCGGGATGCCCGGTTTACTTCCAATTTTTGGAAATCTCTTCATAAGTCATTGGGGACTCGCTTGGATATGAGTACCGCTTATCACCCACAAACCGACGGTCAAAGTGAACGAACGATTCAAACGCTCGAGGATATGTTACGAGCTTGCGTAATTGATTTTGGTGATAGTTGGGAGAATCATTTACCGTTAGTGGAATTCTCTTACAATAATAGTTATCATACAAGTATTCAAGCAGCACCGTTTGAAGCGTTGTATGGTCGCAAATGTCGTTCACCAGTTTGCTGGGCTGAAATTGGTGACAGTCAGATAACAGGTCCTGAACTGGTGCACGAAACGACAGAGAAGATAGTTCAAATCCGGAACCGTATGGCAGCGGCTCGGGATCGACAGAAGAGTTATGCAGACAAACGTCGCAAGCCGTTGGAATTTCAAGTAGGAGACCGAGTTCTTCTAAAGGTATCACCTTGGAAAGGTGTGATACGATTTGGCAAGCGTGGGAAGCTTAGTCCACGTTACGTAGGACCTTTTGAGATTCTGAAAAGGATTGGTCCGGTTGCGTATCAACTCAAACTACCGGAAGAACTCAGTGGAGTTCATGATGTTTTTCATGTGTCGAACTTAAAGAAATGTCTTTCTGATGAGACATTGATTGTACCGTTGGAAGAAATACAAGTAGATGAACAACTGCGATTCATTGAAGAACCGGCAGAAATCATGGACCGAGAGGTCAAACAACTGAAGCAAAGCAAGATTCCGATAGTCAAAGTTCGATGGAATTCAAGACGTGGTCCTGAATTCACATGGGAACGGGAAGACCAAATGATGAAGAAATATCCTCATTTATTCAAGACAACTACTGCTAACACGGAGAGCGCACGTTAAATTTCGGGACGAAATTCCTTCAACAAGGGGATGACGTGATGCTTTCACACATCAACACTGCAAATTTCAAACTGTAAGCACAAACATTTTATTTATTCAATTGATTTTTGATTTTGTTACAAATATTTGTGCTATATTACATTCTATATGTTTTATGTGCTACATTTCATATGTTATATGTTATGGTAGTACATACACGATTAGTGACATACACTTTGACGATTAGTGACATACACTTTGCTATGTGCGGGGTTGCATAGTACAAACAGTTTCAGACGATCACTGTGTGTGAGGTTACACAACACAGTATGATCAAACACAAATAGTCACAGTTAGGTGAACTAACTAGTGTACACGCAAACGGTCACATTGAAAGATCACAATTGAGTTGTGATGTTGCAAGCATTAGACTTTGTGTGTAAGTACACACAAGCACACAGAATGATCAAATCACACTAACACGTACGATTTAAACTCGTAAGTAGTTTCCTAACTACTTCTAACACTTATTAATTTTCGGGACGAAAATTCCTTCAACAAGGGGATGATGTGACAATTCGACTTTTCACACTAACCTTGTTAACGGGAGTTGGTGCTATCACAGGCCCAATAAGGCCAATCAAGGCCCAATAAGGCCAATCAAGGCTCAATAAGGTCAATGAAGGCCCAACAAGGTCAATGAAGGCCCAATAAGGTTAATGGAGGCCCAACAAGATCAATTAGGCCCAACATAGCCAATGTAGGCCCACAAAACCAAGAGAAGCCCAATAAGGCCCAATAAATTCAAGTAAGGCCCAATGTAAACAAAGTAGGCCTAGGGAAGACCAAGGTAGGCCCAGGAAGGCCCAGTGAGGCCCAATTGGATTTGAAGAGCCCAATTAGATTAATTTAGCCGGTGGCAGTCTAATTTGGCCCAATTAGTGATAAATTGGAATTTCTAATGTAACTTTGTTAATCGAAATAATATGTTGGCAATCCGGAATAACTTATAGGAGTTAGGAATTAAGAAAAATCAATTACTAAGTGTTAAATTGTTGAAGATTAAGCTTGTAAGTGATGTTAGTATCAATTTTGACTTCAAAAAGTCAAAATTCGGCCAAAATTGAATGGGGAAATTCGAAACTCAATCAATAGGTTATTATGATTGAATTAGATCAGTTATAATTGTTATTTCAAGAGTTAGTAACGGTTATCAGGGTTATTAACATCAATATTAATCGGATTAAAGGCTCAAATGATATTCAAGAGGTGTAACCGTTACCCTTTGTATCAAATGTGTATAACCGATCAAAATTCATGAAATTGGAACCACAGAACTTCTAGTCGGCATCATTAGGTGTGTTTACATCTCACAATTCGATCACCAGAGTTTAACAAGACGAGTTGGGTCGTGGGTTAGCCGAAATTCAAGCTTCAAGTTGATCTCCATCGATTCTACATCAAAACAGGTAAGAATTCGTTCCTACACCTTCTAACAGAGCCGATTAAGGATTATCTTAATTCAATTTCAACTGATATCATCGTTTTCATAAAGCTCGAGTAATTAGGGTTCTTAAAGAAAACGTTTTGGGGATTTTTATACTAATGAGTTCTGGAATCAAATTAAATGGTATAGAAAGCTTCATAGGTGATCGATCGAAGTAAATGATAGATTGATTTCATCAAAACAGTTCGGGATTGTGGATTTTGAATCTAGGGTTCTTAAAGGAGAACGAATTGGGGGTTTCTTGTTAAATTGGACTGATAATCGAATTAAACTAGATAGGAAGTTTCAGAATGATCCGATTGAACTAACGCCTAAGTTAATTTGATGTTATAATCGGGAATTAGAAGATTTTGTGTTGAAAGTTAGTTCGGTTCAAAACCGAACCTATTTGGGATCAATTGGAACTCATTGATTAAGGTTTGATCGAATTGGAACCATCATTAGGTACGTTTAAGAGCTTAGAATCATAAACTTGTGTTGATAAGAACAATCAGATTCGAAATCGGAACCAATTCGGATTAAAATGCTTCGGCTATGATATGGTATATGAACTAGGCTGGATGAAGATTTAAAAGAATTGATTTTCAGTTAGTTAACGCGATACCCTAGCGGGCGTAGTGGTTAGAGGCTTGTGTGTGGAGTTGAGGGTCGCGGGTTCGAGTCCCGGCCCAACCATTTTTGAGTTTTTAAAATCATTTTAGTATTTTAGGCATAACTTTCGCATACGAACTCCGATTCGATCCGTTCAAGTTGCGTTGGAACCGTAACGAGAATACGAACGTGTTGAAATGACAAAAATTCATATTTTAATCCGAACACGAAATCGCGTATAACTACGTTTAATTAAATAAAATCAAATGTGATTTTATTTAAACGATTTCAAAAGCACGCGTACTTCTGTATGCCTAATTTTCACACTTTAACATACGTATGTTGATACGTATGTGATTTCAAGCACAAAACGATTATTCGAATAACAATAGGTTATTGTTAAATCACAGATTCTTCGTAGAGGATTTCTACGCAAGTTCACACGTATTTGATCATTCTACTATTATCAAAGGTGCGTACACGGCCCCTTTCTTATTTTAACTGTTTTGGGGAGAAAACATGTGCAACAAACTATTTTAGATACATATCACTTGCATGAGTTATCTGTTTACATTATGTGAAAACATATCAACTTGAAAGTCCTTACACACCTCGAACCGTTTAGTTTGCTGTAATGCAAAGCGTGGTAGTTGGAAATAGATCTATTAGGTTTGACAAACCTCACCTGGTAGATGGGATCTACGCAGGTGTTTGACTGACCAAACACAATTTTTACTATTGTTGTGATAGACAATAGTGGCAAGGCGAAAACATGCTATAGCATGGCAACTAGTCAGCTTCGGTGTCGAACACGTATGTAAATAGTTTATATGACTAGCTATCATGACTGTGCATTTGTGATTATGTTATCTACAAACTTGTTATTCAAACTGATGTTTTGAACACTATGATTACTTAAAACCTGTGTTATGCACCAACCTTTGTGTTGACTTGATTTGCATGTTTTCTCAGGACGCTAAGGCGCGCGTAACAGCTGGCATGGACTAGGAAGATAGAGTCTCATGCATTATAAACTTTGAACATTTGAATTTGAATATTTCAGTATTTTGATTTGTAATGTTTTACTTATCAACAGTTTATTGGTTTCGATTTGAAACGCTTCCGCAACTTTTTGTAAACTCTGATTATTATGTTTTAAAGACCAACGTATGTTTTGAAATTCATATAGAGGTCTTCGCTATGTCTAATGATCTGAGATCCTGGTTTGTCACGTTCCCAAATGGTGTGATTCCGTTAGTTGAAATTTGGGGGTGTGACAGTTTTGCTTCTGGTCGCGGTACGCGACGGGTGGAAACCGACTTTAAATTGATAAGATCATCAGATTAACATTTCAGAAGCTATTTTCTTTCTTCCTCGAACTCAGACCTCCAAAATATGATCTTATCGAATTTTGATCATCAAAACCTTGATTTCAAGATGTAGAAACATCATAAACAAGCTGGGAATAATCGTTACAATATCGGATCATCAGTTTTCGATCGAAAATTCATCTGAACAGGTATTGATTCGATTTCTTCTACTAGTTTGATAATAGTTGGATTAGATTTAATATTGGATTATTATTTAGTGGTTATTATGGTTGATTGAGAATATTAGATGAGAATAAACCTACGGGTTGTTGTCATGATCAAGATTCTCTTGATATGTATGACATCATTTAAGAGGATATTAACACATATGAATGGATTAATGAGTTTTATGAGTATGTGTATAACCATGAAATTGGTATGATTATATACTATGTGATCATAGAACATGTGTGAATATTTATATAATCAAAAGGTTGTGGGTATGGAAAGAATTGAGAAAGGAAGCAAAGTAATGTTTTATGAAATTATGGGTGATATGATTGGGTATAAAGATTGATGTGAATTACCAAGGACATTGGTATGATTGAAAGAAAGTAAATGAGTGTTATGTGAATGAGAATAAGATAATGCATGAATGTCAAGTATGGGTGAAAGTGGCTAGGATAAGTCATGTGTGTAAAGACACGGTTTAATTTAACCACTAGCCCTATTAGGTTTATATAAGAATGCTTGAATTATGTGTTAAAGTAATAATGTTATACAGGTTATTAACAATTCCTAAAGCCGAGGCTAGTCGGGAATTTATTGTAAGTCGAGCTTTGAATTAAGGTGAGTTTTATGAGCCCTCTTTTACTATTTTAACATTTTAGGGCTGATATGCATGTTATAAAGTTATTTTAGGTAAATGATTGTTTTATCTGGCTACGGTCAGATAAGAGAATATGCTAAAGTAAAGAATGTTTCAAGTCGTAAAGTTAATGTATGAAAGTGACACTAACCTGATTAAGGTCAGGTAAAGAATGTTTTCAAGTAAAGAACGTTTTAAAGTAAATAATGCTTTAAGTCTCAACTACAGTTGAGAAGTAAATGATTTTAAGAACCTCAGCTGAGATGTCAAGGATGTTTTAAAGACTCAACTACGGTTGAGAAATGAATGATTTTAAAAGTCTCGGCCGAGGTTAATTAGAAAATGCGATTTTGAAGTCCCGGCTGCGGTTGGGCAAATGTTGAGCACTGCGGTGCGGATAATGATTTATGATTATAATGATTTATGATTATGATGGTTTAAATGATTTAAATCATGTTATGTATGAATGATGTATGTCAAGAAGTCTTGTACCGGTATGAGCCGTCAATTTCGGTTGATGGTTTAAAAAGTCCTGTGAAAGAACAGGCAGAAGTCCTGTGAAAGAACAGGAAAGAACAGGCATAAGTCCTATGAAAGAAAAGGCATAAGTCCTGTGAAAGAACAGGCCTGTCGACTGTGTGTCGCCAGTTGAGAAAGCATTATGCATGCATAACGTGTTGACTTCGGTCAACAGGACATGCTACATTTATGCACTGAATGATTGATGTTATGATGTCATGTATGTTATGTATATGAAATGTTTTATGTTTAATATGATTGAGACTGTTGACTTCGGTCGGCAGTGAAGGCTAATGTTTTATGTACAGTAAAGATTTTATTTTTGTGAAAAGTTAACTTAGAACTCACCAGCGAAAGCTGACTTGTTTTAGCATGCATGTCAGGTTGAACAAGTTAAGATAAGGACATGATGGCTTGTGGCATGGCATGAGGATTACCTATTCAAGAGCTGGCATTCCTGTTAAGACTAAATGTTATGTAATGATTTCCGCTGCTAAAATATACGATTATTCTATGGTTTAAGAGCTATGTTTTTGATGTTTAACCAACCGAGAGACTCCCGGGAACGGGGCCTCTCACTCTCAAATATAAAACTTGGAACATCATCTTTTAGACGTATTTTAAAAAGTATATCCCTGCACACACGTCATAAACTAGAACGTGAGTAGGTTTATAACATTGCACGCAATTGAAAGGTTGGCTACCAATCATCAATTGTTTTCAATCACAATCATTTTATATTAAATAAGGTTGTTTTTTAATTAAATTAGCCTATGCTGATTTGCCTTGGTGGTCAAAACATAGAAATTTTAGTACCATGTCTTGGGTTCGACCAAGTAGTGGTCAAAACCTTTTTTTTTTAGCTTTTTCTGGTTGTTTTCCTTTCTTTCTGTTTTCTATTTCTTTATTTCTCTTGAATTTTCTTATATTTTCATATTAAATAAATTTTATTATAAGTTTTATACCATAATATATGACGTATTTTATTAGTGTTTAAGTACTTAGGTACTAGCATGCTCCATCCAATCCTTGCACCTGAATTTGAGCCCATTTTCTTCAGTTTTTTTTTTCTTTTTCTCCTTAGATCTTTTTTTGTATTTTTATATTAAATAACCATACGAAGTATTTTATTAATTTTTTCAAATATGTTTATACTTAGTTATTATCACGCTGTGTAATCTATCCTTTTACTTGGTTTTGAGCTCACATCCCCACATGTATTTTTAAAAAAAAAATTGTCTTTTTTTTTAGTTTTTTATGGTTTTTCTTTATAAAACCCTATTGATTAATAACATTTTATTGAGTATGTTTGTTGTTTTTCTTTTTTTTTGATTTTCAAGATTATTTTATTTACAGCATCAATGATTCAATGTTAAGTCATGTTTATATCGCAACATGTGAGCATCATAAAACCAAGCGGTTGCAATTGAATACGTTGCTTTTTGAGCTTGATAATGTAATTGTCTATGCTTGCTATGTTTAGATTTGTTACTAATTTTTTTCGCAAATTTGTAGTTTCAATGTTAAATAATATTTACGCCACAATGTGAGACGCAACAATAATTTAACCACCACAATTTTGCAATCATCTTTTTGTGCTTAGTCATAATTATATAAACACTTCTTTTGTTTATATTTCATAAAAATAAGTCCTCCCTACGAAGCGAGGGTCCCACTTGCTGGTTTATATCCATAATCAAGATTATTCTCACTTCTTAGGAGGATGTGATTAGGTTTATATACTACACACAAAATCAATTAGAATTTTATATCGACATTATAACAGCAAGCAAATAACTCATAGAATTCCAACATAATGAAAAAAAAAAAGGGGATTCAAGTTCCTGATGATGCATAGCAAGAATCAAGGTTAAACTTAACAGAATGTGGCTAGGTTTTCACTTACAATCTACTACTATACATCAAGAATCGAATAGCAGAATGTGATTGGGTTTATATCATGAATTTAAGATTACATTTATGGAAAACAGTTTAGGTTTATTTCGAAAGCGAAGATTACACACAAAATCAATTAGGTTAGCACTTAATATCATGTGTATACCAAGAACCGACGCATAAATCGAGTTTGGATTGTTACCTTTTGAACGATAAATCGTAGGGAAACATAAATGGCGTCGGTTTTGTGATTTAGTGATGAAGCTGCGGACGAGATGTAACCGCCGGGGGAGTGATTTCTTCAAAAGCAGGGCCATTCTGCGTCGATTGATCAGGGCTGATTGAGTGAGAATGATTAATGAAAGTTATTGTAACACCCCGACCGATGGCGGAAACATCGGGGCGGCACAAAGTGTAGATTGTTCATAGCTTAGGGTATAAAGATGTAAATAATAATAACTAATCATTCAATGCAATATTAATTTAAGCATTCAATACATAGTCAAATAGATTCAAACCTAACTATTACATCATTCAAAATTCAAATTCAATCCCAAAACATAGTTCAAATTAAATAAACTAGATCCAAATCCCAATGAAAGCTAATTTCCATTTCCACCTGAAACATGTTAAAAATCAAGTGTCAACTCAAAGAGTTGGTGAGTTTCATAGGTTTTGACACTCAAACCAAAAAGGTTTAATAAAAATGATATAGATAATGATATATGTGAACTCTAAGCATAATGATCATAGTCAAAATGAACTAGCAAGTAAAGCAGATCAACAAATGATAACAAATGATGATTGACCTATGATTAGCATTACAAAAATGCTTAAGTAGTAAACTATCACCGCGGGCCTCCCCCGAAGGGTAAATCAAACAACGGTGGGATGGTCGGTCCAATAGATCTATCATAGTCACTAAAATGGATGTGATCAATGCCTATGCTTAGCTAAAGTTCACTAACTATAAGACCATTAGCTAAGTTCACAAGTAAATGAAATAAATAAGTTGCATGTTTCACCCCTAAAACAAAAATAGTAAAAGAGGGGCTATGAAGACTCACCTTAGTGTGTGAGCTAGCCTTTGCAATGTCTTGTCAAATATAGTTCAAATATGTCCAACACAAATTCAATGTTCACCTAAATAGTTCAATAGGCATATGTTTAACAAAACTATGTCATTCTATGGATCTAAGTTCTAAAAGGATCAACAGGTTCGATTTATTTTGAATAAACACAATTAGGTTTATTATGATTTAAATGAAAATAATAAAATATCTAAATTACAAATGTTGACTTTAAAGTACTTATTTATAAATTTAAATATTGCTTTAAAACAATTGATTTTTGATAATTTTTGCATAAACATATTTAAGTATTATGTTTATAACATTTAAAATAAATAAGAATAGGTTTATAAGTAAGAATAAATAAATAATTAAATAAATGAGATAAAGAATTGTTAATAAATAAATAGATAATTATCTAAATATATGAGATAAAGAGTTGTAAATAAGTAAATAAATAAATAACTAAATAAATGAGATAAATAGTTGTAGAACAATAAATAAATAATTAAATAAATAACTAAATAAATGAGATAAATATAAATAATTAAATAAATAAATAAATAACTAAATAAATGAGATAAAGAGTCGTAAATAAATAATTTAAATAAATAAGTCTATGAAACTTATTTATTTGTTTATGAAATTTTATAAAACTTCGTTAAGTTATTTTATCATTATAATTATATGTAATTGATTTAAATAAGAACATATAAATAAATAAATAGATAAATAATTCTATGACTAAATAAATAAATAATTAAATAAATAAATAAGTAAATAAATGAATAAATAAATTAATAATTTAAATGATCTAAGAAGTTATAAGTTTATAAACTTATTTATTTATGTAAATAATTAAAATAAGTAAATACATATTAATTTATTTAAATAAGTAAAAATAGATAAAATTGATAACAAAAGTTATAATTAAAATTTTAAGAATATAACATTTTTTTTAACAGATTAATATTTTATTTATAAAAATATTTTCTGGTTAATTAAAATATTTAAAATAAAATTTAACATCAAAAAAAATGGGTAAAAACCGGTTTTGGTTAGAAGGGTTTGAACCCGCGACCATCACACCCACACACATATGTATTAACCGCTTAGTCTAGACCTTGGTCTGCGAAAATGGTGGGTTTTTATTTCTTTTATCATGATCGGATTTGGAATCCCCAATTCAGAATCTTAACCGAACGAGCCCTAATCCTCTTTTGGTCTAAATTCGTTCGATTAGCAATCCGATAGCTTCGAAACTCTTGGGGTTAATGTTCGTAATGGAAAAACGAATAGAATGGTGTAATAAACACCTACCTTGGATTACTAGTGACTGGGTTTCAATCGATGAACAGGAGGCGCACGTAACCGAGGGTTCTTGACTTCCAATCGCGATGAATCAAGCTTGTGACTTCGTTCTTGTTATACAGAAAGTTTCGTGAAGGGTGAAAGATTATGTGTGCGAGATTAATTGAGTTTTTATACACGTTTAGACCGGATTCCATTAACGCGTTTTTCTTGATAATTTTGGTAATGGTTCTTGATTGATACGGTATTATTTCGATTAATAGCTGATTGGAATGATTAATGCGTTCGAATAGTTTCTAAAAATGATCGGATCGAGCTGGAATGAGTTGGAACCGCGTGAGAATGAAACGGGTTGCGTGGATGGGTTAACCGGGTCGACTGAGATCCATGGGTGGAGAAGATAGGATGTTTGAGGGTTGGGCATAAATGGTCCATCCTAATATTTCTTTTAATAGCAGTTTTAAAGTTATCAGATTTGCCCCCTTAACTTTTTAAAACAATGTTTTTAAATTGTTATAACATCTTTTATGATTTATTTAAATTCTATAGACTAATATAACTAAATTTGTTATATTTTTATGATATTTTAAATTAAAGAAAATTTTTTTACAATAAAAATTTCATTTATTTGTTAAAGTTATTTATTTATAATAAATTTCTAAATCTCATAAAAACTTAGTCGTTTAAAGATTTAAAAGTAAATTGTTTTTTTTTTTTGATTTGTATAATTATAAATAATTATACACACATAATTGCATATTAAATTATGTTTAAAGTTGCTTTTATCGTATGTATTTATACACACACACACACACATATATATATATATATGTATGTATGCATATAAACTCGTAGGTGAAAATATTTAAATGACGTCATATATTATTTAATAAATATAATTATTTATTACAAATTTACAGGAATGTTAAAGTGTCCCCTACTTTTAGAAATTTCGTCCCGAAATTAAGTAAAATTAAGTAGAACTGTAGTGAAGCTTAATATTTTTCAAGTTTAAAATGTGGAAGTTGATGAATGTTGTTAAGTTCAAATGGAAGTTCAAAGGATTAAAAATTTTTTTTTCTTTCGTTTTGACCCTTTGTTTGTGTCATGCGAAGATCTAGTGGAATGAAGAACGGACCGCTAAGGGGTTCTAGAAATATTGAGCCGTGAAACGAGCATCATGATCAATTATGATGCTGAAGACACACAATTAGAGGACTCGTGAATCCGTATGCTTTTTATTCGTAATAAGGTGAATAGAAAAAGGGGAAGTGAGTGTTTTGTCAAAGGTCATTACAATAAAGTCAAACAACAAACTTGGTTTCTAAATTAAAGTTCAACACCACCAGACATGCAAATTGCCTTACGTCAAGAAATTTGTTGAACTAGGAATATATTATTATGCAGATTGATTTAGGTTCATTTGCTATAAAATTTGATACGGCTCTTACGGTTGAGTGTATCCTCTACAACATTCGATTCTCGCAATCGAACTCGTTGAGCAATTTGCCTCAACGTAGTTGTCTCAGGTGTATTTATTTTATTATTATTTTTTTTTGTTAAGGATATGTTAAAGACACAATGTCTTCAATTCTTTAAGGTAAAGATGACAACATCAAGTTCGTGTTTTGTGTTGCTTCTTAGTATGAAACTGTGATTAATAGAAACCGCGTCAAATGATATGGTCGTAGATAACGTATTATGATGTTATCGTTTAGATGTACGTAAATTGTTGTATTGTATCTATGAGATCAAATTATTTGAGATGCTAATCTCATATGTTGATGTTCGATGTGAGACATAATATTCAAGAGTTTCATTTAATCATTTTAGGTTAACGATTGCTTAATTGGCTCAATATAAGAACTACTAAGACCCTTGATTTAGTATAAAAATATACACCAAGTCTTAGTATGCAAGAATACTTATAGCTCTAACTAAGATTTGTTCTTTTGATGATGACACTAAAATCTACAATCCTATCATTGATCAAGCTTTCGGTTCTACTCCCAATGTACTGTTGGTGCTTATATATAGGGTATACCGCAGCCAACCCACCACACCTCCAATACCTTGAAAGCATACCAATCGCCCAACAATATCATACAACATAAAATATTTCCCCTTTGTTTAATGTTCACACATAGTTCACCTTATAAGTATAGTTTGTAGTTTCAACCATATAGTTTTGACTAAGATCAGCTTTCTCAGTAATAACATTCAAATCTACCATCCTAACATTGGTCAAGCTTTCGATTCTACTCCCAATGTATTGGTGGTGCTTATATATAGGGTATACCGCAGCCAACCCACCACATCACCAATACTTTGAAAGCATACCGATCACCTACCAATACAATACAATACAACTGTTGGACTAAAAGAACCAATGAGCCTGATCAGAAAAATCTCTAAGTCTCACAGCATTACAACAACTGAAGAAGAACACAAAGGCTGATATTCAAAGGTGCTGAAGTCACAAGATCTGAAGAGATGTACAACAGCTGAAGTGTAAGTCGTCAGATGTTGTAGTGTGTAGTTAGTCTTCAGTAGTTTTCTTTCAGTATTTGTAAAGTCTGATGAGTAGTTTACTCATCAGATGTTTTAGTATTTTGTACTTCAGTAGTTTTGTTCTTCAGTAGTTGTAGAGTTTGTCTTCAGATGTTGAAGACATCCTCAGTAGTTTAGTTAATTTCAGTTGTTTTGTTTTGTCTGTTAGATGTCAACATCATGTGACATCATCAGACGTCATTGCCTTCTATATATAGGCAGTTGACATGATTGTAATGTAACAAAAGTTAATGATCTGAATGAGATATTCCTTTTTACAGAAAACTTTCTCTCTCTATAACAAACTTGCGTTACTGTTTGATTGAAATTGTTCTTACTTTACTTTTGCTAATTCTGTGTTGAATTCCGCTGCTATACTCTACTGATTTATCAATTGAGAACATCTGATCCTACAATTGGTATCAGAGCAGGTTAATCATTGATCGATTTCACAATTGATCTCTGAAACTGCTCAAATTTGTTCTCAAATTGAGTGAATTAGCTGATTAAGTAAGAATTTGTTATAGATCGAAGTTTTCTGTTAACTTCTGTTGATTTGCATTTCAATATCAATCTGTTTTGCATCAATTGATTGAGATTTGAATTAGTTTGTGTTAGATTGATTGAATCTGTGATCATGTCAACTCCGAACAATGATCCGCACAATACAGGCTCCGCAACCAAGCCTCCGATGCTTGTGCGGAGTGAGTACAACATATGGCAACGTAGAATGCTACATCACCTGTCGATTAACAGCGCAGGATGTTGGAAATCTGTTGTGCATGGACCATATAAACCCACAATCACTGATCCTGAAACTAAGATCATGATTCCGAAACCTGCTGATATGTATTCGGATGAGGACATTAAATTGTTTGAAATTGATGCTAAAGCTCATGGTATTCTGGCCATGGCTCTGCCTAATGAGATCTATTCTGGTTTGATGCATCATGATACTGCTCATGATCTCTGGGTTGCACTGAAAGAACAATTTGGTGGAACCGATGAGGTTTTAGCAAATACTAGAGAAATTCTGGCTCAGCAGTATGAGACATTTTCTCACCGAAAGGGTGAATCCTTGACTCAACAATTTGAGCGATTCTCATGTTTAATTTCTGAGTTAAAAATGGTTAAGCAAGAATACACTAACAGTCAGATGAATAACAGATTTCTCAGATCATTGCCTGAGAGATGGGACACTTATACAATTGTCCTACGCTCTAATGCTAATCTAGAAAGTCTATCTCTCACCCAATTACATGGGAAACTCTTAACTTTTGAGAGAGAGGTAGAACAAAAGAGAAAACTGTCTTCATCTGGAAAACTTGCTGATGATTTTGTTCCTGGTAACACTGCTTTACTTGGTCAGGAGTCAGAGTTTAATGGGTCTGAATGTTCTTATGATGAACATATTGACTTTTCTACTAACAATTCTGATCATGCTTTTGTGGGAGTTGAGGGTAATGCAGGAAGTTATAGTGACAACTTGTGTTTTGTGATGGATGATTTGAAAGGTATCCCGGATGATGATCTAGAGGAGATGGACATTTTAAGTCAAATGGCATTGATCAACATCAGATCACAAAAGTTTTATAAAAGAACAGGAAGGAAGTTCCCTGGATTATCTGGCAAGACTAAGGTTGGATTTGACAAAGGGAAATTGAGGTGCCATAAGTGTCATAGGCTTGGTCACTTTGCTAGGGAGTGCAAAACATCTGGTTCTAATCCTGCTGCACCTTTTGTGACCTTTCCAAGCAACAATTCCTCAGGCAAAGGACCACAATCTTCTGGTACTAGTCAACAGCAATTCTATCCAGCTCACTTTGTTCCACAAAATCCAATGCCCTATCCATATCCTTGCTTCTACATGCCTCAACCTCCTCACAATCCAGCATTAATCCCACCTCAATCCCCTGCTCTTCCTGAACCCAGCAAACCTCAATCAACTCAACAGTCTCAACAACAACAGCATCAGAGTTTCTTCACTCCTGGAGTTGTTGATTGGAGTAGCTTGCCTGATGACTTATCAGACTTCAACATGCAGCCTTTTTCTGAAACTGGTCCACATGGTGGAGACAATCCTTTTGGAAATCTGGCACTAATGGCTATTGATTCAACTGAAAATACCTGTCAATCTTCTTCAATATCTCAGGTATCTTCTGAATCAAAAGCTAAATTATGTTCAGAGTCATGCATTTCAGCATTTGCTTCCATTAGGGAAATCAATGTGGAACTGATTAATGAGAAATTTGAATTGGAAAAGGTTGTGGCTAAAAACAAAACTGAGTTTGAAAAAGCCTTAAATGAGAAAGAATCTGAAATTTATAAACTTAAATGCTTGTTGTCTGATGAAAAAGCTAGAGTGGAAGTCATGCTGGTAAAGCATAATGATCTAAAACAAACACTTGCAGCAACCCAAGTCAATTGTGAAAAATGGGTTGAGTCCTGTAAAGGGTTTGAAATGCTGTTGAGCAAACAGTCAGCTTCAAATGTTAAGTTTGGGATTGGTTACAATCACACTGGCCCCCCTGCTGATTATAAACCAAAAAGTCTTAACTGTGAATCTGATGGGGAGAGTGTGTACCAATCTACCAACTCTTCAGAAATGTCTGATTCTGCAGACATATCTGAAGAAGACTCAAATGTTTGCAAAGCTGCTGCTGAAAAGGTTGAGATTGAAACCTATTCTTATTCAATTGGGTGTACAAATGTCATTAAGGATGACACTTGTCAGGATAATGTCCTAGTTGAGATTAATCCTGATGAACATGTTTCAAATGTTTTAAACCTACACCTAATTGAGTCAGATGGGGATGGTGTTGGTGAAAATGATGCAAGAATTTTGATAAGTCAAAGTTATTCTTCAGCAGTTGTTGAAAAAGCTGATAATGCAACAACTGATGTTGGTAAATGTGTTGAGACACAAGTGCTGACGAATAACTCTTCAGATGTTGTCAAAACATCAGCTGTTGTCAATTTGACTACAAATACTGATGCCTCAGATGTTCTGATGAACAAACAATCTGTTTCTAAGTCATCAGTACTTGTAGACAATCACAAGGAAAGGAAGAAGAGGGTGCCTTGTGATATTTGTAGATTGTTTAATCATTCAACTGATGAATGCTGGTACAGAAAAGGTTCAAAATTCAATAAAATCAAAATAAAAACAAGAATATACTTAAAATGAAAAATGAATTCAGTTCCAAATTTGTACCAGAATCATCAGTTGTTTCAAAATCTGGAAAATCCTTACAAGGAAATACTTCAAGTAAATCCAAGAAAGGAAAAGAAATTGTTTCAGATTCAGGTAAACAACACTTGAAAGCATCTTATTTACTTAAAGACACAAAACTGATCAAAAAGAAAAATAAAAATTCAAGTTCTGTTGTGTCTGATGAAATCAAACTTTTAACTCAAAATCATAATCAACTGATGCTAATGATGCAACAACTGATAGGAAGGGTCAATATGGCAGAGGCATCTGTTGATTCATTTCATAAAAAGAAATCAAAATCAAAAGTCAAACCAAAAATTTCTGATAAGAATGCTTCAAGTGTTGCTTCAACTGATAATGTTAGTTCTGTTTCTTCAAATGTTAACAGACCCAAAACCAAAATGGTTTGGGTCCAAAAGTCTAACTGAGTGAGTTGTTGTATGCAGGGTCCTTCAGCATGCCAAAGTAGCATCTGGTATGTTGATAGTGGAGGATCCATGCATATGACTGGGAGCAGATCTCTTCTTCATAACTATTTCACTGGAAGGAGAGGATTTGTGTCCTTTGGTAATGATGCTAAGGGGTATATCATAGGTAAAGGTGTCGTCACTAATGGTGAGATTAGGTTTGATGATGTTAATCATGTTGAGAATCTTAAGTACAATCTGCTGAGTGTTAGTCAAATGTGTGATAAGGGTCATGTGTCTCTCTTCACTAAGCAAGATTGTAGGATTCTATCTTCTGATGTGATGCCTTTGATTGGCAAAGTGTTAGATGAGTACACACTTCTTAAGGCTAACAGAGTGGGAAAGGTCTATGCCTTTGATCTTTCTAAGAAAATCTCTGTCAAAGGTCATCCTTGTTTATTTTCTAAGGCCTCTTTCAAGGAATCTAATTTGTGGCATAGAAGATTAGGTCATGTAAACATCAAGAACATGAATCAATTGGTGAAACATGGTCTGGTTAGAGGTCTTCCTTTAAAGGATTTTAGCTGTGATGAAAACTGTTCTGCATGCTTGAAAGGAAAACAACACAAAGCATCTTTTCCTTCAATTGGGGATTCTAAATCCACTGGTTGCTTACAACTGTTGCACATGGATTTGTTTGGTCCAGTGCAGATAATGTCTATGGCAAAGAAGAAGTATTGTCTAGTTATTGTTGATGACTATTCAAAGTTTGTCTGGACCTTCTTCTTACACTCAAAAGGTGAGGTTGCCAAGGCTATTATCAATTTTGTGTTGTATGCTGAAAAGCAGTATTCTCTTTCTATCAAGTGTGTTAGGAGTGATAATGGCACTGAATTCAGAAATCATCTTCTTGATGAATTTTATCAGTCAAAGGGAATTCAGAGACAGTATAGCATTCCCAGAACTCCTGAACAGAATGGAGTTGTAGAAAGGAAGAATAGGACCCTGATTGAAGCTGCCAGAACAATGCTTGCTGATTCTGGTTTACCTCTCACATTCTGGGCAGAAGCTGTTAACACAGCTTGCTATGTGCAAAACAGAGTTTTAGTGAATCAAAGATGGTTGAAGACTCCATATGAAATCCTTCATTCTTTAACTCCTTTGATTTCCTTCTTCAGAGCTTTTGGATGTCCTTGTTACATTCTCAACACCAAAGATCAACTTACCAAGTTTGATTCCAAAGTTGATGCAGGATACTTTGTTGGATATTCTTCAACATGCAAGGCATATAGAGTGTTCAATTGTAGAACAAAGAGTGTAGAAGAAACTCTTCATGTCAAATTCAATGAATGTCCTAAAGATTCCATTCCTCAGAATCCTGCTGAGATGTTTGATCTGAATATCTTGCACCATAATTTTCATGATGAGAATAGTGGTGTAGAAGATGAAGTTCTTCCAGCTGATCCACCACCAGCTTCTACAGCAACATCACAAGGAATTTCAGATGATGAAGATCCAAGTACTCATTTGTTCAGATTCAGTGACAATATGTCCACATCTACAAAATCTGATGCTCCTCCTGCTTCAGCAATCCCACTCAATACAAATGCTGATGAAATTCTGAAATCCTCTCAATCATTTGAAATCCCAGCTGCTTTGTTCCCTGCATCATCTTCAACTGCAACATCTGATCCTCCAGCAAACACTTGCACTGATCTTATTCCATATCAAGAACTGAAGAATCATCCATTATCTCAAGTTCTTGGTGATATTTCAGCAGGTGTTTCAACTAGAAGTCAATTATCTAACTTTTGTCTTTATGCTCTCTTTGTCAGTCAACAAGAGCCAAAGAACTACCACATAGCACTTAGAGATATTGGCTGGGTGGAGGCAATGCAGTTGGAACTGTTGCAATTCAAGAAGCAACAGGTTTGGGAGCTGGTTTCTTTACCTCCAGGTAAGTGTGCAATAGGCACAAAATGGGTGTTTAGGAATAAAACAGATGAAAAAGGTCAAATCATTAAAAACAAAGCTAGACTGGTTGTACAGGGGTTCTGTCAGGAAGAAGGTATTGATTATGATGAAACTTTTGCCCCTGTAGCCAGATTAGAAGCAATTAGGCTGTTTTTAGCATATGCTGCCTTACATAAACTTAAAGTTTTTCAAATGGATGTCAAAAGTGCTTTCTTATATGGTCAAATAAAAGAGGAAGTGTATGTGTGTCAACCTCCAGGCTTTGAGGACAATAAACATCCTGATTGGGTGTACAAGCTTGATAAAGCTCTTTATGGGCTGAAACAAGCACCAAGAGCCTGGTATGACACATTATCCACTTTTCTTCTAAAAAATAATTTCACTAGAGGCTCCATTGATCAAACTTTATTCATAAAGAATGTAGGTCAGCATAAGCTACTTGTTCAAATTTATGTTGATGACATTATATTTGCTTCATCTGACCCAAAGTTGTGTGATGATTTCACTAAGCTTATGACTACAAATTTTGAAATGAGTGCAATGGGGGAGTTACAGTTTTTCTTGGGTCTTCAAATCAAACAAAAACCTGATGGAATTTTCATTCACCAATCAAAATACACAAAAGAGCTTTTAAAGAAATTTGATTTGCAAAACTGTAAGCCATGTTCCAACCCCATGAGCACCACCACACAACTTGATGCAGATCTGAAAGGTACTTCAGTGGATGAAACTCTTTATAGATGTATGATTGGATCTTTAATGTATCTAACTGCATCCAGGCCAGACATTATGTTTGCCACATGTGTTTGTGCTAGATTTCAGGCTGCACCCAAAGAGTCTCATTTAATTGCTGTGAAAAGAATTTTCAGATACTTGCAAGGTACTCAATTCCTGGGAATATGGTACTCCACTGGACAATCCTGCAAGCTGGTTGCTTTTTCAGATAGTGACTATGCAGGATGCAAACTCTCAAGAAAATCTACTTCTGGTGGGTGTCAGTTTCTAGGAAATTGCTTGGTTTCTTGGCAAAGTAAGAAGCAAACTTCTGTAGCCACCTCCACTGCTGAAGCTGAGTACATTGCTGCTGCAAGTTGCACTTCCCAAATTCTCTGGCTTCAGTCTCAACTTCTGGACTATGGCATCAAAGAACTGAAGACACCATTGTTAATG
Organism: Mikania micrantha; assembly: GCA_009363875.1. Classification (NCBI taxonomy): domain Eukaryota; kingdom Viridiplantae; phylum Streptophyta; class Magnoliopsida; order Asterales; family Asteraceae; genus Mikania; species Mikania micrantha. The sequence continues at coordinate 48,602,418 of CM018689.1, read as the reverse complement.
GATAGTGCTTCAGCTCTTTGTATTGTCAAGAATCCAGTTCAGCATTCTAGGACTAAACACATTGAGATCAGACATCACTTTATAAGAGATTGTTTTGAAAAAGGTCTGATTGATCCCAAATTTGTTCCTAGTGCTGATGAGCTTGCTGACATTTTTACTAAGCCTTTAGACACATCAACTTTTCAAAATTTAGTTCTAAGGCTTGGTATGTTGCAACTTGAATAGGTTAGTGTTTAAATGAATAAAATGTTAAATATCCTTTTAAAATTCCAAAAATATTTTTTCCTTTATCTTGACACATTTTGATATTTTCAGTACATACTGATACATATCAAAAGTACTGATTCAAGAACAGTTATGACCTTTTCTAATACTCTAAGTTACAAGTACTGATGAGTATTGATGTTCTAAGTACTGAAGGTCACATATTGTTCACAAGTTCTGATGAACAAAATTTCTACAAAGTTCTGATGAACAAATTGTGTACAAGTTCTGATGAACACATTGTTCACAAGTTCTGATGAACAAAATTTCTACAAAGTTCTGATGAACAAATTGTGTACAAGTTCTGATGAACACATTGTTCACAAGTTCTGATGAACAAAACTTCCACAACGTCTGATGAACACCTGTTGACAACACCTGATGAACAAAATTATCGACAACACCTGATGAGTAATTTTACTCTTCAGTTGTTTAAACCTCAGTTGTTTTCTCTATTTAACTCCACCTTCTACAGTTGTTTCATTATCACTTTCTCAGAACTTTTCATCTTTTTCAAAACCTATTTTCCCTCTTTCATCTCTGCTTCCATGGCTGCTCTTACTTTGAAACCGCGTCACAATTCGATTGCCTACTTGACCAAATCTTCATTCTGGTCCAAGTTTGATGAAGCAGTGGATTTGATGAACTCCTCTCAATTCAAAACTGCTTTTCTCATCAATCCAACTCTGTATGTTGAATCCATTCATCAGTTTTGGATGAATGTTGAACTGATAAATGTTGGAACTGGCGTCATCTCTCTTCGATCAACAGTCAATGGTCACAACGTGCATATCAGTCCCGCTGAGCTCAGGGATGTTCTTCAACTTGACGATGCCAACCTAGTTACTCAGTTCCCTAAAAGCGCCACTGACCTCTGTTTTACAAGTCATGAATACCAGGGCGACTTGAGTGACTCAACACTTTTCAAGAAGCACTTTAATGATCCAGAGCGTCTGATATTCCATATGATCAACATATGCCTGGCTCCGAAGTCTTCTTCATGGGATCAAATGTCATCTCGTTGGCAACAGGTATTGTACTCTATCCTCGAATCTCAAAAGCTAAATTTTTCTCAAATACTTTTTTCTGAATTAACTGAACATGCTGGTAAGCCTGTTTCATCTAGATGGTTACTCTATCCTCGTTTTATTATGGCCATCATAGAGAAACAGCTGCCACAAACAGGCCTTGTTGGTCAGGGGATCCCTGCTCCAGCAGTTTTGCTGGAAGTATATTCCCGACACAACTCTAACCTCACTTTAAAAGAGGCTGCCCGGAAGCTCAAACCCAAGCAAAGGGAACCCACAGCCTCATCCTCAAAATCCAAATCCAAAGTCCCCACTAAACCAAAGTCCTCTAAGCCCAAAAAGGCTGCTCAGGGAAATGAGTCCCCTGAGTCTGCCCATGCCTCACCAAGGCATGAACTGACCACTGGTAGTAGTCAACCAGTGGTTCAACAGACTCAACCGGCTCAAACCGCCCAGGTTTCCTCTCTACAGGATCCTGGTGCAACCTTTGTAGGGGACACCACATTACTAGAACCTCTTTCAGTTGAAAAGGTTTCTATTGAAAAGCACCAATCTCCCCGGGTGCATTCTCCTTCAAACCCAATTCTTATGGAAACCACTCCAAATAGCCCAACTTTTGTTATTGCCAACATCCTGGATCAGTTGAACACTCCTTCTCCCTCCCAGACACCTATCAATACTGGAAAAAGCTCCAACATTGAGGGAGAGGAACAAAGTGTCTCTGATAACCCAAAGGATCATGACTACAACCTCAGATCTCCTAGTGTGGAAAGAGAGATTCTGATATCTGACAAGGCTGCTACTTCATCACCTCCATCATTTGGAGTGATTGATAGTGGTAACATGGATAAGACCTTGTCAGAGGCAACAACCGATGAAGGGGTTAACCCTGAGGTTGGAAGTCCCCAGTACCAAGACAAAGGGGCACCTGAAACTGTTGAGCCACACTCAACTCAGGTAGATCCTGAGATTCTCAGGAGGTCAGATGATTTAGCTACGGCTACTGATGACCAAATAACACTTGCTGAGGTTCTAAAGAAGAACCAAATCCTTGAGGCTGAGGTCTGTAGACTCAATGAGCTACTCACCAAAATGTCCAAGGACAAAAGTCCATCTTCCCCACTTACCCCACAGATGGCACCTTCTCATTCTGAAGGTCACCCAAACACTTCAACCACAAATATCCAATTTGACAAGCCACCAGCCACTGCTTCAGGCACTAATCCTTTGGGTTTTAGCCCCCCAGAGGCATTAGCTGCTGCCTTTCTACAAATCCTCCCTCTCATCACTCCAGTCCTAAAAACAATTATTATTCAAGCCCTTGATGAGAGGTTACCTTCCAAATCCCATATTCAGCAGATGGTTGATGAGGCTGTGACTGCCAGACTTGCCACTCTACATACTCCTTCTTCCCCTGCAGCCAAAAAGGGGGAGTTAGGTACTGAATCAGTCACTTCAGCTTCCAAAAGGCCAAGGTCTGAAGAGGTTGTTTCTGAAAGGTCTCCTGTTATTCAAGTAACTTATAAGAGACAGAGGAAGAATAAACCTGTTGAGGTTATCAACAGAGCTGATGTGGAAGTTGAGCAGGAAATGGTTGATAAAGAGATTGAAGCAAGTGCTGAACAAGTGGAAGCCACAACATCTGAAGTTCAAGCACAAGCTACAACCTCTGAAGTTCAAGCACAAGCTACAACCTCTGAAGTTCAAGTACAAGCTACAACTTCTGATGCACAAGACACTGAACTAGAGGGGGTTCAAATTCCAGAGGTTCAGACTCAGGTTGAGACTCAGGTTGTTGAGGTAAGGGCTCCTCCAAAGAAGAGAAGGCAACTCAAAATTCAAGAAGAAGAAAGTTCTGATGAAGAAGACAGGTTGCCTATCTCTACAGTTATCAAGTCAAAAGTTCAAAAGCCTGCAACACCAACAACTGGGTTGGATCAAGCCATTCAAAAGAAGAAAGTAACTCTACCTGCCAAATATGTGCCTGAGAAGTCATTGGTTTTTGGTCAACAACCAAAAATCACACCTGAGGATAGGATGTTAGCAGTTAAAGTGAAACTTGAAGAAGAAGAGAATCAAAGGGTGCATGATGAGCAAATCCTAAAGTTGGTTGACAAAGATTATCCTCAGACATCAACTATTACTGCAATGAAGAAAGAAGCTCAAAGGTTGTATGCTCTAAGGTTCACATACCAGTATAGGAAGGAACAGATTAGAATGTGGCCTGATCCAAGAATAATTCACAGGATCCACAAGAGAGAGGCTCCAGCAGCTTATGCCAGAAGGATCAAAAGGGTATTAAGTGCTGAAATTATGCTGGGATCAGTACTTGATCCTTGGGAGATAATAAATGACTTCAAGAGTGTGTACAACTCGGGTTCAAAGGCTCCAAATTTCTTAGAAAACAAAATGATCAAGAAAGGATTGGTATACAAGAAACTTGAACATGTTCTGCAAGCTGAGCTTTATCTGTTTCTGGAAGGAAAGCATCCAGATGAGTTTGTCTACAGAGAGATAACTAAAGTAGAGCTGAATGATGGGACAACGGCCAGGTACTTGTCTGAGTATTATGGACCTGAGTCTTTCTTCGAAGGTGAACCTGAAAGACTGACTCCAGAAGAGAAGATGTTACTACTTGAAGCTTTTGTCAGGGAGTCTTTCAGGTTAGTATACAATCAATAGCTTCAATGAGAGGGGTTAATGCTCATAGTCCATTTCCCCAATGGAGTTCCCTCTCATATTTTGATTGTTAGAATTTTTTTGGAAGCTGTTGGTTATCAGGCTTATACTTTAATTGGTCATTTTGATACTGATCTCAAAAGAAAAAGACATATCTTTCTGCCTGGGAATAAATAAGTGAGACCTTAAATAAGTTAGAGGTTTTTGGCTGCATTGGTTCAGGGGGAGTTTGTTGGACTAAAAGAACCAATGAGCCTGATCAGAAAAATCTCTAAGTCTCACAGCATTACAACAACTGAAGAAGAACACAAAGGCTGATATTCAAAGGTGCTGAAGTCACAAGATCTGAAGAGATGTACAACAGCTGAAGTGTAAGTCGTCAGATGTTGTAGTGTGTAGTTAGTCTTCAGTAGTTTTCTTTCAGTATTTGTAAAGTCTGATGAGTAGTTTACTCATCAGATGTTTTAGTATTTTGTACTTCAGTAGTTTTGTTCTTCAGTAGTTGTAGAGTTTGTCTTCAGATGTTGAAGACATCCTCAGTAGTTTAGTTAATTTCAGTTGTTTTGTTTTGTCTGTTAGATGTCAACATCATGTGACATCATCAGACGTCATTGCCTTCTATATATAGGCAGTTGACATGATTGTAATGTAACAAAAGTTAATGATCTGAATGAGATATTCCTTTTTACAGAAAACTTTCTCTCTCTATAACAAACTTGCGTTACTGTTTGATTGAAATTGTTCTTACTTTACTTTTGCTAATTCTGTGTTGAATTCCGCTGCTATACTCTACTGATTTATCAATTGAGAACATCTGATCCTACAACAACACAACATAAAAATGTTTCACCTTTGATGTTTACATGTAGTTATCCATATAGGTATAGTTCATAGTTTTCATCATTCATCAGTTGTGTCCTTTGTCTCGCATTCGTAGGATTTACATGTACTGCAAATTTACGTTTCGTGTGCACCCGTAACGGAAATTTGCTTTGCACGTTTACCCTACTTGCTGGTTATGGGACACAACTGGGTGGATACAAGATCCATTAATGAGGTGTGATTCCTAGAGTTCATTATACAACCAAATACAAAATAGCTAATGTCGAACTATCAAATCTAGTTTGTATTCAACCAAGTAAAAGCTCGAAGTTATAAAACTACAAAATTTTATTAGCACGGAAATCAAGTAACGCAATGTCATAACAATCATTGATCAAAAACACATCATTCAACATCTTGATTTGGTTGAGCATCTTGGACCATTAGTTGGTAAGTTCTAGCTCGAGCAACTCTTTGGTTATTTCCCACTAGTCGAGGGCATCGGTCTCGAAGGTGATTAGGGTCACCACATTCGTAGCATACCCTTCCATTGGCTTGTGCAGGATTTGCGGGTGCAAGTTGTTGTTGATTCATTGGTTGAACTTGTTGCCCTTGCTGGCCAAGTGGCCCATGTCGACAATAGTTTGCAAGGTGGCCATACATTCCACAGTTCGTGCAAATTCTGCAAGGTTGAGTAGTGGGGTGATGATATCTGCAAGTGTTGCAGAGCGGATTTGGCCCCACATATGGTTTGGTATTTGGCTTTGGGGCTTGTTGGTTTACTGGTGCAGCAGGGGTCACCACCGCAAAGTTATTGGCCTTTCGCTTTCGATGGTTGAACTTTGAAGAGTTTGAGGTTTCAGTTTTGACCTCCTTTGAGAGTTCATTAGTGGTTGACTTGGATTCAACCTTCTTGGCACCCTTCCTTGTCAAAGTACCATCCTTAACATGATTATCAGTTAAGGTTGCAGAAAGTCTGATTGCCTCTTCAAGAGTGGTAGGATTGCTACCATAGACAGTATCTTGAATTTGCATAGAAAGGCCACCAATGTACTTTTCAATGGCCCGAGATAAAGGAGTGACCAAGTGTGGCACTAGTAGACTAAGTTCATGATAACGGGTCGTATAAGCAAGGTTCTCCCCACTGTCTTGCTTGAGATCCCAAAACTCAGCTTCAAGCTTCCTCATTTCGTTGCGAGGACAGAATTCGTTAGTCATAAGTTGCTTGACCTCAGTCCAAGTCAAAGCAAGTGCAGCATCCGAACCCCTAGTTCGTTTCTCACCATTCCACCAAGTCAGTGCCCTTTTTTGAAAGACACTAGTGGCATATCGAACCTTAAGGTTCTCAGGACAGTCCGAATGGATAAATGTGCTCTCTATACTTTCGAACCATTAAAGGAGTCCAGTTGCTCCTTCAGTGCCAACAAACTTAGTGGGGTTACATGAATTGAAGTGCTTGAAAGTGCAAGTTGGGTTTGCACCCCCACCATTACCATTGTTTTGAACTGGGTTCACATTAGCAGCTTGATTGAGTTGGGTCATCAAAGTGGGTAACACAACAGCCACTTGTTGAGAGATGATCTGGGCCAACTCTTGGATAGTAGGGTTCGGATTGTTGGTGTTATTTGTGTTGGTGTTGGTGTCATTGGTGTTGTTGGTGTTTCTGCGAGTACGACGAATAGGCATGATTCTACAAGAGTTCAATTGAAGAGAGTTAGAATTTATATAACTCAAAGAGTTCAAATAAGAAATAGATAGTTCAAATGAAAGTTCAATCACAAAGCAATATTTGGATTGTATTCCTAAAGGAATACTTTTGACAGGTCAAAGTGTTTAAGTTCATCTTAACTTTCAGAAAGACATACTTTAGCCTATAGGTTCATACTCACTCCAAGGGTTCCCAGGAAAGCATAACAGATCCATCGGTTGATTTGGATTTATACGAAATGCTTTCCTAGACAGAACTCTCCAAAGTACAGGTATTCCCCCTTCCAGATTGTATGTGTTTCCTAATCATTAGAATGAACCTAAAGACTATTGACGGGATTCAAGATTAGATTTAGAAGTCTAAGATCATTCCTAGTAATGACGATCCTCGTTCAAGTCGTAAGAAAGGGGTCGAGAAGTTTTGAACCTTAATGTCTAGTGTGTGCATACTAAGGTATCCTAAACTAGGTTCAATTATTTGACCTATCAAACAATTAGTCACATAATCAAGTATGACCTATTATAGCAACTAAGAGTTCAAATAACAGTTCATGGCCTAGTATGGCAACTAGAGGGTCCAAATAACAGTTCATGACCTATGAGTTCAAACTAAGGCATCCTATGGTTATAGTCTAGGTCATCTAGTTCAAATAACCTAATTCTCTATAACCCAGGCTCTGATACCAATCTGTAACACCCCGACCGATGGCGGAAACATCGGGGCGGCACAAAGTGTAGATTGTTCATAGCTTAGGGTATAAAGATGTAAATAATAATAACTAATCATTCAATGCAATATTAATTTAAGCATTCAATACATAGTCAAATAGATTCAAACCTAACTATTACATCATTCAAAATTCAAATTCAATCCCAAAACATAGTTCAAATTAAATAAACTAGATCCAAATCCCAATGAAAGCTAATTTCCATTTCCACCTGAAACATGTTAAAAATCAAGTGTCAACTCAAAGAGTTGGTGAGTTTCATAGGTTTTGACACTCAAACCAAAAAGGTTTAATGAAAATGATATAGATAATGATATATGTGAACTCTAAGCATAATGATCATAGTCAAAATGAACTAGCAAGTAAAGCAGATCAACAAATGATAACAAATGATGATTGACCTATGATTAGCATTACAAAAATGCTTAAGTAGTAAACTATCACCGCGGGCCTCCCCCGAAGGGTAAATCAAACAACGGTGGGATGGTCGGTCCAATAGATCTATCATAGTCACTAAAATGGATGTGATCAATGCCTATGCTTAGCTAAAGTTCACTAACTATAAGGCCATTAGCTAAGTTCACAAGTAAATGAAATAAATAAGTTGCATGTTTCACCCCTAAAACAAAAATAGTAAAAGAGGGGCTATGAAGACTCACCTTAGTGTGTGAGCTAGCCTTTGCAATGTCTTGTCAAATATAGTTCAAATATGTCCAACACAAATTCAATGTTCACCTAAATAGTTCAATAGGCACATGTTTAACAAAACTATGTCATTCTATGGATCTAAGTTCTAAAAGGATCAACAGGTTCGATTTATTTTGAATAAACACAATTAGGTTTATTATGATTTAAATGAAAATAATAAAATATCTAAATTACAAATGTTGACTTTAAAGTACTTATTTATAAATTTAAATATTGCTTTAAAACAATTTATTTTTGATAATTTTTGCATAAACATATTTAAGTATTATGTTTATAACATTTAAAATAAATAAGAATAGGTTTATAAGTAAGAATAAATAAATAATTAAATAAATGAGATAAAGAATTGTTAATAAATAAATAGATAATTATCTAAATATATGAGATAAAGAGTTGTAAATAAGTAAATAAATAAATAACTAAATAAATGAGATAAATAGTTGTAGAACAATAAATAAATAATTAAATAAATAACTAAATAAATGAGATAAATATAAATAATTAAATAAATAAATAAATAACTAAATAAATGAAATAAAGAGTCGTAAATAAATAATTTAAATAAATAAGTCTATGAAACTTATTTATTTGTTTATGAAATTTTATAAAACTTCGTTAAGTTATTTTATCATTATAATTATATGTAATTGATTTAAATAAGAACATATAAATAAATAAATAGATAAATAATTCTATGACTAAATAAATAAATAATTAAATAAATAAATAAGTAAATAAATGAATAAATAAATTAATAATTTAAATGATCTAAGAAGTTATAAGTTTATAAACTTATTTATTTATGTAAATAATTAAAATAAGTAAATACATATTAATTTATTTAAATAAGTAAAAATAGATAAAATTGATAACAAAAGTTATAATTAAAATTTTAAGAATATAACATTTTTTTTAACAGATTAATATTTTATTTATAAAAATATTTTCTGGTTAATTAAAATATTTAAAATAAAATTTAACATCAAAAAAAATGGGTAAAAACCGGTTTTGGTTAGAAGGGTTTGAACCCGCGACCATCACACCCACACACATATGTATTAACCGCTTAGTCTAGACCTTGGTCTGCGAAAATGGTGGGTTTTTATTTCTTTTATCATGATCGGATTTGGAATCCCCAATTCAGAATCTTAACCGAACGAGCCCTAATCCTCTTTTGGTCTAAATTCGTTCGATTAGCAATCCGATAGCTTCGAAACTCTTGGGGTTAATGTTCGTAATGGAAAAACGAATAGAATGGTGTGATAAACACCTACCTTGGATTACTAGTGACTGGGTTTCAATCGATGAACAGGAGGCGCACGTAACCGAGGGTTCTTGACTTCCAATCGCGATGAATCAAGCTTGTGACTTCGTTCTTGTTATACAGAAAGTTTCGTGAAGGGTGAAAGATTATGTGTGCGAGATTAATTGAGTTTTTATACACGTTTAGACCGGATTCCATTAACGCGTTTTTCTTGATAATTTTGGTAATGGTTCTTGATTGATACGGTATTATTTCGATTAATAGCTGATTGGAATGATTAATGCGTTCGAATAGTTTCTAAAAATGATCGGATCGAGCTGGAATGAGTTGGAACCGCGTGAGAATGAAACGGGTTGCGTGGATGGGTTAACCGGGTCGACTGAGATCCATGGGTGGAGAAGATAGGATGTTTGAGGGTTGGGCATAAATGGTCCATCCTAATATTTCTTTTAATAGCAGTTTTAAAGTTATCAGATTTGCCCCCTTAACTTTTTAAAACAATGTTTTTAAATTGTTATAACATCTTTTATGATTTATTTAAATTCTATAGACTAATATAACTAAATTTGTTATATTTTTATGATATTTTAAATTAAAGAAAATTTTTTTATAATAAAAATTTCATTTATTTGTTAAAGTTATTTATTTATAATAAATTTCTAAATCTTATAAAAACTTAGTCGTTTAAAGATTTAAAAGTAAATTGTTTTTTTTTTTTGATTTGTATAATTATAAATAATTATCCACACATAATTGCATATTAAATTATGTTTAAAGTTGCTTTTATCGTATGTATTTATACACACACATATATATATATATATATGTATGTATGTATGCATATAAACTCGTAGGTGAAAATATTTAAATGACGTCATATATTATTTAATAAATATAATTATTTATTACAAATTTACAGGAATGTGACAGTTATGGTTACGCAATGGCATATATATAATGTGACCTAATATCTTGCATCACATAGTACCCGGAGGGAGTCCGTCAAATTAACAAAATCTATCGCAAGTGACGTGTCAATTTGATTTTTTACGAGCGGTATATGCATTAGGGCTGTATAAAAGGCTCGAATCTCGGATTCGGCTTGTAACTCGTTCGGATAAAACTCGGCTTGAATAAAACTCGTTTGTAACCGAGCCGAGTCTGAGCTAGGGATAACAGTTTGCTTGAACTTATTAATTTTGTTTACGATACCAAAATTTAACTATCCCAAATGCTGAAACTCTTTCTAGAAAAGCTATCGTTTGCGCCAAGATCTCAATATGAACAACCAATTGAAGATTTGAAGAATATGAATTTTGAATAGAACATACATATGAAAATCTTGATGATCGATTGTATTGTTTACAGACACACATATGGGTATATATAACCCTAGACTAGTTTTACATATTACACTTTAACCCTTCTTATATATATTACATATTTAAACACAAACATTACTTTAACCTATTTACACAATAGACCCATGAACTTTCGCAAACTTGGTTTTAACAATTATGTCTAACAGATACAGAGCCTCTCTACCCATCTGAATATCTCAACCTGCTGAATTTTAACGGGTTACCACCACATCAAATAGACCTTAAAGTAAATGCACCTGTAATCCTTCTGATTAACATTAATATAACTTTAGGCCTATGTAATGGCACGAGACTAAAATTGTTACACAAACACTGCCTAGAGTTATCGAGGCCCAAATAATAACATGAAAATCAATAGGATATTGAGTGTATATACCACGAATAACTCTTACCCACACTGACAAAGAGCTGCCATTTACTGTCAAACGAAACCAATTCCCTTTAAAATTATGCTATGCTATATATGAGTCCTATGACAATTAACAAAAGTCAAGGACAATCTCTTAACCAAATTGGCATCTATCTTCCTGAGCCAGTGTTTAGTCATGGTCAACTATATCTTGCCCTCTCACAAGCAACCTCCCCAAGATCCATAAAAATCGTTGTTATTCCACCAAAAAAAAAAGGAATCATCTAACGTAACAAAAAATATTGTCTACTCTGAATGATGGCATCAATAATCAAGAACCCTCGATTATGTAATTCAGCATATTAAATTATGATTGTCTTCGTATATTATTTAATCTAGCTGGTCATACGTTTATACAAATCACATACTATACCTCCTTTGTGATTTTATGAACGAAAGTATGTCGATAAAGTTTGTTTACTAATAACATATTTTGGACTAATACATTTTGTAGATATATAATACCATTGTATGATTCATTGTTGTTACATAACTATAATTCCACCATGTTTAATACGGTAAACGTGATACACATTTACCTATATTATAAGTCTACTTCTCTTGCAAGTTACCAGCTAATTAAGTAAAGAAAACTAAACAATGTCTGCCAACAAAATCTCAGAGATAAACCCAGGGGCGTAGCTTAGTGAAGACCGGGGGTGGGGGCGACCGCTCCCTTGTTTTTTCGTGTAATAGTATATATTTTCTGAGACATGGTGTAAAATTTTTTAAAAACCTTAATTTCACCTCTAAAAAAAATTATTCCGCTCCTCCTAGAGTTTTGGTCAAGCTCCGCCACTGGATAAACCCTTGTGTCCCACCCCTTCCACTTGAGATCAGAGTCCTTTGAAAATGGGTACCTTACGTGGGAAAAAATGAGAGAGAACACGAAGTATGCTACCTGTTTGTATATATAAATGTAAGATGCGTAATACATCCTACACTATCATATAATGTTACAACAACTATATTAATATTTTTCTTAATTAAATACAGGGTAACGCAATTGAAGCAGCAACGGACATTACCAAAGAAAGGCATTTCAACTCAATTATTAATATTGGCTCAACCTACACAATAGACAAATACATTGCCATTCCATCCTGTACATACATGTTGGTTGTCTCACATCAAACATCCTTAAGAATGGGCAACCGCACAACTTTTGCTCCACTTCTCAAAGAAAGTCTTCCAATGTACTACTACGTGTTTGCTACGTATGAAGATTTATCAAGAAGAATGGAATTCCTAAGGCTGCTGACTGGTATATATATCTAAAATCTATACATTATAATAAAAGAGTAAATTTTTGTCACATGTCACCTTCACACACCACTATATGCCATATGTCACCTTCTCACACTACTATTGACATTTGTCAATTTCTTATCAATCCACTGAATTCTCTCTCCTATTAAATAATATATATAATCTCTCTATTATTAAATAAGTTATTTCTTTTATTAAATAATTATAATACTAATAACTAATATATTATTTATCTTTTTATAATAAAATACACTTGTAATTTTTATAAAATACAACAAAATTTTATAAAATCAAAATTTTTTAAAGCAAGAAGTATTTTATTTTCAAAAAAACAAAATTTATGTAAAAAAAAAGTTATCTTATAAAATGATTTTTTTTTAAATATACCATAAAATGAGCTTTTGAACAATGAAATTTTTATAAAAAATGACATTTTTTTAATTTATTTAAAACTGGAATAATAAAAATGATAGAGAAAGTTACACTTTTGTTATGTTATGTTTAACGCTATTTTTAAATTGGGTTGTTTAACACTAATAATTACAAAAAATATAAATTATATAATTGATTTATAAAAGTTAGTTTTTAATATAATACAAACCGAAGTTTTTACGTCATTTATTTCAAAAATATCAATTGGTATACATCATAAGTTCATATATCATTTGTATAGTGATTAAAATTTTTAATTATATATTTATTACTTAAAATATTTGTTAGTATGTCAAATATCGTTTTATAATTGCTAAATTTTCATTAATAATTATTTAATACTTTATATTAAACTCGTGTAACACACGTGTTAATAACCTAGTTTATAATATAATAAAAGTTGTTCTTTTATCCTGCTACTAGCGATATAGAATTAAATAATATTATTATTATTAACACTTTAACACTCAAATGTTATCATTTTAAAATTCACAACTCTGAGATAGAATTCACTAGTAAATTATATAAGACAGTGCCTTTACTTTATCTATATCAACATAAACATAAGGTAACCTTATCTTTGTTATGCAGATTATATCGACCGGATGCAAAACATATCGCCGGATACACTAAGAGCAACAAGAAGACTGTGAAAACTAATGATTCAAGACAGCTAGTAATTCCTTTAAACACTATAATAAACTTACATTATCAATTACTATAGAAATATTCTAACAACTTATCAGGGCAAATAACATTGAAATCACCCTTCGGGGAGAAAAGGCTGATGCTATAGGGCACGATATCTCACCAGGAAATATTCTAGCTATTACCTTTGCATTAGTCACTGAGTTCAGAGGTTTCCACCATTACTAATAACTAAATATTATATGCTACCAAAAAAAGGGGGAAAAATATGCAATTGATGAAACATATTTTCCACTATAGGTGTGCTTCAACTTGAATCAACAAATGCTACTGCAATAGCTGTCAATCCTGCAATACCAGAGCTCCAAATGTATCTGGATAGGTAAGCTTTGCATAGCAAAAAACATGTTGTCAATAATTTTGTATGTTGTATAGATTCACATGTGCTGCAGCAATCGTTGATATACCAGCAAGCATAACTTGGTTTTATGTCAACTGCTTAGAAAGTGGCTGCTCAAACAAAGCTTGTCCGCGCAGGAAGCCTCATTTGTATGTGAGGATCACGGAATACTCTCCGATCCGATATTGATGTATGTCACAAATATTTTTGAAATGCATATTACCAGGAACATATAAATAAACAAATACATATGCAGGTATTATGTTAACACACTTATAAAGGATCAAACTGGCACGACCAATGTTGTATTTTTCAATGAGGCGATGACCGAGATGTTAAATATAAGCTGCAAAGACATGATTATGATACACGGGCACAGAAATTCCAAAATGCTACCTTCGCAATCCAAAATGTCATTGTTCAAAGAAAACTTCTGCACGTTAACCTCAAAAAAGACGGGTCCATATTCGTCAACAGAGTTGAAAACGCTCAAGCAAATATCTCCAACAACACCAGACCCTAAACATTGTACATATACATCCACCGGTATATTTTACGTTTCCATATCTATTCTAAAACATAACATTAAAAATAAAATATGTAACATACAATTTTGTTCAACAACTGCAGAAACATCATCCAAAAAGTCCAAATACTAGAAGAACAGACACATGATACAACCATCCTAACATAAGTAGATGATCGTAGTTTTTGACTTACCATGTTTTTGTCTGTGATTACCATGTTTTTGTCTATGATAATCTACATGTAGATATAAATTTTGTTGTAATTGGTTGTATCAAACAGATATATATACTCGTATGTATATATATGTGTGTAAATTCCTTTTGTCTCCCCACGCCGCGAAGCGCGGGTACCTTACCTAATATAAACTTAATTTTAAAGGTCGGTGGCACAACTTTTGAGTATATATTGCAGATCTTTATACAATAAAATATACAACATTCGAAATGTATTAACAATTGCCAACTTGGATGAGTTGGCTGGAGGTTTTAGTTTGGAACGAAGGGTCAAATGTTCAACTCACCGTGCCTCCAAGTTTTTTCCCAAAGTAATTACATACATACATATAGAGAGAGAAAAGACAAAATGAAAAACCTTCTTAGTGTGAAAATCATGTAAAAAACGTTTTTTTTTTTAATTTTTTTACAAGTTTTTAACATTATTTGGCACATTTTTATAAAAAAATAAAAAAGTGCCGAGTAAATATTTTTTAAAAAAATATTTTATAAACCCACGTAAAGCACATGTAACACTGCTCAGATGTTACGTATGTTTTACATGGTTTTATAA
Organism: Mikania micrantha; assembly: GCA_009363875.1. Taxonomy (NCBI): domain Eukaryota; kingdom Viridiplantae; phylum Streptophyta; class Magnoliopsida; order Asterales; family Asteraceae; genus Mikania; species Mikania micrantha. Next base: position 48,587,364 of record CM018689.1, on the reverse strand, counting down.
AATATATTTTTTTAAAAAATAACTGCTCGGCTTTTTTTTTAATTTTTTTTATAAAAATGTGCCAAATAATGTAACAAACCTGTAAAAAAATTCAATAAAAAAACGTTTTTTTACATGATTTTTATATGGTTTTCATAGTTTTCACACTAAGGAGAGGTTTTCAAATTATCTATACCCTATATATCTGTGTGTGTGAAACTCAATAAAATCTTAAACCTTTTTTATATTCTAAAATCTTAAACCTTATTTTAACTCCTCATTTGAAATCATAAAAATAAACATGTGGTTTATATTAAATCACATTGTAATTAATTATTTAATTTAAACCTCCATGCGAACCATGTATTACTTTTCACGATTTCAAATTGATCACTCAAATAAGATTTAAGTGTTTTCTTTTTAAATAATGTTTAAACAAACATAATTATTTTAAAAATATAGCATTTGGCTTTAATGTTTGTTCATTAGATTTTAGTTAAAAAAAGTTAAAAGAATAAAAAAAACCCTGTCCGACCAGTAAACCAGCTCAATCGCCAATTTTTTTCCCTTTATTTTTATAAAATTTGTTTTCTTTCTTATCTTCTATCCTTTTCTTTTAGCGTTTTGAGTTTTAAAGTTTAAAATTTATCCATTATAGTATATGTAATCTAATTAACCTTGTACATTTATTCGTTATTTTATAAAAATAATCATGGTTTATATCAGCTAATTTAGTACAATGAAAATTGAGGCCTACACCAACTAAAAAACATATATACCCTTATGTAATTATTTTTTATTCATGTTTCAATATATATAACCAAGTCTTCATATGCACAAACGTTTCTTTTATGTATTTAACCAATCTAATGTCATAAAAGCAACGCGAATCATAAATTTTGTAAAACACACAACATTGTGCGATGTCACTTTTGAGTTTTAATTAATTTTTTCTTTTAAATTATTTTCTTAAAATTCTTATATCACAACATAGCATATTTGAATTTTCCATCTACGTTCAAAGTAAAACACGCAAGTTTCAATCGTAATGAGTAATGACCCACCGTAAAGCGCGGGTAAGTTACTAGTTTAGTTAAAAACTCTTTATAATCCTCATCATTTACTTTAATAATACAACTATCTTAAACAAAAACTATAAAAATATTAGATTACTTGTTTAAACATTCAAATACCTGTTTTAAGATTACAAATAATTCAATTTTTCATTAAGTTCAAAAACACAATTTAATTGGCGATATTTAGTTTAATAAAACTTGTATAAAAAGTGAAATGTTGGAAAATTAATGCGATGCTATGGTTTGTGAGCCTGGAGTGTGGCTCTTTCGTAATTTTGTGTTTTTTAACTTTGTGCGCCACTACAAGAAATAAAACCCACAGTGAAGAGTAAGCATAATTGACTACTACAAAATAAGTTGAACAAAATAAAAGAATGAAAGTTGAACAAAATAATAACTAAGCTAAAAGTTGAACATAATAGAAAATAAGTCCCAGTAGCACAGCAGAATCAACAACCTGTACATTCACAAAGGTTGTTATTCTTTAAGACAATAAGCTACAAAAAATCAACATCACATTACCAGTCACAAAATCAGCAGAAAGAAATAAACACATAAAATCAGAAACTATTTCATTAAAACAGTAAATTAAATTGACAGCAACCAATTGATCCCATAATCAAGTAATTCTTTTTTTCTTTTTTTAGAGTTAAATGCCAAAATAGTCCCTGTGTTTATATCAAAAATGTTATTTTAGTCCCTAAATAAAATTTGTTGCCGTTTTAATCCTTGTTTTTTAATTTAGTTGTCGATATAGTCCTTCGTCTAAATTTTTGTTACCATTTTAATCCTTGTGTTTGAAATTTAATTGCCAATATAGTCCCTAAAATGGCAACTAGAAGAACTATATTGGCAACTAAATTAAAACACAAGGAGTAAAATGGCAACAAATTTTATTTAGGGACTAAAATGGTATTTTCGATATAAACACAGGGACCATTTTGGCATTTAACTCTTTTTTTTGTTTAATAAACAGCAACCAGAGACCTGGGATTTTTATTTCAATTCTGGGATTAAGATCAGCAAAGAAGTTGTATTAAAGTGCATCCAGAACGTAGTAGCATAATTTGGTTGGTCTAGCTCATGCTAAATAATAAAACACAAGTCACGGGTAGGTTAATACCAATCATATGAATTACAAATAATGATGCATGCAACATGTATGCAAGATTCAGCTACTAATGTACCATTACCATCCCAAGGTTTAGGGTTATTCTCTACAACCCACTGAAGCCCAAAAGGAGCATCAGATTGGATTAAACGCAAAAATTCCATAACGAATTCCTAAAAATAAAATCATACTAGTTCATGGAAGTTTAACTAACCTTGGTTTTCTTGATCTTTGGAGGTATTATTAGATTGGATTAAACAAGCAATTCCCAAATTGTTCATAATCAATTCTATAAATAAGATCATGGAATTTTAAATAACTAACCGCGGTTTCCTTGATCATTGGAGGCGGAGTCTTCTTACAGGACGAAGCTAGCTGAAGGTGCTCTCCCATGGACTGTGGTTCAATAGAGGTCACAGGTTCCCTCAGTTAGGTCAAAGAGCACCAGTTTGCGGTAGCGTGGGATGACACATCCTCTTGTGTGGGGCATGTCTGCATTGGAGGAGAGTTTTATCCTGTCACAAGGATGACAGGTGGTGTTGTAGTGATCCATGAACCACAGTGTCTTTCTAAAGATCTGAAACCTCTTCTCCTTCTCTTTAGGGTACATGTAGTACAATCTATCATGTTCAATGAGATATGAATCATAAATTGCCTTCACCTCATCCAAGGTGCGTTTAGAGGGGGCTGTGGACAACAACACACTTGCTAAAAACACATTTCATAAATTTCATTGATATGAAAAAATTAAATAAATAACTAACTGTGGTTTTCTTTATCCTTGGAGGCTAAGTCTTCAGTATCGTAAAAGTGATCTCGTTCAGAAGGATCATGGTCGGAGTTGTAGCGATCTATGAACTTCAGTGTCTTTCTAAACATCTTAAACCTCCTCTCCTTCTCTTTGTGGCTCTTGTAGAATCTACCATGTTCAATGAGATATGACTCAAACATAGCCCTCTCTTCATCCAAGGTGCGTTCAGACGGGGCTGTGGAGAAGAACACCCTTGCTAAATAGAAAATTCACAAATTTCATTAATATGAAAATGTTAAATAACTAACTGTGGTTTTCTTCATCTTCGGAGCCAGAGTCTTCAGTTAGGTTAACAGGCTCTCGTCTGCAGACAACTTTGCCACCGGAGTAGTTCATATCTGAGAAGTACGTGAGTCTTATCCAGCGAGAAGGATCATGGGTGGAGTTGTACTGATCCACATACCTCAGTGTCTTTCTAAAGGCCTGAAATCTCTCCTCCTTCTCTTTAGGACTCTTGTAGAATTTATCATGTTCAATGAGATATGACTCATATAGAGCCTTCTGCTGATCCAAGGTGACATCAGAGAAGGCTGTGGAGAACAACACACTTGTTATTACAGATTTCATTAAAATGAAAATTTTAAATAACTAACCAGGGTTTTTTTTATTTTTGGAGGCAGAGACTTCAGTTGGGTCAAAGAGCTCTTGTTTGCGGATGGGTGGGATGTCGCATTCTCCCCTATCGGGCACATCTACATGGGAGGCTTATATTAAGAACCAAGATTACATACAAAATCAGTTAGGAGAATTTTTATATCAAGAATTGATTTTGTTATTTATATCAAAAACCAAAGATTACACATAAAGTCAAAATGTACAATAAACTCTACAAACCGCTAAAACACAAAAGTATAACTGAATTGAATATTAATTCAATCAATTCCCAAATAGTTCAACAAACTACAAATCAAATTACATGAAGAAAAAACTAAAAAAAATCATAAATTTATTTGGAAATCAATTCATGAAATTGTAATTAAACAATGAATGTTACCTTGATATTTGGAGGCAGAGAGTTCTTGGGACTTGGGCCTGCTAAAATGCAGGCATAGGAGCTCTTCCATTAGCATCACTGCTTTATTGGGGATGCATTTGCCTACCCTGTCTATGAACCTGAAGGCATCTTTAAAAATATGAAGCCTCTTCTCTTTCTCTTCAAGGGTGTCGTAGAATTTCTCATGTTCAATGATGCATGACTCGAACATAGCCTTGAGGTCATTGTCAATGCACCAGTTCCCACCAAAGTTGGAGACGGAGGAGGGATTCATGGCTATTTTACAAATTTCATTGTTAAAACATCAAGCAATTAACTCTTAGGTTATGTGTATTGAGGCTTGACCATTCAAGGCGACAGTTGATGTTGTGGTCAAGCAAGTGACCATGGTCACTTGTATTCTTTCACATAAAACACGTTTTTTTCTCACACCCATTAACCATCACTATGCTTGTGTTACGCCTACATGACACGTGAATACGTGATCAAGCCCCCTTCACAAGCGGCTATTACACATAGCGTTAGTATGAACACACACACTCAAAACAAGTTTGTTATTTAAATAATGCTTTTTGTGGTTAGATTTAAGTTCTCTTCATTTATTTGTTCTTTTTTGTGCAAACTGATAGTTTCAAAAAACAATTTTTTTTTTATTTTGGCTTTTCATTAAAATAAATTTAATTGTTATGAAAGTTGATAAAAACACATATGTAATACTTTTAACTTTATTTGATATTATGCAAATGCACAAAACATGAATATAAATTTGGTGATAAGCATGAGGAGGAAACTCAGCTAGTTAGAGGCCATTCTCTACCTTTCAACCCACTAAAATGGAGTGGTGGAGAAGAATACACTGCTAAACAAATATGAAATTTAAACATTTCATTATTATTATTATTCTAACACAAAGCAATTAACAAACACAACAAATGAGGAATTTAAGTTCCTGATGAAGTGTATCAAGAATCAAGATTACATTTAATAGAATGTGATCATGATATGTGCCATCTCTTGTTATGCCACCTAACATTCTCTCACAAATCACTCCATGATTCACGTATTGTATTGAACTATTGATGACTTTAAATAGGCTATGAATTTAAGTAATGAAATCTGAGCAGAAAATTGTTCCAAGTCTAGTTTTCTTTTTAATTTCCTTGGGAGTGTTTACCTATACCAAAAAGTTGAATCTATTAACAGATTGATCATCTCAAATTCATCTCTAAAAGGTCAGGTTTCCACTTACAAGCTGCTGGTATATGCATAAAAGATCAAGATTACGTGTAGTAGAACGTTAACAGGTTTATAACATTGCACGTAACAGAGTGTTGTTAGGTTTATATCAAATATCTCAATTTGAAAGGTTGGCTACCAATCATTAATTGTTTTCTTTTTTAACAATCACAATCATTTTATATTAAATAAGGTTTTTTTTAATTAAACACTCCCAAGTAGTGGTCAAAACCCTCTTTTTTTTTTCTGTTTGTTTTCATTTCTTTTTGTTTTCTTTTTGTTTATTTCTCTTGAATTTTCTTATTTTTTCATATTAAATAACTTTTATTACAATTTTGATACCATAATATATGACGTATTTTATTAGTGTTTAAGTACTTGGGCTATGAGCATGCTCGTCCTCCAATCCTTGCACCGGATTTTGAGCCGATTTTTTTTTTGTTTTTTCTTTTCTTTTTTTCCTTAAATTTTTTTAAAATTTTTATATTAAATAACTTTAAATTTGTATACTATAACATACGACGTATTTTATTATTTTTTCAAATATGTTTACACTTAGCTATTATCACACTTTGTCATCCAATCCTTTCACTTGGTTTTGAGCTCACATTCCCACATGGTTTTTTTTTTTTCCTTTTTTTGCCTAGTGTTTTATGGTCATTCTTTTTAGGACCCTAATGGTTAATAAAATTTTATTGGGTATGTTGGTTGTTTTTTTTTTTCAAGATTATTTTATTTGCAATAACAATGTTAAGTCATGTTTATATTGTAACATTTGAGCATCAAAAAACCGAGCGGTTGTAATTCTATACATTTCTTTTTGTGCTTAATAATGTAAATGTCAATGCTTACTACGTTTACGTTTATTACTAAATTTTTTTCGCAAATTTGTAGTTTCAATGTTATGTAATACTTGCACCGCAACGTGTGACGCATCAATAATTGAATTACCACAATTTTGCACGTATCTTTTTGTGCTTAGTTATAATTATATAAATGCTTCTTTTGTTTAGATTTTATAAAAATAAGTCCGCCCTGCGAAGCGAGTGCCCCACTTGCTCGTTTATATCCATAATCAAGATTATATTTAGGAGGATGTGATTAGGTTTATATACTACACACAAAATCAGTTAGAATTTTATATCGACATTATAACAGCAAGCAAATAACTCATAGAATTCCAACATAATAATAAAAAAAAAAAAGGGAATTCACGTTCCTGATGATGCATAACAAGAATCAAGGTTAAACTTAACGGAATGTGACTAGGTTTTCACTTACAATATACTACTATACATTAAGAATCGAATAGCAGAATGTGATTGGGTTTATATCAAGAATTTAAGATTACATTTAGGGAAAACAGTTTAGGTTTATTTCGAAAACGAAGATTACACACAAAATCAATTAGGTTAGCACTTAATATCATGTGTATACCAAGAACCGACGCATAAATCGAGTTTGGATTGTTACCTTTTGAACGATAAATCGTAGGGAAACATAAATGGCTTTGGTTTTGTGATTTAGTGATGAAGGTGCGGACGAGATGTAACCGGCGGGGGAGTGATTTCTTCAAAAGCAGGGCCATTCTGCGTCGATTGATCAGGGCTGATTGAGTGAGAATGAAAGTTATGGTTACGCGCAATGGCATATATATATACCGAGACCTAATATCTTGCATCACACGGTACCCGGAGCCCGAAGGGAGTCCGTCAAATTAACAAACACTGTCGCAAGTGACGTGTCAATTTGATTTTTTACCAGCGGTATATGCATATAGTTTTGAGCCATGTATGATGTGACGACGAAGCTTGAAAAAAATCTCGGATGAGGCCGGAGCATTTTTAGGAAGAAAATGGAGTGGTCGAAAGACTTTTAGGAAGAAAACGAAAGGAACTAAAAGATTTTCCGACAAAATACTAATAAATTGACCATTCTGACCGGAAAAACAGGGGGTCGGGGCCCCCGGGCCCTACAATAGGTCCGTCAATGATAGGATGTATAGTCTTAGACAAGTCGTATATACATGTACATCTCATATAAAATCTAGAATTATCTTAACATTTTTTGGGTTACTTGATATGCGTATTAATTATTTGACAAGGCTCAAGATTCATATATATTCGGCTCAATTATTTGACGTCAAACAAAATTTGTAGATATACATAACAATTATTTTGACTTGATATATAATCATATAAGATTCCTTGATATGCAAAAAAATGTACATAAAGACTAAAAGAAGTCTTTAATGATCTATTTTTCACCACTTAATCACTTAATTTATAACGATTATCTCTAACAACATTTAGCTTTTCACCATGTCACATATTTATGGAACAGTTTTTGGTGATGAAGCTTTTAGCAACAAATTAGCTTTTGATAATTATCAGGTATAACAACTATCATTATGTTTCTATAATATAAACTTCATACGTTTTAACAAATTAAATGTTTTGTTTCAATTATTCATGATTTTCGAGGATTTGTGTTCCCTATGTGTTAGAAATTGGATGTAACGACGTTGTTATTGTCAAACAATGATCCAATAAAAATGTAAATAATGATGTGACAAAAAGTTTCTAAAATGTTGTCATAGTGGTGAGTATAAATGAACATTGAGACGTTTTTAAAGCAAAAAAGACTCGCTGTATTTTTCAGTTTGTAACAAAATACTTTTAAGAATATAATGTCTGGATGTTACCGGTCATATATGTATGAACTTGCAAAATGATTATAAGATATTTATCGCTGATCACAAAACGACTATAAAACCAAAAATAAAAACTTTAAAACATTACAATAAACAAATATATTTGTTAAAAAGACTAATTATCATATTTAATTATCAAACACAGAAAACGAATAATTTAAAATAATTAGTTGTAATATTTAAAAATATGTAATCATATTAACTAAAACATTAATTATTAAAACCCATTATTTGAAAAAGATGATTGTAATATTACTTTTATGTAAGTAAGCGAACATATTTATACCATTATTTATAATATTTGTATGCTAATAATTGATTCTAAAAAAATACAACATGGCATTATCTTATTATTCCAAAAATAAATGTTTATTTTGATATTTAAATATAAAAAAAATCACAATTAATATTATTAATAATATATATTGTTTACATAAATATACTAAATTACTACTAATAATTAATGAAATGATAATAAATATCATCTACGTTTATACATACACACTCACATATATACATATCAAGAACATTTTTTTATAAATTTTTATTTTCACATTTTTTTAATATAAAAAAGGTATAACTAATATTATTATTTAAATTATGTAAATTTATGAAGATATACAAAAAATCACATGATTTTTATTGGCAAACCCGTATAATACACGTGTTTCTAACATAGTATATTTATAAATAGTATATTTATAAATAAAATCATAAAATCTTATAACTTTTAGGGTATGATTGAGGTTTGTTTTCATCCCACAAACCCTTCTCAAAATTAGGAACTCACTCACTATGTTTGTTTTGTTACTTTTTCACTAAACAAACGAATTTTCCTAACCTACTATAAAAAAACAAATTAAATAGATAAAATATTTTTTAAAAAAAAAACTTTATACCGTCAGTGTTGGTCTATATGACTTGTACTCTACATCCCGTATAATCTACGTCGTCAACAAGGAACAGACACACTCAGACACAATAGTGATTGACGGCCTATAGCTATAGGTGTCATATTAATGAAAGTACGTGATGTATAGATAATTAGGGGTGTTGCACGAACACAATGAGCCAATATAATAAGCAAATGACACTAAAACCCAACTTTTTTAACTAGACACCTAGGACTGTCACGTCACTTGTAACATCAAATCGATCTTGTTTCTTCACAATCATATAGCAACATAAAGAATTGAAAAAAGGGTGTTGGTATGTTGTTTATGTTGCAATGCTTGAATATATATAGGGGTTAGGATATATAAGTAGGGGTGTGAACGAATCATGCCTCTAAGCTACTTGGGAGCGCTTTGGTAAAACCTCGAACGATATGTCACGGCAATTGTAAACTATAACTTTGATTAGGTAGCGATATCTACAGAGGTTGCTTATGATATGTCACAACTAACACTAGTGAAATTGATGGGTTCCTTGGAGTCACAACTGATGAGCAAGCAGGTAATGCAGTCTATAAGAAGAAATGCTAGTGATAATGGGTTCACTAATTCTAGTCAGAGGTAAAGGCCAATTTAAAGGATGAGGAAGGGGTCGGTTTGGTAATAAGAGCAAAGGTTATGTGTGCTATCAAATATCAATGCAATAGAATTAGTCATGTTAAAAGAGATTGTTGGTTTAATGAAGATCAACCTGTGAAGTGTGAACCTTGAGATACAACCTTCTTCTTTCTTTTCTTTTTTTTTTTTCCTATTATAACATTTATATATATATATATATATTTAATTTTTTAATTCCTGCTTTTAAAATATATATTTAGCTCCTATATTATATATGATATGTATTTATGTATAATTTTTGTTAATTTTAAAAAATGTATATAATAAACTTCATCAATATGTTGTATCACGTGATTTTGCCTTTGCTTTTTCTTATACCTTTTAGATTATTTTTTTACAGAATTCATGCACCACAACATACATACCATAATAATGTTTTTTATTTACGTTTCAATATTTATAACCGATATGTCATAACTTAACATGTTTCTTTTAATCATACATACACGTCACAAAATGGATGTTTTAATTGTGTCGTACTGCAACAACATGTGAGAAACTTATCTTGTTGTGTTTTAAAGGGCGGATTCTTTCATTAGGGAGTATGGTGAAAGCATACGGTGATGAGTCATCCTTAGTCTTTACCTTTAGCGTTATGCCCTTCTTTGTGTCCATACGACGTGACTTCTTCACAATAAAGTCGTAATTATGCAAGAAGAGCGTTGGTTAGTGAGTGTAAGTAGAAAACGTTTGTAATGATAAAATGTAATGGATGAAAAGATGGAAAGTGATATAAGTGTTTTTTTATTGGTTTAAAAAATAAAAATATGAATATTCATGATTGATTGGCTAGTTTTGATCAAGCCATGATTATGGTCACACATGAGGCTCTTTTGGGAGTTCTTTATTTTTAGATTTATAATAAAAAATAATAATTTTCTATTTTCATTAATAAATACAATTCAATTAAAAAAAAGTTCACACTTATTTTTTACTTTATCAATTCTATATTCTTAACTCCTTATTCTTTGCTTTCTACAATCTAGCTAATAGAATTATCATTTCAAGCCATCAAAAAATCCGAAAGCCTTGCCAAAAAATCAAAGAATAGTCACACCTGTTGTTGGAAGCGTGGAAATTTATTTTTAGTTTTTTATATTGTTTAAAAATTAATTTATTTTTATAAATTTATAAAAATAAGTTAAATTCATAAGATAATGTGACAGATGGAGAAACCAGGGAAACTAAGAAGGTATACACTGAAAAATGTGAAAAGTGATAAAGTAAAAAAAATAATAATAAACCAGGTAATAGTGATGTAATATTTAAAACAACGAATAAAAACCAGATGACTTTCTCTCCTTTGTTTATATGTCTATTATTTATTTTAACTTATATAACAATTTAAATTGAATTTAATAATATTTCTAGGTCATAAAAAGAAAAGGACAAGTAGATACGAATTGAAAATGATGTCATTTTACTATTTAATCATCATGAGTTTGTGTATTTTAATTTTTAGAAGTTATTGTATTATAAATATTAGGGTTGGATCTAGTAGAAAGAAAATTATTCTTGTTTAAGAAAATAAAAAACAAACAAAAGTTTAACATGTGTGTGAAAACATAAAAATAAAAATATAGTAAAAAACAAAATCTAATACAAAAAAAATCTAGTACAAAAATCAAATATTCAGTACAAAAAATAAAAATTCCGTAGAAAAAACACCCCAGTTCATAAAACAAAAATCCAGTACAAAAATATATAAAACAAAAAAAAATCCGGTGAAAAAAATAAAAAATGTTGTATAAAAATAAGATGCTACATCTAAATTATCATTAATTTATTTTTTAACATCACATGTCAAACTTATTATTGATTATTACTTTTCTAAAACAAAACAAAAAAAACTCTTTTTATTTAATCATTTTCCTAGAAATATTTATTATAGCACCACATGGTCAATCTTAAAATTTTGGATGTTATATATATTAAACAAAAAAAAGATTGGAATATATTAGTTATTTTGTCTTTTGGTTAGGTTTTACTTTTTCTTTTTCCATTTTTTCCGTTTGCTTTGAAGACTATATGAAGAAGTACAACGGAGTCACACACTCACACTTGATTATATGAAAGAACTACGTTTTAGGGTTTTATGACATGTGTAACTGCATACTTACAACTGTTCGATCAGTAGTTTTTTTTATCTACGTTGAGATACACAAGATCATGTTGGTTACGACCGCAACACACGGTTGGTAATCCACCAATTGCAAAAACCAAGGATGTGCTAGAATTACAAATATATATATATATAGGGGAAGTTTCCCTATATATATATATATATATATATATATATATAGGGGAAGGTTCCCCTAAAAAGTCTATTTTGCCTAAGAAGGCTAAGAAGGATTTTCAAAAACACGAAATCCGACCCAAACAAACTCCGATTGAATTCATTTTTACATCATTGGAACCGTCTTGTTGACCACTAAAATGCAAACATTAAATTGTAAACAATAAACCCAAATATTAAAACCAAAACTTTAAAAACAAACCATAAAGCTAAAGATAAAACCTAAAAAACCAAAATCAAGCCCTAAAATCTAAACTTTAAAAGTTGTTATTAAAACTAAAACTTAAAAGCTAATATTGTAGGGTTCGATAAAACGATTCCAACGCCATCGAAATGAGTTCAATCGGAGTTCGTTTAGGTCGGTTTTCGAGGTTTTAAAAATCCTTTTTAGCCTTCTTAGGCAAAATGGACTTTTTATTTGATCTTTCCCCTATATATATATATATATATATATATATATATATATATATATATATATATAGGGAGGTATTCATTAAGAACCAATTTTATGTTAGGAACTTGAGAACTGCATAATACACTTGTACATTATGCTTTAAGTTTTGTACATAGAGTGGTTATTTAAAAGGGTAAATTCTATTTTAAATACCGTACTATAGTAATAAAAGATAAAAAACAAAACAACGGATAGAAATATAATACCAAACATGCTAGACATTGAATAGAAGTGTATAATGTCCCTGCAAATTTTGACAAGGAGATCATGCAAAATTAACTATTTATACTTGTTAATGCTCTTTAGGCAATTCTTTTTTTTTTTTTCTGAACGGCGAAGGTCTCAATCATGTGAATCCATTGTTTCCAGGTCATGTCAACAAGATCTAATTACTATGACCTCTCATGAGCCATCACAACCACCCTAGGAGGAAACCCCACTGTTAAACGCCCTGACCCCCACAGACCCTCATTTCGCTGCGTGAGGGATTTGAAACCAAGACCTCGTATTTGAAAGAATCTTGGGGTACCATTGAAACAATGTCTCATTGGTAATTCTTCATTTTCTTGACCAAGGCTTAATTAACATATAAGTTTTTAATATTCTACATGTAACACAACATGAAGGTACCATACAACTTGCATGTCTAAACTAGCTTCTTAATTATTCGATCAAATGATTTGATAATCAAATAAACAAATATAAGAACACGCTGGTGGTTATTGGTTAGCAATTTACTCCAAGTACAGATATTTCTCCTTGTGCTTGAATCCAAAAATCAAGACCAAAATATCATTGATGTATTACAAAACAATGTACAAGTCAGTATAATCCTTTGTATCTCATAATATAAAATAATTATGTAAATTTTACAGAATAGATCGACGGAATAAACCAATGAGATATGGCCACGTGTAAACATAATGAAAGTTTACTCAATAATAATCATAACTTCTCGATCTTTGTACACATGAAATTACAATTCTGTCCTTAGTCGGATGGAATGAAATATTTTTCTTGTTTTTCTTTCTCGTTCTTTATGAACACTAATCTCCCTGTAGAAACCGATCGCTTCATTGTATTGACGCTATTTGTTGAGTTACTGTAATCTTCTTTGGATGGACCCACCTGTTGATGATGATGATCTTCCTCATGATCATCATCAATCCCTAGTATATCAGCAATCAAAAGATTTTGATTTTGGCAAGACATTGATCCCATTGAAGTTGATCTTCTAACTTGTTGAGATTCTTGGGCATCTTCGATTCCCATGTTCATGGGAATCCTGATTCCATCAACACTGTAATCTAGTTCATGAAAAGGGTATTCTGGTAAATTATCGTTTCTGATGATGTTAACAACAACTTCATCTCTATGATCATCTGATTCCGGTTCTTGAACAACAATAACAAGATCATTCCTCCTTTGGAATACAAGAGAAGAAACATTAAGATTTGAAGATCTGATTTGTGATTCCGGAGGTCGTTGGAATGGAACTGGGATGCCGGGCATGACATGCGATCGACACAATGGACAATTGGAATGTGATCTAAGCCAAGTGTCTATGCATGGAAGATGGAATGCATGGCCACATTTTGGCAAGAGTCTTACACTTTCACCATCTTGAAACTCACTAAGACAAACCGCGCAATCGGATCCGTCCACCACCTCACCACCTTTCATGTATGTGCATACCGCGATGGACTTGATCAGCGACTCATCGAGTCCAGTGGTTGCATGTTGCCACTGGTCATGAGACGCTGACTGATTCCGGCTTTCAGATTCTACAGTTGAAGTCAACTGGTTTTCTCTTCTTTTACAATACTTGGAAATGATTGTGTAATAACTCACCAAAAGGAAAGCACTTGCTAGGATCCCGATCACAATTATGATGAGAGGGGAAAAGTTCATGCTCGAACCTTCATCTCCTGATTGGAACGGGGGCGGCGGTGGGAATATTATGTAACACCACTGTGGACAATATATGCTACAAATGCCTTGTGAACAATCTCTATAACCATTATATGGTGGCCAATTGGTGTTGCTAGGGTCACCCATAGAACCCATGACCACCAATCTATGAAACAAGTACAAACCACCAATCTATGAAACAAGTACAAACCTACAATCAACAAACTATGTAGTTCCAAAAAGAGAAAAGATAGGGAAGAGTAAAGGGAAGGGTCTTAGATGAGAAGGAAAGTAAAGTAAGGGGGTGGGGTGGGGTGGGGTAGGGGTAAGGTGTCTCTTGTGTATACTTTATCTTTTGTTGCTCTATCATCTTCATGGCTTTAATTTTTGGACTTTATCTTTATGTTTTTGTGAAGTGAAAATGATAGCTTGTTGACCGCTTGGCTTGGAAGGTTTGAGGTGGTTGAGTTGTTTTGATATAGATGGTGATAACCCATCAAACCATGTTAGTTGGTGAAATGTAGGTGCATTGAGTTCACCAAACCTTAGATAAATATATGGTTGATATATTGGTACACCGTGTATGAATAGTAATACTTTTTGAATTTTTTAATATTAAAAAATATTTAAAAAATATGTATAAGTAAAAGACTAAAAGTTATGTGAGTATGATGTGATTGATTTGACCTAAAATGATGTGTAAATGATGGGAGTGATGTATGAATATTAGGAACCTAAATATAACCCCAAAAAGAATTGTCATTGGGACTTGCATAATATTATATAAAAATAAAAGATACATTTTTAATTGTTTGATTTATTATAAAAAGAAAGATTCAAGATCACTTGTTTAACCTGTATTACAACTGTTATCTTAAATAATCTGATTTTATTTATAACTATAATAACCTAGCGTTTTATTTAGATTAATAATTTATGACAGAACTTTATTTAAAGAAATATACAAACAATTAAATTTTAAATTGATCAATCTAATTCATTTAATAATTAATTTGTTTTTGGGTTCACATACCTAACCTTTTAATTAATAAACTAGGTTTATTCATCCCGTGCGTTACGGCGTGTTATCCTAATACACTCTCAAAAACGAGTATTATATATCATTTGAAGAAACATAAGTTGCATAACAAAATCAAATATCTCATCACGAACGGTATACAGATTTTTCAGAAAAACATAAAATCATACAAAATTTCCGCAAATACGTTATAAAAATAATAGAAAAATTACTCGTAAGATCCGTTTCATCAATCGTTTGAATTAAAAGAAAAACCGAAATCTGTAAGCAAATATTTCAAATTTATTAAAAACCAAAATCTTTAAGAAAATCTCTTAAATTTAATACCATTATCTCTGTTTATTACTTTTCAAAATTAAAAAATCTTCTAATGGTTCAAGTCTAAATTTTCAAAACGTCATTACATGGATTATACACCTAAATAATATAATATTATATATGATCTTGAATATATATAATCAATAGGTCCACTAATATATAATGGGGTAGGTTCACATACAAATAGAATTTTTTGTAAAAATGGTAGGAACCAATAATGTGTTGACATATGGCATTTTTATTAATTAATAGAAAAGGGTAATATAGGCAATTGTATTTTAAATGTGCATTAAAATAGGGAGGTGGTTCATTAGTTTCCTGATTGAACATACGAGCACTCAATGCCAGTAAATATACCAGCACAATATATCAGTGGTACACCAGCACACTGTCACATATAAACATTAGTGCTAACATAATCGCACATATCAGCACACACAACACTATAACAATTTTAGTGATAACATAATAGCACATATCGGCACAATATGATTAACAACACACAAAAATAGCATAACTAACATCACAGTTGTGTTTGTTAACACACTACATAAAAACACATAATAGCACAAGATAGCACATCCCTAATAACAAAATCATAGCCAATGTACGTATAGCCTACTAACAACACGATGTAGCACAATGATTTACACAAAGCCTAATGTAAACATAACAATACATAATAGCACATGATATTTCCATAACGGTTACATTTAGCTAACAACACATTGTATAATTTGGTAACAACACATTGTAACACATGATTTTGTAGTAATCGCATCTGTTGAATAAGGTTGACTTGGGATTGAAAATTAATTTGAGTAACTGAATCCCATTTATTTCGAATTAGCCGTATTAATAGCAAGTTAAAAAAACCTAAATCCCTAATTTACCCTTATATTAACTGTCAACACCTATTAAATAAAGACTTTTGCCATTTTTAATTTTTAACCCTTGATTATAGCACATCAATGGCCCAGATTGTTTCTCACACTTTTTACAAAACTAGTGTTTTGTACAATAACCTCACTCAATATATAATAATAATATCAATACTATTCTTTTTCGTAACATATAGTAAGAGGAAGCGATGATTTTGTACTTGAAATAAAAAAACTACAGGTCGTGACATGCTATATAATGTCAAATCGATTAAAAATTAGCATAAAAAAATTCAAAAAATATATATATATAGTTTACAGGTTTAACCATTAATACGTTTAATATCGATAAAGAAAAATGGATACATTGACCATCCAAGAAACTAAAGACTAAAAAGTACCTGGTTTTGATTCATCATAAATATCAAATAAATAATTTATCAATATAGTTATTTTATACATAGTATGAGGCTGGAAATTGATGATTACATTTGACAATACGTGTGGTTTAGGTTGACTTTATAAATCTAACTACATATTGGATTATAAAAACTTGTCATATACCTCGTTGATAATCCGTTAGTACACAACGACTATTTACCTATTGGATATCGGTATAGTTTAGGATTTCGAGTACCCATTAGAATATTAAAAATATTAGGTTGGTATATACAACCCAAAAGTTACTTGATAACTATCAATCGGTTAAACGTATCATAATGGCCATCAAATGTCTCAACATCTAAAATGCATATAGATTTTGTAACACACGTACATATAGTGTTAGGATCAAATACAAATTTGCTAGTTTTGTAAAATGTATAAAAAGCAAAGTGTTATTATAAATAACAAAGTGCTATTATTAACAAGGAACTGTTAAATATTATAATAACACTGTATTAATATTATAATAGCACTTTGCGTTTTACACTTTTTCTAAAACTATCACTTTGTACATTAACATCACCTTATATATATATAGGAGTAGGTTCACATATAAATAGAGTTTTTTGTAAAAATGGTAGGAACCAATAATGTGTTGACATGTGACATTTTTATTAATTAATAGAAAAGGGTAATATAGACAATTGTATTTAAATGATTTTTAAATTTTGCATTAAAATAGGTAAGTGGTTAATCAATTTCCTGATTAAACATATTCCAAAAATTAAAATCATACAATCATATTCATAACATCAAATACCGAAGCAAAAAAAATAAAAATAAAAATCGTGGGCATTGATTTTTTGAATTGCATTTGCAAAATTCGATGGACGATTTTGTAGTGCTATTATATGTTGATATATATGTACTGATATGTTGCTATTATTTGAATGGTAGGATAATTATTTAGCATATTTTTAGTGTTGTTGTGTGCTGACATGTTGTAATTTTAAACGCCAAAGCACAGATTTTGTAGTGCTATTATATGTTGATATATATGTACTGATATGTGCTGATATATCATGTATTAATATCACATATTATGTATATGAGCTGATATATGCTTACTTGTATTAATAGCACGTATTATGTGAATGTGCTGATACACGCTTCATGTGCTAATAGCACATATTAGCACATAGCGAAAAGGAAACCGATTATTCCTTAAAAATAGTAACTGCTTCTGATTTAATGGGTAGCATGATATCTGCAAATATGAAAATTCCTTTTGTGCCCTTATTTCCATTTTAAACAACATATTAATTACAATCATGCCACTAGTTCTTTAATAACTATTGATGATAACACATCAAAGGCTTAGATCATTTCTCACTGTTTTTACAAAATTATTATTTTGTACAATAACCTTACTATATATATATATATATATATATATATATATATATATATATCATGTTCTAACTTTTACATTTGCTTATTAATTTTTATAATACACGCATAAATAATACTAAAGAAGTGCTTAAAGTGTCATAAATAAAATAAGTTGTGAATGACATGAGGTGATGATATGTGAAAGGAAAGTAAGATCTAGGATTGAGAACATGTATTTTAACAAAATAATAAAAGGAAATTCATGTGTATACTAAAGAAATTGAGAATGTGATATGGCATTTTAATTAAATCATTACATCTGTAAATATATACTTATACTATATACTATAAATAAACTTGATACATATTGAAATAAAAAAATACTATATTGGGTATAAAATCAAGTAAAAATGTATATATCATCTAGGTAATTAAATTGAGTAAACAGGTATACCACAAAATACCATACTACTCGCATAGCTGCAAAAAACAAAAAAAAATTAAATAAAAAAAAAATTAAAAAGCAATCTCATAACTGCATTTATAAGAATTATCCGGCCGTGTACATTTCTAATAGGGTTCAGTTTGATTATCATTCATTCATTCCTAATAGTGATAACTGATAAGAGAGGAATGTTACAACTAAATTGTTGCGGGTTCAAACTTTGAACATGACACAAAAATAAAATAGATAAAAAAAGTGTAAAAATTATCATATAAAAAGAAGTTAATTTTGATATTTGTATATTATTATTACTAGGTTATATACCCGTGTATTACACGGGTTTTGTGAATAAAAACTATTTGATTTTATACTTCTTTATTATTATATTCTTTTCTATTAAATAATTATATCAAAAATAATAATATTAGTTATACATTTTTTATATTAAAAAACTTTAAATACAAAAAATTATAAAAAATGTTTTTAATAAACATATATAACATTAAAAATAGATTATATTTGTTATCAAACATTAATTTTGTGTATTTATGTAAATAATATATGTTATTAATAAATTAAATGTGAGTTTTTATATTAAAAATAACATTTTTTTGAAATAACATGAGAATGTCATGTGACATTTCTTGGAATCAATTATTAGTAAAGAAGATTAATATAGAATATTGTTTTAGCGAAAATATTAAACCTTATAAAGCGGTTCCTTCCCAGCTTTAAAAAAATTTGTTAATCATGTATTATATTTATAAATAATAAAACATCATAAAAAAATATTCTGGCAAATAAAATAATAACACGAAATAGAAACGGAAAGGAACCAAAAGAAAACATTAAATGCTTGACTACAATAATAAAAGAAAGGAAAGGTAATGCCTACCTTTAATACTATTTTAGTAAAAAAAATCCATTAAAACATTAAAACCTTAAAATTTGAATAGTATAGGAGGATTAGGTTCAACTAAATAGACTTTTTATTCTAAAAAATTTAAAAAAATGATTATTAACCATTAGATCACGAGATCAAATTTAAGAAATAAAATTTAAAATTTTAGAGAGAAAATTTGTTAGAGGGTAATTTAGTCATAACCACTTTTCTCCCATATTTTTTAAACGTTCGTAACTTTTATATATGATATTATTTTAAAAAAAAATATATCATAAAAATGAATATTTTTTTATCTTTAAAATAAGTATAATATTTCTACAAAAAATTAAATTTTTTCAGCTTATCGTGTCTAATTATCGTCATTGTATCTTTTTAAACGTTTGTGTATAGTTATCTTTTTGTGTTGTTCTTACAGATAGTTGTGTCTTTTTTACAGGAAATTGTTTTTTTTTAAATATCAATGTGTTATTTATAATTGTCGTTCTGTCATCCATGCTTAACATTTTGTATTCTGCAACATCATTGTGGCTTAATTGTTTTGAAAAACACAATATTGAACAGAAACATAAAAGACACAATGACATGTACAAAAGACACAATGACATGTACAAAATTGTTCATACTCATCATTGTGTCTTTTTTACAGGTAATTGCGTCTTTTTTAAAGATTATTGTGTTATTTATACTTGTCATTATGTCATCCTTGCTTGACACTATGTATTATGCAACATCATTGTATCTTAAATTGTTTACGAAAACACAACATTGATCAGAA
Organism: Mikania micrantha; assembly: GCA_009363875.1. Lineage (NCBI taxonomy): Eukaryota > Viridiplantae > Streptophyta > Magnoliopsida > Asterales > Asteraceae > Mikania > Mikania micrantha. Next base: position 48,567,074 of record CM018689.1, on the reverse strand, counting down.
ACACAAAAGACACAATAACCTACACAAAAGACACAATTTCATGTACAAAAGACACAATGACTTGTACAAAACACACAATGACCTGTACAAAATACAAAATGAACTAAAAAAGTAAAAAAAAAATCTCTAGCAAAACTATACTAATTTTGAAGATAAAAAATGATCGTTTTCATGGTATATTTTTTTTCAAAAAATAATTTCGTATGTAAAAGTTATGAACGTTTAAAGAATATGTGGGAATTTGATAAAAAAATCAACAAAAATAGGCATGACTAAAATGCCCTATAACAACTTAATTTAATCATAACCATTAATTAATGATCTAATGACTCAAGATCCTTCTTAGACTTTTTAGGTTAAGAGACTTATTTAGTTTAACTTAACCCTAGTATCCGAAACAAAAAATATTAATCTTACTTTAATACTATTTTTTAATAAAAGAAAGAAAAGGTAATGCCTAGCTTTATGTGACACCTCGTAATTTCCAGGTCAGCAACTCTATTATTTTTAATAATAGAGTTTATTATTATTTCATACGTGGCACTAGAATAAATGCATTTAGTGTGACACGTGGCACAACAGTCTGAACACACCGATAATTCGATGAATTATCGCACGAAACTCGCACGTGTCTTGAATGACGAACGTTGGTGAACGGATCAAACTGTAACACGAAAACACTGCACTTAGGTTCGGTGAGCCTGAATTAGTTAGAACAAGGCCTATGTGTCGAGAAACGATGATTGTATTCGAGAAATACGAAAGATTCGGTTCAAAACAATGAAATTGGGCCTATTGGGCTCAACCGAGACCCATCGCGGTACGCGATGGGCACCCAATTGGGCCTTCGCGATGCGCGAAGCTCAAGCGGGAGAATTTGAATTCTCCGAAAAACGTCGCGGTACGCGACGACCGATCATCTTCAACCATCGCGGTACGCGGCGTGTTTCGGGAACAGAATGATTATTTTAAACGCCGCGGTACGCGGGGATGCTTTTTTGGCCGGTGTCGCCGTACGCGACAGGCCTAGAACCGCAAAAATCTTTATAAAACCAATGTTAATCATTATGTCGCCCCTACTTCAACTCTCTCGACTGAAACCCGTCTTCTTCGACCTGAACCACTCTGATAACACCATTGGAGCTGCAAGGAAGCCATCTTGAAGGTTCCATTGAAGATTTGAAGTGCAAGGAGACTTTGGGAGGCCATCTAGCTCATCCCACCACTTGTACCAACCACCTTGGACGAATTCAGGCGATTCCCAGGCCCTCTAGCTGCTGTGTGGTTGATCATCTAGTTGGATTTAACTCAAGAAGGTAGTTCCTACGATCAATCTTATCTAAAAACGTCACTAATCACACATGCATCGTGATTCACACACATGCAACACCATCACTCATCATTGTCACGAATTTTTGATGTTAATAATCTGTTATTGAATGTGTTTATCACTGATTTGAAGCTTGATGATGATTCATGATAATCTTGAATACCTATGGTTGTTGTATGTTGATTTTATCACAAAATGACTACTTGTGAGTACATGCATGTTTAATCCATGATGATCTATATACTTTTGTTATTGAAATGTTCTTAGAATTGATATATGGGATGTTCTATGTATCTAGAATAGTCGATTTTGGTCAAATAATGACTAAAACATGAAAGTTACTATAAATAGTAACTTTATAGTTTCAAAATGTGCATTATTGATAAAATGACCACATTGGTATGTTTAGATCTATAAGATATGCTTGAAATGATGTTTAGGAGTTATCATGATAGTTATTTGATGCTTAGGAGGGTTTAGAATTGTTAAAAGCATGATTTTATAAATGTTACTATAAATAGTAACTTTTTGTCACAAGATTGCAACTCGATACTATGTATAATAATGTCTTGAGTCTAACATGCTCATTTAGTGATTATATGATGATATTGGAAGGAATATGTTATGGGGAAACTTGAATTTGTGTTATTTTCACAAGTTACTAAATATAGTAACTTTATTTTGCTAAGTTAATGATTCGTCACATGTTGGGAGGAATGATCATGATTAATGGGTTATTTAGAACTACAATAATGATGTTAGGCGATATTGATTGATTAACTTGATGAAATATGCTTATTTTAGAAACTTTCTAAAAATGGAAACTTTTATGCGTAAACTATGATGAACCGGCTATGTGTAACTATGTGCTATGTGATAACATGCTCATTTAGGATAAATATGCATGTTAGAATAATCGGAATATAAGTTTATGCATAACTTGCCAAATATGGAAACTTTCCTAAAATAGAAACTTACCATAATTAGTAAGTTTCCTCATAGGAATGACTTTTGGTATCCGTACACTTCACATGACACTAAATCGCACGTTACACGAACACTTGATCCAAAACCGTCACCAACGGGTCGTTAGGTCAGACACGGTCGACACGGTCAAGCACGGTCAACTCGACCCACATAACCACTTAGTGTCGTTGAACACTAACACGGTCCGGTGAGACCCACATACGCAAACACGAACTCATAACACCTACATGATATAGGTGATTACTAGCCGGCGAGCTACACTACGCTATTGAGCAAACGCATTACTAAACTCAGGTGAGTTTACGGCCCCACTTTTACATATAACTGTTTTACTTAACTTTGGGGTGAGAATATTATGCAACTGTTTTAGATATATGACTGGTATGTTGTGAAAACCATTTTCGAGTGTAACTTTATCGCTTAAAGTCCTCACTTATCATTACCGTTAGTTGTGTATCAAACGAGTCGTAATTACGTAGTACTACTGGGTTTGACTAACCCCACTCGGCACCAATGTTGACTGGAGGTCATAACGAGTGTAATTTCGATGGGAATGCGGGTTCAGCGATGACCTGCGGAGGCAACGGGAACAGTCTAGTTTCGGTAAGATGACATGACACACTCCACGGATCGTAGAATCCAACAAAACACTTTTACATACCCAGTATATAATTGTTTTACTGCTTTCGAATACCTAAACCTGTGAACTCACCAACTTTTTAGTTGACACTTTTTCGCATGTATTCTCAGGTAACTAGTGGACTGCACGCTAGGATGCGCACAAGGATGCACTAAGGAGACTGACGCGCATATAGACTCTGGTCCTAGGCTTTTGTTTGCATTGATTGATTTTGAAACAATTTAAACCTTGTAGTGTCTGTTAAACAGTTTACGTTCCGCTGCAACTTATTTACTTTTGATGTTAAACATTTTTCCGCTGCGTATTATTGAAACTCGCATTATTTTACAAATATGTGTGATTGTGCAACTCATATAGAGTCGTTCTATATGACCATGAGCTGTGATCCTGGCCACGTCACATCCACGTGGACTGGCTCCACGAGTGGGAATTTGGGGGTGTGACAGACTGGTATCAGAGCCTTGGTTATAGAGAACTAGGTTTGCATATAGTGAACTTAGACTATAGCCACTGCTCTACATTAGACACTACACTAGTATCACACAACACATTATGTGCTTAACTTAACAATATGCTTTGTGACTTGATTTGACTCTTACGAACATGCCTCGGGCACCATTAGTGGACGTCGACACTCAACTACACATGCAACCTGTGCAAGGGGACTAGCGAAAAGGCGAACCCAAGACCAAAGGAAACTCTTCTATGCTCGGAAGAAGACTCCTCGAGCACAATCTGACTCGAATCGAACGCCTTTTCCCCAACCACATTCCTAAGTATAAACCCAGTCAAATGACGCATGTCTGCGGACTATAACCTTAGCATTCACACTAAGGAAGCAAACTTCGAACCCTAAGCGGTTTAGTAGCTTGAGATTGGATGAACTAGGATGACTGTGTAAGATAAGTTGACGATTATGGTGGCCAACGTAATCGTGAATTTATAAGTACATATGAGTTCTGGCAAGTTCAAATGACAAGTTACCTCCACCAGAAAAACTGAATAGTACTCCGCATCAAGTGGAGATTCGAGCTCCACTACTTCCACCGAGTAGCTTATTTCCTTAGTGTAAATAGTATTGAACTATTGTTAAAACCCATATGGGCAAGGTGTGCTAATACAAATCATTCTGGTAGTAGAAATCTGATAAAGCTTATGATAGTAATTTTGAAGGAAATTGCTAGCGAAATGATATCTTAAACTTATTCTTCCTGTTCATGCTAACACGCAACAAGCTCTAACAGTAAGTGATACAATATCTATTGTATATAGATACTAGCAAATGGCTGGCCAAGGAACGGATGTACGTACAAACCATCAATCAATCGATTATGCGGATATCGAGGCCATGGTAGAACAACTTGTTAACAAAGCCATTGCGGGTTACAAGGTTGCACGCTTAAACAGTGAAACAAGCAATGGGACTCACAACAACAACTCAAAAGGATGCTCATTCGAAACTTTCCTTAGTTACCATCCTCAAACCTTCAAGGGATCAGAGGGAGCAGAGGGACTGTTCCGATGGATTAAGAAGGCCAAGTCGATCTTCTGCATGTGTGAGTGTTCTGAGGAGAACAAAGTGAAATTCGCTACCAGAACTCTGGAGGGGCAAGCCCTCACTTGGTGGAATTCACATGTTCAGAAACTAAGCCTGGAAACTGCTAACTCAATCCCCTGGGAAAACTTCGTCAAGATGTTAGAAGAAGAATATTGTCCACAGAACGAAATCAAGAAACTAGAAAAGTTCTGCAATCACAAGATGGAAGGATCTGAAATTGAACAGTACTCCATTCGATTTCATGAATGGTGTAAACAGTGCCCAGAAATGGTAACACCAGAATTCAGGAAGGTCGAGCCATACATCAGTGGATCACCTGAAAAGATCAGAAGCCTGATTTCCACGACAGATGACACTCTCATTCGACCCACTAATTGCTCGGCTCACAGTCTGATCGACCAAACAGTAGCAAAGGGTAAGCGCAAGAGGGAGTCTAGTCACAACCAAGCTCACTCCTCACAGCAACTACGATTCTATAACAAATCAGTACCAACTACAGAACCCACTGCTACACAAACCAACACTAAAGGCAAGGGTGTCTACAAGGGGAAATACCCTAAGTGTAGCAGGTGCCCATATCATCACCACGGTCAGTGTGAGCGCTACCGATGTCGGAGATGCGGAAGACACGGTCACATGGCCAAGGAGTGTAGGAGCAAGACAGTCAGCAGCAGTGGCAACCGGAACATCCAAAAAGGGTGTTATGAGTATGGCAAGCCGGGACATAAGCATACGGACTGTCCACAGTTGGAGGAAACAGAAAGAAGTGTAACAAAAAGCCGTACGATTGTGGCTGACTCTGGAAAAGCTAACAATGACCCGAACATTATGACAGGTATGTTTTTTTTTTTAAATAAAGTCTATCCTACTATATCATTTGATACCGATGCCGATAGGGGTTCATCACTAGTGATTTTAGTAAACTACTTAATATGACCCCAACACCACTAGACTATAAGTACACCGTAGAGTTAGTGGACGACAAGCTAATTGAAACACAACGTATCATCAGAGGGTGTGTACTGACACTAGCATACCATCAACTGGTGATCAACCTGATGCCGGTAACTCTCGGCAGCTTCGACGTGGCGATTGGGATGGATTGGCTATCTGCAACGAGAAGAAAGTATGAATTACATTGCCAAGTGGAGAGCAGATCTCAATTCAAGGGGAACGACACAGAATACCGTTAAACATCATGTCCTGCATGAAGGCAAGCAAATATCTAAAGAAGGGATACACGGCTATCCTAGCTCTTATCACCGAACAACCGAAGAAGGAACGGAAGATCGAGGACATCGCTGTTGTCCGCAATTATCCAGAAGTCTTTCCTGACAATCTACCGGGACTACCGCCAGCACGGCAAATGGAGTTTCAAATAGATTTAACACCAGGAGCAGCACCGATAGCTAAGGCACCATACCGATTGGCTCTTACAGAAATGTAGGAATTATCTAACCAACTGCAAGAGTTGTTAGATAAAGGTTTTATCCGACCGAGCTTCTCACCTTGGGGCGCACCGGTCTTGTTCGTGAAGAAGAAAGACGGTTCATTCCGTATGTGTATAGATTACCGAGAACTAAACAAGGTAACGATCAAGAATCGATACCCCCTACCACGAATAGACGACCTGTTCGATCAACTACAAGGGTCCAGCTTCTATTCGAAAATCGATCTGAGATCGGGTTACCATCAACTCAGAATACAGGAGGACGATATACCAAAGACAGCCTTCAGAACACGGTACGGACATTATGAGTTTCTAGTCATGCTTTTCGGGTTGACTAACGCACCGACAGTATTCGTGAAACGGGTAGGTAAACCGTACCTTGATAAGTTCGTAAGGGTAATTATTGATGACACCTTGATCTATTCCAAGACTCAGGAAGAACATGCCTAACACTTAAGGCGTGTCCTAGAAATTACTGAAGAAGGAACAACTATACGCGAAGTTCTCCAAATGTGACTTCTGGATTCGCGAAGTTCAGTTCCTTGGACACGTAGTGAACAAGAAAGGAATACATGTAGACCCCGACAAGATTGAGGTAATCAAGCACTGGACAGCACCAAAGACTCCAACTGAGGTGCGACAGTTCCGGGGATTGGCTGGTTACACAGACGATTTATCAAGGGATTCCCGAAGATCGCGCAATCATTAACTTCCCTTACACACAAAGACAAGAAGTTAGAATGAGGAAAGAAACAGGAAGCTGCTTTTAACCTATTGAAACAGAAGCTGTGCACTGCAACCATCCTATCCCTGCCGGAAGGATGTGACGATTTTGTGGTATATTGTGACGTCTCAAAACAAGGACTCGGTTGCGTGTTAATGCAACGCGAGGAGGTTATAGCATACGTTTAATGACAGCTGAAGGTGCATGAGAAGAACTACACGACTCACGACTTTGAGTTGGGAGCGGTAATCTTAGCACGGAAGATCTAGCGACACTATCTATCCGACACGAAATGCACGATATTCACCAATCATAGTAGACTGCAACACACCTTCGACCAAGAGGGACTGAACATGAGACAACTCAGATGGGACTAGCTGATAGGCAATTGTGATTGTGCTATCAAGTACCACACTGGAAAAACTAATGTAGTAAACAACGCAATGAGCCAGAAGGAAACAACCAAACGCGTGCACGCACTACAACTTACCATCCACTCCGAACTACCGAATCAAATTCGGGTCGCTCAACAAGAAGCTCTGGAAGCCGAAAACCTCACTCTCGAAGCCATGGGAAGGATGGACAAATAAATGAAACAGAAGGACGACGGAGCTTACTATCTGATGGATCGTATTTGGATTCCACGTTTTGGAAACTTAAGGAAGGTAGTGACGGACGAAGCTCATAAGAGTCGATACTCAGTACCTCAAGGTCCTGACAAGATGTACCACGATTTAAAGGCAACTTATTGGTGGCCTAACATGAAATTAGAAATCACAACTTATGTGAATAAGTGTCTGACTTGCTCAAAGGTTAAAGTCGAATACCAGAAACCTTCAGGGTTACTCCAACAACCGGAAATTCCAGTATGGAAATGGGAGCAGATTTCCATGGATTTTATCACTAAGCTGCCAAGGACAACTAGTGGTTGCTATACCATCTGGGTTATCGTAGACCGACTCACAAAATCAGCACACTTCCTGCCGATTAAGGAAACAGATAAGTTGGAAAAGTTAACCCAAATCTATTTGAAGGAGATCGTATCCAGACACGGAGTCCCAATCTCTATAATACCTGACCGATACAGCCGTTTCACGGCACATTTTTTTTTGAAGTCCTTACACAAGGCACTGGGGACGAGGTTGGATATGAGCACAACCTATCACCCGCAAACCGATGGTCAGAGTGAAAGAACCATCCAGACCCTAGAGGACATGCTTCGGGCATGCGTGATCGACTTCGGTAACAGTTGGGAGACACATCTGCCCTTGGTGGAGTTCCCATATAACAACAACTATCACACCAGTATTGGAACCGCACCACTTGAGGCACTTTACGGACACAAGTGTAGGTCGCCACTCTGTTGGGCGGAAGTTGGTGAAAGCCAACTGACCGGACCCGAACTCGTGCACGAAACAAATGAAAAGATTGTGCAGATACGTAACAGAATGGCAGCAGCTCGAGATCGACAAAAGAGCTATGCCGACAAGAGGCGCAAACCTTTGGAATTCCAAGTAGGAGACCGAGTACTTCTTAAAGTCTCGCCTTGGAAGGGAGTGATTCGATTTGGGAAACGGGGAAAGCTAAGTCCTCGCTATATAGGACCATTTGAGATCACTAAACGAATAGGCCCTGTGGCCTACGAACTACAGCTACCACAAGAATTGAGTAGCGTACACAATGTGTTCCACGTTCCAAACCTCAAGAAATGCTTATCAGACGAAACGCTCGCGATTCCTTTGGAGGAAATCCAGATTGATGAACAGCTTCACTTTGTTGAGGAACCGGTGGAAATTATGGACCGGGAACTCAAGAAGTTGAAACATAGTAAGATACCCATTGTAAAAGTTCGATGGAACTCACGACGAGGACCGGAATACACCTGGGAACGGGAGGATCAGATGAAGAAGAAATACCCTCATCTATTCGCCGAACAAACCAACACCGGCACGTGAACTGAATTTCGGGACGAAATTTCCAATAACTAGGGGATGATGTGACACCTCGTAATTTCCAGGTCAGCAACTCTATTATTTTTAATAATAGAGTTTATTATTATTTCATACGTGGCACTAGAATAAATGCATTTAGTGTGACACGTGGCACAACAGTCTGAACACACCGATAATTCGATGAATTATCGCACGAAACTCGCACGTGTCTTGAATGACGAACGTTGGTGAACGGATCAAACTGTAACACGAAAACACTGCACTTAGGTTCGGTGAGCCTGAATTAGTTAGAACAAGGCCTATGTGTCGAGAAACGATGATTGTATTCGAGAAATACGAAAGATTCGGTTCAAAACAATGAAATTGGGCCTATTGGGCTCAACCGAGACCCATCGCGGTACGCGATGGGCACCCAATTGGGCCTTCGCGATGCGCGAAGCTCAAGCGGGAGAATTTGAATTCTCCGAAAAACGTCGCGGTACGCGACGACCGATCATCTTCAACCATCGCGGTACGCGGCGTGTTTCGGGAACAGAATGATTATTTTAAACGCCGCGGTACGCGGGGATGCTTTTTTGGCCGGTGTCGCCGTACGCGACAGGCCTAGAACCGCAAAAATCTTTATAAAACCAATGTTAATCATTATGTCGCCCCTACTTCAACTCTCTCGACTGAAACCCGTCTTCTTCGACCTGAACCACTCTGATAACACCATTGGAGCTGCAAGGAAGCCATCTTGAAGGTTCCATTGAAGATTTGAAGTGCAAGGAGACTTTGGGAGGCCATCTAGCTCATCCCACCACTTGTACCAACCACCTTGGACGAATTCAGGCGATTCCCAGGCCCTCTAGCTGCTGTGTGGTTGATCATCTAGTTGGATTTAACTCAAGAAGGTAGTTCCTACGATCAATCTTATCTAAAAACGTCACTAATCACACATGCATCGTGATTCACACACATGCAACACCATCACTCATCATTGTCACGAATTTTTGATGTTAATAATCTGTTATTGAATGTGTTTATCACTGATTTGAAGCTTGATGATGATTCATGATAATCTTGAATACCTATGGTTGTTGTATGTTGATTTTATCACAAAATGACTACTTGTGAGTACATGCATGTTTAATCCATGATGATCTATATACTTTTGTTATTGAAATGTTCTTAGAATTGATATATGGGATGTTCTATGTATCTAGAATAGTCGATTTTGGTCAAATAATGACTAAAACATGAAAGTTACTATAAATAGTAACTTTATAGTTTCAAAATGTGCATTATTGATAAAATGACCACATTGGTATGTTTAGATCTATAAGATATGCTTGAAATGATGTTTAGGAGTTATCATGATAGTTATTTGATGCTTAGGAGGGTTTAGAATTGTTAAAAGCATGATTTTATAAATGTTACTATAAATAGTAACTTTTTGTCACAAGATTGCAACTCGATACTATGTATAATAATGTCTTGAGTCTAACATGCTCATTTAGTGATTATATGATGATATTGGAAGGAATATGTTATGGGGAAACTTGAATTTGTGTTATTTTCACAAGTTACTAAATATAGTAACTTTATTTTGCTAAGTTAATGATTCGTCACATGTTGGGAGGAATGATCATGATTAATGGGTTATTTAGAACTACAATAATGATGTTAGGCGATATTGATTGATTAACTTGATGAAATATGCTTATTTTAGAAACTTTCTAAAAATGGAAACTTTTATGCGTAAACTATGATGAACCGGCTATGTGTAACTATGTGCTATGTGATAACATGCTCATTTAGGATAAATATGCATGTTAGAATAATCGGAATATAAGTTTATGCATAACTTGCCAAATATGGAAACTTTCCTAAAATAGAAACTTACCATAATTAGTAAGTTTCCTCATAGGAATGACTTTTGGTATCCGTACACTTCACATGACACTAAATCGCACGTTACACGAACACTTGATCCAAAACCGTCACCAACGGGTCGTTAGGTCAGACACGGTCGACACGGTCAAGCACGGTCAACTCGACCCACATAACCACTTAGTGTCGTTGAACACTAACACGGTCCGGTGAGACCCACATACGCAAACACGAACTCATAACACCTACATGATATAGGTGATTACTAGCCGGCGAGCTACACTACGCTATTGAGCAAACGCATTACTAAACTCAGGTGAGTTTACGGCCCCACTTTTACATATAACTGTTTTACTTAACTTTGGGGTGAGAATATTATGCAACTGTTTTAGATATATGACTGGTATGTTGTGAAAACCATTTTCGAGTGTAACTTTATCGCTTAAAGTCCTCACTTATCCTTACCGTTAGTTGTGTATCAAACGAGTCGTAATTACGTAGTACTACTGGGTTTGACTAACCCCACTCGGCACCAATGTTGACTGGAGGTCATAACGAGTGTAATTTCGATGGGAATGCGGGTTCAGCGATGACCTGCGGAGGCAACGGGAACAGTCTAGTTTCGGTAAGATGACATGACACACTCCACGGATCGTAGAATCCAACAAAACACTTTTACATACCCAGTATATAACTGTTTTACTGCTTTCGAATACCTAAACCTGTGAACTCACCAACTTTTAAGTTGACACTTTTTCGCATGTATTCTCAGGTAACTAGTGGACTGCACGCTAGGATGCGCACAAGGATGCACTAAGGAGACTGACGCGCATATAGACTCTGGTCCTAGGCTTTTGTTTGCATTGATTGATTTTGAAACAATTTAAACCTTGTAGTGTCTGTTAAACAGTTTACGTTCCGCTGCAACTTATTTACTTTTGATGTTAAACATTTTTCCGCTGCGTATTATTGAAACTCGCATTATTTTACAAATATGTGTGATTGTGCAACTCATATAGAGTCGTTCTATATGACCATGAGTTGTGATCCTGGCCACGTCACATCCACGTGGACTGGCTCCACGAGTGGGAATTTGGGGGTGTGACACTTTATGCGGTCCAGTTTATGCGGTTCGGTCCGGCCCCTACTTTAATACTATTGTCTTCGGTCCCGTCCAGTTTATGCGGTTCTGTCGGTTTATGGACATCCTTAATTTCAACCTAAACATAGTTTTTTAATATATTTGTGACTAGTCATTGTAATTTTTTTACTAAAATGATTATTGTACATAATAAAAATATTTTTGTAATGTCAATTTTTTAACACATTACATATTCTTATGTAAACATTATAGATAAAATATTTTCTTTTATACGAACCGTGTAACACACGGGTCTATAAGCTAGTTTAATCATAACCATTAATTAATGATCTAATGACTCAAGATCCTTCTTAGACTTTTTAGGTTAAGAGACTTATTTAGTTTAACTTAACACTAGTATCCGAAACAAAAAAATATTAATCTTACTTTAATACTATTTTTTAATAAAAGAAAGAAAAGGTAATGCCTACCTTTAATAATATTTTTTTAATCTTTCCTATGAATTCTACATCATGTACGAATGATAAAAAAAGACCTTTAATCTTACTTTTGGACATAACTAAAGAAAATATGCTATTGAATGATGATATAAAGAATAAGACAAACTCTGATGTTAAGCGTAAATTGGTGGAATTGTATGACCTTAATGAAAAATTTGTTATTTCCCACAGTAAACTATAAGTTGTTTTATTTAGAGTTAAAAGTAAGGATGATTTAAAACTTATAATTTTTTACAAAGATGATAATGTTACTAAAAATACGTCTTATGTTGTATATAAAGAAGTTTTATAGATTTATAATTTGTATTTTATATTTTAAAATGTTTTAATGTATAGTAAATCATGTAGTTATCATAAAAATATTTTAATAATGTAATTTTGTACCAATCTCGTGTAATACAAGAGCATATAACCTATATTATATTATAAAAGATTATGGACTCAAACTTTCTTTCTTAACTTGACTAGGTACTTATATTATTTTTAGGCCCATAGGCTTGAAGTTTGTGAACTCTTAGCCCAAGTCGTTTATAGGTTAAGTTTGCGATTGTTTTGGTTATTAATTTGAACAAGGAACCCAGTTCAAGTTGGTGCTAACCAATCCACGCAAATCACATATTCACATAAAAGAACTATAATCAAACTTGATTCGTCCACAAGCTCAACACCACGCCATGCCGTTTTAAGATCACCATAAAATATCTTAACTAGCTTTATACCCGAAAAGATTAATATCAAAATATTGCCACTTATCTTCGTTTTATAAAGGAAAATAGTATTTATTTCCGATTATACAACTTATTATTGCAAGCATAACGGAGGTTCAAGACATTATTGGATATAGTTTTACAAACACAAAGTTGCAAGAACAATCATTCACACATCCTTCTTGCAAAGCAGAAAATGATTGTCTATCGTATGATCAGCTCGGGTGTTATGGACCAGATGGGCTCAAATAAACAGACTGCACAAATGGGCCAGAATCAAACAAGGAGGAGTCCAAGAGCTACAAGAAAACCGGGTCATCTAGAAGATTACCAGCTGAGTTGCCACATCAGCTTGGTGTAACAGAATTGAACGTCATGGCTTTATAGGGAGAATGTGGGGTGTGTGTGAGTTATGAAAAATCTTACTAAGTTTGTTATGTATCTTTCTCCCATCTTTCTTCTGTAATAATTTTCCCACCTCAATAAAATTCTCTAACAGTTCTCCCTCATTGTTTCTGAATTTGATAATCACTATCACACACTTCATTGGTGCTTTCATTCTGCATCCCCTACAATGGCGGATGGGACTCGGTTGCGGTGTTTGGATGAAGGTTTACAGGAAGTTAAGGACTCTAACCGGCAAATGCAAGCTCTCCAACAACAGCTACGGGGAGATGTGGATACGATCGCTTCGTCCTTGGAAGATACAAAGAAATTATTGCATCAGGTACTTTATCAATTTGCCAATCATTCCAAATCTCCTCATTCTGATGCAGAATCATCTGGTGCTAAACATATGGAAGGATTCTCCTTCTTGGGTCGTCATAAACCAGCCCCTGTTACGTTGGCTCGTTTTTCCGGCACATACCCGGAACGATGGGTTTCTCAAGCCAATCGTTATTTTGATTTCTATTCGATTCCAGAATTGGATCAATTGACGATTGCTTCCTTCTATCTAGACGATGCTCCGGCTGATTGGTTTGATTGGATGCATCGTAATTTTCGTCTTCAGGGTTGGACGTCGTTCACAGAGGCCTTAATCTTACGATTTAGGGCACGAGAATTGGAAGAACCTGAAGGGTTGCTTGCTAAATTGCAGCAAACTTCCTCTGTGGCTGATTATATCACTCGTTTTGAAGAAATCTCCAATCGCACCATGGTTTTACCACCGGCGTTTCTCGTACGGTGTTTTACTTCAGGTCTTCGAGGTGACATTAAACAATCTGTTTTAATCCATCAGCCGACCTCCATTAATGAAGCCATGAAACTGGCCCAGTTACATGAGAATCGTCTATTATTGGAAAAGGGTGTGGGCCGATTATCACTGGGCTCTTCCAAGCCCATTCTTCCTACCCCTAAAACAAATGATACCGTGAATTCCCCAGCTTCTTCTTCATCCACGCTGAACCCTAAATCCACCTCTCAGTCGATAGGGTTTCGCAGGTTGTCCCCGGCTGAGATGGCACACAAACGGGCGCTGGGTCTTTGTTACCGGTGTGATGACAAGTACACTGCCGATCATAAGTGTAAAGCGGCTCCTCAGTTACTTTTCTTTGACGATGAACCCAGTCCACTGTCTGATTTTACCAGTCCACCAGAACCTCCTGACTCTGATGCATTGTTGGCGGATTCCTTACAGCTCGAGGAGGTTAAAACACAGTCCACTATTTCTTATAATGCCTTATCAGGTGGTTGTTCGACCACTACTCTACGTTTCACAGGCACGGTCAAGGGGAAATCAGTTCAAGTGCTCCTTGATGGTGGCAGTACACATTGCTTCGTTCAGACACGCGTTGCTTCCTACCTTAATCTCACAATTGAGGCCATTGCGCCGTTTTCAGTTCTGGTGGGCAGCGGTGAACGTTTGCCATGCTCTGGGTTAGCAAAACAAGTTGAACTTATTATTCAGAAATCTGCTATTCTGGTCGATCTGTACGTTTTACCCTTGCAAGGGTGGGATTTAGTTTTGGGTGTTTCTTGGTTGGCAACATTGGGTCCAGTTATTACTAATTATGCCACAGCCACCTTTGAGTTTAAGTCTAACGACTCCCACGTAGTTTGGCAAGGTGATTCTACTCCTGTTGTCCAGCCTATTCAGTTTAATGGGTTGCGCCGATTGACTAAAACAGGTTCCATAGAGGAATGTTTTCACTTGACTTTACTTTCGCCAGAGTCTCCCGTGGCAGTTGATTGTCCACCGGATATTCAACCGTTGTTAACTAGATTTTCAAGGGTTTTTCAGCCACCTACAGGATTGCCTCCGGTGCGTTTGCAGGATCATGCAATTGATTTAGTGCCTAATTCAGCCCCAATTTCAGTTCGGCCTTATCGATACCCCCATTTTCAGAAGGCTGAAATTGAGCGTTTAGTTCAAGATATGCTGCAACAAGGTATTATTCAGCCTAGTAACAGCCCCTTCTCGTCTCCGGTCTTACTTGTTCGAAAAAAAGATGGTACATGGCGTTTCTGTGTTGACTATAGGGCTCTTAATGCCTTAACGGTTCGTGACCGTTTTTCGTTACCAACCATTGATGAATTATTTGATGAACTCTATGGTGCTAAATTTTTTTCAAAATTAGATTTATTGGCAGGTTATCATCAGATCCGTTTGCAAGCCGATGCTATCGCTAAGACCGCCTTCCGCACTCATGACGGTCATTACGAGTTCCTTGTTATGCCCTTTGGGCTTACCAACGCACCGTCAACATTTCAACGACTGATGAATGATGTATTCCGGCCTTTTCTACGCAAGTTTGTGCTGGTCTTCTTTGACGATATCTTAGTTTATAGTCAGACTTGGCAGGATCATTTACAACATTTACAAGCTGTGTTTCAAATTTTGCTTGACAACAAATTGGTGGCAAAGTTGTCTAAATGCACTTTTGGGCAACGCTTGGTGGCTTATCTTGGTCATTTTATCTCTTGCGAAGGGGTGTCCGTTGATCCTTCCAAGATTTCTATCATCCATCAGTGGCCACAACCCAAGACAGTTCGTGATGTAAGAGGGTTTCTGGGTATTACCGGTTATTACCGTCGTTTTATTCGCAATTATGCAGCCTTAGCAGGTCCTTTAACTGACCTGCTCCGTAAGGATGCTTTTGTCTGGACCGATAATTCCACTGATGCATTTTTGAAACTCAAGGAAGCACTGAGCACCACTCCTGTATTAAGGTTACCAGATTTCTCTAAACCTTTTACTTTAGAAACTGACGCTTCTGGTTCAGGTATAGGAGCTGTGTTGTCTCAAGACAAACATCCAATCGCTTATTTTAGTCAAAAGCTTAGTGCTCGAATGCAGCAGGCTTCAACTTATCAAAGGGAAATGTTCGCCATTACTCAAGCGGTTGCTAAATGGCGTCAATATCTGCTGGGTCGAAAATTCCAGATTCTTACGGATCAACAATCACTTCGCAACCTTCACGATCAAGTCATTCAGACACCGGATCAACAAAAATGGCTGGGCAAACTACTCGGGTATGATTTTGATATCATTTATCGCCCGGGTAAATTAAATGGAGCTGCTGATGCCCTCTCCCGTGCTCATGCATCTCAACTATTAGCTTACACTCGTCAAGACTTTGTCTTTTTGGACGAGCTGAAAGAGGCTGTAGCAGCTGATCCGGAGTTGTCCTCTTTATGCTCTACAATTCAGCAAGATCCTTCCCTCTTTCCTGCTTATACTTTTCATGATGGGTTGTTGCTCTTTAAATCCCGTTTGGTTGTTCCTACCGGCTCTCCCCTTTGTCAGAAATTATTACTTGAGTACCACTCGTCCGTGATAGGAGGACATTCAGGTATTACCCGCACCTTTCACCGTCTTTCTTCGAACTTTTATTGGAAAAACATGCGGGCTGATGTTCAAACTTTCATCAAGAATTGCCAAATCTGTCAACAGGCGAAAGATTCATTCCTTCCTCCGGCCGGTTTACTTCAGCCCCTACCCATTCCCCAACAGGTGTTTGAAAGTATTTCTATGGATTTTATCACTGGGTTACCCACTTCACAAGGGAAAACAGTGGTGATGGTCGTAGTGGATCGCCTTTCTAAATATGGCCATTTCATTGGTCTCTCAACCTCTTTTAATAGTTCCAGTATTGTTGCGGTATTCATATCTGAAATTGTTCGTTTACATGGCTTTCCTATTGACATTGTGTCGGACAGGGACCCCCGTTTTATGTCTGAATTTTGGAAGGAAATACACCGATTACAAGGTACTCATTTATCCTTCAGCACGGCATACCATCCCCAATCGGATGGTCAAACCGAAGCTCTAAACAAATGTTTGGAAATGTACCTTCGTTGCTATGTTCTTGATTACCCGAAGGACTGGTTTCGTTTTCTGCCGTGGGCAGAACATTGGTACAATACATCCTATCAAACAGCAGCTCGTATGACCCCATTTGAGATCCTCTATGGACGTAAGCCGCCCACAGTTTCGAGATACATTCGGGGTACAGCTGGAAATCCCCTCATTGAAACGCACATGATGGAGCGAGACCAGGTTCTTAGCTTACTTAAACGTAATTTGGCGATAGCCCAATCTCGTATGAAACACCAAGCAGACAAACATAGACGGGATGAGTCATTCCAGATTGGTGATTGGGTATTTGTTAAGTTGCAGCCTTATAAGCAAGACTCAGCTCGTCTTAAAAGGCATCACAAATTGGGTCGTCGTTACTTTGGGCCCTACCAAGTTATTGCTAAGGTGGGATTGGTTGCCTATAAGTTGGATCTTCCGGCCACTGCTCACATCCATAACGTGTTCCATGTATCACTTCTTCGGCGCTGCAATGGTGTACGAGATCAACAGGTTACTCCATTACACCTGGTTGACTCTTCTGCTTCACTCATCTTACAGCCTACTAATGTGTTGGATTACCGTACTATCCGTCGTTCGGATCAACTGGTGGAACAATGTTTAGTACAATGGGAGGGCTTAACCGAGACTGCTGCCACTTGGGAAGATAAGCTCACTCTCCAGAAATCCTTTCCATCTCTCCACCTTGAGGACAAGGTGGTTGTTAAAGAGGGGAGTAATGTTATGGACCAGATGGGCTCAAATAAACAGACTGCACAAATGGGCCAGAATCAAACAAGGAGGAGTCCAAGAGCTACAAGAAAACCGGGTCATCTAGAAGATTACCAGCTGAGTTGCCACATCAGCTTGGTGTAACAGAATTGAACGTCATGGCTTTATAGGGAGAATGTGGGGTGTGTGTGAGTTATGAAAAATCTTACTAAGTTTGTTATGTATCTTTCTCCCATCTTTCTTCTGTAATAATTTTCCCATCTCAATAAAATTCTCTAACAGTTCTCCCTCATTGTTTCTGAATTTGATAATCACTATCACACACTTCATCGGGTTTGTAGGTGATTTCGTCCTCAACGTTTTGATTGATAAGCTACATTTTTATATACTTGAAAATGGGTCTAGTATGTGGGCATTGGAAAATATAAGATTGATTTTAAACTCACGTATCGATGTATGTATTTGTGATATTATTATATGATAATCAAGAAATATATTAAAAAGATTGTTCTACCGTTTTTCTTCTTCCACTGTTTCTCGATCAAAGAAAACACTGCAGAAACATTTCATCCCAGACTCCAAAAGAAAATTTTACCGTCCCAAATATGTTTATCTGATAATTTTTAAACGAATCAGATATTAATCCAATATTATATTCGTGAAATTCAGTTCAAGTTTTATGGTTTGTATTTGGTTATTTAATTTTATAATACATATGTGATATAATTTCAATAGGTTGAAAACTTAGGCCTTGTTTTGGATTTCATTTAAAAATAACTTATTGACTTATTGGTTATTTTCAAAAAGTCAATAAGTTAATAAGTTATTTATTAAACTTAAAAGGACTTTTGAAAATGAGTTTTTGTAAAAGGGAATTAGTTGTTTTTCAAAAGCTAAAAATTATAGCTTTTCAAAATTAATTATGACTTACTGACATAAAATTACAAATCTACTCCATTCTTTACCCTTTACCTAATAATTTTAAAATGATATTAATAAAAAATGTCCTTTTTGGTCATTTTAAAAATTTATTTTGGAAAAGTTAATCCAAACACATTTTTAAAAACTTTATTTAAAAAAGTCATAACTCATAAGTAATAAGCAATTTTAACAAAAAATCCTTTTGAAGTTTAATAAGCAATCCCAAACAAGGTCTTATATTCATCAATTACTCTCAAGACCAAACAATGCAATCCATAATTTAAAACACATTAATGAATGGAACACATGCGGACATGCTCTTGTTTTTTTTATGACCGGAGAAACCACTTGCATGGTAAACCCGACCCCCTCAATACCCGACTAACCGGGAGGAACAGGTAACCGCGGACGCAAGCACCTAGATCGGTGGCATTGTGGAGAAAAATTTCACTTCCATGACTAGAACCTATGATCTCAAGGTTGAGACCCCAACACCCTTACCACTATGTTATCTCCACAAGGTTACACGCTCTTGTTTTGTTTATGTATGATTGTGTTTTGCCAGATTTAGATAGCAGTTAATGACCCATTTGTTCTGTTCCAATATTTTCACGTATAACTTATCAAACATTAATTAATATATATATATATTAATTTGCAAAGATTCCCTCACTCACATAATCACTATTCACTTTGAGGGCAAAATCGTAATTTCACTTTTTCACACACACACATCACACAAACCCACATCACACAAACGGTGGGCCCCAACATCTCACACACACATACATATACATATATATATATATATATATATATATATATAGAGTTTGTATCATGTGAAAACCCGATCTTAGAGAGAAAACCCTTAAACCATATCTGGGTCGTTGATTTGGAATCTTGAAAATAAACATATGGTCTACATTAACCCATATTAAAACTGATTTGTTTATCCAAAACCTAATTTTTTATTCAAGTTTAATGTGTACCACATATTTTATTTTCAAAAGTCCAAATCAATGGTCCAGATAGGATTTAAGGGTTTTCTCTCTTATACCGGGTTTTCACATGATACAAACCCTCACATAATCACTATTCACTACCGCGTCTAAAGATCAAAAGATAGATTTCAATACTTTTCAATTAATTTGAAATTTTCGTTTATAACCCTGAACTTTGAACTCTTATTTTTAAAGCCCCTTCTCACTTTACTCACATATTTTTAATGTTCACATGATTTTAACGCTTCATTAGGTTATCTGATAAATGTCATAATTATATTAATTTGATCGCAATGGCCTCATGAACGTTTATATAAATTTCTAACCCAAACGGTCACAGAAATTTTGCGCGTTGTTTACATGCCTATAACGCATCCGTACGTTATCGAATATTTGTATCGTTTATATCATTTTTATCGTAATTAGTTCACAAACGATTTAGATAAACCATGAGTATTATATATACTACATATATATACGATTTACATTTAATAATTTTATAATATTTGTATCTTTATAAATTTTACATTTACGCAGGGCCTTTTTTTAAGTCTTCTGTAATCACATTCTTTACTATTAAATAAGTTCTTAATCTTCAACCCTTAGTTTCAAAGCTTACGTTATAGATGTTGTATAGGGTATTTTCGTGCATTTTATTGTACACGATTTTAACCTCATGTTCTATTGGTTTTTTTTACGTCAATATATCAGACCCCGCCGCAACGCGCGGGTCCTGTATCCTAGTTAGTTTTAAAGCCGAGCTCAATTTGTTTTCTCCAATTGTCCCTTTGGTTTTTAACAGGGCCATTGATTCTGAAGCCCAAAATACATATCCATTTATAATAAGCCCAGAAATATGAAAAAATAGAGGCCCTAAATATTTTGGAGGCCCTAAGCCCTAGATTGGTCCATTGGGCCAACCCTGAATACATTGATTCATCGTGTTATACTGAAACCCTATCTAGTAAGTGGATCACGTTTTGTTAAAATAATAATAAAATATAGTAATGATACTTTTGTTATATTCATAAAACTAACTTGTACTATATCATATATGCTAAACGAAAGATAATGTAAATATAAATCCAATTTATACAAAGTATTAAAGATGATTTAAAGTGATATTTGCACTATATTCTTTAAGTATACCTATTGTAGTTTTTTTTACTATAGTTTTCAAACCATTGTGTTTTTCACTTATTCTTCATTGCAACATCGAGCAAATGTGTTGATATTTGTGGTTGAGACACATATTTACGTTCCCCTTAAAAAATATTCCGTGTCGCTTCTTAAGACGAATGTGTCTGTCTCCTAAGGTGCAGCAACCGAAACAATATGTGTACAGTCAGGGTTAACCTATCGCCCGAGAGTGTACATGAAACAAGAGCTAGCAGAACCTATAATGTGGGAAATTCTATAGTATATGTGTGTTGTGAATCCTGTTGTATTTTTTTATCATCCATCAAAACAAGACACTAAATATCTTGCATTTATATTACATGAAGATAATGTTAAGAGTCATCATTTAGTATATGTAGTTAAAATATGTAATATGAAGAGTCTTGATTTAATTCATACATTAATATGAAAGTTACTAATCTAGAAATTGAATATACGCTCGATTCTCATGAATCAGTTGCGGATGACTTGACCCGAACCACAATACACAAATGCGCTCCGCAACCACACCGCCAATATACACAATTGAAATATCGGTATCATATTCATCTTACTTATGTCATTAGGCAAAGCAAATTTAAGATTCAAATCCCATAATCATTCACAAATTCTCAGTCATTTTCACTAAAACCATGTTCATTGATGTGAGCTGACCATCAAAAGTTACACAATAAGACTTGAATTTAGGTCACATTAGACACCAAACTCTAACTTCAACTTTTTATAACCACTAGACCATCTTATGATGGTTTAGTTGCCGGTTTTGTTGCCGGTTTTAAAAGAAACACTATTGTCAATCTGTGTCGAAGGTATGGCATTAATTAGCATATGAAACTCAAGTAATTCCACGCCTTAAATTTGTTGCTTTCCAGGTCTTTTCTTCCGATCATTTGTTTATTTATGCAAATATTAGTATATTCTGATTTGAAAATTATTCAGAAATTTCTTCGAGTTTATATTTAATTAATATCTGATCATATTAACCTAGACTAATAAGTGTATGAAACATGAACTGAAGACCACCCTACACGGCTACACTCTAGATTTTAGTTTGGCATCATGTATATAATAAATAAATGAGTTAATTTGAGTGAACACTTATTATATTTTTATTGAAACTGGTTGCACTATAACGTAAACCCGATTGAAATGGATAACATCTTAACACAATACGGGTCAAGATAGGTAACCTAAATATTATAAAACAAGTAAAAATGATCAATAATATATTTGATAAAAAAAATCATCAACGATTATTTATAACTCATTTTAACTTTAACTAAATTAATGTTTATTAAGCACAACTTATTTAGACCCAAATTAGTTATGCTTAAAACTCTTCTGACCTGAACCTATTCTGATATGTAATCCATACTTACTCAACTCGTCTATTTTGTCAGATTTATGTACATAGTTTTGTTACTTTTGTGTTTGCAAAAGAAACACAGTTTAAAATTCCCTTTGATAAGTTGAATCGGCACTGAAAAAGGGGTGTGTGTGTGTGTGTGTATATAGGGTACAAATCCATTGTTAACCCAATGTTATTGTGTTAACCGTTTAACTCAATATTAACGGTTGATCAAAAATAAGATGGAGTAAGATGATGCCATGTGTCAAATTTGTCTTATTAAAGAAAAGGGTATTATAGTCAATTGTTTAGATACAAAAAAAAAAGTCATATTTAACTTAGTGGTGACAAGTGTCACCTACATTCTCTCACATTCATATTTTAATTTAAAATAAAAATTTACCCCCTAATTTTTTAAAGCTTGATAATTTGTTTATAAATTATTATTTTTTTACAAAAATTATACCAATAAATTTGTCTTATTTTTCTCTTTAATTCAAGTATAGTCTCGTCTTTTTTTCCACTATTTCATAATTACATCAATATAAGTCTCGCCATTTTTTTCCTGGTAATGTAATTACATCAATGTAAGTCTCGTCATATTTTTCAACATTTCGTAATTACATCAATGTAAGTCTCGTCATATTTTTCAACATTTCGTAATTACATCAATGTAATTTTCGTCATTTCTTTTCAACATTATGTAATTACATCAATGTAAGTTTCAACGTTATATCAATGTAAGTATCGTTATTTTTTTCGGCCTTTCAACTTTCGTAATTACTTCAACGTAACAAACGTAGTGTAATATTTCTATTTAATTCGTGTTTGTTACATTGATATAATTATGGACGCTGTTACACTACGTTTGTTACGTTGACGTAATTACGAAAGTTGAAAGACCGAAGAAAATGATGAGATTTATATTGATGTACTTACCTAATGCAAAAAAAAAGGTTGAGACTTACATTGATGTAGTTACCTAATGTTGAAAAGAAATGACGAAGCTTACATTGATGTACTTACGAAATGTTGAAAAAATGATGATACTTACATTGATGTAATTACGTTACGTTGAAACAAATGACGATACTTACATTGATGTTATTACGAAATATTAAAAAAATGACGAGACTTACATTGATGTAATTACGTTACACTGAAAAAAATGACGATACATGCACTGATGTTATTACGAAATATTAAAAAAAAACGACGAGACTAAACTTGAATTAAAGAGAAAAATAAGATAAATTTAATGGTATAATTTTTATAAAATAATAATGATTTATAAAAAAGTTATCAAGCTTTAAAAAAATAGGGGGTAAACTTTTTTTAAAATTAAAATATAGATGTGAGAGAAGGTGGGTGACACTTGTCATCACCACATTAAATCATATTTTGAAAGAAAAAGAATTTTACCATCTTACCCTTTAGCAATGTAAACCATTTGATCTAAATCTTGATTATTTTATATTAAATCAATGGCAAATATAGGGTTAAACGGTTAACGCATTTATGGTGGGTTATTATAAGATGTGTATCATATATATATATATATATATATAATTCTTCGGCAATGAGAAACTTGCTTAAGAGATAAAAGATAACTTTATTAATTATGATCCCACTTTGAAAGAAAAACAAATTGAAGTTAATAAGAAAATGATAACATTGAGCCAGTAAATAAAAATATAAAGTATAGGAGTTGCATCTAATATGAAGATATTTTTTATCCGGGTCAAAAATGGCATAATTTATATATATATTAAAAGGCAAAATTTTTCTCACTCGCAAAATTACTGTTTCTTTCCTACATATTTCTTTACGCAGGGTACAACCTATATAGTTGATTCCTTCTTTATCTTACCAGCTCCTCATTTCTTGCTGATGGTCTTAGGAGCTTCAATGAACATGTATGTATTCCTTCCTTTGACCTTTGTTTGCTCCTTTTAATCAGCGTATATCTTTTGCTTTACTATTTACTGGTTGGAATTGTAGGTTTTCCTTCCCTTTCTTGATGGTGCTCTCACCGCCACTTCTACCGCAGACCTTCGAATATTTTTCCGATCACCCAAATTCCCCTCCGAATCAATAAGCCCTAACCTTAATTCGATCCAATAAACCCTAACCCTAATTCGATCCGAAACTTCCTTTCTTGAAGAAGTCAATAGGGCGTACAAGAATCCGATGACAACCATTCTAGAGAGAGAATATCTCTTTGTTACCATTTATGTCGGTTTCTCTGGTGTCATTTCCGGCAAGGAATTCGATTGCGGCTGTTCTAGAGAGAGGAAGGAAGAGTAGGTGTGTTGATGGTGACCAGAGCATCCGATGACAACCGCTCTACAGAGAAAATAGAGAGGGTAAGGGAAGTTAGGTATGCCGGATGTTGTTTCAGCTACGGCGACGACTCATCTATGGCGAATCGCTGTCTCATCTCATTGCATCTCTCTATCTTTCTTGCTCCGATTCCTATCTTCCCTTGGTCTAATTATGTATGGTCATTGTAAGTTCATAGACATTCAGATAACGATTCAGGTAACTGTTATCATCATATGCTTCTTATGAACACACACGCGCACGCACGCACAATTTCACCCTGATTATGTCGGAAACCAAGGCAAAAAGATTTTATCCAAAATAAGTCAGAGATCGCAATTTCATTTTGTAGGGCTAGAGTTTTAGCTACATATGTGGAGAGCTTGGTTAACGTTAAAGTTAAACAGCCTTCTGATTATCTTCAGTGATATCGTAGTTAAATTTAATCCAACGAGCAGGAGGAATTGAAATCCAACTGTTCGTGTAATCTGTGTGGTGATGTTGCTATAATGAGATTGTAATTTACTCCTGCCTAAATTGCATTTACATGTCTTTTTTTTATGAATTTATCACCAAAAGATCCTATGTTATTTGTCATCTTCTTATAACTATGTCGGGCAAAATGGTCGGGTTGGGTAACAGGTCAGATTGGGTTCGGGTCAGGATGGGTGCGGGTCAGAACGGGTTTAAGCAAAATGAATTCGGGTCTAAATGGATTGTTCTTAAAAAACATCAATTTAATTTAACTTAAGATGTGTTATAAGTAAACAAATAGTCCATTTGGATAATTTTTAGTGATTTTCTCACCAAATATGTTATTAATCATTCTTAAATGTTTGAATCCATTGCATTTACATACTTTTTTGATTACCCGTCTTGACCTGCATTGTATTTAAGTGCTACCCATCTCAACCCATTCAATAATATGATGTTACCCATCTAAACCCATTATACTACAATTATTTACCCAAACCAACCCATTTCTTTTGACATGGGTAAAAATTGTCACCTCTACTTATAACTATCAACTTAGCATCATTGAATGCAAACTTGAATAAATCCCCATCAACTTCTTGGTTAAATATCCTGGCGCCACCCCTGTCATTTCACATGATACAAGCTATGATGGGTATGGTGAGATATATCTTCAAGCAAAGACCTTGTAACAACTTGCCTTGGCCCTTAGGCAATCATCTATTAAAATTTGTATAAGTCAAAAGAGTGTTAGTAATTTAGTTATTGGTTTGGACACATTGATTTGTTATGCTGCATAGGCAATTTTTCGAGGTTGTCCCGGAGTGAAGAATGCCCCTTTCCTCCCCCAAAGCAGATCGGTTCCTGCTTTCCAAGTGATAGAAGACCCGATCCATCTTCTCTTGAATCTCGAGTCAGAGTGAAATAAAAGTCAAGTATGCCACTAGACCAGAAGGAAAAAAGGCTCACAGAGGCCTCTGTAATTTTTGATTGCCTTTCCTTTTGTCCTTGATCCTTCATCTACAAATCAAGCATGTTATTCCTTTTTTTACGTTTATTTCTTTTATGACGTTTATTTATTTCATCGTAGTGCAATTATATTTTGTTGTCAGAGATCCGTACTTATCTTCATAGACGTCACTTTGCTTTTTTAGGTGTTCAAAAATCTTGAACTACATCTTGAGTGCTGCATTCAGGTTATAAAATTTCCCATTTATTGGTTCTTGAAGTCCTTATCGTTAATGCCCTCTTTAAATTCTTTATACTTTTCACTGATAGATTGTAGCATTCTCCACATTTGTGCCCTTTATGTGTTACAAAAGACATTCAACTTACTTTTTTTGCCTCTTGCCTTACTATTTTGCTGCATTATTCTTTCTCGATAGGCATTAGCTTTGTAAACTAAAAAAATGCTTGCTAAGTTGTTTGATTTGTATACATATACGATATTTTTCAGAAAATACATGTGACAAACAAGAAATTTAACGTGGAGTTAGCGTCACTAAAGTTTAGTCGATATGCCTCCATCAGGTAACTCTGATAGCAAGGCAGCAGTGGATGCTGCAGCATGGATGTTCAACATAGTCGAAGCCTATTACTTTTATTACTTTGATTTTGGAGTAAATTACGGTTTTGGCCCCTGTGGTTTATGCGTTTTAACTATTTCGGCCCAAAATAGAATCTTTTATCAATTCAACCCCTGTGATTTAGATAACTATCGGTTTTGGCCTCTCAAACTTAATTATTATAACGGTTTTGGCCCAAAGTCTAACTATGGTTAGGGGCCAAAAATGTTAGTTTGTCTAAACCACAGGAGCTGAATTGATAGAAGATTCTATTTTGGGCCAAAATAGCTAAAACACACAAACCACATGGGCCAAAACCATAATTTACTCTTGATTTTGCCATGTATTATCATTAAACTTCATATATTAGTTTAATTTATTAAGCAAACTTTGGTAATAATCACGTCTTACTATTGTGATTTTGTAATTATTTTAATTGTGTATCTTTACTTCGATTTACATCTGTTCAGTATTTCGGACCCGCCGCATCGCGCGGGTCCTAATTCCTAGTATATATATTAATTTGCAAAGTTTTCCACACACATAATTCACTATTCCTTTTGCACACATCACACACACAAAATCCACACACGCACACATCACACACACACGCACACACATCACACAAATGGTGGGCCCCAACATCTCACACACACACACACTGATATATATATATATATATATATATATATATATATATATATATATATATATATAGTTTTTATCATGTGAAAACCCCATCTTAGAGAGAAAACCCTTAAACCCTATCTGGGTCGTTGATTTGGAATCTTGAAAATAAACATGTGGTCTACATTAACCCACATTAAAACTGATTTGTTTATCCAAAACCTAATTTTTTATTCAAGTTTAATGTGTACCACATATTTTATTTTCAAAAGTCCAAATCAATGGTCCAGATAGGGTTTAAGGGTTTTCTCTCTTATACCGGGTTTTCACATGATACAAACCCTCACATAATCACTATTCACTACCGCGTCTAAAGATCAAAAGATAGATTTCAATACTTTTCAATTAATTTTAAATTTTTGTTTATAACCCTGAACTTTGAACTCTTATTTTAAAGCCCCCTCTCACTTTACTCACATATTTTTAATGTTCACATGATTTTAACGCGTCATTAGGTTATCTGATAAATGTCATAATTATATTAATTTGATCGCAATGGCCTCATGAACGGTTATATAAATTTCTAACCCAAACGGTCACATAAATTTTGCGCGTTGTTTACATGCCTATAATGCATTCGTACGTTATCGAATATTTGTATCGTTTATATCATTTTTATCGTAATTAGTTCACAAACGATTTAGATTTAATAATTTTATAAACCATGAGTATTATATATACTACATATATATATGATTTACATTTAATAATTTTATAATATTTGTATCATTTATAAATTTTACATTTACGCATGGCCTTTTTTTAAGTCTTCTGTAATCACATTATTTAGTATTAAATAAGTTCTTAATCTTCAACCCTTAGTTTCAAAGCTTACGTTATAGATGTTGTATAGTGTATTTTCATGCATTTTATTGTACACGATTTTAGCCTCATGTTCTGTTGGTTTTTTTATGTCAGTATATCAGACCCCGCCACAACACGCGGATCCTGTATACTAGTTTATAATAATTTTGAAAAAAAAAATTACCAGACCAAAGTGGGAAACGTGTTTACACTCACAGGTGTAGCTAAAACAGTAACTTTCGCACAAAAGATTCCTCATTTAAGAGATTTGTGTTAAAAACAAATCAAGGACACTTGGAAAGCGACAACTCGACAAGTCATATTCTAAAGAAGTAAGCATCTTGTCAGTTGACTGATCAACAACATACGATGTGTTACATGTCAGTAGTAATAAATGAGGGACTTATATGTATTTCTTATATTTCCAGGGGTTGTTTAATAAATAGTAAACGAACTAATAACAATAATTGTTGCAAGTGAGATCATCGATAATGAATTGCTTCGTTTACTCTCTTTCGTTTTCTTTTCAGTATCTTATCATAACAATCAACAATGTATGAAAAACCACCATGTATTTGATTTGAAAAAAATAAAAAAGTTAAATGCCGTATCTCATATGATATATTCGATTATAAAAATTATGCACGTTTTATTATAGTTTGTCATTACCTTGTCTCTCTCTTCATTGCATTTTCTCATTATGCAATGTCGACCTGCTTCCGTAGATCCGTAGCTTGTGAGACACTCGGACAAGAGTGTTTGCACAATTGTGCTTACCGGGAGGCCTTTCTGCCAGATGAAAAAAAATTAAAGTTTCAAAAACTCAATCAAACATACCCAGGGGAGGGGGAGAAGCCGATCATGGATTTTTTTTCTCAATTCACTGTCGTTGTGAAGAATAATTTGTCGTGTTTTGCACTTTTATCAAATCATGACACATCGAACAAGATAGGTTTTGCGATAGTCAATTTCGCATAACAGACCGTCAATGTATCTAATCAGCTCTGCAAGAACAGAAATCGCAAGAAACAAATTATGAGCTTTTCAAACAAAGTTCATTTGCTTATTATGTATGTGCTGATCACATTATATACATAAACGGTCTTTTATATGAAATTAACTGTCGCAAAACCTATTCAGTGGGTGGGTCTCATGATGCATTGAAGGAAGTGCAAAACACGACAAATCTTTCTTAAATATGTTACGAAGAATTATTGAGTATGATAATCAGTGGCCATCTTCTCCCCTCAAAATGATTGGTTGATTTTTTGAAAATTTAATTTCTTTTCGCTTGACAAAAAAGCCTTCTGGTAAGCACAATAGTGCAAACACTTTTGTTTGAGTGTCACACAGGACGTGGATCTAAAGAAGTTGGTTAGCATTACAAATATTTGGTGGCTTTTCACACATATTGTTACGATAAAAATTGAAAAGAAAAGGAAACAAACAAATTTACCTAATATGTTCACACTTTTTAGTATGGTTTGAGAGGAATGATGAAAAACATTACCCCTACCCAGTTGGGATAGAGAGCAAGCTCCGAAAGAATCCATGGCTCAAAAGTATCATTTAAAGTTAATCATTTAAACGCTTTTAACGTTAGTTTTCTGAAAACAAGTGAAATAATATTTAAATTATAATAAAAATACTTTTCTCTCTTGAGGATCCACACATCTATACATTATATATGTGCTCCGCATATAAAGCGTTGAAATGAAAACGAAAAAGGGTCATAATTTGCTTCTTACGATGTCTATTTATGCAAATCTCATTAGATACATAGGCGTTCTGTTATACGAAACTGACTATCGCAAAACCTATTCAGTTGGTGGTGTCATGATGCATTGAAAGAAGCACAAAACAAGACAAATATGTCTTTAAGCATGTTACAATAACAGAGGTAAGACCATATGCATAGTACATAACATATGATTTATATTCCTTTTATTTCAAATATATACTCATTTTACCAAAAAAAATAATGTTCTGGTCTTATGTATTGTAGTTTTGCTTTGGATATTTGTGGTAGTTTTTTACAAGTTCTCTTTTGAATAAATAATGAAAAATTCACCCAATGTATGTAAAAATTTTTCAAAATTTTGTTTGTTTTTTCTACCACCCTGAGGCGTTATTGCAAAACTTAGAGGATTTTGTGGTTGGACATTTTCACAACCATGTCATTGATATTCTTAACGCAATTCAAGCTTATAGTGAAGGCTTTCAAGTCGGGTGTCTTGTATCACCAATGTTCAATAATGATTTGGTTACCTCCATCTATAGGTGTGCACGGTGCGGTTCGGTTCGATTTTGAGCCTCCACCGAAACCAAAACCGATAGTTTTGGTTACCCATTATTCTTAACCGATCGGTTTTCGGTTAATCGGTTTCGGTTATGGTTTCGGTTCGGTTATGATCGGTTAACCAATGGGTTGCTTTTAGCTTCATTTTTCCCGGTAACATTTCTATTGCGTTTTTATGTTGTTGTGGTTCACGCCATGTTGGTTCTAAATTTCTAATATTTGCAGAAGATATTAATTTCAAACATTGGAGAAATTGAGTTGCTATGGTTCACGCCATGTTGTTGCCTTCATATCCGTTTAATTTTTATACTATGGTTTATTTATCTACATTTTATACTAGAACTACCATTTATAAATGAAAAAAAATCGGTTCGGTTCGGTTATGGGATGCCTTTAACCATAATCATAACCGGTCGGTTAATAAAGGAACCTTAACCATAACCGTCGGTTAATCTCAGTTCTCGGTGAATTCGGTTCGGTTATGATTCGGTTAACGGTTAATTTCGGTTAACTGATCACAGAAGGAATAAATAAGGCGTGTCGAACACAATCTACAGGCAAGTACTCATAGACACCGTTATTATCTTCTCATTTCCCATCGGTACAAACAATTACCGTATACTCCATCCTTATCAAAATTTTTGTATGCAGACTGGTTTAATAATAAAGATTTTTCGTTGTGTAAATGGTGGTATTTAACATCAAACAATTTTTTTGGGGCCTGGACGCCTGTTTTCACGTAGTGGTCGCGTATGTGACGCCCGTAAATTTTTTTGAAAAATTTAATCTAGAAGCTTGTTCCAAACAGGCGGACGCCTGTTCCAATCGCATTAGTTTGTGTTTAAATGACCATAAATTCACGTGCAGGCGGACGCATGTACTGAGTGGGTGAATGCCTGTGCTTTGCAGTCGGACACCTGTAAAGAATAGGTGGATGCCCTTTCGTTTAAAAAAAAAATTCAACACGCTTGTATTTTAGGTAGGGACGACCGTTTAGGAGGTTAGGACGATTGTGAATTGGTTTCAGACGCCCACAAAAGAAAACCCTATATAGGCGGACGCCCGTGACAGGATAATGGGTGTTGGACCGGCGCCCGGGACATTTTCCGAAAAAGTAGAGGCGTGTGTTCCACTAACCGGGCGTGGCCGACCTCTTATGACATGTGTATTTTTCTACTGAATGCGTATGTGTGCGTTTGACAAAATAGAAACAGGCGCCCCGCTTGCATAGACAGGGGTCATTTGACCAGATTTGGTCAGTTTGGGAAATTCAAAGTCGCCTGTGGGCATTTTTGGCATTTTCCCTAACTAAAAAGCCTTACAAAAGCAAAGCCACCTAACCTAGCTATCAATAGTCGGACTCAAACTATCTTCAATTTTGTCGACTCCTATAAACTATACAAGTGAGGAGGGTAAAAAATCCGTACAAGTAATAAAAAAATATAAATTCTACTTGCATCCATGTAAAGTAAATGTAATCCGTTTAAATAAACGTATGGTACGAGTCTTAAGTAACCGAAATAATAATAATTCAAAATATCGTATCACAATTTCAAAAGGTAGTTGGATACTCGACACTAATACAAAAATCAGCTTAATGCAATTTTTGTATTAAAAAAAAATTGTATTAGCTGAAGTTGCATTAGATATAATGCAACTTTATTGTTACATAATGCAACATTTTTCATTGCAACTTTTAAAAAAAACTTGCATTATGTAATAAAAAAAATTGCATAAGGTTAATGCTACTTCAATTAATGCAACCTATAATGCAACCTTTTTGCAATCTCCTTCAGTATAATTCTATGTTTGGGTTAAGTATCGTGAAAACTTCAATCTCATCCTGCTTTATACAGGTCAAATTATAAATTTCATGGTTTGATCACTTTGCTAATTAGAAAAAGCTTATGACGAGGAGTCAAGGTTTGGATTGAAGCAATCTTCAATTTTGATAAATCATATCAATAAGAAAGATTGGGAGTAACCACAATGGACAATTGGATACAAGGGGGATGTTGAAGTAACTAATTCAAATTTTAAGTGACCGTTTAATGCATTATTTGCTTCTTGTTACTTGAAGAATAATTAGTCAAGTTTTGGAACTCAGGACACACTTCAATTTTTTGAGGGTTCAAAGTAAATACAGAAATTGTGACCTTTTTTGGTAAATATATTTTGTTTACCATACAAAAATGTTGTCCATAAATAAACGGTTTATGAACGCTAACCAAATGAAAATTCTTTTTTTTGTTCATTCATTATTGATTGGTGTCGAAGTACCAACCAAAAATACGAGTTTTCACTCAAGTCCTACAACCCAATTTAGTTAGGGAAGTAGGGTATCGATCCACGAAAAGTCAAGTGGAAATCACTTTCAACACAATTAATTAACTACTTGCAATAAAAAATTTAGACTTGAAATTGTTGATTTGAGGTTTGAATTAAGAAACAATTAACTTAAACTAAAACAAACGAATTAAAACAATAATTTGGAAACAATAAAATGGAAAGGTGATCACTCCGGATTTCAAGTTAATCCAGTAATTAAAGATGTTTTGAATTGTCAATTGGAAACCACATAGACATAGCTTATGCTTGAATTGATCTACACCTATAATTTGGAAACCAATTAATGACCTTATTAACAACCGGTAACTAGACCGATGTTGATTCGGTTGATTATTAATTTCACAAAACAATTGATCATAAAAGCTTAGACACCCAATTTCATCAATTACCAATCCACTCAAAATATGATTGAATAAAAAATAACCATCTTGAAATTGAAATTGCAAAGTAATAAAACAATAGTTAGGGTTTCACAATCAAGCAATACTAGAAAAGCAAATCGATGAAAAACTAATCTAATACCAATGTTTAACAATCCAAAGTAAACTTTAACTACTAAACCTAACCATCCATTCGGAGACGATCACGAGAGACTTAGCCGGACATCTCGGCACTTGAATCTTCAATCTTTATGTGAAATTACATGTTGGAATCTTGATTTTTCTGTTCGGATTGATGTTTCGGGGCTTTAGAACGCTCCAAAATACTCCAAAATAGCCCAAGAACTTGCCCCAAATGTGTGATAGTGGACTAAGGTTGATTCGGGCCTTAAATACCCCAAAAAACTCAAGATTTGATGTTTTCCGTCGACTCCCGGCGTAAGTTACGCCCCCTAGGCGCAACTTTCGCCTACATGCATGTTAGAGCTGCACCTTACGCCCAGAATGCTCTGTCTTACGGTTTCTAGTTACGGTTCAGCATCCCGGCGTAAGTTACGCCTCCCTAGGCGTAAGTTACGGCTGATCTGATATCATATTCAGCTCCGTCTCGTCGAGAAACATGATTTTCATATATTATATGTCCCGTTACTCCTCTCCTAGCCCAAGATATGCCTCTTCCAAGTTCATAGCTTCCCTTTCGCATACTCGGATGTTCGGATGTGCTCGATCTTGCTTTCCGGTGCTCGGTTTCCACCGAAAATCACCTCCTTGCCTCATTCAACCTACAAACACACAAACACACAAGGTAGCTTCTATTTCGGAGAAATAAACAAATCAAACCACATAAAAACATTCCATTAAACACGTTAGACTCATTACCAAACCCATTGCATCAATTATAGATTTGAACTTGTTCACGAACACATTATTTAAACAATAAAAATCTATTTTCTTAATCTCAAACATTATAAATAATAATTTATATAAATATAAAGTTAAATATTATAGTATTAAGTTAAAAATATATTTCATAATATGATATTCAACTAAAAATAAAAAATTTGAGAATATACAACACATTTGATGAATATATATAATAAACGAACATAAATGAATACATTACCAAACGTTCACGAACACAAATGAACGAACACGAACTCTGTTCATGTTCGCTCATTTAACTAAATGAACGAAATTCCATATTCGTGTTCGTTTTTTAATTAAATAAATGAACATAAACGAACATTCCATGGAAAGGAACACTATTCAGCACACCTTATTTATTTCAATCATATGTAAACTTTTTAAAATTGTTAGAACTTTTTAAAATTAATTGAGACAAATGAAACATATGTGTATCTTTATTAATAATAAATGAAAAAAATATTAATTAAATGAAGAAAGATGTAATCATGAATAAAAAAATTTAGGAATAAATAAAAAAGTTTCAAAATTGTTAAATTTAAGCAAAATTGAGAAAAATAATAAATGAAATACTAATAAATATTCATATATGTTTCATTTGTCTTGATTAATTTAATATATATAAAAAATTACACATGATTGGAACATCTATTAAAATGAGTGATTTTAAAAAGACAAAAAACTTTTGAATACTTAATTGAAGCATTTGAAAAACTTGGTTACTGTTATAAAAAGTTATCTAAATTCATAATAACATAAAACATATTTAAAGGAAAAAAAAAGATTGCCCTCAAGAAGGAATTTAATTTTTGAGTACATCGAATTAAAACAACCCAATACACTAAAATATGTGTCAAATATTTAAAGACTAGCTACCTACAAAGTTGAAATTAATCAGTATGAAAACCTATAAATCCAAATTGAATACTACGAGTCAAACTTGAGTTTAATATGAAGAACTAAATCTTGCACCTACATTTGCTCCGATTTTGTTGAAGGCGACAATAAGAGGCTTGATGGATGTAGCCAAATCATTCTTGAACGTTGGTGATATGGTCCCATGGTTATCATCCGTTGGTACACCATTAACATGACACCCGACTTGAACACCTTCATTATAAGCTTGAATTGCATCGAGGATATCAGTGACACGATTGCGAAAATGGCCAACCACAAAATCCTCAAAGTTCTGCATGGATGCATCGGTTAATAGGAAAACAAACAAAAAAGTTGGAAAATTTTTACAGACCTTGGGTGGATTGTTCATGACAGCCATCATGGTTTTAAGTGATTTGATAAAGGCAACCTCATTGTAAAACAACACTTGCAGTGCCCCAAACGAAGCGGGATGACCATGCAAGACGTCATTTAATAGCGGCATTGCGTTAAAAAGGTTTCTTAAAAAAATAAGAAAGCTGATCATATCTGAGGTGCCGGGCACCCAGATTCTCTCAAGATCTAGTAGGAAGCCAGCCTCATCTCGTTTGGGAAGCCTCAAAAAAAGAGAACCATCTAAGTGTATGTTTGGATTGATTTCAAGACCATCAAAGCAATAGTGCACCACCTAAAACAAAAAACCATTTAGTAAGTGAACCGACAACCATTATATATATATATATATATACACACATGAAGTAAATAAAAGGAAAAGAGCAATACCGGCGGGTCCTTAGGATACTTGCTTGGGAAACGTATGTCAAAGAAAAAAAGACCATCATGATATGGAGTCTTCTTTGGTCCGATAATTACAGCTCTTAGCAGATTCACACTTCCTTGGTAAGCCCTTACAAATATGTTCTCTGCATGTGACCATATAGAAGAAAAAAATAATATAACCCACAAAAACAAAAACAAAAAAGGAGACATGATCTATTCATTATTATTAGGCTCGGTTTACGATGCGCGTATATAATGATATATGTCAGCCCTCGATGGGTAAAGATAAAATTACACTAACTTTAGCGTTATTTTTCTTAATTTTATGAAAATAACTTTAAAAAGGTTAAGTTGGTCGGTTAATCAACCATAATGAGTTGTGGGCATCATTGGAAACTCTTCCTACAGGGTATAGATAACTAAAAAGAGTGTCTACATTTTACTCTTCTTAGATCCTAGCTAAGCTTTGTTAATAGTAGACTATACTGAGTACGAATGTACGATAATAATGATATACACGTACCAGGCAGTTGTTCTTGAACAACTTTCCACTCTTTGGTTAAATTCGCATGCCAATCATCTTCTAGTCCCTAAAACATATGCATGAGTGATGAAAGGCAACAATGTAAACACTACTATTTGATGCTACCTAATATTATTATTATTCAGTGGACATACATATATACAATATCCAGTAAAAATACATACATACATATATATACTCACCTGCTGCCTTACCCTCAGCTTGTATGCTGAATAAAAATGATCTGAATGGTTGGACACAATGTCAAATTTTTTGAATCTTCCGTATCTATCCATAACGCCTTCTAAATCAAGCGGCCGCGCCTTGGGTCTCTCTTTAGTCTCAAAAGGGTGCACATCCGCGATAGAGAAAGGGCCTTTAGGTGAATTTTTATACTCCTCCAGCATACGCTTATGAGCGACTATTATGTAAGGCTAAAAGTTGCATAGATCACAAACACCACATAAGTGAAAGGAAACATAGCATATTTTGTCAATTAAAACAAGGTTTTGATTTCAAACCCCTTTTTTTAAGACGAACGGAGATTCTTTTTTATGGACCATGGTTTCACCCTTAGTAGGAACCACAACCATGTGGTTAGAGGCATGAGTAGTAGGAGGAGGATGGTCTGAACCATGGCTGGTGCCAGTGTGCTGCGAGTTGTAACAAGAAAACAGTATTCGATAAGGTGATGTTAAGTTGAAAATATTACTTATTTTTTATAACTAATTAAATATGGTAAACATATACAAACAAAATCATCACGGTAATATTAATGATCTAAGTTTTAGGTAGAGGTGGGCAAAAAAACCCGAACTAGAACCGACAACACGAACCGGAACCGGTCATACCTGAACCTGTGGGTACAAACAGGTCCGGTTTTTCAGACAAATTAGAACCGAAACCGGAACCAGGAAAACAGGAATTGGTTCCACCTGTACTCGGCCAAAAACCGAACCGGAACCGGCCAAAACCCGGTCGGAACAAGTCAGAACCCGAAACCGGAACCGGAACCTGAACCGAGTCTTGATTTTGTTGACCGGAACCGGTTAAAAAAAAAAAACCCGATTTGTGCACCTACAGTTTTGGGTGTTGGACAATAAAATTAAGCTATGGGCCTGTTTTAGTTTATAGCTGATGTCGTTTGAGCTGTAAATACGTAGTTGTACACATTTATATACCATTAACTTGTTAAAAAAATATACAACCGATCTAAATCTATTTATTTATTAGTCAATGTGAGACTAACCCACTTGATAGAGACATTTCTTTTTAATAAAGAGGACTTGACTCTTGGGATCAAATCTAAACAATTCTAGATTATTGAGGAGTAGGAGTATGATATTATGGTTGTTTAAAAAAAATCTAAATCTACTCGTATATTTACACAAATGTACACCGAATGACTCGAACCCTTGACCTTGAGGGTAGGCAACAAACGCTTCATATATGTGTGTGTCGTAAGTATTTAAATTAGGTAAATATGATTATATACAAACTAAGCAGTTTAGATTAATTACTAATATAAGTTCCAAAAAAGTTACAAATATCGTGTGCCCCACTATAAATTATACTATGACCCATTTTTCTTTTAGCTAATGTTATCGCATTGTATATTGATTGCAAGTTGTATATCTATCTATTATAATAAATAAAAATGTTTTTGCTTATGTGTCACTACCATAATTAATTTTTCTTTAAACTTGTCATGTGTCAACCCTACATTTAATTTTAAAAAATATTGACACATGTCAATTTATAATTAAAAACAATAAAACAAATAGATCTTAACTTTATGCTAAAATTTAAATTACACTAATCCTATTTTTATGGTGACAAATTTTAGTTATATTTTTCTTTTAACATTTATTTGATTATTATTAATATTATATATTAATACTATTTTGTTCAAAATAAAAGAAATATTGCATATATAAATACAAACCTAACTTATGTATTAATCTTATATTTTAATTAAAATATAACTGACTTTTTCAAATAAGACAATTTACTCACACATATCATTTGCAATGTCAATAAATAAAAGTGAAGGCCAACCTTTGTCAAAAGATGGTTTGTTACTGAAACAACCAATTTTTTTCACGGATAATTGTACGTTGAATATAAAGAAGTTTTAGAGATTTATAAATTGTATTTGTAATTATAAAATGTATTTATATACAACTGATATGTAATTCATCATAAATATATTTTAACTGTGTTATTTGTTACTCAAACCCGTGTAATACTCGGGTTTATAACCTAGTAGATAAACATATATATTTATTAAAGGTATAAAGAGCCTGATTACAAGGAGACTTACTACTCTAAGCGTTAGTTGTATATAGATATTAACCATTAATAGCCTACACGTAATGCTTTTAATTTGGAATTGTAAGAGTAAAAGTAGGATAAATTTGTTGTTCGAAAAAAAAAATCGTAAATGTTATTATAATGTTGTAAAGAGTTCAATAGGCAAGTTATTTAATTTGAAATATTAAAAGCAATGTTGTCAGAACCGGATCGAACCGGTTGGCCAGACAGGTCAGACCGGGAACCGGGTGGTCGACCGGCCCAAAAAACACTTGTGAACCGCCTCAAGGGAAGCAGCCGGTTGAGCTGGTTCACCGGTCGTACCGGATTCCAAGTTTTTTTTAATGAAAATCCAAAGAATTAAACATTAAAATCAAACTTATATTTTTTAACATTAATTATGTTTGTTTAAACATTAATTATATTTAAATGTGTTTATAATTGTATAACTTTTTTGGAATTTTTATAAATGTATTATGTCCGTCCGACCAGTAACCAGTAAGACGTTTTTGAAAACATTGATTAAAAGGGAAAGAGAACTAGTTATTAGTATACCTTTCTCTTTTTCTTAACTGTATTAACAAGTATATCAGTCATGTCTTCATCAGCAACAACCTTGATCAAATGATTAACTAATCATAAAAAATATAGATATAACGTAATAATAATATTAATAGTAATAGTAATAGTAAATATACGACTTACGGATTTATTTTGGTTATCAACATATCCATTGGCAACGGTGCTCAACTGAGATGATGCTACCAATTGGTTTATTCCTTGTTTGATGTCTTTCAACGTGACATCAATACCTGCGAGCCTATGACACAACTCCTCATACCGGTTTTCCATGTAGTTTCTAAAATCCCATAGCCATAGGTGGATCAAAAGCTAGAGAAGATCTTTTCAATACTTTAAACAGGTTACAAATTAAGCCGTGATAAAAAAAAAAATTAGAGAAAAAGATATACATGGTAATGATCACAACTAATAGCCTAAAGAAAAGGCAGATTAATTGGGGTCATATACGGCCAGGAAACATATGATTTCATGTAAGTCGCTATCAATACATATTTGGAAATAAATATTGTATTTGTTTATAGATTAATCTTATCTTATCTTATTTAACTTCTCTAATAAATCAAGGTTTTCTAGGACACATGGCGCATCCTTATAGCACCTTGACTTCTTTTCCCGCCTAACGCATATGGGTTAAAAGCTTTGTATACGGGTAACCCGTAACCCGAAAACCATATTTTTTGCCCATCTTCTCAAAACACGAAAACCCTAATTGTTCTCTTATCCCTCCTTCGCACAATCTCCTCCCGATCGTCCTATTCGTATCTAACCCTCGCCAGTATTGTTCCTCACGCTAACGAACAGAAAAACATATGAATGTTTGTTGTAACTCTCGTCAGTTTCTCTCCAATGACAATCCCTAATTTCATATCTCTAACCCTAATCCTATACTCGTTTCTTGCCCCATGCGAATCCTCAAGATTTGAATTTGAACTTTCATTTCTCAAACCCTTTTTTCTTTACACTTAAGTCGTTTCTCTCTTCATTCCATGATGCTTCAATCGATTAAACGCAATCGTATGATCCATCAATTTTTGTCTGCAACTCTAGCTTCCAAACAGATCGAGATGATTCTCGATCACAATCGGGGTATGTGTTTACCCTCAATGGTGGAGCTATCACTTGGAGGAGCTCGAAACAAAGTGTTGTTGCTCAATCCACGATGGAGTCTAAATACATTGTTGTTTCGGAAGCTGCAAAAGAAGCTGCTTGGATGAAGAAATTCATGACTGATCTCGGTGTGGTTCCTAGTATTAGGAAACCAATAGAGATATTATGTGACAACACTGGTGCCATTGCTCAGGCAAAGGAAACAAGGTCACATCATAGGTCAAAGCACATACTCAGACAGTTTCACTACATTAGGGAAGTAGTGGAAAGAGGAGACATCAAGATAGACAAAATTCACACAGATCAAAATCTAGCGGATCCCTTTACTAAGCCTATGCCTCTGTCTAAACACGAGGAGCATGTTGAGAAGATAGGTCTTAGGTTTGCTAGTGATTGGATTTGATCTGTATTTAGTATTTGGGTGCTTTCGAAATAAATTTACATTGAATATTTATTTTGATTTAATGGTTAAATGCATAATAAATATTGTTTCTTTATTCGATATTTTGTACGTTTTAGTATCCTTGAATATGGTATTCTAAATGTCCGTAGTCGATCAGATTTATGGGAATCAATCTGAATTAAGACTACTTGAATGCTTGGTTAGTTAATAAGATAAAAGCTCAAAGGGTTGAGGACCAAGATTCATAGACATACATTAGAGAATGATGTCGGACGTAACTCGCTTCAAAACGTTCTTCATGGATCATTGTCATAAGAAGTTTTGAATATGATATGATCTATACATATCCTTAGACCTAAGGAGCATATTAGAACTGACATTAGTCTAAGGTCGTTCTTTGATCTTATCTAACGTTGTTCTGAAAATGGGCAGTAATAAGGATATTTGATTGGGAATGGTTCTGAAACTAAGTGGGAGTTGTATGCTGCCGAAGGGATTCTATACTCTTATATGAATAAGAGATGATATTCTGGCGCCCTCGTTAATTTAAACTTGTGTAAATGCATGGCCGTGCTCAAACTAAGAATAGTTTGTTAGACCATTTTAAATTGGAGAACGATAATCAGAATGTTTGAACAACATATGAGAATGAAATGTGATCCATGTCTCATGTTCAAAGAATATCAATTAGAAAGGATAAATAGATAAAGGTTACCATGGCTATAATTTTAGTTAAGTAAAGGGTTACTTGAACTAAAAGTTTAGTTGACTTTAGAAGTCATACCCTGCTAGGGGCAGCGCGATGCAGCTAGGTGTCCAACACTGTCTACGTTGAATGAATTATGCGATGAATCGTCCAAGTGGGAATCTGTTGGATATATGATGTCCGATCATCGATAATATCAACGTTGCTATCGGGGTACGATCCAAAGAGTTACATTTTGGAAGATAGTAATGTGATTGTGTCTAAAATTTGTTTTAGACATATTCAATTTCACGAATTATAAAAAGTGGTGTGTTATTATTATTTGTGAAATAATAATAACATTGGGAAATTAATTATTGTGATAATTAATTATAATTAAATTGATAAAGTTTAATTAGTTAAACTTTAGTCATTTAATTAAATATTGCTAACTAGTTGCTAGTTAGTAATAAGGAGAGTAGTAATTAAATGGTTTAATTACTAAAAGGAAGTTAATTAAATTAAAAAAGTTTAATTTAAATTAACATGTGAAATAAAAGGTGGGAAACCAATTTTGAATTGGTAGTCAAAAGATCCTATTTTTATGGATCTAATCTTTGACTTTAAAATGATGGAAATTAATTTTGAATTGG
Source organism: Mikania micrantha (assembly GCA_009363875.1). Lineage (NCBI taxonomy): Eukaryota > Viridiplantae > Streptophyta > Magnoliopsida > Asterales > Asteraceae > Mikania > Mikania micrantha. The sequence goes on along the minus strand of CM018689.1, from coordinate 48,525,048 downwards.
TATATTCAAAATTCCTAGAAAAGTGGATCTATATTTGACTTTAAAATATAGATCCAACCTACCACTTTGAAGAACTACATTTTTCTTTCACCCACTCTCCCACTCCTCCTCTTGGTGGCCGAAACCCATCCCCCCTCCTCTTGGATTTTTGGCCAAAGCACCACCACCCACCTCCACCATAGCCAAACCACCAAGGGTGGTTTTGGAGCGCGCGGTTGTTACGGTGATACGCGATAGAGATCGTGGTTCATGATTCAAGTCATCTAGCGAGACTACTATCGAATCCAAGGTGTGTTTTTGAAGATTCTTCATTGAGGTCAATTATAAACACCATATGGTAGTTTATGTTTATTCGTATGTAACTGGATTCCTGGTTTTGGGAATTTTGTTTATGAAACAAAATGTGTAACCTAATCGCTTCCGCTATCGTAAAATCTGATTTTATAATTAATATGATTAATTAAAAGTTTAAAAAGGTTACTACGATTCCCAACAGTTATTTACAACTCTACAATATTCTTAATCTTATCAGATATTATGATGTTTTGAAACCCTCATTGTTGATTATTAACTCCGAAGTATGTTTTGAACCCCCCCCCCCCCCCCCCCCAATTATATCTTCATATTGTATATCAATTTCATCGAATTATATAGATTTTTGTATACATATTCATATAAATTCCTAATTTTATAAATCATGTTACCAGAATTTGCTTTTAATTATTTTGTTTTTCTTCTCTTCAATATTTGCCCTATTTTCTTCTTTTTGTAAAACAACCTTCATTTTTCATATTTCATTATGACTTGAAGAGACTAAAAAAATATCTTTATGCAAAAGTTGTTGTCTTTTGTTGTTGAATGTGTTTCTGTTGTTTATATTGTTTTCAATTTTGTTGTTGATTGCGTTTATGTTGTTTATATTGTTTTCAGCTTAACACTTAAATACATTTGCTCCTTAATTTTTTGATCAACATCCAATATGTAATTTGCAGGAGCATGTTAATCATCAAAATTTCAGGTATCATTCCCTCATTCTGAAACTTTTTTTTTTGCTTGAATAAATTAAAACAAATAGGACGATCGGTGATGGTTGTCGTAAAAGTCAAATTATATGTGACGCAAAACTGCAAGGGCTTTTTGGTAATCCACGTTTGGGCCATTTTGAGATGTTAAAAATTCTGGAATCTCATTTTCTTATTTGAGAAGATGATGATAACCAAGGGAGTGTGGTTGATACTAAAATCAGCCCCATAGATGATGAGAAAACAAAAAATAAAAAACGTAAAAACCGAAGGAAAGGTGATCAAGAACGTCAATTCAATCGTGAGGATTATGCTGCAGATATGCATAATATAAACTTAATTATTTATTTAAAACGAAATTTGGCATAGGATTTACTTGATGCTACTGAATCATTTTCTAGCAAAATTGTTAGTATGTTTGTGAGAATAATGATCTCTGGTGCTAATCAAAATTAGGATATAGTGCAAGTTACAGGTAATTATAAAAACAGAAACATAATTTAACTATTAATCTTGATTATGAATTTAAACTTGATTGGGATCATTGATATGTTGTTTTTACCCGGGAACTACTCTAAGTGCTCAGTATGCAGTTGGCAAAAAACTGCTGATATCATGCTTGAAATATTGAATCTTGACAAAACCGAGTCTATATCTATCGACACCATTTCAAATCAAGAGGTGTTCAAGTTTTATTTTGTTTTTACTGTTGCATTGTTTTGACTTGCTAATATGTGTATTTTTGATATGGTAGATGAATGCAAGCCGAAGCAGGGCCGGCTCAAGCTTTGTTGAGGCCCAAAGCGAAAAAAAAATATGAGGCCTTTTGGGCAAAAAAAAAGCCTGCAACAGTGCAACCGCCCAACCGCCAGCGTCCAGAATGACTGGATTCGTGTTTACGATATCTATATGACATTGAAAATCTATCGTTTTAAATAAACCTATATAATCAATTTAAAATGTAGCCAAAATAAAATCAAAATTATTAAGCCCCAAAATCCAACTAACAATCAAACACAACCTAAATCAAAACTCGTTTAAGCTTTAACAGAATAATCAACCCTAAAACAAAGCAAATCCCAAGTAATAATTGACAATCAAATACAATCTAAAGCAATGAGATGTTAGACATACAACTGACGTAAAACAAATCAAATAATCAGCCCTAATTCTAAATTAAGTAATAATAACAGTTGAATAATGACGATTAACCTTCAAATAATCAATCCCAAAATCAAATCAAAACTGTTAGCCTTAACAGAATAACTCAATAGACAAAACTCAAGCAAAAATTGAAATACTGATTAATAAAAATTGGATACCTGAGGTCCAAATTAGCTCTATAGAAGATTAGATACTTGAAATTTCAATGAGGATACCGGACGGGAGAGCCGAGTGACTACTAGTTTTGAGTTCCGACTTCCTAAGTTTCCGACCCAAATGAGTACTAGTTCTGAGTTCCGACCAGGGCCGGCCCTGGTTCCGACTTCTGACCGAGACCGTTCAATCGATTCCCTCTATCGAAGCCTCGTAATCCGGTAAACGTTGATGACGTTTCGCTTGTTTCATTTGCCTTAATCTCGTTTCCCGCTTTCCATTCTCCAAATGACTAGATACGTGAATGAGAATGACGCCCCCTTTTTTGTTGTTTTATTCTGCAGCATGCCGCTATCGTGAGTCGTGAATGAGAATATAAGTTGATTGTCAGTCAATAAATGTTGCCAGGGATACGTAGTAAGGCCCAATTGCAATTAAAACCAATGGGCCAGCCATCTAAAATATTGTTTCCAGGCCTTCAGCTGCAACTATTTTAAACCCAATCATAAAAGCCCAAAACCTAATCATAGATGGAGGCCCTATTATTTGTGTGGCCCTAAGCCCTAGATTGGGCTGCTTGGCCCATTGGGCCAGCCCTGAGCCGAAGTATAAATTAAGTGTGGCTTGATAGTGGTGTGTTTTTGTTTTATACACAAACTATAAAACAATATTCTGTTTTCCGTAAGTTTGTTCTTTCCTTTAGGGAGATATTCTGGATAAAGCCATTGAACTTCAGGCAACCGGAGTAAATGATGTAATTAGTTTTACACATTGGGTTCAACTAATTAGTTTTTTTCTGAATCTTAAGAAGGAATATCCTTATTTGTGGCTGTTGATTATATTGTATTTCTACTTCTATTTACATTACACGCCTTTTTTGGGTGATCTTTAACTTACTTCTACGCTCAAAGAATGCATTAATTGACAAGTTAGAACTTCTGAAAAAACCTGAGGAACGTGCTCGTACGTAAGCTACAAGATATTCCTGTAATGATGTTTATGTTCACTTTTGTTATGTTCAATCAGAATTCTACCAAAAAACATGATCATTCCTCTTGAATCCTCATCAAGCGTATTTCAAGTACTTCTTCAATCACCCATGAATAGGGCTGTAAACGAACCGAACGTTCAAGCGAACAGTTCGTGAACCGTTCGGCGGGAAGTTCGTTTATGTTCGTTCGTTTAATAAACGAACGAACACGAACAAGAAATTCCGTTCGTTTAGTTAAATGAACGAACATGAACAAATGTCGTGTTCGTTCATTTGTGTTCGTGAACGTTCGGTAACGTGTTCGTTTACGTTCGTTTATGTTCGGTTAAGTTCACTTATATTTATTCATTAAATGTGTTGTTTATTTCTAATTTTTAGTTTAATACCATAATACTTAAAGTTATTTTTAGTTTAATACTATAATATCTTAATTTATATATTTATAAATGATTATCTCCATTGCTTGAAATTAAAAATGTTGATTTTTATTGTTTAAATAATATGTGTTCGTTAGCGTTCGTGAACCGTTCGTGAACAAGCTAAATCCTTAATGAACGAACACGAACAAGAATTTTCGTTCGGTAAGCGTTCGTGAACCGTTCGTGAACAAGTTAAAAGTTAAATGAACGAACACGAACAAGGGCTCGTTCGTGTTCGTTCGGTTCGTTTACAGCCCTACCCATGAACCAACCAATTAGTGGCTCGCTCTTGATCACTCACAAACTATCATCTTTTCAGTTTTATTTCTCACTACAACATACATACTTGACAAATTCAAGGCCTTAATTACAAATATTGAATTGCATGGCCTTGATTTTGCTGCATGTTAGCAAGGACGAAGGATAATGAAGGCATCGGGGCCCTCGGCCTGCTGTTTTTCGGCTCAAAAGCAAGTATGTAATATGATTTGGTCAGAAAATTTTATATTAATAGAGTTCGGCCCCTTTGGTTTTTCTTCCTAAAAATTTTATATTAAGGGTGGGCCCCTACACAAAAAATTCAAGCTTCGTCCCTGCATGTTAGAGATGATATATATGTTTTCAAAATATCCAAAAAATTAAAATTGAAAAATTGATTGATTTATTATTCCCATATTTAAATCATTTAATCTCTAGAAGTAATTTTTTACTATCACATTTATTCCAAAAATTAATTTGAAACCTACACAAAAAAAAGATTGCTTGCAAGTTTCAGAGAAGGCAATTTCATTATCTGTGTGTTTTGCAATGACAATTAACAAAAGTCAAGGTCAATCGCTATCGAGAGTTGGGCAATATTTGAAGAAACTGGTTTTCACACAAGGACAGTTGTATGCAACGCTATTAGGAGTTAAGACTAGAGATGAAGTTAAGTTACTAATATCAGATAGAGATGGTAAAGTTGGTAATCAAACAATAAATGTTGTATATAAAGAAATATTTACAAATTTATGAAAATACACAACTTTTATTAAAATGATTGTAATTTGATGATTGTCTTATATGTAAAATAAATTGATTATTTAATTATGAATTTAGACTACATACTTATAATGATATATGAATCTTTTCATAATCGTGTAACACATGGGTACTAACCTAGTTAATTATAGATACGGGTTTGGTTCTTGTGCAAAAAATCATCTACGTATGAAGTATACAAAGTATGGTGGTGATTATTAACGCAAAACTTAATTGTTCTTGCGAGATAATTGCCATGTAGAGAGATATCGTGATCATGTAAATTCCATTTACATGATAAAAATCATTCAGTGATAACTTTGTGTTTTTTTTGTGATAATTATAATACAAGAACATTAATTAAGTCTTGAGTAGTTGAGTGATAATTTTTACAAATCCTTTGTATCTTTATATGCAAGTGTTTCTTTCCTTTGTATTTAAACTTCCCCGGTAAATATACATACAAAAATAAATTTGAGATTTGCAAGAGGAACTATGTTCCAATATTTGTTTGTTGCAGAAAGAGGGAATTAATGTATACAAAAGACGAAAAGCCCTAATTCAATTAAAATAATAATAATAAAACTCATATCTAGTACATTTCATACATGTTTTAGCAAGATTTGTAGTTATCCTTATATGATAGAAGATAGACACCCTAACCATTTGATCATTTGATGTCTTCTAAGAATAGAGGCCAGACACCTAACTTAAATCAATCTAAATTTAATCAATTTAGGGGAAGATTCACGAGTAAATTTTTATTTCAGAGAAAAGTTATGATAATAATCATAATAATTATCAATCAAAATAATAATAATTTTGTTTTCATTTATTTTTATTATAATTTTAGAAATGTATGAAAATAAAAAAAATGTGTAACTCATGTTATCATATGTATGTAACTTGTACACTACATATGTATATAGTATAAGTTACATACTCAATTTCATAAGTTACGTATACATAAATTTGTAAGCTACATATCTTTATTTAGTTTTTATTTTGCTTATAACATTTATAACATTATAATTAAAATTCATAAAAAAAGATAAATATTTATTTCTTAATACAATTAATTTTTCTGTGTTTTCTTTGATTTGAGAAGTTTTCTTTTGAAGACTCTTTAATCCATTTAAACATTAAAATTTAATTTGCTTTTATTTATATACGCAATCCATCAAGGACAAGAACACACATTGCATGTGGATTGAAGCTACATATGATTACATTGCAGGATATCGATTTAAAATAAATATTAATTAATTCAAGATACGGTTTTTAGTTTTTTACCTTCAAATATACCTGCAATTCCTTTTTGTTTTCTGTTTTTTTCGTGAAAGGGGTGTATTATGGTTATGAGTAATCATCTTTTTATTACCAAAATTAGACCAACTCCTTGTTATTCTATCCACCACATTTTTCTTATTAATACCTTTATATTTAATTAAAGCTTGTTTTGACAAAATTTGAATATAAAATTTATATAATTAATAATAAATATCTAATAAAATTGTTTTAATATTTACTCAATTATATACCTAATAATTAATAATGAAGAATTATAAAAAAAATATTTTGATATTTAAGTAACTAATAAAACAATAATATTAAAAATAAAAAAATTTCGACTAAAAGAATCTTTAAAATTTAAAATTATACCATGTGACGTAATGAGTTAATTATCTACGTAAAAAAGATATTTATAAAAGTTATTTATATGATTATTGTTTATTATTATTCCAACCATTAACTTATGTGTTTGAGTTCTCCATTTCATCACACATCTTCTAAGACGAACTTGATATCAATACTTGTCATTTAAAATGGAGCTTTGTAAAAAGAAAACTACCTAAAATTAGATGTGACAATTTCGAATACAAAGAAAAAAGTAGGTTCGAGTTGGTTGACACAAATTATATTGTTAAACAGTCCTATCCAAACACGATTTGTTTAAAAACCAATCAACTCGGATACGACCTATTTAAAAGTATGTTTATTTGTTAGCCAGTTTAAAAGTTTTTAACATTTGTATTTCAATGGCAAAATGTATTTGTATCTCAATGGCAAAATGTATTGATATTTAATACAAAATACTATAATTTTAAAGTGTCCTCCTATTATTAATATCAAGCTAATTGAATTTTCTATTGAACTTACTCATTAACTCTTCACTTTTTATAATTTAACCGTTAGACCTACGTACGTTGCCAGAGGCCACATGCAGATGATGTGTCGATCAGAATTTGTTGCTGTTCGAACAAGGAACATTTTTCCCAACTAGTTTCAACAACTATTCCGGATTATGGCCCTATTATATCACATGCAAACAACCCAATTCAAGTTGATGCTAGCCAACCCACGCAACTCAGTCTAGATGTGGCAATTTTCATCCAAATCAAAAGAAATAGGTTGGTTTGCGTAAACAATTATTGTATAATAGGATAAAATAGGTAATGTGATAACTTGTAATGGATTGAGATAGGTAACGCTTTAATACAATATGAGTTAAGATAGGTAAGCTAAAAACTATGTAAATGTAATGAATTCAAACGTTTAAAAATGATTAATAACATATTCGATGTGAAAATCACTAAAAATTATCTTAATAGACTATTTGTTTAGTTACAACATTTTTTGACTTAAATCAAATAGAAGTTTTTAAAAACAATCCATTTTGACCTAAACAAACTTTGCTTAAACCCCGTTCCGACCCGCATCCATTCTGACCTGAACCCGTTCTGACGTGTCATTCAACCCGTCCAATTTGCCAGCCTTACAAATCACATAAAAAAACTTTAATCGAAACTTGATTCGTCCATTAGCTCAATAGTGTGCTTACCGTTTTAGGATAACCATAAACTATCTTAACTAAACAACATTAATGTCAAAATATTGCCACTTATCTTCGTATTATAAAGGAAAATAGTATTTATTTATTTAAGATTAAATTACAACTTATTTTTGCAAGCATAATAGAGGTGCAAGAAATCATTGGATATAGTTTTAGAAACACAAAGTTGTTAGAACAATCATTCACACATATATCCCTCTTCCAAAGCAGAAAATGAGTATTTATTGTATGATCAGCTCGGGTTTGTAGGTGATTTCGTCCTCAACGTTTTGATTGATAAGCTACATTTTTATGTACTCGACAACGGTCTAGTATGATGACTCGGTTGCGAGCAAAAACAGTGTTGACATAGAGATGGTAAAAGTTAATTTTATAGGGCATTAAGACCACCAAAAAACACCCCATCCGCATGCAATATCCACACAACCGGGTACGGTAAGCTTAATTTCAAGGCTTTAAACTTACATTTAAAGACATAAATTTGAAAACTAGACTAAAATATCATTTCATGTTCCAAACATCCAAATTTCATGCTGATATCCATACTGTCTAATTAAAAAGCAATAATATGATATAAAAAAAAAATTAAAAAACTGCAAACTCTATCAATATAATTTTGATGTATTTTTATTCCATTCTGCAGTTTTGCGATGCCCTAATTTCATAAAAATTGCAGGTTTGCATTCACATGTTTAGCTAAAACAGCAACTTTCCACTAAAGATTCCTTATTTAGTGAGATATGTGTTGAAAATATGTCAAGGATAATATTTTTAACAGGTTGGAAACTTGCATTCATCAATTACACTCTCAAGACCAAACAACGCAATCCATAATTAAAACATATTAATGGTGCGCACACATGTTCTTGTTTTGCTTATTTATGATTATGTTTTGCCAGGTTTAGGTGGCGGATAATGAACCATTTGTTGTGTTCCAATAAAATGTATAACTTATCAAACATTTAAAATAATTTTCAAAAAAATTAAGCAGACCAAAGTGGTAAACATGTTTACATTAAAGATGTTGAAGGAGGAAATAAGGAATTGGAATAAAAGGCAAAAATTGGAAGATGATGAAAAGATGAAATCCCATGAGTTGGAAATTGACAGCTTGGACCAAATAAGTGAAATAAGGCAAATGGATGATATAGAAAAGGAAAGAAGAATGAATTGTAAAAAGGAACTTGGTGAATTAGAGGAACAAAAAATCCGACAACTTAAACAAAAGGCGAAGATTGATTAGGCGAAGATTGATTGGGGAAAGTTTGGCGATGAAAATTCGGCTTTCTTTCATAGAATAACCAATTTCAATATATCAAGAAATCGGATAAATGGCATTATGAAAGATGATATCTGGATCAATAATCCAAGTGACATAAAGGAAGCAATTATTAAACATTTTGAGGAAAAATTTGATGAGAAAATTAACTCTAGACCAGAACTTAATGATGATGGTTTCAAAAAACTTTCTGAAGCTGATGCCTGCATGTTGATAGAGCCGTTTACAAAAGCCGAATTAAAAGAGGCGGTTTGGAGTTGTGGTGGAGATAAAGCACAGGGCCGGATGGATTTACATTCAATTTTTTCAAAAGATATTGGCCACTGTCTGAAGTATTTCTTTAGGGTAACGAGTGAGTTTCATAATGGGGAGAGACTTAATAGGGGCTGTAATTCTTCCTTTATCACCTTGATCCCTAAGAGCAGTGATGCTCAAAACATATCAGATTATAGACCAATTAATTTAATTGGTTGTATTTCAAAGGTGATCTCAAAATGTTTAGCCAATAGGCTAAAGAAAGTGGTGGGCAATGTGGTTTCAAATTCTCAATCGGCTTATATACAAGGAAGAAACATTTTGGATGGCCCACTTATTATAAATGAAACACTAGCATGGTTGAAGAAGTCAAAACGTGAAGCTATGATTTTCAAGGTGGATTTTGAGAAAGCTTTTGATTCGATTAATTGGAAATTTTTAATCAATGTTATGAGAAATATGGGATTTCCACATAAATGGATTAACTGGATTATGGGATTATTAGCATCATCCAGATCCTCCGTACTCGTAAACGGGGCACCGACAAAGGAGTTTGAAAAAAAAAAAAAAGGGGTTAGACAAGGTGATCCGCTTTCACCATTTTTATTCATTATGGTCATGGAAGCACTTGAGGTAGTGATGACTAATGCATGTAATAAAGGGATTTATCACGGCATTAAATTGCCGCACAGTGAGGCAATTATCTCTCATCTTTTCTTTGCGGATGATGCGATTTTCTTGGGTGAGGGTACTACATCAAATATGAAAAATCTGATGAGAATGCTAAGGTGTTTTAAGGCTGCTTTCGGTTTGTCGGTTAATTTTCTGAAAAATAATATTTATGCAGTTGGTATTGGGGAAGCTCAAATTACTTCATTGGCCTTATCTTCTAGACGTTAGATTGGATCCTTCCCCTTTAATTATTTGGGAATACCAGTGCGGGCTAATATGAACTACATAAAGAATTGGAAACCGGTTATTGACATTTTTGAATCTAGATTATCACGTTGGAAAGCTAGGAATTTGTCATTTGGGGGCAAAATTACTCTAATAAAATCGGTACTTGGCAGTTTACCGATTTACTACTTTTCCTAATTTTAAAGATCCGATTCATGTTATTAATTCTTTGGAAAGCATTAGGAGGAGATTTTTATGGGGGGAATCAAGTAATTGCAAGAAAAGTTGTTGGATTGCATGGGAAAGAATGTTAGCTCCAAAAGTTATGGGGGGCTATGGTATTGGATCACTTAGTATATCAAATATTAGTGTACTTAGCAAATGGTGGTGGAGGGCAAGAACTGAACCTGGAAGTAAATGGTTCCAGATAATCTCATCTATTCATCACACTCCAAGAAAAGTAAATGCTATGCCATTAAAGTCGTCAATTACAAGAGTATGGAAGAATATTGTTTTAATCGAAAAGGTGTGGATGAAATTGTCTATAAATTTGGGAGAGGTGATTCAGAGAGTTAATGAGGCCCAAGGTACTTTCTCCTCTAAAGATGCAAGAAAAATTCTCGAAAATAAAATCTGCTTCAATTATGATTGGGTTTTGGGTGAATATAAGTTAATACCTAAGAAGGTTAACTTCTTTTCATGGAGACTCTTGTTAAATAAGTTACCAATGTTGGAAGCTTTATCAAATAGGAGAATTGCCATTGCTTCATTACAGTGCACCATATGTAACAGGGGGTTGAAAATGTGGAGCACATATTCGGGAAATGTTTACTGGCAAAGGAGACATGGAGTCAGGTGGCTTTATAGTGTAAACTACCAAGTTTCAATCATTTAGATATTGGGGAGATATTGACTATACTTGCCACTCAGTTCATCAAGTTTAAGCAAATCAAAATAATGGAGGCCATTCTCTTGATAACTTCATGGTGTATTTGGAGAGCTCGAAACAACTGGGTGTTCAAAGGAACTAAGCCGGAGATTCATCAAATCATCGAAGAAACAACAATTTTGAGCTTTTTATGGATAACTAACAGGGGAAAAATGAAAGGCGTAGAATGGAAATCTTGGTGTAATTTTAGTTTTATGAGAAACTTGTAAAGTTGATGTTTATTCGTACAAGCAGCTTATTGGGGGTTTTGTTTCATGATTAATGAAGTTTCATCGCCGTTCAAAAAAAAAGCTATAACAGTAACTTTCGCACTAAAAGATTCCTCATTTAAGAGATATGTGTTACCAAAGGGCTTTTAGCCTAATGATAACGCTTTGACTTCTCTTATGAGAGGTCTTGGGTTCGAGTTTTATTTAAAGCAAATATTGTTCTGGGTTGAGCCAGGGGTTTTCCTATTTGTAGGTTTCCTCCTATGCGGGTGGGTCACGTCACCACGCTCTGTTATTCCGAACGGAAATGTGATCTATTTGTTAGGGTGATCACGTGTGGCCGAGCGTTAGCTGTTAAAAAAAATAAAATAAAGAAAGAGATATGTGTAAAAAACATGTCAAGGACAATTTGAAAGTGACATGACATACGCCTAGAGAAGTAAGCATCTTGTCAATTGACTGATCAACAACATACCATATGTGTTACATGTCATTTCTAATAAATGAGGGGCTTATATGTCTTTCTTATAGTTGTAGGGGGTTGTATAGTAAATAATAAACAAACCAAGAACAATGATAGTTAAAATCAGTTGTAACCATTATAATTGGGAGTATCGATAATGAATTGATTCGTTTCCCCTCTTTCGTTTTCTTTTCAATTTTTTTATCGTAACAATATGTGTCAAAAACCATCAGATATTTGATTTGAAAAAATAATAAAAAACAAAAACTATAAATATCATGATATATTCGATTACAAAAGTCTTGTTGTAACGTCCCAACCAGGCAAGAGCTGACGCATTACTATTAAAGATTTAAATTAAAAAAACCATTCATATAAATCTAAATAACGATCCAAGATAATCATATAAAATCTAGAATAACCTAAAAATAAATTAAATTATTAAATTATTTAGATAAGCATTATAAGTTCTTTTATTCAATTCTTTAGCTTATAATTCCTCTTATCACACGTTCTCATGATTTTCCTGATTTTCTTGTGCTTCTATTATAAAATCAACATAATGCATCAAAAAGAAGGAAAACAACAGAGTCAAAAGTTGCTCAATAACGAAAGAATAATAATAGTGATAAAAGACTATTAAACTGAATCAAATATAATTGTACCATAAAGTATAGAACTGTAAATATAATTGATCGTATAATGCTAAACTGAACAAATAATTGAACATGTAACAAAACACGACCGATCATAATAAAAATAGTCGTGTAAATAAATTAAAGTACCCAGAGCCAAAACTGATATGAAAAATACACAACTAGCTAGATTATGCGCCTACGAGATGTTGTGTGGGCGTAAACACATAATGCCATCTCCCTGAACATATAAACGTATAACAAATAACTAAGCTAGGATCAATCCATACACCTCCAATGGCCAATGAAATCCCTAAATACCAAACGTATAATGGAGACACCATGACTATCAATCCCTAAAGTATAAACGTAAAATGAAATATGTACCTTAGTTTAGCAAAACAAACGAACCAATATCGCCCTGAGGTTGGATTAAAGCCTACATTTTAATCATTCCAAATCAATGTTACGTGACTATCATTAAATCATATTATTATTTAATCGATGTTCCGGCAACTAAGACTAGAGACTGTCGACTGATAGGTTCATATTTTTTCATTCAATTTTCACTTCATTAAATCAAGTAGGGCCATAAACGAACCGAACCAACACAAATGAACACTTGTTCGTGTTCGTTCGTTTAACTCGTTCATGAACAATTCACGAACGCTAACCGAACGAAAATTCTTCTTCGTTCATTAAGGAATTTAGTTTGTTCATGAACGCTAACGAACACATTATTTAAACAATAAAATCAACATTAATCTCAAGAATTGGAAATAATCATTAATAAATATATAAATTAAAATATTATAATATTAAACTAAAAATAACTTAAATATTATGATATTAAACCAAAAATAAAAAATATAAAACACATTTAATGAATAAATATAATAAATGAACTTAACCAAACATAAACGAACATGTTACCGAACATATTTAAAAGTCCCTAGATTGGTTCAATTATGATTTGAGTACAATATTTATATATTTATGCAGATCCATAATAGTACAATATTTATATCTTTATGCATATTTAAAGGTTAACTTTGCCGATTAATGGCCAACATATATATCATTATATGCGCGCATTTCAAACGAGACCAAACAAAGAATGAATAGATCCTGTCTCCTTTTTTGTTTTTGTAGGTTATATTATAAAATATTTTTTAATATATGGTCACATGCGGAGAACATAATTGTTAGTACTAACCAAGGAAGTGTGAATATGCTAAGACCCATAATTATCAGACCAAAGGGGACTTAATATCCTGATGGCCTCTTTTTCTTTGACATACGTTTCCCAAGCAAGTATCCTATGGACCCGCCTGTATTGCTCTTTTCCTTTTATGAACTTCATGTATATATATAGAATGGTTGTCAGTTCACTTACTAAATGGTTTTTTGTTTTAGGTGGTGCACTATTGCTTTGATGGTCTTAAAATCAATCCAAACATACACTTAAATAGTTAAATGGTTCTCTTTTTATGAGGTTTCCCAAACAAGATAAGGTTGGCTCACTGCTAGATCTTGAGCGCATTTGGGTGTCTGACACCTTAGATATGCTCAGCTTTCTCATCTTTTTAAGAAACATTTTTAACACAACACCGTTCTTAAACAGCGTCCTGCATGGTCATCCCATTTTTTTTTGGGGAATACACCTGCTGTTTTACAATGATACCTTTATCAAATCACTAAAAACAATGGTGGCTGTCATGAACAATCCACTCAAGGAATGCAAAAGTTCTCGGGTTTTTTGTTTGTTTTTTCCTACTAACCGATGAGTTCATGCAGAACTTTAAAGATTTTGTGATGGGGCATTTTCGCAACCATGCCATTGATATCCTTAACGAAATTCGAGCTTATAGTGAACACGTTCAAGTTGGGTGTCTAGTCAATAGTGTACCAGCAAATTGTAACCAAGCAACCATATCACCAACGTTCAACAATGATTTGGTTACCTACATCAAGCCTAAAGCAAATGTGGGTGTGAAATTTAGTCCATATTAAAATCAGGTTTGCTTCATATAATTCAATTTGGAATTATGAGTTTACATATTAATTAATTTTGAGTGCGAGTTATAAAACAGTTGGTAAGGATGTTATATGCCCATGAGGTCATGGGTTTAGGCCGTAAAATCAGCCTCTTGCATAAATATGCACAGCAAGCATGCGTGCATTAGTTAACAAAGCAATCCGGCTTCTCTCCATCCCATGAGCTCAAGTCATTAAATAACACCCTTAGCAGTTGCTTTAGGGCCCGCCCTCAAAATTAATTATATTAATTAAAACCTATAAATACAAATTGAATACTTCATTATGTGATAATACGATCAGCAAAGCCTTATTTGGCTAGGCAATTTTGAGTTTAATATGGAGGACTAAATCACACAACTCCATATGCTTCAGATTTATTGAAAGCTTTAAGAAGAAACTAATGAAAGTAGCTAAATCATTCTTGAACGTTGGTTTACCATTTGCTGGTACACCATCGACAAGACACCCGACTTGAAAGCCTTTAATATAACCTCGAAGTGTAATAAGAAGATAGTGGCACGGTTTGCGAAAATCCGCATCCACAAAACCCTAAAAGTTCTGCATGAACGTAACAATAAGTAAGAAAAAAACAAATAAAAAACTTGAAAAGTTTTGCAAACCCTGTGTAGATTGTTTATGACAACCACCATTGTTTTGAGTGATTTGACAAAAGTAAGTTTAATCCCCTAAACAAAATGGGATAAGCATGCATGAAGTCTACTAGGGCTGTTTAAAAAATGCAAAATCCTAAAGAAATCAAAACCCAAATCATATACAGGCTCAAGAATACTAATTTGAATCGTACTTCATGTAGTTCGGGTTGAATATATCCAAACTCGCAATAGGTTTTCAGATAATCGGAAAAATTCAGATACAATATTTTATTAAATTCTAGGTTTTTTGTTTTTTCAAGTATCCGATCAACTCGACTAAAGAATAATAATTAATAAAATATGGACATTCAGACAGCCCAACTCAACCAACCTAGTCCCCTAGGCATATATATATAAAATAAGTTGTATATTAAGAATAAATAATGTTGTACAAAAATAAATTTTTTACAAAAAAAATTGCATTGTAATAAATAATAAAGATAATACACAATAACATATATGTATAATACTTGTAACATAAATAAATTTTTAAATGTATACTTGTATGAAATAATTGAACAATAATGTATGTATAATATGTATTTGTAAATAATTAAATAACTTGTATACTAAATTAAAATTTGTATATAAATAAAGAATAAACATTGTATATATATATCACAAATAAACAATTCAACAAACCAAATTGTACATACACAACAAAATTAAACAAAATTGTATACAAATGGCCATTTTTCAAATAAAATCAATAATAAGTTAGGACTTAGGTTTGTAGTTAGTTTGTAACATATTGTATATATTCTTGTTGTATATTATCGCAGAGATGGCAGAGGCATCCACGTCGAGGGCCAAGCGGGCTAGGCGCACCGACTCAGCACAGCAGCAGCCTCGACAGAGAGAGATACGATACTCCGTCCCCATTGTCAACCCGCCACCAGATGCACATCCCCCGCCACATCATCTACGCCGTCGAGCTGAGCACACCTTTCTACAACGCCATGGAGCATTCACGCATGGAATCGCTCGTCGGTTTAGAGACGATGCAGCACCACGGCTACGACAGAGACATACTACAGCAGCTGGGTCGCGTAGACGAGTTCGACGCAATGATGACCCCATAGTGGGCTCCCTTGGTACGCTGCAGCTGGCTCCTGTCCACGTTTCAGTACGACACACGCTCGCTCTCGTACCTTGGAGCTGTGTCGTTTGCTTTGGGGCAACAGACTCATACTATGAGTGTCGCCCAGTTTGCGGTAGCCTTCGGGCTTTACACACAGGAGCAGGTGGCAGCTTCTGATTTTGAGGGCCTCCTCAGAGGTTTTACCCGGGCACCTAGGCCCGGGTACATCACTGAGGATGATTTATCTGCCTATTGGAGGACTATCTCCACCCAACCTCACACCGATCGTAGGCTGGCTATCCAGATCCGTAACCCTTTTCTCAGATATATCCATAGGCTCGCCACTCTTTGACCTGTTTTGCTTATATTGCTTATAGGGTCGCCACCCGGCGAACCTCGCCACCGTTCTTCTTACATCAATCATGAGGCCTCGCCGGGGAGGCCACACGGCGCGTCTGGATATGGGGTCGTACATAGGCCATTTGGCGCATCGTTTGCGCGTGTTCCTCACATATCCGGTGGAGCACGTCATAGTCGGAGCTGAGACATCGCCATATGCGCTTCACGACATACAGACATCGGGTATGGTTACATAGGACGTACCACCTCGTTGGATGCCTCTGTTGGTGGCCCAGAGCACGCTCCTCCCGTCCCTCCGCCATCTATGCATCGTATCTTGCACCGACAGGAGCGGCCAACCCTTGATGCCCCACCACGCCCTCCTGTTCCTCCTCGTCTTACCCTCCGATGTCTCATTCAGAGGCTAGACATGCTTGAGGACAACCAGAGGCGCATAGCGGCTCATTTTGACATTGAGTTACTCCCTCGGATGCCAAACCCCCACATCCCATCCAACCCGAGGGCGACTCTGGCACAAAGCCTCAGGACGGGGATGATGAGGATTAGTTGTATTTAGCTTAGACGATGTAGTTTTTTTTCTTTTCTTTGTATTCAGACATATTCTGTAGTATATTTTTATTTTGGCATGTTTGATTTCTTTTATTTTGCGTTGTGATTATATTTATATTTGTGTTGTTATTATGGTTGTAAATATTAATGTCATATGTTGGTTGTTTAATTCATTGTAAATGTTTGTAAATTGTGGTTGTTGTGTATAAATGTTAAATTCTGTAATTCAATTGTTGTATTATTAATATTGTGATGTAAATTGTAATTTAATTTTTGTTGTATTAATAAATGTTTGTTTGAGTTGTATGTTGTATTAATAAATGTTTGTTTGAGTTGTATGTTAAATTCCATTTACGACACGTCTAACATATATCAGGAAGTCTTTGCTAACCTCTTGTAATTTTACTTTTCATTTTTTTATTGCCAATCCACATTGAGGACAATATATTGTTCTAAGTGTAGGTATGTCAGGCTGACCTTTTAGTTTTTAATTTCTATAAAATCAAGTCATTGCATATATTAAGTCAAATTTTAATAAAATTTTGTAAATTTTAAATATTTTTTTTTGAAATTTTTGTAAATAACTAGAACTTGTAATTAAATAATTCAATTTGTAAATATTTTAAGTTAAAAACACAAAAAAAATAAAAAATAAAAAACTGAAAAAATTCACAAAAAGAATTTTTCTTTCAACTAAGTCGGTTGTAAATATTAATCAAATCAGTTCTTGAGTCTTTTTATTTTCTAGTTAATCTTGTTGGTTGTTTGAGATCTTTAATGCAGTCTGGTTTTAACCATTCGTACTCAATTACATTCGGGTGGCGACTACTTAGACTATTTCGTTTGCAAACGACCGGCTGTTGATTGACTTCTTTTCGGATCAGACTCACACGTGCTGACTCTGCGTGATCCACTAAGTCTTCCACTTTTTACCTTTTGTTTTTTTTTTCTGTAAATATTTAATTATTTTACATATTCTGATTGTGTCTATAGTTTTAGGATGTATATAGCTAGAGTCGTGAAAATGTCATTTGTTTTAATTTGCACCTTATAAATGGAAGATGATCGGATTATGATTAAGGCTTTGGTTTTTAGAGGCTAACTTGTATATTGATTTGTGATTTGTTGGTAGGCACAGTCTTAGGTTTTAAAAAGCTTGAGGCGCTCAAAAGCGATGAGGTCGAAAATACCGAGGCGTGAGGCGCTAGGCGCGAGGCGAGAGCTTTACGTATGCGAGGTGCTAATTTTTTTTTAAAAAAGAATTAAAAATAAAAACAAACAAAATAACATACTTTTAACACTAAAAATAAAGTCCAAACATAAAAACATGCTTAAAAAGTCTTCGTAGATACAAAAAACAAAGCAAAGTCTAATCAATTGTCATATAAAAAAATATAAACATTTAATTGAAAAAACCAAAAAACACATAAAATTGAAACCAACAGCTGTTAAAGCCAAAAAATTGAAAATATAAGATGAAATAACAAAAAATATAAACATTTAACATAATAACATACGATTAGAAGCTGAATTTGGTTGTTAATTGAGGGAATCGTGCGTCTGCCATCCTTGGTTTTAAATTGCGAGATGCGCTCTGATGCGTTTTGTCCCAAAATTCGATGCGTGATGCGTGTTGCATGTGATGCGATCTTTATTAAAAAAATACCAAAAAATTAATTATAGATAATATTTAAACCTTTTTACTTGTAAACACTAAAAATATAAGAAACTCAAATAAATAAATAAGAAAGCTCAAGAAATCCAAGCATAAAATATTAAAATAAATAAATATAATAAGTTTTACTTAAAGTAAGTAAATATTATAAGGGTTTTGTTTTAATTTTCCAATTTATAGTTCTTACTGCCATACCTATGCGTATTACCAAGAAACAAATTAGGGTTTTCCTTCTTCACGCTTCTTCTCCTTCACGCAACATCTCCTTCACCGCAATCCTTCTCCTTCACACAGCCCTTCACTTCCCATAGTAGATGGATTGAAGAAAGTAGTAACTTGATTTGTAGGATCGGGTTGTTTTCTCTAAACAACACTTCACTAGTATTTCTTACTTAATTCTAACAGATGCGGAATGTTCTGTTAGAATGATCTCACAATTTCACTCAAAGTGACACAATAATAATCTTTGAACAATATTAAGAACACAAGAATAATTCAAGCTCAAGGATATATTTCTCTCAAAGTGGAAGTATACAAGCAAGCACACTTCAAGCAACAATACATTGGGAGGTTATATAGCCAAGGCTACAACCGTATACACTTAGGAATACAAGTTGGGTATACTAGACAAGTACATAAAGTAAAGCTTATTCTAGTATGTTTAGTGTCTTAACAGGCTAAGACACTCAGTCATGATCATTACATTAATAGACATTGACTTTACAAAGGACTATTAAATACAAAAGACATTTAATGTTGTTGATCTTCAAGGCTTCAGATGATCTTTTGCATTTAATGCAGCATGGGAGAGGTAAGGCGCTTTATCTGACTCATTACATGTTGTCTTTATCTTTATTAAGACCAGCATGTCTTGTGTCAGTACCTTTTGTACTTTGAGAGTAAGCTGCTACAGTCTTTGTCAGAGGATAAACCTCGGAAGTCTTTGTCTTGTGTGCAGAAGAAGATTCCTCGGAAGTCTTTGTCTTCGAGCATTAGAGGATTCCTCGGAAGCAGTTGTCTTGTACAACCTTCGGCAGGAACCAGTTATCCTTCGGAAGCAATGTTGCTTCCGAAGAATCACTTCTTCCTTCCGAAGGTGTTTATTCAAAGAGACTCCTATACTTAGACAAAACAAGAAGTTTGGTGAGCATCAGCCTTTATTAGTCTTTACAGTCTCCCCCTAGGCTGATGCTACCAAAACTTCTAAGGCATAAACCTTGGCTTCCATGTACCCCTCAGTACCTGTGCCCTTTTTCTAATTAATCTGATAGCTGACCTCCCATCTGCTCCATTGTCAGGATTATATAGAGAGGGAGCTTATCTAGATCAAGTATATAGGGTTTTGCCAATGTCATCAGATGCAAAAGATCCACCAGTTTTATTTCTCCATTGTAGTCGGTGAGGATGAATATCCTTTCTTGTGCATTGAAGCTCCAATCTACCAAAGGGATGTATGAATGCTCATGCATTAATCTGCTGATATCCCTCATGTCTTCTGGGGTTGTGTAGTTTTGGGAGTTGCTTCTGATGTGGCTACAAGTACTGAGAGTGTTGTATCAGGCTCAGAGTCTAAGGGGATGGTTTTTGTTTCCTTTTTCTTTTAGCCATGCTCTTTCTTCTTGTGAATCTTGGTTTGTCTTGAGCAGTGGCTTGACTCCTCAGAACTCTGGCCTGTTGGGCTTCCACAGTTGATTCTACTGCTGCACCTGTTGTTGCAGTAGACTGTGGCCCAATATCCTCATCCCTTGAGGGTTCTGTTCTCCTCTCTTCAGCCTGTGTATGTCTCTCAGGATCAGGGTTTGGTATTGATTGTTTCCTTGTTGTCTTCTTACCCTTTTTGTAGACTGAGGAGATAGGCATGTTATCCATACTTGGACTTGAAGGAGGAGATATTGGTTCTTCTTTTGGATTTAGGGGGAACATTTTGGGGAACATAGCTTTTGTTGCTTCCCCACACATGACTTCTTCTCCCTCTCTGATCCCTGCACCAGAGAGGGGAAGTTCTATTGTAGCTCCTCCCCCTAAACCTAAGCCTCTCATTAGGCTTTCCTTTCTTGCCCTGATTTGTTCAATTGAAGGTAACTCACCTCTTGCAACTTTGGCTTTTATATCTCTGATATGCATATCCATGGTTGAGTTCTTCATTGGGCCTAGCTGCCGAGCATGGAAGCCATATTCCATGAGAAAGGCCTTGTTCTTGTCTCTGTAGGCCTTCTCTTTTTGCTCCTTTGTAAGTACACTCAGGGCCTTTGATGCAGCAACAGCTTGTTCTTGCTGCTGCACCTTGTCCAGCTCGGCAGCCATTCTAGGTACCGACCAGTTGATGACTTCATCAAAGTCATAACCTTTTTCTTCTAGCAAAGCAGAGAGTCTAGCTCGCTCTTCATCTAGAGAAGTGTTTGGTCGGCCCTTTGTTTTCTTTGGTCTCATCTCCTCCTGTTCTGCTTCCTCCTCTGGGGTTAGCTTACGTTTTCCTTTGTCATCAGCAGTTATTTTTGCCCCAGAGGAGATTTCTTCTGTTGCCTCACCAGCTGGTTCATTGGCATGTAGCTCCTCTGTGGAGGAAACATCCAGGATGACTGGGCCTTCGGAGGCAGCTGCAGCTTCGGAGTTAACCTCAGCATTCACTGGCTCCTCCAGTTGACCAATCTCCTTAGATGATTCCTTATTGGATTCCACAAAGGGCTCAGAGAGGAAGAGAGAGCCTCAGCAGCTTCAGTCCCAGAAGGGGACTTAGTCCCAAGAGGGGACTGAGTTCCAAAGAGACATTTGATGTTTGCTGTTCAGTCTCTTTGGCAACCTCCCTTGTATCCTCAGAAGCAGAAGAAGAGGAAGTAGAAGAAGAATCTGAAAATAAGTACCCAAGAAGTCATCCCATTCAGCAGTCAAAGTGACTAAGGATGGAGTAACTTCCTGTGCACCCTCCTCTTCTCTTGCTTCTGATCCTGACCCTGCAGTTGGTATATTCTCCCCCTTTTTGGTAGCATCAGGGGAGATGAAAGTGGTAGTAGCAGGATCAGGGTGAAATGGATGTAGAGTGACCGGGGGACGCCTCCTGAGGTCCAGAATAGTGGCATCTTTGGTTTGGACCTCAAGCCGCAGGGTAGCCACCTCAGCTTCTAAGTGAGCTACCCTGGCTTGGAGGGAAGTTATTGTAGCCGTCAATTCCTGTGTGGATGTGCCCTCCTCTACCGGAGTAGAATCATGGGGCGATGGAGTCCTGAGCCTAGCTCCTGCACCTCCACCACCAGATGTGGTTTCTTGGCACCCTGGATTCCCTTCATTGAGAAGAACCTCAAAGAAGTCCTCCCCAATATAGGTTGCCGCAGGTGAGGTCCTATTGCCTGTACCACTGTCCTGTGGATCTTTATTAAGATCAACAGTAGTGGCAGCCTCACCTGCATTGACCCCTTCAGAACTACTGGGGCCAACCTCTGATTGAATAGGCTCTGGGTCAGGGAACCGAGCTTGTAACTGTGTCACCACTCTCATTAAAGTTTGGGTAGTTGGAGAGAGTGGTTCCTCCACAGCTAGAGCAGGGGTTCCTTGAGCCTGGGTGATAGTATGGGTGGGGGGCATTTCTGGATGATATGAACCTGGAGACTTGGGAGACAGTCTCTTATCTAATGAAGTTGCTTCATGAGAAGCAAACTCAATGATGGGTGAATCCCTTTGAATATTCTCAGTTATGTTTTGTGACATAAGCTGAGGGCTTTCAGGCTGGTTAAGGGCAACCACAGGTTTCAAAGGAAGAACCTGTGGAGAAACAAGGGGTGTGGCTTTCACCTTAGGTAGAACTGTGCCCTGAGCAGTTCTTTTAACCTTTTTCTGTTTTGGTTCAGTAGAAGGGGCCTGAACAACTGTAGAAAGTTGCACAGGGTTTCGTTTGCGTTTGTAAGTGATTTTTATGGGGTGAGGAACAGAAGTGGAAGGTGTGGGTTCAGCATCTGTGGGGTTAACAGAGCTGTCACCTTCTGGAGCAGGGGACTCCATAGAGGAAAGAAGAGGAGTGAATGTCCCAGAGAACTGAGCACTCTTCTTCTTGAGTTGCACAAAAATCTTGGAAGAGACCAAGGGCATTTTGTAAGTATGCCCAGTTAGAGAAAGGGAAGCTCCCAACTCTTCATTAAAAAGGTGTTGCAAAAACCTGGGATACATACAAAACTTCTTTGGTGACATGATGTTGTCAACCAAATTATTGAAAATAAAAGCAGAAAAATTAAACAGTTGATTGGAAACCAAACCATGAATAGCCGAAGCTAAATCAGATGGAACTTGGTCCCAACCACCAGATTTATTTGAAAGACAATGTAAAAACACATGTATGAGGTACTTGTAATTATAGGACACTCGACCCTTCAAATAGGTTGTTGAAGGGAGAGGACCTTCGTACCCCATTGACTGAAATGTCAATGCTACCTCATCCTTCGTGAATGAAACCTTTCCACCGGCATCATTCAGTTTAAGATGCCGACAGACGGTCTCCACAGAAATAGCAATAGGATGAGCATCAATGGTGGCTACAAGAGACCGACCATTGGAAGACGAGGAAACAGAACAAGATGCCCAGAACTGTTGGTGATGAGACTCATACACCAAGGGCTGAACAGTTAATGCAAAGAAATACCTGCTCCTTTGAAGAAAGGAGATGATTGGGGCGAAGTCAGCATCATGTTCTGCTGATAACTCCGCTGGTACGTTGTGAGCAGGTTTGAAAGCAAGAAGAGCCATGAAAGTTGGTGATTTTAGGGCACAATTGGAGAGATCAAGGAGAAGAAGAGTTCAAAGTGAAACAGTTTGTGAGAATTTGAATGAGCGGGAGACCTTTATATACATTCGGATTTCAGCATTTAATTATATAGACACATTAAATTTGAGATCCGGATGTCAGAAAAAGGTCTTCCGATGACAGCTGGTTTCACAATTAATTTTCTCTGACTGAGGTGCTTCCGAAGAAGTTTCTTTCGGAAGCAGGGTATTTATTAGACCAAGAGAGTTCAGAAGGGATGTGCTTCCGAAGTATAAAATTTATACTGTCGGAAGCACTGCTTCTGAAGTGTTAGAAAATTCATTAGGCAAAATGTTCTTCGGAAGACACTTTCTTCTGAAGAGTACCTTGAGAAGCCTATGCTTCCGAAAGTAATGTATCGGAAGAATATTACTTCAGAAGGTAAGTTAGCTTCTGAAGTGTGAGATCTTCCGACTAAGGAAGAAATAATGCTTCCGAAGACTTAACCTATCTTCTGCTGAGTAGATACTCATCGGAAGATAAGTTAAGTTTATCTTCCGAGGAATTATTTATTCCTTGTCAGTACATTTATTCAAAGTTGATCATCCCAATGGATGTTATTAAGTACCTGAATCTTCCTTCATCAAATGCCTTTGTGAAGAGATCTGCCAAATTGTTTTCTGAATCAACTTTGACCAAATGAATCAACTTCTTTTCTGCACAATCTCTGATGAAATGGTATCTGATGTCGATGTGCTTGGTCTTGGAATGCTTGACAGGATTATTGGTGATGGAGATTGCACTGGAATTGTCTATCTGAATAGGAGTATTGAACAGATCTACTCCATAATCCTTCATCTGATTCTGGATCCAGATGACTTGTGCACAGCAGCTAGAAGCAGCTATATATTCAGCCTCTGCAGTAGAAGTAGAAACACATGACTGTTTCTTGCATTGCCAAGACACAATCCTGGATCCAAGAAATTGACATCCCCCTGATGTGGATTTCTTGCTGATGTTGCAACCCCCATAATCACTGTCTGTATAAGCCATGAATTGGAAGTCTTCATTTCTAGGATACCATAATCCTAGACTTGGTGCTCCTTTGAGGTATCTAAAGATTCTTTTTACAGCCAGCATATGAGAGACTTTGGGATTGGCCTGAAATCTTGCACATACACAAGTTGCAAACATGATATCTGGCCTGCTTGCTGTGAGATACATCAAAGAGCCTATCATTGCTCTGTACTGGTGCTGATCAACATCCTCCCCCTCAAGATCAGGGCTAAGTGATGTTGTTTTGGACATAGGAGTTCCCAGAGCTTTGCAATCAGAAAGCTTGAATCTTTCAAGAATGTCCTTGACATATTTTGATTGACTAATGAAAATCCCTGTAGGAGTTTGTTTCACTTGTAATCCAAGAAAGAAGGTGAGTTCTCCCATTGAACTCATTTCAAATTTGGATTTCATTAGTGATTCAAACTCCTTGCAGAGAGATTCATTAGTAGAACCAAAGATAATGTCATCAACATAGATTTGAACTAGCATGATATGTTGATTTGACTTCTTGAAAAAGAGAGTTTTATCAATTGTTCCTCTCTTGAATTTGTTTGCCAACAGAAAAGAAGATAAAGTTTCATACCATTTTCTGGGAGCTTGATGCAACCCATAAAGAGCCTTATCAAGCTTACAGACATGATCAGGAAACTTTGGATCTTCAAATCCTGGAGGTTGGCACACATAAACTTCTTCATCAATTTTTCCATAAAGAAAGGCACTTTTAACATCCATCTGAAACACTTTGAAATCTTTTGCAGCTGCAAATGCCAAAAATATTCTAATAGCTTCAATTCTGGCAACAGGTGCAAAGACTTCATCATAGTCAATGCCTTCCTCTTGAGTGTATCCCTGAACAACCAATCTTGCTTTGTTTTTGATGACAACACCTTTGTCATCTTTCTTGTTTCTGAACACCCATTTGGTTCCAATGGCATACTTTCCTTTAGGCAAAGGACAAGTTTTCCAAACTCCTTGTCTTTGAAACTGAAGAAGCTCTTCTTGCATAGCTTCTACCCAACTGTTATCTTTTAAAGCCTCTGCAACCTTCTTAGGTTCTATTTGGGATAGAAAGCAAGAAAACAAGCAAACATTTGCTTCATGCATAGAGCTTCTAGTTTTGACACCTTCTTCTACATTGCCAATGATGTTTTCAACTGGATGAGTGCTGTGAATTCGAGTCCTTGGAATCACATCCAGTTGAGAAGATTCATCCACGTTGAGTGACTCAAGGTTAGGAAGAACTACCTCAAGTTGGATTTCTGGCAGATCACGTGGATTCAACGTTTGAACTGTTGTGGGTTGGTTTTCTCTGGGAGTAGTGATTTCCAGAGAATTTTCCTCTGCTGAAGGACTTCCTACTTCTTCTTGATGTTGTGAATTAGAAGCAGCTTCAATTGAGGGACCTGCCTGAGATGTGTTGATTGTCTCAGACTGTGATACATCATTTTGTGTTGAAGTGGATTCTGCCAAGTTTTGTCTTGAAGCTATTGGCAGTTCAACACGAAAGTCATCTTCTCTTGAGCCTTTGGAGATGTCTATGGTAGCTGACTGTGAAACTGGAACATACTCTTTCACCAGATTAAATGCAGATGTAAAACTATCAAGATCAAACAACCAATCAGGGCCGGTTCCAGATTTATTGAGAGTATGTTCATTGAACTGAACATTTGCAGACTCTTCAATAACTCTGGATGCTTTGATGTATACTCTATATGCTTTAGCATTTGAAGAGTACCCAACAAAGTAGCCCTCTGCTGATTTCTCAGCAAACTTGGCTAAGTAATCTTTAGTATTCAAGATGGTGCAATGACATCCAAATGGTTTGAGAAATCCAATGAATGGCTTTCTCTTATGCCAATTTCATAAGGAGTCATGCCATGTGACTTAACTACCAATATTCTATTTTGGACATAACAGGCAGTGTTGACTGCTTCTGCCCAAAAAGTTATTGGAAGTTTGGCATCAGACAACATGGTTCTTGCAGCTTCAATTAGTGTCCTATTCCTTCTTTCAGCTACACCATTTTGTTGTGGAGTTCTAGGAGCACTAAATTGTCTTGTGATACCTTTAGATTCACAAAAAGAATTTAAAACATGATTCTTGAATTCTGTTCCTTGATCTGATCTGATTATTTTTACATGATGGTCACTTTCATTCTCCACCCTGAGTATAAATGACTTTAGGATTTCGGCAGTTTCATCCTTGGTATTTAAGAAAAACACCCAGGTATACCGAGAGAAATCATCAGTAACCACCAAACAGTATGATTTTCTACCAAGACTTTTAACACTTGTGGGGCCAAACAAGTCCATATGTAGTAAATGAAGGACTGTGGTAATAGAATTTATCTCTTTGGCATTATGAGATGACTTGTGTTGCTTACCCTTTAAGCATGCAACACATTTATCAACACATATGAATTCTTTTGTTGGTAAACCAGTTACTAAATTATTTTTGACCAATTTATTCATATTTTTGAGGTTTACATGACAAAGTCTTCTATGCCAAAGTGATGATTCATCAAGTGAAGCTTTTGAGACAAAGCAGCTTATATTACTAAGAGGTGCAGCTGTGCTCATATCTAGCATATACATGTTACTTCTTCTTGGAGCTCTGAGTAGAATTTGATCATTTGGTATCACAAATCCTGGTTTCAGAACAATGCACTCATGCTCAGTAAACAACATGTTATGCTTTTGATCACACACCTGTGATACACTTAGTAAATTGTAGTTAAGTTCTTTTACAAAATGTACATTCTCAAAGCTTACCTTACCATTTGTGATTGTGCCTCTACCTGTTATGTATCCTCCTACTGGATCACTTCCAAAAGCAACAGACCCGCCAAAGAATGGTTCATATTTGTGCAAGAGGGTCTTGTTGCCTGTCATGTGCCTGGAGCAGCCACTGTCAACTATCCACAAGTTCCTTTTGATTCCTGCTGTTCCTGCACATGACCAGAAGTGAGTTAGTTTCTGATGGGAACCCAAGCCCATGTGGTCTTGGGTTTACCATTTGCATCATTGTAAGTAAATTTCTTTGACATCATTCTAGGTGGGACAAATGATGTGGATGCTTCTGATGTGGGTGATGGCTTATCAGATGATTCCTTCTTCTTCCATACTTGTGCCTTTTGAGTTGTCGGAAGACTTGGTTTCTTTTGATGGTCATCGGAAGCTGTTTTTCTTTTTCCTTCCGATGATCTTCTTCCGAAGACAGATGACCTCTTTTGTTTGTTGAAAGCATTCCTTTGATGAGCTTCCGAGGTTCCTTTTCTTTCGGAAGCTTCCTTTTTCTTTGCTTCCGATGCTTTCTTTTCAGAAGCATTTTTATTTTGTTTCTTCCTATTACTGGAGGTACTTGCTTCCGATGCTCTCTTGACCAAATTTCTTCTCTGTTCTTCCGAAGAAATAGATGACTGACTCCAACTGTTCTTTCTTCCTCTTCCCTTGATTGAGGAAATTCTGCTTCTTGGATTATAGAAGCAATCAGCAGCAAAATGATTCTTTTCACCGCACATCAGACATAGAGTTTGAATGTTGGGAGAGTGTTGCTGCTTATCCCTTTTAACGAAGTCTGATCTTTGATCCTCAGACAATGATGGTTTGGATGTTCCAGCATACTTGTTAGTCTTAGACTTTGCCTGTTTTCCTGGAGAATTGACTTTTCTCTCCATTGATCTACCTCGTTTTGACTTGTCAGATGGGCAAGTCACATACTCATCTGAGGAGATATTTTCTGTGGTTTTAGCTTTGATAAAAACTGTTGAATGTTTCTTAGTTTTCTTATTTTGATTCTTAAATTTCAAAGCTTGTTTTCCTTTTACTGATTTAATAGGAACATCATCCTCATCTGAGCATGTTGAGGTACTTGGATCAGAGAGATTATCCTTTTGAACTACCTTGTGTATATCCAACTCCTCATTATACACAAGGTCAACCAGTGATTTACACCTAACATCTGTTATAGAAGTATAAGCAGATGGAGGTTCCACATTGTTATATCCCAAACCAGCTCCCCTTTTATTCACAAGTTCAGTTGTGCTGCTCATTCTAAAAAGTTTTTCATATTTTTCACCTTGGCTTAGAAATTTGTCTCTGTAAGACTCAGCCAATACAAGTTCAGTCTTGGCAGTGGTTAGTCTTTCTAAAAGATTTTTAATCTGACACTGTTTGTTAGTATCTTCATGTTTTAAACTTGAAATGGTCTTTTCCATTTCTTCAATCTTTTCTTTGTAATTTCTTTCAACCTCAAAGAAATTTGCCTTGACTACTTGTAGAGACTCAAGTTCATTACAGAGTTGAGAATTTATTTTCTTATAAATAGTTAATGTTTCTAAGCATTCAGGTGAGCACATGCTATCAGTTACCTTGCTTGAGGAAGATGAGTCATTTGCCATCAAAGCACTGTTGGAGATGGAGGGGTCCTCAGCTTGAAAGCTCCAGTCTGCAAAATCTTGTTCAGCAATGTTTGCATTGTTAGATGAGCTTGATGGTCTTTGTTGTGGTTGCCCAGAAGTTGTCTGCTGAGTTCCTGTGGACTTGCATTCTCTGGCAAAATGGCCTAACTGTTGACAGTTAAAGCATTTGAGTTTAGATTTGTCAAGTCCAAACCCAGTCTTCATATTGTGCTTTTTGAACTGTCTGCCGGTTCTTTGGTAAAACTTCTTAGCCCTGTATGAAATCATAGCCATTTGATAGTTTATATCCATCTCCTCAAGATCATCTGCAGGAATACCATCCAAGTCTTCTTGACACAGATGAAAGTAATTTGTCTCCTCAGCCATAAAAGCTCCTTGCCCAGAGGTTAGTAGTGGGGTTGGGTTAGATACAAGGTTTGATGAATTTGGAGTTTCAGGAAATGTGACAGTGGGTGTGGAGGTAGAATGGTAGAGGGGTTGATAGCTTTGGTATGGAGGATTATTGATGGGTGCATAAAGAGCTGCTGAACCAGATGGTGAGTGAGAAACTTTAGATTCTTGAGCATCTAATTCCATCTGATAGGCACTGAGAATACCAAACAATTCTCCTAAAGTTAGAGTTTTCAGGTTTTCTGTTCTTCTGATTGTTACAGAGTAGATATTCCATGCCTTTGGAAGAGACCTCAGAAATTTTCTGAGCACATCTTGATTATCAAGAGTTACACCTGCAGTAGTTAATTCATCCACAAGTTGGACATACCTTAGGTACTGAGAAGACATATTCTCATTGTTTTGTTGACAAAAGTTTTCAAACTTCTGTTTCAGCATATCCTTCTTGTTTTCTTTGACATCTTCTGACCCTTCATACATCTGCTTCAAGGAATTCCACAGTTCCTGAGCAGACTTGCATTTCTTGAATGCATGTATAATGGAGTTCGGTATTGACATCTGAATTAGCCAAAGAGCTTTAGAATCAACTTCCATCTTCTTGTAATCTTCGTCTGAGTACATAGATGGATCTTTTGGTACTGCAGCAACTCCAGCACCGGCAGCAGCAACTGTAGGAATGTAGGGACCTTCAAGAACAGACTTCCAAAGTTTGAAGTCTTGGTTCCTGATGAACCCTTCCATTCTGACTTTCCAGGTATCGAAGTCTTCTGGTGTGAACATTGGTGGCTTGTTGAGAGTGCCATTTTCTGTATCATGTTTGTTTAGAGCAGCCATCTTGGACAGATACAGAAAATATGAGTGTTAATACTATGAGGGTTTATAAGAAATAGAACTGGTAACTTGATGATGATTAGTCAATCAAGTTCAAGAGCCAAAAGCTCTGATACCACTTGTAGGATCGGGTTGTTTTCTCTAAACAACACTTCACTAGTATTTCTTACTTAATTCTAACAGATGCGGAATGTTCTGTTAGAATGATCTCACAATTTCACTCAAAGTGACACAATAATAATCTTTGAACAATATTAAGAACACAAGAATAATTCAAGCTCAAGGATATATTTCTCTCAAAGTGGAAGTATACAAGCAAGCACACTTCAAGCAACAATACATTGGGAGGTTATATAGCCAAGGCTACAACCGTATACACTTAGGAATACAAGTTGGGTATACTAGACAAGTACATAAAGTAAAGCTTATTCTAGTATGTTTAGTGTCTTAACAGGCTAAGACACTCAGTCATGATCATTACATTAATAGACATTGACTTTACAAAGGACTATTAAATACAAAAGACATTTAATGTTGTTGATCTTCAAGGCTTCAGATGATCTTTTGCATTTAATGCAGCATGGGAGAGGTAAGGCGCTTTATCTGACTCATTACATGTTGTCTTTATCTTTATTAAGACCAGCATGTCTTGTGTCAGTACCTTTTGTACTTTGAGAGTAAGCTGCTACAGTCTTTGTCAGAGGATAAACCTCGGAAGTCTTTGTCTTGTGTGCAGAAGAAGATTCCTCGGAAGTCTTTGTCTTCCGAGCATTAGAGGATTCCTCGGAAGCAGTTGTCTTGTACAACCTTCGGCAGGAACCAGTTATCCTTCGGAAGCAATGTTGCTTCCGAAGAATCACTTCTTCCTTCCGAAGGTGTTTATTCAAAGAGACTCCTATACTTAGACAAAACAAGAAGTTTGGTGAGCATCAGCCTTTATTAGTCTTTACATGATTGAAGGTGGTCAGCGAGAGGAGGCGGTGCTCGGCTGAGTTCTTTGTGCGTCTGGTCGTCTCTGGTCGTGAAGGGCTGAGATCGTGTGCGGGGCTGAGGTTAGTAATTTAGGGTTAAGAAAACCCTTAAAACAAACAAAAGAGACCGTATAAAAAAAACGGAAAAAACAAAAAAAAAAATCAAAAGCGCCGCCTCCACGCTTCAGCGCCTAGCACAGTGGAGCACCGCCTCGGACCGCCTCTTGAAATCGCTACGCCTCGCCACCTTGGAGCGTCCGGCTGATCGCCTCTAGCGCCTCGCGCCTCGAGCGCGCCTGAGGCGCACTTTTTTAAACCAAGGCACAGTCGATAGAAAGTTCCTTAGGATTGACAGAATAAAACCTAAATTCAGGATTCTTGTGGGTTTGAGACTTGGAAAATTCGGGAAATCTGAAACTGGGTAATAGTGAATAAAGGAACCTCCGTAAACTAACAACCTAAAATTTTTAAAATTTAAACCTGGCACATATGTTCTCTTTTTATGAAAATAAATCTAAGGCTTATGGCGCCTGCTAAATAAAAGAAATTTCACAATCCACTAAGTGAGCTGAGCCTGTTCAAATAAAAGAAAGAGAGAATAAGGCTGTAATATGCCCAAGTGAGGTAAAAACAAAAAGAAACTAAGAGAATAAAAAGGCAAAATGCTCACACCATCATCCATCTTCATCACTAGGTTAAATTTTGATTATTTATAGGAAGTTTGCATACAGAGGTGGGTTTACATCATTAGATTTAAACATGTGCCTTGAAAGCTGTTATTTGGGATTAGGATAACTCGTTTTTGACCAAGGGATGGGATCCATAAGATGAAAGATTGAATTTGATCATAAATAAGCATGATTAGGGAACTTAAAATTGGTGATTAGGTTTAGATTGGACCATTATACCAACAACCGCGATTAATACACAAGGATTTAGTATTGTTAAATCTTTTGCAAATAAAACCAAAATCCCTGATCTATGATTCCATTTTGTAAGCTTTTTTGAGGACGAAAAAGGTTTAAGTGTGGTATTTTTGATGTGTTAGTTTAACACGTCCGTTTTTGTACATAATCGATTTCGTTTTCGTTAGTTTTGTATATATTTCGAGTCGTTTTTAGTTCCTTTTTACATTTTAGTGTTTTTATGCAGGAATGTGTCCCGGAGAAGCGGAAACGAGGGCAAACAAGCATCGGGATCGAGTGCGGTTGATCGAGTGAAGAAAACGAAGAAAAAAACCTTAGGCGATACGCCCCAGGCCATTGTTTGGTCCCAGGCGGTGCGCTTGGGAACATTATCTGAATCTTAAGAATTCGCGCGCACCGCCTAGTCAGGATTACCAGTCGCAGGCGATGCGCCTGCCAGGCTTAGCCGCCCGACAATTTTGTCTCGCGCGCACCGCCAAGCCCCACGCAGCCCCGCTAGACGATGCGCCTGAGATCATTTTTTTCAGCCTAAAACCCTAATTTCATGCCTTCTATAAATGGGACGCTTCCAAACGAATTTGAGGGTCTTCTTCTGCGATTTTGGAACCCTAATCAAGCCTTGGAGCTGCTGGAGCTTAACCATGGATGTTATGGCTTGATTAGGGCTTGTTGGAGTGAAGAAGGAAGCTTGATTGAGTATTTTTCTTTATCTTTTCATGTTCTTAGTTTAAATCAGTAGATTATCATGCATTTAGACATTATTGAGATATGTTTTGTTACTATTTTGATGTTGGTTGGCTAGATATAGGGTTATTTCTATGTTTGGGATGATAAAGTTGTGAACTTTGTTGATTTTGGACATGATTTATGGTTGTGGATGATATATGCATTGTTATCAGTTGTAAAGTTGTGATCTTTGGTTGTTTTTGCATGTGTTGAATGGTTATGCTTGATGAATTTTGGATCCATGTGTGTCTAGGAAGGTCTTTCCACAAATAGATGCATGTTAGGCCTATTACTTTGTGTTTTAGGTTAGTTTATGGGTTGGTGATCACATTCCATAGGTTTAGACTTCATTTAAGTATTGTTATTTACATGTGTGACCTAACCTAGAAATCCAGGAGGTGATAGGTTAGATGGTTGGTCTCTTTCACTTGGGATAATTGAGTTAAACGACCCGGGAGGGCGTTGTCTTAGATTTACTTAGTGTTAGTGTCAATCCATGTCAAAGTTATCACCTTTATAGCTCTTTAGTGTCTTAGGATACAAACGGGTGGAGAAATCCGGGAGGTGATTCACCCATTTGAGTGCAATTGCATATCGGGAAAATCCGAAAGGTAACTCGGTAGACTAGTGCATACATTTCAGACTTAGGATTCCCATTGGTGTTGCCTGGTATCTGATCTGGGTCCTAATAGGATATTCTAAGTCTGTCCTTAAGATCCTAGTCTTCTTCCTTCATAAGTCAGTCCAAATCAGCACTTGTCACACTTTTGATTCCCAGCCTAGGTATACCAGTTTTCCTCTCTGCAGTTAGATTCAATTTACAGTGTCCGATTAGTTGTTGTTTTAGAGTTTAGTTAGTAGTTTAGTTGTTTAGTCAGTCTCAGTCTGATTAGATTGTCAAAGTTGCACCAAACCCCCCCTCTCTTTTACTTTATTTCGTCCACATTCTAGGTTAGTTTGTTATACTAACGTCCATTGTTTCGATATCCAGACTTCCATCAGCTATTCTGTCACCGATAGATACACTTGCCTTCGTAGAGGTCTAATTTAGGATTTCCGATTATTATTAGGTGTTTAGGTTAAGTCTAGGTCTAAGATTAGTTATTGTGTCTTTAGCTTAGGTTAGACAGCTTTAATTTAGTCTTGTTTTTAGTATACTGACCGCTTACATCAAAGATTGTTATTTTTATTAACGTTATTTAAATTTACTTTGGTTATTAGATTATTTTTTTATGAGGAGGTTTAGGTTATTTGTATTATTTTATGGTTCTTTCTAGTGTTAGTCGATAGAAAATATCTTTGTGCTATAAAAACCATACAAACTCAACAAAATAATAGCAAACAAACTTAGAGCTATCAATTGAGAGTCACATGTACAACATTTTTCACACCAGCATACACAAACTAAAAGACATCACATGATTGAATTAACACAAATTATTTTTATGTTTGTCTAACAATAGTTTATTTCATATTTTTTTGATATATAAATGATGGTTGAGTATTTGCAACAGTGACGTTCATAATGGTTAATCAAATTCCTACAAGAAAATTAATTTAACTTAATAGCAACAGATTATAGATAGTATTAAGGCATCAATGTCAAGCAGGTTAGCCTTGTTATCAATTTGATCAAGTGTAGATGAACAGAGGACTTGCCTCAAGCAATAACTAACCTTTCACTATAAGATTTATGTATTACAGATTTATGATTTGTATTGTACTTTTGTTTATCAACTTTCCTTAATAAATATTATCATTCTTACTATTATTTTTTGGTTTAGTATGTAATAAAAGGCCCCAAATCGACGACCTTGATGGTTATGCAATGATGCCCATAGATGATGAAATGGTTTTAATGGCCCATGTCAGTCATTTCATCATCTATATGAGCACCCTTACATACCTCTTAATGCCACCAATCTTAAGCTTTTTATCACAGGAAAAAACAAAAAATACTAGTAAGAATGATAATATTATGAAAGCTAATAAAAACTAGAGTATAAACCATAAATTGTAAAACCCAAATCTTATAATGAAACCTTGTGAAAATAGCCTAGTGGAAGAGTGTTAAGGCCACAACCTTGAGGTAATGGGTTCTAGCCATGGGTGACAATTTCTCCACAAGGCCAATGACCTATGTGCTTGCGCCCACGGTTTACCCATTCCGTCTGTTAGTCGGGTATTGGGGGGCCAGGGCTTGAGGCAAGCCACTGTGCATCTTCACATGGTCAAATTCATAACAAGGCTCACATGCCTGACATGATTCAACCTTGTACTGTCGATAATATGTTCCTTTGAAGGTTGAATTAATTTTCTTTACAAATTTTATTAATCGCTTCTACACATGTCAGTGTTAAAAGTACCAAACAAACATGTATATAACAAAAAACATGAAATAAATGTTGTTTGGCAAATATAAAAATGATGTTAGTTGATCCAAACATGCGATGCCCTTAAGTTTGTGCACACTGGTGTGAAAAATATTCTGCATATGAGACTCAGACCCAACAGGCAGCATTGAGTTTGCATGATACTAGTTTGATGAGTTTGCATGGTTTTCACAGCACAAAGACATTTATATAGATTCAACACTAGAAATAGGGGAGTAAAGGAATTAAGTTTGTAAAATGCTTGAGATAAGATCGGTAAAAAGCTTGAACGAGCTTGAGCCGAAAAATATTTTTGGGCTCAAACTGAGCCGATCTCAAGCCTAAAAATTTTCTAATGAGCTCGCGATCGGCTCCGCTAAGCCGATCTCAAGCCTAAAAATTTTCTAATGAGCTCGGGATCGGCTCCGCTAGTTTACACCCCTAACTAAAAATAACCATCAATTGAAGGGCCTATTGTAGGAAACTCATATCATTTGCTTATAAACAAATTACCTAAACTTGCTTATTAAAATAAATTAACTTAAGAACTAATACAAAATCAAATTTAAAAAACTAAATAAAACCATACAACCTTCATATTTATTTGCCACCCTTACAAAGAATACATATGATCCTTATTGTCAATATATTTTTATATGCAAATAAGTTATTTTTTTGAATATTAACATATGATTGAGCTGCAAAAACTACTTAGATTATTGTTATTTTTTGAATAAAAAATAGTTTGAGTACTTACCTGTTTATTGTTAATGTTTTATATCCGTGATTGCCAATTAAAACCTCCAATATATTGACTAATATAAAGATTTGGGCCTCAAACACAATTCCCATATATGTGGCTGGCTGCTAATAGAAGAGAAGATAAAAAATGAAGTCAATTCCCAATTTGTCCATATTGACCCAAAAAAAGACCAAAATGTTCAAATGGTTTCTATTATCTTAAACCATGGGCGTTCCATCCGTAATCGGATCCAACCATGAGCGTCCCGCCCATAACCGCCCATGTTGAAATATATTATTACGGGCGGGACGCCCATGGTTGGATCCGATTACGGGCGGGACGCCCATGGTTTAAGTCAATAAAACCATTTAGACATTTTTGTCTTTTTTTGGGTCAAAGTGGACAAATAGAGAATCTACTCTAAAAAATGAGTATAATACACACGCGCATAATGTTAGTGATCAACATTAGTCAATCTAGTAAATCTAATCATTTGTGGTTTATAGACTCCGGGTGCTTTATTCACATGATACGTTTCAAAGAGATATTTGTCTTCCTTAATGATCCATTAAAACTACGAGTTCAATTACATGACAAAAATCGGCTAGAAGTTGAAAGCTAAGGGACTGAGAAGATTCTTACAAAAGAGAACGACTCGTTTTGTAAAAAATCTGAGTCTGAGACCAAGGTTTGATCGGCTTGTAACTCGCTTGTAGCTCGGCTCGTTTGTATAACATGTTATACCAAAATATATAAAATATATGATCACTTTTAATAATAATCATACTTTGGTGTCATAATTGTAATTATCTTAAAGTAAAAAAGAAAAAGAAAACATGATCTGTAACTCACAAGTTACAAAGTTACATCCTAAAATTTAAATTATGTAAAAATCAAGTCGAGCCGGTTCAGTTAAAAACGAGCCAAGTCTAAGCCAGGGTCGGCCCTGTGAATAAAAAAAAATCCGGGTCTAGGGCGAGAAAAATAAAATGGGCCTCTTTAAAAAAACTAACTTGGTAAATTATATGTAAAAAGTTAATTATATGTATATATTTTTTGAAATAAAATTAAAAAGTATTGTAACATAATAATATATTTTAAATACCTAAACCGTAATACTCTCAAAGCATTTTTTGAAGCAAAAATCTTGGTCATCTCTTTGGTATCCATATTGTCTAAGATGACGTTCTCAATAGAAATCATTGCCAATTTGCCGGTTCTTGTGACATTAGAAAAAAACCCAAGCTGGTTCAATTTGTTTATACCATCAAAAAGGATGATAATTTTAATACACAAAATGTCTCAAACAATTTCAACTTCAAATAAAGTTTATCCACATCAATATATGATTGTTCTCCATACTTCAATACATCTTGAAGATGATAACAACACAACTTAAGATCATTTTCATTAAGTTGCTTCAACTTTTTTGGGTAACAAAAAACCAAATACGTCTAAAAGGTGGGACTAGAGGGCTGGAGGCGTGAAGGTGGAAGCTGATACGGCTGCTGGAGCACGTATGGGAATTAGAATAGTGGAAAGTAAAATCATTTTGAGGGAAAATCAACAGAAACCTAGTATATTTTTAAATATGTGGGGCTTTTTAGGGGTAATTTATTATCAATTACGCTATTTTTATTCTACTAAAACCTGTTAGACTCTAAGTTTTATAATTTTTTTTACAATATATGATTTTTTTTTAAATTTCGGGCCCCTAAAACGCCGGGCCCGGGCGGTCGCCCACATCGCCCTCCCACAAGGCCGGCTCTAGACCGAGCTTGCCCTTAGCGCGATTCGGCTCGTGAACACCCTAGTTTTATATGTATTGTTAACGAATATATTTTACAAAATATTTTACATATAGTTTTATATGTATTAGTTATTAATAACTTGTTTTATATGTATCGACCATTTTTGTTTAATTTAATCGTCAATCTAATAACAAACACACAAGTCACAAAGATTAATATAATAAAAGAAAAATATGTGTATACCTTCTAGGTTGTACGCGTTAACGAATCCATAAATTTAATCCAAAACTCGAATTGAGATATGATTTCACGAACATGTCCTTTTTTTTGTCACGAATAACATGGCACTCGATTCCTGTTGTTGACCATAGTTGACCTCAGTTGACTATGTTTGACTATCATTTACCCACACCGAAAACAACTTGATAACAGTTTGAGACCTTTTATTGGTGCGCCGATGCACTGGTTGTTCCAGGTAGGGGTGACTGGCGGAGGAGACAACCAAGGTGTTGCCACTGTTGCTGCCTTTGGTAGTGCACCACTATTGACAGCCAAATCATCGCCGGCAGTACCGCCATAAACAACCGTCGCTACCGGGATGCGCTCGGTGTTTGACCTGTAACAACTCAAATCACTCGATCTAACCTTAAACACACGATTGATAACATAAATCAAAACTATAAACATCCCCAAAACTCTTACCTTGTTGTAAGCAAGTGTACCTAGTTGGGAATGACCAGATCGCGACCACTATGGCGTCGGGGGTTGAAAACCAAGGTGCACGAGGATAGATCAGGACCCGATCCGAGCAACCCCAAAACTATAAACGACGACCACCACCGCTTTCGTGAGTGGTGGCGTTCTGTACTGATGCGTGTAGCTATGTTTCGCCAGTGTCGCCACGAACCACCAGTACCACCGTCAGAACAGCTGCTAGTTTTCTGGAGCACAGAAGCAACAATGGAGCTCGCCAAAGTCTCGCCGGAGATCGGAGCTTGGTTGGACATGGAACCAGGGAGGGGTGGACGCGCTCACGCGCATACACACACAAACGTGTGTGTGTTTTGTGGCTGGAAGCCTGGAATTAACTATGAAAAAAAAACGTATGATAAGTCCTTTTATATAGTTTTTAGAGTTAATTGCTATTTTCCTCCATCTACATGTTTGCCATTTCACTCTAAAAAGTTAATTCTTGTCATTTACATATTATGCTTTCCATTTGATTGCCATTTTACTCCATTAACTTAATTTCATCCTCATTTATTCGTTTAATTTCCATCCATTAAAGGGTATTTATGTCTTTTACCCTTTAATTAACCTTTTTAATTTCCATCCATTAAAGGGTATTTATGTCTTTTACCCTTTAATTAACCTTTTTAATTTCCATCCAAGTACTGATTATTAATAAAAGTGGCATGTTGCAACATTACTTCCTATGACTTGCATAATATGTTCATGTATAAATGTAAAAACCACAATCACAATTCATAAGCAACAAATTCTAGACCATCCAAAATGATGCTCAGCATTGAAACATGTCCAGATTTCAAAAGCAATTTTTAGGCCCAAAATGAGGCTCCCGAGCAACATTTAATTTCAGACCATCCAAGGTTGTGAGTTGACTTTTGAGGTCAAAATAGGAATAAATTTCATTACAAATTCATAATACCATAATATAAAAAAAAATACAATAAAACCATCATTTAACAAAAAAGTAATAACTTGTTTCTTGCATTCAAAAAATGCCAACAAGTAACAAAAGTAACCAAAATTTAATAATACCATTCAAATCACAAAAAGTAACAAAAATCAAGATCTTCTCACCTTTTGATTCCTTTTGTTATGTAGTTTGCCCACGACAAGATCTCTTGTTATGACCTTTCTTTTTGCATTTGCTACAAGTAACTGTATTACCTGCTCTAGTCATCTTTCCATCTTTTGCAATGCTTTGACTTAACTCTTCAACACTCTTCTTTCGTTTCTTCTTTGGCCTCCCAATGGGCTTGTGATGTTTTGGAGGCTTCAGAGTTGTTGGGCACCTAGATATGGGCCAAAGTTCTCTACCAACAATAGGATCAACGGTGAATTGGTACACCTTCTTCCAGATATCCAACCAATAAACACTAGAAACCCAACTCTCTGGAATGTCAACTTCAATTCCATTGCTTGCCATGTCCCAGTTTACAGCTACAACATGCTTACATGGCATGCCATTTAACTCCCATTTTCTACAAGAACACGTCTTTAACGCAACATCGACCACACACTGATCCAACCATGGTCCATTTACTTAATATTTGTTGACTCCATTCCATAGAAATGTGTATTGTGAGGCCTCAGTTTTGATGGTATTGAATAACTTAGTTGCAGTTGGTGTTAGGGGTCCAGCACATTTAGCAATTTGTTTGTGTATAACAATTATTCTCCTCATCATATACTCCCTAATGTACTCAAGGCAAGTGATGATGGGCTTGTCTCTTGCACCAATAATTTGTCTATTGAAAACTTCACAAATGTTGTTCAAAAGAATATCAGATTGTGATCTTCCTGGAAATACATAACAAGTATGTCACAAAGTATAACAAGGAATATCTTCTGTATACTTTAAAAAGTAAAGCTCTTACCAGTAAAATGTGCTCTTGACCAATGCTTAGGGGGATCTTTTTTAGCCAGTCATACAACTTTTGATCTTTATTTTTTATTTCTTCCATTTCTCGATCAAATTTTACCATTGTAGTTGCTGTAGCACACTTCCAAAGTAAATCCTTGTACAACTGCCCCCGCCACCGTTGCTTCATATTTTCATGGATGTGCCTCAAACAAAATCTGTGTTCTGCACTTGGGAACACCCTTTGTAAAGCAGGCATAATGCCCTTTTACACAAAAAAACACATAATTAACTTCATTTAATTAAAAAGTAAAGTACATGTAATAAAATATGAAACATAAAACAAGTACCTTTTGCCTGTCACTTATGAAAGTGAAGTTTGAACTTGAATCCAGCCCTAGATCGTGACCTAAACACTCCAAGAACCATGTCCAAGAATTCAAGGTTTCAGCTTCTACTATTGCATAAGCTACTGGGTAGATTCCATTGTTTGCATCCATTCCCACTGCTGTCAAAACTTGTCCAGGGAAAGGCCCTTTCATGAAAGTTCCATCTAAACCAAGAAGCTCTCTCCCGCAAAGTTTAAATCCATACTTCATTGCACCCAAACATACATATATCCTTCTAAACTGTCTGGTAGGACTTGCTACATTAGGCTCCCTCTCAACATCTATAGTAACAGTGGTTTCTGGGTTAGATCTCATTAGCTCTTCACAATAATCTCTTAGAATTTCATATTGATGAAAATAATCTCCTTCAATTTTGGCAATGGCCTTAGTTTTTGCCCTGAATACTTTGTTCATCGACATATTGATTTGATATTTTTTTTGTATAATATCTTGCAATGCTCTCAAGGGTATGTTGGGGTTAACTTCAAGAATCGGTTGTATATCCCTAGCAAGAAAAGAAATTGTGAACAACTTTACATCTCTAGTATGAAGACACACATGATCATCAATAAAAGTTTTGACAACCCATGCATCCTCCTTAAATCTCGTAGAAATGTGCAATATCCAAGGGCATGAAGGCTTAAGATTCTTTTTTATAAGTTTTGACATTAAATTTGTTGACCCACCATGTTTTACAGTGCCTTCAAACACCGGTTTTTTACCTAAACACACTACCCGAAATCTTCTCGGGTCATTCCTAATTATATAAAGTTGTCTCCTACTCTCCACTGCGTGTTTTTTAACCAAAGCTTTTATCTCATCTCTATTACTAAAAGCTTGACCAACATAAAAAGGTACTGCTACAGAATCCTTTTTTTGTTTAAGCTTATCCTTTCTGACATTTTTCAGAGCTCTTTTCAATGGAGGGTCATTTTCTTCATCACTAAAGCTATCAAAATCATCAAAATCAACATCTTCATCAACCAGGTCCTTATACGTATCAATTGCTGCCCTAAACTTATCCATATCAACCTCAGCATTAGGAACCAAGTTTTCTTCATCAATAATAAATTATTCATTATCAGATTTAGTAAAGTCAGCCTCAGATTCAATAAACTCACCCTCAGATTCAGTATACTCACCCTCAGATTCACTAAGTTCTCGAATAACAAGTGCATTGTTTTCAGAAGAACGAAAATTTGTGTCCAACCTTTCTCCGTGTTCAGTGTATTTATCAATGATCTTATATTTATGTATGTATCGTAGTACGCTTAAAGTATCATTGCGATTGCAAAGTGCCTTTAAACCAAAATCTAAATCACTATCAGGAATCCTGAAATGGTAATAGATAACTTCATCTTTTGCATAACCCAATTCTTCCATCATTGCATTAACATTATGGACCGAGAACTCACCTGCACCAACCATGTCAATATAGTCAACCTTGCCATTAACATACCTTATACCTGGAAAATTCATGAAATGTCCTCCATGGTTAAACCTAAGTGAAAAAATACCAGGATGTTCACCTGCAATGCATGAAAAAAGGGATAAATTCTCAACAAATATTAGAGAAATCAAAAGCTATTTTTATGAAAACTAACCATAGTATATGCTTGGATCAAAATCTTTTGATTGTGGAGTTCTAACAACCCACAAATTTAGAACCATGTCTTCAATCGTGGCCGCAGAGGGGTTCGATTCTACACAAACGACACAGGTGGTCTCTAAATTTTTGCCCTAGATCGTGAGTCTTGAAATCGCAGCAGAGAGTCTTCGAATCGTAGAGGGTATTCAGATTTACTCAACAACACATGGCAACATCATTTTCTTCTTCGAATGGCAGATGCACTTCGTATAATGGGAAAATATGAACTTGGAATGGGAATGGGAAAATATGAACTTGGAATGAAAGAAACGTACTGCAGAAGACACAAACAGGTTTTTCAATTACTCATTTTTTTTTAATTTAAAAATGTTTAAACATAAAAGACACAAATGCCCCTCAAAGATACTAAAGCTTAACAACGTTTAAGTAATTGGAGGTAAATGGCAAAAATAAGGAAACCACAATGTCTAAATAGCAAACAATTAAAATTTTGGAGTAAAATGACAACTATCTTAAAACCACATGGAGGAAAATAGCAATTAACTCTAGTTTTTAAGTAGTGTAATCACATATAAAGCGTGTAACGAACCCATCACGGGTCATGTAATTTGACACCGACTATCATTTTGTAACTAAAATATTTCATGAATAACATAAACATTTAAAAAAAATCACATTTTATTAATTTATGATAGATTTTACGGAATAAATAAATCTAAATATATTATCTTACATGAGTAACTTTTTAACAATTTCTTTAGTAGCATTCACGTGTCAAAATAACCTAATTGAAAGTAATGACGATTTTGTATATTATAAGACGGTATTTTTACATGATTAGAACTTTTTTCTTTATCTAAACATTAAAAAAATTTGACCCAAATTTCCTTAAACTAATGATCAATTGTTATTATTCATTTATAGGCAACATTTTTTTTCTAATTTGGCAAGGTGAACTTGAATATGAATAAAACAGAAAAAACAAAAATTAAACCGTTGTGTAATCATAGTGGGTTATAGTTACTTAAAGGAAGAAGATAGTGTTTGGATTATTAGAAACTCGTTTGAAAAAAATCTGAAAAATCAAGGATATGCTTCCTCGCTTCATCACGCCGATCTCTCATCTCTGAGCCAAAAGGAGTGGCGACCGTCGACCTGCAAAGTAGCAAACCATAAAATCTCTCAGCCAAAACTCCGGCGTCTGTCGTTGCTCGTCCGGCCTCCCTCTCACAGTTGATTTGTCAGATCTCTCAGCTCTCTCACGGGTGTGCCTGTGTTCGTTGACTCTTTCAACGGCTCTGTTAACGGTTTGTTCGATTTAAACCGAATTGAATTTGGTTAGAATTCGGTTCGGATAACCGTTTGACGAATTCGGTTCGGTTCGGTTAATGGATTTTTTAAAAAAAAAAACCGAACAAACCATTAACCGAACAAAAATTTAGTAAAAAAATCCAGTAAACAAACAAAATACATTGAAAATAACAAACAAAATACAATAAAAAAATTTTTGATAAAAAATCGAAAATTCAATACAAACGCTAAAAAATCAAATACAAAAAATATAAAGCAGTACAAAAAAGCAAACATCAAATAAAAAAATACATAACATTAAAATAATCCAGTACAAAAAAAAATAAAAAACAATAAAAAAAATAAAAATCAATAAAAAAAATAAGATGTTTAACATAGATTATACATCCATTCTTTTTTATCCCGTATTATGTCAAACTCTTAATGTTTCCTATTTTTATTAAAAAAAATGTCTTCGTATTTGATATTTCTTCCATATGTTTATAAGTATAAAGTAAATTAAGTAACAAATACACTTGAATATTTATTTTTCTTTCATCCAGCGTTCCTCATGTGACTTGCATTCTCACATGTTTTGTCAATGCATGTGCCATGTAAAACAAACATGTATAACATGTCGTTTATTGAAATTGTTAGTATGACATTCACGAATAAAAACTTTTTATACATCCTTTTCTTTCATTAGTCAAGAGAAAGAGTAACTTTGTCTTTTCTTTTTTTTTGAACGGAAAAAAAAAAAAAAAAAAAAAAACCTTTTCTAGTTGCAAGTACCAATCAACACACTTTGTTCTTGGTTTCTCGAGAAACTATTAAGCATAATAATTGAATTTCATGGAAATTACTAGACTTGAACGAAGAGCCCCTGAAACACAACAAACAAACATATACGTAACATATATTTATAACTAGATGGCGCCTCTCACGTGTTTGTCACGCAAATTTAACACCCTTATTTTGACTCGGGATCGAACTAAAAAGAAAAAAACATTAACGTAAAAAGAGTCGTGACTATAAA
Source organism: Mikania micrantha (assembly GCA_009363875.1). NCBI lineage: Eukaryota > Viridiplantae > Streptophyta > Magnoliopsida > Asterales > Asteraceae > Mikania > Mikania micrantha. The sequence continues at coordinate 48,480,531 of CM018689.1, read as the reverse complement.
ACAAACATATTATGATGACTAATACAAAAGAAAACATTTACAATTATAAAACAAATTTATTACAGGTTAAGAAAAAAAAAAGAAACTAAAATTAAAAATTAAATTGCACGAAATATGGATTTCTCATGGAAAATCTCACGAAAAAGTCAATAAAAAAATCTATCATGATAGAGTTAATTTATCACGATAAATCGCGATAAAATGAATATATCATGATAAATGGAAAATCTCACAATCAATAAAAACGAATTTATCGTGATAAACACTATTCATAAATGTGTTTTGTTAGATATATTAATTAATATTAATATTCAATTTATTTAAAATATATAATTAGAATATTCATTTTTTGATAAATAAAAAAAATGTATTTGTATGAGTTGTTATAAAGTATTTAAAGTAAATTGCTGAGATGATCCCTGCGATTTGCTAATATTTCACTTTTGGTTTTAATTTCATAAATTACTCATATGATCTTAAATTTCAAACGTTTATAGCACATAAAGTCCTTAGATGAGAATACATGTGAAATTAATTTGGTGACATAAAACTGTATGTGGTACAAATATTTAAAGTTTGAAACCATATGATTAATTTATGAGACTTAGGAACCAAAAGTGAGATACTAGCAAACCATAAGGACGATCTCAGTAATTTACATAAATATTTATGAAACACAACAATAAACGAAAGTATTTAATGAAAAATATCTATAATGTCGATTTCTATAAATAAAAAAATATTATATGCTCACATAAAGCTATAGAGGTCGTATACCACTATAGTGTCAAAACTTTGTTATTTTATCAAGAATTACATGACTTGACTTGTATAGACTATATACAAGTCGTATAGTTTTTGATCAACTGACAAACCTCTAACACTATAGTTTATATGATGTGTATAATCTTATACTAACATTATAAAATGGTTGTTGATGTATAGTTAACCGAGGAGGGCGTATCGTTAATGGAGTCTTCAATTAACCTTTCTTGTTTTTGGTTCTATTATCATTTTTTCAATAATAATTATTTTAGGATATTTGAGTTGGACAAATTAAATAATAATTAAGATATATTTTGTAGTAATAAGATAACATTAAATTAACGCGTGATATGATAAGAAAATGTTTCAATTAAAATCCGATCTCAAATTATCCTTTCACCATTGTTTTTCCTTGAAAAGCTTACCGTATAACATTTTCAATTTCCGTCAGATATATAAACAAATAACAAACAAAAATATGCAATTGTGAGGAATATTTATGATTAAGTTGAACACGTTTAAGTTTTAGCAAAACAAAACGTTAATTATGAAACTAAATTGTTTTTACATTGTCTTTGCAAATGATAAAAAGGATCATTAGTTCAAAATGATGTATTCATCTTTATTTGTCTTTCCTTTTAGACTAATTGTTTTAGCATTGAGGTGTCTTGTAAGTGTTATATATTTTTTAAATCTTATAACTATATATAATGCATATTGGTGAGAGAAAGTGGAGATATCTTAAAATTAAGAAATGTACAAGCTATTAAGCTTGTGGTACCACCCTTGCTTTCAGGTTCTAATCCCAGAAAAATGAGCGGGACAAAAACCTAAACTCATTTCAAATGCATCCCAAATTCAAATGCACTCCTCAATACTCCTCTCGATTTGCTCTTTCCCACGTTGCTTCCACAGCTTTTAGATCTTCTATTCAGGTGCATCTCCGGACGTTAGACATCACAGACCACTGCCTCTCCGATTCAAGTGCCCTTAGACATCCCATTCGTTACACCATCGTCATCGTCTGCTTCACCATGGATTATCGGAGACATCTTCTTACGATTGACTATGGATGCTAACCATTGATTTTTACTCTCATAGTGCTCTTCATCTAAACTCTCTATGTTCTTCACTTCCTTGTTCTGATATTCTCATATATATACATTTCTAGGGTTTATTTTTTTAAGATGGTTCTGACCGGTGCCTAAGATAAACGGATCCTTCATGAGCTCTAGAGAAACTATGCAACGGAAATGATTCAGGATCTGAAGGCCAACGCCTAGCGGCCTTAAACTTCCAGGTATGTTTTCCTTTTTTCAAATCGATTTTCTGTAGAAAATTCTCAATTATGTTTGAAAATTATGTAGTGTAAATGTGTGATTGTTTATCTTGATAGTGGATTGATGCAATGTTACAAATGTATCTTATTATGTGATTGATTGTCTAGATAGTGGATTTATGTAAATGCTGAAATTTTGATTATATTTTATAACTATTGAAATAGGCAGTCAAGAATTGTAGAACCTATTTTTTCCAATTTCCATTTGCGAATTGAACTGTAAATAACCTTTAACTCAAGAAATGATGAACCAATTTTTAGAGGAAAGCATTGTTGATTTCACCACTTATGTTTTATGATTTATTTAAATTGTTATTTTGTTCTAAAGCAAACGCGTATGCTTAACTTGATGGTATTTGGTTAATGGTTAACTTGTTTTTATGGTATTTGGAATTAAATTGTTGATTTCATTGATGCTTAACTTGTTATTTTGTTGGTTTCACGTTTCATGTAGATTCAATTCCAATTTTCAGTATGATTGTTTTAGGAATGGTACAAAGCACGACTACAATACGTCAACTCAATAATTATGGAAAGAAAGAAGGGGTCACGAACAAGCTCATCTTGCTATACAATTCGAGACAAGTAAAATGCTTTAGCATTTTAGGTGAGACACTAAATGGAATTGCGGTTGTTTATTAGATGATTGATCGCTAGGAACTACCAACTACCTATGTGTGGTACTTTTCTCTTCTGCTTTCTTTGTTTCTCTTCTATGATCTTAAATTTTTTGATGCTCTTGATCAATAATTGTATATTTGTATATTTTTAGTTTTCTCATCATCATGTGCAAGTTTTATTGTTTTTTAAGGCTTTATGGATCTATTTTTTTATCTTTCTTTCAATTTTTCTGTTGAGTTGGGTTTTTGTTAAGTATTTTCTTTTCTAAATTCTAGGAAATTTAAATGTGAATTGGTAGATCAAGATGATGTGATCGAAATTTAGAACCTTTTTTGTTCTTTTTTTGTGAATTGGGAACTTAATTTTGGATTTGAGTAGGATGCTTGGGACATCAAACTAAAAATAACCAGGAAGATGAAAACATGGTAAAGTCCTTAGTTTCACTTTAATTGATATGAATGGATACTTCTTTTACCCTTTTTTTTGTTGATTTACGTTATAGCTTTCAATATTTTTTTATATATCTTTAATGTGAAAAGAAAATTGTTTAGTGTGTGCAATCACGTTTTAGATGTAAGCAGTGAATTCCTGCGTATAAAATCTGTAACTTTATGGTCATAAAATAAATGCTCTTTTTTTATGCTTGCACATCAGGAGCTATTCATTCCTTATACCTAAACTTATCATTTTTTAATATTGCGTATGTAATTTCCTATTTGTTTTAATGGTGGGGTGTATAGGAGATGAGAGCCAAGGTACAATGTGGATGATGCCCTTGCAAAAATTGGATTTGGGAAATTCCAAATTCTGGTGCTTGGGGTATTCAGGGAGGTGTTGGATTTCAGAGGCCATCTAGATGTCTCTATTTTCTTTTGACGAGCCTGCAGTTTTGGCTACATGGTTCAGGTTGCTGAAAAAACATTGAATGGTAAGAAACTATAGTTCTACATATTGAATGGTTAGTAGATATTATTACATATTGAATGGTAAGAAACTATAGTTCTACATATTCAATGGGAAACTCAACTTTGTTTGAACTTTTAAGATTTTTTAGATGTTTGAATGAAACATATTTTTATCATTTGAAGAATTTGTAGGTTGGTAAGTAAGTTGTTTGATGGGCGGTTTCTTATTGTTGTTAATTTAAAGTTGAATATTTCATTCAGGGCCTTTAAAGCTTCTTGCAATTTTATTTTATTATGACAAAATACTATGAGTTATAAAACAATTTGTGCAACTTTTAGCAATGGGCTGGTTGTGACTAATGAGATGGTTTAAGATATCTTAATTTCATATCTTCTTTAAAATCATATTTTGGGAACAAGAATCAGACGTGCGTTTTCTTGATTTTGGCATAAAGTTGGTGTCTACATATCACCCCACCCCACCCTAACCTTTTTAAATTGTGATGCTACGAGTGGAACTTACTGGATATGGTTGTTGTTGTTGTACTATTTCAATGAGTGAGTGTCTTAAAGGTATATTGGACTAAGTTTTAGTGAATGTACATCTTAAAGGTTTTGGTAGTGGGTCGCCACCGCCGCATCGCGCGGGTTTCCGACTAGTTTTATCATATTCATGTGTAGATGGCAAAATTTAATTTTAAAAAAATAAGAAAGTTAATGAAGCGTCCTTGTACTTCATTTAAGGACGTTTTAGAAATTTTTAAATGACTTTTTACCCATTCGGGTTTTAAAAAAATATTTCCTGTTTATAAAATTTCAGGTTTTCTTGGATTGATTTCTTCTAACAATTTTTTTTATTTTGCTCAAAATACGACTTTGTTCTTGAGTTGATTAGTATATATTGTTTACTTTTTGTAAATTTTTGGGTTTTTTTTTTAATTCTTTGCACCTTTTATATTCATGAGTTTAGTTTTTAGTTTAAGGTCCTCTCCTTTAGCACGTTCTAAATTTTTGGTCAACAATTGATTTTATAAACTAAAATTAAAATTATTTGTTTTTACATTTTGACTTGATTTGAATCGAGTTTTCTTTTCTTGATTGGTCACCATATATGCTTCATGAGCCATATAATGTAAACTGGTATTTAATATAAAGATATATAAAAGTCCAAATAAAATTTTCAGCCAGCGTAGGCTTAGGAGCTGTTTGGTAGGGTTTGAGTGTTTCTGAATAGTGTCATGTCTAAATTGATCAGATCGTTTGTTTCAAACATCTAAATGGAAAGAAATATTTTGATAAGCATCTGAATGGTTTAAATTTGTGTATATGTCTGAATGAAAGGGGTTGGCTCATCTCCACCCCTCCAAGTCTCTTCAACGAGTACTTCTTCTCAGACATCTTGATGATATAACATTTAATGATTCATATATTACCAAATGACTTTTATCTATACAAAACTTTGTATCATTACCAATCAGACACAACAATCTTAACAGACCACCAATCCAGGAATTCTGATCGCAACACGAAAGTATAAAAACTAGTTATTATATATAATTGCTTGGTAAATTTAAAATAAATAAATAGCAAGATAAAAAAACAAAAACAGCTTTGTTGGCCCTCTTTTACCCCCGGTCACTAACGTATCTCTGCACTTGATTTGCTTCTTCCTTTCACGCCAAAGGTGAGTGGTATTGACCGGCTCCTGTTGCGTGTTTCTCGGCGGAACTTTGACCGACCCTACGACACGTGACCTCATACTGACACAACCTCTGATATATATATATATAAACAAGAAGAACTTAATCATTCTGTTATGAACCAATTAAGGTTCACTCTTTTGAACGCCAACCCGTTTAATTCCTGGTTAATTACGCTTATGAACAATGTTTTCAGAACCGAACCGGACGTCGAACCGGTCTCCTTACAGGTCAGAGGTCCGACCGGTCGGACCGGTCGAACCGGATTTATGAACCGGACGATTTTATAAACATTTTATAAATACATATATATAAAAAATGAAAAAAAAATTTAAAATTAAAAAAAGCCGGTTCAACCATCGGTCCGACCACGACCGGCCGGTCCGGTTTTCAAAACATTGCTTATGAATGGTTTGTAGAAAATAAGTTCACGTTTTTATTATAAAACAATAATCAAATATAAATAATAACGAATCTCTCGTTATTAGTAAGAAACAATATAGTACATTACCGATTACAAGATTAAAATAAAATAATATAAATTACTAATTTATATACCAAACTTGTTTTGATCCATGTCTTCGTTGGGTACTCCAAATAGCTTTCTTGAGTAGAGCATGATTAATGTCGAGTGTTCAATCAAGCAACTTGACGATGTTTTTCACCCATGTGTGTCTTTCATTGATTCTTCACTGCAACATAGATTAAACGTGTTAACGATTGTGGTTGAGGCACGTATTCAATACACTTCCCTTAGAATAGATTTCAGGTCTTTTCTCAAGACGAACGCGTCTGTCTCTCAGGGTACAACAACCGAAACAGTTTGTGTACTGTCGGGATTAACCTAGCGCCTGAAAAAGATTTCTTAAACAAGAGCTTGAAGAGTTGAGAAAGTTGGAAATTTTTCAAAGTTTGTGTGTGATGGTATGTAGTATTCTTTTCAATCAAAAAACAAGACACCAATTGTTTTGCATTTATACTACAAGATGGTGATTCCAAGAGTCTTGACATAATACATATAATCAATGCATGTAATTTGAAGAGTCTTGACATAATACATATAATCAATGCATGTAATTTGAAAAGTTTTGATTTAATTAAGTAATATGAATGGTCTTGATTTCCTATCATTTTTATAACTTTGGGTTGAACACAATTATTTTAAGCAATTTGTTTTAAGAAACATCATTTGTTTATAAAAATACCCGTATTTGAAAACTATGATTTATAGTGTATTTTATTTTATATTTTAAAAAATGTTTTTATTAAACTTTTATTTTCTAAAAATACTAACTTTTCTAACTTAAAAAAAATGATTTTTATAAAGTTTCATATTTTATAAACTTTTTTTTGAAGTGTGTTTTTTAATAAAAATATTTGATTTTAATTTATTAAAAATTATTTTCTTGCATTTAAAAAGACAAATAATATTATTACTCATTAATATTATAAGTATTCAATATGAGAGAATGTATATAATTAATAATTAAGATAGAGAATTGAATAAAAAAATAGAAAAATGACAAGTGACAAGAAAACATGAGACTATGACATGTGGCAAAACTTATTTTTGTTTATTAGAATAGAAAGATTAATCTATCTCTTATTTATGTGTTTTAATTTTGGTTTTAGTTAGTTTTAAGTTTATTTATTTATTTAGTTGCTTAATAATGCACAACAATACGTACGATTACATTGCAATTGCCAACTACATGGGTAATTATACCCTTCAATATTAACGGTTATATATGGCGGGAATAAATACCTTTTATCTGTCAAATTAACTTATAATTATGGGGGAAAAATCAAATAAGAAGAGATTTTTGCTTAAGAAGAGTAAGAACTAATAATAATTTGAAATTTGGCATGATAATTTACGTATAACTTCATATTTTTTGTACTAGATTTTTATTTTTTATACTATATTTTTATTTTTTTGTATTAGATTATTTTTTTGTTCTTCATTTTACTTGTACTAAATTTTTGTGTTTTTTGTAATACATTTTTATTTTTTTGTACTGGATTCTTATTTTTTTGTACTGGATTCTTATTTTTTGTACTGAATTTTTTATTTTTTATGTACTGAATTATGTTTTTTGTACTAGATTGTGCCACGTGTCAAATTTTTATTGTTTCTTACTCTTTTTAGGCAAAAATCTCTTCTTACTGGATCCAACCCCTATAATTTTGACCTATTTTTATAACACGTAGCATTAAATATATCATCATCGTCATCGTCATCGTACTCGGTATATCCCACTATTTGCAATATTAAAGAGGGTATAAGGAGGGTAAGATGCAGACAATTTTACATCTCCCTTATGAGAATAAAGAGGTTTCTTTCAATAAGACTCCTGACTCATGATGTCTGATTAACCGCACATCAAAAGGACAATCCAACGCTTTTAATGTTATTTTCACAAAAAATAAATACAATAACATTAAAATTAGTGTAATTTTACTTTTGTTACTTAAAAACGAACACATACATACAATATTTATAATGATAAACTTAATTTTAACAATGTTTATAGCTCACATTTTTTACGCATACTTCTCGTCAGACCCATAACCGTTCGATTTTTCTTTCAACCATCCCATTGTGTGGGGGTTTATAAGAAATATTAAGTTTTCTTTTTATCGCAGCTTTTCACAAAATGTGTTGAATTCTTGCATGCTAAGATGTAGATTGAAATGACTTCCTTGCTTGTAACGCATGCTTCACAAGACACAAAGTTGTTAACTATGGGAAGTCCAAACAAATTATACTGTCATAGAGATGTTGTAGACCATTAAATGGAAGGAGGCGTTATATGTAATGCCACCACAGATATTTTTTTGTGATGATACACACCACATCATCAAAGTAGTGTAACATTTCTTCATAAGCTAAAGAACACTAAGGGGCTATTTGTTTTTATCAAAAACGTCTGCGAAGGTCTGCGAAACCTCTTTTGTCTGCGCCCCGCAGACCACGGACAAATGAAGGGTGTTTGTTTTCTCGCAGACATTTCATTAAAAAATGTTTGCGCAACCTCTTCTTGGAAAATACATGGACCATCCTCTTCAAACCTCTTCAAAGCTCTTCCCGTCCCTTTCTCTTCTTCCCATCGCCGAACACCAGACGCATGGTCTCCACCGCCGCCGCCCTCCACCGATCTCCACCACCACGGTCTCCTCCTCCACAGACGCGAACCCTAGTCGTTCGATCGGAGGAAAGGGGAGACGAAACCTTAGGTCGTTCGATCTCCACCAGACGCGGTCTCCTCCTCCACTGCCCTGCTCCACCGCCGTCGCAGTCGCCTCAAGCAACCATGCGGTCTCCTCCGCCACCGTTGCAGGTTAGGGTTAGATCGTTAGGGTTTTAGAACGATGAACCCTAGGTGGGGTCTTCGATTTCGATTTCGCTGGTCGACAGTGATGTGTTCGATCGGAGATGTGCGAAACCCCAGACGACGAACCCTAGGTAGGTGGAGGGGGACGATCGGAGATGAGCGGCGGTAGGTGGAGGGGGACGATCGGAGATGAGCGGAGATGTGTTCGATTGGGTTGGTGGACGGTGGGTTGGGAAGACTGAAGAGGTTTTCTTGTTTGAAGAGGTTTTTGGAAAACAAACACCCTCAAAAACTCTTCTTGCAGGGGTTTGGTCCACCTCTTCTGCAAAAGAGGTTTACAGATGTGATCTGCAGACCGCAGACGTTTTATCTCTGAAAAAACAAACACCACCTAAGTATGTTATATTGAAGTTAAGAGCATAATAAACATTTTCCACCAGCTTGTAGGTATTCTCTCCTGTAATAATATTCATAGCTCATTTACCTTCAACTTTTAGCCGTTTTTTGTCACCCCAATTGAACTATGAGTTTGAATGAATTATCAAGTACGACAAAGACATCTTTGGAACCTATCATGTAATTATAGTACCCCCGAATCTATTAAAAAACATATGATTAGATTTACTAGATTGACCGATGTTGATCACTAACATTGTGCGCGTGTGTGATACTAATTTTTTTTATCCTCTTCTCTTAGTAGTTAGTCGCATGTATAAAACTTCTGTTCGAGGCCCAAAATTGTTACTTTCATCAATAGATTAGAGTTTTGAAGGGGCAATCATGAATCATCAATATCAAAGACCAACAACAAACAAGTAAGCATTCAAACTATGTTTTACTTAAAAAATAATCATAATTTAAATAGTTTTTGCAACTCAATCATATATTAGTATTCTAAATACAACTTATTTGCATTTAAAAATATATGGTCAATAAGATTGTTACGGACTTACAAGTGTGGTAAATTTGAAAGGGTTAAAAAAAGGATTATATGTGTTTTTAGTAAGTGTGGTAATTAGAAGTGAAGATTGCTATTTTTATTCACGTTATTGAAATTTATTTTGGTAAGTAGATTATTTTTTTTTATGAGCAGATTTAGGTAATTTGTATTTTTTTATGGTTAATTCTAGTGTTAAATCAGTAGAAAATATCTTTGTGCTGTAAAAACCATACAAACTCATCAAAATAGTAGCATACTGTCACACCCCGAGCCGGCGGGCTGGATCGAACTTCCTGTCGGGCGGAAGGTTCTCGGGGCGCGGTATCGTTTGATAATCGAAATGATCAGATTGTTCACATGGCACATGATGTATAATGAGAAATGCTAACATGACATATGATATAGAATTACAAAGTTAAATTACAATGTTATGTTCATAATTTAACTAAGTAAATCTATTCAAAAGGAATCATTGAGTTCCTATCTTGTATCTGCACAAGATTTACAAAAGATGATTCATTGTTTGTCATTCAAAAGTATGTTCGACACAAAACGTGGTTAGATCTTCTAGAAGTCCTCTAGCTATGTTCCTGATGCGTGGTGACTAAACATGTTCATCACCTGAGAAAACATGCATTTAAACAAAGTCAACACTAGGTTGGTGAGTTCATAAGTTTGATAATTTGAAAACAATTGATTTGCTGTCATTCAGGTTCACAATGTTTCACACAAGTTGTATTGATAGTTGTTTCCCATGTTTAACACAATGGCCTCTCCATAGTTATACTTACAAGTAGTATCTCATCCAACCAAGCATGCTTATATATAGGGCATACGCAAGGGTCGAGCCTACAACCCGCCCAAACGCCATCCCACCACATGCTTAACTGAATTCAACACCACTTGTAATACAACTATTGATACCCATTTCATTTCACCCATAATTTTCCCAGGTATGATTATCCCAACATTTGAAAAAGAGACGAAATTGCCTCTGTTAGCTAATCCTTACGGATTAGCCCGGCGTGTAAGATATCATACTCGATATCTAGGGCAAAACTTATTAGTTTTTGTAGCTGATCATTATTGATGAGCCCGGCGTGTAAGATATCATACTCGATATCTAAAACGAGACATAGTAGTCTCTGTGACTGTCAGTACTGCCCAGTCCGGTCGGTAAGATATCCTCCACACGATATCTATTTGAGTGAGACTTAACTGTCTCTAGGCGTGTTAACATCCATAAGTATTGGCGTGTAAGATATTCTCTCCATAATATCTTGATTGAGACATAATTGTCCCAGTGGTTGCCATTTCTGATCAACCCGGTGTGTAAGATATCATCCTCGATATCTATCTGAATGAATACTTTCCCAAAAATTTATGAATTGCATTAAATAAACAGGATAGCACCTCTCGTGCCCGGCGTGATTCCATTGGATTACCCAAACCCTAACAGTTATAGTTCATGATTTACTCGACGGATCTATGGTTAGTGTAACCGACACACACTGACGGTTATACTCTAATTAGAGTCTTATGTTTAATGTTGTTAGGATTCTGTCACCCTATTCCAAGGATCTGGTCACATTGAAATGAATACTAAACGTAACCAAAATTCATTAATGGTATTATTTAAGATCTGGTCTTAATAACCAGTGGTAGTATATGTGGGGAATACCACCCCGAAAGTGTGTACTCATGATACCCTCCTCGATATCACAAGTGATAGTCTCAACTGTTATCTCTATGTTGTGTGTTCTTATTGGATGTAACAAGTGTTATAAGAACTTGTCTTATTACACGATGTTAGTAATGAGTGAATGATCTTGTTATCATGAAATTATGTTATCATGATTATCATTCTTGTTGTTTATATTTGTTATCAGCATGATCCCACTTGATTATCTCGTTATTCAATCTTGTAAGAATAATAAAGTGTTGTAAGATAAAATCTTACAATTAGTATTATTCTATTATATTGATAAGTCATGAAGCTATATTAATATGTATCCTATTAGATATCACAATTAAGATAAGGATTAGTCAAACAAGCCTTCAATGATAATTTATAATAAAGATAACAATATTACCTAAATCATTGTAAAATCAGCATGTTGTATCAAGCTTTTAAATAAATAAAAGTTTTAAGCATGTTTCTCAGCCCCGAGCTTTGAAATCAATTAAGATTAGAAAAGGGGCATATGAACTCACCTTGTTGTTGTTGGGGGTTGACTTAGCTTAAACGAGAATGCACGCGCTCTTGATTGTACTTGTTGTATTCACGATCCTGTATTGATTTCACGTTGTTTGTAACTTATAAGTATAAGTCATAAGTGTTGGTGTGGGTGTATGTGTTAGCCCCAATGTTGGCTAACACCCGTAAGTCTTGGTTATCATTCGGCCTTGTCTACTCGTTATGGATTTTAATAACACCTAACCCAAATAGGTTAGGGTTGGTATGTAATGTTATTGACTTTATGCTGCACTTGTCTTAACCGTAAGTTTGAAATCCAAATTAGTTCCTAAGTATTACTTAGGTTTTGCATCAAGCTTGCATATTATCCTTGTAATCATTTAGGCTCACTATATGTTTTGAACATCTCTCTATGTGTTTTAAATAGCCACTTGTTACCATTAAATTTCCATAAAATGATTTTTTTTTAAGTGTTATGTATAAATGTTAATAAAGACGTTGCCACCTTTATAGTATTAGTCCATAATATCATGCATGTTTACATTAAAATTTTGTGTTTGTCTCCGTCTTGAGTTAGGTGGGCCGAATAATGATGGGCCGAATTGATGATGTCATGGGCCGAATGTATGCATTGGGTCGACTAATATGCCAAGTCAGTCTCAATTGGGCCGAAACAGTAGGTGATGCGAGCGGTCAGTATACTAAAAACAGAACTAAATCTAATCTAATTAACCTAAGCTAAAGACACCAAATCTAATTCTAGACCTATACTTAACCTAAACACCTAGTAATAATCGGAAAACCTAAACTAGACCGCTCCTAAGGCAAGTGTACCTGTCGGTGGCAGAATAGCTGACGGAAGTCCGGATATCGAACCACGGACACTAGTGTAGCAAACTAAACCTAGACTGTAACCTAAACTAAGGTAAAAGAGGGGGGGGGGTTTGGTGCAACTGACAACTTAATCAGACTGAATTTGAATAATGAACTAGACTAACAACTATACTAAGAAAAGCAACACTAAAACTGACAATGAATCTGGAATCTAAATATGATGAGGAAAACCGGTGTACCTAGGCTGGGAATCAAAAGTGTGACAGATGCCGATCTGGACTGATTTATTAACGATGAAGACTAGGATCTTAATGAACAGACCTAGAAATACCTAAAGGGGACCCAGATCAGATACCAGGCAACTCCAATAGAATTCCTAAGACTGTAATATAGGCACTAGTCAGTCGGGTATCCTCCCGGACTCCCCGACATGCAATTGCACTCTAACGGGTGGATCACCTCCCGGATTTCTCCACCCGTTTGCATCCTAAGACACTAGAGAGCCATAAAGTTGACAACTTTGACATGGATTGACACTAACACTAAGTAGATCTAAGACAACGCCCTCCCGGGTCGTTTAACTCAAAATACCTAAGTGTAAGAGACCAACCATCTAACCTATCACCTCCCGGATTTCTAGGTTAGGTTACACATGCAAATAATTATCTTTAATGAAGTCTAATCCTATGGAATGTGATCAACAACCCATAAACTAACCTAAAACACAAAGTAGTAGGCCTAACATGCATCTATGTGTGGAAAGACCTTCCTAAACACATGTGGATCAAACATACACCAAATATAATCATTCAACATCTGTAAAAACCATCAAAGTTTCAAGCTTTACAACTGATTACAAAGCATGCATCATCATTAAGCATAAATCAAGTCCAAAAGCATCAAAGTTCACAACTTTATCATCCCAAACCTAGATACAACCATAGATCTAGCCACAAATCATACTAACAGTAGCTAAACAAGTCTGAAATATGTCTAAATACATCAAAGATCAAAACTTTAAACTAAGAACATGTAAAGAGAAGGAAAATACTCAAGATCAAGGTCCTTCTTCACTTCAACAAGCCCTAATCAAGCCAAATACTCCATGGTTAAGCTCCAGCAGCTCCTAGGCTCGATTAGGGTTCCAAAGACGCAAAAGAAGACTCTCAAAACGGCTGGAATGCGATCCCTTTTATAGAGGGCTTGAAATTAGGGTTTTAGGCTAAAAAACCATCTTAGGCGCATAGCCTAGCGCTGATAAGGGTGTGGCTAGGCTATGCGCGCGGAATAAAAGACAAATTTCGCCTGAACATGCTAGGCGCATAGCCTAGCGCCCAGAAGCCCCACGCTAGGCTATGCTCCTAGGGCTATTTTCCAGATTTCTTTATATTTGCATCCGCATTTGATTCCGATGCCCGCTTGCCTTCATTTCCGCTCCTCCGGGACACATTCCTGCACAAAAACACTAAAATGTAAAAAGGAAATAAAATCGACTCGAAATATTTACAAAACTACCGAAAACCGACTCGAATATGTACGAAAACGAATGTGTTAAACTAACACATCAGTAGGCTGTTGGGCCAGGTAGTCCATATGGGCCGATTTGCATGGCCTTGTTTTGATTGGGCCTGGTCAAATGTTATGGGTCGACGTAATTTTCTGGGCTTGTGGTTCAAGGCCGAAGACACCTAGCCCCCAGCCGAATGAAGGAGGCTGTGGCTGATGGTGATGGGCCAAACAGTGAGTGTGGGCCGGCTAGTGGTTGTTGGGCTAGCTCCTTGGGCCAATAAGTTGTGTGGGCCTACTGTTGGGCCGAAGAACCATGTTGGGCCGTATGAGAGCTGCTGGCCGTATGTAGTTGTGGTCGAATGAAGCTGTGGGCCTAACAAAGTTGGCCGGCCGAATGAGTTGGTCGACTAGGGTGGCACCGACTGAACGATTATGGCCGAATAAGGGGTTCCAACGAATGGAGGTCGACCGAATCAGGTGGCTGCTTGGCGAATGGCGCCCTTCGGCCCTGGGCCATTCGGCCTAAGCTAGTCAGCCTAGCTGGCTTCTTCTTTCAGCTGTTCAAACCAAAAGGGGGATGCCGACCCATGTTTTCGAGCCAACAGACCAAGGACAAGGTAAAGATTTCTGGTACATCCTCATGGTGGGTTTTCCTAAGGCTGAAGTGGACTAGAAGCCGAGTTTGGATGGGGTTCGAACTAGGAGGGTTTGAAAACCCTAATTTCGAGACTTTGAGATGGGTTTTACCTCGGACTTGGCTGTTTTAACTTCCGATCGGTTGTACTTTCAGGTGAAGAGTGTTTGTAGCTTCGATTTGGCTCAAGAATCACTGATTTTCATCAAGAAATGAGTGAGATTCAAAGGTTTGAAGATTGAAATCTTAGAGAGAGAGGAGAACGAGTTTGTAGAGAGAGAATGGGTATGTGATTGTGTTTATGAGTGTTTAATGCTTGAAGACGGGTTTTTATACCCCGCGTGTGTTCGGGTTCGTTTCGGTTGCTCGATTCTCATCTTCGTCACGTTCCTGGCACGTATACGCGTATTTAACGAATCTTAAATGAATAATTCTTCTCGAATTGTTTTGATGAGTTTCAAAATTGTAAAAACATAAATTATTATGTTTTCTTTATTTCACTGTTTCGATCGCGATTAAATCGTTAATCTTCGTTATTTCGTTACGATTCGTAATTTACAAGTTGTTTTACATAATTAATGATATAAATTAGGGTTTTGGTGTAAATTTCTAGAATGTATTATTTTTAATTTATTTTAATTATTTTAATGTTCGTAATCGTTTGTTTTCGTCGTTTTGTCAGAAAACGTCACCTACGTGCGTTTTAGTACAGAGCGCTAACTGTACGAACACGATCGTACGTTTCACTTTCTGATTTGGTTTTCTATTTTCCAGTTATCGTTCAGAACGTTAAACCCACAGATATGTTTGTGTGAATCGTCACCCACGCAAACACACTGTCAGTTTATTGTTCGTCTGCAATACTGAATTATTGTTTTACATTGAACATTCTCACCGACGGACTCAACTAACTGTCTGTTTCCACATTGTTAATATCAAATTCATATTGTTTTAATACCGAATTGTCGGCCATCTGATTCCTGTCATCTGTGGATATCAGATCGCAACCGATTTGTTCTTGTCATTCGTTCGCACACTGTTGCTTCTCTTGAGTTGTTGTATTTACTGCATTTAAGTTTTCACTTAATGTCACACCCCGAGCCGGCGGGGTTGGATCGAAGTCCCCGTCGGGCGGAAGGTTCCCGGGGCGCGATATCGTGAGTGATAATCGAGTTGATCAAATTGTTTACATAGCATCAATGTTAAGAATGTCTAAAGCACAATTAGCATTAAACTAGGATTACAAAGTTAAATTACAATATCAAAGTTTGATAATTTAACTAAGTAAACCTATCCAAAAGAATCAAATGTTTCTATCTTGTAACTGTACAAGACTTCCAAAAGTGATTCGTATAAATAACAAAAAGTGTGCTTCCAAAAGTCAACTAGGTCCTCTATCTGGGCAGCCTAGTATGCAATCCTGAGCTTTCGTTTATACCTGTGCATCACCTGAGAAAGCATGTAAGAAAACAAAGTCAACACAATGGTTGGTGAGTTCATGTAGTTTATAAGTTTAAATAGCTTTAGCAAACCTCTTTTGGTAAAAACTTAATCTTATTAACTCCACCTGTAATATCCAAATCGGTATGCTTATATATAGGGCATACCCCTGGGTCAAGCCTACAACCCGCCCAGACGCCATTCCACCACATACTAATCCGCATATGACACTGTTATTAATAATAATTAAGCATTTTACATTCCCTTCAATCTCGTTTTCCCATTATAGTTTAAGCATTTTGTTTGTAAGTTTACCCATAGCATCTGTGAGTTTAGCTTGAGAGTCACCAGAATAGACAACTGAATGCCCGAAGGAATTCAGTCTCAATCCATACCAGCACTAAGTGTAATTAGCAATGTAGAGGGAGATAGAGGATTCCCATGATGACACAAAGTCAACTAAGGATCACCAATATCGTCCTAATCACTGATCACATGTGTAAATAGTTTTGGGAAACACTGCATGGCAAGCACTGAGAGGCCATCAGTCCGTTTCCTCGTTTCAGACCATGAAGGACACCCTATGGCAAGCACTGAGAGACCATAGTAGATGCCTTCTAGTCCTGACTGTGAAGAACACATGAAGGCAAGCACTGAGAGACCAACTATTGTTCTTCAAGTCCCGACTAGGAAGAACACATGAAGGCAAGCACTGAGAGACCAACTATTATTCTTTCATAGACAATAGTTTTAGCATACAAGTTTATAGCATTCAAATAGTCCAGCATTTACGTAACTTGTGCACAAGTACTAGCTTTACAACCGGTAAGGCAAGCACTGAGAGGCCAAACCGTTGTTTGAGCATGGCAATCATATAGCATTCAAGAGTTTATAGTATCCATAGCTTCAAGTATTCAATATGCATGTATGTATGTATGTATGTATGTATGTATGTATGTATGTATGTATGTATGTATGTATGTATTTAGCATCCTCATAGCATCATAGCATCATTAGTATTTAGTGTTAACATTAGTCTCTAGCATAAACTCATAGCCTTAGCATGTAGCATAACCCAGTAGCATTAGCCCGTAGCATTAGCATTTAGCATAACCCGTAGCATTAGCATTCACAACAGCATCAACAGATAGTAAATACCCTTAGCACTTGGTATTAACACATAGCCTTAGTTTTAGCGATTTAGCTTATGTCTTTAGCACTTGACATAATCATGTAGCATTAGTATTAATAGTGAACTTATGCCTTTAGCACTTGGCATAATCATGTAGCATTAGTAATAATAGTGAGCTTATGCCTTTAGCACTTGGCATAATCATGTAGCATTAACATCTGTATATATCGTATAAAAGCATTTTGTTAAATTTAAAACATTTGTTTTAAAATGTATAACATGCTTCTCAGTCCCGAAGTAAAACTCAAAATAGTTTGAAAAGGGACAATGAACTCACCTTGCAGTTGTGGTAGTTGACTTAGCCTAAAAACAAGAAGGCACGCGCTCTTTGTTGTGATTGTGGTTGTATTCAAGATCCTATATTGATTTCACATTGTTCGAAACTTGTAAGTATGAGTTGTAAAGGTTTGTGTGTGTGCATGTGTTAGCCATAAAATTGGCTAACACTCGTAAGTCTCGGTTGTGGTCTTCATTCGGCCTTGATTCAATAGTTGTGGTTTATACCCCCTTTACCCTTGCTAAATCAAGTTTAGTACTTGTTGCAGTTGTTCTAATGTTCACTTAGAACAATTTGTTATATAGCTACCATGAACTATGTCACGTAGTAAAATTGAGGTTTTAACAAGTTCTAGGTATAAAACCCAATTTTACACTTTACAACTTACATGTGTTTAATGAAATCATTTACTTTATTATAGTTTCATATGATCTTTGCCACTTTTGTAGTTAGTTATCACATTCACATGCATGACGTCTTTAATCAATTTGTTTTAGATGGTAGTTCACATCTTGAATTATGTGGCCGATTGTTATGTGGACCCACTAAATGGACTAGTTTAGCCTTAGTGGGCCGAATGATGCACTTGGGCCAATAGAGTTTTTGGGCCTAGGCCAACTAAGCTTGTCTCGATTTATGAGGTTGACCGTATGGGTG
The DNA here is from genome assembly GCA_009363875.1 of Mikania micrantha. Lineage (NCBI taxonomy): Eukaryota > Viridiplantae > Streptophyta > Magnoliopsida > Asterales > Asteraceae > Mikania > Mikania micrantha. Next base: position 48,462,186 of record CM018689.1, on the reverse strand, counting down.
ACATGGTGTAGGCCGAAAGATGAGTGGGCCAACGTAGCCTCATGGGCCGAAGCAATTACATGAGCTGAATCACATGGGCCCTTTACAACATGCTACTGGGCCAATTGGGCCCTGTATAGGTAGGTGTGGGCCGAGTGTGGTCATGCTTGGGCCAAGAAAATAACGTGGGCTAAGGTAGCTTAATGGCCTCTTCAGCCTATTGGGCCGAAACAGATGTGCTACTGGGCCAAAAGTTGCTGTTGGGTCACATCAGGTCTTGGGCCGAATGAAATTATATTGGGCCAAAGAAAAGTGATGTTGGGCCTGTAGCACACATGGGCTGAGGTAGTAAGTTGGGTGTGTGGCCAAAAGGAGTGTGTCCCAGCCGACTAGATGGCTCCTTCGGCCGTTTGAGGCTGTCCACCAAATGAGAAGGGGCGAATGAGGGTGGGAGTATGAGCGGCGAATGGCTCATTCTGAGGTGGCCGGCGAAAGGCTAGTGGCGAAGGTGTGACAACCGGCGAATGGGCAGTGGTTGGCGAATGGGATGGCGGCCGGCGTATGAGGCTATTCGGCCTTGGGCCTTTCGGCCAACTGGGTGCCTTCATTCGACTGAGGCGTGACCAGCTTCGAAGCACTCCATTTCGAGGTTCGATGGTGTGTTAGGAGTTGGCATATGCAGAGGCTAGTTCTCGTGGGCATAAGGTTCGAATATGAGGGTGTTTGGCCGGCTAAAGAGGGTGGGTCGCACTAAGGGTTGAAAACCCTAAAATCGCCCTTTTTGAGCTCAGTTTACCTGCGATTTAGAGGTTTTCAGTGCCGATCTTCTGTACTTTCGAGTAGAGGGGAGTAAGAGCTTCGATTTGGCACCAAGAGGGAGTGATTTGGTTGAGTATTGCAGAAGATATGATGCTTTGAAGTTTCAAAAATGGTGTGGAAACCAAAACCGGGATTAGGGTTTCAAAGGAGAGAAGAAGAAGAGGAAATGAGGAAAATACCCTCATTTAGGGTATTTATACCCCGAGAGGGTTCGGGTTCGTTTTTGTTGCTCGGTTCGCGTTTTCGTTACGTTTCCGAAACGTAACGCGCGTTTTTACGGTTTTTAAATAAAAGGATTATTTTTATGATGTTTAAAAATACGATTATTGTTAGAAATCATCTTAGGCATGGTTGTAAAAGTCGCTAGGCGCTAGTCGGACGGCGAGGTACCGCCTAAGGATTAATCAGGATTAATCGGCGCCAGGCGGATTGAAATTTTTATATGTAATTTTACAAATATTTATTATATACACACATTAATATCAATAATTTAATATAATAATTCAAATATATTAAAAAATAAACTTAAACATACTAAGTCAAGTACTTCAAATTACAAATTTAAACACAAAATTCAAAGTTTATAGATGAATTTCGATGTTTAGTGGCAGGTTTCAATGTATCAGATGTTGGATTTGATGTTTTAGAGACATATTAAGTATTTGGGGTTGAGAAATGTCTCGAATAATCACTTATTGGGTCCTTTTTACTCGAAAAAAACAAAAAAAAACAAAAAAACCAAAAAAATACCAGAAAAAAATAGGCCGCCTAGGCCCCATCTAGGCCGTCTAGGCACCGCCTAGGGCAAAATCGACAAGGTTTCTGGCCGCCTAGCTCCTAGGCCTAGGCCGATTTTTACAACACTGATCTTAGGTGAGTAACTCTTAAACAATTTTTTTAGTAGCTTTCAAGTGTCAAAATAACTTATTATTTATTGTTTCAATTATTATTTTACTAGATCGAGACTGATCTAGTAAATAATCAGATTTAAAACGAACTAAAGTCGTATGTTTACTAGTTTAACTGATATACCGAGTGTTGTTCTAGTCAATTTATGTTACTAATATACAAAATAAAATATATAGTAATGTTTTTTTATTGGTTTCAACATCTACAATACTTGAACATCGTTCATTATAAAAGCATGTTAAATATAGTTTCAATCGGTTTTAGACCACTTTTTGCTTTTAATTTTCTAGATATATTTTCTGACTGAATATTAACAACAATATTAATATTCTATAGTGATGAATCATTATTTGACACATAATTGATAATAACCGATTGCATGAGGCGTTAATCGGTTAGCTGTCCGTTTCTTTCGCAAGTATCAATAAATTACGTAACTACTTGTTACGCAAAGTTTTGCTTATTCAAATAAGATTAGACTTTATGGATTAGGCCCTGAATGGCCTAAATTTTATCGGGCTTTGTTTGGCTTAACCTGGCCTTGTATGTTTAGTCCAATATATAGGTAATTAATAATTTTGTCATGGTTAACAAAACAGAAAGGCGCTAATGCCTTCCTATATTTTTATGGTTTGATCCTCTTGCAAGCCTTCAGGAGTGTTCCTCATCCCCCACCAATATCTTTTGTGATTCGGAAAAAATAAATATTTGTTAAAGGGGCTAATAATTCATTCCAAAACACATGTATCGTTTACTTTAAGAATTGCAAGAACGCAATAGATACACACAACCAGAATCAGAACCTTAAATTAAATTAATTTAGTAAATCTTTGATTTTTTTGATAATATTGCCTCTCCAATTGATCATATATTATATATAAACTAGGTTATAGACCCGTGTATTATACGGATTTATAAATAAAAATTATGTGATTTTATAACTATGTCTTCATATATTTACATAATTACAAAAACAAACAATACTTGTTATACATTTTTCTATTAAAAACTTTAAGAATAAAAATTTATAAAAGAATGTTTTTAATATATATATTATTTATTAGTATTAATAATATATATATATATATATATATAAAACCTTAGATATTGATGCTATTTATTATTATATTATTAATTATTGGTATTAATTTAGTGTATTTATGTAAACAATGTATATTATTAACAACAGTTTAGTTTTTATAAATAAAAAGAAAATTTATTTTGAAATAATAGGAGAATGCCATGTAACATTTCTTTGGAATCAATTATTATATAGGAAGATATGCATGTGTATAGATTAAAATGTGGTTTGACTTCACAAATCCTAATCGAGAGCCATTTATGATTTATTGTAACACAATTAACGAACAATAGTTTAGGGTTTTTACCTGGCAATGAAGACTAAGGGGCTGTTTGGTAGCCACTTAATAGGTCTGAATGGGTCTGAATCTGAACCATTCAGATTCAGACCGTTTGTTTGGGACGTCTGAATGGAAAAAAACATCTGAATAGAGGTCTGAATGGTTCAGACCTTGAACCAAGTCTGAATGGGTCTGAATGAAAAAGCACACAGAAAAAGCCATCCTTTCCCGTCTTCCTTCCCGTCGGTTTCCTCCTCCCCCAACCCTAGCGCCGCTCGACCCCACTACTACTAACCACCGCTCGACTCCACCGTCTACCGCACCGCCGCTCGACCCCACAGCCTACCGACCACCGCTCGACACCACTCCCTACCATACCGCTGCTCGACCACACCGCTGGCCGCATCACATCCCACCGCCGAGTGACACCCAATGGTTCGATTGCAGAGGTTTAGATGCTCGACGGGGGTTCAGATGGTTCGATTTCGGCGAACAAATGATGGTTCGATTGCGAAGGGTGATTGATGGTTCGACCGATTCATGCTCGACGGAGGTTTAGATGGTTCGATTGCGGCGACCGATGGTTGAAGGAGGTCGATGGTGATGGGGATGAGCTGTTGAGGTCGACGACAGGATGCAAAGGCGGCGACGGGAGGCGGGGGCGGCGACGGAAGAATCGGCGACGGAAGAGGAGGCCATCGGGATGAGCTGTTTGATTTTTTTAGGGTTTTTCAATTAAAATAGGATTTTCTCATTCAGATGCTAAAACAAACAACACCACTTAATGGTTCAGACCCTCTTAACCATTCAGACATCTTAACCATTCAGCACTTAATGATTCAGACACAACCAAACGGCCCCTAAGGCGTTTCCAACGACCCGAAAACACCAAAAGTATACACGCACGACTCATCTCCACCACATAGGCTCAACAAATAATCGAACCGAACAGTTAGCAAGAAGATGGTTCGGTCAAGCCTTAATCGATCAACTAGAATTAATGGTTTGTTTTCTTTTTTTTTTGAACGGCAGCGATCATGCATACAACATATGTTGTCTTATCAGGGCCCATCGGGCATAGGTAAGACACGATCACACCAGATGTGCGGGAACCCCTGGAATGGGTAAACCCTCGCCCCTGGTCCAGAACCCGAGATTAAGCCCAAGATTCCTTCCCTCACCTGGATGTCCTTTAAATTGCCCATGACATGGCTTGAACCAATAACCTCTCGGTCACAAGTTTTGTTTTCATACCCATGCTTCTTAGCCCACACGAAACTTACCCGTAGCCTTGTATCCACCTGACTCCTTCAACCCATTCTTACCTCGCCCAAAATTCCGGCTGAGTTCCCATCCTTGCCCTATTCTTGTCTAGATTAACTAAAAAGCCTTACGAAAGCAAAGCCACCAAACCAAGCAATCAAAAGTCGGATTGAAGGAATCTTCAATTTTTGTCGACTCTTATAACTATACAAGTGTCAATGGCTAGTGGTATTTTGTTGGTAGGATAAGGCTCAAGAACCAAAAAGTCCTGGGCTCGAATCCCACAAAGAGTTTTATCAAAATATTGAGTTTTTTCCGGAACGGGTGACTTGGTGTGGATATGATCAGGTGGATTGTTGGTCTGTTAAAAAAAAAATATAACTATACAAGTGAGGAGGGTGACAAAATCCATACAAGTAAAGGAAAAATAGAAATTCTACTTGCATCCATGTAAAGCAAACGCAGTTTGTTTTAATAAACGAAATGTATGAGTCATTAAGTAACCGAAGTAGTGTTGATTCAAAATATCATATCACAATTTCAAAAGGCGATTGGATGCTCGAATGCCGGATGTTTCGAATCAATAAAGTTAAAATTAATGATACTAGAAGTAAAAAGTTATTGAATCCGTATCTCCGGATAATTTTTTTGTTTGGTTTAAGTATCGTGAAAACTACAATCTTATCGTGCTTTATATAGGTCAAATTATAAATTTTATGGTTTGGTAAATTTGCTGTTTAGAAATAGCTTATGGCGAGCATTCTAAGGTTTGGACCGAAGCAATCTTCAATTTTGATAAATCATATCAATAAGAAAGATTGGGAGTAACTACAAGGGGCAATTGGATTCAAGGGCTTCGCCCCCCTCTAATTTTTCGGGCGAAATTTTATTTTTAGTTAAAAATAGTGGTTTCGTCCCTCTTAAAAAATTAACATGTATTCTAGGTTTCAAAAATTTTCGCCCCCCTCTCATTTTGCCCAAGCTCCGCCACTGGTTGAAGTAACTAATTCAAATTTAAGTGACCGTTTAATGCATTATGTAACAACCATCGAAATTCGATAATAAATTTATAATTAGCTAGACTACACAGGTAGGCTCAATCAAGCCCAATGAGACCGAACTCAGGCCTAACTAAGGCCCAATCGATAAAGAGAAACCGATTAAACTCACAGATATTCTTAACAAACTGTTATATAATCATTTGGGGTTTTTGAAGGAAAAACAACAAGTTATTTATTAATGTTGGATGATTGGTCATTACCCCAAACTTGATAATTAAGTTCTTATCATTAAATAATATTAGTGTTATTATTTTTAGTACAAAAAAACAATTAAGGAGACGAGTTAAAACTGTTTAACAGTTAAACCGACGGAGTTAAGCTGCTAAGCTCGTCCGTTCGCCATATTAATTCTTGTTAGATGAAACAAATATTATGAGATGGTTCGTGTGATTCTTAACCTGTTTCAGTCACGAAATAATAAATGGTAGTGATGACAAGACTTTAATGGGTAATTACGCGATTTATACGTAACTTATATGCGATTGCACCTATTTAGAAAACCCTAGATATAAAAGGGCATTACCCTCTTCTCCAAATTCCCTACTCCTATACGGGTACATGTAAAGAAAGTCACACACAAAGTGTGTGTTCGGTGGAGAGGATGAGAGGCAGCAGCCTGCAGGACCTCCAATGAAGCTCCAGCGAACTCCTCCGGCCACCACTCCTGGCTCAGCTCCGGCGATGCCCAACCCCGTCCACCTCCATCTCTCACATTCCAGCCGCCACCCCCATGAACCCACACACACTGTGTGTTCGATCGGGAGCCAGATCAGTGAAGGAGTCCTACAGCCACCTCCCCCGGCTAGCCCCTCCTCAACCTTCTCTTTCGAAAACCCGGCCCCAAGTTGCTGTGATTTAACACCCGCACACGAAATCTCCGGCGTAGCCATCACCGTTCGAAGGCCCTGCCATCCTCCATTCAGCCGTCACCCCATCCTCTCGGTGATTGAGTTACTGGTTGACGCAGGTGAGAACCCAGATCTAGTTCATCTACGATAGTATCTTTGAATCTTGCTTGTCTTGGCTCAGATCTAAAAACGTGATCTGACTTTTTGTTGATGATGATGATTATTGGTGATCTGGTGATGATACAGGTCGGATCCTGTAATCCGGGAGTTGTTCGGGTCGTTCCCGACACTCCCAAACCTAAGCTAACAAAAGTGAAACCATGGTCAAAGCGGGTCAACCCGGCAGATCTGGTCAATGAGAGATTTAAAATGCTCGGATGAGTTCGTGACGCGAAACCAAGACTGTTGGTATGCTTAGATCACTAATCGGGTTACCGATTATCAAAACGAGTTTGCGTACGCAAACCAACACGGAAGGTATTACCGCACACTAATCTTTTATCATACCAATCAGAACTAGTGCGAAATAATATTTAGGTTCGCTACTAAGTTAAACTAGTTTTATACCCGTCCGGTGGCCGGGTATTTAACGTCATAATAACATAAGTTTTTTTTATTTGAATTCTTAAAAAATTTTCCGTTAAAAGAAGAAAGGAATAACATTACAAAAAGCAAATGCATCAAATTATGAAGTAAAAACATCATATGGGTATGAACTGAGGTGTAATAATGGTCTTGCATTCCTATTAGCCAACAGGTGGATCAAATAATTTAAAAAAAGAGATGAACATTAATATAATCTTGAATTTCAACATGAAAACATATGCATAAATACACGATGTCATAACAACGGTCATAGTAAACAAGAACTTATAAGCAATAATTTAGATACATTATATTGTTACAATATAATAATATACAAGCATATAAATTGCTTTTGTAAACCTACCACAAATTTGAATCCCCATTACAATTCTAAGCCATTTTTAAATTTAAACACAAAATGCACCTTGGGTCACATGAATTTATTAGTCATATTTCACCCCAAACGATTACAAGAGTTTTACAAGAATGCAAGATTCAAAGAATCACAAATTATCCAATCAATTATACTAAATTTGACTTTGTATCAGTATGATTACAAGTCATTATAAAAGAAGAAACACCGTCCATTATGAATAACATGTGTAGCAATATATCATGGCTTTGAATTCTTTATGGCAAAAAGCTACATCCCTTTGGAGATCAATGTGTAATGCATCTGATTTGTCCACATATGGAATCGAAGCTGCAAAACATTAATAAAATTATCAAGTGCTTAAATATTGACTAAGAAGAAAAAAGTCAAACCGAAAACAAACCTCAGTCGCGGTTCCCTCATCATCTTTATAACCCTAGCCGTTACATTATCGCCATAATTGTGGTTAACGTCCAAATTGATTTCGATATTGTAAGAAAGAATGAAGTCAAGTGACAGATGCCAACATGAATTGACGTCCACTGCTCTTGATCGAGTAGTTCATCAATCACCCGTCAAGTGGCCGGGTACTTTGGTATAATCTAATGAATTTACTAAAATTTGTTGTAACAAAAACAATATTTATTAATTAAGTAATGTAGAAATCTTAAGTTAGTGAAAAAATTTAACTTTTTTTGAAGAAAAACCATAAAGCAACGTATCAGGAGAATGTTGTTAAAAAATATCAAATGAGAAGTTACACATTAGAAAGTTGAACAAAATAGAAAGCTTTAGTGGCTGAGCTAAATTGAATTTCAAAAGAGGTAGTTCACTACTTCTCTGGACCGAATTGATTTTACATAAAATAGTTACTAAATTCTTACTAAAACACCAATTGAAGTTACACTTAAATGTTTAGGAATAAAACCAATCAAAACATGTTTTTGTTAAACTACTAATATGAATGAGACATGATTATCCAATTTTACCTTATCACAACTTGTGGATTGAGCATGAGCCCATAATTGTTATCGGCTCTTGTCTATTGTCATTCATTGCCTCCTTTTCAGCAAATAAGAACCAATCTGCATATGGATTAAAACGAAAAACCTTGAAAAACCACCATGGATGTTTATACTTTATTCATCAAAATCCCAATTCCATAGTTAACAATTATAATCAAAGATCACGTGGTACGGAAACCAACATATATATAACACCATTTTGGATATAGTCCATGATAAACTCCATTATGCTCATAACACAGATCCTAATTTCACACAAAACAAAAACAAAAACAAAAACAAAACAAATTCAGACTCAGATTCCTAATCATAAAAAAAGTCCAAATATACGTTAACTTCCTCGCACACTTCAAATCCATAATCACTACTTGCAGGTCCTTCATATGGCTCTTTTCCCTATCTAGGTTACCTTTTATACCTTGGTTTGAGCCTGTAGAAAGAAGCATAAGAAACATATTAAAATAAGGGGGAGCAAATTAACTGCAAATACTCATGAACATCATTATACTAAAAAATTCCAAAAATAAGAATGATGAACTTAGATAAATCAAAATCACAATCAATTGTTCATACAAAGATAGAGTAGTAAAACCTAGGGAGACGACATGGAACCAAATGAGTGAGTAAGAAGCCGAAGGGAGGTACAGTGGAGGAGGCTTTCTTGCCACCGAAGAGGATGTTCGAGACAAACCTACTGAAACGTCAATTGGCGTTTCGTCCATTTTGAGCCCTAATTGAACATAATGAATACATAATCAACCATAAAATAGACAATGAAAATGTAAAACGACCTCGGAATTCCTACTTGTTTATAGTATTTATGACGGTTTCATTTACCTTCGTCATCCTTGCGATTGAGTTTTTATTTCTTCGAAGGCTTCTGATTGTAATACCCATCATCATTATCAAGCCTTGAAGCAGGATTGAAGAAACATGTATGTCGATTGAAGCTTTGGGATATAGAAATAAGGTAATTTAGGGCTGTTAAAAACGTGGGGAAGGAAGATAACCGCAGGAGCGTGTGAGAGAGGGTAAGAAACTGCCCATTAAATTGATTTTAAACAGCCATGATTTCACCTCAGGTATTTTAAAGGGTCAGGATTACATCTCAGGGAAGTTAATTTCACTGGCATCTATATATTAATAATACAAAGGTCAAAATAAAATATAAAACAAGTAATAGTGTTAATATTTGGTAAAATATATAAATTTATAAACAATGGTTAAGTTAACATAACGAACATCGAGAGGATTGAGGCGACTATTATGATAAATTGATGGTTAAAGCGTCCTGATTTTAATAGAATGTTTCAATTATCGGATTTCGATTTATAAATTTTTATTAAATAGTAATGGGTGAAATCAACAAACGCACATACATATACATATAGGGTATAGATAATTTGAAAACCATTTTTATTTGTGAAAACTTAGAAAATCGCATGTAAAACATACGTAACAAAACAAAAAAAAATATTTGTAAAACATACGTAAAAACGTAAAAAAATTCCGTCAGATCTGACGCAGTGCTACGTATGTTTTATAACGTAAAAAAAATTTATAAAATATTTTTTTTAAAATATTTCTTCGGCCTTTTTTTGATTTTTTTTTATAAAAATGTGCCAAATAATGTTACAAACCTGTAAAAAAAATTCAAAAGAAGATACGTTTGTTTTAAATGAGTTTTCAAGGTTTTCTCACTAAAATAAGGTTTTTATTTTATTAATCTCCTACATATGTGTGTGTATATATATATGTATATATATGAAACCTGCACCTTAGTTTAGCGAAACAAACAAACCAATATCTCCCTGAGGTTGGTTTAAAGCCTACATTTTAATCATTCCAAATCAATGTTACGTGACTATCATTAAATCATATTATTGTTTAATCGATGTTCAGGCAACCAAGACTAGAGACTGTTATCTGATAGGTTCACTTTTATCCATTTAATATTTTACTTCATTAAATCAAGTGATTATATACGTATTAATTTTGTTTGTATTTGTATGCAGGCAACGTAAACGAGACAAAACAAGAAAAGGATAGATCATGTCTATCTTTTGTTTTTGTAGGTTATATTATAAATATTTTTTATATGGTCACATGCGGAGAACATATTCATGGTGTCTTTTTCTTTCACGTACGCTTCCCAAGCAAGTATCCTAGGGACCCGCCTGTATTGCTCTTTCGCTTTTATTTACTTCATTATACATAAAATAGTTGTCAATTGACTTACCAAATGGTTTTTTGTTTCAGTTTGTGCACTATTGCTTTGATGGTTTTCAAATCAATCCAAACATACACTTAAATGGTTCTCTTTTTATTAGGTTTCCTAAACGAGATAAGGTTGGCTCGTTGTTAGATCTTGAGCGCATTTGGGTGCCTGTCATCTTAGATATACTCAACTTTCTCATCTTTTTAACAAACATTTTCAATGCAATGCCGTTATTTTTGCATGGTCATCCCATTTTGTTTGAGGGACTACACCTGTTGTTTTTCAATGAGGTTGTCTTTATCAAATCACTAAAAACAATGGTGGTTGTTATGCACAATCCACCCAAGGGGATTTTACTTGTAGTCACCATCGTTGGGATGATCAACTTCAAACGATAACTTTGAGCCGGGGACTCTTTCGGAGCAGCCTCTTTATCCCAAATTCCCAATTGGGATAGGGGTAAGGTTTGTATCTATCCTTCCCCCCGACCCTATTGAAAAGTGGGAATATACTGGGTAAAGTTGTTGTTGTAACCTCATTGTAAAACATCACTTGTAGTCCCCCAAACAAATTGAGATGATCATGCACGAAGTCGTTTAACAACGACGTTGTGTTGAAAAGGTTTCTTAAAAAGATGAGCAAGCTTAGCATATCTGACATGGTTCGCACCCATATGCTCTCAAGACCCAACAGCAAGCCACCCAAATCTCGTTCGGGAAACATCATAAAAAGAAAACCATTTAAGAGTATGCTTGGACTAATTTGAAGACCATCAAAGCATTAGTGCACCATCTGAAACAAAAACCATTTTGTGGGTGAACCGACAACCATTTTATATATATACATGAAGTAAATAAAAGAAAAGAGCAATACAGGTCGGTCCCTTGGACAAGGACGGACCTTATTGAGGGGCCGGGGGGGCTGGCCTCCTTGTTTTCCTGTCAGAATTGTTGATATAGTTGTATTTCGTCAAAAAATCATTGGGTTCCTCTCGTTTCCTTCCTAAAAATCCTTCGGCCTCCTCCGTTTCCTTTCTAAAAATTCTTCGGCCCCCTCCGTTTTCTTTATAAAAATTTTCCCTGAGCTTTTTTCAAACTCCGTCAATGTCCTGGGATACTTGCTTGGGAAACATGTCAAAGAAAAGGAGACCATGATAATATGGAATCCCCTTTTGTCCGATAATTACAGCTCTTAGCAGATTCACACTTTCTTCATAGGCCCGAACAAATATGTTCTTTGCATGTGACCGTATATAATAAAGAAATGTAATATAATCTACAAAAACAAAAAAAAAAAGACAAGATCTTTTCATTCCTTGTTATTTCTAATTAATGATTGGCATATGTATGCACATACCTGGCAATTGTTCCTCCGATAATTACAGCTCTTAGCAGATTCACACTTTCTTCATAGGCCCGAACAAATATGTTCTTTGCATGTGACCATATATAATAAAGAAATGTAATATAATCTACAAAAACAAAAAAAAAGACAAGATATTTTCATTCCTTGTTATTTCTAATTAATGATTGGCTTATGTATGCACATACCTGGCAATTGTTCCTCAACAACCTTCCACTTTTTGGTCAAATTTTCACGCCAATCTTCTAGTCCCTATGTATGAGTGACGAAATACAACAATGTAAACACTACTATTTGACGATAGCTAATTAATATTGTTATTATTGAGTGAACGTACTTACAATATGTTGGATTTATATGTACGGACCCGATAAGTTAACGTAACTAACCGAGCTGTGACCCGTAAGAGTTACACCTTGGTCAACGAATATTAATCCACTTAATTTGATTAACTGGTAATCACGAACGGATTTATAATTTATAATTGTTATAAATTATATATATGTTTAATTATTAATTTAATTAAACAAATGGTGTTGGGCTTGAGGTTGTGTATTGAACCTAAACTAACTAGATTAGGCTTTAGGCCCGAAAGTAAGTATTATAAGATTAATAGAGATTAATCTTCATGATATACCTAACCTAATTTTCTTGGAGCTGCCGTCGAGAAGAAAAACATACATATGTTTTTTTGTTTTCTTGGAGCTACGGAAAAAGGCAACACAAAAGAAAAGAAAGTTTGTTTTTCTTTTTTGCTTCTGTCGTGAACCAAAAGGAAAAATCAAAAGGAAATCTGATTGGTGCTTTCCAATTATCTACCGCAAACCACCACCGACTTCCATTGTAAACCAAACCAGGGGTTCGTTCGTGCTCGTGTTCTAGCAAACGTTCGTTGAACCTCGGTGTCTCAAACGGTTAATCATTAACCGAAAGGGTAAAATGTTTCTCATCAGTAGATTAGATTAGTTAATATTCTATCCGTGTTTGTATGTTTGTAACCATGATCCTGATTGTGAATTTTAAAAGTGAAAAGTTTGAAACTCTAATTCCGCTGCGTTATATTAAATATGGATTTAATATAGTAATTGGTCAAACTTGTTTTTACCTAAAAGTCAAACCGAATACCACCATAATTCCCAACAGTGGTATCAGAGCCACGCTTACAACATGCAAATCGGATCCGGTCAGTTTAACCGGTTACAGATCACAAACTATAAATTGTTTAAAATTTTGAGTTTCTAATCCAGATTTAGATCTGACTAATCATTTGGGTGAAATTATTTATTTGGTCAAAGTTATAATTGACCAAATGAATTACCCAGTTTAATTATAAAATTATGATTGAATATGTAAATCAGGCCCGACGTTGTGTTTGTTTGGTTGTTTAATTTTTCAGTTTTGGTTTATTATGGTTTGGCCCATTTTGATGGCTCAAAGTTGTAATAGAATAGGGTTTGTATTTTCTCGTTATGTATTTCAATTTCTTGTAAATATCGTAATGACAAAAGACCTGAAGACAAAACTGAAGAATCAAGATCAAGATGCACGGATCTGGAGGTCAGTGGGAGCAGCTCAAGATCACAAGATGCACTATTCATCATTGTGATTGATTGTGTGTTATGACCCCGTGACCTAGTTTATTTTGCTACTTGGCTCTAGCAAAATCAAACGCATTTTGGCCTTACGATTTACATATTTATTTAATTTGATATTGTGGTTGCTTTATCTTATAAATGTTATAACATACCAACCAAATACCAAAAAGGTTTTAAAAGGAGTTTTAAAACATAATCGCAATAAAATGTAACAAGTTCAAAAACTAATCAATTTTGCAACTTGTAAAAGTTTTATAAAAACAAATGGTTTGTTTTAAAAATATAACCAATGAGTTTCTACAATCTAAAATTGTTTTAAAACTCAGAAACTTAATAGATTAACTATTAACTTTTGAATGGTTATACAAGTCGCGACAAACTTAGTTTTAATAGGTTATTTAAAATTAAGTGTCCTGAGAGATGAAAGGGTTCATCACAAAGTCACGACATTAAATATAGTAAAACTGGTTTTTACAACGTACGTATGATTAGATCTTTCGTTGTGTTTGACCCTTATTCGGTAAACACTAAAATTGGATCCCATATATATAAAATCAATAGTCTATGCTATCCTATTATAAGGGACACTTGGAGCATAATGCGAAACACCAGTGTTTGGAGTCACAGCACCGCACTTGGTGCGTAGTTTGTCCTCCAAGGTGCAAGAGTTTCCGTTGACACATCCGGCTCTTCCACATGTACCTGTTTTAGGATGACTATTACTTTCATATCTTGTTACGTGCCACAGCTGTCTGGAAATGAAAATGAGCATAGATGAGGCTAAACGTATCACTAAATAGACAAGTTGTCTTAGTGGCCTCATACTTGAGAGTTGTGCATTTTTCACAATTGACAAACGTTGTCAGTCTACCTAATATCACTTACTAATGTTGCGTGCCACAGCTGCCTTTAGTAACTGATACCGCTAGATTCTCAATCCTTATCCTTATTACTGTTAATGGGTCATTAATTAAATAAGGAATTAAACATCAAAAATACTAATTATTTATTTTTGCTTACATTAACAGATGTCTCATGAAAACAACTCCTCCTTCGCTCTCAAGTCCATACTTGAGAAAGATAGGCTGAATAACACCAACTTTCTCGAATGGCACCGCAACTTGAAAATTGTTATCAAGTTTGCGAAAAAACACTATGTACTGGAAGGTCCAGTTCCTAACGAGCCTGAGGGTAATACGGCTGCTACTCGTAAAGCCTGGGAAAAGCATAACGAGGATGCCATTGAGGTAGCCTGCCTTATGCAAGCCACCATGTCTTCTGATCTTCAGAAGAACATGGAAGACATGAGTGCCTTTGACATGATCTAGCAACTTACAGGCATGTTTCAGAAACAAGCCCGTCAAGAACGCTATGACACCATGAAGCAGCTTATCGGCTGCAAAATGCAAGAAGGCTCGTCAGTTAGTGCTCATGTGCTCACGATGAAAGGGTACATCGACCAACTAAGTAAGCTTGGTTATCCCCTGTCAAATGAAATGACAGCGGACTTCATCTTGAACTCTCTCCCAAAGTCTTACGACCAGTTCGTAATGAATTTCAATATGAATGCTTGGGAGAAGACTGTGCCTGAACTGCATGGGATGCTGAAGACGGCTGAGATGAATGTACCAAGCAAAGTCAATCAGGTATTGATAGTTCGATCTGCTGGTGTTAGAAAGCCCAATCCCAAGAAACGGGTTTATAACAGCAAGGGCAAGAATAAAGTTGTTGTTGCCGCCAAGCATGCCACCAACAAAGCCAAGCCAATTACAAAACTACTACCCCCTGAGGAGCGTCAATGCTTTGAATGCAACAAGATGGGGCATTGGAGGCGTAATTGCCCTGAATATCTGGCTAAGCTGAGGATGAACAAGGCCAATGGTGCAAGCCCTTCAGGTATCTCTATTTATGTTATTGAACTTTTTACTGTTTCTAGCAACACATGGGTGTTTGACACTGGATGTGGTTACCACATTATCAATGTCTTGCAGGAACCTGAAAAGTGGAAGAAGCTGAAACAAGGCGACATGGAGCTCATCGTTGGTGATGGGAAAAGAGTACCAGTTCTTGCAACTGGAACATATCATCTTACATGTCCTTCTGGCCTTTTACTTACTTTGAATAATTGTTTGTTTGCACCTGGTTTAACCAGAAACATTATTTCAGTTTCTTTATTGTTTGAACAAGGATTTAAGTACGTTTTTAATGATATTGTTATATCTGCCTACTTAAATGATGTCTTTTATTTTGAGGCTAAACCTCGAAATGGTATTTATGAAATAGATGTTCAACCAAGCAATAACATATACAATCTTTCTAAACGTATCAAATCTGGCATTAATGATACATTTCTATGGCATTGTAGACTTGGCCACATAAGCAAATATCGTATAAAAAGGCTCCAGTCTGAGGGGATTCTTGAATCCACTGGACATGACTCCTTTGATGACTGTGAATCTTGCTTAGCTGGCAAACTCACTAAAGATCCCTTCACCCATGTTGGTGAACGAGCAAAAGATCTGTTAGCACTATTACATACTGATGTGTGTGGTCCTTTCAGAACTATGTCTAGAAATCATGAAAGATACTTCGTTTCATTCATTGATGATTATAGTCGATATGCATATGTTTATCTAATGAAGCATAAGCATGAAACCTTTGAAAAGTTCAAAGAATTTCAAAACGAAGTAGAGAACCAACTTGGCAAAACGATTAAGGCACTTCGATCAGATCGAGGTGGCGAATATCTCAGCATAGAGTTCATCAATCATCTGAAAGAACGTGAAATTGTTTCACAACCCACTCCTCCTGGCACACCCCAACTTAATGGCGTAAGCGAGAGGAGAAATCGCACCCTACTTGATATGGTCCGATCGATGATGTGTAGAACTAAATTGCCTCACTCCTTTTGGAGTTTTGCTCTTATGACCGCCGCCCGCATTGTAAATCTGGCACCGACTAAGAAGGTAAACAAAACACCATATGAGATATGGTTTGGCACTAAACCCAATTTGTCTTACCTTAGGGTATGGGGATGCGATGCATATGTCACTAGAGATTCTGATGGCAAGCTTGATCCTCGAGGCGAAAAGGTTGTTTTCGTCGGATACCATAACAGAAGCGGATATTATTTCTACCATCCTGATGCAAACTTGATTTCCATCAAAAGGAAAGGCCACTTTCTCGAGAAAGAATTTCTTGATCGAGGAACTGGAAGCAATATTGTGGATCTTGAAGAAATTCGAGAACCACAAACAACCGCTGACGAAGTCGGAACGTCTGATCAACAAGAAGTTGTTGCTAATGAATCAGACATAAACACAAGCATTCGTAGAAGTAGCAGGACTCGCAATGCTCCTGATAGATACCTTTGGCATCTTGATGGTTCTGAAGTCCTGGTAGTAGCTGAGCCTGATGACGAACCTACTAACTACAAATCTACTATATCAGATCCAGAATCTGCGAAATGGCTCGATGCCATGAATTCCGAGATGCAATCCATGCGTGACAATCAAGTCTGGGACTTGGTTGAGCTACCCCCCGGTTCACGGGCAGTAGGGAGCAAATGGATTTTCAAGAGAAAAACCGACATGCATGGAAATGTTCATACCTACAAAGCACGGCTGGTTGCGAAGGGTTTCACTCAAACTCAAGGTGTTGACTATGATGAAACTTTTTCACCCGTTGCTATGATCAAATCGATCAGGATATTACTTGCCATAGCTGCATATTATGACTATGAGATATGGCAAATGGATGTTAAAACCGCTTTTCTTAATGGACATCTTTCTGAAGATGTCTATATGGTTCAGCCTGATGGTTTTATTGATCCAAAATATCCAAGTAAGGTATGTAAACTAAATAAGTCCATTTATGGACTCAAACAGGCATCTCGCTGCTGGAATCTTCGTTTTGATCAAAAGATCAAAGAGTTTGGCTTCATCAAAAATGAAGATGAACCTTGTGTTTACAGAAAGGCAAGTGGGAGCACTATATCATTCCTCATCTTGTATGTGGATGATATACTGATTATTGGAAACAACATTCCTATGCTTAACGAAGTCAAGCACTGGTTGGGAACTTGTTTTGCAATGAAAGATCTTGAAGAAGCAGCTTACATTCTTGGAATAAAAATCCACAGAGATAGATCTAAGCGGCTTCTAGGGCCGAGTCAAAGTACATACATAGACAAAATGATGACACGCTTCAACATGGAGAACTCCAAGAAAGGGACTATTCCCATGACTAAAGGAACCGTGTTGAACAAATCGCAATCTCCTTCAACAGACATTGAAATTAGGCGAATGCAAGCAATTCCATATGCCTCAGCGATTGGTTCTATTATGTATGCTATGTTATGCACTAGACCTGACGTCTCGTATGCTTTGAGCATGACCAGTCGTTTTCAGCAAAATCCTGGCATTGCCCATTGGACCTCAGTCAAGAACATTCTGAAGTACTTGAGAAGAACTAAAGAAATGTTCTTGATATTTGGAGGAGTAGAAGAAGAACTCACTGTAAGGTGTTACACTGATGCTAGCTTCCAGACTGACCGAGATGACTCTCGCTCACAATCAGGTTTCGTATTCACTCTCAATGGAGGAGCTGTCTCCTGGAAAAGTTCCAAACAGAGTGTAGTGGCAGATTCAACCACCGAATCTGAATATATTGCTGCATCGGATGCTGCAAAGGAAGCTGCTTGGATAAAGAAGTTCATAGCTGACCTCGATGTGGTTCTAAGTATTCGGAAACCTATCGAAATCTTTTGTGATAAAACATGTGCTATATCTCAAGCCAAAGAGCCCAGGTCTCATCACAAATCCAGGCACATTTTGAGAAAGTTTCACTACATACGGGAAATAGTGGAATGTGGAGACATCATAATAAGCAAAGTGGACACAGATCAAAACCTAGCAGACCCGTTCACTAAGCCCATGACTCAGGACAAGTATGATCAGCACAGGAATGCGATCGGGCTCAGATTTGCTAGTGATATGTTTTGATTTAGTATTTGGATGTTCGAACATATAAACAGTTATAATTTTAAATTCACTTTTGATTTACTAGTTTAAATGCAATTCTGAATTTTTTATAACTGTGTTAGTTTTTAATACGT
This sequence comes from Mikania micrantha, assembly GCA_009363875.1. NCBI lineage: Eukaryota > Viridiplantae > Streptophyta > Magnoliopsida > Asterales > Asteraceae > Mikania > Mikania micrantha. The sequence continues at coordinate 48,443,672 of CM018689.1, read as the reverse complement.
TTAATCCATGAATATTGTATTCTTAATTATCCGTAGTCAGTCAGACTCGTGGGAACGACTATGAATTAAGACTATTCTGGATTTGGTCTCAAGTAGTTAACTACCAAATTCACAGACATCATTATGAATGATGTTGGATGTAACTCGCTTCAAATCATCTCCATGGATCTTAGTCATGAGATGTTTTTGAAATTGGTAAACTCATCTTGTATCCTCTGACCTGAGATATATACTAGAACTTTCGTTTACTAAGGGACATTCTTTGATCATTGTCAACCACTGTCGCGTAACTGCCAGTCATAAAGGCTTTGATTGGGAATGGTTCTGAGGTTTAGTGGGAGTTGTATATAATCAAGATTGGGATTCTGTACTCTTACATATTTTATGTAACAGTTAGACATTATGGCGCCCTCGTTGATTCAAACTGGTGAAGTGTAAGGCCTTACCCAAACTGACTGTGTGTTTGATTGGACCACTCTGAATCTAAATCAAGAACAATAATAATTGAACGCCATATGAGAATGAATTAGATCCATGTCTCATTGTTTCAATTGATGTCTTTTACAGAAAGGATAGATGACAATGATTATCATAAGTCTAGTATCCTGCTATAGTAGCACGATAATTTGGTTAATGACTTTAAAGTGTCATACCTTGTTAGTGGTAGTCATGTGCAGCTAGAGCATCGCTGACTGTCTACGTTGACCTTTATCGAAATCCGTCCAAGTGGGAGATTGTTGGATTTATATGTACGGACCCGATAAGTTAACGTAACTAACCGAGCTGTGACCCGTAAGAGTTACACCTTGGTCAACGAATATTAATCCACTTAATTTGATTAACTGGTAATCACGAACGGATTTATAATTTATAATTGTTATAAATTATATATATGTTTAATTATTAATTTAATTAAACAAATGGTGTTGGGCTTGAGGTTGTGTATTGAACCTAAACTAACTAGATTAGGCTTTAGGCCCGAAAGTAAGTATTATAAGATTAATAGAGATTAATCTTCATGATATACCTAACCTAATTTTCTTGGAGCTGCCGTCGAGAAGAAAAACATACATATGTTTTTTTGTTTTCTTGGAGCTACGGAAAAAGGCAACACAAAAGAAAAGAAAGTTTGTTTTTCTTTTTTGCTTCTGTCGTGAACCAAAAGGAAAAATCAAAAGGAAATCTGATTGGTGCTTTCCAATTATCTACCGCTAACCACCACCGACTTCCATTGTAAACCAAACCAGGGGTTCGTTCGTGCTCGTGTTCTAGCAAACGTTCGTTGAACCTCGGTGTCTCAAACGGTTAATCATTAACCGAAAGGGTAAAATGTTTCTCATCAGTAGATTAGATTAGTTAATATTCTTTCCGTGTTTGTATGTTTGTAACCATGATCCTGATTGTGAATTTTAAAAGTGAAAAGTTTGAAACCCTAATTCCGCTGCGTTATATTAAATATGGATTTAATATAGTAATTGGTCAAACTTGTTTTTACCTAAAAGTCAAACCGAATACCACTATAATTCCCAACACAATATCCAGTAAAAACACGCACACATATATACACACTTACCTTCTGCTGCCTTACCCACAGCTTGTATGCCGAATAAAAGTGATTTGAATGGACTGTATCATATTTGTTGAACACTCCGAACCTCTCGATAACGCCTTCTAAATTAAGAGGCGGTGCCTTGGGTCTCTGTTTTGTCTCAAAAGGGAGGACGTCCACGATAGAGAAGGGCCCATAGGTGAGTTTTTATACTTCTCTAGCATACGTGTTTCAAAGGCTACTATGTAATCCTAAAAGTTGCATAGATCACAAACACCTTAGAAAAAGTGAAAGGAAACATAAATTTTTTGTTAATTAATACAAGGTTTTGATTTCAAACCCATTTTTCACGACGAATCCAGATTTCTTTATATGGACCATGGTTTCACCCTTAGTAGGAACCTCAACCATCTGGTTAGAGGCAATAATAGGAGGAGGAGGATGGTGTGGACCATGGCTAGTGCCAGTGTGCTGCAAGTTGTAACAAGAAAACATGGTTCGATAGGGTGATGATGAGTTAAAATTATTACTTATTTTTTATAACTAATTAAATATGGTAAATATAATATATAAGGATTCATTTTTATAAGAACCAACAAGTTGTAAAGAACCAAAAAAACCATATTTATAGCCACATGATTTAAGGGTATAAAAGTAATTTTTATTTAAATTAGAGGAACTTACTATTTTACTTTTTAAACTTGTGGTTAGAAATAGTTTTAATAATTTTCAAGTTTCAATAGTTCTCATTTGAACATCCCTATATAATATACAGCAAAATTATCCCCGTAATATTAATGATCTAAGTTTTGGGTGTTGGATTATAAAATTAAGCTATGGGCCCGTTTTTAGTTTATAGCTGATATCGTTTGAATTGTAAACACGTAGTTGTACACATTTGTGTACCATTAACTTGTTAAAAAAATATACACCTATCTAAATCTATTCATTTATTAGTCAATACGAGACTAACCCACTTGATATAAATACTGTCTTTTAATAACGAGGTATTAACTCTTGAATTTGCTTAAGAATAAAAGCAAGATTAAACTGTTATTTGAAAAAAAAATAAAAAAATTCGCCAGTGTTACTATAAGTGTTAGTATACCTTCCCCTTTTTCTTCACTACATCATCAAGACTATCAGTCATGCCTTCTTCAGCAACAATCTAATGATCTAAGTGATTAACTAACCATAAAAATTATGTATATACAGTAACAACGGTAACAATAACAGTAACAGTAAATAGCTAAATATACGACTTACGGATTTATTTTTGTTATCAACATATCCATTGGCGTTGGTTCTAAATTGAGATGATGCTACCAATTGGTTTATTCCTTGTTTGATGTCTTTCAACGTGGCTTCAATACGTGCGAGCCTGTGGCTCAACTCCTCGTACCGTTTTTTCATATAGTTTCTAAAAGCCCAGAGCCATAGGTGGATCAAAAGCTAAAGAAGATCTTCTCAATACTCAAAACAGGTTGCAAATTAAGCCGTGATTAAATACAAAATTAGAGAAAAGATATACATGGTGATTAAATACAAAATTAAGGCGTGATACAAAATTTGTACGAAAATGAATATAAATATATATATATATAGGGGTTGGATCCACTAAGAAGGGATTTTTGCCTAAGAAGAGTAAGAAGCAATAGAAATTTGACACGTGTCATCATAAAACAGTAATACAGTACAAAAAACAAAATACAGTACAAAAAGAAACAAAATCCAATACAAAAAATCAAAAATCCAGTACAAAAAATCAAAAATCTAGTACAAAAAAAATCCAGTACAAAAAAAATAAAATATAGTACAAACAACAAAAATCTAATACAAAAAACCACAAAAATCGAGTATAAAAAAATATAGAACAAATCTAGTACAAAAAAAATAAAAATGTAGTATAAAAAATAAGATTTTATACCTAAATTATGTGACACGTGTCAAATTCTTATTAGTTCTCACTCTTCTTACACAAAAAACTCTTCTTATTTGATCCTTCCCCTATATATATATAGGGAAAAGATAATTTGAAAACCACTTTTTCGTGAGAAAAACTGTGAAAACAAGGCAAAAATCACGTAAAAAACGTATTTTAAATTTTTTGTACTTGGTGTGGATATGATCTGGTGGTTTGTTTGTCGGTTAAAAAAATATATATAACTATAGAAGTGAGGAGGGTGACAAAATCCGTACAAGTAAAGAAAAAATTGAAATTCTACTTGCATCCATGTAAAGCAAATGCAGTTTGTTTTAGTAACGAAAGGTATGAGTCATTAAGTAACCGAAGTAGTATTGATTCAAAATATCATATCACAATTTCAAAAGGCGATTGGAAGCTCGAATGCCGGATGTTTCGAATCAATAAAGTTAAAATTAATGATACTAGAAATAAAAAGTTATTGAATCCGTATCTCTGGATAAATTTTATGTTTGGGTTAAGTATCGTGAAAACTACAATCTCATCATGCTTTATATAGGTCAAATTATAAATTTCATGGTTTGGTCAATTTGTTATTTAGAAATAGCTAATGGTGAGCATTCAAGGTTTGGATTGAAGCAATCTTCAATTTTGATAAATCATATCAATAAGAAAGATTGGGAGTAACTACAAGGGGCAATTGGATTCAAGGGAGGATGTTGAAGTAACTAATTCAAATTTTAAGTGATCGTTTAGTACATATTGTTTGCATGTTGTTACTTGTAGAATAATCAGTTAAGTTTTATATTTGAGTCACTTGGGTGGTTCCTATTATAGCAAATGTTTTTAGAGTACTTTCATTATATTTTTGTTTTCTCGTTTTTCCTGTTTTTAAAACGACAAACATACGCTATCTAGATATGTTCCTAAATATATATTACTAAGACTTAAAAAAGTTGTGTAATGGTTAGAGTGGATGAGAGACAACATAAATGTCTGAAGTTCAATTCTCACTTGGAGCAATTTTCTTGAAAGCCATTAACCCGGTTGCCCACAACCGTGTTTTACCTGTTCCTCTCAGTTAGTCAGGTATTGGAGTACCCGAGGGTTTACAACCCAAATGGATTATCAAGGTTATCAAAAAAAGAAAAATATATACCATAAGACTTGAACCTTCAATCCCTTGAAAAGAAACGCTATTCTAACACACCTTATAATATCCAGATTAGTAGTAAATTAAGCAATGAACTCTAAGTGATTGAATACTTCAAACAATAGGATTTAATCTTGGTAGTCTCAATATGAAACAAGATCCATCTAACGAGTGAAAATTATGCGGAAGACGGTTCTTTCGTGTTGAAATAATTGTGTCTTGCCAAAAAAAAAATCCAATTCTAATAAAGGAATGTTAATATTTCATAATAACGTAAAACATATCTCAAGACAAATAAAAGATTGCCCAGGAATTAGTCTTGGGGTATAAATGAATTAAAACAACCCAATACGCTTAAAATATGTGTCAAATATTTAAAGACTAACCTACTAAGTTGAAATTAATTGGCATGAAAATTGAACACCTGATTTTGTTGAAGACGTCAATAAGAGGCTTGATGGAGGTAGCCAAGCCAAAAATCCTCGAAGTTCTGTGTGAAAATGTAAAATAACAATAACAATAACAATAACAATAACAAATACAAATGTTTGGTCTCTGATTTTATTTAACTAAAAAGTCTTGGTGTTTTAAGGAAAGCAAAGCAAGCTATGTGCGCAATCAAAGTTTGGATTGAAGCAATCTTCAAATGATGAAAACTGATATTAGTAAGGAGGGTAACATAATTCATACTAGTAAAGTAGTAACAAATCACAAATTTCAAAAGGGGTTAGATGATGGAATGCCAGGTAACTAGATCTTGATGACATGGCCTGGAAACAGTGGGTTCACACGATTGAGACCTTCGCCGTTCAAAAAAAAAAGGAGGATGGAATGCCAAACGATTCAAATCATAAAGTTAAAAATAATGATAGTATAAGAAAAGTTATTAAATTCGTACCTTAGTGGCAAAAAGAGCTAATCCAGATAAATCTATATTTGGGTTAGGTATCATGAAAACTGCAACATCATCATGTCTTATAAGCAAATAAGGCTTGGATTGAAGCAATCTTCAATTTTGATAACTCATATCAGCAAGCAATCAAGGTTTTGATTGAAACAAAGCCACCTAACCGGGCAATCATAATTTGGAATCATGGGATGCTGTTGAAGTAATTAATTCAAATTTACAGTGACCGCTTAATGCATTATTATCACGTTGTTTTTTTTTTTTTTTTTAACAGCCAACTAATCAACTGCCGGGTACTCCGTACGCAGCCCTAAATGGTTAAAGGATAATCAAGCTGGCCACTAGTCCAGACGGACGGAGGCCTAGCCCACCAGCCACCCATTTCCGGGGAAAACCTGACCCAAGCACCCGCCCAAAGGCACGACGAGGAAAGGCCGGTAAAACCGGGTGGGATCAAGAATCAAACCCATGACATGGGTCTTATTGGTATTATTATCACGTGGTTACTTGAAGAATAATAAGTCAAGCTTTGGATCCGAGTCCCTAGGGTAGATCCTAGTTTAGGACATGTTTTTAGAGCTCTTTTGCTATATTTCTGTTCACTCTTGTTTCTAAAACGACAAACATATACTCTATATATGTTCCTAAATCCATCTAACGTGTGAAAATTATATAGAAGACGGTTCTTTAAAAACGCATGCCCAAATAACTGTAACGTGTCAAGTGAAATTTTTATTTTTTAAATTGTATAAACTCTATGTAACTGTTGATTTCATGCACCAAATAAAAACGCATGGCCAAAGGGCATTTGTCCCAATAGTACCAAGTTGTGTTAATGTGTTCATTTCTAAAATAGGTTGAGAGTTCTAGTCCCATAGTGGACAATGGTGGAAAAATTTGTTGTTCAAAAAAAATAAAATAAATAAAAACGCATGCCAATTCTAATTATAGAATGTTAATATATATTTCAGAATAACATAAAACATATGTAAATGTAAAGACTAATAATAAAAGATTGCCGGCCCTCAAGAAGGAATTTACAAGTATGAGTGAATTAAAACAACCCAATACACTTCAAAATTACGTGTCAAATATTCAAGTCGAAATTAATCAGTATCAAAACGAGACACACCAAAATCTATGAGGCAAACCTGGGAGGACTATATTCTGCACCAACAAATGCTCCGATTTTTTTGAACGCCTCAAGAAGAGGGTTTATGGATGTAGCCAGATCATCCTTAAATGTTGGGGAGAAAGTCCCCTGGTTACCATCCGCTGGTACACCATCGATAATACTCCCGACCCGAACGCCTTCGGTATAAGCTTGAAAGGCGTCGAGGATGTGAGTCGCATGATTGCGAAAATGGCCCACTACAAAGTCCTCAAAGTGCTGCGTGAACACATCGATGGGTTACTAAACAAGTAGGAAACAACAAACCAAAAACTTGGAAAATTTTCACACCTTGAGTGGATTGTTCATGACAACCACCATGGTTTTGAGGGATTTGATGAACACAACCTCATTGTAAAACATCACCTGTCGTCCTCCACAGAAATTGACATGATCATGCACGCCGTTTAACAACGGCGTTGCGTTGAATAGGCTTCTTAAAAAGATGAGCAGGCTGAGCATATCTGAGGTGCCGGGCACCCATATGCTCTCAAGCCCCAGCAACTTGCCACCCTTGTCTCGTTTGGGAAACAGCTTAAAAAGAGAACCACTTGAGCGTATGTTTGGGTTGATGTGAAGACCATCATAGCAATAGTGCACCAACTGAAACAAAAAACCATTTTGGTAAGTCAACCCACAACCATTCTATATATACATGAAGTAAATAAAAAGAAAAGAGCAATACAGGCGAGTCCTTAGGATAATTGCTAGTGAAACATATGTCAAAGAAAAATAGACCGTCATGATATGGAGTCCCCTGTGGTCCTATAATTGCAGCTCTTAGCAGATTCACAGTTCCTTCATAGGCCCTAACAAATATGTTCTCTGCATGTGACCATATATAAGAAAGAGATAATATAATCTACAAAAACAAAAAAGAAAACAGGATCTTTTCATTCCTTGTTATTTCTAATTAATGATTGGCATATGTATGCACGTACCTGGCAGTTGTTCCTCCACCGCCTTCCACTCTTTGGTCAAATTATCACTCCAATCTTCTAGTCCCTGTGTACAAGTGAGTGACGAAAGACAACAATGTAAACAATACTATTTGACGATACCTAGGTAATGTTTGTTATTATCATTGAGTGAACGTACGTACAATATCCAGTAAAAACACACGCACATGTGTACACTTACCTTCTGCTGCCTTACACTCAGCTTGTATGCCGAATAGAAGTGATCTGAATGGTCAGACACTGTATCATATTTCTTGAACGCTCCGAACCTCTCCATAACGCCTTCTAAATTAAGAGACGGTGCCTCGGGTCTATGTTTTGACTCAAAAGGGAGGACGTCCAGGATAGAGAAGGGGCCTATAGGTGAGTTTTTATACTTCTCTAGCAAATGCATTTCAAAGGTTGCTATGTAATCCTAAAAGTAGCATAGATCACAAACACCTCAAATAAGTGAAAGGAAACATAGTCGAAAATTATACCCGAACCCGATTAACCCGACCTGCACCCGAACCCGAATAAGCATAATAGGGTCAGGTTATTCGGGTCAAAAATGTTAGTCGTGTTGTTCGGGTCAACCCACCCGATTAACCCGAATTATTAATAGGGTCGGGTTTCGGGTATATTTTTAAACATTGGTCGGGTTTCGGGTTAACCCGAACAACCCGAATAAGAATGGTTATCATTTTTTTTATATATATTAATTATTAAATATATTAGATATTCAACTTTTTTCCGAAATATTTAATTACGTTAACTCTATATGACTTACGTATAGTTTATCACATTTTTCATTGAATTGTATGTTCGGAAAATGAATTATTTGTGGGAATTCAAAATTAAGTTGAGATAATAACAAATAAATAGCGACCCGATTAACCCGACTGGTCCGACCCGAATAACATGTGACCCGACTAACCCGAACTCGAGTAACCCAAATGTTATTCGGGTCAGGTTGCGGGTTAATAATTTTTGGGAAAAACCCGACTAACCCTACCCGATTAACCCGAAACCCGATCGGGTTGACCCGATCAACACCCCTAAAACATAGCATATTTTGTTAAATAATACAAGGTTTTGATTTCAAACCACTTCTTTTATGAAGAACGGAGATCCCTTTTTGTAGACCACGGTTTCACCCTTAGTAGGAACCTCAACGATCTGTTTAGAGGCATCAATAGGAGGAGGAGGAGGAGGAGGATGGTCTGAACCATGGCTAGTGTCAGTGTGCTGCAAGTTGTAACAAGAAAACAAGGTTTGATTGGATTCATTCTATTAAAAACCAACAAGTTGTAAAGAACAAAAAAAAATCATATATATAGCACAGGATTTAAGAGGTATAAAAGTAATTTTCCTTTAAAATAGGAGAGCTTACTATTTTGCCCTTTAAACTTTTTGTTAGAAATAGTTCATTTAGTTCTTAAGTTTCAATACTAATGATGTATTATCCTATTGGTAAGATGCATGTATAGGGGAAGTGATAGAAGACATAGGTCATGTATTCGATTTTTGATCCTACCCGGTTTTACCGGCTTTCATCTTCGTGTCTTTGGGCGGGTGCTTGGGTCAGGTTTTCCCCGGGAATTTGTGGCTGGTGGGTTAGGGGCTCCGTCCATCTGAACTAGTGGCCAGCTTGGGCATCCTTTAGACATTGGGGGCCGCGTACGGATTACCCGGCAGTTGATTAGTTGGTCGTTGAAAAAAAAAGTTATCAAGTTTCAATAGTTTTCATTTAAAGAAACATATATAATATACAAACAAAATAATCAGAGTAATATTAATGATCTAAGTTTTGGGTGTTGGACTATAAAATTAAGCTATGGGCCCGTTTTTAGTTTATAGCTGACGACTGATGTCGTTCGAGTTGTACATACAAAATACGTAGTTGTACACATTTATGTACCATTAACTTCTTGTTAAAATAATATACAACTTTCTAAATTTATTCATTTATTAGTCAATATGAGACTAACTCACTTGATATAAATATTGTCTCTTATTAACAAGGTCTTAACTATTGTGATCAAATCCAATTAATGATGAAATATTAAGAAGTACTTTATGAGTAAGATATTATGACTGTTTAAAAATAATCTAAATATATTCATAAATTTACACCAATGTACACCACATGACTCGAACCCTTAACCTTAATAGTAGGGAAGCACACAATTTTGTACAATTAACATACCATTAGGCAACAAACACTTCATACATAAAAGTGTGTGTGGTAAGTATTTAAATTTGGTAAATATTATTATACAAACTAAGCTGCTTAGATAAATTACTAATTTAAGTTCCTAAAAGATAGTTACAAATATTGTGTGCTCCACTATAAATTGTTCTATGACCTATTTTTCTTTTAGCTAATGTTATCGCATTATATATTTGTTCCTTACTTTCATTTTGAATCCATTTCTTAGAAGAATATAAGTTTATTGAAATTTTCGATTTCGAATCGTATTCCTGCGAAAGAAATAGTGAAGTTGAAAAAACACCTAATCTTTCGAATCTTTGTTGCGGAGTCGATAAATTATACGACCTCTGGTTGAATCATAACGACTTACTTCAATTTTGACTCTATCTCCTGGCAATATTCGTATAAAACTACGTCGGATCTTTCCTGAAACATAACCTAGAATCATATTTTCATTATCTAAACGAACCCGGATATTTGTTGGGACTTGTATATAGATAAACAAATATATCTAATAAAGTCCTAGTAATGCTTGATTATATAGAGGCTCATAGCTCACAATGTGAATTATATATATATAGCCTGCAAGTAATGCTTATAATTTGAAATTGTTTAAGAGTAAAAGCAAGATAAATTTGTTATTGTGAAAAAAATAAAATAAAATCTTAAGTGTTGCTATAAGTGTTAGTATACCTTTCTCTTTTTCTTCACTACATTATCAAGACCATCAGTCCCGTCTTCTTCAGCAACAACCTAATGATCTAAGTGATTAACTAACCATAAAAATCATGTATATACAGTAATAACAACAACAATAATAATAGTAAATAACTAAATATACGACTTACAGATTTATTTTTGTTATCAACATATCCATTGGCGTTGGTTCTAAACTGAGATGATGCTACCAATTGGTTTATTCCTTGTTTGATGTCTTTCAACGTGACATCAATACCTGCGAGCCTATGGCACAACTCCTCACACCGGTTTTCCATATAGTTTCTAAAATCCCATAGCCATAGGTGGATCAAAAGCTAGAGAAGAATTTTTATAATACTTAAAACAGGTTACAAATTAAGCCGTGATTAAATACAAAATTAGAGAAAAGATATGCATGGTGATTAAATACAAAATTAAGCCTTGATACAAAAAATATTTTATAAAACTATGTAAAACGTACGTAACAAAACGAAAAAAAAAATTTGTCAGATCTGACGCAACGTTACTTATATTTCACATGGTTTTATAATTTTTTTTTTAAAAAAATATCTGGTAGGCGCTTTTTTGATTTTTTTTTATAAAAATGTGCCCAATATATAGCGTTACAAATCTGTAAAAAAATTCAAAAAAATACGTATTTTTTACATGATTTTTGTCTTGTTTTCATGTTTTTCTCGCTAAAATGAGGCTTTCATTTTACTAATTTTCTATATACATATATATGTTGCTCACATTATTATATGTATGTCACGTGCATGCTACATATATGTATATAACATGAGTTACATACTCAATTTCGTAAGCTACATATACATAACTTGATAAGCTATATATCTTTATTTAATTTTTATTTTGCTTATAACATATATAGCAATATAACATTATAACTAAAATTCATTAAAAAATTAATTTGTTAGTACAATTTTTTCTAAGTTTTCTTTGATTTAAGTAGTTTTCTTTTAAAGATTCTTTAATCAATTTGAAAACTATAATTTTATTTACTTTTATTTACATATGCGATTCATCATGGGCAAGAACACACATTGCATATTGATTGAAGCTTTAGGACATGAAAGGTGATGAACGCAAATCAAATATGAATTCATATTATGCAAATGACAAATCTTCTTATATATTAACACCTACGTATGATAACATTGCAGGAATGCAGAATATTTATTTAAAATAAATATTTATTAATTCAAGATATGATTTTTACCTTCCAATACACCTGCAATTCCTTTTTGTTTTCTGTTCTTTGGTGAATAGGGTGGGTTATGGTTGTGGGTAAAAAATCACCTTCCTTCCTTGTTTCTATATTTCATTTTTTTATTACCAAAATTAAACCAACTCCTTGTTATTCTAACCATCGCATTTTTCATATTAATACCTCTATTGAATTAAAAATTGTTTATGCCAAAAGTTGAATAAAAAAATTTGTGATTAATAATAGATATTCATGAATTATAAAATAATATTTAAATATTTACTCAATTATATAATTAACAATAAATATTTAAGAATCATTAAAAAATATTTTGATATTTAAGTAACTAATAAAACAATAATATTAAAAATAGAAAAAATTCGATTAAAAGAATCTTAAAAATTTTAAATTATACCATGTGACGTAATGAGTTAATTATCCATTTGAAAAAGAGATTTATAATACTTATTTTTATGATTATTGTTTATTATAATTCCAACTAATAACTTATGTGTTTGAGTTCTGCGTTTCATTACACATCTCCTGAGATGAACCCAGTATCAATACTTATCATTTAAAACGTAACTTTATAGAAAGTAAAGTACAAAATAGAGGTGACAATTTCAAAAAGGTAGGTTTGAGTCGATCGACATAAAACATATTATTAGACAGTTCTATCCAGACACGATTTGTTTAAAAGTCAAATCAATTCGGACGTGAACTATTTGAAAGTATGGTTACATGTTAGCCATTTTAAAAGTTTTTAACACGCTTAACATTTATATTTCAAAGGCAAAAGGCAAAAATATTTAATGCAAAATACTATAATTTTTAAGTTTCTTCTTATAATTAGTATCATCAAGAGAATTGAATTTTCTATTGAACTTGCTCATCAACTCTTCACTTTAATAATTTAATTTTGTTAGTTCTAAATATTTTCCAAGCACTTCTTTTAATCTTCAGCTAAATATACACACTCAAGTTCATTAATCAAGCTAAACTAGATTAACCGAACCAGCCAGTTTGGTTAAACCGACGAACCGTTTTAGCTAACGGTTCAGAAGATGTCCAGTTTTAAAAACATTGAAATGTAAAGCAAGAAATGCGAACCCGGCATGAGCATAAGGTGAAACAAAGTACAAGTATAGTTTATCACAGTAAAAAAAAAAAAAAAAAGTACTACAGGCATGGATAATGGCATATGAACAATTTACTTGTTACAAATAAAATTGAAAATCCTTTTTAAAACCGTTCATCACAACTTAAGCGCCGCTATGGCCTCGGGTTTAAAATCAACCCTCATACCCAAAACCCGCCTCACTTCGGCTGGAGTCAGTCTCCAAGTCATGGGTCCGGCATTCTCACCCCAGAAGTCCAAAATCTCAGACACCTTCTCCAAGTTAAGAATAGTTGCCATTTGGGTTAACCGAGCAAACTTATCTCTAACGGTCCGTTGGGTCATGCCCGAGAAATGGCTAACCAGAGCCCTTACGTCTCGGTCCAGTTGCAGGCCTCCAAGCTGACTGAACTGCTTTTGCATCATGATGACTTCAAGCCGTTTTACAATAAAGTCGATCACCAAATGAATGAAAGTGTCATAGTTGTTGGCGGTCATTATGGGCTGGAGCCAGCCCGTGTTAGTTTCAACAGTGTGAAGAAGTCTTTGAACCCAGGGGTCATTTACCTCATTTTCTGCATATTCTGCTTCTGAAAGCTCGTAGCTGACAGTTGCAACGGTGTCTAAAACGGGTCGGATTCGGTGTGTGACTGTACCTACAAGCTGTTCTAGCCCAGCAACTAAGGTTTTCTTGAACCCATTGCTCATCTCTCCTAATTCAGATAAACATGATTTGATTCTCTCTCTATCAGCTGGAGCAGGAAATACCTGATAAAAGTACATGTTGTTAAATCAAGGATCCCTCATTGAGGCTGGTTTAATAAAGGATGATATAGGTACATATAAATGACAGTATCAACCCCTTTGCATGCAAACGGGTTGATTTTCATTATGGGTTACTTCAAACAGGTGAAATTGAATAACAGCTATAAAATACAACTGAGAAATGAAAAAAGGCATGACCGCTGGATGCTATATTTTGTTTAATACTTATGGCGTCAGAATTTATCATCTTTGGTACGAAATAATAAATTTCAAAACTGAATTTTGATTACCATATAACTTTAAAAAAAGGTAGATAATTAGATAAGAGGGTCTAATCAATCCACCCAGCCCGTTTTGTGACCCAAACCCATTGGAGTTTGAACCTGTATTTTTAAACGTATATTTTGACCCGTTAACCATCTGATCCATTTTGCAAGCATCAACTCAGATCCTCTTGCTAATTTTGAAACTGAGTTTAATATATTCTTTGCTGGTCTGACAGATGGGGGTTGTCCTGTTCAACAACGCCCCTCTTGGTATTAACTTAAGGTCTAATTTGATTTTATGCGTAGCTTAAAACAACCATTAGCGAACAAGGTAGCTGCTTGTTACCAGTCTTCAAAATTAAAGCACCTTTTACATTCTCAAACTTTCAACAGTATTCTAGAATATTATAAGACACACAAGAGCCAGAATATCTTGGTAAAAACTAGCTTATTGGTTTGTTTTTTGAACCAAGGGCTGAATTTCCTCTAAAGTTGGCCGAATCAAACGTTTTTCAATGTCAGTATGTATATTTTGTTTCTTTTCCAGAAGTTTAAACACTTGGTTAAAACAGGCTGGTTTTAGACCCAGTCTGTCACATCTCTTCCATATTACATGCTGATTCTACGTGTTTTTAGTTGTGTGATCTATATCAACTAAAAAACGAATCAACATGTAGCATATTCAGATGTTAACTATACTATTAATTTAATTTGAGGACAGATTGCATAATATTGTGTATTAAGGTATATAATAGGCCATGCTACTAGTGACATTTACTAGGTATGGTTGTAATTGGTAAAGATATACAAAAGAACATAATCCAATAAGAATCCATATTTTTAATAAACCTTCTTAAACATGTTTATGATCCAGCCCAGCATGAAACTAATAAGTTTTACCAGACACCTTCCTTTATCTTAAAAACAAAAGCATGAAGCTAATTAGCTATATAATTGCAGTGTTGAACTGATAAAGAGAAAAGACACATCAATATATACTGATGTGAAACCTGTACCAAAATTAATCAATTTTCAGATTGAACTGAAAGATACATACAGCATGATAATTATATCTTTGAGCTTATAAAATGTAGTGATTGTTCAAAATTAGATTCCAAAGTGTCAACTTTTACTAATGGCATAATCAAGAATTCTTAAGCAATTTGCACTCAAAACAACTTCCACATGCTTTAACTTGCCATGGAGGCACTCAAGGAGTCAACT
Source organism: Mikania micrantha (assembly GCA_009363875.1). Taxonomy (NCBI): domain Eukaryota; kingdom Viridiplantae; phylum Streptophyta; class Magnoliopsida; order Asterales; family Asteraceae; genus Mikania; species Mikania micrantha. Next base: position 48,428,516 of record CM018689.1, on the reverse strand, counting down.
AGTCAAGGTAACAAGTATAGTGATTCACTGATGGACATTTCAGTAATATAATGTAAAACCTCAATGAAGTTTTATCATTTCATTCTTATATGAAAGGACCATAAACTAGCATTCCATTTATAATGTGCCTCAATATGGAGCATATTATCAGTACACTGAGTTTTAAGTCACATTGATAAGAAACCAAAGTTCTAGTTTAACAAAGTTCTGTTTGTTGACATGCAAAGCAAAAGGGAAAAATGTTTCCAGCATTTGTAGCATAAACATGGAAATAAAAAATCACTTGAGATGTTACTTATATATAACTGATCTTTTAACAATCTTCAGCAAGTGAAAATTTTCTTAAAGAAAACTAAAAGCCTATATTTCTTAAACAGATATTATATTAAACACAAAAAAAAAAAATAGCGGCGAGCATGTATATTTTGAAAGTTGAGTACTCACCTCAGCAGACTGTTCTTCAATCTCATGTCTCAGTTTCAGCGCATACTCGCTGCTCACATCTATATTATTCAAGGCAGTAGCAATATCAACACCTGTTTTCTGCACAACACCACCCAAGAACAGCTTTCCTCCAAGATTTGGCTCCCTCATTTTCTGCTGTAAAGCATCATTATACTCACCACCAAGCAAACTGACAGCACTGCTCAATGCTGCAATAACTGAACTAATGTTGGATGTGTATATCGACCTACGACAACAACTCTGTAAAACATAAAACACATCATCAACCATGGAGGTTGTGAGGCTATCCATTACATGTTCATCAATCTTTATAGCCTTCCTGACATTCTCAACCATGAAGAATCCCTCCAAGATCACATAATAACCTGTTATGTCTTGAATAACTTTGCTAAAATTCCCACTCCTAAAAGCTTTAGTGGCCCTGGGAGTCAATTCGGGATCAACATGACTTAGCCCTTTAATCTTTGAAACCATATACCCAGTATAGTCCTCACCTAGCTGTGTGAGTGACAATATTTCTTCCAGAAACAACTCGATTTCCCTGGGGTCTGGCCCTTCTTCTTCCCCCGCAGAGAGCAAGTCATTCTTGTAGGAATTGATTTCAGATGTTATTTTTGACAACTTGCGAAACTCCATGTACTTTTTCAATATCAAAGAACCCCTAGAATCACACTCCTCTTGGAGCTCACAAATTGCATAAACAATCCCATCCTCACCACACAAACTTCTCAAAATCTCCTCATTCTCTTCGATTGCTAGCACAATATCTTTAAACAAATTTGTCAAACAAGCAACAAAATTTACCTGGTTCTGATTCTGTTCCATGAATTCCACCAATTGCTCAAATTCAAGTTTAGATCTCAATGATATCACCTTCTTTAAGTAGCTAACATAGACCTGTAATCCTTCTTCCTCCAAAGCCAGAGGCGAGTAGAGCTTAATGAAACGAAGAACCGCAGGGTGATCTCGCTGATCCACTGCCGCCGATAGTCTTCTTCTGACAATTGTTTCGAGTTGCTTCTTTGAAGCAAACAGCAGTTCCCTCTGATCCGAACCGGAATCCTTGTATTTCGCATCGATTTGAAGAAATGTTTGAACATAATTAGCAGCAGCCTCGAAATCTTCATTCTCCAACGCCTTCTGAACGCCATCAATGCAATTGGACCTCTCTACGATCGCATCAATACGAAGCAGGGTTTCATTAACGCGAGATTGAGCAAGATCGAGTTCACGAACCTTACCGGAGACCTGATCGGCGAGCACACAAGTCGAATCGACGTTCGATAGCATGTGATCTGATTCGGCTTTCACAATGTCAAGCACATCGGCTGATTTCTGGAGGAACGAGAGGTGCTTGTCGAGATCTGGACGGAGCGAGAGGATGTTTTCGAGTTGCAGATCTAGGTTGCGCTGATAGGCGATGCATTCATGGAGAAGACGAGTCATTGTTCCGACGTCGGTGAGGCTTTGGACGTGTTCTAGGGCATCTGGTGTACCGAATTTCACAGACGAAGAAGATGAATTGAATGGTTCTTCGTCTTCAATCGCCAATGGTGATGATGCCATTCTTAGCAGTTGCTCGAATTGATTATACACAACCGGAAGCTAAAGATCGGAAGTGTGAAGTAGTAATTTGATAAAATCGGAGAATCGCAAATAACAGGGGCAGCGACTAAGAAGTAAGAACAACATTTGTTATCTGTTAAACAAAGTGTAAAAAAAAAAACAGTAACGTTCGGATAAGCGGAAATTCGGATTTAATTTCAGATACATATTCTGAAAATTTTTAGATAGTTCGGATATTAAATATCCGAAATAGATTTTTTCCTGGATAACTTTTCTAGTATTTGGATAATTTTTCGGATATTTTGGATGGCTTCGGATATGGAGATATCCAAAATATATATATTTTTTAATTTTAATTTTTTTCTTGAGTTCAGATTTTCGAACAGGTTATCTGAATCCAAATAATATATAATATATATAATATTTTTTAGATATCTGAATTAGGGCTATAATCAAACCGAGCCGATCCAGGCCTGTCTCCAGTTCGGCTCGTGGATTTTCAAGCCGAGACGAAATTTCTTTTGAGCCATATATACATACATACATATATATATATATGTATATATATACTAGTACAATGTCCGCGCGATGCAGCTGATAATAAAACAATTAGGCTAATGATTTTGTCTCGTAAAAAACTTAAACCATCTAATTTTTATGAAATCAACTCATTTAACTAAAAAATTATTATGATAAAATTCATAATTTAAAATGTCAAATATGATATGACAAAAGTGTGAAGAATTAATTTATTTGATTTGAGAGGGTTTTCTTTTATATGTATTAGATGACACTTTATTTTTTAAATGTATCAATTTGAGACAAACTAAAAAGTAAAAGAAAACCATTTAGTTTACGCCTCTTAAAGATTTGTTTGTTGTACTTTATATTTTAAAAGTTGTAAAACTCTTAATTTTAAAAGTTTTTGGTAAAAGACAATTGTATCCTTCCTATATTTATTATATAGTAGTATAGATTAAAAATCAAGCCGAGTCACGAGCCGAGCCAACGAGTCGAGCCATGAGCCGAGCTCAAGCTGAGCCAACCCTGGCTCCGGCTCGGCTCGTTTTTAACGAGCTTTTTTCGAGCCGAGCCTTTTTAAAGCTTTTTTCGAGAGAGTTTCGTGCAAATCTCGAGCCGCGAGCTTTTTGAGCAGTTCTAATCTAAATCACCGGATATCCACAAATAAACATCATGCAGTGTTAGAGACTATTACACGTTAAATGAAACTGAATCATTTTTAAAATTATTTATTTTTAAATAACATATTTTATATATTTTTAAGGTACTTTAAAACGGTTTAATAAATAAAACGTATAAGAATCGTATTATTTATCAGGTGAAATAAAATAATAATTATTATTTAATAAAATAGAAATTAAATTAATAAAATCTAAAAATGTGTCTTGTGTATATTGAAGAAACAGAATAACTGATTTTTGATAACTTAAACAGCTCACACATGTTTTATACAAATCTTTGTTTTTTATAGTGTGTGTATGTCTGTATTATTAATAAAAAAGATATTTACGACCTGTTTAGATTATTTATTTTATTTTTCCGCCCAGTTTCATTTTATTTTACCACACCACCCAAAAAAATAGAATTTTTTTTATCATTTTCAAACTTAATATTTTTAATCTGTTACTGATATAAACTATAAAGTGTAAACATCTTCATGGTATATAAAGAAAACTAGAAAAGGAACCCACGCGTTGCGGCATGGTAGCACGATTAATATTGCAATGTTGTGGTATGATTAAAAGAAACATATCAAACCGCGATTGGTCGGTTATAAAGAGTGAAACGTAAATAACAAACATTATTCTGTCGTATAAGCGTAAACATATAATGTGGCGTGTCTATGAAATTTCATTACGCAAATTGTGTCGTAGGTACATAAAACAGATGTATTGGATTACGACTTGGTTTTCGAAATTGAACCATATATATAAAAAACAGTTATATAGAGGTGAAATGTTATGTAGTTGGTGTAGGTGTCGGTCTTAGTATTCACGAACATATATTAAAAATCAACAAAGGAAAATTATTGTTAAAAATCATATCGTATATAATATATGAGATAAACTTTATATTTATAAAACATGCCGCCATGTTATATGCGGAAATAATGATAAGTTACATCGTTGTATATGTTAAAAAAATGTTAAGAAAAACAAAAACGATTAGAATATAGCTAAAAGATCATGCAGTTGTAAAATTTAGAATTACGAAACATGAAAACATATTCAAAAAAAGAGAGAATTACATATATCCCCCTCTTTTGAGATCTAATTACATATATACCCAACTGAAAATTTTAATTACATATATACTCAACTGAAAAAATTTAATTACATATATACCCAACTTTACTATTTTTAAACAATGTGACAAACATACCCATTTAGGAACCTTTGAATTCCAAACACACATATGTAAACCTCATACGCAAACACCAAATTCGTTCATCGTCCTCCCCCATACGACTGAAGTTTCGTCAATTAAAAATGAAAAAAAAAGACACGAAAAATGATAACAAAAAAGAAGCAAAAACACTAAAAAAGGAAAAAAAAACGTAAAATAAGGATATATTTGAAGAAAGGGTAAAATAGGTTTAATAATTTTTTTAAAGTAAGAGTAAAATAGTAATTTCTTAATTCATTTTAATTAAAATGTGCATATTTGATATTTTAGCATTAGAGAAGGGGATATATGTAATTAAAAATTTTGGATTGGGTTTATATGTAATAAATAAAATTTATATGGGGATATATGTAATTAAAATTTTGGATTGGTTATATATGTAATAAATGAAATTTATAGGAGGATATATCTTGGACGGCCCGAAGTTGATTTATATTTATACTGAAACGTAGTTATCAAAAGCACTATCTCTCAACATTGGCTCAGAACATAGAGAAATATTATATTTCAAAAGTACAAAAAAAGAAAATAATGAGGGAAAAAAAGAAAAAATAGAGAAAAAAAAAGGGAAAACGAATAAGAGGGGTAGGAGTCGAACCCAAGCCATCTGGATCCAATAGCCTAGTATATATGCAAGGAAAACCAACTCATCTGCCCATCATATGTTAATGTTTTCTGAAAGCAATGTGTAAAACCAATGATAATTTGTGTGAAAAAAAAACCCAAAAGCAAACGAATCATGAAGCAACACGCAAACAACCCTACCGACCTTTGGAATTGAGGTATAAGGTTTGTGTGAAAACAGGAAAAAAAAAAAAAAAAAAGCAAACGAATCATGAAGCAACACACAAACAAACCCACCGTCCTTTGGAATTGAGGTATAAGGAATGGGATGTGAAAACAGAAAAAACAAAAACAAAAGCAAACGAATCATGAAGCAACACGCAAACAACCCCACCGACCTTTGGAATTGAGGCATAAGAAATGGGATGTGGTGTTCACCGTACTCATTCCCACCACATCACTAATTTCAATATTGTCATCGACTTTCCACGCACAATCTAAGAAAAAATGAAGTTAGGAATTGTTCGGAAACTAATAACATTTGATTATCTATATAATATTATTATAGTATTATATTATAATCCTATAATAACAAATTAACAATAATATAGTATTAAAACATACGGGTCTTAGAGCATATACATGGCTTATGTTATATACATAGCCCGAATGTTAAAATACCACAAGTTAATTAACATCTAAAAAATTATAAACTTACTACAAGTTTTAGAGTGACCCACTAAATCAATTATAAAAAATACAAATATAAGTCATTTAATTATCTTTTTAGGCTTCATTTTTACCAGTCGCATAAGGCATCAAAATTCTCACAGGACAACCCTAATGACCTAATTACGAGTAGATTAGGTTGTGGTTCAAAGAAAAAAGCCAATTGTTTGTGGTTCAGTTGTAAGCAAGGTCGTCTCAAATATATATATGTATGGTGAATGCTTGCATAGAGATTATATTCTAAAGAGGGTCCAATTTTATTTTATTTTTTTCCAATTTGTTTAGGTACCATATACAAACTTCTGTGGCCATCTTAAAACGTAAAAATCCTAGAACTAATAGTTATAATATACTTTCCACCCGCATCATATTTTTTAAAACTAAACTTAACTTATATGTTAATTTTCTTTTAGTTACATGTATAAAGAATTATTTTACTATGATAATCCTTTTAAAAGTTCACAAACTTTGTTTAAAAATGCATTTTATTATGTATTCTAAGATCGAAACTCTATACGTTTGATAAAGCCTAGACAAAGTTAAATGCATAAATATCCGTAGTTACATGTAAAAAAATCCATCTTGAGTTTGTCACAATGAATGCTTTAAGCCTTTAACTCTTCTATCACATGCCAAATATATATAATACTAGGTTTTAAACCCGTGTGATACACAGGGTTTAGTAAAAAAATGATACAATTAAAACACATTTACAATTTACAAATATAAAGAAACAAATATTTTATAAAAAAAATTGTATATAACATTAAATGCTCAATCTCAATGGTTTTGTTTGGTTGGTTCATGCAGTAGCTACTTCAACTTTAAAATGAACTCACTCACCTTTTATGTTACGTAGAAGTAGCAAACTTGCTTAGCAATTCTAGTAAGTTAAAAATAATGAAACAAAGTAATTGATTTATACTAATTCTTAAGGTTAGATACTTTAATATTGAATGATTAAACATAATCAAATAGCAACAGACTACAACTTTATGCAAAATGTTCAAGCACATAGTCTCACCTTTTAATCAAATGTTTACTTTACTATGATAATCCTTTTAAAAGTTCACAGACTTTGTTTAAAAATGCATTTTATTCTGTATTCTAAGATCGAAACTCTATACGTTTGATAAAGCCTAGACAAAGTTACATGAAAATCCATAGTTACACGTAAAAAAATCCATCTTGAGTTTGTCACAATGAATGCTTTAAGCCTTTAACTCTTCTGTCACATGTCAAATATATATAATATATCTATTTATATTACTATATAACACATATTAGAGGGGCATAATAATAAATAGATTGAAGAATTTTACAACTATTATAACATATGGTACAACTTTTTAAATCTAACCAAATTTTTTTCTTTTTTCACTTTATTCCATATTGGTAATCTTAAAGATTTGAATTGAGATAGAGTGGCAATAAACCAAAATACCAATCAAAACAAATGAATCACTTCTAGATATTTTTTGGTATATTTGATCTTTGTTAAGAGTTAAAGTCATTTTTAATTAACTATCAAATTAAAAAAAAAATCGTTTTTGTTATGGTTATGACTCAAGACCAAACAATGGAAGCCTTTAAAATAACACAACTTAAATGTCGTGTTTCCTGTTGCGTCGTGCGGGTATGAATGGGCCTTCAATATGTAGGTACGAATGGGTCCATCATCACACGAAGAACCAAAGCTCGAGAACCGATGTTGTTTCAATGTACACCCTTTGAAGAAGCAATAAAACTACCAACTGAAGATGACGAAGATTGAGAGAAGGGTGAGGATGGCGCCACGTTTCGTTTCTTGACGACGTTATACTTCACCAAAAAATTGTATATAAGCTTGGATCTTGGGTGGTATTTTAATTCTCCTCTTGACAATGACCTAGGCATGGAAGGTTTGTACATGTATTTCAATAATTTTGGAGTAATTATATAAATTGTTTTTATATTTACTCATTTTATGGATGGCATCCTTTATTAAAAATGGTTTTAGAAAACATTTTTAAAATAGAAATTTGTAATGGATTACATCTTTTATATTACATAAATCGTACTTTAATTATATCACATAAATCGTTTTTTATATCAATGAAAAAGATGAAATCCATTATAAATTATTATTTTTAAAAATGATTTATGTAATTATTTACACTAGAACGATATCCGTAAATTGAGTAATTTACTCATAATTATAGGTTAAATATTTCCGTTTTATTTGAAAAAATTATAGCTAAAACTGTGTTCTATAAGCAGACAAGGTTCAAGTGTTCAACGGTGTATGTGTTAAAACCAATGTTTTCAGAACCGGACCGAACGTCAAAGCGGTTTCTTTACTGGTCAGAGGTCCGACCGGTCGAACCGGATTTAACTGGATGATTTTATAAACATTTTATAAATATATATATAGGATTAGGTTCAAGTAAAAAGGATTAAATTGGTGAGAAGGGTGAGAAGGATTGTGAAATTGACAAGTGGCGTTTCTTTAATTTAATAAAAAGGGTATTTTGGTCATTGTGTTTAAAATTTAAAATCATTGTGTTTAATGCTTCAGCTCATTGTGTTTAATTTTTTTTATTATTGTGTTTAATTTTTTTATATCATATATTGGTATTTTGTTATTGTTTTTATGCATTAAGTAATTGTTCTTATTTATTTTTTATGTTTTATGTATTAATAGTACATAATTGTGTTATTTCATCATTATGTTTTAAAACTAATAGGTTTAAAAAACATAATTTGTCTTTATTTTTTGAAAAATAAATTTTGGTCATTGTGTTTTATGTTTAGGTCATTGTATAATATATTCATCATTGTGTTTTATTTTTAGACGATTGTGTAATATACTCATCATTGTGTTCTTACATTCAGGTCATTGTGTAATATATTTATCATTGTGTTTTATTTTCAGAAAATTATGTAATATACTTATCATTGTGTCTTACGTTCGGGTCATTGTGTAATATATTCATCATTGTATTTATCTTTATATTGTGTAATATACGCATAATTGTGTTTTATGTTCAGGTCATTGTGTAATATACTCATTATTTTGTTTTACGTTCAGGTCATTGTGTAATATACGCATCATTATGTTTTACATTCAGTTCATTGTGTAATATGCTTATCATTGTGTTTTACGTTCAGGTCATTGTGTTATGTTTTTGACAATTTGATCATATCTTATCATTGTTTTTTATGTATTAGATAAATTTGTTGTTGTTTTATCATTATGATTTATACATAAAAACTACGTGATTGTATGGTTTCGCATTATTATTTTTAAAACTCATCATTTTATAAAAAAAATAGTAAGACACAATGACTAACAAAAAGATTCAATCACAAACAAAAAGACACAATAACAGATAAAAGACACAATGACGAATTGCAAAATATTAAAGATGAAGGAAAACGTAACTTTTTTTTTATTTTTTATATAACAATATTATACTCGTTTTAAAGATAAAAAAATGCTCGTTTTTTTGGTGTAGTTTTTTTTAAAAAAATGATATCGTATATAAAAGTTATGCCCGCTTAAAAAAATGGGGGGAACATGATAAAAAGTCAACAAAAGTGTCTATGACTAAAATACCCTTCCACTAACTTTCTTAATACAACTTTAATCTTAACCATTAAATTGTAGATCTAAGGCCTAAAATCCTTCTCACACTTCTCACAAATTTAACCTTTTTTACTATAACCTCACCCTATATATATATATATATATATATATATATAGAGGAAGGTTCATGAGAAAACTCCTTATTTTGAAGAAAACCAAGAAAACTCATACTAACCAATAAATTTTTTATTATAAGGATAGAAATGTTATAATACGCAAAATTTTTTTGAAAAAAATATGTAAATCATGAAATTACATATATGTAACTCAAAAAGTTTCGTGTGTCACTTATCAAGTTACATATATGTAATCAGTATGTGTAACATAGTGATTACATATATGTAATAACCTATAAATATTTATTTTTTATTTTTTTTCTTTTTTTTACATTTCTTATCTTATAATAAAAAGGAAATAGAAAAGAAAAAATGAAAAAAAAAATAATTGGTAATGATTGTGATTAGTTTTCTTAGTTTTCTTCAAAACGATGGTTTTCTTAGGAACCCTCCCATTATATATATATATATATATAAAATCAAAAAACAATTAAATAAAAAAAAAACCGGTTCAACTACCAGTTCGCCGGTTCGGATGGTTCACCCAAAACTCCTAATTGTGAGATTGGGTCTTACTAAAAGAAATCAACGAATGAAGCATGGCGATGAAAGCTCCGGTACCATAACTGTAAACTGTCAATTTCTATGTTTAATTGCATTATTTTGTGCAATTCATGTGATGGGTCTAATCACCGATTACTTTTGGGAGATCGTTATAAGCACACCCACCAACTGTTTGTTTATATGCTGGTCATACGCTTCAAATCTTGTGGTTCGATGGACTGATTCCGAGCTTGGAATTAATACAAAAGTTTGATAATCATATCATTTTGTGTTGCTCATTTGCAGAAACAAGAACTCGGTATGACCTAAGAAAAACAGAAGGGATTTTCTCTTCGAATTCGCATCAACTTAAAAGTTTTCTTGAAATTAAGATTCTTTTATCAGTTTTAGAATTTGGGTATTTGAAAATCAAATTAGTTATGAAATGTGTCAAGTTAACAGCCTGTTTTTCTTAAGTGGGCAGATGAGAAATTGCTGATTGGTGCTTCAGCTACATCATATGATGACTTGGATTCTTCCATTATCAGTGATCGTCCATCAGTCAGGTTTGAAATGCCTCCTCAATAACTTGTCATTTTGATTGAATTGTTTTAGTATAGGAGTAGTAATTATGTTGATTATTGTGTACTTGTATGCATTGTTAAGCTGCTTTCTGTTGTATGCTTGTATCTTATTTGTTTTTGAACATAAAAAGCTCTCAATCATCTTAATTTTGTAAGTTGAAGTGAGAACATGGATGACCCTTGAATCCCTTTCGACTGGGTTCACTTTTTATTTTTGAGTTTTGAAACTGAATGACTTATGGCTGCCATTTAATTCATTGAAATATATGTGTGAAAACAGCTTAATATACACAGAAATGAAGAATCTGTCGACAGATGATATAAACCAAGCAGAACATGTACAGAATCTAGTAAATCAAGGCTACATGGAGAAGATAATGGAGCTCAATTATAAACTTGCCATGGTATAACATTAATCACTAGTCACCATGCAATTTGATTCCTCAAATTTTATAATCATTTTATATGAAATGCAATGCTTCATTTCTTAAATAAAAATCTTAAAAATTAAAAATCTTAAAATTGTATTTCATGTGTTCCATTTGATTATAAGTTATAACAGATAAAACTTGCATATGTTGTTATTTGAAGGTGAAGAATATGGTGAGACCAGGTTGTTCTTATGAGGTACTGAACACCGCCTTATGTTGCATGTCATCACTTGTCACGATTCTCTCCAAAACGCCACAAAAACCTCACGCGTCACTCTGAACAACACCCTCTATGGTCATGATGCTTTTTAGTGTGTTTTGACTGTCATTATGTGATTTAGAAACATAATTCTGGTTGGGGTTGTTCATTATTGTACCATGTGTAATTTGAAAGCTGAGGTAGCTGTTTAGTTGTTCAAATGGTCAATGTAGTGTGTTGACTTGACGTCTATTGATTATTCATAGTTTTTGATGTTTTTTCCAATCAATTTAATGAGTTATGACCCAACTCTTAATGTGTAGTCTGCTAAAAAGTCTGATCAAATTAGTAAAATTTTCTCTAGTGGTTCATACCAATACAGGTGTTGACCATTGACCAATACTATGTTTGACTTTGAAAGAAATCAAATTGAATTTCTTTCCCGAAACAAAGGCTGTATGAATGATGAAATCATGTATAAAGTCACAAACTAATCCATTCTGCCACAAATGCAAAAATGGAACAAAGTAACAACATCAATCAGTTGAGATGCAACAATAGTACAATACCATCTGCGATCAGATGGTATTTATACATAAACAACCCACAAGAACCAAGAAATCAAATGTCAAAATTGATGTTTTTAAATAAAAGATTAACAACCATAAAAATCTTGATACATTTGTGTAACAGATCCATAATAACTAAAGAGAAACCGTACGTCTATAAAGCATCTCATCGTCGCTTTCATCTTCCTCATCAGATACCATTTGATTACCAGGTAAATCCAATTTCCCACCCATAACAAACAATGGTCCTTCAATCTCAGTTTCAACATAATCTGCATACAATCTTTCTTCAAATCTTTGATCACTACAGTTAAGAAACCAAGATAAAGAACTCCTAATCCCCTTATGCTGCAACCTCTGGTACCGCGGTTTAATTCTTGATTCAAGACCATAAGTGAAATATTCAGGAAACTCAACCAACTCTTTCAATGGCCTTCCCATTTCACTCTTGAAAAAGTAAAAACTATTTTTCATCAAACCAACCTGCAAAGCAAGCAACTGCGGGCATTTCACGATCATTTTGGCAGCATCTTCTACTGATATACCTCGCCCCAAAAGAAACTCAACTGGTTTCATTATCACATTTTGACCAAGACTGATTACTTGAGGCATTCTTTCAATCACACGCGCAAACCCTTCAGGGTCAATCTTTAGCTTTAAATTGAAAAAATATTGTTGTGTTGATAACTTAGCTTTCAAAGGGAGCCCAAGAATTTGTGGATATTGAGCAATAACAGAAGCTAACGCCTCCTTACGAACGCCAAAGCTCAGCAAACAGTCAACATTTGGTTTAACCATTTCTTCAAGGTCATAACCAATTACATACGCGCGCTTTTCAATCATTCTTGCCAACACCCTTTTTGGTAAACCTAACGAAACTAGATACTCAACTAACGGTTTGATCATAGTCCCAACTCTCATCCCCAAAAAGAATGGATATTGTGTCACCATGGGACCAATATCTCTTGGATTCACACCAATGCTCACCAAATATGCAACTGAAGTACTCATAGTCCCTTCTAATTTGAACCCTAACAGCTCAGGATACTTCATCAACACATACCCAATATCTTGTTTTTCGACATCTAACCCGCGAAGAAACCTAACCACGGGCACAAGCTCAACAACCACACTAGCATGAAGCACTTGTGGATACTTCTTCACAAACTCACCCATTTTTGACCTTTGAATCCCAACTTTCTCCAAGTATCCCAACACAGGAATGGTATTCTTTCTTACACTACAACCAAGCATCAATGGATATTCATTGATATCATCAATTGTTAACCCAATCTTCTGCAAGAATTCGACTCGCCCACGCATCATTTCGACTGTAGATGGTAATTCTACTTCCTCCAGCTCATCTGGGATTATGCCTATGCTTTTCAAGTAATCACAGATTATAACTCTTGAAACAAGTTTTTCTTTTCGGCCATGAACAACACCCCATGTGACAGTTGGCATTTCATATTCGGGGAATTTTGAGGTGGAATAGGGTTTAATCGAGGAAACCCTGAATTGGGGTTTCTGATAGGGCTTATGGGAATCAAATTGAGAAAATATGATATCTTTTAATTCGTTGGATAGAATTTGAATTGGATTTACGAGCAATGATTTGACGGAGGGTTTTCTTCGGAATAGAAAGATCATTTCGGCTAAAGAAGGTAAATTAGGGTTTATGAAATGGGGAAGAACTGAAGGATTTGCTGGTGTTTGAATTAGAATGCATAAATAGCTTGATTAGAGAAATGATACCAGCTTGAACACGTTGAGGATTACTTGATTTCTTCCATGGCTGGAATCGAAGAGGACTCTGTTTCTGGAATCGTTATGCGAGCTTGCAAAGTTGAAAACATAAAGTTATATGTTAATTTATGTCATGTAACGTTAATTTTTAATAATCCAATTATAAGTTTATAACATATTCACTCCACATAATTAGAGGTGCTCAAATCGGTTAACCGGTCGAAAACCGGTTTTGGAATAACCAAACCGGTTAACTGGTCAAAGGCTAGAAACCTGTTTTTTTTAATAACCGGTTTTTCAAGCTCAAAAACTGAAACCGTATAATAACCGAAACCGGTTAACCTTTAAATAACCAATTTTTTTGTGAGTTGGACCGGTTAACCGTTTATAAACCGTTTTGGTCTCTTGAAACCTCAAACCGGTCCTAAACCGCCGGTTTTTTGAAAAACCAATAACCAATTGCAATAACTGATACCGGTTTGATTAACCGGTTTTTTGTGCATCTCTACGCATAATGTCACATATTAGTTCAATCTCACCCTTCACTTATCATCATATTTGTGTAACAATCACTTTGCTTGCGTCATGCCCTTTTAATCCCCTTTCATCTTCTTTGGGTTATGGCCGGTAAAATGGACGGGTTAGGTAACGGGTCAAAATAGGTTCGGGTCAGGATGAGTGTTGGTTAGAACGAGTTTTAAGAAAAATAATTTAATGTCTAAATGGATTGTTTTTAAAAAACATCAATTATGTTTAACTTAAAGATGTATTATAAAGTAAGCAAATTGTTCATTTGAATAATTTTTAGCGATTTTCTTATCAAATATTGTAACACCCCGACCGATGGCGGAAACATCGGGGCGGCACGAAGTGTAGATTGTTCATAGCACAAGGTATAAAGTTGTAAATAGTTCATACATTTAATTCAAACATTCATTACATCTTTCAAATTATCAAACCCTAACTGTTACATCCTTCCAATTCTATTACATGGAACACAAATTAAATGTAAGCTAATCCAAGCTCATTAGTATAGCTAACTTGTCATTTCCACTTGAAACATGTTTAAAATCAAGTGTCAACTACGAATAGTTGGTGAGTTTCATAAGTTTGAATACTCACACCCAAAATATGTTTATAAAAATGTTATAAATGATGTCATATGTGAACACACAGCGTAATGAACATAGTTAAAATAAACTAGCAAGTAAAGCAGATCATCAATGTTAACAAATGATGTTTGACCAATGATTAGCACTACAAACAATGCTCAAAGCTAGCAAACTATCACCGCGGGCTTCCCCCGAAGGGTAAATCAAACAACGGTGGGATGGTCGGTCCAATAGATCTATCATAGTCACTAAATGTGTGTGATCAATGCCTATCCTTAACTAAAGTTCACAAACTATAAAGACATTAGCTAAGTTCACATGAAAATGTTTAGAAGTTAAGATAAATTCAAAGATAACATGTTTCACCCCAAAAGTTCAAAACAAGTAAAAGAGAGGCTATGAAGACTCACCTCTTGACGAGTTTGATAGATTTGCAATAGATAATCAAACAGTAGCTCAAGTTGTCCAACAAGTTTAATAACAACCTATATATAGTTCATTATATGTAAGTTCAAATAGTTATAGTTTATAACGAATTTCTAAAGTTTAGATAGGTCATAGAGTTCGTTTTTGTTTGATGATATAGTTGAATGTTTATTTTGTTTAAAGCAATAAAAGTTTTTTCTTATTTGTTTTATGGTACAAGCTTTACACTTAATTTTTAAGTATATATACTAATGTTGAAATATCTTTAAAATGAAATCCATTTAAATGCTTTAAAGATATTTAAATTTGTAATTGTTAAATAAGTTTAAAATAGTTTTTTTTTTTTTAAGAACGTTTAAATTAAAGAACCAATATTAAAAGATTTGTGGTTTAAATAATTTGTTGATAAATTTTATAATATCGTATCTAAATTAAATATTTTAAATTCTGTAAATTATCTTCTTAAAACAAAATATTAGTTATGTAACATTGAAAAGAAAATATATATGTATAAATCATTAGTATGTTAGGCTGTAAAACCAAACTATGAATTTTAAATAATGCTTTTAAATATCACTTGTTATAAGTTATTATTATCATTTTAAATGGTAAAAAAAACATAATTTATACTTAGTGGAGATATATAGAAATATATATATATATATATATCTGGGTAAAAAAAAATGAAATATATATTTAAGTATTTAATTAACGTAAATAATATGAGTTCTATATATGTTACTATTATTCTTATTTCTTTATTTTATTTTATTCTATATATATATATATATATATATATATATATATATATATATATATGTATATTTTATCAGAAAAAGAATATATTATCATTATTATACATCATGTCATGAATTTTAATTTATAAATATTTTATGTAAAAACAGAATTTAAAAAAAAAATAATTATAATTTAAAAGTTACAAAATAAATTCAAAACTTGGCCCAAAACCGGTTTGAATCCGGTTCGAACCCGTGACCATCTCTATGGAATGCATGCTTGTTAACCGGTTAATCTAAGGCCTCAGCCGCGTTTTTATTCCATTCGTAATAATTTTAACATGAACTGAACGTTCTCCCCATTTCAGTTTATGAAACAAAAGAACCCTAATTCTTATTTCAGTCGATTTCAGTCAAATCCTTATCTGATCGTCAAGAAAACTATAGGGCTTTTGTTATAGATGAAAATACGAATCAAATGGTATACATAACACTAACCTTTGTTTGTGAAGTTAGCGATATCGATTGATGGTTTAGAGAGGGTCTCGACCGAGCAGTTTTGGCTTCCAATCGTGATTATTTCAAGTTGTAATCTGTTATGGTGCGCACAGAAACTTTCGTGATGATCAAAGTGAATTGTGTGTTAGTTTAATTTGATTTATATACACGTTTGGTTGGGTTTCGATTAACACGTTTTTCATTAGTATTTTTGGTAATGGTTTTGATTTATCCGGACATTATTTTGATTAATTGTTGATTGGAAAGAGTTAACGCGCTCAATCCCTTCCTAAAATAGGTCTTGACTGATTTAATAATGTATAGGTGAGCTGTACACGAAAACGGGTCAGAAATGGGTTTGGATCGGGTATTATTGTCTGATGGGTGAAGAAGAAAACAAGTTTTGAGGGTTTTACAGAAACAGTCCCTCAAGGTTTTCTTATGTTATTCATTTTCAGTTTTTGGCAAATTTTACCCTCAACTTTATTAAAACCATGATTTTTTTAATTTGTTATAGTTTGGTTTAATTTATTTAACTCTATAAAACTAATATAACTAAATTAGTTATATTTTTATGATATTTTAAATTAAAACAAAGTTATTTATTATATTTCTTTAAAGTTTATAATTAACGTATTTAAAAATCTTATAAGGGTTTTATTTTAATAAAATGTTTTGTGATTAAAATTTTTATAATAAAAATGTTATATTATTATTATTAAGTTATCTATTTAAAAATAGGTTCTAAGTCTTATAATATTAATTGTAAAACTATAACTAAACTTTAAGAATATGTTTCTTTTATTTCACTATCTTGTATATTTTTTTTATAACGTCATAAATAATTTATTAAATATAATTATTTATTACAAATTACAGGAATGTTACAAATATGTTATATTAATTATTCTTAAATGTTTGAATCCATTACATTTGCATACTTTTTAAATTACCCATCTTGACCCGCATTGTGTTTAAGTGTTATACATCTCAACTCATTCAATATTATGATGTTACACATTTCAACCTATTATACTACAATTTTACCCAACTAACACATTTTCTTTAACATGGGTAAAAATTGTCGCATTTATTTTGGGTCATGTTTCTTTATCTCATAACAACCTCATGCTTTGACTATCACGTCACTCACACCAGGTGGGTAACCGATACACATGCACAAGGGCATGACCCTTCACTCGAGCTATCACACCCCAATTTCATAGTCTAATATATATCTTTCATTTTTTTTAATTAAAATCAACATTATTTAATTAAAAAAATAATTTCATGTCTTCTAAAAGAGTGTATCCTTGACTTGGCTTTGTTTAACGTAGGGTACAACAAAAGATCATATATAACATATGAAGAAAGTTTGGAGGAAAACTGCTTCAACATGGTGTTATTAGAATTAGTTAGTTATATTCTAAATTATTAAAATTCAATAGAACAAGATGTAGTTATAGATGTAAATGAATCAAACGTTAGATAAAATGTTTTTGAACCATTTGATGAAAAGTTCATTGATATTTGTTTATTTAATAAACGAAAAACATGGATACAAAATATAGCCTGGTTGTAGTTCGTTTATTTAGCTATACGAGCGTGACTACATGTTCGAACATATGTCGTGAACATTTGATATTGTGTTCGTTCAAGTTCCTTTATGTTTATTTAGTATGTTTATTTGTTAAAGATTTATACCATAAACTTTTAATTTTAAATTTATTATCATAAAATTTAACTAAAAATCTAATCATTTGAAATTTTGTTTTGATAAAAAATAGCAATTTGAAATTTAGATATTTGAAATATTAGTTTTGGGGTAATTAATTATGATTACCATTTCTATCTTTTATTATATCTTTTTAAAATATATCTTTTATTATATTTTAAAAAGATAATTATATTTTTTTATATATTATATCATAAGTTTAACTTTATATTTATATAAGTCGATTATGTTTAATGTTTAATATTAAAAATATTGATTTTTACTTTTAAATATATGCTCATTTGCGTTTGTAAATAAGTTTAGTTCTTTAGTAAACGAACATGAACAAAAATTTTCATTCGGCTAATATATGTAAACATCTTAAAAGTTAAACAAACATATATAAACAAGAGTTCGTTCTATTCATTTACAACTTTAGCCGTAGTTACAACCTCTAACTTTGAGACTCAGTGTTTGAAAACTTTAGTTATAAACTTTAATCTTAAATCTGATGGTTTTAATCTACACAAAGAACTATAGCATTAGGAAAATAAAACTAGAAAATGTGTTTACAAATTATAAGCAGTTAAAATACCTCTGATTATGTATCTATACCAATTGATACAGCCAAATGCGACCGAATTAATTAATTACTAAACTAAATAAGTGTAACCAATTGCCATAGGCCCATAGGTAACTTATGAAGAATACAATAGTCAATAGTGTTATGGGTTGGATTTATATAAGATGCCATTAAAAACCAATTTCAGATACACATAAAAAAAATTAAGTTATTGGTAATCTTTTTAGCGATAACTTCTGCCTCATTAAAAATTTTGAAAAAGTAATCTTTAACATTATAAAAATGTTTTTGCAACTTTAGCCACAGCTTATATAGGTGAATCCACAAAGGGTCACCATTAACTAGTTTTCTAAATAGTCTTTTTTTAGTAAGGTCTATTATTAGTAATATCTCAATTTTGAAAATTTTTTAAAATTCAACCATCAACTTTATAAGATATTATTTTAACCTTTTCAGGTTTCTTAAATTTAAAAATTATCTTTTGTTGTATATATAATTTGATTTTTCTTCAATAACTTTAATTTGTTAATAAAGGAATATAATAATAATCATTGCTATATTAACTGACGGTAACGTACTAGTACCGTAAAAAAGGAGACCAATACTAACTAAAGTTTCACCGGCACCTTATATAACTATTTTTTATATATATTTCAATTCCCATAATTAATCACCAAAATCTCATACATTTCTTATTTTTACCTATATTAAATTACTGAGATGATTCTTTTGGTTTGCTAGTATTTCACTCTTAGTCTCTAAATTTCATAAATTACTCATATGGTCCCAAAATTTTGACATTTGTAACACATATAGTCCTTATGTGAGGTAATTTGGTCAATTATGTTAGGTTAATTTGGTGACATAAGGACTATATGTGGTACAAATGTCAAAAGTTTGGAACCATATGGGTAATTTATGAAATCTAGGAACCAAGAGTGAAATACTAGCAAACCACGGGGACCAAGAGTGAAATACTAGCAAACCACATGAATCATATCGGTAATTTACTCTTTTACCTAATCATGTTAATATCACTAACACGACACGCATAACGAAGATAGCAGACACACTACATCATGAATATCGCTTTTAACGTTTTTTTTTATATTTTTTCTATTAAAATTATTTTTCAAAAAATTGTATATATACTACAACATTCATAATAATAATAGCATTTTATATTTACGTTTCAACCTTAAAAACCGATGTCAGTTTTGGTCATGACTCTTGCTTGTAATTACTAGTCATTATAATAAAATAAATAAATTGGATGAATGATCAACAACTCCAATAAAAAAAAAAGTAAATAAAAATATAGCATAACAATGACTTATGACATCATCAACAAGGCCACAACATTTAATATCTTATTTAGGAAGGGTGATGCCACATATACTAAAATTACCAACATGCATGTTTTCGCTAATCGATCCAAATATTAAGACCGTAACATGCTAACCATCATACATCACATTATTTCACAAAATAAAAAGAAATTCCATACGATAATATATGTTGGACATACGACATCATCAACATAGCTAAATATTAAATGCAACTTTATTCGATTTTCAGACCTACCATCTTCATTTAGAAACTTTAATAACTCTCCCGACACAGTTGTCTCTGGGTCGTGGATGAGGCAGGTACCTCACCCCACAAGTTGGATTTTCCCTTTCAACTCTGTAACATAATATCAAACATCGTTACCACGTGTCGAATCTTTATAATTAACTCATTCTGTAAGGTGTTACTTATATTGACTTGTATTGTTTAAGGTGTTACTCATCTTAATTTATTTTATTTTATGTTATGATGCTACACATTTTAACCCAAAATACAATAATTACTCACCCAAATCAACCGATTTATCTTATTTTAGGTGAATATTGCTAGCTCTAGTATTTTCTAAATGAAACAAATAAACTAAGTCAAAGCAAGTTAGTTTTGTTTGTAAAGGAGCAGAGTTTGAGCTTAAGTTTGTTAATGCTTTATGTTAAAATGAAATAAGTTTAAAGTTGGTGTCACACCAATTTATAATTGTAATAAATGGCATAATATTTAGTCAAAAGATTAACTCTAAATTAGCATGTGTCATATGATGAAAATCTTGCTTAATTCCCAGGATTGTCTCCTAAGAAATAAGAAAATTTAATTTTTCAAGTAAAACACAAGACCTTAGACCGTGTGCAATGATCAAGCCGTTGGAGCAGCGGGGTGCCAAAAACAGGCGTGGGTGAGCGGGAACTTCCCCCCCTCCCCCGGTGGCTTCCAAAACTTGATCCCAACGATGCCCGCTTTCTCCTCTTGTACAAGATTGGTGGGAAAGGTTTTTCTAGCGAGGATGTGGTGTGGTAATGATGTGGCATAATGAGGAAGATCTTTTACATTGGGGTGACCACTGTGAGATTTTAATGTTTTCAGTGAGATGATGATGTGAGTAACATATCGGTGGAGAAGGATTTCAGTGGGGTGACCACTACACATAGTCTTAGATTTGTAAGACTGATAATTTGATATTGTTGCTGCCCTTAAGAATAAATATTGGTTTACATCAATGTTGTCAGAACCGAACCGGGAACCAGGAGGTCGACCGGCCCAAAAACAACATGCGAACCGCCCTCAAGGGAACCGGCCGGTTGAGCCGGTTCACCAGTCGGACCGGATTTCAATTTCTTTTTAATTTTTTAACTAAAATCCAAAAAATTAAACATTAAATTCAATCCTTGTATTTTTTTAACATGATTATGTGTTTTTGAACATTAATTATGCTTATTTAAACGTGTTTATAATTCTATAATTTTTTTGGAATTTTTTATATATTATGTTATCCGGTTCTTAAATCCGGTCCGACCAGTAACCAGTAAGGTGTCTGGTTCGACGTCCAGTCCGGTTATGAAAACATTGGTTTACAATGAAGGCAATGAGCCAATGATTCAAACATAATTGACTTTCAGGTCAAACATAGTTTACTCTTAGAAAATCAGTAATATTTGACCCAAAAAGTCAAACTCATTCTTTAATAGTGAAACTTACTTGTATTTCAGGAGAAAATGGTGCAGAAAGATAGAAATCTCCAGCTTGGCAAGGTCATTTCCAGGGCAAAGTCTGCTTCCTCCTCCAAATGGAAGGAAAGTTCCTGGCTTTGGGACATATCCCTGGTCAACATGCTCATATTAGTCAAATGTACAACTCATAAAGCCATTGGTACAAGGAAGAGTACACTTACATCCCATCTTGAAGGATTAAACTCTTTGGGCTGGGGATAGTTATCAGGACTATGGTGGACACCTCTATACCAAAGCAAGATCTTCCATCCCTTAGGAATCACATAACCTAAAACCACACATGTTTATATATAAGACACAAGTTAACAATGAGTTTTAGTAGGGCACAAACCGGGTTTTTTCATCAATCCGGTTCAAGTTAGGACCCGGTTCGGGAGAAGGAAATGTCAAACCTGGAGGAACCCGTTTGGATGGGTTAAACCGGTTTGAGTAGAACCCAGTTCAACAAACCAGTTAAAAAAAATTTTTTTGACAAAATTAACAATAAACTTAAATAAAAACGTTCATTAATTGAGAAAAGAATACATCATAATGAACACGTTAAAAAAACATAAATTAAAATACATAAACAATTAAAATAAACCGAAATTGTAAAACATAATAATTAACATGGTTGTAAAAATCCTCGACTAGGCCGATTAATCGTTAGTCCCCTAAGGCCGACTAGGCCCGACTATCCGATTAAGCCGATTAGTTGGCCGATTAATCCCTAGTCCCCACCCCACCGACCGACTAGCGATTTCTACAACATCGATAATTAAATACATTTTGGAAAAAAAAGGCTATTTTTGGGAAAAAAGGTCAAATGCGAACTAGCCGTTAGAACTGGTTTTCAAACCGGTTTGGGAAATCGGTTTAGGAACCGAACCGATTCAGGTCGGTTTACAAACTGCTTTTAATAGTAAAATTTGGAATTGTGCCAAACTGACAGTTCGGGCCGGTTTGGCTGAAACCGGTTTTTATTCGAAAGTGGACCGGTATGTAAACCGGCAAACCGGTTTGAGAACCCGAAACGTTTTTTTGTACAACTCTAAAGAGTTCCTAAGGGCTACCCTCTATTAAGGATATAAGATGTGTTCTAACTTCTAAGAAACAATAATGAAGTAATTTAGATAGTTACAGATCGAGTTAAAAACTGAACCTTTGAACTCAACGTCTTTCTTGGCTTCTCGAAACGTCATGAACGAAAACGAAACCACACGAAGTGTTTCATCGATCACCTTCGAGAGATACTCCATCTGCCGGTACTCGTTTAGGGTCAACCCGTTTTGGCCCGGTGGCATATTCTTAGCGATCCTCTCTTGTTCTTCCTTAGCAGTTTTGAAAACTTCTGGGTGTGCTTGGAGAAAGATGGTAGCCCACATTGTGATGTGCCCTGATGATTCATGACCCGCGTTTAAGTACGCGATCAACGTGTCGATGATTTCCTCGTTGTCTAGTCGTCTTCCGTTATCGTCTTCACATTCGAGAAGAAGATCAAGCATGTCCTTTCTGGTAATCCCTTGAGGCTTTTCTCGTTTCTTCCTACGGTCGTTTATTACTTTATCCATAATCTTTGCTAGTCTCCATCTTGCCTGAAAATAAGTAGTTATTAGGGCTGACCAAAAAGCTCAAAACTCGGATTCGGCTCGTAGCTTATTCGGAAAAAGTTCGGCTTGGAAAAAACTCGTTTGTAACCGAGCCGAACCGAGCCAGCTCGTTTTGTAACCGAGCCGAGTCCGAGCCAGGGCTGGCTCGGATCGTAGCTCACTCGTTGCTCGGCTCGTTTGTACAACATAATATACTAAAATATAATACTATAGAGTTACTTTCAATAATAAATATACTTTAGTGTTATTTTGTAATTATGTTAAAAAAATAAAAACAAAAAATAAAATAAAAGAGGACGTAAATACGAAATGAATCTCAATTTTCACGTGCTCCACTAATCCCTAATTTCTAAATCATATTCTTAATTCCTAGTTTCACATATTCACGCATCTTCTCTTATGTAAATACCGAGCCAAAAACGAACCGAGCCGAGTTGAGGTGAATGCAATTCAAATATTAAATTTCTTATGTAAAAACCGAGGTAAAAACGAACCGAGCCAAGTTGATGTGAATGCAATTCAAATATTAAATTTCTTATATAAAAACCGAGCTAAAAACGAGCTGAGTCCGAGCCAAGATTTCAGGCTTGGTTTACAATCCGAGCCGAGCCGAGTCAGGCTCGGTTTAAATCCGAGTCGAGTCCGAGCTGACCTTTGGCTCGGCTCGGTTTGGCTCGTGAACACCCCTAGTAGTCATTAGGGGTGTTAATTTATAATCGTGTTTGCGTTAGTTTCGGGTTGAACCCATTAACACGTTTCATGAAACATGTCATGTTCGGGTTAACTTGTAAACAAGTTAGACCTAAAGGTGCTAGTAACGAACCTTAATGGCTTCATAGTATGCAAAACCCGGGAAATTGATAGCCATGGCTCTAAGGCCAAAGTTAAGGATTGTGCACTCTCTCTCCAAATCCTCCATCATGTGTTCAATCTCCGAGCTCAGGAAAATGTACATGATTATTTTGAAAGTTAGCCTTCGGAGTTCGGTTAGGAACTCGATCCGGCCCATTTGGGACCAGCTTTCCAATGCCGCGATGACATTGGTCTCAATATATGGGATGTATATAGACAAGGCTTCGTGACCATTGATCGGTGTTTTCGTCAACCTACGAAGCCTTTTGTGTTCTTCATAAGAGATTCCAATGAAAGATTTTCTTCCCGCGATTGCAATCGTGGATGCAGGCCACCCATGCTTGAACGTATCGTCGTCCAACAACACTTTTCGGACCACTTCGGGTACGGTCACGATGATGCTAGGACTACCGAACATCATTGACTTGTAAATACCGGTTGGCCCGTAACTACAATTTTTAAAACAAAACGTGTTATTTCATAAAAAAAATAATAATAAGCAGCTTCATTACGTTAAATTGATGAGTTAAAGATTATGAATTATGAAACTTTAAGAATACCCCTGTTAAATTTCCAATTAAATTAAAATAAGAATATACTAGAGGTCGGGTTAATATGATGCATATTACTCTCACTTATTTATTTTTTTTTCATTATTTTTTTAATACAAAAAAAAAATATTATCATAAGGTTATATTAATTTGTAAGCGTATACCGATAACGTGTCCTTACTTCAATATATTCTTGGTCCATTTATAAACCCGATGAATAAAAAAACTTATCTAATAATCAAGTGGGGTATCTTTTTGGTCGATCCATTTTGATGGATCAATATTTGTAATCCCATGTTTAGTGCCACAGGTGAAATCATTCTTCAATTTTTGCGTTTTAAGCTATTTAATTAATATTCATTATAATATTCTCTCTATAAATATAAAATAAATAGACCTTTTATTTTGTTTTAGTTATATTTTTTAAAATCATTGGAGCACCTTCTTAATATGAACCTTTCAATTGATGGAATCTGTCACCATCCATGAGATCACATAGTGGATAGAGATTTTTATTTGATCGATAGTATTTGTTACTTTTAAAGTATTTCAAACTAAATTACATTTATCAGATTCGATTCGAGTCTGTAACCTAGTAATCTTAAAGTTAATACATCTAACAAATAAGTCTGGACATATAGTGTGAGGGATATGTTGAGTCATGGGACTAACTCACATGAGTGAAAATATATAAGGAGAGTAGGTCTTTGCATTTGTAAAAAATTATTAATGGCCATCTAAACACTTTTGATTGTTTCTAAAACATGTATTAAGTGTTAGGCTTGATTCAACCTTTTGAGTTCCTATTAAAGTCTAGGGCCAAACGATTATTGTTAAATTTATGTATGACCAAAAAGTACTTCGTTATCATAAAGAAAAGTTGTATATAATGATACACATTACTATAATTGAGCTAATTTATTACAAGTGAACCACATAAGCAAAATAGAACAAAATATGTGTAAAGAATGTTTTAACTTCTAAATCTTAAACTCAGTTTTTTCTCAAACTTTCTTAAGTATAAACAACACTAATATGGAGTGGGGTCTTTACATTTGTAAAAAAACAAATTAATGGACGTCTAAAATGCTCAACCTTTTTTGAAACACGTATTTAATATATGTGCCGACTTAACCGTTTTGAGTTTATAGACGAAATTAAAGTCTGAGGCCTTAAATTTATGTGTGACCAAAAAATTTTGTTATAAAAAAGACTGGTTGCATTGTATAAGCTGAATAAACAAAATACTTGTAATGAATGTTTTAAGTTATAATAATCATCTTTTGTATAAAAATTACGGATTACTAATTTTAGCCCATTAAATAATAAGAATTTCCAATTAAACCACAAATATCAACTTATCTTAAAACAGTTAGTTGATAGTGGTTATTACTTATATCAAATCTCTAGTAGTTCGTTTATGTTTTACTCATTATCAATTATTACTGATTTGCTGATGAATAAATTGTATATATTTCTATATCAAAAGAGTTGTGCTAATTGCACCCGCAATTACACATTCAGTCACATTAATTGCTACATGACATTAATGATTATTAATCATTAAAACTAACCTAATCAATTATTATTTATTAAATATTTAACTTATTATATATTTAATCATTATTTTATATATTATTATACATCAACAAATAAATAACAAGCTATTTATTTAAATTAAATAAGCAATAGCCATTTTATACTTAAAAATATAACTAATTTAGTATATTTGTAACAATGAAATTTAATAATTAATTAAAAAAATTAATTTATACCTTCATATTCAACAAGTTTTGTAATCTAATCTTCATAAAAACTGACTTGATTAAAATAGATTTCCCCTCAATTAGTTTTTTTATTAATTATTAAATTTAATCAAATTATAAATTAGTTTTTTATTAATTATTAAATTTTAATTATTTCAAAACTTGCTAAATTAGTAATTTTTAAATATATCAATGGCTATTTGTTTAATTTAAATAAATGGTTGTCTTTGGTCTATTTATATCTAGAACTATATAAATTAATGATTAAGTAATACATACATAGATATAGGGGCGGCAATTCTTGACACGACCCGCAACACGACCCGAACACGACACGGAAATAATCAAGTAATGGGTTGACAAGTATAACTCGTTTATTAATCAGGTCAGGTTCGGGTTGACCCATTAACCCGTTTAAGATTTCAAAATTATTTTTTTTATATTTTTTCTTTCTTGAAACATATATTTAGTTATTTTTGTTTTGATTATTTACCATACTTTAATTGATCGAGTAACAAAATTTATATTTTATGATATGCATAATTATGTTTAGTTATAATCATATTAATTTTTTGTTAAAATAATATAATAATTATTTGTTACTTATACACACCTACTAAACACGTTATTATTGACTTGTTTTCAACCAACAATCAATTACAATATGTAAATTTATTTAATTAATTTATATAAACGGGTTATACTGGTCATATTCGGGTTGACCCGAATTTATGTCAATCGGGGTTAGGGTTGAAAACTTTGACACGAATAAATATATGGGTCAGGTTCGGGTTGCAAAATTCAACCCGCCAACCTGTTAACCCGCTAACCCGTCAACCCGACACGATTGACACCCCTACATAGATATAACCAAGGGCTTCTAGCCTAATGGTTACCCTTTGGCTTTTCTGTGGGAGGTCACGGGTTCAAATATCTCTTAAGGCGAAATAGGGGTCCTTGGAAGGTCAGGGGGTTTTCCGATGTGGTTTTCTCCTGTGGTGTTTGTGGTGTCTCAACGGAGATCATGGTAATAGACTTTGGTAACGTGGCCTGGGAATCAGTAGTTCACACGTTGAGATCAAATGTCGTTCAAAAAAAAGTTATACATAGATATGTAATTAATAATAAATGATTAAGCTAGTTTTAAGGATATGTAATAATTAATAATAAATGATTAAGCTAGTTTTAAGGATATGTAATAATTAATGATATTTAACAATTAATGAACACATATTATTGGATAACTAAGTCAAAATAATTAATTAATAAAGCAGGTTGATGTAATTATCAAATAGAATTACTTACCGTGTCAAAAACCATAAAGGAAATTTTAAGGGTCCAAGTAAAAAAAAAAATCTAGACAAATGACTTCTTTTTAAGGCCACAGAGCCACCCGATTATGAGTCCTTTTCCTAGCTAAGGCCACTCGGAGTCGTACCACCTTTCCTCACTTTTCCCCGTTGTCACATCAGCGCCACATCAGCTTTCTTCACTTTTCCCCATTTTGCATGGTGTCGTCCCACTTTTCCCCACATCACTTTTCCTCACATCACTTTTCCTCACTTTTCCCCACATATTTTTTCCCTCCAACGGTCCTTTTTTCATTCCCTACTTTCGGCCTCATTCGGTGAGCACACCCCGATTTCCCCCACCCCATTTCCGGGGGGGCGGTGTTCCCATCCTTTCCCGGATTGGTGAAAGCCTCCCCGGCTCTTCCCATTACCCCACTCCGAGTGGCCTAACTAAAACCGTTTTGTATTTTCGGACATTGTATTTGGTGTCTGTATGTATCTTTGCTGGTACCTTTTGGCTTTCCAAATGGAGGTCATGGGTTCAAATCCTTACAAATGTGAAATAATGGTTCTTGAAAATCATTGATTCACACATTGAGATTAAATGATGTTAAAAAAATGTATCTTTGCTAGTGATCTATTTGTTCTTTAGCATTTTGCTGGCTCAAAAGGTTTTAATGAAGTTTGCCGTTCAAAAAAAAAAAAAGCTAAATAAAACCTTTTCTTCTTGTTTTTTCTGTATTTTTTTATTCTAGTTCGTTAGGCTACTTATTTATTACTTGTTCATAAATGATAAATCCACCTACTCATCCACTATCACCCCCTCTATTCCTCTAATAAAGTTCACATTATTTAATGCCCACAATCATCCGTGATTTATTGTTTGTTGTTTTTATCGATATTTTATTTTTTTATTGTTTTGAAACTATCAAATAAATTTAATGTTCACATGATTGCATAGTTTAACTAATTTTTTTTAACAGCTAAACGAGTCCTCGGACCCAACAACCCACGCGCTGCGACCACAGATCGATACCAACTTCCGGAAACATTTAAAGCCAGGCGTTGGCGAATGCCGAATCGAGAAACCGTCACACCATGTAGGAGGAAACTCACACTGAGAAAACCCCCTAGCTCACCCATAACATTTTTTTGCTCTAGGCGAGACTCGAACCCAAGACCCCGCATTACTGGTGGCCAAAGAGTGCCACTAGGCGATTTTTTAACAACCAAATTACACTTCATAGCAATGCTTTTAAAACCGAACCAGACATTTGTAACAGCTTTTTCACTGGTTAGCGATTGAAACGCCCGGTTTCGCAGTTGAACTGTTAGTTGCCGGTGGAACTACTTGATTTCTTCAAAAACGATTATAAGCACATAGCCGGACCGCTAAACTAGTCTGACTAGCTAGTCCGATATATGTTTAAAAACATTACTTCGTAGCTTAAATGAATCACTCATATCCAACAAACCATGTGATGCAACCATAGTTTGCTACTAACTTTTGGTGTCAAAAGCCAATGTGTTGGCAGGTGTTTTATCTGAGCAAATCCACCTGTCCTCGAGAGGAAACGTGCTATTCAGAGAACCCCATACCGACCCCCTTAGAGGGGATTTGAACTCATTAATTTATATAACCTATGTCTTATGAAAATCGTGTAATCTAAGCTAGCTATTTTGATGATTAGTCTTTAGAAAATCATCAAGCTAGGAAATAACAAAAGTAAAAAAAATATTATTGTTTAAAAAAAAATACATTTAAAATTTTTCCTATAAAATTACCCATTCTCCTAACTCTGACAATGCAGATATAAAGTAGAAAACAATTTAAACTTAAACTTAAAAAACTTATAACAAATTAAATATTCAAATCGTATATTTTTTAAAGTTCTTAAATCTTTTATTATAAATTTTCATTGTATATTTGTATCCAAATGTTTATTGTCCTAGGGGTTTAGACCCTGCTTCGTAAGGTAACCAATTGTTAATAAACTGTGACACATAAAATTGAGACAATTAACCGTAGCCTATGCATATATATTAAATAAAAACCTAACCAAAAATCTAAATATCAAGATTTTAGTTAAGGAACAAATCAACACCGTATGAAAAATCATAAAACCAGCCAAATACCAGAAAATGCGAGCTTCGAATTTACGCCACACAAAACCATCAAACGACAAACTACATATATAAGGAGCTCGCATTGTAGCTTACAAAAAAAGTAAAAAAGAAAATAAAAAATAAAAAAAGTTTTAGCTAAAGCAAGTTGGCTATATGTATTTAAAAGATTGTGAATACTCTATATTGTAATATAAAAATTAAAAAAAAGTAATTCAATTATAATAAAAATATAAGAATAGTCAAAAGTCACCCCGTGAGACATCATGTTAAAAAAGTTCATTACGTATGTTATGTCACTAACATTAATGTGATTAAAAAAAAGAAGAAGAAGAAGAAGAAACCTTAAAGTTATTATGATTTAATTAGTTATAGTCATCAACACATAAATAAAAAACAATAATAGTCGGTGTTGGATTTTTTTTTTTCACAATACAAGCATGTTACAGTTAGTTAATATGACACACTCTCATAAATTTTTTTAGTTAAATAAACAAATGTTATTTAACAAATATCAAATTATCTGCATTTTAGAAAATAAACTCAAATTCTAAAAACTTAAAAATATAAGACTGGTAATTTACAAAGTTCAAAAATTAGTTTAAAAGTTTTTAAAGTCAAAGAGGTAAGTCAAATTGCCTCACCGACACTTTAAATTAAGTTATTATACAAGTAGTTTATGAAATATGTATTATACAGAGTTGTATAAAAATAAATTTTAAAAAGTATTCATTGATAAAAAATAAATATACAACTAACAATAATTTGTAATGTAATTAAAAAAAGAAAAAAAATTACAATTTATGAATCTCTAAATATTTTTTTTAAACTATACAAATGAGATTTAAAATTTTAAAATTATGAAATTATTGATTGAAAATAGAAAGTTTGAAATTATTGATTTTCATTAATATTAAAAAAATTAAATATTCATTTTTTTAATTTAGAAGTTTGATTTGATTGTATTAAATGAAATTAATTTTTATATTTATCATATGTATCATGTGAATGGCCTAAAAGTGTTTTATAATAATAATGTGATATGAATAGGCTATATAGACGACAAATGATATATTTTTATTTCTTTTATTATATAACATAGATATAATTAGATTTTATATATACAAACAAAATAGCAAAAATTGAAAAACAATAATAATAATGAGCAGCACGCAACTTGAGCTCTCAAATCACTATTACTTAATTACTATTTAATTATACGAATTGTATTTTAAAAATATTGATTAATAATTCGTATATGTAATGAAAAATTGTTTCTAATTTTAAATGTTTAGGAGCATATAGAAGACACGTGAACTAACATAGTCGGTTTCTAAAAGCAACCGAGTTGGTAGTCTTTAAGGAAAATCATCCTAAATGCATGTTTGGGATTCCATTTTAAACTAACTTAATAACTTATTAGCTTCATGTCAATGTGGGACTAGCCCACTTGGTAGAGGCATTGCCTCTTAGAAAGAGGTCTTGGGTTCAAATCCAAGCAAGTGTGGAATATTGGGTGTAGTGTAAGAGTAGGAGTATGATAATATGGCTATTCAAAAAAAACTTATTAGCCTTATGAAAAAGTCAATAAGTTAAAAAGATGTTTGGTAATGTCAAAAGGACTTTTTGTTTTAACTTTTTGATTAAGGTTAAAAAGTTGTTTTTAAAAAGCTATAATTTGTAGCTTTTAGAATGACTTTTTAACTTTTTGACATAATAAGCTAAAAACTAAGCCCAACACTTTTTTAAAAATTAATCTAAACAACGTATTGACTTTTTGACTATTACATATCAAAAATTAATCCAAACACTTTTTTAAAAACTTTATTTCAAAAACACATAATTTAATAGGTACTTTTGACAAAAGGTCCTTTTAAACTTATATAAGCAATTACAAACATGTCCTAAGTGAGAATTGAATTCGAGACCTCTACGTTGTCTCCTTTTCACTTTAACCACCACATCACTCTCTTGAAGGTCTGGGAAGCAATAAAAAAATCCAATTTTTTGAACAGAATAAACAAATCCAATAGCAAACAAAGATTTTGAAAGCGACATTTTAAAATAAAATAAAATAAAAATAAAAATAAAAATAAAAATAAAAAAAAGAGGAGGTTCGGTGAATATACTCGACTCGAATTTCCATCATATCCCACCTTTAAATACATTATTTAAAAACAAGTTGTCTGTGACATGCTTAAAATAGCTTGGTTATAATCTGTTTGCATGTAATCAGCAAAACTAGTTTGACTCGGTTTGTAAACGAGTCAAGGTAAAATAACTCGAATTGTGTTGGCTTACTCATTTTAGTCTTTTTAATTGTATTATTAGTTTTAATAAATTAAGATAACATATAAAACCAATAGCTTTTGTTACATTAGTATGCTTTAAAAGCCAAAATTAATTTATTAAAATTAATTTATTTTTAAAAACAATCTCACAAACATGTATGGCTTGACTCGTTTATAATCAAGTAAAAGCATGATGTCACTATTCTTAGCATGCAATAAACTAACCAAGGAGAAGGCTGCCAGACTCGGCTCATTTGTAAAGGGAGCTGATAATTCTCTTTTTTTTTTTATTTTAATACTTTATCAACACTATACATGTATACATACAGCTCCTCTGACAGTCACTAATACGATAATTATTGGTCTCGTATACATCTCATATAGATGCATACAATACCAATCATTGACTCTAAAAAAATCTTACAAATAATTATTAGTCCCTTATGCAACTCATCTGCACTTCTACAAGACACATGAATTTACGGAATTAAAAAGTCAGATGTGAGAATAACGAGAGTACACGAGTCTTTGTAAAGACACATATTCGTTAAGATAATCGAGCCAACCAACCCTAGATGTGACCCGACTCATTTACGCTTGTCCTTTTTGTTTTTCAACATTCAATAAAAGTACATTACCGGATGAGTAACTTAAAGCGAAGAGTACAATATATCAAACTCAATAATGAGTGAGAAACTGTTAGCCATAGGGCCATATATAACCCAATAAGAAGCTCTATATATGTCTAACAACGACAAGAAGAGGAAAGAAACAAAGTATCATGGTAGCCAGTGATAGGACAGACCACGGTGGATGTTGGCTGTTGATCTTGTGGGTCAGTGATGCAACAGCATGCAGCGAAGGAGACACGGTGCAAAATGGATCTTTAGTTTAGAAGTGAGCATAATATAACCATAACCGAAAAATAACCGATAACTGTATCGAACCATTAACCGATTTTAAAGGAAACCAAATTCAACCAACAGTTATGGTTAAGCTAAACTATTAACCGACAAGTGTAAGTTTGCATTATACTGCAGTACATATTTATTGTTACAACACTTACACTGATGTAAGATCCTAAACGATAATGAATTAGTAAAACCACAAAAAAGAAACCCTTTATTTATGTGTAATAAAGGCCATGAATTTTCTTTCAAAGATTTAATTAATTTGACAGAATTAATAGGTTACCTATATATATATAGGGCAAGGATTAAATAAAAAGTATATTTTGCCTAAGAAGGCTAAAAAGGATTTTAAAATCTCTAAAACCGACTCAAACGAACTCTGATTGAACTTATATCGATGGAATTGGAACCGTCTTATCGAACCATACAATATTTGCTTTTTGGTTTTAGCTTTAACAACTAGTTTTAGAATTTGGATTTTAGGGCATGTGTTTTTAGCTTTTAGGTTTTATCTTATTGTTTAGGGTTTGTTTTTATAATTTTGGTTTTATTATTAGGGTTTATTGTTTATGATTTAAGGTTTAGGTTTTAGGGATTTACATGCCGGTTCCAATAATGTAAAAATAAATTCAATCGGAGTTTGTTTGGGTTGGTTTTCGAGTTTTTAAAAATCCTTCTTAGCTTTCTCAGGCGAAAAAGACTTTTTAGGAGAACCTTTCCATATATATATATATATATATATATATATATATATATATATATAGTAAAGGTAACGTGGTCTTTTTTAGGGTTTTCGTGGTATTCGGATAAATTAATGGTGATTTATTTGTTTTCTTAGAAAATCGATGTTTGCTTATAGATTTGGATTTTATTTAATTCAACCAATTGGTTGAGTAATTTTCAATTATTTTCGTAACATATTTGTATGTATTTTGTATGATTTTATGTTTTTATGAGAAATTTGTATAGACTTCGTAATGAGAAAATTTGATTTTGCTATGTAACTTATACTTATACAAATGATATATAATACTGTTATCTGGAGTGCACTGTCATAATCCGTCGCAACGCGCGACGGGAAAAAAAACCTAGCTATTATTACTATTTTGAAAGGCAAAAAAAAGATGGTAAATAGGAGTGACCTTTGAACAAAAGCCGAGATGAATGAATCAGGGTCGCCGGACTTGAAGGCTCGGAGGAACGACCACATGTTTCCGACGAAGGGCCAACCCAAATCACCCGGTGGCAGCCTTTCCCTCTTCTTCTTATCTAAACTCTTCTCGTAAATCCATGTATTCACACTCTTCAATCCCCATTTCAAAACCAATATCAATCCCAACAATATTCCCACATAATAACCCATCCCAACTTCACCAAAACCCATTTTCAATCTCCTCACAAATTAAACTTCACACACTTGGTTCATCTACTCCACTCTCTCTATATATAGAGTTTAATTAATGTAAGTGTAATGTATGTGAGAGGTGAGAGAGAGAGAGGTGTCAAGAAAATAATAATAAAAAAATAGATATCGTATCTTATGATAACTCGATCAATCATAAAGACTTTAACTCTTAAATATAATCAGACGGTGTGTAGTGGGACGTGATCACTTGGGTGATAAATGTGTCAAGCCCCTCCGACCATTGTGCATGCCGCATGATGTCGGCGTGACGGCTCAAGCGTGAGAGTCCGGTCACGTGCGTGAGAGAAGAAAATGAGAAGGGAGTGATGATTACATGTATGTATGTGAAAAGGGCTTGTGTGAATAGTTGTTTATGTGATAATAATGTGATATCTAGTTATCTACATGAAATGAAGAGGAGGTGATGGTAGGATAACGGTTTTAAGTTTTATAATAATTACATGGTTTGTAATAAAGTTCAATAAAAAAATGTCATGTGTGAGAGATGTATAGGGAGGGAGGGAGGGAGAGAGAGAGTTGTAAAAAAATTGTATTTTATAATAATTGAATCTTAAAGACTTTAACTCTTAAATGTAATCAAACTATGTGTAGTGGGGCGTGAGCATCAGGCTGACTGGGGTGTCACGCTTTCCGAGCATTATACATGCAGTATGATGTTGGCGTGATGGCTCAAACGTTAGCCCGGTCATGAGTGTGAGAAAAAAAAATGAGAAAGGTGTGATAATTAGATATATGTATGTGAAGAGAGTTGATGTAAATAGTTGTTTATGTGAAGTTTATGTAGATGTTTGCATGAAGTGAAGAAAATGTGATAGTTACACAGTCTAATAATCACCATTTTAAATCTTAAAATAAATATGTGGTTCGTAATAAAATTGCATTCAAAAAACATAGTTTAAAATTTATATATATATATATGTGTGTGTGTGTGTGTGTGGTATATAAACTTTGATTTAACATGTAACACATATTTATTTTATAAGTTAAAATAAATAATAAAATTTAAAAATGAATTATGTAAAATTAAATTATCATAGCATATCAGGTCCTTATTATTTTATCGTATTCTGTAGATGTGCCATCGAAAAAAGTGAATGTAATGAGCGTATTTATTATTTAATGAAAATATAACTTATTTTCATCCTGTTCTAACTTAATTTTTTTTTAACTTTAGTTCTTCATTTATATATAATACGGTAATCATATAGTTTACTTATTTAACATATTAAAGTATATATAACTAACGTATTACTTATATATTATCTGACTAAACAATTGAAACCATCATGAAAATTTAGGTATATTTTTGTAAAATTACACATGCATATGCACATGTATGCATGCATACATCCATCCATACGTACATACATACATAGTAAGGTTAATGTACCAACGAAAACTTTTGCAAAAACAATGAGAAATGATTTGGACCTTTAATGTGTTATTATCAATGAAAAGAACAAGCAACACCGATACAGTGACGCTTCGTTTGAGTTAATATCGGGTTTCAATATATTGCTCATTGAACAATTGTTTGTTGTTCAATCTTGACTCTTGACACTTTGTAAACCATTTTGTAAACTAGTAGTTACCAATTAATAAAAAATTAGATTATGAAAAGCCAATTTGTCTGTAAATAATCGGTAAATTGTTTATTAGAAGATGAACACACGAAATACTATCAATATCAGAATTTGACATGGGTATTAAGTATTGAATTGAAAACCCATTTCGATCCCATCGTATGTTTCATTTTGATGACCCGTGGTTCTGGGCCTTCTGGCTTAATTACTACACACAGTTGACTATTTGGTTACCACAGTTGACTATTTGTGGCCTTGTGGGGATAACATGTTATATTTTTTGTTGTGACCTCATGGATATTTGCATCAAATAACATTCAAATACGGCACACTTACAATGCATTGACACCTATGCTATGTAACTTTAATCAAGTCAAACCTAGAAGTTCAACAACTTTATAGCCGATCTTTTTAGAGCGGTTTTTTTATATTATTAATCGCTAACATATTTTGATACAAACAATTAAAGACTTGATTATTTTTTGAAGACTTGTTATCTGTACTGGACTTATATTTGAGATCAATTACTTAGATTTAAAACCTTAGACATGTTATCATGTCTGCTTAGGCATTATATCATACATATATTACGATTCATCAATTGAAATAAAGTTTTAGTATTTTCTCTAAAAAGTATGGTGTGATATATGATCGATCGCATTCTTGTATTTATGTTTCAGCAAAGGTGTGACTAAAAAGAAGATTGAAATGTTATAGTTAAGGTTCATATATATCCACGACGGAAAGTAAAGATTGAAATACAATATATGATCAGTCAAATTCCCGTATTTAAAACCTTAAATTTACGATATATTTTGAAAAAAAACAATCGTACATTTTGCATTATAAATTAATGAAGCTAAATAAACTCAAGTAAATAAGAATATTAAAAACTTAATTTGTCACCCTTAGAGAAATTAGTTACTTGTTTACCTGAAATCAGGGATATATAATAGATTTTTAAAACCTTATTATTATAATTATTGATGATGGATTGTTAGGTCTATATATAACGTTAAAGTTTTCATTAATTAAACAAAGTTTGTTTTGTTCTTGATTAGAGGGGAATATTTTACTAATGTAAACCTAACACGTTGCTACTATCGAATAATATATTTATGCACGCACATATATAAAACTATTTTTTAATATATTTGTTTGAACGACGATATAAATCATTGACGGGTAAACCCACCCGATCATATCCACACTCAATAAAAGGAAACCTATCATAGATGAGAGAAAATGTTCTAACTCAGCATGAAACCCCTATTTGGAATTTTGGGATTCGGATTAGGATATCCAAACGGATATCTGAAGTCAGGGAAAAAAACTAAAAATTTTTAAAAATTATATTTCGAATATCCGAATGTTCGAAAACTATCTGAATATCCGAAAAAATAACTATTTCAGATAGTTCGGATATCCGAACTATTTTAAAAACGGTATCCGAATCAGAATCCAAATTTCGGATATTTCGGATTCAGATTTTTTTGAACACCCTAGCACAGGTACCTCCTTAATTATTAAAAAACAAAACAAATGGTTCTGTTTTTTTAAATATATAATACGACTTGGCTTGTTTACTTATATTTCCCATATTATTACATACACAATTACAAACATACAAACGTACAAACTACACGTCGACGCCATGTGGTCATGTGCTCCATGCTCGAGCAGCTGAGCCTCGATTATTAAATAAATATATATCAATCATGCATTTTAGCGTGAGCCACCTACCTCGCCTGGTTAATAGATTGTAATCCGATTATTAACGTTAATTTATTTTTATTTTTTTGTTTGTAACATCAATTTGCCAATTCAAAAAATTACAGATTCTTGTTTAAGTACTAGCTAGCCATAATGTTTTAGCAGAAGATTATACTTATTTTCTCAATGTCTGTTTTTATCCTAATAATTTTACAAATATCTATTTTTGTCCTTATAATAGTGCTAAACTATAAAGGTTTCCTTTGATTTAGTCTTACTTTTAACGGGATCAAAATCCCAAACCGCAAACCAAACCAGAACTAAACCGCTGATAATGGTTCGGTTTGATTTTTATTTTGAACAGTTCAGGTTTTGATTTTCATTGTTTAAAAACCGCTGTTAATGGTTCAGTTACAGCCCCACTTAAAAACCATAAAAACCGGATCATAAACACCCATACTTTGAGCGGTGGTTGTGAATTGCAGGTACCTTAGCAGTTCAATGTTTAAAAAGGGGAGTTAAAAGTGTCGGGAATGAAGAACTAAGAAAGGCTCGGGAGAAATAGAAGAAAATTGCATATTTGAGGCAAAATAGGGGCCGACGTATGATAAGCCCAGGCCACGTGTATCATACGGCTGGCATATGAAACGCCCAAACACCAACATCGACAAACATGGCACTGTACAACTTTTTATTGGACATATGATTCACCTATGCCGACTATCATATGCCGACGGTTGAGAAACTAGATATTTTGGGTTATTTTGACCATATTTAAACCCATATCTCAGGGTTTCGTTTTTATCACTTTCCTGGACGAATTTTGGGCAAAAGAGAGACGATTTGAAGGTGCCAATTCTACAAAAGAACAAGATCCATCAGTAAATCAAGGATTGAAGTGTATTAATGTTAATGAGTGGCTAGTTCTCTTTTGTAATTGCTTCTGGGGCAATTAGTTAGTGTAGGAACGCCGTTCACAAAATAAATAAATACTTTTATTATTCAATTACTCGAATTACAATTCAGAAAATACACAATGAAAAATAGACTATTACAATAAACATAAAAGTGCTAAACTTGAAATTACAAGAAAGAAATGTAGTACAAGATGAAACAAATTCTAAAAGTTAAATTAAATTAAGAAGTATAGTATAAGATGAAACGAATTAAAACGAGTTCGGTGGCTGAGGATTTCTGTTCAACAGAGGTCCCTTAAAACAGATTTCGGCCCACCCATGTGAACCCCGAGTGTTTCCCATGGTACAACAGCCGAAGCAGTATGTACTGCCGGAGTTAACCGAAAACCCGAAACGTTACCTGAAACAAGAGTGTTTAGCACTAGGAATCGATTGTTGTAGGTTGTTGAGAACTCAACAAAGTATATTCTTGTGTTGTGAACTTGTGTTTGTATGTTCCAAAGGGTGTAGAGATTTCTCTACTTGGCAAAGAAAATAAGAGACCAAATGTCTCTATTTATACATGTTTCATATGGCATGTCAAATGTTGTCATCATGTCCATTAACAAGCCAATTCATGGCTTAGTTAATAACCAATTCATGACAAATAACAAACCAATTCATGACAAATAACAAACCAATTCATTACTTAGTTAATAACCAATTCATGACAAATGAATTGATAGTTAAAAGATTTCTAATTTCTTTTTCCTTTTTTTTTCCTTTTCACACAAAATTCCTGACAGTTAGTGGATGAACATTGATTTGATACTTAAACTTAGGTTTTGGTTTATTTGTGGTTAGATGAATTGGATGAAATTACAATTTGGTCGATTTAAACGATTTATTTATGTTGAAGTCAATGGTGTAGAAATGACTAGTCGCAAGTCGGTCGATAGTATGGAGACTAGGGATTAATTGGCCAACTAATCGGCCTAATCGGATAGTCGGGCCTAGTCGGCCTTACGAGACTAACGATTAATCGGCGTAGTCGGAGATTTTTGCAACCATAGTTTAAGTATATGTGCTTTGCCTTCGGTGATTCAATTTTCTTGCATTGTTTACTCATTAGTATTGATGAATTGCTTTACATATCTAGTGTGACACCTCGCAAATTTCAGGTCAGCATTTACTTTAATTAAGAATTAGCTTGTGGGCTTATAAAAAGGTCTAAAATAACGTTTTTGCACTTATAAATGAACACAATTACGTGAGAGTAAGGAATTTCTTTTTAATATATATATGTGTGTCACACCCCGGGCCGGCGGGAACGGATCGTGTTTTCCCGTCGGGCGGAAAGTTCCCGGGGCGCGATATCATTGTGTTGATAATCAAATGATCAGATTGTTTACATAGCGCATGAGATATAAATGAGAAATGCTAATCATGACATGAAATAGAATTACAAAGTTAAATTACATTGTACTTCATAATTTAACTAAGTAAATCTAATCAAAAGAATCAATGAGTTTATATCTTGATCTGTACAAGATATACAAAAGTGATTCATAGTTCTGTCATATCAAAATGTATGCAACCAAAAGAAAGCTAGGTCTTCTATGAGTCCACTAGCTTATCATTTGCATATAGTATCTACACATGTCCGTCACCTAAGAAAACATGTAATTTAAACAAAGTCAACACTAGGTTGGTGAGTTCATAAGTATGTAAATTGAAAACCATTGAACTGATCATGCAAACATTCACACTGTCATATATGTTGCTTGTATACCTGTTTCACCTGTTCCACCCAATGGCCTCTCCTTAGTTATATGTACAAGTAGTATATCGCCTAATTAAGTATGCTTATATATAGGGAATCACGAAAGGGTCAAGCCCAGACGCTATCCCACCACATACTTAACCAAACTCCACACCACTTGCGATACAACTAAAGATATCCACTTCCCAATTATCCGAATTGTCCGTTGTGTCATCATATGTAGAATAATAATATAGTAAGAGGAGTTTAGTTATCAAACCGAAGTATTGATAAACCCTCGTTGAATTAAGGAATTTAGATTATTTAAATCTGATCCTTATATTATTCTATTACTTGAGAGGTTAACTTTTATATTACACTTTTAATTTAATTAAAAGTATTAGTTAACTGTTCACCATATGTCTCCAAATGTAGCGTATAGAATCCGAATGGAATCCATTTTAATCCTCACGTAATCAGATTAAAATGCATTCCATTCTCTCCTATCCCGCCGTGTGATC
Organism: Mikania micrantha; assembly: GCA_009363875.1. NCBI lineage: Eukaryota > Viridiplantae > Streptophyta > Magnoliopsida > Asterales > Asteraceae > Mikania > Mikania micrantha. Next base: position 48,387,591 of record CM018689.1, on the reverse strand, counting down.
CCAAAGTTTCCGTGTGGGATTGAATCATGTGATTAACAAAGTCGAATAAGAACTTGTCTTATTACGTTATGATAATCGGGTGTAAATGACAAGAATCCCATGAAGTTACGTTATCATGACCGTCATTTACTGTAAATGATAAGAATCGTCATTTACTGAATCCATGTGTTCCCAAAGTATCCATGAGGGAACGTTCTCGTTTTACAGTTAAGTGTAGATTGTCTAAGTACTTGATCATGTGGAAATAACTAAGTGTTATAAGTTTAATCTTATAACTAAGTTATTATAATGTGTTGATGATTAAGAATTATCTTATCATCATTATATGAGTTTCCCTGTTATCTCATAATCATACAAGCATGCATACAATGATAAGCGATAATAAATAATTTAATATTATCAAATCAAAGTATAAATAACATGTTAAGCAAACTTTTAAATAAATAAAAGTAAACATGTTTCTCAGCCCCGAGAGTTAAAATCAGTAAAGATTTAAAGAAAAAGGGGGCATATGAACTCACCTTGTAGTTGTTGTGTTTGACTTAGCTTAAACAAGAATGTACGCGCTCTCGATTGTACTTGAGTGTATTTTCACGATCCTGTATTGATTTCACGATGTTCATAACTTATAAGTATGAATTATATGTCACACCCCAACCGACGGCAGAATAACGTCGGGGCGCGACGGCGACTGTTCAAAAGCTCATGATCAACTATTAAAGTTATAATATTTATTACATTCCAAATTAAGAGTCATACAAGTAGTTCAAAAACATAACATGACTAAACAAGTTCATAGTTCATAATTCCAAGTTTATTCTAAGTCCAAAAGTCCTACATGATCCTCATAGCTTCACTAGTTTGTACCTGAAACATGTTTAGATTCAAAGGTCAACTATAAATAGTTGGTGAGAACATAGGTTTTGACACCAAAAGTTAACAGTTCAAAAAGATAAGATTTTCAATTCATATGTAACATAGTGATATAAGGCAATATGTGGAAACATACACATGTAACTATTGCAGATCAAACCTTAGTTAACCTAGTTAGGCATAGTACTCCATACTACCCTCAAAATAGTTAAGTACCGTGTGATCACCGGCTGGGTGGAGTGGTCAGTTCAATAGATCTATCATCACAACAGTTTGGCTTTCCCAAGTTAATGATCAATGCACAAGTTAAGTATAGTTAAGATGGTAGTTTGGGACATATAGCTCAAATCCACATAGATACAAGTTTGAATTGCTAGAAAATAGTTCAAAGTTAAACATGTTCCGGCCCCGATGATTTTATAAGCAAAAACAAAAGAAAAGGGGGCTATGTAACTCACATAGTATGATTGATGATTGACTTCTTGATTGTCGTTTATGTGGAGACTTATAACTCGGTTCCTATAACATAATGAGTTTCCATTGAGTTTGTGGACCTACTATAGTTTATGTGATGGTGCTTGTGTTCAATAATGTCCTAACTTATACATGAAATATAATTTTATAATGCCTTGAAATTACTAAGTGTTGGATTTTATAAAAATTCCGTCATTATAACGACGCATTTTGGAAAATTACCATTTTGCTTAACAACTTCAAAACCCATAAATTAAATCTACTTATATAAATATATACAAGTATATATATTATATCACATCATTAAAGTGTGTATATAAAATATATATACATTTATATATGTGAAAATGATTAATATTTATGTAAAAATGTCTAAGTTTCTAAAACTGCTTTTGGACATATTCTGTCCTGCTTGTTCGGATGACTTTTAAAAATAGACTTCGTTTGAATAAAATTATGAAACTTCACAGTCTACTATTTTAAGGTGTTTTGAACAACTTTCATTTAGAAAACTTTTCGTGGTTGTGCTTGTAAAAGGGTCAAAACAGTCACACAAGTATATGTCCTTAAAGTTTCTGTTTTGACAGATTTACTCCAGTGAGTTCGGGTTTATTTTTGACATAGTAAAACTTTGAGTTAAATTATGAAACTCTCCAGTCTACCATTTTAACATATTATGAACAACTTTCATTTAGAAAAGTTTTCATGATTCGGACCTTAAGTAGGTCAAAACAGTAGCACAAGTCAGGGGGTACAAATCCGCGCACTGATCTTGTGAAGGCTGTTTGGGGTATCATTTGGTCGAGTTAAAAGCTGAATAAGTAGTGCATGGAAAGCTAACACAATGAACTTAGTTTTGGAATCTGAGTTTGTTCCATTTGGAGTTGTTATGACCATTTTATGACTCTTTAAAATCGTGACAACATTCTGCCAGGATTTTGGAATGCAAGAGTATTACTTAATAAGAGTTTTACCAAGCTTTAAATCACCAAACGTCCATGTAATGGGACTAAGAATGTGAAATCATTCCTTGGCTTCGGCTTGGGTTTTTAAATTATTTCAAACTTGGATTCATATGTGTATATGCATATATATGGATATGTATATTGATCATACTCACACATACATACATATGTGTATATATACGTACACATGCATGCATGTATACCTAATATCCTTACACACACATAATCGTATATGTATATGCATGCATACACTCATCCAAGATTAAATCTAAAATAAATGGATGGTATACCTTTAAGAGATGGAAACTAGAAGAAGATGAAGCTTGCTCTTGCACTAAGCCTTACAAAGGTCTTTCAAAATCACCAAATGGGTAAAGGAATGGTGAATTTTATAGAGAAATATGTATGTATTTATAGATGGAGGAGGGAGAGGAGAGAGGAGTTTGAGTGTTGGAGTGGTGAAAATGATTATGCATGGCCTTGGTAAGAACATCATGACCATGTGGAGATTTGTAGAGATTTTTTTTAAATATTGTGATTTGATATGGCTCTTACAAGATCACATGCACTTGTCATAAATTTGCCCTATTATGTGTAGTTTAAAATTGGTAAGAATTGGGCATTATGGTGGTTAAATCTTGTATCGGGTATAAATTTTGGTATTATTTATACGCGATTATTTTACGGTAATTAGTAAAATAATAAAACTTACTAAAATAATTACATTTTAGTAACTAGCAAGATTATTAAATGATGTGTCGCGTATTATGTATGCCTTATCCGGCTAAACACAATTATCTTTCGTTGTCTTGAATTTTAACGCGTCAAATAGCGAGAATTATTAATTGCAATACTATATATATAGATGAATATTGCTAAACTTTAAATAAGAATAAACATTTAATTATTACATTTCTGAATAATTCCGTCATAGTCAACGTTAAATACATTAACGGTGTTAATAAGTCAAATTTAAAAATTGACGGATGTCACAGTCTCCCCCAGTTAGAAGAATTTCGTCCCGAAATTCAACTAGCGTTATGGTTGACAGCTGCATCCGCAAAGAGTTGTGGGTATTTTTGTTTCATCTGATCCTCCCGTTCCCAGGTGAATTCAGGTCCACGTTTAGATTCCCAACGAACCTTGACTATTGGTATTCGACTACGCTTGAGTTGTTTCATTCCACGATCCATTATTTCCACTGGTTTCTCGACAAAGTGCATCGACTCATCAATGTGCACGTCGTCGAGAGGGATATGGAGATTCTCATCAGCTAAACATTTCTTGAGGTTGGACACGTGAAATGTAGGGTGTATGTTGCTAAGTTCTTCTGGTAGTTCTAGCTTGTAGGCTACTTTCCCGATCCTTTCAAGAATCTTGAATGGTCCTACGTAGCGAGGTGCTAGTTTCCCTTTCTTCCCAAATCGGAAAACTCCCTTCCAAGGTGATACCTTGAGAAGCACGAGATCGCCGATATTGAATTCTAGGGGCTTTCGTCGTTTGTCAGCATAACTCTTTTGACGACTTCTAGCAGCGAGTAGGTTCTTACGAATTTGCATGATTTTGTCGGTAGTTTCTTGAATTAACTCCGGGCCAGTGATTTGGACTTCACCGATCTCACTCCAACAAATGGGTGAGCGGCATTTACGCCCATAGAGTGCTTCGAAAGGTGCCATATCAATGCTTGTATGGTAGCTATTGTTATATGAGAATTCGATCAAAGGTAAGTGAGTATCCCAATTGCCACCGAAATCGATGACACAAGACCTTAGCATATCCTCGAGTGTTTGAATTGTTCGTTCCGATTGGCCATCTGTTTGAGGGTGATATGCAGTGCTAAGGTCTAATTGAGTACCAAAAATTGATTGAAGTGATTTCCAAAAATGTGAGATGAAACGACCATCACGATCGGAGATAATGCTCAAAGGCACGCCATGTCGACTTACTATTTCGTTGATGTAGATTCGAGCTAACTTCTCAACTCGATAGTCTTCGCGAATAGGTATGAAGTGTGCCGATTTTGTAAGACGATCAATGATTACCCATATACTGTCATGACCACTAGAAGTGCGAGGGAGCTTTGTAATGAAATCCATAGCTATGTTTTCCCACTTCCAAACAGGAATCTCTGGTTGTTCTAGCAAACCAGAAGGTCGCTGATGCTCGGCTTTGACTTTTGAGCAGGTGAGGCATTTAGCCACAAAAAGGGAAATGTCCTTTTTCATGCCTGGCCACCAATAGTGGTAGCGTAGATCTTTGTACATCTTATCCGCACTAGGGTGAATGGAATAACGAGACTTGTGGGCCTCGTTCATGATGAAAGCGCGTAGATTGTTGCGATTCGGAACCCAAATACGGTTCAAGAAATATAGTAAGCCATTTGATTTAGTTTCCAAAAGAAGTTCAACACCACATGACATTTCTTCATACATGTTACCCTCGGTGACTGAAATGTGTTGTGCTTCCGAGATACGTGACTGGATATCGGTTTGAGTTTGGATACTTCGAAGATGAATAGACTTAGAGTGGTCCTTACGACTAAGAGCATCGGCTACGACATTCGCCTTACCAGGATGGTACCGAATCTCGCAGTCGTAGTCGCTGAGTAGTTCGGCCCAACGTCTTTGTCTCATGTTAAGTTCTTTTTGATCGAAAATGTGTTGGAGGCTCTTGTGATCGGTGAAAACCACACACTTTGTACCATATAGATAATGCCTCCAAATTTTCAACGCAAAAACCACCGCACCAAGCTCAAGATCGTGCGTCGTATAGTTTTTCTCATGGATTTTGAGTTGTCTTGATGCATAAGCAATAACCTTGCCTCGTTGCATGAGAACGCAACCAAGACCTTGGTTTGATGCATCACAGTAGACCACGAAATCGTTGTTACCATCGGGAAGTGTTAGGATAGGAGCATTGCATAACATGTGCTTTAGAGTTTGAAATGCATTCTCTTGCTTAGGACCCCACTCGTATGGCTTCCCTTTATGCGTTAGAGCAGTGAGGGGTACCGCAATCTTAGAGAAATTGGATATGAAACGCCGATAGTAGCCGGCTAAACCAAGAAATGAACGAATTTCTGTAGGGGTAGTTGGTGTCTTCCAATTCTTAACAGCCTCAATTTTTGCAGGATCTACATGAACACCCTTGTCATCGACAATGTGACCCAAGAATTGAACTTCCTTAAGCCAAAATTCACATTTAGAGAATTTGGCGTATAGTTGTTCTTTTCTTAAAAGATCCAAAATCAGACGCAAATGTTGTTCATGGTCAGATTTAGTCTTAGAGTAGATTAAGATGTCATCGATGAAAACAATTACGAATTTGTCCAAATAGGGATTGCAAACACGGTTCATAAGATCCATGAAGACCGCAGGTGCATTAGTTAATCCAAATGGCATAACCAAGAATTCGTAATGACCATATCTTGTGCGGAAAGCTGTTTTTGGAATATCATCATCATGAACGCGAAGTTGATGATATCCCGATCGAAGATCGATTTTAGAGAACCAAGTAGCACCTTGAAGTTGATCGAAAAGATCATCAATTCTAGGTAATGGGTAGCGATTTTTAATTGTAAGCTTGTTTAGTTCACGGTAATCAATGCACATCCGAAACGTTCCATCTTTCTTCTTCACAAACAATACAGGTGCTCCCCAAGGTGACGAACTAGGACGAATAAAGCCTTTTTCAGAAAGCTCTTGAAGTTGACTAGCTAGCTCTTGAAGTTCCGACGGTGCAAGACGATAAGGAGACTTAGCCACAGGAGTTGCGCCATGTACAAGTTCAATACGAAATTCGACTTGTCGAACTGGAGGAAGGCCAGGTAAGTCTTCTGGAAAAACTTCAGGAAAATCTTTGATAATAGGAATATCCTCGATTTTCTTTTCCTTGTCCTTCTTGTTCACAATATGAGCCAAGAAAGCCACGTAATTCTTACGCAAGTACTTTTGTGCGGTTGTACAGGACATAAGCTTAAGCCCACGGGTTGTTTTTTCTCCAAAAACGTTCAAAGTATCGCCGGATGAAAGAGGAATACGAATGTACTTTTCAGCACATACAATTTCAGCACGGTTAGTGGTTAACCAATCCATGCCTACTATGACATCAAAACTTCCCAGAGGCATAGGTATAAGATCAATCAAGAATGTATGGTCATTTAAGTTTAAGGGAACGTCAAGAATGATGGAATCAATAGTAATAGGGCTTCCATTTGCTACTTCTACTGTGAATGTGTTTTCTAGTCTAGTGCGATTCTTTGCAAGTAAGTGCTCAAATTCAAGAGATACAAAACTTTTATCAGCACCCGTATCAAATAGAATAGAAGCATATTGGTTATCAACCAAGAACGTACCGTTCACCACATCGTTGTTGTCTTGAGCTTCATTAGCATTGATGTTGAAAGCACGGCCGCGATTCACAGGAACTATCGGGTTAAGCCTTGGGCATTGGTTGCGAAAATGCCCCTGGTCACCACAGTTATAACATGCCCGACCTTGGATTGCAAGTGGTGGTGCTTGGTTGTTTTGACCCATGGCTTGGTTGGCTTGGTTAAGTTGGTTGTTAAACTGAGGCCTGGTGGTTCTGCAAGTGGTTACCAAGTGTCCATATCGCCCACAGTTGGTACAGATGCGACACGGCACGTTGGCTGGATGATGGAGTCTACATGTGTTGCAAAGAGGCTGATTACCGACGTATTGTTTCTTGGGAAGGTTGGTAACCTGAGCAGGCATTTGATTTACTGGTGTAGCAGGGGTTACTACAGCATAGTTTTTGGCTTTACGCTTCTTGTTCTTGGATGAGGATTCAGTTGGGTTGGTTTTGGATGATTCACCTATAGTAGGTTTAGTGGTAGTTTTCTTGCTTCCTTTCCTGGTTAGGGTACCATCCTTGACATGATTATCGGTTAACGTTGCAGCAAGTCTGATAGCATCCTCAAGAGTTGTAGGATTTCTGCCCAGCACAGTATCTTGAATTATCATTGGTAGTCCACCAATGTACTTCTCTATGGCCCTTGATAAAGGAGTGACCATATGGGGTACAAGCAGACTAAGCTCATGAAATCGGTTCGTGTATGCAAGATTTTCACCACTGTCTTGGGTAAGATTCCAAAACTCTTCCTCGAGCTTCTTCATTTCGTTTCTTGGGCAAAATTCTTCGGTCATAAGTTGTTTGACATTGGCCCAAGGTAGTGCCATAGCAACATCCACACCGCGGTTACGTTTTTCACCGTTCCACCAAGTTAGTGCCCTCTTTTGAAAAACACTTGTACCATATTGTACCCGAAGATTCTCAGGGCAACCACTATTGAGGAAGGTGTTCTCGATACTTTCGAACCACTGTAAAAGACCAGTGGCTCCTTCTGTACCATTGAATGTAGTGGGGTTGCAAGAGTTGAAGTGTTTAAAGGTGCAAGTGTGATTACCACCATTACCGCCATTACCATTTTCATCATGTCCGTTATGGGCTGCAGCGTTGAGTTGAGTTACAAGATTCGGTAAAGCAGCAGCCATTTGTTGGGCTATGAGTTGGGCAAGTCTTTGACCTCTCAGACGACGAGGAATCTGACGACGAGGAATCTGGAGACGGGGAGGCATTCTATAGAATATAAAACCATGGAAAAGATGAATATGAAATATTCATAAGAGTATTTCATAATATAAGAGAAAATTTTAAAACATATAGGGTGTAACCAACAGATGATCACATGGACTAATCAAAGTTGCTTCAAGTTTTTCTAACAATTGTAAGAGACATGCTTTAGCCTATAAGTGACTACTCACCCCAAGAGTTCCCAGGAAAGTGTAACAGGTCCAACGGTTGATTAGGATTTATACGAAACACTTTCCTAGACAGAACCCCCAAGATACAGGTAATCACCCTTCCAGATTGCATGTGTCTATAATTATTATTTAAAACTCAAAGACTTTGACGAGATTTTCACACAGAATAGACGTATAGTCTAAAAACAATTGATTTTTGAGGGTTTAAGGATTTCCTAAGAGTAGTTAATGATGAGGATGAAAAATAGGGATGCAGATAGAAATAAGGTGTAGATAAGTCGCACGTAAGATCCTAAGCTAACTTAGGTTATAGTCTAGGTCATGTCTAATAACCTAAATCCCTATAACCATGGCTCTGATACCAATCTGTCACACCCCAACCGACGGCGGAATAACGTCGGGGCGCGACGGCGACTGTTCAAAAGCTCATGATCAACTATTAAAGTTATAATATTTATTACATTCCAAATTAAGAGTCATACAAGTAGTTCAAAAACATAACATGACTAAACAAGTTCATAGTTCATAATTCCAAGTTTATTCTAAGTCCAAAAGTCCTACATGATCCTCATAGCTTCACTAGTTTGTACCTGAAACATGTTTAGATTCAAAGGTCAACTATAAATAGTTGGTGAGAACATAGGTTTTGACACCAAAAGTTAACAGTTCAAAAAGATAAGATTTTCAATTCATATGTAACATAGTGATATAAGGCAATATGTGGAAACATACACATGTAACTATTGCAGATCAAACCTTAGTTAACCTAGTTAGGCATAGTACTCCATACTACCCTCAAAATAGTTAAGTACCGTGTGATCACCGGCTGGGTGGAGTGGTCAGTTCAATAGATCTATCATCACAACAGTTTGGCTTTCCCAAGTTAATGATCAATGCACAAGTTAAGTATAGTTAAGATGGTAGTTTGGGACATATAGCTCAAATCCACATAGATACAAGTTTGAATTGCTAGAAAATAGTTCAAAGTTAAACATGTTCCGGCCCCGATGATTTTATAAGCAAAAACAAAAGAAAAGGGGGCTATGTAACTCACATAGTATGATTGATGATTGACTTCTTGATTGTCGTTTATGTGGAGACTTATAACTCGGTTCCTATAACATAATGAGTTTCCATTGAGTTTGTGGACCTACTATAGTTTATGTGATGGTGCTTGTGTTCAATAATGTCCTAACTTATACATGAAATATAATTTTATAATGCCTTGAAATTACTAAGTGTTGGATTTTATAAAAATTCCGTCATTATAACGACGCATTTTGGAAAATTACCATTTTGCTTAACAACTTCAAAACCCATAAATTAAATCTACTTATATAAATATATACAAGTATATATATTATATCACATCATTAAAGTGTGTATATAAAATATATATACATTTATATATGTGAAAATGATTAATATTTATGTAAAAATGTCTAAGTTTCTAAAACTGCTTTTGGACATATTCTGTCCTGCTTGTTCGGATGACTTTTAAAAATAGACTTCGTTTGAATAAAATTATGAAACTTCACAGTCTACTATTTTAAGGTGTTTTGAACAACTTTCATTTAGAAAACTTTTCGTGGTTGTGCTTGTAAAAGGGTCAAAACAGTCACACAAGTATATGTCCTTAAAGTTTCTGTTTTGACAGATTTACTCCAGTGAGTTCGGGTTTATTTTTGACATAGTAAAACTTTGAGTTAAATTATGAAACTCTCCAGTCTACCATTTTAACATATTATGAACAACTTTCATTTAGAAAAGTTTTCATGATTCGGACCTTAAGTAGGTCAAAACAGTAGCACAAGTCAGGGGGTACAAATCCGCGCACTGATCTTGTGAAGGCTGTTTGGGGTATCATTTGGTCGAGTTAAAAGCTGAATAAGTAGTGCATGGAAAGCTAACACAATGAACTTAGTTTTGGAATCTGAGTTTGTTCCATTTGGAGTTGTTATGACCATTTTATGACTCTTTAAAATCGTGACAACATTCTGCCAGGATTTTGGAATGCAAGAGTATTACTTAATAAGAGTTTTACCAAGCTTTAAATCACCAAACGTCCATGTAATGGGACTAAGAATGTGAAATCATTCCTTGGCTTCGGCTTGGGTTTTTAAATTATTTCAAACTTGGATTCATATGTGTATATGCATATATATGGATATGTATATTGATCATACTCACACATACATACATATGTGTATATATACGTACACATGCATGCATGTATACCTAATATCCTTACACACACATAATCGTATATGTATATGCATGCATACACTCATCCAAGATTAAATCTAAAATAAATGGATGGTATACCTTTAAGAGATGGAAACTAGAAGAAGATGAAGCTTGCTCTTGCACTAAGCCTTACAAAGGTCTTTCAAAATCACCAAATGGGTAAAGGAATGGTGAATTTTATAAAGAAATATGTATGTATTTATAGATGGAGGAGGGAGAGGAGAGAGGAGTTTGAGTGTTGGAGTGGTGAAAATGATTATGCATGGCCTTGGTAAGAACATCATGACCATGTGGAGATTTGTAGAGATTTTTTTTAAATATTGTGATTTGATATGGCTCTTACAAGATCACATGCACTTGTCATAAATTTGCCCTATTATGTGTAGTTTAAAATTGGTAAGAATTGGGCATTATGGTGGTTAAATCTTGTATCGGGTATAAATTTTGGTATTATTTATACGCGATTATTTTACGGTAATTAGTAAAATAATAAAACTTACTAAAATAATTACATTTTAGTAACTAGCAAGATTATTAAATGATGTGTCGCGTATTATGTATGCCTTATCCGGCTAAACACAATTATCTTTCGTTGTCTTGAATTTTAACGCGTCAAATAGTGAGAATTACTAATTGCAATACTATATATATAGATGAATATTGCTAAACTTTAAATAAGAATAAACATTTAATTATTACATTTCTGAATAATTCCGTCATAGTCAACGTTAAATACATTAACGGTGTTAATAAGTCAAATTTAAAAATTGACGGATGTCACATTATAGGGATTTTATGTGTATGTATGTGTTAGCCATAAACTTTGGCCAACACTTAAGGTCTTCGGTCTCTGTTGACCCATCTCTAATTGTTATTGATTCTTGTAATCCATAGACTTTCTTTGATTTATTCTTGTCTTTCAAACTTGTATCAAAGCCCATTTGTAGTTTCATGAAGTCATATTATAAGTTACATGACCTTGTTGCAAAAATTGCCGTTTTGGTAGTAATCCCTTAGTTATCATACTTGTTAGTGTTGTGTTAAAGAGCTACAATAGTTCTTTAGTCATGTGGGCCAACAATTTAGGTTGGGCCAATGATATTAAGTGTAGAATCATGAAGGCCTTGCCAAAAGTTACAAAAACAATTGTTCAAGTGGCCTTTTGGGCCTTGTTTTGGACCTCCAAGGAATCTATTGGGCCCAAGGTGGGCCTTGGCTATATTTGTTGGGCCTAGAGTCATACAAGGCTGTTGGAATTGAAATTGGGCCAGAAATGGGTTGTTGACCAAGTGAATGACAAAATGGCTCCAAAAGGGAGGACAAGGGCCTCAAAATGGCCTTAAATCAATTTCTGTGGGCCTCGGTTAGATTTTGATGGGCCCCATGGATTTTGTCTCGGGCCTTTGCTAAAAGAGTTCATGGGCCAAGTTGGGCCTGGATTAGAATGGCTGAAAACATTGTGGGCCTTGAATTTGGGCTTTTGGCCAAAATGGTGGCCTTGGGCCAAAGGCAGTGGGCCTTGAGCCCTAAACCATGGGCTTTGGGCTGTTCACTTCCTGTTGGACCTTTCTAAATTCAATGGATCAATTTTAGATGTGCTGGGCCTAAGATATGGGTTGTTGGCCTGTTGAGCCACAAGTTGGCCAAATACCCCAATGGTTCAAGTCAATTGGCCTAGGTCATTCTAAGTGGTTATTGGGCCTCTATATGGACCAAACTGATAGGCTAATTGGATTTGAAGGTGATTGGGCCTCAGGGTGTTATTGGGCCAGCTGATTAACATATGGGTCCATTAGGCGACAATGGTCCACTTCACTTAGTCTCTTGGGTCAACCTAAAACCATTGGGCCGAAACAGTGACTGTGGGCCCAAAACATGTTGTTGGGCTGCCTCACTTGTACCAAAGGCTGAACAAAAGTGTTGGGCCACGGTTGGGCCTAGGGAACTTGTCTGTTGGGTTATTGATTTCGGCCAGGAGTGGGCCGAGTGGGCTGCATGACTGACGAATGGAATAGGGTGGCCAGCGAATGGGATGACCGGCGTATGAGGGTGGCGAATGAAAGATGCATGGCTCGAATGTGGCCATTTTGAATGAGAGGTGGCTGTGAGTATAACCGGGCGAATAGGTAACCGGCGAAAGAGAGTCATTCGGCGGTTCAAAGCCATTCGCGGCCTGTGGGTCGGTTCTTGGTCGAATAGGTTGTCATTCGGAGGTTCTAACCGGCGTATCAGAGGGGCTGTCGAATGGAGGTAGCCACCGAAAGAGAGATGGTCGAAGAAAGCCATTCGGCCTAGGCCTCATTCGGCGGCCTGATGGAGTTTGCTTCGACTGAGGGTTCGAACCAGTGGTAGTGAGGCTAGGTACTGATGTTCCATGGTAGTGACAAGCAAGGGTTGGTGTTTGAAGGTTGTGAGGTCGATGGGGTGGTGTAAAAACCGGTTTGGGTTCAAGAGTAAAACAAAGGGGTGAAAACCCTAAAACTCGTGAACTTTGACCACGATTTTACCTTAGTTCTGATGGATATCAGCTCAGATCCTTTGTACTTTCGTGTAGAGCACAATGAGAGCTTCAAGTAGGTTCAAGAATGGGGTGATTTGGTGAAGAAATGAGAGAGATATGGAGGTTTGAAGGTTTTGAAAACCCTAAAAATGGTGTGGCCGGAAATTTGAGCTAGAGAGAGGTTGGGGAAGAGAAGAATGAAGGAAAACCCTCATTCTAGAGTTTTTATACCCCGGGTGGTATCCGGGTTCGTTTTGGTTGCTCGGTTCGTAAGTTCGTCGCGTAACCGGATTTTTACGCGAAATTTAAATATTTTAAGTAAAGGAATTTAATTTAATTATTTTGATGAGTTTCAAAATTGTAAAATGTTATTTATTTAATTTTATTAAATTATTTTCGTTCGTGACGTGTTTTCGTTGTCGTTTCGTCAGATCGCGTAACCTTCGCGCGTAATTCGTCCGAATCGTCACCCGAACGAATACGACGATGGTTTTGCTTTCTGACTTTTGTTTTCTACTTTTCAGTCATTATTTCAGAACTCTAAACTCACAGATATGTTTGTGTGAATCGTCACTCACGCAAACACACTGTCAGTTCGTCTTTCTGAAATAACACTGCGTTATGTTTTAATTGTGTTTCCTCACTGTCGGACTCAACTATACATCATGATTTCACATTGTTTTTGTACAGACTTGTCGGTCATCTGATTCCTGTCATCTGTGGACATCAGATCGCAACCGATATGTTTCTGAATATTGTTTGAATACTGTTGTTTCTCATGATTTGTTGTGTTAACTGTAATTAAGTTTTCACTTAATAAACACAACTAATGTTTCAAATGTACGTTGTACTTAATGTATTTAAGTTTATACAAAAATACGTACAACGATTCCTTGTATTTAGGATTCTGTTAATACAAGTACTGTTTAAACTCACGTATGTACACATAGTATAAGGTGAAAGTACACATACCGTACGGACTTGCCGGACGATCTGGCACTTGCTGTTACAATATGTGTGTGTGTGTGTTGGTTATAGTAAAAAGGCTTAGATTGGTGAGAAATGTGAGAAGGATTGTGGGCCATTAGATATAATTTAATGGTTGAGATCAAAGTTGTATTTAAAAAGTTAGTGAAAGGGTATTTTAGTCATAGACACTTTTGTTGACTTTTTATCATGTTCCCCCTATTTTTTTAAACGGTCATAACTTTTACATATAATATTATTTTTTTTAAAAAAATTACACCAAAAAACGGGCATTTTTTATCTTTAAAACTAGTATAGTATTGTTATATAATTTTTTTTAAAAAAATGTTTTTTCTCTACCTTTTATATTTGTAATGCGTCATTGTGTCTAATTGTCTATTATTTTGTCTTTCTGTTTGTGAGTGTTTCTTTTTTGTCGTCGTAGTGTCTAACTATTTTTTTATAAATTCATGAGCTTTAATAATAATATTGGTGAAAAAAGAAAATCATGTACTTTTTATATGTAAATCATAATGATAAAACAAAAAAATTCATTTAATACAACAATGTGTATATTACACAATGACCTGAACGTAAAACACAATGACGCGTAGATTACACAATGACCTTAACATAAAATAAAATAATGTCTATTACACAATGACCTGAATGTAAGGCACAATGATGTTATATTACACAATCATCTGAAGATAAAAAACAATGATGAATATATTAAACAAAGACCTGAACATAACACACAATGTGTATATTACGCAATGACATGAACGCAAAACACAATGACGCGTAGATTACACAATGACCTTAACGTAAAACAAAATAACGACTATTACACAATGACCTGAACGTAAGACACAATGATGTTATATTACGCAATCATTTGAAGATAAAAAACAATGATAAATATATTACACAATGGACTGAACATAACACGCAATGATGATTATATTACACAATGTTCTGATAATAAAACATAATGATAAATATATTACACAATGACATAAACATATATACAATGATGAAAATGTATTTTTTCAAAAAATAAAAACAATTTATGTTTTTTAAAATTATAAGTTTTATAAACATAATGGTAAAATAACACAATTATGTACTTTTAACACATAAAACATAAAAAATAAATAAGAACAATTTATTTAATGCATAAAAAACAATAACAAAATAACACAATATGATATAAAAAATAAAACAAAATAATAAAAATATTCAACACAATGACATGAAGCATTAAACACAATAACTTGAAGCATTAAACACAATGACCAAAATACTTTTTTTATAAAATTAGAGTAATGCCATTGTCAAATCCACAATCCTTCTCACCAATCTCACCATTTTTACTTGAACTTAATCATATATATATATATATATATATAATGTTATTTTATATTTTTGTTTAATGTATCACATTTCTTTTTGCATATTTATTCTTAGTTCACAATTTTACTCACAAACATTTATTTATTTTTCTTATCTCTCTTATGCACACAAAAAAAATAAAGGTTATACATATTATGAATAAGATTCTTTATATTTAGATAATTTTAAAAAAAATCTAAATTTTAAAAATAAAGACAAATATATGAAATAAAAATGAAAATAACCTAAAATTTTTAATTTTAGAGGGATGATAAAATATGAGTTGTATTGGTCAATATATTCTCATTGTAAATAATGTATTTGTCTTAACAAGTATTTCCTCTCATCATATGCTGAAATTTTATAGGTCAAATGTTAGGTGTAGTTGATTAACATAGAAATTTATAGTACACGTGTTTGTCGTAGTTAATTAACAAAATAAATTATTTGATGGTAAAAAAGAAGTTATTATGATGTATACACTAGCTATTTATTATGCAAACAGAAAATTGTGTGTAGATTTACGAAATCTGCAATATTAAATCTCTAAAATGTTATTTTTTATTTTGTTCTTGTATAATAAAATGTAAAATAAATGGGGTTTCATGCAAAAATCATCCGCATTTATTATTTTTTTATGTGAAAATTCTTTATTTTTGTGATAATTATCATGCATCATTCATGCAATTCACATAAATTGTCTTTTGTATCCGAAAGGACCGAAACTATGTCGATTTATATGGGTATTACATTGTCGGTTAAGTTTTTGTTGTTAATTTGTTGGGACCAATCTGTACAGAGGATCATAAGAATCACACAATTTATTTTTTATTTTATATTTTGTGTTAATTATATTTGTAAATAGCTTATTGGCCCGTATATTACCAAGAGTTGTATAAAAAAACAAGCATTACAGAACAATTACTAATAAAAAATAGATATACAAATAACGTAAATTTATTACACTTAAAAAAAAGAAAAGAATATTTTATAAATATCTACATACTCTTAAACAATTCAAATGATATTAGAAATTTTTGAATTTTTGAAATTATTAATTGAAAATGGTAAGTTTAAAATAATTAAATTTCATTAATATTTAAAAGAGTGAATATTAGTTTTTTTTTTTATTTAAATTTGAAAGATTGACTTGATTTTATTAAAAGAAACTAATCTTTAAAAAAATGTTAATTATGTCATGTGGATAGCTTAGAAAAACGTCACACGTCGAATATATGTGAATAGGCGAGAAATACGCCATCTGACGTATTTTCATTTTTTATTATAAAGTACCCACAATATATAAATATAAACATAGACGCAGATAAGAAAATTAGACAAACACAATCGTTTGGCCCACTATCTTTCTTTCATTAATATATACTAGTCTAGTACCCGCGCGTTGCAGCGGAAAACACATTTAAAGGTTTGCATGGTTCGTTCTTGAGTCATAACCATAACTAAAGCAATTTTTTTTTGACTTGGTAATTAACTAAAAGTGATTTTAACTACTAACATAAAAGGCCAAATGTGCCAAAAATGTTAAGAAGTAATTAATTTGTTTTGAAGGGTTTTCTTTTATAATCATTTAATCTCACTTAAATTTTTAAAAGCTACCAATGTGGGGACAAAGTGAAAACACAAACAAACATTTAGATTATAATTAAAAAGTTGTACCATATGCTATAAGGGTTGTAAAACTCTTAATTTTAAGAGATTTAAGCAAATTACTATTTTGTCCTTCTAATATGTATTATATAGTAGTATAGATAGAAAGTTGATATGAAATTATGGCACACGAACAATATTAATATTAAAAAATAATAATAAATAGATAATATAATAATCAAATAAAATTTTAAAAAAATAAGATATTAAATAATAAAAATTATATAATTAAATACCACTATTTATATTTTAATAATTGTAATAATATTTCAATAACAATAATAATCAAAGATAGTATCAATAAAAAACAATGAAATAATATTGATAATTAAATAATAAAAAAGTTTAATTAATAAAAATTATGCAACTAATTAATACTGTAATTAATATTATTTATAATTAAATAATATTATTTATATTTAAATATTGATAATAATAATTTAATAATACTAATAATTAACAATGAAATTATATTAATAATAAATAGTAAACGATATATATATATATATATATATATATATATAATACTAATAAATAAATATTATAAAAAATTAAATAATAATATTTATATAACAACGATAATAATTAAATAATGATAATAAATAAATAATATTAATAATTAAATATTGAAACTATTTAAATATAATCTGTTATGGTGTGACACATATGTTTACTTTACGACAACTATACTTTGGGGTTTTATATTGAAATAACAATTGTTATTATTTGTTTTTATATCTATGTTTTGATAGAGTGAATATATTCGAAATTGTTACGGAATTCTAGTCGCAACGCGCGGTAACCACTGGTTGATCTACAAAATTCACTCATATATGATTTATATGTATAAAATAATTGATTATTTTTTACTTTTAATGTTGACCTTTTTAGTGGGTGGTTAAGGCCTTTTTTATGATTGCTTATTCAGTTTTAAAATATTTTTTTGTCAAAAGTACTTATTAACTCATGTTATTTTAAAATGTTAACTTATGTTATTTTAAAATGAACTTTAAAAATATGTTTAAATTAACTTATAATATATGAAAAAGTAAATAAATTAATAAGTTAATAAATTTATCAATATTTTAGCTCGCATTAAAAAGTTGAAAAGTTATTTTAAAGAATAGAAATTTTAGTTTATTAAAAACAACTTTTTATAATTACCCAAAATTAAAATAATTTTTTTAACATATAAACATTATTTTAATTTATTGTACTTTTCAAAATTTCTATAAATTAATTTTAAATGAAATTTCAAAAACATGACCTAAAATTATTGCTACAATTGGATATGGCCTATGGGTGACCCCTTAACCCTCTTCCCAGTCTCGTTCCTAAATGCTAAAACCAAGTGTCCAAGTGGGTGGCCATTTTTAATTGATTTACGTACCTAGTAGTAGTGAAAAAGATATACGTATGATTGTATTATGGAAGTGAGCAGAGATGATGAATGAGACAACTAAAAGCAGATGGACCATGACAAGTATGGGAAATTTTGTGGTAAAAAAGAGATAAGTTATACAATTTTTTTGTTATAAAAAAACTATATTTATATATCTATATCTATATCTATATTGTATGATAAATAAATGTTTACAAGAACATTTGTCAATTCTGTAAAGCACATAAAATTTATTTTTCTCGTCTCTCATATCAAATATTTTATATCATTTTTTAATTTATGTTATATAAAGAAGTTAGTTACACGTATGATTCGTGTTGAACAATTATCTTATGTTTTTAGTTTAAGCTTTTCAAACGTTATAATTACATTATCTTCTCTTTACTTTGTGGTATGTTTAATACATGAATTAACTAATTTTAAAAAAAAACTCATGACACGTTTATCATGTTTTACATTATTGTCACTCAATTAAAATAAAAAGATATGAACTAAGAGACACGATGGAGAAGGTTGTAGAGGTGTTTTGTGAATGAATTGAAATAAAAGCTAACTTAATAGCTTTTTTTTTGAATGACAAATGTCTCAATCATGTGAGTCTACTGTTTTCAGGCCATGTCACCAATGTTTAGTTACCTGAACCTTCCATTAGCCATCACAACCACCATAGGAGGAAACCCCACTGGGAAAACCCCCTGACCCCCTTCAGACCCTTTTTTCGCTGCGGAAGGGTTTTGAACCCAATACCTCTCATTTGAAAGAATCTCGAGATACCATTGAGGCACTGCTTCATTGATAGCTAACTTAGTATATAGTAACTCAAAACTAACTCTTAACTTAATTACATCATTCCTTTTTCTCTATATCATTAGTTGTACATTGCTAATTAATTTTAAATATAAAGAATATTAGATACTTAGAAAATATGTATGCGTGATTAGATACATTAAGATTATCATATTTTTAGTTTTTTTTTTCCGTTATTATTTTAATATTTGCAACTAGTTTTGCATACATTTTGTTTTCTTATAAATTTTTAGATATAGTTTCAGTACCAGTAAAAATCATAAAAAAATTTAAATGTATATATAATCAAAAATGAAATAATCTTTTAGAAAGAAAAATCGTACAAGTAAAAATCACTTAATACAAGAATTAGGGTTTGTGTTTAATTTATTGAAAACCTAAAATAAGAGGTTTCTAATTAGGCATAAAATGATTCATATAAAATTTAGTTTTGGGTTAAGTAATAGGCGGGAAATTGAAAATTTTGTGATGATAAAAAATTGAGAAGTGTCCCTAAATATACTTATTTATTAGTTTAGGGAGAGGGATATATATATATATATATATATATATATAACTAGGTTAGTATCCCGTGTATTACATGAATTGCACAAAAAATATAACGAATAATTATCAATGAAAATTAAAAAAAAAGATGATTTTTAATATAAAATGCAATTACAATTTCGTAAAATTTAATATTTAAGTATTAAAATAATAATACTATTTCTTTAAACAATAACTTTTTTTATAGTTTGTTTTTCTTTAAAAATTATATTTCAAATAATTGTTTTTGAAAATTTTATAGGATTTAAAAATGTATCAAAAGTATATATTTAATATTATATATTTAATAGGAGAGAGAGGAGGGAAATAAATGTTGAAAAGCTCTAAAAACATGTCATGTGTCAATGGTATATGTAGATTGTCAATATAAATTTTATTTAAAATTGGGTCTTTTGTATGGCATCTTATTGATTATCATTGAGAATATCTTGTTTTCTGTATTAAAAGATGTTATCACGTAGTCTAAAATTTGAAACAAATATTCTTCGGTATGTGGATGCCAGAGATGTTCAAAAAAAATTGAAATCTGAATCATATTTGAAACCCGAATACATTTTTATCCAACCTGATAAACACTCTAGTGTATACAGATGAACTTCAAACATAATTGTACTTTTTATCATTTGCCATGAATTGAGATCTATACAATACGTGATAGCACAAAGGTTTTATTTTGGTAAACCATGTAAAGCATACAAGATACGACTAATTAATTTCATATCGATTTGTAAATTTTGAAAATATTCAATTAAATTATTTCTTGCAATTTTCACAATTTTAAATAATGTCTAAGTGTAGTACGAATTACATGGGTGACAATGTTAAATTGTCTTTCGAATCATGTTTGTCAACCAAATACATGAACATTTCACGGTCACTATCCACTTGTGTTTGTTCGAACTTCAGATTTGCTTTCTTCGTCTTGCAATATTTCAAAGTGCCTCCTCAACGTCAAGTTTCGCTATTTTGCCGAAGAAACACCACAAAAATTGCAACAAATTTTTTTCGTCAAATACTCAACGAAATCAAATCTCAGTTGCACCAAATTCATTTCAACACTTTCTCATTTTAGTTTGTACATCGTTTTGCCTCCCAACCCGTACCACTGCATAGCTCTTGATCTGAAAGAGTATCTTGATTTCAAGAGGATTCTGGTGTTTGATTGCTTCAATCTAATTTTACAATAAAAACTAGGGTTTCAAATTTCACCTCATCTTCTACATATTTCAACAACCTTGGCTTCTTAATATTTGCAATCTCGATTAAATAATATTAAGAATAGAACCCATCGGGAAACAAATGTTTGGTCATTTATAATAATAAAAAAGAAGACGGTGAACATGACCGACTAAGGTGGGTGTGCCAACCTTTGGTGCCCAATTTTTTAATTAAAACATATAACAAATGTCATCAGATTATTGGTCTGCAGGATTTAATTTATTAGAAAAACTTCTCAACTACATAATTTAATATAATCTACATTATTTTTTAGTTAATTTTCTTTGAAATTAATAATTTATATATTTTCTAAATAAAATAATTATTTTTAATGAAATAAAATTAATTATAAAGTAATATTTAGTTAGTGAAATTGGGTTAGGTTGGTTACTTGATTGTATAGACGTAAGAAAGAAACATATTTTTTAATGAAAAGTTTAAGTTGGTTGGTTGTAAATAGGATAATCTATATATATATATATATATATATATAGACAGCGGTCTCTGTAACCACTGTCAAAATCCATCTACGCCGTTTAAATTAGATGAAAGTAAATCTGAAGCGTTTAAATTCGCCAGTTATGAAGAATTCCAGGTGGTTCACGACAGTTTCACCTTCTCTCCCTTATGCTTCGACGATTTCTAAACCCTCGGCGGTTTCTACGCAGTTTGCCCTTGCTACTCACGCATACAAAATCACTTTATCTCCTCATTTCTCTACACCACACCACACCACACCACCACACCAAACCACGGTCATCATCACCCCGCACCACCACCAACACACTCACAAATCATCAATCGCATCATACATCAACATCTTCGCCTCTTTTCTCCCTTTTGCCAAACATCGATTCGGTGGAACCGATGAAATCCCGATGTGCATCCTAAAAGCGGCGACAAAACCCTTCCCATGACTGCAATCTTGGTCGGAGATTCCTATCCGGTAATTCTTACTTACGCTTGCTCTATCTCATCCCTTTTGCTTTTATTTTTCGTGCCCTAATGTGTTCGGTATATAGATAATTTGTATCCACCTTTCGATTATGGCACAATGAAATCGTTGTGTTTATGTGATCTTGATTCCTAAATTTCAGTATTATGAAGTTTAGTTTGATAGAAATTGTTGTTGGAAAGCAGAGTATTTTCTTTTTTTTTCTTGATAACGCATTATCTTTTTCTAGCATTTAGAGAAGTAGGGTTTGCTTCCTGATTGCTTTATTAGGTGAAACCTGGCTTTTCTTGCAAGTGCATGAATGTGCATTTTCTGTTGTGAGAATAGGAGATGAGCATTGGAGATTCTTATTTGTGAATACCCTTCTATGATGTCCAAGCATTTGCTCAGTCGCATTTTCACTTTTGATTCCCAATTTCAATCTTAATATGTGGATTTTGACTTCTAAGATTCATTTCACTCTCTTCATAAAAGGGTACAAATGGATAGTTATTTCAAGGCTGACACAGGTTGGTTCAACTTCTTGCAATAGAAATGTAATCAACAACTTGCAAAACTGAAAAAAATATATTTACATGAGTCAGGTGTATCTTGCATTTATATTATAATTTTTATTATGTTGATAATTACAAAACTTGCAGGGTTAGTGACAAAGACTATTGCTCACAAGTTCTCCACACCTCATGATCATTTTAAATTTGTCACATAATGGTAAGTGTATTACATCCCTATAATATACATATATAACATGCAAACCAAATTTACCACATCTCATAATGGGCTAGATATCTGAGTGCTATCAAATATCAAATATAGAAATCCGTTTGTGGCTAAAAGTAAACTTCCTGATAGCCATTGTTCTTTTGGTTGAATATGATTGTAATCTAAAAGTTGTCTAACAAAATGGTGTCACCATATCTCTCATAATATATTCACTTACTTAATCCCTATTTACTTGTATGATTTCTTGAATCAACTGTAAAAACCTAATTAACATTACTTGTGTTCATCAATAGTGTGTTGCGAAGAAATGCTTTCAAATGGTTCATTCAATAGGTGAGTGTGATATAATCAATATCTATACTTTGAACATAGTTTAGGAAATAATGAAAAAAATTATGATCAATTGGTTGTTAGATGTTGTTATGTGGTAAATTCTTCTGTATGAGAGGAAATCCTTTAAAAATTTTAAGATGCAATATTTTGATGCATGCAGAAATTAGTTGCAACATGCATGGGCGAAGGTTAGTGAAGACCGGGGGGGGGGGGGCACCACCCCCCTGTTTTTTCGTGCAGTAGTGTATATTTCCCGATACGTAGTGTAAAATTTTTGAAAAACCTTTATTTCACCCCCTGAAGAAAAAAAATTTATTTCGCCCCCCCTGAAGTTTCAGTCAAGCTCCGCCACTGGCAACATGTGGAGATATGAAGTGCTTTTGGGTGTGGTGTGCTTGGAGAAGTTAGTAAATTTCATGGTACAATCACAACAAATGGTGTTGCTAACGTGTTTAAAAAGTAGAGTAGTCAATGGAAATTAGTCAGAGATATATGATATTGTGATAATTCACACTTTTTGGAAATTAGTCAATTTGAATTTTTAACTTCTTTTGTCACAAAAAGGTAAAACAAGTAAAAGGTGTGCCCATGTATAAAATCAATCAAATGAATCTCTCAAAGTGTATTTACATGCTTATAATATCATACAATAGTTTGTTTATGATAATTAGAATATTATAAAATTTTATTAGGGTAGTTTTATAATCTAGATTTGATACATGTAGTTATTCCGTTAACAATTAATGCTTTTTTAATTCAAATAAAAAATTACTTATTTCATTATGACGTTAGACTACCCGGCCACCGGACGGGTATAAAACTAGTTTACTATAGAACCGGATAAATTATAATAAAAAGTGAGAAAAACATAAATCAGTTTTTTTATTTTTATAAGCTTATTATGACATGTTTTAACAAAATTTGAGAAAAATTAGGTTTACCATGTGTATCTTGGCATTCATGAGCTTGATTTGGTAAGACGAGAATACAATAATACATAGCTTTTCAAATATACACAAAAATCAACAACTTTTGGGGTAAATATACAAAATTTATGCGTAGTGCTTTTTACTCGAAATATTTCTGTAGTTTTATCCAAAAGGAAAAAGAAAAGAATTTTTTAATAATTTTTTTGCCAGTTTAAAGGCAACCTCTGTACATGTTTTATTTAATTATCTTATGTGATAAACATAAAGTTTGTTCAGGGCGGCCCTGAGAATTCAAGTACCCCGGACGTGCTGATAAAAAAATGCCCCCAGTTAATTATATATTTGTGTTTTTTCGGTTTTGTATTTGGACATATAAGTAAATATATATACTTTAAAAGCGATTTTTAAAATTTTTGTGCCCTTACAATAAATGGGCCCTGGACAGAAGTCGGGTTTGCCCCTCCCCAGGGCCTCCCATGTTTGTTCTCATCTTATCCAATTGAGATCATACTTTGATTTTTTTTTATGACAGAGAAACCCACTTGCGTGGTAAACCCTAGGACCCTACCAATACCCTGCTAATCGGGGGAACGGGTAAACACCGCGAGCGCAAGCACCCGGTTCAATGGTCTTGCGGAGAAAATGTCAACCCAATGGCTAAAGCTCACGAGTCATGACCTCAAGTTTGAGACCCAATACCCTTACCACTACTCCTAGGATATCTCCACAAGGTTAAAATTTTAATGTCTATGTAAGTTTAATTATATGTATACAACGTGAATCTAACTTTTAGAATGATATAAAGTGTTAAAAGTTAAAACGCATCAAACACCCAAAATAATGAAAGGGATCCGTAAGCAGCAACAATCCGATAATTTTACTTTCATACAGTATAAATGACAATAAAAATTAAAAACTGTTGGTCAGATACTCAGATAATGGAGTTTTTTTTCCAAATAGGTGTTGGTGGAAAACTTATTTACCAAATTGGGTGATTTGAAAAATATTACCAAAATGGGTGTTTTTTCATTTATTTCTTTATTTTTAACTATTTTGTAATTCAATCAACATATTATAATATATTTTTTTTATTTTCAACCAACCAACAATGAAATATGTTGATTAAATTAAAAAGAAATCATAATAAGTTAGTTCAAATAAAGAAAATACGTGAAAAACACCCATTTTGGTAAATATTTTTCAAATCACCCACTTTGGTAAATAAGTTTTTCACCAACACCTATTTGGAAAAAACTCCAGATAATGTTGAATTGTTGATGAGGTACGGGCCTACGGGGTTCGGTTTCATATTGTTAACCAGATTGTGACCCATTTATAAGAAGGCCCACCAAGTTCACTATATGGCCTAATCAGTAATCACCCGTCACAAGCCCAAAAATAAAAATACAAACCCACATCATCCATGATCCATCCACTGATCGACTTATATAATTATATTACATAAAATAAAAAACAACTTGCAATAGTCACAAAGTATGCTGTAATGGTGACTGCAACTCAAAGTTGCTCGTCATGATCCACACGAAAAACGTTACACAAGACCACTTTAATAAAACCAACAATGCGAGAAAATGGAGTGAAAGATCTAACCTTTGGTTTCTTTAGGTGAAACCGGTGAACCCTTCACGTCCGGTGACTCGGCATATGATATTGAGATCAGCTTGGATCGAACCTTTTCTTTTTCGTCGGTGTTCGCAGCTTTTGTTGCATTTTGAACACTTTTAAGGAGGTCAGTTGACAAAAGATCAGTATCTGGTAGAGAATACGATAGAGCGATTAATGACTCTCTTGCCAAGTCTGCAGAAGCTTCACTTTTGGTTTTGTTTTTAGCCATATAATAACACCAAATCCTGCTATGTAAGCATATATGTTTAGGCCAAAACTAATCTTTGATACAAACCTAAACCGAGCATTTGAAATTCGATGAAAAGGAAATAGAGTCGATCACAAGTTCACAACAATCATTTCCTGTACTCATGTCTGCTTAGTTGATGGGCTAAACTTAATGAATCCTCAAAAGTCAACCACAAAAACATTGAAAATCTCAAATATACAAATCTTTCAAGGTTCTAAAAGCTATATATAACATATTCAAATCGAATAGCAACCTATCCATCTTAAGGAAACCTAAAAGTTCCTAAAATAACATAAACTAGTGAGCAACAGCCATACAACAACTTCATCTTCCTAAATTGTTACATGTATAGAAACAAATAAGAACAGAGAAACTAAAGCTCATTCACCAAAGCATCATAGTCCTTGCAGGCCGCCCCACAAGATATTACCAGAGGTAGCAAAATGGGCAGGTTGGGAAATCGGTCAAAATGAGTTCAAATCCAAATTGGTAATTTTATGTGTGGGTCAAAACGAATTTGGCTCCCATAAACATTTTTGAGTTTTATAAATGGTTAATTTGCGAAAGAAAAATGCAAACTAAGTCACTACAAAAATGATTTAGCTTCCTTAAATTATCAATTCGTAGATTTTTATGCATTTGAATACACTAGAGCAAACTTTCAACATGTTTTGACCTTTTTCATTGAGTTAAATCTTTTAGCTTTAACCCTGACACCGAATTGACTCGTTTAAAGGTAAACGAGTCACAATTGCACCTCTAATGTCTCTACTCGTCCTGCTTACCTTACAAAACCTTCACATTGGAATGAACTTTGACTCGGCCGGTCAACACATCTCCTCCATCCTTAACTTGAGGCAGCACTCCATTGATTGAATCATTGACTTGATGCAGCAGCAGCAGCAGCGCGTATCCATGATCATATTTTATGGTTTGCACAATCAACTGTAGGAAAAGAAACTGTCCAAACTCAACACTGACTCACTTTACCCCTATAATAACCTCTATAAAAACCCTAGGCAAATTTGATCACAACTTACTCAGCACAAACAATTGAACAACAGATCTATTAAATTGTCTACTTGTGTCATAACCTAAATAATTTCAAATTAAGAACAAAACAAGCATCATCATCATCATCATCATCAAGTCCACAATTTCTAACTGTAACCGACTTCATCCCTAAATCGAACCAATTCAATTTGCAAATCATTCACATAATCACAAGAATCAAAAGCCCTAACTACAAAATTACCATCAATAACCTCAAATTAACCTCAACAAAGCGATTTTGATCATCAATTCATTGATAACAGTTCGATAGGACGAGTAATCGAAATTCAAACTCGAGATAGACGATGTCAAATCGAAAAGTTTACACAGCAATCAATAAAATTATCAGTAAACATGTAAATGATGGAAAGATCAAACTCGTATACCGATCATAATCTAGAAGTTAAAGAAAATTACTTTAGTTTTTTTATTAGTCTTTCACCGTGTCTGCAGCTACTTTTTTTATTTTTGAAATCTCAATGAGCTTGCAGCTAAGTCTTGCATGAGTATTAAATACAGGATTGGATAAGTGTTTGACGTGTAACCTCTGTTTTTTTTCGTGTAACCTCTGTTTTTATATGTGTTAAATAATAAAAAAAAACATTAAATTGTTAAATTTATATACAGGCTGTAAACGAATCGAACGTTCAGCAAACTGTTCATAAACCGTTAGACTGAAAGTTCGTTTATATTCGTTCGTTTAATAAATGAAAAAACACGAATAAAAAATTTCATCCATTTAATTAAATGGACGAACATGAACAGATGTCGTGTTCGTTCATTGGTGTTAGTGAATGTTCGGTTACATGTTCTTTATGTTCGTTTATAATATTTCTTCATTAAATATATTGTATATTTTTAAATTTTTGTTTTTAATTTAAAACCATAATATTTAAGCTATTTTTTAGTTTAATAATGTAATATTTAACTTTATATTTATATAAATGATTATCTCTATGCTTGAGATTAACAATTTTGGTTTTTATTGTTTAAATGATATGTGTTCGCTTACGTTCGTGAGCAGTTCGTGAACAAGTTAAATTCCTTAATGAACGAGCATGTATATGAATTTTCGCTCGGTTGGCGTTTATGAACCATTCGTTAACAAGTTAAAAGTTAAATACTAATAAGTAGATTTGTGTTTTGTCTATTGAAAAGACAAAGTAATAAACAAAAGAGCGTGTCTTTTAGGGCATAAAAAAGGTCCATTTGAAAATTAATTTTGTCTATCGTGAATAACTTTTATTGTAAATTTAACTTTTGGTTTTTCTTGTTTTTTTTCTTCTTATATGTGTCCTTATTCTTAATTAAATAACATAAAATTATGTTTAAAATAATAAAATTATTTATTTATTTAGCGTTTTATTCTTAAAAATAAATAAAATAAGTTCATTTATTTTTCTACGGAAGAATAGATAATTTTTTTATGTTGCTTTGTTTTAAAAATTGATAAATTACATTTTAATAAGGATTAATTTAATTTTTTTTAATATTTATATTCATAAGCAATTAAAAAGAAATTAAATATAAAAGTGATGTAATAGAATAATATTTTGTATTTATTCACAAGACCCATTTAATGTTTTATATTTAAGACTTTTACTAAAGTTATAAAAAACAAAGTATTCTTCTTCTAGAAACTGAATTCCTTGTTGGAAAACAGTACTTAAGTTTTAATTAATACATTTGTTTTGATAACTATAAACTAAATATTGCTTTAATCATATTAGTTTATCAATGAATATATATAATATATTTTGCTAAATACTTACTTAATCATCTTTAAGTCATTTATCCAAGTATCTAGACATCTATCGTAGAACAAATTCAGATTATCAATATATAATATCCATGTATCCAGACATCTAGCTTTGTTTTCATGTGTGTGTGGCGCGCGCATGTATATTTGTTGTTTAATTATTAGAGGTATTCATGTTATTTAAAAACAAAAACAAAGACAGGTTTAACGGTTTTAATGAATTGATTATAATTGTTGTAATAATGTAATTAATAGACTAAAGTAGTAATTTTTAAATTTTAGATTAAATTGACATTTTGATCAAACATAAGGACTAAAACACTAATTTACTCTATATATTACTAGACTATTACCCCGTGTAATACACATATTTAATATAAAATATCAAATAGTTAGTAATAAATATTTAAAAATTGTAAAAGGGATATTTTAAGATAAAATGATTAATTTACATTTTAATGAATACTTTGAGTAATAAAAAAATAATTAAATACTTTAATTACCATACAAATAATATATGATCTTTTTGATTTTTAACAATTATTATCTTTAAACTTACTGATAATAAAGCTACATTATGTGTTCTGTTAAAAACTAACTTTTATAAATCAATTACGTAAAATATAATTTATGTAAATATTAAAATTTAAACAAACCAATTAAAAAATATCGTTAAACATAAGGACAAAAATGTAACTTTTTCTATTTTTTTTCTTTACTTTTTAAATAAATTAAAAAAAAGACATTGGTTTATAAAAATCTTATTGTTTAAAACTCTGGTTTATAGTTTATCTTATTTTTTATAAAAAATATTTTTATAGAAAACATGCTTCTTATATAACTTTGATTTTCTGAAAAATAAATATTTATTATTTATAAAAAAATAATATTCAAAAATTTCATATCTTATAATCTCTTATTAAATCTTTTTCTAATAAAAAGATAAATAAAACTATTAGTTATTACTTTATAATTATTCAATTAGAGAGAGAATTTAATTATTTAATATAAGAGAATTAAATGAATTTGATATAAAACATTGACATGTTGCATTAATGTTTTAATATTATGACAAGTGGTAAATTTTATTTTTGTTTATTAGTATAGAAAGATAATATATAATGTTAAAAAACAGCTGGTTTTTCTAGTTGCTAAAAACTTAAAATTATGAAAACCATAAAATTATTAATAACGTATTTGTCATTATTTTATATATCTAGATGATTTATTATATGTTAATTATCATGTTTTCACCAAATGCATCCGGACAAGTACTTCTTATCCCCAAATTTTATGGGCATACATCTAGAAATTTTATGTAATGGCACAAATTTTTCATAAGACAATTTTGTAATTAAAAAAATATGAGATTAAGATCAAATGAAAGAAAAATTGTAATATTTATAAAAAGCAAAGATTATAAGCTAAGTTTAGGTTAACCAAGTCAAGCCACTAATAACTTCATGGTTGATGAATAAAACTTAGATTTCTTGAAATTTCATGATCTAATCTAGATTCTTTTGGCTTTACCACAATAATAGGTTTTCTTATGAATCGATAAGATATCTTTGATGTACAAGCTTTCCTTCAAAACGTGTCAGCCAATCAACTATTAACGTTAAAAGCAAAAACCAAACCAAGTCATGGTCGTCGGACTTGCAGTCGACAAAAAATTGACCTGTGCTATTCACGTGCTAATATCATGGACTTATCATGTGACTTCTGCAGTCACTCGTCTCTCTTCTTCTCCCCCAATCATAACCCCCCTCTCTCTCCACCTGTATTTGCTGCTAACCTTCATCACATTCTCCATCAACCCTCAAAACTTTACATTTCTAGGGTTTTCATTCATCATCATCATCATCATCATCATCAAATCTTTTTCTAAAATTTATGTGAAGGAATCATATGAAATGGGCTGTTTTCAGTCCAAAACCGCTAACGTTCAGTCTCCTGATCAGGTTCCTGAAACCAAACCAGATCCAGGTGCATCATCAGTTTAGCTTCTACTGTCAAAGTTTCGTTGCTTTTTCGATTAATATCGTGTCTTGATTTGGATGCTGTTGTTGGTTGGTTTGAACTTTGATATCATGAATTGATGACAAACAGGTGATGGAGAACAAGGGTTAGGTCAATCGGATCAAGATCAATTGGTCCCTGCATTTAAGGAGTTTGAGCTCACGGAGCTTCGAGCTGCTACAAATGGGTTCAGTAGTGACCTAATTGTTTCAGAGAGTGGTGAAAAAGCTCCCAATATGGTTTTTAGAGGAAAACTTCGTAGTAATAAAGTTGTTGCGATTAAACGGTTTTCAAAGCTCTCTTGGCCCGACCCGCAACAGTTTGTGGTATGGATCATGTATCCATGTTATCATTTGCATATACATTTATGCATTTGTGATTTTGGGGCTTGTTTTTTTGTGTTTGTCCTTTTTAGTGTTGAATTTTTATGAATTTTACAATGAAAAAGTGAATTGGGAAAGTGATGTGATGATTTGTTTTTTGATTGAAAGAAAGAAAAGTGAAATAATCAAGTAAATCAAGTTAGATTCACTTGGAAAGTTGCTACTTTAGGGAATTTGGTAGCTTTATGCAAGGACAATCTTTTTTAACTAAACTTGTTTCAACCAAAATAAGCTAAATGAAAGATTTGTTGGTTTAAAGTGCATTATGTTTCCTAAAGACTCAATTTTGCAAAATCTTTTGTGTTTTGGATAATTTGTTAATATGAATTACTTCACATGTTACCAAAGAAGTAATTATTTTGAATTTTCAGATGTCTTGACCTTGTCAAAGTTTATTTTTGACTGAATGCCACCTTCCACCCTTGACCCACCCCATAGGTTTGTTAAAAATGTATTTGTTATTGATAATTCTACTAACCAATTGTCAATATTAGCCTCATGGCTTCATGGTCTATTTTAAAGACTGACAATTTATTTGCATCTTCTATGATATCTTTTGAACTCTTTGTAGAGTTAGAACATAAATAAGTTTGTAGAATTATAAAGTTGGTTTACTTAGTTCCTGATTTTTGATTTCTTAACTTATGTTATTAGTATGCTATTTATTACTTCTTGGATTGTTTTTATAGGCAGAAGCTGCTGGGGTTGGCAAGGTTCGGCATAATAGATTAGTAAATCTAATTGGCTGTTGTGCTGAGGGAGATGAACGCCTTTTAGTGGCTGAATATATGCCCAATGATACACTCTCAAAGCATCTATTCCACTGTATGAATTTCATACTATGCTTTTCTTGTTTTTCTTGAATATTATGGATGATTTATACATCATCTAAGTATAAAACTATGTTGTTTGATAAATTGTGACTACTGGTATAGGGGATAAACAACCTTTACCTTGGGAAATGCGTGTTAGAGTAGCAAATCATATTGCACAAGCACTCGAGTATTGCAATGCTGAAAATCGGAAAATATATCATGATCTGAATGCATACAGGGTCCTCTTTGATGAGGTACACGTTTAATAATAAGCAATTAGAATACATATGTAAGGAATATTAATTTTTCACTATGTTTGTTGAACTATATTTTTTTCGCGTTAAATTTTTGCATCAGGACGGTGACCCACGATTATCTAGTTTTGGTTTGATGAAAAATAGTAGAGATGGGAAAAGTTATAGCACAAATCTTGCATACACTCCTCCTGAGTTTTTGCGCACAGGTATACTTTATGCAGATTTAACTTATATTTTTCAGTCAATTTAAATTTCCAAATAACTTCCAACTTATTTCTTTATGTTATAAGTTTATTTTGAGTGCTAAATATATTGCAGGAAGGGTAATTCCAGAGAGTGTAATATACAGTTATGGAACTGTTTTGCTTGATCTTTTGAGTGGAAAGCATATCCCTCCAAGCCATGTAACATACATTCTTTCATATATTCCTTGTATATATTTTAGTGATAATTTTGGTGGTTTATATTCCTACAATTTGATATAATGGCAATATCATAGTTTGCAGTAACACCACGTGTTTGTGCTTCATATGGTACAAAATGCATATGGTGGGATTTTATCAAAGAAACTAGAAGTTTTATTTACCCTTTCTTTTCAGGCATTGGATCTAATACGGGGAAAAAACGTTTTGTTGTTGATGGATTCATCCTTAGAAGGACAATATGCTGACGAGGATGCAACCGTGATGATTGAACTTGCTTCAAAGTGTCTTCAATATGAGGGTAGAGATCGTCCTGATGTCAAATTTCTTCTTACAGCAGTGGCACCCCTTCAAAAGCAGAAAGAGGTAAATCATATTTTTCGCTTGCATAAAAGCCATTTACTAAGGATTGGTTGATTTAAGCTATGTTTTATCACAAATCAGTCACATAAAAAAAGCTAAAAGGGAACATGTCAAATGGGTCAGAATGCTAAATGGGTTAAAGAAGTCTATTAACATGTCACATGGCGTGGTTTTACCCATGCTAAATGTTACAAGCCAAACGAGAGAACTCAACCCAAAAGACTAGTCTGATGGGTGAGGGAGCCCATTTGACTTATAAACCCCACATTAATTGCCCATACAATCGATGTGGGACAAGTCCCATACCTTGGAATGGTTTCGATCCGTAACAATCAACCCTCCTTAAGGGTCAACGTCCTCGTTGGTCACGGCTATGTTGGTCACGGCTGGCTCCTTCCAGGCCACCACTCCATGGGCCACCACTCCGAGTTGGCTCTGATACCATTGTTACAAGCCAAACGAGAGAACTCAACCCAAAAGACTAGTCTAATGGGTGAGGGAGCCCATTTGACTTATAAACCCCACATTAATTGCCCATACAATCGATGTGGGACAAGTCCCATACCTTGCAATGGTTTCGATCCGTAACACTAAAGGATTCGGTTATAACCCGAACCTGTTTTGACCTGTTGTCCAATCCCTTGCAATTTTTGTTTATGTCTGACATGTATGCATTTATAGGTTCCATCTCATGTGTTAATGGGTCTGACAAAAACCCCTGTGGCAATTCCATCCTTACTTTCTCCTCTTGGTAAAGCATGTGCACGAATGGACCTTACTGCTGTTCATGACATATTGCTAAAAACAGGATATCGAGACGAAGAGGGTGCTGAAAACGAGGTTTTGCATAACTCTTTCTTGTTGCATTCTACCCAAATTTTTACCTTATAGGATCATGTGGTAACATTTGTTAAAAACTGACTTATCAAGTAGGTATATACTAATATGTTGCATTGGTCTTGACCATTTTAAAGCTATCATTTCAAGAATGGACCCAACAAGTGCAAGATATGCTAAATACAAAAAAGTTTGGAGATATCGCATTTAGGGACAAAGATTTTAATGGTGCAGTTGAATATTATTCAAAGGTAATTTCTTCTGCTCAAACTTCATATATGGTGAGCCTTTAATGAGGTCACTTGTAGTAGGTGAGGGTTCTTGCCCAAAGCACATATATTACAACAAATGCGATAACCAGTGAAAATCAGTCATTTATTTTTAAAATTAAATGAAAGATCATATTTGTAAAAGATTATATGATTTGTGTAGTTAATTAGCAAATTATCGTAATTAAATAATTTGTGTAGTTAATTAACTAGCTTTCCTCCTTCATCTCATCTCTCTCTTCCATGTAACAAGTTTCGTACATATGTGATCAAAGAGTGTGTAGATGTTTATAATATATGAATACACATAAGTTTACACAAATATGTATATATATATATATATATATATATATATATAAATACAAGTATATTCACTTAACAATAATGTATTATACTAGTTATGTTGGAATTCTAGATAAATACACAAAAGAATGAATGAACAACAACAACAATAACATACCCAGTAAAATGGGGTTCGCAGGAGAGATGAAGACAAATCTTACGCAAATGAATAAATGATTTTGATTAATTCTTTGCAGTTCTTGTAATATTTGTAGCTCTCCCACTTGCAATATTATATGATTTTGATACATAGTTTTGTTTCAAACTGTAGTTGGTTTTGATGATGTCGGTGCCATCGGGCACTATCTTTGTGAGGCGGGCTCTATCTTACTTGATGATTGGACAACCGGAACCCGCATTAAGGGATGCCATGCAAGCACAAGTATGCTTGCCAGAGTGGCCAACTGCTTTTTACATGCAGGCTTTAGCTCTCTCAAAGCTTGGAATGGAGACTGATGCTCAAGACATGCTTAATGACGGGTCATCCTACGAGGCAAAGAGGCAAAACAGCTGGCGTAATATGTGATTAAGGCTTGCTTAGTGAGGTCATGTTTATTTGAAATTACGACTTTGCCCTTATGTCGTAAACTACAGTTTTCGATATCAGCTTTGTATAAATCGCTTCTAAGTTGCTGTAAAAACTACCATTTGAGGTATGTCATTTCTATGCCATTTGTTTTTAAACTGTTTCATGGTCATTTATCGCATTCGCATTCAAAAACACGAATCGAAAGTATTCTTGAAACACAAGGTAAACATGTGGGATCTGCATATCTTTCATTGTCTCATCAACTCTGTTTATGATTCAGTATTTTTAGAATTCTATCTCATTCTATCCTTTTCTTTTGAATTAAGTCTGAATCATATATCTTTATGAAATTTAATGAAAATGGGGTATAAATTTTGATATAATGTTGTTTGGTTGAAAAGTATGTGGAATTGAAATCTTTTATAATCCCTCATGTAATGAAACACAAGATTCCATAATGTATTGAATGAGTTAACATTTCATTGATGTTTATTCCCTAGTGGATCTTTTTAACTACTAAATTAAGCATCATTCAACAAACGAACAATTTGATCTCACAAGATAGGTGGAAACCTAAACTGAGAAGACGTTCTATTTATTCAAGATCAATTGCTTAGTGAGAAACTTAATCCAAGAGGTCTCATAAGTTGGTGGATTTGGTGTGAAGGTGGCAATTTGCACCCAAATCGAAAGAAATAGGTTGGTTTGTGTAAATAATTATAGTATAATGGGTTAAAATATGTAACATTATAACATGGAATGGGTTGAGATGAGTAACACTTAACACGGTATTGATCAAAATGGGTAATCGAAAAACGATGTGAACGTAATGGATTCAAACGTTTAAAAATAATTAATAAACTATGTGAATGTAATGGATTTAAACGTTTTTTTAAAAATAATTAATAACATATTTGATGAAAAAATCACTAAAAATTATTCTAATGAATTATTTGTTTAATTATAGCACATTTTAACTTGAAACCAAATTGATGTTTTTTAAAATAAATCATTTAAAACAAAACTGATTTTGTTTAAAACTCGTTCTGACTTGCACTCATCCTGGCCCATTACCTGATACATCCATTTTATCATGCTTAAAACCCGTTTTGACTCGCAATCATCCTAACTCATTCTTGATCCGTCCATTTTGTGAGGCGTTCGAGGTGTGGTGAGGAAGGTCAAAGTCTAAAACTTCAAAAATATTATAGCTGATAATTATACAAACAAAATATATAGATAATTATAAATGAATATTAAATTCTTCAAAAATAATTTAAGAAACTGATTGTATGCAAAACCAATATAACGAAAAGAATTATAAGTTTAAAAATGATAAAAAAGAAGAAAAAAAATCAGATTTCTTTATAAAAATGAAGATGTATAATAGCATGTAAGGCGATGGGGTTCAAATCGTTCCTTTATGAGTTTATGGGATGCGAGTGAGGGTGCGATTAAAGCAATGCTAAATAGAGACTACCAAAACTTTTTCATTTAAAGATTAGAATTAAAATAGCAAGTTGCGCCCGCGTTTCGCGGTAGGTAATTGACTGGTTTTATAAAATCTAAACGAAAGTAGTGTTTACATAAACATGACTAAACACAAAAAAAGATGTGTAAGAATTGTGTTGGCTTTTCATACCTCATGTCACATATAAACATAACCTAACATTAAAATTACAAATTTGTTAACAAAGTTTGCAATAAATATAAATGGGGTAAGCGTTGATATAAACGTGATTAAGCACAATAAAGAAACATATAAAATTGTAGTGACAAACTCACGTTAATATTTACACATAATGACATAAACATGACCAAACATATCACCATTATTACAATATCTTAAATATCGTATTTTATTTTATTGTTTTAGGTTGTTTTTGTTTAAAATGATTTGTGAAATTTATCTATTTATTTATTTATTTATTTGATGAATTATTTACTTTTGCTTATTTATTTAATATATTTTCAAACAATAACACGTACTTGAGATACGAAAATAATAAGGTTGTATTTGAGAATGATGGATATGGTAGTGTTAAGATAAAATGAGTTTTTAAGAATAAATAATTAAAACCAGACGTGACATGTTGGCTATATCTACATGTTGAAAGGAAGGCCTAAGTAGATTTTGTTTTGAATGGCCAACAAATTCATTTCATTATAAACCAGATTAACAAACAGTTAATCCATCTCCAAAGTAAATACAATACATATCATCGTTATTACAAATCCAAACTAGAAAGATCAAAACTACACCATTGGGTCCAAGACAATGACTCTAATTTCGCCTTATTTCTTACCTATAAGAAACAGTTTTTACCAGGGTTGTAAAAATCGGCCTAGGCTATGCGCCCTGCTTCCTTGTAATTTTTGCCCTAGGCGGCCTAGGCGGGGCCTAGTCGGCCTAGGCGCCCCCTAGGCGGCCTTTTTTTTTTTTTTTTTTTTTTGGTTTTTTTGGTTTTTTTGGCTTTTTTCGAGTAAAAAGGACCCAGATAAATGATTATTCGAAACATTTGTCAACCCCAAATACGTACTATGTCTCTAAAACATCAAATCCAACATCTGAAACATTGAACCCTGCCACTAAACATCGTAATCCATCTATAAACTCTGAATTTTGTGTTTAAGTTTGTAATTTAAAGTACTTGACTTAGTATGTTTAAGTTTATTTTTTAATATATTTGAAGTATTATATTATATTATTGATATTAATGTGTGTATATAATAAATATTTGTAAAATTACATATAAAAATTCCAATCCGCCTAGCGCCGATTAATCCCGATTAATCCCTAGGCGGTACCTGGCCGTCCGACTAGCGTCTAGCGACTTCTACAACCATGGTTTTTACTTCCCCCATCTTTAGTTCGATTGAGAAATCCTTGGCTTCAAACAATATGGGAACACATTTCAAGCTGGTGCAAAATTCAGCCTTTGGTAATTTTTAGTTTACAAGACTTGGTGGACTTAAGTAAATTGACGCGTGGCTCCAAGAAATGGAAGAAGATACTTCATTCGGTCTTTGCAACAACTTTATGGTGCATCTGCATCTGGAATGGCTAAGGAGATAATTTAATTTGTTTTTATTCACCCTATCTGAATCAATCTAAAACTTGATCACTGATTAATCTGATTTTTATTACTATAAAAAAACTCAAATAACCCGTTCCAAATTACGACATCACCATAGAGGTGCACATTTAGGTTAACATGTTTGGGAATAACCGGTCCAGTTAACCAGTCAACATTATCCTGAATCCCTGATGAGTTTTTGACTATAATCGATTAAAACTAGTCTCACTGATGACACTTTTATGGATACGAGGTGAGGGATAAATCTTGAACTTAATCTTGTGTTCTGAACCAATAGGGGACGAGAGTTTACGTATTTCACAGGGTTCTTGTGTATCAGGGGTTACGGTCTCACGGTCGGTGATCGATGATTCAATCCTATTTACCAATAGTCGGAACAAATAAAGATAACATGACGGGACACTTTCTAGTTCAAAAAACTATAAAATGCAAACCTATGAGGCTATGATGTTATTCGACTTCCGTGGGTGATGGGTCAAACAACTTCACCTTCTCCAACTCAAGTCAAGGTAAATATATAATGTCATCATCACTCAATCAGCAAACATTAATCAATTTTGAATTATAAAAGTTCCGTTTTTTTATAGGCAGAGAGGGGAATTCCCTCTCAACTGTATCCAATTTTGAATCTTTCATCCAAAAAATCATGAATCCAAGCAAAGTCGAAGAGTGTTTGTTTGATCATCACCTTGATCCAATCGGAGAACCCCACCAGTCGATAACCAATCATCAAAATCCGCATGAAGAACACCCGCAGGCGACGGAGTTCTGCCTACCCCCGTTTCCAGAATTCGACTTATTTCGCTCCTCCGATGAAGATTCCGGCAGCCACACCTCCTCTGACGCCGAACCCGTTCCACCGGAAACAAACCCTAGACCCCAAATCATCAACCCAAAACCTCACGTATCCTTTCAGTTCTACACATTCAATTTTCAGTCACACTCGCTGATGATCCGATGCATTCTCGACCGACGTCTCGCGAATCCCGACGAGATTAGGTCAGTCACACCACCACCGGTGCTCGCTAGCTGGAAATCAGTGTGGAAAGATTGAAACGAAGACACTGCGTATGTAACAGCTTGGAAAAGAATTCAGGATAAACTCACAGTTCATAGAGGTCAGCATGGTAATGAATTTCTGTGTTCTATAAGCAATTTGAATAATCAATTTGTTTCACACACTAGTTAATGACAAGATATAGCGATGAGTTTTCATGGTGATGCTGATTTGAAGCATTTAGGGTTGAAAGAAACTTTAGAAAGGAGTAAGCAAGTTTGGACTGTAGGTGCTAAATTTTATGGGATACCTGAATCTTACATCAGGGCTTGTGTAGAATCTTGTCCTGTTTGCTCTGGTTCAAACGGGCCGGGTTTGGGGCATTCAAAGAGGCGTAGGTTTGAGTATACTGAATCGTTTGATGTTCCTGCAAAAGATGTGGCTAATAAGTTGCAACAGTTGGCAGCTAAACATAAGGTTGTGTTGTGTATACGGCAAAAGTATGTTAGATATACGCCGTTCATGGCTGAGGTTAAAGATTACGCATGCCATCGAGAGCAGGGGAGCAGATTCATCTTCCAAGAAATCTAGTCTTGAAAAGGGAACCTTATGCATCGAAGCGACGTGGATGTGGGTTTCGGATACGTGCGATTGTGCCAATTTGTAATTACAATGAGAAGGATAAAACTTTTGTTTACCAAGAAGAAGGGATGGCTGTGTTTAAGTTGTATGCCGTTCACACAGGGCATGAACCTGGGCCGTTGGATGGGAATGCAAGGATTGTGCATAGAGTTGTTGGGCATAAAGGTGGGTTCTTGATTGATCAAGATTTTGTTTGTGGAACGAGTGATGAAGCTGATAATGAAAACATTATGGGGAATGATGATGGGGATTTGCAGAATTCGGTTTTGCAACAAGTGAAGGAATTGAAACAAGAAATTGGGATTCTTGAAGGGAAGATTTTGAAAATCCCACCCGAGCTTTTAAGCCCAGTGTCTCATGAATTGTTTGATCTTTTGAATAAATTTAGAAATTTAGGAGAATGCGGGTCAAAATCAAGAGGGTTGCTTTTAGAAAATGAGTTGGTTGTTTGGAGCGGCAATCAGAATACAGATTTGATTGAAGATGATGATGACAGTTTTGAGCCGACACTTGGAGATGTTGGTTCATGGGATCAAATAAGCGGTGTCACTTGCAAACCTGAAAAATGGCTAACATGTAATGGATTTGATGCAAAAACCATACATTGTCAGGATTCCAAAGTAATAAAGCTCATAAGGAATGATGAAACAGACACAGACACCCTTGTTCGTTTGCAAGTTGACAATTTCTACCGAGAACCATAAATGATATGATGATTCACCGTGTGGTTTGGACCCTGGTTTGGATTGTGATAGCAGTGGGTTCAGGAATAGGGAGATTGTGTAAAGTGGTTTAGTCATGTGTAAAGTGGTTTAGTCATGGGTTCAGGAATAGGGAGAACCATAATTAATCTTGAGTTAATTAGGTGTATATTTGTGTAAACAGAAGAATGACTCGGTAAAGTTTAGCCTTTTAGCTTCTTTGAACATACTTGTTTATGACGTTATATTGACCTTGCTGTAAACTGTCTAATTTAGGACTTCATTTGGTACATCAATGAAATTAATTTTTTTTTATCCCAATACTAGTAATCTATCTGGGCATCATATAATTTGGTTGTTATCACGGTTAAATACGTTTATGATCATGTTTCTTACGAGGTTTTGAGTCGTTTTTGTACATTTCAGAACTATGAATATATGCGTCTGAATGCACCTCATTGACTTTTTTGGTCAATGTTTTGTTTGAGATTTACAGTTGATGAAGCTGGATACAAATCTGTTGGAAAACAAGATATGTAAACTGAATCCTACAAAAGCTATGATCAGTATGAAGTCTTTCATATTCAGAAATAAACATAAAATCATTAAAAATTTGGGTCTGGAATAAGTTATGTGACTAATGGTTGAAGATGCATCTACAATTATAGAATTGGGATTTGAAACTGACAGCTAAGTACAAACTTTTGGAACATTTATCATTACAAGTTTTTTTGAAAGTAAATTACGGTTTTGGCTCATTTGTTTAAGTGTTTTAACTATTTTAATCTAAAATAGAATCATCTATCATGTAGCACCTATGGTTTAAACAATTAACGGTTTTGGCCCTCAAACCTAACTATGGTTAGAGGCCAAAAACGTTAGTTCTTTAAACCACAGGGGCTGCATTGATCATCACACTAAAGATGGAGGAAGGTAGGTTCTTGATATGGTTTTTTAAGTGACGTAACACATCTAAGGCTCGAGACCAATGCATCAATAGATGAATCTTGGTAAACGACTAAAGACGTCAATTAAAGTAACAAAATAATGTTAAACAGAACAAGATCAAGTGCTATAAACATTAAAACTTTTTATCAAGAGACACAATGGAAACATGAAGAAACAAATGACGCTTAAAAGGTGAACCAGGGGGATGATTGGATCGAGAGTATCACAACTCATGAGAGTAGCAAAAAGCAAATAAAGCTCTTGTGGTCGAGATTATGTGCGGTGAAGGTTTAAACTTTAAACCGGTGAGAGTCTGAATAAACATGCCACAACACGTGAAAGGAGAACATCAATAAAGTGTTATTTTTTTCTTTTCCAACGATAAACTAACAAACAAAACCTAGTAAAATCCCAAAAAATAAAGTAAACCGAATTTGGAAAATGGTTAACCGAATAGAATTCGGTTAGGTTCGGTTTCGGTTAAAATCAAACAAATTTCAAATGAATGAGCCAATTAAACATTTAAACCGAACCCAACCAGATTGTGTGTGATATTCATTTTTTAGGGTTAATAAATCGATTAAACTGAACAAACCGATTTCAAAAAAGTATGAAACTGATAACCAAATCAAATTCACAATTTGGTTTGTCTTTTCTTTTTTTACAGATACAGTTCGAGTTTTAGTTTTAAATGTTTTTTTTGGTTTAACATGATCTTCCTTTGTGGATTAGCTACAAGTTTATTAATTTTTTTTAACCAGCCCGACCCTTTCTTACGCATTTTAACTTGACATGTTTCTCGCCTCCACCAACCGAAAACCTTAGATCCCCGTCATTTAGTGGTTATTGAGTCATTAGTTTAAACTTTAAAACTTTGAAGGGTGTTTTATCGTCAAAGTGTTATATTGTGTATATGAAGGGTTGAATTGTAAATAGGTTTAGTAGGTTAAACGTAGTTTTCCTAAATGTCGTATTGTTTTGGGATAACGTTTTGATGTATATACAGAATCTTTGAGGAAGAAAATACAACATATTCATATTTCAAATTAAATTTGTGTTAGTTCATGTTCTTACTCTTTAAATCTCTCGATCAAAACTAGTGTTCTTTAAAAATTATTTATCAAATAATGTTGTATAACTATTTAAGATCATTTTTTTTTACTTTGATTTTTGAGTTATTTACAAAAACTGTGTTTTAATTTGGTTTATTAATGAAGTATATTAGAATCTTATATATCATGGGTTTATTAAAATTTAACAATTATAAACAAATAGTTTTTATAAAGATATATATATGTTGATGCTGTTTTTTATTAGTGAAGAAAAATATAATAAAGATATCATATGTATAAAGAAAACATAGTGAACTGTTATGAATTATAAAATTATATTTTGGATAAGATGGATTAAAAAAAATGATTAAGTTTTAATGAATTTTAGAATAAGGAGATATCTTTAGATAATATTACTAGCATTTATAAAAGAGATGTGAAACCATAGGCGAAGCTTTCCGTCCCTTGTTTGGTTGTTTTTCGTTCACAGTGTTAATTTTTCGGCCAAAATGTTATTTTTAGTTAAAATAGTCCTCTCGCTTAAAAAATTAACATGTATTCTGGATCCCGTAAATTTTCACCTATTCTTTCAAAACATTCAAGCTCCGCTATTGTGTGAAACAACAAAGTATACGTCACCAGAAGTCGGTATGTAATATCTGAATTACTTATTTAATATAATCAAATGAGTTAACGCGTGTTTTACCATGTTAGTTTTTCTAAGTAGAGATATTTTGATCATTTAACATATATTTAACGAAAAAAGTTAACCTCATCTAAGCTAGAAAACCTTTCATATTACCTTTTTTTAACTGCCTGGTACATTCGACATGAGATTTTATCAGTCCTTTCGTATTTAACGCTCTGAGCATACGTTCGAGCCCACCTTTGAAGGAACTTCACAACTTAACACACCCCTAACCTTACCTCGTCAAATAAGCCTTGACTCGGATTCAAATCCACGACAAGTAACTGTTAAAATACAAGCCACTAAGGCACTAATCATATTACCCCTTGTTAATCGGATCTTTTATATAATTTTTTGAAGTTGGATACCCCATTCAAATACTCACAACGGCCTTTCATGTAATTAACTTGATTTTCTTAATTGCATTCTCTTTGTAATTAAAACTTCTTTGAAGAAATTAAATTAATATTTATTATTGAAATTTATTAGAACCATCTTTAAATAATTAAACCTGAAATTAAAAACAGAAAAAAAAACAAAACAAAAAGGGTATTCGCTCCACATAATTAGGAGTATCTTGAACTCGTTAAGGCTCGTTTTGACTTAATAAGGCTCGAGCTCGTCTCGTTAATAGCTTTATTTTCAAGGCCCGAGCTCTGCTCATTAGAAAATTTTTAGAGTCGAGCTCGGATCAGCTCGTTTATTTTTTAAGTATTCAATTTATTTATTTTAACTACTAATTTAATATGTACTTATAATTATACTTTCCAGTTTTATAAATATACACTTAATATAATAAATAAAATTACATAAATAAAAAACTCGTTAAGGCTCTCGAGCCGGCTCTAGCTTGATATGTAAGGCTCGGGCTCATTTAGGCTCGGCTCATTCAATATTTTTTACCGATCCGATCCCGATTATTTCGCGAGCCAGTTTGATTCGTTTACACCCCTAACATAATTATATCATATTATTACATACAAAATATTTGTTTTTGTTTGTTCTAAAAATGTTTATGATTTTCAAAATGCATGTTTTTATTTAATATAACAAAATAGTTAGTTTATGTAATGCAAATCTTACATCGAAAGAACTTCTAGAATTAACTAATTAAGACAATTTATTCAAAGGCATTTTTTTCAAAAGTTAGTATTAATTTAATACAAAATTTTATGCACATAAGTTAGTGTTTTTGTAGTACAATATTTTAGTTTAATCATGTGAACTGAAAACCTTTTTATTAAGTTCTTATAATATTTTTATTTTAAGCATGTCTAAGAATATTAATATTTACTTGTTTAAATAAGATGAACTTAAAGCACTGTATAATATCATTTTGGTAAATAGTTATTATAAAACACCAGTTTAATAACTATTTTTTTTTACTAACACTAGTTTATTAAAAAAAAAAACCCCATCGTCATTATTTAATGGATATTTATTACAAGTATTCTCTATTCTGAAGTATGGGTGTCGTTCAGATTGGTTTTTTAGGTCTCCAGGGACGGGTTATTTGGGTTTTCAAAATATGAAAATGGAGCCAAAAATCGAACC
The DNA here is from genome assembly GCA_009363875.1 of Mikania micrantha. Taxonomy (NCBI): domain Eukaryota; kingdom Viridiplantae; phylum Streptophyta; class Magnoliopsida; order Asterales; family Asteraceae; genus Mikania; species Mikania micrantha. The sequence goes on along the minus strand of CM018689.1, from coordinate 48,343,203 downwards.
AAATAACAAAAGTTTATTCGTTTCTCTAGTTTAATCAGGTTGGGTTAAACGGTTCTCGATTTATACTTAAATAACTAATTTTCTATATTTCAATCAAATGATATCCATGCATATATATGCGCCAATAAATACACAGTAACACTATCTTTAACAAGCAAAAAACCACAACCTAAACAAATCTTTAGCAAGCAAAAACAGGTTAACAAATATAACATCATTCGGTTTATTCGAAAGTCATAACATCATATCTCATATGAGTTGACGTGAATGATGTAACAATACGACTCATATGAGACTATGTATGATTGATGTAATGTGTTAAATAAGTTGTCAGCGTCATTAAATATCAAACAACCCACATCAGATATCTGAAAAAGTTGTGTTCAAAATTAAGGTGGTGTCATACCATAAACTATTTTATTTTTTTATAACGACAAATCTATACTAATTTTAATACTACTCCTAAATTAATATTATTCTTGTTCTGGTTTGAATTCAATGATTTTCAATTTAAGAGTCAAGAACTCTACTGATTATATTTTGCTGCTTGAAAATGTCAATCAATTAGATTTTTAGGTGGGTGTGAGTATGTTGCGATCGAGGCCCTATTGAGTATTGGCCCTATAACTTGATAGATTATATTTATAGATTATATTTTATTAAAGGTTTGTTAATGTTATTATTATTAATTTGAAGTTACAAATGTAAAAAAGTAGACCTGGTAATCCTGACTTATAATAAGAAAAATAGGTAGATTTGGGTAAAAATTATTGTATTTTGGGTTAACATTATGACATAAATGGATTGAAATGTGTAACACTTTAACACAATGCAGGTCAAGATGAATAACTTAACACTATGTGAATCCAATAAATTCAAGCATGTAAAAATGATTAATAATATATTTAATAATAAAATCATTAAAAAAATATTCAAATAAACTATTTGTTTCGTTACAACTCATTTAACTTGAGCTAAATTGATTTTTTTATAAGCGACCCATTAAAACCCAACCTGATTTTTCTTAAAACACATCTTGAATCACACATGTTTTGACCCGTTATATAGCAAAAAGTATTCTTATTAAACCTTTATTATAGTTATTGTTACTGATTTATTTTTTGTCGGTATTTCAGTTAGTCTAAATGAGTAAATGGTAAACTCTCTCATTTTTTAATTCGATAAAAAAAAATATTAAAAAATTGGACGCTTTTGCGGATACCAAGCTACCGACCAAGTCAAGGATACTTGGTGCCTTGTGGGACTACGACATCGTACGTCTATTTCAAGGTTATTATTTTTTTTTTAATGACACAATCAATGTTATTAGTGATAACGAACCAAGGCTTATGTCATATTGAGGTGGTTAAGTGGTTTACGTCTGAAGTGAAAAATCCCTAATAAGTAGGCTTAACTTGCATATCACACATTCACATCATAAAAATTAGACTAGACACGCATAAGATCTTTAGAATAAAAATTTGTATTATAGGAAAAGTAATCTACAGATAGTTATCACGCAAAACAAATTATCAGTTTATCACTTATACATGATAATTTTATCGTCACTTAGTATGAAAGATCGACTTTGTATTATAATATTCACACATGTATGTATGTATGTATGTATGTATGTATGTATGTATGTATGTATGTATGTATGTATGTAAGGATAATCCATGTTTTTATAAAACAATTTTGTTACACATGTCTAAATGAGTTTATTTAAAGTTTATAAGATTTCGTTTAATTTTTATGAGAACTCTGATAATTGTTATTCACACATGCATGTGTTAAAAAATTTAACCCTCACACATATACAAATATACACACACGCATATTCGACTTAATAATATAATTACATTCAAATAATAATAAAATGTATAAAAGGTGTATGCATTTAATTAAAAGACGTTTGAAATAGATAAAAAGTTAATAATTGATTTTTTTATTATAAAAATTTCAACTTAATTATTGATTTAATTCTTTCAAAGATCAAGATATAATTTGTACTCTTCTTATAAAAAATATTTGATTCGACTTCAAATATATACCGAGTAGGTTCAATAAAAAAAAAAACCTAAAAAGTGTTCGTTTTGCTAACAAACGAGCTCACGAATTTATGTTTTGTTCCTCCAGTGAAAACTTATTTGAAGGTTACACATTATTACCTCTCATTGAATACATTAAATCGTAAAGCTTTTATCTCTACACAAACAATGCACCATAAGACCTACCGTAATACACACCTCGCGTGAAGCTAGGGTGGGATCCGGCGGCGTCACGGGGCCAGGCGGGAACACCGCCCCTCCTCCCGGCTTGACCAAATTGGAGAGGCCAGCGGCCCCCGGTCACTATTTCTCCTCCTCTCACACCCCGCTTTCTCCTCTCTCACATTTTCAATAGGGTGACCACTATGGAGTTTTAGGGTTTTCAGTGGGGTTGGTATTGCCGATGGTCTAACAGATGCTTCAAAGTACTCCCTTTGACTATTATCTCACTTGTGAATATAACAAAATAACGTAAGGTTTGTCTAAGGTGTCACAAACATCGATTAGAATTTGTTGTCTTAGAACAAAACATTAATTAATGGCTCTAATATCAACTGATATCATTTGCTTTATCCATTAGAGCTAAAATATTTGTGTTTTGGTTTTCTAGGTCATGATATAAACTTCACAAGATATCACCCATCCTTTGAATTATTCCACTCAAACCCAATTCACCCGAAAATGTTTCAATTGTTATTCTTTACAATTCAATATCTTTCATGTAGGTATAACAAAATAATATAATATTCACTTATGGCCAGTGTCACATTGTATTTATCATGGTTATGTATTTAAAGTTGATAGTAAGGGTGCTAAAAAAATCCGAAGCAATCCGAAATTCAAATTGTATCTTGAAACCCGAAAAACCAACCCGAATTCTTTTTCCTGGTTGTTCGGATATTAATTTTTCTTGTTCGAATCGGATATTGGATATCCAGATTTTTGCTTATTCGGATCAAATATCCGAATTTAAACCAAATAACAAAAAAAAACCATGTTTATTTGGGTTATTCGCATGTAAAAATCACTTTTTTCGGGTAATTCAGATATATTCGAATCGGATAAGCATATTTTTATTTGAAACGGGTCGGGTTTTGGATAGGGTTTCAAATTCTCATATCCAAATAAACTGTCATCTGAACTGATTAGGGGTGTGCTCGGTTCGGTTCGTTTTTGGCTAAAACTGAAACCGAAACCCACATAGTCGGTTTTTAGTTATTATGAACCATTCGGTTTTCGTTTTTTTTGTCGGTTTCGGTTTGGTTTTCGGTTTTCGGTTATTTTATTTATTTTTTTTGTTTTCTTTCACACACAATATTGAAAGTGCAAAGATGTTTAACAATAGCTAATTTATAAATTAATTGATCAAACACCAACTAATCAAAATAAAACTAAATAATCGTCATCATATTCTTACATTTAAAAAAATCAAAAGTAAATAAGTAAATATGCAATAATTTCGGTCTTCATCTTTTAAAATGACAGTATTCATCTAATCCAAATCTTTATCATTTTTAACAGTAGACTATTTGTGTGTTTTATCCCGTTAAATAAATATAAAAATAGCAACATATATATATATATATTAATTTTTTTAAAAAAGATTACATATCGGTTCGGTTCGGTTTCGGTTTTTAAAATATGAAAAACCGAACCGAATAATTCAGTTTCGGTTTTTTCAGTTCGGTTTTTTAGGTTCGTTTTTTCGGTTAATTCGGTTCCGGTTCGGTCATTTCGGTTTTTTGCTCACCCCTGGATCTGATGAACACCCCTAGTTGATTATCTATCAAAAACAAAAAAGAAATAAATAACCATTTTGGCTAAGTTCACATGTAACATTTACGAAATTTGTAATAAACATTTATGTTTAATAAAGAAATTATGACGTCATTGGGAATGTTCTTTTTACACAAACACATATGTACATGGGTGAATGTGCAAGAAAACGATTTAAATAAATAATTAAAGGTACATGTATACACATATATAAGTATGTATGTATGAGAAATTTATTTAACAATGCAAGCAAAAACATATTATTAAAAGTTTATAATAAATCTTATAAGATTTAGAAATTTTTAAAATAAACAAACAAATAATTGTTACATATAAATATATCTTAATTACTAATTTTATTCATAATTAAATAAATAATACAAATAAATATGTTTTAAAACTTTATAATTTTAAAATAATGTCTTTATAGAAATAATATCAACTTATATTAATTGTGAAGTTTAAATAGATTTTTAAAACAATTAAATACAAGAGATTATAAAGGTTAGGGGTAAAAAGTGTCAAATGCCGAAATTGAAATTAAAGGGGAAAAAGGGGAGGACTAAGATTGCCAATACCCCAAAGTTCATCTCCTTCCCTACCCATTTCTAGTTCCAGCCGACCCACACCCGACTTCGACCCATTTCAAACCCGAATTCAAATCAGATAAATCAAACGCGATTACAACTAGACCAACTTGTTTATGGTAAGGATTAGGACGTGTAAACTGATTTCAATCACCACTAAGGTCGATTAACAGCTCATGAACGCGTTAAATCCCTTCCAAACTAAGAACAATGACCGGAAATTCAAATCCTAATCAAACGAGTATAAAAATCGAATGAAACCCTCCCTAACAATCCTTTCGACCTCACGAAACTCTCTGTGCATCCAAAATGCATTCTCAACTCGAAACAGAAGCGATTCAAGACCTGCAAGCTCTCGGGTCTCTCGTTCTCTCTCTCTAACTCGAAATCCATTCAAACACTCGACAAGGTTAATGTTTCTTACCTCATCTTACTCGGTTTTTCAACTATAACAAAAGCCCCATGATTTCTCAAACGATCTGAGTCTTGATCGAACGGATTTTGATGAAGAAGGAATTAGGGTTCTTAGTTTGAAAACTGAATTGGTTTCTAAATTTGGATCATGATAAATACAGTTGGAAACCAAATAGTTCGCGGCTTAGAGCCTTGGATCAACCGGTTGAGCATGTGTGTTTCACGGGTTAGGTCGCGGGTTCGAATCCGGTTCAGGCCGGGTTAAACTGGTTTTGAACGAAATTTTTTTATAACTATTTAATTAAAATCCCATTTTTTTATTCTAATTTCACCTAAATTAATAAAATCTTAATATCTTGATTTTTGTGAAACTAAAACAGAATTTAGTTTTTATGTTTTATACTTTTTTAGCATTATTATCTAACATAGTTTTTAGTAAATTATATTTATAAATTTCTTTTATAGCATTTTAACAATAAGTTAATAATGGTTTTAATTAAAATCTTAAAAGGTTATTTGTTGATAAGTTATTTCATAATAGTTGGCTTACAATTTTATTAAATTAAAATAAGAATTTACTTAAACTAAACTTTATTTAAATCACAGGGTGATATTATTTTATCATTTAAGTAAATGTTTTATAATTACTTTTAGTAACTTATATTATACAAATATCTTGATAAACTAAAACTTTATTTTATTTATTTTTTATTTAAAGATTTTGTCACCACATTTTATTTACTTATTTAATTCTAGTGATAATAGTTAAAGAAAAATATCTTAAACACTTTGCAAAAATTTAGACTTGGGCATACACATTTTATAAAATATTAGACTATTTATTGAAAAATCAATTGATGAATTTATTTAAAAAAAATATTATTACAAAGTATTATTTTGTGGTTAGAACTACAAAAGCAATATTTAATATTTTGATAAGTTAAATTTCAAAAACTTATAATTCATGTTAAACATAGAGATTTTAAATATTATGAACATTATTATTACTTTCATTTAAACAAATAAATCATAACAAAGTGTATGTATTTATTCAAAATAAATTGAACCCATTGATCCATTTAGACTTTAGAGAATCCATGGAAAGCCATAGTTATGTTAACACATGCTTAATGAATTACTTAGGTGGACTTTAAATTTGTTGGACATATTTGAGCTACATTTGACAACCATTGCAAGTGCTAGCTCACATATTGAGATGAGTCTTCATAGCTCATCTTTTACTATTTTTGATTTAGGGGTGAAACATGCAACTTACTTATTACATTTACATGTGAACTTAGCTAATGGTCTTATAGTTAGTGAACTTTAGCTAAGGATAGGCATTGATTACATCCATTTTAGTGACTATGATAGATCTATTGGATCGGCCATCCCACCGTTGTTTGATTTACCCTTCGGGGGAGGCCCGCGGTGATAATTTACTATTTAAGCATCTTAGTAACGCTAAACATAGGTCAAACATCATTTGTTAACATTTGTTGATCTGCTTTACTTGCTAGTTCATTTTGACTATGTTCATTATGCTTAGAGTTCACACAAGACATTATCTATAACCTTTTTATTGAACCTTTTGGTGTGAGTATTAAAAACCTATGAAACCCACCAACTCTTTGAGTTGACACTTGATTTTAACATGTTTCAGGTAGAAATGAAAACTAGCATTCATATGGACTTGGATTTAGTTTTATTTTGTTTGAATTATATATTTGAATACGATGTAATAGTTAAGTTTGAATTTATTTGACTTTGTAATGAATGATTGATTTAATTGCATTGAATGATTATTTATGATTATTTACATCTTTATACCCTAAGCTATGAACAATCTACACTTCGTGTCACCCCGATATTTCCGACATCGGTCGGGGTGTTACATCAAAGTACACCTCATTAAGGAATGCTTGTTTATACGATTGTCATATAGTTTAGGTACTGTTTATACGATTGTCATTTTTACAAAGGGTCGTACTATGCACTAGTATAAATGTATAATTACTAATTACACCTAGCAATGATATATAGGCGTGTGTTTGCATTCTAATATGAACCAAAAAATTATTAAAAATAAATATAAATATGATTTATAAAGGTATAAAAGTGATTTTTTTATAATTTAATTTGTAAAATAAAAATCATGATTATAAATATTTTTTTTATTAAATTTGTATAACACAAGGTTTTTTTATTTTAAAAATAAAATATAAACAAATTATTAATATCTTTCTTAAATCATATGTTTAGAAATGTTTTTTTTTTATTTTTGTTTTAACAATTTGTTAGTTATGATTTGAATAGATATTGTTTGATATATACGTCTAAGATGGGTATAAAATCCGTATAATGTTTGTATGATGATTATTTTACATTTTTGGTTCGAAGAAGAAAACGCGTCCGGCGAATGGGGGCCAATTTCAAGTGGGTGATTCATTAATTTCATTTGGGTTGTCACCAGAAGGTGGGTGGGTGAGTGAGTGAGTGAGGGCTATCGTAACAACGAGACTTTGATTATTATTATTATTATTTTTAATTTTAATTTTTTTTTATTTTTTAGTAGAATAAACAAGTGGATGGAATTGGGTTTTAATTTATGTTTTTAAATAATCCATGTGATTTATGAACATAGTAAAATAGACTTTTAATGCAGGTTTAATAAATTATTAATGAAAGTTAAAATGTTATTGTGTAGGGCTTATATATATGATACAATTTTCCTTTTAATAATATTTATTATTAATATCAATATGTGGACAAAACTAAACAAATCGCAAGAATGTATTCATAATAGTAAAATATATAGCTCTCTTTAGCTGTTGTTTAATTTCACGTATGTAGCTAACTTTTGTTATTCCCTCTATATATGTCGTTCATTGTTAAAGATTCAATTGATTTATCATTTATATTGTGATAAAAAAAAATCTAAGAAGGTATAGGCGATTGCTCAACTCTTAGTTGGTATACCGAGTCTGAGGACGAAAGATTCTTCGTACGTTCTTTGACTTCTAAGAAAATTTACTCAGAGAGGATACGTGTTATCTCGTGTTAAAGTACGATTTATTTTTATTTTATTTTTTTGCATTTCTCATGTCAAACAGTAACTCTTTAGTTTATTAAATATTAATAATTTATATATTTAAATTATATAATATATACGAAAAATATAAATCTTCTTATTAATTTATATATATTAAAATGCATGAAAATTAAATAGTATATATATATATATGGTGCGGTTCCTTTGTTAACCCTTCCTTATTGCGTTAACCGAATAATTACATCTTATTACTTTGTGGCCACATTAAAGTAAATATAAAGATTTAGGTTTTTTTTTCTTTTTTTATTAATGTAAGTGAGTCCTATATTAATTACATTAATTAAAAAAAATAAGAAAAAGCTACACCTTTAAATTTACTTTAATGTGGACCCTAAAGTAATATGATGTAGTTATTCGGTTACAATCAATGTTTTGAAAACCAGACCGGCCGGTCGGACCGGTCGAACCGGGAACCTGTGGTCGGACCGGTATGGTTAGGGGTTCTGGACCGTTTTTTGGTGAACCGGCCGGTTGAACCGTTTTTTTATATTTTTTTTAATTTTTTTTGATTATATATATATATTTATAAAATGTATATAAAATCATTCGGTTCTTAAATCCGGTCCGACCGGTCAGACCTCTGACCAGTAAGGAGACCGGTTCGACGTTCGGTCCGGTTATGAAAACATTGGTTACAATTGATCATTCCCTTATATATATATATATATATATAGGGATTGAATCATATAAAAAAGTCAATCTTAAATAGAAAATCTTTAAACCATATATGAGCCATTAATTTGAAATCTTGAAAATAAATATGTGGTCCACATTAACGCACATTAAAAATAATTTGTTTATTCAAAACCCAATTTTTTATTCAGGTTTAATTTGGACCACATATTTATTTTCAAGATTCCAAATCAATAGTTCACATAGGGTTTAACGGTTTTCTCTTTAAGATTGGGTTTTTCATAGGATTCAATCCCTATACACACACACACACACACACATATTAATAGTAATGAATATGTGTCTGATACATGTAATGACGTTTTGAAAATTTAGACTTATACCACCAAAAGTTTTTTTTTATTTTTGAAAAGTAGTAAACAGAGATAATAATATTAAATTTGAGATGTTAATTAATTTATATATATATATTAAAAAGCATGAAAAAGAAATAGTAAATATATATTTTATTGAATAGTAAATTTAATATATATATATATATATATATATATATATATATATATATATATATTAATAGTAACGAATATGTCTTAGATACCGTGGGAATCCACTTGAGTGGTAAAACCTTGAGTCCTGCTAATACTCGACTAACCGAGAGGAATAGGTAAAGTGCGACCACAGGTAACCAGGTCGATAGCCTCAAAGGAAAATTGCTCTAAGTGTGAATTGAATTTATGATCTCAAGGTTGTCTTCCCTTCACTTTAACTACTACACCAAAACTTTGAAAGTTAGAGTTTATGGTTTAGGGTTAGTTAGTGATTAAATATTTGATTTTGTTATGTAACTTATGTTTCAGCAAATCTATACAATATAATAAAAGAATAACACTCCACCACTTGTCGTTTTCTGGTTAAACTACATGTCATATGTCATTAAATGATTGGACAAATTGCAATTGATGCCACTTGTCACCATTATATTAATTTTTAATATTTTAAAAATAAATTAAATTTAATAAATGTAATCAAGTCAAACTTCTTAATTTAAAAAGATGATATTTATTTTCTTTTAATATTATTGGAAAGTGAATCATATCAAACTTTCCAATTTGGATTAATAATTTTAAAATTCAAAAAGTTTCAAATTAAATTATAAAGATAATAAATAGAAAATTTTTAAATTTAAATTAAAAAATGAATAATGATGATAATTATATTTTATGATTGGTTTCAAATTTGTACGATTATTGAATCTATTATCGTTCTGCAATTAATATTTATTTTTAATTAATGTCATTCTGTAAATTAAAAAACAAAAGGTTATCTTAAAAAATCATTCTACAATTTTTATATCTTAATTGTTAATTTGTATTATTAAATATAATTTTATAAATCAGCCCGTATAATACACGAGGTCAAATAAGCTAGTTATATATATTACACGTTTTTGGGAGTAAATTGTGATAACTAGCCGCAACATGCGGGGGAAATAAACCTAGTTTTAATAATTTACTAAAACTTAATAAATCATAAGGTTCCAACTATATCTTATCTTTAAGATATAATTTTATAATTATTAATTCTCCAATAAATTTGTTATTTATAATTTTTAAAATTTTAAAATTTAATTTTATCATCAACTAACGGCATTCAACGTACAAATTTGCATATAAACATCATATAAACATTTTGTTTACAACATGCTAAATTTATTAAACTTTAAGTTATTTAGTATTGAATATATAAATTATAAAAGAAACATAACTATGCATTATGAGTAAAAAGTAGAAAAAAAATAGAAAGAAAGGAAAGATAAGGTATGACACTATTTGGGCTCCCTTGCGAATCTAAGGATATAACAAATTCAGTTTTATTAATAAGCATTCACACCTACAAGACGACTTCCGAGACGACTATATTTTATGAAGTCTACGTTTTTATGTTAAATTAAATCCATGTCACGCGGTAACTAACGATTTATAAATAATATATTACATGTTATAAAGTGATGTCAACTTTTTGATGTCAACTTGTTATTAATTCATTGTTCAAATATGACACGAAATCTAAGCAAATGAAATTACATCGTCATTTGCTAAAAACTATATAATGTCGTAAAACAATTTAATTAAATATTTAATTCAAGACTCCAATAGTCCGAATAAGAAAACTTCAAATAAATTTCAAAGTCGTCTACTTTAATTAGGCATTTGTCACGCATAATGTTTTAACTTTATTTTTGAAAATTATATTAAAACGTTAGTATTTTATTGTTGTAAATTACATATACTTTACACTCTTTTTGGTAAAAACCATTGTGTTTTCCAAAAACGAAAGTAAGCTAGCCTTGTGTTTTCAATAATTACCCTATATTTAAAACAAAATTATGAATGGTAATTGTAATCCACTTTTAATCTGTAAAATACGTATCCATATATAAACGTTGTGTTGTGTATATATATAATATAAAGTAGTAAATTACGTGTGAATTTACGAATGATGCGTGATAATTATTACGTAAAGCATATTTGTTTTTGTGTGTTGATTAACACATACGCATGTAGTTATTAAGGCCGGTCCTGGGGAGGGGTGAGGTGGGCGACCGCCCCGGGTCCGACATTTTAAGGGGCCCAAAATTTTAAATTTTTTTATATATTATATAAAAAAAATAAAAATATATAAATAACCATCTAAAAACACATAATTTAAAAGGTATAAAAAGTAATTTTTCTTTAAAGTATAAGAAGTTACTTTCATTCCATTTAAACTAGATGTGTTCATCAGTTTATTTAATGGTTTATTTGGTAAAGTTTAATTGGCTTTCAATTTCTTTCCATATCCAAAAACCAAACCGAATTTTAGAAGTGGTTTAGTTTGGTTTCAGTTAAAAATGAACAAACCAAATAAACTGACTAAAAATCCGGTTAAAAATTGAATAAACCGATCTGAATAAAATGAATTCAGTTGAATAAACTGGTTAAAAACGAATAAACCGAATTTAACCTTATATATTATTAATAAGATAATAAATTTAAATCCGAATTCGGTTTAATCGGTTAATCAAACAAACCGAATTAAAAAAAATTTGTAACGAAAACCAAAAATCGATCAGATATGGTTAGGAACCGAATTCGGAATTCGGATACAATTAGAAACCAAATCGAATTTGGTTTGGGTTTTTTCAGTTACAAATACGGTTCAATTCTGGGCACCTCAATTCTCAGGACAGCCTCTAAAAGGGCCCATTTTTTTCTCGCCCCAGGCCTCGGAATTTTTTTTCATTCTCGGGGCCGACTCTGGTAGTTGTCATGATGCAAAATCCATATGCATGATAATTTTTTTTTCTTGCATGATGACTTCATGTGCACATGATCATTATCTGTCTTGCGCTATAATTATCGCATATCCTTCGACACTTCGTAGGTAGATTGTCCTTTATACATCAAAAATTTTACATATATATACAAACACAAACAAACATATATGTATGCGTGTGTACAAGAGGTTTTATACTTTGAAAACATTTTTGCTTTCGACGGAATCGCTAGTAATCGCCGGTCCGTACTTGTAAAGAACTTAAACGTGACAACGGTATGATAATACGATATGATGACAATGCATGATTAGTGATAACTAATATACTATAACTCATTAGATGATAATATTATACAGTTGGTTACTTCACTACCATTACCAATCAATTTTTTATTTTTGTTTTTTTATTTTAACTTGTTTTTATTCTAACGTTAGAAATTAACAAAAATAAAAAATAAAACTAGAAGAACCATTTTTAGGATGTTTTATATTTTTAAGGATGTTTAATTAAGAACCAACATTAGTCAAAAACTTAAAGAACTATTCTTATTTACAAGTTGAAAGGTCAAAAATGTAAATTCTCCAATATTATTTTTATAATCCTTATAAATATTTATTTTTAGTCTCTTATAACTTGTTTGTTCTCGTTTTAATGCATACATATTCACACACAACATATATCTGTACATTATAATTTGTATATCCAATTCCATCTTACATCACAGTTCATATACATCATGAATGACGATCATTCATATGACATACACATATTTGATAATTCACCCCTTAACCTCCTACATTAACAAATGAAGAAAAAAAATATCATACATAATGTACATCAAATCTAATTTATAAACATTTAAAAAAACAACTAACTGAACACATCAACCTAATATTCCAAGTAAAGAAACTTGTCTTTGAGCATCTCCTCCCTCCATTTTCGAGTGTTCATGGCTATAAATTCTTCAATTCTAATCGTAAGATCATCATCGTTATCGTTAATATCATTTAAAACACTAACCTCATCACCTTCATCGACGTTATCATCATCGTATCCTTGAAACTCTATGATCTCAGTGTTGCCCTTAATAGCACTCGTGATTAGTTTTGCATCAATAAAATTATCAGGGATGACAACTTTGTAATCGTCATGACTCCCAATGGCCCCTTTGATTAGTTCTAGATGAACTAACCGAGGGATGAACTCTTGATCATCTTGGGCCACAATATTAGGGAGACTATAAGTTTCATCTAATATTTCTTCATCTACTTTGAGAGGTAACGGGTGATATAGTTCTAACATCAAGGGAGAATGATTGGATTTACGTTGTGGTTCTTCACTATCGTTTGATAGCTTCGAAGAACCACTCGAGAATATGGTTGCAATGTAAAAGCTAAGCACCAAAAACATCAACAAAACATAAACATGGTTTATCTCCCTCGTGTGTTTGAAAACGACGTGATGAACAATAAGCTTTTGATGATGGCGCGACGATGAAAAGAAATTGACGATGATACTTACGAAAGATACAAGTTTTGGAATTCGTCTAGTCCTCATGCAATTTTTTCTTGGTTCTTGCTTGTGTTTGTTTATGGTGAGAGTTGCTAATGATGCATACATGTATTTGATATATATAACAAAGTTTTGAATTATTTATTTTTATTAAAAAGGATGGTGTTTAAGTAACGTTTTCAAGAAAGGTGGAATCGTTATCAGCATTAAGTCTAGTAGTGAAAATTTCTATGAAATAGTTGATTATGACGTTGTAACAAAGAATAAAATAACTGTGTACTTGTCATGATTATTAAAAATATAAATGATCTTTGACCGATAAACACACCTCATGGAAAAATATATTTTTTAACGACAACGATTGATTAGCTTACATGTTTTTGAAATGTAGTTTGTGCATCTATTACACCACCTATATGGCTATATTTCAACAATCCAGGATGAAACACACTCCTGTGGTAAAACCTTTCAAAGTCAGGATTAGAATATGAGAACTGAAGAAGCCTAAAACAAGTTAATTATGACTTTATGAAAGGTTTTATTGTGACAACCCGCAATTTTCAGGTCAGTAGTTCATCAATTTAATATTATTTTAAATTGTTTAATCATATGTGGCACTTAGTTTAGTTTAAATTAGTGTGACACGTGGCACGATAGACCAAACACAGACATTTGAACAGTAATTCGAGGGATTATCGGAAATGCACACACGTGTCTCCAACTCACGAATGTTGGTGAACTAACAATATATAAGCATTTAATAAAAGATATAATTGAATAAAATGGTTAGAATGTGACACATGTCAAAAATGGTTTAAAAATTTGACAAGTGTCATTAAGTGATTAAGAATTTGACAAATGTCATTTGAGCTACTTATTTATTATAAGTAGAAGATTAAGGCTGTGTAGTGGTGGCATACCCACCACTTCATGTATGCGCCAAATAAATAAACAATATCATCACCCCTCATCACTCCATATCATCATCACATACGTTATCATCATTCTACGTTATCACCCCTTTTTTCCCCATTCTTCTTCCTTTACTCCGTGATGCTCCTCACGCCTGTGGCGGTAACGCCTCGGTCACGCCCCGGTGTAGTAGGGAGGGCGTCATGGAGCGTGACCGACCCCTCACACGCCTCCATCACTTATCACTACACATGGTCTAGGAAGTAAATGTGTGTCACATCTAAGTGTATGCAAATTGTAGTATAATAAATTATCAATGAACTTGCTTCCAATATTAATTAATGATAGAGTAAATTATCTGGATATGGTTCATGTGTTAGAAATAAATAAATAGATAAATAATATATGACCCTTATGATTATTTAATTAATATATCAATGACCTAAATACCCTAGCAGATAGATAATTATTTAATAGACATAATTATCCTTATTTATCTCAATTAGAGTTTTCTCTTGGGTGTATATAAATAATTAGGTTACTCAACATTATTCACAAATCCCTAACCTTTGGATTTCGTGAACCTCCATACGAGTCTCTCTACAACCATCCTCACTGTACACCCAAAACGGGAACCGATCGGATCGTTATCTTACAAGAAACATGTCTGGAATCAACAACGCATTCATTGCATTCACATGTTTCAATTAATCTCATATTATTATTATTGATTTTCGTATGTATACATGCTTATAATCAAAGGAATCGATCAAAATCATGTGTTTTGATTGTATTTCACTTTTACTCTTTAAGTTTATAAATTCCACATATAGTTTGAAATTTTAACATCTACAACATATACAGTTCCTAGATGAGGGTGATTTATCAAACATGTATAATTTGGTGACATAAGGATTGCATGTAGTACAAATATTTAAGGTTTTGAATCATATGAGAAATTTATAAAACCTAAAACCAAAAACGAAATACTCACAAATCATAAGAACCATCTCGTAATTTACTATTAATAATACATCATGGAATCTTGGAAAATCAAAACAAAGGCAAATTAATACATATACGAATAATTCAAAAACCATTTATGTGATGTCCCAATCAATATTTTCAATTTTCAAATTCGTCTTAATGGTGAATGTCTTGTTCTGATTTTGGTCTATCTAAGAATGTAAATAATAAATGTATACATGTTTATATCATTATATGGGTGATCAATAACATAAAAAAATATAAATAAAAAAAGACGAACAAGGGGACATGTCTCGATCTTCCGTTTATTTCAATCCCAACTATTCACGTATCACTTATCCTTTGTATCTCATGTCCTCCCACCTTATCATGTTATGTTAGCTTTGCTCCAGTCACGATCTTTCAACTTTCTAAATTGTTGATGTCATCATCGATCTGTCCGGTCATCGACCGGTTCGCCACCACCCCATCACTGCATCGATAATTTGACTTGTCTAATCGACACTCAAACTTTTGCTGCTAAAGATAGTCAATACAATAACTAATTAAGAGATTTTTGTGATCACATAATGTAATGAAAGCTCTTTGGAACCCAATTACTCCAAGTCTTGTTACAAACATCGAATTCTATCCTTCTTGTTCTTATTTTTGAAATTAACATTATCGTGTTAGTTAATTGCTAGCGTGATTACTCTAACTTTAATTTTAGATTGATGGTTACCTTAATTATCGACATTCTTATGTACTTTATTCTCGTTCTTGATGTGCCGTGGA
This sequence comes from Mikania micrantha, assembly GCA_009363875.1. NCBI lineage: Eukaryota > Viridiplantae > Streptophyta > Magnoliopsida > Asterales > Asteraceae > Mikania > Mikania micrantha. The sequence goes on along the minus strand of CM018689.1, from coordinate 48,327,129 downwards.
ATTGGTTTTACAGAAAAATAACTTCATTAAGGTGTGTTAAATAAATTGTATCGTGAGAATATAATATTTAGAGTGAATTACGGTTTTGGTCCCTGTGTTTTAACTATTTCAATCCAAAATAAAATATTCTAATAATGCAGCTCATGTGGTTTTGGCTCCCAAACCTAACTATTCTAACGGTTTTGGCCCCCAAACTTAACTATGTTTGGGGGCCAAAATCGTTAAGTGTTTAAACTACATGTGCTGAACTGTTAGTTGTTTAAACCATAGAGGCTACAGTTATAGAAGATTCTATTTTACGTTAAAATAGTTAAAAACACTTGAAACATGTTGGAGAAATTCGTCAAATCACTTAGAAATCTACCGGATTGTGTATTAATCACTATCCAAAATCAATATTTCTTTCCTTTCGAGTTCAAGAAATTTGATTATGGGATAATCCAATAGAGAGAATCAGAGATACGAATTTCGATTATGTTTGGAAAAGTCTGCGAATTCGTTTCTATATTCATCACCAACCAACCGCAAGTTAGTTATTAGCGGTTGGTTTTGGCGGGTGAAATCACAGGTCAAGTCACGGGTCAAGGCAATTCCGAACATAACAAATTAATAAGTAAAGTCCGTTTAGGTTTCGGGGCGGACCGCCACCAGGGGCTCTGCCCCTTGGACCCCGCAAGGGGGCGACCTCGGCGCTTGGTCTGGAGCTCAGAAATATTAAACGAGTGTGCACTTCGCACCTCCAACTCTTTAATATTCCTTTACAACCAATTACATTAAAGTATACAACAAAACATAGGGGTCAAACATGTAATTTATTTAATATTTAAATATATGTTGTTAAAAATTTGAAGCAGTTTGTTAGAGAACAATTTAAAATGGCCAACTTTTCAAACGATAATTATTGAGTGAGTGAGTTAGGCTTCTAGAAATGTTAGAGATGAAAGAGTACTACAAATACTCAAGTCAATCATTATTTCTTTTCGCTGTGCTTCCTGTCATGCAAGTTACAATAACAGTAAGCCAACAAACTTGAAATATAAGCCTTTCTATCCTGTGGTGAAACTTGAAAAAAACCATGATGGGTCGAATGATTTTTAGGAAGAAAACGGAGTATGCCGAACTCAATAGTTATATAATTTTCCAACAAAATACTACTAAACATTAAACAATCATTCTGAACGAAAAACGACAGGGGCCGTGCACCCCGGGCCTCTCAAAAGCTTCGCCCCTATTCGTGTCCTGTATTAAGGAACTACATCGATAAAATGCAACCTCTATTTGTATGCATGCTCGCTTGAACTTTATTTGGGGGATTTAAACACCTTGGTAGTCAATGAATAGCAATGATCAGGTGAAATAGAAAGAATAAACATGTTTGTATTCATGAGTTTTATATAACAAAAGAAGGGAAATGAAAACAAAAGATGTTTTATTCATGAGTTTCACTTAAGAAAGGAGATAAAAGAATTTGGAACGAAAAGCAAGCAAAATTTTTTTGTATTATTTTCCACCCCATTTGAAAGGAAAGATTTTCATTCTTTTATTTTTATTTTCTTTCCTTTTGTTTCTTTTATGATCTTTTCTTCAATTAATCTATATTATATAGTAAATGAAGGTTTTGATGAGACACTTGTCAGCATTATAAACCACCTAAAAGTTATTTTCTCGCTTCTCTCTTTTGTTAATTGTTTGTAAACCATCTTTTATTAGATTTTGAATTTTTTTCTTTCTCTTCCATTAAATAATATTAATTATATTCAATTTAATAAATAATATGATTACATCATTAGTCATATTATTTATTTTTTTTTATAAAAAGTCTTTGAAAAAAATGTAATATGTTATTTAAAATAAAAAATTTTATAACTTATTTATTTAACCTGTGTAATACACATGTTTTTACCTAGTTGGGAATATAGACGACTCTGGTCATCAAGTTGGATTTAATTTTTAAAGAATTGAAGTTATAATTAACTTAAATGCTATATTTCCTTATATGTATCCTTCTTTATTCAACTCTAACAATTTCACCCCTTCCTTACTCAACTTAAATATGTCCAGGTGTAACTGCTCAAGTTAAAGTATGTGAAATAACTCGAACGAAACGAGTCTTAATAAGTATAAGCTTGAATTCGGATATTGAAATATGATTTATTTACCTTTCATAGCAAAGTCTCTCTTTCGAAGCTAGTTTAGATTCGCAACATATTCTTATTTATAATAAATTGGGTTAGTATATCATATATTATACAAGTGGAATAACAAACTATATTTGAAAATATAGCAATTATAAAATGAGTTCTTAATAAAAATATGATTAAAACTGCATATAAATTAATACTTTCAGTAGTAATAATAAAATAATTTATTTAAAAATTTGTTTTTTGAGTTTCTATTTTTAAAACCCTTTTATTAGAAAATGTTACTTTTGAACAAACAAAAATGGCGTTTTTTTATATAAAAAGGGCTTAACATTCGAGTATTATACGAATTTATAAATAAGGATTTAACATTATAAAATGATATTTTGAGATAAAATATGAATGAAATTATGCATAACTAATAATTAAACTGATTAAAAAAAATATCATTTTTTTAAACTTTATCTTTTAAATTTTGTTTATTAAATATTTTGCTTTAAAATCATATAAATTTTTTAAGGCTAGTTCCCCATATATAACACGACTTAAACAAAAAATTTCAAATATTTATTAATGAAAATTTTCAGAGCATGAAACGATATTACGAAAAAATATATGCATTTTAAAAATATTTATAAGTAATATTTTTGGTAATAAAGAATAATATTAGATTTTTAAGTTTTGTATTTTTTAAAGTTATCTTCTTATACATTTTGTTTTATAAAGGGTTTCTAAAAATATTAATTTTCAATAAATATTTTATTGTTTAAAACTTTGATTTTATTTTATTTTTAAATTTTGTTAAAAAAATATTTTATAAAACTTCTATTAAAACATTTATTTATATTTAAGAATACTATTTCTACCATTCTGGTTCCGATTTTAGTTTTTTTGCCCACCTATATCAAACACTAGTAAGGTCTGGTTAGGGATGGGGGTGTGCATTGGGCTAAACCCGGACCAGACTAGAACCGTTAAGTTGAAAAATAAACCCATGAATCGACCCAAAATATGGTATATCGGTCGGTCATGGATAAACAGGTTAATTTAATAAATGGGTCGGGTCGGACCATTTATTTTTAAAACAAGTCAAATATAAATTTCAGCTATAAAATCATTTGTTTTTCAAATCAATTCAAGTGTATATTCAAACATAAGAATATATGGTTAATATAAAAAACATATAAAATTTAAATATAAAATCATTAACTCATAAAAAATCTAAAAAATAAACTCAAAGTTTATCTTCAATCATCAATTATCATTGGTGCAATATTATTATGAATATATAATAAAAACTAAAAAATTAAACAACATTGGTTAATTATATAGCAAATCAATTGGACGGACTCCTCTTTTAAACTATGATTGATGTTGAATAACTAGGTCGGTTGTCACACCCCGAGCCGGCGGGGTTGGATCGGAGTCCCCGTCGGGCGAAAGGTTCTCGGAGCGCGATATCGTGGGTGATAATCAAGATGATCAGATTGTTTACATAGCATCAATGTTTAGGAATATCTAAAGCACAATCAAATAGTAACTAGGATTACAAAGTTAAATTACGACATCAGTGTTCTGCAATTTAACTAAGTAAACCTAACAAAAGAATCAAATGTTTATATCTTGTATATGTACAAGATATCAAAAGCAATGTATATCTTCAACAAAAGATGTGCTTCCCAAAAGTCTACTAGGTCCTCTATCTGGGCAGCCTAGTATGCAAATCCTGAAGCCTTAGCTTATACATGTTCTTCACCTGAGAATGCATGTAAGAAAACGAGGTCAACACAATGGTTGGTGAGTTCATAAAGTTTATAAGTTTAAAATAGTTTTAACAAACCTCCTTCGGTAAAACCTTAACCTCATTAACTCCACATGTAATATCCAAATCGGTATGCTTATATATAGGGCATATGTAGGGTCGAACTTACCGCCCGCCCAGCCAACATCCCACCACATGCTAGGTCATCAAAGCTTTTGTTTTCTGTTTCAAAGTTTACAAGTCTATGGTGTTCACAAGTGTTAGTTTCAAAGTATGTTTATCAAGCATCATAGTTTCACGCGCATATAGTTTAGCTGTCCCTAATCTCATGCGTGAGTACAAGCTCTGCACTAGCAGTCGTTTAGCAATTACGTATCTCATGAATTAGTTAAGCTTAGTCTAGCAATTACGTGTCTCCTATACAAGATTCAAGCTCTGCACTAGCAGTCGTTTAGCAATTACGTATCTTATACATAGACACAAGCCATGCATACACAAGTAATCCAGCAATTACATATCTCATATAAGCAGACAAAAGCTCTGCACTAGCAGTCGTTTAGCAATTACATGTTTCTTATATAGATAATAGCTTAGCATCGTTATGGTTATGTTTAGCAATTACATACCTCATATAAGCAGACAAAAGCTCTGCACCAGCAGTCGTTTAGCAATTACATGTCTCTTATATAGGTAATAGCTTAGCATTGTTATGGTTATGTCTTACATGTATCTCAATCCATAGGTACAAGCTCTGCACTAGCAGTCGTTTAGCAATTACGTAGCCTACGATTAGATACATGTACAATGTTTCATGCGCAAGTAGTAGTTTCAAGCATATGGTTTCAAGTGTCCACATATTGTTTCATCATGAAATTCCATAGGTTTGCATCAAGTCTCATGTTTAAGCATATAGTTTCGTAAGCATAAAGTCTCACGTTCACGCATATAGTTTCATAAGCATCAAATCTCATGTTTAAGCATAAAGTCTTTCCCAAGCATAAAGTATCATGTTTAAGCATATCGTTTCACAAGCATCTAATCTCATGTTTAGGCATCAAGTCTCATAAGCATCCAACATATGGTTTCAAGTATCAAGTTTAAAGTATAAGTTTCAAGTCTATTGCTTTTCAATGAATACTAAGTTCCACACATAAGTTTCAACATAAGTATCATGTTTAGGTTTAAAGCATTAAATAACATTTCAATAGTTTTATGAAAATGTTTAACATGCTTCTCAGTCCCGAAGTAAAACAAAGAAGTTTGAAAAGGGACAAATGAACTCACCTTGTTGTTGTAGGGTTGACTTAACTAAAAAGAAGAATTGCACGCGCTCTTTGTTGTTCTTGTGATTGTTTTACGATCCTGTATTGAATTCACATCGTGTGTAACTTATAAGTTTAGGTTGTGAAAAGTTGTGTATGTGCCTGTGTTAGCCTGAAATCTGGCTAACACCCGTGAGTCGCGGTCATTATTCGGCCCTGATTATTGTAGTTTCACAGTTTCCTTTGATTCCCTTAGTCTAACAATTAAATTCATTTGTTTACTTATGTCACACCCCCAAATTCCCACTCGTGGTGTCAGTCCACGTGGGCGTGACGTGGCCATAATCACAACTCAAGGTCATATAAAACACCTCTATATGCGTTTACAAAACAATGTTTGACACACAGACTTAACAAAAGTAGTTTGCAGCGGAATAATAAATCATATTGCAGCGGAAATCATGTGTTTAACAATTGCAGCGGAAAAGTAATAAGTTTAATACAACACTGTTTAAAATAGAATAAAAGTCTAAATTGTTTCGAAAGACAAGAGTTAAAAATGCATGCGGGATCCTATGCTCAAATCCCCTAAATGCTTTCCTGTTTCCGAGTGCCTGTCAGCTAGTTACCTGAGAATACAAGTTTAAGAAAAAGTGTCAACACAATGGTTGGTGAGTTCACAGGTTTTGATAAGCATATGTAGTAATTCAGAAATCATGTGTCATACTGTTTAATAAATGTTAGTCCCGAGCCCTAGGCTCCAAGTGTCAGTACGTCACTATCGAACTAGACTTGTTAGTCCTTGCCTCCGCTATGTCTCATAATAACATAGCAAGATAGGTCGAGATTTCACGTGTTATGACCTCCAGTCAACATTTTCGCCACGCGGGGCTCGTCACACCCAAATAGATCTATTCAAACTCACCTCGGTGTTTATACATTAACGGTAAGACTTTGCGAGGGCTTATTACGATACAACACTTATGTTTGTCCAATAAACCAGTATACACAATTTGTTTGTACAAGTATAAATGTTTGACTCGATTTAACAAGTATTCTCCCCCTATTTGAAAAGCTTGTAAAAGAGTAAAGAGGGGCCGTAAACTCACCTTAGTGATGAAAGTGTAAGTCAAGCGTAAGCTCCTGCGTAGATCACGTGTTGGTCACCGGAAACCTATATCGTACACCGTACGTGAGTTTGTGTAAGTGACCGTGCTAGTGTTCGTGTTTGTGCTCGTGTTGGTGCCCAACAACCCTCGGTTGTTCATGTTTGTCCGTGTTGGTCCACATTGACCGTGTTTGACCAAAGTTGACCGTGTCAAGTCAACGACCCGTTGGTGAACCGTGTGACGGTTTGTGTATCGTGTAACAATCATGTAAGTGCTCGTTGTGTGCAAATCGCGCAAGTCGCGTCTATGGACAACTTACTATTTATAGTAAGTTTCCATTTTTGTAAAGTTCACGAAGCATATTGATTTTAATGTTCTAGCATGCTCATTAGTCCTACGTGATCATGTTAACACATAAAACATCATCATACAAGGTCACATAAGTCCTTTATATCATGTTAGCAAACAAAAGTTTCCTAAAATGGAAAGTTTCCATTTATAGCATATGTGACATCGGAAACCATCTAACTTAGCATCTAATCATCATGGTATAACATATTAAACCACTTAGCAAGCTCAAATCATATAAAATGTCTATGAGTCGGTTTTTGTAAAAATAAAGTTACCATAAATAGTAACTTTGTGGTTTTTCATAAAAACAACCATTCTAACATTTCTAAACCAATTTTTATAACACAAATCATCATATTAAGTCATCTAGCATCATTTAAACATGCAAACATGGTCCAAAACGTCATCAAACAAGATTTCGACCCGAAAAGTTACTAAATATAGTAACCATGTTGAAAATGACTATAATCACATCAAAATCACATTTTAAATACACAAATCATCATATTATCGTCCTAAGAGCAACTCCATCTACATGCATGTCCACTATATCATTCATAACGCCATTTTGTCAATATAAAGTTTCTATTAATAGAAAGATTACTAAAAATCAACCTTTTAACCATTTTAACCAAATCCCACCATGAGTAATCTTTCTAATATCATCAATAAGCATATTAACATATCCAAGATCATTCCTACCATCATGGATCATACATGCATGGCAATATAATGTCACAAAACATCATTTTAAGCAACAAGACCTATACCCATCATCTTAGATCATCATAGAACATCATCTAATCATCTTATATCATCAAGAAACATGGTAAAATCAACAAACCCAGAAGCAAATCTCGTGTGGGTGCATCAAAGGTGCTTGCATGTGTGATTTAACACATGCATGTGTGTGTAATGGTGATTTTAAGCTACAAGAAGTGTTGTACTACCTTCTATGGCTTCAAGATTGCAGAGATGATGACAAGAACAACCTCTAATCGCTTCTGGACAGCAGGTTCGCGTAGTGAGAACAAGGTGATGGTGGTCTCCAAGCTTCAAAGCCCTTCTCTTTCAAGTTCTTGACAACTTCCAAGCTTCAAGCTCTAAGGATGGGTCTCTAATGGCTTCCAATGGCTGAACCAGGGAGTTTCTGTGTGTTTTGGGGAAAATAAGCTCGCATGGTGGAGTATAGAACCGGTTATAATGAGTATACATAGGGTAGCAATGATGTTTGTGGTGTTCAAGAAATTTTCTACGATTTTAGCTGTCAGGCGCATCGCCTGACGCGGAGTGGTGGGGCCTGGCGTTGCGCGCGGGTGAGCTGGATGAGGCGCCCCTTGGGCCTTCCGCGCGAATCGCCAGAGGTCGAGGGATCGGGTCAGGCGTACCGCCTGGCCCATCTAGCAAGCCCAATAAGCCTATTTTGTGTTGTTTGGCCCGTTCTCGCCCGTTTCTCGACTGTAGAACATCGTTCGAGCATCGTTTGGACTCTAATGGTCAATTACTAGCCATAATTGACTTGTAAAGTGTTTCTGTGTTTAAGTGTGGTGACGTTCACCAACGTTCATGACTTTTGACACATGTACGCAGTTTCTGATAATCCCTTGGATTATCATGTTGTGTATCAATGTTCGAACTGTAGTGCCACGTGTCACACTAAATTAAACTAATTCTAGTGTCACGTGTACATAAAGCATTTAAATAAACATTTAAATAAATAATAAGCTGACCTGGAAATTACGGGGTGTCACAACTTACTACCTTATTATAAGTTTCATGAGCTTAAGTTCATCAACTTGGTAGTATTTAGTGTCTTAATCCATGTATATCCTTCTAAATTGTTAGTTTGCTATGTTAGGTGATTCCCCCACTCAAGGCCGAATAACTAATATGTTTAAACTGTTAGAATTTCTATTGGGCCTAATTAGTGGGCCTTAGGCTTTTGGGCCGCATTAGACCTTGGGCTGGATCAATCGAATAGAGTTTCACATGGCAGCAAACCCTTAGTTGGTTTTGAGCACAAGGTTCGGTTCCCTTCATCAGATGCGGCTAGGTATGTAACAGGTCAAGGGTTCGTGTATCATCTCACACCCATGGTTCGGTAATTATGAGGCCAAGGTTCGCTGCAGTGTACAAGTCCAACAGCCACAAGGTTCGCCAAGGTGTGGGTCACGAAGCTAGGGTTCGGCAGTGGGGACATCAACATGCACAAGAAGGTTCGTTGAGGGAGTAGTCTAGGGTTCGCCGGTGAAGGGTTCGGCTGAGGAAAAGGGTTCGTTGTTAGCAAACAGGTTCGGCCAAGCTCATGTGGGTTCGCAATGATTCGTGCTGCTTCAAGGTTCGGCAGGTGAGTGGTTTAGTCACAATGGTTCGGGAACAAGTAAAATGGTTCGGCCATCAAAGAGAAGGGTTCGGCCACCTTTCAAAGGTTCCGCTGTCGAACCCACACCATCTGTGAACCATCAACATCGAGTTGTTCAACATGGCTACTGATCTGAGGTTATCACATGTGTAGATGAGTTGTTCATGGCTCCAGGTGTTCGATGTATGATGCTAAATGCCGATTGTGAGTGTGTGGTTCGATTGTATGCATGAAAACCCTAATTTCCGTATGTTTTCACGCTCCATACCTCTGATTTTCGTGGCCAAAGCTTCAGATCTGCTGTACTTTCTTGTAGAGGGCTTCGAGATCTACGCGTGGGTTCAAGAATCACCGATTTTCGTTGAGAAATGAGAGAGTTATGCTTGTTTGAAGGTTGATAATGGTGGAAATTTGTGGTGGCCGGAAATTGGAGCTAGAGGGAGAGATGGTTGGTGAAAATGAAATAAATGACCTCATTGGTTGTTTATATACCCCGGGGTGTTCGGGTTTGTTTCGGTTGCTCGGTTCGTAGTTTCGTCGTGTATCCAGCACGTTACGCGCATTTTTCGTAAATAAAATAAAAAAGAGTTTATTTTAACGATTCGAATGTTGTTTATTTCTAATAATTATTTTAAATGCCGTTTAGTTAACTTATTTATCGTAATTTATCATTTTACGCGTGTCGTTTAATTTGTTCGCGATTTAATAAAATAGTTTAATTTATTTTTAATTATGATGAGTTTCAAAATTGTAAAATAGGAAATATTTTATTTCCTTAATTTATGGTCGTTCGTATCGTTTTCGTGTTCGTTTTCGTTTCGTCAGCACGCGTCGCCATCGCGCGTATTCGTTCGAATCGTCATTCGAACGAACACGTCGATGGTTTTGCTTTATGATTCTTGTTTTCTACTGTTAAGTCATTATTTCAGAACATTAAACCATCAGAATTATTCGTACAGATCGTCACCTATACGAATAATTCGTTTGTTTAGCATTCCATAACAATAACCGTTAAAGTTTTGTTTTGTTTAACCTCACATACGTTTATACACAATAGTATCATATCAAGTATCTATGTTTCAACACTGTGTTGTCTAACATGTTTTCTGACTGTTAAACCCTAAGGTTTCAGTCAGATTCAGACAATCGTATAATAGTTTCATGTTAATCAAAGTGTATTAATAGCATAAACATAGTTTCACGTAATGTGTACCTGAGTTACTGTACAAGTTTACTGTTGCGATCACTGTTCCGGCACGCGTCCGGCACTGGTGTTACATCGGTATATGAAAATAATAGGTTAAATTATTTTAGATAACCCTAATTGGTTCATTCTCTTGTAGTCGAGTTTAGACCTGAACCAGACCAAAACTAGTATTGTAATAAATATTAAGATCATAAACCGACCCATATAATAATGATCTAGGTTGTAATGGGTTAGGTTTTTTTTTTTTTTTCAGGTTGACCCGTTTAATGCCAGCTAAGTTATGGGTCAATAAAGTAACTTTTTTTAAACGGCATTTGATCTCAACGTGTGAACCACTGATTTCCAGACCACGTCACCAAAGTCTAGTTACCATGACCTCCGTTGAGACCCCACCACCACCCGAGAAGGAAACCGCACCGGAAAACCCCTGACCTCTCAAGGACCACTATTTCGTCTTAAGAGGGATTTGAACTCGTGACCTCCTACAGAAAAGTTAAAGGGATAACAATTATGCTAGAAGCCCTTAATTCAATAAAGAAACTATTAACATGACAAGTTAACCCAAAGTTATATATGTATTGATAACCCAAAGTTAACCCAAAGTTATATATGTATTGATAAAACCCTAGCAATAAAACCCTAAAACTACAGCCGCACACATGCTATTTCATATCCATTCTACGATATAAACCCTAGCGATCCCTAATCTCAGACTCATAATCGCTAAAGAATTATAGTCGAGACTCGAGACCTCGCCACATATCAGCCTTCTTTGATTCTTCGTCGTTCAACACGTCTGAGTTATGATTTCTTCCAGACATGAGTCGGTGACTCTTGAGGCCTTCATCGGTCGACTTCTGCACTTCCGGTTCATACTAATCGAGATTCACCCGGCAAGTTTGTAATCGTTTCATTGAACATTTGTTTTTACCATTCGTAATAGTTTATAATTGGTTCATCAGTCATTCATTGGATTGTGCTTGTATAGTTGTTAAATATAGTGTAAGATCATCTTTTGTTTGGGGGTTTTTTCGTATGTTTAGGATCTGATATTTTAAGAAAATGTGAGATGATTCGTCATTATGAACTGAATATGAAGCGATATTTGCATGAAAAAGCCAAGTTTGAGAACTTTATGATCCTAAGCCCTTCAATTCAAATACCTCTATAAACCCTATATTGTAATGCCTTTATCCCTCTTTTTTGTGGTTTGATCAAAATTGGCGTTTTAAACAAGATCTCGGTTTCAATTCTCGTTCAATTGCACTTTTTTTGTTTTGTTTTTATATTAATCTGATCATGCGCAGCCCTTAAGATCGCCTTCCAATTGTTCAAATGGAAGCGTTTTGAGTCATAGCTGCGCTACATCAAATCTATTGTTGAGATTCTCGTTAGGGTTATCCTTCTGAGATTCTCTTTCCTTTCGCAAGAATCAGTTCATCTGGGGTAATTTCACTGTTTTATGAATCTATGATCTCTAAATGTTCTGTCGCACATTTATGATAAATGTTTATCGTTTTTGTGTTTCAGATTATAATGAGGGTTTAGTTTTCATTGTGATATTGTATTCCTCAGTTGATCTTGCTGCAAACATGACCAGTCTTTCATCTTATCTTATTTTATTGATAATTTTGATTCATTAATGTATTTTTATACAAATTGTGTAGTTTTCTAAATCGAAAATTAAATGAAGGAGTGGCAAGAATGATGCCCTAAATTGAATATGGGAAAGGAGTCATCTTTGATGAATTTTACCATCAACGCTTATTGATATTCTGACTTGCCGATCATCTTTCTTCTTGTTTTTATAAAAGTTAATAATTTGTTGATTACATTTTGTTGTATTCAAAATATATTAAATCTTTTGTTTTTAACTTTTTTTTACAGGTGTTTCAATTATTTTTCTTCTAATATACGTGCTTCTAATTGGCAGCGTATATTGAGAAGTGTTGAGTAGGGGAATGCAGAATTTTGCATTCTCATAGAAGTTATTATAATCATTAATATTTATATAAATATAAAAATATTCTGATGATAATTTTGAGAAATAACATGTCTTATGTAACAACTTTAGTTAATGATCCATCCGGTTATATTAAAGCTACAAAGTTTGACTTATCACATGATTGAGAACTTTGAGATCCTAAGCCCTTCAACTCAACTGCCTCTATAAACCCTAAATTGTAATGCTTTTATTCCTGCTTTTTTGTGGTTTGATCAAAATTGGTGTTTCAAACAAGATCTTGGTTTCAACTCTCGATCAATTGCACTTTTTTTTTTGTTTTTATATTAATCTGATCATGCGTAGCCCTTAAGATCGCCTTCCAATTTTTCAAATGGAAGCGTTTTGAGTCATAGCCACGCTACATCAAATCATTTGTTGGGATTCTTGTTAGGGTTATCCTTATGAGATTCTCTTTCCTTTTGCAAGAATCAGTTTATCCGAGGTAATTTCACCGAGGTATGAATCTATGCTTTCTAAATGTTCTGTCACACATTTATGATAATTGTTTGTCGTTTATGTGTGCCAGATTATAACGAGGTTTAGTTTTCATCGTGACTCGGTTGATCTTGTAGTAAACATGATGAGTCGTACATCTTAGCTTATTTATGTTGATGATTTTGATTCATTTATTTATTTTTATACAAATTGTTTAGTTTTCTAAAATTGAAAATTAAACGAAGCAATGGCAAGAATGATGCGATAGATTGATTATGGGAAAGGAGTCATCCTTGATGAATATTACCATAAACGCTTATTGATATTCTGACTTGCCAGTCGTTTTTGATTTTTGATTTTTGATTTTAGTAAAATCTAATTTTTTATACAATAACATATTTTTTAAAATAATATTAGTGTTTCAAACTAGACATGTGTTTCAATTTTTGATCCATTGCCTTTTTTGTTTTTATATTAATCTGATCTTGCGCAGCCCTTAAGATCGCCTTCCAATTGTTTAAATGGAAGCGTTTTGAGTCATAGTCATGCTACATTAAATCTTCTGCTGGGATTCTTGTTAGGGTTATCCTTCTGAGATTCTCTTTCCTTTTGCAAGAATCAGTTCATCTGAGGTAATTCCACTGTTATATGAATCTATGCTCTCTAAATGCTCTGTCACACATTCATGATAAATGTTTATCGTTTATGTTTTTCAGATCATGAGGGTTTAGTTTTCATTGTGATAATGTATTCCTCAGTTGATCTTTAGTAAACATGATTAGTTTTTCATCTTATCTTATTTATTTTGACGTGTGATTCATTTATTTATTTTTCTACAAACTGTGTAGTTTTTTAAAAACAAAAATTAACAAGGAGTGGCAAGAACGATGTGATAAATTGATTATGGGAAAGGAGTCATCCTTGATGAATATTACCATAAACGCTTATTATTGATATTCTGGCTTGCTGATCGTTTTTATTTTTTTGTTCAAATCTAAATTTTTATACAATAACATTTGTTTTTCTTTAGTAACATTTATTCCTTTGATTTTAACTTTTAAGCCAAAATTTTTTTTCTTTGTAAGTTACATTTTTCTAAATGGCAGCGTATCTCGAATGAAACATAGCCTTATAAGTGATTTTTAACTATTTTATTTAAAATTAAAGAAAGTGATGGCTGAAATTAAGGTTAAAACTTTTGACAGACGTAAATCTGACTTGAGTCATAAGACAAAAATTAACAGTTTTTGAAATTATTTTTCTTCTAATATACATGTTTTTTGTTTGCAGTGTATTTTGAGAAGCATTGAAAAGGGGAATGCATAGTGTTGGATTCTCAAGTCTCAACACAAGGTAAGATAAACCTTAATTTTATATTCATACGAAAATGTTATGTTGATAGCACATGATCGAGAACAACAAGATCCTAAAACCCTTAAACTTAAATACCTCTATAATATCCTAAATCATAATGCATCTACCTCAGCTTTATGTCATTTGATCAAAATTTAGGTTTGAAACCTCATCTGAGTTTCAGTTTATTTTCAATTGCACTTTTTTTTGTTTTTATATCAATCTGATCATGCGCAGCCCTTAAGATCGCCTTCCAATTGTTCAAATGGAAGCGTTTTGAGTCATAGCTGCGCTACATCAAATCATATGTTGGGATTCTTGTTAGGGTTATCCTTATGAGATTCTCTTTCCTTTTGCAAGAATCAGTTTATCCGAGGTAATTTCACTGAGCTATGAATCTATGCTTTCGAAATGTTCTGTCACACATTTATGATAATTGTTTGTCGTTTATGTGTGCCAGATTATTACGAGGTTTAGTTTTCATCGTGATTCTGTATTCCTCGGTTGATCTTGCAGCAAACATGATTAGTCGTACATCTTAGCTTATTTCTGTTGATGATTTTGATTCATTTATTTATTTTTATACAAATTGTTTAGTTTTCTAAAATCGAAAATTAAATGAAGCAATGGCAAGAATGATGTGATAGATTGACTATGGGAAAGGAGTCATCCTTGATGAATATTACCATAAACGCTTATTGATATTCTGACTTGCCAGTCGTTTTTAATTATTGATTTTAGTAAAATCTAATTTTTTATACAATAACATATTTTTTTTAATAATATTAGTTCCGTTGATTTTAACTTTTATGTTAATTCGATCAATTTATTTTTAAATTAAAGGTTTTTGATTGGCAGCGTATCTTGAAATAAACATAGCATTTTAAATGATTTTCTATTATGTTATTAAAACTACAAGTAAAAAATTATGGCTTAAACATAATCAGTCGTTCATCTTGGCTTATTTTTGTTTATGTTTTTGATACATTTATTTTTCATTTATTTAAATTGTTTAGTTTTTAAAATCGAATATCAAATGAGGGAATGACAAGAATGAATATGCGACATATTAAATCACATGAAAGAAATCGATCCTTGATAAATATCATCATCATCTACGCTGATGCGATATAAATGTTATTACATAAAAACATTTGTCTTTATGGAGTCATGAATTGGAACATCTGTTACGGATTCAGGCATGAAACAACTAGTACTTGGATGACAATTCATAATCCTGGGTCAGACCCCAATCATATTTCTCTTTCTTTTCTTTTTAACTTAGAATGCTGATGCTATTTATGTCTTTATGAGAAACTGATAATCCAACCTGATGGTTAGCGCTCTCACATTTCATAATTCATGGTAGGGGCTAGGGTTCGAATCTATCTGGAAGCAAGTTTGAAGGACACCAAATAAGGGGTCAACATGGGTTTATTTCAGGTTTGATTCCGTTGGGGGCCGAAAGTGAATTCTTACTGAGATTGAGTAGGTGACCTGGCTTACAAGAGGGATAAATGTGAGAAAAAAAGTCGTTAAATAAAATGAGAATGGAGAAGTCCCTGAACCTTTGGTAGTATCTTGTCAATCCCAAGAAGCTTCTAACTTCTATTGGCCTTTTTAGATTCTTACTCCCTTATTCTTATGCCACCGTTGTTGGGACAGAAGTATAAAAAGTCAATTTATAATCTTTAACGTCAACTTTGAATCAAACGCTTACTTAAGCCTTCGCTTGTGTTGGTGGTGACATAAATCTCTCCCTACATCTCATTAATTAAGTATTTCCTTTAGTATATAACTAGTTTTGTGCGGTTCGGTTTAACAATTAATATGAAAGCCATGATTCACAATGTCAGCATGAGTGGAATCAAGAAACTCAGCCATCAAAACTATCTTGGTCTACTTTGAAGCCCCAACCCATTGTTTATGAACAAGAAAAATTGAGAAGATAAAAACGTGAACGTAAACTTTTATTAGATCATAATAAACTTTTGCAAACATCAACCCTTTAAATAGACTCTTTCTAACTCTTAAAGATAAATACTAACTATCAAAATCTTACAGATAACTACTAAAAAAATAATTAAATACTTCTACTTTAAACCAAATAATTCAAAACCAACCCTAGACTTATACTCTTATTTAAATCTTCAATCTTGCACTTTAAATGTTAACACCAACGATTAATTCCAACAATTACCCCTTTAATCGTTGTGTTCACATTCTTCATTCAAAACAATGTTGGTTCTCTATCATCATCTTGCTCAACAAACAAAGCTTCATTTTTTTTCTCTTCATCTTTAGCTTTCCACTTGGTGCACTCATAGGCAAAGTGACCAAGATCTCCACACTCATAGCATCTTAGCTCACTTCGGTCTCTACGACCTCTTCCATGACCACCTCCTCTTCCTCAACCACGACCTTGATTACCACCTCGACCCTTGCCATGTTGCCAACTTT
Source organism: Mikania micrantha (assembly GCA_009363875.1). Classification (NCBI taxonomy): domain Eukaryota; kingdom Viridiplantae; phylum Streptophyta; class Magnoliopsida; order Asterales; family Asteraceae; genus Mikania; species Mikania micrantha. The sequence goes on along the minus strand of CM018689.1, from coordinate 48,310,682 downwards.
CTAATTCTTCAACCCTTTTACTACTTGCACTAGCCAAAAGAAGCTTACTTTGATCATTCTCCTTGGGTGTATTAAAACTCTTAAGACGTGCTTCAAATGCTTTTATCCTTCCCACAGCCTCCTCAAAAGCCATTTTATCAACATCCGAATATTGCTCAATGGAAGCTATGATAGGTAAAAACTTCTTTGACACCGAGTTCAACAACTTCCTCACAAGTACCTTATCCTTAAGATGTGAACCAAGGCTCCTAAACTTTGCTCGTACACTACTCAACTTGCCCGCGAATTCATCCAAGGTTTCATTCTCTTTCATCTTTAAGACTTCTAGTTCACTTCTAAGTGTATGCAATCGAGCTTTTTGAACCAAATCTGCCCCTAGATACCTATCCTTTATAGAATCCCATACTTCTTTTGCACTTGGATACTGAGCTACTTGCATTAGGATATCCTCATGCAGAGTTTGAAAATCATTGCTTTAGCGGTAGCCGTTTTCTTTTCTCCCACTTCTACTCCTGTTGTATTCACTGTCACACCCCAACCGACGGCGGAATAACGTCGGGGCGCGACTGTTCATAACACGTGACGCTAATTAAGTTTCATAATTTAATCAACCAAATTCAATACATGCTCAAACCAAGTAGTTTTCAACATAACAAAAGATAAATTAAATATTGTTTTTATTTTCTACACTAGGTCCATAGCATCCTACGTGTAGCATCAACTTGACAATACTCAAACGGTATTTCCTGCAATATGTATAAAAATAGAGTCAACTAAAAAGTTGGTGAGTAGACATAGGTTTAAACTATATGTAATAAAATTGAGACTTTTGCGATTCATATGTCAAGGTAGATAACAAGCATGTATGTATAAACGTATGTATGATCAAACCTTTGTTGACTTGACACTCGACTCGAAAGTCGCGATTAGCTTGAATTGGTTTCAATCATCCAAAGGCCCTCATTAGGGTCAAAATGATGGATGGGCGTCACCCAATAGATCTATTATTGTTACTATTGGCTCATGATAGAGTTAGTGATCATATATAATTAGACTTCGAATAGCACACACATAGAATCATAGTTTATCACATATGACATAGTATCACACATAGACATAGAGTTTGAATCTGCAAGTTTGTGAAATAGAATTTGAAATTGAATAGCGTATACATGTTGCACCCAATACTTTGAAATGAAAAGGGCTACGAATACTCACATAGTATGATTTATGATTGACTTCTTGATTGTAGCTTATACGAAGACTTATAACTCGGTTCCTATAACATAATGAGTTTCTTTTGAGTTTGTGAACATACTATAGTTTATGAGATTGTGCTTGTATTCGATTTGTCGAGATTTTATTAAAACAATAATGTCCTAACTTATACTTGAAATATTATCTTATAATGCCTTGAAATTACTAAGTGTCGGATTTTATAAACATTTCGTCATTATAACGACGTATTTTGGGAAAATTACCATTTTGCTTAACAACTTCAAAACTCATAAATTATATCAACTTTATATAAATATATTTACAAGTATATATATTATATCACATCATTAAAGTGTGTATATGAAATATATATACATTTATATATGTGAAAATGATTAATATTTACGTAAAAATGTTTAAGTTTATAAAACTGCTTTTGGACAGATTTAGTCCGGCTTGTTCGGATAAACTTTAAAAATAGAAGTCGTTTGAATAAAATTATGAAACTTCACAATATACTATTTTAAGGTGTTTTGAACAACTTTCATTTAGAAAACTTTTTGTGATTTTACTTCTAAATGGGTCAAAACAGTCACACAAGTATAAGTTCTTGAAGTTTCTGTTTTAACAGATTTAGTCTAGTGAGTTTGGATTCGTTTTTAACATAGTAAACTTTTGAGTTAGATTATGAAACTCTCCAGTTTACCATTTTAATATATTATGAACAACTTTCATTTATAAAAGTTTTCATGATTCGGATCGTAAGTAGGTCAAAACAGCTGCACAAGTCAGGGGGTACAAATCCGCGCACTAATCTTGCGAAGGTTGTTTGGGGTATCATTTGGTCGAGTTAGAAGGCGTATAAATAGTGCATGGAAAGCTAACATGATGAACTTAGTCATGGAACTTGAGTTTGTTCCATTTGAAGTTGTTATGACCATTTTATGACTCTTTAAAGTGGTGACAACGTTTTGTCAGAATTTTGGAATGGAAGATTATTATTTAATAAAAGTTTCACCAAGCTTTAAATCACCAAACGTCCATGTAATGGGACTAAGAATGTGATATCATTCCTTGGCCTCAGCTAGGGTTTTTAGATTATTTCAAAGCTGGATTCATATGTGTATATGCATAGATATATATATTCATCATAGTCACACATACATACATATGTGTATATGTATGTATACATGCATGAATGCATACACTCATCCAAGAGTAAATCTAAAATAAAATGGATAATATACCTTAGTAGATGATGGACGAAAAATAATACTTGAGAAAAATTAGCTTGTTTTCTCTTCCTTAAAAGATGAAAATAATATGGAGGATGATCACAATGAAGAAAAACTATAGAAGTGGTGATGTTGTAAGTGGGTGGTGTGAATTTTTGTGGTGACATCTCACTCTTATTTATAGTGCTCAAGGAGATGAAGGTCCATGCATGATCTTGATGGTTGAATGTTGTCATAGTTGAATGAAGATGAATGATGGTGGAGTGTAAGTGTGGGTAAATAAAAGATGGATTTGATGGTTGAGTATGGAGATAGTTTATTTATTTATTTATTTTTATTATTTAGATGGTTGTCTTGTTCCTTGTTGGTTATTTATAAATTAAAACTGGTATAATCTGAGTATTACGGTGTTTAAATCTTGTACCGGGTAATTATTTTATAAACGATTTTTATTCGTAAATTATTAAATTATTAAAACTTACTAAAATAATTAAATTTTAGTTAATAATATTGGATGATGTTTGGTTCATTGCGTCGTTTTAACCGGGTAAAACACATGTATAGTCTGTTGTCTGTAAATTTATCGGTTAAAGTTTCAATTCACGGTTTTTCCTCGTTAATTTAAATTCCTCACTTATGATTTATTATTTCATACTAAACTGAGCGTATTGAATAATTTTACTAACCGAGTTATCAGATAGTTTACCGAAAATAAAATTATCAAATGCAAAAATTATTCATGTTAAAAGAGATATACTTTGCTAGACTTCAAATAAAAATTTATTTATTCAGTTTTCTAACAGATGCAACATCTTCAACTTTAAATACATTAACGGTGTTAAATAAGTCATACTTGAAAATTGACGGATGTCACATTCACCACATCCCAAAGACCATAGGCCTTCAAGATCTGCTCCATAAGAATCGACCATGTGGTGTAGTTCGATTCTGTCAACTTTGGACATTGGAGTGTCACATTCCCTTGCTCACGAATTGGAACCATTGCACTGTTTGGATCCGCCATATCTTACTCTTCTTGCTTCTTTCTCACCTGCTCTTACCTTGCCTTATCTTGCTCGTACTTGCCCCTTTAAATAAAAAACAAGTGGTTTCTGATTTTCTTGCTCTTTCACTGATCAACCGTGATCAGGGTTCTTGCCTTTCACTAATCAAAACTGATTAGGGTTCTTGCTCGTTCTCTGAACACAACGAATCAGGGTTCTTGCTCGTTCGTACTCAAACTTGCTATAGGTTGCTTAATCATTCAAAGATTACCACTTAAAACTTGCAACTCATTGAATTAATGCAGCTTATTTTTCTTGAAACCCAACTTCAAATATGTGTAGGCAAAAAAAAATTGTCTTGATCTCTGTGAAAAGAAAACAACTCCTTACCGAGATCTGTTGTCACAAGCCTTTATCAGGTTGCTGCCAAAATTAATGTCAAACCGATGATGTTCACGATCTTCGTTCCAGAAGAAACCATCCGCACATACGATCGCGCTACTCTTCAAACACACGACCGTAAAACTGCTCCGAGTTGCTGCTCCAAATACCAGCCACAAACGAGCGCAAAGTGATTTCGTAATTTCTGGTCACCTATCTCGCTTGCTCGTGTTGCCTTCGTGCCCGATATCAAGAGCCCTAAAGCTCTGATACCAATTGAAGCCCCAACCCTTTGTTTATGAACCAGAAAAATTGAGAAGATAAAAACATGAATGTAAATTTTATTAGATCATAACAAACTTGCAAACATCAACCTTTTAAATAGACTTTTCCTAACCCTTAAAGATAAATACTAATTATCAAACTCTTAAAGATAACTACTAAAAAAATAATTAAATACTTCTACTTTAAACCAAATAATTCAAAACCAACCCTAGACTTATACTCTTATTTAAATCTTCAATCTTGCACTTTGAATGTTAACACCAACAATTAATTCCAACATACTTGCATTATGTTTTACTTATGTGACACTGTTAATGACAGTCCAATCACGATGTGATACTCTAGTCTAGAAGGATATATAGGAAATGGAAAGTGAAAGTAAAGAAATATATGTTCATGTTATATATGATTGTTGAATATTATCTTTTTGATCATAATAGAGACGCGGCTACACCTAAGAGCGCGCTCTCGATATTATTTTCTAAAAAAACAATATATGTTTGCAGTTGTTAGAGAGCTAACTTTTGTTAGTAGCACAAAATGAGATGACCATTCCCCATTATTTCTACAAGATGAAAGCCTTATAATGGAAAATTGGAGAACTTGATCATCAAGCATTATTATGAACTTTTTTTTTAACAGCAAACGTCTGTGTTAGTAGCACAAAATGAGATGACCATTCCCTATTATTTCTACAAGATGAAAGCCTTATAATAGAAAATTGGAGAACTTGATCATCAAGCATTATTATGAACTTTTTTTTTTAACAGCAAACGTCTGGTTACCCAGGATCACCCTGACAAATAGATTATTCTTTCGTCCGAATAACAGAGCGTGGTGACCTGACCCACCCGTCAGAAAAACCCCCTGGCTCAACCCAGCAAGAAGCCCAATTCTTCTATAACATAACGAGGCGGGGTTGCGCTAGCCGAGTGACGTAGGTGCACAAGAGTACTTCGCGCCACAATGAATGCATAATACATCAGTGCATATTCATATATTATTATTCTATAAATAAAAGAAAGATGAAAAATGATACTGTTATTGCCACTCCATGACTTGCATTTTTTGACTTCTTTGTGGTAGCTTTTCTGGGTTATACATCCTCACGGAGCTCCAAGTCAAACAAAAAGTCAACACTTGATGTCTTTGTCAAAAATCGTCTTCAGAAGCCCAACCTTTTTTCTCTAGAGCTAGCCGTAATGCCTAGAGAGAGAGAGAGCTATTAGCATAACAAGTAAGGGATTGGGTGGGTGTCACTTTGGGTCTCTAGTTTACAAAACCGGTATTTAGTTGATCTCAAACCAATCCGAACCGCCGGTTTGGTATATGTTTGAGATTTTGGCTTTAAAAGCGGTTTATAAACCCCCCGAAACCGGTTTCAACATGTCCAAACCGGTTCCTATAGGTTTAGCATCCCCTTCTCTCAAACCGGTTACACCCCAAACCGGTTTAGGACCATCATTGACCAAACCAGACCGGTTCCTATCTCGAACCAGTTTGGCAAAAAAAATCAGTTTGTGCACCACTAGTCAGAATATGTTAATTACTTGTATAGTTAATTTATCTTACATTAAAATGATACCAAGAATCATAGTTATTTATAATTTTATATTGTCTCCCATGTGTTGGAAGGATGGTGTAAGCTAGCAGAACGATTTGTGAACCATTTGAGATTGACTTTGTCAAATCGAGCTGAGTTTTAGGCTAAGATGAAGTTCATTTAATAAACAAGGTTAGGGCTCATAAGCACGAAGAAGGATGTTATTTTTGTAATATAATATATGTTTTCGTATTAATATAAAAAACATATGATTATATTGATATTTATACGAAAACATATATTATGTTACAAAAATAACATCCTTCTTCATGCTTATGAGCCCTAACCTTGTTTATTAAATGAACTTCATCTTAGCCTTAAACTCAGTTCGATTTGACAAAGTCAATCTCAAATGGTTCACAAATCGTTCTGCTAGCTTACACCATCCTTCCAACACATGGGAGACAATATAAATAACTATGATTCTTGGTATCATTTTAATGTAAGATAAATTAACTATACAAGTAATTAACATATTTTGACTAGTGGCAAAAGTAATGTATATATGTGGCAGAAGTAATTATGTATATATGATTCTTCGTAGCATTTTAATGTAAGATTAATTAACTATACAAGTAATTAACATATTCTTGGTATCATTTTAATTTATATATGATTAGGCCTCATTTGCGGTCCATACATATAATGTATATATGTGTGGGTCCTTACGGCAAAAGTAAAATTGCGCTAATTTTAACATTATTTACTTATTTTGTGAAAATAATCGTTAAATGCGTTGAGATGATTAACCTCAAATGATGACTTTAAGCCAGGGACTCTTTAAAAGCAGCCTCTCTATCCCAACTGGGATAGGGGTAAGGTTTGTATCTTTCCTTCCCTCCAGACCCTATTTTAAGTGGAATTTTTACTGGGTATACTTGCTTGCATGCTTGCATATCATTATATACGATTACGAAAAGAAATCAAATTTTTTTTTTTATTTACACAGCCATAATGATTGGTAGCTCTCTATCCTTGCATATTGAATACTCGTTTGTCTGGTGTTAGCTTTAAAGTCAAAGTTCTTTCAGGAGCGGTCTCTCTTTTCCTAAGGTAATTTTTGATATGAATGAAAGATGAAACGTAATGTTTATTACGTTAGAATAAAAAAACATATACTACAAAGAAATATTATGACTTCCTCCTTTCTCATGATTTTTAATACTTTGATGAATAGTGTTTTTTTCATTCTTTCAAGAAATAAATGATTTTTTTTAATTCAATCTTATTTTATATAAATATTAACCTGACCTATGACTCTACTCATTACTAGTGCCATGACCCGAATAACGAGCTGGCTAATGACATGATTCATGTTCAGACTCTTGACTTGATCCAAGACACAACCTGTGACATGAACCATGACTTGACTCGATTTGAACCATGACCCGACCCAAGTCACATAACTGATCCAAACCATCACCTAGCGAATGACCCAAACAATGACGTGAATCATGACCCAAGCCATGACCTAAATCATAACTTGACCCCATGACTTGTACCACAACCCGAACCATGACCTGACCTATGACCAAACCATGATCCGACTCATAGCTTGACATGTTACCCGACCTACGATTAGAATCATGACCCAAAACAAAAGGCCTAAAGTAACGGTTCATTTCATTTCATTTCATATGATAATCAAACAAAACAATGAAATAATAATGATCAATTTCTTTCCTTTATCCATTCCATTACCTCGTATATTTCATTTTATCGTCCATTCCATTATCTCGTACTAAACAAACCTTAAGGAAGTATAAGGTTTGCCTACAACCTACGTTTCAAACCCTACTAATAATTTTGTTATGAGTAGGATTTACCGGATACGATTGTTATTGTTACATAATTATAATTAATTATAATTAAATATAAAAAATAATTATAAAAAGTATGCAGGAGTAATTAATAAACCATAATGCCCTAGACTAGCTGGAGCTTAGTTGATATTGGGCTGAGGTGGATTACATCCCTAGTTTAGAAAGGTGTCATTGCTAATTAATTATAAAGGCATTTAAGTATGGTAATCAAATGTCTTAAATATAACTGAATCCTGATGAAAAGAATAAAGGATATTGTGACCTATATACCTTGACTCGCTTTTTGTTGGCATCAAAACCGAACCCAATACGTGATGCTGATCTGTATTGTACAAGTGGTTTCTTCCCAGGAGAGAACCAGAATTCAGCATCGTCCACAAACTGAGACCAAACAAACCAACTCAGCACGTTATACAGGTTCACTAATTAACATTAAAACTAGACATTTAAAAATTACCCCTAAAACCGGACTTTCATACTCCACGCGTATGTAATCATCTTTCTTCTCTACCACCTTAGGACTGAAGTTGTCCGGTTTTGTTCTTTTTATCTGTGACACGATAAAAAAGATGCATTGAACGTTTGAGCCAATGAAGGATCACATAACACCCATTTGCTTATAAATGGGTCGATTTATTTTACTGTTTATTTCTAGCATGTCAATAAAGTCTGAAAGGAGGTCAAACTGATAAATCCATTATAAATTTTCATTTTAAGAATGTTTTCTGTAACTATTCGTCTATTCTAATAGAAGATGTTATCTATAAAATAAGTGAATATAAAGGACGATTTATGTAATTTAGACCCAAAAGAAGTGTTACAATGTTTACATGATCATATTAGGTTATTCATTAATAGCATATATTGTAAATTTGTAACAATATTTAGCACATTAATTGTTAAGTAAATGAACAAAAAAGTTTCTTGCGGGTCGACACGACCTATACCAACTCTCAATATAAAATATCATTCGAGTCCTGTTTTGACCTCTTACCCAAATAGTTCATTTTCCATCCCTAGTTTTGAAATATCATGGGTTTGAAAGCTTATTATCTAACCACTTCAAGGAGCTCCTCCATTGCCACTTCTTTGCTCACAGGTTTCTTACCTCCACGTCCTTCTATTGGATTATAGTTCCTGCAAAAAATCAAATCAAAGGCCAACAAATGACAGCCTAGCGGGTTTTTGAATGAAAGAAGAGCAAAATACCAGTGTCAAACTTGCATTTGTTGAAATGTATGATCAAGTTTACTGATCGTCCTCATAAATCAAAGATACGTAAGACTAAATATTTACAAGGCTCTCATGATTATTAATTGCCATTACTATCCAAATTAAGTTTTCCCTTGGGTGTATATATCAAGGAGATTAAGACTCTTGTTTGACTAATGTTAACATCAACTCACGAATTCCTCACCATTAGAATTCGTGACCTCTCTCAAAGTCTCTCAATCTAACTCCATCCTCACTATACACCGTAAACGGGAACCCGACCGGAACTGCAATTGTCAAGAGTGATGTCAGGAATCAACACTGCGCTTAATGGATTCACAGGTTTCATCTAGTCCATATTATTATTATTATGTTTCGTATACATGTTATAAATCTAATCACAAGAATCGATCAACAAAATATACTTACAAATTTTTAAGAGGAAAGTAATTTGATCAACTGATTGATGTTCAAAGTTATATATCTTACCAAGGTGGTGCATAGTGAACAACGTCGCTAATATTCTCAGAAGTAGAAATACATTTGTCTGTTGCAGGGCATAAAGCTAAAGCAGGAGGATTCTTCTGTACACCAAGGTAATTAGGTTTACTTCCACTGCATCAATCACATAAAATGTCAAAAGATTAGAATGTGAAACTTTATAAGAATTGATTTTGCATTTCTGCCAGAGGTTATTCCCACAATTAAACCCCTAATTTGAAATCTTATAAACCTAGATTACATCATTAATTTGACTTATACTGAAATAGATCAACATTAGCTTAAATGTTCATCAGAAACAGCAATGGCAGAACATTCACATTACGTATTTGGTTCTAATTAGCTCTGTCTAATAGCTTTCACATGATCAATTATGTAGCTGCAAGTAGATTCAAAATTTCGAACTTAACAACTATTTTCGATATTGTTTGATTGGAATAAGCCGATGAGAATCTAATTAACTCAAAACATCACGATTTCAATTGCTAAAGGATACTTTTCCTCGTACCTGAAGTGAAAAATGGCGCCAAGAACTGCTAATTCGCTGCTCCTCAAAATAACCTCCCTGCAACCAGCAAATCGAAGAAATAATCATCATTATTAGGTTACTTGATAAGAGAAGGATGATATACCTTCGAGTTACTTGATGTTGCGGTTCGTCGGATCTGTTGTTCTTCGAAGATGAGATGAACCGGCGAGAGCAATTGATTCTGTTTCTGGTGGACTTTACTTTACAGTGGTGGTTAATGGAGCTGTTATCGTTGTTGTAGGTATGGTTATTGATATTTGGTGAGGATGACATCATGGACGCCATTGTTGATCGTGTGAACCTCGGTTGATTGCCTGGTGCGTGTGAGCGTGCGTGAACCAGAGATGAAGGGGTGGTTGCTAGAAGCTACCACCGAAGTAGTGGTTTCGTTCGTTTAAGAATTCAACTGGTGGATAGCTATGTGCTCCGTCCGTCCGGACTAGTGGTCGGCTCGGGCTGTAACAGAAAGTGCCAGATCGTCCGGCAAGTCCGTACGGTATGTGTACTTTCACTTTATACTATGTGCAAATACGTATACATAAACAGTACTTGTATTAACGGGATTCTAAATGCAAGAACAGTTGTACATATTTTCGTGTAAACCTAAATACAGTAAGTACAACATACATTTGAAACAATAGTTGTGTGTATTTAAGTGAAAACTTAAGTACAGTTAACACAACGAATCACAGGAAACAACAGTGTTCAAGTAAACCACGAAAACATATCGGTTGCGATCTGATGTCCACAGATGACAGGAATCAGATGGCCGACGAATCAGTACAAGAGCAATGTGAAAACATGATGTTTAGTTGAGTCCGACAGTGAGGAAACACAATTCAAACGCAAAGGCAGTGTTATTTCAGAATAACGAACTGACAGTGTGTTTGCGTGGGTGACGATTCACACAAACATATCTGTGAGTTTAAAGTTCTGAAATAATGACTGAAAAGTAGAAAACAAAAGTCAGAAAGCAAAACCATCGTCGTATTCGTTCGGATGACGATTCGAACGAATTACGCGCGAAGGTGACGCGATCTGACGAAACGAAAACGAAAGCACGACACGAACGACTTTAAATTAATAAAACTCAATAAATAATGTTTTACAATTTTGAAACTCATCAAAATTGAATAATTAAAACTGTTTAATTTAAGTCCAAAAATACGCGCGTTACGTTCCGGAAACGTAACGAGAACGCGAACCGAGCAACCAAAACGAACCCGAACACCACGCGGGTATAAAAACCCAAAAATGAGAGGGTTTTTATATTTTTGTCATCCTCAACCTCCTCTCACTTCCAAATTTCCGGCCAAGACAAAACCCTCCCCATTTCTCACCTTCTCTCTTCCATAACTCTCTCATTTCTTAACCAAATCACTCCATTCTTGAACCCACTTGAAGCTCTAATCATCCTCTACACGAGGGTACCAAGAATCGGCCCTAAAAGTCTCTGAATCGAGGTAAAAATCGAGTTAAAAGTTACGAAAATTAGGGTTTTCACCCTCTTTTTCTCCACCTTCACCTAAAACGGTTTTTACACCACCCTATCGACTTCACCACCTTCAAACGACCACCCTTACATGTTACCACCATGGACCAACCCCAAAAACAACCACTGGTGTGCATCTTGGTCAACTACACCACAGGTGGTCGAATGACCACCTTCGGCCGAACCACCACCGAAGGACCTTAGGTCGAATGACCCTCATTCGGTGGTTGCATGTCATTCGCCGCATTCCCATTCGCAGCCTACCCCTTTCGCCACTCAGCCACTTCAGTCGGCCATTCCTCAGCCGAATGACCCTCATGCGGCCAAGCCTTCATTCGGAGCATACAATCGGCCAACCCCAGCCCACATGCGGCCAACTCAGTTTTCATTCGGGCCTTTCCCCCATTCGAAGAACCTCATTCTCCCAAGTGTCCAACAGCACTCGTTCGGCCATGAGGACAATAACAGCAGCCACTGGCCACCATGAGGCCAAAGTGGCCTGAACTAAGAATTTCCTTGGCCCAACAGAAATTGACCAGGCCCAACGCAGCCCAGTAGGCCCAGACTTATTTCAAACTAAAATACATCCTTTGGCCCATCGTGGCCCAAGTAGCATACAATTGGCCCAAAGGACTAAGTGGATTAGGCCCTTGCCACCCCAATGGGCCCACATATTAATCAACAGGCCCAATAACACCCTAAGGCCCAATCACCTCCCAATTCACTTAGTCTAACAGTTTAGCCCATGTATAGGCCCAATAACCACTTAGAATAACCTAGGCCAATTGACTTGAACTATTGGGTTATTTGGCCAACTTGTGGCTCAACCGGCCAACAACCCATTTCCTAGGCCCACACTTGATTTCAGCCCAACCAAACCTGGCCCAGCTTGGCCCAATACATATTATACTTCGGGCCTGGATGAAATCCTTAGGGCCCGGCAAATTCAGCCCGTGGCCCACAAAACTTGATCCAAGGCCTACTCTTTAGGCCCATGTCCGAACCTTGAGGCCACTTTGCAAACGACTTGGACAACAGCCTATTTCTAGCCAATTATGGTTTCTATTGTTCATATTAACCTTTGGCCCAACAAACCTTGCCTGGGCCCACCTCGGGCCCAACGGTTTCCTTTCGTGGCCCAATGGAGGCCCACAAGGCCACCTATTCACTAGGCCTTGTAGTATTTGACCGGGCCTTCGTATTTCCGCAGCGTATATCATTGATTCACATGTCCTAATATGGTCTAACACTCTCAGTTGTTCAAGAACAGTCCAAGGCCCGTAGGTTTGGGCCTAGGGCCCAACTTGTTACCTAGGGGCCCAACCTTAGACTTGGTCACATGGTTCGGTCCACACTTCATTTCAAGCCACCTGGTTTTAACACATTTCATGCCACCTGGTTTTAACACATTTCATAAGATCAAAGTGTACAAGTTCAAGAATGAATCAAGTTCAAAGTTGCAAAATAATAACTTATAATGTTATTAACTTAAAACCAATATAAGGGACCGAACGGTGATCATGACCAAGTCTTACGCGTGGAAGCCAACTTCAGGGCTAACACTTACACATGCACATACAAAGCCCTATGAACTTATACTTACAAGTTGCAAACAACGTTAAATCAATACAGGATCGTGAAAACAAACTCAATTACAACTCAGAGCGCGTGCATTCTTTCGTTTAAGCTAAGTCAACCCCAACATCTACAAGGTGAGTTCATATGCCCCTTTTCTCTAATCTTTACTGATTTAAAACTCTCGGGGCTGAGAAACATGCTTTACTTTTATTTATTTAAAAGTTTTGCTTACATATTGCTAATACTTTGATTATTTGATATTAAATTGCTTATTATCATAAATCATTGTATGCATGCTTGTTGAATTTAAGAATACAGGAAAGATAAGATGATGATGATATTTTAATATCATAACTCATCGATACAATAGAATAACTTAGTAGTAAGTTAACTCTTACAACACTTAGTTATTCTTACAAGAAATGACATTGTAACATTTACAAGGAAACATGATGACACGATTACAAGAGCAAAACACAAGAATGATATAAAGATAATGTATCTTTACTACATCATTCAATACAAGAGTTAAATAAGTGTAATAAGACTAGATCTTATAATACTTAACCTTATAACTCAACACATATTACAAGAAGAACAAGTAGCATGGAATGATAATCATGATAACATAATTTCATGATAACATGTGAGGCCCCGAATCCGGGCACCTCACAGAGGTTGGTTTTCATCATAACACATAGCTCTTAAACTAAAAACTTTCATAATCATGCAGCGGAAATGTAAACATAGTCTGATAAACAGAAATCAATAACATGTCTGTATCAAAATCACATCGGATTGCCAAAACCACCGGATCGTATGACTCTATGCCCGAGCTCCATGCCTTCTCTTATCATACCTTCAACCTGACATACATGCTAAATCAAGTCAGCTTACGCTGGTGAGTTCTAGTTTTCATGAAACAACATTAAACATACTTAACATATACATCATCTCATACTCATAGACCATAACCTTAGCACATAACATTCTTACATCATCATCATCATACATTCCACTGTTACCATTCGAACAGTGGGCTTATGCCGGCACAAGGCTCCATAACCGTTGATCTGTCCCGCCGAAGCGTTCTACAGATCCATACTTACCCAGTAGCAAGTACTGGAGCAACCATACTTACCCCATATGAACATGGGAGCAACGTCATACTTACCCCGTAACGAGTACGGGAGCAACCTCATACTTACCCCGTAACGAGTACGGGAGCAACATCATACTTACCCCGTAACGAGTACGGGAGCAACCTCATACTTACCCCGTAACGAGTACGGGAGCAACCATACTTACCCCGTAACGAGTACGGGAGCAACCTCATACTTACCCCGTAACGAGTACGGGAGCAACCATACTTACCCAGTACAAATACTGGAGCAACCATCATTCATCATGACATAACACCCTAGCACCTTATCATCATTCATCATAACATCGTATCATTATCCTAATAACATAGGATTTCCCATACAGGGTATGCTAGTATCACGTCGTCATAACATCCTAGTACCATGCACATGTCATGCTAGCAGCACGTCATCATATCATTCATCATGGCAACATAAACACATTTTGCTAGCATGTAATTATCATAACATCATACTTTCATCATAGCATACCTAGGATTTCATTACCACATAACATCCATATTTATCATCGTAGCCTGATATCATTCAGGTTATCATCATAACTTACTAACATGCATTCATCATTCTTAGCATACTTTCATGCAATAGTCATATTAGTAACATGCATACATAATCAGTGCATACAGTCATTCATTCATTATCATCATAGGCACATAACATCATAGACATAACCATAAGCATGTATGCCAGCCCAAAACATTAAACATAGAATAGGGCGTCTAGAACTCACCTGACAGTAGACTCCTGTTAACCTTAGCCGAACTCCTTAGCTAGGGCCTTAAGGACCTATATCAGTTACATCATATCATCACATACCATCACATCACATACTTAGACTTAGAAATTATTCTAAGTCCTCATAGCCTACTAGTCCCCCTTTCTGAATCCAAGTTCTCGAAACTTAGCTAAGTGTTCGAAACCCTTGAAATTCGTTAAGTTCCCATGTACACGAATTGCCATGTACTCGAAACATCCCTTGTTCACGAAATGCCCTGTACACGAAATTCCATGTACACGAAATAGCCATTGTATTCGAAATACCCATGTACTCGAAATTCCATGTACACGAAATAGCCAATGTATTCGAAATACCCATGTACTCGAAATACTCATGTACACGAAATGGCCCTGTACTCGAACTACCCATGTACTCGAAATACTCATGTACACGAAATTCTAAGTATGATTTCGAGTACCCTTAGTGTATAGCTTCGTGTACTCATCATTTCGTCATTAAACATCTCAGAAATTCATCTAAGGCCTTGGGGAGCTAGTTCTAGGTTCCTTATGTTGTTACCAACGTATTGGAACCTCAAAGTTATGAACTTTATGCATAAAGGTGTGAGCTTTATGCATAAGTTCACCCTTTGTTTAACCATCCTAACTTTTGTATAAAAATCCAGCTTTCTATACATGAATCACTTACTTGAAGGTAGCTGATCCTCCTGGTAGAATCCCGTGCGTTTCCTACTTTGTTTGGTCGATCAAAGTTTGATTCTTGAAATTCTTGGACTTAAACTTCGTGTACTCGAGAGCAGATGAGCTTCCGGCCAAAGGTTCGCACATTTCCCAAGGCACGACTATTTATAGACAAGGTTCCTGTATTCGAAAACCCCTGTACACGAAAATGTAGTGTACTCGAAATGTGATGTATTCGAAATCTTCATTATTTCGAGTACACGATTTCTAAGCCCCATCTTGGTTATTTTTTCGTCTATTTTCCCACAAGTTACTTATCCGTTACACGTACGTAGAATTCAAATAACTTGTATCTTAGAAAATTTGGGATGTTACAAGTCTCCCCTCCTTACAATAGGTTTCGTCCCGAAACCTGCCTTGTTACACATCGAACAAATGAGGATACAACTCCCTCATCTCGTCTTCCAGTTCCCACGTCGTGTCTGAACTTTCCGATGCTTCCACTGAACTCTTACTTGACGAACCGTTTTATTCCTTAACTGCTTTTCCTTCGTATCCACAATGGCGACTGGTTCTTCAATGTAGTTCAGTCGGTCGTCTACCTCAATGTCATCCAAAGGAACATGCGCCTGCTCGTCTGCCAAGCACTTCCTAAGATGCGACACGTGAAAGGTAGGATGAATCCCGTTCAGCTCCTCTGGTAGGTCCAGTCGATACGCGACCTTCCCTACCCTTGCCTTTATCGGAAATGGTCCAATGTACCTCGGACTCAACTTGCCTCGCTTTCTGAATCGAATGATTCCCTTCCATGGTGATACTTTCAGCAACACTCGATCGCCAACATCAAACTCTATCGGTCTCCGGCGCTTGTCAGCGTAGGACTTTTGGCGATCTTGTGCAGCCTTCATACGTGCTTTTATCACCCGTAGCTTTTCTGCCATATCAATCACAGCAGCCTTGTTTCCCATTTCTTTCTGTCCAACTTCACCCCAGCATACCGGGGTTCTACATCGTCGTCCGTACAACGCCTCATATGGGGGCATTCCGATACTAGAGTGATAGCTGTTGTTATATGAAAACTCCACCAAGGGCAAGTGGTCATCCCAGCTTCCTCCAAAATCGATAATGCACGCCCTAAGCATATCCTCCAACGTTTGGATAGTCCTTTCCGACTGTCCATCCGTCTGAGGGTGATAGGCGGTACTGATATTTAACCTCGTTCCCATAGCATCATGAAACTGCTTCCAGAATCTGGAAGTAAACCTCGTATCCCTATCTGACACAATGGAGACAGGAACTCCATGTCTGGCCACAATCTCTTTTACGAACAACTCAGACAACTTTTCGGACGTATACGTTTCCCTGATAGGGAGAAAGTGTGCACTCTTCGTCAGTCGGTCCACAATCACCCAAATGGTATCATGTCGCTTAGCTGTCTTTGGTAGCTTGGTAATGAAATCCATGGTGATGTGTTCCCATTTCCATTCCGGTACCTCTAGAGGTTGCACATATCCGTAGGGCTTCTGATGTTCAGCCTTCACTTGCGCACAAGTAAGGCACCTGTTCACATACTGCATCACATTAAACTTCATGCCCGGCCACCAATAATCATGTCGAAGATCTTGATACATCTTCGTTGCACCGGGGTGCACCGAGTAACGTGACTTGTGGGCTTCATCTAAAATCCTCGCTCGAATGTCCCCATTTCTGGGCACCCACATTCGACCGAATCGTAGCTTTATCCCATGGTCATTGTCTTCCAAGTTCTTGACTTGTCCGAAGACGCGTTCAAAACCCACATTCTCTTCTTTCAATCCCTCCTGTTGCGCCTGTTTGAGCTCGTTCAGAAAGTCTGGCGTTATTACCAAACTATACGATTTTACTCGTATGGCAGGATGATCAGTCTTGCGACTCAGAGCATCCGCCACCACATTGGCCTTTCCTGGGTGATATAGAATATCACAGTCATAATCCTTTAACAGCTCAAGCCATCGTCTCTGCCTCATATTTAAATCCTTTTGCTCGAAGAAATACTTCAAGCTCTTGTGGTCGGTATAGATGGTACTCCTTACTCCATACAAATAGTGCCTCCATATTTTCAATGCAAACACCACTGCAGCGAGTTCAAGATCGTGGGTCGGGTAGTTAGCCTCATGAATCTTTAGCTGGCGCGAAGCATAAGCTATCACCCTTCCCCTTTGCATTAGTACACATCCCAACCCTTGTCGTGACGCATCGGCATACACAACAAGATCATCATTCCCATCCGGCAGTGCTAGAACAGGAGCTTGGGTAAGTTTCTCCTTCAGCACTGAAAACGCTTGTTCTTGGTTTGGACCCCATTCGTACTTTACGTCTTTCTTCGTGAGCTTCGTCAGTGGCGTCGCTATCTTGGAGAAGTCTTGAATAAATCTCCGATAATAGCCAGCCAAACCAAGAAAACTGCGTACTTCTGTCGGTGACTTTGGAGGACTCCATTTCATAATCGTTTCAACTTTAGCTGGATCTACCATAATGCCTTCTGGGTTCACCACGTGACCCAGAAACTGTACCTCTCGTAGCCAGAAAGCGCATTTGGAGAACTTAGCATAAAGTTTCTCTTTCCTCAGGATTTCCAATACCTCACGTACGTGGCAAGCATGGTCTCCCTCGTTCTTTGAATAAATCAAAATATCATCAATAAACACTATCACCGATCGGTCCAGCATCGGTCGACATACCCTGTTCATCAAATCCATAAATGCTGCGGGAGCATTCGTCAATCCAAACGACATAACGAGAAACTCGTAATGTCCATAACGCGTACGGAAAGCAGTCTTTGGAATATCCTGCTCTCGAACTTTCAACTGATGGTAACCGGATCGGAGATCTATCTTCGAGAACCAGCTTGCACCTTGCAATTGATCGAACAAGTCATCAATTCTAGGTAGAGGATACCTGTTCTTTACGGTCAACTTATTCAGTTCCCTGTAGTCAATACACATACGCATACTTCCATCCTTCTTCTTAACGAACAGCACCGGTGCTCCCCACGGAGAGACACTCGGTCGTATAAAACCTTTATCAAGGAGTTCTTGTAGCTGGGTCATCATTTCCTTCATCTCGGTTGGAGCTAAACGGTAAGGTGCTTTGGCAACAGGTTGTGCCCACGGCACTAAGTCGATCTGGAACTCAATTTCCCGTTCGGGTGGTAATCCAGGCAATTCCTCAGGGAATACATCGGGGAAGTTACACACCACGGGAACATCATCAATCGTCCTCGTATCCATACGTTCCTCAATCGCGTAGGCCAAGTAGGCTACACACCCTCGCCGCATCATAACATCAGCCTTGATCATCGAAATGATCTTTGGCGCATACATCGCTTTATCACCATAAACCGTCACGGAACTCCCATCCATCGCACGTAAACAATCATCTTTCGTCGACATACAATGTTAGCCTCATATTTGGCTAACCAGTCCATACCCAAAACCACATCGAATCCCCCTAAGGTAATAAGAAACAATCGGACAGGGAACCTATGACCTTCTATCTCAACATAACAGTCATCAATAGCCTCAGTCACCCTGGTCATCTTACCAATAGCCGTCTCTACATCAAATACCCGATCTATCTTCTTAACCTTCCCAGATAACCCATCACAGAAAGTAGAAGACACAAAACTCATACTGGCACCAGAATCAAACAATACAGAAGCAGGAATATTGTTGATAGAAAAGGTACCTGTGACCACGTCCGGGTCCACAATCGCATCATCCTTCGTCATCGTAAAGGCTCGTGCTTTAGCCTTCTGCTTCTCCTTTCCTTTCTCCTCTTTCTTACCCGAGCCCGAAGCATCGGCCCGTGGTAGCTTGCAATCCTTGGACATATGTCCTAATCCATTGCAGTTGAAGCATCGAGTAGCATTCGGGCAACTGCTAGAAAAGTGCCCCGTCTTCCACACCTGAAACATAAATTAGTGCCCACCAGGCACTGTCCCGTGTGGCTTTTCCCACACTTGTTGCATCGGCCCATCTCCTCTCGCCTAGCCTTCTTGCTTGAGAACTTTCGTTGGTCTGTTCGACCCCTCTTAGTCCCGGAGGACTCTTTCACCTTTGCTTCTTCTTTGGCTGGCTCGGCTGACATAACATCATCCCAAACTATGCCACTGAGCTCCACAGTGGAGTCATAAGTCTTGGGAGCATTCGCCTTCACATGTATCCGAACCTTGGGAGGCAAACCCTCCATGTACAACTTCACCCTGCGCTCCTCGGTAGAAACCAAATGAGGAACAAGTCTTGCCATCTCATTGAATCGTGAGGTGTACTGCCTGTGGTTCAGACTTCCCGCCTTCAGCACCAGAAACTCCCTTTCAACCTTATCCAACTCATTCTTGGGACAGAACTGCTTAGTGACCAGTTCCTTGAGATCCTCCCAAGTCATCTTTTCCATATCCTCAGTAGTCTTGGATTGCTTGACGGTGTTCCACCAGTGAAGTGCCTCCTCAACGAAAGAGTGAGCTGCAAACTTGACAGCTTGGTCAACTCGGCACTCACTGATGGAGATAACAGCCTCCATCGCAGAAATCCAGTGGCAGGTGGCCACTGCGTCCTTCTTCCCATCAAAGGTCGGTGGGTTACATCCCTTGAAGGACTTGTAGTCACAGCCCTTCAGTTTCCCTGTCATAGAGTCGCCGCTCTTCGTCTCGATGATCACCACCTCATCTTCTTTGGTGCTTTCCTTAGTTCCTTCAGACTTGTCTTTTAGAGCATCCTTCAGTGCCTTAGCAATCATTGCTGGCATCTTTTCATCCATGATCTTGCAGACCTCATCAGAAATAGCCTTCACCACGATAGGCTCTAGAGTGAACTCGTCTTCATTCTCAGGTTGCTCGTTGTGCTCGTGGTCGTCTTCGTTCACGGGTTCTTCAGCCTCGACATGTGGTTATTCAGCTACCTGTGGTTTCTTTCGCGGTCTACCCTTTTGTCCGGCCATCTTAACTTTCTACATAATGCAACAATTGATGAGTCAGCATAGGAATCAGTTTAGCACGGAATAAGTTTTGTAAATCGTTAACGACGTTGATCAAGTGTTATTAACCATTTACCCAACTCATAGGCTCTAAACGTTTCCCATCCCATCTTTCAATGTGCATGACACTAACTGCTTTCATAACATTACATCTAACCCTTAACTCATACATAAACATTCAACTCGTGGCATCCGTCATCCGTGGTTGGCAATCCGCATCCATTAATCCCATTCTCAGTTTAAGTCTTGGCATTTGGGATGCCAAGATCTCTCAAACTATGGCTCTGATACCAACTTGTGAGGCCCCGAAACCGGGCACCTCACAGAGGTTGGTTTTCATCATAACACATAGCTCTTAAACTAAAAACTTTCATAATCATGCAGCGGAAATGTAAACATAGTCTGATAAACAGAAATCAATAACATGTCTGTATCAAAATCACATCGGATTGCCAAAACCACCGGATCGTATGACTCTATGCCCGAGCTCCATGCCTTCTCTTATCATACCTTCAACCTGACATACATGCTAAATCAAGTCAGCTTACGCTGGTGAGTTCTAGTTTTCATGAAACAACATTAAACATACTTAACATATACATCATCTCATACTCATAGACCATAACCTTAGCACATAACATTCTTACATCATCATCATCATACATTCCACTGTTACCATTCGAACAGTGGGCTTATGCCGGCACAAGGCTCCATAACCGTTGATCTGTCCCGCCGAAGCGTTCTACAGATCCATACTTACCCAGTAGCAAGTACTGGAGCAACCATACTTACCCCATATGAACATGGGAGCAACGTCATACTTACCCCGTAACGAGTACGGGAGCAACCTCATACTTACCCCGTAACGAGTACGGGAGCAACATCATACTTACCCCGTAACGAGTACGGGAGCAACCTCATACTTACCCCGTAACGAGTACGGGAGCAACCATACTTACCCCGTAACGAGTACGGAGCAACCTCATACTTACCCGTAACGAGTACGGGAGCAACCATACTTACCCAGTACAAATACTGGAGCAACCATCATTCATCATGACATAACACCCTAGCACCTTATCATCATTCATCATAACATCGTATCATTATCCTAATAACATAGGATTTCCCATACAGGGTATGCTAGTATCACGTCGTCATAACATCCTAGTACCATGCACATGTCATGCTAGCAGCACGTCATCATATCATTCATCATGGCAACATAAACACATTTTGCTAGCATGTAATTATCATAACATCATACTTTCATCATAGCATACCTAGGATTTCATTACCACATAACATCCATATTTATCATCGTAGCCTGATATCATTCAGGTTATCATCATAACTTACTAACATGCATTCATCATTCTTAGCATACTTTCATGCAATAGTCATATTAGTAACATGCATACATAATCAGTGCATACAGTCATTCATTCATTATCATCATAGGCACATAACATCATAGACATAACCATAAGCATGTATGCCAGCCCAAAACATTAAACATAGAATAGGGCGTCTAGAACTCACCTGACAGTAGACTCCTGTTAACCTTAGCCGAACTCCTTAGCTAGGGCCTTAAGGACCTATATCAGTTACATCATATCATCACATACCATCACATCACATACTTAGACTTAGAAATTATTCTAAGTCCTCATAGCCTACTAGTCCCCCTTTCTGAATCCAAGTTCTCGAAACTTAGCTAAGTGTTCGAAACCCTTGAAATTCGTTAAGTTCCCATGTACACGAATTGCCATGTACTCGAAACATCCCTTGTTCACGAAATGCCCTGTACACGAAATTCCATGTACACGAAATAGCCATTGTATTCGAAATACCCATGTACTCGAAATTCCATGTACACGAAATAGCCAATGTATTCGAAATACCCATGTACTCGAAATACTCATGTACACGAAATGGCCCTGTACTCGAACTACCCATGTACTCGAAATACTCATGTACACGAAATTCTAAGTATGATTTCGAGTACCCTTAGTGTATAGCTTCGTGTACTCATCATTTCGTCATTAAACATCTCAGAAATTCATCTAAGGCCTTGGGGAGCTAGTTCTAGGTTCCTTATGTTGTTACCAACGTATTGGAACCTCAAAGTTATGAACTTTATGCATAAAGGTGTGAGCTTTATGCATAAGTTCACCCTTTGTTTAACCATCCTAACTTTTGTATAAAAATCCAGCTTTCTATACATGAATCACTTACTTGAAGGTAGCTGATCCTCCTGGTAGAATCCCGTGCGTTTCCTACTTTGTTTGGTCGATCAAAGTTTGATTCTTGAAATTCTTGGACTTAAACTTCGTGTACTCGAGAGCAGATGAGCTTCCAGCCAAAGGTTCGCACATTTCCCAAGGCACGACTATTTATAGACAAGGTTCCTGTATTCGAAAACCCCTGTACACGAAAATGTAGTGTACTCGAAATGTGATGTATTCGAAATCTTCATTATTTCGAGTACACGATTTCTAAGCCCCATCTTGGTTATTTTTTCGTCTATTTTCCCACAAGTTACTTATCCGTTACACGTACGTAGAATTCAAATAACTTGTATCTTAGAAAAATTTGGGATGTTACAAGTCTCCCCTCCTTACAATAGGTTTCGTCCCGAAACCTGCCTTGTTACACATCGAACAAATGAGGATACAACTCCCTCATCTCGTCTTCCAGTTCCCACGTCGTGTCTGAACCTTTCCGATGCTTCCACTGAACTCTTACTTGACGAACCGTTTTATTCCTTAACTGCTTTTCCTTCGTATCCACAATGGCGACTGGTTCTTCAATGTAGTTCAGTCGGTCGTCTACCTCAATGTCATCCAAAGGAACATGCGCCTGCTCGTCTGCCAAGCACTTCCTAAGATGCGACACGTGAAAGGTAGGATGAATCCCGTTCAGCTCCTCTGGTAGGTCCAGTCGATACGCGACCTTCCCTACCCTTGCCTTTATCGGAAATGGTCCAATGTACCTCGGACTCAACTTGCCTCGCTTTCTGAATCGAATGATTCCCTTCCATGGTGATACTTTCAGCAACACTCGATCGCCAACATCAAACTCTATCGGTCTCCGGCGCTTGTCAGCGTAGGACTTTTGGCGATCTTGTGCAGCCTTCATACGTGCTTTTATCACCCGTAGCTTTTCTGCCATATCAATCACAGCAGCCTTGTTTCCCATTTCTTTCTGTCCAACTTCACCCCAGCATACCGGGGTTCTACATCGTCGTCCGTACAACGCCTCATATGGGGGCATTCCGATACTAGAGTGATAGCTGTTGTTATATGAAAACTCCACCAAGGGCAAGTGGTCATCCCAGCTTCCTCCAAAATCGATAATGCACGCCCTAAGCATATCCTCCAACGTTTGGATAGTCCTTTCCGACTGTCCATCCGTCTGAGGGTGATAGGCGGTACTGATATTTAACCTCGTTCCCATAGCATCATGAAACTGCTTCCAGAATCTGGAAGTAAACCTCGTATCCCTATCTGACACAATGGAGACAGGAACTCCATGTCTGGCCACAATCTCTTTTACGAACAACTCAGACAACTTTTCGGACGTATACGTTTCCCTGATAGGGAGAAAGTGTGCACTCTTCGTCAGTCGGTCCACAATCACCCAAATGGTATCATGTCGCTTAGCTGTCTTTGGTAGCTTGGTAATGAAATCCATGGTGATGTGTTCCCATTTCCATTCCGGTACCTCTAGAGGTTGCACATATCCGTAGGGCTTCTGATGTTCAGCCTTCACTTGCGCACAAGTAAGGCACCTGTTCACATACTGCATCACATTAAACTTCATGCCCGGCCACCAATAATCATGTCGAAGATCTTGATACATCTTCGTTGCACCGGGGTGCACCGAGTAACGTGACTTGTGGGCTTCATTCTTGGGACAGAACTGCTTAGTGACCAGTTCCTTGAGATCCTCCCAAGTCATCTTTTCCATATCCTCAGTAGTCTTGGATTGCTTGACGGTGTTCCACCAGTGAAGTGCCTCCTCAACGAAAGAGTGAGCTGCAAACTTGACAGCTTGGTCAACTCGGCACTCACTGATGGAGATAACAGCCTCCATCGCAGAAATCCAGTGGCAGGTGGCCACTGCGTCCTTCTTCCCATCAAAGGTCGGTGGGTTACATCCCTTGAAGGACTTGTAGTCACAGCCCTTCAGTTTCCCTGTCATAGAGTCGCCGCTCTTCGTCTCGATGATCACCACCTCATCTTCTTTGGTGCTTTCCTTAGTTCCTTCAGACTTGTCTTTTAGAGCATCCTTCAGTGCCTTAGCAATCATTGCTGGCATCTTTTCATCCATGATCTTGCAGACCTCATCAGAAATAGCCTTCACCACGATAGGCTCTAGAGTGAACTCGTCTTCATTCTCAGGTTGCTCGTTGTGCTCGTGGTCGTCTTCGTTCACGGGTTCTTCAGCCTCGACATGTGGTTATTCAGCTACCTGTGGTTTCTTTCGCGGTCTACCCTTTTGTCCGGCCATCTTAACTTTCTACATAATGCAACAATTGATGAGTCAGCATAGGAATCAGTTTAGCACGGAATAAGTTTTGTAAATCGTTAACGACGTTGATCAAGTGTTATTAACCATTTACCCAACTCATAGGCTCTAAACGTTTCCCATCCCATCTTTTCAATGTGCATGACACTAACTGCTTTCATAACATTACATCTAACCCTTAACTCATACATAAACATTCAACTCGTGGCATCCGTCATCCGTGGTTGGCAATCCGCATCCATTAATCCCATTCTCAGTTTAAGTCTTGGCATTTGGGATGCCAAGATCTCTCAAACTATGGCTCTGATACCAACTTGTGAGGCCCCGAAACCGGGCACCTCACAGAGGTTGGTTTTCATCATAACACATAGCTCTTAAACTAAAAACTTTCATAATCATGCAGCGGAAATGTAAACATAGTCTGATAAACAGAAATCAATAACATGTCTGTATCAAAATCACATCGGATTGCCAAAACCACCGGATCGTATGACTCTATGCCCGAGCTCCATGCCTTCTCTTATCATACCTTCAACCTGACATACATGCTAAATCAAGTCAGCTTACGCTGGTGAGTTCTAGTTTTCATGAAACAACATTAAACATACTTAACATATACATCATCTCATACTCATAGACCATAACCTTAGCACATAACATTCTTACATCATCATCATCATACATTCCACTGTTACCATTCGAACAGTGGGCTTATGCCGGCACAAGGCTCCATAACCGTTGATCTGTCCCGCCGAAGCGTTCTACAGATCCATACTTACCCAGTAGCAAGTACTGGAGCAACCATACTTACCCCATATGAACATGGGAGCAACGTCATACTTACCCCGTAACGAGTACGGGAGCAACCTCATACTTACCCCGTAACGAGTACGGGAGCAACATCATACTTACCCCGTAACGAGTACGGGAGCAACCTCATACTTACCCCGTAACGAGTACGGGAGCAACCATACTTACCCCGTAACGAGTACGGGAGCAACCTCATACTTACCCCGTAACGAGTACGGGAGCAACCATACTTACCCAGTACAAATACTGGAGCAACCATCATTCATCATGACATAACACCCTAGCACCTTATCATCATTCATCATAACATCGTATCATTATCCTAATAACATAGGATTTCCCATACAGGGTATGCTAGTATCACGTCGTCATAACATCCTAGTACCATGCACATGTCATGCTAGCAGCACGTCATCATATCATTCATCATGGCAACATAAACACATTTTGCTAGCATGTAATTATCATAACATCATACTTTCATCATAGCATACCTAGGATTTCATTACCACATAACATCCATATTTATCATCGTAGCCTGATATCATTCAGGTTATCATCATAACTTACTAACATGCATTCATCATTCTTAGCATACTTTCATGCAATAGTCATATTAGTAACATGCATACATAATCAGTGCATACAGTCATTCATTCATTATCATCATAGGCACATAACATCATAGACATAACCATAAGCATGTATGCCAGCCCAAAACATTAAACATAGAATAGGGCGTCTAGAACTCACCTGACAGTAGACTCCTGTTAACCTTAGCCGAACTCCTTAGCTAGGGCCTTAAGGACCTATATCAGTTACATCATATCATCACATACCATCACATCACATACTTAGACTTAGAAATTATTCTAAGTCCTCATAGCCTACTAGTCCCCCTTTCTGAATCCAAGTTCTCGAAACTTAGCTAAGTGTTCGAAACCCTTGAAATTCGTTAAGTTCCCATGTACACGAATTGCCATGTACTCGAAACATCCCTTGTTCACGAAATGCCCTGTACACGAAATTCCATGTACACGAAATAGCCATTGTATTCGAAATACCCATGTACTCGAAATTCCATGTACACGAAATAGCCAATGTATTCGAAATACCCATGTACTCGAAATACTCATGTACACGAAATGGCCCTGTACTCGAACTACCCATGTACTCGAAATACTCATGTACACGAAATTCTAAGTATGATTTCGAGTACCCTTAGTGTATAGCTTCGTGTACTCATCATTTCGTCATTAAACATCTCAGAAATTCATCTAAGGCCTTGGGGAGCTAGTTCTAGGTTCCTTATGTTGTTACCAACGTATTGGAACCTCAAAGTTATGAACTTTATGCATAAAGGTGTGAGCTTTATGCATAAGTTCACCCTTTGTTTAACCATCCTAACTTTTGTATAAAAATCCAGCTTTCTATACATGAATCACTTACTTGAAGGTAGCTGATCCTCCTGGTAGAATCCCGTGCGTTTCCTACTTCGTTTGGTCGATCAAAGTTTGATTCTTGAAATTCTTGGACTTAAACTTCGTGTACTCGAGAGCAGATGAGCTTCCAGCCAAAGGTTCGCACATTTCCCAAGGCACGACTATTTATAGACAAGGTTCCTGTATTCGAAAACCCCTGTACACGAAAATGTAGTGTACTCGAAATGTGATGTATTCGAAATCTTCATTATTTCGAGTACACGATTTCTAAGCCCCATCTTGGTTATTTTTTCGTCTATTTTCCCACAAGTTACTTATCCGTTACACGTACGTAGAATTCAAATAACTTGTATCTTAGAAAAATTTGGGATGTTACATAACAACATCATTCACTCAATTAATTAACATAATCTAATAAGACTAGTTCTTATTTAACTTTGTTAATATCACGGAGAACATATGACAATGAGAACAAGAGTACAAGTGAATACAATTACAATTAATTACATTTGACCTGTTTGTATTATATCACTCCAATCATGTGCCAAATTGTTCAAGTTGATCATGTAAGTCCCTTTAATTCGCTGACCAGTTAGTTTGACGTGACTAAACCGACGATAGCATAGTGGTACCATAGGTTTGACAAACCTCTAGCTTGTAGGGCTAGTGTCACACCCCCAAATTTCCACTCGTGGTGTATGTCCACGTGGATGTGACGTGTCCAGAATCACAGCTCAAGGTCATATAGAACGACTCTATATGCGTTTACAAATCCAAGTTTGACACATACACATAACAAAATAGTTTGCAGCGGAAAAGTATTTCATAGCAGCGGAAATAAATATGTTTGAATACATGCAGCGGAAATCAAATTGTCAAATGCAACATTGTTTAATTCATAACATAAATAAGAGTGTTTCCAAATGATAAGACAGAAATGCATGCGGATCCTAATGCTCGTCCCTTAAAGTGTGCATTCCTGTTATCCATAGCTCGTTAGTTACCTGAGAATACAAGTTTGAAAACAAGTGTCAACACAATGGTTGGTGAGTTCACAGGTTTTGATATACATATATAGTAAGAAAGTGTGTCATGCTGTTTATCATATGTTAGTACCGAGCCCTTGGCCCAAAGTGTCAGTGCGTCACTACCGAACTAGACTTGTTAGTCTTTGCCTCCGCCATGTCTCGTAATAACATGGCAAGATAGGTCAAGTTTTCACGTGTTATGACCTCCAGTCAATATTTCGCCACGCGGGGTTAGTCACACCCCAAACAGATCCATTCAAACTCGCCTCGTTGTTTGTACATTAACGGTAAGACTTTGTGAGGACTTCTTACGATTACAACACTTAATGTTTGTCTAATAAACCAGCATACACCAAAATGTTTGTACAGTAATAGATGTTTGACTCGATGCAACAAGTATTCTCCCCCTATTTAAAAGCGTTTGAAAAAGAGTAAAGAGGGGCCGTAAACTCACCTTAGTGATCAAGAAAGATATGCGTAAGCTCCTCGAGTAAGTAGCACGTCGGTCACCGGCAACCTATATCGTATACCGTACGTGAGTTCGTGTATGTGACCGTGCTAGTATTCGTGTTAGTGCCCGTGTTTGTGCCCAACAACCCTCGGTTGTTCATGTTTGTCCGTGTCGGTCCACATTGACCGTGTTTGCTCGTGTTGGTCCACATTGACCGTGTTTGACCATGTTTGACCGTGTTTGACCAAAGTTGACCGTGTTTGACCGTGTTTGACCAAAGTTGACCGTGTTTGTCCAAGGTTGACCGTGTCAAGTCAACGACCCGTTGGTGATCCGTGTGACGGTTGTGAATCGTGTAGCAATCGTGTAAGTGTTTGTCGTGTGCAAAACGCGTAAATCGCGTCTATGGACAACTTACTATTTATAGTAAGTTTCCATTTATGGAAAGTTCATAAGGCATATCGGTTTTATAGTTCTAGCATGCTTGTTAGTCCTACGTGATCATGTTAACACATAACACATCATCATGCAATATCACATAAGTCATGTTCATCATGGTTGTACATAAAAGTTTCCTAAAATGGAAAGTTTCCATTTTTAGCATACGTGACATCGGAAACCATCTACTTAGCATCTAATACGCATATTATAGCATAATAAGTCATTTAGCATGCTCAAATCATACAATATGTTGACACATCGGTTTTTTTTCTAAAAATAAAGTTACTATAAATAGTAACTTTGTGGTTTTTGCATAAAAATGACCATTTAACATTTCTAAACCATTCTTATGTCACAAATCATTAAAATAACCATTCTAACATCATTTAATCATACTCACATAGTCCAAATCATTATCTACCAATTCTTTGTCTCAAAAAGTTTCTAAATATAGTAACTATGCCAAAAACGACCATAAACATTATAAAAATCACATTCCAAGTATTCTAATAATCCCAATATCATACTAATAGCAATTTCACATACATGCATGTTCATCAAATACACTAAATCTTCAACTTGTAACTAAAAAGTTACTATAAATGGAAAGATCTATAAAAATCATAGTTTTACCCATTTCAACACTATCTAAACATGTAATCACCTTCCAACAACATCAAGATGCATATCTAATTACTGAAAATCATCCCACATGCCATGGATCATACATGCATGTGGGTTTTTCATCAAGTCGAGACCAAATCATGATTCTTACACAAGCACATCATCATAGATCATCACCAAATGCATTCTAATCATGTTAGATCATCATGAAACACCTTAAAATCAACAAACCCAGAAGATAAATTCGTGCATGTGAGTCCATGGTGATTGCATGTGAGTGTAAGACTTTGCATGTGGGTCTTTGAGTGAGATTTGTGCAAAATAACTAAGGGATTACCTTCTAATGCTCCAAATGAGTTGAGATGATTGATCCACAGCACGCTAA
Organism: Mikania micrantha; assembly: GCA_009363875.1. NCBI lineage: Eukaryota > Viridiplantae > Streptophyta > Magnoliopsida > Asterales > Asteraceae > Mikania > Mikania micrantha. Next base: position 48,280,512 of record CM018689.1, on the reverse strand, counting down.
GTCCCTGGAATCCCTCTCTTAGTCGTGTAGATGATGAGGGTGGTGATGTAAAGCTTCAAACCTTCTTCCAAGATAGCAAAACTCTCAACAATGGCTTCCTCAAGGTCTCTAATGGCTTCCAATGGCTGAACCAGAGAGCTTCTGGGTGTTTTGGGGAAGATGAGCTCGCATGGTGGAGTATAGAACCGGTTATAATGAGTATACATAGGTTAGCAATGATGTTTGTGGAGTTCAAGAAATTTTCTGCGATATTTGCTGCCAGGCGTAACGCCTGACGTGGGGTAACATGGCCCCGTCGTTACGCGCGGATGGGCAGATGTGCGAGGCGCCTTCTGTGTCTCGTGCGTATCGCCCCGGGTGGACGTCTCGGGTCAGGCGTACCGCCTGGCCCAATTGACAAGCCCATCAAGCTTGTTTCGATGGATTTGATCCGTTCGTCACCGTTTTCACGCTTCCGAACTACCGTTTGGCCTCGTTTGAACTTCCTAGTTCAATGTGTGAGTGTTTCGTGAGGTTTCGAGTGTTGTGCTACACAATGTGCTTGACGTTCACCAACGTTCGTGTGTTTTGACACGTGTGTGCTGTTTGTCGACAATTCCACGAATTACCTAGTCATGTGTCAGTATTCGTACTGTCGTGCCACGTGTCACACTAAATTAATCTAATTCTAGTGCCACGTGTACATAATGCATTTAAATAAACATTTAAATAAATAATAAGCTGACCTGGAATTTACGGGGTGTCACAGCTAGTATGTTGATCGTAACAATTCAATGGTCGGTAACGTATGACCGGTGACAGGGCGACCTCAAGTCAGGTTCTGGTAAGCGACACATGGTGATATTAATCTACAGTGATATGTAATTAATCCAACGAGAGCCCTATTGACTAGTAGGTTGAGAAGGTGATCTGCTCTCATGTGACACTACTAGTAATAGATTTCGTTGAGGACAATAGACATGCAAAGTGGTAGAGATAAATCGGATGCATTGAAATCTGATTACGTGAGGATTTCAATGGATTCCTTTTAGGCTCTATGCACTATGGTTCAAGAACAAGTTGCAAGGGGTTAACTCACACTCTTAATATTTAATAGAGTATCATCAGTTAACCCACCTCAAGTATAGAATAATTCAAGGACAAGATTATATTAATCTAAAATTTCTTAATACATCGAGGGTTATCAATACTTCGGTTTGATAATTAAACCCCATACAATATATTATTCTATCTTCAATACAATAACTGAATACATCTCAAGTGCGATGAATAAGCGGGGAAATGGATATCTTTAGTTGTATCGCAAGTGGTGTGGAACTTGACTGAGTATGTGGTGGGATAGCGTCTGGGCTTGACCCTTTCAGGATTCCCTATATATAAGCATACTTGATCAGGTGATACACTACTTGTACGTATAACTAAGGAGAGGCCATTGGGGGGTACAGATGAAACAAGTATTACAAGCAACAACTATGACATTGTGGATGTGTGCATGATCAATTCAATGGTTTTCAATTTACTTATTTATGAACTCACCAACTTAGTGTTGACTTTGTTTAAATGCATGTTTTCTCAGGTGACGGACAGGTGTAGATACAATTGTGCAAGTGTTAAGCTAGTGGACTCTTAGAAGACCTAGCTTACTTTTGACTGCATACTTTTGATATGACAAAACAGTGAATCACTTTTGTATATCTTGTACAGTTCAAGATATAAACTCAATGATTCTTTTTGATTAGATTTACTTAGTTAAATTATGATGTACAATGTAATTTAACTTTGTAATTCTATTTCATGTCATGATTAACATTTCTCATTTATATCTCATGTGCTATGTAAACAATCTGATCAATTGATTATCACTCCAAGATATCGCGCCCCGGGAACCTTTCGCCCGACGGGAAAACCCGATCCGTTCCCGCCGGCCCGGGGTGTGACACGGGCTCACTTTACCCAATGGGGTCGCGTACGGAGCATCCGGCGTTTATTTAGTTGGTCGTTCCAAAAAGAAAAAGAAAGGCTTATTTGCGATCTTTGACCAGACACTGGTTGGTCAAACCAGATTCAAAAACATGTGACATAATAAATATATATAATATTTCAAAAAAAAATACAGTTACAAACACATTTAATCAAATCTTTATTAATATAATAAAAGAATAACAAGTATGACACTTGTCATCTTCTTATAAACTCAAAAAATATTTTTTTCGTCTCTCTTATTAAATATTAATTATCTTTTATATTAATATATATCTATATCTATAATAAATCAAGGTTTCTTTGGACACTTGACGCATTCTTGGAGCATCTCAACTTTGATTTCTCGTCTCTCTCTTCTATTAAATACACATAATATTAAATATGATTTTTATGCATTTTTTAAAATTAAGAAAAATATTTTCAATACACTAAAAATTTATTAATATTAAAAAAACACATTTTAAAAAAGCAATATATTAAAAAATATACAATTTATAAAAACAATATTTTAAAACAAAATGTTTAAGGAAACATATACTGAAAAAAAATTGTGTTTAAAAAATAGTATAATTCTTTTTATTGATGATCAACCCGTGTAATACCGGGGGTAATACCTTAGTGTAATTAATATTTAAACAAACGTAATCATGTTAAAAAAATATATAAGATTTGGTTTTAGTGTTTTATTCTTTGCATTTTAGTTTAAAAAAATCAAAATCCGGTCTGACAAACGAACCGGTAAACCGGCTCATCGACCAGTTCATTTGTAGGCGATTCACAAACTTTTTTTGGGCAGGCCAACCTACCGGTTCTCGGTCCGACTATACGGTTCAGATATGAAAACCATGCATATTGGTTTGAGAGAAGGCAAAAATGCACTAGGTCGTTGGATTGCGGGTTTTCTTTGAAATGATGGACGAACCACATCACGATATTGTCTGCTGTTTAGTTTCGTAGGTGTGAGCGGTCTTTCGTCGTTGAATCTACCAGAGTGACTTGGATTTAAAATGGTTTCCCTTTTTTGTTAAAATAAAAAGAATTTGGCTTTATTTTACACAGTGTAGTATGCCTGTAGGGTAAATTACAAGGCATTGATTGACTGATTGTATCTGGGATTGAATATATTCCTTTTGTCTATTAATTCTCTTTGATTCCAGATTAGATAGTTGGTCGGGGACTCTCGTCTCTTATCATTATTATTTTTTTATTTTTTTAACGGCTTCATGCTAAACGACTGATTTAAGCTCAAACGGGCACACATCCAAGGGCAGGCTAGTCGTCACCCTTCACCCACCAGATAAGCAGGAACCGGATAAATACGTAAATCATCTCCTCTGCTCATGTTTGAACCCCTGACCTCAATAAGGTGCAACTTCCCCCCTTCATTACAATACCGTTAGGCTAGAACCCATTTAGTTATCATTCATTCTCCTTCCGGGTATTACTTGTTGTGCAAAGATTTTACACGGACATTTTTTTTCTTTAACCTTATTTTTTACAATCATGTAGTTGCTATCTGTTCTAACTAGTTTTATACTCGTCTGATGATATGATATTTTTATGTTATAATTTTAGCATAAATGTTAATTTTGACTTAAAACAAGGTAAATGAGTTTGCTTAAATGAATAAGTATTGTATTTTATGTTGAAATGAGTAGCAGTATAACATATAATATGTTAAGATGGTCATTTCTTAACACAATGCGGGTCAAGATGAGTAATTTAAAAATTATGTGAATAAAATGAATTTAAATAATTAAATAAATAATCATTATTAATAATATGTTTGATAAAAAAATTACTAAATATTATTAAAATAAACTATTTTTTTAATTGCGATTCATTTTGACTTTAACTAAATTAAAGTTTTTTTATAAACGATTCATTTAAACCGAAATTGATTTTACTTAAAACTCATCATGGCCTGCACTCATCCTAACTCAAAATTATTCTGACCCGTTAACTAACCCGCCCATTTTGGCGGGGCTTAATTTTATCACTTTATGAAAATTCATTCGAAATAAAAAAATAATAACAGTTTTTAATTAATTAAAATACAAGTCATATGGTAACGAAAATTTACAAATTATCCAAAAAAGATACAAAATAATTTACGAATAAAGAATCAATTATTAATAAATAAAAAAAATCCAAATTATTTGTATACACCCTAATATACAAGTTAAGCATAAAACCAAATTATTAGAAAAAAACACAAAGTAAATCTAACCTAAAAACTAAACCGCGTCTAAAAAACAAAAAATAAACAATCAACTATAAAACCAAAAATCTAAACAACGTCTAAAAATCAATAATCAAAACTGCGTCTAAATATAAAAATTTTGTATAAATCACGTCTAAGACTCAATTTAAAAATCAAATTTATTTAATTAACTGCGTCTAAAATAATGGTGAATTTAAATGCACATAATGAAATATTAGTGAATTTATACGGCTCAGATTACCCTAAGAACAATTTCAATCATCGGTGTCAATATATATAATTGCAATCTTTTGCTTTTAATGTTTAATTTAAAGTGTTGATTTCGTTGATCTTATATCTTTTCAACGAGATATTTTCCTATATTTTCTCATTTATTTATACTTTTTAGAAATTTAGGACCCGACCCTTAGGGGGGTCGGAGTGGGAGCCGGGAGAGAGGCGGGGAGATTTGGGGCCGACCGGGAACACCACCCCCCCGGAAGTGGGGTGGGTGAATCGGGGAGATGGCACCGTTTCAAGCCGAAATGGGAAAGTGGGTAAAATGACGTTGGGGAGGACCGTTGTGGGTTTAAAAAAAATCTAATTTTTTTTTCTATTTAAACAACTCCAAAACAATCACAACTCACACTCTTTATCATTTTATTCTTTCATTCTACACTTAAATTTTATAAAGTTTAAAACAATGGATCCGTTTACATTGGAGCTTCCCACATTTGAAAGTAAATCGTCAAGTTCAGAAGAAGAGGGGATCAATATCAAACAACGAAACTTTCAGTTTTTGTCAACGCACGAAAATCTTCGAGCCGACCTTATCGAGCATTTGGAGCATTTATCGCAACAATATCACGCCAATAACCCGAATAATTAGTATTTTTATTTAATGTAATATCTTTTTAATTTAATGTAATATCTTTTTAAATTTTAATGTAATTTTATATTTTATTTTTAATTAATCTATTTAATTATTATTTATTTATTGTTAAAATAATTAAATAAAAATAAGATTTGAAAATGGGGAAAAGTGGGAAAAAGTGGGACGACACCGTGCAAAATGGGGAAAAGTGAGGAAAGCTGATGTGACGTTGATGTGGCAACGAAGAAAAGTGGGGAGTTTTGGGACGACTCCTAGTCCCCTTACAAGTTACGCCTATTATGGTAATTATACATTGTATCTATAGGAACAATTAGTAATCAATTAATGTTTCTAAATAACAATAAGAATTTGCTTAGGTTAAAAAGCTTTTTATGGTATAAACCGAACCGGACCGGACATAGTCAGTACGTCATGATTGAAGATTATATATTTCTTCAAAATCGACCATAAAATGTCATAATGTATCTACAACACTAAACAAAACTAGGCAATTTTCTCCTATCACCATTTGCTCGATTAATTGGTATCCTTTAAATTAATTTAAACTAATGACAATTTTATTCTTATAATAATACGAGTGTTATAATTTCTTATATAAAAGGGATACATACTCTAAAATTCATAAGATAATGTTCTTGTTACACAGTTACAATTAATAATATAAAAAATTATAAGTTACATGACTTGTCTAATATATAATCACTAAAAAACTATAAAAAAAACATTTAATAGTCTTGTATGTAATTTTTTGGTGATTTATTCAGAGAAAAAATGTAAAGTCTTCATAATTAATAAAAACTAGGTTTATACCCGCCGCGCGTTGCGGCGGGTCATCACAGTACACTCTTGACAACGGGTATTATATGTCATTTGCAGAAACATAAGTTACATAGCAAAATCAAATCTATTATCATGAACTCTATACAAATTTCTTATAAAAACATAAAATCATACAAAATCCATACAAATATGTTACGAAAATAATTAAAAAAAACTGACAATATCCTTCTCATCTGCAACCAATTGGTTGAATTAAAAAAACCCCAAATCCTTAAGCACACATCGATTTTTTATGAAAACAAACAAATAACAACTACTTTTTTCGAACACCACCAAAACCGTAGAAATGACCACATTTTTTCACTAATCATAGAGAAAAAACCCATAAACCCTATTTGGGTCGTCGATTTCGAATCTTGAAAATAAATACGTGGTTCACATTAACCCACATTAAAACTGATTTGTTTATTCAAAACCAATTTTTTTATTCATATTCAATGCGCACCACATTTTTATTTTCAAAATTCCAAATCAATGATACATATAAAGTTTAAGTGACCAATTTTACCATTTCTCTTATCTCTTTTAATAATATACCAGTATATATATAATATGTGGGAGTGGGTGTATATATTTAATATGTGGGAGTGTGTGTAAGAGAAAAAAAAACAAAAACCGTGGGGCCCACAATTCACTATTCCCCCCACCTCTAATTATATATATAATAATATATGATACATTATTTATCAAGAGCCTTAAAACTAGTATGTATCTTGATTTAAAACTATACATGTGTCTTTTACAATTACTGTGGCATTTGTTACCAACACAACTCATCATGTAACGTTTATAAAATGTTATTTTAACTTATGTCAAGTTTTAAATTTTGAGTTCACCTCATTTAAATTATATATGATTGCTTTTTTTTCTCAATAACTTTCATTTATTAATCTAACAAGATATAATTTGTTACGTGCTTATTTCATGCATGTTAGTATAACATTGGCTTTTACTACGCAGTGACGGAGCTTGGGAAAATTGTCGGAAGGGGCCGAAGGATTTTTAGGAACAAAAACGGAGGGGACCGAAGGATTTTCAAGATGAAAATGGAGGGGGCCTAGGGATTTTTAGGAAGAAAACGAAGAGAACCGAATGATTTTTCGATGAAATACCATTATATTGACCCTTCTGAGCGGAAAAACAGGGGGGCCGGGGCACCCCCGGGCCCCTTCAAAGCTTCGTCCTTGTTACTATGTATCAATGTAATTTTTTAAGAAATAAGGCGGGTAACATATAATATATTTTGGTTCGACACCATTGCTGCAACACGGTGACACCTAAATGTTAATTTTTTTTTATAGATTTAGGTAAAAATCATATGCTTTAACGAGCTACAACATGTAAACTGTTTCTTTTCTTTCTTTCTTTCTTTTTTTTAGTTTTTGCCATTGTTTAATGTGACGTCATGCACAATTGCACATGGGCCTAACGCTCGGGAGTAAACTATTGTGCATATTTAGTAGGCTATCTATGCGTATAATTTATTAAAACTTTCAATCAAATTTTGAGTCCAACGACGGCCGTCATAAAAATCCGAAATCATAAAAATCCAAACAGTATATAAAACCCAAAAAAATCGATCAGAATTAGAGATTCGGATATTCAGATACCTTTGGATTGGATATCAGTTGTTCTTATTCATATTGGATCGGATGTTCGAATTAAATCTAAATAACCCGAATAAAACTTGTTTATTCGGGTTATTCGAATGTAAAAATAGGTTTATTCGGATGGATTCAGATCGAACAATATCGGGTCGGGTCGGGTCAGGTTCAAGGACGTCAAGTTTCAATAGCCTGTTCGACAACCTTTTCACTAACATGTTATGTGAGATATCAAGCTTATTGATCTTTGAGAAGTTATAAAAAACCCTTGGAAACACTTCGGAGGTTCGGAAGATGAAATAAAAAGAGACGAAAATTAAAAGAGTGAGGAGAGTAACCCTCACATGAAGGACACATAATTGATTCTCTCGTCCAAATTAATAGGATTAGACCCAAAAAACAAAACAATTAATAGTTTTAGTAACCAGTTATAGAATAATTAAGGGAATTTTCTATGAAAAAATGAGTGTCAGAAAACGACAGGAAAACGAATGGCAAAAAAAGACGGAAATTTGCTAGTTATCATTACAAGAGATCCAATCAAAAACTTAACATTGTTATCACACGAATTGAAAAGCCTTATCGAAACCCTTATATTCTTGTAGAATTTATAGCCTGACAATTAAAAAATAAAGTTTCTTTTCACAAAGCAATGAAAAAGGCTATAGAATTAACTGAACAAGCAAATACAAAAGGAATTCCGATTCCAACTAACGTCCATGTACGATCCATACTAGATCGGACCAACTGCCCATCCTACCTCCTCTACGTTCTTGACAACCCATCTTTGTCTTAGTAGAGTTTTTTAGTGGCATGTTTCGGTCCTATTCCATATTACTTAGAAAAAGTGAGCCAATTGTTCATAATATTCCAAAGATTTCTATCTTTAGACCATAGAATGTGTAGTAACTTCCGTGGTCTGTACAAATCTTTTGTTTCACGAATTACTATTATTCCATATACATCAATACGATTGGACCGAAAAAAACAAAACGATTAATAATTTTAAACATTCTAAACTCAATTTCATATATTGTTTTATTTATTTTTTTTACTAAGATAAGTAAAGAAAGCAAACAAACTAGAAAACAAGTTTTATGCTTGGTCCATCGGAAATGCTTGCCCTTAGACGGAACAGGCCCAGGTTCACGACTTGCCCGATACTTTTTCTTTATTTCGTTATAAACCCGTGTATTACACGGATTTAAGAATAAAAGTTAAGTGATTTTATATCTTATTTACATTAATAAAATAATTTTATTACATTATTTTAAATTTGCATAACTATTAAAACTAAAAACATTTGTTGTACCTTTTTATATTAAAAAACTTTAAAAATAAAAATTTATATAAAAATGTTTAGCGTGTGTGTGTATAGCATTAGACGTACATTATATTTATTATCATACTATAAATTATTAGTATTAATCTAATTTATTTATATAAACAATTTATATTATTAACAACATTAATGATGACCTTTTATATTTAAAAATAAACATTTATTTTTGAAATAATAGAAGAATGTCATGTGACATTTTCTTGGAATCAATTATTAGATAGGCAGATTTTTCAGAGTATAATTTTTTTTTTCTAAACCCGCCCCTCAAACTTTATAAAATATCACTTTTACCATCTCAAACATTTAAATTTTAAAGTTATCCATTATACTTATATAATTTGATATATACTTATTTGATAACTTTTGTTCGCTAATTTAAATAAAAAATAATAATCATGGGATATGAGATGACGGTATTTTGTTGTTACCATGAAAAATAAGGCCGAACACAACTAAAAAACATTGGTGAAAAATGAGACCGTCCACAGGTGAAAAACATATATACCATTGTATAATTGTTTTTTCTAATAAGTCACCTTTTTGTAATTCTTATATCGTAACATATGGATCATAATCGTGTTTTGTACTTATATTCGATCTTTATAATTTATTTGTCGAAACTTCGTATGTTTTAATCGTAACACCATGTCACTATGCTAGACTTATAATCTTATCAACCCACTGCAACACGCGTTTCACCTTCCGAAGTTTTTAAAGTTTAAAATACATTTTTTGTAATATATGCGTAATCTGATTTTTTTCTTCAATACGTTTTTTTAATTTTCTTCTTTTTATATGGATTTATATCTAAACCTACTCTTATTGTAACACCAGTGCCAGACGCGTGCCGGAACAGTGATCGCAACAGTAAACATGTACAGTAACTCAGATACACATTACGAGAAACTATGTTTAGATTATTGATGCATTTGATTAACATGAAACTATTAAACGATTGTCTGAGTCTGATTTAAACTTTCGGGTTTAACAGTCAGAAAACATGTCAGATAACACAGTATTGAAACATAAATACTTGATGTGATATCATTTGGTGAAAACGTATGTGAGGTTAAACAAAACAAAACCTTAACGGTTGATGTTTCAGAATGCTAAACCGACGTGTTATTCGTATAGGTGACGATCTGTACGAATGATTCTGAAAGTTTAACGTCTTGAAATAATGACTTAACAGTAGAAAACAAGAATTAGAAAGCCAAACCATCGACGTGTTCGTTCGAATGACGATTCGAACGAATACGCGCGATGGCGACGCGATATGACGAAACGAAAACGAATGAAGACACGAACGATCATAATTTTAAGGAAATAAAATATTTCCTATTTTACAATTTTGAAACTCATCATAAATAAAATTTAACTAAACTATTTTGTAAATTGCGAAACGATTTACGAAACGCGTAAAATACCATATTTCAATAAATAAATTCATGCAACGATATAAAAAAAATAAATTCCAATGATATTTGTAATTTAAGCATCTTAAAATAATTTTCTTTATTTTATTTACGAAAAACGCGCGTAATGATCCGGATACGCGATGAAATTACGAACCGAGCAACCGAAACGAACCCGGATACCCGTTGGAGTATATAAACACCAATTACCTCATTTATTTCATTTTTATACAACCTCTCCCTCTCATTTTCTCTCAACTCGTCACCACCAACAACACTCAAGATTCCAACTTCAAACCACGAGATCTCCCTCAATTCTTGACGGAATCGCGTGATTCTTGCGCCTAAACGACCACCTTGAAGCTCTCTACAAGGAAGTACAACTCATCTAAGCTTTGGTCCTGCCGATTTTGAGGTATGAACAAGAGAATCTCACGAAAAGTATGGTTTTTAACCCATTTGTTCGACTATACACACACAAAAACCGGACCTAGGCTCTATCTCTTCATGTTCACTCTCTTAAGGACCTCCTGTAATATAGATTCATCATGGGAAAAGAGTTGAGATCACCATAGTCGATGGGAAGTGATGATGTTTGAAGCAGATCCCAAGCGCAGGGAACGAACCTTCATACACAGTTGGGTTTTTTTTTTGTTTCAGGCAACTAACCCCAACGAACCATCCTTAGAGGACGAACCCTAGCTGTTTCCCTCTCTCACGAACCACCACCAGCATCGTCGAACCTGTTGGCTACAAGGGAACGAACCTTGTATCTCTTCTCAGACGAACCAGCCTACTAGCGCACCCTTAGGCTGGTGGCGAACCCTCCTGTCACACCCCAGGCCGGTGGGAACGGATCGTGTTTTCCCGTCGGGCGGAAGGTTCCCGGGGCGCGATATCTTTGAATGATAATCAAATGATCAGATTGTTTACATAGCACATGAGATATAAATGAGAAATGCTAATCATGACCTGAAATAGAATTACAAAGTTAAATTACATTGTACATCATAATTTAAGTAAGTAAATCTAATCAAAAAGAATCAATGAGTTTATATCTTGAACTGTACAAGATATACAAAAGTGATTCAATGTTTGTCATCCAAAAGTATGCAATCAAAAGTAAGCTAGGTCTTCTATAAGTCCTCTAGCTTAACACTTGCATCATTTTATCTACATCTGTTCGTCACCTGAGAAAACATGAATTTAAACAAAGTCAACACTAGGTTGGTGAGTTCATAAGTAAGTAAATTGAAAACCATTGAATTGATCATGCACACATCCACAATGTCATACTTGTTACTTGTAATACTTGTTTCATCTGTACCACCCAATGGCCTCTCCTTAGTTATATGTACAAGTAGTGTATCACCTGATCAAGTATGCTTATATATAGGGAATCACGCAAGGGTCAAGCCCAAACGCTATCCCACCACATACTCAGTCAAGTTCTACCCCACTTGCGATACAACTAAAGATATCCATTACCCGTTTGTTCATCGTGTTTGATATGTATTCAATTGTTGTATTGATGATAGAATAATATATTGTATGGGTTTTATTATCAATTTATAGTATTGATAAACTCTCCAGATGTTAAGGATTTTAGATTAATGTAATCTGTTCCTTGTATTATTCTATACTTGGGGTGGGTTAACTGATGTTACTCTATTAAATATTAAGAGTGTGAGTTAACCCCTTGTAACTTGTCCTTGAACCATAGTGCATAGAGCCTAAAAGGAATCCATTGAAATCCTCACATAATCAGACTTCAATGCATCCGATTTATCTCTACCACTTTGTATGTCTATTGTCCTCAACGAAATCTATTACTAGTAGTGTAACATGAGAGCAGATCACCTTCTCAACCTACTAGTCGATAGGGTTTTCGCTGGATTAATTACTTATCACTGTAGATTAATATCACCATGTGTCGCTTACCAGAACCTGACTTGAGGTCGCCCTATCACCGGTCATACGTTACCGGCCAATGAATCAATACGATCAACATACTAGCCCTACAAGCTAGAGGTTTGTCAAACATATGGTACCACTATGCTATCGTCGGTTTAGTCACGTCAAACTAACTGGTCAGCTAATTAAAGGGGCTTACATGATCAACTTGAACAATTTGGCACATGATTGAAGTGATGTAATGCAAACAGGTCAAATGTAATTAATTGTAATTGTATTCACTTGTACTCTTGTTCTCATTGTCATATGTTCTCCGTGATATTAACAAAGTTAAATAAGAACTAGTCTTATTAGGTTATGTTAATTAATTGAGTGAATGATGTTGTTATCATGAAATTATGTTATCATGATTATCATTCCATATTCCCTATTCTTCTTGTAATATGTGTTGAGTTGTAAGGTTAAGTATTATAAGATCTAGTCTTATTACACTTATTTAACTCTTGTATTGAATGATGTAGTAAAGATATATTATCTTTATATCATTCTTGTGTTTTGCTCTTGTAATCATGTCATCATGTTTCCTTGTAATTGTTACAATGTCATTTCTTGTAAGAATAACTAAGTGTTGTAAGAGTTAACTTACTACTAAGTTATTCTATTGTTTCGATGAGTTATGATATTAAAAATATCATCATCATCTTATCTTTCCTGTATTCTTGAATTCAAACAAGCATGCATACAATGATTTATGATAATAAGCAATTTAATATCAAATAATCAAAGTATTAACAATATGTAAGCAAAACTTTTAAATAAATAAAAGTAAAGCATGTTTCTCAGCCCCGAGATTTTAAAATCAATAAAGATTAAAGAAAAGGGGCATATGAACTCACCTTGTAGTTGTTGTGTTTGACTTAGCTTAAACAAGAATGCACGCGCTCTTGAGTTGTAATTGAGTTTGTTTTCACGGTCCTGTATTGATTTCACGTTGTTGTAACTTGTTAGTATAAATTGTAGAGGTTATGTGCGTATGTATGTGTTAGCCATAAGCTTTGGCCAGCACTCAAAGTCCTCAGTCATTGTCTGGCCCATCTTTATTTGTTATTGATCCTTGTAATCCCTAGACTTTCTTTGAGTTATTATTGTTTCATCTATTTTACATTAAAGACCAATTGTTGTTTCATGAATACCATGTTATCAATGTTATAAAAACGTATTGTAAAAGTTGCCACTTTTGTAGTAATTCCTTGATTATCATGTATTTTACCATAACTAGTGTTGAATTAAAGTGTTATAGTAGTTCATTAATCCTGTGGGCCAAACAAATTTAGTTGGACCAATTAAACCATCATGGCTAGGCATTGGGCCTTGAGTTTAATTCCATGGGCCTTGGGCTCGATTTGTTGGGCCTAATAGGTTTTATCTTAGGCCCTCGCCAAAATAGTTCTTGGCCAAGTGGGGCCTCACTCCTTTGGGCCAAAATCAAGTGTGGGCCCAAGATTTGGGACTGTTGGGCCAGAACCGTGGCCTTGGGCCAAAACAGTGGGTCTTGGGCCATCTATTTCCTGTTGAGCCTCCAAGAAGTTAATGGGCCGAATATAAAGGTGTTGGGCCTGGATGGGGGTTTGTGGGCCTACCAGTGGCCCTAATCAGTTATGTGTGTAGACCAATCTAACTGGAATGGGCCTAAACAGAAATCTGGGCCCAATCAATCATTCTGGCCACAACAGTGGGCGTGGACTGCATAGAAGAGCTGAAATTGGTAGACTATGAACTGAAACAGGAATGTCTGGGCCGAAATGGCCAATTGGGCCAGTATTTATAATGTTGGGCCTGTTCATGTCTATGGGGCCATGCGCTTTCCTTGGCTGGGTGGGGATACAGTTGTTGGCCGTAGGGTTATGCTTGAGCCAGATGAGTGGTCTTGGTCGAATGAGACTGTGTTAGGCCGATCGAATGTCCAACGAACGGCCTTGGCCGAAACAAGGCAGGCCGGCGAATGAGAGTGAGGATGGTCGAATGATGGTGTCGAATGGAAGCTTGGCGAATGAAGGCTGTGCATGGGCTTGGCTAGCGACTGAAAAAGTGACGAATGGGGTTGGTTGGCCGAACTAATGGAGGTGACGAATGTGCTCATTCGATGGTTCAAGGCCATTCGGCCGAAGCTGCCCATTCGCTGGCTGTGAGTCGGCCACCATGGGATGCTCAGGTCCCGACCTTTTCTTCAGGTTTGATGGTGGTCTTCTATGTTTGTGAGTGAGTGTAGACTACCTTAGAAGACATGGTATGTAGAAACAAAGAGTGTGGAACCGGTTTAATAGGGTGGTCGACTAACATGGGTGAAAACCCTAATTTTTCGTGGGTTTCACAGCCTATTACCTTGGATTTCAGTGGAGTTCGGCTTAGATCAGCTGTACTTTCGTGTAGTAGAGATCAAGAGCTTCGTTTAGGCGAAAGAATCACTCGATTTCGTTAAGAATTGAGGAAGTTATGGTGGATTGAAGGTTGAAAAGGAGGAGGGTTTTCAAAACCGGGTTTTTGAGTTGTGGTGGAGAAGATGAAGTGAGAAATGAGATAATTACACTCATTTAAGTGTATTTATACCCCGAAGGTGTTCGGGTTCGTTTTCGTTGCTCGGTTCGCGTTTTCGTCACGTTTCCGGAAAATTACGCGTAATTTAAATGGAATTAAATAAAAAGAGTTAATTTAATTATTTTGATGAGTTTCAAAATTGTAAAATGTTATTTATTTTATTTTATTAAATTACTTTCCTTCGTGTCGTGTTTTCGTTGTCGTTTCGTCAGATCGCGTCACCTTCGCGCGTAATTCGTTCGAATCGTCACCCGAACAAATACGACGATGGTTTTGCTTTCTGACTTTTGTTTTCTACTTTTTCAGTCATTATTTCAAAACTCTAAACTCACAGATATGTTTGTGTGAATCGTCACTCACGCAAACACACTGTCAGTTCGTTATTCTGAAATAACACTGCATTTGTGTTTTAATTGTGTTTCCTCACTGTCGGACTCAACTATACATCCTGTTTTCACATTGTTCTTGTACTGTCTTGTCGGCCATCTGATTCCTGTCATCTGTGGACATCAGATCGCAACCGGTATGTTTTCGTTGTTCACTTGTAACTGTTGTTTCTCGTGATTCGTTGTGTTAACTGTAACTAAGTTTTCACTTAATACACACAACTAATGTTTTCAAATGTACGTTGTACTTAATGTATTTAAGTTTATACGAAAATACGTACAACGATTTCTTGTATTTAGGATTCTTGTTATTACAAGTACTGTTTAAAGTCACGTATGTACACATAGTATAAGGTGAAAGTACACATACCGTACGGACTTGCCGGACGATCTGGTACTTGCTGTTACACTTCCCATGACAGCACGAACCATCCCCGAGGCTGTAAACCAGCTACGAACCTTTGGGCTTGAACGAACCTTCCTTCCAGTGACGAACCATCCTCCACATGACGAACCCTTGGTGCTCACCGAACCCATGAATGACTCACGAACCAACAAGAGACGAACCATGCACCAACTCGGCGAACCTATGATAATCATCTGGCCGAACCCTTAGTCTAGGACCTTAGGTTCGCTGGTTTGTAATCGTGGAACAACTAAATATCATTTCTTGGTCAAAGGTTGTACTATAGCAGCCAAGTGATTCTCGAACCACTATCAAATTTTCTGATTTAAGTCCATAACAGTTGGCCCAATTGAATTGCTCAGGCCCACATCTTCTTTCGCAGCCTATATTAAACGGCCCAGTTAGAACCATGTACCAATTGGCCCATTATTGTTTTCAGACTAGTATTCAGCCCAAAAGAGTAGCAGGCCCAACGACTAGGCAGTCGGCCCAGCACCTTCTTTGGCTAACACTTTCGGCCATCTCCTTTGTTGTGGCCCACATTAGCTTCGGGCCCAACCATAGGCTAGCAGCCCACTTCATCGTGTTATTCATGATGTTCGGCCCAACAACAAAATACTTGGCCAAATCTTTTGCTCTTGGCCCACACACGTGTTAATGACCCATGAATTTCAAGCCTAAGCCCACAAGGCACCTAGCCGGCCCAACTTTGTTTTCGGCCCAAGCATGGTAACCGGCTCGACCATTCGGCCCAATGGAGGTGTAACAAGGCCCAAGTATACCCCTTAGGATCAAATTGTTGATCTTAGGCCCAACACGATTTCTTGACCCAAATCCGTCTTTCGGCCCATAATAGTCAAAAAAAAAGGGCATAACACTTTGATAAATTAAATTGGTTATTATGCCAAAGTTTTGAACAAAACTATTACAAGGGTTGTTATAAATATGGAAACCAAAGTACATGATCTAAAACGCGATATTACACATGTGTCACTAGATTCTTTAATAAGCAAAAAGGGGCCGAAATACGATCTAGACTTCTAGTGTTAGCCAACTTCAGGGCTAACACTAATGCTTACACACATACGCGTCAATTATAACTTACTTATAGGTTACAACATTATGAAATCAATACAGGAACGTGAACATTATAACAAGAGCAAACGAAGAGCGCGTGCATTCTTATTATACATAGTCAATCACTACGGACATAAGGTGAGTTCATTTGTCCCTTTTTAAACTTATTTGTTTTACTTCGGGACTGAGAAGCATGTTAAACATTTTCATAAAACTCTTGAAATGTTATTTAATGCTTTAAACATAAACATGATACTTATGTTGAAACTTAGAATACTTTGGAAAGCAATAGACTCGAAACTTTTACTTTAAACTTGAGGCTTGAAAACATAGGTTGGATGCTTAAGAGACTAGATGCTTATGCTACAACAATATGCTTAAACTTGGTGATTGATGCTTATGTTGCAAACTAGAAACTAAATTTATACACGTGATGCTTAAACTAAGTGCTTAATGCTTATGTTATAAACTATATTCTTAAACTATATTCTTAAAGCTTATGCTATAAACTGTATTCATAAACTATGCTCTTTATATTTATCCTCTAAGCTATATTCTTAAACGCCACCCTTGATGCTTACGCTATAAACTATATTCTTAAACTATACACTCGATGCCTATACTATAAATTATATTCTTAAACTATACTCGTAATGCTTATGCTATAATCTATATTCATAAACTAGATGCTTAATGCTATATACTAATGCCAAGTGCTGATGCTATAATGCAATTACCATATGCTTATCATGCTTAACTACTCGAAATGCTTGGAGTGCTCATAATGCTATAAACTTTGAATGCTATAAACTTATTATGCAAAAGCAACGGTTTGGCCTCTCAGCGCTTGCCTCTTTGGTTGTTAAACTTTAAAAGCTATAAACTTATTATGCAAAAGCAATGGTTTGGCCTCTCAGTGCTTGCCTCTCCTGTTCTTAAACTTTAAAAGCTATAAACTTATTATGCAAAAGCAACGGTTTGGCCTCTCAGTGCTTTCCTCTCCGGTTGTTAAACTTTAAAAGCTATAAACTTATTATGCAAAAGCAACGGTTTGGCCTCTCAGTGCTTGCCTCTCTAGTTGTTAAACTTTGGAAGCTATAAACTTGTTATGCAAAAGCAACGGTTTGGCCTCTCAGTGCTTGCCTTACCGGTTGCGAAACTATTTGGATGCTTAAACTATTGGCTATGGAAGAACAATAGTTGGTCTCTCAGTGCTTGCCTTCACGTGTTCTTCCTAGTCGGGACTTGAAAAACAATAGTTGGTCTCTCAGTGCTTGCCTTCATGTGTTCTTCATAGTCAGGACTAGAAGGCGCCTATTATGGTCTCTCAGTGCTTGCCATAGGGTGACCTTTATAGTCGGGACTTGAGGGGTAGACTTATGGCCTCTCAGTGCTTGCCATACAGTGATTCCTCAATGTTCACTCATGCTATAAACTTAAACATAATGCTAAAGCTATAAACGAAATGGAGGGTAGGTAAGAAGCTTAATTATCATTAACAACAATGTCCTATGCGACTTAGTATGTGGTGGGATGTTGGCTAGGGCTTGTTCCCTTACATATGCCCTATATATAAGCATACCAGGTTGGATGATACAGGTGGTGTTAATGTGATTAAGGATTGTTACCTAGGGGATGCATGAATGCTTTTGGGTCAACATCGTAAACTTTTAAACACGATGCTTGTTAAACTTATTGAAGCAATTACATAAGAATGCTATAGACTTGTAAACTTTGAAAACAGTAAACTAAAGCTATGATGAAGGATGAATTGGTTGGTAGGTAAAATGCTTAATTATTATTAACAACAGTGTCATATCCGGGTTAGTATGTGGTGGGATGTTGGCTAGGGCTTGTTCCCTTACATATGCCCTATATATAAGCATACCGACTTGGATATTACATGTGGAGTTAATGAGGTTAAGGTTTTACCGAAGGAGGTTTGTGAAACTATTTTAAACTTATAAACTTTATGAACTCACCAACCGTTGTGTTGACTTGATCTTTTTACATGCTTTCTAAGGTGAAAAACAGGTTTAATTTAAGCTTTTGGATATGCATACTAGGCTCCCAGATAGAGGACCTAGTGGACTTTTGGAGAAGCACATCCTTTGTTGATGACACATATCACTTGTGATATCTTGTACATACACAAGATATAAACATTTAATTCTTTTGGTTAAGTTTACTTAGTTAAATTGCAGAACATTGCTATTGTAATTTAACTTTGTAATCCTATATATCATGTGATTGTGCTTTAGTTATTCTTAAACGTTGATGCTATGTAAATAATCTGATCATCATGATTATCACCCGCGATATCACGCCCCGGGAACCTTCCGCCCGACGGGGACTCTGATCCAACCCCGCCGGCTCGGGGTGTGACACTTATTTTGAACCTTTTAATCTAACTTTTTCGCTATACATTTGTTCGTTAATTCAAAAAAATAATTGTGGTTTATATCGGTTGGTACGATGAAAAATGAGACACCACCAACTAAAAAACATTTTTACCCCAATTAATTGTTTTTATATTCGTTTCAATATCTATAATCATGTCTTCATAAAATCATATGTTTCTTAATCTAATGTCATCGACATACACGAGTCATGAATTTACATGGTTCGATGTCAACTTTAAATATTCTTGATTTTTTCTGTTAAATAAATTTTTAAAAATTCTTATACCATAATGTACAAGGAATAATCATGATTTTTATTTGCGTTTAAACACAACTCGTGAGTTTAAATTGTAATGACCCGTTGCAACCCCCGGTTAAGCTGCTAGTAAAGAATAATTTGAAAACTAACTCACAAAAATTGAAAAAGGAACCAAGTATCTATCTATGCTAATAAATCAAAATAATTGTGGACACTTGTCATCATTTAGACAACTTATTTTTTTGTTTTGTCGCTTCTATATACTATTTAATGATTTATATTTTTAAAATTTCGTCAAGAATTAAGGATAATAATATAACACGTATAAATAAATCTATCTATTATAATAAATAAATCTTATGGGAACACATGTCATTTTTTAAAACACCTCAATTATGTATTCCCGTCTTTCTCTCCAATTAAATTATGTTATATTAAATATAGTTTTTATACATTTTTGAATTGATTAATATTAAAAAACATACATTATAAAAAAACCAAATTATTATAAAATATAAATTTGTAAAAAAACGGAATTTAAAACGTAATTTTTCAAGAAACAAGCTTTGAAAACATTAGTAGCTAAAAAATAATATATAATATTTTTTAAAGATAACATTAGAATGTTCATTAACAAAGGTAAAATATTATATACAATTATATTATATATACATACATTTATAAGTTGGATCAATAGTACTAATTAAGGGAAAATCACCAAATTAGCCATTTGACCAAACAAACTTACAAATATAACCATTGACCATGAAAATTAAGAATATGGCCGTTGACCAGCAAAAATATCGCCCAGTCAGCGATATAATATGCAAAAATATCGTTGACGTGGAAATAAAAAAATAAAAAAATCGTTTTTGATGACGTGGCGATATTATTTGAAGAAATATCGCTGGCATGATGACGGGGCGATATTATTTGAGAAAATATCGCTGACGTGGATTTATTTATTTTTTTTGCTTTTTGGGGCGATATTATTTTAAAAAATATCGCTGACGGGGCGATTTTTTGACACCTCAGCGATATTGGTCAGCGATATTTTGCCTAATGGCACCTTTTGATTGGCTGAAATCCTTTGAAAAAATACATTTGTTGGCTAAAATGCCACTTTGACTAGTCAAAGTGGCTATTTTTGTGATTTTCCCACTAATTAATTCCTATTTCATCATTCAAAAGTCAAAAACGACGGCCAAGATAATAGTAATCAAAACTTTGTTTCCTTGATAAAAAGAATTAATTAATGATAATTATTATATAATATTAATACTAATTAAATATTATAGACTATATATTTCAAAATATGTGCTACAGAGATTCATAATTATTGTTTTTTTTTCCTGCTTTTCAAGTTGGTTAATATTTTCTTACACATGTGTCTTTTATGTTATCTACCCATTATTTTAAAATGAATTCATCTTAGATCGATTATCTATTTTTCTTTTTACTATTATATTAGATATTTAATGTTTGATTTCTTCATTGTTTCTTAAAGTTCTTTGTTTTTCTTTTTTCGAATAATTCTTTTACTAATATAACATCGTAAAATGTTTTTTTTTATCTTCATTCAATGACTAAAACTGAGTTAATGTAATAATGTTTTTTTATTAACATTTTGTTTTCCTAAATTACCTTTTTGGCTTTACGTTTATGGTTCGATTCAAGTTAACATTTATTAAATATTGACATGTCCAGTTAATTGTGGGTTCCCACGTTTAATATTATAGTTATACGATTTACATAGATTCATTTTCATGTTTTCAAGGCTTATTTTTTTAACGATAAACATTTATGTATGTCCGAATTTTATTATCAATTAGCCGGATTACCGCCGCGAAGCGCGGGTGTAACACTAGTTTTATATTAAAAAAAATGATCATATGCTGTTCAAATTTTATTTGATAAATATTAAATAGCAGGATGTTTTTATTCACATAAATGAATGTGTAATTTACTCTTCCGCAAGTTAGCGTGGCGTAGTTGAAATTGGGGGCGGGAAGCGACGGAAGAACATAGTACCTTCTCACGTACGATTTAGACCGTCGTCTTCCTGTTCCTGTTCCTCTTTCTCCCCAAAGAAAATGTCACGAAACAAGGTAAACTTCAATTCGTTTATAACTCTTTTGTTTGTATGATGCCTGCGATAGCAAACATATCACCTACAATCGGTTAATGCTTGTTGTTAAGTTAATTTATACGAAGATTACAAGGTTTCAATCATGTTAATGTCGAATACATTGTCACTAAACCTATTAGTTGTTGTTTAGGGCAAGTAGTATCAGTATTACGTGTTTGCTTGTTGATTGTGATTGCTAGTCTAGTGACCGCCATCGACTGAATTTGTTCATGTTTTCCATTTTTTTTTCTAAATTGAAAAGGATGCAGTGAGTTTGTGATGTTAAGCTTAATTTCTGCTCATGTATTAGAAGTTTCATGCTATGGTTCATACTTTCGCATCATATTACTAATCTAGGGCAAACGATGGAACTAACATGCCAAATTTGTGATATTTAGATATTCATATCGAGTTCATAAGAATTTGAATCTGCTAATTGCTGAAATTAGTGAGTGAAAGTGGAGGCTTTGTAATTTTGTATGGCTCATATCTTGATTTGCAATTGCCGGTAACCGTTTGTTTAGGGCAAAAAAGAACAAGAACCTGGGGTGTTTGGGCGTGCTTTGTGAAGTTGGTTATGTGATGCACCCGAGCGGTGGTGTTCGCCTGTTCGGGCGTGGTTTTTGCTGTTTGAAGTTGTAATAATCAGATAACCAAGTGTTTGATTGTCTGACAAAACCTTACCACTTAAGTAATCAATAAACAAAAACACAAAAGTAAACATTCTTGCATAAAAAAGAGATGTGTCTCGTAAAATGGAAGTAAAAATAATTCTAATTAGTTTAGAAGATTTATAAATAGGCAATTTTGTCTTACCCTCTGGCAATCAGTTTTGGTGTTGCTGGCATTGAAGTAATTATTTGACAGCCTAAATAATCAGAACCAAATTTATCAACAAGTCTGTCAAAAAATGCACATCATAATACCCATAACAGTTAAAGCAAACATGTTATTTACGTTGATTGTAATCAAATCTGTAAGCACTATTTGTCATTAATCTTAGCAAGTTTTGATCATGCTACAATTGCTTATAAGCCTCACCTAACAGGCTAACACAATTCATGCTTTCTAATGATTTACTACTTGATGCTTTGGGCAAGTTTCACAACTAATTGCTAATACTCGTATTCTTCATTTTCCTTTTTTCCCTGTAGAGAACTGATACATTGATAATTAGCAAAGTAAGTTTGCTTGATAATTTTGTTTGTTATTTATTTTTGAGTTGTTGTTTAGTTTTAATCATCATTTGTTTTATTCTGCTCATAAATATTATCTAAAGGCTTAAATTGAAAGGTTTGACTTTATACTTTTACTATTTGATGTCAGTACATCTTACAAGCAGCTGAAATCGTGAAGAAATATTATTGGGGGACCCAAATTTAGTTCATTAGAGTAATTCTATGAAAATGCTAATGATATTTTTCAAGAAAAAAATTGTTGTGTTAATTATCCTTTTCAAGAAAAATGTAAATTGAAAAAGAAGTTGTTTTGCTTTCACTTTTAACTGTTTTTGAAACACATACAGGAAGGATTGGTTTTATTGATTGATGTTAGTCCTTCAATGCACAGTGTCTTGCCAGAGATTCAGAAAGTCTGTTCTTTGCTAATACAGAAGAAGGTATTTTTTTAATTCTTTGCTTTTCTAGTTTTTATTTGTAATGTTTATATGGAAAGAGTTGATCTTATTTGTTTTACGTCACTTAATATGTATTAATCGCCTTATTTTGTGTCTTTTCAGTTGGTTTACAACAAATATGATGAAGTGGGAGTTGTTGTATTTGGAACAAAAGGTAATATCAATTTAGTCGAATAGGCTCATTTTTATCAATCATTCATCTTTTTGTGTTGATATGATATTAACTCCATGAATTTTAATTAAAATGGAGTCATATTTTGTTTAGTTGATCATAATCAGTTTCAGGAAACTACTCTTTTAACATTTTCTTTAACATGTAAGTGACTGAAAGGGTGTCAATTTTTGTGATATATTTTTCCTTTATCTTATTTAAGGTGTTTTTGTATAAACAGATACCAAAAATGATTTGACAAAAGAAGTGGGTGGATATGAACACGTAACCGTTCTGCAGCTGATTAAAGTTGTGGATGGAGATCTTGTTGATGTGGTACGCCAACTCCCTCGAGGAACTGTTCCTGGAGATTGTATCCTGTGTTTATGTTACAACGTTGTGCTTATTCTGCCCAAAAATTACTTTTCTGTAATGATAATCTGATAATCGTTTAGATCGACAGTCACTAAAACTTAATCATAGTTGCATGAAATGAGAAAATTAAACGTTATATTGTGTATTTGTGTGGTTCAACAGGTTGCCTACATCTACAGTTGTTTCTTATTATTACATAGAGGTGTGACTTTGGTGATTGTTCCTCACGAAAGTGATGTTGGTTTAAATCCTTTAGGGTCATTTTAAATATGGATCTGATTAAGTTGACCTGAAGCACTTGTCCAAAGATTAGAAGTTTTTATATAGTATCAATTATCAAATACTCAAAACTTATATTATTTGAATAAAATAATTTAGGAGGTTTTAAAAATTATTCATTTTGGTGGACGTTTGATCTATTTCTTTTTGAGCTAATCCTTTTGATTTGACCAGCAAGATCTATCAGAGATAAAAACCTAATTAACCCATTTATAAGTAAACATGTAAAAAATTGCCACCATGTAAGGTATATATATTGTCTACCTAACTGTTTGTTTGCCACCATATTTGATAAAATTGAGTAACCACCTCAAGTTAGTCATCTTTGTAGAGTCCCAAATCTCTACATATATTCAGCAATTTCATTATAAGATTTTATGTGATATTTGATACCCACCAGCAATGCCTACGTTGTGCTTATTGGTTTGTACCTTGACTTAGATGATAGTTATGGATGCAGTTGTTGTGGGGATGGATTTGCTAATTAAGAAATTTCAAGACACAATTAAGGGTAAAAAGCGTATATGTCTCATTACTAATGCTATGTACCCTATCAAAGATCCATACGAGGGTACAAAAGAAGATCAAGTCTACACCCTTGCTGAGCAGATGGCCTTAAATGGCATGAAAATTGACTGCATCATCTATAGAGAACACCAGAAACAAGACCCACTGAAGAATAATATCATTGAAGAAAATGATATGCTGCTAAGTATATTTTCAAAGAAAACAAAAGCGAAAGCATTGCATGTTGAGAGTTCAACTTCATTGTTAGGTGCACTAAGGACTCGTAACGTAACTCCTGTAACCACTTACAGAGGTGATCTTGAAATAAGCTCAACTTTTAAGATAAAGGTGATTCCATTTACTGTAAAGTAGTTTGTATAATTATTATTTCGTTATTGTATTTCTTATTCTTGCTAATTTAGGTTTGGGTCTACAAGAAAACATCTGAAGAGAGATTCCCTACTTTAAAAAAATATTCTGATAAAGCGCCTTCGACAGATAAATTTGCCACTCATGAAATTAAATTAGATTACGAGTACAAAAGTGTTCAAGACCCTAGTAAAGTTGTGCCTCCAGAACAAAGAATAAAAGGATATAGATATGGACCTCAAGTGATTCCTATCTCATCTGATGAGCTTGAAGCAGTCAAATTCAAACCAGAAAAAAGCGTGAAACTTTTAGGGTTCACAAATGCCTCAAATATTATGCGGTATCGTTTTTACCTATTGTAATGGATAGTTCTAAATTTCTAATTTCTAAACATATACAGGTCACACATTTGGCATGTGTTGGGTTGACCTCAAACACTTTTTTTTTCTTCGGAATCTCTTATGTAAATAACAGGTGTTTGTGATCACAAAGGCTATGTTTTTTTCAGTAATAATCTGATTATTTGAATAAAATTGCTTAGGAGGTTTTATGCATTAATAATAAACTTATTGTGATTCTCAGTCTGTTTGACTTCTCTTTTATAGCTAAATCTATAGTTTTTACATATTTCCTATTTGATCAGATAGATATAAAAACATATCTAAATCAACCCATTTGTAAGAAGATGGGTTGAAATTGGTATCTTCAATGCATTATAAACTGAGTTGACTTTTGACTTCTGTATTTAAAGACATCACTACATGAAAGATGTCAACTTCTTTATTGCTGATCCGAGCAACAAAAAGGCGACTATTGCAGTTTCTGCATTAGCAAGAGCAATGAAAGAAATGAACAAAGTTGCTATTTTACGGTGTGTTTGGAGACAAGGACAAGCAAATGTTGTTATAGGAGTCTTAACTCCTAACGTATCCGACAAGGATAATATTGTGAGTCCTTAGTTTCAATTTTAATGTTTGACCGTTGATCACTTGGTAGTATACAAATAATACAGATTTATTTTTTTTAACAATGTGGTTAAATGGCAGGCAGATTCATTTTACTTCAATGTCCTACCTTTTGCCGAAGATGTACGTGAGTTTCAGTTTCCGTCTTTTGACAGCCTTCCAGCATCACTACAGCCAAATGCAGATCAACAAGAAGCTGCTGATAAGTTGGTAATGATGCTGGATCTAGCACCAGCTGGCAAGGAGGAATCATTACGACCCGAATTCACCCCTAACCCTGTCTTGGAGGTATCTCATTGTTCTTTATTTCTCAAATTTCTCAAAATTAGAAGCAAAACTGTTTACTGCTAGAGGTAACAAGATGGGCGGGCAAGGTTACGACATGAAACTGGTCGCTTTTGTACGGGCCAAAACGGGCTTGACAGGGTTGGCGGTTGACCCACAGACATTTTTATAAAAATGCTTTTACTCATCTTAATTTTCTTGTTCTTTTGCTGACTTTTTACTTCTATTTATTCAGCGTTTTTACAACCATCTTGAACTGAAATCAAGGCATCCGGATGCAGCTGTACCACCACTTGATGAATCTCTAAAAAGAATTATAGAACCCGATCTTGAAGTAATATCTAAAAACAAGCTTGTGATTGATGAATTTCGAAGACATTTTGAACTCAAAGAGAATCCCAAGGTTAATTAAACAGGACCTACAGTTGTATCTTTCCTTTTCTTTACCAGACAATGAAAATATAGAATGTCATAATGGCCATAATAATAATATCTAAAATTTTATTTCAGTTGAAGAAATCAACTAGGCGGTTATTAAGGGACAAACCGACTGGTTCATATGAAAACCAGTCAACTGATTTAATTGCCTCTACCTCTGAAGTCAAAATTGAGACATTGGGGGATTTGACTGCCGTATCGGATTTTGAAGCTATGTTATCTCGCAGAGACAGCCCCGAATGGGTTAATAAAGCGATTTATGGTATGAAAAATAAAATACTGGATCTGGTGGAGAATTCCTTTGAAGGGGACAATTATCCAAAAGCTTTAGAATGTTTAATTGCTCTTAGAAGGGGTTGTGTCATTGAACAAGTAAGCATTCTTCTTTATTACACATAACTTCTGACAGTTGATCAAGATTTGAATCCAAGTAAAAGACAGTTTTACCGTTTACTTGTGCTCACAGCGAGTTGATTGAGCACTGAATCTTTTGTGTATCTTGTCTAGGAACCGAAGCAATTCAACAACTTTCTAAGCCATGTTTACAGATTCTGCCAGGAGTCAAACCTATCAAGTTTCTGCGAGTTTCTTGCTTCAAAAGACGTCACGTTTATCACCAAAACGGAGGCCGAAGACAGGTAATAAATTGTTTTCATCTCACTGTGGTTGTTCTTGGATTAACAATCAATGTTTATCAACTAACTCATGTTTGTTTTTATGGCACGTGTTAATTTGATCAGTGATATTGAGGAGCAAGATGCTAGAAGCTTGTTTGTGAAACGAGAGCCACATTCGTAAGTTGGGTGTTATGTTGTTTATGTTTTTGTGGTCTTGAATATTCACACTTTAGCAATGAAATTAAAGCATCAAATGGCCATGAATATTTGTGTTTTGTAATTATAATGGATGTTGAAATGATAAGGGTGCTTAATATTATAATTGTGCTTGGAAAACCCAAACTTTAAATCAAACAAAACGAATTCGGTTTTTAGTTTTTCACATCTACCCCTACAGTCTACAAAGGTTTCTTCTTTGTTACACGGATTTAATATAAAATATTAAATACTTTATTAATAAAAATTTATAAATTATACAATAACATTTTAATATAAAATGTTTAAAATATGTATTAATAAATACTTTAAGTAATAAAACAATGATCAAAAACTTTATTTTTGAAAGAAATTAAATTTTAATACTACAAAATGTCATTTGTTTATAATAAAGTATTCTTTAAAATCTATCTATTATAGTCTATTTTATTTTTAATTTTTTTAGAATATATGATTTTTAGAAAAAAAATCATATCTTAAAATTTTTTAAAGTTATTTATAATAAAAATTTATTTTTAATTGATTATAAAACTTTTTATTATTAAAAAGGTTAATAATATCATTAATATTATAATTATTGAATATGAGAGTTAATGTACTTATTTAATAAGAGTGAGAATTAAATTAGATAATAAGAAGTTGACAAGTGACACTATTAGCCTAAAATTGTGACAAGTGACAAAAAATATTTTTATTTATTAAGATAGTAAGATTATTAATTATTAATTTAGGTTTTAAATGAATGAGACTTAAAATTATTTAAATTTTCAAATAAAATCATTTTATAATTGATATAAAATTTTAAATTAACCCATTTAATAGATTATAAAATTTTAAATAATAACCTATATTGTAATTACATTATTTACCAAATTAAATATAATTATTAATATTCAATAGAAGGAAAATGAGAAAAATTTAAATAAAAAAAAGTGTATAATATTTAATAAGAAAAAGATACCGGAAACAAATACAGATGGTTATATACATGTACTCGCTTAATGCATAGTCTATCGCATTGGTTAGATAAAAATATAATAAATAGTTAACAATGAGAAATTATTATAAGATAATTTTTAATACAAAATTTGATTAAAACTTCATATAATTAATACTTTGATTAATAAAATAATAATATAATTTTTTAAACACTAATTTTTACAAAGATTAGTTTTTTTAAACATTTCGTTTATAAAAGTATTTTTGTCTATTTCATATTTATAATATTTATATTAAAAGAGTGTATTTTTAATATTAAAAAATATTTTAATGCCATAAAAATATTTTTTTTTAATTTAAAATTGTTACAACTGTATTAAATATTTAATGTTATTATTTAATATATAATAAATTAAATAAGAGAGAAGCTTGAAAATTATTATAAGAACAATCTAAAATAGTGATGTGTGTATAGACTACTTTTGGGTATGTCTTCATATTTTAAGTTAATTTTTCATTAATATTATTTTTTTACAATGCTTTAATAAGTAGAGAAAGTTTTAAACAATTATAATTTTATACAAATATGGTAAGTTTATGAATATAAAAAAATCTTGTATGCAAAAAAATATTTAAACATTTTATGAACCTTTGTTATAACTTTATATTGTTACTTATTGTATGTAACAATATGTAATTTTAGTCATTTAAAATTGTTCCACTATAATAATTTTTTTTCTACTTTTATTTTGCTCGTGTTACACACGACACGAGTTTATAACCTGGTTTAATAAATAAATGATTAGTTTAGGAGGTCTTATAGAAAAAAAAGTATTAAGTGGGTATAAGGAATATATTGAAGAATAATTTAATAGCAGAATAATGTTGTCTTAAAAATAAATAAATAAATGATTAGTGTTACTTTATTCTCTTAATACTTAACAAACTTAACAGAAAAAAAGGTCGAATTTATAACATTTGAAAACTTAAAAGGACTTATTTTTGATATTTTAAAACATAAATACTATCTCTTAAATTTTATGCATAAATAGTAAAAATGAAATTCATCTAATTTTTATGTTTTTTGTTTTTCATATTACAATTTTTTTTTGAACGGTCAACTAATCAACTGTTAGGTACTTCGTATGTGACCTTCAATGGCTAAAGGATGCCCAAATGGAATACAATCAATCAAATGGTCCCTCATTTGAAACATATTTTCTGGTATTTATATTTCATCGCCTTCTTGCATCTAAACCCTAGTCCCTAACCAAGGGTCTGCTTAAACCCTAGCAATCAAATCGCTAAATCCAGCCATGGCTTTCTGGGGTGAGTTTCGATTTAATTTCTTGATAATCGACGTCTTTCATTTCAAATTTCATTGTAATCAAGTTTTTCATCTTCATATTAATCGTATAATTTCAGTCAGGACTAAGTTTTTCAAAACGAAATTATTCTTCTTTTTCATGCATCCTTTTTTGTTCTGTATCCAGTAATGGTTCTGTGTATTTTGTTTACAATACGTTAGGAATCGAAGTGAAACCGGGAAAGCCGTATACGCATTCATCTAAAAATGGTAGCGGACGCCTACGAATTTCTCAGGTAAAATCTTGTATCTCATTCAATTATATGCATTTAAATGAAAATCTATATATGTTGCATGCAGCATATCCTTAAAATTTAGGATGATCAAAGTTGGGTCTGGAAATTTGTATTTTATATGAATTTATCATATCACGAGGTCGACATTTGATGTTAGTTGCCATTAAGCACATTTTTAGAACCCTATTAAAGGATAACAAAGAGCCTTGTTTTGATATGTCTTAAATTATCTTGTAAATGATGTAGATGATCGATAGTATCAGAGTTGGTGGCAAGTCTAAGATATCGTACTTATGTGAAATTTGGTGATATTTGGCTCATTGTTCAAATGTTATTTTGTAAATACTGTTAATTATTCTTTTTGTCATGTCAATATGTCATGTCCACGTATCTCTCTTACTTGGGTTTATGAAATTTTCGGTTGTAGATGTTAAACAAAAAAAATAAAATAAAAATAATCTAGGTTATGAACCAAATACTCTATTCTCCTTTGAATATCCTTTATAGAAAATATTACATCTTCAGCTTCACAATTTTTTAATGGGCATTTTGATTCTACTTTTTTTTTCTTTTCTTTTTAGGCAACTTTGGCTATTGGAACTGCGACACTGAAGAGTTTGGTTCAATGCAATGTTGGTGATAAGCGCCCTGTTCTTTTATGTGCATTACTGCCTAATAAGACTGAATCATTGCAATTAGATTTAGAATTTGATGAAGCTGAAGATGTAATATTTTCTGTTGTTGGTCCACGTGGTGTGTATCTCACTGGTTACTATGTTGGTCACAATCGACACTCGCATATGCAAGATGAATCGTATCCTTCTGTTATTGAATGGAATGTTTTGTATTATCCTTCTTTATATCATGAATTCTCATGCATTCATGCACTTTTTCAATATACACACTTTTTATATTTCCTTCATTGTGGTGACAAAGAGAATCATTTGGGGAGGATATTGCAAATTCTGAGACACATGAATCAAATCATACTGATGAGGATGAATACGAAGATAGCTTTATCAATGATGATGAACCTGAACCTCTTACACCTTCTCCTGTTTCAAGTAACAGGGGTAATTTAGCTGTTTTATGTTTCAAAAAAGAAGGGTTATAAACATTTGTTACACTAATTTTTTTTTTCTTTCTTTAATTATCAGAAGAGGGGGAGGAGAGGGATTTTTCAAAGAAAAGAAATGGGAATGGTCGTCATAAAAGACTCAAAAAGAAATACCAGTCAATTGAATCTGATGATGAAATGAGTGTACCAGAGATTGATGATGAAGATGATTTTCGGATTTCATCCATATGCAGGAACAATCAGTCACAAGATTTGGGGGAAAAAATGAACAAAGAAACACTTTCTGAGGTGGATATATATACAACAGATAATCGTGATAAGTGCAAGTCAGATGCTGTAATTTCCCAAGTTCTTGACTCAAAAGATAAGGCTGATGCATGTTTTGTAGATGAAAAAACAGAAGGGTGAGTATTTATCTTCTAATATCCACTTTGAGGTTTGATTTAAAGTATCATGTGGAATCACTTGCTATTTACATTTATAGTAGGCTCGCAAAGCTAAGAATGATGTTTTCATGGTGTTGTATTCATATGATCAAATTAAGAATAGTGTATCCAATGCCTTTATTCATAAATCTTTATTTTCAATAGGAAAGAAGATCAGATTAATCCATCCATGCTGTCTTTAACTGAAGTTGTGCCAGAAAGAAAGTCAAAAAGAAATAAGAAAAAGAAAGAATCCTCCAAAGAAGAAAAGGCTACTGATGAGTTGCCTGCTAAAGATGATCAAAAGCCTACTGTTACGTAAGTTCAGAAAGAATATGATTTGCTTATATGCATATTATAATCTGGTAATTGACTTGATTGGGTTTCTTAGTCCAGTTTTATACATTTTCCTAGTTTAGGTTTATTCAGTTTTCTAGTTTACTTCAAGCATTGTATAATGTTTATTGTAAGTGGGGAAAACATATTTTACTCTATAGTCATAATCAACACAAGTCAATTAATAGACATAGAAACCTAATCCTACCCCTATATAAATCATACTCTCTTCTAATGCAACACACCCTATTCCCTTCAGGTTAATGCATGAATGATATCATGCACAACTTGGGTTGACAACTTCAGCATTGTCAATCTTCTTCATCGGCAACTGTTACTTTAGTTGTTAGAGAAGATGGATGGCGCATCAAGCTGTGTTTTGGTGAGTTGAACATTAGATTCATTAAGGAAAAATTTATCTCATTAAGTTTATGACTAGTAGTGTACCTACAAGAGTGATCATTACAAGACCGAGAGACCACTGATGAATTTAACTGGGAGGTGTATATTTGGCACTGCTAGCTGCATAGATAGTCATAGTTGAAATCAATTGACTCTGACGAACAAAGTGTTGTGTGACAAATGTCTTGTGGCAAGACGACATAGGCCGGCACTGTGTAGAAAAATGAATGGAAATAAGATGCACCTAATGTCTCATGGGAAAATGAGCCTGCAGAGTGCAGAAGATGCATCTTATGGGTAAACGTTGCAGAAAACAAAGTGCTGATATTTCATTATAGAAGACTGGTTAACTGGTTTTGACTTCTATCATCCCCATTTATAGATGTACCAATCTTGCAGCATATGACATCTATGCTTCAACTTGAGGAGTTACAATTAGGATAAGATTTGTTTAATTACATATCTTGACTTAGTATGCATGTTTAGAATTGGTTTCATTCTGTTTTATAGTTTAGGTTTATCATTTTACTAGTTTATTTTTTTATAATTGCATGCTAGGTAGTGTTAAATAGTAAATACACATGTTTTTCTTTCAATTTCCCAAGTTCAGGCCTAATTCTATAATTATTTTAAATTTCATGTATAAGTTATGGATTCGTTTTCAAGTTTACACTTTCGAATTTCACAAGTTTAAGCTTGGTTCTTGTTTCTGCATTTTATATTTTTATTCATGAAGCAGGGGCGAGCTGTTGACTTCCGCTGAAGTAGACTCTGAAAAGAACTCAACACCTAAAAAGAAAAGAAAAGGGCATAGTGATGTTAACGTTGATGGTACAGATAACAATTTGCTTGAAGGAAATAAATTAGATGATGAACAACAAACAGGTGACAAGTATGATAAAATTTCAACTCTTTCTAAGCTGCTAGATGCTTTCTTGATGGTGATATGTTTTTTTTCTCTCTATAAAATAATAATTCTCTTCAACATAAGTTCTATGGATAAAAGATATAGAGGTTATATAATGGCTGTTTGAATAAAATTAGTGAGTTATTATAAATGTTTTATTTTCCATAATCAAGATTTCATGGATCTGAGGATTGATTAGTTTTCCTTCGGCACGTTTCAAGAACATGTTTTTACATGTGCAGGAGTTCTGGTGTTGATTACAATCAGTTAGCTAATGGAAATCAGTCGGACGAGAAAAAAATTAAAAAGAGAAGGAGAAAGGTGAGGAAGACGCAAGAGCTTGATGAAAACACAAATATAGACACTGAAAAAGAAAATAATAAACAATCTTCAACAGAACCTGAATCATGTAACAGAAAAACGTTATCCAACGGTCTTGTTATTGAAGACCTAGTGACAGGCAACTCTAAAGGAAAAGTGGCTGCTGCTGGAAGAAAGGTAATGTATAGAATGTTTAATTATATTTTTTTATATAAAATAGTCCTGGAGTTTGCTTAATATGTTTGTTTGTTTTATATTTTAAGCATAACAATTAATTTTTTATTTTTCGGCTTAAGGTAAAGGTACAATACATTGTTAAATTAAAAGACAGCGATCACGTCATAAGTTCAAATGGCAATACCCCCCATAAATTTCGATTAGGTATTCTCATCATTCAATACCATTATGTATATAATTATTTCCCTGTTTGTACTTACACATATATTACACTTTTTTATTCAGGTGACAAAGAAGTTATAGAGGGGTTGAACGTTGGTCTAGAAGGTAATGCTAGAATTGTCAACCACTCATTTGGCTTCATGTTTTGTGCTTCCTTGATAGAAATGTTACAATATTTGATTTTTCAATAGTTTAATAAATATCAGCATAGCTTGAAATATAAGAATCTTGTGGGATCCAAACTAAGAAAACTATATGTTTAAATGATATATGTCCCCAAGGTCACATACTAAGAAAACTATATGTTTAAATAATATTATTTGTCCTTGATGCTAGAGGTTGAGGGTTTAAATCCTACTAGGCATAGATTAGTTTTTTAGGTCACCTAAAAATTGGTTTTCCTGCTCTATCATAATAAATATTTCTAAGCCACTTTTTTTTTAGATATTGATTTTTTATATTTTTATCCTATGAATACTAAGAATTTTATTTAATTTGATAAATAATACGAGTACATCATCAATAATTTTTTTATAGAACGTTTTAAGAAATATATGATATTTAAATAACAATAACAACAACAAGCGTGCCTAGTAAAAATCCCACTTAGAGTAGAATAGGCTTCGTTAGAGCCCTCCGGCTATGATATTTAAAATAAATAATTTTAAATTCATTTATTTAACCTATGTTATACATACGTTCTAACTTCTAACTTAGTTACCTGTATGTATATACATCTTTTCAGGTATGCGAGTCGGTGACAGAAGGCGACTCACTATCCCACCATCAATGAGGTATGCTATCGATTAAACTATCAAGTTTTTCTAAATATCAAACTCAGTTTCTTATGTGATACAATTGTTGTTGGTACAGTTTGGGATATAAAGGAGATGGTGAGAATGTACCCCCGAATTCATGGCTGGTGTATGATGTAGAAGTAACTAGCATCCATTAAGACCTTCAACTTGACTCACCCATCATTCTTGTTGTCTTATGAATTGAAGCAGTGAACAAGGTTTAAGGTGTTATGATTGATATGGACTCAGAAAATTTTGTTTTTTGTATTGTTTTTGGGTCTTATCATATTACAATCTGTGCAAGAAGATTTTGAGACACATCATGCACACCAGTTGAGTGGAAATTTTGTTAACCTGTAACACGAGTTGGGCTTGAATTTAACCAGAGGGCTTTGGTCCAATGATATCAAGGTGTGTGATGGAAAAGTGTTCACTTAGGTTAGATGGGATGGGACTTGGAGGATTGAGTTTTTTTTTTTTTTCCTCTCTAAATTGGTGTAGTTGAAAAAAATATTTACCAAAATGAGTGTTTTTTTAATTATTGTTTTTCTTTTTAGATTAGTTAAAAGTAACAATATAAAGGAAAACACTTATTTTGGTAAATAAGTTTTCAATTACACCTTTTTGGTTAATATACATATTTTTTTCAAATACACTCATTTGGAAAAAAACTCTGGGAGGATTGGTGTAGTGGTAAGGTGTTCTCATCTTGACCAAAAGGTTGTGGGTTCGAGTATACAAGGTGACAACACTATCCTAAAATATTTAGGTATTTTCAATTTTATCATATCTAGGTGCTTGTTAAAAAAAAACAAAAAAAAAAACTGAATTAGGGTTGATGAAAAATAGTAAATGACCATACTGCCCTTGCATGTGCAAGATTCGTGCAGTTACTTTTTTTTTTACGACAAAGATTATCTCCTCCTGAACTATCTCAAACTAATTACACTATTGAATGGATCATAACCCATGACTTCTCATTTAAGAGATAAAGACTTTACCAAGTGGGCTAGTCTCACATTGACATTCGTGCAATTACTTAATTGAGATTAATCTAACCCGTTAATGAAATAATCAACATTAATATGAAAGAATTGATTCATAACTAAATAACTAATTATGAATTAATTAAAAGTTATTGTATGCAATTTTTACAAATCAGAGGGATGATTTTATAATTAGTTTTAATTATATATATATATATATGTATGTATTAAAGTTCAAGAGTAATTTTTTCTATTATTTTTACAAATGATATACATAATGCCCGTTTTTAAGAGTCTATTGTAATAACCGGCCGTAACGTGCAGGAGGAATAAACCTAGTTTATATAATGAACAAAATAAGAAAGGTGTAGTACAAAACGTACAATTATTAACATAACAACCGTTGTAAACTTGTCAACTTGGTTTTCTTCCAACTATAAAATGTCAACCCTTATGTAACAAGTGTGTTTGAAAAATATAATTAAAACTAATATTTAACTCCAAAAACTGGTCATAGATTGTGCAATGTGCATCCAACTGCCAAACAAGCATAGAATTAAAAAATAAAATTTTAAATTGTCAAAGCATGATAATTTGACCTATCTATGTACCTATACATACAGAGAAGGAAATAAAGTTCAAAATTATACCAACTGTATGTAACATACGTATACATGTCAATAACCTAGTATATGTATACGGGTCAAGACATGTAGTGAGAAGAAAAAAGATAAATATTGTATCTTATATCACATTTAGCATATATAAACATTTGAGTCTATAACGGTTGCTCTTTGTTTTATAAACTTTTTTTATGGTAATTTGAAAATCATAACATAATAGGTTTTCTTCTCTTTTGTTTGGTCAGATTAGGTCGAATCGATTGAGTCTTGTTAAAAAAAGACAATCAAACTAAATTTCATGTATAAAAGTATAATAAAAATACAATACGATTAATGATGTTCTCAACGAGGTTTTCTTTATAAAATCTATCCAAAACAACATATATTGAGATTTTTTTAAGTAACATTTTGTCCAAAAAACAATTATAACTATCATTTAAATTCTCATCACAAGCCTAATTATGCAAATTTAAGGAAGCGAATTCAAAATTTTAAGAGGGTCTTTTAAGATTTAACATGTATATACTATATACAACTAAAATTATTTTTTAAGGTGAGCGGCGACCCCATACTAACATGTGGGTACGCCACTGGATGCAACATCCTCACTTTCAAAAAAATAAATAAATAAATTAACTCATTAAAAGATTTATATCATTATTTTGAAGGGTTATCCAACTTACCACAACCTATATACAAATTACCATTATTCATGCAAAATCTATCATCTTAACCCATGATTACATCATCCTCGGAAAACATGTTCTTCACCGGTCTTTTGATCGATTCTCGTAATCCATCGATTACGCTTTCTCAACGATGAATTTCCAGATTCACGATTACACTTTATATACGCAATATTCAGCCCTCGACCCACCGGCATGCTCACCGATCTCTCAACCCGTGACTTATCACCAACAACCGAGTCCCATCTAAACCGCACCATGCACCTTTGGTTAGCATTTGTGCACAACAAGACCGCACCACGACGGCTCAACCTAGCTAGCCCAAACAACTCATACAAGTCGTTACGCCTCCCATCAACCACCATGAACTCAACCTCTTGGAGCCTAGCCATAACTTCTTTAGCCTCTCCCACCACCAATTCTGGCACCGGTGAGCCATGATCCTTCACCGCGGTCTCGTACTCGAGTCTTGCACTTTCATTTTGCACCATGCAAACGTAACGTGTCCCTAAGTGGCGTGCCGCGATATCCAAACCTATGCTTGTAGTGATATTGCTACCACTGGACCACGCTTCGATTATCAGTTTAGGGCTCCACCCGCCCGCCATCGCGGATATTAGCTCGACATGATCGGATTCTTTAACCTTTTTGCACTATGATACAGAAATTAAATAAATGATCAATCCAATGAACACATGATCATATATTAAAAAAAGACACATCTTAAATCGACCACTTTATAATCAGTGGATATTACTGTGTATGTTTGTATATAAAACGCGTATAAAACTGTGTCATACTTACGATTTTCACGGTATCGATGTAAGCTTTTGAAGCCATCTCCGGTGACCAAACCAACTTCATCTGGTTTTCAAGATCAAGGACATGAGAGGTTGACATGATCAAATTAAGTGTTGTTGTTTGTTCGTTTTTTATACTTACAAGGTTATAAACAATTACAAGTAGTTGTTTATTTATATGTTCAATTTCTCTAAGGCGTATAGTTGACTATTTACATGGTCCCACAAAATTTATCGTGTTACTAAATTAATAATCATCGTATTCGATCTTTAGATGACCACCTTTTGTAGTATGTCAATATAAATTAAATCAATTTAAAAACTCATTTAAGGCAAAAGTAAGCTAGCTAGGTGTCTTGTATTAGTGTTTATCGATCTACTAGATATTTTGTTTTTGACATAATTAACTTTATATAATCTTGACTCGCGTTACACATATTGGGCTTCTTTAAAAACAAGCTCTATATCACATTTGAGGTAGAAATAAGGTCTATTTTTATCTTCCATCTCAGATTGTACAAAGTGAGAATACATTAGATATGCTTGTTTTGACTTGAGCGTTATAACGTAAGGCTGATTCATAAATCGTTGACTTGAGTGTTATAGAGTGTTACTAGAGGCTACCTTATATGTGACTTTCTAGGAAATACACACACACACAATCTCACTCAAAAGGTGTTCCAGTTGGAATCCTATTCTAATTTTAACTAAGGATTCTTGTGGTTCAATACCGTTTTGCTAGCTTATTATCCATATCCATCAATTGAATCACTTTTTCGAGAAACATGAGACATCTAATTATACAAGCTAGTAAAGAGTCTATTCATTAATAAGACAAAGAAAAAAGGTGAATGGGGAATGACTTGATGAAATTTTGTTAAGTCTGACTCATAGTGATCATTGATCAAAGAATAACTCTGCTTATAACAATAGAAATTGATTGACTTTAAAATACTAAATTTCTCTTCATTATGAGTTTAGGGCTATAAACTAAGGATAATGTAAGATGTTGTGTATGAATCACTCACACACTCTTTTGAAATATATGTATCCAGGAGACTTGCCTGGAAACCCGTCAATTTATGATTCAATTCGATATTATATCAGTGTAGCACAAACTTACATCTGCTTTAAGCCTTAAATGGTGATGACTTTGCACACATACAAAAACAAGATATTCTTGTACATGTATATTAAAAAAATCATAAAAAAACAAAGATTTGGCTTGATTTTGACGATGGTTTACGGGTTTCTACACTAGAAGTAGGTTAGCAAAGAAGTCTTATCTTATATATATATATATATATATATATATATATATATATATATATATATATATATATATATAGGATGGTTCGAATGTTAACCTTTCCTTATTGCGATAACCGAATAACTATATCTTATTACTTTGGGACCCACATTAAAGTAAATCAAAATTTATATGTTTTTTTAATTTTTTATTAATGTAAGTGTGCCTTATATTAATTAAAAAAAGAAAAAACATACACCTTTAGATTTACTTTAATGTGTACCCAAAGTAATAAGATGTAGTTATTCGGTTAACGTAATAAAGAAGGGTTAACATTTGATTCTCTCCCTATATATATATATATATATATATATATATATATATATATAATAACTACATTTTATTATTTTGGGACACATATTAAAGTAAATCTAAAAGTGCATGTTTTTTTATTTATTAACGTAATTAATGTAGGGCCCACTTACATTAGATTTATTTTAATGTGGATCCCAAAACAATAAGATGTAGTTATTCGATTAACGCAATAAACATGAGTTAACAAAGGAACCACACTCAGTGTGTGTGTGTATAAACTTTTTGATAAAGGAGTGTTTGGGATTGCTTATTAAGTTTCAAAAGTAGTGTAATATTAATAATGTGTAATATAAAATGTAGTCTTAGATGAAATGTTATAAGTGCAATATTTTTTTAATGTATCTAAATCAACTTTTTAAATAATTATATTTTTTAGTTTGTTTTCTGTTTGTACTTTTCTACAAATTTCCTTTTAGACAGATGCTTTTTCATATAATGATACCTTATTACTTATTTAATATTATATATATACACGCATTAAATACATATTACGTTTTCAATCAATTTTTTAAATCATTGCATATATATAATGTTATTTTTTTATGGAGTCTCAATGATCAAGTTGATCTTATAATAGTATATATAATCAAGAAAAGTTGATTTGTGTTCCCTCTTATCATCTTCTTCATACATCATTTGGGGAAATAAAATTGCAACTATGGACTCAAAACAGTTGACCTGATCACTTATAAGTGTAACATAAATTATTTATCTTCGTATATATATGTTTGTGTATGGATGTTTATTCAATTATAACTAAAGGGTTTCCCCTTGCGTTGCGGTAGAAATTATGTTACAGTTGCGTATGCCAGAACAAATATATGATCACGTATGTCAAAATGCAGATACAAAAACACGTCACAACGATCGTCTCTTTAACATAAAAGCCTATAGTGTCGTAAAATGTGGCCGTCACACTGAAAATAAAAAGGCTCGTGCTAATTAGTCTTAAAATTTAACATGTATTAACGGGTTTGGGTTAGGATGAGTTCGGGTCATGATGAGTTATAAGCCAAATAAGTTTGAGTCTAAATGAGTTGTTTTTAAAGATCAATTTAGTTAAAAGTTAAAATGATTTACAACTAAACAAGTAGTCCCTTTAAGGGAAAACTTCATAGAAATGTAACTAACTTTTGATTTTGTTTCAACAAGTAACTCAAATTTTTTTTTTTGTCTCAATTAAGTCATTCAAGCTATTTTGGTGTTCTAAGCCTATGTTTTTAACCTGAATAACAGGTAATATATGTTGATATAAGTTTGGGTAAATTTTTTTTTTAAAAAATGACTCACTTCAATCAATAATTATTAGTTTTAATTAATGTCTGACAAAGAACAAAAAATTAATAATTAATAATTATTTATTAAGTCGGTCATTTTTAAGAAAAAATTATTCACTCAAACTTATATTAACATGTATTACCTGTTATTTAAGTCAAAAACATAGGATTATAATACTAAAATAACTTTAATGCCTTAATTAAGAAAAAAAAAGTTTGAATGACTTGATTGAAACAAAATTAAAAGTATCTTACAATTTTATTACGTTATCCATTTATTTAAATAATCTTTTAGTAAGTAAATACACTTGGATTATTGGTGAAGAATTTTTAAAAGGTTTAGAATCGTTCAAATGAATCCACAGTATCGCTTTATTAACCCTCTATCTAAGACAAAATCTTTAAGGACCTAAGGTGGCGATATTGTTGACCCAAAACCAAAGAAATACGTTCGTTCAGTAAACAATTGTTGTATTTTAGGTTTAAACAATTGTTGTACTTTAGGTTTAAATGAGTATAACGGGTTGAGTGAGCAATACCCTAACTTAATATGGTTCAAATTGATTTTTTAGAAAACTCATCCTGATCAGCACTCAGGATGATTTGAACATGTTACAACCCGTTATCCAACCCGATCTAACCCACTTATTTTGTGAGGCTTAGACTGTAATAAAGTTCTGTTATCATACATTTCAAAGTTTGATAAATATATTAGTACAAAAATTATGCAATAACCTTGTACGGCATTTTCTAACACTTGCATGAATTTTATACACATTTAAGCTATAACTTGGAGTTAACTACACAGTTAGTCCCTGTGGTGTCACTATTGCACTTTTGGTCCTTAACTTTGTGAAATTACACACGTGATCTGAATTGTTTCAAATATTACAACACTAGTGGTTCCTTCTAGTCATACATCATTTGTGGTTTACTAGCAAATCAAATAAGAGATGGAGACAGGGAAGTGAGGTGATATGGTCAGCATGGACGGACCTTGAAAAAAAGCTCGGGAAGGGGCCGAAGTATTTTTTAGAAGAAAACGGAGAGGGCTTAAAGATTTTTAGGAAGAAAACGAAGGGGATCGAAGGCTTTTCCGACGAAACGCTACTAAATCGATCATTCTGACAAGAAAACATGGGGCGGGGCCCCTTTGGGCCCTTTTTATGATCCGTCCATGATGGTCGGTTTACCGACATGTTCCATCAATATAAGTTTGTGATGGTGGTGCTTCAATGGAGATGGTGCCTTTGACACTTTGAAGATAGATGAGGAAGAAGACAATGAAAGGATGGGTGGTGCCCTCTTCAACCATTGCTATTAATTAATTATTACTGTTTTTTTTTTAATATTATAAAGGGTATAATGAATCTTTTAAAAAAAAATTAACACGAAAATCTAACAAATATCCACTTCATAGATCACGGATACTACAATTTTAAAATAGTTCGAATTACAGGAATAATTTCTCAAAGTTAAAAATAATCTGTGCAATATCGAACATAACTTAAGGACCATTCATGTAATTAAGCCAAAGTTAAATACACAACTTCACACCAATTACAACATATTTGACTTTTATATTGCAACTTGAAAGTTGAAACCAAATGATGTTTGACTTTACAAGATAATACAAATAAAAGAAAGAATAAAAGTATAAAATAAACAACCAATGTTTCATCAAAAATAATTTTAAGGAGTAATACCACATTTATGTTTAGTACTACGGATTATCCAACCTCATAATTATTATTATTATTTTTTTAATTTTTGTAGTTTCGCGCACATGGTATTACATGTCATTATTTTTGTCCTATAGAAATAATATATTATATAAACTCGTTGAATAAGAAAAGAGATGTAATTCATAGTGTTTACTCTGCGGTCCAAGACGGGTCGTACTGGTCAGTATGGCCCGTATAGACTACAGACAAACATTCCAGGGAATTTTATGGATTCAGTGAAACATTCTGTAGGACGGGCCGTACTGACCATTACTGCCCGTCTTGGCCTTGACTTATTTTTCCAAACCATCTTTGGGTGTCAAGCAGTTTGAGTCACTTGATACGATCCGTACTGGGCAGTACGGGCCGTCTTGAAGTTATTTATCTTATTTAAACTTAATTTACGTATATAAATAATTTTTAACGATATACGTTTAGTACATGAACTATTTTAACGATATACGTCTATTATGTTAATTAAACGTCATAATTTTGTTACGTTATCATTTTAAACGATATTGATTATTTACGAAATCGTTTTAACTAAATATTTCATTTTATAATTAGTTTGTTTACGTTAATTTAAATAATTTAAACGATATAAGTTTGTCGCGCAATTATTAAACAACACAAACAGAAACAAAAAAAATACAAACAGAAACAATACAAATAAAGAAAGAAACAATGTACACATATACACATCATAAGTTTTACATACAAGGAAACAAAATACAAAAATACAAAAGT
The DNA here is from genome assembly GCA_009363875.1 of Mikania micrantha. Lineage (NCBI taxonomy): Eukaryota > Viridiplantae > Streptophyta > Magnoliopsida > Asterales > Asteraceae > Mikania > Mikania micrantha. The sequence goes on along the minus strand of CM018689.1, from coordinate 48,237,552 downwards.
AACTACGAACCTCCGGGAACGGTGGAAGCTGTGACCCGTCCCGTTGCGCATGCTCTGACGCGACCATCCATTGGACCAAATCCTCGAGCCGATCGAGCCGTCACTCGACGCGTGTCTCCCAGGCGGCCCGACGACGATCAGCCTGAGCCATCTCGTCGCACCGGGCCGCAACATGGTGCAACAACGCCTCGAGCGGCTCGGTCAAGCACACCGCAAGGTAAACGTGCGGTGGATGCTGCGGAGGTAAGTCCTCACGTGCTGGTGATCAAAACGGCTCCTCCCGAATCGGATCGGGCTCCGGCATCGCCTGGTCCTCAGGCTACTGCTGCTGCTCTGGATGACGGTGACCTAGGATGCCTGAAACGAGCCGTCGGATGTGGGTGACAAAGGCTCGATCGACGACAGATCCTGAAGTAAGTCGACCATGCCTCTGGTGTGTGCGATGTGGGTGACAAAGGCGCCACCCCACAATGTCTCGCGCTCTTGTCGGTGGTAGAAAGAGGCATAGTATAATGCAAAACACCGTGCAAGGTTGCACGGCCTGCCAATCATGAGTGAGTGAAGATAGAACAAATCTGTCGTCGTCACCCACTCTTGGCTCTGTCCGCGACCTGAGATGGTCGTCACGATGCATCGGTGGATGTATCGAATCAAAGGGTCTCTGATGGTCGTCACCCGTAGTTGGTGGCCGGTGAACGGCGTGTCAGAGATCTGAGCCCACCAAGCCCTCATAACCCCGTCCTCACCCTGCGTCAACCCCTGGTTGAATACGTCACGAACGGTCTCCGGCTCATAATATATACCTAAGTGCATAGCGAACCGCTCATCGACATCTCCATGTCCTGTCCGCATAACGAGAACTCAATATCAAGAGGAAGCTCCTCGTCCTCCTGCTCATGAACTGCGGTCTGGTGAGCTCTGTATCGAAAGGTCGATAGAAACTCCACAGTGATCAGCCTGTATGTGGGTAGCTCGACGATATCGAATAAACGAGTCCACGATGTGTCCTCGCCAAGGATAGCTCGAGCACGCTCTGCCTGACCGGCATCTGCTAGAACTCCCCAAATCATTGTCTTATGTTTTAGGGAATGTCTGTACGATGAATGAGACGGGCCGTACTGATCAGTACGGCACGTCTTGCTCCCAATCATTATTATAGGTTGTCATGAAGAATGTTTGACCGAGTACTGAGACGAGCCGTACTGGGTAGTACGCCTATTTTTAAAAAAATGGGGAGTTAATTTAACACAACCATTTTTTAATCGGTTTTAAAATATTTGCTACAAGCAGGGGCGAAGGATTGGTTTCGCGAATATGTTTCGCTTAATTACTTTAAAAAATTAAAATGTACAATAATCTTGTAAATTTTAGCTCTTTTTTTATAATGTTCAAGCTGTGTAACTGACTCCAAGTGAAACAGATGTTCTAAAGAACAAGGCGCCACTTTGTCAAAAAAACCTTGGATTTAAATTTATCTACCAAAATAATTTCAAAAATAAGAGTAAATTGTCATTTTAGTTCATGTAGTTTGTTCGCTTTTGCCATTTTAGCCAGAAATTAAAGTTTAACTATTTTTATCCTTATGGTTTCCATTTTATTGCCATTTTTGTCCAGTAAAATGTAAACTTTAGACTAAAATAGCAAAAGTGACAAAACTATATAGACAAAAATGACAATAAAATGGAAACCTTAGGGGACAAAAATAACAAAATTTAAAATTTTGTACTAAAATGACAAAAGTGAACAAAACATATGAACTAAAATGACAATTTACTCCAAAAATAATATAAACAGACAAACATAGTTATCATGCCTTGCTATAAGACCATCCTTAGTACCCACCCCACTAAAATCCAACCCCACTGAAATTTTCTGCCACGTTATCACTTTACTGAAAATCTTAAAATCTCTTAATGGTCCACCCTACTGAAAAACCTTCCCCACTGAGACACAACATCACCACTATATTTGAGGTGTGGGTCTCCTGTTTTTAGAACCAACCAATAGATGAATTGTATCCCCAACGGGACGCAGGAGCCGCTGGGGCAACACATTTGAGGCCGCCCGGGGACGGGGGTGGTGTGCCCGCTCACCCCTGCCGAAGTATTCTCCCCCGCCCACTCCACGGGTGGGTATTACCGATAGCCTAACAACCATCTCTCCTTGGATTGCTTCGATTTACAAGCATTTTAAATCTACAAGTAATTAATTATTAATACATATGAAAAGAAAAAAAATGAATTTCAGATTCTCATTTTTCATATATACATTTCATTCCTATATAAGTTATTATTAAAAATAAAATAAAATAAAACAAAACAAAAACAAAGATGTCAATTCGGTACAATAACATATCTATGAATAACCTGATTGATGTTTAGCTTCAAGAGATTATGTTGCAACTTGCCTCAAATATATCCAAGTGGCCGTTAATTAAATTAATAATATCATATTAAATATTATCGTACGGTTTTGTTTATTTATGAAGCGTAGGTTTTTCAACTCTAGGTGATGCGTGATTTGTATTCCCTCTTATCATCCAAGTAAACCAACATTTATTTATTGAAGAACTTTTTAATATTACATCACGTCCTACGACCATCATTATGTCAACACGAGACTTGTCAGAATTTCTGAGCGTTAATAATTGTTCTCGTACACGTCTCGTATAGGCATATACGTTTCGTATAGGTCTTATACGATACTAATCATTATCTTATCAGTGTTTGTCAAAGTGGGCTATACGCCTTGTATATATAAGACATATCAGTGAGACGTCATAATAAAAAATAAGGATGTGAGAATAACCAATCCCTATATGCATATATCAACCTATTAAAAACACATATTTTCGGTAATATATGCAAAATTCATCGATGCAATTAATAAGGAGTTGTTGATCAAGGGTTTCAGATCGTTGTGTATAATTAATAAGAAATTATTTGATTCCATTTGATGTGTGTATAATTTTCAAATTGATTTCTTTATGTCTATGTTATGAAGTTGGTTTGAATTTTGGTTTATTATGTGCATACGTGCCATTAGTTGTGTGAAATTTGGTTCAGGGTTATGGATATAAGTTTTGTGTGTGATATGATCATTATGAAGTTTGATAGTTGTGCTGTAGAGGTGCGCAAATCGGGTTTTTTTTTGAACCGGTTCCAATTGATTTCAGTTCCGGTCAACAAAGTCAATACCCGGTTCCAGTTTCAGTTCCGGTTTCGGTTTTAGTTTGTCTAAAAAAACAGACCCGTTTGTACCCATCGGTTCGGATATGACCGGTTCCGGGTCCGGTTTTTTTTTGCCCACCTTGTGCATTCATAAACGATAATAACAGCATACATGAACATACAAAAGGGATGGCATATGCCACATAGCTGTAATCGTTTGATTGCATATAACTTTGTTTTAAACGGCAATCTTACTTCTGGTTCTAAACTACCTCAAAATAAATTACACTTTTACCAAGGTTTAAACCCGTGATCTCTTCACCTTTTTTTAATAACAAACGCCCGATCACCCAAGATAATCATGATAACTAGATACCCTTCCGCCCAAAGAACAGAGCGTAATGACTTGACTCATCCACCTACGAGGAAACCTACAACTTAGAAAACCTCCTAACTCAACCCAACTCAAGACTTCTTATAAGTGACTCGACAAAATTTCTATTAAATGAGCTAGGCTCATGTTGGCTGATACACACATAACTCAAGTTAAAATTAAAGTTTGTCTTTTATATGGTAGTAGGATATTGATGAGACTTTTGAGTTTTCATGTCGTGTAGTTTAAGAGGGTAGGTGAGTAAAGTCAGCTGTAAAAAAATAAAAATAAATTAATAAAAATAAATAAATACTAATGACAAACGATTTGTATTTAACCATTTAAATAGTCCAAAAATGAAGGCTTCAACATTAACGGAACAAAGTACACGACTACCATCATGCTTATAAAATATATTGTTTTTTTTAAATTAAAATACCATTTTATTACAAGTTAAATATAAGAAAATTGAAATATTTAAAATGTGGTCAAAGTTGGAATCAAAATAAACATTGACAACAAGAAATAAAGATAAGCGCTATGATGACTCATAGCCCTCATCAAAATAATTATAGCATAGCTGACTTATATACCTATTCCAAATTTTATATGTTTTATAAAAAAAAAAATTAGAAGAGTGGCAACTATAAGATTAATCAAAATGTGATGCCAAGTTTAATTCATTAATAAGATGGGACACTTATAATAATGTGATATTATTCTCTTGTACACAAAATGTCACATATTTCATGATATTAGGTTAAGGTTAGAAGGGAATGCAACTTTGCTGCCATGAAACCAACTAACCAAGATCATGGTTGATGGTTCAACTCACGAAAACAGTCTCTTGTAGAAATACATAGTAAAGACGCGTATATCAGGTCCAAGTAGGCACGACACCACCCCGACCCGCCTGCATGAGAGCTGGGCACTCACTAGGTTTGCCCTTTTAGGCATACAAGTTAGCAACTACATCTAGTAGTCTTCTTTATTGAGGATTCAAAGCCAAAAGCTACCCATCCTGAAGCAGTTTCTTCAAGATTAAACTTTTGAGTGTGGTAATATTTATATGAAAAAATAATAAAAACTGTATAGGAAACTTGAGCTAAGCTTGCTATAGAAACTAGTATAATCTTGTTTTAGTTATGGAAATTTATTTTGCATCATTTGATTAACTAGCTGTTTAAAAAATGGTACAACTCATTCATAAAAAGTACAACCTTACATTTAAATGACAGACACAACTTTACTTTAGCGTATGTTTGTCATAAAATGATCAAAATACCCTTGTACAGTTTACGAGCTAGACATAAACACTATCAAAGCACCTCCAATTTTACATATTTAACCTCATTTTTTTTCTAATTTCATGCACTGACTAAAGTGATGAAATGCATAAAAAACATTTAGCAATTACCTGTTAATAACTGTCATAGTGTCACATAAGCCTTCAAAGATTGTACACATGCTTGCATGTATTCAAGTCACCATGCTATACCTGAAGAAAAGTTAAAATTAGAAGAATTTTATTCTTTTTCCTTTTGTATGTGCTACAAAATTTAGATGGCTCCTCAAATAAATAAACATACTTGGTGTAACTGGCAACTAAGATATGAAAGGTCATGCAATCTGCTTAAGATCTCCCACATTTTAAAACGGGAAATTTAGCAAAAAAATCATGTTTGACAAAGATTTTATCAAAATAATCATTGATATTTAGCCACCTTTTTCAGTTTTCGACTTCGTTTTAGATGCCAGTTTTATGTACATTTTTTTGTCTCAGGAAGAAACATATGGGCCCACATATTGACGGGCCGGTAAGATACATAAAACTGGCGTCTAAAGAGAAGCCTAAAATTGAAAAGAGGGGCTAAATATTAGTGATTATTTTGGTAAAATCTTGGTCAAACATGATTGTTTTGGTAAATTACCCCTTTGAAATAACGACCTAGTTTGACATTTGGGCCAAACAAAAAAAAATTAAACTTTTAAATGATATGAACTGATTAACTTAGAGTGACAAATATGAGTGTACTTCTGAATGAACCAAAAGGGGTGTTCTGATAATCAATTCAAGTGTTTCACGAGTCTTCTTATCAACACAAAAACTCGAATTTCCTTGATAAAAAGGGTGAATTTTCCCCCCGATTAATGTCCAACTGCAACCCGGGGTTTTATCTAACTTCAACCTCCTAATTTTCAATCTAATCCGAGAAGCATCCTTCCACATGCCTCGAGAATCATATATGCTACATAACGCGATATAATTACTAGCGTTTTTAGGTTCCATTTCAAAGAGATGATGAGCTGCCATTTCACCAGTCTCAATATTTCTATGAATTAAAGAACCAGCAAGAAGTGCACCCCATACACTAGCTGATGGGATCATTTTGACCATCTTCATACCATTAATCAACCTTATTGCCTCTTCAAAGCATCCAAAACGACTCAAAAGATCTACCAAACACGCATAATGCTCCATGCTAGGTTCAAAACCATACGACGATCTTATTGAGTTGAAAATCTTTTTGCCTTGATTTATAAGACCCGAGTGGGTACAACTAGCTAGGATTGCAGTGAGTGTGACACGATTTGGTTTATATCCCATGTCTTTCATTCTCTCAAACAATCTTAGAGCTTCATCTCCCTTACCATGGACTCCAAAGCAGGATATCATTGTTGTCCATGTCACCAAGTTAAGATTTTTCATGCCATAAAAGATCTTCTTGGCATCACATAGGCACCCACACTTTGAATACAAGTCAATAAGCGAATTATTAATGACAGTATCATAATACAACACTGTGTTTTTTAACACTTGCCCATGAATTTCTTTCCCTTTCGTAACATCTCCTAGCTTCCCACAAACATTCAGAAGGCTAGGGACTGTCATCGGGTCCATCTTGGCTTTGTTTTGAAGCATGTTTCTAAAACAACTCAAAGCCTCCAAGTGCAAACCAGTCTTTGCAAACCCTGAAATCATTGAGTTCCATGCAACTGAATCTTTCCATGACAACCTCTCAAAAACCAATTTTGCATCATTTAACTTCCCACACTTAGAATAAAAATCCAAAACCGAGCTACTGACCACAATATAACATTCAAAACCAAGTTTCACTACCATACCATGTAACATTATACCAAGTGAAACATCACCAGCTCCTGCACATGCCTTAAGTGATGAAGGCAACGAATAGTGATCCGGTTTCATACCAGAGTTCAAGAATTCATCAAAAACATTAAGAGCATCATGGAACATAGAGTTCTGAACGTAAGCTGACATCATAATGTTCCATGAGTGCATGTTTCGTTCAAGCATTCTGTCGAACACCTGGCGGGCATTCAACAAACAACCTCTAGAATACGCCAGTAAAAGATCTGTTTGAAGCGTGACATTGTGGGTCAGGCCGTGAATGAGTATTTGCACATGGGTTTGTTTAGCATGAGTGATTACAGCACCATGTATGCAGTTACGAAGAATCGAACTCAGGCTGAACATAATATATGGCATTTTTCTGGAAATCGTGGTGTTGCAAGAAAACATCTACACCAGCATGATTCTTAGATTGAACACAGGATCCTAGCATTTAACAATCTTCAACAGTGTTTAAAAAGTAGAATGAAAAGAAAATTTTAGCAGATGATAATTGTATATTAAATCTCATATCAAAATTAGATAAAACTACAAAATTTAAAAATAAAGTCGTTTCATGAAAAAGCTCTTTCCCCCAGGTTTTTAAGATATTAATATTAGTTTTCTAATAAATTGATTGAAATATGTTTTGTACAAAATGCAACGTTATCGTTTTGAAAATAAAAATTTTGTCAAAGAAATAAGTCAACATACTGAATTTAAATGTATAAACTTGTGGGAGCTGCCCGCGCTTCGCTACGGACTGCGAGCCAATTTTTAATAAATGATAATCTAAAAAAAATTAACATTTTAATATATAACAATGCCACAAGCCGATTTTTAATAATGATAAACCTACAAAAATTTAACATTTTAATTTACACCAAAACGTTGATACATAATGAGATCGAGAGAACCCTAAGTCGTTGGATAATGAAAATAAATTCTAGATAATTATATTTGACCTAGCATGGTTTTCAACAAAATTTATTTCAAAGTGTAAATAAAAAACACGCATCAAAACGCGTATAACCCTGAAGTGTCGTCGAGACCCTTTTGTTTGAAAAGCTTGCACCTATGTTAGATTAAAACGAAACTTATATCAATACATAGATACAAGTAAAAACGTCACGACAACGTACTTGAAAATTAATAAAATGTTAAATCTTACAAAGTATAGAGAGAAAGTAAATATAGTTGAAAATAACTACAGAAGAAAAGACCAAACCAAAAAAAAAAAAAATTGAGTTACCTTTGTATAACGAGAAGGGCATTTTTGTAAATTACTCAACATGAATTGAGCCCATTAAGCGAGAAACAACAGAAAGCCCAGCTCATGTCAAATGTAGGCCTCCACCAAAATACCCTTCAATCATACTATAAATAAAAACCATCGATCTAACCTCCGTCGTTCTAGGGTTTTCAAGCAATCATCACCCAACCGGCGCGGCATCAACTAGCGGCGTCCACCACATCTCCGTCACCATGGGTCGTATGCACAGCAAAGGGTAATACTTCGAATTTATGCGTCTATTACATTCAAATTGCATTGTTAGATATGTCTATATGATAGTTAATCACTTGTATAGATTTGATCTTCGTAACGCATTCGATTTTGATTGTTGGCTGTGAATTAATTTATTCGTGCGTAATTGAATTTAATGAAGCTATGTTTTAAACGAGTGAAGTTTGAATAATTTGGAGCTGATGACAGCAATTAAGTTTATAGTTTTGTTATTGTAAATCTTACGGTTTTGATGTCTGGTTCCGATTCAGTTATTGATTTGATAGTGAATTTGAGGTATTTATGTGGTAACGAAAGAAGTTTGAACGATATGCAGCTGTTATTGAAGTTGATTCGTTGTTTATTAAGTGTATTGAATCTTTAGATTTGCTCCTTGCAAGTCTTACGATTTTGATTGCTGGCTGCAAGCAGTTTATTGGTTTGAAATCAAATTTGGCTTAGTTATGTCACTTATGTAACTAAAGAAATTTGAATGTATTGCTGCTCATATTGAAATGGATTGTTAATTTGGTTAAAAATTTTAAGATTATTGTTTTACTTGGTTGATTTTTGGCTTATACATAGTAGGAAGAAACATGTGTGGTTGTTGATATATGTGAGTGTATGTTTTGATGTGTGTTTTGATTTTTGTTTGATGAACAGAAAGGGTATTTCAGCATCAGCTAAGCCATACAAGAGGACTCCTCCAAGCTGGCTGAAGATCTCTGCTCAGGATGTATGTTATCTATCTTGCTGCGTTTATGGTTGTTGGAATTATGACTGTGCCTGTTATATTTTTCATAAAACACAATGAGTTTATTTGAAAATATTAGAATACCTGGAAAACCGTTAAATGAATTTGTTTGGAATTCTGCCTTTTATTAAACTGGGATATTGTGTTAGTTTTGATTGGTTTTAGCAAGCATGAAGTTTGTTTATGCCTTGTTTCTTTACTTTTGAAGAATGTTTTTGAGGGAACCAATTCTTTAAGACTGTTGATAGAAACAGTCAATCAGTGTTTACAAGATTGAATTTTTGAAGTTTGAAGTTCTGAATTATTTCTTCAGGTTCAAGACAGTATCTGTAAGTTTGCAAAGAAGGGTCTAACACCATCTCAGATTGGTGTTATTCTTCGTGATTCTCATGGTATTGCTCAGGTCAACAGTGTAACCGGGAGCAAGATTCTCAGAATTCTTAAGGCACACGGTACGCATTTTTTTCTAATTCTGCTAGTGTTACTATTTTCTTAATTGTTACCAGTTTTTTTAAAATAAATATCTATATTAATTGTTACAAACCTTTTAAAAATAAATATTCAGGACTTGCTCCTGAGATTCCAGAGGATTTATACCACTTGATCAAGAAGGCCGTTGCCATCAGAAAGCATTTGGAGAGGAACAGAAAGGACAAGGATTCCAAATTCAGGTTGATTCTTGTTGAGAGCAGAATTCATCGACTTGCCCGCTACTACAAGAAGACTAAGAAGCTTCCACCTGTCTGGAAATAGTATGTTCTAATATTCTGTTAATATCTTTGTTAATGGGGTAGGTTAATAGGTTACATATTTTGGTTTTAAAAAGCACTGGTCACAAGCAACCTTAGGTCAACCACATCATGTTTGTTTACTTAAAGCTAGTGGTGTGTACATAAAACTAAGGTGAGGCGGTAAAAGGGTTCCAAAAAGCAGCTTAAGGTTATACATGTAGGCAATTTTTGTTGTACAACATGTTTTTATTTTGGAAAAAGGCAAAGACTGGGAAAACTTTATTTGAACAATATGCTTTTAAGGTTGTACATGTAGGCAATTCTAGTTAAATCGTATAAAAATGTTATTTATAGCTAAATTTTATGTTGGGATGCTAAAAACCTATGAGATATATAAATATAATTTTAGAAGAACTTTGTTGCTTAACAAGTACTTTATATTTTCTTTTTGCAGCGAGTCAACCACTGCTAGCACCTTGGTGGCCTAGAGATGGGTTGTTTCGAGTGAGCAGGAGGTGAGTTTTGAGTTTCAAGTTATGTTTTTAGTTGAAACGAAATTATGGTCTTTGTTTGGAGCATGGAAAGAGATTGTGTTGTTTGATGAACTTGTTTAGAAATTTAACATCTGTTCATGCACTTTTCATATATTATTTGTATTACCTTTTTCTATATCTATTCACTTGGATATTTCGAATCACTTTCGCTTACACATTATATGTGATTTTGGTAATGGTGAATTTTTAACAAATTTATGTGGTTTTTTTAAAGGTTATTTGTTAAAAGTGTTGTGATCACCTCATTTGACATCAGCTAAATTATTATAAACGCTTTGTTTATTTATTTTTTTGATTAAAAAACATGGGTAGATCCAGCTATTCAAGCATGATGCATGAATTGTTGGAAATTATTAACAATTGTTTCAATTTATGAATAAAAGTATATGGAAGCTGATGTATTATTTTTAAAAAATCAATAATTGCTAAAAAATAAAAATATGAAGGAATGCTTATTGGCGGTTTGGGTGTTATTTATACGCATATAACTATCATAAAAAGTAGAAATTGTCGGTGTTACATTTGTTTTCCATGTTTAATAAAAAAAATCATTGTAAATGTATCCATAAAGTCTTAACCTCTCTAATAGATCCATTTCATATGCAAATTGAGCACCAATGCACCATGACATTGATAACGAGAGACCATGATCAGAAACTAGAGGTGCGTAAATAGGGTTTTTTTGGTACTGGTTCCGGTCAACAAAGTCAAGACCCAGTTCCAACCGGTTTTTGGCCGGTTGCGGTTCGGGTTTTGGTCGTGTATAGGTGAGACCAATTCCAGTTTTCCCGGTTCCGGTTCTAGTTTGTCTGAAAAACCGGACCCGTTTGTACCCACCGGTTCGGGTATGACCGGTTTCAGGTCCTTTTTTTTGCCCACCTCTATCAGAAACAATTGCCTTTGTATTTATAAAAATGAGCTTTCAAGAAGTTATGTGAGGATGCATGAACATTCAAAAGTTTATCATTATTGATGATTCTGAGGAGATGTTAAGCCTTTGATTTTTGTATGGCCCCAAGTGTCTAGAAGCTTGGGTACCAGATTAATTGTATAAAGCATGTAACTACATGTGGCCATAAATTTATAGACTTCCTACATGTATCAAATTGAATGGGTTCTCTATAAACTGGAAAAACTCGGTCAATCTACGAATCAACTATATTTATATCAAATTCATGGTTTATATAAAACTTTCTAGTTAATCCTCTCCAAATCTCAAACAAAGCTGTGTTAATCAAATACAATTTTTCATAAGTTAAAACTATTTAAAATAGTTTACCACTTTAACACTATAGTTGTTAGATGAGGCTATAGTAACTCAGCTTTTTAAAGTGTATACTATTCTCATCATCTATTTTATGATTTGTAAATGAATCAGAACTGATGACTATTCTTTTTTAAAAATTAGTTGACAATAAACTCGATACTTATTTCAGATTAAGAAGAAACATGTTCTTCTTTAGAGCTCTATTTTTTATTCAATCCTGTCAATCGTCATCTCTTCCATGATGAGACATGGTGATTGACAACATAAATGGATCACTAGTAGAGCTTCAAAGAAATATGTACTTTCACTTTACCCTAAATGTTTGTATTAAACCGACTATTGACCGACTTTTAAGAACAAGTCAGCAATCCGCAAAGCACATGTCAGGAATACTTTATACTTTAAAAAGTATTGAGTTGCTATAACTCTATCTGCTTGCCATGGTTTCCGGTCTTAGTGGTGAGCTCCTATTAGGCATTTTAATTTGGGAAGAGCTGTGCTTTATTAATGCACTTTGTTTGGGAGTTGAAGTGGGGGTCAGTGGAAAGCTTTATTAGCCAGCATTTTGATACATAGGTGGTTGTGTGGAGATTGACAATCAATTTTTTCATGTTATTGAGAGCACATTCAACTAATTTTATACCCGTCCGGTGGCTGGGTAGTATAGTATAATCAAATTCAAATTATATTATTTAAAATATTTAAAAATAAAACAATAATGATACAATAATGACATGTGACATGTGTCAAAACGTTGGACATGTGTTAATGATCCGTAGTAACCGAAAAACCGCCATAAACTGCCAGAAACCGCTGAAACTGCCACAAAATTGATGTAACTGCCTAATTTAATGGGTAATGATTTAATATTGATGAATTTCAACGGATGAGAATTCATTTGGATTCGGTTGAGTTCACCAGCGTCTATATATATATATATAATTTGGCATATGTGGATGGGTTGAGTTTAGGATTCAATACATGGGTACAGGGTACTTGTTGAATTTATGATCACAGGTAGTTAGTTACATGCTAACGACAATTGACTGGTACCCGAGCTTCCAAAGGCCTGTGTCGATGCCTCGTGCAAAATTCGAAAGCTTGACATCACCTTGGATAACATCTTCAATGATGCATCAGACCCAACAACCAACGTGCTGCGATCACAGTATGCTACCAACTACCCAGTATCCAAATGCCTAGGTGTTGGCGAGTGTTGAATCGAGCAAATCCACCTGTCCCTCAGAAGGAAACCTGTTATGCAGTTAAACCCCCTACTAACCGGTTTGGCCAATATTTGAACTCATGATCTAACATAACCTAAGCCTTATAAGAATCATGAAATGTCAATTGAGATACAAGCTTTTTGGCAGATGGAAGACAATTATGAGTTTCTTTTAGTAGCTAATTTTGGTTCAGACAGTTCATCTGACTTGTCCAATTACAACCCCTGGAAAAATCTCTACTTTTGATAGTCAATTTTTAATCCAATTTGGTTTACAAACATATAAATCTGAACATATCTTCAGAAGTGGTCAATAAAGTTAAAAGGTCGTAGATAATAGATACATATAGGAAAGATGCATTGTGTGCAAGAATATTTGTTGAGATAAAAGGTGGCACATAGATATCAAAATCTAGGTTACTTTTAAAGCCAGAAAAAAAACATGGGTCCAACAATCTTTGAATATATATATATATATATATATATATATATATATATATATATATATCATTGTTACCTGCTCCAAAACAAGTAGATATTATCTTTTTTTTTTGTCATTCATGATGTAAGATCCACAACAAAAGAACAAAGCTAACAGGGTTGGGTTATCCATTATCAGAAAGATTGGAGACTAGAAAATACACCTAAATTCAATAGAAATTTGACAAATGGTTTATCGATTTAGGTCTGAATCATTAATCGCCTAATCATCGATATGTGAAATCAAATGGTGATTTCAACAAGCACACAAGTTTGAACTTCAGTCAAAACCAATGTTGTAGAAATCGCTAGTCGGTCGGTGGGGTGGGGACTAGGGATTATTCGGGATTAATCGGCCAACTAATCGGATAGTCGGGCCTAGTCAGCCTTAGAGGACTAACGATTAATCGGCCTAGTCGGGGATTTTTACAACCATGGTCAAAACCTTCAAAGGGCCAAGAGGGTGGTGTACTGGTCTTAGCTTCAAATCCAACTTCCACTAGTTTTATATCTTTAATCCCCCACCACCACCAAAAAAAAAAAAAAAAAAACCCCAACACACCCACCCCTAAAAGGGCCCAAACATCAGCTGTTAGACATTTGAAGTCAAAACTAAAATCAAAGTCACAAGAGCCTAGGTCCAAATTGGAAAATAAATGACAAAAAAAAGTTGCATGCATTATTAAAATTTCCAAGTCAAATGATGACTTCAACCCAACATTGGAGTCTAACCTAAATCAACAAAACTCATGACATCCAAACTAAATAAAATGGTGAACACCACCATTAGGCGCCCCTCACCGAACGGTTCCACGGCCAACCCAGGGAAGTTATGCATCATCAAGATTGTCAGTCAAAAAAGAAAGTCAAACCTCAATCGAGAAGCTTACTATCAAAATATTCAAGACTCAACCATTTTGAAGTACACTAAAAAGCTAATAATCAAATCACATTTACATGCATCATCAAGATAAACAAGGTTTTTATTAAGCCAATGAACAAACAAAGTAAACTTGAGTAAGAAAATGATGGCATTTAAAACTAAGGTCTCAAGACATTATCTGTTCTAAAGATTGTTGAGCAATTGGTCACTCAACTCCATTTCCAATTCAACACTTATTGTGACATTAAACATAAGCCATAACTATTGTATTCTAATGATTTGAAGTCAAAATTGACAACAATTATCCAAAATGCAAGATAACGCAACACCTACGACGAATTGAAACCAAAAAAAAGTCAAACTTAAATCAAGAAACCGTCAACACTTGGAATTTTTTGTTTTCCATTGTCAAATTCAATAGCATAGATGCAAATCCAATGGAAAGAAATAACATTAGCATCCATGATTCATAAGGGTACCCACCCATCCATTATATGAAGTCAAATTTGAGCAAAAAATGTCAAACTATTGTGTTTATATTTATTCAAATTCCATAAAATGATACAAATCAACAAAATGAAGCTTCTTCTGAGTCATGAATTCTACAGCAATGAAACTACAATTACATTCCCACAAATACAAAATAACACATAATCTTAGTTTCTTTCAATACATGACAAAAATCAATTCATCATCGTGGGATTTCTTTCTTTTTTCAACTGTCCTTATCATCATTACGATATATAAAACCAAAGATCATGCAGATGAACATAAACAATCAAGTGAACAACAAAATGAACAAGAATTTGAGAATAACTTTACCAAATCTTTCGAAAATCCCATCCATGGGTATCAAGATTCAATGATCATTCTTCTTCCCTGAACCATAATAGCTAAGATACCACTTCACAAACTTCTTCAACCCCGTTTGAAGATCTGTTGTTGGCTTATAACCAAATTCCCTTTGAGCATAACTAATATTTGCATGTGTAAACGGCACATCACCATTTCTCGGCAACTTCATCACCATTCTTTTTGCTTTAACTTTCAACAATCTTTCCAAAATACTCACAAGATCTGAAACAGGAACCGGTGAAGTATTCCCCAAATTAAAAACCCTTAATTGTGCATTTCCTTTCTTCTTCCCACCACTTCCTGTACTCTTTTCAGCAGTATCCAAAGCACCCAAACAACCTTTCACAATATCATCAATGTATGTAAAATCACGCGCCACAGTTCCATGATTCGCGCCCTCAAAGATTGAAATTGATTTCCCCTTCAAAATATCTCTTGTGAAAAAGAAATAAGCCATATCTGGTCTCCCCCATGGTCCATAAACGGTAAAGAACCTCAAACCAGTTAATGATAGACCATAAATATGATTGTAAGTGTGAGCAATCTCTTCACCGGCTTTTTTTGTGGCTGCATAAAGGCTTGCGGGTTGATCGGTTCGATCTTTTTCCGAAAAGGGTATTTTAGTATTTAATCCATAAACAGAACTAGATGATGCCCAAACTATTGCTGGTTGTGGATTAGCATTTTTACAGACCTCAAGAACATTAACTAAACCAGCAATATTACTATGAACATATGAATTTGGATTCTCCATTGCATATCTAACACCAGCTTGAGCTGCTAAATGCATAACATGAGTAAAAGAAACTACCTCAAACAGTTTCTTGAGCAAAACGACGTCGTTTATGTCACCTTCCACAATGAAAATCCCACTTCTTTCAAGTAAATCTTGACGAGCTCTTTTGAGTGATGGATCATAGTAATTGTTGAAGTTATCAAGACCCAAAACACCATCTCCCCGGCGTTTCAGGGCAGCGCTGACGTGGGTTCCGACGAACCCGGCTGCTCCGGTGACCAACACCGATAACCCATTTGGGGAACGGATCTTGGCAGATGATTTGACGCGTTTTTCCCATCCAGGTCCGCCCCAAGAACTGGTTTTTAAAGATCTGCGAGAGAGATCTGATGGGATCGAGTTTGGTAATGATGCAGATGGTGATTTGAAGAAGAAAACAACGATTAATCCCATGAAAACGAAGCTCCAGAATGTGAGTTTTGCTAGAGTTGAATAGTGCCATCTGAATCTATGAACGTATGATCCTTTCTCCATCTTGAATTTCCCAGGTGTTGATGGGATGTTATCCATATGAGATGAAGATAACTTCATAATTATCAAGAATTAAAGAACACCCAAATCTTGAATCTTGTTCCACCTAATTTGTTCTAGATTTGATTGCAGGTTAGGATGAACAAGAAGATAAAAGGAACAAAAGGGTTGTTTGTGACAGTGGTGCTCTTTATTATTATTTTTTCTTTTTCTTTTTTTTTTTTTTTAAAAAATGTGAGTATCTTCTGGTTTCTTGGAAAGATTGATTGATTGCTTTTGTGGGTTTTCTTGGTTCTACAGGAATTGAGATTAATTGCATAAATTGGTGGTGATGACAGAGAGGGAATGTAAAATTGAGCTGGAAGGATCTTGAGTGAATTTTAATTGAGATTTAGTGTGGACTAATTGCATTTAGTCAAAGTCAACAGTGAGGTGTAATAATGGAGTGTTAGAGGTTTTTTTTGGTGTATGCGTGTTTTATTTATTTGTAAATTTTTTATTTTAAGATTATTACTTTTTACCAAAAAATAATAATAATAATCTCCTTTTGTTGCTGTTTTTACTTTTTAGAGTGGAAATTGTACATGTTTTTCTTATTTTTTTCTAAGTTATTTTTTTTAATATAGATTGGCATACACTTACAAGAAATGGTTAACTAGCATATAAAAACCCAGATGGTTGCACGTTAATCACAGTTATATTAACTGATAAATGATACTATAGAATTAAATATATTGTGTTATAATAATAAAAAAACTGTAGTCATTAGTCATAACACAAATATTTTTCTTTGGCAAAAGATAAAGATTTCTTAGATTATTCTTATTTTTTTAGGAAGATGGTGCAAACTAATTGAACTTATAAACTAACTGATAATATATAATTAAATATATTTCGCTATAAAAAAGTTTTAGTCATTAGTTCTAATGGTATCAAGGTGTGTAAATGCGTTCTTACTATCTAGTCTCATAGTGAACAAATACGAAAAAATTTGTTGTTAAAAAAAATAAAAATGTTTTGTTTTTGGATGAAAGATAAAGATTTTTGTACATTGTTTTTTTTAGGAAGATGTGATTTTAAATGTGAATTTATTGGAATTATAGAATGTACTCATTAATTGATATCAATAGAATCATGTAGAATATAGCTTACGTTAGTTCTCAAGGAAATCTATATCTATACTATATAATAAATAAAGGTTTTATATGTCACGTGTCAGTTTTTTAGGCTATCTAAAATTTGGTTTTCCCGCCTCTCTCTCTTATTAATTACTTATAAACATCTTTTTATTAGATTTTGATTTATATTGCTTTTTTCTCCTAAATAATACTAATTTAATTTAATTTGTTAAATTATATGATTACATTATAATTCGTATTTTTAATTTTTTATAAAACATCTTTAGAAATATGTTATAAGCTATTTTAAATAAATAATTTTAAAATTTATTTATTTAACACGTGTAACACACGGGGTTTAACGTAGTGTACTAATATATTGAAATTTAATAAACAATAAGAATGATTCAATTATAATTTATCCTAAATATAATTTTATAATTTTTAAATATTTATTATTATTTAATGTTAATAAATTATATTTTTTATTATTCAACCCGTGTAATACACGGGGTTTTAGGCTAGTTATAAATAAAACACGGACAAAATCTCGATTTGAACCCATACTCTTGAATGTTTAATTTCATGAAAAATCTTGACGATTTTGCTTTCTGAAAATTACAAAATCAATTAAAATAGAGAAATTGGCATTAGTTTCAAATAAAATAAGTTTTGCATTATAGGGTTCTTGATTATAAAATAAATGCATATAATTCAGTTGCCAGTTTTGTGTTCAGCTGGGAATTTGAAATAAATTTGGGGATTTGTTGAGTTGTAAAGTCGATGAGATCTTGATACTAATTTTAAGGAGCATTATTGATTTATTGCTTTTTACACCATTGAAATGTGTGAAATATGTGGAGACTGCCAAGCTTAAATCTACATCGGATTTACTGTTAAAAATTTATAAATGATATATAAATTTATATAAAAGTTAAGGATCTTTTAATTGATGTATAATTCTATCCTAATAAAGTCATTTGCATTCTGTTGAAAGCATTACATCTCAGAGACATATTGGTAAGACATTACATTACAGCTTAGACACATATTGGTGGTGTGATAAGACTCAAAAACTATAAGATCATGTGTTCGAATCTAACAAGGGTTTTCTCAAAGTATTGATTTTTTTCCTGAACTGGTGATTTGATGGTGGATATGATCGTGTGGTACCGCTGGTGGCACGAAGATCGTTAATGATGCAAATTAATCATTCAAAAAATATTATTTGCCTCCGTAATTTTAATATTAAAATTTTAAAAAACTGGTGTGTTTTAATATATATTTATTAGATGCATGAATGAATATTTTTGTAATATATATTATAAGAAAATGAGGTTACTATTGGTTCTGGTGGGTGCCATTTTGGTTGATTCAACGTCACTCAACTGGTCACTTTACTTGATAACTTCAATATAATATGAAAAGGGATAAGTGAGCTAATTAAACTATTTAATCTTAATTCCACATTTTCATAAATAAACAAATACAACAATTTTGTATGAGGACAAAACGATATTATTTTTACTGGATTATACAAAAATAAGTTAACAAAATTTTACCATAAAATTTACTTTTATTTAGAACATTTCTTACGGAATTATTGGTTATTTAATTAATGAAATGTTGGATATAACCTAGGAACATATTTTAGCACTTAATTTCTAAAGTATTAATTTGATCAGATATTTATCTTGAGTTGCACGAAATCTGCTATACGTACAATGGTCCAAAATTGCATTTTAGTTTCATGTGAGAAAACTATAAGTAAACTCAAGAATTTTGTAAGACATTTCTATGCTATTTGACTGGTATTGAATTTCAAGATTCAATGCTTTTTAAGATACTTTAATAATAATTTTGTTGTAAGTTGATGTGTATATGTTTTGTTTGTTTAATGTTTTTAAGACCAAGTTACATATGTATAAAACAACTAAGGTGCATTTTCATTAATTGTTTTGCTCAGTCATAAAAGCTGGTTACCGCTAAATTTACTTTTTTTTTAACAAATAAAAACTTGACACCTTTTTTATTTTTGACTAGAAAGCTAGTTAAGGCTTGCGTAATAGGTCACACAAATATGTTTATGCATACTAGGTCATGAAACCATTTTAATTGAATTGTTATCAATTTTAGCCATGAGCATTTTGATAACCAATATCTGGTAGGTCAACTTTTGTTTATCATTGTTGACTAGTGAGTTATGGTCTATATATCATCTTTGGAGTCTTGTAGATTGAGTTGTGTTGGTAAACCAAGTATTGTATTTTTACTAAATATAAATCATACGTCTGGCATAAACGTTTTGACTCTTAACATCCGTGGAATCTTTTTTCTAGCATAAACGTTTTGACTCTTAAATCCTCAAGATCCTCCAATGCTCGACTAACCGGTGGAACATGTAAAGTACAGTTGTAAGCAGCGAACACTTTCTTGTTTATCGTAATTTATATTCTTAACAGTAAATTTTTTTTTAAGAACTAATGACATTAATATATCTATCCTTTCTTTGATCATTAAATGAATACATGAGGGAGAGGGTGGGAAAATATAAGTAGTGAAAAGGAGACTAAGAGACATGTCATGTGAGTTTGGGATGAGTCATGCTTAGTGTGAGGTTAACATAGAAAGCACACAAAACATGAAAAAGAAAGGATACCCTCATTTAGAATTTTGTGTTTGGTGTTGCTATCATGGTAACCCTTTAGATCTAACTATTTGTGTATTTAACAAAATGGCCATTGGATTTCTATAATTTACAATCAAAGTACTTGATATGTTGATATGTACAAGCCTTTCACAATTCATTTTTCAAATAAAATAACTAATAAAAGAATTTTTTTTTTTATATATTTAGCACGAGTAAATAAGGTTTTTCGTCTAGGAATGCATAGTTATCGACTCTGGTTCATTAATAACATGTAATGAAGCAAAAACTATATATAAACATTAAAATCAGTTATGGTAATGCATAGTTATTGACTCTGGTTCATTAATAACATGTAATGAAGCAAAAACTATATATAAACATTAAAATCAGTTATGGTTATGCATAGTTGTTGACTTTGGTTCATTAATAACATGTAATGAAGCAAAAACTATATACAAACATTAAAATCAGTTATGGTAGAAGGGTATACAAGTCTTGAACTTAAAAGATCACACTTTCATATTACTGACAGGAAATCATTAACAAATGTAAAATTGTTTTCCCATCAAGAAATACCGACAAAACAATTTTTAGAAACCGTTCTAACCGGATTTAGAATGATTCACTGGTTGGTTTAATCTTAGGTTTTCTTTTGGTTTGGATTTTGATTGCAATTTAGGTAAACCTTTTAAACATTTTTGTTAAAATTTCCTAACTTTTTTGGTTGGGATAGCACCTACATCACGTGAATTTGTATGTTCAAAAAAGGCTACACCACCAAACTACAACTTATTGCGAATTTAATTGAGCAAGAGTAATTTTCAAATGTCATAAATCCCTATGTTTGACCCCACATATTTTACAATTTTCTTCTTTTTTTACCGACTAAAAGATTTATCACTGTATATTATTACTTTTATATATTATAAAATAATAATTTTTGTATTCATATAATATATAATAACGATCACATTTTTTGTATCATGGCCCCATATTTACCCATGATTGTATAACTTAGAACTTTTTTACATAAAGAGATTTTGAATTTTAAGTAGAATTCTTTAATACATTATAGTGTTTCCTTGAGATATATAAAACCATTTGATATAATTCAATCTAAAAAAAATTGTGTGATCATTAGATAATTTGAAGAATCTTCGGTCACTTATAAAAGTGTCTAAAAAACCGAGTTTTAAATGATATCAAGCAAATTGAATACTATAGTTTTCCTTTTAAAACATTAAAAAAAACAATTTAAAAAAAATATTGGTTTATGAAATCATGACTTCGTTTATAATTATGCCTCTAAATGTGCCTTTTAGACCCCACTAATCTTAACTTGTAAGCAGCATAACAAAGGTTGAAGAGAAACACGAGTTCAAAGCTCATACCCACTTTTTTGCTATTATAATTTTCTAATATTTATAACAGCAATTCTATAATTCTGTGTCAAAGATTTTGATTTTCTTTTTTTTTTATTTTATATTTCGTATTATATTTCTTCCCTAGTTACTTATAAATTGTTTCTAGTTTTATTTACTGTAAGTTTGTATATAATGCAAGATCTTTTCTTTTAGGCTAGAGGGATAAAGATCAAATTGTTTTCTATAAAACCTTAAATCTTTGTGTACTGACCCTTAATCAAATAGTTTGGGATTCATAAGTGAAAGAAATCGTTTTATCATGTTAATGAGAGATTGCTTAGCCTTTGCTACATTTACAGAAGAACGGAGGATCATTCTTCGCCTAACCGCACGATTCAACTGCAAACCGAACATGACATGTTAGGTTGGTTGGGTGAACCAACTGGTTTTGTGGTTTGACCATTTTGAACCAATTTTTTTAAAGAATAATTTTGTACCCATTTTTTAAATACAATAAAAGTGGTTAATAAGTATATGTTTTGAATTTTATTTGAAATCAACTTTTTAACTTATTGACTTGATGAAGAAGTTAATAAGATAAAAAGATGTTTGGTAAGTTAAAAAACACTTTTTGTTTTTACTTTTAGAGTAGTGTTAAAAAGTTATTTTTAAGAAGCTACTTTTTGTGCCATTTAGAAGTGTTTTTTAACTTTTAATGATTTTAATCTATTATTTTTTTGTAGGAACTTACGTATCCAAACAACTTATTGACTTATTTACTTTTCATACACAAAAGTTAATCCAAACACACTTTTAAAAACTTTATTTAAAAAAGTCATAAGTTAATAAACAAATTTGACAAAAAGTCCTTTTAAACTTAATAAGTAATCCCAAACATGCCCTAAATATAGCATGTATGCATAATATCATTGTCTTCGTACTCTGTATATCTCACCATTAGCAAATCTAAGGTATGATGTAAAGATGGTAATATGTAGACAACCTTAATTCTACGTCGTAGAAATAGAAAAACTGTTTCCAAATTCCAATAAGACGCCCGCTCATGCTGCTTGATTAAACGACCAACCACGTTTTTAATGATTTTCAAAAAAATAAATAAAATTTTACTGCAATTTTACTTCTGTTTCTCGAATGCCAACACATAAGTTATTCCTGGCTATATCAAGACACTTTTATTATAACAAATCACCACTTACATAAAAAAAATAACACAGTGCTACCATATCTTTGCAATAGATTCAAGATTACACTCAGATCCATCTTAGACAAAACTACAACCTTAACAATATAAAAGACAACAGGTGAAGGGTAAAGTCCTCAATTTAGCATTTCAGCCATTAAAGATTCTGTTTATTGCTTGGTGAATCTCTCAAGAACTTCAAAGTAGTCTGGAAATGTCTTACGCGTGCAACCGGGGTCCTTAATAGTGACAGGAACATCTGCGCATGCAGCAAGAGAGAATGCCATGGCCATTCTGTGATCATCATACGTGTCGATTGCTGTCACGTTTAATTTCTCTGGTGGAGTGATCACACAATAATCTGGCCCTTCTTCCACTGTTGCTCCCAACTGAAAATGGTCCAAGGGCAAAAGAGTCTTTTAGCATAATCGAACAATGGGTCGAAGCATAAAATGACTTTTATAGTTGTACCTTTCTTAGTTCAGTGCAAATGGCAATCATCCTTTCGGTTTCTTTAACCCTCCAGCTAGCCACTGCGAAACAACAGGCGAAAATTGATGTTATTATGAACTATTATTTACCAAAATGTAGGACAAGTTATGTAAAATAGACCCACAATCGCGTATACTTCTATTATCATATCATATAGATGAAAATCTTCAAAAATAAAATGTTAAATGACCAAAAGAAATTGAGATTTTTATTCGCTCAGTCCCCAATTCAAAAGGGACTTCTGGTTCAAACTTCAAAATATGTACAAAATGTCTTTGCAGACTTCATTCCATATGTTCAAATACAAGCCAAACTAGAAAGAACTCTATGCGTTCTTCATACGTATTTTGTTTAGAATTTTAGATTTTGCTAATACCATAAAATAACTGTCATTCAACAAGAATTTCATGTGTTTGTCATAAAGGCAACCTGCATAATAAAGGAACCTAGTTTTATTTAATTCACATTTTATTGACTATTTTCTTTTTATGAAAAAAGCACCAATTTGCGGTGCACACATATAATGGATATATGTGTGGGGCCCTCAAGAACAAAAGTAAAATTACACTAATTTTAACTTTACTTATTTTGTGAAAATAACGTTAAAAGCATTGAAATAATTTAACTTTAAACGATAACTTTGAGCCATGGACTCCTTCGGAGGAGCCTCTCTATCCCAACAAGGATATGAGTAAGGTTTTTCTTCATCATTCCCCCAGACCCCACTCAAGAATGGAAATACACTGGGTAAGTTTGTTTGTTTAAATGAGAAAAAAAAAAAGATTCAAGCATCAAGTTACTTTTATTTTAGGTAATTTGGTAGAATGCTTTTTGCTAGACAATATAAAATAAGTGTTTTTTTCCGATAATTAGCTACCTAAAATCAATAAAAAAAGAAGAAAGAAATATATGCAGGCTGCTTTTTCCTTTAAAGAAAAAGTAGATTAAACTGAACAAAATTCGGTTGCCATTTTACACAGTTTTAACCTTTTCATAAAGCCTAGCTGAGGGAAGTCTTTGTATCTACAATTTAGTTTATAGATACAATGTTACATTATTTCCAAAATTTGTGACATAGGTTAGTTTCTGTGATCACTGCACCAGTCTTAAATTTCAAAAATAATCTATAACAATAATATTTAATATTAATACCGTCTCTAATGGCTGTGGGACCATCGGCATAAAGGGCAACAACAGCAAGAGTCATTGCAACATCTGGCATTTTGTTCATGTTAACATCTACCGGACGCAAGTGTCCCCTTCCGGAAGAGTTCCTTGGTGGGCCCTTCACTGTCACTGAGTTCTCGGTCCAGGTTACTTCTGCACCCATTTGTCCAAGGACCTCAGCAAACTTTACATCTCCCTTGTTTTAAAAAAAAAACAATAAAATGAAAAGGTAAGATTATATGACATATGCAATAGATGTATATGCAAATACATTTTGGGGTCTTTGGATGTGCGTTATGAAACTGATTATTGCTAATAATCATATTTTAGTATTTGGATCAAAGATTCACATTATGATTATTAGTTTTGGATAATTTAATGGCATATGGTTTAAAATGAAGGATTTAAAGCTTTATAAAAGCATTTGATTCAAGAGTGATGACTAGAGAGACTTTTTCTTTTTGAATTAAAAATGAGATTTATACAAAATAAAGTTCATAAAATCATATTAATTTAACACAAAAAAGCCAGAGTTCATCTCTTTCTTTTGGGCATATTGGAAATACCTGCAAACTGCTTGTCCCACAACCTTCCACCGTAATGGTGCCGCCAGTGATGGCTGCACCAGCTAAGAAATAACTTGCGCTTGAAGCATCACCTTCTACGTAAGCACTTCCAGGTGATCTAAAAACATATTGTTATCATATTAAACGTCTTGACGTTGACTAATCTTCACAAAAATTTTGACTTTTATGTATAAGTAGACTTACTTGTACTTTTGACCACCTCGGACATAAAACCTGTCCCAACTATCACTATGTTCTACAGAAACACCAAACCGTTCCATCAATTTCAACGTCATATCTACATAAGGTACAGATATTAGTTTATCTATAATCTCTATCTCTACATCTCCAAGTGCAAGGGGAGCTGCCATAAGCAAAGCGGTCAAATATTGACTACTAATAGATCCTGACAGTTTAACCTGCAATTTAAAAGCAATATATATATTTATAGTTAGAATATTATGAAAAAATTTAACTTTCATGACAATTTTTCTGGTAATTAACAGTCAAATGTTGGGTACCTTTCCACCAGGAAGGCCTCCATGGGCAACTACACGAACAGGTGGGCAATTTGTACCAAGAAAACAATCAACATCTGCACCAAGTTGTTTAAGACCAGTGACTAAATCACCAATTGGTCTCTCTCTCATTCGGGGAACACCATCTAGTACGTAACTATAAAAAATATACAGTACTTTAACTTTTAGTCATCTATTTTGTGTACTATACATAAACAAAATCTGTGGCCAAATATAAAAATCTCCATAAAGAGCCGCACAAATTAAAAGCTTACAATCTCTTATCGATTTATTAAAATATTAGATTATTATTGTAACAATATCATCTAATTTAATGCATAACTATATAAGCTATTATATAAAACTTGGACAAATACACAACCTGCCCGGCGCATTCGAACTCTTATAAAAAGTAACCCCTTGGGTGCGAACCCAATATCCAACCTGTGCAAGCTACCTATTTTCCCACCACTTACCACCTCTTTCCCAAGAAAATAATTTCTTATTTTATTGTTTCTTGGATACTGTAACATTTTTTTTTCTGGAATGTTTCATGCCATGTTCATCTAATTGTGCATCACATTATTACCAATGAGTCAATAGTATTATTTTTCTCCCCATAATAACATTTTTCTGGGCCCCGTTTGCGACGCGCCCATATAATGTATTTATGTGTCAGCCCTCAAGGGGCAAAAGTAAAATTGCGCTAATTTTAATGTTATTTTACTTATTTTTTGTGAAAATAAGTTAAAAATGTAAGGTTAGTCAATTAATTAGACATCATGAGTCGGGGTCTCATTGGAAGCAACATTTCTATTCCTACAAGGTAGAGATAAGGTTGTCTACATCTTACCCTCCTCAAATCCTACCTTAGTTTTGCTAATGGTGTGATATGCTGAGTACGATGATGACGACAATATCTTTTTTTTGTATGTAATTTAGAAGGATATTTTAGATATTTAGCAAACAGTCAAAAAAACTTTTCACAAATTGCATGCCAAGCAAAGGGTTGCAAACTTCATGAACCACAGGGAGTATTCAGTAAAATAATTGTCACAACCATAACATGTAAGCTTCCAGTTTACACATCATTTCAAGATTGTATTACAATACATTATGATCTTACAACTTACTATTGACAATTAGGTAGTGGTATGCTTCAATTAATGAGCAAAACTTAAAAAATTAATAAATAAATAAATAATACCTTGAATTTCCACCAGCAGCAGTAACTGCAGCTGTCAACGGACGCATAGCAGTTCCTGCATTTCCAAGAAAAAGCTGAATTTCATCCTTAGCTTCTTTACCCACTGGAAACACCCCACCACACCCTTCCACAGTTGCTCTTTTAATCTGACTATTTTCTTCGACATTCAACCCTAGAGCTCTTAATGCCCCAAGCATATAATGAACATCATCACTATTCAATAAGTTGTCTACAACAGTAGTTCCCTGCAGAAAAAATAATAACTAAATTATATAAATTGAAGGTTTAAACATGTCAACAAAATAGGTTTCTGAAGCTGTCCATATGAATTTAAAGTTTGACACAAATCAAAATTCCCACTATAACAAATAACCAAAACCTAAATGCTCATACCAGATACACTATTTGAAATCAATGATCAATAAAAGATTCATATGCTTGAAACAAAAGCTGATATCTATTATAGAGGTGAACCGCAGTGCTTTAAAATTGAATCAAACTTTGATGAGTTTTATAGACTTTCAACTAACTTTGTAGCAAATAGGTGATATGTATCAATTTTTTTCATCATATGTTGGCCCCGTTTGCGGTGCGCGCATATAGGGAGATGTTCAATTTAGAACTATTGTTACTTGAGAACTAAAAGAACCAATTCTAGTCACAAGTTTAGAAGGATATAAAAGTAACTTTCCCTATTTTACAAGAAAATTACTTTTATGCCCCCTAAAACATATGGTTCAAATTAGTTCCTATAGTTCCTTCA
Organism: Mikania micrantha; assembly: GCA_009363875.1. Taxonomy (NCBI): domain Eukaryota; kingdom Viridiplantae; phylum Streptophyta; class Magnoliopsida; order Asterales; family Asteraceae; genus Mikania; species Mikania micrantha. Next base: position 48,210,310 of record CM018689.1, on the reverse strand, counting down.
TATTTAATGGTTCTTAATGGAACAAGTCCCTGCATATATAATATATGTGTGTGTGCGCACGCACGCGCGTGTGTGTCAGCCCTTGAGGGACAAAAGTAAAATTGCATTAATTTTAACGCTATTTTACTTAATTTTTGCGAAAATAAAGTTAAAAGTGTTGGGTTGGCCAGTCAATCAAGCATCATGAGCCAGGGGTCTCATTGAAAGCAAGCTCTCTATTCCCATAGGATAAAGGTAAGGTTGTCTACATCTTACCCTCCTCGGACCTTACTTTAGCTTTGTTAATATTAGGATATCCTAAGTACGATGATGATGTGAATAGTCAAAAAGTCAATAAGTTGTTTGTATTAGCTTATAAAAAGATGTTGGGATTAATTTTTAGCATATTTCATCAAAAATTTAAAAAGTTATTCTAAAAGCTACAAATTATATCTTTTTAAAAAAACTTTTTAACCTTACTCAAAAAGTAAAAACAAAAGGTCCTTTTGACATTACCAAACATCTTTTTAACTTATTGTCTTGTTCATAAAGCCAATAAGTTAATAAGTTGGTTTCAATAGAATCCCAAACATGCACTTAAAATCAAGAGTGGGATTATAAGCTAACATTCTCTAAAGATAATTTAACACTGAATAAATTTGTAAACTTTGGCTGTTTTTTAGGGTGATGAACTCTCTTTTGTTCGGTCATTAGCTTCTGAAGTAATGAGAGTTGGTTTTGGACCATCATCAATCTTGTGAAATTTCAACAAAAAAATAAAATAAATAATAATAACAACAACAACAACAAAACAAAATCATGATTAACCAATTTTTGTCAATATTTCTCGATCAATACAGAACTTAATTTTGTTTTACATATTTTTGCAAGATCTATAATTTGCGTGGACTGAAAAAATCATCAACTCCTTTAATGTACACAAAATTCTTTGTTATATCAACAAGTATATCAATACCAGATAACAAATGATCTAAAAAACCAAAGCTTTAACTCAACTGCCAATGGTATTATAGTAAATATCCAAACTAAAATTGGGATCCCAAATGCATCCTCTAAGGTTAAAAACAGTTCGATTTTAACATCGTGTCATGATTCTCGATGAATTGTTGCAAGTTAACACAAATATTAGACTTGCTATGCAACCTAATGTTATATCAAATGGATAAATAATCAAATTTGAATTTGAAACATGACCCTTTTAACCTATCAAGATCCCATTTTAGGGATCAAAGCAATTGCGAACAAATTCAAGTCAAATCAAATAACAATACCTCAGAAAGAGCAGCTAGAAGAAGAATCCGATTAGAGAGCGACTTGGATCCTGGTAAATTAACGGTACCCGAAATCTCTTTGATGGGTTTCAACACAATCTCCTCCGGTGAGGTGGAGGGCTTCTCAGCGGCAGCAACAGCCGCCGTAACGGCAAGAGATTTCTTCTGACGGTTTTGATTACAAGAAACAGATGTGTGAATCATGGGGTTTTTGAGCTTCGATCCATACGATAAGAACGATAATGGCGATGGTTTGGAAGATGGGTTGTTGTGATTGTGGGTGTTGGTGAGATTGGAAGTGAAATTGGCTAAGTTGTTAACGTGAATCGCCATTATCGTTCTCTGTGATTTGCAGTCAAAGAGACGAAGTGATTGTGGTGAATTGAACTCAAAATTGATTCAAGATTTTGAATCGGTGATGATGGATTGGAAGGTGAGAGTGGGAAGTTTGGTGGAGGCTTTTTAGAGCGTCATTTTGTTCACCAACCCCCCAATCTTACCAACCCAAACAGAATAATAATAAAAAAATTATTATTATTACTAAAGTAAATTATCGATATGGTATAAAAATTTTATTTATTATACAGTATAGATACATATTATTTTAAAAATCAAAATAATCTTTAAATGATTTAGAAAATTTGATATATGACATATCAAAAACTTTATTTTAAAAAACTTTATCGATATGGGAAGTTTGATATATGTCTTTTTAGTCCCCATGTTTGGTAATTTTTGACATTTTAGTTCAGTAGTTTAAATTTTGTCATTTTTGTCTCTGTGATTTGTTAATTTGTCATTTTAGTCCAAAAGTTTAAATTTAATTGGACTAAAACGACAATAAAATGGAAACCATAATGACCAAAATTTGCAAAATTTAAACTATTGAATTAAAATGACAGAAGTTGTCAAACCATATGAACTCAAATGACATTTTACTCCTTTATTAATTATATAGTTTAAATATATATTATTTTAAAACATCAATTGTTTATTCCATCTTTTTTTCTAGTTATAAATATTGAACTTTAACCTATTATACTCTTTAGTTTTAATGTTAAATAACCACATGCTGAGTTGTATGAGTTTATTTCTTTAGATGTAATGAATAATAATAAAGATTAATTTTGTATTAAGCAAGTCATGTAACGAGTCTAACCTAACTATATATGATATATGCCTATATATAACTATAGTTGATAAAAAAATAATTTATACTTAATAAATAAAAAAGTTTGTAAACACTTAACATAATTATAGAGCATGCTAATAATAGTTTTTCTGTTTATCTCTCGTATCAAATGCATTCATATTAATTATTATATTATGTATACATTTTTTATTAAAAATAAATTTCAACTCATGTAGTTAAATACACATATCAACCTATATTTTATAAAAATAATATTTTTATAAAAATGAGTTTTTTAAAATAATGTTTAAAAACAAACATTTTAAAACGGATGTTTTTAAAAAATGATATTATTATTTATCATTTAAATTTTTAACTTATATGAACTTTCAATCATATTTTATTTAATGGTTTTATAACTTTTAAATTTCTATTACTAACTATTTATAATTTTTGTATTCAAACATTGTAATACACGGGGATTAGCCTATGAATAACGCTATGGTTTCATTTGTCCACTTGGCATTTGAACATGTGTGTATAACGAAAGTTCAAAATAAAAAAAATAAAAAAAAAAAACGTTTTTGCATACAAAGGTACAAAGCTTGTGTGATAATTACATGTGATAGGAATCATCCCACAAGAAAATTATGCTAAATAATTCCATTTTTACATGACAATTATCACTAGAACAATTAATTTTTGCATAATAATTATTACACAACTTTTGTATTTTCACAAGCAAAATTTTCTTTATACAATAACCAAACCCTATAAACACATACACGTGTGTTATTTTTTTTCTTGTTTTTTAATAAATTCGTATCTCCTTTCCCTTTTATTATCATTATATTTTTAATGATTAACTTTTAAGTTTATCTTTTATTAACATTATTTATTTTCGCGGTGTTTTCTAAGATTTATCTGGGCATCTGCGTTTACATTATTTATTTTAGTGGTGTTTCAGATCCATCCCCGATTGCAAAGCAATATTTTGTGATTTTTGCAAGGTTTAGCTTTTAAATATTTTTGTGTTTCCTTTTATTTATTTTTCAATAGTTTCAGCATCGACTAATACAAGGACGTTAGTTAGGTTTTTTTAAATTTAATTTACCTTAGCGTGTAACGAGAGGATTAAACGACTACAAACCTACAACAACCCGCAATTATATCATCTAGGTATATAATAACCATAACTTATAAATAAATAAATGTTATAATATATTAAAAATACTAGAACAAAGACCAATATAGCAAAATGATTTTATTGGGATGGATTTTGTGGAGGATATGAGAAGTGATAAATGGTATCGATATATACTTGATTTGATACCACACAAGCCACAACCTACCTACCAATTTCAGGGTTGGTACAAATGCTGATTCAAATCTAACATAGAAAAAGGTCAAATGCAAAAATAATAAATAACACTTAATTCATTCAAAAATGTATTTAAATACTTAGAAACACTTGAATTTTATTGCCTTTTTTTTTGTAAAAAGTTTATAATACTATTTTCATAATTGAACTTTTGTAGCCATATTTAGTATATAAGCTTCAAGAAGTAGGATAGATGGGTGATGGATGGGTCAGCCCGACCCGTCTTCATTAAAATTTACTTATATTTTGTAAAGTAATTAGCAACTCCTAAAGATATATTTCTACGGGAGCTGTTAGGGAGACACCAGGCTGGTTCAAGAAACACCATCTATACGACTCGTATGAGCCTATACGGGTCGTATTAATATTTTATTTCTGACAAAAACAGACATCAAATCACAATTCTAACACACCTCATACGGCCCGTATGAGCCCATACGGTCCGTATTGTCACTTGACATAGTTTTTTCTCTCTCTGCAACAACTGATTTGATGCCTATCTACTGTACTTTCATAGCTTTTGATTTTGACATCTTTGTAAGTTATTGATTTGTTAGTTTCATAGTTTTTGATGCCTACCTGCTGTACTTGCAAAAACCATCTAACGTGGTGTTTTCATTTTATTCGATAAATCTATTAATTGTTTTGCTTGATTTTGGTCCTATACCGTATGTACTTTCAACCGCCAGACATTAACCTAACAAAGTCAGACAAAATCTGACACCTATACGGATCGTATGGGATCATACGACTCGTATGAACCTAGGTGGTGTCAACTGATCCATAGAGGGTGTCCAAATAACCTGACCCTATTTTATTTCTATCTATTGATGTTAGATTTGAATCAGCATTTGTACCAACCCTGAAATAGGTAGGTAGGTAGGTTGTGGCTTGTGTGGTATCAAATCAAGTATATACCGATACCATTTATCCAAAAATATATTTAAATACTTATAAACACTTGAATTTATATTTTTTTTGAAAAAGCTTATAATAATATTTTCATATTTGAACTTTTGTAGCCATATTTAATATATAAGCTTCAAGAGGTGGGATTAGGGCTGTCCAAAAATCTTGAAGCTCGGATTCGGCTCGTAGCTCGTTTGGAAAAAGCTTGGCTCGAATAAAGCTCGTTTGAAACCGAGCCGAGTCCGAGCCAGGGCTGGCTCGGCTCGTAGCTCGCTCGTTGCTCGGCTCGTTTGTACAACATATTGTACTAAAATATAAAACTATATGGTAACTTTCACTAATAAATATACTTTGGTGTTATTTTGTAATTATGTTAAAAAATAAAAATAAAAATAAAATAAGAGAAGACAGAAATACGAAATGAATCTCAATTCTCACGTGCTCCACTAATTCCTAATTCATAAATCATATTATTAATTTATAGTTCTACATATTCACGCCTCTTTTCTTATGTAAAAACTGAGCCAAAAACGAACCGAGCCAAATTAAGGTGAATGCGATTCAAATATTAAATTTCTTATGTAAAAACCAAGCCAAAAACGAGCCGAGCCGATCCAACTCGGTTAAAAACGAGCCGAGTCCGAGCCAAGATTTCAGGCTCGTTTTACAATCCGAGCCAGGCTCGGTTTAAATCCGAGCCGAGTCCGAGCTGACCCCTGACTCGGCTCGCCTCGTGAACACCCCTAGGTGGGATAGATAGGTGATGGATGGGTCAGCCCGACCCGTTTTCATAAAAATTATTTATATTTTGTAAAGCAACTCCTAAAGATATATTTCTATCTATATCAACCCAAATGCAGGTTTAGGGTGAAGAAACCAAATTGTGAAAGAATATGAACACAAAAACTATTAACTTTGGCATTCAGAAGCTTGCGTAAGTGCGGTAAGAGATGGATGGATCCGAGCTGTCCTCACTGACCCCTGAGCTGACCCCTGACTCGGCTCGCCTCGTGAACACCCCTAGGTGGGATAGATAGGTGATGGATGGGTCAGCCCGACCCGTTTTCATAAAAATTATTTATATTTTGTAAAGCAACTCCTAAAGATATATTTCTATCTATATCAACCCAAATGCAGGTTTAGGGTGAAGAAACCAAATTGTGAAAGAATATGAACACAAAAACTATTAACTTTGGCATTCAGAAGCTTGCGTAAGTGCGGTAAGAGATGGATGGATCCGAGCTGTCCTCACTGACCGCGCCACACTTCTTCCTCGAGCGTATTCTTCCCCTAAAGGCCACCTTGGCCTCAGATCAAGCTACATTTTAAACATTGCACAAACAATTATATAACAAAAATGTCTACACATGCGCGTGCACACACACAGAGTAATCTCTATCTCATGAGATAGAGGTGGAATTTACCATCATCTCATCCACCCCAAACCCCGGCTGAGGGGGTATGTTTTTTTAATTTGTTGGTTATAAACATTATAACAATAGATATATGTACTTTTTTAGGACTAGTGTTTCCTACAAGGGACCTTCATCATTCATGTCCTCTTGTGTGAATGATTTTGATACAACCCGATTATGATTAACAAACAAAAAATGACAAAAGTTAAGGGTTTGAAAGATTTTCAAGAGGTTCGCAGGCTCTCTAATGATGCCAAATTTAATTATGTAAATCTTATTTAACATACAAACAATTATCCTAGACCCTATATATAGATTCCTATGGATTTACCTAGGCGCCTAGCAGTAGTTTGTAATTTGTATCCTACTCAAACTACTAATTCTACTTTGTCCCAGGATAACTGCATTGTTTCCTTCATGAAAAAAATATAAATCTAAGTCTAAGACAACAAACTTGCACATAATCATCACTGTCGATGAGGGAAAAGGAAAAAGTACAAACCTGGCAATCCTCAGGTTCAATGACAGGTGGTGGAGGATCGAATCTTCCTAACCGTATATTTTCAATTCCGGTCCAGGCAATCATTACGCCTGATAGAGAGAATACGTTAGAAACTGGGTCTAAATGTCAGGTTCCTTTTATAAAGTTTAGGTTTATGGATCATGTTGTGGTAATATGAAACAAATATGTGATTGTGGGAATGCGGGGCCTATTTCTTGACATGGGATATGTTAGGGTGTAAAAAGGATAAAAAAAAAAGATAACCATTGTCAGTGCAGAGACTCGGAGGAGGGCAGACAAGTTGAAGGGAGTTCCTAGCAACAACCTCATGAAGACGGGCCCTCACATACTGATTCGATGCAACACCCCCTGAGACAACCTACATAAAGCAACACTGATAAAATGGTTTAATTGTATTGCCATAAAACCAAAAAGCATAATGTCAGAATGCCAGCTAGTTGTGAATGATTTTAATCAAATAATGGGTGAAAACTATATGAAACAATACCAAATGTTTTATTGATGGCTCAATCTCTAATGCCCATTGAATAGCTCGTTCACACCTTTCTTCAAGATGCAATACTGCAACCCTCTGTGCAAAGGGTAATTGGAGGAAGATAGGGCAGATAAGAAACTCTGTACAGTAGATGTGGCATGATGGACGGGTTGGGTAACATGTCAAACTTTTAGTATGAGTAGAAACAGGCAAGTTGAGACTCAAGACACTTTTTTTTTCATTTTTCAATTATTTCAAAATTAAGTAGCATGTTAGTTAGGCTAACAAAAATAATCCTATTACAATTTTACCCTGTTTGACCCATTTCCCTTTGAGCTAAACTTCTTTTTCATTTGACCTGTTTAAAATTATACACAAGCCAAATCGACCCGTTTATAACAAATGGGTCAAAATTGCCAGGTGTGATGGAGACTGATTCATGCATCATCCTTTGTCACCTGAAATGAGGCTGCAATATCAGCTCGTAGGCATTGATCCTCAATACTTGCGGAAGAGAAGGGGATCCCAGCATCACTGCAAGAAAGATTATGTGTATCATAACTTATGGAAAGTTTGGCTAATATAAAGACAATTATTCAGCACTTCATAAACATTTATGTTTATTCTCAAGGGTGATCAATTGTTGGTAATAAATTAGCTTAGGGTAAATAATTAAAATTTTAAATGGTTGCATACATATTTTTGGATTCAATTGCAAGCTTCACTTGAGTCTTCAGGCCAGCATACGAGAAATTGCAATCTTTATGTTGTTTCATTGGAACCTGAATCATGGAAGCAAAAATATAATACAAATAAATCCCAAGGAATTGATGTGCATACTCTACATGCTTCCCTCAGACATAACTTACAGAAAACTTTACAGACTGAGCATCACCCTGGCGAGCAAGCTCCTCTATGGCGGGCCCACCACTCCTCCTCAAGTCAAGGCCAAGCCACTTTGCTGACTTGTCATATGCCTCACCAATTGCATCATCAATGGTGGTCCCGAGTTGTAAGTAATGACCAAGATCACGTGCAAGCACTAGAAGGTTATGCCCTCCTTAAACGCAAAATAAGACCAGAGAATATGAGTGGGAGTTTAAGTTGAGCAATGAAATTTGTAGCAGATAGTATATTGGGTCAAAACAACACTATTTGTCAAAAAATTGAAAATTTCGCTTATCTAACTAATGTAATATATGGCTAGGAAAAAGTAATATACCAATAATAATCTTTTAGCCACTAAAAATACACTTTGAGCGACTTTCGATAATTCGATCTGTTTGAGATGTTTCCTTCTAAGCTAGTTTTTCTATTCTAACTAAACTAACCCACTCATAAGTATCCTGATCAATGTTTCCACCTCTATCTCTAACAACGTCAAGTGTTTATTATATAAAAAGTCAAACAATTTTAACTAATGGAGATGACTGGTTTCAAAAATAAAAGAATATAATTTCAACTGCCCAAAACCTAAAATAAAAGAACACGGTTGAGTAATAATTGCATTTGGCAATTTGGAACTAACAAAACAAAAAAAGAAAATAAGGAACACATGATGAATGCCCAAATTACTTAGTATGTAACTTGAAATGCTTCACCTGGTTAAAAACTTTATTAAAATAACTTCAATATTTTCAGAAGTATGGAAAAAAGAGCATGTACAACAGAACATAGGCAGAGGCACAAAACAGGAACCTAGAAGACAACCTCTGGAGGCACCATATAATAAAAATTCAATTAGGTAAACTCTTTTGATTCCCAAAATATATCTGTTATCTTACCATTGAATCTCTCTTATATCATTGAGTCATCCCACCCACTCCATGCACTCCTTATGATATAACTATATAAGTAACAGAAGATGTTTCGGAATCTATTTATTGTTTATTTGTTTGACATTTCTTACGTTTTATCTTCATATTCAAGAAGGATGACGGTTTTAGAGGCATGACACTAAGGTATGCCTGCATTTGGATGCTTCATTTCTTGTTTGTCTATTTAGAATCAAAAGGCCCATACTGACAGAAAGCAATGAAAAAATAATCCATCTTATTTAATTGTAAAAGTTCTTTGGAATGTACAGCATGGCAATTCAGAGTGGTTGCATACCTAGTGAAGTGATAGAAAGTAGCATGAAAGTCTGAAATATTGGTTTATGCAAGAGCCAGGTTCCAAACCATTCATAATCCTAGCATAGTAGCATACAGTTCTTTATCTAAATTTTCGAGCTTAATAACTAATAGGTTAAAAATCCGTTTAATACACCAATTGAATAAAGGAAATATTAAATAGTGAAGGGGTGAATTAAGAAAAATAGAGTATTGAATATGAAAAATATTTTATATTACATGAGGAAGAAATAGAATATGAAGAGGTGAAATAAAGGCAAGCGAGAAACAAATTTTGGGCTCACAAAATTGTGGCATGTGGCACAATGCATTGCTTATTTACCAAGTACAGATTTCTCTTCAGTATTAATATCCAGAAATTAAGGCTTCTGTGAGATGAGAAGTACAAATTTGGATGTATTTACAGGTCTGTTCCATTCAACATGTTGGGTAATTAATTACACAATATTCCTTTATGTTTATAGGCTTGATCTGGAAGATTTTACTGTAATTTGTATGTTTCAACTGAAATGGTTGTTAGTACATGATTATACCTGAAATAAGAAGAGCCATGAAAGGAAACTGCAAATCTCTGTCGCATAACCTAATATAGAAAAAGAAAGAGAAAATCATTTGATGTACCTTTTGAGCACACCCCGCAAGAATGTCAAGAAGCACAAGCATGTCAAGTTCATAATTCTTATCAAAACATGATTGGGCCAGACAATAAGAAAACAACACAATTTTATGGGGCCTGTTGGTAGTCAACTTTAAGGAGATTGAGCTACCTTTCAAGAAATTAGCGATATAGAAGATTATGAGACGGTGACAAGAACATGATGAGGATGTTTCACTTGTAAAAGATCAATATTATTTAATTTAACAATCTCAAAAAAGTTGACTAAACTATGTGGGTGTTTCTAGTGGTGAAAGTGGAACATCCAGATTAATAAAGTTAGGTTGTTTCAAAAGTAGGAAACACATAATTATGAGAATAGAAGACAATATGTGCAACACTCTTTTTCAGCATGTTTTTCTGTCTTGCTTTCTATACCAGGTGGATCTAGATTACCCTGTTTTAACTATGACTAACATAATACATGCTTACTTTACCAAAAGATGCAAAAAACATAATGGAGAATGATAAGATAAACAAAGTGACACTTTTGTTTACTTGTAACTTATGAAATTATTAGAATAAACGAATAAAAACTAGTCAAAAGTCAAAACAAAGCAGATAAACAAAAAAGCAAACGAAGCAAATCAATAAAGACAAGAATCAAATCTTCCTAGAAAGTTGAGTGTGTTGATCTCATATTCAAGAATTGAAATTTTATTGATAAATTGTACCTAGCTACTAATGTATGAGCTTCCATGTGATGCACACCCACAATAGGCAACTGGTAAATAGCAGCAATTTTCCGAGCTTTCTGCACACCAACTACCAATAACATGCCATAGAAACAAAGTCAACCAAAACAGAAAAGGAATAATAGAGAAAAATAGAGTCAAAACAAGAATTGATAAAAAAGGGTGTAGCCGGCGCTTGACTTAGCTCCCGCTTAGCGCAAGGGCCGGGGAGGGGCCAAATCGCTTTGCGATTTAATATATGCAGCCTTACCCTACACATTTGTGAAAGAGGTTGTTTCCACGGCTTAAACCCGTGACCTCAAGGACACAAAGCAAACAACCTTACCAGTTGCTCTAAGGCCCGCCCTCAAAAAACAAGAATTGATGATAATTGATAAATAATTAGCCAAAAAAGAAATAGAAGTGGAAAAAAATCAATCATACCTCTTAGACACAGGCTTAGCCCAGGACCAATAGTAACTGCAACTGCAGAGAGATCTGCCTCAGTCAAGTTAGCCTTATCAAGTGCATCCTGTACTACCTAAAGGCAAAGCAGAAAAGAACATAAGTTTCAGTAAAATTTGGCTCATAAAGAATTAAACAACACAACCACTATATTGGTTAAGATTATTGATAATGATTTTTTGCTTCTGCTAAACTGTCTTTAGCATTTATGTGATGCATTTTGATAGAAAATCAGTATGACATACATATATAAGTTTAACAGTGTAGACATCTTAATTAATTTAAATAAAGAATAATGCTGATGATATATTAAACATTATGCATAGATTGGTAACTTACAGAAGAAAATATTAAAAGTAAAAGATAAAGGCCAATTAGAAGATGTCATACCTGATCAATCACCTGGGAATGAGCTTCTTCTGCCATTTTAGGAGCTACTCCTCCATACCGTGCAAGCAGCTCTGCCTTAGTGAACATGTATTATAATTACAAGCAGGTGAAAATTAAAAGATTTTGCATTTCATGATTAGAAAGAAAAAACATGGTTTCATATGTGGCACAAAGGACCACAAATGCGAATTAGGGTAATGGCACACACTAATCTGACAGTGGGATGATCTCTTAATGTTTGAGAAATGAAATTCCCATGTACACTTGAATCCATGTTTGATTCATTTTCTTGCCTTATTATTCTTTTAACTGGTAGCATCTCATAACAATTGGCAGTTACAAAACTATATTTATTATCACCATGAAGTATTGGCGCATTGTTCATCTTACATTCATTGTATAACACTGTATTATTACAACAGTTCCAACCTTCATTGAACTCAACCAATCTCCTCATAAGGCTTAAAATAAAAGACAATGTCTCATCAGCTACTAACAATCTTTGTTTCCAAGATACTAATTAGCAAATATATATTAAATCTCCATGAATTTCCATTTTTCCCAATCTAAATCAAGTCTTATAAAGAAACTTTGGCTCAAATTTTTCTGTTCCCGATCAAAACCCAATTATCCCGAGTAAAATAAAAGTCCTCTTTTTATTTTGAAAGAACTATAACTTGTCAATCCAAGACCCTTCCTTCTTTAGTTTTGCTATCTCCTATGTGTTTTTTTCTATTTTCTTCTAGTAGTCAAATGAAGTTTAACATCTTTTTGCATGAACAATAACAGATTTATCAGGCATTCAGGCTTTAAAATCGACCTAGCAATACGAAACCGAAACAAAATATGAATTCAATTCATACTCATTAACAATGAACACGTAAGTTCCAAATCATTCCATGTATCGGCTGTTACGAACCAATAAGAAACTGGAAAAACAGCACATGATCATTTAAAAACCTATTTACATATTTACCTGAGAAGATACAACTTGGCTAAGGATTTCACCATCACTTCTAACCTGAAACCAACACCAAACACAAAACAAGAACATCATTCTACTTAATTAGGTATTTTAATAGCATAAAAGCAGCTCCTGCTTGCTACAAGTATATGATTGATTAACTTACAACAGCTGCAGCCGTGTCATCGCAGCTTGTTTCGATCCCCAAAACAACCAAATTATCGTTGAAAACGAGATTTGCACCAAGGTTTTTCGAACAATTCGAAGTATAGGACTTGAAATTAGCGGGTGAAATTGAAGATTTGAACATTCTAAAACGATATAACGATTTTTGTTGTCTTAGATTACATGAAAATGCTCTGAAAACTCTGATTGTATGCTGATTATGTGATAATTCTGCCAAAATATTTAAGCGGGAAATTGTAGATGTAAGGATCGGTCCCAAGGTCGCCATTGTTGTGTCTGTGCTTTGTGGGTGCGGTGGTGGTGGTGTGTGACTGTGTGTGAAACGTATTTTGCTCCCTTTCTGGTTGGGCTTTCAATGGGCCGACCCATTTAATAAAGTTATCAGATCATGGTCGAAACTCGAAAGTCGAAACTAGATCCGAACCTTATTTTATAATGTTACTACTATAATAAACGAAAATGTTTTTTTTTTTGTCACTTTTCATGTTTTTAGAATAATAATGTCACATATCATCTTATTTTTATTTAATTTAATTCTCATTTTTAATAAATAATTATATCATCTCTCCTACTAAATAATTATAATATTAATCATATTATTTACCCTTTTCATATTAAGAATTAAAAATTGTTTTAAATAAATTAAAATTCAATTTTTATTAAAAATACGTACTTTTTTTAAAAATTAGAATTTTCTTATAAATAAGAATTTTTTAAAATCGTTATTTTTAGGAAATTAACAATTTTATAATATTAATCATATTATTTACTTTTTTCATATTAAGAATTAAAATAGTTTTAAATAAATTAAAATTAAAATTTTATTAATAAATATGCACTATTTTTCTAAAAATTAGAATTTTCTTATCAATAAGAAAATTTGAAAATTGTTATTTTTAGAAAATTAAAAATTTTGTAAATTTTCTTGAAAGATGATTTTTTAAAAATGAAATTAACTATAAAACTAAACAATATGATTTTTATAAACAAAATATTTAAAAATGATTTTTTTAAAAACCAAAAGTTTTAAATAAATGATAGGAAAAACTATACATTTGACATAAAAAACTATAAAAAGTTTTCAACGTAATAGTTTACAAATCTTAGCTATACATTACATAAAATCTTTGTCTATACTTACTCTAATCATTCTATATCAAAATATTGTTTTGTAATTCTTAAGTTTTTATCACTAACTATTTAATATTTTATGATTAATCCGTATAATACACGGGTTAATAACCTAGTATATAATAGAGTAAATTACCGAGATGGTCCATGTGGTTTGTTGTAGTTCACTTTTGGTCCCTAATTCCTAGGTTTAATAAATTACCAATATGATACCTAACTTCTGACATTTCTAACGCATATAGTCCTTATGTGAGGGTAGTTTAGTCAATTATGTGAGGGTAATTTGGTCAATTATGTGAGTGTAATTTGGTGACCTAAGGACTATATGTGTTACTAATGTCAGAAGTTAGGATATTGGTAATTTATTAAATATAGGAACCAATAGTGAAACTGATTTTATAATATATGATATTATAATAATATCATAGGGAAAATGTCATACAAATATAACCAACTTTCAGCTTTGTTCCACTTAGGTCACTCATACTTTTTTTTGTTCCGATTAAGTCACTCATCATTTTTTTTGTTCTAATTAAGTCACTCGTTGTGACACCCACGTCACTTTATGTCCCATCCAGACATTTTAAAACATTATTTAATCAACTACATTTAGGTCCCAGCAAAAACTTTCGTGTTTTACACATCTATAAACATACTACTTGCTAACACATTTTTAAAACAAGGTTTAAGTATGTTTACAAACTCCACAAAATATTTATTACACAAAAGTTCACACAAGTTTGGTTATTAAGTTTAAAACCATCATACGAGCCTTCATGTTCGATTCCGATCACCATCACCGCTCACCCGACTCTTTAGTACCTGTAAACACCACATTTAAATTCACCATTAGTTCATTAGAACTAAGTAAGATTACCCCACTATTTCCTCAAGTGTATTCCATACCACCATATGGATACACTAATGATGTTTCAAATATAATTTGATAACATTATTCAATCGCATACAACACGATTTACTAACGGGTCGTTTTCACCCAACATCTTGTAAATCTCTCATTCATGCGTAATCATTTTAATTTAACACAACACATATGTGCACACAAAACTCCAGTTGTGCATCATATTTCTCAAAAGTCAAACTTAAACTGTTTGACTATTGAAATTAGATGTTTACACTCTTGTAAATCATCTTGTGTTCACACACCTTGTGAATCTATTACATTAGATTTGCATGTCTTATGTTCACATATCTTGTGAATCGAAGCATGCATATTACCAATTTAATGTCTACACTCTTGTAGATCATAACCTCCAAATTATGATGGTTGTTTACACTCTTGTAAATCAACTTAATCATTATTACTAGTTAAATGTTCACACACCTTGTAAATCATTAAATTACAATAATCATACTAACCATATCCATTTATATCAAATTCAATCAAAACAATAAATCACATATATGCTAAATGCGCAAATACTTGTAGTGTGGACTCACCCAATCCTACAACTACAAGTTCAATTAAACGGGTAACTTACCTCTATCTGCAAAGAATCCTCCTTGATTATCCTCTCGATTAAAATCTCGTTTTCCTGTTAAACTCTATACGAGTCAATATATGTTTATATCTATTCAACCTTTTATTTGAAATATTTATATATAAATATTTGCATGAATATATATATACACACAATATATGTATATATATATTTCACATACTATACACATCCGACCCGTTCGAATTTGTTTACCATAATTATCATATTTTTGTATGATTACTCATACTGATCATCTTTCACCCAACCTTTAGGTTTCAATCTTTTTAGGATAATCGGAATTTTAAGTTTATACTAATTTGATCAAATTAACACATTTGACCAATTTAGGTTAAACTCATATTAATCTCATCATATGAGTTTTTTTTTTACAACTACAACATCTCAATTTCACCTCTATACATATTTTCAAATTTAGACAATAACAAAATCATATTTTTCTTAATCACCCCAAATGAGTTATTTTTCTCAACGCACTCTTATGAACCCTAACTTGGTTTATTTGCAAACATCATGATCCATACAAAGGGATGTTTAAAACATACCAAAACAACTATACACAAGTTTAGGATTACATAACTACTCGAAACTTAACCCAATGTCACGTTTCTTGACTCCTAATTCATAACCCCCATCAAATCATTCTATAGTGATTCGAAAATGAGAAAAAACGTGATTACCTCGAGTAGTTCACGACCTAGTCTCGCGATCTAAGATTAGAATTTAGGATCGTTGCTTGATTTCTCGCCTCCTTCCTGCTCGTCTTGCGTGAGCTTCTCCCTTTCACGATCTCTATGTAATTTTTTTTTTGTTTTGAGTTGCCGCCTCCCACCATATTTATCTATATGTTGTTTTTATTTATTTATTTATTTATGGTTTGATTGCCGCATCCCACGTATATATCTATATCTTTGTTTTTTTTTCAGCCACACAATCACACACATATAGATATTTAATTTTTATTATTATTATTTTTTTAGTGATTATCCACCACCACATACATATATTGATTTATTTTTATTATTTCTATTTATTATATTGAACTCGCATACTTAGATTAGGATGTTACACTCGTACTTTTTTTTGTTCCGATTAGGTAACTTTACTTTAAAATAGTGTTCTAATTACAAACATTTTACTTATAATATGAGTGACCTAATTGAAACAAAATTAAAATTAAAAGTAAAGTGACCTAATCGGAACAAAAAAAAGTATGAGTGACTTAATCGGAACAAAAAAAAGCACGAGTGACTTAATCGGAACAAAAAATTGTAACGAACGGTTTTAGACGGTCACAAGCATTCTTTTTATATCACGAAACGAGGCTCTGATTTCAAGATACACTGAGTCGAATATAGCGTTAAATAAGAGATCAGATATTTTGAACTCTTCAGGTATTGAAATTATAACCATGGAAAGAGCTCGAAAAATCGTGAACGTGGGCGAAAACGGCGCATAAAACGGAGTTCGTATGCTCCCGGAATCGCGAAAACAAAATCGGAATCTGACTAAGGTAGCGGAGGTACGCCAAGGACCCTTTTTCCATCCTTGGCGGTACGCGACAGACCCAGATGACTTAAAAATCTGATCTGCTCGATCAGAATTCATTATGGGTCAAATATACTCGATTTTCAGGCGATTTAGGGTGATTTTCTACCATCTAATCAGTGTTTTGAAGCCATCCAGACATACGGATCGAGCTAGTGATCGTTTCTACAACTCTTGATCATCGTCTTCATCCGAAAAATCCGTTCAAAAGGGTAACGATTCGATCTCTCTTACTGATTTGATAGTATATGGATTAGATATGGTATTATAATAGTTATGGGTGTTGATTATTGCGTAGATGACGGCTATGAATAATTAGAAACGAAGAACTCGACAGTTTAACAGTGAAATCTTGGTTTTGATCCATTATAATGTCCGGTTGTCATGAAATCCATATTATTAAGTATGATAACTAGTAGGATGATAAAATCATGATTATGATGGAGTTGGATCATTCTTTCTAATGATCAATCCGATTCAAATGCTTGATTAAATGTTGAGATTTGAAAGTTAACAATTTTGGCATAAATATGCTAATTATAGGTGACAACTTGACTTCTAAATACCACATAGTAATGAATGAGATTCAAATGCGTTTTGAATCAGTATTTATGGGTGTTTGGTGTATTGAAACTAGTTGTATACGTGTGATTTGCAACTAGGTGTTGGTGGTGGAAGTCAAAAGATAAGTTACAAAATATGAAATTTTGATAACTTGAATATGACTAAGAACATGTGTAGATTAGTTTCTACACGTGAGTTGTGTGAAAAAAGCCTCAATGAGGATTTGATTAAATATGAAAAGTAAAACAGGTCAAATGAATTAGATTACATAAATAACACAAGTTGTGTGTTCATGTTGTTAAATCTGGTTATATGTGAATATATAATAGGAAGAGGAGGTGAATCTAGTTCTAAAAGGCCTGGAAAAGAATTGGAGATTGTTGATAGCATATATGTGATTTGTTGTCTTGAATGAATTTGATTTGAATGGTTATGGTTGGTGTGGTTATTGTAGTTGAATGATTTACAAGGTGTGTGAACATTCAACTAGTGATAATGATTGAGTTGATCTACAAGAGTGTAAACAACCAACATAATGTGGAGGTTATGATCTACAAAAGTGTAGACATTAAATTGGTAATATGCATGCTTCGATTCACAAGGTGTGTAAACATAAGACTTGCAAATCCAATGTAATAGATTCATAAGGTGTGTGAACAAAAGATGATCTACAAGAGTGTAGACA
The DNA here is from genome assembly GCA_009363875.1 of Mikania micrantha. NCBI lineage: Eukaryota > Viridiplantae > Streptophyta > Magnoliopsida > Asterales > Asteraceae > Mikania > Mikania micrantha. The sequence goes on along the minus strand of CM018689.1, from coordinate 48,192,290 downwards.
TCCAATTTCAAGAGTCAAATTGTTTAAATTTGACTTTTGGGAATTATGATGCACAACTGGAGTTTTGTGTGCACATATATGATGTGTTAAATTATAATGATTGTGCATGAATGGGAGATTACGGAATGTTGGGTGAAAACAACCCGTTAGTAAATCGTGTTGTATGCGATTGAATAATGTTACCAAATTATATTTGGATCATCATCAGTGTATCTATATAGTGTTATGGAATATACTTGAGAAAATAACGGGATAATCTTACTTAGTTCTAATGAACTAATGGTGAATTTAAATGTGGTGTTTACAGGTACTAAAGAGTCGGGTGAGCGGTGATGGTGATTGGAAATTGAACATGAAGGCTCGGAGGTGGTTTTAAACTTAAGAACCAAACTTGTGTGAAAATTTTGTGTAATAAATGTTTTGTGGAGTTTGTAAACATACTTAAACTTTGTTTTAACATGTGTTAGTAAATAGTAAGTTTGTAGATATGTAAAACACAAAAGTTTTTACTGGGACCAATACGTAGTTTGTTAAATAATGTTATAAAATGTCCGGAGGGGACATAAAGTGCCAGGGGTGTCACAAAAAAATATGAGTGACCTAATTGGAACAAAGCTGAAAGTTTGTTACATTTTTATAAAGTTACCCCTAATATCATATATGGGTGGTTAAACGTAAATGGTTTGGTAGACACGAAGATCATGTAACAAGTTTAAATAAATAAAGTATTTACTTTAATATAAATATTTATTATTTTTTCTAAATAATTATTTTCTATAGGGATGTAAACAACCGAACAACACATTTATCTATAAGGTAATGTTATTTTTTAAAAATCTTTCTTATGATAAAAAAGATAAAGAATGATCTTTAGCAACTCATAAACTCAATAAAGCGAACCTTAGTTGAACTCATTTCAGAGACGTTGGAATCGGCTCGTTAAAATCCTAAATCTAAAATCTAAAACCATATACTTAAATAGTTAAATCCTAAAGCTACGCACTAAAATGTCATGATGAGAAATAAGCTGTAAAACATAAATTTTAAAACTTAAGAGCTAAACACTAAATCTTAAAGCAAAATCGTAGAGTTAATCCCTAAAGTGCAATAACGAGAAGAAAGACACATTGACAAGCAAGAAGATACAAGAGTGAAAAACAAAAATTATAGCACTTAAAAGTTGAACATTGAAAACTAAACCCTAAAAGTCAAATCTTCAATAACAAACCTTATAGTTTAACTATAAAGTTAAACCTTATAGCAAAGTGACAAATATGAAAGGCACAATGATAACGAGTATGAAGACAAAATAAGCTTGAAAACATAAATTATATAACACAAAAGCTAAACTCTAAACGTTAAACCCAAAAACTAAACTCTAAGTGCTAAAATCGTAAAATTCGACAAGCTAGTTTATGAGTGGGTCCTAAAATCTTTCTCAAACCGTTTTTACCATAATCAACTTTTAACAAAAATCCAAACATTTACTAGTATTTTGAACATCTTAATTTTGTGTATACTACCTAACGTATTGTGATGTGGGCTCCCCTTTGTTTGCTATATTATGTTTTTTTAGGTTAAATACACCTACTAGTAATCATTTTAAATTATAAAATAAAACTTATAATCATTTTATTTACATTTTTACGTATGTAACTTTGATTACTTTTATAATAACGTTGTGTATTCATTCGTACGTGTTCTTATACTTAGTTTATTAATTAGATAATTGATTTAGATATAACAATACATTTTATTCATGAGTTTAATTACACGAATGTAGTTCATTATGGGAACTAGGATTATTATGTACGTGTTAAAACTTCGGATGTGTTATGGTGGTGTTGGGCTAAAACTGATTATTTGTGTAATCCTCCTAGTCCTAGCCTAAATATCTTTTAAAATTGTCAATATATCTTAAATATAAAATATGTAGTTCAAATAATAATGTTATATATAACTGAAGATATATACATATACATATATATATATATATAATAGACGTTGGTTTTCATTGTTGTAGGCTATAGAGACGATATTTCGTCTGTATATGTTAGTCGCTATAAGACAAAAGAATCGTCACTATAATTGTCGTTGCAGAAATAATAGCTGAAGCCATATGTCGTCGCAATAGGCTCGTTAATTGGTTTTTTATTTTAATTTTGATGTATTTTTTTAAAAAAAATTGGTTTAGTCGACAACAAATCGTAGCAATAGCTTATAATAATAAAATAATAACAGGTGTATATTTTTAAAATTTTGAAAATTTCCATATTTTTAACATACAACCTGTTAAATAATGCATACAACCTGTTGTGATTAAAATTAAATACTAATACATCCATCCCTAACAAACAAATGTTAAACGAAAAACAAACCAAATACATAACAATTGCACATTTGTATGAATACAAATATCCGAAAAATTAAATCAGCTCATAATTCAATATTTCTTCTTCTTCTTCTTCTTTTTTTGTGGGGCGATCGATACACTGAGGCGTCGTCTTGGTTTTGTATTGAAAATGGGAGTTTGTGCGAATTGTTGGGCATATAAAATCTATAGTGACATGTCATCGTCATACACCTTAACTAGGAGTGTTCATCGGGTCGGATAACGAGTTATTCAGGCTGGGAAAATTTTTTTGGTCTATCCGAGACCCGACCCGAAATTCAAAATATATTATCCGACCCGAAAAATCAAATAACCCGAAAAACCCAAATTCGTTCATCCGAATAACCCGAACAACCCTGTTTTTTCGGATATCCGACCCGGAAAAACCAGTTTTTGCAAATCCGAAATCCGACCCGAATCTAAAATCATATTATCCGACCCGAAAAACCCGAAATTGATTTCGGATACAGTTTTTTCGGGTTTCGGATACGATTCGGATTTCGAATTTTTTCGGGTTTCGGATATTTTGAACACCCCTAACCTTAACGATGTTGTTTTAATTGGGGCAAATAAATAATAGTTTAATATTTTGTGAGCTCTATATCGACAACTTGTCATCATATATTGTACGTGTAATTTACTTTTTTTTTTCTAAATTTCTTTTTTTATTGTCTTATTAATAAAGAATAAAAGAAGTGAAAATACAATTATTTATCTATAGCGATGACATGTAATTGCTATTGTAAATTCGATAGAAGGCAATATTTTGGTTAGAGCTTATCATTTTCCACTTGATCTATAATGACGACAAGTCGCTGCTATAGACTAAAAATTCAAAATAAACTCTTGAGCTCTACAACAACCACATGTCAAAGTTGTTGATCAACATATAGAAACGATCTTATAATGTGTCTTTATAGTTGTCGTCTCCTATGTCTTTTTTTTTTTTTTGTAGTGGTAGTATAGGAACCTTAAACATGTTTAAGAAATTGAAACTAGATAACATATTAATGTTGAAAGCCAAATTTAAACTAATAATTAAGATGATTAATTATTTTAACTTGGTTACAAAATTTATATCCTATACAAAATTACAAATAAAATGGCAAACATGTGAATGTGATTAGCAGACAAGCAAAGCATGCATGAGTATACCAAACTAATGATCATTTTTTTCATAAGTCTCCTCTACAACTATGAAAACATAAATTTAACTTTTAGAGTTTTAATTTTTCCATTATTTTAAACTAAATTTTCAAAATCCAACTCATGAATATTACCTTCCTTGCAAAGAAAAAAGATACAGAATTAGTTGACTGGGCCAACTGCATCATTTAAATTAATTAATTTTTGTGTGTGTATATAACTAGGGGTGTTCAAAAAAATCCGTATCCGAATCCGAAATATCTGAAAAAATCGGATATCCGGAAGTTCGGATTCGGATACATGTTTTGAAAATTTTCGGATAGTTCGGATATCCGATATCCGAAATAGTTTTTTTTCGGATATTCGGATACTTTTTTCGGATAATTTTTCGGATATTTCGGATAATTTTCGGATATCAGAATAATTTTCGGATATTTGGATATCCGAAATATATATTTTTTAAATTTTTTATTTTTATTTCTGATTTCGGATATCCGAATCCGAACCCGAAATTTCGGATATCCGATCTTCGGATACTGAAAATCACTATCCGAAATGTTCGGATATCCGAAAATGAACACCCCTATATATAACCATATATAAATAAATAAATAATATTTTAGAACTATCTTACAAATCATTTGAATATATGTTGAAATATATATATATATATATATATATATATATTTATATATCAATTAATGGTCATAACATTTTATTCAACTCGTCATATAAACAAACCGGTTTGTCCTCAAGATTTGGTCTAGTGGTAAAAGGCTCACACTTCCTATTGGAGGTTATGGGTTCAATTCCCAGTATTGTCAAAATTTTGTGAGATATGGCGATGACACGAGACCCGGGCTATCACTTGGCTTTGTGTCCGAGCCAAAAGGGTTTTATGCGGCAAGGTTAAAGCTTTCTACCCGGTTTTTCCCTGGAACTATTGGTTGACGAGTTTTCGACTCCAACCAACTTGGCCCGTCAGGAGGGTTGGGTGGAGCCTCCATGGCAATCGCAGCATGGAATGGAGGAGACTCTCTAATGCCACTGAAAATGCACTGCTACAATTGTAGCATGAGTGTAACACTGAGGTTTCGATACTCAATCACTGCACTCTGAGGCAACGGTCTTGCCGTTGCATCAACCTTCGTTCTAAAAAAAATAAATGACATAGAGCATCACATATATCTTTACACATGGACATATATACCTTGAGAAATTAAGACCATTTTAATAATATAAATATATTTATATATATTATTAAAAATATACACATTCGATCTCCATGCATATATATACACGGAGTGAGTCCCTGTAAACCATTTGGGTCTCCTTTCACACTAAAATGGAGTCAAGAAAAGAATCCAATCAACCATCAACAACAGATCATCTTCCAGTCTTATGCAACAATGATTTGCAGGTACCTATCTCAAAATTGATACACAAACACACACACACACATATACATGATACATACATATATGTATGTATGTATATATGTGTGTGTATTGTGTGTGTGACAGTATGTATAATTGTAATATGTATACATAATTTGATCTATTGTTGGGTTTTTTGTTGTTTTGCAAATTACATTGTGTTTAATTTTTTTCATTTCTATGTGACTTCTGCAATGCCAATAAGAAACTTTGTGTTTCTTGTTTTCTTTTCTTTTTTTTTTAATTCACAACTGACGATGAAAGGATACGTGAGGATAAAATTTTATTATTTTTAAATTTGAATGATTTCAAAAGGAAAAACTTCATGGTTTTGCTTATTTTTTATTTAATTATTTAATTTCTTATCGTTTATATTTGATTCTAAGTATTTTGATGAATTCTGATTACTTAAAAATATTTTACGAGTCAAACGCTCTTTAACTTTCTATCAATTTTCAATTTTATTTGCATATTTATCGATATATGTTTTTCATTGCGATATTTTATTTAATATATGTATGTCACTATTATTGTCATGTGTTTTAGATATTTAAATAGTAAACAGATGATGGTTATCAAATAATAACAAGCATGTTAAAAAAAAAACTAATTAAATAACATGTTTAATATAATATTTTAATTCTTTAATTATGAAACACAGACTGTATCTAGCTAGAAACACAAGCAACCTTTATTAATTGTTTGTAAAAGACAAGAATATTTTATAAAACATTCTCTTAGTTTAAAAAAATGTCACGAACTTGTTCCTTGGATTAATGAATGGAAAAATACATATATAATTACAGATTTAAGATTAATTCACGGGTAAAATTTACTTACTTTATGAAATAATATTTGAAATGTTTTTATATATTGACTCAATTACTAATATTTAGATGGAAAAATTTGAAGCATCACACGTCTATCTAAGCTTATAGTTTATTATAGTCATTTTTTATAATTATATATTATTTATATTATTATTGTTATTTATATCATCATCAATCCAACCATACTAATATATTTTGATGCTAATTCTTAGCTCGATCGCTTATTACAGTACTACTAGGCCGATGTAAGTTCTATATACAATATCTATATTTACAAAATAAATAAATAAATAAATTGTTACTTAAGAAAATAAATTCTCAAACAAACAAATGAGCTTGACCACTTGTTTCTTTTAAGGCATGAAACATGATGAGAATTTGCAAGTCTTGAATTATTTTGTATACCAAAAACAAAAACACTGTTATAATTGTAATTATTTGAAAAACTTTTAAATATTATCTTAAAAGAGGGATTAGGATTTGATAGATAATATATTAACAAACTCAATTGATGCCTAAATTCAAACACATCATATCTATAAGATGATTACATATGATGTTACAAATTACAATATCTCAATAGTTAAATCTTTAAAAAGACAAGATTAGGTAGTAATTAGAAGAAAAAAACGTTGTTGCTTTAAATATATTAGAAGTTAAATTAATATTATGGAATTCATTTTTTAAAGTAATAATGCAATTTTCACTGTGCAATTAGCCTATTTGATATCAATTAATCTGGAGTAATTTAGTAAGAGTATGAGTGTGATATATTTGTCGTTAATAAAAGTAATAATGCAATTATTGAATCCTTAAAAACACAAACTTCATAAATGTTTTGTAATTACTAGCTAGTCTATTGAATTTGACCCAAGAAAAGTAACTAGGAAAAAAGTGAACTCAAATTATTTCTTGAGCCACACCAAAAAAGATAATATACTTTCAACCAACACCATCATATCCATTTCTATTTTTTAAATATTTTTAAGATTTCTTTAAAAAATATAATTTAAATAAATGGTTCACGGTTTTCAAAAGCAATCATACACAATTATTCACATGAAGCACATGAATTATACCATTATACACAAAAAACATACAACAACATATCTAATACCCACTAATATCTCTAAACTACTAGATTTATTAATAGAATACAAAGTTACATACATAATGAAACGAGAGTAAAATTATCTCACATAGAAATGTCACTCCAATGAATGAATAAGAACATTTGGATCAAATTATCAACTGTCACAAGAAAAAAATTCTAACATAAATTGTAACACATAAGGAGTGTTTATAAATAACTAAATCCGAAACATAGTCGGTGGTCGGGTCTAGCGGTTTAACAATCTCTCCTATGGTTTAGAACTTCAAACCAGCCTTGCCATTTATATGTTTTTAATTTTGACATATACATATAAAATGTATATTATGTTGATGAACCATGTTTATTAAAAACTTTTAATACAAGTAAATGATTTTGAGAATTTTTTATTTCAAATTGTCAAATCATCAAGTCACTTACTCCATCCAGTCTGATTTATCATTTCTCGAAACCGTAGTTAGTAGTTTGGCCTAAAGTATTTTATTTCAAATCCAATCAAGCCTTATCATGAACATCTACATAACCTTGATCAAATATTCGATTTATTGGCTTCATTCTTAGTAGTGTTTATTAATTGTAATCGATCAATTATACCATGTAGAACGTTAAAAACATGCTTTTAGACGAATGCACCAGAGACGGATCGTTAGATTGGCATGGAAAACCGGCCGTGAAGAGCAAAACAGGAGGGTGGAAATCTGGCATGCTCTTGCTTGGTACGTTTACGAGCGTTTTTAGGTCCAAAGAGACTCAAACAAAAACCACCATAACTAATAGACTTACTAGTTACATTATGGTGTTTGGTTTGATGCAGTGAATGAAGGATTAGCAACACTTGCATTCACAGGAGTAGAAGTGAATATGGTTTTGTTTTCAAAATCTGTATTGAGACAATCAAATGCAGAAGCAGCCAACATGTTTAGCACTTGGATGGGCAGTGTTTACTTGTTCTCACTTTTGGGTGCTTTCATTAGTGACTCCTATTTGGGAAGATATCTCACTTGTGTCATTTTTCAAGTTATTTTGACTGTTGTAAGTCAACCTTTTTTTTGGGTTTCTAGTTTTTAATAACATACCATTCTTTGACATTAATATTCAGTCCTTCACTAGAATTAGAGGTGGCCAACGTACCCAGAACCGGAACCGGTCGTACCCGAACATGTGGGTACGGGGCGGTTCCAGGTTTTCAGAGAAATTGAAACCGGAACCGGTTCCACCCTTAAACCAGTCAAACCCGAACCGGAACCGGCCAAAACAGGAACCGGTTCTTGACTTTGTTGACCGGAACCGGTTCCGGTTAAAAAAAACTCGGTTTGGCCACCTCTAACTAGAATTACATGGATCTTTAGACGAGTGAATTTTGACCCGTTTAATTATACATGATCATTCTATTTGGGTTACGTTTTATATGAAACGAGTCAGATAAATGAGTAGTTTAATGCATACACCCTTCTAGAAGGTTTTAACAATGATGTATACTATTGTTCTAGTAATTTTGTCTTTTAGATCATATTTACTAAGTTATCTATAACTTTCTTTATAGATAGAAAGTGTTTGCTAGTTAGGTCAACTCCACCTGACCCAACTTAACCTGTTACAACTCAAGCATGTTTAGGGGCTTACTCAACTCATGTATATGTTTTATTTAACTTAAAAATTTCTATCTTTTCATCACAGGGTTTGGTTGCATTATCACTAACAACTCAAGCTTTCATGTTGAAAACCAAAGGTTGTGGTAGAATAGGAGAAGTATGTGATGCTCATTCACCAATTGAAACAGCCATATTCTACATATCAATTTACTTAATTGCCCTTGGAAACGGTGGTGCAGAGCCTGCACTAGCTACATTTGGAGCTGATCAGTTTGATGAAGAAGATCCTGAAGAAAAACAAGCAAAAACAACGTTCTTGAGCTACTTTTATGTCGCTTTAAACCTCGGGTCTTTGATCTCAGAGACGATATTAGTTTACATTGAAACAATGGGAGAGTATGTACTGGCATTTTGGATATCCAGTTTATGTGGTTTTATGGCATTGATGGCGGTTGTGAGCGGGAGTTTTAGATACCGACACTTTAAGCCTTCGGGAAATCCTATATCGCGGTTTTCACAAGTTATTGTGGCTTCTGTGAGGAAGATTAAGCTGCAGTTACCTTCTAATGGAGATGGGTTGTATGAAGATTATTCAAGAGATGATAGTGGAACAAGAAGGATATATCACACTAATGACTTCAGGTAGGTTCATCTTTACTCATACTTTTGTTAAAGATGTAGCAGAAGGGCAAAATGGTAATAAATTGAGCTGCTAAAGTATTGAGGTGATATTTTAACACAATTATTCATGAATGGGTCATTTTAGATTTTCTTTTATCTCCAACAGTTTAAATATAAAAAGTAGCTAAAATATGTCAAATAAGCTGAAAATTTTAATGTGTTCAACTTCCAAATCATGTTATTTATAAGTGTTTTAATTATTTCAGCCCAAAATATAATGTTCTATCAATTCAGCCCCTGTGGTTTAGATAACTAACATTTTTGGCCCCTAACCATAGTTATTTTTTGGGCCAAAACCGTTATAATTGTTAAGTTTGAGGGGTTAAAACCGATAGTTGTCTAAACCACAGGGGCCAAAAACGTAATTTACTCCTATCATAATAATACTCCTTTTGTATCATAATTGCAGCATCAGCTATCTACAATACTTTTAAATGTATACAAAACATTTGTGAGCCAAACTGACCAAACCTGTTTTGACCCTCCTAAAGTATGGCCCTGTTTCACCAAACCCATTTTGACCCGTCTGAGTTTGACACTTGTGTTACAGGTTTTTTGATCGCGCATCAATCATGACCCCTGATGACAGTGATAACCCACATCCGTGGAGAATATGCACCGTCACTCAAGTCGAAGAAGTAAAATGTGTCCTAAGACTACTCCCAATATGGTTATGTACCATATTATCCTCTGTAGTATTCATCCAAATGATTTCACTTTTTGTGGAGCAAGGGGCAGCCATGAACCGAAAAATCTCAAACTTCCACATCCCACCCGCAAGCATGACCGTTTTCGACATAATAAGCACATCAGCCTTCATCATCTGCTATGACAGGCTCATTCTCCCACTATACGTCAAAATAACCAAAAAAAAGCCCAACCTGCCCACCGAGCTACAAAGAATGGGCATCGGGCTAGCTATTGCAACAGCAGCAATCATCACAGCCGGTGTAGTGGAGCATCACAGGCTAAAGTATGCTAGTGAAGGACCGAAAGAAACAAGCTCTTTGAGCATATTTTGGCAAACACCACAGTATGTGTTGGTGGGAATTGCTGAGGCTTTTACTTATGTGGCCCAATGGGAGTTTTTTGCAGACCAAGTTCCTGATAAGTTGAAAAGTATTGGGCTTGGGTTGTCTATGTGTTCCTCAGCTATGGGAAGTTACACCAGCAGTGTTATACTGTCAGTTGTTATGAAGATTACATCAAAAAACGGGAAGCCTGGATGGGTCCCGGCAAACTTGAATGACGGGCATTTGGATCGGTTTTTCTTTCTTTGTGCAGCATTGACTGCTCTTAATCTTGTGTTTTTTGTTTCTTGTGCTAAGAGGTATAAGAATATAGTTGTGGAGAGAAGAGATGAAGCTAGGGAAATGGATTAGATGGCTATGGTTCTTGATGTGATAAGAAACAAAGTGAAAGATAAATATAACTTTTATTATATAATTTATTATCTTTGATAAAATTCAAATTTATTGACCAAGCAGTAAAATGGGCTCATCAGTTGTTGCAAAATGATCAAACAGGAAAACTGGTTTCATGAATTTAAAATCTTTTTTCTTTTATTTTGATATTTTAGCGGTCAACTCTCTTACCAATTTAGCAGCAACCATGGCAGTCATACCATCAACAGTATCACGTTGTGGATTGAACTCGACCACATCAGCAGCAACCACATCGGCTTGAAGATTGTGGAGAATGTTGAGAACGTCTCTGAACGACAGACCACCTGGCTCGATATGGGAAACACCAGGAGCAAATGCAGGGTCAAGACAGTCAACATCTATTGATATATAAACTCCCTTAACACCCTCTCCAAGTTTCTGGAACAAGAGTAAACAAATTTGAGTTAGGTGATTATAAATGATACCATGTTTAGGGACGACAATTCCTAACATAACTCGAACACGAAAAGAAAATAATCAGGTTTTGGGTTAGCAATTATAACTTGTTTAAAAAGCAGATCGTGCTTGCTTGACCTAATATCCTGTTTAAGGTTTCAAATTTAATTTTTTTATTTTTTCCTTTCTAGAAATGAATATTTAATTACTTTTGTTTCATAATTAAATCCGTCAAGTTGACACAATTGACACCCTTACCTGTGTTCTTGGCAAAAGTAAAGGTGGTAAGATATGCGGTCTAGGTAAAGGCTGAAATGGGTCAAGGTCGAACAGGGAAAATGGGTTGGGTTGACCCACAAACACTTTTGTGTCCCTTTTTAAAATATATTTTAAAGAAAATTAACATCTTAATCATGATTACATACACTATATTATTACATTAGTAATTAAAATCTTTTAAAAGAAAACTTTTTATCAAGAATAATGCTTGGCAATTTCAAGTTTCAACCAGTTTGTTTGACCCGTTTCAACATAAGTTTTAATTGACTGTTTGGCAATGTGAAAATGTTTTTGGAATATTTCTGAAAACACGAAATCTATTGAAAGTACGTGGGCACACACGGTGACAGCTACACACACACAAGAAGTGGGAGAGAGAAAAAGACCAGATTCTCAAGAAAGGGACGATCTTTTGAAAACTTGCACATTTCATATTGCTCCACCCCAAATCGTTTTCCTTGCTCGCGTCCTTCGCTTGTTATTGATCGAATGCCAACCTGCAGAAGAAAAAGAGAATTCATAAATTCCATCATATTGAAATAACATAAAATGCTTTCCAAAAGATCTATGAATAATGGTCAAGAAATGTCAATTCTTTCATTGTTATTTAACAATAGAACCCAAGTAAAAAAGAACAAACTTTTTATGTTAATCTACAAGCTACATGTTATACTTCAGACAAATGGCATACATAATGAATGTGCGTATGATTACTTTCTACTCTTGCTGACCTCATTTGGTTAGGTATCATCCTTTTTGCAGGTGGCAAATTGGCCAGGTCGAAAGAATGGGTAATGGACTAAAAAGGTTATCTTGGTATGGGTCAGGTCAACATAAACCAAGGCACCTTTTGTTAAATATTAGTGAGTAAAGTATAATCACAAATATTTTATTAATTCAATAGTACTTGATTTTTTCCAATAAAATGATTAAGGAGGTTTTAACTTTTATACATTAAACCTACACTTAGGGTGACTTTTTGAGCAGGTCTTTTTTAGCTATTTTTTATATTTACGCATTTGAACCGTTAGGAATATAAAATAGCACAAATCAACTCACTTAAAAATAACTTGATTTAGTGGCGGAGCTTGAATAGTTTTATAAGAGGGGAGGGAGAGGCAAAATTTTTAAAGCAGAGGCCGAAATCAACACCTATAAAAAAAATTTAACTTATCGACCGAAAAATTTAACACCCCTTGATTGGATTTAAATTGCCACCTCTAATCTTTTTTCATTAATCATTAACATCTGGATCAGTGATTGAGTGGATCATATTGTAAAGAAAAACACAGTGAAAAAGTAGTACCTGCAATAGACGTCGAGCATACCCACCCTCCATAATTCGGGCAAAAGAAGATGCGTGTGAATACTTGTTTCCTTCAAAACAATCATAGATATCAGGATGTGCATCAAGGTGCAGTACATCCACAGGTCCTCCAAGCTTCTCAGACACGGCTCTTACTACAGGATATGATATTGAATGATCCCCCCCTAAAACTAAAGGCCTCAGTGGATCCTGTAAAAAAACGCATTCCCAAATATGGAATAAATTTTAAAACATATTCAGATACAATTTTTATGTTTGTGTGAAATTAGCATGGTTGATTATTGGCAAATATTTTTCTACCGAAATTTTGAGGTAACTTACTTCTTCCATCACTAGTTTGACTGACTCACTGATGATATTCATCAATCTGTCATCATCTATTCCACAATCTCGAAGCTCTTGAACAGGAACATCACCTACATCTGTTAATACTCTTGGGTCATCCAACTGCTTACCTGCATTCAATGACTTGATTAATAACTTAATTTATGTTTTTAGAACAAAAAGACACGTCACAACAAACATAGTTAGAGTAACTGTGCAGGTAAATCAGCTTTTCAGGAAACTTTAAGATGCAAACTATATAAATATTAGTATAAAGTTTTGCAGAAAATCACTTTAAATGTTGTATGAAATTGAATTCACTTTGGTGGCCGAGGGTCCCATCTAAAACAGCCTCTCTATCATCTTGTGATAGAGGAAATATTAACCTTAGCTCACCCTCCCTAGGCCCTACCAATAACTTGCTATGGGTGGGATTTTACTAGGTAAGTTTGTTTGTTTGCTTATGAAATTCACTTTGGGCTAGTTTCAATCCATTTGGTCCCTTCCATTGTAACTAAAGTACTAAACCTATGGATTTGGCCCATTTGAACCGATAGAGATGATATATAACTCATGTTGAGCCATGAGTGCTAAATGGACTGAAAATGTCAACTGTATATTATAAATATTTTAATAGTGCTGGCTGGTATCCTAAAGGTTCAAAGCATGAACTATATATTTACCTTAAAAGGACAAGAAGAAAGTCATAGATCTAAAGAATGTTACAGTGCTATCAAATTAGCTAACCGCTAACCGACTTAAAGTTAATCACTTAAACATATCTTGAGAGAGTTATAGGCGTAGACAAGGTAAACAACTATCAAAAGAATTAGCATGCATAAGCAATAAACCAATAATATTTCTATCTCCAAAAATACCACAAGTTATCTCATACCTTCCTCCGTTGTAGAATTTGTGCTTCCACACCAGATGGCCTCTCGTATCCTTGGTGGAGCAAATGCTGGACCTTGGAGAAATGATGAATTATGTCCAAGAGGAACTCCAAGAAGAGATGATGAAGCTTTAGCACCACCCAATGCCCGCACTAGCTCTCCCTTTAAAATATATTAAATAAAAAGGGTGTACCATGGAAGTTAAAGATTTGGCTACATTTTAATTGAAGATAGAATCTATCTTGCTTCTTAAATTTATAACATTACCAATTTCGTAGCATAAGAGCCTGAAGAATGATCAACCACAAGAATCTGGGCCTGTTTGGTAGTCTTTTAATGGTTCATAACATCTGAATGGTTAAGAGGTTACCTTTTAATGTTACCTCTTAACCATTCAGACATAAGGTTAAATCTTAACCATTCAGAGGCTATGAACCATTAAGAAGCTACCAAACAACCCCTCCATTATGTCAATAATTTTCACTCCTCAAAAAGCATTCTAGCTTGGTTTTTTTTTTTTTACTAAACTAGTTCAATCAACATTCATCTCATAACCAAACTTCTTGAGGAGTTGGATATTCAAATTTTACATGAAAAGTATGAAATTTTAAGCCCCTTCATATTTTAGCATGACAGACATGTATGCATAATGAGATCTGGATATACCTTAAGTTTTGCCCTTTCACGAATGAGAGTAAGAGATGCCTCAATGACTCGACTCTGACCCTTCTCTGTCAAATTCTTTGGAACATTATTTAATGTGTGCAAATAATGAACTCCTCTTCTCCCAATGTTCATCATGTTTGTTAGATAAGTATATGTTGCAGCTCTCAGAGATATTAAGCTAATTTATACCTGTTAATGGATGTACAAATGTATAATGCAAAAAATTTGGTACATATATTCCAAGAATAAGAATAAACCACACAATTTAATTTGATATTGAGCATTGTTATGTAGTTAAAGACACAAAAGGTGCACACCCAGGCGAGGTGACACGCAGCAAAACCAACTTGAGTGCAGCAAGGTGCACTGAAGTCTGAACTAGAAAAAAATCGTCCTGGACCAGTTGTCAAAAGCCCTCCAGGCGCGCGCCTAGGCTCACATGCGAGGCAAGGCGCCAGGAAAACACCTTGCAGCCATGCAGACCCTCAGACGAGGTTCCAACAAGGTTTCAGCAAACATTCCAGCTAGATTCTGCCTAGATTCCAGCCAAATCCAGTAAATTCTGACCAAACTTGTTTGAAACTTTTAAAAAACACCTTGTGGGCATGAGTTCTAATCATGGAGGTGACATTTTCTCCGCAAGGCCACCGACCCGGGTGCTTGCGCCCGCGGTTTACCTGTTTCCCCTGGTTAGTCGGGTATGGGGGTGTTTGCCACACAAGTGGGTTTCCCGGTCATCATAAAAGGATTAGCCCTAAAGAAACATAAAACATGACCTCTAAAAACGTATGATAATACTATGTGTCTTACTAATCTTAGGCCCTTGCTTTTTTAAACGTCTTGCACAGACGCACAGTTGCACCTAGGGCCAAGGCTAGGCCTTGAGTGCGCCTTGCCCCTTCGATAATTATGGTCTAAACTAAGACCATCCGGTGTGTCCCTTGGTTGGGGTGTGAGTGGGGCAAAAATGGGCTTGGGTGGGTTCGGCGTGGTTGGGGATGATTTGTTGACCGCTTGGAGTGATTTTTTAGGCGTGGGTGGGCACTTGGCATTTCCACCGCAAGTGGTTGAGTGGGTGGTGTTGGTGGATGCCTACGTGACGCCTAGGTGGAGTGGCTCCAACCACTTGGCAAACCTCATGGTCTAACAAAAGAGTTTCAAACAGTCTGACCAGCCAAAAAACGGTGTAAACAAACCATAAACAGTCTAACCTAGCCTAAAACAAGTGTAAAACACCTAAAAATGGCCTGGACCAGACGAGCGTGTTGCTTATCTCGGCACGTACGCTTTTTTAAACGCCTTGCGCACAGGCGACATGCTCACCCCATGTGGCTTGAACCTTTCCTAAAACCATTTGCGACTGAGAAAATAATCACAAATGCACAAACTCTCTTAAAGTTTCAAAAAAGAAAAATATGTCCTAGGTTCAATCATATCAAACCTCAATTTACAGCATAAAAAGCAAGCATATACTGCACAATCAATTATAATTTTACAGAACAACTAACAAAATTTGACGCTAGGGATCTCTTTTCACAAAACAATCGATGTCCACATCTAGGGATCTACTTATTTACGCATTAATTCGTTTTTTTTTTCATAATCTAGGAAAGATTCTAGTGGTATAATTCTGAATAATTCCTAAATTATACGTGTCGTAACCAACGTGATGAAGATAATCACGTACGATAACAGATTAGGCTTTTTGACGTAAACAAAACTGAAATTTCGAAGGGATAATAGAGTTACCTTGAAAGAGTGAAATGAGAACGTAAACAAGACTTAAATTGATGATGAATCAATGAAAATAACACATAAAGATGACGATTGATATGAAGATGATGATGATTAGTGTATTGTGTGTGTGTCAGTGCGTGTGATTTGGATTGTTGTGGGGGTGGTGAATTATTATTGGCTTAATTTAAAATTAGGAAGATGGAATGTCTCGTACTCTTTTGATTAAGAAGGCATAATACAAGTTTTTATTTTATTTAATTACCGTTTTAACACATTTGGTTTATGCGTTTTAGGTATTTTGGATCAAAATAGAATATTTTATCAATTCAGCCTTTTAATTCAAAAAATTAACGTTTTTGACCCCAATTATAGTTAAATTTTGGGCCAAAACCGTTATAATAGTTAAGTTTGAGGGGCAAAAACCAATAGTTGTCTAAACCAAATGGGCTGAATTGATAGAAAATTATATTTTGGACCGAAATAGTTAAAACATTTAAACCACAGGAGCCAAAATCGTAATTTACTCTTTTTATTTTTTTTAAACGACTAATTAGGATACAAACTATTTGTGCCTGGATAGAAAGACGATATAAAGCTTTATTGTACTCTCTATTTCAGTAAACAATAGCTAAAGGTCTTGAAACTCTATAAAAATATTTAATGTGTATTTCAGTAAACTCTCTATTATCTTCATTTGCTTGAGTGGCATGTGGGTAGCAAGAAACTAAAAAAGAAACATTACATAAGTTTAAAAAGAGAATTTACACCATGAATCTCAACCTGAAGGACTCGAATTTTCTTCTATTTTTTTTATCTTAAGGAAAGATAGAAGCTTCACGTTTGTTAGGATGTCCATAGGTTCAATATTCTGATTTATAAATACCCTCTCATTTTTTGCTTTTCCGATACACCATTAGGTCGTTAGGAAAATGACATGCATAAGTTTCTTGAGAGCGTTATAGAAAGGTCACAAATCATGGATATATAGGGCATCTTTGATATGAAGAACAAGTCCTTTTGGGCCTTCCAGTAATCAAAGACTTTAAGCCAAACCAGTGGTGGAGCTTGACCAAAAGTCTGGGGGGCGAAACTTTGCAACATTTAAAATTGTTTTCCCTGACGCTAACAGTTAAATGTTCGGGTTGGCGATTCGGGTCGGGTCGGGTCAAACAATAAAAAGTAGATTTTTTAGAACAAACAAAGACCTAAATAATTATCATGATGAGTGAAAAACTTGAGTACCTTAAAGAAGATTACAACTCAGCCCGACGACCTTTAAGATTTTTAAATTCATCGATTATGGATTCCGAGTCAAAGTTTTCGACAATTTCCTTCTCTATGTAAATCACCAAGTTATTCGCAAGATAATCATCTAACATCTTACTGCGAAGGCGATTCTTGAATATTTTCATTGCTGAAAACCCCTCTCTATTGTTGCAGTTGAAACCGAAAGTGTCAGAATTAGCCGAATCACTCTATCAACCAAATAGTTGAAACCGGAAGTGTCAGATAATCATCTAACATCTTATCCGGCTCACTAGTTGAACATCTTTGACGTTTTTTGTGACAATTGCGCTCGAAGAACTACGTCATCAACGAAATGAGCACATTTGGTCTTGTTTGAAATCCACATTTATTATTACGTATGTGTCAGAAGGACCATATCATAGTATATCAGTTCATGACTTGTAGTTACTCAGGAATCTGGTGCTAGTAGATCTCAAAGAAACATTCATCACATGATGCTTATTCAAATAGATGACCAACCGATTTCATGTCTACAATCATAACTCGGAAATGAAGAAAATGAGTGTAAGCGAAATCGCAAAACGAGGCTCCGATTTCAAGATACACTGAATCGAATATAGCGATAGATAAGAGGTCAAATATTTTGAACTCTTTAGGTCTTGAAATTATAACCATTGGAAAGAGCTCGAAAAATCGTGAACGTAGGCGAAAACCGCGCGCAAAACGGAGTTCGTATGCTCCCGGAATCGCGAAACGAAGTTTAAAACCAAAATGGAGATCCTGATGACGTGGGGCGGTACGCCCCACCCCAAACCTCCAGTTGGGGCGATGCGCCCCAGGTACTATGTCGGTTAAAAATTGTTTAAGACGATCAGAACGTTTGAGAAGCTTCAAAATCGCATTATTTCGACCCTTCTTGACCTCCAGACGAAAAATAAGCATATCTACACCTTCATACTTCAAATCAAAGCCCCTTAAACATCCGGATCATCCCAGGAATCATATATACAAGTCCTGATCGCTGTTTTAACCGCAGGAATTCGTCAGAACAGGTAACGGTTCGTTTTAACCTTCTAGTTTGATTTTGATTGATTAGATCTTGATTTTGAACGTAATGAGATAGTTAGGATTGTTGATTATTGCCTAGATGATGGCTAGGATTGATTATAAACGAAGAACACGAAGTTCTAACGGTTAAATCCTTGTTTTGATCCGTTGTAATGCCCGATTTTCATGAAATCATAACTATGATTATAATGGTTTAAACCATTTGATTATGACAATGTAGGTGATTAGTTTGATTAATCTTTGAAATGCAAAGGTTAAATCTAAGTGTTTCAAGCTAATCACAATCATTAACATACTCATTGGAATGATTATCTGATGTTTGTGATAACAGTCAGATTAGTATGTTAAATCTGGTTATTTCACCTATTCTGATGCTACATTGTGATATTTCATGATATTTGGGTAATAAATAATAAGGATTAATCACTCCTAAGCCATTAAAATCATCTAGAAACTGTTTTAGCATTATAATCAACAACATTAACTATCTGGTTAATCAGAGATTATTCTGATTAATCAAGAGTGTCATCAACTTTGAATTAGGAATCTAACGCAATGTAGGTTCCTACATTATCATACATTGTATGATATAACCTTAAATTAATTAATTATATAATTAATATCGAGTTGATGATTTACTAAGCAATGTCTTTGACATTGAACGTTCAGAAGGATCTAATCAGTAAACTAGAACATAAATAACTTATTAAAAATAACTAAATGCAGAATCATCTCTGTACTATCAGTTTGGTGATACTCTGCTACCTATTATTGTCACACCCCGAGCCGGCGGGATAGGATCGGTTGTCCCGTCGGGCGGAAGGTTCCCGGGGCGCGATATCGGGAGTGATAATCGTGATGATCAGATTGTTTACATTGCACATGATACAAATGAGAAATGCTAAACATAATAGAATTACAAAGTTAAATTACATCAGTATTGTTTATAATTTAACAATGTAAATCTACCATTAACATCATGTATTTCTATCTTGTATTTACACAAGATATACAAAATAATTTGCATGATGATGTCTTCAAAAATAATGCAGGTCCAAAAGCTAAGCCTTCTATCTGAAGTCCTAGTACGAAAGGAATAACTCCTTAGTTGACCTGTCCGTCACCTGAGAAGTCATGCAGAAAGATCAAGTCAACACATGGTTGGTGAGTTCATATAGTTTAGTATTTGAAAATGATTTGGAAATGGTATGATAATGATTTGAAAACCTCTTTTGGTAAAGACCCTAACCTCATTAACTCCACATGTAATATCCACATCGATATGCTTATATATAGGGAATCACGAAAGGGTCAAGCCCAGACTCTATCCCACCACATACTAATATGTATATGACACTGTTGTTAATGATAATTAAGCATTTTTACCCAACACCTCTGATTTAGATCATGATATTGAAATCTGATATGCCTTCGATTTATTGGGTTCCTCATAGATATATGATTTCCCAAAAAGACAGTGATAATAGTAAAACGTCAAATATTTAATTTATTAATTAAATAAAACATTTAAATACAACTAAGACATGATGATTGGGTATAATTTTACTCAACCAGTTAGACTTAGTTGTTGGTGGTTGTCCAAGTTGTAACCTCTCACACGTGACCCATGTCAGGCATAACTCACAAGGAGTACACCTGAACTGCGCGGGATTTTAATGTTTTGCCCTTACAGCTTGACCCAAAGGTCTTCTGTACAAGCGGGGACTTTATTGTTTTGCCCTTACAGCTTGACCCAAAGGTCTTCTGTACAAGCGGGGACTTTAAGGATATCCTGTGATTCTTGACCTCTTGATTCTCCTGATTTTGACTTTGATATTGATTTCATTTGATCGTTCATGTTATTGCCCGTATAGCCTGACTACAAGAGTCTTCTATACCTGAGAGGGACTTTATATGTGTGTTACACGTGGTCTTGATTCCATATACAACTGACATCCACCTTGACTTGAGTATTAATGAGTTCATTAGATCATAATGATTTCATTATTTCAATGAGTCACACACATTTATGATTTCTGATCTCTTGAGTTTCTTGATTCTTGATTCTTTGAGTTCTCATGATTTTGAATGATAATTGATTTGATTTGATTATGATTCTTGGGCCTCAGATCACACACTGAGTTATGATTCCCTTGAATATGATCGTTTGATTTTGTTCATTTGATTTCACTTTGAGTTTAGGTTCTTGAATTTGAACTTGATGGACTAAGGGTTGAATTAGGAATTAAATTTAAGGTATTACTCTGAAGAGTACTTAAATTTATTAGATCACTAGATCTGTTCAATAATTTCCTAGACAGGAGTCTAGGAGTATCCACAAACATATATATGTAAAACATATAATAAATAAAAGCATTTAAATAAACAGTTTAAATAAAAACAGCTTACGCATGCTTCTCAGCCCCGCGTTTTAAAACAAAAATGTTTAGAAAAGGGGGCAATGAACTCACCTGTGCTGCTCTGAAATGAATTACCACAAAAGATATGCGCGCTCTTTGATTGTTGCCTAAGTATCTTCAGTCCCTGAGTTGTTTTAAAAGAATTCAAATACGATAAGTACATACGGTAGTTGTCGTAACTAGGGTTTGGTCTCGGTGTGCAACTACGTGTCCTAGATTGCTAATGTGTTTCCAAGACTTTATCTAACTTAGTCTAACTTATTACCCAGTAATAACCCTAATCCCACATTAATCATTTAAAGACTTTAAGTAAAACCTTTTCAATTTAATTCATTTTAGGTTAACCATTTATTTAGGAAAGTCATTTAATTATATTAACAAGGTTTATAATTTAAGTAACTTTTATGAAATTCATAATTAATTTAAGGAAAGTGTAATTAAAAAGGATGGGCTTATATTAAACCCATTGGGCCACCCTTGGGCCCATTATTAGACTTTGTGTGTTCAACGATACTTGATCATCATATTGATTATTAGGCCTAGGTAATTCATGTAAATCATCTAGGTTAGTTATGACGTTATGTGGATTTTCTTAAGAGTTAAGTGTTAACACTTTAATCAACACCCAATTCTTATGAGATCCTCTAATCTCGTAATAGATTCCTGAGTGTTTTTAACTCTATTGATTTCAACACCCACCTTTAGATTATGAGGTGATTTATGAAAACCCTTGTTAGTAAAACCCTATTAGACATTTCTCTTGTAACCCTCTACTAACTTTCATGCGTGTACACCCATGACCAACCCATGCATGCATGTTGTAACCCAAGTCCATGCATACCCACTATAAAGTGCATGCACACACACACTTGTTTACTTCCCATGCAACTCACCACCTTGATCCTTGATTAAACAACTTAACCCTAGCCTAGTTGATATGGGCTTGGACCAACTGCCTAGGTTGACCGAATGGGCCCTGGGCCGAAAGAGTTTGGGTCGAATGGAGATGGCCGATTGATGCACGACCAAATGATGGGTTGGACCCGTAAGCAGCTTGGCCGAATAGATATTGGCGCATGGCTTCATTCGGCCGAAAGAGGTGATCGAATGAGTATTGGCTCATGAATGAGAGTCCGACCGAATGGAGCTCGCTCGAATGGGGTTGTTGTGGCGACAGAATGAGGGCTGGCCGAATAAGCTGGTTGGTCGAATGGCTCTGGTTCGGCGAATGGATCTAGCCGGTCGAATGAGATGTGACCGAATGAGGATGGTTCTTCGGCTGGGTACATTCGGCGAATGAGGTTAAGTCGAAAGAGAGGGACCTTGGCCATTCGGCCGAATGGAGTTGTTCATTCGACGAACTGGTTCTTGGCCATTCGGCCGTTCGAGAGAAACCAGGGCAGCCATGGTTTCTAAGCCAATCGACCAGATAAGACCATGGTGCTTGTTCCTACACTTCCTAAATGGTTGTGGTGAAGTTTCCTAAGGTTTTTGTGGTTTGGATCGGCTAGAATAGTGGCCGACTCCTAGGGTTTTCAAAAACCCTAAAACCGAACAAGGATCATCATTTTACCTCGAATCTGTTGGATGGAAGCTACGATCTGTTGTACTTCTATGATCTACAAGATGTGGTGGTCATTTAGACACCAAAATCACACAATTTCATCAAGAAATGGGGGAGGAATCTTAGAGAGAGAGTGAGAAACTCTAGAGAGAGAAAGTGACGGGAGAGAGGTTTTAGAGAGAGAGAGTGAAGAGGTTAAATGAGGAAGAAGACTCATTCCGGGTATTTATACTCCGGGTGAGTTCGGGTTCGTTTCGGTTGCTCGGTTTCATGTAAAAGTGTCGGTTTCGCGTCGTTTTCGTTGCGAGACGAATCGGTTTTAAATTAGAATCATAAAATATATTTTAGATTGTGATTCCTAATAAATTATCTAAATATCTTTTAATTATTTAATTTACAAAATATTTATTTAACGTTTAAATCGAATCGCGCGGTCATCGCGCGTATTTGTTCGAATCGTCACCCGATCAAACACGACGATAACTACACTTTTCAATATTGTTTTCTAATTATTGAATATCATTCAGAATGTTAAACTTTCAGGTTTATTCGTACAGATCGTCACCTATACGAATAATCTGTCGGTTTAGCATTCACTTAACGATATTCGTGTTGTTTTGTCCTGTAAGGCCTCACATACGTTTATACATAATAAGATCCTAACAAATAAATCACATGATGATTCTGTGTTGCCAGATAATTATCTGACTCAAGAATCACTGTTCTGAGTTGATTTCTCTGAAATGACTGTGAATTCACTGTTTTGTTAGCATGAAATGATACTGAAACTTGATATGAATATGAGACACACTGAATTACATAAGATTTGTACCTGATTACTGTTCACGTACTGTTCACGATCACTGTTCCGGTGACGGTTCCGGCACTGATGTTACAGTCTCCCCTTGTTAAAGAAATTTCGTCCCGAAATTTAAGAACTGTTATCGGGTATGGCTTCCTTTTCAAACAGCTGGGGATACTTTAACTTCATGTGATCTTCACGTTCCCAAGTAAACTCGGGTCCGCGTCTTGAACTCCAACGAACCTTTACAATCGGAATACGGCTTCGCCTCAGTTGCTTGACTTTGCGATCCATAATCTCTAAAGGTTCTTCTATGAAATGTAACTGATCATCGACTTGAATTTCTTCGAGTGGAATGACGAGTGATTCGTCAGCAAGGCATTTCTTTAAATCCGAGACGTGAAACACGTCATGCACACCACTGAGTTCATCTGGTAATCTCAGTCGATAAGCTACGGGACCAATACGTTCGATGATCTCGAACGGTCCAACGTATCGAGGTGCTAATTTGCCTTTTGTTCCAAAACGTACTACGCCCTTCCATGAAGAAACCTTCAACATGACACGGTCTCCCACTTGGAATTCCAACGGCTTACGCCGTTTATCAGCGTAGCTCTTTTGTCGGCTTCTGGTAGCTTGTAGTCTTCTTTGAATCTGAGTAATCTTATCAGTGGTTTCCTGAATAAGCTCTGGCCCAGTTATGCGATTATCTCCAACTTCAGTACAGCAGATCGGTGATCGACATTTCCGACCATAAAGAGCCTCGAATGGTGCACATCCGATACTGCTGTGGTAACTGTTGTTGTAGGAGAACTCAATCAGTGGCAAATGAAAATCCCAATTCCCACCGAAATCTAAAATACAGGTCCTTAACATATCCTCTAGGGTCTGAATCGTACGTTCGCTTTGGCCGTCCGTTTGTGGATGGTAAGCTGTACTCAGATTTAACTGTGTCCCTAGAGATTTCTGCAGTGATTGCCAGAACCTTGAAGTAAATCTGCTATCTCTATCAGAAATAATTGATAATGGTACACCGTGACGTACCACTATCTCATTAATGTACAATCTCGCCGGTCTATCCATCGTGAAGGTTTCACGCATCGGCAAGAAGTGAGCAGATTTTGTTAAACGATCAATGATCACCCAAATCGTATCGTGACCACTGGAAGTGCGGGGTAGCTTGGTAATGAAATCCATAGCTATTTGTTCCCACTTCCAGAGCGGAATCTCAGGCTGTTCCAGTAAACCAGACGGTCTCTGGTGTTCCGCCTTTACTCTTGCACACGTAAGACATCTGCCGACATATTCGACTATGTCCTTCTTCATTCTCGGTCACCAATAAAATCTCTGTAAGTCTCGATACATTTTATCGGCGCTCGGATGCACTGATTATCTGGCACGTGTGCCTTCTCAAGAATAAGTCTTCTTGATTTATCCACCGCCGGAATCCACCCACTGTTTTGGTAGTAAGTATTTTATCCGGTTTATCTTAAACTGTCACTCTGCTCTACAATCTGACACACTCCTTAAAGTTCTCATAGATGGCTCTCACGACTCTGAGTCTTGATCGTCTGATTAAGATCCTTAAATCACTTGGCGAAATCTTAGGTTATTTGCTATAACCGTATACATACTTCACCATCTATTTAATCTATTCTCAACTGTGAAAGTAGACTTTATATATCGGGGAGGTCTACCTAAGGTATGGTAGTACTATTAGGATCAAGGTAATGATTTACCTTCTAAGTAATCCTATACCCGTCTGCGAGATGTTGTATGTTTATCTTACCTCTACCCAAAAGTCATGTGACTGTCGGAACTCATTATAAATGTTGTTCCAACTATGACTTATTCTCATCCTAGTTTCAAAATGAAAGAAACTAAAACAGGGCTGTTCTTCCTTTAACAACTCCAGAATATTCCTGAGATGTCGTTCGTATGCTTTCTTGGTATTAGAATAAATCAGCATGTCATCCCTTAATGGTAATGACAAACTACTCTAGATAGAGTTTGCACACTTGGTTCATGAGGTCCACGAAAACCATAGGTGCACTCTTCTATCCAAAAGGCATTACCGTAACTTGAAATGCCCATTTTTCATTCGGAATATTTTCTCTGGCGTATCTTCATCTTGCATTCACAACTGATTTCCCTTGATCTACTTATCCTAGTTTAACTATGATTTTAGCACAGTTCTAAAATTTATCCCTTCCTGGTCTCCTAGAACAGAGGTTCTCTAAATCTAATGATTCGAGTTTTATAGTTCTAGGTGAAGAAATAATAGTTTACATACTAGCCTTAGCATCTAACTATCTACGGCCTTCTAATGTTCTACTAGATATGGTTATTTTCCTAACTATAGTAACTAGACTGTAATTAAGACTCAACCTACCTTTATTTAATCACTTAACGTTTACTTAACCTAGAGATTTCTTAAGTCATGATTTTGATTATCTTTCTGGCACTGAATTTGTCTACAGCTATCTTAAATTTATTGTTTCTAGAATTACAACAGACTATGCAGTTCTGATTAATACACTAATAAGTAATTTAATGTATCAAGCTGAAATTTGCATACCTATGGGGTCATCAGACTCCGAGTGTTCCCCAGGAGTCGGTAAAACGAGTAGTCCCTCGGTGACTGTTGAGTCTGCTGGAGGCATTTTCCTAGGGCATTTCCTCGCGAAATGTCCGTGCATTCCGCACGTGTAGCAGTTGTTGTTATGTTGAGAGGAAGTAGAGGTGCTCGGTTTTTGTTTCTGTGTCCTGGTCGAATTTAACCGACACTGTTGAATCCAGTGTCCCGTCTCTCCACAGTGCGTGCATTGTACACATGAGAGTTCAGCTCGATGATGGTGGTGACAAACCGAACAGAGGGAAGCTTTTCCCTTAGATTGTGCAGGATTGAGGGAAGATGTCCTCACGGGGCAGTCTCGTGAAATGTGTTCGGACAGTCCGCACACATAGCAATCTTTTCTGTATCGAGGAAGAGGATATGTAGTGTTTCCAGGATTTTGGTTATGAGTCGGGGGATTATTACAGTCACGACTCCAGTGTCCCTTTTTCCCGCAGTTCAGACAATGTTTGCACAGTTTATCCTTAGAATGGTGAAGACCGCACATGGCACATAAAGGAAATTTGCCAGTATAATACTTACGACTCCCCAACTCTGGAGCAACGGCCATCTGGCGTAGAGGAATGGCCTCAGTGTAGATTACAAGGTCTTTTGATTTTTCAGGATGACCTCTTTTTCGCTTCTTGCTCGACTCTCCTGTTTCCAATTTCTTCGGCTCTGTAGAAAGTAGTGGGAAGATTTTAGCAAACTCCTCACTGTTCCTGATTCGAGTGATGATTCCAGGGAGAATCGCCACCAACTGTTCAGTGATCAGGGTTGCAAGTACCTCGACTGCTGGATCCGTCTCTTGCAAAGGTAGAGGCGGTGATGGTTGTCTTCTTGGTGACATTCTAATCATAACCAATATAGTATTGGTTAGTGCAATGATCGAATGCAGAAGACATAATGCAATAATGTCTTAAATCTTAAGTTCTCTACATGCAGGGTCCCTAGGTTATAGTGTAGGCCAAACCGTTTAAACAAATGACCTATATTTCTCTATAACCATGGCTCTGATACCAATCTGTCACACCCCGAGCCGGCGGGATAGGATCGGTTGTCCCGTCGGGCGGAAGGTTCCCGGGGCGCGATATCGGGAGTGATAATCGTGATGATCAGATTGTTTACATTGCACATGATACAAATGAGAAATGCTAAACATAATAGAATTACAAAGTTAAATTACATCAGTATTGTTTATAATTTAACAATGTAAATCTACCATTAACATCATGTATTTCTATCTTGTATTTACACAAGATATACAAAATAATTTGCATGATGATGTCTTCAAAAATAATGCAGGTCCAAAAGCTAAGCCTTCTATCTGAAGTCCTAGTACGAAAGGAATAACTCCTTAGTTGACCTGTCCGTCACCTGAGAAGTCATGCAGAAAGATCAAGTCAACACATGGTTGGTGAGTTCATATAGTTTAGTATTTGAAAATGATTTGGAAATGGTATGATAATGATTTGAAAACCTCTTTTGGTAAAGACCCTAACCTCATTAACTCCACATGTAATATCCACATCGGTATGCTTATATATAGGGAATCACGAAAGGGTCAAGCCCAGACTCTATCCCACCACATACTAATATGTATATGACACTGTTGTTAATGATAATTAAGCATTTTTACCCAACACCTCTGATTTAGATCATGATATTGAAATCTGATATGCCTTCGATTTATTGGGTTCCTCATAGATATATGATTTCCCAAAAAGACAGTGATAATAGTAAAACGTCAAATATTTAATTTATTAATTAAATAAAACATTTAAATACAACTAAGACATGATGATTGGGTATAATTTTACTCAACCAGTTAGACTTAGTTGTTGGTGGTTGTCCAAGTTGTAACCTCTCACACGTGACCCATGTCAGGCATAACTCACAAGGAGTACACCTGAACTGCGCGGGATTTTAATGTTTTGCCCTTACAGCTTGACCCAAAGGTCTTCTGTACAAGCGGGGACTTTATTGTTTTGCCCTTACAGCTTGACCCAAAGGTCTTCTGTACAAGCGGGGACTTTAAGGATATCCTGTGATTCTTGACCTCTTGATTCTCCTGATTTTGACTTTGATATTGATTTCATTTGATCGTTCATGTTATTGCCCATATAGCCTGACTACAAGAGTCTTCTATACCTGAGAGGGACTTTATATGTGTGTTACACGTGGTCTTGATTCCATATACAACTGACATCCACCTTGACTTGAGTATTAATGAGTTCATTAGATCATAATGATTTCATTATTTCAATGAGTCACACACATTTATGATTTCTGATCTCTTGAGTTTCTTGATTCTTGATTCTTTGAGTTCTCATGATTTTGAATGATAATTGATTTGATTTGATTATGATTCTTGGGCCTCAGATCACACACTGAGTTATGATTCCCTTGAATATGATCGTTTGATTTTGTTCATTTGATTTCACTTTGAGTTTAGGTTCTTGAATTTGAACTTGATGGACTAAGGGTTGAATTAGGAATTAAATTTAAGGTATTACTCTGAAGAGTACTTAAATTTATTAGATCACTAGATCTGTTCAATAATTTCCTAGACAGGAGTCTAGGAGTATCCACAAACATATATATGTAAAACATATAATAAATAAAAGCATTTAAATAAACAGTTTAAATAAAAACAGCTTACGCATGCTTCTCAGCCCCGCGTTTTAAAACAAAAATGTTTAGAAAAGGGGGCAATGAACTCACCTGTGCTGCTCTGAAATGAATTACCACAAAAGATATGCGCGCTCTTTGATTGTTGCCTAAGTATCTTCAGTCCCTGAGTTGTTTTAAAAGAATTCAAATACGATAAGTACATACGGTAGTTGTCGTAACTAGGGTTTGGTCTCGGTGTGCAACTACGTGTCCTAGATTGCTAATGTGTTTCCAAGACTTTATCTAACTTAGTCTAACTTATTACCCAGTAATAACCCTAATCCCACATTAATCATTTAAAGACTTTAAGTAAAACCTTTTCAATTTAATTCATTTTAGGTTAACCATTTATTTAGGAAAGTCATTTAATTATATTAACAAGGTTTATAATTTAAGTAACTTTTATGAAATTCATAATTAATTTAAGGAAAGTGTAATTAAACAGGATGGGCTTATATTAAACCCATTGGGCCACCCTTGGGCCCATTATTAGACTTTGTGTGTTCAACGATACTTGATCATCATATTGATTATTAGGCCTAGGTAATTCATGTAAATCATCTAGGTTAGTTATGACGTTATGTGGATTTTCTTAAGAGTTAAGTGTTAACACTTTAATCAACACCCAATTCTTATGAGATCCTCTAATCTCGTAATAGATTCCTGAGTGTTTTTAACTCTATTGATTTCAACACCCACCTTTAGATTATGAGGTGATTTATGAAAACCCTTGTTAGTAAAACCCTATTAGACATTTCTCTTGTAACCCTCTACTAACTTTCATGCGTGTACACCCATGACCAACCCATGCATGCATGTTGTAACCCAAGTCCATGCATACCCACTATAAAGTGCATGCACACACACACTTGTTTACTTCCCATGCAACTCACCACCTTGATCCTTGATTAAACAACTTAACCCTAGCCTAGTTGATATGGGCTTGGACCAACTGCCTAGGTTGACCGAATGGGCCCTGGGCCGAAAGAGTTTGGGTCGAATGGAGATGGCCGATTGATGCACGACCAAATGATGGGTTGGACCCGTAAGCAGCTTGGCCGAATAGATATTGGCGCATGGCTTCATTCGGCCGAAAGAGGTGATCGAATGAGTATTGGCTCATGAATGAGAGTCCGACCGAATGGAGCTCGCTCGAATGGGGTTGTTGTGGCGACAGAATGAGGGCTGGCCGAATAAGCTGGTTGGTCGAATGGCTCTGGTTCGGCGAATGGATCTAGCCGGTCGAATGAGATGTGACCGAATGAGGATGGTTCTTCGGCTGGGTACATTCGGCGAATGAGGTTAAGTCGAAAGAGAGGGACCTTGGCCATTCGGCCGAATGGAGTTGTTCATTCGACGAACTGGTTCTTGGCCATTCGGCCGTTCGAGAGAAACCAGGGCAGCCATGGTTTCTAAGCCAATCGACCAGATAAGACCATGGTGCTTGTTCCTACACTTCCTAAATGGTTGTGGTGAAGTTTCCTAAGGTTTTTGTGGTTTGGATCGGCTAGAATAGTGGCCGACTCCTAGGGTTTTCAAAAACCCTAAAACCGAACAAGGATCATCATTTTACCTCGAATCTGTTGGATGGAAGCTACGATCTGTTGTACTTCTATGATCTACAAGATGTGGTGGTCATTTAGACACCAAAATCACACAATTTCATCAAGAAATGGGGGAGGAATCTTAGAGAGAGAGTGAGAAACTCTAGAGAGAGAAAGTGACGGGAGAGAGGTTTTAGAGAGAGAGAGTGAAGAGGTTAAATGAGGAAGAAGACTCATTCCGGGTATTTATACTCCGGGTGAGTTCGGGTTCGTTTCGGTTGCTCGGTTTCATGTAAAAGTGTCGGTTTCGCGTCGTTTTCGTTGCGAGACGAATCGGTTTTAAATTAGAATCATAAAATATATTTTAGATTGTGATTCCTAATAAATTATCTAAATATCTTTTAATTATTTAATTTACAAAATATTTATTTAACGTTTAAATCGAATCGCGCGGTCATCGCGCGTATTTGTTCGAATCGTCACCCGATCAAACACGACGATAACTACACTTTTCAATATTGTTTTCTAATTATTGAATATCATTCAGAATGTTAAACTTTCAGGTTTATTCGTACAGATCGTCACCTATACGAATAATCTGTCGGTTTAGCATTCACTTAACGATATTCGTGTTGTTTTGTCCTGTAAGGCCTCACATACGTTTATACATAATAAGATCCTAACAAATAAATCACATGATGATTCTGTGTTGCCAGATAATTATCTGACTCAAGAATCACTGTTCTGAGTTGATTTCTCTGAAATGACTGTGAATTCACTGTTTTGTTAGCATGAAATGATACTGAAACTTGATATGAATATGAGACACACTGAATTACATAAGATTTGTACCTGATTACTGTTCACGTACTGTTCACGATCACTGTTCCGGTGACGGTTCCGGCACTGATGTTACAATTATCATCAGGTGAGTTTCGTACAACCCCTTTTATTTTCAATCTTTTATAAACATCGGGGAAACTCTGAAAACTGTTGTCTGAACATATGATATGCATCAATGATATCTGTGTGATTTCATGTGATTTTGTGGGATTTCATGGGATTTTGCCTGTAGACTGAACTCTATCATGGAACTGAAAGTCCTCATTTTTGAACTGTATCTAGTGAACCCATGTGTGGCCGAGCAGAAAACATTGATAGTACTATTGGTTGACACCCCATTCGCTGGGAGGATTGCATCTCCCCTTGTGTGAATGTTTGTTATCTGTTTCTTGAATTTCTTAATGGTATGATAGACATTAAGATAATGAGGCACTAAGATATGTACCGACGAGTAATATCTTGAGACAGACTAGACGTCATAAAGGAACTAGATACAGGTCCCATGGTTATCCGGAACTGAACTTTTGAGAACGTGCTCATCATATCATATTGTTTTAAATTGAACTGTCGAACTCACCAGCTTTGTGCTGACGTTTCAAATTTAAATCTTTTTGCAGGAAAACAGTGACACTCGGTGAGGCAGCACTTCAAACACTAGTAATAAAATAAGTCAGTTGTGTAATAAACTTAGTTGTAAATTATGATACTGATTGTAATGACGAAACCCTGTATTATATTTATTTTAAGTTAATCTGTGTGCTTATGATATCGGTTCAAGTAAGTCACCCCTCACCTCGGAGACATCACCACTATGCTTCCGCAACCGGTTCAGTGACGTCAGACCAGACACGAGGTGACGAGGGGTGGGGGTGTGACATTTTTGTTTCTCTTGACGTGCATTATCACTCTCTTCATCAACAACTTGTTTTTTAAAAAATGATTCAATAGTTTTCCCTTTCCACATGATATACCAATAATCTGACACTAAATTTATACCAACAATTCTGTAAAAAATTTGAACAAAAATCAAAACCCTAAATGTTTAGATTCACTAACAAAGTAACAACAATTAAACAACTTAAATACTTAATCAAAGCAAGTAACAACAAGTAGGAAGAGGTGAGAGGCCGAATTCATTACCTGGTTCACGAATCACGCAAGTAAGGAAGAAGCTGGAAGCAACCAAGCAGGCCGTTGGGGCAGGGGCGCAGAACGGGCCATCGGGTGCGGTGGCAGCGGTGCGCCGGTGCTGCTGGTGCTGCCGTGGGTTTTGGTTCAGGCGACGCAAGAAGGAGAAGCTCAGAAGCAGAGGTGGCAAACGGTTTTTTTTTCTTTTCTTCCTAAACGACTAAACGCATTTTAGTATTTAGGCAATTGGGTTGGGCTGAATGAATCTTACTTGGGCTTAATAGTTAATTCATTAATTGTATTTGGATCAATTGGGCTCTAACTTTTAACCCATGAATTTGTTTGGTTTATAGGTTTAATCGAATCAGTTTTATATGTTTATAAATTATTAAAAAATTTTAATAATTTTTTAGGGGGGGCGAACATAGGGTATATATATTTTTTTCAGGGGGCGAAATAATTTTTTTTTAAAAATTTTACACTACATATCGGGAAATGTACACTCCTACACGAAAAAACAGGAGGGACAGTCTCCCCCGTCCCTACAAAGCACCGCCCCTGAGCCAAACCACACTAGCATTATGTCATCTGATTAGAATAGCAATTTCAATATGTGAACAATCGGGTGAGCATGTAGTGAGGACTGGGACACCTTTTTAGACAAAGCTTATAGGTTTCCCCATTGAAGTTCCGTAAATCTTTTCCCTCAACTGCTATAAATTAAAGGATTCAAATGGGTTTACAAGATTGAAAAAAAGTAGAGGTTGAATGAGAGAATCAGAACATTCCTTTGGATAAATCATAATAAAGATACTTCTGGTTCACGTAAATCATATGCCGGGTTTGAATGTTGAAGAAAGAGGGGAAGAACAAAGGATTTGGAAAATTAGGGGTAGATAGCAAACGTTTTCAAAGGAAATTGATTTCAGTCATTGGTTTTTGAATACATTCGCGTAAAAAATAAACGTTTGAGTATGAATGTGGGTGTAGACTCACATGAAAGTTTAGTTGTATAAATATATGACAAGTGGCAATAGTTGTCTACAATGATACCAAGTGACTCAAATTTTAATCTTGATCTAAAAGATGCTACAAGAGAAATTATTAGTATCCTAACAAAGTAACAATTGCTTTCAAATAATGTCACATGACACTCTTATTATTCTTAAAAAAATGTAACATGTTATCTTTAAATATGAAAACTGAAAATTAATATTAATAATATACATTGTTTATACCACATGTATTAGCTATGTTATCACCACATGCACTAATTGCTTCACCCAAACATTCTTAAGCACCAGGTAAGAATGCTTATGCAGGGAAGAGGCAGAGTTAATCACTTTAGAGGATTCAGGCATGTGATGGACTTCGACACATGTGAGCTCAAGCTCTCAAGGCTACCGGTCTTCCCCCAAGATGACAGCGGACACCGAGAGATGTGTTTAACATTACTCATGAGTTGAGAGAATCCTCCCACCAAGCGGAGCTATGAACACAACTTTAGCAGGTTAGCTAGGATCTACAGACTATACGCCATGAGATACAGCGGTCCCGTATTATTCTAAAGAACATTGGTACTACCGTATTAGAGATACTTATGTCACACCTGTTTCTTATGAAGTAGGTGAATGTTCTAGATACGGTATCATCTTTGAATACCCTGTGTGTGAATGTATGAACTATATATTAATATCAAACTTGTATGAACTATAACTAGATAATAAAAGAGAACTATGTGAGAACATTACTGTATGAGAACATTTTTGTACGAGAATATGAGAACATTTATGTACGAGAACATATCTATGGTCTGTATGAGAACTTAATGTATGAACTGAGAACATATTAGAGAACTTGTATGAGAACATGTCCTAGTTCTGTATGAACATATTTCTAAAAACATGTGTTGCAATGCACAGAGCTGGGTAAGACTCTAACATGTTTTTGAAATAACAGGACTAAGTATAACTACGAACATTTGTGTGATCTTTGTGTACTGAAAACATGTCTTATCGATGTAGTTATACTATATTTATTATAATCACATTTCAACATGAATTTTCAGTATCACTGAATATGATTGAAATTATGTGATCGAACGGGTTATATCCTTATGTTTCTGAATTGACCTGAGTTTGTCTGCATATGGGCAGAACAATGGCTCCTAAAAGAGGTCGACCAGCTAAGAAAGCTACCAAGAACGTTACTAACCCTGAACTGAATCAAGTCCAACCTGTGAACGTGGAATCAAATCTGGATCCACGTGTCAATTCGGAAACAAACAGGGCTCCACCCGTGAATGTTGAAACGAATACGGTTCCACCTATGGCTGCTAGTGGAGCTGAACTAAATGAAGCAATGATAGCTCGAATTGTAAATGAGCAACTGGTGGCAGTTATTCCAGGTATGTTAGCTCAATATCAGCAGAACATAGCTTCTAGTTCACGTGGAAGCCATATAGAGCGCAACATTACTGACAAGAACACAGAAACTTATACTACCACCAGTATGAATATAACAGCTTTAGATTCTACACCACATGGATGTACATACAACTACTTTAAAACTTATAATCCTCCCGATTTTACTGGAAAGGAAGGAGTTGAGTGGTTGTTAAAATGGATCAAAGAGATGGAAACAAAACTTCAAATCAGCCAGTGTTTAGAAGAGCACAAAGTAACATATGCTACTTGTTCTCTTAAAGACTCGGCTTTGATATGGTGGAATACCCAAGTAAGATTATTGGGTACGGCCACTGTTGATGTAATGGGTTGGAAGGAGTTTAAAACTTTGATAATTTCAAAATATTGCCCGGCCATCGAAATCATGAAACTACAAGAAGAATTCTTGAATCTTTCAATGATAGGTACGAAGTGTTGGAAATATACGGAACGATTTCATGAACTCACATGTCTATTTCCTGACATGTTTCCTACTGAGCTAGTTTTAGTAGAAAAGTATATTCATGGTTTGGTTCCTCAAATTCGTGAAATGGTAGCTGCTGCAAAAATTACAACTTTAGAACATACCATTATCTTAGCCAATAGATACACTGATGAGGCAATAAGAAACGGTACCCTAACAATGATAGATGAGGAAAGTTCCAGCGGTACTAAAATCAAGGCACCTAGTAACACAAGAGGAACAAAAAGGAAGAGGTTTCAGAAAAACAAAACCAAAGCTCCGGCTGAGACTAGCCGAAGCAAACAAACTGTGAAAAAGTATGGTACGACTCTTCCAGAAAGGAAAGGATATACTGGGCAGGCGCCCAAATGTAATAAGTGTCCTTATCATCACACAGGACTATGTCCTGAATGTATAAACTGTAATCGAATCGGACACTACGCCAAATACTGTAACTTCCCTGCTCGTCAATCCAACCAAGAACCACGACAAACTACTCAAGCAAACCGAACGTGTTTCAGGTGTGGAAGTCCCGATCACTTCATGAGAAACTGTCCAAACAACAATAACAATAATCAGAGGAATGAAGGTAGGAGAAGAGCTTCTTAGATTGGTGCAACGAAGGCAAGGCATGATGCAAACATTGTCACTAGTACGTTTCCTTCCTAACAATCAATATAATTGTTAATATGGGGATAGATAAGAATTCATCTCCCCAGTATGATCATTTTACTTGCATTATCTGCTACGTACTTAGATAAATGGGGTGCCTTAAATTTGTTAATGGTAATTTGATACAAGCTCCTGATCTTCTAGTACTTTCTGAAATGTGAGAACTTTTAAACTGACTATGAAGTGTTACATAAAGGTATTATCAGATCTAGTTTCTCACCCTGTGACATACCAATTCTTTTTATGAAAAAGAAAGATGGTTCATTCAGGATGTGCATTGACTACAGTGAACTCAATAAACTGACAATCAAAAATCGTTATCCATTGCCTCGTATAGATGATCTGTTTCATCAATTACAAGGCGCTACTTGTTTTTCAAAAATCGATTTAAGATCCGGATATCATTAGTTACAAATTTGGTTTAACAAATGCACCAGCAGTTTTCATGGATCTGATGAATCGAGTATGTAGACCTTATCTGGATAAATTTGTGATTGTGTTTATTGATGATATTCTTATTTATTCCCGAAACCAGCAAGAACATGCTCAACACTTGAAATTAATTCTAGAACTTTTGGCACGTGAAAAATTATATGCCAAGTGCTCCAAGTGTGAGTTCTGGTTATGAGAAGTTCAATTTCTTGGTCATGTAGTAAATCAAAACGATATTCAAGTGGATCCTAGTAAGATTCAGGCGGTGAAACAATGGGAGACACCACAACCCCGACCGAAATACGCCAATTTTTGGGGTTGGCAGGTTATTATCGCAGGTTTATCAAGAACTTTTCAAAGATAGCCTTGCCACTGACTACATTGACACAGAAAAATCAACCGTTTATATGGAGTTCTCAACAGGAGGAGGCGTTCCAACTATTGAAACACAAACTCTGTAATGCACCTATATTGGCACTACCGGAAGGTACGGATAACTTCACAGTGTATTGTGATGCTTCACGTCAAGGTCTTGGGTGTGTTCTAATGCAGAAGGATAAGGTAATTGCTTATGCTTCTCGACAACTGAAAGTACATGAGAAGAATTATACCACACATGATCTAGAACTTGGTGCAGTAGTGTTTGCACTCAAGATTTGGAGACATTATCTATACGGAACTAGGTGTATTATATACACTGATCACAAAAGCCTCCAACACATTCTAGATCAGAAAATGTTGAACATGCGACAGAGGCGATGGGTTGAACTCTTAAACGACTATGACTGTGAAATTCGTTATCACCCAGTCAAAGCAAATGTTGTAGCTGATGCTTTAAGTCGCAAGGAACGAGTCAAGCCTTTACGTGTGAAAGCGTTAGGTATGACTATTCAAACCAGTCTAATTCCTCAAATCAAAGACGCTCAGCAACAAGCTTTACAAGCAACGAACTATTCTGCTGAAGGACTGAGAGGATTAGATAAGAAACTTGATACCAAAGACGATGGACTATTGTATTTCAAAGACCGAATGTGGGTTCCCCTATTCGGTAACTCTCGAACTATTATCTTGGATGAGGCGCATAAATCCAGGTATTCTATTCATCCAGGTGCTGATAAAATGTATAAAGATCTTAAAGACTTTTACTGGTGGCCTGGAATGAAGAAACACATAGCTGAATACGTGGATCGATGTCTAATATGTCTCAAAGTTAAGGCTGAACATCAACGACCTTCTGGGTTATTGCAACAACCTGAGATTCCCATGTGGAAATGGGATCAGATCTCTATGGATTTCATTACTAAATTACCCAGAACATCACGTAATCATAACTCTATATGGGTTATCGTTGATCGCCTTACGAAATCTGCGCATTTCTTACCCATCCGAGAAGATTATTCTATGGATCGACTCGCTAAACTCTATGTTAATGAGATTGTATCTCGACATGGAGTACCGATCTCTATCATTTCTGACAGAGATAGTCGATTTATGTCACGATTTTGGCAAACTCTTCAGAATGCTCTGGGCACGCAAATCAATATGAGCACAGCTTATCATCCACAAACTGACGGGCAGACTGAACGAACAAATCAAACTCTTGAAGACATGCTCAGAAGCTGTGTGATTGATTTTGGAGGTAGCTGGGATATTCATCTTCCACTTGTTGAATTTTCATACAATAACAGCTACCATACCAGTATTCAATGCGCTCCATTCGAAGCACTTTATGTACGGAAGTGTAGATCACCTATCTGTTGGTCAGAGGTAGGTGAAAGTCAAATCATCGGCCCAGAATTCATTCAGGAAACAACTGATAAGATCGCACTCATTCAAGAACGAATCAAAGCTGCTTGCGATCGTCAAAAGAGTTATGATGATAATCGCCGTAGACCACTCGAATTTCAAGTAGGTGATCGAGTAATGTTGAAAGTGTCACCTTGGAAAGGCATTTTCAGATTCGGAAAGAGAGGTAAACTTTCGCCAAGATTTGTAGGGCCGTTTAAAATTCTTGAACAAATTGGAACAGTAGCCTACAGACTTGAATTACCTCGTGAACTCATTAACATTCATGATGTCTTTCATGTATCTAATCTGAAGAAATGTTTAACTGATGAATCATTGATCGTACCTCTCGAAGAGATTCATATTGACAAAAAACTTCAATTCAGTGAAGAACCAGTAGAGGTAATGGATCGAGAAATGAAGGTGCTAAAACGTAGCCGCATACCAATTGTTAAAGTGCGGTGGAACTCGCAGCGAGGACCCGAATATACGTGGGAACGTCAAGATCAAATGAAAGCAAAATACCCACATCTATTCTTATAAACAATTGTCTTAATGTAAGTCCTCATTAAATTTTGGGACGAAATTCTTCTAACAGGAGGAGACTGTGACAATTGCGCTCGAAGAACTACGTCATCAACGAAATGAGCACATTTGGTCTTGTTTGAAATCCACATTTATTATTACGTATGTGTCAGAAGGACCATATCATAGTATATCAGTTCATGACTTGTAGTTACTCAGGAATCTGGTGCTAGTAGATCTCAAAGAAACATTCATCACATGATGCTTATTCAAATAGATGACCAACCGATTTCATGTCTACAATCATAACTCGGAAATGAAGAAAATGAGTGTAAGCGAAATCGCAAAACGAGGCTCCGATTTCAAGATACACTGAATCGAATATAGCGATAGATAAGAGGTCAAATATTTTGAACTCTTTAGGTCTTGAAATTATAACCATTGGAAAGAGCTCGAAAAATCGTGAACGTAGGCGAAAACCGCGCGCAAAACGGAGTTCGTATGCTCCCGGAATCGCGAAACGAAGTTTAAAACCAAAATGGAGATCCTGATGACGTGGGGCGGTACGCCCCACCCCAAACCTCCAGTTGGGGCGATGCGCCCCAGGTACTATGTCGGTTAAAAATTGTTTAAGACGATCAGAACGTTTGAGAAGCTTCAAAATCGCATTATTTCGACCCTTCTTGACCTCCAGACAAAAAATAAGCATATCTACACCTTCATACTTCAAATCAAAGCCCCTTAAACATCCGGATCATCCCAGGAATCATATATACAAGTCCTGATCGCTGTTTTAACCGCAGGAATTCGTCAGAACAGGTAACGGTTCGTTTTAACCTTCTAGTTTGATTTTGATTGATTAGATCTTGATTTTGAACGTAATGAGATAGTTAGGATTGTTGATTATTGCCTAGATGATGGCTAGGATTGATTATAAACGAAGAACACGAAGTTCTAACGGTTAAATCCTTGTTTTGATCCATTGTAATGCCCGATTTTCATGAAATCATAACTATGATTATAATGGTTTAAACCATTTGATTATGACAATGTAGGTGATTAGTTTGATTAATCTTTGAAATGCAAAGGTTAAATCTAAGTGTTTCAAGCTAATCACAATCATTAACATACTCATTGGAATGATTATCTGATGTTTGTGATAACAGTCAGATTAGTATGTTAAATCTGGTTATTTCACCTATTCTGATGCTACATTGTGATATTTCATGATATTTGGGTAATAAATAATAAGGATTAATCACTCCTAAGCCATTAAAATCATCTAGAAACTGTTTTAGCATTATAATCAACAACATTAACTATCTGGTTAATCAGAGATTATTCTGATTAATCAAGAGTGTCATCAACTTTGAATTAGGAATCTAACGCAATGTAGGTTCCTACATTATCATACATTGTATGATATAACCTTAAATTAATTAATTATATAATTAATATCGAGTTGATGATTTACTAAGCAATTGTAACATCTGTGCCGGAACCGTTACCGGAACAGTAAATTGTACAGTAACTTGTACAGTAACTCAGGTACATCTTACGGGAAACTATGTTATGCTATTGATACATTTCTGAAACTATTAAACGATTGTCTGAATCTGACTTAAACCTTAGGGTTTAACAGTCAGAAACATGTCAGGCAACACAGTGTTGAAACATAGATACTTGATATGATACTATTGTGTATAAACGTATGTGAGGTTAAACAAGACAAACTTTAACGGTTATTGTTATGGAATGCTAAACAGACGAATTATTCGTATAGGTGACGATCTGTACGAATGATTCTGATAGTTTAACGTTCTGAAATAATGACTTAACAGTAGAAAACAAGAATCAGAAAGCCAAACCATCGACGTGTTCGTTCGAATGACGATTCGAACGAATACGCGCGATGGCGACGCGATCTGATAAACGTATAACGATACGAACGATTATAAATTTAAAGAAATAAAATATTTTCCATTTTACAATTTTGAAACTCATCGTAAAACAAAATTTAACAAAATTATCCTATTAAATCGCGAAACAAACTAACAAAACGCGAAAATTGATTAAACGCGTAAAAATAACGGGTTTCAACAAATAAATTTATTAAACAAAATTTAAAATAATTATAAAAATTTAATAACATTCAAATTTCTAAAAATAAACTCTTTTTATTTAATTTACGAAAAATGCGCGTAAGGTGCCGGATACGCGACGAAAACGCGAACCGAACAACCGAAACGAACCCGGACACCACTCGTAGTATAAAAACCTAAAATGAGAGTGTTTTCTCATTTTATCATCTTCATCCTCTCTCTCCTTCTCAATTCCCGGCCACCACACTCACCACCACTAAACCACCTTCAAATGCCCATAACTTCTTCATTTCTCAACCGATTTGGGTGATTCTTGCGCCCACGCGTAGCCCTCGACGTCCTCTACAAGGAAGTACAACAGATCTACGGTTTTATCCAGCTGATTTCAAGGTATGACCAAGAGAATATCACGAAAAATAGGTTTTTCTAAGCTTTTGTGTGAACTAACCCTACAACCGGATCCAGAACCTTCACACCTTTACCCTACACCTTTGTCGACACCCTAGCACTTAAAATAGCCATGGATGTCGCCTGCAAAAAATGAGGTCCGAAGGAGACGAGCTCGAGTATGGGCTGGTTCGGGGAAGGCTGGACTGGTCGAACCCTCGACCAGCCGAACCCTGTGTAGCTGGGCAAAAGGCAACTGCCGAACCCTCATCCCCACGAACCCACACGCCTCCCGAACCCTAGCTACGAACCTTGTTGCATGGTTGCTGCCGAACCTTCGATGGATGCTGCCTGAATGACGAACCTTGTGTGGGTGTGTACAGTCACGAACCAGCAGTATGCGAACCCAGCTCCCTGACAAACCCTACGAACCTTCAAGACCCGAACCCACCTGTTGACCACCGAACCCTTCCATGTTGTGAATCTGATCCCACAGGAACGAACCTTAAGGTTCGTTAGTTGACCAAAAACATGTCAAGGTTCGCTGGAGGGGGTTACGCACTGGTTATTGGTCGTGATTTCATGCAATCGACCACTGGGATTTAACTGGGCCCAACATCACATCTATTCAGCCTAACAGAAGTCATCTTGGCCCAATAACAGTTAACCAATTTAAATTCACTTCGGTTGGCCCAAGTTCGTAACTATTAAATTGTCGGCCCAAGTTGTAGAGCTCTACCTAGTATATCTTATGGCCCAGGTGTTCTCACGTAGGCTAAATGGTGGGCCAATATCTAGAACAAGCCCACAACTCTACTTTGGCCCACACGTTTTCAACTTAACCCAACAGCAACAATGTTTAGCCCAATATTATTTCTTTGCCATGTTATGCGATCCACTAAGGCATCAGGCCCAATATCAATTGCTAGGCCCAACCTTTTGTTAATTGGCCCAACATTTTTGGATGACTGGCCCAATCTATCTTTCGGCCCACATGCATAACCTTTAGGCCACGTTAATCGTAATCGGCCCAATCGATTTGGAGCAAAACCTAAAATAATATGACACTTAAACCTTTTGGATTTACAAGGATAATTTTATAGTTATTTATTAACTATGAGAATATTTATACAAAATATTATAAATTGCAAGAGTTTATAATCATTAAACGAAAGTTTATGTTATATAGTGATGAATAATACAAGTCCATAATATTCAAACAGGGCCGAAAGAGGACCGAGGCCCAAGTGTTAGCCAACTTTAGGGCTAACACTAACACATTTATGCACATGAATCATTACAACAAATACTTATTGCCTACAAACACTATGAAATCAATACAGGAGCGTGAACATCAAAACAAGAGCAAACAAGAGAGCGTGTATTCTTATTTTACTTAGTCAATCACTGCGGACACAAGGTGAGTTCATTGTCCCCTTTCAAACTTATTTGTTTTACTTCGGGACTGAGAAGCATGTTAAACATTTTCCTAAGTTGATGAAATGTTATTTAATGCTTTAAACATAAACATGATAATTATGTTGAAACTTATACTTTAAGCTTGAGGCATAAAATAAATTGTTGGATGCTTATGAGACTTGATGCTTATGCTACAACAATATGCTTAAACTCAATGTCTGACACTTATGCTACAAACAAGATGCTTAAACTTGGTGATTGGTGCTTATGTTGCAAAATAGAAGCTTAAACCATATACTTAATGCTTATGCTATACACTATATTCTTGAACTACACTTTTGATGATTATGCTATAAACCATATGCTTAAACCACACACTCGATACGAAAGCTTGAATACTGAATCTATACCCTAATACTAAATGCTATATGCTAATGCCACGTGCTAATGATACAATGCAAATACTATATGCTTATCATGTTTAAATGCTCGAAATGCTTGAAGTGCTCATAATGCTATAGACTTTGAATGCTATAAACTTGTCATGCAAAAGCAACGGTTTGGCCTCTCAGTGCTTGCCACACCGGTTGTTAAACTATTATGCTAAAGCAACAGTTTGGCCTCTTAGTGCTTGCCACACCGGTTGTTAAACTATTTAGATGCTATAAACTTGAAGGCTAAAACCATTGGCTATGGAAGAACAATAGTTGGTCTCTCAGTGCTTGCCTTCATGTGTTCTTCCTAGTCGGGACTTGAAGAACAATAGTTGGTCTCTCAGTGCTTGCCTTCATGTGTTCTTCACAGTCAGGACTAGAAGGCACCTATTATGGTCTCTCAGTGCTTGCCATAGGGTGACCTTTATAGTCGGGACTTGAGGGGTAGACTTATGGCCTCTCAGTGCTTGCCATACAGTGATTCCTCAATGTTCACTCATGCTATAAACATAATGCGAAAGCTATAAACGAAATGGGGGTAGGTAAGACGCTTAATTATCATTAACAGCAATGTCCTATGCGACTTAGTATGTGGTGGGATGTTGGCTAGGGCTTGTTCCCTTACATATGCCCTATATATAAGCATACCGGGTTGGATGATACAGGTGGTGTTAATGAGATTAAGGTTGTTACCTAGGGGATGCATGAATGCTTTTGGGTCAATAACATAAACTTTTCAACACGATGCTTGATAAACTTATTGAAACTAATACGTACAAATGCTATAGACTTGTAAACTTTGAAACAGAAAACTAAAGCTAGGATGAAGAATGAATCGAATGGTAGGTAAAATGCTTAATTATCATTAATGGCAATGTCCTATGCGACTTAGTATGTGGTGGGACGGCGTCTGGGCGGGTTGTAGGCTCGACTCAGGGGTATGCCCTATATATAAGCATACCGAGTTGGATGATACAGGTGTTATTAATGAGCTTAAGGTTTTACCTAGGAGGTTTGCAAAAGCTATTTTACAAATACTAAAACTACATGAACTCACCAACCTTTGTGTTGACTCTGTTTTTTTTACATGCTTTCTCAGGTGACGCACAGGGATAGACTTAAGGCTTTTGGATTTGCATACTAGGTTGCCCAGATAGAGGACCTAGTAGACTTTTGAGAAGCACATCTGTTGTTGATGATAAACATTACTTTTGATATCTTGTACATATACAAGATATGAACATGTTATTCTTTTGATAGGTTTACTTAGTTAAATTGCAGAACATTGATAATGTAATTTAACTTTGTAATCCTAGTTATCATTTGATTGTGCTTTAGTTATTCTTAACATTGATGCTATGTAAACAATCTGATCGTCTTGATTATCACCCGCGATATTACGCCCCGGGAACCTTCCGCCCGACGGGGACTCCGATCCAACCCCGCCGGCTCGGGGTGTGACAGATTGGTATCAGAGCTCAAGGTTATAGAGAATAATAGGTCATTACTTAAACGGTTTGGCCTAGACTATAACTTAGGGACCCTCATGTAGAGAACTTAAGACTTAAGTATGCATTATGTCTTCAGCATTCGATCACTGCACTAACCAAATTCTTTTGGTTATGATCAGAATGCCGCCAAGGAGACAACCGTCTTCGCAAGTTTCTGCTCCACATTCTTCTACACCTTCTCCTGCAGATTCACCACCGCCACCTCCTCCTCCTCCGCGTTCTCCACAACCAGGCTCAAGCACTGTTCAGCTAATTGATCCTGCTACTATCGCCTTGGCGACACTTCTGAGCACTCAGTTGACAAGTCAACTGAAAGATGTCATCCCAGAGATGATTAACAGGATTCAAAGTCATGGCAACAACTCAGGCCATACCACAGGGGAAGCTAGTGGAAACACTAGCCACACCTCAGATTGTTCCTACAAGTCCTTTGTAGGATGCAAACCACCTAGCTTTACTGGAGTCGAAGGAGCGGTCGGATTGATACAATGGCT
The DNA here is from genome assembly GCA_009363875.1 of Mikania micrantha. Classification (NCBI taxonomy): domain Eukaryota; kingdom Viridiplantae; phylum Streptophyta; class Magnoliopsida; order Asterales; family Asteraceae; genus Mikania; species Mikania micrantha. The sequence continues at coordinate 48,147,463 of CM018689.1, read as the reverse complement.
CGAGAAAATGGAGAACACATTGGACATAAGTAGTTGTCCGGAACATCACAAGGTGCGCTATGCAGCTGGATCTTTCAGCAAGCGAGCTTTGACATGGTGGAACGCACAGATTAGAGCCCGAGGAAGGGATGAAGCTATGGCAATGCCCTGGGCAGAGTTCAAACTTCTTTTGAGGAATGAGTTCTGTCCGAAACATGAACTGCAGCAGCTAGAGATTGAGCTCTCGAACCATGTGATGAAGGGAGCCGACCATATGACTTTCACCACCCGCTATCATGAACTGGTAGCTTTGGTGCCAGAGATGGTGCCAACTCTGGAAAAGCTGATTGACAGATATGTTGCTGGATTACCCTCCTGCATACAGAGTATTGTGTTGGCTGCAAATCCTGTTACTTTGGAGTCAGCCATTGCTCTTTCAGCTAAACTTACTGGGGTAATGGTGAAGTCTGGAGTTTTGAAAGATGACACAGGGAAATCCAAGGAAGCAGCAACAAAGAAGCCCGAACAACATCAAACAAAGAAGCAGAAGGTCATCGGAAACTACGCAGTGGCTACACCTCTGAGACAAGCCCCTGCAGTACCTGTCAACCCCGCACCCAAAAACTATGTGGGAATGCATCCTCAGTGCATACACTGCAGATTTCATCATCCTACTATGGTGCCATGCAGGCAATGCAACAACTGTGGCCGACTAGGTCACCGGACTCAACAATGTCGTGCTCCAACCACACAAGCTACAAACAATGCCGCGGTAGCAATTCCCCCACCACAAAACACTGGCAATCATAACAATAATCATCGGGGATGCTATAACTGTGGGGAACCAGGTCATTTCTCTCGGGACTGTCCGAAAAGAGTACAACAAGGAGCACAAGCACCTTGTGGGAGGGCATTCATGATTGGAGCCGCTGCAGCACGCCAAGACCCGGAGACGGGTACTGGTATGTAGTATCTCCTCACTCATAAGACTTCATTTTATGTTGATACTAGTAAGAATAAGAAATTATCTTATTCCTATTAGTACAATCACACGAGTATTCCATGAAACTTAGGAATACTTTTAACTCGATAGAAGCAAATGAAGAATCCCTGGTTAATACACATAACATGCGTAGAAAGCCATAGCTAACACTAAAGTTGTGTAACAGCTGATGCTCATAGCATCGGTTAGTTTAAACAATGAAGTGTTAGAGCCACACAAGGATTAAGCAAGCCATAACTATAAGACAACTATAAGCATTAAGGCTAGCAAAACTTTGAGGCTATACGTAAGAAATCCCAAACGCGACTTAGAGTTTAATCTGGGAGCGCAGGGATATCACACAAACCCAGGTTTTCTCATTGTTATAGAAGGAGTAGTACCCGATAATAATTTTAAATTTCGGGACGAAATTTCTTTAACAAGGGGAGACTGTAACATCTGTGCCGGAACCGTTACCGGAACAGTAAATTGTACAGTAACTTGTACAGTAACTCAGGTACATCTTACGGGAAACTATGTTATGCTATTGATACATTTCTGAAACTATTAAACGATTGTCTGAATCTGACTTAAACCTTAGGGTTTAACAGTCAGAAACATGTCAGGCAACACAGTGTTGAAACATAGATACTTGATATGATACTATTGTGTATAAACGTATGTGAGGTTAAACAAGACAAACTTTAACGGTTATTGTTATGGAATGCTAAACAGACGAATTATTCGTATAGGTGACGATCTGTACGAATGATTCTGATAGTTTAACGTTCTGAAATAATGACTTAACAGTAGAAAACAAGAATCAGAAAGCCAAACCATCGACGTGTTCGTTCGAATGACGATTCGAACGAATACGCGCGATGGCGACGCGATCTGATAAACGTATAACGATACGAACGATTATAAATTTAAAGAAATAAAATATTTTCCATTTTACAATTTTGAAACTCATCGTAAAACAAAATTTAACAAAATTATCCTATTAAATCGCGAAACAAACTAACAAAACGCGAAAATTGATTAAACGCGTAAAAATAACGGGTTTCAACAAATAAATTTATTAAACAAAATTTAAAATAATTATAAAATTTAATAACATTCAAATTTCTAAAAATAAACTCTTTTTATTTAATTTACGAAAAATGCGCGTAAGGTGCCGGATACGCGACGAAAACGCGAACCGAACAACCGAAACGAACCCGGACACCACTCGTAGTATAAAAACCTAAAATGAGAGTGTTTTCTCATTTTATCATCTTCATCCTCTCTCTCCTTCTCAATTCCCGGCCACCACACTCACCACCACTAAACCACCTTCAAATGCCCATAACTTCTTCATTTCTCAACCGATTTGGGTGATTCTTGCGCCCACGCGTAGCCCTCGACGTCCTCTACAAGGAAGTACAACAGATCTACGGTTTTATCCAGCTGATTTCAAGGTATGACCAAGAGAATATCACGAAAAATAGGTTTTTCTAAGCTTTTGTGTGAACTAACCCTACAACCGGATCCAGAACCTTCACACCTTCACCCTACACCTTTGTCGACACCCTAGCACTTAAAATAGCCATGGATGTCGCCTGCAAAAAATGAGGTCCGAAGGAGACGAGCTCGAGTATGGGCTGGTTCGGGGAAGGCTGGACTGGTCGAACCCTCGACCAGCCGAACCCTGTGTAGCTGGGCAAAAGGCAACTGCCGAACCCTCATCCCCACGAACCCACACGCCTCCCGAACCCTAGCTACGAACCTTGTTGCATGGTTGCTGCCGAACCTTCGATGGATGCTGCCTGAATGACGAACCTTGTGTGGGTGTGTACAGTCACGAACCAGCAGTATGCGAACCCAGCTCCCTGACAAACCCTACGAACCTTCAAGACCCGAACCCACCTGTTGACCACCGAACCCTTCCATGTTGTGAATCTGATCCCACAGGAACGAACCTTAAGGTTCGTTAGTTGACCAAAAACATGTCAAGGTTCGCTGGAGGGGGTTACGCACTGGTTATTGGTCGTGATTTCATGCAATCGACCACTGGGATTTAACTGGGCCCAACATCACATCTATTCAGCCTAACAGAAGTCATCTTGGCCCAATAACAGTTAACCAATTTAAATTCACTTCGGTTGGCCCAAGTTCGTAACTATTAAATTGCCGGCCCAAGTTGTAGAGCTCTACCTAGTATATCTTATGGCCCAGGTGTTCTCACGTAGGCTAAATGGTGGGCCAATATCTAGAACAAGCCCACAACTCTACTTTGGCCCACACGTTTTCAACTTAACCCAACAGCAACAATGTTTAGCCCAATATTATTTCTTTGCCATGTTATGCGATCCACTAAGGCATCAGGCCCAATATCAATTGCTAGGCCCAACCTTTTGTTAATCGGCCCAACATTTTTGGATGACTGGCCCAATCTATCTTTCGGCCCACATGAATAACCTTTAGGCCACGTTAATCGTAATCGGCCCAATCGATTTGGAGCAAAACCTAAAATAATATGACACTTAAATCTTTTGGATTTACAAGGATAATTTTATAGTTATTTATTAACTATGAGAATATTTATACAAAATATTATAAATTGCAAGAGTTTATAATCATTAAACGAAAGTTTATGTTATATAGTGATGAATAATACAAGTCCATAATATTCAAACAGGGCCGAAAGAGGACCGAGGCCCAAGTGTTAGCCAACTTTAGGGCTAACACTAACACATTTATGCACATGAATCATTACAACAAATACTTATTGCCTACAAACACTATGAAATCAATACAGGAGCGTGAACATCAAAACAAGAGCAAACAAGAGAGCGTGTATTCTTATTTTACTTAGTCAATCACTGCGGACACAAGGTGAGTTCATTGTCCCCTTTCAAACTTATTTGTTTTACTTCGGGACTGAGAAGCATGTTAAACATTTTCCTAAGTTGATGAAATGTTATTTAATGCTTTAAACATAAACATGATAATTATGTTGAAACTTATACTTTAAGCTTGAGGCATAAAATAAATTGTTGGATGCTTATGAGACTTGATGCTTATGCTACAACAATATGCTTAAACTCAATGTCTGACACTTATGCTACAAACAAGATGCTTAAACTTGGTGATTGGTGCTTATGTTGCAAAATAGAAGCTTAAACCATATACTTAATGCTTATGCTATACACAATATTCTTGAACTACACTTTTGATGCTTATGCTATAAACCATATGCTTAAACCACACACTCGATACGAAAGCTTGAATACTGAATCTATACGCTAATACTAAATGCTATATGCTAATGCCACGTGCTAATGATACAATGCAAATACTATATGCTTATCATGTTTAAATGCTCGAAATGCTTGAAGTGCTCATAATGCTATAGACTTTGAATGCTATAAACTTGTCATGCAAAAGCAACGGTTTGGCCTCTCAGTGCTTGCCACACCGGTTGTTAAACTATTATGCTAAAGCAACAGTTTGGCCTCTCAGTGCTTGCCACACCGGTTGTTAAACTATTTAGATGCTATAAACTTGAAGGCTAAAACCATTGGCTATGGAAGAACAATAGTTGGTCTCTCAGTGCTTGCCTTCATGTGTTCTTCCTAGTCGGGACTTGAAGAAAAATAGTTGGTCTCTCAGTGCTTGCCTTCATGTGTTCTTCACAGTCAGGACTAGAAGGCACCTATTATGGTCTCTCAGTGCTTGCCATAGGGTGACCTTTATAGTCGGGACTTGAGGGGTAGACTTATGGCCTCTCAGTGCTTGCCATACAGTGATTCCTCAATGTTCACTCATGCTATAAACATAATGCGAAAGCTATAAACGAAATGGGGGTAGGTAAGACGCTTAATTATCATTAACAGCAATGTCCTATGCGACTTAGTATGTGGTGGGATGTTGGCTAGGGCTTGTTCCCTTACATATGCCCTATATATAAGCATACCGGGTTGGATGATACAGGTGGTGTTAATGAGATTAAGGTTGTTACCTAGGGGATGCATGAATGCTTTTGGGTCAATAACATAAACTTTTCAACACGATGCTTGATAAACTTATTGAAACTAATACGTACAAATGCTATAGACTTGTAAACTTTGAAACAGAAAACTAAAGCTAGGATGAAGAATGAATCGAATGGTAGGTAAAATGCTTAATTATCATTAATGGCAATGTCCTATGCGACTTAGTATGTGGTGGGACGGCGTCTGGGCGGGTTGTAGGCTCGACTCAGGGGTATGCCCTATATATAAGCATACCAAGTTGGATGATACAGGTGTTATTAATGAGCTTAAGGTTTTACCTAGGAGGTTTGCAAAAGCTATTTTACAAATACTAAAACTACATGAACTCACCAACCTTTGTGTTGACTCTGTTTTTTTTTACATGCTTTCTCAGGTGACGCACAGGGATAGACTTAAGGCTTTTGGATTTGCATACTAGGTTGCCCAGATAGAGGACCTAGTAGACTTTTGAGAAGCACATCTGTTGTTGATGATAAACATTACTTTTGATATCTTGTACATATACAAGATATGAACATGTTATTCTTTTGATAGGTTTACTTAGTTAAATTGCAGAACATTGATAATGTAATTTAACTTTGTAATCCTAGTTATCATTTGATTGTGCTTTAGTTATTCTTAACATTGATGCTATGTAAACAATCTGATCGTCTTGATTATCACCCGCGATATCACGCCCCGGGAACCTTCCGCCCGACGGGGACTCCGATCCAACCCCGCCGGCTCGGGGTGTGACAGCAATGTCTTTGACATTGAACGTTCAGAAGGATCTAATCAGTAAACTAGAACATAAATAACTTATTAAAAATAACTAAATGCAGAATCATCTCTGTACTATCAGTTTGGTGATACTCTGCTACCTATTATCATCAGGTGAGTTTCGTACAACCCCTTTTATTTTCAATCTTTTATAAACATCGGGGAAACTCTGAAAACTGTTGTCTGAACATATGATATGCATCAATGATATCTGTGTGATTTCATGTGATTTTGTGGGATTTCATGGGATTTTGCCTGTAGACTGAACTCTATCATGGAACTGAAAGTCCTCATTTTTGAACTGTATCTAGTGAACCCATGTGTGGCCGAGCAGAAAACATTGATAGTACTATTGGTTGACACCCCATTCGCTGGGAGGATTGCATCTCCCCTTGTGTGAATGTTTGTTATCTGTTTCTTGAATTTCTTAATGGTATGATAGACATTAAGATAATGAGGCACTAAGATATGTACCGACGGGTAATATCTTGAGACAGACTAGACGTCATAAAGGAACTAGATACAGGTCCCATGGTTATCCGGAACTGAACTTTTGAGAACGTGCTCGTCATATCATATTGTTTTAAATTGAACTGTCGAACTCACCAGCTTTGTGCTGACGTTTCAAATTTAAATCTTTTTGCAGGAAAACAGTGACACTCGGTGAGGCAGCACTTCAAACACTAGTAATAAAATAAGTCAGTTGTGTAATAAACTTAGTTGTAAATTATGATACTGATTGTAATGACGAAACCCTGTATTATATTTATTTTAAGTTAATCTGTGTGCTTATGATATCGGTTCAAGTAAGTCACCCCTCACCTCGGAGACATCACCACTATGCTTCCGCAACCGGTTCAGTGACGTCAGACCAGACACGAGGTGACGAGGGGTGGGGGTGTGACATTTTTGTTTCTCTTGACGTGCATTATCACTCTCTTCATCAACAACTTGTTTTTTAAAAAATGATTCAATAGTTTTCCCTTTCCACATGATATACCAATAATCTGACACTAAATTTATACCAACAATTCTGTAAAAAATTTGAACAAAAATCAAAACCCTAAATGTTTAGATTCACTAACAAAGTAACAACAATTAAACAACTTAAATACTTAATCAAAGCAAGTAACAACAAGTAGGAAGAGGTGAGAGGCCGAATTCATTACCTGGTTCACGAATCACGCAAGAAGGAAGAAGCTGGAAGCAACCAAGCAGGCCGTTGGGGCAGGGGCGCAGAACGGGCCATCGGGTGCGGTGGCAGCGGTGCGCCGGTGCTGCTGGTGCTGCCGTGGGTTTTGGTTCAGGCGACGCAAGAAGGAGAAGCTCAGAAGCAGAGGTGGCAAACGGTTTTTTTTTTCTTTTCTTCCTAAACGACTAAACGCATTTTAGTATTTAGGCAATTGGGTTGGGCTGAATGAATCTTACTTGGGCTTAATAGTTAATTCATTAATTGTATTTGGATCAATTGGGCTCTAACTTTTAACCCATGAATTTGTTTGGTTTATAGGTTTAATCGAATCAGTTTTATATGTTTATAAATTATTAAAAAAATTTAATAATTTTTTAGGGGGGGCGAACATAGGGTATATATATTTTTTTCAGGGGGCGAAATAATTTTTTTTTAAAAATTTTACACTACATATCGGGAAATGTACACTCCTACACGAAAAAACAGGAGGGACAGTCTCCCCCGTCCCTACAAAGCACCGCCCCTGAGCCAAACCACACTAGCATTATGTCATCTGATTAGAATAGCAATTTCAATATGTGAACAATCGGGTGAGCATGTAGTGAGGACTGGGACACCTTTTTAGACAAAGCTTATAGGTTTCCCCATTGAAGTTCCGTAAATCTTTTCCCTCAACTGCTATAAATTAAAGGATTCAAATGGGTTTACAAGATTGAAAAAAAGTAGAGGTTGAATGAGAGAATCAGAACATTCCTTTGGATAAATCATAATAAAGATACTTCTGGTTCACGTAAATCATATGCCGGGTTTGAATGTTGAAGAAAGAGGGGAAGAACAAAGGATTTGGAAAATTAGGGGTAGATAGCAAACGTTTTCAAAGGAAATTGATTTCAGTCATTGGTTTTTGAATACATTCGCGTAAAAAATAAACGTTTGAGTATGAATGTGGGTGTAGACTCACATGAAAGTTTAGTTGTATAAATATATGACAAGTGGCAATAGTTGTCTATAATGATACCAAGTGACTCAAATTTTAATCTTGATCTAAAAGATGCTACAAGAGAAATTATTAGTATCCTAACAAAGTAACAATTGCTTTCAAATAATGTCACATGACACTCTTATTATTCTTAAAAAAATGTCACATGTTATCTTTAAATATGAAAACTGAAAATTAATATTAATAATATACATTGTTTATATAAAACACTTAATTAATATTAATAATTTATAATATCAATAACGAATATCATCAAAAAAATTATAAACTTTTACTAAAAAAAATTGTATAAAAAGGTATAATTAATATCATTAATTTTCTATATAATTATTTAATAAAAAAAAGAATATAATTATTTAATATGAGAAAGAATTGAATATGTTAAAAGAATATTAGAGTGTTAAATTTTGGTGAGGATACGATAACAATTTGCAAAAGGCATGACTATACTTTGGCTTAAGCTCTCAAAATGATAGACATACCCTAATTGGCCATACTTTGGCTTGAGCTCTCAAAATGATAGACACACCCTAATTGGCCATACTTTGGCTTGAGCTTTCAAAATGATGGACATGTTGCTAATTGATTTGTATTTTGTTTATAACTAACGTGTTAAATTAGGTTAACGAACCCGGTAATGAAAGTTTAAAATTTAACAACAATATCAACTTTTAACTAAAAGAAACTTAAATTATGTAACAACTGTCACCTGAATAGATAGTGGTATATTCTTAGCTATATTTTGTAACAGTATTATGACATCTGTTTCAAATACAATATTAAAATTGTAATTATCATATTCAAATACTTTTTACAATACACAATCTCTAAAATTGTGTGAAGATAGAAGATCAAGCTAAAAATTACGCAATGAGTTCCTTTGTAAATCTGTGTAATACACATGTTTATAACATATTTATTCTATACAAATTTTTAAATATTGAATTGACATCCATTACCTAAACAACAAATAAAAAATTGTGCCCATTGAAAATGTGGGCCACGAGCAGGTGTCCACCCAACACATTCTCAAGATCGACCTTGATCATACAGTCGTATAGAGGGTTAAAAAATGTTATATGGTCTCTATAACATATGTTTGCTTATGTGTCAATTCAAAAGTTAGACGACACATAAAGCTTTTCTCATATGAATAAATAAAAACACAAGTCAATTGACTTTATAAAAATCACAAAACTCATGTGACTCCTTGTTGCATCTAGTGTCTTAATAACTAGGGTTAATGTCTTGTAATTACATCTATAATATAATATAATATAATATAATATAATAATTGTTTAATACAACAATCGAAAACAAAAAAAAAAAGAAAAAATTATCACATCGAAAACATAAAATTCGTTCGGATCTACACATATCAGTTTAAAACAAAAAAATAAATATAAAAATAATAAAAAGTAGTGTTTACATCCCCTGCTTCACGTCAAGGCGTACTGATTTTTTAACCCGTCAGGAGCATAAAATGTTGGTTAAAAAAACACACAAAAAAACCCTCAATAAAACTTGAGGGACACAGTCACTCGTAGGGAGTTTGGCCAGCAAGAAAAAAAACTGGCATTGTTAGAAATAACGATATTGGGTGTAACCTTCCTACTTATTTATTTATTATTTTATTTCTCTGGGTTGAGCAAATGAGTTTTATTAGTTATAAGCTTCCTTTTAGAAGGGTGAGTTAGGTCACTTGATGACGGGAGTAGGTACATCCCTTTAGCCGAGCTAAAAGTATACCACGACTGACATTTAGCTTGGATAACAAACAGTCCGGCCAACCTTAGCAGGACTTGCTCAGTTACAGCCAGATAAGGTAAAGTCTATTTCTCCTCTATAAATAGAGGGAAATACTACACATTTGGGGGACCTGACATTCCAAGTGAAACACACTTAGCATTCACTCTTTTCCTTTCTCTCTCTATCTAGATAACAAGCTTCTTTATGATCTTCCAATCTTGGCTCATCTCTAGCAAGACTTGAAGATCATTGTATGTTTAATTGTTTGTTCCTTTTCCTGCTGGAATATATTTCTTACCCTACTCTCTTACTATTAACTTTGGTAAGCATCAAACACATATTTTCTCAATAGACTCTCATAGGTCTTATTCTTCATCTTCATATGCTTTCTTTACATATTCATACGCTATAATATCATTATGTTGTATCGATTACTGACTTGAGCGTCGGAGTGTCCTCGGGGATAACCCCCTTGGGCCCTCTAACGTAGGTTTTCTATGTTGTTGCAGCTAGGATCCATGCTCGGGATAACAAGGCATGACTTAGCCCGACTCAAGCCCGACCCGGATTCCGATACGTCAACATTGGCGCCCACCGTGGGGCCCGAGAATTTCAACCTGCATGAATGTCTTGTGCCCCTTGATCTAGAAATATGGTGTTATCTGTGAGATATTCATAGATCTTTCCCAACATGTGTGATATTCATTGGCTTTTTACTCACACAGTAGGGTTTTTCTTAACAAGATACCCAATCCCACATTAAGTGGTTCTTGCGAAGGTACGCATATTTTTCCCATCATAACATCTTTAAATAGATTTGGGAAATTTAGAGTTAGAGATTGAAAATATATATATATATATATATATATATATATATGTAGAATATTGTTATTCATCATTTTGAATCATATAGAATCTATGCAAAGATCAAATATACTTTCATAAAGTAGATATATGTATTCTTGATCTTTTGTTGCATGCATATAAAATAACATCACATACTGATGAGTAAAATGCAAGTAATAATCATTATATATATAAGAAAAAATGAAAGAAGAAGAATACGTTTAAACAAATATTCTCTTTTGATTTATTACCTTATGTTTTTACACAAAACTTGATAAGGTAAAATGATTTACGAATCTTAAATAATCCCTTCACAAATGTTGGTTTTATTCTTGCCATAAAAAGACTTTAGTCTTGCCATTATTATTATTTTTTCTTTAAAAAATAAAAGAGAGAAAATCAAAAGAAAAAGTTTTTACCATTCTGTAAAAAAAAAAAGTCAGTAAAAGCTGCATACACAACCTTGCAGAATCTTTTTCTGTCAGCACAACTGCACAAGTAATGTCATGGCTGTGGGTCATTCAGGAAGAGTATTAAGAACTTTTTACTTTTGCTGACAATGTGCATAAAGTTTACATAAAGTTTATAGCTAGTCATTTCATCATATACATTGACATAAAGTTTACTTTTTAACGTGCAATAACAATGTTGGGTCTTATACTTTTTCATCAGAAGCCCAACTATCTAACAGCGAGGTCAGGAGGCTGTATCAGAGCATAGCTTACCAGGGCCAATATAAATATAATTTACAAAAAAAAAATACTTATCTAACAGCAAGGTCAGGAAGCTGTATCAGAGCATAGCTTACCAGAAGCCCAGCCATATCATCATATGCTAACAATGTACATCATATGCTTCCAATATTATGATTTGATATTTCAACAATCACATTAACAAACATTTACTTCTCTAACTGTATGTCACAAGAGTATTGTGACTTTTTATTTTGAAACGTAACTCCTTACCAGGGCATGGCTTATCAGGGCCACACAATATTCGGTAAGAAATAATAAAAATAAATAAATAAGTAAATAAAAAATAAAAGAAAGCTAGTTCTTGCACGCATTCAGCTATTTTACCTTTTCTTACATCAACCTCATACTTATAGCTTGTCATTTCACTTTCAAAGAAAATGGATACACACTACCTTTTTCTGACATATTATAACACATATATTCTCATGATTTGACTTGTTGACTTTTCACTTTTTATTAAGAATAAAGATATACAATATCTTTTTCTAACAACATATAACAAATATGTCATCATGGCTATACAAGGATAACACCTTCCAGAACCTCTACCATGACCTAACTTATGTGATGAGTTTTCTTTCAGCAGGGATACCATTAGGCGGAGCCTTTACCATTACTTAACTCAGCAAGTACTCGACAAGGCCTTGGCTGAACCACAAGTAACAATATTTAACAAGAGTTCAATAGGCTAGGCTAATCCAAGCCACCCTTCATGACAAAATGCTATAGTTATGTTGCTTGTAAAGACAAGATCTCCTTACTTTGACATGTGTCAAGTCACTTTGTTAGCAAGACATCAAAGTCACCTAACATGATGGCAAGGTCACCTTGTCATGAATTCATTCTAGTTATTGTGCTTTGCAAAAACTCAAGACACCATGCCTATAAAGCGATATAATTGCCTTGTCTGATGATAGCCATGACTTCCTTGTTACAAGGGAACTTAATTTATATTGCTTCACAAAAGCTAAAGTCGCTTTGCTTGCACAACGCAATGCTACATTGCCTTGGCTAAAGTCACTCTACTTTACAGAAGGCAATGTTATATTCCCTTTAAAGAGCTAAAGTCAACTTACTCGCCAAAAAAAAAATTATCCTTGATGAGGATAAGCTCGAATTATTCCTGTTTAGTAGGAACTCAAGTTCTCTCTTCTAATGGAAGGAAAAATCATACTTCCCTGAAAGAAGTCGAGTCATCATACGTGACAAGTATCTACATCAACATTCAGGTCATCTAGTCTGGCTAATAGCAAGTTTTTTGTTTAGCCATGGCTCTCTCTCACACATATCACATAAACGTGACATAAAACTTCACCGTCCGTGCTAAGCTTACCAAGGCATATTTCTAATAAATGAAGGCAAAATTCCTCCCGAACTAAGAATAACAAAGACACATGTTGGCTAAATCACATCTCAGCCTTGGCCGAGCGTTGCAAATCAGCCTAGCTAAATTTAGCCATAGCGTGGGGGTTAATACTCATATCTCGACTAAGCATACCAAGTCAGCTCGGCTAAAAATATTCATGACTGGGAACAGAATAATTTTTATCCTGGCTAAAGCGTGTAACAACAAGTACCAGATCGTCCGGCAAGTCCGTACGGTACGTGTACTTTCTACAGTAACTATGTGTACTTATACGATTTGTAAACAGTATTTGAATTAGCAGGATCCTAAATACAAGAAATCGTTGTACATATTTTCGTATAAACTTAAATACATTAAGTACAACGTACATTTGAAACATTAGTTGCGTTTATTAAGTGAAAACTTAATTACAGTTAACACAACAAATCATGAGAAACAACGATGCTCAAACAATACTCAGAAACATATCGGTTGCGATCTGATGTCCACAATTGACAGGAATCAGATGACCGACAAGTCAGTACAAGAACAATGTGAAAACAGGATGTTTAGTTGAGTCCGACAGTAAGGAAACACAATCTAAACACAATTACAGTGCTATTTCAGAATAACGAACTGACAGTGTGTTTGCGTGGGTGACGATTCACACAAACATATCTGTGAGTCTAGAGTTCTGAAATAATGACTGAAAAGTAGAAAACAAAAGTCAGAAAGCAAAACTATCGTCGTATTCGTTCGGGTGACGATTCGAACGAATTACGCGCGAAGGTGACGCGATCTGACGAAACGAAAACGAAAACACGACACGAACGAAAGTAATTTAATAAAATAAAATAAATAACATTTTACAATTTTGAAACTCATCAAAATAATTAATTTAAACTCTTTTTATTTAAAACCATTTAAATTACGCGTAATTTTCCGGAAATGTAACGAAAACGCGAACCGAGCAACGAAAACGAACCCGAACACCCTCGGGGTATAAATACCCTCAATTGAGTTATCTTCCTCATTTATCTCATCCCCACTCTCTCTCTACACCCAAAATCCCGGTTTCACCATTTTTAGGGTTTTCAAAGCTTTAAACCTCCATAACTTCTTCATTTCTCAACCAATTTCAGTGATTCTTTCGCCCACGCGTAGCCCTCGACATCCTCTACAAGAAAGTACAACGGATCTAGAGCCAAACTTACTGAAAATCGAGGTAAGGGGCTGTGAGCATCACGAAAGATTAGGGTTTTCATTCCCTTGTTCGAACCTCTAATCTAATCGGCTAAGGATCATCTTCCTTGAGCTCTACACACTTAAAACCCACCCCAGTAACCCTCAACACTTAGAACCATCGCAGGTCATGGCTAAGAACTAGGTTGGAACCACCTTAGTCGACCCAACCTACAGTTAGCCGAAGGAACTTGTTTCGGCCGAATGAGAACCGCAGGGCCCAGGGCCGTATGACCATAGCCATTCGACAGATGCTACTCATTCGGCTAACACATCCTCATTCGAGCTTGTCTTCCCATTCGAACCCCAAACCCTCGAATGTCCTCATTCGCCAGCCAACCAAGCTTCATTCGGACCCCCCTATTCGGAGCTCACACATTCGCCAACCATCTTGTTCATTCGACTGACTCCATATTCTTCGATCTAGAAACTATTCAGCCACCCATTTCATTAACACACCTACAGTTGGGAAACCCTAGACGGTCTAAGACATGAAACCAGTAAACCTTCTTGGTCCAAAAGACTACACTGGTGGCCCATATTGCTTGTGGTTGGCTCAGGAAGCTATTTAGGCCCATTATAGTTAGTTCAGCCCCAACACATTACCTAAAATAAGGCCATGTAGCAGGCCCATACAGGCTACTTCGGCCCAGCCCCAAATATTTTAGCCCAAGTACATTATTTGGCCCAACAGGCCCAACAGCAGGCCCAGTTGCATTCTGGTTGGCCCAGGATGGGCCCAATCTCATACTATCCAGGCCCAATGATATCTTGGCCCAACTCTGCTGTTCCAGCCCAGTATCTATAGTAGGCCCCAATAATTAACCCCAAAAACCTTGTTTGGCCCATGTTTATTAAGTAACCAAGGACAAAATAGGCCCACGATCGATTTCAGCCCAAATTAATCAGGCCCAGGTTTGCCCATGACCTATTTTACTACAGGCCTTGAGGGAATCCAAGGGGCCCAGTAAAATCATCTCCTGGCCCACTGATTTTGGCCCAAGGCCACAATTAAGGCCAACAGTCCAATTTTTGGGCCCACCGTTGTTTCAGGTCATGTAAGCAAGGCCCAACTTGGCTTATGAACTATGTTAGTGAAGGCCTAAGACAAAACTCAATGGGCTCATCAAAATCTACCCGAGGCCCACAGAAAACTGATTCAAGGCCCATTTTGAGGCCTTTGTCCTCACTTTTGGAGCCACTTTGTCATTAACCTGGTCAACAACCTATTTCTAACCCACTTTTGATTCCTACAGCCCTGTATGACTCTAGGCCCAACAAATATTGCCTAGGCCCACCCTGGGCCCAATAAAGTCCTTAGAGGCCCAAAACAAGGCCCAAAAGGCCACTTGAACTCTAGTTTTTGTAACTTTTGGTAAGGCCTTTGTATTCCATTAGTCCAAATCAATGTCCCACACTTTCAAATAAGCTTCACCATCCGCAAATGTTCAAGAACTATTCCAAGGCCTATGTATTTGGGCCCAAGGCCCAACTTGTTACACAAATGGCCCAACAAGTAACTTGGTCACAATGTTCGGTCCATATGCCATGATTAGGCCCACATGAGTTCCCTACATTTCATAAGATCAAAATAAGATATGTCAAAAAAATGTTTGCTTAATTAATTCATAATTATGCGATAAATGTTCAAAACGTACAAAATCAACAAAGACGAGTTGGAAACTAAGCACTAAGTCTTTCATCAAAGCAAATGGCATGTAACTAATGACAAGATGATAACTTTTAAGGTCATTAACTTGAATCAAACATATGGGACCGAACAGGGATCATGACCAAGTCTTACGCGTGTTAGCCAACTTTAGGGCTAACACATATATCTACACACACAAATCCCTACAAAACTTATACTTGCGAGTCTTAACAACGTGAAATCAATACAGGAACGTGAAAACAAACCAAATTACAATACAGAGCGCGTGCAGTCTTTCGTTTAAGCTAAGTCAACTCAACAGCTACAAGGTGAGTTCATTGCCCCTTTTCTAACATTTTTGTTTTAAAACGCGGGGCTGAGAAGCATGCGTAAACTGTTTTATGTAAATTGTTTACTTGAATGCTTTTATATGTTTTACCTGTATAAATGTTATCCTAGACTCATGTTTAGGAAACTGTTACGTACTAAAGAACTATTTCAAAGAACTATTTTCAAAGAACTAAAGATCTCGACAACGAACTATTTTCAAAGGTCTATTTTCAAAGAACTAACGGTCTATTCTCAAAGAACTAACGATCTATTTTCAAAGAACTATTGCAAGGGTGTGTTGTCAAAGAACTAACGATCTATTGGGAAGAACTAAGTACAAAGAACTATTTTAAGGGGGAATCTGGGAAATGCTCAAAGATAACATGTGCCAAAGAACTAAAGAACTATGGACGGTCTAAAGAACTATGAAAGCCTATATATCAAAAGATGTCCTAGCTAGACTGATTGATTATAGGTCACATGTTTGATGAGATTTACAGCTCTCCTTCACTACTAAGTACCTTGATTGACAGACTAGGCTACTCGAGTTGACCAAAGGCCCCAATCATTAGGACTTAGATTTTGTTAAATGTTTATTTAATTATTTACTTAAACATTTATAACTGTTTATACAATTACTGTGGTTGATCATCCTGTGTGATGAACTTGTGAAATCAACATGGATTTCAATTGATTGTAAACACAGGGACAATAACAGAAGAACTTATGGAATGGTGTTAAGGGTAAAAATGCCTAATTATCATTACCAGCAGTGTCATATGCATATTAGTATGTGGTGGGATGTTGGCTAGGGCTTGTCCCTTACATATGCCCTATATATAAGCATACCGATGTGGATATTACATGTGGTGTTAATGAGGTTAGGGTCTTTACCAAAGAGGATTTTCAAAACATTTACAAATCATAAAACTATATGAACTCACCAACCATGTGTTGACTTGATCTTTTTGCGTGACTTCTTAGGTGACGAACAGGTCAATTAGGAAGTCATTACTTCTGGGCTAGGACTTCAGTTAGAAGACTTAGTATTTTTGGACCTGCATACTTTTGAAGACATCATACACATACCATTTTGTATATCTTGTGTACATACAAGATAGAAAACTTATGATGTTAATAGTAGATTTACATTGTTAAATTATAAACAATACTGATGTAATTTAACTTTGTAATTCTATCATGTTTAGTTTTTCTCATTTATGTATCATGTGCAATATAACAATCTGATCAATCCGATTATCACTCACGATATCGCTCCCCGGGAACCTTCCGCCCGACGGGACAACCGATCCTATCCCGCCGGCTCGGGGTGTGACAGATTGGTATCAGAGCCATGGTTATTGAGAAATATAGGTCATTTACATAAACGGTTTGGCCTAGACTATAACCTAGGGACCCTGCATGTAGAGAACTTAAGATTTAAGACTTATTGCATTATGTCTTCTGCATTCGATCATTGCACTAACCAATATTACTTTGGTTATGATCAGAATGCCGCCGCGGAGACAGACTCCCTCGTTGCCGCCTCTAGGTTTGGCTCCACATTCCTCGACACCATCACCAGAAGATTCACCACCGCCACCTCCTCCACCGCCTCCACCTCCTCCTCCATTGATAACCCAAGCATCTGGGTCAGGCACAACACCTGCTTTGGATCCTGCAACTATCGCTCTGGTGACGTTACTGAGTAGCCAGATGACCAATCAGATGAAGGAGGCAATACCGGAGATGTTCCTCCGTCTTCGCAATGAGATCAACAACACTGGCAATTCATCGGGAGAAGCCAGTGGGAACACCGGTGGTACTTCACATTACTCCTACAAGTCCTTTGTAGGATGTAAACCACCCAGCTTCAGTGGGTCTGAAGGAGCCGTTGGATTAATCCAATGGATTGAAAAGATTGAGACGACCTTGGATCTCTGTAGCTGCCCTGAACATCACAAGGTCCGTTATTCAGCTGGAACATTCAACAAGAGGGCTCTGACTTGGTGGAATAGTCAGATCCAAGCCCGGGAAGAGAAGAAGCCATGGCGATGCCATGGGAGGATTTCAAAGCACTGCTGCGAACAGAGTTCTGCCCCAAGAACGAGCTACAGAAGCTGGAGGTCGAACTATCTAACCATGTGATGAAGGGGGCTGATCACATAGGTTATACTACTCGTTACCACGAGTTGGTTGCTTTGGTACCTGACATGGTACCAACCTTGGAGAAAAGAATAGACAGATATGTAGGTGGACTTCCCGCCTGCATTCAGGGTATGGTTGTCTCAGCCAACCCTACTACTGTGGAGTCTGCTGTGAGTTTGTCTGGGAAACTCACCGATCTGATGGTTGCCTCTAGAGTGTTAAAGAAAGAGGCTGATGCTGGCAAGAACAAGGAAGAGTCATCAAGGAGACCTCATCATCAACCCAAGAAGAAACAAAAGGTCATCAAGAACTACACGATGGCCACCCCTCTCCAACAAGTAACAGCTGCACCAACAAACCCCAACAAGAGACCCTATATTGGTGCATATCCTTTGTGTGCCAAATGTCAATACCACCATGCTGCTGACACTCCCTGCAAACACTGCACGGGATGTGGAAGGAAGGGCCATTGGGTCCAAACCTGTCGAATGACACCAAAACAAGCAGCCAACAATGCTGCTTTAGCTCTCCCTCCACCTGCTAACCAGAACAACGGTGGATGCTTCAACTGTGGCGAACAAGGCCACTTTGCAAAGAACTGCCCTAAGAAGGCTCAGCAGGCAGTCCAAGCTCCTCGTGGAAGAGCTTTTGCGATTGGAGCACCAGCAGCACGCCAGGACCCAAATGTGGTCACTGGTACGTTTCTCTTACATGACTTTTATGCATCTGTTCTATTTGACACTGGTGCGGATCAGAGTTTTATCTCTGCCGATTTTGCATGCCAACTAGATTCCATAGAAGAACAGTTAGACTCCCCTTACATTATAGAAGTAGCTAATGGGAAACAGATTACAGTTAGTACAGTTCACAGAAATTGCCCATTGACACTTAATGATCATACATTCTCTATCGATTTGATACCGATGGAGTTGGGTAGTTTCGACATCATTGTTGGAATGGATTGGCTTTCCTCTAACCGAGTGGAAGTTGTCTGTTCTGAGAAGCTGCTTCGAATTCCATTGCCCGATGATCGTGTATTGGAAGTCAGAGGGGATCAAGCAAAACGAAGTGTCAAAATCATTTCTTGCATAAAGGCGCGTAAGTGTTTACAGAAGCAGTGTGTAGCTTTCCTGGCTCACGTAGTGGAAAAGGAGAAAGACCAGAAGAAGATACAAGACGTACCGGTAGTAAGAGAATATCCAGAAGTATTCCCTGAAGACCTACCAGGTTTGCCTCCTGTGCGACCGGTAGAGTTTCGAATCGATCTAGTTCCTGGAGCAACTCCTGTCGCTAAATCTCCTTATCGGCTAGCACCTTCGGAGATGCAGGAATTATCAAACCAGTTGCAGGAGTTATTGGACAAAGGATTTATTAGACCGAGCTACTCGCCTTGGGGAGCTCGGTCTTGTTCGTAAAGAAGAAAGACGGATCTTTCAGAATGTGCATAGATTACAGAGAGCTGAACAAACTAACCATCAAGAATCGGTATCCATTGCCGAGGATTGATGATTTGTTTGACCAACTGCAAGGAGCTCAGTACTTCTCTAAGATTGACTTGCGGTCTGGTTATCATCAACTCAGAGTTCAAGACGAAGACATACCTAAGACGGCATTCCGAACCAGATACGGGCATTACGAATTCATGGTGATGCCTTTCGGATTAACGAACGCACCAGCTGTTTTCATGGATCTCATGAACCGGGTGTGCAAGCCGTATTTAGATCAGTTTGTTATTGTCTTTATCGATGACATACTGATTTATTCCAAGAGCAAAGCAGAACACGAGCAACATCTCAGAAAGATCTTGGAACTGTTGACAGAACAGAAGCTCTACGCCAAGTTCTCTAAGTGTGAATTTTGGCTGAGAGAAGTTCAATTTCTGGGACATGTAGTCAACAGTGAGGGAATACACGTAGATCCCGCCAAGATTGAAGCAATAAAGAACTGGGACACTCCGAAGACACCAACGGAGATACGGTCTTTTCTGGGATTGGCAGGTTATTATAGGAGGTTCATCTCGGACTTTTCTAAGATAGCTTTGCCTCTCACTAAGTTAACTCAGAAGAGTGAACCGTTTGTCTGGGAACAGAAACAAGAAGATGCCTTTCAGACATTGAAGCAAAAGTTGTGTAATGCTCCAATCCTATCACTCCCGGAAGGATGTGATGACTTTGTCGTTTATTGCGATGCATCTCATCAAGGACTAGGTTGCGTACTGATGCAACGGGACAAAGTTATCGCCTATGCATCAAGACAGTTAAAGGTTCATGAGAAGAATTACACTACTCACGATCTTGAACTGGGAGCAGTGATCTTCGCACTGAAGATTTGGAGACATTACTTATATGGCACTAAGTGTACCATATTTACAGATCACAAGAGTCTGCAACATATTTTTGATCAGAAGGAGCTCAACATGCGACAACGCCGTTGGGTTGAACTTCTGAATGATTACGATTGTGTGATCAAGTACCATCCGGGCAAGGCAAACGTTGTTGCTGATGCCTTGAGCCGGAAGGAACGGGTCAAACCCTTGCGCGTAAGAGCAATGGGAATGACTGTGCAGACAAGCTTACACGACAAGATCATGCAGGCACAACAAGAGGTGATTGAACGAGAAAACTTGAAGAAAGAACTTGATTGCGGTGTGGAGAAACATTTGGAAACAAAACCTGATGGACTTGTTTACTTCAAGGATCGTATCTGGATTCCTGCAGTAGATGAGTTAAGGAAGCTTATTTTCGATGAAGCACACAAGACCAAGTACTCTGTACATCCTGGTGCTGATAAAATGTACCAAGACTTGCGTGCATTTTATTGGTGGCCGGGTATGAAGAAGGATATAGCTGAGTATGTTGGTCGATGCCTTACGTGTGCTAAAGTAAAAGCAGAACATCAGAAACCCTCAGGTTTACTGGAACAACCAGAAATTCCACTATGGAAGTGGGAACAAATAGCTATGGACTTCATTACCAAGCTACCCCGCACTTCCAGTGGTCACGACACAATCTGGGTGATCATCGATCGTTTAACAAAATCTGCTCACTTCTTGCCGATGCGTGAAACTTTCACGATGGATAAACTGGCAAGATTATACATCAATGAGATAGTGGTACGCCATGGTGTGCCATTGTCGATTATCTCTGATAGAGACAGCAGATTTACTTCAAGGTTCTGGCAATCACTGCAGAAATCTCTAGGGACACAGTTGAATTTGAGTACAGCTTACCATCCACAAACGGACGGTCAAAGCGAACGTACAATTCAAACCCTAGAGAACATGTTAAGAACTTGTGTTCTAGATTTTGGTGGTAATTGGGATTCTCATTTGCCACTAATCGAGTTCTCCTACAACAACAGTTATCACAGCAGCATCGGTTGTGCCCCATTCGAGGCTCTTTATGGTCGAAAATGTCGGTCGCCGATCTGTTGGTCGGAAGTAGGAGATAATCGTATCACTGGGCCAGAACTTATACAAGAGACTACAGACAAGATAGCTCAGATACAACAAAGACTACAAGCAACACGAAGCCGACAAAAGAGCTATGCTGATAAACGGCGCAAGCCGTTGGAATTCCAAGTGGGAGATCGTGTCATGTTAAAGGTTTCTCCTTGGAAAGGTGTAGTTCGATTCGCGAAGAAAGGCAAACTAACACCACGATACGTGGGACCGTTCAAGATCATCGAACGTATTGGTCCTGTGGCGTACAGATTGAGCTTACCAGATGAACTCAGTAGTGTGCATGACGTGTTTCACGTCTCGAACTTAAAGAAATGCCTTGCTGACGAATCACTCATCATTCCGCTTGAAGAGATTCAAGTTGATGAACAGTTGCACTTTATCGAAGAACCTTTAGAGATTATGGATCGCAAGGTTAAACAACTGAGGCGAAGCCGTATCCCCATTGTAAAGGTTCGTTGGAACTCAAGACGCGGACCCGAGTTTACTTGGGAACGTGAATATCACATGAAGTTAAAGTATCCCCAACTGTTTGAAGAGGAAGCTGTACCCGATAACAACTCTTAAATTTCGGGACGAAATTTCTTTTAACAAGGGGAGACTGTAACAACAAGTACCAGATCGTCCGGCAAGTCCGTACGGTACGTGTACTTTCTACAGTAACTATGTGTACTTATACGATTTGTAAACAGTATTTGAATTAGCAGGATCCTAAATACAAGAAATCGTTGTACGTATTTTCGTATAAACTTAAATACATTAAGTACAACGTACATTTGAAACATTAGTTGCGTTTATTAAGTGAAAACTTAATTACAGTTAACACAACAAATCATGAGAAACAACGATGCTCAAACAATACTCAGAAACATATCGGTTGCGATCTGATGTCCACAATTGACAGGAATCAGATGACCGACAAGTCAGTACAAGAACAATGTGAAAACAGGATGTTTAGTTGAGTCCGACAGTAAGGAAACACAATCTAAACACAATTACAGTGCTATTTCAGAATAACGAACTGACAGTGTGTTTGCGTGGGTGACGATTCACACAAACATATCTGTGAGTCTAGAGTTCTGAAATAATGACTGAAAAGTAGAAAACAAAAGTCAGAAAGCAAAACTATCGTCGTATTCGTTCGGGTGACGATTCGAACGAATTACGCGCGAAGGTGACGCGATCTGACGAAACGAAAACGAAAACACGACACGAACGAAAGTAATTTAATAAAATAAAATAAATAACATTTTACAATTTTGAAACTCATCAAAATAATTAATTTAAACTCTTTTTATTTGAAACCATTTAAATTACGCGTAATTTTCCGGAAATGTAACGAAAACGCGAACCGAGCAACGAAAACGAACCCGAACACCCTCGGGGTATAAATACCCTCAATTGAGTTATCTTCCTCATTTATCTCATCCCCACTCTCTCTCTACACCCAAAATCCCGGTTTCACCATTTTTAGGGTTTTCAAAGCTTTAAACCTCCATAACTTCTTCATTTCTCAACCAATTTCAGTGATTCTTTCGCCCACGCGTAGCCCTCGACATCCTCTACAAGAAAGTACAACGGATCTAGAGCCAAACTTACTGAAAATCGAGGTAAGGGGCTGTGAGCATCACGAAAGATTAGGGTTTTCATTCCCTTGTTCGAACCTCTAATCTAATCGGCTAAGGATCATCTTCCTTGAGCTCTACACACTTAAAACCCACCCCAGTAACCCTCAACACTTAGAACCATCACAGGTCATGGCTAAGAACTAGGTTGGAACCACCTTAGTCGACCCAACCTACAGTTAGCCGAAGGAACTTGTTTCGGCCGAATGAGAACCGCAGGGCCCAGGGCCGTATGACCATAGCCATTCGACAGATGCTACTCATTCGGCTAACACATCCTCATTCGAGCTTGTCTTCCCATTCGAACCCCAAACCCTCGAATGTCCTCATTCGCCAGCCAACCAAGCTTCATTCGGACCCCCCTATTCGGAGCTCACACATTCGCCAACCATCTTGTTCATTCGACTGACTCCATATTCTTCGATCTAGAAACTATTCAGCCACCCATTTCATTAACACACCTACAGTTGGGAAACCCTAGACGGTCTAAGACATGAAACCAGTAAACCTTCTTGGTCCAAAAGACTACACTGGTGGCCCATATTGCTTGTGGTTGGCTCAGGAAGCTATTTAGGCCCATTATAGTTAGTTCAGCCCCAACACATTACCTAAAATAAGGCCATGTAGCAGGCCCATACAGGCTGCTTCGGCCCAGCCCCAAATATTTTAGCCCAAGTACATTATTTGGCCCAACAGGCCCAACAGCAGGCCCAGTTGCATTCTGGTTGGCCCAGGATGGGCCCAATCTCATACTATCCAGGCCCAATGATATCTTGGCCCAACTCTGCTGTTCCAGCCCAGTATCTATAGTAGGCCCCAATAATTAACCCCAAAAACCTTGTTTGGCCCATGTTTATTAAGTAACCAAGGACAAAATAGGCCCACGATCGATTTCAGCCCAAATTAATCAGGCCCAGGTTGGCCCATGACCTATTTTACTACAGGCCTTGAGAGAATCCAAGGGGCCCAGTAAAATCATCTCCTGGCCCACTGATTTTGGCCCAAGGCCACAATTAAGGCCAACAGTCCAATTTTTGGGCCCACCATTGTTTCAGGTCATGTAAGCAAGGCCCAACTTGGCTTATGAACTATGTTAGTGAAGGCCTGAGACAAAACTCAATGGGCCCATCAAAATCTACCCGAGGCCCACAGAAAACTGATTCAAGGCCCATTTTGAGGCCTTTGTCCTCACTTTTGGAGCCACTTTGTCATTAACCTGGTCAACAACCTATTTCTAACCCACTTTTGATTCCTACAGCCCTGTATGACTCTAGGCCCAACAAATATTGCCTAGGCCCACCCTGGGCCCAATAAAGTCCTTAGAGGCCCAAAACAAGGCCCAAAAGGCCACTTGAACTCTAGTTTTTGTAACTTTTGGTAAGGCCTTTGTATTCCATTAGTCCAAATCAATGTCCCACACTTTCAAATAAGCTTCACCATCCGCAAATGTTCAAGAACTATTCCAAGGCCTATGTATTTGGGCCCAAGGCCCAACTTGTTACACAAATGGCCCAACAAGTAACTTGGTCACAATGTTCGGTCCATATGCCATGATTAGGCCCACATGAGTTCCCTACATTTCATAAGATCAAAATAAGATATGTCAAAAAAATGTTTGCTTAATTAATTCATAATTATGCGATAAATGTTCAAAACGTACAAAATCAACAAAGACGAGTTGGAAACTAAGCACTAAGTCTTTCATCAAAGCAAATGGCATGTAACTAATGACAAGATGATAACTTTTAAGGTCATTAACTTGAATCAAACATATGGGACCGAACAGGGATCATGACCAAGTCTTACGCGTGTTAGCCAACTTTAGGGCTAACACATATATCTACACACACAAATCCCTACAAAACTTATACTTGCGAGTCTTAACAACGTGAAATCAATACAGGAACGTGAAAACAAACCAAATTACAATACAGAGCGCGTGCAGTCTTTCGTTTAAGCTAAGTCAACTCAACAGCTACAAGGTGAGTTCATTGCCCCTTTTCTAACATTTTTGTTTTAAAACGCGGGGCTGAGAAGCATGCGTAAACTGTTTTATGTAAATTGTTTACTTGAATGCTTTTATATGTTTTACCTGTATAAATGTTATCCTAGACTCATGTTTAGGAAACTGTTACGTACTAAAGAACTATTTCAAAGAACTATTTTCAAAGAACTAAAGATCTCGACAACGAACTATTTTCAAAGGTCTATTTTCAAAGAACTAACGGTCTATTCTCAAAGAACTAACGATCTATTTTCAAAGAACTATTGCAAGGGTGTGTTGTCAAAGAACTAACGATCTATTGGGAAGAACTAAGTACAAAGAACTATTTTAAGGGGAAATCTGGGAAATGCTCAAAGATAACATGTGCCAAAGAACTAAAGAACTATGGACGGTCTAAAGAACTATGAAAGCCTATATATCAAAAGATGTCCTAGCTAGACTGATTGATTATAGGTCACATGTTTGATGAGATTTACAGCTCTCCTTCACTACTAAGTACCTTGATTGACAGACTAGGCTACTCGAGTTGACCAAAGGCCCCAATCATTAGGACTTAGATTTTGTTAAATGTTTATTTAATTATTTACTTAAACATTTATAACTGTTTATACAATTACTGTGGTTGATCATCCTGTGTGATGAACTTGTGAAATCAACATGGATTTCAATTGATTGTAAACACAGGGACAATAACAGAAGAACTTATGGAATGGTGTTAAGGGTAAAAATGCCTAATTATCATTACCAGCAGTGTCATATGCATATTAGTATGTGGTGGGATGTTGGCTAGGGCTTGTCCCTTACATATGCCCTATATATAAGCATACCGATGTGGATATTACATGTGGTGTTAATGAGGTTAGGGTCTTTACCAAAGAGGATTTTCAAAACATTTACAAATCATAAAACTATATGAACTCACCAACCATGTGTTGACTTGATCTTTTTGCGTGACTTCTTAGGTGACGAACAGGTCAATTAGGAAGTCATTACTTCTGGGCTAGGACTTCAGTTAGAAGACTTAGTATTTTTGGACCTGCATACTTTTGAAGACATCATACACATACCATTTTGTATATCTTGTGTACATACAAGATAGAAAACTTATGATGTTAATAGTAGATTTACATTGTTAAATTATAAACAATACTGATGTAATTTAACTTTGTAATTCTATCATGTTTAGTTTTTCTCATTTATGTATCATGTGCAATATAACAATCTGATCAATCCGATTATCACTCACGATATCGCTCCCCGGGAACCTTCCGCCCGACGGGACAACCGATCCTATCCCGCCGGCTCGGGGTGTGACAAAGCGCAACAAGGAGACATGGCTATAACGCAGTTTATCCGAAATACGACCACGCAAAAGCACTAAACGACGTGTTACTTTTGTTGAACAAGAAGATCAAATAATAAGGCAAAGCCTAAGTCATCTAACTTGGAATTATTCCAAACTTTCTTACTTTTAAAAAGTACCAAGGTTGTCCCGTCTGACAAAAGGCAACTTGCTTTGACAAAAGCAAGTCACTTTCACCTTGACTTGCAAATAGCATGAGGCAGTTTGGCTGCTAAACACCAACGCCGGTTACCTGGCACGGCGGAATCCGACCTAGATTAGAAAACACTCATGCTATATTGTTTAATAAAATCTTGAGACACTTTGCCTAGAATAAGGCAAAGACATCTTAAAATTTTGACATTCCCATCTTGCATGGAGGTGAAGAAGACATACATAACTTATATCTACCTTGAAATTATTTTTTATAAGCAATTGTTCATAAGCTTCATAATTACCTTGCTACAACATTTCAACCAATGTTGATATTCAGGCAAGGACCAATGATCCTACTTATGAGTATTGGGTATATGAACTTCCAGTTCTATCTTCCTTACCTAGAAAAGTTCATCAGAATAAACTCATGATAAGTTCAACACTACTAATGCTATCTTAGTAGTATTGAACTGGGAGCTAGCATGGTATAATACCGCTAAAATAAAACTGATTACATTGACAAATATTTCATGATATGAAAGAAACATCATCATGACAATACAATACATTTATTCTTAATGAGTTGCAGGCTTGTCCTTCTCATGTAAAGGGTGAGCACCTCATAATGAAGCTCCATGGGGTCCCGCCTTGATCTACCCATGTAAAGGGTGAGCACCTGTTACAATAATGCTCCGTGAGATCCGGCCTTGACCTACTCACGTAAAATAACACGCGTAAATACAAAACTGTCAAAATTAGACAAACTATAGCATAATCAAATGCTTGGCAACAATCTCTAGCTAAGAGTTCCTCTTATCAAAGGTAGTTCATAAGTACTCCAACATACCGAAGTATGTGGTTAAGTAAATTGCATTTTCTCCAGTTGACGAGGCGCTATAGAAAACTTGCCCTCTTACTTGGGCGCATATAGCAAGAATTGTATCTACGAATACGTCAATTAAATACTGCTTTCAATGTCAAGAAATCCTTATGTTAGGGGAAGTTTTGTCAAAATACTTTCCTTCCATAGCTTTAAATATCTACTCATTGTCATGGGATTTTCGAGACAAGATATGATCATAAGGTCAAACAATGGCATGTAGTAAAGCTAACCTTATGTCATGCCTTTAATCATTTTTCATATCCTTGGTTACTACCGACTTGGTGAGGACCAGTTGATAAAACACATATACTGCATGTAGTGCCAAACGTGCAAAGGCCAAACTTGTCACAGCCAAAACTTGTTACAGCTAAACATGTCACGGCCAAACGTGTTAGTGCCATACGTGTCACGACTAAACATGTCACGACCAAAACTTATCACAGCCAAAACTTGTCACCGTCAAAAGTGTCACAGCAAAAAATGTCACGGCCAAAATTTTACTGACTAGTACATGGCACGCCAAATGCGTCATAGCCAAATTTGTCTTGGTCAAAAAGTGATGATCATATTTGATCTAACCAAGCCTTGCTAGGAAAAAACAGTCTTGGACTAATAGACATCAGGTGAAAAGACAAAAACTCTACCTAATGACGTATCATGACACCTTTGTTTTTTGCTAAAGGGACAAAAAACTTGCATATAACAAGGCTTGCGTTCAAATCAACCAAGAAAGTTTTTCTTGCATTATTCAACAGTACAAGACTGTGATTAACTACTTGGTCTAATAAGACAATACCCCATCTCCAAGCTCAATGTCTTACAATAAGCATGCGCATAATCTGAAGATTACAATGCATTTGCATGATGGAAGAGACAAATATGCAAATATGCAATCCAATTCACACACAGTACCTCCTCACGTGATTGGTGACACGTATAAACAATCTATATTTTTGGTTTTACCTTATATGAATGATACTTCAGAAACCATCTCAACACAACTTTGTGTTATATCCAACATTTGTATGTGGAGTTAGAAGCCACACAAATGCATTAAGAAACAATGTCTAAAACTTTCAAAAAGCATCTCCTCAATCAGGCCACCTTACTTTCCCTTGTCAAGGTAGCCTTGTCCCAGCCAGGCGGCCTTGCACGTTCTCACTCAAGCTGTTCTACATAGTTCCAACAAATAAACTTCTTTGCTAGCTAAGCAACCTTGCTTGGTCTTACTCAGGGAGCAGTGTCTCATCAATCGTCCATGTCTGGTTATGCCCAACAAGCATTGTCCCAACAAGTTGCCTTAACGACCTCACTTGGGCAACTTGACCTTACCTTAAAGCTTGTTCCAACACAACAAGAAGAATGCTCAAAGCTATGTGTATCCTTATAGCCAAGGATCAAATTACCACACCAACAACAAAATAAAAGAAGATAGAATCAATCATGCTGGAATCAGTTGTGGTAAACTCATCATAAAGAAACTCAGAAATTTTAGATTTGGCAAACTAATTTTTGCAAGGTTGAAGTTAATATTTTCAAAGTGGAAATCCCACAAGTCAAAGGACAAAAACACTAAAGAAATAAAAAGTATGAGTCGAGTTTAGTATAATGTAGTTAAAACTACATCACACTAGACTGGGAGGATGATGACGGGAGTAGGTACATCCCTTTAGCCGAGCTAAAAGTATACCACGACTGACATTTAGCTTGGATAACAAACAGTCCGGCCAACCTAGCAGGACTTGCTCAGTTACAGCCAGATAAGGTAAAGTCTATTTCCCCTCTATAAATAGAGGGAAATACTACACATTTGGGGGACCTGACATTCCAAGTGAAACACACTTAGCATTCACTCTTTTCCTTTCTCTCTCTATCTAGATAACAAGCTTCTTTATGATCTTCCAATCTTGGCTCATCTCTAGCAAGACTTGAAGATCATTGTATGTTTAATTGTTTGTTCCTTTTCCTGCTGGAATATATTTCTTACCCTACTCTCTTACTATTAACTTTGGTAAGCATCAAACACATATTTTCTCAATAGACTCTCATAGGTCTTATTGTTCATCTTCATATGCTTTCTTTACATATTCATACGCTATAATATCATTATGTTGTATCGATTACTGACTTGAGCGTCGGAGTGTCCTCGAGG
This sequence comes from Mikania micrantha, assembly GCA_009363875.1. Taxonomy (NCBI): domain Eukaryota; kingdom Viridiplantae; phylum Streptophyta; class Magnoliopsida; order Asterales; family Asteraceae; genus Mikania; species Mikania micrantha. The sequence continues at coordinate 48,117,825 of CM018689.1, read as the reverse complement.
ATAACCCCCTTGGGCCCTCTAACGTAGGTTTTCTATGTTGTTGCAGCTAGGATCCGTGCTCGGGATAACAAGGCATGACTTAGCCCGACTCAAGCCCGACCCGGATTCCGATACGTCAACATCACTATATCTGTTTTTCGACGAAGAGTGATATGTATGACGGAATGATCCCGGATGACTGATCATTTGGTGTTAAAAAGGTAGATTGATTGCTTTGCTTGGGTTCTTTTTCAAGGCTGTGTCGCATTTGGACTAAATTAAAGAACTGAGATGGGCTGATTAGAAGAAAGCCCAAGTCTCAATCACCAGAAAATATTAATTTAAAAAAGTTGATTTGAAGGTTTATTCATTGCAAATTTGCTATCTTTTGATTAGGGGTGTCGAAAATACCCGAACCCGACTAACCCGACCCGCACCCGAACCCGAATAAGCTTAATAGGGTCGGGTTATTCGGGTCAAAAATGTTAGTCGGGTTATTCGGGTCAACCCGATTAACCCGAACTGTTAATAGGGTCGGGTTTCGGGTATATTTTTAAAAGTTAGTCGGGTTTCGGGTCAACCCGAATAACCCGAATAAGAATGATTTTTATTTTTTTATATATATTAATTATTAAATGTAAGATATATTTAACTTTTTACCAAATTATGACAATGACTATTAATCAAATTATATATGAAAAATAAACTATTTACATATTTTTCATTGAATTATGTTTGCAAAATGAATTATTTGTACAAATTTAAAATTAGGACAAGATAATAACAAATAAATAACAACCCGAATAACCCGACTGACCCGACCCGAATAACCTGTGACCCGAATAACCCGAACCCGAATAACCCGAACGTTATTCGGGTCGGGTTGCGGGTTAATAATTTTTTTGGGAAAACCCGACTAACCCGACCCGATTAACCCGAAACCCGATCGGGTTGACCCGATCAACACCCCTACTTTTGATAGTTGCATACCCAATATGTGTAAACGAACAGAACGAACACACTAAAGAACATGGATTTTGTGTTCGTGTTTATTTATTAAGAAAATGAATATGTTCGTTTTCGTTTGTGTTCGTTCATTAATAAATTAAACGAACTATTCATGAACATAAAGTAACACAAACGAACCAAAATAAACGAAAAAAATATAAATGAATATTATTTAACACTATAGAACAATCATAAACGAACATGAACATTATTGAAGCATAAACGAACACAAACGATAAGTCTCTTAAATGTAAATACATATCATTCGTAAATTAGATAGTTAACCGAACATAAACTAACATTACATAGTTAACGAACATAAATGAACATTAACGAACACAAATAAACGAACATAACCGAACAGTTCATGAACATAAATAAACGAGCACTAGGTGTGTTCGTGTTCGTTTATTTAATTAAACGAACACAAATTTTATGTTCGTGTTTGTTCAATTATTAAATAAACAAACATAAACGAACTTCTCACCGAACAATTCAAGAACAGTTCATGAACTGTTCGGTTCGTTTAGAGGCCTAATCGAATTTAATATCAACATCAGTTCTGAAGTTATAAAGTAGTCTTGAACATTGAAATACCCAATTTAATATAAACTATAGAAAATATATATTTATGGTCACAAAAATCATATTATTTGTCCAAAATATTTAGATTTTTTTATAAATAATGACGTGTTAATATGATTGCGATAGCTAAAATTTACTAGCTAAAAAAGGTATGATGCATGGCCCAAGTTCAAGTATGAAGGGGTTTTGCTCGAGTTTTGGGTTATTAGGATTGAGTTATTTGGTTTTTTTTTTATACGAATCCTCCCCGTTACATACCCAAATAAGACTCGAGTTACTCGGTTTTAGGTTTATTGAGGTTGTGTTAATCGGCATTCAGGTTTTTAAGTACAAGGTGTAATGCATGATTTACAGTTTAACTTAACATGATATTCATTAAATAATAAGCACAAAATGTCAAAACGTATATTGATTCGAATCTATACTATCGAACTAAAATATCATATTTGACCCAACTTGTTATCTAACAAAATTTACATTGAAACATAAACTAACTGAAACTTACACAAATAACACTTTAGAAAGTTTAGGGATAAAACCTATAAATTTAAAAGTGAAACATAAACGCTTTGAAAGTTGAAGGATTAGAAATTGTCAGTGACAAGGTGCCACTAACAATTCAAATTGAGTTTAGGGATAAACTCTAATAAATTGAAGGGGGTTAAAGTGACATTTGAAGCCTAAAACTTTAGGAGTAATACCTACAAGTTTTGACATCATGTATGGATAAACTCAAAACTGTGAAAACCTAAGGGGGTCAAAGAGACATTCAACAAAGTTTAGGGTTAAAGGATAAGAGTTTATGAGTTGAAATTAAAAGTTTTAATACTAATTGTAAGGATACTCCAAATTCAAAAACACGAGAGGGTTAAACTGACCTTTTACAAAATTAAGGGATAAAACCTACAAATTTATGAGCAAAACTTAAAAATTTTAAAAGTTGGAGGATTAGGAGTAGTTGGTGGCAATTGGGATAAAACTTAAACATTTAAGAATGAAACCTAAATGTTTTGAAAGTTGGAGGGTTAAATTTGAATGTTAGAAGGTTTCAAATTAAGAGATTGATGTTGTATAAACAAACAAACATACCCAAAGTATTCTCACTTTGTAAGATATGGTAAGAAAGTGATGTAAACAGACCTTACCATGGGCGCATCTTTATTGAGACATTGCCCCCCTATTTTTCAGTCCGTAGTGTTAATTTTTCGGCCGAAATGCGATTTTTAGTTAAAAATAGGGGTTTCGCCCCCCTCGCTTCAAAAAATTAACATGTATTCTGGGTTTTAAAAATTTTCGCCCCCCCTCAATTCGACCAAGCTTCGCCACTGGACCTTACCCCTATCTGATTAGTAGAGAGGTTGCTTATAAGAAGTTCACCGCTTATATATTTTTTCCATTCCATGAGCACTTAAACAACATAAAAGTGAAATAAATATTAAAGATTAATGTTCTATAAAAAAAAACTAAAAGAAAATAAAGTATGATAAATTGAGGGTTACAAAAAATTAATTAATTCCAGAGACTAAGAAAAATTTCGAAAAAAAAATGAAGAAATAAGGGATTAAGTTAAATAATACAAAGTTAAAAGAAAATAAAAAGAAAAATTATTAACTAAAATACAAATTAAATTAATTAGAAATTACGACATATTGTAATTTAAGGTATAGTTGAATATAGTGCCAATATCTATTGATCATATAAAGTCCCTTAACATCCTCTTCAAGGTTTCAATATAATACAAAATATACAAATACTAGGTTAGTACCCCGTGTATTACACGAGTTGAATAAAAAATATAATAAATAGTTATCAACTAAAATTTAAACAGTATAAGATTATAATTAAATACGACATGCGACTAAAATTTTATATATTTAATACTTTAAGTAATTAAATAATTATATTATTTATTTAAATACTAAGTTTTTCAAATTTTGTTTATTTAAACATTTCATTTCAAAAAGTTGTTTTAGAAATTTTATATTTTATAATAATTTGATTTTTTTAAAATATTTGTTAATATTAATATATTTTTAATGTGTTAAAAGTTTTTTTTATTTTAAAAAATATAAAAAGTATATTTATTATTTAATAGGATTATTTACATATACCTCCCTAATGAGAGCCTTATTTAATATCATTATTTAATATGAAATGTATTTAATATGAGAGAGATGCAGTAAATTAAAGTTAATGTGCTATATTAATATATTTTTAATGTGTTAAAAGTTTTTTTTATTTTAAAAAATATAAAAAGTATATTTATTATTTAATAGGATTATTTACATATATCTCCCTAATGAGAGCCTTATTTAATATCCTTATTTAATATGAAATGTATTTAATATGAGAGAGATGCAGTAAATTAAAGTTAATGTGCTATATTAATATATTTTTAATGTGTTAAAAGTTTTTTTTTATTTTAAAAAATATAAAAAGTATATTTATTATTTAATAGGATTATTTACATATATCTCCCTAATGAGAGCCTTATTTAATATCATTATTTAATATGAAATGTATTTAATATGAGAGAGATGCAGTAAATTAAAGTTAATGTGCTATAGGAACACGACATGTGTCTCAAAAAACCTTTATTTATTAGAATATATATAAGATAGATGTGTTAGGCGGGAAAAGAAGATGAATGTGTTCTAGGGACGCGCCATGTGTTCCTAGAAAACCTTGATTTATTAGAGAAGTAAGATAAGATGAGTTGGGTGATTATTAAATGCTAAAGTAATAAGAGTCAAATACATTGGTTGACTTGCAACACTTTATGTCTCTTTATAAAATATATTTTTTAAATAATTTATACTATCATTCATAACTACAAAAACATTCATCATTCTCTCACTATATGTCAAGTAAGCAAACAAGGCCCAGCCCTCATAGCGAACCGCAAAGAATGAGGGTCAAGCTTGTGATATCATACATAATTAACCTGAGTTTACATTATAAACTGATTCAAACTACATACACATTTATTGAGCAACATCTTGACTAGAAGAGAGCTAGTGAATTTATTTAATAAAAACCCAACATAAAGTTTAAGGTTTACAGTCTAAGTTTTAGGTCTTTTTATTTTGACATTTTAGCTGTCACTTCTCTAACCAATTTAGCAGCAACCATGGCGGTCATATCATCAGCAGTATCACGTTGTGGATTGTACTCGACTACGTCAGCAGCAACCAAATCACCTTGAAGATTGTGGAGAATGTTGAGAACGTCTCTAAACGACAGACCACCTGATTCGATATGGGAAACACCAGGAGCAAATGCAGGGTCAAGACAATCAACATCTATTGATATGTATACTCCCTTAACACCCTCTCCAAGTTTCTGGAATAGTAAAAAGTAACAAATATGAATTGGGTGATTAAGTTGCAAAAAATAAAATGATAATGCGCTATTAGCAAAAGCAAAAGTGGTAAGATGGGTAATTTGGGTTACTGGAAAAGATCAAGGTTGAACAACAAAACAACAACAACAACCTTACCCATTATATTCCCACTTTTCAGTAGGGTCTGGGGGGGGAAGGATAGAGAGGTTGCTCCGAAAGAGTCCCCGGCTCAAAGTTATCATTTGAAGTTGATCATCCCAATGATTTTAACGTTATTTTCACAAATAACTAAAATAACGTTAAAATTAGTGCAATTTTACTTTTGCTCCTTAAGGGCTCACACATATATACATTATATGCGTGCACCGCGAATGGGGCGTATCAAGTTAGGTTAGGTTGAATTGATCTGTTACAAAACAAAAACACGATATCTAAGAGCCGAGATAGAAAATGACCAGATTTTCCAGAAAATGTCGATCTTTTGCAAATGTGCGCATTTCATATTGTTCAACTCCGAATTTTTTTCCTTGTTCGCGTCCTTCACTGTTTATTGATCGAATGCCAACCTAAAGCAGAAAGGAGATTTGATAAACTTCATTTTGAAACAATAGCATAAAAAGATATGTATATATATGAATACAAACAACGATCAAGAAATGTCACTCAAATATTTGTTAAAAAAATAACAAAAAAGTACAAACTTCATTTAATAATATACAAGCTACATGTTATACTTTAGATAGGCTTAGCTGCCTAGCAAAACGAACCCAAACTTTACATTTTAAGTCCTTGTATTCATTATAAGATGGTAGGTTGTTTTGGGTCATAACTTATAACGCACAAGGAAATGCATTACACTAACAAACAAACATACCAACAAAACTACACTTGTATGTTAGGATCAGGACACACCGTAACTATATTTACAGGATAAAGATGTCAAACATACCAACAAAACTTCACCTATATGTTAGGATCATGACAGACCGTACATCTGTTTTATAGGATAAAAATGTTGCTTACAAAAAGACATCAGGATGTAAATGACATCACATTGTTGCCTTTAATCAGGGTCAGGCAATGCTAGAAAAGTAAAAAAAACGAGAAAAATAGTAGTACCTGCAATAATCGGCGACAATAACCACCCTCCATAATTCGGGCGAAAGGAGACGCGTGCGAATAATAGTTTCCTTCAAAACGATCATAGATATCAGGATGTGCATCAAGGTGTAGTATATCCACAGGCCCTCCAAGCTTCTTAGATACAGCTCTTACTACAGGATATGATATTGAATGATCACCCCCCAAAACTAAAGGCCTCAATGGATGCTGTTGAACACAAATTTGAAATAGTTTTTATGAGACATAACAAACAAACAAACAGACAAATTTACCCAGTGTATTCTCACTCTTTAGTAGGGTGTGGGGGAAGGATGGACCAATGTTTTAAAAGCAGGTATTTTAGGTACACCGGATTTGACTAAAAAATGGTTCAAGCGGACACACTAATCAACCATGAAATTCTATAGAAATACAACTTATACTCAAATAAGTTTCAAAAAAGTATACAAATTCATCCAAAAACAATTCAAAAAGGTACTCAAATGCATCCAAAACAATTTAAAAATACTCAAATTCTAATAATTTTTTTTAAATAAAAGTGCATAATAGGATTATGACATTGACGTGTTAAACGAATCAAGTTCATGATCGCTTAAAAGCCGAAATTTTGTGTTTTTTTTAAAACCGAAATACCGGTTTTACCGGTAAAACCGGATTAAACCTCTGGCACAATCGATCGAAGGAACATGCATAATACCGAGGTGTTTCGTACTGGATTAGTAAGCGGCAGCCGGTTGAACCGACCGTTTCGAACCGGTTTTTAAAACATTGGGATGGACACAAACCTTACCCTATCCCTGTTGAGGTAAAGAGACTGCTTCGAATAAGTCCCAGACTCAAAGTTTTTTTAAGACATAAGTTTTATGTAAAATCAAACAATTCTCTTTTGTATTTTAATCATTTAAAGGTAACTTACTTCTTCCATCACTAGTCTGACAGAGTCACTGACGATATTCATTAATCTTTCATCATCTATTCCACAATCTCGAAGCTCTTGGACAGGCAAATCACCAACATCTGCTAAAACTCTAGGGTCATCTAGTACCGTACCTGTAGTCATGATTCAACAACCTGATTAATATTCTAGTTAACACAATTAATCATGGGAGACCCGGGGAGCGGCAAACCCGACCTTCGTCCTGGCCCATTTATTGCAAGGACACAAAAAATTTTTAAATCGTTTTTAAATTATATATATTTACTTATATCTCCAAATACAAAACCGAAAAAACAAAAATTTATAATTTTACTATGGGTGTTTTTTTCTCAATACGTCCGGAGCACTTGAATTCTCAGGGTCGCCCCTGCAATTAATGATGTCCTAACCATTCAAGAATCATGGCCATTTCAGCTGAAACATCTTCTGCATGGAATCTTTATAACAACCATTTGGAGCTTATGAAAAACAAGAAATGAAAAGATCTTCAGGAAGAGAAAGTTGGATGCATCCTTTTTATGGGTAAAGTACGGGGTGAATATGGAGCAATTGAATTGGGAAACATGGAACAAATTCAATTTCCTTCTATAAACGTGTTTTCTTTGCAGGAACCATTATCCTCTAAGTTGGGTGTGGTCTTAGGTCTAGGAAAAGGCTCTTTCTAGTCTTTCGGTTGGGTTCTTGACTTCACCCGGTCCGTCTACTTTTTAGATGGGCTAGGTCTAGGAAAAGGGCTTTTCCCTTTCCGTTTTTCATGACTATTCGAGCTTCACCCGAGCCTGCATCCTCCTAATTATAACAGTTTCTGGGTTATAGTTCTTAATTGTCTTTATTGTAAAAAAATTTCATTCCCCGGTTTTGTACTTGTTCTCCTTAGCATCCTGCTAAGTTTTTTTTTCCTTTTAATGGAATTTATATTTTGTTGGCTGTTAAAAAAAAAAAAAAACTTTAGTAAACACTATAATGCATATCAGTATATCACAACAAAATATGTAGGTGTAAGTTCATGCCTAAAACTTGAACAGGCTTTACGTAATAGTGGTATAGGTCAAAATAATTATATAAAGTTTCTTTTAAAGTGACAATCTACATCTATATATATACACTATATAACAAAAAAAATAAGTTTACATCTATATATACTACATAATAAAATAATAACAAAAATGTCACTTGTCACTCCCATATTCATTTAACATTAAGTTTTGCCACATGTCACTTTAATATTTATTCATTATTAAATGTTGACACTTGTCACTGTAATATTCATCTCTTATTTAATTATATTTTACTAATTCTCTATCATATTTAAATTGTAAGCTTAAATGCAAAACTAATTTTTTTATCTAATAATTTATTTTACTTAGTAGATTTCAATTATATCTTATTTTAAAATATATCTTTTAATTTTAAATCTTAATTATTTTCTTATTTAACTAACTACTGATATGATATTCAATATACAAAATTTCATAAAAGGATTGGTTTGTAAATGCTAATTTTTTTCAATTCGTATTACACCTTTTTTATGTGTTTGTTAGTCGTTCAAAATAGCTTTAAGAATTACAGAAACAATATGTTACCTATCAAATATCAATTGTAGTTACTAAACTTTCAAATTGTTGTTTTAATGATTAAAGTATCCGTTAATACATAGCTTAATCATCTTATATCAAAATATCATTTTATAAATTTTAAATTATCAGTTCTAGCTATTTAATATTTTATATTGATTCCGTATAATACATGAGGTAACAACCTACTGTGCTAATAATTATATAAAGTTTCGTATAAAGTGATCTGAATGTTACTTTAGTCCATTTAACTCGTTTGTTTTTAACGAATTCTTTTTTACTTGCCTCGTTTAACATGTTAGAGCTAAAACACAACTCAAATTTATTCATGAATACTACATGACCTCTATAAAATGATTCTGACATAGCCGGCGCGCTGTGTGCCGGAGGTGCGATCGCACCAGGCTTATTTTTTGAGAGGCCCTAAATTTTGATTCTTAAATAAATATTTTATATATAAAATTATTTTTAAGCAAAAATAATTTTAATATGTAACAAACAATATTTTATTACAATAATATTGTTTTATTTTATTTACTGACTAATTTTTATCTTAGTTGTTATCGATCTATGACCTTTTTCATATGTATAGGGCCCATTTTACTACTTGCATATGGTATTTAAAATCTCAGATATGGCCTTAGAATGATGCTAGCTAGTAGCCTGAGGGTCCAAAGAATAAACATCATAGTAAGGAAGAAGTCATGGAACTAAAGAATCAAAAGCACTATATTTTAGAAAAAAAAAAAAAAAAAAAGCTAGCTAGTATAATACAATCTAATCTCCAAAAAACAGTAAAAAATCTGTTAATTGCATTTTAAAAAGTTTTATTACCTGGGTTTATTTTACTTTTTTTTAACAAAAAATCTATCATAATTTTAATCCTAAACTACTTCAAATTGAATTTAGTGTATTTGGGTTTGTTAGTGTATGGGTTTATTAGTGTATGGACTGATTCTCTGTGTATATAGAGAGATTAAAAACATAAAAATAACTATTTTTATTTTAGATTTGGCTTTTTTATACTGTATTTTATTTTTTATATTATATTAAAAAACACATTACAAAAAAACGATAAAAAAACATAAATTCAGTACAAAAAATCCAAATATAGTACAAAAGATCTGTGTTTTTATGATTTTAGACAAAAACTTGTTTTTAACTGATAAAACCCACAAAAGATATGTAAATTTGTAATTACATTATTCAGTTAAATATTAATTTCAATTTCTTTTACAAAAACATGAAACCGCACCTTCTTCTGTAGTAGAATTTGTGCTTCCAGACCAGATGGCCTCTCGTATAAACGGTGGAGCAAATGCAGGACCTTGAAGATACGATGAATTATGTCCAAGAGGAATTCCAAGAAGAGTTGATGTAGCTTTAGCACCACCAAATGCTCGCACTAGTTCTGCCTTTTAAAAATAAAATTATATAACATTATTAAAAAAAAAACAAGTTTGATCGCATATAATGAAGTTTTTACAAGTCTAGTTCCCATTCAATAAGCCAAAAGCATTACAACCCAGCTGTATCTTGATGGTAGGATAATATTTAGGAACTATAAGGTGCTGAGTTTGAATCTTATAAAAGGATTTTCTCAAAGTATTGAACCTTAATTTTCGAATGATACCATAATATCCTTGAATCACACAAGGAGGTTTTCTCAAAGTATTGAATCTTAAGTTTTGAATGGTACCGCTGGTGGTACGATGATGATGATACTTCAGTAATCCGTCAGTGATTCAAATTAGTCGTTAAAAAAGGTTCCATTCAATAAAAAAATTGCTTCAATTTATAAAAATTTTAAACATACAACAACCTTACCCAGTATAATCTCACTTTTCAGTAGGGTCTGGGGGGAAGGATAGATACAAACCTTACCCCTATCCCAATTGGGATAGAGAGGCTGCTCCGAAAGAGTCCCCGGCTCAAAGTTATCGTTTGAAGTTGATCATCCCAACGATTTTAACGTTATTTTCACAAAATAATTAAAATGACGTTAAAATTAGTGCACTTTTACTTTTGCCCCTAAAGAGCCCACACATATATACATTATATGCGTTCACCGCAAATGGGGCGTAAATTTTAGACAACATAATGGAACCTTAAGTTTGGCCTGCTCATGAATGAGCGTTAGAGATGCCTCAGCAACTCGATTCTGGCCCTCCTCTAACAAATTCTTTGGAATTTTATTTACTGTGTGTAAATAATGAATCCCTCTTCTCCCAATGTTCATTGCAGCTATGAAAGACATTAAGCCAAGTAAAAGCTTTTTAAACCTGTAAATGGATACATAGTAAGATTATATTAGCCAATGGGTTTAAACTCTAACTCGCACCACGCTAACTTTTCATTAGAGAGGTCTCGTGTTTGAATTCTTGACACGGTAGGGCATCAGGTTTTCTCATGTGATTGTCTCGGGTTCAAGTATGACCTAGAGCATCAAACAGTTGAGATGGTTGAAGTAATGTCATATGAGAGCTCAAACTCGAGTAACGGCGGTGAACCAAACACCGTTCAAAAAAAAGTTAGGTGATGTTAATGAATGCTACAATCCCAGTTAGCAATTTTAGCTACTTTGTTTCTCTCTCTCTGTTTTTTTTTTTTTTGGCAAAGTAGATTTTAAGTTTTAACAATTCAAATTATAATTCATTGGCTGATAAATAATTCATACTAACAGTTTGGTCAACGATCACAACTTTTACTTTATTTTAAAAGGACAGTCCAAGTAGGATAATCATCTTCAATTTCACTCGCAATCATTATCGTGAGTGAATCAAGTGTAAATCAATAATGATTATGCTACTTGATAGCAAAAGTAAAAGTTAAGATTATTATTGACCTCACTTTTAGTATTTATTATTATTAGTCAATGTGTCATAGTTTGGATTACTAAATCTAATTTTTTTAATAGCAATCTAATTTACTCTTAATATTACACCATTGTTTATCGTATGATTCGAACCCTCAACCTTTTACAAAGGAACACATTTATATATACATTTTAACAACAGCTACAAGCATTTTCTTAGTTTTAGTCAGTGTTTTGAAAACCGGACCGGCCGGTTGGACCGGGAACCGGTGGGTGGACCGGTCCGGTTAAGGGTCTTGAACCGTTTTTGGGTGAATCGGCCGGTCGGACCGGTGAACCGGCCAGTCGGACCGGAAAACCGGTGGTCGGACCGATGGTTGAACCGGTTTTTTGATTTTTTGATTTTTTTTTTTTTGATTTTATATATATATATTTATAAAATGTTTATAAAATCATCCGGTTCTTAAATCCGTCCGACCTCTGACCAGTAACGAGACCGGTTCGACGTCCGGTCCGGTTATGAAAAACCATATCAAGAACAAGTTAAAACCAAACAAGTTATAATTTTGATTACTTTTTTTTATCATTGATCCTATAAACAAGTAATGATAAACCATATCAAACCGATTATATATATACTACAAAAACTCTAAACAAAAATTTAAGGGGTGATATACCAAAAGAGTTACCTTGAGATGAGATCAGAAGAAATAAGTAAATTGATAGTGAATAAAGGAAGATATCATATAAATATGCGTGTGTAATTTGGATACATTGTTGTGGTCACTTATGGGAAATCGGCACATGTAACATGTGCTCCCTTTTAAATTCTTTATTTTATAATAAAAACGTTTTATAAGAAAAACAAAGTTTATATTTTAGTCTTCCAATTTTATCTATTATTTTTTCTGGTTCATTCGTCGGATCGTTATAAAATTGTAAAAGTTCATATATGTAATTTAATATATCTTGTTCAACAAGTCCAGTTTATTGATCTGACCGATCAGTTCACTGGTTTGTAACTCCCGGTTTTCCTTAGTCTTGTAGTGAGTTTACGTGCTTTCATTTGCATGTAAACAATGTATTTAATTTATGGTAATTGCACGGTAAATACTGTAATAGGTCAAATGAGCTTTGAACTAGGATCACATGATCAAAGCAATTAGTTTAGGGATTAATAACATTAGTTTATCAAGATAATAAAATAATAATGAAATTAGTGGAATGGACAAATAATGCTCACATTGAAAGTAACAACAAACCAAGTTTTCAAATTGTAATCGTAAAATAACCCTAATAATCAATACACCTTTAGGATGTGTGATTGATATGGTTGGAAAGAATTCGGAAAAATTGTTAGCATGAGCCCTCTTTGATTCACGAGTTGAACTAGGTGGCAGCCCTCTTATGTTCAGTTCTTTGTATCATGTTCTATCTATGGACCTTCATGATCCTTTTTTGGCTCTTTCTGAAAAAACCCTAAGAGGCCCGTGACTGACCCGGTGTTCAGCACATGAGTGAGCGTTACCGCGTATTTAATGGAAGCAGATAGTTAGGGACTGATCTGGTACCACTTTGAGTTACTGCCCCAAAGTACTAGACCAGCTCCTGTTGAAGAATAAGGCTTTTGAGCTGCCTGAGCATTGAATTTGGAACACAGACCAAACGAAGTTGTACTGAGGACCCTAAGTACTGTCAAATCGGTACGTACAACATCATTATCGCATTCCATCTTGTATTATCACAATATAATTAAATAACCCATTTAGCCCTCTTTGAAGTCATACAAGTGTGAGGAAGTGTGGGACAAGTGCTCAGGAATATTAGAGCATGTAAACAAAGTGTCGTTCTGGTAAGGTTTATGTTTAAGGTTCAAATTACAATTATCTTTACAAGTTATCAAAAATTTATCTGGGATTATGTAAAAGTTAAATCACTGGATATAAGTATAATTAAATGTATGAAACTCCTCGTATTCATAAAACTAGCTAAAACACTTGCATTGGATATAACCTAAGCATAGTTATTGTACTGTTACTTTAGAAACACTGAAATTTGGGTTTATGTTATACAATAATGGTTATAATCTTAGTAGGATATTCATGTTATACGATAATGGTTATAATCTTAATAGAAACACTGAAAGTTTGTATGATGCTATTTAACTTTTGAGGCTTTGTTACAAACAAAGTTTGTATGATGATTAGTCAATATATGTGTAATTGTGTATAGGTTTAATAAAGTAAACTTATGTTTTAAAGTGAAATGAAGTAACATGTTTAAACTAATAAATGAAAGTGCATAAGTAATGATAGTGTTGGGAATGTCATTGATTCTGGTCATTACAAAACTCTGATAGCTGGGACTATGTCTAAAGTGGGGCTTGCTGGCGGGCATTTCTCGTAAGAAAAAGGGAACGAATAGAAGATACGAACATAGAGTCGTATAATGACAAGTGTTGAGGAAAATTGTGTTTTTGGATAAATCTATAAAGTGTTAAGTATTATTAACACTTAACAGACAATAACAAAGTGAAAATGTTTGTATGTAATAAAGCTATACTATCAACTTATGGTGAGAAGGATAAGTCTTCTTGAGGTTTCAGGAAGAAGGCAATAGTTGTACAATAAGGGCAGTGACGATGGACGTAATAAGTGGTGTAGCAACTTGACCCCAAATAACAAGTGATGGTGCTTTGTCGGATAGGAACTTGCACTTATTATGGATCTGCTTTTAGTATGTGTTGCGTTTAAATAGTCTTAAGAAATTGTTTAAAGGCAGGCTTATATTTGCAAAAGCTTATAAAGTAATTTATATAGCTTAAAAATTAGCAACGTAAGCTGACATTTTTAAGCATAAACATGAGGACCAGGTGAAGCCTTTGATAACATAGGCAAGGAGAAGGATTGAATACAAACATCCAACATGTGCTTATAAATAAAAGCTTTTGTTTTCGCTTCATTTCATATCTATGTTTAATCATGTGCTTATGAATGATTCTGATAAAGGATGTGTTTTCAAAGTCGGGACATTACACGGTTCTACCAATCATTTTCATGATTCGCCTAAAAATCTTGTACATCGATGATTTATACAAAGAGAAAGACGTGAAATTTATATATGTGAAAAATAGTTTGTCATTAGTGGTGACCGAACGTTTGTTGTTAAAAAAAATGAAAACAAGTCAAAAGAAAAGGAAAGTTTGTACTTCTCTTTCTTATCTGCTAGTTTTTCTAAGATTATCTAAAAAAATATTCGATACATTTTACATACACATGGCCAGCTCGGGCATCCTTTTGTCATTAGGGGCCGCGTAAGAAATACCCGATAGTTGATTAGTTGGTTGTTCAAAAAAAATATGTGTGTGTATAATTACTAGCTTATAAACATGTGTACTACAAATGATTGTATACAAAAAATAACACAATTAAAATATATTTATTATAAATTACATATTCTACTATAAACAAAAACATTTTGCAATTACAAATTCAAAGTATAAATTTCTAAAAACTTTTTTGTGTATAACATTGGACGTCGTGTTAGTAACATTATCTTATTTATCACAATTTATAAGTTTAAGACCATTCCTGCTTTTGACTATAGATAAAACAACGTATATTTGTACATGTGAGAAAATTAATTGTTTCAATAACCAAGCGTGCTCATAATAACTATTGGTCTTGACTCTTATTAATTGCCATTGCAAAGGATACCACGAGAGAAAATTGTATTCCTTGAAATTTAAGAATGATCTTCGAGACAGTGTTAGAGCTATTCTAGAAATGAATTTTCGATTATCTATGACTTCCAGATATTAATTCTACTTTAATAACATGACTTTCAAGTGAGATGATCTATAATCGAGTCGCGTGGCACCAATATGTTTTTTTATCAACATTTCTAAATAAAAGGACACCATCCTTTATTACTAACTTGTGGTTAGGCAAACAGGAAATTTTAAGACCATGTAGTACGTCACGTGAGTATAAACTTTGATCAAGACTTTCATGTAAAAGATTTTTAACCTTTAACTTTATTTAAGAAAATCCTTAAAAAATAAGCCTGACCAAGAGAATGTACCAACCCCGTAATGTTCATCAGATTCATTAGGTTTTGTCATTTCGTATCACAACTTTTTTCTTTCCAAAGAATTTTGTTTACTACATATGGCAGATATTATAAACTCTATTGTTACTTTTTTTGTTACAATCAAAATTAACTTGGCCCCTTCTCCTTTACGAAAATTTATTAAATGTTTATTTTCATAAGTATTACAACAGAAATGAGAAACTGTATCCATTCAAGATTAGTTACCAATGATCACTATCTCAAATGGTTGAGAGGAGGTACCATGTGGTTTCAATATTGGATATGTCATGAGTTCAAGTCCTGACATGAATAAAATAGGTGTTCCATGCTAGGCTAAGAGGTTTTTCTCTCACTTATAACGGGTTTCCTCCTATTGGGTGTGAATATGATCGGGTGGATGTATGCCCCGTCAGTGATCCAGATTACCGTTCAAAAAAAATTCAAGATTAGTTTGACACCCTCATTGGTTATCATGTTTCAACATAATAAATAAAAAAATTAAATATTTTAAAATCAATTTTAAACAAATAATATTATATACTTAATTTGCATATTTTAATTCTAAACTTCGTTTTTGTTTTTTTTTTTGCGGTTAATAAGTTTATCAATTTATTGGAAAACGTAGATAAGATCAAAGAGATACTTGTAAACTATCATAAAATGATAGCCATAATTGATAAATAAAATTCAATATGCAGTTAGATTTAACGTAAAAGTAGGATCGGGAAAAAATGTAATTAATAAGATGAATTTTCAAATATTTTCAAAATTTAAATTAAATTTAATAGGTGATTTATTCAAAATTGATGTAAAATTTAAAAGAAGACTTAATATGGTTTCCTTAATTATAAAAGTATATATAGATATAGATAAAAAATCTTGATGAAGAATCTATGACCACATAGACAAGATGAGAAATATGTGGGTGTGATTAATTTGAATTGTTGTGGTCCTTGTGGATCATCGCACATTTAGAATGTGTTTCTTTACAAAACATTTTTTTTTTGATAAAAATAAATTAAATTAAAAAAAAAGGTAAACTTCGGTTGTAGTCCTAAATAATATCCTGATTAAAACTTTTAGTCCGCTAGTTCCTTTTTTTTTTAAACTTTTAGTCCCCTGGTTCTATTTAAGTTTTTTTTAAGTCTATTAGTTTATTTTCGTTTTAGTTAAACTTATATGTGTAACATCGTTTATTTTTCGGTTAAATGTGTCATAAAAGGCGAAACTACTCTTAATATGTAAGAAATTAGAAAAAAAGGGAAAAAAAATGTTTTTGTTAAAATACGTATAAGCTCAAAAAATAAAAATAAAAAAACATCACTCTCGCTATACTAAGACTGAGCATACTATAACCGTAACCGAAAAAGAAAATTGTAATCATCTTGAATAATAATTGATTCTAACAAAATCTGACTTAACAATAGCTGATTTTAACCAAACTGATTATTGTTTATTTGTTTTTTTTAATATTTGCATGCAGGGTCGTCTCTGATATATTACGGGGCCGTTTGGTTTAGTCTGAATCATTAAGTGTTGGATGATTAAGATGTCTGAATGGTTAAAAGGGTCTAAATGGTTTACTGTTTGGTTGCACATTTGAATGGGAAAAAAACTTTTTTTCCCCTTAAAAACCCTAGCCGTCGAGGTTTCCCAGCCCACCGCCCGTCGCATCCCCTCTCCGCCCGTCGCCACCTCCGTTGAGGTTTCCTAGCCCAACGCATCTCCTCCCCATCTCCTCCTCCGCAGCTCATCCGCAACCCTGCTCTCCTATGCCGAAGCAGCTCCTCGCAGCCCCTCTCTCCTTCATCATCACCATCCACCCCGCATCTCGTCATCACCATCCACTGTCATCACCACCGTCGACGCCATCACCATCGCATCCACCTGCGGTCGTCGAGCCCTCACCGCCGCCCTCTCGCCCCTCGTTCGGTCGTGTTTCGGTGGTAGAGTGGCAGCAGTCGACGGTGGTGGTCGTGGAGCAGTCGGTGGGAGGAGCTGCGGTGGTCGGTGGTGGTCATGAAGTCATTCAGACGTTCCCATCCTTCCCCATTCTCATTCAGACTCCATCTCAAGTCTGAACCATTCAGACCTTGGTTCAGACATTTCACCCCATTCAGACGTGTTTTTTTGCACCAAACTAACGGTATGAATCTGAACCATTCAGGTTCAAACCATTCAGACCTAACCAAACAGCCCCTACGTGCCCTTTGCGAATGCTATAAATGGGCCCCTATGTGTGCTTGTGTGGTAATTAGTTTGTAACTAAATATGAAATGAGTTAATTTGTTTTTTAACCTAAATTTTAAATTCTAATAAGTTATTGGGTCAAATGTTTAAGAAAAAAATTTTCTTTTAGTTTTTATAAAATTCGTAACTGGGTAAAATATATTAAAAAAATCGGAATGTAAATTATATGTGTTTGTTGTAAAATAAATTAATATATATAATATATACAAATTTTTTAAAAAAATAAGGCCCCCTAGAAAATGGGCCATGTGCATGTGCGGTCGCACCTTCCGCACTTGCTATAAGACCCCACTGTATACGTGTGTCTTTTTTCTTTTTTCTTTCTTTCTTTTTTTTTTTAAGAAATTGTGCTACAAGTCAAGTGAATAAAGTGAACTTGAGTTTTTTTTTTTTCTTTTTTTTTTTTGCAGAAGATGTTACGAGCCACTTGTGAGTTTAAACATATCAAGAGAGCAAAAGTTTATGTGAGATTTTACTTATTATTCGATTTGATTCATAAATTATGAAAAATTTATAAAGAAAGTAAGAAAAAATAAGGGAAATTTAAAAACTAGATTGAAGTCCCAGGTGGACTGGTTGTTCTACAGTGTTCTTATTCTTATTCTTATTCTTAATCACTTTAAAGTTTTACATGTTTCACTTTTATTTTCAACAATATCATCATCGGCAGGGCCGGCCATGAGGGAGGGCAAGGTGGGCGACCGCCCCGGGCCCGGCGTTTTTAGGGGCCCGAAATTTTAAAAATATATATATATGTTATAAAAAAAATTATAAAACTTAGGGCTCAATAAATTTTGATAGAATTAAAATAGTTTAATTGGTTATGATTTATCCCTAAAAAGCCTCACATATTTAAAAATATAATAGGTTTATATTGACTTTACCCCAAATTAGTTTACTTTCCGCTCTTCCAATTCCCAGACGTGCTCCAGCAGCCGACCAGCGTCCAACTCCAGCCCTCCACCCCTCCAGTCCCACTTTCCAAATTCAACAAAGCGGATCCCCTGCAGCCTCCACTGCTTCAATTGCACGACCACGAGCCATCGAGCACAACCTTGGTTGCAGTCTCCAATGAGCCACACATTAAAGTATGAAGAACAATCATGCGAATAAACTTTATTTGGAGTTAAAGTTATATAAGACATTTTTGTGTTATAAAATTATCACCCTTTTGATGCTATAAAGTATAAACAACTTGAACCAGCTTGGGTTTTTCCGAATGCATTAATTGCATGTTGAGTTTTGTTGACTATCTAGTAATTGTGGCATTGATAGAAAGAAGTTTTTCTAAGTTTAAGTTGTTGATGTTTTATTTACGATCGTCAATGTCACAAGACTGCCTTAACGGATTGGCAATGATTGCTATTGAGAGCGGCATCTTAGAAAATATGGATACTGAATAGATGATCGGGGCTTTTGCTTAAAAAAAAAATCCTCGGATAGCCTCACGGTTTGCTTAGGTATTTAAAATATATTATTATGTTACAATACTTTGGTTTTGTTAATTTTTTAACAAATATATTCATATTACTAACTTTTATATATAAATTAGTAAGTTAATTTTTTTAAGAGGGGCCTCTTTTTTCTTTTCGCCCCGGGCACCAGAATTT
Organism: Mikania micrantha; assembly: GCA_009363875.1. Lineage (NCBI taxonomy): Eukaryota > Viridiplantae > Streptophyta > Magnoliopsida > Asterales > Asteraceae > Mikania > Mikania micrantha. Next base: position 48,098,510 of record CM018689.1, on the reverse strand, counting down.
TTTTTGATTCTCGAGGCCGGCCCTGATCATCGGTAATCTCCGATTCATGAACTTGTCTATGAGCTTTGCTTAGCTTTTCAACAATTCAAATACTTAACCGAATTTAACTGAAACCGAACCGTAACCAATACTTAATCAAGTCATGATTAACCGACCACCATATCGGTTTTGGATATGAGTTTGGCATTAACCGACAAATCGGTATCGGTGGATGTTGAGAGGAAAAACCGAACCGAAACTTGTTTCCTACCAACCCCTAATCTCTATCGAACCCCTCCCTTCCCGCCAAAACATAAAAAGCCATTGTCGTTTTTATTGTTTTTAAAAACTTCGAATCCTACAACAAACAGAAATGGAATAAAATCTACCGGTAGATGCAAAGAAAATTTGAAGCTTGTTATGTGGCTGAAGGTGTGAGCAAGGCCAACTCAAGCTTTATTAGGGCCCAAAGCATATATAAAAAATGTTACGATAAAAAAATATGGTTCATAATAAAGAGACTATAACGAAAGAAAGTATCTTTTGATTTTCGTTTGACATTTTCAAATGGTTTAATCAACCAATTAAACCAACACTAATTATACTAACTTAAGAGGGTAAAATGGTCCACAAAATATTAAAAAACCGGTAAAGTACGGGCAAAAAGCTTACCCAGGTTGGAACCATGTACAACGCCGGTTGCATAACTGGGTACGGATCGGGTACTATCGTGTTGGGAAAATGTGAAATTGGTTCCTGCACATCAGATTTTTCGGATCCAAACCTAGTATGTTTTACATCAAGTAGGAATAGGTACGATTCCAGGTGTTCCATCCCAAGGTCGGCTCCCTCATATAAAATGTGAGGCAAGTGCCTAGGGCTTCCAAATTTTTGAGGCCACAACCGTTCAGGTTATGTGTTTTTAATTGTCCAAGTTATTTGTTTTGTCGTTTTAGGTTTAGAAAAACAAATAGCCATCTCATATTACCAAAAGATAGAGTGTGTTTAGTATTATTTTTTTCAAGTAATCGTAAACAAAAAAATTATTTATGAAAAATATCTTAATTTTTATATTTTCTTTGGACACTTGTAAAGTTTGAGCCAGCCTTGTTCGAGCCCTATTATCCGGGTTCAAAAGCCCAATTGTTTCCATATCCTGACCCTATTCCTAAAACTTTAAGATGGGCTGAAACAAGGAATTAAGATGGGCTGAATAGAAGAAAGGCCCAATAACCAGAATTATTAATTTACAAAAACTTTAATTCAAAATTTAATATAAAGCAACTAATATTCTTCCTCTCTCTCTCCTAGGGTTCCATTCATTTCCCCAAATCTCGACGTCTTCTCTGTATCTGCAACCAGCTGTGATCGGAAAATACACCGGCATGTACTCATATATTCTCCGGCAGATAACCGTACAAGTATCCGGTTAGGTATTTTCGCTCTTATTCTTTCTAATGTAACAATTAGCTTCTTTTTTTGTAGTTTCACTTTGTGGCGCCGGAAATTTTGAATATGATTCGAAATTGATACTTCTGGTCAGTTCTTGTGTGTTGTAATCATTATGTAGATTGCGTTGACAGCCTGATCAATGTTTGATCAAGAGTAGTGGTGTTTATATTGGTTATGGGCATAATGGCTTGTGTGTGGGGATCGATGGTTGATCTAGGGATTATAATATAAAGGTACCGTATTAGATTAATTTTAATTATTTACAATGAAAGTATGGAATTGCATTATTGGTTAACTTAGTTTGGTAATTGAAAGAGAGAAGAAAGTGGGTTTGAAAGGGAGAGAGACTGCTACATTTCCACATTATTATTTGAAAGGTGGTTTTTTAGTTTTCTTCCAGTAGAAATTACTAATTTCTATTGGCGGATGAAGGATGCTTGGTTTTATGGGTATTGATGACATTTTATTTAATATTTTTATGTGCTACTAGTCAATTTTCTTTTTGATTTCTATTGCTATGATCTATTTCCTTGTGACATAGATCTGCTTGGTTTTCAGATATGATTTTAATTGGTTTGACCTGGATTTGGTTAAAGCTACCTCAAAAGTTGCTACTTGTACATGTAGAATGTCTGATTTAGTGTTTACCAAGAGATTGCTGTTTTTTTTTACCTCTTTACAAGTAGATTTGTTAACATTTTTATATTGTTTGATTGAATTTAAAGTTGAAAGTTTGTTAATTTGACTATGATCAAAGTGACTGTATAGTAATGAAACAAAGGGACTGATATGGAATTGCTCTGGTTGGATTAAGGGTTGGCTTAGTGCCTTAGTAGTTATTTATTTTAAGAATGAAGCATCCTCATCATAATATTTACTGGTTTCTTGGTGTGGCTTATGGATGATATAATTAATTGCATTATCTTGGTGTGGCTTAGTAGTTATCTATTTTAGAACTTTTTTTTAACAATGCATATGGTCCATTATTTTGAGTTATCTGATAATACTACTAATATTTATTGAAATACTATAATTTGTTGAAAACACCTGATTAATTTCTGCATTTGCTTTCAGGTTGAAGTTTATTATGAGTGCTGGACGAATCTGGTTACCAGTTTCTGGATTTTGCAGGTATGTCAGTCATAAGTTATTTATACCTGTATTTGGTATACATTCTTTAATTTCAGCAGCCTCCATATCCATTTAAAAAGTCTCTGCATTTAGATCTAGATTAGTAATTAGTTATAGATGTAGCATCAAAAGATGATTTTTGGGCTTGATATGTTGCTTTACTTTGAAGAATTATTGTTATTATTATTATTTTTTGTCTGCTCATGTAATAATTCTCTTTCAGACCGTCACAATCCTTAATTGGGTGGGAGGTCCACTTAACAACCCATTTTTAGGAAGTAGCTATGCAACTTGGTGGAGCAAAAGACTCCCAAAATCGTGACAGCTGTAACCAGAAGGTCCATCCCCAACCTATGGAAGAAGCTGCAAATCAAAATCCAGAAGCTGTTGAAGCTTTAGTTTCAAAAATATTTACAAATATTTCTTCACTAAAATCAGCTTATATTCGTCTGCAAGCCGCACATACTCCTTATGACCCTGAAAAAATTCAAGCCGCAGATAAACTCGTTATTTCGGAACTCAAAAAGCTCTCTGAACTAAAACATTTTTACAGAGAGAACAACCCGCGACCTACATATATATCTCCTCAAGATTCACGATTGGCTGCTGAAATTCAAGAGCAACAAAGTCTTTTAAAGACATATGAAGTGATGGTAAAGAAATTTCAATCAGAAATTCACAATAAAGATTCTGAAATTGTTCAATTACAGCAGCATATCCAAGAAGCAACTCAAAAAAGGGCAAAACTTGAAAAGAATCTCAAACTGAGGGGTTTATCGTCCTCTTCCAAAGACTCTGAGGGATCAGTTGATGGAAACGAAACACTTTCTACAGATTTGACCCCTGAGCTTTTTAAGTCAATGGTAGAAATTGCTTCCAAAGCTATTCATGATTTTTCAAAGCCTTTGATCAACATGATGAAAGCTGCTGGTTGGGATCTTGATGCAGCTGCGAACTCAATTGAACCTGATATCGTTTATGCAAAACGGGCCCACAAAAAATACGCATTTGAATATCACATTTGCCAAAAGATGTTTAGTGGGTTCCAGCAACAACACTTTGGATTAAAACCAGAGAACGATTCAAGCACTAACAAAGAAAGCTATTTTCAGCAGTATCTTGCTCTACGCGAAATGGATCCGCTTGATTCAGTGGGGCAAAACCCGGATTCAGAATTTGGAAATTTTTGCAGGAGCAAATATATACTTGTGGTGCACCCGAAAATGGAAGCTTCTTTTTTTGGTAATTTGGATCATAGAAACTTTATTATGGGTGGTGGTCATCCAAGGACACCATTTTATCTTGCATTTTTAAAATTAGCAAAAGCGATCTGGCTTTTACACCGTTTGGCTCATTCATTCGACCCTGAAATCAAGGTTTTTCAAGTGAGCAAAGGAAGCGAATTTTCAGAGGTTTATATGGAGAGTGTGGTGAAGAATTTTGTTGTGGATGAAAATGGTGAGAAGCCGAAGGTCGGTTTGATGGTGATGCCTGGTTTTGGGATTGGTGGAAGTGTGATTCAGTGTCGGGTTTACTTGACTGGAATCAAGGAAATCGAACAGTGAAGGTGATTCAAAATTTGTAGCAAGATGAAATGTGAATGTGTTTGTTGGTGTGTTATTATGTTTGTTTTATTCTCTGTGGTGTATTTGGTTGATGTAATATCAACTGATTATATTTATATATTATGAATGAAAATGAAGATGTTATGTGTTGTATTATTCAACTGCCCCCTTTTGTCATGTCAAAGTTTACTCTCATTAACCTTCAAGGAAATGGTGTAATAGTTAGAGTAAGAGAAGAGACCACTAAAGGTATTAAGTTCATTACCCATCTAGAGCAATTTTCTTTGGAAGCCACCGATCCAACTATTTGCAGTCGTACTTTACATGTTCCTTTAGGTTAGTCAGGTATTGGGAGGACCCGAGGATTTACCAGGTAAGTGGTAAAGTGGGTTCCTATGGTTATCAAAAAATAAAGAAAAAAGTTTACTATTGTTGATGCTAATGTTCAAAACAATATTGGGGAGTGGGGACTTAGGGAGTGGGGGTGGTGGTGTAAATCCATCTCAACAATATGGGCACGGTTTCTACGCCCCATTTGTGGTGCATGTATATAATGTATATATATTGTAGGCTCTTAAGGGGCAAAAGTAAAACTGCACTAATTTTAACGTTATTTCAATTATTTTGTTGAAATTACGTTAAAATCATTGGGATGATTAACTTCAAACGATAACTTTGAGCCGAGGACTCTTTCGGAGCACCATTTCTATCCTTCCCTTCAAATCCTACTGAAAATTAAGAATATACTGAGTAAAGTTGTTGGAAAGAGAGCCGATGAAGAAAACACATATTTTCCGTTTGAAAAACTCCTATCTCGTGAACTTTTTCAGACCCATCTAGACAAGCATCTCTTGGTTATAAGTGACAATAAGATTCAATGCAAAAGAGGATGACACATTTTTTTTCTCGTATTTGTCACCATTATTCGGGCTTAGGGAGTTTAGGAACAAGGAAGACAAGTTTTCAAGTGACCAAACCATTCTTTTCATGTTGTTCCATCATTTTCTTTTTTGAAAACATTGATTTGAAGTAATCATGTCTTAAACACTAAGATTACGAGCCAACTTGACCTGACACATAAATTTTCAAGATCGTGTCAAGTATCAAATGACTTAAACTCAACTCGTGGGCAATCATAGTTTTGGCCAACTCAAAGAGATTAAAAGACTCGTAAAAAGATAACTTTATGTAAAAATATGAGTTTGGTTTATTCCTTTTAGAAGTTATTCCTTGATTTTTGTTAGTAGAATTATTTAAATGAATATAAGAAATATAAATTGATTTTTAATTGAACCTTAATTTCTTCGGTAGATGTGTTTGAGGGAATATCAGAAAAATGCATTGATCCTTAACTTGTAAAATTCTTATTACAAGATGATAAATGCAGGAACTAATGATTCATATGAAACGTGAAGCAAAAGTAAACGATAAGCATGAATGAGTGAGATACTCTAGAGTGACATTAGGTTAACATTGAAGATTGTTTTGTATCATCATTAAAAACATAACTAATATCAAGCATCATTACAAGCATTGAATTTATATTTTCACACTTTAATTACACAAAGAAGTAGCTTTTAAATAATTATATGCATACCCTAAACCCATTATTAATCATCCCTGACACCAACAAAATTACTTTAGTTACAAGGTTGAAAAATTAAAATATTTCTTAAGAAAAAGTGATTTGATTCTGAATCTTAATCAGATCAAACTGAGAACCAAATCTACAAATCTAGAAGTGGTTTTTAAAAACTCTACAAACTATGCTTGGCAAACTAAACCCTTTTCTTTATTTTTGGGTTAAAATGAGTTTTTTTTTAAAAAAAATTTTTTTTGCAGCTGATGGGTTAATATATTGGATTAATTATAATAGCTAGAAGATCATAATGGGTAATTTTTAAAAACAACAATTAAAGAAACTGGTCAGGATTGGTGTTGAGAACAACAGGGTCTCCTCCTTAGCCTAAACACTCATTGCTCACCCAAATCTAAAAACACAAGTTCCTGAATTCTTGTCTTACTACAAATCAGAATACGATAATCTTTGGATTCTTGACGATTCAACAACTTCAACCCTTAAAAACCTATTGATGATCATTTGAGATTTGGAGCACTCTACGGGTTAATTAATTGTGACAAAATAAGAATAAGGATATGTTCACTCGATGATCAATTTACTGTGGTTGTGTTCTACTTTTGTTCACTTGATTTCTTAAAAGGCCATGTTATATAAGTAATTGTGATTATTTACTCAAAAATTATTTATGACGTTTTGTATATCATTGAAGTACCAGACATTTTTGCTTCAAATTCACTGGACATCTGCACATGCCACAGAAGTTGTTTGACAACATGCATTTAAGAACTTGGTTCGATCATCGTAACCTTTGCCTCCAATTTGTTGAGATACATATAGAAACAAACATAATCATCATCATCGTACTCGATATATCCCACCATTAACAAAGTTAAGATAGGGTCTAAGGAGGATAAGATGTATACAACATTACCTCTACCCCCATAGGAATAGAGAGGCTGCTTCCAATGAGACCACCGGCTCATGATGCCTGATTAACCAACTAACCAAACGCTTTTAACGTTATTTTACAAAAATTAAGTAAAATAACGTTAAAATTAGTTCAATTTTTACTTTTGTCCCTCGAGGGTCGACACATATATTATACATTATATGAGCGCACCGCACACGAGGGATAATAGAAACAAACATAAGCTTAAGCTAAATATTTTTTATTGTTATTATTATATTTATTGTAATTTTTTCTACTCTGTTTGTAGGATCTTTGGCCATTTCTAATACTCTAATAAGGTTAGAGGTCAGTTGAGTCAGTCCGCTCCAAATACAAATGACACCAGGGAAAACATCATATATCAGATTGGTTCTGTTGGTCAAGTAAGCTAGAAGATGATGTTCTATATTTGTGCAATAAAATGAACTTCGGTGTTGCATACACCAATGTTTCTATCACCACTAGAGGTGGCAATTTTTACCCATATCAAAGAAAATGGGTTGGTTTGGGTAAACAATTGTAGTATAATGGGTTGAAATGGGTAACATCATAATATTGCATGGGTTGAGATGGGTTACACTTAAACACAATGCGGGTCAAGATGGGTAACCAAAAAACTATGTAAATGCAATGGATTCAAACATTTAAGAATGATTAATAACATATTTTATGAGAAAATCACTAGAAATTATCAAAATGGACTATTTATTTACTTATAACATATTTTAAGTTAGACTAAATTGATGTTTTTTAAGAACAATCCATTTAGACCCGAACTAATTTTGCTTAAACCCGCTCTGACCCGCACCTATCCTGACCCGAACCCGTTCTGACCCGTTATCCAAGCCGACCCAACCCGTCCATTTTGCTAGGCATAATACTTTGCAGTTGCTCATGATCTAGGAATCATAAACTCGTTTTTTAGGAAGAAGGATTCTCATTTGATCACATTCAGCAGCGGAGGATGGGACACACAGATCGATTACCTGTTGATGCGACGAGGAGATCGCAGCAGATGGTTGGATTGCAAAGTCTTCCCGGGGGAGGCAGCGACATCACAACACAAACTGTTGGTGGCAGAGATTGTCATGCGAAAGAAGCTGGTGGAAAGGAAAAAGGTTACACCTAAGATCCGATGGGGTAGGTTAAAAGGAGAAAACCTAAAGGTGTTCAGGGAAAAAGTCTTAGCAGGCAGAGTTAACATGCGATATGACGACGCAAACGTCATGTGGGAGGTAATGGCTGACAACGTGATAAGAGTAGCAAAAGAGACATTGGGAATGACAACAAAGAACTTAGGCGGCCAGAAGGAGGCATGGTGGTGGAATGATGAGGTGCAACACAAGGTTCAAACAAAGCACATGAGCTTTAGAGAGTTGGTTAATGTAGGGAGGAAGCACAAAAAGAAAGCTTGAAGACAAAATACAAGGAAGCGAAGCGAGAGGCAAAGAAGGCAGTAACGGAAGCTAAAAACACAGCGTACAAGGAGATGTACAAACGCCTCAGAACTAAAGAAGGAGAGAACGACATGTTTAAGATTGCCAAGGCAAGGGAACGAAGGAGGGAAGATGTAGGAGTAGTGACATTCATAAAGAACGAGGAAGGTCAAATCCTAGTAAAGGAGAATGACATCAAGAAAAGGTGGCAAACATATTTTAGGGATTTACTCAACAACAACAACGACACAGAAGATAGTGAGAACGACACTACAAGAGGTGCATCAAGAAACAAATGCTACTGTAGACGCATTACTAAGGAAGAGGTGCAGCGAGCTCTTCGGAGGATGGGTAGAGCAAAAGCGGTGGGACCAGACAATATTCCGATCGAAGCATGGAAATGTCTAGAAGATGAAGGGGTTACATGGTTGACAGCGTTGTTCAACAACATATTCAAAACCGGTAAGATGCCGGATCAATGGAGAAGTAGTGTACTAATCCCCCTATACAAGAAGGGAGACGCTCAACGTTGCGAAAACTACAGGGGAATCAAACTTTTGAGTCATACCATGAAACTCTGGGAAAGAGTGATCGACACAAGATTGAGGAGAGAAACTCAAGTAACAGCGAACCAATTTGGATTCATGCCGGGGCGATCTACCACAGAGGCGATACACGTTTTGAGGAGGCTCATGGAGAAATATAGAGAGAAAAAAAGAGATTTACATATGGTGTTCATTGATCTTGAAAAGGCGTACGATAGTGTACCACGTCAGCTAATTTGGGATAGCCTTGAGAGCAGAGGTATCCCTTGGAGATACATAGAGATTATAAAGGATACATACGCACGCGCTAAAACCAGTGTCAGAGCTCCGGTGGGTGATACAGACCCCTTCCCGGTAGAGGTGGGACTGCATCAAGGTTCGGCACTAAGCCCGTTCCTTTTTGCAGTTATTTTAGACGAGTTGTCAAGGTCGATTCAGGACGATATTCCATGGTGCATGCTTTTTGCGGATGATATTGTGCTGGTGGCAGAAAGGAAAGACGACCTAACTGCGAGGTTAGAGGAATGGAAAACCGCCTTGGAGAATAATGGACTACGCATCAGTAGGTCAAAAACAGAGTATCTTTGGTGCAACTTTAGTGGGACCAACGATGAGGACGACGAGGTGAGCCAGGTGACTATCGGAGGTGAAGAGGTGCCGCAAACAACCAGGTTTAAATACCTAGGTTCTTTCGTACAGAGTGATGGAGACATTGATTGCGACGTGGCCCATCGAGTACAGGCAGGATGGAACAAGTGGAGAGCAGCTACAAGCATCCTATGCGACAAGAGATTCCCAGACAAACTAAAGGATAAATTTTACAGAGTAGCAGTCCGACCAGCCATGTTGTATGGAACTGATTGTTGGCCGATCAAAAAGATCCACGAAAGGAAGCTAGAAACGGCAGAGATGAGGATGCTTAGATGGATGTGTGGGCACACGAGACTTGACAGAATAAGGAACGAAACCATCAGGGGAAGAGTGGGGGTCACGTGCATCTCAGACAAAGTCAGGGAAGGGAGATTGAGAGGGTTCGGTCACGTGAGGGGAAGACACGTGTTGGCTCCGGTTAGAAGAGTAGAGAATCTGAGCGTGGAGGGGAAGAGGTACAGGGGTAGACCGAGGCTGACATGGGAGGAGCAGATTCGTCAGGACATGATAGCATTGCACCTCTTTGAGGATATGATCAGTGATAGGAATTCATGGAGGCGTAGAATAAAAGCTAGGGACTACTAGAATGATAGGATATAGGTTAGCAGCCTTACTTATAGATAGAATCACAAATGCATGCTTGACTAGTTGGTAGTGTTTACCCTGTGTGTTTCAACTTTTTTACGTGGTGTATGGCCTTAAATTATATATGACTCCTGTTTTGCTTAGGTTGCATGCATAGTCGTAGTCGGTGTTTATATGTCTTGCTTCTAATCATGCTTTCTTTATATATGATTGTGTATGTGAGCACCATATGATTGAGATAAGTGTTTATAGTTTTTCTCTTCATGACTGCTATATGCTTCTGTAGTTTTACTCATGCAAGGTTTACTCTTTTTTCTTAATAAAACGTCTCAAAAAAAAAAAATTGAGCCAGGGGTCTCTTCTGACGCAGCCTCTCTACCTCTTCTTGGGGTAGGGGAAAGGTTTGTTTTCATCTCACCCCTCCCAGACCCTACTTAAAAGTGGGATTAAACTGGGTACGTTTGTTTTTTGTAATCACCACCTTCAATGATTAGAGCTTTAAATTTATATGAGATAATTAATTTTCATTTTAAAAATGGTTGTTTTCACCCAAGACTAGTGGTGTAAACGAATCAAGCCATAAATATATTTTAAATTAGTAATTTAAATAAATAAATTGAATACTTAAAATATAAACGAGTCGAATCGAGCTCGAGTCTAAAAATTTTCTAACGAGCCGAGCTCGAGCCTTGAAAATAAAGCTCTTAACGAGCCGAGCCGAGCTCGAGCCTTAACGAGCTCGGGATGGGCTCGTCTCGTATTGTTTACAACACTACCTAAGACTGTATTTCAAAACCTGTTCTGAACAAGACCATTTTTTAAATGACCCGTTTTGACCCGAAACCATTTTTGTCAAAACTGTTCTAAGCCGAAAAGGAAGTGGTGTATCAGTTAAAGTAAAGAAGAGACAATTTAGGGGTTTCAACTTTCAAGTTCAATCCCTAGAACAATTTTCCTAGGAGGCCACCGACTTGGTTGCTTGAGGCCACCGACTTGGTTGCTTACGGCCACGCTTAACCTGTTCATCTTAGTTAGTCGGGTATTGGGATGACGGGGGAGTTACCACATAAGTGGGTTCCCATGGTTATAAATAACCATTTTTTAAAATAACATGTCTCGACCCGAACCACTTCTGACCTGCTATCCGACCCGTCTATTTCGTCGGGCCTACTACAAACCAGACAAAACATAAGTGGTTCTAGTTCCATTTTTGGTTTAGTCGTCCGGGCCGAGTTTAACTTTGAGGATGTCAATCGTATATTCGTATCTGGTTGACAGGTAAATGTTACCCGACCCAAAACATGTTTTTTATCTTCATGTCAAGAATTTCCATCGCTGCCTTAATTTAAGAGAAACTTGTATAAATTTGAGACAAAGTTCTGAGTTGACCGATCCGCGATGACACAACTCCATTAAATGAAAGATTAAAAATATTTTTGAACGTGCAGTATCAAGTGCAGCCAAGTGAAGTCAATTTTCAACCCATTTACTTAGAAATGAGTCAATTTAAGTTATCAAATGGTTCCCGGATTAAAATTTTAACCAAAAACGAAAAGCGTAAATGCAAGATTTTCGTGCCGGTTCAGAGTTGGACATGGACACACCGATCCTTAGTTAAGACATATTATTGTGATAATATGAATGCTATACACAAGACATTTATACTTCTTCTGTAAAAAGTAATCATACAAGTGATCTAAAGTCAAACCGACCCGACCCAAGGTGCTTTGACCGGCTCTAACATGTGTCTGTTTCAACCCAAACCCACTTTCAATCAAGTGTGTTCAACTCCTGCCTTATGAAAAGATCATCAAAAACTTGATTTCTGTTGATCTAACTACTGATTCTTCAAGATCAGGGGACCTCACTAGGAAATGAGAAAACCAAAGCAAGGGAACTTTTACAAGCTACTAAATTACGTTTTATATTCAATGAGAGAACTTTTACAATCTGCTAAATTACGTTTTATATTCAATGAATGACTCGGAAGTACTCGAAAAGTGTTCAAATCTCATATTTAAAGAATCCATTCGTCAGGAAATATATTCACAAATATTCAGGTCACTCCAAAGCAAAAATCTAACCCCTGTTGTTACAGTGATTGTTTGTAAATTGAGAAAATTGCTAACCTTTTTATGTACCCCAAGTGCTAGCCAACGTGGCACCATGCTTTTTGATTATCCCAACAGACTGCACAAGAATATCCTGCTCCGCCAAGAATAACTTGTCTTTGCTCTACAATCACAAAAACAAAAGGGTGTTAATTTCTCTAACGGGTTGATTTGGGTTATATTTTTATTCCTAACAGGTCATATAGTGATCTAAGACATCTAACTAAAAAGAAAACTAGTCCGGCAGGTTGGAAGCAGATTGAGCTGGTATTTAAACGATGCAACATAGCTTTATCGAAGCTAGTTTATATAATTATTCTAATAATATAATACTGAATTTTACATAGCTTTATTAAAGCTAAGTTTATATCATTACTCTAATAATATATGTCTGTAATTAAGCCTGGCAAAACGGCAACGTTGGGTCGGCTTGGGTAACGGGTTAAAATAGGTTTGGGTCAGGATCGGTGAGGGTCAGGACAAGTTTTAAGCAAAATCAGTTTGAGTATAAATTAATTTTTTTAAAAAGCATCAACATAGTTCAAGTCAAAATATGTTGTAACTAAACGAATAGTCTATTAGGATTATCCTTAATGATTTTCTCATCAAATAGTTTATTAAGCATTCTTACGGGCATGGTTGGAGAAATCGCTAGTCACTAGTCGGTCGGCAAGGTACGGACTAGGGATTAATCGGATCGGAATTTTTATATAGAATTTTTCAAAATTATATATATACATACAAATACACACATCAATATAAATATAATGCTTCAAAATTCAAATATTTTTCTAATAAACTTAAAGATGATAAACAAAGTACTTAAAAATTCAAACATTAACATAAACATCCTTGGGAGTCGACTGAGACCGATCGTGCGCAGTTGCTTCTTGAATCGATCGTGATTTTGGGAGTTGACTAAGATCGGGAAGAAGAAAAACCACAATTTCTTTGGGCTTGGACCAAAATTTTTGGCTTAGACATAAAATTATTGGCCTGTTGACCGATTTTTTGCCCTTTGACCGATTAATCCGACTTGGTCCGATTTTGACCGACTTTGACCGCCTAGCGATTTTTCGACCGACTAGCCTAAATTTAATCAGCTAATGGCCCACTACCGATTAATCCCGATTTTTACAACACTACTTACGGGTTTGAATCCATTCTATTTAAATAGTTTTTAGGTTACCCATCTTGACCCATATTGTGTTAAGATGTTACCTATCTAAACTTGTTCTATTTTATCATGTTAACCATTTCAACCCAAAATATAATAATTGTTCACCCAAACTAACTCAATATCTTGCTTTGGGTCAAGATTGCCAACTCTATTTGTCACCATAACAAAGTAACTATCTACAAATCTTTACAAATATATATACTAAAGGATAAAAAACTGTATGCAAGTCAGCCCAACCTGACATGGAATTAAATGTTTGCCTGTTTGGATCTATTAAGCAACCTGTTTTTCCAGCCATTTTGTCACCCGAAAGCCATAGGTGATACCAATAACTTGAAAAGAAAGAAAAAATAGTTGAATTCTGGCATACTGAAGTTCAACATCTAGCATGCTTCACCTTCACTAGCCCCATAAAATTGATATTAAATGTTGTTTAAAGTGTTCTACTGTTAGTGAAATGTCCAAATACCCCCAATAAATTCAAAACAGAATGTAACCATACGACATGTAAAAATCCTAACTTGTGATTACCTTAAAATATGCATGGAGATTAAGGTTTATTTTAAAATATTTGAGTAAGTATACATACCATCTGTTTTAGGTTGCATCCGAGGCTAAGCTCTGCAAAGGATCTTTCAACCCGAGAGAGATAACAATATGGTTGCTCTTTCTCCAAGAAAATATTGGCATTAGACTTCATCATGTTCTCTATTTCTTTTGATATTTGCGGAATTTTCTCGATGTCGTCAACTTGCACAGGAATTTTGGAAACCACGGCCCGCCATCCAGCTCGTGATTTGTTCACAATAGCCTAGAAATAGAACATTTATAGGTGTCATTATTAAAGAAACTGCACATAAATTGTGATTCATTAAGCAAAATATTCACATATTCAGACTTAACATTGTTATCAAGAGATTCATAATGTAACCTTTTGTTTTCAACAACAATTCAATGTGATAATTTTGTTAAAAATTATCAAATCAATGCAAACCTGACTCGAAAACAATGAATTTGGAACTACTATAGGAAATTTTTCTGCACTAAGCAATGAGGTAGTTGTGAGTCCCATCTCTATAACTTGGCCTTCCACAGATCCAGCCTGCAAGAAAATGAGTTGCGCAGATAAGGAAAAGATTAAAAAACAAATGACAAATACAATGCAAATGTGTCCATTATGCCAAAGCACCATTATCATTTTCAACTTTTGATGTGTTCATATTAAAATGTCATGGTAGAATATGCTATATGCCATAAAATCAAACCAATTCATCTGCTAATTCATCTATGATCTAGACACTCCCTGAACCGCGCAAAGCAAGAGCTAAATAAAGCACAGGGTACGCCCTTATTTGTTAGTTCATCTATATTTTTTGATATTAGGTAGGCCATATAGCAAATTTTTTAATTATCTTGATGCAACACATTCTATAACCTGACACCTGAAATGTATTCCTTTTATTGGCACACAAAATCAGTAGATAACAAGAATCACATAGAACCTAAAATATATGACAAATTATTGACAATAATTAAAGCATGCCAAAAGCTACAGTCCACTACAAGCAGGCACACACGCCCATACACACAGAATCAAGAGTCGTGAGTGGTTGGAAATACATGAACGACTTGTATTACAAGGAAACAATATACAAAGAAAATGAAACATGGGACAAGCATACATGAGACAAACTAAAATTATAGTGCTGGAAGAGTAGGAAACTAAATTACAATGCTAGCACATGAAGAGAGAAACTAAAACGATGCACATGAGAAAAAAGTGGAAGGAGTGATTTAAAAAGGAAAAGGGGTGTAACTAGGATACCCTCGTCGCTTACAATAGTTCTCACTTATTGTAATACTAAAGAAAACATTTTTGAACTTATAAAGTAAACGTATCTCCACGCATAACTGCATAAGGACACGGATAAAGGGTAAAGACCAATACCGACAACCTCAAATACAAAAAGGAAGTGACAAAATTTACCATTGGACAAGACAGAAAGAAGAAGATGCTTTAGTACCCATAATAAATAATAGAACAAATGCTTTGAAACAACTACAAATCATTATCAAATAAAAAACACAAAATCTTATCAACATACTTTTATAGTATCCCCAATTGAAAATGGTTGTGAAAGTTGTATAGATAACCCGCTCAGGACATTGCCAAGAATGTCTCTAGCAGCAAAAGCGGTCGCAACCCCTATAAACGTAGAGTAATGCTCATTAGAATTCAAAATCCCTAAAATGTGTGTATTTTTTTATTCTTGTATACTTTAGCAAGTGATCTAGCTCAAACAATGTGTATTATGAGAAAGCCATTCTTTTTGCGCTTTTAATTAGTAAACAGTATCAGACATGCTTTTAGCATTTTAAAAACTGTGTAATTTATTGTAATAACGTGAGAAGAAAAAAAGAGTATAAGACATTGCTACAAAAGTTACCTCCAATTCCTCCAACAGTCAAAATGGATTGCACAGCCACCCCACATGCTTCAGCTAAAGTCATGCCACCAAGGACAAACAAACCAACAGAAGAGAGTTTGTCCAAAGTCAATAACTTATCACGATCAACAGCTTCATACTTCATACTCAAAGCACGTGTGATAACATTTGTTTTCCATCTATGCAAAAACCACACAAATGAAAGTATAAAAGCACCCTTCCAAGCGGGTCCGATGACTTGCGATGCAACTGTTGTTGGTGCCACCATCACCCCTCTATAAAGAACACAAAAATAACACTTGTCAAAATTAACACAAACTAAATTTGTAAAAGCAGACAAAAAAAAAAACCCAACTTACTAACATTTGTGAAAATGCAATGAAGGTTATGAGATATCTCACTGGGACCTCTAATGCACCCCAAAAACTTTTATCATAAGGCACTGCACTCCACAATGACCCTGCAGGTAAGAATGTACCCGGCCCTTCTGTTGAATACTTGTGAAATCTTCTAAAGATTCTTGGTAGTATAGCCCAGGCAACAAATGTCCCCGCTATGGTCCCACCAATTGGTACAATAACATCACGAAGATATGGATGTGTATCAAGTATTTGTTCTACATGAGGACTCACCTCACCAAAAGCTTCTTTAGCCTTTTCACTGGTTTGAGATGCAACATTTACAGTCGAGTGCCAAGCTTCTTTTACCTTATGAACCAAATCATTTCCATCAAATCCATCAGTAACACTAGCTTCAGGTCCACTTGAACTTGAAGCTGCCACATCTTCTCCACGATTACCAGAGGAAGATGAATATAACCGATGATTCAGCAGATATGTTGTTCCTAAAAAAGGAGAAGTGGTTTGACCATGAAGGTTTGACAGTCTAGGTGAAATTATATCCATATTGTTATTTCTAGTGATTTTGTTGGTTGAGTAGTCAAGGCTTATGCAGGCGAAAGATGTTCTTACTGTATCCTTAACTTGATAGACATAATTGTTTGATTTCACACAAGAAGTATACATCCGACGTGAGATCAGATACCTAATTCCAGTCATAGCGTATGCACCGAATTGAAACCCTAGCTTGCGCGAAGAATCTATACAGAAAAACCAAAACAACGTAATCGTAAACCTAAACGAAATATGAATTCTATCAATCATAATGATGCTTCAGTTAACATACAAAGTATAATTACGCTATGAACATCTTACGAATATGAGATTGCACAGAACTAGATGTTGCAACAACAGTATAACGCAAAATTTCTTGCTAAACAAGATACATCAGTTTTCAGCTCGAAGATTTAGGTTTTATATGTTGTAAATTTCAGCTACATTCATTAGGATTTGGAATCACAGGAAGCTGATCTGTAACCCGATCCAATACACAAAACTAAACAGAAGAATTTTCGAATTTTAAGAAATAACTATACAAAAAATAAATTTAACTTACGAATCAAAAGCTTGAATGACACGGAAAGAAGGATGTTCTTCCCTATATTCCCGTTGTCTTACTCAGCATCACACCGACGAGAATGGCAAAGGACGAGAAAATGGCGGAGCCGCTTGGAAGTATTTCTTAACCATTAATAAAAAGTTGAGGGCATGTTTGGATCGCTTGTTTATGTTTTCTTTGAACGAAATTTGATCTCCAACGTGCAAATTACTGATTTTCAGGTCATGTTACTAACGTCTAGTTATTATGACCTCTGTTGAGACCCGCCACCACCTCAGAAGGAAACCGCACCGAAAAACCCCTGACCTCTCAAGGACCATTTTTTCGTCTTGGATATATTTGAACCCATAACCTTCCATTTGGAAAGCCATGAGGTACCGCCAGGGCAAAGCCCCTTTGGTTCGCTTATTTAAGTTCAAAAGGACTTTTTGTCACCAGTCTTTCTTTCAGTTCTATTCCCCCATCTAACCTTAATGGGACACAGATACTAGGAGGAAAGAGGGCGTTAAGTAATCGAACATACCGATTCTGCTCCCTACTAAAGGGGCCCTACGACAGCGGATCTTGCCTTCTTGTCCGGTCGATACCATCCTATCTTGTAAGTGACAGACTTGAGCATTCATTTTCAAGCAGGAACTTTCCAAAAGGAATTGGAAAATTGGCCTAAGAAAAGAAGACGACGTGAAGGAAAGCATAATGATTTGAGTTTTTCGGGGAGATAGAATATTAACTAGCTAACTCGATGGAACGGAGACCCTATTATCTATCCTAGCAATATCGCTTTCTTAATAGATGGAGCAATCGTCACTCGACAGCTCGGAAGCGGATTAGTACAAACCCACGTGATCCGTATTCGCTTACGTACCAAGTGTGCTTCATCTAGCGACGACTCGTGGGGCCCCCTAACACCGAACAAAAAGGACTAGTGCTATAACGGCGAGTGGTGTGGTCCTCGATCGAATTAGAACATGCAGGCTTTCGACTTGGCTTTGTGCACTGGCTTACAACCTTATACCAGCTGATCTTAGAGTGTGAGATTGAAAGGGTAGATTTGCCTCATCAAAGAGGGGCGGGTGATTCTCGAGGTTTCCTATCCTTTTAGACTAGGCAGACGGAACATGAATAGCTTATTGAATTAGCTCAGTAAGGCCTACTGAGTTAGGGATAAGATACGGTGGATTCTTCCTGTTCCTCCAATGAGCAGCCAATAACAGATGATGTTGACTATAGGTTCTATGTCCACCAAAAGCAGCGCTAAACCGCCCACGAAAACGAAGGAAGAGCAAGGTACATTTGTTACACGAAAAAGGGAAATACTTATTAACTTATGAGCTTTTAAAATAAAGTTTTAAAAAAAGTGATTGATTAGTTTTTGAAATGTGAATAGTAAAAAGTCAATAAGTTGTTTGGATTAGTTTTGAAAAAAAAAAAGTGTTGGGATTAGTTTTTAGCTTATTCTATCAAAAAGTTAAAAAGTCATTTTAAAAGCCACAAATTATAGCTTTTTAAAAACAACACCTTACTCAAAAAGTTAAAACAAGGTCATTTTGATATTACCAAACATTTTTTTAACTTATTGACTTTTTCATAAAGCCAATAAATTAATAAGTTACTTTTAAATGAAATCCCAAACATGCAATTAGGCATTTTATTTTTTAAAAACCAGGCCCAAAACTGGACCAAATATTTTATTTGTACATTAGTCGGATTGTTTGAGCTATTTAAATCGAATTTAAAAACCGGATGATGTAGTAAATATTATAAAATTAATATATGTGGTTTAATATAAAAGATTAAAAGAACTGAAATCTGATTGAAACGATATGGTTTACTTACCGATTCACCGATCTAACACACCGTTCGTGGATTCACTTTAATATAACTTTTTAACATTATTTTTATTGCCCTTGTCAGAGGTATTCTCTCAATTTAAGGACATGTTTGGTAGCCTCTTAATCCCATTTAGAGGCTCCCTTTTAATGGTTCATAGCATCTGAATGGCTAAAAAGTATATTAAGTCTGAATGGTTAAGAGGTTGGTAATGGTTCATAACCTCTGAATGGTTAAGAGGTAACCCTAAGTCTGAATGATTAAGATGTTATGAACCATTCAGATGCAATCTCTTAATGTCATTCAGATGCAAACAAACAACCCCTAAGTTGCCGAATTTTTATCTAATGTTTGATTTGTCTTACCGTAAACTTGTTGATATAATTAAAGAAGCATGAATATGAACGCCGAAACTTAGAATTAGGATCCATTTATTAAACGAGCTAAATGTGTCAATCAAACACATGCTCTTTATTAATCATTATTAAATGAGTTAAAACAGAATATGAATATTTGTTACAATAATATCAATTTAAAATGTATTTATTGATCTTTCCTAGGCAGCTTAAAAATCTCAGGTGGTTTAAACTTTCAAGGGCCAGTAAAATAACGGTAATGTGGGACTAGCTCACTTGGTAGATGCTTTGTAAATAAATAAATAAATAAAAATGAGATAATTTGATCTTGCACCTATATACTAGGTTTGATCATAATCACCGTCAACAACCAACATGTATAGTCTTTGCTATTTCTAATAAATCTTATCTAACCATGAACCAAAATTTTAAGGCTAATTAAAACTTAGAGTAAATTACGGTTTTGGCCCATATATTTTAAATGTTTTAACTATTTCGGCTCAAAATATAATCTTCTATCAATTCAGCCCATGCGATTTAGATAAGTAACGTTTTTTGCCTCTAACCATAGTTAGATTTTGGGCCAAAACCGTTATAATAATTAAGTTTGAGGGGCCAAAACCGATGTTTGTCTAAGCCACATGGGCTGAATTGATATAAGATTCTATTTTAGGCCAAAATAGTTCAAACACTTGATTACTCAAACCACATAGACCAAAACCGTAATTTATTCTAAAATTTATACATATTCATAATTAATCACACCCGATATGTTGAATAGATCTTGTTATTAAAAAAAACATTTATTAATGACAAGGAGTCATCATATCTTATGATAACTTACTAAGTTATTACATATGTAACTATCATAAACTAACTTGATGTAAACTAGAACTCAAGTGACAAAATCAAAATTAATGGCCATGATGTCTGTTTTCCTTTAAACTCATCTTGAGATGCACCTATCGACCTTTGTTGTTTTCTTTGTCAACCTGTAATATAAAATTGTTTTAAAAAGCAAACATAAGTTGAAGAAATACATAAATCATTTTTTCTTATGTGTTTTCGATCAAATCAAGTAAAAAGTTGAGAGAGTTTATTGTTGATCATTTTTGTTTAATCTAAGTTAAGATTAGAAAGTACCTCGTGATTTTCCACAAAACGAAAGAAGTACAATGAAAGCTGCAACACCTGCGACAACACCGACAACTATGGCAATTGTTTTTCCCACATCGTCGTCATCTGTTGATGATTCTACAATTTGACAAAAAAAAACCCAATTTTATTGATTAAATCTAAATCAAAACAAGTTTTTGTTTATCAAGACTAAAAATAATAGCCATTTCATCCTAATAATCTATTTAATATGCACAAAGAGTCAAAATATAAGAAAACAACCATATTTGATACTGTTAGAAAAGTTATACTACACGGATTTCTCTAACCACTCTAGTTCCATTTATGAGTATATTTTTTTATAAAACATATTTTGGTGAATAAAAAAACAAAACCACATATTAAGACTTCACGTGAAACAAAAAAAAAAAATATTGCTAGGAGTTAGAGACTATTGTACTTGAAGGTGAATCATAGTAACCAGAAGCCCAATATCTCATGTAACATTGAGCCAAGAAAACATCACCAGCCTCTGATGCTCCACATAAGCTTTTCAACTTGGAGACAGCCTCTTCAAGACAAGAACTACAATCATTCGAGTCCAAGTCTCCTAAGCATTGTGAAAATCCTTCAACCAACCCCGAGTCACTGACCCTGAACCCTTGATCAACTTCACCCAACTCAATCAACACATCATCTCGATGCTTGAGAAATTGAATATCATGGCTAACACTTCTGCTACACTTCTTGAACCTTAGGCTAGTATCCAACTTGCCTAGGAAATCATAATTCTCAAACCATACTAGACATTCTTCTAACTGCAAACTACCACTATACGAGTAAGGACACACTACCCCGACTTGTGAAACTGCGTTTTTTACACATTCTGAGCACTCAGGTGTCCTTAGATCGCCTCGACATTGGTACAACCCGTAAACAGCAGAATTTATAGGGGCGTTTGAGTCATTTCCAATGGCAAAACTGGCGTAAGAGGTTTGAGATGATGAGGAGACAAGTGAGGATAGTAGTGAGTTGAGGTTGGTTCCAAATGGGGTGTTTGGTTTGAAATTTTCTTGAGAGCATCCATAGTAAGTGAAGACATGGGATCTCACAAAGTAAGAGAAGAAAGTGAAGAACAAGAAAATCTTTGAAGAGAGTTTGTGAAATTTCAACATATTTTTGGTTCAATTTTGTTTCTTTTTTATTTTGCTTGATTATCAAGACACGGGGATTCTTTTGCTTTTATTGGGCCACCAAAGTTTTGCATATTATAAACAACTATTGTTAGTTTATTTTTCTTTTTTTAATTCTTCACATCTCAACAGAAATAAGGGAAATAGTTTAATGCAAGTGTAATGATATTTGATATATATATATCGTATAAAAATTGTTGGAAGTTTCTAAATTAATTTGTTACAAAGTGTTAGTTGATTGAATTTGTATAAGATTATGTTAAAAATAACTTTCCGAAAATCAATATTTACACCCTTACAAGTATCAAAATTTTGATTTGAGATAACCCTAAGATATGATTTTCGTATATTTTTTTGTCAAATTCATATTTGTTTTATTTTAGCAAGAAGACAGTAATTATTTGTTGCTAAATTCGCGGGTCAAGTCAATTTCAGTTTATGCTCATTCCTAGATATATAATTGTCCTTTCATAATCACCATTGCTTTTATAAATGGGCATATATTCTTTTATATATATTTTTCAAAAAATATAAGAATAAAAGGTGCATTTCTTTTTAGAAGAGAATACGAATTTATTCTACATAAGATCGATACCCATCTCATATATATCAATTCACATGAAAGCAAGGCATCGGATTCGACTTTTGTTTGCATAAACAATAAATAATTTTGAGAAATATATTTGAATTTATAAAATATCAGCATTTTCGTTAGGTAATAAGAATCATAATTAAAAGCTTTTAAATTATTACAATTTAATAAATGATATCAATTCAAATGAGAGTGGTTATTCTCGTACCTCTCTTTCATATTTGAACACATCACCAACACTATATGTCTCGTATAATCATATAAAAGGCATATACCCCCCTCTGACATCCAATGATTCGATAATGATTGGCCATGTATACGTTTCGTATAGCTATATGAGACGTATAGTCATGTACTAGGTGTATAAGAGGCCAATAATTAACCCAAGAAATTATGACAAGTAATGATAGACCTCTTATACGTCTCGTATGAGCCTATACGAGACGTATAATAGGTGCAAATTTTTAGAGTCAAGTATAAGAATAACAGGATCATTCAAATACACATGATTATATATTGTTGAAGATGACGAAAAGGATAGCAGGTGAAGTGTAAAGTTGAAGGACGAAAGAGTACAAAGCTGAAAGAAGAGTCAAAGGGCTAAAGAGCTATTAGTGTATTGGAGAGGGCAGTAACTAGTAAATTTAATTATTTGTTCCTACATGGAATTTCAATTTTGTTCTTTTTTTTAAAAAAAAAATTTTTAGAGCTTATAATATATTACTATTAGCCACCTACACCTACACCTACACCTACACATACACATACACATACACATACACATACACATATGTGAATTATGAGTTGAGTTTGTCACCAAGAAACAAGAACTTGTGTTCTCCTTTCACAAGCATAACTATCTTTTATTTTACCATCTATTGTTCTCATGGTGTAAAAGCTTCAATGGCAGAGCCCCAATTATGATTTCAACAATATTATGAGTTAGTTTCTTTGTAACCTACATAACAATGTCAATCTGGTTTTTCATAGCACCTATTGTTTTTAGTTCTTAGTAAATCCATGATATGATATTGTGATTCTTTATTTTGGAGTTAGGGTTTCTACACCTTCAAATCATTAACTTGAGTAGAGGTGTTAAAAAAAACCTAAATCCTAAAAATTCTAATACCCAAAAAAAACAATTCAAATGCTTATTCAAATAGATCTGGGTTTTTTTATTTGGATAGGGTCGGATATTAGATATACAAAATATTGCTTATTCGGGTTGACTACCCGAATTCAACCTAAACAAACAGAACAAAACATGTTTATTTGGGTTATTTGAATGTAAAAATCATGTTTATTCATATTATTCGAATAGATTCAAACTGGATATACATACATATTTCTTATTTTTTCAGGTTGGTTTCATTTACAGTCGTGAAAATTCTAATTCAAATGATGTTCCCTAATGAACTTGAGGTGGGCAAACCGGTTTTTTTTAAACCGATTCCGGTCAACAAAGTTAATAACCGGTTCCGGTTTTTGTCTGCTTTCGGTCTAGGTTTTGCCGGGTAAAGATGGAACCAGTTCCGGTTCCAATTTTTTTGAGAATTCGGAATTGCTTGTACCCATTGGTTCGGGTACGACCAGTTTGGGTTGTCGGTTCCAGCCCCTGTTTTTTGCCCACCTCTATGATGAACACCCCTAGACTTGAGCGTGAGCAGGAAAGAAAACAAAAAGGGTAGTATGTGAAGTGTATAATAACAATAAAATATTTTTATTTTATTTATATACATTATAATGGGTGTGAAATGGTAATAAAAATATAGAATTACATCTCATTATATATATGGTCAAGCTGAAGCCATAGGCCCATGACTTGACAACATTAATGGGCCTTTCGAGGAGTTATAGGATGATCAGATGATGTTGCACTATTAAACTTAAAAGCCCAGTTTGCACAAAATCTTGAAATCATTCATTTTGGCATTTTTGCCATTCAACATATAATGACAAATAATGAAATAACCATAATGGTAGTAACATAATAGGTAGTGGTGGTGCCGTGTTGGTCATCGTCGCCGTCGCAGCGGCAGTAGCAGTAGTCGTAGTAGTAATTAAAAATAAAATTAGCAGCAACACAAACGGTTGCCCTTGGACCTTGGTGCCATCATTTCCTAATAATGTTATTTGTTTAGTTGTTTAATTCTCATTGTCTTTTTATAATTATCACCTATATTATGCTACTACCAGCTAGCATCTTGTTAAAGTTGCTTATATAGTTATTTGTGTATAACAAGCATATGATTCCTGTATTTTTATATGCATGAACTTTTATACGATAATTATAAATCATTTTTAGCCAATGATTAGTAAACTTTTTTTTTATTATTATTATTATCATCTGGGGTTGTGTTTTACCAAAAAATAAATTTTGTGTAAATAGCTTATGAACCAAATAGTATTTTACATTTTAGATATGACGTTTTTTCTTTTAGATTTGATATTATGCTTATCAAATATAAATAACACTAAACACATCATGCTTAAAATATAAAACAATATTTGATTCTTATATTTTTTATAGAGAGATTCCATTTTAAATCTAACCTAACACACCATCTTGGTTTTAAGTCCACTGCCTTTCACACATTATGTTTATAGTGATACAATCAAATATGAACAAAATTTTGCTTAAAAATATAAACAAACGTATTTTTTATGGAGTTTTATTACGAATCTTTGTATTGCTGTTGTTCAACAACACGACTCTTTTTAAAAGTGCATTTTTTTTTGCATCTTAAAAGTTTATTTTGTTAAGATAAAACTTATTTGAAGAGCTACGATTCTCATTATAAAGGAGGGTTTGTTGCTTGAATATGGAAGACTCAATCTCAAATAGTACAAATAGTATGGGTAAGTGATTGAAACTTAGGTTAGTTATTAGATTCCTAAAAAAAGATCTATGAAACACAAATGAAAAAAAAAAGAAAATGTTGAAAACACTCTTTAAATGAAATGTAGTCTTTTTGTTTTTAACCGTTAAATCAAGTGCCATCCGACAAACAGGTAACTTGGCCCTACCATCCAGGAGAAACAGAAACTGGAAAAACCATGTTTGTCTAGAATCAATTTCTTTCATAAAAACTCGACCTCAAAACCTCACATAAAAAAGTTAAAAAGTACCAGTAGGCTAGAAGCTGGTTTTCTTACAAATGTTTTTTCAAACAAACAAATATTTAATTATGAATTTTTTTTTATTCAAGTAGAGTGGCGAATCTAACAAAAGATTCACTTTTCAAGTGGGATTTTAACCATTTAAGTTGAAAACTAAAGGTGTGTCTCACTGGCTCGTAGTTGGACATTTAAACAATCCTATTGGTCTATAAATGGGCCAACATTTAATCGAAGACCTTTTTTTTTTTTTCATTAAAACAACATTTCAATGTGTGGATTCCAACTCTTCAAATAATTTATTTATTCTAATATTCAATCATATTTGTTTATTTAAACCCATTTTTTTATTCAGGTATAATATGAAACACATATTTATTTTAAATATTCCAAATCAATGACACAGATAGAGTTTAAGTGTTTTTTTTTCTAAAATCGGGTTTTCACATGTTACAATCCCTATATGTATATAGGGTTGGTTTTATAAAAATAAGGAGAAATGATCTCCCATTAATTAACAATTTTGCTAAAATTTAGAGATTATTAAATCAACATTATAATAATATAATAATACATGTGTCAATACACCAATGGTTCCTAACATTTTTACAAAACTCTTAATATGTATATGATCTTACCTCTCTGTCTATATACACACATATAGACACACACATTTATGTTATTCAAGTTGAACAATGATTTACAATGTAACCCTAATATAATTTACAATGTAACCCTAATATAACCCTAATATAAAGAATGTAACCCTAATATAATGATTTACAATGTAACCCTAATATAAGTCTTCAACTTTTAATAGCCTATAAAGAAGGTAAGTTCAAAAACTATAATAATATAACTTTTTAACAAAATAATATGTTGGTTTTAAAACATTCGAACACTTTTCAAGCGTTTTTATGAGTAACCTATTTTACATGTTTATTTATCAACTAGAACCGTGTATTACACGGGATAAATAAAAAACATATTATTAAATTAATAGTTATCAAAGAAAATTTAAGCAATATAATATGATTTTTTGAATATAAAATATGATTATATATAATTTTGTACATTAAATAATAACATAATTATATTATTTTTAGACACTATTTTTTTAAAGTTTGTTTCTTCAAATATTACATATTAAATTCCTTTTTTACAAATTATATATCTTATAATAATTTGGTTTTTTTTACAAATTATGTTTTTTAATATTAATCAATTTAAAATGTATAAAAAGTATATTTAATATTTAATATTATTATTTAATAATAAAATACATTTAATATGAGAGAGACGGAAATACATAATTGAGGTTTTTAAGAACATGACATGTGTCTTTATAAATATTTATATATTAGAATAGATAGATATATTAATCATTATACATGTTATAATAATTGTCCTTAATTCTTGACTAAATTTTAAAAATATAAATCATTAAATAGCAGAGAGAAACGGAAAAACAAAAAAGTAAATTGTCTAGTATGATGACAAGTGCTCACAATTATTTTGATTTATTAGTATAGATAGATATATAAGACATTTTTTTAAAATTCTCTCCAACAAAAGGTATGAGATTTAGGTTTCCTTGAATATGTTATATACAATTTTGTAATATTATAAAAATAAAAACCGATAGATGGACTAACCATTCCATTTAGATGGCTTCTTGGTTTAACCGATCAACGGGTTTATTTTTGCTTAGTTCATTTGCTTGTAATCAGCCATCAATGGTTCGAGTTTAAAGCGGGTTGGAGGCACAGGTTTAAACGAGGGGTGTTTGGTTTTGTTAATCGGGTTTCGAGTTCGTCGGGTCGGGTTGTTCGGGTTTTTTGATATTGAAAATAAACCTGATCACCGAACCATTTAAGTTATTTGTATTTGGTATTTGGGTTTTGGTAATCGGGTTCTTAGAGTTGGTATTAATCAGTGTTCGGGTTATACTAAATTTACTTACCGATCAACTTAAAATTAACACTAAAAACACTTGAAATGTTATACAATATACACATACACATAATATAAAATAAATATTTGTTTCATGTTAACGTATACACGTATAACACATACATAATGAATGCATATATACTTACACATAGTATATATTTAAGTTGAAATATGAAAACGGAGATAGTTTATGGATAATGCAAATATATAAATGTGGAAGAATGCATATATACAGACATATAACATATAAAGTTTTAACTTGACAAATGTTATTATAAATGATATTCAAAATAATAAATGCATATAACATATTAATAAGTCGATAATATACATAATCGGGTTATTCGGGTTACCAAATCTTTGAGAAAATTAACTATTTACCAAACCATTTTAAAACTTTTGGTTCGGGTTTATCATTAGATCGGGTTCGGTAAATCGTGTTAACACTTATTCGGGTTCGGGTTGATTTTAATCAGATTCGGTATTCGGGTTCGGTTAAAAATGACACCCCTAGTTTAAACGGATACACGACAACACCGTCGTAATTTGGGTGGTTACCTGGACATGTATGTTTTGGGGGTAGATGAAACCAAAGGGGAAGAAGTATTAGAATGTTTGCAGTTGTGGAGCTTGGGTGTTATGGAAGAAGGCCAAAAATTTATGAAACTTATAATACATATTAATTTTTTGAAACAATGGGCTATACCACTAGTTTTAACTTTTAACCAAAAGATAACTTTTTAGCCAAAAAATTAACACTATGAACGGAAAAAATATGTGATATATAATTTTTAAGATATGATCAACTGTGATCGTTAATGTTGCCATTGATTATAACTCACAGGTGATCATAACTCACAGGTGCCGAAAAGAGATTTCGACGTCTTATATGTATATATAAAGTTTTGAATTTAACGTTTAGCTATAAAGTTTAGGTTTTAGGGCTTGATTTTTAACTTTTAGGTTTTATCTTTAAGCTTTATTAATTGAGTTTAAAGTTTTAGTTTTAATATTATGGTTTATGGTTTGGGTTTTAACGTTCGGGGTTTAAGGTTCGACAAGACGGTTCCAATGACGCAAAAATTAGTTAATTCGGAGTTTGTTTGAGTTAGTTTTCAAAATTTTAAAAATCCTTCTTAGCCTTCTTAGGCAAAATAGACTTTTTAGGGGAACCTTCCCCTATACAGGGGTAGAATCAAATAAAAAGTGTTTTTTGCCTAAGAAGGCTAAAAAGGATTTTGAAAACCTCCAAAACCGACTCAAACGAACTCCGATTGAGCTCATTTTCATGGCATTGGAACCGTATCGTCGAACTCTATAATATTAGTTTTTAAGTTTTGAATTTAACGTTTAGCTATAAAGTTTAGGTTTTAGGGCTTGATTTTTAACTTTTAGGTTTTATCTTTAAGCTTTATTAATTGAGTTTAAAGTTTTAGTTTTAATATTATGGTTTATGGTTTGGGTTTTAACGTTCGGGGTTTAAGGTTCGACAAGACGGTTCCAATGACGCAAAAATTAGTTAATTCGGAGTTTGTTTGAGTTAGTTTTCAAAATTTTAAAAATCCTTCTTAGCCTTCTTAGGCAAAATAGACTTTTTAGGG
This sequence comes from Mikania micrantha, assembly GCA_009363875.1. Lineage (NCBI taxonomy): Eukaryota > Viridiplantae > Streptophyta > Magnoliopsida > Asterales > Asteraceae > Mikania > Mikania micrantha. The sequence continues at coordinate 48,069,681 of CM018689.1, read as the reverse complement.
GAACCTTCCCCTATATATACAAATTAAAAAGTTAAATGCCCGCTAATGAGTTGCAACACAATTAACACTCATTTGAAGTTTTTTCTTAAAATGGCATTGGAGTTTCACTTATAATATCAAACAATTGAGACAGTTAAAATTTTATCGTATAAGAACTCAAACTTAAGTAATAATGTTAAATCAAATTCTAGTAAAAAAAATCAAATGCTATATAAAAAGATGACTTTTGTTTATGAAATAATAAACCTTTCTATTTTGAAACATTTAGAATAATTTAAATCATTAAAATATATTTTAATAAATAAATGTTTACAATAACACATGTCATGTTTCTAAAACACCTCTCATTTGGTTTCTCTCCTATTTTTTTTGAACAACACTTGATCTCAACGTGTGAACCACTGATTTCCAGGCCATGTCACCAAGGTATAGTTACCATGACCTCCGTTGAGAACCCACCACCACCCCAGGAGGAAACCGCACCGGAAAACCCTTTACCTCTCAAGGACTCATATTTCGCCTTGAGAGTGATTTGAACCCATGACCTTACATTTGGAAAGAAATGGGGTACCACTAGGGTTTCTCTCCTTTTTTTAAAAAAAACACCTCTCCTTTGATTTCTCTTCTTTTTTTTTTTAAAACGACATTTGATCTCAATGTTTGAACCACTGATTTCCAGGCCATGTCACCAAGGTATAGTTACCATGACCTCCGTTGAGACCCCACTACCACCCCAGGAGGAAACCGTACCGGAAAACCTCTTTACCTCTCAAGGACCCCTATTTCGCCTTGAGAGGGATTTGAACACATGACCTTATATTTGAAAAGCAATGTGGGTACCACTAGGGCAAAGCCCCTTTTGGTCTTTGTTTTATCTCCTCTCTCTCGTATCAAATACATTTCATTATAAATATATTTTTTAACATTTTTAAGTTAAATTTTTTTTTAATAATACATATAAAATATATTAGTATTAAAAACATAGTTTTTTAAAAATTTTAATTATTATAAAATATAAATTTCTATTTTTTTTTAATTGAACAATCTTTAAAAAACTTAATGTTTAAAGAAATAATATAATTATTACTTAAAAGATTAAATTATAACAAATTTTAATGATATTTCATATTAGAATTTAGATCTTTATTAATTACTATTTTTTTATTTTTTTATTTAACTTTTGTAATACACAGAATATATTTTTTTTAACAGCTAAGTTTACTCTCACCTAAATTATACCTTACAATTTAATTACATCCTTGCATGGGTTTGAACCCATGACTTCTCATTCTAAGAACAAGCCTCTACCAAATGAGCTAGTACCACATTGGCACACGGAATATACCTAGTGTATAATAAACTTTGAAAAGACTCGAGATTTACAATCCTTACGCAGATCTTAAAAGATTGCTTAAAATTTCGTAAATAATGCTAGCATTCAGAATACCTTAAAATTTGGTAAATAAAGCTAGCTATTCGTCCTTAAAAGTTAGAATAAACTTCTCTTTTGCTCCCTGTGGTTTGACAATATTAACCATTTTGCTCCAAAACTTTCAAAATGATCATTATGCTTCTTGTGGTTTGACATTTTAATCATTTTGCTCCAAACTTTTCCAATACATCTCCATTATACTCCATTTTTTTCGAAACCACAGGGAGCAAAAGAGTTATAATTGTCAAACCACAGGGAACAAAATGATTAAAATGTCAAACCACAGGGAGCATAATGATCATTTTGAAAGTTTTGGAGCAAAATGGTTATTATTGTCAAACCATAGGGATCAAAATAGAAGTTTACTCTAAAAGTTAACTCAACCAATAAAAAAAAGTTTATTGTTTTTATACCTTTTAAAATGTTGTAATATTGATAAACCGTTGTACGAATAAAAATACTTTTTAATTTACTAATATTAAAAAATATGTATAACTAAAAGTTATGTGAGTATAATTTGATTGATTTGACGTGAGTATGATGTGTAGATGATGGGAGTGGTGTATAAATATTAGGACAATGAAAAATTTTAAAACTTGTTGAACTTTTATATTCATTTGCCATTCTGAAAAAGAATAGCTTTTAATTTATAACTGACATTAATGTCATTAAATTTTATCACTTTTATTTTATATAAACAAGCTTGTAACCTCTATACCCTTCATATACTTTTTTCTATTTTGTATTAAAACGTACGTCAAAAATTATATTATAAAATTGATTACTATATATTTGTGGCATTTGATAATTCACAATCCAAAAATAAAGTAAACCTTTTTGTAAAACACATGTTTTTGTAAATGTTTAGTAAGCGTTGTTTGTTACTTTTTTAATATTCAATTAAGAGGTTGGTTTTTTAATGGTTCATATTATGTAAATGATTAATAGCTAACACTAATCCTGAATAATTAAAAGATTACCTTTTAATGTTATATCTTTAACATTCCGTTTAAAGTTTACCTCTTAATTATTAAAAAAAATATAAACCACAAAAGTTAATGTTTAATGATCATTAAAAAACTAAAAAACAACACTTAATTTGATAGTTTTGTTAATTTGTGACCAAAGAATGAGAACAAAAACGGATCCTAAAAACTTTAATCATCTTGATCGTTATTTATAAAGTTGATTTGACTAAACATAATAATGTGTATAACTTTATTTATTATTATTTTTTATTTTTAAACGGCACATTTTACATATAAAAACAAAGCAAGCATATACCAGATTTTTAAGGTATATCTATATAAACAGTTTTCTGCCAATGATCCTTAGCATAACTTGTTGAGCAGATGTACCATGTGACTTCAATATTGGAGAAATCACGGGTTCAAGTCATAGCATGAACAAAATAGTGGTTTCATGCTAGGCTAGGTGTTTTCTCTCACTTATGGTGGATTTCCTCCTATTGGGTGTGGATATTATTGGGTGGGTTTATGACCCGTCATTGATCCATATTGACGTTCAAAAAAATATACAGTTTTCTTTTAAACAATTATTATGTTAAGAATTTAAACAAACAAACAAACATACATAGTCAAGTCTCACTAAATCAGTAAGATCTGAGAGTTAAGATGAAGACAAAGTTACCTCTAATCATGTGGAATAGACTTGTTGCTTCTAAAGAGTGCTACGATTTTCATATTAAGAATTGTGTGAAGTTATATAACTGCATACTTCACCATTTTGAAAATAATTGATAAACTTTTATTTTTAAATATGTAATCAATATAATATAAGAAGTATATCAATATTTTTACAAATTAGATATATATTAGTGAGTGGTGACGACATATCAAAACAAATTAACGATTTTTTAAAGATTAAAGACAAAGATGATGACTTAAAAAGGGGTTAAAAGTTGCTTACAGCTAAATGTAAAAGGGTTATCTTTATAATCATTCAAATTAAATGAGTTACATAAGACTAAAAATATCTTAGTGGTAAAATATAGGTATAGGGGAAGTGATAGGAGACCTAGATCTTGGATTGTGATACCATTCGGTTTTAACAGCCTTTCACCATCGTGCCTTTAGTTGGGTGCTTTGGTCGGATTTTCCCCGGGAATTGGTGGCTGGTGGGATAGGGGTTTCGTCTGTCTGAACTAGTGGCCAGCTCGATCATCATTTAGCCATTAAGGGTCGCGTACGAAGTGCTCGGCAGCTGATTAGTTGTCGTTTAAAAATAAACATAAGACTAAAATAAACTTTAATTTACATCACTTTAGATAAAGGAAAAGTGTACGAGATACTTGAAAAAAGTTAGATATGTTTTGTGATTTTAAAAGCGTAATAGTTTTTCCAAAATTATTTACTTTAAGTTAATATTTTATAAAAAATATATTTATAGAAAAAAAAAACATGTTGGGTCAGAAAGGTTTAAGATGTACCAATGACACATTCCAATGTTTTCAAACTCGAACCGGACCGGCCGGTCGAACCGGGATTCGGAAGGTATAACGGTACGGTTCTACGTTCAAAACCGTTTTTGTGATAATCGGCCGGTTGAACCGGCGACCGGTGGTCGGGCCGGTGGTTGAACCGGTTTTATATATTTTTTTATTTTACATATATATATATATATATTTATAAAATGTTTATGAAATCATCCGGTTTTTAAATCCGGTCGAACCTCTGACCGGTAAGGAGACATGTTCGACGTCCGGTCCGGTTTTGAAAACATTGACACATTCTCTTAATGGTATCCCAAAATTATTCCAAATGAGATGTCTTGGGCTCAAATCCCTTCCGCAGCGAAAAAATGTCTGAGGGGGGTCAGTGGGGTTTCCTCCTAGGATGGTTATGCTGTCTTATAAGAGGTCAAGCGTGGCTTTAATAATGTATTATTGTCGACACGAAAAGGCTAAATTCACTTGAATATTGTTTGCATTATGTGCAAAGGAAAGGGACAACATGAAATCTGTTTAGTGTACCTCACCATCTATAAATGGAAGAAACAACATCATTATTATAATTAATGTAGCACGCATATTAATAAACTACACTATTAATGTGTTACATGGATTTAACATACTAATGTTAAATAGTTATTAATAAAAATTTATAAATTATAAAATGATTAAATTACGTATTAATAAGTATTATAAGTAAAAAAAGCTATAATAAAAAACTTTAGATTTTAAAGAAATTATTTTGTAAAATTTTGTTTAGTAAATAACTATAATAAATCAGTTGTTAAGAAAAAAAAACAATTGTTTTTTGTTAAAAGATTTTTTTTTTGAGAAAACATGTTTTTTTTAATTTTTATTTTCTAAAACCGATTTACAATATTTTTTATTATTGATTTTTGTAAAAAAATTCATAGCATACAACTTTTTTAAACGTGTTTTTAATAAAAATATAGTTTTAATTTATTATAAAACTTTTTAATATTAAAAAGGCTAATAATAACACCAATATTGTAATTATTAAATACGATATATATATAATATAATTATTAAATAGGAGATAATTTAATAAAACGATTATAAGATGTCAAGTGACAATTAGACCATGGGGTATGCTCGTTGGTCCAACAACTCCACATATGCGCCACGTAGGCGTCGCGCCCACCACAATCACCCAATCCACCAAAAGTGGTGTAAATGTCCCTTGGTCCGACCATTCCACGTCATCTTTTCTTTTTTTAAAATTAAATAATTAGATATAATTAACCATAAATTAAAAAATTACATAAAATTATAAATAAACATTACAATTTAAGATTAAACTTCACGATTTTTTCATAAATGTTCAATTAAATAGGCTTTGAGGTTCGCATGTGTATCCTCGTTATGAAGCATTTGACGGCTCGATTGTTTTACCTCTTCTGTCACACCTTTGTTGAAAAAAATCAAAGTTTTGTTCCAAATCATCACACAATCGCGAAAAAGATTCCGACTCATCCGAAAACGATGCCGAAATAAATGTTCGAGGTACTTCGGATTTTTTAAAAAATAATCGTCAACAAGACGTGCGTGCGCTCAAAGACGATCTCGATTAATTCGCGCTTTTCTAGTCAGAATGGGTCTTTCAACTTGTTGTCTGGTGATGTCGAAAATAAGTTGTGCGGCTTCGATTAAAAAATCTTCGCCTTGCTAAAATCGCTATCTTTCCGTAAAAATTGCATTTTTTAACAAAACTAAATTTTTTGTGTTATGTAAAGAAAAAAGATTGTGTGTGATGTTAAATTATGGTTGTATATATAGTATTTTTTTTTAAATAAGTTTTTTTTTAAAGCTTTCAACGGTCAAAAGATGCTCCACCAACGGTCCATTGTGTCGTTGCCCCACTCACCCGACACACCGGATGATCTTAAGATAATGTTATGACAAGTGTCAAAAAATATTTTTATTAATTATAACAATAAGATAAGCATGTAAAATAACATATGTTATTAATAAGTCCTACATTAATTGATTTGAGATAAAATAACATATTTTATCAGTAAAAATTGCATCAATTGATTTGAGAGTATGCAACTCTATCACTTTCAAAGGATAGGTTCACCTAAGCCGTTCACAATTTACTTTTAACAGCGGTTCAACTAGCTTTACCACACAACTAAACTTTCCGGTCCACAAATCGGTCTAGTTGCGTTTGGTTCTTAAAAACAATGGAACACATTGACCATGCCTAATGTCCTTTTAGATATAAAAATCGTACACCATTTTTTTCAAAGCAAAATAGGAAAATTCTAAATAACAGTTCAAACTTTATGCACAAAAAAGGAAATTAATACATTCACAACTCTAGCTTTAACGTACATGCTAAAATTTCAACCTAAACACCTCATAAAAATGAAAGTTTCCTGTATTTATCATCATCATCACCCATCACCGGCGTTGCCACGTCAGCGACTTCCGGCAACCGCACAGGGCGGCGATTCGGGTTTTCACCCTCTCAAAATCCGAAAAACGGCACGGTATCGTGATCCCGCCGGGATGATCGTGGCCGTACTCCTCCTCCGCATCTCTCAACAACTGCCCAAACAACGGGTGGTTTATATATATCACCGGCACCAACACCCTCTTAAAGTCCCCATCTTTCTGGCCGACGTACACCGCCATCTTGCCCTTCGGCACCGCTGCACGCGGCGGCGCTGCAAGCTTTTCAAGATTTTGCCTCCGGCCGGAGTTTTTTGAACACATGGCTATTGCTTTTGTCTTAATCCGACAACCCCATGATAAAAACTTCGATATGGAGGTCGGAGTCCGATCTATCCGCCGGTAACCGGTTGAAGACGGTGGATTTCGCCGGTGAACTCGCCGGAAAAGTGAAACAACTCGGTTCTTGATCAAAAAGCCTCGGATTTTCATCTTTTGTACAAGAAATGAAATACCCAGATGGGATTTAACTTTTACTCTGGGAAATTTCAAATCTTTTGATAAAAAAGATTGAATTTAAAGCCGTAAAACCGTAAATTGGCTGTTTTTCATATCAACGGTGGCAAACATGGCTAAAAGAAGATGGGTGTCTACGAATTGCGCATAAAGGAGTTGTACCTTTTGCAATGATGGTGTTGGTGATTAGATGTCACAAAAACGTAATTATGTGCTTCATTTCGTCACAAATTTAGTGCCAAAATTATGACTTTGTGAGTGTGTGTGTGTGAGAGAGAGAGAGAGAGATAGAGAGAGAGATAGAGAGAGAGGGTTATGAAATGCTAAGAAAAAATAGTGTGTGAATGGATATATAAATACATATATAGATGGATACACACACTAAAAATACGCTAAGTGTGTGTGCAAATGAATAAAAAGCGGACTAAAGTAACAAACAGAGCTGGTCTTGGGGTTGATTTGATCTGGAATAAGAAAAAGTCTTAAGGTTGAATTTGTACAATGAATATGCCACGTGTAAATTTCTGATTAGATGCTAAAAAGCTTTTTTATCGGAATATTATATTATCCACGCGTATTTTATTATATTTTTTGGGGAATATCATAATTTTGTTAAAATCTAAAATAGTAAAATACCCCTCAAACAAAAGGGAAAGACAAAACTGTAAAATAAGCGGCCCTTGGATACAAAAGCCAAACGAGAAAGTAAGCGGCCGTTTGGTTTGCGTGGTTTAAAAAGTATTAAAAATTGCATAAATAATTAGAAAAATGTTGTAATAGTAGAGAGAGTTTGAAGAAAATTGCCACATAATTTTATTTAAATGTTACAAAATTATATATTGATTTTTACAGCAAATGTCTGGTCACCCTGACAAACTGATTACACTTCTGCTCAAATAACAAAGTGTAATTACAAGATTTACCTGTCCACGAGAAAACCTATAACTAGGAAAACTCTCTGTTTCAACACAGAGCAATATTTGTTCTATATGAAACTCAAATCCAAATATCTCATAAGAGAAATTAAAAGGTTATAAATAGACTAGAAGCCCTTTGGTGTGTGTGTATTGATACGGTAGAAAACCGTAAAGTCATTTACTTAAGAAATGTGAAAACAGATTCATGTCCGTTATTAATATATAAAAAAATAAGTATTTCGATGATGTAAATTTGTAAAGAAATTATAATGTGAACTGGTTTTGTTAAATTTTTTTTGTAAGTTTTATAATTTTATACTTTTATAAATACACAAATTTATGAAAATACTATGTTTGGATCACTACCGCCTTAGACTATGCGTAATGCATGCCCCGCGTCCCCGACAGGAGGGTAGCCTTCGGTGGGGTTCAGCGAGGCATACCACCCCCTCCCCGACGGCTCCCTTTTCTCGCCCTCAGCGGCACTGGTTACTCGTTTTCCCTCCTCTCACACCCCGCTTTCTCGTCTCTCACATTTTTAGTGGGGTGATCACTATAAGGTTTTAAGGTTTTTAGAGAGTTTATGATGTAACATAAAATTTAAGTGAGATTGTGTTTCAGTGAGGTGACCACTACATATAATCTTATCATAGGGAGACATGAACCATCACTTAACACGATAAACAACCATCTTATTCAATGTTTTAATTACTACCGCTTATCACCGTTATAAAAGAAAATCAGAAAAACTTGACTCTATGTTTTTAAGTGCGATTAAACAAGGAAACTACAAGAAAACAGAGTAAAATTGGAAACAATTCTTGAATAAACATAGAAAAAAATATGTTTCTTGAACGCTAAATAGAAGCATGATTTATGAACTATGTAACACTTTATTTATTTGCGATTGTGATAAAATTCGAAATTGATCAAATGCAAAACGTGAGCCATATATAAAAAAATAGTTAGCCTGTTTTTTGTTATTTTTTCCATAGATGTTTTCATTGCAAAGAATAACTCGTTTTTAATTAGAAACGTTTTGTCTTATTTATTTGAACGTTTTATATACACACAGAATCTGTTAATCTAAAGAGGACATGCTCGATTTAGAGTGATTATTTTTTTTTTGAACATCAAACGCCTTGTCAACCGGGATCACCCTGAAAAATAGATCACCCTTCTGCCCGAATAACAGAGCGTGATGACCAGACCCACCCGTACAGAAGTAAACCTACAACTAGGAAAACTTAGTGACTCAACTTAAAGCAATATTTGCTCTAGGTAAGACTCCAAACCAAGACCTCTTATAAGAAAAGTCAAGGGATTACCATTAGGCTAAAAACCATTTGGTTATCTACCTTGAAACTATCTTAAAAAATATTTTTTATAAAATTTTGATTACTTGTAAAACCATGCGGTTTTTTTTTTTTTTTTTTTTTAATTTGGTTTGATAGTTATTATTAGCTTTTATGATACCTTTAAATTTTGCAAAAACTAATTTTTGTCTATGCATTTCGAGGTGGTTTATACATGGCTCAATCACAACCCTTTATCCACTAAGTTTCTAAAATTTTTAGCGCACTTTGTTGTTGATCCATGACACTAAACTTGACCAAATGAACGGGTTGAGTAACGGGACAGAACTGGTTCAGATTATGCAAAATCAGTTTAAGTCTTGAATTATCTTAAAAAAAATAATTTATTTTTAGTCAAAATGAGTTGTAACTTAATAAATATTTTATTTAAATAATTTTTAGCGATTTTTTTTATCAAACATATTAATAATAGTTATCATCCATTTTAATTCTTTATATTTATATAGTTTTTAAGTTATCCATGTTGACCCACATTGTATAAGGAATTACACGTCTCAGGCCGTTATATGTTATAATGCTACTCATTTCAACTCAAAAGACAATACTTATTAACCTAAACCAGCCCATTTTATTTTGTTTTAGGGCAAGTTTGTCGGCAGGGCCGGGGCTTTAAGGGGTGACGGAGGTGCGACCGCATCGGACCTGATTTTTTAAAGGGCACAAAATTACAATTTTTATTAATTTATTTTATACATAAAATTATTTTTAAACAAAATATATTTTTGTTACACCTAATAAAAAACATGATATTGTTACAATAAATTTATTTTATTATATTATATATATTGGCTTATTTTTTATACCAATTATGTTTTATTTATGAATTTTTGTGTATATATATATATATATATGGCTCATTTTAGTACTCGCAAATACGGGATCGTAAGCATATAATAAACGTTCCGCAACATCAAATGATCAAAATACAACTAAATCCCACACTCCATCAAAACTATTCTTTTATGCATTTAAGATATCGTACACAAGCTACATCTATGTCGATTTGACCCTCGACCAGTCAACAAGAGTTAGCTCTATTGAGTCAATGGCCACGTCTTTATGATTTAAATTTATTTGGTAGGTAGTATGTCATTAAGGATATCTGGCTTGATTAATTCAGGTTTGTGTAATCTAAACCCCACACCCGATTATAGAAGTTTGTCATATACATGGCCATAAACCTGTCGGGTTTATGTCTGATATTTACCTATTATGTATCAATTATACCTATGAATTGGATATACCTATTAGTTTACTAAGAATACCCATCATGGGAATACACTTAGTTAAATACACACTACCCATACATAAAATAAAAAGAAAATAAAAAATTATGACATGCATATAAACAGATAATCGAGTGGGGTAAACGGGTATATCACTAAATTCCATCCCTATAAAAAATCTAGCAGTTGTGAGGTTTGATGATGTTGATCAAAAAAGGGTCATAACACATGTGTGATGTGCTATGAGTTATGACCATCATAGTGATGGTTTTGTGTAAGTTGATATGGTGTAAAAAGATAGACAAATTTTAAAATGTAAGAGGGGATTATTGTATTATATTTTTAAAATATAAGAGTTAGGTTATAGATATACTAATTTATTAATAACCTAATCTTTTTCTATTAAAAACTATTTAGAAAACTTAAGATAAAGATAACTTGTGTAATGTGACAAATTTGAAAACTGATTATGTATAGTATGAAGTTCTTTAATTATAATTATAATTAGAATTATAGTAAGGGATTGTACGGAACTTACGGTTGAGGTTTCCTGTAAGAACAAGAAACTATCTATAAAATATTTATTGCATGTTTTAGATTGAATTTTCTGCATGAGACAAAAAACAAGTTGGAAAATAAAAAATAAGAAAAATATATATATAAAAAAAGGATACTCGAAAATATCCGTACACATACGGAAAGGCCATTCTAGTTGAGATGCTAAATTTAAGTGGACGTTAACGTTAAGTAGGACCCATGAGTGGGCTGAGGTTCCAATTTGGTGGGTGGAAGCGTATGGGATCGTAGGATGTGGGACCTCCGTTGAAACACACGCATGAAAACTTCATGGTTCTGTTATTCTTACACCAACCTCACACATCCACGCCTCTTATATGTCTCGACTCTCTTGTATGTTTAATTGTTTATATGAGACGTACAGTGGAACAATTATTGGATGTCAGAATTTGTCAGTATCAATTATTGGACTTCTATACGAGTTGTATAGATCTATTTGTGTCGTATAGGTCCTATATACGGCTGTATATGTGACCAATAATTGGGTGCCAGTGTCAATAATTATTGGACTCATATACAAGACATATATGATCAGTGAGTGTGTTAAAATAAAAAATTAAGGATGTTAATGATCAGTCCCTTCTTTGAATGCATAACAAAAAACGAATACCATTTCTCCTTTGTTAAATAACAAAATCCATCTCACTTGTTAGACCGCCAACAGTGGTTCCCCCGCCCCCCTCTCGTGGGGTTGGCCACTTCAGCGGCCAAGAGCGGGAACACCGCCCCCCCTTCAGCGGCTCCTGCCCAAAGCCCTTCCACGGCCCTCGCTACCGGCTCTCTTTCTCTCTTTCCGCTTTCTGATTGGTCCAATGGAATAGTGGGAAAGAGTTTTCAGTGGGGTGATCACTGTGGGGGTTTCAGTGGGGTGACCACTGTGGGGTTTTAAGTTTCAGTGGGGTGACCACTGTGGGGTTTTAAGGTTTTCAGTGGGGTGACCACTGTGGGGGTTTAAGGTTTTCAGTGAGGTGATGGCGTGGCAGGAAATTTCGGTAAAGAAGGATTTTCAGTAGGGTGACCGCTGTGGATAGCCTTAGAGGTTTTATCTTAGATTGAAAGGTCATGGTTTTAATAAGTTTGATATAGCTGTTAAAAAAAACATAACAAAATCGATCACAAAACGTAGTAATATGTTTTACATTTTTAGAAATTGTGTTTATCCTTTTAATAAGACTAAATTACGGTTTTAACTCAGAATTTATTTTTTTTATAAATTCAGCTCATGTGTTTTAAACAACTAATTACTTTTTAAGTTGACTCTCAAAACGACCCTCGATTAACCTTCGTGCTATTCATGGGCGAAGCTATGTGGTCGCCCCCCTCTTTTTTGTCAGTATGTTAATTTTCGAGCCGAAAGGTTATTTTTAGTTAAAAATACAGGTTTTGTCCCCTCGTTTAAAATATTTAACATGTATTATAAGTCTCATAAATTTTCGCCCTCTTCTCTTACTCTCAAGCTCCACCACTAGTTCTGTTACCAATTACTAAATATAAAAATACACAAAAACAGATGTGCATGATAAAACCATTCTCGTACTCCTTTTATTAATCAAAATTTGTAATACAAATATAAAATCTCGAAAATGAAATAGTACTTAAAGTAAAAATGTAAGACAATGACGTGTAAGAAAGACGATCGTCATGTATATCTGACAAATAACTCGCCTATGATGTTACTACTTGTACTCATTAGGATTTACAAACATTCAAGTTATTTATTTTTTTAATTTATTTTGTTTATGAAATCATTAAATATATATAAAAATTTCAGTTATGTTGTTTATTTTATTTTTTATGTTATTGTAATTAAATAAAAAAAATAAAATCCAGAACCGATTCCTAACCTGATTTCGATACCGGGCCAAACCTAATTGGTTCCACCAAGTATAAAATTCAAGTTAATAAACAGGCTCTGGTTCACATCTGTTTCCTCCAAAAAAAACCCCGGTTATAATGTACCTGAAAATACCTAGACCTGGTTACTAAAACAACCCGTTTTGCGCACTCTAGCCTAGCTGATTCTTGGTCATCTCGACCTTGTTATAAAAACATTGTTTTAAGTAAGAATTTTTCTAACTGCTCAACCCTCTGTTTCGTTTTTCTTGTATGATCATTGTACACTTGCAAGCAATGTTTTAAAAACCGGTTCGAACCGGCCGGTTCAACCGGTTGCCGGTTACTAAACCGGTACGAAACACTCCGGTAAAACCGGTATTTCCGGTTTAAAAAAACACAAAATTTCGGCTTTTAAACAATTTTTGGCTTTTAAGAGATCGTAAACTTGATGCGTTTAACACGCCAATGTCATAATCATATTATGCACTTTCATTTAAAAAAAAAATTATTAGAATTTGAGTACTTTAAGGTTGTTTTGGATGAATTTGTGTACTTTTTGAATTGTTTTTAGATGAATTTGTATACTTTTTAGAAACTTATTTGAGTATAAGTTGTATTTCTATGGAATTTTATGGTTAATTAGTGTGTCCGGTTGAACAATCCGGTACAACCCGGTTCAACCGGTTGAACCATTTTTTAGCAAAATCCGGTACACCTAAAATACCGGTTTTTAAAACATTGCTGGCAAGTAAAATTAAATGTAGACAAAGAAATAAGGTGCCGGTGTGTTTTTATTTGCAATTTCAAGTAACAAATTTATATATCAACAACATTTTAACATTTTATGTCAATGATAAATGCTTATTAAAGGTGTATGCTACTATCGATAAAAATAATAAAGGTTCATCCTTGCTTGAAATTATATAGATAGAGTTTTTCACAGTCATAACGAACGGTTGATTGAATTGGTTATGAAATAGGTCCACATAGTCTAATATATATATTGAGTCACTATTCAAATGATCCGTTAAGTTGACAGGCCTAACCAGTGAAACGAACGTTAAACAGTTAAATCAGACTAAACCGGATATTATAATATTTGTGTGGGTTGAAAATTAAATGTATTGGGTATTGATATACTTGCTCCTCATATTTTGTAAATCATATTGGAATTCAAATTGACTATAACTAATTAAATAGATCGGTTCTAAAAATATGATGATATTATAATATTTATTAAGATAATGAAATTTATAAAATAAATACATAAAGTGGATAGATGAGAGTGAAAACACAACTTTGGGAAGTTATAATTATCAATGTGTACAACTAAGACTAATAATCGCCTTAAAGGTTGCTTTATAATGATTCCAACATTTAATGGAGTTATCTCACAAGTCACGTTCGCCGTTCAAAAAAAAAAGATATCGATCGATCATCATTGATTCAATGACCTCCAATTTTTCCTAAATTTGAGATGCCCATATTTTGTTTCAATTTCGACCAACCTTAGTGTTTCAAACATGTTCTACGTTATATGACTTCATGTTTGTCGCGATTTAGTTTTTGTTGACATGGAATATAATATCACAAACATAAGAGGCCATATAACTGGCTTTTTATAACGTATATAGTTTTTAAACTGAGAACAGTCATTCAAGCATAACATTAAAATAAATACATCATTGTTAAAAAAAATTCAATTAAGCTAAATAGTTCAATAAAATGGAAGTCTTATATTTGAATAATCTTCTTATTCATGCCAGCTAACTTTTCTTGAACATTTGTCAGTTGTGTAAAATTTTAACTTGACATATATAATAAAGCAAATCAAATTACATTGATAAGTTTTAATTGTTCGATTGTCATTAAAGAAAATATATTAAGAGGAAAAAAAAATTTTTTTATCATCAAATCAACTTACATTGAAAGAACTGTTTTTATTAACAAAAAAAGAAAATACATTCACCTAAGCTGACGACATGTTGTTGTCACATGTTTTCAAGAAGCGGGAAAAAAGAGCGCCTTATCGCGTGCAGACGGGGAATACTTCCGGGTTTTCTATACCAACGACATTTCATTGGGAAAAGTTCCGAATATCTAAAAAAATGGGGCAACTTTCTATACCAACAACTCGTCGTCGCGGGTAAGTTTCTATGCCAAGTTGCCAACAACTTATTGTTGCTGGGAAAGGTCCCGACGTATGATATTGGTTTTCTTGTAGTGTGTGTATCTAACAAGAAGGTTTACATGTATCTTAACATAAATGTTTACAATTATCATACCATAAATATTCATGTTATATTGAGGGTCGTGTTATGAAGAAATTATTTTGTTTTTAAACGCTACCTATAAGATTGAATACATTTGTTCTTAAATTTACACATTACTCTTGTCTCCTTTTAATCTTGTGCTATTATTACTCTACTTTTTAAATCTTAATGCTACTATTTTGTTGTTGTTGTTTTAACAAAGGTTACATCATAATTAATACTGATGCTAAGTTTTCCTGGTTTATTTTAGCAAGTTTAGTTAAAAAAAAAATACAATTTGTTTATAAAGTAACAACAGTTTTGTATAAACATCTGGTGGCTAATTATCATTTTAATGAAAACAATAAAAGGTAACACTCAATCGTAACTATTTAATTAAGTTTATAAATTATTAAATTTGTTAAATAACTAATATATTTATAAAAGATATCAGATATTAAAGTTTAGTTTTTTTTTGAACGGCGAAGGTCTCAATCGTGACCCACCGGCCATGTCACCAAGGTCTAGTTACCTGGACCTCTCATAAGCCACCACATATAAGAGATAATTTAACCATTTTTTTTCTGAGGAAAACATCTCCATCAAACCTAAATTATCGCGTCCAAGAGTACTTGATCCTATGAATGTTATTTACATTAAACAACTCTCTCCTAATCCGTAAGAGGACCCGCAAAGAGAGAACCCTCTTTCCTAGGACTACTACAAACATACTCCCTATCAAAC
Source organism: Mikania micrantha (assembly GCA_009363875.1). NCBI lineage: Eukaryota > Viridiplantae > Streptophyta > Magnoliopsida > Asterales > Asteraceae > Mikania > Mikania micrantha. The sequence continues at coordinate 48,053,921 of CM018689.1, read as the reverse complement.
TACAATTAGCAAAATATGAGAAAAAAATTGTTGAGACCCGTAAGATGGATTTGTGAAATTATTGATACTTTTAATAAAATAATGTGTGTTTCGAAAGAGAGGATTGTGAGGTTTTAGGACTAAAAATATTATTATTAAACAAAATAAATTATTGCAAGTTAGAGATAAAAAGTAAAAAAGAAAAAAAACATGTTAGAGTTGATGGTCGTCAGTGGGTGTGATTATAATAAAGGCGGTCGGTTAGTGGTGATATCTTAACAAATAACAAAGTTGGATTTGCTAAAAAGATAAATTAATTTGATAATTAAAACGGTGCAAATAATAACATTTAATTAATATATATTTATTATCAAAATTGTTAATGTTAGGGGTGTTTATCGGGTCGGACAACGAGTTATTCGGATATGTAAAAAAAATTTGTCTATCCGAAACCCGACCCGAATCTCAAAATATATTATCCGACCCAAATAACCCGAAAAATCCTAATTTTTACATCCGAACAACCCGAATATACTGATTTTATGCGGGTTATTTGTATATCCAACCCAAAAAAACTAGTTTTTGCATATCCAAAACCCGACCCGAATCGAAAATAATAATATCCAACCCGAATAACCCGAACAACCCGAAATATATTTTGATTGATGTTTTTTCGGGTTTCGGATACGATTCGGATTTCGAATTTTTTCGAGTTTCGAATATTTTGAACACCCTTAGTTAATGTTTGTCACATGAGTACGTTAATTATTTTAAATCTTACTTTTTTTTTTTTGAAAATTTTCGTGTTTCTTAATCTTATAAATCTTTAGATATACATCATATGAAAATAATTTACACACACACATATATATAGATATAAAAACTCAATATTAGAGAGAAAACCCTTAAACCATATGCGAGCTCGTAAAAAAATAAGCCTCGAGCCGAGAGACGAGCCAAATCATTTTTTTCATTTTACATATATATATATATATATATATATAATCTAATCTAATATATAAAATCAAGTAAAAAAACAAGAATGTAGCACAAAAACAAAATACTGTACAAAAACCAAAAATCACAAAATTTACCAACAAATAGTAAGAAAAAATAAAATCTAGTACAAAAAATAAAATATAATACAAACATAAATGTTATAAATGTTTTCATATTGTCAATATATCGTTAACAATCTTAAATTCTTTACATTTAAAAAATCTCTTTTTTTTTAAAAAAAATTCCTATATGCTTATAACATATATCTTAAGTACGGTTTAACTATGAGATTGAGACATGCACGAATCTTTCTACTCTAATAAATAAAGGTTTTCTAGGGACACTTGGCGTGTTCCTAGAGCACCTTAATTTCCGTTTCCCGGCTAAAACATTTACCCAAAAAGCTTTCTATGTGGTTATACCCATTTCAAAATAATATGGATTCAAATATTTATTACCCATTTCCTTCCTTTTTTTTCTTTTATCTGGCCAATCAAACACATATTCAACAAACCTTAATCTTCTATTTAAAATTGTTACTCATCATTCATTGTTGTAGCTAAAACAAAAATTCAAGAATACCCTAATCTCTAAAATCATCCTCGTCGTTCATCAATCCTTCAACAAGCATGACACTATGAGGAACCAAATCTCTCAACACATATCTTCTCTTTTCGAACCCTTTTTCTCTGCAATGGAATACAGATGAAGACGAAATCAGCGTCATCACCATCCGATAGGTATTAATTTCTGAAGCATATAGTGTTTATTAAGTATGTTTTTCCGTTAATTGAATGGATTGAATAACTATACATAAACATAAATGTGATAAAAAATTTTTTTATGTTTAGGGATTGTGAAAAAGATGACGGTTGGGGTTTTGTAAATATGGAGCAAACATTGTTAGGTGTAGATTTGTTTCTTTACTACATTTTATCGAAGCACGCAATTTGAGTTCCCAACTTCCCATTTTAATCCAACTGTTTTTTTGCTATCTTACAACTATGTATATGGTGTCATTCAAAAAACTATTTAGTTTTAAAAAATTAAAATGAATTCCATAATAATGCATCTACCAATTTCTATATTTAACTGCTAATTTAAAGTTTTAAAATTCATTTGACTAGCATAAATTGTTCCTAAAATAATTCTGCTAATTAACTAATAATTTTCCAATATTTCTAAAACGTTTGACAATCATTTCTTTAATTATTTATTTTATTCCCTTTCTGTATAAATACTTATTATACTAAAATTAACGTATCTTTTAAAAATTTTCATTAAATGGTTTATCTTGTCATTTTTAATTCTAATTCTAATCCATTTAGCTTCTACAAATTTCGAAAGCTAATAGCAATTCATCCTACAACTATTTTTTCTTACGTTATCCTTTCATTTTCAATATTCAAAAAAATTAATTCAAAAAATCAATGATTGATTTACTTGCTATATTTAAATAATGAGTAAATTGCACTTTTTGTCCTTTATGGTAGCAAAAAATTTCAAAGATAGTCATTTATGTTTCAAAATGTTAAAATTGGTCCTTTAAGTTTTCAAATGTTGCAAACTCGGTCCTTTCTCCGTTAACTCCGTTAAATACTAACAAAATAAAAGATCATATCCGAAAATTTATGAAACATAAAAAAGACCATATCTAAAATTTTGTGCAAGCATAAAGGACCAAAAGTGCAATTTACTCTTTAAATAATTAATATTTACTTATGTACAACTATTGATTCCCTTCTAATTTCTTTACTTTGTACAAATTCATTCTAAATTTAAGTTATTTGATATTAATTAAAATGATTTAACTCACTTATTATTTAATTAATATTTATAAAAATCGTTTCCTGTCAATCAGTTTCATCACTTTTTTTATTTCTTATTTAATTTACCTTACAAATACGCCTATACCTTCTCTTAAGATACTGCAAACATTTCTGATAGCCGCTAATAGGTAAACTTTTGCACTTATGTTATATAAACAATAATTGGGCTTTAATGTTATATCATTTATCTTTTTGTCATTAATACAGATAATAGATACTTGAAAAATTACTTTGTTAAAGGACTTGGATGTTTTATAAGATAATTATACATCGAAGGTTACCAAATCGCAACACATGTTCAATGACTCAACATAAGTATACTCTTATGAGACGATCATAACAGACGAACAATAATACTTCTTTTTAAACTATATATTTTTAATGTAAAATATATAATATAAAATTATATTATTTAAACATATTAAATTTTTATATGGTACAAAATTCGAAGCCAGTGTTATTAAGGACGTATTGGTTCTCGTATGAAAAGTTGTTGCAAGAATTGCAAGAAGAACAATGTTTATTCATTTACAAGGCATCATTAGCTAAAAAACGATATAAATACAAAGTTTTTAACATTTCACATAAGTTTTGCTTTAATGAAAAAATCATGGTCGTAGTTTTATAAACTTTACAAATAGAAGTCTTTTGAACATGATTGTAATTTTATGTTTGTCTCTTGTAAAATAACTTGATTATTTGTTTATAATTTTTTTCTGCATACCTATAGTGACATGAATTTATTCATCAACCGTGTAATACACCGGTACTAACCTAGTTATAGATAAAACAAAGAGAGAAGTAATTTATCAAATAACATATTATGTGTATATAACTCTGGACATATGTCATTTATTATATATGAATTATTTTTAAAATTTATAAGATAAACGAATTTATGTAATGTCGTTATATTGCCAAAAGATTAGGATAAAAAGCAGAAAAGAAAAAAGAAAAAAGAAAAAAAAAAGTTTATAGAACTTTATATAAAGCGAAAATTGTTTAGCTTGTAATGTTGAATATTTTGGCTTGTAACAAAAAAATAATAATATTTAAAGTAACTTTTAGACGGATTTTAAATTTAAGGTAGTGTTTAATTTGTTGAACTTGAATAAAAAAACGGCTATGAATATGATAGTAGTTAGGACATAGGATTAAGAATGAGTATATATTTACTTTAAATAGCTGATCGATTTAGAATTGGGTTTAACATATTTATATTCAATAAAATCAAAACTTATTTACACAAAATAAAATTAAGAGTAAATTGTCGAAATTATCCTTTATTATTTGCTAGTATTTTATTATTAGTCCTTACGTTTCATTAGTTACCCATATGGCCATATAACCTCAAACTTTAAATATTTGTAACACATATAATCATTAATTTTGTCAACTATGTGAGGATAAATTGATGACTTAAGGACTTACTTGTTATAAATGTCAACAGTTTGGAATTATATAAGTAATTTATGAAACATAAGAAGTAGGGATATCGTTTACGACCTGACCATAACCAATTACAAGCTCAACTGTCATATATGGCACTGGTACATGATAAATTAAAACTTCATTCTATTAATTGAAACGACATTAAAATTTTCACGAATTCTTAATTTTTTTTTTTTTGATGAAATTAACGAAGAATGTTAAAAGTTAAAAGCTATTTTTGTTTAAAAATAACGAGATTTCCACATCTAACATGATAAGAAAATAAAAGAAAACGTTATTGGAGTATAACATCTTTTGTTGATGTTTTTTCTACTTCTTAAATATTCATAGTTTTTATACGTTCTAATTTTATTTTAAATTATACCTTAAAATCAACTTTATCTTTAATATGATAACATTTGCCGTTCAAAAAAAACATGTATTGAATTTTGTGAAAGCGAATTGGATTTTTAATATAATATAGAGGAGATGGAAGCATACATAACCATCTTTATTGCGATAAACCATATAAATTCATCAAAATCAAGCCAAATATTAAATTTTTTTTCTAACACCATTGTAACACTTGTAGAACACTTCGACACGACTTGAGGTTTGTATTTAGCGGCTCAACAAGCAATTCCATATGATATGAGGCAAATATATTTCATAATTGTTATAAATACATATTATATTTGGTCTATTTGACTTAGGGTGTCATTTTTAACCGAACCCGAATACCGAACTCGATTAAAATCAATCCGAAACCGAATAACTGTTAACCCGATCTACCGAACCCGATCTAGTAATAAACCCGAACCAAAAGTTTTAAATTGGTTTGGTAAATGGTTAATTTTCTCAAAGATTTGGTAACCCGAATAACCCGATTATGTATATTATCGACTTATTAATAAGTTATATGCATGCATATATGCATTCATTATTTTGAATATCACTTATAATAACGTTTGTCAAGTTAAAACTTTATATGTTATGTGTATGTATACATTCATTCTTTCATATGTATATATTTGCATTATCTGTAAGCTATCCCGGTTTTCATCTTTTAACTTATATATAATGCTATGTGTAAGTATATATGCATTCATTATGCATATGTTATATGTGTATACATGAGACAAATATTTATTTTATATTATGTATATGTGTATATTGTATAACATTTCAAGTGTTTTCGTGTTAATTTTAGGTTGAACGTTAAGTGAATTTAATATAAGCCGAATACCGATTAATACCAACTCGAAGAACCCGATTACTAAAACCCGAAAACCGAATACAAATAACTTAAATGGTTTGGTAATCGGGTATATTATCAATGTCAAAAAACCCGAACAAGCCAACCCAGTGAATCCGAAACCCGATTAACAAACCCGAACAGCACCCCTTCTGACTTATAATAATAAATTAAGCCCAAGTCTGAGATGAGAACTAGACCGGATATCGAGTATTAAAATGAAAACTAGACTGGATGTTGTTGAATGTTGACGCCTTCTTACATTGTGGTGTGCAAGTAAGTTGTATGCCTAGTGGACCAAATGAAGACTTTCTTATAAAGCTATATATTATGGTACCACTAAATGATCTACTGGATATCAAGTATTCATTAGTGACAACGTTTACAAAATAGCGTCAAATATGTCTCCATGTTCCAAAACACTTTTAGGATAAAGCTATATAGTATGGTACCACTAAATGAGAAAGTTGACCAAATGAATGATGTATGTTATTCAGTGGTGGAGCTTGAGTGTATTGAGAAATGGGGCGGAAATTTACGGGACTAAGAATGCATGTTAATTTTTTGAAACGAGTGGGGCGAAACCACTATTTTTAAGCAAAAATAACCTTTCGACCGAAAAATTAACACTACGGACGGAAAAAGATGGACGATCGCCCCCGACCCTTGAAAAGCTTCGCCACAAATGCTTTTCAATGTTGACTTGAAAAAAAATACGGATCAACCAAAACAAATTAAGACAATTTGGCCAATATGAGATTAAAGATTTCAAGTATTCAAAACTCAAAACTTACCCTAAACAAGATGTAGGTGCCATTTTACTCCACAACATCTCATAGTCCATGATAGTGTTGCACAAACCGTTTTTTTTTATAGCCAAACTGGTTCGGGTTAGGAACCGGTCTGGTTTGGTCAATGATGGTTCTAAACCGGTTTTAGGTGAAACCGGTTCGGTTTGGAAACATGTTTGAGAGAAGAGGATGACAAACATACAGGAACCAGTTCGGTGGGGGTTTGAAACCGGTTAGGGTTGTTTGTAAATTGCTTTTAACGGTAAAATCTTGAATATGTGCCAAACAGACGGGTCAGGCCAGTTTGGCTGGTACTGGTTTGAGATAAACTAAATACCGGTTTGTAGACCTGAATCGGTTCTTTTGTTCACTTCTAGTCCATGATAGTATAATTTTTCTTAGCTAGGCTTATCAATACTACATTGCAATTCACATTTATTTTCATGATCGAAATGAGTGGCTATGATTGGGTTTAAAAGTTATCTTACTAAGATTAGGTTATCATACGATAACAATCTCCATGCAGGTATGTATGTGTATGCATAATTTCATGTGAGAATGACCTACCACTATACGTTTGCGTCTGTTTGAAATTCCAAACGGGCATCCAACAAACAATCTTTTTCAACACATGCGTTTGCTTTTCAATATGCCCCAATAGTGTCCGTTTATGTTTGTTCGTGACACTCTATGAATTAATTTGATAACAAATCTTCAAAAACATAACATCACTTTGTATATACAACTATCAAACTTTCAAATTACATATACCTAATAAAAACCAATGTCGGTGAGGTAGAAGACAAAAGAGATGCTAATCTAATATATATATTTGTTGTCTACACATTTCTCCAATTGCCATTTAGATGAGATAGTAAGTTTGTATATTTTTTTATCTAATGGTCGCAGTATCGAATGCCTTTCAAAGCAACTTTTTTTTCTTCATTTTCTTTTTTTACCCGAAACAAATCTTTTGGTATCACTTAGGCTTAGGGGTGTGCATGGGTCAGTTTGGGTCGCTTTTTGGCTTAGTCCAAACCCAAAACCGAAATTTCGGTTTTTTCGGTTTTTAAACCCGTTTGGGTTCGGTTTTTTTGGTTTTTGTCTTTTCAAAACCCATTTGGATTCGATTTGGGTTTCGGTTTTTTCGGTTTTTTCTACTTACGCCTTAAATTATGCTTATAAAAAATAAACTAAAATATTATATTTGTATTAAAAATATTTGAAGTATAACACTACTTAATATTTAAAAATATATTACAAAAATAATTAAATTTAGTAAAAATCATACGTGTTTTTTGTATCTTAAGCCAATAATAATAATAAAATATATGATTTTTATTTAACTTTTGATATCAAAAACTAAGAAAATAAAAATAGACGGTTTATAAATTGTTGAAATTTTTCAAAGGTAATATATATGCATATACACATTTATTCGGTTTATTCGGTTTTTTTGGTTTTTCTTTAAGGTAAAACCAAACCCAAACCCAAACCCAAACTTTCGGTTTTTATAAAACTAACACCAAACCCGTCGGTTTCTATTTGGGTTCGGTTTTTTCGGGTTGGATTTTTCGGTTTTTGGGTTTTGGGTCGGTTTTTTTGGTTTTATGCACACCCCTACTTAGGCAAATGTTGTATATTATTTCTATAACTACTTTTCTATGTAATTATTATTTCTAAACACTTTTTTTCTCTTAAAACATAATCTTTTGTTACAATTTAGGTTAATGTTATAACACTTTTTTGTAACTACTTTTTGATATAAATAATATTCAAGATCAAGTTTGTCTATGTTTTCCTGTTAGGTTAACTCTGATATAGTTTTACGTTTAACTTTTCGTCATAAATATTAGTCAAAACCGATTCCGTCTATGTTTCCGGTCAGGTTACATACGATATATTTTTACCTTTTTTTTATCCTTTTGTCTTTTTTTTCCCTCTTAAAACGTAATCTTTTGGTACAATTTAAGTTACTGTTGTAATGATTTTTCATAATTACTTTTCAATATAAATATTATTCAAAATCAAGTATGTCTACGTTTCGGTTATGTTAACTTTGATATATTTTTATTTTTCATCATAAATATTAGTCAATCGATTCCGTCTATATTTCTGATCGGGTTACATGGGATCTATTTTTACTTTTTTAAATACATTTTTAGATTTCGTAATTCTAATTATTACAATGACATGATATTTTAGCTATATTGCGATTATTTTCACTTTTATTAACATTTTATTAAAAATGACTTAACTAATTCATAATTATAAAGTACGAATTACAGGACGTTTTGACTCCGCCGTAACACGCGGCGGGTAAATTACTAGTTTGATAACAATTTGCAAGCACTCAGACGGCGGCCCAAAAGTGACGGCCCAATTAACTAAGGATCAGTACCACCCAGGCTAGAATCAAGCCATATAACGTTACTTGGGAGTTGGTTCACAGGCTGTGGATGTCTGGGCCGAGGTGTGCCCAACAGCCCAAGCCGATTAATGATGAGCATATTTTTGCCATTATTACAAGTTTACAAATTACAACTGCAAATTATAAAATACACGAAGAAATGCATGTAAACAGACAAACAGTAATAATAATTATTAAATGGTAATAATAATTAAATTATAAACTATTAAATAATAATCCTAATAATTAAATAGTAATTTAATGTTATCTATACTTACATATGTAAGTTGTAATAATTAGAACAATAATAATTAATATAAATAATAATTAAATAATGTTTTTCACACAAATGTTTTATATGTTGGTTGATCATATCGTTGTTGTGATCGATTAATTAATATAAATATTTAAACATGGGTTGGAAGGAGCCAAGTAAAGAAGCTACGTGTATTCAGACCTATATCACTACATGTAAACGTCACATAAACAACTAACAAAATCACTCCTTCTTCACGTAAATATATGTTACCATCGCCCCTCATTACTCCATTCACGCCCCCTATTCATTCTCCTCTTCACTCACATGTTCACATTGCAAAACTCCGTGACCACACTCACGTATGCCCTCCTTCACGCCCAATCACACCCCATTGTAGCGGTTTCAGGCGTCATGGGGGCGTGACCGAGACCCTTCATGCCCTGGTCACCTTCACTACACATGGCCTTATACAAGTGTTTGAGATGCTCGCGGGACTTTGTAAATCAACAAAACACACAAACCCAAGAAGAAGAAACTTTAAAAACACAGTAACCTGAGAAGCATGTTGAACAACAACACTTTTATACTTAATTGCTAGAGCATTAATGTATGACTGTATGTGTAACAGTTTTTGTGCCAATCTGACCCATTTCATCGTGTACTTAAATTTGTTAGGTTAAGTGACACGCAACGGAAACAATCAACCGATACACAAACGATAATGAACTGCGGAAAAACAAAACAACGAACACGGTAATTATCGTGATTTGGATTCGAGGTGAGACCTACGTCCACGGCTGTAACTATGGTTTCTCTTTATTTTTAAGTGTTCAAAATTTACAATTATATGTTAGGAACCAAGAAACATTACCGTGGCCCGTGGGCCTAAAATAAGTTGATTAAAATTGGCCCTGTTTCTTTATTTTCTCGTGTCCACCTAGAAAGCCCAACAAAGACTTAACAACCCAATTGAACCGTTAGCCTGTTGGAAATTTTAGTAATTTTAAATGTTATATATATATATATATAGGGAAAGGAGTGAATGTTAACCCATGGTAATTGAGGTAACTTATAAACCCAATTTGATTGGTTGTCTAATTTAATGAATTTGAAATGTGTGGTCCATATTAAATCTGGGAAAAATGAGTGGTTGAGATTTCTTGAAGGGTATTTTGGAGATTTGTGAGGTGTACTTGATTTGATTTTTAAAATAAAAGTTTACCCCCCATTTTTTTAAACCTTCATAACTTTTATATACATATTATTTTTTAAAAAAAATTACACCATTAAATTTGTCACATTTTTATCTTTAATTCAAGTATAGTTTTGTCAAAAAATTTTAAAGTTTTCGAAATTACACTGATGTAACGAACTGAATTTTTCAAAGTGTTTATAATCACACTGATGTAACGAGCTGAATTTTTTCAAAGTGTTCCTAATTACACTGATGTAACAAGCTGAATTTTTTCAAAGTGTTCATAATTACACTGATGTAACGAGTTGTTACACTAATGTAACGAGCTGTAACTTATTATTTATTTTACGTTACAATTATCTAACTTTCTATCTTATTTGATATAAATTTATCTAATTAACTAAATTTTATAATAAAAAATAAGTTTGTAATATATATTTAAGATGAGAGAAAAAAATTTGATGGAAAATTTTTGAAAAAAAAGAAAAATTATTGTACTTATGTTTTTTACGTTAGTGTAATTACGAGCGCCCCGAAAAAAATTTGGCATGACTATAATGAAATTAACGAGAAAAATATGACGAGTTTAATGATGTAATTTTTATAAAATAATAACATAGTATAAAAAAGTTATAAATGTATAAAAATCAAGGGGGGAAACTTTAATTTAAAAATAGGAAAATAGATGGTTTATTAAGAGTGTGACACTTGTCACTCTTATATTAAATCTGATTTTTGTAATTAAGACAAATGACCATAATGCCCTTTTGTATTAAAAATTAATTAGTGACACATGTCACCATTAGATTTAATCTTGGAAATTTGAACCATTGGATTTGAGTTATTGAGTTTTCTCAATTAGAAAGAGTTATTATATGATCTCTTCCCTATATATATATATATATATATATATATAGATATCAATATTTTATTTTACATATTAATCAAAGTATCAAACTATATAACAAAAAATATATATTTTTTATTTAAAGGGCTACGTAATTGCAAATCCATGGATGGATTTAATGGGCTAAAAAGAAATTGGTATATGTAATATTTTTAATGGTCGAAAATTATACAAAAAGGAAAAAAACCGTATATTCCTGCGGACAAGAAGTATAGAGCCACACAATCTTTTCTTTTGTTCTTGAGATTAAAATCTAAACTCTTGATCTTATCCGATTTAATCATTTGATTGAGCACAAATTGTTTAATCGGAAAGAGTGTCTCAATTTCAAGAGTATCCTGGTGTTTTGATTGCTTCAATTATGGTTACGTTCGTAAATTAGGGATACGAGTTTTTCTTCTGTTTCTTCATTTTTTAACATAGCCAATTGTCCAACCCACCACTCATCTTGTAACCTCCACTTTTCGCTAGGACGTGTTTTATTTTACAAGAGAACCTTTAATTTACCCAATTACCCATTTGGGGAACGTCTAGTCCTAAAGTCACTTAATGGGTAAGTCACCAACTCCTACAACAGACAATATAATGTACTTTATCTGATGAGTTACGAACGGTCATTCTGGAGGTTTATATAATTAAATATTGGTCAATGTAGATAGATGGTGTAATAAATCAGGCTCAAACCACCAGAGGTTTATATAATCTACATATGGGTCTTATATTTATTTTTTTAATCATTATTGGGGTCCTATTTGAAATGTGAATTCAAAATTTAAAGGTAATAATTATGGGTAAATTTAAGTATTACATATAGGCTTTGTCACTCGTAACGGAAAAAAATCATACGCCCCTCTCAAACCCTATCAAATATCATATTTACCTAAGAAAAAGATAATTTTATATATACTTTGTTTATAATTTTAAGATATTTATATCATTCCCTTAAAGCTCAATTTGAGAACTAGAGTTTGGAGTGTAAGAAAACAAGAATGAGTGGTATAATGCTTGCAAAGAAGAAAAATTACTCAAAATATGAAACCCTTTACATTCTTCTATTTCATCAACTCACTTAATGTATTATATGTAAGGGTGTTTATTGGGTTGGATAATGGTGCATTCTGATCATGTTATTTGTATTTGAAAATTTTTAGATAATGTCCGAAACTCGACGCGACCCAAATAAGAAATAGCTTATTTGTTCTGAATTTATTCGAATAACCTGAATAAACTTGATTTTTACATCTGAATAACCTAAATAAAGGTTGAATTCAGATATCCAATCCAAATAAGAAAGATTTTGGATATCAGATATCTGATCCGATCCGAATAAGAAAATGGATATCCAAACTGAATCATTGCGAATAACCCAAATAGAAATTTGGATCGGTTTTTTAGGCTTTCAAATTCGATTCAGATTTCAGGTTTCTTTGGATTATATGACCTATCTAGTGTGAAAGTAGGCCAATATTTTTAAACTGATGAAAATCAAAACAACCTTTTTTTAATGACTACAAAAACATTTGTATGTTATAAACAGAAATTGTTTACGAATTTGTAAAATAGTTATGATTTTGAATAAAAATAAAACTAAGTAACTTTTTTTTAATTGATTGCATAACAGTCCAGTGAGTTTAGGTCAACATCGAAACAGTTGAGATAATCTTTAGCTTTGACTAAAGTGGTTTGATTTGAAATTGTCATCATAAAAGTTTGGCTTCGGATTGACTTATAGACTTATAGTCGGTAAAACACTAAAACATTACCCATCAGAGAAAAAAATAAATGACATTGATTTGTCACTTTTCACACACACAAGTGGCATCACATGATCACATCAAGACCCTAGCTAGCCACCTGCGGTGGTGATCCCGGCTAACCCACTCCAACCCACCCTTTGAACCTGTGAACGTTCCCACTGGACCAACTGACACATTCATCACACCCTCATCGCTCCACGTATGCACAACCTAGGCGCTACATAAAAAACTAAAATCATCACCCACACACTACATATGTGTTATCATCACCCCTCATCATATATCTCATCACCCCCAAAAGTACTGTTGATCACCCAGTAACCATCCTCATGCCACACCCGGTCACGCCCAATGTTTAATGGTGTAGGACGCCATGAGGGCGTGACCTAGCCCTTCACTCTCAGTCACCCCCACTACACATACCCTAATTAGTGAATTTTGATTGAAAAACATTAATAAACACTTACGTTAGATCATCTTTTGACCGAAACTAGTTAGTGAATTCTGGTTGCCTCAACCTCAACCAAGTGCCGACTGTTTATAAATGTATTTTGTGAACTAACATAAGCATCAAATTTAATTTGTATTTGGTTTCGGTTTTATTTATTTATTTATTAAAGGGTTCGCCCAATTTGTGGTGCACGCATATAATGTATATATGTGTGGGGCCATAAATGGGCTAAAGTAAAATTGCACTAATTTTAACGTTATTTTACTTGTTATGTCAAAATAACGTTAAAAGTGTTGAGATGGTTAACTTCAAACGACAACTACGAGCCGGGGACTCCTTCGGAACAGCCTCTCTATCCCAACTGGGATAGGGGTAATGTTTGTGTCCATCATTCTTCCACAGACCCTACTGAAAAGTGGGAATATACTGGTTAAGTTTGTTTGTTTGTTTTATTTATTAAAGGGTTGCATTTGGGTCTCAATGTTGGTTGAAAGTTAATAGGTTATATTTCAAGTGCATACAATCCCTTAAACTGTTAGTATTTAAAGATAAAAGATTGTATTTATAACAAATTACTTAACTTAATATATATTACAGTAAATTACCGAGATAGTCCATATTTTTGCCAATATTTCACTCTTGGTCCTTAATACTTAACTCTATGCCGGTATGCCCTATCATATAATGTTTATTAGCACTTATATATAGTTTATAAGCTTGTTAATGTTTAACACAACAGATTAGAGAACAAATAAGCAAATCAAATAGCAAATTAAATAAGCAAAATAGCATATTAGCACACTAAAAGAGTATGTTTATAAAGTCATTATTTGATTGCAAATTACAAATATTATATGCTCAAACACGATACTCAAATTACAAACTTACTCAAATATGTGAGCATGCAAGTCAAGAATTGAATTAAAAAAAAAAAAGAATTGAATAAAACTACAATCTATTGTGAATAATTCATTTATTTAAAATAATTTAAATATTGCAAGACATGTAAGAACTCAAAAGAAACCAATCAAAATAATTCATTTATGTAGAATACTATAATTAGTGTGAAAATACAATATTGAGATATGAATTTGTATGTTTAAATTTTCATGTATTCCTAGGTTAAAAAAATGTACTCATATTTTAACTCATGTAAAATTATTTTGGCATGCGAATATAGGTAACTTCAAACATTTAATATAAAATAACAATATTGTATAATAATAATAATAATAATAATAATAATAATAATAATAATAATAATAATAATAATAATGAAAGTATTCAAAATAAATTGATAATTTTAATTATTTTTAATGAATGTATGTGTGCATGTGTGTTTCTATACGTATATACATTAACATATGCATATTACAAAGAGAGTAATTGTAAGGATTTATTTTTACCTTAAATAGCATCAATAATAGACTTTTCACGATTATTTAAAAAGATTTGTACGCATCATTTTCAATGATTATTTTTTGACAAAAATAAGTTGTTGATTTCCGATTTTTTCTAAAAAAATGTGTTTAAACAGAGGTCAAAAAATATATTATGCACTAAATAATGAAAGTCCCAGAAGTTTGAAAGGAACTTTTAAGTGTTCAATTTGGGTAATAACAGATATCATCCAATCTCAATAAGAAAATGATCTTGAAATTAAACATATTAAATTATGTATTGTTTAATTGTATTTTGAGTTCAAAGATATATAAATATAAGTCGAGAGTCAAACAAAGACGTTAAGAAAATTATATTTCACTTTATCATATATTTACATTGATCTATTTTCTTTCCTCTCGACTTTAAACCCTCTGTAACTCAAGATCTTGACCAATCTCCCACCAAAACTCATATTTGACACCACCAGAACGTCCAGCTCGAACCGGTGAACGTGTATACACGTCCTGATCGTGATTTTGTCCGTAGAATCGTCTGATTTGGGTAACTATCCTTTTTAATCTTCTGACTTGATCTTCATGCATGTCGTCGCGTACCGCGAGGGATTCCGGATAAAATTTGATATCTTGACGTGACATCTACATTAACGCTAAATGCTAATTATTGTCTCGTATGTTAGGGTGTTCACGGTTCGATTCGAAACTACGAAACCGTCCAAACCGGTTATTGGTTCGGTTTCTCGGTCGGTTTTTTTCTAAACATTCGGTTGGTCGGTTTCGAAAGTTCAAAACCATAATGAACGGTTTGGTTTACGGTTTTTGTCAAAAACCGGTCGTAAAAAACCGGACCGGACCGTATGGATATATATGTATGTGTTTGTATGTATGTATTTTGATGTGTATATACTATTTAGTTAAGTTGTTGTTTGTTTGGTTAGTACTTGAAGTTTTATAAAATTGGAAAGTTGGTTGTTTTTGGACTTGCTGGTTTATTTTTAAATATCATGTTATTTAGACAAATTTTGTATTTGATAGCAGGTCTTGTAATTGTAAATATTTTTTACTTGTATTTTATAACAGGTTTTGTAATGTTTTTTTACACTGTTTATAATTTTGTACACGTTAATGACATAAGTTTTTTTATTCAAAAGTAGGCTTCACTTTTTATTTTTTAACATCCAAAACCTTAAACCAAACCGGAACCAAACCATTTATAACAGTTCAGTTTGGTTAGTTTTTATTTTTAACGTTTCGGTTTATGGTTTAACTTAAAAACCGTATAAACCGGACTGGAACACCCCTATCGTATGTGTCGTATGTAGTGAGGAGTTAAGGTAATTTCTGATGAAATAGTGGAACAACGTCCTCATTTAGTGACTCCTTATTTTTCACAAATTTACGCAGATAAAAACACTATTGAATCTATGTCTCCTACAACTCTCTCTTTCTATCGGATTTTCTTATTTCTTATTTCTGTGTATCTCTTTTGTATGTTAAAAATTAGATGAAAGATGATAACAACATATGTTGAACAATTAAATAAAAGATATGATGTGATGATGATTAAATAAAATATGTTAGAAAGCGAGCAGAAGCTGGATCAAATACTTATGATACTTAACGTACAAAGCGTAGGATGAAATATGGACCCTTTGAACAAACTAATCAATGGGTAAAATCTAGTGGTCCCAATTTTATATAATTTTCTCCACAAAACAAGCGTAAAAAATAGCTGGAAGGGCAAAAGAGGAACAACCACATTTTGTATATTATAACAAATTTCACTCGTTTTTAAAAATTAAATAACTTTTACATTCTTTATTATTTTTAAAAAAATTACACCATAAAATTGAGAATTTTATTATCTTTAATTTGATTATAGTATTGTTATATTTTTTTATGTGGTCCATGATTTTTATGCTTTGTACGTAATTATTGGTACGTGATTATGCAGTTAATCCTTTGATCATGCATGTTTAATGACGGTCTGTGATTGTCATATAACGTGGTCTATGATTATTGGTTCGTAATTATACATTTTGTCCTTGATTATCCCGGTGGTCCTTGATTATGGGTGTTAAATGTCAGTATGTAATTTTGTAAATCACGGTTTGCAATTTTATATGGATGATAATACCCGTTATCCTAATGGCACATGACGCGTTCCTGTAACTTCCTTCGTTTAGCATGTTAATTTAATTTGTACGTTAACCGTTTCCTAAAAAAATAATACGGCTTACTTTTCATCTTTTTGAAGATATATCATAATATTTAATTTAAACTTTTATACTACATTACTTGATTTTTGTTTGTAACTTTAACTAGGATTAAGCTTGAGATTAGACAAACTTTTATTGGGCATATACAAGTATACAACTGTACAAGGGCTGATCTAAAGCTTTAATTATCTATAAATTTTTTGATATATGATAAGGTTTAATTAAATACTGAGCCCCATTGATGTCTATTATTGACATTGATAAATTGTTTTTCTCTCAAATTAACACAAAAATATAATAATTAATATAATTGTGAATAAAAAATGAGTTATAATATTACCTTGAAAAAAGAACTCAAAATTTTTTTATACTCGTAATATTTTTAGTAATTAAGTCGATACATTTGAATTTATATCTAAAAATGATATTTCAAAAGTGAAAAACTGTTTCTAAGAATGTCCCTTCTGAGGCTATTTACACCTGCCTCAATAAAAATAACAAGAATAGCAAGGGCATAGTTCCAAAGGACTGCCTGCTGCTTTTCAGGATGCACCCAACATCATGGCTTTATAAATCACAATATTTTTATAATAATTATAAATATGTTTTTTGGTTTTTCGTATTTTTAACGTCAAGCGTACGGTCACCTGTGATTAGCCTAGCAAATAAATCGCTCTTTCGCGCGAATAACAGAGTAATTTTCGCTGTAAATAAGACTCAAATATAAGACATTTAATAAGAGAAGTCAAAGTGTTACCACTCAGGTAGAAGCTCTTTGATTTTTTTTAGTATATTACTGGATTTGTATTTTTTTTTCTAGTACATGAAAAATTTTCATGATACCATATCGATAGATTATAAATGTAAAATTTATTTAAATCAATAGACACATGAAATATTAAAAATTAACATATTTTTTTATTTTTTCTTTTATAAAAGTTTTTGTCCTGTGGGTAATTAGCTTAGTTCACGAGATACCTCTATTGAAACATGTGGCTAAAAGATCGTTTAGTTCGTAAAATATTGATGATGAAATTGAACTTTGAAAAGCTTTAAAGGAATTTTAATTTGAGTGATTTTGAATTAAATCCAATGAATAGTTCTATAATGCATTGTTTTTTAGAAATACAAATGAATTTGTAATGTTGAAAAATAATTTAAGAGAATTTGAATTTTTAGGATGTTTGGATTAGTTTAACTTAAAAAGTGTGTTTTTTTAAGTGTTATTTACTTATAACTTTTACAAAAGAAGTTCTAAAAAATGTTTACATTAACTTTTGTGAAGTGAAAAACAAAAAAGTCAATAAGTTGTTTTTTTTAAATAATTGGCTCGGCTTATTATTGCAAAATGAAAAAAAAAAGATATTCTTATTTTTACGATCATTTTAAGGTTGTGGATAACCATGGGTGATGACAGTAGGTGGTCGTCATGGTGGTGTAGGGTGACGGTGCCTGGAGTTGGCCAGTGATATCGGTGGGTGGACGCGATGATTTCGGTGGATGATGGCGGCGGTGCTAGTAAGACCATGCGGTGTGCCAAGTGAACGGGGCGTGGGTGGAGCTTGGTTGGGCATATAAAAACCGCTCTCTTAGGGCGTGGATGACTTGGACGTGGCCACAGCCACGCTTCTCGACCGTTTGACCATTAATTTTTTAGACCAAGGAGAGCTCCAACGGCTACATTTGTGGAGCGTGGATGAATTGTGGGGCATTTTCACCACAAGTGGTTGAGTGGGTGGTTGTGGTTGGTATGTACGTGACGCTTAGGTGGAGTGGTTCCAACCATGGGGCATACCCCATGGTCTAATAGTGGGCAGTGGACGACAAAAATGATGGTTGTGGATGGCGGTGATAATGGTGGTTGGCGACGACGGCGAAGACAACAGGGGATGGTGGCGATTGGCGGTGGGTGATTTTGGCGATGGGGTGGGTGATAGATTGGGTGGGTGGTATATGTATATTGGTAATTTTATGCAAATAAGTTATAAGTTATTTTTGAAAGACATGATTTTTAGCTTCTCAAAAATAGTTTTTTTAACTTAATCAAAAATACAAAAAAAAAAAAGAAAAGCTTTTCTTTTTAACAAATAAATTATTAAGTTAATATCCAACTCAATCTCAAACATCCACTGAATTCAGTAAATAATTCTATTTTGTTTTGTTTGTAGAATTTAAGTTAAAGAGTAAATTACCAAGATTGTTCATATGGTTTGCTAGTATTTCATTCTTATTTCATAGCTTTGAAAAATTACTTATATGATACCAAAATTTAAACAACTGTAAAACATATAATCATTATGTGAGCGTAATTTAGTCAATTTTGTGACCTAATGATTATATGTGTTACAAATGTCTAAAATGTGAAACTATATTTGTAATTTATGAAATTTAGGGACTAAAAGTGAAATAATAACAAAACAAATAAACTATATCGGTAATTTACTTTAAGTTGAATTTGGAATGTTAACAAACTAAATTTACAATTACCCCTTTCATTTGTTTTAAGTTTGGTTTGTAGAATTTATAAGTTCTATAAGACTACCCACAATGCAAAATATGCATTTACTACATGCGTTCTAGTCACCACTGGCACATCAGCTTTTTACACATCCTTCCTACATGCATCATCTCTCATCTTTTTAACTCCAACCCATCTTTCCAACATGTTTCCTCTCTTTTCCACATCATCATTTCATCCTCTATATTCCACCTCTCTATACCCCACCCCACCCCCTCTCTCTCTGCATTTGAAAGCACGTGGGAACGTGCATGTGTTCGTTGCTTCTTCTCCTCCACCGTGTACGTCGGAAATGCGGTGATGGCACATTGGACGTGCACCGGTGGTTGCGTGCGCGTTGCATATAGTCTAAGTATTGTTAATTTTCATTCTTCATATCCTCTTTGTCAATCTTCATGACATCCCTATTAAATACTCATAATCAAGGATGGATTCTAGAGTATAATTATGAATCATTTTTAAAAAAACCGGCTATATTCAAACTATTTTGAAAACATTGGACAGTTAATCAGTCTGGTTGTTAAAATTAGTTTTTGACCGGTTAACCCTGCATCTAACCCACCCCCATCTAAAGAACAATTTTTGTTACCGTATTGTGCATATGCTTTTTTAAATAAGAACATTGGAATTATAACTTTAAACGGACTAAAATTTTATTATTATATCTTCTGTTAGACTACCCGCAATGTTAACACTGCATTTTAACTACATGCGTCCTAGTCATCAATGACATATCAGCTTTTTACCCATTCTTCTCATATACATTATCTCTCCTCTTTTTAACTCCAACACATCCTTCCTACATACATCCTCTCTCCTACACACCACCATTTCTTTTTATCCTCTTTTTAACTATTTTTTTTTCAAAATATTGATTGTTTAATATGTTGGGCCCATCTATTGTTGCACTTCAAAGCACTTAACCACGTACAAATCTTGTTTTTTGTCTCCTTCTCCAATGGGCATGTCACACATACATATGCCATATCATCAAATGCATGCCCCCCAACATGCGCGTTGGGGGCAGTCTTATCGCCACAAGTAGACCACATACGTAAAAAAACAATATTACATAAAAGATACCATAGTTTAAAAAAATATAAACAAATTAACTTTCTTTTTTCAAATTACATTTATTACTTCAAAAACTTTTTTATGTAAGACGTGTAAATTTAATTGATAAATCCAGTGTGTAAAAACTTTGGTTGTGACTTGTGAATGGTCAATATCTCTGAATTATAACCCCATGTCGTATTCTATTTTGTCTCACTTTGAATGAAATTTTAACTTTATTAACAGCTATTGAGTTTGGATAAAAAAATGCCGCACAATAAATTTTAATAATCATAATTAAAATTGCTTAAATAAATATTTTAAAGATATATAAGTTTTAAATTGCAGTGTTTTAAAAATGTAGAAATACTAAAATCCAAATAACTATATTTGTAGTTTAAATTTTATGATAAAAATCTAAGAAAATAAAATTCATGACAAATAAACATAAACAAATCGGTTTGTATTTTATTTTTGATTTTTCATTGGTGATACTATTATTTGACGAGTTATAAAATATTATCAAAAATATTTTCCTTTCTACATAAAATGTTTTTATTATATAATCTAAAAATTTAAAACAAATATTCTTTGATACATTAAATAAAAGGTTCAAACACAATCATATGTTTTATCATTTGTCATGTATTTGGATCCACCCAATGATTGGTTACGTGAAGGTGTAATTCTAGTAATCCATGTGAAGCCGACGAAAAATTACTAATTAAGCTCACACCGGTTTGTAAATGTTAAAATTTTTTAATTAAATTATATATTGCATTTTTCTACAATCTCAAACAATAACATCTAAGTGTAGTACGATTTCATGTGTGTAATGATGTTGAAGCGTATCTCAATTATGTTTATTAATCAAAGGTTGTTGAAGTGGTTGAATGAGAATTTTTGAATCACAAACTTTACAATTAGATCTCAAACCATATTTACATTGTACATATATAGAATTTGTATCGAGAGGTTCTAAAGAATTTCTTTTAACAGTCATAGTATACTACTCTTACTTATAAATACTTGTTAATATTCCTCTTTTTTTTAAATTTGAATCTAAAGCCTTCTTACCAAGACAAAATGCCTCTATCAAATGCTTGACGACTCCCACATGGCCACATTGTAAGGTTATTAATATTGATACATTGATGTACTAATAGTACTATTTTTTTTATACTTTTTAATGTTATAAAATATATAAAAAATATGTAAAAGTAAATGTTATGGCATTATGATGTGATTGATTTTACCCAAGTATAACGTATAGATGATGGGGATGGTATATGTATTAATGAACATGTTGTAAAGATTATTAATATTGGTACACCGATGCACAAATAACATAACTTTTTTGTATTTTTTTAATATTAAAAAATATGTATATGTGAAAGTTATGTGAGTATGATGTGATTGATTTAACGTGGTATGATGTATAAAAGATGAGGATGATATATAAATATTAGGACCCGTTGTAAAACATCTCTTCTAAATCATGAGATTTATAGAACCTTTTTAAACGGTGTTTTCTTTTTCTTTTTCTATTTTGAGTTTGAAAAATATACTTTTGTTTACATATTTTTAAACTAATTACAAAACTCGTTTTGGGCTTATAAATAGCGCATTACAGGTTTTTTCTTTTCTAAATCTATAATTTTCTAAGCAACAATTTTTTACATCAAATATTATATAATCATCTTCATTTGAAGAGATTCAAACCCACATTATATTTATATGAGCAATCACTAATGCCATTAAAACCACAAGATAACAATCATTCTAAAATTTTTAACAAAAAAACTATAATTTTGATGTTTTGTAATGCATCTAACATCTTCTTTTAACGACGTTAAATGTCTCCTTTGGTGCTTTGCATGCTTTGCACCCAATGTTTTCATAATTAAACCGGACGACGAACCAAACTTGTTCCTGGTTACTGGTTGGATCGGTCGGACTAGATGACATAATATATATATAAATTATTACAAAAAAATTATAGAATTATAAACACATCTAAACAACATAATTAATGTTTAAACTAACATAATCATGTTAAAAAAAATATATGGTTTGATTATAATGTTTCATCATTTAGATTTTGTGAGCCCCAAAATCCCCACATGCATAACACGTGTTTTAAAACAACATCAAAGTTTAAGTTCCATATTTTTTTTAACTAAAACATCAAGTTTAAACACCCAAAATAACCCAACCCTTCACCAAAAGGTATTTATAAATGTTTTGTCAAGCAAACATCCTAAACATCTTTACAATATTTTCAAAATGTTGGGTTTTCAACCAAAAACGCGTTCAACCCGAGTTCTTGAGAGCAATCCAATCACGTACGCCTTCACCCTTTTCGTTCACCTGAAAAACACCACGTTTAATTCACCGTTAGTTCGTTAGAACTAAATAAGATCAACCGTCTATTTCCCCAAGTGTATCCCATAACACCATATGGATACAATAATAATTTCCCAAATATAATTTGGTAACATTATTCGACCCGAACACAAAACGATTTACTAACACGTTGTTTTCACCCAAAGCCACTTAAATCTTTAATTCTTGCTCAAACCAATTAGATTTACCCATGGAATCCGCATCAAAGCTGAAATAAGGCAATTTATGACATTTTCAGAGATACAGACGCAACATGGACGTGTTCTGGGAGAACATGGCCATGTGAGAAGGTTTCCAGAATCTGATGCGCAGATGTGACATGGGCGTGTTCCAGGAGACATGACCATGTTAAAACTGCTTCTATATATATGTATTTGCATCCCTTTCACCAAGGATTTCAAATTGTACAACCACAACAATATATTCAACACATTAAATTCATATTCATAACACTTTAAAACACCAATAAAGTGTTAGAGCATAAAAATCACCAAATAAAATTAAAAATTGTTCACCATGTCATTGAGACTTTCTTTTTCACCAAGAATTCTCAAGGTATGTAATCATACCACTTGTTACCTAAACTCTATTTTTTTCACCAATGATTCTCAAGGTAGGTAATCATACCATTTGTGATTTACCTAAACTCTATAAATTCACCATGGGAGGTTCACACCACTTGTGAATCAACCCAATTCACATTTACACCTTATGTGAATTGTTTGACCAATTTCAGTCAAGTCAAACTTCAAATAAGAAGTTCACACACCTGTGAATCTTATTTCACCACCCCACTTGTAAACATACTAAATTACAATAACTAAGCAATTGAAACACCTATTGCATGTTATTGTTAAACCATAAATATTAGATCACCAATTCACCAAAAAGTCAAATCTTCAATCACGAACATTCATATATGCATAAATACCATAGCACATATTAATAAGATAAGTTGGGTGACTTACCTTGCACCAATGAGTCATCCACCACAATATCTTTTCCAGGCCTTTTGGTTTCACTAACATTTCCTATATCACTACTTATAGTTTTAACAAAATGTTGACTACAACTAGTCAAAATACACCCATTCAACTCATTTTCACCATTTCTTCTTAATTCTCATTCATATGACCCATTATCATCCAAATTCATCATTTATATTTTACATCCAATTGATCCCATATTCATACCAAGTTTTAAGTTAAACTCCAAAAATTGACATTTCATCAAACACCTCATATGCATAAAATTACCTACTTATGATCATTGATCATTAACACCCCTATCAAACTCCATTTTTGACTCATGAGATGAATAAGTTCATCATGTACACCAACAAACTACAGCAACTTTGTGTAATCATCAAATCCCCAACTTTTATACTATCTTTAATTACCTAGTTCATATACTCCATGGACCATACAAAACCCCCTTTCATCATATTACATCATCATGCAAGAAATGATCAAAATGTTGTTCCTAAATGATTGTCACTATGAATAACAACATTTAACACACTCCAAACACCCAAAATTCGTATTTCACCATACCCTACTCATACTCCATATGAGACCCACGAAAATTACACCAAAAACACCCAAAACTTCATACCTTGTATGTTGCTAGTAGAACTCAACTATACGTTTGCATTCAAGATCAAACCGTAAATCGACATAGACAAAAAATAAATAAAATGGGAAAATGGACTTTGACCATAGTCAAAGTCTTATCCCCCTCCATTTCCATCTTTGGTCAATTGCAACATTTGGTCCCTCAACTTTTACTAGTTTAAAATAACTAGTTTATAACTAACTTAGTTAAATTAGTTAACACCCACCAAATAATATTTAAGATAATTAAATTTTATAAAACATCCATCAATTAGAATAAAACATAATTATACACCAATTATATGTGTTTTATAATATTTTTCAAAATAGGTCATTACAGATTTTAGTTAAAAAACTAAAAAACGGTCCGACCGGCCGGGCCGGTTCTAAAAACCTTTGTTTGCACCATAATGTTTTAGATATATGTATAAACGCCCATGATTAATTAGGTTTGCAAATGTAATGTAAGCATTACTAACCCTCGTTGAAGACAAAGCTCGAAGATTGAAGTTCTATTTGGTTAGAGGAAATTACGGTTTTAGTTCATGTGGTTTAAGTGTTTTAACTACTTCGGCCTAAAATTGAATGCCATTTTTAAATTGTTTTTTTTATCTATAATAAACAAAGCGTTTGATTTTTTGAGATTACTTTTCCATGAAAAAAAAAACTAAATGTGATAACTTGACGATCCTCTCATTGTGAAACCCACAAGTCTAAGGAGATAGTTTTGTCTTCTTTTAATAGTTATTAATTGTTTATAGTCTCTGATTTGTTAAAAGGTAATTAAAGACTTTATATTAATATTGTCTTGTAATTATTAAAAGGCTATAAAAAAAAATAGGTAACATTTTTGTCCGATGAATATAATCAATTATCAAATTTCTTGAACACTCCAATGCTAATCGAAAGTAAAATAATATTTAATTTATATAAAATAAAAAATAAATAAATAAATAAATCTCACACACACTTGAGAAGAAGCCAAAAAGGTAACACCTTTTTAAATATTGGAGACTCTAAATTCATCCTCCCATCACTTCTTTTCTGCAGCAAGACGCCGCTCTCTCTCTCTCTCTCTCACACTTTCTCTCTCTAAAATCTCTGCAAACGATCCAATAGCCATACCTCAATTCTGTTCATCTTCCTCACCACAATCCATCAATATCCACCTCAATTCTCCAACAAAAATGGTGGGTTTCTCTTAATTTTCTTCAATAATCGTATAAATTCACCACAATTGCTGATTTTGCTCATAATTTGCAGTTTGAATCATCATCATCTTCTGCAAATCTACCTCTGTGGCTGGAGACCCTTTTGTCTGAGAAATTCTACGACGCTTGCGTCATCCATCAAGATTCCAAAAAGAACGAGAAGAACATCTTTTGTCTTGACTGTTGTGTCTGTATCTGCCCTCATTGTCTCACACCTCACGGCTCTCATCGTCTCCTACAAGTTTGTAGTTATAAAATCTTGATTAATTAATGTTTGAATTATAATTCATTATTTTTCTTGGAATTTAATGTTAATTATTGTCATATATATGTGTTTTTTTTTTTTATTTTGTAGATAAGGAGGTATGTGTATCATGATGTTATTAGGGTTGGAGATGCTGAGAAATTGATGGATTGTTCTTACGTCCAAGTGAGTGGTGTATGATTATCTAATTATTATGTGTTTTTGTTAATATATATCTATACATACATACATATACATATACATATCATATGTATATGCATGTATATATATATTTTTGTTAATTTTTTGTGTTAATTGTTTGTTTATAGTCTTACACAACAAATAGTGCAAAAGTTGTGTTTTTGAATCCAAGGCTACAAACAAGAGCTTGTAGAAACTCTAGCAATAGCTGCATCAGCTGCCATAGGGCCCTGCAAGACCCTTATTTCTTCTGCTCTATTTTCTGCAAGGTTTCTCTCTCCTCTTTCTCTCTCTCTATATATATATCTATATGTATGTATATCTATATGTATGTATATGCATGTATGTATGCATAACTGATAACTCCATACTTGTTGATTAATTATGGAGTGGCATTTTGATATTCTATCTTGAATTTGGTACGTCTTTTATTATGGAGTGTGTATACATATTTGTGACCATAAATAAAATTTATAATTTTAATTTTTAAGGTTTTTGATGTTATTGTTGAAAATTGAAATTAATCCTATTTGTGCTTGTATTTGAAAGTTTCTATATATATCTTGGTTCGAGTATTCTGTCACAAAATTGTCTTTTTCTTGAAAGTTCCAACCTTTTTGCATAAATATGTGTATTACACATATGTCTCTATATATACACACCAAATAATAGAGGGAAATAAGTAATAAAGGGCAGGTAAATAATAAATATTAAATCTTATATTGAAAAGATAAAATAAAAAATAAAACAACACGTGATAATTTATTTATTATGTATATAGACTAGATTATTGCCAGATTATTACATGAATTTTATAAATAAATATTAAATACTCAAGGATGAATATATTTGAATTATAAAATTATATTTTGAGGTAAAAATAATTTAAAGTACATATAAAAATACTTTGAATAATAAAACAATAATATAATTTTTTTTAATTTTCAGTGTTTTTTTTAATCTCGTAGTTTATAAACTCTGTTTTTATTTTGAATTATTTTTTTATAGATTTTTATCTGTTTATTTTTCAGAACTTTTATTTCTTAATAAGATTAGTTTCCAATATGTTTTTAAAAAACTTTTTTATAGAAAATTTTCATATTGTCTAAAAAAAATTGTTTTTTCAAAAGGTGTGTCATTGAAAATGTATTTTTTAATATAGAAAAAAAATAGTACTATTAATACTATTAAATTAATACCATATTTTGATAAGAGAAAAAAAAACATTCATCAGGGAAGAGAGACAAGAAAGCTAATGTAAGATAATATAAAAATATGACGTATGTTTCTTAAGTTTTTATTTATTATCTATAAATAAATTGGAATATAACGGCAAACTCATTTCATTTATTTTCAAGTGTTTTGAGAAGTTTTTTCCCAAATTTTAATATTATGTTATAATTTATCATTTTTTTTACAGATCAACCATATTTTAAGAAGCGAGGGAATGATGTCTGAATACTTATACGATTGCGAGGTGCTCACATTACCGGAACCCGGTTTTGATGACGGTTTAATGACCCCTGACTCGGTCCTTGAGCCGTTCGTCTCACTTAGGACTTCATCCGGCTCAAGTAGCAACGGGGCCGCAGTTTGCGGCCTCGACTGCAGGACGATCATTTCAACCGCTACTACCGAAATCGTGAGGAAGAAAAGAAGCTCGAAGTCGGTGGCTCGTGTAACAGGGTGTCTGGGAGTCGGACCGCCACAATCGGAACAGTCGGCGAATCGGCGGAAGGGCTTTCCCCACCGGTCGCCTTTGAATTAAGGTTCTCCAAGGGTTTAGGAACGATGAGAGGGTATGTTTGGAATGGACGGTCAAGATTGGTCTGACTTTAATCTAACGGATAGTGTAAGTTCGTGGATGACGAAAGGATGTAGTCCCGTAGGAATCCACAAGGACTCGTAGGTGGATTGTTATTTCGAAAGTACTCTAAAAGGTTCCTAAAAAATGATAGAATTTATAGATTGCTACCTTTCAGTTTTGTAAATGACACGCACACCCCTCTGTTTTACTCTTCTCTCTTGTTGATTATATCGGTTAAGACTAACATTTGGATCTTATCATCCTGTTATCATTGTTTCATTATTTTAGTTTTTTTTTTTAACGCGAACGTCTCAATCGTGTGAGCCCACTGTTTCCAGCAAATGTTACCAAGGTTTAGTTACCTTGACCTTTCATGAACCCAACAACCACCCTAGGAGGAAATCTCACAGGTAAACTTATGACCCCCACAGATCCATTTTTCGCTGCGGGAGGGTTTTGAATCCGAAACCTCCATTTGAAACAATCCCAGGGTACTGTTGATGCACTTTCTCGTTTGTGTTTTGTTAGTTAAAGGTTGTTTTTCTATGGTATGATTTCGCGTCTTTTTTGAAAAGAAAAGATTTTAAAGATGTGTTCTTTCATCGTAACCGCGAGATTGTGAGTAGGATCATATCCTGATTTGAATTTACGACCTAGTGTTACATTTATGTGTGAATATCTAAATATTATTTTATAAAAAATGTATGTTTTATACAAATAGTTTTTTTAGCAAAGCACTTTTATAAAAGCAAAAACGAAGTATTTATCATACTAAGTGTTTTAGTTAAAATGAATTAATAAATTTGTATTTATTTTTTGTGTGTAAATTAAATTATTGAATCAGACGTTTACATAGACTCCTCACAATGAAATAATTTTATTTATTTTTGTCTTTTTCTGGTTTTTATTTCTTTTCTTTTTTTTACTTTTCACTTTTTTTCTTTGTTTTTTCTCCTATTTTTGGTTTTATTTCTTTTTTAGTTTTTTCATGTTGCCTATTTCCAATGGAGGGGATCCCGATGTGGTATTAGTAGAAGGGATATCAATGAGAACCAGCAATGAAATCGTTAAATTTGAAACAATCGTAAGTTTGGTTTTGGTTTACCGTTAAACAAAATCAGAATGATGTTATGCATTGTGACAGATATGACAATTTTTATTCATGTAAAAAAAATGGGTTTGTTTGGTTAAACATTTGTAATATAATAGGTTGAAATGATTAACATAATAATATTAAATGAGTTTAGATGGGTAGCATTTAAACATAATATAGGTCAAGACGGGTATCCAAATGAGCATTTAAGTGCAATGCATTCAAATATTTAAGAATGATTAATAACATATTTGATGAGAAAATTACTAAAAATTTATTTAAATAGACTATTTGGTTACTTATAATACATCTTACATAAACTAAATTGATGTTTTTTAAGAACAATTCATTTAGACTCGAACTGATTTTGCTTAAAACTCATTCTGATCCGTTACTCAACCCATCCCAAACCGCTCATTTTGCCAAGCATACATTGTGGGTAGAAGTGGCAATTTTTACCCAAATAAAAGGAAATGGGTTGGTTGGGGTAAATAATTGTAGTATAATAGGTTGAAATGGGTAACATCATAATACTGAATGAGTTGAGATGGGTATCACTTAAACATAATACGGGTCAAGATGGGTAACAAAAAAACTATGTAAATGCAATGGATTCAAACATTTAAGAATGATTCAACATGCACACATCTTGATTTGAACCTATTCTGACCCGCTACCCAACTCATTTAGACCCGAATTAATTTTGCTTAAAATCCGTTCTAACATGCACACATCTTGATCTGAACCTATTCTGACCCGCTACCCAACCTGACCCAACCAGCCCATTTTACCAGGCATAATTGTGAGAATGAATTGAGCATAATTAAAAAGTAATTCCTTTCAGGAACAAACAAACCCGAATTATTTTTTGTCTTTATTTAGAGTTTGATGTCCAGTATTGATTGTAGTGAAATATTGTATAAAAGGATAGTAAGTTACAAATTTTTTTTGGCTTTTACCTAATAAACAATAGCTCTCTCTGAAATTAAGAAAAGGTGCATTTTCATCATAATTTATAATTTTATAGATAAATGTGATTTAATTTTTTAATAAGCAGGTTTTTAAATAAGTGATAATAAAAATTTACTCCTTTTAAAAAAAGAGATATTTAATCTAAACTAGCAATTTTACCGCCGCGCGTTGCGGTGACGTCTCAAATTTATATTGTCGAATGAAAGTATTATATTTTGTTAAACTTGTTTTCGAACAAAATTCAGTTTGAAACTTAAATCAACTGAAAACGTACATAACACGAGAGCTATTGTTTTCGAACTTTAGAAATGTAAATCAATTCGACTTTAGTTCGAAATTCAGGTTCGACTTTAGTTCGACTTTAGAAATGTAAATCAATTCGACTTTAGTTTTATAAAAATTTACTCCTTTTAAAAAAGAGATATTTAAGTTTCAAACTGAATTTTGTTCGAAAACAAGTTGATTTAAGTTTTATAAACTTAAATCAACTTACCTCTTATGTGAAACTTAAATATCTCTTTAGTTCGAAATTCAGGTTGATAATTTCACTTATCGACTTTAGTCGAAATGTAAATCAATTCGATTTATACCGACACATAAGAGGTAAGTTCAAAACTTTAGAAACTCGTGAGGGGTACAAATGACATTTCTAAAAGTCGATAAGTGAAATTATCAACCTGAAAATCAGAGACTGGGGAAATCCGAAACTATAGAAACTTGAAGGAATGAAAATGATATTTTATAAAGTTTTTTAAAAACTTAAGGATTAAAAATGCAAGCTCTAAAAGTTTAGAAAGTTTTAGGATTAGAATTTGTTGTATAGAAAGAACGTATTCCGTTATATATAATATAGGAGATAACTATATATTTTAAAGAACACGTCATGACGATATATCCCCATTCGATTAATTAATAATAATTTTTTGAAACGGGTCATTACAAATTCATTGCTTTAAATAAATTCAAATTGTATATAAATTTCATTTTTACAATAATGTAACGCGTAAAATTTGAATTACGAAATCGGAAAATGAATTGAAAAAAGGTAAAAACACAACGTATGTAACACGGTGTTTTTTACCAATATTTTATGCCAAAATGAATAAAAACTAAAAATATATGAAAGTTAACTCGACCGAAAATATATTTGGACTCGATCCTGGTTAATATTTATATCTAGATATAGTTATCAAAATAATGTAGCAACATTAACCTAAAAGAGAATGATTATATTAAAAAAGGTAACAAAAGAAAGAAAAGAAAAAAGAGAAAAAGAAAAAAAAAAATCGATGAAGAGTTTGAAGCCAATGGGTCGACAGGATTCTTCGAAGGGGCAACCTTTTAAGCCCCGGATGGCTGAATATGGCTGCATTTTGGGATCTCTCTGGGTCAAAAAAAAAGTTGGCATGAGTTGGATTCAAACATAGAAGCTTGTGTTTTGAAGTGTGGAGCTTTTACCAACTTAACCACGAATTCAATTTGTTAAATTTCCTACTCAAAATTATATATGTTGATATGAAAGTTAAATAATACATACGGAGAAACCACCGACATTACAAATTAAGATATATATAATTTTCAATTAAATATACATGAAAAAACGCCATGGAGGTGGGGGTTTTAAATATACATGAAAAAAGCCCTGAAAGCCTAGCGTAGTGGGTAGGCGCTCATCTTTCATAGTGTTGGTCGAGGGTTTGAATCCATCTGAATGCAAGTTTGAAGGATAATAGATGAAAATTCAGCTAAGGGTTTATCGTATGTTCGATTCTGATAGGAGGCAAAAATTTACTCATTTTACTGGGCACCTACGCATCGGGTGTGGTCATTGATTTTCACGAATTTCAAGCAGTCGGCCTTGCTTATAGGTAAAAAAAATGAGAGATAAACGTAAGAAAAAACGTCGTTAAAAAAATATATTAAATGAAAAGGCTAAAACAAGATAAAGGTGATTTTAAATAATTAAAAAAAACATAAATATAAATTCAAGCTACGACTACGAGTCCCCCTCCCTCCAGCTATCTCCGGTGAAACATCTCAATCCACGGCCACCCATCGTCTCCGTCCACCACCGTCAGTCGACAATTCGATTTTGAAATTCATGATACCCACTGTAACACAAATCAGCAATTTGATTTAAATCCACCATCAATCAAACACCTTTACTTTCAGAATTCAGACCGTTAGTAATACAAATCCCCAATTCGATTCTCATCACCCCCCGATTTTCCAGTGATGGCTCAAATAAACACTCAATCCCCCAGTTTTTCCGACAATTGTTCTTAGGGTTTTTTCTAATCTGAAATTCGGGTTCGGGTGGGTTTAGACGAGGTCTACGAGGATAAGAAAGCTTCAACATTTAACAGCTTACGAAATGATTTCCAAAAGGTTTGAGAGACTCTTGATTTGTTTAATAAACCCTAGTAAACTGCAAAACATATTCTAGTGGATATCAAAGTTTGTGCATAGGTTATATCCCTTACTGGTTTGGGTTTCATCAAGTAACCGAGATGTCATGGGTTCAAGCCCTGTCATGGACGATTTAAAGAACATCCATTTGGGAAAATGAATCTTGAGCTTAATCTTGGGTTCAGGACCAATAGGGAAGAGAGTTTACCCATTCTAAGGGGTTCCCGCGCATATGGTGTGGCCGCGTTTTACCTCTGCCCGTTGGGCTCTGTTAAGACAACATATGTGATCTGTAAGATCGTCGCTGTTGAAAAAAAAAGTAATTAAATAAATATTAAATACCAAAGGAGTAGTGTCTGAATGGTATCTTGGTGAAGATTTGATTGGGAAACCCAATTCGAATCCAACATGAGCGGAGTTTTCTGGAAGTGTCCGGTTTCTTTCATCGGGTACATGCGTCAAGTGAGATGGGTCCACTAAAATGTGTACATCATGTCTAGAGGCATTGACTTATGTCTTACTAGCGAGAGGGCCTCGACCCACCCTTGTTTGGTTGTTGGGAAAAGAAAGAATATAAATAATAGTGTTAGTTTTTTAATAGCTATCAATGTACAAATTTTGTTTGTAGTGTAATTTATCATACTAAACTAAATTACCATTTGTTTAGGTTTGAACTAATAATATCCTATTTAAGAATATTTATATTTGTACTATTTAAAATATAGTTACTTAATATATTTAAATATATTTGTATTATATAAAAAACTAAATAGTTACTAAGAAATTATAAAACAATATTTAAATTTGAAGTTACTATTTGCTAATTATATTGTAAATGAAAGAAAAAATAAAAAGTAAATAATGGAGAAAAAAATTTTAAAAAATGATGACATATCACCTATTTATTATAAAAGATATAGATTTATTGTGTCTTACAAACTATTTTTAGGAACTTTTATTTGATACTTTTTACTCATAAGGCTATACACAGTCACCATCGCTTATCACTCCATATATCCGTCTTATAAACAATTAAAACCGTCAACCTCTTATCACATGCATATGTGTAACAAACACCCCCTCACCACCACATTATAATCATTACTTTTATTTAATCATAACCCCTCTTCACCCGTGACCACGATCACGCCAGGTCTCGTCACGCCCGTTCACACCATGTTGTGGGTTGAAGGCGCAATGAGAGTGTGACCAAGAGTTTTCACGCCTCCATCATCCTTTATAGCACATAGCCTAATCACTAATATCACATAATGCTTTGTGCATGAAACAATTGAATTTTAAATATTTATATAAAAAGTATACTATGGTCAAAAATTTTGGAAATTACATTTCCCGCACCATGTAATTTTTGTGTGATAGATGACATGACTACTTTTGGAAGCCGTGAATTGGAGGCCCGGAGGGTTGACATTTAATATTCTGGATTTGGTGGGTGAAAACTGTAAAATATATTAAAGTTGGCCCCACATGTACCCCTATTAACTACAAAAATATCTATGGATTCGGTGTCTTCCAAACTTCAGACCACGTAATTCTCTCTCTTATTGAAAATAATTTCAGTCACCTCCCCTCCATTTTCCGTAAGTTTCATCTAAGTACCTTCAGTTTAGTACAAAATTAAACGGGGGTTAGGGGGAAGGGGTGGGTGCTGTTTGAAGGCATGGGTTCAAATGCGTCAATGGCAACACAATCTCAACTCGAGCGGGTTGCATGAGCAAGTATGCTTTGCAGGTGAAAATAACCGAAGGGATAATCCAATAGTATTTCTTATGATTAGGAGTGTTCAGAAAAACCGAAAACCATTTAAAACCGATAACCGAACCGTATCAGTAACCGAAAAAACCGAATCAAATTCTGAATTCGGTTTGTTTGGTTTATTCGGTAAACCGATTAAACCGAATTCATAACTTTATTAATAATATACAAGGTTGATTTTGGTTTATTTGGTTTGTTCTGTTGAATTCGGTTTATGCGGTTTTTAACCGATTTACTTGGTTTTTAATCGGTTCGTTCGGTTAATTTCGGTTTGTTCGGTTTTTAACGAAACCGAACCGAATTAACGATTAGGAAAAAAAATTTGAAAACCGATTCAATCGAACCGAATAAACCGTTGACTGAACCAATGAACACCCCTATTTGTGATAAGAATTTCGTTTGTATCGCATTTGTTTATGTGTATTTCACCAACCAACAAGATGAAAGTTATTAGTAGTTGGTTTTGTGGGAGAAATCAATTTCGCAATTCTGCAGGTCTAGTCAATTTCGATCATAAGAATTTGAGTTAACTGCATTTAGATATCAGGGCTTTGGCTCGATACCCTCAAGGTACGTGACTCCCTTGACCTTCACATGGCCCAGAACTAAGAAATTTTAAATGAGTGTGTACTCAGCACATTTAAACTCTTTAAAATTTATTTATATCCAATCTTTATACTAATAAAAGAATAGCTAGGTAGACACTTGTCATCTTCTCATAAGTTCTAAAAAAAATTTTCCCGCGTCTCTCTTCTGTTAAATACCAATTATCTTTTATATTAAATTTTAACAATAAATTATTTTAAATAGTTAAAATATACAATTAAATATAAAACATATAGATCATCTTATCATAAAAATTAATCAAAACTTAATAAATCATAAAAAATTTCTATTATATAATATCTTAAAATATAATTTTATAATTCTTAATCATTATTTGTAATATGTTATTTTTTAAACATTCAATAGTTATTATTTTATTAACAATTAATAATATCTAACATACAAATCTTTATTAAAAATTTTTGTTTACAACATGTTAGATTATTAAACCCATGTAATATATAGGTTTCTAACATAGTCATACTAATACATAGGACATGCCCCTCCACCCTTAGTTGTTTGCCATCGACTCAATATTGACTCATGAGAGGAATAGAACCAAAATTCAAAAAAAGTTGAATCTAAAATTGGAACCTATTAATTAATGAGAATTAGGATATTTACATACGTGGAGGCTTTAAATAGTCGACCCTTAATGGGCCTACACGTTGGTTGGGTTAACTTATAGGTTAAGACTGTAAACTTGATAACCCTAAATTATTATTATAAACTAGGTTTATCCTCCCCGCGTATTGCGGCGGGTTATCATGATATACTCCTGACAATGGGTATTATATATCATTTACAGAAACATAAATTACATAGCAAAATCAAATCTTTTATCATGAATTATATACAAATTTTACATAAAAACATTAAATCATATAAAATTTTCACAAATATGTTATAAAAATAACAATTACTCACAAAATTCGTCTCACCGACAACGAATCTTTTGAATTAAAAGAAAAACCCAAATATTTAAGCAAATCTCTCAAATTTTACACCCTTATGGCCTTATCTCTGTTTATTAATTTTTAAAGTTAAAAACTTATGATGATCCAAGTCTAAATTTTCGAAACGTTATTAAATGGATCGGACACTTAAATAATATAACATATATATATATATAATAATAAAAAATACGACCACTCACTGTATAATAATGTTATTATTAATATTCATTTTTCTTGTATTTTAATTATCACTATATAATAATGTTATTATTACTATTCATTTTTCATGTATTTTAATTATATAATATAATATAAAGATCAAATAAGAAGAGTGTTTTGTCTAAAAAAAGTTAGAACTAATAAGAATTTGACATGTGTCATTATAATTTAGATAAAAAATCTTAGTTTTTCTACTACATTTTTATTTTTTTGTACTAGATTTTTTCTATATTTTTTGTACTGGATTTTTGTTTTATGTACTACATTTTATTTTTTTGTACCGGATTTTTACCTTTTTGTACTGGATTTCTTTTGTACTTGATTTTTGAATTTTTTTGCTGGATTTTGTTTCTTTTGACTGAATTTTGTTTCTTTTTGTACTAGATTTTGTCTTCCGTAGTATATTTTTGTTTTTATGATGCTACATGTCAAATTTTTATTGGTTCTTAATATTCTTAGGCAAAAATCCTTTTTTAGTGGATCCAAACCCTATAAATATATATCATTATACTATTAATTTCTTAAGCACCTGAATAAAACATAAACTTAATTAAAGCTTGTGGACTTAAGGTCACATAAAATGAGTCACAATAATTATCTTGTGTTCATTATTGCTTTGATGTTTGTTAAAAGTGTGTGTAAGTGTGTATGATGCCAAACACTCACTCCACCAATCAAACATTGTTGTCCCGTAAGTGTCGCTACAAATATTAGATTTCGGCCACACACAAGTCACCATCAAACCCCAAAAGTCTTCAGAACCTCCGGTTAGAGGTGGGCAAAAAATTCGGTTTTGGAACCGGAACCGGTTGTACCCGAACCGGTGGGTAGGTTCCGGATTCTCAGAGAAATTAGAACCGGAACCGAGAAAAGCGGAACCGGTTCCACCTTTACCCGGTGAAAACCCGAACTGGAACCGGCCAAAAACCGGAACCGGTTATTGACTTTGTTGACCGGAACCGGTTTAAAAAAAACTGGTTTGCCCACCTCTACCTCCGATTAGGGTTCAGAACCACACAATATCATGTAACCACTGTTGCTATGTATTTAAGTATTCTCCATCTCAATTTAATCAAATAATATTTCGATAATTTTTAGCAATGACAAATGATGATAAAGTGAAAATTCAAAACCTTGATGGACATAATGATTTTGGGTATTGGCAAATGCAAGTGGAAGGTCTTTTATATTAGAAGAGTTTAAGTCTTCCTATGTTGGGATTGACTCATAGACCAGAAAAGATGACCGGTGTTGAATGGAATTTGCTACTTTTACAAGCTTTCGGGTGTTGCTGGTTGTCTTTGTCAACGAGTGTTGCATACAATATTGTCAAATAAATGATTATTCATGAGGTTTTTAAAGTTTTGTCCAATATGTATGATTGTATGTGCAACCATCAACTTTAACAAGTATTTCTCATAATGCAATTAGCTAACACCAAGATGATTGAAGGTATGTATGCTAGTGTTCATATATGTTTTGTTGAGAGTTTAGTTGAATCCTGGATTTTGGATTCAGGAGCTTTGTTTCATGATGTTCCTACTATGATTTGGTCAAGAACCTACTTACAAGTATTATTGGCAAGGCTTGTTTAGTTGAGGAAAAACTTCATATAAATGTAACAAACTTTTCATTTTGTACCAGTCAAGTCACTCAAACTTTTTTTTGTCCCAATTAAGTCATTCAAGTTATTTTTGTGTTTGAATTATATGTTTTTAACATGAATTGTAGGTAATACATGTTGATATAAGTTTGAGTGAATAATTTTTTTTAAAAAAATGACCGATTTGAATAAGTAATTATTAATTTTTTGTTATTTGTCAAATATTGGTTAAAATTAATAATTATTGATTCAAACCAGTCATTTTTTAAAAAAAAAATTATTCACTCAAACTTATATCCACATGTATTACCTACTATTCAAGTTAAAAACATAGAATTCAAACACAAAAGTAGCCAGAATGACTTAATTTGGACAAAAAAAAGTTTGAATAAAAAGTTTGTTGCATTTCTACAAAGTTATCCCTTTAGTTGATTATCAAACTTTAGATACTTCATGATGTTGACTTGAAGGCTTCACTGGGTAATATTTTGACATTGAAAGATGTTAGTGAATTTTTAGACAAGACCTATGAAAAGTTAAGAAAAGAAAGGATATATGATGATGGCTAAGGGCATGAAATTGGATACTCTATATATGGTTGAAATACAAGTTTAAGGTGTGAATCACCTCAAAAAGATGAAGACATATGGCTAAAGCTTTTTATGCATCCGTAGTTTATAGCATATTTTGTACGGATGCATGAGATCATATGTACCTTATGAAGTGGGTGTTGTTAGTCGGTTCGTGTCGAATCCAAATATAGAACATTGGGAAGCAATTAAATGATTGCTTCGATATTTAAAGAAACTTCATAGATGAGTCTATGTTTTAAAGCAAAAAAATGTGTTAAAGGTCTACATTGATGCACATCTTGGATGATGCCAACAATACTTCAAGAGCACCACAAGGTATGTTTTTATAGTTGGAGCTATTGCTGTTAGTTGGATATCAATACTTCATAAAATTGTTGTTCTCTCAACCACATAAATATAATATTGACAGTTGTTGAAGCCAATAAAAAACTTATCTAATAAAAAAAAAAACTTTCTTGAAGAGCTTAACAAGAAGTGGTTGGATTGTTCAATGTTCTATGAAGATCATAGTCCCATTAAATTGGCAAAGAATTCAGTGTTTTATGAGATGACAAAGCGTATTCAAATATTCAATTAAGATACCAGTTTATTAGAGATATGAATAATGAAGGTACTCTACAATTTCAAAGGATCATACGAACATGGAATCCATTAGACATATTGTCTAAGGTGACAAGTTCGATAAGTTGAAGGTGTTTGTAGTTTCAACTGACCTACAAGTTACTTAATTAAGACGAACAATTTGACAACATTTATTATGTTATATATAAAAAATACATATTTGAATAATATATCACGAGGGGACCTTGAAATGAGTTTATATATAAAAATAGTTACACAAACAGACATGCTCATATTGTACATGAATAGTTAATTTATACCCCACAACCGATATCAAGATTCATAAGTTTTTTGATTGAAACTTAGAGTCAGTGGGCCATTGAATTCTTAAACATCATAAAGAGATCAAACCAAGATCTTGTAGACCACAACGTACTCATTTCAGTGTCACATATTTCAATATTAATTCTAGATCCCTTAATAAACGAAAATTTCATATTTCTTTCTTTAATATAACAACATAATATTTTTATTTATGTTTTTGTTGTTACTATATCAATCACTTCATATATTCTCGGAAGTGTTTTCGCGATTGGACCAAGAACTGTTGATAAACCTGTTCAATTTTATGTCTTCAAACCGGCTGGTTGCCACTTGGACTACCCGAAAAAAATCAAATGCTAAAATCAAACCTTAGATTTAATTAAGCATGATTACGTTTTTTATAAAGGAAATATGAAATTTGCGTTTATCAACGGATCTAGAATTATATAAATATATTAAAAAGTAAAGACAATGTTCATTTTGATACAAAATTTGTAGCATTTTGTACAAGTCAGATACAAATATAAACCACTATAGTTATAATAACCGTTGTAAATTTTGAACTCTTATTTTTAAATTATCCCACTGTTTTACTCACATATATTCAATGTTCACATATCTTTAATACGTTCTTATGTTATCATACAAAAGTTATGATTATATTAGTTTAATCGCAATTATTCACGAACGTTTATATGAATTTTGAACCCAAACAGTTATGGATTTTTTGTTTGTTATTCACAAACATATAGCATGCTCATACATTATCGAGTATTTTTATTATTTATATCATTTTGATCGTAATTACTTAAAAAAATATTTGAATTTAATAATATTTAAATAATACTAATACTAAAGAATATTAATAATTAAATATCCCTATTTAAATAATTAAATAACATCAAAAATTAAATAAATTTATTGTTAAATAATACTATTACCTGTATATTAAAAACTAGCCTAAAGCTTTGTGTATTACACGGATTTAGATAATTAAAAAATATATTTATTTATATAAAATAATAATAAATCTTTAATAATTATAAATATTATATTTTAAGATAAAGTATAATTGAAATATTTTATAATTTATAAATTATAATATATTAGTAAAATATTAGAATAAGAAGATTTATATTTTTTAATATTTAATTATATCATTTAATTACCAAAAAATTATAAATATATATTAGGAAACAGAAGTGGGAAAAAATATTTAAAGTTGCACCAGAATGCGACATATGTCTTTTAAAAATACTACTTTATCATAATAGGTAGATACAACTTATAATTAATAGAAGTGTTTTATAATTTAAATAATAGTAATAATACTTAGAAAACGTAAAGTTTTTTTTTATTTGGTTATATGATTAACACTTAACAATATGCGCTTATCTTGGCTTGGTATTTCTTAGAATAAATGCTTGATTTATTGTTTTATGACATGACAATCACGGGTGACCGGTCGTTTGATGTTTTATGGCTTGGTATTTCTTAATATCAATAATGATTTTATCGTTGTCGTAATCGAATACTCGTATCAATATAGCATGCACATTTACAATAAAAACACATACCCATTTTGATATACGAAATCGTGGCTAAATACATGTTTTAACTCGCAGGTAAAATGTAACAGTTAATATAGAAATCTGAGACACTGAAATGAGTACGTTGTGGTCTACAAGATCTTGGTTCGATCTCTTTATTATGTTTAAGAATTTCATGGCCCACCGATTATTTATGTTTCAATGAAAAACTTACGAAAATTGATATAGGTTGTGGGGTATAAACTATTCAAGTCGAATATGAGCCATTCTAATGAATTAATAAAACATTTTATTTTATTTAATGTTTGTTCGGTTATGATAACATTTATTCTCAAAAAACTAAAAATCTTTATATTTGAATACTTTATATATATATATATATAAAAGTTGAAAACTCATTTAAATTGAGAAAACTTACGAAAACACAATTTATTTGGGCAAAGAATAATTTAAAAATCCACTTAAACTGAGAAAACCTGTGAAAAAAACGGTGTAAAACTAGAATTTTTTACTTTTTTTTTATTTAGTTATGTAATATGTGTTACTTTAATAATATAATAAATACAAAAATTATAAGCATTTGTTATAGTGTAACAATAAAAATTAAATATGTTACATATATGTAACAAACACATGTAACTTTTTTTATTTTCTCTTTTATAACAACACATATGAGATATATAGGTCCCAAGGGGTATTTCGGGATATATTTAAGATATTTTATATATTAGTTTTAATTTTTATTTTTGGGTTGATTGATAATGGTTATTGGTCCCAAGGGGTATTTCGGGATAACAAAAAGTTTGACTCACCTGAGTATAGGACAAGAATGTATGATGTACTGGGCTTCTGCCACGTGTCAGGTACTATATTTGTTTTTTACGGTGGCCGTTTATACGCCCTCTCTTTCCTCATGTTTGTCTTTTTGTAACAGCTTCATTGAGGCACGGCAACGACGTCGTACGGCAAACTACAACCAGGAGGAAAACAAGTGATATGTTTATTATTATTTTTTGGCAAATTTACTTTCAATAATCAAAACTTTGACTTATTGGTCGCGGCCGGTACCAACTATGAAAATCCTTAATAACAGTCCGAACTTTCGACATATTTTTCCATGGCGGACCGCCGTCAACAAAACCCTAACGACGTTAACTTTTTTTCGAATTTCGAACGGATTTTTTAGGGCTTTTGTTCAGATGGAGAATACGAGTCGAATGGCGTATAACTTACCTCGAAACGTTGCTCCAAATTTCTCAATTTGATGATTTCTTTGATGAATTGAAAGTTTAAACACCAAAATTGGGAAATTTGAGGCAGCGTTTCTAGATAAGTTATGCATCATTCGACTCGCATTCTTTATCTGAACAAAAGCCCTTAAAAATCTGTTCGAAAATCGAAAAAAAGTAAACGCCGTTAGGGTTTTTTTGACGGCGGTCCGCCACGGAAAAAGTCGAAAGTTCGGACCGTTATTGGGGATTTTCATAGTTGGGACCGGCAGCGGCCAATTGATCAAAGTTTGGATTATTTAAATCCAATTTGTCTTATTTTTTTCATACTTTAATTCATGACCAATACTAGCAAATTTATTACCGAAATCCGAAATAACCGATCCGAATTAAAAATTCAGATATTCGAGGAAAATTCGAATTCGGGTCGGGTTTCGGATACAGTCTTAAAATTTTCAAATCCGAACAAGCCGACCCGAATAAACGGTTATCCGATACGATGAACACCCCTATGCTCTTGTCTTCTGTTATAAAAGATTTTTTGTTAGAGTTTCACCTATAACAAGTACTATTCTGAGTTGAGCCATAGGGTTTCATACAATGTTGTTTGAACCGGACCAGACCGGGAACCGGCCACTAAACCGGCCCAAAGTAAGCAGATGGACCGCTTGGGAGAGAACCGGTCGGACCGGGAGCCGGACCACTGGTCGGACCGGTTTTAGTTTATTTATTATTTTTTAAATAAAAAACTAAAATCTAAAAAATAAACCATTAAAACCAAACAAGGGTTTGAAATTGTAGCTTTTTCATACAAATGGTGCCATCTCTTCTTTTTATAGGAAAGGAATGAAGGTTTTTCTTGTACCATCACCAATGTGGATGAGAAGTTAGGAAGGGAAAGAGATGTAATATGTGGGATGAAAAATATTTTTTTTTCTTTTTTTAAAACCGAAATCCAAAAAATATAATATTACAATTAAACCTTGCATTTTTTTAAATGATTATGTTTGTGTAAATAGTAATTATGTTTGTTTAAATGTGATTATAATTATATAATTTTTTTGAAATTTTTATATGTTTATTATGTCGCCCGGTTCGTGAATCCGGTCCGACAGGTCCGACTAGTAACCAGTAAGACGTCCGGTTCAACGTCCGGTCCGGTTTTGAAAACATTGGTTTCATAGTTTGTAAGGGTGATTTATATGCCAGGTGGAAGGGTGATCTATATGACATGATGATCTCGGATGAACGGTCGTTTGCTGTTTAGAAAAAAAATAGCATATTTCTTACTTAAATTTATGCATATTACTATATATTTATTAATATTCCTATTTAAAATATAAGTTATTCAAATTGAAAAAATAAATTTATCCTCCAATAAATATCATGTTAATTATTTGGGAAAAAAAATTCTAAGTGGATTTCAAATGCATCTTGAATATCATGTTGTGAATATCGAGTATAAATAATAGAGATAATAAATACCTCTTCATGATGGATTTGTGATTACATGCATACGAAGTACCATAATATATCAAATGACAAAAGTAAAATTATACCAGTTTTAATGTTATTTTATTTATTTTTTGTGAAAATAACTTTAAAATAGTATGTTAGGAACAAGATTGTATCGGCTCAGTCTCTCGAACAAACATGCAAGATATATTGACATAAGATAACACTATCTGATTTTAATTTTTTTGTCAGTTATTTATGTATGAATTACCAAATAGTTTGTTTCTAATAAATTTGAGTTTGCAGCTCTTAATTTAGTACATAGTTATATAATTTTATTTTTGGTGCTTAAAATTATTACATAGTAAGTTTATAAAATTTATAGAATGAAATAAAACAATAATACTATCACTACTAAGAGCCAGTGGTGAGCAAACTAGTTTTTTTTAACAGGATTTTGTCTACAAAGTCAATTACCAATTGGAACCAGTCCTGATTATGTTCGGGTTTTTGACCGGCTCGGGTTCCGGTTCCGGTTCCGGTATTGGTAGGGTTATTAGTATTTACTTAAACACAAGCTTAACTTTTTTATAATTTAAAATGATGTCACTTAAAATATATTCTTATATTAGATTAAATTATATTTATATATACAATAGGTTTGTTTAGATTCACGAGCATAAAGTATATTTATATACTAAGTTTCAATTTGCGCTAGTTAAACAAATGAAGTCACTTAGGTGGTGTTTGTTTTTTTAGAGGTAAAACGTCTGCGGTCTGCGGACCACATCTGCAAACCTCTTTTGCAAAAGAGGTGGACCAAACCTCTGCAAGAAGAGTGTTTGAGTGTGTTTGTTTTCTCAACCTCTTCCCAACCCCACCGTCCCCCAACCCCGCTGTCTTGCTCAACCCTACCGTCGACCTGTTCTTGAGCCACCACCGTCCACCACCGTCACCATCACCTCAATCGAAGGAACCAGGGGCGACGACCGAATGAACCAGGGGCGAGCCCTAACCTCGATCGAGCCTTCGTGGACCAAACCCCTCCCGTCGATCGAGCCCTAACCTCGATGGAGCCCTCGTTCTAAAACCTTCACGATCTAACCCAACCTGCAA
Organism: Mikania micrantha; assembly: GCA_009363875.1. Lineage (NCBI taxonomy): Eukaryota > Viridiplantae > Streptophyta > Magnoliopsida > Asterales > Asteraceae > Mikania > Mikania micrantha. The sequence goes on along the minus strand of CM018689.1, from coordinate 48,009,524 downwards.
TCTCGAACGAAGGAACCCTCGATCGGTGGTTGCTTGAGGCGGAATCACGAACGAAGGGGGTGGAGGAGTTCGGCCGATGGCGATGGTGGTGGAGTAAGGAGGCGACGGCTACGGTGGTGGAGTATGGCGGCGACGGCGAGCAAGGGGTGGAGGAGTTCGGCCGATGGCGATGGTGGTGGAGTAGGGAGGCGACGGCTACGGCGGTGGAGTATGGCGGCGACGGCGAGCAAGGGGTGGAGGAGTTCGGCCGAGGGGTTGAGAAAAGGGGGAGGAGGCTGGAAGAGATTTGAAGATGTCGGAAGAGGTTGGTTCACGTCTGCGCCAAGAAGAGGACGCGCAGACGTTTTTTAATGAAATGTCTTCGAGAAAACAAACAGCCTAACCTCTTCCCGCGTCTGCGCGGCGCAGACATAAGAGGTTAGAAGAGGTTTTTTACAAAAAACAAACACCCCCTTAAGGACGGCTCTAATATATAATAAAAAAAAAACATAACATTTTTTTCACAAGGACCTCGATTTGAGAATATGTTTTGTGCTTCTAAAAGTCATTATCGGCTCAAATTATTTACACCTATGCTTAGAGAATCGTTATCAACATTCACTTCTCACAACATTGTCCGCAATAATTCAGATTGGGACTTTCTCTTTACCTTACCCTTTGCATATTCATCTTTTCGAAAGCCCAGACCCGTTCTTCTGGGCCTGCATTAGTCCTATTCCGGGCGCAAAGTTTGGTTCAAGATTCATATTTTTGGGTCATAATGGTTTTCATTTTATTTTGATTAGAAACGCGGTTTTTAGTGAACTTTTAACAGTTTTAGAAACAAGTTTTTTTTTTATTTGACATGTAACAAATACGTTTTAAGTTTGGTCACCTACGTAAACCTAGTGACGAAAGGTCTTCCACGCCCGCAAAGCACAAACGCTAGTAACTCGGCCTGCCCACCATTCGAAAGGAAGCTCACGGTTCGAAGACTCATTGTGATAAAACATCTATCTCACCTGGAAAATATTGTTTCAAGTGAGACTTAAACTCATTATATTCACATTAGAAAACAAACAAACAAACAAACTTACCCAGTATATTCCCACTTTTCAGTAAGGTATGGAGAGGAAAAATAGACACAAACGTTACCCTCATCCCAGTTGGGATAGGGTCACATGATAATGGGAAGGATGATCTTCACATCAGAAAGTCACATGATTACCTCCTCTCAAACAAATTGATCTATAAAGCTCATTGACAGATTAGTGACAACTAGTGGGCAAACCATCTTTTTAGAACTAGTTTCGGCCTTCGGGTAGGAATCAGTTATGGTTTTGGAATCGCATATTCTCTTTTTCATTAACCAAATATGAAATACCAATTGCAATTCCCACTTTTTTAGACTTAAAAGGACAATTTTCAAGCCCAATTTACCTGATTAACAAGAAATTGGATTTGGGCAGATTCCATGAGTAACCCGATAATTGGTTCTTATGGTTAAAAAAAAAACAAAAAAAAAAAAAAACAAGTATTGTAAATGAAGTTTCTAATCTAATTCAGATTTAAACTTCTTATACAATAAATAATTTATTTATTTATTTATTGTTTTGGGCTCCAAAGTGATAATCACAGAGAGTGTATGTGGTCATGCTTCATGAACAGAATACTGGCAGTGTATTCAGTTAATCTGAACCACTCATTCAAACAAATTCTATCATCAATAGATTGCTCATATCTTAAAAGATCACACACACAAACATTTAAGCAGGAAGAGTTGTAAGTCACCCTTGTTTGTTTATTGACAAAAATGAATCCATCTAAAGCCTTTACTGTTTTCATTTTGATTAATGTACTTCTGTTCACTGTTGTGTCATCCAACAAGCTAAAATGCCCTCCAAAAACACCAACCAAGTGTCCTAAAGATACCCTAAAGTTTGGTGTTTGTGGTGACTGGCTCGGGTTGGTCCATGAGGTCATCGGGGCTCAACCTGATAGTAAATGTTGCTCATTGGTGAAGGGTCTAGCAGACCTTGAAGCAGCAGTGTGTCTGTGCACAGCAATTAAGGCTAATGTGCTTGGTGTCCTCAAGGTTAAAGTGCCTGTTGCACTTAGTTTGGTGGTTAATTCTTGTGGGAAAAAGGTTCCAGAGGGGTTTAAATGTGCATAACTAAACTGGGATTCTGGATTGATTTAATTTGTATTGTGGTTTGATAAGTTTTATTTGTGTAATAAGCCAGTGACGAGTCATTACTATTGTTTGTTGAATTTAGCTAATAATCAAGCAGTACCATTTAAAGTCAACTTTTGTAATTCATTTGGTTATATGATTTGTTGTTTCGTGTATACTTTAAGCTAAAAAGAAACATCATTACAACAAAACAAATGCATCCAAGCTACGAAATAAGAACGTCTAAGTGTACACCAGTAGTTGCACACTTGCAGTTTATCAAAGAATATGAACATTATGCAATGTTAATATCAGAAACAAATCTCTTTTAATATTTTAAAAGGTTTATAATAAATGTAAAACCACAAGTTTGTCAAATGGCACAATGAACAAATAAAGTAATGATTATAATATTTCCTATAGATTTTTGAAGTATATAACTTACAAGAAGATGACTTGCAGAATTAACATGTCGTCAATGAGGTCTCAATAGAATGAAAACTCGATGATGACCAATTCGGCTCTCACTTATGCGACCAAGGTGACGGAGAACCTGCATATAAGTTTCCAAAGTTAATAATTGTTAAAGTTAATGTATTAATGGTATGATCGATCAACATAGAGGCAGCATACTGATATGTTGAAATAAGTCAAGGGACTTGTGTTGTTAATTAGATAAAATGAGGGTTAGTTGTTAATAATGATAGTTAAGTTTGTTATTTCTTTTAAGTTGGGTATTATAAGCTCAACTATTCTAATAAAGGAGATTAGGATTGACGCCTTTATGCAGAAGTCTGAGCAAACGTACGCAGCGTTGAGTGCTAATATGCAAGCGATTTTGACAAAATTGAATAGCAGTGGAGGCAATTCGTTACATGTTGATCCAAGGATCATCTCGATTGCAAATAGGGGGGAACGATTACATCGGATTGGGAATATCGATTTTCCTAAATTCGATGTTAATACAGGTGATGTGGATGACTGGATATACAAATGTGAGCATTTTTTCAGCATTGATGACACACTAGAGAATTTCAAAGTTAGATATGCAGCTATTCATTTCGAAGGAAATGCGGTGAATAGGGATGGCAAAAAAACCCATACCCTGTGAGAAAACCCGAAGCCCGAAACTTTAGGGCCGGGTATTGGCCCGAATATTAGGGTATGGGACCGGGTATAGGTACGGGTATAAGATTAAGGAATACTCGGCCGACTTACCCAAAGTAATACCTGTAATATTTTGTTAATATTTTTTAATTTCTTTTTCTAAAAAATAAGTCTTGTAATGAAACATCATAACAAATTATAACTTTTATCTTATTATTTTATATTTAAAAATTAATCCTGTTGTTTTGGATATGTAATTTCAGTTTGAATATTAAATTAATAGTACATGCTAGCATTTTTAATAGTTGTTGTCATTATATTTATATTTAATTTGTTTATATTTTATGGTGTTGATCTTATATGTATGATTCTAATTTATTTTTGTAATTAAACAATAACATGACATAAAATTAATACTATACAAATGTACTCGGAAAATCACAATTTTTTTAATAAACTAATGGGTATACCCGATACCCATGGGTATGCCCGTTACCCGATGGGTAATGGGCCGAGCATGGGATGCATTTTTACAATTGGGTATAGGACTGGGATTAGCAATACCCTACCTGAACCCGGCTCATAGCCATTTCTAGCGGTGAACTGGCATCAATCATTCATGCGAACTAAAGCAATACCGATTACAGACACTTCATGGAAAGAATATTCAGAAGCAATAGTTTCAAGGTTTTCAATGACTTTGTTCGAAGATGCTATGGGAGCATTAACTTCATTATCTCAGCCAGGGTCATTAGAAGAATTTTGTCAAAAATTTGATGCACATTTGCTTAAGGTATCAATTCCTGAACCTTATGCAGTTAGCATTTTTTTTAAAAGCTGTTAAGCCGGAGATTGGTGGTCCTGTTAAGATGTTTCAACCAAAGAGTTTGACAGAAGCATTTCGGTTAGCAAAGATTCAAGATAATACTAATAAGATCTTAGTGCCAACTACTAGTAGGTGTCATTCTAATTCCTCTACTGTATTTAACAAATTTCAAAATGGGGTTAAACTACCTATGAGTGTTTCACACTTACCCTTATTAACAACTCCATCAAGTAACAAGAAACTTAGTAACACAAAACAGATTTCTAGTAAAGAAAATGAAGGAAAAAGGGCTAGAGGTGAGTATTTTTGGTGCCCAGAGAAGTTTACACCGGGACACACATGTGCTAATAAGCAACTTTTAGTTTTAGAATTGCATGGGGTAGAGGAAGATGAAGAACTAGACCATAGGGAAGGGGTGGAAGTAATACAAGAACAAAAGGAACTTCAGATCTCTATTCATGCTCTCACAGCCTCACAGGATTAATAACATCCTTTTCAACCATGAAAGTTTTAGGCACAATTGGCAATAAACAGTTAAGAATACTTATAGATTATGGGTCTACTCATAATTTTTTTATTATTCAATTGGCTATGAAACTTAATTGTTACACACAAGTAGAGCAAATGACTATTGGTGTGGCCAATGGGTCCAGAATCAACTATACTAGGTATTGTCCCAATTTTAAATGGTTGATGCAGTCATTATGGTTACTGTTGATGTATTTATCATTCCTCTGGATAACTATGATTTGGTATTGGGTGTGCAGTGGTTATTGACTTTGGGAACCATTGTGGGGGATTTTAGGAATATGGTTATGCAATTTCAGTTGGGGAATGTACAATGTACTTTGAAGGGTGTGGATAATAATAAGATTTCTTTGTGTTTTGTGGATTCTATGAATGTTTTGTTGGGTCCGGAAGATAAGGTGGTAGCAGCTCATTTATTGAGTTTACAACTACAGACAGAGTTGAAGACATTTCAACATGATACTAAAGTTGGGGGGTGTACCATTTACGATGATGGGTTACAAGCATTATTACAAGAATTTGAAGATGTTTTTCAGGTGCCTTCGACACTACCTCCACAAAGGCCATTTGATCATAAAATTTTGCTAAAAGATAAGGATATGGTAGTCAATTTAAAACCATATATGTATCAAGAAGCTCAAAAGGACATTATAGAACAATTAACAAAGGAGTTGATGGATACAGAGGTAGTAGGAAATAGTACAAGTCCCTTTGATGCTCCAGATTCCAGTGGTTTTGGTGAAGAAAAAAGATGGTACTTGGAGGTTTTGTATTAACTATAGGAAGCTTAATGAAGCAACGGTTAAAAATAGCTATCCGATTCCTTTAGTTGAGAAGCTATTTGAAGAATTGGGTCAAGTGGTGGTTTTTTCTAAAGTGGATTTAAGATCCGGTTATCATCAAATTAGAATGCATGAAGATGATATTCAAAACAATGCATTTAAAACTCATGAAGGTCTCTTTGAATTTGTAGTAATGCCTTTTGGCTTGACAAATGCCCCGGCAACTTTTCAAGCCTTAATGAATACTACATTTAAAGAATTGTTGAGGAAATTTGTATTGGTTTTCTTTGATGATATTCTAATATACAGCAAGTCATCGGAGCTGCATTTGGAACATATTAGAATAGTATTAACAATATTAAGGCAGCAACGATTATGTGCAACGAAATCGAAGTGTTCATTTGGTGGAACTTCTGTAGAATATTTGGGGCATATTATTTCTATGGATGGAGTGTCTACTGATCCACAGAAGTTGGCAACAATTAATGAATGGCATGTACCTGTTGACATTAAACAGTTGAGAGGTTTTTTGGGTTTAACAGGATACTATAGGAGATTTATTAAATGTTATGATATGTTGGCTAAACCTTTAACAAATCTACTCAGAAAGGATGCTTTTGTGTGGTCTGATGAAGCAACTCAAGCATTTAAAGAATGAAAACTTGCTTTAGCAAGTCCACCTGTTTTAGCATTACCAGACTTCAAGCCTTTTGTGATTGAAACAGATGCTTCTGGTAAGGGCATTGGGGCTGTTTTAATGCAAGAAGGTCACCTTTTTGCATTTATTAGTAAGGCATTGTCAGCAAAACAACAAGCTTGGTCCATGTATGAAAGGGAGTTGTTGGCCATTTTATTTGCAGTAACATCATTATTTGTCAATGGGTCATTTTATCATTAGAACAGATCAAAAGAGTTTAAGGCATTTGATGGACCATGAGATTACTACTCCATTACAGCAAACTTGGATTTCTAAAATGGTGGGTTATGATTTTGAAATCAATTACAAATCGAGGGTTGACTGTTGAGAATATTATGGCTGATGCATTGTCCAGAGTTGAAGCACCTGCTTTGTTGTCCATTACTGTTAGTACATTTGATCCAGAAATTTGGTCAAGAGTACAAGCCTCTTGGGAAAATGATGAAAGGGTAAGAGCTATTAAAGATGATTTAAGCAAGGGTATTAATAGGAGAGGATATGCTATGGTGGGTCAAACTTTGTTTAAAAAAAATAAGGTGATGGTAGGTAATGATGGTCTATTACAAGGGGATATCATTTCTTTATGTCATAAGGAAGGTGTGAGTGGACATTCGGGTGTCCATGCAACTGTTAAAAGAATTAAGTCCATGTTTACATGGAAGGGAGGACATAAGCAGGTTAGAAATTTGTAAGAAATTGTGTAGTTTGTCAAAAAGCGAAATATGAAACCGTAGCTACAGCAGGTTTATTGCAACCATTGCCAATTCCCACTCAAATTTTTTCGGATATTTCAATGGATTTCATTGGTGGGTTACCTAAAATACAAGGGAAAGATTCAATTTTTGTAGTTGTGGACAGATTGACTAAGTATAGTCATTTCATGGCTTTTTCACACTTGTATTCTGCATCTCAGGTTGCCCAAGTATTTCTGGATGACTGGATCAGGTGTTTAAATTACATGGATGGCCGGAGACCATAGTATCGGATAGAGATCCTATTTTCATAAGCCAATTTTGGAAAGAATTTACAGCTTTACAAGGAATTCAATTGGCCTTGTCGACTGCATACCATCCCCAAACGGATGGTCAGACTGAGGTGGTTAATCGATGTTTAGAAACGTATTTGAGGTGTATGGTCATGGATAAACCGATTAATTGGATCAAATGGATACCGCTTGCGGAATTCTAGTATAATCGTAATTTCCATACAACATTAGGGATCACACCGTTTCAAGCTTTGTATGGGTATCCACCTCCTATATTTGTTCCTTATGTTCCAAATGATGTTAGAGTTGTTGCTGTTAATGAATTGTTATGTGACAGAGGAGCTACAATTAAATTGTTGAGGTTTTCTCTTACAAGAGCTCAGAATAGAATGAAGCAATTAGCAGACAGAAGGAGTGATAGAGAATTCAGAGTGGGGGATTATGTGTATGTCAAAGATGTTAGAGTTTTTGTAAATGTATTGTTATGTGACAGAGAAGCTACGATTAAATTGTTGAGGTTTTCTCTTACAAGAGCTCAGAATAGAATGAAGCAATTAGCAGACAGAAGGAGTAATAGAGAATTCAGAGTGAGGGATTATGTGTATGTCAAATTGCATCCATATGGTCAGTCGACTTTGAGAACTTCCCATTTTAACAAATTAGGTCCTAAGTATTTTGGACCATTTTTGGTGATTGATCGTGTGGGAGTTGTTGCTTATAAATTGGATTTACCTGATGAAGCTCAAGTTCATTCAATGTTTCATGTTTCCTTATTAAAATTAGCGAGGGGTAATGTATCTCAAGCTATTCCTTTGCCAACTGGTCCAAGGTCCAAGGTTTTTGTTCAAGCCATTGCAAGTTCTTAAGAGAAGATTGGTAAGGAGGGGAAATCGTACTTCGGCTGAAGGTCTTATTCAATGGGATAATCTTCCTTTAACAGAAGCTACGTGGGAGAATTTGGAAGATATACAAATTAGATTTCCTGAATTTGTGTTTTGAGGACAAAACTTGATTATGGGAGGGGTATTGATATGTTGAAATAGTCAAGGGACTTATGTTGTTAATCAGATAAAGTGAGGTTTAGTTGTTAATAATGATAAAAGTTGGATATTATAAGCTCAACTATTCAAATAAAGGAGATTAGGATTGAGTCTCAATTTTCCCTCTGTTCTTTCTATTCTTTTACTCTTATCACATACCGTGAATATTGCTTTTCCAGTATTATCAAGCTTCAATGTAGGTCCTTTAACATCGGTTTCTAGAAAGAAGTGTTTGCCCTTCACTCCATCCGTCATTCCTATTTCTCTTATTTCCTGCAAGTATATAAATAATTACTCCAAATTTCATTATTAACTCTATGTGAGCTTGCCCCTAAGATAAAACTGACACTCAATGCAATAAATTTCAAATAACCAGGAAATCATGAATTTAAATTAAGAACATAGTGTGTACTGACCAGAGCTTTCTCTAAGGTAGTTTCTGTCAGCTTCAAAAAGAAAGAAGTCATAATCAGGTATTGAGGTATTTGTTAAAAACTTAAAACAGGAAATACAATGATAGAATAGAGATATACCTTCTTTCTTGGGGCTTTCATGAGTTGGGCATTTGCCTCAGCATAAGCAGCCATGTCACTAATGGCTGCATTGATCTTGTCTAGAGTTAGCCTTCCTCTCATATATCTGCAATGTCAAATTTTAATCATATATTGCATATAATGTTAATCTAAAATTATAGATAAATGAACAAGAGAATACTGTGGTGATGGGTAACAAGTATCCTGGAGAAATGGCATTGAAGTACTATATAATATACACAAGATTATACTTACGATGACAAAGAGTCCAGTTCATTAGCAGTAATGTACCACAAAGGTGGTGACCCACGACCCTTTTTCTCCTAAAATGTGAAATAATATTGTATGTGTTAGTACTTGACTAACTATAATAACTTAAACTATATGGGAAAACCAATTCATAGGCAGAAATTAGAATATGGTGAATGGGTCCTCACTTTGGGCAACGGTAGAAGCTCCTCTTTAGATTCTTGAATCCCAACAGAATGATCTTGCCTCGCAAGTTCCTCTATTACAGAACTGGAAACAAAAAGTGGAGAACAAAATTATGGGTTCTATAATGAAATCATACACATAGAACTGCTGATGATATGCCAAGCAAGTTAGATAAAGAGATAAAGGCACCTTTGGTTATTGTCTTCATCTATAACCTTTTCCCTTTCAGGTATATATGATGGAACAAATGCAGTCATAGTTTGCAGCTTCTGTTGTTGCTGTAGAGATGCTTGAATCAGCTTCTATATAAAAACCAAGTAACCTGAGTCAGTATTCCCACATCTTCTTGTTATTCATCTTTTCTTGTAAGTCAAGCAATAGCCTTCAATTGAAAAGAATGTTCTTATAAACTCTTTTTGCTACCTGTTTATGTTTATTTACATGTTTTCATGTTTAGTTATTGGTTTTAAAAGTCTGAAACAAGCCTTAGGGCCTTGGCGCGGTGCTGTGCATCTGGGTCAGAATTAGAAGAGGCTAATATGTTAAAATGACATAATTAATGAAGAGATTATGAGCAGCATAATACTAACCCAGACCTGATTGGTGACTGATATACAGACTCAACAGTTGACCCAGACCCAACCTTGGACCAAATCATAGACTTCGTGAAGCCCTGCACCATCCAATTTTCCCTGGGTCACGCGATTTACCTCCCTCATGTTAGCCGTGGGACCGGTAGGTGAGGGGCGCCTAATGGTGGCACCATTTTTTGAAGTGTGGGAGGTGGGAGAGAAAGATGGGATAAACTGCAGGCAATTTTAGGGGAATTTGTAGGGGAGTTTTAGGCTTCGTATTGAACCTTTGTTTTGATAGTACTTGTTATTTTGTTATTGAGTTGCACTTAGAAATTGGAGAATTGCCCTTATGAAATCAGGCTGACTTAATTGTCAAATTAAAATCCTAATCGATTTGCACAGATCTTATCACACAACACTTCGCTTAGATGAAACTCTCCCCTCACACCTCAACTTTCAGGGCCTAATTGCCTCATAGCACCACACATCTGAAAACCAAGGTTTTGCTGATTAATTGGATGGATTCCTCCATTATTACCCAAAGATACACAGATTCCACCACCTCTGTGACAAACAACATTGTTAAATCAAAATTTTATAATCGAGAGACATACAACTGTTTTTAGGTTGTATAAACACTTGAACTAAAATTGACAAAAATCCCTAGTTAAGCAACACAAACCGTAGAATCCCAGGCTTTGCCCTTTATCAAAAAAAATAAAACACAAAAAAATCAACTTACTTTAGCTTTAGGAATGGCTAGGGTTTCTTCACGCAATCGATCTTTGATCTTCTGTAACTGAAGCTCCATAGCCTTTAATGTCGCGTCAACTGCTGACAAATCGGTGATGCTGCTCGCAGGATACACTAGCCAAACAGAATAAATCAGCATAAGAGCAGAAATTCAGCCAATTTCGTAATTATGCATACATGTAATTTGAAATTTCTGCGGTTGGATTTTACAAACTACGAATTCAATTGCAGGATACACTAACCAAACAGAATAAATCAGCATAAGAGCTGAAATTCAGCCAATTTCGAATTTACGAAAACATGTAATTTGAAATTTCTGCGGTTGAATTTTACAAACTACGAATTCGATTGCAGAGAAAGTGTGCTTACTGTTACGGGCAACGACGAGATCTTGGAGCTCAGCAATTCTAGCGTTGAAGGATGAAACTAAAGAATCCAGTGACAGGCCTGCTTGCTTCACATCCATGGCGATTCCTCTCTCTCTCTCTCTCTCTCTCTCACACACACACACACACGGGAGAAGAAATTATGGCGGGAAAATGCAGATCGGATTCAATTGTTTATTTTTTTCTCTAATTTTTAGGCCTTTAAAGATTAAAGTTCAAATGTGTTTAAAAATAAAATATATTTCCAAAATTAAAATATATCATCGGTAATACATTAGGCAATTTAATAATTAAAAATTTTACATTATCATTGGCAAAATTTTAGGAAGGTAGGAACTTTAAATACTTGTATTGGATTAGAGGTGATAATTTTTACCCAAATCAAAATAAAATAGGTTGGTTTGGATAGACAATTGCAGTAGAATTGATTGAAATTGAGTAACATCATAAATTTGAAGCGGATAACACTCAAATACAATTGAAATCGATACCAAAGATACTAGATTCACTGATTTTATTGAATGAATAAAAACCAAATACATCTCAGCTTTTATAGCCAAAACATAAAGATAGAACTTAACTAAAAGCTAGAAACTTAGGACTAGATAACTCAAACCGAACTTATCTAAACATTAATAAAAATAAACCATTTACTTTTACTAAATTACAAATTTAACTAGCAATATGATCTTTATTCCTTTGATCTAACAATTAAATTAGTTTAAGACCCTAAAAATTAAAATCTCAAATCACGCACACACACATATATGTTATTTAGAAAGTTTGTTGATGTCTTATTATGTGTATCTAACTCAAAGGTGATTGTGGAAAAGGCTGAGAAAAGTGACATTCCTAACATTGACAAGAAGTAAGCTTGATTTTCTTGTGTAATAAACTAGTAATCATCGTTACTGTTTCGGGTAAAAATTAACAAGTATAGTTTTTAGCGAAACTGAATTAGAAAAATGAGGTATTGTGTTCTATAACCAGAAATATCAATGATGTATAACTTGCGATAAAAATATCCCTGAGAATCCCTAGGGATATTTCAGAATATGAGATGAAATAAACAGCTTACACACGATATTTATACGAGGAAAAGCCCTTAATCCCTTAGGATTGCCGGCATAAAAACCTCGGGAGGTGACAAATGTCACCTTGCCTCGTTTATTAATATGTAAATAATTTAATTACAAAGAAAGAGCACAATATGATCGATGCTAATGGTATATGTATTTGTGTGTAGTACTAAGTGCGTTGTGTCTCCCTAATATCGATCAATGCCTCGGTATTTATACAAAGAAATTACAAGGAACGGTCATAATAGCCGTTGCGAATATTTCGGCATCTTTCCATACGTGGGTGACTTAATCAAATTAATGGCGTGAAATCCTCAATGTTGTCGCGGTCCACGATCTTTCACTTGGAATGTGTTTTGACTCTTTTCGTGATTATTGCTCATCAATCTGTCAACCTGCTTTCTCCACAAATCTCGGAAATCAAGTTAGGAATAAACAGAGACATTAGTCGGTTGTAAATATATCTCTAAATATACCTGCTCTTGAAATATTCCGGGTGATTTTCAGTGCACAACGATTACTAAGAATTTATTGAATATTTATAGATATTGTTCTTTGATTTGTGCAGATACCTTGTCCCCTGCTGATCTTACAGTTGGCCAATTTGTGTATGTTATACGTAAACGAATAAGCTGAGTGCAGAAAAAAGCCACGCCTATTTTTGTTGAGAATGTCCTTTCACCTACAGGTATTTTTTCTACACACACGTATTACGTATACTTGTGAACCAATTTTGAGGAGACATTGCAAGAACAACAAAACATCTGTACAACGTACGTGTTGCTTTAAGTTTTTAACTGTTATACATACGTTTGTTATGTAACCATGTAACCAACTCTGTTTCTGCCCATTGTATATGACATGTATACAAGTGCTAAGGTTGTTCTTGTGGTTGTCTGCATAAAATTGGTTTTGTATCAAAAAGTCCCCTTCCTCTCTATATATTATTTATTTAATATTAATATATAACTAAGGTTAAGTGAAAAACCATATTAGCACATGTATTTGTTTTTTAATTGCGCTACATAATGCAGTTATGTAACCATATAACCATTTATCGTTTTGTCTCCCACTGGATCTTAACTTCACAACTTTAAGTTATGTGCTTCTATACTTAAAACTAGTTGTGTATACACATTTTAAACTAATTTCTTTATTAATACACCTACTAATATAACTTTTACACGTTCAAGCCTCAATTTTGATGATTTTACATGCATTCATCTGTCATCTAATCATATAGACCAACAACAATCCAGTACAAACATGACATTCATTTGGATTTGGGATTTTACGATGTTCAACAATTAGTTTTAACAAACTTGAGGCTCTAATTCATGTGATTTTGATTTTTGATATGATTTACAGGTGCAATAATGTCTACAATATAATGACAAAAAGAAAGACGAAGATGGATTCCCATACGTTACCTACAGCGGGGAGAATACGTTCGGGTTCGTTCAGCGGGCGCGTAGCTTTTTGTTCTTCCAAAAACAATTCTAAATAAATTTCTCCATTGCTTATAACTCTTATATTCTGTATAGTTGTTTGTTAACTTGTTTAGCATATATTTTCTACAAAATTGTTAAATACTATCCACTTGATCAATAATAAAGTTTCCTTTGTGGGCATCTGTGTTCACCACTATTTATCTTGAATTGTTGTTGTTATTGTTATTTATTCGGGTTTTATATGAGATTATCTCTTTTCCCCTGCCAGTCTGCATGATCTCAAGGTTGCAGTTTCTTGGCATCTGACTTGTTTGCTTGTTTGTGGTTTGGCTCTACCTAAGAACCAATCTTAAATCTTATCGTCAAAACTGTGCGCCTAGTCTTTATCGCTATGTGAGAAAGGAAAGTACACATTGTGGTTTGGTTCTGCCTATACTAGTCGTAAAGTAGCCTAAACAAGCCGAAACTTGTCTAAAAACCCTAAAAATGGCATGTGTAAGCTATGGACTTGCTTGTATTGACCCAAAGCTCTATCCTATGTGAGATGTGCCTTCGATAACTATATGTCTTAACCATTTGATTTATTTGTTGGCTTATCATCTGCCCAAAGTATTCAGTTCCATGCACCATGAGACCTGACCTGGTATATTTGAATGGACATCGAGTCAAGTTTATTTCTAAGACCAAGCATAATGATGTAGACTAGTTAACAACGAAGGAGCAAGCTATATATATTTGCTAAAGTAATAAAAGTTGGTCAATTATGTGTTACAAATGTTCAAAATCTGAGATCATATAGGTAATTTAGAAAACTTAAAATCACAAGGACCATCTTGGTAATTCACTCTTTTTTTTTATGAGGACATTTTTTTAAAAATCCTTTGTATATTATATATATTTATTTATATTTAAAAATATAAAAATAAAAAAAATTACAATTCAATTGGAGTCTTTTTTTTTTTTGGCGACTCATCAGGACAATAAACATGGGAAGCAGTTGAAGAAACAGAAGAGGAAAAGATTGAGGGTTGTTTATAATTGCATTGCAAGTGATGGTGTTAGATTAGAGTAAAGCTTTCTTTTTTGCTTGGCAGTTGATCATTTGTACAATTTGGCATACTCTTGTATATATTGATTTTGAAAAACTTTATAAGATCCTTTTCACATTTTTTATGGCTCTTCTTAAAATCGTTTTATATAAAAAATTGAATATTCATAGAAATTGCCGGCTTTATAAATTGATTTGAAAGTGATTATTATCCTTGTAAAATTGGCTTATATATATCTTCATATCTTTCTTGGAGCCGGGTTTAATTTTATCTTTTTTCATTCTTAAAACTTTACCAAATATTTAACGAGTATGCTACTGATATAATATAAGTGTCATATGCACAACACTACAAACCTACACAACCTTTATTACTTTTGCAAATATTGCTTGCTCCTTTCGCTGTTAACTAATCTACATCAGTATACTTGGTCCTAGGAACAAACTTGACGTGTCTCGTGGTGGTGGAACCGAACACTCTGGGCAGATGAGAAGCCAACAAATACATCAAATGGTTAAAGACATATAGTGTTATCGAACAACTCACATAGTTTGGAGCCTTAGGTCAATATAAGCAAGTACATAGCTAACACATGCCATTTTTAGGGGTGGTTTTAGACAAGTTTAGGCTTGTTTAGGGCTAATTTATGACTAGTATACACAAAACCGCAAATTGTACTCTTCTCCAGTCTCACCTAGCAAGAAAGACTAGGCACCCATTTTTGACAAAATAAAAATTTTAAGATTGGTTCCTAGACAGAGCCAAATCACAAACAAGCAAACAAGTCGATGCCAAGAAAACTACAACCTCGAGATCATGCAGACTCTCGGGGTAAAGATATAATCTCATATAAACCCGAAAAATTAACAATAACAGTAACAATTCATAATAAATAGTGACGAACCCAAATACCTACAAAGGAAATTTTATTATTGATCAAGTGGATAGTATTTAACAATTTTATAAAAAATATGTGCTAAACAAGTTAACAAACAACTATACAGAATATATGAGTTACAAGCAATGGAAATATTTATTTAGAACCGGTTTTGGGAGAATATGCTTCACGGCTACTGAACGAACCCGAATGTGTTCTCCCCGCTATAGGTAACGTACAGGAATCCATCTTCGTCCTTCTTTTCGTCGTATATCGTAGACATTATTGCACCTGTAAATCATATCAAAAATCAAAATTACATGAATTAGTTACTCAAGTATCATAACTTTTGTTTAAACTAAGTGCTGAACATCGCAAAAATTCCAAATCCCAAATCCAACCGAATGTCAAGTTTGTACTGGATTGTTGTTGGTCTATATGCTTAGATGACAGATTGACTGCATGTAAATCAGTAAAATTGAGGCTTATACGTATACATGTTATATTATTAGTTGTTTTTTAAAGAATACTAGTTTAAAATGCGTGTGAACTAGTTTTAAGTACATAAGCACGATCCAATGGGAGACAAAATAATAAATGATTATATGGTTGCATAACTGCAATATGTAGCACAATTAAAAAAATAAGTGCATGTGTTAACGCAGTTCTATATTTAACCTTAGGTATGTACCTAGTGGCGTAGCTTGAGGAGTTTTAGAAGAGGGAGCAGAAAGCGAAAACAATATACCTATAAATTTTTTTAACCTATAGACCAAAAAATTAACGCTACTGACGCAAAAAAGGGAGCCCCTCGCCCCCTCCACCCCTCACAATAGAGAGAGGAAGCGGGCTTTTCAATACAAAACCAATTTTATGTCGACAACCGCAAGAACAACATGCGCACTTGTATACAGCTCATGTCATATGCAATGGGACATATATAGAGGTGGTTGTAGAGGTGTAAACGAGCCGAGCCGATCCCGAGCTCAATAAAGCTCGAGCTCTGCTCGTTTAGATAAATTAGGGCTCGAGCTCATTCAAGCTTTTTACCGATCCGATCTCGAGTATGTCACGAGCTGTCTTGGTTCGTTTACACCCCTAGGTGGTTGTATGGTTACATAGCAGCCACATGTATAGCAGTTAAAAACTTAAAGCAACACGTACGTTGTACAGTGTTTTGTTGTTCTTGCATTATCTACTCAAAATTGGTTCACGCGTAATACGTTTGTATAGAAACATACCAGTAGGTGGAAGGACATTCTCAACAAATATAAATATGGCTTTTTCTGCACTCAGCTTAATTCGTTTACGTATCACGTACACAAATTGCCCAACGGTAAGATCAGCAGGGACGAGGTATCTGCACGAATCAAAGAACAAAATCTAAAATAATCACTAATTTCTTCGTAACGATGATTACTAGTTTACCACAGAAGAAAATCAAACCTACTTTTTCTTGTCAATGTTAGGAATGTCACTTTTCTCAGCCTTTTCCACAATCACCTGTGAATTTGAATCACATAATAAGACATCAACAAACTTTCTAAATAATATATAAGTGTGTGTATGCTTCCATTATTTGAACTATTTATTTTTAGGGTCTCAAACTAACTTAATTGCAGAACATAACTTATACAGTTGTCAGGATTTACTACATTAAACATTTATGAATCTGATTATATAAGTCAGTATTCATTGTTTGACATAGATTAACACATGAAATTTGAAGAAGAAAACAAGATACCGGAATTCTATCTGGATATTTCTCCCTAATCCTTGAAGACTCAGCATGCCTCTTTGCTGAAGAAATTAATAATCAAAAAGCACAAGCAGTCAGTAATTTTAAACACCAAATAATCTTTCTAAATTAACAATTAAGTTGAGTGATCAAGAACTTACAGAATTCATGTTCTTGCTTGAAGCAGCCTTTAGCCATTGTTATATATCAAGAACTGCAAAAATCAAGAAACAAAACCCTGAAAACATAACTTATAAGTATATCAACATCTAAAATTATCAACAATTAACAGGCAAATAATTTTTTCATCAACCCTAATTGAAACAGTAAATTCACATATTGCATCATAAACTGAAACAAATATTGATCATAAGAAGAACAACATTCTGTGAAATAAATAACAAAGAAACAATGATCAGTTATATCCATATAATATCAAACAATCAAATAAAAGACGAACATTATATACGAGTTTATGAATCTGTGATCGTTCACACAAACCTATATCCAATAACGATTTCACACGAAAGTATTAATCATCCTTACTTCAATTACGAACAATCATAATAAGAACTAACAAAAATCAATTACAGATATCGAATTAAAAGGAAACGAAACATCATGAAAATATTCCATACCAAAATTGGGGATAATCAACGGATTTAAGTTGGAATTGAAACAGAAACTTGGGATTACGACTTCGTTCTTGAATTCTTGGTAATCGGATCAGATTTCAGATGATTAGGAGCAAAAATTGGGGATAAGAGGTTGCGTGTGAGGATTGGATTGAAGAGATTGATAGTTTTGTGTAATCTGGAGTGATTATATACGTGGGTTTTGGGTATCCTCCAAGGTATTATAATCCTAAAATATAGCATGTTCGTTATAGATGGATAAACGTACACGTCATAATGAGCATATTCAATATTCAAAATGCTCATAGGTATAAAAATAATTTTTTTAATTCAAAAATATATTTTCATATCTTTTAAATTATAATATGTTGTAAAAAAATAAATAAACCATATTTGTAACCATATTATTTAAAGGGTATAAAAATACTTTTTCTTTAAATTAGAAGAAAAACTATTATATCTTTTAAACTTGTGAAGAGAAATGATTCCTTTAATTCTAAAGTTGTAATAGTTTTTATTTGAAATCCTTCAAATAATATATATATATATAAACGATTATTTATGTGGGTATTAATTTAGTTGTATTTTAATTAAACTAGTAAAGTTACTAGTTAATATAATCTTTGAAAAATAAAAAAAAGGTGAACATCACCGTTAGGCGCTCCTTACAGACCGGTCTCACATTCAACACGAGAGATGTAAATCGCGTGACCCAGAAAAAATTGAGTGAAAATACTATAATAACAGTTTTGTTTAAAAACATTAAGAATTAAGGAGTTGTAAACATGATAGGAAAAAATAAAGAAAAAAGTTAATTTGGTATAATATCTTTTATAAAGTTTTATGATGTTTTATTAACCATTTTTAAATCTTCACAGCCTTTTCTAACATCGTTAATTTTTTTTAAATGCATCATAAAATCAAACAATTTTTACATTTAGCACGAGTATATTGTTGATATATAATAGATGACACTAATTTTTTTTTGTAAAATATAATATATTTTTATATCATACTGAATTTTGTGAAAAGTGTATGCTGTATTTTTAGTTGGATCTTTAGTTTAACGCATCAAAATATAAAACAAAATATACATCACAAAAAAAGACATTAAAAGATTAGTATAGAAAAATATAGTACATTACATTAAAATATTGAGTTTATGAAAAAACAAAAAAATATATATATCACTGTATTCAAATTAAAATGAAAAAAAAAATCAATTTTATTGTGTAATTATTTTAATAAAATATTATATTTTAAAAAGGTTACGAATACTGAAAAGAATACAATAATCATTGAAAAGAAAAATCAAAATATTATATAATGTCACTCTTTTTTAGCACTTTAATATCAATTAATTAATATTCTAAAAATTCAAAGGATAAGTTCTCTTACTACTTTTTTTAACAAATTTTTTTAGGGAATCCATCTCAATATATTTACAACCACGTGTAGATTTTAAAGCTGGTTGTCATAGTATTGTGCAGACTTGTGAACGAATACGAACACATGCATGTTTGTGTTTCGTGTTTGTTCATTAAAATTTAACCAAACGAGAACACATTAATAAACATGAATTTTGTGTACGTGTTCGTTTATTAAGAAAATCAATATGTTCGTGTTCGTTCATTAAAAAATAAATATGTTTGTGTGCATTCGTTAAGAAATTTAACGAATTGTTTATGAACATAAATGAAACAAACAAACCAAAATAAATGAACAAACATAATTGAACATAAATAAACACTATTGAACAAACGTAAACGAACACGAATACCGTTGAACAAGCATAAACGAATACAGTTGAATAAGCATAAACAAATACCATTGAACAAGCATAAACAAACGCAAACGACAAGTCTTCTAAATGTAAATACATATCATCCATAAATTAGATAGTTAACCGACATAAACTAACATTAGACAGTTAACGGACATTAACAGACACAAATAAACGAACATAAATAAATGAACACTATGTTCATGTTCACTTATATAATTAAACGAATACAAATTTTATGTTCGTATTCGTTCATTTACCAAATAAACGAACATAAATGAATTTCCTGTCGAACAGTTCACCAACTGTTTCGTTCGTTTACAAGTATACTGTTGTGTTAGTCTTGTATTAGTTGTTTGAAAGCCACTGTGTTCTGATCAATGGTTTTATAATCAAGAGTTTTTTCACGTGTTCTCTAGTTTTAACGTGTAACGTCTTCTAAAAAGGGTTCATGTGAACTAATATTATGAGATCCATATAATAATTTTGGGGTTCGGGGCAACACCCAAAACCTAAGAGAGTAGTTTACTAAATTTTTATGATCAGAATTAACTTGACCCGTGAATTGAAACGATTTGACACGCAAGATGGATTTTACTCGCGAAAGTTAACCATAAATAACTTACATCTGAAGAATTGCTAATCAAAGGAATTAGAAATCTCTTTTGGTTTCATTAATTGATATTCGTTTTTAAATACAGCTAGTAATTCTACCCGCCGCGCGTTGCGACGGCAAAACGTAAAATAATTCGAGATATATTATCGAATGTAAACGTGTTATGTTTAACCCCAATTCATTTTCTAACAAAACTTACGTTGAAACATATACCAACTGAAAATACATAAAATAAACACGAAAATATATTATATATGACACGACTTGTTTAAAAAAGAGTTTAGTATATCAACTCAAATACATACCGTCATACCGACACGTACATGAATAGTCACTTATGATCGTTGGTATTTGTTCAAGAAATTATTGTTAATAAAGGTAAGCTATTACAATACTCATATTACCATAAGACGTGGAATAATACAAAAGAATAAAAATTAAAATAAAAGAAATAAAAAATAAACAAAGTGGAAAACTTATATTAAATATCAATCCGTATTTGGTTGCTATGCGCTTCAAGTCATCGGAAAAAAAAAACGAAAAAGCAATTGAATGTAAAGAAATAAAATTAACGAAGGGCAATCATGTAAATGCAATATTAACGTTTTTAGATACATCATGATAACATATGCATGTATCAACTGTACAATATACATTGTAATATGCAAAAAATTGAACAGTAAATTTGCCTCATAAAATTATTCTTATTTTATATATATATATATATGGGATGGTTCGAATGTTAACCCTTCCTTATTGCGATAATCGAATAACTACATTTTATTACTTTAGGGCCCACATTAAAGTAAATATAAAGGTTGTGTTTTTTTCTTATTTTTTTATTAATGTAAGTGAGCCCTACATTAATTAAAAAAAATGAAAAAAACCACAACCTTTAGATTTATTTTAGTGTGGGCCCCAAAGTAATAAAATGTAGTTATTCGTTTAACGCAATAGGGAAGGGCTAACATTTGATCCTCTCCCTATATATATATATATATGATTGGGATCAAATAATAACTCACTCTTAAAGCAATAACCCAGATAACTTTGCCAAAATGAAGCCAAATCTTGTATTTTTTTAAACATCATTGTAACACATTTAGAACACTATGTTCTTTTACGAGTTTGTGAAAATTCATCACCGTTTGAGAGTTTACATCGTTGTAAGTTTTGAGCCTAAAACAGTTACAGTGCTGTAAATCAAAAACTTACAACGATGATATCTCTTAAACGGTGATAAATTTTCACAAATCATAAAAGAACATAGTGTTCTAAATGTGTTAAAATGATATTCAAAAAAAATCTAAGATTTGGCTTCATCTTGGCAAAGTTATCTGGGTTATTGCTTTAAGAATGAGTTATTATTTGAACACTTTCCTATATATATATATATATATATTTATATTAATCATTCTTTTGTTTGTATACATTGTGATGGTTCTTTGATTATATAAGTCAATGTTATTAGCTTTTATGTTTATATTAATAAACATGTATTATTATGTGTGGTGCCTTTTAACTTTGAATTTGGATCCATCTTTTAAGCTGCTAAATTATATATTTACATATGATGTATTAAAAAAAGGAATTTTTTTTCTGTGTTCTTTAGACTTACGAGTTACGAATATAACATGTTCTTTTTATTATTAATAAATATTAGTTCTTCAACCATAGCTTCACATAGATTATAAAGACGATAATATATTTTTTTCTATACATCTATTGTTGTATAAAAAAAATTGTATTTTGGTGTTTTTTTGACACTCCTTTTACAACATAGTACATTTTTAGGTTTCATGATAAAGTAAATTTATCTTTTATGACAAATTATCTTTAAGGTTTTATGACATAGTTATAGTTGCTACATGTTTTTGGTATATGTGCGGCTAGTAAATATTAGTTACCTTTAAATTCTCATGGTAATACATTGAAATTTTATTTTAAATTCATTCGAACTTGGATTATGTATAAAGTGGAATCAATAGTGTCACAACTCAATTTTTCGGCGTTTCGTGAGTTGTGACCCGACTGATTTCATAGATAATTCATGGTCAGAGTTTAATACTTATTTTCTTGTCATATATTTGCACCGGAAATTTAGTTTTGCATATTTGCATTTTTTTAATTTTTAATTAAAACTTTCATATTTAATTCATAATAAACCGGATTTATATAAACATATATTTACACCTCATTTGTTTTTTTTTTTGATTTATAAGAAACTTGAAGGTATAACTTTAAAAACTCCATAGTCTCACCACAAAATCTTATTTAAGGCATAATAGACCTTAAATCTCTAACTTTGTTTTGCCTTCATTTGTCATTATCACTTGAAAAGTTTTGTAAAATCAAACGTCAGCATATTGTTGGCGAATACGTCTAACCGATTTGATATTATGCATAGCATATTAGGGTCCTTTAACTATAATTATTATTGGCAATAATATTCATTTATCAATCTATTTCACTGATCGATACCTATTTATATCGTCACCGGTCAGGAACAACAATGAAGTGTGTATGATAATCATTTCTTCCACCCCACTTCACTAGCCACTTATGAGAATTTCACTCATAAACATACAATTTGCAAATCATACGTGTACATACGACCTATATGTTGGTCCTAATATTCCTATATACGTTAAAGTTTAAGATGCAATGGTTAAAAACTTATAATTGAATACAAGTTAAACACATTCATCTTTAGATTTAGTTGACTAATTGACAACTTATAACCTCAATTGAATAGGGCAACATATTTTGTAAATTTATATTTGTAATTACCTTGAAAGGATGATTCATTATGAGTTATTTATATTTTTGCTCATAAAATAAACCACAAGCTTAATACCCTTTTTTTGCACTTTGAGGGTTTGATCTTAAGGCCACTCGGAGTGGCAATCGGGAAGAGCACATGGTGGTTGTCACCGAACCGGGCCCGGTCGGGAACACCGCACCCTCGGTTTCGGCTCGGGGGAAAGTAGGGTTGGGTCACCGATTGAGGCCGGACGTGGGGGAAAGAAAAATTTGACCGTTGGAATATTAAAAATAAAAAAAAATTCAAACTTTATAAATATCACAATTTTTTACACTAAAATCACACCCTTTATCATTTTCTTGTTAGACTAAATAATTAAATGTGGCCCTTATGATTATTTAATTAAATAGATCAATTACCTAAATACCCCTAACAGATAGATAATTATTTGATGGACGTAATTATCCTTATTTATCCTAATTAGGGTTTCCCCTTGGGTGTATAAATAGAGGCTAATGGCTCCTAATGAAAGGTTACTCATTTCTAAACATCGACACTCGAATCTCCTCATTCTCTAAGAGATTCGTGAACCCCATAACCGAGCCACCTCTCTTCTAATCCATCCTAACCGTACACCCTAAACGGGAACCGATCGGATCGTCATCTCTCAGGAATCGTCTCAGGAATCATGTCTGGAATCAACAACGCATTCACTGGATTCAATGGTTTCATCTAATCCCTATTTCATTATTGTTTTCACGTTCATGTTTAAATCTAAATCAAAGGAATCGATCCAACATGTGGCATCAGAGAGATATGTTGTTTAATCGATTCCTAATCGCGAAATTGATTCAAAATCCAAAAACGTTTTACAAAAACGAGTATGAACAGTGGGTCGTTTTTCGAAAAACCTTAAAACTGGTTCGTTTTTCGTAAAAACGTGAATCTGGTGCGTTTTTCGTAAACCTAAAAATTTTCGGACTTAAACGTATTCGAAATTAATGTACACGTTTTAAGTGTACTCGAATTTGATGTACTCGAAATTTTAGAGTACTCGAAATTTGAGTATTCGAAATTTAACTTACTCGAAATTACCTCTAAACTTAGTGTACTCGAAATTTTGGAGTTCACAAAATTTTAGTGTACTCGAAATTTTAAGTTCACGAAAATTTAAGAGTACTCGAAATTCTGAAGTTCACGAAATAAGGTACTCGAAAAACTGTACTCGAAAATCTAACAGTACTCGAAATCTAAGCGTACTCGAAAATTTGAAAGTACTCGAAATTTTCGAGTATATAACCATTTTCGAGTACATAACCATTTTCGAGTACATAACCATTTTCGAGTACATAACTATTTTCGAATACATAACTATTTTCGAGAACATTACTAACTTCGTAATACGAACAAAATCTGCTTAAACTCAGTAACAAGTGTTTCACTTCTGCCCAAAGGTGATGTGTTACATCTCATTATTTGAGTCTTATTAAGCATTGTCACGTAACAAGTGAATATTCTTATTTAATGCTCATATAATTTTGCCTTAAAATATATATGTTACATTTTCTGGCCAAAGCTGATGTGTTACATATATGTTTGCAAACTCAAATAATTTGATAATACTTTGCTTAAACTTTCAATAACAATTGAATGTCACTTCTGGCCAAAGCTGATGTGTTACATTTCCAAAGTTATTTAAGTATAAACTAAGCATTGTCACTTAGTGAGTATTATTAACCATTAAATATTCACGTGACCTCTCTTGCCTTAAAGCATAAATGTTTCATTTTCTGGCCAAAGCTGATGTGTTACATTTGTGTTTGCAAGCTTATATGTGCAAAGTGCTTAAATGTGTCATTTTCTGGGCAAAGCTGATATGATACATTCATGATGCGCATCATATTAAATTGTTCCTAATGCTTAGATAGTTAGTGATTAACCAAAGTGAAAGCTAGTTATTTAAGTAGAACCTAACCTAGTCTATTAATTTGATGTTATAGTAGACTCTTTATCACAGCTTCATTACTGTAATGGTCCTTATATATGCCTGCCTTAGATCTAAGTTACCCCATAGATCACTCTAAGTTCTTCTATAGCCTTAGTATATTACTCTTTCTCATCTAATATAATCCACTGCAAAATCCCAATATGGAAATTGAAACGCTTACTCTTGCGAACCATTCTTCTTGGAAGCATTACTGATGCTGACTTTTGACAAACCGGGTTTTGAGTTTTCACTCAGAGATGCGGACCCTCATTCCCTCACTGATAAAGCACTCTAAGGATAACATAGTGCATGAGAAAAGGAAGAAGATTAGTCAAATGTCTCTAATACTCTTCAAAACACCATTAGTCAAATCATCAAGGGAGCCGTTCGAGATTCAATCAATGCTAAGAGCTTTCTGACTTATTTGGAGGAGCAATTCAAAGGGATCTCTAAATAGCATGCTAACATTCTAATTTAGAAATTGGTAGCTACAAAGTATGACAGGATTAACAGCATTCATAAGCACCTCATAACAATGAACTACATGGCCCGTCAATTTGAGGGATTATGCATAGAGTTCAGAGACGGTTTCCTAACCGCTTCATTATGATTTTCTTCTTGCACCTTATTTAGCATTTAAAATCAACTACAACACTCAGAAAGATAAATGGATGCTAAAGGAGTTGATTGCTATGTGCGTAAAAGAGGAAGAACTTCAGAAGTTGTAGAAACCTAATGTTGCTAACCTCATTGCTGCAAATTCGAAGAAAAGGAAGAACAGTTTCCCTAATAAGAAAGTTTCTAAGGTCTCTAAATCCAATGCAAGTACTTCTTCCAGCTCTAACAACTCCATTGGCAAGTCTTACTATAAGTTCTACCTAAAGGTTGAACATTAACAGAAAGATTGCCCTGAATTTAAGGAGTAGCTGGCTAAAAGAGATAATCATCCTAATATGATATTTGAGTCCTTTAATGTTCCAACTAACATATGATAATTTGACTCTAGTTCTATGGTTCTTGTAACCAACTTAACTCAAGGATTCCTTACAATCTAGAAGAAGAAAAAGTACCAAAGAATCTTTAAGCTTGAGAATACAAAAGAACTATTTGTTATTGGCATGAGAACCTTACATTAATAATAAAAATCGTTTATATATAAAACTTTATGATACCTTATATCTTTCGAGATTACTCGGAATCTTGTATCATTACCAAAGTTATACATGGATGGTTTTTATGTTTCTCATGATAATAGCAAACTTATTATTATTTCTAAATTCTCAAGTATTTGGTACTAATTTTCTGGATAGTGATCTCTATAAGCTAGAACTAGATGATAATTTCATTAACTCTTTGTTGTCATATAATATCAATGAGAACTCGACAAAGACTAAACGAAAAATAAGACTTAGAAACCTCATCCATGTTGTGGCATTAACTTTTATGCCACATTTCACGTGATCACTTTTCGCAAATTGTGAAGGATGACGTTTTACCTCTATCGTTTTCATCTATTTTGGAACAAATGATAAATGCCTCAAAGGTAAAAAGACAATAGCAACTAAGAAAGTTGTCACTAAGGGTTCTAATTTATTAAACTCATAAGTGACACTTACACCATTGCTATAATAATTGGACATACTTCATTTATCAGTTTACTGATGATTATTCTCATTCCATGTACTTGTATCTCATCAAGGATAAATCTGAATCACTTACAATTTTAAAGATTCTAACTAAAGTTGAAAACAACTTGATCTTTAACTAAATTTTGTGAGATCAGATAGAGGAGGCAAATACTTTGGCAAACATACTGGTATGTTCAGGTTTTCGGTTGATTTTATAAACTTAGTAACACCCAAACCCTTATGAACATAGCACACAGTATTTAGCCAACTCAAACTCGCCCTAATTCCTCTGGATCAAGGAATTAAAGACAATTTTCTTTCTTAATTTGTCCCTAAAGTTATTATGAATTATGGACAAGAAGGAATCTAAGTCTAAGATAAACTTTATAATCTTTTCTTAAAAGAAGCTTGACATGAAACAGTAAGTTGTCACTTCAAAAGATTATAGATTTTATTATTCTTCCTATGTCACTCATATTGTAGAAACCAAGCATGCTGATTTCCTTGAGAATTCTAAGGTCAGTGGGAGCAGTGAAAATCCTAATTTTGATTTGCAAGAAGTACAAGAAGCGGGGGGAGACACTCGTCGACTAATTTGACTCCGATTATTCTTCTTGTACACATGCTACTCCGAACGTCACTGCACCAACTCCGACACACTCATAACTTTAAACGACTCTGATTATCCAAGAATGAAGGCACATTAAACGACTAACATCAATACAATACCAATACTGCTAAACCCACTAATATATTCAGGAGGTCATCTAGGCCTAAAACGCCTACTAACTATGATGCTTATGTAACCTACCTGACTAAAACTGAAATGGATGCTAGAAGGTTTACAGATCCTATCTCTTGTCATGAAATCATTAACAATGTTCAATCTTCTGATTGTTTTAAACGGTTTCACTTAAAAGAGAGAACCAACTTTCAAGAGACCTTCTCATTTTGTCTCTTAAAAAGAAATTCCTTAAGGATCATAATGACCCTCGTAGCTCATTATAATTTAGAGATACATTAGATGGACATCAAAACCTCTTTCATTAATGGCAAGCTAAAGAAATCCATATATGGGTTAAAACAAGTCTTACATCACTGGTATCTAAAGTTTTGATTAAGTCATAAAGAGACATAGTTTCCTAAAGAATCTACTGGATCAATGCACCTACCTTATAATGAGTGGGAGCCTTAAGATGAGTGGGAGCAACTTTACTTTACTTGTCCTTCATGAAGATGACATTCTTTTGACAAGTAATAGCATTAAAAATGTTGCATGAGTCGAAGCGCTTACTTTCGCCTTATTTCGACACCAGGGAACTTGGAGTAGCCTCTTACTTTATTGGCATAAAAGTACACCGAGATAAATTAAGGATATCATGGATTTACCTCAAAGGGCCTACCTTAACCATGTCCTCAACCCATTATAACATGCATCAAGCTCTCTCTCTAACTCTAAAGGTTAAAAATAAACAAATGAGAATGATACCTTATGCATTATTAGTCATGAGCCTTATGTATGCTCAAGTCTGTACATGTCCAGATATCGCTTATACTATTGAAACACTAGGCCCTTATCAAACTAATTCTGGCCTAGATTGCTGAAAAGCAACTAAGAAGGGATTTCGATATCCTCAAGGGACGAAAGACTATAAACTGACTTATAAAAGAAGTGATAGTTTAGAAGTGTTATTTTATATTCTTCTCATCCTAACTTTGCTAAAATACAAAGATGATAAGAAATCCACTTCAGGGTAGATCCTTATGTTAGCAGGCATACTTACCTCATAAAAGAGTCATAATCAGCAGTTTACAACAACCTAAATGGCCATAGAATGTTGCTAAGAAACCTTATCGCTGGACTCAAATAGTTAACTCAAACTATTGACCATTTGAAGCTTTAATGTGATAACTTAATTGCCCTTATTTTATCGAACAGTAACAGTTCGATTGGCACTAAATTGTATCTCAATACAAAGTTCATTGAGGAAACTAACCTTTGTATAGAGCACATATATTATGCTTTTGGATCCAATAATTAAAGGTCTCTCACCTAAGTATTCGAAGAACTTGTTTCGAAAGTGAGCTTATCTAAAGACCTTATAGCATAATTAAAAATTTCCTCACTTATTTGATTTGTTTGTCTCTAAATATATGTTTACGCATGCCTAATGACATATAGACACTAACAACACAAATCATTCGTTAAAGGGCTTACTTGTTAATTGATCCTAACGTAAGTTTTTAAATTTGTATTGTAGTATGATTAATGGGGGTCTTGAATTGAATAACTGATTCAATGACTGTATTTCTCTGCTATAATTACAATTTAGAACTAAAATGAGTATTATCAATCTGCAGACATACTTAATGCTCATAATAAATAATCACTTGGCCAAGTGGGAGAATGTTAGACTAAATAATTAAATGTGGCCCTTATGATTATTTAATTAAATAGATCAATTACCTAAATACCCCTAACAGATAGATAATTATTTGATGGACGTAATTATCCTTATTTATCCTAATTAGGGTTTCCCCTTGGGTGTATAAATAGAGGCTAATGGCTCCTAATGAAAGGTTACTCATTTCTAAACATCGACACTCGAATCTCCTCATTCTCTAAGAGATTCGTGAACCCCATAACCGAGCCACCTCTCTTCTAATCCATCCTAACCGTACACCCTAAACGGGAACCGATCGGATCGTCATCTCTCAGGAATCGTCTCAGGAATCATGTCTGGAATCAACAACGCATTCACTGGATTCACAGGTTTCATCTAATCCCTATTTCATTATTGTTTTCACGTTTATGTTTAAATCTAAATCAAAGGAATCGATCCAACATTTCTTCCTTCATTTTACAATCAAATTTTATAAACTTAAAACAAATGGATCCGTTTACGTTTGAGCTTCCACCATTTAATTTTTTTGGTTTTATTCTCTTTTTTTTGTTGTACTCTCTTTTTATTTTTAAATTAATGATTTTTTTTATTTTATTATTATTATTTATTGTTAAAATAATTAATTAAAATAAGATTTGAAAATAGGAAAAAAATGGGACGACACCATGCAAAGTGGGGAAAAATGATGTGACGCTGATGTGACAATGAGAAAAAAGTGGGGAAAAGTGAGACGACTCCGAGTGGCCTAACCCTATCTTTATAACTGAATTTTAAACGAAAACTTAAAATTTAAACATTGAAGTACATACCTAATTACGTATTGACTAGTTAACCTAAAGAAACTGTAGAACGACTCGTACGAACGAATTTAGTTTAATACTCCTTTATTTGATTTCCCTTAAAATATTAATTAGAAAGAAGATATGTATATATAGAAAGTTAGAGAGTATACAAGATAAAGTATTTTAAAACGATGTTTAATTATTTTTACTGACTACCAAATACCGACTATTTTAATAATAATCTCCTTCGTTTGTTGGTTGTTTAAAAATTTTAAAAAATATAAGTGTAATAATTATTCATATTTATCTAATAAATGAGATTATAATTCAAATAATCGTTTCTATTAATCTATTATTATATTTTTGAGTAATAATACTTTAATTATAAACTAATGTATTTTATTTATATTTATAAAATGAAATGTTACGAATAGAATTTAAGTAGTTAAAATATATTCGACTTCCATTGGTAGTTTTTGGCGTTAGTAGACAGTAATTAATATTTCGTTATGACAAAATAAAAATAAAAATACGTTTTGATACAAGTTGGAATGCGTAGATAATATTTTTCTCTAGTTTATTTTTTTTCCTTTTACTTTTGTATTTCATTTACTTTTATTTCTTCAACATTTTTCTTCTAATAATCTTTTTAAATTTATTAATTAGTTAATCAATTTATCTACTTTTAAAAATACAATTTTTTTAAATTAAATTACGGTTTTAACCATGTGATTTAAATATTTTAATTATTTAAACCTATATAAACAACTAATGATTCAGCCCTTGTGAACCAAAACCATATGTAACAAAACCGTAATTTTTTTTAGCTTATTATATATATTTTTGTTTGTTTTGTTTATTTAATAAGTTTTCTCATTATTATATGTATTAATTTGCAAATTTACTCTCCCTCACAAAAACACTATTCCCTTTTAACTTCTTGTAATCCATCATGTACAAGTTACTAAAGCACATATCTATATATACATTATACATATATTATTATAGATATTTATAGATCTTATGTGTTTGGAGAAAAAGACAAATCATCCCTCACAAAAACATTATCCCCCCTTTAACTCTTTGTTAGGGGTGTTCATCGGTTCGGTTAATGGTTTATTAGGCTTATTCGGTTCGGTTTAATCAGTTTTTAAATTTTTCCCCCTAACCGTTAACCAAACCGAATTTGGGAAATGGTTATCCAAACCGAATTGAATTCGGTTCGGTTTCAGTTATAACCGAACAACCGAATTGAATTCGGTTCGGTTTCAGTTATAACCGAACAACCGAATTCAACCGAACTAACCGATTAAAAACCAAATAAACCGGTTAAAAACCGAATAAACTAAACCGAATAAACCGAATTCAACTTTATATTATTAAAAAAATAATAAATTTAATTATGAATTCGGTTTAATCGGTTAACTGAATAAACCGAATTCAAAAAAAATCTAAAACCGAGCCAATGTAAAACATGCAGCTTGATAGAGAAATTTAAACCAAAAGGAACACAATTACAAAATCATGTATACTTAACAAAAGAAATTCAATCTAAAATTGGACACTAAGTAATTCAACTTTATATAAACTTACATGTACATGTCTAACATATTTAACCTTTATACAACTTTATATAAATTACATATATAACACTCCCCGACGCAACGTACGGGTCCTTACAACTAGTTTATTATTATACTTTAATTTAATTAAAGTATTATAATTTTTCATCATTTCAGTAAATTGATATGATGATCTATTTTTGAAAACCTTCGATGAAAGTATGAAACACCTCTTATGCCAAAAAGAAGCCCAATTCAACCCCCTCTATATCGCCTGTTAAATTCCCGCGTTTCTTACATACAGCTACAAAACCCTAGATTATAAACCCACCAAATCAGTCGTTCCCAATTCAGATTATAATCAATATACCTGTTCAACACATCAATTCCATCGAAAACATGCCGCAATCGAATCAATCAGATTCAGAAACCGACGCAGCAATCTCTGACACGCCACAGAAAAAAGGGAACAGGGGATCAGAGAAAATGACAGAGTACGAGAAACAGAGATTGAAAAGAATCGAAGAGAACAAAGCGAGAATGAAAGCAATGGGTTTGGATAAAATGGCGTCTTTGTTTATGGGTTCGATTCCGATTTCACAAAAACAGAAGAGAAAAGGCAAAAAGAAGGTCAGTTTGAAAGACGATGAAGAGTATGAGCCGTCTGCTGTGGATGAGGAATCGAGTTCTTCTAGCGGATCGGACAATGAAGATGAATTATGTGCATCTCGAACTAAGGTAACTGTTACATTTGGGTGTTTTGAATTTTGCAGGAAAACAGTTAAAAGACCCCGAATTTTTAACTGAAGAATGAAGATTTTTATAGAAGTAGTGTATTGGATATTGTATCATATGAATGACTAACTATGATGATAAAGTTTTACGTTTTGTAATGCATAAGTCTGGCCTAAAATTATTGGAGTGATCTTTGCGCTCAGCTAATGAGGTAATAACCGAGGCGCGTCAATTGCTGGTTGACAATTCTTGGAGTGTAACTAAGGGAAAATGGCTTACTATGCCATTCAAACTGAGTGCAACCCAAATGGTTAGCCAACAAAGCATGGAGCAATTCGAGTTCATACTGCTCTAAGGCACTAAGCTAGCGGTAGAGTCATGCGATGATTGGATGCGTGTTTTGAAAGTGATTATTGCCACTTGAGCAATCAAAATATGATTAATCAGTGGATTAAAAGCAGTAGGTAGTTACTAATTAGGTATATTACATGTATTTGAATAATGAGTTTCCAAGAACTCATTCAAGGCACTCACTTCCAGCATGCATCCTAGCACCACTGCAACAGCTAAAGATTTCAAATAAGTTAATATTCTTATTAAAAGAGCATTATAGTTGCACATAGGAAGCAAATATGTTTGCTTTTCTTTTACATGTTGATTGTTCGTCTATGCACCTAGTTCTTGCTAAGTAAAGGCATAATAGCTTCTTTTTTTTTTTATGAAAAGAGAACCATACCCGTTCAAAAAGTCGATCTCTGTTATGGTAATGATCAGTAGTATGAACTTGTTTGCAGCCAAAACTGAAAAAATCAACACCTAGCAAGAAAATTTCAAAGCTTTCGGGCATCTCACATTTTGTGGATGATGATGAAGCTTTAATGAAGGTAATTTTCGTTTATTTGCGTGAACTTGTGGTTCTTGTTTGCCTAAAGATTTATAACTAAATAGGAAACCGTATTAATGCAGGCCATTGCTCTTTCTCTACAAGATTCACAAGGATTTTTGGATGTGGAAAACAAAATGCCTCCTCAAAGATCTGATGCAAATGCATCAAATGTCGAAAATTTCAAAAAAAAGCAGAGTGTACATAAGGATGACTCTGGGAAACATAAGAGGAAAAACATGGTAGTTCCTTTTTACTAGATCCATGTTCATTTTCTTTCTGGCTACTTCTAGCTTTCTAGGCCCATGAAATTTGCAGTCTCTGGTTTGATTATAGTTCAAGTAAAAGTCCTGAACAATTTGTGAGACAACAAAATGAGAAATAGCTGGATAACATGTCAAAACAGGTCGAATGGCCCATCAAGTTTTTTTTTTTTATTATTATTTTTTTCCTTTTAAAATTGTTTATCTAATGTGATTATGAAATGTTTGGTAAAGTGATTTACAGGATGTAAGCATTTGAATACACTTTGGGCAACTTTTAACTTGTTTCTTATTCTACTAGGTTATTAAAATTTTCTCATCTTATCTGTTGGTGATAAAAAATAATAAGTTAAACAGAAATCGACTCCATTGTAGTCATGTGGGCCAAAACTTTCACTTCTTAACTACTTTTTAAAAAATTTCTGGTATAATATGCCCTTTCCTAGAGATAAATAGAGGTTTACAATGACTAGGATTCATCGTGATGAACGTCTGCATATAGATAATTTAAACATCAAATCCTTGGAAGTTGGAACAAGGGAAAATACTGAAGTTTCCAACATGTATTTACTTTTATGCCAACATATTCTGCATGCTGTTTAATTTCTTTGATTTGATTATGGTAACCAGTACACCAGTCGAGTGCAAATGACCGAGGATGAGTTGATATTACACTTCTTTCAGTTTGATGGTAAATTTTCAAGCTAGCTTTTACTGTTTTAGTCTTCCTCTAAAAGAAGAAATTTATAATTAGAGTTTCAATTGTTCATTCTCAGCTAATCTGTTGAAATTCTTGGAACAAATGATAAAGCTACTGCATTTACCATCTTTTTTTAATTTGCAAAAAAGGGTCTTTTAGTCTTTTAAAGATCAAGTTGTTCACCTTGTATCTTTTCATATACAACTATACAACTTCTTGCCCTTGAAAGAATTGCTAAATGAATGCTTGTTACGGCAGAAGCAGGCAAAGGGGGGATAAATTTACGCGACTTGCAGAGAGTAGCAGCTTTACATGATTTTACATGGAAAGACGATGAGATGGAGCATATGATTCATTTCTTTGATAGTAATGGAGATGGGAAGGTTAGCACTTCATCATACTTTATTCATGTTATTATAAAAACATCTTTGCCATTTTATAAACCTTTATGTTCCTGGTTTTGTGTTTTCATTAATGTCTCATTGGCAGCTGAGTCTTGAGGATTTCACTAAGATTGTTGAGCGGTGCAAAATGAGACCCAGTGGTGCAGTATGAGACGGCGTTTTGGAAATGCAGAACGGGGATTCGATGGTGTCATGATTGAGTGATGTGATACAAAGCTTTCCTCTTATATATATGTGTGTGTGTTTGTTTATGTATGTATCTTTTAGTTTTCTAAGAAATAAACCAGGTTTTGTACAAACCTTGGAAGTGAGACTTCACAATTTTGTTGTGTTATAAAGGTAACTCTGGAGGATTTCACTAAGATTGTTGAGCGTTGGCCCAAATAAAAGAACTGTACGGCCCGAACTAATTTTATTTTTTCAAAAAATTCATTCACTAGCACGACTAACAACTATTAAACTTAAACTTTGATAATGTTTATTACGTTTGCAATAAAATGTTACATTAGTAGATATCTATAACGGGAAAATAGTTTGAGCACCTCGATTCCGTCCCGTATAGATCTGTACGACCCGTATATACTTACGGTCGTTCAACATATACTGGTCATAATCTACGATCGTCCAACCGTATACGGCCTGCACTGAAATTGTCTCCAAATCCAGATGAACCTAGATTGGTTCGTTTCAAATTCAATCGAAAAAATGATTGTGAGCCTTGGAATTGTTAGGACATTCTTGCTGTTTCAAATTTCTCAGCTCAAACATTTACAACTAAATACAAGTTTCAAAGTGCTCAGCTCAAACCTTTACGACTAAAATACCAATTGTTAGGACATTCTTATATAGTGTTTTACAATAACATAAAACATTGTTTTTCACACACGTTAATTGCGTACCACGTTTAAAAATCTACAAGCCAAAACATAACACGTTGTTGTCCCAGATTACCGTCACAAAAGTAATACAGCCCGTACAACCTGTACGGACCGTATATGAGGTGTAAATTAAAAAGTTGAGTGAATCCTATATTATCCTTGGATAAAGCCGGCACTGATAGAGTGATAAGTAGATAGAAGCATCAGTAAAATGGTTCTGTTAGGCTCGGTTTATCAAAGTTTTCGTTGATTAAAATTGAGCTTTTCGTCTTTCTATGCAAAGTTTCTAAAGAAAAGGTTTGAAAAAATTGATAGGTGTTGTATACAACTCATAGTATTGTGAATTGTGATCCTCTCCATCAGATTCTCGGAGAACATTCGGAACCAGAAAGCAAAAATGGCCCAATCGCATCATTTGCCAGCAATTGTTAGTAATCTTCCAAATATACGCTCTAATACCCACTCCAATTATATGCGAATGTGTTTTCCAAAGATTAGGGCAGAAACTTCGTTTCAAGAACACCCTTTCCCGCCAAACGCCATGCGAAGAAAGCTCGATTCGAGTTGGATGGGTGGGTTCAGTCTAGGAATCGATCTGGGTTTGTCTCGAACTGGGCTTGCTATCAGTAAGGGCTTCTCAATTCGTCCACTCAAGGTTTGTTCTTCACATCTCGATTAACGTCAGTTTTGCGAGTCTGATTAATGCGCCATTTTCGTAACTAATTTCTATCAAATTCAAGCGTTTCTAGCTTTCGATTTGATTGATCACATTTGTTTAGGTATTGGAATTAAGGGGGCAAAAGCTTGAACTGAGTCTGATTGAAATTGCTCAAGAACAGGTTTGTTGTTCTCTATAACAGTTGGGGCTTGGTGATTGAAGTTCTAAATCTCTTAATTTTTGTTATCGAGATTGATTTGTGCATGTTAAGATGTTCAAGGCACGGAGGTAGTTATTGATGACCTTTTGTTTTGGATCAAACAGCCTTGATCAACTTTGATTCAAAGAATTGACTCATTTGACTTTCAAAAGTCAAATGCTGACTTAAAGTCAAATGCTGACTTTTTTCTGCTATTTGGAGATAAACTTACTAAGAGTGTCAAAACTTAAATATTTGAGTTTGCACAATAATTTTAAATTGAACATAACTGGTATTCTTTTTGGAATTAATAATATCCACAACCTTCATTCTGGATTGTTTATAGTGTCTTCATGAAGTTCATGTTTGAGCTCTAATGGTCAATGAGTACTTTTTACCTATGAATTTGATGAGAGCTATTAGTAGCACTAGCCACTAGGTAGTTGAAAGTGCTAGGTGCAATCAAGGTGCAAGGGGTGAGCATGCCTCCTAACCGCAAGGTGCTTAAAAAAACAGGGTCTTTGTAAGCAATGCAAACATTATAAAATGTTGTTTTTAGGATTTTAATCATGTTTTGGGGCGGTTCCAGGCCGTTTGAAATGTTTTAGACCAGTTTTGGCTGTTTTAAACTTGCTTAAACCTGTTTTTTTAATGGAATTTGGCCAGAATCCTCGCCTGAACTTCTTGATGGATGCAAGGCATTGCCTTCCTGGGCTTCTAAGCAAGCACCTGTGAGTCTGTGACTACATAGGTTATTACCAATGTGTAGCTAACCTAGATACCAATCTTGCATCTTTGCTGTAATTCTTCAATTGCTGAAAACCCTAGGCACCTCTTATCCTCTGTCAATCGCTGAGTGGTAAAAGCGATGCATGTATTCATGAAACCTCTGAAAAAATGAAACTGTATAATGAAACTGAGATTTGGTTAGAGAATATAAAATGAAACTGTATAATACATGTTTTTTGTGCCCTTGCTAACCTATATGGCTATATAAAAAGAATTTAGAATTGTTAGCTAAAAGCCCCTGTTTGTTTGTGCATACTTTGTAAATAGGAGGTCGATGAGTTTATTGTTGGGCTGCCCATTTCATCAAATGGAAAAGAGACACCACAATCCAATAAAGTTCGTAGTGTTGCTGGCAGGATCGCCATTCGGGCTGCAGAGAGGTATAGTTTTACTAATTTTATTGTTTTAAGTCCTACAAAAGGAGTTCATTTTCTTCTTTTTATTTGCAAATTCAAATTATTTACTTTTCATATCGTAAGTTGACAGATTTTTGCTGGTTTAATCTCAACAATTTATTATATTCTTGTTTATTTGATGGAATGCAGTCATGTATCATTGAAGAAAGTAAATATATATTTTTTTGTTTGAAATGAAGAAGTTTGACCTTTAAAAGTCAAATGCAGGTCCTTTTAGATATCTGACACCGTTTTTCTGATTCAAACTTGACCCTTTTCTTAGATATCTGACACCGTTTTTCTGATTCAAACTTGACCCTTTTCTTGACTAGTCTTTTGATACATTTTTGTTCAATTTGAATTCATTTTATTGTATGAATGTAGGGGTTGGAGAGTATACCTGCAAGATGAACACGGAACATCCACGGACGCGTTGAACCGTATGATTAACATGTATACTTTTTTTTTTCCCTTGATCTAACATTATTTGCTTATATCCATTGTCTTTGCTCGGATGCGTACTTTATTTAATGCATTTCAGCATTAAGTTAGAAAAAAAGGTCTCATTCCTTTTATGGATGCTTGATGTGCCTATGCCGAAAGCTCAATATCTCTCATCAGAAATGACAGAGGTGCCAATATGAGCAGGTTGGGTAACAGTCAACATGATTTGTTTTTTGTACGGGTTGAAACAGAATGGGCCTGGAACACTTTGCAACCTTTAAGAAACGAAATGGGCTGGTTGAAGGTTGATTTGTTTAATAAATGAATAATATTTCAGGGGCCTCAGCAAATCTGCTCGCAAACAAAATCTTGATGCTTATGCTGCCATGGTAAGACAATCTTTTTCTTTTTTTTTTTGTTCTTATTTTCAAACTACAAAATTTAAAAAGTAAACGGGTTGTAATTGTGTCTAATCTGCATAATGTTTTTGCAAATTGCAGATGGTGCTGGAGAGGTATTTCTCAGAACATGGAAAAGGAACCAAAATGGTTTTGCCAAAGCAATTAGACCTCCAAGAAAAGCTTCGGAAAGGTCCACCATCAGACGACTTATAAGTAGATGTCGCAAAATGGGGAGGTCAACGGGCCAAAACATGTAGATATCAGAACTTGTCAAAATACGATATGGTCCGACTAACAAACTTTTTTTCCCCTTGATTTTTACTAATAATTCATGTTTTAAATAAGCCCAAGAAAACTTCATTATTAAAATGAATCTTAACTTAAAATAAAACCATTTAGAAGGTTTTGAATTTCACTCATCTCACCAATGATAGTGAAATTGCAATCCAAGTCAACAAGGCTTCGCGTTCTTGACTTGTGTGTCCTACGTTTGTGATGATGGGACCGACAGCATGAAGTGGGTTAAACACCCCTGCACTAAGATGCGCGTTTGTTCATTGTGATGGCGCCATGCTTTGGTGATTAAAGAAAACATGAAAGCTCTGCTTCTGTGAAGAACCGCTTTAAGCCAGAATGATGCTATGCATGCCATGATTCTTGATGTTGTATTTTGAGCTTATTTTGTCTGACATATTTCTATGCATGTAAACAAAAGTACATGTTTTCTTTTTATTTCAATTGCAGAAAAACGTTCATTTTTATTTCAGTTGAAGTATGAATGTGGTTGACTTTTCTGCACTTGATTATCCACATACATTAAGGCCGAGTACGTGGGTGCACACGGTGCTTAACTTAGCTGTCATTTTGCATAGGGACTGGGGAGGACTTAGCTTCTGCTTTGCACAGAGGCCAGGGAGGGATCGGATTGCTTCGCGCTCTAATGTATGTGGTCTTACCTTACACACATGTGCAAAAGACTATTTTTCACGGCCTGAACTTATTCCTCTCGGCTAATCAGGTATTGGGGGACCTGAGGGATTATCACATTAGTGGGTTCCCACGGTCATTAAAAAAAATAAAAATAAAGACTAGCCCCCTCATGCCACCAAAAGAGTCTTGGCACATATCTTTTACGTATTTTTTCCTTCGAGGGTATGAGCCTTTTGTATGCTTCACGGATGTGATATGGTCTAATTGGCCCGGTCTCCTTCCCTAGTCATCACTGTCCTTGCTGCAAGCCTGCAACACCACGTGTATATTATGCTCATAAAAATTCACTCACTTAACAACTCTAATATTATGTGTTTGGATGTGTGCAAGTGCACGCGATTGACACTCTATAATGCTGCATAAATGCATAATAACCATATTCAGAACTGTTACTACAACCAAATCCGGGTCGGCCTTGAGTTAGGCTAAGCCGTGTCTTGTTATCCCAAACATGGATCTAAACTGCAACATAAAATATATATGTTAGAGGGCCCAAGGGGATGTATAAGAGATTGGAGAGTTGTGGTTGCCAAGGTTGGCAAGAAGGAATGTATGGTAGTGTTATTCTAATAGTTCTAGGGATATAATCTTGCTGAGGTCTGTCCAAGGAGTTCATGTTTATATAAACAAACATAGCAGGCAACGAGAAAACAACAACAACCTTACCCAGTATATTCCCACTTTTCAGTAGGGTCTGGGAGGGAAGGATATATACAAACCTTACCCCTATCCTAATTGGGATAAAGAGGCTGCTCCGAAAGAGTCCCCGGCTATATTAGGCAACGAGAAAGAGAGATAAAACTATGTGTAGAGAGAGAGAGAGAGTATTAAGGTGCCAAGTGTTGTTCACTGCAAGATGGGGTCTTTCAAAGTGTGGGACTGCGTCTCTATGTATAGAGGGGAACATGCTTTACTTTACCTGGCTCGACCAAGTTTCTTAAACCGTGCTAAGGTTGACAAAGTCGATCTTTACATATAGAAAGACAAAGTTAGGCATGCTTGCCAACCTGCTATGGCATACCTACATCATCAAGAACCATAACACACACTAACAAAAAGAATGTTAGCCTGTTAGGTCCCATTTTGACTTGCAATCCGACTTAGTTTGCCCTTACATGTGTGTGGTTGCGTGCATGTGAGAAAGAGACCATGTTTATTGTGTGCTTTTTCTATCAAATATGATTGTGAAATGACGTATATTTTAAGGAAAGACAAACAATTGTGTTTCAATAGTTTATAAGATACTGATTTTTTTTTTTTTGGTATTTTAAGTTGTTTTGATAGTGTCGGCTTTGTTATTCCTACTATATACATGTTCTTCATATTAAATAAAAATTGTATATTTTTTTTGTATAAAATGCAT
Organism: Mikania micrantha; assembly: GCA_009363875.1. Taxonomy (NCBI): domain Eukaryota; kingdom Viridiplantae; phylum Streptophyta; class Magnoliopsida; order Asterales; family Asteraceae; genus Mikania; species Mikania micrantha. The sequence continues at coordinate 47,969,267 of CM018689.1, read as the reverse complement.
AAAATATAATTTTCTTATTATGACATGAAACTACCTGACTAACAGTCGGATATAAAACTACAAACTACTTTCAATTAGTTATCCAAAATCTACAAACATTCGATGAAGACCATGACATGCAATGAGATTACAACATAATTATTACAAGATTTTGCATTTATTTTTGACAAAATAGTAGCATTAAATTTGCAAAACAAAAGTGACAGTGAAAAATAAAGTATACATCATATAAACATTGATTTACTCCAAAAGATTTGAGGGTGATGCAACATATCCCTACAAAATCAAAATTACAACAGTAGATGGATCGAGTGGTATCCTCTTTATAAAAAAAAAAAAATACGCGCATGTTAAAAGGATGTATATAATTACAGTTTTTGGGTTATATATATATACTTGTTTTTCTTTAAAAAACTTAAAAAAAATAATAAATTATGGGTCATGAGATGATCCCACATCAGTTGTTGAACCAATTCCAACTTGCAACCATGAAGATGAGCTCCCACTGATGTTATTCATGTCTTTTAGTTCACTCAGTTTTGCCAATTTCAACTTACTGTCAGCTTCATCATCTTCCATTTTTGCTTCTGCAACTTCTTCTTTTTCATGGTTGTTGCTTGTCTTCTTATGATCATGATCTTGCTGACGATCTTCAGTTCTGTTTTGATCTTTCCCATCTCCATCCGTAACGTTTTCATGATTTGCATTCCATGAACGAAGGTTGATATCCGTTGAAACCTCGAAGCTCATTGGATACGGAGGATCTCTTCTTAATCCGGCGCCACCCTGTTCTGGCGCCGGCTGGTTAAGATCTAGTGCTTTTGATTTGTCGAGTATTCGCGATGGTAATGCCAAAGCGCGCCTATGGAGTTGCTCGATATGTTCATGGAAGTTAAACTTTGCTAGAGAAGAAGCATCTGACATGTTTGATGTAAGCCAATGACACCTCTTGTGTCCGCCTAGCGCTTGTCCGGATGCAAAAATTCGGTTACAAATCGAGCATTTGTGTACTTTAGATATTCGACGTGCTGATCCAACCAATTGTCCAGTGCTAGGACCTTGGTTGAATTGGTAGCTCGAGATTGGTTTTGGCGATGGCAAAAACTCGTCGTGCGTGATGACATCATCGTCACCTATGTTATCATCGGATTGGTCATTTCGTGCTGCAAAACAACCTTTTACTTTCTTATGACTTGCCCTATGACCACCCAATGCTTGATGTGAAGTGAAAACCTTTTTGCATGCTTTGCATGCAAACATGCCTTTAGGGGTTGTGACTACACCTTTGGCTTTATAGTCTAAAGGTGGTGGTGGTCTTGTGAAAGGTGGTGAAAACGCCGCCAGCGAAACCATAGGGTTCCGTCGTTGCTCCTCTCTGCTCGGGGAGGTGCACGAGTCTTCCAAGTCTGTTTCTGCTGGATCAACACGTGCATTCGACAACTCCATTAAGCATTTTGCTAGGGCTAAATCTTCATCTTCACTTGATGGACAATTTGAATTAAAGCTACCAACTTTAGCCCTTAAAGATCTCTTTCTTTTCGACCACCCGCTAGATTGACAATCTCTCTGGCCACCATGACTTTCATCATCATACCCATCATCCTCATCCGCCTCAGACTCCGGTGACGACACAAGAGACTCACCATCGTCCGAGCTACATTTCCGATGCTCAAGAAACGATTTCCACGACAAGAATTCTTTCCCACAATTCTCACAAACCCGACAACTCTTTAACCGATTAGGGTTTGTTCTTAATGCATACATTCTTTTATTTCCTTGCTTATCTTCCCAATCACTCGCCATATCTTCATCATCAAGATTTCCTGTATCATCGCCGATACCATGAGCTCTCATGTGGCCACCTAATGCTCTTCCACACATGAAACCCTTCTTACATATTCTACAAAAATGCTTGAAATTGGTGGGTTGATCATCCATGAAGATGGAATGATGTTTAGGGCTAGAAAGGTGGGGAAAACATGAGGAAAAAAAATAAAAAATAAAAGGGGATATGATTGAAGTGAACAAAGGAATTGAGGGTGGAGTTATGTTCTTGTAGTTGAAGTTATTGTAAAGTTGTACGGTGAAAAGAATGTTGGTCCTGGTTTTTAGTAAGAGTAATTGATGGTTTAATTTGTGGTATGAGAAAATGAAGTGTGAGTTGAGTGTGTTTGTGGGAGACAAATGGAAGGATGGTATGATATTGAGACTTTTTCAACCGGCCATACAATTTTAGAGTGCTAGTAATGTTATCCTAAAGCATTTCCAAAATAATCTATGCATGCATGAGCACCATTCAAATCTGTTTATTCATATTTTACAAGTACAATTTATTATATATATATATATATATATATATATATATATATATATATATATGTGTGTGTATGTGGAGAAAGGTTCAAAAAAAACTTTTTATTTTGAAGAAACCAAGAAAACTTGTATTAATCAATAAATTTTTAAATTTGTTTTTTTCATAATTTTTAGTTAGAAGGTACTTTTTTAAATAAAGATATGTATATCACGTCGTTATGTATATGTAACTCAAAAAATTTCGTATGTAATATATAAAGTTACATATACATATACATATATATAACTCTTATATATGAAGTATAATTTAGAGTTTAGACATATGTAATAATATTAAATACATATTTTTTTTATTTTTTTATTTCTTTACATTTTTACGTTATAATATAAAGATATAAAAAAATAAAAAATGAAAAAAAATTCTATTGGTAATGATTGTGGTTAGTTTTTTAAAAATGAATGTTTTCTTAGGATCCTCTCTTATGTATGTGTGGTGTGTGTGTGTATATAATACAAAGGAGGGGATAAATGGTAACTATAAATGATTTTAAAATTTTAAGTAATATAACTTTTAAAACATATGCTAACTTATAAAAGATAATAATAATAACAATAATAATAATAATAATAATAATAATAAGGTTTGATTATACTTTTTATATAATTGAGAAATAGTAGTAGACACATTTTGACCACTTTAATTCTAATTTAATTGAATTTTTAATTTTACTAGTAAAATAAACTGCATCCATTGAATTTAATTTATTAGAAAATTATTATAATTGTTGTTGTTTTGTTATTATATACTTTATCTATTTGCGACACAAGAGTATTTTTTGTGTAATAAAGACAAATATTTTTTTATATGTATTTGGTTATTGGCCATTAGCGTGCAAAACGAATGTTTTCAATTTTCATAACCAGTGTTTTTATAACCGGTTTTTAAATCCGGTTAGATCGGTTTGACCGGATTTTAAACTGGATATATAATAAAAATATAAAAATTCCAAAAAAAGTTATAAAATTATACACACATTTAAACAAACATTATTATGATAAAGAAATATAATATGTTTGGTTCGACCAATGAACCATCCAGTTCGTTTGAGGACGGTTTACATGACTTATGTGATGTATAGTACTCTCTTAATCTACTAAATAATTAATTTCTAATATATATATATATATATCTTCATATTAATGTGTATGTGTGTGTATATAATATATTTATATTCATATTTATGTGTAATTGTATATATAATGGGTCTTAGTATTATTAATATTTGATGTTATGGGTCAAGATTACTCTGTGATAATGGTAGTTGATTTCATTTAACAAGTTTTTTATTTGTTAGAGTACATAATAACGAATTGTTTTCACTTGTGGGTTATGAAATACAACTGATTAATTACTCTGAAAGAGTGGCTTTGCTTCTCTCTATTTTCTTAAGAGAAGATATTGACAATTTTGAATAAGGTTTCTATCTTTAGTGCTTTCATTGAGATCCCTGCCTAATCCTTGCGATCCCATCAATGACGAACACCCCCTACACTTCTAGCTGGTGACGGATTCAGAAACTTATTCACGACGACCAAAAAATGGGCTGGTAAAAATGGGTTTGGGTGAAAAGCATGTCTAGTTAGCTGAAAGCACAAAACAAACCTATCAAAATTATTTAAAAAAAACAATTGCTTTAATTAACAATTTCAAAGTTACATTACAAGTCAGTATTCGTATAAAATATACGAAAAAAACACAGTTTTCATCAAATAATCAATTTAATTTCATTGCCATTTTGTAATGAGATTTTGTGCACCGTGTAATCAGGTTTTGTGCTCCTTGTAATTCGATTCGTGCCCTTTGTAATTAGATTTGTGCCTTTTTTGATTCAAACCAAGACGTTTGTCCGATATTGTCAACCTACTGTCCAAGACCGAACCTAAACCGCAACAAGATCCACAGCCGCACGCACCACTAAATTCAGTTTCGTCACCTACCTTGTTTGCACTGCGTACCATCGGCCCGGGCACCATCACCAGAGGCGGATGTACATACAAAAAATGGGTTCACAGGAACCCACCGAGCTTCGGCTCGTTAGTAGGAAAAAAAAATTTCGAAGGAGTTTAACAATAGGGTGAACCCATTGATATTTTAGGGGTGAATCCTGAAGTGAACCATTAAGATTTTTAAGAGTGAATTATTAATGAAATTTTCACAGTAATTTATCAACTTGATTGATACAAGTGATATTTGTTAGAGAAAATCTTGATTATTGCAGGCGGAAGTGAATTATTTAGGGCAATTTTCGCACCAAAATCTGGTGAATTTGATTGGGTATTGTTTGGAAGATGAACATAGGCTTCTGGTTTATGAATTTATGCCACGAGGCAGCTTGGAGGATCACTTGTTCAGGAGTAAGTCCAGGGGCGGATGCAAGAAGAGGTTAGTGGGTGGCAAGGATCCCACTCAACTTCTTAAAAACCATGTAATTTATATTAATGTTGATTAAATAAAACAATTAGGCACCCTTGGAATTTATTTTAAGGCCCCTATGGTTTCAACCGCGACAGTCGAGAGATGTTTTTTCCTAAATTTCGTTTATGTTTCGGGGCGTTGCCCCGAACCCCACAAGGGGCGCGACCCCTTTGACTCTCGTTTAGTCCGGAGCTCAGAAATCTTAAACGAGCGTACACTTCGCACCTTCGAACTCTTTAATTAATGGCGATATCTTTTTAATTATTGACTTAATATATTGCATTGTTATTACGTGATAAACATTACAAGACTCGAACCGTCAAACCGACCCGAAATTTTTTGTGTCCGGTTCTATCTAATTGAAGTGTTTATAACTAGTGAACCCACTGAAAATTTTTCCTGGATCCGCCACTGACCATCACAAAACCAATTTTTGCCATTGGGTGCAACATTGGAGATCGACCCACCACCAACACTAAAACAAACCATGTCAACTGACCCTAGCTTATGCACCATGCATCTTTACCCTAAAGTCACACCTAGTGACACTAGGGGCGTTCAAAATATCTGAAACTCGAAAAACCTTATCCGAAATCTATTTCGGATTTTTCGGGTCGGATAATATGATTTTAGATTCGGGTCGGGTTTCGGATATGCAAAAACTTGTTTTTTCGGGTCGGATATCCGAAAAAAACAGGTTTATTCGGGTTACTCGGATGCATGAATTCGGGTTTTTCGAGTCGGATAATATATTTTGAATTTCGGGTTGGGTCGGGTTTCGGATAGACAAAAAAATTTCAAACCCGAATAACTCGTTATCTGACCCAATGAACACCCCTAACTGACACTACAATGAAGCTAGCATCGCTAGCATGTGGAGCGAGACCCAAGTGGCTCCCATCGTTGAGACTGCCTTGAATTTTGTTTGAAGACTCAAGTGACGACCCCTGCGAAGTGCGAAGCTTTCATTCCGTATTAGAGGACACGTGCATTTTCAAGCGATGAGTATGATATGCACCAACATGATGATAACGTGGGTTTAGACTTTAGAGCCGGTTCAACTATTTTGAGGCCCTAAGAATAAAAATCCAAGGTCAATCACTAATGATTGCGTTAAAAATCTTTCTTCTTATAAACTACAAACCTTAGAAAAGGAGCTTTAATTTAAACCTTTCTTGTTTTTTTTTTTAATTTCTTTCAGAGCCATAAATAAAAAAAAAAAATCCACCGGTAAAAAAACTCAATTACATATAAAATTTCTTTAAAAATTGAAGATCCTAAGCCTTTATTTAGATTGTTTGGCTCATGTGGGTTGTTTCTTGTTCTTCCATTTGATCCTACTTGTCGAGTATTTCATTTGATGGGTCAAGATTAGAAGATTATATAACAAAAAAATCGCTTCAAAAGAATGAGCAGCTTTATTCTTCTTTGACTTGTTGAAAAATAAATTAATCATCTTCGATCATAATCTAAAGTATATACTTTCAAGCTTTTAATTTTATGTATGCCTTTTTATTGCCAATTATATATTTGCTAAATTTAGATATTCTTTAACTTAAATTATATATGTGTTTAAATCCATAACCTTTGAGAAAAAGGCTACTAAATTCAGAATTATTAGATTATTTTAGAGGATTTGATCGTGAATCAAATCCAACTCATGATTACCACTCTCAATAAATGAATACAATCAACTACACTAGTCATTATAACATGTTCCTACACATTTCATCATTTCGACTTTAAAAGATATTTTCTCTAAAACTTGTGCTTCAATCATTTCTCAAAAGCATCAATTGATAAAATAATGATATATTGATTGAAGACTTCGAGTTTTGTCTATAGTAAATAATGGACTGGATTAAGTCAAAAGATTTTATATAGTTGTAAGTTTTCTTCTAAACAGATGGTCAGATCACCACGCTCTCTTTTTCGACGAAAGCACTGGTGCTACTAGAAAAAAGATAATATAATGATAACAGGCTGGTTTAGTACGGTTGTTCAAGCATAAATTAATAGCATTTGCACTTCATTAATTATTGGGGTCACACTTCTTTTAAATATTAGATTCTTCATAAATTGCAAATACACATATGTGTATGTGTGTATATATATATAATTTCCAAAAATCTATTCATATATTAATATTAAAACCAACACAAGTGAGTGAGAAGGCTTTAATACAAACAATGTTACAAGAGAGTAAGATTAGCATCCCTAAACCTTTCTCTCCCTCCATACCCAAAACCAACCATAGTAATTTCCTAGACGTGACAATTTTTACCCAAATAAAAAAATTGGGTAGGTTTGGGCAACAATTGTTGTATAATGGGTTGAAATGTGTAATATTATAATATGAAATGAGTTGAGATGTGTAACACTTAAACACAATACGAGTCAAGATCGGTAATCTAAAAGCTATGTGAATGCAATGGATTCAAACATTTAAAAATAATTAATAACATATTTGATAAAAAAACACTAAAAATTATCATAATAGACTATTTGTTTAGATATAACACGTTTTAAGTTGAATCAAATTGATGTTTTTTTAGAACAATCCATTTAGAGCTAAACTAATTTTGCTTTAAACTTGTTCTGACCCGCACCTATCCTGATCCAAATCCATTCTAACTCGTTACCCCAACCCGATCCGTCTACCTTACCAGGCATAGAATTTCCTCCTTATTCCTAGCTTCTAGTGTTATTTAATTTTTTTGGGCTATGTAGAAAACTGAAAGGGAAATTGCCTTGACAACATTTTAGACAGAAAGCAACTTCTGTGATTTCCCCATCAGAATCCCCTCACCATAAAGTTAGCTTCCTATCATATTTTTTTTTGCCGACAAAAGATTCGTCTGTTACCTTAAGTTATCTTGACAATTGGTAACTAAGATCGATTCCTCGATCGTTGACTGTGAGACCATACCCTCTGATGCGCGATAACCCCATAGGATAGGTATACATTCACCCTTATTGGTTCTGAACCCGAGATTAAACTCAAGATTCATCTCCTCATTTGAAATCCATTAAAATGACACCAGTGAAATTGAACAATGTTTTCCAAAAAAAGGGACTAAATTATTAAAAAAGGACTAAACATTATTTCTTTCTTATTTTGTTTGATTTGCAATTTCACTATATTATTAAAAAAAGCTAAATTATCATGATCTCTATTCACAATCCATTTTATCTTAGCCTTTGGATGCAAATATATATTTTAATAATTTATTCAGATTTCATTTCCTAGCTTTTCGACAATATCATAATCTATAAGACTATAAAAATAATCAAAAGTAACATCATCTCATGATTAGCAGGTAACAATACAATATTATATATCTAAATCTTGGTTGCTCAAAGCCTCAAAGAGAAAATTTACATTCTCGTTTCTACTTTCTATCGTTTAACTTTCTTTTTTGTATTTCTATTAAAATTTGAGGTTTTAAAACATTGTGCTATTATTATTATTTTTTAAATCCAATTTGGGTCCACACTAAATATATACTCTCAAAAAGATAAAAATATATATTACATATCTAGGTCGGTTTACATGATTAGATTCATGTTCCAACAATTATCCAACTCGTCACACCTTCAAACTTAAAAAATCAAATCGTGAACAAAACATTAATATGTTCATAGTTTGGATGTTTCATTGAACACCTCTAATTAACAAAAACCAACCCTTGACGACTTTCTTTATACATATTTCTCTTTTTTACGCATAAGTAAACATAAAAAAGCTTGATTTACAAAGTAATTCGAGAGATATGATCATACTCTCTTTGTTGCGATTTAATTTCTTCTGCACATCGTAAAGTTTTTTCAATATGATAACCACCTCCGATGCTAACTTCTCTTTCTAAATGGCAACAATAGCTCTCAAAAACACTCACATTTACATGCATTTTAAAGTTCATCAAGAACAGAAACTCAAGCTCTAATGTGTTCATTTCGTCTGTTGTTATGCCTCCAACTCTTGCAAAATATGAATTTCTATAATTCCTACAATCAAAAAAATAATTAGAAGGTAAATCCCATAAATATGCATCAAATTCTTGACTATAATGAAGATGAACATATTTTGATATGTTTAATAAAACGTCATATATCAAATCAATCATATCATACATACGTTACTTTTACTAGTACATATTTTAATAAAAATACGAAAAGACAATGTTATTGATACATTGTTGTGCTATTAACCTAACCTAATATAAATTTGAGCCAACTTCTGTAAAAAATAAAAAGAATAAAAAAAAAAGGTTATGAACCCATGACATACAGGTCAAGTGACCGCAATTAGTGTTGATTCGATGGACAAACAAAAACTTAGATTCCGAATAGCTTGTGGACCGTGTCCCACATTTTTTTCCCTAATAATTTACAAATATACCATTAAACATTTTCCATCAAATAAACTAGAAAAATAAAATTAAATATATTATTCACGTAAAAAATTATAAAAAAAAGATTCATATAACTACGCCCCGTGTTTTGATATAGCTATTTAGAGAATAATTTATACATGAACATTAAAAAAAAGAATATTGATTAATATAAAGCAAGAACTTACATGTCTTCAACGTACTTAGAAGCCACCATAATGGTCGTGATCAGAAGCCGGTGAACATTCCGGCCAGTCATCCTGAACTCCGGCAGCAACTGGCAAAACCGGTCAATATACACATACGCAACAACATACACCGATGGTCCGGCTCTGGTGTACCTAAAGATCCTCTCAAGATACGATTGAATCGTCATATCCGGTGTTTCGTTGCAATCGAAAACCCGAACACTCGATTTGGAACGATCATGGTTGACACTTAACCCGCATTTTCTACGAATTCTTTCGTTTCTAGCCAAAGTTCTTTCGATTAGGGAAGCAAGAACTTGGATGACCAAAGGGGTTTTGGAGTCTTGTTGGTATGAATATGAGTAGACATCATATCTAAGTTTTCTTGGAGAAATGCCCATATTTGAAGAAAAAGACATTTTTGATTGGTGCCCAATAGATTTTGAGTCAAAAGGAGAGATGGGTTTGTTTCTTTTTTGTGGTTTTGAAGATGGGAAGAAGGTATATATGCATAGAATTAAGAGTGACTAAGAGAGGAGTTGGTGGGGTGGGGTGGGGTGGGGTGGGGTTAAGTTCTAAAGCTAAATTCTAACTAAGTTTTTAGATTACATTCCTAATTTCTATAACCAATTGGATTTTTTTTATAATTATAACAAGCTACTTACGTGGTAAGGTTTCCGGTCATGGTCACATGCAACTGGATCGGTAGTTTCTAAAACATGATTAATTAATATTATAAAAGTTTATGTATATTTTTTTTGAACGGAAAAAGTTTTTATATGTAAATTAATATATAAAATTGAAATCTGATTCCAAATCCCCGTTTATTGGTATGACCCGCTGGTTCAACCATTTGATTCCGTGTTCACTTGGATAGTAATCTAACTAGGTTAACCAAATCGATTCTAGTACAACGAGTGCAACTATCCGGTCTAGTTCAGTATTGAAAACACCATGAAAAAGTCGGTTTGCTTAATTCGGTCAACCGTGCGGTTCTAACATAGGTGGATTAATGCGAGATAACACATAAAGGTAGGAGTGTTCAAAATATATCCAAAACTCGAAAAAAATCCAAACACACGAATCGTATCCGAACCGGAAAAACCCATCCGAAATGTAATTCGGGTTGTTCGGTTTACATAATATATTTTGATATTCGGGTTTGGTTCAGATAGTCCAAACATTTTTTATAATTCAAATAAAGTGTTATCCGACCCGATAAACATCCTTGTATAAAGGTTCATTCTAGTGTCACTTTGATGGAGTTATATATTCTAATAATATTTAAGATTTTTGTTGGTATTAGGGGGAGACAGAACGGGGCAAAAGGAAGGTGCAAGAAAAAAGAGATAAATAATCTCAAATTGGTATATAAATCATATGCCTCCTCATTGCAAATTATTATAAAGTATGAGCCAGCTATTATGTTATTACTTTAAGTTAAAAACATTTATAAATTTTAAGCCATGATGTACATGTGCTAATGCATAATGTACTAGATTCTATAGCACTACTAATATGAAATTTTAAATTCCAACTCACATAAATAATGAAAGTATGTTAGTTGTAACATTCATAAACTTTTATAATTTCCATCACTTTGGTCAAAACAAATTGATTATAATTTGTAAAACACCATTTCAGTATGGGGAAGGTAGTGAATGATTTATAGAATTATTTATTAATTACCAATGCTGACATCTAAATAATATAAAAGAATACTATGAATATAAATATTCTTGTAGCTTGATTGATACACATGATATTAATTTTTTAGGTTTTATTTTAATTAATTGAAATTTTTTATCTATAATAAATTTGTTTTATAATTAATTAATTATCCTTGTTTATATGTTTAAAGTTTTGAAAGATTTGGTTTCTATCAACACAAAGCTGAGAGTTTTAAATCTACATAGCAATACGATGCATCCTAAGCAACAAATGCGACGTTATTATTATTATTTTTAATATTTACTCAATCATGGTTCGGTTAATAATACAAATATTTTGGTTGTAACACTACCCAGAAAAAAAATAAATTTTCTGACAATATATATTCTTAGAACCGAAAAAAAAAACGTTTGTGAAAAAAAAAATCTCTTAGAAAAAACATTTATGAAGAATTAGCAACAAAGATATTTTTCGCTAAATTTACGACAATACCGACAAACATAAATTTGATATAGTTCGAAGTTTGTGACAAACGTAATTCTCTTTTTCTTCCAACAAACTTGAAAATGAATTTTATTATTTATACACTTGTAGTTTTTATTGAAAACATATCAATATCATACGTATTGTATATGTTAATACGTAACATGCATATTCGCCTAGCATAAGTTTTACGTTTTTAAGCCTTGGGATAACACAGACAACTTGTTTTTGACATGTAAAAAATGATATTTTTTGAAGACATGTACAGTGTGCTTAAAAAGTAGTACGAGAGTTAGCTGCCGACAGTTGAGCATAGGAGTAATGAAAGAAATAGAGTAGGGTCGTACTTGGAGACGGCAATTAAAGGCCATCGAGATCTGTGTCAAATGTCAATAATAATAAATTAAAATAAAATAAAATATAATTAATAGTCAAAATTAAATGAATAGTACAAGTTGCACGTGCAATGAGTCTTTGTACACTAGTGTGAAGTGAAGCAATCAGATCTTTTGTTTTCCAATTCAGATTTTTCACAGGTGTTGTAGGAAGTATCGTGTGACTTTCAACATGCTGGTCATAATTTTATATAATAATAATATTTAAAAAACTATACACCAAACGGTTTATGAGGGTTTTTCTAGAGTGTGTGGGTTTTCTTCGTATATACTGGTGTCAATGTGTTAATTTAAACAATAGTATTTTACGTTAACTGTTCAAAAATTTTTTTTAACCATACAAAAACTAACAAAAAGAAAATAAGAAGTTATGTTATGTTTCATACACATACACACCTCGTAATCTTAAGTTCTTTAACTGATAACAAAATAAATTGATAGATTTAAGTATATAATTATTGTATTTTGAGGTGATATATGCAGCATTATGACATAAAACGGGTTAAAATGAGTAACACTTTAACACAATACGAGTCAAGATGAGTAATTTAAAAACTATGTGAATATGATGAATTTAAACGAATAAAAATGATCAATAATATATTTGATGAAAAAATCATTAAAAATTATCAAAATCTTATTTTCTTTAAAATGATATAAACACTTGTCTATTTTTTTAACTCCTAATTTCAAATGTTTAAGCTTATATAATTGAATCAGTGAAAACATTAATTTGTAGGTTAACCCCTGATTTAGGGTGTTATTTTGGCAATGGCCATAAATTGAGGACCGATGTTTCTGATCCGGCCCAAACTCCATGATGTTTCTCTGAGCTTCCCTCTGACTGTCACCTTAAACGATGGTAGATAATTAATAGAGTTTGCTTTACTTTTCTTTTAATTTTTTCTTTCTTTTTTTTAAAATAACAGAGAGTCCTGTCATGCTACTTTCAGTTTTCCTATCGGTTGGTAACTAAGATTGATTACTTGATCGTCGACTGTGAGACCGTACCCCTGATGCGCTAGAATCCAGTGGAATAGGTAAACCCTCACTCCATTGGTTCAGATGCTGATATTAAGCTCAAGATTCATCTTCTCACTAGATAGCCATTAAAATGTCACCAGTGATACTTGAACCATGGTCTTCAAGGAGAAATGGTCAAGCCTTAACCACTAAGCTAACTTTGCTGGATTAATAGAGTTTATACTCCACCACTTGTGCAGGTCCCCATAAATTCCTTTGAGTTTCGGTTTTGCGACCGCATCCCCAGGCGGAGTGTTTCACACATTAGCTACTTGATGATTGAATATACGATGTTGGTATTTATCTTAAATTTTGTTTCATGTATATCTTGTAAAAAACGATGGACTAAGAAGCAATTGGTAACCTTGTATCATGTGTTCTAAGAAAAAATCTCTTACATAAATGTATAAACTAAGGATGTGTGCAGGGACGGAGGTTATAAGGCCGGGGTCGAAATAATAGTATTTCGTCAGAAAATATTTCGGTTCCCTCCGTTTTCTTCTTAAAAATCCTTCGACCACTTCCGTTTTCTTCTTAAAAATTCTCCGGTTCCCTTCGAGCTATTTTTCAAGCTTCGTCACTGGATGTGTGCATCTTATTTCAAAGTCACCGTCCCCTCTTTGAACTCTGTACATAATAGAAAATTAGTCAAAAATTTAAGTGTCATTTTAGTCCTTGTGGTTTGACTACTTTTGTCATTTTAGTCCCTATGGTTTGAATTTTGCCATTTTTGTCACTATAGTTTCATTTTATTGCCATTTTCATTCATATGGTTTCCATTTTATTGCCATTTTAGTCCAATTAAATTTAAAATTTTAGACTAAAATGACAAAATTTATCAAACTATAGAGATGAAAATGACAATAAAATGAAACCATAGTGACCAAAATGGCAAAATTCAAACCACAGGGACGAAAATGGTAAAAGTTGTCAAACCACAAGGACTAAAATGACACTTAACTCTTAAATGTATTGTTTATAACTTGTCAGATATTATGTTAACATACACCAAATTTTGTAACAGTCGCATCGTATAAAGTTTGATGATAGATAATCATGAGATGCATCTATTTTTTACACAATTCTAAAAAACTCAAAGATTCACAAACCAAAGACAATTATTTGTTTATATTTTAGTGAAAATAGTGTGAGATATGACATGCAAACTTGCAACAAAGTTATGCCGGTTGCAAGTGAATATCCCTTGTTTAAGTTTATTTGCATTAACATTTTTATCGGTGATAGAAATTTTTAGTTTACTACCAAGTAAAATATATTTAAATAAAAAAGGGTAATTTTTTAGGGCAAATATAAATATAATTTTTCTACAAAAATGAACGTCAGTCATTCTGGCATGATGTCATTGACAATCTACCTACTCTAATGAAGGAATATATTTAAAAGACACGTATCACATCTTGGTGAGTTCTGGAATTTGTTTTTCCGTCTCTCTATCATAATTATTTTAACAATTTTTAACAATTATATATTGAAAAATATATATCTTCTTATTATAATAATTTACTAGTTTACTAAAACTTGATAAACTATAATAAGATTTAAATTATATATTATCTTAAGATATAATTATATAATTATTGAATATATTTATTATTTGTTTTATAATTTTTATATATTTACATTTCTTATTCACCAGTAGTTGATAAATCTAACATATAAATTTTTATAAAAATTATTATTTATAACATGTTATAATTATTCAACTCATGTAATACATGAGTTTATAATGCTAGTACTGATATAAGTGAGTAGGGGTGATACAAAATTATGATAGGTGTCGCTAATCCATTTGAAAAGTTGTTAATATTCATATATCAAACTCATCATTAATATATCTTACTGAAGTTAAATCATTGACATCAAACACATATTATTTTTATTTATACATGCTTTTTAAATATTTTTAATAATAAGAAAATAGGAAAAACGTAGTGTTATTGGTGCACTCATATTCTAAATAACTTTTTTTAAGTTATAAGTTTTATAATTATTACTAGAATTGTATAAATCATAATGTACTCAAACTAACTCGTTATGTAAGTCGAATTGATAAAAATTAACATTTTGTTTAATTTGATATATTCAAAGAGTTACCCTATTTATTTTTTCTAATTATTTATCTAAATCAATTTATTTCTTGGTGAAGAGTCATTGCTACCTCTAG
Source organism: Mikania micrantha (assembly GCA_009363875.1). Lineage (NCBI taxonomy): Eukaryota > Viridiplantae > Streptophyta > Magnoliopsida > Asterales > Asteraceae > Mikania > Mikania micrantha. Next base: position 47,954,139 of record CM018689.1, on the reverse strand, counting down.
ATAAAAAAATTTTGGTCATAGATTAAATGATATAAGATATTTGTATTTATCTATTTCGTTTCATGGCTAACTTGTCCAGTATTATAGAATAAAACAGATAAGTAGTTTGAAAATGCAAGAAATATGTTGAAAAAAACAGAAAAATAAAGATAATTATCAAATTATAATTTCAGTGAGTGTCTTCTTATTTTCACATTCATCTCACACCACCTACACCCTCTATACGTCTAAGATGCATATATAGAGACAATTATAATTTCTCAATATTAATGATTTAGACTTGTACACATATCGTATAAGCCTATATGCCTTAGTACAAATCCTATACGATTCTTATATGTGACCAAGCAGGCAAGCATTTTCGAATAAGTGAGCGTTAGAAGGGGATATACACACCATGTAAGCTTATACGAAACGTATAGTGTCGATGTGATGTTATAATAAAAAGGTTGATGTGTAAATAACCAGTTCTTTGAACAATAGAAATCATCTTATTAAAATATAACGTATATACAATAAAGTTATCTAAGATATTTAATTAAATACAATATAAATAACACCAAGTTATGTAGAAATGATAGAAGGCCCACCAAACTGCCGCAAGAGAACACAAGTACCTTCTTTTCGACAACAAAATCTTCATAAATTAGAATATACATTTTTTTGTACAATATCATCACTACCGTCTTCTTTAATTTTCCCAAGTTCTATTTATTTTTTTGAAAAAAAAAAATTATATGATTTAATTCAATATTTCAACTTGAGTAGTTGATGATGTCGGTGGAGATTCAAGGTTTTAATGAAACTTGTAAATTGTTAATACAAGATATAAAGAGTTTGACAAGAGTCATGTGTAGAATATTAAATGCTTAAAATGTCATAATCTAATGACATTAGTGATTGGAATCTATACGAAAATGATGTATGTTTAAATTCTTGTAAATTTAGTAGTTAATGGTATTTACAATTAAATATTATTGTTCAAAAAATTAATATATATAGCATACTGATAAATATTAAAGCTTTAAATAGTCCATAAATCATATGCCAATTCCCCCTCTCTTCTTTACTATAGATTTATAAGTGCTAACTTTTAGTTAAATGTTATAACGTAATGTCATTGATCTGGGCCGACTCACACCTTAAACTTTTTTAAGTGTTTTCTATAACGATCTGACTTTAACTGTCCTAAGAAATTTTGACACCGACTCTTATAAAATTTTGATGACACTGTTGAATTCTAATTTAAAATCATTTATATATCCAAAACTAATAAAACTATTGCTCAAATAACCTAATATCCATCATATGTGACCTAAAATTTTCGAATATTTGTAGTTATCCATAACAACGAAGGACTCAGAAATTTATTTAATGGGAGCCAGAAATTTTATGAGGTTATTGTATGTCGTTAAACATTTCATTTTTTGGACCGGTTTGAATTGGGTAACTACAAGTCACCCAAAAAAATGTTTATTAATTTATTTTGCATTAACATTAACATATGTTAATAAATAATTTGTAGCTACCTAAGGATAAAATAAGGGTTCTCCTATTCACACAACCACCCCACCCATTGCACACCTCCTATACGTCTCGTATAGGTCTATACGAGGCGTATATAGAGGCAATCATTGGGTATCAGAATTTGTCAATGTCAATTATTAGACTCCTATACGAGACATATAGACATATACACGCGGCTTTATACGTGACCAATCATTGGCTGTTAGTGTCAATGATTGTGCTCCTACACGAGTCATATAGGGTCGGTAAGAGTGTTCAAATAAAAAAGTTCGGTGCAATAACCCGTCTCTAAAATAAACGACGTTGCTGATATAATTTCCGTTAGCAACGAGTTTCACCAGGCCAGTTGTTGCTACCGTAGCTCACGTGTGCTTTTACTAAAACAAAATATTATATAATATGTAACGAATTTACATATTCGTCTCATCCAAGGTGACATACTAAACACAAAATACATAGACAACAAGCTGTGTGTAGGATCATGATAATATAATAATCCACTTTAATTGCGGTAACACGATTAACTTAGACAAGATCACTCCAAATTTATGGTTTCTTTTTCATGATCTTTATTATATATATAAAAGACTATGTTTTTTATGTGTTTGTGCAAATTTATCTCCTTTTTGGATCTTACGTCAGTGTAAGTTGTCATAACAACAAATAAATACTTACAGTGTAACACAAACTTATACTTAATTTAAATAAAAAATAGTGATAAATTTGCACAAACACATAAAATAACATACTCTTTGATCATAAAAATCCAAAGATTTGTGTTGTTGTCAGAGTTAATCGGTTTTTTGCAATTAAGGTGGGTTAACAACAGATATTTCCTCTATGTATATGCATGTATGTTTATTTGTGCTTTTATAAGCAAGCAATGCCAAATATACTTTCTATTGGTTACAAATTTATCATATATGACGCTTTCTTTAACACCCATTTCACTTTTTAGTGTTAAAACTAACATCTAGCTTGTGTCTATCTACCTGAAACTTTTCTTGCACGGCAATTTATAAAACTGAATTTTGTATAGAAAAACTTGGTATTATCATTAACGAGGGATACGACCCGCGCTTTGCGGCGGGACGGATCGGATTTTAGTGAAATTTTCAGTAATTTTGATTATTTTTTTATAATATCTTATATAATGTTTTTTAGTCGTCATTGGTCTCATTGTATAAACATATCACCATCAGTCGATACTACCATGATCAGTATTATTTTAAAACAACGACAAATGAAATTTATTGAGAAAAAAGACTGATTATATTAGAAACATGAGAAGTTAAAGTGGTATTTACAGGTTAAGGGGTGACTTCCGAAAACTTTTAACCCATAATCGTGTACCATGACATATGAAGGGATGATATGAAAACAAAATAACCTTGCTGAGAAATCCAAACAAAAGAAAAGACAGGAAGGACACACAGGAGGCACATGAATCACACGTGGAGATTAAGCATTCAGAGATGTTGTCATGAATCGAAACCGTGACTAACTGAAGCATATTAAAGCGTGCAAACGAACTGATCAAGTCATTGATTTATTTGAATTTCCACCGGCAACATATATATTTAGAACCAATGCTGGTGAAAGAAGACCATCGACATTGGCTTTTAGGATATACCTTGCAACTTGTTCACGCGTTATGGCGGGGATTAAATTCACACGTTAAGAAAATATCATTATGCCTCCCATATTATGGTACATTAAAAAAAATTAATTTAATAGACAAAGTTTGAAAAAAACTCAAAAGCGACAGATGTCTCGCGTGTTTTACAAAATTCATAATTGGTGTTACATCGATAACATTATATTGATTAGCTAGGTACATAAAGTGAACCTATGTAGTGACGACGATTTGGATATAGATATTGAAACTAAAATGAAAAACAATTATACAAGGGTATAAATGTTCTTTAGTCGATATAACACACGATTATGTTTTTTAAATTAATGAACAAATGTATTGGAGAAATTCATATTATATATATATACTAAAGTGAGGGTGGATCATAAATTAAAGTATAACGTGAAAGAAGAAAACTAATGAACTTAGTGAAGAAAAAACAAATTATACATATACTACTATTGATATATTTTAAACTTTAAAAACTCAAAAGGTTGAAAGTTATTTTTTTCACAATGACAAATCGAGAAATAAAGCCTAAAGAAAAATAAAAACGATAAAGAAAAAGTAAAGGAGGTAATTTTATTATTATTGTTTAAAAATAAGCAAACCCAGTAGTTAATAATTATAAAAAAAAAGGTTGTCGTTAAAGATTATAAGCCGACCCCAATAACATGTGTATACACTATGAGAATTTCTTTAATATAGTATAACATAATTAAGTAATTAGAGTATAAAATTGTGGGAAGAAATGTGAAAATTTTTTGTCAAGCAAAAAAAGGAGTAAAAAATGGTGGTAGAAGGACTCGAGCACGCGCCATATCCCAAAACATACACAAGGTTTTACTGTCTTGACTATACCGTATTTTATATTTTGAACTTTGAAGAAACACATTTGTATAGTAAACGCGTGTTTAGGAAAACACAATTTCACTCCCAAAGGCGGTGAGCGAAAATCATGATGGAGACGGGAGTCGAACCCAGGTACCCTGGAATTTCTGCATACGCCTTTACCATCTGCTCTACTACAACGTATGTGTCTTTTGTGTGAAGAAAACATATTTATCAAGTATTTTGGCGGTTAGAAGGAAACACCGACATTCCAAACATATTTATCAAGTATGTGTTGATATAACACACGATTATGTTTTTTAAATTAATGAACAAATGTATTGGAGAAATTCATATTATATATATATACTAAAGTGAGGGTGGATAATAAATTAAAGTATAACGTAAAAGAAGAAAACTAATGAACTTAGTGACGAAAAAACAAATTATACATATACTACTATTGATATATTTTAAACTTTAAAAACTCAAAAGGTTGAAAGTTATTTTTTTCACAATGACAAATCGAGAAATAAAGCCTAAAGAAAAAGTAAAGGAGGTAATTTTATTATTATTGTTTAAAAATAAGCAAACCCAGTAGTTAATAATTATAAAAAAAAGGTTGTCGTTAAAGATTATAAGCCGACCCCAATAACATGTGTATACACTATGAGAATTTCTTTAATATAGTATAACATAATTAAGTAATTAGAGTATAAAATTGTGGGAAGAAATGTGAAAATTTTTTGTCAAGCAAAAAAAAGAGTAAAAAAATGGTGGTAGAAGGACTCGAACACGCGCCATATCCCAAAACATACACAAGGTTTTACTGTCTTGACTATACCGTATTTTATATTTTGAACTTTGAAGAAACACATTTGTATAGTAAACGCGTGTTTAGGAAAACACAATTTCACTCCCAAAGGCGGTGAGCGAAAATCATGATGGAGACGGGAGTCGAACCCAGGTACCCTGGAATTTTTGCACACGCCTTTACCATCTGCTCTGCTACAACGTATGTGTCTTTTGTGTGAAGAAAACATATTTATCAAGTATTTTGGTGGTTAGAAGGAAACACCGACATTCCAAATTAAGATATATATAATATAATGTGTTAAATTAATGTATGTGTTTGGACACACGTGTGCCACCACCACCTATAGCCATCTCTGACCGAACATAACTATCACCTACATTATCAGTGTTATCATTTTCTTAGGTTTGTTTTTTTCCCTCGTGTTTCTAGCTCAAGTCGTTGAAATGAGGTATCATATGACTTCAATATTAGGTATGTCACAGGTTCAAATCCTGGTATGGACAAAATAAGGGTTTCATGCTGTGATAGGGGATTTTCTCTCACCTATGGTGGATTTTCTCCTATTGGCGTGGATATGAACGGTGGATCTACGACCCGTTAGTGATTTAAATTGCCGTTTAAAAAAAACTTGGTAACACTTGTAAACATATGACTATGCCTGGCAAAATTGCCACGTCTACATATGACCATTTGAAACTTTGAAAGTAATGTTTTAGAACGTCTATTGTTAGAGTTTGGGCTAAGCAGCATGGCCCAACAGCAGAATGAAATTGGGTTCAAAGTATTAAAAATTTCTTGATCAATAGTTCAATACAATAGACCCGTTTATAAGAAACAACGATCAACTAGACATATGCCAACAAAAGGCTTACAGATTAACGCCTAACGGTACGTGAGTGTGTCTATAGTGGGCTTCTCGTCATAAAATGTATAACTGGCATGCTTAAATCACCAAATCAAGTATTAAACAACTTGTTTTCATGTTTTACATTTGCATTAAGCGCGTCGTCTGAAACATGTTAAAACCCGTTTTGCCTTCCTTCGGTAGGTACCATAGTAACATTTATCGGTGTCATTCGCCACTGACAACTCGTTCCTCAATTTTTATAAATTGTGTTTTAAATTAACCTCATGTCGTATATATAATTTGATTTTAATTACTTAATAGCTTATATTTGTTAACTTTGAAAGATCACAATTTTTTGTACGCTTATTTTATTTGTCCGTATAAAATCAAGTTGGTGTATATTGCTACATAAATTATGTTCATAATCGATTTAAGTCACGTATAATACTTTTTCGTGCTTACATTTATTTGTGTTTCACGATTAATGATTTGCTACAAGCCTACAACACAACTCACCCTTCAACTTTCATAAATAATCAGTTTTACCTTTAAAGAACATAAAGTTTTGAGTACCTCTATAGTATATATAATTTGTTTTTTTTCCCTTTTCTTCCAAAAAGAAAAGATAATTTGGTATGTGCTTATATTTATGTATGTGTCGTTATAAGTTCGAGTTGGTCTCATTTTTTACGTAGATTTTGTTTATGGAAAGGTGTCGGGTCACATATAATATCTTTCCATATGTTTCATGTTTGTCTATGTAACGATGTAAATTTTGTTTGAAAATGAATTGTAAAAATAACACCCTTTGGTTTGACGAGATAACCTCAAGTTTGTTCGGAAACAAGCGTGATCGATAATAATCTATGCTTAGTCATACTGCATATGAGCGGATAAATAAATCAAAAATTTCTTTCTTAAAGGTCATTTAACAACCCAAGCTTATGTTTCTCTTTAGATACCTAACCACATTGATTTCACTTTCCTAACCGGGCTCCTAGGAATGTTTCGAGGCAGGTTACAAAGTTTTCAAGCACTTCGTTTACCACGTTAATTTCATCATAAACCCGACGCAGCCCACGTGGTAAAAAATATCCTTTAAATAAATAAATATTATATGTTAGTCATAAATTAAGTTATATTAGATTTGGGCCGCATGTAAACGGGCTACAACTTGTAATTTTATAAGCAGATGAGAGCCCATGTGAAATTGTGAGATACGGATTTATAGATTTATAAGGACTTCATGGCCCATTAGGAAAACCATAATTCCTACGTGGCATACGCTGATTGGTTTGAGTGATGTGCATCCCAGGTGGTAAATTCGTAAATAGGTATAAAGCTTTTCATTAAAGAACCGGCCTTTTTTTTTTTTTTGTCAAACTATCGGATCTTCAGCGCAAGAATTTCACATCCTTTTGATCTCATCAGGTTAGTTGAACGTTCTTCATATCGATTTAATTATTGTTTTTCTGTTTAATCGAAGAATTTGTTAATTTAATCTTGATTTGGAGTTCGTACATCAATACTTTGGGATTTCGATCTGGTTGTTATTAGATGTATCATCACGATTGATGAAAGTATATGATAAAATTGATTTGCTAGAAATCGATCCGTTTTTTGCATACCGTAGCATTCGAACTTTGTTTGCTTGCTGGGTTCTGGGATCTGTAAATGCTTTGAATTTACACTTTTCTTTAGATTTATGTGTATGGTTGATAACGACTAGATTGATCTGAAATTTTAATGAATTAGTTATAAATTTAACTACTCTCGTCTTTAAATCTGCATTTGGAATTCAGATTTTGGTTGGATTTATTTAAGAGTAGAGATTAGTCTAACTAGACGAGCTTAAAGCACAGAAATTTCGGTTGGATTTACAACTGATATTTACTTCAACTAATTAATGTTTTATAAAAATTACTTGACCGGCACCCATCCTGACCTGAACCAATGTGACTTGTTACCTTATACAACCCGTCTATTTTTCTAGGCATATGAAATTGTATTATCCATGGTTTGCATAATACTTACTTATGGGAAGGTGTATATGATCTTTATGTTATATAGGAATGCATCTTTTTGACTTTTGTGAACCTTAATGCATCTCTTCTATAGTTATACCAATAAAGCTATAAGTTTTTCTTGCATCACTGAACTGTGGAGGGGCTTTTGCCCATGGTATTTATTCTTTGTAACACCTGGTAAAGTTTATTGTGTATTTATTATTTGCTCAAATCATGAATCTTTTTTTCTTTATTTGGCTCAATGCTCATGTTGACAGTGTGGGCATACAGCCCAATTTTCACGCTTCATATATTTGAACTTTCTTGAGAAAACAAGATCTAAACGGCTGAATAATGAAATAATTTATACTAGCTATTAAAGTTGCAAGATTTTTTTTCTAGCTTATTTACTGGCACATCGCACATATAAATTCAACAAGTCCAAATCGTATGGCACATATAAGGTCAGATGTCATCAAGTCTAGTGTGGAGAAGCGTAAATTGCCGAAGAATCTTAGAAGCTGGCTTGGGAAGCTTAAAATTGGCAGAAATCAAGCTCTACTTGCTAAACTTATTGATACAAAGTCTTATACTAAAATCATAAGCTAACTTCTCAACAAGATAGATTTTCAAATTGTGGATCCAACTAAAATTTAGTAGGAATGGGTGCTTCAGACTTTGCTAGAATGCTACTATGCTAGGCATAACTCTTTTTTTTATTCGCGTGAAAATGGAAAATATTGTAGGACAATTTTATTGATTCTAATTTAAAAAACTATAGGCTCCTGGAATCAATTATATGACTATTGTGGGCAACTTTGAGTTGAGGGATTTCATCTTCGTGTTATTGTGACATTTTCTTCATTGATGTTGTGCTATAGATAAAACATATCATGTAGTGATACAATGATATGATTAATGTTAGCTATAGAAGTGACACTTTTGTAATATAAGTGGTACTTATTGGTAAATAATACATGCTCCTTTTTGTTTGCTTCTGTTTGTGGCAATGTATGTGAGAACACCGAATCTCAGTTGCTGTTATCGAACCATGCTGTTTGTTTACCATCTAAAGTGATATGATTAGCAAGTAAAAACATCATGATTTAACATCAACTGAAATTTAGTTTTCTTCAATACATTGCCACAAACAAGAAGTAAAAATGGAGTTTGTATAATTGTATTGTTTATAAATGCATAACACTTTTATGAAGTATTGGTCTTTTAGATGTACATATTATATGTACTTCCATAAATTTGGCATATGGAATACTGATCAAGGGTCTTCAAGATAGCATGATAGGGGGATGAAGCCGTATTGCTCACTCCAAATAAAAATGCATTTGAGTTGACACTTAAATAATCTAAAATATCTAAAATAATACATAAATTTCTCAATAATTATTTATATTCAAGAAAACTTGTGGGCCAAATTCATTGTGAAAATGTCTTGTATGCTTCAGTTTCATGGCATGAAATTTTTGGAAAAAGATGTGCATGTTGATCACCATAGTTTTCTTTAGCGGTTGCATTATGTGTGGGCTGGTTGAGTTGAGTAATGAATTCAAGAGGGTAATGTTTTGCACAAATAAATTTTTAAAAAAAATACACACTATGTGTGTCAAACATGATTTTAAAAATTATATCATTTTATAACAATCTAATTATATGAATAAGCTAATTTAGGAGGTTTTATGTATTAGTTAATACAATTTGGACTTATATCCCCATGTCATACATGCCCCCTTTTGGCTTTAGTTTTTTTATTATTTATTTATATATTTTTATATATTTTTTGTCTTGTTTGACTGAAACATAATCCAAATAAGCCCTTGATTCAAAGCTAATGGCTTAAGTGTATGCTCTATTTGTAACAGAAGAATGGCTTTGAATGGGGCAGCTCCACCAAGAGGAAGTGCAGCAGCAGCTGCTGCTAACTTAAGAAGAAGAAGAACGGGTGGAACAGGTGGGGCTGCAAGCGGGACAGCTGGTAACATGCTCCAATTCTACACCGATGATGCACCTGGATTAAAGATCTCCCCAAATGTAGTTCTTGTGATGAGCATTGGGTTCATTGCTTTTGTTGCTGTACTTCATGTCATGGGTAAGCTTTACTTTGTGCGTAAGGATTAAGACGAATATCATGTTGAAATAATGAAATATGAACTCAATCACTAGTTTTGATTTTCTTAGTTTAGTTTGTACCTTTTGTTGGTTTAATTGGTCAAGAGATTTTGTTTTCTTTTGTTATGTTTTTGAATTCTTGAAATGAGATACTGTGATTTTCAAAAACGTTGGTTTGATCAAATGTATGAAGTTAGAGGTATCCATATGAGTAGCCAACTTAGACTCGATATTTGCAATCTGATCACGTTCATTGAACTGTTCATTCAGTGTTCATTGGGCTTTTCATTCCTGTTCTCTATAATGAGCTAATCCCAACTCAACCTAATATTTAATTATCCAGTCACATCATAAATTTAGACTTGGGAGTTTTTACAAGGTTATTCTCACGAGACGCATAAAAGGTCAATCATTATTTGTCATAATTTGTCAACGTTAATGATTGACCTCGTAAATATCTCGTATAGGCATATACACCTCGTATAGGTTCGATACGAGGCATATACAAGGCCAATCATTGTCGAATCAATGTGTGTCAAAAGGGCTATACTGGTCGTATAAGCCTATGCGAGACATATAGTGTTGGTGAAACTTTTTTTTTTTTTAAAAAGAGGGGTGTTAGAATACCACTCCCCTTTATAAATAGCAACAACCAATGATCCTCAGCTCAAGTGGTTGAGGTGAGGTACCATGTGGCTTCAATATTGGTGAGGTCATGGGTTCAAGTCCTGGCATGAACAAAATACGGGTTTTATGCTGGGCTATGGGGTTTTCTCTCACTTATGATTGGTTTCCTCCTATTGGGTGTGGATATGATCGGGTGTGTCTATGACCCGTTAGTGATCCAAATTGCCGTTCAAAAAAAAGTAGCAACAAACCTATAGGCTATAGCGCTGTAGCCCTCCGAGGTGTGGGGTGCAACCTACACGACTCCTAGGCCCTAAGCCATGGATTTTGTTTATATCTTTTATGATGGTTTAAATGTATATCTAATCTATTGGGCCAAACTTTTGCCTTTTGGGACTTTAATATTTCGGGTCTCACACTTTTATACATGGTTATGGAGATGAGTCTCAAGTTTATTAGGATATTAAAATACATTTGTTTTCGATGCTACCTACGATTCATTTCAATTGTATTAATATAATAAAGAAGTAGAAATCAAATTCTAATACATCCCCGTGTATTACACGGGTCCAAAGCTAGTGATGTTATAATTGTCACTTAGTTTTTTCCATCCCTTTTGTGCAAGCAATGGTCTTAAATGTTTTTTGAAACTATAAAGAGTATTTAGGCTCTGTTTGAAATTGCTTATTAAACTTTTGCTTTTTTTTTTTATTAAAAGTGCTTATTAAATTCTACTTTTTGAAATGAAGTTTTTAAAAATGTTTTTATTTGTTTTTACAAAAGAACTTTTTCAAAATGACAAAAAAAAAACATTCTTATATTAACAACCATTTTAAGGTTATGGGTACTGTTGGTGGGTTGCAGAAAATGTGATTGGTGGCAGTGGGTGGTGCGTGGCGGCGATGGTGGTGGCTAGTGGTGGGTGATAGTGGCGGGTGGGTGGCATGGTGATGGGGGCTAGAGATGGCGATGGGTGGTGACGATGGGTAACGGTGGCGGGGGCGATGACGGTTGGTGGTAGATTGGGTATAGGCCATAGGGTAAAAAGTGAGGATAAATTTGTAATTTTATGCAAATAAGTCATAAGTTATTTTGAAAAGTCAGAATTTTTAACTTTTGAAACAACTTATTAATTTTTTACAAAAAGTCATTTTTAAAAGTTTGACAAATAACTTATTGAATTATTGGTACCAGAAAACGTTGTTGCATTTATCTACGTTTTTAATACAATAATGCTTAAGAGTAGTGCGACTTACATGAATATACCGATGTTGTAACGTCTCTGGAATCATGTTAGTTAACTGAGAGGTGTCGAAGTAGTAAAAAACCAAACCTTCTTGAATCACGAACTTTGTCATTTTATCTCGAATCGGATTTATGTCATACATAAACATTTCACTATCAACATCCATTCAGTTTGATATGTTTTAAATTTCAATGGTTTGGTTATGTTTTTGAAAAAAAAAAAAACCGTTACTAGGTGTTTGCTTCATGATAATGTGAACCCCCCTATCAAGCGTAAAAATTGGACCGTGAACAACCCTATCGACCATCTAAAATTACCTAAGGATTCTACTTTCAATTTTCATGGCTGTGATGTTTGCAAGTAAAAGAAACAATAAACAAAATATAAAAAGTGGTTTTTAATGGGTTTTGAACCTAAGTCTCTTTATTAGAAAGACATTGGTATAACCTCCAATCCATTGGCTTTTATTCTATTTTTCAGTAGTTTTTTATTTTTTATTTTTATTTTTATTTTTTTTATGCTCATTATCAAAAAATCTATTGGGTTCGGTCTTTTTAAAGAATATATTTAAGGTTTGGGTTTCTTAAAAAATATAAGTTTATATATTTAATATAAATTTAATTATTAATAATTAGAGTAAACTTCGTTTTTGCTCCCTGTGGTTTGATCAAAATACCGCTTTTGCTCCAAAAGTTTCAAAATGCTCGTTTTGCTTCATAACGTATGCATTCGGTCTCAATCAGCTCCAACCCACTAACACCGTTAATTCTTTCTGTTAAATGGAAGGGTATTTTAGACTTTTTACACTTAAGGACTAATTGTGTCATTTACCTAAATTACTAATATAACAAGATAATAAAACAAAGGACTAAATATGTAATTTACTCAAATACCCTACCCACCTCCTTTTCTTCCCTTAACCAGTCACCACCACCACCATCGTTGGCCGCCATCACCACCACTGTCGTCGGTGCCGGGAAACCAACCGGTGTGAGTGTTAAAGAGCAGCATTTCAGAGGGGTTAGGAAGCGGCCGTGAAGGCGGTACGCAGCGGAGATCCGTGATCCCGGCAAGAAAACCCGTGTATGGTTGGGCACTTTCGACACGGCGGAGGCGGCGGCAAGGGCTTACGACGCGGCGGCGCGTGAGTTCCGTGGTGCTAAGGCCAAGACTAATTTTCCGACGCATTTGGATCAACGAAGTCCGAGTCAGACCAGCACCATCGAGTCCCCAAGTCGCGACCGAGTTCCGATATTAGATCTCAACCTCTCGTACGCCGCCGTCCAGTTTCCGTATAACTTCACCTCCCCCGTCGCCGGATTTTATACGTCTCCGGCTAACCAAATGGTTTATTTTGACCGGATTTTCCGACAGTCTGTCTCAAAAAGCGATGACTCCACCACATCGTGTCTTAGCTTCACTCCTCTATTGCAGAAAACGAAGGTCTGAAAGGTTCGATTCATTGTTTTATTCGTATCTGAGATCATCAAATTAGGACTCAAAGAATGATTTCTTAGATTTAGCGATTTAAGGTTTGAATTAGGGTTTTCAATAATGTGACGATGATGGTGGTGGTGTCGCAGACACTGGCGGTGGTGCGGTAAGGAGGTGGTGGTGATGGCGGCCAACGGTGGTGGTGGTGGTGACTGGTTAAGGGAAGAAAAGGGGGTGGGTAGGGTATTTGAGTAAATTACATATTTAGTCCTTTGTTTTATTATCTTGTTATATTAGTAATTTAGGTAAATGACACAATTAGTCCTTGAGTGCAAAAAGTCTAAAATACCCTTCCATTTAACAGAAAGCATTAACGGTGTTAGTGGGTTGGAGCTGATTGAGACCGAATGCATACGTTATAGAGCAAAACGAGCATTTTGAAACTTTTGGAGCAAAAACAATATTTTGATCAAACCACAGGGAGCAAAAACGAAGTTTACTCTAATAATTATTATGCCACTAACTAAATAATTGTTAAGTATTATTTAATATTTCCTCAATTAAATCCTTGGAATACACCATTTAATTAGGGTGTTTATCGGATCGGATAACGGTTTATTCGGGTTATTCGGATTGTGTTGTTCGGATTTGAAAATTTTAAGACCTTATCCGAAACCCGACCCGATCCGAATTCGAAAATTTTCTATCCGATCCGAATCTATCCGAATAACCCGAATAAACTTATTTTTTCATCCGAATAAGCCGGGTTTATTTGGGATATTCGGATTGAATTCGGATATCCGATCCGAATAAAGAGGATTTTGTATATCTGATATCCGATCTGATCCGAATTCGGAAAACGGATATCCGATCCGAATATATCCGAATATCCGAATCTTTAATTCGGATATGTTTTTTTGGGTTTCGGATACGATTCGGATTTCGAATTTTTTCGGATTTTGGATTTTTTTAACACCCCTACATTTAATAACTAAATCTATACGGTTTGTTTCTTTCAAAGAATATTTAAGGTTTTTGTTTTTAAAAAAATATATTTTCAGGAATTTAATATAAATTTGTTTATAAATAAGTTTTCTATCAAAGTCTTTAGGGCTGTAAACGAACCGAACATTCAACGAACAGTTCGTGAATCGTTTAGCAGGAAGTTCATTCATGTTTGTTCGTTTAACATCAACAAAACAAAACTTCACAAAATCCTGAAAGCAAAAAAGAAAAAAAAAATAAAAAATATCAAGTTGCTGGATCAATAATAAAAAGAATAAAAAAATTCCATTTTAAAATAAGTTATTGATCATCAAACTTTGAAATTGTATATACGGTAATAATATATATATTTGGCTCGTGGATTATGCCATTATGGTTTGGGTATCGGGTCAAACCAACCTAGTGGATTTTTCTCATATATATAAAAAACTAGGTTAGAAAATTCATTTATTATATATATGGATTATATAAATAATTATGAAATAATAACGAGTAATTATTTAGTTAATAATATAATAATTATTTATAATCAAATTTAATTTAATTCCTAAAAAATATGTTATGTAAAAAACCAAAACCTTAAATACATTCTTTAAAAAAAAAAACAACAAATCGTAAGTATAGATTTAGTTAAAGGATACTTGATAATTTTTACATTGTTATTAACTTATTATCTTTTGAGATTTTATAAAAATAGAAAAGATACAATTAAGAAAATAAATAAAAATTAAAACTTGACTTTCCGAGATAAAATTACTTATTTATAAAGTAAGTTATAAAACAAATATTTAAATTCAATTACGTTAACATATTATTATATTTATTTGATCGTAATCTTTTCACTTTACAATTGCACATTTGTTATTGAGAAACAATGAAACATACAAGAGAAAACACAATTGTGTTGCTTAGAATGTATTAGGACTTATGGTTCAATGATTTAGAGAATGATGGATAAAACTTGTGTTTCATGAGGTCTCTGGTTCTAATCATGACTTTAGAGGTTTAATCACAGTGATGGGTTTCTTCTGGATTGGTGAGATATATGTGTGGTTGAGTGTACGAGCTTTCATTCGAAAACGTGCCAGCCAATCAACTGTTGCTATTCAAAAAACAATTAAATTCAAAACAACTATTTTTCTTCATGTCTTAAACTCTCTACTACTTCACTTCATGACGTCTAGACGTTCATGTATAATCCCTCATATTTGTGTTTGAAATTTTCAACCAAAAACATATTAAACAATTGTTAATAGTCATTTAATAAGACAGAGTGATTACATAACTATTATAAACCACTGTTTATAGAAAATTTTTAAAAACTTAAAAGCGGTTTATATTAAAAGTTGAGCCGGGATCTTCTCAAAAAATAGTTTCACTGGTTCAAAAACATTTATGTGTATGTGTGTGTGGTGTGTGTTAGGGATTGAACATTTTGGTACCAAACCGATAGATTCGGTACGGTATTCGGTACCCACTATACCACAAATTGGGTACCGATAACGATACCAGTAGGTACCAATACCATATTAGATGATTATTTTGTAACAAATACTGATACTATACCGATCAATTCGGTGCTCACTTTTTCAAAAATTCGGTACTCACTTTTTCAAAAATTTAGTACTGACACTTTTGGTATCGGTACCGGTAGAGTACGGATTTCATACCTAGTGTGTGTACATTATGTCTTGCAAGGAAAATTGAAGGTCAGGTCATTTTTATAAAAATTATTTTTCTTTCTTATATCATTTAAACACACGTAATGAAATGGTTAAAGAAATCAAAACGTAACTTGAAAAAACTATGGGTTATGTCATATATAACTAATGCTCGAATAAACGTAAGTACACAACCTTATTTTAAACAAACCTTTTTAATATAATAAACAATGGGTCATATTATTATTACACCCTCTATACGATTTTTGTACGGATTGTATAAGGCTGTATGGTCGTACAACACACCTAATACTGCTAATACACAAGATAGGGACGGTTCTTTATTGGGGCCCGGGGGGCCCCGGCCCATCTGTTTTTCCGGTCAGAAGGGTCGATTCAGTAATATTTTGTCGGAAAATCATTCGTCACCTTCGTTTCCTTCTTAAAAATCCTTCGGTCCCCTTCGTTTCCTTCCTAAAAATCCTTCGGCCCCCTCGTTTTCTTCCTAAAAATCCTTCGGTCCCCCCCGTTTCCTTCCTAAAAATCCTCCGGCCCCCTCCGAGTTTTTTTCCAAGCTCCGTCCCTGACACTAGACGTATAGGTCTGTACAACCGTACATTATAGGTGGAGATCATTCTATGAGGGGAATTCAGGAAGCGGAACGCAAGGCGTATTACACCCCTTATACAACCCGTACTAACCTATACAATCCATATAGTTAGATGGAGTGATGTATTATATATATATGAGATGTCTAATAAAAGGGCCCTAAATAAAATATAATACGTATAGCCTTATTCACGGGTGCAAGCATACATAGTTATTACAATTACAAGTAGAGTGAATTACGGAGATGTCATGTGACTTGCTATTATTTTATTTTTGGTTCATAAGTTTTTTAAATTACTTGTATGATTTAAAACTTTTAAACAAAATGCAACACATACAGCATTTTAGTCACGAAATTACCCTCGCATGTCTAACCAAAATACTCTCACCTAAAACTTTATTTGTTACAAATGTATAAAGTTTGAACCATATTAGTAATTTATGAAACTTAAAGATTAAAAGCAAATTTTTCATAACCGGATTGGGAACACCGGCCCAAAATATGCATGTGAACCGGATTCAAACTAACCGGCCAGACCGGGAACGGGTTCACTAATCAGACCAAATTTTAGTTTTTTTTAACTAAAATCCAAAGAATGAAACATTAAAACCAAATCCTATATTTTTTTCAAACATGATCATGTTTGTTTAAATGTGTTTATAATTGTATGATTTTTTTGCAATATATTATATATTTATTATGTTATCCAGTTATTAAATTCGGTCCGACTAGTCCGACCAGTAACCAATAAGACTCTCGGTTTGACATCCAGTCCAGTTCTGAAAACATTGATTGAAAGAGGATACTTACAAATTCACATGTACAATTTTCATTATTTTAATTTACTCTTAGACTACGTGTTGTGAAGCGTGACCTAGGCATGATAGGGCTGGTCCCCTTTGGTGCCCTCCCCCACTACCAAGGGCGTGACCAGGACTTGAGGGGCAGTGACATAAGGGTGGTAATGGGTGTGAACTTGGAGGTTTGTAAAAAAAAATAACAAAAACAAAACTTTAACCGCTATATTACCATTTGAAAGGAAAAAAATCAAATTTTTTACCTATATAAACTTATTCAACCCACAAAAAAAATACTCACTCTTAAAATTTTCTAACTTTATAAAACTTTCAACTCTTAAATTTGCAAAAAATCTTGTACACACTATGGATCCAAACAAATCAAACAACCCAATTTTTAACTCGTTTATAAATTGTTATCGCATTTAAGCCGACACAAATAACCAAACAACCCAAACCCGTTTTTAACATTTGAATAAAGGTGGTAATGACGTGAAGTGATGTAGGAGTGATGATAACATATATGATGATGATGATGTCGAGTGATGAGAGAGTGATGATATTGGTTGTTTATATGACGCATGGGTGAATTGATTGGTATCTGATGTTCTGATCAATACAAATAGACTTACATATAGAAACACATTTGTCTCACAAAAATATGTGAAAGTCTGTGTTTCTCTCTCTAAAAAGGTCACACACACACGTAGAGAGATAGAGAGAGAAAAACGAATGGTGGACGTTGAAAGAGTTTGTTGTATGTGCGGTGACGTTGGTTTTCCCGACAAGATTTTCCGATGTAAAACCTGCAACAACCGCTTCCAACACTCGTATGTCACTACTAATTAACAAATCAATTTCCCTTTTACTTCTATTTTATTTAATTTACCAACCTACAACGTTCGTCGCAAATTAAAAAAAGACAGTTATTTAATTTGCGACGAACGTTATTCTAAAGTTAATTTACAAAACGGACTGTTGAAAAATCTTCTGTGATCAAAACTTTCCGATCAAAAAACCACTTTCTCTATGATCTCCGGCCACCACCTCCATTTATTAATTAATTTAATTTTAAGCTTAATTATCATTTTAAGTTGACTATAATATTTGTTTTTATTTAGTGGTGACTTTGACTTTTAAGATTTAATTAAGTATATCATCATAAAATCAAGCCTTAATTCCTGCAATTCCAAAACGCATCCTTAAAACTCTTTTTTTAGCAATCGAGTGGGCATCGCATTCATTTAATTATCTATTTTAATATTGTCATATTACTTAATTAATTATTCATATTTTATTTTATAATAAAATATAATATGTTTATATGTTAGGTATTGTAGCAACTATTACAACGAATCAACGGATCCGCCGGAGCACTGTGATTGGTGTCAGTCATATGAGATTAAAAGATCCAAACATGGATGTTCTTCCAAGAAACCGGCGGCTGTCGGCAGTCCGTCCGAATATTCCGGTGGCAAGATCAAGCAACATGACCGTGAAGAGGGATCGGAGAAGAGGAAGTCGCCGACCGGAGTTCTTTCTCCGAGGACTGGTACTCGAAGGTACAAGCTGCTTAAAGATGTGATGTTTTAAAACTAAATAAGAAATATTTATATTTATATTTGTGTATATAAATAAACAAAAGTGTCCTAAGATAATCAAGATCATCCAAAATCCTTGGATACCACTACAAAGAAAAAACCATTCTGATACGACTGTTTCCCGACGACTTAAGGTCATCAGTATAGGTCAACTAGAGCGACTACATGTCGTTTTGGCATAGGACTGCCTGATTCTTTTCATACTGGCTAACTTTTTCTGATGACATGTCTTAAGGACGGTCTCTAGCGACGACAAGTCGTAAGGATAGCGCGATTTATCAGAACATATTTCATGTATTGTACGTGTGTACATGGATGATGAGGACGAGAGTCCTACGAATGGTCTTTTGTTAGTGGATGGTTTTGAAGGTGTGGTTTTTGGCTATGAACCAATTGATGATGATAATGTATAAATTGTAACATGTTTGTAAGATAGAATTATATGTTTAAAAATGTTTACGAATGTTTAATTACACTACTAGAAAAACTTTTCAATATAATACTACGTGTAATTGGTGGCTTAAGGAGACAATTCAATAAACAAATTGTAAGACTCATACTTGTGTAAATCTTTGCTAGTAATAATGTTTTTGAATAATTTCTGAATATCTCAAATATAGTTTCAAATATTTTGAAATTATATACCCAACAAAAGACTTTGCTAGAAATTTGAATTCACAATAATCCCATCAATTAATTGTTATCTTTTTTACCGAAAGTCCTACTTTAGTAGTTATTGCCTTGACTTTCTTATGATAGGTATTGGATTTAAATTCAGGACAAAGATATTTTGTTGGCAAAGGTTAGAGTGTTTACCGGTTTAATTACCCAATTGTGGGGTCCTCTTACACTGGGCACAAACGTATGTCCCAAAGCGTCAAATCCGATTGAAAAGTTGAAATCTTGTCTTGAGTGTATGTGTTCCAAGTTATTCCAAAAAGAAATTAATTGTTTTTTTAATAACCTGATAACCATATATCAAATATAGGCGAAAGAAGGGCGTCATTTGTGTTTGGTTGATGGTGGCGGGTTAATAAGATGTGGGTTAGCAATTTGGTGGGTGACTTTTGCAACCTAAACCAAACCTATATTTTTATTCGTGTCAAAGTTTTAAATCTTAATCTAGATAAACATAGATTGGGGTTAACTCGAACATGATTTGTTTATTTAAGTTGATCATAGAAATTTATTGGTTGTCAGCTAGTTGTTCGCTTGAATATACTTTATTAATAGCGTGTTTAGTAGGTTTGTATAAATGACAAATAGTTAATATGTTGTTTAACAAAAAAAAAATTAAGATTTTTATAGCTATTTATATAATTACAGTCATAAAGTACGAAATCAAAAATAAAATGTAGTTACATGGTTAACCGTAAAGAAATTAAACTTATTGTTGGCTTAAATATACGTTATTAATAGCGTGTTTAGTAGGTTTGTATAAATGACAAATAGTTAATATGTTGTTTAACAAAAAAAAATTAAGATTTTTATAGCTATTTATATAATTACAGTCATAAAGTACGAAATCAAAAATAAAATGTAGTTGCATGGTTAACCGTAAAGAAATTAAACTTATTGTTGTAAATGAAAAAAATAACGGTCTTAGTAATCAATTATTTAAATTATGATAAATAATAAAAAAGTTATATACATGATTCTAGAAATGAAAACAACAAATAATAATGTTCAAACCCAAATTGGGTTAACGGGTAAACATGTTTTTAAATAGGTTAATATGATGACATCTTTTATATATAAATGGGTCAATCAAACCATCGATTTTTTTTTTTAAACGAGTTATGTTTGCTAACTCAAAACATGATTATTCTCATGTTGTTGAATTAAAGATGCTCCTAGGTGGAAGTGGTGACCATAAGCTCATTATAAATAATAGAAGACTCGTAACTTTTAGAATTATGTTTATTCCATCCCAAGGTTCTTTACCCTTCCTTTACGTTTAACTGAATTTAAAATTAGAAAACATGATAAATATTATAGAATTTATATATGTAATTGAAATTAAAAAAAATTAAATCCGGTTAGACCAATACAATTCACTGGTCCAATTCACCTGCTTGATTGGTTGGTTCACCGTTCACTTAAATAATGATTCAATTGGGTTAACTAGACCGGTTATTGGTTCAACCTACCGGTCAGTTTTTAAAAACAATGTTGAACACATGCAATGGGACAATGGGTCAATAGAATTTGAGTATATGCATACGTGTAAATGACATCATCATTCCAGTTTACATGCATTTAAAGTCATAAACCCATGTTAAATAAAATAAGATTCGAACTTTTACAAATTTATTTACATCACATCATCGTTCCAATTTACCTACAAATTAAATTCGGGTAGGTTAAGGAAGTTACTTTCGTTAGATAATAAGATATTTTTATTCAGCCAAACTTGCAAGCTACGTACCTAATTAAGTGTCTCGAATATAGCTTTCGAGCACATAGGTTACATAGTTTTTACCGTTTATATCTACCCAATTATATATACTAAAATGTGCACCGTAGAATTGGGTCCAAAGTCGAACAATCCAAATTTATCACCTACATGGATTAAATAAAAATCTAAGCATTGTTGGAAATTTTGATAAACTAACATGCCTTCTAACAAAATAAGATTTAGAATAAGGATTTTGAATATCTGTTTTATTTACTCGTTGTCATAGTCAAAATTAGTTGAATACTTAACATATTAAATGCTTGATTCAAGAAAACTAGCAAAATGATTCTTAAAGAAGTTGTTGAAAACATCGATTAAAATCATTTGAAAAACTTCATCGTGTTTTTTTAAATAACTAATTTGGATCACTGACGAATCACTATAGTATCATCATGTCACCAGCGATATCACCCGATCATATAACACAAAGCCACAATTTAATGAGAAAATTCATTACTTTGAAAAATCCTTTTGTGAGATTTGAACTCAGGATCTTATGATTCTCGAGCATTATCTTATCACTAAGATGCCGTTGAGCTTCATGTACTTGACCAATTTACTATATCTGCTTGAATCCAAAAATAGGATTTTCATTTCATCATGTTTAATTTATCAACCCGTTACTTGACCCGTCCATTTTACCAACATTTTTAACTCAAATATTTCAACAACCAACCCAAACCCAACCGTGAGTTTCAAATTCCCCAAAATTAACAAGCTCGATTGCTAATATTCCATGTGAACTTGAATGTTAAAAAACACCTCCAAGTGTGTAATTGATCATTCGAAGACCATGTTTAATCAGTTTGAATATTATATAAACCAAAACATTATATTTTAAAGAGTCCTAACATCATAAAATAGAAAACTACTTTTTTTATATCATTTTCTATTTAAAAAAAATATATATATTATTAGCCAACAAAAATGTATTTTGATAAATGAAAAAAAAAACACTTAAAAACAAGTTGCTAGATGAGGAGAAAAGGTTTTAGATTCCACCAAACATCATAATATGTTTTAGGAATCGAAAACATATAAATATTGTTTGTTTGCACTAGATGCTTAGTATCTTATTTTTCTTCAAATTCTGCCGACACAAACATGTGGTATGTGAAAATTCCCATCTAATAATCGAAAGTTGTGATGGGTCCATTTCCATTTAGGGTTGGTGCTTCCTATATATGGAAATTTTTTGAACCATTCATTCTATGCCACTTGTACCATCTACATCCATTCCCCTCTTTACGATTCTATTAGCTAGTTGAATACACTTTGTCTCAATGATTATGATGGCTTTTTCAGGAATATCAATAAAAATCATGTTAGTTCTGTCACACAAGTCTTATAAACATTAAATAGTTTCGAAGGTTAAAGTTTATTAAATTGTTTGTTTGTTTAATTAAGTCGGCTAACATTTGAGTTTGATTAAAATAGGTTTATTTGTTTAGAAGTAGGAATCAATGAATTGTTTGTGAACTGTTCGGCTGCAAGTTCGTTTACATTCGTTCATTTAATAAATGAACAAACATAAACAAGAAATTTCATCCAAAAAATTTAAAAATGAACATCCATATATGTCTTGTTTGTTCATTTGCATTTGTGAATTTTCGGTAATATTAATATTGTGTTTGTTTTTGTTTCTTTATTATGTTTGTTCGTTAAATGTATTTTAGATTCTTAATTTTGTTTTCATTTAGTTTAATAATATAGCATTTAAACTAGAATATAGTCATTTAAAATTTGTATCTGCTAAAGACGTAGTAATTTGAACCTAAAATCTTTAAAATATTAGTTTAAGAAAATTTCAATTACAGTTTATATTTCAACTTTTGCATTGTTTTAATTTTTTTTATATTTTTATATGAAGTTTTTACCTTTATTTTTATATAAAATGATTATGTTTAACGATTAATATTGAGATGTTGATTGAATCTTGAATTGTATGAATGATGAATACATATATATCATGTATAGTTTACTAGAAGAAATTACAATATTAGATGTTGAAGATGATGCCATAATTTCTTTTATGTTGTTGCAATAAATTGATGGATTTGATAGTTGGAGCAATTCATTTTTTTTATGGATGTCGATGGTTTCCTCATAAGATAAGAATTTAGGTTTAAGACAACAACGAAAGAGAAATTCCTCTTTTATTTATGTGTTGTATGTCCATCAAATACAATTTAGACAAAGTGTAGATAAATGAGTAGGCCATACTATGTTTCAAGGTTCTAACATGAGAACGTTGTTTTTTTTATTTTTTAAATAATATGCATTCATTCTTGTTAGTGAACAAATTCAATTCCTAAATAAACGAACATGAATTTTTGTTCAATATTTGTTCGTGAACCATTTATGAAAAAATAAAACAAACAAACACAAACAAGAATTTGTTCGTGATCGGTCGATTCAATTATAGTCATAGTTGAAGTCAAGTTAGCTTTACTATTTGTTTAATATAATTAAGGGTTCATTAAGTTTGTGATTGTCTGGGTGTTATTAATTAAATACAAGAATCGATGATCAATTACATTAAGGGGCCGGTTGGTAACCTCTGAATCATTAAGTGTTGAATCAGTAAGTTGTATGAATGATTAAGAGGCTCTGAACCAGTTGGTGCTAAACCATTAAAAATGTTTGGTTGAGTCTCTGAACTAATATGCAAATGACTATTTTACCCTTTTCTTTTAAGTAAAAATATAAATAATAAAAACATGGTAAAATCCAAAACATCTAAATTACACATTAGTCTTTCAGAATACATGTAAAAAATTTGCTCAAATTCAAACATAAATTAAAACTTGACGTACATTGTCATGTAAGTTGACTAGCTATATGGTCACGTAAACTATTCATATATTCATTGCCTTGTGATCCCTATTCTAGGTTGTGAATGGACTGACCATCAATTGCTTCTCCGTGTGTTTCAGCAAACACAATATTCTCGTCATACTCCATAAACAAATGATCATGAATATTGCATCGTCTTATAAAATTATGGACAGCAAATCAAGTAACTACTTGTTTATATGGTGTTTGTGTATGCAAGATCATATTGAGCGTTCATATGGTGTTTTGAAAGCAAGACTCCCAACCCTAAAACAAATGGTGTTTTGAAAGCATTTGCAACATCTGGCACATCGTTACATACGTTTTACATGGTGTTACAAAATATATTTTTTTAAAAACCTCCAGGCACTTTTATTATTATTTTTTTTATAAAAATGAGCCAAATTATGTTACAAACCTGTCAAAAAAATATATAAAAAAAAAACTTTTTTTTATCATTTCCCTACATGTGTGTACGTAAAATATAATATATATGTAACCATGATGTTGAAAACCAATGAAACTCGATATTGATAAAGTTGGAAGCACCATTAAAGTTTGAAAAAAACATTTAAAAAGTATTTATATGTTTTTAAGTATATTGTATGTTTATGCTAAACTAAACATGCCCAGGGAAATCCCAGTTTTACGTAAGATTTGGGAAGAGAGATTGTTGTATATCTCATATACTTGAATCAAACAAATAGAAATCAAACTTGTAACTTGAATCTTGAATCTTCATAAACACAACTTGGATTAATCTCTGAATCGTTAATATCTCTATCAGATAAGCCTATTTGTGGATTACACAATGATTTATCGGATTAGACAGAGATTTCTGTTGTTGAAATTGGATTTTGATGTTTCTGTGAATCTTCTCCATAACTGTCTGTGTTGAATGTGATGAAGAGAAAGAAGAAAAGCCTTTGTTATGTTTTCACGGCTAGATACCACACACTCACATTCATATGAGCACATTTCTTTTTATAATTAATTTGATTATAAGCCCACATATAATCTCAAATTCTCACTTGATTTATAAGCCCGTAATTAATTAAAATTAAGACCCAATTCATAAATATCAATGTTAATCGAGCTTGCACTTTCACATCACCCAGCTCGACTAATCACCAACATTATTATCTCGATTTACATGTTAATCCAATATCATAAAACCGTTGGTAACACTAAAATTACTAACAGAGATGAACACAAGCATATTTTTCTTTTATATATATAGGGTAAGGATCGGTTGTTAACACACCTTAATTGTGGTAACCCATTAATCCTAGCAAAATCAACCCAAATCTTTGAATTTTTTCATGGTCTTTATTATACATAAATAGGGGGTTCTTTTTTTTTGTGTTTTTGCTAATTCACAAGCTTTTAGAAATTAAAACAAGTGTAAGTTTGTATATTTATTTTTACGGCAGTTACACTGACGTAAGATCCTAAACAGTGATGAATTAGCAGAAACACAAAATGAAAATCCTCCCTATTTATGTATAATAAAGGCCATGAAAAAAAATTCCAAAGTTTCGGGTTAATTTTGCCAGGGTTAATAGGTTACCGCAATTAAGGTGGGTTATTATATGATATATATATATATATAGGGTAGGGATAATTTGAAAACCACTTTTTATTGTGAAAACTCAGCAAACCGTTGTGTAAAACATACGTAACACAACTAAGAAAAGAAAATTTGTAAAACATACGTAAAAACGTACAGTGTTTACGTCAGATGTGACTCAGTGTTACGTATGTTTTACAACGTAAAAAAAACTTATAAAATATTTTTTTTAAAAATATTTCTTCGGACCTTTTTTGATTTTTTTTTATAAAAATGTGCCAAATAATGTTACTAACCTGCAAAAAAAATTTCAAAAAAAAATACGTTCGTTTTACATGAGTTTTCATGGTTTTCTCACTAAAACAAGGTTTTCATTTTATTAATCCCCTATATATATATATATATATATATATTCTCAAAAACAAACTACATAGTTTCAATTTTTTTTACTAAACTATGAAAGTTTTCTGAAAATCAAAATTTTGAATGACCAAAAAAATTTTAAAGCGTTATTTTTATTAATTTTTTTCTAATAAATAAGTTTCTCACAAAACACAAATTTTTTTAAAAAAGAGGTAAATAAACTATAAAACAGAGACTTTAAACAAAAAGATTTTTATAAATAAATGACATTTTTAACACAAAATTCCTAAAAATAAATACTTTAAAGTACCAAAATTTTATAAATGATAGTGAAAATTTCACTTTTGATCTTTTATGTTTGATGATATTTTCAAATTATGACATGACTAAAAAATTGCATCCTACCTTCTTATTTTAAGGAAAAAATTACATTTTTGATTTTTTATATTTATGGATATTTCAAATTTGGTCAATTAACTTTGATAATTAAAAAATGATAATTACCATCTTAATTTTACAACAAATAGTTTTTGAGGGAAAAATAAAATAAAATTTTTAATGCCAGTTACTTTTAAAATTTCACATGTTAAAATCAAGAAACTTGGGTATAAATTGTTTATTATAAAAAAATTAATTATTGTTTATTACTTAAAATACTTATTAATATGTAAATTAATAATTTTATATAAAAATTTCGTTTTATAATTGCTAAATTTTTACTATTAATAGGTTTATATTTTATGTTAAATCCGTGTAATACACGGGGTAATAGTCTAGTATATAATAGAGTATCATGTTCTATGTTTTCTTTTCTATTGTTATACTTAAGTATGTGGATTTTAATTATTAAGGCTACTCTTGGTTTTAAAAGGCACGCCTGAGACGTAACCAGACACAAGCCTTCTCCTTCTCGCTTTGTATAACTCAAGACACGTTCCACCAAATGCACACAAAAAAGCGCAATTTTTTGGGGGAAAAAAATCTTACTATTATACACAATTCTTGTACTACTGAGTGAGTTTTTATTTTTTTTAAACGGCGAAGGCCTTAATCATATGAACCCGCTGTTTCCAGACCATGTCAGCAAGATCCAGTTACCTGGACCTCCCATAAGCCACCACAACCACCCCAGAAAGAAACCCCATTAGGAAAACCCCCGACCCCCCTCAGACCTCTTTTTCGCTGCAGGAGGGATTTGAACCCAAGACTTCCTCATTTGAAATAATCTTGGGGCATTGAGGCAATGCCTCATTGGTGAGTGAGTTTTTATGTACTTCATGCTTTTTTTAAACCAAGAACCTACCTACGGTGAAACAATGAAGACAAGAGGTGTGTGCAAGAAAAAGGAAGAGTGATAGGTTTTAGAGGCTCTTGATGGAACAAATTGAGAGAAAGCGAGGTATTCTATTTTAATTTTTTTCCTTGTATTTTTATCCAAACACAATTGACTTACCGAACTTATTTTTTGATAGGGGCAAGATTTGTTTTCGTCTCATTTCCTCGTACCCACAAAGTAGAATTCCACTTGAAACGTGTTGTTGTAAGCTATTTTGTAGTATTTTATTTATAAAGCATCTCAGATATTTTTTTTTTATGTGACTAAAAGTATCTCAGATTGTTGTTTGGCTGATTGTGTGTTATGCAACAACAGCAAAAATGTTTTCATTCAATTATTGATGTTAAAATGATAAATATTGAGATAGTTTAGCCAATATGATCCTGTTATGTGTGACTTCAGTTTTAAATCCCCAAACTAAAATATCTCTGTTTTATTAAAAAAAAAAAAAAGATGATAATAATGTTTTCATTTTGTTTGTTATACGATTTGTTTTTTGCATGAGTATTTAGTATTTTACGGAGTGGTCACAATAATTGAAAAGAAAATATGCAATGATTTTTTGAAAGAAAATAAATATATGCCACACGATTTCATTTTCTAAGTTTATTGCGTTTACTTTTGGAAAGTCGATTGATTAATTTTTGTTTGTATCGATGTATTAAATCGTTTTATTTGTATGGTGTGGCCAAACATTTTTGGATTATGGGATTTTGTTATTCAGTTCATGGATTCTCATTTTATTTTTTATAAAAGTTGTAAATTTTAAGACTAATTCATAACAATAACAATAACAAAAATAATAAGCCCAAAGTTTCAGGCCCAAATTCCCTATTTTAGACCAATTTTTCAACCCAAAAAACCCAATTGGCAAAAAAATATATTTTTGAACTAATTGAAAAATCCAAAAACCAAAAATATTGAAATCTAAACATTTTCAAAAACCTAAAAAACCAAAAAATTTAGTTTAAGGTTGGGTTTAAACCCAAAACTGACCCATCCAAAGAAATGATGTAATGGTCAGATTGTATAAGAGACAACCTACAAGTCTCGAGTTCACTCCTTACTTAGATCAATTTTCTTAGGAGGCCACCGAATCGGTTGTTTGTGGCTAGTGGCGAAGCTTGGAAAAAAGTTCGGAGGGAGGCGAAGGATTTTTAGGAAGAAAACGGAGGGGGCAAAGGATATTTAAGATGAAAAGGAACCGAAGGATTTTCGGACGAAATACTATTACATCAACACTTCTGAGCGAAAAAACAGTGCCCCGGCCCCTTCTAATCCTCCGCCCCTGCTTGTGGCCGTGTTTTATCTATCCCTCTCGGTTAGTCGGGTATTGAGGGACCTGGAGTTTACGGTTACCACGGTCAAAAAAAAAAACAATAATAGAACGTAGACTTCCTAGTGAATTTGTTCTAGAAGGAAAACAAAAACATAAAGCAATGATTTAATCCAAATGTTCGACTGATAATCAAACATTTGAGATCATAAGCATCTTAAACGCCATTTTGTCTCCATAAACAAATCTAAAATAGTGAACAACACTCACTTTGGTTTGTCTTGTAATGTCACCATTGACTTCAAAACTCCTGGACCGATCTTGTCAGCAAGAACACCTTGCTCCGATATCAAGAAAGACTTCTCTTTTACATAACTTTGTAGCTTTTTAACATCATACTCTAGCTTCGCTTGATCTATATTTCAAAATAATATTGATTAACAATCGATGCATAAAACATTTCGGGCATCGTCAATAAATGCTAGTGAATATAAATGATAAAGACTAGCCTCTCATCAAAAGATACGATTAGAATAAGAACATGCATCACTTTTAAAACATCACATTCATACTCTACTATGTATGAAGGTTGAAAAGTTGAATATTTTTATAATGATCTAGCAAGGAATTAAAATTACTTAACGCCATGGAGAAATAAACATCAATTATATATAATCGTCATTAGCAGTTAATCTCTTTCATTGATTAAACTTAAGTTGCCCTAAACTGACTAATCAATAAAACCAAAAAATCACAAAACATAACGATACATGGAGATGTACATGATTTTATGCCTTGAATTCATAAAATAAAAAGATTGATATATAAAGAATTATTATTTCTAGTAATCTGCCCCGTTTGCGGTGTGCGTACATAATGTATATATGTGTCAGCCCTCAGGGACAAAAGTAAAATTACACTACTTTTTAACGTTATCTTACTTAATTTTTTGTGAGAATAACGTTAAAAGCGTTGAATTGATCGGTTAATTATGCTGATCGTGTTTTTTTGCAATCATCATTTGGTGACTAAGTTTAATGGTGTAGTAACCAATTTACCTTTCTCCAAAATGGTATGTGCTGCATGAAATGGGACCCTAGCAAATATATCGGTTCCAGAAAACATCATCCATGTTTTTTCCTTAGAATCGTGATTCCCGCAAGTTGCACAAATCTCCTTAACCAAAGGCCTTGATTCATCAATTTCCTTCATCACCAACTCAAACGGTGAAGGGACGCTTGTTTTTGTAGTCCGTGCCCGCTTTCTTAATGCAGTTAATGCTTCCCTGTTCCCATTTCTCATTCTATCAATCTCAACTAACTGTAATCACAAGTCCTTCAGGTATGTAAAATGTTGGAAAATATTCACTTTTAGTGATGGAAACTTAGTATACCTCATGTCTTGCAAGTAGAAGATTCTCTGCTTCCGTCTCGATTTCAATTAGTTTTTCTTGAAATTGCTTCATCGTATCGTCCATCTTCAATCTGTTTGATACAAAACCTCCTTAACAATTGCATTTGGGTGATATAACTTTAATCACAATCTATTTTTGAGGTGATAAGAAATTTGTTACATGTAAACTACCTTCACAAGTTTTCTATTTTTAAATTTGGAAAATCTAAATATTCATTTTTAATAAACAAAAATAAAAGTAAGAGAGGCAGCTGGCATTTGTTAGGTTCCCAGTGGTGTTGTATTATGTATATGAGAATATAAAGAGTAAAATAAAAAACTTCAAACACCATAGTTATTGATCACACCAAATAAAGGAAGCATTAAGATGCAGAAAGCTTAAATTCATATACTCTCTTCATTATTCATTTAGTTCATTTGACAACTTAAACCTTAAGAGGCTAAAATAGAGGCAAATGCAAGAGTTATGTAACCATATTCACGAATAAAGATGATGCTTAGTGGTGTAACCGAGACGGGCCAATGCCTGACAGGCTGACATTGTTCAAGCTCGGCTTGTAAGATTTTCCAAATGAGCTGGAGTTTGGCTCGGATCAAGCATGTGATTTTAGGATCAAGCTAGGCTCGTGAATGAAACCTAGAGCTTGAGATATGCTCCTCTAGGCTCAAAGTCATTTGACATGTTTTAACGAACCAAAGCTCAGCTTGAGGCTTGAGCTCGTATTCTGAAGAGGTGAAACGAGCTAAAGCTTGTTTTAGTAGCTCGATTAGCAGCTGTAGAGTCAAAAACAGTTAAATGACCACTCCTTAGGTCAGTTTCTAATCAGAAATAAACTAAAAATGCAAACCTAAAACTTTGTTTGAAGAAGAAAACGATATGATCACAAAGCCATGCTATTGTACACCTGAATTCAAAAGAACTAAATGAGAAGCTGACGACATGAAATAAAAGTACATTCAGTGATTCAACTGTTGAAATCTTTAGAAAATAAGAAAAAAAATGGCTACTAAGATGAATAATTCACAGAGTTCACTGGAAAAAAAATTACATCTGAATTACAAAGCAGAACATTAAAGGAACATGATACAAAAAAAAAAAAAACATACATTATCAACAGGGAAAATAAAGCACAAAACTAAAAAAACCATAGCTAGAGGCATCTGATTGACCAGATAAAAACAATTAAAAATAGCGCCTGAGGCAAGAGGCGCATGCAGGAAAACGCTTCAAAGCCTTGAGGCGGTGCCTTACGAACATCTGGGTCAAATTTGATCAACATTAGTCAAGTTAAGGGTATGAGATAAATGCATCTTTTAATTGTCGATAAAACTTATTTTGTTGTATATAGAGCAACGTCTCACCACTCACGTACGTGAGGCTCTCATCTCATGCCTCACGCCTTGGCATTTTAGGCCTAAATGCCTCAATGCACCTCAAGCTTTTTAAAACCAAGGTTAAACCAAAAAAACATACATTCTCGGCAGAAAAACAAAATAGCACAAAAGTACCCAAACCATTAAACCAACCTGTTGGGTTCAATACTCGCAAACATCAGCCAATCACACTAATCAATATACAAGATTGACATTCTAAATATCATTTATACACACACTTTTTAACCAAAAATCATCATTTTCACAATTCATCTATACACAATTCAATTACAATCAATCTACAGAACAATAACAGAAAAAACATCTAAAATCTAAAATCC
Source organism: Mikania micrantha (assembly GCA_009363875.1). Lineage (NCBI taxonomy): Eukaryota > Viridiplantae > Streptophyta > Magnoliopsida > Asterales > Asteraceae > Mikania > Mikania micrantha. The sequence continues at coordinate 47,922,404 of CM018689.1, read as the reverse complement.
AAACCAACAATACTTGATAATCAATTCACAATGATGAATCATCCCACATTTATTGCAAGAACAAATTACAAACACATGATAAAACTCCCAAAAAAAACATATGGATTTACATTTTAAAGCTCCACATTAATGAAAGGTTGATGAACAGATTACAAACAAATAAGGCCAGTATCTATGATCGTGATGAAGGAGGAAATCGATGGTCGTTAGATGATGAAAGATGAATCGATAAAGAAGGAAGAAGAGGATAACCGCTGTAGGAGGATGAAATCATTTAATCACAGTAATATTGATTTACCTGCCTGTGGTGCGGTTGTTTTGGTCTCGTTGGAACACCAGTAGACCGCCCAGCTGGTGGAATCGTAGCTAGAATTATCACCCAAAACCCTAGTCGCAGTCGCAGTCGCAGTCGCAGATTTCGAGCGGGAGGAGTCAGGTACTCGAGTTAACGGGAGTTGAATCGCTGCGAATGGATGTCGTTCAAGCGCTGAGATACCACTTAGAAGCCGGCAGGGAGGTCGCCGAAGGATACAGCGACCCAATCTCCCCTCTTCTTCTTTTTTCTTTATTTCTTACCTTTTTTTTACAATTACCCAAACCAGGCGTTTCTTCGAATTTGATGAGCTGATCGGAGCTCGGCTCGTTTAGAAATAAATAGGTTTTGAGCTCAGCTGGCTAGCATCTGAATCATTAAGTGCTGAATGATTAAGATGTCTGAATGGTTAAGAGGGTCTGAATCATTAAGTGCTGAATGGTTAAAACTGTTTGGTTGAACATCTGAATGAATATGCAGAATGACTATTTTACTCTTTTAAAGAAAATGTTTACAGGTTTTTAAATCTTATTATGTAAACTTATGATCAACAAACATAGGCAAATTTAACATCATTTGAATTAAAAAACAAACAGCCCATCACATTGGCAAATTCAACAATCGTATTATCAAAATCCATAACATAGGCAAATTCAACATCATCTGATCTTATTATCAAAATCCAACTTGCATCAAAACCAAAATCCAAGAACTAAAAAAAAAAACAAAATCCAAGAACATCACCATAACATAGGCAAATTAAACAATCGTGTAGGCAAATTCAACATCATCTGATCTTATTTATTGTATGATACAACCAACTTGCATCAAAAAAACCAAAATCAAATCACAACAATCGAAACAACAATCACAGAAACAAAAAAAAGAAGAAGTAGAGACCAACCTGTTGAAGGAGACCTGTAGCAGCGAACAAGAAGAAGAAGGAGGCGAAGGCAACGAGCAAGAAGAAGAAGGAGGCGAAGGCGACCTGTAGCAGCGGCGGCGTCTAGCGGCGGCGGCGGCGACTTGTAGCTACGGCGGCGAACAAGAAGAAGAAGGGAGGCGACGAGTGGAGAAGGCTGCGGGAGAAGGCGACGGCGTCACTACCTGCTGCGGCGGAGAAGTGTTGCGGCGGAGAAGAGCTGTGGAGGAGAAGGTTGCTGCGGCTGAGAAGGAGGCGTGGACAGGGTTGAGGGATGCGACGGGAGAAGAAGGAAAGAGGGGTAGAATAGGGTTTGCAAATGAAAAAGAAATGCAGACCCCCTATTTTTTCCTCCCTTCACCATTCAGATGGTTTTTTTCGTTCAGACGTCCCAACCAAACGGTCTGAATCTGAATGGTTCAGATTCAGACCCATTCAGATCTATTCAGACCCATTCAGATCTATTCAGACCCTACCAAACAGCCCCTAAGAGTTTATTTTCAAGGCTTGAGCTCAATCGTTAAAAAATTTGTAGGACCGGCTCGTCTCGTTTGTATTTTAATTATTTAATTTATTTATTTTAATTACTAATTTAATATATATTTATAATTTTATTTTCCAAATTTAACATAAAATATATGATTTAAATATATTTATCATAATTTTATAGATAAAAATAATTAATTTTATAAATATACACTTATTATAATAAATAAAAGTAAAAAAAAATAAAATTGGCTTGCGAGCTGGCTCAAGCCCGATATACAAAGCTCGAGCTCAGGCTCGATAACTAAACGAGTCATATTTTTTGGCTCAAACTCGTTTAGGCTCGGCTTGTTCGAACTTCTTACCGATACGATCCCGAGTATTTCGCAAGCCGACTTGATTCGTTTACACTCCTAGGCTTACCCAATTTATGATAAACCTTACGACTAAGCAAATACATGACATTTTTTCAACAAATAAGCTTAAACCTGAATTCGAACTCAAGTACTCAACACCAAGTCAATAAAACAAAGTAGCCAAAACGATCTTGAAGAAGGGATCCCTCGCAAGAAAAACCAAAACAATTCTAAGAAGGGTGTGGCTAAATGTACCCCTCTTTTGAACTTGTCATACCCCCTCCCCTAAAATATTAAATATAAATTTGTTATAATCAACCCTTCAACTATATAACACAACCAAAATACACCAAATATTATTTTTACTTTAAATTCTACTAAACGTATCCCCTCTTACTTGGCATACCCTATACAAAATATAAAATTAAATTCATCCAAAATCAGATTTATTTGTATGAACCCTAGTTCCTCTTTGTTCAAATTCGATTGAACTGAGGCACGATTGTTGTTACAAACATAGGGCTTTCGTTCCTCGAACAAAAACGAGTGTAATTGTATATGAAACACATACCTTAGCTAACTAATTCATGTTCGTTGCTTGATGAACCGAAGTCGAACCGTCGGGTTCTTACATGCCTTTTTCTTGATTTGTGTTGAGATTGTGAATAGCTTATGTTTACGCAGAGAGTTTCGCAGAGGTTAAAGGATTGTTTGGATTCAATTAATTTTGAGTTTTATGCTCGTTTTAATAGACTTTGAGTTTGAGTTCGACTATGGTTATTTAAGCTTAGATTTCGTATTTATTTGATTTTTAAACGATGAATTGATGATGATAATGATTCCGTGATGTTTGAGTTTTGTAAAAACATTCCCCCATGTTTTTGTTTAAAGATTTATGGATCTTTTTAGTTAATTAAAAACATAAGGTTTACTTTGTATATATTTAAAAAACTTAAGGAGGGGGTACGACAAGTAAAAAAAATAAAAAGGAGGGTATATTTAGCATAACCCTTCTAAGAAGGGAATTGAACCACACAAAAACCCAAAGTTCATACTAACCCATCAACCCTTCTAGAAAAACATCTTGAAAACCCCCAAAAACATTTTGAAAAACCTCAGCAAATAGTATTTAAACTTTAAATAAAAACGATATGAATTGGGTTTTTAGTTATACACATGAATAAAAATAAAATTTGATTAAAATATTACATTATTTTTTTATTCATCTAATTTGGCTCATTAATGCTCATAAGTTTTCACGAACATCGGGTTAGGTTCGTGCTTGATAATTAAAAGATATAAAATTTAAGCTCGATATTGAGCTTGACTTCATTTACGCTTCACTTGTTCGAGCTGATTTTATTTGTTTATAACTTACACCTCTTGTTACACCTCTTGATGCACATCATCATTTCAACAAAAATGATTTAATTACTATACATGCATTTAAATAAAACAATCGTTACATGTATATACTATTAATAATAATTAATTTGCTTTTCGTAAATGTATATATCAAGTAATAAAAATTGTTAGTTTCTTTTACAAATCTCTGTGTTTAAAAAGTTTGAAGTTGATTATTTTTGTTTTTTATATCTTCTTTTTGTAAAGTTGTTTTTTACAACTCTTTTATTTTTTAAACAAAAAACTACTTGTAAAATATTTTATGTTTAAAAAAGTTTATTGTTTTAGAAAAACTTCTTATTTTGTATATATTTTTAAAAATTGTTTACTAATAAATAGAAAATTTTAATATTTTAATTTGACAAAAAATATAAATAATATCTTAATATTCAAAATATTATTATTTTATAAAGAAGATAAATATCTAACAAGATAGACGAAAAAACCGGTACTAAGAAAAAACTGGTACAAGAAGCCTTACATTTATGACATGTATTAGTTATGATTTTTATTTATTAGGTATATATTTAAATATAACTTATATAAATGATAATTAAATAGGAGTAAGATGTGAAAGAACCAAAAAAATATATAAGCTAAAATGATCGAAAGTGTCTCAAGTTATTTTTATTTATTAATATGAACTAGAATAGTTCCCGTGTATGACACGGGTTGAATAAAAATATATTAAATAGTTATTAATAAAATTTCAAAACATCTTAAAGGGTTTATTTATATAAAATACAATAGAAATTGAATATAAGTTAAAACTTAAAATAATAATATTATTTTTTTAAACATTTGTTATTAAAGTTTGTTCTTTTACACTTTCATTTTAAAAAAGCTGGTTTTAAAAAAAATATATTTTTTATAAAATATAGTTTAATATTTGTGTATTATATGATATAAAAATTATTTTTAATTGAGATATAATTTGAATATATTATTTAATGTGTATGCATTTAGTTGGAGAGAGAGGCGGGAAAGTTATTGTGAAAATGCTTAAAATTGTGACATGTGTCCACTTTTATTTTTATTTATTAGTATAAATAGATATCAACACTTATATTTAAGATTATCTTTATATTCACATGCCAGCATAAACAACATATAAAAACTTACTTTTTGCTTTATAAATATTTACAGGTATCTAACCATTGTGAATCTTGTTTTATAAAAAGTCTAGTTCTCCTTTTAAGTTTAAAATCTCCTAAACGTGTAACACGAATAAGCTTCCAACATTGAAGATGACGGTGACAAATCATTTGATGGATGCTATGCTGGTACTTAAAGTTCGACACCCGTGTGATCATTGATCAAACCATCATATCTAGTTCCCTTTTCCCACCAATTTCTTTCGCTTTTTGATATCAATGCATCCAATTCATCAGTTTACGGTTTCAGAATCATGCCCATGACGCCAATCCGGGCCGTATCACGGGAGTTACGGTAACTTTTCATCATCATCTGATGCTTTTCTTTGTCATGAAGTTATAAGTGTTCACGAATCCGTTAATTGCGTTGCATGGCTTATGGGTTTGTATTGGAATTCCTTAATTGGGGTTTCTTTGCCTTGCCCACCAAGTGTTTGATAAAATTCCTTCTGTGAGAACTGGGTTTACCCTGTGATTGATTTTGTATAAATTGGGTCTTAATTGTTCGTTTTGGTAGAATAATCAAATGGAGACTTTGGATTTGATTCAGAAAATTGTAGTTGTGTTGGTTTGTTTGTATCTGTCATGGAGGATCATTAGATACTTATGGAGTTTTGTGGATGTTGAAAAAGATCCTCTCATTGTGCTTGTTACTGGGGCTGCAGGCATGTTATTGACTAACTATGAAGTCTGCTTGCATAGATGCTTTAGGGATAGCCTTCTGTTCATATAATTGTATCTTTGTTGTTTGAAGTTGATTATTTTGGTCTTAATTCATCAAATTTGGTATTAGGATTTAAATAAATCTTGTAAGCTAGATAAAGTCCATATTTTTCTGATAGGAATCTTACATTATTCCTGTTATGATCCTCTTACAAAAGTCTTTTACAACAAAGTTCATAGCTTTTTGAAAAAAGAAAAATAAAGAATTGCTTTCTACTCATCATTACGTGCTTATTTGTTGATTTAATAACATTATAAGTTATGTCACAGGTCAAATAGGCTATGCCCTACTTCCAATGATTGCAAGAGGGGCAATGTTGGGTCGAGATCAACCTGTAATTATCCACATGCTTGATATCGAGCCAAATGCTGAAATCTTGGAAGGGGTAAAAATGGAATTGATGGATGGAGCATTCCCTCTTCTCAAAGGTTAATTTTCAAAACAAAATGATGCTCATGTTCAATTGTTTATAAATAATTAAAATTTTGTTGTGACATTTTGGGATTTTTTATGTCTTGTAGGTGTTATTGCAACAACCGATGTTATTGAAGCTTGTAAAGGTGTTGACATTGCAATTATGCTTGGTGGATTCCCACTTAGGAAAGATGATAACAAAGATTTACTTTTTAAGAATGTTGGCATATACAAGGCCCAAGCTTCGGCTTTGGAACAACATGCTGATTCAAATTGCAAGGTTTGTGTTCTCTCAATATACAAGTATGCAGAGTTTTTTTCCCAAAAAGGTGTTGTTAGAAAACTTATTTATCAAAACCGGTGATTTGAAAAATGTTTACGAGAAAGGGTGTTTTTCATTTATTTCTTTACATTTAACTTATCTATTATAATTTTTTTAATTTCATTAACATATTATCATAGTTAGTTGATTGAAAAAAAAAGAGAAAAATATTATAATGTGTTGATTGAATTAAAAAAATAGTTAAAAACAAAGAAATAAATAAAAAACACCCATTTTGGTAAATATTTTTCATATCACTCGTTCTAGTAAATAAATTTTCCATCAACAGTTATTTGAAAAAAAACTGTTATGTATGCATATTGTGTGTGTAGTTTTGGAAGGTTTGTGACTGCTGTTTATTTGAGAGGAAAAAATTGAAAAATTAAATGAATTTATGCAGGTGCTTGTGGTTGCTAATCCAGCAAATACAAATGCACTAATTTTGAAAGAATTTGCACCTTCGATCCCAGAAGAGAATATTACATCCCTCGCAAGACTAGATCATAATCGTGCATTAAACCAAATATCAGAGCATTTAAATGTTCATGTTAGTGGTGTAAAAAATGTTATAATTTGGGGAAACCACTCTTCAAATGTATATCCAGATGCCAATCATGCTACAGTAAATACTGGTGTTGGACAAAAGTCTGCGAAAGAACTTATCGCTGATGATCACTGGTAGCTCTTATTTATAATTTGTAACCTTAAACTCTCTAAAGCTTAAATCTTTATCTAGATTTGGATCACTTTTGATGATATTGTTTATGATCCAGGTTGAACACAGATTTCATTTCAAATGTACAAAAGAGAGGTCAAACTATAGTCAAAGCTCGAAGGCTGTCTTGTGCATTTTCTGCAGCAAGTGCTGTCTGTGATCATATGAGGGATTGGATACTTGGTACTCCAAAGGTCTGGTTTAGTCTTCTAATTTTTCTGATTTGATTTACTTTGTTTTTTCTTTTTTGATAACCGTGAGAGCCAATCACCAGAAATCTCATGAGCAACACCCTATTAACGAGTTGTATTTAGTTTTTAATCCTTCTAATCTTGTTTACCTATTTCGGGAGTCAGGGAACATGGGTGTCGATGGGAGTTTATTCTGACGGGTCTTATGGTATTCAACCGGGCTTGATTTTTTCTTTTCCGGTTACCTGTGAGAAAGGTGTATGGTCAATTGTTCAAGGTATGTTTCTGTTAATTATACTTATTTGTGTTTTCTCATGAGGGTTTATTAACAGATGTCCGTAGGATGTTATGTTTATATAGTGTTTCTAGTTTCTTTTTTATGTATATTGAGGATTCCAATACATTGTAATTACAAAATTCAAGTTAATCTATTTTACAATTTCATATTGAACTTCCTTTTTTAGTATGATGTAAACAAGTTATAACATTTTAAATTTGTTGATATGAAAATGGCATTATTTAGAAATTAAATTGAATATTTATTTTGCAAAAATTGCATTGGTGCAGGATTAAAGATTGATGAGTTTGCAAGGGAGAGGATGGATGCTTCACAAAGGGAGCTCATTGATGAGAAAACAGTTGCCTATTCTTCACTTCACTTGTTCATACCCCCAATGAAAAATTTGTAACTTTTTTATCTTTCAAGAAAGTAACAAACTGAAAATTTATAGTTAAATGCATTGATCAGCACCAAAAGACATACAAAAGTGCTGGAATGGTGTCTTTTTTTTTAGTAATTAATGGTTCTAAGTCTCATTTTGAACAAATATTGTAGATGTAAGATCATGTTTACTGATTATGTAAGTTTGTTGTTTTAAAGAAGGAACTTTAAATATATCCTCCTATCAAGAACCTTTATTACATATTTATCTAACCTTTAAAATAAATTACATATTTTCTTTTGAGAGGGAAATATGTAATTGACTTGTTTATTTGAAAGATAAAATATCTTTTAAAACAAGAAGTATGTAACTGACTTTTTTACTTGGGTATATATGTAATAAATATTATTAGCAATGGATGATATGTAAATGCTCTCATATCATTGAGAGCAAAACAAGGTTAAAAGAGGTATGGTCTTTTTATTTCTAGAGAAAAGCAATATTCTAATTGTGCGAGAAACGGTCAAAATGGAAAATGGCCTATGTAGTTTGATATTATTTATTTATTTCATTCTTGTTACTCAAGTTTCATAAATTATTCATATGATATTGAACTTTAAACATTTTTACAAATACAATCCTTATTTGAGAGTTACTTAGTCGATGCGAGGATAATTTAGTGACTTCAAAACTACATGTGTCATAAATGTTTATAGGTTTGAGACCATATAAGTAATTTATGAAACTTAAATAAACCAAAAGTAAAATAAAAGCAAACCACATTAACCATTTTTAGCAATTTACTCATAATTTTTTTATTTCTAAGAATTATATATAATAACCACGTGTGTGTACCGTGTGGGTTAACAATTTTAATTAACGATGTATCATTGAACGCAAGCATGACCCATCAATCTATTTATTTTAAAGACTTTAACCTTAACAAAACATACATAAACTTGTATTATATATTATTAAACATAAATAAACTAGCTTCATTTATTTATTTATACAAGTCAAACAAAAATGTGAACTAAACACTTAATTACACGAGCATCAAGTTTCACATAATGTAAAAACTAATCAACCCCCTAATAATTACAATAGCTAATCTTATGGCATATGTGTCACAACCTCATCATTCTAATCATACCGACAAAACCAAACGTGACATTATAAGTTTATAACATGATAATATGTAAAAAAAAAAAGATAATTAAAATATCAAAAAGCACAACGTGATAATGTGATACATCAAATGTAAATTAGTTCAAATTGCATTAAGATTCCGCCATAACCAATTTAGAAAGAAAAACTTGTCCATAATACCAAGAACTACAACAAATTAAACCCTAGATGGCTAGCTGGCCAGCTAGCTTAGCTCACACATGACATCACCACTTAGATGGGCTCGGAAGCGGCTCGATATTGTCAAACATATCCATCGGAAAATCATCCATGAACGTATTGGGCTCCATCATTATCGGATCGTTGCTTTCTTCTCCTCCACAGCTCCCACCACTCTCTCTTTCACCACCTATAAATTAAAAATAAAAAAACACAAACAAATCTAATAAATATTTACATATATATCTACATAATGTATCCATCAGGGTAGATGGGTTAAAAAATAAAGTCCCATTTTGTAAAAAGAAATATAAATATATGTATATTTGTTAAGTTTCCAACACGTTGGAATATTTTGGTACCCATTTTTTTATATAATTTCGAAAAAACACACAATCTTACATCATAGTGAGTTACTTTCTTCTCATAACCTAAAAATTAAACAAAATTTAACTTTAAAAATTGGACTCTTAATGTATGAGTGCCCAAATGTCAACTTATTTTCTATGGTCATGCTGCTCCTGATATCTCTATACTTAGATAACTTCATGTATTTATGCATGTATATATATAATATACCTGGTGGCACGTAATTTGGGAACGAGACCATATCAGATGAACCACCTTGGCCAAAAACCGCGAAGAAATTAGGGTCCCCGAGCTGGTTAAAAATGTCATGGGCGTCGAAAGGAGGTGGTAGGACATGATTGAAATCTTGTAGTGAAGGCGGATGTGGTGGCAGGTTGCAAGAGTTTTCTTCCTTGGGAATGGTGGTGGTGTACTCGAACTGACCAAGCGGGTGGTTGTGTTCTTGGCTAAGCATGGCGGTTGTGGTGGCGGCAGTGGTGGTGGTGGGGTTCATAAGTTCAGGCAGTGGCACCATCTTGATAGGCTCACAGTAAGATGATGAACATGATAATGTTTTTGGTGAAGTTACTGATGACTCTCCACTTGTTGAAGAACTACGTTTTGGTGCCTGAAAATTTTTACTTTTAAAGGTCAAACAATCAAGATTCATAATACAATTGGCAACTGTTGATTTGGGTAAAAAAAGATTACTTATTTGAATATTATAAAATTATGGATAGGGTCAATTTAGGTATGATGCATCACTGTCACAATGCTGGTGAACTTAAAATCAGTAAAACTTGTTTTAACTTTTTATCTGGTCTCTTCATTTTATACCAACCCCATTGTTTTACCAGGCTTAAATCATAACAAACGGATGATAATTGCTTTCAAATCCTACTAGTGTTGACTTTAAAAGTCAAAGTCAACGAGATAACTATGGAATGAGTTTGTTTACCTCAAAGGGGGGAACTTTATGAAGAGCAGGTGTTTCCCGGAGAGATTTGTGGGACTTTTGTGGCGGATGTGGTGGCGGTGGCGACTGAAGAACTCGAGCCAATCTCTTCTGTCTACTACTCCAGAAATTCTTGACATCATTGTCTGTTCTTCCAGGCAAATATGTCGCGATCCTTGCCCATTTGTTCCCAAATTGCCCCTGCAGTTCGATCACTGTCCTCTCTTCGTCTGCAGAAAACTTGACACCACTGATAATACAGCAAACATAGAAATCAGACACATAATTGTTCATCAAGTTGAAAATTACACTTCAAACAAACACAAACATAGCCAGTAATATCCCATAAAAATTTACACTTTAAAACTATGAAACCACATTGAATTAACCAAAAATATGATCATAAAAGATCTAAACTAACAAATTTGAAGAATTCGTAACCAAATCAACCATATCAATTAATCAACAGTCACAGAAACATTAACACAAACAGTTTGTGTGTATGCAAAAACAGAATGCAAAATCAAAACTTTAAAATCCCCAATTAAAATCAACGATTACAACTTCAATAATCACAAATCAAAACCAAATACCAACACAAAAACAATCCAAAAAACAAGAATTTGACAAATTAAAACCAGAGATTGACGAACACGTTACTTTTTCAAATTGGGTCGCAATTTGTTGACCCAACGAAGACGACAACTCTTTCCGGTGCGTTGAAGAAGGCCTTTGGATCGAATGGAGCTCCACTCTTTGGGACCATATCTCTTAACATGCTTCATCAAAACTTCATCTTCTTCAGTCTTCCATGGCCCTTTTTTGATCTCCCCCATTTCATCGTACATTCTTCGCATTTCCATGAAATATTCCTCTCTCTCTCACACACAGTAATCTTTCTCTCTCTAGATTCTGGGAATCTGTGTGTGATATTTAGAGGGTGTAAGTGCGTGTGTGTGTTTTTGGGTGGTGTAGTGACGGTTAAGACGGTTATTGCTCCTATCGCCCATGTTCCCCCGTTTTTCTCTGTTTCGAAAACATGGCGAGTTTACAAGTTTGGTCCCTCAAGTTGTAGCTAGTGGCAATATTGATCCCTATTTGAATAACGTGGACAGACATTTTGACTACCATTTGGGTCGGGGCCGTGTATTCATGTAAAAATGGATCGTTATTAAGATTATAGTTTATTGATAACATATTAATAAATTATTTATGGTTTAATTAATTGAACAAAGATTATTAGTTGATGTGTTTTTATTAAATTTATTGAGCTATATAGAAAATATTTAGCGAAAAATTGGCTAACAGCGCACTAATTTATTTTATTTAAAATTATAAAGTTGAATAATTTTAAACATATTAAAGTATACTTGATATATAAATACGATGAAAAGTATTCTTTTTCTAGTGAAATTTATTTTACTTAAAAAAATTCAATATTTGCATGTACATTTTAGATTTTATAATCTTATTAGAAAATTAAATAGCACATTTAAATGTTAACTAGCAGTTTACCGACCATTCGATACGAGAAAACCAACATGATCTCGAATATTAAAACATAGATAAAAAAAACATTGCAATGGATGTCGATATGACATAAAAACGTAAAACGTACTTCGTTGTAAATCTATGCCTCAGAACCTGAAAACGTATCTAGTCATAAAAATAAATGTAAAGGAGCCATAATACGATCACAAAAAAAATGCAAACAAGAAAAAGAAAAATTCACTAAAGGAAAAAAGACACTCTTCCTTCTTCTATAGTTTTATTTTAATGAATTATGTTACTACGCATCTCCTATGTTATTCATAAATATATTATCCAGCTATGTTTGTGATGTTCAAATATTTTTCCAATAACAAGTTTTTTTATTTGAGAGAGATACCTTTAACACTTTAAAAAGGGAACTCAAAAAATCATATTGTTTTCGTTTTTAATTTTTTAAAATCACACATAATTTATAAAACAATAAATATATCTTTCTTGTAATTTAATTTTTGCAAATTACTTTGATATACATTTCTTGTTGTATGTATTAGTTAATTATATAGTCCAAATTAAATTAAAAACTTAAATTAAAGATAGAAGTATATTATAATAAAAAAAAGCCAATAATTACATATATGTTCTACTAAATTATATTAATACGAAAACTATATTACTATGCATTATAATATACTTTTTAGCTTAAAGAAATTATAGAGTTCGCACTAAATGTAAAATACTTGTAGTGGTAAAACGTATTTAAAACTAAAAAAAAAAAAAAAAAAAAAACACTTTTCGTCTAGTAGTAATATCTATCAGACTATATTTAAATTGATTAAAGGTTTTATGTCTCATGATCGATACATGATATAGATTTTATAATTGGTTTGGTAAAAGTTTGTGTTCATTGTTCTAAAAAAATATGTAAATAAAAAAATCACGGTAACCGAACATCTCTATATATAACATTAATCCCAAATAACGTATTTATTAAAAAAAAAAAATGAAGCATTATGCATCTTATTCATTAACTTTTAGTTTGACTCACGCATTGCCGCTTGTTATTATATCCCAAGCCTCGTTTTAAAGTAATAAATCACAATCAAAGTCTCATTTTATGTTTTTTCGTAATCTTTTCAAAATAAAATTATCATCATTTTACATTAATCAAAAGAATTGCAAGTAAAATTAACCATTCATAGATATTACCAACACGGCAACACCTACCAATTCTCATATTTTTATTTGAACGAAAAGAGTTGATTAATTGGTACATAACCAGAAGAAAACTCCATCTAAAGCAATTGCTTCTATAAAGACTCACACCAAAAACCTATTATATATAATACTAGACTATAAGTCTTACTAGGGGTGTAAACGAACCAAGGCAGCTCGTGAAATACTCGGGATCGGATCGGTAAAAAACTCGAACGAGCCGAGCCTTAACGAGCCCGAGCTCGAGCCCAAAAAAGTGGCTCGTTAGAGCCCGAGCCCGAGCCCGAGCTTTACTTATCGAGCTCGAGCCGGCTCGCGAGCCTTAACGAGCTTTTTGTTTATATAATTTTTATTTGTTATATTAAGTGTTTATTTATAAAATTAAATATTTTTATATATAAAATTATGATAAATATATTTAAATCAAATAATTTATGTTAAATTTGGAAAATATAATTATAAATTTAATTAAACTAGTAATTAAAGTAAATAAATTAAATAATTAAAACTCTAAACGAGCCGAGCCTGGAAATTTTCTAACGAGCCGAGCTCGAGCCGAGTAAATAAATCTCTTAACGAGCCGAGCTCGAGCTCGAGCCCCATTTAGTCTAAACGAGCCGAGCTCGAGCTCGAGCCCCATTTAGTCTAAACGAGCCGAGCTCGAGCCTTAACGAGCTCGGGATCGGCTCGGCTCGTTTACACCCCTAAGTCTTACGCTACAATTCCCATATTTAACAATTTTATTTGATAGCATTGGTTACACATACCAGGAAATATTAAATCAAGGAAAAAATTGGATGGCATACGTTTATTACAACCTATATATCATATAATATATGAAACTGAAAGCAATTATCAAGTCAAAATATTTATTTGAGAAATGGTTGATAATAATATTGATAATATTATTTTTATAACATATTATATAAAAACATCTATACATATAGTCATATACGCATAGGTGATGTTTATTACAAAATCAATGCTATGTAAAAATAACCTAAATCATGTAAACTACGTGCAAGCTTTAATAAATAATTAGGTACAATTGAAAGGAAAACATAACTTGGTTTCTCTCATGTTTTAACTTTATTTAATTTCATATCTATTGAATTTATTTACAAAATACATAACGATATAAATATATGCGTAGTGGACACGTACATGTGCATGTTTTTACATATATGGCTATATAAACAAAATGCTATCAATTTTTTTAATAAATAACATATACTAAAATCTAATTATAGTGAAGTTAACTATGTTGTAAACAATGGTTCTTAATATATTATTTGTTTTAAAATACTCTCTCATTTACAACACTTTCCTAATATACTAGTAGTTCTAATATAAACTCTAATCTATATGCAAATATGTAATTTACAATCCATCTCTAGTCAATTCTAAAATTTGTACAAATAGTGCAAATTATGCGTAAGATATGCCATTAAACCTATATTAGATAAACAAACATATATGAGAGGAACAAATTTGTCATTAGTTGAAAACGAGCAAATATGTATTAATGTATTATGACATGACAGTATGATTAAAACTCATGTATTGCCGCTTGGCTATATGATAAGAGAAAAACATAAGTCGTGATGAATTAGTTATAAAAATTAAAACATAGATTAAAAACACTATTTATGATATATGACTTCAAAAGAAAAGGTGATTTAAACAAAACAAAACAAAAAAGTCAAAAGCAACATATGTTTTGTATCGGTGTAATTAAGTAGATAAGAGAAGTATATGAAGTTACGAAAACTAGGTTATGAAAATAGAAACATAGAAGAACAATTATACAACAATGTTGATATCATCGGTTGATGTTTAATTTTAATGGTAACAACACATTATCATTAGTCAATATAAAACATGATTATACTTTTTAGTCAACAAACGAAAGTTATTGAGGGAAAAATTCATATTATATATACCATAGGAGATTAATCTTAAACTTTAAAAACTTAACATATCAAATTAATATTTTAGAGGATAAGTTTTGATTTTTTGAAATTGAGGGTGGTTTTGATCGAACAAAAGCTACGAGCATTCTTAAATAAATAAGTATATAATGAAAAGGTAATTAATGGAATACGTTTAAAGTTAGAGGACAAGTATCTAATTATCTAAATCAAATTGATCACATTTTTAAAGCTGAGTGAGTCACAAGTCAACAACCGGAAGAATTACGTGTCCTCTTAATTTTAGGGGTTGATCGAGCCATCGAATTTGCATCGACGTGGCATTTAAATGAGGTGACCTTTTCTTCTCCACCAAAGCCATATATTTTTTCTGGACGTGAAATATTTCTTGTTATTAAAATAAGTTAAAATTATTTAATTATGCAGTAAGGCCATTTATTTAATTAAAACCATTTCTTTTATTATCGAAAACTTAATTCTATCAACTATCATAAGCCATCATCAAAAGCCTAAAATTTATATTGGATATTAATTATATCCTTAATAGATAATATAACAAACTAACAAAAAACTTAAATTAAAAATAAGATAAAACAATAAAATAGATAAACTAAATACAAGTAAAAATTAAATAAGTTTTGTAAGGTTATCGATCATGCTTCAGCATCAATCTATTTTAAGTAGTTTTACATTATGTAGTTCTTGCTAATGATTATATTACATATATTAATATATATATTAATGCAAAAACATATATAAATAACACAATATACATTATTTAGTATTTAACTCATAGCTATACATATAATAATATTTAATATGCAATTAAATATTATATAATAGCATACATATTAACATATTTATACAAGTAACATCTTCTTCTAAACACGTCTAAACTTTCAAGTCAAGATTGATTTTATGAAGCTGGAAACTTGATCTTACTTATCAAATAAATTTTAATTTAACCTCCAAAAGACTGGTGTAATGGTTAAAGTGAATAATAAACAACATAAATGTCTCAAGTTCATTTTTCACCTAGGGCAATTTCCTGGATGCCACAAACCCAATTGCTTACGGCCACATTTTACCATTTCCTTCCGGATAGTCAGGTATTGAGGAAGACCCGAGCCACGTAAATGGGTTCCCAATGTCATCACAAAATTTTTTCTTTTGATTTAAGATTTAGCTCAACAAACATGTTTAATCTTTATCATGTTCAAGTAATTCAATCTTAGTTTGATTCAAGATTTAGCAAGACCAACCATTGGATTCACTTGCACAGAAGATTAAGATTACAAAAGCTTTGAATAAGAAACATGGGAAGGGAAGCAAATGTTATTATGTACAAAATCACTAATCTTTGTAAATTCAGAACACTTGTTAGGCTCACTAATTTATTCAATTTTGGGTTTTATTGTACCTTGAAACAAGATTCAGAGCATGAGCCTTCAAACTTGTACCAAAAATAAAGAAAAATTGATAACCCTGCAACTGTCATCACCTGAATTCATCCCTGCAAAAGCAAATTTTGACTTCATATCTTCAATGTGCTCAAGAACATATTACTACAAAGAACAATAAGCACCATATGATCCCATCCATACCTTTGAAGCAGTTTCAAGTACTTTGTAAGAATCAACATTAATTGAATCAAGCCACAAACCAGGAAACAGATTCTGCACAAATGTAAGAAATTATCCAATCACTTCAACAAAGAATTTTTATACTAATCCAAATTATTTGTTTAACTTTCAATTTGGTTGTTAAGACTCAAGAGCATACGTAATCATCACAAATGTACACTTGATTGCTCATACATGTTTGCTTATGATTTGATTATGAGCGAAATCAAGTGTGAATTAATCTTAAAATTTATGATAATTATACGAGTAAAATTGTTCATATGACAAAAGTGAAAGTTAGTATTGCTAGATCAATTTGAAACAAAACGGACTCACATCAAGTTGTTTCTGAACTACCCTAGGTCTCTTCTTCGATCTCCTAGAGGGCTTTGATCCGGTCAGAAACAATACATCATCTTCAATCTCACCACGAGAAAGAGCAATCGAAATTGTTGGCAATTGCGCCGTCCTTGGATCGCTGTTGCAGTTATTATTCAGTTCTGGTAATTGTTTGTTCTCTTGCAATCGTGACGTTCCGATCGTCGGAAAACCTCCAGCGGATTGCTTGTGGCTCACCGGCAGCCTGCGGGGCCGTAGATTCCATGTCTTCGGTGACGATTCGTCATCTACTGCTTTCACCGGAACGGAATGATCCGTCGGTGATGAAGAGTGATTCACTTCATCACTGGCGTCATGTTGCTTGCTGCTCTCTAAAAACCGAATCGAGATCTCGTTAGATCGTTTCCAATTGTTGTTATTATCACGTATCATGGATTGCTTGGTCGGTGGTGATGGACGGCCGGAAGCATTTGCCGGCGAATTACTACGTCGATGAGGAGAAGAAGGAGCATGAGTATGTGACCTTAGTGGTGGGAATGAGGAAGCAGCTTCTCCGGCGAATCTGCTACGGCTGCTCCGGTGGTTTTTCCAGTTCAGATGTGTCGGTAAGAAGTTGTGTAGCGGTTGAAATTTCTCCGGCACCGGTGATGCCATATCGGATTATTGATCAGCAGATTTTAGTTCCGATCAGAGCAGGAATCAATTGAACATCGAATCAACTTAAGGATCAGAGTTCCAAATTCGTTCGTGATCAAAACAAATCAGATCCAAATTATGGGAATTGAAGATCGGAAGAATGAAAGATATGAAAGTTAACAGAGAGAATATCAAATTTGTGGAGAAGGATTTTATGGAAGGTTATATTTTAGGACACTCGTGACCATTCTACGAAAACTTAATCAAAAACGTTACATCATCACGTTAGAAATTTAGAGTCGGTATGATATACGCTAGGAGCGCCCAGGTCGGAACAGCTTCTTGGGCGAGTAATCGGGAAGTACTCAGTCTAGGCGGGAATAGGGGTGTTCACGGGCCGGCCGGGCCGGGCCAAGGGTCAGCTCGGACTCAGCTCGTTTCTAAACTGATCCTGGCTCTGCTCGGTTTTGGCTCGGTTTTTACATAACAAATTTAATATTTGAATCACATTCTTCTCAACTCGGCTTGTTTTCTCCACTGAGTCCTGACTTCTACAAAGGTCACATGCGAGAGATGTTTGGTTGTCTGTAACAGGCCGACGTCTGGCTTTGACCGTGTAATATCCGACCTGCATGTATGTCACACCCCGGGCCGGCGGGGTTGGATCGGAGTCCCCGTCGGGCGGAAGGTTCCCGGGGCGCGATATCGGGTGTGATAATCGGGTTGATCAGATTGTTACATAGCATCAATGTTAAGAATCACTAAAGCACAATAAAGCATATGAATAGGATTACAAAGTTAAATTACACTGTTAATGTTTGATAATTTAACTCGGTAAACCTAACAAAAGAATCAATGTTTTCTATCTTGTAAACTGTACAAGACATCCAAGAACGATTCGTATGATTTACAAAAGATGTGCTTTCCAAAATCACTAGGTCCTCTAACTAGGCCGCCTAGCATGCAATCCAAAAGCATATGATTAAACCTGTGCGTCACCTGAGACAGCATGTAAGAAAACAAAGTCAACACAGTGGTTGGTGAGTTCATATAGTTTGTAAGTTTAAATAGTTTTATCAAAACGCCCGTAGGTAAAACCTTAACCTCATTAACTCCACATGTAATACCCCAATCGGTATGCTTATATATAGGGAATCCTGAAAGGGTCAAGCCCAGACGCTATCCCACCACATACTAATCAGCATATGACACTGTTATTAATGATAATTAAACCTTTTACCTACCCATCCGTATAGTTTTCCCATCATAGTTTAACTCCTGTGTTTGTATGTTTATCCCAATCACCAATAGTTTACTCGAGTTTAGCCTGATAGATACCGGTATGGATAACCAGATGCCCGAAGGAATCCCATGTTAATCCAAACCGGCCCCAGGTATGTTTAGCAACTCAGGGGGAGATAGAGGGTTTCCAGGTCAACACAAAGTCGACTAAGGATCACCATATCGTCCTAGTTACTGACATCCCAGGTAAATAGATGTGGGAAACACTGCATGGCAAGCACTGAGAGGCCATCAGTCCATTTCCTCGATAAGACTATGAAGAACACATGAAGGCAAGCACTGAGAGACCAACTATTGTTCTTCAAGTCCCGGCTAGGAGAACACCTGAAGGCAAGCACTGAGAGACCAACTATTGTTCTTCCATAGCCTATAGTTTTAGCATACAAAAGTCCAGCATTTACGTAACTTGTGCACAAGAACTAGCTTTACAACCGGTAAGGCAAGCACTGAGAGGCCAAACCGTTGTTTGAGCATGGCAATCACATAGCATTCAAGAGTTTATAGTATCCATAGCATTTAAGAATTTAATGTGTATGTATGTATGATTGTATTTAGAATTCCCATAGCATTATAGAATCATTAGCATCTAGAGTTTGCATTAGTTTCTAGCATGAACCCATAGCATTAACAATTAGTATAGTCTCATAGCATTTGTATTAAGCATAACCTATAGTATTAGCAGTTTGTTTCTCCCAGTAGTCTTAATGTTTATCATGACTCATAGCATTAGCATCCACAATAGTATCATCAGATAGTAAATACCCTTAGCACTTGGTATTAACACATAGCTTTAGTATTTGCAAATAGCTTATGCCTTTAGCACTTGGCATAATCAAATAGCATTTAGTTTAGACAGAGTATTATGCCTTTAGCACTTGGCATAATCAAATAGCATTTAGTTTAGATAGAGTATTATGCCTTTAGCACTTGGCATAATCAAATAGCCTTTAGTTTAAATAGAGTATTATGCCTTTAGCACTTGGCATAATCAAATAGCCTTAAGTTTAAATAGAGTCTTATGCCTTTAGCACTTGGCATAATCCGTAGTATAAAAGCATTTTGTTAAATTTAAAACATTTGTTTTAAAATGAATAACATGCTTCTCAGTCCCGAGTTAAAAACCAAAAATAGTTTGAAAAGGGACAATGAACTCACCTTGTAATAGTGGTAGTTGACTTAGTTTCAAAGAAGAATGCACGCTCTCTTTGTTGTCGTTGGTATTGTTTTCACGATCCTGTATTGATTTCACGTTGTTTAAATTTATAAGTATAAGTTCATAAGTGATTTGTGTGTGTGTAAGTGTTAGCCATGACTTTGGTTAACACTCGTAAGGCTCGGTCATGATTCGGCCCTTGGTTGATTGTCCTAGATTTTACTAACACTTACTTCTTTAAGTTAAGTTTGGCATGTGATGTTTTGAGTCTATGATTCAATTGCCTTAGACCATTCTTGAAATTTCAACACCTTGTTATTAGATGCTACTGGTTTTGATATGAGGTCTAGTAAATAATCCCATAAGAAACTTATGTTGATGGTTTAAAACCTTCCATGATAATCCTATTATATTCAAATTAAATGAATACATAATATTTAGATAACAATGCAAAATCCTTGTACTTTTAATGTTTCAAACTTATCAAGTTCATCACATTAAACCCATAATATTATTCCCATATCCATGTGTGTTGCCTAAATGATTTGTTTTACACACTTATTGCAATTTAACCATGTGGGCCGATTTAAAATCATTTGGGCCGGTTATACTCAAGTGGGCCTCTATTGGCTAGTTAAGTAGTATGGCCGAATCAATTTATGTTGGGCCGAATCAAGTAAACCGTGAGCCAAAACCTAGACTTTGAGCCGGGATGGTTGTATGGCCCAAATAAATTGTGTGGTTTAAATGAGATGTGTTTGGGCCTCGCTAAATGTTATTGTATTGGGCCATCAGTGGGCCGAATGAAACCTGGCTGGTTGGAGGATGATTCGAGCTTATGGTTGGTCGAATGAATGCTTAAAGGGTTCTGTCGAATGCAACCAGGCTATGTCGAATGTAGCTGTCGAATGGAGGTGGCTAGGCCGAAAGAGAAACATGGCCGAATGGGGTGGCTGTCGAATGGCCGAAAGGTGGTGGTCGAATGGTGATGTGGTTCGCAGAATCAAAGTCCCGAATGAGTCATGGTCGAATGGTGACCCCAGAATGGAGATGATCTGCGCATGGGGAGGCCGAATGGAAGGTGGTTGCCGAATGAAGTGTGTGTGGTCGAATGGGTGTCATTCGTTGGTGAAGCTCGAATGGAGTTGAGCCACGAATGAGGAAATTGGCGAATGAAAAAGGTGATGAAGGTGTGACATTCGGCGAATGAAGGTGGAGGGGCGGTCGAATGAGGTGGCACCGAAAGGGAGTCATTCTGCGAATGGAGCTCCTTCGGCCGGAGGCCATTCGACCATGACATTCGGCCAGCTGAAGGTGGCTCGGCCATGGCTGCTGCAACCAGATTCCCCACCCTTATCTACGATGGTTTCATGTCATGGCGTGTACCAGACCTAATTTTCAGGGATGTCGGAGTCACAAGAAGTGGGTTTAGAGCTGATTATAGTTGAAAGCATGACAAGGGTTGCGAAAACCCTAATTTTCGTGACATTCAAGCTTCATTACCTGAAATTTCAGTGGGTATTTCTCTAGATCGGTTGTACTTTCGTGTAGAGGGTGATGAGATCTTCGTTTGGGTTCAAAAATCACTTGATTTCGTGGAGAAATGAGCAAGATATGAAGACTTGAAGGTGAAAGATGGTGATGGTGGCTACAAACCGGGAATTAGGGTTTAGGAGGAAGAAGGAGGTGAAGGAATGGGTTAGAATGAACTCTTTAAGGGTATTTATACCCCGTGTGGGTTCGGGTTCGTTTTTGTTGCTCGGTTCGCGTTTTCGTCGCGTATCCGGAATTTACGCGCGTATTCTACGAATTAATTATAAAAGAATTATTTTATCACCGTAGATTTACGAATATATTTACAGATATCACCGTATTTAATTATTTGTCGTATTTTAACATTTTTAAGCGTTTACGAAATTTGTGTAACGAGTTTATTATTTTTACGCGTTTATTTAATCTATTCGCGAATTTCTTAAAATAATATCATTTAATTTATTTAAATGATGAGTTTCAAAATTGTAAAATAAGAATTATCTTATTTCTTTGAATTTATGATCGTTCGTGTCTTTTATCGATTTCGTTTTCGTTTCGTCAGAACGCGTCACCATCGCGCGTATTCGTTCGAATCGTCATTCGAACGAACACGACGATGGTTTTGCTTTCCGACTTTTGTTTTCTACTTTTCAGTTATTATTTCAGAACGTTAAACTATCAGAATCATTCGTACAGATCGTCACCTATACAAATAACTCGTCGGTTTAGCATTCCGTAACAACAACCGTTATCGTTTCGTTTTGTTTAACCTCACATACGTTTACACATAATAATCCATCGATAAACATTAGTATCACTGCTCCATGTTGTCTGATGTGTTTCTGACTGTTAAACTGTTACGTTTAATCAGATTTCAAAAACACTAGCATAATAGTTTACTGTTTAGCATTACGTAGTTGACAGTACATCAATAGTTTGCATAGTTTGTACCTGCGTTACTGTGCCGTTACTGTTCTGTTCGCTGTTCCGGCGACGTTTCCGGCACAGTTGTTACAGTCTCCCCTTGTTAGAGAAATTTCGTCCCGAAATTTAAGCATTGTTATCGGGTACGGCTTCCTCTGTGAACAGTTGGGGATATTTGTTTCTCATGTGGTCTTCGCGTTCCCAAGTAAACTCGGGCCCGCGCCTTGAGTTCCAACGCACTTTGACAATAGTTATACGGCTCCGCCTTAATTGCTTAACCTTGCGATCCATGATTTCCAATGGTTCCTCAACAAAACGTAAGTGTTCATCCAATTGAATTTCTTCAATCGGTATGATAAGAGTTTCATCAGCAAGGCATTTCTTCAAGTTTGAGACATGGAACACGTCGTGTACACCACTAAGTTCATCCGGTAAGTTCAATCTGTATGCTACAGGACCAATACGTTCGATGATTTCGAACGGTCCCACATACCGTGGTGTTAGTTTACCTTTCTTTGCGAATCGAACTACGCCCTTCCATGGGGAAACCTTCAACATGACACGGTCTCCCACTTGGAATTCCAATGGCTTACGCCGTTTATCGGCATAGCTCTTTTGTCTACTTCGTGTCGCTTGTAGTCTTTGTTGTATCTGCGCAATCTTGTCTGTAGTTTCTTGTATCAGTTCTGGCCCTGTGATTCGATTATCTCCCACTTCAGACCAACAGATCGGTGATCGACACTTTCGGCCATAAAGAGCCTCAAATGGGGCACAACCGATGCTGCTATGATAACTGTTGTTGTAAGAGAATTCGATTAGTGGCAAGTGAGAATCCCAATTACCACCGAAGTCTAGAACACAAGTTCTCAGCATATCCTCTAGGGTCTGAATAGTACGTTCGCTTTGACCATCCGTTTGTGGATGATAAGCTGTACTCAAGTTTAGTTGTGTCCCCAGAGATTTCTGCAATGATTGCCAGAACCTTGATGTGAATCTGCTATCGCGATCTGAGATGATAGACAATGGCACACCATGGCGTACCACTATCTCGTCGATGTAAAGCTTCGCTAGTTTATCCATCGTGTACGTTTCTCGCATCGGTAAGAAGTGAGCAGACTTGGTTAATCGATCAACGATAACCCAAATAGTGTCATGTCCACTGGAAGTGCGGGGTAGCTTGGTAACAAAGTCCATAGCTATTTGTTCCCATTTCCATAGTGGAATTTCAGGCTGTTCCAGTAAACCTGACGGTTTCTGGTGTTCTGCCTTCACCTTAGCACACGTAAGGCATCGACCAACATACTCGGCTATGTCTTTCTTCATACCCGGCCACCAATAAAATGCACGTAAGTCTTGATACATTTTATCAGCACCGGGATGCACAGAGTACTTGGTCTTGTGTGCTTCATCAAAAATAAGCTTCCTTAACTCAGCTACTGCAGGAATCCATACACGATCCTTACAGTAAACTAGTCCATCGGTTTTGTTTCTAAATGTTTCTCCATTCCACAATCTAGGTCTTTCTTCAAGTTTCCTCGTTCAACTGCCTCTTGTTGTGCTTGCATAATGTGGTCATGTAAGCTTGTCTGCACGGTCATTCCCATTGCTCTAACGCGCAGGGGTTTGACTCGTTCCTTCCGGCTCAAGGCATCAGCAACAACATTTGCCTTGCCCGGATGGTACTTGATTACACAATCATAGTCATTCAGAAGCTCTACCCAACGTCGCTGTCGCATGTTGAGTTCCTTCTGATCAAATATGTGTTGCAGACTTTTGTGATCTGTAAATATGGTACACTTGGTGCCATATAGATAATGTCTCCAGATCTTTAAAGCAAATATCACAGCTCCCAGTTCCAGATCATGAGTAGTGTAGTTCTTCTCATGAACTTTCAGTTGTCTCGAAGCATATGCAATGACCTTGTCTCTCTGCATAAGTACACAACCAAGTCCCTGATGGGAGGCATCGCAGTATACTACAAAGTCATCGCAACCATCTGGGAGAGATAAGATCGGAGCATCGCATAACTTCTGCTTCAAGGTCTGAAAGGCTTCTTCCTGCTTTTGCTCCCAAACAAACGGTTCGCTCTTCTGTGTTAACTTTGTGAGTGGCAAAGCTATCTTAGAAAAATTCGAAATGAATCTTCTATAATAGCCTGCTAAGCCTAGAAAAGAACGTATCTCTGTCGGTGTCTTCGGAGTGTCCCAATCTTTTATTGCTTCGATCTTTGCAGGATCAACGTGTATTCCTTCGCTGTTAACAACATGACCTAGGAATTGAACCTCTTTTAACCAAAATTCACACTTAGAGAACTTGGCATAGAGCTTCTCTTCCTTTAACAGCTCCAAGATCGTTCTAAGATGTTGCTCATGTTCTGCTTTGCTTTTAGAATAGATCAATATGTCATCAATGAACACAATAACAAATTGATCCAAGTACGGCTTACACACACGGTTCATGAGATCCATGAAAACCGCAGGTGCATTCGTCAAACCGAAAGGCATCACCATGAACTCGTAATGCCCGTATCTGGTACGAAACGCCGTCTTTGGTATGTCTTCATCTTGCACTCGAAGTTGATGGTATCCGGAACGTAGATCGATCTTTGAAAAATACTGAGCTCCTTGCAATTGATCAAACAAATCATCAATCCTCGGCAATGGATACCGATTCTTGATGGTTAGTTTGTTTAGTTCCCTGTAGTCTATGCACATGCGAAAGGATCCATCCTTCTTTTTCACGAACAAGACCGGAGCTCCCCAAGGTGAGTAGCTCGGTCGGATAAAACCTTTATCTAATAGCTCCTGCAATTGGTTAGATAATTCCTGCATCTCCGAAGGTGCTAACCTGTAAGGAGATTTAGCAACAGGTGTTGCTCCAGGAACTAAATCAATACAAAACTCTACCGGTCGCACAGGTGGCAAGCCAGGTAGATCTTCAGGAAACACTTCAGGATATTCTTTCACTATCGGCACGTCTTGGATGGTTTTCTTGTCTTTTTGTTTCTCCACCACATGAGCCAAGAAAGCTACACATTTCTTTTGTAGACACTTACGCGCTTTTATGCATGATATGATCTTTACGTTTCTCTTTGCTTGATCCCCACGAACTTCCAATACACGATCATTCATCACTGGAATCCGAAGTAGCTTTTCAGAACAGATGACTTCAACTCTATTGAGTGCTAGCCAATCCATTCCCACAATGATATCGAAACTGCCCAACTCCATCGGCAACAAGTCGATGGTAAATGTGTGATCTGTGAGTGTAAGTGGGCAGTTCCTAAGTATAGTGCTAACCGTAACCTGCTTTCCGTTAGCTACTTCGATAATGTATGGGGAATCTAAAGGTTCCTCAATAAGATTAAGTTGGCATGCAAAGTCAGATGAAATGAAACTCTGATCTGCACCAGTGTCAAATAAAATAGATGCATAAGAGTCATGTATAAGAAATGTACCAGTGACCACGTTAGGGTCTTGGCGTGCAGCATTGGCTCCAATGACAAAAGCCCTTCCACGTGGTGCTTGGGCTCCTTGTTGTGCTCTTTTTGGACACTCTCTGGAGAAATGACCTATTTCTTCACAGTTGTAGCATCCTCTATTGTTGTTGTTGTGATTGTCAGGTCTTGGTGGTGGTGGAAGTGCTACAACAGCATTGTTTGCAGTTCGATTTGCCGGTGCACGGCATTGCTGAGCACGGTGACCTAATCGGCCACAGTTGTTGCATTTACGGCATTGCGCCGTAGTAGGATGATGAAATTTGCATCGTGCACACTGAGGATGCGGTCCCACATAGTTCTTGGGTGCAACCTGTGCAGGTGCTGCAATGACCTGTTGAAGAGGGGTGGCCATCACATAATTCTTGACGACCTTTTGCTTTTTCTTCTGATGATGCTCGGGCTTCTTTGAGGTAGACTCCTTAGCTTTTCCTGAGTCGTCTTTCAGGACTCCTGACTTTACCATCACCCCTGTAAGTTTGGCAGAAAGAGAGATGGCTGACTCTAGAATAGCAGGGTATGCAGCCAAAACAATGCTCTGAATACAGGAGGGTAGTCCTGCAACATAGCGATCAATCAACTTCTCCAGTGTTGGTACCATTTCTGGCACCAGGGCTACCAACTCATGATAGCGGGTAGTAAAGGTCATATGATCCGCTCCCTTCATAACATGGTTCGAAAGCTCAATCTCTAGTTGTTGCAGTTCGTGCTTCGGGCAAAACTCATTCCTCAGTAGAAGTTTAAACTCTGCCCAGGGCATTGCCATCGCTTCGTCTCTTCCCTTTGCCCTGATTTGTGCGTTCCACCAAGTTAAAGCTCGCTTACTGAATGAACCCGCTGCGTAGCGAACCTTATGGTGTTCTGGACAACCACTAATGTCCAGGGTATTCTCCATCTTCTCAAGCCATTGGATAAGTCCAACAGCTCCTTCAGCACCAGTGAAGCTTGGGGGTTTGCATCCTACAAAGGATTTGTAAGAGCAGTCTGAAGTGTGGCTGGTGTTTCCACTAGCTTCTCCAGTAGTATGGCCAGAGTTGTTGCCATGACTTTGAATCCGGTTTATCATCTCTGGGATGACATCTTTCAGTTGGCTTGTTAGTTGCGTGCTCAGAAGTGTCGCCAAAGCGATAGTAGCAGGGTCTATCATCTGAACACTGCTTGAGCCTGGTGGTGGTGAGTGTGGAGGAGGAGGAGGAGGTGGCGGCGGTGAATCTGGTGGCGTAGGAGTAGATGAATGAGGAGCAGAAACTTGCGAGGACGGTTGTTTTCTTGGCGGCATTCTGATCATAACCAAAAGATATTGGTTAGTGCAGTGATCGAATGCTGAGGACAAAATGCATACTTAAATCTTATGTTCTCTATATGAGGGTCCCTAAGTTATAGTCTAGGCCAAACCATTTAAGTAAATGACCTAATATTCTCTATAACCTTGAGCTCTGACTTCTACAAAGGTCACATGCGAGAGATGTTTGGTTGTCTGTAACAGGCCGACGTCTGGCTTTGACCGTGTAATATCCGACCTGCATGTATGTCACACCCCGGGCCGGCGGGGTTGGATCGGAGTCCCCGTCGGGCGGAAGGTTCCCGGGGCGCGATATCGGGTGTGATAATCGGGTTGATCAGATTGTTACATAGCATCAATGTTAAGAATCACTAAAGCACAATAAAGCATATGAATAGGATTACAAAGTTAAATTACACTGTTAATGTTTGATAATTTAACTCGGTAAACCTAACAAAAGAATCAATGTTTTCTATCTTGTAAACTGTACAAGACATCCAAGAACGATTCGTATGATTTACAAAAGATGTGCTTTCCAAAATCACTAGGTCCTCTAACTAGGCCGCCTAGCATGCAATCCAAAAGCATATGATTAAACCTGTGCGTCACCTGAGACAGCATGTAAGAAAACAAAGTCAACACAGTGGTTGGTGAGTTCATATAGTTTGTAAGTTTAAATAGTTTTATCAAAACGCCCGTAGGTAAAACCTTAACCTCATTAACTCCACATGTAATACCCCAATCGGTATGCTTATATATAGGGAATCCTGAAAGGGTCAAGCCCAGACGCTATCCCACCACATACTAATCAGCATATGACACTGTTATTAATGATAATTAAACCTTTTACCTACCCATCCGTATAGTTTTCCCATCATAGTTTAACTCCTGTGTTTGTATGTTTATCCCAATCACCAATAGTTTACTCGAGTTTAGCCTGATAGATACCGGTATGGATAACCAGATGCCCGAAGGAATCCCATGTTAATCCAAACCGGCCCCAGGTATGTTTAGCAACTCAGGGGGAGATAGAGGGTTTCCAGGTCAACACAAAGTCGACTAAGGATCACCATATCGTCCTAGTTACTGACATCCCAGGTAAATAGATGTGGGAAACACTGCATGGCAAGCACTGAGAGGCCATCAGTCCATTTCCTCGATAAGACTATGAAGAACACATGAAGGCAAGCACTGAGAGACCAACTATTGTTCTTCAAGTCCCGGCTAGGAGAACACCTGAAGGCAAGCACTGAGAGACCAACTATTGTTCTTCCATAGCCTATAGTTTTAGCATACAAAAGTCCAGCATTTACGTAACTTGTGCACAAGAACTAGCTTTACAACCGGTAAGGCAAGCACTGAGAGGCCAAACCGTTGTTTGAGCATGGCAATCACATAGCATTCAAGAGTTTATAGTATCCATAGCATTTAAGAATTTAATGTGTATGTATGTATGATTGTATTTAGAATTCCCATAGCATTATAGAATCATTAGCATCTAGAGTTTGCATTAGTTTCTAGCATGAACCCATAGCATTAACAATTAGTATAGTCTCATAGCATTTGTATTAAGCATAACCTATAGTATTAGCAGTTTGTTTCTCCCAGTAGTCTTAATGTTTATCATGACTCATAGCATTAGCATCCACCATAGTATCATCAGATAGTAAATACCCTTAGCACTTGGTATTAACACATAGCTTTAGTATTTGCAAATAGCTTATGCCTTTAGCACTTGGCATAATCAAATAGCATTTAGTTTAGACAGAGTATTATGCCTTTAGCACTTGGCATAATCAAATAGCATTTAGTTTAGATAGAGTATTATGCCTTTAGCACTTGGCATAATCAAATAGCCTTTAGTTTAAATAGAGTATTATGCCTTTAGCACTTGGCATAATCAAATAGCCTTAAGTTTAAATAGAGTCTTATGCCTTTAGCACTTGGCATAATCCGTAGTATAAAAGCATTTTGTTAAATTTAAAACATTTGTTTTAAAATGAATAACATGCTTCTCAGTCCCGAGTTAAAAACCAAAAATAGTTTGAAAAGGGACAATGAACTCACCTTGTAATAGTGGTAGTTGACTTAGTTTCAAACAAGAATGCACGCTCTCTTTGTTGTCGTTGGTATTGTTTTCACGATCCTGTATTGATTTCACGTTGTTTAAATTTATAAGTATAAGTTCATAAGTGATTTGTGTGTGTGTAAGTGTTAGCCATGACTTTGGTTAACACTCGTAAGGCTCGGTCATGATTCGGCCCTTGGTTGATTGTCCTAGATTTTACTAACACTTACTTCTTTAAGTTAAGTTTGGCATGTGATGTTTTGAGTCTATGATTCAATTGCCTTAGACCATTCTTGAAATTTCAACACCTTGTTATTAGATGCTACTGGTTTTGATATGAGGTCTAGTAAATAATCCCATAAGAAACTTATGTTGATGGTTTAAAACCTTCCATGATAATCCTATTATATTCAAATTAAATGAATACATAATATTTAGATAACAATGCAAAATCCTTGTACTTTTAATGTTTCAAACTTATCAAGTTCATCACATTAAACCCATAATATTATTCCCATATCCATGTGTGTTGCCTAAATGATTTGTTTTACACACTTATTGCAATTTAACCATGTGGGCCGATTTAAAATCATTTGGGCCGGTTATACTCAAGTGGGCCTCTATTGGCTAGTTAAGTAGTATGGCCGAATCAATTTATGTTGGGCCGAATCAAGTAAACCGTGAGCCAAAACCTAGACTTTGAGCCGGGATGGTTGTATGGCCCAAATAAATTGTGTGGTTTAAATGAGATGTGTTTGGGCCTCGCTAAATGTTATTGTATTGGGCCATCAGTGGGCCGAATGAAACCTGGCTGGTTGGAGGATGATTCGAGCTTATGGTTGGTCGAATGAATGCTTAAAGGGTTCTGTCGAATGCAACCAGGCTATGTCGAATGTAGCTGTCGAATGGAGGTGGCTAGGCCGAAAGAGAAACATGGCCGAATGGGGTGGCTGTCGAATGGCCGAAAGGTGGTGGTCGAATGGTGATGTGGTTCGCAGAATCAAAGTCCCGAATGAGTCATGGTCGAATGGTGACCCCAGAATGGAGATGATCTGCGCATGGGGAGGCCGAATGGAAGGTGGTTGCCGAATGAAGTGTGTGTGGTCGAATGGGTGTCATTCGTTGGTGAAGCTCGAATGGAGTTGAGCCACGAATGAGGAAATTGGCGAATGAAAAAGGTGATGAAGGTGTGACATTCGGCGAATGAAGGTGGAGGGGCGGTCGAATGAGGTGGCACCGAAAGGGAGTCATTCTGCGAATGGAGCTCCTTCGGCCGGAGGCCATTCGACCATGACATTCGGCCAGCTGAAGGTGGCTCGGCCATGGCTGCTGCAACCAGATTCCCCACCCTTATCTACGATGGTTTCATGTCATGGCGTGTACCAGACCTAATTTTCAGGGATGTCGGAGTCACAAGAAGTGGGTTTAGAGCTGATTATAGTTGAAAGCATGACAAGGGTTGCGAAAACCCTAATTTTCGTGACATTCAAGCTTCATTACCTGAAATTTCAGTGGGTATTTCTCTAGATCGGTTGTACTTTCGTGTAGAGGGTGATGAGATCTTCGTTTGGGTTCAAAAATCACTTGATTTCGTGGAGAAATGAGCAAGATATGAAGACTTGAAGGTGAAAGATGGTGATGGTGGCTACAAACCGGGAATTAGGGTTTAGGAGGAAGAAGGAGGTGAAGGAATGGGTTAGAATGAACTCTTTAAGGGTATTTATACCCCGTGTGGGTTCGGGTTCGTTTTTGTTGCTCGGTTCGCGTTTTCGTCGCGTATCCGGAATTTACGCGCGTATTCTACGAATTAATTATAAAAGAATTATTTTATCACCGTAGATTTACGAATATATTTACAGATATCACCGTATTTAATTATTTGTCGTATTTTAACATTTTTAAGCGTTTACGAAATTTGTGTAACGAGTTTATTATTTTTACGCGTTTATTTAATCTATTCGCGAATTTCTTAAAATAATATCATTTAATTTATTTAAATGATGAGTTTCAAAATTGTAAAATAAGAATTATCTTATTTCTTTGAATTTATGATCGTTCGTGTCTTTTATCGATTTCGTTTTCGTTTCGTCAGAACGCGTCACCATCGCGCGTATTCGTTCGAATCGTCATTCGAACGAACACGACGATGGTTTTGCTTTCCGACTTTTGTTTTCTACTTTTCAGTTATTATTTCAGAACGTTAAACTATCAGAATCATTCGTACAGATCGTCACCTATACAAATAACTCGTCGGTTTAGCATTCCGTAACAACAACCGTTATCGTTTCGTTTTGTTTAACCTCACATACGTTTACACATAATAATCCATCGATAAACATTAGTATCACTGCTCCATGTTGTCTGATGTGTTTCTGACTGTTAAACTGTTACGTTTAATCAGATTTCAAAAACACTAGCATAATAGTTTACTGTTTAGCATTACGTAGTTGACAGTACATCAATAGTTTGCATAGTTTGTACCTGCGTTACTGTGCCGTTACTGTTCTGTTCGCTGTTCCGGCGACGTTTCCGGCACAGTTGTTACAATGTAGCTGAGACCAACCGTCATATGGCTGTAACCGCGCGTGAAACGTCTGGTGTGAGGACTGTGGTTCCAACATATTTGGAAATTATGGTTTGAGAAGTAAGAGTAAAGAGACGTGAATATGTAGAATTGAGAATTAAGAATATGATTTAGAAATGAGAGATTAATGAAACATATGATAATTGAGATTAATTTCATATTTCTATCCTATTTTCTTTTATTTTTTTCTTTTTTTATCATACTTACAAAATAATAATAAAGTATATTTATTATTGAAAGTAACCCTATAATTTTATATTAAAGTATAGTATGTTGTACAAACGAGCCGAGCATACGAGCGAGCTACGAGCCGAGCCATCCTTGGCTCGGACTCGGCTCGGTTATAAAACGAGCCGGCTCGGTTACAAACGAGTTTTATCTGAGCCGAGCTTTATCCGAGTTTTTTCCGAACAAGCTACGAGCCGAATCCGAGCTTCGAGCTTTTTGGACAGCCCTAGGCGGGAAATACTCTGGAAATATTTAGCATCATAACAATTACTTGAAGAGAGTACTCAGCAAATGTTTAGCCTTGGAAACCGACTTTTACAACCATGACATAAAGGTATTTTTTTAAAAAATTACACGAATCATTGCACATAAATGGTTGTGTAAAATCTTTTTTTTTTGACGGAAACTTCATGGTAGCAATTTTTTTATCACACAAGAATAACAAATGTTTGTGTGATAAATCACGTATTTCATATTTAAAAGTTTCTTTAGATTAGAATGAAAAAAAGCTTTCTAAATCACTATTTGTTAATACGAGACTAGCCTACTTGATAGTTGGTAGATGTATTATTTATAAGAAAATAATATTTAATTCAAATTCAAGCAAATAAGGAATATTGGAGTGTAAACTGTAAAGTATGCGTGTGAGTATGATAATATAGCTGTTAAAAAGAAATCTCAGCAACTATTTTTATATTATATACGTATGCGTTTGCGTGTGTGTATGTGTGAGATGTGAAGAGGTCACTCATCACTCATCATTCCGAAATTCCAACGTTAAAACACATCTTCTTCGTTAGTGTTTGGACGGATGATCTATAAATAATAAGAGTAAAAATAATACAAAAAAAAACTAAAATTATCAAATTAATTGAAAATTGGATTAGTTTATAGTTTGATTAAGTTATAATATCGTAATGATATCAAGAATTCAAGATAATTGAACCCTAAATTATACAAATAATTAAAAAAAATTTCTTAAAAGAATTAAAAGAATCATTATAAAAAGCATAATTTAATAAATATAAAAGTCAATTTTCTTATTTTAATTTTAAAATTCAAAATGCATGATTATAAATGGTTATTTTATTTTAACAAGTGAATTGAATAGTGTGTATATATATACTCTAGTTGAGCATTGTATTGTACGGTATCTTATTAACCAGTGTAGGTTTCATTTTGTTAGACAAAAACCACCTCTTAAATTTTAGAAGTTCAAAAATTATCTTTTAGTTTTTTAAAATGTAATTTTTATCTTTCAAGTTCAAAGTTTATAATGATCTCATGTGGTATAGATAATCTGATTTTTTTTCTTAATAAATTTCGTTTGCTATTTAAAAAAATAAATAATCATGGGTTATATCGATCTATGGTAAGATGTTGATATCGTCTATAATAAGATAAACACAAATCGAAAAAATCGGTAAAATTCCATAATTGTCTTTATTTATGTTTCGATTTTATAATTGAGTTTTTTACTTCATATGTTTTTTATGTAGTTAACCACATTAATGTTACTAAAGCAACACACATAATAGAGTTCGTGTATCGCGTTTAACTTTTCTTATGCTTTTTTTATTAAATTATTTTGTTTTTAAATTATTATCCTTCTTTATATAAAATTAAGTTTAAAGAAAACTATATTAACATATTATATAAAATTTAAATTCTTATCCTTTTTTTAAGGTTTGGACATGTATGGTAAGATACCAACTTTGAATCAACACAGAATATATTAACATATTATATATTTAAAAAAGTATGAGTATTAAAATTGTAAAATTTTTAAAAATGCAACTCATATTATATACTTTAGTTCATTTTTGAGACGAGTACTCGACGGGTATGAGAGAGGTATCCAGCATAATTTTATAACCTACATGTGAGACTGAGATTATGAAACTCATTCCATTCAATTTGTGCCGACAAAGGCTATCCTGGCGACTTTTTACCCAATTGGTACGAATCTCTACCGACGGGCGACGACGGATTTGCCAACTACAAGTCATTGGGACGGTTCATTTTAGCCTGCAACGACGAAAAATCATCAGGAAAAATCGTGAACATTTCGCCTGGACAGGCCGTCCAGGCGCTTAATGGTGTGGTGTGTGTATGCACATACTTGCAAGCATTCTTATGCATGCAAGTGCAATATAAAACGTTTATGTTATAAATGTTACAAATAGGCCTGTAAACGAAACGAACAGAAAATTTGTGTTCGTTTAATTAAATGAACGAACATGAACACACCTAGTGTTCGTTTATTTATGTTCATGAACTGTTCGGTTATGTTCGTTTATTTATGTTCGTTTATTTGTGTTTGTCAATGTTTGTTATGTTCATTAATTAACTATGTAATGTTAGTTTATGTTCGGTTAACTATCTAATTTACGAATGATATTTATTTACATTTAAGAGACTTGTCGACTTGCCGTTTGTGTCCGTTTATGTTTGTTCAATTGTGTTCGTTTATGTTTGTTCAATAGCGTTCATGTTTATTTATAATTGTTCAATGGTCT
The DNA here is from genome assembly GCA_009363875.1 of Mikania micrantha. Lineage (NCBI taxonomy): Eukaryota > Viridiplantae > Streptophyta > Magnoliopsida > Asterales > Asteraceae > Mikania > Mikania micrantha. The sequence continues at coordinate 47,887,771 of CM018689.1, read as the reverse complement.
TAAATAATGTTCATATATGTTTGTTCGTTTATTTTTGGTTCGTTTGTGTTCATTTATGTTCATGAACAGTTCGTTTAATTTACTAATGAACGAACACAAACGAACACGAACATATTCATTTCCTTAATAAACGAACGCGAACACAAAATTCATGTTCGTTAATGTGTTCGTGTTCGGTTAAATCTAAATGAATGAACACGAACATGCTTGTGTTCGTATTCGTTCGGTTCGTTTACAGGCTTAGCTATAATTGTATATTTGTATGTATATATTTTTATACATGTAAGTGTAATATAATGTGTAGGGGTGTGAATCCATGGGTTAGCGGGTTAACATGTTGCGAGTAGTAGGGGTGTTCACGGTCTGGTTTTTACGGACTATAAACCAAATCATTAATAACAAACGGTTTAGTCGGTTTCACGGTTTGAAACCAAACTGTGATCGAGCACCCTTAGTGAGTAATTTGTAATCTGAATCATACTCATATATATTTATTCATGTCAGAATTTTCAATCTTAACTCAAATATAAATAAATTTAGATCAACCTGAGTCTCACTCATTTAACATGCATTTTTATCTAAATTAATCAAGCGAATTTATATGTTATAAGTTGATTGTTGATTTGAAAACACATCAATAATAACATGTTTAGTAGGTGTATATAAGTGACAACTAGTTAATATAGTGTTTTAACAAAAAAACAACAATTCGTAAATCAAAATCATAAATTACTAGATCTAAATTTAAATTCATTTGTTTAGTTAACAAAAAAGAAATTAAAGTCATATTTGTAAATAAAAAAAATAAAAGTTATGTTAATCTATCAATTAAATTATAGTTAAATTCAAATGAAAAACAAATAAATATGTGTTTCAAGAAATAAGTAAAAATAATAATTTTGAAACCTTAAACGGGTCAACTGACTTTAAATAGGTGAACCTAAGCACGAATATTTTATAAACATGTTAACCCAAACACAAGTGCACAACTGCTGTTTTCAAACAAGATTATAATTGTCAACTTGAAACCTGATTAATTTCATGTTATGTTCGAGTTGTGTCATGATATGTCACACATGATAGCGTGCTTATAAACATGTAAAATTCATTTTTCATACATGAATAAATTAAAATGATATTCATTTAAACATAGAATGTTTACTTAAATATTAAAACATCATTAAATCCTTTTGTGTTAAAACTTGAAAACATAATGTGCAAAAAGCAAAATTTCCCCGATATTGTTTAAAAAACTTTAGTTGACTACCGGAAAAATATATAAAAGATGGTTGTGCCATGACAATTAAATAAGAGAGCTCGGATAGCAATACCGATTCGAACCGAGCTCTCTTGGAATAAGTTCGACAGAGGATCACGAAATCATCATCCATCGAATCACTGTTTGCAACTCAGGGTTCTATTTTATCAACAATCTAGTCCCCGTTCACGTTACAGGTCAGTGTAATCTTTATGCTCAAAATCCCGATTCAAGTAGTCATTTATTTGGACTCATATACATATCGTATAGGCATATATGATGTGTATAGGTCATATACGAAGCATATATGAGACCAATCATTGATGAATTAGTGGGTAATTGACGGGCTATAGTCTCGTATAGACCTATACATGGCATATAACTATATAAGGTACGTTAAGTATTAAAATAAAAAAGTTAGACTTGTAAGTAAAAAAAAAAAGAAACAAAAAAACTTTACCGTCATGCTAGTGCGAGTGTGCCACGTGAATGTGGCGAAAGAAAAAAAAATATCAGGCATCGTATCGGGTGAGTGACAAAAAAAAAACCTTTATCCATCAGATGCCACGTGAGTAATTAGTGGATGTGAGTCAAAAATATATATAGTTACTAAAAATAAGAAAAAATATAAAATATATGACATATAATAAAATATAAAACATCACATAATAATGCATATAAAATAATAAACTTATAACATCACCAATATCGCACAGAATGAACAATTCCTACACACACGAAGCTACAACCGAATGTAGACAGGTGTTCAACCCGACACCTTTCATCTACCCACATTGCCTAGTTGTCGGGTCACACAACCCTTGTGATTTCTCTTTAGCAAGAAGTGACATTGGGATCATCACACAAGAAATACATGTTAGAGGACGTTTTGTGAGCAAAGTCTGATTGATAAAATCATGCAAACGTTAATTGTTCTTGCGTGATAAAAATACATAGAAGCAGAGTTATCACGCATAAAATATTTGCGTGATAATATTAATTTCGTATGTGTGTCATAAAAACGCTTAAGAACAATTAAAGCATACATGATTTTATCATGCTGATTTGTACACTTTGCATGCAAAACAAACTTTGTATTTTAACCGAATCCTACGTATATTATACATAATCTATATAATATGCAAATTTATTATACAAAGTGAATAATTATGTTTTAGCCTATACGTAGGAATCATACATATATTAGCATGTAAACGATAACTACAAACAACCCAATTTACAACATGTCTCCTAAATAGTACATTTATTACTAAAGGGTATTTGACTTAATAGTACCAAATTATGTTCATCTCTAAAATAAGTTGAGAGTTTGAGTTATATACTAAAAAAACATGAAAAATGGTTGTTTAAAATTAAAAACAACATTTATTAACACCTAATTAACTATGCATACTTTAACCTAATTAACTATGCATACTTTAATCTTCCCCATAAAGCCATTGATTTTCAGTTATTATTTAGTTGATTTAAGAGTGTTAAATGATTCTAGTAAATGATTCAGTTATTATTTAGTTGATTTTTAGTTATTATTTAGTTGATTATTTGTCAGGGTGACCTTGGGTGACCGGACGTTTCGTGCTAAAAAATGATTCTAGTAAAAATTCTAGCTCTAAAAATTGATGCGTTTGCTGCTTGCTGTTCAAAAATAAATTGATTTATAATGATGGGTAACGTAAAAATTAGACTGTATTTACAGTATCACTGATTGCTCGAAGAATGCACCCAAGACCAGCTTTCTGTGCAAGTTTTTCATGAATCTTGAGGCATTGGTCACACGTTGGGCCATCTCCCGTAGACAATCCTCTATATAAATACCTGTCACATTAAAAAAAAATAAAAATAAAAATCACATTATAAATGCAAGACTTGATATCATTTCAAAAACTTTTAAAAAATAAAATAAAAACAAGGGACTAACTTCATGAGGATGTCATAGTACTCAGGATCCAAAATTGAAATCATTAGATCCACGGTTTTTATTGCCATTAATGCCTTGTGCACCACAATCCAGTTTGCAGACTACACAAAAACCAAACCTTTAAGAAATAAAGGTAGAGGTTAAAGTATAGGAGAGAGAAGTTAGAGGTCTCAGGTTCAATTCACACTTAGATATGTGTTATGGTGTGTGAGAGGGTCGTCACGCCTTGGTGGCGTCCTCCCCCACTACACAGGGGCATGAGGGGCAAACTCATGACAGCCTTCATGGCGTGAAGAAGAAGAAAAGGGGGAGGAAATAGGGGCTTGATGAGGGGTGATAATAACACATGTGGTGATGACGTGAAGTGATGAGGGGTGATGATATTGGTTGATTATATGACGCCTAAGTGGCGCCTACGTGGAATGATTGAGGCTTGATGATAACACATAGCCTTAGAGCGGTTTTCCTTGAGGCCACCGACTTGGTTGCTTGCGGCCGCTTTATCAGATATTGAGGGGGCAAGGGTGATTTACCACGTAAGTAGGTTCTCACGATTATAAAAAAAAGGCTAGACAAACCAATCACAAATTTCATATCAAAGTTGGTAACTTTTTTGGAATAAAAATCAATTTAAATACACATATACAATTAATCACAAGAAAAAATAAATCAAGACATGTCGTATATATCAAACAAGCAATTTTAGTGGTAATTTACGTTTATCATCAATTTACGCAATATCGTAAGTTGGGAGGTAATTTACGATATTGAATTTCATTAAAACAGGAAAACATTATCCAATATCGTAAATTTCCGCCCAAATTGATGATAAACGTCTTAAATTTCATCCATACCAATTACACCCAAATATTCAAAATAAAAATAAAAATTAGGGATCAATAATCCTCAAAAGAGAGTGAGTGATCGAGATAGATGAAACCTTGCATCTTTCATCTCTAGTTTTGGGAGGCGATCCTTCGAGAGCAGTCTTGAGTGCTTCTACCGGCCTGTACCTGATCAATTGACGATCGGGTATTGATATGTTGCGAAGAAGATGAAATTAATCATGAAAATTGCAGATTATAGTGACTGACTGTTTGATTAAACTCTCGATCTTGTGAGACTTCTGTTCGATCCTTGTGATGATGGTTTCTGCGTTGTCTGCTTCCACATGATCCCCCATTTTTGCACAATCTTCACGAGTCTGAAATGAGACCTGGGATTTTTACAAGTTTTTAGGTTTGAATTGTTACATACTTACATCGTGCAACTTTTATTTTATTTTTATTTTTACTTAATTATTTTAATTTTTTTAGGGTCAAAGTTTATTTATTTATTTATTTATTGTAAAGGGTATAGACATTGGGTGTCGAAAACAAGTATAATCTATCTATATTAGTTTGGATCAGTTTTTGCTGTATCCAAACCAGTGACGGAGCTTGGGCAAAATAAGGAGGGGGCGGAAATTTTTGTAACCCGGAATACATGTTAATTTTTTGAATCGAGGGGACGAAACCACTATTTTTAGCTAAAAATAACATTTTGGCCGAAAAATTAACACTACGGACGGAAAAAGAGGGGGAGCGGTCCCCCCGGCCCTTATAAAGCTTCGTCACTGATCTGAACCCAAAACCGAAAACTTATTATTGTTTTTTTATTTATTATTGTTGGTTTAGGTTTGTTTTCTGTTTTTCTTAAGGCTTAAATTTTTTGGTCCACAAAAAAATGATCCAAAATTTTATATTTAGTGGAGTATTAGAGTTTTCTATTTATAGTTTAATCGATATATAAATGAGAAAACATAAAAAATAATGGTAAGCTTGATCAAAAATCATGATTTTTCAAAATTGGAAAGTTTAAAATACTGAAAAGCTTGATATTCCCACTCATGGACTAAAATCATACAACATACATAGCCAGGCTACAATTTACTATACAATGGGACTGTTTTACATGTAATGTGTCAGTTTGCTTTTTTGGTTTTATTTTAGACTAAACCAAAACCGACTTGAACTTTTGATTTTTCATAATACTTAAACCAAACATATCGGTTTTCTTTTGGGTTAAGTTATTTTGACTTTTTGGCATTGTATTGTTTTTTTAGTTTCAAGCACAACCCTAATCTATATTATTGTTATTTCTAGTTCACAATATTGGTGTGTATTGGCTTCTTGAATACAAACAGATCCCATGTAGATAAATAGGTAGCCAACTTCAATTTCTATAAACAACAATAGATGATGCAAAAAAGAAACATCTAATTAACACGTACAAAAAACAAAATACCAATTTATGTGTCATATGTAACATACGAAAACTTTTGTACTAGATAAGGGCCTTAGAATTTTAAGCTCTTGTTTGGCTTGCTTGATCCAGTAGCTGACCTGCGTGTAGTTAAGATGTCACTTTAAACCAAGTTGCATTTAAGGTTTGTGAGACTCAATTCGATTAGTTAAGGGGATCCCATATAATCTTGATGGAGGACTTTGAATGATGTTGGATTGTAAATGTCTTCCCATACTCTCTTTCCTCTTCATAAAATTCCAAGCAATCTGTTGCAACTTCTGTTGTTTGCATAACATCACCTTTAGGAATGAGTTTGGCTAGAAACATACTCTCGGATTTAGACGAAGTCTTGTACTTATTGCATAACGAAAAGAAAATTGTATCGCAGTCGTCTGAACTTGACCATGAGGTGTGCCTCCTTAGTGACTTAAAGGAAACATATCCTATATATGTTGATTTAATATGGCGACGAGTTGCTTCATTAGACACGCTCCAAACCTCGTACTGAGAATCTTTGTCTAGCTCTTGCTTGATACTTATCTTAACACAAGGAGCAGGGTAGCTATTTGCATTGCATACTAAGAACCCACAAAAGTTATCATACCAATTATGTGGAAGCTGCAATGTAAATGTGTCTCCCTTAACCAACTTACCTACAAACCCCTTTGGAATATAATGCCCTGAAAGATTTAAGCTGATAAAATGATCCTCAATAGCATTTCCCTATCAAACACATGTAATTATGACTGTTTAGCATATATTATAGTTATATTTTGTTAGATATTTTAGTGTAATTGAGATTAATTTTATCGATCAATATGAATCATTAAATTCATTAAACAAGTTAGGTGTGGGGTGCATGCTTGTTTAATGAATTTAAACAAGCATGCACCCCACACCTTCTTGTTTAATGAATTTCATGATTCATATTGATCGATAAAGTTAATCCCAGTTACACTAAAATATCTAACATATTTGAGTTTATATAATGAATATTTGAAATGCAAAACCTGAAGCATGGACTCTAGTATTATGTCACCATCAATTTCATTCTTCCCCATAAGTGAAGCTTTCCACAACCATTTACAGTTTGAAATATTTCCAGCAGTTTCAAGCAAGTAACAGTCATCTGCTCTAAGAACCGCTATACTTGATGGGAGGTTTGATAACTTTAAGAGGCTATAGCAGAACGATACATCAAGCCATTTGAGCCAGGGAAGCTTCAAGATAGTGAAATCTAATCGTGAAAAATCGTTTTGCGATAGATTGAGTTCTTGTAAGTTGGGTAAGTCCCAAACATCAGACTCCATGTCTTCATCTCCCAAATGACAATCATTGAGAATCAACTTTCTTAATCCGCGGCTGATAAAATGTAACCCTGTTTGTTTTTTGATGCTATTATAGAGTAAAAGTGGCTCCTCTAAATATTCTACATCCATTGATAATTCATCATCATACACATTTTCGCTACAACATGGGAAAACAGTAACAAAAAAGTTTGTAAGATGTTCTAAATTATGTGATAAATCAGATGAAGCAACTTTTTTCCTAACTAGGGAAAGTTTGTTGCACTCAGAGATTGAAAGATTCTCTAGCTTCTTTATAGGTGGAAGCATTTTAAGGTTGTCACAACTAGCTATAACTAAGAAAATAAGCCTTTCCAAGTCTCCAATTGATGGATGGATCTCTTCTAAATGCGGACATCGAGAAAGCATGAATCTTTCAAGATTTGGAAGTCCTCCGAAATCTGGTGTCATGTTTAGATTCTTCAAACAATGAAGCTTGATCATTCTTAAACTTGGTAGATACTGCGACACACAACGATGATAAGTATATGCATAAGTTGAAACATATTCATCAATATAATCCAAATTATTAAAAAGGGTGTGTGCATATATATGTATATGCATTATCATCATCATCGTACTCAGTATATCCCACCATTAGCAAAGCTAAGGTAGGTTATGAGGAGGGTAAGATATAGCCAGCCTTACATCTACCCCGTAGAAATAGAGATGTTGCTTCCTATGAGACCCCCGGCTCATGATGTCTGATTAACCAACTAACCCAACGCTTTTAACGTTATTTTACAAAAATTAAGTAAAATAATGTTAAAATTAGTTCAATTTTACTTTTGCCCCTCGAGGGTTGACACGGGGGCTTATATATGTATATGCATATGTCTAATAAAACAATAACTAACTCAGGATTAAGAAAAACTCAATTTTTGTCTAAAATAACGTTGATGCTTTTAAAACCCTTCCAAATTTGTCTACTTTACAAACATCTATTGCAATTAAATGTTGATAATTACCTTATAACCCTTCCAAAGTTGTTTTTGCAGGCCTCCACTCAATATTAAACAACGAAGCTCCTGTTGTGGGAAATTCGTTGGTAATGAACTAGAATTATGTCTCCAAGAAATCCATCGAAGATTCTTCATGCTTGAAACAACCTGAGGATGGTGGCTTGGTAATGGATCATGCATATCAGAAATTATTTTTATTGCTTCAATCTTGCTAAGTTCCTATGATAGAGGGATAAAATGGTGTGAGTGTTGAGTTAACAAACGATTCTTTCATTCAATACATATATATATATAGGGTAGAGCAGGCAAAATGGGTCCTCTTGTTTAACAAAAAATTTACTATTTGATTTTATACTTTTTGTAAAAGTAATAAACATTAGGATGCTAAATTTCATCATTTTTCTTTTTTAATATATAAAATATAAAACTGTCATGTTTAAATTATCAAACCAAGTGGTAAACAAGTCTTTTTCATGTTTTATATTTGCATTAATCGTGTCGTCTGAAACTTGTTAAACACATTAAGACCCGTTTTGCCAGCCTTATTATAGGGATTGTCTTATGTGAAAACTCAATCTTAGAGAGGATATACTTAAACCCTATTTGGGCTATTCATATGAAATCTTGAAATAAACATGTGATCCATATTAAACCATATAATTGATTAATCAAAAAAAAATTATTCACTTTAGTATGAACCACAATTTATTTTCATGATTTCAAATATATGACCCATATAGGGTTTAACTTTTAAGGGTTTCCCCTTTAAGATTAAGTTTTCACATGATACAACCTATGTATTATGCAATGTATATAAACTCTTACCGTTGTTGCATCCATAGCACATAATCTCTGAAAATCATCTTTTGTCCAAACTCTACTATACTTTTCAGGATTGTTCGGGTGCTCCGCTTTAACAATATAGTGTGCCATTTCTTGCACCATATCATGCATATCAAAACATCCATATTTTGACACAGTTATCAAAGCCTTTTGAATCAACACCTTTATGCCTATCACAGGGTGAAAACCACATGCATCAAAGATCTCCATTGCCTCAGCCTTTTTCTCCCCTCTAAAAAAACATGCAATATCTAGGAATAACTCTTTTTGGTCTTGTTCAAGTCCATCATAGCTAATCTTTAGCTTTTTCACAATATTAGAATCTGGGATTTCTTTTAATCTAGCTAAGGCACTCTTCCACTCAGTCATGTCTTTGTCACTTAGAAAAGAACCGAGAACTTTAAGTGCTAACGGGAGTCCACCAGCATATGAAACCATATCTTCTAAAAGCAACTCATAACCTTTTATAGGCCAGGAATCTTGAAATGCATGCTTGCAAAAGAGCTCAATACCCTCACTATCATTTAACAAGCTAACATTGTATATCACGTCGACTTTGTGAGCATTTAGTATGTGATTATTTCTAGTTGTGATTATTATTCGGCTTCCATCACCAAACCATTTATGAGATCCAGCTAACGCGTTTAGTTGGTCAAGGTGATCGACGTCATCTAGAACAATCAAGACCTTTTTATGACACAACTTTCTTTTCATTATGTGTCTTCCTTCCACAACTCTCCCAATTACCCCTTGTTTTTGTTTCAAAATACCAAAGAGAATTTTTTCTTGCAATTTTTCCAAACCACATTTGCTTGACTCCTCCCTTATATTTTGTACAAAGCAACAACCATCAAACTTACTAGAGATTTCATCATAAACAGAAGATGTAACTGTTGTCTTGCCACCACCACCGACCCCCCAAATTCCAACCATTAACACACCACCTAACCCAATTTCTAACTTTGATTTCAGATCACGCATTCGTGACTCTATCCCAATGAGGTTTTCCATGGAACATGAAATCAGTGGACGCAACCTATGTGAAATGGTGTCCACAATTTCTTTTATGCACTTTGATTCATGCCTGCATTTTAGTTGATAAAACTAGGATACTTAACACTCTCATGTTGATGGTTATATTGCAAAAGAAATCCTAAGTGCCTCTTTGATTTTACATTCAAGTAGAACTTGTAAAGACAAGTATCACAAGTATCTTCTAACCCTGAAACTCAATTGAGCCACCAACCCAATAAAATAGATCAGTGAATCAATCCCTTTTCGTGGACAGGCGACTTGATATCAAGTCATCTAGCACAATTTAAAGGTTTACAAAATCCTAGGTCATATATAACGCCTAAAACTATATATAAGAATATGTATACATGACAACTGGGAATAGGGATGTTCAAAAAACTCGCGGCTCAAGGCTCGCTCGAAAAAAGTTCGGCTCGAAAAGAGCTCGGCTCGTGGCTCAGCTCGATTTTTAACGCATATATATATATATATATATATATAATTATATACACACACATGTTATATTACACACAAATATATAAATATATGCATATAAATATATATTATACATAATATATATATATATATTTATATATATAGGGAAGGGTATAAAAAATAACCATCATCTTTTGCTACAACTACATAACTCATTTAAACCAATCATAAACTTACACATAAGCATTACATTAAAATATTAAAGAGGGCATCATAATCATTTTACCCCTTATAAGTTTTCCCTCCTCTTTTTTAAACATTAATAACTTTTTTATAATATATTATTTTTTTAAAAAAATTGCACCATTATATTCGTCTCATTTTTCTCTTTAATTCCGTTATAGTCTCGACTAATTTTTTTTTACTTTTTTTAAATGCCCTATATTTACATAATTGTAACGAGGTTAAATATAACAAATTTATTTGAATTCTTTTTAAAAATGATAAATTACAGTGATGTAATTTACATTGACGTAATTTATCGTGATGTAATTTACATTGACGTAATTTATCGTGATGTAATTTACATTGACGTAAAATTCGGTTTCGGTTTTTTTCGGTGAATTTAGTTTAAATTACAGTGATGTAATTTACATTGACAACAAATTAGTTTAAATTTTTTTCGAACAATGATAAATTACATCACTATAATTATCATTGTGAGAGAAAAAAATCAAAATAGTGTGTTCTATTACATCACTGTAATTTATCATTGTAATTATCATTGACGTAAAATTCGGTTTCGGTTTTTTTCGGTGAATTTGGTTTAAATTACAGTGATGTAATTTACATTGACAACAAATTAGTTTAAATTTTTTTCGAACAATGATAAATTACATCACTATAATTATCATTGCGAGAGAAAAAAATCAAAATAATTTGTTCTATTTACATCACTGTAATTTATCATTGTAATTATCATTGTTAGAGAAAAAAAATAAAATAATGTGTTACGTCACCGTTAATTATGTCATTGTAAATTACTTCATTTTGTGTTACATTACTTCATTTTTTGTTACATTACTGTAATTTACCATTGTTAGAAAAAATTTCTAATTAATTTGCTATCTTTAAGCTCGTTACAATGATGTAAATACATGACATCAAAAAAAAAACTAGTCGAAACTATAACGAAATTAAAGAGAAAAATGAGACGAGTATAATGGTGCAATTTTTTTAAAAAAATAATATAGTATAAAAAAGTTATGAATGTTTAAAAAAAATGGGGTAAACTTTACTTAAATAACAAATGTCTTAAATGCCCTTTATATTAAAAAAAAAGAAAAAAAAGGAATCTGACACGTGTCACCATCCTATACACTTACATTTTTAAAGTAACCATTGGATGATGGTTAATAGGTTGTAACAAAAGATGAGGGTTATCAAAAATTCCATGCCCTAAAATTTAATATATCTATATGTGTATATATATGTGTGTGTGTGTGTGTGTTTATATATACATACATATATATATATATATATATAAATTTATGTATAAGATATTAGGATTGGGATCAAATATACATACATATATATATTTGTGTGTGTGTGTGTGTGTTTATATATACATACATATATATTATACATATATATTTAAAAAAAGGAATCAAGTACACCCACCAACAAATCTTATTCACTTGTTTTTTCTAGATTTAATATGAACCACTCATTTTAAAACACATTATTTTAACAACCAATCAAAATTAGTTAATGAGTTATCACACTTGGAGTGGGTTACCAATGGAACCATCCTCTTAAATTTTATATATAATTATGCGTGTGTATATATATAGGATATGGTTCAAATAAGAACCCACCATAATTGTGTTAACCCAATAATTCAAATCCAATGGTTTTAAATTTCCAGATTTAATAATGTGTTGTCATGTGTCACCTATCCTTTTATAATTAAAAAAATGTATTTCAGTCATTTCAGTTAATATAAAAAAGTTAGAGTTAATAAGAGAGTGACAAGTGTCACACTCTTAAAAATCCATCTATTTTCCTTTTTTTAAATCAAAATTTCCCCTTGATTTTTATACACTTATAACTTTTTTATACTATGTTATTTTTTTAATAAAAATTACACCATTAAACTCGTTATATTTTTCTCGTTAATTCCATTATAGTCATGCCAATTTTTTTTGAATTTTTTTCGAGCGTTCGTAATTACACCAACGCAACGAGTAATAAATACAATAATTTTCTCTCATTTTTTCAAAATCTTTCTATCTTTAAAATGTTTTACAAATTATTTTTGAGCGTTCGTAATTTTCTCATTTTTTCGAGCGTTCGTAATTACACAACGTAAAATCTTTCCGTCTTGTTACAAATTATTTTTTATTATAAAAATTAGTTCATTAATATTTGAAAAACTTAAGAACACTTTGAAAAAATCCAGTTCCTTACATCAGTGTAATTACGAAGATTTTAAAAAAATTCAGCTCGTTACGTCAGTAGAAAACGCTTTTACGTCAGTGCAAAACGTCGTTACATCAATGGAAATTACGAACATTTTTAAAAAATTTGACAAAACTATACTTGAATTAAAGATAAAAAAGTGACAAATTTAATGGTGAAATTTTTATAAAAAAATAATGATGTATATAAAAGTTATGAAGGTTTAAAAAATTGGGGGTAAACTTTTTTTTAAAAAAAAGGAATCAAGTACACCAACCAACAAATCTTATTCACTTGTTTTTTCTAGATTTAATATGAACCACTCATTTTAAAACACATTATTTTAACAACCAATCAAAATTAGTTAATGAGTTATCACACTTGGAGTGGGTTACCAATGGAACCATCCTCTATATATATATATATAATATTTTATATATATTTAATTTTATATATTAGGTTTTATATATATTATATATGTATGTATGTAAAGTGGAGGAGGAGGTAAAAAAAAAACGAGCTGGCTCGAGGTTAGAGTTTCTTTACGAGCTTGAGCTCGATTTTTTGGCTCGAAAAAATTTCCGAGCTGGCTCGGCTCGGCTCAAAATGTCTTGAGGTCGAGCTCGGCGTGGCTCGGCTCGGCTACAAGCCTACAATCCTAATTGGGAACACAAAATTACAAACATATTGTATGTATTGGTGAGAGTGTTATGTTTAGATCATAATAACTTAACTATAAGCATATACATGTACAACCGTATGTATGTATGTATGTTACCTTCCCCAACCATAGGAACTATTTTAAGCTATGATTTGTAAATCAATTGTAATTGTCATTCCTTGTATTCTAAATAGGATACATTTGATCAAAGAAATTCATTCAGAAAAGCATACAAGCTCTTGTATCAACTTTCATTATAAACAATATATGTGCCAATGATATATTAGCAACCTACCAAAAAGAAAACTCCCTCAATAGAATGGATTAGAATGTTGCTAAAATAAGCAATAGAAAAAAATATGAAGCAAAAGGGGACAGTAACAAAAATGGTTTTAATTTAATTTAATTTCAATTGTGAAGCAAATTATGTTTTTTTTTCCTTTTTTTAATTTTCTTATATAGCAAATGTAGATTTAGTCAATATGGATCGTTGTATAGTACAACTTGTACAAGTATAATTCATGTATTCATGATAGACAGTTAACATAAACATGTATTTAGTCATCAAAGTTTTAACTTCTGCTTTGAAAAAAAATACGTTTTTGTCTACTTTAAAAAGTTCAAGAAACATAAAACTCTAAGATTTAAAGGTAAAAAAATACCCATTTGCAATGTCTTTGGTTACCCATCCAGAAAGGTCACTTGCAGCCAACAATGCTTTTTTCCAAGATTCAGTTTTGTGGCTATTCTCCAACTCATGTTTTGCAAAAGCTTCAGCAAATTTACCTCTTTGTTTTCGCATGTCCGAGGGATCCACATGATAGAAGATTGGCATAACTATAAGCCCTCTCTCATCCATACATTTCATAATGTATGTAACCTCCTCCATGCACCAAGAAGAATCAACATAGTTTTCAGAGAATACAACGATCGCAATCCGTGATTCTTGGATCGCCTTCAAGAGGGTTGGACCGATGGGCTCGCCTTGAGGAAGTTTCTCATCGTCCTTGTAAGTGTATATTCCTTGTTGTACAAGGGCGGAATATAAATGATCCACAAAACTTTTACGGCTGTCTTCTCCTCTGAAACTAAGAAAAACATCGTAAATCCACAACTCAGAAGAAGATGAAGATGATGTTGATGAAGATGTCATTTATATGATGCTTTGTGTGGAATCAATGTTTTAGCAATTTTAATTTGTAAATTAGGTTGAAAGAGATATGTGGTTTGAGTATCCTTTTGAGATGGAGTAAATATAAGGAGACGTTAGGGAATATTTTGAGAGATGCTATTCTCACTTTACCCAAAATCTAATTTCAAGTAGAGCCAAATAACCGTTTAAAAATACGTTAAACGATCGTTTGACTTTTTCGAATTGTCGTAAAAAATTTTTTTGATATAAAACACTAGCATCCTTTTTTGTTTTTTTTCCACCACTATAACAAACAAACATAACTAGTTTTGTTTTTGTTTTTTTTTGAACGGCAAAGGTTATCTCCTCCTAAACTACTCCACAATAATTACACCATTGCATGGTTTATAACCCATGACCTCCCATTCTAAGAGGCAAAGCCTTTACTAAGTGGGCTAGTCCCACATTGACAACAAACATAACTACTTAAATCTAACTTTTAAGTAGCGTCTAAAGAGAAACATAATAAAACAAATATTACTCTTATCCTAAAAAACAGATAAAGAGACTGCTTCAGAAGATGTCTTTATTTCCGCCACTATCATATTTTAAAAACAAATGAGGCTGTTTTCCTTTGCTTTCCTCCCAAAAAAAAGAGAAGAAAAAAAAAGCACATGTTTTAGCAGGTGATATTTTCAATGATCCTTTTTAATACCGCCTAAAGTTCATCCAATCCAAGAAACTTCGTAGGGAATAACCCTCAAAGTTACATTTTATGATTGTGGAAAACAAGCTCGATCATATCGAATTTCATTTAGTTTATATAACTTTGTGTTTCCAGCCTGCAAACGATAAGAATATTATGAAGCTTACAAGAAAAGACAAGAAAAAAAATGATTTAAACACGGTTTAATTTGTTGCAAAGCTAACATGTGTAGAACGCCAATTCAGAAGATAATAATTATAGAGTAAATTACCGATGTAATTTGCTAATATTTCACTCTTGATCCGTAGGTTTCATGAGTTACTCATATGGTCTTACATTTTAAACATTTGTAACACATATAGTCTTTAAGTCACCAAATTACACTCACATAATTGACCAAATTATCCTCACATAAGAACTATATGTGTTATGAATGTTTAAAGTTCGGAACCATATAAGTAATTTATAAAATCTAGAGATCATATGAGTAATTTATAAAATCTAGGGACCAAAAGTGTAATACTAGCAAACTCATCTTGGTAATTTACTCATAACTATATTAACCTTAGTTAAATATGATTATTTCTCTTTGAAAAAAAAAACTCATTTTGCTACTTTTGAGATAAACTTATTTCCATTTGTTAATCACCTTCATGGTTAAGATGCTTTGGAAATTGCAATGACCTTCCTAATTGGTGTTACAATGTAACTCTTGATCTTAGCCACACTAAAAACTATTTTTGTAGTAGAACATGTTTTCTTTCTTGCCTTCTTGAATGTCTAACACATATAATGTAAATTAAAAATAAGTTCCGTAGTTTTTATTTTTTTAAAAATTAACTAAACTAAAACTAAAAAAGTTAACCCACGTTTATATATGCCTCACTAGCTTAAAAATTTATATATTACACATGTTAAATAAATAATTTTAAAATTATTATATATATAATATATCACATATTTCTCAAAGACTTTTTATAGAACTTAATTAATTAATATTATAATCTATGATGTAATCATATTTTTTACTAAATTAAATAAAATTATTAATAAGATAAAGAAGAAAAATTAAAATCTTATAAAAGATGACCCAAAAACAACTAATAAGAGAGAGAATTTATAAAAATATTTTTTAAGTAGTGTATATAGTGACACGTGCCCCATCAAACCCTTTGTTTGATAGATACAAAAGATTTAGCAATGTTCATGAACATTACCAAATACTAAATGTTCATGACATATCAGTATAAATTGATTTAGTCTATGTTTCGACATTAATTTTGTTCAGAAACAACTCAGTTTAAATACAGTACATGCTTCGGTTTGACGTCATCGTAAGACACGGGTCTTAATATAAGATGTGCTTGTTTTCAATGTTTTCTGAAACGGATCGGACGTCGAACCTGACATCTTACTGGTTACTTATCAACCGATTGGACCGGATTCAAGAAATGGATGACATAATAAATATACAAAAAATCCCAAAATATTATAAAATTATAAACACATTTAAACAAACATAATCATGTTAAAAAAATACAATATTTGATTTTAATGTTTCATTCCTTGTATTTTAGTTAAAAACAAAAAAAAAAAAGACTTGTAATCCGGTTCGACCAGTGAACTAGTTCCCAGTCCGATCGGTAAATCGGCTCAACCATATGGTTCCCTTCAGGGCGGTTCACGTGTTTTTTTTGGGTCAGCCAGCCCCTCGGTTCCCTGTACGACCGGTCCGATCCGATTCGGTTTTCAAAACAGAGCTCATTTTAATGTATGTTTCAGCATAAATTTTAGTCGCTCAACATTTTAATATAGTTGTGCTTGTTTGTAAACCAGAGAGATGTAAGCCATAGATGACGTCCAAGCGAGTTGGATTGCGTGTTTTGATGTTTTGTGGTTAATGGTGACTAAATATAGATATTTGGGTGGTAGTGATGTTGGAAGATTTGGGTCATGTTATGGGTTAGGGTTTTATAGGATGTGGTTGGTGATGATGTTTGAGTTTGTGGTGGTTAGTCTAGTGGGGTGGTGAAGGATGTGATGGTTAGAGGCATCCTGGCGGTGGTTCCAACATTGTAGGCGATGGGTGCTCAAATGGAGTAGGTGATGTTGAGGGAAGATCTTTTAATGTTATTAGAGGTTTAAAATTATCACGTTGCCTATCACATGAATAGCACGTGCTTAGACTTAATTAGGGTTGTTTATCTGGTCGGATAACAAATTATTTTGGTTATTCGGATTTGAAAAGTTTTTTTGTCTATCCGAAACCCGACCCGAATCTCAAAATATATTATCCGACCCGAAAAACATGAAAAACAGTGATTCTTACAGCCGAATAACCCGAACAAACCGGGTTTGTTCGGATATCCGACCGACCTAAATCTAAAATCATATTATCCGACCCGAACAACCCGAACAAGATTTCGGATGAGTTTTTTTCGGATTTCGAATTTTTTTGAGTTTCGGATATTTTGAACATCTTTAGACTTAACATTAATATTTATTAGGGTTAGCACTATATAAAGTAAGTAAACGGGAAAAAAATAAACTTAAAGACGACTGTTACTTTTTAAATATTAAAGACATCTGGTGAAACTTCACCAAACGTAAAGGACATTTTATATAGTTTTGACAAACAAAGAAGTAATTAAGCGAAATATCATACTCGTAGCCAAGGTTGTAGAAATCGCTAACCGCTAATTGGGCGGCGAGGTACCGCTTAAGGATTTATCGGTGTTAGGCGGATTGAAATTTTTATATGTAATTTTACAAATATATATTATATATACACACATTAATATCAATAACTTAATACATAATACTTCAAACAATTTAAAAAATAAACTTAAATATACTAAATAAAGTATTTAAAAGTTAAAACTTAAGCACCAAGGTTAAAATTTATAGATGGATTTCGATGTTAACTGGTTGGATTCGACGTTTCATAGACATATTAAGGATTTTTTTTGAGAAAATTTCTAAATAATCATGAAATTGGTCCCTTTTTACTATAAAAAAGTCAACAAAAGTCAAAAAAGTCAAAAAAATAAATAAAAAAACTTGACTATGCCCCACCTAGGCCAAAATCGAGACAGTTTAGGGCCGCCTAGCGCCTAGGCTGATTTTTACAAAAGTGCTCGTAGCAATAGCATTGTGCGTGTCTATTTTCTTGAATAATTTTTTGGATTTTTACCGTTTGTATCCTCACATAATTATTTTGTTAGAGTATATATATTATTATATTTTGTTATCCCATGAAGTTAGGGACGGATCCATTTGATGCTTAGGGAGTTGGAAGGCCATCACTCAACATTAGTCGGTTAATGTAAAATTTTTAAAAAATCAAGCTCAAAAAAAGTAGATGCCTCTGTTTAATTTTACTAGGTCCTTTCTCCGTGCCAATCTCTCGATGATAGCGAAGAAGATTGGACATCATCATAACGTAGGATAGAGAGTGGAAGTTTCCGTGCAAGTCCAATGTGAATGTGATGAGCCTTTAAAGTTTAAAAAGAACAGAATCTATGCTTTCTGAGTGCATACTCTAGCAACATTGTATACATCTTTATCTCTAACTAAGAATATTTTTCCACTAAAGAAAAAGTTAAAGCCATCATATAATAGACCATGTACAAGTATGGAATAACTTAACAAACCAGACACAAAGATTTCCCCATAGATTTTGTCAAACCACATAATCACAGAAAGTACCAAACAATCAACCATAAAAGCCCATGGAGAGGGGTGCTTGTGTAGAAAGAATTTACATAAAATGAGATTATGGGCAATCTTGTATCGGTGATTCGTCTCGTTGTGGCAAGGAAAACACAAGCATCCACGTCAGCAAATAGATCGTCGTCACAAGCATCCACGTCAGCAAATAGATCGTGGTCACAAGCATCCACGTCAACAAACAGACCATTGTCGAGACGGGAAACCTCGAGTTCTTATCTGAAACGCCCAATGTCTGGTCCTTCAAAGTCTAGAAAAGGCAGCAAGAACAAGTATGCATACATCCCAGACAACTATTCATCCCTAGAACAGGTTATTGATCTCCATAACAACTTTATAATATTGGTAAATAAAAATTATTTTCAATGCATCTGTTAGAAAAAATGAATTAATCTAGGAAAACTTTCTTGAATATGTGTACCCCAAAAAAAAAAAATCCTGTTGGTAAAGAAATGCACTAACCAACCAAATAATTACTAAGTTCAAATCCAAAATATAGGTTGGTATAATTTTGTTTAAAAAATCTTAATGTTACTATAAAAAAAAAACTTTTAGTTAAGACACGTATGATAAGGAATCACAAGACTCGATCAAGAATAAAACCAAAATCATAAATCATAATGCATTATATAATTAAAAATTAGTAACCAAAATATATTTATGTAAATATATTAGTTTCAAAAATAAAACAGAAACATTCTTCAATAAAAATGTTATTTTTCAATCTTGTTTATAATCAATTTTATTTTCAGCACTTTTATCGTATTAAAAAATAACATCTTTAATGTTATCATTCATTGTTTTTTTTGTTCGTAATCTTATAATCAGAATATACATATATTAAAATTCAACATTGAATGCACTGATAACATAATATATGTTTTTTCTAACTAAACAGATCAATCCGCCAACTTGATGGGTTTGACCCGAACCTGACCCGTTTATATAATCTTGTTGGCGGGTTAATCAGAAATAGACGCGAACCTGTTTAGCCAAAACCCTAACCAAAAAAATCTGTGTCAGATACGTGTCGTGTTCTCAGGTCGTGTCGAAAGTTCACACCCCTATATCTAGTAGACTTGTAAGCTTAGTTTGTATATCTAATAAATTTATCGGCTCAATTAAGATTTGGACTTATTGACTAATTTAGCCTAGGATGCTCATCAGCCTTTAGCCTATTTAGGGGCTGTTTGTGTGGCATCAATGGGTCTGAATCTAAATGGTTCAGATTCATGCCGTTTGTTTCGTAAAAAAAACAAATCTGAATGTGGTAGATTGAAGGTCTGAATTGAGTTGAAGGGAAACTTGCACATATGACAACCCGACGAACTTCACACCGACGATCGCCACCACCGCCGCTGGACGACCGGGGGTTTCGAAGACGTCGATGGTTGTGACTACGGTTCGAACATCAACAACCGGCGGGGGTTCGAAGACCGCATGTGATGGTCTGAACATCAAAGACCAGCGGAGGCTGAGACGCTCGAAATCGACGGACCCTGCTTGGAGTCTGAGACGACGGGGTCCGCGACGGGGGAGCATCTGGCTGGGAACCTCAACAGGGGTACTATTTTTAGGGTTTTGTGAGTTTTTGTTTAGTTTTATTTAGACGTTGAACCAAACACTCTTATCTGGTTTAGCACTTAATCAGACCACATCTGCAAACATCTGTAGAAAAAGAGATAACCAAATGTCTGTAGTTTTCAAAAAGAAAGGTGTTTGTTTTTTAACGTCAGTCAACTGTTAAAATAAATTTGTGGCGTTGTACGACGGTAGTGGTGGGGGTGATCGGCGGCAACAACAGTGGTGGGGAACGACAGTGCTGGTGGCGGACGGTGGCGGCGGCGGTGGCGGCCGACGGTGGTGGCGGCAGGCGGTAGTGGTGGTGGTGGGTGGTGTCTACAAACCTTAGAAGATCCTATAAGTGGTTGGGACACATCTGCATCAATAAGATCACGCGCACACGTTTTTTTTAATGAAATGTCTTCGAAAAAACAGACAATCTGTAGATACCAACGTCAGCGTGTGGTCGGCGCGACGCATAAAAATGAGGCTGCGCAGACGTTTTAAGGGAAAACAAACAACACCTTAATCATTTAAACATCTTAATAATTCAGTACTTAATGGTTCAGACGTTATCAAAGGATCCCTTAGTCAGCAAATCTAAAATGTAGCCATTTGATTGGCTAGTTTTTTAAACTTTAATTATAAGACTCATTCAAATGGCTAGTTTTTTAAACTTTAATTATAAGACTTATAGAATGAATAATGATGCACAGTTTAGAAAAACTTTAATAAAACTTGTCTTTTTTATTAATATGGAGTTGTAGAAAAGCCTTTTGAAGTCGCGTGATCTTGATCGATCTCAATGAGCAACTTTTAAACCAGCTCTGATACCAATTCAAGCCACATGATCATTATAAAAAAACATAATAATTCTTTGGAGTAACTATAACAATAATACTAACAAAAGTCTTGTTACTTCTATATTTGTTAGAGATTGATTAATACACTTACATAATTGTTGTATTTTAAGATGATCTATTAGGTTAAAATCCATATGATCCAGCCAATAACCAGGCCTCTTCTGGAGAACAAAATAGGTTTCTAATGTAACCCTTTAATAAAGGAAATGCTCTCCTAAATAATACAGAAAAAAGGTTTCTTGATTATGTGTGAAATGAATGCCATCGATAAGTTCCTAATTCCCATTACCAATTTTGATTGAGAGATATGAATTAATTTTGGATTTCATTTTGTAGGTTACAAAGGCACTCAGAGAATCTGGATTGGAGTCATCTAACCTTATCCTTGGTATAGATTTCACTAAGAGTAACGAATGGACAGGTTTGTTACCATTATTTGAATAGTTTGCTATGTGCTTCCATTCCACTTTTCGCAATAATTTCTTATCTTTTTTTTCCAAATATTTGATAATTTTAATTTTATATTTTGAGTAGAGCAGACAAAACATGTCTTATCGTGTTTAACAAGTTAAATAATATAATTAACATAAATATCAAACATGAACTTGACTCGTTTAACTAATTTGTATTTCATGTTTATAATAATTTATCCAAAAAAGAGAAATAATGAAACACAACCTTCTAATTGTAATTATTTTAAAAACATATAAAATTACATAATGTATTTTTTATTAAACATGTTTTATTATATCATAAAAAAGGAAGGAATTGCCGGGCCTAATTTGAGTACAGTTGTTGGATGCTCTTTTGGTTATCTTATGTTGTTAAAGCTAACAAATCTAAGTTCCGTTGTGATATAGGTAAAGTTTCATTCAACAATCGCAGTCTTCATGCCATCGGGGATTCTCCAAATCCTTACGAGAAGGCCATATCGATCATCGGAGAGACTCTTGCTCCTTTTGATGATGACAATTTAATTCCTTGTTTTGGATTTGGTGATGGTAAGTTTTCAATTTTCATCACAATAAACACAGCTTCAAAATGTTATCTAAATGTGTTCATGTTTTTTTCTAGCAACAACACATGATCAAGAAGTTTTTAGCTTTCATGATGATGGTTCCCCTTGCCATGGATTTGAAGAAGTCTTAACTTGTTACAAGAAAATTGTCACAAATGTGCAGTTGGCTGGTATATATATTTGCTTGATTTGATTCAATACTTCAAGTAAAACATAATAAAATGCATGCATTACTACAAAATAAGCCTAATGCAACCTTTTTTTATCATAAAAGGTTGCAAATAGGTTGCATTAGTTGAAATTGTATTAGCCAATGCAACTTTTTATTACATAATGCAACTTTTTTTCAAAAGTTGCATTTAAAAAAAGCTGCATTATGTAACAAAAAAGTTGCATTAGATCTAATGTAACTTCAACTAATATAGCATTTTTTTGAATATAAAGGTTGCATTAGGGTGATTTTTGTAGTAGTGATGAAAAATGAACTCATAATATAAAATTTGTTTGAAGGGCCTACATCTTATGCACCTGTTGTCAATGCTGCCATAGATATAGTTGCCAAAAGTGGAGGCCAATTCCATATACTAGTTATCATAGCAGATGGCCAGGTATGTAGGTATTAAAGATCTCTCTCACTATTAGTTGTGTTGAAAAGAAACTTAATTTTCAACATTTTTCTAGGGAAACAATCCTATATATTCTCAAACCTTTTACTTTCATTAAAACCACGAGTAAATTACCGAGATGGTCCTTGAGGTTTACTAGTATTTCATTCTTGGTCCGTAGGTTTCATATACTACCCATATGACCCCAAATCTTTAAATATTTATAGCACATATGGTCTTTAGGTGAGGGTCATTTGGTCAAGAATTTGGTGACTTAAGGACTGCATGTGTTACAAATGTTTAAAGTTTGAAACCATATGAGTAATTTATAAAACCTATAGACCAAGAGTGAAATATTAACAAAACGTAGGGACCATCTCGGCAATTTACTCTTACAACCACCCTATATAGCATTCAACATTGGTGAAGGGAGGTTTTTTACACCATGATATTCTATTGCAAATGCAACTTTACGCGTTGAACGATCGATGATGTAGTGATGGAGGTTCTTCTTGACTGAAGGTTACAAGAAGCATCAACACAAGTGATGGGGAACTCAGTTTACAGGAGCAAAACACAATTAACTCAATTGTTGAAGCAAGGTATTTCTTTAAGAGACAATCAACTTTCTCTCCAACTAAAAGTTCATGGATTATTTCTAAGTATTTGAAGATAAATCAAATATTTATTTGAGAAAACATTGGGAGGGTTGATCATCAAGAAAGAAAAAGGACAAAGCTTGGTTAGATTTGTTATTGAACGACTTGATACAAAGACACCCAAGACAATATTTCAATTGTTCCTTCGGATTTGACTCTCAGGGGCGTATGCCTGAGCCCACCTCAGGAGGAACCCCACAACCAGTGGCGGATCCAGGAATTTTTTCCACTGGGTTCACCATTTTCCGACTTTTTAATTAAATAGATCCGGACATAAAAATTTACAGTTCGGGTTGACGGTTTTGGTCTTGTAATGTTCTTTACGTAATAACAGTGTGATATATTAAGTCAATGAATAAAATTAAAAAACGTCGTCGTTAAAGAGTTCAAAGGTACAAAGTGAATTTTTGTTTAAGACTTCAGAGCTCCAGACCAAGCGGGAGTCAAGAGGGTTACGCGCCCTTGTGGGGTCCAAGATGGCGGTCTTGCTGGTCATTCAGCAGGCATAGGAAGGGGCAACGCTTCGAAACCTAAATGAAATTTGCTAAGCTTGTATGACCAAAATTAACTTGATCTGAGGGTTTAATCACTAATAACTACCATTTTGCTTGCTAAGTTTATATGGCCGGAAAATTATTTTAACACTATCATATAGAAATCTAATTATTGATTATCAAGATTTGTCTAACAAATATCGCTTGCCTCAATCAACTTGACAAATTGCTGTGGAAATTACTTTTAGAATTCACTCTTAGAAATCTTAATGGTTCACATTAGGATTCACCCCTAAAATATTAATGGGTTCACCCTATTGTTTAACTCTTTCGATATTTTTTTTCCTATTAACGAGTCGAAGCTCACCCCCTTAACCTACATTCGCCACTACCCACAACTGAGTAAACCTCCTGACACTGCCTTTGCAAATATGTCCCGTCTTGAATTTGAACCCAACACCTCTCATTGGGATGTCAAGGGTGTAACCATTAGGCTACAAGTCCTTAGTTGGTTAGATTTAATTACTTGATGAAATTTAACATTTAATGTTTATAGTTTAAATCATGTTTCAACTTGCTAAATAATCCCCCTTCAATGGTCTACATTTATATTTCTAATGTTTTATCATAGAACAGATCAGTAGACTGTTTTTACTGTTCTATTTCCCTATTTTTACAATCAAACTTTATAAATATACATAAAGTTTTTGTTTTCAGTTTATATCCTCTTGTAATCATTCTTGTTGGCGTTGGCGATGGTCCTTGGGACGACATGAGAAAGTTTGATGACAAGATTCCAACTCGTGGATTCGACAACTTTCAGGTACAAACTCATTCGTCACTTTCGTCGTTAGGATGTTTTTAAAGGTTAGACGCATTCGTATCGTTTAAAGATGAAATCAGAACGTAGTTTTGATCTCAAAACACAAACTTACAGAACTTTGGTCTTGTTAACTGCAGTTTGTTAATTTCACTGGTATCATGTCCAAGGATTTAAGCACATCTAACAAAGAAGCAGCGTTTGCACTTGCAGCCCTTATGGAGATCCCGATACAATATACTGCAGTCACTGACATTGGCTTACTTGGGTAAGAATATAATACCATCAAACTTATGATGCATTTTAGTTTTTTGTCTATTCAGTGGCGGAGCTTGGAAAAAATGTCCAAAAGACCGAAAGTTATAGGTTAAATTTTTTTATTGCGATGTTTTGGGCTAAAAATTCGGGTCAACAAATGGTAATTCGGGTCGGGTCAAACAATTTTAAATATCAAATATTTGTTTTACTCAAAAAAATAAATATGTATGATCAAACAAGACATAAAATGTTTAAGACGAAAATGTGAGCACCCCGAAAAAGAATCACAATTCAACGCGACGAAAACGTTTGAGCCGGTTGAGTTGCTGGATTTCCTTGTTTTAACACAAGGTAAATGGGTAATGTTCAATGGTTAATGTCTATTTTAATTTTTAAGGCTCAAAACAAGCTTTAAACTCAAGATCGGCTAAAGAATGAGATAACAACCGATACTGTAAACCATTAAAAGTAATGTTAAAACTTAAAATATTAGTTCAACTTCAGTATTTTTTAAAATCCAAGGGGGCCTAAAGCTACTATATCGAGGCTTCTGACCAGAAAAACTACCATATCGAGGCCTAAGGAGTATTAGGAAGAAAAACCAAAGGGGCCGGGTTCAATACAAATAAAATTTTCCGGCCAAAAGCTATTATATCGAGGCTTCTGACCAGAAAAACGGCAGGACCCGACCCCTTAAAACCTCCGCCACTGTGTCCATTTGTTTTTTTTTTTTCATTTAGATAAACATGAGCCAATGATAAAGAAATAGAATACTTTATGCTGATACACATTTAGCATATATGATTAATCTTGTATAATTCTTTGAATGTTTGAATTGCCCAAAAGACAAGTGACTAGAAAACCAAAGAGAATAGTTCCGCGACCCCCTCCTGGCTCAACGGCCCGCCATCATGGTCCTGCAAACAGCCCAACACCAGCACAAGATGATGAAAATAAGGTTTTATCACTTCACTTAACACTGTA
Organism: Mikania micrantha; assembly: GCA_009363875.1. Classification (NCBI taxonomy): domain Eukaryota; kingdom Viridiplantae; phylum Streptophyta; class Magnoliopsida; order Asterales; family Asteraceae; genus Mikania; species Mikania micrantha. The sequence goes on along the minus strand of CM018689.1, from coordinate 47,861,736 downwards.
GTAGTTAGTTAATCAGACATCATGAGCCGAGGGTCTCATTGGAAGCAGCCTTTTTATTCCTACGGGGTAGAGGTAAGGCTGTATACATCTTACCCTCCTCAGACCATAACTTAGCTTTGCTAATAGTGGGATAAATTGAGTACGATGATGATGACTTAACACTGCAGCAGTGTTTGCATTGACTCTTAAGGTCAAACTCTTCAAAACTGTTGTAAATTTGTTCTAATTTTTGAAAAAAAAAAATACCATTATCACATTAATATTGTGAAAGTTTTCCTAACTAAGTAATCATTTTTTAACTTGTTATCAAAAGTCGCAGCCAGTTTAGATTCAGTAAGTTTGAAGGATTGACCTTTTTGGGATCAAGTAAGACATTTTGACCAAACAAATCACCAAAATGAATGTTGACTTTTAGCTGGCCTTCAAAAACAAACTAAGGTTTATCTTGGTGATTTGCTTGATCAAATGTCTAACTTTATAATTTTATTTTAATTTTCTGGGCATATATGAATAAATTTAATTATGATTGACTTTTTTTAATTTCTTTTGTTCTACTTTAATATAGACTTGCCCAATCTGTCTAACAAATGAAAAGGATTTAGCTTTTGGATGTGGACACATGGTGAGTCTTGTTGCACTTGTTAAGTTTTTTTTTTGCGCTTCATGGTACGTTTTATTTGCAGTGTACGCATATAATGTATATATGTGTAAGCTCTCGAGGAGTCAAAGTAAAACTGCACTAATTTTAACGTTATTTTACTTACTTTGTGAAAATAACAATAAAAATGTTGGGATGAACAAATTCAAACAATAACTTTGAGCCGGGTACTCCTTTGGAGCAGACTCTCTATCCCAAGTCCCAACTAAGATAAGGGTAAGGTTCGTGTCCATCATTCCCCCTAGACCCTACAAAAAAGTGAGAATATACTAGGTAAGTTTGTTTGTTTTTCATTGTGACATTAAAAACCCTCTTTTGTCACCAAAAACTTCCTCATATAATGAAGAAAATTGTCTCAGAAAATAAAGAGTGAACAAACAATTTTGTTCAAATGTGTAACAAATCATTTTGTATCATATCTCCTCCCTTTAATCCGAAACCACTTGTAATCAGTAAATTACCATTAATAACTAAGCAAATATTGTTACAAAACTGTTATTTATAGTGAGATTTGTCATTTATTCATTTTAACAAAAATGATTGCAACAGGTTTGTAGAGATTGTGGATCTAGATTAAGTCGTTGTCACATATGTCGTGAAGAAATTACCTCAAGGATAAGACTATATCCGGGGTGATCGATTATACGTCGGATGTAACGTAACAGTTTATGTATCCCCTTGTGAATTCATAAAAACTTTTATGTATAGTTGTTTGAAAATAAAAATGATGTATTTTTCCTTGTTTTATGTATCTTAGTTAGCTAAACTAAATAATGTTATAATTCAATATAATTATAGTGATGTATACAAATTTGAGAATTTTCCTTAGTTGCATCACTCTCATAAATGTTCAAAACCAATAGTATTTATCTTTGATTGGGATGAACCTCATTCTTTGGGTTTAATTTAACTTGTAAAATTAGTGTGCTTGTAGACTTAACTTGTAACTATATCATTCTCGTATTGTTAGTTAGTTTGTTAGTTAAAGGTAGCTGTTAAGGTTTTTTTTCTTTTCAAAATCGGGTTTTCACATGATACATCTTACTTAACTAATAATAAATAAATGTTTCTAGGAACACTTGTCGCATTCATTGAACACATTGATGTTCTTTTTCCCTCATCTCTCTCCTATTAAATATCTCCTATACTAAATATACTTTTAACATAATTTTAAATCAAAAATAAGACGTTTTTAATACATTAAAAATATTTTAATATTAAAAAAACACACTTTTTCAAAAAACCAAATTATTATAAATTTATAAATTTTAAAAATAATTTTACAAAAGGAAATATTTAAAGAAAAGAACTTTAAAAAAATCAGTGTTTAAAAAAATAATATGATTATTTTATTATTTAATCTATGAAATTATATTTAATATGATTTTATATTAAATAATCATCTTATACAGTCTAAATTTTTATTGGTAATGATTAATTAATAATATTTTTTTATTCATCTCGTGTAATACACGGTGTACTAACATAGTACCCCTGTATATAGGAGTATGTTCAATTGAGAACTACTGTTACTTAAGAACTAAAAACCAATTATAACCACAAGTTTAGAAGGACATAAAATAATAACTTTTCCTATTTTAAAAGAAAATTAACCTTATGCCCTTAAACATACGGTTCAAATTACTTATTACGGTTCTTTTATATTTAATGGTTTTTAATGAAATAAGTACAGACACATATATTATTAGCGGAACTTTATTGGATATGTTTGTTTTATTTCAATACTAACAACATCAATTGTTGATTACTGAGATTTTACTATATATGTTTATTTATTTTATTTTGTTTATTTTATTCCAATATAACAGTAAAAGTTGATTAGCAAAGGAGCAACAAAAACATTACTAGTGAATGCTATTGGTTACAAAAGAATTATTCTTCTCGATATATAAGAAAATATGCATGACCAACTGAACATCATTGGAATTGTTGCAATTAATATACGAGATTTAAATAATTTGTTCTCTAATTAATTACCACAAATAGGATCAATTCCATTTAGCTATATTCATAGGAACAAAAATAGAGACAAAAAAAAACACATGATAAGGTATTGTACGACAATGGTGAATTAGTTAAACAAAATAAACCTTATTTTGAATGAAAAATTTGTTACTCGTTGGTTATGAAATTAGTGCAAAATAATGTAATTTGCCACAAATAACTAAATTTAAAGATTTACTTCAAGGACTTGATCTAAGGCTTTTCCAAAGTCTAGTTTTTCATAATTTGTTTGAAAAAAACTTTGGATTGTGACTCGTTTCTTTGTCTCACTCGTTGGCTTAGATTGTTTAACTCGTTTAATTTAAAAACTAAATTTTATGATTTATAAATTCGTTGGTTTGAGTCTCTTTGAGAGCATTTGCTTTCAAATAAACAAGACGTTTTCCTAGTGTTAGTTTTTTTCTTGAACGGTGGGTTAAATTGTCCGTTTGCCGAATGGTGGGTTAAGTTTTCCTCAGTGGTGTACCCACTAACAATTCATGGGGCAGTTGTTTAAAATAACACGTTTAAACTTAAACTAATTATGTTTAAAACAATTTTAGATATCTTGTGTTTTTATTATGCTTTTATATATGTAATTTAGTTTAATTGCCTTTTTTAACATTACACAACTTGATTCGACCTAACCTGATATGAACAGAGAAGAAAAAAATTATTATATAGTGATTTTCAAACGTGATAAAAATTTTCGCCTCTCATGGAAAAAAATCTGGGTCCGTCACTGGTTTTCCTAGTGTGAGATTTTTCCTAAGTTGTCCTTTTATCGAGTGATACTTGATTAACGGTTAAAAAAATTAACTTTTTTGAAATAAACAAGATTACTTCCAAGCCATAGTACTTAAAGTTACAAACAACCTAATTAATTAATGATCATTGAAAATTATATATCCGAAAATCTTTTCAATCATGAAACGAAATAAATAATTAAATTTTCTTTTGAAAGTTCAAACGACGTAGTAGTAAATACTATTAAAAAAAGTAAAATGAAAAAAAATATATATATCAAATACATCCTCGTCTCTTTCCATATTTTCGGTCAACGAATTCCGGAATTTGTTTTTTTCAACGACAACAACCGAGCGTAACGTCGTGACATATGTATCACGTCAGCAGGCCTCGGAAGACCCCTTCCTCAAGAGAGCGATAACCCGTTTTACCAGGCGCCACCCTCGGAAGAGCTGCACCTTATGCGCAAAAACCAGCTTATTTTTGCTGTAAAAACTGCACCCCTATCGGTTCAGAACCTGAGATTAAGCTCAAGATTCTTCCCCTCACCTGGCATCCATCAAAGTGACGGAATTTGTTGGTTGTAAAACCAAAATCCGTTTAAAACCATTATTCAAAACGTATCTGTAAATGAAATAAATCGAATAAAATTGCAAATTGGGTTTTCGGTTATAAACCGTATTCATATTACAAATACGGTTTTCAGGTCGGTTTACAGTTCTTATAATTTTTAGAATTTGGTTTATTCGGTTTAAACCGAATTAATATTTAAATATATTATTTTTTATTTATTTATTTTGATAATAACTGACGTATTTCACGTCTCCAAATCGGCACTCCACCCAAATTAGAATTCAGAAGAAATTGAAGAAGCGCCGTCGATCGAGGGTTCGGAACAAGGCTCCAAATCTGCACTTCAAAAATTTCATCTTCTCCTTCGATGGAAAAACGCTACCGTTAACCGGCCGTTCGCCTATCGCCGGAGACCAAGTAAGTACAGTTGAAAAACCCTCATAAATCTTGATTATTTCCGCCTTAATTCAAAATAGGAAGATTATATTTGAACCCATAAGTTTGAAATGACTGGTTAGCTCGATTGACAATATCAATTTGATTGTTAGTTTATTTTACTGGTAACACACGTAAATCTTGATTGTTTCGATATAAGTAAACCCTAATTTGGGACAAGTTTGTGTTAATTTGAAGCCCTAAATTTGTGATTGGGATTTGTGATATGTAACCTATCAATCTGGTGTAATTTTTGGTGTTTTCTTTGTGGATAGTTAATTAATTTACAAATTGGAATTAAAACATGCTTTAATTCAAAAGAATTATATGTATCTTGAACATGTAAATCTCATTTTTTCAGGCAGTCTGTAAGTTAGAAATTTGTATTTCTCTTATGCATGATGGAATATATTCCATATTTGTTTGACTAATTTGGACTCTTACAATGGTTACACTCTAAATTTGTCTTTAATTTTTTATGTTTTGTTATCTAGTTTTCTATCACCTCCATTTCATGATGTATTTTCAAATGCAGGTGAGTAATATAGAGACTCTGTGTCCACCTGGATAGACAGGACCGAGTAGTCTTATATCCTTGATAAAATAAGAATGATCGCAGTTGTGTAATACCATAACATGTGCCCTGTTCTGGACCGTAAAGAAAGGAAGGGAACCACAATGGAAGCATCAACTAGTAAAAACCATACAACATTTGTATCAATGCCGAAAGATAAAAACATGAAACATGAAAGTAAGCATGAGTGCAAATTTGATATGCGAATTTCAGTAAATCACAACTAAATTGTCATAATAAAATGCGCAGATGATGGTGGTGGTGCTTTGAATCAACCTCATTGTGGTGATGATACTGCATCTTCAAGTTCTTTTGATAACACATTTTCTGATGCTGGAGCTTGTGAATATGGAAGTGACAATGAAGTTATGTCAGATTTTCGTGGGGATTTGTTTCCCATGAGGTAATATCTCTTTAAAATCTTGATTGATCTTGATATTTGCACACGTAACCACACTTAGAAGAAGTGCAATGCAGTGAAATTTAATAGGAAATATCTTGTTTGATACAGTGGTCGAATTGTATTGTCTAGATGCTTGTAAGTAGTAAATTGTTGGGGATGGGAATTAGAAAATACTTTTACAAAATATTATTGATAAGTTACTCTTGCTTTTTTTAAAATTATATTCCCTCAATTATACATTGTGCCATTGTGGAACAATTTCTCATTCTAAATAAGGATGGTCTTATCTTCCTTGTAGTTATCATGGAGCAATGATTATGACTTGTATGGAATATAGGTTATTGCTTGTAGTAGTATGCTGACTCACATATAGGAATGGTGGCTATTCTTACCTCATAATTATAGGCGGACATTTTTCACTATTTTATAGAGTCTGAAAATTGTGATAGTTGGAGATGTTTGTATTCCAGCTCAAAACAAGTTATTGTTTTCTATAGGACAGGTTGGGTTGACATGGACACTTATTTATAAAAGAAAATATATTTTATAAATAATGTGTTTATCAAATTGAAATAGTTAATTTATTATAATATTACATTAATTTTTTTTATTATAATGATGCATAGGTCATATGCAGTTATGCATTATAATGCACTTTTAGCAATTTTTGACCCATTTAACAACTAGTTTTATACCCGTCTGGTGGCCCGGTATTTTAACGTTATAATAATATAAGAATTTTTTATTTCAATTGTAAATAGAAGATCTTTGTAGTCGAAGTGGTAAAGTGGATGAAGTTATGTTTAATATTCGTTGATGAATCATTTGAGTTACTTCTTTTGTTTCAAGGTTTTAAAGATTTGTATAATTTTTTAAATTAGATGCGTCATGTAATAAAATTGGAATTCGGTGTTACATATAATGATATAAAAACATGATTTATAGAAGTTGTATAATTTATAAATGTATAAAAAACCGAATGTAAAAACGGATGTTAATAAAATAAAGTAAAAAATATATAAAGAAAGTTTAATGTAACTATTATATATTTTTTAATATTGTATTTTTTAGAAAAATAGGAACATGTTTATATTGAACTTCAAAATATTATATTTAAGTTTTATTACTTTTGAAGATAATAATTACATTGAGAATGTGAACGATGTAAAAGTTAAATTAATACTGATTCCAACATTTATTAAATCAAGCACATATAATTTGTTAGAGCTTTTGAAAAGTTGAGTTATCTGACATTAAGCAAATTTCTGAGCAACTCATTTAAAACCCACTTCTACCCTAAAATCACTGTGAAGAAAAGGTCACCGGTAATGACCCAGCTTGACGAGAACCACATCATCAATGGCAACCTAAAGGGTCGCGAAACCATATCTGTTGTTTGTGTAATCACATGGAGAATCAAACAGAGAGCAGCTCCTAAGAGTAATACCGTTTCTGTTACCATTTCAAGGCCACATAAACCCAATGCTTCAGCTTGCAAATCTGCTCTACTCCCAAGGCTTCAATATCACCATCCTTCAAATCAACGGTCAGCCGTGCCTATCGTCCCCGTTGGAGGCCGGTGTGAGAGTGTTGGTGGTGGTGCAATCCGGTGGCGGTGGGTAGGGATACATCGGAAGACAGAGGGTGTGGTGGTGCCAGTGTCTTGGCGATGGACAAGGCAGGCGAGGAGATTTAAGGTGAGGAGCAACAACTGTCTATCTCGTGATTTTGAACGGCTGAGAATTCAGGATGGGGTAGTTGATTCCACCGTTGTCTATTTATATATAATTAGCATGTTACATTTTAACTTTTATTTTACATTGTTGGAGAAGTCGTTAGACGCTGTCAGGTCAGTCGACTAGGGAGTTGCGAGTACATGGCATAAGCAGAGAGTACTTGGATATGCTAAATAATAAAAAAAGATTAAAAATTATATAAATGTCAAATATTATAAGTTTACTAGTTTTTATAATTTATAGCAAATAAAGTAAATATCAATACAAATAAAATATATTTTGGGAAAATCAAACAATATTCGGTGAAAAACAATGAAAACCGGTGAAAATCAACAAAAATCGGTTAAAAACAACGAAAATCTGACTTGGTTGAGTTAGACCGAGTTTCTTGGCCAAGTTGGTCCAGAGTTGGACCGATTCCAAGTTGGTCCGACCGAGTTAGAAGAAAATTGGCTCAGTCGAGTGCTAAGTACCGAGTACTCGGCAGCCTATGCTGAGTTTTACAACATTGTTATTTTACTAGTTTGACCCATTGGAGATAACCGTAACTATAATGGACCCTTTCATAAGTAAATTGCTTGAATTTTCCAAATCTATAGTATCATTATATCATCGGTTCATCTCTTTCACTGCCTACCACTCCAATATCTTCAATCTCATCATCCTCATCATAAAGAGCATGTTGTTTTCCTTTACCACTTCTTGATGGCTCAAAAACATCATCTGTTGCTCTAGCCTTTGATGCTCAAGTTAAACGTATCGGCTCATTTGCTTTGATTTCCAAGGTGACAGCTGTGTCAACGATCGATCATCTAGCTGATCCAAAATTGCCGCTCAAATTCTAACCCATATCGGCACACGCACAACTAACCACATTTTACGTTTTGGCGCAATTTGCGATTTTTATCGCGACAGCAGTTGCTATTAGGATGCTAGCTTCAACAGAGGTTGCGTTGCGTTCGAGCGGTTGCAACATCGCAATACCGCACCTTGAGACGTAAGTATATATTGTATGTCAAATGCTGCTTATCTTTTCGGCTGCAAATTTGCTTTGAATTATCATGTGAAATTGAGAAATCAGCCAACAAGAGCACAAAGCTTTGTTATTGAGTGGATGCAGCCTCTAACTGTAAAGAGTTGTGTTTGTATTAGTCTCAGTTGTTTTGATTGTAAATCATTGATACCAGCCGTCGTTATAACCTTAACATTTTATATGTGTTACATTTTGATGCATGAGATGATGAATTTTCAGGAAGAAAAGAGTGACATCCCATTGGAGGAAGTTTGTACAACCAATAATGTGGCGTTGTAAATGGGTTGAACTGCAGCTTCAGAAATTCCAGTCCATGGCCATCATGTATGACAAAGAGATCGAGAAACATAATCAAACAAAACGATTGAAATACAAAAACTTTGAATTAGAAGGGGGTTGTGCAAGGTCTATGCCTTTTTTGTATGATTCCCAAAGAGACAAACATATGAAGAGGAAGATAAGAAAAAAACATGAAGATATGGACCCAGAATTGTACATGTCACAACACAACTTGTTCTCATATTTTGGTATGTACCCTTTCTTTTATTCTTTCATTTACTTTGGCTCCTGCATTGATTGATGTTAGAGGGGGCAAAGGGGGTGGATTGGGCCGTTGGGAAACTGGTTGGGTTGAAATGGTTCAGTTTTTGGTGTGGATTGGTTCAGGTACACCACAAACACTTTATTCTTCATTTTAACAAAGCATCTTATAAATAATTAATGTGGTACATGTACAGCTACTTGCAGGTCTCCTCCTCATGGTCCAACAATGGATGATGATCAGACTAATCTAGGTAACAAAAAAATTTTGCTTGTACATTTTGTTAAAGATGATGAATTGGCTTTGTTTGATAAAAATAATATTCTATATTGCATGAAACAATACATCACCTTTGGGATAGTCGTATGTTATGTTTGGTTTGTAATTATGATTCAACATGGATATGGTCTTGATAATAGGGTGGAATGCGAAGAGATATGATTATTTAATACGTTGTTTGGTACTTTGGTGTTTGTTTTATGCATTGGCATCAGTTATCATTTTGAAAAGCAATGCATTAAGGCCCAAACTCTAAACTCACAACCATATAAGAACTTAGAACTTGTATTTATATCAGAAGACTTCCTAGACTTACCAAAAACCCAAGCCAACAAGTAATCTTGAATAGCAAGCCATTACATCAGTATCATCATCATCATCATCATACTCGGTATTTTCCACCATTCGCAAAGCTAAGGTAGGATTTAAGAAGGGTAAGATGTAAACAATCTTACCTCTACCCCATAGGAATTTAGAGATTATTTCCAATGAGGCTCCTAGCTCATGATACTTGATTAACCGTGTATTGTAGGGACCAACTCAATGCTTTTAACGTTATTTTCACAAAAATTAAGTAAAATAACAGTAAAGTTAGTGTAATTTTACTTTTGCCCCTCATGGGCTGACACATATACACATTATATGCAATTGTAGTTTCACATATTACCACACACCCCCTTGAGTGGCAGGAAAATTTTCTATATAACTCATGATCATGGTTATCTTAATTTTTTCTTTTTATTTATGATTTTTATGGATATTTCTTGGCAGGTTCATCTTCCCCAAAGAATGGAGGTAATGAGTTCAGGGTTCCAGATGAATTATTATCTCTTGAATTCAGAGATGATTATTCATTGGAACAAATACTTTGGAAGATTGAAGTTTCACAGTCTCAAGTCTCTGAAATGAAAACCAGACTTGACACATTAATGTCTGAAAATTCTGAAAGAATCTTGTCCACCGAGGATTTATCATTGGACGAATCTAACAAGGCATTGACATGCCCTGTTAAGGAACCAGATTATCCTACAAACATGGAAGGACCATCTGTAGTTGCCACATTTGCATCTCAACTAATCAAATTAAACACAGGTGATAATCTGGTCAAACCGGAGGATCTAGTCAAAGAGGAAAATGCAGCTTTTGAGGCAAGTCATCTTCAAGATGCAAATAAACCCGTGGAAGAGCCTCCTGTTTCTTCAAGAAAACAAGTGAGTGTCTACATATTATACTGTTTTATCTTAAATAGATCAAATTGTCAATGTATTAGTGGATTGATTTAGGTTATGTTTAATCTTATATTGATCATGATCAATGTATCTTGTCAAAATAAATAACTATATAATGGTCATCAAACTGAAAATGACCAAATGTGTGTGCACAACCTTTTAAACCATTTTATTTAATGGATTATGACATTAACTTTGGCATAATGTAGTATTTGTAAATAACACATGTTAGTTGTCACAATAAATCTTTATACAAACAAACATACCTAGTAAAATTCCACTACTTAGTAGGGTTTGGGGATGGAATGAAGACAAATCTTACCTTATTTTAATAGGATAAAGAGGTTGCTTCTGAAGAGGCCATAGGCTCAAATATGTCACAAATCTTTTATTTGTTTATATATTATTATGATTCGTTATATATACACATACATACAATAATTATTCATACAAAATGTGAATATTTGGACATGCTAATTTATCGTTTATCCGATTTACTGAGGCTGTAAATGTATTTTAACTCGCCAATTTTAATTATGTAGAGTACAGATGGTATACGGATGTACGGTCGCAGGGCAAAGAAGCCACAAACGACTCCAGAGGCTGTAAAGATTCATCCTGAAGAGAATCTCAACACCGCATCCGTTTCAGCTTCTGAAGATTCAAGCCAAAACGAACAACCGCCTCCAAAGATACGGTCTGTCTCCAAATTAAGCACCCCAATGAACACGAAAAAGAGAGCTGCAAGAACCCGGCCCAAAAGTGGTTCAAGTCAATGGACCCGAAAAACCTCAAGTTAGGTTTTGCCATCATCTTGTACATCCCCTAACCAGCTTATTCTGTTATCTAATTTCTTTTGTGAATAATAAAGTCAAGAACTTACATGTTTTTTTTGATAGATATTATGGATTGCAATGGTTTGATTCATCTTTATTCATTGTCTGGATGCAAAAGGAGTTCAATTTGTTATAAAGTTTCTGGTTTTTAGTTTTACAATTATGATGCTACATTTCCTAAGAACATCTTCTTGGAGAGCTTAGCAGATATTAGAGCCAAAACAGTTGCAGATGGCACAAAGATGACATCAGGGATGGCTTTGACCATCTTTAGTTGTGGTAAGGTTTCACCTGCTCTTTTTGCAGCCATGGCTGCTGGGGGGGTCATTAATCCGGTTAGCAGAGCGGAGTCATCAAACTTGCTCATACTTACACTCGCTTTCATGAAATCGACGAACAGTTTTTTCTTTTCTGATTCTCTTGCTACTTCCCATTTCACAAAAATTTCCTGCATTACAGATGAGATTGTTAAATTTTTTTGAGCAACAAAGTCTGGTCATTCGGGATCACCTTGACTAACAGACCACCCTTTCGTTCGAAGAAGAGAGTGTTGTGACCTGACTCACCCACCTAGGAGGAACCTACAACTAGGAAAACACATTGGCTCAATGCACATCAATATTTTGCTTTAGGTGATACTTCAGTCCAAGACCTTTCATAAGAGAATCAAAGGACTACTGCTAGGCTAGAAGCCCTTTGGAAGAAGAGAGCGTGATGACCTGACTTGCCTACCTAGAAGGAAACATACAAATGGGAAAACCCAAAGACTCAACACATAACAATATTTTGCTCTAGTTGAGATTTCAGCCCAAGACTTCTTATAAGAGAATCAAAGGACTACTGTTAGACCAGAAGCCCTTTGATATAAGATTGTTAAATGGATAGGGTTTGTTAATTGGTGGGTGGGTTGAACACTTGAACCTGACAAACAGTAACACACAAATCGTGTCATTGACACAGTTTAAATTAAATAATCTGAATATCTGATTAACTTGAAATTTGTATTTGTTTATTTTCTTTTCGAGTTAATACTCCAACATCACAATTTTATAAAAATAAAAGTTCAAATGTATGTCAAGCATTTACTTTTAAACTATAAAACTTGATGATTTTTTTTCATCTTTTCAACTAAAAGAATCATAAAATACTCGAAATCAGTTTAAATTAAAACGTAAAATACAATTTTTAAAATTAAGTAGAAAATTAGATAAGTTAAATGGGTCCTAAAGGTACAAGTCTGGGGGTGTAAACCAGCGGAGACATTCCTGAGCTCGTTACGACTCGAGCTCGACTCGCTTTTACAAAATATGACTTAAGCTCGAGCTCGAGCTCGAGCTCGGCTCATTAAGCGCTTTATTTTCAAGGCTCGAGTTTGGCTCGTTAGAAAATTTATAGGCTCGAGCTCAACTTGGCTCGTCTATTTTTATTATTTAATTTATTTATGTTAATTACTAATTTAATATATATTTATGATTATACTTTCCAAATTTAACCTAAAATGCATGATTTAAATATATTTATCATAATTTTATAAATATATATTTAATGTAATAAGTTAAAGTTATATGAATAAAAAACTCGTTAAGGCTCGCTAGCTGCCTCGAGTTTGACATGTAAAGCCCAGGCTCAGGCTCGGGCTCGGGCTTGATAACTAAACAAGTTATATTTTTGGGCTTGAGCTCATTTAGGCTCGGTTAATTCGAGCCTTTTACCGATCCAATCCGGAGTATTTCACGAACCGGCTTGATTCGTTTGCACCTGTAGGTAACACTTAGCTAAACGCATTTACATGCTTGACCTGATCCAAACCTGTTTAGCCTTAAACTGTCTAAATTTCTTGTTATGTTCGTCTCATATTAAAAATTAAATTTCTTAGTCAGAAGTGAGCCTGATAGCTCATGGCTGATAGCTAGAAACAGTTGGATGATCATAACTAATAACTTGATCTAGATGTTGCAAATTTGCAATTTGGCAAATACAACAAGCATACCCAGTAAAAATCCCACTTAGAGTGAGATCTGGGGAGAAGGATAGAGACAAACCTTACCCCGACTCAAAATTTGGCAAATATGCTGTTGAATTGGAAATTCATCAAAGTGGGTCATTTTGGTAACACATTGGGTTGTCTTGACCCGAAACACTTTTTGCTCAATTATCTTATTTTTTAACGGCTTTTGCTCATTATCTAAGCATCTTATTCGTATTTGATCCATATTCTTTTATGCTATTTTTTGTAAGCTTTAATAAACATAGTTTGTATGGCCTAATTATTATTATGGAGATGTAGAAGATTGTGTGACCTGAACTTTGTTTGGTGGAGGAACATCATAATGTTTTCCAGGCAAAGCTGCATTTATAGTACTGCATTTAAAGCGGATTTGGGTTTGAGATAAACACGTGTAAAAATATGATTGGCGCAAATCGATCGTATCAAATTCTTACTTGAACATGTCGAGAATCGCAATGTGAAAGTCATCGAAGGTTTTGATATCTTTCTCCATGAATTTACTGTATAATGTGCCCATTACCAGACTCAGCATCTGGGTAGTTGGCAAACCTTCAAAAACATCAATAAATATCATACAAATTTAGAAAATATAAAAAAAAAATAATAATAATGGAAGAAAAAAGAAAGAAATTACTTTTGCCCATGAAGCTCATAAGCAAACCCATTGTATGATTATGAGGACTATAAGTGAAAGGGTGGCAAATGTTATATATGGAAAAAGATTTTGGAATAACTTTAGTAGGTCTAGAAAGTTAGCCAAATGCAAGCAAGGTATCAAACCAACATGGACAATGGTTGCTTTTGGTTTATACAAGGTTCGACGAATCGAAAGAAAGCGTATGGCTTTTTGCAAACCCGCGGGTTAAGTTGGCTTTGTGTTGTATTCAGTAGTAGCCATCTGGAACGACCCAACCGTTTAGATGGGTCCATTCGGGTACCTTTGAAGCGTTCTGGTCTTGGTTATGTGGTTCTTGTTGGTCATTCATGTAGATATATGTTGCTTTGGATCTTTCTTTTTCATGAGTGTTCAACCTGGTACAAAGTTATTGAATGTACACAACTATTAAATGTTGATGTAAGATACAAGCTAAAAACCAGACATGCGATATGTAACATCCCGTTTTATGGATATAAAGAAAACAATCTCGTTTATAATTAAAATATTATCACTAAAAAATATTATAATAGAAACGATCATTTAAGTTATAAGATCTTGTCTAATAAATTGAATAGTTACAGTTTAATTTATAAAATATGATTATTCGATGATTTAATGTTAGAAATCACTGTTCGTTTAAACGAACAAGTAGTCGAAATAGTTGGGGTCTAAATAGTTGTTAAGATTAGTCAAAATTCGGTTAAATAATTATAATATATTATAATATATTTGATTATGATCCGTTTTTAACGAAACTTGGGTCGAAACATAAAGAAAAATGAGCAAGTTCTACTTATATATTTATAATTTTATAAAACATGATATTTTAAAAGTTATAAAAGAAAAATAAAATTTGAGCTAAATTAATAATAATAATAATAATAATAATAATAATAATAATAATAATAATATATATATAAATAAATAAATATATATATATATATATAGAGGAAGGTTCATAAGAAAACTATAAATTTTTAAGAAAACCAAGAAAACTCCTATTGACCAATCACATAATTTATATCATTTTCTTTTAATTTTTAATCAAAAGGACATTTCAGTAATTTTGAAACTAATTATTTATAGAATTTATTTTTATTAATCATGTTTCCTTGTTTAGTCCCAACTCTTAACTGTATTCATAATTCCCTTCTTCTTCGTTTAATTTGTTTTTTCTATCATCACCATAGAATTGATCAGACCTTTGGTGAACACAAGAAGACTCTTTTGGATCTCTTCAGCCCCCAATCGCGAAACAAGACAAGATTGCAACTACTCCTACACTTGCAACAGTTAGGGCTTAGGAGGCACCTCTCCGATGATGATGCTTTCGACTTAATTTTCGGTTGTCAACACCCATTACGGGAAACACGATAACATCCTTTGCAAACAATAAGAGAGGTATCCACAAGAATAAATAAGAGATATTTGACGAACAGAAATAGAGATACATCATCACGAACGAACGATGTCGTTGATCCGTTTTCAATCCGTTACTGATTGATCCAGTTTTCGTTTTGTTTGTCGCCTAAAATTGATCGTGGTGTTCATTCTCATTGTATGTTTGCATTGTTTTGTACAGGTTATGACCCATATTTTGGTTTTTATATCATATTTATCTTATTTGCATCTTATGCAATGGCTATCAAAAAATGAGTTTTACAATAAAATGCTTTTGTCCAGAAATGCTTTTGTTAAAAGTTTGTTGGTTCAATTTGTTTTGCTTCTTTCGTTTCTTTGTGTTAAAATAAGGGTTGTAGATGGGTATCATGCTTACAATTGTATTGTGCAGTTAAAAAATTTTATAAAATGAAAAATATTAAATGTAATAAGATGGTTTTGTTGAAAAACGGATTTTTGGAATCAAAAAATTCAAATGGTTTGAATTAAATTTTTTAGAGAAAATATTAATCAAATAATTACATATATGTAATCATTTGTTTTTTCATGAACGTTTATGTATATCTTTTTTCTTGAATAATTACATGCATGTAATCAGATGGTTTTATTGGAAAATTTGATCAAATGATTACATATATGTAATCATGTTTACATATGTAAATAATAGGTTGATTACATATATGTAATCAGATGATTTTTTCTTGAATGTTACGCATAACTTTTTTCGTGAATGCATACTTATATGTAATAAAATTACTAATATGATTACATATATGTAAGCATGTATACATCTATGTAACTTGATTGAACTAATCCGTTTATATGATTACATATACGTAATCATGTTTATTATTACTTACATGTAATCATGTATGTGTGTGTGTGTGTATATATATATATAACCAGCTTACATATATGTAATCAAGTATATATAACATCTAATATTACATTTTTTGCTCTTGATGCTCATTTTTTATTTTTTGACGAATAAGTTATATGATTATGTATATGTAATCATGTATATGTAACACCTAGTATTACATATTTTTTTTGTCTTTTATTTTATATTTTTATTCATAAGATATAAAAAATTGATATAATAGAATCTTTGATTTTGTAAAATAAAAAATGTTAGTAAAAAAATTAATATAACAAGATGTAAGTGATACACATATAAATGATTGTTTATTATTACTTACATGTAATCTAATAGTTTAAAAGATAATGAAAATTATTAAATTCGGGACATGGTCTTCATTTTTTTTTTCTTTCGATTCAATTTATAACGTAAAATAGAAAATTAATAGAAATGATATTTTAAATTTAAAAAAATGATGCAATAAGAGAGAGAAAGAGATATTTATAGATTCTAATAAATGCTATTAGCGGTTTCCATAGATAAAGTTTTTTTACTCTACCATAAATACCCTTTAAAGCATATAAATATACCTTTAAAATACTAATTAATTACAATTGTATCACTATTGATCTCAACCGTATGTCAAGCAAATCAACGGTGAAAAGATGGTTTTCTTGGTTTCTTAAAATTGATGGTTTTCTTAGGAACCCTCCCCTATATATATATATATATATATATATATATATATATATAACTTTGCTGTCAAGGAATAGACGTGTGTGTATGCCATGTAATCTTCAAATTGAAGATATGAGATAACTACATAATGTTTTTGTTGTCAACATCTTCGAAAGAATGAGGCGGTTAACATCACAAATATATCCATCGTCTTTAATATTCTTGGTGAAGATTTCGAAGAAACATAATAAGTCGGTCGAGCAAACGAAGAGCTCAATTTTCCTTCGTGAAATTTTCTAAAATCTCTCAAGATTAAGAAGTTGGTACTCAATTAGGTATACATTTCAATCTCTTAGTTTAATTTATAAATTTAAGTGTTTTTTATAATAAACTATAATGTTAGGGTTAAGATCCGAACCTATATATACAAATTATATATTGATTATGATTTATTTTAGGAAAATAAAATAAACGCATTAGGAATCATTTTTGCAAATAGTTATAAGAATACATTGAGCAGAAACACAGTCCAAATTTATATTGAGAAGTTCTAAGATGTCACCCAGCCAACCATAAATCTGGTGAATAATTTAACTTGTTTTTAAACTTATAAATGAATTTTTATGAGCATGGTATGTTTAAACTTTGACACATAAAGAGATGATATGTGACCAGCATTTAGGCTATTAGTATACGTACGATTTACAATTTGTATCCACATATGGATGACATTTTTATACGTGGCTGGTAGCGTGGGCTGAAATGTTATATGTAAGATGCACTCCGTAGACAACCTAACCAGTGACGGGCTATGGACTGGAGAGAACAATTGTAAGACGCACTTCGCTGTTGTTCCTAACCAGTGACAGTACAAGCCAGGGTATGCAGCGGTTGAATTGATAAGTGAAATAACCTGTTAAATGTGTAGTATTGCCAATATTATTCATGGTTCAAGGACCAAACATGCTATATTTACATATCGAGTCTATTATTTTTATTCACCAACATTATGTTTATGTTTTATTTTCAAAAAATTTTCAGGTAATAATGAAATATATATAAACAAGAAGCAAGATTAGAGATTCTTATTGGCCTATGATGCCTTGAATAAAATCTTGTGGTGAGACCATGGAGTTATTGAAGCTATGTCTCCAAGTCATGTATTAACCGAATATTATAAAATGATTTGCAATTATGTGTTTGTAAAAATCCGGTTTACTATAAATTGAAATGATGGTGTTCATACCTATGCGTATGAAGCTTTATGAAAACCTGAAAAGTTATTTTGAAAAGTCATTAACAAACAATAAAAATGCGGTTTTTCATAGCTACATATATGAACTATTTATAAATCATGATTAACGGGTTTCGCAATCATGCATGTGAATTATTTGTAAAATTATGAATATATGAAATAACGTTTCCGCTTAACACATATGAAAAAAAGTAATAAACTCTGACTGAGACATATATATGAAATCAATTCAGGTCGCAGCGCCCGGGTCGTCGAGAGCCCGGGGTTGACACGATCAAACAATTGTGTTGTTATTGGTTTAGTGATCAAACTGAATTTAAAAATCGAATGATATTCTAATTAATCAAACATTTTAAATACATATCCAACATACCAATTAAATTAAATATAAATATAAATATAATAAAAAGTACAATTAAATGGTGAAAATAAACCTCATATATATATAAATATATATATGTAGGAGAAGATTCCTAAAAAGACGAAAAATGACTTTTAAAACTAGAAAGCCAGAACAAACAAGCTCCGAACGAACTTATTTTCGTGTCATTGGAACCGGCTTTTCAAACCCTAAATCTCAAACGTTAAACTCCTAACCATAAACCATAATACTAAAACCTAAACTTTAAAGCTAAACCTAAAAAACTAAAGATAAAACCTAAGAGTTAAAAACCAAACCCTAAAATTAAAAATTTATAGATAGACATTATAGTTAAAACCTAAAAGCTAATATTGTAAAGTTCGACAATATGGTTCCAACATCATATGAATGAGTTCAATCGGAGTTCCTTTGAGCCAATTTCAGATAGTTAATACTTAATTGGACCAGATAACACCTTTATTTGCATATTTGAAAACTAAATAAGTGTGATGTCTTCATGTCGATCAGTGGTAGATCCAAATAAAATTTCTACGTGAATCAAAATGAGTCGATAAAATGAACTAGTTAGTTGAAATTACAAAACAAACATATCAAAAGACTTAGAAAAACAATTGCTTGAATAATCACTTTTAAAGTTACATCACACTTAGAAAAACACAATTTTTATCAAATAATCAATTCACTCTCAATTGTGTGCTTTTATAATCAGATTTGTAACCCTTTCTATTTCAGAACTAAACAAAATTATTTAAAAATAATACGTTTTAACATTTTATCATATGTTCTTACGGATTCTACCCCTATTAAAGCCCTAGATCCGCCAATGAATTGTTGATATGTACTGAAAACTTAATCCAATGGTTAAGGCCCTAATCTTTCATAGTGGAGGTCATAAGTTCGAATCATTCTAAGGACACTAGATGAAGGATCAATTTAAGGTTTATTCTAGGTTCGATCCTAACAGAGGACGTGCATTTTTCTATTCCACATGGTTCAAAAAAAGAAAACTATTAAATATAGAGTAAAGTCGTAAAGATAACAAATCACAAATCGACAATTGTCAAAGAATGCAACAATGAGACGTCAGGGTCAGGGGTAATTTAGTAATTTCGTAAGTGAACATAGAGGTTGCTCTAACTTCTTAGAAGCTTAAAAAAATTTGGATTTTATTAACTGACATACCCGCACACGTGGCATTGTATCTATTTGACCATTGACTTCAAAGTTGTTAAATAAACAACCCATGCCTTTGGCCGTTGAAATCTGATCTGACGGCTGTAAAAAAATATTTCTTTATTAAATACAAACTTATCCTCATATCCTATTTCAAAAGTGATGCATTGAACGTAGTATACACATCTAAGGCCAAGGGTATTCACGTAATTTAACCATCCAAACACACGTGTTTTTTTTGTCAATTTTTTTTTTGCATTTTGTTCGTGGAGTAATTTCCGCCGCCAGTCCAACATTCTTCCAGTGTGATTACTTTAAAAAAAATTATAGGTATTCAAATTACCTAATTTTTTTACGAAAATGCTTTCAGTCTAGCGGTATTGCAATTAAAGAAAGAAGTTAAAGCTCATTGAGATCAGCGGTTCAAACCTGAGCAGAAAAATAGGTTTATTGGTTTATCCGGTTCCCGCTTATCTGATGGGTAGAAGGGTGACGACCGTGCCTGCCCTTAGATGTGTGCCTATTCAGACTTAAATCAGTCTTTCAGCGGAAGCCGTTCAAAAAAATTCAAATTACCTTTTCATTTGACGGTTATGAATATTATTTTTTATTATATTAAACTATTTTTTTATTTTGTTTATATTATAATCTTTTCTATTATCATCAGATAGTTTTATCATATTTAACTATTTTGTTTTTTTAAGTGTGTAGTATTATATTGAATGATTGTTATATAATATTAAATATAAATGTGTGTGACTATCAGTATATCACAACTTTGTTAAAAATTTTATTTATTGTTTTTGAGATACTTTTAGTGGGTTATGTTTTAAATTTCTTGCCATAGTGGTTCATGTTTTTGTATCTTTATTTTGATATTTAAGATCATCTTCATGTTTTGATATATTCAGCGTTATGATTAGTGTTTTCGTGGTCAGACCGGACTGTTTGGTTATCGGTCGCACTGGTTAAACCGATGAACTGGATGATGTTCGGATTGGATATTTTTTCCTCTAAAACCTAAAAGATAAACATTAAGACCAAACCTTATATTTTTTAAAGGACGATAACATTTGTTTGAACATTAATTATGTTTGTTTAAACGTATTTACAATATATATTTTTTTGTTATTTTCTAACTATCTATGATATTAACTTGTTCTTGAATCTGATTCGACCATTGAACCAATAAGATATCTGATTCAATGACAGATACAATTATGAAAACATTGGTCATGACGGAATCCTAACGCAACACGGGGGTTGGCTTATGCATTGCCAACATTGGTTATATGTTTTTTTATTAAGGTTATATTTATTCTTCTGCATGTGTTTTCTTTTTTGGAGTCTTACGGAGTTACGGTGGAGAGAATGTTTTTATTATAACATGACAGTCTAGGGGTGTCGTTCGGGTTGGTTTCTCGGGTTTCGGGTTGCTCGGGTCGGGTTATTCGGGTTTTTGTAATATGAAATTGGAACCGAGAACCGAACCATTTAACTTCGGTTTAATTGGTTCTCGGGTTTCGGTTCTCGGGTTTAATCGGGTTGGATTAAACGGTTCTCGGGTAATACTTGAAAAACTAATATTCTATTTTTCAAACAAATAAAATTAAAACATGTTTAACCAAAACATATATTTCCTTAAAAATTTCAAATGTTTAACCATAACATAAATAAAATGTGTTTAACCAAAACATGCATTTCTTCAACAATCTCAAAACATATAGATGCTTTGAAAATTCAAAAATGTTACCGCCCCTTAGAACCCTAGTTCGGGTTTTTCGGGTTTACCTGAATAAACCTCGTGGATACCCAAGGACCGAACCATTCTATGTTTTCGGGTTCGGTTAATATGTTTTTTCGGGTTGGGTATTTTCGGGTTCGGGTAAAAAACACACCCCTACATGACACGTTATGAAAATTTACTTTACGATGATAGTTCGTAATTTTCGTATCTGTAATTTCATATTTATGATCATTTTTGTGATTCAATACTCATGCTCATAACGGAATCCCTGGTGCAACATGCGGGTGGTCAATCATTTGGTTATAATGAAGTTTGCTTATAATCATCTACTAAATATTTATATAAATATAAGTTTATAATCTTTTATTTATCATTATAAGAACTGTTCATTTTTTTTTCTTTCTAAATTAAGTCTAGCCAACACATCAACTCGAGTTTAGACAAGTTATTAATAATACAACTCGAGCTGTTTGAGTGGATATTTCTAGATTTGGCCGATCGTATTCTTGTCTTTTTATTTTTTATTTTGTATTATTTTAATTTATATTTTTCATAAAATCCTTAGATGATGAACCAATGAGCCACACTCTTATGAAATCGATAGTTTTCATTAATTTCTTTATAGTTTAAAGCCTTTTAATCCACAACACCTCCTATGTGATAAACAATTTACATATCTTTGCAAATTTAGACGTGCAATGATTGTGACTTCTCAATTAACAATCTGATTCTAGTTTTTGAAATTCCAAACATTAATTCAACAATTTTTGTTTTTTTGATTAAATTTAGTCAACTAAGTTTGAGTTTAGTCAACAAGATTTGACAAAGTTCTTTATTTTATTATTATGATTATGATTGTGGGTGGTGTATGTATTATTCAATTTATTTAATTTAGTTGTATTAGATTTGACTACAATGTGCACAAAATTAAATTAATAACAAAGAAATATTTATATCGGTTAGAATTTTTAAGCAGTTGAAATTTTGAAAATTAAGGGTTCTTCATTTTGCACATAGTAATTCGCAAACTAGTAAAGGAAAACAACAGTCCGTCGTAGGTTTATATGATTAAGATATTACAACAATGCTTAAAGGGGCATTCTGATGGTTATTGGTAGGTGATTAGAACCGAAAACTGAACCGTGTCTTTAGCTAGAAAAAAATCAAACTGAATTAAGAATTTGGTTTTTAGTTTGGTAATTGGTTTCATTACCAATTAAACCAACTTTAGCTCGTTTTTATTAATAATGTATAAAGGTTGGATTCAATTTATTTTGTTGACTTCATTATATTCAATTAGGTTTAATTGGTTTATTCAAAATTTTAACCGGTTTATTTGATTTTAAATCGGTTGATTCGTTTGAATTCGGTTGTTCAGTATTCAACAAAAACTAAACTAGATTGAATTTGGATTGGTTGGTTATCGGTTACAAACAAAAAGAAAAATTCAAAACCAAACAAACCGATACACTGATTATTTTCAGTTCAACTAAATTTATAAGGATTGTGGGTTTGATAACTACAAATTATAATATTCGCATGTTGCTGTTAAAAAAATTATAAGACTATGTGTATTTATCAAGCTCTCATCACTACACGTAAACCACGTAAACAACTAACACCATCACCCACTCAACACTCCACGTAGACGCCCGTGTGTAGTGGGTAGATCGAGGGCGCCATGGAGGCGTGACCCGTGTGGATGGTTGAATCGGAAACACAACAAAATGAGGCTTGTGAGAACTAGTTAATTACGACTCTATATAGTTTATTAGTATTGAGTATTAAAGAAAATCAATTTCAAATACAATCAAAACTATTTATCCATATAAATACTAACCAAGACTTGATGAATAATCTTACTTTGATGAATAATCTTACTTAAAGACTTCTAATACGACTCTAATTCCTACTTTAATTCCTACTTTTCAGCTACAATATAATCAAACTTTTACTATTAATTACAGCCCCTTGACTTCTTTCACATATCAACATTAATCCATCTTCACGACCACTATTTATTTATTAACATGTATTGATACAAGTTTCTATTACCTTATATGAAAAGCACTAATCCCACTTGTTAAAACACAAAGTTATTTTATATATATAAGAATCGCACCAAGTTTGCATGAAGTTATCAATAAAGTGTAGATTGTTTTTGTGTAATAAATTAACACAGACACAAAATTATCATGTATAGAAAAAAATTATTAATTAGAGAACTTATACTTGATAGCTTTGTCTATATGTGAATATATCATGCAAGTACAATTAACATTTACATAATATTTACTTCGACTCCATCTCATTTGCATGCATGTAATTTAACTTTAAAAGTTCAATGATTTTTATAATTTTTCAGACGTCTATATTTATATCAATGTAATTTAATTTTAAAAGTAAATGATCATTTATAACATAAAATAATTGTTAAGGATATGTAACATTATAACATTAATGTAAGTATTTGTTTACATTGTTGTAATCACAAACTTATGTATTATCTTATGCCTTGTTACATTGATGTAAACGATGTCTTTATATGCCGCAAATGATTGTTTATTTTACAAAGTATGATACATTAATGTAAATACAAACATCTAAAAATTATAAAAAATGTCAAAACTATAGCCAAATTAAGGGTAAAAAATGTGACGAGTTTGATGGTGTATTTTTATAAAAAGATGACATTGTGATAAAAATTTATGAAAGTTTAAAACTAAAGGATAATTTTTTTGGGATAAATGATAACATTTGCGGTGCACACATATAATGTATATATGTGTGAGCCATAAAAGGGTCAAAGTAAAATTGCTCTAATTTTAATATTATTTTACGTATTATGTGAAAATAACGTTAAAAGTGTTGGGATGATTAACTTCAAACGATAACAATGGGTGGGGACTCCTTCGGAGCAACATCTTTATCCCAACTGGGATAGGGGTAAGGTTTGTGTACACCCTTTCCCTCCATACCCTACTAAAAAATAAGAATATGTTGGGTAAGTTTATTTCTTTGTTATGTCTAAAATACATTTTTAATTAAAAAGAAAGATTAACTTATGACATTATCTTGTTGCATGTGATTATTAATTCATCATTAAGTTTATTTATTGAGTTATTTCAAAAAAGTATAGTAACCCATCGTATATATACATATATAAAGGGTTTATAATTAAATCATGAAAACCATGTTTCTACCATTATATTGGATGACATGGTTGAGACTATAAAAAGCCAATATTGTAAATAAATTGTAATCAAATGATTAATTTACTAGATTGTATAGCATGACAGACAAAAACAACTAACTTTTCTCTTTCTAGAGGATGAGGATATTTGAACATGATAAGACACATATAGACTAATAGTAGCTGAATTGCAATGTAAAATATCAAATTAGTCTCTTTATATTCTTATACAATAGGATATTTAAGCATCATGGCATTTCAAAGCGTAGTGATTTGATACATCCGCTCATGAGAAAAGCCAAACTTGGGAAAACTCTCTTACTTAAATCAAAGAAATATTTGTTTTAAGCAAGACTCCAACCCATGACATCGTATTAGAAAATTCATAAATTATTGTCGTGCTAAATAATTTATATGGTCTGCAAACTATATAGATTTAAAACAATACGGGTAGTATAATCTTATAAATTATTTTCAGTCTAAGGTGTTAATGCTTCAACTTTGTCTGTTAGACAAAACTTATAGGGCTTCTATATAAGACAAGGAGATTTACGATTATAGCAACCCTTAATTAATTAATGATTTTCCTTCTGAGGTACCCGCTGCCGTCGATCCTTGGGCCAATCGGGGAAGTTTAAAAGACGCGGGCATAGCCCAGATCCGTGCGGTATCAAGGGGAGGTATTTTACCGGCATCATAACCCTTGCGGGGTGGGATGATGGGTACCCAATGTGGTACGGGGGCTAAGGGTTCCCTCCAATTACCCTAATTAATTAATGATTTTGAGTTTTGAAAAATATTCTATGAATTTTATTATTCGTATATATAACTACTAGTTTAAAATTCCGTGTATTACACGGGTTGCAAAAAAATATTATATATACATATTCCAGAAAAAGTTACGTAACTAAAAAGTCCATATATTGCATAATTTAACTAAACACATGTTTTACAAAAGTTGTATAAATAATATATAATTTGTTAATACATTTAAAAAAATTTGATCTATGCTTATAAATTATGTTTTAATTTTTATTTTTTTCATCTATGTGTTATTATTTTTAGGTAATGTAATTGATAAACTTAAATTTAATTAAAGTACTTATTCTTCTTTTAACACACTAAAATTAACCTGACTTAAAATTTATATTAATACATATAACTTGGTTTTCTTTCAAATTACTTACTACTATTATTTCAACATAGTATATTTTTATTATTCAAATCATCCATTCATATTAAATTTTTTAAAAATTTTAAAATCGCTCATAAAAATAATCAGTATCGTCAATCTTTATTTTTCAATATTTTGATAAATATAATTTGAATATAATTATACATAAAGAATTAAAAATAAGTTGTTATCATAAATAATTTCATCTTAAAACAATTAATTACTAATATATTACTTATTTGTAACGACCCATTTCGCGATTAATTATATTTTAATTGGTTGGTAAGATATTTTGAGTTAAATGTTGTTTAAATATGTGATTGGTTAATGTATTAACTTGGTTAAGTTAGTTGTAAAATAGTTAAGAGTTTAACTATTAAACTAAGCTAGTTAGTCTAGTTAAATCTAACTAGAAGTTGGGGGGTTGAATTGTCAATTTCTAAAACTTGTTTAAAAGGGGTTTATAAGTGAAATTCTTGGTCACTCAAAGTCAAAATCAGATTTGTATGTGGGTTGGGAGAAGGCGACGTGAACAAGGAGGAGGAAAAGAGGGAAAACTCTAAAATCCACAAATTTGATACAAAATCTTGTAATCCTTGAGGTGATTTTGGGCATAGAGGCATAAATCATCATCTTTTGCAACATCTAACACCTTGGTAAGTCAATTTTTGTAATTTTTGAAGTAAAATTCGTGGGTTTACCATTGGGTATAGATGAGTTGGTGTAAAAACCTAAAAATGGGTTGTTCATGGTTGATAAATGCTTGTGGGTTTCATGTAATCTTATATAGTTACTTGAAATCATCTACTTTGATGTTAATTAATGATGCATGGGATAAATGAGACATTCAAATAAGAATTTTAACAAGTGTGGAAATGTTATGCACATTAGATGTTTCTAGAAATGCCAAAATGAAAAGAAAGATTAGGTGCAGATTGAAATAAATTTTGGTATCTGCCTGTTTTTAAAAATTCATATAAAATCAACCGTACCTCCGATTGAGGCGTATTTTATAAGGTTGGAAAGGTATTTGAGTGTACTACAATTTTTCTTTGAAACTCAAAAACTGATTCGGGTTGTAAGGAAGTCAAAATGATCGATTTTTATAGCATAACAGTAAGTTCAGCATGCTGATAGAACTTATTTTTGGTTGCTGTACTGATTTTCGAAAAATCATATAAAATCAACCGATAATCGGTTTGGGGCATATAATATATCGTTGGAAAGCTCTTAGAGACTACTACAATTTATATTTGAACATCAAAGGTTGAATATAAACATATGTTGGTCAAATTTGACAATTTCAGTAGCAACTCAAAAAGTTGCTGCACTAATTTGAGACTTTTCAAAGTGTTGTAAAATGAGTAATTTAGTAGATATGCTTATGTAAAATAAATGGATGGTCCTATTAGATCATATGCACATGGTTGGGTGTTTTAAAAGTGTTTAAGATGCTTGAAAATGATTAGGACCCATATTTATATTAACGGGTCAAATTGAGAATTTAGTACAAAAAAGTAGAAAAGAGGAACCTTGTTTTATTATGTGGTATGGTTGAAAGTAGAAATGCTAAATAGCATGTGTGCTATATTATTTGTATAGGAAATGAAATGAAATTGAAAAGTGAAATACATAGACTTGAGAAGGAGTTACGAGGCTTCGCATTTCCTACGGGCCAAGGTGAGTTACCTACTCACTAATATGCAACCATAAGACATATTAGTGTTTATGTGTTATATGATTATGTTGTTGTAACTACTTGTAATTGACTTGTAGTAGTTATGATAATTGACCGTATGGGTCATAAAATGTTGAAGATATGAATATGAAACCACATGAGGTGGTATGCAACTACTCGATAGATGTCTTGTAGTATTGAATGAATGTTATGTGCTAAATGCATAAGTTGAAAGGTGTTATTAAATGTTGATTGATAGATGGCATAGAACATGATGACAATCCACATTTTGTGGAAGAATGTGAATGTAAAACCACATGGGGTGGTATTTGACTACTTGATAGTTTTCTAGTAGTAGTGAAGTTTGTCTATGTGTGATGTAATTATGAATCATGTAGTTATGATTATTGCATACTTGTTGTATGTAGTTTAAGGGAATGGAGAAAATTCCTATATTGTTAGTATTGCTTGAAAGAAATGTTATTTTGTGAATTATGATCCATGTTGAATATGGAGAGTATATGTTTATCTAAATGGTAGTTATGGTTGTTGTATGGTTTGTAGAAAGTCAAAAGGTAATTATGAAAATGAAGGTAGAACTACCAATATGGGCAATTAACAATGGTGATGGAATAGATGAATGTTTGACTAATAAAAGTCAAAGTAAATGTTTATATGTAGTGAAATGATTATGAGAATAATTGGTTGGTTGTTATGTGGTTTATGCATAATAAATATTTGTGTCAATGTATGTTAGAGAGAGAATATATAGTTGACACATAAATTGAGTGATGATCCACATTCGTGTGGAATTGGATGTAAGACTACAAATTGGTGGCATTCATGGGATGATTCCACATTTGTGTGAAAGTATTTGTAAGTCCATACTCATATGGCAAATGGGGTGATCCACATGCGTGTGGAAGTTGATGTAGAACCACGATTGAGTGGTATTGGGAAGGATCCACATGCGTGTGGAAGAAAATGGTTTGGTGGAAATTAAATGGGTAATTTTGACCCGTTAAGAAATAATTGTGAATCAATTATGATTAAGTATGTTGATAATCATGAAATTATGATATTAGAAATGATTATAAATGTGATATATGGGGTTTGAAATATATTTAATACCCCGGAATGTTAAGAAATGGTTTTGGGTGCTTAAAACGCGAAAAAGATAAAAATTTGCTGTAAGGGGCGTACAGTACGCTGCAGGGGCCGTACTGTACGCCGGCCACAGTATGGTACGCCCAAACCATTCTGTTGTACGCTGGTGCTCTATAGTACCATACGCCGGGACTGTAGTACCATACGCCGGGACTGTAGTACCATACGCCGGGCAGTGTAATTTTTCCGGATTTCGATTTCTTTTATAGAATTCATTCCGGAAATCGTTGGGGTTAACTCACTTAGTCCTTTTGGACTAACACTTGATTGTTTATGGTTGTTTCAGGTCAAAAGTAGGTTCGGCTACGCTTTGGAGTGATCAGACGGTTAAAGGAATCGAACCAAGATTTGATAAAGTTTAGTAAACGGGTTGTAAAGTTTTAAAACTACACTTTTAACGTATAGTTAGTCATGTTAATGCGTTAAAACTTTTTGAGGTGACTTGTAATGGGTTTTAAAACCGAAAAATCTGGGACCGCTTTTGTAAATTCCGCAATTATGTTAAAAGCTATGAAATGAGAATTTGGGTGTCACATTATTATTTCTAATCTACCCTAATAAAGGAGTATTTGTAGGAGACACGTGGCGCGTTCTGGTTAAATCTGAAAATGTTTTTCCCGCCTCTCTCTCATACTAAATAATATTAATTTTTAGTAATTAGATTATATAATTAAATATTTAAAAATATAATTTTTCTTATTCCAATAATTACTAATTTATTAAAATTTAATAAACAATAAGAATTATTCGATTACATCTTATCATAATATAATTTTATAATTATTATATATTTATTATTATTTAATATAAATAAAATATATTTTTATTACTCAACCCGTGTTATACACGGGTTTTCTTAGCTAGTTAACTAATAAATATAGATAATTAAAGTGGAGAGAGAAGCGGGAAAAACAAAATTTACATGGCATAATAAGATGACAAGTGTCCCCAAATATTTTTATTTATTAGTATAGATAGATGTAAGTGTGTTATCATTATCGCGTAATTACCATCCAAGATCCTGAGAATTAGGTATTTTATTTTATTTTTCATCATCTATTATAACTTTGTAATTTGTATTATCTAATATCTACTATCTAGTTTCCCGCTAACTAATTCCACTTCATCGTAAAAAAAATAAAGGTGGCTTAATTACATTAGACTTTTTTTTACCAAAATAAACCATATTCGTTTCGGACTCTCGGAGCATCTTCTAGTTACTAGTTAGCATTTTCTTTAGGTAACATATCTGGTCTTCTACTTTTTCCGAAGAAATCTACCTCTTTATAGTATACCTATTCAAAAAACTTGATGCTATCAAGGAGCAAATTGCTAGCATTACTAATATGTTTCATAGTGAAATCTAAATATAAATAATCCTTTTAAATCTTAACTAGTGTTAATTATTAATTAAATTTTCTTATGTAATGGTATGTTATTTTAGTTTTTACTTGTTTGTTTCATAGTGAAATTTATAAGATCGGTTTTGTTAGTGGCTGGTTAAAGTAGAGGAAAGACATATTAATGGTCTTAAGTCGAATTCCTATCTAAGACGGTTTTTCTTGGAAGCCACTAACCCAATTGTTTAAAGCACATTTTGTTTGTTCCTCACAGTTAGTCGGGTATTTGTAAGAACACGAGAGTTTACTACGTAAGTACGTTCCTAGAATCAAAAAAATTAAAAAGAAAATTATCAGTTCTGTTTAAAATATATATAGTAATCATATCCAATATTCTAAAGTTAACCCAACTTGCATAGCTTATTGAAATTATTTCATAACCACGTTTTATAAACATGCAACTTGAATACTTTAAATGTTTGGCTAACGAAAGTTCATGGCAGGTAACATAAATTATTATTTTAAACATTTAAATATAATTTCACCACACTTTTGCTCATTCTTCCAACGTATAAATACATCACCTTAAATCCAAATATCCACATATTATTTCATCATCTAAATCACAACCTACAACATGTTTAATGATCAATCATTCATGTCCGAATCCGATCTCTCGTTTCTTGATTCAATCCAACACCATCTTCTCTACGATTCCCAAATCTCTGATCTTTTTCCGGCGACAAACAATGGATTATCCGGCGAAGTGGCACCAGATACGGTGGTTTCCGGTGGGTATAACTTCATGCAGCCGGTGGTGAAGCTTGAGACATCAGAAGAAGTAGAAAACAACCAAGAGTTTGTGGTGGGACATGATCAATCACATGATCAGGCTCATGTACCTCAAGAATTCAGAAAGTTTCGGGGAGTCCGGCGGCGGCCGTGGGGGAAATACGCGGCGGAGATACGAGATCCGGCGAAACGAGGCGCACGCGTGTGGCTCGGGACGTATGAGACTCCGGAGGATGCAGCAATGGCCTATGATCAGGCCGCGTATAAGATACGCGGGTCCCGAGCTTTGTTGAATTTCCCGCACTTGATTGGGACAGACATAGTAGAGCCTGTGAGGGTGGCTCCGCGTCGGAAGACGACGCCGGAGGTTGCGTCTCCGCCGTCGTCTTCCTCGGAAGACTGCGTTCCTAACAGACCACGGAAAAGTAGTAGTGATGGCATGAGGGTGGAAGGTTCTTATTATAGGCCTTACTAAGATGCAGGATTTCATCAATTCATTTGATTATTGATTCAATTAAATTCTTTTAATTGTGAAACTGTAATTTATTATTATTTTTCATTTACCCTTGGGTTTGTAATTACCTGTTGAATTTCGAATAATTGAATCAAATAATTTCAAACTTTGAACTTTTTAGTAGGTTTTGTGTTCGATTCAAATTCAAAGTAAATTTGAATAAAACAATTCAAATTCAAAATCCAATTCTATTCATATTAAAAATTCGAATTGAATTTGTTTCGATTTGAAACTATTTATATAATTTGTTTAAACATTATTTACAAAATTAATGCTAACTTTAAACATCAAATAATCAAAACCTTAAACAAATAGCCCAACTATAAAGTTCATTATATATACATATATATATAGGGGATGGTTCCATTGTTAACCCTTTCTTATAGCGTTAACCCGTTAACCCTGGCGTTTTTTGCCCGAATCTTTATTTTTTTTGTCATTGTTTTATTATACATAAATAAGGGGTTTCTTTTTTATGTTTTTGCTAATTCATCACCGTTTAGAAATTAAATCAAAATGTAAGTAAGTGTAAGTTTCTTACACTTACTTACATCAGATAGTGTAACTTAAACTTACAATTGATTTAATT
The DNA here is from genome assembly GCA_009363875.1 of Mikania micrantha. Lineage (NCBI taxonomy): Eukaryota > Viridiplantae > Streptophyta > Magnoliopsida > Asterales > Asteraceae > Mikania > Mikania micrantha. Next base: position 47,830,080 of record CM018689.1, on the reverse strand, counting down.
TCTAAACGGTGATGAATTAGTAAAAACACAAAAAAGAAACCCCCTATTTATATATAATAAAAACCATGAAAGAAAAAAAACAAAGATTCGGACAAAAAATGTCAGTGTTAACGGGTTAACGCTATAAGGGAGGGTTAACATTTGATCATTTCCCAATATATATATATGTGTATATATATAAAGATAGAGAGAGAATAATGTTCAATAATAACTCACTCTTAAAGCATTAACTTGAAATAACTCGTCATGATGAAGCCAAATCTTTGAATTTTTTTTTCTGAACATCATTGCAAGACATTTACAACACTTTCTTGTTTTATTAATTTGCGAAAATTCATCACTGTTTGAGACGTAACATCGTTGCAAGTTTTTCACTTACAACACTGTAACTGTTTTCGGCCTAAAACTTAAAACGATGTTACGTCTCAAACAATGTTACGTCTCAAACGGTGATGAATTTTCGCTAACTCGTAAATTTTCGCTAACTCGTAAAAGAAGAAAGTGTTGTAGATGTCTTACAATGATGTTAAAAAAATCCAACATTTAGCTTCATTTTGGCAAAGTTATCTGAGTTAATACTTTAAAAGTGAGTTATTATTTGTTCACAATCATATATATATATATATATTAAACTAGTTGTATATATAGTAAAAATATATACATAATATAATTAGTTCGAATTTTGAATCGAATAAATTGAAAAATCACAAATTTGAGATTTAATATCAAACTTTAAATTGAATTCTAATGTGAAAATTCGAATAGATTTCGAATTGTTGATTTTTAAATAGAAATTGAACGAATTTCTGGTTTTCAAATCTAATTTGAAAACCGACAGCCTTAATATCAAATTTGTTAGCAATTATTTTTTTTCTTGCATTGAAGACTCTTTTACTTGCAAAACAAATTAAAGAATTTGTGAATCTTTATTAGACCATGTCTCGTTTTATTATCTTTCAACGAATCAACTTTTTATCATCACTATCTTTCACCTTTATCCATTTTAAATATATTAAAGATAGGGAAGAGAGAAATAAAAAAAAGGAAAAAAAAAGCACTCGAGAAATGAAACATGAATTAGAACCAATATTTTTATAACCAGACCAAACATTAAATCAAACGTCTTACTGGTTTACTACTCGAACTGATCAAACTAAATTTAAAAGACGGATGACATCATAAATCGTTAAAAAATACTGAAAAATTCTAGAATTACAAAAACATTTAAACAAAAATTTAAACTATGATGCTTAAAAAAGTATATGATTTGGTTTTAATGTTTTATTATTTGGATTTTCAATAAAAAAATGCAGTTCGCCAATTTTACCAGTTCAACCAATGACTTGCTTGTTCAATTAAGAGTGATCCAAAAGCATCAAACAGATTCGGTTTAGTGACAATTTTTGGTTCAGCCACAAAATCACCGGCTAGATGGTGTGCTTAAAAAGATTGTATCAATTTGTAAATTATTTAAACTGTTAGAAGGTGATTAGTAAGTTCCATAGTCCTTTTCATTAAAGGTTTTCTTTTTCATCAAGTTGTTATTTATTTTCGTTATTTTAATTAAAGTGTTTAACATTTACACACCCAAGTACCCAACAAATCTTTCAATACTACTGTTAATTGCTTTATTTCTTTAATATCAAGATATGATTGCCCCAAAAGCAAACAATATATAATTGTTAAATTTATATATTTGGTATTTTATGACGGCAGGAGCCTTCTAGAAATTATGCAAATATGAAATACACAAAATCATAATTCTCTCTTTAGAACCATGGTTAGAACTTAGAAGTATATGAAACCACCCTAGACTTTGGCCCGCTTTCAAATAGCCTCTTTTAACTTTAGTGTTTCACTCCACAAAGTGTTCAAAAAATCTGAAATCCAAAAAAACCCAAAATCCAAATCGTATTCGAAACCTGAAAAACCGATCTAAATTAGCGATTCGATTATTCGGATATATTAGGATCGGATATCTGAATCTCTTATTCGGGTCGGATAGGATATCAAATGTATTAAATATTGTTTATTCTGATTGGATATCTGAATTCAATCCGAATAACCGAATAAAACACGTTTGCGGGTTATTCTGATAGTCTCGGATCGGATTAGCATATTTCTAATTCACGTCAGGTTTCAGCTTTTGTCTTAAAATTTTCAAATCCAAATAATACGATCCGAAAAACCGTTTTTTACCCGATGAAGACCCCTACTTCACACCTTCACTTTCTAATTTCCCATAAATAAATAATAAAAAAAAAATTGGCCCATTTTGTGCCCATTTTTAGAATTTTTTTAACTTAATATTTAATTAGCTGTGTATTCTTGAATTAATTAAATATACACCTTTTATATTAAGAATTTAAATTTAATATAAATATTCAAAGGAGAATAAAATCTTTTTAATTTATGAACAAAGATCAAAGAATTCGTTAAGAAAAAACCGGGTCCTACTTGTCGGAATAAACTCGCATGACAACGATCACAAATCTAGTGGACTAGCGATAAATTCTCTTTGCCAATACATTGATTCTTATTTTAAGATGATATATTTAAATTTTTATTGAGACGACCTTCCATTGTAAGCATTAAAACAAAAACACAACAATTTTTTTTTTCGCCAAAACATGATTTCAGTTGTTCTCTGGTATTAGACACTTTGGACTAGACATGGGCAAAAAAACCGGTTCGGTTTCCCGAACCGGTTATAAACCGGTATTTGACATCCGGTTTCATCTAAAACGGTTTTCAAACCGGTCCGAACCACCGGTTTGTAATAGGTTTGACATCCTCATCTTCCAAACCGGTTTCAACCCCTCCAAACCGGTTTCAAACCTATCCAAATCGATTCTTTAGGTTTGACATCTTCATCTCTTAAACCGGTTTCCAAACCGAATCGGTTCTCAAACCGAACCGGTTTGGAGAAAAAAACCGGTTTGTGCAACCCTACTTTGGACGATATGACTGAATCCATTTTAAAAGAAACCTTACAATTGAGTAAACCTTCTGATCTTATTTTAAAAATATGTTTAGACATGTATTCAAACATAAGACCTCTCATAAGAAAGTTGTTTCTTTTATTTTTTTAACAGAAGATCTACCTTCCTCCTACATAATTTATTTCAAACTTAGCTACTTCATGTTTGGCTTTAAACATGAGACTTTCGATCTAAAAGATGAAACAAAAAGGTTAGATTGTGAAGTGTTGGTGAAAACAACAAATTAAGTTGAGGTTCAACAAATTTATAATTTATTTTTTCTTTATATATAACATATTATAATTTTCAAAATTTTATGTGTAATAATAGTTATTATGTAAATTTACAGTTAACATACTAAATAAAATTATATAATTAACGTCGGCTCATTTGGATGCGAGTTATTAATACAATATAGACATATAGTTGATATATTAAATAAAATTATATAGTTAATATCGGCCCATTTAGACGTGAGTCATTAATAAAGGTGCGTAAATCGGGTTTTGGCTGGATATAAATGGAACCAGTTGCGGTTTTTTCGGTTCCGGTTCTCATTTGTCTGAAAAACCGGATCCGTTTGTACCCACATGTTCGGATGTTACCGGTTCCGGTTCAGGTTATCGGTTCCGGTTCTTTTTTTGCCCACCTCTAGCCATTAAGGCAACAAGCTTCAACACGTGCTCAAGTTCGTTTATTACATGAAATTTAATATAGGCTTGAACTTGTTTAAATCGGCTCGATTCGAAGTTTTAGAGAGTCAACCTGAATTATGAGTCACTTATACGGTTCAACTCGTTTACATCCCCCTATTCTAATTCAAGAGCAAGATCGTGCTTGATGAAAATCATAGCCTGAAATTTTCCAAATGGATATATTGTGAATTGTGTGTATACCAATTATAGCAACAACACTACTTAGCCAGCTTTAATGCCCACCATACGTATACTATATATGGTCTAAACGAACTGTTTCTTAGTTTTGAAATGCTTCCAAAACAATGTATTATACCATTGTTATTGTGTTTCTTTGAAAAAATCCATCAATAACAAAATTCAATCATATATATAGTCGAACAAGAAACTATAACAAATGAATTAACAAGTCAACGATTGCATCAAGCGCCATTATACATTATTAGGCTATGTGATATGGGGGTGACTGATGCATGAAGGGCTTCAGGCACGCCCATGTCACCCTCTCCCCACTACAGCCTGGGCGTGACCAGGCGTTGGTGGTCACGGCTGAAGCTAGGGTGATCGTTGGAAATAAAAAAAATTAACCTTTAATTTTTGAAAGGAAAAATAATAATTATTAAAATCTATTATAAATTAATCATTATTCTTTTTAAACTATCATTCTTCTCTCTAAAATAGCTATTCTTTTCTCTAAAAACCATATTACAATCTACAAAAATATTTCTTTAATTAAGAAAAATAAAATATCAAATAATAAAATATTAAATATAGGTAATGTTTATAATGGAGTGATAAGAAGATGATGGTGACACATATATATGTGAAGGATAGGTGATGGTTTTAGTTATCTATGTAGCGTCTACGTGAAGTGATAAGAGTATGGTGAGTACACATATCCGTACAAGAAACACGTGGGTACGGCCAAAGAGCCAACACCATATCGTGTGGCCACTACTCGCACTACTCTTCATTATTGTATAAGATACATTATCCTTTTCATTATTAGTGTTCATGATATAGTTCAGTAGTTCACAATGATTCCCTACCTTAGTGTTCATGACATACTTCATGATACATGACATTTAACATACGCCTTTGAATTTCAAAACATCAACTCTAGCAAGTGTATCTTCAAGGCGGGCCCTTCCCCTGGAGCCCTGGCTTTTAACAGGCCTGAAATTTGAAATATATATATATATATATATATATATATATATATATATATATTTTATTAGTAATCTTTTGTATATAAATTACTATTTTAGTTTGTATAGAAGGCCCAATCTTTCTTTTTTTTCACCTGGCCCTGGAACTTTTTTCATTCTCGAGGCTGACTCTGTTTTCATGCAACAATGGGTATACGAATTATGCCCAGATGCATGTAAATTTTTTACAAACAATCTAATATACCTCTAATCCTACATCATTATCTTTTTTTTTTTTTTTTGCACAGCCAACAAAAATATATATAAATATATGAGAAACCTACTTAGCAAGATGCTAAGGAAGGAGTACAACACAGTAAATTAAAAAATACAACATACCATACTAAATGCTAACATTAAAAATTATCTACTATTGCATAATTCAAACCTTCAACCTCATAGGAAGAAACAATTTCACATATACACTCGTATGCCATTAGACTACATAAGAAACAACAAACAATTTATTTTTATTTTATTTTATATCTTTAAACAATTGCATATTCATAGACAAGCTTTCTACAAAATTAAAAAAACCAAAGTTAGCCCTGCCTGCCCAGTCTGACTTTAATTACTCCTATACTTTTAGCTTGTTTGCGCATGTCTATACTCTGTATTTAAGCCTCTGTGAACTGTGAAGCACCCCAAAGAACCTGAAAAGAAGTAATCAATCTCCATTTAGCGCGTAAAGTAGATGAAGCATTTCCTTTATAGCAGTATCTTAATCTAAAAGTCATCTTTAGACTTGTGGTAGATTTGGGTACTTCACAAAGTTTTACTGAAACTTATTTGGGTAAGCAATGTAAACAAAGTGTCAAAAGAGAAATTTTGTTTATATATGGTTGATCTGAAACACAGTGACGGAGCTTGGGCAAAGTGAGAGGGGGCGGAAATTTTTGAAACCCAGAATACATGTTAATTTTTTGAAGCGAGGTGGGGCCAAACAGCGATTTTTAACTAAAAATAACATTTCGGCCAAAAAATTAACACTACGGACAAAAAAAGCCGGCCCCTATTAAGCTCCGCCCCTGTTGAAACATATTTTTTATATATGTTTCAAATTTGTATAAATAACTAGTGTCAAATATAATTACAAAAGCTATACTATTTCAGCAAGTGCCAAACTTTTTGAATAAAAATGCTTTACAAAGTTCTATGGGTTAAAAATACACTTTGGGCAACTTTTGACTTGACTCGCTCGACATATTTTCCTTCAAGATATTTTTCATTTTATTCATTTGATCTATTAGATAAAATACTACCTCTTAGTCAGAGTACTAAATACAGCTCAAACCCATTTAGTTCACGCTATGCACTTATATGAAATTAAAAAAAAAAAAAAAAAAAAAATTGCATAACATACTAGTTATTTGAATAAGAAACTTACAGGAAGGAGAAAAGAAAAGTTAACCACCAATATGTATCATTGGTCTGTTTGGCGTCTTGGCAATATCAAACATTCCAGCATGAGAGGCTTTCTTCCTTTTGACCTGAAACAAGCAGCACAAATTTTAAATTGATTGAATCTAGTCACACACAAAAAAATTGATTTGTTTAAGTAAAAAGCATGATTATTTATATCAATCACCATCAAGAAAATTGATTTCGTTAACATAAATGTCATGGTAAAAAAAGAAATTCTTATATAAATAATATATGTCAATTCATTATATGTAATGCATGGTAAATAATAAAAAAACATACTGCTGCTGCAATAATTTTCTGGAGCTCATTATCATCCGCACCATCACGAATAGGATCCCTTAAACTAACCTGGAAGCATGTTTAGAAAGAAAAAACTATATAAGAGTTATACAGTAGTGGTTTCATAACCATCGAAGAAATTGTCGAAGGAGAAACCTGCTTTTAAAAATGATGAGTATCAAAGCTAATATACCTCTGATGAACCAAACAGGCATACTTTTAGGTTTCCATCAGCTAAAAGTCGCAATCTGTTGCAACCACTGCAAAAGTGATTTGTCATCGATGTGATAAAAGAAACTGTGCCCTGATGCCCATCTATTGTAAAATTTTTGGCAGTTTCTGTTGGATGATCTTGAATTCTCTGAAGCCCTTTAAACCGTTTACCCTGTTTCACTGATGATCAGTGACTGAGAATTATAAGAAAAGGAAACAGGAAATATAGTGGGCTTATCTGCCAGAGTTGTACCTTACCACTATGTCCAGCATCTCAGCATAGGATACAAGTTTCTTCACGTTCCAAACATTACCATCAAATGGCATGAACTCAATAAAACGTATATTTATTGGTTTATCCTTCGTTAACTCTACAAAATCACAAATTTCATCATCATTGAATCCGCGCATCACAACACAGTTCACCTGATAAAAGAAAAAAGAGAGAATGTTAGAAATTAACAAAAATGATATCCTATAGCCAAAATTGGAAGTGATAATTTCACCTCATTAGTCAATTCCGGATATGTTTACCACATCTAGGCAAAGCCAATAGGAAGTGCAAAAAAAAAAAAAACAGACCTTGAAGGATATAATTACCTTAACAGGGTTGTATCCTAGGTCTACTGCCGTGTAAATTGACTCCAATACCCTTTCATGACCTTTTCGCCTAGTCATGAATTCAAATTTTGCAGGAACAAGTGTGTCTAAGCTGATGTTAAGCAAATTAAGTCCACAATCTTTCAACTTCGGAAGCTTTCTAGCTAAAACAAGCCCATTTGTAGTCATGGCGAGTGTTTTTAGTCCTTTCAAATTAGAAAGTTGTGAACATATCTCTTCAATATCCTTCCTAATGCTAGGTTCCCCACCAGTCAATCGAATTTTATTAACTCCAGAACTTACAAACAAATTTGCTAGACGTATAATTTCATTTTGTGACAAAATTAAGGGGCCAGGTGTCAGCTCTACACCTTCTGCTGGCATACAATATTGGCAACGTAAATTGCAGCGTTCTGTTAAGGATATTCTTAAATAAGTGTGTAATCTTCCAAACGAATCAACCAACATATTAGAAGCAGGATCTTCTTTTACTGCATCTTCTTGAACTTTTTCAGGCACAGTTGCATACATCTTAGACCACGAATCTTCTACATGATTAGTAGTCAGAAACTGGCCATGATAAATTCCATATTGCAAATGGGATTTCAGTTTCGATTTGACCTGTTTTATCAAATGCAAAATAGTCAATTATACTTCCTTAGAAATGGTCCGTGTAAGCTATTGATTAATTTCTCAGGGCAATCATATAGTGAGCAATAATATAATAAATCTATCATAGAGATAAGGGACATAAATCCATAATTCACATGGATTATAGCATTTCTATTTAAGAAAAAATGTAAAGACTATATAAAATTGTCCATATATCTTCTAATACAACATACTATATAATGTTAAATAGGTGCATATGGCAGAGCATCTAGCACTTCTGTGTTTCTAACTTTTGATAAATGAAAGAAATTTAAAAAATCAGTTACAACACTATAACTGTAAGTTTTCATCAAGCACAATTTCAGTAACAAATAATGTTTCGTGTAAAAGAGCAAGCCTAATTCCAACATTTCGTCTCAAAATTTCAAAATTTTGAAACATTCATATCCACGATTCAATTTGCACACAAACTCACTCATTCAAGTTGTGTTTTCCCTCCTAATCAGAATCTTTGAACTTCTAAACCCTAACAAGAATGATATTACCCCAATTAACAAAATATCCTCACTAATACTTCCACTTCGTATTCGTAGTTATCATCATCGTAAACAAAATTTAAAAGAATAAACATGAAATCAGAACAATAAAAAAAACTTTTTGAAGAATTAGAATGAGAAGAACCGAAGTAAATCTTCTGAATCCGAGATGCCAGCCAGAAGCTCCAGATAAATAGGGCCGCATGGTCTGTTAAGTAGGATTAACGATGATCGCGAGACTTGAATTATGAACCCTAGATTTTTGGGGGTGCATATGATGGAAAAACAAAAGTAGTCAAAACTTAACAAGTGAAAAAAGAAGTGGAGATCCAATTTGGCGTTTATGGCGGTGGTGGAATCCATCCACATCTATGCAGCCAAATTTGATATAAAAATAGCGACGGAGATGACAGTGCTCCAAATGGCATCTATCCATATTCGAGTAAGAATTATTATTTTTTTTTTTTTTGAGGAAATTACCAATATAACCAATGTGGTTTGTTAATATTTTACTCTTAGTTCATAGGTTTTATAAATTACAAATATAGTTCCAAACTTTAGACATTTATAACACACGTAGTCTTTAGGTTACCAAATTACCCTTACATAATATACCAAATAACCCTCATAAAAGGACTATATGTGTTACAAATATTTAAAGTTTGAAACCATATGAGTAATTTATAAAACTTATAGACCAAAAATGAAATACTAGCAAACCACAAGGACCATCTCGGTAATTTACTATTTTTTTTAAACCGCCGGTCAATACATTTTATGTTTGATCTCCCAGCTTGTCTATTATTTTAAAGGAAATATACGCTTATAAAAAAAGATAGCACTGGTGACTCGACTCGTCCAACATTTTAAAGTAAACTCACCATCCTAAAGCCTGTTGTGGCAAAACTCTAGCCCACCTAGAACATATTGTTCTAAGCGAGACTCAAGCTCATGATCTTCATACCAGAAATCCATAGGGTTACCACCTCTCAAACTAATTGTTCTTCACAAACAAATTAATTTTTTCGAATTTCGAGTAAGATTTAAATAAAGGTTTTCTAAGTTATATATAACTCAATTTAATTAGCCGTCCAATTTTCATCTTTTTAAAGTCAAGTGTTACATAAGTTGTCTAATATTAAATTTGTTTAAAAATTCCACACGTATGTAAATTTGTATTATTGTCTTAAAATTTAAAAAATAAATGACCGACTCGAGCTCAAATTTTAGCTTACTAAGGATAAAGAAATTAAACCAAACTGACTTGTTTTCACTTTGAACCTAAGCCATGGTTAAAGGTGACTTGACTTAGCTTGTTAAGAATCTCTCTATTATATCTAGATTGTATGTATGTATGTATGTATGTATGTATGTATGTATGTATGTATGTATGTATGTATGTATGTATGAATAATAGTAATTAAAAGAGTAAATTGCACTTTTGTTACTTTATGTTTACACAAAATTTAAGAGATAATCCTTTATGTTTTAAAATGTCAAAATCAGTCCTTTAAGTTTTTAAATGTTGCAAAACTCGGTCATTTCTCCGTTAACGCCGTTAAGTACTCACAGAATAAAGGACCATATCTGAAAATTAATGTAAACATAAAGGAACAAAATTGAAATTTACTTAATTACTTATATGATTTTTTTGACATTTATGCCCCTATTATGTTAATACTTAACGGCGTCAACGGAGAAAGGACCGAGTTTGCAACATTTGAAAACTTAAAAAACTGATTTTGACATTTTGAAACATAAAGGACTAAAACTGCAATTTACTCTAGTTAAAATATGAGTATTTTATAATTTATATTATAGGGCTGACAATTTCAGACATGAACACATTAACAAAAATGACACAACTTTAACAAGTTACGTATTTACCCTTAACATGTTTCGTGTCTAAAAAAAGACTCACACGTTAATACATGTTTATTTTCGTGTATAAGCAGGTAAAAACCCATTAAAACCTGTTAAGGCCCGTTAAGACTTGCTAAGAACTATTTATAATTTAAAATTTAAAATAAATAATATAATAAAATATGTGGGTAACCGATTACCTTCTAAAGTCTCTAATTATCTATCTCTAGTTCCTTAACAGGTGTTTAACAGTTTCATAACAGGTCATTTATAGTTTTAACCGGTAACAGGTTTATTAATGAGTCATTTCATCTTTACATGTTTTAAACGGGTCATGTTCATGCCTACCCAATTCGTGTTTCGTGTCTTAACAGGTGGTGTCTGACCTGTTATGACAACCCTACATTAGTTAAAGTAAAATACAAAACCACTATATTAGCTCAAATGTGAAGTTTGGTGGAAACTGATGTATTGTGACAATAACTATATTGTGGAAAATAATACCTCTCAAATATGAAGTTTAGTGGAAACTGATGTGATGTTGAGATAATAAGATAAGAGTGTGAAACATGCCTTATAAAGTAACGAAAATAAATCACAAACAACATGTATACATAAACATATTCCAAAGAAAATAAATAAATCATTTTTATATAATATTTGTATACTTTGGGTGTAACTTGTTTTTTACTATTCATATTTGTGTTTTGCTTATATCATGAGTAGATTAAAACATGTGTATTACACAGATTAAATATTTAAATTTTAACATTATTTGTTTTTTAATAACATAGTATATGTTTTTTCATAAACATTTTATAAAAAAATTGAAGAATTGATTTACAATGTATAGTCACATTATTTACAAGTTTAATAAAATTACTATTATGATGAAAAAGACAAAATTTAATAAAAAATAACATACAAATATTTAATAGAAGAAAATGACGGTGAAAACAAATTTTAAATATTATGAAAAAACTGACACTTTTTCTTCTATACTTTTATTTATAGTGTAGTATAGAGTATATATTAATTCCTGGCAGGTTTTATTTAAGCTGGAATGAACAAATTAGTTGTATCAGAAAATTCCATCAGACCATTCATGTAATCTTTCTACTATAATAAACAAAAATCTTTTCTTCACATGTCACATTCTCATGTGTTAATTGTCACTTGTCACATTTTTACCATCTTATTTAATTATCTCTCCTATTAAATAACTATATTATATATCTTAATAAATAATTATAATATTAATGAATAATAATATTATTTGTCTTTTTTCATACTAGAAAATAGTTTTTGATATATTAAAAATCAAATATTTTCATTAAAAGAAAACTATAAAACAAGTTTATTATAATTTCTATAAATCAATTTTTTTTCCAAAAAAAAAAGAAATGTTTTAAATTAATATTGTTATAAAATAAAATTATTATAAAGAACAAGTTTTCTTAAAAAAACATTTTTTTAAAAATGAAGTAAATTATAAATTAAAGTTTTAAATAATAGGATTTTTACAAACAATAGATGTTATCTTAAAGCAAAAAGTTTAAAAAATAATTTCTTTTAAAACCAAAAGTAAAATAATAATAATAATAATAGGAAAAATTAAAATTTTCGTTTTTCTTTGTGTTTAATGATATTTTTAAATGAGTCTTTTAAATTTAATAATTAAATAAATTGTTTATTATGTTATTGATTTGTAACGGTTAGTTTTTAAATTTTAAATAATAAGATCAGTTAACTTAAAAATCTTTATTGTTAGAAATCAAAAAACTCAAGTACATTTCTTTAGTTATTGAAAATTTTAAAATATTGTTTTATTAATTAAAAGAAATATTAATACGTAATTTAATCAATGTCTATCGTAATATTATTTTATAATTTTAAATTTTTATTGCTAATTATTTAATATTTTTGTGTAATCCGTGTAATACACGGGTAATAACCTAGTTAAGATATACCAAAATACATTATAGCTAAAAGTTTTTTTTTCTTGTGTAAACTAATTTTTCAGTTTGCTTAAATTATTCTTTTGCCTAAAAATTAAAACATTAAAACTAATATGTAACAGCTTTTTATAATCAAGGTTTAAAGTCAAGCCAAACCATTAACATAAACCAAAACAAAATTGTAATAACTGTTTTGTTGGATCTAAATTTTTCAATGGGTTGATTTTAATACACACAATTGCTAATAATCTAACATAAAATTAAACCTATAAACAATCAAAAAATAAATCATAAACATATTGTAATAAAATCATACTTTTAACATGCATAATATTATTCAATATAAAAACCAATTTTAACCGGAGTATGGATGAAGACGAGTTTAGTTTTAGTCAAATTCAAAAATCTAAGTCAATGGTCAGCTATAGTGTACAATTTCAATACAACAATTGTTATGGATCATGGTCCATGGATGACTCAATGTGAAGCTGCGCAAGATAGCAAATATAGAACACTCAATAATGTTATGGGCTTATGTGACTCAAAAAAAACCTGGGCTTACAAGTGAAAAACAAGGTGGGCTTACAAAGTTCAAAGGAATTCAATGAAGAATGGGCTTTAGGCTTATATAAAAATCTTGTTAGGCCCAATTATATGTTGGCTAACATAAGGAAAAGGCCGAAAGGGTGTGTTATGGTCCACAAGGAGGATGGGCTATTAATTAGCTATCTGGATTCTGGCCTTCTGGGCATAGAGGTGAACAAAAAACCGGTTCAGGTCTACGCAAACCAGTATTTAGTTGATCTCAAAACGTGCGACACCCCAACCCGGTTCAAGGCTGACGTGTCACGTTTATGGAATCAGAAGTATATGCAACAATTCAAGATGTATTTAAAACATAAATACATAATTCTTAAGCTACTAATTAAACATAACAAAACAACTATTTAAGTTTTAAGCATTGATCATCACATTTATTACAGATTAAAAGTATTCAGATTTAGCTCCGATATTACTCTCAGAAGTTCCCACCTGGTTTCCTTGATTACCTACACAATAAAGATAACATCACAAAAACAAATACGTCTGAGCCAAAGAATTTTCAGTAACGGATAAACAACAGTAATTAAAGGAAATTCAGAAGGTGGTGAAAAATATGTAAATTCAAATGAAATTATAACTATGGTCAGAAATAGAAACAGAAACAGAACAGTTATTGGAGGTCTGACTTTGATAAAATAAAACCTTTCGGAAACAATAACACATGTTATATTATAAGTCATAATCAATAGAATCAGAATATACCATGAGCCGATCTGTACATATAATAAGTGTAAGGCACACGGGTAGCTACTCCCACTTACCAGACACGTAAGATAGTACGTGTTGGCATACACAATACTATCCCCTAGAAATCAGAAATGTATAGTTTAAATATCGTAGGACCAGTCCATACGCTCCCCATAATTCAGTAGGTGCACAAATGTACTATCAAAGTACTAACGGAGACGCCATGAACTCAACTAACCGTCGCGGATGGTTCCACATTATGGTTGCCGCCGTAATGGGCCTGTAGTCATTCTTACAGGTAGGGGCATGCTCGGGTAACAGAATACAGTTTTAGAAAGTTCAGCAGGGTAGTCAAACTATCAATTAAGCAATAACCAGGAACATGCAATATTGAATACAATTTAATTTAGAGTTATTGCATGTTAAACAAAACAGAGAAACAAGATATCATATCGTGGCAATCAGAATTCAAAATATAATAAGAAATGAATTTTAATGATTACAAGATCAGATTACAGAACAGAAAATACTATGATTTAAATAAATGATTACAGGATCAGATTACAGAACAGAAAATACTATGATTTAAATAAACAGAATACGTGCCTTATCCTTAGCAATTAATCAAAACGAAATCATATAATAAGCAAGCAGTCTGAATTCCCCGACGATTCAATAATCTGTGTTTTTGTTTAGTTTTGCATTAGTTTAAACGAATGGTGATTCGTATACGTAATCGGTTAGATTTTTAATAATTTTGACATTGTAACGTTAAACTGGTCGAATTAGTTTCTTTTATTAATTTATTTATTAACATTTGAAAAGAATCTTTAATTTACTAAATTGTAGATTTTTAATGTTCTAAACCGAAAAATTATTATATGACCTCTTTATATTAGTATAATTATAATTATTATTATTATTTTTTTAACATTTTTGATTTGACGATACACACCACTTTAAAATTAAATAATTAAATTTGTATGTAAAATGTATGAGCCACCGGCCCACCAGAACATATATAGATGCATTCATAATTGTTTTGTGCCTCCATCAAAAGAACTTACCTAAAACTTTTATTATAAATATCTGAATATATGATTTGATGATTCTTTTCGGTTTGTTTATAATAACCGAGTAAGAGTTTATTAAATTATTAGTTGGTTATTAACTCTTTATCTTCAGAATATGTAATTAGCTTTATCGGAACAATGTCAATCCTAAGTATCGCTCGATTTCATTTATTGAGTATTAATTAATTAATAATTATTTTCTTTTCATATATAATATTTTTTTATTTATTTGTTATATTTTTACGGGTATTATAAAACGGTTCCATCTAAACCGGTCTGAACCATTGGTTTGGCATATGTTCGAGATTTTACCGTTAAAACCAGCTTACAAACCGACTAGAACCGGTTTTAAACCCCTCCGGACTGGTTCCTACAGATTTGGCATCCCCTTATCTCAAAAGTCAAACCGGTTTAGGACCATCATTTACCAAACCGGACCTATTCCTAACCCGAACTAGGTTGGCTAAAAAACCGATATGTGCATCACTATTTGGGCATGTACATCTTTTACTAGAATAATGGAACCATAATCGATTTTAGTTTTGGTCAATAAAGTTAAAAACTCATTCCAGTTAAGTTCGGGTTTTCTATTGGTTTTTTGACCCGTTATGGTTCCGGTTTTAGTTCTGGATAGTTAAAGATGGAACTAATTATGCTAATTCTAGTTTCAGTTATGATTATCTAAAAAATCAGAACTAGTTATACCCATCCGTTCATATAGTATCGATTTCGGTTTCAGTTCAAATAATCAGGTTTAGTTCCAGAACCGGTTTTTTCTCCGGATGAGCCAAGATAAAGAATATGAACATGAATGGAAGAATGGACCTTAAAGGGATTTCATATTAGAAGAGACAAGTGACTGATGTAGCCATGAAATGCAAAGTGAATTGTTTATTAGGTTATATGTAATGGGGTGATCAAGACGTGAGTGATTTTGGTCGCGCCTTTCTCACGTCGGATGACCACTACACAGCCCAAGTAATCGGGCTGTGACATAAGTCATGTGAATGTGATCACAGGAAGCAACAAACGAGGAGAGAGAAAGGGAGTGGAGAATGAAGGGGGCGAGACCAAGAATTATGGTAACATATATGGGGCGATAAGTGGGTGATTATAGTAGCCTTATAAGTGACGACGGCGTGACGCTTACATGAAGTAATAAGTGAATAGTGACTACACATGGCCTTATTTTTTAAAATAATTTGTATTTCTTTTCAGGATCAGTTATTTTGAATAGATTAATTGTCTAGTTTTGCATTCTTTTATTTTTTTTTTCTAATAGAAATTTGTTAGTGTATGGTCATTTTTTAAAAATATAAATGTTTTAAACTAAAGAAATTTAAGAATAAATAAAACATTTTCAGATTAATAATCACATGAAAAAAGGTAGCCATAGAAAAAAAAAGAAAAAAAAAAGCTTTACATAACCAGTTAAGTAAAACAATATGTATTAGGATTCTTCTAATTCTTTATTTTAAGTGAGTTATTTGAATTCTTAATGATTACCCTCACTACTTTCTTACAAGAGGTCTTATATTTAAATCCGAGTCGAGACATATTTGTTGAGACATAGTTATAGAGTTTACCTAATTGTGAGACTCATCCTAGTGTGGTCTATGTGTACACCCCATTGCGTTAAATCCGTGAAAATGGTTGAAATCCGCCGTTCAAAAAAAAGTGACTTTATTTGTATTGAATATCCTTCCATCGTAATAGCATGGACAATAATAAAAAATAAAAGGTATATTTTGCCTAAAAGACTAAAATGATTATAAAATATCTAAATCCGACCCAAACAAACTTTGATTGAACTCATTTTGATGGCATTGGAACCGTCTCATCGAACCTTACAATATTTGCTTTTTGGTTTTAGCTTTGATAACTAGTTTTAAAGTTTGAATTTTAAGGCATGTTTTTTTAGCTTTTAGGTTTTAATTTTAGATTTAGGGTTTGTTTTTATAATTTTGGTTTTATTATTAGGGTTTATTGTTTATTATTTAAGGTTTAGGTTTAATGGAATTACAAGCCGGCTCTAATGATGTAAAAATAAATTCAATCGAAATTTGTTTAGGTCGGTTTTCGAGTTTTTAAAAATCTTTCTTAACATTCTTAAGCGATTTTTTAGTTCCCCTTATATGCATAATCCTAAATGTTTTTCAAATCCACAATTGAGAAAATCATATTATCCTAATTTATGAGTGAAATCCGTCACTTTTAATCATTGATAATCTGAATATCTGAGCAACGCCATTTTATTTATTCTTTAAAACAAAAATTAGTTGAAATAAATTTGTCCTGATTTTATTTTGGATAATGGACATAGTTTTATGTAGAAAGATAATATTGTATCTAACCAAAGTATAGTGGCTACCTTTTTTATTTGAGTTCGAATCTAGATTCTAAAAATATATATTTGTTGAGACAAGGTTAAATAGTTTATTCAGTTATAAAGTTTCTTTCAGAGGTTGGCTCTCGCGCATGCCTAGAGCGTTAAATCCGAAGGAAATGTTGAAATCTCGTCTTCAGTAGTCATTCGAAAAAAAAAAAAACAAAGAAAGAAAGAAAGATAATATTGTATTTATTATTTGAAAAGAAACGGTTACCATAACATAAAAATCTTCATAACTCAAAATTCAAACCAACAATTTTTCCTTTAAAACACATTGAATAAGGGGGTTTGCAAATTGCTTTACAAACCGTCTGATATTATTCTTTTTAGCTTAA
This sequence comes from Mikania micrantha, assembly GCA_009363875.1. Taxonomy (NCBI): domain Eukaryota; kingdom Viridiplantae; phylum Streptophyta; class Magnoliopsida; order Asterales; family Asteraceae; genus Mikania; species Mikania micrantha. The sequence continues at coordinate 47,812,623 of CM018689.1, read as the reverse complement.
AAGTATGATTAATTTATTGTTAAAAAAATAAAAGTTTTCCTTTTTAGGAAAATTATTTCCTTACCTTACTTTGAGTAATCTTTTCTCCATTAATAGTATACGGTAATTAATATTTTAGAGTTATATCTTTTTTTTGAACGACAAAGTATCAATCGTGTGAGCGCACTGTTTTCAGGTCATTTCACCAAGGTCTAGTTATCTGGACCTCCTATGAGCCACCATAACCATCCCAGGATGAAACCTTATTGGGAAAACCCTATGACCCCCTCAGGCCCCTTTTTCGTCGCGGAAGGGATTTGAACTCAAGACCTTCCATTTGAAATAATCATAGGGTACCATTGAGACAATGACTTATTGATAGTTATATCTTCCTAAAGAATAAATTCAATCAATCCAGCTTGTTACAAATTTACATATTTTAATTTTTAAGGGAGCTAGTAAACCTAAAACTGTGAAAACAAAGTGAAACAATAACTTGATTTATTTGATTTTAATGCTGTTTGGTTTCTAATGTTTAACAATTAAAACCATTAATAATGGCTTGATTATAAACAAATCTTAAAGCGATTTCTAAATACGATATAATTGATGTATATAATTAATTTTTATCATTTTCCATATATGTTCTAGGAAAGATTTACCCTTTAAAATGTTGATGATCTAAGCTTATGATATATAACAAAAAGTTACATGTTCAAGAAATATGTTTAGAAGATGCATGATGGTGGGCCTAATGTATGTTGTGACTTGTGAGAGGGTAAATCTTGCTAAATCAGGGTAAAAATTTGCTTTTTTTGGCCAACGATAAAATTCAAATTCGAACGGTAAGTTAGATTTATCTTTTATTTCTTTCAATGGATGATCATACGTGACTACCCTCACATCACAACCTCTCATGCTCCAGTTACACCTCCTGTGTAGTGAGCAGATAGCGTCTAGAATGAGTGACCGGCTTCTCTCACGCCCACATCACGGGTCACTATGCACCTAAAAATCATTTTCTATGATATAATTGATGTATATAATCTATATCTATATTTATATCTATATCTATATCTATACTACCTAATAAAGTAATAACAAATATCCTGCTTGTCACTATCATATTCATCTATCATTAATTTTTGCCACATGTCTCTTTTATATCCATTCATTATTAAATTATCACACTTGTAACTCTTATATTAATCTCTCATTAAATTAAATTTTACTAATTCTCTCTCCTATTTTAAGTTAATAATTCTAAATTATTAAATTGTGTAATTAAATGCAAAAATATAAATATTTTTATTCTTAATAATTATAAGTAGATTTCAATTATATCTTATTTTAACTTATATGATATTCAACATACAAAGTTTTATAAAACCATTGGTTTATAACAAAATAAATTTAGTTAATTCATATTAAACTTATATAAGTTTTCGTTGGTCATTCAAAAATACTTATACAATTATGAAAATAAGATTTTACATTTCAAATATCAATTATGTAGTTACTAAACTTTAGAATTTTTGTTTTAATGCTTAGAGTATTTATTAATACATACATTGATCGTTTTATATCAAAATATCGTTTTATAATTTTTAAATTATTAATTCTAATTGTTTAATATTTTATTTTATTCCGTGTAATACACAGGGTAATAACATAGTTTAAAATAAAATAAAATAAAAGGCCTTAATTTTTGGACAGATGGGCATTAGTTATGTTAGAAGATAATCCTAATTATTACATATACAAAAATATCATAAAGTCAAAAGCGTCGTGGGGACTGGACATCATACCGACTCCTCAAATCCACACTCCAATAATTCATCATCTCTGCGTGTAAACCGATCAGAAATGGCGAAGAAAGCAGTCTTAATCGGATGCAACTACGCCGGAACCAAGGCGGAGCTCCGGGGATGCGTCAATGATGTGACCAGAATGTACCGATGTCTCGTTGATCGGTACGGTTTCTCCGAGGATGATATAAATGTCCTCATCGATACAGACGATTCATATAGTCAACCTACCGGCCGGAATATCCGCAAAGCTCTCGATGATCTCGTTGGTTCCGCCGAGCCCGGAGACTTTCTGTTTGTGCACTATAGCGGACACGGTACTCGTCTTCCCGCTGAGACCGGTGATGATGATGATACTGGATATGATGAGTGTATTGTTCCTTGCGACTTCAATTTGATCAACGGTATGCAGGTTTCACTTGATTTGAATTAGATCTTTCGATTGGTGAAATTTGGCTTCGGATCAGTGAGTTTAGTACTTTTGTTGGCGATTTAGCGTGTTGATTCGAGTTTTGACGTATGTTTGAAAGCTCTGAGTGATCGTCTAGTTGCGTGCTAGATTTTAAGTTGATTCGTAAATGATTTTCATTTTGCTGAACTATATCTCCAAATCAGTGGATTTAAGTTGATTCGTAATTGATCTTTCATATGGTGAATTTTAGCTTTGAAACAGTGCGTTTAGGATTTTTGTTGGCGATTTAGCGTGTTGAGTTCGAGTTTTGACAAATGGTTGAAAGCTCTGAGCTATTGTCTTATTACGTATCTAGATTTTAAGTTGATCCGTAATTGATCTTTCATTGTTTGGTGAATTTCATCTTCGAATCGGTGAATTTAGGATTTTTATAGGTGATTTAACCTTTTGAGCTTTGACTTCATGTTCTAACGAATGGTTGAAAGTTTCTTCACGATTGTCTAATTACGTGTCTAAATTTCAGAAAATTAAATTTATTGCGCATTCATCATTGATCTGTTAATGTATTATTTGGATTAAAGTTTGTGTTTATGAAAACGGAAACGGTTATCTAGATAATTTTTCCAGCGAATAAAGTGCTGAATCTGAAGCGACCTTTCTGTTATGACGACTGTATGCCTAAAAAGTTGTTAAAGTTTCCTGTATTACTGTCAATTTTGCAATCCTAAAAAAAAAAAAAAAAAAAAAAAAAAAAAAAAAAAAAAAAACTTGATTACCCTAGCATGATCGGATCTGTATTATATAGTTATAATATCCAATCCTGCTAGAGGGAAATGATTTATGATAAACCTTCAATGGGTGATGGATTGATAAGCACCTGATTCTCTATAGGAGAAATCTTCGATTCTAATTGTGTTTCCATTTGTTTTCATCCATAACCTCTTGAAGTTCACCTGTCCAGCACAAGCTACAATTTACCTGATCTTGGTGGTTACTAGCATATGGCATGGTCCCAAGAGTTTTGTGGTAACGTTTCTCATGGTTACAAAAAAAAAGGCAATGAATTATGATAATCTTCCCCTTAACTAGGGGGTTTGCGTTTGCGTCTAAGATCGTATGCATGTACCTTTTTGTTGAATTTTTATGAATAACTGCTAACGATGACGAGAAATTGTCGCAATTTGGTCACAATAAAGCTTGTTTACAGTTGCTTGAAGACAATCTATAGCATATGATAAACAAATCAAGTAAATTAAATATTGCAACTTTATTGTATTATGGTAATGAATTTGATATATAATTTATATGGGCTATTACAGATGATGATTTCAGGGAGCTTGTAGATAAAGTTCCTCACGGTTGCAGAATAACCATTGTATCAGATTCATGCCACAGTGGTGGACTAATCGATGAGGCTAAAGAACAAATTGGCAACAGCTGCAAGGATGATACAAATCAAGAAGAAGAAAGTGGGTCTGGTTTCGGGTTTAGAAATTTCTTACATAAAACTGCTGAAAATGCGTTAGAGTCCCGTGGCATTCGTCTTCCATCTGGATTACGCCACAACAAGCATCGCGAAGAAGAAGTTGAAGAAATAGATGAAAGAACATACGGAGATCTTCATGTTAAAAACAAATCATTACCTCTTTCTACTCTCATTGAAATACTACAACAAAAAACTGGAAAAGATGATATAGATGTTGGGAAAGTGAGACCTACATTATTTGACATGTTTGGTGAAGATTCAAGCCCGAAGGTGAAAAAGTTCATGAATGTGCTCTTAAACAAGCTCCAAGGCAGTGATGCTGGCGGTAATGGTGGTGGTGGATTTCTTGGAATGGTTGGGAGTCTAGCTCAAGAATTTCTAAAGCATAAACTGGAAAACGATTCAGAATATGCAAAACCCGCGATGAAAGCAGAAGTTGGCAGGAAAGAAGATGCATATGCAGGATCACAGAAACGGGATTTACCAGAAAATGGGATTTTGATCAGCGGATGCCAGACACACGAGACCTCGGCTGATGCCACGCCAGGTGGCAAACCGGATCAAGCTTATGGGGCACTTAGTAACGCAATTCAAACAATTCTTGAATCGAATGATGATGTTACTAACTACAAGCTCGTCTCTGAGGCAAGGAGGCTGCTAAAGAAACAGGGTTTCACTCAAAACCCAGGTCTTTATTGTCATGACGACCATGTCGAGGCTTCTTTTGTGTGCTAAGCATGGCATGACCGATCCGTCTCCATATATGATATCTGTGAGACTGAGCTTCATATGGTATATTTTTATGTGTTTTTTACTTGAATGCTGGCTTTGAAAAATAATTCTGGACTTGATATTTATGGACTTGAATTGTGTTTTGTCTTTGTGCTTTATTTGTGATATGTTCTTCAAATATAAACAGAGTGGTGATTTTTGTTTGATGACAAACTGTTTCTTTGAAAAGCATGTAGTTTTAACTATTTTTTTTATATTTAAACTATTTCATACTTAAAACATGTCACGTTCCATTTATTTTCAATCTCATTTTAAGTTGATAAAAACTATAGGTTTTTTTGTCTTACCAAATTAATAAATGTGTTTTCATCATTACACTTGTTTTTGATTGAATCTTGTACAAGAAACTCCTTACATGCTTTGGTTACCTAAAAGTAGTTTAAAATATCTATGGCTTATTACCAAGACTAGCAAAATAGGGGCCGAGTTTGGATTAAAACAGAATGTTTTAAGAAAGTATCAGTTGGGTCTGTATCAAAACGGGTCGGATTGAAACTTGTTGTTTAGGAAATAAGGTATCAAAATATGTTCACATGCTATATATGGGGGAAAGATCAAATAAGAAGGGATTTTTGCCTAAGAAGAGTAAGAACCAATATAAGTTTGACACATGGCATGCCTAAGAAGAGATTTTTGTACTGATTTTTTTTTGTTCTGTATTTTTATGTACTGTATTTTTTTGTGCTGGATTTTTATGTTTTTTGTACTGTATTTTTGTTTTTTGTACTGTTTTTTTGTACTGCATTTTTGTTTTTTGTACTGTATTTTTGTTTTTTGTACTGGATTTTTTAATTTTTGTACTGCATTTTTTATTTTTTGTACTATATTATTTTGTTTTTTTTGTACTGAATTTTGTTTTTTGTACTGTATTTTGTTTTTCGTACTGGATTTTTGTTTTTATGTTTTTAACATGCCACGTGTCAAATTCTTAATGGTTCTTACTCTTCTTAGGCAAAAATCTCTTCTCACTGGATCCAACCCCGCTATATATGTTCTATGTTGGCTAATTACGATTAAGACGGATGTGGTGGTGTCGACGGTCAGGGCGGATACATGTGTTGTTGAGAGGGGGGAAGCCCCCACTGAAATTAAAATCTAATTTCTAATAAAATTGGATCAGGCCCCAAAAAACTTTCTAGCAGGCCCCCACGAATAAAATTGGAGGAGGCCCTCATAAAAATTCTAGCATGCCCTCACGTATGAGATTGAAAATTTGAAACAATGAAACCCACGTCCCAGTGTCCCACGATAGAGGTGCGCAAATCGGGTTTTTTTGGAACCGGTTCCAGTTCCGGTCAACAAAGTCAATACCTAGTTTCCGGTTCCAGTTCCGGGTTCCGACCAGTTTTTGACCGGTTCTGGTTCGGGTTTTGGCCGGGTACAGGTGGAACCAGTTCCGGTTTTAATTTGTCTAAAAAACCAGACCCGTTTGTACCCATCGGTTCGGGTATGACCAGTTCCTGTTTGAGTTGCCGGTTCCTGGTCCCCTTTTTTTCCCCATCTCTATCCCACGATGCCCCCAACATAATTTCAGACGCGATTTCAAATTGATTCTTTTGCAATTTTTAATACATCAGATTTCAATCACCATACCTATTTTTTTTTTACCTTAACCCTTTATAGCCACACCTGTTTTCAGCCCAACCCACAATGATCTTACTCATTGATGTGCTATTTTGAAGCAGTCATTTATGACAAACCTATTTTTTGCCCTCATTAAGAAAAATTCCAGAATCCGTCACTAGCCACGGTTGTGATGGTGACAACAATGGCGATGGCCAATGATGATGGTTCCATAGGTAGTAATGGGGACACTGGTCATGTTGGCGGCAATCATTAGTGGGTGGTGGCAAGTGATGGCGGTGACGGTGGAAAGGTACACATAATGCTATGTCTCCTGTCTGGCAGTCTGTTAGTTATAGACGGACACACTTCCAATGTAATGAGGTCAAGTGACCCCAATTAAAACTTGTTTTTTATATGCAAAATGTAGTACGAAGTAAGGATTGATCTGAAGGTTAATTTTTTTTGGGTCATCATTCAAATAAAAGGTTTTGTTGAAATGAGTCATAGTGATACACTTGTATTGCTCTTTATATGTGCGATGAAAGCAGGGCCGCCCTGGTCACGCGTAAGGTGAGCGACTATATAAGGCTTATTTTTTGAGGGGCCCGAAATTTTTAAAAAAATATGTATTAATTATTATATATTCACACAAAGTTTTTTTAGATAAAAGCCTCTAACTAATTATAAAAGAAATTATTTTAGTTTTAGCATATTTTTCTATTAACATTTAATTTATTATAAGTTATTTAATATTTACCTATCTTTTAACAAAACTCATTTACCAATTATCTAATTGTTATTAGCTGATTTAAATTTAAAGCCAATAAAAAACTACATCAACTGTCTCATTTAACATCATCTTTTGTTTATTTTTATCATTCTTGATTTATCTTAAGCACACTTAAATTTGAATAATTTTTTTTTTTAATTTTTCTTATCACAGTTATTGTTGTGTCATTAATTTTTTGTAATAAGTTATTAAGATCATAGGGCCTATTTTTTTCGCTTGCACTCGGCCCCAAATTTTTAAGGGTTATCAGGAACGGCTCTAGATGAAAGGAGGTAATGTGGCCAATATCCATGGTTGTTTTCACAGCTCATACCCGAATAAGAAACCTGATTTATATACTCTTGAACCTGAATAACAGACCCGAATTAGTCAACCGAACTAGCTTTAAACCCGAACCCAACAATATAAAATCAAATCGATATATGAATCGAATTGTATAGAATTCGGATTACCCGAGTAGCTAGACTAATTTTGAAAACAAAATTTCTATTTTCTCTAGTTTTTTATATGTACTGATCAATATATGATTATATGATATTAATTTCAGTTCTTTATTAAAAAAACAATGTGTAACAGCTAGTTTTAAAAACCAAATCCATATATAATTGATGAATATATGACATAATTCAATCCATACATACATTCACGGTTTCATATATAGACTTAATGATTTCGGCGCATTACACCATTACTAATTCTTAATTCCAAATTCTCAATTGAAGTTCGTTTTTGTGGTTTATCAATTTACCTATATATATGTATCAATTTACTTTGGCTACTACATTGTTTATTGTTTACTTTGACTAAAATTGAGTTGTTTATTATTGTTTACTTTAATACATGTATGTTAAAAATTTAACCAAATTATACTTACCTATTAAGGATATTTGAGGATATATAAACCAGAAACTCCCAGTATTATTCCTATATCTTATCAATAAATTTAATTAAACAATATCTCTCATATATTATCGTAAATATTATGAGAGTTAGGATCGTTATTAATTATTACTCGTCCTCACGATAGTGGCCTATTGGTAAGGGGATACGAATCCATAATAAAAGACTAGGGTTCAAAGCCCGGCGCCACCCAATTTTCCCTAGATCATGCGATTTACCTCTCTCATATTGGCCGTAAGACCGGTCGATGAGAGGCGCCTAATGGTCACGTTTTTTTTATTATTTATTACTCCGAACCAATAAATCCAACCCCCAACACTTCCTAATCCATTGAACTTGTGACCAAACTAGTTAAATGAAGGGACATCAATTTACAAATATGTATGGTCAAAATTAAATGAAAAAAAATGTCCAAAACAAGAACACACAACATTAAACCAAAAATAACACCAAAGATAACTCTTAACAACCAAGAATATAAAAACAACACTGGGTACGTGTTGTTGTCGTCTCTATATACCTTCCGGTGTGAACTCCATAGCAATGCAACTGTCCAAATCTAGCCAGCCAAGTTAGCCAGGCTTGAACCCATATTAGCCATAAACTGCGCTTGCTGTCGAGCCATTTCCATTTGCAACTGAAGCCTTTGGAGTTGGGCTTGTGTGTCAAGAATGCTGTCTCTTTCACATACTTCACAATCCACACAACCCAAATGCGTGCCATAATCGCATGATTCACAGTAGTATGCCCAACGGTCCTTTTGGACTTCCCCATGACAAACATCACAGGTGAACATATGTTCTTTGTGTTTAACCGGACACGGGTACAGTAGCTTTAGCATATGCTCATGATCATCCCGTTTCATTGTTTCTGGTAGGCTTACACATAGGACGTGCAGATCAAATTTACAGATAGAACAATGGTAGGTGAAACCTGTGCCATCACTAAAACATGCATTACATGTAAACTCACCATCTTTATTGTTGTAAGGTGCTTGTGGGAGAAGAGTTAGCGGATGTTCCGGGTGTGATTTGTGATGGATCTCTTTTTTCAAATGAAAGCATGATTCATGTAGATGAAAGTTGCAATCCGGTTCGACACATGAATAGCCGTTGCCAACAAGAGTTTCTTCGCATCCTGAACAAATAACCTCATCTTCTTCATCTTCTTGTAAAGTGACTCTAGATAGATTGTGGGGGTGGCTGAAATGCATTAGTTTTTTATCTTTTGATATGTTTTGAGGTGGTGGATGATCGTGAGAATTTGTGAATGAATCTGATGGATTGGTGGGACCTGTGGAAGGATACTGGGTACTGGAATTCTGAGAACTTGTTGGAATGGAATCAGAAGGTTCGGTTTGAGGCGTTGGGGGATCTTGAGCTCTAGGAATTGGGTTTTGTGGATAATTTGTTGGAATAGAAACAGAAGATCCAGTTTGTCCCATTGAAGGACACTGAGCACTGGAGTTGGCAGAACTTGTTGCAGTGGAATTGGAAGGTTCGGTTTGAGGCGTTAGAGGATCTTGAGCTCTAGGAATTGGGTTTTGTGGATAATTTGCTGGAATAGAAACAGGTCCTACTTGTCCCATGGAAGGATACTGGGCACTGGAATTGTGAGAACTTGTTGGAATGGAATTGGAAGGTTCGGTTTGAGGCGTCGGAGGATCTTGAGCTCTAGGATTTGGGTTTTGTGGATACTTTGTTGGAATAGAATCAGTTCCAAGTTGTCCCATGGAAGGATACAGGGAACTGGAATTGTAAGAACTTGTTGGAATGGAATCAGAAGGTCCAGTTTGAGGCGTTGGAGGATCTTGGGCTCTAGGAATTGAGTTTTGTGGATACTTTGTTGGAATAGAATCAGTTCCAAGTTGTCCCATGGAAGGATACAGGGCACTGGAATTGTGAGAACTTGTTGGAATGGAATCAGAAGTTCCAGTTTGAGGTGTTGGAGGATCTTGGGCTCTAGGAATTGGGTTTTGTGGATAATTTGTTGGAATAGAAACAGGTCCTACTTGTCCCATGGAAGGATACTGGGCACTGGAATTGTGAGAACCTGTTGGAATGGAATCAGACGGTCCTGGTTGAGGTGTTGGAAGATCTTGGGCTCTAGGAATTGGGTTTGGTGGATAATTAGTTGGTATAGAAATAGAAGGTCCTGTTTGAGCCATGTAAGGATACTGGGTACTAGCAACAAGATCTTGAGAACTCGTCGGAATAGAAACAGGAGGCCCGGGCAAAGGATCTTGACTGCTAGGAATTGTATTCAGTGGATAGCTAGTGGGAATAGAAACAGAAGGTTCAGTTTGAGGATATCTGGTACCAGTCGGAATGGAAGCAGAAGGCCTGTTCAGATGCATTGAAGATTCTTGTACTCCAGGAATCTGATTCTCAGGATTAGGAGCAGAAAAAGGTCTGATTTGACCCATGGAAGGATACTGGGAACTAGCAATCTGATTCTGAGAACTCATTGGAATGGAAACAGAAGCTACACTATGAACCATGGATGGATCCTGAGTAGTAACAGGTGGAATTGAACCATATGATAGATCATAACTCGTGGAATGATATTGCACACCCGCGAATGGAATTGGAGGACTTTGATCAGGAGTGGAAAAAAACGGAACATGGTAATCAATGTTAGAATTGTGCATTCCATTCCAACCTGATGGAACTAGTTCCTGAAACTGATGAGAATGTTTAAAACTAGCAGCTTGGGTGATCGAATACGCGCATTGAACATGAAGATCGAATTCACAATCCGCACAGGAATAGGAGAAACCGGTTCCAATGACTTGACATGAGTTACAGTAAAAAGAATTAGAATGGTAAGTTGGGTAAGGAACCAAAGTGAGGGGATGTGGAGGGTGAGATGGGTGTTTCATGGACCGTGTGGCTTGGTAGCATTGGTCGTGCAGGTAGAAGTTGCACGACCAGCAAACGTATACGGTTCCGGTTGCGGAAGCATGACAACCCGAGCACGAGACGTCGACGCCTTCAGGCAATTCGTGCTTGATCAAGTTGTGCAAATGGCTGAAATGTTTGTACCCTTGATCCATGTCTTTGAATGTGTTTTATGGGTGCAATTGGAAAAATAATAAATGAAGATAAATAGATAGAACTTAGATGTGAAAGTAGATGTGGAATGGGTCAGATTGCCAACTATTTGCTTGTAAAAGAATCTTCTTGTTGAGAAGTTGACTTTTAACGAAATTTATTATTTCTTTGGTGGCCGAAGACTAATATGATTTTTTTTAAAGACAACTAATATATTTTAAGTCTGGTCAGGATAAACCCAATAACGAAAGATCACCTACGCCCGCAAAACACAGTCAACGTTGGTGACTTGGCTTGTTACAAAGATGTTAATGAATTAAATTTATGATTTAATAAAAACTAGATCTTATCAAATCGGAAGGATAAAACTAATTTGTTAGTACACGTCATTTTTCTAGAACTCGAAGAAAGCGTGTAAAAGAAAATTTGTATAATTTAAAGCAAGTGTTCAAAGAAATTTTAACGAGAAAATGACTTTTTAAAAGTACTAAATTAACCTAAGTTTTGCAACTAACACAATGTTGTTTTGGCTTGTTTAACTTTAATTATACTAGTTATATCTAGGCTTGTAAACGAACCTAACGAACACGAACACAAGCATATTCGTGTTCGTTCATTTAGATTTAACCGAACACGAACACGAACACATTAATGTACATGAAATTTGTGTTCGTGTTCGTTTGTGTTCGTTCATTAATAAATTAAACGAACTGTTCATGAACATAAATGAACACAAACGAACCAAAATAAATGAATAAACATAAATGAACATTCTTTAACACCATTGAAAAATCATATATAAACATGAACACTATTGAACAAACATAAATGAACGTAATTGAACAAGCATCAACGAACACAAACGACATGTCTCTTTAATGTAAATACATATCATTCGTAAATTAGATAGTTAACCGATCATGAACTAACATTACATAGTTAATGAACATAAACGAATACTAGGTGTGTTCTTGGTTGTTCATTTAATTAAATGAACACAAATTTTATGTTCGTGTTCGTTCATTTATTAAATAAACGAACATAAACGAACTTTCCGCCGAACAGTTAATGAACTGTTCGGTTCGTTTACAGGACTATTTATATCTACTAACTTTTTAAAAAGATTTTAACTTAAACAAGTCATTAAATTTTAATAGTAATAAGCAAGAAAGTAATTATATGGATCTGTTTTAAGGTAGACTGTCTAAAGCATGTTAGGTGGTTTAGGATAAAAAAAAAACATGATTTTTAGCCCCAAACTGATTCCATCTAAAAATCATGATAGTATTCCTAAATCACCTAAGAATAAAAATAAAAAGAATGAGTTATTTGTGTCAAAATCAGACCTAACATTTAGCGAGTGTAGCATGAGTATTTGCATAGGATCCACTTATACCGATTCGGTTGATTGCAGTCGCGTTTTACCTGTTCCTTCCGAGTAGTCGGGCATTGAGGAAGACCCGGGAGTTTACCATGTAAGTGGCTTCCCATAGTTATAAAAAAAAATGAAAGAGGGTTGAGTTTAATTGGGAAATGCATTGAAGTGTGGCGTTAACACGAAGTTGTTTTCATGAGGTAATGGGTTCAAACAGATACAAAATTAATCTAATTTAAGCAGCTAAAAAAATAGCACAATTGAATGAACATTGTTTAACAACACTAAAACTTGCATAAAACACTTTTGATACACTGCTTATTTTGTTAGAGACAAACAACCTTATATAGACTTCCAGACGACACACAAGTAACTAACACATCGGTTCCCATGACAGTTAACTGTCGTAACCGACACTTAACTGCCACTTAACTAACAACATTTAACTTGGACACTTTTATACAGGGCTTGGATTGACCCAAACTGACCCGTTTGACATAAACCACAAACTAATACCGGTCACATAATAAGTATTAAAACATATGCTTCATCATGATGCATATGAAAACATCTAGCCAGCCAAGCTAGAGATGCTCGCACCCATACCAGCAATCATCTGGGCAAGCTGTTGGTTCATTTGCATTTCCAGCTGAAGCCTCTGGAGCTGCACTTGTGTATCAACAATATTATCACTTTCCCGTTTTTCACTATCCACACAACCCAAATGCGTGTCGAAATTGCAAGATTCACAGTAGTACGCCCAACGATCCTTTTGAATACCACCATGACAAACGTCACACGAAACAGTATAATCTTCGCCTTTCACAGGACACGAGTAAAACAACTTAAGGGTATGCTCATGATCGGCTCGTTTCACTGTTTCAGGCAAGCTAACACAACGGGTATGCAGATCAAATTTGCAAATAGAACAGTGATAGGTAAAACCTGTACCATTGGTAAAACATGCATTACATGTAAATTCATTGTTTTTAGCGTTGTAAGGCGCGAATCGGAGGAGGGTTAGAGGGTGTTCTGGATGTGATTTGTGGTTGATTTCTCTTTTCAAATGAAAGCATGATTCATGAAGATGAAAGTTGCAATTTGGTTCAAAACATGAGTAGCCTCTGCCAACCATGGTGTCTTTACATCCTGAACACACATCTTTTTCTTTATCTGCTTCAAAACTGGCCAAAGATAAACTGTGGGGGTGGCTGAAATGCATGATTATGTTATCTTTCGGTCCATTTTGAGGAATCGGATGCTGAAAATTCATTGGAATGGAAACAGAAGGTCTGTTTAGAGCCAAGGATGGACCTTGAGCAGTAGGAATAGGATTATGAGAGCTAGTTGGAATGGAAACAGAAGCTATATTATGATTCATGGGTGGATTTTGGACACTGGGAATTGACCCATAAGCTTGATCATGGGTATGGATGAATGGAATTGAATGACTATCAGGAACAGAAGCAAAGGGAACATTGTTTGCCATGTTGGAATTATGCACTCCATTCCATCCTGCTGGAACTAGTTCTTGAAAACTTATAGCTCCAGAAATGGAATGCGCGCATTGGACATGAAGGTCGAACTCACAGTCAGCACAGGAATAGGAGAAGCCGGTTCCCATGATTTGACAGGAATTGCAGTAAAAGGAATTAGAGGGATAAGTTGGGTAAGGAACCAAAGTGAGGGGATGAGAAGGGTGTGATGGGTGTTTCAAGGACCGTGCGGCCCGAAAGCATTGCTCGTGCAGGAAGAAGTTGCATTGCCAGCAGACGTGTACGGTTTGGTTGGCAGAAGCATTGCAACCGGAGCACGAGACGTCGATGCCTTCGGGCATTTGATGCATGACTAGATTGTGCATGTGGCTGAAATGTTTGTATCCTTGATCCATCTTGCTTTGGTTTACTGAGTCTGTTTCTAGGGGCAATGGGAATGTGAGAATGAAGATAAATAGATCAAAGTAGTTGTTGTGCAAGTAGCCATGGAATTGGCCAAAATGCCAAATTTTTTTTCTAAATATTCTTTTATTATTATCTAGAAGTTGACTTTGAATGATAATAAAGTAATGTTTATTATACTACATGAATGTGTGTATGCACATGCTGTGAAAACTCAATTTACATATCAGTAGGTGATATAATAATATATTACATAGGTATAACATGTGTTATCGTAAAAAATGAAATAAATGATAATTTAAGTATAATATCCTATTGTTTGCATTATATTTTTTTTTGTACTAGATTTTTTTTGTTCTGTCTTAATTGATCTATATTTTTGTTTTTTGTACTGTTTTTTTGTCCCACTTAACGGGGATTTATTGTTGTGTATCTCATCTAAAAATTTATATATATTGAGGAATGAAATCAAAGGAGATCTTGGCAGCTTCATGTGCTTGGTGCATGGTGAGGTTGTGCGCATGGCTATAAATGCTTGTACCCGGCATCCGACTCTTTCTTTATATTGCATTTTATTATTATCATGACTGTTCAACGATGAGAAATAATGGAAATCAAAGGCAACTCTTTCAAGTGGCAATTGTTTAAGGATTGCAATGGTACCATAATCGGAATTGGTCAACCAGTAAAATGTCAGATTGTCAACTCTTTTCATAAAAAGAGCCAGCTTATATTATCTTGAGAGCCACCAATAGGACTGTAAACGAACCAAACGTTCAGCGAACAGTTCGTGAACCGTTCATTTGTTTAATAAATGAACGAATACGAAAAAGAAATTACGTTCGTTTAGTTAAATGAACGAACATGAACAGTAGGTTCACTGTTTTATAAAACTTCAAGTAGATATAATCAAACAAAAAGATATTTGGGTCGGATAATATGAATACGATAGTAGTTACGAATTTAGAAAAAGAAAATATACCTACAATTGCTTCCTTCATGGTTTCATCTTTTGAAAACATTAGCATCACATCTTCAAGCGCCTTGAATGCATCTTCAACATTAATCGTTTGCCTCTTTGATTCCTTGCATATGTCATTTGCTCAAAAAAGATTACAGTGAAACTGGATTAAGGAAGTACCCCCTTTGTGTATTCAACTTTATATGATAATACATGTAAATCAATGTCATTGGCATTAAATCAGCGACCATATATGTGAAATCCTGATCAATACAATATCAAATTATCAATTGTTTCTTAATTTTCCCACTGTGAATCTTAATAGATATCACCTCTAATTTACATCCACAGTTCCACACCAACATCAAACTAACTGGAATGTAAAATTGACATTGACAATTTGAATAATTGATATCAGTGTTGTATGAATTCAAAAGTTATAGATGCATCTTCTTTTTTAAATCTGGTGGTATGTACATGAGCAAATGTATTTTGCCTACGTAAATTTACAATAGAAACTCAAAATTAATCAGCAGATGCTCAAATACACACACTATCACCGCAAATCAGGAAATTAATAAGGAGATGCTCAAAGTTCCAACACTTTTAACTTTGGATCTCAAACTCTCCAAGTAAAATATTTCTGACACCTCAAATCTATCAGAATTGCAATGCTCGGATACAATTTGATACAAAAATCATATTAGAATCGAAAACGGAGGAAAAATTACTGACGTAGCGGAAAGATAACGGTTCGAGCGCTCTCGGAGAAGGCGGAGAGAGAATCCTTTTGGACCCGAAGAGCGGGAAGAGGGGGAGATGTTGTTAGGCGACGACTGAAGAGCGGGATTCAAAAAATTAAAACCCTAAGTTCATCCCTTTGTATTTTAAAAAAGCTTACAAATATACGCGAAAATAAAAACTGATGTGGGACTCGAATTCTTACCATTAGACTAATTGTAATACCATCTTCAAGATTCACACTTAATCTTTTTGAAAAAAAACCTCTTCCCAACCCACCATCCCCCAACCCACCGTCCCCCCCACCGTCGACCATCGAAGACCCCACCCACCGACGTCATCTCCGATCGTCCCCCTCCACCTACCGTTGAGCCACCATCTCCGACCATCAAAGGAACCCTCTGGTTCGCGACTAGGGCGGAGATCGAACGAAGGAACCCTCTTGGTGTTTGTCTTCAACCGTCCCGTCGACCATCTAAAACCCTAACAATCTCGAACGACCTAGGGTTTCGTGGAGGCGGTGGAGGATTCACGATCGGTTGCTTGAGGCGGTAGATTCACGATCGGTTGCTTGGGGCGCCGCTGGCTGTGGTTGGTGACGGTGGCTGTGGAGGCGGCGGCTTCTCTCGGCGGTGGAGATGGTGGTTGTCGGCGGTGGTGATGGTGGCTGTAGACGGTGGAGCTGAAGGGGGCGACGGCTGGGAATTGGAAAAGAGGTTTGAAGATGATGGTACACCTCTTTTCCAAGAAGAGGTCTCGCAGACGTTTTTTAATGAAATGTCTGCGAGAAAACAAACACCCTACATCTTTTCTTGGTCTGCGGGGTGCAGGCAAAAGAGGTCTCGCAAACCTTTACAGACATTTTTTAGAAAAACAAACATCCCCTTAATAAATATGTCTTCACTCATATGTAAATTCAAGACATCTCAGACGATAATCAAGAAGCTAACCATTATATTAAATAGCACTTTGGTAAACTTTCGGTATGCAAAATGAAGTTGAAATTTTGATTTTTGGTGCATACATAATGTTTAATTGACCAAATCACTATTATTTTAATAGACTTCGTTTACATGGTTTCAAATCACTTAACTAACAAGCCTCTTAGGCCACACGGAGTGGGCATCGGGAAGGATCCGGGGAGGGTTTTGCCGGATTGGGGAAAAGTGGGAACACCGCCCCCCCCCCCCCCCGGAAGTGGGGTGGGATGAATCGGGAACCACTCACCGATTGAAGCCGAGCTGGGAAGAAGGGGTGACCGTTGGGGATTTTTTTTTAAAAAAAAAAATCCAATTTTTTTCCTATTTATATAACTCTAAACAACCACAAATCTCACACTTTTCTCTCATTTTCTACAATCTATACACTAAATTTATAAAATTTTCAAGTAAAATGGAAGGAGGTTCATCCCGTGGTAGGTCGTCAAGCAAGAAATTTAGAAAACTACGACCAAAAAATGTTCAAACGGCTCAAATGAACCCGTTCAACACACCCAAGTATCGTCCACAAATGTCATCTCCGAATCAACCAAACTTCTGCTATGGGTATCGTCCACAAATGCCTTTCTAGGTTTTTTAATTTAATTTTTTAGGTTGTATTCTCTGTTTTTTTTTGTTGTATTCTTTTTTTTTTTTATTTTAAATTTAATGAATCTTTTTTTTATTTTATTATTATTATTATTATTATTATTTATTGTTTAAATAATTAATTAAAAATAAGATTTGAAAATAGGGAAAAGTGGGACGACACCGTGCAAAATGGGGAAAAGTGGGGAAAAGTGAGAAAAGCTGATGTGGCGTTGATGTGGCAACGGGGAAAAGTGGGGAAGCACGGGACGACTCCGTGTGGCCTTAACCTGGACATATTTATACATGGGTTGGGTTGACCCAAACTGACCCGTTTGACATAAACCATAAACTAATACCAGTTACATAATAATTATAAAAGCATACGCTTAGGGCTGTAAACGAATCGAACGAACACGAACAAGCCATTGTTCGTGTTTGTTCGTTTAACTTTTATCTTGTTCATGAACGGTTCACGAACGCTAACCGAACGAAAATTCTTGTTCGTGTTCGTTCATTAAGGTATTTAGCTTGTTCACGAACTTTAACGAACACATATTATTTAAACAATAAAAATCAATATTCTTAATGTCAAGCATTGGATATAATCATTTATTAATATATAAATTAAAATATTATAATATTAAAATAAAAATAACTTAAATATTATGGTATTAAACTAAAAATATCCAACACATTTAATGAATAAATATAATAAATGAACTTAAACGAACATAAATGAACGTAAAATGAATATTTTACCGAACGTTCACGAACACAAATGAACGAACAATACCTCTGTTCATATTCGTTCCTTTAACTAAACGAACGGAATTTCTTATTCGTGTTTATTCATTTATTAAATGAACGAACATAAACGAGCTTCCCGCCGAACGGTTCACGAACTGTTCGCTGAACGTTCGGTTCGTTTACAGCCCTACATACGCTTCATCATGATGCATATGAAAAAAGCTAGCCAACCAAGCTGGAGATGGTAGCACCCGTATTAACCATCATCTGGGCAATCTGTTGATTCATTTGCATTTTCAGCTGAAGCCTCTGGAGCTGCAATTGTGTATCAAAAACATTATCCCTTTCCTGTTTTTCACTATCCACACAACCCAAATGCGTGTCGAAATTGCAAGATTCACAGTAGTATGCCCAACAATCCTTTTGAACACCACCATGACAAACGTCACAAAAAACAGTATAATCTTCGTCTTTCACAGTACACGAGTAAAACAACTTAAGGGTATGCTCATGATCGGCTCGTTTCACTGTTTCAGGCAAGCTAACACACCGGGTATGCAGATCAAATTTGCAAATAGAACAGTGATAGGTAAAACCTGTACCATTGCTAAAACATGCATTACATGTAAATTCATTGTTTTTAGCGTTGTAAGGTGCGAATTGGAGGAGGGTTAGAGGGTGTTCTGGATGTGATTTGTGGTTGATTTCTCTTTTCAAATGAAAGCATGATTCATGAAGATGAAAGTTGCAATTTGGTTCAAAACATGAGTAGCCTTTGCCAAGAATGGTGTCTTTACATCCTGAACACACACCTTTTTCTTTATCTGCTTCAAAATTGGCTAAAGATAAATTGTGGGGGTGCCTGAAATGCATGATTGTGTTGTCTTTTAGCCCATTTTGAGGATTTAAAGGATCTTGGATGACACTAGCAGTTGGATGCTGAAAATATTAACGATAACACAAATTTATTAATTTAAATATTTTGATTTATGTAGATAAATTGTATAGAAGCTAGATCCTATATTATAGCTTTCGGTTCCCATTATGTAGCACCTGTATCTACTATTTATTCATTATCAATTCAATAGATAAAAATCATTCGGAAATAATATGGTATCAAGCTAGGTTTCCGATTTTTTTTCCGGCCACCACCATGTCGACTGAACATTCTTCTTCCACCTCTAATGTTTCCTCAATACCTCTTCATCAGCCCTCTAATTCACCCTCCCTAACCCTTGTCAAATTTCCCACTTCCCTTAAACTCACATCCACCAACTTCCTTAGTTGGAAAACCCAAATTGAAGCCCTAATGCATGGATTCGATCTCTACAAATATA
Source organism: Mikania micrantha (assembly GCA_009363875.1). Lineage (NCBI taxonomy): Eukaryota > Viridiplantae > Streptophyta > Magnoliopsida > Asterales > Asteraceae > Mikania > Mikania micrantha. The sequence continues at coordinate 47,793,210 of CM018689.1, read as the reverse complement.
TTGATGGCTCATGTCTCCCACCAAATCCCTCCTCCGATGCTACTGGCAACCTTATTCCTCACTCAGACTACCTTGCCTGGTTCCGTCAAGATCGCCTTCTCTTTGGCGCTCTTGTCGGCAGTTTATCTCCACCCATTGTGCCTCTCATCACCAATGCTACCACTTCCCTCGAGGCTTGGAAAATTATTTCCAATACGTATGCCTCCCCTTCTCGTGGCCACATCAAACAACTTCAACATCGGTTGAAGCAATCCTCTAAAAACCCCACCCACTCTATCACCGATTACATGCAATCCATAAAAACCATAGTTGATGAACTCTCCATTCTTGGGAAGACAATGGACCCGGAGGATGTTACTGACATCGTTCTTCACGGACTTGATCAATCCTCTTACAAAAACATCATTGATTCGGTCCATGCCCGTGATACCCCCATACCCTTTCATGAGTTACATGAAAAACTCATTAATCATGAGTTGTCTTTAGCCCAACAATCTAACCCTACTACAAATCTGCATCAACCAGCCTCTGCCTTTGCAACTCACACCCGCCCACCTTCTAAACCGTGGTCACACCGCCCACATTCCCCTTCTGCCGGCCTTCTTCCCACACCCACAGCTCCTTCAACCAAACAATTTTTGGGCAAGTGTCAATGGTGTTTTACAAAAGGACACTCTTTAACTTCATGCTCTCTTTTTAAACGCCAGCATCCTCAAGTTGTTCTTCCCACCTACAATCGCCAAGCTCCTCCAAAACCACAAGCCCACATGATGAATGTATCCGGCACCAACATTACATCCTCACCTCCTCATGAATGGTTGTTTGATAGTGGAGCTTCTCATCACATCACTAATGATTTAAATGCACTCTCACTACATGCTCCTTACGATGGTAACGATGAATTAGTCATCGGTGATGGTTCGTTACTTACAATTACTCATGTTGGCTCTTTATTTTTGCATTTTCCAAATTTTTCTTTACATCTAAAAAATGTTCTTTGTGTCCCTTCTTCTTCTAAAAACATTATTTCCACCTCTCAATTATGCACTGACAATCCAATACTAATTGAATTTTTTTGTCTTCAATTTGTTCTCATGGATCTTCACTCCCGCAGAACCCTCCTTCAAGCAACAGCTAGCCATGGCTTATACTACCTTCGTTCTGCAGCAACTCCTTCTGCCTTTCATTCTTCATTCAACAATTCTTCCATTTGGCACCATCCGACCATCGTCTCGGGCACCCGCATGCTAAAGTCTTGCAACATTTGTCTTCTTTTATTTCTAGTATTAAGTTTACTACTAATTCTTGTAATGCATGCTGCATAAATAAAAGTCACAAACTTCCTTTTCATATTTCTTCTATTCATTCTACTGTACCTTTACAAATTTTATTCTCTGATGTTTGGACTTCCCCTATTACTTCTTATGATGGATTTAAATATTACATTATATTTGTTGATCACTTCACCAAATACATTTGGATTTATCCACTCAAAAATAAATCTGATTATCTTCATACTTTTATTCATTTTCAACGCCTCGTTGAGAATTATTTCCAAACCAAAATTAAACAATTGTTTTCAGACAATGGCGGTGAATATATCAAACTTTCCACTCACCTCCAATCATGTGGTATCTCGCACCTCACCTCTCCACCTCACACACCCGAGCACAACGGCTATGCCGAACGACGTCATCGTCATATTGTCGAAACGGGCCTTTCGTTGCTCTCACATGCAAAAATGCCCACAACATTCTGGCCTCTTGCATTCACCACTGCCACTTACCTCATTAACCGCCTCCCTACAACAACTTTACAAAATGATTCTCCCTTCTTTCGCTTATTCAACATCCTTCCTAATTATTCTAAACTTCGTTGCTTTGGGTGTCTATCCTACCCTTGGCTACGTCCCTATTCCACCCACAAACTACAACCTCGATCCAAACCTTGCATATTTGTTGAATATTCTTCCACTCAAAGTGCCTACCACCTTCTTGATCCTACCACTTCTAAAATATACACTTCACGCCATGTTCATTTTGTAGAAAATGAATTTCCCTACGAATCTTTAACAAATCAACCTACTTCTCCTTCTCCCACTCCAGATACTTGGCTTCCCCTCACTGTTCAATTTCTGAATCTTTCCCCTCCTCACGCTGCCTCACCAGCGTCTCCCCCCACCTCTGCACCCACTCAAAATTCCCCTCCCCTCATTACCTATCAGCGCCGCCCTCGTCAACCTCCTGCTTCACCTGCATCTTCCCCTTCTCCACCTCTTAATCACACTCTAGCTCCACCGAATCTACGCCCACACATCAAACCTAACCCCAAATATCACAACTCTGATTATGTTCTCTATCATTCCACTACTCCCCCTCTCACAGAACCTTCAACCATTACTCAAGCCCTCAAAAGCCCATTCTGGCGAAAAGCCATGCATGAAGAGCATGCAGCCCTCCTTCGCAACAACACATGGTCCCTCGTCCCACCAGACTCTGCCCCAAATATCGTTGGTTCGAAATGGGTTTTTCGAACAAAATACAAGCCGGACGGTTCAGTTGATCGCCTAAAAGCGCGCCTAGTTGCTAAAGGCTTCACTCAACGTCCGGGACTTGATTATCGCGAAACCTTTAGTCCTGTCGTCAAACCCGCAACTCTCCGACTCATTCTTTCTCTTGCCACCTCCCACGGATGGTCTCTTCGTCAACTCGACATCAATAACGCCTTTCTTCAAGGTACCTTGACTAAAGCCGTTTACATGTCTGAGCCTCCGGGTTTTATCGATCCCTCTTTTCCCTCCCATGTATGCAAACTTCACAAAGCTATTTACGGTCTCCGCCAAGCATCTCGTGCTTGGTATGAAGAACTCAAATCCTATCTTCTCTCGGTCCAATTCCACCCAACCATTTCTGATTCTTCCCTTTTCGTAAACACAACCTCTTCACCCATCTACCTTCTCGTCTACGTTGATGACATTATCATCACCGATCCAAACTCTTCGCTCATTAATACCTTCATCACCTCCCTATCTAATCGGTTTTCACTAAAAGACTTGGGTCCTCTCACGTACTTTCTTGGTGTTGAGGTTATTCCTCATCCCACCGGCATCTTACTTTCGCAATCAAAATACATTCTCGATCTTCTCAATCGGGCTAACATGAGTGATTGCAAGCCTGCAACCACCCCTATGGCTTCTTCTGATTTACTACACCCTACTGATGGCACACCATTATCATCACCAACAGATTATCGAGCATTTGTAGGAACACTTCAGTACCTTTCTTTCACAAGACCGGATGTTGCCTTCACTGTCAACAAATTGTCCCAGTTCATGCACTCCCCAACTGATAAACATTGGATTGCCCTTAAACGATTGCTTCATTATTTGCATGGTACAATGCATCGTGGACTTTTATTAAAGAAAAATTCTCCTCTTCATCTCCATGCGTTTACTGATGCTGATTGGGCAGGTGATAAACACACCTATCGTAGTACAACTGGATATATTATCTATCTTGGTTCTAATCCAATTTCATGGAGCTCCAAACGCCAATCAACACTAGCTCGTTCCTCAACAGAAGTTGAGTTTCGTGCAGTTGCTTCCGCTACTATTGAGTTACAATGGATTATGTCCCTCTTATCTGAACTTGGCCACACATCCAGAGTCACTCCAACTGTTTTCTGTGACAACTTGAGTGCCACTCATTACTCTGCCAACCCCATTTTCCACTCACGCATGAAACATCTAGCGTTGGATTTCCATTTTGTCCGCGAAAAAGTTCAACATGGTCATATACGGGTCACCCATATCTCTGGTGATGATCAACTTGCAGACCTTTTAACTAAACCGTTGATGAAGTCACGCCATCATGATCTTACAAACGAGATTGGTCTTCTCCAACGATCGTCCATCTTGCGGGGGCATATTAACGATAACACAAATTTATTAATTTAAATATTTTGATTTATGTAGATAAATTGTATAGAAGCTAGATCCTATATTATAGCTTTCGGTTCCCATTATGTAGCACCTGTATCTACTATTTATTCATTATCAATTCAATAGATAAAAATCATTCGGAAATAATAGAAAATTCATTGGATTGGAAACAGAATGTCTGTTTAGAGCCAAGGATGGACTATGAACAGTAGGAATAGGATTATGAGAACTAGTTGGAATGGAAACAGGAGCTATATTATGATTCATGGGTGAATTTTGGACAGTAGGAATAGGATTATGAGAACTAGTTGGAATGGAAACAGGAGCTATATTATGATTCATGGGCGGATTTTGGACACTGGGAATTGAACCATAAGCTTGATCATGGGTATGAATGAATGGAATTGAATGACTATCAGGAACAGAAGCAAAGGGAGCATTGTTAGCCATGTTGGAATTATGCACTCCATTCCATCCTGTTGGAACTAGTTCTTGAAAACTTTCAGCCTCGGAAATGGAATGCGCGCATTGGACATGAAGGTCGAATTCACAGTCAGCACAGGAATAGGAGAAGCCGGTTCCCATGATTTGACAGGAATTGCAGTAAAAGGAATTAGAGGGATAAGTTGGGTAAGGAACCAAAGTGAGTGGATGAGAAGGGTGTGATGGGTGTTTCAAGGACTGTGGGGCCCGAAAGCATTGCTCGTGCAGGAAAAAGTTGCATTGCCAGCAAACGTATACGGTTCGGTTGGCAGAAGCATTGCAACCGGAGCACGAGACGTCGATGCCTTCGGGCATTTGATGCATGTCTAGATTGTGCATGTGGCTGAAATGTTAGTGCCCTTGATCCATCTTGCTTTGGTTTACTGAGTCTGTTTCTAGGGGCAATGGGAATGTGAGCATGAAGATAAATAGATCAAAGTAGTTGTTGTGCAAGTAGACATGGAATTGGCCAAAATGCCAACTATTTTTCCTAAATATTCTTTTATTATTATCTAGAAGTTGACTTTGAATTCTAATAAAGTAATGTTTATTGTACTACATGAATGTGTGTATGCACATGCTGTGAAAACACAAATTACAGATGAGTCATATTAGGATTATATTATATGGGTATAACATGTGTTATGCTAAAAAAATAAAATAAATGATAATTTAAGTATTATATCTTATTTATGTATTAGATTTTTTATTTTTTTGTAGTAGATTTTTTTGTTTTGTACTATTTGTTCTTTTTTTTGTACTGTTTTTTTGTACCGGACATTTTTATTTTTTGTACTGATTTTTTTATTTTTTTACTGGATTTTTATTGTACTGGATTTTTGTTTGTTTTACTAAATTTTGTTTTTTGTACACAATTTCTATTTTTATGCTTTTATCATGTCAGCTATCAAATTCTTATTTGTTTCTACTCTTTTTAGACAAAAAAAAAAAACACTTTCTATTATATCCAACCCCTAAATAACTATACATATTGAGCTTAATATTCATTTTGTTCAAGAACAAGTTTGGCAGGCCAGATTCAAATATTTCATATATGTCTGGCAAAATGAGCAGATTGGGTTGTATTGGGTAACGTGTCAGAACGGGTGCGGGTCTAGATGAGTTTTAAGAAAAATTAATTTTGGTCTAAATGAGCCGCTTAGAAAAAATATCAATATATCTCATGTTAAATGATTTGTAATGAAACAGATAATTTATTTGAATATTTTTAATGATTTTATCTTAAAAATATATTATTAATCATTTCTTAGTTGCTTGAATTGATTGGATTCACATAATTTTTAAGTTACTCATCTCAACTCATTATGTGTCATACTATTACCGATTTCAACCCAAAATACAATAATTTTTACCCAAATCTACCCATTTTTTCTTACTATGGGTCAAGATTACCATGTCTATTTTCATGTAACATCCGAGTACCAAATTGCCAACATCTTCACTAAAAGCGTAAAAGACTACCATGCATACTCATTGAAGACTTTCGATCCATTCTCAGCATTTGGTCTTCTCCTGATTCAGCTAAAAGGGTACAATAGGAATAATTATCATGTATAATTTTTGTCCCACATAACGTGAATCTATTGTTGTGTATTACATCAAATGTTTTAAAAACCGGTATTTTAGGTGTACCGGATTTGTCTCAAAAATGGTTCAACCAGACACGCTAATAAACCATAGAATTATATAGAAATACAACTTATACTCAAATAAGTTTCCAAAAGATATACAAATTCATCCAAAAAATTTCGTACTCAAATTCATTCAAAACAATCTAAAAGTACTCAAATTCTAATAAAATTGTTTTAAATAAAAGTGCATAATAGGATTATGAGATTGACGTGTTAAACGCATCAAGTTCACGATCACTTAGAAGCAGAAAATCGCTCAAAAGCCGAAATTTTGTGTTTTTTTGAAACTGAAAATACCGGTGAAACCGGATTAAACCGCCGGCACGATCGATCGAAGGAATACATAATACCGGAGGGTTTCGTACCGGATTAGTAAGCGGCAGGCGATTGAACGGTTCGAACTGGTTTTCAAACATTGATCTCATTTATATAGTCTTCTCATAAAGGGGGCCTAGAAGGATGCTCAGATTTGGGATGTAATTTCTTGAATAGTTAAGAATTCCCAGAAATGATCTGAGCCCCTTCTTTGTCTTTAGGCTTTCTTCATTGAAGTCACATATCTTCTCTATGATATGTGGTTGGAGCTTTATTTTACTATTTCCAATTATTGCACCCAGAAATTCAACTTCATTGGTGGTCACCTTCATTTTGGTTGGCGAGAGTACCAAACCATTTTTTTGCATATTTCTAGCATCCTTTTTACATAAAGTGGCATGGATTAATTAAGTGAAAGTAATAAGTACAAAGTATAAAACTTATTAAACAAAGGTTTGATGAACGAATATGCTATAAGATATTCGAATATTCTTCCGGTAGTGGCTGTCACACTGATTGCCACTTTGTTTAGTGGGTAATAATTCACATATTACTTTAGTGGTGGGGCTACAATTTTGACAAAGGAACGGCTGTCGGGCAGTGATAAGGTGGGACCGGTTTGTCGTATCGAGAAAATCGATCCGCGAATATCGTCCTTTCCCATTTGAAGGCCCTGTTGCTTGAGTTATTTCGTCTTATGACATCATTATGTTCGTCATCTTCTAGAAACTGGATCTTGTTGGTCTTCATGACGAACATTTCTTTCATCTTAGATTGGGTCTCGGCGCAATTCGTTGCATAAGGCCTCAAATTCATTGAGTAGTTTTCGGGCCTTCTTGTTTTGTTCTCTAACCATTGGCCATTTTTCACCCCAGTAATTGTCGTGGGCAGATTTTGACATACAGACTTGGGCTTTGCAGTCCAGAATTGCTTGGATATCTCGTATGGCAATAACAGCTCTTTTTGCGGACTGAGCTTCAATTTGGGCTGCAAATTCTGAATACAAGCTTCCCTCCTCCATTCGTATGGGTGTAGTGTTGGCCTTGATTTGGTAGTGCCTGTATAGTGAACCTGGTTCTGTAACTGAGAAATCTCGATTAAATAATTTTGGCATAATTGAGAAATCAGGGTTATTTGATCCGAGCCATGGTTCTCTTTCTTTAAATTGGCATCTTCTTAAACTTCCTTCATAAGATTCATCCCTTTGTTGATTATCATCTGCATTTCATCGGTACATTCTGCAAAACAAAAGTTTATTAGCCTGGAAAGGGCATCTGCAAGGATGTTTTGTTTGCCATCAGTGTGTTCTATGTTTATCTGAACACCAGTTCCTGTGATTATATCAGAGAACCTCATCCATGTGACTCTGGTAGTTTTGTTACTACTGGTTTTGTTGTAGAAACTGATTATCGCTTGACAATCTGTTCTTAAAGTTATTTCCTTTTTATCTAAGTAGTAAATTTTAGTTTCTCCAGAATATTGATGCAAGCGTTTATTTCAGCGTCAATTGTAGACTGGATGGCCTTGAATTTTCCACTTGCATAGGCACATACTTTTCTGTGCTTTTCTGATCAAATTTCTTCTTTTTCCATTTACATATGCCTCTCCATCCTTCCATGCAACCATCAGTTTCGATTACAATGTAGGCGTCTTCTGGGGGGTATTTCCAAATTAGGGAGGTTCTGAATCTTTTCCTTTATCTTTCTAATTATTTCATAATCAGAGGCCTTTAACCTTTTATCACCATGTGGACTTGTCTTCTCATAAAAGGGGCCTAGAAGGATGCTCAGATTTGGGATGTAATTTCTTGAATAGTTAAGAATTCCCAGAAATGATCTGAGCCCCGTCTTTGTCTTTAGGTTTTCTTCATTGAAGTCACATATCTTCTTTATGATATGTGGTTGGAGCTTTATTTTACTATTTCCAATTATTGCACCCAGAAATTCAACTTCATTGGTGGCCACTTTCATTTTGGTTGGCGAGAGTACCAAACCATTTTTTTTTCATATTTCTAGCATCCTTTTTAAGTGATTTTTGTGGCTTTTCTCATCTTTTGAGTATACAAGAATGTCATCTATGTATACAGCTATGAAGTCTTCAGTTCCTTCAAAACACTTGTCCATTTTTCTTTGGAACACGGCTGGAGCATTTTTTAATCCGAATGGCATGACAAGCCATTCATACAGACCTCCAGGTACCAGGAATGTTGTCCATTCTATGGATTCTTTTGCCATTGCTACTTGATGGAATCCAGACTTTAGATCGAATTTTGAGAAGATCTTTGCATTCCCTATTCTTTGAAGTAATGTATTGATACCTGGTAAAGAGTATTGGTCTTTGTATGTGTTGTCATTGAGAGACTTATAGTTGAAGACCATTCTTTCTTTTCCTCTGAGTTCCTTCTTTGTGACAGGATCTATGGAGGTTCCTGAGTTTACGATCATAGCCATTGTCCTGTGTCTGCTTTTGCTTGGCCTTATGACCCCTAATTTCAAAAGAGCACTTATGTGTCTTCTGAATGTTTCCTCCATGACATGTGTCACGTGCTTCAATGGTTTATCTTGGATTGTTACATCTGGATTTATGATCTCCAGTTTGCATAACTCCTTGTTTTCCTTCCAATGCTTGAGGGGATCTTCACCTATGAACCCTTGGTCTTGTAATTCAGATAGAAATGGCTTGAATTCTCTTCCTAATTTTTCAGCGTCCTCCTTTGTAAAAAGGGTTTCACTTTGTATTTCTTGGTAGAAGTCTTCATCAAGCTCTAATTCTTCTATTGTTGTTTCTAGAACTTCCGTTGTGGGGATTGTTTTGAGTTTAGTAACCTTTTTGTAAAGGGTTACCTCATCTCCTTCAATCCGGATCCCTCCATTCATAGATCTTGTGAAGTTTGTTCCTATCAGCATATCAATTCTGTCTCCTGTTCTCATTTCAAATGCGTAAATAAGGGGGATTCGGAATTTGCTTCCTTGGATCCAAAATTTTCCGCCTTTTATTTGTAAGCCCCAAAACCCACCAATACATGATACTTGCTTTTAAACGACAAATCAAAATAGGTCCCAGATTTTTCAAACCAACAAATGTAATTAACACCTTAAACACCCCACTTACAAGGACTTTACAAAATAATTGATGTTAATTAAACATTCATCAACCAAAAACTACATTAGAGTTGTTCACAAAAACCCTTGTTTTAAACAACATAATATAAACCCCAAAAGACGTTTGATCCGATTCCTTGCGTAGCAATCCGATTAACCTCTTTCACCCGTTCCGTTGACCTAAAAACACCATAATTAAGTCACCGTTAGTTCGTTAGAACTAAATAAGATCACCATGCCCACCCACCCGAGCTTACATGACCAAAATAGTCAATTTTGGTCATATTCAGCACCTGGCGTATTGGTTGGCGTATTTGGAGGCGTATCACATAAAATTTGTGAGATTGGCGTATCCACTCTGCACAGCCAATTTTTCTGTTTTACACTATCTCGACCCATTCCACTCGATTCCGACCATTCCAATACCCCCATAAACAATATATAACACCATATAATCATATTGAACACCTTAATTCACCAATTTATAACCATTATGGTCATAATATCAAACGATTTACTAAAGGGTCGTTTGCACCCAAAACTCCATTGAAATCTTTTTCCACAAGATTTCTCAAGTTAAGTAAGCCACACCACTTGTGTTTTACAAACTTGATTACACCCAACAAAGGATATTCACACACCATGTGAATAATCCAATGTCATGATCACACCACTTGTGATTCAAAACACCAAGATTAAGTCAATTTCAACTATAAGTTCACACACCTTGTGAACTATTTGCATACAACCACCACACATACAAATAAACACTAAGTCAATCATAGACTAGCATTAGAACACCATATCAACAATAATCAAGCAACATATATCACCTATTGCTCATTATTGTCTAACAACAAGATCATAATCACCAACTCACCCAAAAGTCAAATCTTTCACTATAACATTCATGCATGCATAACACCATTACACATAACAAGTGAAAGATTTTGGGTGACTTACCTTGATCCAACGCGCTATCCTCTATAACCAATTCTTTCCCGGGTCATTTGGTGCCACTTACACTTTCACTATCAATTCCTATTATCACAACTAATAGGTTTAATATAAAGTTTGACTACAATTAGTCAAATACACCCATTCACCCCAATGTCACCATTTTAACTTAATTACTTCCAATTGACCCTTAACCATATCAATTCACCTTTGTTAAGTTTATACACCCACCTATTTCATATCACCATAGGTTTTAAACTAATTTTTAAGTTAATTACCCTACCTGGCATTTCATCAAACACCATGTATGCACAATTTCTTCTCTTGATGATCATTCATCATTAACACATCTATGTAACTCCATTATTTTGTTTAAAAATGATCAATCTCAACATTTTCACCACCAACTACAACAATATAGTGATAATCATCCAATCCCCACCTTTAAACACTAATTTTAAACACCACATTCATAAACTCCATGAAAACCCCAATCCCCCATTATCATAACATATCAATTATGAAGGAGAAACAATCAAAAGTTGTTCCTACTTGATTATCAACATCATTAACAACATTTGACACCCTCAAAACACCAAATTTGAGAGTTTTACCCATCAAACCCACACCCCCAATGGTGACCCACGAAATTTACACCCTAATCACCCAAAAATCTTACCTAGATGTAGTTTGATGCAAGAAAAACTCTAATTCAAGCTTGCATTCAAGATCAGATCATGAATAGATCACCAATTTGATCACTCTTGGGATTTTCTTGGTTTCTCTCCTTGGTCTCTCTTCTGCATGTCGACACCCATCAGATAATTGGTCTTATGACCAATTTTGACCAGCCCCAAAGTCATATAACCCCTTTTTAATTTAAGTTTCAGCTATTTGCACTTCTAACCCCTCAATTACAAGTTAAAACTAACTAACTTATGACTAACTTAGTTAGATTAGTTAACACCACCATATGGTTATATTTTAAATCAAATATTTATTAAAACTCCCACCAAATAATATTTAAGATAATTAAATTATACAAACACCCTTTAATTAAATAAACACAATCATATACCAATTATGTTTTATTTATAATATTTCACAAAAATGGGTTGTTACATTATTTTTGAATATGCAGGTTGCCTGGAGTTTATCCCATTAAAGAAAACTGTATTGTTGATCTTTTCAAGAGCTTCCTTCGGGACTGATGATAGGTTAACGCAACAGGATGTGGCTCCTATGTCAATTATGGCTCTTATGGTAAAAGATCTGATGTTGGGGATATCAAATTCAACTTCTACATTGTAGAGCTGGTTATTGATAACCTTTCTCACTTTAGTTCTTTCATTTTTCATTACAGTATGGACCTCATCTTCAATAGCCGCATTAATATGTCCTCCACGATTATTTTCTAAGGCTTCAAGACTTGATCTAAGCTCGCTTACTGTTTTTATAAGCTCGTCCCTTTCTTCGTTCCATTGTCTCTTCAACTCTTCATTAGTTTTAAGGACAATTGTGACATCATTTATGAGAGACTCATTTTCTTGTTCAGTAGTTTTGACCTTTTCTTTAAGCTTGCTTATCTCTCTTTCATATTCTTCGTCCTTGATTTTTCTTTCAACATACTCCTTAGCTTGGTCTCTAATAGATTGTTCCCATTCTTTATTTTACTGGGTTACTAATTCTATTAGGATATTTGTGGGAGTATTGTTGAGCTCAGGATCTTTCCTTTTCACATTGACCCTTTTCTTGAGGTGATGTAGTGCACAGGCAATTAGTTTGCATTCAGGGCAATGAAGCCTGGACATTTCAGTGGTTGCTATTCCGCAATAGTGGTAGAAGGCATAGCTTGTGACTTCATTTTCTTGCCACTTATGATCACAGTTCTGACTTGCCTCTGGCTGGCTTATGTTAGGTTTCCATGATCCTGCTTCTTTGACTCTTCTTTTTATATCTTCAATATCTTCTGGTTTGAACATGAAGCAATATTCCTCTTGGATAGTGAATGCATTTTCATCAACTGGTGACTCTTCGATCATGTATCCTATATTGAGTTCTGTAGCACCTCCTATAGAGGAGAGTTCAAAAAAAAAATTTCTCACTTTGAGAAACTAAGTAAACTCTTACTAAACAATCAATTTTTTCGAAGAAAAAAAATTCATGATTTTTTATTATTAGCTTAGAAATGTAATAAACAAAAAAACTTTTTAATAAAAATATGCAGATCACAAAGTTACGTATATGTAACTTATAAAATTACATATATGTGACTCATATATGTGGTTTACAAGTTACATATATTTAATCAATGAGTTACATATATGTAATAACATGAGTTAGATATATTTTTTTTAATTTTTTTCTTTTTGTTAACAAATCTAACCTTATAATAAACAAAATGTAAAACTAAAAATGAAATTGATTGATAATAATTGTGATTGATTTTTTAAGTTTTTTTCAAAATAAAGGTTTTCATTAGAACCTTTCCATATATATATTGGAATGAAATCATAGGAGATCTTGGCAGCTTCATGTGATTGGTGCATGGTGAGGTTGTGCGCATGGGTATAATGCTTGTACCCGGCATCCAACTCTTTCTTTATTTTGTACGTTGTTATTATCATTATTGTTCAAACGATGAGAAACAATAGAAGTTAAAGTCAACTCTTTCAAGTGGCTATAGTTTAAGGATTGCAATGGTAGCATAATCGGACTTGGTCAACCAGTAAAATGTCATATTGTCAACTCTTTTATATATCTTGAGAGCCACCAGTTGTCCAGTTGATTTAATGATAAAAGGATAATATATATTGATTTTTCGATATGCATTTTTTTAACATCGCACCTCGTGATACCTTACAACTAAATAAACTTCTTAAGTCTGTCTTAAAAGATATGTGATGACTTGGATTTAAAGTAGGAACTCTCAAAACAAAATTAAGAAGCTAATCATAATGCCAAAAACCCTTTACTTGACTTACGGTACCCAAGCCTAATGAAGTTGAAATTTTGATTTTTGGTGCATACATAATGTTTCATTGACTAGATCACTATAGTTTAAAAGACTATCGTTTACATGGATTCAAACCAAACCATTAACATTTCCAAAGAAAATTAATAAATTACAGGTAACTCAAGGTTAGTTTAATTAGCAGTGAGTTCCAAGAAAATTACTTTGTTTAATTTTTTTTGAACGGGTTGTTACAATGACACACAAGAAAAGATTTCGACCGTTCACTCGGATTTGACGCTCTGTACGCCCAGGCCTATCTTATGAGGAACCACACAACTGAGTAAGCCTAACCTTGTCTCAGCAAATTGCTTCAGCCTGTATTCATATTTTGAGCCCAAAACCTCTCATAGAGAAGTCAAAACCTCAAAGGGGTATCATTATGCTACAAGCCCTTTGGTTTACTTTATTTAATAACTATATTATATCTCGTGTATTACACGGATTTAATATAAAATAGTAAATAGTTAATAATAGATTTAAGAAATTATAAAATTATTAATTTACATATTGATAAGTACTTTAACTAATAAAATAATAATTAAAAACTTAAATAACTAAAAAAATAATTGATGATCTTCTTGATTTGTAAAAATTGATATCATTGAACTAATTAACATGAAAACTTCAGTTCATATCATGTCAAAATCTAATTTTTGTAAATGAAGAATATAAGTTATAATTTATGTAATTATTAAGGTTGAATGAGCTAATTTGAAAATATTATAATATAAAGGACAAAAAATGTAACTTTTCTAACAATTGTATTACTTTGGTTTTTAGAAAATTAATAAACATCATTTATATAATAAATATCACATTTTTTAAAACTCTGATTTATATTAATGAATGCATTGTTAGAAATTAAATAATAATTTATTTTTTCAATATATATTTTATGAATATTTCAATTATTTAATATTTTTTATAACTTATACTAACTTTTTATTATTTTATTAACCAAATCTCAATGTAGTAAACTTGTTTTCAATCTAGTAAATAATAATGGGTTGTAGTGATTGGCATAGAAATACTCTTACGGTCTTGCCCGCGCATATAGACTATAAGCCAAAAACCACAACCCACAAACAACCATTACTTTTAAAAGAGAGAAACTATTTTTAAACACAAATCCATGTTTTTTCTATAACTTAAAATTTATCTTAGACTAAATCTGCTTTGTATACGAGTTTGAACTCGGATCAAACTTATCATCAAGTGTTTGATCGGATAAAATTCAATTCGAAAATCGAAACAAATATGAAATTCGTCTATGTCAAAATGAACCGGTAAGTTTTTGATCGATCAAATTTTCTTGGATATACTGGAGATTGGAAATTGCCTCCAGCCAGTTTTCCACTTTTCTTATGTCTAAATTTGCCCCTTAGACCCTGCTATCCGGGGACGCTGCCTTCGGACCCCCGCCTGCCCACTTGAAACGTTCATTGAATCACTAAACCTTAAACAAACGTGCACCCCACACCCAACTTGTTTAATGAATTTCATGATTCACGTTGATCGATAAAATTAATCCAATTACAATAAAATATCCAACATAAATTAAAAATGCACACTAACTATATATTGTCTATCATGTTTTTCCTCGCAATAGCACTTATCCTAGCAATTTCCATTGCTTCCTCAAGCATCTCCTGATCAGTTCTTGCATCAACAACATGATCTCCACTTGTTTCATCACAAACCGGACGATTCACACAATCCAAATGAGTACCAAAATCACATTCTTTGCAGTAATAAGTCCAGTGATCTCTATGCACAACTCGATTACACACGTCACATAGGAACGTATACTCGTCTCCCATCAAAGGGCACTTGTAGCACAGCTTAAGCGCGTGTTCATGATCGTCTCGTTTAACCATTTCTTTCAACTTTGCACACTTAACATGCAGATCATGTTCACAGATTGAGCACTGATAGTTAAACCCATTACCAATATCTTTAAAACATGCATTACATGCAACCTTTCTGTTGTTTTGGTTCTTGTATGGGGATGAGGGGAAAAGGTTAAGAAGGTGGGGTGGATGAGATTTATGTTGAATCTCTTTTTCAAGATTGAAGCAAGATTCATCAAGTTGAAAGCCACAATTTTGTTCAACACATGCATAGCCTTTGCCAATTAGGGTTTGTTCACATCCTGAACAAGCTATCTTCTTTTTCCCATGTTTTATGTTCACCAAAACCAAACCATGGGGGTGGCTAAAGTGTTTGATCTCAAGATTTTGTGTCTTGTTTTGACCCGGTTCGCCATAATGAGCCGGTAGTAAACTCGGAGCACTATGTGGAACATACACAAAAGGTGTGGTTTGATGTATGGATGGACTAGTGGGAACACTAGTAAAACTTTGAGATTGATATGCATTTTGTGCACTAGTAACCGGATTTTGAGCACTAGTAGGAAACGAAAATGTTGATGCACTTTGGGCCATGTAAGAGTCTTGGGACGAGACGGTTATCGGGTATCGAACTGGAGCTGGAACCGGAATTGGGGTATGGAATGAAATGGAGGGGACATTTGGGACCATGGGACCGATTTCTTGGTTTGGATAAGACATAAGAAGTGGGTTCGGACTAGTTATCGGATGTGGTTTAATAAAGTTTGTAGCACTAGCAATGGAATAAGCACATTGGACATGAAGATCGAAATCGCATTCGGAACAAGAATAGGAGAAACCGGTTCCAACGATTTTGCATGAATTGCAATAGAATGAATTGGAAGGGTAAGTCGGGTAAGGAACCAAGGTGAGGGGATGCTGAGGGTGTGACGGGTGTTTGCGCGATCTGGTTGCCTGAAAACATTGCTCGTGTAAGTAAAAATTACATTGCCAGCAAATGTATATGGTCTTTGTGGCCAATGAGTTGCAACCGGAGCATGCTACCTCGGCTCCGTCGGGCATTTCATGGATCATTAGGTTGTGCTTGTGGCTGAAGTGCTTGAACCCAGACGCCATAGATCCTCTAGCTTTTTTGGTGGGTTTGGCGTGGGTGGGTGGGTTGGCGGCGGGGGGGAGGGGGGGGGGGGTGTTAGCTAGCTATTTTGTTCAATTGAAAGAATTTGAAAATTTATGCATTCAAATACAAGTATACAACTTGAAAATGGTGATAGGAATAGAATTGGAATATGAGGGGGACTTGGTCAAAAACTGCAGCTAATACCAGTTATATTATTTGGTTGACTTCATTTTTGGAAGTCTTGCCTTAGCTGGATTGCTGACTTTTGGACAATTATTAGAGTAAAGTCAACTTATTTGAGTTATAGTTAGGGGTGTCCATATACTAGCTCCATTTGTGGTCTACACATAACACGAAAGTAAAGTTGCACTAATTTTAATGTTATTTTACTTATTTTGTGAGAATAAAGTTAAAAACGTTGTGATGATTAACTGTAAACGATAACTTAGAATCGGGGACTCTATCGGAGCAGTCTTTCTATCCCAATTGGGATAGGGTAAGATTTATCTCTATCATTCCCTCAAGACTCTACTAAAAAGTGAGAATATACTGGGTAAATTTATTTGTTTGTTTAGAGTGTCCAATAATGTCCATAAACCAAATGAATCATCTAAACCGAACCGAAGACAATTGGTTGGTTTGGCTGGTTTTAAAACTTAATGGTTCGGTTTATGATCTGAGTATTTTAAAAATCAAGTGGTTCGGTGCGGTTTAAGGTTTGCATATGTACTAAATCGTATAAACGACACCTACCATGTACACACGTTTTTGAACTAGTTTTGCTATTGTGACAATGGTAGCATTTGGATTATGGTTTCCGATTTTTGAAATACGAAATGGAATATGGTCTTTTTATCAGTATATTAACTGTTCTCTATTTTTTTTATAAAACCGTGAAACCGTAAAATCCAACCGTCAATATCGGTTGGTTTGATTTACTCAACATACACAGTCTGTTTGATTTGTCATTTTTTGAAACCGTAGTTAGTGGTTTAGTTTAGAAATTTTGGTAAAATAACCCAAAACTCACCACGAACATCCCTAAGTTATACTAGACCCTTGCATTATGTTTTTAATTTTTGCAACAACTCATTTAGTGTTAATACAGATGAAATCAAATAATCAATTATATAAAAACAATAAATAAAATACTAAAATCAATTATATCAATATTAAATCAAGTATATTATAAATTGACTTATTCTACACACATTAAATAACTAAAATATTAAATTATGAAAGAATGAAACAAAAAGTAAGCGATTGGATTAAAAAGTGTTAAATTTTAAATTTTGTGATTACAAAATTATGAAATACGATGATAAAAGTTATATATTTAGTTTGTACAATTTATATAACTAAATATGTTTATATACTTATTTTATTATAGTTAGTAAATTGTTGAGATAGTCTCTGTAGTTTGTTACTATTTCACTCTTCCTATCTAGGTTTCGTAGGTCCCAAATTTTAATAATTTATAACACATATAATCCTTATTTTACCAAATTATCTTCACATATTTGACTAAATTATCCTCACATAATAAATATATTTGTTACAGATATTTAAAGTTTAGAATAATGTTTTATGATTATAAAATTATGACAGACCCTTAACATAAAAGATAATCATCATATGTTTTGAGCTTTTAAGCAGGAGTAGGAGTATGAGTGCGCGTTGGGCTAAACCCAAACCGGACCACCCAAATACCCAATACTTGATCGGAGTTAATTCGTTAAGTTGTGAAATAACACTCATGAACCGATTACCGACCCATAATATGTTTTACTGGTCTAGGGTTAAATTGGTTGGCCGAATAAGTTTAATTAACTTGTCGGGTTAGACTATTTATTCTTTAAACCAATTCAAGTATAAATTTTAAATTTTAAATTTTCACATTTCAAACTAATTCATATATCTTCAATAAACAACCATATGACTATATAAACAACATTATTTTGTCTAATAATGTTAAAAAGTATTTTTAAAACCTTTGAAACCGGCTCAAACGAGCTCCAATTGAACTCATTTTGACGATATTGGAATCGTCTTATCGAACTTTACAATATTAGATTTTAGGTTTTAAATTTAAAATTTAACTTAAGAGTATAGGTTTTAAGTCTTATTTTTAGCCTTTAGGTTTTATCTATAGCACATAAGGTTTGTTATAAAGTTTAGGTTTTATTATTATAGTTTAGGGTTTAAGGTCGAGGTTTGTTGTTTGGGGCTCGACATGTCGGTCCTAATGATGTGAAAATAAGTTCAATCGGAGTTTGTTTAGGTCGGTTTTCGAATTTTTAAAAATCATTTTTAGTTTTCTTAGACAAAATGACCTTTTTAATATAGCATTTCCACACACACACACACAGCCAAGAAAACCCGTGTATTACACGTGTTGAATAATAAAAAATATATTTTATTAACATTAAGTAATAATAAATATTTAATAATTATAAAATTATATTTAGGATTAGATATAATCGAATTAGTTTATTGTTTATTAAATTTTAATAAATAAGTAAATTATTGGAATATGAAAAATTATATTTTTAAATATTTAATTATATAATCTAATTACTAAAAACTAATATTATTTAGTAGGAGAGAGAGGCGAGAAAAAACATTTTCAGATTTAACCATAATGCGCCACGTGTCTCCTATAAATACTCATTTATTAGAGTAGGTAGATATATATATATATATATATATATATATATATATATATATATATATTATATATATATATATATATATCATGATCAAAACTAAAACCATAAAATATATATGCAAACAGTCATATAACAACCATATTGTATGCATATATACGAATTATAGCTTGTTTAAATAACAGCCATTAAAACAATGTGTGTGCTCATAATTTCTTTATAGTGAAAATATATAATACGAACACATGCAAATAATGAACATGGGCCAAAATCACCTGTACGAAACTTTGCTAATGAAAACAAAATAAATTAATCAACGATAAAAAATAAAAATAAAAAGAGAGAAATGTGATTTTAGTTCAGTTTCTATGACTTGCTATCCGATTTGCGCCGGGACCCATCTACAACCGAAAGTTAACCATATAAGACCGTGGGGTGTGCCACATGAGTGGGCGTGGTTGGGGCGTGGAGGGGCGTGGCACACCGCCCCCCCTAGAGGCGTGAGAGGGGCGTGGAGTGAGTGGCGTGACTGGAACAACGGCGTGGGTGGGTGGGTTGGGTTGGATCATTCGACCGTTGGCATAAAAAAAAAAAATTTAAATAAAACCTATATATAAAATCATCACACACTCTAATATTCACATCTCACTCTCTAAAATCTTCACATCTCACAAAAAAAAATCAAACAAAAAATCAGTATTTTTATAAAAATGGAGTTTCTACGGGAGGATGACGATTTTAGCGAAGGAGAAGATTTTTTAATCGAAGCCGCACAACTTACTCTCGACATCATCAGACAACAAGTTGAAAGACCTGTTCTAACTAGAAGAGCACGAATTAATCGAGATCGTCTTGGAGCTCACGAACGTCTTGTTGAAGATTATTTTTCAGAAAATCCGAAATACCCCGAACATTTATTTCGGCGTCGGTTTCGTATGAGTCGAAATCTTTTTTCACGAGTGCGTAATGATTTGGAACAAAACTATGATTTTTTCCAACAACGGTGCGACGGAAGAGGAAAGATCGGATTTTTTCCAATACGGCAACTAGCCTACGGCACTAGCAACGATTCTTTTGATGAGTATTTACAGATGTCTGAGCGAATGGGGCGGGAATGTGTTTATAAATTTTGTAAAGGCGTAATTAGATTGTACGCGAAAAAATACTTGAGGAAACCAAATTCATATGACATCCAACAGATTTACACGTTTCATGAAGAGGTTCATGGTTTACCCGGTATGTTAGGTAGTCTCGACTGCACCCATTGGGAATGGGACAATTGTCCAACAGCATGGCGAGGTCAATTCCAACGAGGCGACCATCCAAGACAAACTTTTATGCTAGAAGCTGTTGCGTCTCAAGATCTTTGGATATGGCATGCCTTCTTTGGTGCATCGGGATCGAACAATGATATAAATGTTCTAGATCAGTCGCCGATTTACAACGATCTTATTGAAGGCAAGGCACCCGGTCAGCAGTTTATTTGCAACGACACAACATACAAATACGGGTATTATTTAGTCGATGGTATTTATCCACAATGGGCTACTTTCGTGAAATCGTTTACATCACGACAAACTGAAGATGAAAAACGTCTGTATTTCCAGAATCGTCAAGAGGGTGCAAGAAAGGATATTGAACGAGCATTCGGAGTTTTAAAGAAAAAGTGACACATGATTCAACACCCTGCTAGAGCATGGAAGCCAAGTCGTATCCGAAACGCGTTATACGCATGTGTGATACTACACAACATGATAATTGAAGACAACGGTCGAGCGATATGTGAATTTTATGAAGAAGACGATCCGAATTTGTTGGAGCATGTGGAGATCAACGAGGAAGAAAAACAAGCAAACCGTCGAATGCTTCGCAACGAGGATACACATGCGAACCTCAAAGCCGATTTGATTGAACATTTATGGAAAAATCGTTTTTATTAGTTTGTAATATTTTTAATAATTTTTTTTATTAATTTGTAATTTTTTTATTAATTTTTTTTATTAGTTTGTATTTTTTTATTAATTTTTTATTAGTTTCTAATTTTTTTTATTAATTTGTAATTTGTTTTTATTAATTATATCTCAATTTAAATTAAAAAGGAATGATGACGTGGAGTGAGTGGGTAATGGGGCATTTCCACCAAAATGGTGGGGTGAGTGGTTGTGGTGAGTGCTTATGTGACGCCTACGTGGAGTGAGTGGGTCATGTGACACACCCAATAGTCTAATAGTTAACCGTGTTGTAACGGGTTGGTTGGGTTTTTCTAGTTTAATCGGTTTGACCAAGTCTTATGCACCCCCTTAATTACGTAGTAGACATGTGTATTATTTTATATCTAGTGATCGAAAAATGTAACGTACTCTTTACTTTCCAACTTATGATTTTTTTTATTCATTAGCGTAAATTGTCGAGATAGTCTATTTGATATTCTAATCTTTCACTCTTGTTTCGTACGTTTTATAAATTACTCATATGATCTCAAACAATCTAAACATTTGAAACACTTAGAGCCCCTAGATTTCGCTCTTGGTCCATAGAATTCTTGCAACTTAGAGCATCACCAATAAGGAGACCTAAAAACATCTAAAAACATGCCTTGTCAGCTGCCACATCAGAAAAGCACTCATTCTTCATAATCTTTAAAAACCTTCCCAATAAAGAAACCCAAAAACATCTAAAAACATTACCACATCATCAACACATTTTACCTTTTACATATATATATATATATAGAGAGAGAGAGAGATATAGAGAGAGAGAAAGTTCTTGTGGCCCCACCAAGCCATTCTTGGGGTGTTTTTGTGGATGAACACCCAACCCAAGAATATGTAACTTCAATAGGGCATTCTTCAAAAACCAGCCACGTGGGCACTAAGAATCTTCAAGAATGGCCCATTGGAGATGCTCTTAAAGAGTATATATGTTACAAATATTATAAAACATAAAAACAAAAGTATATACTAACAAAACAGGGATAATCTCGGTAATTTACTCTTTTCATGATACACCATCTTTTTTTTTGAACGGCAATTTGGATCACTGACGGATCATAGACACCCCCGATCATATCCACACTCGATAGGAGAAAACCCACCATAGGTGAGAGAAAACCCTCTAGCCCAGCATGGAACCCCTATTTTGTCCATGCCAGAACTTGAACCGGTGACCTCCCCAATATTGAAGTCACAGGGGTATCTTCCCTCAACCATTTGAGCTAAGGATCATTGGTCATGATACACTATCTAATAGGGATGAGATCGGTATTGTACCAGTACCGTATGTACCGGTACCGATACCAAAAGTACGAGACTACGAGTACCGAATTTTCGAAAAAGTGGGCTCCGAATACCATACCGAATTGATAGGTACGATACCGGTATTTATCACAAAATAATCATCTAAAATTACAGGTACCGGTACCGGTACCGAAATTATGGAATATTGGGTACCGAATACCGTATCGAATCTATGAGTTCGGTACCAGTTTAGTAAGACACTGGTTTGATTTTGGTACTTGATACTAAATGCTCATCCCTACCTTCTAACAAAATCTTCTTTTGATTTTATATATATTATAAAACCATCTATCAAATAGAAAGTTTGTGGAGAATGAGGTACAAGTAGTGTAAAAAGTTGCTTCATTCTTTAATTATCTTGCTTCTATTAAAAAGATACGCTAAATCTAAAACCGATAATTAAATCTTTTCAATGGATTGTATATCCATCAATAATCAAACTGCTACTAATTTCAACTCAAGATTTATAGTCTAATTGTTACTTTTTTTCAATGTTTTGAAAACCGGACCGGACAAACCGGCAACCGGTGGGTGAATTGAACCGGTCCTGTTAGAGGGTTCTGGGTCGTTTTGGATGAATCGGCCGATTGAACCGGTGGTCAGACCGGTGATTGAACCGGTTTTTTTTTGTTTTTGTTTTATTTATTTATATATATATATATATATATTTATAAAATCATCCGGTTCTTTAATCCGGTTTAACCGGTCAGACCTCTGACCGGTTCGATGTCCGGTCCGGTTCTGAAATCATTGCTTTTTTTCAATGTTTTCACACATGTACCGGACCGGCTGGTCGAACCGGGATTCGGTACTAAGGGCGGCCGGTTATATGCTTGGAACAGTTTTTTAGGGAACCGGGCGGTCGGACCAGTTTTTTAAAAATATTTTATATTTTTTATTATATATATTTATATAACATTTATGACATCATTCGATTATTAAATCTGATCCGACCGCTGACCAGTTAAGAGATCGGTTCGATGTCCGGTCCAGTTTTAAAAACATTGTTTTTTTTACTTTTTCATAAGAGGTTGCGTTCAAATCTAGGCCAAGACATATTTTTGAGACAATATCAGAGGGTTTAATCAGTTATAAAGCTCATCATAAGATAGGATCGGGCATATGCCCAGGCATCAAATCCAACATACAATATAAACCCCGGCTTCAATGTTGGTGTTACATGCCGTTAAAAAAAAATAAAGTGTTTCATTTTATCTGGTGAAGGCATATATACAAAAGCAAGGCATATATACATGATACATCTCACACCTTAACGAAGCACAATACTCACATATCGATCCCAAGCAAAATATAATCTCCCTCAAATATTACCGACGAAATGAGGACCCAACCTGATGCCATAATTAACCACTTTAGCCATCCACACCCTCTACGGCTAACCCATTGCTCGCAAGCTCAACCATCTTGTCTATGTGCAGCTTGCAAGCAAACCACAAACACCGACGAACCACTGTATGCATGCGTGTCACCTTCATGCACCACCTTCTTCCTCCACCTCAAATGCACCCAACTTCCTCACAGAATCAACCACCCATTCCACCACCACCCTCTTTCACTCCTACCAAACCCTAATGTTGTTTTCACCTGCAACGCTTGCAGGAAACATGGTGATGGATTCTTGTACTTCTGCAATGATTGTAGTATTGGTATCCACGTGGCGTGTGCCACGTTACCTTTGTCTTTATCTCACCGGAGCCACGGTCATCGGCTCGATCTTGTGTTTTCGTCACCGTACGGGAACAATAATGCTTTTAGCTGTGATGTGTGTGGGGTGGTTGATGGAAGTAAGTGTTGGTTGTACCGGTGTGGTTCGTGTGGATTTGATGCTCATTTGTCATGTGCGGCATCGAAGGAACCGGTGTTCGCCGGAGCTGCAGGAAGAAGTAACCGCCATGAGAGTTTGTCCTTGAATCGGATCAATAATCCGAGAGGGCAAGTTTTGCCAGCCATGATGGGTTATAATCGTGAAGGTAATATGAATCATCACTTTCTCCAGACAGTGATGGGCGGCGGTGGCGGCGGTAGTCAGTTTCTGCAAGCAATCATGGGAGGTGGCGGTGGCGGCGGCGGTGATGGTGGTGGAAGTAATGATCAGTTTCTGCAAGCAATCACCGGAGGCGGTGGTGATATGGCGCAAGCAAAATCAGATGATACATCAAATATTGGATTTGGTGGTCTGGATTTAAGTTCAGGTGTTGGAAACATGGACGATTCGAGTGGGTTAATGGGAGCTGGATTTGGAGGTTTTGACTTTTCAAATTAAGATTTAAAAGTTTTTATCTTTATAAATTCTTGTTTCAAGTAATTGTTTGTAATATTGCCGTCCAAAAAAAAGAAAGAAAGAAAGAAGTAAGTGTTTGTATTAATTAACCTAATAGTTATCTCCTTAGCTTCCATGTGGGAGGTCACGGGTTCAAATATCTCTCAAGACGAAATAGGGGTCATTGGGAGGTCAGGGGGTTTTCCGGTATGGTTTCCTCCTGGGGTGGTAGTAGGGTCTCAACGGAGATCATGGTAACTAGACCTTGGTGACGTGGCCTGGAAATCAGTGGTTCACACGTTGAGATCAAATGCCGTTATAAAAAAGTGTTTGTATTAATTAAAAAACCTCAAATTAAATGGTCAGTTTTAATCTCCTCTTGTTCGTTTTACAATTTTTTTTTCATATAAAATATTAGTATATTACACATGTTTCAAATAGAATTTAAATTTATTTCTTTTAAATAGTGTAGTATATATATATTTCTAAGGATTTCGTTAGAAAATTTAAAAAAAATTGATTTATGATTTAATCGCATTTTTACCAAATTTTATAAAATCATTAGTATTTAATAAGAGAAAAAGAAGGGAAAATCAAACTTTAATAAACCGCAAAATATAAATATTTAATATGAGATATATGCAAGAAAAACAACTTTTAGGTAGTCTAGAAATTTGAAGCGTGTCAATCAAAACTTTTATTTATTATACAGGATAAACTAGGCTAGAAGCTTGTGTATTAAATGTGATTGAATCAGTAAAATTTTAAATAATTAGTATAAGTAAAAATTTAAAAAAAGTTAAAAGAATATAATATAAGTAAAATATTCATGAAATATATATAATTTTATTACTATTTTATATGAAAACGAATAAATGTAGCATTATTTAATACACAAATTCATGTTTTTTTAAACACAAATCCACGCATATAGGCGTTAAGTCAAAAACCACAACCCACAAACCACCATTACTTTCAAAATAGAGACTATTTTTAAAAACAAATCCAATGTTTTTTTATAGCTTTATATTTGTCTTAAACTAAATCGACTTTCTCAGGATCAAACTTATCATCTAAGAGACTTTATCGGGCTAATCTCGTGAGTCGCGTCAACCCAAACCGTGTTAAAAAAATCATAATTTAGTTTATAAAAATTTTCAAGAGCAACCATGGTGCATGCTTTTTGTGGATGATATTGTGTTAGTGACAGAAACCGAATAGGACCTAAATGCGAGGCTGGAAGAGTGGAGATCGGCCTTAGAGAGTAAAGGCTTGCGCATCAGTAGGTCAAAGACCGAGTATCTGTATTGTAACCTTAGTGGTAACATCGAGGAGGAGAACCATGTAACTATTGGAGAACAGGAGGTGCCAAAAACAACAAAGTTTAAATATTTGGGATCGTACGTCCAGAATGACGGAGACATTGATTGTGATGTAGCCCACCGTGTCCAGGCAGGATGGAACAGGTGGAGAACAGCAACAAGCATCCTATGCGACAAGAGGTTTTCAGAAAAACTGAAAGACAAATTCTATAAGGTCGCAGTGAGATCGACCATGATGTACAGAACCGATTGTTGGCCACTAAAGAAGATTTAGGCAAGAAAGTTGGAGACGACAGAGATGAGAATGTTGAGATGGATGTGTAGGCACACACGGACGGACAGAATAAGGAACGAAGACATCAGGGAAAGATTGGGAATAACATGCATCTCCAACAAAGTAAGGGAAGGAAGATTGAGATGGTTTGGACACGTGAAGAGAAGAGACTTGATGACGCCTGTGCGAAGAGCAGAGAACCTCACTGTGGTGGAAGAAGAGGTTCAGAGGACGACCGAGGTTGACATGGGATGAACATATTCGTCAGGACTTGTTAGAGTTACACATTTCTGAGGACATGATCAACGATAGGGCTTCATGGAGATGTAGGATAAAAGCGAGGGAAGGCTAGATGGGTAAGACGATAAGTTAGTGGTTTTAGTTATAGGTGCCTCCTAGTCTTTGACGTTATATGTATAACATGTTTCTATGGTGGATGTGTTTGTCATTGGCTTGCGTATGTGGAGTGTGACTCTCTTTTCATTTGCATTGTTTTTGGGTGCTTTAATATCTTTATTACTCAGGTATCATGCCTTCTAGTGTGTTATACTTAGGTTGTTTAATCTCCTGTGTATCTCTATGTATCGTTTTTTGCTTGTGCATGCTTATACATTATTTCTTTTTTATCTAACTTTGTGTTCGGGGTGTGGTTGACTTGCCTTTTAGTTTCATATAAATAATAATAATAATAATAATAATAATAATAATAATAATAATAATAATAAATTATATGTAATTTTACAAATATATATTATATACACACATCAATATCAATAATTTAATATGAGACTTCAAATAATTTTAAAAAATTTACTTAAATATACTAAAAAAGTACTTTAAAGTACAAACTTAAACATTGAGTTCAAAGTTTAGAGATAAATTTCGATGTTAACTGTCTCGATTCGATGTTTCAGAGACATATTAAAGATTTTTTGTTGAGAATTGTCTAAATAATTATGAAATTGGTCCCCTTTTACTATAAAAAAGTCAAAAAAAGTCAAAAAATAAAAATAAAAATCTGACTAGGCCCCGCCTAGTGCCTAGGCATCGCCTAGGCCAAAATTTAGATACTAAAAAAGTACTTTAAAGTACAAACTTAAACACTGAGTTCAAAGTTTAGAGATAAATTTCGATGTTAACTGTCTCGATTCGATGTTTCAGAGACATATTAAAGATTTTTTGTTGAGAATTGTCTAAATAATCATGAAATTGGTCCCCTTTTACTATAAAAAAGTCAAAAAAAGTCAAAAAATAAAAATCTGACTAGGCCCCGCCTAGTGCCTAGGCATCGCCTAGGCCAAAATTTAGACAGCAGATGGACGCCTGGCCGCCTAGGCCGATTTTTACAACACTGGAAAACTATCAAAACCTTTTTGATCCGGGGGACTCTATCGAAGCAGCCTCTCTATCTTTTTGGGGGTAGGGGTAAGGTATGTTTTCATCTCTCCCCCCAAACCCCATAAGGTGAAATTACACTGGGTATGTGTTGTTGTTATTGTTGACACTTATAATTATTAAAATATTATAAACTATTAAGAGATAATATTTTTATAATAATTAAGATGATAACAAACGATAGCCATTAACATTTTTTATTTTTATTTGTAATTTTAATAATGTTTTCAGAATTGGATCATACGTCTAACCATATGTCTTGCTGGTTATTGGTCGAACCGGTTTTAAGAAACGGGTAACATAATAAATATATAAAATATTACAAAAAAATAAACACATTTATATGAACATAATTAATGTTTAAACATTCACCATCATGTTAAAAAATATAAGATTTGGTTTTAATGTTTTATTTTTAGATTTTAGTTAAAAAAGCAAAAAAGAAACTAAAATCCGGTTCGATCAGTGAACCGGTTCCTAGTCTGACCGTTGAACCGGCTCAACCGGCCAGTTTGTTTGAAAACAGTTCGCATGCTCATTTTAGATCATCAACCTTCCGGTTCTCGGTAGGGCTGTTCAAACCGCTCGTCGCTCGTTGCTCGCTCGTCGCTCGCTCGGAAAAAGCTCGGAAAAAGCTCGTTCGAATTTCGCTCGGATTTAAACGAGCCGAGCACGCTCGGTTCGGTTTATAAACGAGCCGAGCACGAGCCGAGGTAAGCTCGCTCGTTGCTCGCTCGGATAGTCGCTCGATTGGCTCGCTCGGTTGGCTCGCTCGGATAGTCACTCGGTTGGCTCGCTCGATTCGCTCGCTCGGTTGGCTCGAACTCCTATATATAACTAACTTATATATATATATATATATATAATTTTATTAATGTATAAGTAATATAATTCTTTTTAATATTTAAACTAATTTCTATTTTGAAAAACCAAATATTTACGAAAAGAGTCAAATAGTCAATTGAAAGAAGCCAAGGATAATAACCAAAATTTTGAATTGAATTCTTATTTCCCAGATTCACGTAAAGCTAGATGTAATCCCACTTTTACTCTTTTAGTTGTTTCCTCCCAGTCATGAGCCACCGCCTCCCACCGTCCGTCTACTTTCTTCCGGCCGACCACGTACGCACCGGTGCCGCCGATCGAAACGAAGTGAGCTCGACCATCACCGTCTCTCTGTTTGAATAATTTGCACATTTAATCTTTTTTACTTACACTAGTATGGATGTTTGGATGCATTTTTATAGTTTTAGACTCTTTGCGTTATGTTTGGATGTCTTTTTATAGGTTTGGATTCCTTGGTAGTCATTAGTTGCATACAATTTTATTTTTTAAACCGAGCAAAACCGAACCAAGCCGAGCCGCTCGGTTTTAAAACGAGCCGAGCAACGAGCACAATATTTGGCTCGATTCCGCAAATCCGAACCAATCCGAGCCGCTCGGTTTGAAAACGAGCCGAGCACGAGCACACCCTCGCTCGGTTCGGTTCGGCTCGTGAACACCCCTAGTTCTCGGTCCAATCTTGAAACCTATGAATTTTATGAAAAGAAAGAAAACGAATTGGGCCGTCAAACTGATTACAAGGTCGAATGATTTTACGAGTATAAACGGAAACACCCTCATCACGAATTATGCACGTGTACGGTTCGTTTTGGAAAGGAAAGCGAAAGATACGTCCACGTGTCCTCGACCTCCTTCCTTGAACCACAACACAAATATCATGATTAACTCCGGTTCTACTTGTGCCGCTACCAAAGTGCGCCAACGTATATGCTTTATCCTCTCCGATTATCTCACCGCCGCCTTCATCGCCGTCGCTCCGTCCGCCATCTCCGTCGCTGTCGACCTAAACATTATCCCTTTGTTTTAATTCTTTAATCCCAATAGATCAGTATCCTTTCTCGATCAGGTCAGATGTTACATCTCGATAGATTTATTCCTATGCGTGTTTCAATTTCTGAAAAGTAACTACTTTTGTGTTAATCGGATGTTAATTGTGTTGATTTTCGATCTAATTTGTGTTCAAAAGTTGAAGATTTTGGTGAAATCAAAATTTAGGGATCTGAAAAATTAGATGGCGGATGATATAAACGATGATACGGTTATGGATCTCGACTTGAACCAAGAGCCGTTAGTGGAACCACAACCTTTTGGTCATGAGTCTTTGTCAAACGAACCGGAGACCGCACACAATCGAATCGAGGATCGTCTTAGGCAACTGGAAGCGGTTACGGCTAGGGCTAGGCAACGCCAGCGTTGGCGACAGGTTAGGAACATTCCGGAACTGAGTTACATGACTGTAATTGAGACTGGTGGTGGTGCAGGAAACCAGAATCAAGTGAGCGATGAAATTAGGGTTTCTGATGGTGGTGAGAGAGTGAGGAACAGCAAGAGGGATATCAGTCAGTTGGCTAAAGCATTGGAGATGGATTTGGACTCTAAAAACACGGATAATGATCGAGCTGGTGATGATGGTGATAATAGTGGTGGTTTCTTTGATTGTAACATATGCTTGGAGATGGCTAGGGATCCTATTTTGACTTGCTGTGGTCACTTGTTTTGTTGGTGTTGTTTCTATCAGTTATCATATGTAGATTCAAGTGCAAAAGAATGCCCTGTGTGCAAGGGTGAAGTGACAGATTCAAGTATTACACCTATTTATGGTAACGGGAAGGATCAACCCGTCTTGAAGTTAGAATCTGGTGTGAATATACCTCCAAGACCGCGTGCCCGTCGAGTAGAAAGCATCAGGCAACAAAGGGTAATCAGGGGAATATCTCATATTCCTGTAGCAGAAGCACTTAGAAGGATTAGAATTGGGATTGGTTCGATTGGCGAAAATAATGTTTTAGGTCCGGTTTCTGAAACCAATCCCTCATTGGTACCTTCAGAGGCTGGTGGTAGTGGTGGTGGTGGTAGTGGTAGTAGGCGTCAGCGAGCCCGCCAGTTCTCTAGGGTGATCTCTGAAAGTGCTGCTTCACTTTCTTCCATATCATCTGCACTAAACAATGCAGAAAGATTGGTTGAAGATCTTGAAACATACATTAATGACCGTTTTTTAAGAAGAACAGATGCTGATATTATACCAAGTAATCAAGAACTGAACGCGTTTCTTGGTACTAGTTCTGAAACTCAACCCGAGCCTCAAAATGCAGAGATGAATTCTTCATTACCAGTTTCTAGTTCTTCACAAAGATCCGTTGCTACTGCTGTTGTGCAGGTGGATGATGTATCAACGGATGGTTCTGTAGAGATTGATCTGACAATATCACAATCACAATCACATCCATCTTCTTCGTCTAGAAGAAGTGCCGCTTCACGGGCACTGAGTTCAGAAGGTGGGACGTCTCGAGAACTCAGGAGGAGACGTTTGAGGTGATGTTAATGAGTCCAAAATATATTTAAATTTAGTTATGTTTTCGTCATTATATTGATTTTTCATAGTGACCATGTTTTAGATGTCTGAGAGTGTTTCTTTTCCTGTCATTCACCACATGTAACGCTTATAATTCTTGGAAAATTGTGATACGTGATTAGTTTCTTATACATAGCGCTTAAGAGAGTTTTTTTTTAACGGCAAACGAATCCATTTTAACTCGGTCACCCGGGTAAATCCAATGACGAAAGGTCGAAACGCAGACAGCGCTAGCGGCTCGGCTTGCCCACCATTCCAAAAGAAATCCACCGTTCGAATACTATTGACTTAGATGTTACAAGTGAGAGTTGGACCCATAATCTTTACATTGAAAAGCCATGAAGTTGCTTGTCTCAAACCAATTAATCTGAGACTTATTTTCTCATTGGCTAAAAAAAAGAGAGCTAATTTACGATGTAAAAAAGGGTTTTGACACTTTCCATAAAATTAATAAATTATTATCATTTTCTGTAAAAACTGTGGAAACTGTTTTTATAAATTGGAGTTTAATGTGATATTTTATCCCTCCTAATATGCATTTAGTACAAGTAACAGGATTAACAGCAGCCTTAAAAGGAGATACGGTTTCTGTGCTTATGTGCTTCCAGTAGACTTTAAAGATTCATTGTAGAATAACATTAAACTGTCTGGGTTGGCTTTCTAAAAATGGTTCAGTACTTCAGTTTGATAATTTGGGCCCTATTCTGATTTCTTTAAATCAATATTTGTATTTACTGGGCTCAATTACTCAATTAGTTCGAGCCAAGTGTTTTTGAATTTTAAATTTTGAGTATAATTATAATAATCTTTTTTGTTGATTTAAGCATTGGCACGTCTAATTTTAATTTGGCGATCATAATAACAAAGTCACAAAATTAAAAACAAAATAAAATAAAAAACTCAATTTTACTTGTACCTTTCATATTTCATCATCACTTGAAACAAAACCAAAGGAAAATATAAAGTAAATGTATGATTATCATACTACTGGAATAATTATGAGAATATATATAAAAAGTAAAAAATTAGCTCTTATATGAAACCAGCTATATAAAACTTGCAAAAAATCTCACAAGATCAAATAAAAAAATTGCTAATGGATTTATATAAAGCATGAACATGATAAGTTACCCCTTCTTCCATCCAGCCATAAACCACCCCCTCTCAAAATACTACAATAACTGCTACACAATTAACTAGGGTAACAATCATGATAATTTACAACGCATATAACACTAATATCCAACTCTAAAATAAACATATCTATGTGGTGCATCATGTCATTAACCGTTAGTATTTAGCTACCTAATTGTAATTTAAACATTTTTGAGATATTCTCGATCCATCGGCCGTCCACGCCCACCTTCATCTGCAAAAGCAGGCAACAAAAGATCAAGTTCATCAGACATGAATATGGCCTCCAAATACATTCCAACTGTCAAATACAACCCGTTTCATTACACAGTCCGAATTATTATAGGCTGTCATGTACTATATGGTATTATAGCACTCAAATGAACCCAAAACTAGAATGGAATAATGGATGGTTTATAAACCATGTTAAGAGTTAAAGGAGCTTGTACCACTTTCACCATCAGATATATCTGCAAGCTTTGCAATGGCATCCACAAGTGCTTGTTCATGTTCCTGCATTATAACAATCATTAACAGGACATTTCAAGCTTTCAACTCATAGTGACAAACTAGGGGTGCCTATATCGACTCTTTAATTATGAATGGAATGATTCGGTCTAGATTTATCTGTAATAGAACAAAAAACAGAGCATGTCAATCGGTTTAAAAATTGTCCAAAGTAATATTTTAATGAATAAAGCATCCTAAATCAGATAAAAAACAATAAAAAAAACTTGCCATTTTGAAACAATGTAAGTTCTTTAATCATTATGAACACACTAATTGTTAACTAAAAGTAGAAAAAGTCTGAGCAGAATCAGGCTAACCCAAGCCCATTCTGATCTGTTTCAACAGGCACAAGAGTTTGACTCATTTGCTACCCAACAAGCCAGACCGTCCATTTTGCAACGTCTTGAAAAAACAAAAGAATAAACAAAATTCAAACATGTGTATTTCTAACCTTAAGGACTTTCCTGGCTCTCTCTATTTCAAGAGGATCTGGATGGCTAGATCCAAACACTCTCTCCACCTGCACATGTTCATCAATATTATTAAGCTATTGCACGAAAAAATAAGATTTAACAGTACAGGCAATTAATCCTGAGAAAATATTTATTTACCTCCTTTATTAAAGTATCAGTGTTAAATAGTTGAAGATCATCTAAACCCTTCCTTCCAATGCCATTTTGTGATGGTGGAAAAATCTTTCTTGTTTGACCCTTCGGCATCCCTCTACCCCTTCCTTCACCTAGACCACTATCACGTCCTACGGTTCGGCCCAATCCGTGACCTGGTCCAACATAGCCTGTTTTATGAGGGATCCCCGGATCTTCACCTTCCACCCATTGTATATCCTCAGGAGATATCTACATCAACAACAAAATTGCATTTAAAACACCTATTTAAAGAATACAAATATCTTAAAAAAACATAATAGATGGTGAATTAGAGATTTATCTACACTTACCTCTGAAAGATTGACCCACTCCCATGTCTCATTTGTTGTATACATATCATATACTAGCGCATGCCG
Organism: Mikania micrantha; assembly: GCA_009363875.1. Classification (NCBI taxonomy): domain Eukaryota; kingdom Viridiplantae; phylum Streptophyta; class Magnoliopsida; order Asterales; family Asteraceae; genus Mikania; species Mikania micrantha. The sequence continues at coordinate 47,759,462 of CM018689.1, read as the reverse complement.
ACCCTGAATAATATTTATTATAGAAGCACAACGTTTAGGGTTGGGGACACATTTGTAATATGTTAAGAAATTATATTACCTCAACAGGATTGTAATCTGTAATTGTCGCTTCATAGAAATTATTGTCATCAGGCCACCTTGTTCTCACTTTTTTCCCTATTAATGGAGAGAATGATGATGTTTCTGCAGGTTCGTTTGCATGTGCACCAGATGTCACACGATTACCAAGCTGGGCTCTACCAGTTGGCCCTGATGGCAAGTGTTGTGTTTTTATGGAAGACACTCCACCCATCATCTGACCACAATAAAATAGAAAAAATGTGATTTGGGAAGAAACACACATATATAAAACAAATGCTATAAAAAATTTAAAAAAGCGTACAGATTTCTTGTTTTTCCCCTTGGACCCTGTCACAGGTGCTCTTCTAGCAGATGAAGAAGTTGGTAAAGGTACATGTTGTGGTGGCCCACCAAACGACTGAGAGTGGCTTGATGGGTTCATCTTCTGCCTCTTACGGTTTCCGGAGACAGATGGGCTTGGTAAGGGATCATGTACTGCTTGACCCGTGTTAACCATCCCAGGTTGAAGCCCACTGGACTGCCTCCACTCCCTGTTGTTGTCATGACACGATATTGACAGAAATCAGAAAAACATGTTCCTTAATTATACAAATGATGAAGTGTGCTTATCACCACTATAGGACCTTATTCTCCGGATAACATCGTCTGAATTTACTTTAAGCAGAAGTTCTCTGTGTTCTTCATTTGACAATCTTAGTTCCTTCCTAAGCTCAGTTATTAAACCTTCCTTTTCCTGAAGAAATACATTTTAACAAACATCAAATAAAAATGTGATTAAGAAACATATATTTCATAGATATATGATGATAAACCATACCCAAGTTATTGCATCTGCTTGGGCTTTGAAAGCTCGTAAAACTGAACTGTAAGCTTCTTGCTCAAGGAGGTGAATTTGAGCTTCCATATCAGTATCCCCATACATCCTAGAATATTGTAGAGTACCCACAACCGCAGACCTTCCATTGCCTGCCACATGTCCACCTCTTGGGATTCTATTTTGATGGGATGGGGGAAGATCATCATCAGTTCCTGCAATTGATAAAAAATAATTAGCATAAACTCATCATCCAGTCCATTACCAATGTGTGATCCTCATGAGTGATCCATATCCTACCTGGTTTACTGTTCTTTTCAACATCTAACAGTATCACATAGATTATACCTGGTACATATATGGTACTAATTATTCTCATATTCATATAGCATAAAAATGTGTTATAACTCTGGTTATAGTTCCTACAATTGTCCACTTATTGGACAAATGGACACACCTGCCATCCATCAGAAAATATCACTCCTACCATCCAATCTGAACAACATTGAGTTCATTTTTTGAGTAACAGGAAGCAGACTCCACTGAGCAACCCTTATACCCAGACACAACAAATGATGTCTTGTTGATAACATTGAATCAAAGCATTGAAGTGGCTAATTGGGACATCATTATGGTTTAGGTTCAATGTGCTAGAGAGTTGAGGGTGATGGCATATATAAAGCTAAAGGTGGTATGCACAAATATAACTCTGACAAGAATCTAAATACTCATACATACATATGTGTGTCTTCACCTAATCTGTAATTATAAGATCATAAGTAAAAACAGTCTGAAAGACCATGAGCTTCCATGAAGTAAGAGTTGGAGGGTTCAAGGTCAAGCCATATGGTAAGACTAACACAGTTAGTCATAGGTGCCTTTGGTTTTTTGTTGATTGTCTATTAAGTTTGTATGTTTTTTGTAGTACGCTAGTACATGAATCCTTTAGTAAGATCTATGTTTGTTATGATACATGCTTACTCGCCGCTTGTTTGCTTGTATGTTTTCTGTTTATGCCATCTAATATATTGACAAATATTACGTGTATGCTTTAGGTATCCCAAAAATAAAATAAAAAAAAATATTTTTTTTGAGCAAGGGCCTTTCCGGGAGACGCCTCTATATTCATTGCTATAAAGGTAAGGTGTACCTTCATCCTCCCTCCATAGGGTCTATCTGTGGGATCGTACCCGCTATGTTTGTTTAAACATATAAAAATATCGCAAGGGGAAGGGTGTTGATGATAAGTCAAAGTTCATCTCACACAACATGGCCACTTAACAAAATCCCCCTACAATATATGCAATAAGCAATCAACATATTTAAGAAGGAAGATTACTAAAGGTTTAGGGTCCTACTTGATGTCTTTATTTATGATTTATATTCATATATAGCAGACAATTGAATGCATTTAGTCACTTGCTAACAACCCAATTTTGATATGACTATCAGCAATCCAATAGGCCCAGCTCTAAACCAAGTTGCTTTAGGCTCTAAATAAATTATAAAAATTTAGCAAACAACCCACCTTCTTCAAAATAACAACACATTGATATCTCACTTTCTCCGCATTATTAATATACGCACGCCCACGCCCACGCCCACGAAAAGAGTTCGTTCCTAAGTTCGAATATCCCATAAATTCAAGCATTAAGAACCCACATTTACTACCACAAAAACGAACACTTTACCATCTCCAACCAAACACTGAGCTTTATTTTCTCTTTACTTCTATATCCCTTCAATTCAAAATGAAAAAGATAAAATTTAACCACAAAGATCCTTCTTTTCGGTTAATCCTACACAACTGCAACAAATTCAAGTTTCTTCAGCGTCAAATCAGTGAAAAGAAAATTTACTAAAACAAAATCAACAAACACAATGCTGGCAAAAAGAATCACTCAATTTTTCGTACACTGCAAGAAAACAAATTCACCAACAAAGATTAACAAAATTATCGATCATCACAGAGTTAAGAGCTCACCGCTGCTATCATAAGGTTCGTAGTCCATAGCCAGCTTGCGAAAGAACCCAAATAATTAATCAAAATTCCATAAGGATTGAGCGCAGACAAACCCTAAATTCGTGAAACAAATCGAAGAAACGCGAATCGATCAAACACAGCTCAAAATCATCGTCGATTAGCCTTTTTTTGATAGAATTTGCGTTGTATGTGTTATACATGAATTGATTAAAGGTTTGAAGACGATAATTGAGGGCGATTTAGGGTTTGAATATTCGATTTTGGAGTTTTGGAAAAAGTGTTGGGAAAAGGGGGCGGATTTGAACGGGATCTGCTCGGAATTGGATGTTTTTGTATAATTGTTGGGTTTGAGTTCCGGCTCTTTTGGTTTTGACCTTTGACTTTAAATTTCTATCAACAAGTCAACTATGGTCAATCACAAACGGGATCTTGTTTAATTTTTTTAATACCAACGTTTCGTCATGCTACCTTCAGTTGTCATGATGATTGGTTACTAAAATCGATTCCTCAATCACTGACAATGAGACAGTACCCCATGATGCACAGGAACCCCGTATAATAGGTAAAACACTCTTCTCCATTGGTTTAGAGCCTAAGATTAAGATCAAGATTCCTCACATGACCTAGTATCCATTAAAATGTCACAAGTGAGACTTGAGACCCTGGTCTTCAAGAAGAAAAAATCAAACCTTAACCACTAGACTAGCTTTGTTGGATGAAATCTTGTTTAGTTGTACATTGCAAGGTAAATTATTTTTTTTCTAATGTCAAAAGACTTTTATTAAACCCCACCACCTAGCAAGACACTAGAAGGAGAAAACACCAAGAAAATACAAAAGAGTTACACCTTAAAGTTTACAAGAAAACATTTCCAATTATTTCAATCTAACTTATCCAACTTTGCTCTATTCTTAATCCACATAAACTCCATGCTTTTGACTTCCTCCACAACTCTCTCGATTGAAGGAGATATCCCATTATGTATAATACCGTTTAGTATCTTCCAAATACACCACATAGCCATGATTTATAACCGCGTGTATCAATTATTATTTTATCTTATCACCTTCATAACTTTTAGAGAGCTCTAGCAAATCCCTTACCTAAAAGGCATAAATGGGTGAGATCTTGCACCATTGTGATATGTTTTGCCATACCGATGCCACTAGAGGACAAGTAATTAGTAGATGTTCGGATGTTTCCTCCCCCTCGTTGCATATAGGGCAGGCCAAAGACTAAGCAGCGCTCAATTAGGGAGCCTCTCCATCTCCGCTCTCCAAGCAAGTGTATTGACTTTGACTAGAACCCATTTGCACCGCTGGAAAATAAAGCTTTCATTTGTTTCACAAGACATCCTCCCTTTTAACGATTTTACTAAAAATATCATATCCTTTGAGCCCAATGAAAACCATCTGTCTTTTCTGTTTGATAATTTCATGAAATTCAGTAAAGTCTTAAATTATTCCAATTCATCCTTTTCTTGCTCCTATATGGGCTCTTTACTCCATTTCCAGTTTATGACTTGGCCCATATTTGAGGAAATCACCCTTTCCTTAATGTTGCAATGTTTTTTCCTTTATAATTTATACAACTATTTGAATTTAAAACAAAGTGGGATTTCTCCTATCCATAAATTCGTCCAGAAGCACAAACCGCTTCCATCTCCCACTTCACCTTTAAACAAAGCTTTCAAATTGATGCCTCTGCCATGAAACACACCTTCTAATTTCACCATATTGTTCGATATTCCTGTAGTGACTGGTTTACTTGGAATTAAGTATCCCACCATCGTTTTATTGTGAATGGCATTGATAACGTGTCTCCATAAACTATTTGGTTCCTCCTTAAATCTCCACCGTCATTTTGCAAGAAAACATCTGTTTATATCTCTTAATGAGCCAAGACCAAGACCACCTTGTTCCTTTGGTTGCAACACTTTATCCATGCTACCCAGTGAATTTTATTATACCTTTCAGGCCCCTCCCTAAAGGAAAGCTCTTCTTATCTTGTCCAATATTTGAATTATTGCTACCGAGGCTCTACAAAGCGAGAAGAAATACGATGGCAAATTGTTTAGCATCGAATTAATGAGAACAATTATGCCCCCTAATGATAAGTGTTTTGCCATCTAAAGTGAGAGTCTATTTTCAAAAGAGTCAATAACCGACTGCCAGAAACATATGAGATTCATATTAGCAGCCAGTGTGAGCCCCATATAAGTGAAGGGAAGAAATCCTTTCTGATAGTGAATAGTACATGCTTTTCAATTAGGTGTTTGAATAATCATAACTTATTTTCACATTAAAAAATAATTCTTTTTTTTTTTATTTAAACATGATATCTTTTAGATAATCTTTATAAAATAAATTAGTTGCATGATAAATTCACCGATATTATATATATAGACAGCGGTGTTTTCTACTGCCTTGATATTAAATCTGAGCCTTCTAAATTACCCAAGATTTGATCTTGACCGTATAAAATAGGCGGTTACAATCACTTTTGAGCAGTGGTTATAGATGGTTACCAGCGGTTGGGATAGAAGTTTCTCTAGATTTCTAGATTTCTAAATTCCATTGTACAGTCCACTGCATTACTTTCACTTCATTTCCGAGCCACTCCCCCAGTTTCCCCTCTAAATTCCTCATGAACGCACCACCAAATCTCACCATTTCATCATATTTTTATCCTAAAATCCACCAAATCTCTCCTCATCCGGTGGAACAATTGCTCACACACAACCACCACGGCGAACAGAGCTACTAAGATAATGACACACACGACGGCGCCACCGTGGAAAAGCTTCTCTACAACCCCAACCACCACCACCAACTAGAGCCATGCCCATTTCTTCCCCAACTCGCCCGGTTCGAACCCGCTATACTCTCCAAAATTTTCCACTATAACCTACGACTTAACTCAATCCATTGCAAACGCAATTTTTGTAGGCATTTTCTCATCAATATAAGGTAATTTATAATTCTAAACACAATTTTTCAATTAAGATGATGATTATTGACTTGAATTGTGATATTCCATATGTATTGGGGATTTGAATTTGGTTTGATAAATGTTCAAATTTTATACAGGTATATCATATATCCAAAGTTTGATTCTTGTAATTTTAGTCATCGGAATTTCTTTTGGTCAGTTCACAAATTTTTTGATATTAATATGTTTTTGGGATTTATTATTGTGTACATTTTTTCTTTCAAAATAGATAATTTGTTTTTTTTTTTGAAAAATGTACTTATGGACGATCTTGCCATGGATTTACTCTGGTATGTAATCTCTGTGAAATTCATCATTATGTGTGTAATTTTTATTTGATTTGGGTGATATAACTTTAGGAGAGGATTATGTGTTGTATGTGATCTTCAAAAAGGCGAATTAATGCTCAAAATTTCAAAACAAGGTCTAATGACCTCTCAAATCCTATGTTGAATAATCACATCATTTATGTGGTTGTCTACACCGGCGTGTTTTTGAATGGGTGTTTGGGTCGGGTTTTCCTTGGGAATTGGTGGTTGGTGGGCTAGGGGCTCCGTACATCTGGACTAGTAGCCAGCTTGGGCATCCTCTAGCCATTGGGAGCCGCGTAGGGAGTACCCGGCATTTGATTAGTTGAAAAAAAAGTATAGTTATATTATTGCTAATGATTGTCTCAAGTTTAGTTATCTGTCTTCTGTTTTCAATTTACTTTAATAGCTAAAAGCAAAAAAAAACTTAATGAGATGATTTCAAAACAAAAAAGAAATCACACTCCTTCAATTAGGTAACAGCTAAAAAGATACGTCATATTGATGTATAAGTTTGATGATATCATGTTTTGTTTTAGATGAAAAACAAGCTTTGTTGTTAATGAATTATGGATTGAAGTAAGGCTGTTTTACCAACTGATAAGATTAACATAAGAATAAATAAAAGACTAATTGTTTCTTATATTGTATGAAGGCTTATCTCTGGCTATTGATGGTAATTGTGTAATTCGATTCACTTCAATTTATTAGTCCTACTGCTATGTTGATATAAACATGAACCTTGATAAAAAAGTAAAACCTAGAGGTGGCAATTTTTACCCATATCAAAGGAAATGAGTTGGTTTTGGTAAACAATTGTAGTATAACGGGTTGAAATGGGTAACATCGTAATATTGAATGGGTTGAGATGTGTAGCACTTAAACACAATGCGGGTCAAGATGGGTAACCAAAAAACCATGGGAATGCAATGGATTCAAACATTTAACAATGATTTATAACATTTTGATGAGAAAATCACTAAAAATGATCTAAATAGATTATATGTTTGCTTATAACACATCTTAGGTTAACTGAATTGATGTTTTTTAAGAACAAATCATTTAGACCTGAACTGATTTTGCTTAAAACCCGTTCTGACCCACACCCATCCTGACCTGAACCCGTTATGACTCAAACCCATTCTGGTCCGTTACTCAATCCAACCCAACCCGCCCATTTTTCCAAGCATAGTAAAACCTTATTTAATTCAAATGTTAATAACTAGATTTACCCCAGGGAATGCTCCTAAAACCTATGGTATATTATATTGTGTTTTCATATTTTGTTGTCACCAACTCAATCCAATCCATACCTTTTGCATGCTTATAATCTCATACAATGATTTGTTCAAGATTTTTTAGATTATTGGAAACTTTTAGAATGGTTGTTTAATAATTTAGATTTGTTATGGATATATACTATTAACAAATAATGTTTTTGTATAGAATTCAAATAAATAAAATACTTACATGCCCGGCCACTGAACGGGTATAAAACCAGTTGTAATGGTTATTGACTAGCTAGTCCAATCAAGTCTAGTTCTTTTTAAAGTTATATTTCTAAAATTAATTATTTTTTGAAAAATGTTTTTTTAGTTTTCTTTTTAACAATTTACACACATATTTTACATTACTTATAAACTAATTTTCTTTTCTAAAACTACACTAATCTTTTGAAATTATATACATTGTTCTGGTTTTGATTATTATTATATTATTAGTAGATACCATAAAAACTAGTTATTCTATAAACAAAAACGTTATCGCCCATGTATTGAAAATTTTGAATTTATTCAACTTGCGTAGAATATTATTGTAACCAATACATGCATGAATAAGTTTATATATTTCATTTTTTTTGTTTAACATTAATGGCATGCAGACTATTTTAGTGATATGATATATAACATTCAAATTAAATATGGATTCTTTAAATAAAAATTTTATAAAAGATTAAAGTGTGTATATATGTGTGTGTACACGGGAGGGTTCCATAAAAAACCTCCATTTTGGATAAAACTTAGAAAACTAATCACAATTGTTATCAATCAATTTCGTTTTTCGTTTTTTGTTTTACATTTTGTTTTATTATAAGGTTATATTTATTAACAAAAAGAAAAAAATAAAAAATATATGTAACTCATGTTATTACATATGTGTAACTCATTGATTACATATATGTAACTTGTAAACTAAATATACGAGTTACATATATGTAACTTTATTAGTTACATATACGTAACTTTGTAATCTACGTATTTTTATTAAATTTTTTTTTGTTTATAACATTTCTAAGCTAAATATAAAAAATCATGAATTTTTTTTTAAAAATTGATTGTTTAATACGAGTTTTCTTAGTTTTCTCCAAAGTAATGAGTTTTCTTTTGAACCCTCCCCTATATATATATATATCTTTATTTTACCATCTTAGATTTTAGAATGTTAATATATCAAATTGTAAACGATCAAGCTTAAATTACTATATTTCTGGACGTTTTTTTTTATTGTTCGATTTTATGTTGCAAAAATACAATGGGTCCGTATTCATTGAGACGATATACTTTACGATTGGGCATATCTTTTTTATTGTTTTAGTTCTATTATATTTAACAACGCACGCTTATGTTTGGGTTGGTGTTTTATAACAGAGTTTGATTTGGTGTTTTTCCCTCATATCCCACTCAAATGTGGAAATTTAATGGGTATGTTTGTTTTTATATTTTAAGACAGATTGACGGTTATGCAAAATACTTGTTATATATATAAAAAATGTTACATAATCATTATATTCGTATAACAGGCTTATTAAATTGACCAATTATGGGATATCTTAAGAAAAACAATGGTCAGCTGACGTAATTTATGATAACCATAATACTAAACTACCATCAACCGTAGCCGATCAATCTAAACAGTAAACACAATTTTCTGAGCTTCTCGGGTCCCTGGTTCAGTGTTAAAGAGAAGATGTTACATGCTTTTATAATAGTACTCGAGTTCAAAACAAAAGAACTTTTGTTTGTTATAAGGCACCATAAATCGACCCTAAATGCAAAGTATCCAACTAAAAAAAGTAATAACAACCAATACATACCCACGGTTTGTCTCATTGGAAGCAACTTTTCTATTCCTACGGTGTAAAGGTAAGACTGTCTACATCTTATCATCTTCAGACCCTATTTTAACTTTGTTAATGGTCGAATATACTGGGTACGATGATGATGAAATACCCACGGTTTATCATTTATGGACCTTCCTCAATACCAAGAGTAAGGATTAAAATAAGGATGTCACTCACTTAGTATAGGATAACACAATAAAAGTCAATTGTAATTAGGAGTCACAAGTTCAAATCCGTGAGCAAGTATACAAGAACACACATAATTCACAAAAAACAGGTCGTCACTTTCAATTGTCCCCATCCTATACCCAAGTTCTTCATAAGAACGCGTAAATTCAAAACGAGATTTGTATGACATTCTCCTAGAAGCCCGCCCATCCAGCTGGTTGGGAGGCTGACTTACTTTCTTTGTTTTTTGAGTCATCAAAACGCTGAGAATGATTCAAATTATTGATGGGAGCATTTACCTGAAAGCTGGAAGTAGGAACTGCTGTAAAGCTTTCTGCTTCAAAACCCCAACTGGCTTTGGCAGGTGAATCCACAGCCGGTTGTTTCTTGTTCGGGTGGCCGTTTCTGGTTCTAACAGATTTAGAGTTAGTTGTTGTTACAGTTGGAGGTGTCGGGTCCTCTGGAAACGCCTGCCATGAGGGTTGATCTGATCCTGCAGAATTGTTATTATCAAACAATTCCTTTTGCAGCTCCCAAACTGTTCCATCTTTCTGGAGGGCATTAAGAAGCATATCATGAATAATAATTTGGGCAAAAAAGTTAAGACATAATTGGAAATGTGTTATCTAAGAATCAGACCAAGTTGTCTCCCTCATACATAGCAATGTGTGAAGGCTAAAAAACAATGGCAAGACGAACGGGTTAGGTTATGGTTAAATGAGTTAAAATGGGTGGGTAGGGTTGACACACAAGCAATTTTGTCCACTTTTTTTTTTCTTAGTAATTACATTCACGAAAATAATAATATTATTACAAGAATAGTCTAAATCTTATATAATGAATGATTTAGGAGCTTGTATACATTAAAGGGTGAAATGGTTCAAGAGGGGTTGACCCAAAACAACTCTGTCATTAGTTTTTTGAACTCCATACATAATTATGTTTTACATATAATTATTTACTGTGTTACAGATGATTATAAAAACTAAAATAGTATGCTAACCATCTCGTTTTTATATAAAATGATTTAAAAGGTTTTTCTTCTTTTTAAATACACTTCAGGTGACTTCCCCTCTGTTTGACCCATTTACATTTTAGTTAACCTTTTCAAGCTTAACCGCTTAACCAGAGAACAAGTAATTTAAATTTGCAAGTTGGCACCTATAGAATTTAGGATCTAATCCAACTAAAACAAATATTAAGGCATGAATTTAAATAAAAATTCATTAAAAGGATTTTAAAGTTCGTGCTTAACTGAAGTCATTGCATAGAGGGCTAAGTATTATGTGTGCATGTATGCATCATATATGTATGTATGCATGCATGCATGCATACATTAATATAAATAATATCAAGAGAAATCAGCATAAGAATAAAATAATAAAAATTTCACCTGCGGATAGGGAGACTCGGTTTTGGAGGCGGTTTTATTTGGTGGAGTTGTAGCCGCAGCAAAGGTTTGCTTCAATTCATGTAGTTCTTGCCTCTGTGACTGACAAATGGCGGACAGTTTTTCATATTTGGAACTTAACACCCTTTTTTCTATGTTAGCCTGGTTCAGCTGTTCCCTTAATCTTTCCACCTCAGCCTCTAGCTTCTCTTCCTTCCCAGAGTCAATATTGCTTCTTCCAGACCTGAATTTATTAGTGCCAAACTCATTTACCAAAGCATTAAAATCATCGCTTGATTTTGCATTTGGGCCGTTCTGGAAAAAGTTCATTTCATTGTCCTTTAAAGGGTCTAATTTTCCCTTAGTTTTTTGTGAGAGGAGTGAATGACTAGTTGCATTTTTTGGAGGACTAGTTCTGTGCGTGGAAAACCTCCTTTCAGGGAGACTTGGCTCTTCATCATATTTAACTTTGGAAAGCTCTTCCACAATAGCTGAGTCCATACCATGCTGGGTTGTCCAGAAAGCACCTATGGGCCCCCCACTTCCCACCGGTTGAGGTGCAGCCCGAGCTGACTCAGCACCTACTGGAGGAGGTGGTGGACTCCTACGAGGCATTGGATTGGTTCTATTTGCAGACTTTGGTACACCTGTTAAACCACATTAGCACCAAATAATTACAGAAATTATTTATTAAGATAATATAAGTATTCTGGTTTGTTACCATCATGCATGTCAGTTTGGAGCATTTCAGGTGGCCTATCAGGTAACGACTTCTGTAACTTATCAGGTAATAAACCATTAACCCGAAACCACACCTGTAAAAGTTTCAAGAAAATGTTGTATTATTGAACATGGGCATAAACATGGCCGTAATATGCCATGAACATGTATATAATCTATAACAAACCTAAATTCATGGAGATGAATTTCCAATCAAGCAAAGCTCTTGCCTGCGTGATGTCTGGTCTGGAATCTGGTGAAGATTGTAGCATGTCCCTAATCAAATCTGTCACTGATGAGCTGTACTTTGGAGCTTCAGGAATCTGATAATTCCCATTTAAAACTTGAAGCTTCGATTCACCATCAAATGCAGACTTGAAATAACATATGCGAAAGAGAAGACACCCAAGAGCCTGCATAATACAGAAGTTCAGCATCAGTAGGTGACTTAACTCAATCCCGTTTCAAACAGAGCCGACCCGTCCATAAGGCCCACTTAACTTACCCAAATATCAACTTTCTCATTTATTACTTCTCTAAGGAACAAGTCCCACATCTGCATCAAGAAAAAAAAATAAAAGTGAACAAAAAAGAGACCTGATTATTAGTTGTCTTTTGTAAAAGCATTAAACCTCAGGAGATCTGTAGGCAGGTGTTGTGTGCTTCCTTATGATGTCTTCTTCGATGCCCGTTTCTTCTGCTTTCTCAAAACGTTTATGATTTGTTGAAGTGCTACCAAAATCACATAACTTCCATAATCCATCATGTCCGAGTAAAAGATTCTCTGGCTTCAAGTCACTATGGTTGCAATTTAAAATGATTACTAAGCCACTAGGGTAATGCTCTTCAAAAAAAAACAGAGAGAAGAAAAAGGTGGATAAAGAAATGGAACTTTTTTTGCAGCATGTCATGGCAGTCTCAAATTAATTATTTATTTATTGTGAAGTATAAACGGCCTCATTTGGGTTGTGTTCATACCGATCCTAACAGGTAAAATTGGTCTAACAAAAAAATAAGACAAAAAGGAAACTGGTCAAATGGGTAAACAAGATGTAAATCGTCCAAAGCACATTTTGTCCTTGTAACTTACAGCCCCCAAAAATTGTTTTATTTTTAAAAACAGATTAATGTTGCAAAAAGATATTTTGGAATCATATTCGGCACTCAACTATTTGCAAAAAATGGGGATCAGCCTTGCCAAATTGTCTCACTCCATCCTGTACTGAAAACACCTCATTTTGGCACGTTGGCCGTTACACAACCTGCCTATTTTACCACCTCTAGAGCCAAGACTAAAAACATAACTTATAGTGCAAACTGCGAAAGCATATAATGACCAATTTGCAATAGCTATTATGTTTACCGGTGAGCAATGGGTGGTAATTGACAGTGCATAGCAAAAACTGCATTACAGATATCCCTGAAAATTAAAAGAATTTGTATTTCCTCAAAGAAGCCAGCACCTCTACTCTCCAGCACATTAACTAGAGACTTATCACAATATTCCATTACAAGGAGCGCTTCTTTTGTTCGCCCCATATCGAAGATAGCATGGGCAAAGAGCATAACAACATTAGGGTGTCCTAGAAGTGATTTCATCACAGATATTTCTTTTTTCACAAGTTCAAGAGATTCATCATCATTACATATCATGTGCTTCAGTGCGTACTGTTTTGAACCATTTAGAGCATCCTGAGCCAAGTAAACACAAGAGAATCCCCCCTCAGCAATGACATGGCGAACATGGATTTTCATATTTCCAACATCAATCATACGACCTTCAATTCCAGATTTCTCCTTAGGCATGAATTGCTTGATTCTCCACATAATTGACAGCTAACAAATGAATCTGAAATTATTAAAAATTAAGAGTCAAATAATTCACACATGAGCAAAAAGTTTTCATCAAAAAACCATTATGTTATTCAAGGGGATATTTATAAGATTCGGTCATCAAAATATCAAATACATCAATTAATAGGTGGTGCGGGTGATGAAGGGCCAAGGTAATAAGCAGTTGGGTTGGTGATATCCTTTTCAAACATCTTTCAGACAGTATAAGAATGTAATCATAACCATCATCCAATCAACCTGATTTTAACATACTATTTACACATGCTCATTACCGATTACCGAATTGCAAAGGAGTAGTCAAAACATAACTGTATTTTCAGTTTTGGTTTTTCCAGTTGTAAAATTTGTCTACAACCAACAACTTGCATTGAGGACAGACTGTGAAACCAGCATTGATATGTTCAAGTTCAATTAAATTACTAAAGTGCTACAACACATATGTTAAAGCTTGAACTTCTGAAATCTGAATCATAATACTACCAAGCAAGACGGCATAGAAGATCAAACAATGTATTATATTGTGATTGAAATGAACAAAAACTAGTTATGAAACCACATCAGTAACCTCCCTCCTAACTCAAACAAAGTGACACCAACTTTTACAATTTAGCTAATCAAAAATACTAGTCAGCCGGTGCAGCTCATGATCGACTAATATCAAAAGTTTGAGTAAAACCCCAAAGAGATTGAATAAAAAGCTTACGTTACATGCTCAAATTCTCCGCCAATTTATCGTGTAATTTCAAAACCATCGACATGGTAACAAACACGTATATCAAATGTACATATAAGATCTACAAAATTCTAAACATCTCCCACAAACATAACGTATCCGATTCATTATTCAACGATTCAAATGAAATTAACAAATGAATCATGAAGATATGCAGACCTAAATCTACCTAAGCTTCGATTATTCCAAAATTTATCAACTAAAAGCGGAAATAAACTACAAATGAAGTCATATCTCATATGACTCGTAAAACACGTGTATAATCGAAAAACACCATAATATGATAACTTAAAGAGAACGAACCTGGTGACAGAGATTGGGTGGATCGCCAGCAACCAAAATACCAAATCGGAGTGTTTTTTTGTGAATTATTTTGTTTATGCTTGCAAGATCAGATATCAAATGCGAGATTTTGCTTTTGTGGCGATGAGATCAGATGATGGTTATAGATTTGATACCTGATTTTGTAGCAGTGAACCAAAGGAAATTGACGGGAAAAGAGTCTGCGGTGGGCGGCAGTTTGAGGAAATACCGGCCGGTAGCCGGTAGCCGGTAACGTATCTTCACCGGTAGTAATACTAAAGACACTTTTATTTACTTTTTATTTTTACGGCATTTCTTGACTTATTCCGTTGTTAATACGTCTTTTTTTTTCTTTCTAACGTTAGCTTAAAACGCACCATGACATTATATATCTTAGATTATGAATATAAATCCAATCTAGAAGAATTGCTAAATAACATACTTCTCAAATGAATATAATAATAATAATATTAAAAGTGTATTTTTAGATATTTAAATTAATTTAATTAAAATTATTATTATTAATTATGAATCCATACTTAATTTTTTATTTATTAAATATGTGAAATACATGAGTTTCCAAGCTACTAATTAACTTTTTTAGTTTCTACTATTCAAATGATTTTAATACAAAAAATTAAATAATAATAACATAAAAGTATATTATTAGATATTTAAATAAATATAATTATAAATAATCATTATATATGTTTAACTAAATAATTATGATATTTATTTAATCTTTTTTATATTTACTTAATCCGTATAATACTAAGCTAGTAACTAATACACTACTATTCAAATGAATTACTATATATACAATTATGAAAAGTCGTCATTAGGCCTATAATTAACCGAAAAGTTCATGAACTGTTTGGCAGGAAGTTCGTTTATTTAATAAAAGAACGAACACGAACATAAAATTTGTGTTCGTTTAATTAAATGAACGAACATGAACACACCTATTGTTCGTTTATTTATGTTCATGAACTGTTCGGTTATGTTCGTTTATTTGTGTTCGTTAATGTTCGTTAACTATGTAATGTTAGCTTATGTTAAGTTAAATATCTAATTTACGAATGATATGTATTTACATTTAAATGACTTGTCGTTTGTGTTCGTTTATTCTTGTTCAATTGTATTTTTTTATGTTTGTTCAATAGTATTCATGTTTGTTTATAATTGTTCAATGGTATTAAATAATGTTCATTTATGTTTGTTCGTTTATTTTGCTTCGTTTGTGTTCATGAACAATTCGTTTAATTCATTAATGAACGAACACAAACATATTCATTTTCTTAATAAACGAACATGAACACAAAATTCATGTACGTTAATGTGTTCGTGTTCGTGTTCGGTTAAATCTAAATGAACGAACACGAACATGCATGTGAAAATGTTCGTTCGGTTCGTTTACAGGTAAGGTAATTAATTATTAATAATAACCATTAAATATATAAAATTTTCAAGATATAACACTAAAATGAGGTTGCCTCACTGGTTGGGATCGATGTTTTGTGAGTCGAGGGTTCAATTCCTATTTGCATCAGCATTTTGTTTTTTGATTTTTCTTTTCTATTTTAGTTAAATTAAATAATAATGATTATTAAATAACTATAGTAACTAAATAAAGATAGTATAATAAACAAACACTATTTTCTATATTTGAACAATAGAATTGTTAAATTGACAACTATCGCGTCCGGTTTTTTGTCAACGTTTTAACATTCGCGATATTGTTACTATTATCATGACAGATTACTCATATCATCAAAGAGGTATTACTCATTCGTGATTTAGATTATTTTAAGTTTTTGCTATTACTTAATGCTTACAAATGAACATTAATATTATTTAAATAAATAATAATTTTTAATGTATATACGTTTTATTTGTTGATCTTATGGTTGTGTTACTTGATACCAAATTTTACTACTAAGCATGACCTTTTATTGTGTGACGGACACAACGACTATACTTTAGGGTTTATGTCGGAGTAACAACTATTGTAATATGTTTTTACATCTGCATTTTAATATACAAGATTATATTTTTGTTCTAATATTTGAAGTCATAGCGGAAATCTTGCCGCAACGCGTGGGAGAGCCCGCTAGTTTAATACAAAATTAATTAAAGTTTTCTATACATACAAGCTTGTATTTAAATCTTAAAATATTATCAAGTTTAAATTATATTAGTGAAAAAATTCAAAAAAAAATATAATGAAAAAATAATTATACTAGTTGTTTTTATGAGTATGAGTATGTATTAACATATTGCATTATGTTATTATATTATTAAACATGTGTAATCCACAAGTTTATTCATCTAATATAATACATGTCTTTTAAATAATAACAAATTAAAATTAAAATAGACTATAATACATAGATTTTAAAGAATAGTTTATTATAAACAAATGACAGTTTTTAGTACTAAATTTTTAAAAAATTAATTTCTTTTAAAAAATAAAGTTTTTGATCATTGTTTTATTACTTAAAGTACTTATTAATACGTATTTTAAACATCTTATATTAAAATGTTATTATATAATTTATAAATTTTTATTACTAACTATTTAATATTTTATATTAAATCCGTGTAACACACGGGGTATAGTCTAGTTATTAATAATAACCATTAAATATATAAAATTTTCAAGATATAACACTAAAATGAGGTTGCCTCACTGGTTAGGATCGATGTTTTGTGAGTCGAGGGTTCAATTCCTATTTGCATCAGCATTTTGTTTTTTGATTTTTCTTTTCTATTTTAGTTAAATTAAATAATAGTGATTATTAAATAACTATAGTAACTAAATAAAGATAGTATAATAAACAAACACTATTTTTTATATATTTGAACAATAGAATTGTTAAATTGACAACTATTGTAACGACCTGTTTTGTTTAAATATTATAATATAATCGATCGGATGAAATTTTAGTTAAACATTTATTTAACTAGTATTTGAATTGTGTGACTTGTGGTAAGTTAATAACTAAGTTAGTTAACTTAGTCATTTGTTTTGAAATATTGAGGGTTAAAGTTGCCAAAACCCCAAACTTGAAAATGGGTGGATAAAACTTTGACTTAAGTCAAAGTTCTAGATAATTGTCATATGTGTGTGTGTGTTTACGTGGGTGAGAACAAGGGGAGAAGATGAAGACGTGACCTAGCCTTCAAATTGGTGGTGATCTTGAGATTTAATCTAAGTTGGAGTAGCTAAATCACTTCTTTTGGTGATCTTCAATAACCAGGTAAGTGAATTTGAGGTTTTATTCTAGTTCTTGAAGCTTTGGAGGATGAAGCCATGAATGGGTTTTCATCCAAACTTTGAATTGGGTATTATGGGTAGCTAAAATATGTTGTTTAGATCTTGTAATCATGTTCTAAAAACCCAAACATATGATTCTTACATAAAGAATCAACAAGTGAGTATTTGAGTGTTGAGTAAATCATGTGAGTTTGGGTTTACATATGAACATGGTGAAGTTGATTATAAGTAATGTTATGTTGATGTTTTGAATGCAAGTTTTTGGTCAAAACTCAACAAATATGTTAAATTTATGAGTTTAATGAGATTGATTGTAGAAATGGGTTATGGATAAGTTGAAACTAACAAGATAGTGTGTAGGTAAAAGCTTGCACATAAGTTGTTTGTTAAAATGCCAATAATTGACTTTTAAGTCAATAATTGGAAATTTGGTCATGAAATGGGTTTAAAAGGTGATTATCATTATAAAATTGGTGATTAGATAGTAAAATAGTTGAATTGATAAGTTTATGTCAATCTTAACTAGTATGGTAGTTAAGAGTATTGAATTGTTGTAACTAGGTGGTGATAGTGGAACTTCAAAAGGAAGTCAACGGGAAGGCAAAGCACCGATTGTTAACCCGTGAGTAGAAGTGCTAAGGTAATTATCTAACTTACTAAACACCATATATATGTAGTAGTTATAGTCTATTACTTGTATTGGATTGATTATGAATGTGTGAGTAATTGATGATGTTGAGTTGATTATGTGGTTTGACTATTTAAAAGTCAAATTGTTATTAGATTGAAAATTTTGATTTGTGACTAGATGCAATCGAATTAAATGCAAATTGGTTATGTAGTTCTATGATAGAAGTATCATAGGATATATATATCATAGAAGCATGATTTATATTTGGTTATAAACATGTGAATTGTTGGTTGGAATTGAAAACTATGATGGAAGGACTAGAGTGTGAACATCATAGTTTGAATTGATAATTGTTGATTACTTCACCACTTGAATGTGGAAGTAAACTTTGGCAAGTTATGATGGAAGTACTTGGGAGAGAACATCATAACTATATTGAATAGGAAGTTCCCACTTAAGTGTGGATAATTAGTTGTAATTGATTAATTGATGTGAATTGGTTTGAAGTCTATAATGGAAGTACATGAGGGTAAACATTATAGTAATTATTGATGAATTATGTTTGGTTATCATTTGTATAACTAAATTTATTGATAGAAATAGAAGTTTGTGAATGAAACACCTCTTTGGTGACTTTGACTAATTTTGAGACTTTGAAATAAAAATTGAATGATTTGATGTCCAATTATGTTTGGATATGTTATGATTTAAATTTGAGAAGTTTCTACTCCATATAATATGTATGGGACACTTGTGATTTAGTTTCGGGTGGATTGGAACGATTGAAAGTGGTTAAAAAGGGTCAAAATGCGCGATATGGAAGAAAACCTGCACCCAAGGCCGTAGCTTACGGCCTGGCCGTAAGCTACGGTGTAAGGTTTCTGTCCCAGTGGGCGTAAGCTACGGCCAAGGCCGTAGCTTACGATCCGGGAAAATTCCAATTTGTCCGGTTTGATGTTTTAAACGCGTTTTAAAGCCTAGAACCCTTCCGATTCGAACCATACTTTATATTTGGATAATCTTACTTAGTTCTTATGAACTAATGGTGAAATTATATGTGGTGTTTGCAGGTCGGAGTTAGATGCGCATAGAAGCTTATGATCGGGGCGTATATTTTGAAAATCTCAAACGTTACATAATTTTTGGTTGTTGTGTTTTCATACGAACTAAAGTATTATTATTTTGGGATGTAATTAGTATCTTATCATGGTCATATTACTTCTGTAAATATTTTTGGCACTTCCGCATAATTATAGATAAAGTTTTTGAGTTAAATATTAACTGTGACCTAATTTGGACACGTGTAAGCGTGTAAATGGTTTGGGGCGTTACAACTATCGCGTCCGGTTTTTTGTCAACGTTTTAACATTCGCGATATTGTTACTATTATCATGACAGATTACTCATAGCAGCAAAGAGGTATTACTCATTCGTGATTTAGATTATTTTAAGTTTTTGCTATTACTTATTGCTTACAAATGAACATTAATATTATTTAAATAAATAATAATTTTTAATGTATATACGTTTTATTTGTTGATCTTATGGTTGTGTTACTTGATACCAAATTTTACTACTAAGCATGACCTTTTATTGTGTGACGAACACAACGACTATACTTTAGGGTTTATGTCAGAGTAACAACTATTGTGAGATGTTTTTACATCTGCATTTTAATATACAAGATTATATTTTTGTTATAATATTTGAAGTCATAGCGGAAATTCTGCCACAACGCGTGGGAGAGCCCGCTAGTTTAATACAAAATTAATTAAAGTTTTCTATACATACAAGCTTGTATTTAAATCTTAAAATATTATCAAGTTTAAATTATATTAGTGAAAAAATTCAAAAAAAAATAATGAAAAAATAATTATACTAGTTGTTTTTATGAGTATGAGTATGTATTAACATATTGCATTATGTTATTATATTATTAAACATGTGTAATCCACAAGTTTATTCATCTAATATAATACATGTCTTTTAAATAATAACACTTATTGCTAAGTAACAATATTTCATTTATTCAACATGTAAAACATATGATATACTAACTAGTATATTAATTAAATAATAACAAAATGGTTGCATATTCATTATATTATATTATGATTATATATAAAAAAGCATGGAGGGATATTAAGTGAGTTCTTAATTTTACTATCATTCTTTTAATATTTTTTTAATGTGTTTTAGTGTGAACACCAAAATGTGCCATTTAGTTAAAAAATTCAGAGTAGGAATATGGTTATAAACGTTTTCCCCTTAACTCTCTACTTATGTTTATTGTTACATGTTAATACCAATCTCTATATAAAAAAATATTTTGCTTGATAGGAATACAACTAGTTAAGACAAAATTAAAAAAATTATACAAATTGTAGGTTGCATCCTTTATTTAAAAAAAACATGTTAAATACCATTTATGTTAATTTTTTGTTGTAAATTGCTTCCTTTAGTTTAAGTGATGTTAAGTTTTCAGTTAAATAAGATATTAAATGACTAAACTAACCTTTAATTTACAAAAAAATTTAGAAGAAGAGTTGGTCTTCATTCAAAACTCAAATGCTGAGGTATAAAAGTGGTGTTGTATTCTCCCTTAAAACTATGTGGGATTATCCCTTAGATTCCAATATTCCATCGACAAACACACATCATCTTTTAACATTTTCTTTAAACAAAAGGCTATAATTTTTAAACGACTTCTATCGAACCCAACTCACTCATTCAAGCTGTTACAAACTCTTCAGAAAAAAGAGTTGTAATGAAACATATAGTTTATTTGAATATTTTTTAATAAATTTATCATTAAATATATTATTAATCATTTTTACTTGTTTGAATTCATTATATTAGCATAGTTTTTAAAGTCACTCATCTTGACACGTATTGTGTTAAAGTGTTACCCATCTGAATCAATTATATATCATAATGTTACTCATTTCAATCCAAAATACAATAATCCTTACACAAATCTACAAACTTATCTTGATATGGGTCAAGATTGTCAGGTCTACCAAAGGTGCTACTGCTAGATGATATGAAAGGGGAAACGATTATTGATGAGCTTTGTCATATTAATCGACTTTTAAGTACATAACTGACGGGATTCACATGCATCTTTCTATTTTGAAAATTTTAACATAATATTATTCACCAGCGGGATTCATTCAGTTGCCTAATAACCATGAGACTAAACTCAAATTCAAGTTGGAGCATCTACAACTCTAAGACCAGTGTTGGCTCATCACAAAAATAGTTTAGGCAAAAGCCTAGAGTCCCCAAACTTCTAGGGTCCTAACCATCCAAACAGATTATTTGATATGTAGTTTAAGTTTTGGAAAAGCAAAAAGAGCACTTGTATTCTCAAAAAAAAGTTTGTTCAGTCTTCTCTTTCCATGTAATCATAGTTTTTTCGTTTTGTTATCATTGAAATAAATCTTATATTAATGTTATAAAGTGAGAAACTTAAACAAGCGTTTTAATAGTAAATAGGATAATCAATCTAATTAACAAAAATGGGTTGCGTTATAAAATATTACCACCAACTAAGTATTGTACTTCATAGGATTTTTGACTTGTATCATTTATTGTTTATATGTACCTCCTTTAGGTAAATTGGAGTTTTATAATCCAAACGATGACTTATTGGCTGATAATAATCCAAACTAATAGTTTTGTCAATGATAATCCCAAATTTTACTTTTGTTCCTAAGTCAATCCCACTAACATAATCATTAAAATTTTACAATCAAGTGCAAAGATTGATGATTATGCTACTAGGATTCCATTTGACAACAAATGAAAAAAATTACGATTATCATTTGTTTACTTGTTATTATGGATTATTATGACACAATAAGTCATAGTTTGAATTATTAAACTACAATTTGCCTTCATTTTATATATAAAAACTGATCTTTATAGAACATTAAAGGAGATTAGATTACTTTAAATTGATCTTAGAATGTAGTAAACTTATTTAGATAGAAGCAAATTAACTTATTTTTACGTTTTTTAGAATTTATGGACCACGATTTTTAATCGTAAGCAAAAATTATTATGAAAAGGACATCAATTTTTGTGTTTAAAGCTCAGGAAAAAAGTTTTAAATCGATTTTGATGGTTTAAATTGAAAAACAAAGTGAATTGGTTTCGAATCGACAATCTTTTAACACGTCTGAGATTTTATATAACCTAATTGACCAATTTATAGATAACTGGATTGAAACGGGCACCTCCGTGCAAAACTTGTGACATTGAAGAGATTCAGAAAAATAACCTTTGAAGAACATTTGGGTTGAGTTTTTGTAGAGATTCAGCCTGGCCAACTAGTTTGGCAGTTAACCCAATTACACGATCCATGTATAAAATGTATAGCCCGCATCTGCTTTCTAACAGCTGAAGTCCTTTTCTAGCATGGAGGATTGAATTCACCCATTCTTCAAACAATTCTATAGCATATTTACCAATGAGTTTTTAATTAATATGCAGCTACCTTTATAAAATCCAATATGTCAGTTAAATAAGAAATTTCAAGTAATTTGAAAGGGTATATATGATAATAACACTTTTCAATGGGTAAATTATAAATATGATGTAATACAAGTTTTCAGAGGTATATATGAAATTGCCCCTTACAAAATTATCCACACATATGCAAGTTCTGTCAATTGAAGCAATGAAGTATTAATTCTTAGCTGATGTAATTAGCATATGATAAATATGCATGCTTACCTGTTGTAAACCCATTTGCCTTTGACCAATTTATCAGGTAGTCAGACACAAAAAACTCGATAAGCTGAATCCTGCCAGATGCATAGTATGTGAGACAAAACAATTGATATCCCAAAATTCCAGATGTCACAAAATTATTACGTTAGGAAACAAAAGTGAGTATGATATGAGTTTTGATACATAAATTGAAAATTTTAGGTTAATACATTATTTTAACAATCCAACCTGCAGGCTAGGTACATCTGTTTGTATATTGTACTTGTGAATAATAGCCCTAATATAGAATTGTATATAGTTTTTTATTATTCATGAACAAGATAGGCATAATACTTACAGATGCAGCATTATTTAAGAAAATTATTAGAAGAGATGAACATGATTAAGATAACTTACAAAATGTACAGATTGCTATGCATCTCAGGGAAATTTGATTCAAATGGATCAAGAAACAGCAAATTTTCTGCTAGTAAAGATATTTTTTGAGAAGCTGCAAGAATAACTCGTTGTCCAACACATGACTCGCTCCCAAGCTTACGAAGCAAGTGCTGAATGTGGAATTGGGCATCATGACAGGCTTCTGAAAGATTATTTTAAAGGGATATAAAGTTGAGATCTCGATTATAATCCCTTTCAAGGAAATAATGAATTTCAATTATGGCATATAAATAATAGAAAGATAACTTACAAAGATACACTACTAGATAAATATTTTGCATACTACTGTACTCTAAATTGAACTACAGAACAGTAAAACACAAACCCTTTCCTTGTAAGGTAGTGCACATTTTCCGCACTAAATGTAGTGACAAGCTGTCAATGATCCCTTCAACAGGTTCCATATTTTTTCCTTTTGACAGTGTATTATTGATCGCATCTTCAATAAGGACAAATAAACAACATACAAAACAATTGGAGGTTTTAATTGGGGGAAGCAGGAGCATTCAGCCAAAAAACATGTGGTTAGGTCATATAAACATGCCGCAATTTGTGCATGGTAGAAAAAGATATCCAGCTTGAAGTAGTAAGGTGGCAAAAGATATACCCAAAATGAAATCTACAGCTTGGTGTGACCAATTTGCAAAACTAGCATCATCTGGCTGCAAAAATGACACAAACAGGATGTAAAAAAAGGTTGGATATTAGACTAGGCTGACATGGTCAATAAATTAAGTAGAATGATTGACCAAATGAATACAATCAATATTAAGTAACCAACGCACTCTTACAGTGTCACATAGTTCCACAAGAAAATCAACCGAAGCCCTAAGTTGTTCAATCTCTTCATCTTTATTATCTGCAAGTGCAAACAGTACATATAAATAGAATTGTCATATCTATGTGTATGGTTCAAACAATCAAACATCTCGCCCGTGCCATTGCCTCCCATTTGGATGGTTTTGTTATGCTGATGTTTGGTATGTTCACATAGATAAATAAAAGGGGACTAGTTTATAAAACTTTTAAGGTTATAAGTGAAACAAGTTTCTATATATCACTGATATCCTTTGCTAAATGATAAACTTATCATCAGAATTAATAGCTTAAGTCCTAAAACATTATCATTTATGGAAAATATACTCATAGTAACTTTTACCAGACAAAAATAATCTTTGTGTGGAATCCTCATTTCTTCTTTTTCTTCTTTCCTTTAGTCTCACTGCACCAACCAAGATAAATCAAATATTTGATAGAAAAAAATCTGAAGTCCAATACATGATTACACATTCATAACACAATAAAACCAATTGAATATCAATTTTATGTAACCTTGTCTAAGAAATCTACGACGTAACACATCCTTAAATCGCTGGTCAAATACTTCTCCCGATAGCTTATTAGGGCTCAATTTCCCTAAACTGTCAAAGAAATAGCATCTGCAGGATGCACTAAATTCATGATGCATTCTATCTGCATAAGAAACACGTCACATGAGATTGAACAAGTAAATTTGTCTAACACACATACACACAAGGATATATGAACCTTCAACTTCTACGAGATCTTGTTTGAGTCTGATGATCTCTTGTTTACGCTCTTTTGCCTGAATTGCATTGTTACAAACAGAATCTCTCAAGTAAATGTTCACATATTTCATCACAAACTATGCAGTAAAAACTTAATGATATGATATTGATTAAAATCGAGGCTAACTTCGATTCAACTAACGGTTTGTGCATAAGCAATACGTTGTAAATTATAATAATGAGGGGTTCACCTTGTGTTTCCATTTGAGAGCTTCAGAATCGGAGGTAGCATACGGAGGTTGACGAGTGTCGCAAGTTCCCTTCAGAAGCTTAGAACGAAGAAGAGCCATGGCTAGAGCGAGCTTCAACGATTCGTCTGATCCGGCGGTAGTGTTCGACGCCATTACCGCTCTTACGGTAGCTCTGCAATTCGACGATTACGTAAAGAATATCTGGGCGAAATAAAAAAATAGAGACATTTCAAATTTTTTTTTATTTTGAAGAGTTAAGTGTCATTTTAGTCCTTGTGGTTTGACAGCTTTTGTCATTTTCGTCCCTGTGGTTTGAATTTTGCCATTTTGGTCACTATGGTTTCATTTTATTGCCATTTTCATCCCTCTAGTTTGATAAATTTTGCCATTTTAGTCCAAAATTTTAAATTTAATTGGACTAAAATGACAATAAAATGAAAACCATAGGGATGAAAATGGCAATAAAATGAAACCATAGTGACCAAAATGGCAAAATTCAAACCACAGGGACTAAAATGACAAAAGTAGTCAAACCACAAGGACTAAAATGACACTTAACTCTATTTTGAAAGACAAATGTTATCTCCTCCTAATCTACTCCAAACTAATTACACCATTGCATGGGTTAAAACTCATTACCTCTCATTTTAAGAGGCAAAGCCTTTACCAAGTAGGTCAGTGCCACATTGACACAAACTTTTTTCTATGTTAATAACCTCAAACTTTTTTCTATGTTATAAATTTTATTTGTTACTGTATTAGAAACCTAGGTATCATGCGGGTTTTATAAAGAAAAAATATATGATACTTATTAATAAAAATTTAAAAATTATTAAATGATTAAATAGTGTAAATGATAAATTTAAAATATTTCTTTTAATATTAAACATATACTCTTATCTAAACTTAAATTAATTTTTGTGTATTATTTTAATAACATTTTATTTAATATGAGAAATAAAAAATAAATAAAAGAGAGGATGAACCAGAGAATGACATGTGTTCTCTAATTAATAGAAGAGTAAGACAAAAAATAATCTGAGGTTGAATCATAGATCCTAGCTACTCTTTTATTAAGCAAAGATTGAGCTAATTGCAATTTATGTCCACATGTATGGTGTCGGTTATGGTTATTTGAGCCCAATTAACCATGCTAAATTCTGATGCTTCACCCACAAGAATTACATCAACGGCATAGCATTTGGTAATCCAATACCATGAAGTGCACCAATGTAAGTGTATTTGCCATCAAGATGGCTACATTTCTATGACTCTGTTTGGGATTTCATCTAAAAACAACTTATTGATTTACTAGCTTTTCTAAAAAGCCAGTAAGTCAATAAGTTGTTTGTCAAACCTAAAAGGACTTTTAAAAATGACTTTTGGGTAATAAGTTGTTTTTCTAAAGATGAAAATTCTAGCTTTTCAAAATGAATTATGACTTATTGACATAAAATTACAAATATACCCCACTATTTACCCTATACCCAATAATCTTAAAATAATATTAATAAAAAATGTCCTTTTCGGTAATTTTGAAAGTTCATTTTAAAAAGAGCTAATCTAAACACATTTTTAAAAACTTCATTTCAAAAATTCATAAGTTAATAAACACTTCACACTTGTGACAAAAATTACTTTTAAAGTTAAATAAGCAATTTCAAACATAGCCTATATATAAGGCCTTCAAAATGATTATCAATCATTTCGTAGGCCCTAAGCGGAATAAAAAATCGGTTCCTTCGTTAACAATTACATTACGAGACTCTCCTCGTTTTGTCCGGCCTTGGTACCGGTAATAATAAACTAAAAGTTTATAAATGATGGAGCTAAAAAAATTATATTTACATGCGTAAAATATTTAGATTAAATTTATTTTTCTAGTTTTTTTAATACAAATTTGTAATAAAAATATTTGTAATCAATTTTTTTTAAATAGTCCTTTTCAATTGAATATTAGAAGACTTTTGTATAAATATTTCTATTTTTTTCAGAGTCTACAAACTATAAGCCAACATATAAAAAAAAAAACTCAATTACGTATAAAAGCTTTTTAAAAAACTGAATGTTCTATATTTTAAAGGGTCCTTAGCCCATTGAAACGACCCTGATAATGATGCTAAATAGAAAAGGAGGTCCTTTGATGAAGTCCCCTGCTCACATAAAATTCAGCTGCAGAGGAACTAATTATTAAGATTGATGTTCTATTTGAAGACAAACATCCCCTGATCAATTTTTTTTAAATAGTCCTTTTCAATTGAATATTAGAAGACTTTTGTATAAATATTTCTATTTTTTTCAGAGTCTACAAACTATAAACCAACATATCAAAAAAAACTCAATTACGTATAAAAGCTTTTTAAAAAACTGAATGTTCTATATTTTAAAGGGTCCTTAGCCCATTGAAACGACCCTAATAATGATGCTAAACAGAAAAGGAGATCTTTTGATGAAGTCCCCTGCTCACATAAAATTCAGCTGCAGAGGAACTAATTATTAAGATTGATGTTCTATTTGAAGATAAACATTCCCTGATCAATTTTTTTAAATAGTCCTTTTCAATTGAATATTAGAAGACTTTTGTATAAATATTTCTATTTTTTTCAGAGTCTACAAACTGTAAGCCAACATATCAAAAAAAAAACTCAATTACGTATAAAAGCTTTTTAAAAAACTGAATGTTCTATATTTTAAAGGGTCCTTAGCCCATTGAAACGACCATGATAATGATGCTAAATAGAAAAGGAGATCCTTTGATGAAGTCCCCTGCTCACATAAAATTCAGCTGCAGAGGAACTATTTATTAAGATTGATGTTCTATTTGAAGATAAACATCCCCTGATCCATTTTCTCCACGATAAAGGAACACTCATATGCCATATGGCCCAATTTTGTATCCAAGAAGACCCGGTTTACCAAATCAAAACTTTTGCAAAGTCAATTTTGATTATACAAGCTTCTTCTTTTGTGTGTTTGAGCTAGAGGTGGCCAAACCGGGTTTTTTTTTATCCGGAACCGGTTCCGGTTAACAAAGTCAAGAACCGGTTCCGGTTTTTTTGCCGGTTCCGGTTTTGGCAGGTTCCAGTTTGGCCGGTTTAAAAGTGGAACTGGTTCCGGTTGCAATTTCTCTGAAAACCCGGAACCGCCCCATACCCACCGGTTCCGGTTCCAGTTCGGTTTCTCGGTTCTGAGTACATTGGCCACCTCTAGTTTGAGCCAAGCAAGTTACTCGTTTACAATTAAAGGTCTATTAAGAATGTATCTTTCACTTAAAAAAGCAGAATGTGATTCACTAATAACATCTCCAATATAGAGTCTATAGACTATGAAACGATTTGCTAATAACTTGGCAATAACTTTGTATATGGAACCAATAGAGTTTCAAAAATGCAATTTCTCACGTTTTGTAAGTTTCAAAATGCACGATAATAAACATTCTTTATAATGTTTTATATTTATATTATAAGCTTTTTCCACCGGTTAGTCATTGTCACTGTCGTGAAACACAAATGATTAAACGCTGATTAGTTGGAGTCATTTTTCTCTCTTCCAAATTAATGTCGGTGGGAAAATTTATTTGTTAAAATGAGTGATTTGAAAAATATTTAAAAAATGAGTGTTTTTTCATTTATTTTTTGATTTTTCACTATTTTATTATACTTTATAATTCAGTCAACATATTATAATATTTATATTTTTTTCAATCAACTAATTATGATAATATGTTGATTAAATTAAAATAGATATAATAAATTAGTTCAAATAAAAAATAAATAAAAACACATATTTTAGTAAATTTTTTTTTAAAATCATGGTAAGTATTTTTTTCTACCAACATTTAAAAAAAAAAAACTCAATTATTAATAGTACTATTAACAAGCTACAAAAACGCTTAAATGTTATTGCAAAAACTCAAAAGTGATTTTAATTAATTAATTTATTTTTAAAAAATTCTTAAATATTCATGAATTTTTTTTTAAAAATGGGTTTATATTTAAAAAAATGGTTACAATGGGTGTTGAAATTTTTTTTTTTTACAAATGGGTCTAACTCCACTTGTAGTGGCGTTTTAGAGGGGAGAGAAAAACCCACATAGGGATGTCAGAGTCTGACTGAAAAAAAAATTCGATGGTGTCCTTGACCTCCACTCCTAGTGGCGTTTTTGACCAAAAGTACACCCACCTCCACTGCTAGTGGCGTTTTCACCCATAATTTTTCGTAATACGTTTTCAGTGATGGGATTTTTACGTAGGTAAACCCATAATTTTTCGTCAGCTCTACGTATTCTCAGTAAACCGCCATCTCGAATTTCATCATGTGTTTGAAAAACATAATCAGCTCTGTGAGTACCAGCTAAAAACAATACATCATTTACCAATGGACCGGACGTGTAATGTAAAGCCATTTTAAATTGAAATTTTCTTGAAAGATCAGTTTTGATTTTTTTTGAAAGAAGGTATGTTTGTTTAATTCGTGGTGTGTGTATTTGGTGGAAAATGATGATATCCTTTTGTAGTGGCGTTGAGTTAGCTGCATGTGATAAATTAAATTTGACAAGTGCATGTAAAAAAAGGCCAAAATTCATGTGATAGTGGGTTAGAAAAGTGGCTGAAAACGCCACTAGGAATGGCATTCATGTTCCAAAACGCCACTAGGAGTGGAGTGTTGAAGGAATCTCATGAACATTGTTGAAAAACGCCACTAGGAATGGCATTCAACACCTAAAACGCCACTAGGAGTGGAGTTTTAAAGGAATCTTGTGAAGATGGGTCAAAAACGCCACTAGGAGTGGAGTTATGGGTGAAAACGCCACTAGCAGTGGAGGTGGGTGCACTTTTGGTCAAAAACGCCACTAGGAGTGGAGGTCAAGGACACCATCGAATTTTTTTTTTCAGTCAGACTCTGACATCTCTATGTGGGTTTTTCTCTTCCCTCTAAAACGCCACTACAAGTGGAGTTACACCCATTTGTAAAAAAAAAAATTTCAACACCCATTGTAACCATTTTTTAAATATAAACCCATTTTTTAAAAAAATTCAATATTCATCCATAAACCCTAGAATCCTTTCACATAAAGTCATAAACCTCCATTGGAGACGAGGATGGAGGCGTAGTCGATTAAACGAGGAACCGACCATGGAACCACTGGAATCTTCATCGTCTAAATTCTGCAATGAATGTAAAACAAGCGAATTCAAGTACAAATGCCCAGGTTGCTCTACACGATCCTGTAGTCTCCCCTGTGTCAAAGCTCACAAGCAACGAACTGGATGTACCGGCAAACGACACCAGCTGACGGATTTCGTTCCTCTTTCTAAGTTCGACGACAATCTTCTTCTGTCTGGTAAATTTCTGATCAAACCCAGTTTTTGATTCAGCTTTATTTGAGTTTTCGCCAATTCCCCAATTCCGGTGTTTGATTTTGAGGGTCGAATTATGAGTCATTGCATGGTTTAGAAATTGGTTAGTGGAAAACAGTGATTTGAAATGCTGGTACCTGTGTTGAAACCAAAAATTAGAGGGTGTTTGGGGTTGATTATTGATTCTGCTTTTGCCTTTTGAAATTAGTAGAAGCAGATAGTCAGTTGTAACATTTGATTATGATGATATACATTCAATGATTATTGGTCAATTGCCAAAAGTTGAATGCTAAAAACAGGTTAAATAATGATAATTTATTCGCTCAAATATGCTAGAATTATTAGCGTCCTAAAACCAATGCTGTAGAAGTCGCTAGTCGGTCGGTGGGGTGGGAACTAGGGGATTATTTGGGATTAATCGGCCTAATCGGATAGTCGGGCCTAGTCGGCCTTAGGGGACTAACGATTAATCAACCGATTGATCGGCCTAGTCGGGAATTTTTACAACCATGCCTAAAACGATAAAACTAACGCATCCAAAACATGTATAGTGGAGTGTATATTGAGCAACAAAAGTAAAACAATGACCTAAGAAAGCATTAACTACAAACTAATTAATCTATGCTAACTGTTAAATAAAATTAACATTTGGCATGTTTGTCTAGGAGTAAGTTAACCTTCATCAAAGATGTTAATTACCAATGAGATTGAACTGATCACTCTTCTGAACTACAAAACAAAATCAACTTAAACCTTAATACTTAAAGTTAATACTTGAACTTCTTCAAACTTTGGAATTATTAATTTTTTTTTTATTGGATAAAACTCTCTAAATAAAATTTATATGAATGAGCTTGATTTGTGAGTAGTGTTGACTTCAAATATTTTTGACTATGGGGTGAAAAGTTTTAGAATAATGATATTTTATTTGACTAATTCCTAAATGGCAGTTCTGAACTGAGAGTCTCTTTAGAAGTAGTCTCTTTATTCCATTAGGATTGAAGTAAGGTTTGTCTTTGTCTCACTCTCACAGGCCCTACTTATAAGTGGGACTTTACTGGGTATGTTTGTTTGTTTGATTAATTTATAAGAGCAATAAAAATGCTTCGCCTTTAAAATTGAGCTCCTACAAATAGCGTAAGTTCCAATAGTTGAGAATTAAGATACACCCTATTTGCATTAGAATTTTTCATCAATGCACTTTCTCAAGACTTAAGTTTGGATATTTCCTCAAGACTTGAGTTTGGACAATTTGAAACTCTAATTGAAATAAAATTATTACACCTATGCACTTTCTGCCGTATACGAAATCATTCGTAGGCCAAAAGAGTAATAATTTGATGCATGCAATAGATCAAATATGTTTAACATGCCAGTGATTGACTTACTCAAGCCAAAGCTGGCTTTAAAAGGAATTTGCAGCTGAAACATAAAGATTCCTTTCAAATCAAGGCATTAACATCCAATAATGCAACCAAATATATGGAATTCAAATTAATATTATGACTGATAAATCCATCTAAAAGTTCTACACCTGTATTGATGTTTGAGATTTGTGATGTGATCGGGATATGGTTCCAAAACCTCAGTTGTCACTCCTTGTTGATGTATCCAAGTGTGAAGTTTACATTTGAAATCGTTACACATATATATGGTTTAGCAGAGATTTTAATTTTTCATTAACATCGTAACATGTTTTTGAAAGTAACAAATTGAAGGAGAAATGCTGCACAAGTTGAAATATGGGTTAGGCCTAGCATGTGTTGCAATTTTACAACTTTTTTTTTGTGATTTTTGTTCAATTGTTTAGCAATTTACAACGCCCCATTTGCGGTGCACGCATATAATGTATATATGTGTGGGCTCTTAAGGGGCAAAAGTAAAAGTGCACTAATTTTAACATTATTTTAGTTATTTGTGAAAGTAACGTTAAAATCATTGGGATGGTCAACTTCAAACGATAACTTTGAGCCGGGGACTCTTTCGGAGCAGCCTCTCTATCCCAATTGGGATAGGGGTAAGGTTTGTATCTATCCTTCCCCCCAGACCCTGCTGAAAAGTGGGAATATACTGGGTAAGGTTGTTGTTGTTGTTGTTGTTTAGCAATTTACAAAAGCGTTATGCATATGTACGGGTGGGCAAGGCGTGTTGTATCAATACCATTATTTGAATACAGCTTGGGCTCATCACAGAATTGTTGTCACATTTGGGATCATTTATCTTGGACTGAGAAGAGAAACCCAAGTTACGGCAAAGCAATTTGGATTTATGCCAGGAAGATCGACAACGGAGGCGATACACATTTTGCGGCGATTAATGGAGAAATATAGGGAGAAGAGAAAAGACTTGCATATGGTATTCATCGATCTTGAGAAGGCGTACGACAGCGTACCAAGACAGGTGATTTGGGATAGCTTGGAGAGTAGAGGTATTCCCCAGAGGTATATTGAGGTCATCAAAGATACCTATGCAGATGCTAAAACTAGTGTCAGAGCACCTGTGGGAGACACAGACTTCTTCCCAGTGGAGGTGGGACTACACCAAGGATCGGCATTAAGTCCCTTCCTTTTTGCGGTTATTCTAGATGAACTGTCGAGGTATATCCAGGCTCATATACCTTGGTGTATGCTTTTCGCGGATGACATTGTCTTAGTGGCAGAAACAAAAGAGGAGCTAAATGTTCGATTAGAAGAGTGGCGAACCGCTTTAGAGCAAAGAGGCTTGCGCATAAGTAGGACAAAAACGGAGTACCTGCATTGTCAGTTTAGCGGAGCAAACGTGGAAGATGAAAATGATCATGTGACTATTGGAGGCCAAGAGGTGCCAAGGACGACAAAGTTCAAGTACCTAGGATCGTTTATACAAGGCGATGGGGACATTGACAGTGACATAGCGCATCGAGTCCAGGCAAGTTGGAAAAAGTGGAGAGCAGCAACGAGCATCATATGTGACAAGAAGATTCCAGAAAAACTTAAAGGTAAATTTTATAGAGCGGCGATCAGACCAGCAATGATGTACGGCACAGATTGTTGGCCGATTAAGAAGAACCAAGCAAGAAAGCTTGAGACAGCAGAGATGAGGATGCTGAGATGGATGTGCGGCCACACAAGGCTCGATCGGATAAGGAACGAAGTCTTCCGGGAGAGATTACAGGTGGCAAACATCTCGGACAAGGTCAGGGAGGGAAGATTGAGATGGTTTGGACA
This sequence comes from Mikania micrantha, assembly GCA_009363875.1. Classification (NCBI taxonomy): domain Eukaryota; kingdom Viridiplantae; phylum Streptophyta; class Magnoliopsida; order Asterales; family Asteraceae; genus Mikania; species Mikania micrantha. Next base: position 47,725,566 of record CM018689.1, on the reverse strand, counting down.
TGTGAGGAGAAGAAGCCAGTCGGCACCTGTTCGGAAAGTAGAACTTCTCATCGTGGAGGGTAAAAGGGGAAGGGGTAGACCGAGGTTGACATGGGATGAGCAGATTCGACAGGATTTGACAGAGCTACACCTCTCTGAGGACATGATCTTTGATAGGAGTACGTGGAGGCGAAGAATAAAGGTGCAGGATACATAGAGCCTTTTCTAGGGATCGTGGTTGTTGCTATTTCTTTGCTAGTTTGGGGTATATGATATGAGTCTATATGTGTTATATGCATGCTTGCGGGTTGGGGTTGTGGGTTAAATCTTTGCTGTTCTTGGGATTTAAGATAGGAGATTATATGTGTTATATGCATGCTGGCGGGATGGGGGTATGTTTTGTTTGTGTATGATACTGCATGCTTGTTTTTGTTTGATTGCTTAAATGTCACAATGGGTTATAGGATAGGAGATTATATGTGTTATATGCATGCTTGCGGGTTGGGGGTATGTTTGTTTGTGTATGATACTTCATGCTTGTTTTTGTTTGATTTGCTTTAATGTCATAATTGGGTTATGGGTTTGGTTTCTCTATGGTTTGTTTTAGTCTGGCTTGATGATCTATGTGGTTAGTGCTCAACTGCTTAACTGCTTACCTGCTTATCTGCTTAAGTTTAAATCGTTAGTGCTTTATCTGTATGCTTTACGCTCCTACTCTTCGTTACATGTTTTCAAAAAAAAAAAAAAAAATTTTCGGGTTTTCTGAGCCAGGGGACTCAAACGAAGCAGCCTCTCTATTCTACTTGTAGATAGGGGTAAGGTGTGTCTTTATCTTTCCCCTCCCAGACCCCACTTTAAGTGGGATTTTTACTGGGTACGCTTGTTGTTGTTGTTGTTGTATCTTGGACTGCAAAATGAAATTTTATCTTATTTCTATTCGAGGGTCAATCAATTTTGTATTAATATTGCTGGTCAAACTTCAATCAGTTGACTAGTCTCATGGCTGTAATTTATTTATTTACAAGCAGATTACAATATGCTCGAGGATGTGAAAAGAATAGCCGATTCTGCCAAAAGAAGAAGGTTAAATCTCTGTGGAAATTACTCTGGGATTTCATTCCACCTTAAAAACTTATTAAGTGCTGCTAAGAAACGAAGAATTAAACTTATCTTTTTGCCAAATGGAATGTCGAAGAGGCAAACCAACAAGACATCTTGTAACAACAGGTTATTCTTTTTACATTAGAGCTCATAATAATAAATAAAACTCTATCTATAATTATTAAAGAAGTGATCATAATAATAAATAAAACTCATCCAATTTTATTTTGTTTTCAGTTGTAAATCAATCACTTGGACAATAGAATGGCGCTTTCATTCAACTGATATCAAGATAATTGACCATGAGTAAGCTTATTCAGTATACGAATCTTAAAAAAAACTCTTATCGTTGCATATTGGCTTTTTTAATTAAAATTTGTTGTTAACTTTCTGACAATTAAAATTTTTGTTGTTTCAGAGTTCATGAAAACTCAAATATTCGCTCGGTTATCCAGAAACATCTGAAGCCTGGTTCACAAAATCATTCTCTAAAGCCGTTTTATCTTGAGCCTGTGGATTCTCTCAAATTTTATATTAGCAAGCACCCGAAGGTTTATATAAAAAATCAATCTTTTTATATATTGTTCTTGTTCTTGTTCGTTTTATTTGCATGCAAAATGTACGACGGCTGCATGATAATCATTTGTGTGATAATTTTGTTGGTTCAGGCCCCAAGTTACACAAAAAAAAACTCACACTTTCATTCATATTCATACTCATACTTACATATATAAGAACTAAACATTAACCCATGTTTTGACCCACTACTCCTACAACCTAGACCCACTAAGATTTTTTCAATATTAAAACTACCCATGATCTAATTAAACATATGACTAATTAATAAGCTACCGACCCGTACCCTACTTGACCCGAACCAATGACCCGATCAAAATTAAATCAACATTCACCCCCTTAATCTTGATCTCGGTTCATGTTTCTTCAAAGTAAAGTCGGTCCGTCTTCTTGCTCTTGCTCCATACTTTTACTTGCCAAACTTACTACTTTCTTGCTCTTGCGATACGAATCATAAAGATTCAATCTTGCTACTTGCTCTTGCTTAAACCTGAATCGGTTTTCTTTCTTAACTTACTGATCTTGGTTAGCCTTCTTTCTTTTCTTTTTTTTTTCTCGAAATTCATCATCAGTAACCAAAACAATCGATCACTTCCCTGCGTTCTATTTCAAATACATCGATCTGCGTGAACCCTAATATCAACCATCTTGAATTCTTTTTATTCTTGTTGCAGTCATAAAACCTTCCTTCCTTCGAGCGTGACCTGCTTGTGACTCCAATTTGATTTTGATGCTTCCGATCGATCGATCTAGCTAGCCAATATTTTTTTTTCAGCACACGCCGGTCCCAATTTCTTTCTTCGGTCGTCACTCTTTTGTCTTTTCTCGCCGGTGCTTTGTCGGCGACGGTCTCTATCTCAGTCTTCAAGCTGGTCTCAAGGCTTGATTTTTCAGCCTCGGTCTTCTTCACGGTCTCCTTCCGGCAACAGTCACGGTCTTCGGTCTTTTTCCTTACGCCGGAATCAAACTTTCGGCCAATTTCTTTCGATCTTCTTTGGCCTGCTATCGGTCTTCTCAGGCTAACCTCCGGCCTAGGTCGCCTCGGTCTAACATTCTTTCAAGCCGCCGGTCTTCTTTGCGGCTTGTCGGTCTTCGCCGGAATCTCCTCCGGTAACGGTCTCTTTCTACGGTAGTAGCCCGGTCCTTTCTTCTTTCTTCACACATCAATCGGCCTGTTCTTGCTGATCACAAATGAGCAGCCTTCATGCTTTCTTTGCTACACTTACCGGTCAATTCTTTCCGGCCCTGCAGTTTAGTGGGCTGCCCCCTTCTTCTCCCGAAAATGACTCTCAAATCAGCACTCTTTTTTCAACCTAAGCTCTCTGATACCAATTGTTGGTTCAGGCCCCAAGTTACACAAAAAAAAACTCACACTTTCATTCATACTCATACTTACATATATAAGAACTAAACATTAACCCATGTTTTGACCCACTACTCCTACAACCTAGACCCACTACTTAGATTTTTTCAATATGAAAACTACCCATGATCTAATTAAACATATGACTAATTAATAAGCTACCGACCCGTACCCTACTTGACCCGAACCAATGACCCGATCAAAATTAAATCAACAAATTTCACCCCTACGTGATAATCCCACCTCTATGTGACAATTCCATGTATGCGTGAAATTACTACATGTGTTAATCATTCTTGTGTGATAATTCCACGCAGACTTCGTTCACTTCACACATAAAAACGATTTTTTATACTAAATTTCACCTACATAAGTATTCGTGATCATATTTCATAGACTAACAACAATCTTACCCAGTATATTCTCACTTTTCGGTAGGTTCTTGGGGGGAAGGATAGATACAAACCTTACCCGTATTCCAATTGGGATAGAGAGGCTGCTCCGAAAGAGTCCACGGCTCAAAGTTATCGTTTGAAGTTGATCATCCCAATGAGTTTAACGTTATATCACAAATAATTAAAATAACGTTAAAATTAGTGCACTTTTACTTTTGCCCCTTAAGGGCCCACACATATATACATTATATGTGTGCACCGCAAATGGGGTGTTATCATATTTCATAGACTAATACTCATAAATAAAGGTTGGACAAAAAGTGTCCATTTGACCCAAACATGATTATATGTTATGACCTGTTCATTTGCCACCCTAGTAATATGATCTGTGTATTTGTTTTATAGTTTTATTGTTTTCAATGTTTCCAATATTAACAAGAATGTCATTTCTATATGTAGCAACCAAGATCGCCATTTCATGAGTTGGACATAAATGCCCCTATTCGCAAACAACTATCCAATTTAGTTATCATAGAGTATCCAGTTATTCACGTTTTACTTCCTTCACACAACCCTGATGTCAAAGTAATTAAAGCCAAAGTCAGCCAACAAGTGCAGCCCAAGACCGACCCGGTCAACGATAGTCAACCAGGCCCGGAAGGCATGTTCTTTAAAGAAGAAGAAATAAAAGATTCCGAGTCTGCGGATCCTCGTGTTTTGGATCTAACGGATAAATTAAACAGCAAAACAGAGACAAAAGATGAAGGGTTTGTTCACAAGCCTATTAGTTCAACCTACCATGATAATGATCTTGCTGATTTGATGAATTTTGGCTTTGAACCTGAGTTGATTGATGTTTATTCGAGTCTCATCTCAGAAGCAAACCCTGATGATTTTCTTGATTTTGATGGTTTGTGTGATGATTTACCATCAAAAGAGGAAGATATCAAGTGTGAGGTTATTGAAGAAGAATTAGAGGAAGGGGAAATAGCGGGTTCGGATTAGTTTTTAGGCGTTCGCGGACAGCATTTGTTGATCTAGCATCTCGGTTTTTTGGTTTTGGATTTGGTTTCGGTTTTAAAAATTATACTAGCTGACGATGCAATATGAGAAGGATATATACATGACTATTATATTGGTAGATGCATCAGAACTTTGGATTAGTGAGAATTATGAAGATGGAAATTTTGTTTTGGCATTTATGGATCATGATTTTCATGATAGTTTTGTTTTCTCACTTTGTATGTATACGTTCACTTTTTATATTCTTTTTTTTAACAGTATTCTGAAAGTAGTTATAAGATTTAATAATCGACTTGCAAATTTTTAATCTTTGACATGCAACTAGATAAGATTCAAATAGAAAGAGGATGTTGTCAAAGAAGGGTAGATACTAATAAGAGTTTGACATGTGTCATTTTAAATATATAAAAATAGAATTCTAATATAAAAAACAAAATTTAGTATAAAAAACGAGATCTAATACAAAAAGAGCAAAAAATTCAATATTAAACATGACAAAAAAAACTACAAATATAGTACAAAAAAATATAGTATAAAAAATATAGAACAAAAGTAAAAAAAAAAAAAAATTCAATACAAAAAAGAAAAGATGTGTCTAAATTACCATCCATTCATTTTTTTTAGCATATTACATTTCAAACTTTATTGGTTCCTACTCTTACGAAAATTTTTTTTTTCATATCTTATCATTCATAAGCACATATGTACGCAAACATATATTTGATATATTAAATAAAGTAATATAAATAATATGTCAATTTAGGCTTACAAGACAAGTAAAACTATACATGTGAAATTCAAGCTTTTAACTTGTTTATCAATTAAGCTTTAAATATTGGGTCGATTTTTATTGGAGGAATAAATATTGCATTTATAAATAAGAGGAATGACATCCGCAAATTATGCAACGGCACCAATAACCCAAGAAGCCCAAGCCCAAACAACAACTTGTTTCCTTAATCCTTGGCATGTTTGTAAGTTTCTTGACCAAACTCCTTTTTCTTAATTGACTTTCTTCAAACCCTTTAATGTGAAGACACGCTTTTCACAATATCCATAAAGTGGCATAAACTTTGGAATGTTTCAACGCATATTTTAATAATTTTATGAATATATAAGTTTTTTATTATTATTTTTTTGAACGGCAATTTGGATCACTGACAAGTCTTAGACCCACCCGATCATATCCACACCTAATAGGAGGAAACCCACCATAGGTGAGAGAAAACCCCCTAACCTAGCATGGAACCCCTATTTTGTCCATGTCAGGACTTGAACCCGTGACCTCCCAATATTGAAACCACAGGATACCTCCCCTTAACCACTTGGGCTAAGGATCATTGGTTTTTATTATTACTTGATCCCGAAATTTAAATAGTTTTTAACCATCTATAAACTATTTGTGAGTATTTTTACAAAAGGTATTACTATTACTATATATTATTAAAAGGCATAAAAACAAATAGTAAAAATATAAATATTATATTGTGTGGGTCCCATGCTCACACACATATATATATATATATATTAACGCTAAATGTATATGTGTCGTATCCATGTAGCGACGTTTTTAAAATTTAGACTTGGCATGTCAGAAGTTTTTTTAGCTTTGAAAATTAGTAAATAGACATGAGTGTATTAAATCTGAATACACAAATGTGGTTTCATGTGGACCACATATTTATTTTTAAGATTACAAATATACGGCCCAGATAGGTTAAGGGTTTTCTCTTTAAGATCGAGTTTTCATAGTATATATAGTAATGCATAGTGTATATGTGTCTGATCCATGTAGCGACGTTTTGAAAATTTAGACTTGGCCTACCAGAAGTTTTTTTATCTTTGAAAATTAGTAAATAGACATGAGTATATTAAATTTGAGATACTTGCTTAGAGATTTGGTTTTTTGTCGGTTTAGGGTTTAAGATTTGGGGTTTAGTTCGTGATAAGAGATTTGATTTTGCTATGCAACTTATGCTTCTGCAAATGATATATAATACCCGTTCTCGAGAGTGTGCTGTGATAACCCGCCACAATGCGCGGGAGAATAAACCTAGTTTTAATTAATAGCCAATACTTTAAATTAACATGGTTATTTTTCATCTTTGAAGAAAAAAACTAAATTATGTCCTTCGGGTGCTTCTTTATAAGGGTCATAACTTGAGATTTATAAACTTAAAATAGATTGAGTTTTATTTATTTTATTTTTATTACACCCGAAAACCACTACCACCCATGCTAGGATTATAATATATTAGTAGCCACTACCATGTGTAATAGTTAAAAAAAATTAATTTCATAAAAGGAAATAATCAATTAAATTTGCTTACACATGCATATATATATTTATAAACAGATGAAAACTGTGATATAAAGCTGTCTACAAATTATTAACACACATTGTAAAAATAATGATAGGAAATTTTTAAACCATAGAAAAAATAACATAAATGTTTTATACATTTATTAAAAGACGTGACCTTACTCCAGATAGACATACAATAAGTATGTATAATTTGAGGAGGTAGCTGGAATGTGGTTTGCATGACAAAAGCCACAACTTTTATAGATATAAAAATAAGCTAAAAAGTCAAATAAATAAAAGATAAAAAAAATGCATCTTGAATTTAATGATTCAATATATCAAAACAAAATATTAAAAAACTTAAAATAAAAAAATAAAAGTGTTAAACTTATTTATTTATACACACACAAACACTCACACTCACACATATACCAATAAGTATGTATGTATAGTTTGAGTAAGTGGTTGCATGAAAAAAGCCTGGACTTTTGAGGATATGAGAAAAAGGTGAGATTTTGAAAAAGGGAAAATGGAGGACCCAATCTTAGTAGATGAATGCATAGAAACAAGTAGGGTTGGTTTAGTTTTAATTGCTTAAATGGGCACATGGAGTGGGGGTAGGGGGACAATCCTCACATGAAAGAAACATGGGGTTTCCTTTGCTTTAGGACAATTTCTGTTTGTAGTCTTCTTTGCTCCCCTCAAACCCCACCTCACCTTATCCATCTTACTCTCCATACTTGTATATATATCAATGTTGTAGAAATCGCTAGTCGTCAGTAAGTCGGTGGGTGGGGACTAGGGATTAATCGGCCTAATCGGATAGCCGGGCCTAGGCGAGGATTTTTACAACCATGATATATATACACCCTCTCTCTACTCACCTTAATTAACACAAATGTTTTAGCAATGACTTAAAAAACTTGCAATTTATAGATTACAGAGTACATTACCGAGATAATCTTTGTGGTTTGCATTTCACTTTTGGTTTCTAAGATTCATAAATTACCTATATGGTCCCAAACTTTTGAAATTTGTAACACATATAGTCCTTATATATGTCACCAAATTAACCTTACATAATTGACCAAATTACCTTACATAAGGACTATATATGTTACAAATGTCAAAAGTTTGGGAACAAATGTCAAATGTTTGTACAAATGAACTTTATTGATTAAATAAAGTAACTTAACAGGAGTCTCATTCTAAACTCATGCAATAGTTGAAAGAAATTAAACAGATTCAACATCTACAAACATCTTTACACTTGACATGAGTCAATGCGAATCATACGAGAGAGATTACTTTAGAAATATCCGCTTAAAATTGTCGAGTTAGCTTATTTCTAAAGATAAGTTATTAGTAAGCTAAGAATTTCTAATTCCGCCTTCAGATTACAAAAAATTCAGAAGAGATATTCACTTTTATGGTATTCTAACCAAATTCTTGTGTCGTCGTCGTTTGTCACCTGACCAATAATTAACCCCTAATCAAGATTGTTCTTAAAGATCAATTTTTGTATGAAATGGCAAAACCTATACATTTTGATAAGTCATTAACATGACATTATAATTGTTAATGTGTCTATTATCTATCTTTGAAGTAGAGGATCTAAATATCTTGCTATAGACAATATAATATAGATTTAAAAGTAAGATTAGACAAGTGTGTGCTTGTTGTTCTAAAAATATATACAATGTGATAAAACGATGTAGTTAAAAGCAAGAACAAGGTTTAACAAAACATTATTATTGATTTTTTGGCCCGTTCAAATTGACTCAAACAAATGTGATGTTAAGCTGACTTTTGGATTGGATTCTAACGACATTTTGAAAATAAACTTAGAGATGATATAAGATGTCAATTGTTGGACTGCAATTTCATTTTTTTAAAAAAAAACTAGCATTTGAAAATAGCTTTAAATGATGATACAAATCCTCTAATCCCTTATATACATGTCAATCTTGATACATAATAAGATAAATAGGTATATTTGGGTAAGAATTATGGTATTTTGGGTTGAAATGGTAAATTATAACATCGAATGAGTTGAGATAAGTAACACTTCAACACAATATGAGTAAAGATGGGTAACTTAAAAATTATATAAATATAATAAATTCAAGCAAATAAGAATGATTTATAATATATTTAATGATAAAATTATTAAAAAATATTAAAATAAACTATTTGTTTTCATTTAACTTGGGTTAAATTATTTTTTTTACAAACGATCCATTTAGACCAAAATTAATTTTTCTTATAACACATCTTGACCCACACCCATCTTGAGTTGCATCCGTTATGGTCCGTTACCCAACTCAACCAGCCTATTTTTCCGCCATAATTCCTTACAATACATGAGAAATATATATGAGACTAGGTAAAATCTCATGTATTACACGGGTTGAAAATTGAAATGTTATATGCTTCGTAAGAAAACTTGTTTTAGAAAACTTGTTTTTTTTAAGATAACTTATTTTTACACAACTTTTATTTTTCCTAAAACTACAAATTTAAAATAATTCTTATTTTTTTTAAAAATTCATTTTTAAAAAATTTTCATATTTTGTAAACTTTTTTTAAGTGTGCTTTTTAAAAAAAAAAATAAAAGATTTCGTTTTTTATTTGCTAGAACTATTTTTTAATATGAAATAAGGTTTATAAAGTCATTAGTCATTAATTTAAATTTCCTTAATAAATTAAAGAATATAATTATAATTATCATTTAATATGAGAAAGAATGATTGTAAAGATTAAAAAATGACTGTAAAGATTAAAAAATGACATGTGACAATAATTCTTTTTAAAAAATGACATGTGGCAGTAATAACCTAATAAATTGACATGTGACAAAATATTTACTTTTTCATTAAAGAGTATATATATAGATTTGTTGTGCGTGTTTTATGATCGAATCCAAGACGCAACTGATCAATACATTCTTTTAAAACTAGCCTGATAATTCTCTAACGCCATATGTTACTCGTAACTTTGATCGTCGTTAAAAGACATACATAATGTTTTCATATCAGTTATTTTATATTTATTAATATATTTTAGAAAAAACTTCTCTTTTGTTTCATATGGTTTGACAGTTTTAACCTTTTTGCTTCAAACTTTTTAAAATGCTCATTATGCTCCATGTGGTTTGATTGTTTAACCATTTTCCTTTCCGTGGTTTGACAACCCTTTTGCTCCATGTGGTTTTGAAAAAAAAATGGATTATAATGGAGACATATTGGAAAAGTTTGGAACAAAATGGTTAAACTGTCAAACCACAAGGAGCATAATGACCATTTTGAAAAGTTTAAAGCAAAAAGGTTAAAATTGTCAAACAACAGGAGTAAAAGATAAGTTTTTCCTATATTTTATATTTGAAAGTGAAAATTTATGCCCAAAAGAAGTAGGGGTGTTCATCGAGTCGGATAACGAGTTTATCAGGTTTGAATTTTTTTTTTTGTGTATCCGAAACCCGACCCAAAAAACCCGAATTTGTGCATCCGAATAAACCTGTTTTTTTCAGGTTGATATCCGAATCGAAAAAACTACGTTTTGCATATCCGAAACCCGACCCGAATCTAAAATCATATTATCCGACCCGAAAAACCCAAAATAGATTTCGGAAAAGTATAATGGAGACATATTGGAAAAGTTTGGAACAAAATGGTTAAACTGTCAAACCATAAGGAGCATAATGACCATTTTGAAAAGTTTAAAGCAAAAGGGTTAAAATTGTCAAACAACATGAGTAAAAGATAAGTTTTTCCTATATTTTATATTTGAAAGTGAAAATTTATACCCAAAAGAAGTAGGGGTGTTCATCGAGTCAGATAACGAGTTATTTGAGTTTTTCGGGTTTGAATTTTTTTTTTGTGTATTCGAAACCCGACCCGAAAAACCCGAATTTGCGCATCCAAATAAACCTGTTTTTTTCAGGTTGATATCCGAACCGAAAAAACTACGTTTTGCATATCCGAAACCCTACCCGAATCTAAAATCATATTATCCGACCCGAAAAACCCAAAATAGATTTCGGATAAGGTTTTTTTTGGGTTTCGGATGCGATTCGGATTTCGAATTTTTTTGAGTTTTCGGATATTTTGAACACCCCCTAAGAAGGGCAAGATTAGGTTCTTAGGTAAATGGTTGAGGCACTTTGATAGATGCTAGGTGAGGGGAAGGGAAGAATCTTGAGCTTAATATCGGGTTCTAAACCGATGGGGTCGCAATTTTTACAACAAATAAACTGGTTTCTGCGCATCAGGTACAACTCTTTCGAGGGTGGCGCCCGCTAAAACGGGTTATCGCTCCCTTGAGGAAGAAGTCTTTCGAGGCCTGTTGGCGTGGTGCATATGCCACGACGTTACGCTCGGTTGTTGCTGTTCAAAAATAAAAAGGTAAATAGTTTTTACCCAATTGGTGGAAGGCATGGGCAAGATTAGGTTCTTTAAGTAAATAGTTGTTAGCTAAAGACGTTACGCTTGGTTGTTGCAAGGCATGGGCAAGATTAGGTTCTTTAAGTAAATAGTTGTTAGCTAAAGACATTACAACATAGTGGCATTCTGCCATCTTGTTGAAGAGATAAAACTCAATAATTATAAAGTATTGAGTTTGAATCTTACAAAGATTTTTTTTAAAGTATTGAATTTTCTTATAATCTGATGCCTTTGTGGTGGATATGATTGGATGATATTGTTAATGACATGATAATACTCTAGTGATACATTAGTAATTCAAATTAATCATCAAAAAGAAAGTAAAAGGTTGTTAGTTAAAAAAAGAAGTTAAATGTATAAACAAGTATAAATTGTTGTTCAAATTAATTTAGTAATTAAACAAATTAAATTACATTTTAAAATAATTAATGAAAATAATATTTTTAGAGGAACAGCGTAACAATCAACATCACATATTACATGCGAAGAAAGCAACTTTTTAACATAACTCCATTATTTAAACCGAATTTACACCTAATTAATAATGTAACTCTTCATAATCCTTGGAATTGGTTGCAACTAATGTTGACAAACCACTTTATTATTTTTATGGTTGCAACAACTCAACATTTTTAATATTCTTTACATTAATTATTGAACTTTAGAATTATTAATTTCTTTAGAAGTATATAAAATTATAGTTTTAGTTGAATGCTTCAATGTTAACGAATCCACTTGGGCTTGAAAATGCAAAAGTGATCAGTGATAAATTGAATATTTATACAAACAATATTACTACCCCTTGTATCACTCAAGTTTTATATAGAAAATATTGTATAGTTAGTGATGAATATATTTATATTATAAATGATATTTTGAGGTAAAATTAATTCAAATTATATAAATAAGTATTTTAATTGATATAACAATAATAAGATTTCTTTAAATTTTCATTTTTATTTTTTTAAATCTTGTTTAAAAGAAGAAAGGAAAAAAAATGATAAAAGAAAAAAAGATGCGGATAACGAGTTTGACAAAACATAAAAAATATGACAAGTATCATTTAAGATTTTTATTTTTTTTTATGTATAGTAGATAAGCTGAGTAAAATAAAAATATAATCTCATTCAATTTAAGGTATGATTATTTTGAGTTTTATTTTAAAGTTTTAGTGTCAATATTTTGATAATTATCAATTATTTTATTTATATACATTTATACTTCTCTAGTCTCTATGCTTTTAACATATAAAACACAATATTATTAAACTACTTTAACCATTAGTTTAAACTAGCAACTCTAGTCTACTTTAGAGGTGTTGATTTTTTACATGATCTAATAACTTGATAAAAATGATAGGTTTTTGGTTGTCTCATCTAACCTATTTCATAAATGGGTTGTGTTCAATAATTATATTAAATTTAAAAAGTTATGTTTAGGGTAACTAGTTTAAGTAGGCTTGTTGCACCCGCCAACTCTTTTACAACATGTTTAAGCCACTTGTTACAATTTATCAACATGTTTAAGGCGCTTATAACTTGTTTACAACTTAAAAATAACCTAAAAATGGCGTTTTTCGCATTAATTTTAAGTTTGTTTAGATTAAAATTAATGTTTTTTTCACACAAATCAATACTTGGATTGGATCATGTTTGGGTTGAACAATTCAAACTGTCGACACAAGACAATTGACATCTCTAGTCTAGCTTGCTATATGAAACTCAAGACTTAAACTCGTTTATTAAATGACTAGATTATTACCCGTGTATTACACGGATTAAATATAAAACATTAAATAATTAGGAATGAAAATTTAAAAAAATAAACAATTTTTTTTATAAATTAAGTAGATTACTTATTAATGAGTATTTTAAGTAATAAAATAATAATTAAAATTTTTAATAACTAAAGGAATAATACATAACCTACTTGTTTTGAAAGAATACATATTTTTGAACTAATTGATGTTACAAATTCATTTACTTTTCTATTAAAAACTAATTGTTACAAATCAAGAAAATAATGTATAATTTATATAATTATTAAAGTTAAATAACTTAATTTGTTAATATCATTTAACATAAATAACTAAAGTTTAATTTTTCCTATCATTTTTATAACTTTTGGTTGAACATAATTATTTAAGCAATTTGTTTTAAGAAACATCATTTGTTTATAAAAATACCAGTACTTGAAAACTATGATTTACAGGGCATTTTATTTTATCTTTTAAAAATTGTTTTTAATTAAACTTTATTTTCTAAAAATACTATCTTTTCTAACTTTTAAAAAAAATTGATTTATAGAAAGTTTCATATTTTATAAACTTTTTTTTGAATTGTGTTTTTTAATAAAAATATTTGATTTTAATTTATTAAAAACTATTTTGTTGCATGTAAAAAGACAAATACTATTATTACTCATTAATATTATAAGTATTTAATATGAGAGAATGTATTTAATTAATAATTAAGATAGAGAATTGAATAAAATTATAGAAAAATGACAAGTGGCAAGAAAACATGATTATATGACATGTGACAAAACTTATTTTTGTTTATTAGAATAGAAAGATTATCCCGTTTATGCTTAATGTTTGGCCTTCACTTGAGTCTATTTAAGAATGACTTGTATCATATTGATTATACTCGTTAGATAAAGTGGGAGAAATGTAACATAAATAAATTAACAAGTAAACGAATCTATACAACTTTCATAATTTTGTACATTCCTCTTAAATGTTAGAAACAACAAATTATAAGGGGTTGTCTCTCAAAAAAAACAAAAAGAAAAAAAAAAGAGTTTTAAATTCCTGAAAAACAAGATTACGTTATATTCAGGAGTACCAAATTGCATTTCAAAATTGAGTTATTATTTATGCCCTTATATAAATGTAACATGTTTCATTATTTTAAATATCATTTATTTTTATAAAATAAGATTTCAACTTTATTATTTCCCGGTTTACTTCAAATTAAAAAGAAGACTTAGGAGTTGGTGAATAGAATATGATTTAAGCGTGAATACAATAGCTAAATGATTTGTGTTTATAATACAGTTGTTGAGAACTTGTTTACTAGGAAATATACAATACGCAACAGCTATTTTCTGACCTAATTTTGATTTACAAGATTTTCTAGACCGTATTAATAAATATATTTATTAAAATAATAATTAAATAATGTATCGTTACCTTCAAGTACCAAAGGACCAATAATAGAATTGTATGATAACTATAACTACATTTAGTAAGACCACCCGCAATGCTACACCAGCATTTACCACATGCAATCCTAGTCATCACTGCCACATCAGCATTTTACTCTTTCTTTTCACATGCATTCTCTCTCCTTTTTTTAACTCCAACACATCCTTCCCACATGCACTACATTTTATATCAATTATATATTTGTGATGTGAGTTAAAAAAAAAGAAAAAAAAAAAAGAAAACTACATGCACAGCACTTAGCTACGTGCACCACCCTCAAATTTTTCCTCCTCCACTGCGCACTCCCAACTTGCCTCTTCCACCTCACCCACGTGCAGCCCCTTCACGGGCGCACTGTGGGCAGCCTAAAAGATGCGCACGACTCTATTTGTTTTGTTTTCATAATAATAATAATAATAAAATTTTCGACGGATACCAATAAACAATGTTTTTAACACGGACTCGATATTGAATAGGTCTTTTTGCTAGTTTACTTGTGGAATCGATTGAACCAACAAGACCGATTTAAAACCCAAATAACATAATAAATATTATACAAGTAGTTTATTATAAAAAATTGAGATACGATCCTAACAATTAAACTTATATAACAATTCGACTAAGCTAATCAAACTGATCACTTTCCAAAAACACTGTATGTATATGCACAAATGTAAAAAGAGTTATGACCCTTTTAAGTCAGGAAAAAAACGTTGAGTGGTTAATCCTTAGGATACAAGCACAAATGTAACAAAAATGATGTTAAATTAACCATCGTGAATTTGTGGTATATGGTTGTAAGTAGTAACCAACTTGGGAGTTGTGATTGATTGACTAATTTAAGAAGTTTACTAACAGATTGTTATCGGTCAATGTCAAAAAAGGTTGTTGATGATGGTCAAAGTCATGTATGGTTGTTCATCGCCTCATCAAGTCGGACAACAGTTTATATGGTTTATTCGGATTTAAAATTCCTCTGCCCCTATCAAAAATCCAACCCAACCTGAATAAAAATACGGTTAACCGATCCGAATATCATCACACAAAACAAAATAACCTCAATAATATAACTTTTATATCAAAATAACTCTTTTACCTCTCACATGTTGGCCGTAAAACCAGTTGGTGAGAGCGTCTAATAATTTTTTTTTTTGTGTTGGTTTTCTTTTAACACCCGTAATATGATGGCTGGTTGCGTGGTTGGGGTTGACATAATGAAGAGCAACAGACACAGGATTGTTTTATGATATTGAGCAATAAGCATTATATATATATATATATATATATATATATATATATATACACCTATATGTTTTTTGAATATCCATTTTTTATCTTAAATAAAATTCACTTTGTAAAAATTTAATCCTGCATTACTTTTGTAAGAGTTGATTATTAAGACCGCTAGCTTACAACACCATGTTTCTAAAATAAAATAAAAGACCATGTCTTACGTACGTACATACTTACGTACATAAAGTTTAAGGTTTGATTTTATTTTAATTTTGCTTATGTGGTAACATGTCTGACTTATCGAACTCTACAATCTTAGGTTTAAGGTTTAACTTAAATGTTATAAAATTTTCATTTCCAGCTTGTTATGTTTTTCTGTTCAGTATCTTTTATATCTTAATTTCATGTTCATCATCATTGTGTTTTATGTTTAACTTTACAGTTAAGATGTTAGAATTTGGATTTACGATTTAGCATTTAACTTTTAGGGTTTATTATTTATGTTTTTCAACACTTTGTGTATTTCTTATCATCATTGTTTTTTTTTTTTTAGTTTTTTATGCTCATTGTTGTCTTTATTTTTACATAGGGTTTAGTGCTTATGATTTAATAAGTTTGTTCTAACGTCAACTGAATAAGTTTCATTGGAGTCCACTTAGGTCGGATTTTGACAATCTAATTTTTTTTTACCATAAAATAAAATAAGATTTAGAATATAAGATTGTTTATAAAAGATGCTGACATGTTATTATATCATGGTGGATAAACACTATAAATGTTATTATATAACTAGGTTATAGACCCGTGTATTACACGAGTTTGCGAATAAAAATTATGTGATTTTATAAAGCCTTCATAACTTTAAATAATTAAAATAATTTTATTTCATATTTTGAATTTTATGCATTTAATTTTATTCTATTTATTTAAAAAATAAAGAAAGTTGTTATAAGTTGAATATTTTTGTAATTAGTTGTTAATTAATTAATATTTCGAGTCAAATGACTAACAAATGCAAACATAGATGATATTTATTATGATATTATTGTTTATTAATATTAATTTTGTGTACTTAAGTAAATAACATTAATTATAAGATTTTACATTCAAAAATAAACATTTTGTTTTAAATAATAGGAAAATGTAATGTACTTTAAATTTTTTGAAATACATTTAGTGTTGATATTATTATTTTAAAATAGGCTCAAAAGTTTTATTTACAATTGACTTTTGAAAATAACTTTTAATTTCAGTTTTAAATTATAAAAAGTAACAATCTTGATTATTACCAAAATTAGATCATATTACCAATTATACAAAATACAAAAAGATAATCGTTAGAAAAAGAATGTCAAATATTGGCTATAATCACTTAAAATTTAATTTAGTGGTCTGGGCGGGAATTTAAAATTATTAATCATTTTGGAGATAACATATGACATAAAATGGAATCAATTATTAGAACAAGACGGTGGAAAATCTAAGTTATGTGTTATATTCATATTTGTATTTCATTATTTTATGTCTCCGTAATATCACCTGGCCGCGTTCTATATTTTTCACCCTAAATTTCCTAACATATATTAAGCTATCAAATAACATTTTCATTCCACAGTGTTTCTCATTTTGCAATCATGAAATATCAATTATTATGTATTCTAAAAATTTAAAACTAAATTAAAAAAGAGAGAACTCCAACTCATGTTTCGTTGATAGGTGATGGAGGGTCCACGGGGGGTCATCACTCATTCATTTGTGATGCCACCATACGAGTCGTGGTGTTTCAGGACGGGGTTGCGTCTCCACGTAATCCCTGCATCATTTGCGTATATGTATACATAATTTTAACGTTATTTTACTTATTTTTGTAAAAATAATGTTAAAAGCGTTAAGATGTTTAATTTCAAACAACAATTTTGAGCCGGACGCTCATTTGGGGCAGCATCTTTATGCCAACTACGATAAGAGTAAGGTTTCTTTTCATCTTTTCTCACAAACCCTCTTAAAGGGTAAGAATATATGGCGTAAGTTCATTCGTTTGTTCGTTCATTTATATCTAAATATCTAATAGCTTTATATTAGCATTTCATCTTTCACGTTTTTATAATTTTTTTAAACAAATTGATACATTTGTTATGAATTATTAAATAAACATAAATTATAATGATAAAACTATTAAAATTTTGATACTAATAAAGTAATAATATATACATTGCATAATAAAACCCAAAAAAAAAACATGATTTTAAAATCTCTCACATTTTGGCCGCTCTCATATAACCGGTGTTAGTAGCCAAGATTTTAAAATCTCTCACATTTTGGAGACGATTTTGGTTCCTGGATTGGGAATTAGGTTGAGAAATTGATTGAAATTGTGAAGGATTTGGGATAATATTGGTTATACCCTCTAACTGACAATAATTAAAAGGTTGGAAACAACAAATGAATAAAATGTGGGTGATATGATTGTCATGAATCAAGATGGAAAGGCTTCTAGTTTGTTTTATTTATTTATTTATTTATTTTTGAACGGCATTTGATCTCAATGTGTGAACCACTGATTTCCAGGCCACGTCACCAAGGTCTAGTTACAATGACCTCCGCTGAGACCCCACCACCACCCCAGGAGGAAACCGTACCGGAAAACTCACTGACCTCCCAAGGACCCTATTCCGTCTTGAGAGGGATTTGAACCCGTAACCTCTCATAGGGAAACCAAAGAAGTAACCATTAGGCTATAAGCCCTTGGTTTTAACCTAGTTTGTTTTATTTAAGTGTATAAACATTGTTGTGATTGAGTTTGTAATTAGGTTTCTTGACGTCTACTGTTTTGCATCGAAATGACATTTTTTTCAAAAGTATGTTTGATATTCACGCAAAGGTTGTGTGTCTGATATACGAGCAAAGGTTGTGGTATTTTTTTTTTGTTTATTAAACTATGAAATACCATAAAATTGAATTGTTATGTTGTACACAGAATGAAACTTAATGAATGTATACGGATATATATATAGTGGAATGTTCACCTAAAAAAGTCAATGTTGTCTAAAAATGTTAAAAAAAGATTTTTAAAAACTTGTAAACCAAACAAAACAAACTTCGATTGAACCCATTTTTGTATCATTGTAACCGACTGTCGAAGCATAAACCACAAGCCTTAAAGGCTTAAACTATAAATAATAAACCTCTAATATTAAAATCAAAACTATAAAAATAAACCTTAAACATTTTTGTATGGTTTGATGGGATGGTTCCAATACCGTCAAAATGAGTTTAATTAGATTGTTTGAGTCGGTTTGAAAGATTTTAAAATTATTTTTATTTTTCTTAGGCAAAAAATATTTTTTATTTGATCCCTTTCATTATATATATGCGGTAAGGATCCATTATTAACCCACTTTAATTGCATAACCCGATTAACCCCGACAATATCAACTCAAATCTTTGGGTTTTTTCATGACATTTGTTATACATGTACAAGACTATGTTATTTTATGTGTTTTTGCAAATTCATCACCATTTGGGATTTAAAGAAAGTATAATTTTGCGTTACGTTGTAAATTTTTATTTCATGTTACAACAAGTTACACTGACGTAAGAATCCAAACATTGATTAATTTGCACAAGCTCATAAAATAACATAGTTTTTGTATATGTATAATAAAGATCATGAAAAAAAACCAAAAATTTAGTTTGATCTTTTCATAATTAATCAGGTTTTCGCAATTAAGGTTAGTTTACAACGGATCATTACCCTTTGTGTGTATATTTTACGATTGACATTTGGTGTTTGATCAAAAGCATAGTAAATTATTGAATTGGCAACTCAACATGAATGGGGAAAAACGCAGGGACAATAATAATTTAACCTAAAGAATCTTGTGATGAGCTGTGTACTTTATATGCCAAAGTGGCAAGGCTGAATTAGAAAGACAACTTTATCCACGTAGGACAAAAATGCCAGCTCAGCTGGACAGGAAGAAATTATTGAGATTTTAGCTAGTGTGGTAGTACTGCTGCTACGTAGCCCAGCCTGTTCAAATTAATTAGCCTTTTCTAAGCATGTCACGTGTTTCATTCCCAATATGTATTTTAACTCATCGCTTTTAAATATATATTTTTTAAATTATTTTCGTGAAAAAAATAAATTTAAAATAATAGCTACTCACTTTTTGCCTTCAAGTTATGGCGAGATGTATTTAGTAGGGAGTAATCTAGCAAATGTAGTTCAAGTGGTAAGGATCCTGCCTTTCAAATGGAAGGTCAGGGGTTCGATCCTCTCTGGGCACATTTAATAGATATCCAGGTGATGGAACGAATCTGGGCTTTATCCCGGGTTCAAACCTAATGGGGGCGAGGGTTTACGGATTCAATCCGGTTCCCGCGCATCTGGGGGCACACTAACTCACACCGAAGATTGGAGTAATCCGATCTTGGCTATCACTCTCCAGAAAACTGAATATAGCACGTTGGGTTAGTTTAACTGCCGTTAAAAAAAAATTTAGTAGGGAGTAAGATGAGACTTAATTGAGTTGAAAATTTTAATTTATTGGAATAGATGACATTAGATATGGTAGATTTAAAAGGTGTTTAAGTTTAATCTTGAAATACAAAATTAAAATTTCCGATAAATTATCAGAATAATATTGGTTTATTATTCGAACTAGGTAAAATCTCGTGTAGGGCTCGAGCCGAGCCGAACCGAGCGAGGGTATGCTCGTGCTCGGCTCGTTTTCAAACCGAGCGGCTCGGCTTGGTTCGGATTTGCAGAATCGAGCCAAATGTTGTGCTCGTTGCTCGGCTCGTTTTAAAACTGAGCGGCTCGGCTTGGTTCGGTTTTGCTCGGTTTAATAAAATTTAATGTCACGAATAACTACCAACTGCCATCTAGTTGGTTCTAATAGTTACATATCAACATTCATATTAGCAACTAATAATCCCAAACCACAAACAATCAAATATAAGATTAAAGGAAGTCATGTTCGGTAGCAATAATCTTAAGCAATAACAAAATTTTTTAAAAACATAATCCAAGTAATGTCAACCTCTAAAAACACATCCAAACATCCATACTAGTTTAAGTAAAAATATCACGGTTGGGAGTAATCAAATGGTTGAGTATTGCGCATTCGGGAATAAAATTGTAACGTGAAAAGTAAAACAAATGGATCTAGGAATTAGATTTAAATTTTTGAGCATTGAGTATTTGCCTATTTGGATATTGGGTCTTCTGAAAGTAATTTAAATATAAAAAAATTATATTAGTTATACATTAATAAAATATTATATATATATATATATATATATATTTATAATTCAGTTATACTTTAGCAAACGAACTAACCGAGCGAGCCAAACAAGCGAGCCAATCGAGCGACTATCCGAGCGAGCAACGAGCGAGCTTACCTTGGCTCGTGCTCGGCTCGTGCTCGGCTCGTTTAAAACCGAGCGAAATTCGAACGAGCTATTTCCGAGCTTTTTCCGAGCGAGCAACGAACGAGCAACGAGCGGCGAGCGATTTGAACAGCCCTGATCTCGTGTATTATACGGGTTAAAAACTGAAATGTTATATACTTTGTAAGAAAAGTTGTTTTTAAAAACTTGTTTTTTTAAGAAAACTTAATTTTATATAACTTTTATTTTTCTAAAACTAAAAATTTAAAATAATTCTTTTTTTAATTCATTTTTAGAAAATTTTCATATTTTGTGAACTTTGTTTAAGTGTGCTTTTTAATATGAAAAAAGGTATATAAAATAATTAGTCATTAGATTTAAAATTCTTCAATAAATTAAAGAATATAGTTATAATTATCATTTAATATGAGAGAGAATGATTGTAAAGATTAAAAATGACATATGACAATAATTCTTTTAAAAAAATGGCATGTGTTAATAATAACCTAATAAATTGACATGTGGCAAATTATTTACTCTTTTATTAGAGAGTATAGATAGATTCAAAAGGCCATCGTTTAAAACCTGAGCCACCAAATCCCATTAGATATTGTACATTCGTGAACTAAATAATAAAAACTATATGATAATAATAATAATATATGTTTGCTTATGTTGATATGATACTATTTTAAAAGTCTTTTTTTTATTATTTTAATGTGATAATTTTAACATTTTGCTTTATATTTGGCTTCCTATTTATATGGTTAATAGTTTTTGCAACAGTTTAATTTATTGTTTTACGATAGATAGTCAGTTGTTGCAATTGTTTTTTGCTAACGTTTTAATATTTATGATGTTATTATTGTCTTCGTGATTGAAATACTACATTGACACAGTAGTATGACTCGAACATTTTTTAATAGAATTTCAATTAGATAGATGTCATGTTTTTGTTTTATTCAATATGTTTATGTCGTAACACAAGGGGATAAACCACTGGTTAGTCTACAAACATCATCACGCCTAGTCTCTTGAGGAAAAAACAACTCTTGGATCTTCTAATAACATAGTTACATCCACCAAAGAAAAAGAAGTTACGAGAATGATTGATACTCCAAAAAGAAGAAGAAAAAAAAAAGCATTCTTTTCAAAAGTAAGGTATATGAGTGGAACAAAAGGTATGAAGGATAAGACATTCATACCAAACTCTTTACTATCGTCTCCTGCTTCCAATCTTGGCCTTATATCAACCTCTAGACCCTTATGCTATTTGAGGAAGTAATATACTTCCGAATAAATATATTAACGACAGTGGGGTCCAACATAATGGGCAACCCTCATTTCCTAACAAATCGATATCGATAACCCACGGGATCCTATAGAAACAAGGATGGAAGGAGAGAATACCTCCTCCAGATTCATCCGAAAACACACACATAAAAAAGTTCATAGCTAATTCATCATCTCTGTTGAAGAGAAAGTACTATAGTATTGCTTAGCTCTGTTCAAAACGATAACATAAAGATCAATTAATCAAACCCTTCATAGGAGGAGGTTTCGATTGATACATATTCACTATTCTTAATTTCTTATGATGGTTAGAGGAAACCTTGAAGTTAACAGTGGTTTATATTTTGCTAGATTGTTAGCTAGGATCATTCTGGAAGACAAGAGAAAGCCTTTTGAAGCAACATATAGTCATATATATAGACGAGCTTAAACAAAACAAGCATGTCGAGTAAAACTTCACTCATAGCAAGTTACATGTAGAGTTTGTGAGAATAGGATAGTCAAACATTTTCTCTATATATCCTTGGTCTATTATGGGTGTTCACGGTCCGGTTTGAAAAAGATCATTGATTTAGTTTCACGGTCGCGCGGTTTTATTTTTTCAAATATTTGTTCGGTCGGTTTCAAAAGTCAGAAACTGTAATGAATGGTTTGGTTAACGGTTTTCATCAAAACCTAGACCGGACCGTATGTGTGTCTATATACATGGGAAGATCAATAAGAAAGAGATTTTTGATTAAGTAAATATAAAAACCATTATGAACTTGACATGTTACATGCTAAAAAAAAAGAAAGAATTAAAGGATAATTATGTATAATATATTTTTTTACTTGATTTTTATTTTTTTACTGAATTTTTTTATAGTAGTTTTTTATTTTTTTTGTACAATATTTTTAATTTTTTGTATTATATTTTTATTTTTTTGTACAAGTCATTTGATTTTTTATACAAGATTTTTGTTATTTTTTTTACTAAATTTTGTTTTTTTACTGGATTTTGTTTTTTATTTTGTAATTGATTTTTGTTTTATATTTTTATCATGACACATGTTAAATTTTATATTAGATTTTGACGGTTAACAGCAATAGACTTTGTAACGAAGATAAAGAGATCACACCAATTGAAACCTATTGCTTAAAAAGAAAACAAATTGACTTGTCAGGTTTAATATCCAATACGTTAACTTATAACACGCAAACATATAACACATCGGATGCAATGTGACACATGGGTTCAAAACGAGGTTAAAGTCATTAGACATACATTAAATATTTTTATTAATTAAACAACTTGTTATTGATGTTAGTTGAAAAATGAAATTAAAAATTACGTTCACGTCAAATAATCTGAAGTGTATTTCTTTAAAAAAACTATTTTAAACAATATGTTATTAAATGTTTTACCAATCGTTAAAAAGTTATTTTATATTTTATTAATTTATAAAGTATAATAGTTGGCCAAATACCAATTTTTTGCTTCTCGAAAAATGTAAACACTGAAACAAAAAATAAATGTGTTACCTAACGGCTTGTATATTCTAATGTACACAAATATGATGATATATAGAACAGGAAACATATAAAAGATTATTTTAAAAGACAATCGATTACTTGCTTAAATAGAAATGAGAACTCATATTCTGTTATATTTATTTTTGATAGTAACAAACTAATCATTTCGATTTAGTTATACTGCATTATATCACATCATTTATATATATATTTTTTTAAGTTTTACATGTGAATATCATAAATAATTGTATTTTAATTTATCATGGAGTATACAAAAGAAAATGGTATCCTTATACAAGATGATTAAAATGAAGCTTATGAACATAGTATGTGATAATACCAATCTTTATGTACAGGTAATAATTAAACAAATATTTTTATAGTGAGGTTATCCAAGTGTTGCATCTACATATATGACGGATTGTCCGGAATCGCAAAAAGAAGTTAAAAATCAAAAATTGGATAAAAACCCCCTGGGGCGGTACGCCCCGCGTGTTAAGTCGGCAAAAACTTTTTAAAATGATCAGATCGCATCCAGAAAGTATTTTTCTTCTTTTGTTCGACCTGTTCTTGCTCCAGACGAATAACCCATCATTTCTAAGCCTAAAACCTTCATCTTGAAGGATTCTAATCATCCGGATCGCACCCAGGAACGTATCTGCAACATCTGATCACTGTTCTGCCCGCAGAAATCCGTCAGATTGGGTAACGATTCGTTTTATCCTACTAGTTTAATATTGTGTGGATTAAATTTAGTTTTGATTGTAATACTATGATTATGGGTATTGATTATTGCCTAGTTGATAACTAGGGATTGTTAGAAACGAAGAACTTGTTGTTTTGATGGTGAAATCTTCGTTTTGAAGCCGGGATAATGTCCGGTTATTATGAAACTCATATCATGGTGTGATAACTAGTAGGATGGGTTGAATATGATTTTAAATAAATTATGGATTATAATCCACAGGTTAAATGATGATTTTGATGAATTGATGTTAAAATTATTAACAAGTTATGATCTTAAATAAAAATTGAATAATAAAAAGTAATGTGACACCCCAGTCACTTTCATGTCCCCTCCGGACACTTTACACCATATTTTAATAAATTACGTTTAGGTCCCAGTAAAAATAAAAACAACTTTTGTGTTTTACAACCCTTTAAACATACTGTTACCAACACCTGTCAAAACAAGTTTAAGTATGTTTACAAACTTCACAAAACATTTATTACACAAAAGCTTCACACAAGTTCGATTATTTAAATATTAAACCACCATACGAGCCTCCACGTTCGATTCCCGATCACCATCACCACTCACCCTACTCCTTTGTCCTTGTAAACACCACATTAAAAATTCACCATTAGTTCGTTAGAACTAAGTAAGATTACCTCATCATTCACCACGTGTATTCCATAACACCATATGGATACACTAATGAGGGTTCAAATAAAATGTTGATGACAACATTTAACCACATACAAAACGATTTACTAACGGTTCGTTTTCCACCAAAACCTCAATACATCCCCCATTCATGCACAATTATTATAACTTAATATAACACATATATATATGCACACAAAAACACCAATTGTGCATCATATTTCACAAAATTCACAATTTACAATTTGACATTTGAATTTCAAATGTCTGCACCAAAACATGAACATTTCAAATCCACCATTTGTTCACACACCTTGTGAATCTTTTACATTGGAATTGCAAGTTATGCGTTCACACACCTTGTGAATCTAAACATGCACATTACCAAATCACATCTACGCATTCGTAGATCACCATATGTTCACACACCTTGTGAATCTAAACATGTACATTACCAATTCAACATCTACGCATTCGTAGATCACCACATGTTCACACACCTTGTGAATCTTTTACATTGAAATTGCAAGTTATACGTTCACACACCTTGTGAATCTAAACATGCACATTACCAATTCAACATCTACGCATTCGTAGATCACCACATGTTCACACACCTTGTGAATCTTTTACATTGGAATTGCAAGTTATACGTTCACACACCTTGTGAATCTAAACATGCACATTACCAATTCAACATCTACGCATTCGTAGATCACCACATGTTCACACACCTTGTGAATCTTTTACACTGGAATTGCAAGTTATACGTTCACACACCTTGTGAATCTAAACATGCACATTACCAATTCAACATCTACGCATTCGTAGATCACCACATGTTCACACACCTTGTGAATCACGCAACAACAATAACCACAATCACATATAACACAATCACTTGTAGTATGGACTCACCCAGTCCTTAACTACAAGTTCAATCAAACAGGTAACTTACCTTAATTTGAAGAGTTATCAAAAATCACCAACTCTTTTCCAGGCCTTCTAGAACTAGATTCACCTCCTCTTCCTATTATATATTCACATATAACAGGATTTAACAACATGAACACACAACTTGTGTTATTTATATAATCTAATTCATTTGACCTGTCTCATTCTTTATTGTCAGTTTAAACCTCTTTGAGGCTTTTACCGACACCCCATGTGTAGAAATTAATCTACACATGTTCTTAATCATATTCAAATTATCACAACACCGTTTTACACTGAAATCATTAACTTTCAACTTTACACGTTAATTTATCACTCTAAAGAATGATCCAAGACCATCACAACCACTCTTTAATCACCCCACTAATAATCATACTCAGTAATAAAGGTTTCATAACAAACGGGCATTATAACGGATCAAAATCAAGATTTCACCGTTAAAACACCTAGTCCTTCGTTTCTAATCATCCCAGATCATTATATAATACACAAAACTATATTTAATTCGTATATTATCAAAATAAATAGGATACAACGAATCGTTACCCTTCAAACGGATTTCTGATTGAACTACAACGATCTGGACGTGTAGAAACGATCCACGGCTCAACCCAAACGTCTGGATAGCTTCAAAATTGATGTTGGGTGCTAAAATTTCGTATATGTGTGTGTTTATGGTGAAAATGATCGAGAAAGAGAAAAAAAAAATTTTCTGGTGAAAATCTTCGAAGATAAGCAATCTGCCGAGCCGCCACGCTCATCGCGTGCCGCGAAGAGGGCTCAAAAGCTCTTCGCGTACCGCGAAGAAATCCGGAGTTCTCAGATATTTTTGGTCTTTCGCGTACCGCGAAGGAACCTCATAATCATCTTCGCGTACCGCGAAGAGTCCCAAACCACATTATCTTTGTTTCGCGATTCCGGACAATCCGTAACCCCGTTTCGCGAACGGTTTTCTCCCACGTTCATAATTTCTCACATACTTTCAATTTTTAATAATCACAATCGTTCTATTGATGATTATTTCAAACGTATTCATATTATTAAAAACGGGTCGTTACAAGTAATTAAAGATCGTAACTAATATAATTGAACATCAATTATTTGATGAAATGCCTAAGTGAGGCATGAAACATGATTAATTGTGATAATTGACTAAAACTTACTAAACGTAGTAATATAAAGTCATTTATGTGATAAATTGACTTTGAGGAAGTCAAATCAATCAAGTGTGTTGAACTTGATTGTATGTGCTATATGTGTTGAAACTAGTTGTATATATGTATTTTGCAACTAGGTGGTGGTAGTGGAAGTCAAACCACTAGTCATAGAGCAGGAAAGGAGCCTGCAATTGCTAATCATTTATCTGATTAAGGTAAGTAATCACACAACTATGACATCACATAATAAATATTGAATTTGTTGTTGAATAATTGATATGATAAATATGGCATTGGTAATAGGGGAATGTTGAATAATAAAAGTTTAACAACCAATAATAAATCCAATACCCTGGTAAATAATAGTGTGGGAATTCTATGATGGAAGTACCGGTAGGTGAACATCATAGTAATTTGATTAAATTATTTATGATTTCACAATGGTAGATAGCCAGAGGTGCTGGCAATTGTCTTAGATGGAAGTACCGGTGGGTGAACATCTTAAGACTTTAATTATTTATGACTCCACAATGGTGGATAGCCAGAGGTGCTGGCAATTGTCTTAGATGGAAGTACCGGTGGGTGAACATCTTAAAACTTAAATTATTTATGACTCCACAATGGTGGATAGCGGTGGATAGCCAGAGGTGCTGGCAATTGTCTTAGATGGAAGTACCGGTGGGTGAACATCTTAAGACTTGAATTATTATGACTCCACAATGGTGGATAGCTAGAGGTGCTGGCAATTGTCTTAGATGGAAGTACCCGTGGGTGAACATCTCAAGACTTGAATTATTTATGACTCCACAATGGTGGATAGTTAGAGGTGCTTGCAATTTGTTTTAGATGGAAGCACCGGTGGGTGAACATTTCAAGACTTGAACTAATTATGATGTCACAAATGTGTGAATAGTCAGAGGTGCTGACAAATAGCTATGGTGGAAGTACAGGAATGTGAACACCATAGTGTAATTTTGATTAAACTATTGTGAGCAATAGTTGATGATTAGTAATGTAATATTTTTACATTGTGAAAGTAAAATCGAACAGAAATGACTTAGTTTGAATATTGATTGTGAAAAATGTATTTATACATTTTGTTGTTGAGAAATCATTGGGGTTTGCTTACTAGTTCTTATGAACTAATGTGAAATATTGTGTGATGTTTGTAGGTTAAACATGATGGACCTGGCTGTAAGGATCGAGGTGGACTGGGAATCGAACAAATAAACATTGTTGCAAATGTTTGAAATTTTGATTTAAACGTACTTATGTAAATAAGTATTGTAAAATATGTGACACGTTTACGTTTGCGTTAAACTTTGTTCAATATAATTAAATAAAGAGGGTCAAACAAGGTTTTAAAAATGAAAAATTTTGCTGGAACCAACTCTAATATTATAGAAAATTGTTTAATAGTAACCGTGGGTTACATTTTCTAATACAATTAAGTATCAATTTAGGGTGTAAACAAGTCAAATCAAATGAGACTAATAAAACTTACAAGCTGCTTGACTCATTACACGCTCTAATTACCAATCCTTACCCTAAGGTCAGCATCAAACTATGATGATACCGTTATCTTTAAACAACCTTTGTAACTAGTCTCAATTTATTATATAAACATAATGAAGCATCACTTTACTAATTACTAAAATCAAAATAAATTTTAGTAGAACGTTTGTGTTGTCTATAATGTTATTTTAAATATCGTGAAAACAAGTAAAATTCTAGAAATAATCCAGTACGAAATTAAAAAAAAAAATATCCAAGAAATAAACAAGATGTTAAAATGTCATACACAGAAATTATCCATTAAAAAACTTAGAGGCTGTTTGGTTGGTCTGAATCATTAAGTGCTGAATGGTTAAGAGGTCTGAATGATTAAAAGGGTCTGAATGGTTAAGAGGTCTGAATGTTTGGTTGCACCTCTAAATGGTTCAGCATGGTATTGGTGCTGAATGGTTAAGTGCTGAACTGAATCATTAAGAGGTAATTTAATTTAAACTAAACGCGCTGAATGGTTAAGTGCTGAATGATTCCATTAAGAGGTAAACAAACAACTCCTTAATCTTGTTCGCCGGTAAACGTGTAAATACAATATTCCAAGCCGAACCAAAAATAACATTTAAATATGAAGTTGACTTTAGTTACAAATTGTGATCAGTTGACTTCGTGTATCCAATAGAGTTGTTAAGACGAAGACACTACAACGAATTTATATGTATGGTTGAGTTAAAATATATTTAATAATAATTCTAATTGTGCGTGAATACCGAATATATTTATTCATAAACATTCAATTATAATAAATGATTTATTAGTATGTATCTATGTATAAGGCCAATGGTCTCATGATTTAATAAAATTAATAAGTGATAGAGCATTGGTTTCTTGAAGTCTTGATTTTAATTTTGACTTTGAGAGGTTTTACTGTAGTGATGGACCGGTAAGATATAGGTTAATGACGGAGCTTGAAGAATTGTTCATACACATAAAAAAACGGATTTAACAAAGACAAATATTATCATGATGCTTGAGAAATGGTAAGTATCTAGGAGAATTACAACTCAGCTGGAACTTTATAATACAAAAACGGTTACCAAAATTTTTGTGTCTTTGCAAAACATCAACAAATATAATACATGTTAATTTTTGAAGCGTGCGTAAATATAATATTGTTAATTCTTTAAAGTTTTAAAGTGTAAGTGAAATCAATACTTATAAAAAAAACTAACATATCTACCAAATAATTAACTCTTCTTACGCAAAAAAACGAGTTGTCGCCCCGTGGTTTCTTAACACTAACGAGCATGATATATGTGGTATGGCTGATATACGAGCTTGTCTTTGATGATTTGTTAGCCAATCAGCTGTTGACATTCAATAAAATCTGCGTATAATAAGAGTCATTTTTAATTTTTAAATGATAGAGCTTTGAGTCATATACAATATGTTCTTTGATGATTACTTGTTTTTAATTAGGAATTTCACTCCTTAACAATTATAGTCAAAGAAATCAAACATAGTATCATGTATCATTTCGAAGAAAGGTTTGAAATATATATAAATATCATTTGAACATACATACATGCACACATAGATATTAAAATGGTTGGTTTACTTGCACTTGTTTGAAGATACCCACATCGTAATCATTTAAAATGACAGATGGTTCTAATGGGTTTGAAGTACCATATATGTATAAAAATTTACAACATTATTGAATCAAATCTACAAAAATGGATGCAATGTCTTATAACAATTATCTTAAAAAAAGTAATATGTTAATTTATTCATAATTAATAATAATGGTATTTGCTTTCCACTAAGGCTTTTAAATTCTTATATAAAATGAAATAAGGAAATTTGGTAATAATAACTAAATCATGTTTAGTCTGATAATTATCGACCATGATAACTAAATTTACCAAAAGAAGATGAATTTTACTTAAAAAGACTTGCATTATACATTATATCATATAATTTATACAATAATTTATGATAATATATAAAAGTCAACTATTATAAAAACGAAGTCTGTTAAAATTGACGGGTTGGGTAACAATCGGGCCTAAATGAGTCTTTTTAAAAAAAACTTCAATTTATTTTAAATTAAATAAATTGAGTTGTAACAAAACAAATAATCTATTTTAATAATATTTAGATATTTTTTCTTCAAACATGTTATTAATAGTTATTATCCATTAGAATCAATTTTATTCACATAATTTAAAAATTATTCATCTTGACTCGCATTGTATTAAGGATTTACTCATTTCAACCCATCCTACATTATGATGTTAATCATTTCAATCCAAAACATAATAATTTTTCAACCAAACCAAACCATTATCTTGCATTAAGCTAAGATTGTTAGGACTAATATTAAAAACTATATATTTTGATGTAAAAAACATCTCTTTTTTAATTATTTTATTAAATTACTAGGTTAGAAACCCATGTATTGCATGGTTGAATAAATCAAATATTTATAAAGAACATTTTTTTATAAAAGATTTGTATGTTTAATATAATTAATTGTTGATAAATAATAAAAGATGAATACTTAAAATAATAAATTACAAATAATGAAAATTTAGGAATTATAAAATTACATTTTAAGATATTATATAATTGAAAATTCTTATAGGAACAATTATATACTTGATATTTAGTAGTATAATTTACTTATTCAAAATCATTAAAATTTAATTTATTTAATATAAAAGATAACTAATTAGTATTTAATATGGGAGATAGTCGAAGAAATTTTTTCTAAAGTTCATGAGGTAATAACATGTGTCAAGTGTTGCTATTATTTTTAGTATAATAAGATTTACTTAGTAAGATAGAAAACCTATGTACTACTATACAAAAAATTTAGGTAAATTGGATTTTAATAATTAAAGTTTTAGGAATTGGCTTCTACTGGTCTCATCTTTGAAAATCGTCAATAACTGTCTATATTTTCACACTATTTTCTTCTGGTGGACTTTCATTAAAAAAGTAATAACGTTAACTTTTTTTTGAATTTCTACAGGATCTTTTAGACTTTTGATTAGAATGAGAATACGAGTCGAATGATGTATAACCTTGAAACGTTGCTCTTAATAATGAAACGATTATCAATCCGATGTTTAAACTTTCAATTGATCAAGGCAATCATTATTAACATCATTTGAAGCAATGTTTCAAAATAAGTTATACATCATTTTACTCATATTTTCATAATGATCAAAAACACTAAAAGATCAGTTTAAAATTCGAAAAAAAGTTAACGTCGCTTTTTTTAACGGAGGTCCACCAAAAGAAAATAGTGTGAAAGTGGGGACTGTTATTGACGATTTTCAAAGTTGGGACTGGTAGAGGGCAACTCCTAAAATTTTGGATTATTAAAATCCAATAATTATTAGCTGTAGTAATTTATAAATTATAACAATTTGAGCAATTTAACCAATGGTAAACACAAATTTGAATTTAAACTATATTATCTTAATATGAAATTTTTAATAAATATATTTATGTTAGATATGTAAATACATATTTTTTAATATAATAATTATTATTTAATAATATTACTTAATAATAAAGTAAAATTGGAAAAATAAGGGTAAGAATATATCATATTGTAACATATGTCATCATCTTATTTAATAGAAGAGATATGAAAAAATGTGTTAAAATTAAATAATAAAATAACATATATTTTCTTATTTACTTGTTTAATAGTATAGATTGTCTATTTATATTATGCTACTCTTACAAATTCACACCAATAGTACTTGTATAATTTGTTATAAATTAGTTATTTATTGTATTATTTTTTGAATTATTTATTATGTTAGCCGATTTAAAATTGTTCAAGTGAGGATGAAGGGGTATCATACTTCCCTCCATACCCATTCTGCCATTCCGAGACTATATTATTTACTTCGGATCTTTTTTATCCGTTCTCTAATCATTGATGTGAATCCCTGAATTCCTGTAATGTATCCTTGTGTACCTAGCCATCTTGACTTCTTTTTTTAATTATATTAAATATAACTAATACGTAATTTACAAAATAAATATAAAAAATACAAAGGTAATAAACAAATAGCATTTCTTTGATAAAAAAATTTACAAGAGCATATAAAAATAATCATCAAAGAAATAAAAATACAAGGCATAACCAGTCTACAAGTTCTTATAATATGTTTCAATAGACCCGATCAAAAATGTATTTTAATGACAACGCAATCTCATATGAATATTGTCATTTACTTACTACTCAGTTGGTAAATCAATGTCATGATGTGGATGTATCGTAGTGAAATTATATATTTTCTTAAAATATAACTTTTAAAATAAAATATATAACGTTCTTTTAATTTTAAACATGATTTATATATAATTAAAACATGATTATATATTGATGAGGACGTATCAAAGCCGCCAAAAGGGATCAAATCTCGGCCATCCCATATTACACATAGGCTAATAAATCATAAGCTAAGGTAAGCTTGATTGGATTGTCATTCGTTTTAATATAAGAATACAAATTTTTATATAAATATATATATATAAAGGAATAACATATTTATATTTATATATTTAAACTATAATATATTGTTTTTATATTTATCAAAACATCACTTGCTTGAATAAACATTGAAATTAACATCTCAATTCTTAACGAGTGTTAAAAATTAAATAATATGAAACGCTTGGTTGTTGAACTTTTTTTTTTTACATTCGTATAATGACAATTTATAATTTATGAACTTAATTTATCTTTTAAGTTTATATGTGATTGAACTTATTATTTTGGATTTGTATGTTGTTGAATTTATTTTATTTTGAAACTGAGCTAAATCGAACAAAAACTAGCCGCTCGTTTTTAAAACGAATCAAGCAACAAGCACTACATTTGACTCTATTTTGCAAATCCAAACCAAGATAAACCGCTCGATTTGTAAACGAGTCAAGCATGAACATACTCATTCTTGATTCGGTTCGTGAACAACCTAATTATTATTTATTAGTTAATGCTATTTATGGACGAACGGATTGTTTCTTTTACCAAAAGACCAAAAGGGCAACCGTTTCATCATGATTTAGCGATTAGAAATCCACCAAATTGATTTGAACTTTGAAGTATAAATTAAGTTTCCCGTAAGATTCAAACTGCCTATACTCAAATAGCTCCATACCCCCTCCCTGCCCCACCCCACCCCCACCCCCTCCCCATCCCCAACTTTACACAGTCACACCTATATATAAAACTCTGACACAAATTTATGAGTTAGCAAATGTCTCTCCTCAATTCTTCATCTATGGCTCCATGCTCTTCATTCAATTCTCTGTTTCTCTGTAAAACATCATGAACAAAAGAAACAAGGGCAAAATCCACACAAAAATCTTGTTTTTGATCTCACATTGAAGGTGTTGTTTACTTGTTTCTGATATTCTGTCAATGGCAATTTCAAAAAGTGTTAACAGCAAGAAGCATCACCATCATCAATGTTACATATCTGTACCTTCAGAGATCATAAACTCTCTCTCATCTCACTCACTCCAATCTCTTCTTCTTTCACCCAAAAAAGCTTCAAAAAGTAGCATTTTTTCAAGATCAAAGTTCCTCAAGAACCCTAAAACGTGGTTTTTGTTCATTTTTTTATGTGGGTTTCTGTTTATGATGAAGATGTGGTACAATTTCGACCCTTTTTCTCCAAACCCATGTGGGATTACCTCCCAAAAGGTTAGTTCAAGCTTGATTCCAAATGGGGTTTCAGAATCTTTGATTAAAGGTGAAGAATTTAATGAAGAACTGAAGGGTTTTTGGAAACAGCCTGATGGGTTTGGGTACAGACCTTGTTTGGATTTCAGTGATGAGTATAAGAAATCAAGTGTTGAGATTTTGAAAGACAGATCAAAGTTTTTGGTGGTTGTTGTTTCTGGTGGTATGAATCAACAAAGAAACCAAATTGTTGATGCTGTTGTGATCGCTAGAATCCTTGGTGCTGCTCTTGTTGTACCAATCTTGCAGGTCAATGTTATTTGGGGAGATGAAAGGTATTTTGTTCATCTTTCAACCAGTTTTCAGCTTTCATTTCCTTTCTATTCTATGTCAAGAATTATTGTTATTTATTTTATTTGTAATAATTTTGCAAGTTTACATAAAATCCACTATCTTTTGAGTTAATGCCAAGGTTGCTCTCACATGGGATTTAGTTATTTTATCCTTTTTTTTTTATTGTTTCCCCTTCTAATTTCAGTATAGATACAAATTTCAAATACCCTGTTTTTAAACAGTCCTTTTTCAATTAAAATTACCCTTTTGAAACACCCTTTTGAGCTGTCATCACTGATCTTTCAAGGGTCAGGCTTTTGTTATTTCAGTTGAATCTTTAGCAACTTTTTTTTTTTGTCAATTTCCATTTCTTATTAAATCCTGAATTGCACTGTTGTTCTTGTTTCAATTGATCCATTTTTCTTAAAATGTAGTTATATCACAATTTACAATAATTTTTACTTGTTTTTACAGTGAATTTTCTGATATATTTGATGTGGAACACTTCAAGGAAGCTCTAGCAGATGATGTGAGGATCATCTCATCATTACCATCTAACCATTTGATGTCAAGACCAGTTGAAGAGAAACACACTCCCCTTCATGTTTCCCCCCAATGGATTCGGGCTCGATACCTTAAAAGGGTAATCAATGTTCCAATATTCGAATTCTGGTCGAAATACGATTGTTTACCAAGTCAATTAGTTAACTTTGATGATTCTAGTATTCAAATTCTAGCCAAAAACATCATACATTGTAGCAGTTGCCAGTTGGTCATCTTTTAGCCGTCTGTTGACCGAGTAAAACGATGTTTTAAGGTGTTTTTGTTTGTTAATACAGATGAAAAGAGAAGGCGTTTTGTTGTTACGTGGTTTAGACTCGAGGCTATCGAAGGATCTTCCTTCTGATCTCCAAAAGCTTCGATGCAAGGTATACAATGGAGCTTATCTTTGTTTTCTAAGAATTAACAAACTGTTAAAACTACTAAAGGACTAGTTTGTCAATCATCGAAACACGAGGGTGTCACATGTAAAGACTAAAGATGATTTATGCACTATCATAGTCTATGTTGATAAACTGTTTAGCTTGAATTGGAGTTACTTGTTTTTTTAAAAAAAAACACTGCTAGATTGTGGACTAATTTGTCAATCATCAAAACATGAGGGTGTTAAATGTAAATACGTGTAGGACCCGAAGATAACTTGTGTACCATCATAATCTATGTTATAACTTGTGTAGGTTGCATTTCATGCCTTGCGGTTTGCACCACCTATTCGCGAGCTAGGAAACAAGCTCACCACAAGAATGAGAAGCAAAGGCCCTTATCTTGCTCTTCATCTTAGAATGGAGAAAGACGTATGGGTCAGAACGGGCTGTCTTCCGGGTTTGAGCCCGGAGTATGACGAGATAATCCACAATGAAAGAAAAAGCCGACCCGAGCTTTTAACTTCAAGATCAAACATGACCTACCATGACCGAAAACTTGCTGGCCTCTGCCCATTAACCGCCATGGAGGTCACGAGGTGAGCCTTTTTTATCAAGCTAATATTAGTGATTTGTTAAGGGTTGGGCCACTTTGGGCCAGCCCAGTTAATTAAATCATTAAAAATGATTTGAAAAGTTTTATGTATTTAATAATTTGCAGGCTTTTGAAAGCACTCGGAGTACCCAAAACCGGGCGGATCTTTTGGGCGGGTGGGAACCCGTTAGGCGGGTCACAAGTATTATCACTATTAATGACTGAATTTCCTCACTTCTACAACAAAGAAGATCTAGCCTTAGCCGGAGAGCTCGACCCGTTTGCGCAAAAAGCATCCATCATGGCTGCCATAGACTACATTGTGTCCGAAAACAGCGACGTGTTCATGGCATCCCATGGTGGGAACATGGGTCACGCGATACAAGGGTATCGCGCGTATTCAGGACATAAAAAGACCATCACGCCCAACAAACGTCAAATGCTATCATACTTTCTCAACACTTCTCTTCCTGAAGACGAGTTTAATACAATCATACGATATTTACATCACGACTCGATGGGACAGCCCGAGATTAGAACGAGCAAAGCGGGGCGTGATGTTACAAAGTTTCCGATACCCGAGTGTATGCGCAATGATTCGTCTTACTGAAGAACATACGATATAATTTAACAAGTTCTTGGGAAGGATATGATGTTACAATCTTTGGATTCTTGAAGTTGAGGGGACTGGAGACAAGGATTAATGGATGTGGAGATATTCATTGTTTTGTTTATTATACAGATGTATACTATATTAATAACATGTAAATAAAAAATATACAATAATATATTTATATATATTTATACACACATATATTAACCTCTTTATTATTGCATATAAAACCTGATGTTATGTTGAAAATACACAAGGTATTATAAGTTTATTTAAGGGCAAAATTTCGCATCTTTTGAGGCAATGGGCATAATTGTTTCCATGCTCTGATATTAAACCAAACGTCTTACTAATTTACTAACAGATAACATCATAAATACTTAAAAATACCAAAAAATGTATATATGATTATAGGGTAAGGATCAAATAAAAAGTCTTTTTTGCCTAAGAAGACTAAGAAGGATTTTTAAAAACTTTAAAACCGACCCAAACGAACTCTGATTGAACTCATTTCGATGGCATTGGAACCGTCTCATCGAACCCTACAATATTAGATTTTAAGTTTTCGTTTTAACATCTAGATTTAGATTTTAGGTTTTAGGGCT
This sequence comes from Mikania micrantha, assembly GCA_009363875.1. NCBI lineage: Eukaryota > Viridiplantae > Streptophyta > Magnoliopsida > Asterales > Asteraceae > Mikania > Mikania micrantha. The sequence goes on along the minus strand of CM018689.1, from coordinate 47,687,953 downwards.
TGGTTTTTAGCTTTTAAGTTGTATCTTTATGTTAAAGATTTGTTTTTAAAGTTTTGGTTTTAGTATTAGGGTTTATTGTTTATGATTTAGGGTTTGGGTTTTAGGGTTCGACAAGCCGGTTCCAATGATGCAAAAATGAGTTCAATCGGGGTTTCTTTGAGTCGGTTTTCGAGTTTTTAAAATCCTTCTTAGCCTTCTTAGGCAAAATAGACTTTTTAGGGGAACCTTCCCCTATGATTATAAACATTTAAACAAACATAATTAATGTTTAAACATAATCATGCTTGTTTTTACCCTATTTTAGGGAAGGAAAAAAAAACTTGATCTGATACCATCGGGTTTGCCGGTTTAATCGGTAACGCTCGATTGAATTGAGAGTGGTCCAAACACTTTATTTTGGGCTACTTACACCACCGGTTTTTGGTCAGACAAGTCTGGTCTTATTTAACAATATTGATGGATTTTGTATCAAACATCTTCAATTGAATCTATCATGCTTCAAAACAGGTCTAGGCAAGCATAAATTAATTCATATGAGCCTGGCTTATGTTTTATTTTATAATCTAGATTGGAGTTAACTTGTTTATTGTTAGATTAAATATTTGATTATATATATTTTTTAATATAACACATAATTTTAGAGTTGATTGCATGAGTGGTTCCTGAGATTTACAAAAAGTATAAGTTTGAGTACTAAGATTTAAAATTGCTAATTTAGGTTTTATGCTTTTAATTTTGAAATAAGTTTGGATATTAACAATAACTTTTATTAAATTTAGGTGAAATAACTAAAATTAATGAAAATTTGCCTTAATACCCAAAACCCAAATAAAAACTTTAAACTCCTGGAATCCTGGTACCAAATACGTTTATTTTCGTAAACCACCATGATCATCCGTGTAATTAACACATAGTTTTAGGTGGTGTTTGTTTTTCAGGAGAAGGTCTGCGCAGCCTCTTTTATCTGCGCCATGCAGACCATGTGCAGACATTAGCATCTGCAAACTGTTTGTTTTTTCGAAAATGTGTCATTAAAAAACGTCTGCTCGTGCTTTTATTGGTGCAAATGTGGTCTAACCACTTATAGGATCTTTTAAGGTCTGCAGAGACCATCCACCACCACCCACCACCGTTAGCCACCGCCGGCGGCGGCCACCCCCACCACCAACACCACCGTCGGTCACCCCTACCACCACCACCGGCCACCCCCACCGACGGTCACCCCGCCACCAACATAACCGTCGGTCACCTTCACCACCACCACCGTCGGTCATCCCCAACACCACGACCACTGTCGGCCACCCATGCCGCCGCCACTTTATTTTAACAGTTAACAGGCGTTAAAAAACAAACCTTGCTTATTCGGGTTATTTGGATGTAAAATCAAGTTTATTCGGATATATTCAAATCGGATAAGAATATTGCTTATTCGGGTCATGTTTCAGATATGGTCTCAAAATTTTCAAATATGAATAGCCCGATTCGAATAAGTTGTTGCCCGACCCGATGAACAGCCATATCTCCAGACACAAAAGTAGTCATAATATGAGTAAGATTTACTATGTATATGTTGGTCTAGATATGCAAATCTAATTAGGTTTTATATTTAGAACTCAAACTCAAGATTGTTTATTAAACGAGTTCTAGTCTCAGTTCAATTTTAAGTTGATTTCAAGTTTTTTTTTTAACGGTAGAGGGTCCCGTCATGCTACCTTAAGTTATTCTGGCGGTTGGTATCTAAGATCGATTACTCAATCGCTGACCGTGAGGTCGTACCCCCTGATGGGCAAGAACACCGTGGAATAAGTAAACCCTCGCCCCCATTGGTTCAAAACCGGAGATTAAGCTCCAGATTTTTCCCCTATCCTGGTATCCATTAAAGTGTTACTAGTGAGACTTGAACCTTAGTCTTCAATGAGAAAGTACCAAGCCTTAACCACTAAGTTTGCCAACACTAAAATTAATGAAAGTTTTTAGTATAATGAGATAAATTTAGAGAGAGCTAAATTTAGAGAGAGAAAACATTTTTTTACTAGGGTAGAGAGATATTGATACACCTGTGTATTAATAACAATAATTTTGTATTTTTTTAATATTAAAAATATTTAAAAAATATGTATGAGTAAAAGTTATATGAGTATGATGTGATTATTTAACTTGATTATGAATTTATGGTGTATAGATGATAGAGATGACCAACGAGGCATTGCCTCAATGGTACCTCAGGATTCTTTCAAATGGGAGGTCTTGGGTTCAAAACCCTCCCGCAGCAAAATATGGGTCTAAGGGGGGTCATGGGGTTTTCCCATCAGAGTTTCCTCCAGGAGTGATTGTGGTGGCTCATGGGAGGTCCAGGTAACTAGACCTTGGTGACATGGTCTGAAAACAGTGGCATCATACGATTGAGATTTTCGCAGTTTAAAAAATATAGATGATAGAGATGGTTTATAAATATTAGGGTCCTTCAACTATTGAAATTTCGATTATATGTTTATAAGTTAGGTAATAATTCAAAAGATCACAGCGCCTTGTCATTATGATGTGAGCTTCTCATTCTTGCTAGATTCTCCACCCTTTTGCTCTTACGTAATAATTACTTTCTTTTTTTTTTTTTTTGAAAAAATGGTGAAGACAAAAAAGGACAGGACCACACACTAGCATTGGTCCCATTGGTCCATACTGATTCTCATCACCCTTCTGGCTATAGAAACCTGGGTGGAGGGCAGGTCAGACTGCTCACTGGTCCAAGCCAGGTGGGCAACAACCCATAAAGCTACCCTCAGGTACAAGTAAAGCCTTACAAGTTTATCCAACCATCTGTTTTGTACTTGTGTGTGAAATCAGACCTTTTTCAATTTACCTAGAGAGGGGTTATCAACACACCCAAAAATCCAGCAAATGTAGCTCAAGTAGTAAGGATCCTGCCTTTCAAATGGAAGGTCAGGGGTTCGATCCTCTCTGGGCACATTTAATGGATATCCAGGTGATGGAACGAATCTGTGCTTTATCCCGGGTTCGAACCTAATGGGGGGCGAGGGTTTACGGATTCAATCCGGTTCCCGCGCATCTGGGGGCACACTAACCCACACCGGAGATTGGAGTAATCCGATCTTGGCTATCACTCGCCAGAAAACTGAAGATAGCACGTTGGATTAGTTTAACTGCCGTTCAAAAAAAATCAACACACCCAAAAAAACATATTTTAACACACAGCATCTACCTATACATCTTTGTAGTGGTCATAACGAGTCATTTTGACTGACAACCTTAAATTCTGTAAACATTCTGGTGCCAGATAAAACCTATACGTGGAGTACAAGTTTTAAAATTTTAATTTTGTACTTTTATTATCATTTTGTGTCACATATGTTTCTTATAGTTTATTGTCTTTATTTCTATTTTAGTCTCTATGTTTTATGATTTTGATATTGTGGGTCATTATTCACTTTTGGTCGACCCTTTTGTAGCGACCCCTTCGAATGAAGTCATTTGTTGATTATTTGGTGTTATCGTGAGGCGTTGGTGTTATGATGAAAGGTTTTGTAAATATGAAGTTGGTTATTAAGTTGATATTTATAGAAAAGTAATGAGTGTGAAAAGTGTATTTATCTTGTATCATTTGTTATCGTTTCTTGTACTTTCAATCTAAAATCTTAATTATCTCCGTCCACTTATTTTCATGGTTTAAGTCGTCTAATCTCATTTTATTTCGTCTATTTTTTCCAGCTAGGTACCAAGATTTCTATCATCTACATTTCAATGTACTCACTTTAGGATATCTATAACTAGCTAGTAACACATGGATCTCACAAAATTACTTTTAAAATTTAAAACCTTGTGTTTGATTATGTATAAGAACAATATAAAGGGTGTAAAAACCCATGTATTGACCTCCACAACGCGTATAAAGAAACCCTAAATGGGCGTGTATTGGCCAAAACGTGTCGTTTGTGTACCATCTTCCGACAAAGTATCTTCCGACAAAGTCACTATAGAGTGTCAGAACCTCGTACTTAAATGACACGTATAGATCACTACGTGGCGTATAGGTCAAATATATGTCATGTCATTTTACAGAGCATCGTAATGATACGCCACATATAGAGCACTACATGGCGTTTAGGTCAAATCATTTTCTCTCGTTTGATAGATGTTTGTACACCTGCCTTGTATACACCTCATAGAGGCCAATATGAGGCTTATTAAGGATGTGAAAACATTATTTGGTGGTGTAAGAATAACACCACCCTTTACCTAATTCTATTTATAGAGTAGAGTATACAATTTGCGGTGCACACATATAATTTGTATATGTTTGGACCATCAAGTGAAAAAAGTAAAATTCCAATAATTTTAATGTTATTTTAGGTATTTTCGAGAAAATAACGTTAAAAACATTGAAATGATTAACTTCAAACGATATCTTTGGGCTGGGTACTATTTCGGAGCAGCCTCTCTATCAGTTGGATAGGGGTAAAAATTTGTGTTCATCCTTCCCCCTCAGACCCTAATGTAAAGTAACAACATAATAGGTCAGTTTATTTATTTGTTATTTATATGGAGCTTGGTCACATGTCATGCGAGCATCACACAATAGAAATAGAAGTACTCGTTAGCAAGTGTGTGAAGAAAATATATGTAAGGGTAAGTTGTAGTGGGTGAAAAGATGGAAGATGATGTGAGTGTTTTCATTAATTTTGAAAATTAAAAAAAAAAATCCCGTCAAGCCGGTGACCATGGTCATTTAGTACGTGTCACCCCTGTTTCACAAAGACTAATAATCCAGTTGAAATAAAACATTCTACCAAGTTGATAAAAAAAGGTATACAAATAAAACTAGGTTTAGAGTGTGAACTTCTAAGTTCTCCCATATTTGCAAAATTACTCGTTAGTCGTTACCTTATAATTTATTGACATTGTTGACTGTTTCTTAAAAGTTATACAAATTTAAAATCTTAAAAAATTGTAGAGAAAAAAAGGAAGCAAAATTTAAATGTATGGAAATGTATTAGTAAAATTACTATGATATTATGATATTAGACCCAACCCAACATGTTAGGCCCAACATAAGTTGATCGAATAAAAGGTAGATCAAAATATGGTGCAAACCCAATAAACTCAAGTCAAGGTTGACCCATTTGGCCATTTGGGTAAAGAAACATTTCTACAATTAGACTCTTAAGGAGTCAAGGGCGACCCAGTGATTTTAGTGGCCGTAACTGAAATAAAAATTTGGTGACTTTTACCATGGTTACATTAAAACCTTTTCCATTTATTCGAGTTTGGACTGACATTAATAAACTAAAAGTTTTTCTCAGATTTATAAATACAAAGTTATAAGTTTCTAATTGAATCAAGTTCTATGAGTTTTTTCATAAATTTATAATCGTACCCCCTTCTCTCAAACTCTCTGTGAATATTAGAAAAGAATCTTTTAGATGGGTATTTATCGTATTTTTATTCCCTCCAGAGACCACAAACTAAAAATACCCAAAGGCAAAAAAAACCCAAATGACGTATAAAAGTTAAAAAGAAATTGAAGATCCTATATTTTTTAGGATTTTAAGTCCTTGTTTTCGTTGTTTGACTCATTAGGTTGCCCCTGAATTACTTCTAGGACTCTCTCCATACTATACACATGATTTGTGATCTAATTTGATTTGCTATTGACTTGAACGTCGAAGCATTTTTGAAGCTACGGCTCCAAAGTCTTCTAATGGTTTTCCTGTGGTTGTACCTTGGAGGCTTGGATTATGACATGATAACATGATAAAATACTCCTGTACACAAGTCCTTGGTGCTGGCTTTATGAATTTTTGGAGCAACAATTTTAATTAACAAATTTGAACAATAAATTGAACCAAGTTCTAAAGGAAATATGGAAACATGCTTATTAATTAAATAGTAACTAGAAAATTATCCGTCCGCTACCGCGGACGGTACAATTAAGACTCACGAGTTGCAAGTGATTGTGTGATTAAAAGAAAGCACACAAAGTTGCAACTGGTTATTTATGAATACTAAATCATAAATAGATAACATTATTATGTCATAAACATTGTAGGATAAACTAAAATGTTGATACAACACTATTTTTCCTTATATGTTACGGTATATGAATTAAAAAAGAAAAAGAAATTAGAAAAGGTATAAGGTAAACCAGAACCGAAACACATGAAGTGGCGCATTTACGAATTTTATTGTGTCTTATGTATATAAAACAGATGTATGAAATTACAGCGATGCAATTTTTGGAGATCCAAACATATATATAAAACATTTATAAAAAATGATATTTTATTAACTAAATGTCGGTGTGACACGCCTCTCATTTTCACTAAAAGTAAGTCACCGTTAGTCAATATAACTCACGATTATATGTGTGTTTGTGTATAGAGAATTAATAAAATGAAAACCATCTTTAGTTAAGAAAATCACGAAAAACCATCTTTACTTGAGAAAATCATGAAAACTATGGGAAAAATTATGTAAAAAAAGATTAATTTTTTTGCAGGTTTGTAACATTATTTGATTAATTTTTGTAAAATAAAATAAAAAGACATGAAGAGGTATTTAAAAAATATCTATTTTATAACACCACGTAAAACATACACTTAGAGTAACAAATCTCAATCTCATGTGCGAGAAGACTGAAATTAAAAAAAATGTCTTGATATAGTTGACCAAGAATTAATTTGGACTATTTGGTTGAATTGCATAAAATCCAGTGCGGAAGAATGAAATTCACGATTTGAAAGGAAAAAAAAAAACAACAAAAAATTCCCGAGGAGTCGAACACGGGGTGTCCTTTTGAACGCCATAGCAACTTACCAGCTTCACCAAAAACATTACAGCAACATAAAATCAAATATATAATATAAATTAAAAAGTGAACAACTGCCGACCCCCACCACCAACGTTGTTTTTAAGGTATATAATAAGACTATCCACAGCGGTCACCCCGCTGAAAATCCTTCCCCACCGAAATTTCATGCCACGTCATCACCCCACAGAAAACCCTTCCCCACTATTATCTTGGCACCAATCAGAAAGCAAGAAATGAGGCTGGCACCAATCAGAAAGCGAGAAAGGCGACGGGGAGCAGGGGCCGTGGAAAGGAGTTGGGCGGCAGCCGCTGAGGCGGGGGGCGGTGTTCCCGTTGGAAGCCGCCGAAAGGGCGGAAGCCGCTGGCCGGGCGGGACGACCGCTGCGCTCAGTCTAATGGGTGATTTTATTTGGACACCCCACTTTTATATTTTTACACCCCTGCCGTTCAAGACGGGCCGTACTGGGCAATACGGCCCGTCTTGAGTTAGACAAACATTCCATAAAATTCCTTGTAAATCAGTGAAACATTATGTGGGACGGGTACGGCCCGTCTTGAACCAAGCTTATTTTTCCAAGCCATTTTGGGTGTCAAGTTTTGCTTAACTCAGGACGGGCCGTACTGACCAGTACGGGCCGTCTTGAATTAATTTATTTTATTTAAACTTAATTTGCGTTTTTAAATAATTTTTAACGATCTACGTTTAATACGTGAATTATTTGAACGATATGAGTTATTTATTTTATTAAAACTGAAATTACGTAATTAAATTTAATTTTTAACAATAAACGTTTATTATGTAAGTTATTAGAACGATATACGACTATTATGTTAATTAAACGCCATAATGTCGTTTTAACTTAATATTTCATTTTACAATTAGTTTGTATACGTTAATTTAAATAATTAGCAACGATATAAAGTTTGTCGCGCAAATGTTAAACAACACAAACAACAACACAAACAGAAACAATACAAATGCAGAAAGAAAATACATATATACACTGTACGGTTTTATATACAAGGAAACAAAATACAAAAAATACAAAAGTAACTACGATCCCGATAGTCTAGCGTCCGATCCGTCGTCTGCATAGACGCGTGGCTCCGGGAACGGTGGAAGCTGTGTCCCGTCCCGTCGCGCATGCTCTGACGTGACCGTCCACTAGACCAAATCCTAGTAACGTACTAGCCGTCGCTCGACGCGTGCCATCCGCCGAGCCGTCTCGTCGCACCGGGCGGCAATCTGGTGCAACAACGCCTCGAGTGGCTCGGTCAGGCGCACCGCACGGTAAACGTGCGGTGGATGCTGCGGAGGCTCCTCCTCGCGCGACGGTGACTGGACCGGCTCCTCCCGAATCGGCTCGGGCTCCGGCATCGGGCCACCGTCCTGCTGCTGCTGCTGCTCCTGCACGACGCTGACCTGGGCGGGCTGAAACAGGCGGCCGTCCTGCCTAATAAACCGCAATCCCAGACTCGGGATGTCGGCTGCAAGTTTCATGCTGATGACCGTCCGCCGATCGAGCTTACGAGGCTCGATCGCCGGCAGATCATCAAGCATGTCAACCATGCCTCTGGTGCGGGCGATGTGGGTGACAAAGGAGCCACCCCACAATGTACCGCGCTCCTGTCGGTGGTAGTAGGAGGCGTAGTACAACGCAAAACACTGTGGCTCCATACATTTATTTAACATACTCTTAGCCATTTCCAAGACCCAGACGTAGTTCTCCTCACGCTCTTTGCTTACGAACGCGTGAACAATACTAAACGTCTGGTGTGTGGAAGTCACGCCAACAATTTGAATAAATGGAAGCCTGTACTGGTTCGTTTTGTACGTCGCGTCCATCATCAGTATGTGCGGAAATGCACGCCACCAGCAATACGATTTTGGATGACAGAAGAAAATGTCTTCCACGACGTTTGTTTCAGGATCCTCCCGGGTATAGTAAATGTACCGCTGACTGTGAAGCACGTTTTCCAAGACCTGCATCGGAGTATCACCGAATTTCTTCTTGTTTTTTATCTTCTGCTATAAATTGTATACATCCCTAGGGACAGATACATTTGCAGGGTTATGTTTCTTTATGCTCGAAAGTATGTTACGAGGATCCATGTGTCGCTCGGTCAGATTCTCAACCAGATATTCTTCCTCTTGAGTGAATCTTCTAACATATGGATGACCCTCTAGATTCTAATCAGGTTCGTGATTGTGATTGTCGTTAATCACCTGTAATTTTCAGGATTCACGAACTTCGTTGTATAACCCTATCAGTTGAAACGGACCACCGATTTTCTTGCTACCAGACCGTCTAAGGATTGCGATGCTATTGTGCTCGCCACCACGGTCACACATGAGCCAGACTTTGATTACACTGCCTGTTGTCTTTGATTTCTTCGTTCTTCTTTTGACTACAATGTAACCATTGTCTACTGCTCTACTACTCTACTTTTCACCCACCCTACCAGCGCTTCCTCAGACATAAACTCCTGACATATAAAAACAATAATAAATACCATAAATGGATAGCGATAATATACAATCATTAACATTTATGTTTCATTTAAGTTACCTCTTTGGTTTCCCAGTTAACGTTTGAAGCCCCCGACTTTTCTTCATAACCCTCCTCCGGGTTACTTTGTTTACTGTCGTCATACACGAACCCATACGATGCTTGACTGTCAAAACCGACTTCAGCGTTAGGTTCAGCATTCAGATCTATCGTGCCGTATGAATACTCGACAGGAGGCTCTTCGTTCAAATCTGGCACGGAATAGTTGAAAAAACTCACATCCCAGAACGACATCGTTACAGATATGAATTATCTTGAAATATATTCGAATTTGAAAATTACGCATTCGTTTGAAACGATTCAAGCTTATATACGGGCTGTCTCAGGGGTGTATTTTTAAAAAAAAAGGGTGTGAGAATAACACCACCCATAATAATAAACGGTTTGTGAATAAAAATTATATGATTTTATAATTCTTTATCATATTAAATGATTAAATTCTTTTTATTAAATAATTATATTAAAACTAATAATATTAATTATACATTTTTATATATATTAAAAAATTTAAAACTAAAAATATATAAAAATGTTCTTAATGTGTGTGTATTATATATATGTGTGTGTGTGTGTATAACATTAAACATTGATGATATTTATCATATTATTAATTTTTAGTATTAATTTATTGTATTTATGTAAACAATGTATATTATTAATAACATTAATTGTGATTTATATTTAAAAATAAATGTTTATTTTTGGAATAATATGAGAGTGCCATGTGGCATTTGTATGGAATTGTTTATTAGTATAGAAAGATATACAATACACTATACAATGTGTACTCTAATAAAAAGATACTAATTATATTAAATATATAGATATTAAAAATATAAAGATAGTTTTTAATTTTTAGTTGAGTTGTATATGCAATTTACCATAATTGAACATAAACTCGCTTACAAAAGAGTATTTAGCAGTTCGGATAACAATTTATTCGGTTCAATTTATTCTAATTTAAAAATTTTAAGTCTCTATCTAAATATGAAGAGATCCAACAAATCTATTCAAATAAACTAAACAAATAGATTTTATTCAGTTGTATTTAATGATTCGGTCTACATTAGAAATAAGCTTACTCGTTCCAAATCTATCCGAATAAGCTTTCGGGTCAGTTTTACCTTAATAAAGATACGATTTGAATTTGGATTTTTTTTTTTTCAGTTTCCGGTTTTAAATAAAAGAACATGTCTTCTCAAATATCACATATACTCTGATGTTTTTCCATTTTTTTAATTTATGATTTGAGAATTCATTCATCTGCTTACCCCTGATTACACACTACAGTCTGAGCAGAGGAAGTTTAGCTAAATCTGTTCTAAAAAAAAAGTCATTGCCTGTAATCAATGTCTATAACCTTCTAATATATTATCATCTTGACTCATAATTTCATTGATGAGATAATAAACAGGCCATGAAATTCAAAGAGTTGACGAAAAGGGTAATGCTAGATCAACACAACACTTTATTGAGCAGCAACACAAAAATTATTCATTGCAATCAATTACTTCTTATCTGCCCATTTCACCAAATACAACAAATAGACTACAAACTTTCAACACAGCCCAGATAATCTTTAATAAAAATCCCAAAATACCCACAAAGGGAAGGAAACAATTTGTCAATTTTTGACCCAAAATTTTGCATCTTTTGCTTTCCAAGCTTTATAAAATGAACTCTTTTAACTCACAAAATTTGCTTGTGTTAACAAGCTCGAATCCATAACAACGTTGTACATTCCACATTCCGTGCGCTTTTTCAACAAAATTTTGCCACTTTTAATGAAGATGTTAGCGGGTTACTGTTCTCACGAGTGTGTACTTGGCCATATTCTTGATGGTAAGATCAGGGGTTTTATGCATTCGGAATTAGACATGAAGACTCGCTGGTACAAGACTGAGGCCATAACGGTGAAAGAGCAACAACTTTTCCAATGAAGATCAGAGTCGGTGATACAAATTGTTCTGATGTAATTTTATCAGCAAGATCCTTCAATTCAGCCAATACCTGCATAGTTTAAAAAATGGGTGCAATGTTGTAATGGATTAGAGGTTCATATTCTTTTATAAAAATGTAGTTATTTTTTCTTAAATAATATTGCAAGACTCGTATCAAATAAAGATCTTAAATTCTGGATTTAATGGTATAAATTTAGTAAAATAACTCATGTATGTTAAAGATTTATGATATTATCAAAAAAAAAAAAAATTGTAGATTTTTTATATTGCTCTGACAGACATTTAACTTCCTTAAGCATTATTTCAACCTTGCCACTGATTCAATCTTAACCACTAATTTGATGCAATCAAGGGTCAAAAGCCCAACTTTTTATATGATCTTTCATTCATATTAATATATGTACACAATGTATATCTATATCTCTAATAAATAAGTAGCTCATGCGGTCACCTGTCATAATTCTAGCTTCCCAATATTATTTTTTTATGCTTCTTTTCGTTTTCAATACTATTGCTTTATTACCTTACTTGAAACTTAAAATATCATTGCATAATTCATTAATTCCTATTTCTTCATTACTAACCTAGTGCGCATGTATATAGGAGGGGAGAGAGAGAGAGAGATGTATGTGGGCATGAGAGTGCTTACAATGCGTTGCTGTGGTGTGGTCCCACGTTCAACTGCAGCTGCTGGTGTGTCGGGTGGTAAACCATGGTGGATTAATTTCAAAACGAGTGCAGGGAGAGTAGATAATCCCATGTAAACAACCAAGGTTGAATCAGGATCAGCTGCATTTTCGGCTACAAAAAGAGGATCAGCCCCTCCTTTTCTTGAGTGGCCGGTCAGAAACCGAACACTGTTTGCTACTCCCCGGTGTGTTAATGGAACCCCCAATTCTGCTGCTATCCCAGAGGCAGCAGTTATGCCTTCAAAGACAGAAGTCAATGACTATTAGTGAAATGTCTGAAAAAGCACTATATCTTACAACCATTAATGATTTATTTCTTGATGCACTACATTATAAACTGAAAGGCAGCAGTTATGCTTTGCACTGAATTATAAACTGAAAGGCAATAGTTATGCTTTTAACAGTTGGTGCAATTTTATTTTTGCCCCAAGAGGGCCGACACATTTATACATTATATGCGCGCACCGCAAACTAGTTGTGGGATTTTAATAATCACAATCATGTTTCACTTACACTAAGTTGCAACTACTCAATTCTTTATCTAATGTGTTTATATTAGCATATTTGTCTGTTGATATTTGTGGTGCACGCATATAATGTATATATGTGTGGGCCCTTAAGGGGCAAAAGTAAAAGTGCAATAATTTTAACGTTATTTTAATTATTTTGTGAAAATAACGTTAAAATCATTGGGATGAACAATTTCAAACGATAACTTTGAGCCAGGAACTCTTTCAGAGCAGCCTTTCTATCCCAATTGGGATAGGGGTAAGGTTTGTATCTAACTATCTATCCTTCCTCCCCAGACCCTACTGAAAAGTAAGAATATACTGGGTAAGGTTGTTGTTGTCTTCTGTTGATAGTTTCTAGAGTTAGGGTTCTCTATAGAGGCAGCATCTCTTTTCTAAAGATTCTCTAATGATAAAGGTAAGTTTTGCTTACATCCCACCCTTCCCAGAGCCTACAAATAGCTTTACTATGAGTGGGATTTGCAGGGTACAATTGTTCTTGATGATCATTAGGAAGGCGACTGTGTTTATGTGACTAGTTAAATATTTATTTTTTGATTTGTTATTGTGTTTTTGTTAGTCTATTTATTTCAGAAGCAACCTCCATTCCTCGAGGGAAATGCCTACATTCTACCCTCCCTAGACCCTACATATAACATGTTACGAGTGGGATTTGCAGGGTTTGGTTGTTGTCTATAACTATGTATACTTTACTAAACTACAAGAGTGTTTGTGTTAACCTTGAAAAAAGTTTGTTCTAGTAGGTTGTGGTTACCTGGAATAACTTTCACATGAATGCCTTTTTGTTGAAGAAAATCCATCTCCTCTCCGCCTCTTCCAAACACCTACAAAAAGAAATTAAGAACCGGTGAATCATGATAAAATTTATAACCACAAATTGTTTACCAGATTATAAAATTTGCATATAAAAACTCACCAATGGGTCCCCTCCTTTAAGCCTCACAACATTTGCCCCAACTTCAGCAAAACTCAAAAGCAACTCATGAATCTCCTCCTGCATACATTATCCAAAAAATGATTAGAAAACAAGAATATACAAACAAACAAACACACAAGTGTTTGCTTGTTATGTCTTTTACAATGAATTTAGATGCCATTTACAGAAATGAATGTATCTTGTAGATGTTTAAGCTTCCTGGGTTAAAACTATTTCACAAATCAAGAAAAAAACATATCACAACATATTCACGTGGTACAAACAGTTGATTAAACTTGTTCGGAATGGCGAGATGTTGTACCATTACCCACATATACACACAAACAGTGTGTTGTGACAAATTGTCATTTTTATATGCTTGATAAGTTTGCCACACTGAAATAACCAATAATACACCAACTGTTCCAAAATTCTAGTCCAGTTTGACTTCTACTAGTCAAATTAGTTACATTTTAAGTTTTCACTACAAAATTGAATAGGAAAACAAAAGATTAAAAGAATTCGAGCTAAATTTTAAATTTGTGTAATCCATGGTTTAGATGCCAATAAAACATTCAATTTCAATCTTGCTAGAACAACAAATAAACACGATCAAATATAAAAACATCACAACAATTAAGCAACCCAGAACCCTAATTTCATAAATCTTCAAGATTTCCAAAAACCCTTCTAAAAATTAAACTGAATGAACAACAACAGATACTAGTGTTCATCTACAAAAGCTTACTTAAGCAACATAAACCCTAATTTCATAAAGCTTCAAGATTCTCAAATCCGTCACAAAATTTCTAAAAACAATCTACATGATCAACAAAATTACAGCAAATTAGGAATAATGGCTCACCTGGGTTCTGCTATGGTACCCAGCAGTCTTCCCAACATAAAGTAGTCTAGCATCAGGACCCACCAAATCCAACACGTCATTCGACACCAATCGATCATACAACAACAAATCAGCATTCTGAATCACCTTCAAAGCCTTCACCGTCAACAAATCCGGGTCACCCGGACCCGTACCCACCAAAAACACATTCCCAGGTCCTGCTTTCTCCCCATTTCCCTCTTTCTCTCGTTTCTCCCTCAAAACCTGAAGCAAATTCTTCAATTCCGGAAGCTGAAGAGCAATTTCATAATCTCTAGTCGAGAAATTTGACTGATTATCAGGCGGGATTTGATTCAATTCGTTCTTGAACACCCATTTATCACGTTGGTACCGCTCGATAGAATGTTTTTCAGTGAAAGGTGAAGATGAACACGATGTTTTTGTAAAATTGATGGAATTGCAAGGTTTTGGTTTTGAAAATTGAGGGTTACTGAATTGGGTTATTGAAGATGAAGGGAGCTTAGTGATGAGTGCCATGAATGGATTGAAATCAGATTGCAAGAACACACATTGGCTTTGCATGCGTGTATGTGTGTGTATTTGTACAGATGATATGCGGTGGAAGAAGAGAAATTGTGATCGAATTTGGAAGCTTTTGAGAAATGTGAGAAGGCAAACGGCGAAAGGGGAAAAGGAAGTAGCTTTTGGAGTTGTGAGAGAGGCGGCTGTCATTTGTAGATCGTCTCAAAATCGTTTTTAAGTTACAAAAATACCCTCATTTAATAAAAACTATGTTTAATCCTCGCGCATTGCGGCGGGTTATCAAGTTACACTTCTGAGAACGTTTATTATATATCATTTGTAAAATTAAAGGTTACATAGCAAAATCAAATCTCTTATCACGAACTATATACATTTTTTCATAAAAAGATAAAATTATACAAAATTCTTACAAATATGTTACAAAAATATTAAAAACAAAAACTCAAATCTCTAAGCAAATATATCAAATTTAATAATCTTATCCCTGTTTATTGTTTTTCAAAATTTTAAAAACTTTTAGTGATCAAAGTCTAAAATATAAAAAACGTCACTACATAAAACACACTTACATTAAACCCACTTACATTAAACCTGAATAAAAAAATTAGTTTTAAATGAATAAATCAATTTTAATGTGGGTTAATATACACCATATGTTTATTTTCATGATTTCAAAATTCAAATAGATGACTCGGATAAAATTTAAGGGTTTTCTTTCTAAGATCAGGCTTTCACATGATACAAACCATATACATATCTGTGTGTGTGATCTTAGGGCCTACATTCACTATTTCACTATTTCTTTTCATGATATTTAATACTATATATATATAGTAATTATTTTTTAATATTAAATTATTAATCAAGGAGTTTTCTGGTTTATTAAAACAAGTTTTTTTAAACCGTTCAATCAATTACAATGTGGTAAACGAGTAACTTAACCTTACTATTCAGGAAGAAACTCATACTAAAAAAAACCTTGTTCATCTAAAAACAACTTATTTTCGAGAGACTTAAAGTCAAAAGCCATGATAAAATAGGTAAGGGGAATACCACCTAGTTAGGTAAACATGTTAGCTCATCAATATGTGCAACATATTTATCAAAACACATTTTTTTTCACTTTTTTTATTCTTAATTACATTGGTTAGACTATCAACTTGTTTAAATCATTTATCAAGTGAAATAAAAGAGTCATTTCCGGGTTACATGGATTCAAAGGTGTTCGATTTAGGTTGATATATTTGACACAAATTATTATATGTTAGTGTTTGAATTGAGCAACTCAACTCAACAATCTGAAACACACTAAGGCGGTGTTTGTTTTTTAAGAGATAAAATATCTACAGTCTGCGGACCACATCTGCAGACATCTTTATGTGAAGATATGGACCAAATGTCTGCAGTCTGCAAAAAAAAGTGTTTGTTTTTTTAACATTTGTTAACTCTTAAAATAAAATTGGTGGTGGTGACCAGCAGGGGTGGGCGGCGGCGGTGGCCAGGGGTGGGACGGAGGTGATATTGGAAGTGGTTGGTCCACATCTGCACCAAAAAGACCCCGCGCAAACATTTTTTTAAATAAATGTCTTCGTAAAAACAAACAGTTGTATAAAAAATCAAACAAGGTCTAAGTCTTTATAATTTTTGTTTCTTTTATCAATATGAGAAGCCAAGATACATATATGAAGACTAGAAGATGCGCATGGGAGTCATTTTCATACATGTATGAACAGTTTTGGGTCCAAGATTTTAGACCATCAGTAATGGTAACCTCGTGGAACGGGCGGGTATTAGCGGCGAGGTGGGGTCAAGCGGGCACACCGCCCCCTCTCTGACGGGCTCAAAATCAAGGGCAGCGCGGCCCTCGCACCCCGTTCTCTCCCCTCTCACATACCACTTTCTCCTCTCTCACAATGGGTAAGGTTTTTGGTGGTGGGGTTGTAAGGTTTTCAGTGGAGTGAGCGCTGTGGATAGTCTTATTATGAGATTGAAAATTTATTATTGATGATTGTCTTTCATTAATATTATATTTTTTAAACTTGTTCAAAATGGATCAAATCATAAAAAAAAGGACAAAACTAAATTAAAATCATAAATGTGTAATGAAAGTAGGTCAATTCATCAATCTTATTAGTTAGAATAATATGGTAAAATTGGTTTTATTTTAACACAAAATTAAAAAGAACATTGTTTAAATCATCAAATCTGACATTCAAATAACATAAAGGTTTAAGTTTTATTTGAAATTAATTGTTCAATGTTAACTAAATATACAAATTATATCCAAATCAACCAATTTTTTGATCATGTCAACAAGTTTTAACTTTTAAAATCTAATTATCTTTTTTTTTGAACGGTAGTTGAACTGTCTCATCGTGTTACCTTCAGTTATCCTGACGATTGATAGCTAAAATTCATTCATTGATCTCCGACCTTAAGACACGTGTGCCCCAAGATGCGCAGGAACCAGATGGAATTTGTAAACCCTCGCCCCTTATTAGGTTCGAACCTGGGATTAAAGCCCTGATTTGTTCTTTCACCTAAATATCCATTAAATTGCACCAACAGGGTTCGAACCCATGACCCCCACATTGAGATGGCGTGCCTTTACCAGCTAAGGCAATTTTCGGATTATAATATAAGTTAACTAATAAATAAATGTTTTTAGGGACACTTGGCACATTCGTAGAGCATATTGATGTTCTTTTTCCCGACTCTTTCTCCTAATAAATATATCCTATATTAAATATTAAATATACTTTTAACACATTTTTAAATTAAAAATGATATTTTTTAGCACATTAAAAATATTTTAATATTAAAAAAACACACTTTTTTTTAAAAACCAAATTATTATAAAATATATAATTTTTAAAAATAGTTTTACAACACGAAATATTTAAAAAACAAAGTTTGAAAAAATTAGTATTTAAAAAAAATAATATAATTATTTTATTACTTAATATATAACATTATATTTAATCATATTTTATGTCAAAAAATAATCTTATATAATTTAAATTTTTACTAGTAACTATTAATTAATAATATTTTTTTATTAATCACTTGTAATAACAAAATAAAATAAAAACCGTTGTATAATTAGTTTAGGAGGGTAGATTGTTGTACTTTATCATCTTTGCTCAACTGGATAAACCCTTCCCGATCCGCCACTACTTATCCTCTCCTCACCATCTTCTGTTTACCTGCAACAAATCCGTCGCTAGGGTTCTTCAAAATGGCCACAATTTCATCATCCATCATATCATCCACCACTTACCTCAATCACCACTCAACTTCCAAATCCTTCAAACCCCAACTACCATTTTTTTCAAAATTAAACCCCAATTTCTCTCAACCCTCTTCCAGATTTCAAATTTCACCTCTAATTTCAAATCCCAGACAACCCACGCGACTTCTATGTGTTGCCGAAGAAACGCCGGTGACGGTGGACCCCTCGTCGGAAGCGGCCAGGCGACTGTATGTCGGTAACATCCCTCGCACAACGACCAATGATGACCTAAAGAAGCTTTTTGAAGAACATGGTGCAATTGATAGAGTTGAGGTATTTTTTAGGAAATGTTTCATACCAGTAATTATTGTTTATACTCTCGAATTAAAACATAATATATATAACACAATTTGTTTCGTTACAAAATTTATGTCGAAACATAAATGAACGAAAAATGTACATATAGAAGGAAGAAAACATGTTATATTTGAACTGATTTTTTTTGTAAAATGTTCTCATGAGTTAGGATTATCTAGAATTTATACCGACACATAAATAAAACTAAGCACGTGAGAAATCAGTCTTTTTTTAGTTAAGTTAAGAAACAAAAGGTTTAAATTTGAAACTTTATAAACCAGAGGGGATTAGAATTCAAAGTTTTTAGAAAGTAGAGGGTGAAAATATCAACCTCTAAGCAGAGAAGGAGCAACTAATGGATGCAAGGGCTAAATTTGAAACTTTAGTATGTGAGATTAGATTTTAGTATGTGAGATTATATTTGTTTGTTTGTTTATTATATCAGAATTTTGACTTTTGAGGTCAAATGATTGTTCAATTTCAGTCTCAAAGGTTATATTATTTGGAAGATGAAAGCAATTTGAATTTCAGATATCTCCTTCAAAAATTTTTGTTGTCAAGATCTTGAAGGATGCTTGAGGTCCACTTTTCAATTTGATATGTGTGACTTCAAGAATCATAAAATAATGATTTGATTAAAGTTGCGGATAGTTAAGTAGACTGGAAAAGTTATGAAAAAAAGGCTATTTTGATCTGTCTTTTTAGTTTTTACATTATACTCAATTGACAACTTTTGACCTGTTTGGGGTGCATATACCGTATATATGTATCGGCTGTTAAGGGTAAAAAGTAAAATTGCACGAATTTTAGTATTATTTTACTTAATTTTTGTGTAAATAACATTAAAAATGTTATGTTAGTTGGTTAATCAGTCTTATTATACATATGGGGTAGAGGTAAGACTGTCTATATTTTGCACTCCTCATATGCTATTTTAGCTTTGCTAATGATTGGATATAGTAAGTATGATGATGATAACTATGTTGACAACATAAACAATTTGATTATTGCAAATGATTACACGAAAGTTTAGCTCAAAATAAGTAGTTAATTGGATTTATACCCCACTTGTAGAAAAAAATGTCACTTGAGAAACAACCTCTTGCATATATGTGGTAAGACTATAATACTATATACCATGCAAGGTGTGAGTTGAGTAAAATGCCAGGTATGCCCTAAAGGGAGTTTTGATCTTAAAATTTAAAAATGATACCTTCTATGCTCAAACTCGCTTAACTACCAAGTTTCATGCTTTTTCCTTTAACAGTCAATTCCCACAAGAATGTCCCTGATAAATAAAACAGAAGTCAACAAGTTTGTATACCGTGGTTTTGCAGGTAATGTATGATAAATACTCAGGTAGGAGTCGAAGATTTGGTTTTGTCACGATGAAGACGGTTGATGATGTGAATGCTGCTATCGAGAAGCTGAATGGCACGGTGAGTCGATTTCTTTTCTTCCATTGCATGCATAACTTACGCAATTATCATTTTAAGTAGGGATAGCAAAAAAAAAAACTAGCAATAACCGATACTTGAGACTGGGTATGAGATTGGTTTAAAAATAATATCCCAAGTCTGGAACTCGTATGTGAATATGTGATTATTTGATATCCGGCCCGATTACCCAAACTACATGCCCAGAAATTTTTGAATTTTAAAATTTTCTCTAATTATGTCTCATTCTAGTAGTTTTAATTTTATCATGTGGAGAATTAGTTTTTCTTTTGTGATATGTATTTACAAGACAGACAGACAAACAATCATACACACTAAAGTCGCACTAATCAATATTGTCTAAAGGGTGGGACGGAGAAAAACCTTACACATATCTTAATATAATGATGTTGCCAATATTATGTATGCTATAATATTATATAAAAATTAGAGTTTTAAGAAAAAAAAAATACTTTTGAAATTCCACCAGGTAGTTTTTAATAAACTAACAAGTATACGGAACATCTTTTTATAACCTGATACGAAGATCACCAAACCCGGCCGATTGTCATCCGTCTGTTATTTAAAGGGTGTAATAGTAACTTTGTATCGACAGGAAATCGGTGGCCGAAAAATCAAAGTAAATGTTACAGAGAAGCCTCTAAATGGAGTCATATCTTCACTTCAATCAGATGAAGCTCCATTTATCGACAGTCCATACAAGCTTTATGTGGGAAATCTTGCAAAAACAGTGACATCAGATTCACTCAAAAGCTTTTTTGCAGAAAAGGGAAATGTTGTTGGTGCCAAAGTGTCTCGTGTTCCGGGGACTTCAAAATCGAGCGGATTCGGGTTTGTTTCGTTCTCGTCTGAGGAGGAGGTAGAAGCCGCGATTGCGTCTTTTAACGACGCTGTAAGTTTGATGTTTGAGAGTCCTGCATGTTTGGTTTGATTGATTGTACTCGTGTAGCAGTGTTTGGAGTATAACTTGTGTTGTTTATGCTGTTGCAGGTGCTTGAAGGTCAGAAGATTCGTGTAAATAAAGCATAGTGGCCGTAAAACAATTTTTAGAGTTTTTTTTTTTTTTTTTTTTTAATTTTTAATTTTATTATGCTGCATTAATGTTGTTTTGCTATGACGTGGGTAATGAAAGGTTGTTACTCAAACTTTCAGAACCTAGAAAACATTTGTCGATTATTAATCTCTACGAGTTATAGTTTGAGGGGACCTAATTATCGAATCCACTATAAATACAAACAAACATACCCAGAATATTCTCACTATTCAGTAGGGTCTGGGGGAAAAGATAGACACAAACCTTACCCCTATTCTAGTTGGGATAGAGAGGATGCTCCGAAGGAGTTCCTGGCTCAAAGTTATCATTTGAAGTTGATCATCCAACGCTTTTAACGTTATTTTCACAAAATAAGTAAAATAACGTTAAAATTACTCTAATTTTACTTTTGACTTTTGAGAGCGTAGTAGAAACACAAGGATCCTTACTACGTAGAATGGTCATCGAAGTGTTCCATTATTATAGGGTTAACTATTAACTATTTCTTGTCATTTGGTATGGTTTTTTGTTTTTACTTTTTAGTACTCGGTTTTTTTTTCTTTTTTGTTTTTTTTTTCTGTTGTATTTTATGCTCTGGATAGCTCGGTACATTAATAAAAAAAAAAAAAATCTTTACATTTTTATCTTTCTTTTGAACCATTAAATAATGTATTTATCTTCCTCTCTTTCTCTTCTTAATTCTCTTTTCTTTTGTTTATTAAACATGGCAACATAACATTAAATTAGGTTAAATGTCGTATGTTATACGAGTTGAATAAATTAAATGTTATACACTTTATAATTAAAAAAATTGTGTCTATTTTTAATAAAATGTGTATTACACAAATAAAATAAAATGAAATATAATTTGTTAACACTTACAGTTTATAAGATGTATTATTAAAAATATGATATTTATATACTTTGTTAAGTTACTTTTTATAATACATATTTTTTAATTGTGTGGTAGCAATTCTATGCAATTGATAAATATTAACTTTTTAAAATATAATCTTGTCTTTTAAATATATATTTTTTTATCATAGTTAAATTAAATTGAATTACAACTAACATTAAAACATATGAAAAATTATGAATTAAAACTTAGATTTTTAAGATAATTAATTAATATAATAATTGGTCAAATTTATTAATTACTACTGTTAATACAAGATTGTTAATAAACGAATTAATACTCTATATTTAAGACGTGGAAATATAGTAAAACATGATTCGTTGCAAGATAAGTGACAAAGAAAAACCTTATAGGTACTATATACATGATATCTTTAAAATGTATATTCAAAGTACAGAAAATAATTTCAGCAAAATTTTAAAGTTTTTACTTAAATGAAAATTTAAATTATAATCTTTAAAACTAAACCAAAAGTTTTTTTGAGTTTTTAGGTTGTCTCATATTGGTACGTTTAATAAATAAAGTGGGATATAAAAACTCATCAAATCAAATGTATTACTTGTTGATTCTTTTCACACATTTAATCTTTAACATGAGATTTTAACATATTAGTTATGGTTATTTTTAGTTAAATATTAAAATTAACTAAAAGAATTGAATCGATAAACTATGGGCGTCAAAATCAAAATTAGTTTTTCTTCTAATCAAATTGTTTGATATTTTTTAGTTCCTAAAACCATTTGTAAAAACTTAAATTTATACAATATACACCTCTACTGCTTAAAATACGCATCCTTTTGTCACTAAATCAAATAAAAAAAACTAGGTAATAGATATGTAAAATTGATTATATCAGGTTTGTCTTTAAATTAAAAATTAAAAATAAAAAATGTGTTACAAACCATGAAACTGGATTTATCATTCCTAAACGGATTAAGGAGGTTTCTCAAACAAAAATTATGTCTAACTAACTAAAAAAAATATTTGATTGATGAACAAAAAAATTCAAGTTAGCAGTATTTTTCCTATTGAAAGCTCAGTCTTTGTGTTTTCACATCAAAAATTATTTGCAGATGAAGAGATGCCAAAGGAGCTTCTTACTCCCCAAACAAATCCTCATACATATTTATATAAACGCTGGTTTATTAAGAAGACGCAAAATATGACATTTTTAACTTGTATGAAGATTGAAAATATTATAAATATTTGAGTAAACTGCAATTTGCGTCCCTGTAGTGTACTAAAAACATCAACTTTCGTCCCTCCCGCCTAATTTTTGCACTATGAGTCCCTGTCGTTGTTAATTCATTCCAATCATGTCCCTACCGTCTAACTCCTTATTATTTACGTTTGCCAGAAAGGGAAAAAGACTTTGATACCCTCAATAACTCATTATAAACTTTTGAAACTGATCTTCTTCTTCCTAAACCTAATTGCAGAGAACAGAGGAAAGCAAACCATGTCACAATCTTCTTCCTCATCAACTTCGAAATCTTTCACAAGATCAACCTTGCAATGTTCATGTGGCGCACCTACATGTATACGAACGGCTTGGACAGCTTCGAACCCTGGAAGAAGGTTCATTTGTTGTGTAAGTGCGTTCTTTGAAGTATTCTTGGGTTTTTATGTATGTATATTCATCTTACGAAAATTATTTTGAATCTTTGAATACGATCAACAGAAGGCAAACTATGGATGGCTATGCTGGGTTGATTCTCCAAAGTGTTCCCAGTGTGAAAGAGTTATCCCTGGATTGTTAAGGTCTATTAATCAAAAAGAGGAATTGACAAGGACTAGAGCATCAGAAATCTTGAAATTGAAGATAGTTTTAGGGATCAGTTGGTTATTGTTTCTTATTTATGTTTATAACCATTGATTGTAAAGGCATCTGGTATATGATTAGTCCAATGGTTCTTTGTTGTGGTTTTTGTTTGTAATGAAGTTGTTTGTAATGAACTCATTTTCAACATAAGCATTGTTATACCAAATTCAAGCAAATTGTTCTTACAAAGCAACCAAAATGTCATCCAACATTGTCTTAAAAATAGAAATATATAGAATATAAAATAAACAAATGTCATCCAAACTAAGCAACTCGTGAGACTTGTGTGGAACTTTGAGAACATCTTGTGCCAGCATTAGAAGTGCTTGATCCTTTCCTTTTGGACACCTTTGAAGTTGTTCCCCCTTGACCCTTGCAGCTCCTGTAATTGTGACCTGGATTCTTGCATTTACTGCATGTAATGATATTCCCTTTTCTTGGTAATTTACCTGTAGAAGACCTTACTTCTTGGAGCTCCTCCACTGATTTCCTCCTTTTTCTTTTTGGGCCTGCCAACTTGCTTATGATGTTTGGGTGGAGTGAGCTTAAATGGACATTCTGATGGAGTCCACAATTCAGGTCCTGGTATTGGATAGATGGTATGCATGTAAGCTTTCTTCCAGGTATCTAACCAATAAACTTCTGAAACCCAACTTTCTGGTAGTCCAACACTCATGTCATTCTTAGACATGTCCCAAATAGCAGCAACAGCATGTCTACATGGCATCCCTGTCAATTCCCACTTCCTACATGAGCATGTCTTCATTACCACATCAACCACACACTCGTTTCCTCTAGGACCATTGGCCTATAAAATTAATATCTACCTAAGTATTATTGATATTAAAAAGGTCAAAATATAATAATATTATGGTACCTGATACTTTGAACTGCCGGTGACTAAAACATTATATTGTGAAGCTTCATGTTTAATTGCATTGAACATGGTTGTAGCAGCTGGTGTTAATGGACCTTCACATCTGGCTTGAATTTTGTGAACATTGACAATCCTTTTAGTCATGTATTCCCTGATGTACTCTAAACATGTTATTACAGGTTTGTCTCTTGCTCCTACCAATTGCTTGTTAAACACCTCACATATGTTGTTCAAAACAATATCACACTTTGGTCTCACTGAGAAATGAGATCTGGACCAACTACTAGGTGGAATCTCTTTCAGCCAATCATAAAGCTTTGAGTCATGAGTCCTTACCTGTTCCATTGCCTTGTTAAAGTAAGAAATGGTAGTAGCATCAGCACACTTCCAGAGCATGTTCTTCATAATGTCTCCACGCCATTGTTTCTTCATATTTTCATGTATATGTCTAAGACAAAACCTATGTTCAGCACTTGGGAACACCTTAGATAATGCAGGAAGAAGACCCTACATAGCATTTCAAAAGACAAACACTAATAAGAAAATGCACATGTTAATTACAAAGATAATGTAAATTACCTTTTGCCGGTCACTGATGAATGTGAAATTAACACATAAGTCAAGATCATCCTTAATTAGTTCTAAAAACCAAAACCAAGAATGGTATGTTTCAGCTTCAACAATTGCAAATGCCACTGGATAAATACCATTATTCCCATCTATACCTACTGCACTTAATATCTGGCCTGGGTAAGGACCTTTCATGAAGCAACCATCCAATCCAAGTATTTCTCTTCCAAGTAACTTAAAGCCTTCCTTCATACCACCATAACATATGTAAAATCTTCTAAATTGCCTCGTGGGATTGGTAGGATTACAATCAGGTTCCACATCAAATTTGACTGTGGTACCGGGGTTGGATCTAATAATTTCATCACAGTAATCCCTAAGTAAACCATACTGGTTTTTGTAGTCACCAAACAATTTCTTTTTGGCAATCATCTTAGCCCTACACACTTGCTGAATTGAAACATGTACCTGATGCTTTGATATACTTTAATTTATACATATTATTCGACTCAAATTCCCCCGGTTTTAACGTTAACAACATGCAAATTCATTCGCAAATAGTCCTAATTATTGTTTTTGTGAATTTGTAGGATAAACGGCCTTGCTCGGAAGAAAATCAAGCTTTGAATGGAATTTCAGCATTTTCTGATCAAATTCCCAGATGCGCACTGTCATGCCAAATCTTGCACTGGCAGTGCCGACCCATGCACGAACGTGCACAACTTTGCACGACCGTGCAACTAGGCAGTGCTAGCCCATGCATGGCAGTGCTGGCCTATGCACGACCGTGCACAATGTTGCACGACCGTGCAACCAGGTAGTGCTAGGCCATGCATGGCAGTGTTGGCCTATGCACGACAGTGCTTAAACCATGCACGACCGTGCAAGCTAGCCAGTGCCGGGCCAAAGCAAGGCAGTGCCGGGCCAAATGGAGGTAGTGCCGGCCATGACGACTTACGCACGACCGTGCGACTTTTGGCACGATCGTGCCTGACACCTCGAGTCAATTTTCGAGACTTAGTTGAAAATGGCAACTTCGACAACCGTCCCAGACAAAAAGTGAAGTACTGTAGCACCTTGCACGACCGTGCACCTATGGTGCACGACCGTGCCAAGTTCCAGAATTTCTATAAATTCAGCTTTTCACCTCATTTCAAAGGGTTGGACTTCCTGGAGCTAAAATACCTTCTAGACAGAATTCTTGGAGCTTTCTAAAGGAGATTGTGAAGGTCTTGAAGATCCAAGGAGCATCTAACACCATCTTGTTTCAATCTTTGCTTGCTAGTGGTTTGCATTTTGTTATTTTAATCATGTCTCTTGTTAATTCTAGCTACTTTGTTATTGTTCTTGTAAGCCTTATGGGCTAAACACTTCATTGTCTAGATTATGATGAAACTTTTGTTTATGTGATGATGATTTTATGAATTGGTCAAATGGGTTTATGTCAAGATTCAAGATGAAGTTATGATTGTATTCCAATGATGTTGTAAATTTGTGTAGGTTGATTAGTGTTCAAGAATGATGAATGTTTAATCATACTATGTTGGAAAACCATGATCAAGCATTTGTTTATAATCTTACAACTTGTTTTTAAGATTATGCCATGAGATTAGGAATGATAATTGGTTTCTTGAATGTTATAAAACTTGCACAAGTATAATTTCTTTCACTAAAGTTTGGAAAAACCATGGTGATATTATAATTTGTTGAATATGATTAACATGTGAGTTAGGAAATTATGGCCAAATGACCTCATTTGCATGATTGTGTTCATAGATTGTAAGTTGGAAGAAATTATGACTTTGTTGAATTTTTGCAACTTAGGGTGATTAGTGTGTATAAGTCATATTAGTTTTTCTTAAGTTATAGAATTAAGATTCTTGACGGATGACTAATTCTTGATTAAATCTTGACATAGACCTTGACATTAGGCTTCATAAAATAATCCTAGGTGATTAGAATGTGTTTATCATTTTAATTTTCCAAAAGATTATAGGATTAGATATCTTTGACCGGAATCTAGTCAACATTTGGGTTACCAATTCATAATAATCACATCACTAGACTAAGTGGATTCATGATCTAGGCAATTTTCTTAGACTTTAGATTTTTCCAAAAAAAAATCCTTCTTTTAGTTATTATTTTAAAATTCACAAAACCCAACTTTTCATGTGTTTGCTAAACATTGACCGAGATTTAGTATCGAGAGCTATCGTGTCCACGGATTGATATCCGGTTCTTACCATAAGCTATATTGCTATGCGATAGGTACACTTGCCTATTGTGTGTGATTTAGTTCTTAGTAAAAACCATTTTTAAAACTAAAATCTGTGTGAAAAACCCATTTAATAAATATATAGTTTCACGCACATCATGCTTTTTCTGTAGCTGATCTTGAATGGATTGAATTGGTATATCTGGATTGCTTTTGATGATTGGCTCTATCTCATCTGCTATGTAGCTCATAGTGTAAAGCCCAACATCTCTGGTTTGAAGGCATTTATGGTTCGGCTGAATTGTCTTCACACACCAAAAATCATCAGTTGTTCTTCTTGATATCTGGATTGCAAATGGGCAGCTAGGTTTAGTGTTCCTGTTACTAACTTTATTTTTAACTTTAATGGGTATTGATTTTTGTCCATTTCCAAAGGCAGATGACCCACCTACCACCTTTTCAGAATTCCAATTTTGCCCTTGAGCTTGTGATGCAGTATTCAATGTGGGAGTGGTCCCTAAACACACAATCCTAAATCGAATACTATCATTCTTGACAACATACACTTGCCTTCTACATTCAAGTGCATAAGATCTAATTATTTCATTGATCTTCTTCTTGTCTTCTATCAATTGCCCCGGATAAAATGGAAAATTTGAAGAATCTTTTCCAATAGACTTTGCATGCCTCCTTATCCTCTTCAACCTCTTCTTTAAATCAGTACAATGGTCATCATCTTCACTATGACTCTCAAAGTCCTCAATGTCAAGATTAGTGTCATGCCCAACAGAAACCTGATCTTCATCATCCATTTCTTCAACATCATCATCAACAACAGAACGAAATTCTTCCATATCAACTTCTACATTCAACAGGAGATTATGTTTATTGACACAGAAATCAGGATCATCTTCCTCACTATCCCCACTATCACATAAATTAGGATCATCTTCCTCATTATGCACATGTGTGTTTTCATGTTCAACATATATTTGAATCATTTTCACACCACTTCTTACATACTCAAATATACGTTCAAAATCAACATCTTCTACAAGTGGCTTAAGACCTAAATCTAATGACATATAAGGTATCTTAAAATAGAAATAAAAAACCATGTCACATGGATAACCAATTGTCTTTACCATTTCTTCGAGCACATCCATACCAAAGTCTTCAATGTCAGCATTATCAATAATATTGATTTTTTCATGTTCGTATGACCTACCAGGGTACTCAGTGAACTCACCACCGTGGCATACTTTCAAACTAAACTTCGTAGGATCATTTGCTGCAAAACACATAATCGAAAAGCAATATCTTTTTAGGTAATTTGTAAATATCGTATAATGCAAAAGCAACAAGGAAAACTTATAGTAAAATTCATCTAAGTCAATATCTTCATTCATAGATCGAATCATCCAAATACCACCTGCCATCATAAGCGAAAATTCGAGAGTTCTAGCTACAAGTTTGGGGATGCAATTGGATATATGCGTAAGGTTTTAGGGTGCTGATAAGGAATTAGGGAAAACATTAACAAATTACCGATGTACCCTTTCTGGCAAACGTAAATAATAAGGATTTAGACGATAGGGACATGATTGGAATGAATTAACAACGACAGGGACTCATAGTGCAAAAATTAGGAGGGAGGGACGAAAGTTGATGTTTTTAGTACACCACAAGGACGCAAATTACAATTTACTCTAAATATTTTGGTATTAGTTATTGTCATAAGTCAAAACCGAACTTAACTTAACTAATAAAAATATCTTTAAGTACTTTTGAGCTTTGAGAATTTGTGAGACATGTTTGTTAATTTGTTAGAATGCTCTAATAATTTATTTTGTCATGTTGTCCATTAAAAAGTTGGCTTAGTGACGGCAAGTGAAATAAAAAATATTTTGTTACATATATCTTTTTACTAAGAACATTTATTATATATTTATAAAACTCTTAAAATTTATTACATATTTTCTTCTGAGAAGCGTCGGGAGGAATTATACTATTTTGAGATAAAACTTACGGCAAGTGAAATAAAAAACTGATTTTATACAATTTATTTCATATGTGTTATGTTTTTAGATAACACTGATTTTTTTTATTTAATCGTCACAAGTGATAATAAAAAATCTTTTTAAATACTTTTTTTTAACAACAAATATATAAACTTAAGTGATTATTGTCGCTAGATTTTAGTCTAACTAATTTCTCATAAATAAACCTAAGATAAATATATACGTAGGGTTTTGATAATAAGAGGCACACTTGAAACAAAAAGAGGTTTTATTACAATATTGCCCTTCATACATTTTACTTATAAACTTGGCTATTAGGGTTTCCTGCCTTCTTCAGCCGACTGCTAGCCCGTTGCTCGAGTTTCAGGTAACGCCGATTTTCGTTTCTTCATCTGTTAATTACTTAATGAGTAGCTCCATAGCCTCTAATATCTACATTTTTTGCTAGATATATTTGTGTGTGAATTGTTATACTCGATTTACAAAAATATAGGTGAATTCATTTCATTTGAACTATAGTTATTGGTTTTAGTTGGTTTCTGAAGTGTTGATTTGAAATTTTTTGCGTGCCGAGAGCTTTTTAGTTGATACGAAACTGTGGCAATCGATCTGGATCAATGAATTTGGGTTTTTCTCACAGATTCATCGTTTTGTTTTGAATAATGGACACAATCATCATTGAAATTAGGATTTAGGGTTTATATTGATTTGTACTTGACTATAGATGCATGGACCAATGACTTCTGTGATTGGATTAAAATGTGCTTGTTTTTAGCAAGTGAAATTGTGGTTTCATGTTATTTTCAGGTAAGATTCAATGGCACCACAACAGAGGAAGCCCCATGCTTGCAGGAACCCTGATTTGATCAGAGGTGTGGGCAAGTATTCACGGTCAAAGATGTACCACAAAAGGGGTCTATGGGCCATCAAGGCCAAAAATGGTGGTGTTTTCCCTAAGCATGAGAAGAAAGCTGTTGCTGCTGCTCCAACCGAGAAGCCACCAAAGTTTTATCCAGCTGATGATGTGAAGAAACCACTTGTTAACAAACGCAAAGCCCGACCCACCAAGCTCAGGTGTGTGTATAGATTGATTTTAGCACCTATTAACATGGTTGTGTGTGTGTAAACATAAAAAAATCAAAAATTAACATTTTTTGACTGGTATTTACTGGAATTTAACTAATTTGGACCAATTTTTAAGAATTTTGACCGATTAGCCAAAATTGAAGAGATGGACTGCTGTCTAGGGATTAGTGGATGATTACCATGCATGTTAATGATATGTATATTTGTATATGTATGTGTTTTATGCGTGTTCAATTGGTTTGTTATATGTCTGTGTTCAGAGCTAGCATTACGCCTGGAACTGTGCTGATTATATTGGCTGGGAGGTTTAAGGGGAAAAGGGTTGTTTTCTTGAAGCAACTTACATCTGGGTTGCTCCTGATTACAGGTGATTTTCTTTTTCTTTTTGTTGAAATGAAAACTTGTTTTTTTTTTCGTATATGAATCTTTTTAAGTTTAATATACTTGAGTTCTTAAGTATGTAACTGTATATGTTAGTGTGCATGCTAGTATTCTGTTTTTTTTTTTGTTCTTTTAAAAATAGAAACATCTGGTGAAGACTGCTCACCATGAAAATTTTTCTTATTCGGGGAACAACCAACAAATATGGATTTTAGCAAAATAATGATGGGATTTAAAGTGTAAAGGAACATAGTTTTAAACATCGATGTAGCTTACATCATTGTTTTCTATCTCCAATACATTTTCTATAAAAAGCTTTGGATATATTAATTTTGAAATTGGAATGTATGGTGCACAAAAGTTAGGTTATCAAATGAAGGTGGTACTAAATAGCAAATACAACATTTTAGGTTTTGATTTAAGATAGATTGGTTATTGATATAATGTTGTAACATTATACAAGTTCACTGATGTTGTCTTTGTTTTTTTTTTTTGCTATGGTGTTTTCACATACCTATATCAATCTTTATTTATTCAAATTTTAAAAACTGTATATCATTTTTTAGGCCCTTTTAAGATCAACGGTGTCCCGTTGAGGAGGGTGAATCAATCATACGTCATTGCCACATCAACCAAAGTTGACATTTCTGGAGTAAATGTGGAGAAGTTTGACGACAAGTATTTTGGAAAGAAAGCTGAAAAGAAGAAGAAGAAAGGAGAAGGCGAGTTTTTTGAAGCAGAGAAAGAGGTAACCTTCTTTCATCTCATTTTTTTTAAAAATTTATATTTATGTCATACATAACGAGCTAAATATGGATGATGTTCATGCTAATTTTCACATGATGCCATGTTGGTTCATACTTTACTTAACTTTCATTAATTCATATGTAGGAAAAGAAAACGCTCCCACAAGACAAAAAGGATGACCAGAAATCGGTGGACGCTGCATTGATACAATCCATTGAGGCTGTTCCTGATCTGAAAACCTATTTGGGTGCAAGATTTTCACTAAAAGCAGGCATGAAACCTCATGAGCTCGTCTTTTAGAACCAACATTTGAATTGATTTTGTTCTCTTAGTTATGTTTGTCCCAACTCTTGATTTAGAGGCTGCATTTTGTCTGTTTTGAAACACTGAACTACTCTTCCTTTTGTTTTTATCATTAATCGCTATTGGATTTTGGAGTCTATACATTGTCAGATCTTCACATTTGGCTACTGTGTTGTGTAGCCAATTGATGTCTTTCGATTAGGGGTGTTCACGGTACATTTTTGTTGGTTTAAAGAAAAAAATCCCAAACCGAATTGGTAAGTATAGTTTTCCAAAACAAGATCAAAAACAAAGAAGCGAGAAACCAGTTTAGAGGTGCTTTAAAAACATGACATGCATTTTTACAAACACATCCACACCTTCTAAAACCAAAAATAAATGTTTAATGTGCGGTTCAGCTTATACGGTCAGTTTGAAGCTTTCTAAACCATCAAAACTTAACGGTGAACCAGATTATATAAACGTCAAACCGTCTAAGTTTGCTTGGACGGTTTTGTCGGTTTTAACCTAGGTGGCCAACGTACCCGGAACCGGATCCGGTCGTACACGAACCGGTGGGTACGGGGCGGTTCCGGGTTTTCTGAGAAATTGGAACCAGAATCGGTCAAACCGGAACCGGTAGAGAAAAGATTTGGCCAAAAGGGTAGCCAAGAAAGATGCCTAGGCACGGGATCCTCTGTTTTCTTTATGCCTAGTGGACTCTTCTTGACTTTGTTGACCGGAATCGGAACCGTTTGGAACCGGTTTCGGTTCCAAAAAAACCCAGTTTGGCCACCTGTTTTATCCACATCTTTATTTTCTGTCACATTTACATTATTTGTTTTAAGATTTTTGTGTTCCAGTTTATTATGTATGTTTTGGTTGTGTTGACTCGTGATTTTGACATGTCCGAACGATTAATAAACATGCATTTGTATATTTATTCAAATATTATTTAGAAATCAAAACACTAAAATTTTAAATTGTTGAAAACGCATAACTGTCGTAGTTTCTTTGTTTATTGATGATCTGAAGCGAATTAGAGTAAGCTATCTGATTTCGCAGGCAATCTCTTAAAGAAGTTGCTTGGGACCGAAGGTAACTTGCTTCTGAACCGAGGGTGTCGTAACATGTACAGCCCGGTAACTAACGCAACCACACGAAAAGGAGTCATGTAAAGGACCACTGCCGAGCCAAGGCTAAAAAGAATAAAGAGACTTGTGGCTCGAGGGTCCCTCCAGCTAAGCAATGACCCGAACCGCTCTCCTTGTGTAGCCAAATCTCCCACCACTGTCTGGATCCTCCCAGCTATGCTTCGGATCCGGTCATACCTCATCCGAACTGTGTCTGGCGATCTTGATGTTGGGAAAGTGTCGAACTCTTCATCAAGCTCGTCAGGGTGTACTGACTCAGCCCATGAGAGCTTTGGGTCCATATGAGGCGGGTGTCGGGCTCGGAACCTGTAGTTCCAGAGCCCGATTAAAAACATGTAGAGAAAGATGGTGGGGAGTATGAGCTCAGGATACCATAACAAGATCAAAAACAAGACATGGACGAGAATCGTTGTCACCGGGTTTTTCCATTCTCGAACGTTGTTGAACCACTTGTTCACGGAAAACAAGCCCGACAGCAACGACATAATCCTGAAGAAGTTGGCTTTGCTTCTTCTCATGCTCCACATGTTAGAATCAACATCCAACATGTACTCAACCACCTCCTTTCTTAGAGGCGGTTCTGCTCGACCTAATCTGGCCGCCACTATGTTCATGGCTTGGTATCTTAAGGTGTCAACCTGGTTAACTGTTAAAGGGTTTAAGTAATGCATCTTGGGCAACAAAGGGTGGCCATATAGGTAGACCATGTTGGCTAGTGATAGTGTGGTGAACCGAACAGCTAGCTGGAGCTCACCCATCTTCTTCACCCCGGAAGGATGGAGTACGAGCAATGGGTACGCGTGTGTGTATATACGATGAGCTTCTAGTGTCGATAATCGTATCCTCACCTTCCCGATTCTTGCATCCCGTTCTGTACCTTGTTAGATGCAAAATAAATTTGGTTATGTTTTATCTCTAACGAGTTAAAGCAGATTAAATGTAAAATCTATAAGGAACCAGGCTATCTAACCTGTCCATTTTGCCACATCTACATACCTGGTTTCTCGGCTCCTAAGTGACAATTGTCGAAAACACCGAGAGTGATAACCGTGCACGGGTCATACACTTCCCAAGTGTACTGTTCGTTCCATTTCGGACTAAGGGTGTCGAGAATCGTTCGTGTTCGAACCCATTTTTGTCCATACTTCGCCACGCAATAAGCATCCGTCGACCCCCGGCCGTCTTTGATTTTCATAGGAAGCAAACCATGGGCACCCAAGATCCCGACTTCAAGAATGCCGCATGGTCGCTTCCATAGTTGTTTAGCAGTCGGTCTTTGATCGCTTATATACAAAGTTGACTCATCTAAAACATGGTACCCGCCTTCTAAACAAACCCGAAGGTGTAATCTACTCGAAAACTTCATATCACCAACTCCATACCTCTCGAGATTGAACCATCGAGAATGAACAGGTCGATGGTCGAGCCGCTTCTCGAACATAGCCAATGGAAGCCTCAACGTCCCGAGAACCTCATCTCTCAAATGGTGAACCCTGTCCTCAATGGTTAGAACCAAGTGCTCCTCAAACGGCTCAGCAACCACGAACATTAAATCTTCGTTCCATAAGGGATTCATCGTCCTTGATAAGGTTCTCTTCGTTCTTAACACCTGGTTTCCGACCTCCACTTTCACGGAAACCTCTGGAGCACGCATCCGGTCATTCGGGATAACATCCTGAGCCTCGATAACATTCACTCGAAGATACCAAAGCTTTGGCGACACGTAAACCTTCGACCGAACGTTAAAAACACCTTCGCCATGCGCAAACGACGCATCCGAATGCCACGCCTCAGGGAACGCCTCATCGGCTTGCGTCCCCATCCAAACTGCAAGCATGATCTCCCCATGCCCTCGCCCCTCTACGCGATACCATTGAGCTGCAAGCGGGCTATCGGGTGGCACACGTGTTGGAACCTCGTTTAAGTCGAAAACCACTCTCCCGACATACTCGTCTCGCCCGAACATCTCTTTATCTTTCAAATAAACTTCCAATGTCGATGACTGAACCCGATCTTTCGAAAACGCAAACACTTGGTTCCACTCAGGGTTCGTTTTCTTCTCGAAATGGTTCGTCCGACCTCGATAGTTCCCGAGCTTGACTTCAACATACGGGTCGACCCCAAGAGGAAGTTCCTTGGCTTTCACAACTCGAACATACAAATGGTGAGTTTGTTCAACAAGATCATACGTGCTCGTCAATCTTTCACCTCCAAGGTGTGGGCTTGTGTGTTTTAGCTCGTAATCGTCTTGTCGGAGAGGGGAAACATCTGGAACGGGTTCGTGATTCGAGTGGCGGTTTCGTAATCGGTTCATTTTGGACCTTTTGGTGTTTGTAAGTGTTTGTGAGTAGAGGATTGGAAGACTGGTGAGTGATGGTTCGGTTTAAGAGGATGAACAGGAGTTGGTAGTCTCGTGACTGGTCTTCTTTTTCTTCATTCTTTGCTTGTTTAAGAAGTCACGTGGCATGCATATATGATGTACGATCGATGATGCTTACTTGCATTGCAAGTAACCATGAGTACGTTATATGCCCAAAGTTGAAACTCCAACGATATTCGGATTCATATGTGGAAGAAGCTACAAAACCATGAGTCGAGATTTAGAAGAATCGAAGCAAGGCATAACCTTTTTACAAAAACATGTTTAGCAAATAATCTATTTATGTTAACCAATTAATAAAATACGAAGAAATACACGTGGCACGTACAAACAATGTCTCAATTTAAATTGTGTTAAAAACTACTTCTCCTGCTGTTCAATCAACATAATTAATATCAAGCATTGGAAATAATCATTTATAAATATATAAATTAAAATATTATAGTATTAAATTAAAAATAACTTAAATATTATGGTATTAAACTAAAATTAAAAATAACTTAAAACAAGAAGGTACGATTTTACAACGTATTTAATTACTAAATATAATGAATGATCTTAGCCGAGCACAAACGAATGTAAACGAACATGCTAACGAACGTTTACAAACATAAATGAACAAAATTTCTTGTTCATGTTCGTTCATTTAACTAAACGAATGGAATTTCTTGTTCGTGTTTCATTAAACGAACGAACATAAATGAACTTCTCGCCGAACAATTCACGAACTGTTCGCTGAACGTTCGGTTCGTTTACAGGCATAATTGTTATTGTTATTGGTTTGGAATGCTATTATTATAACGATGTCAGCCAATATTTAAAATATAGTATCAACTTACTGACCGATCTACATATTTTAATCAACTAAGGTTTTTATGAACATATGACATGTTTATAAAATATCTCAGTTTTGATTTATTGGCTTTCTATTCGATTAAATGTGTTTTATATTAAATATTAAATATGGTTTTTGTACATTTTTAAATTAGTTTTTTAATACATTAAAAATATAATAATACAAAAAAATACTTATTTAAGAAACCAAATTCTTATAAAATATAAAATTTTCAAAAACGTGTTTAAAGACAAAATGGTTAAACAAACAAACTTTGAAAAGTATTTAAAAATCGACTTATGATCATTATTTATTATATATATTTTTTATTAAATCTAGTCTGATATATACATGTGGTATTAACCTAGTAGCCTGATATATAAATATAACTTTTGCTTGATAAATAAGATATAAATATTTTTAGGGAACTAATATTTCATAATAAAGGATGGATTGATATTATGCATATATTGTTTCATTTCTTATGTGCTTTTCAAGACATTCTATTCTTTCTTGTCCAGGAATTAATGAACGTGCAAAAGTTTAAAAAATTACATAAGAAGTTGAAATAAATAATTAAAAACGATAAAGCAAGCAAACTCTAACAAAATCTAAAAAGTGCTTGGTGATATTGTTTTTTATTTAAAATTGATTACGCATAAAATTAATTTTATGGAAAGAAATGCTTCTCCGTAGTTTTAACAAGATAAAGAATGTGAGAAAGAGACTTAAATGTATGTAGGCGAATGAATAAATAATAATAATAGATTTTTGCCTAAAAATAATAAAAATTAATATTAGTTTAACATATGATATGATAAAACTACGGAGAAGCATTTCTTTCCATAAAATAATAAAAATTAAGGTATAATAATTAAGGTATAATATCTTATTTTTGCCTAAAAATAATAAAAATTAATATTAGTTTAACATATGATATGATAAAAAAAATGTATAATAATTAAGGTATAATATCTTATTTTTTGTATTAGTTTTTTATTTTTATTTTGTACTGGATTATTTTGTGTTACGTTTTTTTTGTATCATATTTTTTTGTAATGTATTTATTGTTTTTTAGGACTTTATTTTTGTTTTTTGTACTGAATGTTTATTTTTTTACTAAATTTTTTATTTTGTATTGGATTTTATGATACTAGCTTTTGTTTTTGTAGTAAATTTTGTTTTCTAGTACTAGATTTTTTTTTATGTTTTTAGCATGACATTTTTAAATTTCTATCGGTTCTTACGCTTTTTAGACAATAATTTCTTTTTAGTGGATTCAACCTTAATATATGTATTATGTAAAACTTTTAAATATAATAAAAATTATTTTTTATCATTATTATTAACTTAAAAGTGGACTTGTATTTAGATCAACTCTGTACATTTGTGTGGGGTTTCTGCTTGTAAGTTTTTACTTGTTATTAGTGTGTCAAATCTATTCAATTTATATTTTCAAATAGTAAGGTCATTCCCATGCCTATACTGAATAGAGCATGTTAAAACAAGAAGGTACGATTTTGAGAATTCAAGTGTCACGACGAGTCCAGAAAAGAAGGCATCTTGCGAATTGTAGATTTATGTTTTTTTTTGGTTTTATATTTTTTTAATATAAATAAATTTATACAATATATAAAGGATTCAAAAAAAATTTTGTGCCTTAAAAAAATGGGTCATTAACGGAGGTTAGGTTTACCTCTCCTCAAGACCACCCATAAAAACAATTTTTTTTAATATAAGATCTGCTTGATCCAGATGGAATAAATAGTGATATAATTTCTTCAATATCCTCATTTATAACAATGTGATTTTATCAGATAAGAGATATTATCAATGATCTCTATCAAGA
This sequence comes from Mikania micrantha, assembly GCA_009363875.1. Lineage (NCBI taxonomy): Eukaryota > Viridiplantae > Streptophyta > Magnoliopsida > Asterales > Asteraceae > Mikania > Mikania micrantha. Next base: position 47,649,860 of record CM018689.1, on the reverse strand, counting down.
TAAGGTAGATGTAATGACATGTTGTGATGATTATCTCTAGTTTGTAGATGTTTATAGTGACTATAAATACTTGATTGGGAATTAGAAAACTTGAAAACTTCCTAGAGGCAGTTTTCAAATCATCAGCATATTTTCAAAACCTTTTTTTTATCGATCATATCTTACTCTCTGGTTCACAGACGAAAATTCAACAATTTCATACTGTTTTGTTAAATGATGAATTTTGTTTTACAATATCATCAAATAGTTTTAGACAAGTAGTAGTTCCATTATAGTAATTTACTAATTTCTTAATGTTTCACTCTCAAACTTGTTGGTCATTTTGTAATGGTAGTGAAAACTAAAAATGTGCAACTAAACAAACCAATGGGAAAGTAGTTAATCATGACATATGAACTCAACACCTGTTTCCTTAAGCATGCCAATGGTGCTGAGTTGAAGGCTTAAGAATGGCATGAACCAACGGTGTTCTAACTACACAATGGCTTGCATCATTACATACACTAATCTATATCTATATATATTATACATCCATCAAAACACAATCAACTAATTGCTTTCAAGTTTCAACACCAAAATACACTATCATATATTACAAGTGTTTATAAAATCTCTTTAAAACTATGGAAAATAAATCAAAGACAACGTTGGATCTGGTCGCTGCGATGGTGGTGATGGGACTATTGGTTCAAGTAACCGTTGCACATCCATGTGGTAGCACGTTTTTTTCTGCTTTGGTGCAATTGATACCCTGTCGTGCATCAGTTGCACCATTTAGCCCAATTCCACCAAATGATGCTTGTTGTAATGCGATCAAGGTTCTTGGTCAACCTTGTTTGTGTGTTCTGGTCAACGGTCCTCCAATTTCTGGTGTCGATCGTAGTATGGCCATGCAACTTCCCGAGAAATGCAGTGTCAATTTCGAACCATGTACTAAATCTAAACATAAAAATGCATGCATACATACATATGCTTACATGCTTATATATGCATATATTGTTATTTTAGTTGGCTAGACGATTGTTTGATGTTGTTTGTGTGGTTGCAGGTGAATTGGTGAAGAAGAACGAGTGAGGTTTGAGGGGTCTATGATCATCCGATTCAAGAAAATTCAAGAGAATAAACAAGTATGTCAAGCATGTGTTGAAAGTTAAGTCATTTAGTCATAGATCCTAGGTTTTCATGTTTTGTCGTTTGATATTAGTTGTAACTTTAATGTTCTCTTGCAACAGACCATTTCATGGGTTAATGTTTTATTATCATAGAATTTGATGAAATTTTACAATGTCTCGTATTATAAACGACCATTCTTCATCTATTTTACTTTGTTATCCTCATTTTGATTGTCCCGTTTACAAAATGCAAAAAATAGATAAATAGAAAACAAGTTGGCGTGTTTCTTGGTTGGGCTCCACGTCTAGGCCCATTGGGTCTGAGGAGTTTCAGCCCACTGAGTCTAAAATGGTTCAACCCACCATAAGAGGCTAATTTCCGAGGCTCCAATCAACTTCTAACGATTCTCAATATGTTGTGGCTTAGATCCGAGCCTTGGAAAGCTACAACCAATCAAACCCGACAACCAAACAAGATCGAGCTGGAAAATATATCACATAAACTTCCTTACATAGTTGTTGATCCACATTGGGTCATCCAAATATCGAATCAAACCTCAGATTCAAAGGACAAAGTTTTACCTAATTAACATAAACTAAGTAATTTACATTTTACAACATGAAGTATTTGAGAGTTTGAAGTTAATACATGGTGATCATACGTTGGAACCTGATTGTAATTGTATGGTTGAACACCTGCATCTTGCTCGAGCATCGTTCAAATTCTAAAAATCCCAAAACAAGAAAATCCATGAGGAAATTTTTTTTTAAAATATGTTAAAGATTCTTGTCATTTTAGATGTATACCTGCAGTTCCTTTTGAAGGTTTTTGATGTACTCAACAGCCATATCCAGCATATCTGCTGTATTAGTTTGCTGCATATTTGTTAAACAAAGTTGTGAGTTTCACTTCCCTGGCTGATCAAGATCCAAATTTCATTGTTTCTCAATTTATTTAATGTAATGGTTACAAATTTTGGCACTGATGAGTTGGTTAGGAGTGGTAAGTAAACCATTTAATATGGATCAAACAAACCCCAAGCACAGGTTGGTTTATTAAGATTCATCAAGTCAACTTTATGTATGCCACTGGGTCAATTATGCACTCATAAATCAAGTGGTTATGGATGTCATATTGTCATTACATCCATTTAATGCATTTGGTGTTAACGAGAAATGAGATTTTGTAAGATGCCAGTAACTTGTATATTATCAAAAATCCAAGTCAACTAATTTTTTACAACACATGACACAAATTTAACAAAATGGATTAATGATTATCTTCCTTTTAGTAATTCAAAACAAGATTTACATTCATGGGATGGAAATGTTACCTTGTCAATATCAGGGAAAAGCTCTTGCAGCCTTTTGATTCTTTCACTGATTCGAGTTCTTCTCTCCTGAAAGCGAGATGCCCAAACAACAACAAATTATCACAAGTTTTAGATGAAAGTAATCATACAAGATCAAGATCAAAACTTTAGATTTCAGTACCCTCTCTGCAATGCTTCGTGGGTGTGTCGCGAATCCTCTTTTTGCACGTGTTTTCCAAGGAACTGTGGATTCTTGTTGGAAATGCAAGAAGTTATCAACAGTAGCCATCTCGGAAGATGTTTTTGGCAAGCTCATATGATGAACCAAAGTAGGAGTATTGCTTCCATTCTCTCCATTCTACAAACAAACAAATTCACAACCAAAAAAGAAATATAATTCATGATCAGAAAAGTATGAGTACAACGCAGATTAGAAAGAAGCATTCGTGAACCAAGATGTACCTGTGATGTCCTCAAAACACCATCTCTGTCCCTTTTCATGCTATTGAATGTAGATTCTTGCAATTCATTCTCATTTTCAGCTATTTGGGGCAAGAATGTTGATGAAGAAGAAGACCCTAATGAGAAACTAATATGGTTACTCAAAGCATTTGATGAACCCCCTTTTTTCATGCTAGCAAAACCTGAGTTTCACCATGAAAAGCAATCCAGTCTCAATCATCTTACTCAAAGAAGAACAAGTTAAAACTTCTATAGCCCATCATGAATCATAACACTTTTGGTCAGCAAATCATTATGCTCAACTTTCTACATAAATTTCTTGTTCAGTTTGACTTTTAGAGGAGACTTTTTACGAACTGTAGTTACCAATTAAAACAAAAATCAAGTGGCATCAGCTGATAAATTAAGATCTGTGAAGCTTATTTCTGGTTACCAAAAGGCAAAAGCAAAAAAGTCAACAACGAATCAAAATCATTTGATAATAATGTTATGAACTTAGAAGGTATTAAATGAAACTGCAAGTTGAAATAAATAAATAAATTAACAAGCAAGTTGAAAAGTATTCACCGTTTCCATCAGTCAACGACCACAAAAATCCGGCCGGAGTGCTATTCTGCCTGACGAGATTCGAGCTCATTGAATCCAAATCACTTCGATTCGCAAAACCATAACTACCGCTATCGTTAACCGGCGGCAGATTAGGCACTCGCCGTGAACCGTTCATAGCCGCCGTCGTTGGAAGATCCTGGTTCTGACTCGCCGGCACTTTCCTCTCATGTTTCGCATCTACCGACGACGGTTTATACCGTAGAAATTCACGCACATCAGATTCAGCTTCCTTTTGTTCCTGCCGTTGATTTCTCATGAAAAGCCTCTCCTCCGGCTCGTGATTCGAGGATCCGGCGACAGGATCCGGAAACTCGTCTCCTCCGTTATCCGTTAGCAAATTCGAGAAGAACGAGCTCTGATTTTCCCCACGACTCTCATCCTGCTGGTGCTGACTTCGATTCTGATTCTGATTCTGATTTTGATCATCGTAATTTGGATAAGGATCCAGTGAAATCAACTGTTTAATCTTAGCAAACTCTCCGCCGGCCGGATGCTTGAACGTCGTGGAATACAATATCGAATTCATATCTCTAGAAATCGCATCAGAGGAGCTGTTAACACCATACATCCTCGATTCGAAGAGGTAGATGAATTAAAGGTCTGGTTTGTGATTTGGATAAAATTATCATTCAAGTTGTTGAAGATGATGTATTTGAAGATGGATTTCAGGTTGCAGCCAATGAATGGAAGATGGAATCAATTGATGAAACGAAGATGAATATCAACGGTTGAAATTTAAGGCTGCTGACCACAGCAAAGACGTAAATAGAAAGTTGCGGCATTTCTTTATTTTCTTTTTTAAGCTAAACAATTGGTTGTTTTAGTCCCAATTAAAATATTAATGCTTCTTTTGGAAACCTACTTTTTTTTTGTCTAAACTATTAACATACTTTTGTCGATTTTATATGCAGAAATTTTATTTTGAGTATAATACTATTTTCTTTAACTTATGAGACTTGACATTAGTGTTGTAAAAATAAGTGATTCGATTTTAAGTAGTCGGATCAAAAATTGGTAATCGGTGATTCAATATTAATCTGTTTAATCTAGTGTTAATAAGTATGGATCAGTTAGGCTATCCACAGCGGTCATCCCACTGAAAATCCCTTCCCACCGAAATTTTCTGTCACGTTATCACCCCACTGAAAACCTTAAAACCCCACAGTGGTCACATACTGAAAACTCTTCCCCACTATTCCACATCATCATCAACATTTAAACTGATTTATGAAGAGCTTGGTGACGTGGCCCAATCAGAAAAAGGGATAGACAGCGGGGAGCGAGGGGCGTGAAAGGGTTCTTGATGGGAGCCGTTGGCATGGGGGGCGGTGTTCCCGATAGTGGCCGCGGAAGGGAGCATCCCGCGGAGGAGGGCGGGGCAAGGGTTGCGGGTGGCCTTACAAACCCACATTAATCTGTTAAAATTGATTAAAATTAGTGAAAGAAGTCAAGAACTACCCATAAATTTATTAATTTGGTAAATTAATTTGCATATAGACATACATCATCATCGTGGTTCTTCATATATCTTATTTTTAACTGTGAGAAGAGTAAGATTTAGACAATCTTACATCTACCACGTATTAATAGAGTGACTATTTTCAACAAGAACATTGACACGTGATGCCTAATTAATCGACCAACCCAATGATTTTAACGTTATTTTCACAAAAATTAAATAAAATAAAGTTAAAATTAGTGTAATTTCACTTTTGTTCATTGAGTGTCGAAACATATATACATTATATGCGTGCACCGCAAATGAGGGCTTGTATACACACACATATGACATATGTGTGTGTGTGTTTTTTTGAGAAATAACATATAAAATTTACAATCTGGTTAATTGTTAGTCGATATCTTATCAATCGATCAACGCTTAACGATTTTTACAACAATGCTTATCTTAGAAATTTAGGTCTTCATGGTTAAAAAAGTTAGGTTTTTTTTTGAACGACGGTTAAAAAGTTAGATATAACTGTAATTTATCTTTGGGGATAAATCAAAGGGAGGCTTTGGGCTTTGTTGTTTATCGATACCCCGTTGACTTCTCATAGGATAAGTCTTGGCTTTAAGTTTTTTGGGAGCAAATGCTACTGGATGAGTTGTATGTTTTTCTAATTGTGAGTTTCTTTATAAATTTGTGATATATAGGTGGTGTTATTGATGTACGAGCTTCTCTTAAAAAATGTATTAGTCAATTGATTCTTGCTGTTAAAAAAACTATAATTTGATAGAATTTAAGATTCAATTCATTAAACCGTAAATTAAACAGGATCTAAAAAACTTGTGCCTAAACTCAAAATTTAATCAAAGTTTATTTGATATTTTTTTTTCATGAACAGCAAAATGCTAGAGTGGTCTGGCCATTATACCACTCAACAACTCTTTTAAAACACGTTTCTAAGCTTAATAACGTGTGGGACTATATAACAACAAAAGTTTATTGGCTGACTATGTATATACGATGTACATATTACATTATTACCAATATAGAAGGAAACTTATAATTGGAAAAACTCATTACTCATCGAGAAGCAATTGCTCACACACTGGAACCCAATACAAATCAAGGGTACCACTAGGCTAAGAATTGTTATTCACACACATACACATATACTATGTTAAAATCCGGTATATCACACGATATTAAATCAACAAAATATTAAACAATTAGCATTAGTGGAAAAATAAAGGAAATGCATAAAACATATTAGATAACTATAATATTAATAAAAGGGGCAATTACATATGTCCACGTATAAAGTTCATAAATTAAATGTATATCTGATCAAAAAATAAATTACATCTATCACTTATTCAACTCTGTAAATTACATATATTCTCTTTTATAAAATTTTAAATTGCATATATCCACCTGACCACTTATCTAGAGAAATAAATTTATAAAATAAGGATATATATATATGTAATTTAGTTTTTGACTTGAGTATATATGTAACTAGATTAAATCACATGTGTTACACATGTTGAACAAATTAAATGTTATATACTTTATAATAAAAAAACAACATTTACAAAAAGATGTGTACAAAAATTAAATAAAATATAATTTGTTAACACCTACAATTAATAAGATGTATTATTAAAAATATAATAATTATAATTTTTTAAGTTAATTTTTATCACATATATTTTCTTAATTGTGTAGTAACATTTCTATGCAATTGATAAATATTAAATTTATTAAAATATAAACTGTCTTTTAAATTATTTTTTTATCATAGTTAAATAAAAATTGAATTACAATTAATATTAAAACATATGAAAAATTGATAATTAAATCTTATATTTTTAAGAAAATGAATTAATATAATAATTGGTCAAATTTATTAACTATAACTATTAATAAAGGATTGTTAATAAATGAATTAATACACCAAATTTAAGACGGAAAAATATAGTAAAACGTGTTTCATTGCATGACAAATGGCAAAGAAAAACATTTATTTATTATATAAGATAGATTAGATTTATAAATAGAAAGATATATGTAATTATTTCTTAATAAAATACATATTACAAAAAAAATAAAAAACTATTATTTAATTTCTATAAATATAAACTTCAATATTATATTTTCTTAATAAGATAGAAAATGGATAAATTCTTATTTAATATATTTATTTATTTAATAGAAGAGAGATGTTAGAAAATAAATACGAGATGCTACAAGAGAGTAACACATTGATACATATTTAATATTATTTTTATTCATTAGTATAAAGATTAAGATGGTAAATGTGGTTTCTGGGACTTTCAGGCATGTAGCCGTTGATGTAGGGTTTCAAGAAAATCAATGGGACACCACAACACTGTGTACATACATATATTCAACACGGAGGACCCACGTTTGTAATACATAATATGTCATAGTTATAACCTTGCGTCATATCACACATGCACCCTCGGAACATTGGATGCTCATGCCTTACACATGATTAGTTGTTGATACAAGATTTGGCATGATTGTTTATTCTCGCCTACTTGAATGTTCGGCATCGGTGCCTCCCATCACATAACAACTAACAGAAACAACTTATATATGATTTCCAAATATGTAGGTCTGGATGAAATTCTACTTTGAAATGTTAACAATCTTAAAATCTCTCACTTTGGACACACTAAACTTGACACTACCTCAAGATCTTGAATTCTTTCAGATGTTTTATGTGTTCCCAAACTTAAAAACAACCTTGTTTTTGTTGCTAAACTATGTCAAATAACTAAGTTTTTGTTGAATTTTTTCCTTTGTGTTTTGTTGTCAAGGATCTTCATACTGGGACACCTCTACTTAAAGATGAGAGGGACGGAAATTCATGATGTCTACTATTTGGCTAAATTCCTCAACTCAACTCTACTCTACTAGAAAACCTTCCTTCCATAACTACATAGTCATGACCATTGTGATTCTTCTTTAGTGAATAAAAGTGTCAAACTAAATTTCATATATAAAAAACATAAGAAAAATAATGTGCATTTAAAATTGTTCTCTATGATATTTTATTTTTTAATGGGTACTTACATTAACTGAAATGCACGATTCATTTTGGGGTATTCCTTAAAAGAGGTTCACCATTGCAAAGCACATCCTTTTTGGACTCAAATTGGGGAGACACCTTTGATCGGGCAGCTCGCAGCCGAAGATATGGGTCAGCAATCTCCTACGTGAACTTGGGGTTAAACTGCTTACAACTCCAACCATGTATATTGCGATAACACTCGTGCAACATATCTATGTGCTAATCATGTCTACCACGAGCATGAAGCATGTAGCCTAGACTATCATTTTGTGCAAGAACAAGTCACAAATGGCTCCTTAAAAGTGTGCTATGTCAACACAACGATAGATATCCTCACAAAGCCTCTCTCTCGAAAATAATTTTTACACTTTCGATCCAAGATCGTAGTCACCGACGGAGACTCCATCTTGTGGGGGAATATCAACACATCTCATGGATTATCACAGGAAATTAACACACATCATGGACCTGTTGGATCGATTCCTTTGATTTAGATGTAAACATGAATACGAAAACAATAATGAAATAGAGATTAGATGAAACCTGTAAATCCAGTGAATGCGTTGTTGATTCCAGACATGATTCCTGAGAGATGACGATCCGCTCGGGTTCCTGTTTAGGGTGTATGGTTAGGATGGATTAGAAGAGAGGTGGATCGGTTATGGAGGTTCACGAAAACTCTTTATAGAATGAGGAGGATTCGTGTATATTGATGTTAGGAGTGAGTAACCTAGGTTAGGAGCCATAAGCCTCATATTTATTACACCCAAGGGGAAACCCTAATTAGGATAAATAAGGATAATTACGTCCATAAATAATTATCTATCTGTTAGGGGTATTTAGGTAATTGATCTATTTAATTAAATAATCATAAGGGTCGCATTTAATTATTTAATCTAACATTCTCCCACTTGGCCAAGTGATTATTTGTTATGAGCATTAAGTAAGTCTGCAGATTGATAATACTCATTTTAGTTCTAAATTATAATCATAGCAGAGAAATACAGTCATTGAATCAATTATTCAATTCAAGACCCCTATTAATCATACTACAATACAAATTTAAAACTTAAGTTAGGATCAATTAACAAGTAAGCCCTTTAACGAATGATTTGTGTTATTAGTGTCTATATGTCATTAGGCATGCGTAAACATATATTTAGAGACAAACAAATCAAATAAGTGAGGAAATTTCGTTAATCATAAGTAAGTACGTTATGCAATAAGGTCTTTACATAAGCCCATCTTCGAAACATGTTTTTTGAATATTTTAGGTGGGAGACCTTTAGTCATCGGATCCGCAAGCATAACTTTAGTACTTATATACTCAATACAAAGGTTATTTTCCTCAACTCGCTCGCAAACGAACAAGTACTTTGTATCAAGATATAAACCAGAACCGGTCAAACTGTTAATGTTCGATAAGTTAACGGCTGCTGAGTTATCACAGTAAAGCTTCAATGGTCTAGAGATAGAGTTAACGACTTTGAGTCCAGCGATAAGGTTTTTCAACAACATTTCATGACAGGTTGCATTGTACATTGCAACATATTCAGCCATCATAGTTGAGGTTGTTGTCAGCTGCTGCTTATGACTCTTCCATGAGATCGGTCCGCCTGCTAACATAAAGATGTACCCCGAAAAGGATTTCTTGTCATCTTTGCATTTAGCAAATCAGAATCAGAGTAACCAACCATTTCCAAATTACCACTTCTTCTATAAGTCAGTTTGAAGTCTTTTTCCCTTGGAGATATCGAAGCACTTTCTTATCTTCTTTCTAGTGATCAAGGCCCGGATTAGTCCGATAACGGCCAAACATTCCAGCATTGTAAGCGATATCAGGACGAGTACAGACTTGAGCATACATAAGGCTCCCAACTACTAATGCATAAGGTATCATTTTCATTTGCGCCTTTTCAGCCTCAGTCTTCGGACACTGAAAGTAACCGAAGACATCTCCTTTAACTACTGGAGCTACAGAGGGAGAGCATTGTTGCATGTTGTAGCATGTGAGGACCTGATCAATGTAAGCCTTCTGAGATAAACCCAAAAGTCAAGTGGCTCTATCTCGGTGTATTTCGATGCCAATAACGTAAGAGGCCTTTCCGAGATCCTTCATGTCGAAATTATGCTAAAGTAAGCGCTTCGACTCATGCAACATATCTAAGCTATTACTTGCCAAATGAATGCCATCGACATAAAGGACAAGTATAGTAAAGTTGCTCCCACTCATCTTGAGGTAGGTGCATTGATCCACTTGATTCTTCAAGAAACCATGTTTCTTCATCACTTCATCAAACTTTAGATACCATTGACGTGAGGCTTGCTCCAAGCCGTAAATGGATTTCTTTAGCTTACAGACTAAATGCTCTTGACGTTCAGGCATAAAGCCCTCAGGCTGTTTCATGAACACATCTTCATACAAGTCGTCGTTTAGGAAAGCAGTTTTGACGTCCATCTAATGCAGCTCTAAATCAAAATGAGCTACTAGGGCCATCACGATACTTAAGGAATCTTTACGAGAGACAGGAGAGAAGGTCTCTTGATAGTCGATTCCCTCTTTCTGAGTGAAACCTTTTGCAACCAATCTTGCTTTGAAACATTCAATGTTCCCATTCGGATCCAGTTTTGTTTCGAACACCCATTTACATATTGGGTAGTTCTACCAAATCTCAAACATCGTTTTTCTTCATGGAATCAAGCTCATCAGTCATAGCCATCTTCCATTCAGAAGACTGATCACTAGTAATGGCTTCATGATAAGAGGTAGGATCAGTAAACTTTCCGGCATCCATTTCAGCTTTAGTCAGGTAGGTTACATAATCATCAAAGTTAATAGGCACTTTAGGCCTAGATGACCTCCTGAGCTGATTAGCAGGTTCAGCATGGCTGGTATTGTGTTGATGTTGATCAGATGAGGTGCCTTCATTCTCAGTAACGTTTGGAGCAGTAGTGAGTCCTGATTGTGTCGGAGTAGGTGTAGTAAAGTTCGAAGTAGCATGGTGTACAAGAGGAGTAATCGAAGGTAAGTTAGTCGACGAGTGTCTCCCTCCGCGTCTTGTACTTCTTGCAAATCAGAGTCAGGATTTTCGCTGCTCCCACTGACCTTTGAATCCACAAGGAAACAAGCATGCTTTGTTTCTACAATTCGAGTGACATGGGTAGGACAATAGAATCTATAACCCTTTGAGTGATCGTGATACCCGATGAAGTAACATGTAACAGTTTTCATGTCAAGCTTCTTTAAGAAGGGATTATAGAGTTTAGCTTCGGCAAGACAGCCCCATACTTTCATATATCTAAGACTCGGTTTCCTTCATGTCCAAAGTTCATAAGGAGTTTTAGGGACATATTTCGAAGGAACTCTATTGAGTATATGAACTGTTGTCTTTAAGACCTCAGTCTAGAGGAATGAGGGTAAATCTGAGTTGGCTAACATACTGTGCACCATGTTCATTAGGGTTCTATTTCTCCTTTCAGCAACACCATTTTGTTGAGGAGTACCGGGCATGGTGTATTGGTTCACGATCCACTAGCTTTTACAAAACTCATAAAATGGACCAGGAGCCTGACCCACATCAGTATGTCTACCATAATATTCACCTCTCTATCTGATCTCACAACTTTTATTTTAAGATCTAGTTGATTTTCAACTTCAGTTTTATAATCTTTAAAAGTTGTAAGTGATTCAGATTTGTCCTTGATTAGATACAAGTACATGTAACGAGAATAATCATCAATGAAAGTGATAAATGAAGTATGTCCAGTTATTCCAGCAATGGTGTAAGAGCCACTAATATCGGTGTGAATAATTTCTAATAAATTAGAACTCTGAGTGGCACCTTTCTTAGTTGTTGTTTTCATTTTGCCTTTAAGGCATTTAACACATGTTCCAAAGTCGGTGAAATCAAGAGAAGGTAAAACTTCATCCTTCACGAGTCGAGATAAGCAATTATGTGAGATGTGACCTAAATGTTGATGCCACAACATGGATGAAGTTTCTAAGTCTCTTTTACTTTTAGTCTTTGTTGAGCTCTCATTTATGTTATATGACAACAAAGACCTAGAGAAATCATCATCTAGTTCTAATTTATAGAGACCACCATCCAGAAGACCAGTACCAAATACTTGAGAATTAGAACTAATGAGACAATTGTATTCGAGAATTACGTCATTAATGACGAAATCACATGTGGTCATGCTTGAAGTCCACGTTGATTTGATGATTTTAATTATTACAGGTTGATAATATGCGAAAAAATGGTGTTAGTAGATCGCAAAGAAACATCAATCACCTAATGCTTATTTAAATAGATGACCAACTGAGTTCATGTTTAGAATCATAACTCGAAAATAAGAGAATGAGTGGAAGCGAAATTTCGAAACGAGGCTCCGATTTCAAGATACAATGAGTCGAATATAGCGTTAAATAAGAGGTCAAATATTTTGAACTCTTTAGATCTTGAGATTATAACCATTGGAAAGAGCTCGAAAAATCGTGAACGTAGGCGAAAACCGTGCGCAAAACGGAGTTCGTATGCTCCCGGAATCGCGAAAACAAAATCGGGTCTAACTAAGGCGGTGGAGGTACGCGAAGAAACTTTTTGACATCCTCCGCGGTACGCGACGGACCCATCAGACTTAAAAATTTGATTTTCTTGATCAGAACTCATTCCCATTCGATTTCTCGACTTCCAGACGCGTAAACTCAACTTTTTTTACCATTAAATCTCCATCTTGAGGTGTTTAAACATCCGGATCGCACCAAGGAACATATCTACAAGTCCCGATCATCATATCTACCCGAGAAATCTGTCAGATTAGGTAACGGTTCGTTTTTAATCTTCTAGCTCGATTTTTATTGGTTAAATCTTGTTTTTGAACGTAATGAGATAGTTAGGGTTGTTGATTATTGCCTAGATGATGGCTAGGAATGATTATAAACAAAAAACACGATGTTTTAACGGGTAAATCCTTGTTTTGAGCCTTTGTAATGCCCGGTTTTCATGAAACTATATCTTAGATTAAAATGGTTTAAACCATTTGAGTGTAACAATGATTGTGATTGTCTTGATCATTTTTTGAAATGCTAGGTTTCATCCAAGTGTTTCAAACTAATGATAAGTATAAAGATAATCACTGGAATAACGATCTGATGTTTATGATAACAATCAGATTAGTACATTGAGCATGGTTATTAAGCCTATTTTAATATCACATTCTCATGTTTCATGATACCTAAATGAGTAATAACAAGGATTGATTATTCCTAAGCCAGAAATTCATCTAGGAATTGTCTTAAGTGAAATAATCAACAACAACATCTATTTGATTAATCCGAAAATGTCGTGATTAATTCAGTTAGTCATAAATTGTTATAGAAACCATAGAGGATTTCCTATCAGCTGAACATCAAGATCATCATCATCCGCATATAATAGTGATATCATAGCCCCTTCTCTTCTGCTTTTAAATGTTTACCAAAACTCGGGGTGGAACATGTAGATACCTTTTCAAAACATATTTTATCAACTTTTGAGAAATCATATATCATTATCATTATCATGAGAAAAATCATGATAAACATTTATCAATTACCATGGAATCATATATCAGTATCATCAGTAAAATCATGGTAAACAATCATCAAATGAATATTTTATCAACTCATTAAAAACAAGCGTATCACTTGGGAACTTTGGTTATGTGAAGGCTATTTGGGCACATTCTTATGTGAACATCATTAACTTGTTATCAAGCCCTTGGTAGTACTGGTATGATCATATGCAGGAACACAAGATCATAATCACAAATCGCTCCAACCGTGGGTTGGACATCATCATGTGAGCTAACAATCATTACTAACGATCATTTATCATTAGGTTTGATGTTTGCATGCTCAATTAGATTCAATTTCAAAGTACCTGTTTGATCACTTGTGATTACTACATCATGAAAATTATTGTTTGAACATCATTTTGAATCAACAAAACTTATGTTTCTCACTCAACTATTCGTAGTTGACTTTTATCCACATGTTTCAGGTAATCGGGAGCGCCAGTAAAGCAATCTAGGTCAGGATCAACAACAGAAATACAAGTGACCTAGAAAGAAAACAAAAACATCGTATTGTATGATAATTATCTTATGATAAACTTGTTGTATAATATGTATGTTATGTTTGTTTAAATGAACTTAATTTTATGAAACATAGTTAATCATGGGTTATTCTCCAACATTGGCACATGAACACATAGTCACGCGCCGTGGATTCCGCACGCGACGTGGGTTGTGACAACTAATAGTAAGTCTGCCATTACCATGAGAAACATAAAAACCATCCATGTCTAACTTTGGTCCTGATACAAGATTCATAGAAATTTCAGGAATATATAAGGTATCATAAAGTTTACTACATAGACTGGTTTTCATTATTAATTCTAAGGTTCACACGGCAGCAACATATAGTTCCTTTCCATCCCCAAGCTTAAGTGTTCTTTGGTTTCTTTCCAGCCTCCGGATTGTAAGGAAGTAGAATTGGTCACATGAACCATATAACCAGAGTCAAACCACCAAGTATTAGTTGGAACATTTAAATTAAAGGACTCAATTATCATATTAAGATGATTACCTCTCTTAACCAGCCATTCCTTGAAGTTAGGGCAATCTTTCTGCTTATGTACTGCCTTTCGGTAGAACCTGCAGTAGGGATTGCCATTGGAATTGTTAGAGTTGGAGGAAGCACCTGCATTGGACTTAGGGACTTTAGAAGCTTCCCCGTGAGTATTGTTCTTCCTTTTCTTTGAACCAGTGGCCATCAGGTAAGCAACATTGGGTTCTCGAGCTTCTGATGCTCTTCCTCTTGTAAGCACATGGCAATCAACTCGTTCATCAACCACTTCTATTTCTGAGTATTGTAGTTGATCTTGAAAGCCTCATAAGATGCAGGAAGAGAGGTCATAATGAAGTGAACCAAGAAACCGTCACTGATCTCCATGGCTACTCCCTTAAGTTTACGGGCCATGTCGTTCATCATTATGATGTGCTCACGAATGCCACTGACCTTGTCATACTTTGTAGACACCAGTTTCATGATTAGGGTGCTAGCATGCGCCTTGGAGGTTCCTTTGAATTGCTCCTCCACAGCAGTAAGGTAAGCTTTAGCGTTAGCCAAATCAGGAATGGCTCCTCTGATGATTAGGCTGATAGAGTTCTTGATAAACATTAGCGCCATCCTATTAGCCTTCTCCCATTTCTCATAGAGCAGCTTAGCTTCAGCAGTGCTCTTGTCAGTAAGAGCAGGAGGTGCGGGTTCTCTCAGGGCGTAGTCGTACTCAGTAATCCTAAGAGTCAGTGTGACAATTCGATATTTTTGGGCTGAGACATGAGAGGGTGGGGCTTTCGTTTGGGAAATGGGCCAAGGGAAGTGTTGGGCTCAATTGTTGGATGAGAATGGGCCGAATAAATTGATTGGGCCGACTTGTGCATGGATTGGGCTAAATGATTTCAATTCGTGATATTGGGCCTGTTTTGTAAACTGTGTGCCAAGTAGAAATTTAAACTCAGAAGCTGGGCCGAGAAATTAATAGGCTGTTGGGCCATTTATGATCATGTTGGGCTACACATGGGTTGTGACAATCCGGCAAATTCGGATTAACCCCGTTAATCTGAAAACATCAGAATTCTGGCAAAAACCAAATACAATCAATTCTAAGGGATTAGAATCAAGTGAGATATGGTCTAGAATACTTAAATTATAAGGTTTTAATTTGTAAAGGTGTAGAAGTATCAATTTTGACTTTTATGAGTCAAAATTCGGGTTTGAGTGGCAATTGAATTCGAATTACACATAAATTCGGAATTGTAACCGAAATTAACAACTCATAATCATCACATTGATGATGATTAATCATTAGTATACGTTACTAGTCCATTAAGCATCGAATTTAATCCAAATAGTCGATTAGTAAGCCAAAACCGTTCCTAATCATCACAAGTTTATATAATCTGTGACAATCCGACTTTTCAAGTTAATCTTGTTAACCTCCGTAGGCCCAACAAGGCAAATGAAGGCCCAACAAGGCCAATGAAGGCCCAACAAGGCCAATGAAGGCCCAGTAAAGCCAAAGAAGATCCAGTAAGGTCAAGGAAGACTCAACAAGATCAATTAGGCCCAACGAAGTCTATGTAGGCCCAACAGAGCCAATGTAGGCCCAATAAGTCAAGAGAGGCCCAGTAAGGCCCAATAAGTTCAAGAAAAGGCCCAATGTAAACAAAGTAGGTACAGGGAAGGCCAAGGTAGGTCCAGGAAGGCCCAGTGAGGCCCAATGGTATTTGGGAAGCCCAATTGGGTTAAGTTAGCCCAACAAGGAGTTAAAGGACCAAATTTGTGACAATTTGGAATTTTAGGTTCAACTTTGTTAATCGATAAGTTGTGAAATTTTTATAAAACAAATTTCAAGGGTTTTAATCGAACACAATAATGTTGTAAATATCAAAAATTTCAATGATTGTGTTTATATCTAAGTAAAAACCTTAATTTTGACTTTTCAAGTCAAAATTCGGTTGGGTTAGAATGCAAGGGTCGAAATTCTTCATTAAAACCAATTGGAAACCGAAATTATCAACTTAAATCATCATATTAATGATGATTAATAGTTCTTATACGTTATGGAGCATCAATCATCGAATTTATGTTGAAAACCGTTTCTAAATGTTAAAGTCGTGGGTATTCAAAACCAAAACCACACAATTCGATCTCGACTATCACAATTGAGTTTACAGAACACTTTATCGGTGATATTAGGAGTCTCTGTCTTCAACAATTCGATCTTATAGCACTCGGTTTCACGAATTGGATTTAGGGACGGCCGAAGAACACCCAATAGTCGACTGACATCAATTCGAGATCAATTCAGGTAATCCTTGATTCCTACACTTTCTAAACATGCCGAATAAGGTTTAACCCAAATCAATTTCGGTTGATAATATCGAATTATAAGAGTTTAAGTATAAGGGTTCGTATCAAAAATCGGTTTTGGGGGTCGTTGATCAAAACGGTTTAGAAATCAAATTAATGTATATAGATAGTTTCAGAGTACACCGATCAAGCTTAAACCTATGATGATTTGTAGTTTTAATTTCGAATTTCACAAGATCAATAATTAGGGTTCATAAAGAAAACGTTTTGGGGATTTTGAATGCAATGTGTTTAAAAATGAAATTGATTGTTGGGGATAGTTTCAGAAGATTCCGACAAAGGATAATCCTAGGTTAATTGGATATAGAAACAACGAATTAGGAGGTCTCGATCTCTAGGGTTCATCACTATGTTCGAAATGGGATTTTCAATTAGAAGGTGTCTGTTAATCAAATTAACTAGCACAGAATGTTTCGAAAATTGATTGACAATGATAACCCTATGATTTGGTGGACTCACATTATCAGATTGAACGATTTTAAGTTGGAAACTTAAGAAATTGGGTTCGAACCGGTTTATAGTCGATTAATTGAGTTTCAATAGTTAATTGTTAGAATTAAGATCATCTAAAGATTCGATTAAGTGATTATAACAGAAACCCTAAGATTTTGGACTCGATCGGATTCGAATTGAGGACCAATTTGGAGGTTTAAGCTTCGGCTATAGAAGAACAAGGGGAAACCAACTCATGTGGGTTTAAAAGATTTAATCCCGGATGGTTATTGCGAAACCCTAGCGGGCTGAGATGGTAGATGCTGGGTGTTTGGTGTTGAGGGTCGCGGGTTCGAGTCCCGGCCCAACCATATTTTTAGGTTTTAATATTAATTTTGTATTTTGAGCATAACTTATTCGTTTTAAGTCCGATTCGATCCGTTCAAGTTGCGTTGGAACCGTAACGAGAATACGAACGTGTTGAAATGATAAAATCCATATTTTAATCCGAACACGAAATCGCGTATAATTACGATAAATTGAATAAAATCAAATATGATTTTATTTAATCGATTTCAATGGCACGCGTACTTCCGTATGCATAATTCTCACACTCTAACATACGTATGTTGATACGTATGTGATTTCAAGCACAAAACGATATTTCGAATAACTGTAGGTTATTGTTTAAATCACAGATTCTTCGTAGAGGATTTCTACGCAAATTCACACGTATTTGATCATTCTACTATTATCAAAGGTGCGTACACGGCCCCTTTCTTATTTTAAACTGTTTTGGGGGAGAAAACATGTGCAACAAACTATTTTTAGATACATATCACTTGCATGAGTTATCTGTTTACATTATGTGACAACATATCAACTTGAAAGTCCTTACACACCTGGAACCGTTTAGTTTGCTGTAATGCAAAGCGTGGTAGTTGGAAATAGATCTATTAGGTTTGACAAACCTCACCTGGTAGATGGGATCTACGCAGGTGTTTGACTGACCAAACACAATTTTTACTATTGTTGTGATAGACAATAGTGGCAAGGCGAAAACATGCTATAGCATGGCAACTAGTCAGCTTCGGTATCGAACACGTATGTAAATAGTTTATATGACTAGCTATCATGACTGTGCATTTGTGACTATGTTATCTACAACTTATTATTCAAACTGATGTTTTGAACACTATGATTATTTAAAACCTGTGTTATGCACCAACCTTTGTGTTGACTTGATTTGCATGTTTTCTCAGGATGCTAAGGCGCGCGTTACAGCTGGCATGGACTAGGAAGATAGAGTCTCATGCATTATAAACACTTTGAATTTGAATTTGAACATTTGAATATTTAAGTACTTTGATTTGTAATGTTTTACTTATCAACTGTTATTTGGTTTTGAAACGCTTCCGCAACTTTTTGTAAACTCTGAATGATATGTTTTAAAGACCAACGTATGTTTTGAAATTCATATAGAGGTCTTCGCTATGTCTAATGATCTGAGATCCTGGTTTGTCACGTTCCCAAACGGTATGATTCCGTTAGTTGAAATTGGGGGTGTTACAGATTGGTATCAGAGCCATTGGTTATAGCGAACTAGGTTTGCATTTGTAGGCCTAGACTATGACTGTTAGACATTAGACACATCTGTTAATACGTATTGCTTAGAAATTACATATGACACTATGTAATTGACTTGTTTACGTATTCCATGGCACTGTACTTACATATGGTATTATGTAACAGGCATGGCTTCATCATCAGTCCCATATATCATTATTGATGATTCCGAGGACGAGGAGCCGATGGTTCCGGCACCACCATCATCACCACCACCTATTCCATCACCTCCACCGTATGAGATGGAGGAATCCGATCCAGAGGAGGATCCGGAGGAGGATCCAGACGAGGATCCCGACGAGGATCCAGAGGAGGACCCGGATGAGGATCCGGCGGAGGAGGAGGAGGGCACTCAGCAGATTCCTGCTGAGGGACCTTCCACACACCCACCACCAGCACTAGATGCTCCTGAGCCTAAGAGGCGAAGGACGGACGCGGAGGAGATCGCCAAGTTGCGCGAGGACTTGGATGAGACAGAAGACAAGCTTATACAGAGATCTCAGGAGTTATGGGATGCCATTGAGAGGCAAGATGAACTTGCCCATCTAGTTCATGACATGCGGGATGAGATGATCAATTTGATTGGTCGTCTAGAAGAGTCAGAGAACCGAGAGGAGATTTTGGCGGGCAGGATTGAAGCTTTGGAGGATTTAGTGGTAGTTGAGAATGAGGAACAGGATGAGGATGAGGAGGAGGAACCAGCACCAGTTGCTGAGTCCGATCCTGAATCCACCGTTGAGGACGACTGATTATTTTTCATTTCTTTCTTGTTTTATTTAAACTTATTAGGAACGGGTTGTGTTCCTATATTAGTAGTTTGAAAAGTATGTTTCATTTCAAAAAGTATTGTACTCAAAGAAAGTTTCTATTTATGGAAGAATTATTATTTATTTTCAACAGTTGTGTTGGTTGATATTATATGTTGTGTTTGTTGTTTTACTTACACATGTCACATTAGATTTTGACTTCGTGCTAACACTTCTTATAAATAGGAACCTAATGGCTGAGGGAAACGTACATATGACTGTTGCTGAACTCAATGAGCTAATCAACAACAGAGTTGCAGAGGCAATCGCACAGTATGCTCAGACTCACAACACAGGGCCACAGGGTCCAGCTGGGGGATTGATTAATCCACAAGTCTGCACGTTCAAGATGTTTTTGGACTGCAAACCACACAATTTCAAAGGGTCGGAGGGGGCCATAGGACTTCTCCGATGGATTGAAAAGGCAGAGTCTGTGTTCGAGATGTGCAACTGCCCTGATGACAGCAAGGTGAAATTTGCTACTGGAACGTTGGAGGGTCCAGCACTGACTTGGTGGAACTCCAATGTTCAGACCCTGGGATTGGGAGAAGCAAATGCGTTAACCTGGAACAACTTCAAAACTTTACTACAAGAGGAGTATTGTCCTCGTAGTGAAATGCAGAAGTTGGAGGAGGAGTATTGGCACCTCAAGATGGAGGGGTCAAATATTGAGGAGTACACGACCAGATCGCATGAACTGGCCAGACTGCTACCACACATGGCTACTCCAGTCAGTAAGTGGATCGAACGGTATATTGGAGGACTAGTGCCTCAGATTCAGGGGATGGTTACTTCAGCAAATCCCACCACTATCCAACAAGCTGTTCGGCTAGCGCATCAGCTTACTGATCAGGCAGTGTTACAAGGAACCCTGCCTAAGCGAACATCTGCTACCAAGGTAGGAGATCACAAGAGGAAGTGGGAGAGTAACAACTTCAAGGGTAACAACCAACAGCAGAACAGGAAGCAGGACTCAAACAAGTCCTATCATAATTCCAACAGTGGCCAACAATCATCATCATCGGGGGGCTATATCGGTAAGCACCCCAAGTGCAACAGGTGTGGTTACCATCATGCGGGTAACCAGTGTGACAAAGCAAAGTGCCAGAGGTGTGGCAAGGTTGGGCATGCGGCTAAGGATTGTCGCGGAGAGCTGCAGAACAACAATAACAACCAGAATAACAATCAAAACAACGCGCAGAAAGGTTGTTTTGAGTGCGGCAAGATGGGCCATTTCAAGAAAGATTGCCCACAACTTAAGAAAGGCGGGGACAACAATGGTAATGGTAATGGAAATGGAAACGGTAATGGTAATGGCACCAACAACAACAACAACAATAATAACAACAACAACGGTGCTAGAGGCAGGGCGTTCGTGATTGGAGGACGTCAAGCGCGGGAGGATCCCAACATTGTTACGGGTACGTTCCTCTTAAATAATCACTATGCCTCTATGTTATTTGACACTGGTGCCGACCGGAGTTTTGTATCTAGTTCACTTGCTAAGTCACTAGATGTTAGTCCCACTGCCTTAGATAGTCCCTACACTGTGGAATTAGCTGATGGTAAGTTGATTGTAGTAGAAAACATTTATAAGGGATGTATCCTTGATTTGATGGGTCAGGCATTAGAGATTGATTTGATGCCTATTGCCTTAGGCAGTTTTGATGTAGTCATTGGCATGGACTGGTTATCCAAGAATCACGCTGAAATCGTATGCCATGAAAAGATTGTTCGCATACCTCTTCCGCAGGGAGAGACATTATATGTACAAGGCGAGAAGAGCAGTACGCCACTGCGTCTCATATCTTGTATGAAAGCACACAAATGTCTGCGGAAAGGTCATACGGCAGTTATAGCACTTATAACTGAAAAGCCGGTAGCTGAGAGGAAGCTTGAAGATATACCTATAGTTTGTGAGTTTCCGGAGGTATTTGCAGAAGACTTGCCGGGATTACCGCCTGTGAGACAGGTGGAATTCCGAATCGATCTTACACCAGACGCAGCACCGATAGCTAGGGCGCCTTATCGACTTGCACCGTCAGAAATGCAAGAGTTATCCACACAATTGCAAGAGTTGTTGGATAAGGGATTCATACGACCTAGTTTTTCACCATGGGGAGCTCCAGTATTGTTTGTAAAGAAGAAGGACGGGACTTTCCGTATGTGTATCGATTACCGGGAATTGAATAAGGTTACTATCAAGAACCGGTATCCGTTACCCAGGATTGACGATCTGTTCGATCAATTGCAAGGTTCGAGTTACTACTCGAAGATTGATCTCAGGTCGGGTTATCATCAACTAAGAGTCCAGGAGGAGGATATTCCAAAGACAGCATTTAGGACGCGCTATGGCCATTATGAGTTCTTGGTCATGCCATTTGGGTTGACAAACGCTCCAGTTGTATTCATGGATCTCATGAATCGTGTTTGTAAACCTTATCTTGATAAGTTTGTCATAGTTTTCATCGATGACATTCTCATCTATTCAAAATCTAAGGAGGAACACGCTGAACATCTTCGACTATTATTGGAATTATTGAAACAAGAACAACTGTACGCTAAGTTCTCGAAATGTGATTTCTGGATGCGAGAAGTACAGTTCTTGGGTCATATAATTAATGAAAAGGGTATACATGTTGATCCAGCGAAGATTGAAGCGATTAAGAATTGGGAAGCGCCAAAGACCCCTACCGAGGTACGACAATTCCTTGGTTTGGCGGGTTATTATCGACGATTCATTGAGGGTTTCTCAAAGATCGCTCAACCACTTACAGCTCTGACGCACAAGGGAACAAAGTATAACTGGACGGATAAACAGGAAGCTGCATTCCAGTTATTGAAACAGAAGCTCTGCAGTGCACCGATTCTGTCCTTACCGGAAGGAACGGAAGACTTTGCGGTGTATTGTGACGCATCTGGACAGGGTTTGGGATGTGTGTTGATGCAACGGGATAAAGTGATCGCTTATGCTTCCAGACAACTAAGAACACACGAAAAGAATTACACTACTCATGACTTTGAGTTAGGAGCAGTGGTTTTTGCTTTAAAGATTTGGAGGCATTACTTGTATGGAACTAAGTGTACTATTTATACTGATCATAAGAGTTTGCAACATATCTTTGATCAGAAGGAGCTTAACATAAGGCAACGACGATGGGTTGAGTTGTTGAACGATTATGAGTGTGCGATTAAGTATCACCCGGGAAAGGCTAATGTAGTAGCTGATGCTTTAAGCAGAAAGGATACTTCAACAAGACGGGTTCGTGCACTTATGATGACAATACACACTGACTTACCTGATAAGGTACGCAGTGCTCAGATCGAGGCCTTGAAAAAGGAAAACTTGGTACAGGAATCTTTACGGGGAATGGAAGAACAGTTGGATACGAATGCTGATGGAATTCGTTATTTCATTAATCGAATGTGGATACCTTTGTATGGAGGTTTAAGGGAACTCGTGATGGATGAAGCGCACAAGTCCAGATATTCAGTCCATCCGGGGTC
Source organism: Mikania micrantha (assembly GCA_009363875.1). Lineage (NCBI taxonomy): Eukaryota > Viridiplantae > Streptophyta > Magnoliopsida > Asterales > Asteraceae > Mikania > Mikania micrantha. Next base: position 47,626,469 of record CM018689.1, on the reverse strand, counting down.
AGACAAGATGTACCATGACTTGAAGGCACTGTATTGGTGGCCTCACATGAAGGCTGATATTGCTAAGTATGTTAGCAAATGTTTGACTTGTTCGAAGGTCAAAGTTGAATATCAGAAACCATCTGGTTTACTACAACAACCAGAGATACCGATGTGGAAATGGGAACAGATTTCGATGGATTTTATTACTAAGTTACCCCATACACCGAGTGGTTGTGATACGATACGGGTAATTGTCGATCGATTAACGAAATCTGCACACTTCTTAGCAATCAAAGAAACTGACAAGATGGAGAAATTGACTCGCATTTACATCAAGGAAGTAGTAGCACGGCATGGTGTGCCAATCTCTATCATATCAGATCGGGATGCCCGGTTTACTTCCAATTTTTGGAAATCTCTTCATAAGTCATTGGGAACTCGCTTGGATATGAGTACCGCTTATCACCCACAGACCGACGGGCAAAGTGAACGAACGATTCAAACGCTCGAGGATATGTTACGAGCTTGTGTAATTGATTTTGGTGATAGCTGGGAGAATCATTTACCGTTAGTGGAATTCTCATACAACAATAGTTATCATACAAGCATTCAAGCAGCACCGTTTGAAGCTTTGTATGGTCGCAAATGTCGTTCACCAGTTTGCTGGGCTGAAATTGGTGACAGTCAGTTAACAGGTCCTGAACTGGTGCACGAGACGACAGAGAAGATAGTTCAAATCCGGAACCGTATGGCAGCGGCTCGGGATCGACAGAAGAGTTATGCAGACAAACGTCGCAAGCCGTTGGAATTTCAAGTAGGAGACCGAGTTCTTCTAAAGGTATCACCTTGGAAAGGTGTGATACGATTCGGCAAGCGCGGGAAGCTTAGTCCACGTTACGTAGGACCTTTTGAGATTCTGAAAAGGATTGGTCCGGTTGTGTATCAACTCAAACTACCGAATGAACTCAGTGGAGTTCATGATGTATTTCATGTATCGAATTTAAAGAAATGTCTTTCTGATGAGACATTGATTGTACCATTGGAAGAAATACAAGTAGATGAACAGTTACGATTCATTGAAGAACCGGCGGAAATCATGGACCGAGAGGTCAAACAACTGAAGCAAAGCAAGATTCCGATAGTCAAAGTCCGATGGAATTCAAGACGGGGTCCTGAATTCACATGGGAACGAGAAGATCAAATGATGAAGAAATATCCTCATCTATTCAAGACAGCTACTGCTAACACTGAGAGCGCACGATAAATTTCGGGACGAAATTTCCTTCAACAAGGGGATGACGTGATGCTTTCACACATCAACACTGCAAATTTCAAATTGTAAGCACAAATATTTTATTTATTCAATTGATTTTGTTACAAATATTTGTGCTACACTACATTACATTTTATATGTTTTATGTCATACATTTCATATGTTACATGTTATGGTAGTACTACACATGATTAGTTACATACATTTTTGCTATGTGCGGGGTTGCATAGTACAGACAGTTATAGACACTCACTATGTTAATTGGATAGTACAGACAGTTATAGACACTCACTATGTGTGAGGTTACACAACACAGTATGATCAAACACAAACAGTCACAGTTAGGTGAACTAACTAATGTACACGCAAAACAGTTACATTGAACGATCACAATTGAGTTGTGATGTTGCAAGCATTAGACTTTGTGTGTGAGTACACACAAGCACACAGAATGATCAAATCACACTAACACGTACGATTTAAACTCGTAAGTAGTTTCCTAACTACTCTTAACACTTGCTAATTTTCGGGACGAAAATTCCTTCAACAAGGGGATGATGTGACAATCCAACTTTTCAAGTTAATCTTGTTAACCTCCGTAGGCCCAACAAGGCAAATGAAGGCCCAACAAGGCCAATGAAGGCCCAACAAGGCCAATGAAGGCCCAGTAAAGCCAAAGAAGATCCAGTAAGGTCAAGGAAGACTCAACAAGATCAATTAGGCCCAACGAAGTCTATGTAGGCCCAACAGAGCCAATGTAGGCCCAATAAGTCAAGAGAGGCCCAGTAAGGCCCAATAAGTTCAAGAAAAGGCCCAATGTAAACAAAGTAGGTCCAGGGAAGGCCAAGGTAGGTCCAGGAAGGCCCAGTGAGGCCCAATGGTATTTGGGAAGCCCAATTGGGTTAAGTTAGCCCAACAAGGAGTTAAAGGACCAAATTTGTGACAATTTGGAATTTTAGGTTCAACTTTGTTAATCGATAAGTTGTGAAATTTTTATAAAACAAATTTCAAGGGTTTTAATCGAACACAATAATGTTGTAAATATCAAAAATTTCAATGATTGTGTTTATATCTAAGTAAAAACCTTAATTTTGACTTTTCAAGTCAAAATTCGGTTGGGTTAGAATGCAAGGGTCGAAATTCTTCATTAAAACCAATTGGAAACCGAAATTATCAACTTAAATCATCATATTAATGATGATTAATAGTTCTTATACGTTATGGAGCATCAATCATCGAATTTATGTTGAAAACCGTTTCTAAATGTTAAAGTCGTGGGTATTCAAAACCAAAACCACACAATTCGATCTCGACTATCACAATTGAGTTTACAGAACACTTTATCGGTGATATTAGGAGTCTCTGTCTTCAACAATTCGATCTTATAGCACTCGGTTTCACGAATTGGATTTAGGGACGGCCGAAGAACACCCAATAGTCGACTGACATCAATTCGAGATCAATTCAGGTAATCCTTGATTCCTACACTTTCTAAACATGCCGAATAAGGTTTAACCCAAATCAATTTCGGTTGATAATATCGAATTATAAGAGTTTAAGTATAAGGGTTCGTATCAAAAATCGGTTTTGGGGGTCGTTGATCAAAACGGTTTAGAAATCAAATTAATGTATATAGATAGTTTCAGAGTACACCGATCAAGCTTAAACCTATGATGATTTGTAGTTTTAATTTCGAATTTCACAAGATCAATAATTAGGGTTCATAAAGAAAACGTTTTGGGGATTTTGAATGCAATGTGTTTAAAAATGAAATTGATTGTTGGGGATAGTTTCAGAAGATTCCGACAAAGGATAATCCTAGGTTAATTGGATATAGAAACAACGAATTAGGAGGTCTCGATCTCTAGGGTTCATCACTATGTTCGAAATGGGATTTTCAATTAGAAGGTGTCTGTTAATCAAATTAACTAGCACAGAATGTTTCGAAAATTGATTGACAATGATAACCCTATGATTTGGTGGACTCACATTATCAGATTGAACGATTTTAAGTTGGAAACTTAAGAAATTGGGTTCGAACCGGTTTATAGTCGATTAATTGAGTTTCAATAGTTAATTGTTAGAATTAAGATCATCTAAAGATTCGATTAAGTGATTATAACAGAAACCCTAAGATTTTGGACTCGATCGGATTCGAATTGAGGACCAATTTGGAGGTTTAAGCTTCGGCTATAGAAGAACAAGGGGAAACCAACTCATGTGGGTTTAAAAGATTTAATCCCGGATGGTTATTGCGAAACCCTAGCGGGCTGAGATGGTAGATGCTGGGTGTTTGGTGTTGAGGGTCGCGGGTTCGAGTCCCGGCCCAACCATATTTTTAGGTTTTAATATTAATTTTGTATTTTGAGCATAACTTATTCGTTTTAAGTCCGATTCGATCCGTTCAAGTTGCGTTGGAACCGTAACGAGAATACGAACGTGTTGAAATGATAAAATCCATATTTTAATCCGAACACGAAATCGCGTATAATTACGATAAATTGAATAAAATCAAATATGATTTTATTTAATCGATTTCAATGGCACGCGTACTTCCGTATGCATAATTCTCACACTCTAACATACGTATGTTGATACGTATGTGATTTCAAGCACAAAACGATATTTCGAATAACTGTAGGTTATTGTTTAAATCACAGATTCTTCGTAGAGGATTTCTACGCAAATTCACACGTATTTGATCATTCTACTATTATCAAAGGTGCGTACACGGCCCCTTTCTTATTTTAAACTGTTTTGGGGGAGAAAACATGTGCAACAAACTATTTTTAGATACATATCACTTGCATGAGTTATCTGTTTACATTATGTGACAACATATCAACTTGAAAGTCCTTACACACCTGGAACCGTTTAGTTTGCTGTAATGCAAAGCGTGGTAGTTGGAAATAGATCTATTAGGTTTGACAAACCTCACCTGGTAGATGGGATCTACGCAGGTGTTTGACTGACCAAACACAATTTTTACTATTGTTGTGATAGACAATAGTGGCAAGGCGAAAACATGCTATAGCATGGCAACTAGTCAGCTTCGGTATCGAACACGTATGTAAATAGTTTATATGACTAGCTATCATGACTGTGCATTTGTGACTATGTTATCTACAACTTATTATTCAAACTGATGTTTTGAACACTATGATTATTTAAAACCTGTGTTATGCACCAACCTTTGTGTTGACTTGATTTGCATGTTTTCTCAGGATGCTAAGGCGCGCGTTACAGCTGGCATGGACTAGGAAGATAGAGTCTCATGCATTATAAACACTTTGAATTTGAATTTGAACATTTGAATATTTAAGTACTTTGATTTGTAATGTTTTACTTATCAACTGTTATTTGGTTTTGAAACGCTTCCGCAACTTTTTGTAAACTCTGAATGATATGTTTTAAAGACCAACGTATGTTTTGAAATTCATATAGAGGTCTTCGCTATGTCTAATGATCTGAGATCCTGGTTTGTCACGTTCCCAAACGGTATGATTCCGTTAGTTGAAATTGGGGGTGTTACATAATCGATCATAATTCACTAAATTGGGCTCACAGTACTCTAAATCGGCACTCTTAGAAGGTTGTACGTCTATCAATTGAATTGCAAAAGTAGTGAATAGAAGATTCGATCGGGACCGAGGCCGAACATCACCCTCAAGAGGAACTATATCAATCGGGCATCAAAACAGGTAATTCTCGACATCTACTACACCTAAAGGAGCCGAATAAGGTTGATCCTAAGTCAATTTTGACTGGTAACATCGAATACTATGAATCTTAGTTCTAGGGTTCATCATGTTTGGTGTTTTGGGGATTCTTAACTAAACAAAGTTAAAAATCAAATTAAATCATATGGGTAGTTTCAGAGACCTCCGAATGAACTAAACCGTATGCCAATTTCAGGAATCAAACACAACTCTAGTGATTTCGATTCTAGGATTCTTGAGAGAATATGATTTGGGGGTTTTCATGAAATCGAAACTTAAAATCAAATTAGAAGATATATGTAGTTTCAGAAGAGTTCGATTAAGCTTAATCCTAAATCAATTTGAAGTTTTAACATGGAATCTTATGAGATTGGGTTTTAGGGTTCTTAAGTGAAACGGATTTGGGGATTTCGGGTTAATAGTGAACGATATTCAAATTAAAACAATCAGTGAGTTTCGAAATCCCTAGAGTAAGGAAAGCCCTACGATTTAGTGCATTATCAGTAACGAATTTATTGAATTTAAGATTGGGATTGAGAACTTGAGTTCGAATCTGTTAACACTAGATTAACTGGCTTATTGGGATTGATGGTTCGAATTAAGACTAGATATAGGGTCGGTTGGATCCCAAGAACAAAACCCCTATGGCTTTGGGATCGATTAGATTCGAATTGGGGTTCAATTGGATCCAAGATTGGTTCGATTTGGTGAACAAAGGGGAACCCGACTGTTATAGATTAAAATCATTTGAGATGGAGTCTGTTAACAAAAATGTAAACAGATGAGATGGTAGTGTGTGTGGGTTATGAGTGACAGGTCGCAAGTTCGAATCCCAGGGACCATGGTGTTTTAGTTTTAAAACTAATTTTTGGTATTTTAAACATAACTTTTTCATTCCAAGTCCGATTCGACTCGTTCGAGTTGCGTTGGAATCGTATCGCGAATACGGACAATATAAAATAATAAAACTTATATTTTTACCCGAAAATTATAATCGTGTATAAATGCGAACATGTTATTATAATTAAATATATGTTTATTTGATTTAATTAAACGATTCCAAAGACACACTTACGTACAAACACACGTTTCTAACATTCTAACATACGTGTATTGACACGTATGTGATTTCACACTTTAAACGACATTCCGAGTAACACAATGAACTGTTTAAATCACAGATCTTTCGTAGAAGTTTATCTACACTATTTCACGTGTTTGATCATTCTGCTTACTATCAAAGGTGCGTACACGGCCCCTTTCTTATTTTAACTGTTTTGGGGGAGAAAACATGTGCAACAAACATTTTTGGATACATATCACTTGCATGAGTTAGCTGTTTACATTATGTGACAACATAGCATTTACAAGTCCTTACACTTCGAACCGTTTAGTTTGCCGTAGCGCAAAACGTGGTAGTTGGAAATAGATCTATTAGGTTTGACAAACCTCACTTGGTAGATGGGATCTACGCAGGTGTTTGACTGACCAAACACTCATTACTATTGTTTGTGCTAGACAATAGTGGCAAGGCAAAACATGCAATAGCATGCACTAGTCAGTTTCGGTGTCGACCACTTATGTAAATAGTATAAATGACTAGCTATCATGACTATGCATGTGTGATTATGTTATCTGCAAACTTTATATTCAAACTGTGGTTACAACATTTGTGAATGCTTAAACCTGTGTAATGCACCAACCTTTGTGTTGACATGATTTACATGTTTTCTCAGGACGCTAAGGTGCACAAGAAAGCAGGCATGGACTAGGAGATTGAGTCGCATGCATGTCTTTACATTATAGTTGTTTGGATTTGAACATTTGAAAACTTGACATTGTAATTTACATTTTACAACTGTTATGTTTGTTATTATTTTTTAAAACGCTTCCGCAAATTTTGAAAACTTTGATATTACAGTTTTAGACCAAAGTATGTTTTGAAATTCATATAGAGGTCTTCGTTATGTCTAATGATCTGAGATCCTGGTTTGTCACGTCCCAAACGGTATGATTCCGTTAGTTGAAAATTGGGGGTGTGACAGTCAGCATCAACGAATCTTTCGAAGCAGAGTAGTTCGCATCGGTAAGGGTCTCAATTCCCATATTGGGAGCTGTGGATTATATTAGATGAGAAAGAGTAATATAATAAGGCTATAGAAGAACTTAGAGTGATCTTATGGGGTAACTTAGATCTAAGGCAGGCATATATAAGGACCATTATAGTAATGAAGCTGTGATAAAGAGTTTACTATAACATCAAATTAATAGACTAGATTAGGTTCTACTTAAACAAATGGGTTTCACTTTGGTTAATAACCATTCATCTAAATATTAGGAACAATTAAGTTAGAAAATAATGCGTGCATTAGGAATGTAACGCATCACCTTTGGGCAGAAGTGAGACATTATAAGCATTATGCACATGTTAAGTTTGCAAACATATATGTAACACATCACCTTTGGGCAGAAGTGAAACATACATACTTTAAGGCAAAATGATGTCATGTGAATATCTAATGTTTAAGGATATACACAAGTAATTGACGATGCTTAATAAGACTCAAATAATAAGATGTAACACATCACCTTTAGGCAGAAGTGAAACACTCGTTATTGAGTTTAAGCTGATTTTGAATTTTAAGGTTTTGTAAAACATGATAGTTTAAGGTTTTAACAAAACTATTTATTTTATCTCTTAGCTCACTGAATTTAAGGTTTTGTAAAACATGATAGTTTAAGGTTTTGGTTAAGTGTTCGTACACGAAATTTAATGTTTACGAAGTTAGTAATGTTCTCGAAAATAGTTATGTATTCGAAAAATAGTTATGTACTCGAAAGTGGTTATTGTACTCGAAAATGGTTATGTACTCGAAATTTCGAGTACTTTCAAATTTTCAAGTACACTTAGATTTCGAGTACTCTTAGATTTTCGAGTACAGTTTTTTCGAGTACCTTATTTCGTGAACTTCAGAATTTCGAGTACTGTTAAAAAATTTCGTGAACTTAAAATTTCGAGTACACTAAAATTTTGTGAACTCCAAAATTTCGAGTACACTAAGTTTAAAAGTAATTTCGAGTAAGTTAAATTTTGAATACTCAAATTTCGAGTATAATAAATTTAGAGTACATCAAATTCGAGTACACCAAATTTCGAGTACTCTTAAAAACGTGTATGTTAATTTCGAATATGTTTAAGTCCGAAAATTTTTAGGTTTACGAAAAACGCACCAGATTCACGTTTTTACGAAAAACGAACCAGTTTTAAGGTTTTTCGAAAAAACGACCCACTGTTATACTCGTTTTTGTAAAACATTTTTGGCTTTTGAATCAATTTTGTGATTAGGAATCGATTAAACAACATATCGCTCTGATACCACATGTTGGATCGATTCCTTTGATTTAGATGTAAACATGAATACGAAAACAATAATGAAATAGAGATTAGATGAAACCTGTGAATTCAGTGAATGCGTTATTGATTCCAGACATGATTCCTGAGATATGACGATCCGCTAGGGTTCCCGTTTAGGGTGTACGGTTAGGATGGTTAGAAGAGAGGTGGCTCGGTTATGGAGGTTCACGAAAACTCTTAGGGAATGAGGAGGGAGGATTCGTGTATATTGATGTTAGGAGTGAGTAACCTAGATTAGGAGCCATAAGCCTCATATTTATATACACCCAAGGAGAAACCCTAATTAGGATAAATAAGGATAACTACGTCCATCATATAATTATCTATCTGTTATGGGTATTTAGGTAATTGATTTATTTAATTAAATAATCATAAGGGCCATATTTAATTATTTAGTCTAATAGGACCACCATCTATAAGAGAAATCTCACACAATTTGGCAACCCATTCAAACAACTAATTACATGCAAGGGTCAATAATCTTTGTATTTAATTTTCCGGGTAATTCTCCTTGTATCACTCTATTACATAATTATTTCCATGTAATAGTTTTTTTTAAACGACGAAGGTCTCAATCGTGTGAGCCCGTTGTTTCCAGACCATGTCACCAAAGTCTAGTTATCTGGACCTCCTATGAGCCACCACAACCACCTCAGGAGAAAACCCCACTGAGAAAACCCCTTGACCCCCTCAGACCTCTTTTTCGTTGCGGAAGGGTTTTGAACCCAAGACCTTCCAATCCTGAGGTACCATTAAGACACTACATTGTATTTCCATGTAATAGTTGGTCTACAAAAACCAACGCAATATGTAAATGAAAGCGCGTCTTCATCCTCACATAGCAAACTTAATTACCAAGTCAAAGTCAAAGTTCTTTACACTTAAACACATGTGAAGATTAAAAAGAAACTTTTATTTATTAATACACCAAGGATCTCCAATATATAAATTCGAAAAATTTATAAAAAATAGAACACTTGCATCCTTAGAGCATTACAATCCACGAATGCAAGTTCACTCTATCATATTCGTTTTAAAATAACACTTATTTTAAATCAGCTTGCCTAACATTAAAAAAAATCCATAACAAATAATTAATAAATATTAATTTCTTGGACCAAAAATGATATCATCACTTAAACTTTAGTTACCTAACAATCATATCATTATCTTTTTAATGAAAAAAAATATTGTCCACTTCTCTCATTATGTATTCACTCTTTATTAAGTTAAGTTGTCATACCAAAATCTAGGAAATGCAAATTAATTAGTTACAACTCCAAAGATGAAATTAGAAAAATTAGGCCAATACCACATAACAATATAACATCATGTTTTCGACTTCTACAAGGGGTTTTCTCAAATTATTGAGTTTCCTTCTGAACTGGTGACTTAATGGTGGATATGATCGGATGGTATCGTAAGGGCATGATGATACTTCAATGATCCAAATTAATTGTTAAAAAAAACCAATACCAAATAAATTAGAGTAGCATGCAGCATGTTAAGAGTATGAACAAAATTAGGTTCTTGCATGTGAAATCACTAAAAGTCTAAAAATCCATATCTTCGATCTTGTAAGTTGTAACGATTAATTAATATAAGCAAATACATAATTTTATTATTTTGACCGAAGTCAACATAAGTCTTCTGGTTTGAACAACAAGAAATATGCTTCAAAGACGTACAACACATGCATGATCATAAGTCTATGCATAGCAAATATTCATGGGTCAACTGACGTTGGTTTGAAGTCAACGACCAGAAATTTATCCAAATGGCCCAGAAAAGCATTGGCAAACTCAACATGGGCTGGATGAGGTAAATATGCTGCAATGCCTTCAGTGGATTCAAAGGTTGTATCAAACACATGAGTGAACCCTTGATGCAGATTCTCATTGCTCACATTTTTCCCCCTGTCACCAAAATATTTATGGTTTTTTTCCAGAATTATCACAAAATTATCATGAAATTGATTTCATCGATCTAAAAGTTTGAATTGTGAAATGTTACGTACCATCGAAAAGACTTCATCGGTTCGATCTGATTGACGAGATTCGCGAAGCCTCTGATGAAATTGTCGATCTGATCTTGCGAGATTTCATCCTTGAATTTGGCGAGAAGTATGTGCTTCACCTCTCCCATCTTACCCGTTGTGAGTTATGACGAGTGGATTTTGTTGTATAAACAGACCTTAGAAACTAGAAGATTACATTATAAAGCAAGCTAGGCTGGTAAAAAAGTCTTTTTAAAGCGGTCCAAGTTTTTCTTTTAAAACGGTTTTATATTAATGACAAAACAACGGATTTAAATAATATGGATTATGCTAAATACAATGTTTTAAAAACCGGTTCGAACCGGCCGGTTTAACCGGTTCAACCGGTTGCCGGTTACTAAACCGGTACGAAACACTCCGGTATTATGCAGGTTCCTTCGATTGGTTGTGCCGCCGGTTTAATCCGGTTTTACCGGTAAAACCGGTATTTCCGGTTTTAAAAAAAAACACAAAATTTCGGCTTTTAAGCGATTTTTGGCTTTTAAGCGATTGTGAACTTGATGCATTTAACATGTCAATGTCATAATCCTATTATGCACTTTGATTTTAAAAAAATTATTAGAATTTGAATACTTTTAGGTTTTTTGGATGAATTTGTGTACTTTTTGAATTGTTTTTAGATGAATTTGTATACTTTTTGGAAACTTATTTGAGTATAAGTTGTATTTCTATGGAATTTTAAAGTTAATTAGTGTGTCCGGTTGAACCATCCGATACAACCCGGTTCAACCGGTTGAACCATTTTTTAGCAAAATCTGGTACACCTAAAATACCGGTTTTTAAAATATTGGCTAAATATACTTCCTTTTGTAATTTTTTTACTTATCATACTCCCTTAAGCTTTTTAAATATATACAAGTAAGGCTTATGTTTTTAATTGTTTACTAAAAAGATCCACATGCATTTAAAATTAAAACAACTACAAACATTACGGAATCATTATCATCATCAATTCATCGTTTAAAAATCAAATCAATACGAAATATAAGCCTAAATAACCATAGTCGAGCGAAAACTCAAACTCTATTAAATGAGTATAAAACTCAAAATTAATTGAACACAATCATTCATTTAACCTCTGCGAAACTCTCTACTTAAACTAATGTTTTTCACAATCGTAAGTAAATCAAGAAAAATGCCTATAAGAGCTCAACGGTTCGACTTCGGTTCATCAAGCAACGAAACGAATTAGTTAGCTAAGATAGGTGTTTCATACACCATTACACTCGTTTTTGTTCAAGAAATTAAAGCCCTATGTTTGTAACAACGATCAGGTCTCAATTCAATCGAATTTGAACAAAGATGAATTAAGGTTCAGACGACTAAATCTGATTTGATGAATTTATATTTTATATTTTGTAGAGGGGGCGGGTATGACAAGTAAGAAGGGATATGTTTAGTATAATTTAAGGTGGAAATAATGTTTGGTGTATTTTGGTTGTGTTATAATGTTGATTGGTTAATTTTGACAAATTTATATTTAATATTTGGGTGAGGAGGTATAACAAATCAAAATGAGGAATATATTTAGCATGATCCAATAATATTTTATAGGTTAACAATTTAAATCGATAGGAATTTACGGCGTTGAGGCGGTTTTCAATTAATGCAAAGTTTAAATGTTTTTTTAGTATTATTTAAAGCGGTCGGCTAATTAAGGTGGTTTCTATTACGGATTTTCTAAAGTGGTTAAGTTTGGTATTTTAGAGGTGACAATTTTTACCCATATTAAAGGAAATTGGTTGATTTGGGTAAACCATTGTAGCATAATGGGTTTAAAGCGGTGACATCATAATATTAAATGGGTTGAGATGTGTAGCACTTAAACACAATGCGGGTCAAGATGGGTAACCAAAACACTATGTAAATGCAATAGATTTAAACATTTAAGAATGATTAATAACATATTTGATGAAAAAATCATTAAAAATTATCCTAATGGACTATTTGTTTACTTATAACACATCATAAGTTAAACTAAATTGATGCTTTTTTAAGAACAATCCATTTAGACCCGCATTGATTTTGCTTAAAACTCGTTCTGACCCGCACTCATCCTGACCCGAACCCATCCTGACCCGAACCCGTTCTGACTCGTTACCCAACCCGCCCATTTTGTCAGGTATAGGTATTTAAAAGAGATTAATTTTAATTCCAGGTTTTAACTTTAATTTTTTAATCAGGATATCATATTATCCTTTTTTAAGGCTGTTTTTAATTTTTTATCTCATGCTTGAGTACTTAAAATGAAATCTTATCGGTTTTTTTAAATAATCAACATGCTATGATACCATATACATACACACATACACACGCATAGGTAGGGCTGGCAAAATTGGTACCTGTTAAGACACGATTAGACCTGTTTAGCAAAAAAATTACTATTTGATTTTTTACATTTTTAAAAATAAACAAAATTAAGAGGCTAAACTTCATCATTTTTCTTTTTTGTTATATAAAATAGAAAACTGTCATGCTTAAATCACCAAACTAAGTGTTAAACAAGTCGTTTTCATGTTTATATTTTCATTAATCGCGTCGTCTGAAACCTGTTAAAACCCGTTAAGACCCGTTTTGCCAGCCTTACGCATAGGTATTCATTCTAACAATAGGCAACAAATTGTAAAAACTAAAATAAAAATATTATTTAAAGGTATAAAAGTAATTTTTTTAAAAAATATGGAAAATTAATATCATATCCTTTAAACTTTTGGATGGTTCTTTTAGTTTTTAAATAAAAAATTGTTTAAGGTAAAAATTTACAAGTCTAATTTTAAGCAACACCGAATTAGTTAATTGGGGTTCCGTGCTTTACAATCAGAAAACATGTTTATTTGTATATTTCGAGGAAATTCTCCACATGTATCCCTAGGGATAATAAAAATATGAACGAACACACGAGATTTGCACGAACAAAATCCCTTAATCTTTTACGATTGTCAGCATAAAAACCTTGAGAGATGACAATAGTCACACTATCTTGTTTATATTCGAATAATCAAAGAAAAACGCAAGTGTTGGAATTTGAATGATCGACACTACGCGATATCCGTGTGTGTGAATACTGAAAGTGAGCGTAATGGTAGAGTATGCAAATGTCCTATAGTCGATCACAACTCTCTATTTTATACATAGAATCCTAGCAACGACTATATTCTAGTTGTTCCAATCTTTCAACTAAAAATCCGCTACATGTTAAACCGCCAAGACAAGTTCTTTAGGATTAGTCAGATAACAGACCTATGTATTAATTTTAAACGAGAAGACAATAAATATTAAATAGAAAATAGAAAATACGTTTTAACTATTCAGTTTTCATAAGTCTCCTTCATGTGTGCTGCAAAAGAAGTATGTATATATATATATATATATATATATATATATATATATATAGGATATGTATATTTTGGAAACCATGTTGAGTTGAAGAAACTTTGGAAACCACATACTTGGTCCATATTTAGCCACATCACCATTTCATTTCAATATTTTATTATTTAACCACATTCTCTCTTCAAATATTTTATTATTTAACTACATTCTCTATATTTAAATTCAAACCAAAAATAAAATATTTAGTTTTTAAACATTTCTCCCATTTTATTTTCCCACCAGAATTTTTAAATGAATAAAATATTTGATATGATGTTGGCTGCGTAAAGTGATGTCTTTGTTACATATATGTTACGTTTTTCGGGATATTGTGTATATTTATTGTTATATGATGTGTTAGTTTAACACATCCATTTTTGTACATACTCGAGTATGTTTTCGTTAGTTTTGTAAATATTTCGAGTCGATTTTAGTTCCTTTTTACATTTTAGTGTTTTTATGTAGGAATGTGTCCCAGAGGAGCGGAAATGAAGGCAAACGGGCATCGGAATCAAGTGCGGGCGAAAAAACAAAGAAATAAAGGAAACTGACCCTAGGAGCATAGCCTAGCGTGGCTTCTTGGCCCCAGGCTATGCGCCTGGCATCATCAGCCGCATCCGGGCACATAGCCTAGCCTCGTGCTTACCACGCTAGGCTATGCGCCCCAGATGGATTTTTAGCGTAAAACTCTAATTTCAAGCCCTCTATAAATGGATCGCATTCCAGCCGTTTTAGCTACTGTTAGTATGATTTGTGGCTAGATCTATGGTTGTATCTAGGTTTGGGATGATAAAGTTGTGATCTTTGATGATTTTGGACTTGATTTATGTTTATGGATGATGTATGCTTTGTTATCAGCAGTAAAGTTTGAATCTTTGATGGTTTTTATATATGTTTAATGATTATATTTGGTGATTGTTTGATCCACATGTGTTTAGGAAGGTATTTCCACACATAGATGCATGTTAGGCCTACTGCTTTGTGTTTTAGGTTAGTTTATGGGTTGTTGATCACATTCCATAGGATTAGACTTCATTGAGTATTGTTATTTGCATGTATGACCTAACCTAGAAATCCGGGAGGTGATAGGTTAGATGATTGGTGTCTTACACTTGGGATTTTTGAGTTAAACGACCCGGGAAGGTGTTGTCTTAGATTTACTTAGTGTTAGTGTCAATCCATGTCAAAGTTGTCAACTTTATGGCTCTCTAGTGTCTTAGGATACAAACGGGTGGAGAAATCCGGGAGGTGATTCACCCGTTAGAGTGCAATTGCATATCGGGAAAACCGGAAGGTAACCCGATAGACTAGTGCATACATTACAGCCTTAGGATTCCCCTTAGAGTTGCCTGGTATCTGATCTGGGTCCCATTAGGTATTCCTTTGTCTATTCCTTAAGATCCTAGTCTTCATCCTTCATAAGTCAATCCAGATCAGCATCTGTCACACTTTTGATTCCCAGCCTAGATACACCAGTTTTCCTCACTGCAGTTAGATTCCAGTTTCATTATCGGTTTTAGTTTACTGTTTTAGTGTAGTTGTTAATTTAGTGGTTTCAGTCAGTTCAGTCAGATTAGGTTATCAGTTGCACCAAACCCCCTTCTTTTACCTCAGTTAGTTCACAGTTTAGGTATTAGTTTGTTATACTAGTGTCCATTGGTTCGATATCCGGACTTCCATCAGTTATTCTGCCACCGACATGTACACTTGCCTTAGGAGCGGTCTAGTTATTACTAGGTGTTTAGGTTAAGTATAGGTCTAGGATTAGATTTTGAGTCTTTAGCTTAGGTTAAATAGCTTTAATTTAGTCCTGTTTTAGTATACTGACCGCTCGCATCATTATACCTAGTACATTGTTTGGTTGTGTTTTATTTATTTTCACCATATTTTATAACATTATAACCATTTTTTTCTGATTTAAAGGTCTGCATTTATTTAACTTCAGTTTTTTTATATTCCTTTTTTTTTCCAACTAATATTCATTTTATAGTAATGCATAATTTCATAATACATTTCCAATATTTTAATTTCGTAATATTTAGATAAAAAAAAATTTAATCAGATACTTATATTTTATCAAGTTACGTTTATGTTACATCTAGACGGACTAATTTGACACTTGATTTTTATACACTCTTATATTTTATTTTGGTTTCTTTTTAGTTAGTATTATAATTTTCCTTTTTTCATAGTACACTATTCAAATTTGAATATTTATGTTTTTTTATTTCAACCAGATATTTATTTCCATCAGATTTGAACAAGTTATTGATATACGTGTTACATTGATGTTACATTACGTGTCAGTTCCAAATGTTCACGACTTTCATCTTTTTTTTTGTGTTTTTTTGGCATGATACACCTGTTACATTGAAGTTACATTATATATATGCAGTTAATTTATCCCTGAAAACAGTCCTAAAAAAATTGAACGTTTTTACCTTGTTACAGTAACGTTACACAATACAAATGAGGTTTCAGGTCACTTAAAAACATAAAACTGCTTTAAAAACAGGTTTCCAACTTGTTAAGAACCGACACTGGTTTAGCTACTGTTAGTATGATTTGTGGCTAGATCTATGGTTGTATCTAGGTTTGGGATGATAAAGTTGTGATCTTTGATGATTTTGGACTTGATTTATGTTTATGGATGATGTATGCTTTGTTATCAGCAGTAAAGTTTGAATCTTTGATGGTTTTTATATATGTTTAATGATTATATTTGGTGATTGTTTGATCCACATGTGTTTAGGAAGGTATTTCCACACATAGATGCATGTTAGGCCTACTGCTTTGTGTTTTAGGTTAGTTTATGGGTTGTTGATCACATTCCATAGGATTAGACTTCATTGAGTATTGTTATTTGCATGTATGACCTAACCTAGAAATCCGGGAGGTGATAGGTTAGATGATTGGTGTCTTACACTTGGGATTTTTGAGTTAAACGACCCGGGAAGGTGTTGTCTTAGATTTACTTAGTGTTAGTGTCAATCCATGTCAAAGTTGTCAACTTTATGGCTCTCTAGTGTCTTAGGATACAAACGGGTGGAGAAATCCGGGAGGTGATTCACCCGTTAGAGTGCAATTGCATATCGGGAAAACCGGAAGGTAACCCGATAGACTAGTGCATACATTACAGCCTTAGGATTCCCCTTAGAGTTGCCTGGTATCTGATCTGGGTCCCATTAGGTATTCCTTTGTCTATTCCTTAAGATCCTAGTCTTCATCCTTCATAAGTCAATCCAGATCAGCATCTGTCACACTTTTGATTCCCAGCCTAGATACACCAGTTTTCCTCACTGCAGTTAGATTCCAGTTTCATTATCGGTTTTAGTTTACTGTTTTAGTGTAGTTGTTAATTTAGTGGTTTCAGTCAGTTCAGTCAGATTAGGTTATCAGTTGCACCAAACCCCCTTCTTTTACCTCAGTTAGTTCACAGTTTAGGTATTAGTTTGTTATACTAGTGTCCATTGGTTCGATATCCGGACTTCCATCAGTTATTCTGCCACCGACATGTACACTTGCCTTAGGAGCGGTCTAGTTATTACTAGGTGTTTAGGTTAAGTATAGGTCTAGGATTAGATTTTGAGTCTTTAGCTTAGGTTAAATAGCTTTAATTTAGTCCTGTTTTAGTATACTGACCGCTCGCATCATTATACCTAGTACATTGTTTGGTTGTGTTTTATTTATTTTCACCATATTTTATAACATTATAACCATTTTTTTCTGATTTAAAGGTCTGCATTTATTTAACTTCAGTTTTTTTATATTCCTTTTTTTTTCCAACTAATATTCATTTTATAGTAATGCATAATTTCATAATACATTTCCAATATTTTAATTTCGTAATATTTAGATAAAAAAAAATTTAATCAGATACTTATATTTTATCAAGTTACGTTTATGTTACATCTAGACGGACTAATTTGACACTTGATTTTTATACACTCTTATATTTTATTTTGGTTTCTTTTTAGTTAGTATTATAATTTTCCTTTTTTCATAGTACACTATTCAAATTTGAATATTTATGTTTTTTTATTTCAACCAGATATTTATTTCCATCAGATTTGAACAAGTTATTGATATACGTGTTACATTGATGTTACATTACGTGTCAGTTCCAAATGTTCACGACTTTCATCTTTTTTTTTGTGTTTTTTTGGCATGATACACCTGTTACATTGAAGTTACATTACATATATGCAGTTAATTTATCCCTGAAAACAGTCCTAAAAAAATTGAACGTTTTTACCTTGTTACAGTAACGTTACACAATACAAATGAGGTTTCAGGTCACTTAAAAACATAAAACTGCTTTAAAAACAGGTTTCCAACTTGTTAAGAACCGACACTGGTTTAGTTAACTGATTTTTTGTGCATCTCTAGTTACACTTAGTGTACATATGTAACACTTGTAACACAATGTTACATATATGTAAAAGAAAATACTTCAAAGACATTCAAACTTACATACATGTAACTTTTATGTAACATATATGTAACAGTTGGTTACATATATAAAATTAATAAAAAGGAACCATGTTACATAAAGGTAACAAAATCAAAGTGACTTCAAATTTTATTCAAGAACGCATGCAAACATAATTTTGCATAATGAATCATGTAACTTCGATGTAACAAAATACAAATAAAAAATATGTAGCTGAAATAATTTTGAATCATGCAAACATAATTTTGCATAATAAATTATGTTTGAAACTTATGGCTCATGATTTTGAATTTTGTGAAAAAGAGATGAGAGAAGGTGTACATTTTGTTTTTTATTTAGTTGACAAGTACAAAATAATATATTACCAATCTATCCTTTTTGTACTATAGTGTACTATAATCCATTTTTTAAATCAAATTATAATCCTCTCGCTTTTCAAAATCCATCTCAACCATCCAAATATTTAATCAAAGGCTACAAAAAGGTTTCCAAAGTTTCTTCATCTTGATCAAGTTTCCAAAATAACTATTCCATATATATATATATATATATATATACATATACACATATATAGGGAAAAGATAAAATGAAAACCACATCTCAATGAGAAAACCGCGAAAACCATTCAAAAATCACGTAAAACGAACGTATTTTTTTTTGAAATTTTTTTTACATGTTTGTAACACTATTGGACACATTTTTATAAAAAAAACCCAAAAAAGCGCCAAGCAAATATTTTTAAAAAAATATTTTATAAACCTACGTAACAAACTAAATTTTTTTTTACGTTTTGTTACGTAGGTTTTACGTGGGTTTATAAAATATTTTTTTAAAAAATATTTGGTCGGAGCTTTTTTGGTTTTTTTTATAAAAATGTGTCCAATAGTGTTACAAACATGTAAAAAAATTTTCAAAAAAAATACGTTTATTTACGTGATTTTTGCATGGTTTTCGTGATTTTCTCATTGAGATGTAGATTTCATTTTAACCATACCCTATATATATATATATATATATGGGTGGTTCGAATGTTAACCTTTATTACGATAACTGAATAACTATATCTTATTACTTTGAGGCTCTCATTAAAGTAAATCTAAAATTGTAGGTTTTCTTCTTATTTTTTTATTAATGTAAGTGTGTCATATATTAATTAAAAAAAACCACAACCTTTAGATTTACTTTGGTGTGGACCCCAAAATAATAACATATAGTTATTCGGTTAAGGCAATAAACATGGGTTAACATTTGATCATCTCCCTATACACACACACACACACACACACTTAGAGGATGGTTCATAAGAAAACCATAATTTTTAAGAAAACTAAGAAAACTCATTTATAATCACTGATCTAATTGATCAATGGTCATAATTAAACATGATATCATTGTAATTAATTAAGATTTTCATGAGTTATTATTAGTAATAAAGGGTAAAAGAGGAACACACTATATTTTTTCTCTCCTATTTTATTCTCTCTTCTATTTAATTTTATAATTATTTTCTCTTTCTTCTATCATAAGGGCACTAGGAGTCGTTCCGTTTATCCCCACTTTTCCCCGTTGTCACATCAGGGTCACATCAGCTTTTCTCACTTTTCCCCATTTTGCATGGTGTCGTCCCACTTTTTCCCACTTTTCCTCATTTTCAAATCTTATTTTTAATTAATTATTTTAACAATAAATAATAATAATAATATTAATAAAATAAAAAAAGATTTATTAAATTTAAAATTAAAAAAAAATACAACCAAAAAAAAAGAAGAAGAATACAACCTAAAAAATTAAGTTAAAAACCTAGATTATATTTGAAATAATCCAATTTCTTTTATGATTAAAAATATTAGTAAATTATTTTTTAACAACTAAACCTGAAACCGTAAATATTATTCATTTATATAACATATATTACACATACGTAATCAATCGAATAAATTCTGTTACAAACATTGTTACATATATGTACTCATGATATGAAGAACATTATCATAACTTGTGCTTACATGCTTACAAATATGTAAGTATGAAATATGTTATACCACCATAACATGTTACATATGTTTCATCTTACAATTAATTTTACAAAATCATGGTTCCAAAAAACAAAACAAAAAAAAACGGTACTTAACGCAAATTGTATGTTATCATGCTACATATGTTTCATCTTACAATTCATTTTACTAATGAAATATCCGATTCTTGTTGTAACACAATAATAAAAACACAAGATTTAAAATAGAAAATGAAAATTCATCTTATTATCACATATAAGAACCCTAAAACAATAAAAAATAAATAATCTGAAAAACCAAAAGATGTTAATGATATAATATTGATTATATATGTAATCATATTTAGCTGATTACATATATGTAATCATATATCTAACATTATTTGTCAAACAATCTTGATTTTTGATCCAAAGAATTAGAATTATTTCAATTAAACCATCTGATTACATATATAACTAGTTACATATACGTAACTACTTGTTAAAAATAAAAATTAAACACTTTACATATACTTGATTACATATATGTAATCAGGTAACATATATACCTGAAAATCATGAGTTTTCTTATGAACATTCATATATATATATATATAGGGGAATGTTCCATTGTTAACCGTCCCTTATAGCGTTAACCGCTTAACCCTATCGTTTTTTGCCCGAATCTTAAAAAAAAATTTCATGGTTTTTATTATACATAAATAGGGGGGTTTCTTTTTTATGTTTTTGCTAATTCATCACCGTTTAGAAGTTATTGTAAGTGTAAGTTACTTACACTTACTTACAATCCGTATCTGATGCAGTAAGTGTAAGTAAGTGTAAGTAACTTACACTTACTATAACTTACAAACGGTGATGAATTAGCAAAAACACAAAAAAGAAACCCCACTATTTTTGCATAATAAAAACCATGAAAAAAAAATTTTAAGATTCGGGCAAAAAACGCTAGGGTTAAGCGGTTAACGCTATAAGAGAGGGTTAACATTTGAACCTCTCCCTATATATATATATATATAGAGGGAAGGGTTCTAATGTTAACCTTAGGATAGAGCAATAACCCATTAACCTCACCATATTTAATGATCAAATTACAAGATGCTTATCTAATGGTTGATATTAAACTATAATATAATAATGTAATAGATTTGAAAGAAAAGAGAATAAGGGTATTAATGTAATTTGCTATATTAAATACTTTACCCCATCTTTTTTTATACATCCATAACTTTTTTATACTATAATATTTTTTTATAAAAATTGCACCATTTTACTCGTTTTTTTCTCTTTAATTCAATTATTGTCTTGACTAGGTTTTTTTTTTTATTTTTTCGGATGTTCGCATTTACACCAATGTAACAAGTATAAAACTAACAAATTATTTGTAACGAGTTGTAACGAATTTAGGTTTACATTGTTGTATAATAAATAGGGGTTAAGTTTAAGAGTGTAAACGAGCCAAGCCGACCCTGAGCTCGTTAATTACGTTATATTCTTGACTAGGTTTTTTATTTTTTCCGGATGCTTGTTAATTACGTTATATTCTTGATTTTGTAATGAATTTTGGTTTTTAAAGTACTAAAATGTATTTACAATCTTGTAAATATAATTTTTAAAAGTATGAAAATGTATTTACAATCTTGTAGATATAACGAATTTTGGTTTTTATCAACAAAATGTTATAGTATTTTTTTAAAGTATTAAAACGTATTACAATCTAGTAGATATAACGAATTTTGATTTTATCAACAAAATGTTATAATATTTTTTTAAAGTATTAAAATGTATTTACAATCTTGTAGATATAACGAATTTTGGTTTTTATCAACAAAATGTTATAATATTTTTTTAAAAATATTAAAATATATTTACAATCTTGTAGATATAATTTTTTAAAAGTATTAAAACATATTTACAATCTTGTATGTATAATGAATTTTAGTTTTTATCAACAAAATGTTATATAATTTTTTTAAAGTATTAAAATGTCTTTACAATCTTGTAGATATAATTTTTTTAAAGTATTAAAACGTATTTACAATCTAGTAGATATAACGAATTTTGGTTTTTATCAACAAAATGTTATACTATTTTTTTAAAATATTAAAATGTATGTATAATTTTGTAGATATAATTTTTTTATAGTATTAAAATGCATTTACAATCTTGTAGATATAACGAATTTTGGAGCATCCGGAAAAATAAAAAAACCTAATCAAGAATATAACGTAATTAACTAGCTCGGGATCGGCTTGACTCGTTTACACTCTTAAACGTAAACCCTATTTATTCTACAACAATGTAAACCCAAATTCGTTACAACTCATTCCAAATAATTTCTTATTTTTATACTTGTTACATTGGTGTAGTTACGAACATCCGAGAAAAAATAAAAAAAACTTAGTCAAGACTATAACGAAATTAAAGAGAAAAATAAGACGAGTAAAATGGTGCAATTTTTATAAAAAAATATTATAGTATAAAAAAGTTATGAATGTATAAAAAAAGAGGGGGTAAGTTAGTATATAAAGCAAATTAATAATTTACCCTTATCAAATAATAAAAGAAAAATCCATGTGTTTATTTATGATTGGGTAAAGAGAGTTAATATGTTATTGCTCTAAGTGTGAGTTAGTATTTGATCTCAATCCTACATATATATATATATATATATATATATATATATATATATATATATATATATATATATATATATATATATATATACTCGCATTGAATTCAAAACAATTACCCTTCGCTATGTCACAAACTCCCCATGGTGAATTTCTGACTTGTTTTTTTCACATGAGGATGCAACATCAACTGTATATAAATTGCTCTCGTCCTATGTCTTAAATTCCTGACTGAAATTTTCAATCAAAAGTGTGAAACTTTTGTTTGATAAGAGAGACATTACATAAGTACATAACCGCAGTTTTGCCTTGAAAAAAACTTAAGTTAGCTCGTAGCTTGTCAAGACAACTTTTTTAGTGTAATTTTAATATTTAACTAAAAACGGCTATTAGGTTAAAATTCTAAATTTAAAAGACAAAATATGTCAAAAGAGTCGAATGCGCCAAAATGGCCAAAAAGTTCATTTAGTTTCAAGGTTTCTTCTTAATGTGAAACAAACTAAAAAAATCAAAAAGCATTTAGTTTAACTTGCACATTGTGATTGAAATTTTATTCAAGTAAAACTCTTGAACTTTGATGAAATTATTTTTTGTTCTTTTAATATGTGTTAAATATATAGTATATAACACACACACAATGTTTTTTTTATTTGCATATATTTATAAGCAGGAAAAAGTTATTAACACTGAAGATTTTATATGAATATAAGAATAAAAATCAACCCGAGCCAACCCTAGATTGAGCTCGGCTCGTTTTAAACGGGCTTTTTTTTAGCCTAATTTTTTTCAAGTTTTTATCGAGCTAGTCGTGAGCCTCAAGCCGCAAGTATTTTGACACACACATATATGTATAGGTACCAAGTCAAAGTTATTTAATATTAAATACATGTGAAGATTAAAAACAAACTTCGATTCATGAATATACCAAGGATCTCCAAGATCTGAACTAGAAGAATTTATAAAATTCACACTTGCATCCATTGAGCATCACAATCCAAGAATGCAAGTTCACTTTATGATGCCCATTTTAAAATAATACTTATTTTAAATCAGTATGCCCAACAATCTAACATTAAAAAATCCATAACAAAGAAATGTTAATTTCTTGGACAAAAATGATATCATCTACTTTATTTACTCCTGAAACATTAATTACCTAACAATCATATCATTATCTTTTTTAATGAATTATATTTTTTTTGAACGGCAGTTAAACTGTCTTGTCGTGCTACCTTCAGTTATCCTGGCGATTGATAGCTAAAATCGATTCCTCGATCTCCGACCTGAGACATGTGTGCCCCCAGATGCGCGGGAACCGGATGGAATCCGTAAACCCTCGCCCCCCATTAGGTTCGAACCTGGGATTAAAGCCCTGATTCATTCCTTCACCTGGATATCCATTAAATCGCTCCCAACAAGGTTTGAACCCATGACCTCCACATTGGGAGGGTGAGCCTTTACCGGTTGAGGCAATTCTCATTATGTATTCATTCTTTATCAAGTTAATCTGTCGTACCAAAATCATGGAAATGCATATTAATTAGTTACAACTCCAAAGATGAAAATAGAAAATTTAGACCAATACCACATAAATAAGAGTAGCATGCAGCATGTTAAGAGTATGAACAAATTTAGGTTCTTGCATATGAAATCACTAAAAGTCTAAAACCCATATTTTCGATCCTGTAACGATTAATATATGCAAATAAATAATTTTGTAATTGGGTCATTTTGTGGTGCATGCATATAATGTATATATGCGTCAACCTTCATGGGCATAAGTAAAACTGCACTAATTTTAACGTTATTTTACTTTATTTTTCTGAAAATACGGTTAAAAGCATTGGGTTGGTCGGTTATCAGGCATCATGAGTCAGGGGTCTCATTGGAAGTAGCTACTCTATTCCTACGGGGTAGAGGTAAGGTTGTCTACATCTTACCATTCTCAGACCCTACCTTAGTTTTGCTAATGGTGGATATACTGAGTACGATGATGATGAAATAATTTTATAATTTTGACCGGAGTCAACATAAGTCTTCATGATTTAGCAAAAAGAAGTATCCTTCAAAGACATACAAACTCATGCATCATAAGTATATGCATTAGCAAATTTTACAGTTAAGTTGTTCATGGGTCAACTGATGTCGGTTTGAAGTCAACGACCAGAACTTTATCCAGATGGTCCAGAAAAACAGTGGCAAACTCAACATGGATTGGATGAGATATGTATGCTGCAATGCCTTCAGTGGTTTCAAAGGTTGATTCAAATACATGAGTGAAGCCTTGATGTAGATTTTCAATGCTCACATCTTTTCCCCTGTGACCAAATTTTTCAAGATTTTGACCAAAATTTTCATGATTTTGACCAATGTAGTTGAAAAAGAGTACTTTTGATTCATAAAATTGGAGATCAAAGAAGTAACTACACTTCATGGATGTACTTCTTCTTAAAGCTAAACAACTCGATGTTTTCAGAACCATAACATACATCAAATTAATCAGTCACATGATCAGTCCATGTGTAAAAATGGGATAACTTCATAAATAACCAGTTTTATACTCGTTCATTTTCCAGATATTTAATATGACAAAATGAAAACTGAAGCAAACTGTCTACCTAAAACCTTTGTATGTAAATCAGGAATCAATAAACATAAGAAAAACATATATATGGGTAATAAAAACGTGCTCTTTAATTAGTACCTTAATGAAAATATATAGTAAATTTTTACGTTATATTACGGACAAAAAAACAAAAAACAAAACAGCCTGTGCCTCCTAGTTTAATTCACTGGTATAATCTATAACCAGCTGGTTCAAAGGGTGACGGTTCAAAGAAGCTTAACCATACAGACAAGATACCCGTTTCACAATCCAGAAATGTATATGAGGGCAATCACCTATGAGGGCAATCATTGGTTGTCAATCCAAAAATGTTAATACGAAACGTATATGAGGGCAATCATTGGTTGTCAATAATTTGTCAGTGTTAATGATTTGACTCCTATACGCCTATACGAAACCAATCGTTGTCGAATTTGTGTGTGTCACAAAATGGCTCATATATATCTATACGAATCATATAATGTGGGTAGGTGGTAGGTGTTAAAATAAAAAAACTAGGTATGCAAATAACCAAGCCTCAAGCATATGACAACTAGGAACAATGTATATGATACTACCATGTAAGCCTAATCTATGATAAAAAAAATGTACATAAATTCATGTTCCAATGTTAATTTCAAACAATTTTTTTATGCACGAGAGTCAAACAGGAAATCTAATCAAAACTCTTACATTTCCGGAAACATTACACATAATACAAAAGCCAAGACCATATGAATATATGATGCTGTTATAATACCAAATCAAAATCAAATCGATTTTAGATCAAGGCAATAAACACGTAATCTAGACCAATTTTGCACGAAAATGTTGAAAATGTTAAATTAAACTTAAAACATGTCAGATCATTGAATCATATGCAGGTCGTCAAATTGATTTGATCGATCTAAAAATTTTTAGTGTGAAATGTTACCATCGAAAAGACTTCATTGGTTCGATCTGATTGACGAGATTCGCGTAACCCTTGATGAGATCTTCGATCTGTTCTTGCGAGGTTTCATCCTTGAATTTCGCAAGTAGTATGTGCTTCACCTCTCCCATCTCACCCGCTATGAGTCTATGACGAGTTACAGATGCGGTTTCGTTGGGTTAACAGACCCTCGATTATATTTTTTTGAACAGCTGTCTCTTCTTACTGCCTTCACTAATCCTGGAGATCCATATTCGACGCCCCCGTATCCGTAGAACCGGAAGGAATCCTTAAACCCTTGCCCCCTCATTAGGTTCGAACCGGGATTATAATCATGATTCGTTCCTTCATTTGGGTATCCATTAAATTGCACCCAACAATGTTTGAATCCAAGACCCTCGATTATATGAGAGGGGATAACACGATTAATCAGACAGACAATTAAGTTAATTACATCTTGTGGTAGTAAATTTTACCGTTACAGTTTCTAACTTCAAAAAATTACACTGATTGGGTGACTGCTAAAATTTTCTACTAATTAAATATAAAATTATTTAGGGACATTGTTGGATCAACAAATTTTTTTTATGGTCGACGAAAATTTTTTATGGTCATTTGAGAATCGCTAAATGATAATTTTTTTCTGTTTTATTCAGTTCGGGTTATATCGACTCGGTTCGGGTCATGTTATAAAAAGAAAATTAAACTAAATTTTATATATAAAACCATAATAAAAATACAAAACATTTAAAGTTGTTCTTATGTCTGGAAAAATGGGTGGGTTGGGTTGGGTTATGTAACATGCCAGAACAGGTGCGGGCCAGAATGAGTGTAGGCCATGATGGGTGTAGGTCAGGGTGGGCTTTAAGCAAAATCAGTTTGAATTTAGATGAATAATATTAAAAAACAACAATTTTGTTCATAAAGTGAATTATAATTAAACAAATAATTTAATTGAATAATTTTTATAGATTTTCTCATCAAATCTATTCAAATCTAGTATATTCACATAATTTTTAAGTTAAGAATGTCAGACATAGTTGTTCTCTACATGGTTTTATTTTTAAAAATTTATCCAAAAATCTATGGAGATTTTTTAAGTAACTTTTTGTTATTAAAAAAACAAATATAAGTATCACTAAAATTCTCATCACAAGTTAAGTTATGCAAATTTAAGGGAGACGATTGCAAAATATTAAGGGGTTGATTGCAAAATAATAAAAGAGTCGGTCAAAATTTTAATACACACACTAATAGAACACCCCCCCCCCCAAGAGAGAGTGGGTACGCCACTACTTAGGGGCATTATGTATAATTGTATGGCAAAAAACCTCTCCCTATGTGTTTACCCGAAACCCACGACATATGAGACATGTATTCTCGAACTTGATAGGCATTGGGTTGAGTAT
This sequence comes from Mikania micrantha, assembly GCA_009363875.1. Lineage (NCBI taxonomy): Eukaryota > Viridiplantae > Streptophyta > Magnoliopsida > Asterales > Asteraceae > Mikania > Mikania micrantha. Next base: position 47,598,610 of record CM018689.1, on the reverse strand, counting down.
AAGATTAATTTTTAAAATTTTTGAGGGTACGGAAGGGCTTGAGATTCGTTCACACTTCATAACATGTTTACCCAATTATATATACATGTTTACCTGTCACGCTTATCCGCCCTGTGTACCCGATTATAAACACTCATTTACCCAATGAATATGCTCGATTTTCTTTAATATATATTTATGTTGTTTTTAATATATAATTGTTTTATGTTTTTCACATTTACCTGATAAATATACTCAATAGTTTTTTTTTAATCATTTTGGTGACAGTTGTTCTTTTATTTGTTTTAAATGATGCAATTTTTATGTTATTTGATATTACCAATAATCTGTTCTTGACATATTTTATATATATATATATATATATATATATATTTGTTATTAAAATTATAAATTTATTATTAGTTACTTGATACATACACGAAAATTTTTAAGCCAATTCTTCTCGAAGTGTAACTTAGCTAAAGTAACGAGTCCCGAAACCCACGGGTATACCCGATACCCAACGGATAAATACCCGATGAGTTTTGGGTTGGGTATGAGACAAACTTTTATAATCGAGTATGGGTTAGGATTAGTCAAACCCGTTCCAAACCGACCCATTGTCATCCATAAGTGGCATTTATATATTTTTTTATTGTTTATATCATTTATTACATATATATTTAGATAAAAAAATTTAATTACATAATTTAAGAATCTAAAAGATATATTTTTTTACAAATAAACTATTCAATCACATATTTCACCAATCACTCTATGTAATTGATTTTGAGAAATAGATAAATATGTAACAAAAGTTGTTAATAAGATGATATATGTAAAAATTCTAATTACTTAAATAAACTCTATTATTTTAAAAATAAAAAAAATAAATAGATAAATAAAATATTAAAAAAAAAGTAGAAAGTAATTGAAATCCACCACAAAATAGAAAAATTAAATTGTTAAAAAATTAGAAGCTAATTAAAACCCACCACCCATATAAAAGAAAAAAGTGTTACGCATTTATAATAATTATATTTAAAAAATAAAAATAAAGATTTTGATCTATCTTAACAAAGTTATAGGTGTTAACATAATATATATTTAAAAAATAAAAATAAAAAAGTAATTTATAATAATTATATGTAATTTTACAAATATATTATTGTACACACATTAATATCATGATTCAATACAGGAGTAAAATTAATTTAAAAAATAAAAGTAAACATAATATGTCAAGATTTTTAGTGGCTTGATTCCATGTCCGTGTTTTTTTAATTAAAAACCTAACTAAGTTGAGGTCATACCCGCCTCCCCCCCCCGTCACACAAAATCAAATCAAACCAAATGCATTCGTTTAGAATGTTCATTTCAATCGATACCAATTGATCGAGCCATCTGAATCTCAGTAAGTGACAAATTCTTAATCCAAACCTGTTTCTAAAGTCAATCATCGCCTTTGTTGATAAATTCTGTGAAAATATGTTGTTTACTGAGCAAGAAATCGGGTTTATTTTCAGTCTTTCGTAGTTTGATCTGACATAGGACATGAGATTTGAGCAAATTGATATATAATCTTGTAATCTGTTTGTTTTTTTCCAATCGATGATTGCTGAACGTAGATATGATGTTTAAATAGCATTAATGAACGTTTTTAACTTTCATTGCATTCACTGATGATCAGATTACTGATACTTATCGTTTTTGTTTTCGGTGTGAATCGATTAGTGATCGTTTCTAGATTTGGAATCTAAAGTATGCATCTGAAAGATTTAAGTGGATATTGAGTGTGTTGTATACGTAGAAGGATTTTTTTGGTTGAGCTGCAGCTTATGAAGCTTTTAGATGAACATTAATTGATTAATTGAGTATTACTTGTAGCTGTGATTATATAGTACCTATATGACTTGAAGCAGTAACTGATTGTTGAGTAATTTGCAGGTGAGATTAGTGCTCTGTATCATAAATTGAGCAATGGCAGACGGTCACTCATTCAACAATATATCACTTGGAGGTCGTGGTGGTACTGTAAGATTTCTCATCACCTGAAACTTTTTTATGTTTCTTCCGAGCTTTATTTTATTCCATTTTCAGTTGTAATTGATTGTTACAAATTAATACATACCGTGTTAAAACAACGGAACATCTTATATCAGTTCATATTGTTGTTTTTAAAGAATTTTAGCTTCAAATTAATGATTAGATCAATCTGAAGTACAAAAGGTTTACTTTTTTATAACTTTGGGGAATCTGACCAGAGTTTTGCATGATGCAGAATCCAGGTCAGCTTAAAGTTCATTCAGGGGGTATATTGTGGAAAAGACAAGGTGGTGGTAAGGCTGTTGAAGTGGATAAATCTGATGTTTTGGGACTTACATGGATGAAAGTTCCTAGAACTAATCAGCTTGCTGTCAGAACCAAGGATGGTCTTAAGTACAAGTTCACTGGTTTTCGTGATCAGGTAGCTTTCCATGGTCATTTAGGTCTGTATTTATTTGTATGAGGCGATGTATGTTATTTATTTTTGTGGTTAATAACAATAATCTTTCCAAACATTTCTTTTCATGATCCAAATTTAATTTCCTATGCTTCATATTTCTGTAGGAAGCAAGGGAGCTTATGAGATGAAGTATGCATGTGTTGTTGACTTTTCCTTAAACCATTGACCATGCATACAAGGGATATGGAACTGGGGAAATGAGAGCATGACTTTGTCAATTATTAGTATAGATAGGGAGACATGAACATAAAAATCCATATCAAAACTTGATGTTTATGGCCACAAGAGAGAACATAAAACAAAGCAATAAATTCTTTTCTTCAAGAGCTTGGATTAATTTGAGAGCACTAAATACAAGTAAAAATTAAAAAATAGGGCTTCAACTTTGGTATGTTTGGTTGATGTATGAATTATCATAATAATGACTCTCTTACTTAGAATCACACACACACATATAGAAGCACATCTTAACTTTATTTTATAAATTTTGGATGCTAGTATAGCATGCATTTGTATATATGTATCCCTTCATAGTGAATCTCCACTTTTAGGTTGTTAAACAAAGTAGTTAGTGTGAAAACTATCAAAATTCTAACATATATAAGCATTTTTCAAAGTCACCTGGCTATATGGAGATAAATTTGAATCTTTCTTTTTATGTTTATCATGGATGTCAGATGTGGGGTTTCTAATATTAATCTTGAACTTCTTAATTAATATCTATATTATGTTGCTCATGGTTCAATGTCTATAACCAATTGGGGCATACCCTTGTCAATTCCAGTATTCACTTCATCATTTGATCAAATATGAACCTGAGCTTTTGTAAAAGATGTACATCAGCACATGTTTATCTAATACCTTTGGGAAATATTTTTGTGATTTGTTTGCTTTTTGATCTCTTATATATATTACTCTTGTTAATTAAGCTCAGTAATTTTTATTGCAGGATGTCATTAGCCTGACCAATTTTTTTCAGAACGCTTGTGGGTTAACAGCAGAAGAAAAGCAGCTTTCTGTTAGTGGAAAAAACTGGGGAGAAGTTGATTTAAATGGTTGAGCTCCTTAACCTGTTTGTTTTATATTTACTGCATATGTAATATCTTCAAAAACACACCCTCTGGCAATACTGAAGTGTCTAACAAGAACTGAATCCAAAAGTTGTTACTCATGAAACACTATTATTTTATATTTTCAAAAAATAATATAGTATATTACTTTCTGAACATTTTCAGGCAATATGCTGTCTTTTAATGTTGGTCAGAAACAAGCATTTGAAATCTCCTTAGCTGATGTGTCCCAGACACAGCTTCAAGGAAAGACTGATGTCATCCTAGAATTCCACGTGGATGACACAACTGGTGCAAACGAGGTTGTTATTTGTTAATTAATTTTATTAGATGATTCATGTTACATGGCATATAGTACGTGTACATTTACAATGTTAGGCTTGAAGTTTATTTTGATGTGAACATCTTTTTTTATTATTTTTTTATTTTAATGCAGAAGGATTCATTGATGGAGATAAGCTTCCACATACCCCCTAACAACACACAGTTTGTTGGTGATGAAAACCGTCCACCTGCACAGGTTAGATTGCCTAGATTTATTATTCGTTGCTTTGTTCGACAAGTGGCATCTCATACTCGGTTTCAGGTGTTCCGTGAGCAAATAATGTCAATGGCAGATGTCGGTGCTGGAGGTGAAGAGGCCGTTGTCATGTTTGAGGGCATTGCTATTCTCACTCCAAGGTGGGTTCTTGGCATGATTGTTCTTAGAGGTGCCGAGGTGGCAAATTGGACTGCTCGGTTCAGTAGTGTTTTTTACGGTTGGGTTAAACACTTTTTATCCACATTATTTGTATCTAGGTGAACAATTAATGTGTCAACTATGATGACAAAAATTAGTCATGGTTCGTAAATAATCTAAAGATTCAAATAAGATGTATCAGGGAGCCTTAAGCATTGAAACACAATTTTGGTGACTTTCAATCCATTCAGCCCATTCCTGTTTAGCTTATCTTTGTATTTTTACCTATTTGACTCTATAGAGATAAAACCCAACTGATCATCATAAGTAAATTGGTTGAAAGTACCTCTTCTAAATGTAATTATTTCAGCCTTTCAGGTGGTTTATATACTAAAATTTATACAATGCCTCTTTTTATTGCAGGGGTCGATACAATGTAGAACTTCATCTATCCTTTTTGAGGCTGCAAGGGCAAGCCAATGACTTCAAAATTCAGTTCAGTAGTGTAGTTCGTGTCTTTGTACTACCCAAGGTTTATCTTTTACTCTCTTTTCATCAAAATAGAGAATCAATCAATCAATCAACGTACTCAGTATATCCCGCCATTAGCATGCTAAGGCAGGGTCTGAGGAGGGTGAGATGTAGACAGTCTTACCCCTACCCCGTAGGGGTAGAGAGGCTGCTTCCAGTGAGACCCTCGGCTCATGATGCCTGATCAACCGTCCGAAACGATTTTAACGTTATTTTCACTGAATAAGTAAAATAACGTTAAAATTAGTGCAATTTTACTTTTGCCCTTCAAGAGCTGTCGACACATATATACATTATATGTGCGCACCGCTAAAGGGGCGTTCCATCAAAATAGAGACATTTTCTTAATATTCTAGTTCATATTTTGTTTTGTAATGCAGTCAAATCAACCACATACGTTTGTTGTTGTTACCCTTGATCCACCTATCCGTAAAGGTCAAACCATGTATCCCCATATAGTGTTGCAGGTATGTTGCTAATCGCTACTGATGATTAATTATTATAGTGAAAAAAATTATTTTTTATCTGTATTTCTGGTGGCATAGTTTGAAACAGATTATGTGGTGGAAAGCACCTTAACAATAAATGAAGATCTATTCGCTACCAAATACAAGGACAAGTTAGAACCAACTTATAAGGTAGTTTTTTTAAATATATTGTAAATTTTTAACTGTGAAATTACTATTATTTTCCAGATATCCTTCTTTTGGTTTATAGGTATATAAGAAGCGACAGACATGACCCATACATATATAAATGGCTAATTTGGGTTATGTTCCAAATGGGTCAAGCGAATATATATTAAGTTCATTTAACTAAATAGAAGTGGCTCAAACAATCAAACGGTGGTTATACAAATCAACAGCTATCTGCATTGATTCAAAACAAACAAATATACCCAGTGAAATCCTACCTTGTGGGGTCTGGGAGGGGATAGTTGAAGGCAAACCTTAACCCTACCCCATAATATGGTAGAGTTTCTTAAAACAAATAAACAAACATACCCAATGAAATCCCACCTTGTGTGGTCTGGGAGGGGATAGATGAATACTTCTGTAAATTGTAATAATGTCTAGCATGTTACTTATAAAGTTGAAACAATGAATAACAAGGTGTTTGTGTGCCAGTTCAAACTGATCTGTTTTGTCCAAATTCAGACCCATTTTGACCTCTTACCCTTTTAATTTAACCAAACCTATTTTTCTCGCCGTCTTGCGGGCGCGGATCCAGACCGTAAACAAGAGGGGGGGGGGGTTCAGCCCGAGAGTCAGTCACCAAAATGCTTATTTTCCTCGTTTCCAGCCCATAGTTTGTTTTTAATGGGCCATTGATCATTAACCAGTGGTCTTAACAGATGCTTGCAAAACGTAATGTTAAAGCCGACAAGAGTAATCTTATTATATTTAATAAAGTACGTTTTTTTTAGTTATATATCTGTTGTTTTTTTACCCAGCCCTTTCTTGGCCCGACCATTATTTGCTCCCCTACCGAAAATCTTGTATTTGCCATCTTGCCCCCTTATATGAGTTTTTACCAGCTTTTATTATTCTTAGTTAGTTTAAATTTTTATAACAAACAGGGACTGATTCATGAAGTGTTCACAATGGTATTGAGAGGCTTATCAGGCACAAAACTCACAAGACCAGGAAAATTCCGTAGTTGTCAGGATGGTTATGCTGTGAAGTCATCTTTAAAAGCTGAAGATGGTGTTCTTTATCCACTTGAAAAGAGTTTTTTCTTTTTACCAAAACCACCAACTCTTATTCTATATGATGAGGTATTACATTACCTAGATTTTCAGATTCTTTAAATTGAAATGGTTTATAAATTGTACCAATTGACTTGTGTTGACTTTTAAATTAGATTGATTATGTGGAATTTGAAAGACATGCTGCGGGAGGATCAAATATGCATTACTTTGATCTTCTTATCAGACTGAAAACAGAGCAAGAACATCTTTTCCGGAACATTCAGAGAAATGAATATCATAATCTCTTTGAGTTTGTCAAGTCAGTATAATATGATTTTGCTTGTTTTGAAAGGGATTTAACTAAGAAAGCCTTCACTGACTTTGTAATTTTACTGATGCAGTTCAAAGGGTCTTAAAATTATGAACCTGGGTGGTGCTAAAACAACAGATGGTGTTGCAGCGGTGCTACAAGATGAGGATGATCATAATGTTGACCCGCATCTCGAGCGAATAAAGAATGAAACTGGTGGTGATGATAGTGATGAGGAGGTGAAATTATTATTCTTTATCTTGCATCTTTTTTTGGTTTAATTTCGTTAGAGCTGATAAGATGGTCAGACGGGGTCAGGTAGCGTGAAAGCAAGTTCAGGTTGCATAAATGTTGTCGCAAGTCAAAATGGGCCATTAGGTTGAGCCACAAACACTTTTTTTCCAAACTTTTAATATTAAAAAAAAACTAATGTTACATATAATTACAGATTCAAAATTATTACAATAGTTTTCTATAATATATTTGAATAAAAAACGGTTGGGAGATTGTATGCATTAAAGATAGACTTTGGGTGACTTTTAAATTGTTTGACCAAGTTTTTTTTTTCAAATAGGTGTAGTTAAAAAAAATATTTACCAAATAGGTGTAGTTGAAAACTTATTTACCAAAATGGGTGTTTTTATTTATTATCTTTTTCTTTTTATATCAGTTAAAAGCAATGAAGTAAAGAAAAACACCCATTCCCTTTTTAGCTAATTTTTTATTTGACTCATACGAAACAAACAAAACCGGCCTGTTTGTAAGTAAACGGATCAAATCGGCTACCTTAGTTTATTCTCTTAGACTTGTTCCATTTAAGCAGGATGAGGATTTTGTTGCTGACAAGGATGATGGAGGCTCACCTACCGATGATTCTGGTGGAGATGATTCTGATGGTAGTTTGAGTGAAGGCGACAAGGAGGCAAGTAGTGTGGTTTTATTTTCACTTCATATATTTTTTTATAAATAAACTAATAACTTATATTTCAGAAACCTGTGAAGAAGGAAATAAAGAAAGAGCCTTCAACTTCCAAGGTCGTTTCTAGTAAGAAGAGATCCAAAAGCGGTGAAGATGATGTGTCAAAGAAGAGAAAGCCCAAGAAGAAAAAAGACCCAAATGCACCCAAGAGAGCTATGAGTGGTTTTATGTTCTTCTCACAGCTTGAAAGAGAGGTTGGTTATTAAATATATGCATACATCATATACACACATACATTATATATATAGGGGGCGGTTAACATACAAATGAAATTAACGTGCTAAACGTAGGAAGCCACAGGAACACGCCCTGTGTCATCTAGGTAAGGGGCATTATCGTCCATATAAAATTACAGACCGTGATTCATATATAACAACCACAGACCGTATTCTAACACACGTAATCAAGGACAAACTGCATAATCACGTACTAATCATCACGTATCATGTTATATGAAAATCACAGACTATCACTTAACATGCGTGATTAAAGGACCAACTGCATAATCACATACCAAGCATAAAAATCACGGACTACGTAAAAAAAATTAAAAAAAATATAGCAATACTCTACTCAAGTTAAAGATAATAAAATTCTCAATTTTATGGGGTAATTTTTTTTAAAAATATTAAAGCAAAAGCATGTAAAAGTTATTTAATTTTTAAAAAACGAGTGGAACTTGTTGTAACATAGAAAATGTGGTTGTTTCTCTTTTGCCCTTCTAGTTATATTTTACGCTTGTTTTGTGGAGAAAGTTGTATAAAGTAGTGACCACTAGATCTTACCCATTGATTAGTTTGATCAAAGGGTCCAGAATATATATAGGATTCACATCAAATAACAACCCTCCCTTATTGTATTAACCCGAAATAGCCTTCCAAGATCAAGCCGAATCTTTTGTTTTTTTTTTCAAAATCTTTATTTTACATGCACAAGAGTATGTTCTTTTACGTGTTTGTGCAAATTTATCATCGTTTGAGCTCTTACGTCAGTGTAAGTGGTCGTTACAGTAAATAAATATTTACAGTGTAACGCAAACTTACACTTGCTTTAAATCCCAAAGAGTGATAACTTTGCACAAACACATAAAAGAACATACTCTTGTACAAGTAAAATAAAGATTTTGAAAAGAAAAAACAAAAGATGCGGCTTGACCTTGGCGGGTTATTTCGGGTTAATACAATAAGAGAAGGTTAACAACAGATCCTTACCCTATATATATATATATATAGGGAATAGATAATTTGAAAACCACTTCTTAGTGTGAAAAGCATGCAAAAATCATGTAAAAAAAACGTTTTTTTTTTTGAAATTTTTTACAGGTTTGTAACACTATTGGGCACATTTTTATAAAAAAATGAAAAAAGCGCCGACCAAATATTTTTAAAAAAAATATTTTATATAACCGTGTAAAACATACGTAACGCTGCGTCAAATCTGACAAAAAATTTTTACGTTTTGTTACGTATGTTTTACATGGTTTTATAAAAAAAAAATTTAAAATATTTGGTAGGCGCTTTTTTTATTTATTTTTTTATAAAAATGTGCCCAATAGTGTTACAAACATGTAAAAAAAATACAAAAAAAAATACGTTTTTTTACATGATTTTTGCATGGTTTTCACGGTTTTCGCACTAAGAAGTGGTTTTCAAATTATCTATTCCCTATATATAGAGTTAATTGCATAAATGGTCCCTGTGGTTTGATCAGATTGCAGATTTGGTCCCCAAACTTTAAAAATTGCAAATTTAGTCCAAGCATTTAAAGTTAATTGTATAAATGGTCCCTAAGGTTTGATCAGATTGCAGATTTGGTCCTCAAATTTTAAAAATTGCAAATTTAGTCCAAATATTTAAAGTTAATTGCGGAAATGGTCCCTGTGGTATGAGCAGATTGCAGATTTAGTCCACAAACTTTATTAATTGCAAATATTTAAACTTTATTAAAATACTTTAAACATTTTTAAAATAATATAAACATTATTTAAATAATTTGTTTAACCTATGGAAGTTATATAAAATTGTTGTATTCATATTCATTGATTCAAAAAATAGCAAAAAACTATTTAATATTTTTTGATATTTAATTTAGATTTCTGAATTATTTTTATTCTAAATTTGCTATTTTTGAGGTTTGGGGGCCAAATATGCAATCTGATCAAACCACAAGGACCATTTATGCAATTAACTTTAAATGTTTGGACTAAATTTGCAATTTTTAAAGTTTGGGGACCAAATCTGCAATCTGATCAAACCATAGGGACCATTTATGCAATTAACTTTAAATGTTTGGACTAAATTTGCAATTTTTAAAGTTTGGGGACTAAATCTGCAATCTGGTCAAACCATAGGGACCATAGGTTTGTAATACTATTGGGCACATTTTTATAAAAAAATGAAAAAAGCGCCGACCAAATATTTTTAAAAAAAATATTTTATATAACCGTGTAAAACATACGTAACGCTGCGTCAAATCTGACAAAAAATTTTTACGTTTTGTTACGTATGTTTTACATGGTTTTATAAAAAAAAAAATTAAAATATTTGGTAGGCGCTTTTTTTATTTTTTTTTTATAAAAATGTGCCCAATAGTGTTACAAACATGTAAAAAAAATACAAAAAAAAAACGTTTTTTTACATGATTTTTGCATGGTTTTCACGGTTTTCGCACTAAGAAGTGGTTTTCAAATTATCTATTCCCTATATATATATATATATATATATATATGTGCGCATATTACGTGTACTATGTTCTGTGTTTAAGCTGTTAGATTGAGGAATTTACTATAAACAGTTATATGATAATGATTTTTCACTTTTCGTGCTCAGAATGTAAAGAAGGACAACCCTGGTATTGCATTTCAAGAAATCGGTAGGGTACTTGGTGAACGATGGAACAAGTTATCAGGTTTTGTAACCCTCACTCTTTGTTTTAAATTTTTTATCAAGAGCTGGCTAGTTCTAACTATTGGTTTATTCGGGTTATATTTATCTTTATCAAGGTGTAAATTAAACAAATTAATTAAATGAGTTAAACGGGTCAAATATTATCCAAACTGTGTTTTCAATGCATAAAACCTCTCCATTTTATTCAAAAAGGTACAAAATGATTATTGGAATGGTATAGTTTTTGTAATCATTTTATCAAGGAAAAGAAATTTTGGACAAAAATTGTTTCTAGCAAGAAAAACCGGACTCGCAAATAAAAAATTATTTCTTGTGACTTGTTACCCAACCCGCTCGCCCATTTTTCCATTATTAATTCTGAAAAACTGACAAATCCTTACCAGCTACTTTACAAAAATACACTCTCGATCCACTTGATAGAGTTGACCAGTTATCATTTTAGCAACTTTGCTGTTTGACCCGTGTGACACAAAATCATAGCCCAAAAATTCTTGTTCTCATACTTTATTATCTTAATTATTATGCATTAATGTGGTATATATTTTTTAAAATTTTAATCTGAGATATAATATTGTCTTTTGTAGCTGAAGAGAAGGAACCATATGAAGCCAAGGCTCAAGCAGACAAGAAGCGATACAAAGAAGAAATCAGTGGCTACAAACCAAAACCTGCAAGTTCTGGCAACGCATCCGACTCTCCCTAGATGCACAACCGCTTCGTTAACGTGATCCGGTTTATATATTTTTAAAAATTTTGTAACAAAAATAATATCCTAAAAAGAGAGAACAAAAACCACAAACAAAAAACTAAACATATTCCCATCACCCAAAACTCAACAACTCAGTTGTGAGTTGACTCAACGAGTCGAAAAAGCTTCTAAATGTTATAAATCTTATACTTGAACGTATCAAGAGTGCCAAGAAAACCGAAAATCCCAAGAGTTGTGTTTCGAGTCATATGCATAGACACCGTTTATAGTAAACAACCACCAACAATCCGAGCCGCAACCATAGTTATCTCTCATGTACTTATATGCATCAAAATCGACACGCATAATAACATCTGTCTTCCACATCGCGTTACAATAAAACAATGTTGTTTTTGAAAAGTTTGGTTTAAACTTCCACTCGATTGATTCACCGTACGATAACGTATGCTGCCCCAAATCATCGTCTAGTGATCGACAACCAATTGTCATCACATCATTGTATCCGATCAAGTTGGTGATTTGTACTGTAACTTTGCCACTTGATAAATGAATTAATGTGACCATTAGAAGTAATTTTAGCATTCTTGCCACCACTGCAACCGTTGAACCACCACTGTCCGGTTTGGTCTGCCTCATTTTGGTTAAAATGGATTGAGTTCTAAATTCTAATTACCTCATCGGCTCTAGCATTATATATTCTCACGTCTCATCAATGAAAATTTAATCAATTAAACTCATCATTAAGTTATCATTAATATCTCCCATTATACTTTTAATTTTTTCTCAAAGGGAATTTGGATGGTTTAAACGTTTTTAATTGGTTGTGTCTAAATATTAAAGTTGTTGGAATTAAGGGGTTCTTTTGAGGTTAAGGGTTTGAAGCCTATTAAAGATAGACGTGTATAAAATTTGTTAAATAAGAAAGTTTTTAATCATTTGTAGTGACGTTTTATCTTACAATCGGTTTTTTCGTATATATCTTAATAAAATGTTTTTTTTTTATTTTTTTTTATTTTATTTTTTTTACCAAAAGGGCATTTGTCCCAATGGTACCAAGGTGTGGTTAAGGTGTCCTCCCTAAAATAGGTTGAGGGATCTAGTCCCATAGTGGACAAAAGGTGAAAAAAATTTGCTGTTAAAAAAAATGTTTTTTTACAAAATTATATTAAGATTCACATAGGAGGATATAAATTTTCGTATATATCTTAGTACATTTTTTAATAACGCCCCATTTGCGATCCACGCATGTAATGTACAAACGCACCATTTGCTGCGCACGCATATAATGTATATATGTATGGACCCTTAAGGGCAAAAGTAAAATTGCACTAATTTTAACGTTATTTTACTTATTTTGTGAAAATAATTGTTAAAAGCGTTGGGATGATTAATCTCAAACGATGACTTTGAGCCGATGACTTCTTCGGAGCAGCCTCTCTATCCCAACTGAGATAGGGGTAAGGTTTGCCTCTATCCTTCCCCCCAGACCCCACTCTAAGTGAGATTTTATAGGGTATGCTTGTTGTTACGTATAATATACAAATGTGTGGGCCCTTAAGGGGCAAAAGTAAAATTTGACTAATTTTAACGTTCTTTTACTTATTTTGTGAAAATAACGTTAAAAGCGTTGAGATAACTTTTAGTCATGGACTCTTTCGGAGCAGTCTCTCTATCTCAACTGGGATGAGATAGGGGTAATGTTTGTGTCAATTCTTCCTCCAGACCCTACTGAATAGTAGGAATATATTGGATAAGTTTGTTTATTTTTTCAAATGTGCAAGTTGGATTATTCGGTAACCGTTTAACCAATATAAATTATGCATATTTAGATAATATTCATCATTAATTAATTATCTTATGGAATATATTTAGATATCATCTATCATTAATTATATATAAATGGACAGCGGTGGAATCAACCACCCCGACATGAATTCTCGTCCGTTCAAAATCACTGGGATTAAATCCTGTCCCTTCAAAATAGGCGGTTAACTCACTTACACGGCGGTTTCATGCGGTTTTCCGGTGACCCCGCGGATTGCTCACACCTGTCCCACGTAATCTTCACAGTTTTCACTCGGTTAGCTTAAATCTTCTCGTCTCCTCCATCTTTGTCTCCATCACCGCCAAGATGCCGCCACCATCACACCATGTGTTCCGGTCTATCCCCACCCACTGCCACCGCCACTACATCACACCACACTGCACCAACAGCAACACACTCACATCAGCCTCCTATGGCGACGATAGCCATGGCTGACCACGGGTTAAGGTATGGTTGTAGTGGGATTTCATCGTAGGGGGAGGATGGTGGAAGACCGCCACCGCCACTGCATCGCACCAACACGCTCACACCGGCCTCATACGAAGACGATAACCATGGCTGACCACGTGTCAAATAAAGGTTTCATTGTGAAAGGTTTGGTTGTGGTGGGATTTCATCGTAGGGAGAGGCTGGTGAAATATGTCGCCGCAATGCTTAACACGACGGTCGTGTCATGGTAGTTAAGCCGTAGCAACTACCGCCACTCTTTGCGACTTTGTTGAGGTTGTGGCAGTAGCTAGTGGTTCCAGTTGGTGTCTCCTCGTCGCGATGGTTTTCCGGAGACGTAGACACACATAGGGAGTGTATGTGAAGCTTTCCGATGATAGACATATTGTGTGTGCATATTTCTTTCTTTTGGGTAAATGTGACACCCCGTAATTTCCAGGTCAGCTTATTATTTATTTAAATGTTTATTTAAATGCATTATGTACACGTGGCACTAGAATTAGATTAATTTAGTGTGACACGTGGCACGACAGTACGAACACTGACACATGACTAGATAATTCGTGGAATTACCGACGAACAGCACACACGTGTCAAAACACACGAACGTTGGTGAACATCACAACACTTAAGCACAGGAACACCTCACAAGTCAATTATGGCTAACACTTGACCAACAGAGTCCAAACGACGCTCGAACGATGTTCTATGATCGAGAAACGGGCAAGAATGGGCCCAGAACAACAAAACAAGCTTATTGGGCCTTACAGTTGGGCCAGGCGGTACGCCTGACCCGAGACGCCCACGATAGGCGATGCGCGCGGATGAGAAATGGAGCGCCTCATCCAGCGCACCCGCGCGTAACGCCTGGGTACGGTGACACACGTCAGGCGTTACGCTGGCAGTGTGGCACGCAGAAATCTTTACAAAACCAAGAAAAAGCATTTCTTGGCCACCCTACACACTCTCTTCGATATCTAGCCATCATATCTCAACATTATCCCTTCCAGAACCTCTGCAACACTCAAGAACCACCATTGAAGCTCAAGCTTGAAGCTTGGAAACTCAAGACTTGAAGATTTGGAGTCCCTCACCCTCAAGAAAGCTTGGAACCACCACCACCTCTCTTCTTCCTGTCGAAACCAGCAATCTTAGGAGATCCAGGAGCTGATTATTCATCATTTTGGGGTTCAAGGAACTTTAGAAGGTAGTCTTGCACTCCTAATTGCTTAATATCACTACTACACTCACATACATGTGTTAGATCGCACATGCAAACACCTATGATTCACATGCACGAATTTTCCTTTGTTTTAATCTGGGTTTGATGGTTATTCTACTGATATTGATGATCTAACATGATTAGAATGCATTTCGTGACGATCCATGATGATGTGAGTCATTAAAATGTGTTATTTGGTCTTGGATTGATGAAATAACGCCATGCATGTATGATCCATGATGGTAGGAATGATCTTGAGTATGTTGTTATGCTTATTGATGATACTAGAATGATTACTCATGGTTAGATTTGGTTGAAATGGTTAAAACTATGATTTTGATGAATCTTTCTATTTTTAGTAACTTTTTAGTTACAAGTTGATGATTTGGTGTATATGATGAACATGCATGTACATAGAATTGTTGTTAGGATGATAGTATGATGATTTGATTTATTAGAAAGTGGTTTTGATGATGTTTGTAGCCATACTTGTCATTATTACTATTTTTAGAAACTTTTCTAGTTGAAATATTAATAGATGATGAAATCGGTTATGTTGACATGATTAGATGCTGATAGATGATATATTAGGATGATTTGTGACATGAACAATGGATTAGAGATGCTTAAATGATTGTTTTTATGCAAAAACCACAAAGTTACTATTTTTAGTAACTTTGTTTTTACAAGAATCGACTCGTGAACATTTGGTATGATTTGAACATGTTAAATGATTTATTATATTGCAAAATGACGATTAGATGCTAAGTTAGATGGGTTCCGATGTCACGTATGCTAAAAATGGAAACTTTCCATTTTAGGAAACTTTTGTGCACTAACATGTTATAAACGACTTATGTGAATCCGTATGATGATGTGCTATGTGTTAACATGATCCCGTAGGACTATTGAACATGCTAGAATTATAAAACCGTCATGCTTTGTGAACTTTCCATAAATGGAAACTTACTATAAATAGTAAGTTGTCCATAGACGCGACTTGCGCGTTTTGCACACGACGAGCACTTACACGTTGCTACACGATTCACAAACCTTCACACGGTTCACCAACGGGTCGTTGACTTGACACGGTCAACTTTGGTCAAACACGGTCAAACATGGTCAAACACGGTCAATGTGGACCAACACGAGCAAACACGGTCATTGTGGACCGACACGGACAAACATGAACAACCAAGGGTTGTTGGACACAAACACGAGCACTAACACGAACACTAACACGGTCACTTACACGAACTCACGTACGGTATACGATATAGGTTGCCGGTGACCGGCGTGCCTACTACATCAGGAGCTTACGCTTTCATTCATTCACGTCACTAAGGTGAGTTTACGGCCCCTCTTTACTCTTTTTCAAACGCTTTTAAATAGGGGGAGAATACTTGTTGCATCGAGTCAAACATCTATTACTGTACAAACATTTTGGTGTATGCTGGTTTATTAGACAAACATTAAGTGTTGTAATCGTAAGAAGTCCTCACAAAGTCTTACCGTTAATGTACAAACAACGAGGCGAGTTTGAATGGATCCGTTTGGGGTGTGACTAACCCCGCGTGGCGAAATATTGACTGGAGGTCATAACACGTGAAAACTTGACCTATCTTGCCATGTTATTACGAGACATGGCGGAGGCAAAGACTAACAAGTCTAGTTCGGTAGTGACGCACTGACACTTTGGGCCAAGGGCTCGGTACTAACATATGATAAACAACATGACACACTTTCTTACTATATGTATATCAAAACCTGTGAACTCACCAACCATTGTGTTGACACTTGTTTTCAAACTTGTATTCTCAGGTAACTAGCAAGCAATGGATAACAGGATTGCACACTCTAAGGGACGAGCATTAGGATCTGCATGCATTCCTGTCTATGTTTAACTTTTGAAAACAATTACGTTTGATTTATGTATTGAACAATGTTTACATTTTACTACTTATATTCCGCTGCAATTTGTCAAACACTTGATTTTCCGCTGCATAATGGCATGATAACTTTTATTCCGCTGCAAACTATTTTATTATGTGTATGTGTCAAACTTGGATTTGTAAACGCATATAGAGTTGTTCTATATGACCTTGAGCTGTGATTCTGGACACGTCACATCCACGTGGACTGACACCACGAGTGGAATTTGGGGGTGTGACAGACTGGTATCAGAGCCTTGGTTATAGAGAACTAGGTTTGCATGTAGTAATCTTAGACTATAGCCATTGCTCAACTATAGACACTACACTAGTTTCGCACAACTAATTATATGCATAGTTTAGCAATATGCTTTGTGATTTTATTGGATATCTACGAGCATACCTTTGGAACCCTTAGCGGGTATCCACATCCGACTACGCATGAGAACTGTGCGATGGGATTAGTGAAAGGACGAACACAAGACTAAGGGGAAGTCTTCAATGTTCTGAAGAAGACTACACTAGCACGATCTAACTCAAATCGAACGCTTTTCCCAATCTCCATTCTTGGGCATAAACCCATTCACCTGACGTACACTCGCGGACTAGACCCTTAGTGACAGCACTTCGAAGAGGAACCTCGAGCACTACGGTGATCACTAGCTTCATATTGAAGGAACTAGAATGACTGTGTAAGATAAATTGACGATTATGGTGGCCAACGTAATCGTGAATTTATAGGTACATACGAATTTTAGCAAATTCAAATGACACGCTACACCCACGAGGAGAACTATGTAGTACACCGCTGTTAGTGGAGATTCGAACTCCACTATTTTCACCGAGTAGTTTATTCCCTTATTGTATTTAGTATTGATAGAGTCTAATTGAGCGAATTGTGCTCATATACATCACATTGGTAATAGTAATCTTCTAAAGCTTATAATTGTACACATGAAGAAAGAGGATATACTACCTCTATATCACACACAGCAAGCTCTAACTGTAAGTGATCCAAAACCTATTGTAGATACATACTTACCAATGGCTGGACAAGGAACGTATGTGCGTACTAACGATCAATCAATCAACTCTGCTACTATCGAGGCCATGATCGAACAACGGGTTAACAAAGCTATAGCGGAATACGAGACTACACGCGTAAACAATGAAACAAACAATGAGACTCACAACAACTTAAGAGGATGCGTATTCAAGACCTTCCTTAGTTATCATCCTCTAACATTCAAGGGGTCGGAAGGAGCAGAGGGACTGCTCCGATGGATCGAGAAGACTGAGACAATCTTCTGCATGTGCGAGTGTTCTGAGGAGAACAAAGTGAAATTCGCTACCGGAACTCTAGAGGAACAGGCCCTTATTTGGTGGAATTCACAAGTCCAAACACTGAGTCTGGAGACCGCTAACTCCATACCATGGGAAAATTTCATTAAGATGTTGAAGGAAGAATACCATCCCCAGAACGAAATCAAGGAACCGGAGGAGTGTTGGAATCACAAAATGGAAGGAGCAGAAATTGAACAATACACCACTCGATTTCACGAATGGTGTAAGCAGTATCCAGAAATGGTGACCCCAGAATACAGAAAGATCGAGCCATACGTTAGGGGATTACCTGAACAAATCCGAAGCCTAATTTCCACGACAGATCCCACTCTCATTCAGTTTACTATTTGCTTGGCTCACAAACTAATTGACCAAGCGGTGGCACAGGGAGAGCTACCCAAGAGGAGTGAGCATACGAAGCCCCAGGAACTCAAAAGGAAGTGGGAACCCAGCAACAACCAAACCCTCTCACCTCAACAACAAACCCAGCATCGCCCAACCCTTGCTAAGGTCTTCACTGCCACTCGGAGCAAAGGAGGATATCAGGGCAAAAGCCCAAAATGCAACAACTATAAGTACCATCACTTTGGCTCGTGCAAAAGGGTCAAATGCACGAACTGCGGCAAAAATGGGCATGTAACCAAGGAGTGCCGAACAAACCCTAACCCCAACACCAAACAGAATACCAATAACCAACACATTCTCAAAGGGTGCTATGAGTGTGGAAAGCCAGGACACATGCGGAGGGACTGTCCACAACTGAAGAAGGCAGAAGAAGGCACAGCAAAGGATGGTGCATTTGTGAGTGGATCAGGAGAAGACGAGGATGACTCAAACATCGCGACCGGTACGTTCTTTTCTTGTTTATGCTAGTATATTACTGGATACCGGTGCCGATAGGAACATTAGATCCATCAAGTTTAGCAAATTACTAGGTATCACCTCAACACCACTAGACTATTAATATACTGTAGAACTAGCCGACGGCAAGTTGATCGAAACGCAGCACATCTTTCGAGGATGCGTTATGGCATTGGCGGATCACGAACTCGAAAATTGATTTGATGCCGGTAACCCTCGGAAGCTTTGATGTGGTCGTTGGAATGGATTGGCTATCCGCTAACCAAGCCGAGACTGTCTGCAACAAGAAAATCGTACGGGTGACGTTGCAGAACGGTGAACAGATCTCGATTCAGGGGAAAAGACGGGGAGTACCTCTGAACATCATGTCGTGCATGAAAGCAAACGAGTATCCTCAGGAGGGATACACCGCAATACTAGCTCTCATTGCGGAACAACCGAAGAAAGAAAGGAAGAACTGTAGTCCGCGATCTTCCCGATGTGTTTCCGGAGGATCTACCTGGACTACCTCCGAAACGACAAGTCGAGTTTCAGATAGACCTCACACCAGTAGCAGCACCGATTGCTAAAACTCCGTACCGACTCGCACCTACCGAGATGCAAGAACTGTATAATCAGTTGCAGGAATGGTTAGACAAGGGATTTATTAGGCCGAGCTTCTCACCTTGGGAAGCACCGGTCTTATTTGTAAGGAAGAAAGACGGATCATTCCGTATGTGTATCAACTACAGAGAGCTGAACAAGGTGACGATCAAGAATCGATACCCATTGCCACGAATAGACGATCTGTTTGATCAATTGTAAGGGTCAAGCTACTATTCCAAGATCGATTTAAGATCGGGTTACCAACAATTGAGGATACAGGGAAATGATATTCCTAAGACTGCCTTCATAACCCGATACGGACACTACAAATTCCTGATTATGCCCTTTGGACTGACTAACGCACCAGCTGTAATCATGGATCTCATGAATAGAGTGTGCAAACCCTAACCTGACAAATTCGTGATAGTGTTCATTGACGACATCCTAACCTACTCCAAGACTCAAGAAGAACATACAAAACATCTGAGACTTGTTTTGGAACTACGAAAGACAGAACAATTATACGCAAAGTTTGTAAAGTGCGACTTTTGGATTCGCGAAGTCCAATTTCCTGGACACATGGTCAACGAACAAGGGATACACGTGGACCCAGCCGAGATTGAAGCCATAGAAAACTGGGAAGCACCCAAGACTCCAACTAAGGTGCGGCAATTCCTTGGACTGGCCGGGTACTACCGGAGATTCATTGAAGGATTCTCGAAGATTGCCCAATCATTGACGTCCCTGACACATAAAGATAAGAAATTTGATTGGGGAGACAAACAGGAAGCTGCATTTAACTTGTTGAAGCAGAAACTATGCACTGCACCCATCCTATCTTTACCGGAAGGATGCGATGACTTCGTGGTGTATTGTGACGCCTCGAAACAAGGACTCGGTTGCGTACTCATGCAACGCGAGAAGGTGATAGCCTACGCTTCACGCCAACTGAAGGTGCATGAGAAGAACTACACGACTCATGACCTTGAGTTGGGAGCCGTGGTGTTTGCTTTGAAGATCTGGCGACACTACTTATACGGCACGAAATGTACAATCTTTACCGATCATAAGAGCCTGCAACACATCTTCGATCAGAAAGAGTTGAACATGAGACAACGAAGGTGGGTTGAACTCATAGGTGATTATGATTGCGCCATCAAGTATCATCCAGGCAAAGCCAACGTAGTGGCCGACGCGCTGATCCGAAAGGAAACAACGAAACGCGTGCGTGCCCTACAACTCACGATCCATTCTGAACTACCGAATCAAATTCGGATAGCACAACAGGAAGCTCTGAAAACTGAAAACCTTACTCTCGAAGCCATGCGTGGCATGGATAAGCAAATAAAGGCAAAAGACGACGGAGCTTACTATTTAATGGATCGAATCTGGATTCCACGCTACGGAGGATTGAGAGAAGTAGTGATGGATGAAGCTCACAAGAGCCGGTATTTCGTACACCCAGGCTCTGCTAAGATGTATCACGATTTGAAGACAACCTATTGGTGGCCAAACATGAAAGCTGAGATAGCAACATACGTGAGTAAATGCCTAACGTGCTCGAAAGTCAAAGTTGAGTACCAGAAGCCATCAGGGTTACTTCAACAACCGGAATTACCAATGTGGAAATGGGAGCAGATTTCCATGGACTTCATCACTAAACTGCCTAAGACGGCAAGTGGATGCGATACCATCTGGGTTATCGTAGACCGACTGACAAAGTCCGCACATTTCCTACCCATCAAGGAGACTGACAAGTTGGACAAACTCACTCGGATTTATTTGAAGGAAGTGGTCACTCGACATGGAGTGCCAATCTCAATCATATCTGATCGCGACAGTCGATTCACGTCGCATTTCTGGAAGTCCTTGCATAAGGCTTTGGGCACGAGATTGGACATGAGTACCGCTTATCACCCGCAGTCGGACGGGCAAAGTGAGCGAACGATACAGACACTGGAGGACATGCTCCGGGCATGTGTCATTGACTTTGGTAGTAGCTGGGAATCTCATCTACCGTTAGTTGAGTTCTCATATAACAATAGCTACCACACTAGCATTCAAGCTGCACCATTCGAGGCACTTTACGGACGTAAGTGTCGATCACCCATCTGCTGGGCGGAAGTTGGAGACAGCCAACTGACTGGTCCAGAACTGGTGCACGAGACAACTGAGAAGATCGTGCAAATACGCAAACGAATGGCAGCAGCTCGGGACAGACAGAAAAGCTATGCCGACAAGCGACGCAAACCGTTGGAGTTCCAGGTGGGGGACAGAGTGTTACTCAAGGTCTCGCCCTGGAAAGGTGTCATTCGGTTTGGCAAACGAGGAAAGTTGAACCCTCGTTACATTGGACCTTTCGAGATCCCCAAACGAATAGGCCCTGTAGCCTACGAACTGAACCTGCCAGTTGAGCTGAGCAGTGTACACAACGTATTCCACATCTCGAACCTCAAGAAGTGCCTATCTGATGAGACACTTGTTATTCCTCTCGAGGAAACACAAATCGACGAACAATTGAACTTCGTGGAGGAACCGGTGGAAATCATGGACCGGGAAACCAAGAAGCTCAAACTCAGCAAGATCCCAATAGTGAAAGTGCGATGGAATTCGCGACGAGGACCGGAATTCACGTGGGAACGTGAAGACCAGATGAAACAAAAGTACCCACACCTGTTCGCGGAACAGACAAACACTAGCAACACAAGTTGAATTTCGGGACGAAATTCTTTCTAACATGGGGAGGATGTGACACCCCGTAATTTCCAGGTCAGCTTATTATTTATTTAAATGTTTATTTAAATGCATTATGTACACGTGGCACTAGAATTAGATTAATTTAGTGTGACACGTGGCACGACAGTACGAACACTGACACATGACTAGATAATTCGTGGAATTACCGACGAACAGCACACACGTGTCAAAACACACGAACGTTGGTGAACATCACAACACTTAAGCACAGGAACACCTCACAAGTCAATTATGGCTAACACTTGACCAACAGAGTCCAAACGACGCTCGAACGATGTTCTATGATCGAGAAACGGGCAAGAATGGGCCCAGAACAACAAAACAAGCTTATTGGGCCTTACAGTTGGGCCAGGCGGTACGCCTGACCCGAGACGCCCACGATAGGCGATGCGCGCGGATGAGAAATGGAGCGCCTCATCCAGCGCACCCGCGCGTAACGCCTGGGTACGGTGACACACGTCAGGCGTTACGCTGGCAGTGTGGCACGCAGAAATCTTTACAAAACCAAGAAAAAGCATTTCTTGGCCACCCTACACACTCTCTTCGATATCTAGCCATCATATCTCGACATTATCCCTTCCAGAACCTCTGCAACACTCAAGAACCACCATTGAAGCTCAAGATTGAAGCTTGGAAACTCAAGACTTGAAGATTTGGAGTCCCTCACCCTCAAGAAAGCTTGGAACCACCACCACCTCTCTTCTTCCTGTCGAAACCAGCAATCTTAGGAGATCCAGGAGCTGATTATTCATCATTTTGGGGTTCAAGGAACTTTAGAAGGTAGTCTTGCACTCCTAATTGCTTAATATCACTACTACACTCACATACATGTGTTAGATCGCACATGCAAACACCTATGATTCACATGCACGAATTTTCCTTTGTTTTAATCTGGGTTTGATGGTTATTCTACTGATATTGATGATCTAACATGATTAGAATGCATTTCGTGACGATCCATGATGATGTGAGTCATTAAAATGTGTTATTTGGTCTTGGATTGATGAAATAACGCCATGCATGTATGATCCATGATGGTAGGAATGATCTTGAGTATGTTGTTATGCTTATTGATGATACTAGAATGATTACTCATGGTTAGATTTGGTTGAAATGGTTAAAACTATGATTTTGATGAATCTTTCTATTTTTAGTAACTTTTTAGTTACAAGTTGATGATTTGGTGTATATGATGAACATGCATGTACATAGAATTGTTGTTAGGATGATAGTATGATGATTTGATTTATTAGAAAGTGGTTTTGATGATGTTTGTAGCCATACTTGTCATTATTACTATTTTTAGAAACTTTTCTAGTTGAAATATTAATAGATGATGAAATCGGTTATGTTGACATGATTAGATGCTGATAGATGATATATTAGGATGATTTGTGACATGAACAATGGATTAGAGATGCTTAAATGATTGTTTTTATGCAAAAACCACAAAGTTACTATTTTTAGTAACTTTGTTTTTACAAGAATCGACTCGTGAACATTTGGTATGATTTGAACATGTTAAATGATTTATTATATTGCAAAATGACGATTAGATGCTAAGTTAGATGGGTTCCGATGTCACGTATGCTAAAAATGGAAACTTTCCATTTTAGGAAACTTTTGTGCACTAACATGTTATAAACGACTTATGTGAATCCGTATGATGATGTGCTATGTGTTAACATGATCCCGTAGGACTATTGAACATGCTAGAATTATAAAACCGTCATGCTTTGTGAACTTTCCATAAATGGAAACTTACTATAAATAGTAAGTTGTCCATAGACGCGACTTGCGCGTTTTGCACACGACGAGCACTTACACGTTGCTACACGATTCACAAACCTTCACACGGTTCACCAACGGGTCGTTGACTTGACACGGTCAACTTTGGTCAAACACGGTCAAACATGGTCAAACACGGTCAATGTGGACCAACACGAGCAAACACGGTCATTGTGGACCGACACGGACAAACATGAACAACCAAGGGTTGTTGGACACAAACACGAGCACTAACACGAACACTAACACGGTCACTTACACGAACTCACGTACGGTATACGATATAGGTTGCCGGTGACCGGCGTGCCTACTACATCAGGAGCTTACTCTTTCATTCATTCACGTCACTAAGGTGAGTTTACGGCCCCTCTTTACTCTTTTTCAAACGCTTTTAAATAGGGGGAGAATACTTGTTGCATCGAGTCAAACATCTATTACTGTACAAACATTTTGGTGTATGCTGGTTTATTAGACAAACATTAAGTGTTGTAATCGTAAGAAGTCCTCACAAAGTCTTACCGTTAATGTACAAACAACGAGGCGAGTTTGAATGGATCCGTTTGGGGTGTGACTAACCCCGCGTGGCGAAATATTGACTGGAGGTCATAACACGTGAAAACTTGACCTATCTTGCCATGTTATTACGAGACATGGCGGAGGCAAAGACTAACAAGTCTAGTTCGGTAGTGACGCACTGACACTTTGGGCCAAGGGCTCGGTACTAACATATGATAAACAGCATGACACACTTTCTTACTATATGTATATCAAAACCTGTGAACTCACCAACCATTGTGTTGACACTTGTTTTCAAACTTGTATTCTCAGGTAACTAGCAAGCAATGGATAACAGGATTGCACACTCTAAGGGACGAGCATTAGGATCTGCATGCATTCCTGTCTATGTTTAACTTTTGAAAACAATTACGTTTGATTTATGTATTGAACAATGTTTACATTTTACTACTTATATTCCGCTGCAATTTGTCAAACACTTGATTTTCCGCTGCATAATGGCATGATAACTTTTATTCCGCTGCAAACTATTTTATTATGTGTATGTGTCAAACTTGGATTTGTAAACGCATATAGAGTTGTTCTATATGACCTTGAGCTGTGATTCTGGACACGTCACATCCACGTGGACTGACACCACGAGTGGGAATTTGGGGGTGTGACAGTAAAATTATATGTTGTATTTGATAAATGTTTCAAATTCGTAATGATGGCATGTCAATCTCAATTCTCAGCCATAAGGCTGCTGTGTGTGTTTAGTTAAAAAAAAATTCATATTTTTAGTTGTTTGTCACTTTAGTTAAAAAAATACACCCTTTTGATAGTACTGTCTTTTTATAACAAAAAAAAATTATGGTTACATTATCTTATAATTGATGTTTTAATTTACATGTAAGTAGGTTAAAATCTCATGTATTTTACGAGTTGAAAAAGATAATATGTTATAATAAACTCACCAAAATAAACTCATTTTTACATTTGTTGAATAAAATACAATATAATTTTTTAATATAAAAAGTCATCAAAATGTGTTCAAAATATTTGATGTAAAAATCATAAATAATGTTTTTAATTGTTAAAAAATAGTTACTTTTTAGTATATCAATATAATATATTTTTATCATTTAAGTCATCAAATCATATTAAAAGTTTTAAAATTTTTAAAAACAATTATAAAAAACAATAACTATCATTATTGTTAATAATGTTTTTAATTGTTAAAAATTACTTCCTTTTTAGTATATCAATATAATATATTTTTATCATCATCAAATCATATTAAAAGTTTAAAAAATTTTAAAAACAATTATAAAAAACAATAACTATCATTGTTGTTTTATTCGTAAATATTTTAAGAAATGTAATTTGAATTTGATTATGCCATGGTACCCGGCCACCGGACGGGTATAAACTAGTTACTTAGGGTCGTTGAGTTAAAGGTCTTATTTTCCTAGCCTATCAGTAGAATAATATTATGTAGGCATGTTTAAATTTTTTTTTTGAACGGCAACAATTTATTAAACAAACCAAACCGAGCCAGCAAGATGTTAAAGCTCAAAGTACACCCGGGAAATACAAAAGAACACCAAAAAAGGCAACAACAGATCTTACAAACACATTAACAAAAACTAAAAGACCTCCATTGATCCCAAGACATTGACCCCCAATTCGAACGATTATTAATCCAAAAGTAGGAGAGAGATTTAGGTGGTGTTTGTTTTTCCAGAGGGAAAACGTCTGCAGTCTGTGGACCATGTCTGCGAAACTCTTTTGCTAAAGAGTTGGCCTAAACATCTGCAAGAAGAGATTTAGGTGGTGTTTGTTTTTCAAGTTTTTTCAAAAGCTCTTCCCCCAACCCTAACCCCATCGTCCCAGAGCTTGTTCACCCAACCCCACCGTCCCATAGCTCGACTGAGGCGACGAGCAGAGTACCACCACCGCTGTCACCATCACCGTCGAAGGAGGTGACGACCCTAGGGTTCGGGCCGACAAAGGGGAGCGATTGAGGCGGTGGATGCTGCGCAGTATAGGGCGGCGGTGGATGCTGAAGTGGAGGGCGGCGCTGTAGATGGTGTCGACGGGGGACGATCGACACTGTTGAGGCGGCGACAAGGACGATCGGAGCTGTTGAGGCGGCGACGGGTGGAGGCGACGATCGGCGCTGTTGAGGCGGCGACGGGTGGAGGCGACGATCGGCGCTGTTGAGGCGGCGATGGGTGGAGGCGACGATCGGCACTGTAGAGGCTGCCGAAGTGGAGGGCGGCGATGGGTGGAGGCGGCGATCGGCGCTGTAGAGGCTGCCGAAGTGGAGGCTGTCGAAGTGAAGGGTGTCGATCGGCTGTGGTTGGTATGAACTGGATGAAGCAAATGAGAAGAAGAGGTTGGAAGAGCTCAAAAGAGCTTGGTCCATGTCTGCGCCAAGAAGAGGTCACGCAGACCTTTTTTAATGAAATGTCTTCGAGAAAACAAACAATCTAACCTCTTCCCGCGTCTGCGCGGCGCAGACATAAGAGGTTAGAAGAGGTTAGAAGATGTTTTTTAACAAAAACAAACACCACCTTAATCTCCTCCAACAGCCCGTTTATTGAACATCTCCTACGAGAAAGATTGCCTCGTCCCTTGCTTTCCATAAACACCAGATAACCGTTAATACAACCGCATGTAAAGCATCCTTTTTCCGAGCACTTATTTTTGAAGAACAGTGGAGGAGCAACAAATCATTGATCGAGAAGGCAAAGATGGGTTGATTCAATCTACACCAATTAGAGATACCCCACCAAATCATAGAGGAAATATAACATGCTGTGAACAAATGAGAAATGGATTCGTTGCAATCTCCGCATAACATGCATAATGATGCCCCACAAGGAACCCCCCGTTTTGCCAACTTATCCTTCGTCGGAAGTCTACCCATTTGGGCTCTCCATACCAAAATGTTGACTTTTGTTGGAACATCCCTATTCCATTGCAAAACATAAACCATCTGCTGCAATGATCCTCAAGTTGCAAAGTTTACGAATTGAACTGGAAGAAAAAGACCCAATTGAGTCACCACGCCACCTCCATTGGTCAAATCCATTTGTATTGAATCCATTTTGAATAACATTTATGCAACTGTCCAAGGCCATCCTTTCTTCCACAGATTCGATCGCAGCAGCCCAGTTCCAAGTAAACGTGAACAAATCACCTATCCTTGTAATTCTATCAGCCACTTTACAACCTTTATTGGTTTCAAGTCGATACAGGACCGGATAAGATTCAGCTAAAGGTTTTTCTCCCACCCACGTGTCCAACCAGAAAGATATGGATCTGCCATCTCCAACTACACCTTGAATTAAACTCCTCAAATCAATATTCATGGCCGACAGATGTGCAACAATTTTGATAATATTCCTCCACGTGCCTGTGATAACGTTTTTGCAGGGGATGAACTCAGGGATACGAATTGAGACATGAAACGCATCAACTACCCTTCTCCAAAGCTTCCCTGGCTCAGTTTTATATCTCCACCACCATTTTGACAACAAAGCCATATCTATATCCTTTAAATTCCCCACACCTAGACCCCCGTTTTTCTTGGGTAATTGGACAGTATCCCAGCTAACCCAGTGTATCTTCTTCCTCTCCGATGAGCTGCCCCAAAGAAAGTTTCTTCCAAGTTTATCCAAGACATGAATGACTTCCACAGGTGCTTTAAATAAAGAAAAGAAATAGAGGGGAAGACTATTTAAAACAAAATTAATGAGAATGATCCGCCTCCCCATAGAAAGAGTGGTTGCCTTCCATAAGGAGAGTCTCTTTTGGAAGCTATCAACAACCGGTTTCCACATATTGACCCGATTCATATTCACACCCACGGGTACACCTAAATAAGTAAAAGGAACTTGACCCACTTTACAATGTAATGCATCTGCCAAACTGGAAGTTAAATCCTCAGCCATATTGAATCTGAATAAGTTACATTTCCCCAAGTTAACTTTCAGTCCTGAAGCAAGATAGAAACACCGCAAAATTCTTGCTAGATTCGCAACATTAGAGCCTGAGCCTTCCCCCATCAGAATCACATCATCAGCAAACATTAGATGTGAGACATTCAGGCCCCTATTTGGAAGTTGTAAACCATGAAATACACCAACATTAACGGCTTTGGAGAGGACACAATTGAAAGCTTCCATTGCAATGATAAATAAGAGGGGGATAGGGGATCACCTTGCCTAACCCCTCTAAAACATTGAAACTCCCAAGTAGGAGAGCCATTAATCAGGACTGAAGCCCGAGAGTTAGAAAGGCAGCCCTTAATCCATTTTCTCCAAATTGGGGGGAAATTCATTTGACCCATAATAGAATCTATGAAATCCCAGGATATGGAATCAAAGGCCTTATTGAAATCCAATTTAAAGCTCCCTTTTAGTCTTTTTAATCCAAGAATATATCTTATTCATAATTAAGGGTCCATCCAAGATATGTCTACCTGACATGAAAGCCATTTGAGATTCCGATATCACCGATTCCATGACTGTACGAATTCTTGTTGCAAGGACTTTGGAAATTACTTTAGGGATACAACCTAATAAACAAATTAGCCAGAAGTCATTGAATGATTGAGGGTCCCTAGTTTTTGGAATAAGGTGCAAAAAGGAAGAACTGCAACAGCCATGAATATTTTTGTGAACATAAAAGTGATCCATAGTCTTAACAAAATTCACCTTGAGAATATCCCAATAATGTTTGATAAATGAAAAGTTAAACCCATCTGGACCTAGGGCTTTTTCTCCTCCAATATCCCAAACCGCACCTCTAATCTCCTCCTCAGAGAAAGGTAATATAATTGCTTCAGCTTCACCGAGAGTGAGTTTCTTAATGCCGTCGCAGCATATGTTCGGCCTTCTAGATAATGGTTCTCTGAATTTGTCCCTGAAAAACTTCCATGCACACCATTTGATGAAATTGGGATTATCACACCACGTACCCTCAATATACATCCCGTTAATTTGATTAGAAGCATTATGAGCACGGATCATACCATGAAAGAAAGCTGAATTCTCATCTCCCTCAATAGCCCATTTAATCCTTGCTTCCTGTTTTAGATCGAGCATCTGTAGATATTCAAGCTGCTTTAACTCAAGTTTTTTGTTCAACCACCTTTCTCTTTCAATCTCCAATATAAAACCCAATTCAGCAAGGGATTCATAATGATGACAATCACTAAATAATGTATCTCTTTGAGCCTGTTCAATCTCCACCTTGCTATTCCTCCATTCCTTTAACTTGGCTTTGATAGATCTAAGTTTTTTCATCAATAACATAGCAGGATCATCATCCCCAAAATACATTTCCACAGCCGTATTAACGACATTATCAATACCCTCTAATTTTAACGAGGAATAAAATTTAAAGGGTGAAGGACCAAATTCCAGGACTC
This sequence comes from Mikania micrantha, assembly GCA_009363875.1. Classification (NCBI taxonomy): domain Eukaryota; kingdom Viridiplantae; phylum Streptophyta; class Magnoliopsida; order Asterales; family Asteraceae; genus Mikania; species Mikania micrantha. Next base: position 47,568,553 of record CM018689.1, on the reverse strand, counting down.
TCGTGACCAGTGAGATCGGATAGTGGTCTGACCATAATCTGGGAAGGGCATTGACAATCAGCCCCGGCCAAAGATGATAAAATTGATTGCAAACTAGAAATCGGTCGATCTTGCTGAACTTAACCCCATTAGCCGACATATAAGTAAATTTCGAGCCCCCCATCCAATATTCATACAAGCCTGCCTGATTAATAAATTCATTAAAATCGGCTGCACCATGAGAATCCATTGTCGAATTCAGTCTTTCAGAGTAACAACGAACTTCATTAAAATCCCCCATAAACACCCACATTCCATCAAACTCCCTAATCAAATTAAGCAGAGAGTTCCATAGGAGTCTTCTTTGAACCACATCATGAGGGGCATAAACATTTACCACATTAACAGAACCATCAATACCCACAGCCGAACCAAAGACATGAAGAAAGTTATCTCCCTTTGACACCCCAACTTTAGTGAAAGAACTAGGATCCCAGATGGATAGAATACCTCAAGACCTTCCCCTAGCATTAACATAATCAAAATCCATCTGTTTAACACCCCACAACTGTTTAACAGGCAATCTGGAATTATCAGAAAATTGAGTTTCTTGAATGCTTAAGAAGTGAATCTTCTCCTTCATTTTTATTTTTTTAATCCATTCCACCTTAGCAGCATTCCCAATCCCCCTTATGTTAATTGAAAGAAAATCAATTGATAATATTAACAATCTCCCTCCCCACCAATTGCTTCTTCAATTTGAAAACGAAAGTCAGAAACGTTAATACCGGTCATGTTACCAATCATAATTGTATCATCCACGTCCTTAGATCTCTTTTGACTATCCTCACTGGGAACATTATGAGATGCCGAACCCATTTCTGGAGGACGTAAGATGTTTCCAGCTCCAAAGATGAAAACCCCATCTTGATTCAGATTAGATTCCCCAGTCGCAATATCAGATGCCATTCCAGGGGGAGAAGATTGACTGGGACGAGCGGAAGGGATAGGGAAAGGAGGAGGAAAATTGAGATCTGGGGGTAACGATGGCAGCCCTAATGGGACAGGAGCAAAATCGACATGAGATAAATTTTCCCCTGTTTCGTCACACAAATCCATTCTGGCCGCTTTTTAGGACGGGAATTGCTGTTGGTTTTAATCTTGACTTAAGTTTATTATTTAGATTTATTATTGATTTATTATAAGTATTTTAGGTGTTTTGTTTAATGGTTAAATAAAAAAAGTGGGTGGAAAGGTTTGACCGAATTTGAAGGAGGATAAGTAAGTTGGAAGGTGGAGCTTGTTTTTAGGAGCACATGGGTAGAATTCTTATGTTTACATTGGATATTTCTAGGTTTATGTAGGCTATATATAGCCATAGGTATTTACCAGTAAAAGTGTTCCATTTTCTTTTGAAAAGTCTCTATCATTCTTTCAACTTTATTTATTTTTTGTTTTCTTATTTTGTAAGTTCATCGAGTGACATTTTGTGTGTTTAATTTATTATTAAATAACCAACAATTGCTTGGCCCAGATCCCATACCATGATTAAAATGCCCACAATCTTGACTTGGGCTGATGCCGTTTGGCTGGGGACAGGAGCAATTATTGAATCCATTCTTCTCTCTCCCATGCAAAATAGACGAATCATGACTTTCCATTACCCCATGCACGTTGGAAACCAACACCTCATGAATATTCTCAACTATCTCCCCTTCTTCTTTGCCCTCATGATTGCCACAACCCTTCGAATTACCAGAAGAACCTCCATGATCGGAAAAAGCCATATGATGAAATGATGGTCAACTGAATTAGACTGATTCTGGACGAGGAAAGATTGGGGCCAGTCCTCTTCTTCTTCACTAATGGCAATAGGGAAAATTCGATCCATCCATGCAACCTCCAAACGATCATGTATACGACCCAATCTAGACGTTAGAATCAATATTTGGACGTATGACAGATTACAATCTTCTACCGAAGTAATCGGTTGAAAAAGAACATGACCATAGCACTCCCCGATTATACGAAAAAAACTAGAGTCCCATAATGATAACGGCATCCCATAAATACGGAAAGAGGCGACTCTATCATATGATAGCTCATTACCATTCCACAAATCGATAGATGAGAACCATCTTTCCAGAAGCGCAACCTTATTGTCATCCAAGAATTTCTTTGCTTCACAGGAACTTGAGAATGAAATAAGAACTGTAAGACCCCCTACATATCTTACAGTCCCACCAAACAAGCCAAAATTCTCAAGAGATTCCTTTATAATCCAGGGATTCCAGATCTTTGGTTATTCCAACAAGGGAGTAACCATTCCACCATTTTGAAATCTCAGGTTCTAACGGTGGGAGAGTACATCTCCTACTATGTATCTGACTCGTTAAAGCATCTTTGTAAGAAACTTTATGGGTATGAGAAGCAAATACCTTTGTGTTAGCATCCCCACCACGAGCATTCCTTTGTGAATTAACAGAAACCCTTTGCACTGGGATAGAAGAGCCATTAATTCTATTCCCCTCCTTATTGTATCTCGCAATATTAACACCCAGCTTTGCGCCATCCAGCTTAATATTGTTTAACTCAACAAGCAGCTTACCACCGTCTTTTACATCTTTGAAACGAATGAAACCAAAGATATTACCCCCTTTGTCCCGCTTCCAAGCAAGATATGAATCAACCAGCAACCCATAAACCTTGAAGGTCTCCCGAAATCTGACATCAGAGATCCCTTCCGGCAAGTTAGAAACATAGAAGGTCGTCATCTTTTGTTGAAAGCGATTATCCACCCCTTGATGAAACTGATTTCTTCTTCTTCGGACTTCCTTCCAATCGCCGCCCTCCATACGTTCTTGGTTTAGCCCCTGCTACATAAATGTAGGCAGTTTTCCAATCCCCCTTATGTTAATTGAAAGAAAATCCACTTATAATATTAATTAGGATCCTTGAGACAAAACCCAAACTTTAAACCTTTTGAAAAGATCTAGTTAGTTACGGACTTGGGGTCACTGAGGAGCTCCAAGGAACTCCAGCATGAACCTTAAGCATGAAACAAATTAGGGATGATAATTTCTCATGTGACTCATAATACTAACACAAAAATAATCATGTCTAAGTTACATTTAACACGTTTAATAAAAACGTGATGTTTGGACTGACATGTTTAAAACGTTTAGTTGAACAGTTGTGTTAGGTTTAACCTATTTATTGTTTGATTGAACATGTTAACCGATTTAACACATTTATTATAAACCGATCTGTTTATGACCCATTTATCATGTTCACAATTTTTCTTTGATTGTAAGAACTTATTATTAGAAAACTCATGAAACCTGATCAACACACATCTAACTTATGAGATCAAGTTAAACGTAGTTTACGCAGCACATGTGAACATGAGGGGGTTTGGGGAAGATGGATTTAACCCTAATGTCCCTAAACTTCACTTGCACTTGAAAAGTAGTCACATGCTTACTATTATGCCACACAACAGTCTACATACATTGCTTCAATATAAAAGGCTTTGGCTTCTTTTGGGATATTGGATTTACGAGCTAAACATCATATGAATGTTAAACGATAGAAAATTGTCATTGAATGGGCGTACACCATTTATCACCGTATAAATATTAAAATAAATAAACTTAGCAAGATGAAATATGTAAATGTCTCCGTATTAAAATAGTATAGATGTTTTTTTTCCTTATTTTTTAACCTTTTCTTTTGTTGCCAATAATAACAATAATCTTCGATACTAATAAAGAAACATTAGACATAAAAAATTCCAAATAAACTAATTAAGAGTAATTTGGGTCAGCTTAAAACCCGATTTTTTAAAAGAAATCAACCCAAACACGACCTAACATTTTGAGATAGTCGGGTCAACCCAGTTAAGATATGTTAACCCGACTTAACCTGACCCTAATTACCTTAGTGACCTATCCAGTTGCTACAGAGTACGTTGTCAAATAAGCAAAATACAACAATCTTTTTTAAATCCAACTGAGTCACAATACACCTTCTTTTGTTTAAAGGACATTATGTGGTATGAATCACCAACTTCAAATTGAATCTAATCAATCTACAAATCAATATGTCTCACATCTCAGATTCAAATCCGATATTCCAAAAACCTTCAGGAGTCGAAGGAGGTGCGAACCTGTATCGATGCCTAGAAACTCCTTCATGATGCTCACACCGAAGATTCTGCTTGTTATTATTACCATCATCAGGAAGAACAGCATCATAAAACTTCTTGCACTGCTTGCATTCAACTCCTTTAAGATTAGCCCTCTCTGCTTTCTTTCTTACCGGTTCAATATACTTGAAACTTTTTTTCTCGAGCCTTTGTGGACCCGTTTCAGCATTTAAGTCCTGTGTTTCATCATCAGAGCTGTCAAAATTCATGTCTTTAGGAGCAGGGCCAGGAAGATGATGAATAGTCTCTTCCTTAATTATTTTCTTCAAGTCTTCTTTGATGTTTTCCAATGGGGTATCGAGAAAATCATCATGGGGGTCAGGCCCATTTCTGTTTTTTGTGGGCCGTGTGTCTCGCCAATGAGAATTGGGCCGTTTTGTTCCAGATGATAGGTTTGTCTTTTTGTTGCTGTCGGGTTGAGCTACAGATGATGGGGAACTTGATCTTGATCCATATATCATTTTGATTTCTTTTTTGTCTTCAGTGTTAGGTTGGTTTGTATTATGATCAGTTGTTTCACACGCAGGCATTGGGCTATTTAGAGACTTCCCGTCCATTACTGTAATGATAAATAAGATGTTAGCAGGAGGTGGTAATTTAAACCCAATTACTTAGTACTGCTTTATCTATGACAGGTCAAAAAAGAAAAACTAAAACAAAAAAAAAAAAAAAAACTTGAAAATAAGGGCCCTAAATTATTTCATTCAGAAATTCAGATTTTCAGACTACTGTTGAAATATCTAAAAAACAAATGAATTAACAACAATAATTGTTATAAAAGAATATCGGAACAAAAGGTATTTCATAGACCTGACAATCTTGACCCAAAGCAAGATAGATATTTTATTTGGGTGAACTTTTGTGTTTTGGGTTGAGATGGGTACCACTATAACATAGAACGGGTTGAGATGGGTAATACCTTAACACAAAACGGGTCAAGATGGATAACTTAAAAACTATGTAAATAAAATGGATTCAAACGGTAAGAATAATCAAATAATATTTTCGAGAAGAAAATCATTAAAGATGATTCAAGTAAACTATTTGTTTAGTTACAACTTATTTTAATTTGAACTAAATTGATGTGTTTTTTTTAAAAACGACACACATTTTGTCAGTCTTAGTATTTCGTGCCAACCCCGTAAAAGGATCGGCATTTTTCAAACCAAGATTGTTGATCTGCATTTAACTCCCTTAAAAGGCCACCTGCCCAATGCAAAACTACATTTTACCTCAAATCCCATTGGTTAATAAAAAAAATTATGGCCTGCCGACCAATAATGGGCTTTCATGGCTACCAGAAAAGGAAAAAAGATTGTTGAAACCAATTACCTGAACAATATCGACCTATGTAGCATAATTATAGTGACATAATAGACATGGACTAAATATAAAACTCAAAAGATTTTAACAAAAATATTATAATTTCAAAACATCAAGGTATCTAAAGCTTTTAAACAATAATAACAAAACATACAAAATCAGACACAAACAATTCATATCATGATATCAATAGCCGCCATTCAAAAAAAAAAATTGATATCAAAAGCAAAATGCTTAATCAAACAAAAAAACAACAAAAATAGGAATTTAAAATAAAGATTATAAGAACACTACATGATTGGTTTAGTTCAGTTTTCTAGTCAGGCAAAGGTCCTATGGGCCAAGATTGGGCAGGTTTTATGTATTGATACACATTGTCTGGAAAGATTTCAAGCTGTATTATTATAATATAATTATATAATTGTATGTTAGTTATCTCACTACCACCAAAGCACGTTTGACTCGATAAATAATTCTCATAACCAATAGGAAACAAAGAAACAAACATACCCAGTGATAACCAATAAGAATAAAACCAATACACAGAAAAATAAAAAAAGATTACCTGGTGAATTCAATATATTCTGATCATGGATTAAAGGGTCTTTATTAACTTTTGCACCAATACTGCCATGCATATTCTCTAAAGTTAAGCCGGATTTTGAGCACAAGTAATTGTACTGAGATTTAAGCTTTTTATAAGCATCAATAACATCCCTTCTTTTCTGCTTTTCTATCATTATCTCACCATTTTTGCCTTCAATCTGTTGAAGCAATTTTCCATGCAATTCCATTCCTTCAGTTGACTCTTTAAATTTTGATTTAACTTCCACTTGAAGCTTATCTACTTCGTCCTCTAAACCTTTTACTTTCACAAGAAGCAATCTCTTCTCCTTTTGAAGCTCTTCTAGTTCATGCCTAGTTTTCAACAATTCTGAACCGTTGGATACATTTTGTTCGATTATTTTTTGTTGCCTTTTGCTATTATCCTCTAGAATTCGCAGCTGATTTGTTAATACTCTATTTTTAGTTTCACATTCATCCAAAGTCTGTTTAGTTTTCAAAATTTCAGCAGCATTGGTTCTCATTTTTGTGAGCAATGTTTCTTGAAGCTCCTTTTCTTCACCAATTTTTCTCTCTGAAATTTGAAGCTTTTCAGAAAGCTCTGTCAATTTATCATCTTTATATTTTATGTCGCGTTCTTTCTGCTCTATGAGTGAGATCTTTGACTGAACCAACTGGAGTAGCTCACAATTTGACTCCTCTTTTTCTTCAATTATCCTACACTTGCTTTTTAAATTCGATTTTAAATCTTTATTTTCCTCTTCAAGCTCCTCCATTCTCTTTTCATTGCCATTTGCCATATTAGCCTTCAAATCTAGTAGTTCCCGTAAGTTCTTTTGTAATTCTCTTTTCTCAGCTATCTCTTTAGTTTTCCTTTTCAGCTCTTCCTCAAGATCATTAGGAATTTTCTTCATCTTGCTGTTCTCCATTTTTAAAAACTGGTTTTCTTCAACAATCTTTTGCTTTTCAAATTCAAGTGTTTTTAGTTGAACCAACAGATCAGTTTCCTTCTTTTTCCATTCATCCTCTGCAGCTTTCTTTGCTTCAGAGCAGATTTTTTTCAATTTTGATTGAAAATCTGGAAATAACTGTTTGCAGAATAGATATTCTATCTGAGAAACACTTTCTTTTGTCTCCTGGATTGTGGCAGCCAATAAGGTACTAAGTCCTGAGATATACTCTGTATCAGTACCATCAACATGGTAAGTTTGTTTGGGATTGCATTCCATCTGTGGATTTCATAAGAACAATGTAAATATAATTAACATTTTTGGGAGTACATGATCGATACATTTACTTATAAATGAGTCAGTTTGGGACTTTGGGTTATGTTTAATCTCAAAAAACGAAATCAAATAATTAGTTAAAAGGGGAAGAGTCAAACAAGTTGAAAGTTGCTTCAAGTCTAATTGCAATGCATATAACCTTCTACATTGTTTGTTGAAGGATTTAGAATATTACTGTAATCAGATTGTTTTTGTAATCATAACTGATGAAAATTTAAAAATTGGACAAAAAGTGTGAGCACGTCAACCCAGGATGCTTCAAGCCACCCCATATATAACCTGTTTCAACCATAGGTTGTTCCATCACTCAGCTACCCTTATGGATTTATTAAATTTATAATTTTTTTGTATTTGCAACATACTAAAACCTATAAATATAAATGTCAACGTATATGAACTTCAAAAAATGTGCTTCCTAATGTCACAATCTACAAGCCAGGTGTCAAAATAACCAAATATTGAACTACCAGTTTCCCTGTTAGCTACATCCTTAAACTATTCTGCCTGTGGTTGTATTTTGCTTCATATTCAAGCAGTCATAAGGCACAACCACTAAGCCCACAAAATATATGATTCCATGGTCATGGACATAAAAACAGACAACATAATTAAGAATTGTAACTGCATGAGTGAAGCAAAACTCAAGAAGAAGCTACGCCTATTGACATAACAAGTTAAAATAGAAAAAGAAAGTTATGCTAAGCACAAAGAAACAATTTATTTTGTTGTCAAATTTTCATCAATTAACATTGGAGCTGATGAGCATATACTTCTTCTCAATGAAACAAGATTCATTGCTTGTATTAATGATCAAATATTCAAATGTCTTGCTTTTCATGACTATGAACTTGCTCTATTTGAGAAAGGTGTGATCTCTCTGAAAACATACAGAAAGGGTGTACGAACTAGCTCACATTTCAGATGAAATTAATCAACTTTGGTGTAATACCTGTATATTTCCAAAGTGCATTCTCATTCTTAAGTTCTACAACCATTTCTCATAGTTGGTTTTAATTAAAAGGCATATATTTCCCTTGACCTGCTAATTAATTTCTAGCAAAATCAATTAATCAAACAGAATGGATCCACCAGTCAGAGTTCTTGTTAATGATGAAATATACATAAGGGGTTTGATCAGAGACTCATCCATTCCAGGCTGGTGATGATGTTAGCATAATGAATGTTATCCAACCTTTCTTCTACTTTTGGTATTCTAAGATCAACTGTAATGTAGTAAATTGTTAGCATTCTCCTCTAGCTGCAAGCGAGTTGTCTTTTGAATCAGAATCTAAGAAACAACTGAGCCTCCAAATATCATGACAAAATTGCATCTTGCTTAAATTGTTAGAATTTATAACATTTTCTTGCTCTAGTGAAAACACATCCAGACACGTAAATCAATTTACATAGGTATCCAGCAGTTCATTGAACATCAAAATCATGTTAAACTTAAGAATCATAAGAGTCCACACACAATAAATCAAGTTTTGAAAGGGATAAATACATCTGTTTCAACCAGGCGAAAAACAGTTCCCAAATCACGACTTCAAATCAGACCTAATTCAGAAAACTAGGACCTTAATTGAAATTACACTTTTGAATAAACTTCAAAATTCATCTTTTTCTCCCTAAAAATGAATGTAAACCTTTGCATGCAATCTCTGTCTAACAATTTCATTTAATCATTTTCATCCCGATCCGTCACAAATAAGTTTCGAGGAAAAAAAAAAGTTTATAGGAGATGCTCACATCGCCGGCCAATAAAATTAACAATGCCTGAAAGAACTACGAACATATGTATGTGCATTTGCTATTGGACACGACGGTGTTGATGATGAAAACAACTTCAGTGAACATTTGGTACTTACGATTTGATCGGTGACGGAGGAGCGGCATAAACAAAATCTCCGGCAAGTTCGTCGGAAGCGAAGGGAGAAATCAGTAAGTCGATCCTCGTGTGGAGTAGAAGAAATATTGAAATTCGGAGATCGATCCAATGTTCGTGAGGCTTCTTTGATTTGGCGAATTAGCGCCCATTTTTAACGAAGCTTCTTTGACACTAGATCATTTCTTGATTATAAGGTTCTTGGTTTTAACAATGGTAACAGAGATATCAGGTCAACCGCAAATTAGAATAAAGTTCGGCTAATAGCTCGACGTCGGCTTGTACCTCGTTCGAAAAAACCTCATATAAAGCTCGGTTCGTATAAAGCTCGGTTTGTAACCGAGCTGACTCGTTTTGTAATTGAGCCGAGTCCGAGAGACTATACATGTACATAAAAAACTTATCCATGCATAATTTTTACCTTTGTTAAAACTTAAATGTTAATACATGTTTATTCGAGGGACTAGTTCCGGAACATCGTGTCTAACTGTCTATAAACACGTTAGTCGAACTACCCTCCCCTCTTCTACTTTTCTCTTCTACTATAAGCATATTCCGGCCGCCGGATATCGTGCCGCCTCTGCTCCTCCGTCTCCGATCAATCGTAAGTCCTACCCGTGCCCTTACACAACTCTCACATTCAAACCTTGATATTGCTAGAGCAAAATTAAAAGCAAACGCGCATACGCATGCTCACTAGCACCAAATGCGCTGCACTAGCTGTAGGTTTTATGTACTACTTTCATACCGTGTATGCAGTATAGGAGGTTTGATTGAAGTAAATGAATGATATTCATGGTTGAAAATTAAAATCTGGAATTTGTTGAAGTAAACATCGAATTTGAAATTAGGGCTGGAAGCCCAACCTAATTAGAAATTTCAATTAGAACAGATATAGTGGTGTATGTATTTTCGTTTGTTGATTTTTATTTTAAGTTGTAACATGACTTGTGAGTTGTGAAATTGAAATGATCTGATAGGTAAAAGGGAGGAAGTTTAGGGATGCTCCCTTTTTCTTGCAGGGATTGTTGCATCTATTAACAATGATGGCTACATTTTCTTTCCAAAACTAAAATAAAATGGTGATAATCATGTGTTCTGAACATGGAAACGAGGTTCATTGTGTACTGCTAGGTTTTGCTGTCTTTTTTCCACATAATGATAAGTTGTATGAATTATTATTGTTAAATTTATGTATATGTTGTCAAACTAGTGGTGTTTTATAGCAGTTCTTTTTTTATTCTATTATTATTTTTTTTTTATCTTGGTTAATTTCATGACTTTATTTTTGTGATGAATTGCAGATTCAGCAAGGATAGCTTTAGTAGGAATTAGCTGATAGCAGCAATTACAATGGTATAATTCTTTTTTAGTATCACCCCTGCCCACTTATGTACAGAAATAAAACATAATCTGAAACCACGTCTTGCCCACTAGAGGGTAACACTTGCATTAATTTTACCCTATATTATTTAAAAAAGGCCTAAAACTTTTTTTTTTTTTGAAAAAACAAAGATTAGATGCGTTACTTCATGGTGGTAGGTGGTAAGTTTAACATTCTAGGGTGAAAAAGCCTGTGATCACATCTCTTTCTCTCTCTCTCTATACATGTCTCATTATTGACAACCGAATTAATTTCAATAAAACTGAGATCCTAAAAGTCATTTCCCTGTATGCAAAGTGGTGCTAAAAAAATTTCTTAATCACTTGTCATTTTAAGCTTATGTGTTTTCTCATGCATATTACTTTCAGTCAGGCAGGAAGGAAACAGTTTTGGATTTAGCCAAATTTGTTGACAAGGGTGTCCAGGTCAAGCTCACTGGGGGAAGGCAAGGTTAGCAAACACATATTTGTTTTTTACCTTTTGTTTTGCATATTACTTACTAATGCATATGACTGAAGTAAAATGAAAGTATGAAACTACTTGAAAATGATTATTACTTATCAGGCGTTCCACTTGTTCTTATAGATTGTGAACTTTAATTGGTTTGTGAAATTTCCATCTATTTAGTGTCAACTTTACCATGCAACCTAGTTGGCTGTTTGGAAGTGGTTTGAATTTGTTTTCTCTGTCAAAAGGTAAGTTGGCATGTCAATACATACATGCTTTTGCGGTTAAAAATGTATATATTGCCATTAGTCATCTGTGCAAATGGAAATCAACCATTACATGTATGAAGGCTTTCATCCTTGATTTGGACTATGTTATTTTGTTTGATTATGTCTGTTTGTATTTGTGCTGAAAGTCTCTTTGGAATTAGCCTCTCTTTCCCTAGAGAAAGATAAGGTCTATGGTGTCTACCTACATCCTACCATTCCAAAACCCTAGTACCTTACAAATAGTCATTCTATGAGTGGGATTTTTTGGGTATGATTGAGTTACCGATTGAAGCTATGTGACATATGAGTAGAACAAAATTACATAAACAACATAGCTTAGATTTACTATTGATCCCACCGTCAGATTTTTGTATCAATTTTCATGAATTTCCCTGTGGTTGCGTTCAGGTAATAAAGTAATTGTATAATGGTTCTTTTTTTCTCTCTTTCTCCATAATATGAATATAATTTAATCACATATGTCTCTATCATCTCATGTACCCTTTTTTATGGTTGCAACATTTTTTTAATCCTGAACTGACATTATTTTCTCACTTAGTGGCGGGAACACTTAAGGGATACGATCAGTTGCTAAATCTTGTCTTGGATGAAGCTACAGAGTTCCTTAGAGGTAACAAATTCCTATATTAAGTATTACCTTTTATCATGCACTCTTGTTTGTGTGTATGTAGGTTCATCACTCTAGACATTCTCACAATTAATATTGTAGTCAGAATGTCAGATCTAGCACTTAAGACCATCCCCAACCCAAGGGCTTAAAAACACCTGCAAATGTTCCTAATCATCTGCCACTTTAAATTTCTGCTCATCTTTAAAAAACACCCAAATTTTCTCCATCCCTACAAATATTTTTTCAATTCGTTACATTTCCACATTCTTACCACTTTTTACACTTATTTCATAATCATTTTTTTGTAACAAAGCAATTATTTAAAAAATAGTAATTTACATAATCAAAAACTTTGTTAGGATAATAATATATATGAATTAAAGTGTTGTATGAAAGAAATAAAAATAGTGTAAAAAATTATAAATTAATATTTTATAAAATCAAAACATTACATGTTATTGTTATTTTACCCAATTACTACATATAAAATGATTTAAAATTAAACAAATGTGGTAAAAGTCACTAAAGCACATGGTGTACTTCATCCAAGGGCACCTCCAAGTGCCTCGCAATGCGGATGGTCTTAATGATCAAATTTAAGATTATATACACGCTTTTAGTTTTTCTTTTTTTTTTGTCAACCTGTTCTGTTATAATGCATTTACCATGTCTCATTGTATTTAAATGAAGTCTATCAGTTAATGTGCAATATGGCTTTTAAGAATTAAAAGTCTAAAACAAGTGTCACAACCAATTATAAGATTAATTATACCTTTTACTGGTCAAACATGCTCTCTTAAGCATGGTTATTGATGAATATTTGGAATTATGCTATTTTTATCGGTGCTTGGTAATGGTTATACTTGCATGCTGCAACTTTTATTCCTACTCTGGGTTTATCTTCAAGAGTTGCCATCTACTGCTTTGTCAGTTATAGTTTGAATGTCAAGTTGCTTCTAATATAGGTTATTAATGAATATTTTATTGTTGGATTCTTGTATATATATTAAAATTGCAAGAATTACAAGGTTTATATATGAATTGCTGCAGATCCCGAAGATCCACTGAAGACCACTGATCAGTTTCGTCGTCTTGGCTTAATAGTATGATTTTCTATTCTCAGCTGCATCATCGATAATTAAGCATAATTTTTTTATGACATTTACTTGCATGTTTTTAGATGTTAGTGTTATGTCAGATTATAGCGGTGTAAACCAGCCAAGCGAGGCCCGAGCTCGCATTAGCTTGAGTTTGCTCGTTTAATTTAAAAGAGCTTGAACTTGAGCTCGGCTAGTTTAGAACTATATTTCTAAAGCTTGATCTTGGTTTGTATGTTGTTCAAGCTAGTCTTGTTTATTATATATTATTATTTATTTATTATATGTGTGTGTGTATTTATAATTATTTCTCTATATATATAATTATATTTTTTTGTATATGAGATATATGTTATTGAATTGTTATCAAAATTTTATATATACAATAATCATTAAGTAAATATATATTTTAATTTATTATATAAAAAGTGTATTAATAAAAGGCCTATGAGCCTAGCTCTATATGTGAATCTTGGGCTCATACAAATGAGTTCCAATATAAGCTCAAGTTTGGGCTCATGCTTGTTTCAGCTAGGCTTATATTTGAGTTTTTAGCAAGCAAATCTCAAGTAGCCAAGAGCATCTCGGCTCGTTTACTCTTTACGTCCTTATCAATTTAGCATGTAAACTCACCCTTCGATTAGTGCCATGATATAAATTTATCAACTATATTACCTACAACCTTTTTGCTGCATCAGTACAATTACTGAATTGCAGTCAGTGATTTGATGACGTGAATGCTGGACATGGAACTAGGCTTTAGATTGTACATTGGATATTAACTTTGCAGATAAAAACATTAGTTAGATTGTACATTATAAAACAACTTTGCAGATTATAAATTGGGCTAATTTTACTAAGTAGCAACATATTTTGACTGATTACCAGTTTTAATAATTATACTCAAAATGGGTCGGATTCAACATTTTAGCTATAAGACAGGAAGATGGGTTGTAAGTTTCTCAAATTTTATTTTTAGTTCATACATTCTAAAAACTTTGTTATTTGTAGATTTTAGATAATAATACTAGTAAAATTTGTAATCATAATTGATATATACCAAATAATATTTGTAATCATAATTGATATATACCAAATAATATTTGTAATCATAATTGATATATACCAATTAAGGGGCACAACATATTAACATAACTCTAATAGCTTTGCCAATTGGGTCAAACCGTCAAACCCCTCACCCAATTGGTTAAGCTATCAATGTTGCCATCTCCTTGAATGTGGGGGCATTGTTGGATCACATAGCAATGATATCCTCTAACTTAACTAATGCTTGTGTGTGTATGTTATTTATAATCCTAATAATATCCAGTAGCTTACTGAACTTAAAAAGAATAAAATTAAAAAAAAAGTAAAATTAATAGCAATTTTTATTGTAAATTGCAGGTCTGCAGGGGAACCGCGGTTATGCTTGTTTCACCCACTGATGGTACAGAGGAGATTGAAAATCCGTTTGTCCAGCCAGATGGGGCTTAATGGTTTTTAGTTTCTAGCCTGTGTTAGCAAGAACCACTTAAAAGTTAAAACTAAGCGTTGCATGTCTTAAGTCAGAGTCAATCAGTTAAATTTTAAAATTGTTATTGGGTCTGATTATTTAATCGTTTGTGTATTCTATAGTTCGTTTGCAATCAGCTGCAAAAAATTCTACTTAACTCTATCACTGGTATCTACGGTTCGGTTGGTTTTGAACCAATCGATCAATCCGGTTGGCAATTGGATTTTAATAATTTAAACTATGATTCATAGGGCCAATGATAGGGCGGAATGATAGATTGATCTATATCGCTCATTAACCAAGGCTCAACTTAGAGGTGGCCAACGTACCGGGGAACCGAACCGGAACCGGTCGTACCCAAACTGGTGGGTACGGGGCGGTTCCGGGTTTTTAGAGAAATTGGAACCGGAACCGGAAAAACCGGTTCCACCCTTAAACTGGTCAAACCCGAACCGGAACCGGCAAAGAACCGGTTCTTGACTTTGTTGACAGGAACCGTTTAGAACCGGAACCAGTTCCAGAAAA
Source organism: Mikania micrantha (assembly GCA_009363875.1). Taxonomy (NCBI): domain Eukaryota; kingdom Viridiplantae; phylum Streptophyta; class Magnoliopsida; order Asterales; family Asteraceae; genus Mikania; species Mikania micrantha. Next base: position 47,553,443 of record CM018689.1, on the reverse strand, counting down.
AAACCCGGTTTGGCCACCTCTAGCTCAACTGAACTTAATGTTGATAGTTGAAGATGAATTAAAACACATCATTCTTCATAAATCAAAAGTTAAAACACCCTATGGGTTGACACCTATTCTCCATAAATCATGTGTTGAAAGTTGAAACACCTAACTATATGTATTTGAAGTAATATTTCAACCAGTTAGCATTTTTAATAAAAAAAAAAAATACTATACTATGGTGTTCTAACTAACAGTGTCATACTTTGATTAATTAGAACACCTAGCTTTAAGCATCGGACTTGGTTTGGTTCATTGTTATGCTTTTACATAGGATAAAACACAACTTGTTCACCGTTGCGTTTGCGTTTCCATTTAACTATATATCGTTTTTATGACTATATATGTTTTAGCATTTTATATGTATGACATGTTTTTTTTATGTACGTTTTGATATATATGATTATGTCAGTTTTTTGATGACAGGATAGCTAAACATAGCGCACCTGTGGTTGAACCCACTAGTTAGATAATTTCATTCTTTCATTCATTCTTTATTTTCAACAAAATACAACAATAACAAATGAGTATCTTAAGTTCAACCTTTATTATGTATCTTAAAATAAATTAAGGAAATAATAAATTTGGGTTCTTGGCTTTGGACGAATTGGTTTCATGTTACGTCAATTCGAACTTGCTCGATCTGTTCAATTGCAATCTTATAATGCAATTGCATTCTCTAATCCAATTGCTGTTTTTGTTTATGTATTCCTCATTTATCCACTAGGTTAGTCTTGTAGGTTCTTTGATCATTTCATATGATGGGAGTTGCCATTGTATTGGGTGCTGCTTTGCTATGCGCTATTCATGGTGCTAGCATAGAAAGTACTTTATTTGAAGTTGGTGATAGCGCAAATACATTATGTGCTTATAGTTGGGTCTCAAATTTTAAATATTTTCATTTTTTGCTACAAACAGTTTTTCTAACTTTTTTTTAAATATTTCAATTTTATGTTTTTCGTTTGTTAATGTTATGTTTATTTTTACATTGGAGTTTGTATTAAGATTTTTCAAATATTGCTTTTACAACGAAGTACGTTCTTAGTTTTTATAGTTGAGTAATGGTAACATTTATGACAGAGTACGATTTTTAACGGATTATGCTCTATTTTTTTTAAGATGGAGTGACGTTCGTTTTCATATGTTTTTTTATTTGTATTTTGATTTTCATGATCATGCTCCTCATAATGGCTCAATTTTGAGGTTGCGCTGACATAAATTATTTGTGTTTTTCTATGTTGTTCTGGATTTTTAAAATATGTTGGTGTTGATGCTTCGGAGTTTTAAATCAAAATGACAATTTTTCGACAGAAAACTTGCGGTTTTAATTTTAGTCACAAAAGTTTGAGTATTTCTTGCAACAGTTTTAATCAAAATGAGTATCCTAATTTTAAACGTAAGAATTTCTTGCAACATTTTTTTTTCAATTTTATGTTTTACTTTTATTATTGGAATGTCTATCGTTGAATATTTGTTTTTATTCAGGCTTTTTGATGCTTACTTTTACAATAGGGTATGCTTTTGGGTTTATAACGAAGTGACGGTCGTTTTTGCGATGAAATACTAATTTTATGTTGAGTAGACCCTCATGTTTTACAATAAAGTAACATTCACTTTTACGATGGAGTAAGTGTTAGCAGGGGCGGCCCGGGGGAGGGGCAAACCCGACCCCCGTCCCGGGCCCATTTTTTTAGGGGGCACAATTTTTTTTGACCTATGCGTGTATACAGAGATTCATTTAAACGAGAACCAACAAGTTATAGATAACGAAAATGAACTATTTATAAAAGCACGGTTTAATATTTACAAAAAGTAATTCCCTATAAAACATAGGAAGTTATTTTTATGTCATTTAAATCAGTGGTGTTCATTAATTTGATTTAACCGGATTTCATTCTATCCGAAAAACCGAACCAAAGTCGGGAAGTGGTTCTGTTCAATTTTGGTAAATACCAAACAGACCAAATAAACTGATTAAAAACCAAATAAACCGGTTACAAACCGAATTCAACCAAATAAACCTGTCAAAAACCGAATAAATCGAATTTTATCTTATATAATGTTTATAAAATAATAATTTTAAATGCGAATTAGGTTTATTCGGTTAACTAAATAAACCGAACAAACCAAATTCAAACTAAAGTGGAACCGATAACCGAACCGAAAACCGAAATTCAGAATTTGGATACGATTAGGAACCTAATTTGGAACTCGGATATGGTTGGAAACCGAACCAAAAACCAAATTCAAAATTCGTTTTTTTAGTTACAAAAAAGGTTTGGTTTTCGATTTTTTTAAACACCTATGTTTTAATATTTGTATTCGCTAGGGCATTTTTTTCCCGGCCCGGGCACCTCAATTCATAGGGCCGCCCCTGAGTGTTAGGATTTTACGTTAAAATGACAACCGTTACGATGTGTTTTGTAATTTCATTTTAATACTCAGAATCGTGCTGTCACAGATGACCTAGGTTTGAGGATATGTCTATCCAATAGTTTTTGTTTTTTTGTATTTTTTATCATTGTTTTGGCTTTTTTTTTGAAAGTGAAACTATTGTTATAACCTAGGCTTAAAATCTGTTTTTTTTTTGTATGTGTTAGTGTTTTATATGATAGTAATAACTGTTGCGACATGTTTTGACGTTCATGCTTTGATATTTGAATTTGTGACATGTAACAAGAAAAATTTAGTTACCAAATATAACATAACACAACTTGAAATGAAGAGTATCCTATTTTGTCACCTTTTGATTTTTTTCTTTCTTTCATATTTAGCACTTTTTTTGTTTTATTTTTTAATACTTTTTTTAGTTAGTGTGCTTGACACTCATTTTTATGATAAAATAGTTTTAGATTTACAATTGTATTATAGACGCTTTTACAATAAAGTACTTATTTGATGTATAACTCTTCTAGGAGTAAAATTTCAAGTTTTAGACTATCCACAGCGGTCACCCTACTGAAAACCCTTCCCCACCAAAATTTCCTGCCACGTCATCACCCCACTGAAATCCTTTAACACCCACAATGGTCATCCCACTGAAAACTCTTCCCCACTATTCCACATCAACCACTAAAACACCCCACAATGGGTCCCATTTTAAAAAATGGACCAATAGGAGGAGAGGAGCTCCACGGGGAGCGGGAGCCGTGGAGGGGCTCTTGTGGTTGCCGCTGGGGGAGGGTAGCGGTGTTCCCGCTGACCCCGCCCAAAAAAATCTTCCCCGCTGGTTGAGCGGCTCCTCCGCTGCGGGTGGTCTTACAACAGAGTAAAGAAAGTTTTGACGTATTTTTTTATTAGCATTTATTTAGGAGGACACACTCTTGCAACACATTACTAACATTATTTTTGTCGTTGCATTTGCATGTGTGTCTCAATTTAAGTTTTCTTTTTAAATATTTAGTCATTGCATTTGGAGTGAGTAATGCAAGACCAACCTTCATCTTCATCAAATCTACTAACTGGATTAAACATTTATTGACGTTATATACAGTAAATTTTGACAAAATTTACGAACTCTTAAATTGTTAGTTACGTATGATTCCACCAGCTAATTTATCGAGTCCGCTGGTCGCACCAGCAGATTACCAGATGATTTGATTCTCCTGAGTGAAGTTCTAATTGTTCAACCAGATGGTTTGGTTCTCTTTAGTCTCTGGTGAATTCATATCTTCATTTCAGGAAGAATTCCAAACATATATTGTTTTAAACAGGTGATGAAACAACCTAAAATCTCAATCAGCAATTTAAATTTCCTCAGATTGATTAATTTCGAAAATCGACGATCAAAATCTGCTACATTTGAAGTTTCGCAAATTCTTCACATCAAAATATTTGATATGAAGAAACACATACATAGAATGTTTGCATAATTCATATTCTTACGAGTTTTACCGCTTTAACCACAGGATTATCCCTCGCAATCGCCTCACGACCAGCGGTTTTGTAATCGTAACTGCAATCGTGTTGGTCGGAGTACCGGTGCTCCGCGCAGAACAGATCACCACACCGGCACCGGATACCAGTCAAACCTACCTTTTTCCGGCAACCGGAGCATCGACTCACCTCCTTTCTCACTACTGCAGGTTCGTTCCTTTTTGTATCCTTTAATTCTTGAGCTAACACATCAACCGTCTGATCTAACACCAGATCTACCGATACGTCGCGACGAGACGGCGTTCGCAACGAGCTAGATCTGGGACGAGTGCGGTGCGACGTCGTTGATACGGCGGTTGTGGTGGCGTTGAAGCAGTTTTGACACATATTGTTGGTGGCCGGGTTTCCGATGACACCGCAGTTGTTGACGCAGAGAGTGAGGGTTTCCGGCACCGGCTTGAATTCCGTTTCTTCTTTTTCCCTCCTCTGAGCCATTTGCTCCGATCAAAATCAGAGGACGAAAATGAAAATAACAACAAATACAAACCTTATAGAAGAAAACCTATAAAATTATAAAAAATTGTGACAATAATCAACAAGATATTGGCGTGCAAGAAACGAATAATTAGGATTTGTTTGAATAATTTTATTTCTAACACATGACAATACTTTAAACTAAATTAATATATACCTAACTTTGTGGACAATTGGGCGTATTTTTGTATAGCATCTTGTCTGTCTTATTATTATTATTTTATTTTATTTTTTATTTTTTTTATTATTATTTTTTAATCTGTCTCTTTAACCTAAACAAGAGAAATAAGTTGTATTTGAACTAGGAAGTTAAAGCCTACCTTTTTCGCAAGGGTTAAATTTTGAACATGGAAGCATTGAAGCACGAATAAAAAAGATGGAAGGGTTGTCTTGTACCTGCTTTGTTTGGCTTGGATGAAAAATTATATTGAAATAAAAATAAATTTAAAACTTAAGAAAATATTACATTTTAAAAGTTAGAAAAATAAAATATTATATTTGGCTTAGTTTGAATTTTAACAAAATTTATATTACAACAAACTAACGGTTTTGGCACACAAACCTAACAATTCTAACGGTTTTAGCCCTCAAACCTAGCTGTAAACGAACTGAACGTTCAACAAACAATTCGTGAACCGTTCAGCGGTTTCAATTTCGTTCGTTTAGTTAAATGAATGAACATGAACAAAGGTCGTGTTTGTTCATAATTGGATTCATGGGACAGGAGAAGGCTTTGAGAATTGGAGGATTTTTGATTGAGTGGAAAAAGAAAGATTTTTTTGTCTACCTTACTTTCTTATTAAGTTTGATTATTAAGTTTGATTTAGCGGATTCTAAAGATATAACTTTGAGAGATAAACAACGAGAACTAAAAGTTCCAAACCAAAATTCGTGAACATTTGGTAACATGATCGTTTACGTTCGGTTAAGTTCATTTATTATATTTATTCATTAAATGTGCTGTATATTTTTAATTTTTAGTTTAATAGCATAATATTTAAGTTATTTTTAGTTTAATAATATAATATTTTATTTTATATATTTATAAATGATTATCTCCAATGCTCGAAATTAAGAATGTTGATTTATATTGTTTAAATAATATGTGTTAGTTAGCGTTCGTGAATAAGTTAAAAATTAAACGAATGAACACGAACAAAGGCTCGTTCGCGTTCGTTTATAGAAACCTAACTATGGTTGAAGGCCAAAATTGTTAATTGTCTAAAACACAAGAACTTATTTGATAAATGATTATATTTTATTAAAATATAAAAAACACTTAATACAAGATAGGCAAAAACTGTAATTTACGCTAAATATAATAGGATGTAAGTTTTCATGAATATTTATAATTTATCTATCTACTTGTGTAAATATCATGACTTTTTTATAAACACTTTCTAATATCATTATACTTCAAAATATATATTTAATAACTAGGGTTATGTCTTGATAAATTTCTTCTTATTAAAGACTTAACTAGATGATATGGTATGAAATTATGGTGTAGTGTGAACTTTAAATCATTCAAATCCCATACAGCATAAAATCTTAGTCACGAATTTAATGAATTTAATCTTTCCTATACTTTTTCTTTATAATCAGCAATCTACTTGAAAGGCACTTTTCATTGCCACTAATGACTCTTTGTTGTCATGATGACATGGACCCAACTTTCAAACACGTATTTTTTTAAGGGGTAATATCATATATCCTCTTATTAAACATCAAAATTACATATATCCCCAATGTTAAACTAAAATTACAATATCCCCATATTCCAAAATTGTCCCTTAATAATGAGAAACATGTAAATTGTTTTTAGTTGGTTCGTTAAGGGTAAAATAGGAAATACATAATTTGTTTTTTAATGAAATAGATAAATATGTAATATATTTGGTTTAAAAAGGGGAAATATGTAATTTAGTTTTATGATTGAGTAAATATGTAATAAATGTTTTATCAAGGGGATATATGTAATTGACCCTTTTTTTAATATCTCTTAAATTTTAACATTATCACGAGTTTAAAACAAACATGGCATCCGCTTATCAGATGAAACTCATGATTATTAAACCCCAACTCGTATCAAAACTTAACATATCATAGGTTATTTATTTTAAAAATATAATATCATGTTGAAATTGTCAGCAATTTATATTTATAAAATTTTAAAGTGTTTTTTAATTATTTGATAAACGAATACAAACAAGAATTTTCGTTCAATTATGTGTTTGTAAACCGTTCTAATACAATTTCAATGATAAACAAACGAACACAAATAAAAGTTTATTTGGTTAGTTTATAGTCTTACTTTGAAAGTAATATTGTAGTTCATTATTTTATTTAAACCTATACATATGAATAGGAGTATAAACGAGCCGAGCTAAACCTAAGCTTCTGTTATGACTTAAGAAAGTTCATGCTTGAGCTTGGCTTGTTTAAGTTTTAAAACTTAAACTCATGCTCGGCTCGTTAGAAAATTTGCTAGTTTGAATTTGGTTTGTTAAGTATTTAGTTAATTAATTAATTTTAAATACATCTATAACTATATTTGTCATATATAACATAACATATGCAATTTTTTATTTTATTTTTTCATAATTTTTAACAAATCAATTTTGGCTTAAAGAGATCATGTTTTGAAAAATATCAATTTAATTTAAATCAAAACAAATTGTAATTAAACAAATAGTTCATTTAAGTAATCTTTAATAATTTTCTAGTCAAATATATTATTAATCATTTTTACCTATTTAAATCAATTCTATTCATATAGTTTTTAGATTATAATGCCAACCCAAATTATTATAAAATATTTTTCATTCTTAACCCGTTCTATAATATAACGTTACGTATTTCAACCCAAAATCAAAGAGATTGCAAGTGAGGCTTAGCAAAGTGAAGAGAGGTTTTTGCCCAATCGCATGCCAGGTTCACACGGATCAATAATCATTAATTCTCACTAGAAGTTTAATCCACCAAATCATGTATATACACTATAGTTTCATATTAACAAAAATTCAAACTAATAACAAATCAGTAATAAAAAGCCAGTAGATTGAAATAAAACCCTAATTTTTATAGAAAAACTCAAAAAATCATCTTGCAGTAAAAACAGGCTCAGAATCTGCAGTAGGCTGAGTTCTTCTGGTGTATTTAAGTAGTAAACCATCTGAAGTCAGTCCTGGAACGCTAAGATCTCTACAACAGATACAGACAAAATGGGCTTAGTACTTTAATTGACACTATAATTAGAAGTCAAATTTTATTTTCATCCAAACCATTGGACCAGTTATCCAACCAGCTCATTTGCCCAAAAAGTGTTAGAAAGCAAGATCCAGGAATTAAAAAAATAAAAAAAAAAAAAAAAACCTATTTTGGTCTGTTATTTAACCCACTTTTTGCTACCTTTAATTTAAATTTAAATATCAAAATGTTAGGAAGTTAGATCTAGTACAGGAAAAAAGAACACAAGCCCGTTTTAACCTTTTATCCAACCTGTCTATTTGCCACCTTCAATCTAAATAAATATCAAAATGTGAGGAAGCAAGATCTAGTAAAAAAAAAGCCCGTTTTGACCTGTTATCCATCCAACATGTCTATTTGACAAATTTGATTTGAGTTTAAATATCAAAATGTTGGGAAGCAAGATCTAGTAGAAAAAAGGGAATATATCATCTAAAAAAAACTCAAGCCTGTCTTGAGTCTCTTGACCCTTGATCCAACCCATCCATTAGCCATTTTAATATAAATTCAAATTCTATATGTTAGGAAGCAAGATCTAATAAAGAAAAAACAAAAAGCATACAAAGAAACATTAATAAAACCTGATGTAACAATGCAGATCCTTCCAATCCCATTTGGTCCGTTCCTGAAATAGCCTCAAAAACCGATTAGCAGGGTCTGACGGCAAAGAAGAAACACTAAAAGCATAAACCCAAGATTGAATTCCAAGTTTTTCTATCAAAACTTCCCCTTCCAACATGTCCAAATTCACCATCATTTCTCCAGGCACTTTCCTTACCCATTCCTCCATAAAACTTTCCATTTTCATTTTCCCATTTGCCAATAACACCCCTCGTGCAAAATGCACACAAACCCGTTTCTTATCCAATTCCCAAGCATTCCCATTTGTTTTACTACCATACTCTTCCAAACAATGATGTGCAATAACTCTAGAGAATCCCTCCTTCACTAAAGATTCCACCACCTTATTTTCATCAAGTGAACTTAATGACCAGTCGTTTAATATTGCATTATTTAAAAGCATGTTTAGTATTTTATCCATGTATTTATAATCAATAATTCGCCAATACCCATTAATCACTACAGCTGAAAGAGCCCTTAGAGCAGAATTTAATTCTTCATCACTAGCTTGAATCCTATTAACTAGGTCATCCCATTGATACAAACCAGAGTCATGCATCTCATGGTCATCATCATACTTGTATGGATTTTCTGAAAGAAGTGTTTTAAGTTTGTCTATTCTAGGAGCAACCTCAACTAGCTCCATGGTTCCAGGAGCTACCTTAATAACAGACGCAACTGGTGGATTTTCATCTACTGCAAATTGGTCTGATGGGGGTACTAGAAATACAGAATTTGAGGTTCCAACAAATTTAACAGCATAGGTTTTTGATTTTGTACATAGAACTGCATCTTCATTTGGCTCTCCTCTTAAGCTTACTCTGATTACACAAACATAATTAATCATTCAGTATTAAGATAATAATGATAAAGAAAGTTTAGGATAATACAAGCCATACCAAGTAGAGGTGGCAACTTTTACCCAAATAAAAAAAAAATGAGTTGGTTTCAGTAAAAAATTGTAGTATAATGGGTTGAAATGGGTAACATCATAATACGAATGGGTTGAGATGGGTAACACTTAAATACAATACAAGTCAAGATGGGTAACCTAAAAACTATGTAAATACAATGGATTAATTCAAGCATTTAAGAATGACTAATAACATATTTGATGAGAAAATCATTAAAAATTATCCTAATGGACTATTTGTTTAGTTATAACACATTTACACATTTTAACTTAAACTAAATTGATGTTTTTTAAGAACAATCCATTTAGATCCAAACTGATTTTACTTATAACCCATTCTGTCTCGCACTCATCCTGACCCGAACCCGTTCTAACCCGACCCAACCCGCCCATTTTGCCAGGCATAATACCAAGTAAATCCCACTTGTAGCATGGCTGGCTGAAGTGAGATTTAGGCAAATCTTACTTCCAGAAAATTTAGGATAGTAACTAGAGTTATTACCTTTGGTTAATGACATCAGGAAGAAGCTTTTCATCAAGCTCAAGAAGAAGCAGGTCATCATGAGGACCGAATTGAGGGTGATATAACATTGGTATTGATGAGTTAGGGGCAACTTTTAAGACTGCTTCAGCTCCATTTTTAGTTACTTCCATTTTTTGCTTATTTTGATTATCTTCAATTAAAGAAAACATAAATAATTGAAAAACCCATGGCCAACAACAATCAGAATACCAAATAAAACCAAACTATATGACAACAAAATCATAAAAATTTAGAACTAAACACAACCTGTAACATCATCTGATGCTTAAGTATCCCACGACAGTATTATGTCTAAACCATGAAGATTTGTAGTCTCCATTAAATACAAACTATTGGCTAATAGTATATGATTTTACAAGCTCCAAGAAAAGCGAAATAAAAACTTCATAAAACCAGATGAAATAACATCCTACATTAAAAAATAAAAACACCTTGAACATCTTTGAAATTTTTTTATAACAAATATAAACATCTTCTGAATCATCTTACAAAAACAACTTTTATCATGAGTAATGCGAAATGAATACAGTTAGTCTATTTCATATAAATAAAGTAAAAAAGAAAGGATCCGAGTGTGACCTGATTTCTTGATTGCGATGAACCAAAATCCTACTTTGAATTAACAGATCGAAAGTGGATGACAGAGAAGATGGGGAAGAAATTGTTGCTAGGGTTTAGGTTTGGGAAGAAAAGGCGGGAAAATGTAGCGGTGAATATACGTGGAGGGAAACACAATCTTGATTTGGGATCTGGCCAGCAAGCTTTTAAGTTTCACTTTTAGACCGTGGGGTATGTCAGATGACCCAATCATTCTATCTATGCGTCACGTAGGTACTGACCACAACTACTCATTCCACCATTTTGGTGGAAATGACCATTTATCTACTCACTTTACGTCATCATTTCTTTTTAAATTAAAATAAGATATAATTAATGTTAAATTAAAAAAATTACATAAAATTATAAAAAAAATACAAATTAATAAAAAAAATACAAATTAATAAAAAAAATTACAAATTAATAAAAAAAATACAAATTAATAAAAAAAAATTACAAATTAATAAAAAAAATTACAAATTAATAAAATTCACGATTTTTCCATAAATGTTCAATCAAATCGGCTTTGAGGTTCGCATGTGTATCCTCGTTACGAAGCATTCGACGGTTTGCTTATTTTTCCTCGTCGCTGATCTCCACATGCTCCAACAAATTCGGATCGTCTTCTTCATAAAATTCACATATGGCTCGACCGTTATCTTCGATTATCATGTTGTGTAGTATCACATATGCGTATAACGCGTTTCGGATCCGACTTGGCTTCCAAGCTCTTGCAGGGTGTTGAATCATGTGTCACTTCTGTTTTAGAACGCCGAATGCTCGTTCAATATCCTTTCTTGCCCCCTCTTGACGATTCTGGAAATAGAGTTATCTATCATCTTCAGTTTGTCGTGTTGTAAACGATTTCACGAAAGTAGCCCATTGCGGATAAATACCATCGACTAGATAATACACGTATTTGTATGTTGTGTCGTTGTAAATAAACTGCTGACCGGGTGCCATGCCGGCGACTAATCTAGAACATTTATATCATTGTTCGATCCCGATGCACCAAAGAAGACATGCCATATCCAAAGATCTTGCGACGCAACAGCTTCTAGCATAAAACTTGGTCTTGAATGATCGCCTCGTTGGAATTGACATCGTCATGCTGTAGGGCAATTGTCCCATTCCCAATGGGTGCAGTCGAGACTACCTAACATACCGGAGAAACCATGAACCTTTTCATGAAGCGTATAAATTTGCTGGACGTCATGGGAATTTGGTTTCCTCAAGTATTTCTTCGCGTAAAATCTAATTACGCCTTTACAAAATTTATAAATGCATTCTCGCCCCATTCTCTCAGACATCTGTAAATATTCATCAAATGAATCGCTGCTAGTGTCGTAGGCTAGTTGGCGTATTGCAGAAGTACATTTCTGAAGACCGGAAAACCCGATCTTACCTCTTCCGTCATACCTTTGTTGAAAATAATCATAGTTTTGTTCCAAATCATTACACACTCGTGAAAAAAGATTCCGACTCATACGAAAGCGACGCTGAAATAAATGATCGGGGTACTTCGGATTTTCTGAAAAATAATCTTCAACAAGACGTGCGTGAGCTCCAAGACGATCTCGATTAATTCGTGCTCTTCTAGTTAGAACAGGTCTTTCAACTTGTTGTCTGATGATGTCGAGAGTAAGTTGTGCGGCTTCGATTAAAAAATCTTCGCCTTCGCTAAAATCGTCATCATCCCGTAAAAACTGCATTTTTGTAAAAATACTAATTTTTTTGTTTGATTTTTTTTTTGTGTGATGTGAAAATTAAAGAGTGTGTGAAAATTAAAAAGTGTGTGATATGAAGAAAAAAATTAGTGTGTGATGGTTGTATATATAGGTTTTTTTAAAAAAAATAATAATTTTTTTAATGATTAACGGTCGAAACCATTGGGGTCCAGCGGCTTGAAAGACCGTTGCCCTACTCAGCCTTGGACCCACGCCCCTACTCACGCCCACAAGGGGGCGGTGTGCCACGCCCGGCCACGCCCCAATCACGCCCAATCCCGGGGCACACCCACCGGTCTCATCCCCTCGCCATATACCAGGACTATTTTTTTTGAATGGCCAACTAATTAACCGTCGATTACTCCGTACATGGTCCCAACACTAGTTCAGACAGATGGAACACCTAACCCACCAGCCATCAATTCCCAAGAAAACCCGACCCAAGCGTCCGCCCAAGAGCATGACGGTGAAAAGGCCGGTAAAACCGGGTGGGGTCAATGATCGAACACAAGACCTGTGTCTGTTATCATTTCTCCCATATTTATAATACACCTTTAATAATCTTTAAGATAAGATCATAAAAAAACCGTAACATACGTAAATCTAACTTTCAATAATTTAACCAAAGGTTTTAATATCAAAATTTTAGTTGAAAATAAAAAATAATAAAGAAAGCAAATGAAAATTGAAAACGAGACACCAACTAGCTAGGTCACCTATAAAGCCAGCACGACTCTTAATTAATTGTTTAGTTCAATAACATATATACCTAATTTGAGTTTATATTTGTTAAATGAGCACATTTTTTATTACATACAAGATTCCCTTTTTTTTTTCTTCCTTGTATAATTTGTTTGATTTCACTATCATATAGCTAAATCAGATGCCTGAAAAAAATTGGATTTGCTCTCCGTACACCAGGCGAAAAAAAGGAAAAAGAAACAGGAAACGGTCACTGACAAACAGGAAACGGTCACTGACAACCAGTGCACCACCGCCGGCCGTCCGTCCAAGGACCACCGCACCACCGCCGCCCGGGTAACCCTCCCCCCTCTCTCTGCGCTGCTCTCTCCTCTCTTCTCCCCGCTTCTCAGTCTTGTCTCTTTCTCTTCTTCCGAACTTCTAGCCCTAGCCCGCTTCTCCCCCCGGCCGGTCGGGAATCATTTTACCACTTCTACTTCTTCTCCACACTCATCGTCTACCCTAATACACCACTCCGACCGGTTAACAACAACAACACCTTCGTTTTTCGTTTTTCGAGTTCTGAGTTCTGCCCTCTCCCTCGCTCTATCCAGCAAACCACACCCCCCCTCTCTAGCTATTATGTTTAACCTGAAAACCCTAAACCACAAACCCCTCCGGTAGCCTACCTAGCCACCACACAGCCGCTAGACAAGGAACAAGGACTACCACAGCAACCGTCAAGAACACCACTGCCAAATGTCAATTCCATTTTCTCTTGCTATTTGTGAGTTTTGCAGGTGAACGAGAAGACACGAGAAGACAGAGACAGAAGTTTATCAACCGTCACGCCAGGCCGACCTTGGGGAAACCGCTGTGAGATTGTTCCCTTTTCTTTTTCCTTGGTCGTTACAATCTAGCCTATTTTTCTGATTGGTTTACAGTTGCCAATGTTATCTAGGGTCTTGGTTTATTGTTTGCTTGTGTGTTGCTGGATTATTTTAAATTAAAATTTGTGATATAGTTATGTGACCTTGAGCTACAGTCTGTGTGCGCGTGTTTATTAGTAGCCTCTTTGTTAGCATTATTGGCTCTTGTGGAGACTTGTATCTTTGATTTGCCAGCATAGACGGGAGTGTGCATTATGATACTTTGAGGTCATGTCCAGGGAGGAGCGGTGCGGGTAGAGGGAAAAATAGGTTGGGGGAGATTCTGCGCATAGGGTCATGGAACATCGGAACCCTTACTGGAAGAGTTTTGGAGCTCGTGGATGCACTTAGAAGACACAAAGTTAGAGTTGCATGTCTGCAGGAGACAAGATGGAAGGGAACCAAAGGAGCTGAATATAACGAATACAAGTTGTGGCACTCAGGATCCAATGGATTAAAGAATGGAGTGGGATTCTTAGTTAGTAGAGAACTTCAAAACCAGGTGGTGGAAGTGAGAAGATATAATGACCGGATCATGGTGCTAAGGATGGTGATAGGGGAGGAGGCGATAGCAGTAGTGAGTTCCTATGAACCACATGTCGGGTTGGGAGAGAATGAAAGGAGGGAGTTTTGGGATTGCATGGATGAAGTTATAAGAAACATCCTAAGAGATGAGAAAGTTTGCATAGGAGGAGACTTCAATGGCCACATTGGAAAGGAGGAAGACGGGTTCCCAATGACCCATGGGGGTTTCGGTTTCGGATCACGGAACGAGAGTGGGGCCACACTTTTGGAGTTTGCGGTGGCTCATGATCTAGGCATCATAAACTCCTTTTTTAAGAAGAGAGATTCACATTTGATCACGTTCAGCAGTTGAGGACGGGACACTCAGATTGACTACCTCATGATGAGACGATCGGATCGTGGCAGGTGGTGGGACTGTAAGGTATTTCCTGGAGAGACAGTGGTGACGCAACATAAACTCTTGGCAGTGGATATTATTATGCGTAAGAGGCTTGTAGATGGGAAAAAGAAGAACCCTCAGTTAAAGTGGGGCGCCCTAAAGGGAGAAAAGATAACGTTGTTCAGCAACAAGGTACTCGAAGAGAGACAGACCAGTATATGCGAGGACGCAAATCTATTGTGGGATGAGATGGCAGAAAAGGTGACCAAGGCAGCAAATGAGACACTTGGGATAACAACAGGTAACAAAATTGAACAGAGGGAGTCTTGGTGGTGGAACGACGAGGTGCAGATAAAGGTTAGAGAAAAGCAACAGAAGTTCAGAAAGTTTGCCACATGTACAGAAAACGTCGAGAGGGCACGACTGAAGACGAGGTACAAAGAAGTGAAACGGGAGGCAAAGAAGATAGTTTCAGAAGCTAAAACCAAGGCTTACATAGAGATGTATAAACGCCTTGAAACTAAAGAGGGGGATCACGCAATGTTCAAGATTGCAAAGGTTAGGGAGCGAAGAGGCAGGACCTGGGAGTAGTGAAGTTTATAAAGGGAGAGGATGGACGCGTGTTGGTAAAGGAAGGTGAAATTAAAGATAGGTGGCATACATACTTCCATGATCTTTTCAACAAGAGCAACTATCAAGAAGAAGAGGGAGAGAACACCACGAACACAGGAACATTTCGGAACAACTGCTATTGTAGACGGGTCACCAAAGAAAAGGTTCTTACAGCTCTCAAGAAGATGAGAAGGAGGAAAGCGGTGGGACCCGATGATATCCCCATTGAGGTATGGAAATGGTTGGGGGATGAAGGTCTGAAGTGGTTGACAATGTTGTTCAACACTATACTCAAAACAGGTAACATGCCAAACCAGTGAAGAAGGAGTATTCTAATCCCTATATATAAGAACAAGGGAGACGCCCAAGGTTGCGAAAACTATAGGGGGATAAAGCTGTTGAGCCACACTATGAAACTCTGGGAAAGGGTAATCGAGACAAGATTGCGAAGAGAAACCCAAGTTACGGTAAATCAATTTGGATTTATGCCAGGAAGATCGACAACGGAGGCAATTCACATTCTACGGAGACTTATGGAAAAATACAGAGAGAAGAGGAAGGACTTGCATATGGTATTCATCGATCTTGAGAAGGCGTATGACAGCGTATCACGGAAGGTGATGTGGGATGCCTTGGAGAGTAGAGGTATTCCTCAGAGGTACATTGTGACAACCGGAAAATTTTTACCTTTCAAACACTGTTGCTTCTCAAATACTACCAACAACAACCAAATTTCGGGACGAAATTTCTTTCAACAAGGGGATGATGTGACACCCGGCAATTTCAGGTAAATTGCAACGCTTATATTCTTTACACTTCACATTCATACTTGTTGTATTTCATTTAATTATGTTTAATTAGATGAGTTGAACACACACAACTGCGAAACGATAGTTCGAGGAACTATCGAATCGTACATTGCACATTGGTTTTAGAAACCAAGTGTGGCAACCACAACACTTACACAAAACAATAATTCGGGGAATTATTAAATTGTGCATCACACGTTGATTGGATTAATCAAGCGTGCAAACACTTCGTTAGATACGAACACAAACTATCGAAGATAATTCGAGGAAATTATCGAAACACACACACGAGTCTCACGAACGTTGGTGATCAAACTTGTATGTTACCACATGACTATGTGCTAAACATGTATTAGATGTTTAAGATAAACATTAGGAATCGAGTACGAGCGAAACCGTATCAACGAAATTGAAAAAAACATGGAAATGGACTCATCGCGGTACGCGATGGTCCCTCGGCGAGAGGCTTCGCGGTACGCGAAGAAAAGCGGGAGTCGAGACTCCCGAATCCTATCGCGGTACGCGGCAAACAATTTTGATCGGCCTCCGCGGTACGCGAAGGCCATGCAGATCATATTTTCTTTATAATCAACCCCATATCATTTCAGTCGGATTCCTTCACCATCTACACCGATTTCTCTCGTATTCCAGCGACTGAACCCTCCTAAATCAGCCCTTGAACCTTTGATAAACACTCCCTAAGCCACATCCTTGTATCCTTGGAGTGATTTGGAGGCATTGGAGCATCAAAGGAGTCCTTGAAGGCTATCAACAAGTTGAGGAATCATCTCCAACCATTTCCAGAGTGTATTACTCCTGCTACAACTCGAATCTACACATCTAAGGTAGTTTTAAATGATTGTCTAGCATTAGATCATACATGCAATGGGTTATAACCCACATGCAACTCCATTCGGTTACCGTGCTTGAAATTGTTGGTGATTTGATGAGTATTGTCATAGATTTACTGATATTATAGTCTAGAAATGATTGGATTCGAGTTTGGTTAAGTTAGAATCGATTTGATGATGTTTTGGTGCACTTGCCATAAAAGGAAACTTTTATGTTGCAAGTCTTGGATTGGTGATGATCTAGACATGTTAGACATGTCTAGATATCGTTAAATGTGTATTGAAGTGTTTAGAAACACGTTGGGATATTTGATTTTGTCAAAAACTTGATTTTATAGAAACTTACTAAAAATGGAAACTTTTAGAAATCAAAAGAGGGCTTTTGATGTTTTAAAGTGTTTTGATAAACTTGGGATATTGAAATATGTTTAGAAATGATTTCTAAGCATATCGGAAACCTTGATTTGCGAAAACGAGTTTTAAACGGATACTTTCCAAATAAGGAAACTTTATTTGGGCAAAACGGCATAAATAGTGATTTATGCACAAACGACGTGTTTTAAGAGTTTAAACGTGTTTTATAAACATATTGGAAGTCATTAGTTTTATAAAATGGAATTTCATAACCACACTTTCCTAAATGGGAAACTTGCTAAAAATGGTAACCTATGACTCTAGTCACATAAGTTACCATTTTTAGCAAGTTTCCCATTTAGGAAAGTGTGGTTATGAAATTCCATGAATCCCTTGTTCATTAACAACATGTCCCAAGAATTGGACTTCTCGAATCCAGAAGTCGCATTTTGAGAGTTTAGCGTACAGCTTCTCTTTCCGTAGCAGTTCAAGAGCCAATTGAAGGTGCTCTTTGTGTTCCTCTTGGGTTTTGGAGTAGATGAGAATATCATCTATAAAGACAATGATAAATTTGTCGAGGTAGGGTTTGCATACTCTATTCATGAGATCCATGAATACTGCGGGTGCGTTTGTCAGCCCAAACGGCATAACCAAGAACTCATAATGGCCATACCGAGTGCGAAAAGCAGTCTTGGGTATATCTTTCTCCTGAATCCTCAACTGATGGTACCCAGATCGCAGATCGATCTTGGAGTAGTAACTCGATCCTTGCAGTTGATCGAATAGATCGTCGATACGAGGTAAAGGGTAACGGTTCTTGATTGTCACTTTGTTCAATTCCCGATAGTCAATGCACATTCGAAACGTGCCATCCTTTTTCTTTACGAATAAGACCGGAGCTCCCCAGGGTGAGAAGCTTGGTCTAATAAAACCCTTGTCCAACAGCTCTTGCAGTTGATTGGACAGTTCCTGTGTCACACCCTGGTCGTTGCGGAAGCGTACGGTGTGACTTCAAGGTTTCACAGTCATGATTTACAACAAAAGACATACATATTTCTATGTTACAGTACAATAACACAACGACATTAGCCACAAGCCTAATGTCATAACACTTTTATCAGAGTTTCACACATATATATGTATTGCTATTACACATATATACTATGCGTTATATCACACAGTTGAGTCTATCACTAATAGACTCTGCTATACGACTCCCAAGCTTGAGCTCACAGCTCCACCCCCTGTATCACTACATTCCCTGTATCATTTGGCATCTGAGAAAACATGATTTAAAAAAAACAATCAGCATATCGCTGGTGAGTTCACAAGTTTATCTGTTTAAGAAAACTATCAAAATGTATACAATGTATCTAAATCAGTCAAATGTTCGCATAAAATAGTTCAATAATTTTAGTGTTCCAAACTGGGTGTAAAACATTGGTATCCAGTGCTAACATTGTCCTTTCCAACAATGTCGTGTCCTGTCTCAGACCAACGTCCAATTATAACTCCAGGGCTCCCATAACCGAGCTGACGTGTTCATGCCCCTTGTTCCAATGTCCTTGTCGCAAGACATTGTGTGTTTTCCCATTATCGAGCGCCCGCTCGACATCCAGTCGTGGTTTTAGCTACGAACCACGGGCGAGGATTGTCAATCACAAATAGATCTATTCTCGATAATCACGCCCCCCCACGGTTAACGGTTACAGAATAGGGGACTTAGCGACAAATGTTCAACCCGAGAAATAATGACATATTTGGTCGTGTTCCCCCACTGTCACGTGTTTCAACCAAATGCTTTACAACGCTTTCGTTTTCATGTCTCGTAAAATGTTTCAAAAGTATTACAGTATTTCACTTTATACAAACAGGTTTTTCGTGTTTCACAAAAATATAGCGAAAGCGTTTCGGAGTGGTATCATGTATCACACAATGCATCAAACGTGTTCAATGTTCCACCTGAACAAATCAGGTATCATGTTCCACAAAATGTATCAACACGTTTCAAAGTTTCACCTGATCAAATTATGTTTCATGTTTCACAAAATGTTTCAAAACTGTTCTCACAACTTCAGAATAAACAAGATGTTTCAAATGCATTTTTATGTTTTCTCATTCCCCGAGTTCAAAGCCAAAATACATAAAAGGGGATTCGTGAACTCACCTGTGTTATTTCAAATCACTAACAAAGCACAACGTGAGCCACTAGTTCTTGCGCTCAAAACCTGTATATCATTAAAGTTCTATAAGTTACTTGAGCCTAATCTGACTCTCAGAACTATCCTTAATTCAACATCTCATCACATGTGTTAACTGAGAACCTGTAATGATCTAGGTACTCATTAAGAGTTTTATGACTTGTTGGTGTAATCAGGACATTCCCAGATTAACCATATTAGTGTTGTTGTTGATTATATCACTAAAACAGTTTCTCAATGAATTCCAGGTTTAGGAACAGTTAATCCTTATCAGTGATCATTCCAGAGAATGATCAGAACCATCACAACCATTGTTATGATCAAATGGTTAAAACCATTGTGATCTGTGATATGGTTTCATGATAATCGGACATTATAACGGCTCAAAACAAAGATTTCACCGTTAACCTGTCGAGTTCTTGATTTCTAACTATTCCTAGCCATCATCTAGGCAATAATCAACAACAATAACCATGATATCACTGTTAAAATCTAGATCTAATTCATATATTATCAAACTAATAGAAGAGATCGAATCGTTACCCTTTAGAACGGATTTCTCGGATGAAAACGATGATCAGGACTTGTAGAAACGTTCCCTAACTTGATCCGGATGTTTGGATGGCTTCAAAACTGAGATTTGGGGGTTAAAATTCGATCTGGAGCGTTGGAAAGTCGAAAATATCGACTAAAATGAGTTCTGATCAAGAAAAGCAGATTTTTATGCGTACTGCTTCCGTCGCGTACCGTGAAGGATTTAAAAAGGTTCCTTCGCGTACCTCCACCGCCTTAGTTAGTTTTCAATTTTGTTTTCGCGATTCCGGGAGCATACGAACTCCGTTTTACGCGCCGTTTTCGCCCACGTTCACGATTTTTCGAGCTCTTTCCAATTATTATAATTTCAAGACCTGAAAAGTTCAAAATATATGATCTCTTATTTAACGCTATATTCGAATCAGTGTATCTTAAAATCGGAGCCTCGTTTCGAAATTTCGCTTACACTCATTTTCTTTATTTTTGAGTTATGATTCTAACCTGGAATTTGTGAATTGTCACAGTCTCCCCCCGTTAATAGAATTTCGTCCCGAAATTCAGTTTGTTCATCTCAATACTGAAGTGTCACCAAACAAATGGGGGTATTTAAGTTTCATCTGATCTTCGCGTTCCCAGGTAAATTCTGGTCCTCGCCTTGAGTTCCAACGGACCTTTACTATTGGAATGCGACTTTGTTTCAACTGTTTTACTTCCCGATCCATGATTTCCACCGGTTCCTCTATGAAATGTAATTGATCATCGATTTGAATTTCTTCCAACGGTATCACAAGCGTTTCATCTGACAGACACTTCTTGAGATTCGATACATGAAATGTGTCGTGCACCCCACTAAGTTCTGATGGTAGTTTGAGTTTGTATGCAACAGGTCCAACCTTTGCGATAATTTCAAATGGCCCTATGTATCGAGGGTTCAATTTGCCACGTTTTCCGAATCTTACAACTCCTTTCCAAGGTGAGATCTTTAACATGATGCGGTCTCCAACTTGGAAAGACAATGGTTTACGTCTCACATCAGCATAGCTTTTCTGACGATCTTGTGCGGCTCGCAGTCTGTCTCGAATTTTGAAGATTTTATCTGTCGTTTCCTGAATGATTTCTGGACCTGTGAGTTGACTTTCACCAACCTCGATCCAACATAAAGGTGATCGGCATTTACGACCGTATAACGCTTCAAATGGGGCTGCCTTGATGCTCGTGTGATAACTATTATTGTATGAGAATTCAATCAAAGGCAAGTGTGTATCCCAACTGCCTCCAAAATCAATTACACATGCTCGAAGCATGTCTTCCAAAGTTTGGATAGTCCTTTCGCTTTGACCATCCGTTTGAGGATGATATGCTGTACTCATATCCAAACGAGTACCCAATGCATCATGTAGGGTCTTCCATATTCGTGAGGTGAATTTACTGTCTCGATCTGAGATGATAGAAGTCGGAATTCCATGACGAGAAACTACTTCCTTGATGTAAAGTCTCGTGAGTTTATCCATCTTATCAGTTTCTTTCATAGGCAAGAAATGTGCAGATTTTGTAAGACGATCAACTATTACCCAGATGGTGTCATTGCCGCTAGAAGTTCTGGGTAGTTTCGTGACAAAGTCCATTGTAATTTGATCCCACTTCCATTGTGGAATCTCTGGTTGTTGCAACAATCCTGACGGTTTTTGATACTCGGCTTTAACCCTAGAACATGTTAAACATTTGCTAACATAAAGTGCGATGTCAGCCTTCATGTTAGGCCACCAATATAGCTCCTTGAGGTCATGATACATTTTGTCGGAACCCGGATGTACAGAGTATCGAGATTTGTGAGCTTCATCCATCACTAAGCTCCTTATATTTCCAAAGTTTGGTACCCAAACTCTGTTTGCAAAGTAACAAGTTCCGTCAGTTTTGACCTCAAATTTCTTATTCAAGCACCGCAAGGATTCATTCTGCAAGTTTTCTTCCTTAAGAGCTTCAATTTGGGCATTTCGAATTTGAGTAGTAAGGCTTGTTTGAATAATCATTCCCAAAGCTCGCACTCGTAATGTCTTGGTCCGCTCTTTTCTACTCAAAGCATCTGCGACAACATTTGCCTTGCCGGGATGATAACGAATATTGCAATCATAATCATTGAGTAATTCAACCCAGCGACGTTGTCTCATATTCAAGTCTTTTTGATCGAAGATATGCTGAAGACTTTTATGGTCAGTGTAAATAGTACACTTTGTACCATAAAGGTAGTGTCTCCAGATTTTGAGTGCGAACACTACAGCTCCTAGTTCCAAATCATGCGTAGTGTAGTTCTTCTCATGTGTTTTGAGTTGCCGGGATGCGTATGCAATGACTTTGTCTTTCTGCATTAGTACACAACCCAATCCTTGATGGGATGCATCACAGTACACTATGAAATCATCTGTTCCTTCAGGTAGTGACAAAATAGGTGCACTGCACAGTTTTTGCTTTAATAATTGAAATGCTGTTTCTTGTTGGTTGCTCCATTCAAATTTCTTATTCTTTTGCGTCAATGCAGTCAATGGTAAAGCTATCTTAGAGAAACCTTCAATGAATCTTCTATAATATCCTGCTAAACCGAGAAATTGACGTACTTCCGTCGGGGTCTTGGGTGCATCCCAATTCTTGATAGCTTCAATCTTGGCAGGATCAACATGTATTCCCTTTTGATTTATTATATGCCCAAGGAATTGTACTTCTCTCATCCAAAATTCACATTTGGAAAATTTGGCATACAACTTTTCATTCCTTAGTAATTCCAAAATAAGCCTGAGGTGTTGCTCATGATCTTCTTTGGTCTTGGAATAGATAAGTATATCGTCAATGAACACAATGACAAATTTATCCAAATACGGTCTACAAACCCTATTCATAAGGTCCATAAAAACTGCCGGGGCATTTGTCAATCCAAACGGCATAACCAAAAATTCATAATGGCCATACCGAGTTCTGAAAGCAGTGATTGGAACATCTTCTTCTTTGACCCTTAACTGGTGGTATCCTGAACGTAGATCAATCTTTGAATAAAAACTGGAACCTTGCAACTGATCGAATAAATCATCTATCCTTGGTAACGGATATCGATTTTTGATCGTAAGCTTGTTCAATTCTCGGTAATCGATGCACATTCTAAAGGTTCCATCCTTCTTCTTAACGAACAAAACAGGTGCTCCCCACGGTGAGAAACTTGGTCTGATGAAACCTTTGTCCAACAACTCTTGTAGTTGGTTAGATAACTCTTGCATCTCCGATGGGGCTAGTCTGTATGGCGATCGAGCTACTGGTGCTGCACCAGGCACCAAATCAATTCGAAATTCTACTTGTCTGTTAGGTGGTAATCCAGGCAGATCTTCTGGGAATACCTCTGGATACTCTCGTACGATCGGTATATCTTCTAGTCGTCTATCTTTTGACTTCCTTTCCATGACGTGCGCTAATATAGCTTGACATCCCTTGCGTAGGTACTTATGGGCTTTCATACAGGTGATAATTTGTACCGCCTTTCCGCTCTTTTCACCCTGAATTAAGAGAGTCTCCCCACTTGGTAGTGGAATGCGGACTACCTTCTGATAACATATAATTTCTGCGTGGTTTTTGGACAACCAATCCATGCCAACAACCACATCGAAACTTCCCAGTTTCACCGATAAAAGGTCTATAGCAAAAACATAGTCCCCTAATTGTAACGTGCACCCTTGAATTTTCTCACTAGTTTCTATCAGTTTTCCGTTGGCTAATTCTATTGTGTATCTATCGTGTAATGCAGTTGGATTAGCTCCAATTAATGTGCTAAATTCAGTTGACATAAAGCTCTTATCTGCCCCAGTATCAAATAGAACCGAAGCATAATGATTATTGACAAAGAACGTACCCGTCACCAGGTTTGGATCTCGTTTGGCGTCTCCAGCTGCAATTACAAAGGCCCTACCCCGAGCATTGTTACCACCTTGATTCGCTAGCTTTGGGCAATTCCTCCTGATATGACCTACTACTCCGCATTCAAAACAACTCCAATTATTCCTGCTACTATCTGTCACCGATGTAGATACAAAGGCTCGACAATTCCTCGCTGTATGTCCACGTCCTCCACATCTGTGACACCTGAAAGGCCTACATTCACCTTCATGATGGTACTCACACTTTTCACACTTGGGAAGTTTTCCCCCATAAGATTTCTTATCAGTTGTCATAGTGGTGTTGAATTTAACGTGAGTCGGTTTCTTTTGTGGTTGATTTGGTAGGTTGCCATTCCATTTTCGTTTAGTAACAATGTTTTGCTTTTCTTCAGGTATCTTCATCCCCAGAGTTTCACGACGAACTGCCTGATCAATCAGGCGATGAGCCAACCGAATTGCACTCTGAATGGTATCTGGCTTAGAAGAAGTCACCATATCTTCAATGTTTGGAGGAAGCCCTTTCAGATACTGCTCTATTCGCTTGTATTCAGGAGTGACCATCGTTGGACAAAGTTGTGCCAGCTCATGAAATCTGGTAGTATAACTGGCAATGTCATTCCCTTGCACTTTCAGGTTATAAAATTCTTCTTCCATTTTCTGGATCTCACTTCGTGGACAATATTCATCCATCATCATTTGCTTCAGCATTAACCAGGGAATCTGATAGGCCTCATCAATGCCTAAACCTTGAACATGATTGTTCCACCATGTAAGAGCTGCTCCATTCAGAGTACAAGTGGAATACTTGACTCGGCATTCCTCAGAACAATTACTGACACGAAATACCGTTTCCATCTTTTCGCACCATCGAATCAGTGCGATAGCTCCATCGGTTCCATTAAAGATAAGAGGCTGGCAATTCAGGAAATCCTTGTAAGAACATGCCTTTGGTGCAGATCCCATGGTTCCAGCAGACGCACTACCTCCTGCAGCACCATTTCCACCCACAGCTCCACTGCCACCTCCGGCATTGTTGCCAGTAGCACCAGATCCTCCCTCTCCTATGTGTTGTTGATTTCTGTAGGTGGCCATAGCATCAGCCACTCGTCTGTTTATAAGCTGATCCATCTCTGTTGAGATAGCAGGTTGCTCAGTTTCAGGATTGCCATGTGGATTTTCTTGCGGATTTCCCTGCGGATTCCCTTGTGGATTTCGCCTCGGTCTTCCTCTTGGCATGTTTCTGAACATGCAACAAATATGTTTCGTGTTAGAGTCATATGGCTATAGATTAGGTCTTAGTCATGCAACCTAATTCGCTATAAACCAATGGCTCTGATACCAATCTGTCACACCCTGGTCGTTGCGGAAGCGTACGGTGTGACTTCAAGGTTTCACAGTCATGATTTACAACAAAAGACATACATATTTCTATGTTACAGTACAATAACACAATGACATTAGCCACAAGCCTAATGTCATAACACTTTTATCAGAGTTTCACACATATATGTATTGCTATTACACATATATACTATGCGTTATATCACACAGTTGAGTCTATCACTAATAGACTCTGCTATACGACTCCCAAGCTTGAGCTCACAGCTCCACCCCCTGTATCACTACATTCCCTGTATCATTTGGCATCTGAGAAAACATGATTTAAAAAAAACAATCAGCATATCGCTGGTGAGTTCACAAGTTTATCTGTTTAAGAAAACTATCAAAATGTATACAATGTATCTAAATCAGTCAAATGTTCGCATAAAATAGTTCAATAATTTTAGTGTTCCAAACTGGGTGTAAAACATTGGTATCCAGTGCTAACATTGTCCTTTCCAACAATGTCGTGTCCTGTCTCAGACCAACGTCCAATTATAACTCCAGGGCTCCCATAACCGAGCTGACGTGTTCATGCCCCTTGTTCCAATGTCCTTGTCGCAAGACATTGTGTGTTTTCCCATTATCGAGCGCCCGCTCGACATCCAGTCGTGGTTTTAGCTACGAACCACGGGCGAGGATTGTCAATCACAAATAGATCTATTCTCGATAATCACGCCCCCCCACGGTTAACGGTTACAGAATAGGGGACTTAGCGACAAATGTTCAACCCGAGAAATAATGACATATTTGGTCGTGTTCCCCCACTGTCACGTGTTTCAACCAAATGCTTTACAACGCTTTCGTTTTCATGTCTCGTAAAATGTTTCAAAAGTATTACAGTATTTCACTTTATACAAACAGGTTTTTCGTGTTTCACAAAAATATAGCGAAAGCGTTTCGGAGTGGTATCATGTATCACACAATGCATCAAACGTGTTCAATGTTCCACCTGAACAAATCAGGTATCATGTTCCACAAAATGTATCAACACGTTTCAAAGTTTCACCTGATCAAATTATGTTTCATGTTTCACAAAATGTTTCAAAACTGTTCTCACAACTTCAGAATAAACAAGATGTTTCAAATGCATTTTTATGTTTTCTCATTCCCCGAGTTCAAAGCCAAAATACATAAAAGGGGATTCGTGAACTCACCTGTGTTATTTCAAATCACTAACAAAGCACAACGTGAGCCACTAGTTCTTGCGCTCAAAACCTGTATATCATTAAAGTTCTATAAGTTACTTGAGCCTAATCTGACTCTCAGAACTATCCTTAATTCAACATCTCATCACATGTGTTAACTGAGAACCTGTAATGATCTAGGTACTCATTAAGAGTTTTATGACTTGTTGGTGTAATCAGGACATTCCCAGATTAACCATATTAGTGTTGTTGTTGATTATATCACTAAAACAGTTTCTCAATGAATTCCAGGTTTAGGAACAGTTAATCCTTATCAGTGATCATTCCAGAGAATGATCAGAACCATCACAACCATTGTTATGATCAAATGGTTAAAACCATTGTGATCTGTGATATGGTTTCATGATAATCGGACATTATAACGGCTCAAAACAAAGATTTCACCGTTAACCTGTCGAGTTCTTGATTTCTAACTATTCCTAGCCATCATCTAGGCAATAATCAACAACAATAACCATGATATCACTGTTAAAATCTAGATCTAATTCATATATTATCAAACTAATAGAAGAGATCGAATCGTTACCCTTTAGAACGGATTTCTCGGATGAAAACGATGATCAGGACTTGTAGAAACGTTCCCTAACTTGATCCGGATGTTTGGATGGCTTCAAAACTGAGATTTGGGGGTTAAAATTCGATCTGGAGCGTTGGAAAGTCGAAAATATCGACTAAAATGAGTTCTGATCAAGAAAAGCAGATTTTTATGCGTACTGCTTCCGTCGCGTACCGTGAAGGATTTAAAAAGGTTCCTTCGCGTACCTCCACCGCCTTAGTTAGTTTTCAATTTTGTTTTCGCGATTCCGGGAGCATACGAACTCCGTTTTACGCGCCGTTTTCGCCCACGTTCACGATTTTTCGAGCTCTTTCCAATTATTATAATTTCAAGACCTGAAAAGTTCAAAATATATGATCTCTTATTTAACGCTATATTCGAATCAGTGTATCTTAAAATCGGAGCCTCGTTTCGAAATTTCGCTTACACTCATTTTCTTTATTTTTGAGTTATGATTCTAACCTGGAATTTGTGAATTGTCACATCCTGCATCTCCGAAGGTGCAAGTCGATAAGGTGTTCGTGCGATAGGTGCTGCTCCAGGCGCAAGATCTATACGGAACTCCACTTGTCGAGGTGGTGGTAGTCCTAGTAGATCCTCAGGGAATACATCGGGATAGTCGCATACGACTGGGATATCTTCTATTCTCTTTTCCTCTTCAGCCTTGTCGGTGATAAGTGCCAGAATGGCTGTGTATCCCTTTCGTAAGCATTTGTGAGCTTTCATGCACGAGATGATGTTCAGAGGAGTGTCACTCCTTTCCCCCTTTATGTCTAGAGTCTCTCCGTCAGGGAGTGGTATGCGCACAACCTTGTCGTGGCAAATGATTTCGGCTTGGTTTTCAGATAACCAATCCATGCCCACTACGACATCAAAACTGCCTAGTGTAACGGGCATAAGGTTAATCTTAAATTTATGGCCTGCTAGCTCTAAAGTGCATTCCCTCAGAATGTGCTTAGTCACAATTAATTTACCATCAGCTAGCTCTACTGTGTATTCAACTTCTAAGGGTGTTGGGGTTATGGCAAGTACCTCACTAAAGTCTTTAGATATAAAGCTTTTCTCGGCTCCAGTATCAAACAACACAGAAGCATAATTATTATTTAAGAGATACGTACCGGTTGCAAGGTTGGGATCCCTTC
Source organism: Mikania micrantha (assembly GCA_009363875.1). NCBI lineage: Eukaryota > Viridiplantae > Streptophyta > Magnoliopsida > Asterales > Asteraceae > Mikania > Mikania micrantha. The sequence goes on along the minus strand of CM018689.1, from coordinate 47,525,265 downwards.
TGGCCTCCTTTGCCCCGATCACGAAGGCTCGTCCCTTCGGACCGTTGTTGTTCCCGTTATTGTCATTGTTCTTCAGGTGCGGGCAGTCCCTCTTGAAATGCCCTGGCTTTCCACATTCGAAGCAGCCTTTCGGCGCCTCGAGTTGTTGTTGCTGCGGCTGTGGGGTCTTTGTACGCAGCTCACCCCTGCAGTCTTTGGCGAGATGTCCCCCCTTGCCACAACGTTGGCATCGGATAGAACCGCATTGTCCCAAAACGTGGTGTAAATTGCATTTGTTGCACTTAGGATGTTTGCCTGCGTAGGATCCTGAGCCTTGGTTGGTTGGGATGGGTGGTGCGTAAGCTTGAGGTGACCCAAACTTACGTTGCTGCGGTGGTGGTTGGAGAGTGGAAGTCTTGCTCATGGTGTCATCCCATTTTCGCTTGCCCTTGTCATTGGTTGTGGTTATAGTACCACGGGGTGGCAAGAGTCCTTGTGCGACAGCTGAATCAGTGAGTTTGTGGGTTAGTCGCACGGCTTGTTGCATGGTGATGGGGTCAGCAGAGAGCACCATGCCCTGAATTTGAGGTGGCAGTCCATCAATGTACTTTTCTATATGTTTGAAGGGTGGGGTTGCCATTTCCGGGCACAAGTTTGCCAGCTCATACGATCGAGCTGTGTAAGCCTCGACCTCGGAACCAATCATCTTATGGTTCCAGAATTCTGTTTCCAGTTTCTGCACTTCGCCGCGAGGACAGTATTCGCGGTTCAACATCCTCTTAAAGTCATACCATGGTATAGCGTTGGCTGCATCGAGCCCTTGATTCTGGACATTGGCATTCCACCAAGTGAGGGCAGCTCCCTCGAATGTCCCTGCAGCGAATTTGACCCTGTCTTCGTTCCTGCAGTTGCTCATGGCGAAAGCTGATTCCGCCTTCTCAATCCAGCGTAATAGCCCAACGGCTCCCTCAGTGCCGCTGAATGAGTGAGGTTTGCAGTCCAGAAACATCTTGAACGTGCAGAGAGGTGGGTTAGGATTTGCTCCTGTGATATGCAAAGAGTAGAGTTGGGTTAAGTATCGGTTAGACGTGTTGAATTTGAAACAAGTGATTGTGATGCAAGGTGAGTATGAGTAGATTCATCACCTTGGTTCAGTGGGTTTTGGTTACGGGCAGCTTCCCGTGCAGCAAGTACCTCCTCAACTCGCTCGTTGATGAGCGCGTTCAGTTCAGCTTGAGTCAAGTTGATGTTTCCACGTCCACCTGCATTCCTGCGTCCTCCACGTCTTCCAGCCATGATCTTCATAGCGAGAATACGTGTTAGTGTTTGACTAATGACTAATGTAGTGTGTGCGATAGGTACTGTAAAGAACGTGTAGAGCTATCCGCTCTTCCCCGCCATGGGTAGTCACGTGCAGTGACGAACGTAATGCATAAAAGATGTAACGTGTGTGCAAGTACTACAATACTAAGCACTATGTGTTGTGTGGAGACTAGTGGTTATAGACTAAGTTCACTAAATGCAAACCTAATTCGCAATAACCGGAGTCTCTGATACCAATCTGTCGCACCCCGAGAAATCCCGTCCCTTCCGGGGGCGCGAACGGCGGCAGATTGTCAGGATCGCAGTCTCCGGTCACACAACATGCGAGACCTATATGTCTGATTTCGTACGTACATCCAATAATTTGGATAAAACAGTTTAGCAATATCAGAGTTGCGGAAGTGAAGTATAAATTAACAAAACAGTTTAATCATTCATAGTTGCGGAAGCGTTAAATCAAAAGGGTTTTCAAAACATCACAAGTTAAATGTTGCGGAAGCGATTAAAGTAGTTTACAATACGTAACAACCAAATGATAATAAATGTTTGATAAACTAAGACACTTAAACAGATGCATGCGACTCCGGCCTAGCATCCTATTCCTGGTGTGCGTGCCTTAGTTACCTGAGAAAACATGCGAGTAAAAAGGTCAACACAAAGGTTGGTGAGAGCACAGGTTTATCAAAAGCATTAAACATCCAATGTTTAAAGTAAGAGTTGTTATCAATGTATCATTACAATGCAGTATCGATTGATAGCTAGTCAATACAGTTATATTATATTGTGGATGGTACCGAAGCTGACAGTGGGTGCCTCCCGCCATGTCCATCACAAGACTATGGCAAAGTGTTGGTCAATTTTGCACTGTTCCGACCTCCAGTCGGGTGTAGTGGGGCTTGTCAGGCCCAAATAGTACTATTCAAGATTACCATGCTAGGCGTTATGCTATTAACGGTCCGAGGAGTATCGCGAGGACTTTTAGTTGTGATAGGGGCCCACACATATACATATAATGATAAAGCATGTCCATACATAAATGAAATGAGTTGTTTTCCAAAAACAGTTTATCATGCAATGTTTTCTCCCCCAAAGGTAGAAAAAGTAAAAAGGGGCCGTGAACTCACCTGATAGAGCAGTTCCGGTTTACAGGATGTTCGCGTCTGCGAAAGCTAGCTGTCCTGCTAGTAAGCACCTATGATCGTATAGGTGTAAGTATGTGTTTTGTAGTGCGTTGTAATCCATACAACTCCAAGTGTTGGTGTGCTCAACCGAGTGGGTGTGTGTTAACTAGTGAGACTCGACGAATCGTTGGTGACACGATTGTTGTGTTTATGTGCCTTGACGCACATAAGACACTAATATGCATCCTATGACTCTAGTCACATAAGTTACCATTTTTAGCAAGTTTCCCATTTAGGAAAGTGTGGTTATGAAATTCCATTTTATAAAACTAATGACTTCCAATATGTTTATAAAACACGTTTAAACTCTTAAAACACGTCGTTTGTGCATAAATCACTATTTATGCCGTTTTGCCCAAATAAAGTTTCCTTATTTGGAAAGTATCCGTTTAAAACTCGTTTTCGCAAATCAAGGTTTCCGATATGCTTAGAAATCATTTCTAAACATATTTCAATATCCCAAGTTTATCAAAACACTTTAAAACATCAAAAGCCCTCTTTTGATTTCTAAAAGTTTCCATTTTTAGTAAGTTTCTATAAAATCAAGTTTTTGACAAAATCAAATATCCCAACGTGTTTCTAAACACTTCAATACACATTTAACGATATCTAGACATGTCTAACATGTCTAGATCATCACCAATCCAAGACTTGCAACATAAAAGTTTCCTTTTATGGCAAGTGCACCAAAACATCATCAAATCGATTCTAACTTAACCAAACTCGAATCCAATCATTTCTAGACTATAATATCAGTAAATCTATGACAATACTCATCAAATCACCAACAATTTCAAGCACGGTAACCGAATGGAGTTGCATGTGGGTTATAACCCATTGCATGTATGATCTAATGCTAGACAATCATTTAAAACTACCTTAGATGTGTAGATTCGAGTTGTAGCAGGAGTAATACACTCTGGAAATGGTTGGAGATGATTCCTCAACTTGTTGATAGCCTTCAAGGACTCCTTTGATGCTCCAATGCCTCCAAATCACTCCAAGGATACAAGGATGTGGCTTAGGGAGTGTTTATCAAAGGTTCAAGGGCTGATTTAGGAGGGTTCAGTCGCTGGAATACGAGAGAAATCGGTGTAGATGGTGAAGGAATCCGACTGAAATGATATGGGGTTGATTATAAAGAAAATATGATCTGCATGGCCTTCGCGTACCGCGGAGGCCGATCAAAATTGTTTGCCGCGTACCGCGATAGGATTCGGGAGTCTCGACTCCCGCTTTTCTTCGCGTACCGCGAAGCCTCTCGCCGAGGGACCATCGCGTACCGCGATGAGTCCATTTCCATGTTTTTTCAATTTCGTTGATACGGTTTCGCTCGTACTCGATTCCTAATGTTTATCTTAAACATCTAATACATGTTTAGCACATAGTCATGTGGTAACATACAAGTTTGATCACCAACGTTCGTGAGACTCGTGTGTGTGTTTCGATAATTTCCTCGAATTATCTTCGATAGTTTGTGTTCGTATCTAACGAAGTGTTTGCACGCTTGATTAATCCAATCAACGTGTGATGCACAATTTAATAATTCCCCGAATTATTGTTTTGTGTAAGTGTTGTGGTTGCCACACTTGGTTTCTAAAACCAATGTGCAATGTACGATTCGATAGTTCCTCGAACTATCGTTTCGCAGTTGTGTGTGTTCAACTCATCTAATTAAACATAATTAAATGAAATACAACAAGTATGAATGTGAAGTGTAAAGAATATAAGAGTTGCAATTTACCTGAAATTGCCGGGTGTCACATACATACATGCAATCAAAGATACCTATGCAAATGCAAAACCAGTGTGAGAGCACCGGTGGGAGATACAGACTTCTTCCCAGTGGAGGTGGGACTACATCAAGGATCGGCATTAAGCCCCTTCCTTTTTGCGGTTATTTTGGATGAGCTGTCGAGGTCTATCCAGGCTCATATCCCATGGTGTATGCTTTTCGCGGATGATATTCTCTTAGTGGCAGAAACGAAAGAGGAGCTAAACGTCCGTTTAGAGGAGTGGCGGACAACTTTAGAGCAGAGAGGCTTACGCATCAGTAGGTCAAAAACTGAGTACCTACATTGCCATTTTAGCGGACCAGACGAGGACGACGAAGACGATCAACTGACTATTGGAGGCCAGGAGGTGCCAAGGACGACAAGGTTCAAATACCTAGGATCGTTTATACAAGAGGATGGTGACATTGACAGTGACGTAGTCCAAGCAGCGCCTGTCCGTAAAGTAGAGTTTCTCACGGTGGAGGGGAAGAGGGGAAGGGGTCGACCTAAGCTGACTTGGGACGAGCAGATCAGACACGATTTGACAGAGCTACATCTCTCCGAGGACATGATCTATGATAGGAGTACGTGGAGACATAGAATAAAGGTTAAGGATACATAGAGCCTTTTCTAGGTTTCTCCACATAAGGGTCGTGAGTTGTGTCTTTTGGTGTCTCTGAGATTCATGATATGAGGTTATATATGTTATATGCTCGTTTGCGGGATGAGGGTTGGGCTGTTTTGTGATATATCTTTTGGTGGTTCCGGGTTCATGATAGGAGATTACATGTGTTTTATGCTTCATTGCAGGATGGACGGTTTATAAGCGGTATCTGTATACATTATCTTGTATGCTTTGTTTGTGGGTCAGGATACCGCATGGTTGCTGGTGTGCTTGTCTGTTGAATTATATGAGTGTTGCTTACATGTTCCCGTTTAGTTTTTTTGGTGCCTCCTGTTTATATTGTATGCTACTGGATGTGGTCATATGTGGTTATGTTGTGGTGTTTCATAATGGTGTATAAAAAAAATTATTTTAGATGTGTGGGTGCGTGTGTGTATATGCAAAAAAAAAAAACTTTTGAGCCGGAGGACTCTAGCAAAGCAGCCTCTCTATTCTACTTTGTAGATAGGGGTAAGATATGTCTTTATCTTTCCTCCCCCAGACCCCACTATAAGTGGGATTTTACTGGGCATAGATGTTATTGTTGTATAGCTAAATCAGATGCTATATATAACATACGATGATTCTTTTCTATTCTACTCACATAGAATGTTAAATTTCACCATCAGATCAGATACTTATATCAGAGTGTATGTAACATGTAAATTCTTATTTTTATTTTACCTTATGTTTACAATTTTGATCCATCACTGTTTGTGAAGTTACAGTAGTCTATTAGTTATTTTAAGTTATGTTTATTAGCGTTGTCTTGTCACTTGCGTGCAGATAAACGAAGATGAACAAACTGTTCATCTTGGTTTTTTCGCAAGTGTAACACAAGCATCCTCTTCCCTGTTACCTATCACGAGCCAAATATGTATTCAAATGCTTTAATATTAAATCATGGTTGATCGTACAATGACCGACCTATACTGAAACGATCAAAAAAAATATTATTTGGAATTTGTGAGATTAAACTTGCCAGGAACCCTCTATAACTCTATAAGAGCAATACAGTTCAAACCGAAGGCCAAGTAAACAACAAACAAAGATGAGGGGCTATGAAACAACATTGTTGAGCTCATCTGCATCATGAATCCCTTGACCTTGAAACCAAGCAAAGGGCGTGTGATGCGCCAATGGCCACTGAAACAACATTGTGGGACCCCAAACCATCATCATCCTTAAGAAATTTCACTTCCATTGGAAACGGCTGTATCTCTGGCAGACCAGGAACACCTAGTTGACCATCCTTTGCGTTTCCCCACATGTACAGCTTACCTTCATCTGCATATGCCAACAAAATCAGCAAAAACCAGGGCAAGCAGTTCCTGACATGGGTAAACAAATTTTGGCTTGTCACGTTTAACCAACCTGTTTAATTAAACGGGTCGACCGGTTTAAAATTAGAAATATTAAAATAAATTTTAAAAGTTCAAATGACAACCCGTTCCTGAGCAGCTTAACCCACTTATTATAAGTTATTTATAACAGCCAATCCATCAACCTGTTTACACAAATGAGTTGCATGGTTTTAATGTGCTATCTCAGTGTCTGACATGAATAAACACATGAATTATGTTTGGGTTCATCAATCCAATCCACCAACCCGACACATTTGCAATCCCTAAAAAGTAGATTAAACAAGAAATATTCCCAATTGTAATCTTGAAACATTTTGTACACACTTGATGCTTGTAAGAAAATTTGATTTTTTTGGAAAAAAAAATGGTTAGGTTCAACCCAACCAACCCGTTTGACTGTATCCTTCTTTCTTGGTTCTTTAAGCAAATCATCTCCGGTTCTTACCAAATGCAAACAAATATAATAAAAATGAAATTTGGATATATAATGAAAAATGAATAAAAACAATCATACTTTCTTTCCAATTTTACTTGTTGCAAAGCCTAGTGACTACTTCCATTTCTCATGAATGATGTGTTAGGGATATTACACACATGAACCTGAACACACACACATGAAAGCAATAAAGAACATGAGGGTTTAATGTGGTTTGATCTAAAGTGACCTACGTGTACAAGGGTAACTAGGATATTCTTACTGAGAGGTGATAAAAACATTACAAGTACAAGATCTATATATAAGGAATGAAAACTAGAGTTAACAAAAATAAGACAAGGTGCTATTAGGGTTAGGGCGGCTACCCTTCCCCTTGTTCCCTGCAGTCTATTATGCCCAATTAAGGACCACAAACCCCACATATTTGTCAATGGTTTGTTGGAATGTAAGTCAACTGCCATGGTTTACGGTCTACGGATCAAAACCATTACAAGGTATGAGACTTGTTCCATATTAGTTGTATACTTGTATGGGCAATTGATGTGAGGTTTATAGGCCAAATGAGCTCTCTCACTTATCAGACTAAACTTTTGGGTTGAGCTCTCATGTTTGGTTTGTAACAGTGGTATTAAAGCTAGCTCAAAGTGGTGGCCTGGAAGGAGCCTGGAAGGAGCCAGTCATGACCAAAGACGACTAAGGTTGTAAACGAACCGAATGTTCAGCGAGCAGTTCGTGAACCGTTCGGCAGGAAGTTTGTTTACGTTCGTTCGTTTAATAAATGAACGAACAAGAACAAGAAATTTTATTCGTTTAGTTAAATGAACGAACATGAACAGAGGTCGTCAACGTTCGATGATGTGCTCGTTTATGTTCAATAATGTCCATTTATGTTCGTTTTTATGTTTAGTTGTTAAATATGTTTAATGTTCTTAAATTTTCTTTAATTAATGCCATAACATTTAAATTAAAAAATCTAGCAATTTGAAACGCATAAATTTGAAACATTAATTTAAAGTAATTTCAGCTACAATTATTATTTCTAACTTATGTTATGTTTTAAGAAAACTTATTTTTTGATGTTTTATATTAAGTGTTTAACTTTAAGATGATTATGTCCAATATTTCAGATTCATAATGCCGATTTTATTTTTTTAAATAATATGTGTTATTTTATGTTCCTGAGTCGCTTGTGAACAAGTTTAATTCCAAAATGAACGAATACGAACAAGATTTTCATCAGTGAACGGTTCGTGAAGAAGTTAAATTTTAAACAAATGCACCCAAACAAGGCTTGTTCATCTTCGTTTGGTTCTATTACAGACCTAACAAGGACGTTGGCCCTTAAGGAGGGTTGATTGTTACGGATTAAAACCATTGCAAGGTAGGGACTTGTCCTACATCGATTGTGTGGGCAATGGATGTGGGGATTATAGACCAAATGGGCTCTCTCAACCATCAGACTGGTCCTTTGGGTTGAATTCTCGTGTTTGGTTTGTAACACATGGTTTGAAAAATTAAACTACCTTCCCATTGCCACTTACAAAATTTTAAAGAATTGCTCCAACATCATTCTAATCCTTAGATTGTTCACTCTTTACTCTGGGCTTTGTTCAAACTAACGATGCATATCTTATGGAGTTTCATAGGGCTGTAAATGAATCGAACGTTCAGCGAACAGTTCGTGAACTGTTCGACGGGAAGTTCGTTTAGTTAAATGAACGAACATGAACAGAGGTCATGTTCGTTCATTTGTGTTCGTGAACGTTCGGTAACATGTCGTTTACGTTCGGTTAAGTTCGTTTATTATATTTATTCATTAAATGTGTTGTATATTTTTAATTTTTAGTTAAATAACATAATATTTAAGTTATTTTTGTTTAATACTATAATATTTTAATTTATATGTTTACAAATGATTATCTCCAATGCTTAAGATTATGAACGTTGATTTTTATTTTTAGATAATATGTGTTCGTTAGCGTTCGTGAACAAGCTAAATTCCTTAATGAACGAACACGAAAAATTTTTCGTTTGGATAGCGTTCGTGAACCGTTCGTGAACAAGTTAAAAGTTAAACAAACGAACACGAACAAGGGCTCGTTCGTGTTCGTTTACAGCCCTAGAGTTTCAATCAAATATTAAGGTGACTATTGATTTGTCAAGCTTCGATTTGTTATTTCCTCATTCTTGTATGATTGCATCTCTTGATATATTGATGCTTAATGTACTTAAAACTAAAAGCTGGTATTAGAATGCCCCTGTGATCTCAAGGGGTAAAGATACTTTCAAAGTAATTAATAGAGGTGCCAATTTCAACCCGCCACTAATTATGGGTTGATTTGGGTTGCCTACTTGCCTTTCTATTACAAAGGGTCAAGTGGACCTGAATAAAAATTCAGCTAAAATTTGAAATCAGTTAAATGGGTTAAAATGTCAATCAAAGATTAATATTTAAACATACAACCTTCAAACTTAATTCATTCAGATCTTACCGGTTACAGCAGCTGATGAAGATCCTCCACAAGCAATATAAACAACTTTTTCAGAAGCTAGAGACTCGATAACTGTGGGAACAGGCTGATTTTGTGTAGAAAAGTGTCCCAACTGTCCATGTCCGCCATACCCCCAGGATAATACCCGACCTTCATCTTTAAAATTATAAAACAAAATAACAACAGTGTTCCATAAGCAAAATACAGTTCAATACTTAGCTAAAATCTGATAAATTTGCATTTGTCATACCAGTTAAAGCAAGAGAATGATATCCACCACTTGCTATTTGAATAACACTAACACCCTCCAAACCAGGAATTGGTTGAGGTTTCCAACCACCCACTCGATTACCTCTTCCAAGCTCATTGTTTGAATTTGCTGCCACAAGAAAAAAAATGGTTATCTATTTTACTCATTAGTTCTTTTCTTCTCCTAGTAAATAAAATATTTTGAAAAATAAAGGAATTATTTACCTCCCCAGCTCCACAAATGGCCATCATTAGTGATAACTGTTGTAAAAAAACCACCACATGCAACAGAAACAACAGGCACTGGTAATGCTTTCACTTCGGAAGGTATACTAAGTCCGCCAGCTTCATTTGGGCCACGGTTAGGACCAAGTCCAAGTCTGCCTTCCCCTTCATCTCTTCCCCAAGTGTATAATTGACCTACATTGACCACATATAAAACAATCAAACAACATTTCAATAAAACACGCCAAATAAGAATTTTTATGTTACATATTTAATATGAGAAACTATTTAATGAATATAACAGGTTGGAAAAGGGACTCCACCAGTTTCAGTGATGGCAGCAGTATGTGTGCCACTAGTTGCAATTTGACTAATTTTCCCATCCCAAGTGCCTTCTACTTTTTTAGGAGAGAGTTCTCTAGTATAAACAGAATGGCCCAGAGCACCAAACCCACCATAGCCCCTGTAAACTTCATTATAAACCGCAAAAAAATAACATTATTTGAAGGTAGCATTTACATTCAAAGAGTCTATCTGGTGCCCAGGAAGCTTTCAGATAATCATATTTTTTGACTCCATCTAAAGGCAGAAGTTTTATATGACTACCAAGTACCAATTAGGCCTACTACATGAGCGTGCATACGATTTCTATAACACCCCATATTTCAATGTATTATGATGGGAAAATTATATTCTGTTTAATAAATGTTAAATTCCCATTTAAATTGTGTTGCAGTAAACTCAATTTGACAATTGTGATAATAGGATCAAAATGTCAATATATATATCCAAGATAGGGTCAAAAGAGTAAATACTTATGTTTTTAATCCTAAATGAACTGTACTTTGGGGCCACTTAGGTCATTTGGACAAAGTCTAATCCCTAGATAAGAAGCAAAACTTGTGTAATTGATTTACCAAAAAGAAGCAGATGAAGAAAATTTGAAAAACATGCATGGGTGTGGTTGCACTAAAGCAAAACCAAGCAATACTTGGAGGTTAGAGCAAGATATCATGATTGGATCCTAACTATAATGTATTAAACTGATTAAAAGAGATTATCTATCATTGGGTAAACTCTCCTCTCACTCAAATTCCATTCTATAGAGATCTAAATGGGTTATGAAACCTATAGCTAATTTCTAGAAATCTGTGTTATAACCATCATGATGGCTAAATAAGACACATTTTATGTGCACTGATCTTGATTGTACAAGTATTTGAATAACTATGTCATATTTGTCAAATGCACAAAACCTTGACTTCCAATTATGGGATGGGACTTTGGATTATATAACTCACTATAATACTTTGAATGAGACATGGAGGAAAAATGGTAAATTAGGAATCCAAATTTGGAGTTTTCATGGTTGTGTAAGAGCTTGCCTAAGCATAAAGTAAGCTTAGGTTGAAGCACCGTAGCTTTATGATGGTTTGCTAGTTTCTGGTTGTTCTACTCTGGTTATTTGAATTTTTAAAAATTGTTTAGGGTTTTTCAATAGATTGTGAATTCACACCGGCATAGGTTCAATGACAAACTCAGAACAGTGTTACTGATTTTGGTACACTTCTGATACAACCTTTTTGCATTGATCTGAGATCAAATACACAGAGTTAAGGAGGAAATAACTGACCATGAGAATACTTGACCAAGCGAATCAAGCGCGACGGAGTGAAGACCGCCAAGAGCAATACTCCGAACTGATTCCAAGTTAGGGTTCACAGTCGGCCGGAAAACGGAGTTCTCGTGACCAAATCCGAGACGGCCACCGTCGCCTTTGCCCCAAATCCATAATCTGCCATCAATGAGCAAAGCAGAATGGAACAATCCACAAACAATGTCGATTTCCAGTTGGTTATTTTCGTTGTTCCGATTGCGAGAAGGAGTGGAGGATGACGAGATGAAGAAAGAGTGAGGAGGAAGAAGGAGTGATGAAATCGGAGACGGATATATTTGGGATTCTTCTTTGCCGTTACCGAGTTGGCCGGAAGAGCCTCTACCCCACGCGAGTAGTTGGAGCGTTATGGCATCGTCTTCGGAGGCGGTGGTAGAGTTGTACAGGATTGGGAGTTTGGTGGTGGTGGTGAGTGTACGGCGGAGTTGACGGAGGGCCATTTCCCCGTCTGGTTTGGGTTGGGGTTTTGACCTTGTTTTGTTTCCTCGGGGTTTATTTCTCCACGGGGAGACAAGCGATACAGTCAAGCTGTGGAGCGTAGGCGCGTACCAAACGTCCGAACTGCTATTTAACTACCAAAAGAGTAACTTTGACGCACTCTCGATACTAGCTAACAGAAATACATAAAGTTTTTTTAGTGAAATATATAAATATTTAATATATTTGGTTGGTTTGAAAATGAGAAATATGTAATAAAGATTTTAGAAACGAAAAATATGTAATTGGTCTTTTTTATTAAGGTCATGTGTTATACATCACACCTCCTCACTCCACATAGGCGTCACATAATCAACCAACATCATCACCTCCTTATCACTACACATCACCTTTACATATATTATCCATCACTCTCACATCACTTCTCTATCACTTCACATCATCACCCCATTTTCCCCCATTTTCTCTCTTTCTTTTTCTTTCACTCCTGTGATGTCCCTCAAGCCTCCCTTCACGCCCCTCTGTAATGGGGGTAGGGCGCGACCAGAGCGTGACCAATCCCCTCACGCCTACCCCTTCACGCCCCTCTGTAATGGGGGTAGGCGTGGCCAGGGCGTGACCAAGCCCTATCACGTCTGGTTCACGCTGCATAACATATGGCGTAATTCTTATATGTTACAAGTTCTTAAAGATAAATCATGATATTGATGCATTCAAACTAATGAATAATAATGTTGATGGACTATTCAAACATTTTAATTTTATTATACTTTATATTATAACAATTTTTAGTTTAGAAACTTCATTTTTGTTTTGAATTTGTATGTGGTTGAACTTATGGATTTTTTATTATTTAGCTTGAAATTTATATAAATATTTTGAAAAAAAAAATTGCACTGAATTTTATTTTGAAACGAGTAAAACCAACCATGCCAAGCCTCTCGATTTTAAAACGAGCCGAGCAACAAGCACAATATTTGGCTCGATTTTGCAAATTTGAGCTTATCGAGCCGTTCGGTTTATAAATAAGCCGAGCATGATCATAGCGTTGCTCGGTTTAGGTTGTTTGTGAACCGTCCTAATTGTAACATTCATAAAAAAATTGAAAATGTCATGCTGGCTAGGTTATTTTCTTTTCAATAGTATTGGCCTATATATTAGGATATGCGACCTGTATAAGAACAAAAAAAATGTATTTTTTATGGTTTGATTATGGGTATGAGATTAAGGAATATCCGGTGGTCAATTTACCCGAAGTAATACCCGAAATAATACATGTGATAGTTTGTTAATATTTTTTAAATTTCCTTTACTAAAACATAATTTTTAAAAAAAATCATAACAAGCTGTAACTTTTATCTTATTATTTTAAATAATAAAGCATGTACCAGATTTATTATTTAAAGCTACACTATTAAAGCAATAGTGTATGACAATGTTTTTTGGGATTTATATGCCATGAGATTTATATTTTTTAGTTTATGTTTTATGTTTTTAAAATTATATATCATACAAATATACTTGAAAAATCTTAAAAAGTAGTTTTTAATAAAATAATGGGTATAGCTAATACCCGTGGGTATGTGTGCTACCCGATGGGTAATCACATAATAAATACTCGATGGTAAAAGCCCGGGTATATGACACATTTTTACAATTGAGTATGAAACTAAGATTACCAATACCCTAACTGAACCAGCCCCGTTGTCATTCCATTGTGGCCCACACTTTGATGTTTAAACTAATTCATGCGTTAAGTGGTTGAATACATGTCTAATTTTAACTTGAGAATGACAAAAACACATAATATAGGTATACATCATAACGTTATACACGTGTAATGAAAATTCATAAAACAATAGATTTTGAAAACAAAAGATTTAATTGTTTTATCTTCTAACATGTTTTTTTTAGTTAAAGTTAGCTCTCAATTATGTTTAGTTGGCTAACATTTGCTTGTTTGTTGACAAACCTTAGGTAGTTTACTCGATGAACAATAATAGAAAAATAACATGAAACCAATAAAATACATTGTGAAAGGGCTTGATAGATGGGAAATATCAATACTGGGTCTCTTGGACGAGGTTAAGACATTGAGTTATACATGGGTAAAGAACCGAGCTAGATTGGGTGAACCAAGTTGAGAGGATTTGTGTAATTTTGAATTTTAATTTAATTCAATTGGTGGTTGTATCTTTTGTTCTGTGCCTAGCAACTTGCAGGGACAGTTCTTGTTGTTATAAAATTCAGCCGTTAAAAAAAAAAAAGATGGAAAATCATATTCATACACGTGCAATAACCATTCCACAAAACAAATTGATACAATTTGGTTCTAGAGATAAAAATTAATATTCTTGGAAAAAAGATTATTGAGTCAAATCACTCAACAACCATCATTTATCAAAACAAACCCCTTATTTAGACCAAAATATAATAATTCCAAAACAAATAATTAAAAAAAAAATCAAAACTTTTCATCACCATATTTATGCAAAAAGCTCCATATGAGTAATGTATCATTGTTAACCACCACCAGACCCATACTTCTTGCCAAAGACGAGCAGCTGCAACTTGTCATAACCAGAGAGCACACCAGCACCAGCAATGGCTCGGAGAATGTTGGCACCCGCACCCTTGAACAAAGACTTGGCACCCTCGTTCTTCAAAATCTGGGTGAATGCATCCATCGAACTCTTGTACTTAACTGCTTGACCAGATGTCATCATCATTCTTCTTCTTACTGTGTCAATCGGGTACGATGCAAGTCCAGCACCATTTGTGATCGCCCAACCAAGTGCAAAACTTGCAGTGAAGCTATCCTAAAAAATGCCCCCAAACATAACCAACAATCACTAAAATACACGATATTATCGTGTCGTGTGAACAGTGACGGACCTATGAAAAATTTTCATTGGGGGCAAAAAAAATTTAGACGCGTGGGAGTATTGTTGTATTATAATTTTTTCTACTTCGTTTAAGTCAGTTTGTGACAAATGGGGTCAAGTCATGTTAAAAACACAATTAGACTAGATTTTATATGCAAAAGCATTATGAAAAACATAATATGTTTGATTTTGTATTATACGAGTTTTCATTTTTTGAAATATATCCAAAACATCGTCTATAAATTCACAAAACAAATACAACTATCGCTTAAAATCTAATCACCAATCCGATTATACAAATTTAAGTGGGCGACTGCAAAAATTATGATGGTCGGTCGGCATTTTCACATATAAATACGATCGTAAATTTTTATTTTAAGGTGGACGGCTGCCCCATACTCACAAATATGGGTACGCCACTGCTCAAGACACCAATACCCATACAAATAAATCATCAGTTGATCAGAAAAACACATAACAAATCATTCACATACACTTTTACTTTATACTTTTTTGTATGAATGCCGCCAAAAGGAGGGTCGAACACAACTACTTTCATATTTTACTTGTAATACTATATTAGTAGAAAATTCTTTCAAACCATCTCCTTTTCGTTTATCAATATTATTCTTAGGGCATGTGTTATCCAGCGTGAGGGGGGCTTGACCACCCTCCCTCACGCCCCCATCACCATAACACGCATGGGCGTGACCACCAAGTGATGGTTCAGTCGTGAGGGCTGTCACGCAGTGAAGGAGAAGAAAGGGGAGAAGAAAGAGGGAAAAATGTGGTGATCACGTAGAGTGACAGCGAAGTGATGGGGGAGTGATGGATAACATATGTAAAGATGATGTGATGTGATAAGGGGTGATGATATTGGTTGATTATGTGGCACCTGCGTGGCGTCTACGTGAAGTGAGGGGGATTGATAGACAACACATAGTCTTATTACTTTTTAGAGTGACTCAATGGAAAACCAATCAAATCATACACTTATATTCTTTTGAAATAATATAAGTTTTTATAACAATCAAAAAATAGTTCTGAAAAATTAAGAAATTTGGTAAAAGTGTTTCAGGTCAACCCTGCATAACCGATTTTCACCCTGACATAAAAAATTACCCGTTTTTAACTGTTGCGAATTTTCATGACCCCTCCATTTCACCATTAGAAAAAGGTTAATTTTTTTGAACCGTGTTTATATCTTTCTATACTACTCCAAACTAATTACACCATTACATGGGTTGGACGATACAAATCACTACTTACCTGCCAACTTCCTGTGAGAAGGACGGGCTTCAAAGAATCATATAACCCGAAGTACAAGCCACGATAGACGATAATACCAACACACGAAATGTTAAAACCGCGATAAAGCCCCGCGATACCATCAGTGGCTAGTGTCTTCTTGTAGACATCAATCAAACCGTTAAACTGTCTCCCCCCTCCTCCTTTCTTCGCAGCCTTAGCATCGTTCGCCAATCGGGTTCTCGCATAATCAAGCGAGTAAACGAAAAAGAGAGAAGATGCACCAGCAGCACCTCCAGATGCTAGATTACCTGCAAACCACATCCAGTACCCATCTACATCTTTCTTTTTATTGAAAAGCTTCTTGAAGTAATCTTTGAATGCAAAATTCAAAGCCTACATTTCACAAAACTCACAGAGTTAGTTTTTTAATAGCTAAGATTGTATTGGATAAAAATCATCACAACCTACAACCATTTATTTGAAAAATAATCCGCTTATCGTTAGTATGTGAAGAGATGCAAAAAAAACGGTTATTGCAATTGGTTATAGGTTTTTGGAAAAACGGCGATTTAGGACCGGTTTGAGGTTTCAAGAGACCAAACCGGTTAACCGGTCCAAATAACTAAAAAATCGGTTATTTGAAGGTCAACCGGTTTTGGTTATTATACGATTTCGGTTTTTGAGCTTGAAAAACCGCTTATTAACCGAACACGTTATTAGAAAAAACCCGTTACTAGCCTTTGATCGGTTAACCAGTTCGTTTACTTCAAAACCGGTTTTTGACCAGTTAACCGATTTGAGCACTTTTCAGTATGTCTCCTTAGAACACATAATCAGCTAACACCAAATTGGATTTTATTACTAATGTTGGCCTTGCATTAGAATAAAATGGGTATACAGAGACAACTGTATATAGAGACGACATTAGATTGTTTCTATATGTCAGTATATAACAACGACACGTAGTCATTGTTTAGTTCACGTGTTTCTTTAATTGTTTTAATTTATGGCGGCGACAAGTTGTCGCAACAGGTCAGACACAAAATGACAAGCTTTGACCAAAAATTTGTCGTCTATTGAATTATCTATAACGACTAAGTGTCGTCCATATAAGTAATTAATTTCATTTTCCATTTTTTTATTCTTTATTAATATGACATGTGAAGAAAATAAATTAAAAACAAAAATAAAATTCACTTACATCGATGACAAGTTACGGCGATTCTTTAGCCCTATAGCGATTAACTTATAGGGACGACTCTTTAGGCACTATATGGTGTCACTATAAGCTACAACGACGATATGAAGCATCGTTAAGGTCTATTATTGTGTTGATAGAAAAAATGAAGGTCAGAAGTATTATTGATCAAATTGTCAGTATGATTGCCTACCGGCAAACGAGTCGGTTATAGTTTGAATAATTAAAATTCAATTTTTATTTCATTAATTAACCACATAATACTAATCCAAAATCAATCAAAAGTTCATGTTTTGTTACTAGCCTGTGTCGGGAAGTAACGAAGGACATTAGCAGTGTTTCCTCGCCACAAGGACATAACACCTTCCTCTTTGATAGTTCTTGCAAAACATTCACCAACTCCTTTGTAGGGTTGAGACAACCGACCTGCCTTGATCATCTCATCCTGGTTCTGGATCAAGAGCTTAACACGTTCAATCGGGGCTGCAGCCGTTTTTGACACGGCTGCAGACACTCCGCCCATAAGGAAATCAATGGCGAACCCTGCGAACCCTTTTTCGGCTGGGGCTTCGACACAAATGGGAGATGGCTCAAGCACAAACGGAAGTTTGGTTTGTGGCTGCATCGCGTATTGAAAGGCGGGATTCGTGTAGGTTTTGTTATGAAAATGGCTATGATGTAGGTGTGGTTGTTGTGAACCATGGTCATAGGCATGGATGCTTGATTGAAGAAGACTCCCAGCAGCTAGCTTTTGGGAAACACTTGGATGATATGCTTGTTCAATCATGTCTACCCTATATTCGCACATACATAAATCGAACTATTAGAAACGAAAATATACAATTAAAAAATAATTAAAAACATTGTTTTAGCCATTTTACACATACATATTTATCTATTAAATAATAGGTTAAATCACGTGTCTAACACGGGTTAATGACTAAATATTATATACTTTATAAGAAAATGTGTTCTTAATTAAAATTATTTTTTAACAAAACTTATTTTTTTATAAAACTTTCATTTTTATAAAAGTAAATATTTTGAATATTTGTTTATTTTCTAAAACTTTAATTTTTAGAAAAAAAATCATATTTTGTAAACTTTTTTAAGCATGTTTTTAATTCATCAAAAATAAAATAGAACTTATAATCATTTACTATTAGATAGAATTAATTGAAAATATAAAAAACTGACATATGACAATAATTGTTTAAAAAAACGACACATAACAACAGTAGTTTAAAAATTGACATGTAGCAAAAAAATGTTTGTTTATTATAATAATAATAAAAAAATAAAATCATCACACTTGATTTAAGGGGAAATTCTCAAAATAATCATTTGATCAAATATTTTTCCCATTTTTCTATTTAAAAGTCAAATGTTCATCACTTTATGTACGCCGATATCCGTAATTATATAGGCGTCCACCCACAAAACCAACCAAACAAATCTTGTCACGTGTCCTATATAAATGCCGGCGCCCGGGCACCTGCAATTTATAAGCGGACACATGTAAAAGTGTAGTTGAGTCGTAGTAGGCGGGCACCTATAATTTTACGGATGGGCGCCTGAAATCTACGGGTGTCAGCGTCCATATATGACACTTGACAAACTTTGTTTGGTTGACTTTGTGGGCGGACGCATGTATACTTACAGGTGCCGGGGCTTGTAAGGAGTATGAACATTTTGATGCACAAAAAAGTCATGTTGACAAAATGAGGTATAAATATGATTAAATGAATATTTTGGTAATTTACCTAAGCAATTTGGTCAAAGTACATCACTTTTAACACACACGTATCACACATCTTTGTGCGTATATAATCTCGTAAATTCAATCAAATTATCACAATGAATTTTCAAGAAAATAAGCTTCAATCACGATTATTTGCATAAAAACAGATGAGGCCGGTTTTAAAACAAACCGACAAAGATCTAAATGCAAAACATGAAATTTAGACGTGCATAAATATATGTAAATACCTGATGTTTATATATGATTAAAGGTATTGAAAGAATGTAAGAGAAAGAGTGATGAGATTTACCCTTTTTAGAGAGAGAAAGAGATGATGAATTAGAGAGAAAGGCAGGGAAGAATTCAAGGATTGGGAGAAGAAAGTGTTGAAAAAGGTGCAAAAAATATGGCTCACCATTAGACCAGGCTTAATTTTAACCATTAAGAAGTCGTGCAATTTTATTTTATTTTATTATTTTTTTTTGAACGGCCAACTAATCAATTGCCGGGTACTCGGTACGCGGCCCTCAATGGCTAAAGGATGCACATGTTGACCACTAGTCCAGACGAACGGAGCCCATAGCCTAGCAGCCACCAATTCCCGGGGAAAACCCGACCCAAGCACCCTTTCAAAGGCACGACGGTGGAAGGCGGTAAAACCGAATGGGATCAAGAATCGAATCCATGACCTGGGTCTTTTATCACTTCCCCATACCTCTATCTTACCACTATGACAAGACATCATTGGTAATCGTGCAATTTTATTATTATTTTTGTTTTGCTCGATCTTCTTTAATTTTTCTTTTTTATTTTTTAATAATTTCTATTTGGTTTGTTTTTGCACTAAAAAAAATTAACAATCGAGGTTTGTTGTTAAATGAGACGTTATATAACTGTTTTTTATCTTTGTAAACCAAAGTCCAATCATGTGTGCTTCTTAATTTAAAATAATAAAACACCTATGTAAAATTTAATAAGTTTCACACTCATAAATTCTATACTAAACCTCCCAATAAGTGGCGTACTGATTTATGTGGAGGAGAAATAATTTAAAAGTGTAATTGTTAATTTAGGCCAATTTTTCTGAAGGCATTGATCTGGTTGTATGCGGGTGGTCTTTACTTGTTCCCATATTTAGTCGGGTATTAGAGAGATTCGGTAAGTGAGTTTTCATGATTATAAAAAAAGATCATATGGTATAATATAGTAAGGTTTTTTTTTCACTGGTTTCAACTACAAACCTAAATTAAACTATTCATTACAGTTTCAAAAAAATTCCTAAATCAACAGACCCAAGCTTGAAAATAAAACATTGACCATGAAACCAAATTAGGAACCGGTTTCAACAATTTTATGGTTTCAAACCCAACCATAAATTGATAATCGTCCCTAATTAGCCCATTAATGGTTTGATAAATAATTAATTAGTCCCTCTTACACATTTAAGAATAGGTTACCACATATATTAAAAGGTCTGCATTACATCCATACAACATACATCACATGTGTTATAAATATAAAATATGCAACCAAACAACTATGTAACATCACACAGAAATCTGTAATATATGCTTCAAAGAAACTAATAATAATAATAACTAATTTTGACTCCTGTTAATAGTTATAATAATTAATTTTAATTTTGTTAATAATGACAGTACTAAATCCACCTTCAAGATTATCACAATAAAATGAAAACAGGATTATCACAAAAAGATGAACACGTAAATAGGTTTTCACGGTTATCAGAAAAAAGAAAAAAAAAAGATTATCACAAAAAGATGAAAATAAAAAGTGCCAACCAATTTTCAAGAAATCCCATGAATTATCCTAAAGATCAAATCCCTCACTTGAATCAACTCTCTTCCTTTTGAAGCCTTTCCACATCCTGAATAAATTGAACATGCTACTTTTCTTGCAACTCTTCGCCCCAATATTACATGAGGTGGTACTATTCTCTCATATTCATAATCATCTTCAAATAAATCAGACTCCACATATTCGACACGCGATATGCTTTTAGGAATACTGATTGGACTCGAACGCTTTCTTGTTTTCTTCTTGTTTTTGGTCTTCAAGTTGCAATGTTGTCGTTGATCGGTGTGACTTTCTAATGTGTTTTGTGCTTGAACCTCTTCAAACGCAACTTCGAATTCGTCAAATTCTTCGTCCGTCATGATGTTTTTGAAGAGAAGATGATGGTCGATCGTGCGAGCAGTGGAATTTTTATACATTGGAGAATTGAAGAATTGAAGAATGTGATTGATGTGTGAAAGATACGAAATTGAACCGTAGAAGGCACAGCATAGACATTATGTGTGATTACATGTGCAAGATTATTATTGAATGTTTTTTTATACACATAAATGTCGTTTACTTTCAATAATAAACAACTTTTATACCAAACACTTTGTCCAAGTATCTATGCATGTAATTGTTTGTATCGCTTAATTATATATATTTTTTTCGTGGCTAAAATATATGTTCCTATCCAAGGTTTTTTTTTTCCAATTGATGTGGCAACTTATTATTAAATATAAAAAATACGATATCTACATAATTAAAATTCAATAAAAAATATATTATCTAGTACTATTATGTCAATATAAGTATCTGATTACGATATCGGTATCAACATAGAATCTTCAAGGCAAACTCCGTTATGGGTAGTATAAATTATTTAGTTTAATAATTATTAGTGTTATTTTTTATGTAGTATTGTCATTTAATTTAAAAATTAGTAATGTTTGATAATTTATATATGTGCGTGAAATATTTCATGAATGCTCTTTGCCTCCCCATAGAACCGCGTAAAAAATCGATGCTAAAAATTGCCTTCCCGAAAAATAGTAATAAAAAAATCAAAAAACCATAGCCAAAATTTGTCTTCCAAATAACCGCATCAAAACATAGGAAGAAACCGCGACTAAAATTCTTTCATCTTAATTAACCGTGTCAACAAATTAAAAAAAACCGCGGCTAAAAATTGCCTCCCCTATGATCTGTTACAAAAAAAATCATATAACCACGGCTAAAAATTGCCATTCCAAACAATCATGTCAAAAAATCAAAATAAAAAAACAGCTACAAATTTTCCTCACAAAGAACCGTGCCAAAAAATAGAAAAACCATGACTAAAAATCATCTCCCAATGAACCATGTAAAAAAAATATAAAAAACCGCTACTAAAAATCATATCTACTAATAACTACATCAAAAAAAATCAAAGAACCACAGCTAAAAATTTCATCCAAAGAACCACGTCAAATTATAGAATAAAACCACGACTAAAAATTTCATCCAAAGAACCACAGTTCGTAAATGTATATATAGTAATAATAACTCTTTTTTTAATGTATTATATAACAGTTTCGTACATTCACATAAAAAATACGACCCCATTAAAAAACAAGTTATATAATTTGTAGACTTGACGTCATCATATATAACTTGGTTTTTGGTTATTCTATTACTGTCCCTACCAATCATCTCTGATTAAAAAATAAGTTATATAATTATCGTGACGGCAAACCCGATCGATTGTGTAACAAAGAAATATCACAATGTTCTAATTAACCCCCTTACAACATGTCATATCAAATAGTCAAGGTAATAAATTTACAACAATACTTAATGTAAGGTTTTCTTTCGTAAAAGAAAAAAAATCCTTAAGTTTTTTATACACACAAATTGATTTTATTTATTTTTTTAATGCCTTAAATTAGACCAAATCCGTCAATGACACATAAATATATAACAAAAAAGGTACATACTCCTTGACTTCACTCATGTTTTAGAAAATAAAAAAAATTAGCTATAGAATTGTTTCAAGCTGAGATGGATGAGTGAATTGAACAAGAAGGAACCAAAGAAGCCTCCCTCGATGTATACGTTTACCCACATTTAACTTGTAACAACTGATAATCAGTTGGTTTAATGATAGTCTCATGACTTTTCGTACAATAGTTTATATATTCAGTGATGGACCCAGAAATATTTTTTATGACGGGGGAAATTTTTTTATGATCATTTGAAGATCGTTTGAAGAGTTTATATATAATAGCTTTTTTCTCTCTTCTGTCTAGGTCGGGTTGAGTTAAATAAGGATGGGTCATGTTAAAAAAAGAAAATCAAACTAATGTTATTATATAAAAGCATAAGAAAAATATAATAAATCTAAAGTTGTTCTCTAAGATGTTTTATTTTTTAAAATATATCTGAAACAACATCTATGGAGACTTTTCAAATAACTTTTTCTACAAAAAAAACAAGTTTAACTATCCCTTAAATTCTCATCACAATTCCGATTATGCAAATTTAATGGAGGAAATTGCAAAATATTAAGAGAGTCGGTCATAATTTGTAACAGCCGAAGATTTAACACATTTGATCGCGCTTGAAATCTACGTTGAGTTGACAAACGAAATTGTTACAGGGTGATAGTATGCGAGAAATGGTGAAGGCGGGCGAAAACCGTGCGCGAAACGGAGTTATGGATTGACCAGAATCGCTAAACGAGGATAAAATCGAAAAGTTGATGAAAATGGCCTGGGGCGGTACGCCTCGCTCCACACGTCGACCCTAGGCGGTACGCGCTGAGCACGGCGAAAATATATGGAAATCCCTATCCGCGCGGTACGCCCCAGACCACTGTTTGGCTTGGGGCGGTACGCCTGACGTCAGCAGATCGCAACATAGGCTTAAAAAGTCAGATTTCATCTAGAATTTTCATATTCTATCTCCTCTTCGAAGCTTCAATGTAACAACTGAAGATTTAACACATTTGATCGTGCTTGAAATCCATGTTGAATTGACAAATGAAATTACTACAGGGTGATAATATCCGAGAAATGGTGAACGTGGGCGAAAACCGTGCGTGAAACGGAGTTACGGATTGTCCGGAATCGCGAAATGAAGATAAAATCGAAAAGTTGACGAAAATGGCCTGGGGCGGTACGCCTCGAGCCACGCATGTAGTTGGGGTGATGCGCCCGGATCCCACGAAAATATCTGGCCGCCCTATCCCCCGCGCGGTACGCCCCATATCAACGTCTGGCGTGGGGCGATGCGCCTGACGTCAGCAGATCGCAACATTGGCTTAAAAAGTCAGATTTCATCCAGAAACTTGATCCTTATTCTTCCATTCGACGATTCAGCACCTCTCACACGAAAAATCACCTTCTAAGCCATCCAATCCTCAATTTTAAAGCCTTTTAATCATGTGGATCGCACTGTAACCTCTTGGATTTTTCGTTACGAATTTAAATTTTTAATCGAACGAAATTGTGTCATTCTTATAATAATCGTAAATACGTACACATATGGGTATATGTGTCTATATATATGGGTATATATATCTAAAAACTTTAAAATCAATTTTGGCATAGAATAAAAATTAAAAATGAGTTAACTTAAAAGATTTTGACATAACAAACTTAAATAATAAAAACCTCATAAACTATTATACAAGTTCATAAATTAAGACAAAATTTCAAATAATAAAATTTGTAAATTTTAAATAATAAAACGACACTTTTAATTATAAATTTAAAAAAAATATATTTAATCATAATAATAATAAATAAATATATCTTTGTTGTTACAAAGAAGAGTACACAAAAACTAAAAGGTGTCACAATTGTAAATAATGAAACCTAGTTTGTGGTGGAAGAAACTTACAAAACAAGAAAATGAGAGAATTGAAAATGAAGGGGCTTAGTTGCAAATCCCTTATTCTTTTTCTCTTCCCTTCCTCGCCCAGCATCACAAGACCCGACCCATGGCTCCACGTGACCCGAATGAGCTGACAGCTCAATTCTACGCGTTAACAACACGATCCTATGTATTTTTGGCAAGGATTCGGACATCCAAATACTTTTCAATCACTGATTATGATGATTAGAAAGCATAATCTTGTAAATCAATACTAAAAACAAGAACAATAAACTCGGTTTTGAAATCGTGTATAACAACTATAAAATACAAATCAAATTATCATCTAGCTTTGTGTGGATGTCTACGAAACATTCTGTGCAAAGATAATACAAGCACAAGTTCCTTTGATCGTAAATCAAGGACCTGTTTTGGCCGAAGCCTCCTTGAATTCGAACTTCTACAAATCGAAAGCATCACCAAGTAAGTTTTACACCATTCCAATCGGTTTTAATCAAGGATCAAAAGCCCTAAGCTTTTGATCACTCATGGTTATCAGATTCGATAAATTTGATCTGTGTAGAATTAGGGTTTATCGGTTTTAAATCGATTTAGGAGACACTCGTTCACTTACATGTTAAGAAATAAGAATGAACAAGGAATTGTCTAGATAACCAGACATGGCCTACTGGTCACTCACGTTTGCAACAAAACCCAACCGCTTTTGAACCCGGGTTCTAGACCCGTCCCAACCGGTTTTGGTTTTTATTTGTAATCCATCCATTTCCATCCTTTTTCTTTTAGTTAAAAATTTCTAAAAATCATAAAAAAAAAAAATAAATCTGTAAAGGTCATTAATTTGTTTTGAAAGATCTATTTATTCATTTAAATATTTTATTTATAAATAATGATTTAAAAATCATTTTTTTTACTGTAACCGAAAACTTAGTTTTAGAAAATTCTTTAAATTAATTTAATAATATCAACTAACTTTTATTCATAAGAGCAAAGTGTTTTCATATTATTAAACTTGTTATTATTTGATGTCTTTAAAGACAAATTGTTTTATATATATATGTGTGTATATATGTATATATATATATATATGGGTATATATAAACGTTGAACATTAAGGTTTAAAAATAATAATAGTAACAATAAAATAAAAAAATAAAAAAACTAAAAGACTTCTTTCTTATTTGAATTCTTTACAAAATGAATATATACATACATATATATATATATATATATATATACATATATTTATATAAACTATTTATCCAAATTAAAATATAAAAACAGAACGTGAGGACATTTTATTTATTTTTTTCAAATGTCAATTTATTTATTCTGAAATACCCAAAACCATTTTTTTTTTTTTGAACTATTTACTTAAATATCGTCATGATAAAAAAAAAACAGATTCTTTGAAAACAAAAATCAAAAGTCATTCTAAATGGTTGATTTGAACATCATATTATAAAACCAAGTTTATTTAGACAAAAAAAAATCAAAGATTGGTTTTTCGTAGAATAATTCTAAGAATTACGCTAAAATAAACATTCAATATAATATTTCATAAAGATATTTTGAAAGGAATTCATTCAATTCATAAACCATGGTTAATAAATGATAAAGTTCATTAAACTAAAACTCGTGGATGGAAATATGATATTTAATTATTATGCAAATGATCCATTCAAACTTAAACATTGCACTCTAAGACTTCCATTAGGATGCCACAGATTCTAAGAAATCAACAATTGAACTTTAAGAAATACTAAGTCTATTATTCATATGAACTTTAGGTGAAGCACTATCCTTGATTCTATCATCTAGCACTTATCACTTGGAATAGCTAAGCAAACCATGTGAGTTTCACTCATACTCCCTCTTTTACATTTTGTACTTTTGGGATGTTACATATGTCATTATTCAAATCAAACTTTGTTCTAGAGTCAAAATCAATTAGATGCAAACTATTAGTCTAAGTTGTTTGACTTACGTGCTTAGTATGCCTACTTGTTTATATCCAGAGTATTATCATGTTATTCTATGTGTAGTCTATGTTACTAGTAGCCCTTGCAATATAACTTAGGATATTATATATTGCAAAGGTGAAAGCGCCTAAAATCTATGTGACTAGTAGTCTTTGCACAATAACTTTGGTTATTGAAAAATGCAAAGGTGAAAGAACCTAAAATTCAATTGTTGTAACTAGTAGCCTTTATTTATTTAATGATTTATGTCATTAAGTTAGTAAAGGTGAAAGAGCCAAAGAATCATGTTAAACTTGTAGTATACTTGCTTTAGGTCTTATTGATTTAGACTTTGTTTGCATTAAAAGTTTTAAACATATTTTTATACATATATATTAAACTGTATGGGAAACTCACCAACTATTCATATAGTTGACCCAAATTTATTTTACATATGTAACAGGTTAATATGAAGACTATGGCGAAGACATAGGATAAGCATAGTGGACTTAGTTAATTTTAAATAATGTTGAATTTTCAGTTGTAATGTATTTCATTGTATTTCTTTAAATGCATGTAATGACGCCTTGTATTCAATGAATGTTTGTTCAATGATAATAATGAATGCATTAAATATTCAAACTTATTAATAGCACCATGAGCTAATGAACAATCGAGCTCGCGCCCCGACGTGTTCCGCCGTCGGTCGGGGTGTGACACGCACCAAGGAACGTTTCGATCGTTATTTTACAAGCAGAACTCCGTCTGGCTAGGTAATGGTTTATTTTAACCTTCTAGATTGATAATGATTGATTAAATCTTGTTTTTGAACGTGATGATATAGTTAGGGTTGTTGATTATTGCCTAGATAATGGTTAGGATTGATTATAAACGAAGAACTCGAACTGTTAACGGGTAAATCCTTGTTTTGATCCGTTGTAATGCCCGGTTTGCATGGAATCATAACAGTGGTTATAATGATTTAAACCATTTGATTATGATAAGGTAGATGATTAGTTTGATTAATACTTGACATGTAACGTGAAATCCAAGCGTTTCAAACTGATCACAATCGTTAACATACTCATTGGAACGATTATCTGATGTTTATGATAACAGGCAGATTAGTATGTTAAACGTGGTGATATTTTATGATATCCGGGTAGTCAATAACAATGATTGATCATTTTTAAGCCATTAATCTGTCTAGGAACCTGTTTTAGCGTGATAATCAGCAACATTAACTATTTGATGACTATCAAAGCAATGTCTTTGACATTGGACGTTCAGAAAGATTCAATCAGTAAGTTTAGCAACGCCTAAGACGAATTAATTAATAAGAGGACACGCTTATCTAAGCCGAGTAAATAAGTAATCTTTAAGCATAACAAGGATATAGAGATAAAAATGATCAAAAGGAGTGTAAGCGGAATTTTGAAATAAAGTTCCGAATGAAAGTTACGACGGGCCGAAGTTTTGAGCGGTAATCGTAAATTTGAGCACCTTCATGATAAGATTATAATCATGATAATATATTTATATTAATAGAATATTATTTTGAAGTGAGAAAGTAAGGAAATGAAGAAGAGCTAGCAAAGTATGCTTTATTAAGCTCATGTGAGTTCTTATAGCCCTGTTTTAAATGTTTTACCATTTTGGGCTGATATGCATGTTATAAAATTATTTTATGAAGGTGATTGATTTACCTGATTACGGTCAGATAAAAGAATATGTTAAAGTTATTGTATGAAAATGATTTTAACCTGATTAAGGTCAGGTAAAGAATGTTTTTAGATAAAGAATGGTTTCAAGTAAAGAATGTTTTACGTCTCAACTGTGGTTGAGAAGTAAATGATTTTAAGAGTCTCAGCTGAGGAATGTATTCAAGAAAAGAATGTTTTAAGTCTCAACTGTGGTTGAGAAGTAAATGATTTCAAGAGTCTCGGCTGAGATGTAAAGAATGTTTAAAGTCTCAACTGCGGTTGAGAAAGAAATGATTTTTAAAAGTCTCGACCGAGGTCGAGTAGGAAATATGATTTTTGAAGTCCCGACTGCGGTTGGGCAAACCTTGAGCACTGCGGTGCGGATAATGGATTATGGTTATGATGGTTTAAATGATTAAACCATGTTATGGATATGAATGATGTATGTAAAGAAGTCTTGTACCGGTATGAGCTGCCAACTTCGGTTGGTAGGCATAGAGTCCTGTGGAAGCACATGCCTGTCGACTGTGTGTCGCCAGTTCAGTTAAAGAAATCTTATGCATGCACGAGTTATTAGCTGCGGGTTGATAGTTATAGAGTCTTGTATTGATGCAAGCATGTTTGACTTCAGGTCAGCAGTTGACGGCAAAGTTCCTTCACCGTACGAATGATGTTATGATGATATGTATGTTATGTAAGTATGTTACGAGGAAAGGTATGCTATGTATTTCAATCATGTCACGTGAAGACATGTATGTTATGTATAAGAATTATGTTATGTAATGTGATGATTTGAAAGACTAAAGATTTTTATAGAAGTTAACTTAGAACTCACCAGCTTAAAGCTGACTTGTTTTAGCATGCATGTCAGGTTGAGCAAGTTATGATAGGGATATGATGGTCGTGGCATGACATGAGGACTACCTATTCAAGAGCTTGCATTCCTATTAAGAATAAATGTTATGTAATGATTTCCGCTGCTATAGTATACGACTATTGTACGGTTTAAGAGCTATGCTTTTGATGTTTAACCAACCGAGGGACTCCCGGGGAATGGGGCCTCTCATTTAGCCATCACACACGAAAAATCAGCTTTCAATCCATCAAAACCCAATTTTGAAGGCTTCTCAAAGTTTAGATCGCACCATGGAACGTTTCTGCAAGTCCTGATCATCTTTTTACATGCAGAACTCCGTCTGAATAGGTAAAGATTCATTTTAACCTTCTAGATTGATAATGATTGATTAAATTTTGTTTTTGAATGTAATGATATAGTTAGGGTTGTTGATTATTTCCTAGATGATGGCCATGATTGATTATAAACGAGGCACTCGAACTGTTAACGGGTAAATCCTTGTTTTGATCCGTTGTAATGCCCGGTTTGCATGAAATCATAACAATGGTTATAGTGGTTTAAACCATTTGATTGTGACAATGCATGTGATTAGTTTGATTAATTTTTTTACATGCAAGGTTAATTCTAAGTGTTTTAAACTAATCACAATCATTAACATACTCACTGGAATGAGTATCTAATGTTTATGATAACAGGCAGATCAGTATGTTAAATATGGTTATTAAACCTATTCTAATATTACATTGTGATATTTCATGATATCTGGGTAATCAATAACAAGGATTGATCATTTCTAAGCCATTAATCTGTCTAGGAACCTGTTTTAGTGTGATAATCAACAACATTAACTATTTGATGACTATCAAGGCAATGTCTTTGATATTGGACGTTCAGAAAAATTCAATCAGTAAGTTTAGCAACGCCTAAGACAAATTAATTAATAAGAGGATACGCTTATCTAAGCCAAGCAAATAAGTAATCTTTAAGCATAATAAGATTGAAGAGATAAGAATGGTCAAAATGAGTGTAAGCGAAATTTTGAAATAAGGCTCCGAATGAAAGTTACGACGGGCCGAAGTTTCGAGCGGTAATCGTAAATTTGAGCACTTTCATGATAAGATTATATTCATGATAATATATTTATATTAATAGGATATCATTTTGAAGTGAGAAAGTAAGGAAAGGAAGAAGACCTAGCAAAGTGTGCTTTATTAAGTTCAGGTGAGTTCTTTGTAGCCCTATTTTAAATGTTTTACCATTTTGGGCTGGTATGCATGTTATAAAGTTATTGTATGAAAGTGATTTTAACCTGATTATGGTCAGGTAAAGAATGTTTTCAGGTAAAGAATGTTTTCAGGTAAAGAATGTTTTCAAGTAAAGATTGTTTTAAAATAAATAATGTTTTAAGTCTCAACTGCGGTTGAGAAGTAAATGATTTTAAGAGTCCCAGCTGAGATGTAAAGAATGTTTTAAGTCTCAACTGTGGTTGAGAAGTAAATGATTTTTAAAGTCTCGGCCGAGGTTGAGAAGGAAATGTGGTTTTGAAGTCCCGGCTGCGGTTGGGCATAATTTGAGCACTGCGGTGCGGTAAAGTGTTTATGTTTATGATGGTTTAAATGATTTAAACCATGTTATGTATGAATGATGTATATAAAGAAGTCTTGTACCGGTATGAGCTATCAACTTCGGTTGATAGCTAAAGAAGTCTTGTGGAAACACAAGCCTGTCGACTATGTGTCGCCTGTTCAGTTAAAGAAATCTTATGCATGCACGAGTTATCAGCTGCGGGTTGATAGTTATAGAGTCTTGTATTGATACAAGCCTGTTGACTTTGGGTCGACATCGTTATAGAGCTTTGTGCTGCACAAGCCTGTTTGACTTCGGGTCAGTAGTTGACGGCGAAGTTCCTTCACCGTATGAATGATGCCATGTATGTTATGACTTATGTTATGTTATATAAAGATATGAAAGAATAAAGATTTTTAATAAAAGTTAATTTAGAACTCACCAGCAAAAGCTGACTTGTTTTAGCATGCATGTCAGGTTGAGCAAGTTAAGATAAGGACGTGATGGCCCGTGGCATGGTATGAGGACTACCTATTCAAGAGCTGGCATTCCTGTTAAGATTAAATGTTATGTAATGACTTCCGCTGCTAAAGTATACGATTATTCTACGGTTTAAGAGCTATGTTTTTGATGTTTAACCAACCGAGGCACTCCCGGCGTTCGGGGTGTCTCAGAATTTTTACAAATATTTATTACAGAGAAAAAAAATTTCGAAGAAGGCTGCCCTAACCCCCCCCCCCCCCCCCCCAACAACTTTCAATAATCCAATGTGGGTACATCCCTCTATAGATTGATGTCTTGTAGATGAGCTAATGGGTTTTGCTCATTTTATCTTAAATGCTCTATGTGTTACTATTAAAAAAATTTAACTTGTAACTACCATTAATGTGCAAGCCTTGACTCTCTCTTTTTTTTGAATGTCAACTTTCATTAGAACACCCAAAGCGAGCCAACAAGGTGCTAAAACTAGCATGATAACAAAAACTAAGTACAACCACCAATTAAAAAACCGATCATACAGAAAGAAAAAAAAATTAGCTTATATGAAAATTTTACCCCATTCTTCCTACGTTAATGACCCCCACCTTGCTCGATTTTTAACCCAAAAAAAACTTAGGGATTACACCGCCTTGACAAAGGTCGGCTTTGGTGGATACTCTTTGGGAACTTAATGTTGATATCATTTGGTACATTGAGGATAGGGCAATCAGGATTTCAGTTATTTCTCGATGTGGGTCCTTTGTGACGAGATTTGCGTTGGTAAGTGTCTTTTAATATGAACAACTCGACTTGTTTCCTTTGCCCTGCTAACAAGACTCTATTTTATATCATCTTGTTAATTTTAAATGGGACAAAGGGGTTTACGAATCTACGTATTTGTATGTGGCATTCCGCCATTCCTGCTAATGCATCTAGACCACCTATGTTGGTTATTTATGGTCGACTATAAACAGGACAGAGGTTTTTATACAGGACCCGTGTCCCGAGATAGCATGGATTCTTCTGCGTATATATACATTTATGAGTGGTGTTTTCAAATCACATTGGTTTTTGAACTAGTGATAACACCGGCTGCAACGACTATTTTTAATGAACTTTTTCTTACATGTTAAGACAGATGTACATAAGAGGATGAGAGATAGATACCTGAATGATTCTTGCTTCTATTATGTTGAAAAAGAGTTATTATAATAAGTTTTAGTCGAAAATGTAATGCAAAGATTCTTGCATTTTTTTTTAATTTGTAAAGACTATTGATTTTATATATGTATTTTTTTATTCATGATTTATATATGATCGTTTTTTATTGTTATGCAATGAGCATTACCAAAGCTGAACGATAAATCCGACTTGGAAATTTAAGTCCAATATTATAAAACTATACAAATACGACATCATTTTTAAAAAAATCCTCAATCCACCACTGCTTATAAATTAAATTGTCTAAACTGACATAGGTGATGATGATCCTTCTAATTACATAGCGTTAGCGTCTATCATGTTGACCCAAGATCATGAGTTAAAACACAAACATGGTAATGGGTTGACACGTCTAGTAATTGACACACATGTCTTTAACTCTACACTAACATTTTTTTCTATTGGTCTCTATAATTTGAAAACATATTCCCTATCTTAACTGTGATAGATGTAAGATTTGTCTTCATTCTTACCTCTCAAACCTTACTGAAAATAAAAAATATACTGGGTAAGTTTGTTTGTGTTATTGTAACTCGTTATAAATATACGGAAATATAATGTAGTTTGTAAATGGTATATGAAAATGTAATAAAGACAGATCACCGACTCGCTAACATATTACAAATTCTATCAAGGCCTAACTAATAATGAGTTGGTTATTATGAATACGTGTCTCTAACACCAAAAATATTTTTTTTGAACGGCTTGGTACGAGGACATCAAGACGAGATTTCAACTGTCCCATCGAATTACACGCTTTGGGCCGTATGCTCGAGCCCACCCCAGCAGAAACTCTGCAACTAGGTAAACCCCTGGCTCTGCCTCAACAAAAATGCTTCGGTCTGGATTCAAACTCAAGACCTCTCATAGAGAAATTAAGAGAATACTATTAAACTACAAGCCCGTTTGGTAACCCCAAAATTACTTAATTGTTATGCTTATTGTGACTTCACGTAAACCAAAAACACACAAACACAATTCAAGGCCCATTAAAGTTCTAACTTTTAGTCAGCATACGTGTATGCCTGTGACACCAAAATAATTGCTTGTGATATTATTTATAGTTTCATGTAACCTAGAAGAAAATTTATGATTTGTGGTACCAAAACACTTAATCTCTTAATGAATCTTTGTGCACATTGTTTCTCGAATCAGTCGGAGAGTTTCCAGCGTTAAAGCTTCCGAAAAAAATAGAAGCTTCTAAGAAGGGTAAGGTCTTATGAGAAAAATAAAAGCTTTTGAGGAACAAATCTTTAGAGAAAACCAAGATTGTCGAAAGATATCTTCTGAAGATCATAGATTCCAAGAAACATTCCAAACTTCTGAAAGATAAACAAAGCTTTTGATAAATAATTTCTTCAGAATGTTTGTCTTTCTTCAAAGATCATGACCAATCTTGTGAAGAAGTATTCCTCCCAAGAATCATTCATGCTTCCAAAAAACTTAGATCTTTCGATACACAAACAAGACTGTAATGTGTCAACAAATGTACAAACAAGAAGCTTCCGACTCATAGAAATTAAATAAGGATATTCTCTCACCTAACTGTCAAACTATCTAAAGACAAATTTTGATCTATTCATGCATGTCTATATACAAAATAACGTCTAATATATGGTTAAATGTAGCATGGTCATGTTGTAATTCAAGAACTTTAGGATCTTATGCATACCTTAAAATAAATGTATTTGAGTATTTGTAGTGGTTGTACGTAGCTCCTAGTATAGACACTATGCATGTATATTATATACTAGGTTATTACTATATGTATTACACGGATTACATATAAAATATTAAATAATTAATAATGAAAATCTAGAAATTAGAAAACTATATTTTGATTAATGATTAATTCACATAATAATAAGTATTTTAACTAATACAAATAATTAAAAACTTCATTAACTAAAGAAATAACACATTAACCTTCTTAATTTTTAACAATTGAAATCATTGAACTAATTAATGCTAAAAATTCAGTAATTTGTATTATCTCAAAAACTAACCT
This sequence comes from Mikania micrantha, assembly GCA_009363875.1. Classification (NCBI taxonomy): domain Eukaryota; kingdom Viridiplantae; phylum Streptophyta; class Magnoliopsida; order Asterales; family Asteraceae; genus Mikania; species Mikania micrantha. The sequence continues at coordinate 47,490,924 of CM018689.1, read as the reverse complement.
TTGTAAATCAAGAAGGTCCTGTATAATTTATACAATTATTAAAGGTAAAGGAAAAAAGTGCTAATTTCCCTAATAATTTTACAACTTCAGTTTTTACAAGAATTTAATAAAGATCATTTTTTTTGTTAAAATCACATTGTTTAAAAACTCTAGTCTAAAGTTAATTTTATTTTTGTATATACAAATCATTTTAAAGAATTTTTTTTTGTAAAACTTTAATTTTCTAAAAACAAAATACTTCTTTAAGTGTGTTTTCTAATAAAAAAATTGATTAGTTTGTTTTTTAAAAACTATTTTTTATATGAAAAAGATAATAAATAACATTATTTATCATTATCATTAATACTATTTAATATCAGAGAAAATATAATTATTTAATAGAAGATAGAGAGGAAATTAAATTATATTTTTTTAAAAAATAACATGTGGCAAATATAGTGTAAAAATGGCAGGTCGCAAAAATATGTTTGTGTATTATAATAGTAAGATAGTTGCAACACTTGCATGCTTGTTTTATGACCAAGACAAAAGCAAAGTAGGTCCGTGAGTCACATAAAACCTATTAGATTCTATGTAAATCCTTCATGTTTGTGTGACTAATATTGTAACAAGGAAAATAGTTAACAAGTGATACTTGATCAAGAAGGAAACCTAGAATGTAGGAACAATTACCCACCAAATAATAATGCTATTGTAAGGGTTAGAGAACCTTCAACTATAAGTCTTCAATGCCTCAAATTAACAACTACTAATTAGACAACTCGGGTTATTATGACAAAGTTGATTTTGCAAGCTAATGAATCTTGGGAGGCTATCGACTCAAGAACAAGCAGTTGAAGCAAGGAAAAATCTAGCTGTAAGGGCTTTTATTTTTCAATCTCTATCCAAGGACATTTTGTTACACGTGGTGAAACATGAGAATGGAACAGATGTGTGAGAATACATACATGTTTGTTTTCTTGGAGCAAATTGGGTGCAAGAGTCTCAACTTTAAGGAGTGATTTGAAAAAGATCAGAATTTATGAAAGTTCGAAGGATCCGGCTCAATAATTGTAGAGGAGGTAGTAATAAAGAAGCTTCTTAATTTTGTTATGGGTAAGTTTATGCCAATGGTAACATACTAACATTTATCAAACAATTAGTAGATCTTGACACTATAATATGATTAATGTGTCCAGGACGAGCCGAAAAAAAGGCCCCTTAGCTAATTCAAATATTAATGTAGGGGTGTTAAAAAAACGAAAACCATTTAATACCAAAAGCCAAACCGTATTCGTAACTGAAAAAACCGAACCGAATTCGACATTCGGCTTTTTATCTGTTTGGTTCCTAACTTTATCCGGATTCCGAATTCGGTTTGGTTATCGGTTTCATTTTTTATGAATTCGGTTAGTTCAGTTAACCGATTAAACTGGATTTAGATATAAATTTATTATCTTGTTAATAATATATAATGTTGAACTCGGTTTATTCGGTTTTTAAACGGTTTATTTGGTTTTTTATTCGTTTTATTCGATTGAATTCGGTTTAATCGGCTTGTTTGGTTTTTAACCGGTTTATTTGGTCTTAATCGGCTCGAAACCAAACAACTTCTTGAATTCGGCTTGGTTTTCAGATAGAGAAAAAAACGGAAAACCGATTAAACCGAATAAATTGTTACCGAACCGATAAACAGACCTAATTTTAAAGGACATGAAAGTGACCACCTGTACTTAAAAGGAAATTACCAATGTTTTAAAAACCGGTATTTTAGGTGTACCGGATTTGGCTAAAAAATGGTTCAACCGGACACACTAAATAACCATAGAATCCTATATAAATACAACTTATACTCAAATAAGTTTCCAAAAAGTATACAAATTTATCCAAAATCAATTCAAAAAGTACTCAAATTCATCCAAAATCAATTCAAAAAGTACTCAAATTCATCAAAAACAATCTAAAAGTATTCAAATTACAATAATTTTTTTAAATAAAAATGCATAATAGGATTATGACATTGGCGTGATAAACACATCAAGTTCACGATCGCTTAAAAGCCGAAATTTTGTAATTTTTTTGGAACCGGAAATACCGGAAAAACCGGCGGCACGATCGATCGAAAGAACTTGCATGATACCGGCGGGTTTCTGTAACACCCAAACTTTACACACGATTACACGTGTCCCATTTTTAGGTCCCAGATTAAAATTTTTCCACAAATTATGTTCGGAAGCGTGAAATTAACATTTCATGATTTAAACACACTTAATTTCAAATCATTTACATTTATGATTAATAAAAACTAGTGTGTTTAAGTTCAATACCACCACAGACTTTACATAACGTTTGGTTCTGCTTCACAACATGCCCGATCTGATCGCCCGATGCATATCTATCTTTGACTTGTAACATCACATATAAGGTCACAATTAGTTCATATGAACTAAGTAAGTAACCCCTTCCCAGAGTTCCCAAAACTCATTTTTAAAACACATCCACATACATATCATATGGATGTTTATCATGTCTAGATAATAATATATCATATTCAAACATCAACTTGCACACCACACATTGTGCATTTATTTCCCTTAATGGGAAATTTTCACAAATATGATTATATTATCTAACCCCATATTTATCACCAGAACCTCTGGCTAAATTAAAACACCATATGTATATATTTTATGGCTCAACCAACTACCCACACACACCTGTGGTTTTAACAATTTAGTTTCCGGATTAACCGGTTATCCACACATTAGTGGTATTATACATATATATTACGTCTAAGATGTTCACCCACCGGTACTTCCATCTAGACAATTGCCAGCACCTCTAGCTATCCACCAATGTGGAGTCATAAATATATCAAGTCTAAGATGTTCACCCACCGGTACTTCCATCTAGACAATTGCCATCACCTCTGGCTATCCACCAATGTGGAGTCATAAATATATCAAGTCTAAGATGTTCACCCACCGGTACTTCCATCTAGACAATTGCCAGCACCTCTGGCTATCCACCAATGTGGAGTCATAAATACATCAAGTCTAAGATGTTCACCCACCGGTACTTCCATCTAGACAATTGCCAGCACCTCTGGCTATCCACCAATGTGGAGTCATAAATATTCAAGTCTAAGATGTTCACCCACCGGTACTTCCATCTAGACAATTGCCAGCACCTCTGGCTATCCACCAATGTGGAGTCATAACAACAAAATGTAAAAATACATTTTTCACAATCAAAATTCAAGCTGAGTCATTTCTATTCGAATTGACTCTCACAATGTAATAATATCATATTACCCATCATCAACTATTAATCACAATAGTTTAATCAAAATTACACTATGGTGTTCACATTCCTGTACTTCCACCATAGCTATTTGTCAGTACCTCTGACTATTCACACATTTGTGATATCATACTCAAACACCGGCTCATCCAGCTATTATTATGCAATCTATGTTGCATACTTAATTCAACCGTAACATAAACACATTGGAACTTAACATATGTGTTTTAGAGTCTATTAACTCAATTAGTTCCAATCTAGTTATGCACATTCAATCAAATGAATCAATCAATATATATATCACAATCAAGTAGACTCTGTCTACTACTTATATGTAATGTTACAGTAAGTTGGGTAACTTACCTGGTTCATACGATTGTTCACTTCTTACAACCTCCACTTCTGTGAATTGTCACTTGACTTCTATCACCAACACCTAGTTGCATATTCACACATATACAACTATATTCAATACATATAACACATACAATCAAGTTCAACTCACTTGACTGGTCTGACTTTCTCAAAGTCAACTTATCACATAATTGACTCTATCTTACTATATTTAGTACGTATTAGTCAATTAATCATATCCCATGCCTTCCTTAGGCATTTCATCAAATAATTGATGTTCATTATATTAGTTATGATCTCAATCACTTCTTTTAATCAAAATTCATTTATGATCATAACTGTTAATAATTTTTAACATCAATTCATAAAAATAATCATTTAACCCATGGATCATAATCCATATATATTTCAAAACAACAATTTACCCATCCTACTAGTTATCACACCATGATATGAGTTTCATAACAACCGGACATTATCCCGGCTTTAAAACGAAGATTTAACCATCAAAATATCAAGTTCTTCGTTTCTAACAATCCCTAGTTATCAACTAGGCAATAATCAATACCCATAATCATAGTAATATATTCAAAACTAGATTTAATCCACAAAATATTAAACTAGTAGAAGAGATCGAATCGTTACCCCTTTGAACGAAGTTCTCGGATGAAAACGACGATCAGAACTTGTAAACACGATCCCTGGTACGATCTACAGGTTTAGAAGGCTTCAAATCTGAGTTTTGAGGCTCAGAAATTCGTCTGGTATGCTTCTGGGACGTCTGAGTTCGAAGAAAGTAAAAATAAATAATTTCTTCATCAAATTCTGATAAGATCAACAATTTTTCAAACCGCCACACCCGTCGCGTACCGCGAAGCGGGGCAAAAGAATGCTTCGCGTACCGCGAAGAAATCCGGAGTTCTCAGATATTTTTGTTCCTTAGCGTACCGCGAAGGGACCTCAGAATCATCTTCGCGTACCGCGAAGAGTCCCAAAACACAATATTTTTATAATTTTCTTTGTTTCGTGATTCCGGACAATCCGTAACTCCGTTTCGCGCATGGTTTTCTCTCACGTTCATGATTTCTCACATATTTTCAACTTGTAACAATAACAATCGTTATTTTACCGATTATTCCAAATGCATTTTATTATTAAAAACCGGTTGTTACAAATCTCCCCTCCTTACAAAGGTTTCGTCCTCGAAACCGATTATACCTCAAAAAGAAGGATACAATTTCTTCCTCTCATCTTCTGACTCCCACATGGTGTCAGATTTTTTCTATATTTTTCCATTGAACCTTCACCTGGTTCAAGGACTTGTTTCTCAACTGTTTGACCTTTCGGTCTAATATACTACCGGCTTTTCCACATAGTTCAACTTGTCATCAATTTCCAAGTCTTTTAGTGGTTCATAAGCCGATTCATTCACCAAACATTTTCTCAGACATGACACATGAAAAGATCATATATGCCATTCAATTTCTCCGGTAGCTCAAGACGATAAACAACTTCGACAATTCGAGCTATAATCTTGAATGGTCCAATGAAATACGGCTTATCTTCCCTTGCTTTCTAAAGCATATAATGTCACACCCCCAATTTTCAACTAACGGAATCATACCGTTTGGGACGTGACAAACCAGGATCTCAGATCATTAGACATAACGAAGACCTCTATATGATTTTCAAAACATACATTGGTCTAAAACTGTAACATCAAAGTTCTACGTTGTGGAAGCGTTTTTAAAACGAAACAAACATAATAGTTTGAAAACTGAAAATTACAAAACAAAATTCCAAAAGTTCAAATCCAAGTAACATAAATGAATAATATGCATGCGACTCGATCTCCTAGTCCATGCCTGCTTTCTTGTATACCTTAGCGTCCTGAGAAAACATGTAAATCAAGTCAACACAAAGGTTGGTGCATTACACAGGTTTAAGCATTCACAAATGTTTGAAACAACAGTTTGAACAAAATGTTTGCAGATAACATAATCACACATGCATAGTCATGATAGCTAGTCATTTATACTGTTTACATAAGTGGTCGACACCGAAGCTGACTGTTGCATGCTAACGCATGTTTTGCCTTGCCACTATTGTCTAGCACAAACAATAGTAATGTGAATTGGCTAGTCAAACACTTGCGTAGATCCCATCTACCAAGTGAGGTTTGTCAAACCTAATAGATCTATTTCCAACTACCACGCTTTGCACTACGGCAAACTAAACGGTTCGTAATGTAAGGACTTGTAATGCTATGTTTGCACTCAATGTAAACAGCTAACTCATGCAAGTGATATGTATCTAAAAGTGTTTGTTGCACATCTTTTCTCCCCCAAAACAGTTAAAATAAGAAAGGGGCCGTGTACGCACCTTTGATAGTGAGCAGAATGATCAAACACGTGAACTCGCGTATAAAGTCCTCTTACGAAGAACCTGTGTTTTAACAATAACTTAGTGTTATTCGAGATGTCGTTTTGTGCTTGAATTCACATACGTGTCAACACACGTATGTTAGATAGTTATAATCGTGCACAATTAAATACGCGTGACTTTTAAAGTCGTTTAATAAAATCACATAGTCGTTTATGATTTTATTTAAACAAACGTAATTATACGCTATTACGTTTTCGGGTTAAAATATGAATTTTATTATTTTATTTGTTCGGAAAGAAATTCTGGTTCCAACGCAACTGAAACGATCGAAATGGAGTTAGAACGAATAAGTTATGGTTTAAAAACCCAAATGGATTTTTAAATATCAAAAACTGACAGAGGTAGGGTTCGAACCCCTGACCTCTTGAACCAAACAATCAACCCAAACCAGTAGCTCTAGATCCCCATTTGCATCATGATTCCAGAACTAATTGTTTTAACCTTCTCGCGTCTGGTTCCCCTTTGTTAATCACAACCGAAGCCATTTAGTTCCAATTGGACTCCGAATCAAATCCGATCGAACCTAAAACCTTAGGGTTTTCATTAGCACAACAATTTCGGAGGTTTCTGTAACAATTAATTTGATTACTAACCTATTTCGATTCAAAAGCCCCCAATTCGTTTTGATTAAGAACCCTAACACTTAAATCTATACAATTCAGTGTTACTTGATGCAATTAACAAAGATATTTTGTTAATCGGAACTTTTAGAACCCTATGGTCTCAATCAATTTGATTCTCGAACCCTTTCCGATCAAAACCCCCAAATAGTTTGCTTTAAAAAAACCTAGAATTCGATCTTGAACAATTCGATGTAATTATATGCAATTGCTATAGGTTTATCCTTTGTCGGAATCTTCTGAAACTATATACACTGATTAATTCGATTTTTAATTACATTTGAATAAGAACCCCCAAAACACTTTCATTCAAGAACCCTAGAACTCGAGATCGACAAATTCGTAATTTAAACTCAAAATTGAAAGAGGTTTTTCATTTAAAATGATGTTGCGAAACTGTATATGTAGTTTGATTTGATTTTTGAATTCGTTTGATTATAAACCCCCAAAACGTTCATGATGAGGAACCCTAGAATTAACACATTATCAATTCGAGATTAATAGATGAAATTGTGTTAGGGGTACTCTTAGTCGGAAGTTTTAGAAGGTGTAAGAGTGCACACTTACTTGGTTTGATGTAGAATTGATAGAGATCGAATATAAGCTTCAATTTCGGCCAAGCTTCGATCCTAGTCTTCTTCCCGTAATCTAATACTTCGGATTTTTGAATGTATAAGAACCTAATGATGCCGACTAGAGGTTCTGAAGTTTCGATTTGATGTATTATGATCCAATTGAACCAATTTGATAATGATTCAAAAACGGTTTCGACTTTTGGCTAACATTTGAGTTTAATTCCATGATGAATTGTTCTCATAACGTATAATATTCATTAGTATCATAAATGTAACGATTATTGAAGTTTAATTCATCCATAACATGTGTAATCATTTTAGATGGGTTTTAATTGAGCAAAAATTCGAAATTTTGACTTTCTAAAGTCAAAATTTAATAGTCTAGCACAATTGCACTATTAATTCTTGAAGTTTAATTATTTAGGCATTGATTTTGTTAACTTTTAGTCCCACTAATTCAATATTGTGTGATTTCGTAACGTTTCTGATTAACGAGGTTAACCCGAAATGCCGGATTGTCACATATAGCACCTTTCCAAGTAGAGATCTTTAACAATACAAAACCTCCCATCTGGAACTCAATAGTCATCATATACTTATCAGCATAGGAATTCTGACGGTCTTATGCTGCCTTCAAATGAACTAGAATCTAATCTATTTGTTTATTCGTTACTTTAACTACCTTTTTATTTGCCAATTCTCATTGCCCAACTTCTCCTCAACACAGGAGTACGGCATTTCCTTCATACAACATTTCATATGAAGGCATTCCAATACTGGAATGATAACTGTTATCGTATGAGAACTCGGCTAAAGGTAAATAATTATACCAACTACCCTCAAAATTAATTATACACGCTCGTAAAATATCCTCCAATGTTTGAATGGTCCTTTCACTTTGACCATCAGTTTGAGGATGATACGCCGTGTTTATCAACAATCCTGCTTCTTCCTGGAAATTTCTCTAGAAATGAGAAGTAAATCAAGTGTCTCGATCAGAAATAATCGTCACTAGCACACCATGCCTAGACACCACTTCTCCAGCATATATTTCAAGTATAATTGAACGTTTATCTTTAGATAAACATGATCATTATACATGATTCTACATAATCAATCTACAATTGATGATTTGGTTTGACTTTCTTCATTCAAACCAAACCATACACTGAAGTGTATTTCTACATACATCTTATCTCTATTTTGAATATTCACATAAATATTCATCCCATCATATGTATAAATACAATTTATACATATTATAAATATCCTATTTCTTTACAAACAGGCTTAACCTTGACTTTTTAAAGTCAAACATCATGTATAATGTACTCAACACACAACAACCGAATGATTTAACATTCGCGTTATTCATTATCTCATAATAGCTGTTAATTACACACAATGGTAATTAGTGCATTCATTTACATAGATAGACATTCTTATCTACCATTCCTGCTCAACCATTATCATTTAACACAATGCATGTGTGTACACACAAACTCCAGTTGTGCATCATATTTCCCAAAAGTCAACATAAACAATTTGACTCTTGAAATTTGATGTCTACACTCTTGTAGATCATCTTCTGTTCACACATTTTGTGAATCTACTACATTGAATTTGCAAGTTTTATGTTCACACACCGTGTGAATCAAAACATGGACATGGCCAATTTAATGTCTACACTTTTGTAGATCATAACATTCACAGTATGATGGTTGTTTACACTCTTGTAAATCAACTCAATCATTATCATTAGTTGAATGTTCACATACCTCGTAAATCATTCAACTACAATAACGACACTAACCATAACCATTTACATCACTTCAATTAAAACACAAATCACATATATGCTAAATGCACAATTACTTGTAGTGTGGACTCACCCAATCCTACAACTACAAGTCAATCAAATGGGTAATTTACACACCATTTGAACACATTCCTTGTGTTTACATTTATATTGATCACCAATTGAGTTTTACACACATGATCACAACACTTGTGATTCATTATCACAAGTTTAAACAACTCAATGGTAACAGGTGACTTACTATCATGTACATGTACATGGTTTACCCCCAATGCCACAAAAATGTGGACTTACATGACAAATATTAATGCCACGCACCAGTGGTCTTACATCAGTTTCACACAAATGTGATTCATCTCCAATTATCCGTGTCAGTTATTGTAAACATATAACGACACTTTCATTAGTTATGCAATTTATCATAACATTAATCAATTTCAACAATCCGAATACCACCCCATGTGGTTTCATATTCATATACTTCCACACAATGTGGATTATCATCAATTTATAGTGTCAACTATAAATTATCATCTAATAACACCTTTCAAGCTAAGCATTTAGCACATAACATTCATCCAATACTACAAGACATTTGTCAAGTAGTTAAATATCACTACCATGTGGTTTCATATCTTCAACATTTCATGACATACATGGTCAATTTACCATTCAATTTATTACAATTACTACAAGTCAATTACAAGTAGTAACAACAAACATAATCACATAACACATAAGCACCAATATGTCTTATGGTTGCATATTAGTGAGTAAGTAACTCACCTATTCACATTAACCATAACTTTGACTTTTTAAAAGTCAACATCGTTCAACACATACTCACATATTGACCAATCCACACGCATGTGGATTTTTCCCCAATGCCTCACTAAGGAGGAATTACATGACAACTCAATGTCATTCCAAGATGGTTTTACACATCTAACACAAGGCCACTCACAAGTAGTCTTACAAACAATTCAACGCCACTTACAAGTGGTCTTATATCATAAATCTAATGCCATTCACCAATGGTCTTACATGTTAAACCCAATGCCACCACCAGTGGTCTTACATGTTAAATCCAATGCCACCCACCAGTGGTCTTACATGTTAAATCCAATGCCATCCACTAGTGGTCTTACATGTTAAATCCAATGCCACCCACCAGTGGTCTTACATGTTAAATCCAATGCCACCCACCAGTGGTCTTACATGTTAATACACACAAAATGCCATACGTTATGGTCTTAAATTTGCTTTAACACTATTACAAATAGTTTCCAATTCAATGTGTCAATTACTATCAACATGTAATGACACTATCACTAGTTATGAAATCATATCATAACATTCGTCATACATATACACATTGTATACTTACAACTCTATATATCCCGCATATAGATTATATGCACATTATATAAATTATTAACATGTTTAAATCATTACATCTCAAACTTAAACATGTATGAACACATAATAGGATTATGACATTGGCGTGATAAACGCATCAAGTTCACGATCGCTTAAAAGCCGAAATTTTGTAATTTTTTTGGAACCGGAAATACCGGAAAAACCGGCGGCACGATCGATCGAAAGAACTTGCATGATACCGGCGGGTTTCTGTAACACCCAAACTTTACACACGATTACACGTGTCCCATTTTTAGGTCCCAGATTAAAATTTTTCCACAAATTATGTTCGGAAGCGTGAAATTAACATTTCATGATTTAAACACACTTAATTTCAAATCATTTACATTTATGATTAATAAAAACTAGTGTGTTTAAGTTCAATACCACCACAGACTTTACATAACGTTTGGTTCTGCTTCACAACATGCCCGATCTGATCGCTCGATGCATATCTATCTTTGACCTGTAACATCACATATAAGGTCACAATTAGTTCATATGAACTAAGTAAGTAACCCCTTCCCAGAGTTCCCAAAACTCATTTTTAAAACACATCCACATATATATCATATGGATGTTTATCATGTCTAGATAATAATATATCATATTCAAACATCAACTTGCACACCACACATTGTGCATTTATTTCCCTTAATGGGAAATTTTCACAAATATGATTATATTATCTAACCCCATATTTATCACCAGAACCTCTGGCTAAATTAAAACACCATATGTATATATTTTATGGCTCAACCAACTACCCACACACACCTGTGGTTTTAACAATTTAGTTTCCGGATTAACCGGTTATCCACACATTAGTGGTATTATACATATATATTACGTCTAAGATGTTCACCCACCGGTACTTCCATCTAGACAATTGCCAGCACCTCTGGCTATCCACCAATGTGGAGTCATAAATATATCAAGTCTAAGATGTTCACCCACCGGTACTTCCATCTAGACAATTGCCAGCACCTCTGGCTATCCACCAATGTGGAGTCATAAATATATCAAGTCTAAGATGTTCACCCACCGGTACTTCCATCTAGACAATTGCCAGCACCTCTGGCTATCCACCAATGTGGAGTCATAAATACATCAAGTCTAAGATGTTCACCCACCGGTACTTCCATCTAGACAATTGCCAGCACCTCTGGCTATCCACCAATGTGGAGTCATAAATATTCAAGTCTAAGATGTTCACCCACCGGTACTTCCATCTAGACAATTGCCAGCACCTCTGGCTATCCACCAATGTGGAGTCATAACAACAAAATGTAAAAATACATTTTTCACAATCAAAATTCAAGCTGAGTCATTTCTATTCGAATTGACTCTCACAATGTAATAATATCATATTACCCATCATCAACTATTAATCACAATAGTTTAATCAAAATTACACTATGGTGTTCACATTCCTGTACTTCCACCATAGCTATTTGTCAGTACCTCTGACTATTCACACATTTGTGATATCATACTCAAACACCGGCTCATCCGGCTATTATTATGCAATCTATGTTGCATACTTAATTCAACCGTAACATAAACACATTGGAACTTAACATATGTGTTTTAGAGTCTATTAACTCAATTAGTTCCAATCTAGTTATGCACATTCAATCAAATGAATCAATCAATATATATATCACAATCAAGTAGACTCTGTCTACTACTTATATGTAATGTTACAGTAAGTTGGGTAACTTACCTGGTTCATACGATTGTTCACTTCTTACAACCTCCACTTCTGTGAATTGTCACTTGACTTCTATCACCAACACCTAGTTGCTTATTCACACATATACAACTATATTCAATACATATAACACATACAATCAAGTTCAACTCACTTGACTGGTCTGACTTTCTCAAAGTCAACTTATCACATAATTGACTCTATCTTACTATATTTAGTAAGTATTAGTCAGTTAATCATATCCCATGCCTTCCTTAGGCATTTCATCAAATAATTGATGTTCATTATATTAGTTATGATCTCAATCACTTCTTTTAATCAAAATTCATTTATGATCATAACTGTTAATAATTTTTAACATCAATTCATAAAAATAATCATTTAACCCATGGATCATAATCCATATATATTTCAAAACAACAATTTACCCATCCTACTAGTTATCACACCATGATATGGGTTTCATAACAACCGGACATTATCCCGGCTTCAAAACGAAGATTTAACCATCAAAATATCAAGTTCTTCGTTTCTAACAATCCCTAGTTATCAACTAGGCAATAATCAATACCCATAATCATAGTAATATATTCAAAACTAGATTTAATCCACAAAATATTAAACTAGTAGAAGAGATCGAATCGTTACCCCTTTGAACGAAGTTCTCGGATGAAAACGACGAGCAGAACTTGTAAACACGATCCCTGGTACGATCTACAGGTTTAGAAGGCTTCAAATCTGAGTTTTGAGGCTCAGAAATTCGTCTGGTATGCTTCTGGGACGTCTGAGTTCGAAGAAAGTAAAAATAAATAATTTCTTCATCAAATTCTGATAAGATCAACAATTTTTCAAACCGCCACACCCGTCGCGTACCGCGAAGCGGGGCAAAAGAATGCTTCGCGTACCGCGAAGAAATCCGGAGTTCTCAGATATTTTTGTTCCTTAGCGTACCGCGAAGGGACCTCAGAATCATCTTCGCGTACCGCGAAGAGTCCCAAAACACAATATTTTTATAATTTTCTTCGTTTCGTGATTCCGGACAATCCGTAACTCCGTTTCGCGCATGGTTTTCTCCCACGTTCATGATTTCTCACATATTTTCAACTTGTAACAATAACAATCGTTATTTTACCGATTATTCCAAATGCATTTTATTATTAAAAACCGGTTGTTACAGTTTCGTACCGGATTAATAACCGGCAAGCGGTTGAACCGGCCTGTTCGAACCGGTTTTTAAAGCATTGGAAATTACTTATTGTATTCATTAAATCTATGTCTATATATGGTTTTTCTTAGTTCTCTTTATCTTGTTGGTTTTTATCTGAATGAATTTATGTATTCACATATATATGACTAAAAAATTGTGCCCTTTAAAATGATAGAGCCTTCGGCCCGGCCATGTAACTAAATGTCGTTAATGCACAAGTTGTTAAATGAAAATGGTAATAGACTAATAGTAACCACCAAACTTTGCTTTGTAAATTTTTTAAAGAATTACCAACGGGTTGCATATGTCTATTAATATCAGATTATATAAACACAGAGGCGTATAAAACGAATTTTTTTAAAATCGATTCTGGCTACGAACAAGGTATTTTTAGTCTATTTGGTCAAGAATTGGGTACATGTATGGTGGAACTAGATACCATTATAGGTTGCGAAAAATAAACCTAAACCTATAACAAGGGCCGGCTCAACCATTCATCTCACACAAATCGCAATGCATTGAACTTTTGATTTCCAACTATTAGGTTGTTAACAACATATAATTGAAAATTACCCATGACGAGAGTTTTTTTAAAATTTTTTTTTGTATTTTCAAGTGGTGTAATCACCGAATCATCCAAAAGTTAATTATACTAACTTATGGAGTATTAAGACACATAGAAAAGCAAAAAAAATGGCAAAGAAAGAACAAAAAAGGGCTAGAAAATCGTTACTGAATGACTATGTTTTGAAAACGGGTTTAAATGGGTGTATGATAGATCAGTTAGTAACAATGTATAGTGTTGAGCCAGTAAAATCTGAAACTGGTTTAGGATTGCATAGAAGGGTTTGGGGATGGAATTGTGCACTTTTACAAAGTGTTGTAAAACTCGTTTTAGCAGTCGAATACTTGGTACTCGACTGGGCGGCCAAATTAAGCAATTCAATCCAAGTCGGTCAAAATCGGATTTTCACCGTTTTTCGCTGATTTCTTTGTTTGACTTTGATTTTCACTATTTTTCATCAATTGTTGTTGGATTGCTGTATATTACAGAGATATACATTTAAAGTTGAGAATTAAATAATATACATGTTTATGTAATCAAAGAATAAATATCGATTTTTAAAATAATTTATTATTTGAATATCTATTATGTTAACTTATATATATTAGTTTAACTAGATTATTAACCCGTGTGATACACGGGTTGAATATAAAATATAAAATATAAAATAGTTAGTTATAAAAATTTAAAATTATAAAATAATATTTTGATATTAAATTGATAAAATTACGTATTAATAAGTATTTTAAGTAATAAAACAATAATTGTTTTATAACTCTTGGTTTTCAATAGAATGATTATATTAAAAATAAAATTTTCATATAAATTGGTAAAATTATAAAATAATATTTGATATAAAGTATTTTCTATAAATTTTATAGTTTAATGGCTCAATTTAAAAATATCATTAAACATCAAGAACTAATGTAATTATTTTCCTCATTTGTATAACTCTTGGTTTTTAATAGAATTATATTTTGAACATTTCATTTTAAGAAACATCACTTGACATAAAAATCTCATTATTTAACAAATATAATTTATGGTTTACATTATTTTTTTAAAAATATTTTTTGAGAAAACTTGTTTCTATAAAACTTTTATTTTCAAAAAATACCAATTTTATATAATATTTCTTTTTATTTTCAAAAATTTTGATTTCTGGAAATTTTCATATTTTATAAATTTTTTTAGAATATTTTTTTGATAAAAATATTTATTTTTAAATTATCAAAAACTATTTTCTAATATGAAAAGGCAAGTAATATTAATAGTTATTAATATTATAATTATTTAATAAGAGAGATAATATACTTATTTAATAAGATAGATAATATAACTATTTAATTGAAAACAAAATTAAATAAAATTATAGGAAAGTGACAATTGGCATAGAAAACATAAGAATGTGTCAAGTGTCAAAAATTATTTTTGTTTATTATAATAGAAAGATATGTTATAAATATTAGTATACTTATGATATTTAACAGATAAACAATTTTTTTGAAAATTCATTTCTTTATAATTTACCATCTCTGTACATTCTTTTAACACTTTTCACCTAGTACAAGTACTTGCGACTCTTCTGTTAACCGATCTGATAACCCTATTGACTTTTGCAACCAAGCTTCTACGTCGATAGAGTAAGTAGTTATAAAAATTAAATATAGCTTGCTGTATTATCATCGTGGAGTTGGGTAGGTGATCATGATGTCACACACATTGATGATCATTAATTTGTTGCATTATTGAACAAGTCAATCGTAACATGTAGAAGGATAAAGCAGAGTGCAGGAACAAATCGCATTAATGACCAAAACTATTATAGTTTAGCTTTTTGGTGGTAAGATAAGACTCATGAACCAAATGGTCTTGAGTTCGAATCCCACTAGGGGGTTTTATCGAAGTATTGAGTCTTCTTCAGAATTGGTGAGTTGGTGATGGATATGAACGGGTGGTACTGCTGGTAATACAATGATACTTCAGTTATCCGTTAGTGATCCAAAAATTAGTTTTTAAAAAAATAAAAAATAAAGCAGAGTGCAGTGGGTTCGATCTAGTCATAAATACACGTCGGTGTTGGTGATTCGGGGTTTGACTTTTGTTCGTAGGGCAAAGATCGACGATCCTACGCTTTGTTACAAAGTCGACAATTTATTTTAAGCTTGTAAAGAAGTAATATAATCTGTTTGTTCGGAAAATCGGATTATTTTAAAAACAAATTAATCTATGTTGTTTACGATATTAGACTAATTATATATACATAGTAGCTAGGTTATATAGGCATATAGCATGTAGTGTAAAGCTATAATAAAAAAAGTTAGATTAATGAGAAGTGTGAGAATGATTGTGAGTTATAAAATCTATAATTTAATAATTGAGATCAAAGTTTAATTATAAAGTTAGTGAAATGGTATTTTATTAATATACTTTTATTGACTTTTTATCATGTTTCCTCCTTTTTTTAAACAATCATAACGTTTATATACGATATTATTTTTGACAAAAATTACACCAAAAAGCGAGCATTTTTCATATTTAAAAGAAATATAGTATTATTATATAAAAAATAAAAAAACTACGTTTTCTTTCACCTTGTATTTTTGTAATGCGTCATTGTGTCTTTTTGTCCGTTATTGTTTCTTTGTTGGTCATTGTGTCTTGTTATTTTTCTAAAATGATGGAAAACAACACATCACATACTTTTTTTATATGTAAATCATAATAACAAAACAACAACAAATTCATTTGATACATAAAAAAATGATCAGATAAATCAAATAGTCAAAACCATAATATATAATGATGAATAAATATGACACAATAATCTGAAATATATGTTACTAAAATTAGAAATCTTGAAAACTAAAATGAAATAATATGATTGCATACTTTTAATATGGAAAACATAAAAAATAAATAATAAATTCATTTAATATATAAAAAAACATGAAATAAGTTTAAACGTATTACAAAATGAGGAATACATATAACATAATGACCTGAACGCAAACCATAATGATGGATATATTACATAATAACCACAATGTAAAACACAATAATAAACATATTACACAATGACATAAACGTAAAACGATGAGTATATTATACAATAATCTGAACGTAAAACAAAATAATGAGTATATTGCACAAGCTGCAAACAATGTTGCGGTAGCAATTCATCCACCACAAAATCCTGGCAATCATAACAACAACAATCGGGGATGCTATAACTGTGGAGAACCAGGTCATTTCTCCCGGGACTGTCCGAAGAGAGTGCAACCAGGAGTTCAAGCCCCTCGTGGGAGGGCATTTATGATTGGAGCCGTTGCAGCACGCCAAGACCCGGGAACAGGTACTGGTATGTAGTACTCCTTTACTCATAAGTTCTTGTTTTATCTTGATACTAGTATGAATAAGAAACTTATCTTGTTCCTGTTAGTAGAACCACATAGGTATTCCATGAAAGCTTAGGAAATCTTTTATTGTGATAGAAACAATGACAGAATCCTTGGTTTATGCATGTAACATACGTAGGAAACCACAGTTAACACTAAGGTTGGGTAACCGTTGATGCTCATGGCATCAATTAGTTTTGAACCATAAGGTGTTAGAGTTACGCAAAGATTAAGCAAAACGTAGCAGTAAGAAAACTATGACCAATAAGGCGAACAAAACTAGGAGGTCATACATGAGTAATCCCAAATGCGACCCAGAGAGTAATTGGGAGCATTGGGATACCCCACTAAACAAAAGTCTCTTCACTTGTTAACAAAGAAAGTTATACCGATAGTAACTTTCAAATTTCGGGACGAAATTTCTTTAACAAGGGGAGACTGTAACATCTGTGCCGAAAACGTTACCGGAACAATAATCTGTACAGTAACTGGCACAGTAACTTAGACACAAACCATGTGAACTAGAGTATGCTATTGACACATTATGCTTAACAAGAAACTATTATGCGATTGTCTGAAATTTGACTAAAACCTTAGGGTTTAACAGTCAGAAACATATCAGACAACACAGTATTGAAACACAGACACTTGATTTGATGCTATTATGTATAAACGTATGTGAGGTTAAACAAAACAAAACCATAACAGTTGTTGTTACAGAATGCTAAACAGACGAATTATTCGTATAGGTGACGATCTGTACGAATGATTCTGAGAGTTTAACGTTCTGAAATAATGACTGAAAAGTAGAGAACAAGAATCAAAAAGCCAAACCATTGTAGTATTCGTTCGAATGACGATTTGAACGAATACGCGCGATGGCGACGTGTTCTGACGAAACGAAAACAAAAACGAAACTAACGATAATAAATTTAAGGAAAAATAATATTTTCTGTTTTACAATTTTGAAACTCATCAAAAATAAATTAAAAAGAAACTATCTTAAATTAAAACGCGTACATACGCGAAAGAATTAACGGAACGCGTAAATAATAATTTTCGATAAATAATTTAAAGAATACAATATTTAAAACAATTTCTAATAATAATTATATTCTAAACATCTTAAAATGAGCCTTTTTATTTAAATTACAAACACACGTGTAATAACCCGGAAACGCGACGAAAACGCGAACAGATCAACCGAAACGAACCCGAATACCCACGGGGTATATAAGCACCAAATATCCTCATTTAATTCATTTATACCACCTCACTCTCTCTCTAAAACACCCAAGTCGTCCTCCCCTCTCTCTAGCAAGATTCATCTTCCAAGCTCCATATCTCCTTCATTTGTGGATGAAATCACGCAATCTCGGTGCCTAAACGAAGCTCTCGACTCCCTCTACACAAAAGTACAACAGATCTGGAGGTTCATTGATGTGTTGTAAAACACATCTATTTTTCCATTTGTTTTTGTTAAGTTTTAGTACCGTTTTATTCAGTTTTAGAGTCGATTTAAGCTGGTGCTTCGCATTTCTGTATGTTTATTTGGTGCTAAAGTACAAAGAAACGAGCTCCCGGTTGGGCGAGAACGGACCTGGAATCAAAGAAGGCCAAAAACTGAAATCTGAAACCTGTCGCGCTACGCGATAACTATTTGAAACCCTGTCGCGCTACGCTAGAGGTGGGAAAGACTAAAATACCCTCTGATATCTCTCGCGCTACGCGACAGATTTAGAGGTATCTGTTGTGATACGCCACAGACTTAAAATCGCAGAAAATCAGTTTTAAGCCAAAAAGTCGAAAACCCTAAAAAAAATGTACGTTTTTGGACGACTAGAGGCGACTAGGAGGACGAGGAGAGGCTATTCTAAGGTGAATCAAAGGTTGGGAAAGCATTGGATTGAAGATTGAAGGCCTAGGATCAAGGAATTCAGGTGTTCTTCATTCGGTTTTCTTTGTTTCTTTATTTTCTTTGATTTCTATGTTTCTCATTCACTTTAAGTAGATTATGGATTGTATTCGTATGATGTTTCTTGGCTAATCTTTTAGAACTACCTAGGCTTTGATGATTGCACATGTTTAACATTGGTTTTTGTTGGTTTTGGATTATGTTTATGTGATGAACTCATGATGTAACAAACTTGGATTGGATTATTGGATGTTTATGTGTGTCTATGATTGTTTATGGATTGATGATTTACTCCTTGTATGCCTTGGTGAATGTCTTTCATGTAATAGGTGCATGCTAGGTCAATTACTGTGTGTTTTTGACTATTGGATGGTTTACTACGTACGAGTTTATCGTAGGAGTTATTATCTTGATATATATATATTAGATGTGCAACCAATGTTGATAGCCGTGAGGTGAGAGATTGCCGGTTTGTCTAGGGTGTTAGATTTGCTAGTTTAGAAGCTTTGTGAGAAGATCTTTCTAGTTCATCTTATATCTTTGGTTACCGAATCCAATAGGAAAACCCAAGTCATCCCTAGCATTTAAGAAAACTGTGACTTTCGCGCTGTGAGGTAGATTGTTCAACAGTTACTTCTTAGGTGTTTTGAGATTATCGTGCCGTGAGGTAGATTGTCTAGCGGATACATTTTGAGTATAATTGGATGACCTGTGAGGGAAATCCATTTAACCGGTGGTTTCACGGCTTTTAGGACTCTTAGCTGACAATCCTTGAGAAGGGTCGAGGGTGCTCTATGTTTCCTTAGAGTTTAGTATTCTAAGATCCCGGTATCACATAGTTCCCATTAACCGATAGATTCTTTGTTGAGCATGTGTAGGATTCATGCCTAGGTAGTGTTCTGTCTTCGTCTGATCTTCGTTTCTATCTTCGTTCATTTTGGGTGTCTTCTCTTTAGTCTTCATTTAAGTTATTCTTAGTTTTGTTAGAAAACCCCCTTCTTTAATATTATTTTATTTAAGTACAAATTTTGTATAGATAAGTCATAGAGTCTGGTTAGTACAGTCTGTAGAAGTCTGTTGGTTTGATATCCAGACTTGCTTTGCTTTGCTACATACGATAGGTACACTTGCCTGTCGGTAGCTTAGGTTTTAAAGAGTCTAGATTTATTACTTTGTGTCTATTTTAGAGTCGGTTTTTAGTTAGTTTATTAGCTAAGCTTCGTCGACATCATTCATCCAGCCGAACTCAAGGTATGAGCGAAAGAAAACATAAGAAACTAGGGTTTTAGTCATCCTCCTTGTTCGGCCATACACACACACATTTAACCGATGTAACTTGTATATACCTAAACTCTACACCACTAAGAGCTGACCTGCATGTAGAACTATCATAGAAATCACTGGTTCAAGAGTTCGATCGTGGTGGTGATAACAAAAACGAAGGGTTCGTTGGATGGGGGCTGGCTGAACCTACGACTGCTGCATGTATGAGCCATGAACCTCTCCATGAAGCCCTACGAACCTGTTGCTTTCAGAGGGCCGAACCCATGTGTAGCATGCATTAGCCGAACCCTATGCTGCTACAACCTAACCACCGAACCTATGTAGGGTCTTACTGAGGAACAAACCTGCTGCATCACCTCAATGCCGAACCTAAGTGGCCAGACGAACCTTAACCTATAGACGATCCCTCAAGCACAACGAACCATTATCAAACTGCCGAACCTGGTTAACTTGGGCGAACCCTGCATGTATTCGCGAACCATGGGAATTATGGACGAACCTTGGGTTCATATAGCCGAACCATGCAAGCTACGAACCTACCTGCTGATTAGCCGAACCCTAACCATCACCGAACCCATAGGTTCGTTATGGACATAGCCTGGCCGAACCCTAAGTTACACGGATAGATTCGCTGGTCACCATGGTGTATCGGATTAACAACTTCAGCTGACTATTTCTTCATTGGCCCAATACTTAGAAACAACCCACCACCTTTGATTTGGTCCATGGGACTTGTCCGGCCCACATACTAAATCCATGTTATTGTCCGTCCCAAAGAATTATAGACACGGCCCATTAGGATTAACTGATCCATTTTCTTTCATTCGGCCCACGCATCTCAATTGGTTTAAACCCATTTAACTGATCCAAGATAGAGTGCCTTCGGCCCACACGACACAACCGGCCCAAGGACCATCTACATTCGGCCCAAAGTGAATTCGGCCCACATGAGTTGAACTAGGGCAAACAATTGAATTAACGAATCTTAGTCCAATTTGTTTGGGATTAACAACTTAAACTGCTATTAAGTTGATTATGTTTTGAAACTAACAAATTTCCTAAAGCCTAAGGCTTTGTTTCTCAGAATATTTGTAAATGCAGACAATGATCAAATCAAATGAACAAGAAAGCTAACATCAAACTAAATGGGGATAAGTGACACTGACCTCTATAACAAGTAATTTAGGGCTGACTGAGGACCGAGACTCACAGTGTTAGCCAGCTTTACGGCTAACACTAACACTTACATGCACAACAAATTCTTACAAACAAATGTTTATAAATTACAAACTATATGAAATCAATACGAGATCGTGAACATCACAACAAGTACAAACAAAGAGCGCGTGTATTATTGTCTTTACTTAGTCAACCACAACAAACACAAGGTGAGTTCATTTGTCCCTTTTCTAACTATTTTGATTTTACTTCGGGACTGAGAAACATGTTATACATTTTAAACAAATGATTTATAAAATGCTTTTACACTTATTCTTGATGCTTATGCTACAAACTTGAAGCTTAAACTAGATGCTTAATCTTATGCTATAAACTCTATGCTTAAACCATAAGCTTGATGCTTACGCTATAAACTATATGCTTAAACTACATACTCGATGCTAAAGCTTGAACACTTATAATAATTGCTAACGCTACATGCTAACACTAGATGCTAATGCTACATGCTAACACTGGATGATGATGCTACATGCAAATACTAAATGCTAACGCGACATGCTAACACTAGATGCTAATGCTACATGGTAATACTAAATGCTAATGCTACATGCAAACACCATATGCTAAAGCTACAAATTGATGCTACAAGCTTATGATTCTATGATAATGCTACATACATACATGCTAATTGCTTAAAACTACGGATGCTTTAAACACTTGTATGCTTATATGTTTGCCATGCTAAAACAACGGTTTGGTCTCTCAGTGCTTGCCTTACCGGTTGTGAAGCTATTTGAATGCTATAAACTTGAATGCTAAAACTATCAACTATGGTAGAACATACCAAATTGGCCTCTCAGTGCTTGCCATGGGGTGTTCTTCATAGTTGGGATTTGAAGGAACAGACCGTTGGCCTCTCAGTGCTTGCCATAGGGTGACCTTTATAGTCATGACTTGAGGAGTAGACTGATGGCCTCTTAGTGCTTGCCATACAGTGATTCCTCAATGTTCACTCATGCTATAAACTTAAACATAATGCTAAAGCTATTGGCTATTTTAGAATGGACCAACTGGCCTCTCAGTGCTTGCCAGGGGGTGTTCTTGTAGCTATGACTATTGTAGATCAGACCTTTTGGCCTCTCAATGCTTGCCAAAAAGGTGTACTACATAGTCAGGATTCTGAGGAGTATATTGATGGCCTCTCAGTGCTTGCCATACAGTGATTCCTCATTTTCCACTAATGTTGTAAACTTAACGGAATGCTAAAGCTATAAACGAAATGGATGGTAGGTAAGTGTGACAACTAGTACCGGACCGACCGGCAAGTCCGTACGGTGCGTGTACTATCAACAGTAACTATGTGTAGTTCTATGTGCATAAACATTACTTGTATTAACAGGATTCTAAATACAAGAAACAGTTATACGTATTTTCGTGTAAACTTACATACTGTAAGTACAACATACAATTGAAACATTAGTTGTATGTATTTAAGTGAAAACCTAAGTACAGTTAACATAACAGATCATGAGAAACAACAGTGTTCAAGTGAATAACAATAACAAATCGGTTGCGATCTGATATCCATAGATGACAGGAATCAGATGGCCGACAATTCAATGTGAAAACAATGCGATAACAAGATATTTAGTTGAGTCCGACAGTGAAGAAACACAATTCAAACATAATTTACAGTGTTGTTTCAGAATAACGAACTGACAGTGTGTTTGCGTGGGTGACGATTCACACAAACATATCTGTGAGTTTAACGTTCTGAAATGATAACTGGAAAGTAGAAAACAAAAGTCAGAAAGCAAAACCATCGTCGTGTTCGTTCGAATGACGATTCGAACGAATACGCGCGATGGTGACGCGATTTGACGGAACGACAACGAAAACACGACACGAACGAATTTAAATTAATAAAATAAAATATTTAACATTTTACAATTTTGAAACTCATCAAAATAATTAATTTAACTTCTTTTTGTTTAAAACATTTAAATACGCGTAACGTTCCGGATACGCGACGAGATCACGAACCGAGCACCCGAAACGAACCCGAACACACTTGGGGTATAAAAACCCTAAATGAGCTTTATTTTCTCATTTTATCATTTTCCACTCTCTCTCTACCTTAGATTTTCGGCCACCACTCTCCCACCACCACTATCCACCTTCAAAGCTTCGTATCTCACTCGTTTGTGGACGAAATCGGGCGTTCTTGGTGTCCACACGTAGCTCTCGACCTCCTCTACGTGAAAGTACAACGGATCTGAAGCTTAGTCCACTGAAACTTGAGGTATAGATGTTTGAAAAGTTTGAAAATGAGGGTTTTCACTCGTGGGTTGATACACACACATTTAGCCGGTCCCTCACCCGTTTCTCATCGAACCCGACACCTTCGAGGTCCCATCTGTACGGGGTAACATCATTACTATGGCTAAATTGAAGACTTGAGCGAGTGTTGATGGGAAACTCACAGGTTCGTAGGGATGGGGAAGAACATCACAGCTCAAGCCGAACCTGTGGGGGGGGGGGAGTATTCAGCCGAACCTCACTCAGTGATGAATGTGAGCCGAACCTTATGGTGTCTCACGAACCCACGCATCCATGAGACGAACCCACAACCTCTGGACGAACCTTCCCCACCCATCGAAACCGCCATGCACGTGCGAACCATTACAGCTGAACCTAACCGGTCAGCAAACCTTTGACGAACCTATTAGCTGTATCATCTTGGCCGAACCCATGAAGAGCCGAACCATCTTGTGCAGCGAACCCTAGGGATGAACCACGAACCCAACAGGCGAACCATGCATCTCGGCGAATCATCCTTAGCCACCGAACCTTACTGCGGTGCCATGCTGACGAACCCTTTTTGCCAAACCTTAGGCGAACCATGTCTATCAACCCGATGGCCGAACCTTCGGCTGGGAAACCACCAAAGGTTCGCTGCTCTAGCAGCCTTAGAATGAACCGGAGATGGTTAGTTGAAACACGTTGGTTTTGTCAAATGACATGCTACGACCCATAACACAAAAACCCACGGCCCATTGTATTGCCACGGCCCATCCAAATCGTTTGAGCCCAACAACGAGTTCACTAGTTCAATTCCTTTAATTCGGCCCAATAAAATCTACTTGGCCCAATCCTTCCATATAGCCCAAAGCTACGGCCCAATCACAATTGGATCGGCCCATAACACTTATAAGACTCAAATGACTTAGTTCGGCCCATATGCATATATTTTTGCCCAACATGAAGCCCACAAGGTCTAATTGTCATTAACATGAGAAACAAAAGGTTATAACATTTGATGTACAAATCTAAATTATACTTAGAATTACTTGGGTATTATAGAGAATTAAATGACAATTTAAGATCAATGATAAAACAAGATAATTAAGAACTAGTGGGATAAGTGTTGGCAAATACACAACAACTATGCAAGGCCGAATGAAGAACAAGACCCAGGGATGATGACCAAGTTAAGGCTAACACGTATACACGCACATGAAACAATTACATTCAACACTTATAAGTTACATACAATTTGAATCCAATACATGATCGTAAAACAAACTCAAGTGCAACAAGAGCGCGTGCATTCTTCATTTAAGCTAAGTCAACCACTTCAAACATAAGGTGAGTTCATATGTCCCTGTTCTTAATCTTAACTGATTTTCAACCTTCGGGGCTGAGAAACATGCTTACTTTTATTTACTTAAAAGTTTTGCTTAACATATTGCTATTACATTGATTTTAGAAAATACTTAATTGTTTATTATCGCTTATCATTGTATGCATGCTTGTATGATCATGATATGACAGGGATAATCAGATGGACAATATAATATATCTTATTTGTTCATTAACACATTAGAATAACATAGTTGTAAGATTTTATCTTATAACACCTAGTTATTCTTACATAAACAAACATTGGAACAATTACAGGCAAACATATGAATGTTATAAAGATATAATATATCTTTGTAATAACATTCGACACAAGAGTTAAGTAAGTGTAATAGGATAAGTCCTTTTAACACTTGGCTTTACAACTAAACACATATTACAAGAAAACATGGAACAAAGAATGATAATCATGATAATGTAACTTCCTGATAACAACATCATTCACTCAAATAATTAACATAATGTAATAAGACAAGTTCTTATTTAACTTTGTTAATAACACGGAGAACATATGACAATGAGAACAATAATACAGATGAACACAATTACAATTAGTTACTATTGACCTGTTGTATTATATCACTTCAATCATGTGCCAATTGTACAAGTTGATCATGTAAGCCCCTATAATTCGCTGACCAGTTAGTTTGACGTGACTAAACCGACGATAGCATAGTGGTACCATAGGTTTGACAAACCTCTAGCTTGTAGGGCTAGTATGTTGATCGTATTGATTCATTGGCCGGTAACGTATGACTGGTGACAGGGCGACTTCAAGTTAGGTTCTGGAAAGCGACACATGGTGATATTAATCTGCAGTGATAAGTAATTAATCCATCGTTTCTTGTTGACTAGTAGACTGAGCAATTTTATATTCTCATGTCATATTACTAGTAACTGTTTCGATGAGGTCTATGGGTATACAAAGTGGTAGAGGTAAATCGGATGCATTGAAATCTGATTACGTGAGGATTTCAATGGATTCCTTTTAGGCTCTATGCACTATAAGTCAAGAACAAATTACAATTGGTTAACTAACACTCTTAATATTTAAAAGTGAAACTACAGTTAACCCCACAATTATAGAATAATACAAGGAATAGATTTGATAAATCTAATATCCTTAACATATATAATGGTTATCTAAACTTCGGTTCGATAACTACAATTACATCATCATATTATGCTATACATGATATCACACAAGAATGAGATGAACATGTGGATTTGGGAATGGAAATCAATAGTTGTATTGCAAGTAGTGTGGAGTTTTAGTAGTGATGTGGTGGGATGTTGGCTAGGGCTTAGTTCCCTTACATAAGCCCTATGTCACACCCCTAAATTCCCACTCGTGGTGTCAGTCCACATAGGTGTGACATGGCCAGGATCACAGCTCATGGTCATATAGAACGACTCTATATGAGTTACGCATTCACACAGATTTATAGAATAATGCAAATTTCAATATTACGCAGCGGAAATATAAGTTAACAAAAGCAGCGGAACAGTAATGGATTACAGCGGAAAATGTAAATTGATAACAGACACTACATAGTTAAATTGTTTCAAAACAAGTTCAATGCACACAAAGCCTAGGACATGAGTCTATATGTTGTTCAGACTCCTTAAGGCTTCCTTGAGTGCGTCCTAGCGTGTGCTCCATTAGTTACCTGA
This sequence comes from Mikania micrantha, assembly GCA_009363875.1. NCBI lineage: Eukaryota > Viridiplantae > Streptophyta > Magnoliopsida > Asterales > Asteraceae > Mikania > Mikania micrantha. The sequence continues at coordinate 47,463,772 of CM018689.1, read as the reverse complement.
GAATACATGCGAAAAGTGTCAACTAAAAAGTTGGTGAGTTCACAGGTTTAGACAGACTGAAAAGTAAACAGACATATACTGGGTATGTTAAGTTTTGTTGTTGGATACTACGATCCGTGAAGTGTGTTAGTTCATCTTACCGAAACTAGACTGTTCCCGTTTGCCTCCGCAGGTCATCGCTGAACCCGCATTCCCATCGAAATTACACTCGTTATGACCTCCAGTCAACATTGGTGCCGAGTGGGGTTAGTCAGACCCAGTAGTACTACGTAATTACGACTCGTTTGTGATACAACTAACGGTAAGGATAAGTGAGGACTTTAAGCGATAATAGTTACACTCGAAAATGGTTTTCACAACATACCAGTACTATATCTAAAACAGTTGCATAATATTCTCACCCCAAAGTTTAGTAAAACAATATAAGAGTAAAAGTGGGGCTGTAAAACTCACCTGAGTTTGAGTAGAGATACCGTACAGGAATCGTGTAGCTCGCCGGCTAATGTTTACCTATATCACATAGGTGTTGTGAGTTCGTGTTTACATTCATGTGGGCCTCACAGGACCGTGTTCGTATTTAACAACACCAAGTTGTTAAGTGAGTCACGTTGACCGTGTTTGACCTAACGACCCGTTGGTGACGGTTTGGATCAAGCGATCGTGTAAAGTGCGGTTTAGTGTCGTGTGAAGTGTGCGGATACCAATAATCACTTTCGTGAGGAAACTTACTAGTTATAGTAAGTTTCTATTTCAGGAAAGTTTCTAATTCAGGCAAGTCATGTAAGAAATTATAATCCGATTATTCTAATTATGCATATTTATCCTAAGTGAGCATGTTATCACATAACATATAGTTACACTTAGTTGGTTTAGCATGGTTTGCACATAAGAGTTACCATAATTAGAAAGTTTGAACAAACAAGCGTGTTTCATCATGTTTATCAACTAATATCATCTAGCATCCCTATTTAAATCCTAAATAGCCAATCAATCATAATCGTTACGTCTAGCATGTTCCTATTCTTGGATTTGCAAAATAAAGTAACTCTAGAAAAATGCGCATATCTCGTTCAACTAAATTGTAAAATCACATATTATCATCATAACCACTTCAACTAAGCATATCAAACATACAATCCTTAATAAATTCATCATTTCTAGAAATTTCATAACAAAAAGTTACTATATTTAGTAACATTCCTAAATATCATACTTTTAGCAATTCTAACCATTCCAACACATCTAATGATCACTATCTAACTTCTAAACATCATTTCAAGCATAAATTATAGATCTAAACATGCAAATGTGGTTATTTCATCAAGAACACACATTTTGTAACATTAAAGTTACTAAAATTAGTAATAATCACCAAATGATCAAATCTTGACATAATCAATCATTCTAACCTTGCATATCATCATCATTAACACTCATAACAACATTTCAATATCCACAAACGTGTAAAACCACCTAGATCATTCATGTATGTTGCTAACACCATCATTTTAGCTACTATGACCATTCTATCATAACAACATCATCATGGAATGTAAAGATACATCATCTAATCATCATGGATCATCAAATATCATGTAAACATCATCAAACCCAGAGCTAAAATTTGTGTATGTGCATCAAGGGTGTTTGCATGTGTGCTTAAAGTCATGCATGTGAGTGTAAAGGTGAAGAAAGAGTGTTTTAGGTATAGAACTACCTTCTAATGTGTCAAGAACTCCTGAGATGATGATTTCTTGCCTCAACAGCTTCTGGACAGCAGGTTCTTACAAGAATGAGATGGTTATGGTGGTGGTTTTGAGCTCCAATGGGTCTTCAAGCTCTTAATCTTCAAACCTTCAAGCTTGGAGCTTCAATGGAGGTCTTCAATGGCTTCCCAATGGTCAAATCAAGGTGTTTCAGAGAGGAATAGTCGAGAGTTGGTGTGTAGAACCGGAGAAATGATGAGAGTGGTGTTAATAGGCATGTGGTCTTGATTTTATAAAGATTTGTCGTCAGGACTCCGTCGCGTACCGCGGTGGATGGTTAAAAGAAGCTTCGCGTACCGCGACGGATTTCGGGAGTTAAACCCCCGCGATGCCTGTCGCGTACCGCTATAAATCCTCCTGTTGGTCCCTCGCGTACCGTGACGGGTCCCAAAGAAGCCCAATAAACCTAATTTTGTTGTTTCGAACCGATTTTCACGTATTTCTCGATTACGATCGTTGTTTCGGAACATATGACCATCATTTCTCCTATCTTGGGTTCCCTAGTACCTAAGTGTTGTGCAAATGGACGGTGGTCTGTGTAATTCACCAACGTTCGTTATTCAAGACACGTGCGTTGTGTTTTGCGATAATTCCATGAATTATCGGTGCGTTTGGTCTGTTGTGCCACGTGTCACACTAAATAGTAATTATTCTAGTGCCACGTATGCAACAGAAATATATATTATTAATTTAAAATAAAGAAATTGCTGACCAGGAAATTTCGATGTGTCACACCCTATATATAAGCATCACTATTAGGATGATATATTACTTGTAAATATAACTATTGAGAATTCCAGGTGTATTTCGGTCCACGTCGCGAATTCCATCGCACTTTCACAATTGGTATCTTACTGAGTTTAAGCTTCTTGGTTTCCCGGTCCATAATTTCCACCGGTTCCTCGACAAAGTTTAATTGTTTGTCAATCTGAATTTCCTCCAACGGAATTGCGAGCGTTTCGTCTGATAGACACTTCTTGAGGTTTGAAACGTGGAATACATTGTGCACGTTACTCAATTCCTGCGGTAGCTGTAGCTCGTAGGCCACGGGGCCTATTCGTTTGGTGATCTCGAATGGTCCGATGTAACGAGGGTTTAACTTTCCCCGTTTCCCAAATCGAATCACTCCCTTCCAAGGCGAGACTTTAAGAAGTACGCGATCTCCCACTTGGAATTCCAAAGGCTTGCGCCTTTTATCGGCGTAGCTTTTCTGTCGGTCTCGAGCTGCTGCCATTCTGTTACGTATTTGCACGATCTTTTCTGTTGTCTCGTGCACGAGTTCGGGTCCGGTCAGTTGGCTTTCACCAACTTCCGCCCAACAAAGTGGTGATCTGCACTTACGTCCGTATAGTGCTTCAAATGGTGCAGCTCCAATGCTGGTATGGTAACTGTTATTATATGAGAACTCAACTAAAGGTAAGTGAGTCTCTCAGCTGTTACCGAAGTCGATTACACATGCCCGAAGCATGTCCTCCAAGGTCTGGATGGTTCGTTCACTCTGACCATCCGTTTGTGGATGATAAGCAGTGCTCATATCCAATCTTGTCCCGAGTGCCTTGTGTAAGAATTTCCAAAAATGTGCCGTGAAACGGCTGTCTCGGTCGTATATTATGGAGATTGGGACTCCGTGCCTGGATACAATTTCCTTCAAGTATATTCGGGTTAACTTCTCCAACTTATCGGTTTCCTTAATCGGTAGAAAGTGTGCCGATTTCGTGAGTCGATCTACAATAACCCAAATGGTATCGCAGCCACTTGATGTCTTCGGCAGCTTGGTGATAAAATCCATGGAAATCTGTTCCCATTTCCATACCGGAATTTCCGGTTGTTGGAGTAACCCTGACGGTTTCTGATATTCGACCTTGACCTTGGAGCAAGTCAGGCACTTGTCACATAGGTCGCGATTTCTGATTTCATGTTAGGCCACCAGTAAGTTGCCCTTAGGTCGTGGTACATCTTGTCAGAACCTGGATGTACTGAGTATCGACTCTTGTGAGCTTCATCCATCACTACTTCTCTCAATCCTCCGTATTGTGGAATCCAGATTCGGTCCATTAGATAGTAAGCTCCGTCATCCTTCTGTTTCATCTGTTTGTCCATACCCCGCATGGCTTCGAGGGCAAGGTTTTCCTTTTTCAGAGCTTCTTGTTGTGCGACTCGAATCTGATTTGTTAGCTCAGAGTGAATGGTGAGTTGTAGTGCACATACACGTTTGGTTGTTTCCTTCCGGCTCAGTGCGTCGGCTACTACATTAGCTTTCCCGGGATGATACTTGATTGCACAGTCATAATCACCTATTAGCTCGACCCATCTGCATTGTCTCATGTTTAGCTCCTTTTGGTCGAAAATGTGCTGCAGGCTCTTATGATCAGTGAATATAGTGTACTTGGTGCCATACAGATAATGTCGCCATATTAACGCGAACACTACGGCTCCTAATTCCAGATCATGTGTGGTGTAATTCTTTTCGTGCACTTTCAGCTGTCGTGACGCATAAGCTATGACTTTCTCGCGTTGCATTAGCACACAACCGAGTCCTTGCTTCGATGCGTCGCAGTAAACTACAAAGTATTCGCACCCATCTGGTAGTGATAGTATAGGTGCACTGCACAACTTCTGCTTTAACAAGTCGAAAGCAGCTTCTTGTTTTTCTCCCCATTCAAACTTCTGTCTTTATGTGTAAGGGAAGTTAATGATTGTGCGATCTTCGAAAATCCCTCGATAAATCGTCTGTAGTACCCGGCCAATCCCAGGGACTGTCGCACCTCAGTCGGAGTCTTTGGTGCCGTCCAGTTCTTGATTGCCTCAATCTTGGCTAGGTCTACGTGTATCCCTTTCTCGTTCACTACGTGCCCAAGGAATTGAACTTCGCGAATCCAAAAATCACATTTGGAAAACTTTGCGTATAGTTGTTCTTTCTTTAGTAGTTCTAAGACGCGTCTCAAGTGATCGGCATGTTCTTCGTGAGTCTTGGAGTAAATCAGAATGTCATGTATGAACACGATTACGAATTTGTCAAGATACGGCTTACACACCCGGTTCATAAGATCCATGAATACCGCCGGTGCGTTCGTCAGTCCGAAAGGCATGACTAGAAATTCGTAATGTCCGTACCGTGTTCTGAAGGTTGTCTTTGGTATGTCTTCCTCTTGTATTCTAAGTTGATGATAACCGGATCTTAAATCGATTTTCGAATAGTAGCTTGACCCTTGTAACTGATCAAACAGGTCGTCTATTCGAGGTAGAGGGTATCGATTCTTGATCGTTACCTTGTTCAGTTCTTGGTAGTCTATACACATACGGAATGAACCGTCTTTCTTCTTCAAAAACAAGACCAGTGCTCCCCAAGGTGAGAAACTCGGTCGAATGAATCCTTTATCCAATAACTCTTGCAGTTGATTAGATAGTTCCTGCATTTCAGTAGGAGCCAATCGGTATGGTGCCTTGGCTATTGGTGCTGCTCCTGGTGTTAGATCTATCTGAAATTCCACTTGTCGTGCTGGTGGTAGTCCAGGTAGATCGTCGGGAAAGACTTCCGGATAATCGCGAACAATAGCGATGTCCTCGATCTTCCGTTCCTTCTTTGGTTGTTCGGTGATAAGTGCCAGGATAGCCGTGTACCCTTTCTTCAGGTATTTGTTTGCCTTCATGCAGGACATGATGTTCAACGGTATTCCGCGTCGTTCTCCCTGGATTGAGATCTGCTCTCCACTTGACAACGTAATCCACACAATCTTCTCGTTGCACACGATCTCCGCGTGGTTTGCAGATAGCCAATCCATTCCAATCACCACGTCGAAGCTCCCGAGAGTTACCGGCATCAGGTCAATTACCAGTTGGTGGTCTGCTAACGTCAGGACGCACCCCTTGATGATATGTTGTGTTTCTATCAGCTTGCCGTCTGCTAACTCTACAGTGTACTTATGGTCTAGTGGTGTTGGCGTCATATTAAGCAGTTTACTAAAATCACTAGAGATGAAACTTCTATCGGCACCGGTATCAAATAATATACTAGCATAGACATTATTTAAAAGGAACGTACCGGTGACGACGTTCGGGTCATCTTTAGCTTCTCTCGAGCCAATCACAAAGGCTCGTCCCTTCGCTGCTCCACCTCCACCCTTTTTCAGTTGCGGGCAGTCCCTCCGCATGTGCCCCGGTTTACCACATTCATAACACCCCTTGAGAGTGTTTTGGTTGTTGTTGTTGTTGTTGTTGGGGTTGGATCGGCATTCCTTGGCCATGTGTCCGTTCCTTCCACAGTTAGTGCATTTGACCCTTTTACATGGTCCAAAGTGATGGAAGTTACATGTATTGCATTTTGGGCTGTTGCCCTGATATCCTCCCTTGCCTTGAGTGTTCGGTTGGGTGGCAGTGAAGACCTTTGCGGGTGCTGGCCGGTGCTGGGTTTGTTGCTGAGGTGAAAAGGTTCGGTTATTGCTGGGCTCCCACTTCTTCTTGGGCTCTTGGGGTTTCAGATGTTCACCCCTCTTTGGCAGCTTTCCCTGAGCTACTGCCTGATCAGCTAATTTATGAGCCAAGCGAATCAGTGGTTGGATGGTGGAGAGATCAGAAGCAGTCACCATGCTTTGGATTTGCTCGGGCAACCCACTGATGAATTGCTCGATTTTCTTGTATTCCGGCGTCACCATTGCCGGGCACAGCTTGCACAATTCATGAAATCGAGCGCAGTATTTCTCGATTTCCGAACCCTCCATTTTGTGCACCCAAAATTCCTCCTCAAGCTTCCTGATCTCGTCACGTGGGCAGTACTCTTCGTGAAGCATTCTGGTGAATTCCTCCCACGGAATGGTGTTGGCAGTCTCGAGTCCGAGAGTTTGGACATGCGTATTCCACCAGGTGAGGGCAGATCCCTCGAGTGTCCCGGTGGCATACTTTACTCGGTTTTCCTCCGAGCACTCAGACATGGCAAAGACCGATTCAAGCTTTTCAATCCAGCGGAGCAGTCCCACTGCTCCTTCTGTACCCTGGAACTTGTGAGGGTGGCAGCTCAGAAAGGCTTTAAACGAGCATCCCTTCGCTGCGCTTCCTTGGGATCCTGTGCATCGGGGTTAAATTGTAACGTGTTAGTATCAGGGTTGCCTATGCTAAGTTAGTCAGGTTAGGCAGGTGTTAGTACCGTTATTGGTGCCGCTAGTCTCGCTAGCAAGTTGGTTGGCTTCGTACTCAGCGAGTACTTTGTTGACCTTACGTTCGACCATCATGTTGATCCTTGCCTTTTCGGCCTTACGTTTGAGATTGCGGGCGTTGGGTCCCCTTCTAGACATGATTCTATATGGAAAGGTTAGAACGTTGGTTAGCATGAGTTAGAGTGTTAGCCGATTGTCATGTCAGAAGTCAAGTCAGGTGTTATGTTAAAAAACAATCATAATCAAGACATAATAAGTAAAGCAAAGCATCATTTCATTAATAATAATAACTTGAAGTACAATGATTTTCAAAAGAGATGCTACAAAATTCGCACGAGCACATCCCGCTCGGCTAAGTACTACAAAAGTAGAATACTGAAATAGAAAAACTAAACTAGTGTGATGCGACAGTAGAGTGTGAGTCTTCGCTGTCAGCGGGACCGTCGTCATCTTCCTCTTCTGGGTCTTCATCAAAATCTTCCTCTTCAAGATCCTCAACCTCGAATTGAGGTCCTTGGTCCGGCTCCTGCTCCGGCTCCATGATCAACTGGTCAGCCCAAGCGTTCTGAAGTGCCGCCTGGTTCTCTCCTGCAACATTCTCTACCACAACCAGTCGCTCGCCATGGTCCTGGACCACAGTAGCGACTTCCTCTTGTCGCTCTTCTAACTGCGCTGTCCGGCTCCGAAGCGCCGCGATCTCATCTACTACCTGTCCCCGCAGGTGGTCTAGCTGCTCTTGGAGATGTTGGTTCTCCTTTCGAAGAGCCATGATCTCCTCATCACGCTCACGCGACCTACTGGCTTCACGAGCAGTCCGAGCAACATGGGCTGCAAAAGCCCGCTCGAGTGACACTTCAAGTGAAGGTAGTCGGTGTGCTCGGTTATCATCTGTCCGTACTCGCTGTAAGGGTACTCTCTCCTCGATGATCCAGTCCCACACAGTATGTGGGTACCAAGTCCACGACCTGGCGCGCTTGGCAATGCGTGCCCTTTCTGCCTCCTCAAAGTCCTCTGAGAACATGATGTCCCTAACTCGCTGACGACTCTCCTCTGTCAGCTCATACTCGGCAGGTTGCTTCCCCGGGTTACGCCCCATGTCCCCATTGTCATCAGTCATCCTGTAAGTCCCAAATCAGTCAGTAATAGTTCACAATGGTAATAATATTATAAGTGTGAAATCTCTAAGTGTAGTGTCTAATGTAGAGCAGTGGCTATAGTCTAAGTTCACAACATGCAAACCTAGTTCTCTATAACCAAGGCTCTGATACCAGTCTGTCACACCCCCAAATTCCCACTCGTGGTGTCAGTCCACATGGGTGTGACGTGGCCAGGATCACAGCTCATGGTCATATATAACGACTCTATATGAGTTACGCATTCACACAGATTTATAGAATAATGCAAATTTCAATATTACGCAGCGGAAATATAAGTTAACAAAAGCAGCGGAACAGTAATGTATTACAGCGGAAAATGTAAATTGATAACAGACACTACATAGTTAAATTGTTTCAAAACAAGTTCAATGCACACAAAGCCTAGGACATGAGTCTATATGCTGTTCAGACTCCTTAAGGCTTCCTTGAGTGCGTCCTAGCGTGTGCTCCATTAGTTACCTGAGAATACATGCGAAAAGTGTCAACTAAAAAGTTGGTGAGTTCACAGGTTTAGACAGACTGAAAAGTAAACAGACATATACTGGGTATGTTAAGTTTTGTTGTTGGATACTACGATCCGTGAAGTGTGTCAGTTCATCTTACCGAAACTAGACTGTTCCCGTTTGCCTCCGCAGGTCATCGCTGAACCCGCATTCCCATCGAAATTACACTCGTTATGACCTCCAGTCAACATTGGTGCCGAGTGGGGTTAGTCAGACCCAGTAGTACTACGTAATTACGACTCGTTTGTGATACAACTAACGGTAAGGATAAGTAAGGACTTTAAGCGATAATAGTTACACTCGAAAATGGTTTTCACAACATACCAGTACTATATCTAAAACAGTTGCATAATATTCTCTCCCCAAAGTTTAGTAAAACAGTATAAGAGTAAAAGTGGGGCTGTAAAACTCACCTGAGTTTGAGTAGAGATACCGTACAGGAATCGTGTAGCTCGCCGGCTAATGTTTACCTATATCACATAGGTGTTGTGAGTTCGTGTTTACATTCATGTGGGCCTCACAGGACCGTGTTCGTATTTAACAACACCAAGTTGTTAAGTGAGTCACGTTGACCGTGTTTGACCTAACGACCCGTTGGTGACGGTTTGGATCAAGCGATCGTGTAAAGTGCGGTTTAGTGTCGTGTGAAGTGTGCGGATACCAATAATCACTTTCGTGAGGAAACTTACTAGTTATAGTAAGTTTCTATTTCAGGAAAGTTTCTAATTCAGGCAAGTCATGTAAGAAATTATAATCCGATTATTCTAATTATGCATATTTATCCTAAGTGAGCATGTTATCACATAACATATAGTTACACTTAGTTGGTTTAGCATGGTTTGCACATAAGAGTTACCATAATTAGAAAGTTTGAACAAACAAGCGTGTTTCATCATGTTTATCAACTAATATCATCTAGCATCACTATTTAAATCCTAAATAGCCAATCAATCATAATCGTTACGTCTAGCATGTTCCTATTCTTGGATTTGCAAAATAAAGTAACTCTAGAAAAATGCGCATATCTCGTTCAACTAAATTGTAAAATCACATATTATCATCATAACCACTTCAACTAAGCATATCAAACATACAATCCTTAATAAATTCATCATTTATAGAAATTTCATAACAAAAAGTTACTATATTTAGTAACATTCCTAAATATCATACTTTTAGCAATTCTAACCATTCCAACACATCTAATAATCACTATCTAACTTCTAAACATCATTTCAAGCATAAATTATAGATCTAAACATGCAAATGTGGTTATTTCATCAAGAACACACATTTTGTAACATTAAAGTTACTAAAATTAGTAATAATCACCAAATGATCAAATCTTGACATAATCAATCATTCTAACCTTGCATATCATCATCATTAACACTCATAACAACATTTCAATATCCACAAACGTGTAAAACCACCTAGATCATTCATGTATGTTGCTAACACCATCATTTTAGCTACTATGACCATTCTATCATAACAACATCATCATGGAATGTAAAGATACATCATCTAATCATCATGGATCATCAAATATCATGTAAACATCATCAAACCCAGAGCTAAAATTCGTGTATGTGCATCAAGGGTGTTTGCATGTGTGCTTAAAGTCATGCGTGTGAGTGTAATGGTGAAGAAAGAGTGTTTTGGGTATAGAACTACCTTCTAATGTGTCAAGAACTCCTGAGATGATGATTTCTTTGCCTCAACAGCTTCTGGACAGCAGGTTCTTGCAAGAATGAGATGGTTATGGTGGTGGTTTTGAGCTCCAATGGGTCTTCAAGCTCTTAATCTTCAAACCTTCAAGCTTGGAGCTTCAATGGAGGTTTTCAATGGCTTCCCAAGGGTCAAATCAAGGTGTTTCAGAGAGGAATAGTCGAGAGTTGGTGTGTAGAATCGGAGAAATGATGAGAGTGGTGTTAATAGGCATGGTGGTCTTGATTTTATAAAGATTTGTCGTCAGGACTCCGTCGCGTACCGCGGTGGATGGTTAAAAGAAGCTTCGCGTACCGCGACGGATTTCGGGAGTTAAACCCCCGCGATGCCTGTCGCGTACCGCTATAAATCCTCCTGTTGGTCCCTCGCGTACCGCGACGGGTCCCAGAGAAGCCCAATAAACCTAATTTTGTTTTCGAACCGATTTTCGCGTATTTCTCGATTACGATCGTTGTTTCGGAACATATGAACATCATTTCTCCTATCTTGGGTTCCCTAGTACCTAAGTGTTGTGCAAATGGACGGTGGTCTGTGTAATTCACCAACGTTCGTTATTCAAGACACGTGCGTTGTGTTTTGCGATAATTCCATGAATTATCGGTGCGTTTGGTCTGTTGTGCCACGTGTCACACTAAATAGTAATTATTCTAATGCCACGTATGCAACAAAAATATATATTATTAATTTAAAATAAAGAAATTGCTGACCTGAAAATTTCGAGGTGTCACACCCTATATATAAGCATCACTACTAGGATGATATATTACTTGTAAATATAACTATTGAGAAGCCATTGGGTGAACAGGTGAAACAAATATCATACAAGTAACATAATATACATTGTGATTGTGCATGTGAATGAATCAAGGTTTTTAATTAACGTACTTATGAACTCACCAACCTAGTGTTGACTTTGTTTAAATGCATGTTTTCTCAGGTGATGAACATGTGTAGGTACTTACATGCAAGGAGTAAGCTAGTGGACTTTTAGAAGACCTAGCTTTATTTTGTATTGCATGATTTTGGTGACAAGAACAATGAATCATCTTTTGTATATCTTGTACATATACAAGATATAGTTACATTGATTCTTTTGATAGATTTACTTGATTAAATTATGAACGATACATTGTAATTTAATCTTGTAATACTATATCATGGATATGTTAGCATTTCTCATTTATCTATCATGTGCTATGTAAACAATCTGATCATTTGATTATCACTCATGATATCGCGCCCCGAGAACCTTCCGCCCGACGGGAAAACCCGATCCGTTCCCGCCGGCCCGGGGTGTGACAGTAAGACGCTTAATTATCATTAACAGCAATGTCCTATGTGGCTTAGTATGTGATGGGACGGCGTCTGTGCGGGTTGTAGGTGTAACAACTGTGTCGGAACCGTCACCGGAACAGTGAACGGAACAGTAACGGCACAGTAACTCAGGTACAAACTATGCAAACTATTGATGTACTGTTGAATACGTAATGTTAAACAGTAAACTATTATGCTAGTGTTTCTGAAATCTGATTAAACGTTACAGTTTAACAGTCAGAAACGCATCAGACAACGGTGAACAGTGAAACTGATACGTATTGATGTGACATGATGTGTAAACGTATGCGAGGTTAAACAAAACAAAACGATAACGGTTGTTGTTACGGAATGCTAAACCGATGAGTTATTCGTATAGGTGACGATCTGTACGAATGATTCTGATAGTTTAACGCTCTGAAATAGTAACTGAAAAGTAGAAAACAAAAGTCGGAAAGCAAAACCATCGTCGTGTTCGTTCGAATGACGATTCGAACGAATACGCGCGATGGTGACGCGTTCTGACGAAACGAAAACGAAAACGATAAAAGACACGAACGATCATAAATTCAAAGAAATAAGATATTTCTTTTTTTTTTTACAATTTTGAAACTCATCATTTAATAAATTAAATGTTACTGTTTTGAGAAATCGTGAACATGTTAAATAAACGCGTAAAAGTACGAAATTCGTTAAATAAATTTAATGAACGCTTAAAAATGTTAAAATACGACAAATAACTTAATACGATAATATTTAAATTAAATTTTAAAAATAAATAACATACAAGTCATTAATATAAGTTCTTTTATTTAAAAACCATAAACGCGCGCGTTACGATCCGGAAACGTAACGAAACCGCGAACCGAGCAACGAAAACGAACCCGAACTCACCCGAGGTATAAATACCTTGAATGAGTCCCATTTTCTTATTTTTCACCTCATCTTCTTCCTCACAAACCTCATTCCCGGTTTTGAGAAAACCCTCCCATCTACAACCTTCAAACCACCATATCTTGAGCAATACTCCATGAAATTGAGCCATTCTTGAACCCACGCGAAGCTCTTAGTCTCCTCTACATGAAAGTACAACCGATCTGAGAAGAAATCTGCTAGAAATCGAGGTACAAGCTGTTGAATACCACGAAAAATAGGGTTTTCGTTTCTTTGTTCAAACCCAAACCCTAACCGGTTCTTTATTCTCCTTCCCGGCGACCCATAACCACGAGAACCATTCTTTCCAGTCTTTAGTCGAGTTACTCAAAGGTGAAAGATCTACTTGGTTGTCCTTGAACCAGCGAATGGCATGACCACCCAGGTGGCCGAATGAGGCTCCATTTCAACCGAACCACACCATCTTCGAATGAACCACCTCATTCGCCGACTGAACCACTCCCACCCCTCCCATTCGCCAGCCCTCCCTTCGCCGGCCAACCACTCCTATTCGCCACCATCTCTGCCGAATGACACCCCATCACCACCCTCTTTCGACAGAACACCAGTAGCCACTCATTCGACTGACTAGCAGCTCCTTCGCCTAATGTCAGATCCCATTCGTCGACCATTCATTCGAGGCCTGCATGCTATTCGGCCACTAACTCAGAATGTGTTTCATTAGGCTGCTTTCATTCGTTCATCACCATTTGACCACCACGACCATCCTGTTGTTATCACTTCTACAACCTAACAAGCTCCATGCAACTAAGGTTTCCATTATCTGGCCTAAGGCAACCATAATGTGTTAGCAGATAAATCGAACAGGCCCACTAACATTTACTGGCCCAATAACAACCTTGTAACCCAACAATGGCCTACACAACTTCTATGAACCACATTCTGAGTTATCCAACCTGTGCCAAAGATCGGCTCAGTAGGCTGTTTCAGGCCCAACTTAAGGCCCAAGGGCGGGTCAAGTCCACTTGAGTGATTTGGCTCAAATACAGCTCCTTAGGCCACTGATTTACATGGAGTCGTTAACTAGGCCCAAAAAGGGATTCCTTTAGCCCAATAGTCCTCTTTTGACTTAGCCATGCGGCCCATTTAACCTATTGTGGCCCAGGAGCATTTCGGCCCACATAACTCATCAAATTGGCCCATCTGTTACCAACTTGGTTAATTAATAGATTCATAGTGCTAACTTAGGCCAACATTCTTGTTTTGGCCCACAAATGCCTATAAGGCCATAAGGCTTCTTTGGGCCCAACACTTCCATGAAACCACACTTACTTTCAGCCCAAATGAGCTCAAGGCCCACGGTTTAGGGCTCAAGGCCCACGGTTTAGGGCTCAAGGCCCACTGCCTTTGGCCAAGGCCACGATCTTGGCCAAAAAGCCCAAAACAAGGCCCAAAAGGCCACTTGAACTCTAGTTTCGTAACTCTTGGCAAGGCCTTTATGATTCAACACCTAATATCATTGGCCCAACTTAAATTGTTAGCCCACATGACTAAAGAACTATTGTAACTCTTTAACTCAACGCTACTAAGTATGATAACCAAGGGATTACTACCAAAACGGCAACTTTTGCAACAAAGTCTTGTAATTTATAACATGACTTCATGAAACTACAAATGGGCTTAAAACACAAGCTAGATAAGACAAGAATACATCAAAGAAAGTCTATGGATTCCAAGAACCAATAACAAATAAAGATGGGCCAACAGAGACCGAAGACTTTAAGTGTTGGCCAAAGTTTATGGCTAACACATACATACACATAAAATCCCTATAATTCATACTAATATGTTATGAACATCGTGAAATCAATACAGGAACGTGAAAACAATATCACTTACAACAAAGAGCGCGTGCATTCTTGTTTGAGACTAAGTCAACTACCACAACCACAAGGTGAGTTCATTGTCCCCTTTCAAACTATTTTGGTTTTAACTCGGGACTGAGAAGCATGTTATTCATTTTAAAACAAAAGTTTTAAATTTAACAAAATGCTTTTACACTATGGGTTATGCCAAGTGCTAAAGGCATAAGACTCAATTCAAACTAAAGGCTATTCGATTATGCCAAGTGCTAAAGGCATAACACTTTATCTAAACTAAATGCTATTTGATTATGCCAAGTGCTAAAGGCATAAGACTCTATCTAAACTAAATGCTATTTGATTATGCCAAGTGCTAAAGGCATAAGACTCTATCTAAACTAAATGCTATTTGATGATGCCAAGTGCTAAAGGCATAAGCTACTTGCTAATACTTAAGCTATGTGATAATACCAAGTGCTAAAGGTATTTATTATTTGATGATGCTATTGTGGATGCTAATTCTATGAAAGCATGTTTCAAGCGAATACTATGAGTTATGCTAATAATAAGACTACGGGTTAAACTAAATGCTAATACTACGGGTTTATGCTATGAACTAACACTACGGGTTATGCTTAATACTAATGCCATGAGATTATACTACCTGTTAATGCTATGGGTTTAAATGCTAAAGACTAATGTAAACTCTAAATGCTAAGGATACTATAAGGCTATGGGGATACTAAATGCATACATACATACATATACTTTGAATACTTAAATCTATGGATACTATAAACTCTTGAATGCTATGTGATTGCCATGCTCAAACAACGGTTTGGCCTCTCAGTGCTTGCCTTACCGGTTGTAAAGCTAGTTCTTGTGCACAAGTTACGTAAATGCTGGACTCTTTGTATGCTAAAACTATTGGCTATGGAAGAACAATAGTTGGTCTCTCAGTGCTTGCCTTCAGGTGTTCTTCCTAGTCGGGACTGTAAGAACAATAGTTGGTCTCTCAGCGCTTGCCTTCATGTGTTCTTCACAGTCGGGACTAGAAGGCATCGACTATGGTCTCTCAGTGCTTGCCATAGGGTGTCTTTCATGGTCTCAATCGAGGAAATGGACTGATGGCCTCTCAGTGCTTGCCATGCAGTGTTTCCCACAACTATTTACCTGGGTGATCAGTAACTAGGACGATATTGGTAATCCTTAGTCGACTTTGTGTCGACCTGGAAATCCTCTATCTCCCCCTGAGTTGCTAATTATACCTGGGGCTGGTCTGGATTAACATTGGATTCCTTCGGGCATTCAGTTATCCCTACCGGTAACTATCAAGCTAAACTCACGGATGCTATGGGTAACTTACAGACAAAATGCTTAAACTATACTCGGGAAACGGAAGAGAGGGGAGGTAAGACGCTTAATTATCATTAACAGCAATGTGTCCTGTGCGACTTAGTATGTGGTGGGACGTCGTCTGGGCGGGTTGTAGGCTTGACCCAGGGGTATGCCCTATATATAAGCATACCGAGTTGGATGATACAGGTGGTGTTAGTGAGATTAGGGTTGTTACCTAGGGGATACAAGGATGCTTTTGGGGGATTATCATAAACTTCTAAACACGATGCCTGTTAAACTCATATTGAAGCTAATGCATACAAATAATATAGACTTGGAAACTTTGAATCAATAAACAAAAGCTATTTTCACATACTAAAACTACATGAACTCACCAACCATTGTGTTGACTTTGTTTTCTTACATGCTTTCTCAGGTGATGCACAGGATTAAGCTAAAGTTCAGGTTTTCATACTAGGATGCCAGATAGAAGACCTAGTATTTTGAGGAACACATATTATGTTGACATTTGTATCTTAACTTTGTAAACTTTAGATTTATGTTACATTATGCTTTAGTTATTCTCAATGTTGATGCTATGTAAACAATCTGATCATCACGATTATCACATACGATATCGCGCCCCGGGAATCTTCCGCCCGACGGGGACTCCGATCCAACCCCGCCGGCCCGGGGTGTGAGAGATTGGTATCAGAGCTCAAGGTTATAGAGAATAATAGGTCATTTACTTAAACGGTTTGACCTAGACTATAACTTAGGGACCCTTCACGTAGAGAACATAGGAATTAGGGATATACTTGCATTATGTCTTCTGCATTCGATCATTGCACTAACTGATGTCCTATTGGTTACGATTAGAATGTCACCAAGAAGACAACCGTCACCATCTCTACCTTCACAGGAGATGGGTCCAACAGTCGATGCACTCGCAACTCTGATTACTGAAGAATTGATGTCGGTTCTTCCTGGAATCATCAACCGGATCAGGAACAGTGAGGAGTTTACTCGGAGCTTCCCACTACCTTCTGAAAAGAAGAAGGAACCAGAGGCAGGAGAAACCAGCAACAAACCTAAACGTCGTGCTGCAAAAAGACGAAAGAGGACTGTGAACTACACTGACGCTACACCCATCAGGAAAATCCTACCTTTTCCGACTACAAGAGTGAGTGTGCAATACGAGGGAAAAACCCCTCACTGCCCAGTTTGTCGTAATTATCATCGAGCTGAACTCCCATGTGTGCAATGCACACGCTGTGGGAAGACGGGTCACTGGGTGCAACAATGTAGGTCGTCTGTAGCCTACAATCCCCCTCAATATGCTGGTAAGCACCCTGAATGTGACGAATGTGGATATCACCATAGTAAAGAGAAACTTTGCAAACACTGCCTGAACTGTGGGAAATACGGACACTGGATCCAACAGTGTCGGTTTATTTCCATCAGGAAACAAGAACAAAGAGCAAGTACCTCTACTTCCTCTCAACATAACCACAACTGCTACACGTGCGGAATGCTTGGACATTTCGCGAGGGACTGCCCTAGGAGAGTGCCTCCAGTTGACCCAGTAATCACAGAGGAATTACTTGCTTTACCGGCTCCTGGAGATCACACGGAGTCCGATGACTCCATAGGTATGCAAACTTCATTAAGTTACAATGAATTATTTAATGAAGTATAAACCAGAAATGCATGAACTGTTGTGATTGTAGAAACAATAAATCTCAGGTAACTGTAAACAAACTCGGTGCCGATAAGGTAATCGGAATAGTAACCTAAGAAATTCTTAGATCAAATAAACATTAAACGACTAAGTAAAAGATAGGGAAATTCTTGATTATAGTTTAACTACTGTAATCAGTAGGTGGACTTTATCTAGTTAGAACATTAAAAACTGTAAGAAGTCAAAATGCTAAAAAAAAAAAAAAACTAGTGTGTAAGCTGTCACTTTTCATCTAGACTCTATAGCACTCGAGTTACTTAATTTGTAGAACTTCAGTTCTAGGATGTTAAGAAAAGGATCCTTGGTTAGTACACATAACACACGTAGGAAACCATAGCTAACACTAAGGTCGTGTAACAATTGGTACTCATAGCATCAGTTAGTTTGAACCATAAGGTGTTAGAGTCATACAGAGAATAAGCAAGCCATAACAATAAGACAACCATAAGCAATAAAACTAGCAAAACTCTGAGGCAATACTTGGCGACTTATACGTAAGGAAACGACACCGGTAGACGAAACCAGATACCTCTAACTCACGAAGAATAAGTCAACAGAAAAGACTTATTATACGTGGGACCAGATGGTATAAAGAACATAGAACTAAACATGATGGGACTTAGAGGATAGACCACGAATGTTCGCAACACATATTCGATCAGAAGGAACTCAACATGCGACAGCGACGTTGGGTTGAGCTTCTGAATGACTATGACTGTGTAATCAAATACCATCCGGGCAAGGCAAACGTGGTTGCTGATGCCTTGAGCCGGAAGGAACGAGTCAAACCCTTGCGCGTTAGAGCAATGGGAATGACTGTGCAGACAAGCTTACACGACAGGATTATGCAAGCACAACAAGAAGTCGTTGAACGTGAGAACCTGAAGAAAGAACTCGATTGTGGAGCGGAGAAACATCTAGAAACGAAATCAGATGGACTTATTTACTTCAGGGATCGCGTATGGATCCCTACAGTAGATGAGTTAAGGAAGCTGATTTTCGATGAAGCACACAAGACCAAGTACTCTGTGCATCCCGGTGCTGATAAAATGTATCAAGACTTACGTGCCTTCTATTGGTGGCCGGGTATGAAGAAAGACATAGCCGAATACGTTGGTCGATGCCTTACGTGTGCTACGGTGAAGGCAGAACACCAGAAACCTTCTGGTTTACTGTAACAGCCTGAAATTCCACTATGGAAGTGGGAACAAATAGCTATGGACTTTGTTACCAAGCTACCCCGCACTTCCAGTGGACATGACACTATTTGGGTTATCGTTGATTGATTAACCAAGTCTGCTCATTTCTTGCCGATGCGAGAAACGTACACGATGGATAAACTAGCGAAGCTTTACATTGATGAGATAGTGGTACGCCACGGTGTGCCATTGTCTATCATCTCAGATCGTGATAGCAGATTTACATCAAGGTTCTGGCAATCGCTACAGAAGTCTCTAGGGACACAATTGAACTTGAGTACAGCTTATCATCCACAAACGGATGGTCAAAGCGAACGTACTATTCAGACACTAGAAGATATGTTGAGAACTTGTGTTCTAGACTTCGGTGGTAATTGGGATTCTCACTTGCCACTAATCGAATTCTCCTACAACAACAGTTATCACAGCAGCATCGGTTGTGCTCCATTTGAGGCTCTTTATGGCCGAAAGTGTCGATCATCGATCTGTTGGTCTGAAGTGAGAGATAATCGAATCACAGGGCCCGAACTGATACAAGAAACTACAGACAAGATTGCGCAGATACAACAAAGACTACAGGCGACACGAAGTAGACAAAAGAGCTATGCCGATAAACGGCGTAAGCCGTTGGAATTCCAAGTGGGAGACCGGGTCATGTTGAAGGTTTCTCCATGGAAGGGGCGTAGTTCGATTCGCGAAGAAAGGCAAACTAACACCACGATATGTGGGACCGTTCGAAATCATCGAACGTATTGGTCCTGTAGCATACAGACTAAGCTTACCGGATGAACTTAGTGGTGTACACGACGTGTTTCACGTCTCCAACTTGAAGAAATGTCTTGCTGATGAAACGCTTATCATACCGATTGAAGAAATTCAATTGGATGAACACTTACGTTTTGATTGAGGAACCGTTGGAAATCATGGATCGCAAGGTTAAACAACTAAGGCGAAGTCGTATTCCTATTGTCAAAGTGCGTTGGAACTCAAGGCGCGGACCCGAGTTTACTTGGGAACGCGAAGACCACATGAGAAACAAATATCCCCAACTGTTCACAGAGGAAGCCGTACCCGATAACAATGCTTGAATTTCGGGACGAAATTTCTCTAACAAGGGGAGACTGTAACAACTGTGTCGGAACCGTCACCGGAACAGTGAACGGAACAGTAACGGCACAGTAACTCAGGTACAAACTATGCAAACTATTGATGTACTGTTGAATACGTAATGTTAAACAGTAAACTATTATGCTAGTGTTTCTGAAATCTGATTAAACGTTACAGTTTAACAGTCAGAAACGCATCAGACAACGGTGAACAGTGAAACTGATACGTATTGATGTGACATGATGTGTAAACGTATGCGAGGTTAAACAAAACAAAACGATAACGGTTGTTGTTACGGAATGCTAAACCGATGAGTTATTCGTATAGGTGATGATCTGTACGAATGATTCTGATAGTTTAACGCTCTGAAATAGTAACTGAAAAGTAGAAAACAAAAGTCGGAAAGCAAAACCATCGTCGTGTTCGTTCGAATGACGATTCGAACGAATACGCGCGATGGTGACGCGTTCTGACGAAACGAAAACGATAAAAGACACGAACGATCATAAATTCAAAGAAATAAGATATTTCTTTTTTTTTTTACAATTTTGAAACTCATCATTTAATAAATTAAATGTTACTGTTTTGAGAAATCGTGAACATGTTAAATAAACGCGTAAAAGTACGAAATTCGTTAAATAAATTTAATGAACGCTTAAAAATGTTAAAATACGACAAATAACTTAATACGATAATATTTAAATTAAATTTTAAAAATAAATAACATACAAGTCATTAATATAAGTTCTTTTATTTAAAAACCATAAACGCGCGCGTTACGATCCGGAAACGTAACGAAACCGCGAACCGAGCAACGAAAACGAACCCGAACTCACCCGAGGTATAAATACCTTGAATGAGTCCCATTTTCTTATTTTTCACCTCATCTTCTTCCTCACAAACCTCATTCCCGGTTTTGAGAAAACCCTCCCATCTACAACCTTCAAACCACCATATCTTGAGCAATACTCCATGAAATTGAGCCATTCTTGAACCCACGCGAAGCTCTTAGTCTCCTCTACATGAAAGTACAACCGATCTGAGAAGAAATCTGCTAGAAATCGAGGTACAAGCTGTTGAATACCACGAAAAATAGGGTTTTCGTTTCTTTGTTCAAACCCAAACCCTAACCGGTTCTTTATTCTCCTTCCCGGCGACCCATAACCACGAGAACCATTCTTTCCAGTCTTTAGTTGAGTTACTCAAAGGTGAAAGATCTACTTGGTTGTCCTTGAACCAGCGAATGGCATGACCACCCAGGTGGCCGAATGAGGCTCCATTTCAGCCGAACCACACCATCTTTGAATGAACCACCTCATTCGCCGACTGAACCACTCCCACCCCTCCCATTCGCCAGCCCTCCCTTCGCCGGCCAACCACTCCTATTCGCCACCATCTCTGCCGAATGACACCCCATCACCACCCTCTTTCGACAGAACACCAGTAGCCACTCATTCGACTGACTAGCAGCTCCTTCGCCTAATGTCAGATCCCATTCGTCGACCATTCATTCGAGGCCTGCATGCTATTCGGCCACTAACTCAGAATGTGTTTCATTAGGCTGCTTTCATTCGTTCATCACCATTTGACCACCACGACCATCCTGTTGTTATCACTTCTACAACCTAACAAGCTCCATGCGACTAAGGTTTCCATTATCTGGCCTAAGGCAACCATAATGTGTTAGCAGATAAATCGAACAGGCCCACTAACATTTACTGGCCCAATAACAACCTTGTAACCCAACAATGGCCTACACAACTTCTATGAACCACATTCTGAGTTATCCAACCTGTGCCAAAGATCGGCTCAGTAGGCTGTTTCAGGCCCAACTTAAGGCCCAAGGGCGGGTCAAGTCCACTTGAGTGATTTGGCTCAAATACAGCTTCTTAGGCCACTGATTTACATGGAGTCGTTAACTAGGCCCAAAAAGGGATTCCTTTAGCCCAATAGTCCTCTTTTGACTTAGCCATGCGGCCCATTTAACCTATTGTGGCCCAGGAGCATTTCGGCCCACATAACTCATCAAATTGGCCCATCTGTTACCAACTTGGTTAATTAATAGATTCATAGTGCTAACTTAGGCCAACATTCTTGTTTTGGCCCACAAATGCCTATAAGGCCATAAGGCTTCTTTGGGCCCAACACTTCCATGAAACCACACTTACTTTCAGCCCAAATGAGCTCAAGGCCCACGGTTTAGGGCTCAAGGCCCACTGCCTTTGGCCAAGGCCACGATCTTGGCCAAAAAGCCCAAAACAAGGCCCAAAAGGCCACTTGAACTCTAGTTTCGTAACTCTTGGCAAGGCCTTTATGATTCAACACCTAATATCATTGGCCCAACTTAAATTGTTAGCCCACATGACTAAAGAACTATTGTAACTCTTTAACTCAACGCTACTAAGTATGATAACCAAGGGATTACTACCAAAACGACAACTTTTGCAACAAAGTCTTGTAATTTATAACATGACTTCATGAAACTACAAATGGGCTTAAAACACAAGCTAGATAAGACAATCAAAGAAAGTCTATGGATTCCAAGAACCAATAACAAATAAAGATGGGCCAACAGAGACCGAAGACTTTAAGTGTTGGCCAAAGTTTATGGCTAACACATACATACACATAAAATCCCTATAATTCATACTAATAAGTTATGAACATCGTGAAATCAATACAGGAACGTGAAAACAATATCACTTACAACAAAGAGCGCGTGCATTCTTGTTTGAGACTAAGTCAACTACCACAACCACAAGGTGAGTTCATTGTCCCCTTTCAAACTATTTTGGTTTTAACTCGGGACTGAGAAGCATGTTATTCATTTTAAAACAAATGTTTTAAATTTAACAAAATACTTTTACACTATGGGTTATGCCAAGTGCTAAAGGCATAAGACTCAATTCAAACTAAAGGCTATTCGATTATGCCAAGTGCTAAAGGCATAACACTTTATCTAAACTAAATGCTATTTGATTATGCCAAGTGCTAAAGGCATAAGACTCTATCTAAACTAAATGCTATTTGATTATGCCAAGTGCTAAAGGCATAAGACTCTATCTAAACTAAATGCTATTTGATGATGCCAAGTGCTAAAGGCATAAGCTACTTGCTAATACTTAAGCTATGTGATAATACCAAGTGCTAAAGGTATTTATTATTTGATGATGCTATTGTGGATGCTAATTCTATGAAAGCATGTTTCAAGCGAATACTATGAGTTATGCTAATACTAAGACTACGGGTTAAACTAAATGCTAATACTACGGGTTTATGCTATGAACTAACACTACGGGTTATGCTTAATACTAATGCCATGAGATTATACTACCTGTTAATGCTATGGGTTTAAATGCTAAAGACTAATGTAAACTCTAAATGCTAAGGATACTATAAGGCTATGGGGATACTAAATGCATACATACATACATATACTTTGAATACTTAAATCTATGGATACTATAAACTCTTGAATGCTATGTGATTGCCATGCTCAAACAACGGTTTGGCCTCTCAGTGCTTGCCTTACCGGTTGTAAAGCTAGTTCTTGTGCACAAGTTACGTAAATGCTGGACTCTTTGTATGCTAAAACTATTGGCTATGGAAGAACAATAGTTGGTCTCTCAGTGCTTGCCTTCAGGTGTTCTTCCTAGTCGGGACTGTAAGAACAATAGTTGGTCTCTCAGCGCTTGCCTTCATGTGTTCTTCACAGTCGGGACTAGAAGGCATCGACTATGGTCTCTCAGTGCTTGCCATAGGGTGTCTTTCATGGTCTCAATCGAGGAAATAGACTGATGGCCTCTCAGTGCTTGCCATGCAGTGTTTCCCACAACTATTTACCTGGGTGATCAGTAACTAGGACGATATTGGTAATCCTTAGTCGACTTTGTGTCGACCTGGAAATCCTCTATCTCCCCCTGAGTTGCTAATTATACCTGGGGCTGGTCTGGATTAACATTGGATTCCTTCGGGCATTCAGTTATCCCTACCGGTAACTATCAAGCTAAACTCACGGATGCTATGGGTAACTTACAGACAAAATGCTTAAACTATACTCGGGAAACGGAAGAGAGGGGAGGTAAGACGCTTAATTATCATTAACAGCAATGTGTCATGTGCGACTTAGTATGTGGTGGGACGTCGTCTGGGCGGGTTGTAGGCTTGACCCAGGGGTATGCCCTATATATAAGCATACCGAGTTGGATGATACAGGTGGTGTTAGTGAGATTAGGGTTGTTACCTAGGGGATACAAGGATGCTTTTGGGGGATTATCATAAACTTCTAAACACGATGCCTGTTAAACTCATATTGAAGCTAATGCATACAAATAATATAGACTTGGAAACTTTGAATCAATAAACAAAAGCTATTTTCACATACTAAAACTACATGAACTCACCAACCATTGTGTTGACTTTGTTTTCTTACATGCTTTCTCAGGTGATGCACAGGATTAAGCTAAAGTTCAGGTTTTCATACTAGGATGCCAGATAGAAGACCTAGTATTTTGAGGAACACATATTATGTTGACATTTGTATCTTAACTTTGTAAACTTTAGATTTATGTTACATTATGCTTTAGTTATTCTCAATGTTGATGCTATGTAAACAATCTGATCATCACGATTATCACATACGATATCGCGCCCCGGGAATCTTCCGCCCGACGGGGACTCCGATCCAACCCCGCCGGCCCGGGGTGTGACAGTAGGCTCGACTCAGGGGTATGCCCTATATATAAGCATACCGAGCTGGATGATACAGGTGGTGTTAATGAGATTAAGGTTGTTACCGAAGGGATTTGGGAATGCTATTGGGTAGATAACTTAGACTTCTAAACTTAATGCTTAAAACTAAGATGGAATTGAATGTTAGGTAAAATGCTTAATTATCATCAACAACAATGTCCTATGTGACTTAGTATGTGGTGGGACGGCGTCTGGGCGGGTTGTAGGCTCGACTCAGGGGTATGCCCTATATATACGCATACCGAGTTGGATGATACAGGTGGTGTTAATGAGGTTAAGGTTTTACCGAAGAGGTTTGCAAAAGCTATTTTACAAATACTAAAACTACATGAACTCACCAACCATTGCGTTGACTTTGTATTCTTACATGCTTACTCAGGTGATGAACATGTTTAAGCTAAGGCTTCAGGATTGGCATACTAGGCGGCCCAGATAGAGGACCTAGTAGTCTTTTGGAAAGCATAGTTTTTGTTATTCATACAAGACACTTTTGACATCTTGTACAGATACAAGATAGAAACATTTATTATTTTAATAGGTTTACTTAGTTAAATTACTGAACATTGATACTGTAATTTAACTTTGTAATCCTAGTTTAATGCTTGATTGTGCTTTAGTTATTCTTAACATTGATGCTAAGTAAACAATCTGATCATCACGATTATCACTCACGATATCGCGCCCCGAGAACCTTCCGTCCGACGGGGACTCCGATCCAACCCCGCCGGCTCGGGGTGTGACATGAGGGCCCACACATAAAAAATGAAAATATACATTATATGTATGTACCGTAAATGGGCATGACTTAAACATTAAACACAATTACTAAAATGTATTTTTCAAAATAATTAAGACACTACTAGAAAATGGTAAGTTTCCTACATAAATTTGCGACACAAATATTTGTGTCGCAAGTTCCAACTCAATTGCGACAAAATTCCGACGAAAAATGAAACTCTAATTTTGTAACAAATTTTGCGACGAAAATAAAAAACCATGATTTTTGTCACAAATTCGTCGCTAATTTGCGACGCATTTCCGACACAAAAAAATTGGTTAAACATTGCGTCGCAAATGTGTCATAAATGCCTATTTTGTTCTTTTTATTTAATTATTAATCATAAAAATGATGCATAACAAAGGAAAATCATAATATTATCGACACATTTGTGACACAAACCGTATTTTTCAAAAATAAAAAAATTGGAAAATAGATGCGTCGCAAATAAATGTGTCGGAAATATGTCACTAATATATTGATCGATTTGTCAAAAATGTGTCACAATATTAGAAAACAGGAAAAATAACTTGTGTCGCAATTGTGTCGCAAAACAATGCGTCGGAAAATTAAAAAAAAGTATACAGTCTTGTCGGAAATGCGTCGTAAACTTTTAAAAAATCGAATACGGTTTTGTCGGAAACGCGTCGTAAAATAAAAATAGTGGTATTCGTTCTTTTTAATTATTGCTATTATGTATAAAAATATGCGTCGAAAAAGCGTCGGAATTTTCTACGCATTTTTTCTGTCGTAAACGTGTCAGAAATTGTGTCGGAAATGTGTCACAAACTTTTTCTTACGGGAATTTTTCCTACGCATTTGCGACGCAAATAGGCGTCGGAAATTGTTTTTTCTAGTAGTGTTATATATATATATATTTTCAATTATGAGTTTCCAAAAACAAAATGCTAAAATAACACAATTGTGTAATCAACACACATGTTTTAATTTAATCAAATGAATCAGTGTCATAAAGTTTTAATCATAGAAATCTAGTAATTTACTATCATTTACATAACCAATGTTATACCTAGAAATATTTTTAATGGAGAGGAAACAAATTTTTTTTTTTTAAGATTGTTAAAGTATTATTATATAAATATTTTTCTGTCCATGTTGGATTAATTAAGCAACGTCATATTAAAAAAAAAAAGAGTCTAAACTAAATTTCATATGACAATGAAGTTGTTTAAAACATGCTTAGTGATGGTTAATAATAAACTTAATTAGACCTAATTTGAAGTATGTTTAAATAATTAGTTGAGTATATTTTTAAACTTGGTTTATAACTAATAATTATAAATTAAAATTGAAGGAAAACAATTGCAAACTTTTAAAGAAACCGTCAGGATTTTAACATATAGGATCAAAAGAAATTTCGTGATATATATTCTATTAACAAGTTGAGATTCAAGTCCGCCCTGATCATTGTACTTGTAATTCCTGAACCACCTGAATTATTATATCTTGCTATTTGCAACCTATAGACATAGGTCATCTAGATCGAACCACATTAAATCCTTTTGTCCAAATTCTTGTTTATTGTATGTTTGTGCGTGTGTCATACACCAACATCCTTTTTTTAACGGCTAAATTAAGCATTATTCGACAGATGGGTAACTTGATCACACATTTCATGATATAACCCATACCGAAAAAGTCAAAAAACCTCCTCCCTCAGCCAGTTTTAATTGGTCCCAATAATAATTTGACCTTTTCAACAAAGAAAAGTCAATTGCCATCGAAATAAATGACAATATCAGTAGTCAACCAGAAAGATTGCACCAGTTGAATCTTGTTTTTCCGATCGTTCTGTAGATAAAATCAACGTATAAAAGCTCAGACACACTGGGCCTATCAGAAAAAGACACTCTCACTGCCAGTACTTACTGTTGAAACCCACACTATTCCGCGTATTATTAATGCACATGCACCCCTCCAACTCCCCAACTGTAAACCTTCATATGGGCAATACTCATCTTTCACTTATTCATAAGGGAAAATTACCAGTTTAGTCATTGTTAACCAATTTTTAACCAAATTAATCATTTAGATTTAGGCCTTTTAGACACCTTTTTTCTGTACCTTTTGTAAACATACGTGCCCACATGTTGGCGGCTTTGTCGGGTTCTAAATGGGTGTATTAAAATGGTGAACGCCAGCCACCATTAGGCGCCCCTCACCGACCGGTCCCATGACCAACATGAGGGAGGTAAATCGCGTGACCCAGGGAAATAAATGGGTGTATTAAGACCCCTTTACTACTGGCGTCTTAAGACGCCTAATTTAGACACCGGCTTAAATATGCAGACGTAAATTGGGCGTCTAAGCCGGTGTCTAAATTGGGCGTCTACAGCGTCTTAAGATGCCGGTAGAAAAGGGGTCTTAAGACACCCATTTAGACCCCAACAAAGCCGCCAACATGTGGACCCGTATGTTTACAAAATGTACAGAAAAATGGCGTCTACAATGGCGTCTAAGGGGCCTAAATTTGAGTGATTACTTTGGTAAAAAATTGGTCAACAATGACTAAATTGGTAATTTTCCCTATTCATAAACACACACAGTAACACACACATGACAGGTGTTTTTATGCATATATATATTGACAACAATCTTGACATCAGATACCATCCAACACTTTCGCTCTTAGTAACAACACCTCTTGTTTTGCTCACACTTTTGCAGCATTTGAAGAAAATGAGTAGTGAGCAAAAAAGATGGTTGGTTTTGCATGCACTATCAATAATCTTAACACTAAAAATGGTTTCTTTTGAGGTTAATGGCCAAGCTCAATGTTACTTCATTTTTGGCGATTCTTTGGTTGATAACGGGAATAATAATGGTATCGCGTCGTTGGCTAGAGCCAATTACTTGCCATATGGTATCGATTTCCCGGATGGACCGACAGGAAGGTTTAGCAATGGCAAAACAGTTGTTGATACAGTCGGTAAGATCCATTGTTGCTACTCATATATGATCATATAATGCAGACACAATTTTACATTTTTTGTAATTTTATGGTCAATTTAAACGTCTTAATTAACCTCTACTAATTGAAGCAACTCCATCATCAATTCTACTAATGGATATAGAAGTTCCAATATAAGTTTTTGAACACGAGTGCAAATATACAAGTCAAGCTGAGCTCGAGCTCTGCTGATTTGTTTTATCAGAGCTAGAGCTCGAGCTGAGCTTGCTGATACTTGTTTAAAATGATCATATACAAATCTTACAAAGCTATAAATTTCTTCATCTGCAGCCGAGCTTCTGGGATTTGATGATTACATTCAGCCATACGCAACCGCGAGGGGCCGCAACATACTTAACGGTGTTAACTATGCATCAGCAGCAGCAGGAATTAGAGATGAAACCGGCCAACAATTGGTACCCATTTTCTAAGTTTTTCAATAGTGTTCATGAAACGTTATTAACGGTTTATACTTCTTCACACAACTTAACATTAGTAACTTTAACTTTATATGTTTTTGAATGTACTGATTTATAGGGTGCGCGAATTAGCTTTGGTGGGCAAGTGAATAACTACAAAAATACAGTGTCACAAGTGGTGGATATACTCGGAGACGAAGATTCAGCGGCGAATTATCTTCGACAATGTATATACTCGGTTGGATTGGGAAGCAACGATTATCTTAATAACTATTTCATGCCTAATTACTACCAAACTAGCAGGCAATTTACACCGGAGCAGTATGCTTCTGTTCTCATTCAACAATATGCTGAGCTAATACGTGTAAGTGTCACATTTCTTATTCGAACCGGCACACTATTAGAAAATAGAGTATCAGCGACGAAAAAAATCATTGATAGTGATCCCTCAATGAATATCGTCGCTGATCCATAGGTGATATTGCTATACAAAGATTTATCATTCGTTGAAAGTCCTCTGGTTTGTAGCGATCGAATGTCGCAAATGGTTTAAGTTTAATGGTTTGAATTTTGGTACTTTCAGGAGTTGTACAACTATGGTGCTAGGAAGCTTGTGTTGAATGGCATTGGACAAATTGGATGTAGTCCAAATGCATTGGCTCAAAACAGTCAAGATGGATCTACATGTGTTGAGAGAATTAATTCTGCAAACAAATTGTTCAACAACCAGCTGATATCTCTTGTTGATAGCCTCAATAGGGATCTACCGGATGCAAAATTTATTTATATCAACAATTATGGCATTTTTCAAGACTTTATCAATAGCCCTCAATCCTATGGTATATTTTCGATACATGTCATTTATTTAAGAGTAAATTGTCAAGATGGTCTCTGTGATTCGCTAATATTTCACTCTTGGTCCCTATGTTTCATAAATTACTTATATGGTCCCAAACTTTAAATATTTGTAGCACATATAATCCTTAGGTGAAGGTAATTTGGTGACCTAAGGACAATATGTGTTAAAACTGTTTAAGGTTTGGGACCATATAAGTAATTTATGAAACCTAGAGACCAAGAGTAAAATGTTAGCAAACCACATTGGCCATCTTGGCAATTCACTATTTTTTTATTCACGAGAAACTGTTCGTCATAAGGGACCATTAAGGAGGTTTGATGCATTAGTGGGAGCTAGATTCAATCCTGAGTCTGTTTTAGACTTATGTAGAGGTACACAAATCGGTTAACCGGTCAAAGTCTGGTAACCGGTTTTTCAAACTCTAAAACCGAAACCTAAATAATAACTGAAACCAGTTAACCAAACCAGTTAACCACCAAATAACCGATTTTTAATGAGATGGACCGGTTAACCGGTTTGAAAAGCTGGTTTGGTCTTTTGAAACCCTAAACCGGTCCCAAATCGTCAGTTTTTTCAAAACATAAAACCGATTTGAATAACCGGTTTCTAACCGGTACCAGTTCGGTTAACCGGTTTTTTTGTGCATCTCTAGACTTATGTATGACTCAAGCGCTTACTATTGAGCCACTCCCTTAGAGGTTATGCTATCTATTACTTAGGATCATTTGCGTTTGATCATTTCTAGTTCAAATAGCTTGGGATTCAATGGCTCGTTTCTTCTAAGAAAATTTGATTGTTTTGAATGAAATATGTAGGTTTCACGGTGACAAATGCCGGATGCTGTGGAGTGGGAAGAAACAATGGACAAATCACTTGTCTTCCTGGTCAAACACCTTGTCAAAACAGAGATGAACATCTCTTTTGGGACGCTTTCCACCCTTCCGAAGCCGCGAATATAATCGTTGGTAGGAGATCGTACAATGCCCAGTCATCATCTGACGCTTATCCGATGGATATCCGTCAACTGGCTCTACTTTAAACTTACTGAGTTTTACCCCGCTTGTACGACCTTATATTGTATTACCATACCTTTGTAATTGTGTTTGGTCATTTCTGCTTACCGCTATTGTTTTGATAATTGTATTTATGATATAGTTAATGAATTGAAAGCAGCAGGTATAAGTTATGATATTATTAATGAATGAAATCTTTTGGTACAAGTTGAAGATAATTAACCTATGTTCAGAAATAAAGTGAAACTTGTAGGGCATAATAGAAAAAAACAAACATGAATTTCATACCAAATGAATTGAAAGTTTTGACTAACACTTTCCGTTCAAACTATTTGCGGTTCTTCAAAATATTTAGTCGAATAATTAAAATTCAATTTAAAACCAATAACAAGTATGATTCGTAGTAGATTTTGAATGAACCAGCGTGCACCTTACAACCAACTTGTTTAATGAATTTCGTGATTCACATTGCTTATCAAAATTAATTCAATTAAACTAAAAAAATCTAACAATACTGGGTATGGTCTCTACTAACACCACATTTAATGCTGGCAGTTACTTCTCCCCATGTCCATTTTCTGATCACATTTACGTCTTATCAAAACATTCAATTCAAAATCAATAATTTCAATAATTTCATATTTATCACTTTACAGGGAATGAGATGTACCACGTGTTTCGATGCTGCCAATAATTGCTAGAATTCAAAACAAAATTAAAACAAGCAATCATGTAGCCTTCTAGTACAAAATCAAATTTGATTTACATAATTATACTTCTATAACCGATAATTTAAATGCAAATTTATATATTCTCTAATACACATAGGCATACTCAGAAATTTACTTTATAGTGGTCGGAAATTTTTGTGGAGAATTACGTGTCGTTAAATATTTTAGGTTTTTGGACTATTTTGAGTCGGGTCAGGTCAGATCACAAAAAAATGGTAAAGCTAAATTAAAAAAATGCGAAATATAAAAATTGCTTCATATTACTTAAATATAAAAATTGAACACAAATCAACCAAGTTTCTCATCATGATAACAAGTTTCAACTTTTAAAATTATATCAAAATAACTAAATCACATGAAAATCTAACTATCTACAATAAGCAACGAGTGTAGGGTTAGGTTTAAAATCCAAAACCATTAGAGTTAAGATGTTACTTCTCTTTATTTCAAATATTCAAGCATGTCTAAGACGGATTTATATAGATAATTATTGTTAAAAAAAGTAACAAATAAACATATTGGACTGTGAATTATTAGGTATTGAGTTAAATTGTTAATCAATAATTGAGTTTTATTACGGGTAATGCATATTGTTTACTTGTTTATTAATTACTATTGGTTTTAGAATGGTTATAAATTAAACTTCATTGTGATCCTCAAAATTATATTGAGGTCGGTAACAAAATTTTCTAGGGGTCGATTGAATTCAAATCATCTATATAACATAAGAAAAAGTTCATGGGTTCGTTAACCCATAATTCATATACAAGTCCGCCTATGCTAATTCCTGTCTATATGATCTGAACAAAAGTTGTTGAGACAGAGTCAAATTTCTTGTTTTGACCCATTTAATCGTTTTGTCAAACTTTGACGGTACAAGTAAAGAATCCTATCCTCGGAACAAGCTGGCCCAATAGATTGAATGCTCTGTTACAAGCCAAACAGGAGAGCTCAACCCAAAAGACTAGTCTATGGGTGAGAGAACCCATTTGGCTTATAAACCCCACATCAATTGCCCATTGTTACGGATCGAAACCATTGCAAGGTATGGGACTTGTCCCACATCGGTTGTATGGGCAATTGATGTGGGGTTTATAAGCCAAATGTGATCTCTCACCCATCAGACTAGTCTTTTGGGTTGAGCTCTCCTGTTTGGCTTGTAACAATGGTATCAGAGCCAACTCGGAGTGGTGGCCCACGGAGTGGTGGCCTGGAAAGAGCCAGCCGTGACCAACGTGGCCGTGACCAACGAGGACGTTGGCCCTTAAGGAGGGTCGATTGTTACGGATCGAAACCATTCCAAGGTATGAGACTTGTCCTACATCAGTTGTATGGACAATTGATGTGGGGTTTATAAACCAAATGTGTTCTCTCACCCATCAGACTAGTCTTTTGGGTTGAGCTCTCCTGTTTGGCTTGTAACATGCTCAAACAATGGTTAAACAAGAACATAAAATCAATCAATCAATCAACGTACTCAGTATATCCCGCCATTAGCATGCTAAGGCAGGGTCTGAGGAGGGTGAGATGTAGACAGCCTTACCCCTACCCCGTAGGGGTAGAGAGGCTGCTTCCAGTGAGACCCTCGGCTCATGATGCTTGATCAACCGTCCGAAACGATTTTAACGTTATTTTCACTGAATAAGTAAAATAACGTTAAAATTAGTGCAATTTTACTTTTGCCCCTCAAGAGCTGTCGACACATATATACATTATATGTGCGCACCGCTAACGGGGCGTGTTAAACAAGAACATAAAATATGTACTAATTTGTGTACGTATGTATGATTCTGGATATCATCATATCCGATTGATATGCACTTATGTATTCTAAGATTACAGACATCGACCAATCTTCTTGGTTTTATAACCCTAAAACAGTTATCAAATTTATGACCCTTAGGACCAACTTTCATAGTTTACGTATTAAAAGGGCTGGCCTAATGGGCCAAGCAAGAACTTAAGCCCTCAAAAATACATGGCTTTCAATTTTCTTAAAAATGTTTATATGTAGTGTTTTTTTTTTTTGAAATATGGGTTTTTTGGCTTGTACGCTCTCAAGAAAACATGATATTTAATAAAGGTCCACATAAAAGTTTCCTAATACCAAATGAAAAAAACTTTAAAAAAAAATTAATTATGAACATTTTATTAAAGAATTTAAGTTTAAAAAAACTAGCAAAATAAATTTAATCTAAATATTTTATACACGTATATATAAAATGATGATGGTTTTTAACGTAACTGTTAGTGAATATCCCCGACTTTTTATTCCGCTTAGGGCCTGTAAAATGGTCGTGTCGGCTCTGCATTTTAACATTAAACATACACTTTAGACAAACTACATAAACCAGGAATCCGTTACTTCGACCCACATGATAAACCAATGGTACATAATTATTCAAGTTAAGCCAATTGGGCATTAAAATCATACCACACAATGTCAATTAGTAACGTAACAAAACAAACAAACAAACGAACATATTTAGTAAAATCCAACTGGTTAGTATGGTCTGGGGGAGAGGTATTTGAAACAAAGAGAGACCTTACCCTTATCATAATGAAATAACATGCTCATCTAAAGAGACTCATGTCTAATAATCATCACATTAATTATATTTTTTTTATTGTATGCACGTCTGTACGCCCCATTTGTGGTGCACGCATATAATGTATATACGTGTGGGCCCTTAAGGGGCAAAAATAAAAGTGCACTAATTTTAACGTTATTTCAATTATTTTGTGAAAATAACGTTAAAATCATTGGGATCAACTTCAAACAATAACTTTGAGCCGGGGACTCTTTCGGAGCAGCCTCTCTATCCCAATTGGGATAGGGGTAAGGTTTGTATCTATCCTTCCCCCCCAGACCTTACTGAAAAGTGGGAATATACTGGGTAAGGTTGTTGTTGTATGTACGTCTGTGAGTATATATGTATGTATGAATTGATCTGACAATTCGCTCACGATATTAATGATCTAACACATGATACCTTCAACAATTATCGATCAAAGGGGAGCCAAACGAACAGGGAAGTGTAAAATTGTGGTGGTCTCAATTAACACAAGAAAAGCTCTCTTGTAAAGTGCTCCCACAATACAAATGCTACATGTGTACCTATTTGATTTTATTTAACCTGCATTCACTATAAATTTTTTTAATTAATTAACTAATCTAAACAATTTAAAAAACTTACTAGCTAGGCATATAACGTTCACGCATATAGCGTTCCACTGTTTGCATTTGAGATTAGATTATTAAATCTGGTTTCTAAAGTGATTAGACAATCACGTACGGCATTGATTTGCATTAGTGTTATGAGCTAATGAAAAACATTACAAAGTTGGTGAATAGATTTAACATAAAGATCCTAATTAATGTATGAGACAGTCTTCTTAGTGCCACAACTAAGCAAGAGGTGTTTGTTTGATTACATTGAGTTCAACTGTTTGAAAATTTGAGCATTTGCGACCAAAAAAGTTCACATATTTTACGAACACATGTGAACGGTCTACAATATAAAACGACAGAATCAGAACAGTCGCAGTATCTGTGACTATAAGTTAAATAGGGGCAGAACTGTCGCAAACTTTGCAACTATTTAGATTCTTTGGTGAAGTGTCGCAAATGGTCGCAAAATGATGGCAAACTTGCGAAATTATTTTATTAAAAATGTAAATACTATGCGGTCGCAAGACATATTGGAAAACAACCGGATGCAGATTAACTGCTGCAAACAAAGTGGTCCGAACAAATTTTGCGACAACAATTTGCTCTAAGCCTCTAAGTTCCGTTGCGAATATACTAGGGGTGTCGTTCGGGTTTGTAAATCGGGTTTCGGGTTCCTCGGGTCGGGTTGTTCGGGTTTTTTGACATTGAAAATATACGCGATTACCAAACCATTTAAGTTATTTGTATTCAGTTTTCGGGTTTTGGTAATCGGTTTCTTCGAGTTGGTATTAATCGGTATTCGGGTTATACTAAATTAACTTAACGGTCAACCTAAAATTAACACTAAAACACTTGAAATGTTATACAATATACACATATACATAATATAAAATAAATATTTGTCTCATGTATACACATATAACATATATACATAATGAATGCATATATACTTACACATAACATTATATATAAGTTGAAAGATGAAAACCGGGATAGCTTACGGATAGTGCAAATATATACATATGGAAGAATGCATGTATACATACACATAACATATAAAGTTTTAACTTGACAAACGTTATTATGAGTGATATTCAAAATAATGAATGCATATATACATGCATATAACATATTAATAAGTCGATAATATACATAATCGGGTTCTTCGGGTTACCAAATGTTTGAGAAAATTAACCATTTACCAAACTATTAAAAAACTTTTGGTTCGGGTCTATTACTAGATCGGGTTCGGTAGATTGGGTTAACACTTGTTCGGGTTCGGGTTGATTTTAATCGAGTTCGGTACTCGGGTTCGGTTAAAAATGACACCCCTAGAATATACTCCCTAGCTAGTTGCAGAATAAGATTATTAAAACGGAGGTAATTGTCGCCAAATTGTTGTTCCTTTCTAAAATTAATCGTAAAAGGTTATTTGTGACACCTGTGACAAAATACGTAGTCGCAAAAGTTTTTTAAATTTTTTAATTTTTTAATTTTTTGAGTGATAAGATTGTTTACATCAGATCGCGAAGTGTTCAGGCCTCTCCCGCAGTGGCGGAGCTTGAACGTTTTGAAAAGGGGTAGAAATTTACGGAAACTACAATACATATTAATTTTTTGAAGCGAGGAGGAAAAACCAATATTTAAAACAAAAAAAACCTTTTAGTCGAAAAATTAACACTACAGATGGAAAAGAAGGAGCGGTCCTCTACCGGTCCCTATAATCCTTTGTCAATGCCCTCCCGAGACGTTGAACAAAGTGTGACCTAAGTAAATAATTGGAAACATATTTTTTTGTTATACTTTAAACACATACACTAAGAAAAGCTGCAATTAATAAACCAAATGTGCATACAAATGTTTAGATAATTAAATTAATGTCCCCAACAAACACTATGATGAAATGGCGTATTCGTAGGAGTGTGGGCCGTGTCTCATGTGTACGTTGTAAAGGAAATTAAAATTAATTTAAGCAGTTTTGATTTTGAGAGCTTTTTCTTTCACGGTCAATTTAATTCGTGTTACTAAAAATTAACGTTGTGTGCTATTTCAATTAGCTGGATGATAAAAAAGATAACGTTTCTTAATTGGTTCATTCACGGCATTTGACCATATAAGTTGCTGTATGGTAATGCCATCCACTATCACACTTTCGTTATGAATGTGGTTTTTACCTTTTTTTTTTTTTTGTTAATTTTAACGGCTTAAAATGACAACAACTAAGACGAGATTTTAAGCGTTTCAACGAATTTGATGCGTTGAAGTATACGCCCAAACCCACTCCGAAAGAAACCCCGCAACTCATCAAATAAACATTGGTCGGATTCAAACATAAGACCTTTCGTCAAGTAGGTAACCATTAGAATTGAAACTAAAAATGATTTTTACTGGTTAGGTGAAAAATTGTGCCAACTGATTTTATACCTGTATTCACGACTCAAATTGTAACAAAAAAATATGTCAATAACAAAAATCAAATTTGCTATTGTTTTGCAATATTTTACGAATGATTTTTAACACTAATATTTCCAACTCAAATATTTCTACGTGTCTGGGTATCTAGATGGGTCAGGTCATCCATGTTCTGTTTTTCAGGCAAAAATGTAATCTATTTGTCAGGATGATTCCGGATGACTGTGTTGTTAAAAAAATATTTCAACGTGTTGCAAATTTGTGAATATTATGATTTTGATGCATTCTTGCTTATAATAAAAGGGTGTATGCAGGATAATATATATTTTGATGCATTACAGTAATTTAAATCATTGTTTTTTTTTAATTTTAAAGATTTTTAAATATTATAAGACAATTGAAATAATAATTCAGGTTTGTAATTAAGTCAGGATTCATCTTTATGTTACGTTAACTACACTACATATACATATTGGGCAAGTAACAGTTAAAAGTAAAAAAAAAAATAAAAAATTGGAACAAATTAATTGAACGGTCAGTAGTACAAAATTTTATAAATTTAAAACTTTGACATTAATTTAAGTTTAATAAATGGTGTTTTGAAATGAGACTTATACCAACAAAAACTGCCACACGTTTAGTTAGTAAACGATATTTAACAATATTTGACTCGATTATCTTTGAGTTTTGATCATCTTTAACCCACAGCCTTTCACTAGTGAAATACATGACTGATGACTTGTTGATATGAATCCCATGCCCAAATCTTAAAGCCCGGTAATAGTCGTTTTTTTTTATTGATTTGAATTAAGTGAAATGTTCTTAGATTTGTCCGCATCATCAATTCTCCTTGTAATTGTCATCTAATTAACACGTCATAGAAAATGTTGAAATCCGTTAAATCAGTAAATTCAGAAAAATATATAATATTACAAATGTTTTCGTTTGGGTCTATATAACTTTCATTACAAAAAACGTAAAAAAATGGAACCTTTATGACAATAAAAACGTGTTTGAGGCTGTTAATTATGAATAGATCAATGGCCGGTTATTAACTACTGTCTGCTCATTTACGTTTGCCATTTTACAACTACCATCAAACCTAGCTATATAACTATCTTTATTTCTAGCAACTCATCACTAAAAACTATAAATTTTACTCTCTTTGATCCCTTACAATTCATTCAATCTATCATATCCCTAATATCCCCATGGCATCATACAATGAATTTGTTAGGTTCATATTGTTCTACGGTTTTCTAATCTTCGCTACAAGCGTAGTTGGAAAGCGAAAAGTACCATGTTACTTCATATTTGGAGACTCTTTGGTCGATAACGGCAACAATAACCATTTAGTAACCTTTGCCAAAGCCACTTACCTTCCTCATGGCATTGATTTCAGCTCTGGACCTACAGGAAGGTTTTGCAATGGCCGGAATTTTGCTGATTTTATGGGTATTTAGATATGTGAATTTCATACCATAATTTTTACTTGGCACAAAGTGATTGTTTTCTATTTGCTTATTTTAGTTAATTTTACACATGTTTTTCATCATTTTAGATGGGGTAAAGCGGTAAACAAAAGGCTCATGTGAATATATAGAAAAACAATGATTAAAATTTGAGAACATGATATCATCATAAATGATAGAAAAATTAAAATGCTATAAGTTTCAACAATGAATGATGAAGTTGTTATATTCGAACTAATTAATAATGATGTTGATAATTTATTCAGATATTTTGAACATTTTTTATGTTTTTGTTATTCGTACTATTACAATTTGTAATTTACGAAATTTATTTTTTTTTTTGGATTTGTATATTAATAAACTTATTGTTTTTTAATTATTAAGTTTGAAATTGATATAAATATTTTAAATTTGCATTAAATTTTATTTTAAAACCGAGGCAAACCGAACCAAGCCAAGCCGCTCGGTTCGGCTCGGCTTGTGAACAACCCTACTGGTGACACGATAATACTACAGGGATCCGTCAATGCTCCAAAAATTAGCTGTTAAAAAAATAGTTAACATGCTTATTTATGTTCATCTTTTATTCCTAATGTTGCACACTATCCATGCATTTGCAGCTGAACATTTAGGTTTCACTGGTCACATTCCTCCTTTTGCCTTCTCAAACGGATCCAATATCCTGTTTGGACTAAACTACGCATCAGCAGCTGCAGGAATTCGAAGCGAAACCGGCCACCATCTGGTCACTAATATTCAAACAATACTCTTAGTTGTTTCATATAGTTTCAACCATGCATATACACCTTCAAATTGTATACAATTATTACATGCAACTTGCTTTAATACCATTCTTTGATGGGTCACAGGGCGATCGAATAACCTTCGATCAGCAGCTTCAGAATCATGAATTGACTGTGCTGAGTATCAGCGATACGCTAGGAGGATCCGATTTGGCATCGGCTTACCTACAGAAGTGTTTTTATCATATCGGATTCGGAAGTAACGATTACCTAAACAACTATTTCATAACAGCTGTGTATGACACCAGCAGCATGTATACAGTTGAGGAATTCACCAAACTCCTCATTCAACAATACAGAAGCCAGATTCTGGTGAGTTCGATCTAGTGTTTAATTTACGGTTTTAGGTTAACTGCAAAAGTGTTTTATGCGTGTGAATTTTTCGACAGATCGATTCTCCTTGTTAAAAAATAAATCTTATCTTAGGGTCTTCAAATTAAGGTCATCAAAATCAAAGGGTTACACAAAATTTTGGGTAAAACGTAGACTTTTTTGTTGTAACGGATTCTTTCTGTGTCTCAAATTTGATGAAAGCTTTATTTACAGTCGAAAAAGGGCTCCAAGTTTTATCTCCGCTTTGGGCCACTGTGAGGGATTAA
Source organism: Mikania micrantha (assembly GCA_009363875.1). Classification (NCBI taxonomy): domain Eukaryota; kingdom Viridiplantae; phylum Streptophyta; class Magnoliopsida; order Asterales; family Asteraceae; genus Mikania; species Mikania micrantha. Next base: position 47,424,029 of record CM018689.1, on the reverse strand, counting down.
ACATGTTTATAAGGACGTTAAACCGGATATGATGATCTTATTTTGAATCTAACATATGTGTGTGTAACGTCTAGCAAAGCGAGATGCGAAAATAGCCGGATGATCTTAACAGTTTTATCCGTTTTCCTGAGTCTGGTGTTTACATTCCACCAACTTGGGTAACATGCCATAGGCTAAATGGTTGCTTTTAATTACATCTTATGAAAAACTTAGGTTACACTTACATACATATGATGTTTTTTCCTTTCTTAATTAGGGAAAATTATACAAAAAAAATACTTAAGTTTTCAAACTATTCATCATAATTTAGATACGTCACTTAAATTATAAAAAATATATTAACTTATAGGCAAATTGGATTTAAATAATCCAAACTTTGATCAATTGGACGTTGCCGGTCCCAATTATAAAAATCCCCAATACGAGTCGAATGACGTATAACTTACCCCGGAACGTTGCTCCAAATTTCCCAATTTTGGTGTTTAAACTTTCAATTCATCAAAGAAATCATCAAATTAGGAAATTTTGGTATTATACAAAATTGTATTAAAATAAGCATTACAAAACAATAATTGCTAAAAAATAAATATACAAATAACTGAAAATTTTTAACTTTTAAAATAAAATAAATAAAATAACTTTTTTTTTTCTAATTATTAACCTTGTGAATATTCTATCAATTTATTTACATGCCAGAAATTGTACAACTATGGTGCAAGGAGGGTAGCTTTGCAAGGTTTGGGTCCAATCGGTTGCACCCCATATGAGATGGCTCGTCACTCGTCGAACGAATCATGTGTAGAATACATTAACACCGCTATTCAGCTCTTCAATCACGGTCTCAAGCTACTTATTGATGAGCTCAACAACAACACGAGTCTACAAGATGCAAAATTTACCTATTTGAACTTGTATGAGATGGGCATGGAATTCATCAAACATCCTTCATCTTTTGGTAAAAGTTATCATATGTTTTCTTTGATGACATGTTTAAGGGCATGTTTGGGATTGCTTATTTAAGTAAAAATGATTTTTTTTTTGTTAAAAGTACTTATTAACTTATGAGTTTTCAAAATGAAGTTTTTAAAAAGTGTTTGAATTAGTTTTTCATATGTGAATAGTCAAAAAATCAATAACTTGTTTGGATTAGCTTTTAAAAAAGTGTTGTGATTAATTTTTAGTTTATTCCATCAAAAAGTTAAAAAATCATTCAAATAGCTACAAATTATATCTTTTTTAAAAACAAGTTTTTAACCTTACTCAAAAAGTTAAACAAAAAGTCTTTTTAACATTACCAAACATCTTTTTAACTTGACTTTTTCATAAAGCCAATAAGTTAATAAGTTAGTTTCAAATGAAATCCCAAACATGCAGCAAGTCTTATTTCATAATTTACGAACATCGACACATTTTGTTTCGAATTGATAGGTTTTAAAGTGGCAAATAGTGCGTGTTGTGGAACGGGGTTGAATAATGGTGCTCTTACATGTCTTCCGTTTGAAGTTCCATGTAGAAACAGAAATGAATATCTATTTTGGGATGCATATCATACTACTGAAGCTGCAAATAAGATAGCTGCCAGAAGAACTTATCTCAAAGTTAATCAACTAGATGCTTATCCTTTTGACATTCATCACTTAGTTCAACTTTAATAGCGATTTTTGAAAATAATTGCTTGTAGTAACATGTATACTCTTTTTATATATATTTAACTAATATTCATTATAAAAACTTCAGATGAAAAAATCTCAAAACTCTATTGAATACTAGAAACTATGTTTTACACGAGTTAAAAATAATTAAATGTTAATTAGTTAATAAGATAAAAAATTGTACATGATATAACTTATTTTAAATATCTAGAAAATATATCATTTAAATATTATTATTGTTTAATAGGAAAAATAAAAAAAAGACATATGAATAAGAAGAAATAAGAAAGTGACATGCAATATAATTATAATTTAATTGGATAGATAAAAAAATATGGGTAAAGTAAAACTTTTTGTTCATTTGCTTAGTTATTAGCATAGATAACCAAGGGTTTGTGACATAATTGTTATATTATTGACTTCTTTATGAGTTGTCTTTGTTTCAAATATGTGTCGATGCATATTTGTTAAGGTAAGGTCTGGGGATTTACCCAGGTATAAGGTTTCTTTTGGGGTGAGCTCAGGCGTACGACATAGAGTGTCAAATCAGAGAACAATTGAAATCTCGTTTTAGGTGTTGACGTACCAAATTGTTAAAAAAATTATTAGCATAGATTAACAATCATTAAATGAAAATTTAAAATCTTTCGACTTTTTTTTGGTAAATATGTAAGATATGGAGCTAATTAATGTATCCTTTTCAATCGTATGATCATTTTTTTTATAAACTAACAAATTTAATTACCCTTTTTGTAAAATCCGGAGTTAGCACTTCTATAAGATTCCTCTTTCGAAACAATTGCAATTTCTTTTCTTAAGCTAGTTAATATGTGTCGTAACTCCAAAGTAAATCCCGCACAAAGTCAATTGTCAATATGAGATTAATCAATTAATAGAAGCATTTTCTTTTAGAATGAAAGATTCTATTCAATTTCAAACAAGAGGAAATTAATCTAGAGTAGTTTATATATATATATATATACTAGGTTATTAACCCATGTATTACACGGATTTAATATAACATATTAAATATTTAGTAATGAAAATTTAGCAATTATAAAACGATATTTTTATATAAAATGATTAATTTACATATTAATAAACATTTTAAGTAATAAAAAAATAATTAAAAACTTTAATCATTATACAAATGATATATGACCTTTTAATGTGTAGTAATTGATATATTTGAAATAATAACGTTAAAAACTTCAGTTTCTATTATATTAAAAACTAACTTTTATAAATCAATAATATAAAATATAACTTTTGTAATTATTAAAGTTCAACGACCCAATTTAAATTAGTGTTAAACATAACGGACCAAAAGTGTAACTTTTTCTATCATTTTTATTACTTCAGATTTTAAATAAATTTAAAAACGTCATTAGATGATTAAAATCTCATTGTTTAAAAACTCCTTTTATAATATATTTTATTTAAAAAAAAACATTTTTTAAGATAACTTGTTTTTTACATAAATTTTGTTTTTTTGAAAATAAAATATTTCTTACTTTAAAAATTTTGATTTTAGAATTTAATTGTGCTTTATAATAAAAAGATAAATAATATATTAGTTATTAATATTATAATTATTTAATAAGAGAAATAATTTATTTAATAAGAGAGAAATTATAATTATTTAATAGGAGAGAGAATTAAGTGAAATGATAAGGAGTTGGCGTGTGGCAATAGTAGTGTAATTAATAAGGTGACATGTGTCATTATTTATGTAAGAGGTTGACAAGTAGCAAATTATTAATAGACATTAATAGACAATAGTTAATTGGTTGACAAATTATTATATATATATATATATGTATATGTTGACGTCGATCTTCTCAACAAACGTTAGAAGCCGATCGAAGCCTCTTCAGTGTTCCAAACTCACGAAGATTAAATAATAACCCTTCAAATTAGGCAGTTACATTGGTTATATGGGGATTTCCAACGATTATCTGGCGGTAAGGGAAGTTTTTTGACAGCCTTACGAATCATTGACACATATATATGAGACGTTTTATACACATTTGCAGCTCCCACCATAAATCTGTCTCTTGCCCAATCTCTCTCCCCACCGCCAAGCCGCCACCACCATCACACCATCCGTGTTTTGGCCTATCTCTAACCACTGGCATTGCACCAAAGGCACTATCATCATCATCACACCGCACCGCACCCCACCAACACACACCAAAACACTGATGATGATGACGACGACTTTGTGTCAGTACGTGGTGGTGTCTTTGTATCACCGTTGATTGTGTGGGGGTTGCGCAAAAGAAGAGGTGGTCGACGGTTCTTGGTGGTCAAAGCAGGTGATGATTTGTGGCCATGCACTACAAGAAAAGATCGCAATAGTGGCGACGCCTTTAGCGGCGATCTGGGTATTAGCGGCGACATCTAAAAAAAATCCGAGATCGGCATTAGCGGCGACCGTCGCCGCTAAAGGTATTTTATAGGCGTTAAAGTTTTTCCCTCCTCCTCCATTTCACTCCCGCTCGATCAGCTCTCCTCACCTTCTTTCTGCCATTTCAGCCGACTGCAACCCTTTCTATCTCTACCATTTCTCCCCGATCAACCCCACCATTTTGAACCGTCGCCGGCTCCGACCATATCTCCGACCTGCTCCGGCCTTCTCCGACCTGCGCCGGCCTTTTCCGACCTTCTCCGGCCTTCTCCGACCTTCTCCGGCCTTCTCCGACCGTGCTTAGTCTCCGACCTGCTCCGGCCAAGCTTCGATCGACGCAAGCAGTACTCCGACCTGCTCCGGCCTTCTCCGACCTCCTCCGACGTGCTCCGACCTTGCTTAGTCTCCGACCGTTCTAAAGGTATTTTTCTTCTTTTTTCGTTTTTTCTTTATGGCTTTTTTTTTCTGTTAATTTTTCGTTTTTTTCTTTGCTTTAGTTTAGAGATTTTGGGATCTGTTGTTATTTAGTTTTGAGAAAGGATCTGTTGTTATTTAATTGTTGTTCTTAGCTTTAGTTTTGAGAGAATGGTCAAAATCAAATGAAGGTAACAGTGGACCACAAGTTTTAATTGTTGTTATTTTGGGATCTGTTGTTATTTAGCTTTAATTGTTGTTCTTTAGAACTCAAATGAAGGAGAGGAATGTTTGTAGTTGGAAGGAGACAATGTTTGTAGTTGGATTGTGAATTTGAAACAAAAAAATAACAGGGGACCACAAGTTTGAGTTTGTAGTTGGAAAGTAGGAAACAATTTGTTTGTTCAAGATACCATAAAGTGATATCTTCACATAAGACAAAAAGAAAGCTATATGTTTGTTCAAGATACCATAAAGTGGTGTTAGTCATACTTCAAGATTTATGACATGTTTGTTCGATCGATATGTTTGAAATTGAATGTGTATGATTGATTATGTGGTGACATGGTTTAAGACTTTGTATGGTTTATAAAAATTAACAAGATAGATCCCACCAAATTGAGTGAATCTTGTACTCTTTGTAAAACTAGAAACATACAACTTAAAACTTTGATCCATTTTTTTTAATCAAACCTTAAACTAATAATAATTACTAAACCCTAATAAAACATTAAACTAATCAAACTAATATTAAAATAATAAATAATAAACCTTAAACTAATCATACCTTAAACTAATAATAATTACTAAACCCTAATAAAACCTTAAACTAATCAAACTAATATTAAACTAATAAATAATAAACCTTAAACTAATCATACTTTAAACTAATCATAATTACTAAACCCTAACAAAACCTTAAACTAATCAAACTAATATTAAACTAATAAATAATAAACCTTAAACTAATCATACCTTAAACTAATAATAATTACTAAACCCTAATAAAACCTTAAACTAATCAAACTAATATTAAACTAATAAATAATAAACCTTAAAATAATCAAACCTTAAACTAATAATAATTACTAAACCCTAATAAAACCTTAAACTAATCAAACTAATATTAAACTAATAAATAATAAACCTTAAAATAATCAAACCTTAAACTAATAATAATTACTAAACCCTAATAAAACCTTAAACTAATCAAACTAATATTAAACTAATAAATAATAAACCTTAAACTAATCAAACCTAAAACTAGTAATTACTAAACCCGAATAAAACATTAAACTAATCAAACTAATAAATAATAAAACCCTATTAAAACCTTAAACCAATCAAACCTTAAACTAATAATTGATTTGTTTTGCAATATAATTGTTGTGTATGTGTATTTGTATTTTTATTAACAATGTATATATCAATCAATCGTTTCTTGATGCTATTTTTGTTGTATGATAGCAAACTCAACTCCATAAAATACGGTTTATCAAGATGCACAATGGCTCTGTGTCTTCAATCGATAAAAGTTGGATTACACATCCAAATCGTAAATCAGACGAGTACCAGCAAGGACTCGTATCTTTTATTGAGATGTGCAAAGATTTTGTTGGCAGCAGAGGCTACGTTAGATGTGCTTGTGCAAGATGTCAGAATTCTATACTAATACCTTTCATAAAAATGAAGTATCACATGCATGCGTATGGAATCTGCCGGACATACAGAAGATGGACTCATCATGGTGAAAGTTTAATTCCAACAGTTGTAGTTGCAGACGATGTTACACACAGCAAAAAATATGATCTGGCACAATACCGGACGATCGGAAGAAGGTACAATGCGTCATCCAGTTGATGGATTTGCTTGGAAAGAGTTTGATAAAAAGTACCCTAACTTCTCACGGGAACCTCGAAATGTTCGCCTAGGGCTTGCAGCGGATGGTTTCAATCCGTTTGGTAACATGAGTTCGGCACATAGCACGTGGCCGGTTGTACTCACCACGTATAATCTACCTCCATGGCTATGCATGAAAGAGTCATCATTTATGTTGACCTTGTTGATTCCTGGTCCTAAATCACCTGGGAAGGATATGGATGTTTTTCTTAAGCCGTTGGTTGATGAGCTTAAATATTTATGGCATTCAGGCGTACGTACAAAAGACGCAGCGACGAACACGTTCTTCACAATGAAGGCGATGCTGTTATGGACCATAAATGACTTTCCAGCTCGTAGTAGTCTATCAGGTTGGAGCGGACAGGGATACAAAGCATGCCCGACTTGCAACGAAGACACTCCTTCGATACGTGTAACAAATAAAGTCGTCTATGTTGGTCATCGCCGGTTTTTAGATGCCAACCATCCTTGGAGAACAAATTTAGACTTTAACGGGGAACCCGAGACAAGAGCTCCTCCGAAACAATTTAGTGAAGGTGACATAGAAGCTCAACTTGCTCGTTTACTACATCGTCTACCGGGCAAGCATCCTGATTTTGGTGGTGCTACAAAAAAGCGGGAGGATTTTGAGTTGAACTAGTCCAAACGAAGCATATTTTTTGAACTTGAGTACTGGTCTTCCTTGCAGTTGAAGCACAACCTAGATGTCATGCATATCGAGAGAAATGTGTGTGATAGTTTGTTGGGTACTCTTCTGATGAATGATAAGACCAAAGACACGCCAAACGCACGGGTCGACTTAGAAAAGCTAAAGATTCGAAGGTCACAATGGTTGGAACGAAAGGGTAACAAGTTCTATAGTCCTCATCCAAAGTACTCATTCAAGGCAAGTGATCGGAAGTTGTTTTGTCAGTTTATAAAGGATATTAAATTGCCAGATGGGTTCGGATCTAACATCAGCAAGAGAGTGGCTGATAATAATACTAACATTACTGGGTTAAAATCGCATGACTGTCATATTCTCATGCAACGTTTGATACCAATTGGGGTTAGAGCATTTTTGACAAAAGATACTTATACTCCAATAGTAGATCTTTGCACGTTCTTTAAGCAACTTTGCTCAAGAACACTATTGATGGATGATATGAAGAAAGCAAAGGATGCCATTCTTATGATATTGTGCAAGTTAGAGTTGATTTACCCTCCAGCATTTTTTGACATTATGGTTCATTTAGTTTTACATCTACCTGATGAAGCGATTCAAGGAGGTCCGGTATGTATGAGATGGATGTATCCGTTTGAAAGGTATATGAAAAAACTAAAAAACTATGTCAGAAATAAGGCAAGGCCTGAAGGTTGTATAGCTGAAGGATATGTTGCTGAAGAAGCTCTATCATTTTGTTCAATGTACCTTCGGGATGTTGAGACTCAGTTTAATCGCCCTGACAAAAATGAGGATGTTATTGTTGAAAGAAGAAAGTTGTGGGTGTTTGAATCTAAATGTCGTCCGACTAGTGCCACGAAATTCAAACCACTTTCTCTAATTGAAAAGCAGAAGTTAGAATGGTTTGTTCTTGATAGCTGCCAAGAAGTTAGGGACTATGTCAAGTAACTGTTTCTATTCTTAACTTTTTATCATCTATTAATTATCTTTCCATTCCTTACGTGTATATTTTTGTCATCAATGTAGTGAATTCAAATATGAAAATCCTCAAGATGATGTTAAAACCAATTTTTCAAAGTGGTTTCTTGAGAAGGTAACACATATATATAAGTGCATTAATTACTTTTTATCAGGTGATTAATACATATATAACACACATTATTACTTTAAATTTCTTAGATGTATTCGATGAAGATAGAAAATTCTCCCGAATTCCATCCAGAGTTGTATGCTCTTTCAATGGGTGCGCAAAGAAATGCCCATACATACTCTGTTTGCGTAGTCAACGGTGTAAGGTTTATGGTGGTTGAACGTGACGCACAACGTACCACACAAAACTCTGGGGTCCTAGTAGAGGGAGAGAACGGTGAGAAATATTATGGCCAATTAGAAGAAATTATTGAGTTGTTTTTTGCAAATGGCTATTCAATAGTTTTATTTCGATGCAAGTGGTTCGATAGTCGAAGAGGTGTTACATATAACAATATCACAAGCATTAACACAGAGCACGAATGTCACAAAGAAGATCAACTCATATTTGCTTCTCAAGCAAAACAAGTGTTTTACATCCGAGAACCTTCTCGGGTAAACCAAAGAAATAACCATCGGTGGGTCGTTGAGAATGTTAATCATCGGAAAATTTGGGATCTACCTACATTTAATGATGGTCGTATCGAAGGAGTTCAAAATGTTGACAACGATTTAGCCGAAGATCTTGATGTTGTTCACAACAACTCTTCTTCTAATAGTGTGCTTTGTATCGACTTAAGCCAATACTTTCAAACCCGGTCTACTCATGTTTCTAACGACGAGGCTGCAAGTGAAGTTAATCCACCAGCGGTTGTTGCTGATGAAGACGAAATGTTTCAGGGCGAATTTGATTATGATGAGGACGATCCGGATTATAACACGGAGGGATCTGAAACAGGCACCGAAGATTATGGGGGAGAGTCGGATTAAAATATGTGATGTAATTTTGTATGTTTTAAGGAGACTTTGATTATGTTATTATATGAAACTTTTTATGTAATTTTTTTATGTTTAGTGCGACTTTGATTATCTTATTATAAGAATGTTTAGTGTTTGAAGTAGAAAATTTTAACCATAATGCCTTTTTGTATTGCATATCTTATAACATTTCAGGACATGATCTCTTTATGGATTGTATTAGTCTCTTGCATGGCAGATGTCATGCAAGGGCGTGGACATGGAGGAGATGGTGCTGAGGACCCACCACCTCCAGGGGGTTTTGGCCGAGGTCATCATGAAGCAGATTGTAAGTCTTAATATAAATTAGTTATATGTAAACTATATTTTTTATAATAATATTTATATTTACAGTTGATGCACCTCGTAAAACAAGAGGGAAGGCCAAGAACAAGAAATTAACGCACGCGGTGTCTTTAAGTGGGAGGCCTCTAACTATCCCATTTGATGTCAATGCTACTTTTACCCCAGTCGGTGAGCTTAATGATTGGTTCACACGTGAAGTGGGGATTTATATGTGGGAACACATTGCATTTGATAAAACTTCTTGGAAATATGTTTCCTCCGCTGAAAAAAATGCATTGTATGAGCATTTTAAGGTATATGATTTATTTAAATATATTTCATATATTGTGTGGTGAGTAACTTCTTTTGTTTAATTCCTAGCTATCCTTTGACTTGGATGAGATTGAGCGTGGTTGCGAAAGTGCTCAAAAAAAGGGTGGTATTGAAGCAGCACTTTTAAAAAGATATAGAGATCGAAAGGCTATGGCAAAGCAACATTTTATCAAGAATGGAGGGTATGATGATGAAGAAAAAGCCAGGGCCAACCCCCCTGAGGGCATGTATGCTGAAAATTGGAAGAAAGCTGTAGATTTTTTCTTGTCGGATACACATAAAAAACGATCATCATCAAACGCTGAAGTTCGTCAGAAACAACTATACACAAACCGCGGAGGAACATCGGCTTATAGTAGTTATTGTTACAAAAATGTAATGTAACATTATATATATATATAAGTATTTAGTTAATGTATAATATATTTTTCTTGTTAAACAGAACAAGAGCAGACTTGAAGCTTTTCACAATGCTCATACTGGTAAAGATGGGATTTTTGACAGTGAAGCAGCTGAAAGACACTACGTAAGTATTTATCTAAATTGCAAATTTGACAATATGTATGTGTGTGTATGTATGTATATGTGTATGCGGGTATCTATATAAATCTATTAAATAACCTTTGTATTGCAGAACGATTTAAAAGCGGAGTTTCAAAATCAGATTGGACCCAATTCTGATGGAGAATTCGATGAAGAAAGTAGTGCATCACACCCGAATGAAGTTGCGGTCTTTGAGAAAGTAATGGGTGTTCGACGTGGGCATACTAGAGGCATTGGGCGTAAGCCTTCTATATCTGATGGATCATCTAGTTTTGTGGGTCATCAAGAGCAACAGATGAGACCTTCAGGACTTACACAGGTAATTGTTAGATAACTTTGTTAGGTTTTGATCCGTTTAGAAAATTTGGTATGTTTTGACCGTTTGGTAATTGTTAGATAACTTTGTGATGTTTTGACACGTTTAGAAAATTTGGTATGTTTTGACCGTTTGGTAATTGTTAGATAACTTTGTTAGGTTTTGACCCGTTTAGAAAATTTGGTATGTTTTGACCGTTTGGTAATTGTTATATAACTTTGTGATGTTTTGACACGTTTAGAAAATTTGGTATGTTTTGACCGTTTGGTAATTGTTAGATAACTTTGTTAGGTTTTGACCCGTTTAGAAATTTGGTATGTTTTGATCGTTTGGTAATTGTTAGATAACTTTGTGATGTTTTGACCCGTTTAGAAATTTGGTATGTTTTGACCGTTTGGTAATTGTTAGATAACTTTGTTAGGTTTTGACCCGTTTAGAAATTTGGTATGTTTTGACCGTTTGGTAATTGTTAGATAACTTTGTTACGTTTTGACCCGTTTAGACAAGTTTTAGATAAATTTTGTATGTGTTGAACCATTTATACAAGTTTTAGAAACTTTGGTATGTTTTGACCATTTGAAAAGTGTTAGATAATTTGTTATGTTTTATCAAAGTTTCTTGTTAACTCATTTAAATCGACTTTGGTTTAACTTAAGCTATAATTTCTTTTATAGGATCAAATTGCATGTTTGTTTAAAGATCCAGACTTTATGGAACAGCTCAACCACTTCATTGATTTAAAAAACAAGAAAGAGAACAAAAATGATGAAGATGATTCGGATGAAGCCGACGAATGATTTTAGCGGATATACTTAATTCTCTGTGTTATAAACTAGAAAGAAAACTATGGATTATTTGTTTTATGTGTATTGTAATCATAATTTGAACTTTTAAGTAGTTATTTGAATGGTTTGAATGTTTTGAATGCTACTTCTAGTTTCTTTATATTTAGGTGGTGCAAAACCAGGAAACGCCAATATTGAAACATCACATTTTAAAATGTTTCAGTAGCTTTAGCGGCGACAGCCACCAATAGTGGCGATTTTTGTCGCCACTAAAAGGCTATCAGACACGAAAAAAATGACCTTTAGTGGCGATTTTTTAGACACCTTTAGCGGCGATTTTTAGCATTAGCGGCGACCAGGTCAACAGCGGCGACACGGTCAACAGCGGCGATTATCGACCATTACCGACGATTTAATAGCGGCGACCTTTTAGCGGCGATTTATCGCCGCAAATACCTTTAACGGCGATTTTAAGGACCTTTAGCGGCGATTTTTGTCGCCGCTATTGCTGAATTTTCTTGCAGTGATGAGAGGGGGATTGATTAAGGTGTTTGTGCAAACCCCATAATTAAAATGGAAGATTAAAATTAACAAAAGTTTATTTATATTTGATGTTGAAAGGATATGACGTCGAATACTATAAATAATATCCATAAGGTAATTTTATGTTCTTAAATGTTTAAATTTATATTCTCCTGCTTGCTACTTTTAACATTTTAAATCAATTTTGTTAAGTTGAAGCATCCAAGTTTTCTTAACACATAGGTATGCAATCTCTTTTTAATATTTTAATTTCATAAACCTAGACTATGATCGACGTATATATAACTAGCAAATATGGTTACTGACGTCTGACCATAAAATATAAACTTTATTGAAACACACAAGATTTTATTAAAGTTGTCACATTATTTCTTATTTATTATCCATACGAAGGAAGAGTAATAACACGTGACACGATATCATGCAATCTCTCCACATCTTAAGGTTTTTCGGCCAACTGGCTGATATCGAAAGGACGTGCGTCCATGGGAGTTGCCTTCTTGTAAGATCTTGCTGCAAGCCTTCCGTTTGCAACTTGAGTTGGATGCAAATCGTCAAAAAATGCAGTCATATCCCTGTTAGGACACGGCATTGAATCTTGTATACAAAGTCCATCTGAATTTGTTGGACAACAAGGATCAAATGACAACGGTGGGTCTCCTGCAAACCATAAGAAAAATAACATAAATAAAAAAAATAATATATGAATATTTGCGTAGGGGAAAGTTATTTTGAAAACATAGTTTAGTTGAGAAAACTTTGAAAACAATGAAAAAAACCATCAAAAAAAATTTTTTTTTCATTTTTTTTACAGTTAGGTTACATCATTAGGGTCATTTTTATAAAAAAAAAACAAAAAACACCGAGTAATTTTTTTAAAAAATTAATAAAAAACCGATCTAACACAGACGTAATATTATTGTACAGTACTGAAAAATGGGGTTACGTCAATCAGTGTAACATCTTCGTTTTATTAATTTTTTTAAAAAAATTGTGCTGCCGTTTTTTTATATTTTTTTTTTGATAAAAATGACCTTAATAATGTTACAAAGCTATAGAAAAAATTTAGAAAAAAACTTTTGTTACATAGGGTTTTTTGAGGTTTTTCAATTGAAGTGGGTTTTCATTTTATACATGCCCTATTTGCGTATATGTAACTTACGAGTTTTGTACGTAATAAAGTTACATTTTTTACCTTCTAGAGGTGTAGAAATGCTTGTCATGTTGATGAAAGTGAAGCTTGCACCAGGATAATCTCTATTGAAACCGTCCACAAGAGGCGGAAGTTGGTCGTTAAATAGCTTGACTGCATTATTAATTGGCTCGACACAAGGTGCACCCTTGGTGTCATACCTTGCTCTCTCAAAGGGGGTGCACCCTAATAAACCCACACCAAACACCGCGATTTTCCTCGCTCCCAAATCGTATAGTTTCTGTTATATGAATAAACTTTTATTTAAGGGTAGGGTTCTTAAATTAATGATCACAAAATCACAAAATAAAATGAAAAAAAAAACGAAAAAAAAAAAAAAAAAAACCTTTAGTTGTTGAGAATATTTCTCAATGAGTTTTGATGCAAATTGAGGGGGGGTGTATATTCGGCCTGCAATGTAATCGTTGGGCATGAAGTAGTTGTTGATATAATCGTTGCTTCCAATATCTACCAAGTAAATGCACTTCTTTAGGTATTCTTCTGTAAATGTTTTGTCGTTTCCTTGCAATCGCTTAAGCCTTGAAACTATTATTGCGTGTCTAAGTAGTTGGTGGTTTAAGTCGATTCGATCACCCTAAGATAAATATAAACAAGACAAACCGAATAAACGTCATGTAACACATCTGTTAATTAAGTTTGGACTAAGCAATTACATCTGTCTCACATCATTTACAAATAATTTTTTTAAAAATATTTTTTTGTATAAATGGCCTTAATTATGTTACAAAACTGTAAAAAAACAAAAAAAAAACTTTTTTACATGGTTTTTGTCAAGGTTTTTATAGTTTTCTCAACTCAAAAGGGTTTCTTACTTTTAATATATATATATATATATATATATATATATATATATATATCAATGTAGTAGAAGTCGTTAGTCGGTCAGTAGGGTGGGGACTAAGGATTAATCGGGATTCATCTGCCAACTAATCGGCCTAATTGGATAGCCGGGCCTAGTCGGCCTAAGGGGACTAACGATTAATCGGCCTAAGGGGACTAACGATTAATCGGCCTAGTCGGGGATTTTTACAACCATGATATATATATATATATATGTATATATATATGAGTTCTTAAGAAAACTTTAATTTTTGAGAAAATCAAGAAAATTAATAACAATTATTGCCAATTATTTTTTTTCGTTTTTTATTTTTTTATTATAAGGTAATTAAAAATGTAATATATATATATAGTTAATTTATTACATATATGTAACCTGTACATCAAACATACGAGTTACATATATGTAATTTTTATGCGAAATATTTTGAGTTACATATATATAAATTTGTAATCTACACATCTTTAGTAAAATACTTGTAACATTTTTAACTTTATAATAAAAAACTTATGAAAAGAAAATTAAAAATTTATTGGCATGTTTGAGTTTTCTTAGTTTTTTTTCGAAAAATATAGTTTTCTTGTGAATCATCACCATCTCTCTCTCTATATACATAACTCTTAGAGTTACATATACGTAGCTCATATATATATATATATATGACGTACAAGTTACACACACACACACATATATATATATATAATATGAGAAAAAGAAAACTAATTACATTTATTAACAATCACTTTTTTTTCATTTTTTTGGTTTCATTTCTTTGCTATTATAATGTTTGAAATATACAAAAAAGAAAACAAAAAATAATTTGTAGCTCACGGTATTATACATATGTAACTTGTACACTACGTATTTGTATATTGTATGATCTACATATATGTAACTTTATTACATACGAAACTCGTAAGTTACATATACGCAATTTCGTAAGTTACATATCGTTATTTAATTTCGGCTTTTTCGCTTACAATCTTAATTAATAACCTTATAATTAAAAGTTATGAAAAAAATATAAAAAATTATCTATATGTATATGCAATTGTAACCTAAACATGAACCGAAAAATCAATATGGATTTCAATTGATGGATCAGAAGCTGTGCATACCAGTTTCCTTCCTGTATCGTCTAGAATGCCAGCACCACCACTACCGTAGTTTACACCACGGGGGATCTGTTCGTCAGTTACGGTAGCATACGGTGGAATGAAACCAAGAAGACCAAGAAGCTGAGCTGAAATATTATGTAAGCAACAAATTAATTATATATTTTTTTGGCTGGTTTCATTATATACGCATAAAAAATGTCCAAATGTATATACAACGTACACGCTTGATAAAAATGCATGTTTATAATATCATAAAGTAACCTACTTAAGAATTTTGAATATAGTATTTTTTTTATTAATTCGTTAAATATGTTCTAATTAAGAATTCTAGATTATAAGGCAAAGATAGTAATAAGTGAGCTGGGAGTTACTGATAAAATCCGCAATAGTTCGACCATTGGTGGCTCTACCAGTGGCACGACGTCCTGGGAAGTCAATCCCATAAGGTGCGTAATTGAATTTCGCACGAGTGTTGAGATCATTATTATTGCCATCGTCGACCAAAGAATCACCAAATACAAAGGTACATGGAACTTTTGGTGGTGGTGGTCGTGGTGGGTCTGTAACGTTTGGTTGACCAATGACACTAATGGTTCCAAATTGCATCAAAGTTGCAATTACGAGGACACGAAACAATAGGTTGAGCTTATTAGCCATCCTAGCTTGTATTGACTAAAAATGGAAGAAGATATGAAATTTGAATACAACATGCGTGCTATTTATAGGAAGTGAGAGCATACAATATGGGAATACAATTAAATGTTAAGAAAAACTAAATTCAGTTTTAGATTTATGTATATTTTTTAATTATTTCACAACCATGCTTTTTAACGTTATTATATATATTAAAATAAAAGTGAAACAACAACAATTTTAGCTTGCTTTAAGTTTTGCTTTAATTTTTATTTGATGACAGGCTAGTAAACTTAATTTATTTCTTTATTTTAATATAAGTTAAAATAAGTTTTATATTTCACATCACAAAAATTTAATTATTTCATAGTAAACTATTAAACATTTTTTTTTATATTTTGTCAATAATAAAAGTTTAAGTATTCTAATTTTTGATATAAAATATTTTTACTAACTCTTGTTTCATTTTAGTCACTGAAATTATTTGAGCACTTTAATTTTGGATGTAAACTTCTTATTATTATTATTTTTTTTTAGATTTTCGACATAAAAGTTAAAGTATCATAATTTAGAACGTAAAGATTTCTATTTTTTTTAATATTTCAATTTAAGAATTTTCTTTTATTAACGTTATTTTAAACATTGCGTATGCGTCTATATTCATGCTAGCCTTTCGACACCTAGTTTTACAACATGATACACTTTCAGGTTGTACAATAAAATAATAGTCACTTTTACAACAAATTACAACTTTATGCATGGCGGAGTATACTTTCATGTTATATAATAGTAACATTCACTTTTATGATAGAGTTCACTTTAAGATTTTACGATAGAGTGAAAATCATTACAATATGTTATTTTATTTTTGTTATGGTATATAAAATCTTGTCGTCGTAGATGGCCTAGATTTGAGGTTGTGTCCATCAAAAACTTTTTTTCGTATTTTCTACTGTTGTTTTAGAAATTTTTTTATGATTATAGACATTGTCATGATCTGGGATTGAAACCATGTTTTTTGACGTCTTAGGGTTTTAAATTAAAATAGTAGCCTCTATCACATATTTAATGACCGTTTTGATATCGGGGATTATAGAAGGATATCGGTCGCAATGCTCAGAAAGAAAAATCCAGTTACAAATTATTCAGAAACAAAATTCTCAAAAACATATATATATATATATATATATATATATATATATATATATATATATATATATATATATATATATATATATAGGAGGATATTCAACGTTGTCAAAGTAATGATTGATTTTTCATGTCTAATAAGTTATCATGTCATTATATATCTATCCCAATGTGCGAAGAAGTCGTCCACGGTATGCAGTGGCGGACATAGAAAATTTTTTTATGGGGTTGGAAATTTTGTCTAGATAATTATTTGTCATTAAATATTTTTTTATTGGACCAATTCGAACGAGGTCGGATCACCCAAAAAAATGATAAAACTAAATTAAATCACAAATAGATAATAAAAGTACGCCAAATCATCTGGTTGATTAGGATGACTAATGATATGATAAAATTGGTTTTCTTTTAGTATGATTCGATTGAATACTATTCAAATCAACAAATTCAAGATTCAACTAAGTTTTATTTTGAAAAATTGTTCCATATTACCTATATATATACAAATTATACATAAATCAACTAAGTTTCTAATCATGCTAACAAATTTCAACATTTGAAATTATACAATAATCGCTCAATCTATAAATTACGATGTATACAGGTTACTGTTCCAGTTTACTTTTTGGGAGAACCGAACATAAATTATGATAGTTAAACTCAATCACTCGATAAATAAATTGGGTCTTTTTTTTTTTTTTAAGTTGGGCTACGAGTGATTAGTTATTAAGTTAATTATAAATTGTTAATTGTGTTTAATAATAGGTTGCGTTATTTGGGTACCATTTTATAAGTTTTGGTTTTAAAATAATTTTAGAATGAGCTTTATTTAGGCTGTCAAATTTTTATGGGGGTCGGGGAAAAATTTCTTGAGGTCGGTCGAGATCGGATCCTATATATAACATTAAAAATAGAAAGTTCATGGGGTCGGTCGACCCCCATCCCCATATACTAGGTACGCCTCTGATGGGATGCCTTAATTAGATGGTGTTTGTTTTTTCAGAGATAAAAGGTTTGCGGTCTTCAGACATATCTGCAAACAGTTGTAGCAGAAGAGATGAACCAAAACTATGCAAAAAGACTGTTTGTTTTTTTAAAAACTTTTCTACATAAAAGAGGACGGGAAGAGCCTTCATTGAACCCAAATCCCGTAGGTTCTTTTGTTCTTTGAACCCCACCCCAACGCCGCCGAAGAAGGAGGTACCGACGATTGACGTCGGCGATGATTGAGATCGTGCGGTGAAGGTTATCGGCGATCATTGAAGTCGTGCGGTGAAGCAATTGAATGGGATGAAGAGGACGGGCAAATAGGCTTGGAAGAGATTGGGAAAAGTTGAGAAGGGCTTGACCCATGTCTGTACCAAAAAGATGACGGAAATAACTTTTTTAATGAAATGTTTTCGAGAAAACAAACAGGCTGCATACCTCCAACCTCCGCCCATGTTTACATGACACAGACATAACAGGTCATGAAGAGGTTTTTTAGAAAATCAAACACCACCTTAATGATGCAACACATGTATTCTTGTCAAGAAACACCGAGGAGCAAATACATTTCTCCTACTTTTTTTTTTAAATTGTTGATTTAGTCTACAAGATTAAAAAAAGACACAAGCCTAGTAAAACATTTGTAAACTTATTTCAAATATCTGAGTGAATATTGCATTTATATTATTTGACAAGAAATTATATATATTTAATTAAAAAAATTGAATACAAATACTTATATATATTTATTTATATTATTAAACAATAAATGACTTAAGTTGAAATATCAAGTTTACAGGAGGTTCTCAACTTCTCATTAAGTCCGTATAGAATAAATTTCAAAAATAATTAAATAAAATAAATGAAACATTAGAAAAAAGACGAGTCAATTTTTTTTCTTAAAAAGCATAAATTAAACCACTCACGAGTTTCTCAAAAAAATCATAAGTTAAACCAAAACGATTTCAACTCTATCCGACAAAAGAAAACAGAACTAGAACGACCAAAAACTGACAAAAACTCAATAAAAAACCCAAAACTTAATTGAAACCTATTACATCCCCATTTTAAATTTAAAATTGTTGATTAAAAGCGAAACTAAAATCTCCACCAAACAAATTATTAAAAAAACTCGTTTTTGTCACCTATGTTAAATATAATGACACCAACATATTAAAAGTGACCACTTAAATCTACGAAGTACGTACAGAGATTTGCCTGGCAAAGGCAAGAGGAACAATGACAAAAAAACAATTGCATTAAACCCAAATTGGAAATTTACATTGAAAAAATTGTGCATTAAACCCGAAAGAAATGTTTGTACATGAAAGATTGTTGTAATAAAATAAGTCATTACGATATAATTAACCAATAAGAAATATTTTTGCCTAAAAAATAAGAAATATTAAAAGCTTGACTTATGTTATGGTGGAAAAAAATGAAGAATTAATTTGGGTGTTGCATCTTTCATTGATTTCTTTTCAAGTTTCACATTTTTTTAAAATTAATTACTTTTTTCATACGATATTATATTTAAAACAAAGAATCATTTTTTTATCTTTAATATAAGTATAATATTGATAAAAAAATAAAAATTTTTAAATTTTATAAAGTCATACTAGATTTTTTAACATATTTTCTAAAATGTACTACATTTGTGAAAATTGTATTAATATTTTTAGTATAAAATAATACATTAATTCAAAAAAAGCAAAAGATACAACAAAAATACATTATAAAATGTACTATAGAAAAATGTGTCAGAGAAAAATATATTATATAGGGTAGGGTTATAGTAAAAATACTTAAATTAGTGAGAAGTGTGAGAACGATTGTGGGCCATTATATATATAATTTAATGGTTGAGATCAAAGTTGTTTTAAAAAGTTAGTGTAAGGGTATTTTAGTTATAAACACATTTGTTGACTTTTTATCACATTCCCCCCATTTTTTTAAACGGTCATAACTTTTATATATGATATTATTTTTTAAAAAAAACTACACTAAAAAAACGAGCATTTTTTTTTATCTAAAACGAGTATACTATTGTCGTATAAAAAAATCAAAAAAAAATGTTTTCCTCCTGTGACAATCAGAAAATTTTGCAAAACAATAATTCGGGGAATTATTGCATTGTGCATTACATGTTTGATTATGTATAATCAAGCATGCAAACAGTTCACGACGACGAACACAACCTATCATAGATAATTCGAGGAATTATCGAAACACACACACGAGTCTCACGAACGTTGGTGACAAAACAATAATTGTACAACTTATGTGGTACTATGTGAATAAGTGCTAAACATGTATTAGATGTTTAGGATAAACGTTAGGAATCGATCACGAACGAAATCGAATCAATGGAATCAAAAACTAGAAAATAGAGCATTCGCGGTACGCCAAGCACCCTTGGCTAGATCCCCATCGGTATGCGAAGAGTGAGCGGTAGTTTTGAACTCCGGATTTCTCGGCGGTACGCCAAGACCATGCACAAGGGTCTTGGTGGTACGCGACGTGTTTCGGGAGGTAAAATGAATATTATATTCATCGCGGTACGCCGAGGCCATGCATGATCGGCCTTGGCGGTACGCGATGAGTCTCAGACGACAAAACATTATTAAAACCAACCCCATTTACTTTCTATCCGATTTCTTTCCATTTTCTCCGAACTTCTACCCTCCCTCTTGACCAAAACTCTCTGAAACCAAACCCCCTAGCCTCTGGAATCACTAATGAAGCTATCCCTTAGTGTTTGGAAGCTATTGGAGCCCTTGGAAGCTTGGAGAAGAAGCTAAAGAGCTTGGAACAACCATCAAACCAGTAGATCATCATCATCAGAAGCTGTTCTAACTTGGATCTATACTTTTAAGGTAGTTTTACATGCTTATCTATGGTTAGATCTAACATGCAATGGGTAAAAACCCACATGCATTAATATTCACCCACATGCAACTCCATGTGGCTAGTTTACACGAATTTGTTGGTGATTTGATGTGTTATTTGATATAGATCTACATATTTTAGAGTAGATAAGTGTTTGATGTGAGTTTGGATAAGTTATTGTGTTGATTTTGGTACACTTGCCATAAAAGGAAACTTTTATGTTGCATGTCATAGATTTATGATGATCTAGACATGTCTAGATGTTGTCAAATGCATATTGAAATGTTTAGAAAACACATTTGGGTAATTGATTTTGGTGAAAAATATGATTCGATAACATCTTACTATATATGGAAACTTTTGTAAATCAAAAGAGGGCTTTTGATGTTTTAAGATGATTAAGTGAACTTTGATTATTGAAATATGTTTAAAAATGATTTCTAACATATTTGGAAACTTTGATTTGGGAAAACGAGCTTTTAAACGAGTACTTACTATTTTAGGAAACTTTATTTGGGCAAAATGGCATAAACGGTGATTTAAGCGCAAACAATATGTTTTAAGTGTTTAAACGTGTTTATATAAACATAGTAGAAGTATTGATTTTATGAAATGGGATTTCATAACCATACTATACAAAAATAGAAACTTTTTAAAAATAGAAACGTTATGATTTTCAAAACTTGATTTATGTGAAAGCATCATGATTAGAGTCATAGGATGCATGTAGGTGTCCTACTTGTATTTATGACACCATAAACAAACTAAATGTAGTCAACGTGTCACCAACGATTCATCGAGTCAACACACACACTCGGTTGAGCACACCGACACTTGGAGTTGTATTGATACAACACACCACAAAACTCATACTCACACCTATATGGTTATAGGTGCTTACTAGCAGGATTGCTAGCATTAGCAGGTAGCGAACAAACGTAAACCGGAACTGCTTTACCAGGTGAGTTCATGGCCCCCTTTTATCTTTTCTACATTTGGGGGAGAAAACATTTCATGATAAACTGTATTGATACAACTGATTTTTGATCACGTATGGACATGCTTTATCACTATATGTATATATGTGGCACACATCACAACTCAAAGTCCTCACGATACTCCTCCGACCGTTAGTAGCGCGGAGCCTCTAGCGTGGTAATCTTGAATAGTACTATTTGGGCCCGACAAGCCCCACCCATCGCGCCTGGGAAGCCAACCCGACTGGAGGTCGGAATGGGTGCAATATTGACCAATACACTTTGCCATTGTCTTGTGATGGACATGGTGGGAGGCACAACTGTCAACTTCGGTACGAACCCGCATAAAATATAACTGTATTGACTAGCTATCAATCGATACTGTATTGTAATGATGTGTAATTCAAAAACACTTAATTTAAACATTTTAATGGTTACTGCTTATGAAAAACATGTGCTCTCACCAACCTTTGCGTTGACCCTTTTTACTCTCATGTTTTCTCAGGTAACTAAGGCACACACGGAAGGATATGATGCTAGGCTGGAGTTGCATGCATCTACATAGTGCTTTAGGCTCTGAGAACATTTATCATTTTGTTATGTCATGTATTACTGAACATCTTTAATCGCTTCCGTAAACTATAGCCTTATGTCATTTTATAAACTGCTTTACGAACGCTTCCTCAAATTATGAATTCAAAGATATTTTGATAACTTATACTTTACTTCCGCAACTCTGATTTTTACAAAACTGTTTTATCCAAGTAATTGGATGTACGTATGCAACCAGACATGTAGGTCTCACAACAGTGTGACTGGAGACAGCGATGCTGACAGTCTGTTGTTCGCGCCCCCGTAAGGGACGGGTTTTGTCGGGGTGCGACACCTCCGCCTTTTATATTTATAATGCGTCATTGTGTCTTTTCGTTTGTTATTATGTCTTTTTTTGTGATTGTTTTTATTGTTCATCATTGTGTCATATTTAAACATAAAATACAACTATCGGTATATTACAGAATGACTTGAACGTAAGACACAATGATTGTATATTCTTTTGAAGATAAAATACAATGATGAATATATTACACAATGACTGTTGTCTAAACATAGTTTTCTCGTGTCATATATGTTGTCATCTGTGATGCACGTATTACACAATAGTTAGATTAGGTCAAAACTTTTAGAAACAATGGTTATAGACACTACTGCGTTTTTGGTCACTGTGTCTAAACATAGTATCTATTGTGTCAAATTTGTTGTCATTTGTAATGCACGTATTGCATAATGGTTAGGTTATGTAAAATCTTTTAGAAGCAATGGTTATAGACATCACTGTGTTTTGGGTCATTGTGTCTAAATATAGTGTCTATTGTGTCAAATCTGTTGTCATATGTGATGCATGTATTGCACAATGGTTATCAGTAAAACTTATAAAAGCACAATATACAATAATACACAATGTTGAAAATAACACAATAGACACAATAATGATACGTAATACACAACAATCATGTTTTGTGGACATACGATCTATACAACAAAAAAAAGCTATACATGTAATATAGTCTTTTACGTCATGTATATTTTGTATATACTTCTTTATTATTATTTTTTATTTCAAACTTATTCATCTAGTTTAATAATTAGGTGTATTTGTTAAGGAAAATATGCAAAACTTTTTTATTTGTATAAACACATGCATGATCGAAATTGTAACAAACTAAACGCCTTGTCACATAATTTATATATCCCAGATTCATTGAACCTGGAGTACGTATTGTTTGCCGGGATGAAACGCTCAAGTCGGGGTCAGCACATCGCTTATATAAAATTTCTTCCTAAAATACCCTCTTTTGAAAATTAATCACATGCTTAATCTAAGGGTCAATATTGCTTCTCACCCTTCTCACTAATCTCAACCTTTTTACTTAAACCTAATCCATATTATATATAAATAATGTACAACATATTAACTTACTAGATTTAAAGAAAAATATATAAACATTTTGCTTCAATTACAAGGATAAAATCGTCTTTTATTCAAATCTCTTAAAATTAAAAGTTTTATAACTCTTTTATCATAGAGTACAACTTAAAAAGCTTTAAAAACTATAAACTAAAGGGTCTTTTTTTTTTTAATTTTTTAGTTTATCTCACATTACCTTTACGAAATTAAGAAAGATAGAATATCTTTAAAAGAGAACTCTCTCATATCAAATGAATCACTTTTTGACTCTTTTATCACATATGACTTATATAGCATTTGAAATTGGGATTTTTATCCTAATAGCCATTTTTAGTTAAATATTTAAATTACATTAAAAGAGTTGTTTTGACGAACCACGAGCTTACTTGAGTTTTTTACGAGTTAAAATTAGTATTTAAGTGTTTCGTTTTAGCTGCATCGTGTGCACACCTTGTTAGTATCTATGTGTGCATATATATTTGAACAACAATATTATCCTACTCATATTCGTAACTACTCCCAAATATTTTCACTTCGCCTGAATTTAAATCAAAGACTTCATTTTTAAAAAGCAACGTCTCTATCAAGTAACTTGGTGCCACATAAATTCAACATTTACACAATTTACTTTGTCTTACTAATTAAGTTTGTTGAATATGGAAATCCGCAGTTTTCTAATCACATATCTAACAAGTTGCAAGGATTCTGCACGTTCACAAACAGTAATTGGCATCTTGAATTGTTATTAAGATAGTAATTAAAAGTTATAAACGTGAAAAATAATCCACCTTTAATTTTATTTTGTAGTTTACACATCTCCCATTACCAAATTTCAATCCAATTAAGGACACGATAAATATCACGATTTTCACTAACATCTATAGATCCATCACGTTTCCGTCTTTGAAGATATCGGTGATATGTAACTAGAATTCCATGAAAATTGGAAGTGCATGAAATTAAACTTCATGAACATACACGATCAAAAACTATTTTGCTACTTAATCATCAACTAAATGAGCAACAATTAAACAACAATGTCTGTGTGTAGGGATTGTATACGGTAAAAACTTGATTTTATAAAGTAACCCTTAAACTCTATCTGATCCATTAATTTGAAATATGGAAAAAATAAATAAATAAATACGTGCTTCATATTAAACCTGAATAAAATTGAGTTTTGAATACAAAAATCAGTTTTAATGTGCATTAATATATACTAAATATTTACTTTCAAGATTTTAAATCAATGTTTAAGATAAAGTTTAAAGGATTTCTGCTTATAATCATGATTTCAAAAGGTACAACCCATATATATATATATATATATATATATATATATATATAGGGGAGAGATCAAGAGAAAACTACTTAATTTCAAAAAAACCTAGAAAACTAATATTAACCAATCACATCATTTCTTTAATATCTAATTTAATTTAATTAAAAAGGTTAATTTAGTAATATTATCTCTATATAATTTTGGAAAGTATTTGTATAATTAATTTTCAGTTTTTGATTTCCCTAAATAATAAAATCAAACTATTTTAATATTACATTTTTTTTATTAATCAATTGTATCAAAATCCCTGCAGATTGTGAGGTTCTTTTAGTTGTGAGGGACGAATGCATGAATTTGAAACACAAATCTGGCCATTTTAGAATAAAATTTACGGTTGCTCAAGGATGGAATCCAGAAATACAAGTTTGATCGTTGGAACAGATGCAAGAAAGATTCAAGAGTATGATGTTCGTGAGATTCAACAAGCAACAAATAATCATCATGAGAAGCAACCTGTTGATGATTTGTATGAGAACCAAACTCGAGAAAAAGCAGATTTTTTTAACGTCCAGAACCAAATAGAGGACATGAATGTTGATATAGAAGAAGGTTTGATTGTTCAGTAGTTTTTTTATGGAATATACAGTAGTCTGATTTCGTAAATGTTTTAAAAATATATAGCTTTTGGATACAATATTTTTGATTTATATATTTATATATTTTTGGATGATATGTACAAAAAAAGCATTTTTGATTGAATTATTTTCAACAGTTATATTGTTTAAATTTATTATTAACTGATTATGTATATGTAATCATGTTTTTGATTGAATTATTTTCAACAGTTATATTGTTTAAATTTATTATTAACTGATTACGTATATGTAATCATGTTTTTGATTGAATTATTTTCAATAGTTATATTGTTTTAATTTATTTATTAACTGATTACGTATATGTAATCATGTGTGACGAAAAATGTTGTTCATGTTAATTAAGATGCAATTAGATTGTTTGATCAAGAAAGTGTTCAATTGAATAAAGATAATGAAATACAAGACACTGCTGGCCCGTCAATTGAAACATGCAACAATAGCTATCCATTGTTTTTAACGGCTGTTGAAAATGAAGGTTTGTTAATAAATTCATATAAATGCAAAAAAGTTTGTAGTTATTTAATGATTTTAAGATTGCTACATATATGTGGTAGTATTTTTAATTTTCAAATTATGGGAATTGTAGATTCTGTTTGTAGCACCTTAGACGAGTCTCCAAACGGCACACGATACTGGACACCCATAGTACGTGGTGATATTAGGCCTGTTATTGGTAGCGTTTTTGACAGGTGGGATGATGTTGTCAACATGTATGAACAATATGCGCAGAGTGCTGGGTTTTGTACACGGTTGGGAGTAATGAAAAAAAATAAAGATGGGTTTGTTACACATAGATATATGATGTGTACAAAAGCCGGCAAACCGAACGGATTAGTGTTTGATTCATTGGAAAAATCTCCCGCTAGACGTTCTAACTTTAAAGTTACAGATTGCAAGGCGCGAATAAAGCTTAGAGTTATAAAAGAATCATCAAAATATGAGCTATATGATTTTGTAGAGAAGCATAATCATGGGTTAATTAACACTGACAATTTGGATTTGTCACGAAAAAGACGGAAGCTAAACTTTGCGGATCAAGAATATATCACAAAATGTCGGTTGGCAAACGTTGGTCCAAACAAAGCTCACAGATTGCAAGTAGCTTTAAAAGGGGGACATCACATGGTTCGAGGTACCAAGACCGATTTCAAAAACTTTGGACGTGATGTTTATAATTATATTGGTAATAGGGACGCCCAAATGTTTATCGACAGGATGTCAGAAAGCTCTCGGCATTTAATAAATCATACTTTTGAGTTTCATACAGTTGATTTTGAGGTGAGAGGATTGTTTTGGGCTGATGATGTTTCAAAACAGTATAAGGTTTTTGGAGATGTATTGGCGTTTGATGCAACATATCAAACAAACAAGTACGTTTACATAATTTTTAAATCATAATCATTTTTTTCAGACGTATTAATTTAGATTTAATCAATTTTATGTTGTAGGTACAACATGATATTTGTCCCATTCACTGGTGTTGACCATCACAAGAAATGTGTTACATTTGGAGCAAGTCTGTTGTATAATGAATCGGTAGAGTCGTACAAATGGTTACTGAAGTGTTTTCTTGTTGCACATGAAAAACAACCCACATTGGTACTCACAGATCAAGATGCTTCAATGAAGTTGGCTGTAAACAGCGTTTTTGATCAATCAATTCATAGATTGTGCATGTGGCATATCACAAACAAGATACCAAAAAAGGTGATATTTTACGTACGTATATATATTTACTTATTTTTCGTGTATATAGTTTTGTAAGTTTAGTTGGCTATTAAGATTATATGATGTTAATTACACATATTATTATAAAAAACCTCAGATATATTTGTGTAACATCATATATTTTATTAAAAAAATAGATTACATATATGTAATCAGTTATAAATTACCTACTGATTACACATACGTAAGCAATATGTGATGAAATACACGTAAAACAAATGTTTGTTTTACATGGCATTAAAAATATAATTTTTTTTTATGACAGGTGTGTGGAAATGTATTGAGGAACACAAACATTCGTAATGCAATCCACAAGTTAGTTTGGAATGTTTACATTGACCCATCAACATTCGAAACCAGATGGAACATGCTTATGGAACAATACCATCTTAAAGATCATGGATGGTTAAGTGATGTATATTCAATTAGACAACAGTGGGTTCCCGGATATTTTAAAGATATACCAATGTGTTGTTTAATGAAGACTACGTCGCGTTGCGAAAGTTCAAACTCTTTGTTCAAAGTCAATTCAAGTTCATCAAACACACTAATTCAGTTTCTGTCATGTTTTGATTCTGCAATTGATGGTCAAAGGTTCAACCAAAGGGTGTTAGAGCACACAACTGCTACAACACTTCCACAGCTTCGCACAATTTTGCCGATTGAAAGTAATGCAAATGAAATATATACACGCACCATATTTAAGGAGGTACAAAAGGAGATTTTCAAATCTACAACGTTGTGTTATATATTGAATTCAAAGATTGTTGATGAAATTCATACTTATTGTATTGCTCATCAAGATAACAGACGTGACATCATCAACGAGTTTACAGTAGCATATTATTATTATTATTATTATTATTATTATTATTATTATTATGTTTTTTTAATATACTTGTTTCAACACGGGGCATATATTTAATATACTTGTTTCAGGTAACATTAAACTTGAAGGATAATTCGGCATCATGCTCATGTTTGGGATTCACACGCATTGGTTACCTATGTCGTCATGTTTTCTGTGTTTTCAGACATCACAAGATTGAAAAGATACCCTACAAATATGTGCATGACAGATGGAGAAGAGATGTTTTACCAAAAAATGTGTTTAGCATGTCAAACAGATATGGGATTGATCAAGATAAAAATTCTATAACAAGGTCTCGTATTTTAGATAACATACAACAATCAGTAGATCGTGTTAGAAAAGATACAGAAAGACTTGATTTGCTTGATAAACAGATCCAAAGAATAAAGGACGAGATTTTTCAAGACGTCCCTGTCGAACCATTTAGTCAAAATAAGGGTATTATAATTCAGGAGTTGGTAAACGTGACTGAACCACAAAAGGTTCAATATACCATCCTATATGGTATAAGAAATAAAGGATGTGGTACTAATAGGCGACTAGTTGGTCCCGGTGAGAAGGCGGTAAAAAAGAGTCAAAAACCTAAAAGGAAGTGTCGTTATTGTGAAAAAATGGTTAACGATCATGATTCTCGTAATTGCCCTGTAAAAAAGAGAGATATGGAAGATTTGAATAAACAAAAAAACCAAGGAGAATCTGATGAAGATGATTACGAGTTTGTAGAAGATGACAACGATTTCCTTGATAAACAAGTTGACGAGGATATTGAAGATGATAACGAAGACGATGATGTTTGAATTATATTATTTAAATATGTCTTTTAGTTTTTTTTACTTTATGGATTGTTTTACAAACTATTTGATTTTATAATTATTCAGCAATTTTAAGTTTGATGGTCAAACTTTGTTTAATTTTAATATTGCATGCAATAATTAACATATATGTGTAATTACATATAACTAAATTATGGTTATAGAACCAATAACTTATGTACTGCAATAGTTAACACCAAAGATACATACACACTCATGATTACATTTATATAATCATATGATTACATATATGTAATCATATTTTGATTAAGAATCCTTATTTATATAAATTAGATATACAAGATAAAACTTATGTTCACCTGGTATATATAGACTATAGTATACTGATTAAACCTTGTACAATCGGTATTCATTTTGTGTTTTATATTCACAGCTGATTACATATATGTAATAACCAATGATTACATAAATATAATCACCACTAATGAAACATTTATTACATACATTAAAACATTTTAATACACCTGTTGAAGTATAGAGAATACCTCATCTTGTATTCACCATTGGGTTCATATACGTATTTACCACTGATTATATATATGTAATCAATACTGATAAACATTTATTACACACATTAAACATTTTAAGACACATGTTGATTACATACATGTGCAGAATACAATCCAAACATCTAAACAACAAATTAGAAAAAATGCTACAAAACCACTGTAGTAGATGGGAAGTCCCAACAGGTTCTTTGACTAACCTGCTACTACCCTGCATACAGCCCATTGGCATAATTACAAGCCAACACAGGAAATTCAAATCAACATACAGGCTGCTCTCTGACAATTCGCATGTAATCAATTTTTCATATGAAAATCACAAAGTGTTCATAACACACTAAATTGTATAACTAGATAAAACATAGCATAAAATTCTAAATTCAATAATTAAATACTCAAAATATAGTTCATAACATTTTGTTCATAACATTTTGTCATCAACATTCAGTTGTTTCATTGTCCAAGTCGTTTGCCTCCTTTAACACCCTGTCTTTATGCCTGTTAATGTCACTTGTCAATATCTTGTATGCATACTTTTTCCTTAACAAATTCAACTTCGTCTTTTTAACTCTTTCATCTTTTGAAAATCCACAATCCCAAGCCCTTGTATGATTACCCATATACATCTCCATATGCCTCATAACAAAAACTCCACAATCAACAAAATTATTCGTTGTAGCCCAACTAATTCTTAGCTTCTCAATTTGACAACTTTCGATTTCAGTTGCCTTGGGGTGGCCCATCAAATGAAGATACATCAAGAAGATATATTTCTGCATACGTGTATAAACAAACATATTAATTTACAAATAACAATTGTTTGTAATAAAAGACAACACTTTTATATAGTCCGATTACATATATGTAATCAATTTCACAAGTATTTTAATTGTTTCAAATATGTTAATTATATATACTTAATATAACTTACCACTTTATAAGGAATATTTTTTTTGAAGTAATCAGAATCATCATGAAGACCTACAAGGCTTTGTTTCTCATGCATGTTGTCAATAACTCGAATAGAAGGATTCTTCAAATCAAAGCACACCAAGTAATAATGAGTTTTTTCTAATACCGGGAAAATAACAACATCAAATGACCTTAAGTTATAAAGGTCATCCTTATTTTCAAGGACATGATGCAGATGATTCTCAAAGAAAGCGAGTCGTTCTTCATCGCTTTCTTTCAAACCGGTAATGACCCATCCATACTGTGTAACATTTATCAGTAAACAACATTAAACAAACAATTAGATAGTAAACTTTAAAATTAACATTCCTTAACGATGAAGGGCTTCGTTTTTTCTCCTCAAAATTTAGCACTGCAGCCCAACAATCAATGACCTCATTGAACACTTCTTGACCAGGGCTCAAAGAAATCATATGGAAGTGTCTTATCACAGTCCTATGATGGGTGGCAAAAATATCCAACCTGTTTCAAATAATCAGATAACAAACAAAACAATACAATACTATAGATAATGTTTAAATTAATTGAAATATTAACAATTACCAGACGGTTCTGCAAACAACATTATCTTCGTCTAATTCACCAGTTGCTAATCCCTTTTTTTTCAGGTCTTCCTTTCTGTTAATTACATCATGATCATTTAGGTTATAATTTTCACTAAAAAATATAACAATATTAAGTATATATAATATACGATATGATTAACTTACACATGATCAACAGCTCCTGTCATTAGATAATTCCATATCTTTTTTTCATCTTTTGTCAAACATTTGTTTATGTTGACAGCTCTGTCAATATAGGGTGAGCATATAGCTAAAGCATTTTGCTTTGACCGCCCTATATTTTTCTTAGCAATACTCTTAACTCTTTTTAAACTCTCATACACATCTTCATCGTTGTTGACACCTTTTTTAGATTCACTTAGCTTCTCAATCTCATACGCAGCGTCTAACATCTCTTGTGTCCAATCCCCAGCTATGTCAACTGCTTCATCACTACCAGGTGTTTTTAATACATCCTTTGCATGATCTGTCTTATTTACACTAACTTTGCGTGACACAGGAGACTCTTGGGTAAGCCCTAGACTGAAACTTGGAATATCATTTTTTGAAAGAGACTCTAAATCATTTTTACCCAGTCTTGAACTTTTTTCTAAAATGTTGGCAATATCGATAACCTCTTGGGTCCACACACCAGCAACTTCTGGTTCCAGAGAATTTTTATTAAACTGTGTCACACCTGCTTGATTAGTTTCTTCCTCACATGAAGGATTACCACAATTGAAATCTTTCTTTCCGGTCACTTCACCACTCAACAAATCACCAAAAATTGATCTATCACGAAATAGTTCCTCATACTTGTCAACAAAACCGCTTACATCTGTTGTATTTGGGAACCTTATCAAACAATCCCTAATGGTTTTTTCGAAAACAACTTTATCATGCTTGATCCTATTGTAGACAGAAGTAAGCATTGACAGCTGCCCCTATTAGTTTTTACCATAAATAACAACATACATAATGCTTACAATATTGTAATAATGTTTAAATATGTAGACAACGTGCATAAAAGTTTGATACACTGAATACATATACGTAAAAGTACAATTACATATTAATAGTTAGATATACTAATTAAATATATGTATTCAGCATATATATATAAGATGATAATGACAACCAGGAACACTAATTTTTATTGATAATGACAACCAGGAACACTAATTTTTATTGATTACACATGTGTAATCAGTATAACTTTCAAATGTATATCATGTATTATATTAATCAAAAATAACATATTACCAATTAGATATACTGATTACATACATGTAAATGGAATATATAAATAATATGCCATTGATATGTCACGAATTAATAATATGAACTGATTACACATATGTAATCAGTACAACTTTAAAATGTAAAACATGTGTAATCAACTTTACTTTCCAAGATATAACATGTATTATATTAATTAATCATAACATATTAACAACAAACAAAACACTAATTTTTTAAAATTTTACCTTTATGGTTGGATTGTCAAGATTTTCTGCTTCAACTTCACCATCTGTTTCATTCACTCCATCACCAACAAAATGCTCCAATATATCCCCCAAACCAAAACCACCTTGCTTTATTTCCATGCTCTCCCTTTTCTGTAGCTTATCAAGACTCCAGTATCTTAATGGCGACTGCTCTCTATGTTCATTTATTCCAGGGCATGATATACCATCAACATATAATAGCTTCATTCAAAAAATGATAATGAGTTTTTAGATATAATTTAAAAAATTAAATCGAACATTTTTATATTATTATCAATTAATAACAGTAGCATTACCGTTAGTATTGTTAATGGACCAACGAATGGTGGCGTCTTGGTGCATCTCGTCCACCCATTCTTACCACTTTTTATTGACTCAAGCACAAAACCACTCCAATCATAATCTTTCAAATCAACCTCTAAATCTAGTCTCTCGACCACTCCATACTTGCATAATCCATTTTTCCAACAACTTACCATGGTTGTTACAAACAAGACTAAGAAATCCAACTTGAAGATCAGCCCATCATCATACCTATCATCACTTATGTTACTCACTATATCAGTAGGAGAAATGCTCCTTCTACCATACCTCCCCCTCCATAACAGGTATGATTCTGAATACTCATCAGGTTTACTCAATGTGTTTATTTCAATACCTCCTGTTGGCAAACCTAGTAAATTGTGAATGGTGTTTATATCAATTTTTATGTTTCCTTTTGGAGTAGATATAAACAACCTTTCAGGGTCAAATCTGTCTACCACGTAATGACCCAGTTTTGATGGTATGCCATTTACATTAAATGAAAGAAGTTTGCCAAATCCCATTTCTTTTACCCAGCCCCTTTGTCTTTTAGACATACTATTGATGGCAACAAACAATTGTTTGGGTGATGACCTAGTTACGATCCCAAACCATTTTTTTGGCTTAACATCACTATTCAATAAATATATGTCATCAGCTTGTTCAGCATCATTGTTATCTTCATCAAAATCAACATTGTCATTGTCGCCTAATAAAATAACAAACACAATAAGTTTAAGCTGACATCTTAACTAAATAGCGTAATATAGTTCAACAATCACACAAATTAAAACAACAAAATTGTTTACCAGCACTGTTTTCAGCATATAAATTATCATCCGAATCAAATGCAGCTGATGCTTTTTTACTTCTTCTTTTCTTCATTTTTGTTTCTAATGTATGTAAAAAAATATAGTAAATCATACCTTAATATGTATACTAACATAATGATTACACATATGTAATCAACACTTATTACACATATGCAATCACCACTGATTACACATATGTAATCACCATTCATAAAACATTTATTACATACATTAAACATTTTACATGCATGTATTCACAATTGATTACATATATGTATTCATCAATGATTACATATATGTAATCACCACTGATTAAACATTTAATACATACATTACACATTTATTCTTAAAACATGTATTCATCAATTGATTACATATATGTATTCATCAATGATTACATATATGTAATCCACATGGTTCTATTCTTCTTACCACTGATTACATACACGTAATCACAACTGATTACACATATGTAATCAACACTGATTAAACATTTAATACATACATTACACATTTATCTGCACCCGTTGATTACATATATGTCCCTATTTTTTTTAACATAAGTTTTAGCCGACATATTAACTAAATAGCGTAATATAGTTAAACAATCACACACATTAAAACAACATAAATGGCTTACCAGGAATGTTTTCAGCATATAAATTATCCTCCGAATCAAATGCATCTGATGCTTTTTTACTTCTTGTTTTCTTCATTTTTGTTTCTGATGTATGTAAAAAAATATAGCAATTCATATCTTAATATGTATACTAATTATATTATAACAAAAAGACATACCATATTCAGATCTGATAGCGCTTTTTGTAAGCTTTCTCTTATTAGTGTTTTCATCAACTGAAATTTATAAGTCCAAAATTAATAAAATTATACATATAAATATAAACACATGCTTATTTACACTAATAACAATTTTACAGATAAATTTACCTTTTTCGGCTTCCATCCGCTTACGTATCTCTTCAAAACTTGCTTTAATTTCCAACAGGATTTTCATTTTGTCTTCATCAC
This sequence comes from Mikania micrantha, assembly GCA_009363875.1. Lineage (NCBI taxonomy): Eukaryota > Viridiplantae > Streptophyta > Magnoliopsida > Asterales > Asteraceae > Mikania > Mikania micrantha. Next base: position 47,389,381 of record CM018689.1, on the reverse strand, counting down.
TTTTCCTATGCTTGGTAACTGATATAACATATTAAAATCATAAACAAACATTTTAACAATAACATAAAATAAATTTATGGTATTATACAACATTCATATATTCCTTCATCACGATGTTGGTCAACTTTTGTGCTTTTAGTAACAACTGCATTCAAATAAAAAAATAACATTAGATATTACATATATTTATCCAACGTAATTAAAAAAATATTTTCACAAATAATTTATAATGTATTACCTTCATCATCAATTTCATCTATTTCTATTGGGTCATCTGATGTGTTAATAAACCTACTGAATGAAACCTTTTGTGCAATCATCTCACTCTTCCTTCCTGTTTTTTCATATATGAAAACCAACAAGATATAAATAAAGCACATAATCAATACGTATTACAAGTAAATAAAGATAAATTTTAAAAAAAATACATACTTCTAGGCATCCTTAATCTTTTTTTTTGGAAACTCTTGATCTAACAAAACCCTGCTACATCAGTAACGTTTACACAAAAATACAAGTTTATAAATAATTATTCATAAGCCATTAGAATGGTACAACAATCACAAGATCATATTAACACAACTATATACATGTTGGGTAATATGAACAGGGTAATACTAATATCAATTTTGGCAACAATCACAATGGTTCTACATTCACATAATAAGTTATGTTGATTATATTGTTCATATCACCTGTGTAACTTAAAGTCAACACACCTGTTATTTGTTTATTGTTTTTTATAACCAACAAACATCTTAATAATAATATTTTAATAAAAACACAACCTATTAACTAAATCATATAAAATGTTTTGGGGACCAGATCATGTTAACAAAAACCATCAAGTATTACATCACCATATAAATGACTGCTTACATACATGTAATCGACACATAAACTGATTACATACATGTAATCAGAATCAACTACATGAAGTAAATGAATAATAAAAAACATTAACAAATACCACACTGATTACATACTTGTAATGTAATCCAAATTTCTTACTTTAACGTTAGTACAATAAAAAAAATTTTTTTAACATATACTTACCCTTATCAAAAAACTAAAAGAATTGAACTTACCTGACGATTCGTATATGTCATATTACAAAATTCACCTTCAAACAAATGATGGAACGGATTCACCACCGTCAATAACCAGTCGCCCTCAATAATCTTAGAATAATTTTGTCGTCAAAGATTTTGGACGCATTCAATGAGATATACGGTTTCTGATTTTTGGGGGAAGTTTCCAAAATCAGTGTCTATCACATTATTACAATTAATTACATAATCCGTTTTCTAAAATCAAATTATACATATCGTTTCCAAATTCCAATACTACCCTCCAGCATTCATTTTAAAGATTTTCAATTACCCATTAATTACAAATATGCCACTTTTAATCTAGACCTTTGATTTATTTAATGTATGGTTAGATTATGGTTTTTTAAGTTTTCTTCAATTACCTAGTTTTCTTAGGAGCCTCCCCCCATATATATATATATATATATATAAGGGAAATCACCAAAATTAAATAGCCACTTTGATTAGCTAAAGTGGCATTTTAGCCAACATTTTTTTTTCAACGGATTTCGACCAATCAGAAGGTGTCATTTGGCAAAATATCACTGATCACGATTTTTAAGTGAAAATATCATTGACATGTCAAAAAATCACCTAATCAGAGATAATTTTAAAGAAAATATCGCTGAGGTGTCAAAAAAATGGGCCTGTCAGCGACATATTTTAAAATAATATCGCCCTAAAATGCAAAAAAATAATAAATCCACGTCAGCGATATTTTTTCAAATAATACCGCTCCTAGGGGTGTTCAAATTCGGATATCCGAACTCTAAAAAAAGGGAAAAAATTTTTTTAAAAATACATCCGGATATCCGAAAATCTGAAAAATATCCGAAAAATATCCGAATATCCGAAATATCCGAAAAAATATCCAAATATCCGAAAAACTATCCGAAATATCCGAATATCCGAAAAAATATCCGAATATCCGAAAAAAATAACTATTTCGGATAGTTCGGATATCCGAACTATCCAAAATTTTTCAAAATTACTATCCGAATTTCCGGATATCCGGACCTTCGGATATCCGAACTTCCGGATATCCTAATTTTTGGATATTTCGAATACGGATTTTCCGATATTTCGAATTCGGATTCGGATACGGATTTTTTTGAACACCCCTAACCGCCCCATCATCAAAAACGATTTATTTTTATTTTTTTTATTTCCACGTCAACGATATTTTTGCTGGTCAACGACTAGATTCGTAATTTTCATGGTCAGTGGCTATTTTGTTATGTTTGTTTGGTCAAATGACTAATTTGGTATTTTGTTGTATGTGTGTGTGTATATATATATGTATATGTATATGTGGTTTGTGTCATGTGAAAACACGTTTTTAGAGAAAGAAAACCTTTAAACTAAGTTATTCAAATAATCACATTAAACTATTCAACTAACAGCTAATCAAAATAAGTTGTTCAAATAACAACTAATTCTAATAAATCAATATGCAACCAACAGCTAGTCAAACTAAGCTGTTCAAACACTCAAATTAAATATTCAATAATCAGTATGAGCGCAAACCAAGTAATTCAAATATTCAAATTAAACAAACTAAAAGCTATTTAAAATTAAACAACCAAGCCTATTCAAAGGATCAAACATGTTCAAAATAACCAATCAAGCTACTTGAACCAGAAGGAACAATATTACTTCGATGAAAGTTGTGCACAAACCATTACAATCAATGAATCAATCGACTGAGCGAGTTACAAGTAGATTGGGATCGTCCGCACTCGGTACTCCCCCTTCCGGCAGTCCGGCTCCGGCTGAGGGCAATCCGTGGTCACTTTGAGTTGACAGTAGGGAGTAATCGAGGAGAGTCCTAAACTCTCCAAACTGAGGAGAGCGATTAATCGAGCTAGTAATCGAGGATTAGAGGGCCAAGGTTTGTCTCTTTGAATGGAAAGTCGGAAGTCGCGCACTCGTGTCTCAAGCATCGGATATAGAGGAAACGAGGATTCAAAATGTCATACATCTTTTCGTCTCCCACCACGTCTCCTGATTCCCGCCTGGTGCATGCGAATCGTCTTCTCGGCTTCTCCATCATGGAAATTGAAACCCCAAGTGTCTTCTCGGCTTCTCCATCCTTTTGCCACTCTCGTCTCTCAAATGTTAAGACTCACACATGCCACACTAGTTGTATGTTTCTCCACAAGCCCAACAATAAGCCCACATTTTAAACCCAAATACATTACACTTAATTTTAAAATGAGGGCCTTAAGCAAAGGCCTAGACTGCAAGCCCATTGGATCGGCTCAAAGACTCCATACTCAGAGATCATCATGGTCAAGCCTAGAGGTGGGCAAACTGGGTTTTTCAGGAACCAGTTCCAATAAACAAAGCCAATAACTGATTCGGTTCGGGTTTTGTCGGGTAATTAAAGGTGGAAGTTCTCCTTTTTTTGGTTCCGGTTCCTGTTCTAATTTCTCTAAGAATCCGGAACTGTCTATACCCACCGGTTCGGATACAACCAGTTTTGGTCCCGGTTCCGGATATTTGCCCTCCTCTAGTCAGGCCATCAAAAAGATTTTTGAAGATGGGCACCCAGCCACCCAGGTAGTTAACGTTTATCACCACATGTTGTTCAATCCAAATTGCCATTAAAATTCTGGGGAGATTGTGTTTTAACAGCAACACACCTTATTAATATTTTTCCATCCAAACTACTAAATAACAAAACTCCTTATGAATTGTTGTTTCACAAAGCACCCTTCTATGATTCTTTGCACAGCTTTGGATGTTTATGTTATGCTTTCACTTTATAACATGGAAGAGACAAATTTCAGCCTAGGGCATTGCCTTGTGTGTTTCTTGGATATCCTTTAGGTAAGAAATGGTATAAACTATATAATCTGCATACTCATGAAATTTTTGTATCTAGAGATTTTTTTTTTGAAACCATGTTTCCATCTGTTCATTCAGATAATTCTTCTTTTATTTTTCCACCTATTGAGGAAGTTTTTCAATATTTAGATGATACATCTATTTCACATGGTCCTTTAGTCTCTGATCGTTCTTCACCAACAGTTTCTCCTTCCTCTTCAACAGACTCTTCTTTTTCCTCTTTTTCACAACCATCATGTTCTCCTCATCCTTCTCGTCATTCCTTCAGATCTGTAGTTCCTCAGCATATTTACGTGATTATATTTGCTGGTTCGGATTCTGATTCCTGTTCTCATACTCTAACCAATATGTGTTGTTCTATCATCATTTTTCCTTTTCATCAATTATCCATGAGCAGTCAACATCTTGCTGCTGCTGTTGATTTTTTTCATGAACCTACATCTTACAAAGAAGCTGCTACTCATCCAGCTTGGCAAGAAGCCGTGAGCAAAGTATTTGATGCTTTAGTTGCAAATTATACTTGGGATGTTGTGTCTATTCCTACTCACAAAAAGCCGATTAAGTGCAAGTGGGTTTATAAAATTAAGTATCACGCTAGTGATTCTATTGAACGTTGTAAGGCAAGATTAGTTGTATGTGGTGATACACAACAAGCAGGTCTTGATTATCATGAAACTTTTTCTCGTGTTATTAAGATGACTACAATTCGTGCTCTAATTGATGTTGCAACCAAAATGAAGTGGGATATGTGTCAATTGGATGTGAATAATGCATTTTTGCATGGAGATCTTGATAAGGACATTTATATGGAACCTCCACCAGGGATGGATCTTTCTTCAAATCAATGTAGCTTCTAGACAATGGTATGGCAAGCTTTTTGATGCTCTTAAGTCCAAAGGACACATTAGATCTTCTAATGATTATTCTTTGTTTTATAAGACAATGGGTGAATCTGTTGTTTATGTGGCTGTTTATGTTGATGATATTTGATTACTGGCAATCATTCGGCTGAGATTCAAGGTTTAAAATTCTTTCTTGACTCAACTTTTACAATTAAAGATTTGGGTACCCTTCATTATATTCTTGGAATAGAAGTTTTATCTCATCCTCAAGAGTTACTTATGACTCAACGGAAATTTGCTAAGGATCTTTTACAAGAATTTTCTTATAATTATGATACTGTTGTATCTTCTCCTTTAGCACCTAATTTGCAGCTTCATACAGGTGTTGGGATTCCTTATTCTGATCCTTTACAATACCGGCGTTTGGTGGGGAAACTTAATTATCTTACTCACACTCGGCCTGGTTTGTCTTTTGCGGTACAATTTTTGAGTCAATTTATGCAAGATCCTCGTGTACCTCAATGGGAGGCTGCTCTTCATAACTTATCTTATGTTCATTCTACTTGTTCACAAGGGTTATTTTTTTAATAATAATGATGATTTTTCTCTAATGGCTCATTGTGATTCTGATTGGGGATCTTATCCGAATACCCGGCGTTCTGTTAGTGGATATTACATTAGTCTTGGCAGGTAGTCCTATTTGCTGGAAATCAAAGAAGCAACAAACTATTTCTTTAAGCTCGGCTGAAGCTGAATATAGATCTCTACGTCGTGTTACTGCTGAACTTGCTTGGCTTACACGTCTTCTTAAATGAATTCCAAGTTACAAATGTAACTCCTGTTCTGGTGAAATGTGACAGTCAAGCAGCCATTCACATTGCTAAAAATCCTGTTTTTCATGAACGGACAAAACATATTGACTTAGATTGTCATTTTGTTCGTGAAAAACTTCAAGCTGGTCTTATCACATTGTCTCACACACCTTCTCATGAACAACTTGCTGATTTTCTTACTAAAAGTCTCCATCCTTCACATCACAATTTGTTATTATCCAAGTTGGGTGTTTCACAACCACCAACTTGACAGGGGGTGTTGTTCACATTTCTGTTAGATTAGTTGTATAGTTAGTTGATAATATGGACAAGTAGTTAGTTGTGAGCTGGCTTGTATAAAAGAGGTGACTTTCCCAAATTACTTCTCTGAATTAGATCAAGACCGCAGGAGATCCATTGATTGGTAATTGTTACTTTTAATAGAAAAAGTAGAAAATATTTACATGGAACGTTCAAACGTTGATTGATAATTGGTAATTGGTAATTGTTACTTTTAGAGTCAATTCTGCACGTGTAAGAGCAAGCGCATAAAAGAAAATAAATAATTAATATGGGGATCATGGCAGACCGTGATGATACAATTGGTTGATTTTTTTTAATTTTAAAAAATTTTTAAACCGAAAAATAAATTATACTTTTAATGTATAAAAGCAAGAAAAAAAGAAAAGAAAACATTATAGAAAAATTAACTAAAGATAGCAAACAAAATGTCAAACAAATATTTAATCCAACAAAATCTGAACAAATCTTTTCTTCACAATTTACATACTAAGAATAAACATATATACTTGTGCAACTTAGTTAACGTGCAAAATGCGTACGTTCATCAAAATTAGTAATATCCCTCTTTTGAATTTTGAAAATCTTTTTTATTATAAATATTACTTAATTCATCGATTAACAATTATTAGATCATCAAGGCAACATATTTACATTTTTAAAGATAATTAATTAATCTTAGTTAATTTCTTTCATTTTCTTTTGTAATTTATATTAGAAGTATTGCTTTTGAACGTATTACAACGGAAAATTTTATCATAGCTAAGTCATTATGTTTAATGCTTATACGTACCGTGAAGGTAGGTAGGTTCGTCTTAATTTTCATGAAAAGAATATTACGTATTACCTTTTAACTTGTATAGAGACTGAGATCAAAAAAATAATAATTTTTTTTTTACCTAAGACTATGTATAATGCATTGACTTGACGGGGGCTTGATGAGCACCCTATAAGAAGCCCATATAAGGCTTGATAGATGTTTGATATATATGTAATGGGGCTTGACGGAGGTAACTGGTGATAAAACTAAGAAGCATTAAACATCATAACTCTAAGTATAAAGATCGCAAATAAAAAGTGTATGTGACTAATGAAACAAAATTAAGTATGTTGCAAAAAATACAACTTTATCAGAATGCTTGAATGGAGTTAATGTAAACATATTTGAATATATCTAATGGTAGATGATTGATTAAAATTTCGACTAGTCAAGAAATGTCGCATGGTTATATGGCCCACCTACGGCCCTATATCCTATGTGACACCTACACTTTAACCAACGTCAGAAGCGTCATCGTTAGTCTGACAAGCATGTCACTAGCGCTTTTGGCTTTTTTATGAACGGCTTGGTACAACGACACCCAAGACGAGATTTCAACCGTCCACTCGGATTTGACGCTCTAGGGCGTATGCCCGAGCCCACCCCAGGAGGAACCCCACAACTGGGTAAACCTCCTGACCTTGCTTCAGCAAATATGCCTCAGCCTGGATTCGAACCCAAGACCTCCCATAGGGAAGTCAAGGGGGTAACAATTAGGCTAGAAGCCTTTGGTTCGCTTTTGGCTATAAAGATTATTTTTTAATTTTAATTAAGAGACAAATCATTCGTACCTATATTGGCGTTTGAGCGTATTTTCACAGGCACCAGCCATTACAGGGGTAGGGTTGCTCGTGTATATACAAGCAATTACATGTATATTTTTATATATTTTTTTGAACAGCTAAATGAGTCCTCGGACCCAACAACCCACGCGTTGCGACCACAAACCGCTACCAACCCCCGGAAACATTTAAAGCCGGGCGTTGGCGAGTGCCGAATCGAGGAACCGTCACACCATCTAGGAAGAAACTCGCACTGAGAAAACCCCCTAACTCACCCAGAACATTTTTTTGCTCTATGCGAGACTCGAACCAAAGACCTCCCATTGTTGGTGGTCAAGGAGTACCACTAGGCTATAAGCCCAATGATAGGAGACAAATCCAATACAAAAAGTTTTTTTGTGATAATGATAAGAAGTATTCTTAGCCCTTGATCAAATTAATCAATAGTTAAGATTTTGTAGTCCATTTCTCTTGAAAACTTGTGTGAGTTAAAGCTAAAAGGGCAAAAAAGTAGTAACCTACATACACTTGTTGACTTTTTGTGGGTAAAATCAAGTTCCAGCATTTTTTAAAAATCAAATAGCTTTTAAATGCTTAATCATTTTCTAAAAAAAAAAATTACACCATAAAATTGAGAATTTTATTGTCTTTAATTTGAATATTATATTACTATAGTTTTTTTATGCGGTCCGTGATTTTTAAGTTTGTTTCGTAATTATTGGTCTGTAATTATGTAGTTAGTACTTGATTATGCATATAAAATGACAGTCCGTGATTTTTATATAACACGGTATGTGATTATTTGGTACATGATTTAAGCAGTTTGTCTTTGCTATAAGTGTTAAATTACGGTCCGTGATCATTGGTCTGTAATTTATCTAGGAAATTCCTTTGATTATGTGTACATGGTCTATAATTTTATATAGCGTGTACACTTGGTCCGTGATTATTGGTCTGTTATTTTCCAGTATTACGGTCCGTGATTTTGTATAATGTAGTATGTGATTTTGTATGAAGATAATACTCTTTCCTAGATGATACATGACACATTCTAGTTCCTTCCTATTCTTAGTACCCTTTATCCCCTTTGACACACACACACACATACATATATTTGAAAAAATTACTTAACTAAAACTTAAATATATTGTTTTAAAATATATGTGTGTTATATATCATGTTCAATTGCATTAAAAACCTTTAGTATAGTATGTTTTTATTAAAAACTTTTAATATTTAAATATGAGGTAGGCTGCCCATATATATAAGGTCGAACACTCTTGTAAGTATGGGCATGAACCTGCATATATACATTCGAATACTTGTATAATTTCGAAGAGGCGAAAGTGCGAAACACATGCATATATGCAGGTGGGTGCGTGTAAAGTACATTCAAACGCTCTCTTAGGTTATGTGTTATGCCATGTGAGTGGGACGTGAGAGTGGCTGCTCACGCCCCGGTGGCGCCCTCCTCCACTACACCTTGGCGTGAAGGGCCATGGCGTGATCATCCTCACCGCGTGATGGGGCGAAGAAAAGGGAAAAAAATATTCTTTTGACCGTTGGAAAGAAAAAAAAATCAAAAAATCAAAAATCAAATTTGACCGTTGGGTTATAAAAAAATTAAACCACTATAAATAAACCACTCCTCTTAAATCAACATTCAACTCCATACAATTCTCTCTAAAATAACCATTTTTTTTCTATAAAATAACCCAATTTACAATAAAAAAATGAATTGGGAAGAGGAAATTACGAACGAGTCATCATCCGATTCAGACGAAGAAGCGTTCATGTTTTTCGCACTGTTCAAGCAACAGTAAAATCCGTCGTAGCTGATATTGAAGAAAACTCTGCACAAGTGTTATGAAGAAAAAAATAAACCGTGATCGTAAAGGTGGTAACAAACGTCTTGTTCAAGAATCCAACTTACGACGAAAAGTATTTCAACGTCGTCTTCGAATGAGATGCAATTTATTTCTTCAAATCGTTAGCGATATGGAAGAAAATTTTTCGTTTTTTTTAACAAAGGTCAGATGCATTAGGTGTGGCAGGTTTCACACCATTGCAAAAGTGTACAAGCGCTATTCGACAGTTAGCCTACGGCACATGCAACGATTCTTGGGACGAATATTTATGGATGTCGGATAAAATTTCACGAGATAGTCTTTACAACTTTTGTAAAGGTGTTATCGCATTATACGGCTCGCGATATTTGAGAAAACCAACATGGAGCTATATTCAACAAATCTATGCAGTGCATGATGATGTCCACGGGTTTCCCGGCATGCTTGGAAGCATCGATTGCACATACTAGGAGTGGCAAAATTGCCCAACCGCTTGGCGAGGATCTCATCAATGAGTAATGTTTGAAGCGGTGGCCTCTAATGATCTCTGGATATGGCATGCGTATTTTGGTGTTTCTGGTTCGAATAATGATATAAATGTTTTAGATCAATCCCCGATATTTGACGACATATTAGACGGAGTTGCGCCGAGGTCTTCATTTTATGCTAACGATACCTACTACAAGTATGAGTATTATATTGCCGATGGTATCTACCCTGAATATGCTACGTTTGTCAAATCATTTACATGTCCTCGTGAAGACGATGACAAACGAAAATATTTTAAAAAGGCTCAAGAGGCGGCGAGAAACGATGTCGAACGAGCGTTCGGTGTACTTAAAAAGAAATTACATATGATAGATAATCCATGTAGAATTTGGTACAAAAGTAAAATTCGAGACGCTATGTATGCTTGCATTATTTTGCATAACATGATTTTAGAGGACAAAGGAAAAACTATCTGCCAAAATTACGAAGAGGTCGACCCTCCGGTTGTAGAGGTTACACCAGAAGAAAGAGTTGAAATACGAGCCGAGATTCGAAGCAGGGATATACATAACATGCTTAAAAGCGATTTGGTTGAACATGTCTGGAAAAATCAAAGATAAAATATGTAGTTTTTTTTAAAAAGTATTTAAATTTATTTTAATGTTTTTTTTTTATTTTATTATGTATTTTAATTTTTTTTTATCGTGTCATTTTTTATTTTATTTTATTTTGTAATATTATTTTTTTTAATAATATTATGTCTTTTTTTAATTTAATTTATAATTAAAAAAATAAAAGTCAAATAATGAGATATTGAATAAAAATGGTGATGACGTGGAATGATGGGGGAGTGATAAATGAGTGATGGTGTTGGTTGATTATGTGACGCATACGTGGAGTGCGGGGGAGTGATGCATGCATAACACATAGCCTTAAGTATGGGTAGGTGAACGTAAAGTATGGCTGGACGCCACTAAAGGTTTTACCGTAAGTGATCCCTATATCTCTTAATTTTTTTTTGAAAGGCAAACAAACTTCTGTTATTAAAGACTAACAAAGAGTTAGTCCAACACCAAGGGTACAAAAGTTACATTACACCATTTTACGAAACCAAACTAGAAATATCAAAATTACACCATATCTCTTATATGACATGTAAGTGATACCTATATCTCTTGATTTAATAATAAAAATAATTTTTCTAGTCGGAGGCGTATGTGACACGTCTGTCAGACTACAACGACACATATTGTGACAACTAGTACCTGACCGGCCGGCAAGTCCGTACGGTACGTGTACTTTCAACAGTAACTATGTGTAATTATGTGTATAAACAGTACTTGTATTAACAGAATTCTAAATACAAGAAACAGTTGTACGTATTTTCGTGTAAACTTAAATACTTTAAGTACAACACTCATTTGAAACATAAGTTGTGTGTATTTAAGTGAAAACCTAAGTACAATTAACACAACAAATCACGGGAAACAACAGTGTTCAAGCGAATAACAAAAACAAATCGGTTGCGATCTGATATCCATAGATGACAGGAATCAGATGGCCGGCAATTCAATGGGAAAACAATGTGATATCAGGGTGTTTAGTTGAGTCCGACAGTGAGAAAACACAATTCAAACATAATTAGCAGTGTCGTTTCAGAATAACGAACTGACAGTGTGTTTGCGTGGGTGACGATTCACACAGACATATCTGTGAGTTTAACGTTCTGAAATGATAACTGAAAAGTAGAAAACAAAAGTCGGAAAGCAAAACCATCGTCGTGTTCGTTCGAATGACGATTCGAACGAATACGCGCGATGGTGACGCGATCCGACGAAACGAAAACGAAAACACAACGCGAACGAATTTAAATTAATAAAATAAAATAAATAACATTTTACAATTTTGAAACTCATTAAAATAAATAAATTAACTTCTTTTAATTAAAAGATATGAATTACGCGTAAAATTCCGGATACGCGACGAAATCACGAACCGAGCAACCGAAACGAACCCGAATACCCCCGGGGTATATAAACATCAAATGAAGCTTTCTACTTCATTTTTCATCTTGTTCTCTCTCTCTAAAACAACTATCCCGTCCATCTCTCTCACTACAAGAAAAACCACCATTAATGATCTTCCAAGCTCCATAACTCACTTGTTTCTCAACGAAATTGGGTGATTCTTGAACCCACGCGAAGGTCTCGACATCCTCTACACGAAAGTACAACTGATCTACACGTTTGTTCAACCAGAATCGAGGTATGAAGCATTAAATATCTGGAAAATAGGGTTTTCTACTTGCTCTTGTTCGACCCAGCCAACATAACCAGCCGACCACTCCCTTAGTTGGAACCACACGACCACGAGCAACCCTACTAGCCTAACACAGCCCTAGGATCAACACAACAACAAGTGAGGTTCGTTGGTGATGATGAGCTCGCTGTTCGTGAAGGTGGAAGTTGGCCGAACCCTTCATGGCTACGAACCTGTGATTCCTGAACCTGTCATGCCTAGCGAACCCCATGCAACGAACCCACAACACCTGCTCACTCAGACGAACCTTCCTCAAGCCACCGAACCATAGACGAACCTTTAGGTCACCGAACCTTATTGAAACTGTCGAACCATTTGAGGTTTGACGAACCCATGCAGCGCACCTTCACGAACCTGTCTCCATGAGATTCACGAGCCTATGTTCAGTCGAAAGGACCGAACCTCTCAACATGGCGAACCTTCACCCTCAGACGAACCCAACGCCCATGCCGAACCTCTAATGTGTGCAGGACCTTTCTAACCTCCGGCGAACCTTTGTGCAATGACCATTAGCCAAACCTTATGTGGCGAACTCACCTGAACGAACCTTTAGACTCGTGGGGACCCAAACAAGGCCGAACCCAGCCGTAGGTACCATTAGGTTCGCTGGAAGGGGGGAACATCACCCTTGGATCGACTGAAACCATGTGTAGGCCCAAATCTTTTATTCGGTTAATAGATTGGTCCATAAATTACTAAACCCAATACTATCTCTGGCCCAAACAGCACCTAACCGACCCAGCACATTTTTTCGGCTAAAATCTTCGGCCCATCTCTTTTGTTTTGGCCCATATTAAACCGTATGACAAATTGGGCCCAAGGAGTTATCTCAACAGCAACACTTCGGCCCATGTTGGCCCAATTGGCCCATGGTCTAACATTCGGCCCACAATGGTAACGATGTGAACATATTTTCGAAATTGAGTATAAGAACCATGCATGAGAAATTGATTAACACTTATGGATTTAATACCAAAGTGACAATAATGATTTAACTAAGCACACAATTACACAAAGCTTTGGGTTTTCACAAGGTGACAAGTTCAAAATAAATTGGATATGAAAACTCATAATAAATGTTAAAACCCTAAGTTAAATTGAGTTAGCCGTTATTAAATTTAATAACAATCTATGACATGTGAAATAAGGGCCGACTCAAGACAGTGACTCACAAGTGTTAGCCAACAATAGGGCTAACACATACACGCACACAGATCTTATTAACTTAGACTTATAAGATCCAACAATATGAAATCAATACAAGAACGTGAAAACACAACAAATACAATCAAGGAGCGCGTGCATTTCTTCTTTTAAGCTAAGTCAACCCTACGACAACAAGGTGAGTTCATATGCCCCTTTTCTTTAATCTTAACTGATTTTCAACCTTCGGGGCTGAGAAACATGCTTACTTTTATTTACTTAAAAGTTTTGCTTAACATATTGCTATTACATTGATTTTAGATAATACTTAATTGTTTATTATCGCTTATCTTTGTATGCATGCTTGTATGATCATGATATGACATGGATAATCAGATGAACAATATAATATATCTTATTAGTTCATCAACACATTAGAATAACATAGTTGTAAGATTTTATCTTATAACTCTTAGTTATTCTTACATAAACAAACATTGGAATAATCACAGGCAAACATATGAATGATATAAAGATATAAGTATCTTTGTAATAACATTTGACACAATAGTTAAGTAAGTGTAATAGGACAAGTCCTTTTAACACTTAGCTTTACAACTCAACACATATTACAAGAGAACATGGAACAAAGAATGATAATCATGATAATGTAACTTCATGATAACAACACCATTCACTCAAATAATTAACATAATGTAATAAGACAAGTTCTTATTTAACTTTGTTAATAACACGAAGAACATATGACATTGGGAACAATAACACAGATGAACACAATTACAATTAGTTACTATTGACCTATTGTATTATATCACTTTAATCATGTGCCATTTATACAAGTTGATCATGTAAGCCCCTATTATTCGCTGACCAGTTAGTTTGACGTGACTAAACCGACGATAGCATAGTGGTACCATAGGTTTGACAAACCTCTAGCTTGTAGGGCTAGTATGTTGATCGTATTGATTCATTGGCCGGTAACGTATGACCGGTGACAGGGCGACTTCAAGTCAGGTTCGGAAAGTGACACATGGTGATATTAATCTGCAATGATAATTAATTAATCCATCGTTTCTTGTTGACTAGTAGACTGAGTAATTTATATACTCAAGTCATATTACTAGTAACTGTTCTGATGAGGTCTTTGGGTATACAAAGTGGTAGAGGTAAATCGGATGCATTGAAATCTGATTACGTGAGGATTTCAATGGATTCCTTTTAGGTTCTATGCACTATAAGTCAAGAACAAATTTCAAGTGGTTAACTAACACTCTTAATATTTAAAAGTGAAACAACAGTTAACCCCACAATTATAGAATAATACAAGGAACAGATTCGATAAATCTAATATCCTTAACATATATAATGGTTATCTAAACTTCGGTTCGATAACTACAATTACATCATCATATTATTCTATACATGATATCACATGTGATCAAGAATGAGATGAACATGTGGATTTGGGAATGGAAATCAATAGTTGTATTGCAAGTAGTGTGGAGTTCTAGTAGTGATGTGGTGGGATGTTGGCTAGGGCTTAGTTCCCTTACATATGCCCTATATATAAGCATCACTACTAGGATGATATAATACTTGTAAATATAACTATTGAGAAGCCATTGGGTGAACAAGTGGAACAAATGATATACAAGTAACATTATAAACATTGTGATTGTGCATGTGAATGAATCAAGGTTTTCAACTAACATACTTATGAACTCACCAACCTAGTGTTGACTTTGTTTAAATGCATGTCTTTCTCAGGTGATGAACAGGTGTAGCTACTTATAAGCATGGACTCAGCTAGTGGACTTTTAGAAGACCTAGCTTCATTTTGTGTTGCATGCTTTTGATGACAAAAACAATGAATCATCTTTTGTATATCTTGTACAGATACAATATATAGTTCATTGATTCTTTTGATATATTTACTTGGTTAAATTATGAACGGTACATTGTAATTTAATCTTGTAATTCTATATTATGGAAGTGTTAGCATTTCTCATATATTTATCATGTGCTATGTAAACAATCTGATCATTTTGATTATCACTCAAGATATCACGCCCCGGGAACCTTCCGCCCGACGGGAAAACCCGATCCGTTTCCGCCGGCTCGGGGTGTGACACATATAACACATCGATTAAGGTTTAGGTGTCTTTGTAGGATTGCAGTCGGATACTTGTTAGTATATAAGCATATATTCTGTAATAAATGTAATCATTTTGAGCCAAAAGATGGTTAAAGGGATAATTTTTTTCATTTGACCATTCATTTGATACTTATTTTCGTGCAGAGTTACTTTTATAAAAACATAATTACATTTGACACAAAATGGTCAAACTCAATTAAAGTAAGAATAATCCATGTTTTGCTGATCAAGCAACACAAAGATCCATCTCAGCTTAAAGCTTCAAATACAGCATTTATAAACTTATGATTGTCTATTTAATCGATTCGTTCACGAGGTTACGATTCAAATAGTGTTAGAGTGAGTCAAAGTTGAATAATGAGAAATTATCCACGTTTAGAATCGCACGTTTAAGAGTTTGCAGCTTTGAATATTTCTTTGTTAATTCCCCATTTTGTGATGACCGTTGGTTTCTTTCTATAGAGTCTTTTTGAGTCCTTGTAGACTATATAAAGCCAAGCTCTTTTCATAATAATGCATCAGAAAATTTGAGTGAATGTAAATTTTTTTTTTCTTCACAATTAAGATCACAAAAATTTGAATGTTGCAAATGTTGATATCTTTGGCCTAATAACTTGCACTTGATATCGTAGTCGAGTTTCGTTATAGGGGGTGTGAGTCAATTATGATCGCATGTTGAAGCATCACAGTAGTAGCCTCGATTTCTCTATATCAAACTTGTTCTTGCAATAGAGGAAGACTGACCTATGGTGCAGGAAACACAAACAGGAAAACTTCAACGCAGGTGGCATTAATTTGATTCATTTTGGGGGTGATAGAAGACGGTAAACGTAGTAATGACCTTGCTGTCATGACCATGGAAAAGGCTCTCATAACAAGCTAGATAGGAAGTGTTGAGGTTGTCTAAAACAAGAAGAAAATGGAGAAGGAACTAGTTAAAGGAGGTGTGATGTCTTTTCGATGCTGGACATTGACTGCAACCAATTATCCAGTGTGGTCTATCAAAGTTATTCGAATATGGATGCATGTTTCATAAGAAAGACTATTAAATTGAAGAAAAATGTTATGGTTGTTTCAAGAAACTCTAAGCATGAAGAGCTTTCTTTTATATATAGTCCATACTCGAAGAAATGGTGTTATAAATGACATGCTAAACCAATGTAAAATAAGAAAGTGATGGGCTAAAAACTATGCAACTCGGAGTGGATTGGGTGAGAATGACTAGGCTTCAAACATTTAAGATGGAACACAAATGACTACGCATGAAAAAGGGTGAGTTGATAAGTTTACTACCAAACTAATCAATTGCTAGCTTCAAAGGTGATGAGTCTTGGAAATGAGATGAGAGAATAAGAATTGGTTAAGATTTTGCTCGATGCAGCGCCAAAGTCTTTTCTTCAAGTTGTGGCTTTAACAAAGCAATGTTTTGAGCTGGATTCAATGCTTTTTTATAAAGTTTCTTGAAAATTGAAAGCATATGAGGAGTGTATCTAAGAAACTGGTATAGGTGAAGATAATCAGAGCGGTTTGTTGTTGGCAAGAAAAGAGATGCACAATTGTGAACATTATGGCGGTCGAAATTCATATATAGAAGGTTTTGGATTTGAATGAGGAAGAGGTCAAAGGTCCGAGAAGAATTGAGATGACAATGAACATTTCTAGCATGATAAAAGTTACAAGTGTTATGAACTGGGTCGTTACAAAAATTAATTTCCGAAATAGGAGAAACAAGAGTTTGAACTTGCTAGAAGAGAAGTCGACGCTACTGATCATGGGTTATGGTTCAAGTAGTCTTGAAGGAATCGCCCATGAAGCAAAAACTAATGATACATAGTTTATGCTAAAGTAAAGATTTTTTTTTTTTTTGAATTTCGAATTCTAGTTATTAGTTATTAGAAATTGGTCAAAATTGAAATCGATTTGTTTATCTTTTTATTTGATTACCTTCATATAGTATAGGGAAAACTTCGTATAAATGTAACCAATTTTTCATTTGTTCCAATCAAATCAGTCAAACTTTTTTCGACTCAATTAAGTCATCAAGTTCATTTAGTGTTCTAATCCTATGTTTTTAACCTTAATAGTAGCTAATACATGTTAATATATGTTTGAATGAATAATTTTTTTTTAAAAAATGACTGATTAATTATTAATTTTAATGAATATCTGACAAAGAACAAAAGTTAAAAACATAGAATTAAAATTCAAAAATAACTTGAATGACTTAATTGGGACGAAAAAAGTTTGAGTGACTTGATTGGAACAAAATAAAAAGTTGATAACATTTCTACGAAGTTATCCTGATATATATTTCATTTGAGAGTGGAGATGAAGAAAGGAAGAAGAAGGCATCAAAATTGGCAGTATAGTGTTTGTAATCACCATTTAATTTGAGATAATTGCATTCATTTGCTAACGATAATATTTTTTTTTCAATATGTATAATATACATGATACGAGATTAATAATGAAAATGAAGAATAAAAAACACATTTTATGATTCAATTAAAAACACAAAATCAACAGGATATAATTCACATTTCTTCTTATATCTTCTAAGTAATTTAGGTGTCACGTCTAAAAATTCTCGATGAAGAAGCTTCTTTATTGTCGTTTCATTTGAACGGCGAATGTCTCAATCGTGTGAATCCATTGTTTCCAGCCATGTCACCAAGGTCTAGTTACCTGGACCTCTCATGAACCACCACAACAACCTCAGGAGGAAACCCTACTGGGAAAACACTCTGACCCCCACAGACCCCTTTTTCGCTGCGGGAGGGATTTGAACCCAAGACCTCCCATTTGAAAGAATATTGGGGTACCATTGAGGTAATGTCTCTTTGCTTTCTTTATTGTCGTAGAAAGGGGAACGTATGAGATAAAGAGAGGCAAACAAAGTGATGTATAGGAAGATATGGAGGAAGCTATAGGGGTGTTCAAAATCTAATATCTGGTAGTTCGGATCAGTGACTGACCTAGGAATTTTTTTTATGAGGGTTGGAAATTTTTGTCAAGATAATTATTTGTCATTAATTATTTTTATTGAACCAATTCAAATGAGGTCGGGTCGGATCACCCAAAAAATGATGATACTAAATTAAATCATAAATACATAATAAAAGTACGTCAAATCATCCAGTTAGTTAGGATGACTGATGATATGATAAAATTGATAGTTAATCTATAAATTGCGGTGTATACAAGTAAGTTATTGTTCTAGTTTATTTTTTGGGAAGAACCGAACACAAATTATAATAGTTAAATTCAATCACTCCAGCTACAAATTGAGTCTTTTTAATTCAGTTGGGCTATGAGTGATTAGGTATTGAGTTGAATTTAAATTGTTATTTGGGTTTAATCATAGGTAATGCATATTGCGTTATTTAGGTACCATTTTATAAGTTTTGTGTCGCACCCCGAGAAATCCCGTCCCTTCCGGGGCGCGAGCGGCGCAGATTGTCAGGATCGTAGTCTCCGATCACACAACATGCGAGACCTATATGTCTGATTTCGTACGTACATCCAATAATTTGGATAAAATAGTTTAGTAATATCAGAGTTGCGAAAGTAAAATATAAGTTAACAAAACAGTTTAACATTCATAGGTAGCGGAAGCATTAACTTAAAACAGTTTTCAAAACAACACAAGTTTAATGTTTGCGGAAGCGATTAAAGATGGTTCGATAATACAAAAGTAACACAATCAATGTTTAAATATTATCAAATGGCCTAAGACACTACAGTAGATGCATGGACTCCATCCTAGCATCCTAGTCCTTGTGCGCGTGCCTTAGTTACCTGAGAAAACATGCGAGTAAAGAGTCAACACAAAGGTTGGTGAGAGCACAGGTTTGAAATCAGCAGTAAACATTCAAATGTTTAAAGTAAGTGTGAGTAGGTCTACTTTTCAATACAATGCAATATCAATTGATAGCTAGTCAATATGTTTTATATCATATTCGGGTTCGCAACCGAAGCTAACATGCTGCCTCCCGCCATATCCATCCAAGATATGGCAAATGTTGTTTGGTCAATTATGCACTGTTCCGACCTCCAGTCGGGGTGGCCATACGGCTCGCAACAGTGGGGCTTGTCAGGCCCAAATAGTATTATTCAGAATTACCACGCTAAGCGCCACACGCTACTAACGGTTTGAGGTGTGTTTAATGAGGACTTATCAGTTTGTGGATGAATGCCACACATGTGTAAGTTGTTCAAAAGTAGTTTGTATGCAATGTTTTCTCCCCCAAAGGTAGAAAATGTAAAAAGGGGCCGTGAACTCACCTGTTACAGAAGTCCCGGTGTGTATGTGTTCGCGTCTGCGAATGCTAGCACCTGCTAGTATGCACCTATAACCATATAGGTGTAAGTATGTGTTTTGTGGTGTGTTGTATCCCATACAACTCCAAGTGTCGGTGTGCTCAACCGAGTGTGTGCGTTGACTTGTGTTGTCTCGACGAATCGTTGGTGACACGATTGTTGTGTTTACGTGCCTTAATGCACATAAGACACCAAAATGCATCCTATGACTCTAATCACATAAGTTACCATTTTTAGAAAGTTTCCAATTTAGGAAAGTGTGGTTATGAAATCCCATTTCATAAAACCAATAGCTTCCAATATGTTTATAAAATCATGTTTTAACATTTAAAACGCATCGTCGACGCATAAATCATTATATACGCCGTTTTGCCCAAATAAAGTTTCCTTATTTGGAAAGTATTCGTTTAAAAGCTCGTTTTCACAAAACGAAGTTTCCAATATGTTTAGAAACATTTTTAAACATATTTCAAGAATTAAAGTTCATCACATCTTTCAAAAACATCAAAAGCCCTCTTTTGATTTTTAAAAGTTTCCATTTATAGCAAGTTTCTACAAAACCAAGTTTTTGACAAAATCAAACATCCCAATGTGTTTCTAAACACTCAAATATACATTTAACAATATCTAGATATGTCTAACATGTCTAGATCATCACAAATCCAAGACTTGTACATAAAAGTTTCCTTTTATGGCAAGTTTGTCCAAATCATCATCAAATCAAACCTAACTTAACCAAAACTCAATTCTAACATTTCTAAATGACAAAATCAGTAAATCTACAACAAATACTCATCAAATCACCAACAATATTGTGTACAATAACCGTATGGAGTTGCATGTGGGTTTTAACCCATTGCATGTACGATCTAACTATAAGAAATCATGTAAAACTACCTTAGAAGTGTAGATTCGTGGTAGAACATGTTCTGGAAGCTCGGACGAAGGCTGGTGCTACGATCTTGGCTTGTTGGTGGCTTTCACTACCTCTCCTTGGTGCTCCAAAGGCTCCAAATCACCAAGAATAACTTCCAAATGATTCCAGCTGGTTTGAGAGTGAATTTCAGTGAGTTTAGGTCGGGATTTGGTGAAGAAGCTCGGTGATGTCGCAAGGAAACCGACTGAAATGAGTTGGGGTTGATTATAAAGAAATTTTGATCTGCATGGCCTTCGCGTACCGCGAAGGCCGATCAAAAGTTTTCATTGCGTACCGCGATGAGGTTCAGGAGTCTCGACTCCCGGTTTTCGTCGCGTATCGCGGAGCCTTTCGCGATGGGGTTGTCGCATACCGCGACGGGTCCCATTTCTTGTTTTTCGATTTCGTTGATACGATTTCGCTCGTACTTGATTCCTAACGTTTATTCTAAACACCTAATACATGTTTAGCACATAATCATGTAATTACATATAAGTTTGATCACCAACGTTCGTGAGATTCGTGTGTGTTTCGATAATTCCTCGAATTATCTTTGATAGTTTGTGTTCGTGTGTAACGAAGTGTTTGCACGCTTGATTAATCCTAATCAACGTGTAATGCACAATTCAATAACTCCTCGAATTATTGTCTTGTGTTAGTGTTGTGTTTGCCACACTTGGTTTCCAAAAACAATGTACAATGCAATGTACGATTCGATAGTTCCTCGAACTATCGTTTCGTAGTCGTTTGTGTTCAACTCATCTAATTAACAAAATTAAATGAAATGCAACAAGTATGAATGTGAAATGTAAAGAAAGTAAGAGTTGCAATTTACCTGAAATTGCCGGGTGTCACATCATCCCCTTGTTGAAAGAAATTTCGTCCCAAAATTTGATTGTTGTTGGTAGTGTTTGAGAAGCAACAGTGCTTGAAAGACAAAAATTTTCCGGTTGTCACATTTTGGTTTTAAAATGGCTTTAGAATTGGCTTTATTGAGGATGTCAAATTTTTATGGGGGTCGTGAGAAAATTTTATTGGGGGTCGGTCGAGATCGAATCCTATATATAACGTTAAAAATAGAAAATTCACACGGGTCGGTCGACCCACATCCCTACAAGGTGGGTACGCCCATGGTTCGGATATCAAAAAAAAAATTCTATGGTAATTTTAACATCTGAATCCATATAATTTGGATATTCATACATATATCTGAATTTTATAAATATTAATTATTAAATAATTTTAGAAAAAACATTTTGTATATTTGAAATATTTAAAAATTATCTTAAATATCTGAAAATTATCCAAACACAAAAACTATTTTGAATAGCTTGTATATTCAAAATAGGTTTCCAAACTTTCAGACATCTTCAGTTTTGATATTTTTGGTTCATATATAGAGATTCCGTTTCAAACGGATTTTCTGAAATTTTGAATTAGGTTTCGGATGCAGATATTTTTCCAACATTCATAGGAAGCTACACGTGTATGCTAACATGTATGAAGAAAAATAATTTTGGACTCTTGTACCTTGTGGGCTATAGAGGTGGAAAAAAACCGGACCCAGAACCGGAACCGGCAATCCGAATCGGAACCGGACCCGGTCATACCCGAACCAATGGGTACAAACGGGTCCGGTTTTTAGACAAATAAAAACCGAAACCGGAACTGGGAAAACCGGAACTAGTTCCATCTGTACCTGGCCAAAACCCGAATTGGAACCGGCCAAAACCCGAACCAGAACCGGTCGAAACCCGGAACTGGAACCGGGTATTGACTTTGTTGACCGGAACAGGAACTGATTGGAACCGGACCGGTTCCTAGGGGTGTTCATCGGGTCGGATAACGAGCTTTTCGGGTTTGAAAATTTTTTTGGTCTATCTGAAATCCGACCCAAAATTCAAAATATATTATCCGACCCGAATAACCCGGAAAACCCGAATTCGTGCATCCGAATAACCCGGAAAACCCGAATTCGTGCATCCGAATAACCCAGAAAACCCGAATTCGTGCATCCGAATAACCCGAACAATTGCCCGAATAAACATGTTTTTTCGGGTTATTCGGATATCCGACCCGAAAAAATAGTTTTTGCATATCCGAAACCCGACTCGAATCTAAATTCATATTATCCGATCCAAAAAACCTGAACTAGATTTCGGATACGGTTTTTTCAGGTTTCAAATACGGTTCGAATTTCGAATTTTTTCGAGTTTTGGATATTTTGAACACCCCTACCGGAACCGGTTCCAAAAAAACCCAATTTGCACATCTCTAGGTTAGCATGGTTGTCAAGGATCTAACCTGAAAAAACTAAAGATGTGTGTGGTAAAAATTAGGAATTTTAAGATATGTGTAGCCAGTGTTGTAAAAATCGACGTAGGCAGTTTTTTCTTCTTGTTTTTGTTCTTTTTTGCTTTCTTCGAGTAAAAATGATCCATAAAGTGATTATTTGAGACATTTCTCAACCCAAATACTTAATATGTCTCTAAAACATCAAATCCAACATCTGATATGTTGAAACCCGCTACTAAACATCGAAATCCATGTATAAACTTTAAATTTTATGTTTAAGTTTGTAATTTGAAGTATTTGACTTAGTATGTTTAAGTTTATTTTTTTAATATATTTGAAGTATTATATTAAATTATTGATATTAATGTATGTATATAATAAATTTTTGTAAAATTACATATAAAAATTTCAATCCGCCTAGCGCTGATTAATCCCGAGGCGGTACCTCGCCGTCCGACTAGCGCCTAACAACTTTTACAACCATGTGTGTAGCTAAACACTTTCCTTTCACCTTTCATGTATAGTTATAACATTACATACCAATGATCCTCAGCTCAAGTGGTTGAGAGGAGGTACCATGTGACTTCAATATTGGGGTGGTCACGGGTTTAAGTATTGATATGAACAAGATATTGATTCTATGCTAGGATAGGGTTTTTCTCTCACCAATGATGAGTTTCCTCCTATTGAGTGTGTATATAATCGGGTGGGTCTATGACCCGTCAGTGATCCAAATTACCGTTCAAAAAAAAGCTATAACATTACAGAAATGCATTTAAATAAAAAGTTAAAAATTATATAAAACTAATAAATATGAATTAAGTGTTGTAAAAGTAAACTTTTTTAAAGTATAGAAAATTACTTTTATATAATTTAAACATATAGATAGAAATAATTCTTTTAGTTATAAGCTAATAATAATTCTCAATTAAACATCGCTCTAATGTTACATTTCTAAGGTAAGTTATTTGTTTTCTTTTTTAAAATAACAATAGTTTTGCTACCTACCTATTATAACAAATTAGTATTTTTAGGAGACATATATCACGTTCTGGCACAATCTGAAAAAAAAATTTCGCCTCTCTCTCATAATATATATTTATAATTTTTTAATAATTAATTTATATAATTAAATATTAAAAAACAAAAATCTTCTTATTCTAATATTTTACTAATTGATTATAATTTATAAATTATAAAAATATTTCAATTATACTTTATCTTTAAATATAATTTTATAATTATTAAAAATTTATTATTATTTCATATTAATAAATTATATATTTTTTTATTATCCAACACGTGTTATTCACGGGCTTTTAGTCTATTTTGAATAATAAAATAAAGACGTTAGGAAAATAACAGAATTCCAAAGTCATCAAACGCAATCGAGCATGATTTGTGTAACCCATATTATTGGTCGTTATATACTGTATACAACAAAACTCGCCCAACCTCCCATGGTCGATGACGGTTAAACGCAGCCCATAATTCGTTATCGTTGTTAATTTTCTTTACAAGTGGCAATATGTCATTATTAAATTGAGGAAAAACTTCTTTTTTACTTCTTGTGGTTTGATAATTTTAACCTTTTTGCTTCAAACTTTTCAAAATGATCATTATGCTTCTTATGGTTTGACAATTTAACCATTTTGCTTCTAACTTTTCCAATATGTCTTCATTATACTCCATTTTTTTCGAAATCGCAGTAGCAAAATGTTTATAATTGTCGAACCATAAGGAGCAAAATTGTTAAACTGTCAAACCATAGGGAGTATAATGTCCATTTTGAAAAGTTTGGAGAAAAAGTGTTAAAACTGCAAAACTACGGGAATAAAAGAGAAATTTTTCTTTAAATTTAATAAATTATACAGTTGGTTCATGTATTTTAATTAAAATGTTAGATTTAGTTTCTAAAATAGGATGTTCAAAATATCTGAAATAAGGAAAATTTCAAAATCCAAATCGTATTAGAAATTCCAAAAGCAGATCCGAATTAAAGGTTCGAATATTATGATCGGATATCCATTTTTCTTTTTCGGATTGGATTGGACATACGTTTTTCTTATTTGGATCGTATTGGACATACGTTTTCTTGTTCGGAACGGATTGGACATGCATTCTTCTTATTCGGATCGGATTGAATATCATATATACAAAATATTGTTTATGTTGATCAAGTATTCGAATTCAATCCGAATAACCTGAGTAAAACATATTAATTCAGGTTACTTGTGCTGTTCAGATGTTAAACTAAGTTTATTCGAATATATTCAGATCGAATTAATATATTTTTAATTTGGATTAAGTCAGGGCTAAATTTTTTCAAATTTAAATAATGAGGTTCGAACAAATTGAATAAACTCCTATCCAATCCAATGAATGTATTTACCTAAAATTTAAATGATATGGTTAGACTACTCCCTTTGACAACCTAAAGTCAAGGTTGTGTTGCCACATAGAAAATAAAAGAAAAATACCTTTTATAACAATCTTACTCACAACATGGTTGCCCAAGCAACCTTGATGGCACCCTAAAATTAAAACCAAAATTATATTTTTCTTTTGTAACTTTAGATTTTTAACTTCTTAATAAATTCCAAAGAGACAAACTTAATTAAAATTTTTCATGAAACTTCATACATAATTTTTTTTAAAAACCGAGTTAATTAAAAAAAGATTTTGAATATTTATCTGGTTTTATTTTTTTAGTTTTATATTTTCCAATGAATAATTTCTTTTTTTGAAATAAAATAAATATTTAATGTTATAAAAATAATTATAAATCATATGTATATAATAAAAATTATGTTAGGTTGGTTTGTTAATGGGTATAAAAGGTTACATTAGAATGGATTGTGTAAATATAGAAAAGATAATCAAGATTTTTTTATATTAAAAGTTATGTTGGATTGGAACCGTCAGAATGACGAACCGTTGGCTTTTAGATCCGACGTAGACGGTGGGATCCAACGGAGGAGGTGTAGCGACGACGGAGGGAGTAGTCGGCATTGGAACCAGATTTAGAGGTGAAGGGATCGGTGGTGATGCAGCGGCGACACCATCGTTGCATGAGCTGTTTGAGGCGGACGGTTTGGCTGATCTTTGTTGGGTTTCTTTACCGAAGTCGCGATTGGAACCCGTGGAGGGGCTAGGTGGACGGCGACGGTGGAGGGCTGACGAGTGGATGGACCACGACGGGAAGGAGGTGGAGAGAATGGATCGGATGATGCGAATATAACGTTTTTAACTTAGAAAAGGAGGCTGAAAAGACGAGGAAAGTGATTGGTCCAAGTCTCTACCAAAAAGGGTTGCAAAATATGTTTTTAAATAAGTTTTTTTCTTGCCGTTAAAAAATATGAAACGTATTATAAAAAACAAACAGGATGCAGACCTAACCTCTGACCATGGTGTATGTGACACAACAAGAAGAGATCAGGAAGAGTTTTATAAAAAAAAGCACCATCTCATTGGCCACGAGGGTGTTAAATGCGGCACGTGACATGCACGCCAAGGTTAAAAGTGGCATTATCCTCGCCAATAATCTCAGTCTGCTTTAATTTATCCAAAACCCTATTTTAGAAAGGGTATTATCTCCAGAAATTCTCGTTTCGTACTAACACTAGTCACGAACAATGATGGTATGAGCTATGGCATTTATAAAGCAACTTTTGTGATTTTAATTTTTTTTTAAGATTTTCGGAAATTTTTTGTTATTAATTATATGTCCTTAAATATTTATTTTTTGGACTGATTCGAATAAGATCGGATCAACTCAAAAATATAAAATTAAATTAAATCACAAATACATAACAAAATTATGTAAAATTTTATCTCGTTAATTAGGATAATATAATAAAATTATTTTTTTCTGACACGATTTGAAGAAATATAATTAAATCAACTAATTTGATATTTAATGGATGTGAATGTACAAGGCATTTTTAAAAAGTGTTACCTATTACCTAAATATACAAAAGAGTAAATTGCGATTTGCAACCCTGTGGTTTATTCCATATTGCAACTTGCAACTGTCTCTTATTTCTTTTGTAACTTGCAACCCTTTGGTACTAAATATCTTGCAACTTGCACCCCTCCAGTTAAAAATAACTTAACTCTGTTAAGTTATTAAGGGTAAACTTGTAAATTAGTATATTAATTCATTTACATACGATGGCAGATTCCTTTCTTCTAATTGAGTAACCCTAAATTGCTAGCTAAGAAAGAACGATATTCCATCACCTTCGGACAATCACATACAGACCATCAAACGTCGATCAATATTCCATCACCTTCGGACGATTCCAACTTTGATCTAACCCTAATACATGGCTGATAGCAGCGATTCTGGAGAATACATGAGTTGACATGCTACCCTACTAGATAGCAACGATTTTTGATAGAAACGATTTTTGGTATCAATGAATTCTGATAACTTTTTAATTGTTCATGATACATGTTACAATGCAAAAGGTAATGTATTTATGAATATAAAAAGAAGACTAATATAAAGTAGAAAAATAGGACCAATTTGCAGCAAAGAAAATTGACAGATCACTGTATGCAATAAATTGTTGTAGGGCAAGAATCTTTTATAAATTACTAGCTGACTCTTTTTTAATTTCTTTTGGTTCTTGATAACTTTTTAATAGTGATCTTTGCTAACCAATCAGATCAGCTAAAGCATGCTCAAGAATTCCCAATTTTTTCCCTTCCTTTGTGGATTCAACATGTAAAAGTCCAGAAACCCCATACAGACATTAAACCCCTGTCAAAAAGCATTAAGAACAACTATTTGTAAAGAATTTATTAAACAAATCTTACTTTAATAAACAATAACAAATCTTATATACAACTATATATATACAACAACTATTTGTTCAATATAGAAAAAAAACATACCTTAACTAGTTATCGACTAATCAATGGAGATGAATCGAATATTAGGTCCGTTGAAGAATTCTACGACGAGGGTTCTCAGTTAGTCGAGTTTTGCACTTTGTTCCTTCTTAGCTAGCAATTTAGGGTTACTCAATTAGAAGAAATGCATCTGCCATGTATGTAAATGAATTAATATACTAATTTACAAGTTTACTCTTAATAACTTAACAGAGTTAAGTTATTTTTAACTAGAGGGGTGCAAGTTGCAGGACATTTAGTACCAGAGGGTTGCAAGTTACAAAAAAATAAGAGAGGGTTGCAAGTTGCAGTAAGGATTAAACCACAGGGTTGCAAGTTGCAGTAATGATTAAACCACAGGGTTGCAAATCACAATTTACTCTATACAAAATATACACAAATCAACTAAATTTTTGATTATGTTAAAAAGTTTTGACTTTTAAAATGATAACTTTATCACTCATTATATAAATTGTGGTTATTATGATTTAAATACTTAGCTACGTATATCTGTAAGTTACTAACTACTATTATGTTTGTTGATTGTTAATTGGGTTTCTTCACATGTAATAATATTGTGTTATTTGTGTATTAGTGTTGCCTTTAAATTTGGCTTCATCTTGATCGTTAAAATTTGATGGGTCCCGATGACAAAATTTCTTTTGGTCAGTCAAAATCAGATTGTATATGCAACAATAAAAATAGAAAGTTTACGAGGGTCGGTCGACTACCCACACCCATATGGCCATATATTGGGCTCGTCCCTATTTTTAGCCACTTCAAAATTACGATATATTATTATTTGATTATTATTGTTGTAATTTTGAAGATATTAATGATTTGATCCTTTATCTCATTTATTCTCCTTAGAAATCAATCATGGAGAGAAAATATTTAATTAACTATATTAGAAAAAAAAAAGATTCTAACTTCTATGAAGATTTCCTTTTTTATGTTACACTAAACAACTAGGAATTAACCTTGTGAATATTCTCTCAATTTATTTACATGCCAGAAATTGTCCAACTATGGTACAAGGAAGGTAGCTTTGCAAGGTTTGGGTCCAATCGGTTGCACCCCATATGAGATGGACCGTCACTCGTTGAACGAATCATGTGTTTAATACTTTAATACAGCTCTTCAATCACGGTCTCAAGTTACTCATTGATGAGCTCAACAATAACACTTTGAGTCTACAAAATGCAAAATTTATCTATTTGAACTTGTATGTGATGGGCATGGAATTCATCAAAAATAAAAGTTTAACACTCAAGTCTAACTACCCAAATTTATCAGGGAAGTCGGGTAGCGATCCACGAAGAGTCAAATGGAAATTACTTTCAAAAAAAATTCAATTAATTAATTGCAATTAAAAGTAAACTTGAAGAGTTTGAATTTAGGCTCTAAGTAAAAGGAACTTTATGCTAATTGAAAACTCTTAAATTAAAGTAGTTGTATATAGTAAATGGAAAGGTGATATCTCCAATGTTCATGTTAATCAAATAACTAGGTTGCAATGATTTGTAAATTGGAAATCACATACACATGATTTATGCTTTGACTGATTAACACATATGAATTTGAAAATGAGTTAATGCCTTTGTAGGCAACTGATGACTAGACCGATGTCGTTGATGCAGTTAATTACTTGTTTCACAAAATGTAAGATTTCTAAAACACCTTTAAAACCAACAACATAAATATTCAATTCATAAACAATGAACAAAAACAAAATAATGCAATTGAATTCAAAGTTGCAAAACAAACCGAAAATCGTTCACTATTTCACAATCAAGCATTATTGAAAATGTAAACCGAAGAAAACATGTTCAACACCAACGTTTAACAAACCATAAACAAACCTAGTGATGGGTTGTAAAACACATCCGGTTTTTAAATAGTTTTGAGTCGATTTTAGTTTGTAAATACGTCGATTTTGTTTATTTTTTAGATTCTTTTTACATTTTATTGTTTTTACAGGCTTGTCGAATGAAATGAGCGAAAATCGAGTTCGAAACCCGAAGGAATCGAGCCCCGGTTGAAATCAAGAGAAAAAGACAAGTTTTAATCATTATGACGTCATCGCGGTACGCAATGAGGAGAAATACAGCCTTCGCGGTACGCGAAGGATTTCGGGGGTTCCCCGCTTGTTTTGTCTGTCGCGGTACACGATATGTTTTTGAATGTAGCTCCGCGGTACGCGACGTCTTTTGAAATTTGAAAAAAGTCAAGATTCAAGCAAGATTAAATAGGAGACGCTCCCCAGCCGTTTGAGAGATCATTCTTGATCATTTTTGGAGCAGGAGAGCATACCAGGAGCTTGAGGAAGCATTTAGGAAGCATTGGAGGGCTAGAAGACTTTGTTTACATGTGAAATCATCTTGGTCATTCTTTGTTCTCATTTGTTCTTAATTTTCAGTATTTTATTTCATCTTATACTATTATTTCTGAGTATTCTTGACTGAATATGATGTTATTAGGCTAGTTGTTTGATTTTACTTAGGTTAGAATTAATGTTTGTTGATTATTGATGGCTATTGACTTTTGTTTTGAATTGTGATGGAAAACACTTTTGTAACAGATCTTATTCTATCATTTTGATGAGTTTTGCATATCTAATCTTGATTATATCAGTTTATATCATGTTCCATACGTGTTTATTGAATGTCTTTCGGTGTTAGACACGTATTAGGTCATCGACTTGGTGTTATGACTAGTTTATGGTTTGTTTGATATCACTAGCCATAGGAAAAGATATAATTGATGTTTTTAGGGTTCTTTGTGTATCTAAGTTTAGAAATCCGGAAGGTGATAGACTTGTCGGGTGATCTTTAGCATTAGGGTTTTCATAATAATTACCCGGGAGGGTTGGTTAATTGAAAGACCTAGTGTTATTGTCATTTCGTGTCAAATTAGACATTCTAAGATTACTTCTTGCATCTTTGGTGTATTGGAACAAGAAAATCAGGAATGTGACTTGTTCATTTGAGTACATTAGTGTTATTGGAAAAATCCGGGAGGTGATTCAATTAACTAGTGTGTTTATTATAAAATTAGGTTTTCTTAGTTGGTTATATCTGGTAATTGATCCAGAATCCATTAGGTTACCTATATTTTGCTGTTTAAGATCCTAGTTCCATCATATCAAACAAAGTCAATAGTGTCAATAATCACAAACAGAAATTCTACCTAAGTAGAGTTTTTCCAAATTGTTTAGGTTTTTATAAAACTGTAAATCATTTCTTTTAATTAAATCTGTTAATCTGTTTTAGGGTTTAATATTAGTTGAACTTGCTTTTTCTAATTTAATTAGGATAAATAGTTTAATTGAATTGCCATTTTTATTCAAAACCCCCCCATTTGTTTTAAATCATTTTCTAATCTTCTTTCGTTAAGTCAGTGTCTCGTGGGTTTGATATCTGGACTTTAGTTAGCTATTCTACAATTGATAGGTACACTTGCCTGTCGTAGTGGTTTAGTTTAGGATTTTCGGTTTTAACTCGTAATTAAGTTGAGTCTAGGTTAGTATTATAGTTGTTTTCTTAGACCACTTTCGAGGACATCAAGTTTTTGGCGCCGTTGCCGGGGACACTTGGCAATAGCGAAATTAGCTTAGATTGTGATTGTAAAAATTAGTAGGTCTAATTTTTATTTGTTTTTAGTATTTTAGGTTTTTAGTCTTTTCTTTTCTTTCTTATTTGCCTTAATTGTTTCTTGTCTTTTAGTTGCTAAGTTTTTATTATTTTTAGGTTTTTCTTTGTTTTGTTTGTTAAAATCCTTTACTTGTAATCGTTTACAGTGCATGCCACATACTCGATCACAAGGACCACCGCCAGTTTTAGCTTTCGAAGAGCCGGAGCAAGAGTTTCACACGAACCTTAGTAGTCGCCTTTCCCAGGTACGTGTTCTTGCCCCGATTTTGTTTTCTCCTTCTAGTTCTACACCTAGTTCACCTTCACACACACCCACTTCACCTTTCCCGATCCCACCTTTTTGCTTCGACATGGCCGAGGAACCACCACCAGTGAGACGCACCGTTCACGACCGAGCTTGCGATGGATTCACCGGAGTTCGCAACCCGGTCACTCGTCCCGTGTTTGCCAATGATGCTACTTGGCAATTCCCTTCTTACATCATGACTGCTATCACCAATTCCATTCAGTTTAATGGTCTTGATGATGAGGATGCTCCCGGACATCTGTCTCGTTTTTCTAGGATCTGCAACACCTTCAATCTCCATGGAGTTTCTGAGGATAACATCTGCTTACAGCTTTTCCCATTCTCTCTTGCTAGTCGTGCATCCACCTGGTTCGACAGCCTTCCTGAGAACTCCATCACCACATGGGATGATCTTCGAAAGAAATTTCTGAAGAAATATTTTCCACCTTCCAAAGCTGCTCGTCTTAGGGACCAGATCCATTCCTTTCATATGGAGCCCGATGAGTCTTACTCTGCAGCTTGGGAGAGATTCCACACTTTGCTTAGCAAATGTCCACAGCATGGACTTTCTGAATGGGCACTTGTAGAGAAATTCTACAATGGATTGACACTTGAGAAGCAAATCATGTTCAATACAGCTGCAGGAGGGCATATCATGGAGATGAAGGATACAGATGAGTGTATTGACATGTTTGAGAGTTTTGCTAGAGCCGAGCAGCAGCAGAAACCATCCACTAGATCCTCCACCACTAGGGCTACCAACACCTCATCCATTGCTCGAGGTGTTCATCAGGTCACTCCTGACACTAGCCTTGCTGCTACCATTGAGTCTTTAGCGAGAGATATGAAGGAACTGAAGACACAGCTGAAGAAGTGTGAGATATGTCGAGGAGGACATGCGACTGCCGAGTGCCCCATTACTGATCAGGAGCAGTTAGATTCCATTAATTATGGTTGGAACAAGCCTTTCACTTCCAACTTCAATTCCAATCCCAATCCTAATTGGAATCCTAACTCAAATTGGCGAAACTCAAACAACAACTGGCGTGGTAACAACTCCTATCAACCACGTCAGAATCAGGCAGCGAATGAGAATTCAGGAGCGGGTCCAAGCAACAGTGGTGACCCAGAAGTGAAGGACATGCTCAAGCAGCAGATGCAGATGCTACAGCAGTTGATTGCCAAGGATCAACACACACAGGTGAAGCTTCAGGAGCATGATACATTGCTGAGGAATCAACAGTCAGCATTTCTGGACCTACAGCGATCGGTAGGTGACATTGCTAAGAGGTTGGATGAGAGGCAGGGTGGATCCTTCTCGGGGAATACTGAGGCAAACCTGAAAGGTCATGTGAAGGCTGTGACGACTAGGAGTGGTCGTGGAGGTGAGAAGGAGGTGGAGAAGTCACCGGATGTCGATGTAGAGGAACCGGTTGACGAGGAGATAGAGATGGAGACTCCTGATGGGGTGCACCAGAGGCTAGGCCCAGCAAGTACAGCACCAGTAGGAGAGTCTTCAGTTGAGAAGAAGGGAGTTGAGGCAGAGAAGAAGATGGAAGAGAAGAGGACTCCCGAGGTTGATATAAGCAGGCTACCATATCCGGCACGTGCATTGCAGCAGAAGTATGCACAGGAGTATGGACATTTCTTAGAGATGTTTAAGCAGCTTAAGATTAACCTCCCGTTTGTAGAAGCACTCCAGCATATGCCCAAATATGCTAAATTCTTGAAGGATCTTCTGTCTAACAAGAAGAAGCTGGAGTCACTTTCTACAGTCACATTAGGAGCTCGATGTTCTTCGTTGGTCCAGAACAAACTGCCTGAGAAGCTTGATGATCCAGGGGTTTTCACCATCCCTTGTTTATTTGGCAGTTCTTCTGTGAACCACGCGTTGGCTGACTTGGGTGCTAGCATTAACTTGATGCCATATTCGACTTATCAGAAGCTAGACCTTGGAGACCCATTGCCGACGCGCATGAGCATCACTTTGGCCGATCGATCGGTCAAGTATCCACGGGGGATTGTGGAGAATGTTTTGGTGAAGGTTGATAAGTTTGTATTTCCCGCAGATTTTGTCATTCTAGACATGGAGGCCGATGACCGAGTCCCGCTCATTATGGGACGTCCTTTCTTACGCACTGCTAATGCAATGATAGATGTTTTTGAAGGTAAGATTACATTGCGTGTAGGTGAGGAGAATGTTACATTCGACGTGAGGAAGTCGATGAAGCATTCGAACGGTTAGGATGATTCTGTGTATTTCCTTGATTCTTTCATTCCTTACATAGATAGGTGTCTAGATTACATTTCTGGATCTGATTTATTGAAAAATCAAGACCTGGGTGAGGAGAACCAGGCTGTTGAGATTGATGCTTCTTCTGAGCACATTCCGAGCAGTCTATCTAGTAAGCCTCTTGAGTACCCGACTGCTTTTGAGGTTTTTGAGAGTACAGATCCGGTTGAGAGACCATCTGTTGAGGCACCACCATCCCTAGAGCTTAAGGAGTTGCCATCTCATTTGGAGTATGCATTTCTGGATGGTGATTCTGATTTGCCCGTCATCATTTCATCTTCATTGACGGAGGAAGAGAAGTCGAGATTGATTGAGGTGCTTAAGGCCAATAAGCAGGCGATTGCGTGGAAGTTGATGGACATAAAGGGCATACACCCTTCGTTTTGTACGCATCGCATTTTGATGGAGGAGGATTACAAGCCGGTGGTCCAACCACAGCGACGGCTTAATCCTAACATGTCTGAAGTAGTGAAGAAGGAGGTTCTTAAGCTCTTAGATGCCGGATTGATCTATCCCATTTCAGATTCCGCTTGGGTCAGTCCGGTACAGGTAGTTCCCAAGAAGGGAGGCATGACTGTCATTGTGAATGAGAAGAAGGAGTTGATTCCGTCTAGGACAGTCACTGGTTGGAGAGTATGCATCGATTACAGAAGACTGAATGATGCCACCAGGAAAGATCATTTCCCACTGCCTTTCATTGATCAGATGTTGGAGCGGTTGTCAGGACAACAGTTTTACTGTTTTCTTGATGGTTTCTCAGGTTATTTCCAGATCCCTATAGCACCAGAGGATCAGGAGAAAACCATGTTTACATGCTCATACGGTACCTTTGCGTATCGCCGTATGCCGTTTGGGTTATGTAATGCTCCAGCCACATTTCAGAGATGCATGGTGGCTATATTTCAGGATATGATCGAGACTTCCATGGAAGTTTTCATGGAAGATTTTTCAGTGTTCGGAAGTTCATTCGATCATTGTTTGCAGAATTGGGATAAGATGCTTGCTAGATGTGTAGAGACTAATCTGATGCTGAACTGGGAGAAGTGCCATTTCATGGTGACTGAGGGTATTGTGCTAGGGCACAAGATTTCGCGAGATGGCATTGAGGTAGATAGAGCTAAGATAGAGACGATTAGTAAACTCCCACCACCGACGAACGTGAGAGCAGTTCGTAGTTTTCTAGGTCATGCAGGGTTTTATAGGCGTTTCATTAAGGACTTTTCTAAGATTACCCGACCGATGACCCGTCTTTTGGAGAAAGATGTGGAGTTTGAGTTTAGTGAGGAGTGCATGAGAGCGTTTGAGTTTCTGAAGGAGAAGTTAGTGAGTTCTCCTATTTTGATAGCCCCTGATTGGAGCCTTCCTTTCGAGTTGATGTGAGATGCTAGTGATTTTGCAGTAGGGTCTGTGCTTGGTGTAACATTTGTACATTTAGTCATGGTAGTCGTAAACGGTGTTAGAACAGTGGGTGTTAATGTTCAGTTAATCAATGTGATTCTTATGTTCATAATGTGTGCTTGTGTGTTACAGGATCTTATTTATTTAGGAACAAGTATGTATTAATATTTACAGTCGATTACACTAGGCAAGAACAGTATTGTGTTATATCGAAACAGTGGTGGGCAGCGAGAGTGAGCCCTATATATATACTGCGTTCGGTGTAACGGGATAGTGTTAGTGCGTAGTGTTAAGACGAATATTATGACAATTAATCAAACAAAATCGTAATGCGTAAGCGAGACTGAGTATAGTTATGGGTGACGATCCATGATGATACGAATGTTGAACTTATAATTACGAGTGAACGGCTTTAACTATTTTTATACGATCGGAAAACGTACGCGATTGTGGGTATACACGCAATTGTTACTGTTTAACGATCTGTTTTCGAACAAATAATTAAAATGATTATTTTATATTTTTACAATCTTGAAACTCATCATTTTAATGAGTTAACAACTCTTTTATTTAAAAACCGCGTAAAAATACGCGTTACGTTCCGGAAACGCGAACCGAGCGACCGAAACAGACCCGAATACCATACGGACTATAAAAGCCTTGAACAAGGTTTATTTCCTCACTTAATACCTCACCAACCACTTCTCTCTCTACAATTTTCGTCTACCCTCTCTCTCTCTAGAAAACTGAACTTCAAACGCGCGTATCTCCTTCGTTTCTCAACGGATTTTGGTGTTTTTGGTGTCCACGCGTAGCTCTCGACATCCTCTACACGGAAGTACAACGGATTGGAAGTTTTCACCAGCCAAATCAGAGGTATGCTCGAAAGAAAATCTGGAAAAAAAATTGTGTTTTTGTTTGTGGGTTTCGTTACACACACATAGCCGGTTTCTTACACCTTCCTTCGAGGTTTCGCAACCCTAGAGACCTATCACGACCCAAGACGAACATAGATAAGGGTATAGAGCTGGTTGGTTCGAGGAGGAAGAAGGGTTGAACCAGGGTTCGTGGGGCGCATCTTTGGCCGAACCAGTTCATCAGCTTGCCGAACCCTTGGGCAGACTGCCGAACCCTCCTTTGGCGAACTACTATCAGGAACGAACCTATGGTTCGTCGGTTTCAACCAGCCGAACCCTAAAGGGGTCTACGAACCTGCAACAAGCGTCCCATGCACGCCGCGAACCCCGTAGTATCGAACCCTAGCGAACCATTTGATATCACTAAACTTTCTTTGGTTATGGCCGAACCATGTGTGAAACCATCAACGAACCCTGGGAATGTAAACGAACCTTGCATGGTTCGTTGATCAGTGGCCGAACCAGTGAAAGACTCACGAACCATTCAACCGTGCCGAACCCTTGGACATCTCACCATAAACCGAACCCTTTTGATGCAACCATCGACGAACCTTGGATACACACCCATGGAGCCGAACCTGTGGTCTCATCTTTGGCCGAACCTTAGTAGCAAGAACTAGATAGGTTCGCTGCCCAAGTTGGCAGCCTCTAACCTTTTCGGCCCAACCCAATCTCATCCGGCCCAACTCTATTAGTACTCGGCCCATGGGTTAAACTAAGCCCAATTGAAATAGCTTTGAACCATTTTGATCTTAAGTGGTTCAATATTGTCTTAGAAGCTTACATGGCCTACATACACAATGGTTGGCCCAACTCAAACCCTTTAGGCCCAATTCAAACCCATTCGGTCACCATGATCCTAATTGGCTCGAGATTGTCTTTGGCGTTTTTACATGGCCTAGGAATATGAGGTTGGCCCAATACCACATTCCATTGGGCCCATAGTTGAACTAAGTGGCCTATGGCCTTTGTTTAAGCCTTCATGATTTCTTGGGCTTAAACCCAAAGTGGGACCTCAACTCACGATAATTATGAATTGATCATAAATAGGTTAAGTTGTAACTTAACATAATCATGAGATCAATTCATAATTCCAAAGACATAACAAATCAACATCGATTTCAAATACATGTTAAACGATGGCTTATCAAATTCTTAAACACATGTGATGTTGTGCAAACAAGTTGTGCATAACAGGACATCACACATCATTTTCATGGACCCATGATCAAACAAGTAACTCAAATCATGACTTTCAAGTTTTCACAACAATCATAACCATGATCAAATAATCAAGTGTTAATCAAGTTCAAGTAAACCAAGTCAATCAACGAATCAAGGTCTATACAATTATAAATCTTATATCTTATGTATGAT
Organism: Mikania micrantha; assembly: GCA_009363875.1. NCBI lineage: Eukaryota > Viridiplantae > Streptophyta > Magnoliopsida > Asterales > Asteraceae > Mikania > Mikania micrantha. The sequence goes on along the minus strand of CM018689.1, from coordinate 47,351,556 downwards.
TACAATGATATAGGAATCAATTAGAAGTCCTGTTTGCTACTTGCTATCTGTTTTAGTTCAGAGTCTACTGCAGACAGGTGAGAACTTTAGCCCCTCTTTTACTGTTTTATAACTGTTTTGGGTGGAACACGTGATCAAACTCTTCATTTACAATTGTATTTCATTACACAAGATGTGTGTATTCCTATCAACATTTCAGGTTCATGTTACAAATCCAAGGGATTTATCAACTGTTTCAGGAAATTCATCAACCGTTTTAAAGGATTATTAAACTATTGAACTATTCTTCTAAAAAGGTTTTATAAATGATATGTTCTTTTAAATAATGAATTTTATAAACTCTTCTGTTAAAAACCTTGTTATTATACAAGGTCACCATTTCATGACATTCAAACCAAAGGATTCATTTCATGGTATTTGAATCAAGGGTTTCAAACATGGTATTCAAACAATGGTTTTCATGGTGATGTTCAAATCAAGAGATTCATTTTATGGTATTCAAATCAGAGGATTCATTTCACGGTATTCAAAAACTAAGGATTTAATTCACGGGATTAAATCAAGGTTTTCAATTATGTTTTCAAATAAGGCATTAACACGCTCGTTTAAACTAAGGTTCAGAAACATGGTGTCTATTGTTGTAAACAAACTTATAAATGCATCAAGTATCATATTCATTAGCGTTAGTACTGGGTGATCACAACAAGGGAAAGCGGACGCACACATTTGGGGCAGACCGATTGCTGCAGTTAGTTTTTAGATTTGTTTTATAGACTAACTGCAGATTTCGGTTACGTATGGTTTTATCAAAACTGTTGACACATTATCTAACTCCAAACGTGGTTTGGGACTTGATATTATATGTTGACTTTCGTGCAAACAGTGATTGGACTGTTTACACTCATTTTCTTACTTGATGTTAGTTTGGGTTGCAGCTCATCCATGTGAATCATTTATTACTTTAACATACATATGCCTTATATCATATATTCATGTTTACAAATGATTAAACCTATTGTTCTCACCAACTACGTCTGTAGTTGACAGTTACTTTTCACGTGTTTCAGGTAATCAGGTTTAAGACATTCTCAGAGACAACTAAGGAGACCATTCTAAGATAGAACAAGATGAAGAAACATGCTAGGATGGATTAGAAACACACTAAATCCTAATTGTTTAATTGTCTTGTTTGGAGTCTTATTTTGTAACTATATTTTGGGTCTATAGTTGTCTTTCTTTTGGTAGATAGATTGTCTGTAACTAAACAACTGTCTAAATATTTTGAAACTTAGTAATCTATTGTGGTTGTTCTTATTCAATACTTGTGCATGATTCAACTGTTCATACGTCACCGCGCCGTGGATTCCGCACGCGGCGCAGGGGTGTGACACTTGGTCAGCGGAAAGATAAGCACTTTCATCCGATTTACTACGCAAGTAAGACCTTAGATGATGCTCAGGAGAATTACACGACTACAGAGAAGGAGTTGTTAGCAGTCGTGTATGCGTTCGATAAGTTTAGGTCTTATCTTGTTCTTTCCAAGACTATTGTTTACACCGATCATGCGGCCTTGCGATACTTGTTCGTGAAAAAGGACGCAAAACCTCGTTTGATTCGGTGGATTCTCCTCCTTTCTGAGTTTGACATAGAGATTAAGGATAAGAAAGGAGCTGAGAATGTTGCAGCCGACCATTTGTCGCGGCTTGAGGATCCTGCTCGGGAGAAGATGAATGAGGAGATGATTGGAGACACATTCCCACATGAGACTTTGATTTCTCTAGACACAGAGATAGTGGGTTTAGTGAGTTCAGGTGAGCAGGGATTACCGTGGTTCTCAGACATTGCGAATTACTTGTCTGAAGGATACATGTTGAAGGGTCTGACTTCACAGCAGCGGAAGAGGTTCTTTACTGAGGCAAACCATTATATATGGGATGCTCCATATTTGTTTTGCGAGGGAGCAGATGGGATTTTGAGGAGATGTGTGAGTCGTGAGGAAGGATTAGACATCCTAAGACATTGTCATGAGGGATTGACTGGAGGACACCATGGGCCATCGTACACTGCGAAGAAGGTGTTTGATTGTGGATTTTATTGGCCGACAGTGTTTAAGGATGCACATGAGTTTGTGAGGAGATGTGATGCGTGTCAGAGGACTGGAAACATCTCACGTAGGAATGAGATGCCCCAAAACCCCATCCAGGGGGTTGAGGTCTTTGATATTTGGGGTATTGACTTCATGGGACCGTTCCCTTCATCCCGAGGGAATCGGTACATTCTCGTGGCTATTGATTACGTTTCGAAGTGGGTAGAGGCTCAAGCTTTATCCACGAATGATGCACGAGGAGTTGTGGGATTTCTGAAGAGATTGTTTTGTAGATTTGGAACCCCTAAGGCATTGATAAGTGATAGAGGCACGCATTTTTGTAATGCACAGTTGGAGAAGGTGTTGGCACGATACGGGGTGACCCATCGAGTGTCGACTGCCTATCATCCACAGACTAGTGGCCAGGTTGAGAATGCCAATAGGGGTGTGAAGAGGATTCTGGAGAAGACGATAGGGAGAAACCGTAAGGATTGGGCAGATAGGCTAGACGAGGCGTTGTGGGCGTTTAGGACAGCTTTTAAGAATCCGATTGGGACCACACCTTTTCAGATGATTTATGGTAAAGCATGTCATTTGCCAGTGGAGTTAGAGCATAAGGCATTTTGGGCGTTGAAGAGTGTGAATCTTGATTTGCCGAGTGCTGTGAAGAATCGGTTTCTGCAGTTGCACGAGTTAGAGGAGTTGCGTGACGAGGCGTACGCACGATCATGGAGTTATAAAGGGCGTACAAAGGCGTTGCATGATCGTAAGTTGAGAGGTGTGAAGGAGTTTAGGAAAGGTGATCAGGTGCTAGTCTATGATTCAAGGCTCAGGTTATTCCCAGGTAAGTTAAAGTCCAAATGGAAAGGACCGTTTGTTGTGCATGAAGTCTTTCCACACGGAGCAGTTGAGCTTGAATCAGAAGGTCGGACATGGAAGGTTAACGGGCATCGTTTGAAGCTATACATCGGAGGACCGATCGGTACTGAGAAGGAGGTAGCACTCCTTGAGTTGCATAGGTGAGTATAGCTAGGCCTGGTCTGTAGAGTTTGTAAAATACTTTGCATTAAATTCTTGTTATTTTCCGTATTTTCTTTTTTAGTTTATTTATAGATTAGCGTGTTTTTCGTGTTATTGTTTTGTGTAAAGTGTTGTAGGGTTTCACGAGTCTTAAACGATAGGACTGTTTCAGGTTTAAGTGTGGGTATTCGGTACGGTTTTCGCCTATAACGTCTACGCATATTGAAAACGAAACTTAAGTCGCATCGTAACGCGATTAAGTTTAGATTGTAAATTCTAGGTAATTAATTTTAAGTTTTGTAATTTAGTTAGAATATAATTTTCATTTTTTTAGGTTGTTATTAGTTTCTTTAATTTTTAGTTTAGTTAATTTTATTTTATTTTATTAAAATTTTTAGTTTTGTAACTTACTTAGAATAAAATTTTTATTACTTTTAGGTAGTTTTTATTTTGTTTAATTTTATTTGCTTTATTTGAATTTTTATTTGTGTAAAATATTTTATATATAATTTTTAATTTTATTAGGTTAGTTTTTATTTTATTTAAATTTATTTTACTTTATTTTATTAAGTAAATTTAAAAAAAAAATTACAAAATTTAAAAACCCGAAACTCGTCGCGGTACGCGACAGTGTAACCAGATTACCATCGCGGTACGCGATGGATTTCGGGAAAGAAAAAATAATAATAAAACGGTTTTAACCTCCTCGCGTACCACCACCAACCACACTCACCTACCACACGCACATCACCACCGGTTCCCACCACTCGACACCCCACAATCGCCGGTTACCACCGCACCGCTACCGTAGCACCACCACTTGTCACCGATATCTACCGTGCAGCCACCACCATCGCGTGACACCACCGCTTCATCGCCGTCACCACCACCACCGCGCTACCACCAGTCACAACCGTCGTCGTCGCATCCACCACCGTTGTGAGTCGTCATCATCGTTTTCTCCGGTTTATCACGTTATCACCATCATCACCGATTCAAAATCGCGATTAGGTATGTATAAATCTTTATTTGGTTCGGCTTTTAGGTTTTAGAATTTAGGTATTCAATGTTTTTTCGATGTAAATTGTGTAGAATTCGAATAATATCAGTAGTTAGGATAGATTTGAACTAGTTCTGGAACGAATTTGGTTCGGATTGTCGCCATAGATGGCAGATCGATTTCCTGGTTTTGAAAAGGGGCCGCGTACCGCGGCGGCAGCCCTTAGCGGTACGCGACCCTGTCCGGCACCCACTTTCTTCCTTTGTTGTAATAGAAAACTTTTAATATTGTAATTTTGTAAATAAAATAATTTATTTTAAATAATTATGTATAAATTCTTATAAAATTTTGTAAATAATTTTTGTAAATAAAATTTTGTTAAATTTTTGTTTTCATTATTAGTGTACATATGTAGATAATTAAAATTAGTTTTTAATATTGTAAAATTTTGTAAATAATTTTTAATTTGTAAATAAATTTTTGTAAAATATTCTAATAATTGTGTAAAATAAATTTAACATTTGTAAATTTTATAAATAGGTTTTTAATTTTTAAATTTATACTTTGTAAATAGAAACTTTTGTAAAAATTGTAAATAGATTAAAATTAGGTTTTAAAGTAGTTTAATTTGTAAATTTTGTTTTGTATTTTGTATTTGTGTAAATTGCTATTGTAGGATGTCTGGAGCAGCTGAGAGTTCGGCTGCAGGGGCCAAGAGGGCCAGAGGTTCGAGCTCATTGAGGAAGGCTAGAGAGATCAGCTATTCATCAGAGGAGATCCTCCCGATTGACGAGGATGAGGCGGTTCCCATAGATCAGCGTGTCCTTAGAGACCATACTGTCCTGCAGTTTGAGCAGGGGACAGAGGAGGCCACTCGTTGCGAGCGATATGTGATGATGGAGCATTACCACCACCGTACTTTTGATAGAGAGCTGCTAGAGAGGTTAGGGCGTCTTGATGAGTTTGATGCTATTGTTAGAGACGAGTGGAGGACTGCCCTCGATTGTAGGTGGCCTCAGTACATGGAGCTTACAGTCGAGTTTCATTCGACTTTTCGTCACATGTCAGGCTCATTCGATGATCCTGCTGCTGTTTCTTTTGCGTTAGGTAGACGCACATTTTCCATGAGCATCCCACAGTTCGCGATAGCGACGGGATTATATACAGCTGAGCAGGTGAGAGAGCCTGGCTTTGCTCAGAGCCTGAGGGCAGTGGTCAGGGAGCCCAGTGATTTGGGCATTACAGAGAGGCAGCTGGAGGAGTTTTGGACATTCATAGCTGACGGACCATTTACGAGTGCGATTATCGAGTCCTCGATTCGTGATCCACTCATTAGATATGTCCACAGGATGGTTAGTTGCACTCTCATCGGTCGCAGGGCCGGTGCAGAGAAATGCAACCAACTGGACCTGTTTTGCATGTATAGTATGATTAGCCGTCGCCCGGCTAACCTCGCCTGCATTTTATTGTCATCATTCGCGAGGGTTCGCCGTGGAGGGGCGACGGATAGACTAGATTTGGGGCCCTATATTGGGAGGATTGCTTCGAGGCTGGTAGTCTTTAACAGATTCCCACGCCGATTTTTGACAGAGGGGCCCGTGACGGGGCGTTATAGTCTAGATGACATGCGGCTAGCTGGCATGTGCACTATGACAGATCCAGCCACTTGGATGCCAGCTAGGCCTGCACCACAGGACACCTAGATGTTGTGGTTCTGCAGTGGCAGGTACCACTTGAGCGACAGAGGATTTTACACAGGGCAGAGAGGCCTCCGCAGACATTTCCCCTTCGTCAGCCTCGTCCTCCCCGCATTACTTTAGAGAGTCTTTGGGAGGAGCACCAGAGGCTGGCTCAGATGATGCGCCTTCTTTTTACACACTTAGGGGTTCAGATTCCTGAGTGGTTTAGAGCTCCAGATCCACCTCAGCACCCAGGAGGACATGATGATGAGCCTCATGATTAGATTTCAGTATCTTAGCAGTAGTAGTTATATCTTTTGTACTTTTTCTTTATTTTTGTTTTTATCATGATGGTCTGTATATATTTGGATTATATTTTATTGAACTCAGTTGTATATAGATTAGTGGATTGTATATATTTTGTATTTCTTTATCTTATGGTTGTTTATATTATCCATGTATATGTTGATGGTTTGTTGTGAGTGTTAGTGGATTGCCAAATTCTTCGTGAATGTTCAGAATGCGTTTTGGACTTAATTGTGATTGCGATTGGATTTGATGGCGGTTAATAAGACTTACGAGAAAATTGTCACATATCAGGGAAGTTGTAATTATTGTGTATATTTGTTGAATTATTCATTATTTCATATTCCACATTGAGGACAATGTGTGATTTTAAGTGTGTGTATGAGATTTGTGTAAAATTGTAAATTTTTGAAATTTTTAGCAAATAAGTTGTAAATTTTTAGTAAATTTTAAAAATAATTAGTACAAAAAGATTTTCATTTTTATAATTTGAGTCATTTGTAATTAATCAAGTCAGTTTTAGTTAGGTCTGAGTCTTTTATTTTTAATCTTTCTTTTATATTAATCTTGTGGATTGTTTAGAGCTTAATTTGCAGTTTGGTTTGAATTACCCTTATCAGTTGGGTAGTGATAACTTATATATTGTAGTAGAAAGACAATCAACAGGATTACAATAACCCGATCGCGAATGGAATGCTATACGATTGTGTTATTCTGGATATGACATGCACGGCTGTTACATGAAACCAGCTAAGTCTTTTCCAAATTTTTATTTTATTTTATTTATTTGTGTTTTTTTTCAATTTTATTTAGGTTTTTAGTTGTTTAAATTGTAAATTGAGTATGATTTTAAATTTTTAGGTTAGATTGTAAATATTATATATAATTTTGTAAAAAGTCTTTGATTTAGGTTTTGCATTTAAAATGGAAAATGATAGTATAATCAGGAATTTTGTGTTTTTTAAAAGTTTAAACGTACGCATCTAATTTGGGATATGTTAGTAGGCCTAACTGATAAAAAGGTTCTTTAGTATTGATATAATTTATTTAATTTTCATGATGCTAATAGGTTTTGCCTTAGGAAATATGTGGATTCTGAAACTGTTTAATAGTGATTAGAGGAACTTTTACAAACAAACAACTTAATGTTTTTAAAATTAAACCTGGCACGTATGTTCTCTTTTTATGAAAATAAATTCGAGACTTACGGCGCCTGCTTAAAAGAAACATCATTCACTATTCCACTAAATGGGCTGAGCTTGCAGAAAAAAAAATTTAATTAAAATAAGAGCTGCAGCTTATGTGTCATACCCCGGATGGCAACCGAGTGAAACACCACTAAGTTAGGCTCATTAAATTAGAAGCAAAATGCCCATAACTTCATCCATTCCATCTAAGGTTTGATTTTTAAATTCATTTAGGTTGTTTGAATGTAATGGTAACTTAAAAGCTTTTATCAGGATTAGGTTGATTTATATGACTTGAGTGTAATACCTATAGTTGATTGAATCATTTGAACGTAATGAATCAAGACTAGGGAACCTAGATATCAGTTGTTGGTTTATGTGGATATAAATACTGACAATCGTGGTTAATGCGTATGTGTTAAAATTTTGAGTTTAAATTAAATTTCTGATTGTGATTCCATTGCAATTCTTTTTCGAGGACGAAAAATGTTCAAGTGTGGGTATTTTTGATGGGTTGTAAAACACATCCGGTTTTTAAATAGTTTTGAGTCGATTTTAGTTTGTAAATACGTCGATTTTGTTTATTTTTTAGATTCTTTTTACATTTTATTGTTTTTACAGGCTTGTCGAATGAAATGAGCGAAAATCGAGTTCGAAACGCGAAGGAATCGAGCCCCGGTTGAAATCAAGAGAAAAAGACAAGTTTTAATCATTATGACGTCATCGCGGTACGCGACGAGGAGAAATACAGCCTTCGCGGTACGCGAAGGATTTCGGGGGTTCCCCGCTTGTGTTGTCTATCACGGTACGCGATATGTTTTTGAATGTAGCTCCGTGGTACGCGACGTCTTTTGAAATTTGAAAAAAGTCAAGATTCAAGCGAGATTAAATAGGAGACGCTCCCCAGCCGTTTGAGAGATCATTCTTGATCATTTTTGGAGCAGGAGAGCATACCAGGAGCTTGAGGAAGCATTTGGGAAGCATTGGAGGGCTAGAAGACTTTGTTTACATGTGAAATCATCTTGGTCATTCTTTGTTCTCATTTGTTCTTAATTTTCAGTATTTTATTTCATCTTATACTATTGTTTCTGAGTATTCTTGACTGAATATGATGTTATTAGGCTAGTTGTTTGATTTTACTTTGGTTAGAATTAATGTTTGTTGATTATTGATGGCTATTGACTTTTGTTTTGAATTGTGATGGAAAACACTTTTGTAACAGATCTTATTCTATCATTTTGATGAGTTTTGCATATCTAATCTTGATTATATCAGTTTATATCATGTTCCATACGTGTTTATTGAATGTCTTTCGGTGTTAGACACGTATTAGGTCATCGACTTGGTGTTATGACTAGTTTATGGTTTGTTTGATATCACTAGCCATAGGAAAAGATATAATTGATGTTTTTAGGGTTCTTTGTGCATCTAAGTTTAGAAATCCGGAAGGTGATAGACTTGTCGGGTGATCTTTAGCATTATGTTTTCATAATAATTACCCGGGAGGGTTGGTTAATTGAAAGACCTAGTGCTATTGTCATTTCGTGTCAAATTAGACATTCTAAGATTACTTCTTGCATCTTTGGTGTATTGGAACAAGAAAATCAGGAATGTGACTTGTTCATTTGAGTACATTAGTGTTATTGGAAAAATCCGGGAGATGATTCAATTAACTAGTGTGTTTATTATAAAATTAGGTTTTCTTAGTTGGTTATATCTGGTAATTGATCTAGAATCCATTAGGTTACCTATATTTTGCTGTTTAAGATCCTAGTTCCATCATATCAAACAAAGTCAATAGTGTCAATAATCACAAACAGAAATTCTACCTAAGTAGAGTTTTTCCAAATTGTTTAGGTTTTTATAAAACTGTAAATCATTTCTTTCAATTAAATCTGTTAATCTGTTTTAGGGTTTAATATTAGTTGAACTTGCTTTTTCTAATTTAATTAGGATAAATAGTTTAATTGAATTGCCATTTTTATTCAAAACCCCCCCCATTTGTTTTAAATCATTTTCTAATCTTCTTTCGTTAAGTCAGTGTCTCGTGGATTCGATATCTGGACTTTAGTTACCTATTCTACAATTGATAGGTACACTTGCCTGTCGTAGTGGTTTAGTTTAGGATTTTCGGTTTTAACTCGTTGTAATTAAGTTGAGTCTAGGTTAGTATTTATAGTTGTTTTCTTAGACCACTTTCGAGGACATCACCTAGCTATTAAGACTAAAAATCCACCCGGAGATGATCACAAATGAATTAGCCGGACATAGGGCTGGCAAAACAGGTCACACGAGACACGATAAGACACGAACACGAACAGGGCTGACACGAACACGACACGAGAACTAATCGTGTCATTTTTTTCAAGCACGAACACGAACATGTTTAGAAACAGGTTACACGATAAGACCTGTTTAAAGACACGATAAAAAAACACATTCAAATTTTAGGTTATACTATACCTGGAGGACGAAGACGAGCAGGCTGCTCTGTTGTATCTGGTCGGTTGGATACTTGGATCTGGTCGCGCATGCTCTCAAGGAGGAAGAAATGACAGTGGCCACAAGAATCGCTCATGGAGCATGAATCTGGTCGCATAGGTTCTGTTCGCACAGGTCCTGATGAGCGACCGTAGCAGCGCATGGAGGGGACGATGAGCATAGCGGCGTAGGGAGGAGCCGAGGAGGATGTCGGCGTAGGGAGGAGCCGAGGAGGATGCCGGCGTAGCTGTGAGTCCTGGCAGATCTTGATTTCAGATGGGAGGAGACGAGGAAGATATCTGATTTGGGGAATTAGGGTTGGGTTTAAGATGAGAGCGAGAGTCTGAAAATTAGGCTGAGAAGTGGGTGACGGGGAAAATAGGAAATAAGAATGGGGAATTGGGATTTAATTTTGAGACTAAGTTACTAATATATTTAATAATTAAAAAAAAATCTTAACATGTTTTTAAACAGATCCTAACAGGTTAACAGGTGTTTTAACATGTTAAGACACGAATTATATCGTGTTCAAACGTGTCGACCAGTTAAAGACACGAAACCTGTCAAGGTTAAACACGAAACCTGTTAATTTCGTGTCGTGTCGTGTCAACAGGTCCGTGTCTGAAATTGCCAGCCTTAGCCGAACCGGACATCACCAAGATTGAATCATCACAATTCTTGAGTAATGGCATGATCGGATATTCACTTCTATGAGTTGGAAAGATCTTGGATTGAGTTGGGTGCTTGGAAGACTCAAAATTGTCATTTTCTTGCCTAGAAAATGGTCCAAAAAGGCTTCCAATCGAAACCCTAAAATAAGTGTTTAGATATCGTCAAGATAAGGCAAAATTCCAAGTTTTCGACCTTCGGCGTATGATATGCTAGATCTGGGCGTATCATACGTCCAACCATATATACTAGGCCTAAGACTTTCTTTCAATGCCCAAAATTGGGTGTATGATACGCTAACCTGGGCATATGATAAGCCAAATCAGACTTCATATTCAGCTTTATTTCGTCGAGAAAGGCAATTTTCATATATTATGGGTCCCTTAACTCATCTCCTAGCCCGATATACGTCTCTTCAAAGTTTTGAACTTCTAAACTTCATGTATTTGCATCTTTGGTCCCTCAACTTCTCTTTAAACATCCAATAAGCTTTCGAAATACGTCATTAGCATCTTAACACCAGCTAATCATAAATATACTCAATATAAACGTGTTCCGGACCAAAAAAATATAAAATCACTCAATTAAACTATAAATAACACGAACAAACTCTATGTGATCAATGCATATCATACTACTGAAGCTAGAAACAAGAGAGCCGCTAGAAGAAGATATCTCACAATTAATCATCTAGATGCTTATCCTTTTGACATTCATCACTTAGTTCAACTTTAATAACAAATTCTGAAAAGAATTACTTGTAGTAACATGTATACTGTTTTTATATATATTTAACTACTATTCATTATTAATTAAAAGTTAAGATAAAAAAATTCTCAAAACTCTATTGAATACTAGAAACTATGTTTTACACGAGTTAAAAATAACCAAATATTAATTAGTTAATTAGATAAGAATTATACATAATATAACTTATTTTAAATATATAAAAATATATTATTTTAATATTATTATTGTTTAATAGGAAAAAAACAAAAACATATAAATAACAAGCAATAATATAGTGACATGTAATATAATTATAATTTAACATGATAGATAAAAAAATATGGGTAAATTAAACTTTTAGTTCATTTACTTAGTTATTGGCATAGATATCCTTAATTACTTATATATTAGCATAGATAACCAAGGGCTTCTTGAAAGCGTCAAATCCAAAAGAACGGTTGAAATCTCGTTTTGTGTGTTAACGTAACAAACTACTAAAAAAATATTAGCATAGATTAACAATCATTAAATGAAGTTTTAAAACCTTTTGTCTTTTTTTTTTTTGGTAAATATGCAAGAAATGGAACTAATTAATGATATCATATTCAATTGTATGATCATCTTATCTTATCTTACTATTATAATAAACAAAAATCTTATTTGACACTTGTCATATTTTTAGATCAATGTTACCACATGTCATATTTTTTATCATATTATTTAATTCTCTTTCATATTAATTAGTTTATAATTTATAATTATCTCTACTATTAATAATTATAATCCTATTAATAATTATAAGACCGATGGGTATGCCATGGGAGTGGGCGTGAATGGGGCGTGGCTTGATGGCGTGACTGGGGCAACGTCTCCCTTGTGGACCATTTTCGACCGTTACCTCATTTGAATAAAATTTTTTTTTTAAAAAAAAAACTATATATACAACCATCACACACTAATTTTTTCTTCATAACACACACTCTGTAATATTCACATCACACAAAAAAAAATCAAACAAAAAATCAGTATTTTTATAAAAATGGAGTTTTTACGGGAAGATGACGATTTTAGCGAAAGAGAAGATTTTTTAATCAAAGCCGCACAACTTACTCTCGACATATCATACAACAAGTTGAAAGACCTGTTCTAACTAAAAGAGCACGAATTAATCGAGATTGTCTTGGAGCTCACGCACATCTTGTTGAAGATTATTTTTCAGAAAATCCGAAATACCCCGAACATTTATTTCGGCGTTGCTTTCGTATGAGTCGGAATCTTTTTTCACGAGTGCGTAATGATTTGGAAAAAAACTATGATTTTTTTTCAACAAAGGTGTGACGGAAGATGAAAGATCGGGTTTTCCGGTCTTCAGAATTGTACTTCTGCAATACGGCAACTAGCCTACGGCACTAGCAGCGATTCGTTTGATGAGTATTTACAGATGTCTGAGCGAATGGGGCGGGAATGCATTTATAAATTTTGTAAAGGCGTAATTAGATTGTACGCGAAGAAATACTTAGGGGTGTTCAAAAAAATCCGTATCCGAATCCGAAATCGAAATATCCGAAAATCCGTATCCGAAATATCCGAAAATTCGGATATCCGGAAGTTCGGATATCCGAAGTCCGGATATCCGGAAATTCGGATTCGGATTCGGATAGTAATTTTGAAAAATTTCGGATAGTTCGGATATCCGAACTATCCGAAATAGTTATTTTTTTCGGATATTTTTCGGATATTCGGATATTTTTTCGGATATTTCGGATATTCGGATATTTTTTCGGATATTTCGGATAGTTTTTCGGATATTCGGATATTTTTCGGATATTTCGGATATTTTTCAGATTTTCGGATATCCGGGTGTATTTTTTTAAAATTTTTCCCCCTTTTTTATATATCCGAATCCGAAAGTTCGGATATCCGAACTTCGGATATCCGAACTTCGGATATCCGAAATTTCGGATTCGGATAGTGAAAACCACTATCCGAAATTTTCGGATATCCGAACCTCCGGATATCCGAATTTGAACACCCTTAGAAATACTTGAGGAAACCAAATTCCCATGACATCCAGCAAATTTATACGTTTCATGAAGAGGTTTATGGTTTCCTCGGTATGTTAGGTAGTCTCGACTGCACCCATTGTGAATGGGACAATTGCCCAACAGCATGGCGAGGTCAATTCCAACGAGGCGACCATCCAAGACCAAGTTTTATGCTAGAAGCTGTTGCGTCTCAAGATATTTGGATATGGCATGCCTTCTTTGGTGCATCAGGATCGAACAATGATATAAATGTTCTAGATCAGTCGCCGATTTACAACGATCTTATTGAAGACATGGCACCCGGTCAGCAGTTTATTTGCAACGACACAACATAAAATGCGGGTATTATTTAGTCGATGGTATTTATCCGCAATGGGCTACTTTCGTGAAATCGTTTACAACACGACAAACTGAAAATGATAGACGTCTGTATTTCCGGAATCGTCAAGAGGGGGCAAGAAAGGATATTGAACGAGCATTCGGCGTTCTAAAACAGAAGTGGCACATGATTCAACACCCTGCAAGAGCTTGGAAGCCAAGTCGGATCCGAAACGCATTATACGCATGTGTGATACTACACAACATGATAATCGAAGATAACGGTCGAGCTATATGTGAATTTTATGAAAAAGACGATCCGAATTTGTTGGAGCATGTGGAGATCAACGACGAAGAAAAACAAGCAAACCGTCGAATGCTTCGTAACGAGGATACACATGCGAACCTCAAAGCCGATTTGATTGAACAATTATGGAAAAATCATGAATTTAATTTGTAATTTTTTTTTATTAATTTGTAATTTTTTTTATTAATTTGTAATTTTTTTTATTAATTTGTAATTTTTTTATTAATTATATCTCATTTTAATTTAAAAAGAAATGATGACTTGGAGTGAGTGGGTAATGGGACATTTCCACCAAAATGGTGGGGTGAGTGGTTGTGGTGGCGCCTACGTGGCGCATAGGTGGAGTGAGTGAGTAATGAGGCATACCCCATTGTCTAATGCTAATGGTATTATTTACTTTTAACATTAAAAATATTTTTTAAGTAAATTAAAAATCAAATATTTTTTTATCAAGAAACATACTTAAAAAAAGTTTCTTAAATATAAAAGTTTTCAAAAAATCAAAATTTCTTAAAGAAATGAAATATTTTAAATCAATATTTTTAGAATTTTCTTTCTCTAAAAAAAGTTTTCTCAAAATAAATTTGAAGAAAAAAACTAAAAAACATAGATTTTAAACAATATATTTTTTTATAAACAAATAACGTTTTTAACTTGAATTGTCTCAAAAATTAGTACTTTAAAAACAAAAGTTATAGAAATATTAGGAAAATATTATATTGTTGATCATTTATATTTAATAATATTTTCAAATTAGGTCATAATTAATAAAATTGAACCTACCTTCTTGATTTTGTTGGGAAAATTACATTTTTGATCCAAGTATATTTAATAATATTTTCAAATTAGGTCACTTAACTTTAATTGTTAAAAAAGACATACCTTAACTTCTTAATTTTGCAACAAATAATTTTTAACAAAAAAAATGAAATTTTTAACATCAATTAGCTTAATATTTATGTTGTTACAAATCACAAAAGTCGGGTACTAATTCTTTAGTTATTAATTTTTTTTTAATTATTATTTTATTACTTAAAGTACTTATTGATACATAATTTATTTATTTTATGTTAAAATATTGCTTTATAATTAGTAAATTTATATCACTAAGTATTTTATATTTTATACTAAATTTTTGTAATAGACGGGGTAATAGTCTACTTTTTATAAACTAACAAATTTACTCTTTTTATAAAATTCCCTGACTTGGCACTTCTATATATAAGATTCCTCTTTCGAAGCTATTGCAATTTCTTTTCTTAATCTAGTTAATATGTGTCGTAAAAGTTAATTGCCAATATGATATTAATCACTTAATTGTGGCATTTTCTTTTAAAATGAAAGATTCTATTCAATTTCAATTTAAAAAAAAATTATAATTTTTTATTATAAGGTTACAAATGTTATAATCAAAAAGAAATTTTGAAAAAAATATGTATATTACGAAGTTACGTATATGTAACTTAAAAAGTTTCGTATGTAACTTATGAAGTTAATTAATGTAGAGCCCACTTACATTAAAAAAATACATATTTGTATTTAATTTAATGTGGGCTCCAAAATAATAAGATGTAGTTATTCGCTTGATGCAATAAACATAAGTTAACAAAGGAACTACACCCTATATATATATATATATATATATATATATATATATATATATATATATAATGCAAAAATCAGATTTAATAAGAGAGTGACAAATGTCACACTCTAAAAAAATCATCTATTTTCCTAGTTTTAAATTAAAATTTCCCCCTTGATTTTTATACACTTATAATTTTTTTATACTGTGTTATTTTTTTATAAAAATTACACCATCAACTCGTTATATTTTTCTAGTTAATTCCATTATAGTAATGCAAAAAAATTTTTCAGACGTTCGTAATTACACTAACGTAAAAAACATAAGTATAATAATTTCCCTCATTTTCAAAAAGTTTCCGTCATAAATTTTTTTCCCTCGTCCTAAATATTTATATTACAAACTTAATTTTTATTATAAAAATTAGTTAATTAAATAAATATATATCAAATAAGATAGAAATTTAGATAATTGTAACGTAAAAAAAATAATAAGTTACAGCTCGTTACACCAGTGTAACGATCTGTATCTAATGTTACAGCTCGTTACATCAGTGTAATTAGGAACACTTTGAAAAAAATCAGCTTTTTACATCAGTGTAATTACGAACACTTGGATAAATTTAGCTCGTTACATCAGTGTGATTGCGAACACTTTGAAAAAATTCAGCTCGTTACATCGGTGTAATTACAAACACTTTGAAAAAGCTCGTTACATCAGTGTAATTTCGAAAACGTTAAAAAACTCTGGCAAAACTATACTTAAATTAAAAAATATGTGACAAATTTAATGGTGTATTTTTTTAAATAATAATGTATATAAAAGTTATGAAGGTTTAAAAAATTGGGGGTAAACTCTTATTTTTAAAATCAAATCAAGTACACCTAACAAATCTTCCAAATACCCTTCAACAAATTTCAACGACTCATTTACCTCATAATTAATATGGAAGTCAATTCCCAATTTGTCAATTTTGACCCAAAAAAAGACCAAAATGTCCAAATGGTTTCAATCTATTGGCTTAAACCATGGGCGGCCCGCCCGTATAGTAATTGGATTAAACCATAGTCGGCCGCCCGTATGGTTTCGATCTATTGGCTTAAATGCATGTACACTTAATTGAAACACACCAGATTTTATTAAAGTTGGCATATTATTTCTTATTTATCATCCATACGAATGAAGAATCATAACACGTGATACGATATCATGCAATCTCTCCACATCTTAAGGTTGAGTGGCCAACTCACTAATATCGAATGGACGTGCGTCCATTGGAGATGCCTTCTTGTAAGATCTTGTTGCAATGACTTTGTTTGCAACTTCTGTTGGATGCAAGCTGTCAAAAAATGCAGTCGAATCCCTGTTAGGACACGGGATTGAATCTCGATCACAAAGTCCGTCTGAATTTACTGGACAACAAGGAACATTTGACAACGATGGTTCTCCTGAAAACCATAAGAAAAATAACAGAAATAAAAAAATAATACATTGAATATTTGGTTACATAAAAACATAATTGAGTTTGTTACACTTCTTTACCTTCTTGAGGTGTAGAAATGCTTGTAATGTTGATGAAAGTGAATATTGCATTAGGCAAATCATTGTTGAGACCGTCGACAAGAGGCGGAAGTTGGTCGTTAAAAAGCTTGACTGCATTGTTAATTGGCTCGACACAAGGTGCTCCGTTAATGCCAAACCTTGCTATCTCAAAGGGGATGCACCCTAAAAAACTTAAACCAGATACCGCGATTTTCCTAGCTCCCAATTTGTATAGATACTGTCATATGAATAAACTTATATTTAAGGTAGGGTTTTTAGCTGACAAAATACCTTTAGCTGATCAAAAATATATATAAAAAAAAAGAAAAAGAAAAAAAGGATACCCTTAGTTGTTTAGAGTATTTGTCAAGGAGGGCTGTCGCAAATTCAGGAGGGGTGTATATGCGGCCATCAATGTAATCCTCGGGCATGAAGTAGTTGTTGATGTAATCGTTGCTACCAATTTTTATCAAGTAAATGCACTTATTTAGGTATTGATCTGTAGATGCTTTGTCGCCTCCTTGCAAGTGCCTAAGCCGTAAAACTATTATTTCGTGTTTGAGTAGTTGTCTTTCGAAGTCGATTCGATCACCCTGAGATAAAGATAAAACAAGACAAGCAAAATAAACGTTGGTTAAACTTATAATCTCGACACGGTAGAGAAATCAAGATGAACTTCGTATAACAAAACATATACATCCAGTGTAATCTCACGTTGTGGGGTAACTTCGTGCGTTTACTTGAATATAAATATAGAATGGTGTTCAGTTTTAAAACCATCTATACACACACACACACACACGTGTGGAATTAAGGTTAAATGGAAAACTTTTATTTTTTAGTAAACTTAGAAAATTAATCACAAATTTTATCAATCAATTTGTTATTAAAAGGTTAGAAATGTGAAAAAAAAGAAAAAAAATGTAACTCACGTTATTACACATATGTACATTCAATGAGTTAAATGTACGTAAATTAGAGTTGATAATTAACACTCAAATCAAAAAGAAATAAGTTGGTTTGGATAAACTATGTTGTATAATGGGTTGAAATAGATAACATTATAATATAAAATGAGTTGATATGTGTAACATTTAAAAACAGTACGAGTCAATATAGGTAACCTAAAAACTATCTGAATGAAATTGATTCAAATGTGATCGGTGTCGAAGTACCAACCAAAAATAAGAGTTTAAACTCAAGTCCTACAACCCAATTTAGTTAGGGAAGTCGGGTATCGATCCACGAAGAGTCAAATGGAAATCACTTTCAACACAAACTAATTAACTACTTGCAATAAAAATTAAACTTGAAATTGTTGATTTTAGGTTTGAATGACGAAACAATTAACTTGAACTAAAACAAACGACTTAAAATAAGAGATTTGTAAACAATAAAATGGAAAAGTGATCACTCCGGATTTCAGGTTAATTAAGTAATTAAAGATGCTTTGAATTGTCAATTGGAAACTACATAGACATAGCTTATGCTTGAATTGATCTATACCTAGTCTTTGGAAACCAATTAATGACCTTATTGACAACCGGTAACTAGACCGATGTTGTTGACTCGGTTGATTATTAATTTCACAAAACCAATGATTATAAAAGCTTTGAAACTCAATTTCATCAACCACCAATCCACTCAAAATATGAACGAATAAAAAGTAACCAAATTGAAATTGAACTTGCAAAGGAATAAAACAATAATTAGGGTTTCACAATCAAGCAATATTAGAGAAGTAATCAATGCAAAACTAATCTAATACCAATGTTTAACAATCCAAAATAAACATTAACTACTAAACCTAACCATCCATCCGGAGACGATCACGAGAAACTTAGCCGGACATAGCAACACTTGAATCTTCAAACTTTATGTAGAATTGCATGATGGAATCTTCAATTTGCTGTTCGGATTGATGAATCGGGGCTTTAGAACGCTCCAAAATACTCCAAAATCGCCCAAGAACTTGCCCCAAAGGTGTGATAGTCGACTAGGGTTGATTTGGGCCTTAAATACCCCAAAAAACGCTAATTTTGATGCTTTCCGTCGACCCCCCGCGTAAGTTACGCCCCCTAGGCGTAACTTACGCCTACATGCATGCACCTTACTCCTAGAATGCTCTGTTTTACGTTTCTAGTTACGGAATAGCTTCCCGGCGTAAGTTACGGCCCCTTAGACGTAACTTACGCCTACTTTGATATCACCATTAGCTTCGTCTTGTCGAGAAACACGATTTTCATATATTATACGTCCCGTAACTCTTCTCCTAGCCCAAGATATGCCTCTTCAAAGTTCTTGGCTTCCATTTCGCATACTCGGATGTTCGGATGTGCTCGGTTTTGCTCCTCTTTGCTCGGTTTCCTCCTAAAAACGCTTTCTTGCCTCATCCAACCTACAAACATACAAGGACAACCGGTAGCTTCTATTCCGAATAAATAAACAAGTCAACCCACATAAAAACATCTAATTAATCAAGTTAACATCACTTCCAAACCCATTGCATCACATCCCCACACTTATCTTTTTGCTTGTCCTCAAGCAAACTTTCTTGAACATTACTCACCTTCTCTACAACACACACATGCAATATCTACCAAGTTATAGATTAAATTTTCAAAACATACTCATCCCATAGACTGACACAATCGAGGTTGACATGCTGACAAACATATGATGCCATTTTAACCAAAAACAAGATATGCATAACTAAAAATACCTGCTTTAAAACTTTTACACATGTTGCATACCCCTCACAATGAATCACTCCTCTCGGTTTCTGAATACTAGCAAAGAATGTGCTAGGACTCTATCACTCCCAACCAGGTCTTGATCTTGTGAACATAGGCTTGTATGTCAATCACACCTCTACCACAAAGTTAAATAATGCACCAATCAAAGGTCTTTTTGGGTTTTTTTTGGCTTTGGTTGGGGGAAGGGTATAGGCTATTTGGTGGGTGATAAGATGAAAAAATCCAACTAAAACACTTAAACCAATGACATCGTATTACCATGATCCATTGTCTTTATTTTCTCCAAGAATTTTATTTTTATATATATTTTTTTTTCGTTTCTGTTTTTTTTTTTTTTCATAGTTGGATCCTCATCACATTTTTCATAAGATTTGCTTTCATGCTCGGCTATCGGGCTTAACAAACAAAAGGGACTTTTTGTAAACAACACAGCTCAAAAATGGCTAACTAAGGGAGTTGAACATGTTCATAACGGGTTAACAAAAGGGAATTTGGTGTAATCCTAATGCCTTCTCATTTTAGTGCACTTATTCACTTAAGGTTTTAGCATGTATCAAAACACACAAGTTCTATCACAATCCCCAACTACCGGTCACTCTCAACAAATGAAATTCAACTCACAAATATTACACTCTAAGGCTCAAAATCTCACACATATATGGAGGAATACGGTTACCGACATGCAACATATGCAATTACCTCAAAACATAATATCCTTAATTAGGCAATCCTTTAAATTTTTCCAAAAACCATTTGTCAGCAAAACTCTCATGAAACTTAAAGGAACAAGCATGCTTAAAACCCTTTATCCTTTCCTTGTTAGATATCCATTAGTGTCTTGCAAATCGCGTGTTTATGCTCGATCCGGTTCGCTTACAAGGACATTTTTGAAAAAGTTTCAAGATTTTCAAGACATGTGATATGTGACACCTTTTCTTTCAACCATTCCCCTCCCCACACTACAGTCACATTGTCCTCAATGTTTGATAGTATGCAATTCACCCAACAATGTATGGATGTCCAACAAGTGCTTTCGTGACCTTCCCAAATTAAAACTACTTAACTTTAAACTAAAAAAAAACACAACAAGAATAAAACAAAACCAAATAAAAGTACAAAACACAAATTGTTTCCAAGCTCCACCCACCACCCAAAGTTATAAACCCAATGAATTCATAAATCACAAATGAGTAAAGCACATGGACCTGAATAATCAGTGAGTGCTTAATAATATCGCGGGTGTGGTGGTCCGAAGATGGAGTCCATCATAGACTGCATGTCTCCAAAACTGAAGGAGGAGGATGATCCTTCGGTGCCTTGCTGCTGTTGCTGATTCTGGTAGGGGTCCAACCACTCTGAATGATGCACCTGAGGCTGTGGGTACCGAACCGACCCATCATATGGGTCCAATGAAGTGTAATCAATCACCGGTGGATGCCTCACCACCGGTTCCCCAGAATGCCACTGATCATGCATGCGTCGCATCTGTGCGTCCTCAAATCTGTGATTGATCTCTCTCTGAAAATTATACGCATGAAGTCGGTTCCATTGTTCATTCCTCTCATACAACCTTTGTGCCTCTCTTCGCCTTAACTCTCCACTCCTCGTGCCTTGATCAAAGGCTGCTCTTGCGTGCAATGGCCACTCTTGCCATGCTATCGGTCGGGCTCTTTGAATGATTTGTTCTAGCTCCACGTCATTGATACCCCATGTGGTATCCCTCTGATCTAATCTCGCCACCCCCCCTGCTCGACCCTTCTCCTCTTCTTCTTCCTATCATGCTTGCGATGGGTTGGTCATCCCCATCACCATCACCATCATCCTCTTCTGTCGCCATATGAACATCAGCCAAAACTGCTTCCCCATCAAATGTGTCATGTTCCCCAGGTTGGAGAGGCCTAGCATTGATCTTTAGTACATCCCATACTCTCCCAGTGGCCATGTCTTTCAACCGATGATACCTTTCAGATGACTTGTACTCCCATGCTTGAGTATTCAAAGTAGTCAACCTAAGCGGTGTGTGGTGCTTTCTCATGTAGTCGTGGTTATCATCATCTATCAACCCATGCCATCTTATCAAAGCTTGAATCAACTTACAGTGAGGAATCATCTTCTTGTCTTTGTTGTTCCTCGCTTCCCAAATGTTCAACATGGCCAAATACCGAAATGATATCTTCGGTTTCCCAGTCATTAACGCATAAAGAACCGGCACCTCCGGGTGTCTCACCATTGTCTTATCACTCCTGTGTGGGACCACATTTGAATGCATGATTACCAGTAAAAGTTTAGCTTCAATCTTCAAATTGTTCCTCCTCATTGTAGTCTCCTTTCCGGGCTGAAAGATAGTTTCTAGCATTGTAGACCAAGTGGGGTGCAAAGCCGGTTTAGCTTGCTGATCATCTACGGATGGATAAACATACTGATTACTGGGCTTGGAGTCAAACCGAGCAACGTGACTCAGAGTCTCTCGTGACATCACGACTTGTACTCCCTCAATCGTTCCAATCAGTCTAAGTGTGCTTGGGGATCGATTACCCCAGTCAATAGTGAGGGATCCTACCCATTCTTCAATCAACTTCAAGTAAAGCCTTTCCACATTCATTTCTTCGAAATTAATGACCGCTCCCCATCCTAGATCATCAAAGAACTTAACCAATCCAAACGGTGTAAAATGATCCCGATCTAATATCCGTTCACACACAAACCCTTCACTATAAGTTTTCAACTCCTTCATCTTGTCTTGAAATAGTTCCAATTGCCACTCGGGGTCCATTCCATCCAATGGACCTCCACCCCAAATGGGTTTCGGTCCTCTTTGATCCTCCTCTTCATCTGAGTTATCTATTCTTCTCCTTTGTGCAGGAGGTTGATTTGGTTGCCTTGATGAGGAGGCTTCGGCTTTTCCTTTGCCTTTCCCGGTTGGTTGCTTCGTTCGCACCATCTACACAACAACAAACAAGCAAACATAACAAGTTAGTGCATGTAAGTGTAGTGACCAACATATCCCCACACTTGTTCAAAGCTAAGGCTATTTTACATGTGAGATTGGTTTTATATTGGGCCTTTAATTCAAAACATATAACTTTCAAGTCTATTGTGAATAAACTAAAATCCCCATCATCATGAATTTCACAAGCAATTTATCAACCGTTAATTTCCCATGGACACTAAGAGTTTGTTCACCCCATCCTCCATAATCATTCTACTCATGTTATTGACTCATTTCAACAGCCTTTGCCTTACTTGACCAATGCCATTAGTTACCCATTGTACCCCATGGTCATTTAGCATATTTTCACCCATTACAATAGCCATTTTTGTGTATTGTGCTACTCACGTTCCCAAACCTATAGCTTTAATACAACAATGTGGAACATGTTGGTTGTACTCACTACTTTACCAATGTCATTCAATGGACTCAAGCCTCCCTTAACTAAACAATTCATGTTAACTTTGAAGCATTCATAATCCTCACTCAAATAAATGTGAAACACGTACCTTTAGAGCTTAATGAGTGAGAGATGTGTTAGAATTGAATGATTAAGTCAAAAACCCAAAACACGAACTAGGGCTCGTAACTACAGCAGCTATTATCTCTCTAACGAACGCGAGCTAGGCAAAACGGACACCGGGGTTTTGATCCTCGTCGAAAAATACCCAAAATGCACTACTTACTTGCTTGATTTGGTGAAGGATTGAGAGAGTTAGGGTTTATGGTGGGTTATGAGAAGGTTGGGGGAAGATGACAATGGTGGGTGAAAGAGACAAAGAGAAAATGGGATCCCGGTTGGTAGACTTGAAGGATGGGTCCCGATTCTCATGTTTTGTGGTGGTAGGATCGGGTTTTTGCTGTTTTAAACGGGTATGGATCGGATTTTTACAAGAAATAAAACTAACAGTGGGTTGTGCAGGGGCCGGCGTAAGTTACGCCTCTTTGGGCCGTAGCTTACGCCTAAGGTGATTAAGCCGTAAAGTAGCCGTAAACAAGAGGATCCCAACCGTAGCCTTTTTCAGCCGAGCCGTAAGTTACGCCGAGGGGCACCATAAGTTACGGCCAACGCAACTTTTTTTTTTTTTTTTTTTTGAAATAACATATGACTAAACTATTGTTTAAAAACCAACTAATTATTAATTTGAAATAAAATCGAAAACCAACTAAGTTATTAAAGTATTAACTTTTAACAACTTGTCAACAAACCAAACTAGCAAAACCCTATTAAAACAAAACAATTAAAATGACTAATAATAATAAAAATATACTTAAAAACTATTAAAAAGCTAAAAATAAAATATAATAGAAATAAAAAAACAAGAAAAAAAAAACCAAAGCTATCCTAACCTACTAATGTAAAAACAAAAATTAAAACCAAAATAAAGTGAAACTAACAAATTATCAACCCTATGCTTAACCCCTTTATCACCATTAAAAAAAAAATGTTTGACGACATTACCAAACCCCTTCACAAACGACGTGTTGACCCCAACACGTTCACACTTAAGCACACTTCTACGAAAACAACCAGGACATCCATTGTTGAAAGCGATTTGTGATTAGACTAACTTAACCCAAAAGAACAATAAAGAAATAAATGAAAGGAAAAGAAACAATAAAAAAAATAAATAAAAAATTATAACAAATAAAACGAAAACAAAAATCCCAACGAAACGAAACTACGATGAAAATCAAGCAAAGGTGTACAAAATATACAACTCGGAATTTCTCCCGAGGTTACCTGAACCTCAGACGTCCACATAATCGGGTGAGCTCATGACAAAGCTCACCGATTCCTTTGATGCACCTTGAAAATCCGTTGCTTCCAAATATGGCTTCAACCGATGACCATTAACGACTTGTCTTATATGATCGTCAAAATCTTCGATCTCGATATCGCCATAATTACCGATACGCACAATAGAGTACGGTCCCATCCATTTGCTTTTAAGCTTGCCCGGAAACAACTTCAACCGCGAGTTATATAACCAAACCTTCTGCCCGACCTCAAACTTTTGCAACCTCAGTTTTGCATCATGAACTTTCTTGAATTTGTCTTTGTATGCAGATGCACATTCGTACGCCTCGTCTCGCAGTTCCTCCAACTCACACAGATCCAATTTCCTTTGTTTACCTGCAGTATCAAAATCAAGATTAACTTCTTTGACAGCCCATAAAGCTCGATGAGCTAACTCGACCGGTAAGTGACAAGCCTTCCCATAAACCAATTGATATGGGGTAGTGCCAATAGGTGTTTTGAAGGCGGTTCGATATGCCCACAAGGCATCATTGAGTTTGTTAGACCAATCCTTGCGGTCAGGCCGAACCGTCTTTTGCAAGATCTCTTTTATCTGCCTATTGGACACTTCAACTTGCCCACTCGTTTGTGGGTGGTACGGTGTTGCAATTCGGTGGTTAACTCCATACCGTTGGAGCAATTTTGAAAAATGACTGTTTTTGAAATGAGTACCCCCATCACTTATGATCACACGAGGGACTCCGAACCTTGTAAAAATGTTTGTTTGCACAAACTTGCATACAACGGAGTGATCATTAGTCTTAGTGGCGATTGCTTCAATCCACTTTGACACGTAATCGACCGCCACCAAGATGTAATAGTTACCACACGAATTCGGAAACGGGCCCATGAAATCGATTCCCCATACATCGAAAATGTTAACAATTAAAATTGGTTGTAAGGGCATCTCATTCCTCTTTGAGATGCTGCCTAATTGTTGGCATCTATTACAACGCTTAGCAAATTCAGCAGCATCTATAAAGATGGTTGGCCAAAAGAAACCACTAGTTAAAATTTTGTGCCCTGTTTTGTGTCCACTAAAATGGCCACCACATGCAAAGGAATGCACGTGCTCCAACAAGCTTGGAATTTCCTCATCGGGCACACATCTTCTAATCACTTGATCCGCTCCCACTTTAAACAAGTCCGGCTCATCCCAAATGTATTGCTTGACTTTTGAAAAGAACTGTAGTCGCTTCTTCTTCACCCAATGCTCCGGCACTTGATCTGTCACTTTATAATTCACAATGTTAGCATACCAAGGCAAAGTAGAAATGGACATAATATGCTCATATGGGAATGTGTCATTGATTGCGAGTGAGGTGTCATTCTTCTTAGGTGGTAACCGAGATAAGTGGTCCGCCACCACGTTCTCACATCCTTTCTTGTCTCTGATCTCCAAGTTGAATTCTTGTAGCAAAAGGATCCAGCGAATCAACCTTGGCTTCGCATCCTTCTTTTCCATCAAATACCTGACAGCACTATGATCAGAATAGATAATAACTTTACTTCCACAAATATATGATCTAAACTTATCCAAAGCAAAGACTACTGCAAGCAACTCTTTTTCTGTAGTTGTGTAATTTAATTGTGCATCAGAAAGAGTTTTTCTTGCGTAGTAGATCACCACGGGTTTCTTGTCAACCCGTTGTCCCAACACAGCCCCAACTGCATAGTCACTTGCATCACACATGATCTCAAAAGGAAGAGACCAATCTGGTGATTGCAAGATTGGGGCTGCCACAAGTTGTTCCTTAAGCAAGTTAGACGATTTCAAACATTCATCATCAAATTCAAAAGGGACATCTTTTAAAAGCAAGTTACACAAAGGTTTTGTTATGACACTAAAGCCTTTTATGAACCTTCTATAAAACCCGGCATGTCCTAGAAACGAACGAATGCCCTTAACATTTGTGGGAGGTGGCAATGTAGAAATAACATTTATTTTTGCCCGATCCACCTCCATTCCTCTTTCAGAAATCACATGACCCAAAACCACCCCTTCACGAACCATGAAATGACTCTTTTCCCAACTTAAGACCAAATTAGTTTCCACACATCTTTTCAAAACTTTGGTTAGTTGATTAAGACATTTGTCAAAGGATGAACCAAATATTGAAAAGTCATCCATGAAGATTTCCAAAGACTCCCCCACCATATCTGAAAAGATACTCATCATACACCTTTGAAAGGTGGCGGGGGCATTGCACAAACCAAATGGCATTCGCCTAAATGCGAAGGTGCCATAAGGACAAGTGAATGTTGTCTTATGTTGATCATCTGGATGGATAGCAATTTGATTATAACCAGAATAACCATCAAGAAAACAAAAGAATTTCTGACCTGATAAGCGCTCAATAATTTGGTCAATGAACGGTAAAGGAAAGTGATCCTTAGATGTGGCGGCATTCAATTTCCTATAATCAATGCACACACGCCACCCGGTTACCGGTCGGGTCGCGATTTGCTCGCCATCGTCCCCTCGTACTACCTGAATACCTGATTTCTTTGGAACCGTCTGAGTGGGACTCACCCAAGTACTATCAGAAATAGGAAAGATAATACCTGCATCTAGCCACTTGAGTACCTCTTTCTTTACCACTTCTCTCATGTTCGGGTTGAGCCGCCTTTGAGTGTCTCGGAATGGCTTCGCCTCCGGCTCAGTGATGATCTTGTGCATGACAATTGATGGACTTATACCTTTCAAATCTGCTATTGTCCACCCAATTGCTGATTTGTAAGTGGATAGCACATCAATAAGTGATCTTTCATGTTCCTCAGTCAGATCAGAAGCAATGATGACCGGTAATGTTTTGTTGCTTCCCAGAAACACATACTTGAGATGTGTTGGCAACTCTTTCAACTCTAGCTCTGGTGGTTCTTCCAATGAGGGTTTAAGCTCCTTATTCCAAGAATCTGGAATCTTCTCTTGATGACATGACCATGGTGGTCTACCCTCCTGTGTAGCTTTCACTTCTACATCCTTTTCAGCATCCCTCAATTCTTGAATGTGTTCATTCTCCAACCTGTCAAACACAGAAAATACCTCAACTGTGTTGTCCTTGCTCACTACAGGATCATAGCAAGGAACACAGCTGTCAATAATATCTGCCATAAAACATGTGTCATGAGTAGCAAAGTTAGTAACAGGAGAAAACATATTCATACGCAACTTTCGGTTCCCAAATGTCATGTCAACTGTGCCATCAACACAATTGATTTGGGCATGAGCAGTGGCCAAAAATGGCCTTCCTAATATGACATTTGGTTGCCTACCCTGTATACCTGACACATAATCCAACACCAAGAAATCTACCGGGTAGTAGAAATCTTCCACCTTAACGATCACATCTGTTAACACCCCCTAGGAAGTTTAGGAGTTAAGTCAGCTAAAACCACTGTGGTGTCAGCTTTCTGAAGTGGACCAAAGTCAAATTGGTCATAAAGACTTCCTGGGAGGATGCTAATACTAGCACCAAGATCCAACAACGCCCTTTCACTTGTAAAATCACCAATTTGAATAGAAATTAAAGGCGTTCCTGGATCTTCCAACTTAGGTGGAAGAGCACCCGACAAAATAGCACTAACTTGCACATTCACATCAAGCTTTTTGGGCAACTTAGGTTGCCTTTTCTGTGTGCAAATATCTTTCAAGTACTTAGCATAGGCAGGCACCTGTTTGATTGCATCTAACAAAAGGAGATTGATTTTAACTTGTTTGAAAACTTCCCACATTTCATCTTGTTGTGGGCCCCGTTTTGTTTTATTAGAAAGATCTGGTTTTATCAAGGCAGCCGGAAAAGGAGCTTCCTTGGTTGTTTTATTTGAAACACATTCGGGTTTAGTTACCGGTTTAGATGCAATAGGTGTCTCCTCACTATCACTTTCCTCATCCTCATCAACATCTTCCACCACACCTTCTATGAAGGTTGGTGGAACATCAACTTTATTATCATAAACCTTACCATTTCTAATTGTAGTTACCTGTTTTACCTGAGCATGCTTAGAAGAAGATCCTTGATGAGCGGGGTTTACCTTTGTGTCACTTGGCAATGTTCCAGGATTCCTCTTTGCCAAATCTTCAGCCATTTGCCCCACTTGCTTGTTCAGTGCATTGAAGGCTTTGTCCCTCATCTCGTTCTCCTTTTTCATTTCCTTCAACATCTCGAATATCTCATCAATCTTTGAAGCTTCAGAAGTAGATGTTGAACCGCCTTGTTGATTTGCTTGTTGAGAAGGTGGTTGCCCATAGTTTCCTTGAAACCCTTGGTTTTGATTCCCTTGGTATTGCCTTTGGTAACCCCCTTGATTGTACCCTTGTTGGCGGTTGAACTGCTGCTGATTTCCCTGATTATTGGGTGCTTGAAAATTGGGGTTCATTTGATTGGAAGTGTTTCCATACCTGAAGTTCGGATGGTTACGCAACCCCGGATGATAAGTGTTGGAATTCATGTCTCCATACACTTGGTTTACTTCTTCTGTTGGACCAAACTGAGCTGAGCATTGACTTGCTTTATGTCCAATCTCTCCACATCCACCACATACACTAAAGACATTTTCAGCTTTAGTGTTATCTTTCCCCAATCCAGCAAGTTTGGCCATCTTTTGTGCTACGACCTCCAATTGCTCTTCATTTAATTGCGTAGCTGCACCATTAACGGTTTCATGCTTTGACCGTTTGTTAGATTGCTCTAACCTCTTTGAAGTGGTGCTCATCCGCTCAAGCATATCCCAATCAACTTGTACATGATTGTACAAGAAAGTCCCATTGCTTTGGGAGTTGATGTCCCTTATATCCTCCGATGACATCCCATCATAAAACGCTACCAATAACTCCCACATGTTGATCCCATGATGTGGGCATTTCCTCAACATGTCTTTGAATCGGGTGAAGGCCTCATGGAATAATTCTCCTCCTTTCTGTTTGAAATTTCTAATGGCAGCTCGAGCCTCTGTTGTCTTTTTCATTGTATAGAACTCAATTAGAAACTGTTGCTGCATTTCTTCCCAAGTAAAAATACTTGCTGCTGGTAGTGTAGAAAACCACTCCTTAGCTCTATCTTTCAAAGTAAACGGGAAGAGAATCAACTTAACTTCATCGGCTGAAAATCCTTGGCCACCTGTGACTTGACAGAATTGCTCGAATTCTTGCAAGTGTTGATATGGTTCCTCAGTGGCTCTTCCATGGAATGTGGGCACGGATGTCAATACAGCCGGTCTCACCTCAAATGATCTACCATGCCTAACGGGTGTGACCACCGGTGAGGAATTAGTAGTCAAAGCAGGTCGGAAGTGAGTAGTGGCACCTTGTGCATATGCCATACCTTGATTGTAATTCATGGGCACTCCCATGTTTGGAGGAGGCATAGGGATTCCAGGCCCATAGTTTTGATTATGCGGTCTTGGTGGCCTGTTAAATCCTTGTTGTGGCGGATACCCATACTGTGGTTGCTGATGATGAAAACCGTAACCCCCTTGATTCAATGGTTGTGGATTTGGTTGTGGGTAAGGGTTTTGCATTTGTGGTTGTGGTTGTGGTGGTGGATACCCGTAAGGGTCATCATAAGCAGCATTGACGTTCTGTAAGTAGTAATCACCACCATTCAAACCGTCATCCCAGTTATGGATGTTATTCTCATCACTCCCAATAGTACCATGATGACTTCCTCCTCTAAAAGTATGTCTCTCCTCCGTAGTGTTGGTATGGTGGTCATCATTAGGAGGATGGTTAGGGGGAGGATTATGTTGAAATTGGGGTTGAGCAAGTGGTGGTGGTGGAGGATTTGGGTTACCTTGCGGATTCTCAAAATCCTCAAATCTCTGTGGTACAGGTGGGAACTCCATTGTTAGTTGTTGTTGAATGCTTGGGGATGCAAGCTCTGTCCGGTGGAGTACTCGATTCCTACGAGCGGTGCGTTCAATTTCTGGATCAAAATTCAAAGGTGAAGATCTCCCAGAATATCTAGTATGCATGCAAACCTGAATTTACCTGCGCACTAACACAACCCGTGTAAATCTGAAAAACAAAACAAAAGAACGAAATTGAAAGTAATTTGCGCACGACTCCCCGGCAACGGCGCCAAAATTTGATCGGTGTCGAAGTACCAACCAAAAATAAGAGTTTAAACTCAAGTCCTACAACCCAATTTAGTTAGGGAAGTCGGGTATCGATCCACGAAGAGTCAAATGGAAATCACTTTCAACACAAACTAATTAACTACTTGCAATGAAAATTAAACTTGAAATTGTTGATTTTAGGTTTGAATGACGAAACAATTAACTTGAACTAAAACAAACGACTTAAAATAAGAGATTTGTAAACAATAAAATGGAAAAGTGATCACTCCGGATTTCAGGTTAATTAAGTAATTAAAGATGCTTTGAATTGTCAATTGGAAACTACATAGACATAGCTTATGCTTGAATTGATCTATACCTAGTCTTTGGAAACCAATTAATGACCTTATTGACAACCGGTAAATAGACCGATGTTGTTGACTCGGTTGATTATTAATTTCACAAAACCAATGATTATAAAAGCTTTGAAACTCAATTTCATCAACTACCAATCCACTCAAAATATGAACGAATAAAAAGTAACCAAATTGAACTTGAACTTGCAAAGGAATAAAACAATAATTAGGGTTTCACATTCAAGCAATATTAGAGAAGTAATCGATGCAAAACTAATCTAATACCAATGTTTAACAATCCAAAATAAACATTAACTACTAAACCTAACCATCCATCCGGAGACGATCACGAGAAACTTAGCCGGACATAGCAACACTTGAATCTTCAAACTTTATGTAGAATTGCATGATGGAATCTTCAATTTGCTGTTCAGATTGATGAATCGGGGCTTTAGAACGCTCCAAAATACTCCAAAATCGCCCAAGAACTTGCCCCAAAGGTGTGATAATCGACTAGGGTTGATTTGGGCCTTAAATACCCCAAAAAACGCTAATTTTGATGCTTTCCGTCGACCCCCGGCGTAAGTTACGCCCCCCTAGGCGTAACTTACGCCTACATGCATGCACCTTACTCCTAGAATGCTCTGTTTTACGTTTCTAGTTACGGAATAGCTCCCCGGCGTAAGTTACGGCCCCTTAGGCGTAACTTACGCCTACTCTGATATCACCATTAGCTTCGTCTCGTCGAGAAACACGATTTTCATATATTATACGTCCCGTAACTCTTCTCCTAGCCCAAGATATGCCTCTTCAAAGTTCTTGGCTTCCATTTCGCATACTCGGATGTTCGGATGTGCTCGGTTTTGCTCTTCTTTGCTCGGTTTCCTCCTAAAAACGCTTTCTTGCCTCATCCAACCTACAAACATACAAGGACAACCGGTAGCTTCTATTCCGAATAAATAAACAAGTCAACCCACATAAAAACATCTAATTAATCAAGTTAACATCACTTCCAAACCCATTGCATCAAAATGTTTAATAATGATTACGTTACCCAACCCGACCATTTTTCTAGGCAAAAATTATAACTTTATAAGCTACGTACGAACTTTCGTAAGTTATATATACATGAATTCTTTAGCTATATATATATATATCTTTATTTAATTTGTTTTTTTTGCTTATAATATGTATAATTAAAATTCATGAATTTTTTTTGATATATTTTGTAACCTAATATATTAAACATGAATCGAAAAATTAATATAATGTGGGTTTCAATTGATGGATCAGAAGTTGTGCATACCAGTTTCCTTCCTGTATCCTCTAGTATGCCAGCACCACCGCTACCGTAGTTTACACCACGGAGGATCTGTTCGTCGGTTGCGGTAGCATAAGGTGGAATGAAATCAGGAAAACCAAGTAACCGTCCTGAAATTAAGTATATAACAAATTATATATTTTCTTGGCTGCTTTCATTATATAAATCATCATGTATCCTTTTCTTTTACGTATAAAACATGTCCAAATGTATACACTACATGAATAATGGTCTATCCCGACTAAATCAATACCGACAACAAAATTAAGTCGTCGGGAAATACTTGCTTATGCCGACGACTTATCAACTGTGACACCCGGCAATTTCAGGATACTTTGATAACTGTGTACGAGGAGTTACGTCAGCAATGAATTGAGCACAGTTGATCGTGTTTAGAATCCACGTGGAGTTGACAACCGAAATTAATATGGGATGATAGTATGCGTAAAATGATGAACGTGGGCGAAAACGGTGCGCGAAACGGAGTTACGGATTGTCCGGAATCGCGAAAAGAAGATTTCGTCGAAAAACGGGTGAAATTACCCTGAGGCGGTACGCCTCAGGTCATGCAATGGACCTAGGCGATGCGCGCGGGGTCAAAAGCTTCTGGAAGGCCGGTGGAGGCCGCGCGGTACGCCTAGGTTGGCTGCGAGTCTCCAGGCGATGCGCCTGGGGTGATTTTGTCGGCCAACTTGTTAAAATATCCACTTTTTCATTCTTATCTCATTTCTATCCTCTATTTCGACGAACCAGCCATCTATCCACGAAAAATCTTCATCAAACTTCCATTTTTAAGGCCTCACGACGTTTAGATCGTATCCAGAAGCGTTAAAACAAGTTCTGATCATCTTTCTATCCGCAGAACTTCTCCAGATTAGGTAATGGTTCATTTTAAACCTTCTGGTTTGATTATGAATGATTAAATCTTAGTTTTGAACGATATAGTTAGGATTGTTGATTATTGCCTAGATGATGGCTAGGATTGTTTTTGAATGACAAACTCGAACTTTTAAAGGGTAAATCCTTGTTTTGAGCCGTTGTAATGCCCGGTTTACATGGGATCATAATAATGGTTATAATGGTTTAAACCATTTGATTATGACAATGTAAATGATTAATCCTTGACATGCAAACACTCGGTTAGGCACACCGACACTTGGAGTTGTATGGGATACAACACACCACAAAACACATATTCACACCTATATGGTTATAGGTGCCTACTAGCAGGATTGCTAGCATTCGCCGACGCGAACACACAAACACATACTCACATCTATATGGTTATAGGTGCCTACTAGCGGGATTGCTAGCATTCGCAGACGCGAACACACAAACACACCGGAACTGCTAATCAGGTGAGTTCACGGCCCCTTTTTACTTTTTCTACCTTTGGGGGAGAAAACATTGCATGATAAACTGTTTTTGGAAAACAACTCATTTCATTTATGTATGGACATGCTTTATCACTATATGTATATGTGTGGACCACATCACAACTAAAAGTCCTCGCGATACTCCACGGACCGTTAGTAGCGCGTAGCGCCTAGCGTGGTAATCTTGAATAGTACTATTTGGGCCTGACAAGCCCCACCCATCGCGCCTGGGAGGCTAACCCGACTTGAGGTCGGAATGGGTGCAATATTGACCAACACTTTGCCATTGTCTTGTGATGGACATGGCGGGAGGCACAACTGTCAGCTTCGGTACGACCCCGCGTATAATATAATTGTATTGACTAGCTATCAATCGATACTGCATTGTAATGATACATAGATAACAACTCTTACTGTAAACATTGGATATTTATTGCTTATGATAAACCTGTGCTCTCACCAACCTTTGTGTTGACCCTTTTACTCGCATGTTTTCTCAGGTAACTAAGACACGCTCACAAGGATTAGGATGCTAGGCTGGAGTCGCATGCATCTGCTTAAATGTCTTAGTATATTTTGAGAACATATATCTATTTGACATGTTATGTAATATTAAACACCTTTTAACGTTTACGCAAACTGAAATCTTATGTGTTGTTTTGAAAACCGTTTTATGAATGCTTCCGCTGATCATGAATTTTAAATCTGTTTTGGATAACTTATACTTTACTTCCGCAACTCTGATATTACTAAACTGTTTTATCCAAATTCTTGGATGTACGTACATAACCAGACATATAGGTCTCGCATGTTGTGTGACCGGAGACTGCGATCCTGACAATCTGCCGACGCTCGCGCCCCGGAAAGGGACGGGAGTTCTTGGGGTGCGACAGATTGGTATCAGAGCCTCCGGTTATCGCGAATTAGGTTTGCATTTAGTGAACTTAGTCTATAACCACTAGTCTCCACACTACACTTAGTGCTTAGTATTGTGATACTTGCACACATGTCACATCTTGTATGCATTACGCTCATCATCACATGTGACTAGTCATTACGGGGAGAGTCGATAGCTTTACATATTCTTAACAGTACCTATCGCACACACTACATTAGTCATTGGACAAACACTAACACTTATTCTTGCTATGAAGATCATGGCTGGAAGACGTGGAGGACGCAGGAATGCAGGTGGACGTGGAAACATCAACCTAACGCAAGCTGAGCTGAACGCACTCATTAACGAGCGAGTTGAGGAGGTACTTGCTGCACGGGAAGCTGCCCGTAATCAAAATCCACTGAACCAAGGTGATGAATCGGTTCATATTCATCTTGCATCACAATCACTCGTTTCCAATTCAACACGTTTGCCCGATACCTAATTCAACTTTATTCTCTGCATATCACAGGAGCAAATCCTAACCCTCTTCTCTGCACGTTCAAGATGTTTCTGGACTGCAAACCTCACTCATTCAGCGGCACTGAGGGAGCCGTTGGGTTATTGCGTTGGATTGAAAAGGCGGAATCAGCCTTTGCCATGAGTAACTGCAGGAATGATGACAGGGTCAAATTCGCTGCAGGGACATTTGAGGGAGCTGCCCTCACATGGTGGAATACTAATGTGCAAAACTTAGGGCTTGATGCAGCCAACGCCCTACCTTGGGATGACTTTAAGAGGATGCTGAACCGTGAATACTGTCCTCGCGGTGAAGTGCAGAAACTGGAAACGGAATTCTGGACCCATAAGATGATTGGTTCCGAGGTCGAGGCATATACCGCTCGATCGTATGAGCTGGCACACCTGTGCTCGGAAATGGCAACCCCACCCTTCAAACATATAGAGAAGTATATTGATGGATTGCCATCTCAAATCCAAGGAATGGTACTCTCTGCTGACCCCATTACCATGCAACAAGCCGTGCGATTAACCCATAAGCTCACTGACTCGGCAGTTGCACAGGGACTCTTACCACCTCGTGGGGCTGTAACCACAACCAATGACAAGGGTAAACGCAAATGGGATGACACCCTGAGCAAGACTTCCACTCTCCAACCACCACCACAACAACGTAAGCTTGGTTCGTCTCAGGCATACGCACCACCCATCCCAACCAACCAAAACCCCGGAACCTATGCAGGCAAACACCCCAAGTGCAACAAATGCAACTTACACCATGTTTTGGGGCAGTGTGGCTCTATCCGATGTCAACGGTGTGGCAAAGGTGGACACCTTGCCAAAGACTGCAGGGGTGAACTACTTGTAAAGACCTCACAGCCACAACAGCAACAACAATTTGAAGCACCGAAGGGCTGCTTCGAATGTGGGAAACCAGGGCACTTCAAGAGGGACTGCCCACAGCTGAAAAATAACAACAATAACGGGAACAACAACGGTCCGAAGGGACGAGCCTTCGTGATCGGGGCAAAGGAGGCCAGAAAAGATCCCAACCTTGCAACTGGTACGTATCTATTAAACGATAATTATGCATCTGTGTTGTTTGATACTGGGGCTGAGAAAAGTTTTATATCTAAGGATTGTAGTGAGATACTTGCCATTACCCCGACACCCTTAGATATTGAATACACAGTAGAGCTAGCTGATGGTAAATTAATTGTGACTAAGCATATTCTGAAAGAATGCACATTAGAGCTAGCAGGCCATAAATATAAGATTGACCTCATGCCGGCTACACTAGGCAGTTTTGATGTCGTAGTGGGCATGGATTGGTTGTCTGAAAACCAGGCTGAAATCATTTGCCACGACAAGGTTGTGCGCATACCTCTCCCTGGTGGAGAAACTCTAAATATCAAGGGTGAAAGGAGTGACACTCCTCTGAACATTATCTCGTGCATGAAAGCTCACAAATGCTTACGAAAGGGATACACAGCCATTCTGGCATTTATCACCGACAAGACTGAAGAGGAGAAGAGAATCGAAGATATCCCAGTCGTATGCAATTATTCCGACGTATTCCCTGAGGATCTACCAGGACTACCACCACCTCGGCAAGTGGAGTTTCGCATAGATCTTGTGCCGGGAGCAGCGCCTATTGCACGAGCACCATATCGACTTGCACCTTCAGAGATGCAGGAACTGGCCAATCAACTGCAAGAATTGTTGGACAAAGGTTTCATTAGACCAAGCTTCTCACCCTGGGGAGCTCCGGTCCTATTCGTGAAGAAGAAGGATGGCACGCTCCGCATGTGTATTGATTACCGTGAGTTGAACAAAATGACAATCAAGAACCGTTACCCCTTACCTCTCATTGATGATTTGTTCGATCAACTGCAAGGATTGAGTTATTATTCTAAGATCGATTTGTGATCTGGATACCATCAGTTGAGGGTTCAGGAGGAAGATATACCCAAGACTGCTTTTCGCACTCGGTATGGCCATTATGAGTTTCTGGTTATGCCGTTTGGGCTGACAAACGCACCCGCAGTATTTATGGATCTCATGAATAGAGTGTGCAAACCATACCTCGACAAGTTCATCATTGTCTTTATTGATGATATCCTCATTTACTTGAAAACTCAGGAGGAACACAGAGAGCATCTTCAATTGGCTCTTGAACTGCTACGGGAAGAGAAGCTGTACGCTAAACTCTCAAAGTGCGACTTCTGGGTTCGAGAAGTACAATTTTTGGGACATGTTGTTAATGAACAAGGGATTCATGTGGATAAATCTAAGATAGAGGCGATCAAGAACTGGGAAGCACCAAAGACCCCGACTGAGGTGCGACAATTCCTAGGATTGGCCGGCTATTATCGACGATTTATTGAAGGATTTTCAAAGATAGCTCAACCCCTTACAACCTTAACCCATAAGGACAAGAAGTATCTCTGGTCTGACAAACAAGAAGCAGCATTCCAACTTCTCAAGCAGAAGCTCTGTAGTGCACCTATCCTATCCCTTCCCGATGGAACGGATGACTTTGTAGTATATTGCGATGCCTCGATAAAAGGACTCGGCTGTGTGCTGATGCAGCGAGAGAAGGTGATCGCATATGCTTCTCGACAACTGAAAGTCCACGAGAAGAACTACACCACCCACGACTTGGAACTTGGAGCTGTGGTATTTGCACTCAAGATCTGGAGACATTACCTGTACGGTACAAAGTGTACGATATACACTTATCACAAGAGTCTCCAACACATATTCGAGCAGAAGGAACTGAACATGCGGCAGCGTCGCTGGCTCGAACTCCTGAATGACTATGAGTGCGCTATCAAGTATCACCCGGGGAAAGCCAATGTGGTGGCCGATGCCCTGAGTCGGAAAAATACCTCAAATCCTAATAGGGTACGAGCTTTACAACTCACCATCCATCCCAATCTTCCTGAACAAATACGTAGTGCCCAAGTGGAGGCACTTAGACCTGAAAACTTAACAGCTGAATCACTAAGGGGAATGGAGCAACAACTTACGGAAAAAGCCGATGGCTTACACTATTTCATGG
Organism: Mikania micrantha; assembly: GCA_009363875.1. Classification (NCBI taxonomy): domain Eukaryota; kingdom Viridiplantae; phylum Streptophyta; class Magnoliopsida; order Asterales; family Asteraceae; genus Mikania; species Mikania micrantha. Next base: position 47,313,486 of record CM018689.1, on the reverse strand, counting down.
AACGCGTCTGGGTTCCGCGTCATGGGAACTTAAGAGACCTTGTGATGGATGAGTCTCACAAATCTCGGTATTCCATTCACCCTGGATCTGATAAGATGTATCATGATTTAAAGGTACTGTATTGGTGGCCACACATGAAAGCAGACATCGCTACCTACGTAGGCAAATGCTTGACTTGTGCCAAAGTCAAGATCGAGTACCAGAAACCATCTGGATTACTTACACAACCTGAGATCCCCATGTGGAAATGGGAACAAATATCCATGGATTTCATCACCAAGTTACCCCGTACTCCTAGTGGATGTGACACTATCTGGGTAATTGTTGATCGATTGACTAAATCAGCACATTTCCTTGCGATCAAGGAAAATGACAAGATGGAAAAACTAGCCAGAATCTATGTCAAGGAAGTGATCTCGCGACATGGAGTGCCGATTTCCATCATTTCAGATCGAGACGCCAGATTCACTTCTAATTTCTGGAAATCATTGCAAAAGTCACTTGGCACACGGTTGGATATGAGTACAGCATACCACCCACAAACTGATGGCCAAAGTGAACGCACAATACAAACTCTTGAAGACATGCTACGAGCGTGCGTAGTAGACTTTGGTAACAGCTGGGAAACTCACCTACCGTTGGTAGAGTTTTCTTACAACAACAGCTATCACACCAGCATCAAGGCAGCGCCTTTTGAAGCACTCTATGGCAGAAAATGCCGATCACCCATCTGTTGGGCGGAAGTGGGCGACAGTCAGCTCACTGGCCCGGAACTTGTGCATGAAACAACCGAGAAAATCGTGCAAATCAGAAACCGTATGGCAGCAGCTCGTGATCGTCAAAAGAGCTATGCCGACAAACGCCGAAAACCTCTGGAATTTCAGGTAGGAGACAAAGTCCTTTTGAAAGTCTCACCCTGGAAAGGCGTCATTCGTTTTGGTAAACGAGGCAAACTAAACCCACGGTATATTAGACCTTTCGAGATCCTGAAGAGGATTGGTCCGGTGGCATACCAACTCAACTTACCAGCCGAACTCGACGGAGTTCACAACGTGTTTCACGTCTCAAACTTGAAAAAGTGTCTATCTGATGAAACACTTGTAGTTCCACTGGATGAGATCCAGGTGGATGAACAACTACGGTTCGTGGAAGAGCCGGTAGAAATCATGGACCGTGAGGTTAAACAACTCAAACAGAGTAAGATTCCAATTGTTAAAGTCCGATGGAACTCGAAATGCGGACCTGAATTCACGTGGGAGCGTGAAGATCAGATGATGCGCAAATATCCCCATCTTTTCAAGCAAACAGCGTCGAACGCCGACAACAACGAATAAATTTCGGGACGAAATTCCTTTCAACAAGGGATGATGTGACAACCTGAAAATTTTTGTTTCTCAAACACTTTTGCTTCTCAAACACTACCAACATCAACCAAATTCCGGGACGAAATTTCTTTCAACAAGGGGATGATGTGACACCCGGCAATTTCAGGATACTGTGATAACTGTGTACGAGGAGTTACGTCAGCAATGAATTGAGCACAGTTGATCGTGTTTAGAATCCACGTGGAGTTGACAACCGAAATTAATATGGGATGATAGTATGCGTAAAATGATGAACGTGGGCGAAAACGGTGCGCGAAACGGAGTTACGGATTGTCCGGAATCGCGAAAAGAAGATTTCGTCGAAAAACGGGTGAAATTACCCTGAGGCGGTACGCCTCAGGTCATGCAATGGACCTAGGCGATGCGCGCGGGGTCAAAAGCTTCTGGAAGGCCGGTGGAGGCCGCGCGGTACGCCTAGGTTGGCTGCGAGTCTCCAGGCGATGCGCCTGGGGTGATTTTGTCGGCCAACTTGTTAAAATATCCACTTTTTCATTCTTATCTCATTTCTATCCTCTATTTCGACGAACCAGCCATCTATCCACGAAAAATCTTCATCAAACTTCCATTTTTAAGGCCTCACGACGTTTAGATCGTATCCAGAAGCGTTAAAACAAGTTCTGATCATCTTTCTATCCGCAGAACTTCTCCAGATTAGGTAATGGTTCATTTTAAACCTTCTGGTTTGATTATGAATGATTAAATCTTAGTTTTGAACGATATAGTTAGGATTGTTGATTATTGCCTAGATGATGGCTAGGATTGTTTTTGAATGACAAACTCGAACTTTTAAAGGGTAAATCCTTGTTTTGAGCCGTTGTAATGCCCGGTTTACATGGGATCATAATAATGGTTATAATGGTTTAAACCATTTGATTATGACAATGTAAATGATTAATCCTTGACATGCAAACACTCGGTTAGGCACACCGACACTTGGAGTTGTATGGGATACAACACACCACAAAACACATATTCACACCTATATGGTTATAGGTGCCTACTAGCAGGATTGCTAGCATTCGCCGACGCGAACACACAAACACATACTCACATCTATATGGTTATAGGTGCCTACTAGCGGGATTGCTAGCATTCGCAGACGCGAACACACAAACACACCGGAACTGCTAATCAGGTGAGTTCACGGCCCCTTTTTACTTTTTCTACCTTTGGGGGAGAAAACATTGCATGATAAACTGTTTTTGGAAAACAACTCATTTCATTTATGTATGGACATGCTTTATCACTATATGTATATGTGTGGACCACATCACAACTAAAAGTCCTCGCGATACTCCACGGACCGTTAGTAGCGCGTAGCGCCTAGCGTGGTAATCTTGAATAGTACTATTTGGGCCTGACAAGCCCCACCCATCACGCCTGGGAGGCTAACCCGACTTGAGGTCGGAATGGGTGCAATATTGACCAACACTTTGCCATTGTCTTGTGATGGACATGGCGGGAGGCACAACTGTCAGCTTCGGTACGACCCCGCGTATAATATAATTGTATTGACTAGCTATCAATCAATACTGCATTGTAATGATACATAGATAACAACTCTTACTGTAATCATTGGATGTTTATTGCTTATGATAAACCTGTGCTCTCACCAACCTTTGTGTTGACCCTTTTACTCGCATGTTTTCTCAGGTAACTAAGACACGCTCACAAGGATTAGGATGCTAGGCTGGAGTCGCATGCATCTGCTTAAATGTCTTAGTATATTTTGAGAACATATATCTATTTGACATGTTATGGAATATTAAACACCTTTTAACGTTTACGCAAACTGAAATCTTATGTGTTGTTTTGAAAACCGTTTTATGAATGCTTCCGCTGATCATGAATTTTAAATCTGTTTTGGATAACTTATACTTTACTTCCGCAACTCTGATATTACTAAACTGTTTTATCCAAATTCTTGGATGTACGTACATAACCAGACATATAGGTCTCGCATGTTGTGTGACCGGAGACTGCGATCCTGACAATCTGCCGACGCTCGCGCCCCGGAAAGGGACGGGAGTTCTTGGGGTGCGACATCAACGCCACATGCTTGTTATATATATAGGGTGATATTCCATTAAGAACCACTTTTATGTCAGGAACTTGTGAACTGCATAATACACTTGTACATTATGCTTTAAGTTTCGTACATAGAGTGGTTATCTAAAAGGGTAAAATAGTAACTTTTCATACTTTAAGGTTAAATTACTTTTATACCCCTAATAACATATGGTTCAAATTTAGTTCCTTTAGTTCTTTCATATATATATATATATATAGGGGAAGGTTTAAATGAAAACTCCATATTTCTAAGAAAACTACTTCCAACCAATCACATAATTTCAAATTATTTTGCTTTTTTTTATTTTTAAAGGGTATTTTAGTAAAACTCTCATCCATTATATAAGGAAATTATTAATTTGCAAATTAAATATATGTTTAAATTAAAGATGTGAAAAATAACGAATTATAAAACCGTAGATGTGAATGTTGACGAAGCAAACGTGATGAATTTTGGAACCAGCCCCACCTACTCCGATCAATGGCCACCGCCGATGCATTTGATGGGCATACCACCGGTGGGATTTATGGTGTCACAACGGTACCAACATCTGCTTGACAAACCGACGCCATTAAGGAATTTAGATGTGGGATCAAGAAGGAAACTGTTGTGATTCGTGAAGTCGCATCCAAAGCCGTTAAGGACCTACCGAACTCACTTCAAGCAGGTGTCGGCTTGGATCTGGAGTCGCTCGAGTCAGTCGGCCAAGCCATCAACGTTCTGGGTATCCCCTTCTCTGGAATCATTGCTCAAGGTAAGGAATCTATATTAGTTGTTGATTATTTCTTTGAAAATAGATAAAGACAATGATATTAAAGTTTGTCTAATCAACCCTAACCTTAGGAAGATGGGTGGAATTAGATTGAAGATGTAGCAGAAGCGATGAGAAGCATAAGTAGGTTTCTTATAGCATCCATGGAAGTGTTGATAGAGCATACATGCACAATCGATCTAGTGTTGCCAAGGAAGAATATTTTAGAGGGTATATCAAAGATGGGTTTTATTCTTTGTTTTTATGTCTATATTGTGAATTTATCTTTTAAAAGCAAAATGCAATATATTCTCATTTTTGAATAATATGCTAGCTTTTGTGACTTTTGTTCATTTGCGTAACATAGTTTGTTTTTTTTTTTAAATGGTTATATTTTGCTATGAATTTTGGGGTTCTTTGTTATCACATTGATTTGGGTGAAGCCATGCTAGGTTAAGATGAAGATGAATTACATATATGTAGTGTTTGTAGCAAAAAAAGGAATTAATAATGTCTCCGCAACTTTCATATAATATTTTTAAGGCTTCTAAACCTATGTAAGCTCGTTTACATAAAGTTACATATGTATTTTTTTTCTTGAATGCTTACATATTTGAAATCAAGTTTGTTTGTATGATTATATATGTGTGTATGCATGTTTACATGTATGTAACTTGATCGAACTAATCCATTTGTATGATTACATATGTGTAATCATTTTTATATATGCAACTAATTAAGTTGATTACATATATGTAATCAGATAATTTTGTCAAAAAAAATCGAATTGTTTGAATTCAATTTTGTGATTGAAAAAATTGATCAAACTAATAGGTTTGTGTTTGTATGATTACATATATGTAATCATGTTTAGATATGTAAATAGTTGTGTTGATTACATACATGTAAGCAAATGGTTTTTTCTTAAATGATTACATATATCTTTTTGTTGAATGCTTACATATGTAATCGATCATGTGCAACATTAGTTTAATTGGGTTTTAATTTTCTTTTTATTTCCTGTATTTTTTTTATTTTTATTTGTATTGCTTGAGCCTTCCAGTTCTGATTGTGATTCTAGTGCGTATCTAGTTTTTGTCTAGATGTTCGTATCTGGTTTGATTTTGTTGAACCTTCAAGTTAGATGTATACTTACATATGCGTAAGCAATTTAACACTTTGCTATGATTTAGTTTTTTTTTTATTTTTTTAATCAGATGATACACATGTATGATTACATAGGATTACACAAATAAAGTTACATGCTTACAAATGTAATTGGGTTTGCATGTGTGCTTACTTATATGTAAGCTCGTTACATATGCATTTACACCAATTGTTTTTTATTGTTGTTTTTACATCAGATATGTTACACATAAGTAATCAAATAACTTTTTAATGTTTCGTTTGCGTATTCATCTTCATCTTTATCATCTGCATGTATGTAATCAGGTTTATAAACCAGTTATATTAACATGTTATATTATTATATATATGTAATCAGGTTTATATTAACCAATTATACGATTATATATATGTAACTGAGTAAATTTGTAGTGTTTTTTTGTGATTGTTACGTATATGTAATTAAATAAGTTACACATATGTAACTTAGTTTCTACTATCGACTTAATAAATACAATTTTTTAGTTTTAACTTTAATAATTAGAATATCAAGTGTTATTATATCCTCAATGATATATTTTACTATATATATGTAATTCGTTATATGATTAGATGCATGTAATCAGTTATATGTTTACATATATGTAATCAAATAATTTGTTTTTTTAAAAAATCAGATTTTTTTAATCAAAAAATTTTGATTGTTTGAATTTAATTTTTTAGTAAAAAAATAAGTTTTTTTGAATTCTTTTTTTTATATAATTGTAATAGATAGGAGAGAGAAGATAGAAGAATAATTTTAGGAATTGTATTAAATATAGGAGAGATAAAAATTTTGTTTTGACTAATCTACCCTTATGAATTTATAATTAAATCCTTTAATTGACATTTATTTACAATATTGCTACTATTGATCTCAACCATTGATTATATCAATCAATGGTGAATTAAATGTTTTCTTGGTTTTCTTTAAAATGAGAGTTTTCAATGGATATATAGGGAATGGTTCAAATAAAAACTCATTACTTTGGATAAACTAAAAAAACTCGTACTAAACAATCAATTTTTTTTTTAAAAAAATCATGATTTTTTATATTTAGCTTAGAAATGTTATAAACAAAGAAATAGTTTTAATAAAAATATGTAGAATACGAAGGTACGTTTATGTAACCAAAAAAGTTACTTATATGTAACTCATATATGTAGTTTACAAGTTACATATATGTAATCAATAAGTTACACATATGTAATAACATGAGTTACATATATTTTTTTTATTTTTTTCTTTTTGTTAACAGATCTAACCTAATAATTAAACAAAATGTAAAATAAAAAAGGAAAAACGAAATTGATTGATAACAATTGTGATTAATTTTCTAAGTTTTCTCTAAAATGGAGGTTTTCTATGGAACCCTCCCCAATATATATATATATATATATATATATATATATATATATATATATATATATATGGGAGAGTTAATAAGAAAACCATCATTTTGGAAAAAACTAAGAACACTAATCATAATTATTATTAATTAATTTTTTTTCATTTTTATTTCATTTTATTGTAAGATAAAAAATGTAAAAAAATAAAAAAAATTTAGGTATTTTAAGTTATTACATATATGTAACTTGCATGCTACACATACTGATTATATATATGTAACTTTATAAGTAAAATACAAAACTTTTTGAGTCACATGTAGGTAACTTCGTAATCTACATATTTTTTTTCAAAAAACTTTTTTTTTATTATAGCATTTATAACCTTATCATAAAATATTATTAAATTTTTTTTAACAATTTATTGGTTAGTATGCGTTCTCTTTGTTTTCTTCAAAATGAGGAGTTTTCTCATTAACCTTTCACACACTCTCTCTCTCTCTCTCTATATATATATATATATATATATATTTGACTAGTCCCACCAACATGTGGTCGGTACAGAGGAAGGTCATTTTAGCGGGATGAATTCGCGCCCATTGCTCCCCCGTCTTTCCCCCTGAAATTGTTACATATCAAAAGAGTTTTTTTCGCACCAGCTACTTATTGACCGAAAATAAAAATTTGAACATTTTGGTGTCGACGGCTAGTTGTCGGGACATATTCATGTGCGATTTTAAACTATGTCTGTGTTCTTCCTACTCTCGACTCCTCTCGTCTTCTTTGGGTTTTTGGGGCAAATTTCACCGTGATTATTGTATTTGGAGGTGAGGTAATCTTATATTTTTATAATCTTTCATTGCTTACCAATTTTAACTTCTTTTTTTTTTTCCATTGGGTTTGAAAGTTTTTAGGTATTTTTGAAGAATGATTTGAAGTTCTTGGATTTTGAAGGCTTACTTGAAATTCTTGGATTTGAAGTTTTTGAAGTATTATTTGAAGGTAACCATATATTTTGTTTTCTTATGTTGGATTTATGGAGTTTTTTTGTATGTATTTATGAAATTATATTTAGGTTTGATGTATGCATTGTTTGTATTTATGTATGCATTTTTTGTATATATGTATGCATATTTGTATATAAATGACAGTATATGCTAGCTGTGTTCTTTTGATTTGTAGATTTGAGAATATGGCGATATGGATTATCTTTAGTTTGTTGGATTGATGATTGGTTTAAGTAGGTGTTTGTGTATGAGCTAAAAGTTTAATTTGCTCATGTAGCTAGGTAAGATTTAGGTAAAGTTATTGTCACACCCCCACCCCTCGTCACCTCGTTTCTGACCTGACGTCACTGAATCGGTTGCGGAAGCATAGTGGTGATGTCTCCGAGGTGAGGGGTGACTTACTTGAACCGATATCATAAGCACACAGATTAACTTAAAGTAAATACTTTACCAGGGTGTCGCAATCACAATCACATTACAACTATATTTATTTAATTACAATACTATTATTAAAGTGCAAATAACTCAAAAGTGCATCCTCACCCGGTGGTCACTGTCTCCCTGCAAAAAGATTTAATTTGAAAACATCAGCACAAAGCTGGTGAGATCGACAGTTCAATTTAAAACAATATGATATGATAAGCACGTTCTCAAAAGTTCAGTTCTGGATAACTATGGGACCTGTATCTAGTTCCTTTCGGACGTCTAGTCTGTCTCAAGATATTACCCGTCGGTACATATCTTAGTGCCTCATTATCTTAATGTCTATCACACCATTAAGAAGTTCAGGAAACAGATAACAAACATTCACACAAGGGGAGATGCAATCCTCCCAGCGAATGGGGTGTCAACCAATAGTACTATCAATGTTTTCTGCTCGGCCACACATGGGATCACTAGATACAGTTCAAAAATGAGGACTTTCAGTTCCATGATAGGGTTCAGTCTACAGGCAAAATCCCATGAAATCCCACAAAAGTTACAACAATCACATGAAATCACACAAATATCAGTGATACATATCATATGTTCATTAAAAGTTCAACAATGTTCCCCGATGTTTATAAAAGATTAAAAATAAAAGGGGTTGTACGAAACTCACCTGGTAGTATAGATGTAGCAGAATATCTCAAAACTGATAATAGAGAAGTGATTCTGCATTTATTTATATTTAATAAGTTATTTATGTTCTAGTTTACTGATTAGATCCTTCTGAACGTTCAATGTCAAAGACATTGCTTAGTAAATCATCAACTTGATATTAATTATATAATTAATTAATTTAAGGTTATATCATACAATGTATGATAATGTAGGAACCTACATTGCATTAGATTCCTAACACAAAGTTGATGACACTCTAGATTAATCAGAATAATCTCAGATTAACCAAATAGTTAATGTTGTTGATTATAATGCTAAAACAGTTTCTAGATAATTTAATGGTTTAGGAGTGATTAATCCTTATTATTGATTACCCAAATATCATGAAAATCGGGCATTACAACGGATCAAAACAAGGATTTAACCGTTAGAACTTCGTGTTCTTCGTTTATAATCAATCCTAGCCATCATCTAGGCAATAATCAACAATCCTAACTATCTCATTACGTTCAAAATCAAGATCTAATCAATCAAAATCAAACTAGAAGGTTAAAATGAACCGTTACCTGTTCTGACAAATTTCTGCGGTTAGAACGATGATCAGGACTTGTATATATGATTCCTGGGATGATCCGGATGTTTAAAAGGCTTTGATTTGAAGTTTAGAAGTGTTAGGAAACAAATTTTGCGTCTGGAGGTCGAGTAAGAACGAAGAAATTCGTTTTTGAGGGTTTCAATGCATTCTGATCGACTTAAACAATTTTTAGCCGACATAGTACCTGGGCGCATAGCCTGGCTCTGGAGGGTTGGGAGTTAGGCTATGCGCCTAGCGTGTTTTTCTTCCAATATTTGATTTAAACTTCGTTTCGCGATTCCGGGAGCATACGAACTCCGTTTTGCGCACGGTTTTCGCCCACGTTCATCATTTTTCACATACTATCAATCCCCAATAACAAAAGTTACTAAATCCTCGTGGATTTCAAGCACTTTAATGATTGGTATGCGGCTACGTTTTAGTACTTTCAATTCTCGATCCATTACCTCTACTGGCTCTTCACTGAACTGAAGTTTTTCGTCAATATGAATCTCTTCGAGAGGTACGATCAATGATTCATCAGTTAAACATTTCTTCAGATTAGATACATGAAAGACATCGTAAATGTTACTGAGTTCAAGAGGTAAATCAAGTCTGTAGGCTACTGGTCCAATTCGTTTAAGAATTTTAAACGGCCCTACAAATCTTGGCGAAAGTTTACCTCTCTTTCCGAATCTGAAAATGCCTTTCCAAGGTGACACTTTCAACATTACTCGATCACCTACTTGAAATTCGAGTGGTCTACGGCGATTATCAGCATAACTCTTTTGACGATTGCGAGCAGCTTTGATTCGTTCCTGAATAAGTGCGATCTTATCAGTTGTTTCTTGAATGAATTCTGGGCCGATGATTTGACTTTCACCTACCTCTGACCAACAGATAGGTGATCTACACTTCCGTCCATAAAGTGCTTCGAATGGAGCGCATTGAATACTTGTATGGTAGCTGTTATTGTATGAGAATTCAACAAGTGGAAGATGAATATCCCAGCTACCTCCAAAATCAATCACACAGCTTCTGAGCATGTCTTCAAGAGTTTGATTCGTTCGTTCAGTCTGCCCGTCAGTTTGTGGATGATAAGCTGTGCTCATATTGATTTGCGTGCCCAAAGCATTCTGAAGAGTTTGCCAAAATCGTGACATAAATCGACTATCTCTGTCAGAAATGATAGAGATCGGTACTCCATGTCGAGATACAATCTCATTAACATAGAGTTTAGCGAGTCGATCCATAGAATAATCTTCTCGGATGGGTAAGAAATATGCAGATTTCGTAAGGCGATCAACGATAACCCATATAGAGTCATGATTACGTGAGGTTTTGGGTAATTTAGTAATGAAATCCATAGAGATCTGATCCCATTTCCACATGGGAATCTCAGGTTGTTGCAATAACCCAGAAGGTCGTTGATGTTCAGCCTTAACTTTGAGACATGTTAAACATTGATCCACTTATTCAGCTATGTGTTTCTTCATTCCAGGCCACCAGTAAAAATCTTTAAGATCTTTATACATTTTATCAGCACCTGGATGAATAGAATACCTGGATTTATGCGCCTCATCCAAGATAATAGTTCGAGAGTTACCGAATAGAGGAACCCACATTCGGTCTTTGCAATATAACAGTCCATCGTCTTTAGTATCGAGTTTCTTATCTAATCCTCTTAGTCCCTCAGCAGAATAGTTCGTTGCTTGTAAAGCTTGTTGCTGAGCGTCTTTGATTTGAGGAATTAGACTGGTTTGAATAGTCATACCTAACGCTTTCACACGTAAAGGCTTGACTCGTTCCTTGCGACTTAAAGCATCAGCTACAACATTTGCTTTGCCTGGGTGATAACGAATCTCACAGTCGAAATCGTTTAACAGTTCAACCCAACGCCTCTGTCGCATGTTCAACATTTTCTGATCTAGAATGTGTTGGAGGCTTTTGTGATCGGTGTATATAATACACTTAGTTCCATATAGATAATGTCTCCAAATCTTGAGTGCAAACATCACTGCACCAAGTTCTAGATCATGTGTGGTATAGTTCTTCTCGTGTACTTTCAGCTGTCGAGAAGCGTAAGCAATTACCTTATCCTTCTGCATTAGAACACACCCAAGACCTTGACGTGAAGCATCACAATACACTGTGAAGTTATCAGTACCTTCCGGTAGTGCCAAGATAGGTGCATTGCAGAGTTTGTGTTTCAACAGTTGGAACGCCTCCTCCTGTTGAGAATCCCATATAAACGGTTGATTTTTCTGTGTCAATGTAGTCAGTGGCAAGGCTATCTTTGAAAAGTTCTTGATGAACCGACGATAATAACCTGCCAACCCCAAAAATTGGCGTATTTCAGTCGGGGTTCGTGGTGTCTCCCATTGTTTCACCGCCTGAATCTTACTGGGATCCACTAGAATACCGTTCTCGTTTACAACATGACCAAGAAATTGAACTTCTCGTAACCAAAACTCACACTTGGAGAACTTAGCATATTATTTTTCACGTGCCAAAAGTTCTAAGATCAGTTTCAAGTGTTGAGCATGTTCTTGTTGGTTTCGAGAATAAATAAGAATATCATCAATAAACACAATCACAAATTTATCCAGATAAGGTCTACATACTCGATTCATAAGATCCATAAAAACTGCTGGTGCATTTGTTAAACCAAATGGCATCACTAAAAATTCGTAATGTCCGTATCGAGTTCTGAAAGCAGTTTTAGGAATGTCATCATCATGAATACGTAACTGATGATATCCAGATCTTAAATCGATTTTTGAAAAATAAGTAGCACCTTGTAGTTGATCAAACAGATCATCGATACGAGGTAGTGGATAACGGTTCTTGATTGTCAGTTTATTGAGTTCCCTGTAGTCAATACACATCCGGAATGAACCATCCTTCTTTTTCACAAAAAGAATAGGTGCTCCCCAGGGTGAGAAACTAGGTCTGATAAAACCTTTGTCTAACAGTTCTTGCAATTGACCTGAAAGTTCTTGCATTTCGGATGGTGCAAGCCGATACGGGGCTTTAGCAACAGGTGCTGCACCTGGAATCAAGTCGATTCGAAATTCAACTTGTCTCACTGGGGGTAATCCTGATATGTCCTCACGAAAAACTTCAGGAAAATCCTTGACTACTGGGATATCTGTGATTCGTTTGGGTGAAGAACTGTGCTCAGTCACATGTGCTAGGAAAGCATAACAGCCTTTCCTTAAGAACTTCTGAGCTTGCATACAAGATATGATACCAAGTTTCCTACCAGCTCGTTCTCCTTGAACTATTAGTGTATTACCGTTAGGTAATGGAATACGGATCACCTTGTTTTGACACACAACTTCCGCTTGGTTATTAGAAAGCCAGTCTATACCGACCACAACATCAAAGCTCCCAAGCTCAATAGGAAGTAAATTGATATATTCAAATTCAAGAAACACCCTTGAATGATACTGTTAGTTTTTATTAACTTGCCATTAGCAAGTTCAATGACATAGGGAGTTTCTAGATCTACCGCAGGCAATGAGAGTAATGATGCAAATTCAGGAGAGATAAAACTCTTATCTGCCCCTGTATCAAATAGAAATGATGCGTAAAGATTATTAAGAAGAAACGTACCAGTGACATTGTTCGCATCATGCCTTGCCTCGGTTGCACCAATCTGAAAAGCTCTTCCCCTAGCTTCATTTCCCGGATTGGTGTTGTTATTGTTCGGACAGTTTCTCTTGAAATGGTCGGGACTTCCACACTTGAAGCACGACTGATTCGTTTGAGTGGTTTGTTGTGGTGCTTGGTTTGGCTGACGAGCAGGCATGTTACAGTATCTGGTGTAGTGTCCTACTCGGCTACAGTTCGCACAAACAGGACATGGTCCTGTGTGATGAAAGGAACACTTGTTACACTTTGGTGCTTTCCCAGTATAAGTTTTCTTTTCAGGAACTACCGCACCATAATTTTTCGCATTTGGTTTGCTCTGGCTAATCTCAGCCGGAGCTTTGTTCTTGCCAAACCACTTTCGTTTGATACCTTTTGAATCATTCGAGGTACCGACATCGCTACGACCCCCGGCCGTCTGAGTTTTTGTTACCAACATACCACTCCTTACCGCCTCATCGGTAAGCTTAGTAGTCAACAGAATTGCACGTTTGAGGGTGGTGGGTTCAGCTGCAGTAACCATTCCCCGAATCTGGGGAACCAAACCCTTAATATACTTCTCAATCAATGCTGCTTCAGTAGGAAACATATCGGGAAGTAAACAGGTGAGTTCATGAAAACGATGGGTATACACTAAACAGTCAGCACCGATCATCGAGTGATTCCAGAATTCTTCCTGGAGTTTTTGAATTTCAGTGATGGGACAGTACTCTGATCTAATCAGAGTTTTGAAATCGTTCCAGCCCATCGAGTCAACTGTGGCTGAACCCAAAGTCTTGGCCTGGGTATTCCACCAGGTCAAAGCAGAATCTTTCAAAGAACAGGCAGCATAAGACACCTTATGCTCCTCCAAACACTGACTGATTTTGAGCTTAGTTTCCATTTCCTCAATCCACCTTATTAGACCAGCCGCTCCTTCTTTGCCAGTAAAAGTAGGAGGGTTACAGGAAGCAAAATACTTGTAAGTACATCCCTGTCGGGGTGGATCAGGAACAATAGTAGTTGTACCGGTAGTGGTATGAGTTTCAACGTGACCACCAGTAGCATTATGTTCAACATGATCGTGTTCCCCACCAGAACCTGCAGTGATATGTGGTTGGTGTTGTGTCAGAACACCACAAGCAGATAGTTGTTCACGCACAATACGAGCTATCATAGCCTCATTTGTTTCAGATCCGCTTGTACCAGCAGGTGGAACAATGCCTGCTCCAGGGTTCACTGGTGGAGTAGTATGCGTTTCCAAGTTCCCAGGTGGAACTACGTTCGCTTCCGGATTAACATGCGGATCCGGATTTGAGTCAACAGTCAAAGGTGGAATTTGATTCGGTTCAGGGTTTGTAATGTTCTGAGTAGCTCTCTTAGCTGGTCGACCTCGTTTAGGAGCCATTATTCTGCTCACAAGCAGACAAAACTCAGGTCAGTTCAAGAACATTAAAGATATAACCCATCACATGATTTCAATCATATTCAGTTACACTGAAAATTTATATTGAAATGTGATTATAAGAAATACAGTATAACTACATGAATTTAGTCCAGACATGGTTGCACTACACACAGATCACACAATTGATCGTAGTTATACTTAGTCCTGTTAATTCAAAAACATGTAAAAATATTACACAGCTCATAGCATTGTAATATAGATATGTTATTACACATGTTTTTGATAGATTATTATACAGGACCCTGTTATGTTCTCACACAGAATCGTTCTTACACAAAAATGTTCTCGCAGTTCTATGATACATTGCCACACTGGCAATAGATATGTTCTCACACAGGATTTTGATATGTTACCACACAGGATTTTGATATGTTACCACACAGGATTTTGATATGTTACCACACAGGATTTTGATATGTTACCACACAGGATTTTGATATGTTACCACACAGGATTTTGATATGTTACCACACAGGATTTTGATATGTTACCACACAGGATTTTGATATGTTACCACACAGGATTTTGATATGTTACCACACAGGATTTTGATATGTTACCACACAGGATTTTGAAATAATACCACACAAGGTACTCAGAGATGATACCGTATCTAGAACATTCACCTGCTTCATAAGAAACAGGTATGACATAAGTATCTCTAATACGGTAGTACCAATGTTCTTTAGAATAATACGGGACCGCTGTATCTCATGGCGTATAGTCTGTAGATCCTAGCTAACCTGCTAAAGTTGTTCTCATAGCTCCGCCTGGTGGGAGGATTCTCTCAACTCATGAGTAATGTTAAGCACATCTCTCGGTGTCCGCTGTCATCTTGGGGGAAGACCGGTAGTCTTGAGAGCTTGAACTCACATTTGTCGAAGTCCATCACATGCCTGAATCCTCTGAAGTGATGAACTCTGTTTCTTCCCTACATAAGCATTCTTACCTGGTGCTTAAGAATGTCTGGGTGAAGCAATTAGTGCATGGGGTGATAACGTAGCTGGTACATGTGATACAGACTGGGAAGTAGCCAAAGATGCTTCCAATGAATCGAAATCCGAGCTCAAACTAGTGCGAGGAGTATCACCAATTATCACGTATAAAAATATCTGATCAGTATCATGGAATAAATATTGAATAATAAAATTCAACATAACCATGATATGATGTCTCTTCCTATCTCAAAGCACCTAATCGTCCTTATAGTTATTAATGTTCAGCTTGAATCAAATCAAACTAGAATGCACACGTGTTGCAAATTCCAGTTGTGCTGGCCACTCATAACTGGAATTTGTATCACCTGATTATCCTGGCTTAATTCAAAACAAGTTTTGTTCATTTATAATGTTCGGTGCTCTCTGTGTTACTATACGAGCCTATGGTTATAGTCTAGGTTTCTAAGTCAACCTAATTCTCTATAACCTATGGCTCTGATACCACCCTGTCACACCCCCACCCCTCGTCACCTCGTTTCTGACCTGACGTCACTGAATCGGTTGCGGAAGCATAGTGGTGATGTCTCCGAGGTGAGGGGTGACTTACTTGAACCGATATCATAAGCACACAGATTAACTTAAAGTAAATACTTTACCAGGGTGTCGCAATCACAATCACATTACAACTATATTTATTTAATTACAATACTATTATTAAAGTGCAAATAACTCAAAAGTGCATCCTCACCCGGTGGTCACTGTCTCCCTGCAAAAAGATTTAATTTGAAAACATCAGCACAAAGCTGGTGAGATCGACAGTTTAATTTAAAACAATATGATATGATAAGCACGTTCTCAAAAGTTCAGTTCTGGATAACTATGGGACCTGTATCTAGTTCCTTTCGGACGTCTAGTCTGTCTCAAGATATTACCCGTCGGTACATATCTTAGTGCCTCATTATCTTAATGTCTATCACACCATTAAGAAGTTCAGGAAACAGATAACAAACATTCACACAAGGGGAGATGCAATCCTCCCAGCGAATGGGGTGTCAACCAATAGTACTATCAATGTTTTCTGCTCGGCCACACATGGGTTCACTAGATACAGTTCAAAAATGAGGACTTTCAGTTCCATGATAGGGTTCAGTCTACAGGCAAAATCCCATGAAATCCCACAAAAGTTACAACAATCACATGAAATCACACAGATATCAGTGATACATATCATATGTTCATTAAAAGTTCAACAATGTTCCCCGATGTTTATAAAAGATTAAAAATAAAAGGGGTTGTACGAAACTCACCTGGTAGTATAGATGTAGCAGAATATCTCAAAACTGATAATAGAGAAGTGATTCTGCATTTATTTATATTTAATAAGTTATTTATGTTCTAGTTTACTGATTAGATCCTTCTGAACGTTCAATGTCAAAGACATTGCTTAGTAAATCATCAACTTGATATTAATTATATAATTAATTAATTTAAGGTTATATCATACAATGTATGATAATGTAGGAACCTACATTGCATTAGATTCCTAACACAAAGTTGATGACACTCTAGATTAATCAGAATAATCTCAGATTAACCAAATAGTTAATGTTGTTGATTATAATGCTAAAACAGTTTCTAGATAATTTAATGGTTTAGGAGTGATTAATCCTTATTATTGATTACCCAAATATCATGAAAATCGGGCATTACAACGGATCAAAACAAGGATTTAACCGTTAGAACTTCGTGTTCTTCGTTTATAATCAATCCTAGCCATCATCTAGGCAATAATCAACAATCCTAACTATCTCATTACGTTCAAAATCAAGATCTAATCAATCAAAATCAAACTAGAAGGTTAAAATGAACCGTTACCTGTTCTGACAAATTTCTGCGGTTAGAACGATGATCAGGACTTGTATATATGATTCCTGGGATGATCCGGATGTTTAAAAGGCTTTGATTTGAAGTTTAGAAGTGTTAGGAAACAAATTTTGCGTCTGGAGGTCGAGTAAGAACGAAGAAATTCGTTTTTGAGGGTTTCAATGCATTCTGATCGACTTAAACAATTTTTAGCCGACATAGTACCTGGGCGCATAGCCTGGCTCTGGAGGGTTGGGAGTTAGGCTATGCGCCTAGCGTGTTTTTCTTCCAATATTTGATTTAAACTTCGTTTCGCGATTCCGGGAGCATACGAACTCCGTTTTGCGCACGGTTTTCGCCCACGTTCATCATTTTTCACATACTATCAATCCCCAATAACAAAAGTTACTAAATCCTCGTGGATTTCAAGCACGACCAAATGTGCTCACGTCATTAATGCCGAATTCTTTGTACGCAACTGTCACAGTTATAAACTAATGTCTCAGTTTATGATCCAAATCTTGTAATTTTAGACTCATATGTAAAGTTAGATTCAAAATATGTGAAGAATTAAAGTGGATCCAAGAAAAATTAAATCATTTTTTTCTAATTATCAATTCACTTAAGTTTGATTGATCATCATCTATCAGAAACTAAAAACAAATGTGAGCGCCACAATTAGACATCTCTCACTGACCGATCCCACGGTCAACATGAGTGAGATAAATCGCTTGATCTAGGGAAAATTGGGTGGTGCCGGTCTTTGAATCCCATACCTCTATTATAGATTCTCAACCCTTTACCACTAGGCCACCATCGTAGGGACATCATCTACTAGAAACTAGGTTAAGCTAATTTTTGTTGCATGATTTTTGTTAATTTTTTTAACGATTAATTTGAATCACTCACGGATCATTAATTTTTGTTAACTTACTTTAATAAATAATATGATCCATGCATATATATTAATACATATTTATGATAAACTAATATGTATGTATGTATGTTTGATTAGTTTGTATGTCACATATGACTAGTATGTTTATTTTGTTAGTTATATATAATTAGTATGTATTTGTGTATAACTAGTGGCCATACCGCGTGTTGCGACGGTAGCCCCTCATTAAACAAAATTATATTGCAATACCATTTGATCGTGTATGAAATCCACGTTGAGTTGACAATTGAAATTACTACAGGTTGATGGTACACGAGAAATGGTGAACGTGGGCGAAAACCGTGCGCGAAACGGAGTTACGGATTGTCCGGAATCGCGAAACGAAGGAAAATTTCAAAGTATGGAATTTTTGGACTCGTCGCGGTACACAACGAAGAGGTTGAGGATCCTTCGCGGTACGCGATGGACCAAAAATATCTGAGATTCTCCGGATTTCTTAGCGGTACGCGAAGCTCTTCTTGGCTTCTCGTCGCGGTACGCGACGGGTGGGGCGGTGGAATAAGTTGATATTTTTCATCAAATTTCATGAAAAATTTATATCTCATCTTCAAACTCGAACATAAACACCACCAGACGAATTTTCTACCATCTAAACTTCAATTTTAAGCTGCTAAACTTCAAGGATCGCACCAGGGAACGTGTTATCATTGTTCTATGCTCAAAACTCCGTCAGATTAGGTAATGATTTGTTTTAAACCTTCTAGTTCAATTTTGATTGATTAGATCTTGATTTTGAACGTAATGACATAGTTAGGATTGTTGATTATTGCCTAGATGATGGCCAGGATTGATTAGAAATGAAGAACACGATGTTCTAACTGTTAAATCCTTGTTTTGATCCGTTGTAATGCCCGGTTTGCATGAAATCACAACTATGATTATAATGGTTTAATCCATTTGATTATGACAATGTAGGTGATTAGTTTGGTTAATCTTTGAAATGCAAAGGTTAAATTTAAGTGTTTCAAACTAATCACAATCATTAACATACTCATTGGAACGATTATCTGATGTTTATGATAACAGTCAGATTAGTATGTTAAAGATGGTTATTAAACTTATCCTAATACTACATTGTGATATTTCACGATATCTGGGTAATCAATGATAAGGATTGATCATTTCTAAGCCATTAATCTGTCTAGGAACTCTTTTAGCATTATAATCAACAACATTAACTATTTGATTAATCCGAGATTATTCTGATTAATTAAGTGTGTTATCAACCTATTATTGGTTTGATGACTTTCAAGGCAATGTCTTTGACATTGAACGTTCAGAAAGATCTAATCAGTAAGTTGAAACGTAGATAACTTATTAAACGTAAACCAATGCAGAGTTGCATCATTAGCACCAATTTGCGAGTGATCTTGCTAACATAAGACATCAGGTGAGTTCTTATAGCCCTGTTTTAAATGTTTTACCATTTTGGGCTGATATGTATGTTATAAAGTTATGTTATGAAATGATTGTTTTACCTGACTACGGTCGGATAAAAGAATATGTATATTATAAGGCTATTGTATGACGGTGATTGATTTACCTGACTACGGTCAGATAAAAGAATATGTTAAAATTTTTGTTTGAAAGTGATTTTAACCTGATTATGGTCAGGTAAAGCATGTTTTCTGAAAAAGTATGTTTTCAGATAAAGAATGTTTTTAAGTCTCAACTGCGGTTGAGAAAGAAATGATTTTTTTTATATAAGACACTCAACTGAGGTCGAGGAGGAAATATAAGTCACTCGACTGAGGTCGAGGAGGAAATATAAGACACTCGGCTGAGGTCGAGGAGGAAATGTGGTTTTGCCAGCTGCGGTTGGGCAGAACTTGAGCACTGCGGTGAAAGGAGCCGCTTCTGCTTATGATGGTTAAAGAGTCCTGTGGAAACACAGGCCTGCCGACTGTGTGTCGCCAGTTAAGGAAATCTTATGCATGTATAAGTTATCGACTTCGGGTTGATAGTTTAAGAGCCTGGTGTTGCACAAGCCTGTTTGACTTCAGGGTCAGCAGTTGACGGTGAAGTTCCTTCACCGTATGAATGATGTTATGATAATATGTATGTTATGTAATTATGTTATGATGCTATGTATGTTATGAAATTATGATATGAGAACATGTATGTTATGTATTTGGATTATGCTATATGATGACATGAATGAATAAAGATTTTTTTAAGAAATGAACTTAGAACTCACCAGCATAAAGCTGACTTGTTTTACATGCATATCAGGTTGAATAGTTTGAGAAAGGAGACCAGGAGGGCTCATAGTATACGTTAAAGACTACCCTGGCATAGACTGGCTGTATTATATGACTGTTAGAAGAGTTCGTTATGTTTTAATGTGTGTTTAATATGTGTACTTTATGTATGTAATCACCTTAAATTCCACTGCTATAGTAATGTAAATATGGTTTAAGGACTATGGGTATGATGATTTGCCAACCGAGGGGCTCGGGGCCTCTCAAGTTGGTATCAGAGCCATAGTTTGAGAGATCCGGTCATCCCTAATGGCTGGACTTAGACTGAAAATGGGACAGAATGAATGCCAGTCAAGGGTTGTTTGATGTCATGAGCATATGACCTTAGAGCTTTGTTATGTTTAAGATATAGATTAAAGTAGTATGATGTTGCGAATGATAATGTGTTCATGATTGGAAATTAGAACTTATAAGTGAGGTAAATAGTTAATTACACTTGATCAATGTCATTAACAATTTACAATGCTTATTATGTCCTGAATTATTACCTCGATTGACACGTGGTTGTTTGCAATATATATAGAAAACTAAAATGGTAGGCGAAGGAAGAGAAGGTGGACATGGTAGAGGTCGAGGCCGACCACCTAAAAATAAGAAGCAAGCTGAGGAAGTACCAGTGAATAATGCGGAAACTGAAGTCAACATTGAAGAAGAAAATGAAGAGGAGGAACTTAGACTTGAACCGGTGGTGGTAAAGGCAATATCTAATGAAGTTCGTAAAATTTTAAAAGACCTATTACCTCTAGATAGAACCAAAGCTGAAAAGGAAACTAATAAAGAAGGAGCTACTGAGGAAGGGGAGAACAAAGAAGACGATGAAGATGAGGTATTAATCATCAATGCTAATGGTAAGGGTTCGGGTACAAAGGAACCCAAAGGATGTGATTACAAAGCTTTTAAAGGGTGCAATCCTCCACCCTTTGATGGTAAGAAAGATGCGGTGGCTACCTGTCATTGGGTTTCGGCTATGGAGGCGGTTATCGATACCAGTGAATGCCGGGAAGACCAAGCTGTGAAATTTGCAGCTCATTCATTTACCGAAGAAGCTTTACACCGGTGGAACACGGTCAAGCAGTCAAAGACCACTGCTGATGTGGAAGGCTTAAGATGGGAAGACTTAAAAGAATTGGTTACGAAACACTTCTGTCCAAAGAATGAAATTGATAAAATCGAGCGGGAGTTTCTGACTTTGAAAGCTGGATGTATGAATCATCGGCAATACACTTCAAAATTTAATGAAATGTCAAGATTGGTTCCTCATTTGGTAAACACGGAGAAACGCAGGTTGAAGTTATATGTGGAAGGACTACCACCTAGAGTCCGGACACATGTGAAGGCGCATGCTCCCAGAACTTTTGAGTCTGCCGTAGAGATTAGCGGTATTGTCTGGGATGATGTATTGGAAGCAGAACCATTAAAGGAAGAACCTAAGCAAAAGTGGTCATCCAGGTTTAAAAGAAACCGAAATGACAAACCTGGGCCCCCAATGAAAAAGTTTAGAAAGGAAGAATTTGAAACATGCACTAAATGTGGAAGGAGACATGGGGGAGAATGTCTTCTGGGGACTACTTTGTGCTACCGTTGTGGAAAAACTGGACATTTCTCGCATAATTGTCCAAGTATACCAAAATGTTATAATTGTGGTGGAATCGGTCACGTGAGCAAGAATTGTTTTAAACCAAAGACAATACCTACTGAAGCCAGCAAACCTGAAAGTAGCAAGGGAGGTGAGAAGCAAAAGGCAAAAGCTCGTGCCTTTACTATGACTAAAGATCAGGCAGACAAAGACCCTGATGTGGTGACAGGTACATTCTTGATTAACGATATCCCTGCTTCAGTGCTATTTGATTCTGGTGCAAGTATGAGCTTTGTGGCTATTACTTTTTGTGATAAACTGCGTGCTAATGTTAAAAAGCTAGAAAATGCCTTTAACATAGAAACTGCTCTTGGTAAATCCACTAGAGTAACAGAGGCCATTGATGATGATTGTTACATTGATATAGAAGGTCATAGATTCCCTGTTAAGTTGTTTGTGATTACGTTAGGAGGTTTTGATGTAGTCTTGGGCATGGATTGGTTGGCCAAACATGAGGCTAACATTGTCTGTCGACGAAATATGATTTTCTTAACGTCTCTTAATGGGAGTTCAGTAACGGTTTAAGGGGATAAAGTGTTTAACGTGCCTAAAGTCATTTCAATGATTAAGGCAAGTGAAATTATGAGGCGAGGATGTGGGGCTTATCTGGCTTATATTATTGACAAAGAAATTAAGGTAAAAGAATTGGAAGACGTACCCATGGTGTGTAACTTTCCTGATGTATTTCCTGAGGATTTGCCAGGAATTCCACCTGATCGGGAAATTGAATTCCAAATTGATGTTATGCCAGGAGCTCAACCAGTCGCCAAGGCACCGTACCGTCTGGCTCCAACAGAGATGAAAGAATTAATGACCCAACTACAAGACCTTCTAGACAAAGGTTTTATACCGCCAAGTGTGTCACCTTGGGGTGCACCAGTGTTGTTTGTAAAGAAAAAGGACGGAAGCATGAGAATGTGCATTGATTATAGGGAATTGAATAAGCTCACAATAAAAAATAAGTATCCGTTACCAAGAATTGATGATTTATTTGACCAATTGCAAGGGGCAAGTTGGTTTTCTAAAATCGATCTCAGATCAGGATATCATCAACTAAAGGTGAGAGAACAAGACATTCCAAAGACAACATTTCGCACACGTTATGGACATTATGAGTTCCTTGTAATGTCTTTTGGGTTAACTAACGCTCCTACAGCATTTATGGATTTAATGAATCGGGTGTGCAGACCTATGTTAGACCGATCAGTGATTGTGTTTATTGACGATATTTTAATATACTCAAAGAGCGAGGATGACCATGCTTGTCACATACGGGAAGTACTTGAAATGTTAAGAAGAGAAAAGCTTTTTGCCAAGTTCTCTAAATGTGCCTTTTGGTTACGAGAAGTGCAGTTCCTAGGTCATGTCATTAGTCCAGAAGGCATAATGGTGGATCCAGCTAAAGTAGAAGCGGTAATGAAATGGAATCCTCCGAAAACACCTACGGAAGTTCGTAGCTTTCTTGAATTAGCAGGTTATTATAGAAGATTCATCCAAGATTTCTCTAGGATTGCTACACTGTTGACAAAATTGACTAGGAAAGAAGTAAAATATGATTGGGGTCCAACTCAGGTTCAGGCTTTTGAAGAACTAAAGAAGAGATTAACCGAAGCTCCTATCTTAGCATTACCGGATGGTAATGAAGACATGGTTGTGTACTCAGATGCATCTTATCTAGGCTTGGGTTGTGTACTTCTGCAAAGGGGAAAGGTAATAGCATATGCCTCAAGACAATTGAAAAGCCACGAGGCTAATTATCCAACACATGATTTGGAATTGGCTGCTGTGGTATTTGCTTTAAAAATTTGGAGGCATTATTTATATGGAGTTAAATGTACAATCTACACAGATTAGAAAAGCTTAAAATACTTCTTTGACCAAAAAGACTTGAATATGAGACAAAGAAGATGGCTTGAACTGCTCAAAGACTATGACTGTGAGATTTTGTATCACCCGGGGAAAGCAAATGTGGTGGCCGATGCTTTAAGTCGTAAGACCGAACACCCTGCTATACGGGTTAAGTCTTACAGTCTGGTGATAACGCCGGATTTTCTAAATGAAATTAAGGATGCACAGAAGGAAGGACTAAAGGAAGAAAATGTGGGATTCGAAAGAATCTTTGGTCAAGTTAAGAATTTAGAAGAAAATGAAATTGATGTTAAGATCCGATTTGGTCGAATGTGGGTTCCCCGAAATGGGGACATCAGGTCAAGAATTCTAGATGAAGCACATAAGTCACGTTACTTTATTCATCCTGGTGCAACAAAAAAGTATCAAGACCTTCGAAAAGACTATTGGTGGCCAGGTATGAAGTTTAATGTAATGCAGTACGTAAACAAATGTTTGACATGTGCACAAGTAAAAGCTGAACATCAAAAACCCTATGGTTATGTGCAACCTTTAGAAGTCCCGAAATGGAAGTGTGAACACATCACCATGGATTTTATTACCAAGTTGCCTCTTACGGCGAAACGTCATGATGCTATTTGGGTGATTGTAGAACGATTAACGAAAAGTGCTCATTTCTTGCCTATACGTGAGACACATACGTCAGAGAAACTGTCTGAATTATTTGTGAAAGAAATAATTACCAGACATGGAGTTCCAGTTTCTATAGTGTCAGATCGTGACACGCGATTCGTTTCAAGATTCTGGAAACGGTTTCATGAATCGATGGGTACAAGGCTCAATATCAGCACTGCATATCATCCTCAAACGGATGGACAGTCTGAAAGGACTATCCAAACCTTAGAAGATATGCTTAGAGCTTGTATTATTGATTTTGGTGGTAGCTGGGATGATCATTTACCATTGGTGGAATTCTCATACAACAACAGCTACCATGCTAGTATTGGAATGCCACATACGAGGCGTTGTACAGACGTCGATGTAGGACACCTGTGTGTTGGGGAGGAGTAGGACAGAAAGAAGTAGGAAGCAAAGCTGCAGTAATAGATTTGACTGAAAAACTTCAACTAGTTAAAGCGCGAATGAAAGTTGCACAGGATCGACAAAAGTCCAATGCCGACAAAAGACGGAGACCAATAGAGTTTGAAGTAGGTGATCAGGTATTGTTAAAAGTTACACCATGGAAGGGAGTTATTCGATTTAGGAAAAGAGGAAAGCTGAGTCCGAGATTTATTGGACCTTTTCGAATAATGGCACGGGTCGGTAAGGTAGCTTACCGATTAGATCTTCCAGATGAATTAAGTGGAATTCATCCGACATTTCACGTTTCACATCTGAGAAAATGTCTAGCGAATGATATAGCATATGTGCCTTTAAATGATATTGAAGTTGATGAAAACTTAAACTACATAGAAGAACCAGTTGCAATAATTGACACGAAAGAAAAACAATTACGTGATAAGATGATCAGACAAGTTAAGGTTCAATGGAAACGCCGAAAAAGATATGAGGCGACATGGGAGACTGAAGAAGAAATGAAACGACTCTACCCACATTTGTTTGAAACGTAACAGGTTTCGAGGACAAAACCTATTGTAAGGAGGGTAGATTTGTAACAACCAAAGATTTAGCACAATTGATCGTGTATGAAATCCACGTTGAGTTGACAATTGAAATTACTACAGGTTGATGGTACACGAGAAATGGTGAACGTGGGCGAAAACCGTGCGCGAAACGGAGTTACGGATTGTCCGGAATCGCGAAACGAAGGAAAATTTCAAAGTATGGAATTTTTGGACTCGTCGCGGTACACAACGAAGAGGTTGAGGATCCTTCGCGGTACGCGATGGACCAAAAATATCTGAGATTCTCCGGATTTCTTAGCGGTACGCGAAGCTCTTCTTGGCTTCTCGTCGCGGTACGCGACGGGTGGGGCGGTGGAATAAGTTGATATTTTTCATCAAATTTCATGAAAAATTTATATCTCATCTTCAAACTCGAACATAAACACCACCAGACGAATTTTCTACCATCTAAACTTCAATTTTAAGCTGCTAAACTTCAAGGATCGCACCAGGGAACGTGTTATCATTGTTCTATGCTCAAAACTCCGTCAGATTAGGTAATGATTTGTTTTAAACCTTCTAGTTCAATTTTGATTGATTAGATCTTGATTTTGAACGTAATGACATAGTTAGGATTGTTGATTATTGCCTAGATGATGGCCAGGATTGATTAGAAATGAAGAACACGATGTTCTAATGGTTAAATCCTTGTTTTGATCCGTTGTAATGCCCGGTTTGCATGAAATCACAACTATGATTATAATGGTTTAATCCATTTGATTATGACAATGTAGGTGATTAGTTTGGTTAATCTTTGAAATGCAAAGGTTAAATTTAAGTGTTTCAAACTAATCACAATCATTAACATACTCATTGGAACGATTATCTGATGTTTATGATAACAGTCAGATTAGTATGTTAAAGATGGTTATTAAACCTATCCTAATACTACATTGTGATATTTCACGATATCTGGGTAATCAATGATAAGGATTGATCATTTCTAAGCCATTAATCTGTCTAGGAACTGTTTTAGCATTATAATCAATAACATTAACTATTTGATTAATCCGAGATATTCTGATTAATTAAGTGTGTTATCAACCTAGTATTGGTTTGACGTCTTTCAAGGCAATGTCTTTGACATTGAACGTTCAGAAAGATCTAATCAGTAAGTTGAAACGTAGATAACTTATTAAACGTAAACCAATGCAGAGTTGCATCATTAGCACCAATTTGTGAGTGATCTTGCTACCATAAGACATCAGGTGAGTTCTTATAGCCCTGTTTTAAATGTTTTACCATTTTGGGCTGATATGCATGTTATAAAGTTATGTTAGACTATCCACAGCGGTCACCCATTGAAAATCCCTCCCCACTGAAAACCTTAAACCCCCATAGTGGTCACCCCACTGAAAACCCTTCCCCACTGAAAACACTTCTCCACTTGATTTTTGAATGGACCAATAGGATGAGAGGCATTGCACGGGGAGCGGGAGCCGTGGAGCCGCACCGGGCGGGTGCCGCGCAAGGGAGGGGCGGTGTTCCCGCTAGTTGCCGCGGAGGTGGGCGGGGCTGGTGTCACACCCCCAAATTCCCACTTGTGGTGTCAGTCCACGTGGATGTGACGTGTCCAGAATCACAGCTCAAGGTCATATAGAACCACTCTATATGCGTTTACAAATCCAAGTTTGACACATACACATAACAAAATAATTTGCAGCGGAAAAATATGTCATAGCAGCGGAATAATATGTTTGAATACATGCAGCGGAAAAGTAAATCGTCAGATCAAAACATTGTATCAATACAAAACATGAATGAAATTGTTTTCAAATAATATGACAGGAATGCATGCGGTTCCTAATGCTCGTCTCTTAACGTGTACATTCCTGCTATCCGTAGTCTGCTAGTTACCTGAGAATACAAGTTTGAAAACAAGTGTCAACACAATGGTTGGTGAGTTCACAGGTTTTGATATACATATAGTAATGAAAGTGTGTCATGCTGTTTATCAAATGTTAGTACCGAGCCCTAGGCCCAAAGTGTCAGTGCGTCACTACCGAACTAGACTTGTTTGCTCTTGCCTCCGCTATGCCTCGTATACATAGCAAGTTAGGTCAGAATTTGCACGGGTTATGACATCCAGTCAACATAGTGCCCCGTGGGGTTAGTCATTCCCTAATGGATCCATCCAAATCTACCACGTTGTTCGTACATTAACGGTAAGACTTTGTGAGGGCTTGTAACGAGTTCAACACTTAATGTTTGTCCAATAAACCAGCATACACAATAGGGTTTGTACAGTAATAGTGTTTGACTCGATGCAACTAGTATTCTCCCCCTATTTAAAAGCATTTGAAAAAGAGTAAAGAGGGGCCGCAAACTCACTTTAGTGATGATAGTAGTAGATCAAGCGTAAGCTCCTTGAAGAAGTAGCACGTTGGTCACCGGGAACCTATATCGTATACTGAACGTGAGTTCGTGTAAGTGACCGTGCTAGTGTTCGTGTTAGTGCTCGTGTTTGTGTCCAACAACCCTTGGTTGTTCATGTTTGTCCGTGTCGGTCCACATTGACCGTGTTTGCTCGTGTTGGTCCATATTGACCGTGTTTGACTGTGTTGGTCCACATTGACCGTGTTTGACCGTGTTTGACCAAAGTTGACCGTGTCAAATCAACGACCCGTTGGTGAACCATGTGACGGTTGTGACTCGTGTAGCAATTGTGTAAGTGTTTGTCGTGTGCAAAACGCGCAAGTCGCGTCTATGGATAACTTACTATTTATAGTAAGTTTCCATTTATGGAAAGTTCACAAAGCATAATGGTTTTATAGTTCTAGCATGCTCAATGGTCCTACGGGGTCATGTTAACACATAGCACATTATCATACAAGTTCATATACGTCGTTTATAGCATGTTAGTGCACAAAAGTTTCCTAAAATGGAAAGTTTCCATTTTTAGCATACGTGACATCGGAAACCATCTAACTTAGCATCTAATCATCATATTATAACATATTACGTCATTTAGAATGCTCAAATCATACAACATGCTTACAAATCTGTTTTCGTAAAAATAAAGTTACTAAAAATAGTAACTTTGTGGTTTTTGCATACAATGACCATTCTATCATTCCTAAACCATTTTCACATCACCATTCATCATAACAAGCTATTTACTATCATCTAATCATGTCAACATAGTCCAAATCATCATCCATCAATATTTTTACCCAAAAAGTTACTAAATATAGTAACAATGTTGAAAATGACCATAATAACATCAAGATCACATTCTTAGGTTTCTAATCATCATAATATCATCCAAATAGCAATTTCACATACATGCATGTTCATCAAATACACTAAATCATCAACTTGTAACTAAAAAGTTACTATAAATGGAAAGATTTATAAAAATCATAGTTTTAACCATTTCAACACCATCTAAACATGTAATCATCTTCCAACAACATCAAGATGCATATCTAGTTACTGAAAATCATCCCACATGCCATGGATCATACATGCATGTGGGTTTTTCATCAAGTCAAGACCAAATCATGATTCTTACACAAGCACATCATCATAGATCATCACCAAATGCATTCTAATCATGTTAGATCATCATAAATCACCTTAAAATCAACAAACCCAGAAGGTAAATTCGTGCATGTGCACTATAGGTGCTTGCATGTGTGATTCATGCATTGCATGTGAGCTTGTGAGTGTGGTGTGTGTATATGAAGTCATAAAACTACCTTTCTAGGACTTGTAATACCACGATGTTGCTGGAACAGCCCTGGTAACTCTCTGGACAGCAGGTTCGAGCAGTCTTGTGGTGGTGATGGTGATCTACAAGCTTCAATGCTCTTCTCCTTCAAGTTCTTGACAACTTCCAAGCTTCAAGAGGTGCAACAATGGCTTCTAATGGCTTCCAGAGGTGAGTTGCAGGTGAATTGGGGAGGAAGAAGTCGAATGATGACTGATGAACTCGGGGAAAGTGTGTAGAGTAGGATAGAAATGATTTTCTTGGATAAATAAAGATTTTTGCGTGCTACACTGCCAGGCGTAACGCCTGACGTGTGTTACTGTGTCCAGGCGTTACGCGCGGGTGACCAGGCATCCGAGGCGTTTCCTGTGTCTCGCGCGCATCGCCTATAGTGGGCGTCTCGGGTTAGGCGTACCGCCTGGCCTGAATTTCAAGCCCAATAAGCTTGTTTTGTTGTTCTAGGCCCATTCTTGCCCGTTTCTCGACTGTAGAACATCGTTCGAGCGTCGTTTGGACTCTAATAGTCAATTACTTGCCATAATTGGCTTGTGAGGTGTTTCTGTGCTTAAGTGTTGTGATGTTCACCAACGTTCGTGTGTTTTGACACGTGTGTGCTGTTTGCCGATAATTCCACAAATTATCTAGTCATGAGTCAGTGTTCGTACTGTCGTGCCACGTGTCACACTAAATTAATCTAATTCTAATGCCACGTGTACATAATGTATTTTAAATAAACATTTAAATAAAATCAAAGCTGACCTGGAAATTACGGGGTGTCACAGCTGGCGCTGTGGACAGTCTTATGAAATGATTGTTTTACCTGACTACGGTCAGATAAAAGAATATGCATATTATAAGGCTATTGTATGACGGTGATTGATTTACCTGACTACGGTCAGATAAAAGAATATGTTAAAGTTATTGTATGGAAGTGATTTTAACCTGATTATGGTCAGGTAAAGCATGTTTTCTGGAAAAGTATGTTTTCAGATAAAGAATGTTTTTAAGTCTCAACTGCGGTTGAGAAAGAAATGATTTTTTTTATATAAGACACTCGACTGAGGTCGAGGAGGAAATATAAGACACTCGACTGAGGTCGAGGAGGAAATATAAGACACTCGGCTGAGGTCGAGGAGGAAATATAAGACACTCGGCTGAGGTCGAGGAGGAAATGTGGTTTTGCCAGCTGCGGTTGGGCAGAACTTGAGCACTGCGGTGAAAGGAGCCGCTTCTGCTTATGATGGTTAAAGAGTCCTGTAGAAACACGGGCCTGCCGACTGTGTGTCTCCAGTTGAGGAAATCTTATGCATGTATAAGTTATCGACTTCGGGTTGATAGTTTAAGAGCCTTGTGCTGCACAAGCCTGTTTGACTTCAGGGTCAGCATTTGACGGTGAAGTTTCTTCACCGTATGAATGATGTTATGATAATATGTATGTTATGTAATTATGTTATGATGCTATGTATGTTATGAAATTATGATATGAGAACATGTATGTTATGTATTTGGATTATGCTATATGATGACATGAATGAATAAAGATTTTTCTAAGAAATGAACTTAGAACTCACCAGCATAAAGCTGACTTGTTTTACATGCATATCAGGTTGAATAGTTTGAGAAAGGAGACTAGGAGGGCTCATAGTATACGTTGAAGACTACCATGGCATAGACTGGCTGTATGATATGACTGTTAGAAGAGTGGGTTATGTTTTAATGTGTGTTTAATATGTGTACTTTATGTATGTAATCACCTTAAATTCCGCTGCTATAGTAATGTAAATATGGTTTAAGGACTATGGGTATGATGATTTGCTAACCGAGGGGCTCGGGGCCTCTCATAACATTATATTTTAATGTAATTATTATTAGACAAAATTACGTACTTGAATCTTTATGTTTTTTATAAATAACAAATATAAACCTTTAACTGTATTAATTACGCTAAACAACCTCTAAGTATTTAAGTTATTTCAACTTTCAACCTTTACATTAACCCCGGTTAGATTTACCAGTTAAATCTAGTCATGTGTAAAACATGTGATGGGTATTCTAGGTATATTGATCTTTTGTTATTTTTAAACATAAAACCCACTATTCACGTATTATCGTATCTTATTCAATAATTTACTCCAAATAGGGGTGTTCGCAAATTAGGGCTAAAACCCACCCAGAAGTTCACGTGGTTCCTCCCTCTTCGGTTAGTGTTCACCCAGAAGTTCACGTGGTTCCGCCATTGTTACACTAACCGAAGAGGGAGGAACCACGTAAACTTCTGGGTGGGTTTTAGCCCTAATTTTCGAACGCCCCGATTTGGAGTAAATTATTGAATAAGATACGATAATACGTGAATAGTGGGTTTTATGTTTAAAAATAACAAAATAACAAAAGATCAAAATACCTAGAATACCCATCACATGTTTTGCACATGACTAGATTTAACTGGTAAATCTAATCGGGGTTAATGTAAAGGTTGAAAGTTGAAACAACTTAAATACTTAAAGGTTGTTTAGCGTAATTAATATAGTTAAAGGTTCATATTTGTTATTTATAACAAACATAAAGGTTCAAGTATGTAATTTTGTCTTATTATTATTATAGTAATATTATTATATATTATTTAGTAATATACCAACTACATGTCGTTGGTATAGGTTGATTGTTTCAAAACTTTAAGATTTTGTCCTCACTATTTGTCATCGGTATAGGTCCATATTAAAAAAATTCAAAATATGTTATTCCCACTACATGTCGTCGGGATATATAATATTTTGAAATTTTATAGGGCCACTTTACCAATTAAATGTTGTCGGGACTGGTCCATCTATCCCGACTAGCGTTATCCAGAAGATATTAATCACCTATTGGTACTATTTTATACCGACCATGTATTTAACCATGACTTGTCGTTAGGACGGGCCAAAAAAACCTTTTAGCGACTACATGCAATATATAGATCCTTTCTATTGTTGTGGTATATACGTACAACTACGTACATGCTTGATAAAAAATGCATGTTTTCAATATCATATAGTAACCTACTAAAAGATTTTGAATATAGTTTTTTTGTTTTTAATTTAATGTTCATTGTAAGTAACAATAAACGAAAATTCTGGTTTTCTAATAATTTTGAATAACTCTACAATTCAAAATGAAAAATAATTCTTTTATGATGGATAAAAGCAATGTTTTGAAAACCGGACCGGACCGGCCGGTCGGACCGGTCCGGCTAGGGGTACTGGGCCGTTTTTGGGTGAACCTGCTGGTCGGACCGGCGGTCGGACCGGAAAACCGGTGGTTGAACCGTTTTTTTTATATCTTTTTATTTTTTTTGATTATATATATATATATATATATATTTATAAAATGTATATAAAATCATCCGGTCCGACCAGTAAGGAGACCGGTTCGACGTCCGGTCCGGTTATGAAAACGTTGGATAAAAGTATCATTCTCATGGGAACATGTATAGTAATATGACATCTCCGATCAACCGTATTAGTGTTTTTAAGTATTTAATAATGGATAATATTAATTCTAGAATAAGAGATCATATGTTCTAAGAATTCTTGATTATGAGGCAAAGATAGTAATAAGTGAGTTGGGAGATACCGATAATATCCGCTTGAGTTTGACCATTGGTGAATCTACCTGTGGCACCTTGTGGGAAGTCAACCCCATAAGGGGAGTAATCGGCTTTTTCACGTGTGTTGAGATCATTATTATTACCATTATCGACCAAAGAATCACCAAATATAAACATGCATGGAACTTGTGGTGGTGGTGGTAAACCAATGGCACTAATGGTTCGAAATTGCATCAAAGTTGCAATTACGACGACACGAACCAATAGGTCGAGCTTAAAAGTCATCCTTTTATTTACTACAAATAGAGGTAGATGTGAAATTTAAATATAACATGGGTGGTATTTATAGGAAGGGCCGAAGGGAGAGGATACATGAGAATACAATTAAATATTAAGAAAAACTAAATTCAGTTTTAGATTTTATATATAATTTTTAATTATTTCACTACTATGCTTTTTAACATTATTATATACATTAAAATAAAAGTGAAACAACAAAAATTTTAGCTTGCTTTAAGTTTTGCTTTAATTTTTTTTTTGATGACGGTAAACTTAATTTCTTTTATTTTAGTATATATAAGTTAAAATAAGATTTATATTTCACTTTACAAAAATTTAATTATTTAATAGTAAACTATTAAACTTTTGTTTCATTTATTTTTGTCATAAAAGTTTGAGCGGTAAACTTTTGTTTTTATATTTTCTCAACAAAAGTTTAAGGATTCAAATTTTTGATATAAAATAGTTTTACAGCTTACGTTTCATTTTAGTCACAAAAATTTGAGCATAATTATTTTAAATGCAAACTTTTGATTTTTTGTTTAAAATTTTGGACAGTATCATAATTTAAAACGCAAAAATTTCTTAATTTGTTTAGTATTTCAATTTAAAAATTTTCTTTTGTTAACGTTATGTTAAACAATGAGTATGCGTCTATATATGTGCTAGCCTTTCAACACCTAGTCTTACAATATGATACATTTTCAGGTTGTACAATAGAGTAATGGTCACTTTTGCAACAAAGTACATCTTTATGGTGGAGTACTGGAGTACACATGTACTCAGTGGCGAAGGTTGAAAATTATGTTCCAAGTGGCCAAAAATTATGGGTCAATTTTTTTTTCTTATCGCTATGTTTCTAGCTAAAAATTCGGGTCGGCAAATAGTAATTCGGGTCGGGTCAAATAATTTAAAATATCATATATTTGTTAAGGTTATGTTAAAACTTACAATATAAGATTAACTTTATTATTTTTTAAAATCCAAGGGGCGCAAGAAATTATAGGAAGAAAAACCAAAAATGCCGGACTCAATACCGATAAATTTTTTCGACCAAAAACTACTATATCAAAACTTTTTACCCCAAAAACGACAGGGGCCGGGCACCCCCGGGACCCAATAAACCTTCGCCACTGCATGTACTCTCATGTTTTATGAAAACAGCGCTCACTTTTATGATGGATTACACTTTAAGATACCACGATAGAGTAACAATCATTGCAATATGTTTTTCTTATTTGTGTTATACAGAATCTTGTCGTCGTAGATGGCCTAGCTAGGTACGAGGATGTGTCCATCAATAATTTTTTTTTTATATTTTTCTACCGTTTCAGAATTTTTTCTAAGATTATAGACATTGTCTTGATCTGGGTTTGAAATCAGGTTTTTTGATGTATTAGGCTTTTACATTAAAATAGCAGCCTCTATGACATATTTAATGATCGTGTCTGATATTGGGGATTTAGAAACAAAATTCTCAACCAAGGGCTTCTAACTTAATGGTTACCCTTTTAGCTTCCTTATGGGAGGTCACGGGTTCAAATCTCTCTCAAGGCGAAATAGGGGTCCTTGGGAGATCAGGGGGTTTTCTGGTGCGGTTTCCTCCTGGGGTGGTGGTGGGGTCTCAACGGAGGTCATGGTAACTAGACCTTGGTGACGTGGCCTGGAAATCAGTGGTTCACACGTTGAGATCAAACGTCGTTTAAAAAAAAGAAACAAAATTCTCATATATATATATATATATATATATATATATATATAAAGTTTTTTTCTGTATTTTTTTACAGGTTTGTAACATTATGTACCACATTTTAAAAAAAAATTAAAAAAACGCCGTGTGAATTTTTTTTAAAAAATATTTTATAAACCCATGTAAAACATACGTAATATAAAAAATACATTACATAAAAAATATAAAAAAAAAGATACAACAAAATATACATCATAAAATATAGTACACAAAAATGTGTCACAGAAAAAAACATTACATAAAAAATAAATTATAACATGTTAACTTACTAAATTAAAACAAATATATATCAACATTACACTTAAATCAAAGATGAAAAAGCACTTAAATTTATGTTATGGTTATTTTTAAAAAATATTGTTGTATGAAAAGTTTATGTATATTTAAAAAAATTGCAGGATTTTGTAAAATGCCAGAAAAAATGTATTTTCCTATTATATCATTCCATCATTTTACTATTTAATTTTCTAAGCTCAACTATTATTTTAAAATTAGAAGGTTAAGATTTTCTTCTTAATTTTAAAAATATTGGTTTTTTGTAAGAACAAGTAACTACACGAAGGTGCAATAGAATATATATAGGATTGAGATCAAATAATAACCCCTTTTAAAGCAATAACCGAGATAACTTTATCAAGATGAAGCCGAATCTTGAATTTTTTTTGAACATCATATCATTGTAACACAATTAGAACACCATGTTTTTTTACAAGTTTGCGTAAATTCATCACCGTTTGAGAGTTTACATCGTTGTAAGTTTTGGGCCTAAAACAGTTACAGTGCCGTAAATCAAAAACTTACAACGATGATATCTCTTAAACGGTTATGAATTTTCACAAACTCATAAAAGAACATAGTGTTCTAATTGTGTTACAATGATGTTAAAAAAAAAAATTCAAGATTCGGCTTCATCTTGGCAAAGTTATCTGGGTTATTGCTTTAAAAAGGGTTATTATTTGAACACTTCTCTCTCTCTCTATATATATATATATTTATATATTTGTATATATAGGGGATGGTTCCATTGTTAACCCTTCCTTATTGCGATAACCCATTAACCCTGGCATTTTTTGTGTTTTTTGCCCGAATCTTTGTTTTTATTATGCATAAATAGGGGGGGTTTCTTTTTTGTGTTTTTGCTAATTTATCACCGTTTAAAACTTATTTACAAGTGTAAGTAAGTGGTACTTACACTTGTAAATAACTTTTAAACGGTGATAAATTAACAAAAACACAAAAAAGAAACCGCCCTATTTATGTATAATAAAAACCATGAAAAAAAAGATTCGGGAAAAAACGCAAAAAACGTCAGGGTTAAGGGGTTATCGCAATAAGGAATTGAAGGGTTAACAATGGAACCATCCCCTATATATATATATATATATATATATATATATATATATATATATATATATATATATAGGAGGTGGATACAATACATATGGAGCTTAACGTGAGAAGGATAGGAATGATTTTAGACCCTTGATAAAATAAATCAATGGTTAAGAACTAGTGGTCCTACTTTTTGATTAAAAATTGTGTATATTAAAGTAGAAAGGACAAAAAAGAAATTGCATACATTTGTTGAATTTTTTTTGTGGGTAAATCAAGTTCCACCATCTTTTTGAAAATCGAATAACTTTTAAACGTTAAATTATTTTTTAAAAAAAATTACACCATAAAATTGAGAATTTTATTATCGTTAATTTGAGTATAATATTGTTATAGTTTTTTTTAAAAACATTTACGTGATCCGTGATTTTTATACTTGGTACGTGATTATTAGTACGTAATTATGAAGTTGATCCTTTGATCATGCATGTAAAATGACGGTCTATGATTTTCATATAACGTGGTCCGTGATTATTAGT
The DNA here is from genome assembly GCA_009363875.1 of Mikania micrantha. Classification (NCBI taxonomy): domain Eukaryota; kingdom Viridiplantae; phylum Streptophyta; class Magnoliopsida; order Asterales; family Asteraceae; genus Mikania; species Mikania micrantha. The sequence continues at coordinate 47,276,595 of CM018689.1, read as the reverse complement.
CCGTGATTATTGGTCCGTGATTATACATTTTGTCCTTGATTATGTATGTTAAAGTATGATCCGTGATTTTTATATAACACGGTCCGTAATTATTGGTCTGTGATTTGTTAGGTGAACCTTGATTATATATGTTAAATTTCAGTCTGTAATTTTTGTGAAGCATGGTCTGTAATTTTATATGGACAATAATGCCCTTTACCCAGATGACAATATTATCATAATACTACTCGTAATCATAACTACCCTCAAAATTATCACTTTGTCTGAATTTAAACTCAAAACCTCATTTTTAAAAGGCAATATATCTATCAAACGAGCTAGTGTCACATAAATACAACATTTATAGAATGCACTTGTCTTACAAATTAAGTTTGTTGAATATGGAAATTCGCAGTTTCCTAATCACATATCTTATTTTTTTAAACATCTAATTCAGGGGCGTACGTACATAGAAGGGTTTGAATTTTTTTTTTCCATTATTATATATAATTTAAAATATTGAACGACCCCGTTAATATTTAGCAATCGCCCCTTTTAAATTTGCATAATCAGACTTGTGAAGAGAATTTAAGCAATATATATATATTTTTTTAGGAAAAAGAGTTGCTTATAACAATCTTCATAGATGTTGTCTTTGATAAATTTTAAAAAATAAAACCCCGTACAGAACTAGGCAGACAAACTATAACAAGATGAGTAACTTAAAAATCGTATGAATATAACGAATTTAAATGGGTTACAATGATCAATAATATATTTGATTAGAAAATTACTAAAAATTATTTAATTAAACTATTTGTTTAGTTATAATTCATTTTAACTTGAATAAAATTGATGTTATATAAAATGACTCATTTAAACTCAAACTAATTTTTCTTAAAACTCATCCTGACCTGCACCCATGATAACCAGCATCGATCCTAACCCGCACCTATTCTAACTTGTTACCCAACCCAACTCGTCCATTTTGTCAGGCATAAGAACAACTTTAGTTGTAATGTATTTTTATTATGATTTTATATATGAAATTTAGTTTGATTGTCTTTTTTAACATGATCCGACCTGGTTTGACCTAACCCGCTTTGAACAAAATAAAAAATATATATATTATATACCGAACTCTAAACAACTTTTAAAAAATTTTCGCCCCTCATAAAAAAAATTTCTGGGTCCGCCACTGGTCTAACAAATTGCAAGTATTCTGCACGTTCACAAATAATAATTGGTATCTTGAATTGTTATTAAGATGGTAATTAAAAGTTATAAAGGTGAAAAATAATCCACCTTTAATATTATTTTGTAGTTTACTCATCTCCCACAACCAAATTTCAATCCACTAAAGGACATAATAAATATCACAATTTAATTTTCACTAACTAAATGCACTAATGCAGTGCGCACGTAAGCTCTTGCACGTCCCACGTGGACATCTTCTTTGATAGATGCATTGGAGCATCACACACGTTTCTCTCCTTACACTTCCGGAAGTGCAACCATGTGAGTGAGAGAGGGTGGTCCATGTCTTTAAGAGTTAATTTTTTTTATAAATAAAAAGAAGAGAGATAATACATGTGGTAAAGATGTATTGTAGTTAAAAAGAAGATAGAGAATACATGTGAAAATAATGAGTAAAAAGCTGATGTGCCCGTCATAATTAGGATGCATGTAGTAAATGCATGCTTATGCATTGCGGGTCAGCTATAGATTCATCACGTTTCCGTCTTTGAAGATATCGGTGATCCGTAACTAGAATTCCATGAGAAATTGGAAGTGCATAAAATTAAACTTCATGAACATAGACGATCAAACTAAGCTGTTCAAATAACAGCTAATTCAAATAAATCAATATGCAACTAACAGCTAATAAAACTAAGCTGTTCAAATACTCAAATTAAACTATTTAGTAATCAATATGCAAACTAGGTTGTCAAATAGCCAAATTAAACGAACTGAAAGCTATTCAAAATTAAACAATCAAGCATGTTCAAAAGATCAAACATGTTCAAAATAACCAATCAAGCTACTGGAACCTGATGGACAATATTATTTACCTGAAAGTTGTGCACAAACCATTGCAATCAATGAATCAAGCGACTGAGCGCGTTACGAGTAGATTAGGTTAGTTGGAAGTCCGCACTCGGTACTCCGCCCTCCGGCAGTCCGGCTCCGACTAAAGGCAGTCCACAATCACTTTCGTCTCCCCCTGTGTTTCCTGATTCCCACCGTGCTTCTCTACCATGAAAATAGAAACCGATTTGGGTTTTCAAACCGACCCGACTATGGCATTGGCAACAAACCGATTTCACCCAAACTGATCCAAGAACCAATCGGAACTAGCGGTTTGGAACCAGTTTTTGACTGTTGGAACTAGTTTATAAACAAGTCCGAACCAAACCGATTTCTCAAACCGGTTTTACGGCTAGCTTGACTTTTGACCGTTTCTTTTGAAAATATAACCGTTTGAGCCCATTTTTGACTGGTATTTTGTGTGTGTTTTTTTTTGCATTTTGGTCTCCAAATGATTGGTATAAATATGTAGTGGTTGTTTAGGCTAAATCACACAACTCAAAAACGTTCTCTAAACTCTCAAAACGTAAAACCGTTCTCTAAAAAATCTCTCACAAATGACTTCACCAAGTGATCAATCTTTAGTTGGTTGTGGAACTTCAACTAATCTTGAAGTTGTTGAAGTTAGTTTTATGTTTTACGATTTCGGTTTGTTTTAGTTTTTTAATTTTTTATAGTTTATGTTTTTTAACTCGAACCTTATGATATATTTTTATTTTTCAAGTAATGGAAGTTTTTATTAAGTTTGTATCCAAGTTGTGTGTTAAAAAACAAAAAAAAATATTTTGAAAAAAAAAACGGTTTGAAAAACCGGTTTCACCCAAACTGGATTCCACCGATCAGAACCGGATCCATTAGGTACGACATTTCCTTCTCCCAAATCGGTTTACAACCCAAACCGGTTTCACCACTGAGCTACCAAAATCAGACCGTTTGAAAACCGAACTGGTTTGATGAAGAAAACCGGTTTGTACATCACTACAAAAGGGGCTCTAAGCAAAGGCCTAGAATGCAAGCCCATTGGGCTGACCATTATATATATATATACACACACACACACTCCAATGAAAACCCAATCTTAAAGAGAAAACCCTTAAACCCTATGTGAACCATTGATTTATAATCTTAAAAATAAATATATGGTCCACATTAACCCACATTAAAAATCATTTGTTTATTCAAAACCCAATTTTTTATTCAGGTTTAGTTTAAGGGTTTTCTCTCAAAGATTGAGTTTTCATAGGATTCAATCCATATATATATATTATATATATATATATATATATATAGATATATATATATATATTATATATATATATATATATATATATATATATATATATATATAGGGGGAGGTACCTAAGAAAACTAAGAAATTTGAGAAAACTAAGAAAACCATAATCTAACCGTTAAATAAACTAATCAATGGACACAATTCACAGTGGCATGATTGTAAATAACATTGAATCAAATAATTATTAAAATAATAAAAAAGGGTATAATGGGTAACTTGTAAAAATTAATTTAGAAAAAATAAATGTGTAACCGTGATTCTAGCCATTAATGTGTGATACGGTTTCTAAAACTTCCGAGTTCCAGCGAGAAGCGAAGAATTGATTTCAGTGAATCCAAAATCTATTGAGATGGTACAAGGAGTTAGTCAGAATAGGGTTTGCGAATACACACACCTGCGACGGTGGAAGGATTGAGACTGTCGAAGGATTGAGACGGTGATATCTGGTTCGATTAACGAACTTTCTTAATAAAAGGTAAGCATAAATGTTAGTTTTTTACAATGCAAGTAGTAATCTGAGTTTATTACCGATAATCGTTTATAGGATTTTGAATATGGAATGGAAAATGCGACTGCATGTTAGGTTTTTTGGGGTTCTGATTCCGGTACATATGAATAGTAACTGATTAGGGATTATAGACATTCAATATTTGGGGGTACCACACATGTAATCAAACCATACAGTTTTTTTTACTTTGTTGAATTGCAAATGAGTAATGTTTATCAAACAATATTCTTACATATGCTCTGTTTTTCTTTTTTTCATGTTTGAAGTTGTCATCAGTGTTGATTTTAATTTAGTATTTGTGATTAGTATATGTAATAAAGCACATACAATGTTTTATTTCGTTTAAAATCACATTAGAAATGTTTATACTGATTACCAGTATGTAGTTACATATATGTAATCAAACTATATAGCAATGTTTATACTGATTACATACTTGTAATCAGTATGTAGTTACATATATGTAATCAAACTATATAGCAATGTTTATATTGATTACATACTTGTAATCTGTATGTAGTTACATATATGTAATCAAACCATATATCAATGTTTATCGCTAAACGTTTATTGGGACGATTATGTCAAATATAATAGATTCAACAAAATCTATTGAAAAAAGTGTCAGCACATGTTTCTCATTGATGGATGATCTTTGAGAAGTAACGCAAATTGAAGATTAAAGTGTAACCAATTAAAGCCGCTATAGCAATCCAATACCAACAACATTCTGCAAACAATCCTTGAGAAGTAACTAGAAATGTTTTATCAGAAAGAAAAATACAGTCATCAGTACATACAGTATCAGAAATGTTAGAAAAGTGAAAACCAATATTACTTGTATGTAAATACCAGGAATCCACCCAAATGCAAAGAGTAGGGGAAGTAAAAATGAACCAAATGTGTTTGCAACAATCATGTCGCGACCCACAGAACCAATGAACTAGAACAAACAAGAAGACATATGGTTACGAGTAGTAAATAATGTTTGAGGAATCTGTAAAACACATTAAAGACAGTAATAAAGTGAATATTTACAACTGATATAAAACTATGCAAGTAATGTTAAAAAATAGTCATGAAGTAGCTTTTGGGAGCCAGCATGTCTGAACATTTCGCTCTAGACATCATGTGAATACATGTGTGTAATCTAAAGTTGTTGTGTAACTTGTTTAAATTTGCATACATTCTGTGTTATTTCTTTTTTTTAGACCTGAACTTGTAATCAGCGATTATGGGAATTAAGTTTTTGTTGTTATTAATTATATTTAATCAAGTTAATACTTAGTTGGTGATTACATAAAACAAAAGTTGTATCTATTAGTAATGTGAATACATGTATGTTCTATTAAGTAATGTGAATACATGTATGTTCTATTATTTGGTTATTACATAAAACAAAAGCTGTATCCATTAGCAATGTGAATTAAGTTTTCGTGATGATTCTGATTACTTCAAAAAGATATTCCTTATAAAGTGGTAAGTTCTATTTAGTATATGTAAGTAACATATATGAAACGATTAAGTACTTATGAAATTGATTACATATATGTAATCAGATTACATATTAAGTGTTGGATTTTATTACAACAATCGTTATTTGTATATTAATATGCTTGTTTATACACTTATGCATAAATATATCTTCTTGATGTATCTTCATTTGATGGATCACCCCAAGGCCGCTAAAACTTGTCAAATTGAGAAGCTAAGAATTAGTTGGGCTACAACGAAGAATTTTGTTGATTGTGGAATTTTTGTTATGAGGCATATGGAGATGTATATGGGTAATCATACAAGGGCTTGGCATTGTGGATTTCCAAAAGATGAAAGAGCTAAAAAGACGAAGTGCAGTTTGTTAAGGAAAAAGTATGCATATAAGATCTTGACATGTGACATTAACAGGCACAAAGACAGGGTGTTAAAGGAGGCAAATGACTTGGACAATTAAACAAATGAATATTAGCAGTAGATAAAACATTTTGTTGATGACAATTGTTATGAATTTTTTTTTAGTATTTATAACTGTTTTAATTCTTGAAGTTAGAATTTTATGCTATGTTTTATCTAGTAATATAATTTAGTGTGTTATGAACACTTGTGTTTTTCATATAATAATTCCAGTTTGATCATTCAATCAGGTTAATAATCGTACATACAATTATAATTTTTGATTACATGTGATTTGGCTGAGGCAGCCTGTAGGTTTGCATGAGGCACCCTGTAGGTTGGACTGAATCTTCTGTATGGGCTTGTAAGTAGGCCAATGGGCTGTATGCAGGGTAGTAGCATGTGAGTCAAAGAACCTGTTGAGACTTCCCAGCTACTATAGTGGGTTGTATTGGACTATAATAGGTAAATTGCACTTGTAATGTATGGTTAAATTGCTTGTTATATATTGGACTATATTTGGTCCAGTGGTTTTGTATCATTTTCTTCTAAATGGTTATTTAGAGGTATGGATTGTATACTCTATATCAAAGGTTGTATTGTGTGATATCATTGGCTTCGTTCGTGGTATGTTACCAAAAAAAAGTAGGGACATGGTCGAATCAAAGGATCAAGCGTATATACTGTGATTACATTTATGTAATCAAAGATGTAGTAAACCGGTAGATTAAATTATGTGGTTTATAATTTTTGAGTCGTGTGATTATAATTACTGATTACATATATGTATATACTTCAACAGGTTGTTTACAAATGAATCACAATTGAGATCATGTATATACTTCAACAGGTTGATTGCAAATGAATCACAATTTATATCGTTTATATATTTTCAACAGGTTGATTACAATTATGTGTAATATATGTATTTAATCCGTATTTAACTACAAAAGCCCATAAGGGCGATGTTCTGGTGTGCATTAAGCGGGAATGATCTGATGTGCAGGTAGCTTTTCAACTAATCAGTAAGTTACATCTAATGTGCATCACATCCAACTACCATATGTGAATGTGTTAAATAATCAAATCAATGTTGTTCAATGTTCCATGAGCGGTTAGCATTATAAACGTAACCGTTGGGAGTTCCCCTTCAACTTTGACCAGTAAACCTGCAAAATGTCAAACCAATACATTCATCGCTTGCACTACAAAGGCATAGCTGCAGAATCTCAAACCCATACCACGAACTAAATTAGATATGGATACAACCATGACAGCCGATCTTTCCCTATTTTCATGGATTATAAGATTACGCTCTATCTACACATAATACACACTAGCATATGAGGTTAATCTATTAAACACACCCCAAATAAAAGTTGTTTTGAATGTGATTAATGGGATAATGTGCATGACAGTAGTGATTAGATATACGTAATTAGTAGTGAATTGAATACAACCATGTGTATTAAAATTTTGATTACATATATGTAATAAATGTTTAATGTATCCTTAAAAGTCATAACATGTATCAATCTATTTTATGTGACATTTCCAATAATTTAAACATGAATTGCGAAGGGATATTGTTTATATTGAAACTTAAACTAATACTCTAATGATTCGTAATCATAAGTAATCTATAGCTTTTGTTATTATGTTATACGAACATTTTCATGAGATGTATAGTAGTCGATATGGATCTTCTTTATTGCAATTTAAAACTGATATGTTACTGAATAATGCATAACTTTATTATATGGGCTTCTATCAAAGCATTATGTTTCACTATTCTGATGTTATACGTATGTTCCTAAAGATCGCAAGTATGTAATAAATTGTGATTACATATATGTAATCACTTTTGTCATGCACATTGTTACCACATCCTCCCCTTTTAAAAAAAACACTCCCAATAGACGGTTTGAACTCAGCGCTTACAATGGGTATCCAATATCTTGAACCATTTGGAGAATCAAAAACACTACTACAAACAGTATCTTGAACAAACAAATAACATAAAAATATCAAGTTAAAATAATGCATCTTATATGTTTAATGTATATATTAAAATTCATCACATTGAAAATACCTTCATGTTCAACACCGGTTAGATACGGAGGACGACCAGGTTCCTTATTATGACTATTAACACCTTCTACTACTCGGGCTTTAACAAATATCAAATGAATATTTTGTGTATTAATTCAATATAAATTATTAAAAAAGAAGTGTGGTCATTTTGGTTACAAGTATGTAATCATATGTCAAAAATTATAAACATAAAAACATAAATACCCCTGTCCATCAAATAAAATACAGTGTTTGTAACAAATCTGATTTTGATTACATATACGTAATCAACTTACATATACTGAGCAAAAAATATATATACTCTCTTAAGTGTAACACCATCTTGTTCAACCCTCTGAATGTCTGTCATGTCTGAACTTCGCTCCGTTCGATTGGCTAAACTAACTTCTTCTACAAGTTGCACTATAACAATATCAAAAAACAAATTTGTGTATTAATACAATTTACATTTTTTTCTAAAAAAAAGAAAGAAAAAAGGTGTCTTCAATTACTTGCATTGTAACAATATCAAAATGTTACATCTGTACATCAACGAAAAAAACATTAGTGAATAACTAAAAACATTGATTGTATAGTGTAATACATATGTGAAGTTCAATACCTTCTTGTTGAACATCAGAAGTTACTGTCATTTGACAAAATTGAGCTACACGATTAATTAAGTCAGAATGATCTTCACTGTGGCTTCCATGTTGATCATATATTACATTCAAATGTATATCATTTGCGCTATCAGAATCCATTTCAGTGTTAAAACAATCCATTTCATCAAAATGTATGCTTGAATCGAACCCTCTGTTCAAGGAACCATTTTCTGGTTGTCTGTAAACACACGAAACACACCTGGTACATAAAAAATTTCAAACTTCGATCTCATTATAATACGATTCTTATTTATTAATCAACTTTCATCAAATATATGTTGAATCAGATTCGTTTATTGGCACGATTCTTGATTATTCCGATGTTCTGTTTTTTTACCATATTCGATCGCAATCACGTAAACAAACAATCTGTAAATTCGAATTCAATATTATATGCTTGTCAAATATGTAGTCAGAATCTTGATTTCAATTTATATGAATATCAATTTTATATGAACCCTAATTCAAGAAATCAACGATATATGAATTTGATTCAGTTACTGTTAACATTCAAATATTATATTAATGATTGATAGATAAAAAAGGAATGAAATAAATTAAATACAAATTAATTAAATAAAGATTTTGCAAAATTACTGTTATATCCTTTTTTATTAAAGGAAATTAAAAATACTCGAAATTCTTTGATTGGTTGTTGGGAGTTTCTTGGTTTTCTCAGAAACTATTGGTTTTCTCATGAACCTTTCTCTATATATATATATATATATATATATATATATATATTATATATATATATATATAGGGAAGTGTTCTAATGCTAACCCACTCTTAGAGCGATAACCCATTAACTTTGCCAAAACGAAGCCGAATCTTGAATTTTTTTTAACATCATTGTAACACAATTTGAACACCATGTTCTTTTATGAGTTTGGGCTAATTCATCACCGTTTGGGCTCTTACAGTACTGTAGGTTTTTAAATATTTAAAACTTACAGTACTGTAGCACAAAACTTACAACGATGATATTTTTTAAACGGTGATGAATTAGCCCAAACTCATAAAAGAACATAGTGTTTTAATTGTGTTACAATGATGTTAAAAAAAAAATTCAAGATTCGGCTTCGTTTTGGCAAAGTTAATGGGTTATCGCTCTAAGAGTGGGTTAACATTTGATCCCAATCCTATATATATATATATACGAGGTTAACATCCCGTGTATTACACGAGTTGAATTGAAACTAACAATATTTAATAATAAAAATTTAATAATTATAAATGATTTTTTTCATTTAAACTATGATTGAAGTTACATATAATTTAATACTTTAAGAAATAAAATAAAAATATTATCTTTAAACAATTTCTTTTTCAAAGTTTGATCAAAAAAAATTTTTTTTTTTAAATAGTTAATAGTAATACTTATAAATTATAAAAAGATACATTGAATTAAATATAATTGAAAAAAAATTCATAGTAAATAATAATTAGAATTTTATTAGTATATTAGGAAATCTTTTTTAATTATAAAAGGTATAAATAATTTAATTTGTATCCAACATTATTATATAATATATTTATTAATATTAATATATATTTTTAATATAATAAGAACATTTTTTAATTGAAAACGGTATAAAAATATAATTAGTATTTAATAAATATATGTATTTAATAAGAGAGAGAAACGAGAAAATTAGTGTAAGAATGTTGTAAATTTTTGACAAGTGTCCTCAATGATTTTTATTTATAAGTAATAATAAATATATATATATATATATATATATATATATATATATATGTAAGTAAGTATGTATATATGGATGTATGTGTGTGTGTTTGTGTGTCTATACATATATATACGCACACTACTAAATAATACATATTAGAACACACAATTTTTTTTACCAAAAACTTTTAAAACTAGTTTTATACACGTCCAGAGGTCGGGTATTTAAACGTCATAATGACATGAGTATTTTTTTTTATTTGTATTCGAAAAAAAATTATCTATTAGTGGAACAACTACATAAAAATTTAAATTATAAAGCAACCTTACTAAAAGTTTATAATAATCTGATTTTTTGAACAAACCATTGTATGAGATTATAATTTTAAGCATGGCATAAGTTACTTTCATTTTAAATCACTTTGATTTTTACTCTAGACGAAACAATTGGTGAATGTTGAGCATTAGGTTTAAAGGAACCAAGATTGTAGCATAATTTAATTTATTGTTATGACTTCCTTGTTTTTGTGTTTCTTGGTACAGAAGAGAATATAATATATAAATATATAAAAAAAAATTACCTCCAACTCATATATCTCAAGTGTACTTTCAAATGCACAGACTAATAAATCCAAACCTTTGCTTATACCGTGAATTCCACTCTTATAATTTATGCAAAGAGAATTCCAATTGAAATATATGTAGTAGTCCCATATTTCAATGTACTTTGTTATATTCAAAAAGTATGGATCATTAAACAACATCAATAAAGAGTCAGTTGCCACTCTTGCGTAGGATAGCATGTGATTACAGTTAAAATTGACTTGCATTGTACCACATTTAGAATTATACCACATTTAACTACTCCAATATTGCATTGTAGCTAACTTCTCAAGTATTGTACCACAGTTAAAATTCTATGCATTGAAATTAAAATAATAAACAGGCAACAAATAATAACATAGTAAATACTTTTGAAATTTTAAACAAATAGAAATACGCAGAATATATAGTATAAATAATTATATAGTTTCATACAACGTAGTCGGGTCAATTGGGTCATATGACCTAAAAGCAGTTTCTGATATACAATAGTTAATTTTCCAAAGTGCATACATACATACACCTAACTGCATAAATTACATGCTCAATTATGCACACATACACACACAAGACTATAACTACTATTTGGGTTAAAATTTTCAAATAAACCATCAACATTAGCAATGTAGATAAAAAGAATCAGTTGCATTAAATTAAACAATGACCATATTATACAACATAATTCAAAGTAAGTATTTAGAAAAGATTGCATAGAGTAAGATACCTACAAACAAAAATGCAACACCACATGCTCCAACAATTGCACATTCAATATTCATGTTAATAACTTTATTGTAATATGATCCAACTCAAAAAGAAATGTTAAGATTTGTTGGAACCTTAATTGTTTAACCCAAGTTAGAAAGTTAGAGGGTTGTTTTTGTAAATAGGTCTAAGTATGGTTAGGGTTATATATACCCAACCATAGTTTGTTGTAAATTGATCGATCCCATTTCAAAAAGCATACGTATTTTGTTCATTTATTCGTTGTTCTTCTTTGTTCTTCATATTTTTGGTTTCTTGATTATGGATTGCAAAAGATGAATAGGTGAGAGGCCCCGAACCCCTCAGTTGGCAAAACATCAAACCCATAATACTTAAACCATAATTACATTATCATAGCAGCGGAATGTAGGGTAACAACATAAATATCATACAGATCTAAACAAACTTTTACACATTAAACATAACCCACTCTTCTAATCAGTCATATAATACAGCCAGTCTATGCCAGGGGTAGTCTTCAATATATGCCATGAACCTTACTGTCATTCTTCCTCAATACCATTCAACCTGACATGCATGCTAAAACAAGTCAGCTTTCGCTGGTGAGTTCTAAGTTATCTTTTCATAAAAACAAAATCTTTAATATATATAAAACATTTGCCTTCACTGCCGACCGAAGTCAACAGTCTCAATCATACTAAACATAAAACCTTTCATATACATAACATACATAACATCATAACATCAATCATACAGTGCATAAATGTAGCCTGTCCTATTGACCAAAGTCAACATGCTTGCACAAGACGTATTAAACTGGCGACACACAGTCGACAGGCCTGTTCTTTCACAGGACTTATGCCTGTTCTTTCACAGGACTTATGCCTGTTCTTTCACAGGACTTATGCCTGTTCTTTCACAGGACTTATGCCTGTTCTTTCACAGGACTTATTAAACCATCAACCGAAATTGACGGCTCATACCGGTACAAGACTTCTTGACATACATCATTCATACATAACATGGTTTAAATTATTTAAACCATCATAATCATAAACCATTATAATCATAAATCATTATTCACACCACAGTGCTTAACATTCGCCCAACCGCAGCCGGGACTTCAAAATCACATTTCCTACTTGACCTCGACCGAGACTTTTAAAATCATTCATTTCTCAACCGTAGTTGAGTCTTTAAAACATCCATGACGTCTCAGCTAAGGTTCTTAAAATCATTTACTTTTCAACCGTAGTTGAGACTTAAAACATTATTTACTTTAAAACATTCTTTACTTGAAAACATTCTTTACCTGACCTTAATCAGGTTAGTGTCACTTTCATACATTAACTTTACAACTTGAAACATTCTTTACTTTAACATATTCTCTTATCTGACCGTAGCCAGATAAAACAATCATTTACCTAAAATAACTTTATAACATGCATATCAGCCCTAAAATGTTAAAATAGTAAAAGAGGGCTCATAGAACTCACCTGAGCTTAATAAGGCACAATCTGCTAGTTTTCTTCCTTTCCTTACTTTCTCACTTCAGAATGATATCCTATTAATATGGATATATTATCATGATTATAACCTTATCATGAAAATTTACGATGACCGCTCGAAACTTCGGCATGTCATAACTTTCATTCAGAGCTTTATTTCAAAATTTCGCTTACACTCATTTTGACCATTTTTATCTCTACAATCTTGTTATGCTTAAAGATTATTTATTTTCTCGGCTTAGATAAGCGTATTCTCTTATTTAATTAATTTATTCTACTCGCGTATACAAACTTGCTCGTTTTCACCTGTTGACCAGTGTTGACTAGAGACCCAAAAATCAAACAAAATTTTGATTCAAATGCCCCAATGATCTTACCAAGTTTAACTATCTTGACCGTGTCTGATCCATGATCTAATACTACCCGAGATCAAAAACAATTATTATACAACCCTTATTAGGGTGGTTTATGGTTTCAATACTTACTAAAACAACTGATACAAAAGCACTTAATTCATACCTGCTAATTGATAATTAAGAAGCACCTAAAACCGGTTCAAGCTCGTGACAAGAGAGTAATTATTGAACCCTTGATTTAGCTTGAATGCTTTTTGTTTGCTTTTGCTCTTTTGAACAGTCGTAGGAAATGGAACACATGAAGAAGATATGAGTATTATGGTGTGGCTAAAAATCAAGAAACCGCCTTTCGAAATAAAATAATAAAACCAAAGCTTAATACGTGGTTGTTCAAGAATCTGTAAACGAAAATGCAGTCGTGGGTTTTCTTAATGAAGAAGCTAGGATTTTGTGAATTAATTCAAAATTTTCATTTTGACCCCTCACCTTTGCTCCTATATTTTTAAAACCCCCTTCCACTTTACTCACATATTTTTAATATTCACGAACCTATATCTTGATCATACTTTATCGTATAACGGTCCCGCTTATATTAATGTGATCGTAATCACTTCAGGATTGTTCATAAAAATTACGAACTCAAACGGTCACAGAAATTTTTACACGTTATTAATAGGCTTTATAACGTGTCCATACATTATCAAATATTTTTATCGTTTATATCCTTTTGATCATAATCACTTTACAAACGTTTATATAAAATTTGGACATAAACGGTTACCGAAATTTAGCACGTTTATTATTAGGTTGCTAAATTTTTCGGTTGTTACAAATCTACCCTCCTTACAATAGGTTTCGTCCTCGAAACCTGTTATGTTTCAAACAAATATGGGTAGAGTCGTTTCATCTCATCTTCAGTCTCCCATGTAGCCTCAGATCCTTTTCGATGTTTCCATTGAACCTTAACTTGTCTAATCGTCTTGTTACGTAACTGTTTTTCTTTCCTGTCAACAATTGCAACTGGTTCTTCTATGTAGTTTAACCTTTCATCAACTTCAATATCATTTAATGGCACATATGCTACATCATCTGCTAGACATTTTCTCAGATGTGAAACATGAAATGTCGGATGGATTCCACTCAGTTCATCTGGTAGATCTAATCGGTAAGCTACCTTACCAACTCGTGCCATTATTCGAAAAGGTCCAATAAATCTCGGACTCAGCTTCCCTCTTTTCCTAAATCGAATAATTCCTTTCCATGGAGAAACTTTCAACAGTACCTGGTCACCTACTTCAAACTCTATTGGTCTTCTTCTTTTGTCAGCATAAGACTTTTGTCGATCTTGTGCAGCTTTCATTCGTACTTTAACTAGTTGAAGTTTTTCTGTCAAATCTAACACTGCAGCTTTACTTCCCACTTCTTTCTGTCCTACTCCTCCCCAACACACAGGTGTTCTACAACGCCGTCCGTACAATGCCTCATATGGTGGCATGCCAATACTAGCATGATAGCTGTTGTTGTATGAGAATTCCACTAATGGTAAATGATCATCCCAGCTACCACCAAAATCAATAATACAAGCTCTCAACATATCTTCTAAGGTTTGGATAGTCCTTTCAGACTGTCCGTCTGTTTGAGGATGATATGCAGTGCTAATATTGAGTCTTGTACCCATTGATTCATGAAACTGTTTCCAGAATCTTGAAACAAATCGTGTGTCACGATCGGACACTATAGAAACTGGAACTCCATGTCTTGTAATGATCTCTTTCACAAATAACTCAGACAGTTTCTCTGACGTATAAGTCTCACGTATAGGTAAGAAATGAGCACTTTTCGTTAACCGGTCTACAATCACCCAAATAGCATCATGACGTTTCGCCGTAAGAGGCAACTTGGTAATAAAATCCATAGTGATGTGTTCCCATTTCCATTCCGGGACTTCTAAAGGTTGCACATAACCATAGGGTTTCTGATGTTCAGCTTTTACTTGTGCACATGTCAAACATTTGTTTACGTATTGCATTACATTAAACTTCATACCTGGCCACCAATAATCCTTTCGAAGGTCTTGATACATTTTCGTTGCACCAGGATGAATAGAGTAACGTGACTTATGTGCTTCGTCTAGAATCCTTGACCTGATGTCCCCATTTCGTGGAACCCACATTCGACCAAATCGTATCTTAACGCCACATTCATTTTCTTCTAGACTTTTAACCTGACCAAATATCCTTTCGAATCCCACATTTTCTTCCTTTAATCCTTCCTTCTGTGCATCCTTGAGTTCATTTAGAAAATCAGGTGTTATTACCAAACTGTAAGACTTAACTTGTATAGCAGAGTGTTTTGTCTTGCGACTTAGAGCATCAGCCACCACATTGGCCTTGCCCGGGTGATACAAGATCTCACAGTCATAATCCTTTAATAGCTCCAGCCACCTTCTTTGTCTCATATTCAAATCTTTCTGTTCAAAGAAGTATTTTAAACTTTTATGATCTGTGTAGATTGTACATTTCACTCCATATAAATAATGCCTCCAGATTTTTAAAGCAAATACCACAGCAGCCAATTCCAAATCATGTGTTGGATAATTAGCTTCATGGGTTTTCAATTGTCTTGAGGCATATGCTATTACCCTTCCCCTTTGCATAAGTACACAACCCAAACCCAGATAAGACGCATCTGAGTACACAACCATGTCTTCATTACCATCCGGCAGTGTTAAAATAGGAGCTTCAGTTAATCTCTTTTTCAATTCCTCAAAAGCTTGGACCTGAGTTGGACCCCAGTCATATTTTGTTTCTTTCCTAGTCAATTTCGTCAGTGGTGTAGCAATCCTGGAGAAATCCTGGATAAATCTTCTGTAATAACCTGCTAATCCAAGAAAGCTACGAACTTCCGTTGGTGTTTTCGGAGGATTCCATTTCATAACTGCTTCAACTTTAGCTGGGTCCACCATTATGCCTTCTGGACTAATAACATGACCTAAAAATTGTACTTCCCGTAGCCAAAAGGCACATTTAGAAAATTTAGCATAAAGCTTTTCTCTTCTTAGTATTTCAAGAACTTCCCGGATATGACACGCATGATCACCTTCACTCCTTGAGTATATTAATATATCGTCAATAAACACAATCACTGATCGGTCTAACATAGGTCTGCACACCCGATTCATCAAATCCATAAACGCCGCAGGTGCGTTTGTTAATCCGAAAGACATCACAAGAAACTCATAGTGTCCATAACGTGTGCGAAATGCTGTCTTCGGAATGTCTTGTTCTCTCACCTTTAGTTGATGATACCCTGATCTGAGATCAATTTTAGAAAACCAACTTGCCCCTTGCAATTGGTCGAATAGATCATCAATCCTTGGTAGCGGATACTTATTCTTTATTGTGAGCTTATTCAATTCCCTATAATCAATACACATTCTCATACTTCCATCCTTTTTCTTTACAAACAACACTGGTGCACCCCAAGGTGACACACTCGGTCGTATAAAACCTTTGTCTAGAAGGTCTTGTAGTTGGGTCATTAATTCTTTCATTTCCGTTGGAGCCAGACGGTACGGTGCCTTGGCGACAGGTTGAGCTCCTGGCACAACGTCAATTTGGAATTCGATTTCCCGATCAGGTGGAAGTCCTGGTAAATCCTCAGGAAATACATCAGGAAAGTTACACACCACGGGTACGTCTTCCAATTCTTTTACCTTAATTTCTTTATCAATAACATAAGCCAGATAAGCCCCACACCCTCGCCTCATAAATTCACTTGCCTTAATCATTGAAATGACTTTAGGCGCGTTAAACACTTTATCCCCGTAAACCGTTACTGAACTCCCATTAAGAGCCGTTAAGAAAATCATATTTCGTCGACAAACAATGTTAGCCTCATGTTTGGCCAACCAATCCATACCCAACACTACATCGAAACCTCCTAACGTAATCACAAATAATTTAACAGGGAATCTATGACCTTCTATATCAATGTAACAATCATCATCAATAGCCTCCGTTACTCTAGTAGATTTACCAAGAGCAGTTTCTATGTTAAAGGCATTTTCTATCTTTTTAACATTTGCACACAGTTTATCACAAAAAGCAATAGCCACAAAGCTCATACTTGCACCAGAATCAAATAGAACTGACGCAGGGATATCATTAATCAAGAATGTACCTGTCACCACATCCGGGTCTTTATCTGCCTGATCCTTAGTCGTAGTAAAGGCACGAGCTTTTGCCTTTTGCTTCTCCCCTCCCTTGCTACTTTCAGGTTTGATGGCTTCAGTAGGCATTATCTTTGGTTTAAAACAATTCCTGCTCACGTGACCGATTCCACCACAATTGTAACATTTTGGCATATTCGGGCAATCATAAGAGAGATGTCCAGTCTTTCCACAACGGTAGCACAAAGTAGTCCCCGTAAGACATTCTCCCCTATGTCTCTTTCCACACTTAGGGCATTTTTCAATTTCTTCCGTTCTAAACCTTTTCATAGGGGGTCCGGATTTGTCATTTCTGTTTCTTTTAAATTTAGGTGACCATTTTTGCTTCGGTTCCTCCTTTGTTGGTTCAGCTTCAACAACATCATCCCAGACAATACCGCTAATTTCTACGGCTGATTCAAAAGTTCTAGGAGCATGCGCCTTCACATGTGTTCGGACTTTAGGCGGTAGTCCTTCCACATATAACTTCAATCTGCGTTCCTCCGTGTTTACCAAATGAGGAACCAGTCTTGACATTTCATTAAATTTTGACGTATATTGCCGATGGTTCATACGTCCAGCTTTCAAAGTCAGAAATTCCCGCTCGATTTTATCAATTTCATTCTTTGGACAGAAGTGTTTTATAACTAATTCCTTCAAGTCCTCCCATTTAAAACCCTCCACATCAGTAGTGGTCTTTGACTGCTTAACAGTGTTCCACCAATGTAGAGCTTCTTCAGTAAATGAGTGAGCTGCAAATTTCACAGCTTGATCTTCCCGGCATTCACTGATAGCAATAACCGCCTCCATAGCCGAAACCCAATGACAGGTGGCCACAGCATCCTTCTTACCATCAAATGAGGGTGGATTGCATCCTTTGAAGGCCTTGTAATCACAACCCTTCCGTTTCTCTGACGTAGAATCACTGTTCTTAGTTCCGGTGATCACAACTTCTTCTTCTTTGGTGCTTTCCTTAGTTTCTTCAGACTTTTCTTTCAAAGTATCCTTCAGTATTTTTGTAACCAAAGCTGGTAGCTTATCATCCAAAACTTTACAGACCTCATCAGAAATAGCCTTCACTACGATAGGCTCTAGAGTAAACTCGTTTTCATCTTCCGGTTGCTCGTTGTGCTCGTAGTCGTCTTCATTGACGGGTTCTTCATTCTCGATATGTGGTTCTTCAGGTTCCTGTGGATGCTTACGTGGTCTACCCCTTTGTCCAGCCATTTAACTACCTACAAGATGCATCAATTGGAGAGTCAGTACAGGTTTAGTTTAGCACGAAATAAGCTTTGTAAATCGTTAATGACGTTGATCAGGTGTTATTAACCATTTACCTAACTCATAGGCTCTAAACGTTTCCCATCACGTCACCCCAAAGTGCATGACTCTAACTATCTTTCTAACCTTACACCTATGTCTTAACTCGTACATAACATTCAGCTCATGGCATCAAACTACCCTTGACTGGCATTCTTATCATTCTGTCCCATTTTCAGTTTAAGTCCAGTCATTAGGGATGACCGGATCTCTCAAACGATGGCTCTGATACCAACTTGAGAGGCCCCGAACCCCTCAGTTGGCAAAACATCAAACCCATAATACTTAAACCATAATTACATTATCATAGCAGCGGAATGTAGGGTAACAACATAAATATCATACAGATCTAAACAAACTTTTACACATTAAACATAACCCACTCTTCTAATCAGTCATATAATACAGCCAGTCTATGCCAGGGGTAGTCTTCAATATATGCCATGAACCTTACTGTCATTCTTCCTCAATACCATTCAACCTGACATGCATGCTAAAACAAGTCAGCTTTCGCTGGTGAGTTCTAAGTTATCTTTTCATAAAAACAAAATCTTTAATATATATAAAACATTTGCCTTCACTGCCGACCGAAGTCAACAGTCTCAATCATACTAAACATAAAACCTTTCATATACATAACATACATAACATCATAACATCAATCATACAGTGCATAAATGTAGCCTGTCCTATTGACCAAAGTCAACATGCTTGCACAAGACGTATTAAACTGGCGACACACAGTCGACAGGCCTGTTCTTTCACAGGACTTATGCCTGTTCTTTCACAGGACTTATGCCTGTTCTTTCACAGGACTTATGCCTGTTCTTTCACAGGACTTATGCCTGTTCTTTCACAGGACTTATTAAACCATCAACCGAAATTGACGGCTCATACCGGTACAAGACTTCTTGACATACATCATTCATACATAACATGGTTTAAATTATTTAAACCATCATAATCATAAACCATTATAATCATAAATCATTATTCACACCACAGTGCTTAACATTCGCCCAACCGCAGCCGGGACTTCAAAATCACATTTCCTACTTGACCTCGACCGAGACTTTTAAAATCATTCATTTCTCAACCGTAGTTGAGTCTTTAAAACATCCATGACGTCTCAGCTAAGGTTCTTAAAATCATTTACTTTTCAACCGTAGTTGAGACTTAAAACATTATTTACTTTAAAACATTCTTTACTTGAAAACATTCTTTACCTGACCTTAATCAGGTTAGTGTCACTTTCATACATTAACTTTACAACTTGAAACATTCTTTACTTTAACATATTCTCTTATCTGACCGTAGCCAGATAAAACAATCATTTACCTAAAATAACTTTATAACATGCATATCAGCCCTAAAATGTTAAAATAGTAAAAGAGGGCTCATAGAACTCACCTGAGCTTAATAAGGCACAATCTGCTAGTTTTCTTCCTTTCCTTACTTTCTCACTTCAGAATGATATCCTATTAATATGGATATATTATCATGATTATAACCTTATCATGAAAATTTACGATGACCGCTCGAAACTTCGGCATGTCATAACTTTCATTCAGAGCTTTATTTCAAAATTTCGCTTACACTCATTTTGACCATTTTTATCTCTACAATCTTGTTATGCTTAAAGATTATTTATTTTCTCGGCTTAGATAAGCGTATTCTCTTATTTAATTAATTTATTCTACTCGCGTATACAAACTTGCTCGTTTTCACCTGTTGACCAGTGTTGACTAGAGACCCAAAAATCAAACAAAATTTTGATTCAAATGCCCCAATGATCTTACCAAGTTTAACTATCTTGACCGTGTCTGATCCATGATCTAATACTACCCGAGATCAAAAACAATTATTATACAACCCTTATTAGGGTGGTTTATGGTTTCAATACTTACTAAAACAACTGATACAAAAGCACTTAATTCATACCTGCTAATTGATAATTAAGAAGCACCTAAAACCGGTTCAAGCTCGTGACAAGAGAGTAATTATTGAACCCTTGATTTAGCTTGAATGCTTTTTGTTTGCTTTTGCTCTTTTGAACAGTCGTAGGAAATGGAACACATGAAGAAGATATGAGTATTATGGTGTGGCTAAAAATCAAGAAACCGCCTTTCGAAATAAAATAATAAAACCAAAGCTTAATACGTGGTTGTTCAAGAATCTGTAAACGAAAATGCAGTCGTGGGTTTTCTTAATGAAGAAGCTAGGATTTTGTGAATTAATTCAAAATTTTCATTTTGACCCCTCACCTTTGCTCCTATATTTTTAAAACCCCCTTCCACTTTACTCACATATTTTTAATATTCACGAACCTATATCTTGATCATACTTTATCGTATAACGGTCCCGCTTATATTAATGTGATCGTAATCACTTCAGGATTGTTCATAAAAATTACGAACTCAAACGGTCACAGAAATTTTTACACGTTATTAATAGGCTTTATAACGTGTCCATACATTATCAAATATTTTTATCGTTTATATCCTTTTGATCATAATCACTTTACAAACGTTTATATAAAATTTGGACATAAACGGTTACCGAAATTTAGCACGTTTATTATTAGGTTGCTAAATTTTTCGGTTGTTACAAATCTACCCTCCTTACAATAGGTTTCGTCCTCGAAACCTGTTATGTTTCAAACAAATATGGGTAGAGTCGTTTCATCTCATCTTCAGTCTCCCATGTAGCCTCAGATCCTTTTCGATGTTTCCATTGAACCTTAACTTGTCTAATCGTCTTGTTACGTAACTGTTTTTCTTTCCTGTCAACAATTGCAACTGGTTCTTCTATGTAGTTTAACCTTTCATCAACTTCAATATCATTTAATGGCACATATGCTACATCATCTGCTAGACATTTTCTCAGATGTGAAACATGAAATGTCGGATGGATTCCACTCAGTTCATCTGGTAGATCTAATCGGTAAGCTACCTTACCAACTCGTGCCATTATTCGAAAAGGTCCAATAAATCTCGGACTCAGCTTCCCTCTTTTCCTAAATCGAATAATTCCTTTCCATGGAGAAACTTTCAACAGTACCTGGTCACCTACTTCAAACTCTATTGGTCTTCTTCTTTTGTCAGCATAAGACTTTTGTCGATCTTGTGCAGCTTTCATTCGTACTTTAACTAGTTGAAGTTTTTCTGTCAAATCTAACACTGCAGCTTTACTTCCCACTTCTTTCTGTCCTACTCCTCCCCAACACACAGGTGTTCTACAACGCCGTCCGTACAATGCCTCATATGGTGGCATGCCAATACTAGCATGATAGCTGTTGTTGTATGAGAATTCCACTAATGGTAAATGATCATCCCAGCTACCACCAAAATCAATAATACAAGCTCTCAACATATCTTCTAAGGTTTGGATAGTCCTTTCAGACTGTCCGTCTGTTTGAGGATGATATGCAGTGCTAATATTGAGTCTTGTACCCATTGATTCATGAAACTGTTTCCAGAATCTTGAAACAAATCGTGTGTCACGATCGGACACTATAGAAACTGGAACTCCATGTCTTGTAATGATCTCTTTCACAAATAACTCAGACAGTTTCTCTGACGTATAAGTCTCACGTATAGGTAAGAAATGAGCACTTTTCGTTAACCGGTCTACAATCACCCAAATAGCATCATGACGTTTCGCCGTAAGAGGCAACTTGGTAATAAAATCCATAGTGATGTGTTCCCATTTCCATTCCGGGACTTCTAAAGGTTGCACATAACCATAGGGTTTCTGATGTTCAGCTTTTACTTGTGCACATGTCAAACATTTGTTTACGTATTGCATTACATTAAACTTCATACCTGGCCACCAATAATCCTTTCGAAGGTCTTGATACATTTTCGTTGCACCAGGATGAATAGAGTAACGTGACTTATGTGCTTCGTCTAGAATCCTTGACCTGATGTCCCCATTTCGTGGAACCCACATTCGACCAAATCGTATCTTAACGCCACATTCATTTTCTTCTAGACTTTTAACCTGACCAAATATCCTTTCGAATCCCACATTTTCTTCCTTTAATCCTTCCTTCTGTGCAT
The DNA here is from genome assembly GCA_009363875.1 of Mikania micrantha. Classification (NCBI taxonomy): domain Eukaryota; kingdom Viridiplantae; phylum Streptophyta; class Magnoliopsida; order Asterales; family Asteraceae; genus Mikania; species Mikania micrantha. Next base: position 47,253,627 of record CM018689.1, on the reverse strand, counting down.
CCTTGAGTTCATTTAGAAAATCAGGTGTTATTACCAAACTGTAAGACTTAACTTGTATAGCAGAGTGTTTTGTCTTGCGACTTAGAGCATCAGCCACCACATTGGCCTTGCCCGGGTGATACAAGATCTCACAGTCATAATCCTTTAATAGCTCCAGCCACCTTCTTTGTCTCATATTCAAATCTTTCTGTTCAAAGAAGTATTTTAAACTTTTATGATCTGTGTAGATTGTACATTTCACTCCATATAAATAATGCCTCCAGATTTTTAAAGCAAATACCACAGCAGCCAATTCCAAATCATGTGTTGGATAATTAGCTTCATGGGTTTTCAATTGTCTTGAGGCATATGCTATTACCCTTCCCCTTTGCATAAGTACACAACCCAAACCCAGATAAGACGCATCTGAGTACACAACCATGTCTTCATTACCATCCGGCAGTGTTAAAATAGGAGCTTCAGTTAATCTCTTTTTCAATTCCTCAAAAGCTTGGACCTGAGTTGGACCCCAGTCATATTTTGTTTCTTTCCTAGTCAATTTCGTCAGTGGTGTAGCAATCCTGGAGAAATCCTGGATAAATCTTCTGTAATAACCTGCTAATCCAAGAAAGCTACGAACTTCCGTTGGTGTTTTCGGAGGATTCCATTTCATAACTGCTTCAACTTTAGCTGGGTCCACCATTATGCCTTCTGGACTAATAACATGACCTAAAAATTGTACTTCCCGTAGCCAAAAGGCACATTTAGAAAATTTAGCATAAAGCTTTTCTCTTCTTAGTATTTCAAGAACTTCCCGGATATGACACGCATGATCACCTTCACTCCTTGAGTATATTAATATATCGTCAATAAACACAATCACTGATCGGTCTAACATAGGTCTGCACACCCGATTCATCAAATCCATAAACGCCGCAGGTGCGTTTGTTAATCCGAAAGACATCACAAGAAACTCATAGTGTCCATAACGTGTGCGAAATGCTGTCTTCGGAATGTCTTGTTCTCTCACCTTTAGTTGATGATACCCTGATCTGAGATCAATTTTAGAAAACCAACTTGCCCCTTGCAATTGGTCGAATAGATCATCAATCCTTGGTAGCGGATACTTATTCTTTATTGTGAGCTTATTCAATTCCCTATAATCAATACACATTCTCATACTTCCATCCTTTTTCTTTACAAACAACACTGGTGCACCCCAAGGTGACACACTCGGTCGTATAAAACCTTTGTCTAGAAGGTCTTGTAGTTGGGTCATTAATTCTTTCATTTCCGTTGGAGCCAGACGGTACGGTGCCTTGGCGACAGGTTGAGCTCCTGGCACAACGTCAATTTGGAATTCGATTTCCCGATCAGGTGGAAGTCCTGGTAAATCCTCAGGAAATACATCAGGAAAGTTACACACCACGGGTACGTCTTCCAATTCTTTTACCTTAATTTCTTTATCAATAACATAAGCCAGATAAGCCCCACACCCTCGCCTCATAAATTCACTTGCCTTAATCATTGAAATGACTTTAGGCGCGTTAAACACTTTATCCCCGTAAACCGTTACTGAACTCCCATTAAGAGCCGTTAAGAAAATCATATTTCGTCGACAAACAATGTTAGCCTCATGTTTGGCCAACCAATCCATACCCAACACTACATCGAAACCTCCTAACGTAATCACAAATAATTTAACAGGGAATCTATGACCTTCTATATCAATGTAACAATCATCATCAATAGCCTCCGTTACTCTAGTAGATTTACCAAGAGCAGTTTCTATGTTAAAGGCATTTTCTATCTTTTTAACATTTGCACACAGTTTATCACAAAAAGCAATAGCCACAAAGCTCATACTTGCACCAGAATCAAATAGAACTGACGCAGGGATATCATTAATCAAGAATGTACCTGTCACCACATCCGGGTCTTTATCTGCCTGATCCTTAGTCGTAGTAAAGGCACGAGCTTTTGCCTTTTGCTTCTCCCCTCCCTTGCTACTTTCAGGTTTGATGGCTTCAGTAGGCATTATCTTTGGTTTAAAACAATTCCTGCTCACGTGACCGATTCCACCACAATTGTAACATTTTGGCATATTCGGGCAATCATAAGAGAGATGTCCAGTCTTTCCACAACGGTAGCACAAAGTAGTCCCCGTAAGACATTCTCCCCTATGTCTCTTTCCACACTTAGGGCATTTTTCAATTTCTTCCGTTCTAAACCTTTTCATAGGGGGTCCGGATTTGTCATTTCTGTTTCTTTTAAATTTAGGTGACCATTTTTGCTTCGGTTCCTCCTTTGTTGGTTCAGCTTCAACAACATCATCCCAGACAATACCGCTAATTTCTACGGCTGATTCAAAAGTTCTAGGAGCATGCGCCTTCACATGTGTTCGGACTTTAGGCGGTAGTCCTTCCACATATAACTTCAATCTGCGTTCCTCCGTGTTTACCAAATGAGGAACCAGTCTTGACATTTCATTAAATTTTGACGTATATTGCCGATGGTTCATACGTCCAGCTTTCAAAGTCAGAAATTCCCGCTCGATTTTATCAATTTCATTCTTTGGACAGAAGTGTTTTATAACTAATTCCTTCAAGTCCTCCCATTTAAAACCCTCCACATCAGTAGTGGTCTTTGACTGCTTAACAGTGTTCCACCAATGTAGAGCTTCTTCAGTAAATGAGTGAGCTGCAAATTTCACAGCTTGATCTTCCCGGCATTCACTGATAGCAATAACCGCCTCCATAGCCGAAACCCAATGACAGGTGGCCACAGCATCCTTCTTACCATCAAATGAGGGTGGATTGCATCCTTTGAAGGCCTTGTAATCACAACCCTTCCGTTTCTCTGACGTAGAATCACTGTTCTTAGTTCCGGTGATCACAACTTCTTCTTCTTTGGTGCTTTCCTTAGTTTCTTCAGACTTTTCTTTCAAAGTATCCTTCAGTATTTTTGTAACCAAAGCTGGTAGCTTATCATCCAAAACTTTACAGACCTCATCAGAAATAGCCTTCACTACGATAGGCTCTAGAGTAAACTCGTTTTCATCTTCCGGTTGCTCGTTGTGCTCGTAGTCGTCTTCATTGACGGGTTCTTCATTCTCGATATGTGGTTCTTCAGGTTCCTGTGGATGCTTACGTGGTCTACCCCTTTGTCCAGCCATTTAACTACCTACAAGATGCATCAATTGGAGAGTCAGTACAGGTTTAGTTTAGCACGAAATAAGCTTTGTAAATCGTTAATGACGTTGATCAGGTGTTATTAACCATTTACCTAACTCATAGGCTCTAAACGTTTCCCATCACGTCACCCCAAAGTGCATGACTCTAACTATCTTTCTAACCTTACACCTATGTCTTAACTCGTACATAACATTCAGCTCATGGCATCAAACTACCCTTGACTGGCATTCTTATCATTCTGTCCCATTTTCAGTTTAAGTCCAGTCATTAGGGATGACCGGATCTCTCAAACGATGGCTCTGATACCAACTTGAGAGGCCCCGAACCCCTCAGTTGGCAAAACATCAAACCCATAATACTTAAACCATAATTACATTATCATAGCAGCGGAATGTAGGGTAACAACATAAATATCATACAGATCTAAACAAACTTTTACACATTAAACATAACCCACTCTTCTAATCAGTCATATAATACAGCCAGTCTATGCCAGGGGTAGTCTTCAATATATGCCATGAACCTTACTGTCATTCTTCCTCAATACCATTCAACCTGACATGCATGCTAAAACAAGTCAGCTTTCGCTGGTGAGTTCTAAGTTATCTTTTCATAAAAACAAAATCTTTAATATATATAAAACATTTGCCTTCACTGCCGACCGAAGTCAACAGTCTCAATCATACTAAACATAAAACCTTTCATATACATAACATACATAACATCATAACATCAATCATACAGTGCATAAATGTAGCCTGTCCTATTGACCAAAGTCAACATGCTTGCACAAGACGTATTAAACTGGCGACACACAGTCGACAGGCCTGTTCTTTCACAGGACTTATGCCTGTTCTTTCACAGGACTTATGCCTGTTCTTTCACAGGACTTATGCCTGTTCTTTCACAGGACTTATGCCTGTTCTTTCACAGGACTTATTAAACCATCAACCGAAATTGACGGCTCATACCGGTACAAGACTTCTTGACATACATCATTCATACATAACATGGTTTAAATTATTTAAACCATCATAATCATAAACCATTATAATCATAAATCATTATTCACACCACAGTGCTTAACATTCGCCCAACCGCAGCCGGGACTTCAAAATCACATTTCCTACTTGACCTCGACCGAGACTTTTAAAATCATTCATTTCTCAACCGTAGTTGAGTCTTTAAAACATCCATGACGTCTCAGCTAAGGTTCTTAAAATCATTTACTTTTCAACCGTAGTTGAGACTTAAAACATTATTTACTTTAAAACATTCTTTACTTGAAAACATTCTTTACCTGACCTTAATCAGGTTAGTGTCACTTTCATACATTAACTTTACAACTTGAAACATTCTTTACTTTAACATATTCTCTTATCTGACCGTAGCCAGATAAAACAATCATTTACCTAAAATAACTTTATAACATGCATATCAGCCCTAAAATGTTAAAATAGTAAAAGAGGGCTCATAGAACTCACCTGAGCTTAATAAGGCACAATCTGCTAGTTTTCTTCCTTTCCTTACTTTCTCACTTCAGAATGATATCCTATTAATATGGATATATTATCATGATTATAACCTTATCATGAAAATTTACGATGACCGCTCGAAACTTCGGCATGTCATAACTTTCATTCAGAGCTTTATTTCAAAATTTCGCTTACACTCATTTTGACCATTTTTATCTCTACAATCTTGTTATGCTTAAAGATTATTTATTTTCTCGGCTTAGATAAGCGTATTCTCTTATTTAATTAATTTATTCTACTCGCGTATACAAACTTGCTCGTTTTCACCTGTTGACCAGTGTTGACTAGAGACCCAAAAATCAAACAAAATTTTGATTCAAATGCCCCAATGATCTTACCAAGTTTAACTATCTTGACCGTGTCTGATCCATGATCTAATACTACCCGAGATCAAAAACAATTATTATACAACCCTTATTAGGGTGGTTTATGGTTTCAATACTTACTAAAACAACTGATACAAAAGCACTTAATTCATACCTGCTAATTGATAATTAAGAAGCACCTAAAACCGGTTCAAGCTCGTGACAAGAGAGTAATTATTGAACCCTTGATTTAGCTTGAATGCTTTTTGTTTGCTTTTGCTCTTTTGAACAGTCGTAGGAAATGGAACACATGAAGAAGATATGAGTATTATGGTGTGGCTAAAAATCAAGAAACCGCCTTTCGAAATAAAATAATAAAACCAAAGCTTAATACGTGGTTGTTCAAGAATCTGTAAACGAAAATGCAGTCGTGGGTTTTCTTAATGAAGAAGCTAGGATTTTGTGAATTAATTCAAAATTTTCATTTTGACCCCTCACCTTTGCTCCTATATTTTTAAAACCCCCTTCCACTTTACTCACATATTTTTAATATTCACGAGCCTATATCTTGATCATACTTTATCGTATAACGGTCCCGCTTATATTAATGTGATCGTAATCACTTCAGGATTGTTCATAAAAATTACGAACTCAAACGGTCACAGAAATTTTTACACGTTATTAATAGGCTTTATAACGTGTCCATACATTATCAAATATTTTTATCGTTTATATCCTTTTGATCATAATCACTTTACAAACGTTTATATAAAATTTGGACATAAACGGTTACCGAAATTTAGCACGTTTATTATTAGGTTGCTAAATTTTTCGGTTGTTACAATAGGGGTATATTATGTCAAGAACTAAACTTGTTAACTGTGGTTAGGGTTATTTAAACCTAACTATGGCTTGTTGTAAAGCAGATCGTTCGAACACATCAGAAAGAGAACATACGTATTTTTCTTCATTTATTCGTTGTTCTTCTTTGTTCTTCATATTTTTGGTTTCTTGATTATGGATTGCAAAAGATGAATCCCTAAGGTTTACAAGATTAACTAATTGAAACTTTCCTAAATCATTGTGAAATAAAGGCGTTTTTGAATTTTAGTTATTGAAAAAATTAAAAAATAACCAACTGATTAGATTCTGTAGATAAAATGCATGTTTGTTATATAAGCTTGCATTACCTAAAGTTTCATCAGCAAAAGGTTATATTACATTATTACATGATAAAAACTTAATAAGTAGCTTGTAGTTATGTTAGCAAACAACTTTAGAAAGTCACATTACCTATGGTGCCAATGGCATCCAAGGCTACATACCCCCAGCCAATCAACAACATTCATGACTTATATCAGGTAAAAATAAGAACTAATTAATAAGATAGCAAGGCCAAAACCAGAAACTGGTTGAATTACAAAGACCTATAGCATATCAAAAGGAAGATATTAGTCTAAAGACCCATATACTTATGAAATAATTCAAGCATGTTGGTTAAGGTGGCATTACAGGTGGATTGGTAATGGGTCAGGTCAAAATGGTTGAGTCAACTTGGGGCAACCCGCTAACACTTTATTGTTCAATGTAAGACGGATTATGCTTGTAGTTGAAGACCTATATTTTGCTCACAACCATAACCAGAAAGGATTTAATAATGAAAAAGTAAAGTCCAGATTGTTGCTGAATTCGTACCTTAATCATTGGGTAATCTTTAATATTCTTGATTCCCATCACAACTTAACCTAGCTCGTAGAAGGGAGATCAATACGTCAAGACTTAAAAACCCTATTGAAATCAAAAGAAATATAAACATAAACCTCAAATGATATACAAAAGGTGATCAACAGGGAACATGCACCACCATTGTTGACAAGGATTGGACCTCGATGATTGCTTTGGTTGCGTGTTGATTTGATTTGGAGGAGATTAACTCGTAAATCAAGAGATGAACCATTCCATAACTTATGTCAAGTTAGGTTTATTTTTTTTCTCAATCGACAGGGTAGTTGAGGAGGACAACCAATCTTGATGATTTCTTCATCAGGAGCAATGTAAACCTGCAACTGAGACATACTTTGTGTCATATATAACACAGAGGCGAAGACGCTCCTATGCGTGAATGTAGGAACATGGGAGAAACAGTAGAATAAGATTAGAAAACTGAATCCTAACTTAACTGCATACTAAAACGAATTTAAACGGCCAGGATTTGATTTGAAGACACACGCTACTATATAATACATTAGGTTAGTGCCCTGTGTATTAAACGAGATGAACAAAAAATATTATTAATTAATAGTTAACAATAAAAATTTAAACTATACAAGATGATTTTTTTTAATATAAAATATAATTAAATACAATTTCATAGATTAAATCATAAAATAATTATATTATTTTTTTAAACGCTAATATCTTCAAAATTTGTTTCCATAAATATTTCGTTTTGTAAAATTATTTTTAAAAATTCTATATTTTATAATAATTTGATTTTTTTTAAAAAGTGTTTTTTTTTAAATTAAAATATTTTTAATGTATCAAAAAAGTATTATATTTAATTTAAAAATGTGTGAAAAGTATATTTAATATATAATATAGGGTATATTTAATAGGAGAGACAGACGTGTAAAAAACCATAAAGGTGTTCTAGGAATGTGCCAAGTATCTCTAGAAAACATTTATTTATTAGTTAAGTAAGATAGTAGATTATAACACGGGTAGAATAAAACAAATATTAAAATGAAACAATTTTAAATGACTAAACTTACGTATTGTTACATACAATAATCAACAATATAAAGTTACAACAAATTAAAGGTTCATAAAATGTTTATATACTTATTTGTATACAATATTTTTTTATATTCATAACCTTACCATCTTTGTGTAAAATTATAATAGTTTCAAACCTTCTCTACTTATTAAATCATTATAAACAAAATTAATGAAAAATTAATGTAAAATATGAAAACATACCCAAGAGTAGTCTGTACACATATCATTGTTTTAGACCGTTTTTACAATAATTTTCAAGCTTCTCTCTTATTTAATAGTGTATGTTTAATAATAAAGTTAAATATTAAATTATAGTTGTAATGAGAGGCCCCGAGCCCCGGGATTCCCCTCGGTTGGCAAAACTCAAACCCATAGTCCTTAAAACATAATGACATTATTATAACAGCGGAATTTAAGGTGACGACATACAATAATGTACACATGCTAAACAAACATTAGCACATAACCCACACCTCTAACATTTTTATAATATAGCCAGTCTATGCCAGGGTAGTCCTCAAGATACGCCACGAGCCATCCTGCTATTCTTTCTCAAACTATTCAACCTGATATGCATGTAAAACAAGTCAACTTTATGCTGGTGAGTTCTAAGTTAAATTTTTAGAAAAATCGTTATTCATTCATATCATCAAACAACGTAATTCAAATACATAACATATATGTCATCATAATGTAAATATATTTCATACACATCATCATAACATCAATCATATTATGCAGAAAATTTAGCCTCAACTGCTGACCCGAAGTCAACAGGCTTGTGCAGCACAAGATACCTCAACTGACGACCCGATGTCGACAGGCTTGTATAAATCCAAGACACCTCAATTGCCAACCCGAAGTTGATAGGCTCATACATGTATAAGACTTCCTCAACTGGCGACACGCAGTCGATAGGCTTATGTTTTCACAAGACTCTTTAACTATCAACCGAAGTTGACAGCTCATACCGGTACAAAACTTCTTTACATATCAATCATTCACATAACATCACTTTACATATATCATTCATATCCATAACCTCATTCATTCATGCATAACATGGTTTAAATTATTTAAACCATCATAATCATAAATCATTCTCCGCACCGCGGTGCTCAACTTTAGCCCAACCGCAGCCGAGACTTCAATATCACATTTCTTGCTCGACCTCGGCCGAGACTTTTTAAAATAATTTACTTCTCAACCGCAGTTGAGACTTAAAACATTCTTTACCTGAAAACATTTTTTATCTGTAAACATTCTTTACCTGAAAACATTCTTTACATGAAAACATTCTTTATCTGACCACAATCAGGTTAAAAAAATCACTTTCATATATGTAACAGCCGAAAATTTAGTACATTTGATCGTGCTTGAAATCCACATAGATTTGACAATCGAAATTATTACAGGATGAAAGTATGCGAGAAAGGGTGAACGTGGGCGAAAACCGTGCGCAAAACGTAGTTACGGATTGTCCGGAATCGCGAAACGAAGAAAAAAAATTTCAAAGTATGGAATTTCTGGGCTCGTCGCGGTACGCGAAGGAGAGGATGAGGATTCTTCGCGGTACGCGATGGACCAAAATATCTGAGATTCTCCGGATTTCTTCGCTGTACGCGAAGCCCTTTTGGTCTCCTTGTCGCGGTACGCGACGGGTGAGGCGGTGGAAAAAGTTGATTACTTCATCAACATTTCATTCAGAAGATTATTTTCTTCTGATATTCGAACATATTTGCCTCCCAGACGAAAAATACACATATTTCACCATCCAATCTTAGTTTCAAGACAATCAGAAGTCATGGATCGTACCAGGGATCATATCTACAAGTACTGATCGTTGTTTTACCCGCAAAAAAAAAATCCGTCAGATTAGGTAATGGTTTGTTTTAACCTTCTAGATTGATAATGATTGATTAAATCTTGTTTTTGGAACGTGAGGATATAGTTAGGGTTGTTGATTATTCCCTAGATAATAGCTAGGATTGATTATAAACAAGAACTTGAACTGTTAACGGGTAAATCCTTGTTTTGATCCGTTGTAATGCCCGGTTTGCATGAAATCATAACAATGGTTATAATGACTTAAACCATTTGATTATGACAACATAGGTGATTAGTTTGGTTAATCCTTGATATGAAAGGTTAAATCCAAGTGTTTTTAACTAATCACAATCAATAACATACTCACTGGAACGAGTATTTGATGTTTATGATAACATGCAGATTAGTATGTTAAACATGGTGATATTTTATGATACATGGGTAATCAATAACAAGGATTGATCATTTCTAAGCCATTGATCTGTCTAGGAACCCGTTTTAGCATTATAATCAACAACATTAACTATTTGATTAATCCGAGATTATTCTGATTAATTAAGTGTGTTATCAACCTAATATTGGCTTGATGACTATCAAGACAATGTCCTTGACATTGGACGTTCAAAAAAGATTTAATCAGTAAGTTAAAACATTTATATAATCAAAGGGTTGTGGGTATGGAAAGAATTGAGAAAGGAAGCAAAGTAATGTTTTATGCAATCATGGGTGATATGATTAGGTATGAGGATTGATGTGAATTACCAAGAATATTGGTATGATTGAAAGAAAGTAAATGAGTGTTATGTGAATGAGAGCAAGGGAAAGTATGAATGTCAAGTATGGGTGAAAGTGGTTAGGATAAGTCATGTGTGTAAAGACACGGTTTAATTTAACCATTAGCCCTATTAGGTTTATATAAGAATGCTTGAATTATGTGCTAAAGTAATAATGTTATACAGGTTATTAACAATTCCTAAAGCCGAGGCTAGTTGGGAATTTATTGTAAGTCAAGCTTTGGATTAACATGAGTTCTTATAGCCCTGTTTTGAATGTTTTATCATTTTGGGCTGATATGCATGTTATAAAGTTATTTTATGAAAATGATTGTATGTATGTATAAAGTTATTGTATGAAAGTGATTTTAACCTGATTATGGTCAGGTAAAGCATGTTTTCAGGAAAAGTATGTTTTCAGATAAAGAATGTTTTAAAGTAAAGAATGTTTTAAGTCTCAACTACGGTTGAGAAGTAAATGATTTTAAGAATTTCAGCTGAGATGTAAAGAATATATTAAGTCTCAACGATGGTTGAGAAGTGAATGATTTTAAGAATCTCAACTGAGATATAACGAATGTTTTTAAAGTCTCAACTGTGGTTGAGAAAGAAATGATTATTTTTGTGTAAGACACTCGACTGATGTCGAGGATGAAATGTAAGACACTCGACTGATGTCGAGGATGAAATGTAAGACACTCGACTGAGGTAGAGGAGGAAATGTAAGACACTCGACAGAGGTCGAGGAGGAAATCTGGTTTTGCCAGCGGCAGTTGGGCAAAACTTGAGCACAGTGGTGAAAGGAGCCACTTTTGCTTATGATGTTTAAAGAGTCCTGTGGAAACACGGGCCTGCCGACTGTGTGTCGCCAGTTGATGAAATCTTATGCATGTATAAGTTATCGACTTCGGGTTGATAGTTATAGAGCCTTGTGCTGCACAAGCCTGTTGACTTCGGTCAGCAGTTGACGGTGAAGTTTCTTCACTGTATGAATGATGTTATGATGATGCGTATGTTATGTAAGTATGTTACGAAGAAAGGTATGCTATGTATTTGAATTATGTCACGTGAAGACATGTATGTTATGTATAAAAAGTATGTTATGTTATATGATGATCTGAAAGACTAAAGATTTTTATAAAAGCTAACTTAGAACTCACCAGCGAAAGCTGACTTGTTTTAGCATGCATGTCAGGTAGAGCAAGTTATGATAAGGATATGATGGCTCGTGGCATGACATGAGAACTACCTATTCAAGAACTGGCATTCCTATTAAAATTAAAGGTTACGTAATGACTTCCGCTGTTAAAAAAATGTGATTATTCTACGGTTTAAGAACTATGCTTATGATGCTGAACCAACCGAGAGACTCCCGGGGAACGGGGCCTCTCAATATAATAACTTTATAACATGCACACCAGCCCAAAATGATAAAACATTTAAATTAGGGCTACAAAGAACTCACCTGAGCTTAGTAAAACACAATTTGCTAACTTTTCTTCCTTTCCTTACTTTCTCACTTCAGAATGATGTCCTATTAATAAGAATATATTATCATGATTATAACCTTATCATGAAGGTGCTCAAATTTACGATTACCGCTTGAAACTTTGGCATGTCGTAACTTTCATTCGGAGCTTTGTTTCAAAATTTCGCTTACACTCATTTTGACCATTTTTATCTCTACATTCTTGTTATGCTTAAATATTACTTACTGGCTCGGCTTAGATAAGCGTATTATATTATTTAATTAGTTCGTCTTAGGGCGAACTTACTGTATAATAACATTGGTTTATGGCAACCGGAAGCACATACATATTATATCACTCATAAAACTCAAGAAAACTTGATCATTATCTAGATGTAATTAGGCTTCTACCGAATCAAGTTTATGTTTACCATACAAAACCAAAACTCCATCTAAACATGGCGTTTGTCTCTTTAATCAATCAAGGCTAAACTAACACGAGATGAGAATCATGAACACATACCTTAACGATGTGTGTAGTTAATATTAATCAGTCTGATCGATTCTTCTTGATTCTTCTTTGCTCGATCGTAAAATATAGAAGTCAGTTAGAGAGAACTTTGATTGTTTGATTGCTTGCCGTCCATGAATTAATCCTATTACGTTTTAAGTCAGTTCAAATTGAAAATATATTGCTTCCAGAAACGTAATATGTGTTTGAATTGTAAACATGAATTAATTCAAAAGTTTCAGTTAGGCCCTTGGACTTTGAGGTCCTAATTTTAAAACCCCCTTCTACTTTACTCACGTATTTTTAATATTCACGAGCTTGTATCGTGTTCATACTTTATCGAATAACGGTCTCGCTTATATTAATGTGATCGTAATTACTTCGGAAACGTTCATAAAAATTACGAACTCAAACGGTCACATAAATTTTTGCACGTTATTAATAAGCTTTATAACGTGTTCATACATTATCAGATATTTTTATTGTTTATATCATTTGGATCATAATTACTTTACGAACGTTTATATAAATTTTGAACATAAACGGTTACCGAAATTTCGCACGTTTATTATTAGGTAACCAATTTTTCAGTTGTTACATGTAACAATTTTGAATTAAAAAATATAATTTTTATGGCATTAAAATGTTTATTTATATTAAAAATAAATTTTTTTAAAAAAAAATTATTATAAATATGAAATAGACAAAAATTCTTTTATAAACGAAATTTTAAAAAAAACTAATCTTTGAAAAATTAGTGTTTAAAAAAATTATATTATTGTTTTATTAATTAAAGTATTAATTATATGAAATTTTAATCAAATTTTATATTAAATATAACCTTATACTAAATTTTTATTGGTAACTATTTATTATATTTTTATATAACCAATGCAATAGACGGTGCATTAAGCTAGTATATGTATATAACCATATGTATTTGTTTCCTATATCTTTTTCTTATTAAATATTGTAAACACTTTTTTTTTGGATTTAAAATTTCTCATTTTCCTTGGATCAAATATTAATAATTTTATTTAATTCGGTAAATAATGTAATTACAATATAAGTTATTATTTAATTTTTTATAAACTATTGAATGAGTTAATTTAAAATTTTAAATCAATTCTAAAAGGTTATTTATTTGAAAATTTAAAAAAATTTAAGTTTCATTCAATTAAATTTTAAAACTTAATTTGATTTAATAGTACTTAATAAATGTAATTAATTAATGATTGTTTTCTTGATTGACATGTGGCATTTGAGATATGTGGTAATGACAAGTGACAAAAGAAGATTTTTGTTTATTAGTATACTAGACTATTACCCCGTGTATTACACGGATTTAATATAAAATATCAAATAGTTAGTAATAAATATTTAAAAATTGTAAAAGGGATATTTTAAGATAAAAATGATTAATTTACATTCTAATGAATACTTTGAGTAATAAAAAAAATAATTAAAAACTTTAATTTTTTTTAACAGCAAAAACTTTAATTACCATACAAATAATATATGATATTTTTGATTTGTAACAATTATTATCTTTAAACTCACTGATAATAAAACTACATTATGTGTTCAGTTAAAAGCTAACTTTTATAAATCAATAACGTAAAATATAATTTATGTAATTATTAAAATTTAAACAAACCAATTAAAAAATATCGTTAAACATAAGGACAAAAAATGTAACTTTTTCTATCTTTTTTTCCTTTAATTTTTAAATAAATTAAAAAAAAGACATCGGTTTATAAAAAATCTTATTGTTTAAAACTCTGGTTTATAGTTTATCTTATTTTTTTTTGTAGAAAACATGTTTCTTATATAACTTTGATTTTCTGAAAAATAAAATATTTATTATTTATAAAAAAATAATATTCAAAAATTTCATATCTTATAATCTCTTATTAAATATTTTTCTAATAAAAAGATAAATAAAACTATTAGTTATTACTTTATAATTATTTAATTAGAGAGAGAATTTAATTTATTTAATATAAGAGAATTAAATGAATTTGATATAAAACATTGACATGTGTCATTAGTGTTTTAATATTATGACAAGTGGCAAATTTTATTTTTGTTTATTAGTATAGAAAGATTAAGATTAAGATATTAAGATAAGATAAGATTTGAAGACACAATAGCCGTTTACCAAAAACTTTTAAAATTAAGAATTTTATAACTCTCAGAGCATAAAGTACAACAATCAAAGCTTTAAAAACAATAAACTAAAAGTTTTTCATGAATTTTTTAGTTTGTCTCATATTGATACTTTTAAGAAATAAAGAGTCACATAATACATATAGAAGAAAACTTTATGAGATCAAATGAATCATTTGACACTTTTGTCACATTTGTCAACCTTTTAAATTATGTCTTTTATCATAATAGTGTGTAGTTAATGTAACGACCCATTTTGGGGAAATATTTTAAAACGAATATAACGGGTGTATAACTATGTTGTAAATATTATTTGGTGAGTGTTCTAATAATAATTATTACCTACAATTATATGGTGGGTGTTTTCTAAATTAACTTAGTTAGTTATAACTAGATAAATTTAATAGTAATAGAGGGACCAAAGCAGCCAATAGCTGAAACTTGTAAATGGTGGGTTAATCTGTTGACTTGGTCAAAATCTGGTCATAAGACCATTTCTTTTGCTGAAAACGTGAACAAGAGAAAGGGGAGGAGGAAGAAGCTCAAAAGCTTCAAGTTTGATCAAATTGGTGCTTGGATTTTGATCTAATCTCTCATGCAATCATAGATTGGAGGTCTTATTGCATCATACAACATCTAGGTAAGTGATTTTGGGTGTTTTGGTTCAAATTTTCGTGGGTCTTATATGGGGAATGAGTGGGGTATGGTGAAATACGAAATTGGGTGTTTCAAGGGTGTTAAATGTTGTTATTTTTAGTGATAATCATCTAGGAACAACATTTTTATCATCTCATTGAGTTTGGCGATTTGGTGATAGATAACTTGTTGTTTGACAATAATACGCAATAGATAGTGTATTGCTTAATTTATTGTTGATTTGGTGTGTAATTGTTCATTATGATTGGATTTCGTGTCTATTTGTATGTGTCATGAATGTATGAAAATAGTTCACAAGGTGTGTGGACTTATAATTGAAATTTACTTGAATTGGTGTTATGAACACAAGTGGTGTGATCATGAATTTGGATTATTCACAAGGTGTGTGAAGGTCCTAAATTGGTGAATTCAAGTTGGGTAAATCACAAGTGGTGTGATTGTTCAACTTGAGAAATCTTGTTGTAAAAGATTTCTTTGGTGTTTTGGGGTGAAAACAACCCGTTAGTAAATCGTTTTGTTGGTGTGTTTTGTTAAGTCACCAAAGTATATTTGGGACTTGATTATTATGTTTATGTGGTGTTATGAGGTGTATTGGGGGGTCAAGAAATGGTCGGAAATGATCGGGATTGGTTCGGATTTCAAAACGGGCGAAAAACTGTGCCAGGAACAGCTCTAGGCGCCTAGTGCACCTGCCTGGGAGCCCAGTGCGCCCAATCCCTTCTGTAGTGCGCCCAACAGTGCTCCTGGAATTCCGAAAAATGATATTTTTGACCCCAGGTTGTTGTCATACTTCACCATAAGGGTTGTTTGAGCTTGGGGAAGATATGGGGGTGTTTACTTAGTTCTAACGAACTAACGGTGACTTAAATGTGGTGTTTTCGAGGTGAAAATAAAGGATGGAAGCAGACGTGATCGGATATATTTATGGACTCGTGATTGAACACACTTGATGGACTAAAACCATTATTTTGTATATGTGTTTATGTAGTAATGGTGTCTTTTGAAAATCACATACTCAAACTTATACTTGGTTTAATGTTGATGTTTTGAGATAAACAAGTTAGTATGTGGTTAAAAGTTGAAAAAAATCTAGGACCTAATTTGAATTGTTGTTTTAAAACACGTGTCATGCGTGTGTGGGTTTTGGGGCTTACAAGTTGGCATCAGATCTAATGCTTTGAGGGATTCAAGTGCGTCGCAAACACTTGAACTCAAATTCTTGTGCTTTTGATATGGGTAGTAATGTTCGATTCAAGATCCGATCACGAAGCCAGGGGTTTAAGGTAACAAGTTTGTGGTTTGATTAACTTTGTTATATATGTTTAATGGTGTTGGTGTGAATTTGTTTGTTTAAACGAAATTCCTAGTTATAATATAGTGAGATGAAGTTAAGGAATTGGTCAAGTGAAGTATATGATGTTATGTCTGGCCAATATAAGATTGTATTTTTGAAATGAACATGCACTTAATGAAATCAACTCATATTATGATTATGAATATAAGGTAAGGTGTTTGGGGTTTGATATTATGTTGTCTTTAGGCTCATAATTCTTGCTATGGAATGGAGGGAAGGCAGTAGTAAGTTATTTACTTATTGACCAAATAGTATATAAGTATGTTGTAGATACTTGTTTTGGTCTGTGAAATTGATGATAGTGGTATGTGATATGTATTGTGAAAATTTACATGTAAGTCCACAGGTGTGTGGCATTGGAGGGAATTCATCATCGGGTGAAAATTTCATGTAAGTCCACAGGTGTGTGGCATTGGGTTGAATTCACCTTCGGGTGAAAATTCTTGTAAGTCCACAGGTGTGTGGCAGTGGGAGAATTCACCTTCGGGTGAAAATTCTTGTAAGTCCACGGGTGTGTGACATTGGGAGAATTCACCTTCGGGTGAAAATTCATGTAAGTCCACAGGTGTGTGGCATTGGTGAAAATCCACCTTCAGGTGAAAACTTATGTAAGTCCACACGTGTGTGGCAATGGGGAAAGTTCACCTTCGGGGTGAAAATTTGTATGTCCATGGTTATGTGGTGTGGGATTTGTCATGTAAGTCACCCACCTATTATACTTGATATGATTATCTGATTCTATGCATATAGATGTATATGTGTATGTAATGTATGTGGAATTTACATTAGATGTTGAAATCTGGTGAATTGGTGTTTGCATATTGGGTGTGTGACAATAACATGCAATAGGTGCTATATTTGCTTAGTTATTGTAATGGAGTTAGTTTATAAATGGTGTGGTGGATTAAGAATGATTCACAAGATGTGTGAACTCCTTATTAGAAGTTTGACTGAAAATGGTCAAACAATTCGAATTGGTATTTGTGTATTTGTTGTTTGTCAATAACGTGCAATATGTGTTACATTTTCTTAGTTATTGTAAATTTGAATGTTTTCCATTGGTGTGGATAAATAAGAATGATTCACAAGTGGTGTGAACTTCTTATTTGAAGTTTGACTGAGATTGGTCAAACAATTCACAAGTAGTTTGAATTTGGAGATGGGTTGATTCACAAGTGGTGTGAACTTCTCATGGTGAATTTTATTAGGTAAATCACAAATGGTGTGATTACCTACCTTGAGAATCCTTGTAGAAAAAGGAGGTCTCAAGGAAATTGGGTGATATTTGACTTTTACTTGGTGATTTTATGTTCTAACACTTTATTGGTGTTTAAAAGAGCTATGAATATGATTTTCATTTGTTTTGGTTGTTGATTTTTATGTATTGTATGCATAACTAGAATTAGTGTCATTGTATGTTAATTGATAACTGACATTAGAATTGGGGTGAATCCACAGATGTGTGGAATTACATGTAAGTCCACAGGTGTGTGGCATTGGGGGAGATCCACATTCGTATGGAAATACATGTAAGATCACAGGTGCTTGGCATTGGGTGAACCCACATTCGTGTGGCATTGGGGGAAAATACACATTCGCGTGGAATATCATGTAAAATCACTGGTGAGTGGCATTGAAATTATCGTGTAAGACCATAGATTTAGGAGTCTTGATAGTAATGATATGAAGTAAATGGTGTTAAAACAGGGTAGTTTTTATTGCGCATGTGGAATATACATTATTATGTGAATTCGGGTGTGGCATGTAAGTCCATTTGGAATGGCATTAGGTTTGGCGTATAATTCCACATTCATGTGGCATAAGGGGTAATTCACATTCGGGTGGGAGCTAATTTTGGTGAAACTATAAAATTTGGGTGGTTTTATATGTTGGCAATGGTTGGTTGTATAAACCTTGTAAAACTAAATTCTGATTTAGATGATCTACAAGTGGTGTAGACATTTATAAATGAATATGGTGTTAAAATGTGTAGTTAATCAAGTTAATACTAGGTGAAATTAGTATATTGATTGACAATAGGAGAATGTATGTACCACATTTGTGTATGTTATATTGAGCCATAAAGGCGTGTTTGTTGTTTGGTGTGGTGTTAAAAACCGTATGTAGTACGGATTTGGTGGTCGTAAATTGCATCACATATGTGTGATGACTTGTTGAAAATAATAGTCATATGTGGTTTGGTGTAAATAATGAAAGATAGGCGTAATAGGATATGTTGATTATCCTTAATTGAACTGTTAAGAAAGTGTACACTCTACAAGTATGTATTGTATAATGTGTTAGAATTTCTTATATTAGTGTACTATGGGTGTGAAATACATGGGGTAGAGTTTAGTCCTAAGTTAATGAATACATTTAATGTAAGTGAAAACTTTGGACAAATTGTATGGTTGGGAGGAATAAATTTGTCTAAACCCAAGAAACTAACAACGCCACGATCATGCTGTATTGAAGAGGTGGTGGGTTGGCGGCTAGGCGTATGTGTCGCACCCCGAGAAATCACGTCCATTCCGAGGCACGATGCGGCAGACCGTTCAGGCAGGATCGCAGTCTCTAGTTACGACGTTGCGAGACCTACATGTCTGGTTGCATACGTACATCCAATAACTTGGATAAAACAGTTTTGTAAAATCAGAGTTGCGGAAGTTTAATAAGATCAAAACAGATTCAAGTTATAAACTGCGGAAACGTTGTTAAAACAGTTTTCAAAACATTACAGAGTAATAGTTGCGGAAGTGATTTAAATAGTTTAACAAATACACAACAAAACAAAATGATAATGTTCACAAGCCTAAAACACTATGCAGATGCATGAGACTCCAGTTTAGCATCCTATCCTTGAGTGTATGCCTTAGTTACCTGTGAAAACATACGAATAAAAGGGTCAACACAATGGTTGGTGAGAGCACATGTTTTTCATAAGCAGTAAACATCCAATGTTTAAAGTAAGAGTTGTGATTTACATATCATTACAATGCAGTATCGATTGATAGCTAGTCAATACAGTTATATTATATGTGGGTTCGTACCGAATGTCACACCCCGACCGACGGCGGAATACGTCGGGGCGCAAGTTAAATTGTTCATTACTCATGGTGCTATGTGTAAGTTTCGATAATTAAACAATTGTATTTAAATAAGTCAAACATAATTTCATTAAAATCAAACAACCATTCAATTACATAGTTCAAAACCAAAATTCATAATTGAAATTGTCTAACATTATTTTAAAATTTAATTCTAGGTCTACTAACATAAACCTATCTTATGTCTTCCTTGAAAACATCCATCTAACCTGTTACATATGCAAAATAAAGATTTTTGTCAATTATATGAATAGTTGGTGAGTAACCCATAAAGTTTATAGTATACATAAGAAAATGAAGCAATTCAATTAGAATATAAGTTTAAACTCTAGCATGCAAATCCTACTAGTTTTGCAATTTGATTATAGAATATCTCGTCTCCAAACTCATATCAATACTTAGCTTAAAAGCTTAGTACATCTACAAGTCTGCCATATTTTATATCGTCTCCAAACTCGTTCCATTACAAAGCACAAGGCTAAGTAATTTCACAAGTTTGCCCATAGTTGTACTTTTCGCCCTTTTAGCACATTTGACCCAAGTCAAAGCGAAGGTGGTATCTAACACACCTTAGGCTACTCGGTATCGAATAACATAGAATCACAAAGCAAATAGAATCACATAGCATGAATTCAAACCAAATAGACTAAAGGCATTGCATCTATAGAATTTTGACTCTAGAATAATTTAGTTTTTGAATATTGGCATATGTAACATCCCAAAAGTACAAAAATGCAAAAAGGGAGTATAGAATTACTCACATGATGTCCTAGCTTGTCACTTGAATCGTTGCCTAGGATTTACAAAGTCGTGCTTGCACACCTTAACCTAAAGGCAATAGAATTTCTTAGTCTATGTACTTAGAGTTCAACTTTTGGCATCCTAGTTTCTATGGCATACTATGGAAGTCCTAATTGATATGTCTAAGTTTGAATGATTTTTATTTAGGATTATTTATTTATTTATCAATCAAATAAATAAATATCCTAATTGATTTTGAATGATTATTTATTTATTTGACTTTGAATAATCAAATAAATAAATATCATAATTCATTTTGAATAATTATTTATTTATTTGATTTTGATTAATCAAATGAATAAATATCATACTTGATTTAGAATAATCATTTATTTATTTGATTTTGAATAATCAAATGAATAAATATCATAATTGATTTAGAATAATAATTTATTTATTTGATGTTTAAATAATCAAATAAATAATTATTCAAATTGATTTTTGAATACTTATTAATTTATTTGATTTTTGAATAAATAAATATTAAAATTGATTTTTGAATAATTATGTATTTATTTGATTTTGAATAACCAAATAAATAAATATCCTAATTGATTTTGAATAACCTAATTTCCATCCTTTTGTATTTGATTTATTGTTTAACGTATAATAGGTTTTGTTATAAAAGAATGCATCTTAGAATTTATAATTGTGTTAAAGAAATTTTATGTTTAATATAAAAGATAAATGTTTACTTTAAAACAAAAGCCTTTTTATTTGAAATAATTCTTTGACTTTTTTTTTAAAATAAAGTTTTACTTTGTTTGATAGTTTTAAAAAAATAAATTCTTAGTTTTTATAGAACAACCATTTAAAATTGATTTATAAATAAAAGGATTCATTTAATGATCATTTTGAAAATAATAAAAGATGAAAACATAGTTGAGACTTAAAGCATTCTTTATCTGAAAACATACTTTTCCCAAAAACATGCTTTACCTTACCATAATCAGGTTAAAATCACTTTCATACAATAACTTTATACATACATACATACACACAATCATATTCATAAAATAACTTTATAACATGCATATCAGCCCAAAATGATAAAACATTTAATACAGGGCTATAAGAACTCACCTGAGCTTAATAAGAAACAATCTGCTAGCTTTCTTCCTTTCCTTACTTTCTCACGTTCAGAATGATATCCTATTAATATGGATATCTTATCATAATTATAACCTTATCATATAATATAAACCCTCTTTTTAGGGTTTCTAAACCGGTAACACAACGACTACGTTATAGTTATCTCAAATACAAGTGTTTAGCTTGCTATAACGACCCGAAGAGTTTTATAAACTTAATATTATTTATCTCAATTAATAATAAGTTGAGATGGAATTATAATACTAATTATGAAGATGCTCAGATTTACGATTACCGCTCGAAACTTCGGCATGTCATAACTTTCAATCGGAGCTTTATTTCAAAATTTCGCTTCCACTCATTTTGACCATTATCTCTACAATATTGTTATGCTTAAAAATTACTTATCTGCTCGGCTTACATAAGCGTATTCTCTTATTTAATTAACTCGTCTTAGGGCGTTGCTAAACTTACTGTATAATAACATGCTTTTAAGGCAACCAGAAGAGTATACATATTATACCCTCATAAAACTCATGAAAACCTGATCATTATCTAGATGTAATTGGGCTCCAACCGAATCAAGTTCATGTTCACCATACAAAACCAAAACTCCATCTAAACATGGTATCTAAGCATGGTGTTGGTCTCTTTAATCAATCAAGACTAAACTAACACGAGATGAGGATCATAAACACATACCTTGATTGATCTATTCTTCTTGATGTTCTTCTCTGCTCGTACGAAGAATACGTCTGTGAGAAATGAAACTTGCTTCTTTCTGAAGCTTATCAACATTTTTTTTTCATTAATCGATATATACACACCTTTGCCGACATTCAACAAGACTTTTATGTTGAGATTTTTGTGAATTAATTAAAAGTTTCACTTAGGACCCTTGAACTTTGAGGTTTTATTTTTAAAACCCCCTTCTACTTTGCTCACATATTTTTAATATTCACGGGCTTATATCTTGTTCATACTTTATCGTATAACGGTCCCACTTATATTTATGTGATCGTAATCACTTCAGGATTGTTCATAAAAATTACGAACTCAAACGGTCACAGAAATTTTTACACGTTATTAATAGGCTTTATAACGTGTCCATACCTTATCTGATATTTTTATTGTTTATATCATTTTGATGATAATCATTTTACGAACGTTTATATAAAATTTGGACATAAACGGTTACCGAAATTTTCGGTTGTTACAAGTCTACCCTCCTTACAATAGGTTTCGTCCTCGAAACCTGTTACATTTCAAACAAATGTGGGTAGAGTCGCTTCATCTCCTTATCGGTTTCCCATGTAGCCTCAGATCCTTTTCGGTGCTTCCATTGAACCTTAACTTGTCTAATCGTCTTGTTGCGTAATTGTTTTTCTTTCGTGTCAACAATTTCCACCGGTTCTTCTATGTAGTTTAACCTTTCATCAACTTCAATATCATTTAACGGCACATATGCTACATCATCTGCCAGACATTTTCTCAAATGTGAAACGTGAAATGTCGGGTGAATTCCACTCAGTTCATCTGGCAATTCTAATCGGTAGGCTACCTTACCGACTCGTGCCATTATTCGAAAAGGTCCAATAAATCTCGGACTCAGCTTCCCTCTTTTCCTAAATCGAATAATTCCTTTCCATGGAGAAACTTTCAACAGTACCTGGTCACCTACTTCAAACTCTATTGGTCTTCTTCTTTTGTCAGCATAAGACTTTTGTCGATCTTGTGCAGCTTTCATTCGCACTTTAACTAGTTGAAGTTTTTCTGTCAAATCTAACACTGCAGCTTTACTTCCCACTTCTTTCTGTCCTACTCCTCCCCAACACACAGGTGTTCTACAATGCCGTCCGTACAATGCCTCATATGGTGGCATGCCAATACTAGCATGATAGCTGTTGTTGTATGAGAATTCCACTAATGGTAAATGATCATCCCAGCTACCACCAAAATCAATAATACAAGCTCTCAACATATCTTCTAAGGTTTGGATAGTCCTTTCAGACTGTCCGTCTGTTTGAGGATGATATGCAGTGCTGATATTGAGTCTTGTACCCATTGATTCATGAAATTGTTTCCAGAATCTTGAAACAAATCGTGTGTCACGATCGGACACTATAGAAACTGGAACTCCATGTCTTGTAATGATCTCTTTCCCAAATAACTCAGACAGTTTCTCTGACGTATAAGTCTCACGTATATGCAAGAAATGAGCACTTTTTGTTAATCGGTCTACAATCACCCAAATAGTATCATGACGTTTCGTCGTGAGAGGAAATTTAGGAATAAAATCCATGGTGATATGTTCCCACTTCCATTCTGAGACTTCTAGAGGTTGCACATAACCATAAGGTTTCTGATGTTCAGCCTTTACTTGCGCACATGTCAAACATTTGTTTACGTATTGCATTACATTAAACTTCATACCTGGCCACCAATAATCCTTTCGAAGGTCTTGATACATTTTCGTTGCACTAGGATGAATAGAGTAACGTGACTTATGTGCTTCGTCTAGAATCCTTGACCTGATGTCCCCATTTCGTGGAACCCACATTCGACCAAATCGGATCTTAATACCAAATTCATTTTCTTCTAGACTTTTAACTTGACCAAAGATTCTTTCGAATCCAACATTTTCTTCCTTTAGTCCTTCCTTCTGCGCATCCTTGAGTTCGTTTAGAAAATCTGGTGTTATTACCAAACTGTAAGACTTAACTTGTATAGCAGAGTGTTCTGTCTTACGACTTAGAGCATCAGCCACTACATTGGCCTTGCCAGGGTGATACAAAATTTCACAGTCATAATCTTTAAGTAGCTCAAGCCATCTTCTTTGTCTCATATTCAAGTCTTTCTGTTCAAAGAAGTATTTTAGGCTTTTATGATCTGTGTAGATTGTACATTTAACTCCATATAAATAGTGCCTCCAAATTTTTAAAGCAAATACCACAGCAGCCAATTCCAAATCATGTGTTGGATAATTAGTGTGACAATCCGACTTTTCGGATTAACCTTGTTAACTGAAGATGGTGAGATCACAGGCCAACAGGACAAATGTAGGCCCAATAAGCCAGTGTAGGCCCAATGAGGTCTAGGAAGGCCCAATAAGGCCAGGGTAGGCCCAATGAGGTCTAGGAAGGCCCAATAAGGGCAGGGTAGGCCCAATGAGGTCTAGGTAGGCCATTGAGGCCCAAGGTAGGCCCAGTTATAGTTATGAGGCCCAAATCGGATTAATCAAAACCAATTTGTGACAATTCGGTATTCCGGATTAATTTCGTTAACTCTAGAATTAACCGAAATATTATGAAATTGATCAAAAGCAAATTATAAAGGTTTGAATTAAGCAAAATATATAGGGTTTTAACTTGTAAATAATTAGAATGATCAATTTTGACTTTTTAAAGTCAAATTTCGGTTAAAAATATCAATTAAATCCGAAATTCATCACAATATGAAGTTGTAACCGATCATTAACCTTCCTTAATCATCATATTGATGATTATCATTAATGATTAACGGTTATATTACACAGTAATGTCGAATTGAACTCAAAAGGTCACAAGAACTTGAAACCGTAGCCCTCAACTCTAAAATTTGTATAATTCGGTTTCAACTCACACAATTGAAGTTTAAGAACTTCCAATCGGCACTCTTAGAGTAATTATCACAAGACAATTCAATCGTAGAAGCTCGGGCTAGAAGATTCAATCGTGAGGTGACCGAAATCCAACCTAGAAGTCAATCTCTTTCAATTGGCTATCAAATCACGTAAGTTTTCACTTCTACATCTTCTGAAACCACCGAATAAGAGTATCCCTAACCTAATTTCATCTAAATATCTCGAATTATAAGGGTCCGAGTTCTAGGGTTCTTAACAAAGTCGGTTTTGGGGGTTTTTGATCAAATGAGTTTAAGAATCAAATTATTGTGCATGGTCAGTTTCAGAAAACTCCGATTATGCTAATTAATATGCTAATTTCATTAGGTAACAACGAATTGTATGAATTCTAGTTCTAGGGTTTATGCATCACGACGGTTTGGGGTTTTTGAGGAGATTGAATTCGAAAATCAAATTATGTATTTCAGAAGGATTCGTGAGAATCATTTTAATAGAAACCCACTGTTAATTACTCAAAAACAAAACGAATTCAATGAATTTGATTATTAGGGTTTATGTAATAAAAAGTCTTGGGGATTTCGAATCAAACGAATTCGTTATTTGAATTAATTGTCACAGATAGTCTCGAAATCTCTAGTTCAATCAAAACCCTATGTTATTTTAGATTTTCATCAATGATTTAAACGAATTCAAGTTAAGGGTTCGAACTTATGTTCAAATGTGATTGGAATTGCAAAATTTCGTGATTTTGATTGAAATGGGTCAAATTAAAAACACCTGTAAACTCGTTTGTATCAGTAGGAACAAAGCCCCATGGTCGCAGGGTTGATTGGGTTCGATTTATGGATCAATTGGAACCCAGATTGGTCCGGTTTGGTGAACAAGGGGAAACCCAACTGTTATAGATTAAAACCATTTTAAAACCAAACAATTAACGAAAGTTGGAGCAGAAGAGATGGTAGGGAAGGTGTAGCATGGGGGGGGGAGGTCACGGGTTCGAACCCGGCCTCCACCTATTTTTGATTTTTGGGTTAGTTAGTAATTAGGCTATATCTCATTCATTCTAACTCCGATTTGATCGGTTCGAGTTGCGTTGGAACCGTAACGAGAATACGATCGTATTAGATAATAAAAATTCATATTTTAGAACGAAAACGAAATCGCGTATAATTACGTTTATTTAAATAAAATCGTATGTGATTTTATTTAAACGATTTCAAAGTCACGCGTATTTACGTATGCACATTTCTAACACTTTAGCATACGTGTGTTGACACGTATGTGATTTCAAGCACAAAACGACATCTCGAATAACAATAAGTTATTGATAAACCACAGATTCTTCGTAGAGGATTTCTACGCTAGTTCACAAGTATTTGATCATTCTGCAACCATCAAAGGTGCGTACACGGCCCCTTTCTTATTTTAAACTGTTTTGGGGGAGAAAACATGTGCAACAAACTATTTTTAGATACATATCACTTGCATGAGTTATCTGTTTACATTATGTGACAACATAGCAATTGAAAGTCCTTACACACCTCGAACCGTTTAGTTTGCCGTAGAGCAAAGCGTGGTAGTTGGAAATAGATCAATTAGGTTTGACAAACCTCACCTGGTAGATGGGATCTACGCAGGTGTTTGACTGACCAAACACATTTTTACTATTGTTGTGCTAGACAATAGTGGCAAGGCAAAAACATGCTATAGCATGGCAATTCGTCAGCTTCGGTGTCGAACACTTATGTAAATAGTTTATATGACTAGCTATCATGACTATGCATGTGTGATTATGTTATCTACAACTTGATATTCAAACTGTTGTTTTGAACATTGTGAATACTTAAAACCTGTGTTATGCACCAACCTTTGTGTTGACTTGATTTACATGTTTTCTCAGGACGCTAAGGTGCGCAATAGAGCTGGCATGGACTAGGAGATAGAGTCGCATGCATTTATTTCATTTCAGTGATTTGAATTTGAACATTTGAAAACTTTGTATTGTATTTTACATTTTACAACTGTTACTGGTTTTATAACGCTTCCGCAAATTTTGAAAACTCTGATGTTATGTTTTAAAGACCAAAGTATGTTTTGAAATTCATATAGAGGTCTTCGTTATGTCTAATGATCTGAGATCCTGGTTTGCCACGTTCCCAAACGGTATGATTCCGTTAGTTGAAAATTGGGAGTGTGACAGATTGGTATCAGAGACATTGGTTATAGCGAACTAGGTTTGCATTTGTAGACTTAGACTATGACTGTTAGACATTAGACACATATGTTTACACATATTACTTGGAAATTACATATGACATTATGTAATTGACTTGTTTACACATTCCATGGCACTGCACTTACATATGGTATTATGTAACAGGCATGGCATCATCATCAGTACCGTACATTTATATTGATGACTCTGAGGACGAGGAACCGATAGTTCCAGCACCACCATCATCACCACCACCACCTATTCCATCTCCTCCATCATATGAGAGGGATGACCCAGATCCGGAGGAGGATCCGGAGGAGGACCCAGACGAGGATCCCGAGGAGGATCCAGATGAGGACCCGGATGAGGATCCGGAGGAGGAGCCAGTGGAGAGCACTCAGCAGATCCCTGCTGAGGGACCTTCTACACATCCACCACCAGTACTAGATGCTCCTGAGCCTAAGAGGCAAAGGACGGACGCTGAGGAGATCGCCAAACTGCGCGAGGATTTGTACGAGGCAGAAGATAGGATCGCACAACACTCTCAGGAACAATGGGATGCTAATGAGAGGCAAGAGGAACTTGCCCATCTGGTTCATGATATGCGGAATGAGATGATTAACTTGATTGATCGTCTTGAAGCTTCAGAGAACCGAGCTGAGATCTTGGAGGGCAGAATAGAAGCCTTGGAGGATTTAGTAGCATCAGACAATGATGAGGAGGATGAGGAGAATGGAGAGGAAGAAGGGGAGGAACCAGCACCAGTTGTTGATTCCGATCCTGAATCCACCGTTGAGGATGATTGATTTTTTTTCTCTTTATTTGTTTTGTTTAAACTTATTAGGAACGGGTTGTGTTCCTACATTAGTAGTTTGAAAACTTATGTTTTATTTCAAAAGTATTGTACTCAAATCAAATCTTTATCTATTGAAGAACTATTATTTAATCCCAACAGTTGTGTGTTGTGTTGATTTATATTATATGTTGTGTTTGTTGTTTTACTTACACATGTTACATTAGACTTTGCAAGCATGCTAACACTTCTTGTAAATAGGAAACTAATGGCTGAGGGAAACGTTCACATGACAGTCGCTCAGCTCAACGAGCTAATTAATAGCAGAGTCGCTGAGGCAATCGCACAATATGCTCAGACACACAACACAGGGCCACAGGGTCCAGCTGGGGGATTGGTTAACCCACAAGTCTGCACGTTCAAGATGTTCTTGGACTGTAAACCACACAATTTCAAAGGGTCGGAAGGGGCCATAGGACTCCTTCGGTGGATTGAAAAGGCGGAGTCTGTGTTTGAAATATGCAACTGCCCTGACGAGAGCAAAGTGAAGTTTGCAACGGGAACATTGGAGGGTCCAGCATTAACCTGGTGGAACTCAAATGTTCAGACTCTGGGGTTGGGTGAGGCAAATGCCATGACATGGAACAACTTCAAAACTTTACTACAAGAGGAGTACTGTCCTCGCAGTGAAATGCAGAAGTTAGAGGAGGAATATTGGCACCTAAAGATGGAGGGGTCAAATATTGAAGAGTACACAACCAGGTCGCATGAGTTGGCCAGACTTCTACCACACATGGCTACTCCAGCCAGCAAGTGGATTGAAAGATACATTGGAGGACTAGTGCCTCAGATCCAGGGGTTGGTTACTTCAGCAAATCCCACCACCATTCAACAAGCTGTTCGTTTAGCGCATCAGCTTACTGACCAGGCAGTGTTACAGGGGACCCTACCTAAACGAACATCTGCTACCAAGGTGGGAGATCATAAAAGAAAATGGGAAGGTAACAACTCTAAGGGTCACAACCAACAATCATATCAGCAACACCGGAAGCAAGACTCAAACAAGTCTTATCATAATTCAAGCAGTGGTCAGCAATCATCATCATCGGGGGTTATATTGGCAAACACCCCAAGTGCAACAGATGTGGGTATCATCATGCGGGTAATCAGTGTGATAGAGCTAGGTGCCAGAGGTGTGGCAAGTTTGGACATGCGGCTAAGGATTGTCGCGGGAAGCTACAGAACAACCACAACAACCATAATAATAACCAGAACAACACACAGAAGGGTTGTTTTGAGTGTGGCAAGATGGGGCATTTTAAGAAAGATTGCCCACAACTCAAGAAAGGCGGGGACAATAATGCCAATGGCAATGGGAATGGAAACGGTAATGGTAATGGCACCAACAACAACAATAACAATAACAACAACAATAATGGTGCTAGGGGCAGGGCGTTTGTGATAGGAGGACGTCAAGCACGGGATGATCCCAACATTGTTACGGGTACGTTCCTCTTAAATAATCACTATGCCTCTATGTTATTTGACACTGGTGCCGATCGGAGTTTTATATCCAGTTCACTTGCTAAGTTGCTAAATGTTAGTCCCACTGCCTTAGATAGTCCATACACTGTGGAATTAGCTGATGGTAAGTTAATAGTAGTTGAACAAATCTTTAAGGGATGTATGCTTGATTTGATGGGTCAGACATTGGAAATTGATCTTATGCCTATTACTTTAGGTAGTTTTGATGTAGTCATTGGCATGGACTGGTTATCCAAACACCAGGCTGAAATAGTATGCCATGAAAAGATCGTTCGCATACCTCTTTCGCAGGGAGAGACATTGTATGTACAAGGCGAGAAGAGCAGTACGCCACTGCGTCTCATATCTTGTATGAAAGCACACAAATGTCTGCGGAAAGGTCATACGGCAGTTATAGCACTTATAACTGAAAAGCCGGTAGCTGAGAAGAAAATTGAAGATATACCAGTAGTTTGTGAATTTCCGGAGGTGTTTCCAGAAGACTTGCCGGGATTACCGCCTATCAGACAGGTGGAATTCCGAATCGACCTTACACCGGATGCAGCACCGATAGCTAGAGCGCCTTATCGACTTGCACCGTCAGAGATGCAAGAGTTATCCACACAATTGCAAGAGTTGTTGGATAAGGGTTTCATACGACCTAGTTTTTCACCGTGGGGAGCTCCAGTTTTGTTTGTAAAGAAGAAGGACGGAACTTTCCGTATGTGTATAGATTACCGGGAATTGAACAAGGTTACTATCAAGAACCGGTATCCGTTACCCAGAATTGACGATCTGTTCGATCATTTGCAAGGTTCGAGTTACTACTCGAAGATTGATCTCAGGTCTGGTTATCATCAACTAAGAGTCCAGGAGGAGGATATCCCGAAGACAGCATTCAGGACACGCTATGGCCATTATGAGTTCTTGGTCATGCCATTTGGGTTGACAAACGCTCCAGCTGTATTCATGGATCTCATGAATCGTGTTTGTAAACCTTATCTTGATAAATTTGTCATTGTTTTTATTGATGACATTCTCATCTATTCACAGTCTGAAGAAGAACACGCTGAACATCTTCGATTACTGCTAGAGCTATTGAAACAGGAACAACTGTACGCTAAGTTCTCGAAATGTGATTTCTGGATGCGAGAAGTACAATTCTTGGGGCATATAGTTAATGAAAAGGGTATACATGTTGATCCAGCGAAGATTGAAGCGATTAAGAATTGGGAAGCACCCAAGACCCCTACCGAGGTACGACAATTCCTTGGTTTGGCGGGTTACTACCGACGATTCATTGAGGGATTCTCGAAAATCGCTCAACCACTTACAGCTCTTACGCATAAGGGAACAAAGTATAACTGGACGGATAAACAGGAAGCTGCATTCCAGTTATTGAAACAGAAACTTTGCAGCGCACCGATTTTGTCCTTACCGGAAGAGACTGAAGACTTTGTGGTGTATTGTGATGCGTCTGCACAAGGTTTGGGATGTGTGTTGATGCAACGTGATAAAGTGATTGCTTATGCTTCCAGACAACTACGAACACACGAAAAGAATTACACTACTCATGACTTGGAGTTAGGAGCAGTGGTTTTTGCTTTGAAGATTTGGAGGCATTACTTGTATGGAACTAAGTGTACTATTTACACTGATCATAAGAGTTTGCAACATATCTTTGATCAGAAGGAGCTTAATATGAGACAACGACGATGGGTTGAGTTGTTGAACGACTACGAATGCGCGATTAAATATCACCCGGGAAAAGCTAATGTAGTAGCTGACGCTCTGAGCAGAAAAGACACAACAGGAACAAGACGGGTTCGTGCACTTAAGATGACAATACATACTGACTTACCTGACAAGGTACGCAGTGCTCAGATTGAAGCTTTGAAAAAGGAAAACTTGGTACATGAATCTTTACGGGGAATGGAAGAACAGTTGGATGCTAAGTCTGATGGAATTCGTTATTTCATTAATCGACTTTGGATACCTTTGTATGGAGGTTTAAGGAAACTCGTGATGGATGAAGCACACAAGTCCAGATATTCAGTCCATCCGGGATCAGACAAGATGTATCATGACTTGAAGGCACTGTATTGGTGGCCTCACATGAAAGCTGATATTGCTAAGTACGTTAGCAAATGTTTGACTTGTTCGAAAGTCAAAGTTGAATACCAGAAGCCATCTGGTTTACTGCAACAACCAGAGATACCGATGTGGAAATGGGAACAGATTTCGATGGATTTCATTACTAAGTTACCCCGTACACCGAGTGGTTGTGATACGATATGGGTAATTGTCGATCGATTAACGAAATCTGCACACTTCTTAGCAATCAAAGAAACTGATAAGATGGAGAAACTGACTCGCATTTATATCAAGGAAGTGGTAGCACGACATGGCGTGCCAATCTCTATCATATCAGATCGGGATGCTCGATTTACTTCCAACTTTTGGAAATCACTTCATAAGTCATTGGGGACTCGCTTGGATATGAGTACCGCCTATCATCCACAGACCGACGGTCAAAGTGAACGTACGATTCAAACGCTCGAGGATATGTTACGAGCTTGTGTAATTGATTTTGGTGATAGCTGGGAGAATCATTTACCGTTAGTGGAATTCTCTTACAATAATAGTTATCATACAAGTATTCAAGCAGCACCGTTTGAAGCTTTGTATGGTCGCAAATGTCGTTCACCAGTTTGCTGGGCTGAAATTGGTGACAGTCAAATTACAGGTCCTGAACTAGTACACGAGACGACAGAAAAGATAGTTCAAATCCGGAACCGTATGGCAGCGGCCCGGGATCGACAGAAGAGTTATGCTGACAAACGTCGTAAACCATTGGAATTTCAAGTAGGAGACCGAGTTCTTCTAAAAGTATCACCTTGGAAAGGTGTGATACGATTCGGCAAACGCGGAAAGCTTAGTCCACGTTATGTAGGACCTTTTGAGATCCTGAAAAGGATTGGTCAGGTTGCGTATCAACTCAAGTTACCAGATGAACTCAGTGGAGTTCATGATGTCTTTCACGTATCGAACTTAAAGAAATGTCTTTCTGATGAGACATTGATTGTACCATTGGAGGAAATACAAGTGGATGAACAGTTACGATTCATTGAAGAACCAGCAGAAATTATGGACCGAGAGGTCAAACAACTTAAGCAAAGCAAGATTCCAATAGTCAAAGTTCGATGGAATTCAAGACGTGGTCCTGAATTCACATGGGAACGGGAAGATCAAATGATGAAGAAATATCCGCATCTATTCAAAACAGCTACTGCTAACACTGAGAGCGCACGTTAAATTTCGGGACGAAATTTTCTTCAACAAGGGGATGACGTGATGCTTCACACATCAACACTGCAAAAGTCAAACTGTAAGCACAAACACTTTATTCAATTGGTTTTGTTATTCAATTGGTTTTGTTTACAAACATTTGTGCTACATTACACTTTATATACTTTATGTGCTACATTTCGTATGTTACATGTTATGGTAGTACATGCATGATTAGTTACACACATTTTACTATGTACGAGGTTGCATAGTACAAACAGTTATAGACACTCACTATGTGTGAGGTTACACAACACAGTATGATCAAACACAAAAAGTCACAGTTAGGTGAACTAACTAGTGTACACGCAAACAGTCACATTGAACGATCACATTTAGTTGTGATGTTGCAAGCATTAGGCTTTGTATGTGAATACACACAAGCACACGGAATGATCAAATCACACTAACACGTACGATTTAAACTCGTAAGTAGTTTCCTAACTACTCCTAACACTAACTAATTTTCGGGACGAAAATTCCTTCAACAAGGGGATGATGTGACAATCCGACTTTTCGGATTAACCTTGTTAACTGAAGATGGTGAGATCACAGGCCAACAGGACAAATGTAGGCCCAATAAGCCAGTGTAGGCCCAATGAGGTCTAGGAAGGCCCAATAAGGCCAGGGTAGGCCCAATGAGGTCTAGGAAGGCCCAATAAGGGCAGGGTAGGCCCAATGAGGTCTAGGTAGGCCAATGAGGCCCAAGGTAGGCCCAGTTATAGTTATGAGGCCCAAATCGGATTAATCAAAACCAATTTGTGACAATTCGGTATTCCGGATTAATTTCGTTAACTCTAGAATTAATCGAAATATTATGAAATTGATCAAAAGCAAATTATAAAGGTTTGAATTAAGCAAAATATATAGGGTTTTAACTTGTAAATAATTAGAATGATCAATTTTGACTTTTTAAAGTCAAATTTCGGTTAAAAATATCAATTAAATCCGAAATTCATCACAATATGAAGTTGTAACCGATCATTAACCTTCCTTAATCATCATATTGATGATTATCATTAATGATTAACGGTTATATTACACAGTAATGTCGAATTGAACTCAAAAGGTCACAAGAACTTGAAACCGTAGCCCTCAACTCTAAAATTTGTATAATTCGGTTTCAACTCACACAATTGAAGTTTAAGAACTTCCAATCGGCACTCTTAGAGTAATTATCACAAGACAATTCAATCGTAGAAGCTCGGGCTAGAAGATTCAATCGTGAGGTGACCGAAATCCAACCTAGAAGTCAATCTCTTTCAATTGGCTATCAAATCACGTAAGTTTTCACTTCTACATCTTCTGAAACCACCGAATAAGAGTATCCCTAACCTAATTTCATCTAAATATCTCGAATTATAAGGGTCCGAGTTCTAGGGTTCTTAACAAAGTCGGTTTTGGGGGTTTTTGATCAAATGAGTTTAAGAATCAAATTATTGTGCATGGTCAGTTTCAGAAAACTCCGATTATGCTAATTAATA
Source organism: Mikania micrantha (assembly GCA_009363875.1). Taxonomy (NCBI): domain Eukaryota; kingdom Viridiplantae; phylum Streptophyta; class Magnoliopsida; order Asterales; family Asteraceae; genus Mikania; species Mikania micrantha. The sequence goes on along the minus strand of CM018689.1, from coordinate 47,219,091 downwards.
TGCTAATTTCATTAGGTAACAACGAATTGTATGAATTCTAGTTCTAGGGTTTATGCATCACGACGGTTTGGGGTTTTTGAGGAGATTGAATTCGAAAATCAAATTATGTATTTCAGAAGGATTCGTGAGAATCATTTTAATAGAAACCCACTGTTAATTACTCAAAAACAAAACGAATTCAATGAATTTGATTATTAGGGTTTATGTAATAAAAAGTCTTGGGGATTTCGAATCAAACGAATTCGTTATTTGAATTAATTGTCACAGATAGTCTCGAAATCTCTAGTTCAATCAAAACCCTATGTTATTTTAGATTTTCATCAATGATTTAAACGAATTCAAGTTAAGGGTTCGAACTTATGTTCAAATGTGATTGGAATTGCAAAATTTCGTGATTTTGATTGAAATGGGTCAAATTAAAAACACCTGTAAACTCGTTTGTATCAGTAGGAACAAAGCCCCATGGTCGCAGGGTTGATTGGGTTCGATTTATGGATCAATTGGAACCCAGATTGGTCCGGTTTGGTGAACAAGGGGAAACCCAACTGTTATAGATTAAAACCATTTTAAAACCAAACAATTAACTAAAGTTGGAGCAGAAGAGATGGTAGGGAAGGTGTAGCATGGGGGGGGGGAGGTCACGGGTTCGAACCCGGCCTCCACCTATTTTTGATTTTTGGGTTAGTTAGTAATTAGGCTATATCTCATTCATTCTAACTCCGATTTGATCGGTTCGAGTTGCGTTGGAACCGTAACGAGAATACGATCGTATTAGATAATAAAAATTCATATTTTAGAACGAAAACGAAATCGCGTATAATTACGTTTATTTAAATAAAATCGTATGTGATTTTATTTAAACGATTTCAAAGTCACGCGTATTTACGTATGCACATTTCTAACACTTTAGCATACGTGTGTTGACACGTATGTGATTTCAAGCACAAAACGACATCTCGAATAACAATAAGTTATTGATAAACCACAGATTCTTCGTAGAGGATTTCTACGCTAGTTCACAAGTATTTGATCATTCTGCAACCATCAAAGGTGCGTACACGGCCCCTTTCTTATTTTAAACTGTTTTGGGGGAGAAAACATGTGCAACAAACTATTTTTAGATACATATCACTTGCATGAGTTATCTGTTTACATTATGTGACAACATAGCAATTGAAAGTCCTTACACACCTCGAACCGTTTAGTTTGCCGTAGAGCAAAGCGTGGTAGTTAAAAATAGATCTATTAGGTTTGACAAACCTCACCTGGTAGATGGGATCTACGCAGGTGTTTGACTGACCAAACACATTTTTACTATTGTTGTGCTAGACAATAGTGGCAAGGCAAAAACATGCTATAGCATGGCAATTCGTCAGCTTCGGTGTCGAACACTTATGTAAATAGTTTATATGACTAGCTATCATGACTATGCATGTGTGATTATGTTATCTACAACTTGATATTCAAACTGTTGTTTTGAACATTGTGAATACTTAAAACCTATGTTATGCACCAACCTTTGTGTTGACTTGATTTACATGTTTTCTCAGGACGCTAAGGTGCGCAATAGAGCTGGCATGGACTAGGAGATAGAGTCGCATGCATTTATTTCATTTCAGTGATTTGAATTTGAACATTTGAAAACTTTGTATTATATTTTACATTTTACAACTGTTACTGGTTTTATAACGCTTCCGCAAATTTTGAAAACTCTGATGTTATGTTTTAAAGACCAAAGTATATTTTGAAATTCATATAGAGGTCTTCGTTATGTCTAATGATCTGAGATCCTGGTTTGCCACGTTCCCAAACGGTATGATTCCGTTAGTTGAAAATTGGGGGTGTGACAATTAGCCTCGTGGGTTTTCAATTGTCTTGAGGCATATGCTATTACCTTTCCCCTTTGCATAAGTACACAACCCAAACCCAGATAAGATGCATCTGAGTACACAACCATGTCTTCATTACCATCTGGTAATGCTAAGATAGGAGCTTCGGTTAATCTCTTCTTTAGTTCTTCAAAAGCTTGGACCTGAGTTGGACCCCAATCATATTTTACTTCCTTCCTTGTCAATTTCGTCAATGGTGTAGCAATCCTGGAGAAATCCTGGATGAATCTTCTGTAATAACCTGCTAAACCGAGAAAGCTACGTACTTCTGTTGGTGTTTTCGGAGGATTCCATTTCATTACTGCTTCTACTTTAGCTGGGTCCACCATTATGCCTTCTGGACTAATAACATGACCTAGGAATTGCACTTCTCATAACCAAAAGGCACATTTAGAGAACTTAGCATAAAGCTTTTCTCTTCTTAGCACTTCAAGTACTTCCCGTATGTGACAAGCATGGTCGTCCTCGCTCTTTGAGTATATCAAGATGTCGTCAATAAACACAATCACTGATCGATCTAACATGGGTCTGCACACCCGATTCATCAAATCCATAAACGCTGCAGGATCATTTGTTAATCCGAAAGACATCACAAGGAACTCATAATGTCCATAACGTGTGCGAAAAGCTGTCTTCGGAATATCTTGTTCTCTCACCTTTAGTTGATGATACCCTGATCTGAGATCTATTTTAGAAAACCAACTTGCCCCTTGTAATTGGTCAAATAGATCATCAATTCTTGGTAACGGATACTTATTCTTTATTGTAAGCTTATTCAATTCCCTATAATCAATACACATTCTCATGCTTCCATCCTTTTTCTTTACAAACAATACTGGTGCACCCCAAGGTGAAACACTTGGTCGTATAAAACCTTTGTCTAGAAGGTCTTGTAGTTGGGTCATTAATTCTTTCATTTCCGTTAGAGCCAGACGGTACGGTGCCTTGGCGACCGGTTGAGCTCCTGGCACAACATCAATTTGGAATTCGATTTCCCGATCAGGTGGAATTCCTGGCAAATCCTCAGGAAATACATCAGGAAAGTTACACACCACAGGTACGTCTTCCAATTCATTTACCTTAATTTCTTTGTCAATAACATAGGCCAGATAAGCCCCACACCCTCGCCTCATAAATTCACTCGCCTTAATCATCGAAATGACTTTAGGCGCGTTAAACACTTTATCCCCGTAAACCGTTACTGATCTCCCATTGAGAGCTGTTAAGAAAATCATATTTCGTCGACAGACAATGTTAGCCTCATGTTTGGCCAACCAATCCATGCCCAAGACTACATCAAAACCTCCTAACGTAATTACAAACAACTTAACAGGGAATCTATGACCTTCTATATCAATGTAACAATCATCATCAATGACATCCGTTACTCTAATGGATTTACCAAGAGCAGTTTCTATGTTAAAGGCATTTTCTATCTTTTTAACATTAGCATGCAGTTTATCACAAAAAGTAATAGCCACAAAGCTCATACTTGCACCAGAATCAAATAGCACTGAAGCAGGGATATCGTTAATCAAGAATGTACCTGTCACCACATCCGGGTCTTTATCTGCCTGATCCTTAGTCATAGTAAAGGCACGAGCTTTTGCCTTTAGCTTCTCACCTCCCTTGCTACTTTCAGGTTTGCTGGCTTCAGTAGGCATTATCTTTGGTTTAAAACAGTTCTTGCTCACGTGACCGATTCCACCACAATTATAACATTTTGGCATACTTGGACAATTATTCGAGAAATGTACAGTTTTTCCACAATGGTAGCACAAAGTAGTCCCCAGAAGACATTCTCCCCTATGTCTCCGTCCACATTTAGTGCATGTTTCAAATTCTTCCCTTCTAAACCTTTTTATAGGGGGCCCTGGTTTGTCATTTCGGTTTCTTTTAAATCTAGATGACCACTTTTGCTTAGGTTCTTCCTTTATTGGTTCAATTTCCAATACATCATCCCAGACAATACCGCTAATCTCCACGGCCGATTCAAAAGTTCTGGGAGCATGCGCCTTCACGTGTGTTCGGACTCTAGGTGGTAGTCCTTCCACATATAACTTCATCCTACGTTCCTCCGTGTTTACCAAATGAGGAACCAGTCTTGACATTTCATTAAATTTTGACGTATATTGCCGGTGATTCATACGTCCAGCTTTCAAAGTCAGAAATTCCCGTTCGATTTTATCAATTTCATTCTTTGGACAAAAGTGTTTCGTAACCAATTCTTTTAAGTCTTCCCATCTTAAGCCTTCCACATCAGCAGTGGTCTTTGACTGCTTGACCGTGTTCCACCAGTGTAAAGCTTCTTCAGTAAATGAATGAGCTGCAAATTTCACAGCTTGATCGACCCGACATTCACTGATCTCAATGACCGCCTCCATAGACGAAACCCAATGGCAGGTAGCCACCGCATCTTTCTTACCATCAAATGGTGGAGGATTGCACCCTTTAAAGGCTTTATAATCACATCCTTTGGGTTCCTTTGTACCCGAACCCTTACCTTTAGCATTGATGACCAATACCTCATCTTCATCGTGCTCTATGTTAGAGCTGTTAGCTTTCTCTCTTTCCTCAGTAGCTCCTTCTTTAGTAGTTCCCTTTTCGGCTTTGGTTCTATCTGAAGGTAATAGGTCTTTTAAAATTTTACGAACTTCATTAGATATTGCCTTTACCACCACCGGTTCAAGTCTAAGTTCCTCTTCTTCATTTTCTTCTTCACTGTTGACTTCAGTTTCTGCATTATTCACTGGTACTTCCTCAGCTTGCTTCTTATTTTTAGGTGGTCGACCTCGACCTCTACCATGTCCACCTTCTTTCTTTTCTCCTGCCATTTTAGTTTTCTATACATATTGCAAACAACCATGTGTCAATAGAGGTAATAATTCAGGACGTAATAAGCATTGTAAATTGTTAATGACGTTGATCAAGTGTAATTAACTATTTACCTCACTTATAAGTTCTAAACATTCTCAATCATGAACACATTATCATTCGTAACATCATACTAATTTAATCTATATCTTGAACATAACAAACCTCTAAGGTCATATGCTCATGGCATCAAACTACCCTTGACTGGCATTCATTCTGTCCCATTTTCAGTCTAAGTCCAGCCATTAAGGATGACCGGATCTCTCAAACTATGGCTCTGATACCAACTTGAGAGGCCCCGAGCCCCTCGGTTGGCAAACATCAAACCCATACTCTTTAAAACATATTTACATTACCATAGCAGCGGAATTTAAGGCGATTACATAAAATATTATACAAACCTAAAAAAAACATTAATACATAGCTCATATCATTATTAGGTTTATAACATAGCCAGTCTATGCCAGGGGTAGTCTTCAACGTATGCCATAAGTCCTCCTGGTCTCCTTTCTCAAACTATTCAACCTGATATGCATGTAAAACAAGTCAGCTTTATGCTGGTGAGTTCTAAGTTCATTTATTAGAAAATCCTTATTCATTCATGTCATCATATAGCATAATCCAAATATATAACATACCTGTTCTCATATCATAATTTTATCACATATATAGCATCATAACATAATTCCATAACATACATATCATCACAACATAATTCATACAGTGAAGGAACTTCACCGTCAACTGCTGACCCTGAGGTCAAACAGGCTTGTGCAGCACAAGGCTCTTAACTATCAACCCGAAGTCGATAACTTACACATGCATAAGATTCCATTAACTGGCGACACACAGTCGGCAGGCCCGTGTTTCCACAGGACTCTTAATCCATCAACCAAAGTTGACGGCTCATACCGGTACAAGACTTCTTTACATACATCATTTATATTCATAACATGGTTTAAATCATTTAAACCATCATAAGCAGAAGCGGCTCCTTTCACCGCAGTGCTCAAGTTCTGCCCAACCGCAGCTCGCAAAACCACATTTCCTCCTCGACCTCGGTCGAGTGTCTTATACAAAAATAATCATTTCTTTCTCAACCATAGTTGAGACTTAAAGCATTCTTTATCTGAAAACATACTTTTCCCAAAAACATGCTTTACCTTACCATAATCAGGTTAAAATCACTTCATACAATAACTTTATACATACATACATACATACACACAATCATTTTCATAAAATAACTTTATAACATGCATATCAGCCCAAAATGATAAAACATTTAAAACAGGGCTATAAGAACTCACCTGAGCTTAATAAGACACAATCTGCTAGCTTTCTTCCTTTCCTTAATTTCTCACGTTCAGAATGATATCCTATTAATATGGATATCTTATCATAATTATAACCTTATCATATAATATAAACCCTCTTTTTAGGGTTTCTAAACCGGTAACACAACGACTACGTTATAGTTATCTCAAATACAAGTGTTTAGCTTGCTATAACGACCCGAAGAGTTTTATAAACTTTATATTATTTATCTCAATTAATAATAAGTTGAGATGGAATTATAATACTAATTATGAAGATGCTCAGATTTACGATTACCGCTCGAAACTTCGGCATGTCATAACTTTCAATCGGAGCTTTATTTCAAAATTTCGTTTCCACTCATTTTGACCATTTTTATCTCTACAATATTGTTATGCTTAAAAATTACTTATCTGCTCGGCTTATATAAGCGTATTCTCTTATTTAATTAACTCGTCTTAGGGCGTTGCTAAACTTACTGTATAATAACATGCTTTTAAGGCAACCAGAAGAGTACACATATTATACCCTCATAAAACTCATGAAAACCTGATCATTATCTAGATGTAATTGGGCTCCAACCGAATCAAGTTCATGTTCACCATACAAAACCAAAACTCCATCTAAACATGGTAGCTAAGCATGGTGTTGGTCTCTTTAATCAATCAAGACTAAACTAACACGAGATGAGGATCATAAACACATACCTTGATTGATCTATTCTTCTTGATGTTCTTCTCTGCTCGTACGAAGAATACGTCTGTGAGAAATGAAACTTGCTTCTTTCTGAAGCTTATCAGCTTTTTTTTTTCATTAATCGATATATACACACCTTTGCCGACATTCAACAAGACTTTTATGTTGAGATTTTTATGAATTAATTAAAAGTTTCACTTAGGACCCTTGAACTTTGAGGTTTTATTTTTAAAACCCCCTTCTACTTTGCTCACATATTTTTAATATTCACGAGCTTATATCTTGTTCATACTTTATCGTATAACGGTCCCACTTATATTTATGTGATCGTAATCACTTCAGGATTGTTCATAAAAATTACGAACTCAAACGGTCACAGAAATTTTTACACGTTATTAATAGGCTTTATAACGTGTCCATACCTTATCTGATATTTTTATTGTTTATATCATTTTGATCATAATCATTTTACGAACGTTTATATAAAATTTGGACATAAACGGTTACCGAAATTTTCGGTTGTTACAACTTTTAGTTGTGATGTGGTCCACACATATACATATAGTGATAAAGCATGTCCATATGCAAATAAAATGAGTTGTTGTTCATAAAACAGTTTATCATGCAATGTTTTCTCCCCCAAAGGTAGAAAAGTAAAAAGGGGCCGTGAACTCACCTGATTAAGTAGTTCCGGTTTGTGAGTGCTCGCTACCTGCGAGTGCTAGCAGTCCTGCTTGTAAGCACCTATAACCATATAGGTGTAAGTATGCGTTTTATGGTGCGTTGTATCCTATACAACTCCAAGTGTCAGTGTGCTCAACCGAGTGTGTGTTGACTTGTGTTGACTCGACGAATCGTTGGTGACATGTTTGTTGTGTTATGACCATCCAATGTGTCATAAATACAAGTAGGACACCTACATGCATCCTATGACTCTAATCGTACAACATTCACTTAAGTGACATGTAAGAATCGTAAAAGTTACCATTTTTGGAAAGTTTCCATTTTAGGAAAATGTAGTTATGAAATATCAATTCATAAAGCTAATACTCTAGTATGTTTGCAAAAACATATGTAAACACTTTGAAACATGTCGTTTGTGCATAAATTGCCATTTACGGCTTTTGCTCAAATAAAGTTTCCTAAAATAGTAAGTACACGTTGAAAGGTCCGTTTTCACAAATCGAACTTTCCAAATATGTTAAAAACCAGTTCTAAACATATTTCAATAATCCAAGTTCACCAAAACATCTTAAAACATCAGAAGCCCTCTTTTGATTTACAAAAGTTTCAATTTATAGAAAGTTTCTTCAAAACCATGTTTTTGACAAAATCAAATACTCAAATGTGTTTCTAAACACTCCAATATACATTTGACAACATCTAGACATGTCTAACATGTCTAGATCATCACAAATCTAAGACATGCAACATAAAAGTTTCTTTTTATGGCAAGTTTACCCAAATCGTCATCAAATCAATCAATAACTCAACCAAACTCAAATCAAATCAATCTTATACTAAAATCAGTAGATCTAAATCTAATACTACATCAAATCACCAACAAGTTCGTGCTCAATAGTGACATGGAGTTGCATGTGTTCAAAGACACTTGCATGTATGTTTTTACATCGTGCATGTACGATCTAACAACTAATAAACATGTAAAACTACCTAACAGCTAGGATTCGAGTTGAACAGCTTCTGATGATGAAGATCTAGTGGATTGATGGTTGCTCCAAGCTTCTTAATGGTTCCCAACACCTTCCTCGAGTTCCAATGGCTTCCAACACAAAGGAATAGCTTCCAAGGTGATTTCAGGGGGTTTGGGTGTTGATTACAGAGGGTTTTGGTCGATTTGTAGAGAAAAGGTTCGGTGATTTGGGGTAGAAACCGAACAAATGAGTTGGGGATGGTTTTTATAAAAATTTGATCTGCATGGGCTTCGCGTACCGTCGAGGCAGATCAGAATGGTCTTCACGTACCGCCGAGGAATTCGAGAGTCTCGACTCTCGCTTTTCTTCACGTACCGCCAAGCCCTTCGCCAAGGGTCCTTGGCGTACCGCGACGGGTCCATTTTCTTGTTTTCGATTTCGTCGATCCGATTTCGCTCGTGTTCGATTCCCAACGTTTATCCTAAACATCTAATGCATGTTTAGCACATAATCTTATGATAACACATAAGTTGTTTGATCACCAACGTTCGTAAGACTCGTGTGTGTGTTTCGATAATTCACCGAATTATCTTTGATAGTTTGCGTTCGTCGCTATGAACCGTTCGCATGCTTGATTAACCATAATCAACATGTATTGCACAATCCAATAATTCCCCGAACTGTCGTTTTGCGTTTGTGTTTGTGTTTGCCACCCTTGGTTTCCAAAACCAATGTGCAATGTACGATTCGATAGTTCCTCGAACTATCGTTTCGCAGTTGTGTGTGTTTGACTCATCTAATTATACATAATTAAATGAAATGCAACAAGTATGAATGTGAAATACATAGAGTGTAAGAGTTGCAATTTACTTGAAATTGTCGGGGGTCACATCATCCCCTTGTTGAAAGAAATTTCGTCCCGAAATTTGATTGTTATCGTAGTGTATGAGAACAAAAATTTTCTGCTTGTCACAGTATGCCCTACGTATACCCTATATACAAGCTTCTTCGATGCAACAAGAAAGTGACGGCGTATAGACTTGGGCAAAAGGACGGGGTATGGTGAGGGAAAAATTTTAAACAATTTGGCAGGAATGCCTTGGGGAGAGTAAAACTTGGTAATGACAAGTTGTCATTTATGAAAGTTAAATGTTTTAGACATGATGTCTAGGGTTTTGACCCATAGTGTCGTTATGAAATGTTAAAGGTTTTGACGAGAGTATCTTTGACTAGAGAGTGATGACTATAAACATTTGATTATGTCAACTCGTGTGCCTGTTTGAAAATATGTCGTAAATAATATATGTTTATAGATTGGTGTGAACATATATGATTATTTATATATGTGTATGTGTTGTAATATTTGAATGTAAAGAGGTAGAAATTACCTGTATACGTGTGTTGACGTTACATGTGGTTGAGTTTATCTTTTAAAATATAGGAAAATGCATGGGGATGATCCATAAGATTATGGACATTAATTAGGAGTTCATGTTTGGGAGAAATGAATCTGTTAGTTTGTAAACTGGATTCAAACATAAATTATGATTATTGTCGGGTGTAAATTGATGCAGATAATTTACAAGCGGTGCGAACCTCTATAACATATGTGTGTTATTAGATAAAGTACAAGGGCGTGTAAAATCTAAGTAGCAGAGGTGTTTGTGGTAATTATAAGTAAGAGGAGTTTGGGTGCAAATGAACCAATAACCATATCTAGACTTGATGGTTATGATGTTAACTTATGGTGGGTGGATTTATGTGGGTAATCACAAGTAGTGTGATTTCTTAAGGTGAGGATTTTGGTGAAAGAAAGGTGTTATTACCATGTTTAGGTGATTAAATAGGAAGGGTGATTTGATGATGATTCACATGTGGTGTGAAACTTATCAATGCTTAATGGTGCTATTTGGTATTATTTGGTTATCGTGGGCAGGTTGACTAAAATCGTTCGTTTCATGTTTACCCAGGAAATTCTATTCTGTTAAGAATGGACACGAAACTGTTGTTGTGCATGACGTATCATCTTCACACTGATGGTCAAAGATAAATAACCATTCAGGCCTGTGAGGATATGTTATAGGTGTGCATAGTTGGTGATTAGGGATAGTTGCGATGACTATATATCCTTGGAGGATCTCTTGTTTAAGAACGTTTATCATTTCAGGTGTGGAAGGATTCTGTAAGAAATACTATATGGAGTAGATATAATATATTCCAGGAGTTGGGAAAAGGGTGGATAACAAGAACATGTAGTTAATTAAGTGGTTAAAATGATAAATGAATGGATTGATGTAATCCAAATTCATTTGAAGGCGATGCAAGACCTTAGAAATGGGATGTGTACGTGCGAAGGAGACCGATCGAATTCCAAGTGGGAGACTTTGTGTTACTAAAGGTTTCTCCTTGGAAGGGCTTGATTCATTTTTGAAAGAGGAGGAAATTTAGTCCACGGTTTATTGGAAAATTTAAGATTATAGCTCGGATTGGCGAGGTTGCCTATCGCTTAGAACTACCGGAGGAGTTGAGTGGGATTCACAATACATTCCACATGTCTTATTTGCGAAAGTGCTTGGCGGACGAATCAGATTTTGTGCCGGTGAAAGATTTTGTGATTGATGATAAGCTCATTTATATTGAGAAACCGGTGGCTGTATTGAATTGGAAAGTCAACCAACTTCGGAATAAGACGATTAATAAGGAGATGGTGCAATGGACGAACATGCGGGGTCCTGATGATACGTGGGAGTCGAAGGATGAAATGCGGAAAATTTATCCTTTTCTGTTTGAGGTGTAATGAGGTTTCGGGGACGAAACCTTTATAAGGAGGGGAGAATTTGTAACGACCAATTTTGGGGAAATATGTTAAAATGAATTTAACTTTTAAATATTATTTGGTGGGTGTTCTAATAATAATTGTTACCTACAATTATATGGTGGGTGTTTACTAAATTAACTTAGTTAGTTATAACTAGATAAAGTTAATAGTAATAGAGGGACCAAAGCTGCCAATAGCTGAAACTTGTAAATGATGTGTTAATATGTTGACTTGGTCAAAATCTGGTCATAATACCATTTATTTTGCTGAAAACGTGAACAAGAGAAAGGGGAGGAGGAAGCTCAAAAACTTCAAGTTTGATCAAATTGGTGCTTGGATTTTATTCTAATCTCTCATGCAATCATAGATTGGAGTTCTTCTTGCATCATACAACATCTAGGTAAGTGATTTTGGGTGTTTTGGTGCAAATTTTCGTGGGTCTAATATGGGGAATGAGTGGGGTATGGTGAAATACGAAATTGGGTGTTTCAAGGGTGTTAAATGTTGTTATTCTTAGTGATAATCATCTAGGAACAACATTTTTATCATCTCATTGAGTTTGGTGTGGATGATGAAAATGGAGTTCTTGCATGTTCATGAGGAAGATGAACTAGGGGTTTTAAAATGGGTGTATGATGATAGCTTAGATAATAGTTTATGTTTTCTAACATTTGAAATTGTATAACATTGGTGAAATTGAATGATTAGAAACATAAATGGAGGATTGATGAGGTTTGGCTGTAGTTGAATTGTGTAGGATAATTTCTTGCACCCAAGTTGCTTGATGAAATGTCTACAATTTGATTTTTTGTTAAAAACACATTTAAAAGGAGGTGGGTGAAGTGAACTAGTTGTTATAATCACAAAAGGTGTAATTTTATTATTAATGGGTCATTTGGATGTAATCTAAATATAGTTGATGAAAGGGTGTCAAATTGGTGTAATTTGACTAATTATGGTCAACACTTGTATTGAACATATAAGTGTGATATAGGAGACAATAGTGAAAGTGGTAGTGGAACCAAAAGACCTGGAAAGGAGATATTGTTGTTGGATAGCACATTGAGACAATGTAAGTCACCCAACCCTTCTACTTAATATATGCAAAGGTGTTAGGCATATATGAATGTTTAAAGTGGAAGATTTGACTTTTGGTGAATTGGCGATTTGGTGATACATTACTTATTGTTTGACAATAATACGCAATAGGCGGTGTATTGCTTAATTTATTGTTGATTTGGTGTTTAATTGTTCATTATGATTGGATTTGGTGTCTATTTGTATGTGTGATGAATGTATGAAAATAGTTCACAAGGTGTGTGAACTTATAATTGAAATTAACTTGAATTGGTGTTATGAACACAAGTGGTGTGATCATGAATTTGGATTATTCACAAGCTGTGTGAAGGTCCTAAATTGGTGAATTCAAGTTGGGTAAATCACAAGTGGTGTGATTGTTCAACTTGAGAAATCTCGGTGTAAAAGAATTCTTTGGTGTTTTGGGGTGAAAACGACCCGTTAGTAAATCGTTTTGTTGGTGTGTTTTGTTAAGTGACCAAAGTATGTTTGGGACTTGATTATTATGTTTATGTGGTGTTATGAGGTGTCTTGGGGGGGTCAAGAAATGGTCGGAAATGATCGAGAATGGGTTCGGAAGTCAAAACGGGCGAAAACTGTGCTAGGTACAGCTCTAGGCGCCTAGTGCGCCTGCCTGGGAGCCCAGTACGCCCAATCCCTTCTGTAGTGCGCCCAACAGTGCGCCTAGAATTTCGAAAAATGACATTTTTGACCCCGGGTTATTGTCATACTTCACCATAAGGGTTGTTTGAGCTTGGGGAAGATATGGGGTGTTAATTAGTTCTAACGAACTAACGGTGACTTAAATGTGGTGTATTGTAGGTGAAAATAAAGGATGGAAGCGGACGTGATCGGATATATTTATGGACTCGTGATCGAACACACTTGATGGGCTAAAACCATTATTTTGTATATGTGTTTTTGTAGTAATGATGTCTTTTGAAAATCACATACTCAAACTTTTACTTGGTTTAATGTTGATGTTTTGATATAAACAAGTTAGCATGTGGTTAAAAGTTAAAAAAAATCTGAGACCTAATTTGAATTGTTGTTTTAAAACACGTGTCATGCGTGTGTTGGTTTTGAGGCTTACAGTTAAATATTAATATTTAATTAGAAGAGATAATTTGACAAAAAAAAGGTGATTTAAGTTTTTAAGAGCTAAAACCAGCAATCTAAATATATTGTTTTCTACCGCATCTCGTGGGCATCTTACCGCATCACCGCAGGAAATCCATTGATTGGTAATTATACTTTAAGGGTCTAATATTAATACACCACCCACCTCTATTTATACATTATACTTAAATCAAATAAATTACATACTATTCACATAATTTTTACTTATATGTATTTTTTTAATATTTTTTAATATTAAAAAAGAGAAAAAATGTTGTTATCCATACATCGGTGTACCAATATTAATCCCCTACTTTTAATAGAAATGTAGAAAATATATACATGCAACGTTCAAACATAAATCTTATTATTAGTGTATATCTATTATTGTCATATATTGTGGAAATCTTGTTATATTGATAGATAGGGTTTTATGTACAACTATATAAGGAGGTTAATAATAGAGAATGAGGCAAGGGATTCTGCCAACTTACATGGTATCACGCCTTTTTCGATCCTTCCCCACTCTTCCCTAAACCCTAGCACTCTTCTGCCGCCTTCTTTCTTCTTCCTCAACAATGGATCCCAAACTCCACCCAGCCATTACTGTTTCTAACATCAAGAACCTAATTCCCATAACCCTAGAGATGGAAAACGGTCAGTACGCATCATGGGAAGAATTGTTTAAAATCCATTGCCGTGCCTACCAAGTCATCGATCATCTTTCCCCCCGTGTTCTTCCTCCTGCTCCGGTCGCTGCTGATGCCGCCAAAGCGGCGGACCCCCCCAACCCTGATCTCATCTGGAACCGATTGGATGCCATTGTTCTCCAGTGGATCTATGGAACCATCTCGAATGACCTACTTCACACCATTATTAAACCGGATTCAACGGCTGCGTACGCATGGAACGCTCTCAAGAATATCTTTCATGACAACCAACACACCCGGGCTGTTTATCTCGAACGTAAGTTCGCTACCACTAAGCTCGAGAACTTCTCTTCTGTTTCAGCCTACTGTCAAGAATTAAAGGTGTTGTCTGATCAATTGGCTAATGTTGGCGATCCCGTACCCGAGCATCGACTTGTTCTCCAACTTGTCTCCGGTTTGACTGAAGCCTATGATAACGTTGGTACCCACATCCAACAATCCAACCCACTGCCACCATTCTATGAGGCTCGATCCAAACTCATACTCGAGGAAACCCGTAAATCGGAACAAGCCTCCGCTACCGCCACTGCCCTTCATACTTCCCAACAACAACCTACTGCTCCACCTACCCCCTCACCCTCCACACACCCATCTCAGGACTCTAAACCCGTCTCCTATCGAGGCCGTGGGCGTGGCCGGGGACGCGGACGCAACAACAGTCGTGGTCGTGGCTCCTATCACCCCCAACCCTCTCCAGCATCTTCCCACCCATGGGCACCTCACTTGCCACGTTACCAACAGTGGCAACCTTCCCCATACTACCCTCCACCTTGGAACCCATGGCAACCACCACCACCATGTCCCTATCCCACCTCCACCAACCGTCCTCCTACCTCAGCTGCTGGCCTACTTGGCCCTCGACCACCACAAGCACCACAGGCATATACTTCTTCGGAGGTCCCTACTGAATTGGATCAAGCCTTTAACACCATGTCTCTTCATCCACCGGATCAACAGTGGTATCTCGACACCGGCGCAACGTCTCACATGACCAACAATCAAGGTAATCTCACGTCTTATTTCAATCCGAGTCCTTTTCGAAACATTACTGTCGGTAATGGCGCACATATTCCAATCCATGCAACTGGTCATCAAACTTTACCTAAACCCTTTCCACCTTTTCACTTAAATAATATTCTTTTTGCCCCCAATCTTGTCAAAAATCTCTTGTCCGTTCGTCGGTTCACAACCGACAACAATCTTTCTATTGAATTTGATCCTTTTGGTTTTGTTGTGAAGGATTTGCATACCCGGAAGCACCTACTCAGATGTGATAGCACAGGCGACTTATACCCGCTTCGGCTCCCATCCAACATTCCCACCGATGCGTCCGCTTTTGTTGCAGCTTCTCAAGAACAGTGGCATCACCGTCTTGGCCACCCTAGCATTTCTACTTTACTTTCTGTTAAACAATATTTGCCTACTGTTTCTTCTAAATTTAAAACTTTGAATGTTTGTCAATCTTGTGTTTTTGGTAAACATATTAAACTACCATTTGCAAATTCTACTTCTGTTACTGCATTACCATTTGATATTATCCATAGCGACCTCTGGACATCTCCAGTTCTTTCCTCTACTGGTTATCGTTATTATATTATTTTTGGATGATAAAACTAATTTCTTATGGACTTATCCCTTAGCCCACAAGTCACAAGTGTTTTCCACTTTCTCCAAATTTCACACCCTAATTAAAAATCAATTTAACAGATCCATTAAGTGTTTTCAGTGTGACAATGGCACTGAATACAACAACAACACCTTTCATCAATTTTGCAATACACATGGAATGGTCTTTCGCTTCTCGTGTCCATATACCTCACCTCAAAACGGTAAAGCGGAATGCAAAATACGTTCCATTAACAACATCATCCGCACCCTTCTCACACATGCATCCGTACCTCTTCGGTTCTGGCATCATGCTCTTGCTCACGCCACATACCTTCTTAACATCCTTCCAACCAAAGTCCTCAATAACTCCACTCCTACAAATCACCTCTATCACACCCACCCTTCTTATTCCCATTTACGCGTGTTTGGTTGCTTGTGCTATCCTCTCCTACACAATTCTTCCATACACAAACTCGCTCCTCGCTCAACTCCTTGTGTATTCCTCGGTTATCCTTCAAACCACCGTGGATACAAATGCCTTGATCTCACCACCAATCAAATCCTTATCTCCCGTCACGTTGTCTTTGATGAGACCAAGTTTCCCTTCTCCACACAACCTTCTACTCCTCAACCATATTCTATTTTCACAGCTGACCCATACCCTTTCCTTTGGGACTCCCAATTTCCCACAGCACCCCCATCCTCCCATTCCACTTTACCTACTTCAACAGCAAACTTCACCCCTCCACCTGCTCCTAACCAGCCTATGTCCCCATCTCAACAACCCCCCAACCCTGCCACTCCTCCCTCTGCCACCACATCACCAACCATTCCTGCCCCCCCTCCACCACCCGCTCGAACCATCACCACCAGAAGCATGAGTGGCATCTTTCGACCCAAACAACCCCTCAACCTTCACACTTCCGCCTCCATCACCCCCTTACCCAAAACCCCTCTTGCGGCCTTTCAAAACCCGGATTGGAATAACGCCATGCATGACGAGTTTCGGGCTCTTGTTGCAAATAAGACTTGGGTTTTGGTCCCTAAAATGCCGGGTATGAACATTGTCCGTAGCATGTGGATATTCAAACACAAAAAGCACGCCGATGGCACCCTTGAGAGGTATAAAGCTCGTTTGGTGTGTGATGGTCGCTCTCAACAGGTTGGCGTCGACTGCGGCGACACATTTAGCCCGGTTGTTAAACCGGCCACTATTCGCACCGTTTTATGCATCGCCCTCTCTAAGTCATGGCCGGTTCATCAACTTGATGTAAAGAACGCCTTTCTCCATGGCAACCTCTCCGAAACCGTTTACATGCATCAACCCTTCGGGTTTCGAGACCGCAACTTCCCCGATCATGTTTGCTTGTTGAAGAAATCCTTGTACGGTCTCAAACAGGCCCCACGAGCATGGTACCAACGCTTTGCGGATTATGTTTCAACCTTGGAATTTCACCACAGTCAATGTGACCATTCACTTTTCATTTACCACAAAGGCATTGACACGGCGTATCTTTTACTCTACGTTGATGACATCATCCTGGTTACATCATCCGACGATCTCCGCCATCGCTTCATGAGTCTTCTATTTACCGAGTTCGCAATGAAAGATCTTGGTCCACTTAGCTATTTTTTGGGTATTGCTGTTACTCGTCATTCCAGTGGCTTGTTTCTTTCACAAGAAAAATATGCCAATGAGATCCTTGAAAAAGCCGGCCTCTCCTCATGTAACCCAGCCGCTACACCTGTGGATACACAGCAAAAACTTGGCTCTTCTACCGGCGATCCACTCATTGATGCCACTGAATATCGGAGGTTGGCAGGGGCTCTTCAATACTTGACTTTTACTCGACCCGATATAACCTATGCTGTACAACAATTATGCATACACATGCATGCACCAACCACCATGCACATGCATGCCCTCAAACGCGTCCTTCGGTACGTCAAAGGTACAGCTTCTCATGGTCTCTCCTTAACCAAGTCGGGTTCCTTTTCTCTTCTTGCCTATACAGACGCGGACTGGGGTGGCTGTCCGGACACGCGTCGCTCCACCTCCGGCTATTGTGTTTATTTAGGTGATAACCTTCTTTCATGGTCTTCTAAAAGACAACCCACGTTATCGCGTTCCAGTGCCGAGGCTGAATACCGAGGCGTCGCTAACGTAGTGTTTGAAGTCTGCTGGTTGCGAAACCTCCTTCTAGAATTACATCAACCTCCGTCCACTGCTTCCATCGTCTATTGTGACAATGTCAGTGCCATCTATCTTGCCGGCAACCCAGTTCAGCATCAACGCACAAAGCATATCGAAATGGACATTCACTTTGTTCGGGAAAAAGTAGCTCGTGGTCAAGTTCGCGTGCTTCACGTTCCATCACGCCATCAGATAGCTGACATTTTCACCAAAGGGTTGCCTAAGGTCTTATTCGATGATTTCCGCTCCAGTCTCAACATCCGAGATCCTCCCGTTTCGACTGCGGGGGTGTATTAGTGTATATCTATTATTGTCATATATTGTGGAAATCTTGTTATATTGATAGATAGGGTTTTATGTACAACTATATAAGGAGGTTAATAATAGAGAATGAGGCAAGGGATTCTGCCAACTTACACTTATAGTCAATTTGGCACACGTGAAAGAGCAAGCGCATGAAAAGAAAATAAAAAATTAATACGGGATCATAGCAGACCGTGATGATACAATTGGTTGATCTTTTTTAATTTTAATATATTTAAAACAAAAAATAAATTATACTTCAAATGTAAAAAGCAAGAAAAAAAGGAAAAGAAAACATTTTAGAAAAATTAACTAACGACAGCAAACAAAATGTCAAACAAATATTTTAATCCAACAAAATCCGAACACGTCTTTTCTTCACAATTTGCATACTAAGACCCTCCGGTGTGCCCAAGGAGTGGGCGTGGCTGGGCGTGGCACACCGCCCCCCTTGGGGCGTGAGAGGGCTTGAATGGGGATGGCTTGATTGTGGCAACGGCGTGAGAGATACAATCTCTCTCTCTCTTTCTCTCTCTCTACACTTACACACACACAGACTCAAACATATATATATATAAGTTTAAAAAAGGGATGATGACGTGGAGTGAGTGGGGTAATGGGGCATTTCCACCAAAATGGTGGGGTGAGTGATTGTGGTGAGTGCTTATGTGGCGCCTACGTGGCGCATACGTGGAGTGAGTGGGGTGCCTTGGCACACCCAATAGTCTAAAAATAAACATATATACTTGTGCAACTTAGTTAACGTGCAAAATGCGTACGTTCATCAAAATTAGCAATATCCCTCTTTTGAATTTTGAAAATCATTTTTATTATATATATATATATATATATATATATATATATATATATATATATATTACTTATTCATTGTTTGGTTAACAATTATTAGATCATGAAGACGACATATTTACACTTTTAAAGATAATTCATTCATCATAGTTTCTTTCTTTTTCTTTTGTAATTCATACTAGAAGTATTGTATCTGGACGTATTACAAAGAAAAATTTTATCATAGCTAAAGTCAATTTGTTTAATGTTTATACGTACCGTGAAGGTAGGCATATAGGTTCGTCTTAATTTTCATTATAAGAATGTGACTTGTTACCTTTTAACTTGCATAGAGACCAAGATAAAAAAATAAAATAAAATTTACCTAAGGCTATGTATAATGCATGGACTTGGTGGGGTCTTGACGTGTACCATGTAAGTGCTACATAGAAGGTTTGATATATGTATAATGAGGGCTTGATGGAGGGTGACAAGTAATAAAATTAAGAAGCATTAGACATCATAACTCCTATTAAGTATACAGATCGTAAATACAAAGTTACAATTGTGAACATTATGGTGGTGGAAATTCATATAGAGATGGTTTTGGACGTGGCCAAGGTAGAGGTGATAGGTCCGAGAAGAATTGAGATGACAATGAACATTTCTAGCAAAATAAAAGTTACAAGTGTGATAAACTTGGTCGTCACAACAAGAGGTGAACTTGTTAGAAGAGGAGTCGACACCATGGATCATGAGTTATGGTTTAAGTAGTTTAAAGGAATCACCCATGAAGCAAAAGCTAATGATATTTAGTTTATGCTAAAGAAGGTTTTTTTTTTTTTTGAATTTTAAATTCTAATTATTAGTTATTAGAAATCGGTCAAAACTGAAATCGATTTCTATTATCTTTTTATTTGATTATCTTCATATAATATATTTCTTTTCAGAGTGCCATGTAAGATGAAGAAAGGAAGAAGGCATCAAAATTGGTTGTATAGTGTGTGTTTGTAACTGTTATAATTTTAATAATATATAGAATTTATGATTAATTTTGGACCACAATATTTATTCGTATATCTTACAATTCGGTTATTGTAGATTTTGTTTAAGTTCTATTGCGTGTGAGGATCATAACGAACTAAACGGGGTCTAAAATAGAGCTAAGATGGATGAGATATCGATACTCAAAGTTATGTGGTTTTACCTTAATTTTATAATAAACGAGGGAATAGATTCTCACATTAAATTAAAGATAAATCATTTGGTTTATAAGTAAGAGTTGTTATAGGATATTATTTTAATATAACAAGACACACCCAGTGACAGTCATGAGAGTGCGAAGCACCCGACGCGCCCGCTTCTGGGACCGTGTCTAAGGGCCATAGGCGTAATGTGGCGTTTTGATGGCGCATTTCACACGCTCGCATTGTCGCGAACCGCTTAAGAGCCGGTTTTACTATTTTCTACCCGATTCGGATTGGTGGTTCGGGTCTGATTGGTTTGCGGGTGTTTCAGCTCAACAATCAATAACGTTCGGTTTTAATACATTAAATCGGTTGTTTCAAGCGATTTAAATTCCAGATGTTTTAGAATTCAAATTTGCGACTGTTTTGAGATGTAAACCACAATATAAAATACAAGACTTGGGTTGTCTTGTGAGCTGCTACAAAAAACTATTCTCTCAAACAATCGATCGACTACGCTCATGTTTTCAAGCCGAAGTTAATTCCAACAGTGCATCTGCTTCTACTATTGTACCCTGGGAGACATATGAGTTTACTTGGTAACCCGAAATATGTTTTAAGAGACCTCTGTTTAACAGAAATCCTTAGTCACCAAGTTTTTCCTTGTTTTCTTCCTACTTGTATTTCTTTATTTCAGTTTATGTTTATGCAATTTTATTTCGTCTAATAGTTGTAATTTCTTTCTGTTCATCTAGTAGTCTTCTTTTTATTTCTGGTCCTGTATAACGAATTATAATATTTTAATTTCAAATTTATGAACGGTTGTCCTACATTAATCACCATCTAATTTGAGATAATTGCTTTCATTTGCTAACGATTTAATATTTTTTTTTCAATTTGTATAATGCACGTGATACGAGATTAAGAACGAAAATCAAGAATCCCAAAACATAGTTTATGATTCAATTAAAAACACAAAATCAACAAGATAAATAGTTCACATATTTTATTAGAGTAAATTACTGATATAGTCCTTGTGTTACAAATATTCAAATTTTGGGACTATATGTGTAATTTATGAAACATATAGACCAAAAGTGAAATATTAGCAAACCACATGGACCATCTTAGTAATTTACTCTATCTTATTATAACATATAAGTAATTTAGGTGTCACGTCTAAAAAATCTCGATGAAGAAGCTTCTTAATTATCGGAGTAAGGTGAACATATGAGATAAAGAGAGAGGCAAACAAAGTGATGTATAGGAATACATGGAGGAAGCCATAGGGGTGTTATCTAGTAGTTTGGATATCCGAAAAAAATTCTATAGTGAATTTTAATATCCGAATCCGTGTGATTTGGATATTCATACAGATATTTGAATCTAAAAAATATTAAATTTTTAAGAATTTTAGAAAAAAACAGTTTGCTATTTAAATATTCGAAAATTATCGTAGATATCTGGAACAAAAACTATTTCGAATAGTTTGGATATTCAAAATATCCAAAAAATTTCAAAATAGGTTTTCAAACTTTCGGATATCCTCATTTTTGTTTCATATATATAGGTTCAGTTTCAGACGGATCGAATTTTCTAATATTTTGAATTATGCTTGGATGCAGATTTTTTTTTCTGCTTTCATTGGAAGCCATACGCGTAGGCTAACATGTATGAAAAAATAATTTTGGATTCTTGTACGTTGTGGGCTAGCCGCTAGCATGGTCATCAAGGATCTATCCTGAAAAAATTAAGAATTTATGTGGTAAAAATAAAGTTTTAAAGAGATCTGTAGCTAAACACATACCTTTCACCTTTCATGTATAGCTATAACCATGGTTGCAAAAGTCGTTAGACGCTCCTAGGTCGGAATAGATCCTTGAAGCGAGTAATCGGAGAGTATTCGGTCCTAGGCGGGAGTACTCGGGTAATACTCAGAAAGTACTCGGCCTCGAAACAACTCCTTAGAGCGAGTACTCGACTTTTACAACAGTTGCTATAACATTACAAGGATGCATTTAAATAAAAAAGATAGAAATTATATAAAGCTAAAAAGATGTAATTTAAGTGTTATAAAGGTAATTTCTTTTTAAAACATAAAAATTACTTTTATATAATATTTTAGATAGAAATAATTTTTTAGTAATAAGCTAATAATAATTCTCAATTAAACAATCGCTCTAATGTTGATTTCTAAGGTAAGTTATTTGTTTTTTTTAAAATAACAATAGTTTTATATTATTTAAATAATAAAATAAAATAAAATAAAGACGTTAGGAAAATAACAGAATTCCAAAGTCAACAAACGCAATCACGCATGACTTGTGTGTAAGTGTGTAACCCGTATCGGTCGTTATATTCGACAAAACTCGCACTACCTCCCATGGGCGATGACGGTTAAACGCAGCCCATAATTAGTTATCGTTGTTAATTTTCCTCTAAAACAAGTAGCAATAAGGTATTATTAAATTTAATAAATTATACAGTTGGTCAATGTATTTTGATTAAAATATTAGATTTATTAGGGTTATTCGGATTGAGTTCAAACTTCTGAAATCCGGAAAAATAGAAAATACGAATCGTATTAGAAACTCGAAAAACAATGTGAATTAGAGATTCGATTCGGATTGGACATATGTTTTTCTTATTCGGATCGAATCGTATATCATATATACAAAATATTGTTTATGCCGA
The DNA here is from genome assembly GCA_009363875.1 of Mikania micrantha. NCBI lineage: Eukaryota > Viridiplantae > Streptophyta > Magnoliopsida > Asterales > Asteraceae > Mikania > Mikania micrantha. The sequence continues at coordinate 47,196,161 of CM018689.1, read as the reverse complement.
TCGGATCTTCAAACTCAATCCGAATAACCCTAATAAAACATGTTTAATTATTCGGGTTATTTGTGTTATTTAGATGAAAATAAGTTTATTTGAGTTATTAGAATAGATTTGGATCGAATTAGCATATTTCTAATTCGGATTGAGTCAGGTCTAAAATTTTTCAAATTTGAATAATCATATTTGAATAAATTGAAATAATCTTGTTGGATCGGGTTATGTAACTTACACAACACTTACAAAAGTTATCTTCTACAAAGTTGATTGATGCGGAAACTCTATCAACTAAATTTGTAAAACAGATTGAAACACAATACAGAAAACAATTATAAATTTAAGGTCAAAGTATATTGCATTCAACTGTTTAGTTTCACAGCACTTAGCTCAAGCACTCACTCGTATCTTGCTAACTAACAAGTGAACGTATTTATACCAAGACCTACAACTGTATCATCGTAGGGATACAAGGCTGGACAAAATATTAGAAACAAACTAATGCTAAAACTAGTATCTGTTATGGACTTGACAGGCTAAGCCATATTAATTACAATTAATATAAAAGACACGTTTGACTTTTACAATAAATGCCTACACTACAAAAGGCATTAATATCTTGTTATCTTCTGTGGTTCTGACAAATCTTCTTGGCTGCTGACTATCACAAGAATGTCTTCTTTATTAGTCTTTATGAGAGAAAACAGCTCTGATTATTTCTACAAGTGTATAGAATCTTTGTCAGCACCAAGTCTTCGGAAGTCCTTGTATTTGGAAGCTGTTGAGCACTTGATCGGAACCTTTTGTCTTCGGAAGCTTTGGTTCTTGAAGCTTTAAGTGTTAAGTGCCAAGGGCTGAGGAGGTCATCGGAAGCTTCACTCTTCTGTATAGCCTTCGGAAGGAGTGAGTTATCCTTTGGAAGTAATGCTTCTTCCGAATGTTAACTCCTTTCTTCCGAAGGTTGTTAGGCTTTAGAGAGTCCAAGACTTAGACAAGAGAGTTTGGTGATCATCAACCTTTATTGGTCTTACAAATCGTTATCCGATCCGTTAAACAATTTTTCCAAAAATTTGAATGGTATTGTTAGACAACTCCCATTAATAACTCAAAGTCAGGTTGTGTTACCACATAGTTTATACCAGGGCTATCCAAAATGTCCGTCGCTCGACGCTAGCTCGATACTTGCTTGGAAAAAGCTCAAAAAAGGCTCATTCGGATTTCGCTCGGTTTAAAACGAGCCGAGCACGATCCAAGATAAGCTCGTTTGTCGATCGCTCGAATAGCCGCTCATTTGGCTTGTTTTAGTATAACTAAATTATATATACATATATATATATAAATTGTTTTTATTAATACTAACATGTTACAAGCTTTTAAAGATAAATGATGTTGTTAATGTATTCGAACTATTAAATAATTATGTTGATCAATTATTTAAACATTTTAAACATTTTTTATGTTTTCATGAGGAATTTGGAGGGGAAGAAGGAGTGAGTATGTGTCCACGAAAAGGAGGGGTAGTGGGGAGTGAAAGGCCTTTGAGTAAAAGCTTCTACAGTAATCATTTGTAACCTCTCAGAAACCAAAGTAACTGTCTATTAAACAGACATGATCAAATCTTAGTGATTTTACATGTCTTCATCGGTAGAAAGTGACATGAAAAATTAATGATCAATAGGTTGTATATATTAACTCAGTAGCTATAACTGATAGCAATTATGAGAATATGAAACTATAGATATCCATAGCAACTATGAGCACTAGTAGCAAAATAAGCAACAAACAATAGTTAATTAATCAACTAGCTTTTTGAAAATAGGCGTAACGTTTCATTGTGTTGGCTCCCGTACTATAAAAAAATTATTTTTGGTCAATGTCTAGTACTTTGTTTGCACGACAGATTTACATATACCATCTTGTAATATTTGTAAATTATCCAATTGAATACTTGATAATTACCATCAAAATATTTCAATATAACATCAATTTATACGTGATTTACAAGAGATTAAAGGCGAGCAACTTGAGTTTTTTTAGAACCAGTTCCGGTTAACATAGTTAATAACCGGTGCCCTAAGCTGGTCATGGCATAGAAGGTCTTCCAGAGAACAAGTGAGAATATTGATATAGTCAATAAAAAAGCAAGAAGAGGAATTCATGAAGGAAATTGTTAAAGGGAAACATGTAATCTTATGGGCAGCGTTATACTTATACCCTCTTCATTTAAGATTTGTAAGTAACCTATACCGGCCATGCTGACCAGTACATGCCTTATATGTTTGTTTGGATGTTAAAATAAAAAGTTAGGGTGTCCAATTAACCCTAGCCAATTTATATATATATATGATTTATGACACCTGGTGGTATTAAATTTCACAATCCAAAGTAGAATTTCAAACATGCCACATAAATACTCATGTATCAACCAAATGGTTTTAGTATAATAGTAGTCTCTTAACTTTCTTATAGGAGATCTTGGATATGAGTCTCGTCTTGAGCAAATATTACACTGGGTTGAGTCAAAGGGTTTTTCTAGTTGTGAGTTTCATCTTAGTTAGTGTATTTGAGATTATTTTTCTGAAAATAACATATCAAACTTCGTATCTTTGTTTTATACTGTACAGAATAGACAACTTGGATTCAAGTTTTCAAATAAACGTACAACAATATGATTGGTAAATTCCCACATGGCATGATTAGTCCGTTACTTGCCAAAAGCATGGTATCCTTTAGTGTATGTTGATTTAACATTATATTCACACTTGCCTACTTCTGTTGAAAATTAAAATTTAAAAAAAAAATTCCCACATGCCTACCTCTCCTTCCCTCCTCCTATAAATAGAATGCGTTTCATATTCGAAACCACTCTTTCCCTTCCAACTGTAGTCCCACAAACATGACTCCTAAACTTAGCCCATCGTATCACATCATCATACTTGTAGGGTTGATGCAGGTTATGACATTTGTAGTTGCCGGTGAACCACAAGTTCCGTGTTATTTTATATTTGGAGACTCATTGGTCGATAGCGGGAATAACAATGGACTAACAACGGAGGCTAAAGCCAATTACTCGCCTTATGGGATAGATTTTCCGCAAGGTATCAGTGGTCGGTTCACCAATGGTCGAACTGTTGCAGATATTATTGGTACGTGTCTTTTTGTTCAAGAAATTATGTTTCCAATTTCTATTAGAAAAACAATATACTTTACTCTAAATATATGTTGAAGTTAAGTTGTTCAAATTTCATCTTAGTTATCAGTATCAAAAAAATGTTCTTTTTCCTCAAAAAATTTTATATAATTTTTCATTTGAGAACTAATTCAATATACTATTTTCTAAAGCCTAAAATTCAATATTTTAGCTAACTGAATATTGTTCGTTAAGTTTTTAACATTATTTAATAGGTAAATTTCATATTGAGTCCTTTATGTTTACACAAAATTTCAAAAATATATGGTCCTTTATGTTTCGAAATGTCAATATGAGTCCTTTAAATTTCCAAATGTTCCAAAATCGGTCCTTTCTTCGTTAACTTTGTCAAGTATTAATAGAATAAATGACCATATCTGAAAATTTATATAAACATAAAAGACCAAAAGTGAAATTTACTCAATTACCTATATGATTTTTTTGACATTTCTGTCACCTATTCTATTAATACTTAACAAAGTGAATGGAAAAAGAACCGAGGTTGCAACATTTGAAAACTTAAAAGGCTGATTTTGATAGTTTGAAACATAAAGAACCATCTCTGAAATTTTGTGTAAACACAAAGGATAAAAGTGAAATTTACCATTATTTAATTATATTTGGAAATATTTTAGATGTTCTGTGGTACACTGGTACACGAGCTTTTTAAATAATCAAGTCAATCTCCCATTTCAATGATAATGTGCAGTCAACGAATCATTTTCTTGATTTTCAGGTCAACTTCTAGGCTTTCCTAATTTCATCCCACCTTACGCTACTGCATCTGACCAACAGATCAGCACTGGCGTAAATTACGGTAGCGGTAGTGCTGGTATAAGAGAGGAAACTGGAAGTCAACTGGTAATCACAATTGTTTTTTGATTCTAATGATCGACATTGACAAAAAGTCAACGTGTAATTCACACTGCACGTGCTTTAATTCTACTCTAAAATCAACCCTTTTGCATTGTATGATTCTCTTTTCGAGGCCGTTGGCGGAGATTGAATCGTTTTAAAGAACGGCGGGAGGGACTGAAATTTTAAAGTATGGGTGAAATCAATATTTATAAAAGTTTTTAAATTTTAACGTATCAACGCTACTGATAGGAAAAAAAAGAAAGCGGTCGACACCCCTGAGCCCTGGTCCCAACCAAGCTACGCCCTTGTTTAGACTAATGTTTAGTGGTATGGTTCATTGCAGGGTGATCGGATCAGTTTGGACAGACAGTTACTTAATCATGAAAGGATAATTGCACGCCTTTCGACATTGCAAAACAACAAGACATTTACGGATGAATACCTGAAAAAATGCATTTACTTGACAAATATAGGAAGCAACGACTACATTAATAACTACTTGATGCCAAGTTTTTACCCTACGAGCAACACATATACGGTTGAACAATATGCAACGGTTCTTGTGCAACAATACTCTCAACGACTAAAGGTACACATTTTTTGTATTTTTTCTTAGTACGATCTTTCTTCGTCAATCTTGTATAGGCCAGACAATTTTGACACATATCAAGATACATTGGTAAATTTGGATAAATAATTATTGTATTTTGAGTTGAAACAAGTAACATTCTGACGTAGAACGTGTTGAGATGTGTAACACATTAACAAAGTACAAGTCAATATGGATAACTCAAAAACTATGTGAATATAATAAATTCAAATGAGTAAGAATGACCATATTATTCTTTTTTTTTCTTATTGATTAATCTTTTTTATTTGATTCTTCATATGATATATAGACTATATACAATTTGGGGGCCAGGAAATTTGTTGTGTTTGGTCTGGGTCAAATAGGGTGCACCCCACATGAGATAACACGGTTTGGCACCAATGGTGAACCTTGCGTACAATGGATCAACGATGCGGTTAAGCTATTTAATGACGAGCTTAAGAGACTTGTTGAGGAGCTAAATTCTGATTATCTAGATGCAAGATTCATTTTCATCAACCTTACTAGCATATCAGCACCACAAGGAGGTAAAACACATTCAAAAACAAGTAAAAGTTATTGTATTCGATCCGTTTTTACTACAAGAATATAAATCGTAAATTAAAAACTCATTAAAAATGAAAAAGATCGTGAAAATCTGTTGTAACAATCAAATTTTCTTTTAAGCATATAATATATGTTAATACAAGTAAATAAAAACATAAAAAGTAATGTGAAACCACTACTTGCAAAAAAGAAATTAAAGTTTTAAGTTTTGTTTTACTTTCATATAATAATATATTGTATAACTTAAAAAATATTTTTTATTGTTTCAGCGCCTCAAAATATTGTAAAAACATGTCAAATTATATGTGTAAAAAAAGGCTATGGTTACATGAATTTTACTATTCATTTAAAGTTTTGATGCACTTGCTTGCTTTTATGATTTTTTATATATTTTTATTTTTAATTATGTCAACGATTTACTTTTAGTATATATATATGGGTCTTAGAAAAGAAAACAAAAAAAAAAAAAAACTGCCCTGTTAGTTTTTTTTTTTGTGTGTTTATTTTAATCCTTTTAATATCTATTACCGTTGGGTTTGATTTTTCATTTTATTAATACAAATTTAAATTTTAAAGCAGTTTACGTAAAGATCATGTTATATATTTTTCATTTTGATTTACTGTGCCAGTGGAGTTTTATGCTTGTCATATATATTATTTTTTTAATTTAAATTATACTTTTTAATAGAGTACGTTTTTGGATTTTGCAGATGTGCCACTACCAAATACTCCTTGTTGTAATCAACTAAGAGAAGATGGACAATGTGTTCCAGGGTCAAAGCCTTGCCTTTTTCGGGCTTTAACTGTTTTCTATGATGGTTTCCATCCCACTGAAATCGCTAACACGATAATTGGAACAAGGTCATATGTATCAGTGTCTCCAACGGATACATATCCATATGATATTAGTCATTTGGCTCGATTTTAGAATTGAATAAGATTGAATTATGAAATTCTTTTGTTATTCTATGTATTGCATTACAAATAAGGAATTTAAATAGTGATAATAACAATTTATAATGCATGCTTACATGCATTCAAAACATTCATTATACAATATATATCCTGCAATTGATTTATATATAAGGTAATTAATTAAACTGTGTGCAAATCGTATATTGTGTTGATCACTATGAAAAGAAGGGGCAAAGTGATGGCCACAGCCATAGTAAAATGGTAGTTTCCGATGGTTTGTGTAGGAGATGGGTTCACGTTTTTATTATAAAACAATAATAAAATATACATAATACGAAACATGTTTTGATGCATGTCTTCGTTGGGTACTCCAAATAGCGAGTCTTCAATCAAGCATCTTGAAGAGCTGGTCACAAATACTTCAATACGCTTATGTCTTCCACATGTTATTCATTGACATAGAATAAACATGTTGATGATTATGGTTGAGGCACGTATTCAATACGCTTCCCTTAAAACAGATTTCGCGCCTCTTCTCAAGACGAACGCGTCTGTCTCCCAGGGTACAACAACCGAAACAGTTTGTATACTGCCGAGATTAACCTAACACCTGAAAAGAATATCTTAAACAAGAGCTTGAAGAGTTGAGAAAGTTGGAAATTCTTGTGAAATTGTATATAGTATCCTTTTCAACACCTTAACAAGACAACATTTGTCTTCTATTTATACTACATGAATGTAATACCAAGAGTCTTGACATAATACATATAATGTAATTTGAAGAGTCTTGACATAATACATATAATAATTATATGTAATTTGAAGAGTCTTGATTTAATTGAATAATATGAAAAGTCTTTGATTTTAATTCATATTAAATTTGAAACTATTCAAATTTCCAACAATCCCCCACATGAATAAAAATCAACTCATACACTCAAGTGTTAAGACATAATTTCAGCGGTTGAATATTGCAGGAGAAGTAGGTATTCCCTTTGAACTTTCCTTTGTGAAGTATACTTGGTCTCCTAGCGGTTAGTAGACGCGATGTCCTTGAACTAAACCCCTTTTTATGTAGACGTTATTACAATTCACACAATACTCTTCCTGGTCTGGTTAACCCCTCATTGTCGTGTCCGTTATGGTCATGGAACACTATCCTGGTTCTGCGAGAGCTCTAGGAATTATGCCCCATAATTCCATTTAAAGCGACCTCACTTCTCTCTAACATAGGTGATTTGTCCACAAATCATTAAAAGCATTTTGGTTATCATGATTTACACAGATCATTAACCTTATATTATGCTTAGCCTCACATAACAATGTCACTGATTATTATAGGAATGGACGAGGACGTATTTAAACACCCTTTTATAGTTTAGGAGGATATATATCAACATATGTATATATATTAGCTTATACATTCATTGTACAACTATGCCCCCACAGTGACCACCTTAGATATATGAATTAGTTGTCCTATTGAACCTAGATCATGGGATCTCCAATCAACAAGGTTAGGTTTCCTTCAAATATCTCTTTACATGGGATTTAGTCACATCCCTCAACTTAATCTCTCATGTTATTGGATCCAAAATATTATCTTTGACTTCACCAAGTCAATAAAGATAATTTGCAACTGAGATAAGTTGTTCTAACGTGTTCTTGACTCACAAGTCATACTAGCCCTTTTGTCAATTTAAAAGACTATAATCATTGATCTCAACTTGGATCAAGTTATATAACCATGTCTGTAGAATGATTTGAAACTCATTTCAAGGCTAAACACGTTTCACCATGCCTTTGGTAAGCTTTTCCAAATATCTAACTACAATTTAAACTTTACCAATTGACATTTGAGTTCAATCAACTTGATTGACTCCGTATAACTATCGTGTACCCCCACTTGGCCATGAATTTGCTATATTTATTTGGATTACTAAAATCCTTATTACAAAATATATCACATACTTGTATTAAGTGCAAGCAACCCTCACATTTGAGTCTTATTAGATAACCATTTTCCAATTATTAAAATCGTGCTGTGAAAAGTTCTCATTTTTCACAAGAGATTGAGAAACTTCTCAGATACTATCTCTTACAAACTCTAGAGGTTTGTTTCGTAAATGGCACATTCCCCCACATTGCTTACACTTTGATTAAGTTTAAGCAATTTATCTTTTGATGAATTTGACACATGTGATAAGATATCAAACATATATACATCATTGTGTCACTAAGTTCATCCATACATATTACTCCATTAGTTCTCCTCATATGAACCGAAACTCATTCTCATGTCATCACATATATTGAATGTTTAAAGTTAATTTAATCTCCGCAGAGCATCTAAATTAACATGTATTAGTCTAGCATGCTTTAGACTAAAATATTAGCACGTGAACAGAAGATGCATCATTCTGGTCAATCACAGCTCCTAGAGATAACACATTATCTCTACAAACATTCATATCTTAGTTTAGACAAGAATGATGAGATTTTTAAACCCTTGGTTTAAGAAAAACTCATAATTATATTTAACTTCATCTATTATCTAGGATCATAACTCATTTGCCTTTAATCTCTAAGGCTTCACCATTTAATCTTAAGAACTTAAACATATGTCTTAACTCAAGTCACTTTGGTGAACCCATTCATCAACATATGATGAATGCTATTTGTATAAAATCACTAGACTCTTGAGATATAATCAATAAGATTGATACTCAACAATATGGCATCCCATGTGTTTAAAGTGATTTATACATTTTTATTGTTGTTTCAATGAAACAATGTATTAGGATACTCTCCCAAATTGAAAGATAAATCCTCCACATAGTTTCAATAACGTTTATGGCTGTAGCATAATCTACAAGACCATCACTATTGTAAGTATCTTTAATAAATGTGCAAAATTTATTAAGATTATTTACAATAATAACATATATTTCTTTCATATGTTATAGTAATCAAAACACACTTATGCATTTTCATGTTGATGCTCTCAACATTAGACAACATCATTCGTTTTTGTGTATTTCATCTTAATACACTCACCATATTACATTGATGTTTGATATGAGACTTGTAACATAAGTCAATATCATAACCCGCTCATTGTGTTCGTGCAAGTCACCACTTGTAATTTCCGTTTAAATATATATCTTTATTAGACTAAAAAAATTTAAATACTCCAAAATTTAAATATTATTTACCATATATCATTTTATTATCTCTAGATCAACTTGTTTATTTTAAAAAAAAATAAACTTAAGCCATAGTTGAACATTTATAATAAAATATAATACACATCATATTTTAAACAGGTACAAGAATGATAGTTGAACATCAAATCTTAAAGTGTTATTTCTTCAACACTTTCAACGTCTAATGAAATCATCACAAATGACTTTGTCACGTGGCGTTTTGAGGTCCTCTCTCAATAGAACGTCATGTTAATTTCCTTATGACTATATAACAAATTTTCATTTGTTGTATCTCATACTATGTATTTAGGATGCTTCTTCTAAGTTAGAAGATACATAATCCACATAATTTCAAACACAATGAAATAAATAGAAGCATCTATATGTCATCATCACTTTATAATAAATCCCACAGAATTTATTAATATAGTTAATTATAACATATATCTATTTCATATGTTATAGTGATTATTGTGCATAAACGCATGTGTTATCTTAAGATATTGAACACAAGCAACACACCAAAACAAATTTTATTTGTAATAGTTTAAAAAGATATATAGATGACTTCTAAACATCAAGTCATATAATGTTACTATCTTGAACACTTTCGGTATCTGACATTTCAATGTCATCTAGATCAGAAGATGCATAAATGGTTGCACCTGTCATGAGGAATCATCCTCGATATGTAATGACATGTCTCCTTTGGGATAAACCAAAAATGGCCCCAATAACATCTCCATTCTTTAGATGTTTTATTTTGAAACTTTAAATCAAATAGTCATTAATCTATTCAAAATAAAACGATTACACAAATCGTATCTAACTTTCATGTAAGATAATTAAATTTTTTACATAAAACAATTTATTATTTATAACATAAACTTTTTCTAATAATCATATTAGAATTTAGTCGATTATAAAAATCGTGTCTAATGTTCACGTTAGATAATTGAAAATTGCTTACATAAAGCAATTTTATTACATAATGCATGACTAACACGCATATGAATAAAATGTTTACTTAAACATTTTTATCCAAACATACTTCTATCTTGTCATGAAAACCAACCGGTTAAAATTAACATTTTTTTATGACAAACCAGTTTCTATTGTGCTCATTTGAAAATAAACAACAAAATTTTCAAAGTTTTTTTATGTTTATATAACAAACCGGTTCCAACACTTTTGTTAGAAATAAACGATTACAAATATCATTTCTAGAGCTTTTCGTTTAAAAACAAGTCGATTCTAACACGCTTGTTAGAAATAAACGATTACTCGAACCGTTATAAAGCCTTTTTGTTTATAAAATAAACTGGTTTTAGCACACTTTGTTAAAAAAATAAATAAACGATTACCAAAATCGTTATAAATCTTATTATGGTTATACAAAATAAACTGATTCTAACATACTTGTTAGAAAAAAAACACGATTACCAAAATCGTTATAAAGCACATTATGTTTATACCAAATAAACTAATTCTAACACACTTGTTAGAAAATAAACGATTACCAAAAGTGTTATATAGCTTATTATGTTTATACCAAATAAACTAATTCTAACACACTTGTTAGAAAATAAACGATTACAAAAATCGTTATAAACTTATTATTTTGCAAGTAATCTTTTATAACACACTTGTTATAAAATAAATAAAGTGTTACACAAACACTCTCGATTCTAACGTGTTTGTTAGAAATATAAATGCATAAGAACCTTTTCAAACACAATGTTTTCTAATACATTCGTTAGAATGTTTATTATTTTAATCAACATTATAATTTTTAACACGCTCATTAGAATTATTAGTTAAATGTTGATAACTGATTATACGGTTTCGAAAACCACCTTGTTTCTAACACGTCAGTTAGAAAACTTAAATTGATCAAACCAGTATTGTTTACCAAAACAATAATTATATCTAACTTGCTTGTTATAAAATGTAAAGGTTTCGTAACCAGTAGTATTTTTAAAAATAATAATATTAAACCTCTAGCACGCACGTTAAAAAAAATTGTTTACAAACATTTTATATCTGTTTCAAAACCACCTTTTTTATAATAAGATTATTAGAAAAAGAATGTTCAAAAACATATTTTGAAGCTAACCAAAAATTGCTCATGGTTAAATTTACAATCAAAAACCCATGAACTCAAAAAATGAATCAAAACATATGTCTTGTAACACGGTATTTGGATTAAATATTGTACTCCAATAACAAAATCCGACCAACTTGTACTAAATATTTCTCAAAATTATTTACTAGATTTTATCAAAAATCTTAGTTTATATTTAACTTTCATGAACCCAAAATCCTTATTTATAAGGTTTTCACGAAAGTCTGTTTTAAGATTGTAGGAGATGGGTTCTCATTTTTATTATAAAACAATAATAAAATATACATAATAACGATACACTCGTTATTCGTAAGAAATAATTTAGTACATTACCGGTTACAAGACTAAAATAAAAGAATATAAATTACTAATTTATATACGAAACATGTTTTGATGCATGTCTTCGTTGGGTACTCCAAATAGCGAGTCTTCAATCAAGCATCTTGAAGAGCCGGTCACAAATACTTCAATACGCTTATGTCTTCCACCTGTTATTTATTGAGTTGATGATTATGGTTGAGGCACGTATTCAATACGCTTCCCTTAAAACAGATTTCGCGCCTCTTCTCAAGACGAACGCGTCTGTCTCCCAGGGTACAACAACCGAAACAGTTTGTGTACTGCCGAGATTAACCTAACACCTGAAAAGAATATCTTAAACAAGAGCTTGAAGAGTTGAGAAAGTTGGAATTTCTTGTGAGATTGTATAGTATCCTTTTCAACACCTTAACAAGACAACATATGTCTTCTATTTATACTACATGAATGTAATACCAAGAGTCTTGACATAATACATATAATGTAATTTGAAGAGTCTTGATTTAATTGAATAATATGAAAAGTCTTTGATTTTAATTCATATTAAATTTGAAACTATTCAAATTTCCAACAGTTTGTGCCAGAAAGTACTTTTATGATCGTTAATATTAAGGTTATTGGATTTAAATACTTCTAACTTTAACCTGTTTGTCATCAATACTTCCAACTAAGAAAATGTTTAGTAACACTCATAACTTTAAATATAGTTTCTGGTAGCTCTCCAATATCTATTGTATGACATCAAAAAAAATGCCAAATGGAGTTCCAAGGGAAAATGTGCTAAAAGTTGGGATTGCTGCTAAACATTTACTCAGTTGAGAGTATTGACAGCCAATAGGTTAAAGTTAGAAGTATTTAAATCCAATAACCCTTAATATTATTTGTGATTGTTCTGCAACATATTAGTTTAAGCGTATTTCACAAAAACTAAATAAATTAATGAAATAAATTAAAAATAAATAAATATCGTCTTAGTGTAATCTTTTGGATATCTTGTGGCTTGAAGAGTATTAATTGGGTGTGTAGTATCCTTATTCCTTAGTACAATAACATAAGCTTGCTATTGACACATTGGGCGTTATCATTTTAGAACTGCAAATCTATCTTACATCTAAACACACCTATTTCCTGGATTTGAACCCTAAGACTTCTAATTAAAAAACAATGTCAATATCAAGTGGGTTACACTCAAATTATTTCTTGGATTTGAAACTAGGACATTATCATTCAATTTATGACTGTACAAGTTAAACACAAACATTTATTAACAATATTATATAAAAGTACATCTGATCGATTTATTAAATATCGTAATCTATTAATCTCATTTATGACGCATTCATTATATATTTAGGCATTATGGGTCTTGTATCATTTTTGGACTGCTTAAGTGCTAGGACAAATTACAACGATGGTTGATATGAATGTACGATCACAAGTTCACAACACAAGTAGTGCTTGGGTTGTGTCAGTGCTGAGGGTTGGGCTTTAAATGTGTGGCTTGGGCCCAATAAATTAGCAAAGATAAGGCCATAAGGGTCTGGATCTAAAAAACCAACTTGTTAAAAATAGTTTTTCGAGTTGTTGGTTGAAGGCACCAAAATTAAGCTTTTCCGGTGAAATAAAGAGCGCTTATAATTGTTGTTAGTTACTTAATTCCTTCAATTATGCTCTAATTTAGATTGCCTTTTGTTTTGGCAATATAAAATTTTAAAAGAAATGAATGAATTGACGAATGATTGGATTTGGCATATATGAAGTGCGTGTATCGTTCATCTTCTGATCTTCGTCAATTAGCAGTGGCTGAATATGTTTTAAAGGTTTAATTTTGTGTGTTGTTTGATTTCGGTGGAGATTTTAGTACACCATTCCGGCATGAATCATCCTTGATCTTATTTTCTTACATTTAATCTTATATTCTTAAAAGGTTAGTTGTATAAAAGTTAATGCAAGTGACGCGATTTAGCTTTGTTGGCACCGTGAGGGTAGTGGTGTAAAAAAAAAATAAAAAAAAAAAGGAACAAAGAAGGATAGTTGCAAGAAATGAGAGCAAATTATTGCGATTGGTCTCTAGGGTAACGTGGTTCGAACCACCAAGTTGGTAGTATGTTCGTCTGACCCTTTAGCAGATCGCTAGGCTTTGGCTAAGCACCCCATGATGGGTTCACAAGTCACACATGGATCTTTCTTGAGTGTCGCACCTGTCCAACTTAAACACAACTTAGCAGACTGCTAAGCTAACCTTTCTTCGTCTTTTATGATCCCATATTTCTATTTTATTTTCATATTTGGAATTATATACATAATACATAGTATTGTATCTATTTGTTAAAACTGAAAATCGAATATTAGGAGCAAAAAAAAAAATGTAGCATTAGTTGTTACATTAATGTGACCTTAGTAGTCACATATATATAACAGTGTTGGTTACATATTAAGATAAAATTAAATTGAAGATAAATATGAATATATATAACAAATTTAACAAAAATAGATATTTCTAATGATCTTGTATGATTAAATTAACATACTTTAAAAGTTACCAAGAATTTCGTGATTACATATATGTAATCTCGTAGGTTACAAATTATTGAGCTACATATATATTTTGAAAGAATATAATAAAAAAATGGGTAAAACAATCATATTATCAGGTTACATATATGTAACATTGTTGACTACATACAATAATCATGTATTTATAGATGTATTATTATTTATAATTAAATTTATTTAAATATCTAAAAATGTATATTTTTTTTACTATCATTATTATTTAATAAGAGTGAGATATGGTAAAATTAGAATACACCATATGTGCATTTGCTGAATAAAACACATCATGTGTATTTCCAATTTTCCATCATGTACATTTGCTTAATAAAAACTTTATGTGCATTTGGTGAATAAAAAATCATGTGTATTTTCATGTTAAACACCATAAAAAGTTGACATTGTTTTTTGTTTATTCAGTAAAAAAAAGTATAAAATGCTTAGCTTTATGAACATTTGAAACAACACCATAAAATGCTCAATTTCTTAAACCTTTGAAAAAACATCATATAATTCCCAGTTTTATAAACATATTAAAAGATGTCATAAATACACTCAATTCCATAGTTTTTAAACACTAAACGAAACAATATACAGTTAACTTTGCATTTGGTGTTTTTGAGCTATGCAACTTTACATATGAACGCTTTATGACGTTTTTGAACAATATACATAATCTGCAAACACTAAGTAAGTTTTCATGAAACATGAAACATCATGTTCCCCTGGATAAAAAAATAATGTGCATCTAATGTACTAACATGTGTATTAAATAATATTTATACTTTTATATAGCACTAAAATATCGTAGCTTTATAAATGAATAAATCATTGTACATGTAGAAATGAATAAAACACCATATATGCTTATTTGCAAAATGAAAAAAAAAAAGAAAAAGAAAAGACAATTACATGCCATATTATATGCCATGTACATTTGTTAAGTGAAACACACATAAAATACATCATGTTGTAAACATATGATAAAAATACTATAAAACAGTTTCATAAACTTTCAAAAAACACTCAATTTCGTAAACATCTTAAAAAACACCATAAATACACTTGGTTTCATACAAATATCTAGTAGGTTTAACAAATAATGATGTATAAAAATGTTTTGAAATATATATTTATACTACCTAATAAAAGGGTAACAATTGGTCACGTTGCGTCATTCTAGGCTACTCACATCATATATGTGTCACATGTCAATACTATATTAATTTTTGACATTTTAAAAATTAATTTCATTTAATAAATATAATTAAATTAAACTTTAAGTTAGGTAAATGAATTAACTCAAATTTTCTTTAAATGTTAAGGAAAATACAATCATGTCAAGCTTTCTGTTTTAATCAATAACTTTGAAATTCAAAATTTTTAAATCTCTTATTCAAATATTCAATTAATTTTAATCAATGTATAACAATATGACTCGATTTAAAGATCAAGATACATATTTAAAACTTTTAAATTCTAACAAAAGAAGGAAGAATAATTATAATAACTATTATTTATTAATGATTTCTAATTTTTAATAATTTAATATCGTTATTTGGTGAAAATACAATATGTCAAATAATAATAAATGGGTTGTTTTTTTAAAGAATTAAGTTTTGGTTCTTAATTCTTATATGTATTTATTATGTAAAAATATATAGTTGTTAATTACGTGGTTCGTATGATTATTAAACCTATAATCATTCACACTTTTTATTAGTTATAATTATTAAAATAGTTTTTTCAATATTTAGTTCATACTGTCATATTTAACATATTTAATGATCATTTATAATTTTACTAATTATATATTTTTTTAATTAAATATTTCAAACATTATGTCTTTTAACTAGTATATATACACTTTATAACTAATTGTTTGTAAAGAAAAAAAAAATTTTCACCAATACATATATTAATTTACTAAAAAAAACAATTTGTCTTTTTTTGTGTATTTTTTAATTTATAATTTCCATTAATTATACCACCTTATCTCACATATAGTTAATGAAGACAATAAGAGTAATTATATTAAACAAAATGTTTTAACGGTTTGAATTATCAAAAATTGGCGTCAACCGGACTATAAGACACCAAATAAGGACTACTCTATTGATATGATTTTAAAAATAAAAAAGTATCATACAATAGTTTACTTAAAAAATAAATTTAATTATTTTCGTCTAAAAATAAGTAGATGTCTTTTATATTACATTTTTCTATTTATATACTATTATGTGTATTTGTTGTTATTATGAAATACTTGAGGTAATAAAATCATGAAAAAAATGTTGAAAACATGGTTTTTAATGTTTGAAAGTTAACTTGAGAAAAATATATATTTGTTGATTAAAAGACCACTTGCAAATATTATGTAACAGTTTATGTTAAAAAAATTCATGATTTTGTTTTATTATGTTTTTAAAATATCTCGTTCAATATGATATTATATCATCAAAACTTGGCATTTAAACATGATGATTCAAAAGAATTAGTTTTGGTATATATCTTTTTTTAGTTGTGATTTTTGTTATTTAATTTTAGATTCTTTTTTATTCTATCTCATTTCACTTTTAGTTTAATCACTTAAATAAATGATCATTTGAAATTATTAAATATTTTCAAATCTTAATTTTTTTTATCTTTATCTTAACCTTAATCTATTCAAATGACTTAATATGTTTATATATTTTCAGTTCTGCACGAAAATAATTACTTGGCTATTTACATCTTATTTATTAAATTTATTCATTCAATATCAATAAATTCTCTTTTCAATTAATTTATTGTATAACTTAACCAACAAAAATTAATTTCACAAAATCATTTCATATTTCTTAAATCTTAATTAATAACTCATTTTATTGAATATATTATATCAAATTACTCCATGTAACACATGATGTATAACATGTGAAGTGACTGAAGGTATCCTGGTGCAATAAAAGTAAACATAATTGTCGGTGATATTTAATTTTTTTTCTTATATATAATTAATCAATATCTTAATGGAAGCTTTAATTTGTTCTTTTTTATTATTATATGTAATACATAATTTTCATCATACCAAATAATTATAACAGGTATTTACATATTTAGGAATTATATTATTTTTGCAGGCACATAAAAAGTATATATACAATCTTGTATATAATGAAGTGATTAAAAATTTATAAAACATATTTTTTTCTTTTTTAGAAAATGCTAAAAAGTTACTTTATTTGTATTTAATTTTTATCAGTAATTATTATGTAATGTTTATTTTTTATATAACTTCGTGTTTCACATGTTAATAACCTAGTTTTGAATAAAATAGTAATAGTTAAAAAGTCAACAATTACAATAATACCAATTAACCCTCATGTCTTTTGAATTTGCTTTTAAAATTCTCATATGAGATGTGGCGCCCGAATTCATTTCCAAAGAAATCTTTTTAAACTTTTTAAAGTTTTAACACAATGTTTTATTCGGCTTTTACATATTTCCCTCCCCTCTCTTAATTTATAATAAAATTACATATTTCTTCTAAATCATGCTTTAAAAACATTTTATATTATGTATTGAAATTTTGTATATTGAAAAAATATGCAATTATTTAATTTAAGAAGGGAAAATATACGTAATTCTCCCATCTTTCATATATGAAGGAACGGGTAAATAAATGGAGGTTTAATAGAACATTTATGTAATGTGCATATCTTACCAAATTTGTTGAATATGGAAATCCGCAATCAGGACACGGCATCTAGTCAAGTCATCTAAAAAGTTTAATGCACGATCAAAAATAAAATTGGTATATTAAATTGTTATTATGATAGTAATTAAAATTAATAAATGCGAAAATAATCCAAATTTATTTTTATTTTGTCGTTCTCTCATCTCCAACAGCTAAATTTGAATCCACCATAGGACATGATATGACGATATAGATCAGTACTTTCAATAACAGATAGATTCATCATACTAGTGGCGGATCATTAACATTTTGAGATATGATTAAAATTTACGGAACTCGAAATACATCTTAATTTTTCGAAGCGGGGGTGAAGGGAGTAAAACCACAATTTTTAAGTAAAAATAACCTTTCGACCGAAAAATTAACACTACGGATGAAAAAAAGGGGCGGTCACCCTTCCTAGCCCTATAAAGGATTCGCCAATGCATCACACTTCCATCTTTGAAAATATCAGTGATTCATCACCGAAATAAGACGTGTATAAAAACTTAGGTTTACAAATCCACCTTTAAAAGTTGTATCATTATAACCTAATTAAATATAAATTTAACCTTAAACTCATTTTTTATGAATTTATTTTAATTTTTTTTTTAAATGTATGATTCGTATTAAACTTGGGTTTTTTATTGGTTTAAAATAGGAAAAACTTAATGTGTCATTTTAATTCCTGAAAAAATATGTGATTTATATTAAGCTTTTTTTTATATTGGTATAAAATAAAACAAAATTAACTTTAATATAGATTAATGTGAAACACATATTATTTTATGATTTAAAATGAGTAAATAAAAATGAATTTATGAGTATCCTGCATCACATTATCAGAGTGTGAACTTTGCTTGTACTTTGATCTTTTCTTGGTAAAATATACTTTTGCTAATGGTAGAAGAATTGAAATATAATATCGTTCACCGAGTCAGCACATCATGGCTTTTACACGTAACTTCTTTGTGAAAATACACAAAACGACATCATTTTGATTGAAAAATCCCACATCCAATTATAATTATTTCCATGTTAAAACCCAAAACCACGTCCCTCCAATTCTTCATCTGTTGACAAGCAAGTTTAAACTATCGTATTCCATTCTGTGTCATCTGGTGTTGCCGGGCTGGCCTAATGGGCCAAACAGCTCAATTCAAGGTTAATAACAATATAACCTCACAAATAATAGGGCCACTTCGAAACATAATCCGAATTAAAAATATGGTAATCCGATCCGAATCTATACGAAAAACCCAAATAAACATATTTTATGTCTGAACAACCCGAATAAATAAGTTTAGAGTAAATTCCACTTTTGGTCCTTTATGTTTTATTAAAAATTCAGAGATGGTCCTTAATGTTTCAAAATTTCAAAATCGGTACTTGAATCGTTAAAATCTTGCACTGTAGGTCCTTTGTCCGTTAACACCGTTAACTTTTGAATTAAATGGAGGGCAAAATAGTAATATCACCAAAAATCAGTGTTTTGAAAACCGGACCGGACCGGCCGGTCGGACCGGGAACCGGTGGGTGGACCGGTCCGGTTAAGGGTCTTGAACCGTTTTTGGGTGAATCGGCCGGTCGGACCGGTGGTTGAACCGGTTTTTTGATTTTTTTTGATTTTTTTTTGATTTTATATATATATATATATTTATAAAATGTTTATAAAATCATCCGGTTCTTAAATCTGGTCCGACTGGTCCGACCTCTGACCAGTAACGAGACCGGTTCGATGTCCGGTCCGGTTATGAAAACATTGCCAAAAATAGATAAAAATATTATTTTAACTCCTCTACCAAAAAACAAGACCATTTCCTCTCTTGTGATTTTCGGAGATCACGCAGAATCTCATCATCTTCATCTTCACACACAAACTCCAAATATAAATTTTTTTCTACTGATCTCAATCCAAAAAACCCAAACTTAACCCTCTAAATTTCCCCAAACCCTAACAAAATGACATCTCTCAAGCCGATTCTCTCACACATCGACAACATCCCGTCGATGCCGGGAAAATTCAAGCCGGAAAAGTCACCGTTGCACTACCTCCACCATCGTCTGCGCCTTCACACCACTTTACCGAGAATAACCCTCTGGACACTTGTTTTTCTGGTTTCATTTTCTTATTCTTCTTCCTATCGCCGCGTTCGGATCCGATTGGGAGAATCAAGTTAAAGCATCGGCGAAACCCCGTTCACACTCCGGTCACACAGTTCTCGTCACCGGTGCCGCCGGTTTCGTTGGCTCACCCGCGTCGGCGTTAGGTATGCAATGGTATTCAATGCTTCAATTTATTGTGTTTAATGCTTTATGTCATTGTGTTTAATATTTTTATTATTTTGTTTTATTTTTTATATCATATTGTGGTAACTTATAAACCCAATTTGATTGGTTATCTAATTAAATGAAAATTTAAAATGTGTGGTCCATATTAAATCTGGGAAAAATGAGTAGCTGAGATTTCTTTAAGTGTATTTTGAAGATTTGTGAGGTGTACTTGATTGGATTTTTAAAATAAAAGTTTACCCCCAAATTTTTTAAACCTTCATAACTTTTGTATACATTATTACTTTTTTAAAAAAATTACACCATTAAATTTGTCACATTTTTATCTTTAATTCTAGTATAGTTTTGTCAAAAAGTTTTAAAGTTTTCAAAATTACATTGATGTAACGAGCTGAATTTTTTCAAAGTGTTCGTAATTACACTTATGTAATGAGCTAAATTCTTTCAAAGTGTTCCTAATTACACTGATGTAACGAGCTGAATTTTTCAAAGTGTTCATAATTACACTGATGTAACGAGTCGTTACACTGATGTAACGAGCTGTAACTTATTATTTTTTTACGTTACAATTATCTAATTTTCTATCTTATTTGATATATAAATTTATCTAATTAACTAAATTTTATAATAAAAAATAAGTTTGTAATATATATTTAAGATGAGAAAAAAAAAATTGATAGGAAAATTTTTGAAAAAAGAGAAAAATTATTGTACTTATTTTTTTATTGATTTTACGTTAGTGTAATTACGAACGCTCGAAAAAAATTGGCATTACTATAATTAAATTAACGAGAAAAATATGACGAGTTTAATGGTGTAATTTTTATAAAAAATAACATAGTATAAAAAAGTTAAAAGTGTATAAAAATCAAGAGAGAAACATTAATTTAAAAATAGGAAAATAGATGGTTTTTTAAGAGTGTACACTTGTCACTCTTATATTAAATCTGATTTTTGTAATTAACACAAAAGACCATAATGTCCTTTTGTATTAAAAGTAAATTAGTGACACATATCACCATTAGATTAAATCTTGTAAATTTGAATCATTGGATTTGAGTTATAAAGTTTTCTCAATTAAGGTGGGTTCTTATTTGATCACTTCCTTATATATATATATATATATATATAGGATTAGGTTCTAATAAAAAGGGTGAGATTGGTGAGAAGGGTGAGAAGGATTGTGGATTTGACAAGTGGCATTACTCTAAATTTATAGGAAGGGTATTTTGGTCATTGTGTTTAATGCTTCAATTTATTGTGTTTAATGCTTCATGTCATTGTGTTTAATATTTTTATTATTTTGTATTATTTTTTATATCATATTGTGTTATTTTGTTATTGTTTTTTATGCATTAAATAAATTGTTTTTATTTATTTTTTATGTTTTATGTATTAAAAGTACATAATTGTGTTATTTTACCATTATGTTTATAAAACTTATAATTTTAAAAAACATAAATTATTTTTATTTTTTGAAAACTACATTTTCGTCATTGTATATATGTTTATGTCATTGTGAAATATATTCATCATTGTGTTTTATCGTCAGTTAATTGTGTAATATAATCATCATTGTGTGTTATGTTCAGGTCATTGTGTAATATATTCATCATTGTTTTTTATCTTCAGACGATTGTGTAATATAGCATCATTGTGTCTTACGTTCGGGTCATTGTGTAATAGTCATTATTTTTTTTTACGTGAAGGTCATTGTGTAATTTACGCGTCATTGTGTTTTACATCAGGTCATTGTGTAATATACACATTGTTGTATTAAATGAATTTGTTTTTTATCTTCAGAACATTGTGTAATATAATCATCATTGTGTGTTATGTTCGGGTCATTGTGTAATATATTCATCATTGTTTTTTATCTTCAGATGATTGTGTAATATAACATCATCGTGTCTTACGTTCATGTCATTGTGTAATAGTCATTATTTTGTTTTACGTTAAGGTCATTGTGTAATCTACGCATCATTGTGTTTTACGTTCTGGTAATTGTGTAATATACACATTGTTGTATCAAATGAATTTGTTTTGTTTTATCATTATGATTTACATATAAAAAGTACGTGATTTTGTTGTTTCACCAATATTATTTTTAAAGCTCATGAATTTATAAAAAAAATAATTAGACACTACGACGGCAAAAAGAAACACTCACAAACAAATAGACACAATAATATACAATTAGACACAATGACGCATTACAAATATCAAAGGTAGAGGAAACATTTTTTTTATATAACAATACTATACTCGTTTTAAAGATAAAAAAAATGCTCGTTTTTTTGGTGTAGTTTTTTTGAAAAAAATATTATCGTATATAAAAGTTATGGCCGTTTAAAAAAATGGGGGGAACATGATAAAAAGTCAACAAAAGTGTCTATGACTAAAATACCCTTCTACTAGCTTTTTAATACAACTTTGATCTCAACCATTAAATTATACATCTAATGGCCCACAATCTCTTTCACACTTCTCACCCATCTAAGCTTTTTTACTATAACATCATCCTATATATATAATAGAATTGTATATACAGACACATATATAAATTTTTGTAATTCGAAATTCAATATTAGAATTCGAATTAAATTGAATTCAATTGTGAAAATTCGATTTGCTTATAAATTTTTATTCAATTTTCATTTTTATTCATCTACTATCTCATATTAAATATTAATAATTTTATTAAACTTGGTAAATAATATGATTAGTTTATAAATCAATTCTTTAATTTTTTTATAAAATGCCTTTAAAAAACATATATTATGATATTTTATAATTTTAAAATTCAAATACTTACATACACATGTTTTAACCTAGTTTATTATATATATTTAAAAATATAAAACATAGAAAAAAATTTTCAATTTCAATTTAAACATGCGTAAGCCTAATATCTAGTCCCAATTGTTTGTTTTATAAGCACTTAACAAAATATATTTTTTATGCTTCTTGTTTATAGAACCAAATCAGTACCGTATTCCGTCAAACTGCTCTCACTCAATTTTGCGTTTCAGTAATTTGTGATTACTTCTAAAATAAAATGTATGCTTCTTAAAAAGAGGAATTAAGGAATTACGCATCATAAACAATTATTTGGCAATCAGAAAAACGAAACATGAGAAAAAGAGATGAGGTTATGAGAAAGTCACGAGACAGTGTTATGTATAAATTTATGAATAAAATATTTGTTGAAGAGCAAGAGCATCTACAATTTACACAATTGTATCCGCATAAAGGCTTTTCCACATTGAAGTTATTGAATAATTATTTACAATATATAATGTTTCAAGAAATACTTAGTAGATTGACGATTATATCTATTGAAAGTGCTATCTAAGAAAGCATAAACCGCGAAAAACATATCAACCAATTTTTTTGTAAAGTTTAGCTAGAAAAATTTTATGAATCATCTATTAATTATTATGATATTTATTTCTAATGCTATGATTTTGTATATTTATAATTTATGTTTAGGGAACGATTAACGTATATATTAGTATTAACGTGCTAAACGTAGGAAGCCACAGGAATGCGAAATGTGTCATCTGGGCAAAGGGCATTACCGTCCATATAAAATTACAGCATGTGATTCATAAAATTACAGAATGACATTTTACACCCATAATCAAAGACCACTGGGATAATCACAGACTAATAATTACGGACCGCCTTATATAACAATCACAGACCGTTATTTAACACACATAATTAAAGACAAAATGTATAATCACGGACCACGCTATATGAAAATCACGTACCGTCATTTAACATGCATGATCAAAGGACCAACTGTATAATCACGTACCAATAATCACGTACCAATAATCACGTACCAAGCATAAAAATCACGGACCGCGTAAAAAAACTTAAAAAAACTATAACAATGCTATACTCAAATTAAAGATGATAAAATGCTCAATTTTATGGTGTATTTTTTTTAAATAATAAAGTATGTAAAAGTTATTTAATTTTTAAAAATTGAGTGAAACTTGTTGTAACATAGAAAATGTGGTTGTTCCTCTTTTGCCCTTCCAGTTATATTTTACCCTTATTTTGTGGAGAAAGTTGTATAAAGTGGGGACCATTAGATATTGTCCATTGATTATTTGATTAAAGGGTCCACAATTTATCCTACGTTTAGTACGTTAAGTTTCACATGTATTTGATCCGGCTCCTTTATGTTTATAATGTTAGTCGTCATTTGTTATTTATATAAATTTTGTTTTGTATATTTGAATTAGTTATGGGCCTTTATTTCCGGACCTACTTGGGCATTTCAATTTTCAAGCCAGCTCACCGCATATGGATTTGGATATGCGTCATGATAAAATAAATAAATAAACAATAATATAAGTATAACACCTTTTTTATATTAAATTTTTATTTTTTTACAATGGACTCTTATTTTGTTTTGTTTTTTTACCGACTTTTGTTTTTTATACTTTTTTTTTGTTTTTTATACTATATTTTTACTATATTTTATTTTTTGTACTAGATTTTTGATATTTTTGAACTAAATTTTTTATTTTTTAACTGGATTATTTGTTTTTTACTAGATTTTGTTTTTTGTAGTGCACTTTTGTTTTTATTTTTTAAAATTTTTTATTAATTATATATTAGAGACAAAAATATCTTAATATTAGATCTAACATATGTATATTTACTTGCTTATATGCCCATTCAAGAAAAAACAACGAAAACTTGAAATGATCATGTGATTTTGGGGATAGACATGGAAACGGTTTTAATTAAGGTGGAAGATTTTTAATTAAAACGACGTAATTTGGAGTATTTTCTGTACGTGTAAACACATCTTTCTGAAAAGAGTAAACTTCTCTTTTGCTCCCTGTGTTTTGACAAAAGTAACCATTTTCATCCAAATTTTGAAATTTTGCAATTTTCCTCCACTAGTTTTAGAAAATTAACCATTTTAGTCCCTGTGGTTTGACAAAAGTAACCATTTTCATCCAAAGTTTAAATGGACTTTGGATGAAAATGGTTAATTTTCTGAAACTAATGGAGGAAAATTGCAAAATTTCAAAATTTGGATGAAAATGGTTACTTTTGTCAAACCACAGGGAGTAAAAGAGAAGTTTACTCTTCTGAAAATTATCAAATAAAAAGTCATGTGTACCCAAATTAATAAAACGTGGTAATTGTAGTGATGCATTGTTGTGACCCAACTTAACTGCCCGTTGCCCAAATCCGATCGTGTGACGGTTTTAATTTGTTGAGAATAATAATTTTTAGATATATTTATATTACGGTTTTTATTTAAGATAGTTTTTACACGCATATAATAAAATACATAAAATTATTTATTGTATTTATTCATGTAAAATCAAAAATTTTGAGACATAATTCTTGTGCAACTTTTAAAATTCTTATAATTATATTGAAAATTTTTAGAAATCTATGTTAATGGATTAAGATCAACTAAATAGTCTATTTATCCTAAAAAGTATAAGAAAGATTATTAACCATAATATCCTAAGATCAAATTTAAAAAGAACAATTTTAAATTTTAGAAGGCTAAGTTGTTAAAGGGTAATTTAGTCATAACAACTTTTCCTCCACATTTTTTAAATTTTCATAACTTTTGCATGCTATATAATTTTTTTCAAAAAAAAATATCATAAAAACAAACATTTTTTTATCTTTAAATGAGTATAATATTGCTACAAAAAATTAAAATTGTTTAGCTAATTGTGTCTAATTATTATAATTGTGTCTTTTTAAACGTTTGTGTATAATTATCTTTTTGTGTTTTTCTTAAAGATAATTGTGTCTTTTTTATTAGGTAATTGTGTTTTTTTTAAATATCGATGTGTTATTTATACTCGTTGTGTCATCCTTGCTTAACATTATGTATTATGCAACATCATTTTGTCTTAAATTGTTTAGGAAACACAATATTGAGCAGGAACACAAAAGACACAATGACATGTACAAAAGGCACAATGTCTATACAAAAGACACAATGACTTGTACAAAAGACATAATGTATATACAAAAGACAATATTGAGGAGAAACACAAAAGACACAATGCCTATCCAAAAAATACAATGACTCGTCATTGTGTCTTTTTTATAGGTAATTGTGTCTTTTTTGAAAATCATTGTGTTATTTATAATTGTAATTATGTCATTCTTGCTTGACATTATGTATTATGACACATCATTAATTATGTCTTAAATTGTTCATTAAAACACAACATTGAGAATAAACACAAAAGACACAATTAACTACACAAAAGACACAATGACATGCACAAAAGACACAATGACCTGCACACAAAAGACACAATAACCTGTACAAAAGACACAATAAACTAAAAAACAAATTTTTTTCTATAGCAAGAACTATCTTAATTTTAAAGATAAAAAAATGTTTGTTTTTATGGTATATTTTTTTTCAAACAATAATTTCGAATGTAAAAGTTATGAACGTTTAAAAAATATGGGGGAATTTGATAAAAAGTCAACAAAAGTAGGCATGACTAAAATACCCTCCAACAACTTGATTTAATCATAGCCATTGATTAATGATCTAATGGCTAAAGATCTTTTTTAAGCTTTTTAGGTTAAGGGATTTATTTAGCCTAACTTAACCCCTATGTTAATTTGTCTTAGAAACCACTTAACATATTATTAGTAGACTTTTTATTAACTACTATATATGATGTCCTTGGATGAGGGTTGAATTCCAATGATAAAATTATTAGAGTTACGGTGTTGTTTACTCAAGTTTTCAAGCCCTAACAAAGACAAATTTGTACAATTTGGTGCTAAAAAATATATGACGAACTTATGGATATTATATACTTTTATTTTTATTTTTTGTGTGAGTAAATGTCTTACTTATTAAGAAGAAAAATTATCAAAATATAGATAGTCAACTTTTTAATGTTTTGAAATCAATTTTAGTTATTTTATTGGCAAAAAGCAATTTTATGGACGGTTGCGACACCGACACACTTGGCAGCATATTCGCCAAAAGTTTTCATTGCTGGAAGTGTAAATGAGTCACATCATTGAGTCGATAACTTGGATGCACAATGTTGTGAATTTTCCTCGAAAATGACATGTACATTTATTAATTTTAAAAGTCTTTAAGTTTACTTTAAAGATGTTGACTATTTATGTTTATTTTGAGAAGTTTCTCTTTAAATAAACTTGTAACGTTTAAAGCATGATTTAATTTAGGGTGTTGTTATTCTCACACCCAATTTTTTTAAAAATACACCCCTGAGACGGCCCGTGCTGCCCAGTATGACCCGTCTCAGTCCTTGGTCGAACATTCAGTCTGACAACCTGCGCCAACGATTGGGAGCAAGACGGGCCGTACTGACCAGGACGACCCGTCTCAATCATCGTACAGACATTCCCTGCAACCTAGTACAATGATTTGACAGCAAAACGACCCGTACTGGCCAGTACGGGCCGTCTTGCTTTTTCAATTCTGACAAAAGGACACTGATTTGACCAAGTACGGGCCGTATAGGCCAGTACGGGCCGTATTGAACATTTTCAAATTTGTATATAAGCTTGAATCGTTTCAAACGAACGTGTAACTTTCGAATTCGAATAGATTTCAAGATAATTCATATCTGTAACGATGTCGTTCTAGGATGAGAGTTTTTTCAACTATTCCGTTCCAGATTTGAACGAAGAGCCTCCTGTCGAGTATTCATACGGCACGATAGATCTGAATGCTTAACCTAACGCTGATGTTGGTTTTGACAGTCAAGCATCGTATGGGTTCGTGTATGACGACAGTAAACAAAGTAACCCGGAGGAGGGTTATGAAGAAAAACCGGAGGCTTCAAACGTTAACTGGGAAACCAAAGAGGTAACTTAAATGAAACGTAAATGTTAATGATTGTATATTATCGCTATCCATTTACGGTATTTATTATTGTTTTTATATGTCAGGAATTTATTTATGAGGAAGCGCTGGTAGGGTGGGTGAAAAGTAGAGCAATAGACAATGGTTACATTGTTGTCAAAAGAAGAACGAAAAAATCAAATACAACAGGCAGTGTAATCAAAGTCTGGCTCATGTGTGACCGTGGTGGCGAGCACAATAGCATCGCAATCCTTAGACGGTCAGGGAGCAAGAAAATCGGTTGTCCGTTTCAACTGATAGGGTTATACAACGAAGTTCGTGAATCCTGGAAATTACAGGTGATTAACGACAATCACAATCACGAACCTGCTCAGAATCTAGAGGGTCATCCATATGTTAGAAGATTCACTCAGGAGGAAGAAGATCTGGTTGAGAATCTGACTGAGCGACACATGGATCCTCGTAACATACTTTCGAGCATAAAGAAACATAACCCTGCAAATGTATCCGTCCCTAGGGATGTATACAATTTACAGCAGAAGCTAAAAAACAAGAAGAAATTCGGTGATACTCCGATGCAGGTCCTGGAAAATGTGCTTCACAGTCAGCGGTACGTTTACTATACCCGGGAGGATCCTGAAACAAACGTCATGGAAGACATTTTCTTCTGTCATCCAAAATCGTATTGTTGGTGGCGTGCATTTCCGCACGTACTGATGATGGACGCGACGTACAAAACGAACCAGTACATGCTTCCATTTATTCAAATTGTTGGCGTGACTTCCACACACCAGACGTTTAGTATTGCTCACGCGATCGTAAGCAAAGAGCGTGAGGAGAACTACGTCTGGGTCTTGGAAATGGCTAAGAGTATGTTGAATAAGTGTATGGAGCCACGTGTGATCATAACAGATCGAGACCTTGCTGTTATGAATGCGTGCCGTAAAGTGTTTCCAGAAGCTGCAAAATATCTCTGCAGATAGCACATAGACGAAAATATTGCCAAACACTGCAAGGCAAGCTTTTTGGACGCAGACTGGAAGAAATTCAAAGGTCGATGGGCGAATTTGTGTAACTTCTGACAACAGAGTTACACGACTACAACTACAACCGTCTGTACGAAAGACTTATCAAAGACGACAAAAAAAGTAAGTATCATATACCATCATTATTATCATCATATCATCATTGGTTTTTTTGTTTCATTTCAGGGGTTCTGGAGTATCTGACGCACACCTGGTTAAACAGTTACAGAGATATGTTTGTAACAGCATGGACGAATAGAACGCGCAACTTTGGTCAACGTACAACAAACCGGGTGGAAAGTCAGCACTCGAACCTAAAACGATTTCTCAGATCACCAAACAGCACGCTTGCCTCGCTTGTCGGTTTTGTAAATGAAATCGTGCAAGCACAGGAGATAAAAATGAAACACGATTTTGAAACGAGCTTGATTAAAACTATGGGTCATCATAAACTATCAATATTTGATTACCTTCGAGGAAAGGTGTCCCATAAAGCTCTTGATTTGTTGGTCGAGGAAAAAGACAAAATAAGAGTCATGCGTGACAAAAATATGACGTGTGGCCACCAGCTTTGGACGAGTTGTGGGTTGCCGTGCGCTTGTAATATATCAAAATATAACAACACAGGTTCGTAATATTAAATGTAAATCTTAGATGTTTCGCACGTAGTTAGTTTTATATTAATTCTAATTATAAATTATGCAGATAACAAAATACCGCTCTCAGATATAAATATGTTTTGGACAAAACTTAACGCAGCTAACCCAACACTGTTAGAAGAAGAAGAAGAAATAGATGTTATAGGACAAATGGGTTTGGTTACAGAAGAAATAAATTCCAAACCTCCTGAAATAAAAAAGAGTCTAATAAAGAAGGTCTTGGCGCATGTATTTCCAAACAAAAGCGACAAAAAGGCACCTTCAGTTCAAAAAGATACACGTGGTCGTCCAACTTTAAAGGCACAGAAACAAAAAGAGCAAGACGTTGTTAAAGATAATTTAGCGTCCCAAGAAAGTACATTTGAACCTTCGAGGCATAGTTCGTTTACAGCTGTGACCGAGAAAAGTCAGAAACCCGTATTTCGGCACAGCCGTTCCACATCGGTATCAAAAGCAATGCCACCATCGGACTCGTTAAGTCAAAACGAATTCCGTTTTCCACGTAACATGAAGCCAGAAGGATTAAACAATGTTTATCGCTTCGGTCATCACATCCTTCCTCTCCTTCAACCTTACGTGATAAACATACAAGATGTCCAGCCAGATGGTAACTGTGGTTTTCGTTCTGTAGCCGTGGGCTTAGGTTTCGATGAAAGTCATTGGGCATTTATTCGACAACTCTTGCATGAATTGGATTTCAACACAGATCTGTACAGATATGTGTTTAACTCCTATGACCCAGATTCTTATGATGTACTACGCAACACAATAAATTGGCAACAGATTGCACCTGCTCCCGCCGAACATTGGATGTTTATGCCTCACACAAGTTTAGTAATTGCTCAAAGATTTGGCGTAATCGTTCACGTTTTCAGCAGAGGAGGTCCTCAAACCATTTTTCCTTTGTGGACATCTGCTAATAGTTTGCCGTGACATAACGTCGTATCAGTAATTCATCTTGGCCAACATTTCGTTAATGTTACCTTACAAGGATGTTATCCAATGCCAATGGTAAATCCTATATGGAAACGTTACCGAAATGATGCCGCATCCTACTGGGAGTTCGTATATCATGACAGGCTGCAAAAATACCAAAGATTTTTAGATGAAAATAAGTTGGTCGACTACATAGACGTTTAAATGTAATAAACAAATTCTTTAATAAAATATAATAAAAGTGAATTTTTTTTGAAATTAAAAAAAAAGTTAGAATAGTACGGCGTACTGGTCAGTACGGCCCGTACTGTTCTAGCTTAAATTCAAATTTGACTTTCATTTTTTACATTTCCACACACATACACTCACATTTCCTCTCGTCTTGCTCTATACACCCCGTCTTAGTGCTTCAAACTTTCGATACCAGGTATGTATTTTCGCCCGTAGATCATGAATATGTGTTTAGATTAGGTTTTTGATCGAAATAGGACCTGTTTAGGGCGTTTTAAAGTTTTCGAAATATGAACAAGACGGGCCGTCTTGACCAGTACGGGTCGTCTTGCTCATTCAAAATTTAAATCAGTTTAGAACAAAACGGGCCGTCTTGACCAGTACGGGCCGTGTTGTTCAACAAATGAAGAAGGTGACCTTTGGCCTAGTATGGCCAAGGTCTTGACCAGTACGGGCCGTCTTGGCCATACCACCCTAGTTTTGGCCTTGTATGGCCAAGACGGGGGCCGTCTTGACCAGTACGGGCCGTCTTGGCCATACCAGCCAAGTTTTGGCCTGGTATGGCCAAGACGGGCCGTCTTGACCATTACGGGTCGTCTTGGCCATACCAGCCTAGTTTTGGCCTGGTATGGCCAAGACGGGCCGTCTTGACCAGTACGGGCCGTCTTGGCCAGAAATTTTTTTTAACGTTCACTCGGTTTTCGGTTTTTTCAGCTTATACATTATTACCGAGATGGATGCCGAGATGCTACAGCAGGAGGAGGTCGCTCAGCAGGGGCCTCCGTTAGATCCGGAGACACTAGCGCTCTCGCAGCACGAGTGGCTGCAGTTTGAGCCACAGTCAGCGGCGGCGGCGAGGTGCCGTCGGATTCTGCGGATGAGCATGGGGATGCCCCGTTGTATAGATTGGGGTGTTCTTGCAGATTGCGGGGAGGCGGTTCGTGCCAGAGCCATCCTCGGCGAGGACACGCCGCGGACTCGCTTGTTCGAGCTCGCGGAGCTGCCTTCGTACAGGCTTATTACTGTGGAGTTTCTATCCACATTTAGATACCGAGCTCACCAGGCCGCAGTTCGGGAGGAGGATGACGAGGAGCTTCCTCCAGATACCGAGCGGTTCGCCGTGTATTTTTTCGTTGTATATAAAACCGTACAGTGTATATACGTATGTTTCTTTCTGCATTTGTGTTGTTTCTGTTTGTGTTGTTGTTTGTGTTGTTTAACATATGCGCGACAAACTTTATATCGTTTAAATTATTTAAATTAACGTAAACAAACTAATTATAAAATGAAATATTTAGTTACAACGACTTTATGACGTTTAATTAACATAATAGCCGTATATCGTTCAAATACCTTACATAATAAACGTATATCGTTAAAAATTAATTTTAATTACGTAATTTAAGTTTAAATAAAAAAAATAACTCATATCGTTCAAATAATTCACGTATTAAACGTAGATCGTTAAAAATTATTTAAAAACGCAAAAAAAAAAAAAATTAATTCAAGACGGCCCGTACTGGTCAGTACGGCCCGTCTTGACTTGAAAAAACTGGTTGACACCCAAAATAGCTTGGAAAAATAAGCTTGGTTCAAGACGGCCCGTAAGAATGTTTCATTGATTTCAAGGAATTCTTTGGAATGTTTGTCTGTACTCAAGACGGGCCGTACTGGCTAGTACGGCCCGTCTTGACCCGCATGGGTGTAAAAATATAAAAGTGGGGTGTCCAAATAAAACAACCCTTTAATTTATAAATCAAGTCATTGTTCCGATAATAAATGAGGCTCATAAATATTATATATATATATATATATATATATATATATATATATATATATATATATATCAACCATTCGACTCTAGCTCATTAGCAACCACTCAGTTGCAACAACCAATGTTGCCAAATGGCGCCAACACAACCATTCGAATCTAGCTCATTTACATTATCATCGGCACCAAACCTCCCCTCCCTATGCATATACTTAGAAGTAGTTCAAACAGGTTTCAAATAACCCAAACCAATAAAGACGGGTTGGGATGTTAGGTCAGCGGTGGCGTAAGCATTTTCTCTGGCGTGCTGATGACAAATGTTTATTTTATTAAAGTCAAAAGCGACATAACACTTAACATTATGATTTAACACACATACAAGAATTGAGTACTATCATATATGAAACATGAATAATTTAGAGCCTTTAACAATAATTTCTTAGTTAACAGATAAAAGTGAAGTTTATGTATAATACAAATATTATATATCTAATTTACTCAATACTCAATTTGACAACAATTGTTATTCTAGACTAGTGATGCATGCGCAAATAGCCTTTCATGTTGTGGACTTGTTGCCCACCCAACTATAACATTGACAATTTGCTCAAACCGATCATAGGAGAGATTTAATTAAATAAGAATTATAATTTTTGTAAATTCGTGTATAATAGAGTTTCTATTTAAGATAGCTTTTTTACACGTATATGCTACAATGCTTGAATTTATTTCATGTATTTTACATTCATTTAAAATCAAAATTTCTGAGATATATAAATCTTATCAACATTTTAAAATTTTTATATTTATATTTAAAATATTAAATAGATCTATGTTCATTTAACTTACAAACCTCATAACATATCATACTACACATAAATGATTCAACAAAATGCCATGTGTTAGTCTCTTAATCATCCCTACTAATTTGTGTTCACTTTCCTTAATAAATGAAAATCAAACTTTAACTAACCTTTATTTATAAAATCAACAACAAAATTACCACGTATTTGGATTCCAATATGGCATAAAATATGCCAGCGCTTTTATTTAGCTTTTGATGAATCTAAAAGGGGAATTCAACCCCTAATTCATAAGGCTAATCGATTCGTAGTCACTACTAGAAAAATGAAATGTTTCCTATAATTTTTTCCTACAAAATACCAACAAGCAAGGTTTCTCATGAGTTGGCAATGAATTACCTACGAAAAATTGAACAAAAAGAACCCTTAAATTTTCCTACACTTTTCCCATATAATAGCTATAAAAACAATTTTGTTGCTATTTCATAGCAAAATATAACAATATTCTGACAATTTTTTGACCAATTTCCTACAATACAATACAAAATATATTTTTTTATGTTTTGTGGGAAAATTGTAGGAAAATATCTATATTTCCGACAAATTTCCCACAATACCAGTTTATATTTTTTAAATAGTTTATTAATTAAGGTAAATTATTTAATAAAAAAACAAAAAAAAGGAGTTTTTACGTATTGTTGGAAACTTGTAGGATAAAATGGCTTCCTACAAATTTTCAACAAAACAAATTATAATTTTTTTAATTCAACAACTTTTTAAGTTTTGTTAGAAAATTGTAGGAAACTATATGTATTTTCTACAAATTTGCTACAAAACCAATTTCAATTTGTTTATTTTGTTTATTAATCTAAATAACTTTGAAGTTTTTTTTTAGGTTTTGTAGAAAAAATACATAGGTTTCTAACAAATTTTTGATAAAAAGGTTATTTTACTTTGTCGAAAATTACCAATATATATAAAATGCAACGTCGGTGGCAAAAGAGTGGGGCCATTCTTCTTTCATTTCTTATCATGTATATATATATTCAATGATGAAGATAGAGGTAGCCAACAATTGTAGTTTAGTGGTTGCATCTCTTATGTTCTCTAGTAGCCACCCAAGTTTAATTCCCATACCCTCCATTTTTTTCTTTTTACATAACTTTTCTTACTTTCAATTAATAAAATAATTTTCTACAGATTTATAAGTAATTTTTTACTTTTTAAAATTTTCTAAATAACTTTTTTAACCTCTAACGTTTTATAAGTTTTTTTTTCCTTTTGTTTTATTAACTAAGTCATCTTTTTATTATTCTTTTTTATGACTATAGTTCCTCTATCTTTTTTACTTTAAAAGTTATTTATATATAAGAAACTAGACAAATTGTTGGACCGACTTTCTTTATAGCTAAGCGGTAAGCTTAACTAGGGGTGAGCATACCAAACCTATAACAAAAAAAAAACGAAATTGAACCGAAACCGACTTAATCGATCAGTTATGGTTAACATAGGGCAATAACCGAACTATTCGGTTACGGTTTCGGCTTACCCAACTCCAATAACCGAAACCGAACCAATATATATATTTTCATGTATTTTTCGTATGTTTTCCATACTTTTTCATTTATTTAAATCATATTTTTCATGTTTTTAAACCTATTTTCATGTTTTTAAACCTATTTTCATATATTATTCATGTATTTGATTTAATTTTCATGTATATGTATGCTTGAAAGAGATTCAAAACAACAAAAACAAGTTAAATAACCAAATTTATAGCTTCAAAATAATCACAACGAACATAATTGAAATAACCGAAACCGAAATAACCGAAACCGGTGCTCGGTTTTCGTTTCAGTTTCCAAAATTTCATTAACCGAAACGTCGGTTCGGTGGAGGCTAATAGCCGAACCGACTTTTGCACACCCCTAAGCTTTACGGATAGCAAGGAAGGGGTTGTGGGTTCTACCCTTTTGCTTGCCATAAATTTATAATATTGTTATTAGGTATTACTTTTATACTTTTATATATTTCATATATATATATAGGAATTGAATCCAATGAAAACCCAACCTTAGAGAGCAAACCCTTAAACCTTATGTTAGCCACTCATTTGGAATCTTGAAAATAAATATGTGGTCCACATTAACCCATATTAAAAAATAATTTTTTTATTCAAAACCCAATTTTTTATTCAGGTTTAATGTGGACCACATATTTATTTTCAAGATTCCAAATGAGTGGCTCACATAGGGTTTAAGGGTTTTCTCTCTAAGGTTGGGTTTTCAAAGGATTCAATCCCTATATATATATATATATATATATAGGAAATCATATAACCAATTGTATATATCTTGAAATGTTGGTGGAATCCCTTTCTTTTAAATGATTATATATATATATATATAGGGTAATGATATGTTGTTAACCCACTTTAATTGAGGTAACCCATTAACTTGGAAAAAAACGCTCAAATGTTCGAAATTTTTTTTCATGGCCTTTTTAATACAAAAATAGGGGGCTCATTTTTTAAGTTTTTGCTAATTCACAAGCGTTTCTAAATTAAACGAAGTGTAAGTTAAGAAAAATAATTTGAAAATCTTTTTTTAACTATGAAAAACATGTAAAAATAATGTAAAAAACATTTTTTTTCTGATTTTTTTATAGATTTTTAACATTATTGCCACAATTTTATAAAAAAATATAAAAAAAACAACGACTGAATTTTTTTTAAATAATATTTTGTAAACCTGCATAAAACATACGTAACATCTAGGCGCGTCATTTTAAGTTTCTAAAGTTTAAAATATAAATTTAATCATACATCTGTAATCAGATTTTTCTTCAATGTGTTCGTTAATTTTCTTCATTTTCTTAAGACTTTATTTCTTAACGCACCCCTGCTTTAGCCTCTTAGGTTTTTTAAATTTAAAGTCTATCCATTGTAGTATATATATAATATGATTTTTCTTTAATAAATATGTTCATTAATTTAAAAAAAATAATCGTAACTGGAATGATGTTAAATAAGACGACATCGACTGAAGAACATCCATACACTTATATAACCATTTTGTATATATGTTTCAGTCTCTATAATCAATTCATTGTACATAAGTTTCGTTTATGTACCTAACCAATGTAATGTTATCGGCACAACATGAGTCATGAACTTTGTTAACATACTACAAATCACGTAATGTCATTTTTGAGTTTTCTTGAATTTTTCTATTAAATTGTACTTTAATGAATTTTTATACCACAATGTACAAGGCATAATCAAATTTTTTACCTACGTTAAACTATAAAGCAATGATTTAATCACCGCGCTCCGTCGCAACGCGCGGACATACTCCTAGTTATAGTACAATATCTATAATTCCAACGTGTCACACCCCACCTCTCGTCACCTCGTGTATGATGTCACTGAACAGGTTGCGGAAGCATAGTGGTGATGTCTCAGAGGTGAGGGGTGACTTACTTGATCCGATATCACAAGCACACAGATTAACTTAAAGTAAATACATTATAAGGTCCGTCATTAACATCCATATTACAGTCTACAACTAAGTCTATTTAATTACAACTTATAATTATTCAAGTGCAAATATCCCAAAAGTTCATCCTCACCGGCTATTACTGTTTCCCTGCAAAATGTTTGAGTTTGAAACGTCAGCACAAAGCTGGTGAGTTCGACAGTTCAATTTAAAACAATATGATATGATAAGCATGTTCTCAAAAGTTCAGTTCTGAATAACCATGGGACCCGTATCTAGTTCCTTTCGGATGTCTAGTTCTGTTCTCAAGATATTACCCTTCGGTACATATCTTAGTATCTCATTGTCTTAATGTCTATCATACCATTAAGAAGTTCTGGAAACAGATAACAAACATTCACACAAGGGGAGATGCAATCCTCCCAGCGAATGGGGTGTCAACCAATAGTACTATCAATGTTTTCTGTTCGGCCACACATGGGTTCACTAGATACAGT
Source organism: Mikania micrantha (assembly GCA_009363875.1). Classification (NCBI taxonomy): domain Eukaryota; kingdom Viridiplantae; phylum Streptophyta; class Magnoliopsida; order Asterales; family Asteraceae; genus Mikania; species Mikania micrantha. The sequence goes on along the minus strand of CM018689.1, from coordinate 47,158,553 downwards.
TCAAGAATGAAGACTTTTAATTCCATGATAGAGTTCAGTTCTACAGGCAAAATCCCATGAAATCCCGCAAAAATCAAATGAAATCACACAGATATCATTGATGCATATCATATGTTCAGACAACAGTTTACAGAGTTACCCCGATGTTTATAAAATATTCAAAAGAAAAGGGGTTGTACGAAACTCACCTGATGATATATAGGTAGCAAAATATCTCAAAGCTGATGACAAAGAGATGATTCTGCATTTAGTTATATTTTATGAATTATTTATGTTCTAGTTTACTGATTAGATCTTTCTGAACGTTCAATATCAAAGACATTGCTTAGTAAGTCATCAAACCGTTATTAAATGTTTAATTGCTTAATTTAGTATTATATCATACAATGTATGATAATGTAGGAACCTACATTGCATTAGTGTCACACCCCCAAATTTCAACTAACGGAATCACACCGTTTGGGAGCATGACAAACCAGGATCTCAGATCATTAGACATAGCGAAGACCTCTATATGAATTTTCAAAACATACTGTGGTCTTTAAAACAATACATCAGAGTTTTCAAAAGTTGCGGAAGCGTTATAAAACCAATAACAATTGTAAAGTAAACATTACAAAACATAATACTTAAATGTTCAAATTCAAATATTCAAAATGTTTAAAATGCATGAGACTCTATCTCCTAGTCCATGCCAGCTTTAACGCGCGCCTTAGCGTCCTGAGAAAACATGTAAATCAAGTCAACACAAAGGTTGATGCATAACACAGGTTTTAAGCATTCACAATGTTCAAAACAACAGTTTGAATAACAAGATTGTAGATAACATAATCACACATGCACAGTCATGATAGCTAGTCATATAAACTATTTACATAAGTGTTCGACACCGAAGCTGACGGATTGCCATGCTATAGCATGTTTTCGCCTTGCCACTATTGTCTATCACAACAATAGTAAAATTGTGTTTGGTCAGTCAAACACCTGCGTAGATCCCATCTACCAGGTGAGGTTTGTCAAACCTAATATATCTATTTCCAACTACCACGCTTTGCATTACAGCAAACTAAACGGTTCGAGGTGTGTAAGGACTTTCAAGTTGATATGTTTTCACATAATGTAAACAGCTAACTCATGCAAGTGATATGTATCTAAAAACAGTTTGTTGCACATGTTTTCTCCCCCAAAACAGTTTAAAATAAGAAAGGGGCCGTGTACGCACCTTTGATAATTGCAGAATGATCAACTATGTGAGTTCGTGTAGAAAATCCTCTTACGAAGGATCTGTGTTTAAACAATAACACTGTGTTATTCGAATAGTCGTTTTGTGCTTGAAATCACATACGTGTCAACACACGTATGTTAAAGTGTTAAAGATGTGCATACGTATGTACGCGTGCCTTTGAAATCGTTTAAATAAAATCATATTTGATTTTATTTAAATAATCGTAATTATACACGATTTTGTTTTAGGATTAAAATATAGATTTTATTATCCAAATACGTTAGGAATTAAATTCTGGTTCTAACGCACTTCGAACGAGTCGAATTGGATTTAAAACGAAGAAGTTATGGCTTAATTACTAAAATCACCCAAAACATAAAAATGGGTGGGGGCCGGGTTCGAACCCGTGACCTCCCTCCCATGTTACACATACCTTACCAACTCCTCTACATTTCATTTCATTAACAGAATCCATTTCGAATCCTTTTAACCCAAACCAGTCGGGCTCCCCTTTGATTTTCCTTAGCCGAACCTATATCTCCTCAATTGGACCTCGATTTGAACCCAATCACGCCTAAAACCATAGGGTTTTCATTAACATAGACATTTCGAACCTTCCTACATGTTTAATTCGATTATTATAACCACTACAAGCAAAAATCCCAAATTCGTTTTCATCCTATGAACCCTAATAACCGAATTCACCCAATTCGTGATTGAAAACACAAATTGAAATGGGGCTAAGTTTCATCGGAACTTTCTGAATCTATAGATGCTATTTAATTTTTTTTTCTAACTCAAATCAATCGAATCCCCCAATTCGTTTCTAAGAACAAACCCTAGAATAAGAAATCTATAAATTCGTTGTAACTAACTAAAATTGATACATGGTTTAGTTTAATCGAACCCTTCTGAAACTATTGGTGTAGTTTAATTCGATTTTAAAACTCATTTGGTTAAAAACCCCCAAAACCGTTTCTAATAAGAACCCTAGTTGTCGAATTCAAAGCATTCGATGTTATTACACAAAATTGGCTTATGTTTTACCCTAATCGGCCATATTAGAAGGTTTTGAAGTGATTACTTACTTGATTCAAAGTCGAATCGTTGTAGATCGCTTACAAGCCCTAAATTCGGCCGCCCCTTCAATCGAATCCTTCTCCCGCAAGTTGTTGGATGAAATTGTTGTTTGCACTAGTCTCTAATACCACCGATCAGCAAATATGTGAATTCAATTGTGTGAATTTGAACCGAAATATACCATTTTGATATATACCAATTCGGTTACGAATTTGAGGAGTTTAATTGCCTTCAATACCATGATTTAGAGCTTAATAACTGATAGGAACGTTTGCTATTCATCAATGCCAGTTACTCACATGATTAATTCGACCCATAATTGCCTTTTACTATAAAACTCGAATTTCACTCACTTAGCCACTTCGAATTTTGACTTTAATAGTCAAAAATTCAACATTCTTGATACATTTAACTATTATCCACACAATCCAAGTGTTCTATAAAATCATGTGTCTAATTTCACTCCTTCTAACTTAATATTGCATAATTTCATTTGATTTCGTTAACTTCCAGTTAACAGGATTTATCCAAAAATACCGGATTATTACTAATTGGATAACTTAGAACATTGTTGAGCTAATTTAACCTAATTGGACCTCTTAATTTATAATTGGGCCTATCCTAGACTCATTGGGCCTACCTTGGGCCTACTTTGGCCTTAGTGGGCCTACTTGGCTTCATTGGGCTTAAATTGGCTCTATTGGACTTACCTTAACCTTATTGGGCCTTCCTTGGCCTTAATGGCCTACCTAAACCTCAATGGGCCTACACTGACCTTATTGGGCCTTCTTAGACCTTAATGGGCCTGTGATATCACCATCTCCCGTTAACAAGGTTAGTGTAAAAAGTCGGATTGTCACATCATCCCCTTGTTGAAGGAATTTTCGTCCCGAAAATTAGTAAGTGTTAGGAGTAGTCAGAAAACTACTTACGAGTTTAAATCGTATGTGTTAGTGTGATTTGATCATTCTGTGTGCTTGTGTGTACTCACACACAAAGTCTAATGCTTGCAACATCACAACTCAAATGTGATCGTTCAATGTGACTGTTTGCGTGTACACTAGTTAGTTCACCTAACTGTGACTGTTTGTGTTTGATCATACTGTGTTGTGTAACCTCACACATAGTGAGTGTCTATAACCGTTTGTACTATGCAACCCCGCACATAGCAAAATGTGTGTAACCAATCATGTATGTACCACCATAACATGTAACATATGAAATGTAGCACATAAAATATATAGAATGTAATGTAGCACAAATGTTTGTAACAAAATCAATTGAATAAATAAAATGTTTATGCTTACAGTTTGAAATTTGCAGTGTTGATGTGTGAAACATCACGTCATCTCCTTGTTGAAGGAAATTTCGTCCCGAAATTTAACGTGCGCTCTCAGTGTTAGCAGTAGCTGTTTTAAATAGATGAGGATATTTCTTCATCATTTGATCTTCCCGTTCCTATGTGAATTCAGAACCACGTCTTGAATTCCATCGGACTTTGACTATCGGAATCTTGCTTTGCTTCAGTTGTTTGACCTCCTGGTCCATTATTTCTGCTGGTTCTTCAATGAATCGCAACCGTTCATCTACTTGTATTTCTTCCAACGGTACAATCAATGTCTCGTCAGAAAGACATTTCTTTAAGTTCGACACATGAAAGACATCATGAACTCCACTGAGTTCATCCGGTAGTTTGAGTTGATACTCAACCGGACCAATCCTTTTCAGAATCTCAAAAGGTCCTACGTAACGTGGACTAAGCTTTCCGCGCTTGCCGAATCGTATCACACCTTTCCAAGGTGATACTTTTAGAAGAACTCGATCTCCTACTTGAAATTCCAACGGCTTGCGACGTTTGTCTGCATAACTCTTCTGTCTATCCCGGGCCGCTGCCATACGGTTCCGGATTTGAACTATCTTCTCTGTTGTCTCGTGCACCAGTTCAGGACCTGTTATCTGACTGTCTCCAATCTCAGCCCAGCACACTGGTGAACGACATTTGCGACCATACAAAGCTTCAAACGGTGCTGCTTGAATACTTGTATGATAACTATTGTTGTAAGAGAATTCTACCAACGGTAAATGATTCTCCCAGCTGTCACCAAAGTCAATTACACAAGCTCGTAACATATCCTCGAGCGTTTGAATCGTACGTTCACTTTGACCGTCGGTCTGTGGATGATAGGCGGTACTCATATCCAAGCGAGTCCCCAATGACTTATGAAGAGATTTCCAAAAGTTGGAAGTAAATCGGGCGTCCCGATCTGATATGATAGAGATTGGCACACCATGCCGTGCTACTACTTCCTTGATGTAAATGCGAGTCAGTTTCTCCATCTTGTCAGCTTCCTTGATTGCTAAGAAATGTGCAGATTTCGTTAATCGATCGACAATTACCCATATCGTATCACAACCACTCGGTGTACGGGGTAACTTAGTAATGAAGTCCATCGAAATCTGTTCCCATTTCCACATCGGTATCTCTGGTTGTTGCAGTAAACCAGAGGGCTTCTGATATTCAACTTTGACTTTCGAGCAAGTCAAACATTTGCTAACGTACTTAGCAATATCAGCTTTCATGTGAGGCCACCAATACAGTGCCTTCAAGTCATGATACATCTTGTCTGATCCCGGATGGACTGAATACCTGGACTTGTGTGCTTCTTCCATCACGAGTTCCCTTAAACCTCCATACAAAGGTATCCACATTCGATTAATGAGATAACGAATTCCATCAGACTTAACATCCAATTGTTCTTCCATTCCTCGTAAAGATTCCGGTACTAAGTTTTCCGTTTTCAAGGCCTCAATCTGAGCACTGTGTACCTTGTCAGGTAAGTCGGTATGTATCGTCATCATAAGTGCGCGAACCCGTCTTGTTCCTGTTGTGTCCTTTCTGCTCAAAGCGTCAGCTACCACATTAGCTTTTCCCGGGTGATACTTAATCGCACACTCATAATCGTTCAACAACTCAACCCATCGTCGTTGTCTCTATTGAGTTCCTTCTGATCAAAGATATGTTGCAAACTCTTATGATCAGTATAAATAGTACACTTAGTTCCATACAGATAATGCCTCCATATTTTCAAAGCAAAAACCACTGCTCCTAACTCCAAATCATGAGTAGTGTAATTCTTTTCGTGTGTTCGTAGTTGTCTGGAAGCATAAGCAATCACTTTATCACGTTGCATCAACACACATCCCAAACCTTGTGCAGATGCATCACAATACACCACAAAATCTTCCGTACCTTCCGGTAAGGACAGAATCGGTGCGCTGCAAAGCTTCTGTTTCAATAACTGAAACGCAGTTTCCTGTTTATCCGTCCAGTTATACTTTGTCCCCTTGTGCATAAGAGCTGTAAGTGGTTGAGCGATCTTTGAGAATCCCTCAATGAATCGTCGGTAGTAACCCGCCAAACCAAGGAATTGTCGTACCTCGGTAGGGGTCTTTGGTGCTTCCCAATTCTTAATCGCTTCAATCTTTGCTGGATCAACATGTATGCCCTTTTCATTAACTATATGACCCAGAAATTGTACTTCTCGCATCCAGAAATCACATTTCGAAAATTTAGCGTACAATTGTTCTTGTTTCAATAGCTCTAGCAATAATCGAAGATGTTCAGCGTGTTCCTCATCAGACTGGGAATAGATGAGAATGTCATCAATGAAAACAATGACAAACTTATCAAGATAAGGTTTACAAACACGATTCATGAGATCCATGAATACAGCTGGAGCGTTTGTCAACCCAAATGGCATGACCAAGAACTCATAATGGCCATAGCGCGTCCTGAATGTTGTCTTCGGAATATCCTCCTCCTGGACTCTTAGTTGATGATAACCCGACCTGAGATCAATCTTCGAGTAGTAACTCGAACCTTGCAACTGATCGAACAGATCGTCGATTCTGGGTAACGGATACCGGTTCTTGATAGTAACCTTATTCAATTCCCGGTAATCGATACACATACGGAAAGTCCCGTCCTTCTTCTTTACAAACAATACTGGAGCTCCCCACGGTGAAAAACTAGGTCGTATGAAACCCTTATCCAGCAACTCTTGCAATTGTGTGGATAACTCTTGCATTTCTGACGGTGCAAGTCGATAAGGCGCCCTAGCTATCGGTACTGCATCTGGTGTAAGGTCGATTCGGAATTCCACCTGTCTGATAGGCGGTAATCCCGGCAAGTCTTCTGGAAATACCTCCGGAAATTCACAAACTACAGGTATATCTTCAATCTTCTTCTCAGCTACTGGCTTTTCAGTTATAAGTGCTATAACTGCCGTATGACCTTTCCGCAGACATTTGTGTGCTTTCATACAAGATATGAGACGCAGTGGCGTACTGCTCTTCTCGCCTTGTACATATAATGTCTCTCCCTGCGGAAGAGGTATGCGAACAATCTTTTCATGGCATACGATTTCAGCCTGGTTTTTGGACAACCAGTCCATGCCAATAACTACATCAAAACTGCCTAAGGCAATAGGCATAAGATCAATCTCTAACGTTTGACCCATCAAATCAAGGATACATCCCTTAAAAATGCTTTCCACTACAATCAACTTACCATCAGCTAATTCCACAGTGTATGGACTATCTAAGGCAGTGGAACTAACATTTAGCAACTTAGCAAGTGAACTAGATACAAAACTCCGGTCGGCACCAGTGTCAAATAACATAGAGGCATAGTGATTATTTAAGAGGAACGTACCCGTGACAATGTTGGGATCCTCCCGCGCTTGACGTCCTCCAATCACAAACGCCCTGCCTCTAGCACCATTGTTGTTGTTGTTATTATTGTTGTTGTTGTTGGTGGTGCCATTTCCATTACCGTTGCCATTTCCATTTCCATTGGCATTATTGTCCCCGCCTTTCTTGAGCTGTGGGCAATCTTTCTTAAAATGTCCCATTTTGCCACACTCAAAACAACCCTTCTGAGCATTGTTCTGGTTATTGTTCTGGTTGTTATGGTTGTTCTGTAGCTCACAGCGACAATCCTTAGCCGCATGTCCAATCTTGCCACACCTCTGGCACTTAGCTCTCTCACATTGATTACCTGCATGATGGTAACCACACTTGTTGCACTTGGGGTGTTTCCCAATATAACCCCCCGACGATGATGATTGCTGACCACTGCTTGAACCATGATAAGACTTGTTTGAGTCTTGTTTCCGGTTTTGCTGATATGATTGTTGGTTGTTACCCTTGAAGTTGTTACCTTCCCACTTTCTCTTATGATCTCCCACCTTGGTAGCAGATGTTCGTTTAGGCAGAGTCCCCTGTAACACTGCCTGGTCAGTAAGCTGATGCGCTAAACGAACAGCTTGTTGGATGGTGGTGGGATTTGCTGAAGTAACTAACCCCTGAATCTGAGGCACTAGTCCTCCAATGTACCTTTCAATCCACTTACTGGCTGGAGTAGCCATGTGTGGTAGCAGTCTGGCCAACTCGTGTGACCTGGTTGTGTACTCTTCAATGTTTAACCCCTCCATCTTGAGGTGCCAATATTCTTCCTCCAACTTCTGCATCTCACTGCGAGGACAGTACTCCTCTTGCAGTAAAGTTTTGAAGCCGTTCCATGTTAAGGCATTAGCCTCTCCCAACCCCAGAGTCTGAACATTTGAGTTCCACCAAGTTAGTGCTGGACCCTCCAATGTTCCCGTAGCAAATTTCACCTTGCTTTCGTTAGGGCAGTTGCACATTTCAAACACCGAGTCAGCCTTTTCAATCCACCGAAGGAGTCCAATGGCCCCCTCCGACCCTTTGAAATTGTGAGGTTTGCAGTCCAAGAACATCTTGAACGTGCAAACTTGTGGGTTAACCAATCCCCCAGCTGGACCCTGTGGCCCTGTGTTGTGAGTCTGAGCATACTGTGCGATTGCCTCTGCAACTCTGTTGTTAATTAGCTCATTGAGCTCAGCAACAGTCATATGTACGTTTCCCTCAGCCATTAGTTCCCTATTTACAAGAAGTGTTAGCACGAAGTCAAAATCTAATGTGACATGTGTAAGTAAAACAACAAACACAACATGTAATATAAATCAACACAACAGTTGAAAATAAATAATAATTCTTCCATAGATAGAAACTTTCTTTGAGTACAATACTTTTGAAATAAAACACAACTTTTCAAACTACTAATGTAGGAACACAACCCGTTCCTAATAAGTTTAAACAAAACAAGAAAGAAAAGAAAAACAATCAATCGTCCTCAACAGTGGATTCAGGATCGGAATCAACAACTGGTGCTGGTTCCTCCTCTTCATCCTCATCCTGTTCCTCATTCTCAGAGGCCACTAAATCCTCCAAAGCTTCAACCCTGCCCGCCAAAATCTCCTCTCGGTTCTCTGACTCTTCTAGACGACCAATCAAATTGATCATCTCATCCCGCATATCGTGAACTAGATGGGCAAGATTATCCTGCCTCTCAATAGCATCCAATAATTCCTGAGATCTCTGTGCTATCCTATCTTCTGCTACATCCAAATCCTCGCGCAATTTGGCGATCTCCTCGGCGTCCGTCCTTTGCCTCTTAGGCTCAGGAGCATCTAGTACTGGTGGTGAACGTGTAGAAGGTCCCTCAGCAGGGATCTGCTGAGTGCCCTCCTCTGACTCCTCTTCCGGATCCTCATCCGGGTCCTCATCTGGATCCTCCTCTGGATCTTCGTCTGGGTCTGAGTCATCTCCCTCATATGGTGGAGGTGATGGAATAGGTGGTGGTGGTGATGTCGGTGGTGCTGGAACTATCGGTTCCTCGTCCTCGGAATCATCAATGTAAATGTAGGGTACCGATGATGATGCCATGCCTGTTACATAATATCATATGTAAGTGCAATGCCATGGAATGTGTAAGCAAATCAATTACATAATGTCATATGTAATTTCTAAGCAGTATGTGTAAACATGTGTGTCTAATGTCTAACAGTCATAGTCTAGGCCTACAAATGCAAACCTAGTTCGCTATAACCAATGTCTCTGATACCAATCTGTCACACCCCCAAATTTCAACTAACGGAATCACACCGTTTGGGAGCATGACAAACCAGGATCTCAGATCATTAGACATAGCGAAGACCTCTATATGAATTTTCAAAACATACTGTGGTCTTTAAAACAATACATCAGAGTTTTCAAAAGTTGCGGAAGCGTTATAAAACCAATAACAGTTGTAAAGTAAACATTACAAAACATAATACTTAAATGTTCAAATTCAAATATTCAAAATGTTTAAAATGCATGAGACTCTATCTCCTAGTCCATGCCAGCTTTAACGCGCGCCTTAGCGTCCTGAGAAAACATGTAAATCAAGTCAACACAAAGGTTGGTGCATAACACAGGTTTTAAGCATTCACAATGTTCAAAACAACAGTTTGAATAACAAGATTGTAGATAACATAATCACACATGCACAGTCATGATAGCTAGTCATATAAACTATTTACATAAGTGTTCGACACCGAAGCTGACGGATTGCCATGCTATAGCATGTTTTCGCCTTGCCACTATTGTCTATCACAACAATAGTAAAATTGTGTTTGGTCAGTCAAACACCTGCGTAGATCCCATCTACCAGGTGAGGTTTGTCAAACCTAATATATCTATTTCCAACTACCACGCTTTGCATTACAGCAAACTAAACGGTTCGAGGTGTGTAAGGACTTTCAAGTTGATATGTTTTCACATAATGTAAACAGCTAACTCATGCAAGTGATATGTATCTAAAAACAGTTTGTTGCACATGTTTTCTCCCCCAAAACAGTTTAAAATAAGAAAGGGGCCGTGTACGCACCTTTGATAATTGCAGAATGATCAACTATGTGAGTTCGTGTAGAAAATCCTCTTACGAAGGATCTGTGTTTAAACAATAACACTGTGTTATTCGAATAGTCGTTTTGTGCTTGAAATCACATACGTGTCAACACACGTATGTTAAAGTGTTAAAGATGTGCATACGTATGTACGCGTGCCTTTGAAATCGTTTAAATAAAATCATATTTGATTTTATTTAAATAATCGTAATTATACACGATTTCGTTTTCGGATTAAAATATAGATTTTATTATCCAAATACGTTAGGAATTAAATTCTGGTTCTAACGCACTTCGAACGAGTCGAATTGGATTTAAAACGAAGAAGTTATGGCTTAATTACTAAAATCACCCAAAACATAAAAATGGGTGGGGGCCGGGTTCGAACCCGTGACCTCCCTCCCATGTTACACATACCTTACCAACTCCTCTACATTTCATTTCATTAACAGAATCCATTTCGAATCCTTTTAACCCAAACCAGTCGGGCTCCCCTTTGATTTTCCTTAGCCGAACCTATATCTCCTCAATTGGACCTCGATTTGAACCCAATCACGCCTAAAACCATAGGGTTTTCATTAACATAGACATTTCGAACCTTCCTACATGTTTAATTCGATTATTATAACCACTACAAGCAAAAATCCCAAATTCGTTTTCATCCTATGAACCCTAATAACCGAATTCACCCAATTCGTGATTGAAAACACAAATTGAAATGGGGCTAAGTTTCATCGGAACTTTCTGAATCTATAGATGCTATTTAATTTGTTTTTCTAACTCAAATCAATCGAATCCCCCAATTCGTTTCTAAGAACAAACCCTAGAATAAGAAATCTATAAATTCGTTGTAACTAACTAAAATTGATACATGGTTTAGTTTAATCGAACCCTTCTGAAACTATTGGTGTAGTTTAATTCGATTTTAAAACTCATTTGGTTAAAAACCCCCAAAACCGTTTCTAATAAGAACCCTAGTTGTCGAATTCAAAGCATTCGATGTTATTACACAAAATTGGCTTATGTTTTACCCTAATCGGCCATATTAGAAGGTTTTGAAGTGATTACTTACTTGATTCAAAGTCGAATCGTTGTAGATCGCTTACAAGCCCTAAATTCGGCCGCCCCTTCAATCGAATCCTTCTCCCGCAAGTTGTTGGATGAAATTGTTGTTTGCACTAGTCTCTAATACCACCGATCAGCAAATATGTGAATTCAATTGTGTGAATTTGAACCGAAATATACCATTTTGATATATACCAATTCGGTTACGAATTTGAGGAGTTTAATTGCCTTCAATACCATGATTTAGAGCTTAATAACTGATAGGAACGTTTGCTATTCATCAATGCCAGTTACTCACATGATTAATTCGACCCATAATTGCTTTTTACTATAAAACTCGAATTTCACTCACTTAGCCACTTCGAATTTTGACTTTAATAGTCAAAAATTCAACATTCTTGATACATTTAACTATTATCCACACAATCCAAGTGTTCTATAAAATCATGTGTCTAATTTCACTCCTTCTAACTTAATATTGCATAATTTCATTTGATTTCGTTAACTTCCAGTTAACAGGATTTATCCAAAAATACCGGATTATTACTAATTGGATAACTTAGAACATTGTTGAGCTAATTTAACCTAATTGGACCTCTTAATTTATAATTGGGCCTATCCTAGACTCATTGGGCCTACCTTGGGCCTACTTTGGCCTTAGTGGGCCTACTTGGCTTCATTGGGCTTAAATTGGCTCTATTGGACTTACCTTAACCTTATTGGGCCTTCCTTGGCCTTAATGGCCTACCTAAACCTCAATGGGCCTACACTGACCTTATTGGGCCTTCTTAGACCTTAATGGGCCTGTGATATCACCATCTCCCGTTAACAAGGTTAGTGTAAAAAGTCGGATTGTCACAATTAGATTCCTAATACAAGGTTAATGACACTCTTGATTAATCAGAATAATCCCAGATTAACCAAATAGTTAATGTTGTTGATTATGATACTGTAACAGTTTCTAGATAATTTAATGGCTTAGGAATGATCAATCCTTGTTATTGATTACCCAATTATCATGAAATATCACAAGGTAGCATCAGAATAGGTGTAATAACCATGTTTAACATAGTAATCTGACTGTTATCATAAGCGTCAGATAATTGTTCCAATGAATATGTTAATGATTGTGATTAGTTTGGAACACTTGGATTTAACCTTTCATTTCAAGGATTAATCCAACTAATCACCTACATTGTCATAATCAAATGGTTTAAACCATTATAATCATGGTTATGATTTCATACAAACCGGGCATTACAACGGATCAAAACAATGATTTAACCGTTAAAACTTCGTGTTCTTTGTTTATAATCAATCCTAGCCATCATCTAGGCAATAATCAACAATCCTAACTATGTCATTACGTTCAAAATCAAGATCTAATCAATCAAAATCAAACCAGAAAGTTTAAACGGATCATCACCTAATCTGACGGATATCTGCGGCTAAAACGACGATAAGAACTTGTAAACACGTTCACGGGTGCATTCGGTGGAGTCTGGCAGCTTCAAAAAGGGGTTTAGATGGTGATTTATGGTTGTTCTTCGGCTGGAAATGAAGCAGAACCGAGTAGAAGAAATAAAATTTTATTTTGCATGAAATCTGATGAAGTAGATCAGATTTCTCCACCGCCACACCCTTCGCGTACCGCGACGAGGTGCCAAATTGGGCTTCGCGTACCGCGACGAGGTGCATGAAATCAATAAACACAATCACAAATTTATCCAGATAAGGTCTACATACCCGATTCATCAGATCCATGAAAACTGCTGGAGCATTTGTTAAACCAAACGGCATTACTAGAAATTCGTAATGTCTGTATCGGGTTCGGAAAGCATTTTTTGGAACATCATCATCATGTATACGCAACTGATGGTATCTGGATCTTAAATCGATTTTTAAGAAGTAAGTAGCACCTTGTAGTTGATCAAACAGATCATCGATACGAGGTAGTGGATAACGGTTTTTGATTGTCAGTTTATTGAGTTCCCGATAGTCAATGCACATTCTGAATGAACCATCCTTCTTTTTCACAAATAGAATTGGTGCACCCCAGGGTGAGAAACTAGGTCTGATAAAACCTTTGTCTAACAGTTCTTGTAATTGACCTGAAAGTTCTTGCATTTCTGATGGTGCAAGCCGATACGGGGCTTTAGCAATAGGTGCTGCACCTGGAATCAAGTCAATCCGAAATTCAACTTGTCTCACTGGGGGTAATTAATCCTGAGATGTCCTCAGGAAATATTTCAGGAAAATCTTTGACTACTGGGATGTCTGTGATTTGTTTGGGTGAAGAATTGTGCTCAGTCACGTGTGCCAGAAAAGCATAACAGCCTTTCCTTAAGAATTTTTAAGCTCGCATACAAGATATGATACCAAGTTTTCTACCTGCTCGTTCTCCTTGAACTATCAGTGTATTACTGTTAGGTAATGGAATACGGATCATCTTGTTTTGACACACAACTTCCGCTTGGTTATCAGAAAGCCAGTCCATACCGACAACGACATCAAAGCTCCCAAGCTCAATAGGAAGTAAATTGATATTGAAAAGATGATCATTCAAATTCAAGGAACATCCTTGAATAACACTATTAGTTTTGATCAACTTGCCATTAGCAAGTTCAATAACATAAGGAGTTTCTAGGTCTACCGTAGGCAATGAAATTAATGATGCAAATTCAGAAGAGATAAAGCTCTTATCTGCTCCTGTGTCAAACAGAACTGATGCATATAGATTATTAAGAAGAAACGTACCAGTGACAATGTTCGCATCATGTCTTGCTTCGATAGCACCAATCTGAAAAGCTCTCCCCTAGCTTCATTTCCCGGATTGGTGTTATTGTTTGGACAGTTTCGCATGAGATGGTCAGGGCTTCCACATTTGTAGCATGACCGATTGGTTTGAGTGGTTTGTCGTGGTGCTTGGTTTGGTGTTTGAGCTGGAAAGTTGCAATATTTAGCATAATGTCCAACTCGGTTACTGTTCAGACAAACAGGACATGGTCCCGTGTGATGGAGTGGACACTTATTGCATTTTGGCGCCTGCCCAGTATAAGTTTTCCTCTCAGGAATAACAACACCATAATTTTTCACAGTTGGCTTGCTCTAGGGGTCTCAGCCGGAGCCTTCGCCTTGGTTTTGCCAAACCACTTTCGTTTGATACCTTTCGACACATTCGAGGTACCGACATCACTACGGCCGTGAGCCGTCTGAGGTTTCAAAGACAGAGTACCACTCCTGACCGCCTCATTGGTAAGCTTAGTGGTCAAAAGAATCGTATGTTTCAGAGTTGTAGGTTCAGCAGCAGTCACCATTCCCCGAATCTGGGGAATCAAACCCTTAATGTACTTCTCGATTAGAGCGGCTTCCGTAGGAAACATATCGGGAAGTAAACAAGTAAGTTCGTGAAACCGATCGGTGTAAGCCAGACAATCAGCACCGATCATAGAATGATTCCAGAATTCCTCCTAGAGTTTTTGAATTTCAGTGATTGGGCAGTATTCTGATCTAATCAGAGTTTTGAAATCATTCCAGCCCATTGAGTCAACTGTAGCTGAACCCAAAGTCCTGGCCTGGGTATTCCACCAGGTCAAAGCCGAGTCTTTCAAAGAACAGGCAGCATAAGACACCTTATGCTCCTCCAAACACTGACTGATTTTGAGTTTGGTTTCCATCTCCTCGATCCACCTTAAAAGACCAGACGCTCCTTCCTTGCCCGTAAAAGTAGGAGGGTTGCAAGAAGCAAAGTCCTTATATGTACACCCTTACTGTGGTGGATCAGGAACAGTTGTTTTTGTGTTTGTTGCACCGGTGGTAGTATGAGTTTCGACGTGACCACCAGTAGCATTATGTTCAGCATGATCGTTTTCCCCACCAGAACCTGTGGTGATATGTGGTTGGTGTTGTGTCAGAACACCACAAGCAGATAGTTGTTCACGCACAATTCATGCTATCATAGCCTCACTTGTTTCAGATCCGCTTGTACCAGCAGGTGGAACAGTGCTTGCTCCAGGGTTCACTGGCGGAGCAGTATTTGTTTCCAAGTTCCCAAGTGGAACCACGTTCATTTCTGGATTAACATGAGGATCCGGATTCGATTCAACATTCACAGGTGTGATTTGATTTTGTTCAGGGTTTGTAATGTTCTGAGCAGCTTTCTTAGCTGGTCGACCTCTTTTAGGAGCCATTAATCTGCTAACAAGCAGACAATTTCAGGTCAGTTTAAGAACATTAAAAAAATAACCCGTTCCATCACATAATTTCAGTCATATTCAGTCACACTGAAAATTTCATATTGAAATGTGATTATAAAGAATACAGTATAACTACATGAATTTAGTCCAGACATGTTCACATTACACACAGATCACACAAATATTCGTAGTTATACTTAGTCCTGTTATTTCAAAAACATGTTAGAGTCTTACCCAGCTCATTGCATTGCAACACATGTTTTTAGAAATATGTTCATACAGGACTAGGATATGTTCTCGCACAAGTTCTCTGATATGTTCTTAGTTCATACACTAAGTTCTCATACAAACAATAGATATGTTCCCGTTAAGATATGTTTTTGTACAGTATGGCTCTCGTACTGTACTTTAGTTATAGATATGTTCACAATTAGATATGTTCTCGTACAGTATGGCTCTCGTATTGTACTTTAGTTACAGACATGTTCACAATTAGATATGTTCTCGGTTCAGACATGTTCTCGTACAGTATGGCTCTCGTACTGTACTTTAATAACAAATATGTTCGCATAAAGTATTGCTCCCGTACTGTATTTCAGCGAAATATATGTTTTTAGTTCAATATATTCGCATACAGTATTGTTCCCGTACTGTATTTCAGCGAAATATATATTTTTAGTTCAATATATTCGCATACAGTATTGTTCCCGTACTGTATTTCAGCGAAATATATATTTTTAGTTCAATATATTCGCATACAGTATTGTTCCTGTACTGTATTTCAGCGAAATATATATTTTTGTTTGACATGTTCTCATCTTTATATGTTCATATACAGTTATGTTCTCACACAGAAGAATTAATTATAGTTCACACATCACATACATAGTTCATTATACAGACAGATATACAAAAACACCCATGTTATTATACTATCATAACGTTTTAATACAAGAACTATCAGAAACGATACATCAACACTAACTACCGGGGATCCATTTCCACAATCAAAACTTCCCATCCACACCACACACTAACAACCTATTCGTCTGTACATAAGATATCCCAAAAAGAACTACATGAACATACTTATCGTAAAAAGTACGATAAACAGGAAAACACCATGGCTACTGCTGCCATGATCACGCCCAAAACTATCATATTAGTCTCGAAACTGGCCATCCCAAGCCAAATCAGAAACTCTCTCACTATCACCACTCCTGCCCACAACAACTCAACCTGCTGCCAAAAGGTAGCAATAATCCTCCGCACCCACGTCCTATGCAACCGCTCCTCCACCAAGGTCCTCCACGCCTGTGTATCTACCTCTAATGTGTTCACTCGATCTATGAGGGTCAAGTGAGAAGTCAAAATCTCTAAAACAGTGCTACGAGTATCGTCTATCATAGCACTCTGCTGCTGTATATCCTGACGCATCCCTTGCAGATCCTGAGTGACCTGCTGTAGCTGGGCCCTCCACTCAGCTTGGTGAGAGAATTCTCCCACCTCATGTATGGTCTGTGGCTCATCTCGGGGAGCCATCTGACGTCTAATGGGTAGTCCCGTGGTTTTGCGGGCTTGTCCCCGCATCCTTCGTAATACGTCCCACGAGGGGACTCTCCGTGGAGAGGAATCCTGTCTCTTCTCAGCTGAAGTAGGAACTAAGGGTGAATGAGGTGGACTGGGTATAATGGGGGCTGCTGATGGTAGTACTGGTGATAGTGGTGGTGGTGGAGTAACAGGTCTAGGGGATGATGGTGTACGTGGTCCAGCAGGGGTCGCCTGAGAGGCTGCCGATGATGCCTCACTAGGATCTGAGTCTGATCCTGCGCTAGAGCTAGGGGTGTCATCCGACCTCAAATAAGGAAACCTCTGGTAAATATACTGCTCGGCTGGATCGGCCATCGCTGTACAATCAAAATCTCTAATCAGTATCATGAAGTAAATATTAAATAACAATATTTAACATAAACATGAACATGATATGATGCTTCTTCCTATCTCAAAACAACTATTCGTCCTTATAGTTATTAATGTTCTGCTTGAATTAAATTAAACTAGAACGCACACGTGTTGCAAATTTCAGTTATGCTGGCCACTCATTACTGGAATTTGTACCACCTGATTATCCTGGCTTAATTCAAAACAAGTTTTGTTCAATATTAATGTACGATGCTCTCTGTGTCACTATACGAGCCTATGGTTATAGTCTAGGTCTCTAAGTCAACCTAAATTCTATAACCTGTGGCTCTGATACCACCCTGTCACACCCCACCTCTCGTCACCTCGTGTATGATGTCACTGAACCGGTTGCGGAAGCATAGTGGTGATGTCTCAGATGTGAGGGGTGACTTACTTGATCCGATATCACAAGCACACAAATTAACTTAAAGTAAATACATTATAAGGTCCGTCATTAACATCCATATTACAGTCTACAACTAAGTCTATTTAATTACAACTTATAATTATTCAAGTGCATATATCCCAAAAGTGCATCCTCACCGGCTATTACTGTTTCCCTGCAAAATGTTTGAGTTTGAAACGTCAGCACAAAGCTGGTGAGTTCGACAGTTCAATTTAAAACAATATGATATGATAAGCATGTTCTCAAAAGTTCAGTTCTGGATAACCATGGGACCCGTATCTAGTTCCTTTCGGACGTCTAGTTCTGTTCTCAAGATATTACCCTTCGGTACATATCTTAGTGCCTCATTGTCTTAATGTCTATCATACCATTAAGAAGTTCTGGAAACAGATAACAAACATTCACACAAGGGGAGATGCAATCCTCCCAGCGAATGGGGTGTCAACCAATAGTACTATCAATGTTTTCTGTTCGGCCACACATGGGTTCACTAGATACAGTTCAAGAATGAAGACTTTTAATTCCATGATAGAGTTCAGTTCTACAGGCAAAATCCCATGAAATCCCGCAAAAATCAAATGAAATCACACAGATATCATTGATGCATATCATATGTTCAGACAACAGTTTACAGATTTACCCCGATGTTTATAAAATATTCAAAAGAAAAGGGGTTGTACGAAACTCACCTGATGATATATAGGTAGCAAAATATCTCGAAGCTGATGACAAAGAGATGATTCTGCATTTAGTTATATTTTATGAATTATTTATGTTCTAGTTTACTGATTAAATCTTTCTGAACGTTCAATGTCAAAGACATTGCTTAGTAAGTCATCAAACCGTTATTAAATGTTTAATTGCTTAATTTAGTATTATATCATACAATGTATGATAATGTAGGAACCTACATTGCATTAGATTCCTAATACAAGGTTAATGACACTCTTGATTAATCAGAATAATCCCAGATTAACCAAATAGTTAATGTTGTTGAGTATGATACTGTAACAGTTTCTAGATAATTTAATGGCTTAGGAATGATCAATCCTTGTTATTGATTACCCAATTATCATGAAATATCACAACGTAGCATCAGAATAGGTGTAATAACCATGTTTAACATAGTAATCTGACTGTTATCATAAGCGTCAGATAATTGTTCCAATGAATATGTTAATGATTGTCATTAGTTTGGAACACTTGGATTTAACCTTTCATTTCAAGGATTAATCCAACTAATCACCTACATTGTCATAATCAAATGGTTTAAACCATTATAATCATGGTTATGATTTCATACAAACCGGGCATTACAACGGATCAAAACAAGGATTTAACCGTTAAAACTTCGTGTTCTTTGTTTATAATCAATCCTAGCCATCATCTAGGCAATAATCAACAATCCTAACTATGTCATTACGTTCAAAATCAAGATCTAATCAATCAAAATCAAACCAGAAAGTTTAAACGGATCATCACCTAATCTGACGGATATCTGCGGCTAAAACGACGATCAGAACTTGTAAACACGTTCACGGGTGCAATCGGTGGAGTATGGCAGCTTCAAAAAGGGGTTTAGATGGTGATTTATGGTTGTTCTTCGGCTGGAAATGAAGCAGAAGCGAGTAGAAGAAATAAAATTTTATTTTGCATGAAATCTGATGAAGTAGATCAGATTTCTCCACCGCCACACCCGTCGCGTACCGCGACGAGGTGCCAAATTGGGCTTCGCGTACCGCGGAGGACTCTCAAGCCCACCTCCGCGGAGGACTCTCAAGCCCACCTCTGCGTACCGCGACGAGCCCATTCAATCAACACTTTGAAATTTTTCTTCGTTTTTTCGATTTCGGGCAATCCAGGACTCCGTTTTGTACACGGTTTTCGCCCACGTTCATCATTTCTTGCCTATTATCAATCTGTAACAATTACAACCATCCAATCAACGTGGATTTCTAGAACGATCAAATGTGCTTACATCATTGATGACGTAATTCTCGTATGCAACTGTCACACAACGAATTTATCAAACACTAATTTTTTATTTTTTATTAGATTATAAAAATTAATAATTAATTTAACTTATTGAAGGAAAAAAATACGTATTGTTGGAAAATTGTAAGAAATTATCTATATTTCCTATAATTTTTAACTTTTACTTTATTATTCTATTTATTTGGCAAGGTAACCTAATTATACAATAGATTACAAAAAAAAAATATTTTTGGTGTGTATTCCATGTGTTAGTGTGTGTATTCATATGTGTTAAGACAAATATAACTTGTTATATAAACATCAAGTTATGACTAGATTTTTCTAGATGTCGCAATTTTGACTGAAATGTAAATATGTTGATTTGAGTAAACAATTATTGTATTTGGGTTGCAATAGGTAGAACCATAACATAAATTGGTTGAGATGAGTAACTCCTTAATAATATGTTCAAGATAAGTAACATAAAACTATATAAATACTTAATATGTACAACTATTTTTTCAGTTACTGATACTATTTAGGACTTGTTTCTACATGAACTTGTGTTAAGACAAATATAACTTGTTATATAAACATCAAGTTATGACTAGATTTTTCTAGATGTCGCAATTTTGACTCAAATATAAATATGTTGATTTGGGTAAGCAATTATTGTATTTGGGTGGCAATAGGTAGAACCATAACATAAAATGGTTGAGATGAGTAACTCCTTAATAATATGTTCAAGATAAGTAACATAAAACTACGTAAATACTTAATATGTACAACTATTTTTTCAGTTACTGATACTATTTAGGACTTGTTTCTACATGAACTGTCACACCCCCAAATTCCAACTAACGGAATCATACCGTTTTCAAAGTTGCGGAAGCGTTTTTAAAACAATAAAAAACATAACAGTTTGAAAACTGTAAATTACAATTCAAAGTCTCAAATGTTCAAATCCAAAATAACTGTAATGTAAGATATGCATAAGACTCGATCTCCTAGGCCATGCTTGCTTATTCTTGTACCTTAGCGTCCTGAGAAAACATGTAAATCAAGTCAACACAAAGGTTGGTGCATACACAGGTTTAAGTATTCACAAATGTTTGAAACAACTGTTTGAACAAAATGTTTACAGATAACATAATCACACATGCATAGTCATGATAGTTAGTCATTTGTACTATTTACATAAGCGGTCGACATCGAAGCTGAATGTTAGAATGTAATTTGCCTTTCCCACTATTGTCTAGCACAAACAATAGTAATGTGAATTGGCTAGTCAAACACTTGCGTAGACCTACAATCTACCAAGTGAGGTTTGTCAAACGAAATAGATCTATCTTCAACTACCACGCATTGCACTATGGCAAACTAAACGGTTCGATATGTAAGGACTTGTAATGCTATGTTCGCACTTATCGTAAATAGCTAACTCATGCAAGTGATATGTATCTAAAATGTTTTTTTGCACATGTTTTTTCCCCCAAAACAGTTAAAATAAGAAAAGGGGCCATGTACGCACCTTTGAATGCAGTAGAATGAACAATCACACGTGAAATCGCGTAAACTGTCTTCTACGAGAAATATGTGTTTCAACAATAATCGTTGTGTTATTCGGGATGTCGTTTTGTGTTTGAAATCACATACGTGTCAACACACGTATGTTAGAGTGTTAGAACTGTGCATCTATAAATACGCGTGCCTTTAAAAATCGTTTAATTAAATCATATAACCGTATATGATTTTATTTAAATAAGCGTAATTATACGCGATTACGTTTTCGGGTTAAAATATAAATTTTATTATTTCAGGTTGTTCGTATTCTCATTATGGTTCCAACGCAACTCGAACGGGTCGAAACGGAGTTAAAACGAGCATTTAAGGATGAAAACACTAAAAATGGTTTTAAAACTCAAAAATGGCAGAGGAAAGGGTCGAACCCTTGACCTCTCACACACACAACCCACACTTAAACCAGTTGTTCTATCTTAGTTTTTGTTAGCAAAGTATGGTTTTTAATTGTGTTAAGCCCAATCGGCCCACTAACCCTTTTGTTCTTCATAACCGAACCATATGGGTTCCAATCGAACTCCAATTCGACTGAAATCCAAACTCAATACATGGGGCTTTGTTTCTATGGACCTAAACGAGTTCAAGCATACTCTTAATTTGATAATTAATCAATTCAGAACCCCATAATGTAATGAAAAAGTTTCGAACTTACGTATGAAGACCCATCATTCGAATTTGATGAATTCACTTATGTTTAACTGTAATTTCTTAGGGTTTTCATTAAACAATAAGTTTCGAAAGTCTCTGAGTAATTTAATTCGATTTCTAAACTCATTCAAATCGAAATCCCCAAAACGTTTAAGTTCAAGAACCCTAGATATCAAAATCTAACAATTCGTTGTTGTCTGTTGCAATTAACATAGGGTTATTCCTCATCGGGGTTTTCTGAAACTCACAGTATCATTTAATTTTATTTTAGAATCCATCTAGATCAAAATCCACAAAATCGTTTTATCACAAGAACCCTAAAACTTGAAAACCTTCGATTCGGTATTAAAACTCGAAATTGATTTAGGACTAGCCTTTATCGAAATCTTCTGAAGCTACAGGTAGTATTTAATTTGATTTTCAGTTTCGTTTTCATGAAAACCCCAAATTCGTTTTGATTAGAAACACTAGAATACGAATTTGTTAAATTCATCATTGTTTATTGAAATTGAGATATGTTTTTCATTAAGAGAATGATCCCGAAACTCTCTGTACCATTTGATTTCATTCTTAAACTCGATTGAACAGAAACCCCCAAATCGTTTTTGACTAGGAACCCTAGAAATCAAAGTCGTGGAATTTGATGTTTATTCACGAATTGATCATATGGGTTAGCTTAATCGTAGGGGTGTTCATTTTCGAATAGTGATTTTCACTATCCGAATCAGGAAAAAAAATAAAAAATTTTAAAAATATATATTTCGGATATCCAAATATCCGAAAATTATCCGGATATCCGAAAAATATCCGGATATCCGAAAAATATCCGGATATCCGAAAAATATCCGAAAAAAATATCCGAAAAAATATCCTAAATAAAAAACTATTTCGGATATCGGATATCCGAACTATCCGAAAATTTTCAAAACAGGTATCCGAATCCGAATCCGAAATTTCGGATATCCGAACTTCCGGATATCCGATTTTTTCGGATATTTCGGATTCGGATTTTCGGATATTTCGGATTCGGATTCGGATACGGATTTTTTTGAACACCCCTACTTAGTCGGCCATTTTAGGTGGTGTAGGATTGAAAACTTACTTGATTTAATATCCAATTGAGGTATCTCGACTTTGGGTTGGAGTTCGGCCAAGCTCTCGATCGGGTTCTTCAACTCGAAGCTTCTGGGATCAAATTTTTGAATGAAATTGTCTCTAAGGGTGCCGACTGAAGTTTAGGAAGCTTCAATTTGATACATTGTTGTCGAATTATACCGGTTTGATATGAAATAGCTACGGTCTCGTTATTATGGACGAATTAATTGATTAACTTCGACAATTAGTGATGATTAACTTCTGATAACCGACTAATATCATTAGTGTGAGTTAAGTGCAGGTTTAATTCGTTTGGTTACGGATGATTAACTCGAATTCCGGTTTCAATTGATCCGTTTGGCCGAATTTTGACTTGTGAAAGTCAAAATTAGTCATTTTACCCCTTTACAAGTCAAATTCTTGTAAATTGGATATTTCTAAACCTCATTTGATTAATTATACATCTTCTAGTTAAATTTTGTTTAATTTCGGATTATTTCTGTCAATTCCTGATTAACAGGGTTAATCCAAAATTGCCGGATTGTCACATGAACAAAATTAAAGACTAATAAACAATTACTGATATTTTGACACCTTAATCGAGACTATATGTTATGAGTAAATATGCTTGTCTTATATAGGTTTTTGAAGGAAATTTTTTTGGCTACCCAATTTTAGTTTAAAATAAGTTTCCTTTATAAAAAAATTGTGTAAATGTGTTTAGGACTAACATTTTTTTCTCTAATATTGGGAGAACATATTATGGACTAAATATTAGTTTTTAATATTTTCAAAAATAAAAATATTAAAAACTAATTTATCACAAACTTGTATATTAGTCTTAGATACTATGTATATAAGACTGATATATTACTTATTGATAATATTACATAATGAATGGTTAGTATGATTAATAACGGTTAATTAGTGCCAATAGTAGTAGGCGTGTTCAAAGCGCCTGTCGTTAGATGTTACTCGCTCGGAAAAAGCTCGAAAAAGATCCGTTCGTATTTTGATGTGTTTTAAATGAGCTGGTCAGTGGTCACACTTTGTTTGGTTTCTAAACAAGCAGAACACGTGACAAGGTAAGCTTACTAGTTGCTCGCTTGGATAGTTACTCATTTGGCACATTTGTTTGAGTCTCTAGTTTTTCCCGTTAAAGTATAACTAAACTATATATGTATATATACATATATATAAGGATTGAATCTTATTAAAACTCAATATTAGAGAGAAAAACTTAAACCCTATGTGAGCCATTAATTTGAAATCTTAAATATAAATATATGGTTGTAATTAAACTGGAATAAAAAATTGGGTTTTGAATACACAAATCAATTATAATGTGGGTTAATGTGGACCACGTACTTATTTTCAAATTTCAAATCAATATCTCACACAGGGTTTAAATGTTTTCGCTCTAAGATTGAGTTTTCATACTATTCAATCCATAACCCACTCTTAAAGCATTAACCCGAAATAATCCGTCAAGATGAAGACAGATCTTGGATTTTTTTAACATAATTGTAAGACATGTACGACGCTTTCTTCGTTTATGAGTTTGCAAAAATTAATCACCTTTTGAGACGTAACATCGTTGTAAGTTTTTCACTTATAGGCTTTTAACACTGTAACTGTTTTATGCCTAAAACTTACAACGATGTTACGTCTCAATCGGTGATGAATTTTCGCAAACTCATAAAAGAAGAGAGTGTTGTAGATGTCTTACAATGATTAAAAAAATCAAAGATTTGGCTTTATCTTGACGGGCTATGTCGGGTTAATGTTTTAAGAGTGAGTTATTATTTGTTCACAATCATATACATATATAGAAAGTGCTATTAATATAAGCATTTTGAATTTTTATTAAATTTTATTTTGAAACCAAGCTAAACCGAAACAAGCCGGGCCACTTGATTTTAAAAAAATTGAGCAATGTGCACAAAATTTGGCTCAATTTTGAAATCCAAAGAAAGCCGAGCTGTTTGGTTTGTAAACAAGTCAAGCACGAGCATGCACTCATTTGGTTCGATTCGGCTCGGCTCGGCTCGGCTCGGCTCATAAACAAGCCTAAATAGTAGCCAATTAAAGTTGATGAGGGTAACTAAAACTAAAAATTCAAGCACTTTTAATCTTCATTAAAAAAATCTAAAATCTTGAATTCACTTCCCTCCCAAAAATTTCAAGTTCCCTCTCAAAATATTAAATTCACTTTCGTTTCTAACTCATCTTACCCCTCCCATTTCTAACCCTAAATAATCATTTTTTTTTTCAAATGGATTCACTGTTATCTGATGTTTATTCATGAACCACCATTGATAGAGCCGGTTCTAGCTTTTAGAGAAGTAACAATACTTAATTCCTACAACCTGGTAGTCATCGACGCCTTCCTCTTCCACTAAATATGGTTGTTTTTTTTGTTCTTATTTTCATCATGTTCAATTTCAACGCCTTCCTCTTCATCTTCCCCCACTTGATTTTGGTTTCACGAACGAGTTTAGGAATGTAATCGTAAGTATTTCAAATCAATGGCTCTTTAGTCAACTAATGTGGCTTAAGGTTGCATTCAACTTCGTCACTCTCAAGGAATCAGCATAGCCATCTTCAATAGTCTATCGATTGAGGTTAGCCAAATATGACGTTGATTACAATTTGTGTTTTTCATTTATTGGTTTCGGTAATAACTTTAATTTGGAGCATTTGAAATTCATACTAATGTGTTTTGTTTGCAAAGCATGATTATATTAACCTGCATTCGGTTGTTTCTATATGTTATTTTGTTTGTAAATTAGTTTTTATATATGTGATATATCACACCTGATTTGAGTTGCTAATACACGAATAAGTTTTCTACTCCATGTGTAAAAGTATGCAATCTTGTGCTTCGGATAATAAGAATAATAGAAGATGAACATGTCGATAATATGCATTTTTTTTAAGCTTGTAGTTATCTCCAAAGAAGGGGAATTAACGTGCTTGCTGAGATTGATGTTCCTGGAAACACTTGAGTTACTGGTAATAATTATATCCTCATCCTTTTATTATGACTATAACACAAAGCTAAGTACTATATAAGTTTGAAAACTTTAAAACTTAACATCAGCAGGGCATCGATTATCCTGCACTATAGCCACCCTGACTCGCACCCATCTTTACTCGTTATTCAACTCACTCATTTGCAAGGCTTAGGGCTAAATATCCAAATAACATGAACATAAGGCTTATGCCTGAATTAGTGGATTTGGTTATTGATATACTTTTTGTTCTATGTAACTACAATATGGTATATATGGCCTTCAAGTCGAATATTCATCCAAAAGGAAATCCAAATTATGCATATATTGAGCCTGTTATTATTGAAATTTTGTCCAAGTATAAGTTGTATTTTGTAATTTGGTGAAATGGAAAAAGTTTATAACTTTATGGCTAGATAGTAGTGCTTGTGTATATTCATGTATATAAATTTTTTATTCAGGTTGCTACTGTTTATGGACCTCTGCATTTACTGCGGGTTACTCATTATGTTACATATATACATTTGTGGTGGTCCGGTTATTCAATAGATCTCTAATCTATTGCTTCTTTTCTTATATGTGATCAGTTTTCTTTGTAATTTTTTTAGCTGGTTTTGATCATAAGCTATTGGATATTCAACCTCAAGAACCTTGGATCATTTCAAGTTTTTTTCAATCTTGAAGAGGTATTTTCACATTAGTGAAACTAAAAGACATGTAATCTTCAAGCTAACACTCCCTACGGCTTAAATTGTATTGATGCCTGATTAGCAAATAAAAATCATGATCATGCATAGGAATGAATTGCTTCTGTAATAGAATACACATGTTTTGCTATCCCAACAATCGTATGTCTTCTTGTTGTCTAATGAACTATATGCATACACAAAAGTGTGTGTACCTATATATGTTTGTAGTTATTATGTTTTTAAAAGTTAAGTTTATTGTTTTGGTTTCATAAAGTAGATGTAGTTTATTTTGACCCGTTTGATATGAAAGTTGGTAGTTATAATTTTTTGAGAATGTAATTAACTATATATCTTTTTACATATTATAGGTACAATGTGTTCAATTCGAGTTAGAAAAAGAACAAGCTTGGCAATTCCCATGGGAAATCTCAAGGAACAAATGGAAATGTAGAACAAGAGTAGACTGAACAAGAACAAGAGTGGATCAAACAGCAAACTATAAAAACAAATAGTTGAAATAATGAAAAAAATTAGGTCATAACTAATTTCTTGTTTATCATACGTTTGACATCTTTTGTAATTTTTGTAAGATTGTTTTGTATTAAAGTAGGTTTCTATATTTTTCTTGAAATGTTGTTTGATTTTTTTTTTTGTAAAAATTTGGATTTTTATTTATTTAATTATATATATTTTTAAAAATTTATAGTTGTTAGAATGTGTTCAAAAATGTAAAAGTTGCTGTAAAAGCTTTATTGGTAGATTTAAATTTTAAAATAAAATGAAATTAAAATTTCGTAAAAAAATTGACATTGTATTTAACATTTAAATTAAAATGAAATTATTTTTTCTAGGAAAGTTGTCAAAATATATTAAAATATAATTAAACTTGGTAAGAAATTTGTTGGTATATTAAACTTTAAAAAAAAAACTGAAATTAACTTTTGTAGGAAAGTTGTCGGTATATATTAAAATTAAAATGTAATTGAATATAAGTTTTTGTTGGTAACTTGTCGGTAAATTTAAAAATAGTAAAAAATTAAAAATATAATATTGTCGAAAGTTTGTCTGAAAATAAAGTATTAAATAATAATATCACTTACATAATAAATAATATAATAAAATAATAAAAAATATTGTGAGAAATTTGTCTTTATTTTGTAGGAAATTTCCAAAATTAGTTTTGTAGGAAAGTAATCGGAAATTACCGACCAAATTCTTTTGTAGGTAAATCGTGGGAATAATTGTAGGTATAACGTTGGAAAATATTTTCATACGTGGTTTTTTCCTACAAATCATTTTTGTAGGAAATTTGTGTCTACTGTATGTTTCTGACAAATTTCATACTAATATGTGCGTCGAAAAATTTTCTTTTTTCTGGTAGTGAGTCACAACAGTGTCAAGTGTTTAATCAAATCGTAAGACAATTTCTATGTTTGTGTTTGGATGTTTGACAACCATAATCATCACTTGTATATGTTTGTAGTTGTGTTAGACGTTATCTTTTGTATGTTGTTTTAGATGCCCATTTATGTTTAGAAATATACAATTATGTTCATTTCATTTTAGATTGCCTCTAAATATGTTTTGGATATTTACATGGTTTAGGATTTGTCATGTTGATGTGACATTCAAGGTTGCACAATGGTTACATTCTACTTTAAATAACTTTTGAATGTATTGTAGATGTGTCACTGATGCAGTTGTGTTTCATATTTGGGTAATATGAAATTGATGTGGATTATATCTATCTAATTTCATCATTATCAAACATAATTATAGGTCTTGCAACTAAATGATTGAACTTAAAACCGGAAACGATTACCTTTACATAAGTTAAAATCAATTTCAATTTACTTGTTTAAAAAATTTGTAATCAATCAATAACCAAATCAATTTTCGAATTTTACTTTCAAGTTTTTCAAATCAACTCAAGTTAAGGATCAACCAATAACTTCTTGTGGTGCGACATCCTCCTATCTTAGCTAGTATTTGGTTGCAAGGAACTCAATTTCTATTTATATTTGATTGGTAGTACGATGATGGTCAATATTGTCACATCCCGAACAGGTGGGCTGGATCGACTTTCCCGTCAGGCGATCGAAATAGTGTCGGAGCGCGATATCGGGTGATGATTGAAGTGATCAGATTGTTTTCATGGCACACGATATATAATGAGAAATGTTAAATTGAATTATAATTACAAAGTTAAATTACATTAGTCATGTTTCATAATCTAACAATGTAAATCTACCAAAAAGAATCATGAACTAACTATCTTGTATCCGCACAGGATATACAAAAGTAATTCGTATATTGTTGTCCAAAAGATATGCACGTCCAAAAAGTTACTAGGTCCTCTAACTGCGCATTCTAGTAAGTATTTTAAGCTCCTATAGCTTAGGTTTGTTCCTCTCCTGAGAAGTCATGCAAAAAAGATCAATTCAACACATGGTTAGTGAGTTCATATAGTTTTGTATTTGAAAAATGATTCTTGACAAACCTGCTGGAGTCTCAACCTTAACCTCACTAATGACAATCATCGATCCTATCATGCCTAGTATGCTTATATACAGGGTATACGTAGGGTCAAGCCCAGCCGCCAGCCCACCGCATACCAGACCGTATATGACATTGTTATTAGTGAAAATTAAGCATTTCACTCCTTACAAATACCATACTTGATTCTTTGAATTCACACCGTTCTTGATTCTTTGAATTCACACGTTCTTGATTCTTTGAATTTACCCTGTGTTATCCTTTCCTCAATTAATCATTCCCATGATCCCGATGTGGAAGTTGGAAAAGTATTTAGGGTGCTTAACTAAATTCATAGCTAAACATTACTAAGTCATTTTGATTGGGGTCTTGGGTCAACTTGAGTTACAATCAAATGATTCTTAGCGGGTTAGTGGATTCTGTAAATATCATCACACATGTGGCCTATAATCAACAAGTCTAGCTAGGACTTCTTGATTCATATATGATTCGTTGCTTGATTCGTCCGCACATGTTATCTTTGATATTTCCCTGGATTCCACCAACAAGGGGTACTTGATTCGTTGTATTTGAAAACTTGCTTTGTCGAAAATGAGTACTTGGTTCGTTGAAAACTTGTATTTGATTAGTTGAAAACATGTATTGATTCTTTGAAAATTTATATTCGATTTGTTTAAAATATGGATTTGATTCTTTGAAAACTTGTACGTGATTCTTACCAATGATCTATATACGAAACAAATTTAATTACCTATAATATAAGTAGATAAAATTTATAAGAATCATGTATAAAGTCACCTAAAGATCTGGGATATCATTAATACATAACATAATAAGTTGGAAGTATAACATACAAAAATATAATCATAAGAAAATACTTAAGCATGCTTCTCAGCCCCGCAGTTATAAATCAAAATGTTTAAAAGGGACAATTAACTCACCTGTGTTGTTGTATGATTGATTTGATTCAAGAATTTGCACGCTCGTTTATTGTGATTTGTATAGCTTCAAAACATGGTTTCTTTGATTATGATTTTATATTGTAAGTATTTGTATTTGTTTCTTGTTAGGTTTGAAGCTAAGTGTTTAGACTAAGTGTTTTGATCTAAGTGACCTATTACTTCTTTAGTGTGTTACTAGGTTTTGTCAATGCGGTCATATCATATTACCCTTATTGAACCTTTACCCATAATCATCAAAACTAAAATCTTTTGAAAAGAAATATGTGGTATAGAACATGTGTTTAAGTTATTAAAATGACAATTTGTTACTTTTAAAACTTTTACATAACATAGGTGTATTTGGTTATATAAAAAGATTAAGTTCGTTTTATCAAACTCCTTTTTGTTTTATTTATAACACCTTTTCAAAAGTAAGCTAATGTTGTCTTTTAGAAACCTTAACCACATGGTATTGGTTAAGTTACCTTAATGAAACACAAGATTAGTTTAGAAATCTAAATTTTATAAGTTGGAAAAGGTGACTAACTCAAGTGTGACTTGAGTTATAACCCTTAGCTTTTTCATGATCTTATTACTATGGTTCAAAATAAGTTGTATATTTGTTTTTGAAGGGTTGTCCATAGTTAAGTTGAGGATTGCATCGGTTTAAGGTCAAAGGATCACTAAGGAGTGCTTACCGAATTCTAATGAGGGTCTAGTCCCTTAGTTCTAATCCACAGCCCTCACATGACTCCTAATATCGATGTCCCAGCCTTAACCCACTTGGACAGTCCAGTCAAGATAGTATCGACATGGCCATGATAGCATCGCTGTGTTAGTATCGACAACCAAGGTTTGAAACAAACTTTCCACTTCATCGATAATATAGTATCGATCCTAGCTTCCTTCGAACCTATCAGCCATCGAGACTATTGATATTGACCGAATTTGTTGCTCAAACTCCTTAGATTTAGTTAGATTAACAGTCTTGACAAGACCTAGAGGCCATCGATACTATTAGTATCGATGCCAGCCTTAGGAAATTCAAATCATGGTTGTCGATACTAGTAAGTTTGACAGCTTTGTTAGTATCGACACCATCTGTTCATACATGATTAGTTTCGATAATTCTTTGGCTCATTATCCTTGGGCCGTCTATTTTGATAATGTTAGATTCGATGAAAACCTTGTTGGATCGGGTTGTTTAATCTAAACAACACTTCACAAGTATCTCTCTAATACAATCTAACAGATGCGGAAGGTCTGTTAGAAGGATCTCATAAACACTCAAATGATGAACAAATAATCTTTGAATAGTAATAAGAACACAAGAGTAAATTCAAGCTCAAAGATGTATTTCTCTCAAAGTATTACAAGTGTAAAACCAGACAAGCACCTTTAACAGGTTTACAATGAGAGGTTATATAGCCAAGGCTACAACCGTATACTCTTAGGAATACAAGTTGGGTATACTAGACAATACATAAAGTAAAGCTTATTCTAGTATATAGAGTGTCTTAACAGGCTAAGACACTCGATTATAATAATTAAAAATATATTCATTGACTTTACAAAAGACTAGCTAAATACAAAAGGCATTTAATGTAATTGATCTTCAAGGCTTTAGATAATCTTTTGCATTTAATGCTGAGGAAGGGAAGTAAGGTGCTGTCTGACTATCGGCATGTTCTTTTTGTATTTACTCAGACCAGCATGCCTTGTGTCAGTCCCTTTTGTACTATGAAAGTAATCAGCTCCTGTTTGTCTTTGTCTTTGGTGCAAAGGAGAATCTTCGGGAGCTGTCAGTCTTCGGATGTCTTTAATTCTTCATAAGCTTTATGTCTTCGGAAGTTATGAAGCTTTATCTTCTAAGTACCAATCTTCCGAAGTGTTTGTCTTGTACAGCCTGTAGGAGTGAGTTACTCTTCGGAAGCAATGCTGCTTCCGAGGAAGAACTCCTTCCTTCCGAAGACTGTTTGTGTAGTCTCTTATAGTTAGACAAATTTGAAGTTTGGTGAGCATCAGCCTTTATTAGTCTTTACAAACCTGCTGCCAGGTTGGTGGGTGCATCAATACTAGTCATCTTCAATCTTTCAAGCATCGATACTAATTCTCAGCACCATCACATGAATTTCCAACCTACCATACCTCATTCTGACATGTTTCAAGCAACCTAAATCCGTTTTTACCCCAATATCATTTGATCTAGTGGTCCTAAATTTGGTTACAAGTTCAGCCCTCCGATTTGGAATGAAAACCATAGAACCGAGAGTTTGACCTTCATCTTACCTCGTTTTTGTTGATTCTAAGCCTAGGTCCGTTGTACTTATATGTTCTTCGTGTTATAAGGATCGTTTTGACACTAAGAACACTCAATTTGGTGAAGAATTAAGAAATTTGATGTTTGAAATGGTAGAGAGAGAAAGTAGAGAGAGGGTTTCGGATTTTCTAGTGAGAGAGTAGTTGTTGGTGATTTCAATGAGATAAATGAGACTTATTTAGGGCTTTTATAGTCCGGTTGTGCTCATGTGTGTTCGGTTTCGTTTCAACGTATCGTTTTCGTTACATTTCGTAAAATTTCGTATATTCTTTTAAAATAACTCTCAAATATTTTTTGGTGGTATTCCTAATAAATACTCTAAATATATATTTATTATTTTTAAAGTTTCGACAATGTTTATTTTTATCATTTCATCGGATCGTATCGTATCGCTTTAGAGCGTATTCGTACAGATCATCACCCATACGAACATGAAGACAATGTTACTTTCAGATTTGGTTTTCTAATCATAAGATATCATTCAAAACGTTAAAATCACAAATATATGCGTGCGAATCGTCACCCACACGATTACATTGTTAATTTACTATTCATGAATGCTATCTTTGTAGTTTTAAATTTGATATCCTCACATACGTTTACACATAATAATATCATAACTAACATACCTGTTATTGATTCATGTCGTCAGATGTACTTTTGGTTTTCAACCTTGTTTTCACACACATTGCTCATGAATTGTTTCATATTGTATTCACATATATAATAGGCATTACAAGTAAATTCCGTACATATATCTACTGTACAATCCTATTGTTCCGATACCGGTTGTCACGAATATATAATTATGTTTTTTTTAGAATCTCACGCGAATGCCTTTAGTATATTTGAATTGCTATAATTATTTTATACAGTAAAAACCAACTATCCATGAAACCGTTCTTTCATACGACTCTTGAAAGTAGACATGACATTTTTGGGTTGCTCGAAAGCATTGATTATATACATTGACATTGGAGAAATTATCAAATGCGGTTGCAAGGCCAATATAAACAATGTGATCACCAATGTATTAAATCAATTTAAGCTATTTGCTAACTAGATGCATAAAACCTTTCTAAGTTGTCAATTTCATGTTAACAGTAGATAGTGCAAGCATGATTACTAAGTTATTGATGTAATATTTTAACAACCGAAAATTTAGCACATTTGATCGTGCTTGAAATCTACATTAAATAGATAAACGAAATTATTACAGGGTGATAATACACGAGAAATGGTGAACGTGGGCGAAAACCGTGCGCGAAACGGAGTTACGGATTGTCCGGAATCGCGAAACGAAGTTAAAAATCGAAAAATGGACGAAAATCACCTGGGGCGGTACGCCCCGGGCCACGCACTGACATGGGGCGGTACGCCCGGGACCGCGAAAAAGATCTGGCCGCCATGAGCCTGCGTTGTCACACCCCGAGCCGGCGGGATAGGATCGGTTGTCCCGTCGGGCGGAAGGTTCCCGGGGCGCGATATCGTGAGTGATAATCGGATTGATCAGATTGTTATATTGCACATGATACATAAATGAGAAATGCTAAACATGATAGAATTACAAAGTTAAATTACATCAGTATTGTTTATAATTTAACAATGTAAATCTACTATTAACATCATAAGTTTCTATCTTGTATTTACACAAGATATACAAAATGGTATGTGTATGATGTCTTCAAAAGTATGCAGGTCCAAAATACCAAGTCTTCTAATTGAAGTCCTAGCCCAGAAGTAATGACTTCCTAATTGACCTGTTCATCACCTGAGAAGTCATGCAAAAAGATCAAGTCAACACATGGTTGGTGAGTTCATATAGTTTTGTGATTTGTAAATGAATTGAAAATCCTCTTTGGTAAAGACCCTAACCTCATTAACACCACATGTAATATCCACATCGGTATGCTTATATATAGGGCATATGTAAGGGACAAGACCTAGCCAACATCCCACCACATACTAATATGCATATGACACTGCTGTTAATGATAATTAAGCATTTTTACCCTTGACACCATTCCATAAGTTCTTCTGTTACTGTCCCTGTGTTTACAATCATTTGAAATCCATGTTGATTTCACAAGTTCATCACACAAGATGATCAACCACAGTAATTGTATGAACAGATATAAATGTTTAAGTAAATAAATAAATAAACATTTAATAAAATCTAAGTCCTAATGATTGGGGCCTTTGGTCAACTCGAGTAGACTAGTCTGTCAATCAAGGTACTTAGTAGTAAAGGAGATCTGTAAACCTCATCAAACATGTGACCTATAATCAATCAGTCTAGCTAGGACATCTTTTGATATATAGGCTTTCATAGTTCTTTAGACCGTCCATAGTTCTTTAGTTCTTTAGTTCTTTGGCACATGTTATCTTTGAGCATTTCCCAGATGTTCCTCAAAATAGTTCTTTGTACTTAGTTCTTTGATATAGATCGTTAGTTCTTTGACAACACCTTCTTGATATAGTTCTTTGAAAATAGGTCGTTAGTTCTTTGACAACACCTTCTTGAAATAGTTCTTTGAAAATAGATCGTTAGTTGTTTGAAAATAGTCCTTTGTTTGAGGTCTTTAGTTCTTTGAAAATAGTTCTTTGAAATAGTTCTTTGATACATAACAGTTACCTAAACAGGAGTCTAAGATAACAGTTATACATGTAAACATATAAAAGCATTCAAGTAAACAATTTACATAAAACAGTTTACGCATGCTTCTCAGCCCCGCTTTTAAAACAAAAATGTTAGAAAAGGGGCAATGAACTCACCTTGTAGCTATTGAGTTGACTTAGCTTAAACGAAAGACTGCACGCGCTCTGTATTGTAATTTAGTTTGTTTTTCACGTTCCTGTATTGATTTCACGTTGTTAAGACTTGTAAGTATAAGTTTTGTAGGGTCTTGTGTGTGTAGATGTAGGTGTTAGCCCTAAAGTTGGCTAATACGCGTAAGACTTGGTCATGATCCATGTTCGGTCCCATATGTTTGATTCAAGTCAATGACATTATAAGTTATCATCTTGTCATTAGTTATAAGCCATTTGTTTTGATGAAAGACTTAGTGCTTAGTTTCCAACTCGTCTTTGTTGATCTTGTACGTTTTGAACATTTATTGCATAATTATTAATTAATTAAGCAAACATTCTTTTGACATATCTTATTTGATCTTATGAAATGTAGTGAACCCATGTGGGCCTAATCATGGCATATGGACCGAACAATGTGACCAAGTTACTTGTTGGGCCTTTGTGTAGCAAGTTGGGCCTTGGGCCCAAATCCATGGGCCTTGGAATAGTTCTTGAACAATTGAGGATGGTGAGGCTTATTTGAAAGTGTGGGACAATGATTTGGACTAATGGAATACAAAGGCCCGCCCAAATGTTGCAAGGCCTAGAGTTCAAGTGTTCTTATGGGCCTCTATTGGGCCACAAGGGAAATTGTTGGGCCAAAGGTGGGCCCAATAAAGATTTGTTGGGCCTATAGTTAGAGTGGGCTGTAGGATTCAAAAGTGGGCCAGGAATGGGCTGTTGGCCAAGTTATTAGCAAAGTGGCTCCAAAATGAGGACATGGGCCTCAAAATAGGCCTTGAATCAGTTTCTGTGGGCCTTGGGCTGATTTTGTTGGGCCCATTGAGTTTTGTCTCAGGCCTTCACTAACATAGTTCATAAGCCAAGCTGGGCCTTGCTTACATGGGCTGAAACAACGGTGGGCCTAAAAATTGGACTGTTGTCCATAATTGTGGCCTTGGGCCAAAATCAGTGGGCCAGGAGAGGATTTTACTGGGCCCCTTGGATTCCATCAAGGCCTGTAGTAAAATAGGTCATGGGCCAACCTGGGCCTGGTTCCTTTGGGCTGAAATCGATCGTGGGCCCATTTTGTCCTTGGTTACCTAATGAACATGGGCCAAACAAGGTTTTTGGGGTTAATCATTGGGGCCTACTAGAGATACTGGGCTGGAACAGCAGATTTGGGCCGAGATATTATTGGGCCTGGATAGTATGAGATTGGGCCCATCCTGGGCCAACCAGAATACGCTTGGGCCTATTGTTGGGCCGAGGGAACTTGATGTTTATATGGCCTACTCAACTCATTTGGGTCACAATAAACAATTGGCCTCAATAGTGTGCGGCTAGATC
Source organism: Mikania micrantha (assembly GCA_009363875.1). NCBI lineage: Eukaryota > Viridiplantae > Streptophyta > Magnoliopsida > Asterales > Asteraceae > Mikania > Mikania micrantha. Next base: position 47,121,910 of record CM018689.1, on the reverse strand, counting down.
ACTGGGCCCTACGAGATAACTTGGGCCTGTAGTGGGCTGGACGAACTGGGCCTCCATAAAAGCCCATGGGCCGGATAGAAGACTGTTGGGCCAAGGATTAGGTTGTGCCAAATGGACCTTCGTTGGTTCTTAGTCCCAAACCTATCTAGATAGGCCAGAATACTTGATGATGGATCTAGATTGGAATAGTTGCACATGTTTGCTTCCAAAAGAAAAGGAGGTTCTGACCACATGGGGTATGGTTGACCGAGTAGGGTTGAGTTCGAATGAGAGCCACGAGTGAAGATGACCGAATGAGGGTTGACTGGCGAATGGTGGTGGTCGACTAGGCTGTTGGCCGAATGAGGTGGGGTGGCGAATGAGGAGACTTTGGCTGGCGAATGAAGGCTTGGAACTGGACGAATGAACCTAGGCCGATTGTGGCTGCTTCGGCAAATGTGAGCCATTCGACCCTTGTCATTCGGCAATTACATTCGGCGACCAGGGGGGTTCGAACCTGGTTGTTTCAGTCTAGGCCCTAGGTGATTTTGAAGATAGGGTATGCTATAGATGGTCCTTGTAGTCGTCGGTTGCAGGTTTTTAAGGGGAAAAGTCGGTTAAAGCTCAAAGTTTGAACAAAGGGTGAGAAAACCCTATTTTCGTGACTTTTCTCATGCTAATACCTCGAATTCTAGTGAGTAACAGCTCCGATCTGTTGTACTTTCTTGTAGAGCTCGTCAAGGGCTTCGCGTGGGCGCAAGAATCACCGAATTTCGTTAAGAAATGAGAGAGATATGAGCTCTTGAAGTTTGAAAATGGTGTGGTGGCTCAAAACCGGGTTTTAGGGTTTTTGGGAAGAAGAAAGAGAAGAAAGTGAGGGAAAAGCCTCATTTTTGGGCTTTAAATACCCGGTGGGTGTTCGGGTTCGTTTTTGTTGCTCGGTTCGTAATTTCGTACGTTTTCCGGAAAATTACGCGTGATTTAAATGGTTTTAAATAAAAGAGTTCAAATTAATTATTTTGATGAGTTTCAAAATTGTAAAATGTTATTTATTTTATTTTATTAAGTTACTTTCGTTCGTGTCGTGTTTTCGTTATCGTTTCGTCAGATCGCGTCACCTTCGCGCGTAATTCGTTCGAATCGTCACCCGAACGAATACGACGATGGTTTTGCTTTCTGACTTTTGTTTTCTACTTTTCAGTCATTATTTCAGAACTCTAAACTCACAGATATGTTTGTGTGAATCGTCACCCACGCGAACACACTGTCAGTTCGTTATTCTGAAATAACACTGTAATTGTGTTTGGATTGTGTTTCCTCACTGTCGGACTCAACTAAACTTCCTGTTTTCACATTGTTCTCGTACTGACTTGTCGGTCATCTGATTCCTGTCATTTGTGGACATCAGATCGCAACCGATATGTTTTCTGAATATTGTTTGAGTACCGTTGTTTCTCATGATTTGTTGTGTTAACTGTAATTAAGTTTTCACTTAATAACCGCAACTAATGTTTCAAATGTACGTTGTACTTAATGTATTTAAGTTTATACTAAAATACGTACAACGATTTCTTGTATTTAGGATCATGTTAATTCAAGCACTGTTTACAATCGTATAAGTACACATAGTTACTGTAAAAAGTACACGTACCGTACGAACTTGCCGGACGATCTGGTACTTGCTGTTACATGCGCGGTACGCCCCAGATCCCTGTCCGGCTTTGGGCGATGCGCCTGACGTCACCCAATCGCAACTTGGGCTTAAAAAGTCAGTTTTTCATCCAGAATGCTTATCTCTTCCCTATCTTCGACGATTTCAACCTCACACACGAAAAACCAACATCCAATCCATCAAAACTTCAATTTTGAAGGCTTCTCAAGGTTTAGATCGCACCAGGGAACGTTTCTGCAAGTCCGGATCATCTTTTTAACAACAGAACTCCGTCTGGATAGGTAACGGTTCATTCTAACCTTCTAGATTGATTATGATTGATTAAATCTTGTTTTTGAACGTAATGATATAGTTAGGGTTGTTGATTATTGCCTAGATAATGGCTAGGATTGATTATAAACGAGAAACTCAAACTGTTAATGGGTAAATCCTTGTTTTGAGCCATTGTAATGCCCGGTTTGCATGGAATCATAACAATGGTTATAGTGGTTTAAACCATTTGATTATGACTAGGTAGGTGATTAGTTTGATTAATTTTGATATGCAAGGTTAAATCCAAGTGTTTCAAACTAATCACAATCAATAACAAGGATTGATCATTCCTAAGCCATTAAACTGTATAGAGACTGTTTTAGCTTGATAATCAACAACATTAACGATTTGATGTCTATTAAGGCAATGTCTTTGACATTGGATGTTCAGAAAAGATTTAATCAGTATGTTAAAACGTATATAACATATTATACGTAAACCAATGCAGGACTATACCATTAGCACCAGTTGTGAGTGATCTCGCTACTGTGAGACATCAGGTGAGTTCTAGACGCCCTATTTTTATGTTTAATGTTTTGGGCTGGCATACATGCTTAATGTTATGTTCTCGATATTATGTGCTTAAGATGATGATGAATGAATAATGATACGCCAAGACTATTTATACGTGTTTATGTGTTAACATGATTTGGGTATGAAGATATGCTAGGTATGATGAGTGTGTGTTAGTAAGACATGATGATGAGATGTATGATAACACGCTATGATGATAATTATAGATGATAAGCTATGATGAAATCCTAGGCTGCTAGGATGAAGGTATGATGTATGATATGAGGAATAGGTCCTAGTGTATCATGAATGTGATGCCATGATGTTATGATACGATGACATGATACTAGCATAATGTAGTATGATGATTCCTATGTTATTAGGGAATCGATATGATGAAGCAGTGCTAGCATGAGATATTACGATATGATATGTGCCTTTGCTGCTAGGGCAGCATGCTATGATGATAAGATGCTAGTATGAAAAGTTCATAAATGCCAGAATGTATGATCTGATGATATGATGATAGCATGATAAATATTCATTGCTAGAATGTTATGATAGTATGATGATATGATACTGGCATGACATAATATGATGATTCCTAAGATATTAGGACAACGTGATGATGTCATGATGATAAGAGACTAGCATGTAATGTTATGATGTTATGATGAATACGATGAATGATCATATGACGCTAGTGTGTCATGAATGATGAAGGAATGATGTTCCTATACGTGTTATAGGAAGATAAATGAATGAGAGTCAACCATGACTATAACTGGGTATGGAAGTCAACCACGACTATAACTGGGTATGAGAGTCAACCATGACTATAACTGGGTATGAGAGTCAACCATGACTATAACTGGGTATGAGAGTCAACCACGACTATAACTGGGTATGAGAGTCAACCATGACTATAACTGGGTATGATAGTCAACCACGATTATAACTGGGAATGGAGTCTTATGCCTGTATAAGCCCACTGTTAAAGACAGTGGACATGATAAGAATAATGTTTGTGATGATGTAAATGAATGTGTGTTATGATTAGGTATATGTGATGTATGAATGATTTATGTAAAGAAGTCTTGTACCGGTATGAGCTGTCAACTTCGGTTGATAGTTAAAGAAATCTTATGCATGCATGAGTTATCAGCTGCGGGTTGATAGTTATAGAGTCTTGGGCCGCACAAGGCTGGCTGACTTCAGGTCAGCAGTTGACAGCGAAGTTCCTTCGCCGTATGATTGATGTTATGATGTCATGTATGTAATGTATATGAAATGTGTTATGTGCAGGGTAATTGAGACTATTGACTTTGATCAACAGTGAATGTTAAGGTTTTATATACAGTAAAGAATTTTATTTTTATGAAAACTATAACTCTGACTTGATTTAGCATGTATGTCAGGTTAAGCTATGGTCAGAGAAGGTATGGAGCTCAGGCATTCAGATAAAGAGAGTCCGGTGGCATTGGCAATCAATTATGTTTTAATTAAGACATTATTTCATGTTTGACAAACTATGTTTTAAATTCCGCTGCTATCTATGAAAGTTTTTAGTTTAAGAGCTATGTGTTATGATGAAACCAACCTACGTAGGGTCTCCAGGAATGGGGCCTCACAAATATACTCTTCGTTTTTAACTGTGAAACATTTCACTTGCCAACTAACCCAAAGGGGAAAAACTTTCAAAAGGTGCAAAAGGCAATAAGAAAATTAAACATGCAATTTTGAAAAATAGATGGGTTGTAATTTAGCAAGATATGGATTGTGTAGGAAAAGAAGTTAATAAAATATGATGAACACATGCCTTATATTACACAATATAATCTTAATTGATGAAATAAATGTGTGATCAGATACGCGTTTTACAATTAAATTTGATCTTACAGACACATTATATAAATATATATGATTAAAATTCATGAAAATAAATAGTAATTATATATATATATATATATATATATATATATTAACTAGTAAATACATGCATGCATACATACATACATAATGCATAGTAAAATGAATAGTAATGGATATGTGTTTGATTCATGTAGTGATATTTTAATAATTCAGACTTGGATCATTAGAAGCTTTTTTTACTTGAAAAGTAGTAAATAGAGAAGAGATGTTAAATTTGAGAGATTTGTTAACAAATTTGAGTTTTTATTAAATTTGAGAGATTTGTTTATAGATTTGAGTTTTTATTAAATTTGAGGGAGTCGTTTAGAAATTTTGGTTTTCGTTTTAATTCAAGCGATTGGTTGCCGGCAAAAAGAATTTTGAGAGTAATTTTTCCTATTATTTTTGTAACATATTTGTAAGGATTTTGTATGGTTTTATATTTATATAAAAAAGTTTGTATAGAGATTGTGACAAAATATTTGATTCTGATATGTAAATTATGATTATGCAAATGATATATAATAACCATTCTCGATAGTGTATTGATATAACTCGTCACAACGCGCATGTTAAATAAACCTAGTTGTAACAAAATTTGAACATCTTGCTTTCGAATAAGGAGTATTTTATTATTTTTCAAGTATTTTTTCCTTTTATTTATGTATTTTCCATCAATGAAAATTATGTTTTATTTACTTTTAAGTTTTGTAATTTTAATATATATATATATATATTAAAATTTATTTAAAATAGGTTTATGATATTTTAAGATTCGCCTATTTAATTATGTTTAGAGGAAAGGGATATAATAAAAGATTACTGATTTGTGCTAATGCACCTGTGGATTGTGTAAAGTTCCATTGCTCCCTAGTTGGTTAACTAATATATTATAGGGGCAATTTCATATATCACCTATAAATTTCATTTATTACATATATACTTAATCCAAAATTTTAATTACATATATCCTCATATAAATTTTATTTATTGCATATATATCCAATCCAAAATTTTAATTACATATATCCCCTTCTCTAATGCTAAAATTTCAAATATACTCATTTTAATTAAAATGAATTAAGAAATTACTATTTTACTCTTATTTTAAAAAAAATTATCATACATATTTTACCATTGCTTCAAATATACCCTTATTTTACGTTTTTTTCTTCCTTTTTTTAGTGTTTTTGCTTCTTTTTTGTTATCATTTTTTGTGCCTTTTTTTCATTTTTAATTGACGGGGCTTTAGTCGTATGGTGCGAGGGCGATGAACGAATTTGGTGTTTGCGTATGGGGTTTACATATGTGTGTTTGGAATTCAAAGTTTACTAAAAGGGTATGTTTGTCACATTGTTTTAAAATAATAAAGGTTGGTATATATGTAATTAATTTTTTTGAATTGGGTATGTATGTAATTAAATTTTTCAGTTGGGTATATATGTAATTAGACCTTAAAAGAGGGGGATATATGTAATTATCTCTATATTATAATTCGCTAGAAACTCTTATATTACACTAGATTGAAACATTTAAATGTTAAATAACTATTATATTTAAAGAAATAATTGGAAAAAAATACTAATAACTGAAATATTCATAACTTACATAGTTACATAGTACTAAATTGTTATTTAGGATAAAAAATAAATAAATTACTATTATTTAATATAAGAGTTAAGTGCCATTTTAGTCCTTGTGGTTTGACTATTTTTGCCATTTTAGTCCCTGTGGTTTGAATTTTGCCATTTTGGTTACTATGGTTTCATTTTATTGGCATTTTCATCCCTATAGTTTGATAAATTTTGCCATTTTAGTCCAAAATTTTAAATTTAATTGGACTAAAATGACAATAAAATGGAAACCATAGGGATGAAAATGACAATAAAATAAAACCATAGTGACCAAAATGGCAAAATTCAAACCACAGGGACTAAAATGACAAAAGTAGTCAAACCACAAGGACTAAAATGACACTTAACTCTTAATATAATTATTTAATAAGACAAAGAAGAGATATTATTTTTAATATGCGAGAGACGAGAAAATAAAGTAAAAGGTCACAAGAAATTAACACATGTTTAGTATTATAATAGGGAGTTAATTTCTATTTTGGTCCCTGTGGTTTTTAATTATTCTCAATTTTAGTACCAACATTTAGATAATTCCTATTTTGGTCCCTGTGGTTTTAATTATTCTCTATTTTAGTACCAAAATTTGTTTTTTATCCATTGTTGACCCCACCGTTTAGGGGTGTTCAAAATATCCGAAACTCGAAAAAATTCGAAATCCGAATCGTATCCAAAACCCGAAAAAACCGTATCCGAAATCTATTTCGAGTTTTTCGGGTCGGATAATATGATTTTAGATTCGGGTCGGGTTATTCACATGAACAAATTCGGGGTTTTCGGGTCGGATAATATATTTTGAATTTCGGGTCGGGTTTCGGATAGATCAAAAAAATTTTCCAACCCGATGAACACTCCTACCACCGTTTGGTACTAAAATAGAGAATAATTAAAAACCACATAGACCAAAATCGGAAAATATCTAAATTTTGGTACTAAAATAGAGAATAATTAAAACCACAGGGTCCAAAATAGAAATTATCTAAATGTTGGTACTAAAATAGAGAATAATTAAAAACCACATGGACCAAAATAGAAATTAACTCTATAATACGTTTATGCCCCATGTATTACACTAAGTTAAATTATAAAAAAAAAAGAGAATACTTAGGCAACAATGAAAACTTCGACAAAATAATATTATTTTTTTAATATATATTATAATTAAGATTATACTATTTCTTTCAACGCCATTTTTTCAAAGTTTTTTTTTAACATTTTATTTTAAAAATCTGATTTTTAACATTTTATTTTAAAAATCTGATTTTAAAATTTTATATTACTTTTGTTTTATAAAAAAATGTTTTCTAAACGTCGATATATTTTTAACAATCTTTATATTTTAAAAATGTATAATAAGTATATTTAATAAATAATATTATTATTTAATATAAAATGTATTAATAGGAAAGAAAAGCAAGAATTCAAGGTTAAGGTGCTTTAGGAACTTGTCATATTTTCTTAAAAATCTTGATTTATTTGAATAGGTAAATTTGGAATACAATTCATGAATGAGTTCATTAGTTTCTCCTCCTTTTGAGCAATTGATGTACCACAACTGAATCCAGTTATTTAAATTCGCTAGATTCTTATGCCTTGTTTGGGATTGCTTATTTAACTTGAAAATGACTTTTTGTCAAAAGTGTTTATTAATTTATGACTTTTTGCAATAAAGTTTATAAAAATGTGTTTGGATTAACTTTTTCAAAATTAATTTTCAAAATGACCAAAAAGAATTCATCTTTTTAATTGACATTTTTTAATGTTATTGGGTAAAGGGTAAATAGTGGGGTAGAAATGTAGAATTGTAATTTTATGTCAATAAGTCATAAGTCATTTTGAAAAGCTAGAATTTTTAGCTTTTGAAAAATAACTTATCACCCTTTTGCAAAAGTCATTTTCAAATGTCCTTTTAGGTTTGACAAATAACTTATTGACTTATTGGTTTTTTTGAAAAGCCATAAGTAATTTTTGATGAAATCCCAAACAAGGCCTTAATACGTACTTAAATGATTAATAAAAATGAATACTATTTTGAGTTCATGGTACTTTAGTTCATTTTGTTTTTCTCCCCTTTTTTTAATTTTTAATTTTTATCAAGATTATATTATATGAAATATAATGAATTATGATAAAAGTATAAATAAATATTTATGTAGACAATATATGTTCTTGTTATCATACCAAACACAATTTCTGTATTTGAAGCGGATGTAATCCAAATTAGGTCGAGGAGCCTTCCATGTGTTATTAAGCACAAGAAGAATTATAATTTATCATAATTGATTTATCGGTTATTCGGGGCATGTTTGAGATTACTCATTAAATTTAAAAGAATTTTTTGTCAAAAGTGTTTATTAATTTATAACCTTTTGAAATAAAGTTTTTAAAAATATGTTTGGATTAGTTTTGTGTATGAAAAGTTAATAAGTTGTTTGGATATGTAAGTTCCTACAAAATTAATAGATTATAACCACTAAAAGTTAAAAACCACTTCTAAAATACAAAAAGTAGCTTTTAAAAGTGACATTTTAACACCTCTTAAAAAGTTCAAACCAAAAGTTAGGGTTTGTACGGTTTGAGCGTCTCTTTGTTGGTCGCCTCGCATAGTATCCGCTCACCATCTTCCGCCATTGCAGCAACAACCAAGGGCTTCTTACCCAATCCCTTCTAGGTTAAGAAAATAAAACTGGCCAAAATGTGGGCAAATCTTACAAAAGCAAATATATACTATTCATAACTGGCGTTTTTTAATATATATATATATATATATATATAATATGTTAAAAAAGTTGATTTCAAATGTAATTCCAAACATACACTAAAATAACCATAATATGTTAAAAAAGTTGATTTCAAATGTAATTCCAAACATACACTAAAATAACCATCAGTTAATCTCGGTTATTAGTTAATTTGGTTTGGTAGTTGTCTAGTTATTGTCCGTAAATTTTATATATTTATATGGGATGTTCTTATGGAGTTAGTTATGGCCTTTTGATCCTCATATAATATTCAATTGCGTGAATGTTTTATTATATTCATTTAACGTGTGATACAAGAATGAATCATAATACACATTAACTTCGTCATCATCTCAAATAAAATAAAAAATAATGATAATAAAAAATACCGTTGGATAAAAATTAAAATAAAAACAAAGCAATAATTGACAGGGTATGATTCTTCACTGCATTATTTATACTATATCTAGCAAGTGATCATATTTTAGTTAGGAATCGACGTTCTAAAAGATTCTCCACCTTAAGGCTATGTGTTATGCTACGTGACCCAGGCGTGATGCCTCTAGGTCACGCCCTGGTCGCGCCCCACCCCCATTACACAGGAGCGTGAGGGTGATGTGAAAGGCCCCTACGTGAGGGTGGTCACGGGCGTGAGAAAGGAAAGAAAAAAAACCTTATAGCCGTTAGAAAAAAGAAAAAAAATAAATAAATAAAACAAAATAAAAATTATAGCCGATGGAAAAAAAAATTAAATTAAACCCTATATAAACTCATTCAACCCACATAAATTTCTTCCAAAATTCTCAAAAATTATTTAAACTCTCTCAAAAAATCTTCTAATCTTCAAAACTTTCTACACTATCATGAATCCAAACAACCCAAACAACCCATACTTTAACCCGTTTATGAATTGTTACCGACCTCAACTCGATCCAAACAATCCAAACAACCCAAACCCGTTTTTAACCTTCTCAAATTGGTACCCACAACAACCTTTTTTCAACCAAAACTCACCCGCCTTTGACAACGTATCTGAGAATCAACCGGAACCTGATGTTGACGCGGTTCCGGAAACACAACCTGACGCTCAACCAGTTACATCGCGTCGCAGGCACCGACGAAAGGAGGTGCCGGAAAAAACAACAAAACTAAGCATCACTCGGTGGTCGGAATCTGAGGAGGTGGCACTAGCCCGTGCCTACATTGACGTTTCTGAAGACCCGTTCGTTGGTAACAACCAAACGAGCTCGGAATTTTGGAAACGCGTGAGAGCCCGGTTTTTTCGGCAATGGGTCGTGACTCACACCGGACGAACGACATGATTTCCGGCAAATGGCGCGACTTACAACGTAAAGTCGCGAAATTTAACGGCGTATGGGTTCAACACCACAACAACCGTAAAAGTGGTGAGAATGACGAATCGGTCATGAACGAGGCGTTGATGACCTATGCTCGAGAAAAAGGGCCATTTACTCATATCGCGGCGTGACAAGTTATGAGAAAATCAACCAAATGGCACTCCGTCCCGAAGTTACAAACTTCGAAACGGATGAAGACGTCATCGTCCGGCAAGTACACGACCACTCAATCTGACTCAACCGGTCGATGTTTCGTTAACTTAAACGAGTCGGATGAGGAGGTCGAAATGGACATGCCCCCGCCAACCTCTCCTCAACGTCCGCCCGGTCGAAACAACAAGGGTAAACGATCACAAGCCTCGTCTTCAACCGATTATAAAGAAACGTTGGATACAATCTCCGAGTCGTTACAAAAATTTGTCGACTTACAGGAGCAAAAACAATACAACAATGATATGAAATTGTTGTGGACTCCAACCGATCACTTAACCGGTCGCGCTCGTGAAATGGCCGAGAAGACGAAGGAGCGGATAATGAAAAAATATAATATGGATTAATTTTTTTATAGTCTTTTTTTATTATGTAATTTTTTTAGTTTTATTTTGTAATTTTATGTTTTTTTAATTATATTATCTCTTTTTTGAATTTTATTTTCAATTAAAAATAATAAAAATCAAATAATAGAATATTGAATAAAGGTGGTGATGACGTGGAGTGATGAAGGTGTGATGGATAACATAAGAAAAGATGATGTGGAGTGATGAGGGGGTGATGGTGTTGGTTGATTATGTGGCGCCTACGTGGAGTGAGGGGGGCTTGATGATAACACATAGCCTAATAAAATTCAGACACAATCTTGAGAGTATAAGCTAGTCAACGTATATAGTAGGTTAGTATCCCGTATATTATACGAAATTAATAATATTTTATTAACAGTCAGATTGGTATGTTAAACATGGTTATTAAACATATTTCAATGTCACATTGTGATATTTCATGATATTGGGATAATCAATAACAAGGATTAATCATTCCTAAGCCATTAATCTATCTAGGAACTGTTTCATCATCATAATCAACAACATCAACTATTTGGTTAATCTGAGATTATCCCGATTAATCAAGTGTGTCATCAGCCTAGTATTAGGAACCTGAATCAGTATAGGTTCCTACATTATCATACATCGTATGATATGACATTAAAATAAACACTTAAAAATCTAATATCGGTTTGATGACTATCAAGGCAATGTCTTTGACATTGGACGTTCAGAAAGATTTAATGAGTAAGTTAAAACATAAATAACTCATTAAGCATAAATAAATGCAGAATCACTCTATTACTAGCAGTTGTGTGACTTTCTGCTATTTGTGAGTTATCAGGTGAGTTTCGTACAACCTCTTTTCTTTTTATTGTTTTATAAACATCGGGGTAACTATGTAAATCCTTTTATGAACATATGATATGATTCACTGTTATCTGTGTGATTTCATGTGATTGTTGAGAAGTTGTGGATTTCATGGGATTTTGCCTTTAGAACAAGAACACTTTCACAGAATTTGAAAGTCTTCATTCTTGAACTGTATCTAGTGAACCCATGTGGGGCCGAACAGAAAACAATGTTAGTACTATCGGCTGACAACCCATTTGCCGGGAGCTTGCAACTCCCCTTGGTGTAAATGTTTGTTATCTGTTTCCAGAACTTCTTAATGTAATGATAGACATTAAGACAATGAGGCACTAAGATATGTACCGACGGGTAGTATCTTTATAGAACAAGAACAAGAACGTCCGAAAGGAACTAGATACGGGTCCCATGGTTATCTTGAACTGAACATTTTGAGAACTTGTATTACATATCATATCATATTGTTGAACTTAAACTGTATGAACTCACCAGCTTTTAGGGGTGATTATCGGTCCAGGACCGGACCGGACCGGACCGAACCAGACCGGAACCGAACCCGTTTTAACATAAATTTGGAAACCGAGAACCGGACCGATTATTAGAAACCGGTTCCGGGTAATACGGGTTTCACGGTTCGGTTTTCGTGGGTTTCGAGTGTTTGGACCTGTTTAATGTAAAAGCAATCAGTTAAAACATAACATAAAAAACCTGTAAAAAAATAGAGAAATGGTTCGTGTACTTGGTGCTAATGTTTTGGAACGTGAATATGACATAATTCTATACATGATAATATCACAAACATTTAAAAATGTCTTTAAATATTCAAGTTGGTGGTTGCTCATGATGAATTGAATTGAAAAATGAAAATCACATTTGAAAACTTAAAGTTGGATAGTCACACTGTGTCGAGCAAGTTGCCTATTAGAATCATGAAATCTCAATTCTCAATTAGAAACTAGCTTGTATAGGTAGGCATTTTTAATTTTTCTAAAAAAACTAGGTTAAAAAACCGGTCCGGGTTTCATGGGTAACCCGCGGGTTAGAACCCGGAACCGGACCGAAACCGATTAAGCACCACAAACATACCCGAAACCCGAACCTTCTTTTATAAACGGGTACCTGAACCTGTTTTCACGGTTCGGGTCTTCGGTTCTCGCGGTCCGGACCGTTTCTTGCACACCCCTACCAGCTTTGTGCTGATGTTTTTAAACCTAAAACTTTTGCAGGAAGACAGTGACCATCGAGTGAGGATGCACTTCATACACTGTAATTAAATAAGATAGTTGTGTAATAAACTGAGTTTGAACAATGGAATGTTGAATGTAATTACGAAACCCTTTGCAATGTATTTATTCTAAGTTAATCTGTGTGCTGTGATATCGGTTCAAGTAAGTCACACCTCATCTCTGAGACATCACCACTATGCTTCCGCAACCTTCTCACGGTAACGTATGACATCATCTCAGGTGACGAGAGGTGTGGGTGTGACAACTGTGTCTTTTATTTTAATTTCTGTTAATAAAAGTACTGTTTACACACATGTATTTACACATAGATACTGTTTAAAGTACACATACAGTACGGACTTGCCGGAGTGCATATGTTTTGAAAACCGGACGGGGCCGGCCGGTCAGACCGGTTGAACTGGTGGGTGAACCGGTCCGGTTATAGGTTTTGGGCCGTTTTTGGATGAACCGGCTGGTCGGACCACAAACTGGTCGGACCAGAAAACCGGTGGTTTACGTCCAGTCCGGTTCTGAAAACATTTTGCAGAATAGACACATGATACCTCGAAAAATTGTCAAAAGCGACACTACTTTTCAACAAAAATTAGTCTTAAAAAATTTTATTTGATTTTTTAACGGAAAAAAATTAATAAATTTTAAAAAAGTTTGTTGCATAAATGATTACTATGGTTTGTATAAAATGTAAATATGGTTCACAAGGCCGGCTCCACTTTAAGAATCTAGACGCAGGGCCTTAGGTCTCTAAATTTTTGTGGTTTCATCCATTCGGGTTATGTTTGGTTTATCATTCCAGTTATTTATTTTGTTCTTTTGAATATGCAACATTAGAAAGTTCACTCATATTCTCAAAAAAGAAACTTTGTTTAAGGTTATCTCTTCTAAAATAAGTATATATTCTATGTTTTTGTTTGCCTTTAGTTCAATGTTTTCATAACCGGACTGGACGTCGAACCGGATTTAAGAACCAGATGATTTTATATACATTTTATAAATATATATATAAAAAATAAAAAAATCAAAAAAATCAAAAAAATTTAAAAAATCAAAAAAATATTAAAAAAATGGTCCAACCCCCGGTCCGAGCACCAGTTCGCCGGTTTCGGCCGGCCGGTTCACCTAAAAACGGCCCAGTTGCCTTAACCAGACCAGTCCGACCACCGGTTCTCGGTTCAACCGGTCCGACTGGCCTGTCAAGTCCGGTTTTCAAAACATTGCTGTAGTTGATGTTAGATTAAATCTTTTATTATATTATAATAATATACATTTACAACTTACATCTACAGCTGTAAATCTTAATTGATGGGGTTTTACTTTTTGTTTAATTCTTTTTTATTTTGATGTTGTAAATCTTAACTGATGTGGTTTTACTTTTTGTTTTTAATACATTTTAATATTCTTTTTTTTTCCGGATGATATCTATTAAAGGAGGAGTTTTATGCTTTCTTTGGTGTTGATAAATATACAAAAACATTAATTACATCAAGTAATAATCTATTATTTTTTTATAAAAAAACAAATTTCATCTCATATTACCCTTTTTCTTTTATTATTTAGTTTAACACTAATGTTTTTTTTTTCGTTTTTTTATTATTTCTTGAAGTTGCTTGTTCTTTTCTTTAATTATTCTTTTATAGTTAGTTTAATCTTTTATTGTTTAACAATTTTTTTACTTCGAACTAATATACCGTCGCGATGTGCTTTTTATCTACATTTAAATTTATAAACTAGGCCACCGTAACCATGTTTTTAATTAACACTGCGTTTTTCAAAATTACCATTATGTCTGTGATTTGATTTAAGTTATTTTTATTCCACTAGGTTGCGGTTTTTCACATTTTATTTTATGGTTTTACATTTCATATATATTCGTTTTTTCGCTTTTAATGGTCATTTTTGCAGCGATGAACATTTATATTTGAACCTTATTAAAAATCGATACAATTGCCGCCGCGAAGCGTGGGTTTAACCCTCGTTAGTGGTACAAATGAAAGATTTAGACAATTTTTCTAGTAGTAATAGGGTAATCAAACTGATTAACAAATATGATAGAGTTATAAATATTATCACTAAGTATTATACTTTATATATTCTTTGTTTATATTATTTATGATTATCATTCATTTGTTAGCTGTAATATGAGTAAACTTATGTAAATATAGATTATAGACAAATTAACATATTTTTATGTTTTTTATATTTTGGGAACTGTAATTTTTTATTGCTGAGAAAACATTATTTATAAAAAGTACCTCAATTTTTGTATTTGTCTTGGTCCTTCAAAAAACTTGAACTCACGCCCTAATGATTCTTAAGATTAATAAATTGCAAACTTAATCTAAATATTTTGAAAATATTTCTTAAATGGTCTTTGTGGTTTATTTAATTTGAATGTTTGGTTTTAGAGAGTTGTATTTCTATTATTTAACACTAAGTTATAAATATTTAACAAATATATCACATATAAATGCTTATGCTCTGTAACGGATTAGATGAATGAATGAAAGAATGAATGAATGAGATTTACAAGAAAATAGAGTAGACAATGGAAAGAGATGAAACATTATAATGTAGGTGGTGAGTCATGTTTTATTAAAATAATAATAAAATATAATAATGATACTCTCATTATATTTGAGAAACAATTTAATACAATACCATGTATCGTAAATGAATGATAATAGAAATATAAAATCCAGTTCACATATAGAGTATTATATATAATTTAAACCGATTTCTGCAACAAATTTTTTATGATTTTTTTTGTAATACTCTTGACTGTCTTCCACTTATTATTCACTGCAACATGGATTAAACGTATTGATAATTGTGGTTGAGACACATATTCAATACGATTCCCTTAAAATGGATTCCACGCCTCTTCTCAAGACGAAAACGCCTATCTCTCAGGGTATAACAACCAAAACAATTTGTGTAAGTCAAGAATGTCCACACACCCAAGGTATCACCGAATTCCTAATATGTTTAGAATCGATAGAAAATATATAAGGTATGAAATGGTAGATGAACTAGAGAGAACATATCTCTCATCTTACACAACTTGATCTTCAACAAATTCACCAAAAAATGAACATACATGTTTATTACTTACTAGATTATTACCACGTGTATTACACGTGTTTAATATTAAATATTTAGTAATAAAAATTTAGAAAATTATAAAACAATATTTTAAGATATAATAATTAATTTACATACAAATGAATACTTCAAGTAATAAAACATCAATAAGTTTTTTTTAATAATTATACAAATGATATGTGATATTTTTGATTTGTAACAATTATTATCTTTAAACTAATAAAGCTTCGGTTTGTTAGGTATCAAAAACTAACTTTTATAAATCAAGAAAGTAAAAAATATAATTTATGTAATTAGTTACTTTTAACGACTCAATTTAAATATAACGTTAAATATAAGGACCAAAAGTGTAACTTTTTTTATCGTTTTTTTACTTTGGTTTTTAAAATAAATTTAAAAAAAGTCATTGTTTTTATAAAACTCTTATTGTTTAAAACATCAGTTTATAGTTTATTTTATTTTTTATAAAAAAAATTGTTTTTAAAGAAAACTTTTTTAGTTAACTTTGATTTTCTAGAAATAAAATATTTTTATTTTTTAAAAAAACTTAAAACATTAATAATATTATTAGTTATTCATATTATAGTTTTTAATTCACGGTAGAAAGAGATTTCCCTAATGACAAAGCTTTTAACGCCGCCCCATATCCTTTCCTTTTCCAATATTTTTATGAATACGCTTTTTTGATATCGAATTACGTTTTTTTGGAACTGTCATTTAAAAGTTACTCATTGTTATAGTTGGATGTGAGAGACATCTATTGTTCAAAACGAATTCTTATTTCTTATTCATTATCTATTTTTATCTAAATAAGATTCGCTTCATAAAAAAGAAATATAGAAAATATAGATATGTCAAAGATCCGTGAAAATTGGATCAAAAATGACTCGAAATAACAACCAAAATTTTTTGATTCCATACACTATTTGTAAAACCAAAATTTTTTGGTTTGGAACTTTTAGTTCTCGTTGTTTATCTCTCAAAGTTATATCTTTAGAATCCGTTAAATCAAACTTAATAAAATAAATAAAGAACCTAAAAGGCCTTTATTTTCCTCATTCTATACTTTATTTACATGTAATAAAATACCTCAAAGGATTGTAAACTTTTGCCTAATAAATTGAGAATATAATTATTTAATATGAGAGAATTAAATGAATTTGATTAAAAATTAACATGTGACAAAAGTAGTGTAAAAACATGACAAGTGACAAAATACATCTTTGTTTATTAGTATGGTAATATAAGATACTAAACAATTGAAACTTATTCATTTACTTTTACCAATAAAACATCATCTTTAATATATACTTATGACTCTAATTTAAAAGTCATAAACACAATATTAGATAAAAATTTATTGAAGTAATAAAATTTATTTAAGAATTAACTTTAAAAGCCGTAATCAAGTTTCATATTTCACCTTTCAACGTTCCAACTTGAAGATTAAAATCCCATTCATAACTTTAGCAAAAAACTTATTTTTACTATTATCTTATTTGGTTACTATATTAAAATGAAATAAATTATTACTTCATGTTGTTTGCCAGGTAAAAAAGACAAATGAATGGAACACGATTCAAGGGTCGATTGTGGTTTAAACATGGATTGAGTTATAGTTCGAGTCATGGGTTAAGGTATGGCCCACAAGATGGGTTAGGTTATGGGTTGGATCGTAAATCTGGTCATGAGTAAATTGGTGGTTTAGATCATTGCTGGATGATGAGCAATGTCATAATTTGGACCATGGGTTGGGTCACGATTCAAAATACGATTTCACGACATGAGTCAAGTCATTTCATTCCTGAGAATGATCGAAAAATTATTAGAAGAAATGAAATCATATCTATTACTTGATAGTATGCTAATTACAAAAAATATCTCTTTTATACTAGCGACTCATTTTATTTTAACTTTCTTAATGTATATCAAACATGGACTCTCATATTCATATCTATATTGTTAAACAGGAAATCATATGAATCTAACTCCTCTACTTCTTTCTTCTTCTTTTCTTTTCTTTTTTTTCTTTTCTTTCTTTTTTTTTTTTTTTTTTTAAATTTATCTTCAATTTGGACTTAATGCAATTGTTTTTTTTTTCCTTTTTCTTTTTCTTTTATCATATTGTTCCTCTTGTGTATGCCAGGCAAATCTCCATACGTATGTAGTTTGGAGACTAAGGTGCCAAGGTGGCCGGTCTTTGTTTTGTATGTTGGTGTGTCGTTCTCTTCGGTGTTTATTTGTTTCTACATTGGTTGCTATACCATAGCTATAGTGCTTTAATATATGCTTGTTAAAAAAAAACACCAACTCACCTTTTTCATTTTTGTTTCATTTATTGACTTTTATATATTTGGACAGCTATTATATACGGACTTAATGAGACCCTCGTGCAAATGTGATATTTCAACTTAAGTCATTTATTATTTGACAATATAAATATACAACAACAACCTTACCCAATATATTCCCACTTTTCAGTAGGGTCTGGGGGGGAAGGATAGATACAAACCTTACCCCTATCCCAATTGGGATAGAGAGGCTGCTCCGAAAGAGTCCCCGGCTCAAAGTTATCGTTTGAAGTTGATCATCCAATGATTTGAACGTTATTTACACAAAATAATTAAAATAACGTTAAAATTAGTGCAATTTTACTTTTGCCCTTAACGACATTTGATAATATAAATATGAATATTTAATTATTTGTATTCAATATATTTTTAATTAACTATTTATAATTAACTATTTAATTACTATATATATTAAAAAGTATGAAAGGAATAGTAACAAGGGTAATTTAGGTATTTTGATGTTCATATAACTATAATAATATATATATATATAATTAATATAAATGAAAAAAAAAGTAGTAATAATATTATTATATAGTAAGTAGTCCTACTTTTTATTTTATTATAATATATATATATATATATATATATATCTATATTCAAGATCATATATATATATATATATATATTATTTAAGTGTCCGATCCATGTAATGGCGTTTTGAAAATTTAGACTTGAACCATCAGAAGTTTTTAACTTTGAAAATTAGTAAACATATATAAGGTTATTAAATTTGAGAGATTTGTTTAAAGATTTAAGTTTTTTTAATTCAAACGATTCGTTGCTGGTAAGAAGGATTTTGTAAGTAATTGTTATTTTTAAAACATATTTGTGAAGATTTTGTATGATTTAATGTTTTTATGAAAAAATTGTATAAAAATTGTGATAAAAGATTTGATTTTACTATGTAACTTATGTTTCTGCAATTGATATATAATACTCGTTCTCGGGAGTATACCGTGATAACCCGCCGTAATGCGCGGGGAGAATATATCTATATATATTAAAACTCATGAAAAGAATAGTGTAATTTATAAAGTTTTGGAATTTGACACAATAGAATTATTTGGATTTTTAAGTTTTGTCAAAAATGAAATAATCAAATAGGAATAGGTATGGAACATCTTGCATTATGGCACGGTATGAAATAAGAGGCCACGTATGAATTAACAAATAGGTATGGTATGGAACATATGCTATCATGGCGTTGTACGTAGGAAGAAAATACCATCATCAACTTCGTTTTTATTTGATTCTTCTAGCTTTGGAGATAGAAAGAAAATAAAAACCTAATTTTGTTATCTGCTATTGGAAACATGATTTCATTTTTATTACATAATTTACTTTAATTTATTGAAACATGTTTGATGACCACTTGATTATTTCAACTTCTTTGAAATGCAGACTGTCAATGATGTGATTATGAAAGGAAATGACTTTACAAAAACCGAAGAAGATTTTCAACAAGAAATACTAAAAGTATCACAAATGTTTTTGAAATTGTCAACTGATTTGTCGATAAACTCCTTTCTCAGTACTCTTTTGGACGATATAGCTACTATTTTATTTTCGTATGAAAATATCATTTGTTTTTTAGCAGTCTAGCGCGCCGCAACGCGCGCGAGATTAACACTAGTTAACTATTAATTTGCTGAAGCAAGGTCTGGGGTTTACCTAGTTGTGGGGTTCCTCCTGGGGTGGGCTCGGGCATACGCCCCAGAGCGTCTAATCCGAGGGGACGGTTGAAATCCCGTCTTGGGTGTCGTTGTACCAAGCCGTTCAAAAAAAAACTAAAGAAATGGTAAATTATCACAAATATTTGAGTTAGGTTTGTAATTTTTTAATATTAGAGATGAAACTTGTAATATAACCAAATCATAAAAACCATTTATGCAATATTACAAATGTTAAAACTAAGTTTATAATTTTTCAATTTTGAATACCAAACCTTTAATTTGATGAACCAAGATGACCATTTAAGCAATCATCTCATAAATGTTCAAACTACGTGTTGCAAATTTTCAGTTTTGAAAACCAAACTTGTGATTTGATTAAACTAAAGAGATTATTTTTGCAATTGATTCATTTTAAAATAAAAATAGGAATTCTAAATTATCTCGGCTAATATTTCGAATTGCTTGTGCAGAGGAAGCCGAGATATTTTTATAGAGGATGTTTGCGAGATCGAAACATTAATTAACGGTTTACACCCTAAAGTTTTCTGCTCAATGATGTTTTTCAATAAGAGTGCATGTGTTGTTATTAAGCCTTCCTTATCGACTACATCTTCTTACTCATAATCTTATTAGTTGAAAATAAAAAACGTTCTGAAATGATTTATTCACTTATTAAGAGTTGATTAATGTCATTTAAATCACTCATTTAGGAAATAAGTTTTCTATGTATATTTACTTAAAAAAATAAAAAAAAATGATATATTCTCTTATTAATTAAAAGTTGAAAAATCAATCTTTACTGTGATAAAGTTGACTATCATTTTGTGTATTTTCTCTCTAAATATATAATTGGTAGTTTTGGACAAAATCAAATATTTAAAATTATATACAAAACCTAAAGATTGACTTTGGATTTTTTAATTTAATGTATTCTTGTCCTCTCACTTCATATAAATAGCATGCATGCATGTTGCACTCAAATTACACATCCTCTATTCGTAGGCAATATATACAATGATGATACGTAAGCTCCGTCTATTGTTTCGTGTCCTCATAATTGCAATTTTGATGCAATTTGGAACCGTTATTGTGGTTGTTGGTAAACCACAAGTCCCGTGCAATTTTATATTTGGTGACTCTTTTGTCGATCCTGGCAACAATAATCTACTTCTGACACTAGCAAAAGCCAATTACGCACCTTATGGGATTGACTTCCCACAAGGTGTCACCGGCAGAGCCACCAATGGTTTTACAATTGCAGATTTTATCGGTCTGTCACTCACTCACTGCTCTCTTTGCTTGATAATCAAGATTGTTAGATTATATCATGTCTTATTCTAGAATTAATGTTAATTGTTGCGAGATTCTTAAGAACAAATACTATATCAATACGGTTGACGAGATAATAGAATGATCCTTCTGTGTGAAAATAAATATTTTTCAAATATATTGATTTTATTTATTTTGTTTCGTATGATCAGCATATTAAACAAAAAATCTATTATCAAAATCTTTAAGCAAGTTACTTTATGCTATAAATTAAAACATGCATTAATTTTTATAAAGCATGCTGGAATACACACACACTTGGACATTATTGCGTCAAAGAAAAGGATGATTATCTACCTTCTGTAATAAAAAAGTATTTTAAGAGACATATATTTCATAACAACTAGAGTGAAATCTGGAGTTTTTATCCCACTTTTCTCTCCTAAAAATAATTTTAGTCATTGAATTATATAATTAAATATTCAAAACATATAAATCTTTCTTATTCTAATATTTTACTAATTTATTGAAATTGAAGACTACAAGAATATATCAATTATATCTTTATCTTAAATATAATTGTATGATTATCAAATTCTTATTCTTACTTGATATTAAAGAATTTTATTTTTTTAATCAATTAAACCGTGTAATAAATGGGTTTTTAAGCTAGTATATATATATATATTTATCTATTCTAATAAATAAAGGTTTTTAGGAACACTTTTCATATTCATAAGGAAACCTCAATTTTTTTCCCTCCCCTATCTACTATTAAATACATGTTTTGAACTAAGAAAAAAAATTAATACATTAAAAATATATTAATATCAAAAATCACACTTTAAAAAAAATTATTAAAAAATATTCAATTTTCAAAAAGAAAATTAAAACAAAAAATATAAAGAAACAAAATTTGAAAAAATTATACTGTGTAAAAAAATAATATAATTATTTTATAATAAAAAAATCGTCTTATATTATATAAATTTATATTGATAATTATTTATTATATTTTTTTATTCATCTCGTGTAATACACGGGGTACTAACCTACTAATATATATAGTGACACCAACAAAATTTGTTGCTTAATATTTCAGCTCGGTTACTTGGTTTTGTTAATTTCATTCCACCGTATGCTACCGCAACTAACGCACAGATCGCCAGAGGTGTAAACTACGGTAGTGCTGGTTCTGGCATTCAAGACCAAACAGGAAGTAATCTGGTATGCATCACTTCCGATCAATTGAAACTCGCATTATTTTTTTTTTAGTTTATAATTGTATGTGTATGTGAGTGTCTATAAGAATGATCAAATAAAAAGTAGTTTTAGAACGGATTTTAAACTATTAATCTAAACAAATAAAGGTTTAGCATCAAGAAGTCATCACTTTAATTGTATTTTTAAACTTATGTGAATTACAACTAGAGAAGCAATAAATGAATAACCAACATCTTTTGAATTTTTGTGCCTACATCAAGTTTCACTATTGTCTCAATGGTACTCCTAGATTCTTACAAATAGGAGGTATTGGGTTCAAATCCTTCCCGTAACGAAATAGGGGTGAGTCAGAGGGTTTTCCTAGTTGGTGTTTCCTCCTGGGGTGGTTGTGGTGGCTTATGGGAGGTCTAGGTAACTAGACCTTGGTGATATGGCCTGGAAACAGTGGGTTCACACGATTGAGACCTTCGCCGTTCAAAAAAAAGTTTCACTATTTTTTTAATAGTTGTATAACTTTCAAACGTTTAATTATTTCTTGAAAAAATATTTTAATTTGAGTATAGTATTGATATATTTTTTTCACGTGGTCTGCAATTTTACACTTAGCCCGTAATTATTTAGTTGATCCTTGATTATTCGTTTGAAATAATAGTCCGTGATTTTATATAATGTGATTGGCCCTTGATTATCAAGTTGATCCTTGATAATACTTGTTAAATGATGGTCTATAATTTAATATAACACGATACGTGATTTTATATGAACCATTATACCCTTACACGTGACAGGCTGTAGTGACTCACTACACTTCTCATAGTTTTTCTACTTTGCGTTAATTTCCCCATATACATACATATATACATACGTACATACATTCACACACATACAAACACACACATGCACATACATACATATGTGTTTATTCAATTCATCTAAATTTAGCTACGTTGTTAAGATTATAATTCTAACTAACGTTTATTCTATTTCATCTTATTTTATTTTTATTCTAGGGTATGGTACTCAGCTTGAGAAATCAACTAATTAGACACGCAGCAATAGTTGCACGGCTTACACTCTTGCAACGCAACATAACATTTACAAAGCAATACTTAAAACAGTGCGTTTACGTAGTAGACAGTGGAACCAACGATTACTTCGCCTACTTCACGCCCGGCATTAACAGCACATACACCCCTGATCAATTTGCAGCATACCTCATTAATCAATACTCTAATCGACTAAAGGTAGTATTCGTTATGTTCTCTATCCGTTCGTGAGCCAGCCCGAGTTATTACAACTCTATTTTCGTTTCGTTTTGTTTTGTATCTATGATTTCTAGCATTTTGTCGACTAATTTATTCATATGACAGTTTCTCTACCAATTGGGAGCTAGGAAAATTGCGGTATTTGGTTTGGGTCTTATAGGGTGCTCCCCCGCCGAGATAACCTTACTCGGCACCAACGGAGCACCTTGTGTCGAGCCACTTAACAATGCGGTCAAGCTATTTAACGACAGACTTAAGCCTCTAGTTGACACTCTCAACAGCGAATTAAATAATGCAAGATTCACTTTCATCAACATTTCAAACTTTTATGCAGCTCCAGATGGTAAATAAATGTAGCAAATTCAAGTTTTTTATGTTTCTTTACTACATTCATGAATTATTTTCATAGTTCCTTATATAATTAATTTTTTATTTTTTATGGTTTGCAGTATCAGGATTATCAAAGGTTCCTTGTTGTACATTATTACCAAATGGACTTTGTGTTCCAAATTCGACCCCATGCCCTAACAGGAATTTGACTTTTTATTATGACGGTTTTCATCCAACAGAAATTGTAAACAGATTTCATGCATCAAGATCTTACAATGCGGCATCTCCCATGGACGCATCTCCATATGATATTAGTCATTTGGCTCAACTTAATTAAGGCATGGAGAGATTGCATGATATCATATCGTGTTATGATTCTTCCTTCATATGGAAGATAAATAAGAAATAATGTGACAACTTCAATAAATCTTGTGTGTTTTAAATAAGAAATAACGTGACAAAACTTCAATAAAATCTTGTGTGTTATAAATAAGAAATAATGTGACAACTCCAATAAAATCTTGTGTGTTTTAATTAGTTTGCATCATTTTACAGCACACCCGTAACCATATTAATAATCTGGCAACCAACTTTTATGGATTAATGTTAGCTAGAAATTATATATGCCTATACGGGTATGCTTGAGATAAAGATGAAGGGGGTTGAATGGTAATTAACATGAAATTAAGCACATCACAAATGTGGTCTAATTAAACTATATAATAATATGCAACAAATGATCTAGAAAACAAGTAAATTGAATATTAATATATTAGTATATTTAGAATGTATTGACTTGTGCATAATCATAGGAAATCGGTTACCAATATGTGAGCGTAATTTTATGCTGTAATCCCTATATATTGTAAAGATCTAAGGAGTGGAATGGCAAGTAATTGATTTACCAATTATCATGGTATCACAGCTCCACTAAAAATATTCGATCCTGCCCTTTCTCCCTTCTTTCTTGCGCCGGTAAATCTTCAATTTTCTGTCTCATCTTTGTTCAATTTTTTTTTTCAATCCATTTCTGCACATATGGATCCCAAACTTCACCCCGCGATAACCGTTTCAAACATCAAGAATTTCATACCCATAACCCTTGAAGTCAAAACCAGCCAATACGCATCTTGGGCTGAATTATTCAAGATCCATTGCCGCGCATTTGAAGTCCTCGATCATTTGTCTCCTCGCAAAAACAATCTTGTCGCTGCTGCTGCTTCAAAGGATGCCGACAAAGGCCAAACGACTCCTTCTTCTGAAGATGTTTGGAATCGTCTCGATGCCATAGTCCTTCAATGGATTTATGGCACCATTTCGAACGATCTCCTCAGTACCATTATCCGTCCCGACTCAACCGCTTGCTATGCGTGGACGGCCTTGAAAAGCATTTTTTATGACAACCAAGCTACACGGGCTGTGTTGCTTCAAAAGAAGTTTGCTAATGCCAAACTTAATTCTTTTCCATCAGTGGCTGCTTATTGCCAAGAAGTAAAAATGCTTTCCGATCAACTTGCTAACGTTGGTTCTCCGATTACCGAAAACACCCTTGTCATTCAACTACTCTCGGGATTAAATGAAGCGTATGGTGGCGTCGGTGCCATCATTGCAAACACTAAACCCATTCCGACTTTTTACGAGGCCCAATCCCAACTCATACTTGAAGAAACCACCAAGGCAAACCGTGTTGCAAATGAAACCGCACTTCACACCACACACACCCAAAACCAAAGTAATACCACCCCCTCCCCATCCAAATTCATCCCGTGGCCGAGGCCGTGGCAGAAGCCGTGGCCGAAGTCGTGGTCGAAACACTTCATTCACAAACCAACAGTACCCACAATGGCATTCTGGACATTGGCCTAGCCCCCCCATTACAACCCCACAACCCCACATACCCGCTCCCCTTCTTGGCCAACCCCAACTCCTTATTTTTGGGCTGTACCACCTTGCCCGTACCCTTCAATCCCTCCTTCTCGGCCAAATACAAGCATCACACAACAAGGTATTTTAGGCCCTCGCCCACAGCAAACCTATGTCGCTTCAGAATCGGGTTACACACCAACATAATTGGATCAAGCATTCAACACTTTTTCGCTTCATTCTCCGAATCAAACTTTGAATATGGACACCGGTGCTACAGGTATAATGATAAACAATTCTAGTAATCTCTCTTCCGGTTTTAATAAGGTTTATAATCGAAACATTATCGTCGGTGATGGCAAAACAATTCCAGTCTATGCCATCGGAAACCATACCCTTCCACACCCTTTTCCAAATTTCAAACTAAACAATATTCTTTACTCACCAAATCTTGCTAAAAACTTAATTTCGGTACGTCACTTCACCACCGACAACAATGTTTCCATCGAATTTGACCCATTTGGTTTTGATATGAAGGACCTCCATACACGGAAGCCAATCCTCAGAAGTGATAGCACGGGTGACTTATATCCTCTTAGTCTTCCCTCAAGAAACCAAGCTCAAGCATCCCCTGCATCCAACACTTCATTTCTAGCAGTGTCCCAGGATACTTGGCATCGCTGACTTGGCCACCCTGCAATTAATATTTTACATTGTTTAAAACATTGTTTGCATTCTATTTCCAATAATGTCAAAACTTCAAACATTTGTGAACCTTGTGTCTTTGGTAAACAAATTAGATTTCCATTTTATGAGTCAAATAATTATACTTATTTGCCTTTTGACATTATCCATAGTGACCTATGAACATCCCCGGTTCTCTCATCTAACGGTTTTCGCTATTACATTCTTTTTCTAGATGACAAAACAAATTTCTTATGGACCTATGCTTTAACCTCTAAATCCTAAGTCTTTAATAAATTTCTTGAATTCCACAAATTAATTTCTACACAATTTCACATTCCTATAAAATCGTTTCAATGTGACAATGGACGTGAATACAATAACACCTCTTTCCACAACTTTTGTAAAACAAATGATATGGAGTTCCGATTTTCTTGTCCTTACACATCTTCCCAAAATGGCAAAGCGGAACGCAAAATACGGTCCGTTAATAATATCATGCGAACTATTTTAGCGCAATCTTCGGTCCCGCATAATTTCTGGCATCATGCTCTTGAACATGCCACTTACTTACTTAACATATTGCCAACCAAAGTTCTAAATAACTCCACACCCACTTTTTGTCTTTACAATAGACACCCAACCTACAACCATTTGCGCACATTTTGTTGTCTTTGCTACCCTTTACTACCTTCAAATACAATCCACAAATTAGCAGACCGATCCAAACCATGTGTTTTTCTTGGCTATCCTTCAAATCATAGAGGTTATAAATGTTACAACATCCATACCAATCAAATTACAATATCTAGAGATGTTGTCTTTGATGAGAACATCTTTCCTTTTGCAACCATATCACCATCCCAAGCCTCGTATGACTTCCTTACTTCTAACCCACATCCTCTTTTTTAGTCTTTCATGAACCCAAATTCCACTCCTACACCCTCATCTCACACTTCTGTTCCAAATTCTCCCACTATTTCCCCCCATCCTCCATCTACAGAAGCTACGAACCATACCTCCCCACAATCCTCCATGACCCATAACTCTCCTAATTCCATGTTATCACCATCTAATGCCCACCCCTACCCCCCAACAAACTACACACAATACCACCCCACCTGTCCCTCAACAACCTGTTGCCCCCGATCCATCCAACACAACACGAACCATGCATATAAGGTCCATGTCCGGCATTTCTAAACCAAAACAACTTTTGAACCTTCACACAAACACTACCACCACCATATCTCCTCTCCCTAAAAGCCCAACCGAAGCTTTATCCAACCCGGACTAGAAAAATGCCATGACAGACGAGTTTCGGGCTCTTATTAATAACAGGACCTGGGAACTAGTACCAAAACAGCCTGGTATGAATATTGTTCGAAGTATGTGGGTTTTTAGGCACAAAAAGAAAGCAGACGGGTCACTTGAGAGGTACAAAGCTCGACTTGTTAGTGATGGTCGCTCCCAACAAATAGGTGTGGATTGTGGAGAAACTTTTAGCCCGGTTGTAAAACCGGCAAATATTTGAACGGTTCTCTCTCTTGCACTTTCCAACTCGTGGCCGGTTCATCAATTAGATGTTAAAAATGCGTTTTTGCATGGGAAGCTAAATGAAACTGTTATTATGCATCAACCAATGGGGTTTCGTGATCAACAACACCTGAACCATGTTTGTTTACTTAAAAAGTCCTTATACGGGCTTAAACAAGCACCGCGAGCGTGGTACCAACGCTTCCCAGATTACGTCTCTAAAATGGGTTTCAACATATCCTGTTGGGTTAATCTTGACGGGTCAATGGGTGTTGGTTTATTAGAATGGGTCAAATAGTTTTTACTTTCAGTATTTTGTTTAAATTAGTCACATGTTTGTTTGATTACTAAGTCATAGATAGTGGGTCTAGATCATGGTCATGTTTATTTGTTTGTGGGCTTGATTTCCTGCATTTTAGGAGGTTATTTACATGGGTTTAAGGCTTTAAATTGGTTGTTTCTTTATTTCTGTAAGTGGGGATTATCAAATCAAAAGTGTCGATCAGTATTTTGATCAAAATCATATTGCTATTTATTGTGAAAGTGTCTTTGATTTCCTACAATTGGTATCAGAGCCTAGGGCTTGAGTGAAGAAAGAGTGGTTGTTTTGAGAGTCGTTCTAGGAGAAACAGAGCAGCCCTTGGCTGCAGGATGAGGAAGAAACAGTTTTGCAGATCGGCTTGGTGATTGGAAGCAAGTAATTTGAATGTGAAAGAGAGAAACTAAAGTAATTTGGAAAGGGACCGAACACCGGTTCATTTGCTTCAGAGTAAAAAGTGACGGTGACTGAAGATTTGGAATCGCAAGTAAGTTCCGATGAAATAAAAAAAATCGAACAAAAGGAACAGAAATTGAGGCAGGAGAAGGAAATTCACAAAGAAAGGAGTTAGTGTGGCTTTGAAATTGCGGCTAGAATTAATTTAAAGCATGCATGTTACATACAAATTCAAGCATGACAATTATCTAAGATTATAAACAAACGAAGAAAGTAAGAGACCGACGTCAGAGAAGAACCGGCTTGAAAGAAAGACCGTATCGCCGTTGACGAGAAAGGGAAGACCAATAAGCTGCAAGAAAGAGACCGACGGCTTGAAGAAAGTTTAGACCGAAGACCTGAAGGGGTGACCGGAGACATAATGATCACCTAAGAAAGATGGACCGATATTTTAACAACAAAAGATTGAGGAGTTGTTGAATAGGAAGTCCGCAAGTTTGAAGCAAGTCTGCAAGATCAACACAACTAGCAAGATTGAATCTTTGTGATTCGTATAGCAAGAGCAAGAAAGTAGCAAGTTTAGCAAGTGAAAATATGGAGCAAGAGTAAGAAGATTCAACGCAAGCAAGAATGGTTTGAATCGAGAAGCAAGAAGCATGACCAAGATCAAGATTAAGGGGTGAATGTTGGGTTAATCTTGACGGGTCAATGGGTGTTGGTTTATTAGAATGGGTCAAATAGTTTTTACTTTCAGTATTTTGTTTAAATTAGTCACATGTTTGTTTGATTACTAAGTCATAGATAGTGGGTCTAGATCATGGTCATGTTTATTTGTTTGTGGGCTTGATTTCCTGCATTTTAGGAGGTTATTTACATGGGTTTAAGGCTTTAAATTGGTTGTTTCTTTATTTCTGTAAGTGGGGATTATCAAATCAAAAGTGTCGATCAGTATTTTGATCAAAATCATATTGCTATTTATTGTGAAAGTGTCTTTGATTTCCTACATATCCAATGTGACCACTCCTTGTTCATCTTCAAGGAAGCAACCCACATGGCTTTCATTTTGCTTTATGTAGACGACATCCTGTTGATCACATCTTCTAATGATTTACGTGACAAATTCATGGCTCTACTTTCTCAAGAATTTTCCATGACTGATCTCGGCCCGCTTAGTTATTTTCTCGGCATCTCCGTCACCCGCAACAAAAATGCAATGTTTCTTTCTCAGGAAAAATATGCTAGGGAAATTCTAGAACGCGTAGATCTTGTGGATTGTAATCCGGTGTCAACACCTGTTGATATGCAGCAAAAATTGAGTGGCAACTCCGGGACACCATTGGAAAATATAACAGACTATCGAAGCCTCGCGGGAGCTTTGCAATATTTAACTTTCACACGTCCCGACATCTCGTATGCGGTTCAACAAATATGTCTTCACATGCATTGTCCTACTACTACCCACATGCATGCCTTAAAGAGAATTTTACGCTACATCAAAGGCACACTCACATATGGACTCCATCTTCAAGCATCTCCAAACTCTTCTCTTGTTGCATACACCGATGCCGATTGGGGAGGATGCCCCAACACGCGATGCTCTACATCGGGCTATTGCGTTAACATGGGTACATCCTTCTTTCATGGTCCGCTAAACGCCAACCGACCCTATCTCGCTCTAGTGTGGAAGCGGAATACCGGGGCATTGCAAACGTAGTTTCCGAGGTATGTTGATTGCGAAATTTGCTACTTGAACTACATCATTCACCGAAACGAGCAACATTGGTTTTTTGTGACAATGTTAGTGCAATATATCTGGCAAGTAACCCGGTACAACATCAACGAACGAAACATATTGAAATGGATATCCACTTCGTTCATGAGAAAATTGCCAAAGGACAAGTTCGTGTTCTTCATGTCCCTTCACGATATCAAATTGCCGATATTTTCACAAAAGGTTTGCCAAAGGTTCTCTTCGACGATTTCCGGTCCAGTCTCAACATTCGTGAGCCTCCCGTTTCGACTGCGGGGGAGTATTAGTATATTAGTATATTTAGAATGTATTGACTTGTGCATAATCATAGGAAATCAGTTACCAATCTGTGAGCGTAATTTTATGTTGTAATCCTTATATATTGTAAAGATCAAGGAGTGGAATGGCAAGCAATTGATTTACCAATTATCATTGAATAATGCAAAATGAACAACCATTGGCAGGATACAATATATCCTTTTTTTTTTTTTTTG
Source organism: Mikania micrantha (assembly GCA_009363875.1). Lineage (NCBI taxonomy): Eukaryota > Viridiplantae > Streptophyta > Magnoliopsida > Asterales > Asteraceae > Mikania > Mikania micrantha. The sequence goes on along the minus strand of CM018689.1, from coordinate 47,090,881 downwards.
TAATTATCGATCAATTTGACGCTAATACAACATTTTGACATTGGAATACGCCCCTTTGCGCATGTGCACGAGTGAGAAAGTTTAGTGTGAACTCGCTTACCATTTTTGCAACAATGAAGGCATGTCGAATTCTCTTATCTAACTTTTACGCATATATTACAAACTAGAAGGACTATATTTGCAACTAAATTAAAATACAAGGACTAAAATGGTAACAAAATTTATTTAAGGACTAAAATGATATTTTCGATATAAACACAGGGACCATTTTGGCATTTACCTCTATCATTTAATATGAGAAAGAATAATTGTAAAATTAAAAAATGACATATGACAATAATTTTTTTAAAAAAATGACATTTGGTAATGATAGCATAATAAATTGACATGTAGCAGAATATTTACTCTTTTATTAGAAAGTATAGATGTTGTTAGCCGTTTGTTAATTAATTGGTTTCATATCCTCTAAAATGTGCCAACGGTCGAAAATCAAGCAATCTATGTTTAGTTATTTCCTCAGTACGACAGTTACGACTTATGGTCACTAAGTTTGGAAAACATGTTGTCACCATATGTGTAATGTGTTTAATCGCTATAAACGAAGGTAACTTAATTGGTACCACAGAATTGTCGCTAAAGCTTAATTGTTATAGATTTTTCAAGTCATGGCAATAAATGTCATCTCTATCAATTAATATGCATGGAAGATTTTAGACTTGTTATAGAGTAGATAAAACATCTTTTTTTTAACGGCATTTGATCTCAACGTGTGAACCACTGATTTTCAGGCCATTTCACTAAGGTCTAGTTACCATGACCTTCAGTGGGGGACCTAGGAATTTTTTTTATGGGGGTCAGAAATTTTGTCAAGAGAATTATTTGTCGTTAAATTTTTTTTATTTGACCAATTCGAACTAGGTCGGGTCGGATCATCCAAAAAATAATGAAACTAGATTAAATCACAAATACATAATAAAAGTATGCCAAATCATCTGGTTGATTAGGATGACTGATAATATGATAAAATTGGTTTTCCTCCGGCTGGATTCGAATGAATATTATTCAAATCAACAAATTCAAGATTCAACTAAGCTTTATTTTGAAAAATTATTCTATATTACCTAAATATATACAAATTATACACAAAGCAACTAAGTTTCTAATCATGCCAACAAGTTTCAAATTTTGAAATTGTACAATAACCATTTAATCTATAAATTGCGGTGTATACAAGTAAGTTACTGTTCTAGTTTATTTTTTGGAAGAATCCAAACATAAATTATGATAGTTAAATTCAATCACTCCATATACAAATTGGGTCTTTTTTTAAGTTGGGTTATGAGTGATTAGGTATTGACTTAAATTTAAATTGTTAATTGGGTTTAATCATAGGTAATGCATATTATGTTATTTGAGTACCATTTTTATAAGTTTTGGTTTTAAAATAGTTTTAGAATGAGCTTTATTGGGGCTATCAAATTTTTATGGGGTCGGTCGAGATCGGATCATATATTTAACGTTAAAAATAGAAAATTCATGGGGTTGGTCGACACTCATCCCCACAAGGTGGGTACGCCCCTGATGACCTCCATTGAGACCCCACCACCACCTCAGGAGGAAAGCGCACCGAAAAACCCCTACCTCTCAAGGACCCCTATTTCACCTTGGAAGGGATTTGAACCCATGATCTTACATTTGGAAAGCCAAGCAGTACCGCTAGGGCAAAGCAAAAGAGTAGATAAAACATCTAGATATTGATTTAGTTTTTTTATAACGACAACATGTTTTTTTATATCGTCGTTATAAGATATCTTATAGCAACAACATGTTTTTATAAGTTATCCAATTTTTTTATTATTACTTTTTTCTTACAAGTTTTCAAGATTTGCAATTTCATACAATAATAAACATGACAAACAATTAAACCTATCAAATTAATAATTTAGATACATCAAATGTTTTCCAAATATAATATAAACATCCAAACAATAAACACTTTCTATATACACTCTTTAACAAGTCAAGTAAACAAATGCAACATGACAAAGCTAGTCATTCTTACTTACTTAATTTCATCACACTATTAAAAAATTGCGAGGAATTTCTTTGAGTTGTTGCCTATATTCCTCTTGTATCTTCACCTTGTAGCACTTTTGAACACTAAACAACCATCCATATACATAATACACAATATGCATACACATATGTAGATACATCGTCATAGGTAGAGGTGTGTAAATCGGGTTTTTTTTGAACCGGTTCCTAGCGGTTCCAGTTCCGATCAACAAAGTCAATACCCAGTTCCGGTTCCGTGTTTCGACCGGTTAATACCGGTTTTTGATTGGTTCCGGTTCGGGTTTTGGCCGGGCATAGGTGGAACCAGTCACTACAAGAAAAGATATGTTTAGCATCTAAACTTTTAGTTACAATATGGTGGGAATTTGGTGGCTATACCCTATAGCAACTAAAAATAGTGACAAAAAGGGTAGTTGCTATAGGCTCGTGACAATAGATGACAAATGTAGTGGCTATAGGTGTGGTTGCTATAGATAAACCTGCAGCCACTAAATTTAGTTGTCATAGATTTGAAGGGAAAAATGAGTTATTTTCCTATAGCCACTAATTTTAGTTGCCATAGTTTTAAGCAAGAAATACCTATCTTTTCTACTGCCACTAAAATTTAGTTGCGTTTGATAATTTCAATTTCGAAAAATTATATCTTTAGCCACTAATTTTAGTGACAAAAGATGTTACTGATGTATTTAGCTTTAAACCTGGAAAATTCAAAACAAATATCTAAATTTTTAATAAACCTGGGAAATACAAAACAAATTATAAATTTTTAATAAACCTCCAGAAATCTAAAATTTAAACATACTTAGGAACTATAATACGAATAACCTTAAACGTAACAAGCCAAAAAATTGTTCACATACATTCTTTAAATTAAGACAAGTTAAAAACTAAGGTCGAAATCGTCACTAATGACAGGGATGTAACCATCTTCTTCATCATCTTCGTCACCTTCATCCTCTTCATCATCTTCATCGAGTTGATGTGACGAGCAAGGAATTTGGGTATTGGTCGCCTTGAGCAAATAATTCATTTGATATTTTAGAAGCTCATTTTGTTGTCGCACCTCCTCCAAAGCCTTCTCTTGTCTTAGCCAACGTTCATCCTCTTCATGCCTATTTGCATTAGGGAACGGATCAGGAGTTATGCTCTTTAGCTTTCGACCAACACCCTTTATGTGAGAACGCATAGGACCCAAAGCTTCTGTAAGACATTCGAGCTCATTTACCAATGCCTTATCCCCATTTGATTTCTTCAATGATTCATTATACTTGTTTGCAATCTTGTTCTGAAATAAACAACAAAATATGCTTGAGTAAAATATTTAACTAAACATAAATTTTGGCAACATAACCGTTGTAAAATGGATAACCTTAACATGTTATAAATAATCAAGGATGCTAATCAATTAAGTTTCAATTAAACTATATTAAAAGAAACAATATTACTAATAAAACTAGCAATAACTTTTAGTGTATAAAAGTTGGTTCGAGTAATAATTAGCTAAGAAACCAACAATCAACTAAGTGTAAACTATGTATGATTAATGAGAAGGAAATAAGTCTAAGTGTGTAACCCATGTTTTGCCTATTGAAGACCGTGAAGATAAAAACACCTAATATGATTAGACCTGCCTTAATACACGTATTATATCCAACTAAATTTCATATGTGCAAAAATGACTCAAACCCACTTTCATACATATAACGTATCCAACTAGAAGTTTAAACGAGCCAAAAGGACATGAATGCACTTTAATACATGTGACATATCCAACTAATAAAAGGTTTTTTACTTACCCAATCTTGAGATGCCTTTTCATTAATCCATTTGCCTTTCTTGTGATGCATCTCTTCCCAACCTTTAACATAATTTGCATGTCCCGTTTCTTTAACCTATAATAATAAAAATAGTTTTGTTAAGATTTCATATAACTTGTTAATACATCTTTTAATAATTAAAATATTTTTTACATCCTTGTATCGTCTATTGGCAAGAGATTGACTCCCATGATAACTTCCATAAAGTTGTTTTGCTCTATTTTCCTTGTTTTTTGCACATCGATTGGCATGTTCTCGAGTTGCAAACAACTTGTCAATGAGCTCAACCCAAGTATCCGAAAGCATTCTTTTTGGGGGGTTTCTTTTTGCCTCTTCAATGTCATTAACACCTCCAACCATGTCAAAATGTCTTTTGAGTTTTGCCTTTCGACCCTTGAAAAGGTTTGCACATTCACTCTGGATACCCGTCTTGATCCCTTCCCAATGCTCAGAACGGTGGTAACTTGCAAGATCAAAATAATGCTGCAAAAAATAAGTAATTAGAAAAAGTTAAATGCTTTTTTATCATTGTGTTTTACTTGATATTACCAATTTAAATTAACTAGTAGAACTCTCCCGCGCTTTGCTGTGGGTATCACCTTTTTTCACAAAAAATACTATCATGATTTAATATATAATGATAAATCTACATGAAATCTACACATCTTCAAAGATGTGTCTGATCAATTGCAATTGGGCTAAAATGACAATATTAAGTAATCTACATGGATCAAAAAAGAACTTAACTCAATTGGAATACAATTAAAAGTTATGAACTAGAAATAAACATTAAATAGAATACTCACAGAAACTGTGATGAAAATGGACCTCTTTAACTCATTAGGAACATTCTTCCAACTACTATAGTAGTAGGGAACATGCCTACCAATCTCATTGGATAATAACCTCACAAACATTTGATAATGTTCTCCCACAGGCCTAAATTGTTGCTTCGTTGTATCGTATTCAATGCTAAGTGGCTTATTACCATTTCGTTGAAATTCAACATATAAATTGAGGTTTCTTCCATTTAAACGACTTTTCTTGGGTTTAGCTACATTAAAACATGAGATTAAAATGTTATGAAACTTAAAAGATATTCAAAATAAATACAAATATTTAACTATAATAAGAAATTAACTTACAAACTTGGCAACCCGTAGGGAACGTAGGATGATGACCATGGGGAGGATCGTTCCCCCCATCCCCACCGTGTGACCTAGCAACGTCTGCCATTCTTTCAACAAAAAAAAATATATATATAATCTTAGCAATTAATAATAATCATCATTAAAATGCGCATATACTATTCAATCATACATTTAATCAGAATCTTCACTACAATTACATGGGCCTACAATGTCATCATCGTCATCTTCCACATCGTCTTCTATTTTGTCTTCCTCATCCGAAAGGCATACATCTTCTTCTTCGTCATCATCACCAATGAAACTTTCATCGTCCATATTCGGGACGGTAGTACTTGGGTCACCATCTTCTGCTAAATTCGTTCTCATAGGCAAGAAGCCTAAGTCGACAACAATATTGCAACTGGTGTCTGGTAAGACATCTACCTCATCAACTTCGCAGTCCGAGTTGACAACCAAGTTATAATCAGATGACTTAGTGTTATGCAATGCATCTACTTCGTTAACAACACTCCTACTTGGATGATCCCATAGTTTTCTATGGTGAACGTCTTCCACTACCCTCCAACTACTCGTGGTATGAGAAAGATCTTGCAAATAGAACACTTGTTTAGCTTGTGTGGCTAAAATGTATGATTTAGTGTCATACCATTCATTACCAACAAACCATTCATGACTGACATCAATAATTGTGATATTGTTTTTCTTGATTAATCGCTTACCTGACGTATTAAACCATTTGCAGCCAAACAAGACAACAGAGTAACCGCTGATATAGTTTAACTCTATAATCTGCTCTAATTGACCATAAAATGGAGTACCATCTTCTCCGATGGTGACAACACCACTATTCTGAGTAGTATGTTGTACATCACGACTATGTACCACAAATCTTACCCCATTGACAATGCAAGCAGTGTAAGAATATGCGCTCAATGGACCATGTGCCAATGCCATTAATTCATTAGTATTCTCGGAAGGAATATATGATGATGATGATGATGATGAAAATGAAGATAAATCTGCTTTATATTTAAACCATGATGAAAATTCTGTTTCCATATTGCGTCCCGGACATTCAGATTCAAATTTACTGGAAGAAAGATAAAAGTTCAAATTACTTTGTCATAATACATAAAATGAAAATAAAAAAAAACTTACAATTTATAGTCTTTAATTTCATTGTTGCAGTTGTTAAGTACGAACCATTGTAATGATTTATTGGCCTCTTTACAAAGAGGTACGATTTTCCCCTTAGACAGGGGTTGACATTGTGATGAAAATACATGCAACTGCCTATTCGGAACATCAACATCTGAATTTCTATCGGGACGGTTGAACTTGGTTTGCATACCCTCAAGATAAAGAGAGCAAAATGTCAATGCTTCATCTGCAATGTAACCCTCGGCTATTGAGCCTTCTGGTTTAGCTTTGTTTCTGACATACGCTTTCAGTTTCTTCATGTATCTTTCAAAAGGATACATCCATCTCATATACACAGGCCCACCAAGAATAGCTTCTTCAGGTAAATGAAGAACTAGGTGAACCATTATGTCAAAAAATGCTGGAGGATATATCAACTCTAAATTGCATAATATTTTGACTACTTCCTTCTTTGCTTTATCCATGTCCTTCTCATCTAATGACCGTGCACAAATTTTTTGGAAGAGGCAACATAGGTCAATGATTGCTGTTGAAACATTCGTGGGCAAACATTTTTGGACACCTATTGGAAGCAGTCGTTGCATGAGGATGTGATAATCATGAGACTTTAATCCGATTATATTTGAATAATTAGAAGCCACCTTATGTTTAAAGTTGGATCCGAAACCATCAGGAAGTCTCACTCCTTTAATAAACTTGCAAAATCGTTCTCGATTACTGGGTGTGAAAGAGTAAGGAGCTTGTGGCTGGTAAACCTTGTTGTTATTCTTTTTTAACCATAGATTTTGTCTAATACACATCTTTTCTAAGTCTTGTCTTGCTTTAGGTGTGTCTTTTGATTTTTCATTCTTCAACAGGGTATTCAATAAGCTCTCGCATACATTTTTCTCTATATGCATAACATCAAGATTGTGTTTTAGAAGTAGAGAAGGCCAATACTCTAACTCAAAGAAAATGCTTCGTTTGGTCCAATTCAACTCTGACGTAGCACGCTTTCTTTTCACCCCTCCATGGATGGGATGTTTCCCCGGAACATGATTAGGAACACTTTTTAGTTGTTTTATTATTTGTGCATTACTTAATGGTTTAGGAGGATCCCGTGTCTCTTTTTTTCCATTAAACAACATATCTTCCCTCCATTTATGTTTTTAGGCAAAAATCGCCTGTGTCCAACAAACGCAATCTTACTGGTTATAGGACACGAGGGTGTGTCTACATTACAAGTAGGGCATGCTTTATAACCTTGGCCGCTCCATCCGGACAAGCTGCTACGAGCAGGATAGTCGTTTATAGTCCATAATAGTGCAGCGTGCATCCTAAATATAGTTTTTGTTGATGCGTCTCTCATTAGGACTCCCTCATCCCATAACATTTTCAGTTCATCCACCAAAGGCCTTAAGAAAACATCAATGTCCTTTCCAGGTGATTTAGGGCCTGGAATTAGCAAAGTCAACATGAAAGAAGACTCTTTCATACATAACCATGGTGGTGTATTATATGTTGTCAACACTACCGGCCACATACTGTAAGATTGGCTCATGTTACCAAATGGATTAAAGCCATCGGCAGCCAATCCCAAACGAACGTTTCTGGGTTCTTCGGCAAAATCACGATATCTCTTATCAAATTCTTTCCACGCCTTCCCGTCAACTGGATGACGCATTATACCATCCGTTGAGCGTCCAGTTTTATGCCATACCATATCTTTTGCAGTGAATCGAGAACTATACATTCGTCGAAGGCGGGGAGTTAAAGGGAAGTAGCGCAACACTTTTTGTGCTACTTTTTTGCCCTTTGTGTCTTTGTCAATCCATCTGCTCTCTTTACAAATCGGACAGTTATCCAAATCTTCATTCTTATTCCAAAACAGAGCACAATCATTAACGCAAGCGTGAATACATTGATATCCTAACCCAATTTTTTTAAGCTTCTTCTTTGCTTCATAGTGTGACATCGAAATGTGGTTTTGTTTTGGGAATGCCACTCTTAAAAACTCTAAAAGTTGGTCAAACGAAGTATTCGTCCATATGTTTATGACTTTAATATGCATCAATTTTGCTATGAAATTAAGGGAAGACATCCAATTACAACCAGGGTATAACTCAGTATTGAGCTCATTAAACAATGCATCAAATTCTGTGTCTAAACCAGTTCCTTCATTTTCATCTTGTTCTACATTATCTTCGTTTGTATCTTGTTCTGCCATAATATCCTCAAGTACATCAAACATTTCATTATTTGTTGCTGGAGTATGTGTGTTTGGAGCCCAAAGGGATTCTAACTCTGGAACATTAGGATATTCCTCACCATGATAAACCCATGTTGTATATGATTGTAGAAACCCACGATCATGCACGTGAGCATAAATTGTAGGCAAATCCTGTAGTAATTGATTCGAATTGGCACAATGAATACATGGGCAATATGCTTTGCCATCACCGTTGGCATGGTTCTGGGCGATCTCCATGAAGCTTTGAAGTCCGTTTAAAAATTCTGGACATGTCCGATTTCGTAATGTAATCCAACTCTTATCAGTTGTCATAACTGTGGCATTATTAATAATTACATAATATGCACAAAGAAGCATGTATATAAACATAAATGATATAAATGAAAGTATATTATGTAAATTAATTCCTTTAAGGCTATTAGATCCTAATCAACTTTTTAAAAGTGTTTAAAATTATTAGTCAAACTGTTATTCGAATATTTACAATTACAATAAAGAACTTTATACAAAGTCGTTTAAAATTGGTTGTGATGCATTGACTAGGGGTGTTTATGGTTGTTTTTTTTAAACATTCGGTCGGTCGGTGTAAAAAGTTTAAAACCATAATAAATTGTTTGGTTTACGGTTTCATAAAAAACCGGTCATAAAAAAACGGACCGGACCGTATATGTGTGTGCACGCGTATATATAAATATAGATATACGTATATACACATAGATAAAACGATATACATATATATATGTGTGTGTGTGTTTGTGTGTGTGCATATATAGATGTTTATATATGTGTGTATGCACATATTGAGTTATTGATTTATTCAAGATTTAAAAAAATACATATGGACAATGTAAACGATTCGGTTTGGTTCGGTTTTTATTTTGAACGGTTTGGTTTTGGTTTTCATTGTTCAAAAACCGTTGTTAACGATTCGGTTGCGGTTCCACTTAAAAGCCGTAAAAACCTGACCGCGAACACCCCTAGCATTGACAATGTAAAACTACTTAAAATAATTTTATAGAAAGAATATAAGCATTAACATGTTTACGTGTAAAACACCATATTATTTTCAAAATTGGAGAACATTTTAAACTTAAGAACATAATTAACTAGCTCACATGAACTAACCCTAACACACATACACAATAAGGAACTCATTAAGGCTTTAAGAAACATACCCAAATACAAGCAGAGGCCTCAACACAACAACCCAGCGACCGAACTAAAAAGCGTATGCCTTTAGTTCCCCAAAAAGTCTAGAAAAACTGTGATCTTTTACCTGCAAATTGAATATGTCAACGAAAACGTGAATTGCAAGGAAACAAACAACAATCATAGGCAGATTGAGTTTCCTAGTTCATTTTTTAACAAAGAATAATTTAAATTGATCAAGAAAAAACAAATTTTATACAACAATAATCACTTATTTCAACTAAGTGACTAGAAACTTGGTTTTAATATCAATCTTATATTTTAAATATAGTTCATTCTCCAAATCACATCACCTAAACACAAAATTCATGCAATTTTATCTCGCTCAAACTTAAAGAATTACACGAGCCTGGCCTAAATCATGTAAATTCGTATAAACATCCACATACCTGGTAACAATCATTAGTGCAATCTACATATTCCAAGTTGTAAAGAGCCAAAACAAGAAAACTTACAACAAAACAAACAAACCTACCAAGTATATTCCCACTTTTCAGTAGGGTCTTGGAATATATCGTTTGAAATTAATATTCCAACATTTTTAACGTTATTTTCACAAAATAAGTAAAATAACAATAAAATTAGAGCAATTTTACTTTGGCCCTTTGAGGGCCCATACATATAACATTATATGTGTGCACCGCAAATGGGGTCTACAAAACAACAAAAACAAAGACAAAATTCTACTCAACAATGAGGATAATAGCAGCAGCCCTATGGGCTTTATTTTCTGATAAATCCAATTGGTGACTTATGTTAAATAAGAACAGATGCTACCTCAAACCCACTTGATTTACACTTCTTGTTTTTGGCATCAGGATGTCTTTCAACAAAAAAAAATCAATACCCAGTATGTTTATTTGGTTTCAATTTTTTAAAGAGAACAACAACCAAAAAATGCTCCTTTTAAATGGTTGACTTTGGACAACCAAAATCAACAAGCCCACCTTTTTTGGGGCCAATTTGCCCTTCAAATGGGGTGTGGATAATATTTACTCACAATCTTCAACATATAGTGGGGCGTTGTAGATGCTTAAAACATTAGTCGTTAGTTTGATAGCATCATACCATGCCCTTCAGTTAACTACTTGACAAATTTTAGTCCTCAATAAAGAGTGAACCAAGTTTTTCTTCCCTAGAGGTGTGCGCATGAGTATCCTAGCCAATCCAGGAACCACTTCCCTTCATAAGCTTACTAAAAGCAATACTGCAATACTGCACCCTTAATTTTGACATCAGCAAAATTAGGTTTCTCAACCAAATACCTATTATTAATTAACACTCTTGATAAATAGCAGAGGTAGAAATTTCAAGCAGAAATCAACAAACAAATAAACATAAACATATGTTTTTACAAGAAATCGAGCAGAAACATTAATTACATATATCAACAAACAAAAATTTCGATTGTTTTACAAGAAATTGAGCACACTAACCTGAGATAGAGTAGCACCAGAAAGGAGTCGATAGAGAGAGAGAGCAGCGCAAGAGAGAGGGGTTGACCGGTCACCGGAGAAGAGGTCGTTTGCCGTATGGGAGCGTAAAGGTCGACATCAGATAGAAGCAAAAAAAAGTGGCCGATCAGTTTGTATTCTCACTGTTTGTATATTTAATTTACCCTATTGCAACCAAAGCAATCAAATTATTTTATTTTATTTATTTTATTTACCAGTTGCAACTAAAATTGGTTGCTAAAGTTATTCCAAAATAACGCTAATTTTACCTCCATCCCGCTAAAACATTTAGCAACTAACTTTAGTTTCTAGAGGTTGTAAAATTGAGGACCTATGAAATCTTTTATAGCCACTAACTTTGGTTGCAATAGGTTCATCAATAGCCACCATATTTTTGGTCCCTAAAAGTTTAGTTGCTATAAGATACATTTGTTGTAGTGAGTTCCGGTTTTTCCGGTTTCGTTTTTAGTTTGTCTAAAAACCGGACCCGTTTGTACCTATCGGCTCGGGTATGACCGGGTCCGGTTCGGGTAGCCGGTTCCGAGTCCGGTTTTTTTGCCCATCTCTAGTATTATAGGGGTGAGCATGGGCCTTTTACCGACCCAGATCGACCGAGAGCAATAATATGCTAAACTTGATAAGCGATGACTGGACCGTATTATTCAATTAGGGTTTAGGTTCTCAGTTGTCGGTTGCAGCCAATCCCATAAGAAAACCGAGACCACCAAACACTATTTTGAATCAAATTTTCAAGAATTATTCCAAGAAAAACTTATTTGGAGCAATATAATAGCAATTTAATGAGTTAATTGCCCTTCAAATTTGATAAAACCATATGTGTGAACTGTTGTTTTAAGGTAAGCTTCTAAATTTCAAATTAAGTGTTAGTTCACTAAAGAATTGTTAGAAAATTTTAACTTAAACATTTCTTGATTAATTATGTGACTATAAGATTGAAATAAATCATACTAACAAAGTTTTACGGTTTGAGATGGCTAATTACACCAAGGCCAAATGTATTTTTTTTAAAATTGTGCATAAATCATAAACCCAATTTACACACACACACATATATATGTGCATATACATATATATACACGCACATACATACATATATATATAGGGGTTGGATCCGGTAAAAAGAGATTTTTGACCAAGAAGAGCGAGAACCAATAGAAATTTAACATGTTGCATGCTAAAAATATAAAAACAATAATGTAGTACAAAAACAAAATCCAGCACAATAAAAAACAAAATCCAGTACAAAAAAATAAGAATGCATTACAAAAAAATAAAAATGTAGTACAAAAAACAAACAAATACAGCACAAAAAACGAAAACACAACACAAATTCAGTACAAAAAAAATATAGTACAGAAAAATTAAAATCTAGTACAAAAAATAAGATTTTATACCTAAATTATCATTACACGTGCAAAACTTAGATTAGTTCTTACTCTTTTTAGGTAAAAATCTATTTTTATTTGATATTTTCTTTATACACACACGCACGCGCATACACACACACATTACGCGTGCAAAACTTATGTGTGTGTGTGTGTGCGTGTATGTATGGTTTATATTCTGTGAAAACCCGATTTTAGAGAAATAACACTTAAACGCTATCTGAATCATTAATTTGAAATCTTGAAAAAATAAATATGTGATCCACATTAAACCTTAATAAAAAATTGGTTTGAATAAACAAATGTGGTTTAATCTTACTATACTAATAAACAAAGATGTTTTTTGTCACATGTCATGTTCTTACACCCAAGTTGCCACATGTCAACTTTTTTTCAAATTTATTTAATTATCTCATATTAAATAATTATATTCTCTTTCCTGTTAAATAATCACAATACAAATAACTAATAATATTAATTATCTTTTTAATTAGAAAACACATATAAGAAAATTTTATAAAATGCAAAAAAAAGTTAATATTAATGTTTTTAAAATAAAATTATTTACAGAAAATCAAAGTTATATAGAAAAAAAAATATCTTTAAAAATGAATTTTTTAAAAAATAAAATAAAATATAAACCGGTGTTTAAAACAATAAGATTTTTATAAACCTATGACGTTTTTTAAATTTATTTAAAAATCAAAGTAAAAAAAATAATTGAGAAAGTTACACTTTTAGTCCTTATATTTAATGTTATATATAAATTAAGTCATTAAAATTAAACAACTAAATAGATTATATATTTTACCTTTTTGAATTATAAAAGTTAGTGTTTGATAGAATACAAACTAAAGCTTTATTTTCAGTTTGTTCAAAGATAATTATTGTTACAAATCAAAAATATCATATATCATTTGTATATAATTATTAAAGCTTTTAATATCTTTTTTATTACTTGAAGTATTCATTAATATGTACATTAATCATTTTCTCTTAAAATATCGATCATTTTATAATTTTTTTAATTTTATTACTAACTATTTAATATTTTTATATTAAACCCGTGTAATACACGGGGTAATACTCTAGTATGTATCATATATTTATTTTCAAGTTTCCAAATGTACGGCCTACATAGGATTTAAGGGAAAACCGTCTAAGATCGGGTTTTTACATGATACAAATTTTATATAGATATATAGTGAAGAGTTCTATTGTTAACAATACCTTAATACGTTTACCGAATAACCATATTTTATTACTTTGGGGCCCACCATCATTTTGAAGAAAATAATCACAATCATTACAAATTATAAGGTAAGAAATGTACAAAAAATTACAAAAATATGTATTTCATTTTATTACATATATGTAACTTGTATGTTATACATGTTAGTTACATATACGTAATTTTGTGATTTACATATCTTTGTTAAAATTTTATATTTCGTTATAACATTTTTGATCTTGTAATAAAAATATTATTGGTAAGTATGCTTCTTTTTGGTTTTCTCTAAAATAAAAAGTTTTTTTATGAACAATCCTATTATGAACAATATATATATATATATATATATATAGACACACACACACACACTTATATTTATACATATACATGCATACACACACGGTCCTATTTCGCTTTTTAAGATTTGTTTTTTATGAAAATCGTAAACAAACCATTTATTACGGTTTCAAAATTTTGAGGAACAGTCAAATGTTTGAAAAAGAAAACTGATCACAGAATCAAACCAAGAATAGTTTGGACGGTTTCACAGTTTGAAACTGAACGATAAACACCCCTATGTGTAAGAAAGATGAAGTACTTGAGAAAAGGGCATGATGGCAGCCATATAATCCAGTTAGGGGCTGTTTGTTTAGGTCTGAAGACCGTTTGTTTTCCGAAAAAAACACACTTCTGAATGTAACCAAATGTCTGAATGGAGGTCTGAATCATTCAGACTTGGACATGAGTCTAAATCATTCAGACGTGTGAAGGGAGAGAGTTGTTGATGGGGCTTGGGTGGGGCTAGGGCTGGGCACCACCGGACTTGGCATCACCGCACACACCACCACCGCACAGGAGGGGCGGTGAAGACAGGCTCCACCGAAGGAGGCTGTGATTACGAGGCTACGATTATGACCGGCCACGACCGCACTACACGATTGGTCGATTACGACCGGCGACAACCAGCACCACAGTTGCTCGGCAGTCGGCACCACAGTTGCTCGGCGATGAGGCAGCAAAGGATGATGCTTGGCGACGACCGCCACCACAGGAGGCTGCGAACGGTGGGGGTGGTTGTGATTGTGATGATGCTCGATTGCTCGGTCGATGATGCTCGGCGACGGTGGGATGCCGGGGTTGTGGTCGATCTTGGGGTGGGGGCTGGGGGTTGGTTCTAGGGTTTTGAAGAAAAAGATTTTTTTTAATTTTTATTTTTTCATTCATCTTATATCGGAATACGTCACACTTCAGAAGATAACTCTCCTTCTGAAGTTTTATACTTCCGATACATTATAACTTCGGAAGCAATATCTTCTGAATCTCATATTCAGAACAAGGTTTCTTCCGAAGAACAATTACTCTGGCGAATTTATCTAAGTCTTCAGAAGACATACTTCCGATAATATACTTGTATATGTTTCGGAAGTAAGTATCTTCCGAAGAACATTCTTGGTCTCATGAACCTCTTTCGATACATAACCTCTCGGAAGAACTTTGTACTTTGAAAATTTTGAATAATAAATGAGCTGTATTCGGAAGACTTTTTTCTAACATCCGGATCTCAAAATTTAATGTGCTTCTATATTAAATGCTGACATCCGAAGGTATAAGAAGGTCTCCCGCTCATTCATTCTCTCTCACCGTTTCATTTCGAATTGCGTTTCTCTTCTTTCTTCAAATCTAAACCTAAAAAACCGTCGATCTCTAACCTAAAAACCGTCAATCTCCATGGCTCTTCTTCCCTTCAAACCTGCTCACAACCTACCGGCGGAGTTATCAGCAGAACATGATGCTGACTTCGCACCGATCATCTCTTTTCTTCAAAGGAGCAGGTATAATTTTGCTCTAACTGTTCAGCCCATGGTGTATGAATCTCATCACCAATAATTTTGGGCTTCCTGTTCAGTCTCTTCATCTCCCAATGGTCGGATTCTTCATGCCACCATTGATGCTCATCCTATATCTATCACAGTGGAGACCATTTGTCGGCATCTTCAACTTGGTGATGCCGGGGGAAGGGTTTCATTCACTAAGGATGAGGTAGCATTGACTTTTAGGTCAATGGGGTACGAAGGTCCTCTCCCTTCAACTACTTATTTGAAGGGTGGAGTGTCCTATAATTATAAGTACCTCATACATTTGTTTTTGCATTGTCTTTATAATAAGACAGGTGGTTGGGATCAAGTTCCATATAACTTAGCTTCGGCTATTCATGGCTTGATCTCAAACCAAATGTTTAACTTTTCTGCTTTTATTTTCAATAATCTGGTTGACAATGTTTCGTCACCAAAAAGGTTTTGTATGTACCCCAGATTTTTGCAACATATATTTTACTGTGAGTTGGGTTCTGTCCTCTCACTGACTGGGAATACATACAAAATTCCCTTGGTTTCTTCCAAGGTTTTTGTACAATTAAAGAAGAAGAGTGCTAAGTTTTCTGGATACTTCACTCCTCTTCTTCCTTCTATGGAGCTACAACCTCCTGAAGGTGACAGCTCTATTGCACCCATAGACGCTGAACCCACACCTTCCACTTCTGTTCCTCATCCCATAAAGGTAACCTACAAACGCAAACAAACCCCTGTGCAGCTCTCTACAGCTGTCCAGGCCCCTTCTTTTGAACCCATTAAGAAAAAGGTGAAAAGAACTGCTAAGGGCACAGTTCCACCTAAAGTGAAAACCACACTTGTTCTTGATCCACAGGTTCTTCCTCTGGAACCTGTGGCTGCCCCTAACCAGCCTGAAAACCCTCAGAGTATGTCACAAAACATACCTGAGAATATCCAAAGGGATGCCCTATAATTGAGTCTGTTTCTGATGAAGCAACTCCATTAGATCAGAGACTGTCTCCCAAGTTTCCAGGTTCTTACCATCCAGAAATGCCCCCCACCCATACTATTACCCAGGCTCAAGGAACACTAGCTGCAACTGTGGAGGAACCACTCTCTCCTACTACCCAAACACTTATGAGAGTGGTGACACAGTTGCAAGCCAGGTTCCCTGACCCAGAGCCTATTATGTCAAAGGTTGGCCCCAGTAGTTCTGAAGGGGTCAATGCAGGTGAGGCTGCCACTACTGTTGATCTTAATCAAGGTTTACAGGACAGTGGTACAGGCACTAGGACCTCACTTGCGGCAACCCACACTGGGGAGGAATTCTTTGAAGCCCTTCTCAATGAGGGGAATCCAGGGTGCCAAGAAATCACATCTGGTGGTGGAGGTGCAGGAGCTAGGCTCAAGACTCCATCGCCCCATGATTCTACTCCGGTAGAAGAGGGCACCACATCACAGGAATTGAAGGCTACTATTTCATCCCTCCAAGCAAGGGTAGCTCAACTGGAAGCTGAGGTTGCTACCCTGCGGCTTGAAGTCCAGGTTAAAGATGCCACCATTCTGGACCTCAGGAGGCGTCCACCAGTAATTCTTCAACCTTTCCATCCTGATCCTGCTACAACTACCTTTGTTTCCCCTAACAAAAAGGGGGAGAATGCACCTTCTGCAGGGTCTGGACCAGAAGTAAGAGAAGAGGAAGGTGCACAGGAAGTTAACCCCTCCATAGTCACTTTGACTAGTGAATGGGATGACTTCTTGAGCACATACTTTCATGACTCCAGTACTACTTTCTCTTCTTCTTCTTCTAAGGATACCATGGAGTGTGCCAAAGAGACTGAGCAACATACAACAACTGTCTCTTTGGAACCTGAGTCCCCTGCTGGGACTCAGTCTCCTGCTGAGACTACAGCCCAGGTTGCCATGGAAGAAACTACACAAGAAGAACCAATCTCCATGGAACCTGTGTCCCCTTCTGGGACAATGGCTGTTGAAGATCTCTCCTCCACTCCTAAGCACTCTGTGGATACTAATAAGGAATCACCCAAGATGGTTGGTCAACTGGAGGAGGTAGTGAATGCTGAGGTTAATTCCGAAGCTGCAGCTGCTTCTGAAGGCCCAATCATTATTGATGATTCCTCACAGAGGAACTATTGGCCAATGAACCAGTTAGGGAGGCCACAGGATCTGTCTCCTCTGGGGTAAAACTGACAGCAAATGACAAAGGAAAAAGAAAGCTCACCCTAAAGGAGGAAGCTGAACAAGAGGAGAGGATCCCGAAGAAAAAGAAGGGCCGACCAGACACTTCAATGGATGATGAACTCATTAGATTGTCTGCCCTTCTTCAGGAAAAGGGGTATGATATTGATGAAGTACTGAGCTGGTCGGTACCTCAGATGGTTGCCGAGCTGGACAAGGTGCAGCAGCAAGAACAGGCAGTTGCTGCATCCAAAGCCCAAAAGAAGCTAACAAAGACACAGAAGGATAAGGCTTACAGAGACAGTCTGAAAGCCTTCCTACTAGAATATGGCTTCCATGCTCGGCAGCTAGGCCCTATGAAGAACTCTACCACGGATATGCACATCCGAGATATAAAGGCTAAAGTAGCCAGAGGTGAGTTGCCTTCAATTGAGCAGATAAGGGCTCAAAGGGCAAGCCTAATGAGAGGCTTAGGTTTAGGGGGAGGAGCAAGAATAGAGTTTCCCCTCTCTGGTGCAGGAATCAGAGAGGGAGAAGAAGTCATGTGTGGGGAAGTAACAAAGGCAATGTTCCCCAACATGTTCCCCCTAAACCCTAAAGAAGAACAAACATCTCCTCCATCAAGTCCTTCTATGGACAACATGTCAATCTCTTCAGTGATCAAGATCAATAAGAATAAAAAGACTACAAGGAAACAACCATCACTAAACCCTGATCCTGAGAGACAAACACAGGCTGATGAGAGGAGAACAGAACCCTCAATAACTGAGGATGCTGATCCACAGCCCACTGCAACAACCGGTGCAGCAGTGGGCACAAATGTGGAAGATCAGCAGGCTAGAGATCAGAGGAGTCAAGCTACTGCTCAAGACAGACCAAGATTTAGAAGAAGAAAGTGCATGGCCAGAAGGAAAAAGAGAACATCTGCCATCTCCTCTGACTCTGAGCCAGAGTCACCTCCCCTAGGACCAAAAGCCAAACCAGCAGCTTCGATGCCCAAAGATCATCCAAAAGATCTATATGATCTAACTCATCATCATACCTATGTTCCTATTGTAAAGTGGAGCTACAATAAAGTTCACAAAGAGTTTACTCTCTTTCTGCTCAATGGAGGAATAAAGAGTTTGGATTTGGCACAACTGATTGTGATTGTTGCACCCTTTGTTTTTGATTTGGAAAACATCCCTCTTGAAAATCCTAACAATGGACAAGAAGGGAGGCAAGCTCTCAGATGGGTAAAAGCAAGGGCTCAAGTCCTGAGGGGAAAAAAGTTTGCAAAGAGAATTCCATAGGAAGTTTTGGTAGCATCAGCCTAGGGGGAGACTGTAAAGACTAATAAAGGCTGATGCTCACCAAACTTCTTATTTTGTCTAAGTATTGATGTTACAGAGACTAACAACCTTCGGAAGGAAGAAGTTACACTTCGGAAGCAATACCGCTTCCGAAGGATAACTCACTCCTGCTGAAGGTTGTACAAGACAATTGCTTTGGAAGGCTCAGCACTTAGAAGATTCAGACCTTCAGAGCTTCCGAAGAGATAAAGCTTCTGAAGAATTAAAGAATTCCGAAGACTCTCCTTTTGTATCAAGGATAAAGACAAAGACTTCTGAGGTTTATCCCAGAACAAAGACTGTAGCTGATTACTTTCTCAGTACAAAAGGGACTGACACAAGACATGCTGGTCTGATTAAATACAAAAAGAACATACCGAAAGTCAGACAGCAGCATACTTCCCTTACTCAGCATTAAATGCAAAAGATTATCTGAAGCCTTGAAGATCATCAACATTAAATGTCTTTTGTATTTAGCTAGTCTTTGTAAAGTCAATGTCTATATTTGTAATGATTGTAAGTAAGTGTCTTAGCCTGTTAAGATACTTAATATACTAGAATAAGCTTTACTTTATGTACTGTCTAGTATACCCAACTTGTATACCTACGTGTATACGGTTGTAGCCTTGGCTATATAACCTCTCATTGTAAAGTCTCTAAACGTGTGCTTGTCTGGTTTTACACTTGTAATACTTTGAGAGAAATATATCTTTGAGCTTGAATTTATTCTTGTGTTCTTACTGCCATTCAAAGATTATTTGTTCATCATTTGAGTGTTTGTGAGATCCTTCTAACAGACCTTCCGCATCTGTTAGATTGTATTAGAGAAATACTTGTGAAGTGTTGTTTAGGTTAAACAACCCGATCCAACAAAAGTATCTGGGTCGGCTATTTTTTTCCAATGGTGTACAAACCGTTTTTTTACAGACCGGTTCGGGTTATAAAACCGGTTCGGTTTCAAATTAAATCATTAAAACCGGTTTCAAGTTGGGATTAGTTGAACCTGTAGGAAACGATTCGGTTAGGGGTTAAAACCGGTTTTTTTTTTTTTTTTTTAATTTTTTTACCATTTTAACCAATTACTTAACTTAAACACAAAACATAAAAAACTAAATAAAATCTTTCATTATCTTGAAAAATAAAAATACAAATAAACATATCGTAAGTTCGTAAAAAATTAAACAAAACATAAAAACTTGATAAAAACTTTCATTTATTAACGTTTAATTTTCATCCGCCGAACCCGAGCTAATTAATGCCTCCTAATTAGCTCAATATAACGTTAAAACCGGTTTGTGAAATCGGTTCGGGTCGGTTCAGTTCACAACGGTCAAAACACAAACTGGTTTAGGAACCTCCGGTTCGATTCGGTTTGGGCCAAACCGGTTTTGAGACCGGGTACGGTTCGGTTTTAGAACCAGTTTCGAAACACAAACCGGTTTGCTTGTAAACCTCCACCAGAGACCGGGATTTTCTTAAAATAGGGACTGAATTCACCTTAATTGAGTGATGATTCACATGATTAATTATTTGCTCACAAATTGATGCTATTAGAGTTCTATCCACGCTAATTCACGAACAAATTATTTGAATTCACCTTAATTGAGTGATGATCCTCATGATTATTTCTGTTTAGCTTATTTTGTTCTGGGTTTTCTGTTTAGAATTAGGCATTAGGTTTGATTATTTCATTGGATTATTATTAGTTCATTCGATTATTACTTGGATGAGTGATTTAGTTGAATCCATGCCAAAAAAAATCGAAAGTACGTTTTAGTAACAATTAGGTGTTAGAAACAGCCACAGGATTTAATTCAGTTTAGAAACTTAAAAATGGTTGAGCAGTCCTCACTGTCGTAAAAATCTGCCTAGGCGGTCTAGTCACTTTTTTTTTTGAGTATTTTTACTTTTTTTTGACTTTTTTCTGGTAAAAAAAGGATAAATTTCATAATTATTTAGACATTTTTTTAACCAAAAATCATTAATAAGTCTCTTAAAAATCGAATCCAGCCAATTAACATTGAAATTCATCTTTAAACTTTGAACTCAGTATTTAAGTTTGCACTTTGAAGTATTTTATTTAGTATATTTAAGTTTATATTTTAAATTATTTGAACTATTATATTAAATTATTGATATTAATGTGTGTGTATATAGTATATATTTGTAAAATTATATATAAAAATTCCAATATGCCTAGCAACGATTAGTCCCGATCAATCCCTAGACGGTCCTTCGCCGCCCGACTAGCGCCTAGCAACTTACAAAACCATGGTCTTCCTTGTGTACAAAGTGTGTGCAATATGTCATGGTATTGGTATCTAGCTTCTTGTATATTACCGATTGAAGTTTGGAACATGAAAATGTGTTTAAAAATCGTAATCTAATAAAAATCACATTATTTTCACATTTATACTGATAGTACCCTCTTAATAACAATTTAAGATGCCATATGATGTTGCATGTGGTTTGGTGAAGGCTGGAGAATAAGAACGTATTATTTTTTTGTTTTGGTGAAAGGATTTTGATTGAGGTAAAAAACTATTTTTAGTTTTGATATTTGTAATTTATGTAGTTTTTTTCTTTATAATAATATATATATATTTTTTGTATCTCAAACGTGAGTAAAATTTTTATATTAAAAGTTGCAAGAGGGCTTCGATTTTTATCTTTGCTTTGAACCACCAAAAAGCTTGAGACAACTCTAAGTGGATATTCCCTTGACTACTCTATAAGAGTTTTTGTGTTCGAATCTGGGCCAAAATACTGTTGGGTCTAGAAAAGTCAAGACCAATGGTTAATTTGGATAGATGGAATGTAAACAAGAAGTATTATGTATTTGTTGATTAGGGACAACGAGTCACCGCACGAGCCACTGAAAAGCTCAAGATTATGAAGACACTCGAGATGACCCGAAGACCCGAAGACTAGCAAATGATAATGCGATTTATTTCACTACTAGAAAATAGATCTAATGCAACTTTTTAGAAGCAACCTTTTTTAAATTAGTTGCATTTGATTCTAATGCAACTTTATTATACATAAAGGTTGCAATAAAAGATCTAATGCAACATTTTCTCTAAAAAGTTTCAACATTTTATTGAATTTGCAACCTTTTGTATTAAAAAGTTGCTAATTTACTAAAAAAGCAACTTTTATATTCAAAAGTTGCATTGTAAAAATTTTAAACGCAACTCTTATCATGAAATGCATTGTTAAAAATTAAATGCAACTATTATTTTTAAAGGTTGCATCCAAATGTAGTGTCAAAATGTGATTATGTAACGACCCGTATAAGTTATTTACGAATTTAGTCATTTATGACGAAACTTTTAATTTAAATATTATTTAACTATGATATTTGATTAGTGAGTTAAATAGTAAATAACTAACTAGTAAATAAACCTAGTTAAGTTGCCATAGAAAAGTAGAAGGGCTGGAATTGTCAAGTTGTAAAACTAAGTTTTTAAAGAGAAGAGGATTTTGACTTTGGTCAAAATCCCCATATTTTTATGTTAACTCACATACGTGAACAAGAGGAAAGCTCAAATTCGGATTTTGAGCTTAATCGTCACCAAATCAAGTCTTAATCTTCACCAAATCAAGTCTTAATCTTGAATACAACTAAAAATTGTAGTTCTACTTGTGTTACTCTACATCAAGGTGAGTATTTTATTGTATTTTGGTGCTTAATTCGTGGGTTATGGATGGGTTGGGCAAAAACCCGAAAATTGTTGCTTGATGGTATTAAATATTAATGGGTTTCATGTAGATTATATAGAAGAATTTGAAATCACCTACTTTGAGATTGTATGACAATGAATGATGCTTAATTAGTAGATTTTAGGTGATTACACTATGTGTTAGAAGTCATATGCACACCAAGTGTTTGTTAAAAAGCTTGAATGAAAAGTTAGATTTAGTGCTGATTGGAATTATTTTAATTGTTGCAATGTTTTTGAAAAATCATATAAAAACAACCAATAATCGGTTTGAGACGTATAATATGTCGTCGGAAAGCTTATTGAGTCTACTTTCTGCATATTTTTAGAAATAGAAAAGATAAAGATGATAGGTAGACGAAAACTACATTTCAAAACAGCTTCATAGGTTATGTAAAAGCTGAATTTTTTGTTAAATATTGAATCTGTCCTGTTCTTTGAAAAATCATATAAAATCATATAAAAATCTGTAGAATATGTGTCTTATATGGTTGGAAAGCTCTTTCAGTCTACTACAATTCATATTTGAACATCAAAGGTTGAATAAAATTGTAAAGTTGTCAAATTGGACAATAATAGCAACAACTTAGATTTTGCTGCACTAAATTAAAACTTTTATAAAAAGTGATAAAGATCGTAAATTTATGACATAATTTGATATAAGTTTCAGAATACAATAGACATGGGGAATGTTAGAGATTGGATGTATTTACCTAGACGGTTACCAGAATTTGAAGCCGGAGTAATTGAATTTCTTAATGCTTCATTCGGTAAGGTGGCGAAAGGATCTCAAATCTGTTGTCCTTGCAAACGGTGTAAGAACCGTTACTGGCATCGAAGAGATGAAGTATTTTATCATTTAAAAGGACATGGATTTGTTGATGACTACTATGTATGGGTCTTTCATGGAGAAACCTCCTCGCAAACAAGACGTAATAAAGATGATATGCATGACAATTTTGATTAATTAATGCATGATAGGTTTAGAGAAAATATAGAGGAAACAAGTACAAAACATGGAGGTCTAAATGAAGAACTTAAAAAGTTGTATACGCTCATAGAAGATGGAAAACAAGATTTATTCCCGGGGTGCAAGAGTTTTTCAAAACTATCTTTTAATGTTAGACTTCTTCTCTATAAGAACCTTCATGGGCTTAGTAATGCGGCATTCGATGATCTTCTAATACTTTTAAAAGAGATGATTCCAGAGGCAAAGCTTCCAAGCAGTTTTACTCAAGCCAGGAAAATCGTAAGGGATTTAGGCCTTGATTATAAGAAGATTCCTGCATGTCCAAATGATTGCATGCTTTACTGGAAAGAGGATGAACATATTGAAGTGTGTCGCATTTGCAATACTTCTAAGTGGAAACAAATGAAGGAGAATAAACAAAAGAAGCATGATAGTGAGCATTCTAAAAAACCTTCAAAAATTCCGGCTAAAGTAGTGTGGCATTTTCCTTTAAAACCGAGGCTGCAAAAACTTTTCATGTGTTATGAAACAGCTAAACATATGACATGGCATGATAAGGGACGCCCTAAAGATGGTAATTTACGACATCCTGCAGATGGGCAAAGTTGGAAGGAGTTTGATTCTTTGTATCCTCATTTTGCAAAAGAAACTAGAAATGTGAGATTAGGGTTGTCAAGCGATGGATTTAATCCATTTGGAACAATGAGCATTGCTCATAGCACATGGCCTGTGGTATTGGTTAACTACAATTTGCCTCCATGGATGTCACTAAAACCAGAATACTTTATGTTGTCTTTGCTAATTCCCGGACCTGAATCTCCGGGTAATAATATAGACGTTTATTTACAACCTTTAGTTGATGAGCTTAAAGAATTATGGATTAATGGGTTGGAGACATACGATAAATCTAGTGACGAGACCTTTGAAATGCAGCCGCATTAATGTGGACAATCAGTGATTTTCCAGCTTACTCAATGTTGTCTGGGTGGAAAACAAAGGGGAATTTTGCATGTCCATGTTGTAATCATGAGACTAGCTCACTTTATTTGACTCATAGTAAGAAAATGTGCTATATGGATCACCGTAGATTTTTAGATGCGCAACACCCATGGAGACGAAACAAGAGTGCTTTTAACGGGAAGATTGAGGAGAGGGTTTCTCCAAAACCTCTATCTGTCTAATTTTAAAAATCTATTTGGAAAGACACAAAAGAAAAAAAATGATAGCACTTGCCCATGGAAGAAAAGGTCAATATTTTTTGACTTGCCATATTGGCAATTCAATAAATGCAGACATAATCTTGATGTCATGCACATTGAAAAAAATATATGTGATAATGTGATAGGGACATTGTTGGATATTAGTGGGAAGTCAAAAGATCATCCAAAAGCTCGATTTGACATTTTAGAACTCGGCATTAAAGAAAGGCTTCAACCAGTACTTTCTGATGATGGCAAACATGTTATCATCCAAAAAGCAGGTTTCTCAATGTCTTCAAAGGAGAAAGTTAATTTTTGTCGTGTTCTAAAGGAAACAAAATTACCTTACGGTTGTTTATCTAATATTGCTCGTTGTGTTCATTCTTCGGAAAAGAAATTTTCGGGTTACAAGAGTCATGATGCTCACATCTTTTTGCATTATTTGCTTCAAGTTGCCGTACGAAAGTCATTACCAAAGCATGTTGCTATCCCTTTGATTAGGTTGGGTGTCTTTTTTAGAAGATTATGTAGTAAGGTAATTAGGCCTGAAGACCTTGACAGATTACAATTAGAAATTACGGAAACATTGTGTGAATTTGAAAAAATATTCTTGCCAAACTTCTTTGATGTAATGGTGCATTTACCTATCCACTTAGTAAATGAGGTTAGGCTTGGAGGACCTGTTCAATATAGATGGATGTTTTTTATGGAAAGATACTTGTGCAAGTTGAAGTCATATGTGCGGAACAAGGGCCGACCAGAGGGATCCATAGCAGAAGGGTATTTGATTGAAGAATGTTTAACATTTTGCTCACGTTACATGCATGGATTAAATGAAAGTGTTAATAAGGGTGCAGAAGATCATGACGATTTGATGGGTGAAAATGAATCAGATGAACCGATATTCATGAATGGTGGCCATCCATTAGGAGGTAAAAAAGGCAAACGGGGCAAAGTTTTCACTTTAGACACTAATATAAAGGAACAAGCACATCGTTATGCCTTATTCAATTCTGATTGTGCAGCAGTTAATGATTATATCAAGTAAGTAAATATTTAGTGCATCTATTTCCTTCAAAGTATATGTTAGTATTATTTATATAATGACATATTTTTCTAAATGATGTTGCAGTGAGCACGAAACTTATGTTGAAAGTCAACCCCAACAAAGTCGGTGGGCACGAGCAAAAAACCATAGTCACAATTTTTCCGATTGGTTCAAAGGCAAAGTATTAAATAATAGTGTTCCAGATCACATTTTTTGGCTTGCTAAGGGACCTAGTCATACATCCAAGAGATATTATGGGTATTATGTGAATGGATATAGGTTTCATACAAAGTCAAGAGATGATAAATGTAAAACTCAAAATAGTGGTGTGATAGTTACAGCTTTAACTCCAAGCTTTGCAAGTTCTCGAGACAAAAATCCATCCGTTGGGAACGTTGATTATTATGGTAGAATTTTGGACATAATTGAACTTGACTATTGGACAAAGTTTAGAGTTGTATTGTTTCATTGTGAGTGGTACCAAGTTGAGAAAGATGATTATGGCTTAACGTGCGTTAATATGAAGAAGTTGTGTTATTCAGATGATCCTTTTGTCATGCCTTCCCAAGTGAAACAGGTGTTTTATGTACCGGATCCTATAGTAGATGGTTTGCATTATGTTGTTAGTACGATTCCAAGGGATGTATATAACTTCAATGAAGAAAATAATGAAATGGATGGTCGATCATATTGGTGTGATTCTGGTGAAGATAGGTTGAGTTATATTGCACAAGCTAATGAGCAAGAGACTTGTTTGTCAAGAGAAGATATCCCTCCACTTATAGTTGAGGCAAGCATAAAATTGGCTGTTGCGGATGTAATTGATAAAGATAATGGTGATGATTCTGATTATGACGATACATTATGGGATTGGATGCATGCGGATGAAAATGATGATGATAATTGAGTTATAAAGGTACAATAATAATTGTGTATGTGTATGTGTGTGCAAACCTTAAACTTTTTCTCAATTTTTAAATTGAATTAGGTGTTGACTTATAATTACGCTAAGTTAATGTTTTTTTTGTTACGCCCATTTGCGGTGCACGCATATAATGTATATATGTGTGAGCCCTTAAGGGCAAAAGTAAAAGTGCACTAATTTTAACGTTATTTTAATTATTTTGTGTAAATAACGTTAAAATCATTGGGATGATTAACTTCAAACGATAACTTTGA
Source organism: Mikania micrantha (assembly GCA_009363875.1). Taxonomy (NCBI): domain Eukaryota; kingdom Viridiplantae; phylum Streptophyta; class Magnoliopsida; order Asterales; family Asteraceae; genus Mikania; species Mikania micrantha. The sequence goes on along the minus strand of CM018689.1, from coordinate 47,063,669 downwards.
GCCGGGGACTCTTTCGGAGCAACCTCTCTATCCCAATTGGGATAGGGGTAAGGTTTGTATCTATCCTTCCCCCCAGACCCTACTGAAAAGTGGGAATATACTGGGTAAGGTTGTTGTTGTTGTTAATGTTTTTTGTGTTAATTAAGATTAATTAGCGACATTAGTCTATTTGTGATAAAGTAATATATTATTTATAATCTGTTTTGTAAGTAAAAATAGTGTGTATATGTGTTGGAGTTAATATCACAAAACGACCAAGTTTTAGAAAAAGGGTGTGCTAAAGGGTGTGCTGTAGTGTGTGTGCAGCATTTGTGGGCAGTGTATGTGCAACGTTTGTGTGCACTGTGCACCTTCACATGTGCAGCCTTGAGATTATTATATATCAACAGTGTGTGCAGCCTTGTGTGAGTCATTTTTAAGAAGGCTTGTTCTGACAAGTGATTTTTTTTTTGGCGTTATGACCTGATCAATAATCGACCAGTTCATATTGAGAGCTTTAGTGCAGTGTGTGTAGCATGTGCAGTGTGTGTGATATGTGCAGTGCGTGAGATGTCATGTGTGTGTTGCGTGTGGTGTATGTTGCTTGCTGTGTGTGTTGCGTTTGACCCGTTAAGAGTTTTTCTTGCTAATATGTAAACAATGAAAACCATGAAGGTGATGACCAGCTTATTGATGTTTTATTCTGCTACGTAAGCTAACTGTTGTACAGATGTTTTATATGTATCTAACTTTTTTGTTTTTTTGCTACAGTTCAAGTACTTCGTTAAAGATACAGTCAGGTGTGATGACAATTGTAAGGTATATAAGTATATTCTTCATACATTATTACCATCTCTTAATAAAATAAAAGATATCCTAGCTTTTGTAGGTTCAGGCCCAGGTTTCAACAAGCACAAAGCACACACTAACACCACTGTGTATTTTGTATTGATTGAATCTAAAGTTACAGTACAAGAAATAAACCTATTTCTACTTATAATGTAAACAAAACCCTAAGATGAAAACACTAAATATGCCCATGTTCCCACGTACAGATCATGTTGATCTAATTTTCCCACAGGAGCAGCAAACATCCCACGTTCAATAGCAGGTAAAAGACCCTTATACCCCTTGAACCATTCTTCTCTTGACCCACGAATAGCTGACCTGTTTGACCCGCTGACCCGTGACCCGTGAACAACTCGATTAACCCAACAATCACCCCCTTAATCGTTGTTTGTTCACAAGGTTCTTTCATTGCAATGTTTCTGTCAAAACACGCCTTCTAACAATCACTTCTTGACTTCTACCAGACACTCCACCCACCATCTTGGTCACATCCAAAGTCGTCCCTCACACGTACAACATCTGACATGGCTTCCCGCTGGACCCGTTCACTAACATCTTGACTCTTCACGGATCAACGACCTCTTCCCCGGCCACATCCAAAGCCATCCGATTTGAACTCCAACGCCATAATGTTTACAACCTTTTTTTTTATTATTTATCTTACCTTTTACGACCACCCTTGTTCCAAGAGACATCTCCACCGGCAAGAAAACAAGGTCACGCCACCTTCAACGTTTTCTTTCACCTGCCAAACAAAACAAATCCTAAGCCACCTGCTTTGACGGATCTTTCACACTCGTTTTTCACGCATACGCCGGTCTCCTCTTATCACGAAACAAGCCTATCAAGGCACCATAAAGTCCTGCTCTTTTTCAAGCAACTCGATTGGACTCCCATTATCATAGGAAAAAACCCAATTCACCAACTAACCAAAAACACAAAGCCTCTTGCTCCTTCAGCTTTTTTTTTTTTTTTAACAGCACTTAACAACTCGATCGTGAATAAATGGTTTGTCGATTCCTCCCTTTTCTTCTGTTTAATGACAGCATAGTCAAAATATGACCTAACTGTTGTTGTAGCATGATCCCTGGTCGATCTCAGCCAACACCCAAGACCTGATTGCAGTCACAACCCTCTTGCGAGCCTCACTAACAGCCATGGACCACCGATGTTCCAATCACGGTCACCACCTTCGTCCTTAACGGTACTTCCCCACGACAACGATTGACCTGAAACACCTTAACGACTTCGTCTTCTACTGTTGTTGGTCTCCTAGTTGAGAACCACAGCACCGCGACAAGTCTGATCGCCGAACCCAACCATCTTTTTCCGCTTGCCCTCCACCGACCAACACCACAGCCGGCGGAGGCTTCCTTAGATCTTCAAACCGGCGCTCTGGTACCAAGTGTAGGTTCAGGCCCAGGTTTCAACAAGCACAAAGCACACACTAACACCACTGTGTATTTTGTATTGATTGAATCTAAAGTTACAGTACAAGAAATAAACCTATTTCTACTTATAATGTAAACAAAACCCTAAGATGAAAACACTAAATATGCCCATGTTCCCACGTACAGATCATGTTGATCTAATTTTCCCACAGGAGCAGCAAACATCCCACGTTCAATAGCAGGTAAAAGACCCTTATACCCCTTGAACCATTCTTCTCTTGACCCACGAATAGCTGACCTGTTTGACCCGCTGACCCGTGACCCGTGAACAACTCGATTAACCCAACAGCTTTGACTTTTAAAGCCATTCCTTTTTTGACCCTAGCATATTCGTGTTTGACTAATTAGTTTTTTTTTAAGCATGTAATATACATTCATTTCACATTTAATGCATCATGTGATTTTTGTTGGTGGATCGTAGCCTTTACTGGAAGGACCAATATTAGTGTTTGACTAAATGAGTTAGATTTACTAAATGGGTCAAATGTTTGAATTTGTTTTATAACAAGACCTAATTAATTGAACCTGATTCTAAACGGGTCAAATTTGCAATGTGTGAAAATACATATTGGACTTAATAACACAAAATTACCAAGTTTTAGTAAAAGTGTGTTAATGGGTCAAATTGGTAAAGACTTTTCTACTTATGTCAAGCAAGTTGTTTGGTTGACTTTGGATTATTTGACCAACAAAAGTGAAAGACCTGATATATAGGAATTAGTTGGTTACTTGGTTTTCTTCTTTTTTAAGGTTCAATGGGTGTTCTCTTTAAAATTAATTAGTCGAAAATCATTGCTAGTTTTAAACATAAAAAACTACATTTTTTTGCTTATCTAATTATGCTCAAGTAGCCCATGGATACACTTAAAACAAGAAATAAATAAAAAACAAGTTTTTTCCCATTTGACCCGTTGAGAAATCAAGTAGACATGGAGCACATGTGCAGCAAAAATAAACAAGAAATCCTTTTTACCTTCATATTGCCAGCTCTAGTGCAGTGTGTATGAATTGTGCAGTGAGTGTGTGCTATGTGAGGGCAGTGTGTGCAATGAACAGTGTGTGTGCTATGTGCAGTGTAGCGTGTGCTGTGAGTGTGCAATGTGCATGATATGTGCTGTATGTTTTTGGCCAGGTATGTTGTGAATTAGACACTTCTCTGCACACCAATCAGCCAATCAGGTGTACACGTTTTTTTCATCGTTGAAGGTAAAAACACATTCAAAAGAACACAAATAGATACACACTTGATTCTATTTCATACGCAATTGTTGTGGTTGTTTTTACATACATAATTAACACCAATTTATAGTCAACTGAACAAGGGCGTTTCTCCTAATTTGGAAAGAACCAAATTTACTGCCAAGTGCAATTTACAATCATTTTGACCAAATTGCCCCTGTGTTTAAGCCAATCTATAATTCGTACATAAACTATGTTTAAGCTTATCTATATAACTTCAAATCCCAAAAACTAACATATTTGACATTCAACTAAACTTGACTCATTTGACCCGTTAAGGTCTTTAACTAATCTATACTTCTCATATTGAATTAAAGACTTACAATCACCCCCTAACTCTTATACGACTAAGTCTTCATGGTTCCTTAATGTCTTTGCTTGTAATGATGGTCGAATCATCATCTTTGCGTGCATCTTCATCACTAACAGCTTCTGCAGCCTTTGTATCTTCTTGAATGTTCACTGCAGCCCCTGCAGTCTGATGTATGAAGTTTCCAGCCATTTGTTCTTCATGACCCGTACCTGTTAAAGCATGCACTTGTTCTAACTTCTGCCGTGCACTTGTCTCTTGTTTTAATTCAACAAATTTCTATTCTTTTCTTCATCAAGAGCATCAACAGTAGCAGCGTGTGCTGGAGAATTTGTGCTCTGCAGCTCCAAAATCCCTTTTACCTTCGCATTGCAGATCCAATATGTATGATATGTGCAATGGGAATTAGTCGAAAATGGTTGTTTCCTTTGAATTTAATTAGTCGAAAATCATTGCTAGTTTTACAAGCTTTGTTGAATAAAAATAGAATACACTTTGATTACTTTGTATTTGTTCCATTTGTGATCAGCACCTTTTTGTTACTTAACAATTTTAGCTAAAAGTTGATAATTTTATTAACAGCAGTATTGTGTGTGTGCATTGTTCAAGTAGCCCATATATGCACATAAAACCAAGAAATAAATAAAATCAACTTACCCATTTGACTCGTTAAAACATTTTAGCAAAAAGCATAAAACTTGATCATTTAATGGTATAAATTCCAACATTCACCCCCAAAATACACAATTTGATCAAGTCTTCATTTTCCAATCTTTACTTTTGAATTCTTTATCCAAGACGATGACTAAATAGTATTCTTTAAGCATGCATAATTTACATTCATTTCACTTTTATCATTCAAATGTACATAAATAAGTATCTTCAACATATAATGATATAGCGCGTCATGTGATTTGTCTAGGTTGTGCGTATCCTTGGTTGAAAGGACCAACATTTGGTGGACATCTTTTGCAGATTCAAAAGTGATGGGTTTAGTTGCTTCCTTCACAGCACCTTTTTGTTACTTCACAATTTTGTTGTTGACCTTAGTTGTTTGACTTTTGCTTGTTTTTTTTTAAATCAGTTCTGCCAAATCAAATTTAGTTAATTTACAAGCAATTTTGAATAAACGAGATTATTAGTCAAATTAACATCAATGAACTGGCCAAACTAAATTCATCAACTTACAATTTATTTAAATTAAGAGCAACTGTGATAATAAATAGTCAGATTCGAAGCAAATTTTCTGTTGACTTTTTATGTTTGACTTAGTTGATGAAAATGTTGTTGATGATTTTTACTTTTTTTTAAAAGCAATTTGACCAACCCATAATAGGAAAAAAAACACTTTTTGTTACCAAACTACATCAAACACGCCACTTATGGTCAAACGAATTAAATTTACTAAATGTGTCAAATTTGTAAACATGAAAATTTGGTCAATCGGGTTAAATTTGGCCAGACAGCTCCTCCATAACAACGCAACCATCACATTTGTTTAAACATGTGTAATTTACATTCATTTCACATTTAACTTTCAAATGGACATTAAAAAGTATATTACGTAATGATATAGTGTATCATGTAATTTTTCGAGGTTGAACATAACCTCGGATGGAAGGACTAAGTTTAATATTAAGAGCATGCCAAGTGCTAACCAAGAATCTGCATTTGATAAAAGTATTGTTTTTACCTTATATCAACCGGTCTATGTAAAGTGTGCTTGAGAGCATTCTTGACTACATCAACCAATATATAGAAGTTGACTTTCAGGGTCAAACTTACCAACTTTTCATCTTTCAAATCTATATGAGTTTCTGATTATTTTTATTTAATAAATGTTGATAATGTTGGTCTTTTAAGTAGGCCATACAGACTATGATTACTTGCTTTTACTTTATAACAAATTGACGATGAATTTGTGTTTGGAAAGGAATATGGTTGACTTTAAATGTCAAGATGTATAGGTGACACCTCTTCCAGCATCGTGGTTACTCTTGATTTTTCTATGACATTATGCCAAACATAATGAGACATCACATTTTGATGATGTTGCTTTTTGTCACACCCTTGTCGTTGCGGAAGCGTACCGTGTGACTTTCAAGGTTTCACAGTCATTGTTTATAACAAAATACACATATGCTTCTATATTACAAACCCATGTTACAACTACATTAGCCACAAGCCTAATGTAATAATAGTTTTAACTTAGTTTCACACACATATATATAATGTTATTACACATATATACTATGCTATGTATCACACTGTTGAGTCTATCTCTCATAGACTCCACAATAGGTCTCCAAAGATTGAGCTCCCAGCTCCACCCCTGTATCATTATGCATCTGAGAAAACATGATTTTAAAACAATCAGCATATAGCTGGTGAGTTCACAAGTTTATTTATCAAAACGTATGTAATGTATCCAAACAATTCAAATGTTTTCATAAAATAAGTTAAATAATATTCATGTCCCCAAACTGGGTGTAAAACATTGGTATCCAGTGCGAACATTGTTCCTTCCAACAATGTCGTGTTTAGTTCCCGACCAACTGTCCAATTATAACTCCTGGGCTCCCGTAACCGAGCTGACGAGTTCAGTGTTTGCCCCTTCCCAATGTCCTTGTCGCAAGACATTGTGTGTTCTAGCCTTATTGAGCGCCCGCTCGACATCCAGTCGTGGTTTTAGCTACGAACCACGGGCGAGGATTGTCAATCACAAATAGAATCTATTCTCAATAATCACGCCCCCCCACGGTTAACGGTTACAGAATAGGGGACTTAGCGACAAATGTGTAACCCGTGAAATAATGACAAGTTCGGTCATGTGTTCTCCCCACTGTCACGTGTTTCAACCAAATGTTTTACAACGCTTTCGTTTTCATGTTTCACAAAATGTTTCAAAAGCGTTTCAGAGTTCCACCTGATCAAATCAGGTTTCATATTTGACAAAATGCATCGAAAGCGTTTCAGAGTTCCACCTGATCAAATCAGGTTTCATGTTTCACAAATGTATCAAAAGCATTTCAAAGCTTCACAATAATCAAGATGTTTCAAATGAGTTTATATGTTTTCTCATTCCCCGAGTTCAAAAGCCAAAATACAGTAAAAGGGGTTCGTGAACTCACCTCAGTTGATATAACTCAATAAACAGAATACAATGTTCGTATTGCTAGTTCCTGGATTCCAAATCTGTAATTTATTAAAGTTCGATGAGTTGTTTGTACTTGATTTGGTGAGAAATTAACTTTTGTTTCAAATCCGGATTTTCAATCGACTTCTGGGTTGAAATCTGATTATCAGATTACAAAACAGATCATAAAACTGTGTCCAGAACGCAAAATCGACAAAGAACAGGTTTTTATATTGATAACCGATAATAAAACTGAATTCCGGTCACAATCGGAACTCCAATACGCTTCTAAATCGATTATCTGGCTTCCGGATTGTGAAACAGATCGCAAAACTGAGTCCGAAATGCAAAATTGATTGAAAATGGGTATTTGTATTGAAAACCGACGAGAAAACTGAATTTGGTGTAATAATCGGAGTCTTAATCAGTTTCCAGACTGACATCAGATTTTCGACTTGCGAAACGGACTGATAAATTGAGTCCGGAACGCGAAATCGATTCAAAATATGTCCTTTTTATCAAAATCGGATCACCGGATTGCGAATCGGACCGCGAAACGGAGTTCAGAACGCAAAACGGACTAAATTTGGGTCTGGCCGGAAAAGTCACCGGAATATTCCTTTTCGCCGGAATATTCTTTTTCGCCGGAAAAATAGCCGGAGTTTGCCGGATTCCGGCCGGCGACGGTGGCCGGAGGCGGCGGTCCGGCGGCGGTCCGGTGGCCGGCGGTGGTGGTCAGGTGGTGGCTTGGTGGTCTGGGGTGTTGGCTAGGTGGTCTGGCCAATGGCTCGAGCCGGCCTGGCCTTGGCCTTGGCCTTGGCTAGCCGGTTGGTCGTTTGGCCAAGGGTTCCCGGTAACGACCGAGACACATGGGGCCGCATAGGGGCCACGACCCGGGCCGCTGGTCGAGACGCACAGGCCGCACGAGCCGCATGGCCGAGACGCAAGGCCGCAAGGCCGGGACACAGGCCGCTTGGCCAGGACGCGAGGCCGCGTAGGGGCCGCCTGGGCCGCATGGCCGGGACACACAGGCCAAAACATGGTTTTTGCGGGCCAAATCAATATTTTGACATTTTTTTCCGGGCCAAAATCTCCAGATCCTAATATTTAACATATATCTAGAGTTTGGTGAAGAAAAATCTCGATTTGGACGATTTTGAAAGATCGGGTTTTTGGACAAAAATGCCCTTTTCATGGGTTTTCAAGATCTGTTGGTTTCCAGCCCTTAACCAAAGCTTTTTAACCTTTGTTTAAGCTATATAAAGCTATTAGATTCAAGAATAAAGATTAGAACTTACATGTTTGTGATTTGGCTTGAAAATCCACCAAAAAACCAAACTTTTGATATTGATTTCTTGCTTTGGTTGATCTTGGCCTCAATCACCAGTTGGTATTTGCTAGAAATGATGTTTAAAATTGTTCTAAGGTTTCAGAAGTGAAGGAAATTGGTCTGGTCGAATTTGAGCTGAAAATGGGGTGAAAAGTTTGACTTGAAAAGTCAAATTAAGCTTTTTATAAATTTTCTAGCTTTCTCTGCAAGTTTCTATCAGATATTTTCAGATATTTTGCTCAAAATATCTGTAAACTAGATTAGAGAAGTTGAGGTGTGAAAAGATTTAGGGTTTCAATTGGTTTTGCCATTTTCGCGATTGTTTGTTCGGCTTTTTCGCGCGTAACTTCGGGAATTGCTACATTTGATCAACCACCATTATTATACTCCCAATTACATCCCATTTGGAATATAATGTGGTTAGGAAGTTCGGGTTGTCATTAATTTGACAATTACGCATACCGAATTGCCTTTTCACAGATTTCCGCGATTTGACTTATTGAACTTAGAGATTCTTTGATTTAGTTATGTTATCACTTATTTCACTTCAATTCATCATATAATTGATATTTATTTAGTTTTGGATCCATGAATTTGGTTTTAGGTCATTATTATCGCAATTTCGCGTAATTCGGCAATTCTGCGTAATGCCTTTTGTAATTGGTTCCTTCTTGTAATTCCCTTACATATATACACATATTCACATGTATATACATATTTAATCATAATAAGAGTTAATTAAGACTAAGACACGAAATTCTAACCTGGAATTGCGAATTGTCACAGTCTCCCCCCGTTATTGGAATTTCGTCCTGAAATTCGGTTTGTGCTTCCCAAGACTGATGTGTCATCAAACAGTTGGGGGTATTTGAGTTTCATCTGATCTTCGCGTTCCCAGGTAAATTCCGGTCCTCGCCTTGAATTCCAACGGACCTTTACTATTGGAATACGACTTTGTTTCAACTGTTTTACTTCTCGATCCATGATTTCCACCGGTTCCTCTATGAAGTGTAATTGATCATCGATTTGAATTTCTTCCAATGGTATCACAAGCGTTTCATCTGACAAACACTTCTTGAGATTCGATACATGAAATGTGTCGTGCACCCCACTGAGTTCCGGTGGTAGTTTGAGTTTGTATGCCACGGGTCCCACCTTAGCAATGATTTCAAACGGCCCTATGTATCGAGGGTTCAATTTGCCACGTTTTCCGAATCTTACAACACCTTTCCAAGGTGAGACCTTCAACATGACCCGGTCTCCAACTTGGAAAGACAATGGTTTTCGTCTCACGTCAGCGTAGCTCTTCTGGCGATCTTGTGCGGCTCGTAGTCTGTCTCGAATTTTGAAGATTTTATCTGTCGTTTCCTGAATGATTTCTGGGCCCGTGAGTTGACTTTCACCAACCTCGGTCCAACATATAGGTGATCGGCATTTACGACCGTACAACGCTTCAAATGGTGCTGCCTTGATGCTCGTGTGATAACTATTATTGTATGAGAATTCGATCAAAGGCAGATGTGTATCCCAACTGCTTCCAAAATCAATCACACATGCTCGAAGCATGTCTTCCAAAGTTTGGATAGTCCTTTCGCCCTGACCATCCGTTTGAGGGTGATATGCTGTACTCATATCCAAACGAGTACCTAATGCATCATGTAGGGTCTGCCATACTCGTGAGGTGAATTTGCTGTCTCGATCAGAGATGATGGAGGTTGGAATTCCATGTCGAGAAACTACTTCCTTGATATAAAGTCTCGTGAGTTTGTCCATTTTATCAGTTTCTTTCATAGGCAAGAAATGTGCAGACTTTGTGAGACGATCAACTATTACCCAGATAGTGTCATAGCCACTAGAAGTTCTGGGTAGTTTCGTGACAAAGTCCATTGTAATTTGATCCCACTTCCATTGTGGAATCTCTGGTTGCTGTAACAATCCTGATGGTTTTTGATACTCAGCTTTAACTTTAGAGCAGGTTAGACATTTGCTAACATAAAGAGCGATGTCAGCCTTCATGTTAGGCCACCAATAAAACTCCTTGAGGTCATGATACATTTTATCAGAACCAGGGTGTACAGAGTATCGAGACTTATGAGCTTCATCCATTACTAAGCTCCTTAGGTTCCTAATGTTTGGTACCCGGACTCTATTTGCAAAGTAGCGAGTTCCGTCAGTCTTGACCTCAAATTTCTTATCCAAACCTCGCAAGGATTCATTTTGCAAGTTTTCTTTCTTAAGAGCTTCAAGTTGGGCATTTTGAATTTGAGCAGTAAGACTTGTTTGAATAATCATTCCCAAAGCTCGCACTCGTAATGTCTTGGTTCGTTCTTTCCTGCTCAAAGCATCTGCGACAACATTTGCCTTGCCAGGATGATAGCGAATATTGCAATCATAATCATTGAGTAACTCAATCCAACGACGTTGTCTCATATTCAAGTCTTTTTGATCGAAAATATGCTGGAGACTTTTATGATCAGTGTAAATTGTACACTTTGTACCATAAAGGTAGTGTCTCCAGATTTTGAGTGCGAACACTACAGCTCCTAGTTCCAAATCATGCGTAGTGTAGTTCTTCTCATGAGTTTTGAGCTGTCGGGACGCGTATGCAATAACTTTGTCTTTCTGCATCAGTACACAACCCAATCCTTGATGTGATGCATCACAGTACACTACGAAATCATTTGTTCCTTCTGGTAGTGATAAAATAGGTGCACTGCATAGTTTTTGCTTCAACAATTGAAATGCTGCCTCTTGCTTGTTGCTCCATTCAAATTTCTTATCCTTCTGCGTCAATGTAGTTAGTGGTAAAGCAATCTTGGAGAAACCTTCAATGAATCTTCTATAATACCCTGCTAAGCCAAGGAACTGACGTACTTCAGTCGGGGTTTCGGGTGCATTCCAATTCTTGATAGCCTCAATCTTGGCAGGATCAACATGTATGCCTTTTTGATTAATTACATGCCCAAGGAATTGTACTTCTCTCATCCAAAATTCACATTTGGAAAACTTGGCATACAGTTTTTCGTCCCTCAACAACTCCAAAATAAGCCTTAGGTGTTGCTCATGATCTTCTTTGGTCTTGGAATAAATAAGTATATCATCGATGAACACAATAACAAATTTATCCAAGTACGGTTTACAGACTCTGTTCATAAGGTCCATAAAAATTGCCGGGGCGTTCGTCAATCCAAACGGCATAACCAAAAACTCATAATGACCATACCGGGTTCTAAAAGCAGTGATTGGAACGTCCTCGTCCTTAACCCTTAGCTGGTGGTATCCTGAACGCAGATCGATCTTTGAATAGAAACTAGAACCTTGCAACTGGTCGAATAGATCATCTATCCTTGGTAACGGATACCGATTCTTGACCGTCAGCTTGTTCAACTCTCGGTAATCGATGCACATTCTAAAGGTTCCATCTTTCTTCTTTACGAATAAAACGGGTGCTCCCCACGGTGAGAAGCTTGGTCTTATAAAACCTTTGTCCAGTAACTCTTGTAGTTGGTTAGATAACTCTTGCATCTCCGATGGGGCTAGTCTGTACGGAGATCGAGCTATTGGTGCTGCACCAGGCACCAAGTCAATTCTAAATTCGACTTTCCTGTTAGGTGGTAGTCCTGGCAAATCCTCAGGGAATACCTCTGGATACTCTCTTACAATCAGTATATCTTCTAATCGCTTCTCTTTTGACTTCATTTCCATGACGTGCGCTAATATTGCTTGACATCCCTTACGTAGGTACTTGTGGGCTTTCATACAGGTGATGATTTGTAACGCCTTTCCGCTCTTTTCACCATGAATTGAGAGAGTCTCCCCACTTGGGAGTGGAATACGAACCACCTTCTGACAACATACAATTTCTGCGTGGTTTTCTGACAACCAGTCCATTCCGACAACCACGTCGAAACTTCCTAGATTCACCGATAAAAGATCTATAGCAAAAACATAATCTCCTAGTTGTAAGGTACACCCTTGAATTATCTCTCTAGTTTCTATCAGTTTTCCGTTGGCTAGTTCTATTGTGTATCTATCGTGTAATGCAGTTGGATTGGCTCCAATTAATGTGCTAAATTCAGTTGACATAAAGCTCTTATCTGCCCCCGTATCAAATAGGACAGAAGCATAATGATTATTAACAAAGAACGTACCCGTCACGAGGTTTGGATCTCGTTTAGCGTCTCCGGCTGCAATAACAAAGGCCCTACCTCGAGCATTGTTGACACCTTGATTTGTTAGCTTTGGGCAGTTCTTCCTGAGATGACCTACTACTCCGCATTCAAAACAACTCCTATTATCCCTGTTGCTATCTGTCACCGATGTAGGTACAGGAGCTCGACAATTCCTCGCTAAATGTCTACGTCTTCCACATCTGTTACACATGAAGGGCCTACATTCACCCTCATGATGGTACCCACATTTTTCACACTTGGGAAATTTTCCCACATAAGATTTCTTATCAGTTGTGACAGCAGTGTTGACTCTAACCTGAGTCGGTTTCTTTTGTGTTTGATTTGGGGGATTGCTATTCCATTTTCGTTTGTTACCAATGTTTTGCTTTTCCTCTTGTACCTTTGTTCCTAAGGTTCCACGACGAACTGCCTGATCAATCAGGCGATGAGCCAACCGAATTGCACTTTGAATGGTATCTGGCTTAGAAGAAGTCACCATATCTTCAATACTTGGAGGAAGTCCTTTCAGATACTGCTCTATTCGCTTGTACTCAGGAGTGACCATCGTTGGACAAAGTTGTGCCAGCTCATGAAATCTAGTAGTATAACTGACAATGTCACTCCCTTGCACTTTCAGGTTATAGAATTCTTCTTCCATTTTCTGGATCTCACTTCGTGGGCAATACTCATCCATCATCATTTGTTTCAGTGTCAACCAGGGAATCTGATAGGCTTCATCAATGCCTAAACCTTGAACATGGTTGTTCCACCATGTAAGAGCTGCTCCATTCAGAGTACAAGTGGCATACTTGACTCGGCATTCTTCAGGGCAATTACTAACACGGAACACCGTTTCCATCTTTTCGCACCATCGGACCAATGCGATAGCTCCATCGGTTCCATTAAAGCTAAGAGGCTGGCAGTTCAAGAAATCTTTGTAAGAACAGGCCTTTGATGCAGATCCAATGATTCCAGCAGACGCACTACCTCCTGCAGCACCATTTCCACCTACAGCTCCATTGCCACCTCCTGTATTGTTGCCAATAGCACCAGATCCTCCTTCCCCTGTATGTTGTTGATTTCTGTAGGTGGCCATAGCATCAGCCACTCGTCTGTTTATAAGTTGATCCATCTCTGTTGAGATAACAGGTTGCTCAATTTCAGGATTTCCATGTGGATTTTCTTGCGGATTTCCCTGTGGATTTCCTTGTGGATTTTGCCTCGGTCTTCCTCTCGGCATGTTTCTGAACATGCAACAAATATGTTTCGTGTTAGAGTCATATGGCTATAGATTAGGTCTTAGTCATGCAACCTAATTCGCTATAAACCAATGGCTCTGATACCAATCTGTCACACCCTTGTCGTTGCGGAAGCGTACCGTGTGACTTTCAAGGTTTCACAGTCATTGTTTATAACAAAATACACATATGCTTCTATATTACAAACCCATGTTACAACTACATTAGCCACAAGCCTAATGTAATAATAGTTTTAACTTAGTTTCACACACATATATATAATGTTATTACACATATATACTATGCTATGTATCACACTGTTGAGTCTATCTCTCATAGACTCCACAATAGGTCTCCAAAGATTGAGCTCCCAGCTCCACCCCTGTATCATTATGCATCTGAGAAAACATGATTTTAAAACAATCAGCATATAGCTGGTGAGTTCACAAGTTTATTTATCAAAACGTATGTAATGTATCCAAACAATTCAAATGTTTTCATAAAATAAGTTAAATAATATTCATGTCCCCAAACTGGGTGTAAAACATTGGTATCCAGTGCGAACATTGTTCCTTCCAACAATGTCGTGTTTAGTTCCCGACCAACTGTCCAATTATAACTCCTGGGCTCCCGTAACCGAGCTGACGAGTTCAGTGTTTGCCCCTTCCCAATGTCCTTGTCGCAAGACATTGTGTGTTCTAGCCTTATTGAGCGCCCGCTCGACATCCAGTCGTGGTTTTAGCTACGAACCACGGGCGAGGATTGTCAATCACAAATAGAATCTATTCTCAATAATCACGCCCCCCCACGGTTAACGGTTACAGAATAGGGGACTTAGCGACAAATGTGTAACCCGTGAAATAATGACAAGTTCGGTCATGTGTTCTCCCCACTGTCACGTGTTTCAACCAAATGTTTTACAACGCTTTCGTTTTCATGTTTCACAAAATGTTTCAAAAGCGTTTCAGAGTTCCACCTGATCAAATCAGGTTTCATATTTGACAAAATGCATCGAAAGCGTTTCAGAGTTCCACCTGATCAAATCAGGTTTCATGTTTCACAAATGTATCAAAAGCATTTCAAAGCTTCACAATAATCAAGATGTTTCAAATGAGTTTATATGTTTTCTCATTCCCCGAGTTCAAAAGCCAAAATACAGTAAAAGGGGTTCGTGAACTCACCTCAGTTGATATAACTCAATAAACAGAATACAATGTTCGTATTGCTAGTTCCTGGATTCCAAATCTGTAATTTATTAAAGTTCGATGAGTTGTTTGTACTTGATTTGGTGAGAAATTAACTTTTGTTTCAAATCCGGATTTTCAATCGACTTCTGGGTTGAAATCTGATTATCAGATTACAAAACAGATCATAAAACTGTGTCCAGAACGCAAAATCGACAAAGAACAGGTTTTTATATTGAAAACCGATAATAAAACTGAATTCCGGTCACAATCGGAACTCCAATACGCTTCTAAATCGATTATCTGGCTTCCGGATTGTGAAACAGATCGCAAAACTGAGTCCGAAATGCAAAATTGATTGAAAATGGGTATTTGTATTGAAAACCGACGAGAAAACTGAATTTGGTGTAATAATCGGAGTCTTAATCAGTTTCCAGACTGACATCAGATTTTCGACTTGCGAAACGGACTGATAAATTGAGTCCGGAACGCGAAATCGATTCAAAATATGTCCTTTTTATCAAAATCGGATCACCGGATTGCGAATCGGACCGCGAAACGGAGTTCAGAACGCAAAACGGACTAAATTTGGGTCTGGCCGGAAAAGTCACCGGAATATTCCTTTTCGCCGGAATATTCGCCGGAATATTCTTTTTCGCCGGAAAAATAGCCGGAGTTTGCCGGATTCCGGCCGGCGACGGTGGCCGGAGGCGGCGGTCCGGCGGCGGTCCGGTGGCCGGCGGTGGTGGTCAGGTGGTGGCTTGGTGGTCTGGGGTGTTGGCTAGGTGGTCTGGCCAATGGCTCGAGCCGGCCTGGCCTTGGCCTTGGCCTTGGCTAGCCGGTTGGTCGTTTGGCCAAGGGTTCCCGGTAACGACCGAGACACATGGGGCCGCATAGGGGCCACGACCCGGGCCGCTGGTCGAGACGCACAGGCCGCACGAGCCGCATGGCCGAGACGCAAGGCCGCAAGGCCGGGACACAGGCCGCTTGGCCAGGACGCGAGGCCGCGTAGGGGCCGCCTGGGCCGCATGGCCGGGACACACAGGCCAAAACATGGTTTTTGCGGGCCAAATCAATATTTTGACATTTTTTTCCGGGCCAAAATCTCCAGATCCTAATATTTAACATATATCTAGAGTTTGGTGAAGAAAAATCTCGATTTGGACGATTTTGAAAGATCGGGTTTTTGGACAAAAATGCCCTTTTCATGGGTTTTCAAGATCTGTTGGTTTCCAGCCCTTAACCAAAGCTTTTTAACCTTTGTTTAAGCTATATAAAGCTATTAGATTCAAGAATAAAGATTAGAACTTACATGTTTGTGATTTGGCTTGAAAATCCACCAAAAAACCAAACTTTTGATATTGATTTCTTGCTTTGGTTGATCTTGGCCTCAATCACCAGTTGGTATTTGCTAGAAATGATGTTTAAAATTGTTCTAAGGTTTCAGAAGTGAAGGAAATTGGTCTGGTCGAATTTGAGCTGAAAATGGGGTGAAAAGTTTGACTTGAAAAGTCAAATTAAGCTTTTTATAAATTTTCTAGCTTTCTCTGCAAGTTTCTATCAGATATTTTCAGATATTTTGCTCAAAATATCTGTAAACTAGATTAGAGAAGTTGAGGTGTGAAAAGATTTAGGGTTTCAATTGGTTTTGCCATTTTCGCGATTGTTTGTTCGGCTTTTTCGCGCGTAACTTCGGGAATTGCTACATTTGATCAACCACCATTATTATACTCCCAATTACATCCCATTTGGAATATAATGTGGTTAGGAAGTTCGGGTTGTCATTAATTTGACAATTACGCATACCGAATTGCCTTTTCACAGATTTCCGCGATTTGACTTATTGAACTTAGAGATTCTTTGATTTAGTTATGTTATCACTTATTTCACTTCAATTCATCATATAATTGATATTTATTTAGTTTTGGATCCATGAATTTGGTTTTAGGTCATTATTATCGCAATTTCGCGTAATTCGGCAATTCTGCGTAATGCCTTTTGTAATTGGTTCCTTCTTGTAATTCCCTTACATATATACACATATTCACATGTATATACATATTTAATCATAATAAGAGTTAATTAAGACTAAGACACGAAATTCTAACCTGGAATTGCGAATTGTCACACTTTTAAACAACAAAACATATGCTCTATACACGTCTTATTTGTAAAATATGAACAATTTGATTTTAGGGTCAAATAAAGTATTTATAAATTTTAGAGTAAATTATATTTTTCGTCATTTATGTTTATATTATTTTTTTAAGTAAATGTCATTTAGCTTTTAAAATATCAGAAAACACACTTTATGTTTAAAAACCTTTGCAGGCCATGTCCTTTGCCCAAACCCTGTTAACTTTTAACGTTAAATCCCCTTGCGTAGACCCCATGTGAGGGCAAAATGGTCTTTTACCCTCCTCTATCAGAAAAATGTGATTTAATCTAAATAAAACCTCTTTTTTTGTTTGTTTGTTGAAAAACACACATTGTCCTTTGCCACTCTCTTCTATTTCCAAACCACTCAAATTATGCAACATTTTTCCAGAGAAACATTGCGCCACCGCATGCAACGATAAATGACCCTTTTACCTTATGAGTTGAATGACTTCAAAGCTAAGCAACAACGACACCTGCAGGCGGTGCAAGGAACGTCTTCGTCCCATGAAAGAAGTCGTCCATGCCCATCACCACCTCGTCGACACTCAATTCGATAGTCTTTTACAATTCTTTGATAGTGCAAGGGTCGCTAGGCTGGCTTGGGCTGGGCTTTTGGGTAATTCCTTAATTAAACATGATTATAATTTATATTTGAAAAAAAACCCAACTCCCATTTGATTCAAACCTTAGATCCATTTTAAAAGAGGGATCCATGTCTCTCACAATAACCATTAAACCAACTAATATTAGTGTTATACATTCTTTTTAATTATATTCACGACTTCAAAAAAAAACTTATGTAGTTAAATAAAATTTTATGAGATGTTTAATTAACGAGTTAAGATTCAATGAGATAATGTCACCCCGAACCCAAAGAAATACTTCCGGCCATGTCTTTCATCCCTCAACTATGAAAAAATAAACACATAAGTGCAATTCTTCTTAAGATGATACTCTTGTTGAATATATCATATTATAAACTTCAAAATTATTTCATGATGGTTGATTAATCGGTAAATGTTGCATACACACACACACACAAGTCTCAACTCATTACTTTCACAAGATTAGTTGAGAGAGCCAAATGTCTCCTTTTGAATTTTGAACTGAATACCTTAATTCCTCTTTTATGCTTTAAATGTTGTATCATAAGCATGAATGATTGTACATCTCTTAATTTTAAGAGATTGCTCATTTTCATTAGTATACGTTATATATAGTAATAAGATATGTATGTATGTATGTCTGTATGTACATATGTGTGTCCGTCACATTTTTTTGAACGACAAACTAATCAACTGCCGAGTACTCTATACGCGGCTCTAAATGGCTAAAGGATGCCCGAGCTAGCCATTAGTCAATAGAGCCCCTAGCCCACCAGCCACCAATTCTCGGGAGAAATCCGACCCAAACACCCACCAAAAATCACGATGGTGAAAGACCGGTAAAACCTTTCCATGAATCCTAACTGTTCCATGAATCATGTAACATCTTATGTGTGTGTGTCACATATGATGAATCATGTACATTTATTCTAAAGAATACGTAATACTAATTTACCTTAAAATTAAATATCTTCACATGAGTCTTAACTGTTCCATGGATAAAAAAAATTGGAAATTCCCTCTCGTATTACTCAAATTAAATATTACAATTCCCTCCTAATTTTTGTTTCCCCATCCCTAATTTACGGTTTCTGGCATCTAATCACAATTTCGTTTGCTGGCTTATCAAACTGCTCGCTCAACCTTCTCAATTTGATCAATCTGGTCGTTGCTGTTGGTTCTTAACCTGGTCGATCGTTCAAGCTTATTAGTCTCCTTCTTTGATTCAAGAAAATTTGTATACAGTCGTTCCGTTCATCAATCTGATTCGAGGTATCTTCTTTAATTTTACTCATCGCTATCTGATTCTAGAAATAAGGTGTTCTGCCTTCTATCTTCATGTTCAATTCCTTGACTTTAGAATCAAAGCAAAAATTAAGTCGACTGATGTTATTTCATTCTTAATCGAGCAAATGGGAGTGTAGAACTGTATTTCTGGAAGTGACACATGTAATCGAGTAACCAGAATCGAGTAATTGTAGTAATAAAAAAGACCTACAGGACATGGTGTTTATGCATGATTCATCTACCATCTCCCCACCAATTTGATGCATTAATGCACCATTTGAGTAATTTTGTTTTACATTCATTGTGTAAACCGTAATCCATGCTTTTATTACTACCAAAAATGTAGGCTAAATACATGTTTTGTACATATTTTACCTCCTTAAAATGCTTCAAAGTTAAAGTTTCTGTAAGACAACCTTTATGTTATTCTGCATTGTGTCCAAATACCTACCTGTTGACATAATTAAAAAAGAAATCAAAGTATTAAATGGTTTTAAGTGTGCCTAAGTTAGGATTGATGTTATTGGCACATATAAATATATAGGTCATGTTCTTGTTGAGCAATTTAACTTGTTACCCTTCAACCAGTTACGACGACCGGAGATTACGCTTTGACTGATATATCATAATGACCTATTAATCTGATGATTCTAAGTGATAGTAGGTTATGTAATTGCTAATCACTTTCAAAAGTTCATTTAAAACTATTATTATTTGTTAATTTCATTTAAAAATGATGCAATATAATGATGTGCACTTTGATTAATTCTAATATACAACTGTCTTCTTTATTTCCATTATTGAAAATAAAATTCTTTGATTAGTTAATGGGCTTGTGACTACTAATTTCATATAAAAATGTTAATAACATGAGATGACAACATATACATTTATTTGAATTGTTTTGTTGTGATTTCTCATAAGTAAGTTGTATTAGACTTAAAGCAGTTTTATAATGGTAAACAAAATCAAGCACGATCAAAGCTTACAACGAAAAATGAACAATTACGAGAAAGCTAGACTATTGAGGGTTCAAGAAAATAAAGAAAGACTACGAGAATTGGGTGTTAAAAGTGTGGCAAAGTCTTTGACAAGTTTGGTAGAAAGTAAAAAAAAGAAGAAAAAGAAGGTGAACCCAACATATTTCAATATGAGAGATGACAACTTCAGTCATGAAATGAGTGATGATAGTGATAAAGATAATCCAGAGGTTGCTACACACGTTCAAATTGCAAAAAAGGTAATTATATTTTCTATTATACTTTCTCTTTACATTTATGTTCTAATGAATATGACATCTTTTATAGCAACATCGTCAACGATATATTGCTCCAAAGTCGATGACTAAAATTGCTAACATGGCAAAGCAACGTCGAGTGATCGCTCCAAATGCCTTGGATTCAAACGTAATAAAAGATCATCATTCTAAAGCAACAATTACCATGGGTGAGTTAATTTCAAGTAATAAAGGGACAAGGAAAAAGGAGGTTTTCAAAAAGAATTTGGCAAATCCAACTTGTAGTAAACACAAATCAAGTAAAGATTTGATTCTTGTTGATGAGGATGATAACGAGGATGATGACCAGGATGATGACGAGGATGTTGACGAGGATGATGACATACTTCAAGGTATTTTTTGCCAAATCTTAACTTTCAATTAACAATTAAGCAATAACAAATTCAATCACACTACTTGTATTTTTTCTTATATTGCGATTTTGTAATTTATGTTTATTTATATTGTTGTATTTAACAATGATAAGATTATGTTGACCAAGATGATGAATATGAGGAAATGGACCAAATTGCATCTGCAAATATTGATGATGAGACACATGGGGATAATGAGCATGATGAATTGGAAGATGAGGACGATGAACTACTTCATGATGAACTGCAACACCTCAAATTAGAAAAAGCAATAGGTTTGTTGTACCATGTTTTTTTGCCTCGATATTGATTAACAACTATGTGATTAACTACGTGAAGCCTGGTATATACTGATTAGAATAGAAAAACCAAAAACCACTGGTACAAAGAAAACCAAAGACCCCCTAACCCTATTTATAATAAAACATAAACAAAAGTCAATATTTATCCCTAAAAAACTGCCTACTAAAAAAAATCCAATCCAAACAAAACCTTATCTAACCTTTTTGTTAAACTTTAAAACTCAATTTAACAAACCAAAACAATTAAAAACTAAACTTTTTAATTTTTACCCCTATAATTGTTTAATTATTACAAGATTAGTCCAACAATCACCCTTTAATCTTGTAATTCTTGATGTGGCTCTCTCTTTAAAACACCAAGTTCCTTTTGGCTCACCTAAATCCCTCTTTTAATCACATAGAACACCTCCTGCTCGCTCACTCATAACCAAGTTTGGTTCCCTAAGAACCTAATCACACAGATCATCCTCTTTCTTTTCTCCACAAGCTGGTTTTTGATCACTCACTGATCAGACCTACAAGTCACACTCTCATATTGTTTCATGCAGTACCAGCAACTGATCAATCTATCACAGATTGATATTTTTTCTTCATGGTAGCACCACTCACCTCCTGAATCGCATAGGATTATATCACAGCCTAATCTTGAAACCTTCACACCTCTCGATCATTTCTTCCCAGCTCTCACAGCTGCTTGTGTCAGACTATCACAGCCCTCCATCCTCATTCAAACCTATCACAGGTAAGATATAAAACAGTTGAAGCCTTCACAGCCCCCTATCCCCTGAATCACACAGGATTGTGTTCAATTGAAGCTCTCACAGCTTTCAGTCAGCCTTATCCAGCCCTCACAACCTTCAAAACTAGTTCGAACATATCCCAAGTTCTTTTCTTTTCTCCCGGATCGCTCCAACTTGAATCACACAAGCTTCGATCAACTTCTTGATTGCTTCACGCAATCAGCCCTTGCAGCCTTTCTCGGACATAACGAATTCGTATCAATCTTTCTTTGATTACGTAGACTCCTTTAAACCACACAGGTTCTTGGCCAGCCTCTTGAATCACAAAGATTCTTGCCGATTAGACCGGTTACCTCTTTTTCCCCAGCCCCGCAGTAGCAAGGCTCTTGCACCTTGCATGAATTTTTCTGAAACCAAAGCTTGGTGTCCTTGACTCCTTGTTGTCTCCTTTTCTTCGGTGCTGACCAACAACAGCAGCAGCCTACTGCTGCCTTCTCGATTCCAAATCACAATCCTCAAACTGACATAGATAAGTGCTGATACCAATTGAAGCATGGTATATACCGATCAGAATTGAAAAACCAAAAACCACAAATTTATTGAATGTAAAGTTTCTGGTACAAAGAAAACCATAAACTCCCTAACCCTATTTATAATAAAACATAAATAAAAGTCAATATCTATCCCTAAAAAACTGCCTACTAAAACAATTCAATCCAAACAAAACCTTATCTAACTTTTTTTTAAACTTTAAAACTCAATTTAACAAACCAAAACAATTAAAAACTAAGCTTTCTGATTTTTACCCCTTTAATTGTTTAATTATTACAAGATTAGTTCAACACTATACATGAGTGTGCATATTTTAATGAAAATGGATGTATAGGAATTTCTAAAACCAAAAAACGAGGACCAACAATGCTTCATGATGTGCACACACGGATAGAGGACGAGCGTGAGGTGATTATATGTAACGAATTTGGACAACCAGTTGGACCTGTAAGAGAGGGAAAAGATGTAGTTGGAAAATTTTCTCGTTTTTTGGGCACAGTTGCTCGTAATTATAGTCACGCACCTTTGATTCATAGTTCATGGCAGAAGGTGCCACATAAAGAAAAAATATGGGAGTATGTCTTGGTAAGGCTTTTTATAATTTTATTTCAATTATTTGTTGTATTTATATTTTGAGCTAACTGCTAACTCTTTTAAAGGAAAAATATGATGTCCCTGATGGTGCTAAGGCATGGGTTTTAAAGAGCATTGGTCAATCATATAAGGTACACAAGTGTCGGTTTAAGCAAAAACACTTCTATCAATTTAAAGACAACAAAACAAGGTGGAATAACCGACCGAACAACATTCCAGAAGATGATTTCAGAAAATTGTTGCGTTTATGGAGTAATAAAGATATGGAGGTATTTTTCTTAATAGTTTTCAGTTAATAGTATTTGATATTAAGAGTTGTTAATTACCTGAGTTGTATACAGCAACGTTGTGCACGAGCAAAGCAATCTCGCATGTCTCAAAAAAATATGCATACGGCTGGTCCGAAAAGTTTTGCTAGGATACGTGAGGAGATGGTAATATGTTTTTATTTTTTTTGCAAATAAATTGTGTCTTTTTGTGGTTTGATATGCAATTTTTGTCATTGATGCTTTTGTAATTATGAACATAGAAAAATGATGACCCACACCAAAAAGTCCCTACTTTAACCCAGTTGTTTGAACGTACACGTAAAAGGACGGAAGGACGTACGTATGTTGATCTATATGATGACACGGCAATGAAAATTGTAAGTTATTTAACCAAAGATTGCTTTTTTGACCATTTTGCTTTTATTGCCTTTTCACGACAAATAACATACTAAAATAAATATTATTGACCAGCATATAGACTTATCTAATCATAAGTTCAAGGCTTATAAATTACATAAACTGAATTAACATAAACTTAGACATTGACATATTTGGAATTTTACTTTATTATATATATGTGAATTACAGTCCAACATTCACCCCCTTAATTCCCATATGGACAAGTCTTCAACAATCTTTAACATCTTCACTTGTGATGCTCATTAAATCATCACTTTCTCTTGAGTTTTCACAAGTAACAGTCACTGCATCACTGTAAAGAGCCACTTAAACCTTCTCTTCTTCAAATTCAGCATTTTTAATAACAAGATCAGCCATTGATACATTGAACTGCCACAATAAGCTTCTTCGTTGTATCAGCAACTTTATTCTTCAAAGATTCGCTTGGACCAGCTCACTCTGCGCACTCTGCACACTCTACATACACACTCTGCACACACACATACACTGCACAAATACTCTGCACACTCAATACAAAACTGCACACACATACACACACTGCATACATTTACACACATATACGCACACTGCATTAGCTTTTGTTTTTTACAGGCAACTTTCTTATCTACTATATAACTAACTTAAAACTAAAATTACCTTAAAATAGTCGCATGTATTTTTTTATAGACTTGACAATCTTAACTCGTGTTCATGAAATTGGGTTAATTATCATTATTAAGGGGTCAGAATAGGCACACTTAAAAATAGAAAATAACCCAAATGCGTCAGTTAATTTACCTTCAATCCATTATTCTTTTGATCAATCTCGGGGTGATTTTGTTTCACGTAGTTGAGATTTTGTTCAATTATGGTGGATTTAAGTTTTAATCAAGCTTAATATATTTGTATAAGTCGAAGATAGTTATTTTCTAGTTTTATTACATCATTGAATGGTATTCATAGTTTTGGTTCAAAGTAGTGACCCAAAGAAGACTTGTTTCGACCCATGTCTTTTTTTTTTTGTGAAAACATGTTTCGACCCTTTAACATTCCAGCCCCATTAACACTCTATTTGCGCCTTTTTCTTTGCTGAACAATCCAATACCCATAGCTGCTAATTATGATGCATATCATAACACTCAACAAGTGACCGGGATTAATGTTAATATAGCAGCCATAACTATTCCCACATAAGTAGTTGGGCAGCCGAAAATTCTCAGGAAACATAAGGCACCAGCTACACTAGGGCATGCAAATATCCCAACCCCCAGCTCTGTCCACATAGTTATACCAACAAACAAATTCAACAGAGTCGATATACCTGGTCCACACAAGCACAATCCATAACATCAGAATCTCCAGCCCAAGGGCCAACCCCCAGCAGAGCCACATATCCCGAGCCACCCAGCCCCCTGCATTCTCCCAATTCTGCACAGAATCAGATGCCCCCCAACTACAACCAGAGCATATAAGTACCTTAAAACCCATTGGAAGCCTGTGTCTTGGATCTCCCAGAAAGAACTACAGCCCATACCCCAACCCCAATAAGTCATACATGGAAATCATAGTCCCTGCATAATCCCAAGCAGAGTCCCTCCAATGCAGCCCAACCCTCTCTACCAGCATATCCCACCACGAGGCCCAACCATATTTGCAGCAGCTAGGCCAACGGGTAGTCAGGTCCTTCCTAGCCCAAGTAGCACAAATCCCTTGAATGTCATACTTGGACTAGCAGCCATAAGGCCTATCAGCCACCTGCGCAAAGTAGCATCCCAACCCAGCTCCCAAGTACCACAGATGATATGATTAGTACCTACCTCACTATATCCACTCTCAGCACTCAAAATGAAACTGGTGTTAGTTGAGATTTTGTTCAATTTTAGTGGATTTTAAGTTTTAATCAAGCTTAATATTTTTGTATAAGTCTAAGATAGTTGTTTTCTAGTTTTATTACATCAATGAATGGTATTCATAGTTTTGATTCAAAGTAGTGACCCAAAAAAGACTTGTTTCGACACATGTCTTTTTTTTCTTTTTTCTTTTTTTTTTTGTGAAAACATGTTTTGACCCAAGCAAAAATTGTTATTTATCGACAACAAATCGTCTTGACCCAAACTAATCTTGACCCATCACTATGTCCAGCCCAACCCGCTCTCTTTCCAGCTATAGTGTAGTTTGAGTAGCGTGTGCAGTGTGTGTAAAAATATGCAGTATGTGTGTTATGTGTGCAGTGTGTGTAAACTTGTGTGAAATATGTGCAGTGTGTGCAGTGTGTGTCTAAATATGCAGTGTGTGTTATGTGTGCAGTGTGTGTAAATTTGTGTGAAATATGTGCAGTGTGTGTGCAGTGTGTGTATAAATATGCAGTATGTGTGTGTTATGTGTGCAGTGTGTGTAAATTTGTGTGAAATATGTGTGCAGTGTGTGTAAATGTGTGAAATATGTGCAGTGTGAGTGTAAATGTGTGCAGTTTGAGTGTAAATGTATGCATTGTGAGTGTAATGTGTGTATATGTTGGTAAAAAACATACTTATTCTAATAACACTTGAATACTTAAACGTAAATTTCTAACACATTTGACCCATTAAGACATTTACTAGTTTTACTTGATCAAAATTGTTGTATTTAAGACCAACAATTAGTGCTTATGTTTGAAGATGTAATCATCACCTTACTCAATGGATTATAATAATGAATTAGTTAGTTTAGTCTTCTAATTGTTTTATTAGTGTTTGTTTTCATTTTTAATAATTTTTAAATTGATTTCTAAAATACTATGCATTTCATACGTCATTTATAACATTGTTTTGACAATATTTTCAAAATATTTTTTGAATATTATTATAGGAACAAATGAAGAACTACAAGGCCAAAGAGAATGAAAACACAACAATTGACCCGTTTCTTGTTGTAATGAACAAAGAGAACTATGGATATCGCCGACTTTATGGTAGAGGTGTTACGAATACATTGATAAAAAAAGTTGAGGGTCCTTCTACATCATACATGATTACAGAGGGGCTAATGGAATCATTCAAAGCAAATGTTGATGTTGAGAAAAACCAATTGCTCGAAATGCGCAAGGAGATTGAAGATGATCATGAGAGAAAAAAGGCCGAGCTTGAAGCCATGCGTGCAGATATTGACAACCAACGACAAAACTTAGAGGCTATGATGCAAAAGGTTATTAGACAACTACCTATTGGAGATCCAGAAGACTAGAATGTTTTTTTTTCCTATTTATTAATGCAATGCCACTTGTAGTTTGTTATAATGTTGTTTAAGTTTGGACAACTATGTTAAATTATATATTTAACTATCAATGATATGTGTGTTATTACTATTTTGGAAAATTACGATTACATGTATTTAGTTAGTAATAAATGAATTTCATTATGTTACAAAATTGCATTTGGGTTTGGTTATAAATAAATACAATAATGGTTGCATTAAGTCTAGAATAAGGTTGCAATTTTGTAACCAAACCTATAATAAAGGTTGCATCTAAGTAAAAACAGTTGCATTTGCATGTTGAAAATGTTGCATTTTTGTAACTAAATATAATAAAAGTTGCATTGGATTATGAAAAATGTTGCATATTAAACAAAAAAAGTTGCATTATAATGAAAAAAAGTTGCATATTAAAAAGGTTGCATTTAAACATTAGATGCAACACTTTTAAAAAAGGTTACATTAGGCTTTGAAAAAGTTGCATTAGCTCTAATGCAGCTCCTGATAAAATGTTGCATTATTAGGTCTATTGCAACTTTTTTAAGGTCTAATGCAACATTTTATCAGGGTTGCATTAGATCTAATTTGTAGTAGTGTTTGTTTATTATTTATTATCATTTGTTGCACTTTATTTATTTTCTAGGGTTTGGGTCATGTGACATATAAATAGAGATTATTCTCATTTGTAGAAAAACAACACAGACAAGAGAGTGTGTGAGGGTGTGCTTCAATGTAATCCTGAGAGAGCTCTCCCCCATGAACTTCATGGATTCTTTATCCATGGAGTTTGAGAGCATGTGAGGGGTAGGTAATGTAATCTTGTTGACTAATGAATCTTATTTCTTTACATTGTTAGTCATTACATTACATCTCAGATTTGTTCTTGGTTGTGTTCTTCAACATCTTCACCCATCTTCAAGACTTTTCTCTGTTCAGAAATGGTTAATCTTCACAAATCGGGTAGGTCCTATTCCGCAACCGTTCTTACAATATTTATTGATACAAGATAAAGGGTTTATCTAGCTGTAGGGTTTCTTCTGAGATGAGCCCAGGTGCACGCACCAGAGCGTCAAATTCGAGAAGACAGGTGAAGTCTCTTCTTGAGTGTTTGCATTCCAAACCGTTCAAAAAAAAAGTTATAGCACTATGTTTATTTGAGTTAAAATAAGAAGTTAATGCAATACAATAGATCAATTTATTCGTCAGTAATTTATTTTTTCCTTTTGATTTTTTAACGGCCAACAAATACATTTTAACCCCGTGAAACACAAACATCAATGGAGACCCGGCCCACCCACATTTACAAAGGAAATCCATTGTGCAAAAACTCACTGTGGTAAAACTTTGGCCCTCCTGAAATATACTGTTTCATACGAGACTCGTACCAAATGTTCATGTGTTCGAATCTCACAAGGGTTTTTTTTAATAATAAGTTTTCTCCAGAACTATTGATTTGGTTGTAGATATGATCGTGTAGTATTACTAATAAAACGATGGTACTTTAGTGATCCTATAATTTAGCCATTTAAAAAAAATGAGACTCATACTTATAACCTTCACGTTTAAAAGTCATGAGTTTGTCCCGTTCTAATTCAATTGATTTGAGGTACAAAGTTTGTTTCCGTTTGAATTATCTTGATTTGAAATATGATATTATTTAATGAATGGGTGATTGATTGTGCCATTTATAATTATGCTAACAAATAAAAATAAAATAATAAACATGTAACTATTTTATATTATTTTTATAATAATTTTCATGCCCCTGTGTCTAATTAAATACGTCATATATTAAATAATAAAATTTAAATATTAAATACACTTTTATAATTTTTTTAAAAACAAAATTACCCTAAAATATAAAATATTAAAAAACAATTTTTAAAATGAAATGCTATTTTTTTTCTTTTTTGAAAAATTAATTAATGTTTAAAGAAATGATATTATTATTTAGGGTTTGCAAAACAAGTCTTATCATGTTTAACAAATTAGAGACAATATGATTAATGTAAATATAAAACTTGAAAATGATTTGTTTAATACTTGGCTTGGTGATTTAAGAAGACAATTCTATGTATTATGTAGCAAATAATCAAAATTAAGCCTAGCCTCCTAATTTTTATTATTTTAAAAATATATAAAATGAAATACTATGTTTTTTGTTACACAGATCTAATCGTGTCTTACCAGTTACCCGTTTTACAAGTTTGATTATTATTTTATTATTTAAAGTATTAAACTACAGAAAATTTTAATCATATTTTATATTGAAAAATCACCTTATATTTCGAAATTTTTATCGGTGAACATTTATTATATTTTAAATAACACATACAATATACAGGTATTTATCTAATTTCATGAAATTATATAAGCTACCAGGGGCGTACCCACATTGGTGGTTGGGGGCAACCACCCTCCTTGAAATTTTTTTTCAGTATTATATATATTTAAATCCTGACCGACTCTTTCAATATTTTGTTTATGTTTCTCTTAAATTTGTATAATTGAAATTGTCTTAAGAATTTAAGTGATACTTGTACTTATTTTTTGAAGAAAAAATTACTTAAAAAAGTCAGCGTAAATGTTGTTTGGATATATTTCAAAAAATAAACCACATAAAGTACAACTTTAAATGTATTGGATCTTTATTATACTTTTATACATGAAAGTTAGTTTGATTGTATTTTTTTAATATGACCCAAGCACGTGGTTCGAACCACCAAGTGGTAGTATGTTCGTCTGACCCTTTAGCAGATCGCTAGGCTTTGGCCTAGAATCCCATGATGCATGGGTTCACAAGTCACACATGGATCTTTCTTCAGTGTTGCACCTGTCCAACTTAAACACAAAGCGAACCTTTCGTCGTCTTTTATGATCCCATATTTCTATTTTATTTTCATATTTGGAATCATATACATAATACATAGTAATGTATCTATTTGTTAAAAATTGAAAATCGAATATTAGGAGCAAAAAAAATATGTAGCATTAGTTGTTACATGAATCTAATCTTAGTAGTTACATAAATATAACAGTGTTGGTTACATACTAAGATAAAAATTAAATTGAAGATAAATATGAATATAGATAACAAAATGAACAAAAATAGATATTTCTAATGATCTTATATGATTAAACATACTTAATTTGTAAACATCTAAGTAAATAAGAGACATTTACTTATGACGTTTTTGAACAATATACATAATTTGTAAACACCTAAGTAAATAAGAGACATTTTGGGTCGTTTTCATGAAACATGAAACATCATGTTCCTCTGGATTAACAAAAAAACAATGAGCATCTAATGTACTGACATGTGTTTATATTAAAGATTATTTATACTTTTATATAGCACTAAAATATCGTAGCTTTATAAATGAATAAATAATTGTACATGTAGAAATGAATAAAACACCATGCTTATTGCAAAATGAAAAAAAAAACAGATAATTACATGCCATATTACACTACTACAAAACAAGGGATTTGCTTCCAGAATTTCGGTTGCAAAATGGTGGCAATTGCTATTTTGAGACCAAATTGCCACCAAAAAGGCGGTGGGTAAAACCTTGGTGGCAAAAGACCTATTGCTACCGTTTTGCCACCATTATATTTTTTGCCACCATAACTTGCGACCACAAAAAAGGTCACAATTGTTGCTACCATTTTTCTTGCTACCATTTTGCTACCATTTTTCTTGCTACCATTTTGCTTGCTACCATTTTGCTACCATTTTTCTTGCTACCATTTTCCTACCATCTTGGTTGCTACCATTTTGCTACCATTTTTCTTGCTACCATTTTCCTATCATCTTGGTTGCTACCATATTAGCTACCATTTTCCCACCAATACCCACCAATATTGGCTACATTTTCCCACCAATCCAAATAAACCTAGCCTGTATCAACATCATTTTTAATACTAAAACCACCTGTTATGATCATCATTCCATTCCAATACCAAATAACCAAACATAGTAAAATTCTAAACATAATATCTCAAGTAACAAAAACATATTAAACATCAAACTGAATACAAACTATCCAAACATGAAAAAATCCAAAACAATCAAATAAAAGCGTCTATAGTTTATCTTCGGACCATAGTTTTCAACATGTCTTCAATTTTTGACAACCTATTGCTCATTGCATCTTTCTCTATCTTGTGTTTTTCCTTTTCAGCCTCCAACTCTGCAATAATTCCATTTAATCTTTCTTTTTCTTCTTCTTTTTCCTTCACAAGCTCCTTGATAATCTCGTTTAATTTTTCATTCTACAAAACAACCAATGAAAATTAATAAGGGATTAAGTCTAATTTAATTCTACATAATAGAATAGATAAGTGATGCATACATCTTATATAATTATTGACTTACAACCCTTCATATAGTTAATAAACAAGCCAAACATCAATTTTTAGAACTTGTCTAATCTTTCACAAATTAAAGATATAAATTGAGAAAAATGAAAAAAAAACAAAACGATAAATTAATCATTTAAAGAACATTTCTATTGCATTGAATAACTAATCTAATGTCCATAACATGTAACGATGGTTAGAGATGGGATGTCATACAAAAGATGATGTTAAGGAAGAAGGAAAACAAGTACATAATTAGGAAATAAAAACTCAAATATCAAAACTGATGCAGCATATCAAAATCAAATACATTTACTGACAATATATATAAACAACGAATCATCATAGACAGTGTGATCTAATGTCTACCTAGTACATTGTGAAACTAATAATAAACTCAAGAACTGGATATAGAATCTAGGACCCTGCTCTAATTCTCTATTGGATCATCATAGACAGTGTGGTGCTTTAGCCACTTTGATCCTAAGACCCAGAATGCTTTTGTGTTTTTTGGTCAGGTCTTGCCCTTTTACTGCTGGGCTGTTTGGTTTTTTTCTGAGTTATTTCGGGGTTGGATTTATATCATACCTTAGTTCTTTGCTATGTTTAAGCACCAAAATCACCCAATTTGAACCATTGTTGACGATTAACTTAGTTTCATTTCAATCCACATAGCACACAGAACTTCAGATCCCGAAATCAAGCACCATAACATCCCAAAATCATATGAAACATATTCTCATGCATCATCACTACAAACAATTTCCTACTGTTCAGAATCAAATTCATGGTATCAAGAAAACATAATTGACATAAATTACAAGTGTGTTGATTTGGGTTATTTTTTAACGAGTTAATTACACAAAAGTGTATCAAAGTTGACAAATATTTTAATTGTGTGTAGTATAATAGAAACATTATCTTTAAATATACCAAACCTGTAAAGTTTTACCTAGTTGACAGTGACTTGAACAAGTGGTAATTAGTAATTTGTTTTTATTTTTGTATTTTTTTTGCTCGAGTTATCTAAAAGAAATATAACTATTATAAATAACACTAGTAGTCTAGTATAGATTTTTTTTTTAGTTTTTGCTTTTGTAAAATAAGAACTTGGATATCCAAGTTACAATAAGTGTCAAATTCAATACATTTATTTTGGTGGCAAATTATGGTGGCAATTGCCTTGTTATCTAGTAGTGAAATTTTGTTGATTAATGAAACACACAATAAATTGATAATTCACTAGCTAAGAATTCAATTCTTATTAATAACCAGAAAAGGCCTTTTACATAAACTTACTTATTTGAATAAAACAGAGAATTAAGGAACAACCAAAGACTTCTCCTATTGACTAGGAACTATAATTACTAATGAATTCTAGCACACGCTTAATTCCAAAGACAACTTCATTTGAATTAATTCAACAAATTGGGTGCCAAAAGTTATTGCCTATTCTCTCTTTGTAAGATGCATTTCAAGGGACTGTATATGCAGCTTTTAGTGTTCATAACACAGACTCTTGGTTCCTTGTGTTTCAGCAAAAAAGAATCATGAAACAGCATAAAACCAACAGCATATAATCAAGAGTTTCATAAGAAAAAATCAACTCAAAATGATTCAAATCAACTCAAAATGATTTAAATTAACAGCAAAGCAGTAGCAAAATTGTGTCAGTAACTCAGTATTAGGGCTGCAAATAGGCTACAAAACAGGAAGAATTGCACAGCATTTGTGGAGTTAAAATTTCATCAAATTGACTGTATTTTCAGCAGAAAATTAGTTTCAATTTCAGTAGCAAAAATCAGTGTAAAATGCAGCATTAAACCAGCGTCAAAACACAATATAACTGTTGCAATTGAAAGTTAAAGGTTAATGCCAATCAAGTTTTTCAAGCTTCAAAATCTTATTGATTACTATTTTGACAAGGAGTTCTTCATTTACCAACAAAAAAATAAGCATCCGATTGGCACAGAACATTGACAGCAAAAACTCATTAATTAATTTACTCAATTCACAAATCACAACTTAAAGCATTATAGTTCCTATTCCTATTCAGATTGAAATTCAAAAATCAACAAACATCGACAACAAATCACACATCCCGGTTTCATAAATGATGAATCAAATGAAGTGCTATCAATCCTAATGTTAGTTGAAGTTAAATAACTAAATATAAATCATGATCAAATATTCTAAAAATGGTGAAAAACAAATACATACAGCCAATGAGCAAATACAGATCGAGCGATTGTTCCAAGATGAAGAGCAAAATCAGCGACACTTAGCGAAGGGAGAAGAGAAATTGAGCGGCTCTTGGACTGTTGAATCGAAAGGAGTAGGCGAAATGTAGCCGCAGGTGCCGTGTTGAAGAGACGGGAAGCGACGTAGAAGAGGTCGACGTGAAATTAGGGTTAATTTGATTTGGGGAATAGGGGGAATCGCAGATATAAGTTAGGTTTACTATATATACCAATTTAAAATTTCATTTTTGCTACCATTATTCTGGTGGCAATTTAGAGTTACAGATTTTACCCACCATTTTGCCACAAAAAATAAATGCTCGTAAATTTTTTGACTCCGAATGTGTTTAATTTGCATATGGTGAGAAATTGGTCACAAAATTTCCTACCATTTATTTTGGTGGCAATTTTTGGTGGCAGTTGCTAAGTTTTCTAGTAGTGTTATACGTCATGTACATTTGTTGAATACACTATATGTGTTTCAAAAATGTATAAAAAAAACATAACACATTGTTATATTTTTCATTTATTAAGTGAAACAAACATAAAACACTTCATGTTATAAACATATGATAAAATACTATAAAACACACAGTTTCATAAACTTTAAAATAACACTCAATTTCGTAAACATCTTAAAAAAAATACCATAAAGACACTTGGTTTCATACAAATACCTAGTTAAATTTTCCAATAATGATGCATAAAAATGTTTTGAAATGTATACTACATAATAAAAGAGTCACAATTGGAGACATGACGTCATTTTAGGCTAATCACATAATATATATGCCACATGTCATTACTACATTAATTTTTGACATTTTAAAAATTAATTTCATTTAATAAATATAATTAAATTAAACTTTAAATTAGGTAAATGAATTAACTAATTTTTTTTTAAATGTTAACGAAAATACAATCATGTCAAACTTTCCGTTTTAATCAATAACTTTGAAATTCAAAATTGTTAAATCTCTTATTCAAATATTCAATTAATTTTAATCAAAGTATAACAATTTGACTAGATTTAGTTATCAAGATACATAATTCAAAACTTTTAAAATCTAACTAAAGAAGGAAGAATAATTATAATAACCATTATTTATTGATGATTTCTAATTTTTAATAATTTAATGTCGTTATATGGTCATTGTCAAATAATAATAAATGGGTTATTTTTTCAAAGAATTAAGTTTTGGTTCTTAATTTGTATATGATTTATTATGTAAAGTTATATACTTGATGATTATGTGGTTCGTATGATTATTAAACCTATAATCATTTGCACTTTTTATTAGTTATAATTATTAAAATAGTTGTTTTCAATATTTAGTTCATAATTTCGTATTTAACATACTTAATGATCATCTACAATTTTACTAATTACATATTTTTAATTAAATATTCAAAACATTATGTCTTTAAACTAATATATATACACTTTATAACTAATTGTTTGTAAAGACAATTTTTATACCAATACATAAATTAATTTACTAAAAAACAAATTGTCTATTTTTTTGTGTATTTATTAATTTATAATTTTAATTAATTAAACCACCTTATCTCACATACAATTAATGAAGACAATAAGAGTAATTATATTAAGCAAACTGTTTTAACGATTTGTATTATCAAAAATTGGCGTCAACTGGACTATAAGACACCAAATACGGACTACTCTATCGATATGCATGATTTTAAAAACAAACAAGTATCATACAATAGTTTACTTAAAAAATAAATTTAATTATTTTCGTCTAAAAAATAAGTAGATGTCTCTTATATTACCGTTTTCTATTTATATAATGTTATGTGTATTCATATTGTTATTATGAAATACTTGGGGTAATAAAATCCTGAAAAAATGCTGAAAACATGGATTTTAGTGTTTGAAAGCTTACTTGAGAAATATATATATGTTTGTTGATTAAAAGACCACTTGCAAATATTATGTAATAGTTTATGTTAAAAAAAATTCATGATTTTGTTTATTATGTTTTAAAATATTATGTTCAATATGATATTATATCATCAAAACTTGGCATTTAAACAAGATGATTCAAAAGAATTAGTTTTGGTATATATCTTTTTTTAGTTGTGATTTTTGTTATTTAATTTTAAATGTTTTTTATTTTATCTCATTCCATTTTAGTTTAATCACTTAAATAAATGATCATTTGAAATTATTAAAAATTTTCAAATCTTAATTTTTTTAGCTTTATCTTAACCTTAATCTATTCAAATGACTTAATATGTTTATATATTTTCAGTTCCGCACGAAAGTAATTACTTGGGTATTTACATCTTATTTATTAAATTTATTCATTCAATCTCAATAAATTTTCTTTTCAATTAATTTTATTGTACAACTTAACCAACAAAAATTAATTTCACAAAATCATTTCATACTGCTTAAATTTTAATTAATGTTGGATCGGGTAATGTAATCTACACAACACTTGCACAAATTATCTTCTACAAAGTTGATAGATGCGGAAATTCTATCAACTAGATTTGTAAAACAGTTTGAAACAAAATACTGAAAACAATTGTAAATTCAAGGTCAAAATATTGCATTCAACTATTAAGTTTACAACACTTAGCTCAAACACTCACTCGTATTTCGCTTACTAACAAGTGAACGTATTTATACTAAGACCTACAGCTGTATCCTCGTAGGGATACACGGCTGGACAAAACACTAGAAACAAATGTATGCTAGTATATGTTATGGTCTTGACAGGCCAAGTCATATTAATTACAATTAATACAAAAGACTCCATTAACTTTTACAATAAATACCTAAACAACAAAATGCATTAACTGTTTAGTATCTTTGTAGTCTTGACAAATCTTCTTTGTTGCTAACTAACATCGGAATGTCTTCTCTATTATTCTGAAGGCGAGAAAGCAGCTCTGATTATTTCCATAAGTATCGAGAATCTTTGTCAGAGAGAAAATCATCGGAAGTCTTTGTCTTGGGAACCACTAATGATC
This sequence comes from Mikania micrantha, assembly GCA_009363875.1. Taxonomy (NCBI): domain Eukaryota; kingdom Viridiplantae; phylum Streptophyta; class Magnoliopsida; order Asterales; family Asteraceae; genus Mikania; species Mikania micrantha. The sequence continues at coordinate 47,027,384 of CM018689.1, read as the reverse complement.
GGAAGCACTGATAATCGATGAGAAGCACTGATCGATTTGAACATTTAAGCACTGAATAGGGAACATGAAGCTATCAGTGGAAGAGAATTATCCTTCGAAAGCAATGGTTCTTCCGAAGGTTAATTCTTACCTTTCAGTGGTTGTATATCTTCCGAAAGTTCACGACTTGATCTAGAGATGTTTTGGTGCGCATCAGCCTTAAAGTTCCTGACAATTAATAATTCATTTTATTTAATATATTTTATCAAATTACTCCATATATGTAACACATGATGTATAACATGTGAAGTGATTGAAAGGTATCCTAATACAATAAAAGTAAACACTAAAATTGTCGGTGATATTTAATTTCTGTTTTGTTATATATAATTAATCAATATCTTAAAGGAAGCTTTAATTTGTCCTTTTTTATTATCATATGTAATACGTAATTTTTATCGTACCAAATAATTATAACAAGCATTTACATATTTATGAATTATATTATTTTTGCAGGCACAATAAAAAGTATACTATATACAAACTTGTATATAAAGAAGTGATTAAAGATTTGTATCTAATTTTTTATCAGTAATCATTATATAATGTTTATTTTTTATACAACTCCGTGTTTTACACATGTTAATAACCTAGTTTCGAATAAAATAGTAGTAGTTAAAAAGTCAACAATTACTATAATATCAATTAACCTCTCATGCCTTTTGAATTGGGCTCTTTTATTTGGACACCCAATTTTTTATTTTAACACCCCTTTGGGCCAAGACGGGCCGTACTGGGCAGTACGGCCCGTATTGAGTACAGACACACATTCCAGGTAATTCCTTAGAATCAGTGAAACATTCTGTTGGACGGGCCGTACTGCCCAGTACGGCCCGTCTTGGCCTTGACTTATTTTTCCAAGCCATTTTGGGTGTCAAGCAGTTTTGATATCACTTGATACGGCCCATACTGGTCAGTACGGGCCGTCGTGAATTTATTTATTTTATTTAAACTTAATTTACGTATTTAAATAATTTTTAACGATATACGTTTAGTACGTGAATTATTTGAACGATATACGGCTATTATGTTAATTAAACGTCATAATGTTGTTACGTTATCATTTTTAACGATATTGATTATTTACAAAATCGTTTTAACTAAATACAAATGCAGAAAGAAACATACATATATACACAGCATAAGTTTTATATACAAGGAAACAAAATACAAAAATACAAAACTAACTACGATCCGGATAGTCTAGCGGACGATCTGTCATCCGCATAGACGTGTGGCTCCAGGAACGGTGGAAGCTGTGACCCGTCCCGTCGCGCATGCTCTAACGCGACCGTCCACTTGACCAAATCCTCATAACGTTCGAGCCGTCGCTCGACGCGTTCCTCCAAGGCGGCCCGACGACGATCAGCCTCGGCAATCTGGTGCAACAACGCCTTGAGTGGCTCGGTTAGGGGCACCGCACGGTAAACGTGCGGTGGATGCTGCGGCGGCTCTGCCTCGCGCGCCGGTGATCGAACTGGCTCCTCCCGAATCGGCTCGGGGTCCGGCATCACACCATCGTCCTGCGGCGGCTGCTGCTGCTACGGCACGATGACGACCTGGGCGGGCTGAAACAGTCGGCCTTCTGATCCAATAAACCGCAATCCCAAACCCGGAATGTCGGCGGCAAGTTTCATGCTTATGATCGTCCGACGATCGAGCTTACGAGGCTCGATCGCCGGCAGATCATCAAGCATGTCAACCACCTCTGCTGCGAGCGATGTGGGTGACAAAGGCGCCACCCCATAATGTACCGCACTCCTGTCGGTGGTAGAAGGAGGCAAAACACCGTGCCAGGTTGCACGGCCTGCCAGCAATGAGTGAGTAAAGGTAAAACAGATCTGTCGTCGTCACCCACTCCTGGCTCTGGCCGCAACCAGAGATGGTCGTCACGATGCAGCGGTGGATGTAATGAATCAGAGGATCTCTGATCGTCGTCGCTCGTAGTCGGTGGCCGGTGAATTGCGTATCAGATATCTGGGCCCACCAGGCCCTCATAACCCCCTCCTCCCACTGCGTCAATGTGACACCCGGCAATTTTAGGTAAATTGCAACTCTTACATTCTTTACATTTCACATTCATACTTGTTGCATTTCATTTAATTATGTTAATTAGATGAGTTGAACACAAACAACTACGAAACGATAGTTCAAGGAACAATCGACTCGTACATTGCATTGCACATTGGTTTTGGAAACCAAGTGTGGCAAACACAATACTAACACAAAACAATAAATCGGGGAATTATTGAATTGTGCATGACACGTTGATTAGGATTAATCAAGCGTGCAAACACTTCGTAAGACACGAGCACAAACTGCCAAAGATAATTCGAGGAATTATCGAAACACACACGAGTCTCACGAACGTTGGTGATCAAACTTATATGTTATTACATGATTAAGTGCTAAATGTGCATTAGATGTTTAGAATAAACATTAGAAATCGAGTACCAGCAAAATCGTATCAACGAAATCGAAAAACAAGTTTATGGAGCCGTCGCGGTACGCGATACCCCTTCGGCGAAAATCTTCGCGGTACGCGAAGCAAACCGGGAGTCGAGACTCCCGAATCCTATCGCGGTACGCGATGAGAAATTTTGATCGGCCTTCGCGGTACGCGAAAGCCATGCAGATCGAAATTTCTATTTAAACAAGCCCCAATCATTTTCATTCGGTTCTTCACTTATTTCTCCGAACTTCCACTAGTTTTTGCGACCAAATCCATCTGAAATCAAGCCCCAACCCCTGCTAACACCATTAGAAGCCATTGTTGGTGATTTGGAGATCATTGGAGCTCGAAGAAGTTGATAGGAGCCATCAAGAACTTGGAACAACCACGATCCAGTAGCTTGTCATCATCAGAACCTGTTCTACCACGGATTTAAGCTTCTAAGGTAGTTTATCATGTTTATCTATAGTTAGGTCGTACATGCAAGGGCTAAAAACCCACATACAACTCCGTTTAGTTATTGTGCTCGAATGCGTTGGTGATTTGTTGTTTAGATATCATAGATTTACTGATTTGATAGTATTAGAATGTTAGATTTGAGTTTGGTTGAGTTGTTGGTTGATTTGATGATGTATTGGTACACTTGCCATAAAAGGAAACTTTTATGTTGCAAGTCTTGGATTTGTGATGATCTAGACATATTAGACATGTCTAGATGTTGTCAAATGCATATTGAAATGCTTAGAAACACATTGGGATATTTGATTTTGGCAAAAACTTGGTTTTATAGAAACTTGCTATTTATGGAAACTTTTATAAATCAAAAGAGGGCTTTTGATGTTTTTCAATGATTTGATGAACTTTGATTGTTGAAACATGTTTAAAAATGATTTCTAAGCATATTGGAAACCTTGATTTGTGAAAACAAGCTTTTAAACAAATACTTACTATTTTAGGAAACTTTATTTGGGTAAAACGGCATAAATGGTGATTTAAGCGCAAACGACATGTTTTAAGAGTTTAAACGTGTTTTATAAACACATTAGGAGTTATTAGCTTGATGAAATGGGATTTCATAACCACACCTTCCTAAATTGGAAACTTTCTAAAAATGGTAACTTATGTGATTAGAGTCATAGGATGCATTTTGGTGTCTTATGTGCATTAAGGCACATAAACACAACAATCGTGTCACCAACGATTCGTTGAGTCTCACTAGTCAACACACGCACTCGGTTGAGCACACCGACACTTGGAGTTGTATGGATTACAACACACCACAAAACACATACTCACACCTATATGGTTATAGGTGCATACTAGCAGGTGCTAGCTTTCGCAGACGCGAACACACATATACACCGGGACTGCTGTAACAGGTGAGTTCACGGCCCCTTTTTACATTTTCTACCTTAGGGGGAGAAAACATTGCATACAAACTACTTTTGAACAACTTACACATTTTTGGTTTCTTTTGTACATGCTAATATCGTATATGCATATGTGTGGCATTCATCCACAAACTGATAAGTCCTCATTAAACACACCTCGAACCGTTAGTAGCGCGTGGCGCTTAGCGTGGTAATTCTGAATAGTACTATTTGGGCCTGACAAGCCCCACTGTTGCGAGCCATATGGCCACCCCGACTGGAGGTCGGAACAGTGCATAATTGACCAAACAACATTTGCCATATCTTGGATGGATATGGCGGGAGGCAGCATGTTAGCATCGGTTGCGAACCCGCATATGATATAAAACATATTGACTAGCTATCAATTGATATTGCATTGTATTGAAAATTAGACCTGCAACACTTACTTTAAACATTTTGATGTTTACTGCTGATTACAAACCTGTGCTCTCACCAACCTTTGTGTTGACTCTTTACTCGCATGTTTTCTCAGGTACCTAAGGCACGCGCACAAGGAGTAGGATGCTAGGCTGGAGTCGCATGCATCTGTTTAAGTGTCTTAGTCTATTAAACATTGTGTTCATTTGATCATGTTACTTATGTATTGTCAAACATCTTTAATCGCTTCCGCAACTATTGATACGTAACATTTTGAAAACTGTTTTTAAGTTAATGCTTCCGCTACTTATAAATGTTAATCTGTTTTGATAACCTACGTTTACTTCCGCAACTCTGATTTTACAAACTGTTTTATCCAAGTTATCGGATGTACGTATGAAACCGGACATTTAGGTCTCGCATGTTGTGTGACCGGAGACTGCGATCCTGACAATCTGTTGTTGCTCTAGCCCCGGAAGGGACGGGATTTCTCGGGGTGCGACATATTGGTATTAGAGCCTCCGGTTATTGCGAATTAGGTTTGCATTTAGTGAACTTAGTCTGTAACCACTAGTCTCCACACAACACTTAGTGCTTAGTATTGTGATACTGGCATACATGATTGTACACACACGCTTATTACGCGCACTATAACAAATGGCGTCATCATCGTCACCGCATGTGACTACACATGACGGTGGAAGCCGATCGCTCTACATGTTCCTTACAAGTACCTACTGCACACACTACATTAGTCATTGGGCAAACACTAACACTTATTCTCGCTATGAAGATCATGGCTGGAAGACGTGGAGGACGCAGGAATGCAGGAGGACGTGGAAACATCAACCTCACCCAAGCTGAACTGAACGCACTCATCAACAAACGGGTTGAGGAGGTACTTGCTGCACGGGAAGCTGCCCGTAATCAAAACCCACTGAACCAAGGTGATGAATCTGTTCATACTCACCTTACACCACAATCACTCGTTTCCAATTCAACACGTTTACCCGATATGTAACCCAACTCTACTCTTTGCATATCTCAGGAGCAAATCCTAACCCACCTCTCTGCACGTTCAAGATGTTCCTGGATTGCAAACCCCACTCATTCAGCGGCACTGAGGGAGCCGTCGGACTGTTACGCTGGATCGAAAAGGCAGAATCGGCCTTTGCTATGAGCAACTGCAGGAACGAGGACAGGGTCAAGTTCGCTGCGGGGACATTCGAGGGAGCTGCCCTCACTTGGTGGAATGCCAATGTCCAGAACCTAGGGCTTGATGCAGCCAACGCTCTGTCTTGGGATAATTTTAAACAAATGTTGAACCGCGAATACTGCCCTCGTGGTGAAGTGCAGAAACTTGAGACTGAGTTCTGGAACCACAAGATGATTGGTTCCGAGGTTGAGGCCTACACTGCCAGGTCTTATGAGCTGGCAAACCTGTGCCCGGAAATGGCAAACCCACCTTTCAAACACATAGAGAAATACATCGAGGGGCTACCACCTCAAATTCAGGGCATGGTACTTTCTGCTGACCCATCACCATGCAACAAACTGTGCGACTAGCCCACAAGCTCACTGACTCGGCTGTTACACAAGGACTCTTACCACCACGTGGTGCTGTGACCACAACCAACGACAAGAACAAACGCAAATGGGATGACACCCTGAGCAAGACTTCCACTCTCCAACCACCACCACAACAGCGCAAGTTTGGATCGACCCAAGCTTATGCCCCACCCATCCCAACCACTCAAAACCAAGGGGGCTATGCAGGAAAACAACCCAAATGCCACAAGTGCAACTTCCATCATGCACAGGATCCGTGTGGCCGTTTCCCATGCCAGCGCTGCGGAAAAGAGGGACATGCAGCCAAAGACTGCAGGGGTGAGCTAATGACGAAGACCCCACAGCCACAACAACAGCAACAACTGGAAGCACCAAAGGGTTGCTTCGAATGTGGCAAACCAGGGCACTTCAAGAAGGACTGCCCACACCTGAGAAACAACAACAACAACCAACAGAACAACAACAATGGGAACAATGGCACGAGGGGACGAGCCTTCGTGATTGGGGCCAAGGAGGCCAGAAGGGATCCCAACCTTGCAACCGGTACGTATCTCTTGAACGATAATTATGCTTCTGTATTGTTTGATACTGGAGCTGAGAAAAGCTTTATATCTAAGGACTTTAATGAGATACTTGCCATTACCCCAACGCCCTTAGAGTTTGAGTATACAGTAGAACTAGCTGATGGTAAATTGATTATGACTAAGCACATTCTTAAAGAATGCATTTTAGAGCTAGCAGGCCATAAATTTAAGATTGACCTCATGCCGGTCACACTAGGCAGTTTTGATGTCGTAGTGGGCATGGATTGGTTGTCTAAAAACCAGGCTGAAATCATTTGCCACGACAAGGTTGTGTGCATACCTCTCCCTGGAAGAGAAACTCTAGATGTCAAGGGCGAAAGGAGTGACACTCCTCTGAACATCATCTCGTGCATGAAAGCTCAAAAATGCTTACAAAAGGGATACATAACCATTCTGGCACTTATCACCGACAAGACTGAATAGGAGAAGAAAATTGAAGACATACCAATCGTATGCGACTATCCCGACGTATTCCCTGAGGATCTACCAGGATTACCACCACCACGACAAGTGGAGTTCCGCATAGACCTTATGCCGGGAGCAGCGCCTATTGCACGAGCACCATATCGACTGGCACCTTCGGAGATGCAGGAACTGTCCAATCAACTGCAGGAGTTGCTGGACAAGGGTTTCATCAGACCAAGCTTCTCACCCTGGGGAGCTCCGGTCTTGTTTGTAAAGAAGAAGGATGGCACATTTCGTATGTGCATTGACTACCGTGAGTTAAACAAAGTAACGATCAAGAACCGTTACCCCTTACCTCGCATTGACGATTTGTTCGATCAACTGCAAGGGTCAAGTTACTACTCTAAGATCGATCTGCGATCTGGGTACCATCAGTTGAGGATTCAGGAGGAAGATATCCCCAAAACTGCATTTCGCACTAGGTATGGCCATTAAGAGTTTTTGGTTATGCCATTTGGTCTCACAAACACACCCGCAGTATTCATGGACCTCATGAATAGAGTGTGCAAACCATACATCGACAAGTTCATCATTGTCTTCATAGATGATATTCTCATCTACTCCAAAACCCAGGAGGAACACAAAGAGCATCTTCAATTGGCTCTTGAACTACTCCGGAAAGAGAAACTGTACGCTAAACTCTCAAAGTGTGACTTCTGGATTCGAGAAGTCCAATTCTTGGGTCATGTTGTTAATGAACAAGGGATTCATGTGGATAAATCTAAGATAGAGGCAATCAAGAACTGGGAAGCACCAAAGACTCCAACTGAGGTGCGACAATTCCTAGGATTGGCTGGTTATTATCGACGATTTATTGAAGGATTTTCAAAGATAGCCCAACCCCTTACAGCCCTAACCCACAAAGACAAGAAATATCTCTGGACTGAAAAGCAAGAAGCTGCATTCCAACTTCTCAAGCAGAAGCCCTGTAGTGCACCTATCTTATCGCTTTCTGATGGAACGGACGACTTCGTAGTATACTGCGATGCCTCAATACAAGGACTCGGCTGCGTGCTAATGCAGCGAGAAAAGGTGATCGCATATGCTTCTCGACAACTGAAAGTCCACGACAAGAACTACACCACCCACGACTTGGAACTTGGAGCCGTGGTATTTGCACTCAAGATCTGGAGACACTACCTGTATGGTACAAAGTGTACGATATACACTGATCATAAGAGTCTCCAACACATATTCGAGCAGAAGGAATTGAACATGCGACAGCGTCGCTGGCTCGAACTCCTAAACGACTACGAGTGTGCTATCAAGTATCACCCGGGGAAGGCCGACGCCCTGAGTCGGAAGAACACCTCGAAACCCAAAAGGGTACGAGCTTTACAGCTCACCATCCATCCCAATCTCCCTGAACAGATACGTATGGCCCAAGTGGAGGCACTCAAGGCAGAAAATCTAGCGGCAGAATCACTAAGGGGAATGGAGCAACAACTTGAGATAAAAGCCGATGGTTTACATTATTTCATGGAACGCATCTGGGTTCCACATCACGGAAACTTACGAGACCTTGTGATGGACGAGGCTCACAAATCTCGGTATTCCATTCACCCAGGATCTGATAAGATGTATCACGATCTGAAGGTACTTTACTGGTGGCCACACATGAAAGCTGACATCGCCACCTACGTGGGCAAGTGCTTGACTTGTGCCAAAGTCAAGGTCGAGTACCAGAAACCCTCTGGATTACTCACACAACCCGAGATCCCCATGTGGAAATGGGAACAAATATCCATGGATTTCATCACCAAATTACCCCGTACTCCTGGTGGATGTGACACTATCTGGGTAATTGTGGACCGACTGACTAAGTCAGCACATTTCCTTGCGATCAAGGAGAATGACAAAATGGAAAGGCTAGCTAGAATCTATGTCAAAGAAGTAGTCTCGCGACATGGAGTGCCAATTTCCATTATTTCAGATCGAGACGCCAGATTCACTTCTAACTTCTGGAAATCATTGCAAAAGTCGCTTGGCACACGGTTGGATATGAATACAGCATACCACCCACAAACTAATGGCCAGAGTGAACGCACAATACAAACCCTTGAAGATATGCTACGAGCGTGCGTAGTAGACTTCAGAAATAGCTGGGAAACTCACCTTCCGTTGGTGGAGTTTTCCTACAACAACAGCTACCACACCAGCATCAAGGCAGCGCCTTTTGAGGCACTCTATGGCAGGAAATGCCGATCACCGATTTGTTGGGCGGAAGTGGGCCACAACGAACTTACTGGCCCGGAACTTGTGCATGAAACGACCAAGAAAATCGTGCAAATTAGAAACCGCATGGCAGCAGCTCGCGATCGTCAAAAGAGCTATGCCGAAAAACGTCGGAAGCCTCTAGAATTTCAGGTAGGAGATAAAGTCCTTCTGAAAGTTTCACCCTGGAAAGGCGTCATTCGTTTTGGTAAACGAGGCAAACTGAACCCACGGTATATTGGACCTTTTGAGATCCTGAAAAGGATTGGTCCAGTGGCATTCCAACTCAACTTACCAGCCGAACTCGACGGAGTTCACAACGTATTTCATGTCTCGAACCTGAAGAAATGTTTATCAGATGAGACACTTGTAGTTCCACTGGATGAGATCCAGGTGGATGAACAACTACGGTTCGTGGAAGAGCCGGTGGAAATCATGGACCGCGAGGTCAAACAACTCAAACAGAGTAAGATTCCTATTGTCAAAGTCCGATGGAACTCGAAACGCGAACCTGAATTCACGTGGGAGCGTGAAGATCAGATGATGCGCAAATATCCCTATCTCTTCAAACAGACAATGTCGAACGCCGACACCAACAGGTAAATTTCGGGACGAAATTCCTTTCAACAAGGGGATGATGTGACAACCAGAAAATTTTTGTTTCTCAAACATTGTTGCTTCTCAAACACTACCAACAATAACCAAATTTCGGGACGAAATTTCTTTCAACAAGGGGATGATGTGACACCCGGCAATTTCAGGTAAATTGCAACTCTTACATTCTTTACATTTCACATTCATACTTGTTGCATTTCATTTAATTATGTTAATTAGATGAGTTGAACACAAACGACTACGAAACGATAGTTCGAGGAACTATCGACTCGTACATTGCATTGCACATTGGTTTTGGAAACCAAGTGTGGCAAACACAATACTAACACAAAACAATAATTCGGGGAATTATTGAATTGTGCATGACACATTGATTAGGATTAATCAAGCGTGCAAACACTTCGTAAGACACGAGCACAAACTGCCAAAGATAATTCGAGGAATTATCGAAACACACACGAGTCTCACGAACGTTGGTGATCAGACTTATATGTTATTACATGATTAAGTGCTAAACGTGCATTAGATGTTTAGGATAAACGTTAGAAATCGAGTGCGAGCAAAATCGTATCAACGAAATTGAAAAACAAGTTTATGGAGCCGTCGCGGTACGCGATACCCCTTCGGCGAAAATCTTCGCGGTACGCGAAGCAAACCGGGAGTCGAGACTCCCGAATCCTATCGCGGTACGCGATGAGAAATTTTGATCGGCCTTCGCGGTACGCGAAGGCCATGCAGATCGAAATTTCTATTTAAACAAGCCCCAATCATTTTCATTCGGTTCTTCACTTATTTCTCCGAACTTCCACTAGTTTTTGCGACCAAATCCATCTGAAATCAAGCCCCAACCCCTGCTAACACCATTAGAAGCCATTGTTGGTGATTTGGAGATCATTGGAGCTCGAAGAAGTTGATAGGAGCCATCAAGAACTTGGAACAACCACGATCCAGTAGCTTGTCATCATCAGAACCTGTTCTACCACGGATTTAAGCTTCTAAGGTAGTTTATCATGTTTATCTATAGTTAGTGTCACACCCCCACCCCTCGTCACCTCGTGTCTGGTCTGACGTCACCGAACCGGTTGCGGAAGCATAGTGGTGATGTCTCCGGGGTGAGGTGTGACTTACTTGAACCGATATCATAAGCACACAGATTAACTTAAAGTACATACATTACAAGGATGTCGCAACTACAAAAACATTACAGCTATATTTATTTAATTACAGTATTAATTATACAGGTGAAATTATCCCAAAAGTGCATCCTCACCGCTATTACTGTTTACCTGCAAAAAGGTTTGAGTTTGAAACGTCAGCACAAAGCTGGTGAGTTCGACAGTTCAATTTAAACAATATGATATGATAAGCATGTTCTCAAAAGTTCAGTTCCGGATAACCATGGGACCTGTATCTAGTTCCTTTCGGACGTCTAGTTCAGTTCTCAAGATATTACCCGTCGGTACATATCTTAGTGCCTCATTATCTTAATGTCTATCATAACATTAAGAAGTTCAGGAAACAGATAACAAACATTCACACAAGGGGAGATGCAATCCTCCCAGCGAATGGGGTGTCAACCAATAGTACTATCAATGTTTTCTGTTCGGCCACACATGGGTTCACTAGATACAGTTCAAGAATGAGGACTTTCAGTTCCATGATAGAGTTCAGTCTACAGGCAAAATCCCATGAAATCCCACAAAAGTCAAATGAAATCACACAGATATCATTGATGCATATCATATAGTTCTCAAAAGTTTAGCAGTTCTACCCCGATGTTTATAAAAGAGTAAAAAGAAAAGGGGTTGTACGAAACTCACCTGATAATTCAGTAGTAGCAGAATATCACACAAATCAATGATAATATGATGATTCTGCATTTAGTTTATGTTTAATATGTTATTAATGATATAACTCGCTGAATAAATCATTTTGAACCTCCAATGTCCAAGACATTGCTTTAACAGTCATCAACCCGATGTTTAGTATTTAATTACATATTTTAATGTAATATCATACAATGTATGATAATGTAGGAACCTATACTAATTCAGATTCCCAATAGTAGGTTGATGACACTCCTTGATTAATCAGTATGATCTCAGACTAATCAAATAGTTAATGTTGTTGATTATAATGCTTAAGCAGTTTCTAGACAGTTTAATGGCTTAGGAATAACCAATCCTTGTTATTGATGACCCGAATATCATGAAATATAACAATGTAGTATTAGAATAGGTTTAATAACCATGTTTAACATACTAATCTGACTGTTATCAGAAACATCAGATAATCGTTCCAACGAGTATGTTAATAACTGTGATTAGTTTGAAACACATGGTTTTCACGTTGCATGTCAAGGATTAATCAAACTAATCACCTACATTGTCACAACCAAATGGTTTAAACCATTACAACCATTGTTATGATTCCATGCAAACCGGGCATTACAACGGCTCAAAACAAGGATTTACCCGTTAACAGTTCGAGTTTATCATTCAAAATCAATCCTAGCCATTATCTAAGCAATAATCAACAACCCTAACTATATCTTTACGTTCAAAAACAAGATTTAATCATTCATTATCAAAATAGAAGGTTAGAATGAACCATTACCTAATCTGGAGGAGTTCTGCGGGGTAGAAAGATGATATGAACTCGTATAAACGTTCCTGGATGCAATCTAACCGTCCTGAGGCCTTCAAAATGGAGATTTTTGTGGGTTGGATGATAAATTTTCGAAGGTGGTGATGGTGTCGTCGCTGATAAGGATGAGATGATGATGAATGATGAAATCTGACTTTTGTAAGCAAGTTGGCGACATCTCCCTCTGTCGCGTACCGCGGAGATAAGAAAAGTGGGTTTCGCGTACCGCGAAGAAATCCGGAGATATCTCAGATATTTCCAAGCATCGCGTACCGCGTAGAGTCCTTATCTCCTCCTCTGCGTACCGCGAAGGCCATTTTTCCCATTTTTCGACGGGAACTTCATTTCGTGATTCTGGGCAATCCGTAACTCCGTTTTGTACGCGGTTTTCGCCCATGTTCATCATTTCTCACATACTTTCATCCCATAATAACTTCGATTGTCAACTCCACGTGAATTCTAAACACGATCAACTGTGCTCAATTCGTTGCTGACGTAATTCCTCGTACACAATTATCACAGTCTCCTCCTGTTATAAAAATTTCGTCCCGAAATTTAAGGAAAGACTGACTTGATAATAATTGATCATGAGAATAGGTGTGGGTATTTCTGTTTCATCTGATCTTCACGTTCCCACGTATATTCAGGTCCTCGCTTTGAGTTCCATCGAATCTTGACGATAGGTATTCGACTGCGTTTTAATACCTTCACCTCTCGATCCATCACTTCAACTGGTTCTTCTCTGAATTGAAGTTTCTCATCAATTTGGATTTCTTTCAGAGGTACGATCAAAGATTCATCAACTAAACACTTCTTCAGATTTGAGACATGAAAAACATCATGAATGTTACCAAGTTCAGAAGGTAATTCAAGTCTGTAGGCTACTGATCCAATTCGTTCAAGAATTTTAAATGGTCCTACAAATCTTGGTGAAAGTTTACCTCTCTTCCCAAATCTGAATATACCCTTCCACGGCGAAACTTTCAACATCACTAGATCACCGATTTGAAATTCCAACGGTCTACGACGATTATCAGCATAACTCTTCTGTCGATCGCGAGCAGCTTTAATTCGTTCTTGAATAAGTGCGATCTTATCAGTTGTTTCTTGAATAAGTTCTGGGCCTATGATCTGACTTTCACCTACCTCGGACCAACAGATAGGTGATCTACATTTGCGCCCGTAAAGAGCTTCAAATGGAGCACATTTAATACTGGTATGGTAGCTGTTATTATATGAAAATTCAACAAGGGGAAGATGAACATCCCAGCTACCACCAAAATCCATCACACAGCTTCTGAGCATATCCTCAAGAGTTTGATTTGTTCGTTCCGTTTGCCCGTCAGTTTGTGGATGATATGCTGTGCTCATATTGATTTGCGTGCCCAGAGCATTCTGAAGAGTTTGCCAAAATCGTGATGTGAATCGACTATCTCTGTCAGAAATAATAGAGATGGGTACTCCATGACGAGATACAATCTCGTTAATGTAGAGTTTAGCAAGACGATCCATCGAGTAATCTTCTCGGATGGGAATAAAATGCGCAGATTTAGTAAGACGATCAACGATAACCCATATAGAGTCATGACTATGCGATGTTCTGGGTAGTTTAGTGATAAAATCCATAGAGATCTGATCCCATTTCACATGGGTATCTCCGGTTGCTGTAATAACCCAGAAGGACGTTGATGTTCAGCCTTAACTTTTAAACATGTTAAGCATCGACCCACGTATTCTGCGATGTGTTTCTTCATTCCAGGCCACCAATAAAAATCTTTTAGATCCTTATACATTTTGTCAGCACCTGGATGAATAGAATACCTGGATTTGTGTGCCTCATCCAAGATGATTGATCTTGTGTTACCGAATAAAGGAACCCAAATTCGGTCTTTGAAATACAACAGTCCATCGTCTTTGGTATCGAGTTTCTTATCTAATCCTCTCAGTCCCTCAGCAAAATAGTTTGTTGCTTGTAAAGCTTGTTGCTGAGCTTCTTTAATTTGAGGAATTAGACTAGTTTGAATAGTCATACCTAACACTTTCACTCGTAATGGTGTGACTCGTTCCTTGCGACTTAAGGCATCGGCTACAACGTTTGCCTTGCCTGGGTGATAACGAATTTCACAGTCATAATCGTTCAACAGTTCCACCCATCGCCTTTGCCGCATGTTCAACATCTTCTGATCTAAAATGTGTTGAAGACTTTTATGATCAGTGTATATAATACACTTAGTTCCATACAAATAATGTCTCCAAATCTTAAGTGCAAACACCACTGCACCAAGTTCTAGATCATGAGTAGTATAATTCTTCTCGTGTACCTTCAACTGTCGAGAAGCATAAGCAATCACCTTATCGTTCTGCATTAAAACACACCCCAGACCTTGGCGAGATGCATCACAATACACTGTGAAGTTTTCAATACCTTCCGGCAATGCCAAGATAGGTGCGTTGCAGAGTTTGTGTTTCAACAGTAGGAACGCCTCCTCCTGTTGAGAACCCCATATAAACGGTTGATTTTTCTGTGTCAATGTAGTTAGTGGCAGAGCTATCTTTGAGAAGTTCTTGATAAACCGACGATAATAACCTGCCAGCCCTAAGAATTGACGGATTTCAGTTGGGGTTCGTGGTGTTTCCCATTGTTCTACAGCTTTGATCTTACTGGGATCCACCTGAATGCCATTTTGATTCACCACATGCCCAAGGAATTGCACTTCTCGTAACCAAAACTCACACTTGAAGAACTTGGCATATAATTTTTCACGTGCCAAAAGTTCTAAGATCAGTTTCAAGTGTTGAGCATGTTCTTGTTGGCTTCGAGAATAGATAAGAATATCATCAATAAATACAATCACAAACTTATCCAAGTAAGGCCTACATACCCGATTCATTAGATCCATGAAAACTGCAGGTGCATTCGTTAATCCAAACGGCATTACTAGAAATTCATAATGCCCATATCGAGTTCGGAATGCAGTTTTAGGAACATCATCTTCATATATTCGTAACTGATGATATCCGGATCTCAAATCAATTTTTGAAAAGTAAGTAGCGCCTTGAAGTTGATCAAACAGATCATCTATACGTGGTAATGGATAACGATTTTTGATTGTTAATTTATTGAGCTCCCGATAGTCAATACACATCCTGAATGATCCATCCTTCTTTTTCACAAAAAGGACTGGTGCTCCCCAGGGTGAGAAACTAGGTCTAATAAAACCTTTATCTAACAACTCTTGCAATTGACCTGAAAGTTCTTGCATTTCGGATGGTGCAAGCCGATACGGGGCTTTAGCAACAGGTGCTGCACCTGGAATCAAGTCAATCCGAAATTCAACTTGTCTCACTGGGGGTAATCCTGATATGTCCTCAGGAAAAACTTCAGGAAAATCCTTGACTACTGGAATATCTGTGATTTGTTTGGTTGAAGAATTATACTCAGTCACATGTGCCAGGAAAGCATAACGGCCTTTTCTTAAAAATTTCTGAGCTCGCATACAAGATATGATACCAAGTTTTCTACCAGCTCGTTCTCCTTGAACTATCAGTGTATTACCGTTAGGTAATGCAATACGGATCACCTTGTTTTGACAGACAACTTCCACTTGGTTATCAGAAAGCCAGTCCATGCCCACAACGACATCAAAGCTCCCAAGCTCAATAGGAAGTAAATCAATATTGAAAAGATGATCATTCAAATTCAAGGAACATCCTTGAATCACACTGTTAGTTTTGATCAACTTGCCGTTAGCAAGTTCAATAACATAAGGAGTTTCTAGATCTACCGCAGGCAATGCAAGTAAAGATGCAAATTCAGGAGAGATAAAACTCTTATCTGCCCCCGTATCAAAGAGAACTGATGCATATAGATTATTGAGTAGGAACGTACCAGTCACAATGTTAGCATCATGTCTCGCCTCGGTAGCACCAATCTGAAAAGCTCTCCCCTAGCTTCAGTTCCCGGATTGGTGTTATTGTTTGGACAGTTCCGCATGAAATGATCAGGACTTCCACATTTGTAACATGACCGGTTGGTTTGAGTGGTTTGTCGTGGTGCTTGATTTCGAGGTTGAGCAGGAAAGTTGCAATATTTAGCATAATGTCCAACTCTGTTACAGTTCAGACAAACAGGACATGGTCCCGTGTGATGGAGTGGACACTTATTGCATTTGGGCGCCTGTCCAGTATAAGCTTTCCTCTCAGGAACATTTGCACCATAGTTCTTCACCGTTGGTTTATTCTGACTGATTTCAGCCGGAGCCCTTGTTTTGTTCTTACCGAACCACTTTCGTTTGGTACCTTTTGACACATTCGAGGTGCCGACATCACTACTACTATGGACCGTCTGAGGCTTCAAAGACAAAGTACCACTCCTTACCGCCTCATTGGTAAGCTTTGTGGTCAAAAGAATCGTGTGTTTCAGAGTTGTAGGTTCAGCAGCAGTCACCATTCCTCGTATCTGAGGAATCAGACCCTTAATGTACTTCTCGATTAAAGCTGCTTCCGTTGGAAACATATCGGGAAGTAAACAAGTAAGTTCATGGAAACGATCGGTGTAAGCCAGACAATCAGCACCAATCATAGAATGATTCCAGAATTCCTCCTGGAGTTTTTGAATTTCAGTGATGGGACAGTACTCTGATCTAATCAGAGTTTTGAAATCATTCCAGCCCATCAAATCAACTGTGGCTGAACCCAAAGTCTTGGCCTGGGTATTCCACCAGGTCAAAGCTGAGTCTTTCAAAGAACAGGCAGCATAAGACACCTTATGCTCCTCCAAACACTGACTAATTTTGAGTTTGGTTTCCATCCCCTCGATCCACCTTAATAGACCAGCCGCTCCTTCTTTGCCAGTAAAAGTAGGAGGGTTACAGGAAGCAAAATACTTATATGTACATCCCTGTCGTGGTGGATCAGGAGCAATTATAGCCGTACCAGTGGTATGATGCGTTTCTGCGTTGCCACCAGTAACAGTATGTTCGTTAGTATTGGGACCCCCACCCGAACCCGTAGTAACATGAGGCTGGTGTTGTACCAAAACACCACAAGCGGTTAACTGTTCGCGCACGATTCGTGCTATCATTGCCTCATTCGATTCAGATCCACTGGCACCAGCGAGTGGAATAGGGTTTGCTCCCGGGTTCACTGGTGGAGCAGTATTTGTTTCCAGATTAACCTGTGGATCTGGATTGGATTCAGTATTTACTGGTGGACCTTGATTTAGCTCCGAGTTAGTAATGTTCCTGATAGATTTCTTTGTCGGTCGACCTCGTTTGGGAGCCATTATTCTGCTCACATGCAGACAACTCAGGTCAGTTCAAGAACATTAAATATATAACCCATTTGATCACATAATTCAATCATATTCAGTTATACTGAAACTTTATGAAATTGAAAATGTGATTACAAAGAATATAGTATAACTACATGAATTCAGTCCAGACATGTTCGCATTACACACAGATCACACAAATGTTCGTAGTTATACTTAATCCTGTTATCTCAGAAACATGTTAGAGTCTTACCCAGCTCATTGCATTGCAACACATGTTTTTAGTTATATGTTCATACAGGACTAGGATATGTTCCCCCACACAAGTTCTCTGATATGTTCACAGTTCATTCACTAAGTTCTCATACCAACAATAGACATGTTCTAGTACAGTATGGCTCTCGTACTGTACGTTAGTTACAGACATGTTCACTATTAGACACGTTCACAATTCAGACATGTTCTCGTACAGTATGGCTCCCGTACTGTACTTTAGTTACAGACACATTCACAATTAGACACGTTCTCAGTTCAGACATATTCTCGTACAGTATGGCTCTCGTACTGTACTTTAGTTACAAATATATTTGCATACAGTACTACTCCCATACTGTATTTCAGCAAAATATATTTTTCGTTTAATATATTCGCATACAGTATTGCTCCCGTACTGTATTTCAGCGAAATATATATTTTTATTTCAATATATTCGCATACAGTATTGCTCCCGTACTGTATTTCAGCGAAATATATATTTTTAATTTGACATGTTCTCATATTAATTCGTTCACACACAATTATGTTCTCACACAGAAATGTTCAATTATAGTTCACACACAAAGTTCATTATATAAACAGATATACAAAAGCACTCATAATATTATAATATCATAGTTTCATACATACAGAGTTTTAATACAACCAAAAGTCAGGATACTATAAACCAACCACGTTATGCACTACGTCTCACAAAACTCGGGATCTGTCCATACCAAAATATCCCTCTGTCCCCCTACTGATCACACTATATTACATCCACAACCTACCCGCATACTGCTAATGAGATTTACAATGACAATCCCAAACAACCATCTGAACATACTCATCGTATAAAATACGATAAACAGGAAAATATATATGATGGCCACAGCAGCCATAGTCACAGCCAGAACTATCATCCTGGTCTCGAAGCTAACCGTCTCCAGCCAAACCAAAAACTCTCTAACTCGCACTAAACCTGCCCTCATTACCTCCACCTGCTGCCAAAACGCAGCAACTAACCTCTGCCTCCAAGTCCTACTAAACCGCTCCTCAACGGTAGTCCTCCAAGCCTGGTTGTCAATACCCATGAGATTCACCTGCTCCATCAGAGTCAGATGTGAAGTGAGGATCTCCAATATAATGTTACGAGTATCCTCAAGGAGCGTATGGTGCTAATGTACCTCCTGCCTCAGACCCTGCAAGTCCTGTGCGACTTGCTGCACCTGGCCCCTCAGCTCTGCTTGGCGAGAGGATTCTCCCACCTCATGAACGGTCGAAGGCTCATCCCGCTGAGCCATCTGATGTCTGGGAGGTAATCCAGTGGTCTTGCGGGCCTGGCCCCGCATCCTCCTAAGTCCATCCCATGCTGGGGCTCTCGGTGGAGATGGCATAGGTGCTGGTGCATGCGCTGGTGCTGGTGGTGGTGGCGGCACCGGTACTGGCTCAGGTAGTGGTGATATAGGAGGCAATGCAGATGCATGTGATGCTACTGACACAGCCTCCGAAGGATCCGAGTCAGATCCAGAACTGGCACTCGGAGTATCATCCAACACAACATAGGGGAATCTCTGATATATATATCTCTCTCCTTGGTCTGCCATCGCTGTATAAACAGAATTCTCAGATTAGTACCATGAAATAAATATTGAATAATATATTCAACATAAACATGATATGAGACGTCATCCCTACTTAACACAACTATTCGTCTTTACTGTTGTAAATGTTCTGCTTGTATCAAATCAAACTAGAATGCACAGTGCTGCGAATTTCAGTTATGCTGGCCACTCATAACTGGAATTCGGACCACCTGATTATCCTGGCTTAATTCAAAACAAGTTTTGTTCGTTAGACATGTTCGGTGCTCTCTGTGTCACTATACGAGCCTATGGTTATAATCTAGGTCTCTAAGTCCACCTAAATTCTATAACCTGTGGCTCTGATACCACCCTGTCACACCCCCACCCCTCGTCACCTCGTGTCTGGTCTGACGTCACCGAACCGGTTGCGGAAGCATAGTGGTGATGTCTCCGGGGTGAGGTGTGACTTACTTGAACCGATATCATAAGCACACAGATTAACTTAAAGTACATACATTACAAGGATGTCGCAACTACAAAAACATTACAGCTATATTTATTTAATTACAGTATTAATTATACAGGTGAAATTATCCCAAAAGTGCATCCTCACCGCTATTACTGTTTACCTGCAAAAAGGTTTGAGTTTGAAACGTCAGCACAAAGCTGGTGAGTTCGACAGTTCAATTTAAACAATATGATATGATAAGCATGTTCTCAAAAGTTCAGTTCCGGATAACCATGGGACCTGTATCTAGTTCCTTTCGGACGTCTAGTTCAGTTCTCAAGATATTACCCGTCGGTACATATCTTAGTGCCTCATTATCTTAATGTCTATCATAACATTAAGAAGTTCAGGAAACAGATAACAAACATTCACACAAGGGGAGATGCAATCCTCCCAGCGAATGGGGTGTCAACCAATAGTACTATCAATGTTTTCTGTTCGGCCACACATGGGTTCACTAGATACAGTTCAAGAATGAGGACTTTCAGTTCCATGATAGAGTTCAGTCTACAGGCAAAATCCCATGAAATCCCACAAAAGTCAAATGAAATCACACAGATATCATTGATGCATATCATATAGTTCTCAAAAGTTTAGCAGTTCTACCCCGATGTTTATAAAAGAGTAAAAAGAAAAGGGGTTGTACGAAACTCACCTGATAATTCAGTAGTAGCAGAATATCACACAAATCAATGATAATATGATGATTCTGCATTTAGTTTATGTTTAATATGTTATTAATGATATAACTCGCTGAATAAATCATTTTGAACCTCCAATGTCCAAGACATTGCTTTAACAGTCATCAACCCGATGTTTAGTATTTAATTACATATTTTAATGTAATATCATACAATGTATGATAATGTAGGAACCTATACTAATTCAGATTCCCAATAGTAGGTTGATGACACTCCTTGATTAATCAGTATGATCTCAGACTAATCAAATAGTTAATGTTGTTGATTATAATGCTTAAGCAGTTTCTAGACAGTTTAATGGCTTAGGAATAACCAATCCTTGTTATTGATGACCCGAATATCATGAAATATAACAATGTAGTATTAGAATAGGTTTAATAACCATGTTTAACATACTAATCTGACTGTTATCAGAAACATCAGATAATCGTTCCAACGAGTATGTTAATAACTGTGATTAGTTTGAAACACATGGTTTTCACGTTGCATGTCAAGGATTAATCAAACTAATCACCTACATTGTCACAACCAAATGGTTTAAACCATTACAACCATTGTTATGATTCCATGCAAACCGGGCATTACAACGGCTCAAAACAAGGATTTACCCGTTAACAGTTCGAGTTTATCATTCAAAATCAATCCTAGCCATTATCTAAGCAATAATCAACAACCCTAACTATATCTTTACGTTCAAAAACAAGATTTAATCATTCATTATCAAAATAGAAGGTTAGAATGAACCATTACCTAATCTGGAGGAGTTCTGCGGGTAGAAAGATGATATGAACTCGTATAAACGTTCCTGGATGCAATCTAACCGTCCTGAGGCCTTCAAAATGGAGATTTTTGTGGGTTGGATGATAAATTTTCGAAGGTGGTGATGGTGTCGTCGCTGATAAGGATGAGATGATGATGAATGATGAAATCTGACTTTTGTAAGCAAGTTGGCGACATCTCCCTCTGTCGCGTACCGCGGAGATAAGAAAAGTGGGTTTCGCGTACCGCGAAGAAATCCGGAGATATCTCAGATATTTCCAAGCATCGCGTACCGCGTAGAGTCCTTATCTCCTCCTCTGCGTACCGCGAAGGCCATTTTTCCCATTTTTCGACGGAAACTTCATTTCGTGATTCTGGGCAATCCGTAACTCCGTTTTGTACGCGGTTTTCGCCCATGTTCATCATTTCTCACATACTTTCATCCCATAATAACTTCGATTGTCAACTCCACGTGAATTCTAAACACGATCAACTGTGCTCAATTCGTTGCTGACGTAATTCCTCGTACACAATTATCACAGTTAGGTCGTACATGCAAGGGCTAAAAACCCACATACAACTCCGTTTAGTTATTGTGCTCGAATGCGTTGGTGATTTGTTGTTTAGATATCATAGATTTACTGATTTGATAGTATTAGAATGTTAGATTTGAGTTTGGTTGAGTTGTTGGTTGATTTGATGATGTATTGGTACACTTGCCATAAAAGGAAACTTTTATGTTGCAAGTCTTGGATTTGTGATGATCTAGACATATTAGACATGTCTAGATGTTGTCAAATGCATATTGAAATGCTTAGAAACACATTGGGATATTTGATTTTGGCAAAAACTTGGTTTTATAGAAACTTGCTATTTATGGAAACTTTTATAAATCAAAAGAGGGCTTTTGATGTTTTTCAATGATTTGATGAACTTTGATTGTTGAAACATGTTTAAAAATGATTTCTAAGCATATTGGAAACCTTGATTTGTGAAAACAAGCTTTTAAACAAATACTTACTATTTTAGGAAACTTTATTTGGGTAAAACGGCATAAATGGTGATTTAAGCGCAAACGACATGTTTTAAGAGTTTAAACGTGTTTTATAAACACATTAGGAGTTATTAGCTTGATGAAATGGGATTTCATAACCACACCTTCCTAAATTGGAAACTTTCTAAAAATGGTAACTTATGTGATTAGAGTCATAGGATGCATTTTGGTGTCTTATGTGCATTAAGGCACATAAACACAACAATCGTGTCACCAACGATTCGTTGAGTCTCACTAGTCAACACACGCACTCGGTTGAGCACACCGACACTTGGAGTTGTATGGATTACAACACACCACAAAACACATACTCACACCTATATGGTTATAGGTGCATACTAGCAGGTGCTAGCTTTCGCAGACGCGAACACACATATACACCGGGACTGCTGTAACAGGTGAGTTCACGGCCCCTTTTTACATTTTCTACCTTTGGGGGAGAAAACATTGCATACAAACTACTTTTGAACAACTTACACATTTTTGGTTTCTTTTGTACATGCTAATATCGTATATGCATATGTGTGGCATTCATCCACAAACTGATAAGTCCTCATTAAACACACCTCGAACCGTTAGTAGCGCGTGGCGCTTAGCGTGGTAATTCTGAATAGTACTATTTGGGCCTGACAAGCCCCACTGTTGCGAGCCATATGGCCACCCCGACTGGAGGTCGGAACAGTGCATAATTGACCAAACAACATTTGCCATATCTTGGATGGATATGGCGGGAGGCAGCATGTTAGCATCGGTTGCGAACCCGCATATGATATAAAACATATTGACTAGCTATCAATTGATATTGCATTGTATTGAAAATTAGACCTGCAACACTTACTTTAAACATTTTGATGTTTACTGCTGATTACAAACCTGTGCTCTCACCAACCTTTGTGTTGACTCTTTACTCGCATGTTTTCTCAGGTACCTAAGGCACGCGCACAAGGAGTAGGATGCTAGGCTGGAGTCGCATGCATCTGTTTAAGTGTCTTAGTCTATTAAACATTGTGTTCATTTGATCATGTTACTTATGTATTGTCAAACATCTTTAATCGCTTCCGCAACTATTGATACGTAACATTTTGAAAACTGTTTTTAAGTTAATGCTTCCGCTACTTATAAATGTTAATCTGTTTTGATAACCTACGTTTACTTCCGCAACTCTGATTTTACAAACTGTTTTATCCAAGTTATGGGATGTACGTATGAAACCGGACATTTAGGTCTCGCATGTTGTGTGACCGGAGACTGCGATCCTGACAATCTGTTGTTGCTCGCGCCCCGGAAGGGACGGGATTTCTCGGGGTGCGACAGTCAACCCCTGGGTGAAGTCGTCACGAACGATCTCCGGCTCATAATAGATGCCTAAGTGCACGACGAACCGCTCGATCGACAACTCGAAGTGCTGTCCGCCTAAAGACAACTCAATATATGGAGGAAGCTCCTCGTCATCCTCCTCCCGAACTGCTGCCTGGTGAGCTCTATATCTAAATGTGGATAGAAAATCCACAGTGATCAGCCTGCAGGTTGGCAGCTTCGCGATCTCGAACGGGCCGTACTGGCCAAGACGGCCCTATTTCGAAAACGTAAATTCGATCTAAACAGTTCCTATTTCGATCAAAATCCTAATCTAAACACATATTCATGATCTACGAAGGAAAACACATACCTGGTGTCGAAAAAGTTAAAAATGATTCTGAAATTTAAGAGCGTTTGGGAGCGCATGTGTGTGGAAAAAGTTAAAAATGATTCTGAAATTTGAATTTAATATAGAACAATACGGGCCGTACTGGGCAGTACTGGCCATACTGGGCAGTACGGGCCGTACTGTTCTTACTTTAATTTTTTTTACATATACACACAAAATTCAATTTAATTACATTTAATTAAAGAATTTGTTTTTAACATTTACACGTCTATGTAGTTGACCAACTTATTTTCATCTATAAATCTTCGATATTCTTGCAGCCTGTCATGATATACGAACTCCCAGTCGGATGCGGCATCATTTCGGTAACGTTTCCAAATAGGATTTACCGTTGGCATTGGATAATATCCTTGTAAGGTAAAATTAATGAAATGGACGCCAAGATGAACTAATGATACGACGTTATGTCGCAGCAAACTATTAGCAGATGTCCACAAAGGAAAAATGGTTTGAGGACCTCGACTGCTAAAAAGGTGAACGATTACGCCAAATCTTTGAGCAATTACTAAACCTGTGTGAGGCATAAACATCCAATGCTCGGCAGGAGCAGGTGCAATCTGTTGCCAATTTATTGTGTCGCGTAGTACATCATAAGATCCAGGGTCATAGGAGTTAAAACACATATCTGTACAGATCTGCGTTGAAATCCAATTTTTGCAAGAGTTGTTGTCGAATAAATGCACAATGATGTTCATCGAATCCTAAACCCACGGCTACAGAACGAAAACCACAGTTACCATCTGGCTCGACATCTTGTATGTTTATCAAGTAAGGTTGAAGCAAAGGAAGGATGTGTCGACCGAAGCGATAAACAATGTTTAATCCTTCTGGCTTCATGTTACGTGTAAAACAGAATTCGTTTTGACTTAGCGAGTCCGATGGTGGCATTGCTTTTGATACCGATGTGAAACAACTGCGCCGAAATACGGGTTTCTGACTTTTCTCGGTCACAACTGTAAACGAACTATGCCTCGAAGGTTCAAATGTACTTTCATAGGACGCTAAATTATCTTTAACAACGTCTTGCTCTTTTTGTTTCTGTGCCTTTAAAGTTGGACGACCACGTGTATCTTTTTGAACTGAAGGCACCTTTTTGTCGCTTTTATTTGGAAATACCTGCGCCAAGACCTTTTTTATTAGACTCTTTTTTATTTCAGGAGGTTTGGAATTTATTTCTTCTGTAACCAAACCCATTTGTCGTATAACATCTATTTCTTCTTCTTCTAACAGTGTTGGGTTAGCTGTGTTAAGTTTTGTCTAAAAAATATCTATATCTAAGAGCGGTATCTTCTTATCTGCATAATTTATAATTAAAATTAATATAACAGTAACTACGTGCTAAACATCTAAGATTTACATTTAATATTACGAACCTGTGTTTAAATATTTTGATATATTATAAGCGCACGGCAACCCACAACTCGTCCAAAGCTTGTGGCCACACGTCATATTTGAGTCGCGCATGACTCTTATTTTGTCTTTTTCCTCAACCAACAAATCAAGAGCTTTATGGGACACATTTCCTCGAAGGTTATCAAATATTTCTAGTTTATGATGACCCATAGTTTTAATTAAGCTCGTTTCAAAATCGTGTTTCATTTTTACCTCCTGTGCTTGCACGATTTCATCTACGAAACCGACAAGCGAGGGTTATGTTTCTTTATGCTCGAAGAGAATGTTATGAGGATCCATGTGTTGCTCGGTCAGATTCTCAACCATATCTTCTTCCTCCTGAGTAAATCTTCTAACACATGGATGACCCTCTAGATTCTGAGCATTTTCGTGATTGTGATTTGTAACAACCGAAAATTTCGGTAACCGTTTATGTCCAAATTTTATATAAACGTTCGTAAAGTAATTATGATCAAAATGATATAAACGATAAAAATATCTGATAATGTATGGACATGTTATAAAGCCTATTAATAACGTGTAAAAATTTCTGTGATCGTTTGGGTTCGAAATTTTTATGAACAATCATGAAGTAATTGCGATCAAATTAATATAAGCGGGACAGTTATACGATAAAGTATGAACACGATATAAGCTCGTAAATATTAAAAATATGTGAGCAAAGTAGAAGGGGTTTTAAAAATAGAACCTCAAAGTTCAAGGGCCCTAAGTGTAAGTTTCAAATTAATTCAATCTTTTGTTATTTTGAATGTCGGCAAAGATGTGTGTGTGTATATCGATTAATACAAGAAAGTGATTGACAGGGTTATGGTTTTCGTATTTTAAAGAGTTTAAAGATACGTTTTTATGTTCATTTCATATAGAACAATGGTACTTTGACATACGTTTGTGAATTGCAGGTAAAACATATTAAAAGGATGTCCGAAGACGCTAACTAGATGGAAATGTTAACAGACGGACCAGAATCAGCCTGCAAAAGTCACGAAATTGAAATGATCATATCTCGAGCTAGGAAAGGAGTTACGGAAGCCATAATATATGAAAACCGCGTTTCTCGACGAGACAAATCCAACTATGAGGTCTGCAGTGGCGTGTGATACACCAAAACCCAGTGTATCATACGCCGAGTGCCCAAAATGGCGTATTAGGTGTGGCGTATCATAGAGCCAAAGAACCCATAAAATCAAGGCTGGCGTATCATACGCCATAGGGAGGCGTATGATACGCCGGGGCACCCCAAAACCCGGATTTTTCCCGTTTTGCCACCTATTTAAGCCCAAAAACCTAGGGTTTCGACCTATCTTCGACTTTGACGACTTTTGGAGGTTCTAGGGGGTTTCCAAGGCCTAGGAATTCATCAATTAACTCTTCCAAACACCACGAAGATTCCCGAATTGATGATAGCACACAACCAATTGAAGATGCAAGGCTAATTCCGTTAAAATCACACCCGGGTGAATGGTTAGTTAGGTTTAGGAATTTCTATGATTTCAATTGTAATTGACTACAAACAATAGTTGGTTTCTATCTTGTTAATTGTTTGTATGTTGCTTTTCGTATTGAATTGAACGATTTGACTTTTCTGATTCGATTGCATGTTCATCATTTTTCAGTTTACAATTGTGAAACATTGAATGTCAATTGGATTATCACTTTCAAATTCATATTGGTAATTGGTATCCTAGGATTAAACTTAGTTGGTTTTCATCAATTAATTACTAAAATTAGGTTTTCCACTTATGAATGTCCATTCACACGAAAAGTAACAAATCATGTCTATGTGATTGTCTTGTTCAATTGAATCATAAAGGTTCCTACTTTCCTCCTAATTTAAATTCCGGGTGTGATTCGTTTTCATAATTAAGTTACAACTTATTTGCTTTTATTGTTAATTTGTTACAAGATCATTTTCTTATTAAAGTTCAATCAACCATCACTTGATTTTACAAATTCTTGTGTAGTTAAGTTAGGTTAAATCAACTAACGCTACACCATCCACCTAAACTCTTCGTGGTTCGACACCCTACTTACCCTACTAGTTAAGGTATCTAGGAACACTCTCATTAACTCTTATTTGATCGGTACTTCGACGTCGGTCAAATTTTGGCGCCGTTGCCGGGGAGTTAGTGCGCTTTATGTTTGTTAATTGATTTATTAGTTTTGTTCAATTTTGTTTATTTCTTGTCTTTTCCTTGTTACGCGAGGTTTGTTAGTGTGCAGGTAACAGGTTGATTGCGTGCATACTCGGTTTTCAGGTCGTGACTCGCCATTAGAATTTAATCCAGAGATTGAGAAAACCGGGAGGATAAATCGGACACTACAAAGACTAGACATAATAGTTACTCCGGGTTCGAGAAACACCAATCAAACCGGAGAGAGTTCAACTCAGAGTAGTTACTCCGGGTATAACCGGTCGAGTGGGAAAAACGTGGAACCGGGTCCTAACTTTCGGGTACTACCGGGTACCAACCGGTTCTTGAGAATACCGGGTAGGAACCGGTTCGGGTCCGGGTCGTATCCGCCGGGTCGGGTCCTGGAACCGATTTGGATGGCCACCTCTAAGTTACGGTGTTGTTTACTCAAGTTTTCAAGCCCTAACAAAGACAAATTTGTGCAATTTTGTGCTAAAAAATATATGACGAACTTATGGATATTATATACTTTTATTTTTATTTTTTGTGTGAGTAAAATGTCTTACATGTTAAGAAGAAAAATTATCAAAATATAGATAGTCAACTTTTTAATGTTTTTAAATCAATTTTTAGTTATTTTATTGACAAAAAGCAATTTTATGGATGGTTGTAAAACCGACACACTTACAGCCTATTCACCCAAAGTTTTCATTGCTTGAAGTGTAAATGAGTCACATCATTGTGTCGATAACTTGGATGCACAATCTTGTGAATTTTTCCTCGAAAATGACATGTACATTTATTAATTTTAAAAGTCTTAAGTTTGCTTTAAAGATGTTGACTATTTATGTTTATTTTGAGAAGTTTCTCTTTAAATAAACGTGTAATGTTTAAAGCATGATTTAATTTGTAAATCAAGTCATTGTTCCGATAATAAATCAGGCTCATAAATTATATATATATATATATATATATATATATATATATATATATAGGGAATGGATCTAATACTAACTCGAAGATTCATCAATAACCCATTAACCCAACCATATTGAATGATCAAATTACAAGATCTTAATCTAATGGTTGATATTAAACTATAATATAATAATGTAATTGATTTGAAAGAAAAAGGAATAAGGGTATTAATGTAATTTGATATATTAAATACTTTACCCCATCTTTTTTTATACATCCATAACTTTTTTATACTATAATATTTTTTTATAAAAATTGCACCATTTTACTTGTCTTTTTTTTCTCTTTAATTCCGTTATAGTCTTGACTAGGTTTTTTTTATTTTTTTTCGGATGTTCGTATTTACACCAATGTAACAAGTATAAAACTAACAAATTATTTGTAACAAGTTGTAACAAATTTGGGTTTACATTGTTGTATAATAAATAGGGGTTAAGTTTAAGAGTGTAAACGAGCCAAGCCGATCCTGAGCTCGTTAATTACGTTATATTCTTGACTAGGTTTTTTATTTTTTCTGGATGCTCGTTAATTATGTTATATTCTTGATTTTGTAACGAATTTTGGTTTTTAAAGTACTAAAATGTATTTACAATCTTGTAAATATAATTTTTAAATTATGAAAATGTATTTACAATCTTATAGATATAACAAAATCTAGTAGATATAACGAATTTTACACTCTTAAACATATTACAATCTAGTAGATATAACGAATTTTAGTTTTATTAACAAAATGTTATATTATTTTTTTAAAGTATTAAAACATATTACAATGTAGTAGATATAACGAATTTTGGTTTTTATCAACAAAATGTTATATTATTTTTTTTAAGTATTAATATATTTACAATCTTGTAGATATAATTTTTTTAAAGTATTAAAATGTATTATTTTGGTTTTTGTCAACAAAATGTTATATTATTTCTCTTTAATTCCGTTATTTTATTGACAAAAAGCAATATTATGGATGGTTGTAAAACCGACACACTTACAGCCTATTCACCCAAAGTTTTCATTGCTTGAAGTGTAAATGAGTCACATCATTGTGTCGATAACTTGGATGCACAATCTTGTGAATTTTTCCTCGAAAATGACATGTACATTTATTAATTTTAAAAGTCTTAAGTTTGCTTTAAAGATGTTGACTATTTATGTTTATTTTGAGAAGTTTCTCTTTAAATAAACGTGTAATGTTTAAAGCATGATTTAATTTGTAAATCAAGTCATTGTTCCGATAATAAATCAGGCTCATAAATTATATATATATATATATATATATATATATATAGGGAATGGATCTAATACTAACTCTAAGATTCATCAATAACCCATTAACCCAACCATATTGAATGATCAAATTACAAGATCCTAATCTAATGGTTGATATTAAACTATAATATAATAATGTAATTGATTTGAAAGAAAAAGGAATAAGGGTATTAATGTAATTTGATATATTAAATACTTTACCCCATCTTTTTTTATACATCCATAACTTTTTTATACTATAATATTTTTTTATAAAAATTGCACTATTTTACTCGTCTTTTTTTTTCTCTTTAATTCCGTTATAGTCTTGACTAGGTTTTTTTATTTTTTTTCGGATGTTCGTATTTACACCAATGTAACAAGTATAAAACTAACAAATTATTTGTAACAAATTTGGGTTTACATTGTTGTATAATAAATAGGGGTTAAGTTTAAGAGTGTAAACGAGCCAAGCCGATCCTGAGCTCGTTAATTACGTTATATTCTTGACTAGGTTTTTTATTTTTTCTGGATGCTCGTTAATTATGTTATATTCTTGATTTTGTAACGAATTTTGGTTTTTAAAGTACTAAAATGTATTTACAATCTTGTAAATATAATTTTTAAATTATGAAAATGTATTTACAATCTTATAAATATAACAAAATCTAGTAGATATAACGAATTTTACACTCTTAAACATATTACAATCTAGTAGATATAACGAATTTTAGTTTTATAAACAAAATGTTATATTATTTTTTTAAAGTATTAAAACATATTACAATCTAGTAGATATAAAGAATTTTGGTTTTTATCAACAAAATGTTATATTATTTTTTTTAAGTATTAATATATTTACAATCTTGTAGATATAATTTTTTTAAAGTATTAAAATGTATTTACAATCTTGTATATATAACGAATTTTGGTTTTTATCAACAAAATGTTATATTATTTTTTTTAAACTATTAAAATATCTTTACAATCTTGTAGATATAATTTTTTTAAAGTATTAAAACGTGTTTACAATATTGTATATATAACGAATTTTGGTTTTTATCAACAAAATGTTATATTATTTTTTTAAAGTATTAAAATATCTTTACAATCTTGTAGATATAATTTTTTTAAAGTATTAAAACGTATTTACAATCTAGTAGATATAACGAATTTTACACTTTTAAACATATTACAATCTAGTAGATATAACGAATTTTAGTTTTTATCAACAAAATGTTATATTATTTTTTTAAAGTATTAAAACATATTACAATCTATTAGATATAACGAATTTTGGTTTTATAAACAAAATGTTATATTATTTTTTTAAAGTATTAAAACATATTACAATCTAGTAGATATAACGAATTTTAGTTTTTATCAACAAAATATTATAGTATTTTTTTAAAGTATTAAAATGTATTTACAATCTTGTAGATATAACGAATTTTGGTTTTTATCAACAAAATGTTATATTATTTTTTTTAAGTATTAATATATTTACAATCTTGTAGATATAATTTTTTTAAAGTATTAAAACGTTTTTACAATCTTGTATATATAACGAATTTTGGTTTTTATCAACAAAATGTTATATTATTTTTTTTAAAGTATTAAAATATCTTTACAATCTTGTACATATAATTTTTTTAAAGTATTAAAACGTATTTACAATCTTGTATATATAACGAATTTTGGTTTTTATCAACAAAATGTTATATTATTTTTTTTAAAGTATTAAAATGTCTTTACAATCTTGTAGATAAAATTTTTTTAAAGTATTAAAACGTATTTACAATCTAGTAGATATAACGAAATTTTGAGCATCCGGAAAAAATAAAAAAAACCTAGTGAAGAATATAACGTAATTAACTAGCTCGGGATCGGCTTGGGTCGTTTACACTCTTAAACGTAAAACCGTATTTATTCTACAACAATGTAAACCGAAATTCGTTACAACTCGTTACAATTAATTTGTTATTTTTATACTTGTTACATTGGTGTAAATACGAACATACGAAAAAAAATAAAAAAAACCTAGTCAAGAATATAACGTAATTAACTAGCTCGTGATCGGCTTGGGTCGTTTACACTCTTAAACGTAAACCGTATTTATTCTATAACAATGTAAACCGAAATTCGTTATAACTCGTTACAAATAATTTGTTATTTTTATACTTGTTACATTGGTGTAAGTACGAACATAGGAAAAAAAAATAAAAAAACCTAGTCAAGACTATAACGGAATTAAAGAGAAAAATAAGACGAGTAAAATGGTGCAATTTTTATAAAAAAATATTATAGCATAAAAAAGTTATGAATGTATAAAAAAAGAGGGGGTAAAGTATTTAATATAGCAAATTACTACTTTACCCTTATTAAATAATAAAAGAAAACAATGTGTTCAATTCTGATTGGTTTATGAGGGTTAATGGGTTAGTGACATAAATGAGGGTTAGCATTTGAACCCAATCCTATATATATATATAGGGCAAGGTATAAAAAATAACCCTCATCTTTTGCTACAACTACATAACCCATTTCAACCAATCATAAACTTACACATAAGCATTTCATTAAAATATTAAAAAGGGCATCATAGTCATTTTTACCCTTATAAGTTCCCCCCCTCTTTTTTAAACATTAATAACTTTTTTATAATATATTATTTTTTTAAAAAAACTGCACCATTATATTCGTCTCATTTTTCTCTTTAATTCCGTTATAGTCTCGACTAATTTTTTTACTTTTTTTAAATGTCCTATATTTGCATCATTGTAACGAGCTTAAATATAACAAATTTATTTGAAATTTTTTTAAAAATGATAAATTACAGTGATGTAATTTACATTGACGTAATTTATCGTGATGTAATTTACATTGACGTAAAATTCGGTTTCGGTTTTTTTCGGTGAATTTGGTTTAAATTACAGTGATGTAAATTGACAACAAATTAGTTTAAATTTTTTTTGAACAATGATAAATTATATCACTATAATTAACATTGTAAAAGAAAAAAATCAAAATAATGTGTTCTATTACATCACTGTAATTTATCATTTTAATTATCATTGTTAGAGAAAAAAAAATAAAATAATGTGTTACGTCACCGTTAATTATGTCATTGTAAATTACTTCATTTTGTGTTACATTACTTCATTTTTTTGTTACATTACTGTAATTTACCATTGTTAGAAAAATTTTTAATTAATTTGCTATCTTTAAGCTCGTTACAATGATGTAAATACATGACATCAAAAAAATAAAAAAAAAAACTAGTCGAGACTATAACGAAATTAAAGAGAAAAATGAGACGAGTATAATGGTGCAATTTTTAAAAAAAATAATATAGTATAAAAAAGTTATGAATGTTTAAAAAAGGGGTAAACTTTACTTAAATAACAAATGTCTTAAATGCCCTTTATATTAAAAAAAGAAAAAAAAGGAATCTGACACGTGTCACGATCCTATACACTTACCTTTTTAAAGTAACAATTGGATGATGGTTAATGGGTTGTAGCAAAAGATGAGGGTTATCAAAAATTCCATCCCCTATATATATATATATATATATATATATATATATATATATATATATATATATATATAAGAAAGGGTTCTAATGCTAACCTTAGGATAGAGCAATAACCCATTAACCTCACCATATTTAATGATCAAATTACAAGATGCTAATCTAATGGTTGATATTAAATTATAATATAATAATGTAATTGATTTGAAAGAAAAGAGAATAAGGGTATTAATGTAATTTGCTATATTAAATACTTTACCACATCTTTTTTTATACATCCATAACTTTTTATACTATAATATTTTTTTATAAAAATTGCACCATTTTACTCGTCTTTTTTTCTCTTTAATTCCGTTATAGTCTTGACTAGGTTCTTTTATTTTTTTTCGGATGTTCGTATTTACACCAATGTAACAAGTATAAAACTAACAAACTATTTGTAACGAGTTGTAACGAATTTGGGTTTACATTGTTGTATAATAAATAGGGGTTAAGTTTAAGACTGTAAACGAGCCAAGCCGATCCTGAGCTCATTAATTACGTTATATTCTTGACTATGTTTTTTATTTTTTCCAGATGCTCCTTAATTACGTTATATTTTTGATTTTGTAACGAATTTTGGTTTTTAAAGTAATAAAATGTATTTACTATCTTGTAAATATAATTTTTAAAGTATGAAATGTATTTACAATCTTGTAGATATTACGAATTTTGGTTTTTATCAACAAAATGTTATAGTATTTTTTTTAAAGTATTAAAATGTATTACAATCTAGTAGATATAACGAATTTTGATTTTATCAACAAAATGTTATAGTATTTTTTTAAAGTATTAAAATGTATTTACAATCTTGTAGATATAACGAATTTTGGTTTTTATCAACAAAATGTTATAATATTTTTTTTAAAGTATTAAAATATATTTACAATCTTGTAGATATACTTTTTTTAAAGTATTAAAACGTATTTACAATCTTGTATATATAACGAAATTTGGTTTTTATCAACAAAATGTTATATTATTTTTTTAAAGTATTAAAACGTATTTAAAATCTAATAGA
Organism: Mikania micrantha; assembly: GCA_009363875.1. Lineage (NCBI taxonomy): Eukaryota > Viridiplantae > Streptophyta > Magnoliopsida > Asterales > Asteraceae > Mikania > Mikania micrantha. The sequence goes on along the minus strand of CM018689.1, from coordinate 46,992,801 downwards.
TATAACGAATTTTGGTTTTTATCAACAAAATGTTATAGTATTTTTTTAAAGTATTAAAATGTATTTACAATCTTGTAGATATAATTTTTTTATAGTATTAAAATGTATTTACAATCTTGTAGATATAACGAGTTTTGAAGCATCTGGAAAAAATAAAAAACCCTAGTCAAGAATATAACGTAATTAACTAGCTCGAGATCGGCTTGGCTCATTTACACTCTTAAACGTAAACCCTATTTATTATACAACAATGTAAACCCAAATTCGTTACAACTCGTTACAAATAATTTGTTATTTTTATACTTGTTACATTGGTGTAAATACGAACATCCGAAAAAAAATAAAAAAACCTAGTCAAGACTATAACGGAATTAAAGAGAAAAGTAAGACGAGTAAAATGGTGCAATTTTTATAAAAAAATATTATAGTATAAAAAAGTTATGAATGTATAAAAAAAGAGGGGGTAAGTTAGTGCACAAATCAAATTACTAATGTACACTTATCAAATAATAAAAGAAAAATCCATGTGTTTATTTCTGATTGGGTAAAGAGAGTTAATGGGTTATTGCTCTAAGTATGAGTTATTATTAGATCACATTCCTATATATATATATATATATATATATATATATATATATATATATCAACTATTCGACTCTAGCTCATTAGCAACCACTCAGTTGCAACAACCAATGTTTCCAGATGGCGCCAACACAACCATTCAAATCTAGCTCGTTTACATTATCATCGGCACCAAACCTCCTCTCCCTATGCATATACTTAGAAGTAGTTCAAATAGGTTTCAAGTAACCTGAAGACGTGACATATGATCATCTTTTTTATTTTTCATTAAGCATGAGGAAAAAATAATACCTAAAGAAATATTCATATTGAAAATACATAAATGCTAATATACTCAAGAAAATCCCCAAGTAAGTGCGCGGCTAAAAAGCGCGCAAAATAAAAGAAACCCTAACAATAAGAACAAAATGGTTTCTAAGGTGGGCTTCACCACAAAAGAATTGCCCTCATAATCGTAACAGACATATATGAGGGCCCACTGTAATCTGTATGCATATATAAGAGCAGAGGAAAGAGAGCGAGTCTCTCAGAACTTGCTCCAAAAAACACTCACAAGCACACACAGACACACATACACCAAAAATTCCCTGAATCATCTTCTTTCACCAGAGAAAGTATATTGACATTGTTAAGCGCAGTAAAGGATGATGGCATAGAGATCAGTTAGTCGGAGAATTAGTCCTGATTGTTCCGATTAATACATCTTCATTACCCAAACCAGTAAAGACGGGTTGGGATGTTAGGTCAGCGGTGGCATAAGCATTTTCTCCGGCGTGCCCTTTTGTTCATCATTCTCACCGCTGGTGACAAATGTTTATTTTATTAAAGTCAAAAGAGACATAACACTTAACTGTTAGTCGATAATATCCCCTAGATATTACTGGCATTAGTTTTGTGAATATTGTAAAATAATATAGTTAGTTAGAGGAGATTGGCTTTCCTAGTTTAGTGCCTTAATTTACTCATTGTACATTTGATATATACGTTGGTGATATTGGAATGAGGATCATCAGAGAATTACGATTCTCACATTCTTACATGGTATCAGTCCTTCAAGCTTGATCACGATCAAAGCTTCTCATCCCTGGCATCTCTTCACATATTGTTTGTTTATTTTCTTCCATAATCATCCATGGGTGACGCTGCAGATCCAAAAGCCCAACCCTTGCATCCAGTTTATACAGTCAACAATATACAAACCTGAATCAAAACGTTGGATGGCGTCAAGATCTCTTACCAATCATGGGTGAACCTGTTCACTCTACATGCCAAAGGATTCGATGTTCGTAATCACATCAACGGTACACCGGCACCGGCAAAAAATACCGCAACCTATACCACATGGTAAAAGATTGATTCGATCGTCTTGCAATGGATCTACAGAACACTTGCTGATGATCTACTCGCCCGTGTCCTTGTTGACGAATCAACTGCGCATCAGGCTTGGGAACGAGTAAAGCAGTTGTTCATGAATAACAAGGGGTCACGTGCTACAGCTCTCCAACATGAGCTTACCAATCTCACACTCGCTGCCATGCCTACGGTTGAAGCATACTGTCAGAAGATACGAGAACTGGCCGATCAATTATCCGCCTTGGATTTTCCGATCAACGATAATCAACGAGTTCTGCACCTGGTTCGTGGTCTCCCTCGTGAATACAAGACTGTAGCCTCCATTCTCAATCAGACGCTACCCCCTTGGAGGATGCATGTAATCGTCTCCAATCGGAGGCTCAGTTAATTGCGGCTCGGGAACATACCACACCCACTCCAGTGGTGGCCGCCGTCACTTCTCAACCACCAAACCGCAGCAATCGGGACTCACCACACCGTGACAATCAGCCTCGTTGACAGCAAGCACATCGCATGGATTCCAGCCGACACCAGCAGGGTTCTAGGCCTACTAACCGATCACCTGCAGCCCAATCCAGCTCTCATCAGGCCCGTAACTACGGCCCAACGCCTCCTTCTTACTACCAGGCCCATGCACCACCTTACTGGGCTCCCACACCTTACTGGGCTCCACCTCCATACCCCTTTCCAACAAAAAATTGGGCACCTCCCAACTGGACTCCTCCTTGGGAATCAAGGCCCAACAGCCGACTGTCCAACAACACACCACCAGCCTTTACTGAGAACAAATCGGCCCATCTTGCTGAAGTGGACCCTTTGGAACCTACTCAATTAGCTACTGCTGTACAAGCCCTCTCAATGGAGCCTGGTGATGATCAGTGGTACTTTGATACGGGCGCATCCTCACACGTCACCTATGACTCAGGTAAACTCGACTCGCTTTCCGCTATTTCGCCTATAGCGTCAATATTTGTTGGAAATGGCAATCGTATACCAGTTATGGGTTCAGGATCCTCTCATATCACCACTTCGTCCAAACCTTTACAACTCAAAAATGTCCTTTTCAATCCAAATATTATTAAAAATCTCATTTCTGTTCGCAAATTTAATATTGATAACTATACCTCTATTGAATTTGACCCATTTGGTTTCTCTGTGAAGGATTTCAGGGATGGTACGATCCTGAGTTGTCACAACAGTTCGAGTGACTTATATCCGCTCACCACAACAACTTCTGCAACCGCATGTCTTGCATCGTCCAAAGACGTTTCTTTTTGGCACCATAGACTCGGTCATCCAGGTCAACCTGTTATGGAGCATCTTCGTACCAAGCAGCTTATTTCTTTTAATAAAATGAATTTGCCTTTTGTTTGTCAATCTTGTCAATTGTCAAAACATAAGCATTTACCATTTTCTGATTCAGTTATTTGTACTCAGTTACCATTTGCTATTTCATTGTGACTTGTGGACTTCTCCTATTTTAAGTCATGTGGGTTATAAGTATTATATGGTGTTGATTGATGATTATACGAACTATACTTGGGTGTATCCATTAAAATACAAATCCGAAACTTTCACCAAATTTGCTCAATTCCATCAATTTGTCTCCACGCAATTTCACATGAAAATACAAGCATTTCAGTGTGACATGGGGGGTGAATTGGACAATACAAAATTTAAAAACTTTGCTTTTAAACATGGCCTTCAATTCCGGTTTTCTTGCCCACACACTTCCCAACAAAATGGCAAATCGGAACGCATGATTCGTCGTCTCAACGACATCATGTTCACCATTCTCACCCATGCCTCACTCCCTTCCACGTTTTGGGTAGAGGCTCTGCATACCGCTTCATACCTACATAACATTCTACCAACAAAAACTCTTCACAACAACACACCCACCACCATACTATATCATCGACAACCATCTTACGATCATCTTCGTGTTTTCGGTTGTCTATGCTATCCTAACACATCCTCCATCCGCCCTCACAAATTAGCTCCCCGATCCACCCCCTGTGTCTTCCTCGGTTACCCGGCCAACTACCGCGGATACCGTTGCTTAGACCTTTCCACCGGTAAAACCATTCTCTCTCGACACGTAGTCTTTGACGAACATAATTTTCCTTACCATAAAGCATCCCAACCACCACCCTCACACTCCTTTCTTGATCTCGATCCCCCCTGTTTCATCCTTTTCATACTGTTACCTATCCTACACCTTCCCCTACAATCGGCCCCAACAAACAATGCCCCCCCAATAAACTCTCTTAATTCCCCTACATTCAACACACCAGTCGGCCCTACTCACACCAACATCCCAACCCCACCCCACCCCCTCCACCACCACCTTTTCAAACACATACGTCAGGACAAACCCAACCATCTCCTCCTATTTCCAATGCGGCCCACTCACTGTCGCAGCCTACTATTCCCACAAATGATGCCACCGAGCCTTCCCACCCCATGCAAACAAGATCCAAATCGGGAATTGTCAAAACTCGGCATATCCTTTCCCTACACACAGAAACATCGACTTCTATTTCTCCTCTTCCAAAATCCCATCTTGTCGCTCTCTCTGACTCTAACTGGAAAACTACCATGCAAAACGAATATGAAGCCCTATTGGCTAATAATACGTGGTCACTTGTCCCGAGACCACCTGACGCTTCGATTATTAGATGCATGTGGTTATTTAAACATAAGTTCCATGCTGATGGATCTTTGGAACGACATAAAGCTCGTTTGGTCGTAAATGAAAAAAGTCAAACCGTTGGTATAGAATGTGATGATACGTTCAGTCCGGTGGTAAAACCGACCACGATCCGTACCGTGCTCAATCTGGCAGTCTCAAACCGTTGGCTCATTCATCAGTTAGACGTCAAAAATGCGTTTCTTCACGGACACCTTAACGAAACAGTCAACATGTTCCAACCTCTGGGTTTCGTTTCTGCCGAAAATCCAAAGTTTGTATGCAAGCTCAACAAATCTTTATATGGATTAAAGCAGGACCCACGGGCATGGTACCATCGCTTCGCTAGTTTTTTAATCAAGATCGGCTTCAAGAGTAGTGTTTGCGACACCTCACTGTTCGTCTATTGCCGTGGTGCTCAAATGGCCTATCTGTTACTATACGTAGATGATATAATTCTCACTGCCTCCAACGAAGATCTTCTGCAGTCCATCATCAAGTCCCTGTCAGGAGAGTTTAACATGACCGACTTAGGCCAACTTCACCATTTTCTAGGAATCTCCGTCCAAAAACAGAATGGAGGACTATTTTTATCTCAACAAAATTACGCAACTGACATCCTTTCACGTGCCAATATGTCTAATTGCAAACCGGTCAGTACCCCTGTCGAGGTCGGTTCCAAACTAAGTGCTAACAGCGGAGACAAATTTCATGACGAGTCGTTATATATATCGAAGCCTTGCGGGTGCACTTCAATATCTCACTATTACCCGCCTATGCAGTTCAACAAGTTTGCCTTTTCATGCATGATCCTCGCGAACCACACTTTCAATTTTTAAAACGCATCCTTCGCTACATCAAAGGCTCTATCATGCACGGATTGCTCATCTCCCCGTCCAAATCCACCAACCTGACAGCTTATTCCGATGCGGATTGGGGTGGCTGCCCGGACTCAAGACGATCGACATCAGGGTACTGTGTTTTCATGGGTGACAATTTACTTTCATGGTCCTCAAAACACCAACCGACAATATCTCGGTCAAATGCTGAAGCAGAGTATCGAGGAGTTGCAAACGCAGTTGCTTAAATCAGTTGGATTCGCAATTTGCTCCTCGAGCTACACATTCCGGTTAAACACACCACGGTGGTTTATTGTGACAACATTCCAGCTGTCTACCTGGCAGAAAACCCGGTTCAACATCAACAGACCAAACACATTGAACTAGAAATACATTTTGTTCGCGAGAAGGTCCGCCTAGGCACTGTCAAAGTTCTCCACGTTCCCGCTGAATATCAATATGCCGACATCTTCACCAAGGGATTACCAAAGCACCTGTTTCACCGTTTTCGGTCCAGTTTGTGCCTCCGTTCTCACCCAGCTCAAACTGCGGGGGGGGGGGGGGCTGTTAGCCGATAATATCCCCTACTTATAATTGGCATTAGTTTTGTGAATATTGTAAAATAATATAGTTAGGTAGAGGAGATTCGCTTTCCTAGTTTAGTGCCTTAATTTACTCATTGTACATTTGATATATACGTTGGTGATATTGGAATGAGGATCATCGGAGAATTACGATTCTCACATTCTTACATTAACATTATGATTTAATACACATACAATAATTGAGTACTATCATATATTGTTGGATCGGGTTGTTTAATCTAAACAACACTTCACAAGTATTTCTCTAATACAATCTAATACGGAAGGTCTGTTAGAAGGATCTCACAAATACTCAAATGATGAAGAAATAATCTTTGAATAGCAATAAGAACACAAGAGTAAATTCAAGCTCAAAGATATATTTCTCTCAAAGTATTACAAGTGTAACCAGACAAGCACACCTAAAAATTTTTACAATGAGAGGTTATATAGCTAAGGCTACAACCGCATACACGTAGGAATACAATTGGGTATACTAGAAAATACATAAAGTAAAGCTTATTCTAGTATATGGAGTGTCTTAACAGGCTAAGACACTTACTTACAATCATTACAAATATAGACATTGACTTTACAAAGACTAGCTAAATACAAAAGGCATTTAATGTTGTTGATCTTTAATGCTTCAGATAATCTTTTGCATTTAATGCAGCTGCGGAGAAGTAAGGTGTTGTATCTGACTTTAGGTATGTTGATCCTTGTTGTTCTCAGACCAGCACGTCGGTTGTCAGTACCTTTTGTACTATAAAAGTGCTCAGCTACAGTCTTTGTCAGAGGGTAAACCTCGGAAGTCTTTGTCTTTGTCTTTGGTGCAGAAGAGAATCTTCGGAAGCTGTTAGTCTTCGGAAGCCTTTGGTTCTTCGGAAGCTTTATGTCTTGATAAGCTTTGAAGCTTTAACTCTTAAGTGTTAGCCTTCCGAAGTGTTTGTCTTGTACAGCCTTCAGCAGGAGTGAGTTACTCTTCGGAAGCAATGTTGCTTCAGAACAGGAACTCCTTCCTTCCGAAGGCTGTTTGTCTTTGTAGACCTTTATACTTAGACAAAATTGAAGTTTGGTGAGCATCAGCCTTTACTAGTCTTTATAGTCTTCCCCTAGGCTGATGCTACCAAAACTTCCTATTGGATTCTCTTCACAATTTTTTCTCCACTCAGGACCTGAGCCCTTGCCTTTACCCACTTGACACCGACTCTCCCATCTGATCCATTGTCTGGATTTTCAAGTGGTAGTCTTTCCAGTTAAAGATAAAGGGCTGAGCCAGCACCATCAATTTTGTCAAATCCAAAACCTTTATTCCTCCATTCATCTGATAAAGAGTGAACTCCTTGTGAAGTACATTGAAGCTCCAATTTATTATAGGAATGTAGGTATGATGATGCATGAGTTCATAGAGGTTTCTTGATTGATCTTTAAGCAGTGGATTATCTGGTGTGGCTTTTGGTCCTGAGGGTGGAGAATCTGGCTCAAAGTCAGAGGAGATGACAATTGTTCTCTTTTTCCTTCTGGCTATGCTTTTTCTTCTTCTGAATCTTGGTCTCTCTTGAGCAGTAGCTTGACTCCTCTGATCTCTGGCCTGCTGTTCTTCCACATTTGAGCCCACTGCTGCACCTATTGTTGCAGTGGTCTATGGATTAACATCCTTAGTTATTGAGGGTCTGTTCTCCTCTCATCAGCATGTGTTTGTCTCTCAAGATCAGGGTCTATTGATTGTTGTTTCCTTGTAGTCCTTTTACCCTTATTGATCTTGATCACTAAAGAGATTGGCATATTGTCCATAGAAGGACTTGATGGAGGAGATGTTTGTTCTTCTTTAGGGTCTAGGGGAAACATGTTGGGGAACATGGCCTTAGTAGCTTCCCCACACATGACTTCCTCACCATCTCTGATCCCTGATACAGAGATGGAAATTTCAATTGTAGCTCCTTCCCCTAGACCTAAGCCTCTAATTAGGCTGGCCCTTTGAGCCCGTATCTGCTCAATTGGAAGCAACTCACCTCTGGCTATTTTGGCCTTGATGTCTCTGATATGCATGTCCATGGTTGAGTTCTTCATAGGGCCTAGCTGCCAAGCATGGAAGCCATATTCGAGGAGGAAAGCCTTCGACTTGTCTCTGTAGGCCTTATCCTTTTGCGTCTTTGTGAGCTTCACTTTGGTTGTTGATGCAGCAGCTGCCTGTTCTTGCTTCTGCACCTTGTCCAGCTCAGCAACCATTTGAGGTACCGACCAGAGCAACACTTCATCCAAGTCATATCCCTTCTCCTGGAGAAGAGCAGATAGTCTGATAAGCTCATTATCCAGGGAAGTGTCTGGTCGGACCTTCATCTTCTTTGGTCTCCTCTCCTCTAATTCAGCTTCCTCATCCGGGGTTAGTTTTCTTTTACCTTTATCCATTGCTTTTGCCCCAGAGGAGAAGGATCCTGTAGCCTCACCAGCTGGTTCGTCGGCAAGTAGCTCTTCTGTGGAGGAAACATCCAATATGACTGGGCCTTCGGAAGCAGCTGCAGCTTCGGAGTTAACCTTAGCATTCACTGCCTCCTCCAGTTGACCAACCATCTTGGGTGATTCCTTAGCAGTATCCACAGAATGCTCAGGAGTGGAGGAGAGGTCTTCAACAACCGTTGTCCTAGAAGAGTACACAGGTTCCATGGAGATTGGTTCTTCTTGAGTAGTTTCTTCCATGGCAACCTGGGCCGTAGTCTCAGCAGGAGACTTAGTCCCATAGGGGGACTGTTGAGACCCAATAGGGGACTGAGGTTCCACGAAGACATATGTTGTTGTAGGCTCTTGCTCTGTCTCTTTGGCAGCCTCTGTTGCCTCAGAAGAAGAGGAAGAGGAAGTATTATAATCATGGAAGTAAGTACCCAAGAAGTCATCCCATTCTGTAGTCAAAGTGACTATGGATGGGTTGGTTTCATGTGCACCTTCCTCTTCTCTTGCTTCTGGTTCTGATCCTCCAGATTGCACCTTCTCCCCCTTTTTGGTAGCATCAAGGGAGACAAATGTAGTTGTAGCAGGATCAGGATGAAATGATGTGTAGATCACTGGGGGATGCCTCCTGAGGTCCAGAATAGTAGCATCTTTAGCCTGGACCTCAAGCCGCAGGGTAGCAACCTCAGCTTCCAGTTGAGCTACCCTGGCTTGGAGGGATGAAATAGTAGCCGTCAATTCCTGTGATGTGGTGCCCTCATCTACCGGAGTAGAATCATGGGGCGATGTAGTCCTGAGCCTAACCCCTGCACCTCCACCACCAGATATGGTTTCTTGGCACCCTGGATTCCCCTCATTGAGAAGGGCTTCAAAGAAGTCCACCCTAGTGTGCGTTGCCACAGGTGAGGTCCTAGTTCCTGTACCACTGACTTGAGGATCCTGATTAAGATCAACAGTAGTGGCAGCCTCATCTGCATTGATCTCTTCTAAACTCCTGAGATCAACCTCTGATGTGGTAGGCTCTGGGTCAGGAAACCTTGCTTGCAGCTGTGTCACCACTCTCATAAGTGTTTGGGTAGTGGGAGAGAGTGGTTCCTCCACAGCAACAGTAGAGGATTCTTGAGCATGGGTGATAGTATGGGTGGGTGGCATTTCTAGGTGATAAGAACCTGGAGACCTGGGAGACAGTCTCTGATCTAATGGAGTTGCTTCATCAGAAGCAGACTCAATAGTGGGGGTATCCCTTTGGATAATCTCAGTTATGTGTTGTGACATACTTTGAGGGCTATCAGGCTGGTTAAGTGTAGCCACAGGTTCCAGAGGAAGAACCTGTGGAGTAACAATAGGTGTGGCTTTCACCTTAGGTGGAGCTGTGCCCTTGACAGTTCTTTTCACCTTTTTTTTAGGGGTGCTGAAGAAGGAGCCTGAACCGCTGTAGAGAGCTGTTCAGGGGTTCGGCGGCGTTTGTAAGTGACTGTTATAGGATGTGGAACTAAAATGGAAGGTGTGGGTTCAGCATCTATGGGTGCTATAGAGCTGTCACCTTCTGGAGTTGGTAGCTCCATGGAAGGAAGAAGAGGAGTGAAGTTTCCAGAAAACTTAGCACTCTTCTTCTTCAATTGTACAAAAACCTTGGAAGAAACCAAGGGAATTTTGTATGTATTCCCAGTCAGTGAGAGGACAGAACCCAACTCACCATAAAATATATGCTGCAAAAATCTGGGATACATACAAAACTTCTTTGGTGACGAAATATTGTCAACCAGATTATTGAAAATAAAAGCAGAAAAGTTAAACATTTGGTTTGATATCAAGTCATGAATAGCCGAAGCTAAGTCAGATGGAACTTGATCCCAACCACCTGTCTTATTAGATAGACAGTGCAAAAACAAATGTATGAGGTATTTATAATTATAGGACACTCCACCCTTCAAATAAGTAGTTGAAGGGAGAGGACCTTCGTACCCCAATGACCTAAAGGTCAATGCTACCTCATCCTTAGTGAATGAGACCCTTCCCCCGGCATCACAAAGTTGAAGATGCCAACAGATGGTCTCCACTGTTATAGATATGGGATGAGCATTAATGGTGGCATTAAGAATCCGACCATTGGGAGATGAAAAGACCGAACAGGAAGCCCAAAATTGTTGGTGATGAGATTCATACACCATGGGCTGAACAGTGAGAGCAAAATTATACCTGCTCCTTTGAAGAAAGGAGATGATCGGTGCAAAGTCAGCATCATGTTCTGCTGATAACTCCGCCGGTAGGTTGTGAGCAGGTTTGAAGGGAAGAAGAGCCATGATGATTGACGGTTTTTAGGTTAGAGATCGACGGTTTTTAGGTTTAGATTTGAAGGAAAAAGAGAAAAGCAATTCGAAATGAAACGGTGAGAGAGAATGAATGATCCGGAGACCTTTTTATACCTTCAGATGTCAGCATTTAATATAGAAGCACATTAAATTTTGAGATCTGGATGTCAGAAAAAGGTCTTCCAAATACAGCTCATTTATTATTCAAAATTTTTCTAAGTACAAAGTTCTTCTGAGAGGTTATGTATCGGAAGAGGTTCATGAGACCAAGAATGTTCTTCGGAGGATACTTACTTCCGAAGCATATACAAGTATATTATCGGAAGTGTATCGTCTGAAGACTTAGATAAATTTATCAGAATTAATGTTCTTCAGAAGGCATCTTCCTCTGAACAGTAGATTCAGGAGATTGATCTTCCGAAGGAATAATGTATCGGAAGTATTATACTTCAGAAGGAAAGTTATCTTCTAAAGGGAAACATCTTCCGACATAAGGAAGGATAATGCTTCCGAAGACTTAAACTATCTTCTGAAGAGTAATCACTCATCAGAAGATAATTTAAGTTTATCTTCTGAAGAATTATTGATTTCTTATTAATTCATTTACTCAAAGTTAATCATTCCAATGGCTGTTATTAAATACCTGAATCTTCCTTCATCAAATGCTTTGGTGAAAAGATCAGCCAAATTGTGTTCTGTATCAACTTTGACTAGATGAATCAACTTCTTCTCTGCACAGTCTCTGATGAAGTGATACCTGATATCAATGTGCTTGGTCTTGGAGTGCTTGACAGGATTATTAGTGATGGAGATTGCAATGGAATTGTCTATCTGGATGGGTGTATTGAACAGCTCCACTCCATAATCCTTCATCTGATTTTGAATCCATATAACTTGTGCACAACAACTTGAAGCAGCTATGTATTCTGCCTCTGCAGTAGAGGTAGAAACACATGATTGTTTCTTACATTGCCAAGACAGAATTCTGGATCCAAGAAATTGACACCCTCCTGATGTGGATTTCTTGTTGATTTTACAACCTCCATAATCACTGTCCGTATAAGCCTTGAATTGAAAGTCTTCATTTCTAGGATACCATAATCCTAGACCAAGTGCTCCTTTGAGGTATCTAAAAATTCTTTTCACAGCAAGCATGTGTGAAGTTTTGGGATTTGCCTGAAATCTTGCACACAAGCAAGTTGCAAACATTATATCAGGCTTGCTTGCTGTCAGATACATCAAAGAGCCAATCATAGCTCTGTATTGATGTTGATCAACATCCTCCCCCTCAAGGTCAGGGCTAAGAGATGTAGTCTTAGACATTGGAGTACCTAGAGCCTTGCAATCAGTGAGTTTGAATCTTTCAAGAATATCCTTGACATATTTTGATTGACTAATGAATATCCCTATAGGAATTTGCTTCACCTGGAGTCCAAGAAAGAAGGTAAGTTCACCCATTGAACTCATTTCAATCTTGGACTTCATTAGTGATTCAAATTCCTTGCAGAGAGATTCATCAGTTGAACCAAAGATAATGTCATCAACATAAATTTGTACTAGCATGATATGTTGATTGGACTTCTTGAAGAAGAGAGACTTATCAATTGTTCCACTCTTGAAGTGATTAGCCAATAGAAACGAAGACAAAGTTTCATACCATTTTCTGGGAGCTTGATACAGCCCATATAGAGCTTTATCAAGTTTACATACATGGTCAGGAAACTTTGGATCTTCAAAACCAGGAGGCTGACACACATACACCTCCTCATCAATTCTTCCATACAGGAAGACACTTTTTACATCCATTTGAAAGACCTTGAAGTTTTTGGCAGCTGCAAAGGCTAAAAATATTCTTATTGCTTCAATTCGTGCAACTGGAGCAAAAACTTCATCATAATCAATTCATTCTTCCTGTGTATACCCTTGAACAACCAACCTTGCTTTATTATTGATGACCACTCCCTTGTCATCCTTCTTATTTCTGAAAACCCATTTTGTTCCAATTGGATACTTACCCTCAGGTAAAGGGCAAAGTTTCCAAACACCTTGTCTTTCAAATTGAAGAAGCTCCTCCTGCATGGCTTCTACCCAACTGTTGTTTTTCAATGCCTCAGCAACTTTCTTAGGTTCTAATTGGGATAGAAAGCAAGAAAACAAACAAATGTTTGCTTCATGCATAGAGCTTCTTGTTCTTACTCCTTCTTCAACATTACCAATAATGTTCTCAACTGGATGGGTGTTATGAATGCGAGTTCTAGGAATTACATCCAGTTGAGAAGCTAAATCCGGATTCACCAACTCAAGGTTAGGAAGTACCACCTCAAGTTGAATTTCTGGCAGGTCTTGTGGATTTTGAGATTGGACTGTGGTAGAGGGATTCTCTTTGGAACACGTAGTTTCCAGAGTGTTTGTTTCATCTAAGAGATTCACATCTTCTCCTTGACTAAATGGAACTGAAGTAGAGTCACTCAAGGAAACTGCATTAGATGTGTTTACTGTCTCAGACTGTGATACATCATTGTGTGTTGAAGTGGATTCTGCCAAGATTTGTCTTGAAGCTATTGGCAGTTCAACACGAAAGTCTTCTTCTCTTGTGGACTGGGAGGAGTCTGTGGTAGTTGACTGTGATTCTGGAACAAACTCTTTCACAAGATTAAATGTAGATGTAAAGCTATCAAGATCAAATAACCAATCAGGACCAGTTCCAAGCTTATTGATAGTATGTTCATTGAACTGAACATTTGCAGACTCTTCAATAATTCTGGAAGCTTTGATGTAACTCTATATGCTTTTGCATGTGAAGAGTATCCAACAAACTAGCCCTCTGCAGATTTCTCAGCAAATTTGGCTAAGTGATCTTTGGTATTCAAGATGGTGCACTGACATCCAAATGGTTTGAGAAATCCAATTAATGGTTTTCTCTTATGCCAAATTTCATAAATAGTCATACCATGTGTCTTAACTACCAATACTCTATTTTGGACATAACAGACAGTATTGACTGCTTCTGCCCAAAAAGTTATTGGGAGTTTGGCATCAGACAACATGGTTCTAGCAGCCTCAATTAGTGTCATATTCCTTCTCTCAGCAACACCATTTTGTTGTGGAGTACTAGGAGCACTAAATTGCCTTGTGATACCTTTAGATTCACAAAAAGAATTTAAAACATGGTTTTTGAATTATGTCCCTTGATCTGATCTGATTATTTTTACATGATGATCACTTTCATTCTCCATTCTAAGTATGAATGACTTCAGGATCTCAGCAGTTTCATCCTTGGTATTTAAGAAAAATACCCAGGTATACCGAGAGAAATCATCAGTAATCACCAAGCAATATGACTTTCTACCAAGACTTTTTACACTTGTGGGGCCAAACAAGTCCATATAAAGCAAATGCAAGACTGTGGTTATAGAATTTATCTCTTTGGCATGATGAGATGACTTGTGCTGCTTGTCTTTTAAGCATGCAACACATTTATCAACACATATGAATTCCTTTGTGGGTAAACCAGTTACTAAGTTATTTTTGACAAGTTTATTCATATTTTTGAGGTTTACATGACAAAGTCTTCTATGCCAAAGAGATGATTCATCAAGTGAAGCTTTTGAGACAAAGCAGCTTATATTACTAAGAGGTGCAGCTGTGCTCATATCTAGCATATACATGTTGTTTCTTCTTGGAGCTCTGAGCAGAATTTGATCATTGGGTACCACAAATCCTGGTTTCATGACAATGCATTCATGCTCAGTAAACAACATATTGTGCTTCTGATCACACACCTGTGATACACTCAGTAAATTGTAGTTTAGTTCTTTTACAAAATGCACATTCTTAAAGCTTACCTTGCCATGATTGTGCCCCTATCTGTGATGTATCCTCCCACTGGATCACTTCCAAATGCAACAGACCTGCCAAAGAATAGTTCATATTTGTGCAAGTGAGTCTTATTGCCTGTCATGTGCCTAGAACAACCACTGTCAACTATCCACAAGTTGCTCTTTGATTCCTGCTGTCCCTGCACATGACCAGAAGTGAGTTAGTTCCTGATGGGAACCCTAGCCCATGTGGTCTTGGGTTTTCCATTAGCATCATTGTAAGTAAATTTCTTTGACATCATCTTAGATGGAACAGATGATGTGCTTGTTGTTAGTGGGACTGGTGGTTGAACAGATGGTTCAGCTATTTCCTTTTTCTTTCATATCTGTTTGGTTTTTGAGATTTTCAGAAGAGTTTGCTTCTTTTGACAGTTTTCGGAAGTACCTTTTGCCTTCCCTTCCGATGACTTGGTTTTTGCTGACCATTTGGGCTTTACTTCCGAAGTTATTCTTTTTTCGAAGGGAACATATTTCTTTGGTTTGTCAGAAGTTTTCTTGTTATATGCTTCCGATGTTCTTTTACCTTTGGAAGCCTTTCTTTCCTGATCTTCCGAAACATTCTTTTCGGAAGCCTTCTTATTCTGATTATCAGAAGTGCTTGCTTCCGAAACTTTCTTTCCGAAACCCTTCTTGTTTTGTTTCTTCCGACTATCAGAAGTGCTAGCTTCTGATACCTTCTTGACTGGGCTTCTTCCTTGTTCTTTCAAAGAAGAAGATGACATTCTCCAACTTTCCTTTCTTCCTTGTTTCTCAGAAAACACTCTGCTTCTTGGGTTGTAGAAGCAATCAGCAACAAAGTGATTTTTATCACCACACATCAGACATGCAGGCTGGTTGTTTAGAAATGGTAGATGCTGATTTTGGTTGGTGGAAGATGAGCTTTGATTCACAGTAGTTGATGGTTTGGATGTTTCAACAGACTTGTTACCTTGATGATTTACCTGTTTTCCTAAAAAAATGCCCTTTCTTTCTTTTGACCTACCTCTTTTGGATTTGTCTGATGGACAAGTAACATAATCATCTGAAGAGATATCCCCATTTTGAATGTTTTTAGCTTTGACAAAAACTGATTGAAGTCTCTTAGTTTTCTTAGTTCTTTTATTACTTTTCAAAGCCATTTTTTCTTTTTATGGTTTAATTGGGATATCATCCTCATCTGAGCATGTTGATGTACTTGGATTTAGATCAGAAAGATTATCAGTTGAATTAACCTTGTGTATGTCTAATTTCTCATCATACAGCAGATCAACTACTGGTTTACACCTAATATCCACAATGTGAGTGTAGGCAGATGGAAGCTCAACTTTATTATAACCCAAACCAGCCCCATTTTTATTTACCAGTTCAGTTGTGCTGCTCATTTTGAAAAGCTTTTCATACTTTTCACCTTAGCTTAGAAATTTGTCTCTATAAGACTCAGCCAATACAAGCTCAGTCTTGGCAGTAGTTAATCTTTCTAAAAGATTGTTGATTTGACACTGTTTGTTAGTGTCTTCATGTTTTAAACTAGAAATGGTCTTTTCCATTTCTTCAATCTTTTCTTTGTAATTTCTTTCACATTCAGAAAAATTTTCCTTGACTACTTGTAATGACTCAAGTTCATTACAGAGTTGAGAGTTTATTCTTTTAAAAACATTTAACTTCTGTAAACATTCAGGTGTGCACATGTCATCAGTTACCTTGAATGAGGAAATAGAGTCATTTGTCATCAATGCACTGTTGGAAATGGAAGCATCCTCAGCTTGAAAGCTCCAGTCTGCAAAATCTTGCTCTGCAATGTTTGCATTGTTTGTTGAGTTTGATGATCTTTGTTGTGGTTGCCCAGAATTTGATGATTGAGTTCCTGTAGACTTGCACTCTCTAGCAAAGTGACCTAACTGTTGACAATTGAAGCACTTAAGCTTGGACTTATCAAGACCAAACCCAGTTTTCATGTTGTGCTTTTTGAACTGCCTGCCCGTTCTTTGATAGAGCTTCTTTGCTCGATAGGAGATCATGGCCATTTGATAATTGATGTCCATTTCCTCCAAATCATCTGCAGGAATACCATCTAAGTCTTCTTGGCAAAGATGAAAGTAGTTAGTTTCCTCATCCATGAAAGCTCCTTGTCCAAAGATTAGAGGCGGAGTTGAGTTAGTGAAAGAATTTAATTGAGTAGATGATTGAGTTGAGGTTTCAGTAAAGGCGGCAAGGGGTGTGGAAGTAGGATGGTATATGGGTTGATAACTCTGGTAAGGAGGATTGTTGATGGGTGCATAGAGTGCGGCTGAACCAGAATTTACATGTAACGGTTTAGGTTCCTGAGCATCTATTTCCATCTGGTATGCACTGAGTATACCAAACAACTCACTAAGTTTTAAAGTTCTTAGATTTTCTGTCCTTCTGATAGCAACAGAATAAATATTCCAAGCATGTGGAAGTGATCTAAGAAACTTTTTGATCACGTCCTGGTTTTCCATTTTGACACCTGCAGCAACTAACTCATCAACTAGTTGAACATACCTGAGGTATTGAGAAGTCATCTTCTCATTGTTCTGTTGACAGAAGAGAACTTCTGTTTCAGCATGTCCTTCTTGTTCTCTTTTACATCTTCAGAACCTTCATACATCTGCTGTAGAGAATTCCACAGCTCTTGAGCAGATTTGCATTTCTTGAATGCATGTATGATTGAGTTAGGAATTGCCATTTGAATGAGCCACAATGCTTTTGAATTCACCTCCATTCTTTTGTAGTCTTCATAAGAATAAAGAGCCGGATCTTTAGGCACAGGGACTCCACCAGCACCAGTAGCAGGAGCAGTTGGGATGAAAGGCCCTTGAAGAACTGACTTCCAGAGTTTGAAGTCCTGGTTCCTGATGAATCCCTCCATCCTAACTTTCCAAGTGTCGTAGTCTTCTGGAGTGAACATTGGTGGCTTGTTGAGAGTACCATTTTCTGTATCGTGTTTGTTGAGTGCAGCCATTTGAGCAAACAGATAGAATATGAGTTTTGAAGTAGTGAGATTTCTAGAAGAAAAATAGAACTGGTAACTTAAGGATGGTTAGTCACTTAAGTTCAAGAGCCAAAGCTCTGATACCACTTGTTGGATCGGGTTGTTTAATCTAAACAACACTTCACAAGTATTTCTCTAATACAATCTAACAGATATGGAAGGTCTGTTAGAAGGATCTCACAAACACTCAAATGATGAACAAATAATCTTTGAATAGCAATAAGAACACAAGAGTAAATTCAAGCTCAAAAATATATTTCTCTCAAAGTATTACAAGTGTAACCAGACAAGCACACCTAAACAGGTTTACAATGAGAGGTTATATAGCTAAGGCTACAACCGTATACACGTAGGAATACAGTTGGGTATACTAGACAATACATAAAGTAAAGCTTATCGAGTGTCTTAACAGGCTAAGACACTTACTTACAATCATTACAAATATAGACATTGACTTTACAAAGACTAGCTAAATACAAAAGGCATTTAATGTTGTTGATCTTTAATGCTTCAGATAATCTTTTGCATTTAATGCAGCTGCGAAGAAGTAAGGTGTTGTATCTGACTTTAGGTATGTTGATCCTTGTTGTTCTCAGACCAGCACGTCGGTTGTCAGTACCTTTTGTACTATAAAAGTGCTCAGCTACAGTCTTTGTCAGAGGGTAAACCTCGAAAGTCTTTGTCTTTGTCTTTGGTGCAGAAGAGAATTTTCGGAAGCTGTTAGTCTTCGGAAGCCTTTGGTTCTTCGGAAGCTTTATCTTCATAAGCTTTGAAGCTTTAACTCTTAAGTGTTAGCCTTCCGAAGTGTTTGTCTTGTACAGCCTTCAGCAGGAGTGAGTTACTTTTCGGAAGCAATGTTGCTTCAGAACAGGAACTCCTTCCTTTCGAAGGCTGTTTGTCTTTGTAGACCTTTATACTTAGACAAAATTGAAGTTTGGTGAGTATCAACCTTTATTAGTCTTGAAACATGAATAATTTAGAGCCTTTAACAATAATTTCTTAGTTAACAGATAAACGTGAAATTCATGTATAATACATATATTATATATCTAATTTACTCAATACTCAAATTGACAGCAATTGTTATTCTAGACTCGTGATGCATGCGCAAATAGCCTTTCGTGTTGTGGATTTGTTGCCCACCCAACTATAACATTGACAATTTGCTCAAACCGATCATTGGAGAGATTTAATTAAATAAGAATTATAATTTTTGTAAATTAGTTTATAACAGAGTTTCTATTTAAGATAGTTTTTTTTAAACTATAAACTACAATACTTGAATTTATTTAATGTATTTTACATTCATTCAAAATCAAAATTTCTAAGATATATAAATCTTATCAGCATTTTTAAATTTTTATATTTATATTTAAAATATTAAAGAGATCTATGTTGATTTAACTTACAAACCTCATAACATATCATACTACAAATAAATGATTCAACAAAATGCCATGTGTCAGTCTCTTAATCATCCCTACCAATTTATATTCACTTTTCTTAATAAATGAAAATCAAACTTTAACTAACTTTCATTTATAAAATCAAACAACAAAATTACCACGTATTTGGATTCCAATCTAGCATAAAATACATCAACACTTTTATTTAGCTTTTGATGAATCTAAAAGGGGAATTGAACCCTAATTCATAAGGCTAATTGATTTGTAGTTACAACTCTGTCAAGTGTTCAATCAAATCGTAAGATAATTTCTATGTTTGTGTTTGGATGTTTGACAACTATGATCATCATGTGTGAATGTTTGTAGTTGTGTTAGACGTTATATTTTTTATGTAGCTTTGAATGACAATTTATGTTTAGAAATCTACAATTATGTTCGTTTCATTTTAGATTGCCTCTAAATATGTTTTGGATGTTTACATGGTTTAGGATTTATCATGCATTGTGATGTAATATTCAAGGTTGCACAATAAATAACTTTTGAATGTATTGTAGATATATCACTGATGCAATTGTGTTTCATGCTTGGGTAATATGAAATTGATGTGGGTTATATCTATGTAATTTCATCATTATCAAACATAGCAATAGGTCTTGCAATTATAGGATTGAACTTAAAACAGGAAACGATTATCTTTACATAAGTTAAAATCAATTTCAATTTACTTGTTTAAGAAATTTGTAATCAAACAATAACCAAATCAAATTTTCCAATATTACTTTCATGTTTTAAAATCAACTCTAGTTAAAGATCAACCGACAGCTCCTTGTGGTGCGACACCCTCCTTTATTAGCTAGCTTTTAGTTGCAAGGAACTCAATTCTATTTATATTTGATCGGTACTACGATGCTGGTCAATATATAGTTATGTTTTTTAGAATCTCACGTTAATGTCTTTAATATATTTGAAATGCTATAATTATTTTATACAGTAAAAACCAACTATCCAGAAAACTGTTCTTTTATATGACACGTACGAAAGTAGACATGACATTTTTGGGTTGCTCGAAAGCATTGATTACACACATTGACTTTAGAGAAATTATCAAATGCTTAGCAAAGCCAATATCAACAAGGTGATCACCAATACCCAATGTCCATACTCGAAGCTATGACGTCAAAATATTTATGGTTTTGGCATCAAACTTTGGTGTTCGAGGTTTAAACAACATCAATGCATTCAATCAATTTACATTGTTTACTAACGAGATGCATAAAACCTTTCTAAGTTGTCAATCTCATGTTAACAGTAGATAGGGCAAGCATGATTACTACCTTATTGATGTAATATACTCTTCTTTGTTAACTTTTGTGAAATATTTCCCTTGCCAACTAACCTTAAGGGGAAAAATTTTTCAAAAGGTGCAAGAGTCAATAAGAAAATTAAACACGCAATCTCGAAAAATAAATGGATTGTGAACTTGTGATTTAACAAGATATGGATTATATTGGAAGAGAAGTTAATAAAATATGATGAACACATGCCTTATATTACACAACTAGGTTAGTATCCGTGTATTACATGGATTGAATAAAAATTAATAAGTATTCAATAATATAAATTTAAAAATTGAAAATGATTTTTGATTCAAAATATGATCAACATTACATGAAAAATAAAATAATAATATTTTATTTTTTAAAAATTCCTTTTTCAAACTTTGGTCTTTAAGCATTTCATTTTAAAAAAAGTTATAAAAATAATGTATCTTTTTACAAAATCATAGGATGTTATCTATCATTACATAAGTTGATTAAGAAATAAAGTAATAGTTAAAAATAATGACTTATAAAGTATAAAAATATATTATGAGTTATAAATTATTGAAAAATTTTCATCTTTTATAGTAATTTGATTTTTAAAAGTGTGTTTTTAATATTAAAATATTCTTTATTATATGTAGAAATCCTTTTTAATTATAAAAGGTATTGATAATGTAATTAGTATTACTTAATGTAATATATTTTTTGATATTAAGAATTTTTTTAATTGAAAAATGTATAAACAATATATAATTATTATTTATTAGTATTTAATAATATTTTGTATTTATTAAGAGAGAGAGAGAGAAACGGGAAAAATATAATGAATATACTTTAGATTTGTAACAAGTGTATTCAATTATTTTGATTTATTAAGCGTTAGGTTATTAACCCGTGTATTACATAGATTTAATATAAAATATAAAATAATAAGTAATGAAAATTTAGCAATTATAAAATGATATGTTGACATATTAATATATATTTTAAGTAATAAAAAAATATTTAAAAACTTTAATCATTATACAAATAATATACGACCTTATGATGTGTAACAATTTATATTTTTGAAATAACTGACGTTAAAAACTTTGGTTTATATTATATTAAAAACTAACTTTTATAAATCAATAATATAAATATAATTTTTTTAATTATTAAAGTTAAACGACCGAATTTAAAAATAGCGTTAAACATAACAGGTTAAAAGTGTAACTTTTCTATCATTTTTATTACTTCTGTTTTTAAATAAATTAAAAAACATTAATTGTTTATAAAAATCTCATTTTTTATTAACTCATTTTATAGTATATTTTATTTTATTTTAAAATATTCATTTTATAAGATAACTTGTTTTTACATAAATTTTGTTTTTTAATAATAAAATATGTCTTGCTTTATAAAAATTTTTTAAGTGTGTTTTATTATAAAAAGATAAAATACACGTTTTAGAATTAGATTCGATCTTATAGCTAGACACATTGTCATAAATTTGAACTTCTTGCTTCCGAATAAGGAGTAGTTTATTATTTTTCAAGTAATTTTTTTCCTGTTATTTATGTATTATCCATTAATGAAAATTATGTTTTATTTACTTTTATGTTTTGTAATTTTAATATATACATACACATACATACATACATACATACATACATACATACATACATACATATTAGGTTATAAACCCGTGTATAACACGGGTCGAATAAAAAGTAGAAAAAAACTATTAAAGTATAACAAATTTAAATGACTAAAATTACATATTATTAAATACAATAAGCAACAATATAAAATTACAACAAAAGTTCATAAAATGTTTAAATACTTTTTTGTATACTATTTGTTTTTATATTCATAACCTTACTATCTTTGCATAAAATTATAGTAGTTTGAAATCTTCTCTACTTATTAAAGCATTATAAAAAAATAAAATTAATGAAAATTAACGTAAAATATGAAGACATACCCAAGAGTAGTTTGTTCACATATCACCATTTTAAATTATTCTTACAATAATTTTCAAAGTTATCTCTTATTTAAATTATTGTATATTAAATAATAATATTAAATATTAAATATAGCTGTAACAATTGTAAATTAAAAAAATATTTTTTATGGCATTAAAAAGATATATTAATATTAAAAATACACTCTTTTTAAAAAATCAAATTATTATAAATATGAAATAGATAAAAATACTTCTATAAACGAAATGTTTAAAGAAACTAATCTTTGAAAAAAATAGTGTTTAAAAAATGAAATTATTATTTTATTAATTAAAGTATTAATTATATGAAATTTTAATCAAATTTTT
Organism: Mikania micrantha; assembly: GCA_009363875.1. Classification (NCBI taxonomy): domain Eukaryota; kingdom Viridiplantae; phylum Streptophyta; class Magnoliopsida; order Asterales; family Asteraceae; genus Mikania; species Mikania micrantha. The sequence goes on along the minus strand of CM018689.1, from coordinate 46,970,082 downwards.
ATATCAAAAATTGCCTTACACGGAATTTTTATTTGTAACTGTATATTATATTTTTAATTAACCGATGTAACAGACGGTACATTAAGCTAGTAAATATATATATATATCCATCTGTATTTGTTTCGTGCTTCTTTTTTTACTAAATATCGTAAACCCTTTATTTATTTATTTTTTTCTCATTTTACTTCAATCAAATATTAATGATTTTATTCAATTTGGTAAATAATATAATTACAATATAAGTTATTATATAAATTTTTATAAATTACTGAATGAGTTAATTTAAAATTTTTAAATCCATTCTATAAAGATTAATTTATTTGAAAATTTAAATAATTTTAAGTCTCATTCAATTAAATTTTAAAAACTTAATTTAATAGTACTTAATAAATGTAGTTAATTCATGGTTGTTTTATTCATTGACATGTGGCAATTGGGACGTGTGATAATGACAAGTGACAAAAGAAGATTTTTGTTTCTTAGTATAGTAAGATATTAAAATTTATTTAAAAAAGGTTTATGATACTTTAAGATTCTTCCAATCTTGCCCCTGTGGTTTAATCCAATGCCATGTATCGTAAATTAACGATAATAAAAATATAAAATCCAATTTATATATAGAGTATTCTATATAATTCAAATGGATTTCTGCGGCAAATTCTTGACGACTCTTTATTGTAGTACTCTTGGTTGTCTTCTACTTGTTCGATCTTCACTGCAATATGGATTAAACGTGTTAATGATTGTGGTTGAGACACGTATTCAATACGCTTCTCTTAAAACAGATTCCGTGCCTCTTCTCAAGACGAACGCGCCTATATCTCAGGGTACAACAACCAAAACCATTTGTGTAAGTCGAGAATGTCCACGCACACAAGGTATCACTGAATTCCTAATATGTTTAAAATCGATAGGAAATATATAAAGTATGAAATGGTGGATGAACTAGAGATAAAATATCTTTCATCTTTTACACAACTTGATCTCCAACAAATTCACCAAAAAATGAACATACAAGTTCATTATTTATACCAAACAATTGAAACTTATTCATTTACTTCTACCATCATATTTAATATATACTTATGACTCTAATTCAATGTTGTATAAATCGCTAGTCACTTGTCGGTCGGTGGAGTGTGGACTAGGGATTAATCGGCCTAATCGGATAGTCGGGCGTAGTCGGCCTTAAGGGACTAACGATTAATCGGCCTAGTCGGGATTTTTACAACATGCTCTAATTTAAAAGTTATAAACACAATATTAGATAAAAAAATTATTTAAGTAATAAAATTTATTTAAGAATTTAATTTAAAAGATGTAATCAAGTTTCATCTTTCACCTTTCAATCATCAAACTTAGGATCAAAATCTCATTCATAACTTATTTTTTGTATGTTGTTGTGTCCTCTTTGGTGTTTATTTGTTTTTACATTGCTTGCTCTACCATATCATCCTTGCTATAGTGCTTTAATATATATATGCCTGTTAAAGGACAAAAAAAAAAAAAAAACTCGTTTTTTTTTTTTTTATTTTTGTTTCATTTATTGACTTTTATATATTTGGACAGCTATTATGTACGGACTTAAAGAGACCCTCGTGCAAATGTGATATTTCAACATAAGTCATTTATTATTTAATAATATAAATATTAATATTTAATTATTTGTATTCAATATATTTTTAATTAACTATTTATAATTTAGTGTCAAACTAAAGAAATGGATAATTATCACAATGTTTGAGCTGGGTTTGTAATTTTTTAATATTAGAGATGAAACTTGCAATATAACCAAACCATAAAAACCATTTATGCAATATTACACATGTTTCAACTAAGTTTATAATTTTTCAATTTTGAATACCAAACCTTTAATTTGATGAAAAATACACCATTTAAGAAATCATCTCATAAATGTTCAAACTATGTGTGCAAATTTTGGTTTTTGAAAACCAAACTTTTGATTTGATTAAACTAAAGGGATTATTTATGCAATTAATTCATCTTAAAATAAAATAGGAATTCTAAATTATCTCGGCCAATATTTTTGAATTGCTTGTACGGAGGAAGCCGAGATGTTTTTGTAGAGGATGATTGCAAAATCGAAACATTTAAGTTTTCTGCTCTATGGCATTTTTTAATAAGAGTGCATGTGCTGTTATTAAGCCTTCCTTATTAACTACATCTTCTTACTCATAATCTTATTGGTTGAAAATAAAACTTTCTAAAATGATTTATTCACTTATTAAAAGTTGATTAATGTTATTTAAATCAGTCATTTTAGTAAATAAGTTTTCTATGTATATTTACTTGAAAAAAAAATCAAAAAATGATATATTCTCTTATTAAAAGTTGAAAAATCAATCTTTACTGTGATAAAGTTGACTATTTAATTTCATTTTGCGTATTTTCTCTCTAATAATATAATTGGTAGTTTTGTAAACAATCAAATACTAAAAATTATATACAAAACCTAATTAAGATTGACTTTGGGTTTTTTAATTTAACTAGGTTTATTCCCCCGCGCGTTTCGGCGGGTTATCACAATACACTTATGAGAGCGGGTATTATACATATCATTTGCAGAAGCATAAGTTACATAGCAAAATCAAATATCTCATCACGAACTATATACAAATATTTCATAATATCATACAAAAACCTCACAAATATGTTATAAAAATAATAATAAAAAATTACTTACAAAATCCGTCTCACCGGCAATCAATCGTTTGAATTAAAACAAAAACCCAAATCTCTAAGCAAATCTCTCAAATTTAATAAAAACTCAAATCTTTAAGCAAAATTTTCAAATTTAATACTTTTTATATATGTTTATTACTTTTTAAAGTTAAAAACTTCTAATGGTTTAAGACTAAATATTGAAAACGTTAATGCACGGATGACGGATCAGACACCTAAATAATATAATTATAATATATAATAATACATATAATATAAGCATCGGGCCCACTCATTATATATATATATATATATATATATATATATATATATATATATATATAGGGATTGAATCATATGAAAACCAATATTAGAGAGAAACCCTTAAACCCTATGTGAGCCATTGATTTGGAATTTTGAAAATAAATATGTGGTTCAAATTAAACCTGAATAAAAAAAATTGGGTTTTGAATAAACAAATGTTTTTAATGTGGGTTAATGTGGATCACATATTTATTTTCAAGATTTCAAATCAATGGCTTTATAGGGTTTAAGAATTTTCTTTATAAAATTGGGTTTTCATAGGATTCAATTTCATATATATATATATAGGGGATGGTTCCTTTGTTAACCCTCCCTTATAGCGTTAACCGCTTAACCCTAGCGTTTTTTGCCCGAATCTTAAATTTTTTTTTTCATGGTTTTTATTTTGCAAAAATAAGGGGGGTTTCTTTTTTGTGTTTTTGCTAATTCATCACCGTTTAGAAGTTATTGTAAGTGTAAGTTACTTACACTTACTTACATTTCCGTATCTGATGCAGTAAATGTAAGTAAGTGTAAGTAACTTACACTTACAATAACTTCTAAACGGTGATGAATTAGCAAAAACACAAAAAAGAAACCCCCCCTATTTTTACATAATAAAAACCATGAAAAAAAAAATTTAAGATTCGGGCAAAAAACGCTAGGGTTAAGCGGTTAACGCTATAAGGGAGGGTTAACATTTGAACCTCTCCCTATATATATATATATATAGGGGAAGGTTACGTTGTTAACCCACTGTAATTACGGTAACCCGAATAACCCTGGAAAAAATGACCTAATCTTTGATTTTTTTTCATGGTCTTTGTAAAGACTAATAAAGGCTGATGCTCACCAAACTTCTTGTTTTGTCTAAGTATAGGAGTCTCTTTGAATAAACACCTTCGGAAGGAAGAAGTGATTCTTCGGAAGCAACATTGCTTCCGAAGGATAACTGGTTCCTGCCGAAGGTTGTACAAGACAACTGCTTCCGAAGAATCCTCTTATGCTCGGAAGACTAAGACTTCCGAAGAATCTTCTTATGCACTCAAGACAAAGACTTCCGAGGTTTATCCTCTGACAAAGACTGTAGCAGCTTACTCTCAAAGTACAAAAGGTACTGACACAAGACATGCTGGTCTGAGTAAAGATAAAGACAACATGTAATGAGTCAGATAAAGCGCCTTACCTCTCCCATGCTGCATTAAATGCAAAAGATCATCTGAAGCCTTGAAGATCAACAACATTAAATGTCTTTTGTATTTAATAGTCCTTTGTAAAGTCAATGTCTATTAATGTAATGATCATGACTGAGTGTCTTAGCCTGTTAAGACACTCAACATACTAGAATAAGCTTTACTTTATGTACTTGTCTAGTATACCCAACTTGTATTCCTAAGTGTATACGGTTGTAGCCTTGGCTATATAACCTCCCAATGTATTGTTGCTTGGAGTGTGCTTGCTTGTATACTTCCACTTTGAGAGAAATATATCCTTGAGCTTGAATTATTCTTGTGTTCTTAATATTGTTCAAAGATTATTATTTTGTGTCACTTTGAGTGAAATTGTGAGATCATTCTAACAGAACATTCCGCATCTGTTAGAATTAAGTAAGAAATACTTGTGAAGTGTTGTTTAGAGATAATAACCCGATCCTACAGTCTTTATTATACATATTTAGGGGGTTTCTTTTTTGTGTTTTGGCTAATTCGCAAGGCAAATCGAATTTGCATCGGTGTAAATTTGATTTGCATTTCGCAACATTTAGAAAAGTGCAAAACTTTTACACCGATGCAAATTTGATTTGCATTGCGAATTAGCCAAAACACAAAAAAGAAACCCCCCTAAATATGTATAATAAAGACCATGAAAAAAAATCAAAGATTCAGGCATTTTTTGCAGGATTATTTGGGTTACCACAATTAAACATGGTTCTTATTTGAACTAAATCCTATATATATATATATATATATATATATATATATATATATATATATATATTCACTCAATGTTATATATATATAAATAAATTACATTTACTATTCAATATAATATTAATATAATTACTATTCCTTTCTAAGGTATTTTAATATATATAATAATGTATTCCCTTCCTCTCACTTCATATAAATAGCATGCATGTAGCACTCAAATTACACATCCTCTATTCGAAGGCAATATATACAATGATGATTTGTAGGCTCGGTCTATTGTTTCGTGTCCTCATAATTGCAGCTTTGATGCATTTTGGAACCGTTATTGTCGTCGTTGGTGAACCACAAGTACCGTGTATTTTTATGTTTGGTGACTCTTTTGTTGATGCTGGCAATAATAATGAACTTTTGACACTAGCAAAAGCCAATTACCCACCTTATGGGATTGACTTCCCACAAGGTGTCACCGGCAGAGCCACCAATGGTCTTACAATTGTAGATGCCATCGGTCTGTCACTCACTCACTACTCTCTTTGCTTGATAATCAAGATTGTTAGATCATATCATGTTTTAATTATTCTAGAATTAATATTAACTGTTGCGAGATTCTTATGAACAAATACTATATCAATACGGTTGACGGGAGGACAGAATGATCCTTATTCTGTGAGAAAATATATATTTTTCAAATGAGTATACTAAATATGATTTTGTTTATTTTGTTTCGTAATGATCAGCATATTAAACAAAAAATCTATTATCAAAATCCTTAAGCAAGTTACTTATATGCTATATATTGAAAACCAATGTTGTAGAAATCGTTAGTCGCTAGTCGGTCGGTGGGGTGGGGACTAGGGATTAATTGGGATTAATCGGCCAACTAATCGGCCTAATCGGATAGTCAGGCCTAGTCGGACTTAGGGGACTAACGATTAATCGGCATACTCGGGGATTTTTACAACCATGTTGAAAACATGCATATTTATTATGCCTAGTAAAATGGGCGGGTTGGGTAACGGGTCAGAACGGGTGTATATTTATTGTCATACCTAACACATTAATTTTTAAATATTTTCCCCCTTTTATTTCACTCGATATTGTGTATATTCAAGTAACATTCATGTTTTAGTAACGCATAATTTAATATTAGATTTTCTATATCCGCATTTCGTAATATTTTGATAAAAAAATTTAAGAACATATACTTATATTTTATCATGTTACGTTTATGTTACATATAGACGTATTACTTTGACAATTGATTTTAATATATTCTTATATTTTATTTTGGTACTATATTTGTGTACTATTGTACCTTTTAATTACTTTATAGTAAATGTGATAAATTATTTTATAATTTTTAATGCAAAACATTATATTAATTTTACTATTGTACTCTTTTGATTTTTTTAATGTAACTTTCTATAATACTTTATTATTTTGTTTTATTTTTTAGGTATTTATTTTGTTTGAATTTTATGTTTTATATAATGCAAAATGAAACGTAACGTATCCGAAATTTGAACAATCATATATGCTCCAAATTTACCTTGTTACAGTGATGTTACACAATACATTTTGGTTACAGTCATTTGCGACTTTCATTTTTTGGGTTATTTTGTTTCAAAATATACGTGTTACATTGATTTTACATGATATATATATATATATGCACTTAATTCATGTGTGAAATCGGTCCTAAAAATTGAACATTTTTTACCTTATTATAGTGATTTTACACAATACAATTCAGGGTTTAGGTCACGTTAAAGCTAAAATCGCTTGAAAATCCGGTTTCTAACTTGAGTACATATTTGTAACAAAAGTGTTACATGTATGTAAAAGAAAATATTTCTGAAACATTCAAAATTACATATATGTAACTTTTATATAATATTTATGTAACAGTTGGTTACGTAAATAAAATTAATAAAATGGAACCATGCTGCATATATGTTACATACATTTACAACGAATGTTAAATAAATGTAACAAAATTAAAGTAATTTCAAATTTATTTAAGAACACATGCAAACATAAATTAGCATAATTAATAATGTAACTTCGATGTAACATAATACAAATAAACAATACGTAACTGAAATAATTATGAATTACGTAACTTCGATGTAACTTCGAGATTCCATTTTTATGAACAAAGAAATGTATTAAAAGAGATGAGTAGGTACAAATAAAATATATAAAAATAGAAAAATACATATAAAATGAAAAAAAGGTACATATGTAACATTACATTTCTACCCTTCTTGTATTATCTTGTACTTTTATCAGATTTTTTAATCTAAAACAATCTAATCAACTTTTTCAAATTTAATCTCATCCATCCAAGAATTTGATCAATGGTTAGAATATGGTTTCCAAAGTTTCTTTAACTCAACCAAGTTTTCAAAATAACCCTTCCATATATATATATATATATATATAGTGAGATCAAGAAAACTTGTTGCTTAATATTTCAGCTCAGCTTCTTGGTTTTCCTAATTTCATTCCACCGTATGCTACCGCAACTAGCGCACAGATCGCCAGTGGTGTAAACTACGGTAGTGCTGGTTCTGGCATTCAAGACCAAACAGGAAGTAATCAGGTATGCATCACTTCCGATCAATTGAAACTCACATTAAATTGTTTTTAGGTTACAATTGTATGTGTTTGTGACTGTCCGGCCATAAGAATGTTCAAATAAAAATTAAGTAGTTTTTTGCTGAGATAGATGGAACGGATTTTGAAATGTTAATTTAACCAATAAAGGTTTAGGATCAAGTAGTCATCGAGTTGTATTTTGAAACTTATGTGAATTACAACTAGAGAAGCAAAAAATGAATCACAAAAATCTTTTGAAGTTTTTTGTACCTAAATCAGGTTTTCCTATTGTTTTAATAATTGATTAACTTTTAAACGCTTAATTATTTTTTAAAAAAAAACATTTTAATTTGAGTATAGCATTGATATATATTTTTTTTCACATGGTCTGTGATTTTATACTTGACCCGTGATTATTTAATTGGTTCTTGATTATGTGTGTTATATAATGGTCCTTGATTTTATATAATGTGCTTGGTCCGATATTATCAAGCTGGTCTTTGATTATACGTGTTAAATGACGGTCCATAATTTTATATAACACGGTACATGATTTTAAATGAACGATTATACCCTTCCATGTCACACGTTCTAGTGACTTCCTTCACCTCTCATGGTTTTTCTTCTTTTACATTAATTTCCCCACATACATACATACATATTAATTTATCTACGTTGTTAAGACTATAGTTTAACTAACGTTTATTCTATTTCGTCTTGTTTTATTTTTATTCTAGGGTATGGTAATCAGCTTGAGAAATCAAATACTTAGACACGCAGAAATACTTGTACGGCTTGCACTCTTGAAACGAAACATAAGATTTACAAAGCAATACATAAAAAAGTGCATTTACGTAGTAGACAGTGGAACCAACGATTACTTTGCCTACTTCAGGAACGGCGTTAACAGCACATACACCCCTGATCAATATGCAGCATACCTCATTAAGCAGTACTCTGATCGGCTAAAGGTATTCGTTATGTTCTCGATCCATTCGTGAGCCAGCCCGAGTTATTACAACTCTATTTTGGTTTCGTTTCGTTTCGTTGTGTTTTGTATCTATGATTTCTAGCATTTTGTCGACTAATTTATTCATACGACAGTTTCTATATCAATTGGGAGCTAGGAAAATTGCGGTATTTGGTTTGGGTCTTATAGGGTGCTCCCCCGCCGAGATAACCTTACTCGGCACCAACGGAGCACCTTGTGTCGAGCCACTTAACAATGCGGTCAAGCTATTTAACGAAAGACTTGAGCCTCTAATTGACACTCTCAACAATGAATTATATAATGCAAGATTCACTTTCATCAACATTTCAAACTTTTATGCAGCTCCAGATGGTAAATAAATGTAGCAAATTCAAGTTTTTTATGTTTCTTTACTACATTCATGAATTATTTTCATAGTTCCTAATATAATTAATTTTTTATTTTTTATGGTTTGCAGTATCAGGGTTATCAAAGGTTCCTTGTTGTCCATTATCACCAAAGGGACTTTGTGTTCCATATTCGACCCCATGCCCAGACAGGAATTTGACTTTTTATTATGACGGTTTTCATCCAACAGAATTCGTAAACAGATTTCATGCATCAAGATCTTACAATGCCGCATCTCCCATGGACGCATCTCCATATGATATTAGTCATCTGGCTCAACTTAATCAAGACGTGGGATATCATATCGTGTTATGATTCTTCCTTCATATATGGAAGATAAATAAGAAATAATGTGACAACTTCAATAAATCTTGTGTGTTTTAAATAAGAAATAATGTGACAAAACTTCAATAAAATCTATGTGTTTTAAATAAGAAATAATGTGACAACTTCAATAAAATCTTGTGTGTTTTAATTAGTTTGCATCATTTTACAGCACACCCGTAACCATATTAAATAATAGTCTGGCAACCAACTTTTATGGATTAATGTTAGCTAGAAATTATATATGCGTATATGGGTATGCTTGAGATAAAGGAGAAGGGGGTTGAATATATGGTAATTAACATGAAAGTACAACACTAATGTGGTCAAAACTATATAATAATACTAATAAGTATCCCGTATATTACACGGGTTAAATACAAAAATAATATATAGTTAGAAATTATATATGCGTATATGGGTATGCTTGAGATAAAGGAGAAGGGGGTTGAATATATGGTAATTAACATGAAAGTACAACACTAATGTGGTCAAAACTATATAATAATACTAATAAGTATCCCGTATATTACACGGGTTAAATACAAAAATAATATATAGTCATTAATAAAAATCTTTATAACATAAGTTATTGTTTTAAATAAAATATGATTAAAAATTTTGAAGAACTTAATACTTTAAGTAATAAAATAATAATATTATTTTTTTTAAATATTACTTTCTCTAAGTTTGTTTTTTTTAAAATTTTATTTTAGAAAACTGTTTTCAATATTTCTTATTTTATAATAATTTTCCTTTTGAAAATTTTTTTATATTAATATATTTTAAATGACTAAAAAAAATTTCAATTTAAAAAAGTATAAATGTTTATTCAATATTTAATATTATTATTTAATGTATGATGCATTAAATAAGAGAGAGAAGCGGAAAAGTTATTGTGAGAATAGTTTAAATTAATAACATGTGTCCTTTATTTTGATTTATTATATACTAGGTTATAAACCCGTGTAAAACACGGGTTGAATTAAAGGGTGGCAAAATGCAACAAAAAGTGTAATCAATATAAATAACTAAATTTACATTTTGTTACATATAAGTCATAAGGTAAAGTTCCAGCAAAAGTATATAAATTGGTAAATGCTTCTTTGTATACAACATTTGTTGTATTTGTAACGTTACCATCTTCATCTAAAATTAATAATTTTAAACTTTCTCTACTTTTAATCCTAGATAATGCAACATATAATTGATCATAGGTAAACATCGGATGCTTCAAATAAAAACCACCCTAGATAATGATTGTCTTCTTCAAAAATATATACACATCTATTTATAAATTACAGACACGTATCAAAAATAAAATGAAAATTGGACCTTTATATATTATAGTTGAGCCTAGTTTACCCTATGTTCCTAATATACACGTACATAGAAACAGAACACACATATAGACATATATAAAACACAACAACCATACATAATTGAATTAACCAAAAACACACATAATTAAACATAGCAACTATACAAAATTGAATCATCTGCACCTTGTAGTGTTAAAGATCAGAACACATAAGTGTTTGTTGGTAGATTAGAAAAATAATAAGTTTTAAAAGTCACTGGTGGAGTATAAAGAACACCCCAAAAGAATAATAAAAATGGTTTTGATAAAGTAGTTCAAAGGAACTACATGATTACCAATAGCCTAAATACAAATGATAAACCATTTTGTTTGAGGTGTTCCTGAAAAATTTACCACCGTGTTAAAATTGTCATGGCAACAAACTCCTAGACCAACACTTTTCAGACCATAGCAAGAAAAAAAGCCACTCGTGTGAAGGTAAACATGGTAATAAATATACATGTCTAAGAAGAATTTCGATCATTTAGTTCACTCATTGATGGTGTTCTCTTTATCGTGTGTACCTGAAATTAGAAGCAACATCATTTAGGTGTAGATGAAAGAAACCATAAAATGGCGTGCAATACGGTTGGTACACACAAATACTCATAAAACCAGATAAAATAAACAATAAAACTGTATTCAAGTAAGCGTGCTAGCATTTCTTTGTAAATATATGATCTTTAGGCATTCAAGATACAATATACAATTAACAATTTTTAGTTACAGATATACATTCATAGGTCTCGGGCATTTACTCAAAACATACCAATCACCACCAAAAAACCCATAAAAATTGAAGGAGAAAGAGTAGAACATGTGACGTCATGACACAGAAAATTGCAATCGGTGATGAGATTAGGTTTTTTTGAAATTGTTGATTGCTGCAATCTTTGGATGGATGTCAGAAAGATGGATGGATTCAAAACTCTACTCTATAATTATTAACAACACAAACTCATCAAGTTTAATGGGGAAAAAACGTACCGATCAGCAAGCAAAAAACCTTGAAAATTGAACAAAAAAAAGTAGGATAAATCAAACCCATGACACAGAGATTGCAATCGGTGATGATAGCGGGTTTTTTAAAATTGTTGATGGCTGCAATCTTGGTGTGGATATTGGAAACGATGGATGGATTCAAAAGAAAAAATAGGGTTTGAGATGTTAGCAACAAATAAAAGTAAAATCAAATCCAAAACCGAAAACCTTGCTAGTGATTTTGTATATGGCGACGAGTGATTTTTGGGTGGTGATGATATAACGACGGAAGAAAGCATTGGGACCTAGATACACTACCATTATCTTTCTCAGCCACTTGGCTTCATCGCTACGACCGGTATTTTGAGACTCACCTAAGCTAACAACAACTCATCGTATCCTGCAGCCACTACGCGTTCAACGCCACAACCCACCAGATAATTCTTGATTCCGAACAGGAAAAGTAGGGTTTTGAGATGTTCTTGACAAATAAAAGGGATCCGATTTTGTTTCTCCCTGGGCCAAAGATCCGCGCTTCTTTAAAACGGGTGAAAATATATAAGGTGTACTAAAAGGTTGACACGTGGAAGATGATGTATTAGAATAAGACAAGTGGCATCTTAACATTTTTGTTTATTAGAATACATAGATAATAGAAATAGATAATAGATGCAACAAATGAGCTAGAAAACAAGTAAATTGAATAATGCAAACTGAACAACCATTGACAATGTACAATACAATACATGCATGCATACATACATACAGGGGTTAGATCCACTAAGAAGAGATTTTTGACTAAGAAAAGTGAGAACCAATAGAAGTTTGATATGTGACATGCTAAATATAAAAACAAAAATCTAGTACAAAAAACAAAATCCAGCACAAAAAAATCCAATACAAAATCAAAAATCTAGCACAAAAAATAAGAATCTAGTACAAAAAAATCAAAATGTAATACAAAAAAACAAAAAAAAAGTACAAAAAACAAAAAATACAGGACAAAAAACAAAATACATCACAAATAACACAAATTCAGTACAAAAAAGGACAGAAAAATTAAAATCTAGTACAAAAAATAAGATTTTATACCCAAATTATCATTACACATGTCCAACGTATATTAGTTCTTCCTTTTCTTAGGCAAAAATCTCTTTTTATTTGATCTTTTTTATATATAAACACACACACAGATATATATATATATATATATATATATATATATATATTATATGGTTTGTATTCTGTAAAAACCCGATTTTAAAGGAAAAAACCATTAAACCCTATCTGAACCATTAATTTTTAATCTTGAAAATAAATATGTGATTCACATTAAACCAAAATAAAAAAATTGGGTTTGAATAAACAAATGTGGTTTAATATGAATCACATATTTATTTTCAAGTTTCCAAATGTACGGCCTACATAGGTTTTAAGGAAAACTGTCTAAGATCGAGTTTTTACAGGATACAAATTTTATATAGATATATAGGGAAAAGTTATATTGTTAAAAATACCTTATTACGTTAACGAAATAACCATATTTTATTACTTTGGGGCCACCATCATTTTAGAGAAAATTAAAAAACTAATCACAATCATTACCAATTATAAGGTAAGAATGTACAAAAAAGAAAAAAAAAATAAAAATATATGTATTTCATTTTGTTACATATATGTGACTTGTATGTTACACATACTATTTACATATACGTAATTTTGTGATTTACATATTGTCACACCCCCACCTCTCGTCACCTCGTGCATGATGTCTCTAAACTGGTTGCGGAAGCATAGTGGTGATGTCTCAGAGATGAGGGGTGACTTACTTGATCCGATATCACAAGCACACATATTAACTTAAAGTAAATACATTAGAAGGTTCGTCATTAAAATCCACATTACAGTTTACAACTAAGTCTATTTAATTACAAACTAATTTATTCAAGTGCAAGTATCCCAAAAGTGCATCCTCACCGGCTATTATTGTTTACCTGCAAAAATGTTTGAGTTTGAAACGTCAGCACAAAGCTGGTGAGTTCGCAAGTTCAGTTAAATCATATGATATGACAGTAAGTTCAACAAAATTCACAGTTCAAGATAACCATGGGACCCGTATCTAGTTCTTTCGGACGATATGTTCTGTTCTCAAGACATTACCCGTCGGTATATATCTTAGTGCATCATTGTCTTAATGTCTATCATACCATTAAGAAGTTCTGGAAACAGATAACAAACATTCACACAAGGGGAGATGCAATCCTCCCAGTGAATGGGGTGTCAACCAATAGTACTATCAATGTTTTCTGTTCGGCCACACATGGGTTCACTAGATACAGTTTAAGAATGAGGACTTTTAGTTCCATGATAGAGTTCAGTTCTACAGGCAAAATCCCATGAAATCCACAAGTTCTAAACAATCACATGAAATCGCAAAGATAACAGTGACACATATCATATGATCAAGAAAAGTTCAGCAGTTATACCCCGATGTTTATAAAACATTAAAAAGAACAGGGGTTGTACGAAACTCACCTGATGATATAAAGGTAGCAGAATATCTCCCAACTGATAATAAAGGGTGATTCTGCATTTAGTTATGTTTAATGAGTCATTTATGTTCTAGTTTACTGATTAGATCTTTCTGAACGTTCAATGTCAAAGACATTGCTTTGTAAGTCATCAAACCGATATTAAATGTTTAATTGGTTACTTTAGTATTATATCATACAATGTATGATAATGTAGGAACCTACATTGCATTAGATTCCTAATACAAGATTGATGACACTTTTGATTAATCAGAATAGTCTTGGATTAACCAAATAGTTAATGTTGTTGATTATAATGCTAAAACAGTTTCTAGATGGCTTAATGGCTTAGGAATGATTAATCCTTGTTATTGATTACCCAAATATCATGAAATATCACAATGTAGCATTAGAATAGGTGTAATAACCAAGTTTAACATACTAATCTGACTGTTATCATAAACATCAGATAATCGTTCCAATGAGTATGTTAATGATTGTTATTAGTTTGAAACACTTGGATTTAACCTTGCATTTCAAGGATTAATCCAACTAATCACCTACATTGTTATAATCAAATGGATTAAACCATTATAATCATGGGTATGGTTTCATGCAAAACGGGCATTACAACTGATCAAAACAAGGATTTAACCGTTAAAACTTCGTGTTCTTTGTTTATAATCAATCCTAGCCATCATCTAGGCAATAATCAACAATCCTAACTATGTCATTACGTTCAAAATCAAGATCTAATCAATCAAAATCAAACCAGAAAGTTTAAACGGATCATTACCTAATCTGACGGATATCTGCGGTTAACACAACGATCAGGGCTTGTAGAAATGATTCTTGGTGCGATCCACTGCTTCTGATGGCTTCAAAATAGAATTTTTATGGTGATTTTGTGTGTTTTCTTCGTTTGAAGGTGGAACAGACGCGAGAAGAAGAAGAAATATCTTCTGCATGGAAATCTGATGAAGTAGATCAGATCATTGCACCGCCACACCCGTCGCGTACCGCGACCAGAAGCCAATTTTGGCTTCGCGTACCGCGAAGATTTTCGGGAATTTCAGATATTTTTCATGCATCGCGTACCGCGAAGGAAGCTCAACTCCTCCATCGCGTACCGCGACGAGCCCATTTGATCAATACTTAGAACTTTTTCTTTGTTTTTCAATTCCGGGCAATTTAGGACTCCGTTTTGTGCACGGTTTTCGCCCACGTTAAACATTTTTCGTGTGCTATCAACCTGTAGTAGTTTCAATTGCCAATTTAGCGCGGATTTCAATTCTAGAACGATCAAATGTGATCACATCATTGATGACGTAATTCTCGTATACAACTGTCACACATATCTTTGTTAAAATTTTATTTTTCGTTATAACATTTTTGACCTTGTAATAAAATATTATGATTTTTTTTAAATTTATTGGTAAGCAAGATTTTTTTAGTTTTCTCTAAAATAAGAAGTTTTCTTACGAACAATCTTATATACACACACACACACATACACACATGGTCCTATTTGGCATTTTAAGATTTATTTTTTATGAAAATCGTAAACCAAACCATTTATTACGGTTTCAAACTTTTGAGGATCAATCAAATGTTTGAAAAAGAAAACTGATCACAGAATCGAACCAAGACTAGTTTGGACGGTTTCACAGTTTGAAACTGAATCGTAAACACCCCTACGTGTAAGAAATATGAAGTACTTGAGTGGAGGGCATGATGCCAGCCATATAATCTAGTTAGTCCCTAGCAAACTCTATTGGGGCAGACGGCTGAGGGTTGGTTGTAGCTAGCTGATGCACCTTACGTTAGTAAGTAGGTTTAGAGGAGCGCAAATCTGGTTTTTTTGGAACTGGTTCCGGTTTCAACCGGTTCTAGTTCTGGTTAACAAAGTCAAGTTCCGGTTCCAGTTCCGGGTTCTGACCGGTTTCAACCGGTTTTTGACCAATTCGGGTTTTGGCCGGGTGTAAATGGAACCAGTTCCGGTTCTAATTTGTCTGAAAAACCGGACCCATTTGTACCCTAGGTTATCCTTATTTTTCTTTCATGGACTTCATGAGTTTTGTTAAATTATTTAAACTAATTAAATAGAAAGTATTTGGTCCGGCTATTTTTTTCCCCATTTTTATTGTTTCAGGCCCGAAGACCAACCCGATCGAGACCCGGATTTCTTAAAATAGGGACTGAATTCATCTTAATTGAGTGATGATTCTCATGATTATTTGCTCACAAATTGATGCTATGCTATTAGAGTTCAATTCACCCTAATTCACGAACAAATTATTTGAATTCACCTTAATTGAGTGATGATCTCATGATTACTTCTGTTTAGCTTATTTTGTTCTGGATTTTCTGTTTTGAATTAGGCCATTAGGTTTGATTATTTCATTGGATTATTGATTAGTTCATTAGATTATTACTTGGACTAGGTTATAGACCCGTGTATTACACGGATTTATAAATAAAAAATATGTGATTTTATAACTATGTCATCATATATTTACATGAAAAAATAATTTTATTACATTCTTTTAAATTTGCATAATTATTAAAACTAATAATATTTATTATACCTTTTTATATTAAAAAGATTAAAAAATAAAAATCTATAAAAATTTTTCTTAATATACACACACAAACACATTATACATTGATATAATTTATTATCATATTAGTATTAATTTAGTGTATTTATGTAAACAATGGATATTAGTAATAACATTAATGGCTAGTTTTATATTTAAAAATAAAAATTTACTTTTGAATTATTAAGAGAATGCCATGTGGCATTTTCTTGGAATCAATTATTAGATAGGAAGATGAGTGATTTAGTTGAATCCATGCCAAAAAGAAATCGAAAATATGTTTTAGTAACAATTAGATGTTAGAAAAAAGCCACAGGATTTAATTCAGTTTAGAAACCCTAAAATGGTTGAGTCGTCTCTGAGTACAAAGTTTATACAATATGTCATGGACTCATGGTATTGGTATCTAGCTTCTTGTATATTACCGATTGTAGTTTGGAACATGAAAATGTGTTTAAAAATCGTAATCTAACAAAAATCACATTATTTTCACATTTATAAGTTGACAGTACCCTCTTAATAACAATTTAAGATGCCATATGATGTTGCATGTAGTTTGGTGAAGGCTGGAGAATAAGAACGTATTATTTATTTTTTTTTTTTGGTGAACGGATTTTGATTGAGGTAAAAACTATTTTTTGTTTTGATATTCGTAATTTATGTAGTTTTTTCTTTTATGATAATATATTTTTTTGTATCTCAAACGTGGGTAAAATTTTTATATTAAAAGTTGCAAGAGGGCTTCGATTTTTATCTCTGTTTTGGACCACCAAAAAGCTTGAGACGACTCTGAGTGGTTATTCCCTTGACTTCCCTGTGAGAGTTTTTTGGTTCGAATCTGGGCCAAAATATATTTATTGATACAAGATAAGGGGTTTATCTAGTTGTATGGTTTCTCCTAGGGTGAGCTCAGATGAATGGGCCAGAGCGTCAAATCTAAGAAGACCGTTGAAGTCACTTCTTGAGTGTTTACATTCCAAACTGTTCAAAAAAAAGTTATAGCACTATGTTTATATGAGTTAAAATAAGAAGTTAATGCAATACAATCGATCAATTTATTCGTCGGTAATTTATTTTTTCCTTTTGATTTTTTAACGGCCAACAAATACATTTTAAGCACGTGAAACACAAACATCAATGGTGACCCTCCACCCACATTTCCAAAGAAAACCCATCGTGTAAAAACCCACTATGGTAAAACTTTGGCCCACCTGAAATATACTGTTTCAAATGAGACTCATACCAAATGGTCTTGTGTTCGAATATCATAAGAGGGTTTTTCTTAAAACAATAAATTTCATCCAGAACTATTGACTTGGTGGTTGATATAATCGGGTAGTATTGCTGGTGGCACAATAATACTTTACTGATCCTATAATTTAGCAATTCAAAAAAAAAATGAGACTCATACTTATGATCTTCACGTTTAAAAGTCATGAGTTTGCCTCGTTCTAATTTAATTGATTTGAGGTACAAAGTTTTTTCTTTTTGAATTATCTTGATTTGAAATATGGTATTATTTACTGAATGGGTGATTGATTGCGCCATTTATATTTATGCTAACAAATGAAAATAAAATAATAAACATGTTGCTATTTTATATTATTTTTATAATAATTTTACATGCCCCTGTCTCTAATTAAATCCATCATATATTATATAATAAAATTAAATATTAAATCTACTTTTATAAATTTTTTAAAAACAAAATTACCATAAAATATAAAAAATTAAAAAACAATTTTTAAAATAAATATGTTAATTTTTTTTTTGAAAAATTAATTGATGTTTAAAGAAATGATACTATTATTACACAGATCTAATCGTCTCTTACCAGTTACCCGATTTATAAGCTTGATTATTATTTTATTATTAAGGTATCAAATTATAAAAATTTTTATCATAATTTATATTGAAAAATCACCTTATATTTCGAAATTTTTATTGGTGAACATTTATTACATTTTTTATATAACACATACAATATACAAGTTATTTATCTAATTTCATGCAATTATATAACCTACCAGGGCATACCCACATTGGTGGTTGGGGGCAGCCACCCTCTTAGAAAATTTTTCAATGTTATATTATAACAACCGAAAATTTAGCAACCTAATAATAAACGTATGAAATTTCGATAACCGTTTATGTCCAAAATTTGTATAAACGTTTGTAAATTAATTACGATCAAAATGATATAAAAATATCTGATAAGGCATGGACACGTTATAAAGCCTATTAATAACGTGTAAAAATTTCTGTGACCGTTTGGGTTCGAAATTTTTATGAACGTTCCCGAAGTGATTACGATCACATTAATATAAGCGGGACTGTTATACGATAAAGTATGAACAAGATGTAGGCTCGTGAATATTAAAAATATGTGAATAAAGTAGAAGGGGGTTTTAAAAATAGAACCTTAAAGTTCAAGGGCCCTAAGTGTAAAATTGGAATTAATTCATTTTGAAGTCACACAAAGATGACGTTTTGGATTGCAAGATATTTTCCATTTTTGTGGCCATAAATTCATCCATCAATCAAGAAGAAATTTCGAATGGGCAAATATGTTCCACGTATATGAAGTTTGAAGTTAAATTGAATTAATAGTTATCCCTTCAACCATCCATCATATTGTTTCAAATTTCATCTGCGATCAGAGGTGCATCAAACAATGAAGAATTGTAAGTTCTTCCGAGTTTTATGAGCAGAGAAGGGAATCAAGAAGAATTAATCGATTAGACGGATTAATATTAACTACACACATCGTTAAGGTATGTGTTCATGATTCTCATCTCGTGTTAGTTTAGTTTTGATTGATTAAAGAGACCAACACCATGTTTAGATAGAGTTTTGATTTTGTTTGATGAACATGAACTGGATTCGGTTGGAGCCCAATTATATCTAGATAATGATCAAGTTTTCTTGAGATTTATGAGGATATAATATGCATGTGCTTCTGGTTGCCTTAAACCCATGTTATTATACAGTATGTTTAGCAACGCCCTAAGACGAATTAATTAAATAAGAGAATACGCTTATCTAAGCCGAGTAAATAAGTAATCTTTAAGCATAACAAGATTGTAGAGATAAAAATGGTCAAAATGAGTGTAAGCGAAATTTTGAAATAAAGCTCCGAATGAAAGTTATGACATGCCGAAGTTTCGAGCGGTCATCGTAAATTTTATTGATAAGGTTATAATCATGATAATATATCCATATTAATATGATATCATTCTGAAGTGAAAAAGTAAGGAAAGAAGAAAGGGTAGCAAATTGTGCTTTACTAAGATCAGGTGAGTTCTTTGTAGCCCTATTTTAAAGGTTTTATCATTTTAGGTTGTTATGCATGTTATAAAGTTATTTTATGAAAATGATTGTTTCACCTGATTACGGTTAGATAAAAGAATATGTTAAAGTAAAGAATGTTTTCAGGTAAAGAATGTTTTAAGTCTCAACTGCGGTTGAGAAAGAAATGATTTTTCAAAGTCTCGGCCAAGGTCGAGCATAGAATATGGTTTTGAAGTCCCGGCTGTGGTTGGGCAGAATTTGAATACTGTGGTGCGGTAAAGTGTTTATGTTTATGATGGTTTAAATGATTTAAACCATGTTATGTATATGAATGATATATGTAAAGCAATGTTATGTGAATGATTGCAATGTAAAGAAGTCTTGTACATGTATGAGCTGCCAACTTCGGTTGGTAGACATAGAGTCTTGTGGAAACACAAGCCTGTCGACTTTGTGTCGGCAGTTCAGTTAAAGAAGTCTTATGCATGCATGAGCTGCCAACTTCGGTTGGTAGGCATAGAGTCTTGTATTAATACAAGCATGTCGACTTCGGTCGTCAGTTTATGGTTATAGAGCCTTGTCCTGCGCAAGCCTGTTTGACTTCGGGTCAGCAGTTGACGGTAAAGTTCCTTCACCGTCATGTGATGCTATGTATGTTATGTAATTATGTTATGAGAACAGGTATGCTATGTACTTGAATTATGTCATGTGATGACACGAATGAATAAGGATTTTTCTAAGAAATGAACTTAGAACTCACCAACATAAAGCTGACTTGTTTTACATGCATATCAGGTTGAATAGTTTGAGAAAGGATACCAGGAGGGCTCATGGCATACATTGAAGACTACCCTGGCATAGACTGGCTATGTTATAAAACTATTAAAGATATGGGTTATGTATTAATGTTTGCTTAGTATCTGTACGTTATCTTATGTTATTACCTTAACTTCCGCTGCTATTAGAATGTATTTATGGTTTAACTACTATGGGTTTGAGGATTTGCCAACCGAGGGGTCGCCCGGGGCGTCGGGCCTCTCAAGTTGGTATCAGAGCCATTGTTTGAGAGATCTGGTCATTTTAATGCCTGGACTTAAACTGAAAATGGGACAGAATAATAAGAATGCCAGTCAAGGGTAGTCTGATGCCACGAGCATATGACCTTAGAGCTTTGTTATGTTTAAGATATAGATTAAAGTAGTATGATGTTGCGAATGATAATGTGTTCATGATTGGGAATGTTTAGACTTATAAGTAAGGTAAATAGTTAATTACACTTGATCAGCGTCATTAACAATTTACAATGCTTATTACGTCCTAAATTATTACCTTGATTGACACGTGGTTTTTTGCAATATGTATAGAAAACGAAAATGATAGGCGAAAAGAGTGGAGGTGGACGTGGTAGAGGACGAGGTTGACCACCTAAAAACAAGAAGCAAACTGAGGAAATACCAGCGAATAATGAGGAATCTGAAGTCAACATTGAAGAAGAAAATGAAGAGGAGGAACTTAGGCTTGAACCGGTGGTGGTAAAGGCAATATCTGATGAAGTCCGTAAAATCTTAAAGGACATACTACCTACAGCCATAACTAAAGACAAAGATGAAACTACTAATGAAGGATTTAAGAAAGAAAAAGAGAAAACTGACAGCTCTAACAAAGAGGAAGATGAAGAAGAGGTATTGATCATCAATACTAAAGGCAAGGGTTCAAGTACAAAGGGACCTAGAGGATGTGACTACAAGGCTTTTAAAGGGTGCAATCCCCCACCATTTGATGGTAAGAAAGATGCGGTGGCTACCTGCCATTGGGTTTCGGCTATGGAGGCGGTTATCACTATAAGTGAATGCCGGGAAGGCCAAGCTGTGAAATTTGCAGCTCATTCATTTACTGAAGAAGCTCTACATTGGTGGAACACCGTCAAGCAGTCAAAGACCAATACTGATGTGGAGGGCTTGAAATGGGAGAACTTGAAGGAATTAGTTATGAAACAATTTTGTCCGAAGAATGAAATTGATAAAATCGAACGGGAATTTCTGACATTGAAAGCTGGACGTATGAATCATCGCCAATACACTTCAAAATTTAATGAAATGTCAAGATTGGTTCCCCATTTGGTAAAAACGGAGGAACGTAGGATGAAGTTATATGTGGAAGGACTACCACCTAGAGTCCACACACATGTGAAGGCGCCTGCTCCCAGAACTTTTGAATCAGCCGTAGAAATTAGCGGCATTGTCTGGGATGATGTGTTTGAAGCTGAACCAATAAAGGAGGAACCGAAACAAAAGTGGTCACCTAGATTTAAAAGAAACAGAAATGACAAATCAGGACCCCCTATGAAAAGGTTTAGAACGAAAGAATTTGAAACATGCTCTAAGTGTGGAAGGAAACATGGAGGAGAATGTCGTATGTGGACTACTTTGTGCTACCGTTGTGGAAAGACTGGACATTTCTCTTATGATTGCCCGAGTATGCCAAAGTGTTACAATTGTGGTGGATTCGGTCATGTGAGCAAGAATTGTTTTAAACCAAAGACAATAACTACTGAAGCCAACAAACCTGAAAGTAGCAAGGGAGGTGAGAAGCAAAAGGCAAAAGCTCGTGCCTTTACTCTGACAAAAGATCATGCAAACAAAGACCCAGATGTGGTGACAATGATATCCCTGCTTCAGTGCTATTTGATTCTGGTGCAAGTATGAGCTTTGTGGCTATTACTTTTTGCGATAAACTATGTGCTAATGTTAAAAAGATAGAACATGCCTTTAATATAGAAACTGCTCTTGGTAAATCGACTAGAGTAACGGAGGCCATTGATGATGATTGTTACATTGATATAGAAGGTCATAGGTTTCCTGTTAAGTTGTTTCTGATTACGTTAGGAGGTTTTGATGTAGTCTTGGGCATGGATTGGTTGGCCAAATATGAGGCTAACATTGTTTATCGACGAAATATGATTTTCTTAACGGCTCTTAATGGGAGTTCAGTAACGGTTTACGGGGATAAAGTGTTCAACATGCCTAAAATCATTTCAATGATTAAGGCAAGTGAATTTATGAGGCGAGGGTGTGGGGATTATCTGGCCTATGTTATCGATAAAGAAGCTAAGGTAAAAGAATTGGAAGACGTACCCGTGGTGTGTAACTTTCCTGATGTATTTTCTGAGGATTTGCCAGGAATTCCACCTGATCATCGGGAAATCAAATTCCAAATTGATGTTGTGCCAGGAGCTCAACCTGTCGCCAAGGCACCGTACCATCTGGCTCCAACAGAGAGATGAAAGAATTAATGACCCAACTACAAGACCTTCTTGACAAAGGTTTTATACGACCAAGTGTGTCACCTTGGGGTGCACCAGTGTTGTTTGTAAAGAAAAAGGACGGAAGCATGAGAATGTGCATTGATTATAGAGAATTGAATAAGCTTACAATAAAGAATAAGTATCCGTTACCAAGGATTGACGATCTATTTGACCAATTGCAAGGGGCAAGTTGGTTTTATAAAATCAAGCTCAGATCAGGGTATCATCAACTAAAGGTGAGAGAACAAGACATTCCGAAGACAACGTTTCGCACACGTTATGGACACTATGGGTTTCTTGTGATGTCTTTCGGATTAACAAACGCTCCTGCGACGTTTATGGATTTGATGAATCGGGTGTGCAGACCCATGCTTGACCGATCGGTGATTGTTTTCATTGACGACATTTTAATATACTCAAAGAGCGAAGGTGATCATGCTTGTCACATACGGGAAGTACTTGAAATGCTAAGAAGAGAAAAGCTTTATGCCAAGTTCTCTAAATGTGCCTTTTGGTTACGAGAAGTACAATTCTTAGGACATGTTATTAGTCCAGAAGGCATAATGGTGGACCCAGCTAAAATAGAAGCGGTAATGAAATGGAATCCTCCGAAAACACCAACGGAAGTTCGTAGCTTTCTTGGATTAGCAGGTTACTACAGAAGATTTATTCAGGATTTCTCTAGAATTGCTACACCATTGCTGAAATTGACTAGGAAAGAAGTAAAATATGATTGGGGTCCAACTCAGGTCCAAGCTTTTGAAGAACTAAAGAAGAGATTAACTGAAGCTCCTATTTTAGCATTGCGGATGGCAATGAAGACATGGTTGTATACTCAGATGCGTCTTATCTGGGTTTGGGTTGCGTACTTATGCAAAGAGGAAAGGTAATAACATATGCCTCAAGACAATTGAAAACCCATGAGGCTAATTATCCAACACATGATTTGGAATTAGCTGTTGTGGTATTTGCTTTAAAAATTTGGAGGCATTATCTATATGGAGTCAGATGTACAATTTACACAGATCATAAAAGCCTAAAATACTTCTTTGAACATAAAGACTTGAATATGAGACATAGAAGATGGCTTGAGCTGCTCAAGGATTATGACTGTGAGATCTTGTATCACCCGGGCAAGGCCAATGTGGTGGCTGATGCTCTAAGTCGCAAGACCGAACACCCTGCTATACGAATTAAGTCTTACAGTTTGGTGATAACACCAGATTTCATGAATGAGCTCAAGGATGCACAATAGGAAAGACTAAAGGAAGAAAATGTTGGATTCGAAAGAATCTTTGGTCAAGTTAAAAGTCTAGAAGAAAATGAATTTGGTGTTAAGATCCGATTTGGTCGAATGTGGGTTCCACGAAACGGGGACATAAGGTCAAGGATTTTAGATGAACCGCATAAGTCACGTTATTCTATTCATCCTGGTGCAACGAAAATGTATCAAGACCTCCGAAAGGATTATTGGTGGCCAGGTATGAAGTTTAACGTAATGCAGTACGTAAACAAATGTTTGACATGTGCGCAAGTAAAGGCTGAACATCAGAAACCCTATGGTTATATGCAACCTTTAGAAGTCCCAGAATGGAAGTGGGAACACATCACAATGGATTTTATTACCAAGTTGCCTCTTACAGCTAAACGTTATAATGCTATATGGGTGATTGTAGACCGATTAACGAAAAGTGCTCATTTCTTGCCTATACGTGAGACTTATACGTCAGAGAAACTGTCTGAATTATTTGTGAAAGAAATAATTACAAGACATGGAGTTCCATTTTCTATAGTGTCCGATCGTGACACACGATTCGTTTCAAGATTCTGAAAACAGTTTCATGAATCGATGGGTACAACACTCAATATCAGTACTGCGTATCATCCTCAGACCGACGAATAGTCTGAAAGGACTATCCAAACCTTGATTTAATGTTGTTGATCTTTAATGCTTCAGATAATCTTTTGCATTTAATGCAGCTGCGAAGAAGTAAGGTGTTGTATCTGACTTTAGGTATGTTGATCCTTGTTGTTCTCAAACCAGCACGTCGGTTGTCAGTACCTTTTGTACTATAAAAGTGCTCAGCTACAGTCTTTGTCAGAGGGTAAACCTCGGAAGTCTTTGTCTTTGTCTTTGGTGCAGAAGAGAATTTTCGGAAGCTGTTAGTCTTCGGAAGCCTTTGGTTCTTCGGAAGCTTTATCTTCATAAGCTTTGAAGCTTTAACTCTTAAGTGTTAGCCTTCCGAAGTGTTTGTCTTGTACAGCCTTCAGCAGGAGTGAGTTACTTTTCGGAAGCAATGTTGCTTCAGAACAGGAACTCCTTCCTTTCGAATGTTGTTTGTCTTTGTAGACCTTTATACTTAGACAAAATTGAAGTTTGGTGAGTATCAGCCTTTATTAGTCTTGAAACATGAATAATTTAGAGCCTTTAACAATAATTTCTTAGTTAACAGATAAACGTGAAATTCATGTATAATACATATATTATATATCTAATTTACTCAATACTCAAATTGACAGCAATTGTTATTCTAGACTCGTGATGCATACGCAAATAGCCTTTCGTGTTGTGGATTTGTTGCCCACCCAACTATAACATTGACAATTTGCTCAAACCGATCATTGGAGAGATTTAATTAAATAAGAATTATAATTTTTGTAAATTAGTTTATAATAGAGTTTCTATTTAAGATAGTTTTTTTTAAACTATAAACTACAATACTTGAATTTATTTAATGTATTTTACATTCATTCAAAATCAAAATTTCTAAGATATATAAATCTTATCAGCATTTTTAAATTTTTATATTTATATTTAAAATATTAAAGAGATCTATGTTGATTTAACTTACAAACCTCATAACATATCATACTACAAATAAATGATTCAACAAAATGCCATGTGTCAGTCTCTTAATCATCCCTACCAATTTATATTCACTTTTCTTAATAAATGAAAATCAAACTTTAACTAACTTTCATTTATAAAATCAAACAACAAAATTACCACGTATTTGGATTCCAATCTAGCATAAAATACATCAACACTTTTATTTAGCTTTTGATGAATCTAAAAGGGGAATTGAACCCTAATTCATAAGGCTAATTGATTTGTAGTTACAACTCTGTCAAGTGTTCAATCAAATCGTAAGATAATTTCTATGTTTGTGTTTGGATGTTTGACAACTATGATCATCATGTGTGAATGTTTGTAGTTGTGTTAGACGTTATATTTTGTATGTAGCTTTGAATGACAATTTATGTTTAGAAATCTACAATTATGTTCGTTTCATTTTAGATTGCCTCTAAATATGTTTTGGATGTTTACATGGTTTAGGATTTATCATGCATTGTGATGTAATATTCAAGGTTGCACAATAAATAACTTTTGAATGTATTGTAGATATATCACTGATGCAATTGTGTTTCATGCTTGGGTAATATGAAATTGATGTGGGTTATATCTATGTAATTTCATCATTATCAAACATAGCAATAGGTCTTGCAATTATAGGATTGAACTTAAAACAGGAAACGATTATCTTTACATAAGTTAAAATCAATTTCAATTTACTTGTTTAAGAAATTTGTAATCAAACAATAACCAAATCAAATTTTCCAATATTACTTTCATGTTTTAAAATCAACTCTAGTTAAAGATCAACCGACAGCTCCTTGTGGTGCGACACCCTCCTTTATTAGCTAGCTTTTAGTTGCAAGGAACTCAATTCTATTTATATTTGATCGGTACTACGATGCTGGTCAATATATAGTTATGTTTTTTAGAATCTCACGTTAATGTCTTTAATATATTTGAAATGCTATAATTATTTTATACAGTAAAAACCAACTATCCAGAAAACTGTTCTTTTATATGACACGTACGAAAGTAGACATGACATTTTTGGGTTGCTCGAAAGCATTGATTACACACATTGACTTTAGAGAAATTATCAAATGCTTAGCAAAGCCAATATCAACAAGGTGATCACCAATACCCAATGTCCATACTCGAAGCTATGACGTCAAAAATTTATGGTTTTGGCATCAAACTTTGGTGTTCGAGGTTTAAACAACATCAATGCATTCAATCAATTTACATTGTTTACTAACGAGATGCATAAAACCTTTCTAAGTTGTCAATCTCATGTTAACAGTAGATAGGGCAAGCATGATTACTACCTTATTGATGTAATATACTCTTCTTTGTTAACTTTTGTGAAATATTTCCCTTGCCAACTAACCTTAAGGGGAAAAATTTTCAAAAGGTGCAAGAGTCAATAAGAAAATTAAACACGCAATCTCGAAAAATAAATGGATTGTGAACTTGTGATTTAACAAGATATGGATTATATTGGAAGAGAAGTTAATAAAATATGATGAACACATGCCTTATATTACACAACTAGGTTAGTATCCGTGTATTACATGGATTGAATAAAAATTAATAAGTATTCAATAATATAAATTTAAAAATTGAAAATGATTTTTGATTCAAAATATGATCAACATTACATGAAAAATAAAATAATAATATTTTATTTTTTAAAAATTCCTTTTTCAAACTTTGGTCTTTAAGCATTTCATTTTAAAAAAAGTTATAAAAATAATGTATCTTTTTACAAAATCATAGGATGTTATCTATCATTACATAAGTTGATTAAGAAATAAAGTAATAGTTAAAAATAATGACTTATAAAGTATAAAAATATATTATGAGTTATAAATTATTGAAAAATTTTCATCTTTTATAGTAATTTGATTTTTAAAAGTGTGTTTTTAATATTAAAATATTCTTTATTATATGTAGAAATCCTTTTTAATTATAAAAGGTATTGATAATGTAATTACTATTACTTAATGTAATATATTTTTTGATATTAAGAATTTTTTTAATTGAAAAATGTATAAACAATATATAATTATTATTTATTAGTATTTAATAATATTTTGTATTTATTAAGAGAGAGAGAGAGAAACGGGAAAAATATAATGAATATACTTTAGATTTGTAACAAGTGTATTCAATTATTTTGATTTATTAAGCGTTAGGTTATTAACCCGTGTATTACATAGATTTAATATAAAATATAAAATAATAAGTAATGAAAATTTAGCAATTATAAAATGATATGTTGACATATTAATATATATTTTAAGTAATAAAAAAATATTTAAAAACTTTAATCATTATACAAATAATATACGACCTTATGATGTGTAACAATTTATATTTTTGAAATAACTGACGTTAAAAACTTTGGTTTATATTATATTAAAAACTAACTTTTATAAATCAATAATATAAATATAATTTTTTTTAATTATTAAAGTTAAACGACCGAATTTAAAAATAGCGTTAAACATAACAGGTTAAAAGTGTAACTTTTCTATCATTTTTATTACTTCTGTTTTTAAATAAATTAAAAAACATTAATTGTTTATAAAAATCTCATTTTTTATTAACTCATTTTATAGTATATTTTATTTTATTTTAAAATATTCATTTTATAAGATAACTTGTTTTTACATAAATTTTGTTTTTTAATAATAAAATATGTCTTGCTTTATAAAAATTTTTTAAGTGTGTTTTATTATAAAAAGATAAAATACACGTTTTAGAATTAGATTCGATCTTATAGCTAGACACATTGTCATAAATTTGAACTTCTTGCTTCCGAATAAGGAGTAGTTTATTATTTTTCAAGTAATTTTTTTCCTGTTATTTATGTATTATCCATTAATGAAAATTATGTTTTATTTACTTTTATGTTTTGTAATTTTAATATATACATACACATACATACATACATACATACATACATACATACATACATACATACATATTAGGTTATAAACCCGTGTATAACACGGGTCGAATAAAAAGTAGAAAAAAACTATTAAAGTATAACAAATTTAAATGACTAAAATTACATATTATTAAATACAATAAGCAACAATATAAAATTACAACAAAAGTTCATAAAATGTTTAAATACTTTTTTGTATACTATTTGTTTTTATATTCATAACCTTACTATCTTTGCATAAAATTATAGTAGTTTGAAATCTTCTCTACTTATTAAAGCATTATAAAAAAATAAAATTAATGAAAATTAACGTAAAATATGAAGACATACCCAAGAGTAGTTTGTTCACATATCACCATTTTAAATTATTCTTACAATAATTTTCAAAGTTATCTCTTATTTAAATTATTGTATATTAAATAATAATATTAAATATTAAATATAGCTGTAACAATTGTAAATTAAAAAAATATTTTTTATGGCATTAAAAAGATATATTAATATTAAAAATACACTCTTTTTAAAAAATCAAATTATTATAAATATGAAATAGATAAAAATACTTCTATAAACGAAATGTTTAAAGAAACTAATCTTTGAAAAAAATAGTGTTTAAAAAATGAAATTATTATTTTATTAATTAAAGTATTAATTATATGAAATTTTAATCAAATTTTTATATCAAAAATTGCCTTACACGGAATTTTTATTTGTAACTGTATATTATATTTTTAATTAACCGATGTAACAGACGGTACATTAAGCTAGTAAATATATATATATCCATCTGTATTTGTTTCGTGCTTCTTTTTTTACTAAATATCGTAAACCCTTTATTTATTTATTTTTTTCTCATTTTACTTCAATCAAATATTAATGATTTTATTCAATTTGGTAAATAATATAATTACAATATAAGTTATTATATAAATTTTTATAAATTACTGAATGAGTTAATTTAAAATTTTTAAATCCATTCTATAAAGATTAATTTATTTGAAAATTTAAATAATTTTAAGTCTCATTCAATTAAATTTTAAAAACTTAATTTAATAGTACTTAATAAATGTAGTTAATTCATGGTTGTTTTATTCATTGACATGTGGCAATTGGGACGTGTGATAATGACAAGTGACAAAAGAAGATTTTTGTTTCTTAGTATAGTAAGATATTAAAATTTATTTAAAAAAGGTTTATGATACTTTAAGATTCTTCCAATCTTGCCCCTGTGGTTTAATCCAATGCCATGTATCGTAAATTAACGATAATAAAAATATAAAATCCAATTTATATATAGAGTATTCTATATAATTCAAATGGATTTCTGCGGCAAATTCTTGACGACTCTTTATTGTAGTACTCTTGGTTGTCTTCTACTTGTTCGATCTTCACTGCAATATGGATTAAACGTGTTAATGATTGTGGTTGAGACACGTATTCAATACGCTTCTCTTAAAACAGATTCCGTGCCTCTTCTCAAGACGAACGCGCCTATATCTCAGGGTACAACAACCAAAACCATTTGTGTAAGTCGAGAATGTCCACGCACACAAGGTATCACTGAATTCCTAATATGTTTAAAATCGATAGGAAATATATAAAGTATGAAATGGTGGATGAACTAGAGATAAAATATCTTTCATCTTTTACACAACTTGATCTCCAACAAATTCACCAAAAAATGAACATACAAGTTCATTATTTATACCAAACAATTGAAACTTATTCATTTACTTCTACCATCATATTTAATATATACTTATGACTCTAATTCAATGTTGTATAAATCGCTAGTCACTTGTCGGTCGGTGGAGTGTGGACTAGGGATTAATCGGCCTAATCGGATAGTCGGGCGTAGTCGGCCTTAAGGGACTAACGATTAATCGGCCTAGTCGGGATTTTTACAACATGCTCTAATTTAAAAGTTATAAACACAATATTAGATAAAAAAATTATTTAAGTAATAAAATTTATTTAAGAATTTAATTTAAAAGATGTAATCAAGTTTCATCTTTCACCTTTCAATCATCAAACTTAGGATCAAAATCTCATTCATAACTTATTTTTTGTATGTTGTTGTGTCCTCTTTGGTGTTTATTTGTTTTTACATTGCTTGCTCTACCATATCATCCTTGCTATAGTGCTTTAATATATATATGCCTGTTAAAGGACAAAAAAAAAAAAATAACTCGTTTTTTTTTTTTTAATTTTTGTTTCATTTATTGACTTTTATATATTTGGACAGCTATTATGTACGGACTTAAAGAGACCCTCGTGCAAATGTGATATTTCAACATAAGTCATTTATTATTTAATAATATAAATATTAATATTTAATTATTTGTATTCAATATATTTTTAATTAACTATTTATAATTTAGTGTCAAACTAAAGAAATGGATAATTATCACAATGTTTGAGCTGGGTTTGTAATTTTTTAATATTAGAGATGAAACTTGCAATATAACCAAACCATAAAAACCATTTATGCAATATTACACATGTTTCAACTAAGTTTATAATTTTTCAATTTTGAATACCAAACCTTTAATTTGATGAAAAATACACCATTTAAGAAATCATCTCATAAATGTTCAAACTATGTGTGCAAATTTTGGTTTTTGAAAACCAAACTTTTGATTTGATTAAACTAAAGGGATTATTTATGCAATTAATTCATCTTAAAATAAAATAGGAATTCTAAATTATCTCGGCCAATATTTTTGAATTGCTTGTACGGAGGAAGCCGAGATGTTTTTGTAGAGGATGATTGCAAAATCGAAACATTTAAGTTTTCTGCTCTATGGCATTTTTTAATAAGAGTGCATGTGCTGTTATTAAGCCTTCCTTATTAACTACATCTTCTTACTCATAATCTTATTGGTTGAAAATAAAACTTTCTAAAATGATTTATTCACCTATTAAAAGTTGATTAATGTTATTTAAAATTTAAATCAGTCATTTTAGTAAATAAGTTTTCTATGTATATTTACTTGAAAAAAAAATCAAAAAATGATATATTCTCTTATTAAAAGTTGAAAAATCAATCTTTACTGTGATAAAGTTGACTATTTAATTTCATTTTGCGTATTTTCTCTCTAATAATATAATTGGTAGTTTTGTAAACAATCAAATACTAAAAATTATATACAAAACCTAATTAAGATTGACTTTGGGTTTTTTAATTTAATGTATTCCCTTCCTCTCACTTCATATAAATAGCATGCATGCATGTAGCACTCAAATTACACTTCCTCTATTCGAAGGCAATATATACAATGATGATTTGTAAGCTCGGTCTATTGTTTCGTGTCCTCATAATTGCAGCTTTGATGCATTTTGGAACCGTTATTGTCGTCGTTGGTGAACCACAAGTACCATGTATTTTTATGTTTGGTGACTCTTTTGTTGATGCTGGCAATAATAATGAACTTTTGACACTAGCAAAAGCCAATTACCCACCTTATGGGATTGACTTCCCACAAGGTGTCACCGGCAGAGCCACCAATGGTCTTACAATTGTAGATGCCATCGGTCTGTCACTCACTCACTACTCTCTTTGCTTGATAATCAAGATTGTTAGATCATATCATGTTTTAATTATTCTAGAATTAATATTAACTGTTGCGAGATTCTTATGAACAAACACTATATCAATACGGTTGACGGGAGGACAGAATGATCCTTATTCTGTGAGAAAATATATATTTTTCAAATGAGTATACTAAATATGATTTTGTTTATTTTGTTTCGTAATGATCAGCATATTAAACAAAAAATCTATTATCAAAATCCTTAAGCAAGTTACTTATATGCTATATATTGAAAACCAATGTTGTAGAAATCGTTAGTCGCTAGTCGGTCGGTGGGGTGGGGACTAGGGATTAATTGGGATTAATCGGCCAACTAATCGGCCTAATCGGATAGTCAGGCCTAGTCGGACTTAGGGGACTAACGATTAATCGGCATACTCGGGGATTTTTACAACCATGTTGAAAACATGCATATTTATTATGCCTGGTAAAATGGGCGGGTTGGGTAACGGGTCAGAATGGGTGTATATTTATTGTCATACCTAACACATTAATTTTTAAATATTTTCCCCCTCTTATTTCACTCGATATTGTGTATATTCAAGTAACATTCATGTTTTAGTAACGCATAATTTAATATTAGATTTTCTATATCCGCATTTCTTAATATTTAGATAAATAATTTAAGAACATATACTTATATTTTATCATGTTACGTTTATGTTACATATAGACGTATTACTTTGACACTTGATTTTAATATATTCTTATATTTTATTTTGGTACTATACTTGTGTACTATTTATAGGATCGGGTTGTTAAGTCTAAACAACACTTCACAAGTATTTCTTACTTAACTCTAACAGATGCGGAATTTTCTGTTAGAATGATCTCACAATTACACTCAAAATGACACAGTAATAATCTTTGAACAATAATAAGAACACAAGAATAATTCAAGCTCAAGGATATATTTCTCTCAAAGTGGAAGTATACAAGCAAGCACACTTCAAGCAACCATACATTGGGAGGTTATATAGCCGAGGCTACAACCGTATACACTTAGGAATACAAGTTGGGTATACTAGACAAGTACATAAAGTAAAGCTTATTCTAGTATGTTGAGTGTCTTAACAGGCTAAGACACTCTTTCATAATCATTACATTAATAGACATTGACTTTACAAAAGACTACTAAATACAAAAGACATTTAATGTTATTGATCTTCAAGGCTTCAGATGATCTTTTGCATTTAATGTAGCATGGGAGAGGTAAGGTGCTTTATCTGACTCATTACATGTTGTCTCTATCTTTATTCAGACCAACATGTCTTGTGTCAGTACCTTTTGTACCATAAGAGTAATCTGCTACAGTCTTTGTCAGAGGATAAACCTCGGAAGTCTTTGTCTTCAGTGCATAAGAGGATTCCTCGGAAGCAGTTGTCTTGTATAACCTTCGGCAGGAACCAGTTATCCTTCGGAAGCAATGCTGCTTCCGAAGAATCACTTCTTCCTTCCGAAGGTGTTTATTCAAAGAGGCTCCTATACTTGGACAAAACAAGAAGTTTGGTGAGCATCAGCCTTTATTAGTCTTTACAGTCTCCCCCTAGGCTGATGCTACCAAAACTTCTAAGGAATAAACCTTGGCTTCCATGTACCCTCAGTACCTGTGCCCTTTTTCTAATCAATCTTATGGCTGACCTCCCATCTGCTCCATTGTCAGGATTATTGAGAGGGAGTTTATCTAGATCAAATATATAGGGTTTTGCCAACATCGTCAGATGCAAAAGATCCACCAATTTTATTTCTCCATTGTAGTCGGTGAGGATGAATATCCTTTCTTGTGCATTGAAGCTCCAATTTACCAAGGGGATGTATGAATGCTCATGCATTAGTCTACGAATATCCCTCATGTCTTCTCTGGTTCGTGTAGTTTCGGGAGCTGCTTCAGATGTGGCTTCAAGTACTGAGAGTGCTGCATCAGGCTCAGAGTCAGTGGAGATGGTTTTTGTTGTCTTTTTCCTTCTAGCCATGCTTTTCCTTCTTATGAATCTTGGTTTGTCTTGAGCAGTGGCTTGTCTCTTCTGATCTCTGGCTTGTTGGGCTTCCCCAGTTGATCCTACTGCTGCACCTGTTGTTGCAGTAGGCTGTGACCCAATATCCTCAGCACTTGAGGGTTCTGTTCTCCTCTCATCAGCCTGTGTATGTCTCTCAGGATCAGGGTTTGGTGTTGAATGTTTCCTTGTAGTCTTCTTACCCTTTTTGAAAACTGAGGAGATTGGCATGTTATCCATACTTGGACTTGATGGAGGAGATATTGGTTCTTCTTTAGGATTTAGGGGGAACACGTTGGGGAACATTGCTTTTGTTACTTCCCCACACATTACTTCTTCTCCCTCTCTGATCCCTGCACCAGAGAGAGGAAATTCTATTGTAGCTCCTCCCCCTAAACCTAAGCCTCTCATTAGGCTTTCCTTTCTTGCCCTTATTTGTTCAATTGAAGGTAACTCACCTCTGGCAACTTTAGCTTTTATATCTCTGATATGCATGTCCATGGTTGAGTTCTTCATTGGGCCTAGCTGCCGAGCATGGAAGCCATATTCCAAGAGAAAGGCCTTGTTCTTGTCTCTGTAGGCCTTTTCTTTTTGCTTCTTTGTAAGTACACTCAGAGCCTTTGATGCAGCAACAGCTTGTTCTTGCTGCTGCACCTTGTCCAGCTCGGCAGCCATTCTAGGTAACGACCAGTTGATGACTTCATCAAAGTCATAACCTCTTTCTTCGAGCAAAGCAGAGAGTCTAGCTCCCTCTTCATCTAGAGAGGTATTTGGCCGGCCCTTTATTTTCTTTGGCCTTCTCTCCTCCTGTTCTGCTTCCTCCTCTGGGGTTAGCTTTCTTTTTCCTTTGTCATCAGCAGTTATTTTCGCCCCAGAGGAGATTTCTTCTGTATCCTCACCAACTGGTTCATCGGCATGTAGCTCCTCTGTGGAGGAAACATCCAGGATGACTGGGCCTTCGGAGGCAGCTGCAGCTTTGGAATTAACCTCAGCATTCACTGTCTCCTCCAGTTGACCAATCCCCTTAGATGATTCCTTATTAGATTCCACAAAGGGCTCAGGAGAGGAAGAGAGAGCTTCAGCAGCTTCTGTCCCAGAAGGGGACACAGATTTCATGGAAATTGGTTCTTCTTGTGTGGTGTCTTCCATGGCAACCTGAGCTGCAGTCTCAGAAGGAGACTTAGTCCCAAGAGGGGACTGAGGTTCCAAAGAGACATTTGATGTTTGCTGTTCAGTCTCTTTGGCAACCTCCCTTGTATCCTCAGAAGCAGAAGAAGAGGAAGTAGAAGAAGAATCTTGAAAATAAGTACCCAAGAAGTCATCCCATTCAGCAGTCAAAGTGACTAAGGATGGATTAACTTCCTGTGCACCCTCCTCTTCTCTTGCTTCTGATCCTGACTCTGCAGTTGGTATATTCTCCCCCTTTTTGGTAGCATCAGGGGAGGTAAGAGTGGTAGTAGCAGGATCAGGATGAAACGGATGCAGAAGAACAGGTGGACGCCTCCTGAGATCCAGAATGGTTGCTTCTTTGGTCTGAATCTCAAACCGCAGGGTAGCCACCTCAGCTTCCAACTGAGCTACCCTGGCTTGGAGGGAAGTTATTGTAGCCGTCAATTCCTGTGTGGATGTGCCCTCCTCTACCGGAGTAGAATCATGGGGCGATGGAGTCCTGAGCCGAGCTCCTGCACCTCCACCACCAGATGTGGGTTCTTGGCACCCTGGATTCCCTTCATTGAGAAGAACCTCAAAGAAGTCCTCCCCAACATAGGTTGCCGCAGGTGAGGTCCTATTGCCTGTACCACTGTCCTGTGGATCTTTATTAAGATCAACAGTAGTGGCAGCCTCACCTGCATTGACCCCTTCAGAACTACTGGGGCCAACCTCTGATTGAATAGGCTCTGGGTCAGGGAACCGAGCTTGTAACTGTGTCACCACTCTCATTAAAGTTTGGGTAGTGGGAGAGAGTGGTTCCTCCACAGCTAGAGCAGAGGTTCCTTGAGTCTGGGTGATGGTATGGGAGGGTGGCATTTCTGGATGATACGAACCTGGAGACTTGGGAGACAGTCTCTGATCTAATGAAGTTGCTTCATGAGAAGCAAACTCAATGATGGGTGCATCCCTTTGAATATTCTCAGTTATGTTTTGTGACATAAGCTGAGGGCTTTCAGGCTGGTTAAGGGCAACCACAGGTTTCAAAGGAAGAACCTGTGGATAAACAAGGGGTGTGGCTTTCACCTTAGGTATAACTGTGCCCTGAGCAGTTCTTTTAACCTTTTTCTGTTTGGGTTCAGTAGAAGGAGCCTGAACAACTGTAGAAAGTTGCACAGGGTTTCGTTTGCGTTTGTAAGTGACTTTTATGGGGTGAGGAACACAAGTGGAAGGTGTGGGTTCAGCATCTGTGGGGTTAACAGAGCTGTCACCTTCTGGAGCAGGGGACTCCATAGAGGAAAGAAGAGGAGTGAATGTCCCAGAGAACTGAGCACTCTTCTTCTTGAGTTGCACAAAAATCTTGGAAGAGACCAAGGGCATTTTGTAAGTATTCCCAGTTAGAGAAAGGGAAGCTCCCAACTCTTCATTAAAAAGGTGTTGCAAAAACCTGGGATACATACAAAACTTCTTTGGTGACGTGATGTTGTCAACCAAATTATTAAAAATAAAAGCAGAAAAATTAAACAGTTGATTAGAAACCAAGCCATGAATAGCCGAAGCTAAATCAGATGGAACTTGGTCCCAACCACCAGATTTATTTGAAAGACAATGTAAAAACACATGTATGAGGTACTTGTAATTATAGGACACTCTACCCTTCAAATAGGTTGTTGAAGGGAGAGGACCTTCGTACCCCATCGACTTAAATGTCGATGCTACCTCATCCTTAGTGAAAGAGACCCTTCCACCGGCATCATTGAATTTAAGATGCCGACAGATGGTTTCCACAGTGATAGCAATGGGATGAGCATCAATGGTGGCTTCAAGAGACCGACCATTGGGAGACGAAGAGACAGAACAAGATGCCCAGAACTGTTGGTGATGAGATTCATACACCAGGGGCTGAATGGTTAGCGCAAAGAAATACCTGCTCCTTTGAAGAAAGGAGATGATCGGTGCGAAGTCGATATCATGCTCTGCTGATAACTCCGCAGGTACATTGTGAGCAGGTTTGAAAGCATGAAGATCCATGGCAGTTTGTGATTTTAGGGCACAAATTGGGAGTTCAAAGAAAGGAAGATTTCAAAGTGAAACGGTTTGTGAGAATGCGAATGAGCGGGAGACCTTTATATACCTTCGGATTTCAGCATTTAATATATAGACACATTAAATTTGAGATCCGGATGTCAGAAAAAGGTCTTCCGAAGACAGCTGGTTTCACAATTAATTTTCTCTGACTGAGTTGCTTCCGAAGAAGTGACTTTCGGAAGCAGCTTATTAGACCAAAAGTGGAGTTTGTTAGACCAAAAGTGTTCAGAAGAGATGTGCTTCCGAAGTATAAAATTTATACTGTCGGAAGCACTGCTTCTGAAATGTTAGATAATTCATTAGGCAAAATGTTCTTCGGAAGACACTTTCTTCTGAAGAGTACCTTGAGAAGCCTATGCTTCAGAAGATAATGTATCGGAAGAGTATTACTTCAGAAGGTAATTTAGCTTCTGAAGTGTGAGATCTTCCGACTAAGGAAGAAATAATGCTTCCGAAGACTTAACCTATCTTCTGCTGAGTAGTTACTCATCGGAAGATAAGTTAAGTTTATCTTCCGAAGAATTATTTATTCCTTGTCAGTACATTTATTCAAAGTTGATCATCCCAATGGATGTTATTAAGTACCTGAATCTTCCTTCATCAAACGCCTTTGTGAAGAGATCTGCCAAATTGTTTTCTGAATCAAATTTGACCAAATGAATCAACTTCTTTTCTGCACAATCTCTGATGAAATGGTATCTGATGTCAATGTGCTTGGTCTTGGAATGCTTGACAGGATTATTGGTGATGGAGATTGCAATGGAATTGTCTATCTGAATAGGAGTATTGAACAGATCTACTCCATAATCCTTCATCTGATTCTGGATCCAGATGACTTGTGCACAGCAGCTAGAAGCAGCTATATATTCAGCCTCTGCAGTAGAAGTAGAAACACATGACTGTTTCTTGCATTGCCAAGACACAATCCTGGATCCAAGAAATTGACATCCTCCTGATGTGGATTTCTTGCTGATGTTGCAACCCCCATAATCACTGTCTGTATAAGCCATGAACTGGAAGTCTTCATTTCTAGGATACCATAATCCTAGACTTGGTGCTCTTTTGAGGTATCTAAAGATTCTTTTTACAGACAGCATATGAGAGACTTTGGGATTAGCCTGAAATCTTGCACACACACAAGTTGCAAACATGATATCTGGCCTGCTTGCTGTGAGATACATCAAAGAGCCTATCATTGCTCTGTACTGGTGCTGATCAACATCCTCCCCCTCAAGATCAGGGCTAAGTGATGTTGTTTTGGACATAGGAGTTCCCAGAGCTTTGCAATCAGAAAGCTTGAATCTTTCAAGAATGTCCTTGACATATTTTGATTGACTAATGAAAATCCCTGTAGGAGTTTGTTTCACTTGTAATCCAAGAAAGAAGGTGAGTTCTCCCATTGAACTCATCTCAAATTTGGATTTCATTAGTGATTCAAACTCCTTGCAGAGAGATTCATTAGTAGAACCAAAGATAATGTCATCAACATAGATTTGAACTAGCATGATATGTTGATTAGACTTCTTGAAAAAGAGAGTTTTATCAATTGTTTCTCTCTTGAATTTGTTTGCCAACAGAAAAGAAGATAAAGTTTCATACAATTTTCTGGGAGCTTGATGCAACCCATAAAGAGCCTTATCAAGCTTACAGACATGATCAGGAAACTTTGGATCTTCAAATCCTGGAGGTTGGCACACATATACTTCTTCATCAATTTTTCCATAAAGAAAGACACTTTTAACATCCATCTGAAACACTTTGAAATCTTTTGCAGCTGCAAATGCCAAAAATATTCTAATAGCTTCAATTCTGGCAACAGGTGCAAAGACTTCATCATAGTCAATGCCTTCCTCTTGAGTGTATCCCTGAACAACCAATCTTGCTTTGTTCTTGATGACAACACCTTTGTCATCTTTCTTGTTTCTGAACACCCATTTGGTTCCAATGGCATACTTTCCTTTAGGCAAAGGGCAAGTTTTCCAAACTCCTTGTCTTTGAAACTGAAGAAGCTCTTCTTGCATAGCTTCTACCCAACTGTTATCAGGCTCTATTTGGGATAGAAAGCAGGAAAACAAGCAAACATTTGCTTCATGCATAGAGCTTCTAGTTCTGACACCTTCTTCTACATTGCCAATGATGTTTTCAACTGGATGAGTGTTGTGAATTCGAGTCCTTGGAATCACATCCAGTTGAGAAGATTCATCCACGTTGAGTGACTCAAGGTTAGGAAGAACTACCTCAAGCTGGATTTCTGGCAGATCATGTGGATTCAAAGTTTGGACTGTTGTGGGTTGGTTTTCTCTGGGAGTAGTGGTTTCCAGAGAATTTTCCTCTGCTGAAGGACTTCCTACTTCTTCTTGATGTTGTGAATTAGAAGCAACTTCAATTGAGGGACGTGCCTGAGATGTGTTGATTGTCTCAGACTGTGACACATCATTTTGTGTTGAAGTGGATTCTGCCAAGTTTTGTCTTGAAGCTATTGGCAGTTCAACACGAAAGTCATCTTCTCTTGAGCCTTTGGAGGTGTCTGTGGTAGCTGACTGTGAAACTGGAACATACTCTTTCACCAGATTAAATGCAGATGTAAAACTATCAAGATCAAACTACCCATCAGGGCCGGTTCCAGGTTTATTGAGAGTATGTTCATTGAACTGAACATTTGCAGACTCTTCAATAACTCTGGATGCTTTGATGTATACTCTATACGCTTTAGCATTTGAAGAGTACCCAACAAAGTAGCCCTCTGCTGATTTCTCAGCAAACTTGGCTAAGTAATCTTTAGTATTCAAGATGGTGCATTGACATCCAAATGGTTTGAGAAATCCAATGAATGGCTTTCTCTTATGCCAAATTTCATAAGGAGTCATGCCATGTGACTTAACTACCAATATTCTATTTTGGACATAACAGGCAGTGTTGACTGCTTCTGCCCAAAAAGTTATTGGAAGTTTGGCATCAGACAACATGGTTCTTGCAGCCTCAATTAGTGTCCTATTCCTTCTCTCAGCGACACCATTTTGTTGTGGAGTTCTAGGAGCACTAAATTGTCTTGTGATACCTTTAGATTCACAAAAAGAATTTAAAACATGATTCTTGAATTCTGTTCCTTGATCTGACCTGATTATTTTTACATGATGGTCACTTTCATTCTCCACCCTGAGTATAAATGACTTTAGGATTTCGGCAGTTTCATCCTTGGTATTTAAGAAAAACACCCAGGTATACCGAGAGAAATCATCAGTAACCACCAAGCAGTATGATTTTCTACCAAGACTTTTAACACTTGTGGGACCAAACAAGTCCATATGTAGTAAATGAAGGACTGTGGTAATTGAATTTATCTCTTTGGCATAATGAGATGACTTGTGCTGCTTACCCTTTAAGCATGCAACACATTTATCAACACATATGAATTCTTTTGTTGGTAAACCAGTTACTAAATTATTTTTGACCAGTTTATTCATATTTTTGAGGTTTACATGACAAAGTCTTCTATGCCAAAGTGATGATTCATCAAGTGAAGCTTTTGAGACAAAGCAGCTTATATTACTAAGAGGTGCAGCTGTGCTCATATCTAGCATATACATGTTATTTCTTCTTGGAGCTCTGAGTAGAATTTGATCATTTGGTATCACAAATCCTGGTTTCAGGACAATGCATTCATGCTCAGTAAACAACATGTTATGCTTTTGATCACACACCTGTGATACACTTAGTAAATTGTAGTTAAGTTCTTTTACAAAATGTACATTCTCAAAACTTACCTTACCATTTGTGATTGTGCCTCTACCTGTTATGTAACCTCCTACTGGATCACTTCCAAAAGCAACAGACCCGCCAAAGAATGGTTCATATTTGTGCAAGAGGGTCTTGTTGCCTGTCATGTGCCTGGAGCAGCCACTGTCAACTATCCACAAGT
The DNA here is from genome assembly GCA_009363875.1 of Mikania micrantha. Lineage (NCBI taxonomy): Eukaryota > Viridiplantae > Streptophyta > Magnoliopsida > Asterales > Asteraceae > Mikania > Mikania micrantha. The sequence continues at coordinate 46,928,243 of CM018689.1, read as the reverse complement.
TGCCTTTTGATTCCTGCTGTCCCTGCACATGACCAGAAGTGAGTTAGTTTCTGATGGGAACCCAAGCCCATGTGGTCTTGGGTTTACCATTTGCATCATTGTAAGTAAATTTCTTTGACATCATCCTAGGTGGGACAGATGATGTGGCTGCTTCTGATGTGGGTGATGGCTTATCAGTTGATTCCTTCTTCATCCATGCTTGTTTTGTCTTTTGAGTTGTCGGAAGACTTTGTTTCTTTTGATAGTCATCGGAAGCTACTTTTCCTTTTCTATCGGAAGCTTCCCTTTTCTTTGCTTTCGATGCTCTTCTTCCGAAGAAAGATGATTTCTTTTGTTTGTTGAAAGCATTCCTTTGATGAGCTTCCGAGGTTCCTTTTCTTTCGGAAGCTTCCTTTTTCTTTGCTTCAAAAGCATTCTTTTCGGAAGCCCTTTTGTTTTGTTTCTTCCTGTTATTGGATGTACTTGCTTCCGATACCTTCTTGACTGGATTTCTTCTCTGTTCTTCCGAGGAAGTAGATGACTTACTCCAACTATTCTTTCTTCCTCTTCCCTGTGATTTTGAGGAAATTCTGTTTCTTGGATTATAGAAGCAATCAGCAGCAAAATGATTCTTTTCACCGCACATCAGACATATAATTTGACTGTTTGGAGAGTTTGGCTTCTTATTCCCTTTAACGAAGTCTGAGCTTTGATCCTCAGAGAGTGATGATTTGGATGTTCCAACATACTTGTTAGTCTTAGACTTTGCCTGTTTCCCTGGAGAATTGATCTTTCTCTCCATTGATCTACCTCTTTTTGACTTGTCAGACGGGCAAGTCACATACTCATCTGAGGAGATATTTTCTGTGGTCTTAGCTTTGATGAAAACTGTTGAATGTTTCTTAGTTTTCTTATTTTGTTTCTTAATTTTCAAAGCTTGTTTTTCTTTTACTGGTTTAATAGAAATATCATCCTCATCTGAGCATGTTGAGGTACTTGGATTAGAAAGATTATCCGTTTGAACCACCTTGTGTATATCCAATACCTCATTATACACAAGATCAACTAGTGGTTTACACCTAACATCTGCTATGGAAGTATAAGCAGATGGAGGTTCTACTTTGTTATATCCCAAACCAGCCATATGTTTATTTACCAATTCAGTTGTGCTGCTCATCCTGAAAAGTTTTTCATATTTTTCACCTTGGCTTAGAAATTTGTCTCTGTAAGACTCAGCCAATACAAGTTCAGTCTTGGCAGTGGTTAGTCTTTCTAAAAGATTTTTAATCTGACACTGTTTATTAGTGTCTTCATGTTTTAAACTTGAAATAGTTTTCTCCATTTCATCAACCTTTTCTTTGTAATTTCTTTCAACCTCAAAGAAATTTGCCTTGACAACTTGTAAAGACTCAAGCTCATTACAGAGTTGAGAATTTATCTTTTTATAAATAGTTAATGTTTCTGAGCATTCAGGTGAGCACATTTTATTATTTACCTTGTTTGAGGAAGATGAGTCATCTGCCATCAAAGCACTGTTGGAAATGGAGGTATCCTCAGCTTGAAAGCTCCAATCTGCAAAGTCTTGTTCTGCAATGTTTGCATTGTTTGTTGAGTTTGATGATCTTTGCAGTGGTTGCCCAGATGTTGTTGGCTGAATTCCTGTGGACTTGCATTCTCTAGCAAAATGTCCTAACTGTTGGCAATTAAAGCATTTAAGCTTGGACTTGTCTAGACCAAACCCAGTTTTCATATTGTGCTTCTTAAACTATCTTCCAGTTCTCTGATAGAACTTCTTTGCTCGATAGGAGATCATGGCCATCTGATAATTGATGTCCATTTCCTCTAAATCATCTGCAGGAATGCCATCTAAGTCTTCTTGACACAGATGGAAGTAGTTGGTTTCTTCAGCCATAAAAGCTCCTTGACCAGAGGTTAGTAGTGGAATTGGATTAGTGAGAGGATTTGTGTATGTGTTTGATGAAGTTGAGGTTTCAGTGTAAGTGACAGCAGGTGTGAAGGTAGGATGATTGATGGATTGATGATTCTGGTATGGAGGATTGTTGATGGGTGCATGAAGAGCAGCTGAACCTGATGGTGAATGGAAGACTTTAGATTCTTGGGCATCCAGTTCCATCTGATAGGCACTGAGAATACCGAACAACTCTCCCAGAGTTAGAGTCTTCAGATTTTCTGTTCTTCTGATTGTTACCGAGTAAATGTTCCATGCCTTTGGAAGAGATCTCATAAATTTTCTGAGCACGTCTTGATTATCCAGAGTTACACCTGCAGATGCCAAATCATTCACAAGTTGGACATACCTTAGGTACTGTGAAGACATATTTTCATTGTTTTGTTGACAAAAGTTTTCAAACTTTTGTTTCAGCATATCTTTCTTGTTCTCTTTGACATCATCTGAACCTTCATACATCTGCTTCAAGGAGTTCCACAGTTCTTGAGCAGACTTGCATTTCTTGAATGCATGTATAATAGAATTAGGTATTGACATCTGAATGAGCCAGAGAGCTTTAGAGTCAACTTCCATCTTCTTGTAATCTTCGTCTGAATACATAGATGGATCTTTTGGTACTGCAGGTCCTCCAGCTCCAGCCGTAGCAATTGTGGGAACATAAGGACCGTCAAGAACAGATTTCCAAAGCTTAAAGTCTTGATTCCTGATGAATCCTTCCATTCTGACTTTCCAGGTGTCAAAATCTTCAGGTGTGAACATCGGTGGCTTGTTGAGAGTGCCATTTTCTGTATCATGTTTGTTTAGAGCAGCCATCTTAGACAGACACAGAAAATATGAGTGTTAAGACTATGAGATTTTATAAGAAATAGAACTGGTAACTTGATGATAATTAGTCAGTCAAGTTCAAGAGCCAAGCTCTGATACCACTTATAGGATCGGGTTGTTAAGTCTAAACAACACTTCACAAGTATTTCTTACTTAACTCTAACAGATGCGGAATGTTCTGTTAGAATGATCTCACAATTACACTCAAAATGACACAGTAATAATCTTTGAACAATAATAAGAACACAAGAATAATTCAAGCTCAAGGATATATTTCTCTCAAAGTGGAAGTATACAAGCAAGCACACTTCAAGCAACCATACATTGGGAGGTTATATAGCCGAGGCTACAACCGTATACACTTAGGAATACAAGTTGGGTATACTAGACAAGTACATAAAGTAAAGCTTATTCTAGTATGTTGAGTGTCTTAACAGGCTAAGACACTCTTTCATAATCATTACATTAATAGACATTGACTTTACAAAAGACTACTAAATACAAAAGACATTTAATGTTATTGATCTTCAAGGCTTCAGATGATCTTTTGCATTTAATGTAGCATGGGAGAGGTAAGGTGCTTTATCTGACTCATTACATGTTGTCTCTATCTTTATTCAGACCAACATGTCTTGTGTCAGTACCTTTTGTACCATAAGAGTAATCTGCTACAGTCTTTGTCAGAGGATAAACCTCGGAAGTCTTTGTCTTCAGTGCATAAGAGGATTCCTCGGAAGCAGTTGTCTTGTATAACCTTCGGCAGGAACCAGTTATCCTTCGGAAGCAATGCTGCTTCCGAAGAATCACTTCTTCCTTCCGAAGGTGTTTATTCAAAGAGGCTCCTATACTTGGACAAAACAAGAAGTTTGGTGAGCATCAGCCTTTATTAGTCTTTACACTATTGTACCTTTTAATTAATTTATAGTAAATGTGATAAATAATTTTATAATTTTTAATGCAAAACATTATATTAATTTTACTATTGTACTCTTTTGATTTTTTTTAATGTAACTTTCTATAATACTTTATTATTTTGTTTTATTTTTTAGGTATTTATTTTGTTTGAATTTTATGTTTTATATAATGCAAAATGAAACGTAACGTATCCGAAATTTGAACAATCATATATGCTCCAAATTTACCTTGTTACAGTGATGTTACACAATACATTTTGGTTACAGTCATTTGCGACTTTCATTTTTTGGGTTATTTTGTTTCAAAATATACGTGTTACATTGATTTTACATGATATATATATATATATATGCACTTAATTCATGTGTGAAATCGGTCCTAAAAATTGAACATTTTTTACCTTATTATAGTCATTTTACACAATACAATTCAGGGTTTAGGTCACGTTAAAGCTAAAATCGCTTGAAAATCCGGTTTCTAACTTGTGTACATATTTGTAACAAAAGTGTTACATGTATGTAAAAGAAAATATTTCTGAAACATTCAAAATTACATATATGTAACTTTTATATAATATTTATGTAACAGTTGGTTACGTAAATAAAATTAATAAAATGGAACCATGCTGCATATATGTTACATACATTTACAACGAATGTTAAATAAATGTAACAAAATTAAAGTAATTTCAAATTTATTTAAGAACACATGCAAACATAAATTAGCATAATTAATAATGTAACTTCGATGTAACATAATACAAATAAACAATACGTAACTGAAATAATTATGAATTACGTAACTTCGATGTAACTTCGAGATTCCATTTTTATGAACAAAGAAATGTATTAAAAGAGATGAGTAGGTACAAATAAAATATATAAAAATAGAAAAATACATATAAAATGAAAAAAAGGTACACATGTAACATTACATTTCTACCCTTCTTGTATTATCTTGTACTTTTATCAGATTTTTTAATCTAAAACAATCTAATCAACTTTTTCAAATTTAATCTCATCCTGTAGGATCGGGTTGTTAAGTCTAAACAACACTTCACAAGTATTTCTTACTTAATTCTAACAGATGCGGAATGTTCTGTTAGAATGATCTCACAATTACACTCAAAATGACACAGTAATAATCTTTGAACAATAATAAGAACACAAGGATAATTCAAGCACAAGGATATATTTCTCTCAAAGTGGAAGTATACAAGCAAGCACACTTCAAGCAACCATACATTGGGAGGTTATATAGCCGAGGCTACAACCGTATACACTTAGGAATACAAGTTGGGTATACTAGACAAGTACATAAAGTAAAGCTTATTCTAGTATGTTGAGTGTCTTAACAGGCTAAGACACTCTTTCATAATCATTACATTAATAGACATTGACTTTACAAAAGACTACTAAATACAAAAGACATTTAATGTTATTGATCTTCAAGGCTTCAGATGATCTTTTGCATATAATGTAGCATGGGAGAGGTAAGGTGCTTTATCTGACTCATTACATGTTGTCTCTATCTTTATTCAGACCAACATGTCTTGTGTCAGTACCTTTTGTACCATAAGAGTAATCTGCTACAGTCTTTGTCAGAGGATAAACCTCGGAAGTCTTTGTCTTCAGTGCATAAGAGGATTCCTCGGAAGCAGTTGTCTTGTATAACCTTCGGCAGGAACCAGTTATCCTTCGGAAGCAATGCTGCTTCTGAAGAATCACTTCTTCCTTCCGAAGGTGTTTATTCAAAGAGGCTCCTATACTTAAAACAAGAAGTTTGGTGAGCATCAGCCTTTATTAGTTTTTACAGTCTCCCCCTAGGCTGATGCTACCAAAACTTCTAAGGAATAAACCTTGGCTTCCATGTACCCCTCAGTACCTGTGCCCTTTTTCTAATCAATCTGATGGCTGACCTCCCATCTGCTCCATTGTCAGGATTATTGAGAGGGAGCTTATCTAGATCAAATATATAGGGTTTTGCCAACATCGTCAGATGCAAAAGATCCACCAGTTTTATTTCTCCATTGTAGTCGGTGAGGATGAATATCCTTTCTTGTGCATTGAAGCTCCAATTTACCAAGGGGATGTATGAATGCTCATGCATTAGTCTACGAATATCCCTCATGTCTTCTCTGGTTCGTGTAGTTTCAGGAGCTGCTTCAGATGTGGCTTCAAGTACTGAGAGTGCTGCATCAGGCTCAGAGTCGAAGGGGATAGTTTTTGTTTTCTTTTTCCTTCTAGCCATGCTCTTTCTTCTTATGAATCTTGGTCTGTTTTGAGCCATGGCTTCACTCCTCTGTTCTCTGGCCTGTTGATCCTCCACATTGGATCCCACTGCATCTTCTGTTCTTGCAGTGGGTTCTGGGCCTGCAGCCTCAGTTCTTGGAGGACTTGAACTCCTCTCATCTGCCATAGATTGTTTCTCAGGATCAGGGACTTTTGTCTTCATAGATGGGCTTGATGGAGGAGTTATTTGTTCTTCTTTAGGATTTAGGGGGAACATGTTGGGCATTTCTATTCTAGCTCCTCCCCCTCAACCTAAGCCTCTCATTAGGCTTGCCTTTTGAGCCCTTATCTGTTCAATTGGAAGTAACTCACCTCTGGCAATTTTAGCCTTGATATCTCGGATGTGCATATCCATGGTCGAGTTCTTCATAGGGCCTAGCTGCCGAGCATGGAAGCCATATTCCAGGAGAAAGGCCTTTGACTTGTCTCTGTAGGCCTTCTCCTTTTGCTTCTTGGAAAGGACAGTTTGAGTCTTGGTGGCAGCAGCATCCTGTTCTTGCTGCTGCACCTTGTCCAACTCGGCAGCCATTTGAGGTACCGACCAGAGCCATACTTCATCGAAGTCATAGCCTTTCTCTTCGAGCAAGGCAGAAAGTCTCACTCGTTCTTCATCTTGAGAGGTATTTGGTCGGCCCTTTGTTTTCTTTGGTCTCCTCTCCTCCTGTTCTGCTTCCTCCTCTGGGGTTAGCTTTCTTTTTCCTTTGTCATCAGCAGTTATTTTTGCCCCAGAGGAGAAGTCTCCTGTTGCCTCACCAGCTGGTTCATTGGCATCTAGCACCTCTGTGGAGGAATCAATAAGAATGACTGGGCCTTTGGAAGCAGTTGCAGCTTCGGAGTTAACCTCAGCATTCACTGTTTCCTCCAGTTGACCAATCCCCTTAGATGATTCCTTATTAGTCTCCACAAAGGGCTCAGGAGAGGAAGAGAGAGCTTCAGCAGCTTCTGTCCCAGAAGGGGACACAGATTTCATGGAAATTGGTTCTTCTTGTGTGGTATCTTCCATGGCAACCTGAGCTGCAGTCTCAGAAGGAGACTTAGTCCCAAGAGGGGACTGAGGTTCCAAAGAGACATTTGATGTTTGCTGTTCAGTCTCTTTGGCAACCTCCCTTGTATCCTCAGAAGCAGAAGAAGAGGAAGTAGAAGAAGAATCTTGAAAATAAGTACCCAAGAAGTCATCCCATTCAGCAGTCAAAGTGACTAAGGATGGATTAACTTCCTGTGCACCCTCCTCTTCTCTTGCTTCTGATCCTGACTCTGCAGTTGGTATATTCTCCCCCTTTTTGGTAGCATCAGGGGAGGTAAGAGTGGTAGTAGCAGGATCAGGATGAAACGGATGCAGAAGAACAGGTGGACGCCTCCTGAGATCCAGAATGGTTGCTTCTTTGGTCTGAATCTCAAACCACAGGGTAGCCACCTCAGCTTCCAACTGAGCTACCCTGGCTTGGAGGGAAGTTATTGTAGCCGTCAATTCCTGTGTGGATATGCCCTCCTCTACCGGAGTAGAATCATGGGGCGATGGAGTCCTGAGCCGAGCTCCTGCACCTCCACCACCAGATGTGGGTTCTTGGCACCCTGGATTCCCTTCATTGAGAAGAACCTCAAAGAAGTCCTCCCCAACATAGGTTGCCGCAGGTGAGGTCCTATTGCCTGTACCACTGTCCTGTGGATCTTTATTAAGATCAACAGTAGTGGCAGCCTCACCTGCATTGACCCCTTCAGAACTACTGGGGCCAACCTCTGATTGAATAGGCTCTGGGTCAGGGAACCGAGCTTGTAACTGTGTCACCACTCTCATTAAAGTTTGGGTAGTGGGAGAGAGTGGTTCCTCCACAGCTAGAGCAGAGGTTCCTTGAGCCTGGGTGATGGTATGGGAGGGGGGCATTTCTGGATGATACGAACCTGGAGACTTGGGAGACAGTCTCTGATCTAATGAAGTTGCTTCATGAGAAGCAAACTCAATGATGGGTGCATCCCTTTGAATATTCTCAGTTATGTTTTGTGACATAAGCTGAGGGCTTTCAGGCTGGTTAAGGGCAACCACAGGTTTCAAAGGAAGAACCTGTGGATAAACAAGGGGTGTGGCTTTCACCTTAGGTAGAACTGTGCCCTGAGCAGTTCTTTTAACCTTTTTCTGTTTGAGTTCAGGAGAAGGAGCCTGAACAACTGTAGAAAGTTGCACAGGGTTTCTTTTGCGTTTGTAAGTGACTTTTATGGGGTGAGGAACACAAGTGGAAGGTGTGGGTTCAGCATCTGTGGGGTTAACAGAGCTGTCACCTTCTGGAGCAGGGGACTCCATAGAGGAAAGAAGAGGAGTGAATGTCCCAGAGAACTGAGCACTCTTCTTCTTGAGTTGCACAAAAATCTTGGAAGAGACCAAGGGCATTTTGTAAGTATTCCCAGTTAGAGAAAGGGAAGCTCCCAACTCTTCATTAAAAAGGTGTTGCAAAAACCTGGGATACATACAAAACTTCTTTGGTGACGTGATGTTGTCAACCAAATTATTAAAAATAAAAGCAGAAAAATTAAACAGTTGATTAGAAACCAAGCCATGAATAGCCGAAGCTAAATCAGATGGAACTTGGTCCCAACCACCAGATTTATTTGAAAGACAATGTAAAAACACATGTATGAGGTACTTGTAATTATAGGACACTCGACCCTTCAAATAGGTTGTTGAAGGGAGAGGACCTTCGTACCCCATTGACTGAAATGTCAATGCTACCTCATCCTTTGTGAATGAAACCTTTCCACCGGCATCATTCAGTTTAAGATGCCGACAGATGGTCTCCACAGAAATAGCGATAGGATGAGCATCAATGGTGGCTACCAGAGACCGACCATTGGAAGACGAGGAAACAGAACAAGATGCCCAGAACTGTTGGTGATGAGATTCATACACCAGGGGCTGAATGGTTAGCGCAAAGAAATACCTGCTCCTTTGAAGAAAGGAGATGATCGGTGCGAAGTCGATATCATGCTCTGCTGATAACTCCGCAGGTACATTGTGAGCAGGTTTGAAAGCAAGAAGATCCATGGCAGTTTGTGATTTTAGGGCACAAATTGGGAGTTCAAAGAAAGGAAGATTTCAAAGTGAAACGGTTTGTGAGAATGCGAATGAGCGGGAGACCTTTATATACCTTCGGATTTCAGCATTTAATATATAGACACATTAAATTTGAGATCCGGATGTCAGAAAAAGGTCTTCCGATGACAGCTGGTTTCACAATTAATTTTCTCTGACTGAGTTGCTTCCGAAGAAGTAACTTTCGGAAGCAGCTTATTAGACCAAAAGTGGAGTTTATTAGACCAAAAGTGTTCAGAAGAAATGTGCTTCCGAAATGTTAGATAATTCATTAGGCAAAATGTTCTTCGGAAGACACTTTCTTCTGAAGAGTACCTTGAGAAGCCTATGCTTCCGAAGATAATGTATCGGAAGAGTATTACTTCAGAAGGTAATTTAGCTTCTGAAGTGTGAGATCTTCCGAGTAAGGAAGAAATAATGCTTCCGAAGACTTAACCTATCTTCTGCTGAGTAGTTACTCATCGGAAGATAAGTTAAGTTTATCTTCCGAAGAATTATTTATTCCTTGTCAGTACATTTATTCAAAGTTGATCATCCCAATGGATGTTATTAAGTACCTGAATCTTCCTTCATCAAACGCCTTTGTGAAGAGATCTGCCAAATTGTTTTCTGAATCAACTTTGACCAAATGAATCAACTTCTTTTCTGCACAATCTCTGATGAAATGGTATCTGATGTCAATGTGCTTGGTCTTGGAATGCTTGACAGGATTATTGGTGATGGAGATTGCACTGGAATTGTCTATCTGAATAGGAGTATTGAACAGATCTACTCCATAATCCTTCATCTGATTCTGGATCCAGATGACTTGTGCACAGCAGCTAGAAGCAGCTATATATTCAGCCTCTGCAGTAGAAGTAGAAACACATGACTGTTTCTTGCATTGCCAAGACACAATCCTGGATCCAAGAAATTGACATCCTCCTGATGTGGATTTCTTGCTGATGTTGCAACCCCCATAATCACTGTCTGTATAAGCCATGAACTGGAAGTCTTCATTTCTAGGATACCATAATCCTAGACTTGGTGCTCCTTTGAGGTATCTAAAGATTCTTTTTACAGCCAGCATATGAGAGACTTTGGGATTAGCCTGAAATCTTGCACACACACAAGTTGCAAACATGATATCTGGCCTGCTTGCTGTGAGATACATCAAAGAGCCTATCATTGCTCTGTACTGGTGCTGATCAACATCCTCCCCCTCAAGATCAGGGCTAAGTGATGTTGTTTTGGACATAGGAGTTCCCAGAGCTTTGCAATCAGAAAGCTTGAATCTTTCAAGAATGTCCTTGACATATTTTGATTGACTAATGAAAATCCCTGTAGGAGTTTGTTTCACTTGTAATCCAAGAAAGAAGGTAAGTTCTCCCATTGAACTCATCTCAAATTTGGATTTCATTAGTGATTCAAACTCCTTGCAGAGAGATTCATTAGTAAAACCAAAGATAATGTCATCAACATAGATTTGAACTAGCATGATATGTTGATTAGACTTCTTGAAAAAGAGAGTTTTATCAATTGTTCCTCTCTTGAATTTGTTTGCCAACAGAAAAGAAGATAAAGTTTCATACCATTTTCTGGGAGCTTGATGCAACCCATAAAGAGCCTTATCAAGCTTACAGACATGATCAGGAAACTTTGGATCTTCAAATCCTGGAGGTTGGCACACATATACTTCTTCATCAATTTTTCCATAAAGAAAGGCACTTTTAACATCCATCTGAAACACTTTGAAATCTTTTGCAGCTGCAAATGCCAAAAATATTCTAATAGCTTCAATTCTGGCAACAGGTGCAAAGACTTCATCATAGTCAATGCCTTCCTCTTGAGTGTATCCCTGAACAACCAATCTTGCTTTGTTCTTGACGACAACACCTTTGTCATCTTTCTTGTTTCTGAACACCCATTTGGTTCCAATGGCATACTTTCCTTTAGGCAAAGGGCAAGTTTTCCAAACTCCTTGTCTTTGAAACTGAAGAAGCTCCTCTTGCATAGCTTCTACCCAACTGTTATCTTTTAAAGCCTCTGCAACCTTCTTAGGTTCTATTTGGGATAGAAAGCATGAGAACAAGCAAACATTTGCTTCATGCATAGAGCTTCTAGTTCTGACACCTTCTTCTACATTGCCAATGATGTTTTCAACTGGATGAGTGTTGTGAATTCGAGTCCTTGGAATCACATCCAGTTGAGAAGATTCATCCACGTTGATTGACTCAAGGTTAGGAAGAACCACCTCAAGCTGGATTTCTGGCAGATCATGTGGATTCAAAGTTTGGACTGTTGTGGGTTGGTTTTCTCTGGCAGATCATGTGGATTCAGTTCAACACGAAAGTCATCTTCTCTTGAGCCTTTGGAGGTGTCTGTGGTAGCTGACTGTGAAACTGGAACATACTCTTTCACCAGATTAAATGCAGATGTAAAACTATCAAGATCAAACAACCAATCAGGGCCGGTTCCAGGTTTATTGAGAGTATGTTCATTGAACTGAACATTTGCAGACTCTTCAATAACTCTGGATGCTTTGATGTATACTCTATATGCTTTAGCATTTGAAGAGTACCCAACAAAGTAGCCCTCTGCTGATTTCTCAGCAAACTTGGCTAAGTAATCTTTAGTATTCAAGATGGTGCATTGACATCCAAATGGTTTGAGAAATCCAATGAATGGCTTTCTCTTATGCCAAATTTCATAAGGAGTCATGCCATGTGACTTAACTACCAATATTCTATTTTGGACATAACAGGCAGTGTTGACTGCTTCTGCCCAAAAAGTTATTGGAAGTTTGGCATCAGACAACATGGTTCTTGCAGCCTCAATTAGTGTCCTATTCCTTCTCTCAGCGACACCATTTTGTTGTGGAGTTCTAGGAGCACTAAATTGTCTTGTGATACCTTTAGATTCACAAAAAGAATTTAAAACATGATTCTTGAATTCTGTTCCTTGATCTGACCTGATTATTTTTACACGATGGTCACTTTCATTCTCCACCCTGAGTATAAATGACTTTAGGATTTCGGCAGTTTCATCCTTGGTATTTAAGAAAAACACCCAGGTATACCGAGAGAAATCATCAGTAACCACCAAGCAGTATGATTTTCTACCAAGACTTTTAACACTTGTGGGACCAAACAAGTCCATATGTAGTAAATGAAGGACTGTGGTAATTGAATTTATCTCTTTGGCATAATGAGATGACTTGTGCTGCTTACCCTTTAAGCATGCAACACATTTATCAACACATATGAATTCTTTTGTTGGTAAACCTGTTACTAAATTATTTTTGACCAGTTTATTCATATTTTTGAGGTTTACATGACAAAGTCTTCTATGCCAGAGTGATGATTCATCAAGTGAAGCTTTTGAGACAAAGCAGCTTATATTACTAAGAGGTGCAGCTGTGCTCATATCTAGCATATACATGTTATTTCTTCTTGGAGCTCTGAGTAGAATTTGATCATTTGGTATCACAAATCCTAGTTTCAGGACAATGCATTCATGCTCAGTAAACAACATGTTATGCTTTTGATCACACACCTGTGATACACTTAGTAAATTGTAGTTAAGTTCTTTTACAAAATGTACATTCTCAAAGCTTACCTTACCATTTGTGATTGTGCCTCTACCTGTTATGTAACCTCCTACTGGATCACTTCCAAAAGCAACAGACCCTCCAAAGAATGGTTCATATTTGTGCAAGTGGGTCTTGTTGCCTGTCATGTGCCTGGAGCAGCCACTGTCAACTATCCACAAGTTGCCTTTTGATTCCTGCTGTCCCTGCACATGACCAGAAGTGAGTTAGTTTCTGATGGGAACCCAAGCCCATGTGGTCTTGGGTTTACCATTTGCATCATTGTAAGTAAATTTCTTTGACATCATCCTAGGTGGGACAGATGATGTGGCTGCTTCTGATGTGGGTGATGGCTTATCAGTTGATTCCTTCTTCTTCCATGCTTGTTTAGTATTTTGAGTTGTCGGAAGACTTTGTTTCTTTTGATAGTCATCGGAAGCTACTTTTCCTTTTCTATCGGAAGCTTCCCTTTTCTTTGCTTCCGATGCTCTTCTTCCGAAGAAAGATGATTTCTTTTGTTTGTTGAAAGCATTCCTTTGATGAGCTTCCGAGGTTCCTTTTCTTTCGGAAGCTTCCTTTTTCTTTGCTTCAAAAGCATTCTTTTCGGAAGCCCTTTTGTTTTGTTTCTTCCTGTTATTGGATGTACTTGCTTCCGATACCTTCTTGACTGGATTTCTTCTCTGTTCTTCCGAGGAAGTAGATGACTTACTCCAACTATTCTTTCTTCCTCTTCCCTGTGATTTTGAGGAAATTCTGCTTCTTGGATTATAGAAGCAATCAGCAGCAAAATGATTCTTTTCACCGCACATCAGACATATAATTTGACTGTTTGGAGAGTTTGGCTTCTTATTCCCTTTAACGAAGTCTGAGCTTTGATCCTCAGAGAGTGATGATTTGGATGTTCCAACATACTTGTTAGTCTTAGACTTTGCCTGTTTCCTTGGAGAATTGATCTTTCTCTCCATTGATCTACCTCTTTTTGACTTGTCAGACGGGCAAGTCACATACTCATCTGAGGAGATATTTTCTGTGGTCTTAGCTTTGATGAAAACTGTTGAATGTTTCTTAGTTTTCTTATTTTGTTTCTTAATTTTCAAAGCTTGTTTTTCTTTTACTGGTTTAATAGAAATATCATCCTCATCTGAGCATGTTGAGGTACTTGGATTAGAAAGATTATCCGTTTGAACCACCTTGTGTATATCCAATACCTCATTATACACAAGATCAACTAGTGGTTTACACCTAACATCTGCTATGGAAGTATAAGCAGATGGAGGTTCTACTTTGTTATATCCCAAACCAGCCATATGTTTATTTACCAATTCAGTTGTGCTGCTCATCCTGAAAAGTTTTTCATATTTTTCACCTTGGCTTAGAAATTTGTCTCTGTAAGACTCAGCCAATACAAGTTCAGTCTTGGCAGTGGTTAGTCTTTCTAAAAGATTTTTAATCTGACACTGTTTATTAGTGTCTTCATGTTTTAAACTTGAAATAGTTTTCTCCATTTCATCAACCTTTTCTTTGTAATTTCTTTCAACCTCAAAGAAATTTGCCTTGACAACTTGTAAAGACTCAAGCTCATTACAGAGTTGAGAATTTATCTTTTTATAAATAGTTAATGTTTCTGAGCATTCAGGTGAGCACATTTTATTATTTACCTTGTTTGAGGAAGATGAGTCATCTGCCATCAAAGCACTGTTGGAAATGGAGGTATCCTCAGCTTGAAAGCTCCAATCTGCAAAGTCTTGTTCTGCAATGTTTGCATTGTTTGTTGAGTTTGATGATCTTTGCAGTGGTTGCCCAGATGTTGTTGGCTGAATTCCTGTGGACTTGCATTCTCTAGCAAAATGTCCTAACTGTTGGCAATTAAAGCATTTAAGCTTGGACTTGTCTAGACCAAACCCAGTTTTCATATTGTGCTTCTTAAACTATCTTCCAGTTCTCTGATAGAACTTCTTTGCTCGATAGGAGATCATGGCCATCTGATAATTGATGTCCATTTCCTCTAAATCATCTGCAGGAATGCCATCTAAGTCTTCTTGACACAGATGGAAGTAGTTGGTTTCTTCAGCCATAAAAGCTCCTTGACCAGAGGCTAGTAGTGGAATTGGATTAGTGAGAGGATTTGTGTATGTGTTTGATGAAGTTGAGGTTTCAGTGTAAGTGACAGCAGGTGTGAAGGTAGGATGATTGACGGATTGATGATTCTGGTATGGAGGATTGTTGATGGGTGCATGGAGAGCAGCTGAACCTGATGGTGAATGGAAGACTTTAGATTCTTGGGCATCCAGTTCCATCTGATAGGCACTGAGAATACCGAACAACTCTCCCAGAGTTAGAGTCTTCAGATTTTCTGTTCTTCTGATTGTTACCGAGTAAATGTTCCATGCCTTTGGAAGAGATCTCAGAAATTTTCTGAGCACGTCTTGATTATCCAGAGTTACACCTGCAGATGCCAAATCATTCACAAGTTGGACATACCTTAGGTATTGTGAAGACATATTTTCATTGTTTTGTTGACAAAAGTTTTCAAACTTTTGTTTCAGCATATCTTTCTTGTTCTCTTTGACATCATCTGAACCTTCATACATCTGCTTCAAGGAGTTCCACAGTTCTTGAGCAGATTTGCATTTCTTGAATGCATGTATAATAGAGTTAGGTATTGACATCTGAATGAGCCAGAGAGCTTTAGAGTCAACTTCCATCTTCTTGTAATCTTCGTCTGAATACATAGATGGATCTTTTGGTACTGCAGGTCCTCCAGCTCCAGCCGCAGCAATTGTGGGAACGTAAGGACCTTCTAGAACAGATTTCCAAAGCTTGAAGTCTTGATTCCTGATGAATCCTTCCATTCTGACTTTCCAGGTGTCAAAATCTTCAGGTGTGAACATTGGTGGCTTGTTGAGAGTGCCATTTTCTGTATCATGTTTGTTTAGAGCGGCCATCTTAGACAGACACAGAAAATATGAGTGTTAAGACGATGAGATTTTGTAAGAAATAGAACTGGTAACTTGATGATAATTAGTCAGTCAAGTTCAAGAGCCAAAGCTCTGATACCACTTGTAGGATCGGGTTGTTAAGTCTAAACAACACTTCACAAGTATTTCTTACTTAATTCTAACAGATGCGGAATGTTAGTTAGAATGATCTCACAATTACACTCAAAATGACACAGTAATAATCTTTGAACAATAATAAGAACACAAGAATAATTCAAGCACAAGGATATATTTCTCTCAAAGTGGAAGTATACAAGCAAGCACACTTCAAGCAACCATACATTGGGAGGTTATATAGCCGAGGCTACAACCGTATACACTTAGGAATACAAGTTGGGTATACTAGACAAGTACATAAAGTAAAGCTTATTCTAGTATGTTGAGTGTCTTAACACGCTAAGACACTCTTTCATAATCATTACATTAATAGACATTGACTTTACAAAAGACTACTAAATACAAAAGACATTTAATGTTATTGATCTTCAAGGCTTCAGATGATCTTTTGCATTTAATGTAGCATGGGAGAGGTAAGGTGCTTTATCTGACTCATTACATGTTGTCTCTATCTTTATTCAGACCAACATGTCTTGTGTCAGTACCTTTTGTACCATAAGAGTAATCTGCTACAGTCTTTGTCAGAGGATAAACCTCGGAAGTCTTTGTCTTCAGTGCATAAGAGGATTCCTCGGAAGCAGTTGTCTTGTATAACCTTCGGCAGGAACCAGTTATCCTTCGGAAGCAATGCTGCTTCCGAAGAATCACTTCTTCCTTCCGAAGGTGTTTATTCAAAGAGGCTCCTATACTTAAAACAAGAAGTTTGGTGAGCATCAGCCTTTATTAGTTTTTACACATCCATCCAAGAATTTGATCAATGGTTAGAATATGGTTTCCAAAGTTTCTTTAACTCAACCAAGTTTTCAAAATAACCCTTCCATATATATATATATATATATATATATATAGTGAGATCAAGAAAACTTGTTGCTTAATATTTCAGCTCAGCTTCTTGGTTTTCCTAATTTCATTCCACCGTATGCTACCGCAACTAGCGCACAGATCGCCAGTGGTGTAAACTACGGTAGTGCTGGTTCTGGCATTCAAGACCAAACAGGAAGTAATCAGGTATGCATCACTTCCGATCAATTGAAACTCACATTAAATTGTTTTTAGGTTACAATTGTATGTGTTTGTGACTGTCCGGCCATAAGAATGTTCAAATAAAAATTAAGTAGTTTTTTGCTGAGATAGATGGAACGGATTTTGAAATGTTAATTTAACCAATAAAGGTTTAGGATCAAGTAGTCATCGAGTTGTATTTTGAAACTTATGTGAATTACAACTAGAGAAGCAAAAAATGAATCACAAAAATCTTTTGAAGTTTTTTGTACCTAAATCAGGTTTTCCTATTGTTTTAATAATTGATTAACTTTTAAACGCTTAATTATTTTTTTAAAAAAAACATTTTAATTTGAGTATAGCATTGATATATATTTTTTTTCACATGGTCTGTGATTTTATACTTGACCCGTGATTATTTAATTGGTTCTTGATTATGTGTGTTATATAATGGTCCTTGATTTTATATAATGTGCTTGGTCCGATATTATCAAGCTGGTCTTTGATTATACGTGTTAAATGACGGTCCATAATTTTATATAACACGGTACATGATTTTAAATGAACGATTATACCCTTCCATGTCACACGTTCTAGTGACTTCCTTCACCTCTCATGGTTTTTCTTCTTTTACATTAATTTCCCCACATACATACATACATATTAATTTATCTACGTTGTTAAGACTATAGTTTAACTAACGTTTATTCTATTTCGTCTTGTTTTATTTTTATTCTAGGGTATGGTAATCAGCTTGAGAAATCAAATACTTAGACACGCAGAAATACTTGTACGGCTTGCACTCTTGAAACGAAACATAAGATTTACAAAGCAATACATAAAAAAGTGTATTTACGTAGTAGACAGTGGAACCAACGATTACTTTGCCTACTTCAGGAACGGCGTTAACAGCACATACACCCCTGATCAATATGCAGCATACCTCATTAAGCAGTACTCTGATCGGCTAAAGGTATTCGTTATGTTCTCGATCCATTCGTGAGCCAGCCCGAGTTATTACAACTCTATTTTGGTTTCGTTTCGTTTCGTTGTGTTTTGTATCTATGATTTCTAGCATTTTGTCGACTAATTTATTCATACGACAGTTTCTATATCAATTGGGAGCTAGGAAAATTGCGGTATTTGGTTTGGGTCTTATAGGGTGCTCCCCCGCCGAGATAACCTTACTCGGCACCAACGGAGCACCTTGTGTCGAGCCACTTAACAATGCGGTCAAGCTATTTAACGAAAGACTTGAGCCTCTAATTGACACTCTCAACAATGAATTATATAATGCAAGATTCACTTTCATCAACATTTCAAACTTTTATGCAGCTCCAGATGGTAAATAAATGTAGCAAATTCAAGTTTTTTATGTTTCTTTACTACATTCATGAATTATTTTCATAGTTCCTAATATAATTAATTTTTTATTTTTTATGGTTTGCAGTATCAGGGTTATCAAAGGTTCCTTGTTGTCCATTATCACCAAAGGGACTTTGTGTTCCATATTCGACCCCATGCCCAGACAGGAATTTGACTTTTTATTATGACGGTTTTCATCCAACAGAATTCGTAAACAGATTTCATGCATCAAGATCTTACAATGCCGCATCTCCCATGGACGCATCTCCATATGATATTAGTCATCTGGCTCAACTTAATCAAGACGTGGGATATCATATCGTGTTATGATTCTTCCTTCATATATGGAAGATAAATAAGAAATAATGTGACAACTTCAATAAATCTTGTGTGTTTTAAATAAGAAATAATGTGACAAAACTTCAATAAAATCTATGTGTTTTAAATAAGAAATAATGTGACAACTTCAATAAAATCTTGTGTGTTTTAATTAGTTTGCATCATTTTACAGCACACCCGTAACCATATTAAATAATAGTCTGGCAACCAACTTTTATGGATTAATGTTAGCTAGAAATTATATATGCGTATATGGGTATGCTTGAGATAAAGGAGAAGGGGGTTGAATATATGGTAATTAACATGAAAGTACAACACTAATGTGGTCAAAACTATATAATAATACTAATAAGTATCCCGTATATTACACGGGTTAAATACAAAAATAATATATAGTTAGAAATTATATATGCGTATATGGGTATGCTTGAGATAAAGGAGAAGGGGGTTGAATATATGGTAATTAACATGAAAGTACAACACTAATGTGGTCAAAACTATATAATAATACTAATAAGTATCCCGTATATTACACGGGTTAAATACAAAAATAATATATAGTCATTAATAAAAATCTTTATAACATAAGTTATTGTTTTAAATAAAATATGATTAAAAATTTTGAAGAACTTAATACTTTAAGTAATAAAATAATAATATTATTTTTTTTATATATTACTTTCTCAAAGTTTGTTTTTTTTTAAATTTTATTTTAGAAAACTGTTTTCAATATTTCTTATTTTATAATAATTTTCCTTTTGAAAATTTTTTTATATTAATATATTTTAAATGACTAAAAAAAATTTCAATTTAAAAAAGTATAAATGTTTATTCAATATTTAATATTATTATTTAATGTATGATGCATTAAATAAGAGAGAGAAGCGGAAAAGTTATTGTGAGAATAGTTTAAATTAATAACATGTGTCCTTTATTTTGATTTATTATATACTAGGTTATAAACCCGTGTAAAACACGGGTTGAATTAAAGGGTGGCAAAATGCAACAAAAAGTGTAATCAATATAAATAACTAAATTTACATTTTGTTACATATAAGTCATAAGGTAAAGTTCCAGCAAAAGTATATAAATTGGTAAATGCTTCTTTGTATACAACATTTGTTGTATTTGTAACGTTACCATCTTCATCTAAAATTAATAATTTTAAACTTTCTCTACTTTTAATCCTAGATAATGCAACATATAATTGATCATAGGTAAACATCGGATGCTTCAAATAAAAACCACCCTAGATAATGATTGTCTTCTTCAAAAATATATACACATCTATTTATAAATTACAGACACGTATCAAAAATAAAATGAAAATTGGACCTTTATATATTATAGTTGAGCCTAGTTTACCCTATGTTCCTAATATACACGTACATAGAAACAGAACACACATATAGACATATATAAAACACAACAACCATACATAATTGAATTAACCAAAAACACACATAATTAAACATAGCAACTATACAAAATTGAATCATCTGCACCTTGTAGTGTTAAAGATCAGAACACATAAGTGTTTGTTGGTAGATTAGAAAAATAATAAGTTTTAAAAGTCACTGGTGGAGTATAAAGAACACCCCAAAAGAATAATAAAAATGGTTTTGATAAAGTAGTTCAAAGGAACTACATGATTACCAATAGCCTAAATACAAATGATAAACCATTTTGTTTGAGGTGTTCCTGAAAAATTTACCACCGTGTTAAAATTGTCATGGCAACAAACTCCTAGACCAACACTTTTCAGACCATAGCAAGAAAAAAAGCCACTCGTGTGAAGGTAAACATGGTAATAAATATACATGTCTAAGAAGAATTTCGATCATTTAGTTCACTCATTGATGGTGTTCTCTTTATCGTGTGTACCTGAAATTAGAAGCAACATCATTTAGGTGTAGATAAAAGAAACCATAAAATGGCGTTCAATACGGTTGGTACACACAAATACTCATAAAACCAGATAAAATAAACAATAAAACTGTATTCAAGTAAGCGTGCTAGCATTTCTTTGTAAATATATGATCTTTAGGCATTCAAGATACAATATACAATTAACAATTTTTAGTTACAGATATACATTCATAGGTCTCGGGCATTTACTCAAAACATACCAATCACCACCAAAAAACCCATAAAAATTGAAGGAGAAAGAGTAGAACATGTGACGTCATGACACAGAAAATTGCAATCGGTGATGAGATTAGGTTTTTTTGAAATTGTTGATTGCTGCAATCTTTGGATGGATGTCAGAAAGATGGATGGATTCAAAACTCTACTCTATAATTATTAACAACACAAACTCATCAAGTTTAATGGGGAAAAAACGTACCGATCAGCAAGCAAAAAACCTTGAAAATTGAACAAAAAAAAGTAGGATAAATCAAACCCATGACACGGAGATTGCAATCGGTGATGATAGCGGGTTTTTTAAAATTGTTGATGGCTGCAATCTTGGTGTGGATATTGGAAACGATGGATGGATTCAAAAGAAAAAATAGGGTTTGAGATGTTAGCAACAAATAAAAGTAAAATCAAATCCAAAACCGAAAACCTTGCTAGTGATTTTGTATATGGCGACGAGTGATTTTTGGGTGGTGATGATATAACGACGGAAGAAAGCATTGGGACCTAGATACACTACCATTATCTTTCTCAGCCACTTGGCTTCATCGCTACGACCGGTATTTTGAGACTCACCTAAGCTAACAACAACTCATCGTATCCTGCAGCCACTACGCGTTCAACGCCACAACCCACCAGATAATTCTTGATTCCGAACAGGAAAAGTAGGGTTTTGAGATGTTCTTGACAAATAAAAGGGATCCGATTTTGTTTCTCCCTGGGCCAAAGATCCGCGCTTCTTTAAAACGGGTGAAAATATATAAGGTGTACTAAAAGGTTGACACGTGGAAGATGATGTATTAGAATAAGACAAGTGGCATCTTAACATTTTTGTTTATTAGAATACATAGATAATAGAAATAGATAATAGATGCAACAAATGAGCTAGAAAACAAGTAAATTGAATAATGCAAACTGAACAACCATTGACAATGTACAATACAATACATGCATGCATACATACATACAGGGGTTAGATCCACTAAGAAGATATTTTTGACTAAGAAAAGTGAGAACCAATAGAAGTTTGATATGTGACATGCTAAATATAAAAACAAAAATCTAGTATAAAAAACAAAATCCAGCACAAAAAAAATCCAATACAAAATCAAAAATCTAGCACAAAAAATAAGAATCTAGTACAAAAAAATCAAAATGTAATACAAAAAAACAAAAAAAAAAGTACAAAAAACAAAAAATACAGGACAAAAAACAAAATACATCACAAATAACACAAATTCAGTACAAAAAAGGACAGAAAAATTAAAATCTAGTACAAAAAATAAGATTTTATACCCAAATTATCATTACACATGTCCAACGTATATTAGTTCTTCCTTTTCTTAGGCAAAAATCTCTTTTTATTTGATCTTTTTTATATATAAACACACACACAGATATATATATATATATATATATATATATATATATATATATATATATATATATTATATGGTTTGTATTCTGTAAAAACCCGATTTTAAAGGAAAAAACCATTAAACCCTATCTGAACCATTAATTTTTAATCTTGAAAATAAATATGTGATTCACATTAAACCAAAATAAAAAAATTGGGTTTGAATAAACAAATGTGGTTTAATATGAATCACATATTTATTTTCAAGTTTCCAAATGTACGGCCTACATAGGTTTTAAGGAAAACTGTCTAAGATCGAGTTTTTACAGGATACAAATTTTATATAGATATATAGGGAAAAGTTATATTGTTAAAAATACCTTATTACGTTAACGAAATAACCATATTTAATTACTTTGGGGCCACCATCATTTTAGAGAAAATTAAAAAACTAATCACAATCATAACAATTATAAGGTAAGAATGTACAAAAAAGAAAAAAAAAATAAAAATATATGTATTTCATTTTGTTACATATATGTGACTTGTATGTTACACATACTATTTACATATACGTAATTTTGTGATTTACATATTGTCACACCCCCACCTCTCGTCACCTCGTGCATGATGTCTCTAAACTGGTTGCGGAAGCATAGTGGTGATGTCTCAGAGATGAGGGGTGACTTACTTGATCCGATATCACAAGCACACATATTAACTTAAAGTAAATACATTAGAAGGTTCGTCATTAAAATCCACATTACAGTTTACAACTAAGTCTATTTAATTACAAACTAATTTATTCAAGTGCAAGTATCCCAAAAGTGCATCCTCACCGGCTATTATTGTTTACCTGCAAAAATGTTTGAGTTTGAAACGTCAGCACAAAGCTGGTGAGTTCGCAAGTTCAGTTAAATCATATGATATGACAGTTAAGTTCAACAAAATTCACAGTTCAAGATAACCATGGGACCCGTATCTAGTTCTTTCGGACGATATGTTCTGTTCTCAAGACATTACCCGTCGGTATATATCTTAGTGCCTCATTGTCTTAATGTCTATCATACCATTAAGAAGTTCTGGAAACAGATAACAAACATTCACACAAGGGGAGATGCAATCCTCCCAGTGAATGGGGTGTCAACCAATAGTACTATCAATGTTTTCTGTTCGGCCACACATGGGTTCACTAGATACAGTTTAAGAATGAGGACTTTTAGTTCCATGATAGAGTTCAGTTCTACAGGCAAAATCCCATGAAATCCACAAGTTCTAAACAATCACATGAAATCGCAAAGATAACAGTGACACATATCATATGATCAAGAAAAGTTCAGCAGTTATACCCCGATGTTTATAAAACATTAAAAAGAACAGGGGTTGTACGAAACTCACCTGATGATATAAAGGTAGCAGAATATCTCCCAACTGATAATAAAGGGTGATTCTGCATTTAGTTATGTTTAATGAGTCATTTATGTTCTAGTTTACTGATTAGATCTTTCTGAACGTTCAATGTCAAAGACATTTGAGAGGCCCCGAGCCCCTCGGTTGGCAAACATCAAACCCATACTCTTTAAAACATATTTACGTTATCATAGCAGCGGAATTTAAGGCGAATACATAAAATATTATACAAACCTAAACAAACATTAATACATAGCTCATATCTTTATTAGATTTATAACATAGCCAGTCTATGCCAGGGGTAGTCTTCAACGTATGCCATGAGTCTTCCTGGTCTCCTTTCTCAAACTATTCAACCTGGTATGCATGTAAAACAAGTCAGCTTTATGCTGGTGAGTTCTAAGTTCATTTCTTAGAAAATCCTTATTCATTCATGTCATCG
Source organism: Mikania micrantha (assembly GCA_009363875.1). NCBI lineage: Eukaryota > Viridiplantae > Streptophyta > Magnoliopsida > Asterales > Asteraceae > Mikania > Mikania micrantha. The sequence goes on along the minus strand of CM018689.1, from coordinate 46,904,444 downwards.
TATAACATAATCCAAATACATAACATACCTGTTCTCATATCATAATTTCATCATATACATAGCATCATAACATAATTACATAACATACATATCATCATAACATCATATCATCATTCATACAGTGAAGGAACTTCACCGTCAACTGCTGACCCTGAGGTCAAACAGGCTTGTGCAGCACAAGGCTCTTAAACTATCAACCCGAAGTCGATAACTTACACATGCATAAGATTCCATCAACTGGCGACACACAGTCGGCAGGCCTGTTTTTACGCAGGACTTTTTAATCATCATAAGCAAAAGCGACTCCTTTCACCGCTGTGCTCAAGTTTTGCTCAACCGTAGTTGACAAAACCACAGTTCCTCCTCAACCTCGGTCGAGTGTCTTATGTTCCTCCTCGATCTCAGTCGAGTGTCTTATGTTCCTCCTCGACCTCAGTCAAGTGTTTTACATTTCATCCTCGACATCAGTCGAGTGTCTTATATAAAAATAATCACTTCTTTCTCAACCGTAGTTGAGACTTTAAAACATTCCTTTATCTGAAAACATGCTTTACCTGACCATAATCAGGTTAGAATCACTTTCATACATACATACAATCATTTTCATAAAATAACTTTATAACATGCATATCAGCCCAAAATGATAAAACATTTAAAACAGGGCTATAAGAATTCATAGTCATTTCGAAAATATTTATCATACATACATATCAGCCCAAAAATGTTAAGATATTAAAAGAGGGCTCATAGAACTCACCTGATGTCTTACTGTAGCAAGATCACTCGCAAACTGGTACTAATGGTGTAATTCTGCATTCGTTTACACTTAATAAATCATTTATGTTTTAACCTATTGATTAGATCTTTCTGAACGTTCAATGTCAAAGACATTGTCTTGAAAGTCATCAAATAATTAGTGTTGTTGATTATAATGCTAAAACAGTTCCTGAACAGATTAATGGCTTAGAAATGATAAATCCTTATCATTGATTACCCAGATATCATGAAATATCACAACATCGTCTTAGAATAGGTTTAATAACCATGTTTAACATACTAATCTGACTGTTATCACAAACATCAGATAATCGTTCCAATAAGTATGTTAATGATTGTGATTAGTTTGAAACACTTAGATTTAACCTTTGCATTTCAAAGATTAACCCAACTAATCACCTAGATTGTCATAATCAAATGGATTAAACCATTATAATCATAGTTGTGATTTCATGCAAACCGGGCATTACAACGGCTCAAAACAAGGATTTAACCGTTAGAACATCATGTTCTTCATTTATAATCAATTCTAGCCATCATCTAGGCAATAATCAACAATCCTAACTATCTTATTACTTTCAAAATCAAGATCTAATCAATCAAAATCAAACTAGAAGGTTAAAACGAACCGTTACCTGATCTGACGAATTTCTGCGGTTAAAACATCGATCAGGGCTTGAAAACACGATCCTATGCGCGATCCGGATGATTAGAAGCCATTAAAATGAATTTAGGATGATAAAAATGAGTTCTTGGACGTCTGGGAACAAGAAATAGTCGAAGAAAATGCGTTTTGACGCTTCCCAGGTGATCTGATCACTTTAACAACTTTTTTAGCCGACATAGTCCCTGGGCGCATAGCCTGACTCTGGAGGGTTGGGAGTTAGGCTATGCGCCTAGCGTGTTTTTCTTCCAATATTTGATTTAAACTTCGTTTCGCGATTCCGGGAGCATACGAACTCCGTTTTGCGCACGGTTTTCGCCCACGTTCATTATTTTTCACATACTATCAATCCCCAATAACAAAAGTTACTAAATCCTCGTGGATTTCAAGCACGATCAAATGTGCTCACGTCATAATTGCCGAATTTTTTTTTTTTTACGCAGTCGTCACAGTTTCCACAGTAACCGAAATCTCGTACGTTTACTATTAAATTTCTAAATTTTCGGTTGTTACAAATCTACCCTCCTTACAATAGGTTTCGTCCTCGAAACCTGTTACGTTTCAAACAAATGTGGGTAGAGTCGTTTCATCTCGTCTTCAGTCTCCCATGTAGCCTCAGATCCTTTTCGGTGCTTCCATTGAACTTTAACTTGTCTGATCATCTTGTTACGTAATTGTTTCTCTTTCGTATCAACAATTGCAACTGGTTCTTCTATGTAATTCAACCTTTCATCAACTTCAATATCATTTAAATGCACATATGCTACATCATCCGCTAGACATTTTCTCAGATGTGAAACGTGAAATGTCGGATGAATTCCACTCAGTTCATCTGGTAGATCTAATCGGTAAGCTACCTTACCGACCCGTGCCATTATTCGAAAAGGTCCAATGAATCTCGGACTCAACTTTCCTCTCTTCCTGAATCGAATAACTCCCTTCCATGGTGAAACTTTTAACAATACTTGATCACCTACTTCAAACTCTATTGGTCTCCGTCTTTTATCGGCATAGGACTTTTGTCGATCCTGTGCAGCTTTCATTCGCGCTTTAACTAGTTGAAGCTTTTCTGTCAAATCTAACACTGCAGCTTTACTTCCCACTTCTTTCTGTCCTACACCTCCCCAACATACCGGTGTCCTACAACGCCGTCCGTACAATGCCTCATATGGTGGCATTCCAATACTAGCATGGTAGCTATTGTTGTACGAGAATTCCACCAATGGTAAATGATCATCCCAACTGCCACCAAAATCAATAATACAGGCTCTGAGCATATCCTCTAAAGTTTGGATAGTCCTTTCAGACTGTCCGTCGGTTTGAGGATGATACGCAGTGCTAATATTTAGTCTTGTACCCATTGATTCATGGAACTGTTTCCAGAATCTTGAAACGAACCGCGTGTCACGATCTGACACTATAGAAACTGGAACTCCATGTCTTGTAATTATTTCTTTCACAAATAGTTCAGACAGTTTCTCCGACGTATAAGTCTCCCGTATAGGCAAGAAATGAGCACTTTTCGTTAACCGGTCTACAATCACCCAAATAGCATCATGACGTTTCGCCGTAAGAGGCAACTTAGTTATAAAATCCATGGTGATGTGTTCCCATTTCCATTCCGGGACTTCTAGAGGTTGCACATAACCATAAGGTTTCTGATGTTCAGCTTTTACTTGCGCACATGTCAAACATTTGTTTACGTATTGCATTACATTAAACTTCATACCTGGCCACCAATAATCCTTTCGAAGGTCTTGATACATTTTCGTTGCACCAGGATGAATAGAGTAACGTGACTTATGTGCTTCATCTAGAATCCTTGACCTGATGTCCCCATTTCGTGGAACCCACATTCGACCGAATCGTATCTTAACACCAAATTCATTTTCTTCTAGATTCTTGACTTGACCAAAGATTCTTTCGAATCCAACATTTTCTTCCTTTAGTCCTTCCTTCTGTGCATCTTTGAGCTCATTCAGAAAGTCTGGTGTTATCACCAAACTGTAAGACTTAACACATATAGCAGAGTGTTCTGTTTTACGACTTAGAGCATCAGCCACCACGTTGGCCTTGCCCGGGTGATACAAGATCTCACAATCATAATCCTTGAGCAGTTCAAGCCATCTTCTTTGCCTCATATTCAAGTCTTTCTGTTCAAAGAAGTATTTTAAACTTTTATGATCTGTGTAGATTGTACATTTCACTCCATATAAATAATGCCTCCAAATTTTTAAAGCAAATACCACAGCAGCCAATTCCAAATCATGTGTTGGATAATTAGCTTCATGGGTTTTCAATTGTCTTGAGGCATATGCTATTACCTTTCCCCTTTGCATAAGTACACAACCCAAACCCAGATAAGACGCATCTGAGTACACAACCATGTCTTCATTACCATCCGGCAGTGTTAAAATAGGAGCTTCGGTTAATCTCTTTTTCAATTCCTCAAAAGCTTGGACCTGAGTTGGACCCCAATCATATTTTGTTTCTTTCCTAGTCAATTTCGTCAGCGGTGTAGCAATCCTGGAGAAATCCTGGATGAATCTTCTGTAATAACCTGCTAATCCAAGAAAGCTACGAACTTCCGTTGGTGTTTTCGGAGGATTCCATTTCATAACTGCTTCTACTTTAGCTGGGTCCACCATTATGCCTTCTGGACTAATAACATGACCTAAAAATTGTACTTCCCGTAGCCAAAAGGCACATTTAGAGAATTTAGCATAAAGCTTTTCTCTTCTTAGTATTTCAAGAACTTCCCGGATATGACACGCATGATCACCTTCACTCCTTGAGTATATTAATATATCGTCAATAAACACAATCACTGATCGGTCTAACATAGGTCTGCACACCCGATTCATCAAATCCATAAACGCCGCAGGAGCGTTTGTTAATCCGAAAGACATCACAAGAAACTCATAGTGTCCATAACGTGTGCGAAACGCTGTCTTCGGAATATCTTGTTCTCTTACCTTTAATTGATGATACCCTGATCTGAGATCTATTTTAGAAAACCAACTTGCCCCTTGCAATTGGTCAAATAGATCATCAATCCTTGGTAACGGATACTTATTCTTTATTGTGAGCTTATTCAATTCCCTATAATCAATACACATTCTCATACTTCCATCCTTTTTCTTTACAAACAACACTGGTGCACCCCAAGGTGACACACTCGGTCGTATAAAACCTTTGTCTAGAAGGTCTTGTAGTTGGGTCATTAATTCTTTCATTTCCGTTGGAGCCAGACGGTAGGGTGCCTTGGCGACAGGTTGAGCTCCTGACACAACATCAATTTGGAATTCGATTTCCCGATCAGGTGGAAGTCCTGGCAAATCCTCAGGAAATACATCAGGAAAGTTACACACCACGGGTACGTCTTCCAATTCTTTTACCTTAGTTTCTTTATCAATAACATAAGCCAGATAAGCCTCACACCCTCGCCTCATAAATTCACTCGCCTTAATCATTGAAATGACTTTAGGCGCGTTGAACACTTTATCCCCATAAACCGTTACTGAACTCCCATTAAGAGCCGTTAAGAAAATCATATTTCGTCGACAGACAATGTTAGCCTCATGTTTGGCCAACCAATCCATGCCCAAAACTACATCGAAACCTCCTAACGTAATCAGAAACAACTTAACAGGGAATCTATGACTTTCTATATCAATATAACAATTATCCTCGATGGCTTCCGTTACTCTAGTCGATTTACCAAGAGCAGTTTCTATGTTAAAGGCATTTTCTATCTTTTTAACATTTACACACAGTTTATCACAAAAAGCAATAGCCACAAAGCTCATACTTGCACCAGAATCAAATAGAACTGAAGCAGGGATATCATTAATCAAGAATGTACCTGTCACCACATCCGGGTCTTTATCTGCCTGATCCTTAGTCATAGTAAAGGCACGAGCTTTTGCCTTTTGTTTATCACCTCCCTTGCTACTTTCAGGTTTGTTAGCTTCAGTAGGCATCATCTTTGGTTTAAAACAATTCCTGCTCATATGACCGATTCCACCACAATTATAACATTTTGGAATACTTGGACAATTATTCGAAAAATGTCCAGTTTTTCCACAACGATAGCACAAAGTAGTCCCCATCCTACATTCTCCCCCATGTTTCCTTCCACACTTAGGGCATGTTTCAATTCCTTCCATTTTAAACCTTTTCATAGGGGGTCCTGGTTTGTCATTTCGGTTTCTTTTAAATCTAGATGACCATTTTTGCTTAGATTCTTCCTGTATTGGTTCAGCTTCCAATACATCATCCCAGACAATACCGCTAATTTCCACGGTTGATTCAAAAGTTCTGGGAGCATGCGCCTTCACATGTGTTCGGACTTTAGGTGGTAGTCCTTCCACATATAACTTCAACCTGCGTTCCTCCGTGTTTACCAAATGAGGAACCAGTCTTGACATTTCATTAAATTTGGACGTATATTGCCGGTGATTCATACGTCCAGCTTTCAAAATCAGAAATTCCCGTTCGATTTTATCAATTTCATTCTTCGGACAAAAGTGTTTCATAACTAATTCCTTTAAATTTTCCCATTTCATACCTTCCACATCAGTAGTGGTCTTTGACTGCTTGACCGTGTTCCACCAGTGTAAAGCTTCTTCAGTAAATGAATGAGCTGCAAATTTCACAGCTTGATCAACCCGACATTCACTAATCTCAATAACCGCCTCCATAGCCGAAACCCAATGGCAGGTAGCCACCGCATCCTTCTTACCATCAAATGGTGGAGGATTACATCCTTTAAAAGCTTTATAATCACATCCTTTGGGTTTCTTTGTATCCGAACCCTTACCTTTATTATTGATAATCAATATCTCATCTTCATCGTGCTCTATGTTAGAGCTGTTAGCTCTTTCTTCTTCCTCAGTAGCTCCTTCTTTAGTAGTTTCCTTTTCGGCTTTGGTTTTATCTGAAGGTAATAGGTCTTTTAAAATTTTACGGACTTCATTAGATATTGCCTTTACCACCACCGGTTCAAGTCTAATTTCTTCCTCTTCATTTTCTTCTTCATTGTTAACTTCAGGTTCCGCATTATTCACTGGTATTTCCTCAGCTTGCTTCTTGTTTTTAGGTGGTCGGCCTCGACCTCTAACACGTCCACCTTCTCCCCCTTCGCCTGCCATTTTAGTTTTCTATACATGTTGCAAACAATAACGTGTTAATCAAGGTAATAATTCAGGACGTAATAAGCATTGTAAATTGTTAATGACGTTGATCAAGTGTAATTAACTATTTACCTTACTTATAAGTTCTAAACATTCCCAGTCACGAACACATTACTCTTCGCAACATCATGCTAATTAAAGCTATATCTTAAACATAACAAGCTCTAAGGTCATATGCTCATGGCATCAAACTACCCTTGACTGGCATTCATTCTGTCCCATTTTCAGTCTAAGTCCAGCCATTAGGGATAACCGGATCTCTCAAACTATGGCTCTGATACCAACTTGAGAGGCCCCGAGCCCCTCGGTTGGCAAACATCAAACCCATACTCTTTAAAACATATTTACGTTATCATAGCAGCGGAATTTAAGGCGAATACATAAAATATTATACAAACCTAAACAAACATTAATACATAGCTCATATCTTTATTAGATTTATAACATAGCCAGTCTATGCCAGGGGTAGTCTTCAACGTATGCCATGAGTCTTCCTGGTCTCCTTTCTCAAACTATTCAACCTGGTATGCATGTAAAACAAGTCAGCTTTATGCTGGTGAGTTCTAAGTTCATTTCTTAGAAAATCCTTATTCATTCATGTCATCGTATAACATAATCCAAATACATAACATACCTGTTCTCATATCATAATTTCATCATATACATAGCATCATAACATAATTACATAACATACATATCATCATAACATCATATCATCATTCATACAGTGAAGGAACTTCACCGTCAACTGCTGACCCTGAGGTCAAACAGGCTTGTGCAGCACAAGGCTCTTAAACTATCAACCCGAAGTCGATAACTTACACATGCATAAGATTCCATCAACTGGCGACACACAGTCGGCAGGCCTGTTTTTACGCAGGACTTTTTAATCATCATAAGCAAAAGCGGCTCCTTTCACCGCTGTGCTCAAGTTTTGCTCAACCGTAGTTGACAAAACCACAGTTCCTCCTCAACCTCGGTCGAGTGTCTTATGTTCCTCCTCGATCTCAGTCGAGTGTCTTATGTTCCTCCTCGACCTCAGTCAAGTGTTTTACATTTCATCCTCGACATCAGTCGAGTGTCTTATATAAAAATAATCACTTCTTTCTCAACCGTAGTTGAGACTTTAAAACATTCCTTTATCTGAAAACATGCTTTACCTGACCATAATCAGGTTAGAATCACTTTCATACATACATACAATCATTTTCATAAAATAACTTTATAACATGCATATCAGCCCAAAATGATAAAACATTTAAAACAGGGCTATAAGAATTCATAGTCATTTCGAAAATATTTATCATACATACATATCAGCCCAAAAATGTTAAGATATTAAAAGAGGGCTCATAGAACTCACCTGATGTCTTACTGTAGCAAGATCACTCGCAAACTGGTACTAATGGTGTAATTCTGCATTCGTTTACACTTAATAAATCATTTATGTTTTAACCTATTGATTAGATCTTTCTGAACGTTCAATGTCAAAGACATTGTCTTGAAAGTCATCAAATAATTAGTGTTGTTGATTATAATGCTAAAACAGTTCCTGAACAGATTAATGGCTTAGAAATGATAAATCCTTATCATTGATTACCCAGATATCATGAAATATCACAACATCGTCTTAGAATAGGTTTAATAACCATGTTTAACATACTAATCTGACTGTTATCACAAACATCAGATAATCGTTCCAATAAGTATGTTAATGATTGTGATTAGTTTGAAACACTTAGATTTAACCTTTGCATTTCAAAGATTAACCCAACTAATCACCTAGATTGTCATAATCAAATGGATTAAACCATTATAATCATAGTTGTGATTTCATGCAAACCGGGCATTACAACGGCTCAAAACAAGGATTTAACCGTTAGAACATCATGTTCTTCATTTATAATCAATTCTAGCCATCATCTAGGCAATAATCAACAATCCTAACTATCTTATTACTTTCAAAATCAAGATCTAATCAATCAAAATCAAACTAGAAGGTTAAAACGAACCGTTACCTGATCTGACGAATTTCTGCGGTTAAAACATCGATCAGGGCTTGAAAACACGATCCTATGCGCGATCCGGATGATTAGAAGCCATTAAAATGAATTTAGGATTATAAAAATGAGTTCTTGGACGTCTGGGAACAAGAAATAGTCGAAGAAAATGCGTTTTGACGCTTCCCAGGTGATCTGATCACTTTAACAACTTTTTTAGCCGACATAGTCCCTGGGCGCATAGCCTGACTCTGGAGGGTTGGGAGTTAGGCTATGCGCCTAGCGTGTTTTTCTTCCAATATTTGATTTAAACTTCGTTTCGCGATTCCGGGAGCATACGAACTCCGTTTTGCGCACGGTTTTCGCCCACGTTCATTATTTTTCACATACTATCAATCCCCAATAACAAAAGTTACTAAATCCTCGTGGATTTCAAGCACGATCAAATGTGCTCACGTCATAATTGCCGAATTTTTTTTTTTACGCAGTCGTCACAGTTTCCACAGTAACCGAAATCTCGTACGTTTACTATTAAATTTCTAAATTTTCGGTTGTTACAACATTGCTTTGTAAGTCATCAAACCGATATTAAATGTTTAATTGGTTACTTTAGTATTATATCATACAATGTATGATAATGTAGGAACCTACATTGCATTAGATTCCTAATACAAGATTGATGACACTTTTGATTAATCAGAATAGTCTTGGATTAACCAAATAGTTAATGTTGTTGATTATAATGCTAAAACAGTTTCTAGATGGCTTAATGGCTTAGGAATGATTAATCCTTGTTATTGATTACCCAAATATCATGAAATATCACAATGTAGCATTAGAATAGGTGTAATAACCAAGTTTAACATACTAATCTGACTGTTATCATAAACATCAGATAATCGTTCCAATGAGTATGTTAATGATTGTTATTAGTTTGAAACACTTGGATTTAACCTTGCATTTCAAGGATTAATCCAACTAATCACCTACATTGTTATAATCAAATGGATTAAACCATTATAATCATGGGTATGGTTTCATGCAAAACGGGCATTACAACTGATCAAAACAAGGATTTAACCGTTAAAACTTCGTGTTCTTTGTTTATAATCAATCCTAGCCATCATCTAGGCAATAATCAACAATCCTAACTATGTCATTACGTTCAAAATCAAGATCTAATCAATCAAAATCAAACCAGAAAGTTTAAACGGATCATTACCTAATCTGACGGATATCTGCGGTTAACACAACGATCAGGGCTTGTAGAAATGATTCTTGGTGCGATCCACTGCTTCTGATGGCTTCAAAATAGAATTTTTATGGTGATTTTGTGTGTTTTCTTCGTTTGAAGGTGGAACAGACGCGAGAAGAAGAAGAAATATCTTCTGCATGGAAATCTGATGAAGTAGATCAGATCATTGCACCGCCACACCCGTCGCGTACCGCGACCAGAAGCCAATTTTGGCTTCGCGTACCGCGAAGATTTTCGGGAATTTCAGATATTTTTCATGCATCGCGTACCTCGAAGGAAGCTCAACTCCTCCATCGCGTACCGCGACGAGCCCATTTGATCAATACTTAGAACTTTTTCTTTGTTTTTCAATTCCGGGCAATTTAGGACTCCGTTTTGTGCACGGTTTTCGCCCACGTTAAACATTTTTCGTGTGCTATCAACCTGTAGTAGTTTCAATTGCCAATTTAGCGCGGATTTCAATTCTAGAACGATCAAATGTGATCACATCATTGATGACGTAATTCTCGTATACAACTGTCACACATATCTTTGTTAAAATTTTATTTTTCGTTATAACATTTTTGACCTTGTAATAAAATATTATCATTTTTTTTAAATTTATTGGTAAGCATGATTTTTTTAGTTTTCTCTAAAATAAGAAGTTTTCTTACGAACAATCTTATATACACACACACACACATACACACATGGTCCTATTTGGCATTTTAAGATTTATTTTTTATGAAAATCGTAAACCAAACCATTTATTACGGTTTCAAACTTTTGAGGATCAATCAAATGTTTGAAAAAGCAAACTGATCACAGAATCAAACCAAGACTAGTTTGGACGGTTTCACAGTTTGAAACTGAATCGTAAACACCCCTACGTGTAAGAAATATGAAGTACTTGAGTGGAGGGCATGATGCCAGCCATATAATCTAGTTAGTCCCTAGCAAACTCTATTGGGGCAGACGGCTGAGGGTTGGTTGTAGCTAGCTGATGCACCTTACGTTAGTAAGTAGGTTTAGAGGAGCGCAAATCTGGTTTTTTTGGAACTGGTTCCGGTTTCAACCGGTTCTAGTTCTGGTTAACAAAGTCAAGATCCGGTTCCAGTTCCGGGTTCTGACCGGTTTCAACCGGTTTTTGACCAATTCGGGTTTTGGCCGGGTGTAAATGGAACCAGTTCCGGTTCTAATTTGTCTGAAAAACCGGACCCATTTGTACCCTAGGTTATCCTTATTTTTCTTTCATGGACTTCATGAGTTTTGTTAAATTATTTAAACTAATTAAATAGAAAGTATTTGGTCCGGCTATTTTTTTCCCGATTTTTATTGTTTCAGGCCCGAAGACCAACCCGATCGAGACCCGGATTTCTTAAAATAGGGACTGAATTCATCTTAATTGAGTGATGATTCTCATGATTATTTGCTCACAAATTGATGCTATGCTATTAGAGTTCAATTCACCCTAATTCACGAACAAATTATTTGAATTCACCTTAATTGAGTGATGATCTCATGATTACTTCTGTTTAGCTTATTTTGTTCTGGATTTTCTGTTTTGAATTAGGCCATTAGGTTTGATTATTTCATTGGATTATTGATTAGTTCATTAGATTATTACTTGGACTAGGTTATAGACCCGTGTATTACACGGATTTATAAATAAAAAATATGTGATTTTATAACTATGTCATCATATATTTACATGAAAAAATAATTTTATTACATTCTTTTAAATTTGCATAATTATTAAAACTAATAATATTTATTATACCTTTTTATATTAAAAAGATTAAAAAATAAAAATCTATAAAAATTTTTCTTAATATACACACACAAACACATTATACATAGATATAATTTATTATCATATTAGTATTAATTTAGTGTATTTATGTAAACAATGGATATTAGTAATAACATTAATGGCTAGTTTTATATTTAAAAATAAAAATTTACTTTTGAATTATTAAGAGAATGCCATGTGGCATTTTCTTGGAATCAATTATTAGATAGGAAGATGAGTGATTTAGTTGAATCCATGCCAAAAAGAAATCGAAAATATGTTTTAGTAACAATTAGATGTTAGAAAAAAGCCACAGGATTTAATTCAGTTTAGAAACCCTAAAATGGTTGAGTCGTCTCTGAGTACAAAGTTTATACAATATGTCATGGACTCATGGTATTGGTATCTAGCTTCTTGTATATTACCGATTGTAGTTTGGAACATGAAAATGTGTTTAAAAATCGTAATCTAACAAAAATCACATTATTTTCACATTTATAAGTTGACAGTACCCTCTTAATAACAATTTAAGATGCCATATGATGTTGCATGTAGTTTGGTGAAGGCTGGAGAATAAGAACGTATTATTATTTTTTTTTTTTGGTGAACGGATTTTGATTGAGGTAAAAACTATTTTTTGTTTTGATATTCGTAATTTATGTAGTTTTTTCTTTTATGATAATATGTTTTTTTGTATCTCAAACGTGGGTAAAATTTTTATATTAAAAGTTGCAAGAGGGCTTCGATTTTTATCTCTGTTTTTGTTGAGTCTAGAAAAGTCAAGACCAACGGTTAATTTGGATAGATGGAATGTAAACAAGAAGTATTATGTATTTGTTGATTAGGGAGCAACGAGTCACCGCAAAAGCCACTGAAAAGCTCAAGATTATGAAGACACTCGAGATGACCCGAAGACTTTAGCAAATGATAATATGATTTATTTGTTTATTATTTATTATCATTTGTTGTACTTTATTTATTTTCTAGGGTTTGGGTCATGTGACATATAAATAGAGGATGTTCTCTATTTTGTTAAAATAACACAGACAAGAGAGTGTGTGAGGGTGTGCTTCAATGTAATCCTGAGAGAGCTCTCCCCCATGAACTCCATGGATTCTTTATCCATGGAGTTTGAGAGCATGTGAGGGGTAGGTAATGTAATCTTGTTGACTAATGAATCTTATTTCTTTACATTGTTAGTCATTACATTACATCTCAGATTTGTTCTTGGTTGTGTTCTTCAACATCTTCACCCATCTTCAAGACTTTTCTCTGTTCAAAAATGGTTAATCTTCACAAATCGGGTAGGTCCTATTCCGCAACCGTTTCTACAATTGGTATCAGAGCCAAGTTCCCGAGACTATCAGTTTGACCATTGATTGTCTCAAACTTGTGCTCAATACCCTGATTTTGTGAAAAAAAAAAAATTAAAGTTCTTTGAAGATGTTCTTGTTCTGCGTTCTTCAATTTATTTGGGTTTTTGTGTTTTGATATGGTAAACACAAGTGGCTTTTGGCTCTCCCTAGTCTCTGCCAAAATCCCACCCAAATCAGATCATCATCGGATGTTTTATCAAATTTTTGTTCAGTTGGTAACAATGGCGGCTGTTGAATTAGGGCAGCTGGGTTTGTTTCAGAAAAGAATATGATGATGATGGCGGTGTATCAACTTAGGGTTGTCGGAAGTTATAACATGTTTCATCGGAAGTATTTGAAAGTATTTTTTTTGGATTATGCAAGTTTAGATTTGGAAGCTTCCGAAAATGAATTGGTTTGCTTCCGATGAATAAGTGGAAACAAAAGTATTTACTTCCGAAAAAGCATAACTTCCGAAGATTTTTGGATGTGTTATTATTTCAAATATACTTCCGAAGCATCTACTGATAATAGCTACTTCCGACAAACATGTGTCTTCCGATGAGTTACTTCTTCCGAAGACAACTTCCGACAAACTCATTCCTATTGGTGGTTCTTCTGAGTGGATTGTTCCAATTATTTGTTACTTTGTATTATTTATTGCTCATGTTTTCTTCCGAAGAATAATACCATCAGAAGTAAACATCACTTCCGATATGCTCTCCATGGAATTAATTGGAAATCATCCCAATGAAAAAGCTCAACGTCCAATATATATATATATATACAATGGGGGCAAAATGGTAAATTTAGTTGGAAGGTGGGCTACAAGATCAATACAATTTCCCAGATTGTTTATTTGTGTTGAATTTAGTTTTGGATGGCAATTTGGAGTGATCATGCATAAGTCATCTTTCAAATAGGGTACTTTCAATCTACAGGTATATTCAAAACTTGTTCTCAGTTTTGAGGAGCCAAAGTTTTTGTTATAAAAGGAGGTTAGCTTCTTAAGTGCTAATTTATGATGTCCAAGTGCTAATGCATCTATAAATCAGTACTTATGAAGTTAACCAAATATTTCTTAAGTAAAATCATCTCTTGATATGTAATGTCTTATTTCTAAGTGTTAATTTGGATGATGTCCAAGTGCTAATGCAAATTCAAATCAACACTTTAAAATTTGACAACATATAATTTTACTTTTGAAACACATTAGCCTTTGGTTCGCTCATTCGATTTCATCATTGGAAGTACTTTACTCCGTGGCATGATAGAGCTGAAACTTATACATCATCAGAAAATCAAAATAAGTTAATGATGTCTATTCTATAAGTCCAATTGGTGTTCCAGATCTGCTGCATGGAACATATTACCGGTTTGCATTGATTGCTTCCGAAGAACACTACTTGTTTTCGAAGACTTGATGGGTCTTCACACGTCAGTTATCTATATCATCAATTTAGGGGGAGATTGATAGATTAAGCTGATGGCAAGTGTGTTACCAGTGGTTTATCAGTGAAAGCTTATGTTTCATTGATGTGAAGATTTCTTATTCTGCTTTGAAGACTCTTAACTTTCAGATTGTTGGGATATGGTTTTCTTTTAGCTTTGAGCTTGCATTTGTCATATGTTCATTACAAGGATTGGTTGGAGTCATACACTTGAACCGACATCCTATATTCTTACATCTTTTGGGTTGGGATGAAGATTAAGATTACATTCTATATTCTTCCATTCTTGGTGTTGGGGATGAAGATTGAGATTAGTTAATCTTAGGAGGAGCTTAATCAGAGGGGGAGAAGATAAATGAAGGCCATAGAAGTTCAAGATGTTTGTTTTGGGTTTGAGAAGCGGATAAAGGAAGATTCACTTTGTTTTGCGGTGAAAGAAACATGAATTGCATCTACACAAGTTCAATCTTATTATTCATGTTTGTTTCATCATACTTCTGCATTGGCTTACATTCATCTAACCAAATAGGGGGAGACTGTTGAGTCTAGAAAAGTCAAGACCAACGGTTAATTTGGATAGATGGAATGTAAACAAGAAGTATTATGTATTTGTTGATTAGGGAGCAACGAGTCACCGCAAAAGCCACTGAAAAGCTCAAGATTATGAAGACACTCGAGATGACCCGAAGACTTTAGCAAATGATAATATGATTTATTTGTTTATTATTTATTATCATTTGTTGTACTTTATTTATTTTCTAGGGTTTGGGTCATGTGACATATAAATAGAGGATGTTCTCTATTTTGTTAAAATAACACAGACAAGAGAGTGTGTGAGGGTGTGCTTCAATGTAATCCTGAGAGAGCTCTCCCCCATGAACTCCATGGATTCTTTATCCATGGAGTTTGAGAGCATGTGAGGGGTAGGTAATGTAATCTTGTTGACTAATGAATCTTATTTCTTTACATTGTTAGTCATTACATTACATCTCAGATTTGTTCTTGGTTGTGTTCTTCAACATCTTCACCCATCTTCAAGACTTTTCTCTGTTCAAAAATGGTTAATCTTCACAAATCGGGTAGGTCCTATTCCGCAACCGTTTCTACAGTTTTGGACCACCAAAAAGCTTGAGACGACTCTGAGTGGTTATTTCCTTGACTTCCCTGTGAGAGTTTTCGGGTTCGAATCTGGGCCAAAATATATTTATTGATACAAGATAAGGGGTTTATCTAGTTGTATGGTTTCTCCTAGGGTGAGCTCAGATGAATGGGCCAGAGCGTCAAATCTAAGAAGACCGTTGAAGTCACTTCTTGAGTGTTTACATTCCAAACTGTTCAAAAAAAAGTTATAGCACTATGTTTATATGAGTTAAAATAAGAAGTTAATGCAATACAATCGATCAATTTATTCGTCGGTAATTTATTTTTTCCTTTTGATTTTTTAACGGCCAACAAATACATTTTAAGCACGTGAAACACAAACATCAATGGTGACCCTCCACCCACATTTCCAAAGAAAACCCATCGTGTAAAAACCCACTATGGTAAAACTTTGGCCCACCTGAAATATACTGTTTCAAATGAGACTCATACCAAATGGTCTTGTGTTCGAATATCATGAGAGGGTTTTTCTTAAAACAATAAATTTCATCCAGAACTATTGACTTGGTGGTTGATATAATCGGGTAGTATTGCTGGTGGCACAATAATACTTTACTGATCCTATAATTTAGCCATTCAAAAAAAAATTGAGACTCATACTTATGATCTTCACGTTTAAAAGTCATGAGTTTGCCTCGTTCTAATTTAATTGATTTGAGGTACAAAGTTTTTTCCTTTTGAATTATCTTGATTTGAAATATGGTATTATTTACTGAATGGGTGATTGATTGCGCCATTTATATTTATGCTAACAAATGAAAATAAAATAATAAACATGTTGCTATTTTATATTATTTTTATAATAATTTTACATGCCCCTGTCTCTAATTAAATCCATCATATATTATATAATAAAATTAAATATTAAATCTACTTTTATAAATTTTTTAAAAACAAAATTACCATAAAATATAAAAAATTAAAAAACAATTTTTAAAATAAATATGTTAATTTTTTTTTTGAAAAATTAATTGATGTTTAAAGAAATGATAATATTATTACACAGATCTAATCGTCTCTTACCAGTTACCCGATTTATAAGCTTGATTATTATTTTATTATTAAGGTATCAAATTATAGAAAATTTTTATCATAATTTATATTGAAAAATCACCTTATATTTCGAAATTTTTATTGGTGAACATTTATTATATTTTATATAACACATACAATATACAAGTTATTTATCTAATTTCATGCAATTATATAACCTACCAGGGCATACCCACATTGGTGGTTGGGGGCAGCCACCCTCTTAGAAAATTTTTCAATGTTATATTATAACAACCGAAAATTTAGCAACCTAATAATAAACGTATGAAATTTCGATAACCGTTTATGTCCAAAATTTGTATAAACGTTTGTAAATTAATTACGATCAAAATGATATAAAAATATCTGATAAGGCATGGACACGTTATAAAGCCTATTAATAACGTGTAAAAATTTCTGTGACCGTTTGGGTTCGAAATTTTTATGAACGTTCCCGAAGTGATTACGATCACATTAATATAAGCGGGACTGTTATACGATAAAGTATGAACAAGATGTAGGCTCGTGAATATTAAAAATATGTGAATAAAGTAGAAGGGGGTTTTAAAAATAGAACCTTAAAGTTCAAGGGCCCTAAGTGTAAAATTGGAATTAATTCATTTTGAAGTCACACAAAGATGACGTTTTGGATTGCAAGATATTTTCCATTTTTGTGGCCATAAATTCATCCATCAATCAAGAAGAAATTTCGAATGGGCAAATATGTTCCACGTATATGAAGTTTGAAGTTAAATTGAATTAATAGTTATCCCTTCAACCATCCATCATATTGTTTCAAATTTCATCTGCGATCAGAGGTGCATCAAACAATGAAGAATTGTAAGTTCTTCCGAGTTTTATGAGCAGAGAAGGGAATCAAGAAGAATTAATCGATTAGACGGATTAATATTAACTACACACATCGTTAAGGTATGTGTTCATGATTCTCATCTCGTGTTAGTTTAGTCTTGATTGATTAAAGAGACCAACACCATGTTTAGATAGAGTTTTGATTTTGTTTGATGAACATGAACTGGATTCGGTTGGAGCCCAATTATATCTAGATAATGATCAAGTTTTCTTGAGATTTATGAGGATATAATATGCATGTGCTTCTGGTTGCCTTAAACCCATGTTATTATACAGTATGTTTAGCAACGCCCTAAGACGAATTAATTAAATAAGAGAATACGCTTATCTAAGCCGAGTAAATAAGTAATCTTTAAGCATAACAAGATTGTAGAGATAAAAATGGTCAAAATGAGTGTAAGCGAAATTTTGAAATAAAGCTCCGAATGAAAGTTATGACATGCCGAAGTTTCGAGCGGTCATCGTAAATTTTCATGATAAGGTTATAATCATGATAATATATCCATATTAATATGATATCATTCTGAAGTGAAAAAGTAAGGAAAGAAGAAAGGGTAGCAAATTGTGCTTTACTAAGATCAGGTGAGTTCTTTGTAGCCCTATTTTAAAGGTTTTATCATTTTAGGTTGTTATGCATGTTATAAAGTTATTTTATGAAAATGATTGTTTCACCTGATTACGGTCAGATAAAAGAATATGTTAAAGTAAAGAATGTTTTCAGGTAAAGAATGTTTTAAGTCTCAACTGCGGTTGAGAAAGAAATGATTTTTCAAAGTCTCGGCCAAGGTCGAGCATAGAATATGGTTTTGAAGTCCCGGCTGTGGTTGGGCAGAATTTGAATACTGTGGTGCGGTAAAGTGTTTATGTTTATGATGGTTTAAATGATTTAAACCATGTTATGTATATGAATGATATATGTAAAGCAATGTTATGTGAATGATTGCAAGTAAAGAAGTCTTGTACATGTATGAGCTGCCAACTCGGTTGGTAGACATAGAGTCTTGTGGAAACAAAAGCCTGTCGACTTTGTGTCGGCAGTTCAGTTAAAGAAGTCTTATGCATGCATGAGCTGCCAACTTCGGTTGGTAGGCATAGAGTCTTGTATTAATACAAGCATGTCGACTTCGGTCGTCAGTTTATGGTTATAGAGCCTTGTCCTGCGCAAGCCTGTTTGACTTCGGGTCAGCAGTTGACGGTAAAGTTCCTTCACCGTCATGTGATGCTATGTATGTTATGTAATTATGTTATGAGAACAGGTATGCTATGTACTTGAATTATGTCATGTGATGACATGAATGAATAAGGATTTTTCTAAGAAATGAACTTAGAACTCACCAACATAAAGCTGACTTGTTTTACATGCATATCAGGTTGAATAGTTTGAGAAAGGATACCAGGAGGGCTCATGGCATACGTTGAAGACTACCCTGGCATAGACTGGCTATGTTATAAAACTATTAAAGATATGGGTTATGTATTAATGTTTGCTTAGTATCTGTACGTTATCTTATGTTATTACCTTAACTTCCGCTGCTATTAGAATGTATTTATGGTTTAACTACTATGGGTTTGAGGATTTGCCAACCGAGGGGTCGCCGGGGGCGTCGGGCCTCTCAAGTTGGTATCAGAGCCATTGTTTGAGAGATCTGGTCATTTTAATGCCTGGACTTAAACTGAAAATGGGACAGAATAATAAGAATGCCAGTCAAGGGTAGTCTGATGCCACGAGCATATGACCTTAGAGCTTTGTTATGTTTAAGATATAGATTAAAGTAGTATGATGTTGCGAATGATAATGTGTTCATGATTGGGAATGTTTAGACTTATAAGTAAGGTAAATAGTTAATTACACTTGATCAGCGTCATTAACAATTTACAATGCTTATTACGTCCTAAATTATTACCTTGATTGACACGTGGTTTTTTGCAATATGTATAGAAAACGAAAATGATAGGCGAAAAGAGTGGAGGTGGACGTGGTAGAGGACGAGGTTGACCACCTAAAAACAAGAAGCAAACTGAGGAAATACCAGTGAATAATGAGGAATCTGAAGTCAACATTGAAGAAGAAAATGAAGAGGAGGAACTTAGGCTTGAACCGGTGGTGGTAAAGGCAATATCTGATGAAGTCCGTAAAATCTTAAAGGACATACTACCTACAGCCAGAACTAAAGACAAAGATGAAACTACTAATGAAGGATTTAAGAAAGAAAAAGAGAAAACTGACAGCTCTTACAAAGAGGAAGATGAAGAAGAGGTATTGATCATCAATACTAAAGGCAAGGGTTCAAGTACAAAGGGACCTAGAGGATGTGACTACAAGGCTTTTAAAGGGTGCAATCCCCCACCATTTGATGGTAAGAAAGATGTGGTGGCTACCTGCCATTGGGTTTCGGCTATGGAGGCGGTTATCACTATAAGTGAATGCCGGGAAGGCCAAGCTGTGAAATTTGCAGCTCATTCATTTACTGAAGAAGCTCTACATTGGTGGAACACCGTCAAGCAGTCAAAGACCAATACTGATGTGGAGGGCTTGAAATGGGAGAACTTGAAGGAATTAGTTATGAAACAATTTTGTCCGAAGAATGAAATTGATAAAATCGAACGGGAATTTCTGACATTGAAAGCTGGACGTATGAATCATCGCCAATACACTTCAAAATTTAATGAAATGTCAAGATTGGTTCCCCATTTGGTAAAAACGGAGGAACGTAGGATGAAGTTATATGTGGAAGGACTACCACCTAGAGTCCACACACATGTGAAGGCGCCTGCTCCCAGAACTTTTGAATCAGCCGTAGAAATTAGCGGCATTGTCTGGGATGATGTGTTTGAAGCTGAACCAATAAAGGAGGAACCGAAACAAAAGTGGTCACCTAGATTTAAAAGAAACAGAAATGACAAATCAGGACCCCCTATGAAAAGGTTTAGAACGAAAGAATTTGAAACATTCTCTAAGTGTGGAAGGAAACATGGAAGAGAATGTCGTATGTGGACTACTTTGTGCTACCGTTGTGGAAAGACTGGACATTTCTCTTATGATTGCCCGAGTATGCCAAAGTGTTACAATTGTGGTGGATTCGGTCATGTGAGCAAGAATTGTTTTAAACCAAAGACAATAACTACTGAAGCCAACAAACCTGAAAGTAGCAAGGGAGGTGAGAAGCAAAAGGCAAAAGCTCGTGCCTTTACTCTGACAAAAGATCATGCAAACAAAGACCCAGATGTGGTGACAATGATATCCCTGCTTCAGTGCTATTTGATTCTGGTGCAAGTATGAGCTTTGTGGCTATTACTTTTTGCGATAAACTATGTGCTAATGTTAAAAAGATAGAACATGCCTTTAATATAGAAACTGCTCTTGGTAAATCGACTAGAGTAACGGAGGCCATTGATGATGATTGTTACATTGATATAGAAGGTCATAGATTTCCTGTTAAGTTGTTTCTGATTACGTTAGGAGGTTTTGATGTAGTCTTGGGCATGGATTGGTTGGCCAAATATGAGGCTAACATTGTTTGTCGACGAAATATGATTTTCTTAACGGCTCTTAATGGGAGTTCAGTAACGGTTTACGGGGATAAAGTGTTCAACATGCCTAAAATCATTTCAATGATTAAGGCAAGTGAATTTATGAGGCGAGGGTGTGGGGATTATCTGGCCTATGTTATCGATAAAGAAGCTAAGGTAAAAGAATTGGAAGACGTACCCGTGGTGTGTAACTTTCCTGATGTATTTTCTGAGGATTTGCCAAGAATTCCACCTGATCATCGGGAAATCAAATTCCAAATTGATGTTGTGCCAGGAGCTCAACCTGTCGCCAAGGCACCGTACCATCTGGCTCCAACAGAGAGATGAAAGAATTAATGACCCAACTACAAGACCTTCTTGACAAAGGTTTTATACGACCAAGTGTGTCACCTTGGGGTGCACCAGTGTTGTTTGTAAAGAAAAAGGACGGAAGCATGAGAATGTGCATTGATTATAGAGAATTGAATAAGCTTACAATAAAGAATAAGTATCCGTTACCAAGGATTGACGATCTATTTGACCAATTGCAAGGGGCAAGTTGGTTTTATAAAATCAAGCTCAGATCAGGGTATCATCAACTAAAGGTGAGAGAACAAGACATTCCGAAGACAGCGTTTCGCACACGTTATGGACACTATGGGTTTCTTGTGATGTCTTTCGGATTAACAAACGCTCCTGCGGCGTTTATGGATTTGATGAATCGGGTGTGCAGACCCATGCTTGACCGATCGGTGATTGTTTTCATTGACGACATTTTAATATACTCAAAGAGCGAAGGTGATCATGCTTGTCACATACGGGAAGTACTTGAAATGCTAAGAAGAGAAAAGCTTTATGCCAAGTTCTCTAAATGTGCCTTTTGGTTACGAGAAGTACAATTCTTAGGACATGTTATTAGTCCAGAAGGCATAATGGTGGACCCAGCTAAAATAGAAGCGGTAATGAAATGGAATCCTCCGAAAACACCAACGGAAGTTCGTAGCTTTCTTGGATTAGCAGGTTACTACAGAAGATTTATTCAGGATTTCTCTAGAATTGCTACACCATTGCTGAAATTGACTAGGAAAGAAGTAAAATATGATTGGGGTCCAACTCAGGTCCAAGCTTTTGAAGAACTAAAGAAGAGATTAACTGAAGCTCCTATTTTAGCATTGCGGATGGCAATGAAGACATGGTTGTATACTCAGATGCGTCTTATCTGGGTTTGGGTTGCGTACTTATGCAAAGAGGAAAGGTAATAACATATGCCTCAAGACAATTGAAAACCCATGAGGCTAATTATCCAACACATGATTTGGAATTAGCTGTTGTGGTATTTGCTTTAAAAATTTGGAGGCATTATCTATATGGAGTCAGATGTACAATTTACACAGATCATAAAAGCCTAAAATACTTCTTTGAACATAAAGACTTGAATATGAGACATAGAAGATGGCTTGAGCTGCTCAAGGATTATGACTGTGAGATCTTGTATCACCCGGGCAAGGCCAATGTGGTGGCTGATGCTCTAAGTCGCAAGACCGAACACCCTGCTATACGAATTAAGTCTTACAGTTTGGTGATAACACCAGATTTCATGAATGAGCTCAAGGATGCACAAAAGGAAAGACTAAAGGAAGAAAATGTTGGATTCGAAAGAATCTTTGGTCAAGTTAAAAGTCTAGAAGAAAATGAATTTGGTGTTAAGACCCGATTTGGTCGAATGTGGGTTCCACGAAACGGGGACATAAGGTCAAGGATTTTAGATGAAGCGCATAAGTCACGTTATTCTATTCATCCTGGTGCAACGAAAATGTATCAAGACCTCCGAAAGGATTATTGGTGGCCAGGTATGAAGTTTAATGTAATGCAGTACGTAAACAAATGTTTGACATGTGCGCAAGTAAAGGCTGAACATCAGAAACCCTATGGTTATATGCAACCTTTAGAAGTCCCAGAATGGAAGTGGGAACACATCACAATGGATTTTATTACCAAGTTGCCTCTTACAGCTAAACGTTATAATGCTATATGGGTGATTGTAGACCGATTAACGAAAAGTGCTCATTTCTTGCCTATACGTGAGACTTATACGTCAGAGAAACTGTCTGAATTATTTGTGAAAGAAATAATTACAAGACATGGAGTTCCATTTTCTATAGTGTCCGATCGTGACACACGATTCGTTTCAAGATTCTGAAAACAGTTTCATGAATCGATGGGTACAACACTCAATATCAGTACTGCGTATCATCCTCAGACCGACGAATAGTCTGAAAGGACTATCCAAACCTTGATTTAATGTTGTTGATCTTTAATGCTTCAGATAATCTTTTGCATTTAATGCAGCTGCGAAGAAGTAAGGTGTTGTATCTGACTTTAGGTATGTTGATCCTTGTTGTTCTCAGACCAGCACGTCGGTTGTCAGTACCTTTTGTACTATAAAAGTGCTCAGCTACAGTCTTTGTCAGAGGGTAAACCTCGGAAGTCTTTGTCTTTGTCTTTGGTGCAGAAGAGAATTTTCGGAAGCTGTTAGTCTTCGGAAGCCTTTGGTTCTTCGGAAGCTTTATCTTCATAAGCTTTGAAGCTTTAACTCTTAAGTGTTAGCCTTCCGAAGTGTTTGTCTTGTACAGCCTTCAGCAGGAGTGAGTTACTTTTCGGAAGCAATGTTGCTTCAGAACAGGAACTCCTTCCTTTCGAATGTTGTTTGTCTTTGTAGACCTTTATACTTAGACAAAATTGAAGTTTGGTGAGTATCAGCCTTTATTAGTCTTGAAACATGAATAATTTAGAGCCTTTAACAATAATTTCTTAGTTAACAGATAAACGTGAAATTCATGTATAATACATATATTATATATCTAATTTACTCAATACTCAAATTGACAGCAATTGTTATTCTAGACTCGTGATGCATACGCAAATAGCCTTTCGTGTTGTGGATTTGTTGCCCACCCAACTATAACATTGACAATTTGCTCAAACCGATCATTGGAGAGATTTAATTAAATAAGAATTATAATTTTTGTAAATTAGTTTATAATAGAGTTTCTATTTAAGATAGTTTTTTTTAAACTATAAACTACAATACTTGAATTTATTTAATGTATTTTACATTCATTCAAAATCAAAATTTCTAAGATATATAAATCTTATCAGCATTTTTAAATTTTTATATTTATATTTAAAATATTAAAGAGATATATGTTGATTTAACTTACAAACCTCATAACATATCATACTACAAATAAATGATTCAACAAAATGCCATGTGTCAGTCTCTTAATCATCCCTACCAATTTATATTCACTTTTCTTAATAAATGAAAATCAAACTTTAACTAACTTTCATTTATAAAATCAAACAACAAAATTACCACGTATTTGGATTCCAATCTAGCATAAAATACATCAACACTTTTATTTAGCTTTTGATGAATCTAAAAGGGGAATTGAACCCTAATTCATAAGGCTAATTGATTTGTAGTTACAACTCTGTCAAGTGTTCAATCAAATCGTAATATAATTTCTATGTTTGTGTTTGGATGTTTGACAACTATGATCATCATGTGTGAATGTTTGTAGTTGTGTTAGACGTTATATTTTGTATGTAGCTTTGAATGACAATTTATGTTTAGAAATCTACAATTATGTTCGTTTCATTTTAGATTGCCTCTAAATATGTTTTGGATGTTTACATGGTTTAGGATTTATCATGCATTGTGATGTAATATTCAAGGTTGCACAATAAATAACTTTTGAATGTATTGTAGATATATCACTGATGCAATTGTGTTTCATGCTTGGGTAATATGAAATTGATGTGGGTTATATCTATGTAATTTCATCATTATCAAACATAGCAATAGGTCTTGCAATTATAGGATTGAACTTAAAACAGGAAACGATTATCTTTACATAAGTTAAAATCAATTTCAATTTACTTGTTTAAGAAATTTGTAATCAAACAATAACCAAATCAAATTTTCCAATATTACTTTCATGTTTTAAAATCAACTCTAGTTAAAGATCAACCGACAGCTCCTTGTGGTGCGACACCCTCCTTTATTAGCTAGCTTTTAGTTGCAAGGAACTCAATTCTATTTATATTTGATCGGTACTACGATGCTGGTCAATATATAGTTATGTTTTTTAGAATCTCACGTTAATGTCTTTAATATATTTGAAATGCTATAATTATTTTATACAGTAAAAACCAACTATCCAGAAAACTGTTCTTTTATATGACACGTACGAAAGTAGACATGACATTTTTGGGTTGCTCGAAAGCATTGATTACACACATTGACTTTAGAGAAATTATCAAATGCTTAGCAAAGCCAATATCAACAAGGTGATCACCAATACCCAATGTCCATACTCGAAGCTATGACGTCAAAAATTTATGGTTTTGGCATCAAACTTTGGTGTTCGAGGTTTAAACAACATCAATGCATTCAATCAATTTACATTGTTTACTAACGAGATGCATAAAACCTTTCTAAGTTGTCAATCTCATGTTAACAGTAGATAGGGCAAGCATGATTACTACCTTATTGATGTAATATACTCTTCTTTGTTAACTTTTGTGAAATATTTCCCTTGCCAACTAACCTTAAGGGGAAAAATTTTCAAAAGGTGCAAGAGTCAATAAGAAAATTAAACACGCAATCTCGAAAAATAAATGGATTGTGAACTTGTGATTTAACAAGATATGGATTATATTGGAAGAGAAGTTAATAAAATATGATGAACACATGCCTTATATTACACAACTAGGTTAGTATCCGTGTATTACATGGATTGAATAAAAATTAATAAGTATTCAATAATATAAATTTAAAAATTGAAAATGATTTTTGATTCAAAATATGATCAACATTACATGAAAAATAAAATAATAATATTTTATTTTTTAAAAATTCCTTTTTCAAACTTTGGTCTTTAAGCATTTCATTTTAAAAAAAGTTATAAAAATAATGTATCTTTTTACAAAATCATAGGATGTTATCTATCATTACATAAGTTGATTAAGAAATAAAGTAATAGTTAAAAATAATGACTTATAAAGTATAAAAATATATTATGAGTTATAAATTATTGAAAAATTTTCATCTTTTATAGTAATTTGATTTTTAAAAGTGTGTTTTTAATATTAAAATATTCTTTATTATATGTAGAAATCCTTTTTAATTATAAAAGGTATTGATAATGTAATTACTATTACTTAATGTAATATATTTTTTGATATTAAGAATTTTTTTAATTGAAAAATGTATAAACAATATATAATTATTATTTATTAGTATTTAATAATATTTTGTATTTATTAAGAGAGAGAGAGAAACGGGAAAAATATAATGAATATACTTTAGATTTGTAACAAGTGTATTCAATTATTTTGATTTATTAAGCGTTAGGTTATTAACCCGTGTATTACATAGATTTAATATAAAATAAAATAATAAGTAATGAAAATTTAGCAATTATAAAATGATATGTTGACATATTAATATATATTTTAAGTAATAAAAAAATATTTAAAAACTTTAATCATTATACAAATAATATACGACCTTATGATGTGTAACAATTTATATTTTTGAAATAACTGACGTTAAAAACTTTGGTTTATATTATATTAAAAACTAACTTTTATAAATCAATAATATAAATATAATTTTTTTAATTATTAAAGTTAAACGACCGAATTTAAAAATAGCGTTAAACATAACAGGTTAAAAGTGTAACTTTTCTATCATTTTTATTACTTCTGTTTTTAAATAAATTAAAAAACATTAATTGTTTATAAAAATCTCATTGTTTATTAACTCATTTTATAGTATATTTTATTTTATTTTAAAATATTCATTTTATAAGATAACTTGTTTTTACATAAATTTTGTTTTTTAATAATAAAATATGTCTTGCTTTATAAAAAATTTTTAAGTGTGTTTTATTATAAAAAGATAAAATACACGTTTTAGAATTAGATTCGATCTTATAGCTAGACACATTGTCATAAATTTGAACTTCTTGCTTCCGAATAAGGAGTAGTTTATTATTTTTCAAGTAATTTTTTTCCTGTTATTTATGTATTATCCATTAATGAAAATTATGTTTTATTTACTTTTATGTTTTGTAATTTTAATATATACATACACATACATACATACATACATACATACATACATACATACATACATATATATTAGGTTATAAACCCGTGTATAACACGGGTCGAATAAAAAGTAGAAAAAAACTATTAAAGTATAACAAATTTAAATGACTAAAATTACATATTATTAAATACAATAAGCAACAATATAAAATTACAACAAAAGTTCATAAAATGTTTAAATACTTTTTTGTATACTATTTGTTTTTATATTCATAACCTTACTATCTTTGCATAAAATTATAGTAGTTTGAAATCTTCTCTACTTATATTAAAGCATTATAAAAAAATAAAATTAATGAAAATTAACGTAAAATATGAAGACATACCCAAGAGTAGTTTGTTCACATATCACCATTTTAAATTATTCTTACAATAATTTTCAAAGTTATCTCTTATTTAAATTATTGTATATTAAATAATAATATTAAATATTAGATATAGCTGTAACAATTGTAAATTAAAAAAATATTTTTTATGGCATTAAAAAGATATATTAATATTAAAAATACACTCTTTTTAAAAAATCAAATTATTATAAATATGAAATAGATAAAAATACTTCTATAAACGAAATGTTTAAAGAAACTAATCTTTGAAAAAAATAGTGTTTAAAAAATGAAATTATTATTTTATTAATTGATTTGACTGAAAAGCTCCAGCTAGTTAGAGCACGAATGAAAGCTGCACAGGATCGACAGAAGTCCTATGCTGATAAAAGACGGAGACCAATAGAGTTTGAGGTAGGTGATCAAGTACTGTTAAAAGTTTCACCATGGAAAGGAATTATTCGACAGAGTCCGAGATTTATTGGACCTTTTCGAATAATGGCACGGGTCGGTAAGGTAACCTACCGATTAGATCTGCCAGATGAACTGAGTGGAATTCATCCTACATTTCACGTTTCACATCTGAGAAAATGTCTAGCAGATGATGTAGCATATGTGCTGTTAAATGACATTGAAGTTGATGAAAAGCTAAACTACATAGAAGAACCAGTTGCAATTGTTGACACGAAAGAAAAACAATTACGTAACAAGACGATTAGACAAGTTAAGGTCCAATGGAAGCACCGAAAAGTATCGGAGGCTACGTGGGAGACTGAAGACGAGATGAAACGACTCTACCCACATTTGTTTGAAACGTAACAGGTTTCGAGGACGAAACCTATTGTAAGGATGGTAGATTTGTAACAACCGAAAATTTAGCAACCTAATAATAAACGTGCGAAATTTCGGTAACCGTTTATGTCCAAAATTTGTATAAACATTCGTAAAGTAATTACGATCAAAATGATATAAACGATAAAAATATCTGATAAGGTATGAACACGTTATAAAGCCTATTAATAACGTGTAAAAATTTATGTGCCAGTTTGGGTTCGAAATTTTTATGAACGTTTCCGAAGTGATTACGATCACATTAATATAAGCGGGACTGTTATACGATAAAGTATGAACAAGATGTAGGCTCATGAATATTAAAAATATGTAAGTAAAGTAGAAGTGGGTTTTAAAAATAGAACCTTAAAGTTCAAGGGCCCTAAGTGTAAAATTGGAATTAATTCATTTTGAAGTCACACAAAGATGACATTTTGGATTGCAAGATATCCCTTCAACCATCCATCATATTGTTTCAAATTTCATCTGCGATCAGAGGTGCATCAAACAATGAAGAATTGTAAGTTCTTCCGAGTTTTATGAGCAGAGAAGGGAATCAAGAATAATCGATCAGACGGTTTAATATTAACTACACACATCGTTAAGGTATGTGTTCATGATTCTCATCTCGTGTTAGTTTAGTCTTGATTGATTAAAGAGACCAACACCATGTTTAGATAGAGTTTTGATTTTGTTTGATGAACTGGATTCGGTTGGAGCCCAATTATATCTAGATAATGATCAAGTTTTCTTGAGATTCATGAGGATATAATATGCATGTGCTTCTGGTTGCCTTAAACCCATGTTATTATACAGTATGTTTAGCAACGCCCTAAGACGAATTAATTAAATAAGAGAATACGCTTATCTAAGCCGAGTAAATAAGTAATCTTTAAGCATAACAAGATTGTAGAGATAAAAATGGTCAAAATGAGTGTAAGCGAAATTTTGAAATAAAGCTCCGAATGAAAGTTATGACATGCCGAAGTTTCGAGCGGTCATCGTAAATTTTCATGATAAGGTTATAATCATGATAATATATCCATATTAATATGATATCATTCTGAAGTGAAAAAGTAAGGAAAGAAGAAAGGGTAGCAAATTGTGCTTTACTAAGATCAGGTAAGTTCTTTGTAGCCCTATTTTAAAGGTTTTATCATTTTAGGTTGTTATGCATGTTATAAAGTTATTTTATGAAAATGATTGTTTCACCTGATTACGGTCAGATAAAAGAATATGTTAAAGTAAAGAATGTTTTCAGGTAAAGAATGTTTTAAGTCTCAACTGCGGTTGAGAAAGAAATGATTTTTCAAAGTCTCGGCCAAGGTCGAGCATAGAATATGGTTTTGAAGTCCCGGCTGTGGTTGGGCAGAATTTGAATACTGTGGTGCGG
This sequence comes from Mikania micrantha, assembly GCA_009363875.1. NCBI lineage: Eukaryota > Viridiplantae > Streptophyta > Magnoliopsida > Asterales > Asteraceae > Mikania > Mikania micrantha. The sequence continues at coordinate 46,874,673 of CM018689.1, read as the reverse complement.
TAAAGTGTTTATGTTTATGATGGTTTAAATGATTTAAACCATGTTATGTATATGAATGATATATGTAAAGCAATGTTATGTGAATGATTGCAACGTAAAGAAGTCTTGTACCGGTATGAGCTGCCAACTTCGGTTGGTAGGCATATAGTGTTGTGGAAACACAAGCGTGTCGACTTTGTGTCGCCAGTTCAGTTAAAGAAGTCTTATGCATGCATGAGCTGCCAACTTCGGATGGTAGGCATAGAGTCAGTTCATGGTTATAGAGCCTTGTGCTGCACAAGCCCGTTTGACTTCAAGTTAGCAGTTGACGGTGAAGTTCCTTCACCGTATGAATGATGTTAGGATGATATGTATGTTATGTAATTATGTTATGATGCTATGTATGTTATGTAATTATGTTATGAGAACAGGTATGCTATTGTCACACCCCGAGCCGGTGGGGTTGGATCGAAGTCCCCGTCGGGCAAAAGGTTCTCGTAGCGCGATATCGTGAATGATAATCGTGATGATCAGATTGTTTACATAGCATCAATGTTAAGAATAATTAAGCACAATAAAACATTAACTAGGATTACAAAGTTAAATTACAAATGTTATAGTTTGGTAATTTAACTAAGTAAACCTATCCAAAAGCATCGAATATATCTATCTTGTATCTGTACAAGATATCAAAAGAGATTCATATTGATCTCAAAAGATGTGCTTCTTCAAAAGTCAACTAGGATCTATGTCTGGGCATCCTAGTATGAAATCCTGAATCTTAGCTTAATCCTGTGCGTCACCTGAGAAATCATGTAAGAAAACAAAGTCAACACAATGGTTGGTGAGTTCATGTAGTTTTTATGTAAAAATAATTTGAAAATCCTTTGAATGACAACCTTAACCTCACCATTAACCACCTCTACCATCTGTTTCAGTATGATTATATATAGGGCATATGTAGGGGACAAGCCCCAGCCACCGTCCCACCACATACCAAACCACATGATATATTGTTCCTGATGATAATTAAGCGTTTCATCCTACATGTTTGATTCCATAACGTTTGATTCTTTAAATTAGATCACCCTGTAATTGTTCACCTTGATCCTCTGAATGACAACCTTAACCTCACTAACAACCACCTATGCTATCCAACCAAGTATGCTTATATATAGGGCATATGTAGGGGACAAGCCCCAGCCACCGTCCCACCACATACCGGGCTGCTTAACATATTGTTGTTAATGATAATTAAGCATTTCATCCCACTAATTTGATTCCACGACATATGATTCTTCGCGTTTTTTTTCCTCGCCAATGTTTACTTTGTTTCCCCCCGAAGTGACAACCTTAACCTCACTAACAACCACCTATGCTATTCAACCAACTATGCTTATATATAGGGCATATGTAGGGGACAAGCCCCAGCCACTGTCCCACCACATACAAGGCTGTTTAACATATTGTTATTAATGATAATTAAGCGTTTCACTCCACTAACTTGATTCCATAGCATATAAGTATTAAGTTTAAGAGTCACCATTATGGACAGCTAATCACCACAGGGAATTCAGCATCCATCCATAATGGTCCTAAATATGACTCGTGACATGTTATGATAGAGAAACCTTCAAGTTGACACAAAGTCAACTAGAAAAGCCCAAATCATTCTAGTCACTTGCCATAACCATGGATGAATCAAGAAGAACACTGAATGACTAGTAGGGGTTGACTCACAGGTCAACACGCGACGGCCAATCAGTCTGTCTTACAATGTCCTATAGCTTTAGCATACAAGTTTAACGCATCCACATAGTTTCACTGATGACTAGTAGGGGTTGACACACAGGTCAACACGCGGCGGTCAATCAGTCTTTTGTTTAAGCATCCAAGTGTATCAAGCATTCCAAATGTTCATGTATCCCAAGTATATAACGCATTCATGTATTCAAGTATCCCAAATGTATCAAGTATTCACTTGTTTCAAGCATTCCAAGTATATCAAGCATTCACGTGTTTTCAAGTATCTCAAGTGTATTAAACATCCAAGTGTTTCAAGAATCTCACACATAAAAGTATTTCTATGCATATAAGTTTTCAAGTTATGTTGAAGTAAGTAATTGTAAGTGTAAAACAATTTAACACTTTAATATAAGTGTATAACATTACCCTTCTGAAATAATTATATATAATATTAGTGTTTAGTATAAGTATTTTCAAAGCCTTAACATTGGGTATGTAGTTAAACATAGAGTTTATAAGTTATACATCAATTGTATAGTTTAAGCACATTGCTTATAGCATAAGTATTTAGCTCAAGGTTTAAGTATTAAGTTTATATCATAAGCGTCTAGCATAAGGTTTAGGCTTCAAAATCTATACCTTAAGCCTCAAGTATATAGTTTAAACTTCTAGTTTGTAGTATAAGTATCAAGTTTATAGCTTCTCAAAGTATACTAGTTTCCAGTTTGAGCACAAAGTGTTAGTATAATGGAAATAAGTATTAGGTAATTAATTAGCATTAGCTATTTACACTATAGCCTTAGTCTTTGGTTTCCAAACAAGCATTTCAATTTCAAGCATTCATATAAACATTGTAATTATGTGTAAAAGCATTTAATAAACATTTCAATAATTTTTTAACATGCTTCTCAGTCCCGAAATAAAACAAAAGGTTTGAAAAGGGACAAATGAACTCACCTAGTGTCCATAGGGATTGACTAAGTAGAATAAAAATGCACGCGCTCTTTGTTTGCACTTGAGTTTGTTTTCACATTCCTGTATTGATTTCACATTGTATTTGACCCATAAGTATCAATTGTTGTATTTTGTGTGCGTGTATATCTTAGCCCTATAGTTGGCTAACACTTGTGACTCATGGTCTCGATCCGGCCCTTATTTCACATGTCATAAATTGTTATTAAATTGTGGCTTGATGTTGTGCGTTTAGACTAACTTCACCCTTGTATAAGCTTCATGTTTTGAGATTTGTTGAGTTCATGAACTCACAATCATAACTACCTTTGTATTAGCTTATCCAAATGTTAACATAGTCCAACATACTAGGTTAATAAACCACCTTTTTAATAGACGAGTATCGTATATGTAATTTCATTTGCGTTATTCTAGCGTGTTAGGTTATAAAATAAATCATGTAGGCCGAATCTTAGACCATGGGCCAATTGGGCCAACATGGGCCAAAGTGTTGCAAATCCATTTTGGGTCGACTATTCCATTGGGCCGAGGGAATTAATTGGACCGAATAATATGTAAATGGGCTAGGACATATTAGATTGGGCCGGATTCAGGGTTGTTGGGCCTGAGTAGACTACCGTGTGTGTATGGGCCGAATGGCTTAAATTGGGCCAAAAAAATGAATCTCGGCCGAATGAAAAGGGAATGTGGCTTCCATGGCAGCGAACCTTATTCATTCAGACATAAGGTTCGGCTCTACTTAAATGGTTCGGCCATGTGGTGCACGGATCCAAGTTTCGATTGATGGCATCCCAAAAAGGTTCGGCCGTTTCAGATATGTGGTGATCAAGAAAGGTTCGTTCGGCCATGCATGCCAGGGTTCAGCCGCAAGGGTTCGGGTGATACCATCTTGGGTCAGGTTCGTGTTCCAGCTGGGGAGGTTTGGCTATAACATTAGGGTTTGCCGGTTTTCATGATCTTCATGAGGTTCGGCCAATGATGAAAGAAACGAACCAATGGTGCAAGGTTCGCCTATGGGTTCGGTGGTGGTATTAGACGAACCCTAGGTTCGTGGGGATGCATGGGTTCGCCTAAGGTTTGTCGTGCTCACAAGGTTCGCCTTCATGTATGGTTCGAGAGTAAAGGTTCGCTGATGATGGTAGACGAACCATGGGTTCGCTGCTCTTGAAATTAGGTTCGTTGGTTCGGGAAGGAGAAAGCAGGGTTCGGCCATGTTGTGGCTTGCGAACCTGCACATCGTCTTCATCAATCTGCGAGGGTTAGAAGGGTTCTAAGGTTCACACCTAGCCTACAACCCTCGTGAAACACTAAGGAGAGTCTAGAACCGAATGGGTTAAGGACCGGTTTACACAGGTGGGTCGAACCACGCACCTAAAACCCTAATTTCAGTAATGTTTCAAGTTTCATACCTTTAAAATGGCTGGAGTAAACCTCCGATCTGTTGTACTTCTTGATAGAGGACGTTGAGAGCTTCGCGTGGACACCAAGAACGCCCAAATCCGTTGAGAAACGAGTGAGTTATCGCGATTAGAAGGATGATTATTCTAGAGAGAGAAAGTCGTGGAAATTGGTGTTAGAGAGAGAAATGGTTTGCCAAGAATGAGGTTGAAAGCCTCATTTGAGGTTTATATACCCCGAGGGTGTTCGGGTTCGTTTCGGTTGCTCGGTTTTCGTCTCCGTTGCGTTTCCGGACCGTAACGCGTGTAATTTCGTAATTTAAATAAAAGACTTATTTTCAAATGTTTGGAAGTTGTTTATTTCTAATAATGTGTTTAAATATTATTTTCTTGAATTATCTGTTGTAATTTATTATTCTTACGCGTTTCATTATTTGTTCGCGTATTTTGTTTTACGCATTTTAATTAAAATAGTTTTGTTTTAATTTATTTCAGATGAGTTTCAAAATTGTAAAACAGGAAATATTATATTTCCTTATATTTATTATCGTTCGAATCGTCTTCGTTTTCGTTTCGTCAGAAAACGTCACTTACGCGCGTTTTCGTACAGAGCGCTAACTGTACGACCACGATCGTACGTTTCACTTTCTGATTTTGTTTTCTACTTTTCAGTCATCATTTCAGATCGTTCAGATCTATTCGTACAGATCGTCACCTATACGAATAGTTCGTCGGTTTAGCATTATGTAACAGCAACTGTTATAGTTTTGTTCCGGTTATCCTCACATACGTTTAAACCTAATAATACAATATCAAGCATGTATGCATCTTTTCCTGATTGTCTGATGTGTTTCTGACTGTTTAAACCATAAGGTTTAAATCAGAATTTCAGAAACATCGTGTAATAGTTTATGTTTAGCATCGAATGTTAATAACTTCTAAGTATTTTTCCTCTATTGTATCTGAGTTACTGTATAGTTCACTGTTCCGGTAACGATTCCGGCACAGATGTTACAGCTATGTACTTGAATTATGTCATGTGATGACATGAATGAATAAGGATTTTTCTAAGAAATGAACTTAGAACTCACCAGCATAAAGATGACTAGTTTTACATGCATATCAGGTTGAATAGTTTGAGAAAGGATACCAGGAGGGCTCATGGCGTACGTTGAAGACTACCCTGGCATAGACTGGCTATGTTATAAAACTATTAAAGATATGGGTTATGTATTAATGTTTGCTTAGTATCTGTATGTTATCTTATGTTGTTACCTTACCTTCCGCTGCTATCAGAATGTATTTATTGTTTAAGTACTATGGGTTTGAGGATTTGCCAACCGAGGGGTCGCCCGGGGCGTGGGGCCTCTCATATATATGTGTGTGTGTGTATGTAAGTATGTATATATATATATAGGGTAATGTTCCCCTAATAATTATATTTTGCCTAAAAAGGCTAAGAAAGATTTTTAAAAACTCGAAAACCGACTCAAACAAATCCGATGGAATTCATTTTTGCGTCATTGTATACGGCTTGTCGAAACCTAAAACCCGAACTTTAAATCATAAACAATAAACCCTTATACTATAACCAAAACTTTAAAAACAAATCTTTAACATAAAGATAAAATTTAAATGCTAAAAACCAAGCCCTAAAACATACAATCTAAATTGAGTTGTTAAAACGAAAACGTAAAAGTTAGTATTGTAAGGTTCGATAAGACGGTTTCAATGCTATCGAAATGAGTTCAATCGGAGTTCATTTGAGTCAGTTTTGAAGATTTTAAAAATCGTTCTTAGCCTTATTAGACAAAACATACTTTTTATTTAAACTTTCTCCTATATATTGAACTTATTCCATTAAGAACCATTAAATGTGAAAGAAACAGAAGAACTAATTTTGAACCATATGTTTTAAGGGTAAAAAAGTAATTTTCCTTTAAAATATGGAAGTTACTTTTTTACCCTTTTAAACTTGTGACTACAATTGGTTCTTTTAGTTCTTAAGTAAAAATTGTTCTCAATTGAACATCCCTATATATATATATATATATATATATATATATATATATATATATATATATATATATATATATATATTTGAATCAAATGAAACCCGATCTTAAAGAGAAAACTCTTAAACATTATCTCAACCATTAGATCAACATTTTTTTCTTTCTAATTTATTAATATGAAAAGAGTATAAGAGTCTTTAACCACTAACTCATATATATAATAATTTATCTCTTTCTCTCTAATTTAAGATCACCTATATATACAATAATTTATTAATATCAAATTTCTCTCTTATCTATCTTTTCTCTCTCCATCTGTTTATCTCTCTATATATATTTGAGCTTTATAAAATACTAGGTTACTAACCTGTGTAACACACGGGTTAACATAGAGTTAAGATGTAATTCACAAAAAAATTAATAAAATGATATAATTACAATTGACGTAAAACATTATGAATTCAATTATTTACCTATATTTTCCTTTATCGATATCTTATCTTCATAATTTTGCATGACATACTAAAAGAGAAATGATAATCAATGAGATAAATTTAAGAAATAAACCATTATTTTTTTAATATTATATGTAATTTTATTAATTGCAAATATGAGGTCATTTTACTAAAAAAATAAGTTAAAGTTTTTTAATTTATCAAAAACATAAAATAGATGTATTTGTTATCAAGTTTGTTTAATATTTTAAGTAATGAAAAATTGAAGGAATTTGTTTAATAATAACTTAATAAAACTTTGAATAATTTAGTTGTTATACTTATTTCCTTTAACAAATCAATAATATATTATTCTTTAATTTTTAAATTTAAAATATTAGTAACTTATGATATAATTAATGCTAATAAATTTGTGTTTTATGATAATGGAAATTTTCAACTTTTATTGTGGTGATGACATTTGTACATTAGTCCTATTAGAGGTGTGCGCGGTTCGGTTCGGTGCGGTTATGACCATTTCCATAACCAAAACCACAACTTCGGTTAATTCTAAATCATTAACCATAACCAAAACCAATTGATCGGTTAACCACCGGTTACGGCTCGGTTTCGGTTAAATTCGGTTAATAATGGAATTGTTGAAAAACTAAGAAAAACTTGTAAATAAGCTTGTGAATTATAGATATATTAATGATGAAAATCTTAGTAAAGCTTGTAAAACTTTCTAATGACTGAAAATGTGTCAAAAAAAGTAAAACCACATGAACTTTGATTCATTTTATATTATATTTAGTCTCACATATAATCCATAATATATTCATATAGTAAAAAGTGAAGATTTATTTTCTATACTTGACTTACATCATAACTTGTTAAAAAAACATACAAACATATAAATATCAAAAAAAAAAAAAAACAAATATATATTATTCGGTTTGGTACGGTTAAAGTAGGTTAATGACTAGCCTTAACCATAACCATAACCGAATGGTTCGGTTAATGGCTTCACTTAACCATAACCGTCAGTTAAAGTCGGTTTCGGTTAAATCGGTTATGGTTCGGTGCGGTTATCGGTTATTTTTCGGTTATGGTTATATTATGCTCACCCCTAAGTCCTATGTGACAATAATTTAGATTGAAATGTAGCATTCGATGAGGTGTACATGCTGGTAAAAGGACATGTGTCATTGAATTTACTCTTTTATTAGTATTAGAAGATTACACATGTGTAGTTTTTTTTTTAATTTTTTAAAATTTCAAAACAACAAAAATGTATATTTTTATATAAAAAATAAAAAAAAACATATTTTTACAAGAAGATATACAAAACTACACATGCATATAAATAAAAATGTATAAGTTTTAATACACAAAGTACACTTTACTCGAAATACTACACATGTGTAGAAATAAAAATATACACATGTTTATATTATATATATTTGAGATTTATAAAATATTACACCTACACATGTGTATTTTATGGTGTTTGGTTAATTTGATGTTCTTTTATAAATTTACACACGTGTAATTTTTTGTTTTATATGTAAAATACACATGTGTAATATTTATTATAGTTGAGAATATGTAATATTGTGTTTGTGTATTGAAATTTGTATTTAATACACATGTGTATAATTTTTGTTTTTCTTTAAAAAAATATGACTTTTTTTTTATTTTGATAGTCAAACATATAGAAAAAAATAGAGAGAGACTAACGAAGAGAGAGAGGAGAGAGAAAGATGAGAGAGGAGAGAAGAGAGATAGTCTGATAGAGAGAGAAAGAAGATAGAAGAGAGATAATCTGACAAATATTAAAGAGCAAAGAGGAGAAATAGTGAAAATAAGTCACTTTTATCCCTTAAATTGTAAAAGAGGTATTTTCTTTTAAAAAACCTCAATAAAATAATTAACTATAATTGTATACCACATACTTATTCTATTTAATTAATTAAAAAAACTAAACTAAGTTTCATCAACATAGAGTCTTGCTAACTTTTCCATCTTGTAAGTTTCTCTAATCGGCAAGAAGTGTGCGGACTTGGTCAATCTGTCAATGATGACCCAAATCGAATCTTGTCCGCTGGAAGTGCGGGGTAGCTTGGTAATAAAATCCATAGGTATTTGTTCCCACTTCCATTGTGGTATCTCTGGTTGTTCCAGCAAACCCGAAGGTTTCTGGTGTTCAGCTTTGACTTTGGCATAGGTGATGCATTTGCCAACATAAGTGGCAACATCTTTTTTCATTCCCGGCCACCAATAAAACAACCTAAGACCTTGGTACATCTTATCAGCACCAGGATGAACAGAGTATCATGTCTTGTGTGCCTCGTCAAGTATAAGTGTTCGAAGTTCATCTACTGCCGGGATCCAAACACGATCCAGATAATAGATAACTCCATCTTGTTTTGCCTTGAAATGTTTCTCGGCTCCACAATCGAGCTCGCGTTTCAATTTGTCTCTTGCCACTAATTCTTGTTGTGCTTGTATGATTTGATCTTTCAAACTTGTTTGCACGGTCATTCCCATTGCTCGAACGCGCAAGGGTTTGACTCTTTCCTTCTGACTCAAAGCATTTGCAACAACATTTGCTTTGCCCGGATGGTATTTGATCACACAATCGTAATCGTTCAGGATTTCAACCCAACGTCTCTGTCTCATGTTAAGCTCCTTCTGATCAAATATGTGCTGTAAACTCTTATGATCTGTGAAGATAGTGCATTTGGTACCATACAGGTAGTGTCTTCAAATCTTTAAAGCAAAGACAACAGCTCCCAGTTCTAAGTCACGTGTCGTGTAGTTCTTCTCATGTATCTTCAGCTGTCTTGAGGCATAAGCAATGACTTTGTCTCGTTGCATTAAAACACATCCGAGTCCCTGATGGGAAGCATCACAATACACCATGAAGTCATCATTGCCTTCTGGGAGTGTTAAGATTGCACAATCTTTGTTTCAATGTCTAGAATGCCTCTTCTTGTTTTTGAGTCCACACAAAAGGTTCACTTTTTTGTGTGAGTTTGGTGAGAGGCAAGGCTATCTTAGAGAAAGTCGAAATGAATCTCCTGTAATAACCTGCCAATCCCAAGAATGATCTGATCTCGGTCGGTGTTGCAGGCACATCCCAGTTCTTGATTGCTTCAATCTTGGCAGGATCCACGTGAATACCATTACTGTTAATCACATGACCCAAAAACTGCACTTACCTTAGCCAAAATTCACACTTGGAGAATTTGGCATAGAGTCGTTCTTCCTTCAATAGTTCCAAGACTTTTCGAAGATATTGTTCATGTTCTTTCTCGTTCCTTGAATAAATCAATATATCATCAATAAAGATGATAACGAACTGATCTAAGTACGGCTTGCACACCCGGTTCATTAAGTCCATGAACACTGCCGGTGCATTCGTCAGTCCGAATGGCATCACCATGAACTCGTAATGACCGTATCGGGTACGAAATGCCGTCTTGGGTATGTCTTCCTCTTGAATCCGGAGCTGGTGATAACCTGATCTCAGGTCCATCTTTGAAAAGTACTGAGCTCCCTGTAATTGATCAAACAAATCATCAATCCTCGGTAACAGGTACCGATTCTTGATGGTGAGTTTGTTGAACTCTCTGTAATCAATGCGCATCCTGAAAGATCCATCTTTCTTATTAACAAAAAGAACCGGAGCTCCCTACGGGGAAAAGCTCGGTCGGATGAATCCCTTGTCGATTAATTCTTGTAATTGATTGGACAACTCCTGCATTTCCGATGGTGCAAACCTATGTTGGACCGATTTGGAGCACGGAAACAATCCGAATCCAATGAAAAACTACTCGACAACCTCTGGGATAGTGCGGAATCCTATTCCAGGGTTTTCCAATCGAAACCAACAGAAACCGTGGTGATCCGAGGCTATAGAAACGACTTGGAAGCAACGATCGAACACCACGGGTTGAGAATCGAACTTGGATGATCAAGAACCGCTCAAATCTTCAAGGGTTTTGACACTGGAGTGCTAGGGAAGAAGGAGGGCTCGGGAAAGTTAGGTTTGAAATGATTTGAACTTCTATTTATAAGCTGTAGTCATTCGGCCGAATGAGTGGCCGAAGCAGCTCATTCGGCGAATGACTAAGCTCGAATGAGCAGTCATTCGAATGAGTCATTCGGCGAATGACTCATTCTGAACTTAGACATTCGATACAACTCTCATTCGCCGAATGACTTCATTCTAGAGTCATTCGGCCGAATGAGCAGTTTTCATACTCAAACATTTAATAATCAAATCAAACACTTAGATAAACATTAATAATCAATAATCAATAAACATAAACATGATGAATTATATATAAAGACAATTTCCGTTAATACTTTGAATGATTACATGATAACCATTTACATAACCGAACTAGGGACAAAACATGTATCTACATACTCCCCCTTGGACCTAGTTCAACTCTTTGGAATGTCTTTCTTTGCAATCTTGTCTGAGATAGCTTTCCAATCAGCACCAGCATGAATCTTTAAGCAGATACAGAGACGAATAACTCTCATATACTGAAGAGCCTGCTCCATATCCTGTACGTCGAAGAAAATCTGATGTCGATAGAAAGCTTTAACATCATTCAATGAAAGATTGGTCAGCCACATGGGATCAAAAACTCTGACAGTTTCCCATTTCTTGTCTTTGCACAGCACGATCACAGCCTCACCGGTTCTCCCATCATAGTACCACCATCGGAATCCCTCCATAAAGTCTTGACGCATCTTCCGTAAAGGAATCTTCTTCATGACTTTAGGGGGAAGCCACTTCAGGATTACTTTATGCTTCCGGGTATCTCCGTCAATCTCTGGTAGATAGTACCTCTCTGGCTGCTGCGGCTGAAAATTCACCCATCTCTTCCGGTATTCATACTTGATTTGTCGAGAGAACCAAGCAGACATCCCGGAGTCTTCACAGTATAGCAAGTTCAGACGTGCTAGTTGATTGACCTCGAATCCAGGCAGCGTCTTGAAATCATGCGGGTGTTTGAAGTAATCTATACCCTTTTCCCTCTTTACTGCGTAGCACCCAAGATCATGGAAGTATGCCCAGCTGAGTATCTGACCTCCAGCCTTATATCCTTTGGTCCTGTAGACTTTCTTGTGCGTTGCTGGCATCTTCTCAGTGCTTTGTTTCTTTAGTACCTCCCAGTACGCAGCCCATTCTTCCTTTCTTTTCTTTAAGTCATCAGCTTCAGCCTTGCTAGCCTCTACTTGCTCTTCAAGATATCTGACCAAGAGATCCTCCGTTTCCTGATCAAATGGTTCAGTGAAGGTAGGCAACTCAGCTTCAGCCGATGTATACTTTGGATACTCTTCTTCTGTGATGTCTTCCAAAATGACTTCATCTACATCATCAAAAAGTTCTGGTTCGGGCTCTTCAGTACTGGGTACAGAGGTGTCATCAGTGACCACCTCGTCAGGATTCAACCTGAACAGCTCGGCTATCTGCTCCTTAGATAAACAATGTATGATCTCACCCTCCTCCTTGTCGTAGCTGACCGAGTGCTGTATAATGCCCTGAGCGTCCAAGATCATAGTCAACGTCTTATCTAGCTGACGTCTCAACGGCACAGCTTCTACTTCCTCGGCTGCTTTGGGTTCATCTGTCTGTGCAGGAGGAGGTGGAGCAGAGGCTTTCTTCTTATCATTGGCCTTCTTGGATCGAATCTCTGATGAGGGAGGGGCCTGATCATCATCGTCATCATCATCAGTACTCGATGAACCAGAAGACCCATTCCCAGATCCGTCCTTGGCCTCATCATCATGATCATCATCATCATCAGACTCATCGTCTTTGTCTGAGTCTTCATAGTCAACCTGTTCCTCATCAGACTCTTCTTCATCTTCTTCTTTGTCTGAATCATCGGAACGATCCTCAACTCCTTCCAGTCTGGTAGTACTCTCCTTCGAACCCTCGACAAGTCCAGCTAGACGAGCATTCTCAGACTCTAGCTGCAGGATCCGATCACTGAAACCAGAGGCTGTCAGAGCCAACTGGTTGTGCTCATCAATATATTTCAGGAGCTGCTCCTCCTGTTGTGCAGACCTGGCCCTCAAATCGGCCCTCTGATCTGCAGCCTGAAGCAGCAGAGTATCCTGCTCTTCAATCCTCTGAGTGAGCTGAGCAATAACCAACTCCTGCTCTTTATTCTTCCTCTCTTGCTCCATGCTCCTCTCCATCAGTCTCAAGACCATACTGTTCAGTGTACTAAGCTGATCTACAACTAAAACAGCAGGTATATGAACATCAGCACGAACTGTGGAGGGGCCAGAGGAAGCAGCAACATAAACAGGCTCTTGAATGAAAGGAGTGGACAGAGGGGCAGTAATGGCCTGAGTGTGAATGGCCCTTGTCCTCGTCAGTGAAGAAACTGACACAGCTGCTACTGATGTGACAGTAGTTGTAGCAGCTGATGTCAGTTCTGACCTCCTTTGGAAAGAGAATCGAGATCTCTTTCCTCTTCCAGCTCTGGATGAGGTGGACTGTCCAGCAGAAACAATCACTGCTGTGGAAGCAGGAGCAGATGACCTAGGAGGGGGAGAAATGTCAAACTCCGGAATAAATATCGTATCAGTAATATCCTCCAAGTCATCATCTGTCCTCTTTCTCTTCCTCATCTCCACTCTTCCGCCCTCATCCACTTTCTCAAACTCATCATCATGAGTCTCTTCAGAATCAGAACTGTCTTCATCACCTTCACCTGCTACACCTTCATCCTCACTTGAGTCCTCTGACTCATCACCACCATCTGAGGAATGTGGAACTGAAACATCGAGAGGAACAGTCACTGAGGATGTAGTAGTAGTCAAGAAGTCCAAATCCATCAGTGAGTCGATGTCCACATCCTCCTCTTGAGCTGTAGACACAACAACATCAGCTCCAACACCAGAAGCAGTAACATCAACCATGCTCACTGAAGCAGCAGTGGTTATGTGTACTGATGGCATCTCACCCGCACCTGTGCTCTCAACAGCAACAGTGCTCACCTCCACACCAGCACCACTCGGGCCTGCACCATCATAGGAGTTCCATCCTCGTTTAAAGGCCTCAAATATCCTCCTTCAATCATCATCCACAGATTTGTATCCACTCCATTGATGTGAATCTCAAATCTATATTTCCAGTGAGGATAATCATCCAAAGTCAAAAGCTTAGGAGCTTCGTTTGAGTTTCCGGTTTCATTCTCTGTCAGTAAAAGAGTCTGAATACGATGATTTTGATTAGCCATGAGTGCTAAATCTTCCATTTGATCAGAAGAAATGAAATTCAACACTTAGAAAATTTTTCAGAAGCAAAGGCCGAATGACTGACAAACTGGCGAATGTCGGGGGCCGAATGAGTGGAAATGCCGAATGACAAGCTGAGTATGACAATCGGCGAATGAAGAAGTCGAATGATCTATTCGCCGAATGGCAATGTGAATGGGGTCTTTCGCCGAATGAAGATTCAGAATGAGGCTTATTCGGCGAATGGGAGTAGCGAAGGAGCTATTCGCCGAATGAGAGCTATTCGGCGAATGGAAGGCTATTCGGCTGAACTTATTCGGCCGCCAGAGTCATTCGGCGATCTGGGGTTTTTGACAACAAAAATCGCGATATCTTTCGATTTTGACCAGATCTAGCCGCCAAATTTTGCACAGAACTTCAAGACATGATTATTAACCAATTGGGAAGAAATTAGATCAAATGAACCACAAAAACACTTGAAATCTCAATGAAATAGTGACTTTGGAAGCAAGAAACTTAGGGTTTTTGGAAGTTACGAAAATCAGGGTTTTGGGGAACTCAAATCTGATGGTTTTGGATGGAAATCGAGTAGAATCAAGAGCCAAATCTCTGATACCACTTTGTTGGACCGATTTGGAGCTCGGAAACAATCCGAATCCAATGAAAAACTACTCGACAACCTCTGGGATAGTGCGGAATCCTATTCCAGGGTTTTCCAATCGAAACCAACAAAAACCGTGGTGATCCGAGGCTATAGAAACGACTTGGAAGCAACGATCGAACACCACGGGTTGAGAATCGAACTTGGATGATCAAGAACCGCTCAAATCTTCAAGGGTTTTGACACTGGAGTGCTAGGGAAGAAGGAGGGCTCGGGAAAGTTAGGTTTGAAATGATTTGAACTTCTATTTATAAGCTGTAGTCATTCGGCCGAATGAGTGGCCGAAGCAGCTCATTCGGCGAATGACTAAGCTCGAATGAGCAGTCATTCGAATGAGTCATTCGGCGAATGACTCATTCTGAACTTAGACATTCGATACAACTCTCATTCGCCGAATGACTTCATTCTAGAGTCATTCGGCCGAATGAGCAGTTTTCATACTCAAACATTTAATAATCAAATCAAACACTTAGATAAACATTAATAATCAATAATCAATAAACATAAACATGATGAATTATATATAAAGACAATTTCCGTTAATACTTTGAATGATTACATGATAACCATTTACATAACCGAACTAGGGACAAAACATGTATCTACAACCTATAAGGAGACTTAGCTACAGGAGTCGCTCCCGGAATCAAATCGATTCGAAACTGTACTGATCTCTCAGGTGGCAGTCCCGGTAAATCATCCGGAAACACGTCCGCATAGTCTTTCACAATCGGCACGTCTTGAATCTTGATTGTTTTCTTGTCTTTCTCTACCACGTGAGCTAGAAATGCGATACATTGTTTTCTGAGGTACTTACGAGCCTTCATGCACGATATTATCTTGACACTGCGTTTCGCTTGATCTCCATGAATCTCCAAGATCTGATCGTTCTCCACGGGAATACGTAATAACTTCTCGGAACAGATGAACTCAACTAATTAAGAGATAGCCAATCCATTCCGATGATGATGTCGAAACTGCCCAGCTCCATCGGTATCAAGTCGATGGAAAATGTGTGATCACCAAGTGTTAGTGGGCAATTCCTAAGTACTGTGTCTACTGTGATCTGTTTGCCGTTTGCTATCTCAATAGTATAAGGGGAGTCTAAAGATTCCTCAACAAAATTAAGATGGCATGCAAAGTCGGATGAGATAAAACTCTGATCCGCACCAATGTCAAATAATATGGATGCATAGAAGTCAGATAAAAAAATGTACCCGTGATCACATTCGGGTCCTGTCGTGCCGCATCAGCTCTGATCTGTAAGGCTCTACCTCGTGCTGCTAGAGCCCTTTGTTGATTCCTCTTGGGATAATCCCGAGAGAAGTGTCCAGGCTCGCCACAGTTGTAGCAAGACCTATGATCAGCAGCAGCAGCAGCAGTGGCTGCATTGTTGTTTCTGTTCGGAGCCCCCGTGCTCCTGCAATTGTTGGCCCAGTGACCAAATTTCCCGCAGTTAGTGCATTGCCTGCACTGGGTGTTTGGTGCATGATGATACTGGCAGATGTTGCACAAAGGTGTGGTGCCAGTGTAGGGCCTTTTGATCTGTAGTGGAGGTGGCTCGTTGATCATTGGGGCTTGAGTGGTTGCAACAAAGTTCTTAACCACTTTCTGTTTCTTGGCCAGGCGTTTGTCCGGCCTTCTTGAAGTTCCAGCTTTTGCTTCAGTTTCTTTCTTGAGAGCCCCGGAGGCAACCATCACGTCTGTCAAGGATGCTGACAGAGTAACGGCCATCTCCATGGTAGTAGGATGGGCAGATATCACATGCCCTTGAATGCAGGACGGGAGTCCACCGACGTACCATTCGATTCTCTTCTCCAGTGTTGGCACCACGTCCGGTGCCAATGTAGCTAACTCATGAAAACGGGTGGTGAGGCCAGATGCCCAGCACCAATCATGACCAGGTTGAGCAGTTCAGTCTCAACCTTCTTGAGTTCATTCCTTGGGCAAAACTCTGCCCTCAGCATCACCTTGAAGTCATCCCAAGGCATGGACAGAGCCTCATCTCTGCCCCTAGTTTGAACTTGAGCATTCCACCAAGTTAACGCTCTCTTGTTGAATGAACCAGCAGCATATCTCACCTTATGCTGATCAGGACAGCCACTGATATCAAGAGTTTTTTCCATTTTCTCGATCCACTGGATCAATCCAACGGCTCCTTCACTGCCACTAAAGCTAGGTGGCTTACAACCTACAAAGTTTTTGTAGGAGTAGTCCTGATGATGCCTGGTATTGCCACTGCCTTCTCCAGATGAGTTGGCGACGTTGTTGTTGTTGATCCCGTTCATCATCTCGGGAATCACATCCTTCAGTTGACTGGTCAGCAATGTGGCCAGTGCAATAGTAGCAGGATCTAACTGGTGAACAGGTGGCGGCGGAGGAGAAGGCGGTTGTGTAGGGGAGTCAGGTGGTGTCGGTGTCGATGAATGCGGAGCTGAACCGTGTGGTGGTGGTGGCAGTAAAGCTGGTGGTGGTCTTCTCGGCGACATTCTGATCATAATCGAAAGAAAATCGGTTAGTGCAGTGATCAGATGCAGAAGACACATGCAAATAGAATCCTATGTCATATGATCTCTGCATGAGGGTCCCTAGGTTATAGTCTAGGCTAAACCATTTAAGTAATATGACCTATATTTCTTTATAACCATGGCTCTGATACCAATCTGTCAAACCCCGAGCCAGCGGGCTGGATCGACTTTCCCGCCGGGCGGAATGTTCCCGGGGCGCGATATCGTTGTGATAATCGAATGATCAGATTGTTTACATAGCACATGATAAATAAATGAGAAATGCTAACATGACAATGAAATAGAATTACAAAGTTTCCTCATAATTTAACTAAGTAAATCTAATCAAAAGAATCAATGAGTTTATATCTTGTCACTGTACAAGATATACAAAAGATGATTCACTGTATTGTCAATCAAAAGTATGCAAAACCAAAAGTAGCTAGGCCTTCTTAAAGTCCACTAGCTAAGTCCCTGTAATCCTGGTGACTAAACATGTTCGTCACCTAAGAAAACATGCATTTAAACAAAGTCAACACTAGGTTGGTGAGTTCGTAAGTATGTTAATTGAAAACCTTGATTTGTTCACATGCACAATCACAATGTTATTTCTGTTACTTGTATGTTGTTTGATTCACCCGTTCACCCAATGGCTTCTCAATAGTTATATTCACAAATAATATCTCATCCTAGTAGTTATGCTTATATATAGGGCATATGTAGGGGAACCAAGCCCCAGCCAACATCCCACCACATAACTACTAGAACTCCACACTACTTGCAATACAACTATCGATATCCATTTCCATTTCCATTTCACCTGTTCATCTCGTTTGTTAATCACCTGTAGCATCATGTGTAGAATAATATAATAATAGGGCTTTAGTTATCAAACCGAAGTATTGATAACCCTTTTATGTATTAAGGATATTAGATTAATTTAATCTGATCCTTGTATTATTCTATTACTTGTGGGGTTAACTGTTAATCACTTTTAAATATTAAGAGTGTGAGTTAACCAATTGTTATTTGTTCTCAACTTGAAGTGCATAGAGCCTGAACGGAATCCATTGCAATCCTCACGTAATCAGATTACAATGCATCCGATCTACCTCTGCCACTTTGTGTATCCATAGACCTCATCGAAACGGTTACTAGTGTTATGAGTTGAGAGAATAAATTCCTCAATCTACTAGTCAACAGGTAACGATGGATTAATTACAATTATAACTATAGATTTATATCACCATGTGTCGCTTACCAGACCCAGACTTGAGTCGCCCTGTCACCGGTCATACGTTATCGGCCAATGATTGAGTACGATCAACATACTAGCCCTACAAGCTAGAGGTTTATCAAACCTATGGTACCACTATGCTATCGTCGGTTTAGTCACGTCAAACTAACTGGTCAGCGATTTGTGAAGGGACTTACAATGATCAACTTGAGTACATGGCACATGATTGACATGATATAATGCAAACAGTTCAATAGTAATCAATTGTATTGTGTTCATTAATGTTGTTTGTTCTCAATGTTGTATGTTCTCGTTGTTGTTAACAAAGTTAAATAAGAACTTTTCTTATTACATTATGTTAATTGTTGTGTGAATGATGTTGTTATCATGAAGTTACGTTATCATGATTATCATTCCTTGTTGTTCCATATAATCACCATTTTGTCACTAAGCTATGGCAAGAACTAGTCTTACTACACTTAGTCGACTCAAGTGGTGGATGATTCTTGTTAAATGTTCTCTTGTAATATGTGTTGAGTTGTAAGCTAAGTGTTATAAGCACTTGTCTTATTATGCTTAGTTAACTCTAGTGTTAAATGATATTATGAATATGTGTTATCTTCATATCATTCATATGTTTTGTTCTTGTCATCATGTTCACCTGTGATTACTTCAATGTTCGTTCTTGTAAGAATAAATAAGTGTTGTAAGATATAATCTTGCAACCATATTATTCTAATGTGTTGATGAATTATGAAATTATATTATCATATTCATCCTAGTTATTCATGTCATATCATGATCATACACGCATGCAAACAATGATAAATGATAATAAAGCAAGCAATATTATCTAATCGTAGTATAAGCAATATGTTAAACATAAAACTTTTAAATAATTAAAAGTTAAGCGTGTTTCTCAGCCTGAGAGTTTAAAATCAGTTAAAATTAGAAAAGGGACGTATGAACTCACCTTGTGTTGAAGTGATTGACTTAGCTTAACAAGAAATGCACGCGCTCTTTGTTGGATGTGTTGTTGTATTCACGATCCTGTATTGATTTCATGTTGTTTGTAACTTGTAAGTATAAGTTATAAGAGTTTGTGTACGTGTATGTGTTAACCCTAACTTGGTTATTATCCGGAAGTCTCGGTCTTGGTCTTCATTCGGCCCGATGTATTTGTTATGGGTTTTGAATCCACTCAACCCAATTAGGTTAGTGTTGGGAGACATGATTATAACATGTTAGTTACATGTATTGACCCTAAGTTTGCAAAATAAATCAGCCTAAGTATAAACTTAGGTTTATTGTTTGAAGTCTTACACTTTGTCTTTATGACCTTTATAAAATTTAATGTTTCAAGCTTGTGAAATATGTTAGACCCAAGATTCATCACTTTTATAATAATTCATGATTTTCCCATGCAATATTATCTTTTATCCTTTGTTTATGAAAAGCATTGATTTTCTATTATCGTGTGGATCGATTACTATGTATTTGGGCCAAATGATTTTGTGTGAACCAAATAAATGGACGTGGGCCAAGCTGTTGGGCCAAAGCAACCGTAATGGGCCAAAGGGTCAATTTGGGCTAAAACAACGGTTTTGGGCCTGAAACAAATGTGGGCCAGCTGTTTGCTCTTGGACTGAATAATTCCATGGGCCCAATAGATGATTCTACTTCGGTTGAGGTGCATTTTGGCCAAACAGGTGATGCGGTTGCCGAATGGGTGTAGTGACCCCGATTCCAGCGAACCTATAGTATTTTTTATCTAAGGTTCGGTCACCATGGTGCGCCCAAAGGGTTCGGTGGTTCCAGGGAGGTTCGTGGTCCATGGTTGGGTTCGGCTGTTGCCAAGGTTCGCCGGGGTTCGGCTCATAGATTCGTGGATGATGGTTCCTACACACGGGTTCGCTGTGCATGATAGGTTTGACACCCATGCAAGGTTCGGCTACTGGCTCGTCCGGATGTAGGGTTCGGCCATAGATGTTTCGTTCGAAGTAGGTTCGCAGCATGGGAGAAGGTTCGGCCATGGGTTCGTTGGAAGATGCAGGTTTGGTGGAAGATGCAGGTTCGCCATCCATGATTAGGTTCGGCCAACCCATACCTCGACCAACACAGGGTTCGGCTGGTTTGCATTTCCACGAACCCTGCACCCTCATCATCATCCTCGAGCATCATCCATCCAAAGGCTGCTTCATGTTGCTAGTATGCTAAAAGGGTTCCTCGTGTTCATGTGGTTCGATATCTAAGGTGATTAACCGGCTAGAGTTGGTTGGGTCGAACTAAAGCTAGAAACCCTAATTTTCGAACTCTTCAAGCTTCGTTACCTCAAATTTGGCTGGGTAAAACTCCATATTAGTTGTACTTCCTTGTAGAGGGTGATTGTAGCTACGCGTGGACACCAAGAAAACCAAATTTCACTAAGAAATAAACAAGATATGAGGATTTGAAGTTGAATTTCTAGTGTGAGAGAGGGAAAACAGGTTTGGAGTTGTAGAGAGAGAGAGAGATAAGAGAAATGAGAGATTTAGCCTCATTTAGGGTTTAAATACCCCGAGGGTATTCAGGTTCGTTTCAGTTGCTCGTTTTTCGTCTCCGTTGCGTTTCCGGATTATTACGCGTAATTTACGTATTTTAAATAAAATAGTTTCCTTTGATTAATTTTAGATGAGTTTCAAAATTGTAAAACACGAAATATTAAAATTTCTTAATTTATTTTCGTTTGTATCGTCTTTCGTTTTCATTTCGTCAGAATGCGTCCCCTTCGCGCGTATTCGTTCGAATCGTCATCCGAACGAACACGACGATGGTTTTGCTTTCTAATGCTTGTTTTCTACTTTCCAGTCATCATTTCAGAACGTTAAACTTACAGATATGTTTGTGTGAATCGTCACCCACGCAAACACACTGTCAGTTCGTTATTCTGAAACAACACTGCAATTATGTCTTTAATTGTGTTTCCTCACTGACGGACTCAACTAAACATCCTGTTTTCACTTTGTTTTCCTACTGATTTGTCGGCCATCTGATTCCTGTCATCTATGGATATCAGATCGCAATCGACATGTTCTTGTTATTTACTTGAACATTGTTGTCTTTCTTGATTCGTTGTCTTAACTGCACTTAGGTTTTCACCTAAATACAAACAACTATTGTTTATCGTGAGTGTTGTACTTACAGTATTTAAGTTTTCACATAAATACGTACAACTGTTTCTTGTATTTTGAATTCTTGTTATCACAAACACCGTTCATATAAATGTATTTACACACAGTAAATAGTGAAAGTACACATATCGTACGGACTTGCAGGACGATCAGGTACTGAATGTCACATAAATTACCTACACATGTGTGTAAATGTGTGGGTAATAATTTATGGTATATTTTCATAATGACCAACACTTAACATGTGTTAGCAATACATTTTAACTACACTTAGCATTGGTGGGCAAATTTTTCTCACAAAATTTGCCATCAATTAAATGTTAAATGGACGATCAGGTACTGAATGTCACATAAATTACCTACACATGTGTGTAAATGTGTGGGTAATAATTTATGGTATATTTTCATAATGACCAACACTTAACATGTGTTAGCAATACATTTTAACTACACTTAGCATTGGTGGGCAAATTTTTCTCACAAAATTTGCCATCAATTAAATGTTAAATTACCCACACATGTGACAAATTTACATTATGTGTAGGTAAATCATCTAGGCGTGTAAAAAAGATTAAATATGTGTGGATAATTGATTATGTTTTACTAAGACATAATATGTGTAAACAAATGTGTAGATAAATTAACTATATAAAATTTTATTTTACTTTATAAAATGACATGTCAAAACAAATACCTACAAATATTTCAAAATGTATAATTTGAGTAGCTAGATATTGGATATTTATTACATATACATATTTTTTTAACTAAAATGTGAAGGTAAAAATATAATGAAATGGAAATAAAAATTTAAAACAAAAATTAAAATCAAACTAATATCAGTATGTAACAAAACATAATTTACCTACAAATCTTTGTGTATGTTTGAGTAGTTTTTGATGATATCTTTTTTAAATGACTGATACTGTTTGACAACCTTTTAATGATTTCGTTAAAAAAAATACAATTTAATTAGTCAAAGTTAAAAGAGTGTTTGTTTTCATCAAGTGACACCTCTTAATGATTCAATACATATCTTAGTGATTTAGAAAAAAAGTCTGAATTATTCTCCCAAATTCAGTAAAAAAATCGATTATTTGAAAATTAAAACCTAGAGACACAATTATTGTCCCATTGCAAGCCACTTACAAAAAAATAAATTTAAAATTTCATGTAAAGAGATTTGCACGTGAGTGTTTACAACAAGAACAAACATCAACCACTTACCACTTAACCGAAGTCATATTTGCTCAATTTTAATCTATTTTTAATTTTTAATAAAAGAGTAGTTGTGGCCTGTGTGGTAGAGGTGCTCAAATCGGTTAACCGGTCGAAAACCTGTTTTGGAATAATCGAACCGATTAACCGGTCAAAGGCTAGTAACCGGTTTTTTCCAATAACCGATTAGGTTAATAACCAGTTTTTCAAGCTCAAAAACTGAAACCATATAATAACCGAAACCGGTTAACCAAACCGGTTAACCTTCAAATAACCGATTTTTTAGTGAGTTGGACCGGTTAACCGGTCCTAAACCACCGGTTTTTCAAAAACCAATAACCGATTGCAATAACCGGCTTTTTTGTGCATCTCTACTGTGTGAAACGCTTGGCATAATTTACGACAGAAGTAAGATATTTTCCCACGTAAACTACAAACCCATTCCTTCAAAGCACACGGATCTAAGTTACTATATGATCCATTCACCTAATCACGTTGTAGTTTCGTTTTAGTTTTTCCTAAATCTCGAAGCCTAACACATTCCTAGATCCTCATTTCATGATTTCATCGCAACTACCATCACATCTGTCTTCAGCGGCTATGAAGGCAGCTATCATAAATCTAATCGCTTCTCCCCGTCAACCTGTGACTCGGTTTTGAGGCGGTTACCGGATTCCCAAGACACATTCACCATCAACCACCCATAACTCATTATCTCTGCTCCCGCAACCCTAATCCACAATTACGATCTCTATTGTCTAATTATGGATGAAAATCTTCGCAACCTCCACACCACCGCTGATTCAACAACGTCGGGTGACTTCCCCATCTCCACCGGACAAGAAACACCACTCCCACTGCTGATTCAACAACTTAAAGTGAGTTCCCCATCTCCAAAAAGTGATTTTGCTAAAATCGCTAACCTTGATCGTCTTAGTCCCAAAGGCATTCAAATAGTCACAAATACAAGTGATTGTTTGTACAAGTATTTTAACTTATAAACACAAACCGTATGTTCTATTACTGTTGCTCATCTTCTCCACTAGGACTGTCACAACCCTAATTTTGTTAACTTCATTTTTGCTCCTATGATATTGACAGCGATGAACATAATTAAATTTTTGACAATATTGGGAATTTTGATAACTTTGGGACCTGTTTGCTGTCATTATTATAGAAACTAACAGGGTGACAGAGCCATTGCTATTTTGTTTATTTATTGGATGGTTCTTGATATTGTAAAATTTGAACACCCTCTACCATAAAACTCAATGTATGATTGTTGATGATAAGCACTAAGTAATTGTATAGCTCACAATTTATGACACGAGTTCCTAAAACGATATGACCAGACATGAAGTTAAACGGGTTTGGGGTAAATGATTAAGTTAAACATGTTTGGGGTAAACGATATGACTAATTCTATGTAAAAATGCATAATTACCAAATTTTGCAACTTTATTTTATTTTACCAACAATGTTTGATGAATTGATTCCTTACAGATGCACTCAAGTACGGTAGAAGAGAAGGCTAAATGGAGATTTAAGAAGCTCAAACATACATATTCCCGAGAAGTTAATTTCTTACCCCTTTGTTTATTAATGCATCTGTAATTATTTTAAATTTTGGAATCATCGACATGGATATAGGGTGATATCCAACGAAAATGCATCTGCAACTTGCATGCTTGACCAGGATTGTAGTTGCAAT
Organism: Mikania micrantha; assembly: GCA_009363875.1. NCBI lineage: Eukaryota > Viridiplantae > Streptophyta > Magnoliopsida > Asterales > Asteraceae > Mikania > Mikania micrantha. Next base: position 46,850,351 of record CM018689.1, on the reverse strand, counting down.
GATGGTAAGATTTAATGTTCAAGATTTAAAGTTTTATATGTTCAAGAATTTCACATGGATGGTGCATACATCTTGCTTATATATGTCTTTCCGGCTATGGTTATTAAATCTGGGTGTTTGTAATAAAACATAGAGGCATGGTTATATACAACTTTTTTATATTTCAAATTGCAAAAGAAAGCTGTGATGAAAGTTGCGATGAACTCAAAAGTGAGTTTTGAATTCATACTCATTTAGTTTGTTTTCCTTTATTTTTGTTTGAGTATTAGATATAAACAGATTTACCTATTGCATTTCAATTATGCTCAACGACTAGTGTTACATTAATTGGATTATCTAACTTTGTTAGTGGGTATTGAAATTTGTTTTGATGATTTCCGTATATGATTATCTATTTTATGGAAGTTTTATTATGAAATTTGTAGGTATATCACTAAAATAAGAAAATGGCATTTGAAAAAATTTCAAAGCCAACATCTGCAAGATGAGAAGGTATAACTGGTTCGAGTAGTTATATTGGTTTTTTCCTTTTTTGGTATAAAAGTAGTATTATGATATTATGTCATAAGTGAAGTCAACAGCAAAGTGGATTCTGCGAAGTGCATAAGGTAATGTATTTGAAACCATTTCATTCTTAGAGTGTAGGAGAAAACAATTATCCCTTTTGTGTTCTAAGGCACATGGTTTTATCTAAATCTGTTGTAATATTCTTCTATGAAGTCAAAGCCAAAGGTAGTGCTTCTAATCAAATTCTTATTGTACAATCAATACTATTTAAGTGGTATTTGATTTGCCTTTTAAGAATGATTTGATGATAATTAGATAGTGATTAATTGTAAACATTAGATTGATTATACAAGTGTTTGAAACAGATCCAATCTTTCAACTCTCAAGCCATGAACCTCATCAAATCTTTCAAATTTCAGGTACATAGTTTCTTTTTTGTATTACTGCTATTTAATACGTCAAACCTGCAATGGTTTTGTTTTTATTTTTTGCAGTTCATCATGAGGCATCCATAACTGATTTATAAAATTGAACTGTTATGGAAATAGCCATGACTAATAGTTGGATTTTCTGTGTAAATACTGATTAACTCTCATTATATATATATGACCTGCATCCCATTAAAATCTTGAACATAACATTTTTTGAAAATGCCCAAACTGCCCATATTTTGTTGACACCACATCCACCCTTTACCTGCATCTAATATCATAGATTGTATAATCAGACAAACAATCAATTTCATAATGTTGACTAGAAATGTCAACATGAAATCAACAACCCTCATAGGAGTCCCAACAACCAAATTGCCAACATACAATTTTTCTCGATACTTCCAAAAACATCCGAGTCGAAATAATCCTAGAACCCCCATATTGTAGCAACAAATCAGGTCCAAATATATTGCCAAAAATACCTCTTGTCACCCAAAGTAATTTTTTCATAAATAAATATAGATGAATATTGAAAATTTGATTTAATTATCACATAACAACTAGTAAGTTTGCTAAAAGAGTTATTATTGTTACTATATTTTTCTCTAACAAGAATATATGATGAAGGTGAGAAACCAGCATTTTGTGGAATCAATGAGCGACAAGTCAATTCTTGAGAAGGTATTTAGACAAAGCTCTGTTTACTTGCATGAGTTAGGACGAGATTCAACGATGTGTAGTAACACCATGGGTGCTAATAAAAAAAATGCATCCTACTTACAATGAACATGTGGATGAAGTTGAAACACTGAAAGAAACATAGCAATAATTCACCTTTACAAAATCCAAGACCATCTCAAGGTAATAAATCTGAGTGTGATGAAAATGTTGATGAGTGAGTTATTTTAGTATTTTCCGCAACCTATAGCGGCCTATGAATAATTTATTTTTTGTTAGTTGAGTATTTCAATTTGTATAACCTGTACTTTTCTTTGTAGTTTGAATGATGTTTTAAAATTTTCAATTAAGTTTGGTTATTTTGGTTGTATATGTATCAATTTACATTTGTATATTTTGTATTTATTGGCATGTATTTGAGGATTATTACTTGCACATGGTCTTTAATCACTACGTATATATATTTTTTACCAAAAATATTTACATTTCTCTCTACACATATTGAATTCAATACCTACACATTTATACTTTAACAACACATATTAATTAGTTTTAGCTACACATATATATTTAGGTATATCATGATGTATGCCTATACATAAGTGATGTGTAGGTAATGATATATCTCAACAGGTGCGATGCAACACATCATAACACTTAATTTATGTGCAGGTAAATACAATTAGTAACAAATAATAGCCTTTTATCCACACATACTATTTGTAGGTAAAACCCCAAATTTCTTGTAGTGTTAAAACAATAGTAAAATATATATAATAACGTTAGAACAACTTATCTCAGTTGCAAATGATCGTTGTTGACTTGCTGGAAAACAAGGCAATTGCCACCATAATTTGCCACGAAAATAAACAGTAGCAGATTCACCTACCAATTTCCCACCAAAATAAACAGTAGCAAGTTTACCTACCAATTTCCCACCAAAATACAAATTAAATTCACCTGTTATAATATGGTAGCAAAATCGTCAGAAAATTTACCTTAATATATTTTTGGTCGCAAATTCGTTGGATAATATCTAAACAATGATTTAAAAAACAAAATGTTAAATTTGCCACCATTTTAAGGTCGCAATTTGTAACAAAAAAAATCTGAACATTAATTAATTAAAATATCAAGTAATAATTATATATTTTAAAAACCAAAGTTTTTCTCCCTCATCTTCATCACCTCTCTTTCTCTCAGATCTGCATCAACAATTCGTATCCACTTCCCTATGCTCTCTCAGATCAACACAGACTCTATGCTCTCTCAAATCTGCATCTCACCCACTAGCATGTGACGTATAACTGGCTGGAGAAGCTTCGTTTAGTGGCCGGTTCGATTGTTCAAGGACTACGAATTACGTGAGGCCCTAATCTTCATATTCGTTCACGCCGTGGATTTTACCTGCTCCGGTCGTTGACATTGGTTCTTCTGTCAATAAGGTGCCTTCTTTTTCCTTTTGATTTTGATTTTCATTTCAATTTCGAGTGCTTTTTGCGGGTTTATTGACTTATTTTAGTTTCTAGGGTTTGTAGAAATTGGTTGAGTTGATATTATACCACATAGAACACCTAAAAATTAGACTAAGTACATTTAACACCAAAAATTCATGAATCATATTAGTGTTGCATCATTTTCTTCATCAATTGTCTATTTAGGATTGAGAGGCTGATCTCTTTGATGCATTTGATTGAATAAATCTTGTTCCGTTTTTTGCTTCATTTATTGTGTCGTTTGAGACCTGATTAGTTTAATGGAATCGCAGTGGAAATTCATTGGATCTTGGTGTAGCTATTCTTGGTGGTCCGATGCAATTCAGGTGGATGTATCCCTATGAGAGGTAAGTGTTTTACCTAGTAAAGTATTCTTTGAATATATTAAATATTTTCTAACATTTTTGGCCTCAATTTCTAGGAAGTTGGGCCGATTAAAAATAATGATTAGAAACAAAGGAAAGGTTGAAGGGTCCATCCTTCAATCTTATCTCGTGGATGAACTTTCTAATTATTGCTATTTGTATCTTGAGCCGACAGTTCGTGAACCACGAAATTTTACCCCTAATATTCCTTGTTCTTCTAGTACTGATCCTCGGTTATGTATATTCAAACATCCGTATCGAAGAATATTTGAAAATGGTGGAGAAGATAAAGTTCTTACCCAAAAAGACAGACACAAGGCTCATAGTTATATATTAATTAATTGTCAAGAACTTCTCGAGTCTGTTTGGTTATTTGAGAAAGAGTTCAGAGATGAATCCCAAACTATGATGAAGCAACCATTGATAAAATGAAAGATGAGGAATTTGCTATGTGGTTGCAAATGCATGTAAGCATTCTAATACACTTATTATATATAATTACTTTAATATTATAAACATAATAACACACTTTTATGAATGTAGGTTATGAATGTTCCAAATAAGGAACGTCTAAGAGAACTAGCCCAAGGTACTCTTACTTATGTAAAGTCATACAAGGGTTATTTTGTTAATGGTTATAAGTTTCACACACAAAAAGCTTTTGAAGGACGAGTCACACAAAATAGCGGTGTGTGTGTCAAAGGGGCCACATACATTGAAAATGAAAAAGATTACTATGGATTATTAGATGAGATCTTAGAGTTGGAGTATCATAGCACCATAAGGCGTTGTGTGGTTGTTCTGTTCAAATGTGTTTGGTTTGATCCAGTAAAAGGGGTAAGATTAGAACCCAAAACTCATATGGTTGATGTTAAACCCACGACAATCGGATGCATTGGCGATCCCTTTATCTTAGCATCACAAGCACAACAAGTGTATCATGTATCATATCCTTCAAACGCTAAGGAGTTAAAAGGATAGTTAGCTGTTGTAAAGACAACACCAAGGGGAGTTTACGAACTTTTCCAGGAGGTTAGTGAAATGGATGATGATGATGATGATGATGATATTGAAGATAGAGAGCATTTCTTCCAAGAAAATAAAAGGATAGAATGCATGATAACTAAGGATCTTCTTCCTATTTCTTTTTAACATGATGACGGAAAGTTATAGAAAGTGGGAGACTTTGATGATGAAGATTTTGAGTAATAGGTTGGTTAATTATATATAATGGTTAATATGTTATTAAGATGACGCATAAATTATTTGTTTGTAATTAACTAGAGTAATAATATTAACTAATTCTAATTATTTGTTAAATTTTTTTGTAGATATCATGGCACGCACTATGGGTCGAGGTAGTAGTCACCTAGCTGGTGGTCGAGGGGTTGGGCGAGGTAATAGTCAAAGTGTTGATCAAGGTAGTGATCGTGGGGTTGTTTGAGGTAGTAGTCAAGGTGTTGGTCAAGGTAGTGATCGAGGGGTTGTGCGAGGTGGTAGTCAAGGTTTTGATCAAGGCAGTGATCGAAGGGTTGTGCGAGTTGATAGTCAAGGTGTTGGTCAAGGTGGTGACCGAGGGTTTAGGCGAGGTAATAGCCTTAGTGTTGGTCAAATTAGTGATCGAGGGGTTCTTCGAGGCAATTATCAACATGCTAGTCAAGGTAGTGATCAAGGGGTTGGGCGAGGTAATAGTAATAGGGTTGGGCAAGGTCGTAGTCAAGGGGTTGGGCAAGGTAGTAGTCAAGGTGTTGGTCAAGGTAGCGATTATGGTATTGCACGACGTAGTGGTATTGATAGTAATGATACCATGTTGCCTTCTTTCATCGAGGGTAATGATGATGATGAGTCTACTTTTCATGGTGCTCATACGAGGAGGGGACATGCCTCTCAAGTTAAAGTTCCGGAACCAATAAACCGTGAGCGGATTTGGATTGAAGACGGGGAGTAAGTAGATTTAGTAACCAGGCGAAGTCTACCAGGATTATTGGATGGTCCATGGGATGGTTGGAGAGACGTTCCTAATGAGGACAGAACACGGTTTTTTGAGCGTTTTCAGGTATGTGCTCTTTAACAATTTTTCATACAGCTTATTGAACAATTTTATACGTTTACTAAAAATTAATTTTTAATAGGGTTATTTTCAATGGGAGGAAAAATGGAATGTACCCATTTGGAGGCATTGGGAGAAATGTATTACCGGTAAATTTCTTGATTTCTTAAGAAGGGTACGAAACGAAGCTAAAGAAACAGCAAGAAAACAAGGTTTGCTAGTTGGGGATGATATGCTTGTTCTTATTGACTATAAACCTCCATGGATAAGAAATGAGATTTGGAAAAAAAAATAATTGAAATTTGGAATACACTTGAATGGAAAGCAAAATCTCAAAGGAACATTGATATTAAAAGTACATAAATTAGGGGCAAACATACACTTGGATCTCAAAGTTATATGACTGCAAAAAGAAAAGTGGTAAAAATGTTAATCATCCTTTATATATGTACACATACCATACCAACATTATGTGATAACCGCGTACGAAGAATTACATCAGCAGCGAATTGAGCACATTTGATCGTGTTTAAAATCCACACTGAATTGGCAGCCGGAACTAATACGGGATGATAGTATGTGAAAAATGGTGAACGTAGGCGAAAACCGTGCGCGAAACGGAGTTACGGATTGCTCGGAATCGCGAAACGAAGTTTCCGTCGTAAAACGGGTGAAATAGCCCTGGGGCGCTACGCCCCAGGTCGCGTGACAATCTAGGCGATACGCGCGGATGTTGAAAGTTTCTAGAAGGTCGGGACGGGCCGCGCGATACGCCTGGTTTGGGTGCATGTCGCCAGGCGATACGCCTGGGGTCTAGATCAACGGCAAGTGGATTAAAAGATCAGATTTTCATCATCACCCTCATTCTTATCTTCACAGCGACGAAACCAGCTATCATCTTCGAAAATTCATCATCCAACCTCTCAAATCTCATATTTGAAGGCCTCTCGACGTTTAGATCGCATCCAGAGACGTTAAAACAAGTTCTGATCATCATTTTATCCGTTGGAAACCGCCTATTAGGTAATGGTTCATTTTAAACCTTCTAGTTTGATTATGAATGATTAAATCTTAGTTTTGAACGTAATGATATAGTTAGGGTTGTTGATTATTGCTTAGATGATGGCTAGGATTGATTTTGGATGATAAACTCGAACTGTTAACGGGTAAATCCTTGTTTTGAGCCGTTGTAATGCCCGGTTTGCATGGAATCATAACAATGGTTATAATGGTTTAAACCATTTGGTTGCGACTATGTATGTGATTAGTTTGATTAATCTTTAACATGCAACGTGGAAGTTGGGTGTTTTAAACTAATCCCAATCATTAACATACTCATTAGAACGATTATCTAATGTTTCTGATAACAGTCAGATTAGTATGTTAAACATGGTTATTAAACCTATTCTAATACTACATTGTGATATTCCATGATATTTGGGTAGTCAATAACAAGGATTAATCATTTTTAAGCCATTAAATTGTCTAGAGACTATCTTAGCAATTACAATCAACAACGTTAGCTATTTGGTTAGTCTGAGATTATACTGATTAATCGAGGGAGTCATCAACTTAGTATTAGGAACCTGAGTCAGTATAGGTTCCTACATTACCATACATTGTATGATATTACATTAAAATATGTAATTAAATACTAAGCATCAATTTGATGACTTTCAAAGCAATGTCCTTGACATTGTACGTTCAGAGAGATTTAATCAGCGAGCTGGAACATTAATAACTCATTAAACATAACTAAATGCAGAATCATCATATCATCATCAACTTGTGTGATATTCTGCTACCACTGAATTATCAGGTGAGTTTCGTACAACCCCTTTTCTTTTTACTCTTTTATAAACATCGGGGTAGAACTGCTAAACTTTTGAGAACTATATGATATGCATCAATGATATCTGTGTGATTTCATTTGACTTTTGTGGGATTTCATGGGATTTTGCCTATAGACTGAACTCTATCATGGAACTGAAAGTCCTCATTCTTGAACTGTATCTAGTGAACCCATGTGTGGCCGAACAGAAAACATTGATAGTACTATTGGTTGACACCCCATTCGCTGGGAGGATTGCATCTCCCCTTGTGTGAATGTTTGTTATCTGTTTCCTAAACTTCTTAATGGTGTGATAGACATTAAGATAATGAGGCAATAAGATATGTACCGACGGGTAATATCTTGAGAACTGAACTAGACGTCCGAAAGGAACTAGATACGGGTCCCATGGTTATCCAGAACTGAAATTTTGAGAACGTGCTTATCATATCATATTGTTTTAAATTGAACTGTCGAACTCACCAGCTTTGTGCTGACGTTTCAAACTCAAATCTTTTTGCAGGTAAACAGTAATAGGCGGAGAGGATGCACCTTTGGAATACTTGTATTAGAATAACTGTTATTGTAATTAAGTAAATGTAGTTGTAATGTAATTATGGTTGCGACATCCTTTAAATGTATGTACTTTAAGTTAATCTGTGTGCTTATGATATTGGTTCAAGTAAGTCACCTCTCACCTCGGAGACATCACCACTATGCTTCCGCAACCGGTTTAGTGACGTCAGACCAGATATGAGGTGACGAGGGGTGGGGGTGTGACAGGGTGGTATCAGAGCCACATGTTATAGAGAATTAGGTGGACTTAGAGACCTAGACTATAACCATAGGCTCGTATAGTGACACAGAGAGCACCGAACATGACTAATGAACAAAACTTGTTTTTGAATTAAGCCAGAATAATCAAGTAGTACAAATTACAGTTTTGACTGGCCAGCACAATTGGAATTTGCAACACTTGTGCATTCTAGTTTATTTTAATTCAAGCAGAACCTTAATAACTATAAAGACGAATAGTTGTTCTGAGATAGGAGAGTCCTCACAGCAGGCGGAGTTTAGGGCGCATCTTCGCCAGGTGACTCTAGATCTTCAGGGGACTCGACTAGAGTTACAGGAGTCTCGTGCTACTGTGGAAGATACACGTACCACTGTTTTCGAGATACTCACATCTCATCTGTTGTTGATGGAGCAGATGAATGCACTGGATGCTGGCATGTAAGCTTGGCGGGCTATGATTGAGAAGAGGATGAGGAGAACCATGATTCAGGGGATGATAGCTGCATTCTGGCAGCGAGTGTTAGTCATGAGCGGAGTAGTGATGGGAGTGCTTGAGGACTTGCAGGGTCTGAGGCAGGAGGTACATCAGCACCATACGCTCTTAGAGGATACTCGTAACATTGTATTGGAGATCCTCACTTCACATCTGACTCTGATGGAGCAGGTGAATCTTATGGGCATTGACACCCAGGCTTGGAGAATTACCGTTGAGGAGCTTTTTAGTATGACTTTGAGGCACAGGATAGTTGCTGCGTTTTGGCAGCAGGTGGAGGTGATGAGGGCAGGTTTGGTGCGAGTTCGAGAGTTTTTGGTTTGGTTGGAGACGGTTAGTTTCGAGACCAGGATGATAGTCCTGGCTGTGACTATGGCTGCTGTGGCCATTATATTTTCTTGTTTATCGTATTTCATACGATGAGTATGTTCAGATGGTTATTTTGGGATAATTTCACCTGTATAATTATTTTTTTTCTGTGTGAGAACATGACTGTGTACGAATGTATCTATATGAGAACATGTCGAACTAAAAATATATATTTCGCTGAAATACAGTACGGGAGCAATACTGTATGCGAATATATCGAACTAAAATATATATTTTGCTGAAATACAGTACGGGAGCAATACTGTATGCGAATATATCGAACTAAAAATATATATTTCGCTGAAATACAGTACGGGAGCAATACTGTATGCGAATATATTGAACTAAAAATATATATTTTGCTGAAATACAGTACGGGAGCAATACTGTATGCGAATATATCGAACTGAAAATATATATTTTGCTAAAATACAGTACAGGAGCAATACTGTATGCAAATATATTTGTAACTAAAGTACAGTACGAGAGCCATACTGTACGAGAACATGTCTGAACTGAGAACGTGTCTACTTGTGAATGTGTCTGTAACTAAAGTACAGTACGAGAGCCATACTGTACGAGAACATGTCTATTGTATGTATGAGAACTTAGTGCATGAACTGTGAACATATCTGAGAACTTGTGTGAGAACATATTCTAGTCCTGTATGATCATATATCTAAAAACATGTGTTGCAATGCAAGGAGCTGGGTAAGACTCTAACATGTTTGAGATAACAGGACTAAGTATAACTACGAACATTGGTGTGATCTATGTGTAATGTGAACATGTCTGGACTAAATTCATGTAGTTATACTATATTTTGATAGTCACAATTCAATATAAATTTTCAGTATATCTGAATATGATTGAAATTGTGGGATCGAATGGGTTATATAATTAATGTTCTTGACTGACCTGAGTTTATCTGTTTGTGAGCAGAATAATGGCTCCCAAACGAGGTCGACCGACTAAGAGATCTATGAAGAACATTACTAACCCGGAGTCAAATCAAGTTCCATTAGTAAATACGGAATCGAATCCAGATCCACAGGTTAATCTGGAAACAAATACTGCTCCACCAGTGAACCCAGGAGCGAACACTGTTCCACCTGCAGGTGCAAGTGGATCTGAATCAAACGAAGCAATGATAGCGCGAATTGTACGGGAACAGCTATCTGCTTGTGGTGTTCTGGTGCAACACCAACCACATGCTACTGCGGGTTCTGGTGGGGACCACGTTCATACTGAACACAACGCTACTGGTGGTCATGCTGAAACGCATCATACCACTGGTACGGCTACAATTGCTCCTGATCCACCACGACAGGGATGTACATATAAGTATTTTGCTTCCTGTAACCCTCCTACTTTTACTGGCAAAGAAGGAGCGGCTGGTCTTTTAAGGTGGATCGAGGAGATGGAAACCAAACTCAAAATCAGTCAGTGCTTGGAGGAGCATAAGGTGTCTTATGCTGCCTGTTCTTTGAAAGATTCAGCTTTGACCTGGTGGAATACCCAGGCCAAGACTTTGGGTTCAGTCACAGTTGACTCGATGGGCTGGAATGATTTCAAAACTCTGATTAGATCAGAGTACTGTCCCATCACTGAAATTCAAAAACTCCAGGAGGAATTCTGGAATCACTCTATGATTGGTGCTGATTGTCTGACTTACACCAATCGTTTCCACGAACTTACTTGTTTACTTCCCGATATGTTTCCTACGGAAGCAGCTTTAATCGAGAAGTACATTAAGGGTCTGATTCCTCAGATACGAGGAATGGTGACTGCTGCTGAACCTACGACTCTGAAACACACGATTCTTTTGACCACTAAGCTTACCAATGAGGCGGTAAGGAGTGGTACTCTGTCTTTGAAACCTCAGACGGCTCACAGCCGTAGTGATGTCGGTACCTCGAATGTGTCAAAAGGTACCAAACGGAAGTGGTTTGGTAAGGTCAAGGCTAAGGCTCCGGCTGAGATCAGTCAGAACAAACCAACGGTGAAGAATTATGGTGCAAATATTCCTGAGAGGAAAGCTTATACTGGGCAGGCGCCCAAATGCGATAAGTGTCCACTCCATCACACGGGACCATGTCCTGTTTGTTTGAACTGTAACAGAGTTGGACATTATGCTAAATATTGCAACTTTCCTGCTCAACCACGAAATCAAGCACCACGACAAACCATTCAAATCAACCGGTCATGCTACAAATGTGGAAGTCCTGATCATTTTATGCGGAACTGTCCAAACAATAACACCAATCCAGGAACTGAAGCTAGGGGGAGAGCTTTCCAGATTGGTGCTACCGAGGCGAAACATGATGCAAACATTGTGACTGGTACGTTTCTACTCAATAATCTATATGCATCAGTTCTCTTTGATACGGGGGCAGATAAGAGTTTTATCTCTCCTGAATTTGCATCTTTACTTACATTGCCTACGGTAGATCTAGAAACTCCTTATGTTATTGAACTTGCTAACGGCAAGTTGATCAAAACTAACAGTGTTATTCAAGGATGTTCCTTGAATCTGAAAGATCATCTTTTCAATATTGATTTACTTCCTATTGATCTTGGAAGCTTTGATGTTGTTGTTGGAATGGACTGGCTTTCTGATAACCAAGCGGAAGTTGTCTGTCAAAACAAGGTGATCCGTATTCCATTACCTAATGGAAATACACTGGTTGTTCAAGGAGAATGAGCTGGTAGAAAACTTGGCATCATATCTTGTATGCGAGCTCAGAAATTCTTAAGGAAAGGCTGTTATGCTTTCCTGGCACATGTGACTGAGCACAATTCTTCACCCAAACAAATCACAGATATTCCAGTAGTCAAGGATTTTCCTGAAGTTTTTCCTGAGGACATATCAGGATTACCCCTAGTGAGACAAGTTGAATTTCGGATTGACTTGATTCCAGGTGCAGCACCTGTTGCTAAAGCCCCGTATCGGCTTGCACCATCCGAAATGCAAGAACTTTCAGGTCAATTGCAAGAACTGTTGGACAAAGGTTTTATCAGACCTAGTTTCTCACCCTGGGGAGCACCAGTCCTTTTTGTGAAAAAGAAGGATGGATCATTCAGGATGTGTATTGACTATCGGGAGCTCAATAAATTAACAATCAAAAATCGTTATCCACTACCACGTATAGATGATCTGTTTGATCAACTTCAAGGCGCTACTTACTTTTCAAAAATTGATTTGAGATCCGGATATCATCAGTTACGAGTATATGAAGATGATGTTCCTAAAACTGCATTCCGAACTCGATATGGGCATTATGAATTTCTAGTAATGCCGTTTGGATTAACGAATGCACCTGCAGTTTTCATGGATCTAATGAATCGGGTATGTAGGCCTTATTTGGATAAGTTTGTGATTGTATTTATTGATGATATTCTTATCTATTCTCGAAGCCAACAAGAACATGTTCAACACTTGAAACTGATCTTAGAACTTTTGGCACATGAAAAATTATACGCCAAGTTCTCTAAGTGTGAGTTTTGGTTACGAGAAGTGCAATTCCTTGGGCATGTGGTGAATCAAAATGGCATTCAGGTGGATCCCAGTAAGATTAAAGCTGTAGAACAATGGGAAACACCACGAACCCCAACTGAAATCCGTCAATTCTTAGGGCTGGCAGGTTATTATCGTCGGTTTATCAAGAACTTCTCAAAGATAGCTCTGCCACTAACTACATTGACACAGAAAAATCAACCGTTTATATGGGGTTCTCAACAGGAGGAGGCGTTCCAACTGTTGAAACACAAACTCTGCAACGCACCTATCTTGGCATTACCAGAAGGTACTGATAATTTCACAGTATATTGTGATGCCTCCCGCCAAGGTCTGGGGTGTGTTTTAATGCAGAACGATAAGGTGATTGCTTATGCTTCTCGACAGTTGAAGGTACACGAGAAGAATTATACTACTCATGATCTAGAACTTGGTGCAGTGGTGTTTGCACTTACGATTTGGAGACATTATTTGTATGGAACTAAGTGTATTATGTACACTGATCACAAAAGTCTTCAACACATTTTAGATCAGAAAATGTTGAACATGCGGCAAAGGCGATGGGTGGAACTGTTGAACGACTATGATTGTGAAATTCGTTATCACCCAGGCAAAGCAAATGTCGTAGCCGATGCCTTAAGTCGCAAAGAACGAGTCAAGCCCTTACGTGTGAAAGCGTTAGGGATGACTATTCAATCCAGTCTAATTCCTCAGATTAAAGAAGCTCAGCAACAAGCTTTACAAGCAACGAACTATTCGGCTGAGGGACTAAAGGGATTAGACAAGAAACTTGGAGTCAAGACCGATGGGGTGTTGTATTTCAAGAACCGAATTTGGGTTCCTTTACTTGGTAACTCAAGAACAATCATCTTGGATGAGGCGCACAAATCCAGGTATTCTATTCATCCAGGTGCTGACAAGATGTATAAAGATCTTAAAGATTTTTACTGGTGGCCTGGAATGAAGAAACACATCGCAGAATACGTGGGTCGATGCTTAACATGTTTAAAAGTTAAGGCTGAACATCAACGTCCTTCTGGGTTATTACAACAACCGGAGATACCCATGTGGAAATGGGAGCAGATCTCTATGGATTTTATTACTAAACTACCCAGAACATCGCGTAATCATGACTCTATATGGGTTATCGTTGATCGCCTTACTAAATCTGCGCATTTCATACCCATCCGAGAGGATTATTCTATGGATCGACTTGCTAAAATCTATGTTAACGAGATTGTATCTCGTCATGGAGTACCAATCTCTATCATTTCTGACAGAGATAGTCGATTTACGTCACGATTTTGGCAAACTCTTCAGAATGCTCGGGGCACACAAATCAATATGAGCACAGCTTATCATCCACAAACTGACGGGCAAACGGAACGAACTAACCAAACTCTGGAAGATATGCTGAGAAGCTGTGTTATTGATTTTGGTGGTAGCTGGGATGTTCATCTTCCACTTGTTGAATTTTCATATAATAACAGTTACCATACCAGTATTAAATGTGCTCCATTTGAAGCACTTTATGGGCGCAAATGTAGATCACCTATCTGTTGGTCCGAGGTAGGCGAAAGTCAGGTCATAGGCCCAGAACTTATTCAAGAAACAACCGATAAGATCGCATTGATTCAAGAACGAATTAAAGCTGCTCGCGATACACCAAACATTCAAATTCACACATATACCAATTATACACCCATTTAATCAACAAACAACCAAATTCATACATACACCAATTTAATCACCGAGGACACACAAGTTGATGCCACTAACGGGTCAACCATCCAATTTGACTAATTTCAACAATGGGTCAACCACCTAGTTTGACTAATTTCAATAACAGGTCAACCACCAAGTTTGACTAATTTCAACAATTTGGTCAATCACCCAAGTTTGACTAATTCCAACAATTTGGTCAATCACCCAGTTTGACTAATTCCAACAGTTTAGTCAATCACCTAGTTTGACTAATTGTAACATCAGGGCCGGAATCGTACCGGAACAGTGATCGCAACAGTAACATGAACAGTAATCAGGCACAACTTTTATGCATTTTAGTGTATATTCATATTCATATCATATACTGTTATCATTTCATGAATCAAACAATGAATTCATAATCATTTCAGAGAAACAAAACTCATAAAACATGGTTCATCAGTCAGATAATTATCTGGAAACACAGAACTATCATGTGATTATTTGTTAGGATTTTATTATGTATAAACGTATGAGAGGCTTTACAGAACAAAACAACACGGATGTTGTTACGTGAATGCTAAACCGACGGGTTATTCGTATAGGTGACGATCTGTACGAATAAATCTGAAAGTTTAACGTTCTGAATGATATCCGATAATTAGAAAACAATATTGAAGAGTATAGTTATCGTCGTGTTCGTACGAGTGACGATTCGGACGAATACGCGCGATGACCGTACGATTCGACTTTAAACAGTAAATTTAATATTTCTGTAAATTTAAAATAAATAAAAGATATTTAGTTAATTTACTAAGAATAACCACTTAAATTAATTTTATAAATTCTATTTTACAATTCGTGTCGTTTCGTGATGAAAACCACGAGGGAAAGATATTTTACGCGAAACCAAACGAGACCGAACAACCGGGTATTTCTAAAACATTAAATGTGGTCATTAATGCACCACCCACCACCACCAACCTCCCACACACCTTCCATTTTCGTTTTGTCACTCTCTCTCTAGAAAACTCTCCCAACTTCTCACTAAGGTTTCTTGCTCGATTCTTCATGGATTTAAGTGTTCTCGGAGCCAAAACGTTCCTCTCATCACGTAGATTACAGAAGTACAAGAATTTTGAGCTTCCCACCATAGAATTCGAGGTAAATCTTTGGTTTTGTCTCAGTTTTAGTTTGTGTTCTCAACCCTTATAGTTATCATAGTTCTAATCGGTTTTGAGCACTTGATAATCCTGAAATAAACCATGTCTAGCATTTAGGACGTCCTATAAACTAGTTAGTAACAAGCGGAGATTAAAAATTGAAGTGATGATGCAGGTTCGCGAGTGAAGGCAGTCGGCCAAACCTCTTGTCCCTACGGCCGAACTCTCGATGGCTAGCCGAACATGCAACGAACCTGTAAACCACTCCTGCAACGAACCTGCACCACCTGCCACGAACCCTGTACCACATGCAACGAACCCTATGAACCTGCAACTTGCTAGCCGAACCCATGCACCGGCGAACCTCTTAGCCAACGAACCTAGGGTTCCTCTTCAGCCAAACCTTTAACCCCGAACCATTAGAGCCGAACCCTTTTGCATGAGATGACCAAACCCTCAAAGGATATAGCAGGCCACGAACCTTGGGCTGAGAACTCATAGCCGAACCCTACTCCTTTGATTAGCCGAACCCTAGCACCGAACCATACTACTCACGAACCTAGAAGATACAAACCCTTGTAGCCGAACCTCCCTATCAACTAGCCGAACCTTCTCCTAATTGGACATAGGTTCGCTGGTTTGAGGCAGGAAACTTAGTATATTACCAATATGCTGATTTTTAGGGTTGTGAGGTGTAACAACCGAAATTTTAGTAATTTAATAATAAACGTACGAGATTTCGGTTACTGTTGAAACTGTGACGATTGCATACGGAAAATTCGGCATTTATGACGTGAGCACATTTGGTCGTGCTTGAAATCCACGAGGATTTAGCAACTTTTGTTATTGGGGATTGATAGTATGTGAAAAATGATGAACGTGGGCGAAAACCGTGCGCAAAACGGAGTTCGTATGCTCCCGGAATCGCGAAATGAAGTTAAAATCAAAAATGATGACGCTGGTGACGTGGGGTGGTACGCCTGGCGCGGTGCACCCAGTTGGGGCGATGCGCCCCAGGCCATATGTCGGCAAAAGATGCTTTAAGACGATCAGAACGCATAGAAACCTACAAAATCGCATTTCTTCGATCTAACTCGACTTCCAGACGATATTCTCTTCATCTAACACCTCTAATCTTCAAATCAAAGCCCTTTAAACATCCGGATCATCCCCGGGATTATATATACAAGTCCTGATCGATGTTTTAACCGCAGAAATTCGTCAGATCAGGTAACGGTTCGTTTTAACCTTCTAGTTTGATTTTGATTGATTAGATCTTGATTTTGAACGTAATAAGATAGTTAGGATTGTTGATTATTGCCTAGATGATGGCTAGGATTGATTAGAAATGAAGAACACGATGTTCTAACGGTTAAATCCTTGTTTTGAGTCGTTGTAATGCCCAGTTTGCATGAAATCACAACTATGATTATAATGGTTTAATCCATTTGATTATGACAATCTAGGTGATTAGCTTGGTTAATCTTTGAAATACAAAGGTTAAATCTAAGTGTTTTAAACTAATCACAATCGTTAACATACTTATTGGAACGATTATCTGATGTTTGTGATAACAGTCAGATTAGTATGTTAAACATGGTTATTAAACCTATCCTAAGACTATGTTGTGATATTTCATGATATCTGGGTAATCAATGATAAGGATTATCATTTCTAAGCCATTAATCTGTTTAGGAACTGTTTTAGCATTATAATCAACAACATTAACTATTTGATGACTTTCAAGGCAATGTCTTTGACATTGCATGTTCAGAAAGATCTAATCAGTAGGTTAAAACATAAATGATTTATTAAGTGTAAACGAATGCAGAATTTCACCATTAGTACCAGTTTACGAGTGATCTTGCTACAGTAAGACATCAAGTGAGTTCTATGAGCCCTCTTTTACTATTTTTACATTTTAGGGCTGATATGCATGTTATAAAGTTATTTTAGGTAAATGATTGTTTTATCTGGCTACGGTCAGATAAGAGAATATGTTAAAGTAAATAATGTTTCAAGTTGTAAAGTTAATGTATGAAAGTGACACTAACCTGATTAAGGTCAGGTAAAGAATGTTTTCAAATAAAGAACGTTTTAAAGTAAATAATGCTTTAAGTCTCAACTACAGTTGAGAAGTAAATGATTTTAAGAGCCTCAGCTGAGATGTCAAGGATATTTTAAAGACTCAACTACGGTTGAGAAATGAATGATTTTAAAAGTCTCGGCCGAGGTTAATTAGAAAAATGCGATTTTAAGGTCCCGGCTGCGGTTGGGCAAATGTTGAGCACTGCGGTGCGGATAATGATTTATGATTATAATGGTTTATGATTATGATGGTTTAAATGATTTAAACCATGTTATGTATGAATGATGTATGTCAAGAAGTCTTGTACCGGTATGAGCCGTCAATTTCGGTTGATGGTTTAAAAAGTCCTGTGAAAGAACAGGCAGAAGTCCTGTGAAAGAACAGGCATAAGTCCTGTGAAAGAACAGGCATAAGTCCTGTGAAAGAACAGGCCTGTCGAATGTGTGTCGCCAGTTGAGGAAATTTTATGCATGCATAACGTGTTGACTTCGGTCAACAGAACAGGCTACATTTATGCACTGTATGATTGATGTTATGATGTCATATATGTTATGTATATGAAATGTTTTGTGTTTAGTATGATTGAGACTGTTGACTTCGGTCGGCAGTGAAGGCTAATGTTTTATGTATATTAAAGATTTAACTTTTATGAAAAGTTAACTTAGAACTCACCAGCAAAAGCTGACTTGTTTTAGCATGCATGTCAGGTTGAATGGTATCGAGGAAGAATGACAGTAAGGCTCATGGCATACGTTGAAGACTACCCCTGGCATAAACTGGCTAAGTATAGAACCATAGAGTCGTGGGTTATGTGTAAAAGTTTGTTTAAATCTGTATGAAATTTTATGTTGTTACCCTACATTCCGCTGCTGTGATAATGTAATTTTGGTTTAAGTATTATGGGTTTGATGTTTTGCCAACTGAGGGACTCGGGGCCTCTCATGAGGGTATGAGAACCAACATACATGCACATGCATGAATTAACACTATGTGTGTGTATGCAAAAGGTGACTCATTAGGGTTTCCTTGTATTGCATCAAGATTGAACTCTCAATAGTCAAAATGGATTAAGCCTATGATGTATAAATGAAAATGGGTTGTTGACATCAAACAAATGGGGCTTATGATTTTAAGTCATGTGGTAACAAAAGCAACGAACTAAAGGTGGGTGTTAATTTAAATTCTAACACTAACCTAGTAAAAGTCTTAACATGTACAATTAACTTAGATGAGTAATGGACTATGTTAAATTATCCAAAGACTTGGATTGTAATCAATTGAAATCAAAGATTACTAAACGGGCCGAGTTGGGCCCAATGGGTTAACTAAGGCCCATCACATGTAAATGCTTATTTAATTCAAGAAATGACCTTTTACTTAAAGAAGGCGATTGTAAACTTTATTAAAAATAAATTAGATGATTTTCTAAAATAATGTTTTAAATTAAAATGAAATTAATTAAACATATTAATCAAGACTTGTTGTGATTAATTATGGGGTTGGGTTTACAAATGCGTATCTAAGTTAGAATAGGAGATTTAATCATAGAAGCACTGTAGTAACTTAGGACACTTAGTTGCACACCGAGACCAAACCTTAGACACGACGACTAATACGTATACTTACCGTATTCGAACTCTTTAAAACAACTCAGGAACTGAAGAAACCTAGGCAACAACAACGAGCGCGCATTTTGTGATAGATCATTTGCACAGCAACACAGGTGAGTTCATTGCCCCTTTTCTAAACATTTTGTTTTCAAACACGAGGCTGAGAAGCATGCGTAAACTGCTTTACTTAAATTGTTTACTTAAATACTTTTATTCATTATATGATATATCTTTATGCTTGTTGATATTCCTAGACTCCTGTGTAGGTAATTATTATACAGAACTAACTATCAAGTTAATTAAATTACTCTCATGAGTAATACTTTAATTCTAAGACTCTAAACAAACCTTTAGTCCATCAAGCTCAAATTCAAGAATCTAAATTCAAAGCGAAACCAAAAGAACTAAAGCAAAAGATCATGTTCAAAGAAATCTAATTCAGTGTGTGATCTGAAAACAAAGGATCCTAATCAAGAATCAACTATCATTGTGAAATCATGGGAATTCTAAATATTAAAATCAAGAGACTCAAGGGAATCAGAAATCATAAATGTGTGTGAATCATTGAAATAATGATATCATTAAAAATATAATGAAATCATTAATGCTTGAGTCAAGGTGGATGTCAGTTGTATAGAAATCAAGACCACGTGTAACACACATAAAGTCCCGGCATAAATAGTAGACTCTTGTAGTCAAGCTATATGGGCAATAACGTGAACTATCAAATGAAATCAAGATCAAAATCAGGAGAATCAAAGAGATCAAGAATCAAAGGATATCCGTAAAGTCCCGGCATGTACAGTAGACCATTGGGTCAAGCTGATATGGGCATCATTAAAATCCCGGCACGCTCAGGTATACTCCTTGTGAGTTATGCCTGATATGGGTCACGTGTGAGAGGGTACAACATGGACAACCACCAACAACTAAGTCTAATTGATTGAGTCAAATAAGGCCCAATCATCATGTTTTAGTTGTATGTAAATGTTTATTTATTTATTTAATTAAACATTTAACATTATATTTATATAATTGCTTTTGGGAGATCATGTAACTATGATGAACTCAAGAGAATCTAAGGTAAATCAAATTGTGGAAATCAGAATCTAAATCAGAAGTAAATGGAGTGAAACGCTTAATTATCATTAACAACAATATGTTAAGCAGTCCGGTATGTGGTGGGACGGTGGCTGGGGCTTCTCCCCTACATATGCCCTATATATAAGCATATATACTTGATTGGATAGCATAGGTGGTTGTTGGTGAGGTTAAGGTTGTCACTTCTGGTGATCAAGGTGAACATTTACAGGGTAATCAAATGCTAAGAATCATATGTCATGGAATCAAGGTAGTGGAATGAAATGCTTAATTATCACCAGGAACAATATCTCATGTGGTTTAGTATGTGGTGAGACGGTGGCTGGGCGGGCGGTAAGTTCGACCCTACATATGCCCTATATATAAGCATACTAAGCTGGATGGTAAAGGTGGTTAATGGTGAGGTTAAGGTTGTCATTCAGGATATTCAAACTTATTTTATAAAACTTAATGAACTCACCAACCATGTGTTGACTTTATTTTTGCATGACTTCTCAGGTGACGAACAGGTCAACTGAAGAGTTATTTCTTTTGGACTAGGTTACAGATAGAGGACCTAGCTTTTTGGACCTGCATACTTTTGGACATCATACACAGTTATTTTGTATATCTTATGCAGATACAAGATTGAATACTTATGATGTGATAGTAGATTTACATTGTTAAATTATAAACTTAACTGATATAATTTAATTTTGTAGTTCTATTTTATTTTAGCAGTTTCTTTCTTATATATCATGTGCAATGTAAACAATCTGATCATTTCGATTATCATACACGATATCGCGCCACGAGAACCTTCCGCCCGACGGGAAATCCGATCCTACCCCGCCGGCTTGGGGTGTGACACTAATTCCAACAGTTTAGTTGTAGATACATGTTTTGTCCCTAGTTCGGTTCTGTAAATTGCTATCATGTAATTATTCAAAGTATTAATGGAAATTGTCTTTGTATCCAATTCATCATGTTTATGTTTATTGATTATTGATTATTAATGTTTATCTAAGTGTTTGATTTGATTATTAAATGTTTGAGTATGAAGAATGCTCATTCGGCCGAATGACTCTAGAATGAAGTCATTCGGCGAATGAAAAGTATAACGAATGTCTGAGTTCAGAATGAGTCATTCGCCGAATGACTCATTCGAATGACTGCTCATTCGAGCTTAGTCATTCGCCGAATGAGCTGCTTCGGCCACTCATTCGGCCGAATGACTACAGCCTATAAATAGAAGTTCAAAACATTTCAAACCTAATTTTTCCAGAGTCCTCCTTCTTCCCTAGCACTCCAGTGTCAAAACCCTTGAAGATTTGAGTGGTTCTTGTACTTCCAAGTTCGATTCTCAACCCGTGGTGTTCGATCGTTGCTTCCAAGTTGTTCTTACAGCCTCGGATCACCACGGTTTCTGTTGGTTTCGTTTGGAAAACCCTGGAATAGGATTCCGCACTATCCCAGAGGTTGTCGAGTAGTTTTTCATTGGATTCGGATTGTTTCCGAGCTCCCGATCGGTCCAACAAAGTGGTATCAGAGCTTTGGCTCTTGATTCTACTCGTTTTCCATCCAAAATCATCAGATTTGAGTCCCTCAAAACCCTGATTTTCGTAACTTGCAGAAACCCTATTTTTCTTGCTCACCAAGTCACTATTCCATTGAAATAATAGGTGTTTTTGTGGTTCATTTGATCTAGTTCCTTCCCAATTGGTTATTAATCATGTCTTGAAGTTCTGTGCAAAATTTGGTGGTTAGATCTGGTCAAAATCGAAAGATATCGCGATTTTTGTTGTCAAAAACCCCAGATCGCCGAATGACTCTGGCGGCCGAATAAGTTCAGCCGAATAGCCTCCCATTCGTCGAATAGCTCTCATTCGGCGAATAGCTCCTTCGCTACCTTCATTCGCCGAATCAGCCTCATTCTGAACTCTCATTCGGCGAAAGACTCCATTCGACTTGCCATTCGCCGAATAGGCCATTCGACACACCCATTCGCCAATTCTCATACTCAGTCTCTCATTCGTCAGTTTCACCTCATTCGGCCCCCGACATTCGCCAGTTTGTGACTCATTCGGCTGTTGATTCTGAAAAATTTTCTAAGTGTTGAATTTCATTCCTTCTGATATAATGGAAGATTTAGCACTCATGGCTAATCAAAATCATCGTATTCAGACTCTTTTACTGACAGAGAATGAAACTGGAAACTCAAACAAAGCTCCTAAGCTTTTGACTTTGGATGATTATCCTCATTGGAAGTATAGATTTGAGATTCACATCAATGGAGTGGATACAAATCTGTGGATGATGATTGAAGGAGGATACTTGAGGCCTTTAAATGAGGATGGAACTCCTATGCTGGTCACACGGATGACAGAGCCTCAAAGGAAACTATATGACTATGAGAAGAAAGCCTATGCTATTTTGTCACAATCCATTGCCACTGATATCTTCCATCAGTTTAGACAGTTTCCTTCGGCTAAGCTTCTGTGGGATGCATTGCAGCAAAGATATGAGGGTAATGATGCTTTGAAGAGCATTAAGTCTAAAGCCTTGAAAAAGGAATTCAACAGCTTTATGTATGTGGGAAATGAGTCCCTTGATGAGTTGATTGCAAGGTTTTATCATCTGTTGAGTGAGCTGTTCAACCACGAGGTCAAAACCACAACTCAAGAGAAGATTCAATGTTTGGCAGATGCACTACCTCCAAAATGGGAGTCCTTCTTGATGGTACTCAAGCAAAATCAGATGATGGCTCATATGGACATCAATGATTTCATTCAGAAGCTAAAAGAGCAGGAGATAGAGAACAAATGGAAGGCCAAGAGGGTTGCACAAGTTCAAGATCCTTCTCTATACTACTCCTCTCCATCAGTTGATAAGTCTACAACTCATGCTCCTCTGAAAACTGCCTTTGTGTCTAAAGCTTCTGAAGCCCCATCTGTAGCTCAGATGCACTTTAGCCCATCTTCTTCATCGAGCTCACAACAAGAGCATCATCAGCCTACTGCAAGTTTGAAGACAGAGAACTTTGATAAAGTCACAGTTGAGATTGCTAAAGAACACATGGGTCTTCTGTCAACATTGGTTAGTTCATATGATGGATTGGTTGCTGGTCAGATCGGCAATCCATATCTGACCAATGATGACTACTCTCAAATTGATCCTGATGATATGGAAAGAATTGACATCATGTGGGCATTGGCTAGTGCAGTCAGAAGAGCTAAGGAGTTTGTGAAGAGGACAGGAAAAGACATCAATCTAAACAAGGAGTCCAAGTTTGGATTTGATATGGCTTCTGTTATATGCTACAACTGTGGTGAGAAAGGACACTTTGCTAGACAATGCAAACAGCCAAAGAAAGCTGGAAACAAGAACCCATTTCAGCATCAGAAGTTTGCTCCTGCTAATTTTGAAAGGCGATTAGTTCCTATTGATTCTCCTACAACAGCTGGATCTTCATCTTCTGGTAGTAAAGCCTTGATGGTTCAACAAGATGAAGGGGTAAATTGGGACTTCAGATTCAATGCTGACAAGGATGATCAAGAAAAAGCATGTGTGGCAGAGATTCAGATTTCTGATGACATTGTTGAAGAAAGCTGTCAGGGAGATGTGTTGGTGACTGATGACAAAGCATCAAGTTCAGACTCAGAAAGTCTGACAGATTCTGACACTCAAGAATCTGATGGAGAAGCTGATGACTCTTCAACTCAATTTGCTTTGATGGCAAACTCTTCTGCTTCTACTGATTCTTCTGAGCAGGTATACACTGATTGTTCATCTTCTAAATCTGATTGTTTCAATTGTGTTGATCTTAGAAGCAAGGTCCTTGCTTACCAGAAGCACAACAGTGATCTTATGACCGATCTCGACCTGTGCATTGAAGCAAACAAAGTTTTAAAATCTAATGAAAAAGATTTTCAAAATAAAATTGATCTTTTGAATAGACAACTGCATGAGGCCGAGATCGCTGTTCTGAACAAGCAAGATGCTATTACTTCTTATCTCAATACCATAAATGAGATTAAGAAGAAATTAGCATTAGTTGAGTGTGATTATGAGACTTTGGGACAGAAGCTCAAGAGCTATGAGAGCTCCTCTTATATCATTGAGCATATGATCAGTAGAGGTACTGATCAGGGGAAGGAGCAGGTTAATTATCAAAAATGTCCTCCACCAATCCTAAGTGCCTTTGTCAACACTCCAAATGACAAAGATGTAAAGGATTTTCAAGTTACTACTCCGTTAGTAGTTGATCCAATTAGTCTGAGTGAAAATCAGATTTCAACTCAGACTAAGGATTCAAGGGTGGATGGAATTGTGGAAGATTGGGTTTCTGATTCCGAGGATGAATCAGAGTATTCATCAAAGCAGAGTACTCCTCGGAATCAACTTACTAGTGTCATGAAAGGTGACCCAATCTCCAAATCAAAGATTTACAAGGAACTCTGCTTTGTTAAAGCTTCTCAGGAGTCTGAAGCTCATTGTACTACCAAATCAGCTCAGTTTGGTAACAAAGGAAGGAAGGGTTTGGGTTTCGAGCAAGATTATCAAAAATCAAATGTTTTTAAATCAACGAAAAAGTCATTTTCTGATTTAAAACACTTTCATAAAAAAGGTGTTAAAGTCTGTTTTGAGTGTGGTGAACCAGGACACATTGTGAGGTTTTGCCCTCAGTTGATCAGACCTAAGGTTGTCCCTTTCATAACCTTAAAGTCTGCTTTACCAAAACCTAGCAAATCTGTGTCTAAATCTTTTCAGTCAAAATCTTAATTTCACACTCAGTCTAAGGGTTCAGACAAGGGTAAGGGAAAGTTGGAAACATTGGTTGTTCCAAATGAGGTTAAAGTCAATCAATCAAAACAATCATCCATTTATCTGAAAACCTCTTTTGACAAAAAGGCAATTTGGAAAGTTAAGTCATCTGAGGTGTCTGTACCACAAATTTCAGATAAACCTATTCCTAAGGGAAAATGGATCGATGTTTGGATCCGAGACTCAATGGGTCAACCCAAGACCGTAAAGGCTTGGGTTCCCAATGTAAACTGATAGTCTCTTTATTGTGCAGTTTGCCCCAAAAGCTGGAGTGAACAGCAATTGGATCGTTGATAGTGGGGCTTCCAGACACATGACTGGTGATATTTCGCTGCTCACCAATGTGAACGCAGTTCGAGGTGGATATGTAGCCTTTGCTGGAGACAAGGGTGGTTTTATTACAGGAGAGGGAATCTTGACAAATGGACAAGTTTCGTTCGACAATGTCAGATATGTCAAGCAATTGGAAAACAACCTCTTGTCAGTCTCTCAGATCTGTGACAAAGAGTACAAGGTTCTGTTTGATGATTCAAAATGTTATATTCTCAAGCAAGGTGTGCAGATACCTGAAGATTGGATTTTGATGTCTGCTCCAAGAAAACAAGACTTGTATGTTCTCAACATGGCCACAGCTTCAACTACATCCTCCACAGCTTCATGTTTTATGACAAAGGCAACTGAGAAAGATTCAATCCTTTGGCATAAGAGGATGGGCCATTTGAGTTTACGCAAGATGAATCATCTTGTCCACAACAGTTTGGTTGAGGGAGTTAGTCTGAAGAATTTTAAGCTGTCTGATATCTGTGTGTCATGCAAGAAAGGAAAGCAGTCAAAGCAGTCTCATAAGCTGAAAAAATATCACTCAATCAATGTTCCTCTTGAGCTTCTTCACATGGACTTGTTTGGTCCAGTGAATCGGAAGAGTATAGCTGGAGATCAATACTGCCTGGTTATTACTGATGAGTACTCCAGATACTCTTGGGTCTTCTTTTTGAAAGAAAAATCAGAAACTTTTGATTGCATTCAAGTTCTGGTTACCAAACTTGAATCCCTTTATAAGCTCAAGATTCGTCAATTTAGAACTGATAATGGAACGGAGTTCAAAAATCATAATATGGAGAATTTCTGTAATGCTAAAGGCATTGTCCATCAATTTAGTGCTCCATACGTTCCACAAATGAATGGCGTTGCTGAAAGAAAGAATAGGACATTGATTGAGGCTGCTAGGACTATGCTTGCTGATTCCTCACTACCAGTTCAATTTTGGAATGAAGCTGTTGCCAATGCATGTTACACTTTGAACCGGGTCCTTATTGTGAAGAGACATGGAAAAACTTGCTTTGAACTGCTCCATAATCGAAAGCCAAATCTTAAGTATCTAGAACCATTTGGTGCTCCTTGCACCATGCTTAAGAAACATGAGCAGGGCAAGTTCAATGAAAAGGTGGAAGAGGGCTACTTTCTTGGGTATAGCACTCCAAATAAGCGAGTTTACAACACTACAACTCATAATGTGGAGGAGTGGTACCATGTGGATGTTCAAAAATATTCAATGCCCCCACCTGGAAAAGGGCCAGATTGGATGTTTGACTATTCCAGTCTGTTTGACTCATTCAATATGCCCCCCATGTACTCAGATGAAGATGTAGCTGTTCAGATGCTGTATGATGTACAGAATGCCCCTGAGGCTACTTTTCAACCTACATCTGCTTCCGGTCCCTCGACACAGATAAATGATGACAGCTCAGACACAGATGACAATCCTCCGACTGCTCCTGAACCGGCTGTTGATAATCTTGTACCTGGTCTTGAGGATTTGAACTTGAATAATTTAGATCCTGAAGTTGAGGTTCCTGCTCATCCTGTTGGAAGAATCAATCGCATTCATCCTCAAGATAACATTATCGGGAGTCCTTTAGATGGAGTGAAGACTAGAAGTCAGATTTCTTCTGGTGGTCTTGCAGATATCCTTGATTTTGCAGATGTAAGCTTTTGTGCTCATTCCTGCTTTATATCTCAAGTGGAACCGCGTACTGTCACTGAAGCTCTTAAAGAAGAATCATGGGTAGACGCCATGCAAGAGGAGCTTTTACAGTTTAAGAAGTTAGGGGTGTGGCAACTCGTTGATAAACCCAAAGGTGCAAAGGTCATTGGCACTAGATGGGTTTTGCGTTGCAAAAAGGATGATCACGGGATCATCGTGAGAAACAAGGCTCGTCTGGTGGTTCAAGGATTCAGACAGATAGAGGGATTGGACTATAATGAGGTGTTTGCTCCGGTCGCTCGTTTGGAAGCCATTCGTATTTTTCTGGCTTATGCATCCTTCAAAAAGTTCAAAGTTTATCAGATGGATGTAAAGAGCGCGTTCCTTCATGGAGTTATCAGTGAAACGGTGTATGTCATTCAACCTCCCGGATTTGAAGATCCACTGCATCGTGATAAAGTCTACAAACTAGACAAAGCTTTGTATGGATTACATCAAGCCCCGAGAGCGTGGTACGAGACACTTTCCACTCACCTTCTGAACAACGGGTTCAGAAGAGGTGTCATTGACTGCACTTTATTCATTCGTGAGAAGGACAGTGATTTACTCTTGGTACAAGTATATGTGGATGATATTATATTTGGATCTACAAATGATGATCTGTGCAAGGAATTTGAGACTGTGATGAAAGAAAAATTTGAAATGAGTTCGATGGGAGAGATGAAGTTCTTCTTGGGATTGCAGGTGGATCAGTCTGAGGCAGGGATTTTTATTCATCAAACCAAATACGTGGGTGACATTCTGAGCCGGTTCAGTATGTCTGATGCAAAGCCTGCTGGTACCCCACTGGCGATTAATCACGGGATTACTCCAGACGAAAAGGGGGAGTTAATTGATGCCACTCTGTACCGGGGAATGATTGGATCTCTCATGTATCTCACTGCTTCTCGGCCAGACATCATGTTCGCCACTTGCTTGTGTGCACGTTACCAATCCAAACCAAGAGTATCTCACTTGATTGCTGTCAAAAGGATTATGCGTTATCTGAAGGGTACACCGGAACTTGGCTTATGGTACCCTAATGATGATAAATTTGAACTTACTGCATACAGTGATTCAGATTATGGCGGATGCAAAAGAGACTTCAAGTCAACATCTGCGGGATGTCAGTTCTTTGGAAACCGCTTAGTCACCTGGCAGTGCAAGAAGCAGACGTCGGTGTCTACTTCAACCTGTGAAGCTGAATATATTGCTGCTGCTAGTTGCTGTTCTCAAATCATCTGGATTCAACAGCAACTCAGGGACTATGGGTTACATTTTTCTAACACTCCTATCTATGTTGATAACACTGCCGCCATAGCTGTCACTAAAAATCCAGTTCAGCACTCCAAAACCAAACACATCGACATAAAATATCACTTCATACGTGATTGTTTTGAGAAGAAATTAATCGATGTTGTTAAAATTCACACTGATCACCAGAAAGCCGATCTGTTTACAAAAGCTTTTGATAAACCAAGATTTTTATATCTGTTATCGGCTAATGGTGTTTTTCACAAGGATGAAGTTCAATCCTCATCTGAATCTAACAAATGATCATCACTTTAAATTAGATTATCTTATTTATTTTTAGTATTTTCATTTTCTCTAGTATAGTTGTCTTTTATTAACAAAAACACAAAAAGATTTTCTATTTTTAGGTTTTTAGGGGGAGATATAGAAGTTTGAAAAACCAAAAACAATAGAAAATTTGAAAAATCCAAAAACAATAGAAAAATGAAAAATGAAATAGTCCTGATTAATGACATAACACATTGATTTCATTATGTCATAAAAACAGAAATGAATGCATGATCTAAAATCACAAGGAAATAATGATGGGATGTACTGATAGGCTGACTATACAAAATAAATAAACAATATATGAGAACTTAGAAAGTCTGATTTGTGGGATCCAATTTATTAAGGCTTTTGAGTGAGAAATGGTTTTTGATTCAAATCAAGCATACACCTGTCATCATGGAATCAAATGAGTTTTCATTCAAAGAAAAATAAAGGCAAGCTGGTATTAAGCTTGAAGAAAAATCAAAAACAAGCTGGTATTAAGCTTGATAAAGAAAAAGTAAAAACAAGCTGGTATTAAGCTTGAAGAAGACCTAACGCAAGCTGGTATTAAGCTTGAGAAAAACTTAAACAAATAAAAATAAAGTTCGATTCCATACATGTGCCATATTGCTGGGACGGACCTAGCTGAAGCCATCCATGTGGATAGAACAAGAAAAACACAAAAAGATAATGAATGATTGAATCTTATTGAATTCATGATGACTGGTATTAAGATATGCTGAAATGAATTTTGAGCTAATTTTGATCTTAATTGATGAAATGAATTGGGGAACTCAATCAGAAAATATGAGGGATCATGTAGTTTGTTTAAGAGTTGAGTATTGTTCAGTTTAAATATGGACAAATATATCAGTAATCGTGTCAAAATGAAATTGTGATTGAAGTAAAGCATTCATTGAAGGTTATATGATGTGATCAGAGATTTGTGTTATATTATTAATGGGCTTTTCACAAAAATATGTGTTTTCTTGTGTTTATTTGCTTTTAAATTGCGTTTGTACAGTTGTTTAGTTGTTTCAGAAAAATACAAAAAGATTTTCTATTTTCAATTTTGTTTTAGATGATCATTTGTAGATTCGGATGCCTGTCATCTCTGAATCCTGAACCAACTAGACATATCTTCATAATTGGTTAACAGTTTGATGCACAAAATGTTAAATCTTTGAAAGTTTGAGTTTTGGAGATGTCAATGTCTCATTCGTACGAATGAGAGGCAGAATGAACTCATTCGGCCGAATGAGAATGAGTCATTCGACCGAATAAGCATCTCAGAATGAACCTCATTCGACGAATGAAGAATGTCGAATGTCTCATTCGAATGTCTCATTCGGCGAATGAAGATCATCGATTGACTCTTTCGCCGTATTCATTCGGCGAATGGAAAAGAATCTTTGTGACCTTTCGCTTAGCTCATTCGGCGAATGAGAGCACAGTATATAACTGTGGTTCGGCCGAATGAGGGTCATTCGACCTTTTGCTCTTTCGCGATATCAGAGAATACCCATTCGGCGAAACACACACTTATTCATCCTTTTCGATTTCTTGTGACTGTGAAAGATCTTGCCACTGATAATCTTATTGTATTCATTCTCAGGTATATGGAGATAAGATTTCAACCGATTCCATCCATGAAATCATCTCTAACAGATTCAAATCTAGGGTTTTAGGGTTTTTGATTTCGCCCAACGAATAATCTGTTAAGATGGACCTAAAACTCGAAATGTCATGTATTAAATATGCTAATCGGTCGTTTCTGAGTGCTGTATAACAAGTTTTTGGGATTGATTTGAGATTTTGGACAAAAGGGATTTTGAACTGTCATATTGCCGAATGTCGTCATTCGGCGAATGACTCATTCGGCGAATGAGCCTCATTCGGCGAATGGATCATTCGGCGAATGACCAGTCTTACTCAAGTCTCATTCGACGAATGAGAGTCATTCGACTAATGAGCCTCATTCGACAGATAACTCATTCGGCGAATGGACTCATTCGGCATATCAGAAGAAAGTTAATCTGATTTTTTTAAAATCTCATTGTTTAATTGATCATCTTGTACTGATATGTGTATTTCTTGTGTTGTGCAGCATGGCAGGATACAAATCAGTACCGAAGCATAACATCTGTGCCCATCTTGATCTGACGACTCCGAACGCGAAGCATTATGCTGATATCATTACTTTCCTGAGGCGTTCCAGGATTTTCACTGCCATTTCGACCATTCATGTGCCCTATTTATCACATCAGCAGGAATTCTGGACCTCAGCGGATATTGATTGTGAGGCCGAGCCTACAGTCATCAGGGGCAAGGTCAGAGGTCATGACATTGTAGTATCGGCTGAGCACATACGGAGGGTGTGTGGCTTTCAGGACTCTCCGGATCATCCAGTTCTACTTGACAGATTTCTTGTTCGTGGATGCTTCCTCAGATGCAAGTACGAGGGAGACATTGGAGCCGGGATTTTGAACAAAGCGTTCATGTCCCCGCAGTTCAAGTACTTGGCACATGTACTTGTACACTGCCTTGGCTCCAGGAGAGGAGGCTTCGATGATATGCGCGAAACGATACAGTGCGCATTTGCTGCTCTAGTGCTCAACAAGCCATTCAACTTCTCCGAGATGGTTTTTCTGCATATGAAGGAGAACGTGGGGCTGAAGGGTGACAAGAAGTTTTTGATGTACCCTCGATTCATTCAGCAGATCATTGATGCACAGATTCCTGATCTCCCAAAGCTGAATGCTGACATTATCAGATTGGAGCACATGAATGACATAACTCTCAACAGAGTTTTGTCATACAGAGGGAAAGAGAGGAAGCCTACTACACGATCATTGTTTGGTCACCTCTCTCGACCTGACTACAGAGCTCCAGCTGGAAGGAGATGGAGACACGATGACTCCGATTCTGATGTGGAGGACATTGTGGTCCCAGTTGGTGGTGATGATAGTGATGGTGATGAGGGAGATGGTGGTGCAGGCCCGAGTGGTGCTGGTGTGGAGGTGAGCACTGTTGCTGTTGAGAGCACAGGTGCGGGTGAGATGTCATCAGTACACATAACCACTGCTGCTTCAGTGAGCATGGTTGATGTTACTGCTTCTGGTGTTGGAGCTGATGTTGCTGTGTCTACAGCTCAAGAGGAGGATGTGGATATCGAGTCACTGATGGACTTGGATTTCTTGTCTACTACTACTTCATCAGTGACTGCTCCTCTCGATGTCTCTATTCCACATTCCTCAGGTGGTGATGGTGAGTCAGAGGACTCGAGTGAGGAAGAAGGTGTAGCAGGTGAAGGTGATGAAGATAGTTCTGATTCTGAGAAGACTCATGATGATGAGTTTGAGAAGGTGGATGAGGGTGGAAGAGTGGTGATGAGGAAGAGAAGGAGGACAAATGATGATTTGGAGGATATTACTGATACGATATTTACTCCAGAGTTTGACATTTCTCCCACTCCAAGGTCATCTGCTCCTACTTCCACAGCTACGATATCTTCTGCTGGTGCTTCCACCTCATCCAGAGCTGGAAGGGGAAAGAGAACCCGATTCTCTTTCCAAAGGAGGTCAGAACTGACTACAGCTGCTGCAACTACTGTCACATCAGTAGCAGCTGTGTCAGTTTCTTCACTGACGAGGACAAGGGCCATTCACACTCAGGCCATTACTGCCCCTCTGTCCACTCCTTTCATTCGAGAGCCTGTTTATGTTGCTGCTTCCTCTGGCCCCTCCACAGTTCGTGCTGATGTTCACATACCTGCTGTTTCAGTTGTAGATCAGCTTAGTACACTGAACAGTATGGTCTTGAGACTGATGGAGAGGAGCATGGAGCAAGAGAAGAAGAATAAAGAGCAGGAGTTGGTTATTGCTCAGCTCACGCAGAGGATTGAAGAGCAGGATACTCTGCTGCTTCAAGCTGCAGACCAGAGGGCCGATTTGAGGGCCAGGTCTGCACAACAGGAGGAGCAGCTCCTGAAATACATTGATGAGCACAACCAGTTGGCTTTGACAGCCTCTGGTTTCAGTGATCGGATCCTGCAGCTAGAGTCTGAGAATGCTCGTCTAGCTGGACTTGTCGAGGGTTCGAAGGAGAGTACTCCCAGACTGGAAGGAGCTGAGGATCGTTCCGATGATTCAGACAAAGAAGAAGATGAAGAAAAGTCTGATGAGGAACAGGTGGATTACGAAGACTCAGACAAAGACGATGAGTCTGATGATGATGATGATCATGATGATGAGGCCAAGGACGGATCTGGGAATGGGTCTTCTGGTTCATCGAGTACTGATGATGATGACGATGATGATCAGGCTCCTCCCTCATCAGAGATTCGATCCAAGAAGGCCAATGATAAGAAGAAAGCCTCTGCTCCACCTCCTCCTGCACAGACAGATGAACCCAAAGCAGCCGAGGAAGTAGAAGCTGTGCCGTTGAGACGTCAGCTAGATAAGACGTTGACTATGATCTTGGACGCTCAGGGCATTATACAGCACTCGGTCAGCTACGACAAGGAAGAGGGTGAGATCATACACTGTTTATCTAAGGAGCAGATTGCCGAGCTGTTCAGGTTGAATCCTGACGAGGTGGTCACTGATGACACCTCTGTACCTAGTACTGAAGAGCCCGAACCAGAATTCTTTGATGATGTAGATGATGTCATTCTGGAAGACATCACTGATGAAGAATACCCGAAGTATACATCGGCTGAAGCTGAGTTGCCTACATTCACTGAACCATTTGATCAGGAAACGGAGGATCTCTTGGTCAGATATCTTGAAGAGCAAGTAGAGGCTAGCAAGGCTGAAGCTGATGACTTAAAGAAAAGAAAGGAAGAATGGGCTGCGTACTGGGAGGTACTAAAGAAACAAAGCACTGAGAAGATGCCAGCAACGCACAAGAAAGTCTACAGGACCAAAGGATATAAGGCTGGAGGTCAGATACTCAGCTGGGCATACTTCCATGATCTTGGGTGCTACGCAGTAAAGAGGGAAAAGGGTATAGATTACTTCAAACACCCGCATGATTTCAAGACGCTGCCTGGATTCGAGGTCAATCAACTAGCACGTCTGAACATGCTATACTGTGAAGACTCCGGGATGTCTGCTTGGTTCTCTCGACAAATCAAGTATGAATACCGGAAGAGATGGGTGAATTTTCAGCCGCAGCAGCCAGAGAGATACTATCTACCAGAGATAGACGGTGACACCCGAAAGCACAAAGTAATCCTGAAGTGGCTTCCCCCTAAAGTCATGAAGAAGATTCCTTTAAGGAAGATGCGTCAAGACTTTATGGAGGGCTTCCGATGGTGGTATTATGACGGGAGAACCGGTGAAGCTGTGATCGTGCTGTGCAAAGACAAGAAATGGGAAACTGTCAGAGTTTTTGATCCCATGTGGCTGACTAATCTGTCCTTGAATGATGTTAAAGCTTTCTATCGACATCAGATCTTCTTCGATGTACAGGATATGGAGCAGGCTCTTCAGTATATGAGAGTTATTCGTCTCTGCATCTGCTTAAAGATTCATGCTGGTGCCGATTGGAAAGCTATCTCAGATAAGATTGCAAAGAAAGACGTTCCAAAGAGTTGAACTAGGTCCAAGGGGGAGTATGTAGATACATGTTTTGTCCCTAGTTCGGTTCTGTAAATTGCTATCATGTAATTATTCAAAGTATTAATGGAAATTGTCTTTGTATCCAATTCATCATGTTTATGTTTATTGATTATTGATTATTAATGTTTATCTAAGTGTTTGATTTGATTATTAAATGTTTGAGTATGAAGAATGCTCATTCGGCCGAATGACTCTAGAATGAAGTCATTCGGCGAATGAAAGTATAACGAATGTCTGAGTTCAGAATGAGTCATTCGCCGAATGACTCATTCGAATGACTGCTCATTCGAGCTTAGTCATTCGCCGAATGAGCTGCTTCGGCCACTCATTCGGCCGAATGACTACAGCCTATAAATAGAAGTTCAAAACATTTCAAACCTAATTTTTCCAGAGTCCTCCTTCTTCCCTAGCACTCCAGTGTCAAAACCCTTGAAGATTTGAGTGGTTCTTGTACTTCCAAGTTCGATTCTCAACCCGTGGTGTTCGATCGTTGCTTCCAAGTTGTTCTTACAGCCTCGGATCACCACGGTTTCTGTTGGTTTCGTTTGGAAAACCCTGGAATAGGATTCCGCACTATCCCAGAGGTTGTCGAGTAGTTTTTCATTGGATTCGGATTGTTTCCGAGCTCCCGATCGGTCCAACATTAGTCAATCACTCAGTTTGACTAATTTCAACAATGGGTCAACCACCCGGTTTTAGTTAAATAACCAAATTAAATTCACCCACATGTGGATTACCCCCAAAGCCACACTAAGGTGGACTTACATGCCAAACCCAAAGCCATACAAGATTGACTTACATGACACACTCAAAGCCATACAAGATGGACTTACATGTTTTTTCACACAAATGTGAATCATCATCAAATGCCATAATTCATGGTCTTATTCCACACGAATGTGGATCAAACCCCAATTCTTGTGTCACTAATTATCAAACCCATAATGACACTATATCAAGTTATGTTATTCTAACATAACTTTTATTAACCACAACAAGACTCGTACAAAATAGTCAACATTCAACACACCACACCAACACTAATATGACTTATGGTTGCATATTTAGTGAGTAGGTTACTCACCTTAGCCCATAGGAACACCATCAAAATCATCTTGTTCTTTCCCAAGCCTTTGACTTGTTTCTTGACTTTCACCACCACTACCTAGTTGTATTACACACACAACTATATTCAATACATGTAATTCATATTCACATTCTTTCAACCTACTTGACCCGTTATCACCATTTTATCTAATTTACACCCAAATGATCCATTCTCACCCAATTCACCATTTATGATTATATATATGCTTATTTCATACCACCACAACTTAAAAGCTCATTTTTAAGTTAAACACCTTAATTGGCATTTCATCAAACACCTCATATGCTTATATTTATTTGCTTATGATCATTGACCCATAACACCTCTATCAAACTCCATTTTGGTTTCTAAATGAACCAATTCATCATTTTCACAAACAAACTACAAAAATCCCATGAAATCATCACACCTAACAATTTAACACCAAATTTAACCACCTAGTTCATTTACCTCATGAACCTTACAAAACCCCATTTATTATCTTACAACAACATGAAAGAAAACAATCAAAAAGTTGTTCTTAGATGATTATCACTAAGAATAGCAACGTTTAACACCCTCCAAACACTAAATTTGGAGATTCACCCATTTTTCCCACACCCCTATGAGTGACCCACGAAAATTTCACCCAAAATAACAATCTAACACTTACCCCTTGTTAGAAATCACTTCAGGTGTTGATTTCTAGCTTCAATCTTCGATTTGCAACCAAGAAAGCATCCAACTGAAATCCGTCAATTCTTAGGGCTGGCAGGTTATTATCGTCGGTTTATCAAGAACTTCTCAAAGATAGCTCTGCCACTAACTACATTGACACAGAAAAATCAACCGTTTATATGGGGTTCTCAACAGGAGGAGGCGTTCCAACTGTTGAAACACAAACTCTGCAACGCACCTATCTTGGCATTACCAGAAGGTACTGATAATTTCACAGTATATTGTGATGCCTCCCGCCAAGGTCTGGGGTGTGTTTTAATGCAGAACGATAAGGTGATTGCTTATGCTTCTCGACAGTTGAAGGTACACGAGAAGAATTATACTACTCATGATCTAGAACTTGGTGCAGTGGTGTTTGCACTTAAGATTTGGAGACATTATTTGTATGGAACTAAGTGTATTATGTACACTGATCACAAAAGTCTTCAACACATTTTAGATCAGAAAATGTTGAACATGCGGCAAAGGCGATGGGTGGAACTGTTGAACGACTATGATTGTGAAATTCGTTATCACCCAGGCAAAGCAAATGTC
This sequence comes from Mikania micrantha, assembly GCA_009363875.1. Taxonomy (NCBI): domain Eukaryota; kingdom Viridiplantae; phylum Streptophyta; class Magnoliopsida; order Asterales; family Asteraceae; genus Mikania; species Mikania micrantha. Next base: position 46,813,774 of record CM018689.1, on the reverse strand, counting down.
GTAGCCGATGCCTTAAGTCGCAAAGAACGAGTCAAGCCCTTACGTGTGAAAGCGTTAGGGATGACTATTCAATCCAGTCTAATTCCTCAGATTAAAGAAGCTCAGCAACAAGCTTTACAAGCAACGAACTATTCGGCTGAGGGACTAAAGGGATTAGACAAGAAACTTGGAGTCAAGACCGATGGGGTGTTGTATTTCAAGAACCGAATTTGGGTTCCTTTACTTGGTAACTCAAGAACAATCATCTTGGATGAGGCGCACAAATCCAGGTATTCTATTCATCCAGGTGCTGACAAGATGTATAAAGATCTTAAAGATTTTTACTGGTGGCCTGGAATGAAGAAACACATCGCAGAATACGTGGGTCGATGCTTAACATGTTTAAAAGTTAAGGCTGAACATCAACGTCCTTCTGGGTTATTACAACAACCGGAGATACCCATGTGGAAATGGGAGCAGATCTCTATGGATTTTATTACTAAACTACCCAGAACATCGCGTAATCATGACTCTATATGGGTTATCGTTGATCGCCTTACTAAATCTGCGCATTTCATACCCATCCGAGAGGATTATTCTATGGATCGACTTGCTAAAATCTATGTTAACGAGATTGTATCTCGTCATGGAGTACCAATCTCTATCATTTCTGACAGAGATAGTCGATTTACGTCACGATTTTGGCAAACTCTTCAGAATGCTCTGGGCACACAAATCAATATGAGCACAGCTTATCATCCACAAACTGACGGGCAAACGGAACGAACTAATCAAACTCTGGAAGATATGCTGAGAAGCTGTGTTATTGATTTTGGTGGTAGCTGGGATGTTCATCTTCCACTTGTTGAATTTTCATATAATAACATTTACCATACCAGTATTAAATGTGCTCCATTTGAAGCACTTTATGGGCGCAAATGTAGATCACCTATCTGTTGGTCCGAGGTAGGCGAAAGTCAGGTCATAGGCCCAGAACTTATTCAAGAAACAACCGATAAGATCGCATTGATTCAAGAACGAATTAAAGCTGCTCGCGATCGACAAAAGAGTTATGCTGATAATCGTCGTAGACCGTTGGAATTTCAAATCGGTGATTTAGTAATGTTGAAAGTTTCACCGTGGAAGGGTATATTCAGATTTGGGAAGAGAGGTAAACTTTCACCAAGATTTGTAGGACCATTTAAAATTCTTGAACGAATTGGATCAGTAGCCTACAGACTTGAATTACCTCCTGAACTCGGTAACATTCATGATGTTTTTCATGTCTCAAATCTGAAGAAGTGCTTAGTTGATGAATCTTTGATCGTACCTCTGAATGAAATTCAAATTGATGAGAAACTGCAATTCCGAGAAGAACCGGTTGAAGTAATGGATCGAGAGGTGAAAGTACTGAAACGTAGTCGCATACCTATTGTTAAAATTCGGTGGAATTCACAGCGTGGACCCGAATATACGTGGGAACGTGAAGATCAGATGAAACAGAAATACCCACACCTATTCTCATGATCAATTGTTAATAAACAAGTCTTCCCTAAATTTCGGGACGAAATTTCTCTAACAGGAGGAGACTGTGATAACCGCGTACGAAGAATTACATCAGCAGCGAATTGAGCACACTTGATCGTGTTTAAAATCCACACTGAATTGGCAGCCGGAACTAATACGGGATGATAGTATGTGAAAAATGGTGAACGTAGGCGAAAACCGTGCGCGAAACGGAGTTACGGATTGCTCGGAATCGCGAAACGAAGTTTCCGTCGTAAAACGGGTGAAATAGCCCTGGGGCGCTACGCCCCAGGTCGCGTGACAATCTAGGCGATACGCGCGGATGTTGAAAGTTTCTAGAAGGTCGGGACGGGCCGCGCGATACGCCTGGTTTGGGTGCATGTCGCCAGGCGATACGCCTGGGGTCTAGATCGACGGCAAGTGGATTAAAAGATCAGATTTTCATCATCACCCTCATTATTATCTTCACAGCGACGAAACCAGCTATCATCTTCGAAAATTCATCATCCAACCTCTCAAATCTCATATTTGAAGGCCTCTCGACGTTTAGATCGCATCCAGAGACGTTAAAACAAGTTCTGATCATCATTTTATCCGTTGGAAACCGCCAGAATAGGTAATGGTTCATTTTAAACCTTCTAGTTTGATTATGAATGATTAAATCTTAGTTTTGAACGTAATGATATAGTTAGGGTTGTTGATTATTGCTTAGATGATGGCTAGGATTGATTTTGGATGATAAACTCGAACTGTTAACGGGTAAATCCTTGTTTTGAGCCGTTGTAATGCCCGGTTTGCATGGAATCATAACAATGGTTATAATGGTTTAAACCATTTGGTTGCGACTATGTATGTGATTAGTTTGATTAATCTTTAACATGCAACGTGGAAGTTGGGTGTTTTAAACTAATCCCAATCATTAACATACTCATTAGAACGATTATCTAATGTTTCTGATAACAGTCAGATTAGTATGTTAAACATGGTTATTAAACCTATTATAATACTACATTGTGATATTCCATGATATTTGGGTAGTCAATAACAAGGATTAATCATTTTTAAGCCATTAAATTGTCTAAAGACTATCTTAGCAATTACAATCAACAACGTTAGCTATTTGGTTAGTCTGAGATTATACTGATTAATCGAGGGAGTCATCAACTTAGTATTAGGAACCTGAGTCAGTATAGGTTCCTACATTACCATACATTGTATGATATTACATTAAAATATGTAATTAAATACTAAGCATCAACTTGATGACTTTCAAAGCAATGTCCTTGACATTGTACGTTCAGAGAGATTTAATCAGCGAGCTGGAACATTAATAACTCATTAAACATAACTAAATGCAGAATCATCATATCATCATCAACTTGTGTGATATTCTGCTACCACTGAATTATCAGGTGAGTTTCGTACAACCCCTTTTCTTTTTACTCTTTTATAAACATCGGGGTAGAACTGCTAAACTTTTGAGAACTATATGATATGCATCAATGATATCTGTGTGATTTCATTTGACTTTTGTGGGATTTCATGGGATTTTGCCTGTAGACTGAACTCTATCATGGAACTGAAAGTCCTCATTCTTGAACTGTATCTAGTGAACCCATGTGTGGCCGAACAGAAAACATTGATAGTACTATTGGTTGACACCCCATTCGCTGGGAGGATTGCATCTCCCCTTGTGTGAATGTTTGTTATCTGTTTCCTAAACTTCTTAATGGTGTGATAGACATTAAGATAATGAGGCAATAAGATATGTACCGACGGGTAATATCTTGAGAACTGAACTAGACGTCCGAAAGGAACTAGATACGGGTCCCATGGTTATCCAGAACTGAACTTTTGAGAACGTGCTTATCATATCATATTGTTTTAAATTGAACTGTCGAACTCACCAGCTTTGTGCTGACGTTTCAAACTCAAATCTTTTTGCAGGTAAACAGTAATAGGCGGAGAGGATGCACCTTTGGAATACTTGTATTAGAATAACTGTTATTGTAATTAAGTAAATGTAGTTGTAATGTAATTGTGGTTGCGACATCCTTTAAATGTATGTACTTTAAGTTAATCTGTGTGCTTATGATATTGGTTCAAGTAAGTCACCCCTCACCTCGGAGACATCACCACTATGCTTCCGCAACCGGTTTAGTGACGTCAGACCAGATATGAGGTGACGAGGGTGGGGGTGTGACACATTTTCATTTTTTTATTAATATTAAATTCTATCTATGTTAGGCAAAGATACTGGGACGTGAACTGCAACCTCATGAGATGTGGAAGCAGTCACATTGCAAGAAAGGAAGCAGGCCGTTGGATAAAGATCTGAGTTCTAGTAGTTCGCATGTTTCAGATATTGATTCCGAAGAGAACATCGAAGAAGAGAACCTTGTATGGGTTGACGAGAGGGCAAAAGAGACTTGGGTAAGTTGACTTTGTTAATAAATCCATACAACATGTTATAATAGGTTATTGAAGCAACATATTAAGGAGGCAATGAAATTTAAATAATGTAATTATGTGTTTATTTTAATAGGTTAAATATGATAGATATCTTATGGAGAAGTATAGGGATGAACATAGCAACATCCCAAATTTGATGAAGTTTTCTGGTCACGAGCTGCCGGTGGCAAGAATAAAAAAAAAGTGTATGGATTATGTTGTGTTAATGACTCGAACGCACATGGTAGACAGAACCCTGAGGTATGTTAATTTTAACAATAAGTTAGAGTTTGATTCAAGATGAAACAATGATAGGGTGTTATTATTTAGTTAGTTTTGTAACTTAAGTAATCAAATTAGATCCGAACCAATGTCATTACCAACATCACCCTCACAAAATGAACTTGATCCATTATGAATTTTATTTGTAAGTTAAACTGAACTTGACCCATTATAAATTTTAATTGGTTTTGTAGAATGAAAAATTGAATGAGATTATCAAGGAAATTATGAAGGAAAAGAAGAAGAAAAAGAAAGATTAAATGGAATTATTGCGAAGTTAGAGGCTGAAAAGGAAAAACATAAGGAAGAGAAAGAAGCTATGAGCAATTGGAAGTTAAAAATTGAATATATGTTGAAAACCTTGGTCCGGAAATAGACTATAAAACACTTTTAGTTTAATTGTTTAGACTTTATTATGTTTGGATTGTTTTTATTATGTTTGATGTGTAATTAGTTTCTATAACTTGAGATTTTATGTTTAGATTTTTGTTATGTTTGGTTATTTGAAATTGAAGTAAATTTATGATCTTCAATGTGGGAATGAAATGATCAAATCAGGTTTTATCAATGAAAAAATGTATACAGGTGGCAACTATGTATGGTTTTGGTGGCAAAATGGTTGTAATAAAATCATCAAAAATGGTGGCAAAATGGTAGGTATAACCAAACAATATGGTAACAAAATAGTATATGGTGGGAAAATGGTAGCAACCAATATGGTAGCAAAATGGTAGCAACCAATATGGTAGCAAAATCGTAGCAACAAATATGGTCACAATATCGTTGTAATATTTTTGACCTTGTTTTTGGTCACAACAATTGGTAGCAAAAAATAATGTGGTGGCAAAATGGTAGCAATAGGTCATTTGCCACCAGAGTTTTTCTTACTATTTTTATGATAACAAATTGGTCTTAAAATGGCAATTGCCACCATTTTGCTACTATAGTTCTGGTGGCAAATAACTTGTTATGCAATAGTGTTGGTGAAGTCAAAGATATTGTTTTGGATCCAATAATATGAGAGATTAATTTGAGAAATCTGACTAAAACTCATGTAAAGAGATATTTGAGGGAAACCTAACCTAGCTAGTTGATTGGAGATCCTAATATAAAAAGGTGTTTAAATGCGTCCTAGTCCATCCCAATAACAATAAGTGGCATTTTTGTGTGAGGTTAAGCATAATATATGGTTAATGATATGTATAAATCATGGTAACCATAATGCTTTTAATGATTTGTAGACAAATCATCTATGTTAGAGAGAAGTGGGGTCGCTTCGAATGAAATTGTGAGGCTTAATTCGTAGAGCTCTTGAAGAACCAGGATAGTGTTCCATGACCAAAACGGGCATGACAATGAGAGGTTAACAAACCAGGAAAAGTATTGTGCGAAGTGTAATAACGTCTACGTAAAAAGTGGTCTAGTTCAAGGACATCGCGTCTACTAATCGTTAGGAGACTAATTAAACTAAAAAAGGAAAGTTCAAAGGGAGCACCTACTTCTCCTGCAATACTCAACCGCTGAAATTGTGTCTTGACACTTGAGTGTATGAGTTGATTTTTATTCATGTGGAGGATTGTTGGAAATTTGAGTAGTTTTAAATTTAATATGAATTAAAATCAAGACTTTTCATATTACTCGATTAAATCAAGACTTTTCAAATTACATGTTTTGATTGAATGTATTAAAACATGACTTTTGACATGACCTTTATGTAGTATAAATACAGGACATTGGTGCCTTGTAAAGATGATGAAAGTGAATAGTACATGATTTACAATAAACATACACTATAGAATTTTCTATGTTTATTATTCTACCCTCTTTTGTTTCATATACATTTTCGGGTGCGAGATTATTCATGTGAATAATGAGAGTATCGTTATTATTTATATTTTATTTTTGTTTTATAATAAAAACGTAAATCCAAATGTTACAAATATTTAGTTTATTTAAATCGGCAGAAGAAACATTTTTTAATGCACTTCAAGAATATATCCATGTATAAAGTACAACTATTTAACATACAAATTAAAAGTATCTATGGTCCCCTGGCCATGGTTTTGTCTGGACTTGGGTTTGCTCATTTGCATGACGAAAATCGTCTCGAGTTGTTTGGTCCAGCACTGATCATTAATAAAATTTTGATAGTCTCAGACTTTGACGATAATAATAGAAATTTAAGATAATCAAATGGCTTGTATCCTAATGGTTATCCCATTAACTTATTTATGAAAGGTCTTGTGTTAGAATTCGGGACGAGATATATTTGCTAAGTCACGGTCAGATGATTTACCTAGTTGTAATGTTCCTCTTGGGATGGGCTTGGGCATACGTTCAGAGCGTCAAATCCGAGAGAACGGTTGAATATCGTTTTGGATGTCATTGTACCAAACCGTTAAAAAGTAGAAATTTGAGATATTTTATATTTATTTATATTAGAATTTATCAAACCTTTTATATTAGAATTTATCAAACGATGAAGGTCTCAATCGTGTGAAACCGCTGTTTCCAGGCAATGTCACCAAGGTCTAGTTACCTGGACCTCCCATAAGCCACCACAACCACCCTAGGAGGAAACCCCACTAGGAAAACCTCCTGACCCCCCTCAGACCCCTTTTTCGCTGCGAGAGGGATTTGAACCCATGTCCTCCTATTTGAAAGAATCATGGGGTGCCATTGAGGCAATGTCTCTTTGGTTACTTTAGGAGAAGAAATTAAAGCTTAAAACGTAGAAATGCGATCAACCTTTACCTTCTTTTTTTTTTTCTTTTTCTTTGTGTATTATGCCATGCATCTAAACTATCCAAGAAACCTATGCACTGTATTATTTGAATCATCTCTAGTTGGTGAAAAATACGCTAATTACTATATAGATAGGATTATTTACATATAAGAGTGTCTCTTGCAGATTATTTTTATTTTTTTATTTATTTGCATGTTAATTTTTTTGTTCATTAGTTTCTCTATTTTCTTTTCGCTTTCTACTTTTAAAGTATTCTCCTCTAGCATATTTTATGATTCCAATATTTTTTTTCTGTTTATAATAAATTTAAATTTTAAATGTTTAGTTCAATTGTATTATTGTAAGGGTGTTTAACGAATCAAATTTCCAATAATTCGAATGAAATAATTTTGAATTTTTATCAGGATTCGAATTCAATGCCAAATTTGAAATAGAGTTGATTCAGTTCGAATTTAATTAAAAAAATAGTTTGCAATAATTTTTATTTACAAAATTTATACTAACCGTAAACATACAAAATATAAAATAACGAAACCCCTAAACTAAATAGCTCAATTATAAAGTCCGGATTTTATCTATAATAAATTATTTATGTAAAATATATATTATTAATTTAATTGGATTTCATATCGGAATTGAATTGAAAATCACAAATTTGAAATTGAATAGAATTCGAATATGAAAATTCAAACCAAATTTCAACTTGGTGGTTTTCGAATATAAATCGAATCAAATATTAAGTTTTCGAGTCAGGTTTAAAAATTCAAAGCTAAGGGTAATAAAATAAGTGAAGCTTACACAAGGGAATAGGAGTCATTTCAAACCTTGAAATTTTCTAGCAAGTCATATCCAATGATTTAAAAACCGGACAGAATCAGATCGACTGGTCATAAAGTAAACCGGAGGGTCGGCCAGTCAAAAATAGTTATGTGAACTGTTCTCAAACGAACAGACTGGTTGATTCAGTTCACTGGTCGAACCAGATTTAGTGTTTTTTACTTTTAAAATTCAACGAACGAAACATTAAAACCAAACCTTATATTTTTTAAACATGATTATGTTTGTTTATATGTGTTTACAACCTTTTTGGTATTTTTACCATTGATTATGTTTGAATCCGGTCCGACCAATGACAGTAATATATGTGATACAACGTCCGGTATGGTTATGAAAACATATTCCTTAATTAAATTGGTGGAAGCGTTCACCTCATGATCTCAAAGTTCCTTTTAATTTTCAGAAAATTAGTTAGTAAAAGCATAAATCAGAAAACCATTGCCATAAGTGAGTGAGTTGATGAATTGAAGTGTTTATCTTTTGTCCTAAAACATTCGAGCGTGGTTCCTAAAATTCCCGATCAATTTATTTCCCCAAAGACACTTCATGTTTCCTGGCCAACGATCATTAATTAGATATAATGCATGTCCAACAACCACCCGATCAGTTTGTGGCATGTGTCGTTGAGTGTTTTTTAAGGTTAATGTTTGTACGTAAGGACTTTAAAGAACTTTAAGTATTTTGTTTGTTTTAGTTTTTCTTAATTTTATTATTATTCTTTTTTATAATTAAAGTTTAAGTTCTATTTACAAAATTATATTTACATGTAATTATATAAACATGTATAAGGTTTAAAATTTTAATCTATAAAATTTAAATATTTTAACATGCAAGAAAAGGTATAAATCCACGAGAAAAAAATAAATAAGAAGAGATTTTTGTCAAAAAAAGAGTAAAAACTAATATAAATTTTGCATGTGACATGATAAGTTAAATATAACAGCTTATTTTTTGTACTAGATTTTTCTTTTTTTAATACTCTTTTTTGTACTGGATTTTTATGTTTTTTGTACTGTATTTTTGTTTTTTTGCTACATTGTATTTTCAAGATTTTTTACAACCTCGAGCTCCAGCTCGAATTTTCGGCTCGAAGAAAATTTCGAACTGTCTCGGCTTGGTTCGAAAAAGTTCGAGCTCGACATGGCTCGGCTCGATTACAGCCTACATGAGTAGATGAAGAAAAGTTTACTAAAAGCTTTCTAAATAACTTATGATAAATTTTGTTTTTAGATTTATTTTCGAGGAAAAGTACATAATATATAACATAGAACTAAGTGACAAATACGTACATGGTGTAAATATAAAGTAACTAAGTTAAAAATATGTGTGACCATGCATGTTATATAAAAAAAATTAAAATTATTTATTTTAAATAATATATCTTTTATTTTTTTAAAGGCGATTTATAAGAAAAATAAAATGACAAGCTAAGAAAATCATATTATTTACCAAAATAGATAATAGGGGAAATAAGAGAAACATCAAAATCTAATAAAAGTTGACCTATGAGAAAAACAAACTATTAACTGATATAAAAAATGATATGTGTCATTCATAACTTTTATTTATTAAAAAGTATAAATATAGGTATAGATTTTTAATAACATTAGCAGGGTAGTGAAATATTTAAATATTTATAAACGAGTCCTATTACTCACACACCCACCCACCCCACGTCCTACACACCACATGTACGAGGCATATAAGGTGTAATCATTGTTTGTCAAAATTTATCAGTGTCAATGATTGGACTCCTATACGTATCATATAGGTCTATGTGTGTCGTATAGGTCTTATACGTGGTATATACGTGACCAATTATTGTCAAATCATTGGGTGTCAGAGAAGACTATACATCTCGTATAGGTGTATACGAGATATATAGAATCGGCTTGGTTTTAAAATAAAAAAAAAAATATGCGTGTAAATAATCAAACCTTTATAAAAATATATACAAAGTTTAAAATTGAATTTTGTATTTTTAATCATATCCCTCCTTATCACTTTCTATATATAGTATATTACGGTTTTGGCCCATATGATTTAAATGTTTTAACTATTTCAGCCCAAAATAGAATTTTTTATCAATTCAGCCATATGGTTTAGACAATAAACGTTTTTGGCCCTAACCATAGTTATATTTTGGGCCAAAACCGTGATAATAATTAAGTTTGAGTGGCAAAAACTAGTAGTTGACTAAACCATATGAGCTGAATTGATATAAGATTATATTTTAAGCTAAAATAGTTAAAACACTTAAACTACAGGGCCAAAACCGTAATTTACTTCTATATATATAGCATGCATGCTACCATCCAAAGTTCATACCCCTCAATAACATTATGACTTCTACGCGTTGCCTTTTCTTTCGTATAATATTAATAGCAGCTTTGATACAATTTCTAATTGTTAATGTCGCTAGCGGGTCACAAGTCTCATGTTACTTTATATTTGGAGACTCTTTGGTTGATAGTGGCAATAACAATAATCTCATAACGACAGAAAAGGCCAATTACCCACCTTATGGTGCCGATTTTCCAAAAGGTGCCACCGGTAGATTCACCAATGGTCGTACCTCGGCAGATATCATTGGTTTGTCTCTCTTTTATTAATAATTTATATTTTTATTACATCTTGCCATTTTGAGAACACATTTTATATGAAATATCACTTGCTTCTCTTATCAATGTTTAGATAACAATTATTTAGTTATTTAGTGGTTAATAGTAAAAAATCACAAGACATATTTTACTTCACACATTTAATTATTTTTATATTTTGATTAACATCATCAATGATCTTGTTGGTTATTACTAATTTACTATACACTTAAGAGGTGGAAAATTTCACTCAAATCATAACTAATGAGTTGGTTGGATGAACAGTTATTGTATAATGGGTTAAAATGAGTAACATTATAACATAAATGGGTTCAAACGGATAACTTTTTAACATAATAAGGTCAATATGAGTAAACTAAAAACTATGTAAATGTAATGGATTCAAACGTTTAAAAAAATAATTAATAACATATTTGAAGAGAAAATCGCTAAATATTATCCTGATAAATATTTGTTTAGTTACAACACATTTTCACTTAAACAAAGTTGATGTTTTTGAAAAAATTCATTTTGACCTAAACTGATTTTACTTAAAACTCGTTCTTTGCACCCGTTCTGACCTAGTGACCTGTTACTCAACCCGACTCAAACCGCATATTTTGCCATTGTTACTATACATTTGTATTTTGATAAATATATAATAATTTTCAAGGGCTACGTCAATATATTTGTAATTTCATCAGAAATGCAGCTACCGTGACACCTATCACATTGCTAAAGGTTAATTTATTACCGACAAATTCTCGTCGGTAATTACTATTGCCTATGGATTTCCAGCTGAATATTTTTTTGATACAATTGGAAAGTATTTTAGTTTGGCTGTTAAGTTTCTTCATAGTTTTTTTTTATAATTTAAATATATATATATATATGTGTGTGTGTGTGTTTTTTTTGACATTCCATAATACACTACAAGTTTACCTATCAAAGTGCCCGTTTCGTCCATAACAAATTAAAATTTTTCATTTTCAAAAAATACAATCATACTATACCTTCATTTAATTGCGATTTTCATTTATTGTGTTTTGTTAACGAACATAATGGACATGAAATCTATAACTAAACTATGTTAAAAACATAAATATTACACATGTTAATAAATTTTAAAATTATTTATTCACAAAAACATATTATATATTTTTAAAAATGCTTTCTAGAAATATACAAAATATGATTTATAATATAATCATTCTATTTGTTCAATTGAATTAAATTATTAACTTTTTCTAAAAAAATAAAAAAGAGAAAAATAACAATAAAAAAAATTGTTATATAAATATTTAGTAAGAAAGAAAGACGAGAAGCCAATTTTGAGATGATATAAGAACATTAAAGGTGTTATTGAAAACATTTATTCATTATAATTAAAATCTTTATTTATTAATTAGAGACTAAATTATGGTTTTAATCTATATGGTTTAAGTGTTTTAACTATTTTAACCAAAATAAAATCTTCTATCAATGCAGCACTTGTAGTTTAAACTACCAACGGTATTGGTATCCAACCATATATAACTATTCTAATGACTGGAATCACAAGAGAGGATCGAGGGCAAAAACCGTTAAAATAGTTATAGTTGGGAACCAAAACCAATAAGTTGCATTCATATAAGATTCTATTTTTGTTTGAAATAGTTAAAACACTTCAACAACATTAATCAAAACCGTAAACTACTCTTTATTAAAATAGGTAGATTCTATATAATGTTACTTTAGAATGCCAAAAACATGCAATTTTTTTAGCATGTCATGCACATGAAAATTTTATTACTTAAGAAAAGGATGGTAATAATGTGAGATAAACAAAATCGATCAATTGCTTGATTTCAGGTCAACTTCTAGGATTTCCTGGGTTCATTCCACCATATGCAACAGCAACTGATGCAGAAATCATAAGCGGTGTAAACTACGGTAGCGGTGGTGCTGGAATTCTGCCGGAATCCGGAATAAACCTGGTAAACACGACATGCATGCAGTAAGGGTCTTAGAACAAGTGCGGGATGTGCGACCGCACATGACCCATTTTTTAGGGGTCCCTAATTTTTTTAAAAAAAATTGTATATATTATATATATTAATTTATTTTACAACAAACACATATAATTTACATTTCAATTTTTTAAATATATTTAACCTAGTTATATATTTTATAAAAGCTAAAAGAATTTTTTTTTCTTAAACATTAGAGCCAATAACCCATTACAATTTAAAATTTAGTTAAAAAAAATTAACTCACTTCATATTTAGTTACAAACTAATTACCACACACGCACACATTGGGACCCATTTTTAGAATTCGCACAGGGCACCTAGTCTCTCAAAGACGGCCCTGCATGCATGCGACAAGTTGATCGAAACTTAACGTTTAAATTTTATTGATATTTAATATATATTAATTAGACATACATATACGATGCTAAACGCTCATTTGTGTTGCACGCATATAATGTATGTATATATGGGTCGCCCTCAAGATATAAACTAAAATTGCATGAATTTTAATGTTATTTTACTTATTTTATAAAGTTAACGCAAAAAAACGGGGTAAGGTTTGTCATCATCTTCTCTCTGCCCCCTCCTCTTCCTAAAACCTTACTGAACAGTGAGAATATACTGATTAAGTTTGATAAAGTTTAAATTTACTATTTAGCCTTGTTTATTATCTTTATCTCATCAGGGTGATCGAATCAGCATGGATGAACAATTACTTAATCATGCAGCAATAATCGCACGGCTTTCAGTCTTGCAAGGCAACAAAACATTCACAAATGAATACATAAAAAAATGTATTTACTTGGTAAATATAGGAAACAACGATTATGTCAACAACTACTTGATGCCCGACACGTACCCCGATGGCCGCATATACAACCCTGATCAATTTGCATCAGTTCTCATTCGGCAATACTCGAAACAACTAAGGGTAAACATTGAATGTATGCTGTTCCTCTAATTTATTTGGTGTCATGGAAATGTTATTACACTTGTATATACACATAAAAAAAAGTTTAAAATGTGTTTTGTGTACGAAATATGAAAGATTTTATAGTGTTGATTGCATTAATGGAGCTTGAAAAGAGAATCGGAGGGGGACGAAAGATTTTTAGGAAGAAAACGTAGAGGTCCAAAGGATTTTAGGAAGGAAAAGGGTGACCGAGTGATTTTCCGACGAAATACTACTAAATCGTCGACCATTATAACCGGAAAATGCAGGGGGGGGGGGTTCTTATGGTCTATCCATGGTTAATTAATTGTTCTTGTGCTATAAAACCACATAAATTTGTAACATCAAGCAGTGGCGTACCCACCTTATAGAGTGGGGGGGCAGCCGCCCTCCTTAAAATTTTTTTTTCAGTGGTATATGTATGTTAAAATCTTGACCGACCCCCTTAATATTTTGCATAATTGGACTTGTGATGAGAAAATAAGTTATAGCTATACTTGTTTTTTGCAGACATAATTACTTAAAAAGGTCACCATAGATGTTGTTTTGAATAGATTTTAAAAAATAAAACCACGTAGAAAACAAATAGGTCTAACAATCTTAACTCATAACATGATAAATGTGTAGATTCGGAAACAATTATTGTATTTTGGATTGAAATAAGTAACATTATGACATACAATGAGTTGAAATGTGTAATACATTAACCAAATGTGGTTCAAAATAAGCACGAAACTTAAAAATTTATGTGAATATAAATGGATTCAAACGGATAAGAATAATAAATCACATATTTGATGAGAAATAACTAGAAATTATTCAAATTAACTATCTGTTTAATTACAATTAATTTTAACTTGAACGAAATTCATGTTTTTTAAGGTGACTCATTTAAACCAAAACTGATTTTGCTTAAAACTCATCCTAATTACCTGCACTCGTTCTGACCCGCTACACAACTCAACCCGTCCATTTTGCCAGACATAAGAACAACTTTAGATGTATTATATTATTAGTATGTTTTTCTATATGAAATTTAGTTCGATTGTTTTTTTAACATGATCGGACCCAATTCGACCTAACCCGATATGAAAATAAGGGGAAAAAAATTATATAGTGATTCTCAAATAACCTTAAAAAATTTCCGCCCCCCGTGAAAAAAATTTCTGGGTCCGCCACTGACATCAAGTACAAATGGAATTATCACGCAAGCTTTTTAAGCATGGTAACTACACGTCTACATTATTTTATCATACAAACACTTACGTGCATGATAAATCAGGCTGACCTTTCGCACTCAAAAACTCATTTGTATTTGAGCTGGACCCTGTATACATATTTCATTTTTTTTTGTTTTTTTTTTTGTTTTTATTTAACTAAAAGCCCCAAATAAATTATTTTTATTCATATGACAGACTCTAAACAAATTGGGAGCTAGAAAAATTGCAGTGTTTGGTTTGACATTGATAGGATGCACCCCTGCTGAGATAGCAATGTTTGGCACTAATGGGGAACCATGTGTGGATTCGATTAATAATGTAACTCAGCTATTTACTAACAGAATTAAGCCTCTTATTGATGATCTTAACAATGCTTTCGCCGATGCAAGGTTCACTTTTATCAACTTTACAAACATTTTTCCACCTCAAGAAGGTAAAGTGTAACAAATTCTACCATGTAGTGTTTCAATTTTATTTAGACTTCCTACATTGTTTACTTAAATTCCAGTAAAAAAAAATAAACTTATTTCATAATTAAACAAAGTAGAGATTATGGTAAAAAAATTACTAAAATAGAAAAGTTTGACAAAAGTTCTTCTAAGATGGGCAAGTTTCATTAACATTTAAAAATTGCCCATCAACTGATATATCAAAAGCCTAATTTAGTCAATAAGTTTACTGGGCATACATGTTAAGCCGATAAGTTTACTAGACATACATGTTAACCGTTGAGCCGACATATATCTCTATATTTAAAAAAACGGTTAAACTTGTCCATTTTAGTAATTTTCCCGTGAATGTATTAATTTACTAAAATGTTCTTAATTGCTTGCTTACAGGAGAATTGGTGCCAAATGTTCCTTGTTGTCGAGTACAATCAAATGCACTATGCGTTCCATATTCAGTCCCTTGCCCTAATAGGACTTTAGAGATATGGTATGACGGGTTTCATCCCTCAGAAATTGCAAACACACTCACCGCATCAAGATCATACAATGCTCTCTCTCCCATGGATGCTTCACCTTATGATATTAGTCATTTGGCTCAACTTTAGCGTATCGGGAGACTGCAAAATAACATACATATTGTTTTATGTACGGTTCTTCATATGTATGGAAGATAAATAAGAAATAAGAAATTATAATATGGTTATTAATAAATAATCTTGGTATGTGTTTTGTTTACTTTTAAGATATATATAAATAAAAGCTATCAAGTTGACAACATTCATGTACCCGATAGAGGTATTTATGGTCCAGTTTTAAACCGCAAAACGCTCAAACTGATCACATACATGCTATAAAATCTTCTCTTCGGGAGCTTGAGACCTTTCATGAGGCCCTTACCAGGTTTTCTATAAAAAACCAACTCACATACTTCTTTAAGTATTATTTGATAACAGATAAAAGATTAACCTACAATGAAAAAATAGACCATCATAGACTATGATGAAAAACACTTAAAATAATAATAACAAATATAAAAAGTACTTTTTACTGTCGGGAGCATTTTTTTTCTTAAAATGTCATATTAGATTTATTTAAACTTTCTATTATAACACGTGTTTTTCATTATAGCAAGTACATTTAATTGTAACAAATACTTTTTACAAACATACATCTCTAAGGCCCTCACTAGACTGAAAAGTTTTTTTTTTACCGACTTTGGTTCTTTCACGAGGCACTTACAAGATTATGAAGTCTTGTTTCAGTAGTTTTGGTATCTTTTGATGCCCTTACAAAACTAAAAGTCTTTACATGAATAGTCAACTTTTTAACAATAAACATTTTTTAAAAAATAATTTTTAGTTACTTATTGACCAAAAAGCAACTTTGTGGACGCTTGTAATGCCAACACACTGCACAACATATTTGCCCAAAGTCTTAATTGCCCAAAGAGTACATGTGTCGTGTCATAGAGCCGATAACATGGATGCACAATGTCAGTTTTTCCACGAAAATAATATGTTCATTTATTAATTTAAAAAGTCTTATGTTTACTTTAAAACGGTTGACTATTCATGTTGTGTAAGCTCCAAAATCCTCCCACGTGTGACACGTGTTTTAAAACACTCTCAGAGTTAGGCCCCTGATTTTTCAAAAATTAAACATCAATTTTAAACACCTAACATAACCCAACCCGTCATCAAAACCGTTTACAAACATGTTAATCGTAACCCCACTCTACGTCGTTTATAACCGTTCACAAAAAGTTGGGTTTTAAACCAAAAACGTGTTCAATCCGAGCCTTCTCAATATATCCGATCAAAGTTGAAATAAGTCAATTTATGACATTTTCAAAGATACAAACGCAACATGGGAGTGTTCCGGGGGAACATGGCCATGTCAGAAGGTTTCCAGATTCTGATGTGCAGATATGACGTGGGCGCGTTCCAGGGAACATGACCATGTCGAAACTGCTTCCACATACATATATTTTCTTTGTTCTCTTCCCTCATTCCTTATCACCAAGGTTTCAAATTCTACCACTCCAACAATATATTCAACATATGAAATTCATGTTCATAAGCATTTTAAAACATAATTAAAGTGTTAGAAAATGAAATCACCCGATAAAAGTCAAATTTCACACAATTTTCTTAAGACCTCCTTTTTCACCAAGGGTTCTCAAGGTATGTAATCACACCACTTATGATTTACCTAAACTCCATAAATCCACCATAGGAAGATCACATCACTTGTGATTCAACCCATTCCACATTCACACCTCTTGTGAATCGTTTGACCAATTTTGGTCAATTTCTTCCCAATTCCTTTGAGACTTCCTTTTTCACCAAGGATTTCCAAGATAGGTAATCACACCACTTGTGATTTACCTAAACCCCATATATTCATCACAGGAAGATCACACCACTTATGATTCAACCCATTCATCATTCACACCTTTTTGTGATTTGTTTGACCAATTTTGGTCAAACTTCGAATAAGAAGTTCACACCTCTTGTGAATCATTCTTATTCTTTCACACCACATATAGGCATATCAAATCACAATAACTAAGCAATTTAAACACCTATTGCATGTTATTGTCAACACCAAATATTCAACACCAATTATACACCAATTTAATCACAAAACACCCAAAGTCATACATGCACTAATTATACACCAATTTAATCACCAAACATTCAAATTCACACATATACCAATTATACACCCATTTAATCAACAAACAACCAAATTCATACATACACCAATTTAATCACCGAGGACACACAAGTTGACGCCACTAACGGGTCAACCATCCAATTTGACTAATTTCAACAATGGGTCAACCACCTAGTTTGACTAATTTCAATAACAGGTCAACCACCAAGTTTGACTAATTTCAACAATTTGGTCAATCACCCAAGTTTGACTAATTCCAACAATTTGGTCAATCACCCAGTTTGACTAATTCCAACAGTTTAGTCAATCACCCAGTTTGACTAATTGTAACATCAGGGCCGGAATCGTACCGGAACACTGATCGTAACAGTAACATGAACAGTAATCAGGTACAACTTTTATGCATTTCAGTGTATATTCATATTCATATCATATACTGTTATCATTTCATGAATCAAACAATGAATTCATAATCATTTCAGAGAAACAAAACTCAGAAAACATGGTTCATCAGTCAGATAATTATCTGGAAACACAGAACTATCATGTGATTATTTGTTAGGATTTTATTATGTATAAACGTATGAGAGGCTTTACAGAACAAAACAACACGGATGTTGTTACGTGAATGCTAAACCGACGGGTTATTCGTATAGGTGACGATCTGTACGAATAAATCTGAAAGTTTAACGTTCTGAATGATATCCGATAATTAGAAAACAATATTGAAGAGTATAGTTATCGTCGTGTTCGTACGAGTGACGATTCGGACGAATACGCGCGATGACCGTACGATTCGACTTTAAACAGTAAATTTAATATTTATGTAAATTTAAAATAAATAAAAGATATTTAGTTAATTTACTAGGAATAAC
This sequence comes from Mikania micrantha, assembly GCA_009363875.1. Taxonomy (NCBI): domain Eukaryota; kingdom Viridiplantae; phylum Streptophyta; class Magnoliopsida; order Asterales; family Asteraceae; genus Mikania; species Mikania micrantha. Next base: position 46,795,165 of record CM018689.1, on the reverse strand, counting down.
CACTTAAATTAATTTTATAAATTCTATTTTACAATTCGTGTCGTTTCGTGATGAAAACCACGAGGGAAAGATATTTTACGCGAAACCAAACGAGACCGAACAACCGGGTATTTCTAAAACATTAAATGTGGTCATTAATGCACCACCCACCACCACCAACCTCCCACACACCTTCCATTTTCGTTTTCACTCTTTCTCTAGAAAACTCTCCCAACTTCTCACTAAGGTTTCTTGCTCGATTCTTCACGGATTTAAGTGTTCTCGGAGCCAAAACGTTCCTCTCATCACGTAGATTACAGAAGTACAAGAATTTTGAGCTTCCCACCATAGAATTCGAGGTAAATCTTTGGTTTTGTCTCGGTTTTAGTGTGTGTTCTCAACCCTTATAGTTATCATAGTTCTAATCGGTTTTGAGCACTTGATAATCCTGAAATAAACCATGTCTAGCATTTAGGACGTCCTATAAACTAGTTAGTAACAAGCGGAGATTAAAAATTGAAGTGATGATGCAGGTTCGCGAGTGAAGGCAGTCGGCCAAACCTCTTGTCCCTACGGCCGAACCCTCGATGGCTAGCCGAACCTGCAACGAACCTGTAAACCACTCCTGCAACGAACCTGCATCACCTGCCACGAACCCTGTACCACATGCAACGAACCCTATGAACCTGCAACTTGCTAGCCGAACCCATGCACCGGCGAACCTCTTAGCCAACGAACCTAGGGTTCCTCTTCAGCCAAACCTTTAACCCCGAACCATTAGAGCCGAACCCTTTTGCATGAGATGACCGAACCCTCAAAGGATATAGCAGGCCACGAACCTTGGGCTGAGAACTCATAGCCGAACCCTACTCCTTTGATTAGCCGAACCCTAGCACCGAACCATACTACTCACGAACCTAGAAGATACAAACCCTTGTAGCCGAACCTCCCTATCAACTAGCCGAACCTTCTCCTAATTGGACATAGGTTCGCTGGTTTGAGGCAGGAAACTTAGTATATTACCAATATGCTGATTTTTAGGGTTGTGAGGGTATGAGAACCAACATACATGCACATGCATGAATTAACACTATGTGTGTGTATGCAAAAGGTGACTCATTAGGGTTTCCTTGTATTGCATCAAGATTGAACTCTCAATAGTCAAAATGGATTAAGCCTATGATGTATAAATGAAAATGGGTTGTTGACATCAAACAAATGGGGCTTATGATTTTAAGTCATGTAGTAACAAAAGCAACGAACTAAAGGTGGGTGTTAATTTAAATTCTAACACTAACCTAGTAAAAGTCTTAACATGTACAATTAACTTAGATGAGTAATGGACTATGTTAAATTATCCAAAGACTTGGATTTTAATCAATTGAAATCAAAGATTACTAAACGGGCCGAGTTGGGCCCAATGGGTTAACTAAGGCCCATCACATGTAAATGCTTATTTAATTCAAGAAATGACCTTTTACTTAAAGAAAGCGATTGTAAACTTTATTAAAAATAAATTAGATGATTTTCTAAAATAATGTTTTAAATTAAAATGAAATTAATTAAACATATTAATCAAGACTTGTTGTGATTAATTATGGGGTTGGGTTTACAAATGGGTATCTAAGTTAGAATAGGAGATTTAATCATAGAAGCACTGTAGTAACTTAGGACACTTAGTTGCACACCGAGACCAAACCTTAGACACGACGACTAATACGTATACTTACCGTATTCGAACTCTTTAAAACAACTCAGGAACTGAAGAAACCTAGGCAAAAACAACGAGCGCGCATTTTGTGATAGATCATTTGCACAGCAACACATGTGAGTTCATTGTCCCTTTTCTAAACATTTTGTTTTCAAACACGGGGCTGAGAAGCATGCGTAAACTGTTTTACTTAAATTGTTTACTTAAATACTTTTATTCATTATATGATATATCTTTATGCTTGTTGATATTCCTAGACTCCTGTGTAGGTAATTATTATACAGAACTAACTATCAAGTTAATTAAATTACTCTTATGAGTAATACTTTAATTCTAAGACTCTAAACAAACCTTTAGTCCATCAAGCTCAAATTCAAGAATCTAAATTCAAAGCGAAACCAAAAGAACTAAAGCTAAAGATCATGTTCAAAGAAATCTAATTCAGTGTGTGATCTGAAAACAAAGGATCCTAATCAAGAATCAACTATCATTGTGAAATCATGGGAATTCTAAAGATTAAAATCAAGAGACTCAAGGGAATCAGAAATCATAAATGTGTGTGAATCATTGAAATAATGATATCATTAAAAATCTAATGAAATCATTAATGCTTGAGTCAAGGTGGATGTCAGTTGTATAGAAATCAAGACCACGTGTAACACACATAAAGTCCCGGCATAAATAGTAGACTCTTGTAGTCAAGCTATATGGGCAATAACGTGAACTATCAAATGAAATCAAGATCAAAATCAGGAGAATCAAAGAGATCAAGAATCAAAGGATATCCGTAAAGTCCCGGCATGTACAGTAGACCATTGGGTCAAGCTGATATGGGCATCATTAAAATCCCGGCACGCTCAGGTATACTCCTTGTGAGTTATGCCTGATATGGGTCATGTGTGAGAGGGTACAACATGGACAACCACCAACAACTAAGTCTAATTGATTGAGTCAAATAAGGCCCAATCATCATGTCTTAGTTGTATGTAAATGTTTATTTATTTATTTAATTAAACATTTAACATTATATTTATATAATTGCTTTTGGGAGATCATGTAACTATGATGAACTCAAGAGAATCTAAGGTAAATCAAATTGTGGAAATCAGAATCTAAATCAGAAGTAAATGGAGTGAAACGCTTAATTATCATTAACAACAATATGTTAAGCAGTCCGGTATGTGGTGGGACGGTGGCTGGGGCTTCTCCCCTACATATGCCCTATATATAAGCATATATACTTGATTGGATAGCATAGATGGTTGTTGGTGAGGTTAAGGTTGTCACTTCTGGTGATCAAGGTGAACATGTTCAGGGTAATCAAATGCTAAGAATCATATGTCATGGAATCAAGGTAGTGGAATGAAATGCTTAATTATCACCAGGAACAATATCTCATGTGGTTTAGTATGTGGTGGGACGGTGGCTGGGCGGGCGGTAAGTTCGACCCTACATATGCCCTATATATAAGCATACTACGCTGGATGGTATAGGTGGTTAATGGTGAGGTTAAGGTTGTCATTCAGGATATTCAAACTTATTTTATAAAACTTAATGAACTCACCAACCATGTGTTGACTTTATTTTTGCATGACTTCTCAGGTGACGAACAGGTCAACTGAAGAGTTATTTCTTTTGGACTAGGTTACAGATAGAGGACCTAGCTTTTTGGACCTGCATACTTTTGGACATCATACACAGTTATTTTGTATATCTTATGCAGATACAAGATTGAATACTTATGATGTGATAGTAGATTTACATTGTTAAATTATAAACTTAACTGATATAATTTAACTTTGTAATTCTATTTTATTTTAGCAGTTTCTTACTTATATATCATGTGCAATGTAAACAATCTGATCATTTCGATTATCACACACGATATCGCGCCACGAGAACCTTCCGCCCGACGGGAAATCCGATCCTACCCCGCCGGCTTGGGGTGTGACACTAATTCCAACAGTTTAGTCAATCACTCAGTTTGACTAATTTCAACAATGGGTCAACCACCCGGTTTTAGTTAAATAACCAAATTAAATTCACCCACATGTGGATTACCCCCAAAGCCACACTGTCACACCCCGAGCCGGCGGGATAGGATCGGTTGTCCCGGCGGGCGGAAGGTTCCCGGGGCGCGATATCATGAGTGATAATCGTGATGATCAGATTTTTTACATTGCACATGATATAAATGAGAAATGCTAAATATAATAGAATTACAAAGTTAAATTACATCAGTATTGTTTATAATTTAACAATGTAAATCTACCATCAACATCATAAATTTCTATCTTGTATTTACACAAGATATACAAAATAAATTTGTATACTGATGTCTTCAAAAGTATGCAGGTCCAAAATGCTAAGCCTTCTATCTGAAGTCCTAGTCCAAAAGGAATAACTCCTTAGTTGACCTGTTCGTCACCTGAGAAGTCATGCAAAAATCAAGTCAACACATGGTTGGTGAGTTCATATAGTTAATAAATGAAAATGATTTGAAAACCTCTTCCGGTAAAGACCCTAACCTCATTAACATCACCTGTATCATCCAGATCGGTATGCTTATATATAGGGCATACCCCTGGGTCAAGGCTACAACCCCGCCCAGACGCCATCCCACCACATACTAATCCGCATAGGACATTGATGTTAATGATAATTAAGCATTTTTACCTAACACACCTCTGATTTAGATTATGATTTCCCAAAACTTGATTTACCTTTGACTCTCTTGATTTTGAACATAGATACATGATTTTCCAAAAGCAGTGATATTAGTAAATTGTCAACTATTTAATCAAATAATTAAATAAAACATTTATATACAACTAAGACATGATGATTGGGTATGGTTTTTACTCAATCAATTAGACTTAGTTATTGGTGGTTGTCCAAGTTGTAACCTCTCACACGTGACCCATACCAGGCATAACTCACAAGGAGTATACCTGGGCGTGACGGGATTTTAATGATGCCCATACAGTCTGACCCAAAGGTCTTCTGTACATGCGGGGACTTTAATGTTTTGCCCTTACAGCTTGACCCAAAGGTCTTCTGTACATGCGGGGACTTTAAGGATATCCTTTGATTCTTGATCTCTTGATTCTCTTAGACTTTGATATTGATTTCAATGATGGTTCACGTTGTTGCCCGTATAGCCTGACTACAAGAGTCTTCTATACCTGAAGGGACTTTATATGTGTGTTACACGTGGTCTTGATTCCATATACAACTAACATCCACCTTGACTTGAGTATTAATGATTTCATTAGATTATAATGATTTCATTATTACAATGATTCACACACATTTATGATTTCTGATTCCTTGAGTCTCTTGATCTTGATCTTTGGAATTTCCATGATTTACAATGGTAATTGATTTGATTATGATTCTTGAATCTCAGATCACACACTGAGTTATGATTCCTTGGAATATGATCTATTGATTTTGTTCATTTAATTTCACTTTGAATTTAGATTCTTGAATTTTGAGCTTGATGGACTAAGGGTTGATTTAGAATTTAAATTTAAGGTATTACTCATGAGAGAACTTAAATTTATTTGATAACTTGATCTGTTTAATAATTTCCTAGACAAGAATCTAGGAGTATCAATAAACATATATATGTAACAACATATAATAAATAAAAGCATTTAGGTAAACAGTTTAAATAAAAACAGTTTACGCATGCTTCTCAGCCCCGTGTTTTAAAACAAAAATGTTAGAAAAGGGGCAATGAACTCACCTGTGTTGCTTTGTATAGAATTACCACAAAATGCGCACTCGTTGTTGTAGCTTATGTATCTTCGGTTCCTGAGTTGTTTTAAGAGATGCGAATACGATAAGTATATATAATAACGTTGGGTCTAGGGTTTGGTCTCGGTGTGCAACTAAGTGTCCTAGATTACTACCGTGCTTCTAAGACTTCATCTAAATTAGTCTAATTCGTTACCCACTATTAGCCCTTATTCCACAACAGCCTTTAAAGTCTTTAATCGATTATTTTAAGTTAGTTCATTATTTGATAAACACTTATTTAGGAAAATCATTTAATTTGTTTTAACAAGATTTACAATTTAATTTCTTTTACTAAGACATAATTGCTTTTAAGAAAGTGAGTTCCTTAACATGATGGGCTTATATTAAACCCATTGGACCACCCTTGGCCCATTATTAGACTTTGATCGTCCCATAGTTCTTTAAATAACTCATCCTAGATAATTCAACGAATCATCTTGGTTAGTTATATGTTCTTATGAAATTCCTAAGGATTAGAGGTTAATAGTTATATCAACACCCTTATCCTTAGCTTATTGTTTTCATCCTCGTGATTTCTCGATTATGTTTAGCCCAAACCTATGTTCAAATTCATATTATGATGGTACTAAGGTTAAGAAAACTCTCGTTATTGAAAACCCCACTGGTTTCTTTGTTAACCTTTACAACCTTAGATAAATAATGTTTCATGTTTAACTCCACGCTCCTTCATGATTGATCGCATGAAACAGAAAACCCTAATATGGTTCCCATTCCCATTCACCCACTCTCATTCCTAACCCATGCATGCACATACATTCCATATACATGCAAAGGTGACCGGGTTCAAAGATTAGCCGAATGTACTCGAACGAAAGGAAGTGGCGAAAGTGGGTTGACCCGAAAGGGGTCTGTCGAATGGGATCAGTCGAATGAGGGAGCCCGAAACTGCATGACCGATCGAATGAATAAGGCCGAATAGGGTTGGTCGAATGAGAATGATCGAATGGTTGACTCACGAATGAGGTCTGGTCGAATGTGATTGGGCGACTGGTCCTTCTCCGAATGAGTGTTTGGCCGAATGAAGGGCTAGGCCGAAAGTGAGCAGTCGATCGAATGAGTCTAGGCTGAAGGTGCTTGGGCGAATGAGGCTTCATACTCAACTAGAGCCATTCGGCGAATAGAGGAGGTCATTCGACCTGTGCAGCCATTCGGCGAGCTGGGTGAAGCCCACTCAGCCGGTCGAAGGTCTTAGGTGCAGCCCCCTTTCATTTCGACAAATCCACATAGGTATGAAACAAGGTGTGTTCCTACATGGTCCTAGAATGTAGTGATGTAGTTCTTATGGTCCGAAATAGGTTAGAATCGGTTTAAACGAAAGGGTGTGAGATTAGGGTTTTCAAAACCCAAAACCGAACAAAAACATGCTCTTTACCTCGAATCAGTTGGATCCAAGCTCAGATCCGTTGTACTTTCACGATCTACAAGTTAGGATGGTGATTTTGACACCAAGAACTCACAAAATGGTGGAGATTTGAGTGCAAGATCTTAGAGAGAAGGTGGGGAAAATTTCTAGAGAGAGAGAGTGAACGAGTTTGAGAGTTTGAGCTGGTTGGTGGGGAAAAATTATGGCATTGAATGCCATAATTAATGTCTTGATTTACCCGGGTATGTCCGGGTTTGTTCGGTTTCGCGTGGTTTCGCGTATAAATGTCGGTTTCTCGTCGTTTTCGGAACAAAACGACTCGGTTTTAAAATAGAAGTTATAAAATTATTTTAGGTTGTGATTCCTAATAAATTAACTAAATATCTTTTATTTATTTAAATTACAAAATATTTATTTAACGTTTAAATCGAATCGCGCGGTCATCGCGCGTATTTGTTCGAATCGTCACCCGATCAAACACGACGATAACTACACTTTTCAATATTGTTTTCTAATTATTGAATATCATTCAGAACGTTAAACTTTCAGAATTATTCGTACAAACCGTCACCTATACAAATAATCCGTCGGTTTAGCATTCACGTAACGACATTCGTGCTGTTTTGTTCTGTAAAGCCTCACATACGTTTATACATAATAAAATCCTAACAATTAATCACATGATGATTCTGTGTTGTCAGATAATTATCTGACTCAAGAACCATTGTTCTGAACTTGTTTCTATGAAATGATTCTGAATTTGCGTTATGAGAACATGAAATGATAATAATGTTTGGCATGAATATGAAATACACTGAATTACGTAGAATTCGTACCTGATTACTGTTCATGTACTGTTTAAGATCACTGTTCCGGAGACGGTTTCGGCACTGATGTTACAGTCTCCCCTTCTTAGAGAAATTTCGTCCCGAAATTTAAGAGTTGCTATCGGGTACAGCTTCCTCTTCAAACAGTTGGGGATACTTTAACTTCATGTGATCTTCACGTTCCCAAGTAAACTCGGGTCCGCGTCTTGAGTTCCAACGAACCTTTACAATCGGAATACGGCTTCGCCTCAGTTGTTTAACTTTACGATCCATTATCTCCAAAGGTTCTTCAATGAAGTGTAACTGCTCATCCACTTGAATTTCTTCAATTGGAATGACGAGTGATTCGTCAGTAAGGCATTTCTTTAAATTCGAGACGTGAAACACGTCATGCACACCACCAAGTTCATCAGGTAATCTCAGCCTATACGCCACAGGACCAATACGTTCGATGATTTCAAACGGTCCCACGTATCGTGGTGCTAACTTGCCTTTCTTTCCAAAGCGTACGACACCCTTCCATGGGGAAACCTTTAACATGACACGGTCTCCCACTTGGAATTCCAACGGCTTACGCCGTTTGTCAGCGTAGCTTTTCTGTCTGCTTCTTGTAGCTTGCAATCTTCTCTGAATCTGTGCAATCTTGTCAGTGGTTTCCTGAATAAGCTCTGGCCCAGTTATTCGATTATCTCCCACTTCAGTCCAACAGATCGGTGATCGGCATTTACGGCCATAGAGAGCCTCGAATGGTGCACATCCGATACTGCTGTGATAACTGTTGTTGTAGGAGAACTCGATCAGTGGCAAATGAGAATCCCAATTCCCACCGAAATCCAAAATACAAGTTCTTAACATATCCTCTAGGGTCTGAATTGTACGTTCGCTTTGACCGTCCGTTTGTGGATGGTAAGCTGTACTCAAATTTAACTGTGTCCCTAGAGATTTCTGTAATGATTGCCAGAACCTTGATGTGAATCTGCTGTCTCTATCAGAAATAATAGACAATGGCACACCATGGCGTACCACTATCTCGTTGATGTACAATCTCGCCAGTTTATCCATCGTGAAGGTTTCACGCATCGGCAAGAAATGAGCAGATTTTGTTAAACGATCAATGATAACCCAAATCGTATCGTGTCCACTGGAAGTGCGGGGTAGCTTGGTAATGAAATCCATAGCTATTTGTTCCCACTTCCAGAGCGGAATCTCAGGCTGTTCCAGTAAACCAGACGGTCTCTGGTGTTCCGCCTTTACCTTCGCACACGTTAGACATCGGCCGACGTACTCGGCTATGTCTTTCTTCATTCCCGGCCACCAATAAAATCCACGTAAGTCTTGGTACATTTTATCAGCGCCTGGATGAACAGAATATCTAGTCTTGTGTGCTTCATCGAATATAAGCTTTCTCAGTTTATCTACCGCCGGAATCCATATACGATCCTGGTAGTAGATCATTCCATCAAGCTTAGTCTCTAAGTGTTTCTCTGCTCCGCAGTCAAGTTCTTTCTTCAAGTTTCCTCTTTCAACTGATTTCTGTTGTGCTTGAATGATCCTGTCCTGTAAACTGGTCTGCACAGTCATCCCCATAGCTCTAACGCGTAAGGGTTTGACCCGTTCCTTCCAGCTCAAGGCATCAGCTACAACGTTTCCCTTTCCCGGATGGTACTTGATCACACAATCGTAATCATTCAGAAGTTCAACCCAACGGCGTTGTCGCATGTTGAGTTCCTTCTGATCAAATATATGCTGCAGACTCTTGTGATCTGTAGATATGGTACACTTAGTGCCATATAAGTAATGTCTCCAAATCTTCAATGCGAAGATTACTGCTCCCAGTTCAAGATCATGAGTAGTGTAATTCTTCTCATGAATCTTCAACTGTCTTGATGCATAGGCTATGACTTTGTCCCGTTGCATTAAAACACAACCAAGTCCCTGATGGGAAGCATCACTGTAAACGACAAAGTCATCACATCCTTCCGGGAGTGATAGGATAGGAGCATTACATAACTTCTGTTTCAATGTCTGGAAAGCATCTTCTTGTTTCTGTTCCCAGACGAACGGTTCACTCTTCTGGGTTAACTTAGTGAGAGGCAAAGCTATCTTAGAAAAGTTCGAGATGAATCTCCTATAATAGCCTGCCAATCCCAGAAAAGACCGAATCTCCGTTGGTGTCTTCGGAGTGTCCCAGTTCTTTATTGCTTCAATCTTGGCGGGATCTACGTGTATTCCCTCACTGTTGACTACGTGACCAAGAAACTGAACTTCCCTTAACCAAAATTCACATTTAGAGAACTTGGCATAGAGCTTCTGTTCTGTCAACAGTTCCAAGATCTTTCTGAGATGTTGCTCGTGTTCTGCTTTGCTCTTGGAATAAATCAGTATGTCATCAATGAAGACAATGACAAACTGATCTAAATATGGCTTGCACACTCGGTTCATGAGATCCATGAAAACCGCTGGTGCATTCGTCAATCCGAAAGGCATCACTAGGAATTCGTAATGCCCGTATCTGGTTCGGAAAGCCGTCTTCGGTATGTCTTCATCTTGAACTCTAATCTGATGATACCCGGACCGTAGATCGATCTTTGAGAAATACTGGGCTCCTTGCAACTGATCAAACAAGTCGTCAATCCTCGGCAGTGGATACCGATTCTTGATAGTTAACTTGTTCAATTCTCGATAGTCGATGCACATTCGAAACGATCCGTCTTTCTTCTTTACGAACAAGACCGGAGCTCCCCAAGGTGAGTAGCTCGGTCTGATGAATCCTTTATCCAGTAACTCCTGCAACTGGTTCGACAATTCCTGCATCTCCGAAGGTGCTAGCCTATAAGGAGATTTAGCAACAGGAGTTGCTCCAGGAACTAAGTCAATTCGGAACTCTGCTGGTCGCGCTGGTGGCAAACCAGGTAGGTCTTCAGGAAATACTTCTGGATACTCTTTTACTACTGGTACATCTTGAATCTTCTTCTTGTCTTTCTCCTTTTCCACCACATGAACCAGGAAAGCTACACATTGCTTCTGTAGACACTTACGCGCCTTTATGCATGAAATGATTTTAACACTTCGTTTTGCCTGATCCCCTCTAACTTCCAACACACGATCATCTGGTAATGGAACTCGAAGCAGCTTCTCAGAACAGATGACTTCCACTCGGTTAGAGGAAAGCCAATCCATTCCAACAATGATGTTGAAACTACCCAACTCCATCGGTATCAAGTCAATGGCAAACGTATGACCATTAAGAGTCAACGGGCAATTTCTGTATACTGTACTAACTGTAATCTGTTTTCCGTTAGCTACTTCTATAATGTAAGGGGAATCTAACTGTTCCTCTATAGCATCTAGTTGGCATGCAAAATCGGCAGAGATAAAACTCTGATCCGCACCAGTGTCAAATAGAACAGATGCATAAAAGTCATGTAAGAGAAACGTACCAGTGACCACATTTGGGTCCTGGCGTGCAGCTGGTGCTCCAATAACAAAAGCTCTTCCACGAGGAGCTTGAACTGCTTGTTGTGCCTTCTTCGGGCAGTTCTTTGCAAAGTGGCCTTGTTCGCCACAGTTGAAGCATCCACCATTGTTCTGATTAGCTGGTGGAGGAAGTGCTAGAGCAGCATTGTTAACTGCTGGATTTGGTGTCAGTCTGCACTGCTGAACCCAGTGCCCTTTTCTTCCACAACCCGTGCATTGACGGCACTGATTGTTTGCAGCATGATGATACTGGCATTTAGTACACAAAGGATGTGGGCCAATATACTGCCCCTTGGGCACATTTTGTTGTGCCGTTGCTACTTGATTCAGGGGAGTAGCCATAGTGTAGTTCTTGATTAATTTCTGTTTCTTCTTTGAGTGTTGCTGGTGATGTGGCTTCTTTGAAGACTCTTCCTTGCATTTACCGGTGTCAGCCTCTTTCTTCAGTACTCCAGAGGCTACCATCAGATCAGTGAGTTTTCCAGACAGTCTCACTGCTGATTCGACAGTAGTAGGGTTGGCTGAAACAACCATTCCCTGAATGCAGGCGGGAAGTCCACCTACATAACGGTCTATCCTCTTCTCTAAAGTTGGTAACATGTCTGGCACCAAAGCAATCAACTCGTGATAACGAGTAGTGTACCCCATGTGATCAGCCCCTTTCATCACATGGTTGGATAACTCAACTTCCAACTTCTGTAGCTCATTCTTGGGGCAGAATTATGTTCTCAGTAACGCCTTGAAGTCCTCCCATGGCATTGCCATAGCTTCTTCTCTTCCTCGGGCGTTGATCTGATCATTCTACCAGGTCAGAGCCCGCTTGTTGAATGTTCCAGCAGAGTAGCGGACTTTATGGTGCTCTGGACAGCTGCAGAGGTCCAGAGTAGCCTCAATCTTTTCAATCCATTGGATTAATCCAACGGCTCCTTCAGATCCGCTAAAACTAGGCGGTTTACATCCTATGAATGACTTGTAGGAGTAGTGTGAGGTACCACCAGTATTCCCACTGTCTTCTCCTGATGAATTGCCAGTGTTGTTGATCTCATTACGGAGAAGGTTGAACATCTCCGGTATCGCCTCTTTCATCTGATTGGTCATCTGGCTGCTCAGTAGAGTCACCAAAGCGATGGTGGTAGGATCCAGTATGGGAGTCGTGCTTGAACCTGATGCCTGTGTGATCAGTGGAGGAGGAGGTGGTGGTGGTGAGTCGTTTGGTGATGGCGTTGAGGAGTGTGGAGCTTGGTCTTGTGATGATGGCAACAGAGGAGGTTGTCTTCGCGGCGGCATTCTGATCATAACCAAATGAATATTGGTTAGTGCAATGATCGAATGCAGAAGACACAATGCAATAATTCTTAAATCCTAAGTTCTCTACATGCAGGGTCCCTAGGTTATAGTCTAGGCCAAACCGTTTAAATAAATGACCTATATTTCTCTATAACCATGGCTCTGATACCAATCTGTCACACCCTGAGCCGGCGGGATAGGATCGGTTGTCCCGGCGGGCGGAAGGTTCCCGGGGCGCAATATCATGAGTGATAATCGTGATGATCAGATTTTTTACATTGCACATGATATAAATGAGAAATGCTAAATATAATAGAATTACAAAGTTAAATTACATCAGTATTGTTTATAATTTAACAATGTAAATCTGCCATCAACATCATAAATTTCTATCTTGTATTTACACAAGATATACAAAATAAATTTGTATACTGATGTCTTCAAAAGTATGCAGGTCCAAAATGCTAAGCCTTCTATCTGAAGTCCTAGTCCAAAAGGAATAACTCCTTAGTTGACCTGTTCGTCACCTGAGAAGTCATGCAAAAATCAAGTCAACACATGGTTGGTGAGTTCATATAGTTAATAAATGAAAATGATTTGAAAACCTCTTCCGGTAAAGACCCTAACCTCATTAACATCACCTGTATCATTCAGATCGGTATGCTTATATATAGGGCATACCCCTGGGTCAAGGCTACAACCCCGCCCAGACGCCATCCCACCACATACTAATCCGCATAGGACATTGATGTTAATGATAATTAAGCATTTTTACCTAACACACCTCTGATTTAGATTATGATTTCCCAAAACTTGATTTACCTTTGACTCTCTTGATTTTGAACATAGATACATGATTTCCCAAAAGCAGTGATATTAGTAAATTGTCAACTATTTAATCAAATAATTAAATAAAACATTTATATACAACTAAGACATGATGATTGGGTATGGTTTTTACTCAATCAATTAGACTTAGTTATTGGTGGTTGTCCAAGTTGTAACCTCTCACACGTGACCATACCAGGCATAACTCACAAGGAGTATACCTGGGCGTGACAGGATTTTAATGATGCCCATACAGTCTGACCCAAAGGTCTTCTGTACATGCGGGGACTTTAATGTTTTGCCCTTACAGCTTGACCCAAAGGTCTTCTGTACATGCGGGGACTTTAAGGATATCCTTTGATTCTTGATCTCTTGATTCTCTTAGACTTTGATATTGATTTCAATGATGGTTCACGTTGTTGCCCGTATAGCCTGACTACAAGAGTCTTCTATACCTGAAGGGACTTTATATGTGTGTTACACGTGGTCTTGATTCCATATACAACTGACATCCACCTTGACTTGAGTATTAATGATTTCATTAGATTATAATGATTTCATTATTACAATGATTCACACACATTTATGATTTCTGATTCCTTGAGTCTCTTGATCTTGATCTTTGGAATTTCAATGATTTACAATGGTAATTGATTTGATTATGATTCTTGAATCTCAGATCACACACTGAGTTATGATTCCTTGGAATATGATCTATTGATTTTGTTCATTTGATTTCACTTTGAATTTAGATTCTTGAATTTTGAGCTTGATGGACTAAGGGTTGATTTAGAATTTAAATTTAAGGTATTACTCATGAGAGAACTTAAATTTATTTGATAACTTGATCTGTTTAATAATTTCCAAGACAAGAATCTAGGAGTATCAATAAACATATATATGTAACAACATATAATAAATAAAAGCATTTAGATAAACAGTTTAAATAAAAACAGTTTACGCATGCTTCTCAGCCCCGTGTTTTAAAACAAAAATGTTAGAAAAGGGGCAATGAACTCACCTGTGTTGCTTTGTATAGAATTACCACAAAATGCGCACTCGTTGTTGTAGCTTATGTATCTTCGGTTCCTGAGTTGTTTTAAGAGATGCGAATACGATAAGTATATATAATAACGTTGGGTCTAGGGTTTGGTCTCGGTGTGCAACTAAGTGTCCTAGATTACTACCGTGCTTCTAAGACTTCATCTAAATTAGTCTAATTCTTTACCCACTATTAGCCCTTATTCCACAACAGCCTTTAAAGTCTTTAATCGATTATTTTAAGTTAGTTCATTATTTGATAAACACTTATTTAGGAAAATCATTTAATTTGTTTTAACAAGATTTACAATTTAATTTCTTTTACTAAGACATAATTGCTTTTAAGAAAGTGAGTTCCTTAACATGATGGGCTTATATTAAACCCATTGGACCACCCTTGGCCCATTATTAGACTTTGATTGTCCCATAGTTCTTTAAATAACTCATCCTAGATAATTCAACGAATCATCTTGGTTAGTTATATGTTCTTATGAAATTCCTAAGGATTAGAGGTTAATAGTTATATCAACACCCTTATCCTTAGCTTATTGTTTTAATCCTCGTGATTTCTCGATTATGTTTAGCCCAAACCTATGTTCAAATTCATATTATGATGGTACTAAGGTTAAGAAAACTCTCGTTATTGAAAACCGCACTGGTTTCTTTGTTAACCTTTACAACCTTAGATAAATAATGTTTCATGTTTAACTCCACGCTCCTTCATGATTGATCGCATGAAACAGAAAACCCTAATATGGTTCCCATTCCCATTCACCCACTCTCATTCCTAACCCATGCATGCACATACATTCCATATACATGCAAAGGTGACCGGGTTCAAAGATTAGCCGAATGTACTCGAACGAAAGGAAGTGGCGAAAGTGGGTTGACCCGAAAGGGGTCTGTCGAATGGGATCAGTCGAATGAGGGAGCCCGAAACTGCATGACCGATCGAATGAATAAGGCCGAATAGGGTTGGTCGAATGAGAATGACCGAATGGTTGACTCACGAATGAGGTCCGGTCGAATGTGATTGGGCGACTGGTCCTTCTCCGAATGAGTGTTTGGCCGAATGAAGGGCTAGGCCGAAAGTGAGCAGTCGATCGAATGAGTCTAGGCTGAAGGTGCTTGGGCGAATGAGGCTTCATACTCCACTAGAGCCATTCGGCGAATAGAGGAGGTCATTCGACCTGTGCAACCATTCGGCGAGCTGGGTGAAGCCCATTCGGCCGGTCGAAGGTCTTAGGTGCAGCCCCCTTTCATTTCGACAAATCCACATAGGTATGAAACAAGGTGTGTTCCTACATGGTCCTAGAATGTAGTGATGTAGTTCTTATGGTCCGAAATAGGTTAGAATCGGTTTAAACGAAAGGGTGTGAGATTAGGGTTTTCAAAACCCAAAATCGAACAAAAACATGCTCTTTACCTCGAATCAGTTGGATCCAAGCTCAGATCCGTTGTACTTTCACGATCTACAAGTTAGGATGGTGATTTTGACACCAAGAACTCACAAAATGGTGGAGATTTGAGTGCAAGATCTTAGAGAGAAGGTGGGGAAAATTTATAGAGAGAGAGAGTGAACGAGTTTGAGAGTTTGAGCTGGTTGGTGGGGAAAAATTATGGCATTGAATGCCATAATTAATGTCTTGATTTACCCGGGTATGTCCGGGTTTGTTCGGTTTCGCGTGGTTTCGCGTATAAATGTCGGTTTCTCGTCGTTTTCGGAACAAAACGACTCGGTTTTAAAATAGAAGTTATAAAATTATTTTAGGTTGTGATTCCTAATAAATTAACTAAATATCTTTTATTTATTTAAATTACAAAATATTTATTTAACGTTTAAATCGAATCGCGCGGTCATCGCGCGTATTTGTTCGAATCGTCACCCGATCAAACACGACGATAACTACACTTTTCAATATTGTTTTCTAATTATTGAATATCATTCAGAACGTTAAACTTTCAGAATTATTCGTACAGACCGTCACCTATACAAATAATCCGTCGGTTTAGCATTCACGTAACGACATTCGTGCTGTTTTGTTCTGTAAAGCCTCACATACGTTTATACATAATAAAATCCTAACAATTAATCACATGATGCTTCTGTGTTGTCAGATAATTATCTGACTCAAGAACCATTGTTCTGAACTTGTTTCTATGAAATGATTCTGAATTTGCGTTATGATAACATGAAATGATAATAATGTTTGGCATGAATATGAAATACACTGAATTACGTAGAATTCGTACCTGATTACTGTTCATGTACTGTTTAAGATCACTGTTCTGGTGACGGTTCCAGCACTGATGTTACACACACTAAGGTGGTCTTACATGCCAAACCCAAAGCCATACAAGATGGACTTACATGACACACTCAAAGCCATACAAGATGGACTTACATGTTTTTTCACACAAATGTGAACCATCATCAAATGCCATAATTCATGGTCTTATTCCACACGAATGTGGATCAAACCCCAATTCTTGTGTCACTAATTATCAAACCCATAATGACACTATATCAAGTTATGTTATTCTAACATAACTTTTATTAACCACAACAAGACTCGTACAAAATAGTCAACATTCAACACACCACACCAACACTAATATGACTTATGGTTGCATATTTAGTGAGTAGGTTACTCACCTTAGCCCATAGGAACACCATCAAAATCATCTTGTTCTTTCCCAAGCCTTTGACTTGTTTCTTGACTTTCACCACCACTACCTAGTTGTATTACACACACAACTATATTCAATACATGTAATTCATATTCACATTCTTTCAACCTACTTGACCCGTTATCACCATTTTATCTAATTTACACCCAAATGATCCATTCTCACCCAATTCACCATTTATGATTATATATATGCTTATTTCATACCACCACAACTTAAAAGCTCATTTTTAAGTTAAACACCTTAATTGGCATTTCATCAAACACCTCATATGCTTATATTTATTTGCTTATGATCATTGACCCATAACACCTCTATCAAACTCCATTTTGGTTTCTAAATGAACAAATTCATCATTTTCACAAACAAACTACAAAAATCCCATGAAATCATCACACCCAACAATTTAACACCAAATTTAACCACCTAGTTCATTTACCTCATGAACCTTACAAAACCCCATTTATTATCTTACAACAACATGAAAGAAAACAATCAAAAAGTTGTTCTTAGATGATTATCACTAAGAATAGCAACGTTTAACACCCTCCAAACACTAAATTTGGAGATTCACCCATTTTTCCCGCACCCCTATGAGTGACCCACGAAAATTTCACCCAAAATAACAATCTAACACTTACCCCTTGTTAGAAATCACTTCAGGTGTTGATTTCTAGCTTCAATCTTCGATTTGCAACCAAGAAAGCATCCAATTTCATGGATTGCAAAGCCATCTTCTTCCTCTCCTCCCTTTCTCTCGTCGAACACCACACACACATACAAAAATATGAATTTTGACCTTGGTCAAGGGTTTTAACCCCAAATTCAACTATGGCCAATTGGCAATTTTGGCCCCTTGAGCTTTTAAAACACTTAACTAGTTTAATTAACCTAATCAAGTTAGTTACTAGCTAACTTTAACACCCCAAATATTATTAAAACACCCATTAGTTAAAATATAACGATAAGTATCTACCAATTATATTATTTTTTTATATTTTCCCAAAATGGGCGTTACATGTTGCATAATCGACTCAAGCTTTTTGCAAGTTACCATCCTCATCTTCATTCTCTCTCTACAAAATCTCTCTCTCCTTAATTTACATTATCATTGGCACCAAACCTCCACTCCCAGTAGTTAGAAACATGGTTGTAAAAATCCCCGACTAGGTCGATTAATCGTTAGTCCCCTAAGGCCGACTAGGCCCGGCTATCCGATTAGGCTGATTAGTTGGCCGATTAATCCCGATTAATCCATAGTCCCCACCCCACCGACCGACTAGCTGACCGATGTCGAATTGTCAATCAAAAATAAGAGTAAAACTCAAGTCCTGGTTATGTTATTAGATAGGGTAAGTCAGGTGTCGAACCACGAGGAGTTTATGTGGATGGCGTACTTGTTAATTGATTCGAGACCTAAACTTAACTAAAACGGAAAATGTAAACTTGAATTTAATGGTTTGTTTGTTAAACTTAAAAATCAACTGCAGTTAACTAAAATGGTTTTAAACAATAATAAAGAAAGTGATTCCCTCGGGATTTGGATTCAAAGTGAGATTCATAGATTAGTTACTCAGTTGGAACAACCATATATACATGATTAAAAGATTCAAATGTTTGTGATGAACAAGGACTAGTTGCTTCGATTGCAAAACAATGGAAGATTATCACATGAACATCAATTGCATATTATAAAACCCAATCACAATCTAATAGATCCTAATTGCTAGAAATCTTTGGAAATGAAAGACAATGAATTAGGTTTTGAATAAAAATCCAATCTTTATAATCAATTGAATAAACGATAAGAAAAAGCATCGAATGCTTAAATTGCTAGTTCCAAACATAATAGTAAACTAATCTAAATCACACGCTTACAAGAATCCTTCGCCCGGAGGAACCCACCTAGAAATTAGCCGCTCATCTCTTTGAATTGATCTTCAAATCTGAATTGGATCTGCATTTGAGATGATTTGGCAATGTTTGGATGGAAGAGAATGGCCAAAAAGCTTCGATTTTGACTTCCTTGGTTGTCCAAAATCGCCTAGAACTGATTGGGAGAGAAGAAGATACTTAAAAACCCTAAAAATCATGTTTTTATAGGTGCAGACTCAGGACCGTAAACTATGGTCTGGCCATAAGCTACGATTGGGACTTTATGTTAAGGTTGACCGTAAGTTATGGCCAGCCGTAAGCTATGGTCTACAGATTCTGTTATAAAGTGCAGTAAGCTATGGTCAGCCCGTATGGTCTAGCCAGATTCCTTCCTAACTTGTTTTCTTTATATCTTTCTCATTTTAAGTCTGTTTTTTGCACCGTAAAAACCCAAATCTTTGTCTCAAGATCCTCTAGCCTATTAAATCATGATCATTTCACTTTGAAATGGTTAAGTTCTTCCAAAATTGCTCCCAATCTTCGCATTTAACCTACAAACACACAAGCTTGCGTAGTTATCTAATTCAAACCAATCAAACACATGATATGCATAAAATTTGACATTAAACACACATAATACTCATTACAAACCCCAAATCACTAGCGACTAGCCAAACCTGTAAAGATGGGTTAGGGATGAGGGGCGAGCAATGGTGTAACTATTTAATTTTCTCTAGTGTTAATTGATTACCTTTCGTTAATCATTAATCTCATTACATGTGACAAATGTCTCTTTTAGTAAATAAAGGTAAAAGATACATGACATTTAATTTTAGAATTTCAAAATTTACATACAAAAATTGAGTGTAGTGTTAGTATATGAAACATGCATAGGTTAGAGCCCCTAACTATAATTTATTAAAGTTAAAAAATAAAAGTGAAATTTATGTATAATACAAATATTATACATCTAAGACCATGGGGTATGCCCCATGGTTCAATCACTCCACCTATGCGCCACGTAGGCATCCACAACAATCACTCACTTCACCATTTTGGTGGAAATGCCCTTTGCCCCATTCACGCCCCTTTTCTTCTCCCTCTTCTTCTCTCCTTCATGTCGCTTCTCCCTCTTCTTCTCTCCTTCACGCCGTTGCCCCACTAATGCATGCCTCATCACAGCCACTCACACCCACAAGAGGGCCGGCGGTGTGCCACGTCCCATCACGCGCAAGCCACGCCCACTCAAGGGGCACACCCACCGGTCTAATTAACTCTACTCAAAATGACAGCACATGTTATTCACTTATTCTAGACCGGTGATGCTGATGCACGTGCAAATATCCTTTCGTGTTGTGCACTTGTAGGCCGCCCAACTATAAAATTGACTATTTGCTCAAACCCATTAATGGGAGAGTTTAAAATAAATGAGATCGAATTATAATTTTTTAGATTTATTTATAATATATAGAGTTTCTATTTAAGATATTTTTTACACGTATATACTGCAATACTTGAATTTGTTTCATGTATTTTCCGTTCACGCAAAATCAAAAGTTGAGATATATAGGTTTAGGTTCAAGTAAAAAGTATTATCATAGTGAGAAGGTGAGAAGTAATCTTGACCTTTGCATTAAACATGATATTAATATTTAAGAGAGTGTATATTTAGAAGAAATTTTATTTTAGTAGGTTAGTATGACAGAGTTTGAAAGATGATATTATATAAATTATTTTCTAGATCACGCACACGAGATTGTAAGCCTATCCCCAAACGATCAAGTGTATGGGTCTCTTTAATGCTCTACATCGCATGTTGCAACTGAACAAAATAAATTTGTCATCTTCCTGTAGGCTCCTGTAGTTGTAAGCTTTGTGTATACTTACGAACTCAATGTAATATTAAATTATTATGTATGACCGGATCTAACTTGAGCAAGGTGGGTGACCGCCCGGGCGTATTCTACCGAAAAACCTTGTATTGTTTTTCTGAAGATCCATGTGGTACATTTATTGTTTTTGTTCATTTGATCAATATGTTTTCTTATTGAATTGTGATTATTTTAAACCTTTACTTTGTTATCGAGTGGTATTTGTTGCGAATTTGTGTATAATGGACCATTTTTGTGTCTAATTTTAATGACAATCATGATGTGTTGTGTATATTGTATCATGTTTATCATCATTGTGTCTATTTTATCATGTTTATCATTGTTGTGTCTATTGTATCATGTTTATCATTGTTTGTTGTATTATATATATGTTATTTGTTCCAATTTGTGTATAATGCATAATTTTTGTGTCTATTGATTATAATGAGTAATGAGATTATTCACAACAAACATATTTGTTGTGTATTACGTATCATTGCTTCTATTATGTATATTGTGTTATTTTATTACGTATCATTATTGTGTCTATTCTGTTATGTTCATTATTGTTTATTTTTGTGTTTTGTGTTTTATAAGTTTTACTGATCGTTGTGTTATATATAAGTTATTGTGTTATTTTAGTTTTTATTGTGTTAGATACATGTTCAACTGAATCATTGTTATACAAAGGTACGAGCATAGGAAAAATGATCATGAATCAAGATACACAGAACCTTACATATGGAGTTCATTTCCTTTTGAAGATCAAGCTGCAAAAATTTATATACAAACAATTTTCTTGGATCGGCAACTGGAGATAGACTAATTTGTTATGTATATGTTATTTGTTTCCAATTTATGTATAATGCATGATTTTTGTTTCTATTGATTATAACGACTAATGAAATTATTCACAACAAACGTCATTGTTGTGTATTACGTATCATTATTGTGCCTATTGTGTTATGTTCAATATTGTGTATTATTATATATTGTGTTTTTATGAGTTTTACTGATAACCATTGTGCAATGCATCACAAATGACAAAAGATATGACACAATAGACACTATGTTTAGACACAATGACCCAAAACACAATGACGTCTATAAACATTGTTTCCAAAAATTTTGACATAACCTAACCATTGTGTTATGCTTGCATCACAGATGACAACGAATATGACACAATGACGCTATGTGTTAGACAAAATGACCCAAAACACAATGATGTTTATAACCATTGTTTCTAAAAATTTTGACCTAACCTAACCATTGTGTTATACGTATATCACAGATTACAACATATATGACACAATAACACTATGTTTAGACACAATGACCCAAAACACAGTTATGTTTATAACTACTGTTTCTAAATATTTTGACCTGACCTAGCCTAACCATTGTGTAATACGTGCATCACAGATGACAACAGATATGACACAACGACACTATGTTTAGACAACAATCATTTTGTAATATATTCATCATTATATTTTATCTTCAAAACATTGTGTAATATACAATCATTGTGTCTTACGTTCAGATCATTGTGTAATATACCCATAGTTGCGTTTTATGTTCAGATATGACACAACGATGAACAAAAACAATTATAAAAAAAAGACACAATAACAAAAAGACACAATAACAAAAGGATACAATGACGCATTACAAATATAAAAGGTGGAGGAAAACATATATTATTTTAATCTTTTATATAACAATATTATACTCGTTTTAAAGATAAAAAATGCTTGTTTTTTTGGTGTAGTTTTTTTAAAAAAACATCGTATATAAAAGTTATTGCGTTTAAAAAAATGGGGGAATATGATAAAAGATCAACAAAAGTGTCTATGACTAAAATAACATTTCATTAACTTTTTAATATAACTTTGATATCAAGCATTAAATTATATATCTAATGGCTCACAATCCTTCTTACACTTCTCACCAATTTAAGCCTTTTTACTATAACCCTACCCGAGATATATAAATCTTATCAACATTTTTTAATCTTTATATATTTAGATTTAAAATATTCTAAAGATCTACGTTGAATTAACCTACAAAGCTCATAACATATTATTAATAAGCTATTTGAGTGGAGGGGCTAGGGCACTTTACGGTAAGCGGCAACACCATCACATGTCCCTCGGTTTTGATCCACGGGTTATAAACTAGGAAATTAAACAACACGTTAGAAAATGTTTGCATCTTAATAATGTAAATTCTCTTTAATTAAGGTTCTAGCCAAAAACTACTCTATTGGTGAGTCAAAATACCAAGAGGACATTTATAAATCGAGATTTTGGTTGTCAAAGGACCAACTTCTAAGGATTGTTACAGATATACATAATAAGTTTAAAATTGTTTAAGCAAAGATGAAAGAAAGTTTCCGTCACTACAGAATTGCAAGGAACTCAATATATTTGATTGGTAAAATGACGTTGGTCAATATATAGTTATGTTTTTAGAATCTCACATGAATGTCTTTATATTTGTAATGTTGTAATTACTTTATAGGTAACAACCAACTATCCTCAAAATTGTTCTTATATACGACACACATGAAAGTATACATGACATAAATATGTATTTTAAAAAGGACTATAATTCTTTAAGATTCTGCCCTAGTTTCACAGTAAAGGGATATAATAAAATGTAGTGATTTGTGGTTAATATACTTGGGGGTAGTGTAAAGTTCCACTCATCTGCAGTTGGTTAACTGTTATATATTATAATAGGTTAGATACTCTTGTATTATACTGGATTGGATCATTAAAATGATAAATATTTAGTATAAACAAAATATGAAATACATAGTTGAAAAAATATTAATAACTAAACTATTCATAAAGTACAGAATAATAAATTATTATTAAATTTATAACAGTATAATTATTAGTATCATTATTTTCTAATAGGATAAAAATAAATAAATTATTATTTTTTTAATATATTTATTTAATAAGAGAAAAAAATAATTCATTATTTTAAACATGCTAGGAATAAGAAAATAAAGTGAGAGGCCACCAGAAACCGAGAAATGCTTGGTATTATAATAGGTTACAAACTCTTGTATTATACTGGATTGAATCATTAAAATGATAAATATTTAGTATAAATAAAAAATGAAATACATAGTTGAAAAAATATTAATAACAAAAATATTCATAAAGTACATAATAATAAATTATTATTAAATTTCTAACAATATAATTATTAGTATCATTATTTTTTAATATGATAAAAATAAATATTTATTATTATTTTAATATATTTATTTAATAAGAGAGAGAAAAAATAATTTATTATTTTAAACATGGCTAGCAATAAGAAAATAAAGGGAGAGGCCACCAGAAACCGACAAATTAATGTTTGGTATTATATTTATTTATTACTAGATTATTAACCCGTGTATTACACGGATTTAATATAAAAACGGCAGCAACAGGGTAAGGCTAGCATGACAGTTTCTGCTAAGTAAGGTGCTCACGAATTGGATTAAAACCAACTAATAACAAAAATTTAGTAATTATAAAACGATATTTTAATATAAAATGATTAATTTACGTATTAGTAAGTACTTTAATTAATAAACAATAATTAAATTTTTAATAACTAAAGAATTAGTACCTGAGTTTATTGATTTGTAACAACTGAAATTTTTAAGGTAACCTTTTTTTTTTGAACTGCGAATTTTTAAGGTAAGTAACACCAAAACTTTTAATTGTTTTTAAAAAAACTATTTGATGCAAAATTAAGATGGTAATGTATCATTTTTTGAATTATTAAATTTAAGTGACCAAATTTGAAATTATCCTTAAATATAAAAGATCAAAAATATAACTTATCCTGCAAAATAAGAAGGTAAGATGCAATTTTTTTACTTATGTCATAATTTGAAAATATCATTAAACATAAATGATAAAAAGTGTGATTTTCACTATCATTTTTAAAACTTTAGTATTTTAAAGTATTTATTTTTAGGTATTCGTGTTAAAAACATCATCTGTTTATAAAAATCTTGTTGTTTGAACTCTCTGTTTTATAGTTTGTTTCATTCTTTTAAAGATTTTTTTGAGAAACTTGTTTTTTGTAAAAAAAAAAATACTAAAAATAGTGATTTAATCTTTCTTGTTATTAAAAATTTTGATTTCATAAAATTCATATTTTAGAATTTTTTTTAAAGTATGTTTTTTAATAAAAAGAAATTTGATTTTGATTTTATTTAAAAACTATTTTTAATATTGAAAAAGTAAATAATATTAGTATTATAATTAGTTAATAGGAGGGATAATTATGATTTATTTAATATGGAAGAGAACTGAGTAATATCATAAAAAAGATGACATGTGGCATTGTTAGTTTAAAAATGTGACAAGTGGCATAAATGATTTTTGTTTATTATAATAGTAAGATAAGATAAGATTATCCATTATTTTATTTTATGGGAAGTAAATGTCATTCAGCTTATCATCATAAAACCATAATATATACATGATACCTCGAAAACTTGTCAAAAGCAACCCTCCTTTTTCATCACTAACTAGGTTTATTCAACCCGCGCATTGCGGCGGGTTATCACAGTATACTTTCCATAACATTTATTATATATCATTTGCAGAAGCATAAGTTACATAGCAAAATCAAATACTTCATCACGAACTCTATACAATTTTTATAAAATATAAAATCGTACAAAATCCTCACAAATATGTTATAAAAATAATAGAAAAATTACTCTTAAAATCCCTTTTACTGGCAAATCTTTCAAATTTAATACGTTTATCTATGTTTACCACATTTCGAGGTTAAAAACTTATGATGGTACAAGTCTAAATTTTTAAAGCGTCACTACATGAATCAGACACCTAAATAATATAATACATATATCATCTAGAATATATATATATATATATATAGGGCAAGGTATAAAAAATAACCATCATCTTTTGCTACAACTACATAACACATTTCAACCAATCATAAACTTACACATAAGCATTTCATTAAAATATTAAAAAGGGCATCATGGTCATTTTACCTTTATAAGTTTTCCCCCCCATTTTTTAAACATTAATAACTTTTTTATAATATATTATTTTTTAAAAAAAATTGCACCATTATATTCGTCTCATTTTTCTCTTTAATTCCGTTATAGTCTCGACTAATTTTTTTTTACTTTTTTTAGATGCCCTATATTTACATCATTGTAACGAGCTTAAATATAACAAATTTATTCGAAATTTTTTTAAAAATGATAAATTATAGTGATGTAATTTACATTGACGTAATTTATCGTGATATAATTTACATTGACGTAAAATTCGGTTTCGGTTTTTTCGGTTAATTTGGTTCCGGTTCGGTTTTTTCGGTTAATTCGGTTTCGGTTCGGTTTTATCAAAATAATGTGTTGTATTACATCATTGTAATTATCATTGTAATTATCATTGTTAGAAAAAAAATAAAATAATGTGTTATATTACATCACTGTAATTTATCATTGTTAGAAAAAAATTCAAAATAATGTGTTATATTTATTCTCGTTATATTGATGTTTAATAATGGACAATGAGAAAAAAATTAAAAAAACTAGTCAACATTATAACGGGAATTAAAGAGGAAATTACATCACTGTAAATAATGTGTTACGTCACCGTCAATTATGCCATTGTAAATTACTTTATTTTGTGTTACATTATTGTAATTTACCATTGTTAGAAAAAATTTCTAATTAATTTGCTATCGTTAAGCTCGTTACAATGATGTAAATACATGACATCAAAAAAATTAAAAAAAAAACTCGTCGAAACTATAACGAAATTAAAGAGAAAAATGAGACGGGTATAATAGTGCAATTTTTTTAAAAAAATAATATAGTATAAAAAGTTATGAATGTTTAAAAAAAAGGGGGTAAACTTTACATGAATGACAAATATCCTAAATGCCCTTCATACTAAAGACAAAGGAAATGACACGTGGCACGATACTACACACTTACCTTTTTCAAGTAACCATTAGATGATAGTTAAAGGGCATTTTAGTCATTTGTTTTTTAAGTAAAGTTTACCCCCTTTTTTTTAAACATTTATAACTTTTTTATACTATATTATTTTTTTTTTAAAATTGCACCATTATACTCGTCTCATTTTTTCTTTAATTTCGTTATAGTCTCGACTAGTTTTTTTTTTTTTGATGTCATGTATTTACATCATTGTAACAAACTTAAAGATGGCAAATTAATTAGAAATTTTTTCTAACAATGGTAATTACAGTAATGTAACAAAAAATGAAGTAATGTAACACAAAATGAAGTAATTTACAATGACATAATTAACGGTGACGTAACACATTATTTTTTTTTTTCCTCTAACAATGATAATTACAATGATAAATTACAGTGATGTAATAGAACACATTATTTTGATTTTTTTCTCTCACAATGATAATTATAGAGATGTAATTTATCATTTTTCGAAAAAAAATTAAACTAATTTGTTGTCAATGTAAATTACATCACTGTAATTTTAACCAAATTCACCGAAAAAAACCGAAACCGAATTTTACGTCAATATAAATTACATCACAATAAATTACGTCAATGTAAATTACATCACTGTAATTTATCATTTTTAAAAAAAATTCAAATACATTTGTTATATTTAAGCTCGTTACAATGATGTAAATATAGGCATTTAAAAAAAGTAAAACAAATTAGTCGAGACTATAACGGAATTAAAGAGAAAAATGAGACGAATATAATGATGCAATTATTTTTAAAAAAATAATATATTATAAAAAAGTTATTAATGTTTAAAAAAGAGGGGGGGAAACTTATAAGAGGTAAAATGACTATGATGCCCTTTTTAATATTTTAATGAAATGCTTATGTGTAAGTTTATGATTGGTTGAAATGGGTTATGTAGTTGTAGCAACAGATGAGGGTTATTTTTTACACCTTGCCCTATATATATATATATATATATATATATATATATATATATATATATATATATATATATATATATATATATATATATATATATCATAGTTATCAAATGCGTAAGGCGCCCTCAAGGCGATTGGTCCCCGCCTAGGGCCTAGGCGTTAAACGCCAAAAAAACGGGGCCTGAGAAAAAAAAAACTCCATTTCCAAAAAAATTCTAAAATAAATTATAAAATAAAAAATAAGACTAGAAGTCCAAAAAGTTCTCACTAATCAAACACAATGTTTAAAATATCAAATAGCAAAATCATCCCAAAAAGTTTATAAAATAATAGATAATATTTCTTCATAACCAAAGTGGCGGCTGACTTTCCTAATTATGTTAACTTATAATTAATATATATATTTTTCATAAATTAGAAAAAAAAAACATGTTTCCAAGTGGGGCCTGACTTTCCTAATTATCAAAAGCGGGATTTTACCGTCTGGCTTCAGATTGGCGCCTAGGCGCTCAAGGCACTCGCTTATAATAACTATGATATATATATATATATACATATATAATATTCAATGGGTCCTATTATTATATAACAATATTAAATCTACTATTCCTTTTTCATTCCTTTTAATATATATAATATAATATTGTCTTAAAAAAACTATACTTAATGAAAAACGAATTTAATAAATTTTAAAGAAGTTAATTGCAAAAATGATTACTATGATTTAATTAAATTGAAAATGTGGTTTTCAAAATTAATAAATTGCAAATTAGTCTAATTGTTTTGAAAATATTTCTTAAATTGTACTTGAGATTTAATCAAAACTAGACGTTTTTTTTAAAATATAGTTAGAATTTTTAAAAAATTAAAAGTTTTTTTTTCCAAAAAACTACCGTTAACTTTTTTTTTTTAAAAAAAATTGATTTTAAAAGAGGTGGCCCACCTCTTTTTCTTCATTTTCACGCATGTCCCGTGCAAAAAAGGCAACGTGCGGACGACTTCCTCCCCTCTACCACGTCCGCCGGAAGGCTGAGCAGCCACGTCGGCTGGCTTCGTGCGCGCTGCGGCCGGCCTTAGTGCAACTTTCCAATCAAGTTATAAGTTAGTGTCATTAATCTTATAAAAATCAAGTATTTAATATAATAAAATATTAAAAGTATAAATATGGTTTGGATGTACACAAACCCATGAACACATTTTATGTGATTGGTTGGAGTGACTTTTTTATTAAATTTAGTCCGAACATGATTTGATTAAAGGATGAAAGCTTTTATTTGAAAAGAAACATATTTAATTTAAAAAGATGCATATGCATTAAAAATATCAACTTTAACACATGTATACCATGTTATGTTTCTAGAAAATAATTAAAAAAATTTAGACCTAGTGTAAAATTTAACCTTATACAAGACGTCAACATTGATAGATGTTCAAATAAAAAAAAAAAAAAGGTAACCAGTTGGGATGTGTAACCAATACTAGAAAAGTGACCGCGCGTTGCGGCGGGTGACACGAGTAAAACTCACGTGACGTAAAGTGATTCAAATATATCTAGTCGAATTAAAACATATTATATGTGACCCAACGTCTAAAAATTTGGATGACACCTAAAATCTTATGAGCGAAACTTTATGAAAAAGGCAAATTCTAAACTCAAAAGGCCTAAAAGAGGTCAACATTACGCTAAATAAGTTAAGACTTGGAACGTAAATAATTTAGAGCAAAACATATACGTTCTACAAAATCTAGGGATGGAACGTTAAAGTTCAGGAGTTAAACATAAAAGTTTTAAAATTGATTATAGAGATAAACATTATATTTTGAAAATACAAGAAGTTAAAATGACATTTTACCTATTTTAGCAGAGTTAAACATAAAAGTTTTGACATTAAGTATACGGGTGTTCAGAAAAACCGAAAACTATTTAAACTGATAACCAAACCGTAATAAAAAAAATCGAACTGTATCCGTAATCGAAAAAACCGAACCGAATTTTGAATTTGATTTTCGGTTCGGTTAATGATTTTAAATTTTTTTTGAATTCGGTTTGTTCGGTTTATTCGGTTAACCGATTAAACCGAATTCATATTTAAATTAATATTTTTTTTAGTAATATATAAGGTTGAATTCGGTTTATTTGGTTGAATTTGGTTTGTTCGGTTGACTTCTATTTATTCGGATCGGTTTATTCGGTTTTTAACCGGTTTATTTGGTTTTAATTGGTTTGTTCGGTTAACCATTTCCCGAATTCGGTTCGGTTAACGGTTGGGGAACTTTTTTTTTTAAAACGATCAAACCGAGCCGAATAAACGAACAAACCGTTAACCGAACCAATGAACACCCCTAATTTAGTATAGAGATAAATTTTAAATTCTAAAAATATGAGATAATTAAAGTAAAAATCTATCAAATTTGTGAACTAAATATATAAAATTTTGAGAGTTGGATAGCTAGAAGTACTGTTAGTTAAACGGTTAGAAGTACTACTAATAGAGAAATCGACGTTGTATTAAAGAAAATGGTAAAATGAAACAGAAAATCCAAGACATAATGTAGGTGTAATAAAAAAAAACTTTAAAAAATAAAGCAAGAAATATCAAAAAAAAAAGTTTAATTAATTATATGAATTTTAAAGCAAAAAATAAGGAAAAAAATTGCAAGTATAAAATAAAGAAATAAAGATGAAAGCCTAGGACTAAAGTGTAATAAAAAAAGGTTAAATGGAAATAGAAATAAAGGATTAATGATTAAAATAAAAATTAAATTAACTTCAGGGACTAATATGCAATTTATGAAAAGCTAATATAAAAATAAAAGAAAGGAAAAAAGGCAACTGGTTACCGACATTAGTATTTGTTAGTATATACAATGTATATTTGGTTTTTAGTATTGAAAACAACAAAAGTAGTCCAAATATTTTGACATGGTTTTATAAATGATCCTTTTGAGTTGATCAAATTACAAATTCAATATATAACATTGATTGTCACACCCCACCCCTCGTCACCTCGTGTATGATCTGACTGAACCGGTTGCGGAAGCATAGTGGTGATGTCTCCGAGGTGAGGGGTGACTTACTTGAACCGATATCATAAGCACACAGATTAACTTAAAATAAATACAATACAGGGTTCCGTCATTACAATCAGTATCATAGTTTACAACTAAGTTTATTACACAACTGACTTATTTAATTACTATTATTTGAAGTGCTGCCTCACCGAGTGTCACTGTCTCCCTGCAAAAAGATTTAAGTTTGAAACGTCAGCACAAAGCTGGTGAGTTCGACAGTTCAATTTAAAACAATATGATATGATAAGCATGTTCTCAAAAGTTCAGTTCCGGATAACCATGGGACCCGTATCTAGTTCCTTTATGACGTCTAGTCTGTCTCAAGATATTACCCGTCGGTACATATCTTAGTGCCTCATTATCTTAATGTCTATCATACCATTAAGAAGTTCAGGAAACAGATAACAAACATTCACACAAGGGGAGATGCAATCCTCCCAGCGAATGGGGTGTCAACCAATAGTACTATCAATGTTTTCTGTTCGGCCACACATGGGTTCACTAGATACAGTTCAGAAATGAGGACTTTCAGTTCCATGATAGAGTTCAGTCTACAGGCAAAATCCCATGAAATCCCACAAAATCACATGAAATCACACAGATATCATTGATGCATATCATATGTTCAGACAACGGTTTGCAGAATTTCTCCGATGTTTATAAAAGATTAAAAATAAAAAGGGGTTGTACGAAACTCACCTGGTAGTATAGGTGTAGCAGAGTATCACCAAACTAATAGTACAGAGATGATTCTGCATTTAGTTATATTTAATAAGTTATTTATGTTCTAGTTTACTGATTAGATCTTTCTGAACGTTCAATGTCAAAGACATTGCTTAGTAAATCATCAACTCGATACTAATTATGTAATTAATTAATTTAATGTTATATCATACAATGTATGATAATGTAGGAACCTACATTGCATTAGATTCCTAATACAAAGTTGATGACACTCTTGATAAATCAGAATACCCTCTCTGATTAACCAGATAGTTAATGTTGTTGATTATGATACTGTAACAGTTTCTAGATAATTTAATGGCTTAGGAATGATAAATCCTTGTTGTTGATTACCCAATTATCATGAAATATCACAATGTAGCATCAAAATAGGTGTAATAACCAGGTTTAACATACTAATCTGACTGTTATCATAAACATCAGATAATCATTCCAATAAGTATGTTAATGATCGTGATTAGTTTGAAACACTTGGATTTAACCTTGCATTTCAAGGATTAATCCAACTAATCACCTACATTGTTATAATCAAATGGATTAAACCATTATAATCATGAGTATGGTTTCATGCAAACCGGGCATTACAACGGATCAAAACAAGGATTTAACCGTTAAAACATCGTGTTCTTTGTTTATAATCAATCCTAGCCATCATCTAGGCAATAATCAACAATCCTAACTATGTCATTACGTTCAAAATTAAGATCTAATCAATCAAAATCAAACTAGAAGGTTTAAACGGATCATTACCTAATCTGACAGATATCTGCGGCTAAAATGACGATCAGGACTTGTTAAGATGATCCCTGGTGCGATCCTTGACTTCTTGTGGCTTCAGATATAAATTCAGATGGTGAAAATGGGTGTTCTTCGTCTGTTGAGTCGAGTTTACGCGAGAAGAAAGAAAATAAAATGTTCTGCATGCAATCTGATAAAGAAGATCAGATTTCTCCACCGCCTCACCCATCGCGTACCGCGGCGGGAGGCCTAAAAAGGCTTCGCGTACCGCGAAGATTTCCGGAGGAATCTTTGATATTTTGCAACCATCGCATACCGCGGAGGATTCTCAATCCCTCCATCGCGTACCGCGATGGGTCCAGTCGACCAACACTTAGCAATTTTTTTTTTTCATTTTTCGATTCCGGGCTATCCAGGACTCCGTTTTGAGCACGGTTTTCGCCCACGTTCATCATTTCTCACCTACTATCATTCTGTATCAATTACAAGTATTAAAACAAAGTGGATTTCTAGAACGATCAAATGTGTCCACGTCATTGATGACGTAATTCTCGTATGCAACTGTCACAGTCTCCTCCTGTTAGAGAAATTTCGTCCCGAAATTTAGTGAAGACTTACATTATGACAATCATTTATGAGAATAGATGTGGATACTTTGATTTCATTTGATCTTCACGTTCCCAAGTATATTCAGGTCCACGTTGCGAGTTCCATCGCACTTTAACGATTGGTATGCGACTACGTTTTAACACCTTCGTTTCTCGATCCATTACCTCTACTGGTTCTTCACTGAACTGAAGTTTTTCATCAACATGAATCTCTTCTAGAGGTACGATCAATGATTCATCAGTTAAGCACTTCTTCAGATTGGATACATGAAAGACATCGTGGATGTTACTAAGTTCAAGAGGTAATTCAAGTCTGTAGGCTACTGATCCAATTCGTTCAAGAATTTTGAATGGCCCTACAAATCTTGGTGAAAGTTTACCTCTCTTTCCGAATCTGAAAATGCCTTTCCAAGGTGACACTTTCAACATTACCTGATCACCTGCTTGAAATTCAAGTGGTCTACGGCGATTATCAGCATAACTCTTTTGACGATCGCGAGCAGCTTTGATTCGTTCCTGAATGAGTGCGATCTTATCCGTTGTTTCCTGAATGAATTATGGGCCTATGATTTGATTCTCACCTACTTCTGACCAACAGATAGGTGATCTACATTTGCGTCCATAAAGTGCTTCAAATGGAGCGCATTGAATACTGGTATGGTAGCTGTTATTGTACGAGAATTCAACAAGTGGAAGATGAATATCCCAGCTACCTCCAAAATCAATCACACAGCTTCTGAGCATGTCTTCAAGAGTCTGATTTGTTCGTTCAGTCTGCCCGTCAGTTTGTGGATGATAAGCTGTGCTCATATTGATTTGTGTGCCCAGAGCTTTCTGAAGAGTTTGCCAAAATCGTGACATAAATCGACTATCTCTGTCAGAAATGATAGAGATCGGTACCCCATGTCGAGATACAATCTTATTAACATAGAGTTTAGCGAGTCGATCCATAGAATAATCTTCTCGGATGGGTAAGAAATGCGCAGATTTCGTAAGGCGATCAACGATAACCCATATAGAGTCATGATTACGTGATGTTCTGGGTAATTTAGTAATAAAATCCATAGAGATCTGATTCCATTTCCAC
The DNA here is from genome assembly GCA_009363875.1 of Mikania micrantha. Lineage (NCBI taxonomy): Eukaryota > Viridiplantae > Streptophyta > Magnoliopsida > Asterales > Asteraceae > Mikania > Mikania micrantha. The sequence continues at coordinate 46,761,187 of CM018689.1, read as the reverse complement.
ATGGGAATCTCAGGTTGTTGCAATAACCCAGAAGGTCGTTGATGTTCAGCCTTAACTTTGAGACATGTTAGACATCGATCCACGTATTCCGCTATGTGTTTCTTCATTCCAGGCCACCAGTAAAAGTCTTTAAGATCTTTATACATTTTATCAGCACCTGGATGAATAGAATATCTGGATTTATGCGCCTCATCCAAGATAATTGTTCGAGAGTTACCGAATAGGGGAACCCACATTCGGTCTTTGAAATACAACAGTCCATCGTCTTTGGTATCGAGTTTCTTATCTAATCTTCTTAGTCCCTCAGCAGAATAGTTCGTTGCTTGTAAAGCTTGTTGCTGAGCTTCTTTAATTTGAGGAATTAGACTAGTTTGAATAGTCATACTTAACGCTTTTACACGTAACGGTTTGACTCGTTCCTTGATACTTAAGGCATCGGCTACAACATTCGCTTTACCTGGGTGATAACGAATTTCACAGTCATAGTCGTTCAAGAGTTCAACCCATCGCCTCTGTCGCATGTTCAACATTTTCTGATCTAGAATATGTTGGAGGCTTTTGTGATCAGTGTATATAATACACCTAGTTCCGTATAGATAATGTCTCCAAATCTTGAGTGCAAACACTACTGCACCAAGTTCTAGATCATGTGTGGTATAGTTCTTCTCGTGTACTTTCAGTTGTCGAGAAGCGTAAGCAATTACCTTATCCTTCTGCATTAGAACACACCCAAGACCTTGACGTGAAGCATCACAATACACTGTGAAGTTATCAGTACCTTCCGGTAGTGTCAAGATAGGTGCGTTGCAGAGTTTGTGTTTCAACAGTTGGAACGCCTCTTCCTGTTGAAAATCCCATATAAACGGTTGATTTTTCTGTGTCAATGTGGTCAGTGGCAAGGCTATCCTTGAAAAGTCCTTGATAAATTGGCGATAATAACCTGCCAACCCCAAGAATTGACGTATTTCAGTCGGGGTTCGTGGTGTCTCCCATTGTTTCAGAGCCTTGGTCTTACTGGGATCTACTTGAATACCGTTTTCATTCACTACATGCCCAAGAAATTGAACTTCTCGTAACCAAAACTCACACTTGGAGAATTTGGCATATAGCTTCTCGCATGACAAAAGTTCTATGATCAATTTCAGGTGTTGAGCATGTTTTTATAGGTTCAGAGACTAAATGAGAATATCATCAATAAACACAATTACAAACTTATCCAAATAAGGCCTACTAACTTGATTCATTATATTCATGAAAACTGCAGGTATATTTGTTAATCCAAACGGCATTACTAAAAATTCGTAATGTCCGTATCGAGTTCTGAAAACAGTTTTAGAAACATCATCATCATGAATTTGTAACTGATGATATTCGGATCTTAAATCGATTTTTGAAAAACAAGTAGCGCCTTGTAGTTGATCAAACAGATCATCTATACGAGGCAATGGATAACGATTTTTGATTGTTAGGAAGAAACGTACCAGTGACAATGTTTGCATCATGCCTTGCCTTCGTTGCACCAATCTAAGAAGCTCTTCTCCTAGCTTCATTCCTCTGATTATTGTTATTGTTGTTTGGACAGTTTCTCAAGAAATGATCGGGACTTCCACACCTGAAACACGTTCGGTTTGCTTGAGTAGTTTGTCGTGGTTCTTGGTTGGATTGACGAGCAGGAAAGTTACAGTATTTGGCGTAGTGTCCAATTCGATTACAGTATTTGGAGTAGTTGATCAAACAGATCATCTATACGAGGCAATGGATAACGATTTTTGATTGTTAGGAAGAAACGTACCAGTGACAATGTTTGCATCATGCCTTGCCTTCATTGCACCAATCTAAGAAGCTCTTCTCCTAGCTTCATTCCTCTGATTATTGTTATTGTTGTTTGGACAGTTTCTCATGAAATGATAGGGACTTCCACACCTGAAACACGTTCGGTTTGCTTGAGTAGTTTGTCGTGGTTCTTGGTTGGATTGACGAGCAGGAAAGTTACAGTATTTGGCGTAGTGTCCAATTCGATTACAGTATTTGGAGTAGTTGATCAAACAGATCATCTATACGAGGCAATGGATAACGATTTTTGATTGTTAGGAAGAAACGTACCAGTGACAATGTTTGCATCATGCCTTGCCTTCGTTGCACCAATCTAAGAAGCTCTTCTCCTAGCTTCATTCCTCTGATTATTGTTATTGTTGTTTGGACAGTTTCTCATGAAATGATCGGGACTTCCACACCTGAAACACGTTCGGTTTGCTTGAGTAGTTTGTCGTGGTTCTTGGTTGGATTGACGAGCAGGAAAGTTACAGTATTTGGCGTAGTGTCCAATTCGATTACAGTATTTGGAGTAGTTGATCAAACAGATCATCTATACGAGGCAATGGATAACGATTTTTGATTGTTAGGAAGAAACGTACCAGTGACAATGTTTGCATCATGCCTTGCCTTCATTGCACCAATCTAAGAAGCTCTTCTCCTAGCTTCATTCCTCTGATTATTGTTATTGTTGTTTGGACAGTTTCTCATGAAATGATAGGGACTTCCACACCTGAAACACGTTCGGTTTGCTTGAGTAGTTTGTCGTGGTTCTTGGTTGGATTGACGAGCAGGAAAGTTACAGTATTTGGCGTAGTGTCCAATTCGATTACAGTATTTGGAGTAGTTGATCAAACAGATCATCTATACGAGGCAATGGATAACGATTTTTGATTGTTAGGAAGAAACGTACCAGTGACAATGTTTGCATCATGCCTTGCCTTCGTTGCACCAATCTAAGAAGCTCTTCTCCTAGCTTCATTCCTCTGATTATTGTTATTGTTGTTTGGACAGTTTCTCATGAAATGATCGGGACTTCCACACCTGAAACACGTTCGGTTTGCTTGAGTAGTTTGTCGTGGTTCTTGGTTGGATTGACGAGCAGGAAAGTTACAGTATTTGGCGTAGTGTCCAATTCGATTACAGTATTTGGAGTAGTTGATCAAACAGATCATCTATACGAGGCAATGGATAACGATTTTTGATTGTTAGGAAGAAACGTACCAGTGACAATGTTTGCATCATGCCTCGCCTTCGTTGCACCAATCTAAGAAGCTCTTCTCCTAGCTTCATTCGTCTGATTATTGTTATTGTTGTTTGGACAGTTTCTCATGAAATGATCGGGACTTCCACACCTGAAACACGTTCGGTTTGCTTGAGTAGTTTGTCGTGGTTCTTGGTTGGATTGACGAGTAGGAAAGTTACAGTATTTGGCGTAGTGTCCAATTCGATTACAGTTTGTACATTCAGGACATAGTCATGTGTGATGATAAGGACACTTATTACATTTGGGCGCCTGCCCAGTATATCCTTTCCTTTCTGGAAGAGCCGCACCATACTTTTTCACAGTTTGTTTGCTTCGGCTAGTCTCAGTCGGAGCTTTTGTTTTGTTTTTCTGAAACATCTTCCTTTTTGTTCCTCTTGTGTTACTAGGTGCCTTGATTTTAGTACCGCTAGAACTTTCCTCATCTATCATTGTTAGGGTACCGTTTCTTATTGCCTCATCAGTATACCTATTGGCTAAAATAATGGTATATTCTAAAGTTGTAATTTTTGCAGCAGCTACCATTTCTCGAATTTGAGGAACCAAACCTTGAATATACTTTTCTACTAAAACTAGCTCAGTAGGAAACATGTCAGGAAATAGACATGTGAGTTCATGAAATCGTTCCGTATATCTCCAACACTTCGTACCTATCATTGAAAGATTCAAGAACTCTTCTTGTAGTTTCATGATTTCGATGGCCGGGCAATATTTTGAAATTATCAAAGTTTTAAACTCCTTCCAACGCATTACATCAACAGTGGCCGTACCCAATAATCTTACTTGGGTATTCCACCATATCAAAGCCGAGTCCTTAAGAGAACAAGTAGCATATGTTACTTTGTGCTCTTCTAAACACTGGCTGATTTGAAGTTTTGTTTCCATCTCTTTGATCCATTTTAACAACCACTCAACTCCTTCCTTTCCAGTAAAATCGGGAGGATTATAAGTTTTAAAGTAGTTGTATGTACATCCATGTGGTGGAGAATCTAAAGCTGTTATATTCATACTGGTGGTAGTATAAGTTTCTGTGTTCTTGTCAGTAATGTTGCGCTCTATATGGGTTTCACGTGAGCTAGAAGCTATGTTCTACTGATATTGAGCCAACATACCAGGAATAACTGCCACCAGTTGCTCATTTACAATTCGAGCTATCATTGTTTCATTTAGTTCAACTCCACTAGCAGCCATAGGTGGAACCGTATTCGTTTCAACATTCACGGGTGGAGCCCTGTTTGTTTCCGAACTAACACGTGGATCCAGATTTGATTCCACGTTCACAGGTTGGACTTGATTCAGTTCAGGGTTAGTAACGTTCTTGGTAGCTTTCTTAGCTGGTCGACCTCTTTTAAGAGCCATTGTTCTGCCCATATGCAGACAAACTCAGGTCAATTCAGAAACATAAGGATATAACCCGTTCGATTACATAAATTCTATCATATTCATATACACTGAAGTTTTATGTTGAAATGTAATTATAAGGAAATATAGTATAACTACATTGATATAGTTCAGACATGTTCTCAGCACACAAAGATCACACAAATGTTCGTAGTTATACTTAGTCCTGTTAATTCAAAAACATGTTAAAATATTACATAGCTCACAGTACTGTGATATAAATATGTTATTACCCATGTTTTTGTTATATTAACATACAGGACACTGATAAGTTCTCACACAAAAATGCTCACACACAAAAATGTTCGCCTACAAGTCTTTAATACGTTGCCATGCCGGCAATAGATATGTTCTCGTACATAAATGTTCTCATGTTCTAGTACAAAAATGTTCTCATACAGTAATGTTCTCACATAGTTCTCTTTTATTATCTAGTTATAGTTCATACAAGTTTGATATTAATATATAGTTCATACATTCACACACAGGGTATTCAAAGATGATACCGTATCTAGAACATTCACCTGCTTCATAAGAAAAAGGTATGACATAAGTATCTCTAATACGGTAGTACCAATGTTCTTTAGAATAATACGGGACCGCTGTATCTCATGGCGTATAGTCTGTAGATCCTAGCTAACCTGCTAAAGTTGTTCTCATAGCTCCGCCTGGTGGGAGGATTCTCTCAACTCATGAGTAATGTTAAGCACATCTCTCGGTGTCCGCGGTCATCTTGGGGGAAGACCGGTAGTCTTGAGAGCTTGAGCTTACATGTGTCGAAGTCCATCACATGCCTGAATCCTCTGAAGTGATGAACTCTGCCTCTTCCCTACATAAGCATTCTTACCTGGTGCTTAAGAATGTCTGGGTGAAGCAATTAGTGCATGGGGTGATAACGTAGCTGGTACATGTGGTACAGACTGGGAAGTTGCCAACGATGCTTCTGATGAATCAAAATCCGAGCTCAAACTAGTGCGAGGAGTATCACCAATTATCACGTATGAAAATATCTGATCAATATCATGGAATAAATATTGAATAATAAATTTCAACATAACCATGATATGATGTCTCTTCCTATCTCAAAGCACCTAATCGTCCTTATAGTTATTATTGTTTGCTTGCATTGAACTTCACTAGAACGCACACGTGTTGCGAATTTCAGTTATGCTGGCGACTCATAACTGGAATTCGTACCTCCTGATTATCCTGGCTTAATTCAAAACAAGTTTTGTTCGTTATTTACGTTCGGTGCTCTCAGTGTCACTATACGAGCCTATGGTTATAGTCTAGGTCTCTAAGTCAACCTAATTCTCTATAACCTGTGGCTCTGATACCACCCTGTCACACCCCACCCCTCGTCACCTCGTGTATGATCTGACTGAACCGGTTGCGGAAGCATAGTGGTGATGTCTCCGAGGTGATGGGTGACTTACTTGAACCGATATCATAAGCACACAGATTAACTTAAAATAAATACAATACAGGGTTCCGTCATTACAATCAGTATCATAGTTTACAACTAAGTTTATTACACAACTGACTTATTTAATTACTAGTATTTGAAGTGCTGCCTCACCGAGTGTCACTGTCTCCCTGCAAAAAGATTTAAGTTTGAAACGTCAGCACAAAGCTGGTGAGTTCGACAGTTCAATTTAAAACAATATGATATGATAAGCATGTTCTCAAAAGTTCAGTTCCGGATAACCATGGGACCCGTATCTAGTTCCTTTATGACGTCTAGTCTGTCTCAAGATATTACCCGTCGGTACATATCTTAGTGCCTCATTATCTTAATGTCTATCATACCATTAAGAAGTTCAGGAAACAGATAACAAACATTCACACAAGGGGAGATGCAATCCTCCCAGCGAATGGGGTGTCAACCAATAGTACTATCAATGTTTTCTGTTCAGCCACACATGGGTTCACTAGATACAGTTCAGAAATGAGGACTTTCAGTTCCATGATAGAGTTCAGTCTACAGGCAAAATCCCATGAAATCCCACAAAATCACATGAAATCACACAGATATCATTGATGCATATCATATGTTCAGACAACAGTTTGCAGAATTTCCCCGATGTTTATAAAAGATTAAAAATAAAAAGGGGTTGTACGAAACTCACCTGGTAGTATAGGTGTAGCAGAGTATCACCAAACTAATAGTACAGAGATGATTCTGCATTTAGTTATATTTAATAAGTTATTTATGTTCTAGTTTACTGATTAGATCTTTCTGAACGTTCAATGTCAAAGACATTGCTTAGTAAATCATCAACTCGATACTAATTATGTAATTAATTAATTTAATGTTATATCATACAATGTATGATAATGTAGGAACCTACATTGCATTAGATTCCTAATACAAAGTTGATGACACTCTTGATAAATCAGAATACCCTCTCTGATTAACCAGATAGTTAATGTTGTTGATTATGATACTGTAACAGTTTCTAGATAATGGCTTGGCTTAGGAATGATAAATCCTTGTTGTTGATTACCCAATTATCATGAAATATCACAATGTAGCATCAAAATAGGTGTAATAACCAGGTTTAACATACTAATCTGACTGTTATCATAAACATCAGATAATCATTCCAATAAGTATGTTAATGATCGTGATTAGTTTGAAACACTTGGATTTAACCTTGCATTTCAAGGATTAATCCAACTAATCACCTACATTGTTATAATCAAATGGATTAAACCATTATAATCATGAGTATGGTTTCATGCAAACCGGGCATTACAACGGATCAAAACAAGGATTTAACCGTTAAAACATCGTGTTCTTTGTTTATAATCAATCCTAGCCATCATCTAGGCAATAATCAACAATCCTAACTATGTCATTACGTTCAAAATTAAGATCTAATCAATCAAAATCAAACTAGAAGGTTTAAACGGATCATTACCTAATCTGACAGATATCTGCGGCTAAAATGACGATCAGGACTTGTTAAGATGATCCCTGGTGCGATCCTTGACTTCTTGTGGCTTCAGATATAAATTCAGATGGTGAAAATGGGTGTTCTTCGTCTGTTGAGTCGAGTTTACGCGAGAAGAAAGAAAATAAAATGTTCTGCATGCAATCTGATAAAGAAGATCAGATTTCTCCACCGCCTCACCCGTCGCGTACCGCGGCGGGAGGCCTAAAAAGGCTTCGCGTACCGCGAAGATTTCCAGAGGAATCTTTGATATTTTGCAACCATCGCGTACCGCGGAGGATTCTCAATCCCTCCATCGCGTACCGCGATGGGTCCAGTCGACCAACACTTAGTAATTTTTTTTTTCATTTTTCGATTCCGGGCTATCCAGGACTCCGTTTTGAGCACGGTTTTCGCCCACGTTCATCATTTCTCACCTACTATCATTCTGTATCAATTACAAGTATTAAAACAAAGTGGATTTCTAGAACGATCAAATGTGTCCACGTCATTGATGACGTAATTCTCGTATGCAACTGTCACATTGATAATTTGCAAACTTAATCGAAATATTTGTTAGAGGGTTGCGTTTCTATTATTTTAAACTAAATTATAAATATTTAATAAATATATCAAATACAAATACTTAGGCTCTGCAACATATTAGATAAATGAATGAAATATATGAGAGAATAGTATAAATATTGGAAAGAAATTAAACATTATAATACTATTATCTTATTTAGTTACTATAATGTAATGAAATAAATCATTAGTTCATATTGTTTGGTAGACAAATAAGACGAAGGAATAGAATATGGTTAAGACACAGATTTAGACATGCTTGGTCATGGTTTGAGTCATGGGTGAGGACATGCTTTACAACGTCAGTTAGGTTATTGTATGGGTCATAAACTGGTCATAAGTCGAGTAGTTGTTTGAATTATGTGTTGGGTGATGAGTAGTGTCATAGTTCAGGCCAAAAGATGGGTCATAATTCAGGACACAATTCACGATATGAGTTGGGTCATTTCATTCCTTAATTGAATGAAAATTATTAAAAGAAATGAAATCACATCTATTATTTGACAGTACATTTCGTTTATATTTGGTTAACAAACTAGAGGATTTCGCCGCGTGTTACGACGGGAATTCCGTCATGATTTTGAATAACATAACACAGACACGATCTCGTATATCAAAATGTAGATATGTCACGGTTGTCACTCCGATTTTTGCTTTTTCATAAAATTTAGCATCAATAAACACGATAAATAATTTAATAATAGTAAAACAATACATAAACGACTTAGAATTGACCTCATACATAAAAATATTGCAAGTCATATTGCTCTAACTATATAGGTATTTGATTAGGATAGCGGTGATAATATTACTAACATCAAAACGATACCAATATATATATATATATATATATATCTCATGTCTCATTTTTTGACCGAAACTAAATGTCGAATCGTACCAAGAAGTTCAAAAGAAATTACATAAGTTTCATATATTAAGTTGTTTTTAAATAAAAAACAATCTATTGATGATAAAAATTTGGAGCCTTAGAAATTCTTTTTTTAGGGATTTCATAATATCTGCACCTTTTTCTCATCTTTTGGCTGTTTTATAATAAAAAACCTCGAAAATGCTTATTTTGTAGTGGCTCTTTTTTCAATCGGAAGCGGTTTTATAATAAAAAAACATAAACAACTAAAAGGTGCAAATTTCATTATTATTTTTGTTCACTTACGATGATTACATTTCGCAAATCTAAATAGTTTATGAACTAATTACAATCAAAAGGATATAAATGAAACAATTACTTGATAATGTATGGGTACGTTATTGGTTTGTGAATAAAATGCAAAATTTTTGTAACAGTTTGAGTTCAAAATTTATATAAACGTTCATGTGGTAATTGCGATCAAATTAATATAACTAAGACTATTATCTGATAATGTAAGAATGTGTTGAAATCATATAAATATTAAAAATATGTGGGTAAAATGAGAGGTAATTTAAAAATAAAATTTCAAAATTTAGGTTTCAAATTTGAAACATTTAAAATTAATCCAACTTTGATTTTTCTACTACCATAGTACCATAATACCATATGCGATATATCTGACTCCACTTCTTGTTTATGTTTTTTCAATTTGGGCCTAATGCAATTTTGTTTTTTTGTTTTTTAATTCAAATTGTTCCTCTCGAATTTGCCGGGCAAATCTCCATACGCAGATTATGAGAGGCCCCGCACCCGGAAGTCCCCTCGGTTGGCAAAGCATAAAAAACATAGCTTTTAAAGCGTACAATAGTTGTATACTATAGCAGCAGAAATCATTACGTAATATTTAATCTTCTTAGGAATGCTAGTTCTTAAATATGTAGTCTTCATGTCATGCCACGAGCCATCATATCCTTATCATAACTTGCTCAACCTGACATGCATGCTAAATCAAGTCAGCTTTCGCTAGTGAGTTCTAAGTTAAATTTTTATAAAAATCTTTAGCCATTTAGATCATCACATAACATAACATAATTCATATCTTTACTCATTCATATCTATACAACATAACCTAATTCAAGTACATAACATAAATGTCATCATAACATCAATCATACTGTGCATAAAAATTTAGCCTTCACTGTTGACCGAAGTCAACATGTTCAATCATACAGTGCATAAAAGTTTAGCCTTCACTGCTGACCTAAGTCAATAGGCTTTAACATGCATATCATTATAACATTAATCATATTATGAACAAAATTTAGCCTTCACTGTTGACCGAAGTCAACATGTTTAATCATATTGTGCATAAAAGTTTAGCCTTCACTGCTGACCTAACTCAACAGGCTTTAACATACATATCATTATAACATTAATCATACTGTGAACAAAATTTAGCCTTCACTGTTGACCGAAGTCAACATGCTTGTGCAGCACAAGACTCTATAATACTGACGACCCAAAGTCGACAGGCTTGTATCAATACAAGACTCTATAACTATCAACCCGAAGTTGATAACTCGTGCATGCATAAGATTTCCTCAACTGGCGACACAAAGTCGACAGGCTTGTGTTTCCACAAGACTCTTTAACTATCAACCGAAGTTGACAGCTCATACCGGTACAAGACTTCTTTACATACACCGTTCATATCCATAACATCATTCATTCATACATAACATGGTTTAAATCATTTAAACCATCATAATCATAAACCATTCTCCGCACCGCAGTGCTAAACTTTTGCCCAACCGCAGCCGGGACTTCAAAATCACATTTCCTACTCGACCTCGGCCGAGACTTAAAACATTTTTTACACATCAACTGAAAATTTTTAAAATCATTTACTTCTCAACCACAGTTGAGACGTAAAACAATCTTTACACCTCAACTGAGACTTTTTAAAATCATTTTCTTCTCAACCACAGTTGAGACTTAAAACATTCTTTACTTTAAAACATTCTTTATCTAAAAAAATTCTTTACCTGACCATAATCAGGTTAAAATCACTTTCATACAATAACTTTATAACATGCATACCAGCCCAAAATAATAAAACGTTTAAAATAGTGCCACAAAGAACTCACCTGAGCTTAGTAAAGCCCAATCTGCTAGCTTTTCTTCATATCCTCACTTTCTCACATTCAGAATGATATCCTATTAATATGGATATCTTATCATGATTATAACCTTATCATACAATATAAACCCTCTTTTTAGGGTTTCTAAACCGGTAGCACAACGACTACGTTATAGTTATCTCCAATACGAGTGTTTAGCTTGCTATAACGACCCGGAGAGTTTTATAAACTTAATCTTATTTATCTCAATTAATAATAACTTGAACATAACCCAAGGTAAATTTATAACACTTATCATGAAGGTGCTCAAATTACGATTACCGCTCGAAACTTCGGCATGTCGTAACTTTCATTCGGAGCTTTGTTTCAAAATTTCGCTTACACTCATTTTGACCATTTTTATCTCTACAATCTTGTTATGCTTAAAGATTACTTATTTGCTCGGCTTAGATAAGCGTATTCTCTTATTTAATTAATTTGTTTTAGGGCGTTGCTAAACTTACTGTATAATAACATGGGTTTAAGGCAACCGGAAGAGCATACATATTATATCCTCATTAAACTAAAGAAAACTTGATCATTATCTAGATGTAATTGGGCTCCAATTGAATCAAGTTCATGTTCATCATACAAAACCAAAATTCTATCTAAACATGGTGTATGTCTCTTTAGTCAATCAAGGCTAAACCAATACGAGATGAGAATCATAAACTAATACCTTAACGATGTGTGTAGTTAGTATTAATCAGTCCGATCGATTCTTCTTGATTATTCTTTGCTCTTCAGTCAGAGAGATCTCAAAATTTTCTTTTATTTTTTTGATTGTTTTTGAAGATCTAAAACTGGATCTTATCTTCACGAATTTATATTCAATACTGAAGTCGGTTAATATGAAAAATATCTGCTCCAAACCGTCATATTTGTAAGGAACTTCAAATTGAATTAATCTAGAAGTTACGTATTGGCCCCTTGTACTTTAGGTTCTTATTTTTAAAACCCCCTTTTACTATGCTCACATATTTTTAATATTCACGAGCTTATATCTTGTTCATACTTTATCGTATAACGGTCCAGCTTATATTAATGTGATCGTAATCACTTCAGGAACGTTCATAAAAATTACGAACTCAAACGGTCACAGAAATTTTTACACGTTATTAATAGGCTTTATAACGTGTCCATACATTATCATATGTTTTTATCGTTTATATCATTTTGATCGTAATTACTTTACGAACGTTTATATAAAATTTGGACATAAACGGTTACCAAAATTTTCGGTTGTTACAGATTATTTTTTTGATCAAATTATTTTTCTTTTCAAATGTTGTTTCATGTATATTGACTTTTTTTATATGTGTACAACTATTTTTTGCGAACTTAATGACAACCTCGTGCAAAATTTATATTTCAACTCAAGTAATTTATTGTTTAATAATATAAATATGAATATCTAATTATTTGTATTCAATATTTTTAATCCACTATTTATAATTTAGTATCAAATACTATAAATGGATAATTATATCACAATTGTTTGAGCTACCTTTGTAAGTTTTTAATATTAGAAATCAAATTTGTACTATGATCAAACTAGATCTTGGTGACGTAGCCTAAAAATCAGTGGTTCACACGTTGTAATTAAATGCCGTTAAAAAAAACGACATTTTTCGATAAGAGTGCGCGCATGAGTTGCATTATTAAACCTTTCTCACTAGCTATTTCTTCTCACATAGTCTTATATTGGTTAAAATAAAAAGGATTTTAAAATGATATATTCATTTATTAAAAGTTGATTAATGTTATTAAATCATTTATTTTAATAAATAAGTTTTCTACGTATATTTATTTGGAAAAAAAATTGATATATTCATTTATTAAAAGTTGAAAAGTCAATCTTTACAATGATAAAGTTGACTATTTAATTTCATTTTGAGTATTTTCTCTCTAAATATATAATTGGTAGTTTTGGAAACAATCAAATCAAATATTTAAAATTATGTACAAAACCTAAAATTGACTTTGGGTTTTTTAATCTTTAATGTATTCCCATCCTCTCACTTCATATAAATAGCATGCATACATGTTGCATTCAAATTACACATCCTCTATTCGAAGGCAATATATACAAATATGATTTGTAAGCTCGATCTATTGTTTCGTGTCCTCATAATTGCAACTTTGATGCAATTTGGAACCGTTATTGTCGTCGTTGGTGAACCACAAGCCACGTGTTATTTCATATTTGGTGGCTCTTTTGTTGATGCTGGCAACAATAATGAACTTTTGACACTAGCAAAAGCCAATTACCCACCTTATGGGATTGATTTCCCACAAGGTGATACCGGCAGAGCCACCAATGGACTTACTATGCCGGATATCATCGGTCTCTCATTCACTCACTACTCTCTTTGCTTGATAATCAAGAATATTATACCATATCATGTCTTATTCTAGAATTAATATCATCTGTTACGAAATTCTTAAGAAAATACTATATTAATACGGTTGACGAGAGATCATAATGATCCTTTCATCCGTAAGAAAATAAATATTTTTCAAATTAGTAAACGTACTATGATGTTATTTATTGTGTTGGTTAATCAGCCCCAGAAAACACAAACAAAAGAAAGTACAACAAGATTTTGATCTAACAATGATCGACACTTTTGATATTAGAAATCACACACTACAAAAGCAAATAAACAAACTATTTAAAGTCCTAAACTTGCAGCCATACCCCACGTAAATGACCTCCTAAAATGTAGGAAATCAAGCCCACAAACAAATAAACATGCCCATGATCTAGACCCACTATCTATGACTTAGTAATCAAACAAACATGTGACTAATTTAAACAAAATACTGAAAATAAAACTATTTGACCCATTCTAATAAACCAACACCCATTGACACATCAAGATTATCCCAACATTCACCTCCTTAATCTTGATCTAGTCATGCTTCTTGATTCGAACCATTCTTACTTGCTTGCGTCGAATCTTCTTGCTCTTGCTCCATACTTTCACTTGCTAAACTTGCTACTTTCTTGCTCTTGCTATATGAATCACAATGATTCAATCTTGCTACTTTCTTTCATTCTTGCTTTCTTACTAAACGGTAATTGGTTTCTTGCTTGCATTCGATATGCTTCTTGAATTAATTGAAAATTGCTTCATTTTCAAATTAATTTACTGTGTCTTTTTCAAGATCCACCGCAATTTCCATGCTTTGTTTTGCGTGCCAAAATTTTGAAATAAACAAGGCTTTCTTCTTTCTTGTTCGTGGTTCTAGTGAATCTCCGGTCAAACAAAAAAAAACACTCCACGAAATAAACCATCCCTTTTAACCTTCGACAACTTACGATCTTCTTTTTCTTCCAAACGAACTGATCTTGTTCGGGTTTTTTTCCGGCCAAAAACAGGTCGGTCTCTGTCTAGATTTTTCAGCCATTGGTCTCTTTCTCTGTCGTTGAACCTTCAGCTCGTCGGTCTCTACACCAGAATAATTTCCGGCCACGGTCTTCTCTCCGGTTTTCCTTCCGGCAACAGCTACTGTCTTCGGTCTTCTTTCTCACGCCGGAATCAATCTTCCGGCCGCTCTCTTTCAGTCTTTTGAGCAGAAACTTCAATTCGGTCTATCTTTCTTCCTTAGAAGAGCCTTCGGTCATCAGTCACCCTTGTCTGGTCTCGGTCAAGCCGTTCGGTCATTACGGCTTCTGTTCTTCTTTCCCGGGAACGGTCTTGCAATCACCGGTGCTTTCTTCCTTCCGGCGATGTGACGGTCTTCTTTCTTGCTACTACGTTCTTTTCTCGATCTGAAAGTCGAGTCCTACTGTTTCATTCTGCTTGCTTCCGATCACCAAGTTACAATCGGACCTGCTACTGCTTGTCTTCCTTTCTGTTTCACTTTCATTCTTTGCTGATTTCAATCAGCTCTTTCTTGCATTCTTCCAACGACTTGCTTTCCTTCTTTCTCAGCCCTGCAGTTTAGAGGGCTGCTTCCCCTATCTTCGAACACGACTCTCAAACCGGCACTCTTGAACCTTGCTCTGATACCAATTGTTGGTTAATCAGCCCCAGAAAACACAAACAAAAGAAAGTACAACAAGATTTTGATCTAACAATGATCGACACTTTTGATATTAGAAATCACACACTACAAAAGCAAATAAACAAACTATTTAAAGTCCTAAACTTGCAGCCATACCCCACGTAAATGACCTCCTAAAATGTAGGAAATCAAGCCCACAAACAAATAAACATGCCCATGATCTAGACCCACTATCTATGACTTAGTAATCAAACAAACATGTGACTAATTTAAACAAAATACTGAAAATAAAACTATTTGACCCATTCTAATAAACCAACACCCATTGACACATCAAGATTATCCCAACATATTGTACATGTTTCTTGATGATTTGCATATTAAAAAAAATCTATAATCAGAATCCTTAAGCAAGTTACTCTATGCTAATGAAAACATGCATTGTTTTTATCAAGCATGTTGTATATACATATATATACACACACATTTGGACATTTTTTATATCGTGATTATATATAGTGATACCGGCCAAGAAAATAACTTGTTGCATAATTTCAGGACTGAGTCTTGGTAATATTTATTCAGCTCCACTGTATGCAACCATAAATCCTGACGTAGCCGGTGGTGTAAACTACGGTAGTGCTAGTTCTGGTATTCTTGAAGAAACTGGAAGTAACTTGGTATGCACCACTTCCGATCGATCCATTGAAACTCCGCTCGTTAAAAAAATAAAAAAATAAAAAAAAGAACCTTTAACAAGAAGTTCTGGTATTTTGAGAGTTTTTAAAAATCCTTTTTAGCATAATGCACTTTTATTATACGTGTTTGGATTTCCATCTTAATTTCTCTATCGTGTTAACTTTCAAGTCTAACTAATTAACGATTATTTCGTAACATCGTCTTGTTTTATTGTTGTCTCAGGGTGTACATTTCAGCTTGGACGATCAACTAATTGGACACGCAACAGTAGTTTCACAGATTAGGCTCTTGCAACGCAACAAAACATTTACAAATCAATACTTAAATAAGTGCATTTATTTAGTAGATATTGGAACCAACGATTACTATAGCTACTTCACACCCAACATTAACACTGCAGGCAGCGTATACACCCCTGATCAATATGCAACATTCCTCATTAATAAATACTCTAATCAATTAAAGGTATTTTCTTTTTATTTTGTTGTGTTTTTGTGATTATGATCTCTAGCATTTTATCCAGTGGCGGAGCTTGAGCGTATTGAAAGGGGGCGGAAATTCATATGACCCGGAATAAATGTTAATTTTTTGAAGCGATCGAGGAAGGCGAAACTACTATTTTTAACTAAAAATAACCTTTCGATCAAAAAAATAACACTACGGATGGAAAAAGAGGGGGCGGCCCTTGAAAAGCTTCGCCACTGATTTTGTCAACGAAAAACCCTACGGGCCTTTCAATAAAAATTTTGTTCATATGACAGACTCTATACAAATTGGAAGCTCGAAAAATAGCGGTGTTTGGTTTGGGTTTAATAGGGTGCGCCCCTGGTGCCATAGCATTGTTTGGCACCAACGGAGCACCTTGTGTCGAGCGAATTAATAATGCAACCAAGCTATTTAACGAGAGACTTAAGCTTCTTGTTGATGAACTCAACAATGAATTAGAGAATGCAAGATTCACTTTCATCAACATTTCAAGCATTTCTGCAGCTCAAGATGGTAAATAAGCGTAACAAATTCAAGTATATTTATAGTGTTTTGTGTCGATTTAGAGCCGGGGGACTCTTTCGAAACAACATCTCTATCTTTTATAGGTAAGGGTAAGGTATACATTTATCTTTCTCTCCCAAAACCCCACTCACAGTGGGATTTTTATTGGCTATGTTTGTTGTTGTGGTGTCGATTTACAATTTTTTTTATGTTTCTTTACTACATTCAATTCATATATTATTTTCTTAGTTGCTTATTTATTTATTTTTTATGGTTGCAGTATCAGCGTTGACAAATGTTCCTTGTTGTCAATTATTACCAAATGGATATTGTGTTCCAAATTCGACCCCATGTCCTGATAGAAATTTAGCTTTATATTACGACGGTTTTAATCCAACAGAAGTTGTAAACAGGTTTATT
Source organism: Mikania micrantha (assembly GCA_009363875.1). NCBI lineage: Eukaryota > Viridiplantae > Streptophyta > Magnoliopsida > Asterales > Asteraceae > Mikania > Mikania micrantha. Next base: position 46,744,015 of record CM018689.1, on the reverse strand, counting down.
GCATCAAGATCTTACAATGCGGTATCTCCCATGGACGCATCTCCATACGATATTAGTCATTTGGCTCAACTTAATTAAGACGTGGAGAGATTACATGATATCATATCATGTTATGATTCTTCCTTCGAATTCATATGGAAGATAAATAAGAAATAATGTTTCAATAAATCTTGTGTGTTTTAAATAAGAAATAATGTGACAAAACTTCAATAAAATCTTGTGTGTTTTAAATAAGAAATACTGTGACAACTTCAATAAAATATTGTGTGTTTTAATTAGTTTGCATCATTTTACAGCACATCAGTAACCAGACTCTATTCAAAGTGGGATTTTTACAGGCTATGTTTGTTGTTATGTGTCGATTTACATTTTTTTTTATGTTTCTTTACTACATTCAATTCATGTATTATTTTCTTAGTTGCTTATTTATTTATTTTTTATGGTTGCAGTATCAGCGTTGACAAATGTTCTTTGTTGTCAATTATTACCAAATGGATATTGTGTTCCAAATTCGACCCAGTGTCCTGATAGAAATTTAGCTTTATATTACGATGGTTTTAATCCAACAGAAGTTGTAAACAGGTTTATTGCATCAAGATCTTACAATGCGGTATCTCCAATGGACGCATCTCCATACGATATTAGTCATTTGGCTCGACATTAAGACATGGAGAGATTACATGATATCATATCGTGTTATGATTCTTCCAACATATGGAAGATAAATAAGAAACATATGACAACTTCAATAAATTTTTGTGTGTTTTAATAAATTTACATTATTTTACAATACATTCCCATATTAATTAATAAACTGGCAACCAACTTTTATCGATTAATTTTATCTACAAATTATATGTGCGATGGAAATTAACATAAAAGTAATCACTAATGTGGAGACCGGCTCTACTATTTTAAGGGTCCTAGACGAAATGAAAATTCGGGGGCTTTTTTCAAATTTGTTATCGTAAACCTTATTTTTTTTATCCGAACTCAAGATGGATTAATATATTAATAGTTAGAGATCTAAGATTGTTTTGATGGGGCCCAAACAAAGACCTCGTAAACATGAACCAAATTACAAAGAATAAGCTAGACAAAAGAAACAATGTTTCTAAAAAAATCAACAATCAATAACCAAACGTGATTTCACAATCTGATTTAGCATGTGAATAAGTGATAGGATTAGTGTAAATCATCTTTAGTTTATTAGTCTATCGTAAATTACTCTAAATACCAAAAAAAAAATAAACACTAAAATTTGAAGGCCCTTAAAATATTGAGATCCTAAGCTAATGCCTTATTCTTTTAAAAGCAAAGCCGGCATTGCTAATGTGGTCAAACTAAACAAGTAAATTAGATAATGCAAAATGAGAAATCATGTGAATTAATGTAACAACCGGTTTTTAATAATGAATGTATTGTAAATAATCGTTAATTGAACGATTGTGATTGTTGTAATTTGAAAATATGTGAGAATTACGTCATCAATGGCAAGAGCACATGTGATCGTTCTAGAAATCCATGTTGATTTGATGATTGTAATTATTATAGGTTGATAGTATGCGAAAAATGGTGAACGTGGGCGAAAACCGTGCGCGAAACGGAGTTACGGATTGTCCGGAATCGCGAAAAGAAGATAATATCAAAAATTGGACGAAATTAACTTGGGGCGGTACGTTCATATCATCCCAGGGATCGTATCTACAAGCCTAGATCGTTGTTCTACGCGCAGAAATCCGTCAGATTAGGTAACGATTCGTTTTATCCTACTCGTTTAATATTTTGTGAATTAAATTGATTATGGGTATTGATTATTGCCTAGTTGATAACTAGGGATTGTTAGAAACGAAGAACTTGATATTTTGACGGTGAAATCTTCGTTTTGAAGCCGGTATAATGTCCGGTTGTTATGAAACCCATATCATGGTATGATAACTAGTAGGAATGGGTAGATTATGATTTTAAATGAAATATGGATTATGATCCATGAGTTAAATGATGATTGTAATGAATTGATGTTAAAATTATTAACAGTTATGATCATAAAATGAATTTTTGAATAATAAAAGCGATTAAAGATCGTAATTAATATAATTGAACATCAATTATTGAATGAAATGCCTAAGGGAGGCATGAAATATGATTAATGGTAATAATTGACTAAAACTTGCTAAACGTAGTAAGATAGAGTCAGTTACGTGATAAGTTGACTTTGAGAAAGTCAAACCAGTCAAGTGCGTTGAACTTGATTGTATGTGTTATATGTATTGAATATAGTTGTATATATGCAAATTACAACTAGGTATTGACGGTGAAAGTCAAGGGATAAGCTACAGAAGTGGAAACGAGGTTGTAGGAAGTGAACAACCGTATGAACCAGGTAAGTTACCCAACTTACTGTAATATTATATATAAGTAGTGGAAAGAGTCTACTTACGTGCTTGAAATATGTGAATGATGTTAAATATGTGATTGAAACTATGGGATGAGAAATCCTTTAGTTTGGGTTTGTTAAGTTTCAATGGGAAACGTATATGCAATATATTTGCATTGGAATAACCGGATGAACCGGTGATTAATTAATATGATTTTGGTGTTTATATAATGATTGTGCATAACTTAACTAATGAAACTAATGGAATTAAAAGACCTATGAGAAGGCATTATTAGTTTCAAAAAGAATGTTATCCTTGAGTTGTATGCATAGTATAAATGCATTAAAATTTAGCCGGATGAGCCGGTTAAATTGATTAATTGAACCACATATGTGTGGCTAACCGGTTAATCCGGGAACTAAATTGTTGACTCCACAATGGTGGATAGCCAGAGGTGCTGGCAATTGTCTTAGATGGAAGTACCGGTGGGTGAACATCTTAAGACTTGAAATATGTATGACTCCACAATGGTGGATAGCCATATGTGCTGGCAATTGTCTTAGATGGAAGTACCGGTGGGTGAACATCTTAAGACTTGAACTATTTATGACTCCACAATGGTGGATAGCTAGAGGTGCTAGCAACTGTCTTAGATGGAAGGACCGGGGGGTGAACATCTTAAGACTTAATATATGTATGATAAGACAAATGTGTGGATAACCGGTTAATTCTGAAACTAAATTGTTGAAACCACAGGTGTGTGGGTAATTGGTTGAGCCAATATATATATATATATATATATATATATATATATATATATATATGGTGTTTTAAATTTAGCCAGAGGTGCTGGTGGTAGATTTGGATTAGATAATATACTCATATTTGTGAAAATGTCTCATTAAGGGAAATAAATGCATCATGTGTGTTGGGTGCAAGTTGATGTTTGAATATGATATATTATTATCTAAACATGATTAACATCCATATGATATGTATGTGGATGGTTTAAATAAGTTTTTGGGAACTTTGGGAGGGGTTACTTACTTAGTTCATATGAACTAATTGTGACCTTATATGTGATGTTACAGGCCAAAGTTAGATATGCATCGGGCGATCAGATCGGGCACGTTGTGAAGCAGAACCAAACGTTATGTAAAATCTTTGGTGGTATTAACCTTAAACACACTAGTTTTATTAAGTATAAATGTAAATGTTATGAAATTAAGTGTGTTTAACTCATGAAATGATAATTTCACGCTTCCGAACATAATTTTACGATAAAGTTTAATCTGGGACCTAAAATTGGACACGTGTAATCGTGTGAAAAGTCTGGATGTTACAATTAACAATTGGGGGTATAATTTTTTTCTCTTTTGTTCAATTCAATTGGGTCGGATCAAGTCGTGCAATATTAAAAAAGAAAATTAAACAAAATTTTATATGTAAAAACATAATAAAAATACAATATATCTAAAGTTTTTCTACGAAGTTTCATTTTTTGAAATATATCCAAAACGACGTCTAGTGAGACTATTCTAAATAACTTTTTATTTACAAAACAAATATATATATATATCGATTAAATTCTCATCATCAATTCGATTACGCAAATTTGACGTCAAGTATTATGTCAATATGTTTTTAAAATTAGTAATAGAGTTGTTTTAAATAAGCTAGTGCTGGTAGGGGTGTTTAGTTTTCGAATATGACTCGAAAAAATATAAATTCGATTCGATTTCAATTCGAAAAACACCCAGTCGAAATTCGATTCGAATTTTCATATTCGAATTCGATTCGATTCGTAGTATAATATCGAATTTCGAATTGGATTTCGAATTTCATATTTTTAATTCGATTCAATTCGAAATTCGAATTTAAGTTATGTAATTATATATTTTTATTTTATACGCACAGATAATTACTATATTTAAAAGTTAGGTTTTTTAGTTAGATGATTTAGTTTATAAAAACTGAAAGACTACTACACAAATGTCAATTTCATTATAAAATACCCATAATTTTAACACTTTTAAATAAGCTAAACGTAAACATTCACAAAAAGCGTCAATATCACTAACATTATATACTGAACTTTTATCATTTTATTAGTTTAATTGATATCTCTATATTACAACTTAGATTAAATGTTGATTATTTGATATTTGGATGTTTAAGGTATTGATTATATGATGATATTTTGAATATATAAAGATAGCAAGTATAAACAATTTTTTAATTAAATTCAAATCAAACCAATTCGAATTGTAATCGAATTCGAATCGAATTCGGATCGAATTCGAATTCCGAATTCGAATAGAATCGAATTTCGAATTGGAGACGAATTCGAATTCAATTCGAATGCCCCTAAAAAATTCAAAATTCGAAATCATTCGATTCGAAATATTCGAAATTCGATTCGATGAACACCCCTAAGTGCTGGTTTAGTTTATTAAAATTAGTAATGAACTTGTTTTTAAAATAGGTCAAAAATATTAGTTGGATCTTTTTAAACTTAAATTTATTAAGAAATACTTAAAAATTAAAAATAAAAGAGAAACGATTGTAAAATTTCGTACGATGACGATGGAGATTTTAATATATATAAAGAACTAGGATTTTTTTTTTTACAATATATGTGCGAATGAAGGTGGGACGCCACTGCTTTCTTCGGTAGTGACTTTAGGCTGCCCAAAGTAGCACGGTTGTTGACTTGTTGCAGTGTTGAATAGACTTCTAAAGGGGCCTGTTAGAGAGACGTCAGGGTGGATAACTGGACACCAGTCAATACGGCCCGTATTGGGCTTTACGAGTCGTATTGAAAAGAATATTCTGACAAAAGCTGACACGTCAAATTATAGGGCTGACGCATGTCTGACACACCCCATACGGCCCGTATTTCACAATACGATTCGTATACATCAAATAAGAAAAATGAAAAAGCAAGAGAGAACAAAATATAGGGGTAAAATTAGTAAAAAAAACGAGTTTGACCAAAAATAGGCCTTTAGGGTTATCCATATCTTGCAAGACTCAACAAGGAACAAAATGACAGCTGTAATACAGAAAAGTGAAATTGCAACAGACAGTCAGACAGGAAAGTGTAAACCTTTCAGAGTATAAAGTAGTAAAGTAAAGAAAGATGGAGTGAATAGACAGTAGTTGCTAAGTTACAGCTTTACTCAAAAGTCAAAATCCCAACAGAATAAAGTACTTGTCTTTCATATATATGAGAGAGAAAACTATAATGAATGTAGAGAGAAATTATGTATTAAATGAAGAGAGAGAGGGTAAAATTGTTTTGTTTGATTTTGGTTTTGATTTTGACCCTATACGAGCCGTAAAGGGCAATACGGGTCGTATGTACTTTTAACCGCCAGACAGTAACCTGACAAAGTCTGACAAAATCTGACACTCATACGACCCGTAAAGGGTAATACGACTCGTATGAACCTAGGTGGTGTCAACTAATCCATTGGGGGTGTCCAAATAACCTGCCCCCTTCTAAAACCAATGAGAAGAATTGCAGAGCTCTTACAGTCTTAAATTTCAGTTGATATTTTTAAAATTCTAAAATTGTTTATATTTATTTTAACCTTTTTAAAATTCTTTTTTTTTTATTATTATACGTTTTAATTTTTAAAATTAGTTATAAAGTGGGTTTAGAATTGGGTTATGTTTCAAACACCAACAAATTAAATGGGCTTTCTAGTTTTTTTTTTCTTCTAACATTATATCTTATTAATCTAACACTAATAATTTAAAGGGTTATGCTAAATATACCCATTTTGTAATTTTTTTACTTGTCATACATACTCCTTAAGCTTTTTAAATATATACAAGTAAATCTTATGTTTTTAATTGTTAACTAAAAAGATCCATAAGCATTTAAAATTAAAACAACTACAAACATCATCATCATCATCTATTCATCGTTTAAAAATCAAATCAATACGAAATATAAGCCTAAATAGTCATAGTTGAACGAAAACTCAAGCTCTATTTAAACGAGTATAAAACTCAAAATTAATTGAACCCAATCATTCATTTAACCTCTGCGAAACTCTCTGCGTAAACCAAAGCTATTCACAATCTTAAACAAATCAAGAAAAAGGCATGTATGAGCTCAGCGGTTAGAGTTCAGTTCATCAAGCAACGAACACGAATTAGTTAGCTAAGATAAGTGTTTCATACATAATTACACTCGTTTTTTTCGAGGAATTAAAGCTCTATGTTTATAACAATGATCAGGCCTCAGTTCATTCGAATTTGAACAAAGATAAATTAGGGTTCATAAGATTAAATCTGATTTTTGATGAATTTATATATTATATTTTGTAGAGGGGGTATGACAAGTAAGAATGAGATATGTTAAGTATAAATTATAGTGGAAATAATGTTTGATGTATTTTGGTTGTGTTATAATGTTGAAGGGTTTATTTTGATAAATTTATATTTAATATTTGGGGGGAGGGGGTATAACAAGTCAGAATGGGAGGTATATTTAGCCTGATCAGCATGCCATATATATTTCACATGGTACAACGGTAAGTAGTTATATATTCAAACATGATAAACGTGCTTAAATATCCAAATGTTGAGTAACCAAAATATTTGCAGTCTTAGTTTGGTAGTTACAGTTAATTAGATGGTTAATGAATTGTTTTGTGTTAGTATAAATACATGGTTAGGGATCTTATATATAACAAGCAATCAATATACACATTTTAGATTTTTATAATTTACTCTCTCTCCCTCTCTAGCTATTAATTTAGATTAATTAAGAGTAGGATTGTTTCTCAAATCCTTTAACAAGAGCATTCTTCTTTTCTTCTTTTCTTCTTTTTTTTACCAATGATGTCTTGTCCTAGTGGTGTAAGATGGAGGTATGGGGGAATTAATAGAAGATCCAGGTCCTGGGTTCGATTCTTGATCCCACCCGGTTTTACCGACTTTCCACCGTCGTGCCTTTGGGTGGGTGCTTGGATCGGGTTTTCCCTAGGAATTGGTAGCTGGTGGGCTAGGGGATCTGTCCGTCTAGACTAGTGGCCAGCTTGGCCATCCTTTAGCCATTGGAGGCCGCGTGCATAGTACTCGGCAGTTAATTAGTTGGCCGTTCAAAAAAAAAAGAGCATTCTTTTTTTTGAATGACTAATTTAATTAAATCATTGACGTATCACTGAAGTATCATTGTACCACCATCTATAGAAATGTTCACATTCTGATTTCAAACCGCCCAAACTAGGCATTGGTTGGGTTTCATGGTTGGTTTGTTCAAACAAATGGCCGATCGGTTTCAAAAGTTCAAAATCGTAATAAACGGTTTAATTTACGGTTTTCCTCAAAAAACCAGTTGTAAAAAACCGGACAGGACCGTATGTGTGTGTGTAAATATAGATATATGTGTATACACACATATATATATATATGCATATATTCAGATATATACATGTCTGTATATATGTGTGTTATATATTAAGTTTATGATTTATGCACCATTTAAAAAAGTTTGGACTTGGTGTAATTTGTTTGTCTTGAACTATAAAAGGTTTGGTTTGTTTTAGTTTTATTTTTGATGGGAGCAAAAACCCAAACAATAAAACCAAACCGTTGATAACGGTTCGGTTTGGTTCGCTTTATATTTTAAATGGTTCGGTTTTGGTTTTTATTATTCAAAGTCGTTGTTAACGGTTTGGTTTATGGTTTCATCTAAAAACTGTAAAAACCGGAACGCGAACACTGTCATACTCCCACCTCTCGTCACCTGAGATGATGTCATTCGTCACTCTGATAAGGTTGCGGAAGCATAGTGGTGATGTCTCAGAGATGAGGTGTGACTTACTTGATCTGGTATCACAACACACATATTAAATTAAAGTAAATACATTACAAGGTTTTGTCATTCACAATCACACTTACAGTTTACAAAGTGAGTTTATTACACAATCTGACTTATTTAATTACAAGTGTTTGAAAGTGCAGCCTCACCGTGGGTCACTATCTCCCTGCAAAAACGTTTGAGTTTGAAAGATCAGCACAAAGCTGGTGAGTTCGTAATGTTCAAGTTCAACAATATGATATGTTATACAAGTTTTCAAAATACTCAGTTCAAGATAATCATGGGACCCGTATCTAGTTTCTTTCTAACTACTTTATTCTCGTTCTATAAGATACCGTCGGTAAAATCTTAATGCCTCATTGTCTTAATGTCTAGTGCAACATTAAGAAATTCTAAAAACAGGTAACAAACATTCACAGCAAGGGTAGTTGCAAACTCCTAGCAAATGGGTTGTCAGCCGATAGTACTATCATTGTTCCCCGTTCAGCCCCACATGGGTTCACTATATCAGTTCAAGAATGAGGACTTTTAAGTTCTGTGATAGAGTTCTGTTCTACAGGCAAAATCCCATGAAATCCACAAGTTCTCAACGTACAATCACATGAAATCACACAGATAACAGTGATACATATCATATATTTTTTTTGAAAAGTTCCACAGTGATACCCCGATGTTTGTAAAACATTAAAAAGAAAAGGGGTTGTACGAAACTCACCTGAAGTCTCGAGGTAGTGAAATCACACGCAAACTGATGATAATAGCTAAATTCTGCATTGGTTATATTTAATGAGTTATTTATGTTTTAACTTACTGATTAGATCTTTCTGAACTTACAATGTCAAGGACATTGCCTTGAAAGTCATTAAACCGATATGAAATGTTTAATTAATTAATTTAATATCATATCATACAATGTATGATAATGTAGGAACGTATACTGGTTCAGGTTCATAATATAAGGTTGATGAAACGTTTTATTAATCAGAATAATCTCAGATAAACCAAATAGTTAATGTTGTTGATTATGGTGCTGAAACAGTTTATAGATGAATTTATGGCTTAGGAATGATCAATCCTTGTTATTGATTACCCAAATATCATGAAATATCATAATGCGACATTGGAATAGGTTTAATAACCATGTTTAACGTACTAATCTGAATGTTATCATAAACATCAGATAATCGTTCCAATGAATATGTTAATGATTGTGATTAGTTTGAAACACTTGGATTTAACCTTGCATTTCAAGGATTAATCAAACTAATCATATATATTGTCACAATCAAATGGTTTAAACCATTATAATCATGGTTATAGTTTCATGAAAACCGGGCATTACAACAGATCAAAACAAGGATTTACCCATTAGCATATCCAGTTCTTCGTTTATAATCATTCCTAGCCATTATTTAGGTAATAATTAACAATCCTAACTATACCATTACGTTAAAAAACAAAATCTAATCAACAATTATCAAACTAGAAGGTTAAAACGAACCATTACCTAATCAGACGGAGTTTCGACTGCAAAACAACGATCAGAGCTTGTAGATATGTTCCTTGGTGCGATCCGTAGGTTCTGGCAGCTTCAAAATGGAGTTTTGATGGTAAAATGGCCGGAGTTTTCTTCTGTGGAGGTGTAAGTTCGAGAAGAAGAAGAAATAATTTTTCTTCCATGCAAATTTGATTTTTTGATCTGATCTGCCAAACCGACATACGCCAGGCGCATCGCCCCGTGTGGGCGCTTGGCCCGGGGCGTAGCGCGCGGAACCATGGTTCTCAGATATTTTCCTCTTCTGCGCGTACCGCCTGGCATCATTGATTTTGATATTTTTGAAATTTTCTTCGTTTTGAGATTCCGGACAATCCGGAACTCCGTTTCGCGCACGGTTTTCGGCTATGTTCACCATTTCTCGCATACTTTCAACCTGTAACAATCACAATCGCTAAATCAAAGTGGATTTTAAGCACGACTAAATGTGCTATCGATCATTGATGACGAAATTTTCAAATACAATTGTCACAAACACCCCTAACCATCGGTGCCACGAGATCAAATTCACCACTAAGTCACCAGTTCAAGAGAAAACTCAATACTTTGAGAAAACCCCAATGTGGGATTCGAACCTAGGACCTTATGGTTCTTTGGCCTTATCCCACCACCAAGATATAATTAGGTTATAATGTCTTTGGCTTTACGCCTGAGCCAATCACATGAGGAACCTCATAGCTAGCTAAATCTCCTGACCTTGCCTCTGCACATAAGTTTTGACCCAGATTTGATCTCAAGACATCACATAGGAAAGTCAAGACTCAAAAAGCTAACCATTAGGCTAGAATCCCTTAGTTTATCCCTATAGATACATCTAGCAATTAACAACCGCATTCATTTAAGGACCAATTTAAAAGAAAATTCTAATTAATTCTAACAAGAATTTATACAACATGGCAAGTTTTGAATCGGTGATTGAGATCTTTGTTTTTAAAACTGAAGAATTAAACTAAATTTATGAACATGTGATCAAAAAATTAACATCTTGGCCTTTAGTTTTGTTTTTTGTCCACATTGGTTAACTTAATTTCAAGAACCTAACACTATTGGGTACTTAACTAGCTACACAAAACATGGCTTTCTGTTAAAGCATGAATCTGATGTTGAAAAAGGGTTTTGCTTTTAGAAGTAAGCAACTGATTTTGACAATGAACTACCACGTTTTTAGTTTTCAATAGCTTTAATACACACCTCTAGCTTGATCCTTTCTTGTGAGTAGTTTTAAGTGGCTTGTATCTTTCATTCAATGCTATCTAGCTAGCTAGCTCTTATTCGTTAAATCAGAAAGATCATATGGCTTGTGACCTTGACCCATTACTTTCTCTTTGTATCTTTATAGTGGTTTTTCACTTGAGAACTCTATTAGTCACTTCCAAACCACAAGTCCCATGTTACTTCATATTCGGAGACTCGTGGGTCGATAATGGCAACAACAATAAGCTCGACACAAGGTGTAAAGTCAACTACTCGCCCTATGGGATTGATTTTCCAGAAGGTCATACCGGCAGGTTTAGCAATGGTCGATCTTCAGCAGACATTATTGGTCTCTTTCTATCTCTCTATTAGTTATAAAACTAATTATAATTAAAATCGGTTGCGTCGTTATCAAATACGTTTCGTAATTATTTATACAAGCTATGTAATATATTGTGTAGTTATTCATAGATGTTGTGTGGTTATTGTTGGGAATTAGATCCGTACGGTTTTGTAATTATTTATAGTGTGCGTAGTTAAGTAATTTTTGTGCATGATTATGACGTGATCGAATTTACCCCTAATTATCATGACGTGATCGAATTTACCCCTCATTATCCGGGTATCAACTTGGTTAAACAACTTTATATGGTTATAGCTTGACCAACTATGCTAAATAGAGCGATTGCTGGACCGTCAAAAAGATACAAGCATGTAAAATAAATGTAGCAAAAATGAAGATATTGAGAGATGTATGTGTGGACACACAAGGCCAGACATGATAAAAAAAAAAAGGTTTTTAGAGATAAATTAGAAATGACTAGTATAACACATAACATAAGATGGGTAAATTAAGATAGTTTGGGTATGTAAAGAGGAGGCAAGCAACGGCCTCAATCAACTAGAAGGAGAAAACGATATTGTGGAGGGGAGGAGTAGAAGCATATACAAACTGACATGAAATGAGCGAATCAAACAAGATTTATTTTAAATTACACTTATCTAAGACACAGTTTAGTATAAAAATTTGGAAGGATGTACAATTACATATAGATATTTTTAGAACATAATACAGTTGTAGTGTAGCAGTGTCTTAGAAACCTAGACTTTTATTATATTTTAGAACTTTGGATGTTTTTGGCTCTACATTATTTCATGTACATGTTAATAAACATGGTATATGCACTACCAAAAAAAATTATGTTTTCCTGGATAGATATTCGTAGTAAATTTGTCAGAAACACATATTACAGACAAGTTTCCTACAAAAAAGATTTGTAGGAAAAAAACACGTAGGAAAATATTTTCCGACGTAATACCTAAAATTATTTCTACGATTTACCTACAAAATAATTTGGTCTGAAATTTCTGACAACTTTCCTACAAAACTAATTTCAAAAGTTTCCTGCAAAATAAAGACGAACTTCTCACAATAATCTTTTTTATTATTTAATTGTATTATTTATTAGAAAGTAATATTATTATTAATTACTTTATTTTCCGACGAACTTCCAACAACATTATTTTTTTATTTGTTATTATTTTTTAATTTACCGACAATTTTCCCTCAAAAAGTTATATTTGATTTTAATATATACCGACAACTTTCCTATAAAAGTTATTTTTATTTTATTTTAAATGTTTAATATATACCAAGAGCTTTCCTACAAAATTTAATTTTCATCTTAATATATACCAACAACTTTCCTACAAAATTTAATTTTCATCTTAATATATACCAACAACTTTCCTACAAAATTTAATTTTCATCTTAACATATACCAACAACTTTCCTACGAAATTTAATTTTCATTTTATTTTATTTTATTTTATTTTAAATATTAATTCTGCCAAGTTCCACCAACTATATTTACATTTTCCGACAAATTTACAGCTATAAATTTGCAAAAAAATAAAATAACATTTAAGGATACAAATTTCTTTTACAAAAGAATCCATAAACCTAATTTAATAGGTAACAATCTTTCAACAATTACAAAAGATGTGAAACACATAATAAACAAGAAAATAGTTTTGAGCTAATTTTTTATAATTTCCATCATTTGTTATTTTAAAGGTTTCTCGTTCTACCTGCTCTTGTTCTCGTTCTACCCGCTCTTGTTCGCGTTCTATTTCCATTTGCTCCAAGTTGTTTTCCAAGTTTTGTAGCTTGTTCTTTATCCAACTTGGATTGAATATGTTGTACCTATTATATGTTAAAAGATATATACTTAATTAATACAAGTTTACATCCTTATAAAATTATAACTATGAACTTTCAATTCAAAAGGTTCAAAATGACCCCGAACCCACTTTATGAAACTAAAACAATTAACTTACACTTTAAACATATAATAATCACAGATATGCTCGTGTGGATACCAGTCAAAATGGCCCAAACCTATTTTATAAAATTATAACTATGAACTTTTAATTCAAATGGGTAAATGACCCAAATCTACTTTATAAAATTATAACTATCAACTTCAATTCAAAAATATTAAAATGACTTGAACCTATTCTATAAACTTAAACAATTAATTTACCTTTCAAAGACATAATATTCACAAATATTATCATATGGACATGGATCAAGATGATCTAATCCTCCTTTATAAAATTATAACCATCAACATTCAATTCAAATGAATCAAAATAACATGAAACTGCTTTATAAAACTAAATCAATCAACTTACAATTCAAACGGATAAAATGACTTGACAACAACAACAACAACAATAATAATGATGCATACCTCATCCGATCATCGGGAAATGATGTATGAAGTAGACCCACAAAATGATGATTGTGTTCCAGTCACCATAAGTTCCTTCGTTAACTATATCTATATATTATTAAAACTAACCAAGTCATAAAACAAAGTAATGTAAATGATAGGTTTTAAATATACAAAAAGTTACTAATCTCCCTTAAGTACTTTAATTTTCCCATTGTTATCATAGATGGGGTTCAAAAGAAGTACGTCGCACCTAGCAAATTAGTTCCTTTATTATATTTGAGACAACGTACTCAATTTCTCATATCAATATTGTCTGCTAAACTAGGTATACTGCATCTCCACACCCTTTAAGCTTAATGCCCTATGCTTTTGATGATTTGGTACCAGGATAAATTAGTACTTTAGTATTCTAATCTCAATATACAATAATAAGTATGTGCTACTGCCTTTTGAAACTATATAACTATGAAAACAAAGATATTTTGTTAGAAACATAGATATTTTTCTACAATTTCCATACAAGAGAAAATTTCAAAGTTGCCTAAATAATGAAAATAACTAAATGAACTAAAAAATGAAAATTGGTTTCGTAGGAAATTTGTAGGAAGTCCAAATAGTTTTTTACAATTTTCCGACAATACTTAATAATTCCTGAATTAAAAAAAAAATTAAAATTGGTCTTGTGGGAAATTTGTAGGAAGCCTTGATATTTTCCTACAATTTTACAACAATACATAAAAACATCTTTTTTTATTTGTTTTTAATTAAATAAGTTATCTTAATTAATTGATTATATAAACTAAATAAAAAATAAAAAATAGTTTTGTGGGAAATTTGTCGAAAATGCAGATGTTTTCCTACAATTTTCCGACAAAAGATAAAAAGAGAAAACTTGTATTGTTTGGTGGGAAATTAGTCGAAACATTGTCAGAAGATGCTTATATTTTGCTACAAAATAGCAACAAATTTTTTTTTGCCACTATTTTGTCGGAAAGACGTAGGAAAATTTAGGGTTTTCTTTTGTTCATTTTTTTGTAGGAAATTCATAGCTAACTTGCAAGAAACTTGTTTTATTGGTGTTTTGTAGGAAAAAATTGTAGGAAATATTTCACTTTTCTAGTAGTGATGATATTATGTTAGTACATATGTTCTGACTTATTGTTTCACCATTTTGCTTTTAAATAGTAGCCTAATAACTTCACAAAACTATATTTTACTTGATTATGTATGTTTGCATTTAAGTCAGTGGTTTTTTAAAATCATTCTCTTTTACATATTGATAAACATAAAGTTTGCCTACGTTTCATTTTGTTTAAACCATATAAATAAATAAATAGTCATATTACAAGTGATATCTTTTATGTATAATTGATTGATTGAATGTAGAACTCAAGCTCTTCTCAACCTGGTTTTTATGCTTTTATTAGTGTGTGTACATAATTGAATATTTCAAAAAAAAGAAAACAATAAATTTAATTGTGGTAAACTACTTGCTAGGTCAACTTCTAGGTTTCAACAAGTTTATTCCATCGTATCCTAGTGCAAGTAAAAAGGACATCAAAAGAGGTGTAAATTATGGCAGCGGTTGTGCTGGCATCAGAAAGGAAACCGGAAGGCATTTGGTATACATTTATTTTATACACCTTAATTAACATAACTAAACAACAAACATATATGATAAAATCACATCATGGGGCGGGCACCCATCTTGTTTTTTTTAATAACCTATTAACAACTGTATTATTAACAACTTCAGATGTATTGTATTTTTATTATGTCATTATATATGAAATTTAGTTTGATTGTATTTTTTAACATTATCTGACCCGACTCGTCCCAATCCGAATTGAACAAAAGATAAAAAATTATTATATAGTCATACTCAAAAGATCCAAAAAAATTTTCGTCCCTGGTGAACAAAAATTCTGGGTCTGGACAGAGTATAGTGATTATTTGAGTTGTATTTTATATTTTTGCAGGGTGTTCTGATATACATGGATAGGCAATTACGTCGTCACAAAATAATAGTTTCAAGACTCTCCCGATTGAAAAAAAATAGACCAAATCTAAAAAAATGTGTTTACATTGTGAATATTGGAAGCAACGATTACATTAACAACTTCTTCCTACATGATAAGTACAATACAAGCGATAGGTATACCAAGGCTCAATTCGCAGAAGTCCTTATCCAACAATATTCTAAACAACTAAGGGTAACCTATCTTTATTTGTGTTTTCTTTCTTTTTGTATTAGAGCCTACGTTTAAGGGTAAGCCTGTAAATGAATGGATGGACAGTTTTGCGGTTTTAAACTGGACCACAAACACCTCTAGTCAATGTCTATAATTTAGTTACATATATATAAATTAAATAATTAGTAAGCAATAAACAAGACAAACCGGAGCGGACCTTTGTCAACAGGAATATAGTCCAAGCTTGACGTTTCTCTAAGCATTTAAAAAGCTGAACTCGAGACCAATTCAATTCGTTTACACTCTTGTATATTTACATTTCTTTTTTGTGGATATTAGCATTATAAACCTATGTATTACATTTACATGGGTTGAATAAATATAACATGTTCTAAACAATAATTTTTATAAAAATTTATATATTTGATTTATCAGCTATTGGTGAAATTAAAAAAATTAAATCTAAAAATTATAAAACAAATAATAATATTAGTTTTAGTAAATTAGTAAATTATTAGAATTAGAAGATTTATATTTCTTAATACTTAATTATTAAGAGTTGTTAAAATTTATCAAAAGAGAGATGCGAGAAAACAAATTTCAAATTTCATCAGGGTGTGTCACGTGTCTCATAAATATACCCATTTATTAAAGTATGTAGATTCATAATTCAAATAAATATGTAAGTTTTCTAACAAGTGGATATATGTGACAGACTTTGTACAGTTTGGGAGGTAGAAAGATTGTTGTGTTTGGTCTGGCTGATATGGGGTGCACCCCTGTTCAGATACATAAGTTTGGAACCAATGGGAAACCATGTGTGGAGTCAATCAATGAAGCTGGACGGTTATTCAATGATAGGCTTATGTCTCTTGTTGTTGAGCTCAACAAAAACAAATCAGATGCAAGATTTGTTTTTATCAACCTTGCAAGCATTCTATCACCACTAGGAGGTAAACAATAACAATAACAATAACAATGCTTGGGCTATGTGGACAAAACTGGTTACATCTTCCTTGTTTTTATGTCTATAACTCAACGATAAAATCAATAGATGTTGTCACTTCTAGCTGATGTTGTGAATCTGTTATCTTAAATCGGTTTGAGTTAGCATTAGACATTATCAATAGATTTCTTATAAGGTACATTTGGTATGATGGTTGCTCTTGCTTAATTGATAATATGATTAGACGTGTTCAGTTTTCAAATTGGATTTAAAAAACTCGAAATTCTTTCGATTTTTACTCGAAATTCAATTTTTCAAATTGAATTTGTGATTTTTTAGTTCAATTCGATTCAAAATTTGAATTAGAAATATATATACAGCTAGTTTAATATATATAAAAACTAAAATTTATAATTGGGCTATTTAGTTTAAGGTATGGAGTATTTTATGTTTTGAATCTTTAAAGTTATCATTAATTTTATAAATAAATTTTAAACAAATCATTTAGGTAATTTCAAATCGAATCAACTCGAATTATAATCAAATTCGAATTGGTTTATTCGAATTCGATTCAAATTCTAATCGAAAACAAATCTCACTGAAAAATTCCCAACATCAAAACTATTCAAGTTATTTGAAATTCAATTCTTTGAACGGCTCTTAAAATATGATTTGTTTGGGAATTTTCAGATATGCACTTGCCGAGTACTCCTTGTTGCCGTGTGAAGGAAAATTGGCAATGCGTTCCAGAATCTGTACCTTGCCCGGTTCGGGAATGGTCAATTTTCTTTGATGGATATCATCCCACAGAAATTTGTAATATCATGATCGCGAAAAGATCATATACTTCATCCTCCCAAGTGGACGCTTATCCATATGATATTAAACATTTGGCTCAACTTTAATTAGCATTCATTTTGACTTCATGATACACGTTTTGGTGCAAAAGTGTAACAAAGATATGATGAAGTCTTGAAGATAAGCATTAACATTGTTATCATATTGATCAATATTCATCTTCAAGGTTCTCTTAGAAAGCAGGTAAATTTTATGAGATTTAAGTAGCTTATGTTGAAAATGATATAGATATCATTAAATGTATTGTTCATGATTACTTTTTGGTAGTTTGTTAAGATTCATGAGGTCTCTCAAAACTAATATTGAGTATGGTTGAGTTGTGTAGGACACTACGTGCCTGAAACATAACATATACAGTCATGGCGAAGCTTAGTGAAGACTAGGGGGCGACCGCCCCCTGTTTTTTCGTGCAGTAGTGTATATTTTCCGATACGTAGTGTAAAATTTTTTAAAAGCCTTTATTTCTCCCCCCCCTGAATTTTTTTTATTTCGCCCCCCTGAAGTTTCAGTCAAGCTCCGCCACTGTATACAGTGCATGAAAGTATTTTAATTTGGGTTATCTAGTCTAGGTCTCTGAATAAAGATGTCATGTTTTGGTGGATATATTTGACTCGTGTTATAGACAAATCAATCAAATTAAAAAAAAATGTAGACTCATCAATGATCAATCATATATAAAACTAGCATTAAAAAATAAAAAAATATGTATTTTTTTTTCAACTTGGTAACTTTTTATAAGTTTATTCAAGCATGGTTACAATTCTCAATTCATTTATGACTTAGATCGTTAACTCTGTCGGGAGTATATTGGTGAAATCGATTACCGATGAAATGCCATCCATAAATACCCATTTCTTCTTCGATTTTGCCTTACTTTATTTATTTGTTTTTATTTTAGTTCAAATTATATTTGAAACCAACAAATATCTTACTATTATAATAAGCAAAGATGTTAATTTGCCAATTGTCACATTTTAACACAATATTGCCACTTGCCAAATTTTTATGCTTTCAAATTAATTCTCTCATTTATTCAATAATTCTATTAAATAAATATATCAAACAATAACTAATAACTAATGATATTATTTATCTCTTACAAATTAAATAGTAGTTTTCAATAAGTTGAAAATTAAATCATTTTATTAAAAAACATACTTTACAAAAGTTTATAAAATATATAATTTTTCCCTAAAAATCAATATTTATTAAAAATAAGAAATATTAAATCATTATTTTTGGAAAAAAAAAGGTTTTATATTAAACATGTTTTCATTAGAAAACGATATAAAAACCAAAACTTATAGAGTTGATAATAAATGTTACATTTTTGGTCTTGTATGTTTAACATATTTTTAAATTAGGTTATTAAATTTTAATAATTACAAAAATATTACATAGATATTAAAGAATAGTTTTTTTATAAGCAAATTAAATTAAATATTTTAGTATTAAATTTTAGAAAATTAATTTTTTTAAAAATAAAGTTTTTGATCATTGTTTTATTATTTAAAGTACTTATTAATACGTATTTTAAACACTTAATATAAAAATGTTATTTATAATTTATAAATTTTTATTACTAACTATTCAATATTTTATATTAAATCCGTGTAACACACGGGGTATAAACTAGTTAAATAATAAAATTAAAATACATGTTTAATTAAAAGGTTAAATGATTATGGTGATTATATTAAAGGCAATTTCTCTCACTAAATGAGGTTTAAATGGACGGAGAAAGGGAGTGATGCGATGCTTATATAAATAAAAAAGCCATATCATTTACCCGGGTCACTCGAATTCGAGGTGCATAAACCATTTTTTTTTTTGTTGAATCACAGAAGTCTTGTTATGAACTACTCTTGACATCGTAGGCAAGCCCTTCATCAAATATGTCAAAATACAGTCTTTTCTTCACCTTCTGATCATCACATTCTTCTATTTCAAGTATTTTCACTTTATAGGTTTGCTATGTCTTCAATACAGTCGAACACTTTTAAGAATGATCTTTTAAGCAAATGCATGTCTCTTGTTGTGTTTAGATTTCAACACAACGGAGAACAATCAAAATAGGATAATAAGAACTTGATTATGATAGAATTAAAGGAAGAATTGCAATCTGAACAACTGAATCAACAAAGTAATATGATAATATGAACAATAGAAGAGGGATGAAAATTAGACTAAAGGTTGAGATGAGAAGAGACGACTAATTTGCGAGCAATCTTCATGCCTATTTTTCTTCTTCAATTTTTACTTATATTCCGCAATGTCTTTTCGGGTTCCCGTTTGTGACACCCCAATTCTCATAACAAAACGTTTAACATAGTTGCGGAATTTACAAAATTTAGGTCCCAGATTCACATGTTTTAAAACCCTTACAATTCAACTAAAATCATTTAACGCTTTAACTTGACTAACTAGACTTGTTCATCATTTACAAAACATGTCAAATACGTTAAAAGTGTAGTTTTAAACTTTACAATCCATAGACTTAATCTTTACAAAAGCATGGTTCGATCCTTTTAACCGTCTGATTCGTTCTGAGTCGTAGCCGAGCCTACCTTTGACCTGAAACAACCACAAACAATCAAGTGTTAGTCCAAAAGGACTAAGTGAGTTAACCCCTTAACCTCCCCGTGCTTAACCGAATTAAACGGAAGCAAAATCAAAAAAATTCCATTCTGGGCGTATGGTACGCCCAACCCGGCGTATGGTACGCCCACCGTACCAAACGCCCAAATTCCAGCGTTGACAGCAACTTCTGGGCGTAGTGTAAGATTCTGGGCGTATGATACGCCCAATCTGGGAGTATGGTACGCCCACTGCAGGTCTGCAGCTCCAATTTTCGCGTTTTCACTTCCAGAATCGATCCGGATCATTCCCGGACATTCTTTCACACAAAAATCAACTCCATGACACCATTTAAACATGTTTTTAAGTCCCCAAACCTATCTTGGTGACCCTCAACATATAATTTCACATAATCACCTAATGGTTTGTTTTTCCCAAACCATTACCATCTTTAATCAATTCCCTTCGCACGAATGCGAATCATTCCCCATGACATTCAATAGTCATATTACATCAACTTTCACACGAATGTGAATCATCTTCCTTGCTATTCAACATGGATTTATAATTTCTTCCACACGAATGTGGATCATCACCCAAATACCATCACCAAATGGTTTTACCTCATATTCCACACGAATGTGGATCACCAACACGAAACATGTCAATTAACTCCTATCATAAATTGACATCAATTACATTCATGTATACACACCACATAACATTCAACTTCTACAAAACAACACATTTTGTAATGCAACCAATTCAAACATTTCAAACATGAATAAGTCTTATGGTTGCTTATTCATGGATAGGTTACTCACCTTGGTCCTTAGTTCCACTTGGTTCAACTTTCTCTTTACCGGGTCTTTGGTTGGTACTTCCACCTCCTAAATCATATTATCACATTCAATCTAGGAATAACACACAAGAAACAAGCATACAACCCCTTGACCCATTATCAACATATTTGACTTTATGATAGTCAAACCCTCTCATTTCACCAATTCACATTCTAATTGCATTCAACAATTAAAGTTAAGTTATACTTCACTATTCAACCCTTTAGTTGAGTTTATGAAGCATTTTCCCCAATTTCAACCAAACCTCCAATCATTTGAGTAATAAAGTTGTTAAAAGCATTTCTTCAAACACCTTATGTGCATGATCATATATCACCCCAATCATCAACATTCTAAAATGCCAATATTCCCATTTATACCATACAAATCATGAAACCCTTATTTATGGTTTCTCATCCAAAATCATTGCACATTTAAAACCAAACAACTTCCATTCATATACACCCAATATTGACTTAATAAAGTCAAATAACTCATAAACCCATGAAATCCCCCAAAACCCACATCTAGGTTTTTACAAGAGATTACATATATAATGGTTAGATTAGTTGATTATCACTTCATTAAGCACAATACATGTGCTAAACTACCATCAAACATCCAAGATTCAAGTTTTATCACCATCTAACCACACCCCTAAGAAAACCCACGAAAATTTAACAACTTATATGAAATTACATACCTATAGTTGTGAAATTACAAGGAGAACAAGAATCCTAGCTTGCATTAACGACTTGAGCAAGATTTGATGACGAATTTGGTCAAAAACCCGAAATCCTTCTTTTTCTCCTTCTTGGTCGTCGACCTCCCCTCCTCCTAAGCCAAAATCTGATTTTGACTTCTTTGACCAAGCTTTTCCCATATAACACCCTTTTAATTT
Organism: Mikania micrantha; assembly: GCA_009363875.1. Classification (NCBI taxonomy): domain Eukaryota; kingdom Viridiplantae; phylum Streptophyta; class Magnoliopsida; order Asterales; family Asteraceae; genus Mikania; species Mikania micrantha. The sequence continues at coordinate 46,721,992 of CM018689.1, read as the reverse complement.
ATCTTCCAACTATTGACAATTTCAGTCCCTCCACTTCCTACTTAACATTTTCTAATGTTTTAACATGAAATAAATGTTTAACCTACTAAACAACACATAACAACACCGTTTAACTTAAAATTTAAATCACATATCGATTATTTTAATATTAAGTTAAATCGGGTCGTTACACCGTTCTATTCACTTTGTTGGACCACATGAATTGGGCTTGCATGATCTTAGGTTCATAACATCTCTACCATCTTCGGAGTGAGTTTTGTTGATTGTAATAATAAAATTGTATCACTAAGAGAAAATGAAGATTTCAAAGTCACTCTAGAAGCCATAGAGGTTAACAAGATCTTTCATATTAATACTAAGCCTGGGCGTATTTTTTTTTTGGGGGAGGTGGGTTGTGTTTGATTTAGCGTTTCCAAATGTGCACTCAACCAATTCATATCATTTTTATTCATACTAAATTATGAGTTAAAAAATACAAAAAAAAGAAGAAGAAGAAGCCAAAAACACACTTCAAACGGTAATAAAATCCATCCCAACACGATCGAGTAGAAACTAGGTTCTCTTTATATCATACTAGGGTATAAACCCGTGTTATACACGGGCTGAATAACAAATGCAAAAAAAATAACAAAATGATAACAATTTTAAATGACTAAAATCATATATTGTAACATGCATTAAGCCACAATTTAAAATTACAAAAAAAAAATTCATAAACTGTTAAATACTCTTAATATATATAACACATGTTTTTCTATTTATAACCTCATAACATTTATCTAAAATTAATAAATTTAAACCGTCTATACTTTAACTATAAATCATACAACGTATAATTGACCATGTGCAAATAGTCGATGGTTAAAATAAAAACCAACCTAGGATAACTCACCATGTTACAATAGAAGCAATTTTTTTGCTAATTGTTGACATTCTTAAAAGCGGTAAAGTTTGGAACAAAGGTTGAAATATTTAATTATTAAGAGTGCTTCATATTCAAACTTTTTTACAAGAACGCTAAAAAATTTACTAATCAAGTTACCTTCATTCTTGCACTCTAAAAGTAAAATTAAAAAAGAAAGGTTAAACAATAAAAATATAATTTTAAGAAAAAGTTAATTGTTATTCAAGCTACTATCTTCAACTAATTAGTGAATGAGGTAATTTTAAATATTGAAATAACTAATAACTAAATATTAATAATTGAAATTAACTTTTCTAAAAAGTGTATACGTGTTAATTGAGCAAATTATTGAAATTAAATTAAATTGAATTAATAATTATTAAATTTGATTAAAATAAATGTATACACACGTTAACATGTCAATGTAAATTAAAATTGAGATTAATTATTCTAATTATTGAATGAACTAAGTTAAAACTTTAAATCAATCATAAAAAAATTGATTTATTCAAAATTTTGAATAATTTTTTATTTAGAGAATGATCAATCATTTAATTTAAAAAATTAAATTAATGACACTTATTAAATGTTATTGTCTTATAGATAGCCATGTGGCAATTAAGCATGTATAAGATGACAAGTGGCAAAAAGAGATGTTTGTTTATTAGAGTAGTAAGATATGAACTGTTTCAGGTTCTAAAACTCTCAATCTTGAACAATCACTTAAATTTTTTTCAATAATATAATTTTTTTTGGCACCTACCACCAATGATTCTCAGTTCAAGTGGTTGAGAGAAGGTACCCTATGGCTTCAATATTGGAAGGTCACGGGTTCAAGTCCTGGATGGACAAAATAAGGGTTTCATGCTAGGCTAGGGTTTTCTCTCACTACGGTGACTTTCCTTCTATTGGATATGGATATGATCGGGTGGGTCTATTATCCGTCAATGATTCAAATTGACGATAAAAAAATGCTCACCTACTCCCTAACAACTCCCAATATTTGGATTCCCAACCCTCAGAGATCAACTCCCCTCGCTTGAACAATCATTCTAATTTATTTATTTTTTTTATCTTGAATACGTTGACTGTTTCTTCATTGGGAGTAATCAAGTAAACTTGCTACATTGACTAAGTAATTGTGAGATTAAAAAAAAAAATAAGACCCTTGTTTTTAAATTGTTTTGAACCTTTGATATAGTTAAGTCGTCTCTCTAACAATATGTCCTTGTATCTACAAGTCGATACCGTGCTTGGGTTTACGCCCTTGATACACTACTCTTGAGGTGTGTGTCACTTCCTTTCTAATAGCTCATTCTTCATTTTAGGGTTTGATTTAGAATAATATATTTCTTTTAATACCAAGTTAAGATACTATTAGGTCAACATAGATGGCGAATTGAAAGCTAAGCAGTGGTAATTTTAAAGATTCCCGGTTGGGTGAACCAGAAAAGTTTGGGTAGAGCCGTGATGTGTGGAATAGTGGAGTGTTGGAGGGAACGTTGATACATAACTAATGGAATCCTTGGTTATTGATAGAGTGAATAAATCTGTCATTCGGGATCAATGATTGGACCATGCAAACTAGAAAGACTTTTCTTGAAATAGCGGAAGCTGCTGATCTAAACGAGTCGCACATACACCCTAGTACATGTTCCTCGACGTTGAGGGCATTCATAATACTTTCAAATCAAAAAAATATATATAGACCCTTTGCTGTTGCAGAATCTATCATATGAAATACCATGTCAATGCCAACGCAAATTCATTTCACAACATATACATAACAAAATAACATGAAGAAAATTTCATGATGTATGGAATAGTGGAGTGTTTCGATGTGATAGAAGATGGAAAAAAAATAATAGAAAGTATTGTTTCAATGTTGTTTCACATTTTATTTTATTTATTTAATTGTTTTTTATTTGTATTTTCTTATTTAAATAATAGAAAGAAATGTGTTTTTCAATGTTGCACTTCAAAAGGTCGCATTTAAGTATATAAAAGTTGCATTTGAAATACAAAAAAGTTACATTTACATATTAAATTGCTCTATGTTAAAAGGTTGCATTTGAATGATGTATATGTACTTTTTTTTTGAAAAAGGTTGCATTATCTAAAAAATATTTGTTTTAGTTTTAATTTGATGAAACTTTATAAAAGCGACATTTGGTAAAAGGTTTATTTATGTATATAAACCTTACGAGGCTTAATGCTAACATTTTATTAACGTTGGATCAGCTCATTTTGTTTTAGTGACATTTTTCTTTCCCTTTTTTTTTTTTTACTTTTTATTGTCATTTGTAAGAGAGTAATGCTCTAATTCACAAATTTTTTGTTATTATATTTTTGTATTGTATTTGTTTTAATTTTGTAAATCACTTAAAAGGTAGTTTTTAAGTGTTTTAGTTTTTCTATATCTTTATAATTAGATTTTGATTTTTTTTTCCATATCTCTTTTATTAATTTTATTGTATTTAGTAAAAACACGATTACATTATTAGTTATATTTTTTGAATTTTTTTCTAAAACTTTTTTGAGAAATATATATCACGTTATTTAAAATCAACACTACAACAATAATTAGCTACTGCGACGATGGCATCCGCGACGACTATTGTCTATCTAAAACTAGGGCTATAGTGACGACAAGTCGTCGCAATAGTGGTAACCGGAATTTTTTTGATAGCTTAGGTGTAGCGACGATATGTTGTCACAATAGGTACCTCTATTTTTTGATAGAGGTACGCGGAATTTGGATTTGGATTTGTAGCTTTAAACATATATTTGTATTAGGATAATCGTCCGTATTAGATGATCGTTCTACAGTTTGTTTGGTGGTAATTTTAGAAGTATTTCTAGTTAAAGGCAGGTTCCAATTTCTGATAAAAAATCTGGATTTTGAACAAGAAATGAAAAAAATATATAAAAAAAATTGTTATTTTTGGTTAGAGCTATAGCGATGACAAGTTGCTATAAGTCTTGACGAAAAAATATTAAAAAATTAATCTAAAATAATATTTTATTATTTTTTATTATTTAAAAAAAATAATTTTTTAATAGCACCTAGTCGTCGCTACTGTTTAAAATACTGTGATGACACCTATTGCGACGACTTGTCCGGTCTATAGCGACGGAACTATTGCGACGACATAGTTGAGACGACGTGTCCTCGCTATAGGCTATAGCGGCGACTTTCATGGTCTATAGCGAAGACTTTTGTCGTCCATAAAAACTTTTTTTCCTGTAGTGCGATAATTTTAAACTTTATTTACGCATGTTTCTAATCTAGTAAAATAATATATATTCAAAATAGTAAAAATGTATACGAAAACATCAAGAAGAAATTTCGTAACAAACTAAAATACATACCTAGCTCATACTGACAACGAAACATAAGGGACGGTATGAGACACAATTTTACAACCGTGATTAATTAAGATGATAAGCAGTTTTAAATCAATCTCATTGTCATCCATATGGTGTAAGGGTGTTAGCATCTTAATCTCCAAATAACATGGATGTCGTACTTTTTTCGATTTGATAACTTGAATGATACCAAAATAGGATACGATAATAAATATAAAAAAATATATATTCGATTTAGTTTTCAATAATAAAACATTGCTTAGTTTAAAAGAAACGGAAGTAACGTACATATATGTGGTTTGACATGTTAAGACGCGAACAATAGTTGTTTGGTGCTACTTACGTGGAAATAAGTAATTGTCAAACGAACAACTGAAACCTCGTTCGGTAGAAATTGTTAACATTTGTTACGGAATTTTTTTTAACAGCAAATGCCTTGTCATTGATGATTATTCTGTCAAATAAAAATGGTAAACGTCACCATTATGCACCCCTTACCGACCGGTCCCACGGTAAACATGAGGGAGTTAAATCCCGTGACCTAGAAAAAATTGGATGGTGCCGAGCTTTGAACCCTAGACCTTCATTATGGATTCTCACCCCTTACCACTAGGCCACCATCACGGGGACTATTTTGTCAAATAGGGTACCCTTTCACTCGAAAAACAGAGTGTGGTGAGTCTGACTCACCTGCAAAAGATGAAATTTATAACTAGGAAAATACTCTAGCTCAATACAGAGTAATATTTTGCTTTAAGAGAGACTATAGCCTAAGATATTGCATAAAAATGGTTAAGAGCTACCACTAAGCGATAAAGCCTTTGATATTTGTTACGGCATCTAGTAAGCTCTAATGCTCTATAGGCGAATGACTCTACGTAATTGTTTGATTAACTGTCACGACATAGTGAATAAGGTATCATGACAAGGATATCATGTTTCCATTTGGTTGCATTGGTTTAACCCAAAACAATAACAAAAACCAATTGATTTAAGCTTCTTAAACATTTATTAAAATCCAACTAATCCTAATTACAATTCTATTAGTTTGGCTTTTTCAGTATTCTCCCCGCTTTGTATATTATTCAGGCTTACTTACAAAAGCATAAAACGGTACAACTGACGATTTGAAATTATACATAGTTAAAATAAAATCATGAGTTTCTAGATAAGCAACATATTGGGTGCAAAGCAGGCAATATCCATGTGATGTTGGCTTAGTTGTTACAAGAATAATACATTTAAACAAACTATTATGTAATTAATTAAAACAATAATTTAACTAAAAAACACCAATGCAAAAAAGTGGTAATGTGTTTATAACCCAAGACCATTATTAGGTTCATAAAGAGTACATTAAACCATTGGGGCAAGATAAAAATTAGTTTAGTTTTTTTTAACGGTTTGGAACGTTAATTTACACCAAAGATGAGATTTCAACTTTTTGAGCAGGTAACTAACTATTAAACTAGAATTCCTTAACTACAAATTTATTTTAGTTACCTTCATAGAATTTCTTAATTCCAATGTGGGAAGAAAAACAAATTAAAATAGAAGCCATAAAGATTCAAACTTCAGACATGTGAGTTATAGAAACACCTCCTTTAAGTGTACCATTTTTTTTTTAATTTCTACCACTCTTGAATCATTATGTATATATATTAACCGAAATCATGGTTGTAAAATCCTCGATCAGGCCGATTAATCGTTAGTCCCCTAAGGCCGACTAGGCCCCACTAACCGATTAATTGGCCGAATAATCCCTACTAATTCCTAGTCCCCACCCCACCGACCGACTAGCGACTAGCGATTTCTACAACATTGACCGAAATAATCAAATTTGATTAGTCATTAGTCCCCGACGTTAGTACTTGCAAACTTGCAGTATGTACATATGATATAATCATATATAACACACGAGCCCCTCTCCTCCTTGTTTCAAAGCAATAATCTATATTCTTTTAACTCATATACAATTAACAATTAATTTTTGCCTGATAGTTATCAAAACAAAAGGTACATTATTCTTTTAGGATAGATTGATTTTGAAATAAAACCAAACACACTTAATCTTTACCAAATTTTCTTTCATTTTGCCCAACTTTTTTGTCAATTACCCTCTTTTTGTCTCTTTAAAATAGCTTGCAATCTTTATTCATAATCAATCATCATCCCATTATTCATGCACAAACAAACATGGATAGTGATTTTGGCTTATTATTACTGTGTTTAATAGCGTTGTTACACTTTGGAAAACTTGTAGGCTCCAATAAACCACAAGTTCCATGTTATTTTATATTCGGAGATTCGTTTGTTGATAGTGGTAACAACAATAAACTTGATAGTAGGTGGAAAGCTAATTATCCACCTTATGGGATTGATTTTCCGAAAGGCCACTCCGGTAGATTCACCAATGGTCGCACCTTTGCGGACATCATTGGTATGCTCCTTTGCCTAATGTTTCCTACTCTAATTGCCATTTCTGAGTAGTGAACAAGTATAAATAGAGATTCACAAAAAAAAAACGAAAAAAAAACCGGTTAACCGATATAAGAAAGAAATTATTTGATTACTCAGCAAAAGTTTTCTTGGTTTATTTTAAAATTAAAAGTTTTTATGATCTCTCGTATATATTTGACTTATAACCTGCTAAAGTCAATTAAAATATTTGCTTTTATTATTGAAATATTATAAATATACATATATACAAAATTATAGTCTTTTTGTATTGTGTAAATTCAATTGCGTTAAAAAACTAATAATTTTTTCACTTAAAATGTTATCTAATTTGCTTATTCTGCACCACATGCACACCCTTGTGTGTGTGTGTATATATATATATATATATATATACATATATATATATATATATATATATATATATATATATAGGATTGAGATCAAATGCTAACCCTCTCTTAGAGCGATAACCCATTAACTTTGCCAAAACGAAGCCGAATCTTGAATTTTTTTTGAACATCATTGTAACACAATTAGAACACTATGTTCTTTTATGAGTTTGGGCTAATTTATCACCGTTTAAAAAATATCATCGTTGTAAGTTTTGTGCTACAGTACTGTAAGTTTTAAATATTTAAACACTTACAGTACTGTAAGAGCCCAAACGGTGATGAATTAGCCCAAACTTATAAAACAACATGGTGTTCAAATTGTGTTACAATGATGTTTAAAAAAAATTCAAGATTCGGCTTCGTTTTGGCAAAGTTAATGGGTTATCGCTCTAAGAGTGGGTTAGCATTAGAACCCTTCCCTATATATATATATATAGGAATTGAATCTAACGAAAACTCATCCTTAGAGAGAAAACCCTTAAACCCTATGTGAGCCACTCATTTGGAATCTTGAAAATAAATATGTGGTCCACATTAACTCACATTAAAAATGATTTGTTTAATCAAAATCTAATTTTTTATTCAGGTTTAATTTGGACCACATATTTATTTTCAAGATTCCTAATGAGTGACTCACATAGGGTTTAAGGATTTTCTCTCTATGGTTGGGTTTTCATAGGATTCAATCCCTATATATATATATATATATATATATATATATATATATATATATAGGAGACGGTTCCAATACAAAGGAGGTTTTCGGTGAGAAGGATAGGAAGGATTCTGAGCCTTTGATGAAATTAATCAATGGTTAAGATCTTGTGGTCCCCACTTTTCCCTAAAAAGTTGCGTGAATTAAAGCTGAAAGGGCAAAAAAGGAATAACTAACTCTAGTTGACTTTTGTGTGGGTAAATCAAGTTCCACCCGTTTTTTTAAAATCAAATAACTTTTAAATACTTAATTATTTTTTTAAAAAAAATACACCATAAAATTAAGAATTTTATTGTCTTTAATTTAAATATGATATTGCTATAACTTTTTTCGATTTTTTTATGTGGTCCGTGATTTTTTAGTTTGGTCCGTGATTATTGATCCGTAATTACGCATTTCGTTATTGATTATGCATTTAAAATGACGGTCCGTGATTTTTATATAACACGGTCTGTGATTATTTGGTACGTGATCTATACAGTTTGTCTTTGATTTTGAGTGTAAAATCACGGTCCGTGATTATTGGTCCGTGATTTATCTAGGTAATTCCTTGATTACTGGTGTCAAATGACGGTCTGTGATTTCATATAGCAGGATTTTACACTTGGTCCGTAATTATCCAGTATCACGGTCTGTAATTTTGGTGACAATTATACCCTTTTCCTAGATGACACATGGCACGTTCTGGTTCCTTCCTACGCTTAGTACCGTTTATCCCCTTTGTACATTAACCGGCCCCTATATATATATATATATATATATATATATATATATATATATATATATATATATATAGAATGTCATGGAGATTAAAAGTTTTGATGTGTTTTGTGTGATTTCAGGTCAAATTCTTGGCTTTGATGAGTTCATTCCTCCATATGCTACAGCTACCGATGATCACATTATTAAAGGTGTAAACTACGCCAGTGGTGGTGCTGGTATACGAGAGGAAACCGGAAGTCATAATGTAAATCATCATTTGTGACAACATTGGTACTCCTTTATTTAACTTACAGTCAATTCAACATCATTTGCGAATTGAATTCATGTTTTTCCTCAAAAATCGATTTTATTTTGCGTAGCTTTTATTGTTCGGCTAATAGTTCAAAGTTTTTTACAGATATTGTTTTTTACTGTTGAATATGTCTCAGTTTAAAATTTTCACCTCTCACGCCCTTTCTAAAAAAAACTCCTCAAGCTCCTGTCAGGCTGTCACTGTACATTACAACTAATGGACCATTAGTGTAGACAGTGACGAAGCTTGACCATAATCTCAGGAGGGGCGAAATAATTTTTTTTTCCAGGGGGGCGAAATAAAGGTTTTTAAAAAATTTGACACTACGTATCGGAAAATTTACACCACTATACGAAAAACAAGGGGGGACGGTCGCCCCCCCTCCCGTCTGAACTAAGAACCGTAGACTATCATACAGGTGGGTTATCAGTTATATTGTGATCAAATGTTATTTTTGGAAGATTTATTTGACAATTACATGATATACATAGAACCTAAATACAGCTAATACAGCTAAAACGAAGAATTTTTCGTAAACTTTACAAACAAGTAACGGGGAAGAAATTCCAAAACTGTAAACTTTTGCCAATACAGCTAAAAATTGAACTTCCCTAAAACTTAAAAAGTTTGCTAGAAGAATCTTAGTTATAAGGCTAGGTGTTAATGTGTTATGCATCACTCCCCTCACTCCACATCATCTTTTCATATGTTATCCATCACTTCACGTCATCATCACCTTTATTCAATATTTTATTATTTGAAATTTTATTTTTTAAATTATAAATTAAATTAAAAAAACACATAATATTATTAAAAAAATAATATTACAAACTAAAATAAAAAAAATTACATGATAAAAAAATTAAACTACATAATAAAAAAATAAAAAAAAATTAATCCATATTGTATCGTTTCAAATCCGCTCCTTCGTCTTCTCGACCGTTTCACTAGCGCGACTGGTTAAGTGATCGGTTGAAGTCCACAACAATTTTATATCATTTTTGTATTGTTTTTGCTCATGTAAGTCAACAAATTTTTGAAACGACTAGAAGATGGTCCCCAACGTTCCTTTATAATCAGTTGAAGATGAGGCTTGTGGTCGTTTACCCTTGTTGTTTCGACCGAGCGGACGTTGAGGAGAGGGTGATGGGGGCATGTACGTTTCCACTTCCTCATCCGACCCATTTAAGTTAACAAAACATCGACCGGTTGAGTCGGATTGAGTGTTCGTGTACTTTATGGACGATGACGTCTTCGTCCGTTTCGAAGTTTGCAATTTCGGGACGGGATGCCATTTGGTTGATTTTCTCATAACTTGTCACGCCGCGATATGAGAAAATGACCTGTTTTCTCGAGCATAGATCATCAACGCCTCGTTCATTACCGATTCGTCGTTTTCACCACTTTCACGGTTGTTGTGGTTTTGAACCCATACACCGTTAAATTTCGCGACTTTACGTTGTAAGTCGCGCCATTTGTCGGAAATCATGTCGTTCGTCAGGTAGGAGTCACGACCCATTGCCGAAAAAACTGAGCTCTCACGCGTCTCCAAAATTTCGAGCTCGTTTGGTTGTTACCAACGAACGGATCTTTGGAAACGTCAATGTAGGCACGAGCTAGTGCCACCTCCTCAGATTCCGACCATCGAGTAATGCTCGGTTTTGTTGTTTTTTCTGGCACTTCCTTTCATCGGTGCCTGCGATGCGATGAAGCCGGTTGGGGTCGGGTTGTGTTTCCGGAACCACGTCAACATCGGGTTCCGGTTGATTCTCATAAACGTTGTTAAAAGAGGGTGAATTTTGGTTGAAAAAAGGTTGTTGTGGAAACCAAATTGAGAAGGTTAGAAATTGGTTCGAGTTGTTTGGATTGTTTTGATTGACTTGAGGTCGACTAGTACAATTCATAAACGGGTTAAAGTATGGGTTGTTTGGATCCATTGTAGTGTATAAGTTTTTGAAAATTTGAAAGATTTTTGAAGATTTTTTGAGAGATTTGAAAGACTTTTGAAACTTGTTAAAGATTTTTGAGTGGGTTGAATGAGTTTATATAGGGTTTAATTTAATTTTTTTGGGTTTAAACAGTAATATTACCGGTTTTTTTGTTTTTATTTTATGTTTTTTCTCCTCCCCAACGGTCATCACCCCGTGAGGAGACTCACGCCTTTGCCATTCATGCCACCTTCACGCCCCTCTGTAATGGGGTGGGGCGCGACAAGGACGTGACCAAGCCTTATCACGCTTCGGTCACGTAGCATAACACATGGCCTAAGAAAAGTATGACACGTGGTGAGTGGTACCCAAGTTAATCTTCGTAAATTAAAGAGGTATATTTAGATGACACTCGTCAATCTTTTAAAATTTTTTTTATTTTTCTGCCTGTTACTCGAGCCAAAACTACTTTTTACACGAATCTTTTTGTATATCCAAATAGACACTCCTTATTTTACGTTTTCAATTGATGAAACGCAAACCTTGATTCTTGTATTAGGTGGTTTTTCACCTGCATGATTGATTTTTCTTTCTAAAGTTTACTTATTAACGAATGGATATATATTTAAAAATTTCATGTTTTTTTACTACCTAACTCATGTAATACACCGGTTTCTATTGTTATATATTGATTTAAATGAGTTGTTACATTCATACATTATCATTCATATATCATTAACTAATAGGTCAATAACACTACACATATTATCCTTTTTCATTTATTTTCTTGATATCTATTTGAATATAAAAATATATAAAAGTGCTGTTATAATTAGTATATATACCCGTATACTAATGATCCCTTTGATATGTGAAATATCTTTAGTGATCAATAACAAGATATATTTTTAATCACACTTTTTTATATGAATTGGTAAATATTATAAGTTTTTTTTTATCTTACTCATAATAAATTGTTATTGTATAATTTTCCAATATGTAGGTAAAACTTATAGAATAACACCTACGATACGTTCACATAAAAATAAGGATTTATTATAATTCTTATAATAATTCTTGCTAGCTGGAGTTAACTTGCCTACCTTACGTTACGTCCACGCCTTGGCCTTTCCTTAAGAATTGTTGTTCATAAGTTTTATCTGAAAACCAAGAAGAGAGAACTATGCACAAACTATTACTAATAATTATTTTGGGTTATATTATATGACGGTAATGCTTTGATACCATAACAAAAGAGACATACATGATCAAATGCAAAACATTACGAGTATTATTCTTATACAACTGTTTTTTTCTAGTAAGTTACATTTTCAATATTCTTATACCACAATATTCAGAAACATAATATTGTTCTATCTAAGTTTTAATTTTTCATAATTAATCCGCCATGACTTTGCACCTCATAACACACGGGTTTTAACCTTATCGTCCCGCCCTTCTTAAAAACTTACATGGGCAAAAACCTCACGTTAACAAACTTTGAAGATAAAACGGTATTTAAAATTCAAATATTTAATGAAAAATTAATTAACATGATTAAATAATATTTTTATTTATTTCTATATTATAGGGGTGTTTATTGATTCAGTTTATGGTTTAAATGGTTTATTCATTTCGGATTAAACGGTTTTCAATTTTTTTAACACAATTGAAAACCAAACCGAATTGTATTTGGAATCAGGTCATTCTAACCAAATTAAATTTGGTTTGCTATCAGTTAAAACCAAACAAAGCAAATTCAATTGAATAAATAAATTAAAACAAATAAAACGGTTGAAAACCGAAAAAACCGAATTTAAACTTATATATTATTAATAAAACTAATATATTTATGTCTAAATTCTTTTTGTTTGGATAACCGAATAAGATAAAAAAAAATGAATTAAAAAAAATATAGATCCGAAAACCGAATTACAAATTCGATCCTGCTTTTTCTGTTACAGATACGGTTCTATTTTTAATTCTAAACCGTTATTTATATTTTTGTTTAAACACTCGTGATAAATTATATAGGTCAATTGATATTCATAGAGTTATTTAGCGGTTTAAAGAAGCCGATCTCTACTCATTTAAAGTTTTACTTTTAAAGTTGAAACTCTACTCACTAAAAAAATTTTAAATTTGAGTTTGGCTTGACTAGTTTACTAATTAATTATTTAATTATTTTGTTTTTATTATTTTATATTATATATATATATATAACTATACTTTTCGTATATAACTAAATATGCATGATTTTATTATATGTCTCAACTCAAATGTGTTACTTTATGCATCATTTGTATAATTAACTTAGGCTGTGTAGTAGGGCGTGAATACCCGCATGACGTGGTGTCACGTCCCTTCCACTAGATGTGTGCAAATTGGGTTTTTTGGAACCGGTTCTTGTCAACAAAGTCAATAAATAGTTCCAGTTCCGACCGGTTTTTGGTCGGCCACATTAGGGTTTTGGCTGAGTAAAGGTGGAACAAGTTCTGGTTTTCCCTATATCGGTTCCGATTCTGATTTCTCTGAAAAACCCGAACCACTTGCACCCACCGATTCCGGTTTCGGTTCCGTTTTTGGTTTCGTTTTTTTCCCACCTCTATCTCCATCAATACTGAGTCGGCGTGATACCGGCATGACAGGCTAGGCGTGAGCGTCGTCATAGGTGTGAGAGGAAGAGAAAGGGAAAACGAGGGGGGACGGAGTAAAGATGGCCGGGGTGATTGTTACATGTGTACGTGAAGAGAGGTGATGAGGATAATTGTTATTCTGATGTTTATATGAGATGATAGTTAAAAATAGTCTTATATTTAAATCTATGTAAATAAAATTTGAAGACAAATTAAACCATTGAAGAATCACAGGATATGTATAACAATCTATTTTTGACATTCTGATTAGCAAATATATAAGTATGATCTGATTCTATCTTTTTTTGTCACAGGGTGACCGAGTCAGCTTGGATAAGCAATTGCTTCATCACAATTCAACAATTTCACGCATACAAAAGAACACAACATTCCTAAACGAATGCATTTATGTGATATATATTGGCACTAGCGATTACATTACTAACTACTTTGCCTTATTACCGACCAGAAAATATTATAACGTCTCGTACACTTATGGATTAGATGACTACGCGGATGTCCTTGCCCAACAATTCTCTCGACAACTAATGGTACACACCTTGTTACGTTTTTTTAAACAGTAACACCTAGAATATATACGATAGAATGAGTGACACATTGTTGCTTAAATCTTCATTTACTATCATTATAGTTTGATTTTCTTAATTTCACCCTTTTCTCATCATGATCTTTGCTTTCTGTTATCAAAAGATGTATACTTTTTTAGAAATTATTTATTTTGGTGTATGACAGGTTTTGTATAACTTGGGTGGTAGGAAGATTGTTTTGTACGGTCTGACTCAGTTAGGTTGCACCCCGTATGCAGTAAAAAATTTTGGCTATGAAGGGGTACCATGCTCACATATGGTCAATGATGCCATATATGTATTTAACAACAGACTTAAGACTCTTGTTGGTGAATTCAACAAAAATAAATCAGATGCAAGATTCATTTTTATCAACACAACAAGCATTTTACATGAACAAGAAGGTAACTTACAAGCTATTATGTCAGTTAGTGGTGCACAAACTGGGTTTTTTTGCCAAACCGGTTCGGGTTAGGAACCGGTCCGGTTTGGTCAATGAAGGTTCTAAACCGGTTTGGGGTGAAACCGGTTCGGTTTGGAAACCGGTTTGAGAGAAGGGGATGCCAAACAGGGACGTACCCACCCTTTGGGTAAGGGGGCAGCCGCCCTCCTTAAAATTTTTTTCCCATTGGTATATATATGTTAAAATTCTGACCGACCCCCTTAATATTTTGCAATCGCCCCCCTTAAATTTGTATAAGTGGACTTGTAATATGAATTTAAGTGATAGTTATACTTGTTTTTTTAAAAAAAAGAGTTACCTAAAAAGTCTCCATAGATATTGTTTTGGATAGATTTTAAAACATAAAAACAAGTAGAGATCAACTAGGTCTAATAATGTTAACTCATATCAAGATAAATACATAGATTGGGTAAACAGATATTGTATTTTATATAGAAGTGGGCAAAACTATAACATACAATGGGTTGAGATGGTAACACATTAACAAAATAACGGTAAAGGTGGATAACGTAAAAATTTAGTGAATATAATGATTCAAATAGATTAAGAATGATCAATAATAAATTTGATGAGAAAATAACTAAAAGTTATTCAATTAAACTATTTATTTAGTTACAGTTCTCTTTAAGTTGAAAAAAATTGATGTTTATTAAAATGACTCATTTAAACTCAAACTGATTTTGATTAAAACTCATCTTAACATGCACTCATCCTAAATGTATTGTATTTCTATTATGCTTTTATTTACAAAATTTAGTTTAATTGTCTTATTTTAACATGATCCGACCCGATTCGACCTACCTAGATTTGAACAAAAAATTAAAAAAAAATTATTAAGCTAGATCCTTAAATGACCATAAAAATTTTTCGCCCCCCATAAAAAAGTTTTCTGGGTCCGCCACTGATGCCAAATATTTAGGAACCGGTTTAAAAGGGTTGAAACCAGTTTGGAGGGCTTTGAAACCGGTTTTAAAGCCAAAATCTCGAATCTATGCCAAACTGGTGATTCGGACCGGTTTGGGAACCTGTTTGAGATCCACTAAATACCGGTTTGTAAACCCAAACCGAATTTTTTGTTCACCTCTAAGAGTTTGTGTTATTTAAAAACTAGTTTCATTGCATGGTGCCATGGTTGAACTAATGGGTTTACGCTAAAGAGCCCAAAATCAATTGGTTTGGACTTTGAAAGGAGGTAACCCTAGACTGTCCAATATGAAAGTTATGATTTCAAGTTTCTTTTTGTATAATATTTTCAAGTGAGTTATATGTTTTATCATACCGGACCTTAAAGTGATGGGTTTCCTCTGAAATAATAGGCGAGACAGGTCAACCAGTGCTTTCTATGTTTGCAGGGAGCGGTGACCTTTCGTCATTAAGTTTACGGGGTGTCTGGACTTAAAAGTATTAATTGCTCGTTCAAAAAAAAGCAAAAGAAATTTTATATGTAACCTCTATATATTTCCCACAGCTGATAACGCCGTATATCTATTGATAATGACCATAACCCATTTTTCTTAAATCTTAATTCACCAAGCCCAAAAATCTTAACTGTTTGTATAAAAGTCCCAATCCATTGAAAATATTTGGTTTAATTGTTGAACCCAATTTTTAAATTTAAAACTCTAACCATTATTAAAAAAAAGAAAAAACTAGCCTAGTGAGAGTCTATTCTTAAAGTGGGAAAAGGAATTGGGCTCACACCCCTCAAACTGAATTTTTTTTCCATCACAATGGTATTCCATTAACAAAGGTGAAAGATTACAATAAACTGACAGGTAAACGGACAACTAGTTGCGGCGCAACCATTTTGAATTGCAAACTAAATTCTACTATATTATTTATACAAACTAAATTTGTGTTTGTGCTTATGCTGTAGCTACCGCTGTAGATACGCAATTGGGAGCTCAACCTTGCTGTCCAGTAAACGGAGAATGGGCATGCAGTCTAAACTCGGTTCCTTGTCATGTTCGATCATCATCTGCTTACTTCGATTTTCTCCACCCCACAGAACCTACCAACATTGCAATAGCAGAAAGATCGTATAAAGCTCGTTTACCCACGGATGTTTACCCATATGATATACATCATTTGGTTCAAGTTAAAAAGACTACCTAATAAAAAGATTGTTAACTTGTTGTTTAGAAGTATGAGCATATATAACAAATTGATAATATAAGCATATATTGCATGTTGTTTATTTTCAAAACTCTAGAATTAAAGTAGTTGGGATATATTGCTTCACAATGGATAAATCAATCTCAATGCATTATATTTTTTAATAATATGTAAGTGTAACTAAAAGTGTATGTATCGAAAGTTTTTACTTGTATGATAGATAAGGTATTCAAATCCTCTAAAAACAAGTTTTTATTTAAAAATTTAAAAAACTTAAAAAATATATATATTTTTTGTATATATTTTTATTGTATTTTTGATACTGTATTTTTAAATACAATACAAAAAAAATATAAATTATAGTAACAAAACACAAGTAAAAATAAATCTGGTACAAAAAATAAGCGTTTTTAGATTTTTAGAAAAAAGAAATATTTTTATTTGACTCTATCATGTAAATTAGTGGGGCACCAAGTCCCATGTTAGCTAACATGGTTTAGATCGTAATGAACCCATATGGTTTGTCACATATTTCATAACCCAAAACGCTTGGACAAAACAGTAAATTACAACAAATAGTAAACAATAATTGTTACTTATAGGTTTGATTGTTTTAAAAGTGTAGATTTTTTTTCATGGTGTTGCTTCTCTGCTTTTACATATTAGTCTCAAAATCAAACACAGAATTTTAAATCTCAACAAAAATGACTCTTTCTTTCATGTATTAAAACTATCATGGCTCATACAAATAAGTAAATAACAAAACCCTAGACCTATATTTATACTAAAGTGAAATAATTTACTTAAAAGAAGTTCTAAACAAAAGTCCGTATCTTAAAAATATACCAAATGCTATCATATTTTTGTTTGTTTCATTTTTTATAAACAAAAAGTGAATAAGCATGAAGTTTTTCAACACTTTAGTAAAATATGACCACAGTTTTAAAATTTTGCAAGTATTTAAACCATTGTAAAACTCTCTGAATACTCCAGAGTACACAGACAGTACTCCCCGAGTACTTCCAGCGTAAGACAAGTATCGCCGAGTAATTTCCAAGTACTCGTCGACTAAGCTGAATGCTCAAAATTTTTCAATCGAGCAACCTAGCAGAGAATAGCAACTTTTGGAACCATGATCTAAACGACCATAATAATGATATTACAACTAAAGACTATGATTATTAGAAAATAGAAGTTGTTCGTTAAGATTTCAAAATAAACACCAATAGATTAGTTTTCACCAAATTTTCTATCATTTTACCTAACTCTTTTCTCAACCTCTCATTGCTTCTTTAAAGTAGCTTGCAACATCACCCATGTCTTTATACGAAGTCACCATGGATTGTGATTTTACAAAATTAGTCACGATCTTATGCCTAATAATACCACTATTTCACTTTGGAAAATTTGAGGACACGACTAAACCACAAGTCCCATGCTATTTTATATTTGGAGACTCACTTGTTGATAGTGGTAACAACAATAATCTTGAGAGCAAGTGGAAAGTTAATTATCCACCTTATGGGGTCGATTTTAAGGAAGGTTACACAGGCAGGTTCACTAATGGCCGAACCTCTGCAGACATCATTGGTATGCTTCTCTTACATATATGTATATATAGCTTTTACACAATTTCACTTATAAAGACACAACTATTAGTAAAATACAAAAAACATAGCTATTGTAATTTAGTTTTAAATAACACTTTTTAAAAAAGATAACAAAAGACTTCATTTTTTTTAGAGGTAAATCTGTCTTAATTGCACCTTCTCTTAAATTAATCAAAACTAAACTACCCTTTTTCCAGATTTAAAACCGTGATTTCTCAGCAAAGCCCAACTAAGTTGTCTAGTCCTACGTTAACTACTATTATTTACTGTGTTAATATCCCGTGTATTACACGGATTGCATAAAAAAATATTATATAGTAATAAATAAAAAATTAGTATATAAAAAACGATTTTTGAATATGATTGAATTTAAGTTATCTTTTAACATTTCATTTTTAAAATTGTATTAAAAACTATTTTTTATACACAAATTTTGTTGTTTAAACTTCAAGGTTTCTTTTAGGAAAAAATGTTTTATATAATTTTTATTTTTAGAATCTATTTTTTAATATAAAGACTTGATTTAAAATTTTTTAAAAAATTATTATTAATATAAAAATGTATAACTAAAATCATTAGTCATTGTATTTAATTTAATTATTTAATATGAAAGAGACTATATAAGCATTAAATATGAGAGAGATTGAATAACATTGTTAGAATGTGACACATGTCAAAAGTTGTTTTAAAATTTTGACAAGTGTAATTAGATGGTCTAAGAATTTGACAAGTGTCATTTTCGTTACTTATTTATTATAGATAGAAGATAATAATTAATTATAAAAAAGTGGTAACATGTCAGCGTGTGTTGTGGTGCACTAAACTGCGAACAAAATTAACATCTTTGAAAGTTTAAAAAATTTTAAAACCGTAAGCGATAAGGTTACTGCTTCCCATTTTAAAAATGATATATTTGTAAAAATTGAATTAACAAAAGACAAAACATAATTTGGCGTGTGTGTTGGTGACACTGATGTACGTTAAATAAGCAAAGAGAAATGTATGAAGTTACGTTTACTCACAATTGAAAATCAAAACATTAATAAAAATATGATGTGACGATGCATACATATATTATGAAAAACTTAGTGTTGTTATAAAAATAAGCATTAAGAAAGTCAAAAGTCTATTTAGAAAAAGAAAAAACAAATCTGTTTTAAATAACATTTGTTTTTAATTTAATGCTAATCAACTCAATTTTATCAAACCAACCAACTTAATTTTAAATGAATTTTTACAAAAATATAGACAAATTAAGGACCTTACTACAGGTATATTCGACATGTATGAAACATATAGGGGCGTTTGGTTTGGAGAATTCGTTTGAACTGGAATTAGTTAGACAATGAAATGAAATTTGAATTAGAATTTAAAACACACTTTTACAAATCCAAAAATTTGTTTTGTTGGTACATTTAGACTATGTGTAATGATACTGAGTTGGACGTGAGAGAAGCTGGTCACGTCTCCTTGGCGCCCTCCCCCACTACATAGGGGTGTGAAGAGGCAATGCGTGAGAGAGGTCACGGCGTGAAGAGGAAGAAGAAAGGGAAAAAAAATAGGGGGTGATGACGTGGAGTGATGAGTAGATGATGATAACACATGCGTTGATGATGTGGAGTGATGAGGGGGTGATGATGTTAGTTGTTTACGTGAAGCCTATGTGACTCCTACGTGGAGTGATGGGATAGTGACCACTACACATAACCTTATATCGCCAACAAACAATCAAGAAACACGAAACTAAATAATAAAAAATCCAATAATAATAACCAAGCCTAGCTGTGTTATATGTACCGTAGAACGACCCAACATGCAACATTGCACAGAAATAATAATAATAAAAATAAAAAGTAAAAAGCTTGTAGCACGCACCCCAAATCAAATGCTAATTCCATTACATGTTTACCAAAATCCCATACAAATTATTAATCGACGCACACAGATTTCATTAGCAAACTCAGAGAGATACAACCAGCCAAGCTTCCTCAAACACGTACAAGTGAGACTAATTTCGGTTATAGATACTTTGGGTCTTAAATGTCCCGTTTGGGGTACGCGCATATAATGCAAAAGTAAAATTTAACTCATTTAAACGTTATTTTACTTAATTTTTTTGTGTGGAAATAACGTTAAAGCGCTGATTGGACGATTAATCAAGCATTATGAACCGAGAGGCTGTTAACATCTTACTCTTCTCAGACTCTATCAGAGACTTTGTTAATGTTAAGATATACTGAATACGATGATGATTATATAAAGTTGTGGCCATATAAAGTTGTATAAAAGTACATGGTTTAAATAAAAAAAAATCAATTTTAATATATTATAATGTTAATCACATATTTATTTTAAGATTACAATATAACAAATTGAAAGCTTAGATAAAGTTTAAGATTTTTTTAGATCGACTTTTTAAATGATGCAACCCATATAACTTACACATGCTTTAAATACTAAATAGTGATTAATTTGTTCAAACACATCAAATAAGATATTATTGTATATGATTTCAGGTGAATTTCTTGGTTTTGATGAGTACATTCCACCGTATGATACTGCAGACTCCGAGCAGTTCAGAAAAGGCGTAAACTATGCTAGTGGTGGTGCTGGTATTCGTGATGAAAGTGGACATCACAATGTAATAAGCTATTTATATAACTTTACATTATTGTTCGTTATATATTTTACCCTTCTTTTTTAGTTTTTTCTATTTTAATTTGTTCCCAGCTAGATAGTTTCTTGTCTTTCAGCTTTTTTCTCTGTTTTTCTTTTATCATTCAGCCACTCAAATAAAATAAAACTAACAAAAACGTAATTATGGCATCGATGTACTACTACTTACAGGTAAGGACGGAGCTTATAAGAAGCCCGGTGTTTTTCGCTTAAAATAGTCGATGTAATAATATTTTATCAAAAAAAATCTATAGGTATTGAATTTAGTCTTCTATGTTTTTTGTTAAAAATCCTTGGGTCCCTTGGTTTAAAAAATACTAAATTTCAATAGTTTTTAACAATACTTTTAATAGTTTAAACTTATTTATAAAATTCAAGTTCTTTTGGACAGTTTATTTCTAATTATTTTGGTAGTTTTAAATGGAACATTCTTTGGGGAGGCATTTTTTTGGGCGGTTTTAAGTGATATTTTTTAAGCGGTTATTGTAATGTTTTGGGTTGGTTTTAAATGGGTTTTTTTTTATAGTTGGTTATTATAATTTTTTGGGGTAATTTATGTATTTTTCTTGTATGATTTTTTTTCATCTTTTTTGGGCAGTTATTATAATTTATGAATTTGTTTTTTAGGTAGTTTTGTGTATTTAAAACCGCTTCAAAAAAATAAAAATTTCATCCTAAAACTCAATTAAAACAATGTAATTCTTACTCACCCTTTCATATTAAAACAATTTATGACTTTTGTTATAACGTATTTAGTTTTTTGAGTGCAACCAAAATTAAAATATTTACAGTTTTTAAATAATAATTTACCCGACCCGAATATATAATATGAAACATAGTGATAGGAAGAAAAGAAATTGGATCCGTGACTTTCGACCCCTGAAAGTTTTCTTTTAAGCTTCGTCAATCCATACAGGTAACTTAATGTTTACACCAGTTAATACGACATTGATTATTTAGTTTTGTGGGGGAGGGGAGAGGAGGGCCATAATACGTCTAGAGGTTTTTCCTTAATGTTTTTTTTATTATTTTTTTTACTTTTATTACTTTTATTATTATTATTATTATTATTATTATTATTATTATTATTATTATTATTATTATTATTATTTTATATCTAATCGGCTAATACAACTGCTATTTAGTGAGAAGAAATAAAGAATTCTTTTTTAAACAAGCAATTAATGTAAAAAAATAAAATAAAATAAAATAAAACTTCATTAAAAGTCTAAAGCCAAATTTAAATCATAATTGTTGTTTAATATAACTCTTTAATTGATGGTGAATCAATTAAATTTATACTTCGTAAAATACATCAATAACGATTACTTCCTCTTGTTGAATTATAAAATATGTAACATATTATTTAGACCTTTTGATTATTGTTGTAGTTTTTTAATTTATTCCGTCACAGGGTGAGAGAGTTTGGTTGGATCGACAGTTGCGTCATCACAAATATGTAATTTCAAGCATTTCACGCGATACGGAAAACACAACATTCCTAAAAGAATGTATTTATTTGGTAAATATTGGTAGCAACGATTACAATAACAACTACTTAATGCCAGGAAAACATTACAACACTAGTGACATGTATTCAAAAGATCAATACGCAGAAGCCCTTAAGCGAAAATACTCTCGACAACTAAGGGTATGTGTTATTTCTCCTTCTCTCTTTTGATCTCAAATTTCTTAATTTTCTCATGTCATCAAAAGTAAGTTCATAAAATTTTTAACATAACACAAGCCTAATGTGTAGTTACAGGTTGGAGATGAATCTAAAAAGTTTTGCGTTAATTGTTAGATATTTTAGTGTAATTGGATTGAATTTATTGATCATTGTGAGTTTTAAAATTCATTAAACAAGGCAGGTGTGGGGTGCAGCTTGTTTAGGATTTTATGATTCTATGTGATTTCAAGGGGCAACGCCTCTTTGACAGGGGTCCAAGGGGCTATAACCCGTGGCATTAGTAACTTTGATATAAAATTCGTTTTATTAATATAGTGGTAATTATAGGAAATTCATTTAATTTATAAAACATATATATAAGGTATTTTATGTTGTAATATTTACAACACAAAATTGGAAAGAGCTTTAGGTTTTATACTCCAAACATGATAATCGTTATACATTTATATTTTTTTTGTTTTAAATTTGTAAATGTAAAGTGTTATAGCTAAAACTAATATAATTGGTCGTGTTTCTTTCAATCGTGAAAACTTTTGTTGTGTTTGGGCTCACATGTTAGCTTTAGAGCCCGTATCATGTTCGGGCCTACATCAAATTTTCAAGTTTGTCAGCAGCGTAGCTTAATAGGGGCAGGGGGACCGTCCCCCTTCTTTTTTCGTTCGTAGTATAAATTTTTCGACCGAAGTGTTATTTTTAGTTAAAAATCGCGGTTTCGCCCCACTCCCTTCAAAAAATTAACATGTATTCTAGGTTTCAAAAATTTTTGCCCCCTCTCACCTTGCTCAATCTCCGTCACTAAAGTTTGTGCATTACTTAACATGAGAACGTGTAAAGTTGTAAACACGACTCAATTAACATCCTTATTAAATTCGAAGATATAAAATTTAGTTTTCTTTTCCTATATATATTAACAATTATTTAGTTCAAAATATATATATTAACAATTATTTACATAAAAGTGAAATGATAGCTCTAATTATTTATTATTTTGGTGATGATAGTATTTGTATAAATTGGGAGGTAGGAAGATTGCGGTATTCGGTTTGACTCATTTAGGTTGCATCCCATATATGGTGAAAAAGTTTTCGACCCAAGGGAAACCATGCGTAGATTCGATCAATGACTTGATAGATGCTTTCAACAATAGGCTTAAACTTCTTGTTGCTAAACTTAATAAAAAAAAGCCGGATGCAAGATACACTTTCATCAACACTGCAGGCATTTTATTTCCACAGGGAGGTAATTAAATTATTTAATTAATTAATCATATATATCATATATGTGTGTGTATATATATAGGGGAGCGATCAATTGTTAAGCCTTCTTTATTTCGATAACCAAATAACTATATCTTATTACTTTAAGACCTACATTAAAGTAAATTTAAATATGTACATTTTGTATTCTTTTTTAATTAATGTAAATAATGTGGGTCCTATTTACATTAATAAAAAAAGAATATAAACATATACCATTACATTCACTTTAATGTTGGTCCCAAAGTAATAAGCTATGGTTATTCGGTTACCACAATAAGGAATGGTTAACAATTGAACCATTCCCTATATATATATATATATATATATATATATATATATAATATAGAGAAAGGTTTGTGAGAAAAATTCTTATTTTGGAGACAAACCAAGAAAATTCATACTAACCAATACATTTTTAAAATGTTTTTTTTTTATAATTTCTTATGATAAGATTAGAAATGTTATAATAAAAAAAATGATTTTGAAAAAAAAAATGTAGTTCATGAACTTACATATATGTAACTCAAAAAGTTTCATATGTAACTCAAAAAGTTTTATATGTAACTTATAAAGTTACATATATGTAATCAATATGTGTTAACATACAAGTTACATATATGTAATAACCTATATATGTAAAAGGAAATAAAAAAGAAAAAATGAATAAAAAAATTATTTGATAATGATTGTGATTAATTTTCTTAGTTTTCTCTAAAATAATAGTTGTCTCTAAAATCAATATATATATATATATAGGGGAAGGTTCCCCTAAAAAGTCAATTTTGCCTAAGAAGGCTAAGAAGGATTTTTAAAAATTTGAAAACCGACTCAAACAAACTCCGAACTAACTCATTTTTGCGTCATTGGAACCGTCTTGTCAAACCTTAAACCCGGAACATCAAAACCCAAACCATAAACCATAATACTAAAACCTAAACTTTAAACTCAAACAATAAAGCCTAAAGATAAAACCTAAAAGTTAAAAATCAAGTCCTAAAACCTAAACTTTATAGATAAACGTTAAATCTAAAACTTAAAAGCCAATATTATAGAGTTCGACGATACGGTTCCAATGCCATCAAAATGAGCTCAATCGGAGTTCGTTTGGGTCGGTTTTGAATGATTTGAAAATCCTTTTTAGCCTTCTTAGGCAAAATAGATTTTTTATTTGATCCTACCCCTATATATATATATATATATATATATATATATATACACATACTTATAATGCTTTTAGTTTTTATATATTTTCATTGCTTAATTGACATGTATTTATAATTCGGTAATTAGGTTGTATATATTAAAGAAAGGATACATTAATTTTTCATATTTTAAATTATTATGTTAAAGATATATATGAAATTTTATAAATTTATGATAAAAAATATATATTGTTTGAGTTTTTCAGAAGTGTCACTGCGAACACCGACTTGTTGTCATCTAACCGGAGAGTGGGCATGCACAAAGGACTCGGTTCCATGCCCAATGCGGTCATTATATACTTTCTTCGACGCAATGCATCCTACCGAACTTTCAAATATGGCAATAGCAACAAGATCCTACAAGGCGCTTTTACCCACGGATGCTTATCCCTATGATATATATCATTTGGCTAAACTTTAATTAACTATTTAACATATATGTATGTATGAACCCAAATATAATTAATTAGCTATATTTAAATTAATAACTCAAATATATATATAATCTTACTTCTTTAATTATTTACATGTTAATTAATACGCAAAATTGAAAATTTATGTGTAAATATTCTAATATTTTTATGCTGATATAATAGGAAATTCAAAGGCAGGAATGTTAATAGTATGTTTTTTTTCCTATTCAATTTGATTGATTGGGATTTACAAGTACTTGTAGACGATGACGTTCCAGATTTTGTTGGAAGCAGTTTATATATACTCCTCGTTTTTTAGAAAATTACTAAGATAACAAATTCTAATTAATGAATTTATAAATTCTTTATATACTTTTTATTATAAGGCTAGAAATGTTAAAATAAAAAAAATTATGAAGATATGTAAATCACGAAGTTATGTATATATAACTTAAAAACTTATGAAATAAAACAAAACATAGAATATCACTAAGTAAAGGGTAATTACAAGCTTTATCCACGTCTGAAACAACATTCTTTAATGTTATTATGATAATACTATATTAAATTGTATTTCATACTAAAATATTATTGGTTTAATTAAATAATGTACAACTTTGTAGAGAAAAATCCATTTATTATTATATAAAACATATAATAAATAAAATCAGTAACATGGAAATAACGTCGGAAATCGCCACGTAAACCGCTAGAAACTATCAAAATCGACGTAACTCATAACAGCTCAAAACCGTTGTAACCATCAGATTCAACACGTAACCACTATGAGAAACCCTCATGTAAACGCTGTAAACATTGGAAGCCGCCATAGACGTCGAAAACTATTTTAATTGTCTCAAACCAATATAACAGTCATTGTAACATCACTGTATTTCCGGTCGTCCGTACATCTGTACGATTGTACTGTTACGACCTGATATAATATTAACTATATAATGAATTCTTGGATGCATGATTTGATGATTATCACTGTTATTGGTATACATATTGAGAATATATTATTATACGCGTAAACCATGAGAAGTTTAGTTGTAACTCAACTAAACAGAACCAGAGAGTTTATCGCAGATGAATACACGGATCATGGACTTTGGTTTGGAATGAAAGGAATTAGGAGTTTGTTATGATTGGGTTGCTAAACATAGTCAAGGACACATGGTCATGGTTTATCGAAATAGCGGTGGGACGGTATAGGGGAGGTTGCGATCTACCTCTGCATATGCCCTATACATATGCATATTTCGGTCTATCATGGATGTGTCAATGACTTGGTTTGATGGGTTTTTGGATTGGGAATCATGATATTAAAGTTAATAAAATAATGGGAGTTTTAATAAAAACAATTACGCGATGGTGAGGTTACGAACATAAATTAAACGCAAATATTAATTCAGAAATATTAACTTAATTACTGTATTCGCGTGGGTGACGATTCACACGAATATAATTATTAAGAATAATATTCTGAAACGATATTCCATTAATAGTAAATCGAATCGAAATACGATACAAGCGTTGAATTCGCAAAGGTGACGATTTTTACGGATACGTACGCGAGTAACGTGTTTCGACGAGATAACAAATAATATCAAACGATATTAAACTAAATAATGGAAACCAATAATGTTTATTAGGAATCACGGCCTTTAATGAAAACGAACGAATTAATCTATTTAAATAATTAATTTAATGCAAGTAAACGGAAATGTTTTATTCAAACGATATTGTTTAAAATTATTTTAGTTAAAACGAAACATATTTATTTAAATGATTAATGTTTCAGATATAATCACGAACAAACCGCTCATTTATTTATTATATCGCGATAAAAACGAGTCCGAACCACTGGGGATTGTACAAGTAATTAAAGAAGAAGATTTCTTCTTCTCTTTCATTTTCACACAAGCTTCTCTCTCTCTTACATTCAATTTTCTCCACCCACCAACTACCCAACTTCTCTCTAGCTTTTCTTCTTCAATTCTTGACGGATTCAAGAGATCTTGGTGTCTACGCGTTCGTGTGACCGAGGGGAACAAGACTATACGAAGAAACCCTGCTTTTGACCGATATTTCTAGGTAGATATGGAACCTTACTTTCGGTGTTGTTGTTGGGTCACGAATCTTAAATTTGTTATGGATATAACCGATTAAACCACTTGTAAAACCCTAAAATAGGTAGATAGTAACATTTAGAAGCCATAGATAGTCGTGAATCCGCAGGTACTCGATGATGATGATAAACACGTTCAGCTCGTGAGGTGCACAAGTTGGCGAACCTGTGTGTTCCAGCCGACCCTTTAAGGTGGCGAACCTGCATGGGGTGTGCGAACCCATAAGGACCGAACCCTACATTCTGGCCGAACCCATACCAGGCAAGCGAACCCATCGACCTATGCGAACCTGATGTTCTGCGAACTCTAGCCGAACCTTTTGGTTCCACGAACCCACGATTGATGAACCACTTTGCATTGCAACGAACCTAAAGGCTCATGGGGGGCCTGCATGCAGCGAACCCTATGGTTGGAGATTAAATATGGGCCGAACCTTTTCCCTCTTTTTAGCCAAACCATGAGCCGAACCCAAGGGGGGATTAGAATAGGTTCGCTGCTTTTGACTAGACAAAAAATCAAGTGTGGAATTAGGGTTAAAGAGGGAACAAAGACATAGAGAAAATCATGGAATATATGCATGCATGCATGAGAAATGCTACCTATCACCTTTTCTAAATAATATGATTTTAAATTAAGAATTTATATTGATTGATCCTTCGATGGGAATAGTCTCAATACAATTTTATTAAAACTTAAGTGAATTTTATAAACCAAATAATGATGGTGGGAAGTTTATTTAGTCATGCATGTATGTATGATGTGTGTGTGAATGATAATATCATTTTCTTTTAGCATATCTATCTATGAGAGATATACATATGAATTCACAAGTAATTATCAACCATAGTCAAGTGAAAATTAACAAGTTTAAATTATAAATAAATGGTGATTAATTATAAAGTATTAGTGGGCTCATTTTAACTTAGACAAAACAAATTAAGTTAACGACACAATGCTTAATTAGAAGCAAACAAGTATGGATATTAAATTGTGATAAAACACATAAACTTATGAACACAAACATATGTTAAATACAAGTTATTGAGTTGTTTTGATTCCTCTTACGCGAGCGCGCATTGTACAAGAACATTGATTTGATTCTAAGGAATTCAGGTGAGTTCTCCTAACCTCCCTTTTAAACTATTTTGTTTTTAAACTCGGAGGTGAAACATGTATACCAATTTATATATTGACTTGATAACACAGGGATGACACTTTTTTAATTGTATGAGATTCATAGTTATGAATCGTCATATTCCATGAGTTGTTACTATTGTGTCACACCCTGGTCGTTGCGGAAGCGTACGGTGTGACTTCAAGGTTTCACAGTCATGATTTACAACAAAAAAAAAACATACATGTTTCTATATTACAGTGCAACAACACCACGACATTAGCCACAAGCCTAATGTAACAACTGTTTTATCAGAGTTCCACAACTATATATGTATTACTATTACACATATGTATACTACGCGTTATATCACACTGTTGAGTCTATCACTAATAGACTCTACTATACGATTCCCAAGCTTGAACTCCCAGCTCCACCCCCTGTATCACTATATCCCCTGTATCATTTGGCATCTGAGAAAACATGGTTTTAAACAATCAGCATATCGCTGGTGAGTTCACAAGTTTATCTGTTTAAGGAAACTATCAAAATGTATACAATGTATCTAAATCAGTCAAATGTTTGCATAAAATAGTTCAATAATTTTAGTGTTCCAAACTGGGTGTAAAACATTGGTTTCCAGTGCTAACATTGTCCTTTCCAACAATGTCGTGTCCTATCTCAGACCAACGTCCAATTATAACTCCAGGGCTCCCATAACCGAGCTGACGTGTTCATGCCCCTTGTTCCAATGTCCTTGTCGCAAGACATTGTGTGTTTTCCCATTATCGAGCGCCCGCTCGACATCCAGTCGTGGTTTTAGCTACGAACCACGGGCGAGGATTGTCAATCACAAATAGATCTATTCTCAATAATCACGCCCCCTCACGGTTAACGGTTACAGAATAGGGGACTTAGCGACAAATGTTCAACCCGAGAAATAATGACATATTTGGTCGTGTTCCCCCACTGTCACGTGTTTCAACCAAATGCTTTACAACGCTTTCGTTTTCATGTCTCGTAAAATGTTTCAAAAGTGTTACAGTATATCACCTGATACAAACAGGTTTTTCGTGTTTCACAAAAATATAGCGAAAGCGTTTCGGAGTGGTATCATGTATCACACAATGCATCAAACGTGTTCAATGTTCCACCTGAACAAATCAGGTATCATGTTCCACAAAATGTATCAACACGTTTCAAAGTTTCACCTGATCAAATCAGGTACCATGTTTCACAAAAATGTATCAAAATGTTTTCAGAGTTCCACCTGATCTCAAATCAGGTTTCATGTTTCACAAAATGCATCAAAACTGTTTTCAAAACTCCACCTGATCAAATCAGGTACCATGTTTCATCAAGTGTTTCAAAAACTAACTCAAACTTCATAATAATCAGTATGTTTCAAACACGTTTTTATGTTTTCTCATTCCCCGAGTTCAAAGCCAAAATACATAAAAGGGGATTCGTGAACTCACCTGTGTTGATTCAAATCACTAACAAAGCACAACGTGAACCACTAGTTCTTGCGATCAAAACCTGTATGTCATTAAAGTTCTATAAGTTACTTGAGCCTAATCTGACTCTCAGAACTATCCTTAATTCAACCCTTCATCACATGTGTTAACTGAGAACCTGTAATGATCTAGGTACTCATTAAGAGTTTTATGACTTGTTGATGTAATCAGGACATTCCCAGATTAACCAAGTTAGTATTGTTGATTATATCACTAAAACAGTTTCTCAATGGATTCCAGGTTTAGAAACAGTTAATTCTTATGAGTGATCATTCCAGAGAATGATCAGAACCATCACAACCATTGTTATGATCAAATGGTTAAAACCATTATGATCTGTGATATGGTTTCATGATAACCGGACATTATAACGGCTCAAAATAGAGATTTCACCGTTAACCTGTCAAGTTCTTCCTTTATAACTATTTCTATCCATTATCTAGTCGATAATCAACAACAATAACCATATATTTACATTAAAATTCAAGATTCGATTAATCAAAACCAAACTAGAAGGTTAAAATAGATCATTACCTATTCTGACGGATTCCAACGGATGAAAAGGTGATCAGGACTTGTTTTAACGCTTCTGGATGCGATCTAAGCGTCAAGAGGCCTTCAAATATGAATTTTTGATGATTTGAAAGTGAATTTTCGTGGATTGATAGCTGGTTCGTCGAAATAGAGGATAGAATTGAAGATATGGATGAAAACTTGATTTTTATGCAAGTTGCCCGACCAGACAACCCCAGGCGCATCGCCTGACGACCCGCACCCGGCCTAGGCGTACCGCGCGGATGAAACCAACCTTCCAGAAACTTTTGAACCCCGCGCGCATCGCCTGGACTTGTCCCTCTAGCTGGGGCGTACCGCCTCAGAGCTTTTTCGTCCATTTTTCGACGGAAACTTCGTTTCGCGATTCCGGACAATCCGTAACTCCGTTTCGCGCACGGTTTTCGCCCACGTTCATCATTTTTCACATACTATCCCCTTGTAATAATTACAGTCATCAAATCCACGTGGATTTCTAGAACAACCAAATGTGATCTCGTCAGCGATGACGTCATTTACCAACTGCGATTGTCACAGTCTTCCCCCGTTATTGGAATTTCGTCCCGAAATTCAATTTATGCTTCCCCATACTAATTGTCATCAAACAGTTGGGGGTATTTGAGTTTCATCTGATCTTCGCGCTCCCAGGTAAATTCCGGTCCTCGCCTTGAGTTCCAACGAATTTTCACTATCGGAATGCGACTTTGTTTCAACTGTTTCACTTCCCGATCCATGATTTCCACCGATTCTTCTATGAAATGCAACTGATCATCTATTTGAATTTCTTCCAACGGTATCACAAGCGTTTCATCTGACAAACACTTCTTGAGATTCGATACATGAAATGTGTCGTGTACCCCACTAAGTTCCGGTGGTAATTTAAGTTTGTATGCAACGGGTCCCACCTTTGCAATGATTTCAAACGGCCCTATGTATCGAGGGTTCAATTTGCCACGCTTTCCGAATCTTACCACACCTTTCCAAGGTGAGACCTTCAACATGACCCGGTCTCCAACTTGGAAAGACAATGGTTTGCGTCTCACGTCAGCGTAGCTCTTCTGGCGATCTTGTGCGGCTCGCAGTCTGTCTCGAATTTTAAAGATTTTATCTGTCGTTTCCTGAATGATTTCTGGACCTGTGAGTTGACTTTCACCAACCTCGGTCCAACATATAGGGGATCGGCATTTACGACCGTACAACGCTTCAAATGGTGCTGCCTTAATGCTCGTGTGATAACTGTTGTTGTATGAGAATTCGATCAAAGGCAGATGTGTATCCCAACTGCTTCCAAAATCAATCACACATGCTCGAAGCATGTCTTCCAGAGTTTGGATAGTCCTTTCGCTCTGACCATCCGTTTGAGGATGATATGCTGTACTCATATCCAAACGAGTACCAAATGCCTCATGTAGGGTTTGCCATACTCGTGAGGTGAATTTGCTGTCTCGATCAGAGATGATGGAGGTTCGAATTCCATGTCGGGAAACTACTTCCTTGATGTAAAGCCTCGTGTGTTTGTCCATTTTATCAGTTTCTTTCATAGGCAAGAAATGCGCAGACTTTGTGAGACGATCGACTATTACCCATATAGTATCATTGCCACTAGAAGTTCTGGGTAGTTTCGTGACAAAATCCATTGTAATCTGATC
Organism: Mikania micrantha; assembly: GCA_009363875.1. Classification (NCBI taxonomy): domain Eukaryota; kingdom Viridiplantae; phylum Streptophyta; class Magnoliopsida; order Asterales; family Asteraceae; genus Mikania; species Mikania micrantha. The sequence goes on along the minus strand of CM018689.1, from coordinate 46,689,594 downwards.
CCACTTCCATTGTGGAATCTCTGGTTGTTGTAACAATCCTGATGGTTTCTGATACTCGGCCTTAACTCTAGCACATGTTAGACATTTGCTAACATAAAGTGCAATGTCAGCCTTCATGTTAGGCCACCAATATAGATCCTTGAGATCATGATACATTTTGTCGGAACCCGGATGTACAGAGTATCGAGACTTGTGAGCTTCATCCATCACTAAGCTCCTTATATTTCCAAAGTTTGGTACCCAAACTCTGTTTGCAAAGTAACAAGTTCCGTCAGTTTTGACCTCAAATTTCTTATTCAAGCACCGCAAGGATTCATTCTGCAAGTTTTCTTCCTTAAGAGCTTCAATTTGGGCATTTCGAATTTGAACAGTAAGGCTTGTTTGAATAATCATTCCCAAAGCTCGCACTCGTAATGTCTTGGTCCGCTCTTTTCTACTCAAAGCATCTGCGACAACATTTGCCTTGCCGGGATGATACCTAATGCTACAATCATAATCATTGAGTAGTTCAACCCAGCGACGTTGTCTCATATTCAAATCTTTCTGATCAAAGATATGCTGAAGACTTTTATGGTCAGTGTAAATAGTACACTTTGTACCATAAAGATAGTGTCTCCAGATTTTGAGTGCGAACACTACAGCTCCTAGTTCCAAATCATGCGTAGTGTAGTTCTTCTCGTGTGTTTTGAGCTGCCGGGATGCGTATGCAATAACTTTGTCTTTCTGCATCAGTACACAACCCAATCCTTGATGTGATGCATCACAGTATACAACGAAATCATCTGTTCCTTCAGGTAATGATAAAATAGGTGCACTGCACAGTTTTTGCTTTAATGATTGAAATGATGTTTCTTGTTGGTTGCTCCATTCAAATTTCTTATTCTTTTGCATCAATGCAGCCAATGGTAAAGCTATCTTAGAGAAACCTTCAATGAATCTTCTATAATGTCCTGCTAAACCGAGAAATTGACGTACTTCCGTCGGGGTCTTGGGTGCATTCCAATTCTTGATAGCTTCAATCTTGGCAGGATCAACATGTATTCCTTTTTGATTTATCACATGCCCAAGGAATTGTACTTCTCTCATCCAAAATTCGCATTTGGAAAATTTGGCATACAATTTTTCGTTCCTTAGTAACTTCAAAATAAGCCTTAAGCGTTGCTCATGATCTTCTTTGGTCTTGGAATAGATAAGTATATCGTCAATGAACACAATGACAAATTTATCCAAATACGGTCTACAAACCCTATTCATAAGGTCCATAAAAACTGCCGGGGCATTTGTCAATCCAAACGGCATAACCAAAAATTCATAATGGCCATACCGAGTTCTGAAAGCAGTGATTGGAACATCTTCTTCTTTGACCCTTAACTGGTGGTATCCTGAACGTAGATCAATCTTTGAATAAAAACTGGAACCTTGCAACTGATCGAATAAATCATCTATCCTTGGTAACGGATATCGATTTTTGATCGTAAGCTTGTTCAACTCTCGGTAATCGATGCACATTCTAAAGGTTCCATCCTTCTTCTTAACGAACAAAACGGGTGCTCCCCACGGTGAAAAGCTTGGTCTTATGAAACCTTTGTCCAATAACTCTTGTAATTGGTTGGATAGCTCCTGCATCTCTGATGGGGCTAATCTGTACGGCGATCGAGCGATTGGTGCTGCGCCAGGCACCAAGTCAATTCGAAATTCGACTTGCCTGTTAGGTGGTAATCCAGGCAGATCTTCTGGGAATACCTCTGGATACTCTCATACGATCGGTATATCTTCTAGTCGTTTATCTTTTGACTTCCTTTCCATGACGTGCGCTAATATAGCTTGACATCCCTTGCGTAGGTACTTATGGGCTTTCATACAGGTGATAATTTGTACCGCCTTTCCGCTCTTTTCACCCTGAATTAAGAGAGTCTCCCCACTTGGTAGTGGAATGCGGACTACCTTCTGATAACATATAATTTCTGCGTGGTTTTTGGACAACCAATCCATGCCAACAACCACATCGAAACTTCCCAGTTTCACCGATAAAAGGTCTATAGCAAAAACATAGTCCCCTAATTGTAACGTGCACCCTTGAATTATCTCACTAGTTTCTATCAGTTTTCCGTTGGCTAATTCTATTGTGTATCTATCGTGTAATGCAGTTGGATTAGCTCCAATTAATGTGCTAAATTCAGTTGACATAAAGCTCTTATCTGCCCCAGTATCAAATAGAACCGAAGCATAATGATTATTGACAAAGAACGTACCCGTCACCAGGTTTGGATCTCGTTTGGCGTCTCCAGCTGCAATTACAAAGGCCCTACCCCGAGCATTGTTACCACCTTGATTCGCTAGCTTTGGGCAATTCCTCCTGATATGACCTACTACTCCGCATTCAAAACAACTCCAATTATTCCTGCTACTATCTGTCACCGATGTAGATACAAAGGCTCGACAATTCCTCGCTGTATGTCCACGTCCTCCACATCTGTGACACCTGAAAGGCCTACATTCACCTTCATGATGGTACTCACACTTTTCACACTTGGGAAGTTTTCCCCCATAAGATTTCTTATCAGTTGTCATAGTGGTGTTGAATTTAACGTGAGTCGGTTTCTTTTGTGGTTGATTTGGTAGGTTGCCATTCCATTTTCGTTTAGTAACAATGTTTTGCTTTTCTTCAGGTATCTTCATCCCCAGAGTTTCACGACGAACTGCCTGATCAATCAGGCGATGAGCCAATCGAATTGCACTCTGAATGGTATCTGGCTTAGAAGAAGTCACCATATCTTCAATGTTTGGAGGAAGCCCTTTCAGATACTGCTCTATTCGCTTGTATTCAGGAGTGACCATCGTTGAACAGAGTTGTGCTAGCTCATGAAATCTAGTAGTATAACTGGCAATGTCATTTCCTTGCACTTTCAAATTATAAAATTCTTCTTCCATTTTCTGAATCTCACTTCGTGGACAATATTCATCCATCATCATTTGCTTCAGTGTTAACCAGGGAATCTGATAGGCCTCATCAATGCCTAAACCTTGAACATGATTGTTCCACCATGTAAGAGCTGCTCCGTTCAGAGTACAAGTGGAATACTTGACTCGGCATTCCTCAGAACAATTACTGACACGAAATACCGTTTCCATCTTTTTGCACCATCGAATCAGTGCGATAGCTCCATCGGTTCCATTAAAGCTAAGAGGCTGGCAATTCAGGAAATCCTTGTAAGAACATGCCTTTGGTGCAGATCCCATGGTTCCAGCAGACGCACTACCTCCTGCAGCACCATTTCCACCTACAGCTCCACTTCCACCTCCGGCATTGTTGCCAGTAGCACCAGATCCTCCCTCTCCTATGTGTTGTTGATTTCTGTAGGTGGCCATTGCATCAGCCACTCGTCTGTTTATAAGCTGATCCATCTCTGTTGATATAACAGGTTGCTCAATTTCAGGATTGCCATGTGGATTTTCCTGCGGATTTCCTTGTGGATTTCCCTGAGGATTTCCTTGTGGATTTCGCCTTGGTCTTCCTCTTGGCATGTTTCTGAACATGCAACAAATATGTTTCATGTTAGAGTCATATGGCTATAGATTAGGTCTTAGTCATACAACCTAATTCGCTATAAACCAATGGCTCTGATACCAATCTGTCACACCCTGGTCGTTGCGGAAGCGTACGGTGTGACTTCAAGGTTTCACAGTCATGATTTACAACAAAAAAAACATACATGTTTCTATATTACAGTGCAACAACACCACGACATTAGCCACAAGCCTAATGTAACAACTGTTTTATCAGAGTTCCACAACTATATATGTATTACTATTACACATATATATACTATGCGTTATATCACACTGTTGAGTCTATCACTAATAGACTCTACTATACGATTCCCAAGCTTGAACTCCCAGCTCCACCCCCTGTATCACTATATCCCCTGTATCATTTGGCATCTGAGAAAACATGGTTTTAAACAATCAGCATATCGCTGGTGAGTTCACAAGTTTATCTGTTTAAGGAAACTATCAAAATGTATACAATGTATCTAAATCAGTCAAATGTTTGCATAAAATAGTTCAATAATTTTAGTGTTCCAAACTGGGTGTAAAACATTGGTATCCAGTGCTAACATTGTCCTTTCCAACAATGTCGTGTCCTATCTCAGACCAACGTCCAATTATAACTCCAGGGCTCCCATAATCGAGCTGACATGTTCATGCCCCTTGTTCCAATGTCCTTGTCGCAAGACATTGTGTGTTTTCCCATTATCGAGCGCCCGCTCGACATCCAGTCGTGGTTTTAGCTACGAACCACGGGCGAGGATTGTCAATCACAAATAGATCTATTCTCAATAATCACGCCCCCTCACGGTTAACGGTTACAGAATAGGGGACTTAGCGACAAATGTTCAACCCGAGAAATAATGACATATTTGGTCGTGTTCCCCCACTGTCACGTGTTTCAACCAAATGCTTTACAACGCTTTCGTTTTCATGTCTCGTAAAATGTTTCAAAAGTGTTACAGTATATCACCTGATACAAACAGGTTTTTCGTGTTTCACAAAAATATAGCGAAAGCGTTTCGGAGTGGTATCATGTATCACACAATGCATCAAACGTGTTCAATGTTCCACCTGAACAAATCAGGTATCATGTTCCACAAAATGTATCAACACGTTTCAAAGTTTCACCTGATCAAATCAGGTACCATGTTTCACAAAAATGTATCAAAATGTTTTCAGAGTTCCACCTGATCTCAAATCAGGTTTCATGTTTCACAAAATGCATCAAAACTGTTTTCAAAACTCCACCTGATCAAATCAGGTACCATGTTTCATCAAGTGTTTCAAAAACTAACTCAAACTTCATAATAATCAGTATGTTTCAAACACGTTTTTATGTTTTCTCATTCCCCGAGTTCAAAGCCAAAATACATAAAAGGGGATTCGTGAACTCACCTGTGTTGATTCAAATCACTAACAAAGCACAACGTGAACCACTAGTTCTTGCGATCAAAACCTGTATGTCATTAAAGTTCTATAAGTTACTTGAGCCTAATCTGACTCTCAGAACTATCCTTAATTCAACCCTTCATCACATGTGTTAACTGAGAACCTGTAATGATCTAGGTACTCATTAAGAGTTTTATGACTTGTTGATGTAATCAGGACATTCCCAGATTAACCAAGTTAGTATTGTTGATTATATCACTAAAACAGTTTCTCAATGGATTCCAGGTTTAGAAACAGTTAATTCTTATGAGTGATCATTCCAGAGAATGATCAGAACCATCACAACCATTGTTATGATCAAATGGTTAAAACCATTATGATCTGTGATATGGTTTCATGATAACCGGACATTATAACGGCTCAAAATAGAGATTTCACCGTTAACCTGTCAAGTTCTTCCTTTATAACTATTTCTATCCATTATCTAGTCGATAATCAACAACAATAACCATATATTTACATTAAAATTCAAGATTCGATTAATCAAAACCAAACTAGAAGGTTAAAATAGATCATTACCTATTCTGACGGATTCCAACGGATGAAAAGGTGATCAGGACTTGTTTTAACGCTTCTGGATGCGATCTAAGCGTCAAGAGGCCTTCAAATATGAATTTTTGATGATTTGAAAGTGAATTTTCGTGGATTGATAGCTGGTTCGTCGAAATAGAGGATAGAATTGAAGATATGGATGAAAACTTGATTTTTATGCAAGTTGCCCGACCAGACAACCCCAGGCGCATCGCCTGACGACCCGCACCCGGCCTAGGCGTACCGCGCGGATGAAACCAACCTTCCAGAAACTTTTGAACCCCGCGCGCATCGCCTGGACTTGTCCCTCTAGCTGGGGCGTACCGCCTCAGAGCTTTTTCGTCCATTTTTCGACGGAAACTTCGTTTCGCGATTCCGGACAATCCGTAACTCCGTTTCGCGCACGGTTTTCGCCCACGTTCATCATTTTTCACATACTATCCCCTTGTAATAATTACAGTCATCAAATCCACGTGGATTTCTAGAACAACCAAATGTGATCTCGTCAGCGATGACGTCATTTACCAACTGCGATTGTCACAGTCTTCCCCCGTTATTGGAATTTCGTCCCGAAATTCAATTTATGCTTCCCCATACTAATTGTCATCAAACAGTTGGGGGTATTTGAGTTTCATCTGATCTTCGCACTCCCGGGTAAATTCCGGTCCTCGCCTTGAGTTCCAACGAATTTTCACTATCGGAATGCGACTTTGTTTCAACTGTTTCACTTCCCGATCCATGATTTCCACCGATTCTTCTATGAAATGCAACTGATCATCTATTTGAATTTCTTCCAACGGTATCACAAGCGTTTCATCTGACAAACACTTCTTGAGATTCGATACATGAAATGTGTCGTGTACCCCACTAAGTTCCGGTGGTAATTTAAGTTTGTATGCAACGGGTCCCACCTTTGCAATGATTTCAAACGGCCCTATGTATCGAGGGTTCAATTTGCCACGCTTTCCGAATCTTACCACACCTTTCCAAGGTGAGACCTTCAACATGACCCGGTCTCCAACTTGGAAAGACAATGGTTTGCGTCTCACGTCAGCGTAGCTCTTCTGGCGATCTTGTGCGGCTCGCAGTCTGTCTCGAATTTTAAAGATTTTATCTGTCGTTTCCTGAATGATTTCTGGACCTGTGAGTTGACTTTCACCAACCTCGGTCCAACATATAGGGGATCGGCATTTACGACCGTACAACGCTTCAAATGGTGCTGCCTTAATGCTCGTGTGATAACTGTTGTTGTATGAGAATTCGATCAAAGGCAGATGTGTATCCCAACTGCTTCCAAAATCAATCACACATGCTCGAAGCATGTCTTCCAGAGTTTGGATAGTCCTTTCGCTCTGACCATCCGTTTGAGGATGATATGCTGTACTCATATCCAAACGAGTACCAAATGCCTCATCTAGGGTTTGCCATACTCGTGAGGTGAATTTGCTGTCTCGATCAGAGATGATGGAGGTTCGAATTCCATGTCGGGAAACTACTTCCTTGATGTAAAGCCTCGTGTGTTTGTCCATTTTATCAGTTTCTTTCATAGGCAAGAAATGCGCAGACTTTGTGAGACGATCGACTATTACCCATATAGTATCATTGCCACTAGAAGTTCTGGGTAGTTTCGTGACAAAATCCATTGTAATCTGATCCCACTTCCATTGTGGAATCTCTGGTTGTTGTAACAATCCTGATGGTTTCTGATACTCGGCCTTAACTCTAGCACATGTTAGACATTTGCTAACATAAAGTGCAATGTCAGCCTTCATGTTAGGCCACCAATATAGATCCTTGAGATCATGATACATTTTGTCGGAACCCGGATGTACAGAGTATCGAGACTTGTGAGCTTCATCCATCACTAAGCTCCTTATATTTCCAAAGTTTGGTACCCAAACTCTGTTTGCAAAGTAACAAGTTCCGTCAGTTTTGACCTCAAATTTCTTATTCAAGCACCGCAAGGATTCATTCTTGTAACACCCAAAACATTTGCGTGATTACACGTAATATCAGAGTAGGTCCCAGCAAATTTTTCATTTTTCAAAAACCTTGTTTGACCTTCTTTATTTAACAACAGTAAACAAACATTCACATGTCACATATCTTACAGTACTTAACTACATAAGTACGTTTAAACCAAGATTTAGAAAGTGGCAACAAGGTTTGTTCGTTCGATTCGCGGTCCGCCTCGATCCCTACAGCCGTGTCCGTCAGGGTTGACCTACGACATCACACAATATTTCACATTAGTTCATAAGAACTAAGTAAGCAAACCCTGATGGTTTCTCAAACTCAAAATGTAAAAATACATTTTTCACAATCCATATTCAAATTGAGTCATTTCTATTTGAATTGACTCTCACAATAAAACAATATCATAATATCAATCATCAACTATTGCTTACAATAGTTTAACCAATGTTACACTATGGTGTTCACATTCCTGTGCTTTCACCATAGCTACGCGTCAGCCTCGCTGACGATCTACACATTACCATCATCAACTATTGCTCACCCACGTTTAAACAAAATTACGCTATGGTGTTCACGTTTATATGCTTCCACCATAGCCAATTGCCTGCACCTCTGGCTATCCACCATTGTGGAGTCATAAATAATTCAAGTCTTAAGATGTTCACCAACCGGTACTTCCATCTAAGACAATTGACAGCACCTCTGTCTATCCACCATTGTGGAGTCATATATAATTCAAGTCTTAAGATGTTCACCCACCGGTACCTCCATCTAAGACAAGTGCCAGCACCTCTGGCTATCCACCATTGTGGAGTCATAAATATTTCAATCAAATTACTATGATGTTCACCTACCGGTACTTCCATCATAGAATCCCACACTTTTATTCTTCACAGTTCCTCCATCACCATTACCATTTTTAACATACGAATTATTTCACAACCAATTCAATGTTTATTATGTGACGTCATAGTTGTGGGATTACTTACCTTAATCAGATAAAGGATTAGCAACTGCAGGCTCCTTTCCTGCTCTATGACTAGTGGTTTGACTTTCACTAGCACCACCTAGTTGCAAAATACATATATACAACTAGTTTCAACACGTATAGCACATACAATCAATTTCAACACACTTGACTGATTTGACTTCCTCAAAGTCAATTCATCACATAACTGACTCTATCTTACTACGTTTAGCAAGTTTTAGTCAATTATCACAATTAATCATATTTCATGCCTCCCCAGGCAATTTATCAAATAATTGATGTTCATTATATTAGTTACGATCTTTAATCATTTTTATTATTCAATTTTTATTTTTAGATCATAACTATTAATAATAGTAACATCAATTCATCAAAATCATCGTTTAATCTATGGATTATAATCCATAATTTATTTAAAATCATATTCAACCCATCCTGCTAGTTATCACATTATGATATGGGTTTCATAACAACCGGACATTATCCCGGCTTCAAAACGAAGATTTTACCATCAAAACAACAAGTTCTTCGTTTCTAACAACCCCTAGTCATCAACTAGGCAATAATCAACAACCCTAACTATATCCCTACGTTCAAACTCAAGATTTAATCAATATAAATCAAACCAGAAGGTTTAAAATGAACCATTACCTCTTCTGGCGAATTCCAACGGATAAAAAGATGTTCAGAACTTGTTTTAACGCTTCTGGATGCGATCTAAACGTCGTGAGGCCTTTAAAATGAAGATCTGATGGTTTAGAACAAGATTTTTCGTGGGTGAGGGTGGCTGGCGTCGAGAGGAAGCAAGGAATGAAGATGAGAATGAAAATCTTGATTTTTATGCAAGTTGGCCGACCAAAGCACCCCAGGCGTATCGCCTGGCGACCCGCAGCCACTCCAGGCGTACCGCGCGGCCCGTCCCCACCTTCCAGAAGCTTTCTACACCCGCGCGCATCGCCTAGCAAAATCACGCGACCTGGGGCGTACCGCCCCAGGGCAAATTCACCCGTTTTTCGACGGAAACTTCGTTTCGCGATTCCGGACAATCCGTAACTCCGTTTCGCGCACGGTTTTCGCCCACGTTCACCATTTTTTACTTACTATCAACTTGTAATATTTGCAATCATCAAATCAACATAGATTTCTAGCACGATCACATGTGCCCTTGCCATCGATAACTTAATTATCACTTATCCTCACAGTACGACAATCACCATCGTTAAATTAATGATTATCTACAATACATTCTTTTATTAAAAACCGGCTGTTACAAATCTCCCCTCCTTACAAAGGTTTCGTCCCCGAAACCGATTAAACCTCAAAAAGAAAAGGATAATACTTTCTCATTTCATTTTCTGACTCCCAAGTAGCCTCAGAACCTTTTCTATTTTTCCACTGAACCTTCACCTGGCTCAATGATTTATTTCTAAGTTGCTTGACTTTTCGGTCAAGTATTGCCACTGGCTTTTCCACATAATTTAATTTGTCATCAATTTCTATATCTTCCAATGGTACGTATGCAGATTCATCTGCTAGACATTTTCGTAAGTAAGAAACGTGGAACGTATTATGAATTCCACTTAACTCCTCAGGTAGCTCTAGGCGATAAGCAACTTCACCAACACGAGCTATGATTTTAAATGGTCCAATAAAGCGTGGACTTAGTTTTCCCCTCTTACGAAAACGTATGACACCCTTCCACGGTGAGACTTTTAACAGCACAAAATCTCCCACCTGGAATTCAATTGGTCTTCTACGCTTATCAGCGTATGATTTCTGACGATCTTGAGCCGCCTTTAAATGGGCACGGATTTGATCTATCCGTTCATTGGTAGCTGTAACTACCTTTTTGTGCGCGAGTTCACGCTGCCCAACTTCTCCCCAACAAACAGGAGTTCGACATTTCCTCCCATAAAGCATCTCATAAGGAGGCATTCCAATGCTGGAATGATAACTGTTATTATACGAGAACTCCGCCAAAGGTAAGTAATCATCCCAACTACCGCCGAAGTCAATAATGCACGCTCGTAACATATCCTCCAGGGTCTGAATGGTTCTTTCACTCTGTCCATCAGTCTGGGGATGATACGCAGTGCTTAACAACAATTTTGTTCCTAATTCCTCCTGAAAATTTCTCCAAAATCGAGAAGTAAATCTAGTATCCCGATCAGAGACAATGGTTACAGGCACACCATGACGAGACACCACCTCTCGTACATATATTTCAGTCATTTTATCAGAGGAGTAGGTTTCACGAATGGGCAAGAAATGAGCACTCTTTGTCAACCTATCCACAATGACCCAAATTGTATCAAACCCCTTCCTTGTCTTAGGAAGCTTAGTAATCAGGTCCATTGTGATATGCTCCCATTTCCACATAGGAATTTCTAATGGTTGTAATTTACCATAAGGTTTCTGGTGCTCTGCCTTTACTTGCATACAAGTCAGACACTTCGCCACATGTTTAACAACATCTCGTTTCATACCTGGCCACCAATAGTTTACCCGAAGATCACGATACATTTTGGTAGCACCAGGATGAATTGAGTACTTTGACTTGTGTGCTTCTTCTAACAATACAGATTTAAGTGGACAAGTGGGAGGTATCCACACCCGACCCCACCTAGTCTTCAAACCACGACTATCTTCGTCAAGATTTTGAGCTTGCCCTTTTATCCTGTCACGTTTCCAATTTTCTTCCTTTAAAGCCTCAATCTGAGCTTCCTTGATCTGCTCAATTAGCCCTGAAGTAATCACAAGCTGCATAGCTTTCACTTTGATTGGTTCACACTCTTCTTTTCTACTCAAGGCATCTGCCACCACATTCGCTTTACCAGGATGATAAAGGATTTCACAATCATAGTCCTTGAGTAATTCCAGCCATCGTCTTTGCCTCATATTCAATTCCTTCTGAGTGAAGAAATATTTTAAACTCTTGTGATCAGTGTAAATAGTACACTTTACACCGTACAAATAATGCCTCCAAATCTTTAAAGCAAACACAACTGCTGCAAGTTCCAAATCATGTATAGGATAATTGCTCTCATGGAGTTTTAATTGTCTTGAGGCATAGGCAATCACCTTGCCTCGTTGCATAAGAACACAACCCAGTCCAACATAAGAAGCATCAGAATAAACCACAAAATCATCAGATTCATCCGGTAATGTCAATACCGGTGCCTGAGTTAATTTTCACTTTAACTCTTGGAATGCTTCCTCTTGATCCTCACCCCACACAAACTTAACATTCTTTCTTGTAAGTTTGGTTAGAGATGAAGCAATCTTGGCAAAATCTTGAATAAATCTACGGTAATAACCAGCTAAGCCAAGAAAACTTCTGACATCATTTGGATTTTTGGGTAGACTCCAATTGGCCACCGCTTGAATTTTAGAAGGATCAACAAGAATGCCATCTGCATTTATCACATGTCCAAGAAATTGGACTTCCTGCAGCCAGAAGGCGCATTTAGAGAATTTGGCATATAACTTCTCCCTACGGAGAGTTTCAAGTACCTCTCATAAGTGACAAGCATGATCACCTTCATTTTTGGAATAAACCAAAATATCATCAATAAAAACAATAACAGATCGATCCAACATGGGACGACACACCCGATTCATCAAATCCATGAATGCAGCCGGTGCATTAGTCAGCCCGAAAGACATGACAAGAAATTCATAATGACCATATCGGGTTCTAAACGCTGTTTTGGGAATATCTTCTTCCCTAACTTTAATTTGATGGTAACCCGACCGAAGGTCAATTTTAGAGAACCAAGAAGCCCCTTGTAACTGATCAAAGAGATCATCAATCCGAGGCAAAGGATATTTGTTCTTCACCGTCACTTTATTAAGTTCTCGATAATCAATGCACATACGAAAACTTCCGTCCTTCTTTTTAACAAAAAGAACAGGAGCACCCCACGGCGAGATGCTTGGCCGAATAAAACCTTTATCAAGAAGATCCTGCAATTGAGTCATCAACTCATGCAACTCAGACGGTGCTAAACGATAAGGAGCTTTTGCTATAGGTTTGGCCCCTGGAATAAGATCGATTCTAAACTCCACTTCTCTATCAGACGGAATTCCCGGTAAGTCATCCGGAAAGACATCAGGAAAATCCCTAACAATCGGGACATCCTCCAATTGCTTTACTGACTTCTCAGCATTAATGACATAAGCTAAGAAGGATTGGGCCCCATGATTCATGTATTTCATGGCTTTGACCAGAGAACACAAAACAACCCCTCCACGTTTTTCCCCTTGAATGGAGAATTCATAACCACTCGGGGTTACCAATTGTATCACTTTGCGGTTGCAAATAATATTGGCTTTATAAGCAGATGGCCAATCCATACCAATAACAACATCAAACTCTCCCAAAACCATGGGTATTAAGTCAACAACATAATCCTCGTTATTGATCGTAAGCTTACAGTTTCGATAAATATCATACACAAGAAAACTTTTAGAATCGGCAACCTCTACTTCTAATGGTACATGCAACTTTTCTAAAACGAATGATGGATGTTGCACAAATTTTATAGACACAAAAGATCGATTGGCTCCAGAATCAAATAACACATACGCAGGTATTGAATTAACAGAGAAAGTACCTGTCACTACATCAGATGTGACTTTAGCCTCCTCTGCAGAAATCTGGAAAGCTCTTCCCTTTGGTTTGGGTGCTTCCGGTTTCTTTCCAAAGCCTTGAGATTTAAACGATCGACTATCATCACTAATTGGTGTTGCCCTCTTAAGTTCAGGGCACTCACTTCTCTTATGCCCAGGCTTATAACAATTGTAGCACAGACTAGGAGAACTCAAACAGTGGGTTGCCAAATGTCCTGGTTTCCCACATTTGTAACAGACAATAGGTCTAGCACGACATTCACCCGCGTGCATCTTCCCACAATTGGGACACGGTTTGGTAAAGACAGGCTTTTTAAACGATTTGGCAAACTTTGCCTTTTTAGACAAACCTATTTCTGTTTCAGCCTTTCGTTTATCTCCTCGATCTTCTTGCCGTTTCAATTCCAATTCCCGTTCCCGGGCACAATTGATCAACTCATTAAGTGTCTCACACTTAGAAGGCGTGAGAAATTCCCGGTACTTCGTGTTCAACATACTATGATACCGGTTTATCCACATTCTTTCAGTTTGAAGGAGATCCGGACAAAATTTAGCTTTATCAAAGAAAATGGCAGTGATGGTATCAATACTTTCATCCTTTTGTTGTAGCCGAAGAAACTCCTCAGCAATACGATCAATAGCGGCTTGAGGACAAAACCGCTTCAGGAAAAGTTCTTTAAACTGGGCCCACGTCAGCCCTTTCATTCCGTCTCTGCCTTTTTCCTTTCTCAGCAACTCCCACCAATCTTTGGCACGATCCTTCAATTGATTACCAGCAAACATGACCTCGTCAGCCGGGTCACAATGACTAGTTTCAAATGTACTTTCAATATCAGATATCCAACGCTGGCTAATCAAAGGATCTACCTCCCCTTTAAACTCAGCTGGCTTACAAGCCATAAATTCTTTAAAAGTGGTCGTCTTAGAAGATTGTTTCATTCCCACTCCGGCCTCAAAATCAGCCAACTCTTGATGAAGGAAGTCTTTTAATGACACCTTAATTTCTTCAATATATGTGGGCAAAGCAGCTTCAAAAGCCTTCGCCACCTCTTCCTTCACCATTATTTGAGTTTCAGTGAGTTCCACCTTCTCACTGCTACTACTCCCACCATCGTTATTTTCATCAGCCATTCGTGGCTGTAATCATAACATCAGACAGTCAGTCTTATATATCCTCAATATTCAGTTAATCTGTACTTATACAGTATATAATCACCTTACCTAATATTCAAAATTATGATACAATCTGACTTAGTTAAGGAAACGCTTATGTCCTAAACATCTTATTATACTGGCCAGGTATAATAACATGTTTATTCCACACTCATGCCCTTAACTTCATCATTTCATTTCATAATTGAGAATTTCGGTTCACACAATTTATACACACAACAAGGTATACATATGAAATTCAATACACAATTACTGACCTTATACCTCCGGCTTAATGATCGAGACTGGAATCGAACGTTTAATCACATATCAAGAGCATGAGATTTGAGTTCAAGTGTGTTTCCAACACTTGAATCCCTCAAACCATTGCTCTGATACCAACTTGTAACACCCAAAACATTTGCGTGATTACACGTAATATCAGAGTAGGTCCCAGCAAATTTTTCATTTTTCAAAAACCTTGTTTGACCTTCTTTATTTAACAACAGTAAACAAACATTCACATGTCACATATCTTACAGTACTTAACTACATAAGTACGTTTAAACCAAGATTTAGAAAGTGGCAACAAGGTTTGTTCGTTCGATTCGCGGTCCGCCTCGATCCATACAGCCGTGTCCGTCAGGGTTGACCTACGACATCACACAATATTTCACATTAGTTCATAAGAACTAAGTAAGCAAACCCTGATGGTTTCTCAAACTCAAAATGTAAAAATACATTTTTCACAATCCATATTCAAATTGAGTCATTTCTATTTGAATTGACTCTCACAATAAAACAATATCATAATATCAATCATCAACTATTGCTTACAATAGTTTAACCAATGTTACACTATGGTGTTCACATTCCTGTGCTTTCACCATAGCTACGCGTCAGCCTCGCTGACGATCTACACATTACCATCATCAACTATTGCTCACCCACGTTTAAACAAAATTACGCTATGGTGTTCACGTTTATATGCTTCCACCATAGCCAATTGCCTGCACCTCTGGCTATCCACCATTGTGGAGTCATAAATAATTCAAGTCTTAAGATGTTCACCAACCGGTACTTCCATCTAAGACAATTGACAGCACCTCTGTCTATCCACCATTGTGGAGTCATATATAATTCAAGTCTTAAGATGTTCACCCACCGGTACCTCCATCTAAGACAAGTGCCAGCACCTCTGGCTATCCACCATTGTGGAGTCATAAATATTTCAATCAAATTACTATGATGTTCACCTACCGGTACTTCCATCATAGAATCCCACACTTTTATTCTTCACAGTTCCTCCATCACCATTACCATTTTTAACATACGAATTATTTCACAACCAATTCAATGTTTATTATGTGACGTCATAGTTGTGGGATTACTTACCTTAATCAGATAAAGGATTAGCAACTGCAGGCTCCTTTCCTGCTCTATGACTAGTGGTTTGACTTTCACTAGCACCACCTAGTTGCAAAATACATATATACAACTAGTTTCAACACGTATAGCACATACAATCAATTTCAACACACTTGACTGATTTGACTTCCTCAAAGTCAATTCATCACATAACTGACTCTATCTTACTACGTTTAGCAAGTTTTAGTCAATTATCACAATTAATCATATTTCATGCCTCCCCAGGCAATTTATCAAATAATTGATGTTCATTATATTAGTTACGATCTTTAATCATTTTTATTATTCAATTTTTATTTTTAGATCATAACTATTAATAATAGTAACATCAATTCATCAAAATCATCGTTTAATCTATGGATTATAATCCATAATTTATTTAAAATCATATTCAACCCATCCTGCTAGTTATCACATTATGATATGGGTTTCATAACAACCGGACATTATCCCGGCTTCAAAACGAAGATTTTACCATCAAAACAACAAGTTCTTCGTTTCTAACAACCCCTAGTCATCAACTAGGCAATAATCAACAACCCTAACTATATCCCTACGTTCAAACTCAAGATTTAATCAATATAAATCAAACCAGAAGGTTTAAAATGAACCATTACCTCTTCTGGCGAATTCCAACGGATAAAAAGATGTTCAGAACTTGTTTTAACGCTTCTGGATGCGATCTAAACGTCGTGAGGCCTTTAAAATGAAGATCTGATGGTTTAGAACAAGATTTTTCGTGGGTGAGGGTGGCTGGCGTCGAGAGGAAGCAAGGAATGAAGATGAGAATGAAAATCTTGATTTTTATGCAAGTTGGCCGACCAAAGCACCCCAGGCGTATCGCCTGGCGACCCGCAGCCACTCCAGGCGTACCGCGCGGCCCGTCCCCACCTTCCAGAAGCTTTCTACACCCGCGCGCATCGCCTAGCAAAATCACGCGACCTGGGGCGTACCGCCCCAGGGCAAATTCACCCGTTTTTCGACGGAAACTTCGTTTCGCGATTCCGGACAATCCGTAACTCCGTTTCGCGCACGGTTTTCGCCCACGTTCACCATTTTTTACTTACTATCAACTTGTAATATTTGCAATCATCAAATCAACATAGATTTCTAGCACGATCACATGTGCCCTTGCCATCGATAACTTAATTATCACTTATCCTCACAGTACGACAATCACCATCGTTAAATTAATGATTATCTACAATACATTCTTTTATTAAAAACCGGCTGTTACAATTCTGCAAGTTTTCTTCCTTAAGAGCTTCAATTTGGGCATTTCGAATTTGAACAGTAAGGCTTGTTTGAATAATCATTCCCAAAGCTCGCACTCGTAATGTCTTGGTCCGCTCTTTTCTACTCAAAGCATCTGCGACAACATTTGCCTTGCCGGGATGATACCTAATGCTACAATCATAATCATTGAGTAGTTCAACCCAGCGACGTTGTCTCATATTCAAATCTTTCTGATCAAAGATATGCTGAAGACTTTTATGGTCAGTGTAAATAGTACACTTTGTACCATAAAGATAGTGTCTCCAGATTTTGAGTGCGAACACTACAGCTCCTAGTTCCAAATCATGCGTAGTGTAGTTCTTCTCGTGTGTTTTGAGCTGCCGGGATGCGTATGCAATAACTTTGTCTTTCTGCATCAGTACACAACCCAATCCTTGATGTGATGCATCACAGTATACAACGAAATCATCTGTTCCTTCAGGTAATGATAAAATAGGTGCACTGCACAGTTTTTGCTTTAATGATTGAAATGATGTTTCTTGTTGGTTGCTCCATTCAAATTTCTTATTCTTTTGCATCAATGCAGCCAATGGTAAAGCTATCTTAGAGAAACCTTCAATGAATCTTCTATAATGTCCTGCTAAACCGAGAAATTGACGTACTTCCGTCGGGGTCTTGGGTGCATTCCAATTCTTGATAGCTTCAATCTTGGCAGGATCAACATGTATTCCTTTTTGATTTATCACATGCCCAAGGAATTGTACTTCTCTCATCCAAAATTCGCATTTGGAAAATTTGGCATACAATTTTTCGTTCCTTAGTAACTTCAAAATAAGCCTTAAGCGTTGCTCATGATCTTCTTTGGTCTTGGAATAGATAAGTATATCGTCAATGAACACAATGAAAAATTTATCCAAATACGGTCTACAAACCCTATTCATAAGGTCCATAAAAACTGCCGGGGCATTTGTCAATCCAAACGGCATAACCAAAAATTCATAATGGCCATACCGAGTTCTGAAAGCAGTGATTGGAACATCTTCTTCTTTGACCCTTAACTGGTGGTATCCTGAACGTAGATCAATCTTTGAATAAAAACTGGAACCTTGCAACTGATCGAATAAATCATCTATCCTTGGTAACGGATATCGATTTTTGATCGTAAGCTTGTTCAACTCTCGGTAATCGATGCACATTCTAAAGGTTCCATCCTTCTTCTTAACGAACAAAACGGGTGCTCCCCACGGTGAAAAGCTTGGTCTTATGAAACCTTTGTCCAATAACTCTTGTAATTGGTTGGATAGCTCCTGCATCTCTGATGGGGCTAATCTGTACGGCGATCGAGCGATTGGTGCTGCGCCAGGCACCAAGTCAATTCGAAATTCGACTTGCCTGTTAGGTGGTAATCCAGGCAGATCTTCTGGGAATACCTCTGGATACTCTCGTACGATCGGTATATCTTCTAGTCGTTTATCTTTTGACTTCCTTTCCATGACGTGCGCTAATATAGCTTGACATCCCTTGCGTAGGTACTTATGGGCTTTCATACAGGTGATAATTTGTACCGCCTTTCCGCTCTTTTCACCCTGAATTAAGAGAGTCTCCCCACTTGGTAGTGGAATGCGGACTACCTTCTGATAACATATAATTTCTGCGTGGTTTTTGGACAACCAATCCATGCCAACAACCACATCGAAACTTCCCAGTTTCACCGATAAAAGGTCTATAGCAAAAACATAGTCCCCTAATTGTAACGTGCACCCTTGAATTATCTCACTAGTTTCTATCAGTTTTCCGTTGGCTAATTCTATTGTGTATCTATCGTGTAATGCAGTTGGATTAGCTCCAATTAATGTGCTAAATTCAGTTGACATAAAGCTCTTATCTGCCCCAGTATCAAATAGAACCGAAGCATAATGATTATTGACAAAGAACGTACCCGTCACCAGGTTTGGATCTCGTTTGGCGTCTCCAGCTGCAATTACAAAGGCCCTACCCCGAGCATTGTTACCACCTTGATTCGCTAGCTTTGGGCAATTCCTCCTGATATGACCTACTACTCCGCATTCAAAACAACTCCAATTATTCCTGCTACTATCTGTCACCGATGTAGATACAAAGGCTCGACAATTCCTCGCTGTATGTCCACGTCCTCCACATCTGTGACACCTGAAAGGCCTACATTCACCTTCATGATGGTACTCACACTTTTCACACTTGGGAAGTTTTCCCCCATAAGATTTCTTATCAGTTGTCATAGTGGTGTTGAATTTAACGTGAGTCGGTTTCTTTTGTGGTTGATTTGGTAGGTTGCCATTCCATTTTCGTTTAGTAACAATGTTTTGCTTTTCTTCAGGTATCTTCATCCCCAGAGTTTCACGACGAACTGCCTGATCAATCAGGCGATGAGCCAATCGAATTGCACTCTGAATGGTATCTGGCTTAGAAGAAGTCACCATATCTTCAATGTTTGGAGGAAGCCCTTTCAGATACTGCTCTATTCGCTTGTATTCAGGAGTGACCATCTTTGAACAGAGTTGTGCTAGCTCATGAAATCTAGTAGTATAACTGGCAATGTCATTTCCTTGCACTTTCAAATTATAAAATTCTTCTTCCATTTTCTGAATCTCACTTCGTAGACAATATTCATCCATCATCATTTGCTTCAATGTTAACCAGGGAATCTGATAGGCCTCATCAATGCCTAAACCTTGAACATGATTGTTCCACCATGTAAGAGCTGCTCCGTTCAGAGTACAAGTGGAATACTTGACTCGGCATTCCTCAGAACAATTACTGACACGAAATACCGTTTCCATCTTTTCGCACCATCGAATCAGTGCGATAGCTCCATCGGTTCCATTAAAGCTAAGAGGCTGGCAATTCAGGAAATCCTTGTAAGAACATGCCTTTGGTGCAGATCCCATGGTTCCAGCAGACGCACTACCTCCTGCAGCACCATTTCCACCTACAGCTCCACTTCCACCTCCGGCATTGTTGCCAGTAGCACCAGATCCTCCCTCTCCTGTGTGTTGTTGATTTCTGTAGGTGGCCATTGCATCAACCACTCGTCTGTTTATAAGCTGATCCATCTCTGTTGATATAACAGGTTGCTCAATTTCAGGATTGCCATGTGAATTTTCTTGCGGATTTCCTTGTGGATTTCCCTGAGGATTTCCTTGTGGATTTCGCCTTGGTCTTCCTCTCGGCATATTTCTGAACATGCAACAAATATGTTTCATGTTAGAGTCATATGGCTATAGATTAGGTCTTAGTCATACAACCTAATTCGCTATAAACCAATGGCTCTGATACCAATCTGTCACACCCTGGTCGTTGCGGAAGCGTACGGTGTGACTTCAAGGTTTCACAGTCATGATTTACAACAAAAAAAACATACATGTTTCTATATTACAGTGCAACAACACCACGACATTAGCCACAAGCCTAATGTAACAACTGTTTTATCAGAGTTCCACAACTATATATGTATTACTATTACACATATGTATACTACGCGTTATATCACACTGTTGAGTCTATCACTAATAGACTCTACTATACGATTCCCAAGCTTGAACTCCCAGCTCCACCCCCTGTATCACTATATCCCCTGTATCATTTGGCATCTGAGAAAACATGGTTTTAAACAATCAGCATATCGCTGGTGAGTTCACAAGTTTATCTGTTTAAGGAAACTATCAAAATGTATACAATGTATCTAAATCAGTCAAATGTTTGCATAAAATAGTTCAATAATTTTAGTGTTCCAAACTGGGTGTAAAACATTGGTATCCAGTGCTAACATTGTCCTTTCCAACAATGTCGTGTCCTATCTCAGACCAACGTCCAATTATAACTCCAGGGCTCCCATAACCGAGCTGACGTGTTCATGCCCCTTGTTCCAAT
This sequence comes from Mikania micrantha, assembly GCA_009363875.1. NCBI lineage: Eukaryota > Viridiplantae > Streptophyta > Magnoliopsida > Asterales > Asteraceae > Mikania > Mikania micrantha. The sequence continues at coordinate 46,668,740 of CM018689.1, read as the reverse complement.
GTCCTTGTCGCAAGACATTGTGTGTTTTCCCATTATCGAGCGCCCGCTCGACATCCAGTCGTGGTTTTAGCTACGAACCACGGGCGAGGATTGTCAATCACAAATAGATCTATTCTCAATAATCACGCCCCCTCACGGTTAACGGTTACAGAATAGGGGACTTAGCGACAAATGTTCAACCCGAGAAATAATGACATATTTGGTCGTGTTCCCCCGCTGTCACGTGTTTCAACCAAATGCTTTACAACGCTTCCGTTTTCATGTCTCGTAAAATGTTTCAAAAGTGTTACAGTATATCACCTGATACAAACAGGTTTTTCGTGTTTCACAAAAATATAGCGAAAGCGTTTCGGAGTGGTATCATGTATCACACAATGCATCAAACGTGTTCAATGTTCCACCTGAACAAATCAGGTATCATGTTCCACAAAATGTATCAACACGTTTCAAAGTTTCACCTGATCAAATCAGGTACCATGTTTCACAAAAATGTATCAAAATGTTTTCAGAGTTCCACCTGATCTCAAATCAGGTTTCATGTTTCACAAAATGCATCAAAACTGTTTTCAAAACTCCACCTGATCAAATCAGGTACCATGTTTCATCAAGTGTTTCAAAAACTAACTCAAACTTCATAATAATCAGTATGTTTCAAACACGTTTTTATGTTTTCTCATTCCCCGAGTTCAAAGCCAAAATACATAAAAGGGGATTCGTGAATTCACCTGTGTTGATTCAAATCACTAACAAAGCACAACGTGAACCACTAGTTCTTGCGATCAAAACCTGTATGTCATTAAAGTTCTATAAGTTACTTGAGCCTAATCTGACTCTCAGAACTATCCTTAATTCAACCCTTCATCACATGTGTTAACTGAGAACCTGTAATGATCTAGGTACTCATTAAGAGTTTTATGACTTGTTGATGTAATCAGGACATTCCCAGATTAACCAAGTTAGTATTGTTGATTATATCACTAAAACAGTTTCTCAATGGATTCCAGGTTTAGAAACAGTTAATTCTTATGAGTGATCATTCCAGAGAATGATCAGAACCATCACAACCATTGTTATGATCAAATGGTTAAAACCATTATGATCTGTGATATGGTTTCATGATAACCGGACATTATAACGGCTCAAAGTAGAGATTTCACCGTTAACCTGTCAAGTTCTTCCTTTATAACTATTTCTATCCATTATCTAGTCGATAATCAACAACAATAACCATATATATACATTAAAATTCAAGATTCGATTAATCAAAACCAAACTAGAAGGTTAAAATAGATCATTACCTATTCTGACGGATTCCAACGGATGAAAAGGTGATCAGGACTTGTTTTAACGCTTCTGGATGCGATCTAAGCGTCAAGAGGCTTTCAAATATGAATTTTTGATGATTTGAAAGTGAATTTTCGTGGATTGATAGCTGGTTCGTCGAAATAGAGGATAGAATTGAAGATATGGATGAAAACTTGATTTTTATGCAAGTTGCCCGACCAGACAACCCCAGGCGCATCGCCTGACGACCCGCACCCGGCCTAGGCGTACCGCGCGGATGAAACCAACCTTCCAGAAACTTTTGAACCCCGCGCGCATCGCCTGGACTTGTCCCTCTAGCTGGGGCGTACCGCCTCAGAGCTTTTTCGTCCATTTTTCGACGGAAACTTCGTTTCGCGATTCCGGACAATCTGTAACTCCGTTTCGCGCACGGTTTTCGCCCACGTTCATCATTTTTCACATACTATCCCCTTGTAATAATTACAGTCATCAAATCCACGTGGATTTCTAGAACAACCAAATGTGATCTCGTCAGCGATGACGTCATTTACCAACTGCGATTGTCACATATTGACTTTGGTCATTCGTAACGACTGCATGTATTGTCACTATTCCATGAGTTGTAGCTAATGACTTTGTGTCATTCGCGACGACTGCATGTATTGTCACGTGAATGTTTCCACAACTCCGTGCATCGTTGTGGTTGACTTCGGTCACCCTTAATGATTGCATGTATTGTCACGTGGATGTTTCCACAACTCCGTGTGTCGTTGTCATTGACCTCGCACAGTGATACATGTATTGTCACTTATACAAATTGAGAACATTGATGGATTGTGTTTGGTTGATTGAACATATGATGTAATTATCTATGAGTTATTGAATTATGTGATTATGTGTTTGGATTATGTGTTTGGATTGTGTGCTTGGATATTGTGTTGGATTATTTCACGGGTGCTCATGTGGATGTTATCAAGAAAATAAAAACTCTTAAAACCCTTTGTAAAAATATTTTTAAATATAAAACTTATGATTACTCACCAACTACTTTGTAGTTGACACTTGATTTTCACATGTTTCAGGTAATGAAACTAACTAGGTTGAGGAAGAAGAACTCACACTTTTGGACAATCATCACTTAGGGTCTCGGACTTAGCTAAAATTAACTGGATTACTGAAGACTAGTATTTAGTTAATTTAGCTAATCTTTTGTGTAATTGATTGTAACTAATTCATGATAGACATGATTTTTGTGTAATTAATTTGGTTGATTTAAATGATATGTTATGATTTAAATTAGATGCCCGTGAGCTTATGAACAATCTACACATCCCTCGTGGCATCCCGACGTTTCCGCCATCGGTCGGGGTGTTACAGTCATAAACCTCTATGTATCCACTATAAATGTCAGAAACCATCATGTAACTGCCACAATCACCTATTTGGGATGATTTAATACTTGCTTCAAAATGATTCGACAGTAAAGATAGATCCTGGCAGTTGGTTACAAAAACCGGCATCAATATAATTAATTAAGTAAATAGTTAACACCACTATCATTGTTACACACTCGACAAATGCAGCCATGCATGAATGGTGCAATGCTTGATATATAACCAGAAGCGACAAGAGGTGTTTTATTGGATCGAACTTAGGATATTCAAAATTAAGCATATAAAAACTAAATTCATATTTTATTCGAGCAGAACAACCTCATCTGAATAAGGTTATTCTAATTGAAATATATGCGAATAAATGATTTTGTTAATTAACTAATGTCTAATTCATACATAATACTTTAATTGGTACATGCATTTGAAAGGTTTTAGCCAATGTTTTCATAACCGGACTGGACGTCTTACTGGTTAACAGTCAAATATGTTGGACCTGATTCAAGAACCAGATAACATAATTATTATATAAAAAATTTCAAAAAAAATTATGGAATTATAAATAGATTTAAATAAACATAATTATATTAAAAAATACAAGGTTTGATTCTAATGTTTAATTATTTAGATTTAAATTGCTTTTGCTTTTTCTTTTTTTAATTTTTGGGATGCCGGTTTGCTACTTTGCTATGTCATTTTTCATTGGGATAACACAAGATTAGATTGTGGGTTTTGTGAAGTGTGGAATCTGCTGAAAAGGGGAGCAAAGAAAAAGAAGAATGCAAAAGTGTGTTTTATTTTTACGTGTGATGTGATCGTAAAGACAAAAGACTAAAGAACTGTTGGATCGGGTTGCTTAATCTAAACAACACTTCACAAGTATTTCTTTCTACAATCTAACAGATGCGGAATGTTCTGTTAGAATAATCTCACAAACACTCAAAATGACAAAGTAATAATCTTTGAACACTAATAGGAACACAAGAATAATTTCAAGCTCAAGGATATATTTCTCTCAAAGTAAGAAGCGTACAAGCACTTCTAAGCGAACATACAATGGGAGGTTATATAGCCGAGGCTACAACCGTATACACTTAGGAATACAAGTTGGGTATACTAGACAAGTACATAAAGTAAAGCTTATTCTAGTATGTTGAGTGTCTTAACAGGCTAAGACACTCAGTCATGATCATTACATTAATAGACATTCACTTTACAAAGAACTATTAAATACAAAAGACATTTAATGTTGTTGATCTTCAAGGCTTCAGATGATCTTTTGCATTTAATGCAGCATGGGAGAGGTAAGGCGCTTTATCTGACTCATTACATGTTGTCTTTGTCTTTACTCAGACCAGCATGTCTTGTGTCAGTACCTTTTGTACTATGAGAGTAAGCTGCTACAGTCTTTGTCAGAGGATAAACCTCGGAAGTCTTTGTCTTCAATGCATGTGAGGATTCCTCGGAAGCAGTTGTCTTGTATAACCTTCGGCAGGAACCAGTTATCCTTCGGAAGCAATGCTGCTTCCGAAGAATCACTTCTTCCTTCCGAAGGTTTTATTCAAAGAGGTTCCTATACTTAGACAAAATAAGAAGTTTGGTGAGCACCAGCCTTTATTAGTCTTTACAGTCTCCCCCTAGGCTGATGCTACCAAAACTTCTAAGGAAGGAACCTTGGCTTCCATGTACCCCTCAGTACCTGTGCCCTTTTTCTTATCAATCTGATGGCTGACCTCCCATCTGCTCCATCGTCAGGATTATTGAGAGGGAGCTTATCTAGATCAAAGATATAGGGCTTTGCCAACACTATCAGATGCATAAGATCCACCAGTTTTATTTCTCCATTGTAGTCGGTGAGGATGAATATCCTTTCTTGTGCATTGAAGCTCCAATTCACTAAGGGGATGTATGAGTGCTCATGCGTTAGTCTCCGGATATCCCTCATATCTTCTCGAGATTGTGTAGTTTTAGGAGCTGCTTCTGGTGTGACTTCAGTTATTGAGAGGGATGCATCAGGCTCAGAGTCAAAGGAGACAGTTTTTGTTTTCTTTTTCCTTTTAGCCATGCTCTTTCTTCTTGTGAATCTTGGTTTGTCTTGAGCAGTGGCCTGACTCCTCAGAACTCTGGCCTGTTGGGCTTCCACAGTTGATTCTACTGCTGCACCTGTTGTTGCAGTAGGTTGTGACCCAATATCCTCAGCACTTGAGGGTTTTGTTCTCCTCTCATCATCCTGTGAAAGTCTCTCAGGATCAGGGTTTGATGTTGATTGTTTCCTTTTAGTTTGCTGACCCTTTTTGATCTTGATCACTGAAGAGATTGGCATGTTATCCATTGATGGACTTGATGGAGGAGATATTTGTTCTTCCTTAGGGTTTAGGGGGAACATTTTGGGAAACATGGCTTTGGTAGCTTCCCCACACATAACTTCTTCTCCCTCTCTGATTCCTGTACCAGAGAGGGGAAATTCTATTCTTGCTCCTCCCCCTAAACCTAACCCTCTCATTAGGCTTTCCCTTCTTGCCCTTATTTGTTCAATTGAAGGTAACTCACCTCTGGCAACTTTGGCTTTTATATCTCTGATATGCATATCCATGGTTGAGTTCTTCATTGGGCCTAGCTGCCGAGCATGGAATCCATACTCCAGAAGAAAGGCTTTGCACTTGTCTCTGTAAGCCTTGTTCTTCTGAGTCTTTGTTGTAGCAATCTGGACTTTGGATGCAGCAGCTTCCTGTTCCTGCTGCTGCATTTTGTCCAGCTCGGCAGCCATTCTAGGTACCGACCACTTAAAGACTTCATCAAAGTCATACCCTCTTTCTTCGAGCAAAGCGGAGAGTCTAGCTCGCTCTTCATCTAGAGAGGTATTTGGCCGGCCCTTAATTTTCTTTGGTCTTCTCTCCTCCAGTTGTGCTTCCTCCTCTGGGGTAAGCTTTCTTTTTCCTTTGTCATCAACTGTTACATTTACCCTAGAGGAGATTTCTCCTGTAGCCTCACCAATTGGTTCATCGGCAGATAGCTCCTCTGTGGAAGAGTCATCAATAATGACTGGGCCTTTGGAAACAGCTGCAGCTTCGGAATTAACCTCAGCATTCACTGTCTCCTCCAGCTGACCAATCACCTTGGATGATTCCTTATTAGTTTCCACAAAGGGCTTAGGAGAGGAGGAGAGGTCTTCAGCAGCTTCTGTCCCAGAAGGGGACACAGGTTCCATTGATATTTGTTCTTCTTGTGTAGCCTCTTCCATGGTAACCTGGGCTGCAGTCTCAGAAGGAGACTTAGTCCCAGAAGGGGACTGAGGTTCCAAAGAGACATTTGATGTATGCTGTTCAGTCTCTTTGACAACCTCCCTTGTATCCTCCGAAGAAGAAGAAGAGGAAGTAGAAGAAGAATCTTGAAAATAAGTACCCAAGAAGTCATCCCATTCAGCAGTCAAAGTGACTATGGATGGAGTAACTTCCTGTGCACCCTCCTCTTCTCTTGCTTCTGATCCTGACCCTGCAGTTGGTACATTCTCCCCCTTTTTGGTATCATCAGGGGAAGTGAAAGTGGAAGTAGCAGGATCAGGATGAAAAGGATGTAGAATAACAGGTGGACGCCTCCTGAGATCCAGAATGGTTGATTCTTTGGTCTGGATCTCAAGCCGCAGGGTAGCCACCTCAGCTTCTAACTGAGCTACCCTGGCTTGGAGGGAAGTTATTGTAGCCGTCAATTCCTGTGTGGTTGTGCCCTCTTCTACCGGAGTAGAGTCATGGGGCGATGGAGTACTGAGCCGAGCTCCTGCACCTCCACCACCAGATGTGGTTTCTTGGCACCCTGGATTCCCTTCATTGAGAAGAACCTCAAAGAAGTCCTCCCCAACATAGGTTGCCGCAGGTGAGGTCCTAGTGCCTGTACCACGTTCCTGTGGATCTTGATTAAGATCAACAGTAGTGGCAGCCTCACCTGCATTGACCCCTTCAAAACTACTGGGGCCAACCTCTGATATAATAGGCTCTGGGTCAGGAAACCTTGCCTGTAACTGTGTCACCACTCTCATTAAAGTTTGGGTAGTGGGAGAGAGTGGTTCCTCCACAGGTACGGCATAAGTTCCAAGAGCCGGGGTAATAGTATAGGAGGGGGGCATATCTAGGTGATAAGAACCTGGAGACCTGGGAGACAGTCTCTGATCTAAGGGAGTAGCTTCATGAGAAGCAGACTCAACTATGGGTGTATCCCTTTGTATATTCTCAGTTATGTGTTGTGACATAAGCTGAGGGCTTGTAGTCTGGTTAAGGGCAGCCACAGGTTCCAAAGGAAGAACCTGTGGACAAACAAGGGGTGTGGCTTTCACCTTAGGTAGAACTGTGCCCTGAGCAGTCCTTTTAACCTTTTTCTTTGTGGGTTCAGTAGAAGGAGCCTGAACAACTGTAGAGAGTTGCACAGGGTTTCGTTTGCGTTTGTAAGTGATTTTGATGGGGTGAGGAACAAAAGTGGAAGGTGTGGGTTCAGCATCTGTGGGGTTAACAGAGCTGTCACCTTCTGAAGTATGGGACACCATAGTGGGAAGAAGGGGAGTGAAGTTCCCAGAGAACTGGGCACCCTTCTTCTTAAGTTGTACAAAAACCTTGGACGAGACCAAGGTCATTTTATATGTATTCCCAGTTAGAGAGAGGAAAGTGCCCAATTCCTCATTGAAAATCTGTTGCAAAAACCTGGGAAACATACAAAATTTCTTTGGTGACGAAATATTGTCAACCAAATTATTGAAAATAAAAGCAGAAAAATTAAACAGTTTGTTAGAGATCAAACCATGAATAGCCGAAGCTAAGTCAGATGGTATTTGATCCCAACCACCAGTTTTATTGGAAAGACAGTGTAGGAACAAATGTATGAGGTACTTGTAATTATAGGACACTCTACCCTTCAAATAGGTTGTTGAAGGGAGAGGACCTTCGTACCCCATCGACTGAAATGTCGATGCTACCTCATCCTTTGTGAATGAGACCTTTCCACCGGCATCATGTAGTTTGAGATGCCGACAGATGGTCTCCACAGAAATAGCAATAGGATGAGCATCAATGGTGGCAACAAGAGACCGACCATTGGGAGACGAAGAAACAGAACAAGATGCCCAAAACTGTTGGTGATGAGATTCATACACCAAGGGCTGAACGGTTAGTGCAAAGAAATACCTGCTCCTTTGAAGAAAGGAGATTATTGGGGCGAAGTCAGCATCATGTTCCGCTGATAACTCCGCTGGTACGTTGTGAGCAGGTTCGAAAGCAAGAAGAGCCATGGCAGTTGGTGATTTTAGGGCACAATTTGGGAGATCAAAGAAAAGAAGAGTTCAAAGTGAAACAGTTTGTGAGAATTTGAATGAGCGGGAGACCTTTATATACCTTCGGATTTCAGCATTAAATATAGAAACACATTTAATTTTGAAATCCGGATGTCAGAAAAAGTTCTTCCGATGACAGCTGGTTTCATAATAAATGTAGGAATTTTCATTAAGTTCAGAAATGCTTCCGAAGATATGGCTTTCGGAAGGAGTGAATTAGACCAAAAAGTTTTCTGAGGAGTTTTACTTCCGAAGAATAAGATTTATACTATCGGAAGCACTGCTTCTGAAGATCAGAAGCAATAATTTAGAAGTATAAATTTAATACATCGGAAGCAAGTGCTTCTGAAATGTTGGATAATTCATCAGGTAGAATGTTCTTCGGAAGACACCTTCTTCTGAAGAGTACCTTGAGAAGCCTATGCTTCCGAAGATAATGTATCGGAAGAGTATTACCTCAGAAGGTAATTTAGCTTCTGAAGTGTGAGATCTTCCGACTAAGGAAGAAATAATGCTTCCGAAGACTTAACCTATCTTCTGCTGAGTAGTTACTCATCGGAAGATAATTTAAGTTTATCTTCCGAAGGATTATATGTTCCTTTTCAGTTAATTTATTCAAAGTTAATCATCCCAACAGATGTTATTAAGTACCTGAATCTTCCTTCATCAAATGCCTTAGTGAAGAGATCTGCCAAATTGTGTTCTGAATCAACTTTGACCAAATGAATCAACTTCTTTTCTGCACAATCTCTGATGAAATGGTATCTGATGTCGATGTGCTTGGTCTTGGAATGCTTGACAGGATTATTGGTGATGGAGATTGCACTGGAATTGTCTATCTGAATAGGAGTATTGAACAGATCTACTCCATAATCCTTCATCTGATTCTGAATCCAGATGACTTGTGCACAGCAGCTAGAAGCAGCTATGTATTCAGCCTCTGCAGTAGAAGTAGAAACACATGACTGTTTCTTGCATTGCCAAGATACAATTCTGGATCCAAGAAATTGGCATCCTCCTGATGTGGATTTCTTGCTGATGTTGCACCCTCCATAATCACTGTCAGTGTAGGCCATGAACTGAAAGTCTTCATTTCTAGGATACCATAATCCTAGATTTGATGCTCCTTTGAGGTATCTAAAGATTCTTTTCACAGCTAGCATGTGTGAGACTTTGGGATTGGCCTGAAATCTTGCACATACACAAGTTGCAAACATAATATCTGGCCTGCTTGCTGTGAGATACATCAAAGAGCCTATCATTGCTCTGTACTGGTGCTGATCAACATCCTCCCCCTCAAGATCAGGGCTAAGAGATGTTGTTTTGGACATAGGAGTTCCCAGAGCTTTGCAATCAGAAAGCTTGAATTTTTCAAGAATGTCCTTGACATATTTCGATTGACTAATGAAAATCCCTGTAGGAGTTTGTTTCACCTGTAATCCAAGAAAGAAGGTGAGTTCTCCCATTGAACTCATCTCAAACTTGGATTTCATTAGAGATTCAAATTCCTTGCAGAGAGATTCATTAGTAGAACCAAAGATAATGTCATCAACATAGATTTGAACTAGCATGATGTGTTGATTGGACTTCTTGAAAAAGAGGGTTTTATCAATTGTTCCTCTCTTGAAGTTGTTTGCCAACAGAAAAGAAGATAAAGTTTCATACCATTTTCTGGGAGCTTGGTGTAACCCATAAAGAGCCTTATCAAGCTTACAGACATGATCAGGAAACTTTGGATCTTCAAATCCTGGAGGTTGACACACATATACTTCTTCATCAATCTTTCCATAAAGGAAGGCACTCTTAACATCCATCTGAAACACTTTGAAATCTTTTGCAGCTGCAAATGCCAAAAATATTCTGATAGCTTCAATTCTGGCAACCGGTACAAAGACCTCATCATAGTCAATGCCTTCCTCTTGAGTATATCCCTGAACAACTGATCAGGTTGTAAAACACATCCGGTTTTTGAATAGTTTTTAGTTGATTTTAAGTTGTAAATATGTCGTTTTTGTTTATTTTTAGATTCTTTTTACATGTTTATTGTTTTTACAGGCTTGTCGAATGAAATGAGCGGAAATTGAGTTCGAAACCCGAAGGAATCGAGCCCCGGTTGAAATCAAGAGAAAAAGACAAGTTTTAATAATTATGACGTCATCACGGTACGCGATGAGGAAGAAATTCACCTTCGCGCTACGCGAAGGATTTCGGGGGTTCCCCGCTTGTTTTGTCCATCGCGATACGCGACAGGTTTGAAATTTGAAAAAAGTCAAGATTCAAGCGAGATTAAATAGGAGACGCTCCCCAGCCGTTTAAAAGACCATTCTCGACCATTTTTGGAGGAGGAGAGCATTCCAGGAGCTTGAGGAAGCATTTGGGAAGCATTGGAGAGCTAGAAGACCTTGTTTACATGTGAAATCATCTTGGTTACTCTTTGTTCTCAATTGTTCTTAATTTTCAGTATTCTATTTCATTTTGTTCTGTTGATTCTGAGTATTATTGACTGATGATGATGTTATTAGGCTAGTTGTTTGATTCTACTTAGGTTAGAATGATTGTTTGAATGAGTATTGATGATTATTGACTATTGTTTGGAATGATGATGGAAAACACTTTTGTAACAGATCTTATTGTGTCATTTTGATGAGTTTTGCATATCTAATCTTGATTATATCAGTTTATATCATGTTCCATACGTGTTTATTGAATGTCTTTCGGTGTTAGACACGTATTAGGTCATCGACTTGGTGTTATGACTAGTTTGTGGCTTGTTTGATATCACTAGCCATAGGAAAAGATATAATTGATGTTTTTAGGGTTCTTTGTGTATCTAAGTTTAGAAATCCGGAAGGTGATAGACTTGTCGGGTGATCTTTAGCATTAGGGTTTTTCATAATAATTACCCGGGAGGGTTGGTTAATTGAAAGACTTAGTGTTATTGTCATTTCGTGTCAAATTAGACATTCTAAGATTACTTCTTGCATCTTAGGTGTATTGGAATGAGAAAATCAGGAATGTGACTTGTTCATTTGAGTACAAAGTGTTACTGGAAAAATCCGGGAGGTGATTCAATTAACTAGTGTGTTTAGTGCAAGATTAGATTTTCTTAATTGGTTATATTTGGTAATTAATCCAAATTCCATTAAGTCACTTATATTTTGCTGTTTAAGATCCTAGTTCCATCATATCAAACAAAGTCAATAGTGTCAATAATCACAAACAGGAATTCTACCTAAGTAGAGTTTTTCTTAATTGTTTAGGTTTTTCTAAAATTATAAATCAATTCTTTTAATTAAAATCATTAATCTGTTTTAGGGTTTAATTATTAGTTGAACTTATTTTTATAATTTAATTAGGATAATTAGTTTAATTGATTTTCATTTTTATTCAAAACCCCCCTATTTGTTTTAATCATTTTCTAATCTTGTTTCGTTGAGTCAGTGTCTCGTGGGTTCGATATCCGGACTTTCGTTAGCTATTCTACAATTGATAGGTACACTTGCCTGTCGTAGTGGTTTAGTTTAGGATTTTCGGTTTTAACTCGTTGTAATTAAGTTGAGTCTAGGTTAGTGTTTATAGTTATTTTCTTAGACCACTTTCGAGGACATCAACAACCAATCTTGCTTTGTTCTTGATGACAACACCTTTGTCATCCTTCTTGTTTCTGAACACCCATTTGGTTCCAATGGCATACTTTCCCTTAGGCAAAGGACAAGTCTTCCAAACTCCTTGTCTTTGAAACTGAAGAAGTTCCTCTTGCATAGCTTCTACCCAACTGTTATCTTTTAATGCCTCTGCAACCTTCTTAGGTTCTATTTGGGATAGAAAACAAGAGAACAAGCAAACATTTGCTTCATGCATAGAACTTCTAGTTCTTACACCTTCCTCTACATTGCCAATGATGTTCTCAACTGGATGAGTGTTGTGAATTCGAGTTTTTGGAATCACATCCAGTTGAGAAGCTTCATCCATGTTGAGAGACTCAAGGTTAGGCAATACTACCTCAAGCTGGATCTCTGGCAGATCTTTTAAACTCTGAATTTGGACTGTGGACGGTTGGTTTTCTCTGGGAATGATGGTCTGCTGAGTATTTGCCTCTGCTGAATGGCTTCCTACTTCTTCTAGATGTTGTAACTCAGAAGTAGATTCAATTGACGGACCTGCCTGAGATGTAATTACTGTTTCAGATTGTGGCATACTATTTTGTGCTGAAGTGGATTCTACCAAGATTTGTCTTGAAGCTATTGGCAGTTCAACATGAAAGTCATCTTCTCTTGAGCCTTTGGAGATGTTTGTGGTAGCTGATTGTGAAACTGGAACATACTCTTTCACCAGATTAAATGCAGATGTAAAACTATCAAGATCAAACAACCAATCAGGGCCTGTTCCAGGTTTATTGAGAGTATGTTCATTGAACTGAACATTTGCAGACTCTTCAATAACTCTGGAAGCTTTGATGTATACTCTATAAGCCTTAGCATTTGAAGAGTACCCAACAAAGTAGCCCTCTGCTGATTTCTCAGCAAACTTGGCTAAGTAATCTTTAGTATTCAAGATGGTGCATTGACATCCAAATGGTTTGAGAAATCCAATGAATGGCTTTCTCTTATGCCAAATTTCATAAGGAGTCATACCATGTGACTTAACTACCAATATTCTGTTTTGGACATAACAGGCAGTGTTGACTGCTTCTGCCCAAAAAGTTATTGGGAGTTTGGCATCTGACAGCATGGTCCTTGCAGCCTCAATTAGTGTCCTACTCCTTCTCTCAGCAACACCGTTTTGTTTTGGAGTCCTAGGAGCACTAAATTGTCTTGTGATACCCTTAGATTCACAAAATGAATTTAAAATCTTATTCTTGAATTCTGTTCCCTGATCTGACCTGATTATTTTTACATGATGATCAATTTCATTCTCCACCCTAAGTATAAATGACTTTAGGATCTCAGCAGTTTCATCCTTGGTATTCAAAAAGAATACCCAGGTATACCGAGAGAAATCATCAGTGATTACCAAACAATATGACTTTCTACCAAGACTTTTAACACTTGTGGGACCGAACAAGTCCATGTGCAGTAAATGCAGGACTGTTGTAATTGAATTTATCTCTTTGGCATGATGAGATGACTTATGTTGCTTACCCTTTAAGCATGCAACACATTTATCAATACAAATAAATTCCTTTGTTGGTAAACCAGTTACTAAGTTATTTCTGACAAGTTTATTCATATTTTTGAGGTTTACATGACAAAGTCTTCTGTGCCAAAGAGATGATTCATCAAGTGAAGCTTTTGAGACAAAGCAACTTATATTACTAAGAGGTGCAGCTGTGCTTATATCTAGCATATACATGTTATTTCTTCTAGGAGCTCTGAGTAGAATTTGATCATTTGGTATCACAAATCCTGGTTTCAGGACAATGCATTCATGCTCAGTAAACAACATGTTGTGCTTTTGATCACACACCTGTGAGACACTTAGTAAATTGTAGTTAAGTTCTTTTACAAAATGCACATTCTCAAAGCTTACCTTACCATTTGTGATTGTGCCCCTACCTGTTATGTATCCTCCTACTGGATCACTTCCAAAAGCAACAGATCCTCCAAAAAATGGTTCATATTTGTGCAAGAGGGTCTTGTTGCCTGTCATGTGCCTGGAGCAGCCACTGTCAACTATCCACAAGTTGCCTTTTGATTCCTGCTGTCCCTGCACATGACCAGAAATGAGTTAGTTTCTGATGGGAACCCAAGCCCATGTGGTCTTGGGTTTTCCATTTGCATCATTGTAAGTAAATTTCTTTGATTTCATCCTAGATGGGACAGATGATGTGCTTGCTTCTGATGGGAGTGATGGCTTATCAGTTGATTCCTTCTTCTTCCATACTTGTTTTGCCTTTTGAGTTGTCGGAAGACTTGGTTTCTTTTGATAGTGATCGGAAGCTACTTTTCGTTTTTCTTCCGATGGTCTTCTTCCGAAGAAAAATGATTTCTTTTGCTTGTTGAAAGCATTCCTTTGATGAGCTTCCGAGGTTACTTTTCTATCGGAAGCTTCCTTTTTCTTTGCTTCCGATGCTTTCTTTTCAAAATCCCTTTTTTTTGTTTCTTCCTATTATTGGAGGTACTTGCTTCCGACACCCTCTTGACTGAATTTCTTCTTTGTTCTTCCGAAGAAGTAGATGATTGACTCCAACTATTCTTTCTTCCTCTTCCCTGTAATTTTGAGAAACTTCTGCTTCTTGGATTATAGAAGCAATCAGCAGCAAAGTGATTCTTCTCACCACACATCAGACATATAGTTTGAATGTTGGGAGAGTGTTGCTGCTGATCCCTTTTTATGAGGGCTGAGCTTTGATCCTCAGAGAGTGATGAATTGGATGTTCCAACAGACTTATTGGTTTTAGGATTTGCCTGTTTTCCTGAAAAACTGACCTTTCTATCCTTTGATCTACCCCTTTTGGACTTGTCTGATGGACAAGTGACATATTCATCTAATGAGGTACTCCCTGTATTTTTAGCTTTAACAAAAACTGTTGAATGTTTCTTAGTTTTATTAGTTCTTTTCTTGTTTCTTAAAGTTGTTTTTGTTGTTTCTGGTTTGATAGGGATATCACTCTCATCTGAACATGTTGAGTTATTTGGGTCTGTATCAGAAAGATCATCACTTTGATTTACCTTGTGCATGTCTAACTCATCATCATACACAAGATTTGTTACTGGTTTACATCTGATGTCCACCATAGGAGTATATGCAGATGGAGGTTCCATTTTATTATAACCCAAACCAACTCCCTTCTTTCTTACAAGCTCAGATGTATCAGTCATCCTAAAGAGTTTTTCATATTTTTCACCTTGCCTTAGAAACTTATCTCTGTAAGACTCAGCCAATACAAGTTCAGTCTTGGCAGAGGATAAACCTCGGAAGTCTTTGTCTTCAATGCATGTGAGGATTCCTCGGAAGCAGTTGTCTTGTATAACCTTCGGCAGGAACCAGTTATCCTTCGGAAGCAATGCTGCTTCCGAAGAATCACTTCTTCCTTCCGAAGGTTTTATTCAAAGAGGTTCCTATACTTAGACAAAATAAGAAGTTTGGTGAGCACCAGCCTTTATTAGTCTTTACAAGAACTTTGGATTGAGCTTTGATGTAATTTTATTATGTGACTCATTTTCTTTTGTTTTTTATTTGTTTTGATTTAGTATACTTGGCATTATTGATTCCAAAGTACTATATGATGATTAGTGTATGCCTTAGTGTATCTAGTGTAAACTTTGTTTTGTTTATATGATGATAATATATTTGAAACGACTTTATAAGTTATGTGGTTTTACTCTTGTTTTATGCAAAGCATCCCTTCTAAAACCATCTTAATTATCCTATGACTCATATGTATGCTTATGGCTCTAAATGAACCTAACGAATTTATGTTCATCAGTGTTTCACTAAGATTTCGAATAGTTGTCCCGAACTAAAAAGTGTAGCATGTCTGAGTCTAATTGGGTAATGATCCAAACAAAAAGAATTTGTGTTCATTCATTAAGGAACACGAGCTTAAACTAACATATATTATTTTAAAAATTTGTACACAAACGTAAACTGAAATATACTATTTTAAAAATGAATAAATCAACAATCTCAATCTCAAACATGATACATAATCATTTTACATAGGGCTATAAATGAACCGAACGAACACGAACGAGCCCTTGTTCGTGTTCGTTCGTTTAACTTTTAAGTTGTTCACGAACGCTAACCGAACGAAAATTCTTGTTCGTGTTCGTTCATCAAGGAATTTAGCTTGTTCACGAACGGTTCACGAACGTTAAAGCACACATATTATTTAAAAAACAAAAATCAACATTCTAAATCTCAAACATTGGAGATAATCATTTATAAATATATAAATTAAAATATTATAGTATTAAACTAAAAATAACTTAAATATTATGGTATTAAATTAAAAGGTTAAAATTAAAATTATACAACATATCTAATGAATAAATATAATAAATGAACTTAATCGAACATAAACGAACGTAAACGAACATGTTACCGAACGTTTACGAACACAAATGAACGAACATAAACGAACTTCCTGCCGAACGGTTCACGAACTGTTCGCTGAACGTTCGGTTCGTTTACATTTTTACATAAACGTAAAGTTAAAGACTTGATATAAAACCAGAAAATAATTATTTTAAAATAAAGCAAATGTAAGAAATACAAATCGCCAACTAACCTAAACTAATTAATGTTTCAAATATCTTAATTTCGAATTACTATGTTTTATCAATAAACAAATCTTACTATTAATAAACAAATCTTACTATAGTAATAAACAAACATCATTTTTGGCACATGTAAATTTATTAGACTTCTATCACCGTGTGTCAAATTCTCACATCATTATTACCACATGCAACTTCTTTATATTTTCAATTAATTATCTCTCATATTAAATGATAATTAATCTTTATTTTATTAAATAATTATAAATCTTATTACTAATACTATTATATATCTTCTTCATATTAGAAAATTAGTTTTTAATAAATTCAAAATAGTTTTTCTATTAAAAAAACACAATTCAATAAAAGTTTACAAAATATGATTTTTTTTCTAATAATAAAAATTTTAAAAAAAATAAGAAATATTTTAAACCCGTACTTTTAAAAAAATATAAGTTTTATAAATTATAAGTTTCTTAAAAATAAATTTATTTAAAAACAATTTATTTCAATGTATATAATATTTTAGTTTTCAACCCGTGTATAATACACGAGATTTAACCTAGTTTCTAATATATAGATTTCTAGTTTAAATTATGTAATGCTATTAAACTAAAAATAAATAGTTTAAAATCAAATTAAACAATTAAACAAAATAATGAACATAAATCAATATAAACGAACACATTATCGAACGTTCATAAATACAAATGAACGAATATGACATCTGCTCATGTTCATTTATTTACTACCTGAGCGAATGTAAATGAACTTCCTGCTAAACAGTTCATAAACGTACTGTTATGTTTTGTTTGTTTACAGCTCTGTGAATGTTATAATTTCTAATTTAACAAGCTAACCTAAATACCCTAACTCTTTACAAATACATATATGACTCAAAACTAGACTTTCTAGTAAATATAGATGAAACGCATAACTTCTATTCTTTCATTCTAACAGAGTTTCTTTTGGGTTTCCTCACATTGTCTCGAGTTTGAGTCTGATCTCAGACATCAAACAATTAGGACGGTTTAAATCTTGTCACATGAAAGTTCGAATTCGGGTAATTATGATAGTAGACCAAATGTCATTCAAAAAACATAGTAACTTCCAGAGATTTTTTTAATAACCATGAGAACTCACTTACGTGGTAAATTTTCGGGTCTGCAATACCCGACGAACTGGAAGGAACCGGTACAACGTGACCACAGACAACTGGGTATAGAGTTCTTTTTGATATATCCGATGTGAGCTTTTTGATTTTTTGTGAGCAAGCCTAAGTACGTAACTTATAACACAAAAGCTTCTATTAATTGTGGAATCTAATTCTAAAGTTTTACCAGGTGGGTTTTATTTAATTAGAATATCTTTCGTCACAACTATAAATTGTGTCTGTTTTATTTTATTGATTCGATTTAATTTATTTAATTATTATTATTACCAAAACCGAATGCCTGCTTCTCCTCCCTTTAATTATGTTCACACATTTTTCATTGAAACACAACACACCTCTACTTGTTACCTCCACAAACGATAAACAACCATGGTTAATTATAATTATTGTATATTTGCAGTGTTAATGCAGTTTGGGAAATTTTTAGTCTTAGGCAAACCACAAGTCCCGTGTTATTTCATATTTGGAGACTCATTGGTCGACAGTGGCAATAACAATGGACTTGTGACAAAGGCTAAAGCTAATTACCTGCCTTATGGTGTTGATTTCCCAGAAGGTGTGACGGGTAGATTCACCAATGGTAGAACCATGGCGGATATAATAGGTTTTTCTCTATCTTATTTTTAGTAATTTTATACATTTAACATCATTTTATTCAAAATTTTTAGTAGTTGTATGTATAAATTCTAAATATATCTTTTTGGGATGCATTTTATATAAGCTTACCTTTAATGCATATGTTCTACTAAAATGCTATAAAGATTAAAGATGAATGACCCTACTAGACATGGCTCGAATATTAAAAGATGTACTAGTATCAGTGACGGAGCTTAAATGTTTAGAAAGATGGACGGAAATTTATAGTGACCATAATACATGTTAATTTTTTGAAACGAGAGAGACGAAATTAATAATTAAAACAAAAAATAACCTTTCAATCGAAAAATTAACAATACGGATGGAAAAAAAACCCAACCCCTATTAAGTTGCGTCCATGACTAGTATTATGTTGATTTTTCCAAAATTGTATTTGTTTCTAACATTAGAAATATATATAACATGACCACATAACTTATACGTTTATATATACTTTTTTTTTACAAAAAGATACACTAATAATTACATTTTGACGTCTATAATATATACAAATATAATAATAAGTTAGTAACAATAAGTATCTGACATAAAATCGAAATAGAAGTTCACTATCCATGACCAAACGAGTTGATTGATTTGGTTTTTTAAGTTTCATATAATATAATATAACAAACATATTAATTAATCTTCAAAAATCTTATATTTCCTCATCATTTTTTCTCTCACTCAAACAGAAAAAAAAAAGTTGTGGTAAAGGTGTTATCACCCAATCAAAAGGGTGTGAGTTTAAATTGTAGATGACAATAATATCATAGATTATATAGATGTTATCAATTTTATTCTAGATATTACAGGTGTTACTGTTAAAAAAACAGAAAAAAAATCTATCTATAATTAACTCTTTATATTAAATATCAAATAAATTAAACGAGCCTTTTTTAAGCCGATTTTTTTTTGGCTAGACTCAAGCTCTGAGAATTATATTTTAAGCAGCCCTATGCCAATTGTACATTTTTTGGTAGTAGTTTTCTTCAATTTTAGAGGTTTTTTCATGATGTCTCTCCTATATATGTAATATAATATACTTGTTTGTGTATTTCGTGTAAATATAATCAAAATTGAGCCGAGATTGCATACAACCAATCCTGTCTCAAGTTTGATTCGTTTTAAATGAGATTTTTTTTTTGGCGATCTCTTTTCGAGACAATTTTTTTTGAGCCGAAGTTTTATCTAGCAAACCTCAAACTGCGAGTATTTTAAATAATCCTATACCCAATTTAGGACATTCTTGGAGGATTTAGAGCTTGATGTTTCATAATATTATATCATTTCTCCATTCATAATAACTTATAACAGTCAAAGACATTGTTTGTGGGCATTTTTTTTTCAGACTCGGAATAAAATTATAATAAACGCCCCAATAAAAGCCTCTTTTTGTACAGTTTATACTTAGTATCAAGTCCGGACAAAATGAGGAGGATTTTTGACGTAATCATTAGTAAAGAGACCCAAATTTTTATTTCGTTTAGGCTAAAAATATTTAAGCCGACCGAGAATTTACGGATACATCGATCACCAACGAACAAGTTTTTGATGGATTGCCGATAAAGTTTGTGTAGTAGTCAATTGTACAGTATGACGGATAATTGAGGAGATCCTTAGTGACAGCTTACCCACAATATCTTTTTTACCAATGAATTATCACAAAATTTTTAGATATTGATGAATTTTCTTTTAGTAACTAGTTCAACAATGGGACACAATAAATTAAATAGAATACACCTTATCAAAAATATATATACACACACATAGGCGGCCAGGGGAGGGGGCAAACCTAACCCCTTTCTGGGCCCAATTTTTAGAGGGCACAAATTTTTTTATGGGGCGCGTTATTTGGACACCCCCTACCGTGCAGTCAACACCTGCCTACTCTATACGGGCCGTAAAGCCCTTTACGGGCCGTAAAGAAGTCGGACTGTGTCAGAAGATGTCAGTGAGATGTCTGGCGGCTGAACACCTAATACGAGCCGTAAAGGCCTATACGACTCGTTTTTAAAAATGAAAATTTTTAAGTTTTGTTTTTCTACCCGATATACGTACGTGTTTAACTTATTTGTAACATTGTAATTGTATAACTGTTTTAAATGGTTAAAACATATATTTTAACGTAATTATATTTAATCGCTATACGTACATTATTAACGTTATATATTAAACATATGATATATATATTATTATATATACGTGTTATAAAATCCTCACGTTGTTGAATTCCGGTATACGTACGCGTTTAACATTAATTGTTATATCATATCGTCTAGTTATTTAATTTTTAAGTTATAAATAATATCTGTTTATAATAGCGTATAATCGTACTTTGTTTTGAAATCCGGTATTTGTTAAATGCAACACGTACGGTACGTGTTTAAGTAACTTATAATATCGTTTAATTGTTCGAAAAAAAACGTAACCATTTTTAATCGTTTTGTTGTAAAATAATAAGTATTTTAACGTTATTATTTAATTATTTTGTCTATTTGTTTTGTTTGAAAAATATTTTAACATCGTGACGTTTAAATATAAATAACAATTTTTTTTAACATAATTAGTTATGATTTTCGTAAATTTAAATGTTTTGTTTGAAAATTATTTTAACGTAATCGTGTTTAATGATTTTAAAACAATAGTTATCAGAATATAAATAACGTTAAACGGTTTTAAGAAAAATTGTTAACTATCTATTATATATTTCACAATCACGCACATTTTTTAATTATATAATAAAAGATAAAACAAACAATCACGCCATACACAACATATATACAAAATAAAAATACATACATCGAATGCTAAAGTAGTGTCCATACATCAAAATCCAAAAAAGAAAAGACAAAATAAAAAAAAATAACTAAGCATGACCACCAGGATCCTGCGGATCCTGATGATGTCCCGGTCCTGGAAAGACGGGAATATCCATGCCAGCAGATGCCGCCATACGCTCCGTCATCCACCGCATCATCCCCTCCAAGCGATCAACGCGACCAGAAAGGTCGCGTACGCTTCCAACAAGGTCGCGTAAGATCGCCGCGTCAGCCGGATGCAGTCGTGGCTGACGAACAACGACATGATGTGCTGGTGGCGGTGGCGGTGGCGGTGGCTGGTCTGCGTGATCCTGGTCTGCCGGGGGCTCCTGTACGTGCGGCTGTGCCCCCGGCTGCTGCTGTGGACCAGGGACTGGCGGCACCCACTCTGTGCGCCGATCCAGCGACCATCGCAGACCCACACGGGGTAAGTCGGCCGCTATACCCATTAGCATGACCGTGTTACGCCCCAGCAGTGTCGAGGCGTAAGTCACGGTCATGCTATCTCTAATATCGGCCGAAAAACGACCGATACGTCGAGCTATACGTGTGATAAAAGAGCCACACGTAATAGCTCCAGTAGCCTTACGGCTAATAAAGCCAGCAAAATAATCAGCTAGCAACCATGCAAGGTTGCAGCTGCGCCCAGTGATAAGGCAATACATGAAGAATAGGTCCTTCTGTGTGACCCACTCCTGGCTCAATCGGCGGCCGGTGATGGTGCAGGCGATGCACCGATGTAGGTATCGGTGCAGCGGATCACGAATGCTACTGGCACGAGCCTTGTTAACGAAAGGCTCGTCACCAATCACCGGCCACCAGTCTACGAGGACGGCCGCGTCCTCCTCTATCGCGGCATCTACGAATAGAGGTGTAGTAACCTCATCTCGGGTATAAAACCCAGTAGCAATCCCCCACTGAGTGAGGGACATCTGAACATCCTGTCCACATAAAGTGAACGAGACAGCAGGCAGCTGATCAAGAGCCTCCATGCCACCTGCCTGCGGTGGATGGAACTCGAATGTGGACAGGAACTCGAGAACAATCTCTCGATAAGCCGGGAGGCCGCCCATATCCATCATGCGTCGCCACGGACCCGACGCTCCGATAATCGCTGTGGCGCGCTCAGTCGCGCCAAGCGTGGCTAAAATACTCCAATCTATCGTCCGCGGCTCGACGATCTCCATACCAATGAAGCGTTTGAGGCGCGTGTGCGCCTCAGTGCCCGGTGGGAACTGCAGCAACATGTGGGGATCCGGGATCATATCCGGATCCTCCTCGGATGAACTAGAACTCGACGGCTCACGAGGTCGTCTACGCGGAGGCATAATCTGCAAAGTTAGACAAATAATAATAACAATAATAATCATCAACAATAATAATAATAATAATAATAATAGTAATAATAATAGTAATAATAATAATAATAATAATAATAATAATAATAATAAGAATACTAATAATAATAATAATAATAATAACAATAATAAAACCAATAATAATAATAATAATAATAATAATAACCACAGTCACACCAAACGCATTTGCAATCAAAAGTCCGGTCTCCGGCATTTGCATCCAATAACGCCTTGGAGCAAATTCAGGTTTTGACCATTTCAAGGATTCTTGAATTTCGTCAAAAACACCAAGGAGGACGTTAATGTACACGTTTGCATTTTGGATACTCTCAGTCAGGAGTGCATGACGAATAGTTAACCATTCTGTTTCCGGAAGTCCTAATGCAACAGCCACAGATCGAAAGCCACAGTTTCCGTCTGGAACAACGTCTTGTATTCTTGATATGTATGGGTGGAAGATGTCAGGAATGTGATCCTTAAACCGGTTAAAATTGTAAAGCTTATTATCAGTTAAAT
This sequence comes from Mikania micrantha, assembly GCA_009363875.1. Lineage (NCBI taxonomy): Eukaryota > Viridiplantae > Streptophyta > Magnoliopsida > Asterales > Asteraceae > Mikania > Mikania micrantha. Next base: position 46,646,023 of record CM018689.1, on the reverse strand, counting down.
TTACCGGGTTGTCAAATGCTGGTTGCGATAACCCATAAGTTGGTTGCGAAAACCCGTCTTGTGGTTGAGAAAACCCGGAAAAATCGTGCATTCTTGTCGTTGAAGAATACGACTTAGCACGCTGCAATTGACTATCGTGAGTGACCGTTGATTCATCCTGCTTGTTTTTCTTTGGCTTTGTGAATGAACTATGTCGGGCAGGCTCTTGTTTTTGTTGTTGTGTCTTTAAACTTGGTCGCCCTCGAGTGTTAGTTTGCACGACGGGTTCTTTTTTCATTGATTTAAATGGGAAAACCGCACTAAAAACCTTTGACATCATACTCTTTTTAACTGGATTTGGTTGAAGCTTGATATGTTGTATGACCCGATCCAATTGCGCATCAATATCAGCACCTTCATCCTCGTTAACTAACGACGGGTTTAAATCAAGCTTACGCCAAAACAAGTCTACCTCATCCAGTGTAACTTTAGCATCTGTTTTAAAAGAATAAAAATAATAATTATGATTATACATAAATAATAGGTAAATATATAATTAAATTTAATTAATTCATACTTTTCAATAGACGACAAGCACATGGCAATCCACAGCTCGTGAAGAGATGGCAACCGCAAGATGAATTTGATGCTATCAACATCTGAATTTTTGCCTTCTCACCAACCAACAGATCTAAAGCTACATGAGATATATTCCCTTTTAACAATTCAAATTGATCATCGTTGTGATGTGCCATACGAAATATTTTGCTTCTTTCAAAGCTTTCGTTTATAGCTTCTGCTTGCGATTTAACAATTTGAATTACATGCCCAACAATGTTGTCTAACGTGTTGTTGGTTGCATGGAGACTTTTCTTTAATAGAGAATGTTGACTTTCAACTCTGTTGGTGGTTCGTTGACCAAAATTCCGGTTTTTATCTATCCACGCAGACACAAACATTTCCTTGTATTTTTGCAACCATGTTACTTGCAAATATCCGATAACCCCTAAAAAACAAACACATATTAATACGTTTCATACAACTCAAAAACATTTAAAAATGAGAAATAGAACATTACTCTGATGAGATGTCCATAACCATTCATGTAGTCGGCTATAATTATACTCGTAGATATCGGGAGTTGCAGATTCAATCACAACCGACCACATATATCCAAACTTTTGCCAGTCTGATTGCGAAAAACTAGGCCTGCAGTGTTTGGATATGTTTTCAAAAATGTGCCACCTGCATAGTAATTGGGCAGCACTAGGAAATATTCTTCTACATGCGTTTATAAGAGCCAATTCTCTATCGGTTACAATAACGCGTGGTTCCATACACTGTTGAAGTGTATCTTTTAGGTTTTGTAACACCCAGACAAAATTCTCTTCACGTTCCTTACTTATAAACGCATGTGCAACACTAAAGGTCTTGTGCGTTGATGTGACACCAACTATTTGAACAAATGGCATGTTGTATTTGTTCGTTTTATAAGTTGTGTCAATTAACAAGACATGAGGAAATGCTCGCCAAATATTATAAGATGTCTGGTGGATAAAAAAAATCTGTTCCACGACATCTGTCGACGCATCATCTTGCGTTTGGTAAATAAAATTATTTCTTTGCAATGTACTAAAAAGGACCTGAATTGGAGTTTCCCCCGTGTTTTGTCCAATACGTAACTTCCGTCGCGCATTGTAAATATTTCTGAGGTTGGAAACATTTTCGGGGTTTTGGTCCTTTACAGCTGCAAGTATATCACGGGGCAACATGTTTTGGTTTGACAGTTGCTCAACAAGACGGGTTTCATTTTCATTTAATCTCATCGCATATGGATGACCGCCTAGTTGTTCAGCCGCTAGGTGGTTGTGTTCATTATTGACCACACGCAACTTCCAACCACCACAACTTCTCTCGTATCTACCAATCAGCTCAAATTCACACCCAGTCTTCTTCGAACCAGTACGTCTAGCTTTTGGTTCACCGTGATACACGCCACCGCGATCGCATTTAAGCCACACTTTTATAACTACACCGGTTGCATTAGTTTTGCTTCGTCGTCTAACTAGCACATAACCATTTTCACGCCCTCTAGCAATCGCCCAATCAACAAGTTCATCAACACCGGCAAAAACCTGAAAATAAAAAAAATGTATAAATTTTTTTAAACTAACAACCGTTAAACGAATAAGTTTGTTACCTGATCAGTTTCATAGACACACATATATTCATCACCGAAGTTGTTGCCTCCCATCGACATTGTTAAACCTTTACGAGTTTGAACTTGTTAAAAAACCTCAAAACCTGTTTGTTTGGAAAATCAAACCGAAGTTGTTGCGTTTTTTTTTTATTCAATTGTTGAAGATATATATCAAACGATTAATTTACGCATGCATCTATTACGTTAAATCAAATAATTTGCGCTGCTCAAATTATTGGCGTTCAATACGGGCCGTAAAGGTCTTTACGGGCCGTATGTACTGCGTGTCAGCCTGCGTCAGCCCTATGATTTGACGTGTCAGCCTTTGTCAGAAATATTCGTTTCAATACGACCCGTAAAGGGCTTTACGGGCCGTATTGAGGGTGTCCGAGGATCCAGTCGGGTGTCTCCCTAACAGGCCCCTTTTTTATACATATATAGGGAATGGTTCCAATACTAACCCTTCTTACGGCGCTAACCCATTAACTTTGCCATAAAATAGCCGAATCTTGAATTTTTTTTTAAACATCATTGTAACACAATTTGAACACCATGTTCAGTTTTGAGTTTTGGCTAATTCATCACCGTTTGGGCTCTTACAGTACTGTAGGTGTTTAAATATTTAAAACTTACAGTACTGTAGCAAAAACCTTACAACGATGACATTTTTTTAACGGTGATGAATTAGGCCAAACTCAAAACTGAACATGGTGTTCTAATTGTGTTACAATGATGTTCAAAAAAAAAATTCAAGATTCGGCTTCGTTTTGGCAAAGTTAATGGGTTAGCGCCGTAAGAGAGGGTTAGTATTTGATCCCAATCCTATATATATATTCATTCAAATAAGAATTACTACGACGAAGAAAACTAAAAAGAAACATTTATAAACACATTATTTAATAGATGCAAAAAATCATTATTCTAAAGTATTGGAAGTTACTTCCATGCCTTTAAACTAAATATGTCAATTGGTTTGGTTAACGGTTTATTCGGCCTGAATCGGTTTTCAATTTTTTATCCCAATAAAAAACCGAACCGAATTCGAGAAGTGATTCGGTTTAAATTTCGGTTAAAACCAAATAAACAAATTGAAAGCCATATAAACCGCTTAAAAGTAGAATAAACCGATCTAAACCGACTTCAATCGAATAAGCCGATTAAAACCAAATAAACCGAATAAACCGATCTGAATAAACCGAATTTAACCAAGTAAACCGAATTCAATCTTATATATTATGAATAAGATGATAAATTTGGATTTGAATTCGGTTTAATCGGTTAACCAAACAAACCAAATTTGTATAAAAATATTGGTATCAAAAACCGAAATTCGGATATGGTTAAGTACCGAACCGAAAACGAATTCGGAATTTGGATGCAGCTGGAACCAAAACGAAAACCGAATTCAGAATCATGTTCGATTTTTTCAGTTACGAACACGTTTCGGTTTTCGGTACTAAACGGTTTTTTGGTTTTTTAAACATCTCCACTTTAATATTTGAATTCGCTAGGTAGCATTTTTTTCCGGATCGTCCTGAGCACGCCAAATTTTAGGACCGTTCCTGTACAAACTAATAATAAAATGAAAATTATCCAATTTCTACATGCAACTAACAGTAACGGCTCTTGCTATTTATGAAAGCACTTTTCGTACTTGTGAGTGGGATAACACATCAAACATCTTTAATTGACTGGTTAATATTCGATTAATGGTTAGTTATCATTCATTATAAGTTATCTAATATATTTAGGCTTGTAATTAGCCTTGCATATCTTTTTTTTGTTTTTTTTGAACGACAAATCTATCTTACTTCTATGTTAATCCCAAATTAATATACTTCTTGCCTGATTTTGAACCTAAAACCTCCTATTTTTTTTTTGAATGACTAATTTTTCGGATCACTAACATAGGACCTAGCTCCTATTTAAGAGACAAAGCCTCTGCCAAGTATATTTGATTAATAATCAATTATTATTCATTATAAGTTATTTAACTCGCGTATTAATTTTTGTAATAAGCCTTGTATATCTAATTATTTCATTGGAAATGTGCAACTTATCTTTTTTTTTTTAACGGCAATACTATTCTACTTCTACTCCTAAATTACACCCAATTTTCCCCCTTGCTTGGATTTGAACCCAATACCTCCTTTCTAAGAGACAATGCCTCTAACAAATGAGCTAGCCCCACATTGACATGTGCAACTTATCTCTTAGGGAGATTCACGTACAGTTTTAGAATGAATTTAACTGCAAATAATTCTTACTTAAATGCAGGTGAACTTCTAGAATTTGACCAGTTTATTCCAACACATGCCACCGTAACCGATCAACATATTAGTAAAGGTGTTAACTACGCTAGTGGTGGATCTGGCATTCTCCCTGAAACTGGAAGTCATCTGGTAAACATATATGCATAATTAATATATATCCTTCGCAGAGCCGGCTCAACCATTTAAAAACCCTAAACGAAATAAAAATATGAGGCCATTCACTAACGGTTACTTTAAAAACCCTTATCCTTATATCCGGTTTTAGGACCAACAATATTAAACTAAAAGTTTTTTTAATTGATTAATAAAGTATAAACTTTTTTATGAATATCAGAAAAGAAGGAACTTTTATTTGTGTCTTTCTTGTATTATTATTTCCTCCCGATCATGCACACTAAAAAAAACCCACATGTCAAAAAATCCAACCACATAAGAAAAAGAGTTAATTGCGGTTTTGGACCATGTGGTTTAAATGTTTTAACTATTTTGGCCTAAAATAAAATCTTCTATCAATTCAACCCCTGTGGTTAGACAATTATCGGTTTTGACCCCTCAAACTTAACTATCATAACAGTTTTGGCCCAAAACTTAACTATGGTTAGAGGCCAAAATTGTTAGCTGTCTATACCACAGGGGCTGAATTGATAGAATATTCTATTTTAGGCTCAAATAGTTAAAAATACATAAACCATAAGAGCCAAAAACATAATTAACTCATTAGAGGCATACTATTTTTTGGGCTCTAAGCACTTGTTTGTGTTGCTGGGCCCATTGGGCAGGCCGTGATACTTTGACTTGTTTCTTTGGCTAGAATGATGAGTGGTTACTTTTTGTTCACAAGATTCATTTTACTTAAACTGCATAGATTTCACTATTAATTGGTTACATACAACTGATCATACACTCATGTGGGTTTAACATTGACAAAGGGTGATCGGATAACTTTAAAGGAGCAGCTAAGTAATCACAATGCCATAGTTTCACGCCTATTTGGCTTGCAAGAAAACACAACATTCACAAGTGAATACCTTAGCAAGTGCCTTTATATAGTCAATATTGGAAGCAATGATTACATCAACAACTACTTAATGCCGGATCTATACAAAACGAGCCGTATATACACACCAGATCAATACGCGTCAATCCTCGTACGACAGTATTCTCAACAACTAATGGTGCGTATGTTAGATTTTCTGATTTTTTTTGAATTTATAGGTGTTTTATGATTTTTGACATGCTTTTCAGAGAAATTGTTTTTGTTTAGGGGTGATTTAGTAGCTTTTAATCAAATTTGGAATGATCTGCTAGTCAAAGTAGCAAATCTCATTAACTTTTGTTTGGTTCAAACTATTTCATACAACTAAACCATTACAACTAGTCTACTCTTGTGTTTGAGGGCTAATATGTTGAGTTGTTTTCATATCTTCAATCCCATATCATATCTCATCAACACACCATACTCCAGAACTAGGGGTGTTCATCGGGTCGGATAACGAGTTATTCTGGTTTTCGAATCGAGTTATTCGGATTTGAAATTTTTTGTGGCCTATCCGAAACTCGACCCGAATCTCAAAATATATTATCCGACCCGAACAACCCGAATTCTTACTTCTGAATAACACGAACAACCTGAATAAACCTGTTTTATTCAAGTTATTCGATATCCGACCCGACCCAGATCTAAAAACATTTTATCCGACCTGAACAACCCGAAAACCCGAAATAGATTTCGGATTAGGTTTTTTCGGGTTTCGGATGCGATTCGGATTTCGAACTTTTTCGAGTTTCAGATATTTTGAACACCCCTATCTAGGACAACACGGTGTTGTCGAACAACAACAACAACATCAACATCACGTTGGGCCTTTCTCTACTTCACCCTTTGAACCTACTAATCCGCTTTTGATCACATAACTTTCAATCCGTGGTTTACCTTGTAAATCGTCTCCCCACTTCCCTCCATGGACGAAGCTTACTTAAGGCCGGGGGGTCGACCGCCCTCCCCCCCTATTTTTTTGTCCGTAGTGTTAATTTTTTGGCCGAAAAGGTTAATTTTTAGTTAAAAATAGAGGTTTCGCCCTCTCGCGTAAAAAAATTAACATGTATTCTGGCTCCCGTAATTTTTCGCCCCCCCCCCCTTCTGATCCTTCAAGCTCCGTCACTGAGTTCCCCCTAGATTCCAAACCCCCATTTTATCGGTTGTATAATCAATCCTCATATTTCAAACTCAAATCCTTCAAGTGTCTTTGCTATCCCTCTGATTGCGCCTCTTAGGGATGATATAATAGGCCAAACAATTCAAGTAAATGCTTAGGACCTTAAAAAAATATACGACCTTTAATTTTTAATAAAATATTTATATGTAGTAAGATTTTTTGATTTATGGGTTTCTTCTAAGTTGTCTCTATCACTCCCCACACATTCATTTTGTTGACACATACCTTTTGTTTTCTGTTCACTGTCTTAACCGCATCCACCTTACGTACACCAGACTCCCTCAAACAACTCCTCAACTTTTGACTCTCTTAACTCCATTCATGTTCCCTCTTCTATACATCTGTCATTAGGACCATCAATGAACCAAACAATCAGTGAAGTGAACTGCCCGTGAACCGTTTGACAGGAATTAAAGTTCGTTCAATAAATAAATGAACATAAACAAGAAATTCCATTCTTTAATTTGGCTTTATCAATTCAACTAGCATTCACCCCATCCCCACACCACTTAGATCCCAACTCTCAAACCTAAGCTTACAAGACCCAAAATAGCCCAACTGTCAACAAAAAGATTTCCCATAAACCACTAGAAAAAAAAAATAAAGATAAAGAGTAAATTAGGTCATTGTGGTTTAAGTGTTTTAACTATTTTAACCCAATATAAAATCTTCTATCAACGCAGCCTATGTGGTTTAAACAACTAAGGACCTTGGCCACCAACCATATTTAAGTTTGGAGCCCAAACTGTAGAATAGTCACATTTTAGTACAAAAACCGTTATTTGTTTAAACCATATTGGTTGTATTGATAAAATATTATATTTTGGATTAAGATAGTTAAAACAATAAAATCATAGGAACCAAAACCGTAATTTAATCAAAAATAAAAACCATGTCAAAAATCCTAAATATTGATTAAAAAAATTTCTATTTTTTCTTCTTTTTCGGTTTTTAATTATGCCTGCAAATCTTACAATCGTATTATTTGCTTAATTGGAAAAATATATGATATGATGGCATATATATATGACAGAGGTTGTATAATTTGGGTGGACGGAAGATTGTTCTGTTCGGACTTGCTCCGTTAGGGTGCACCCCAACCGAGATACAAAATTTTGGCACTAACGGAAGCCCGTGTGTCAACTCAATTAACGACGCCGTTAAAAATTTTAATGACAAGCTTAAGCCTCTTGTGGATGAGCTAAACCACCATCTCCAGGATGCTAAGTTCACTTTTATCAACGTTTCGCACATTTCATCATTGCAAAAAGGTAATTTAAAAATTATAAGTAAAATATATAAATTTTTATTTACAATAAATAATTTTCATTTACAATAATATTAATGTTACAACTTAAAATTGAAAAGAAGTAACAGTTTTATACAGAGTTTGAATCACCAAAAACAACTTTTTGTCTAAAAATTTAAAAATACATATTTTTTCTCTTGTATTTGTATTTGTTTGTACTGTTTTATTTTTATTTTTTTAATACTCAATTTTTAAATACAGTATAAAAAGTAAGATACAATAAAAAAAACATAAATTTAGTACAAAAAAGACAAACCCGATGCAAAAATATGTTCTTTATATTTTTAAGTAAAATCTTATAAATCTTATACTGTATTTTTAAAAACACCTATTTTTTATATTAATTTTTTTTGTATTTTTTTACTATGTTTTTAAATACACAAATATAATAAAAAAAATAAACAAAAAAGATAAATTCAATAAAATACATGTGTGTGTATTAGTGATTTATTTTATTAAGAATTAACAAGTTATAAATAACTAAATCAAACATATTTATAAACACATTATTTAAAGGGTATAAACGTAATTTTGCTTTAAAGTATGGAAAATTACTATAATATTATTTAAACTTGTTGGTAAAAATGGTTTATTTAGTTATTAAGTAAAAATAGTTCTTAATTAAACATCAACACACTCTTCTCTCTCTCTATATGTGTGTATATGTTTTAGACAAAATTGTATTTATATTAATAATCTTCCTATTTATATATTTAATCTCTTCAGTTATGCCGTGGCCAAATGTTCCTTGTTGTGAAGTGATGATAGATGGACAATGTGCTCACACGACAACTACTTGCCCAATTCGTGTTTTGTCTATTTACTACGATGGTTTGCATCCCTCAGAAGTTGGCCATCGTCTTATCGCAACGTCATCGTATATATCTCTCTCTCGTATGAATGCTTACCCATACGATATTAGTCGATTGATTCGACTTTAACGAAACATAATTTTGATGTTTTATTTGTGCAATCGCAAACAAGCAAGAATGATAGAAGAAAGAAAACTCTATTTCCATATTTTCTATGATATATACACAAACAATCATGTACTTTAGACCTTGTGAAAACAGTTAAAGTTAATTATTTTATAAAGACTGATACAATTTTAGAGACGGGGCTATACATATGGACAAACATCAACAAAAAAAATACAATGTATGCATAAATTTATTTTAACGAACTTACTTTTTTAAATGTTCCAATCTTCCAACAACATTAAGTTAGCTAGTTATTGCATGAAGCGAGGTGTTATCTCGTTCGTTATACCCTTCATGACTCATTTAGGGGCATTTCCAGATATATTCTTCAATTCAAAAGAACCAACAAGTCTCATGATCGTTCAATAAGAAAGGATTTCAGTTTTTTTCAAATTGGATACATCTACATGTTTATATGCCTCGAGCCATAACATCAAGGCTTAATGATTTTTACAAAGTTTAAGTCATAGGATATTATATAAAAATCAGTAATAAATATGTGGTTTAGCATGCATTTCTATCCAAACATTACATAAAGAGGGCATGGTCACGAACCCACCTCGAGCCTTATGCATGTGTTTCTAAGACAGCCTATTTCTGAATATAATCCGATCCATTGTTGCAAATATTCAATCAATATGGAACCCTAATCAAATAACAAATGTGTGTATCGATTAAGCCATCTCAATTTACGTTAATATGACACAAATAACCAATTTGAGTGTTCTAACGCGTTACGTCACACATTATTGCATTTATTCTTATTTAGGTTTCATCATTTATGTATCTAACACTAATTTCATGTTGGTATTGTATATTCCGTTCTATATATTGTAAAACCGGTTTATTAATAACTATATAATTGTCTTGCTTATGATGTTGATTTACTGTGAAACTTTAAATATTAACGCACGAGTCAAAATAATATGATAAAGAAATTTGGTGTCTGATTATCCCTTCTGGTGGAGTTTGCGTACACCCACCAACTGAAATTTTTTTTTTCCTTAACCCTGACAAAATAGACACATTAGGTAAGGCCATACGGAGTGGGCTTTGGGAAGGAGCCGGGGAGGCTTTTGCCGGATTGGGAAGAAGTGGGAACACCGCCCCCCGGAAATGGGGTGGGGTAAATCGGGGAAGCCTCACCGATTGAAGCCGAGCGTGGGAAGAGAAGGGATTCGACCGTTGGGGTTTTTTTTAAAAAAATCCATTTTTTTTTCTTATTTAAACAACTCTAAAACAACCACAAATCTCACACTTTTCTCTCATCTTCTACAATCTATACACTAAATTTATAAAATTTTCAAGTAAAATGGAAGGAGGTTCCTCACGTGGTGGGTCGTCAACCAAAAAATTTAGAAAACCACGACAAAAAAATGTTCGAACGCCTCAAATGAACCCGTTTAACACACCCGGGTATCATCCACAAATGTCATCTCCGAATCAACCAACATTCTACTACGATCCAATGAACCTGGCTCCATATTTGCAATATTCATTGGGCACTCAACAACAATTCAACCGGTGGGAGCAATCGTATCAACAAGATCAACAAAGTTACCAACAATTCGATCAACAAACTTTTCCAAAACAATCTCCATTTCAAGGTATTTTTTATATGTTTATTTTTATATGTTTATTTTTATATATTATTTTTATATTTTATTTTTATATTTTATTTTTTTATGTTTATTTTTTTATGTTTATTTTTATACGTTTATTTTTATACGTTTATTTTTATGTTTAGACTATCGTGACCATAATCAAGATGACTCGGATTTAAGCGAACATAATAAAAGTGTTCAAGTTGAGTCGGAAGAAGAAAAAGAAGAAGAAGAAGAACCGGTTAGGCAAACGGGAAAGAAACCAATAGGAAAGAAAGCACCGGCCAAGCGTTGGTCCGATGAAGAGGAGGTTGCGTTGGCCAGATCTTGGCTAACTATTTCTGAAAATCCAAGCGTGGGAGATGGTTCGCGATAACCCTTTATGGTGCGACATTCCACCAGTAGGTTGTGAGTCACAATCTACAACAAAAGGCCGAAGCCAAACGAGTCAATGGGTAGTGCGCCAACAACAACAGGCTTTAGACGAACAGCAAAAGGCTGTAGATTTAGAGTTCATGATGAAAGACCACACAATTTATCAAGAACCAATGTTACAACCGATTCTTGACCGTAAACGAGAAATTGCTGCTCGTTGGGGATGACATTGCCCTTTCTAGGTTTTTAATTTAATTTTTTAGGTTGTATTCTTCTTCTTTTTTTTGGTTGTATTCTTTTTTTTTTATTTTAAATTTAATGAATCTTTTTTTTATTTTATTAATATTATTATTATTATTATATTTTGTTAAAATAATTAATTAAAAATAAGATTTGAAAATGGGGAAAGTGGGACACCGTGCAAAATGGAGAAAAGCGAGGAAAAGTGGGGAAAGCTGATGTGGCAATGGGGAAAAATGAGGAAGGATGGGACGACTCCCTCCCCCCTAACGGTTACGGTAAGTACATGTTAGAATGATTTAAAGCAAAAATCAGTTCAGGTTTAAATGTGTCGTTTTTAAAAAAAAATCAATTTAATTAAAGTCAAAAAGAGTTGTAACTAAACAGATAGTATATTTAAATAATTTTTAGCAATTTTTACGCCAAAAATATCATTAATAATTATTATCAATTTTAATCTATTTTATTCACGTAGCTTTTAAGTCGCAAATCTTGACCCAAATTATGTTAACGAGTTATTAATCTCAAACCGTTGTATACTATCACCTGTTTTTTTGTTATAGTGGTAATCATTTAAAGTTTAAACCCAAATCCGCCAGGAGCTCGTTTCGGCGTTGCAAGTATGTCTACCGTAAACATTTTGGTTTCTGCCATTGATCCGAATGGCCCATTTGAACGAATTGACTTTTATTGACCAAGACTTAAAACTGTGAAGTAGCCCGAACAGCTACGAGCCGATGGGTCAAGTAACCCGAACAGATACGTAACCAACGGATCGGGCCGTTTGCTTTCCGTCTCGCGTTTGTCATTTTGTACCGCCACCAAGGATTCCGGCTGCTGGAAACCCCTGTTGCCGTAAACAACGACAATCCAATTAAAACACCATTTTTTTGGAGATTTCTTGCAACCAAGCATAAATACCAACCCAAAGAGTTGTAAATTAGTAAATATACTCGGAATACTACCATGCATGTGACGATCAATTGTGAAAGGCGTTCGCCGGAGTTGCTGAAGGTCGCCGGAAAAGCGGCTGAGCTTGCAATACACCGTACACATCACCGATCTATGTAAATTACTCTAAACCACTGACATTTGTAAATTGTAACCCTAGCTGTCGGCCCCGCACGAAACCTTAGCTTTGCTGGAATCGCGTTTGACAGAATGACAGGATAGTGTAGTCACCAGCATCGCCGTAGAAAGTGGTGGTCTTTCTCACCGCGGAGTTCATCAGAATCGTTTTGCAGAACATTAAACACCATCTCCATGATTGGCGTTGACAGAGCACGCGTTGTGGTCTTTGAAGGATGCAGGTGGCTGAGCTCGCCGGAGGGACGCCATCGCTGGTGTGGTCGGCAACCGCCTGAGTCACCGGTTGGGATAAAAGGAAAAAGGGTTACGAACCTTTTTAAGTTTTTAACTTTTTATACGTATGGACGGTATGGTTTTTAACCCGCCTATATTGCGTAAATGAACTTAGTTCTTGTCTAGAACTTTTTAGTTGTTTACGATTTGTTTTTCATTTTTTTTAACGGCGAAGGTCTCAATCGTGTGAACTCAGAAGAAGCATAACCAAGTTCTGAAATAAGAGATATAAACCATTGGATTTCGGTGGTGGTTGAGGCGACAGCTCGAAACTCTGCTTTAGTGGAGGAGCGAGCTAGTGTGGGTTGTCGTTTAGAGCTCCATGAGACTGGATTGGAGCCAAGGTAAATGATGTAGCCAGAGGTGCTGCGGTATGTGTGTTTGTCTCCAGCCCAATCCGAGTTAGTAAAGGCATGCAGGGTTAGGGGAGATGATCTTTGAAGGAGTAGACCATAATGCATGGTGCCATGAAGATAACGCAGGAGGCGTTTTAGGGCAGTCCAGTGGACATCAGTGGGTTGATGCATGAATTGCGAGAGACGGTTGACCGAGAAGGACACATCAGGTCGGGTGAGAGATAGGTACTGAAAGGCGCCAATGATATAGCGATATTCAGTAGGTGAAGGTAAGGGAGAACCAAGAGAGGGGTGTAAGGTTAGGGAAGTAGACATAGGAGTGGAGGAGGGTTTACTGGCATGCATGTTGGTTTTGTGTAAGAGATGTGTTTAAGACGATGTTGAAGTTGCTTTATATGACCACGAGTAGGAGAGGCATAAGTGTTGGCTAAGATTTTCCATGCATCAGAAGATGATGGGGCATTGCTAATGAGAGAAACAATCAATGGTGACAAGCTGCCTACAAGGGCTCCAAAGAGAAGACGATCTTGGCGGTACCAAGTGTGAAAGGAAGGACAGGGGAAGAGGTGCCATCAGGTTTAATATTTGGTGGAGGGGAGGGATGAGAGCCATCAATAAATTTGTAGAGATCTAAGCCTTGTAAGATAGCTTCGATTTGGGTCTTCCAACTGAGATAGTTGGTGGATGTAAGCTTTAGGTTTGCTGGAAAGTTGACCATGGTGATGGAGGAAGGAGTGGGTGGGTTGGTGATGATAGTGATGGGGGGTTGTTCTGCCATGGAAAAGACTGGGAGGAAAGAAAGAGAAGGTGGTGCGGCGTCGGAAGGAATGGGAAAGATCTCCGGCGATTGGGGCGGCAATTTTAGGGTTGATGGTGATCGGCGTTGGCTGATACCATATAGAAAATATCAAACTTGAATACTTTCATTGATATGGAAATTGAATACTTATACAACAATTACTAACAATAGATCCTATAAATGTGGTAATACAGTTGTATCTATTTGACTAGGCTAATAATATAAGTTGAAATACAAAATGCATAGTAACGAATTATTTTGAATAATTCGGTGGTGATCTAATACACATCACCGATCTATGTAAATTACTCTAAACCACTGACATTTGTAAATTGTAACCCTAGCTGTCGGCCCCGTACGAAACCCTAGCTTTGGTGGAATCGCGTTTGACAGAATGACAGGATAGTGGAGTCACCAGCACCGCCGTAGACAGTGGTGGTCTTTCTCACCGCGGAATTCATCAAAATCGTTTTGCATAACATCAAACACCATCTCCATGATTGGCGCTGACAGAGCACGCATTGTGGTCTTTGAAGGATGCAGGTGGCTGAGCTCGCTGGAGGGACGCCATCGCTGGTGTGGTCGGCGACCGCCTGAGTCACCGGTTGGGATAAAAGGAAAAAGGGTTACGAACCTTTTTAAGTTTTTAACTTTTTATACGTATGGACGGTATGGTTTTTAACCCGCCTATATTGCGTAAATGAACTCAGTTCTTGTCTAGAACTTTTTAGTTGTTTACGATTTGTTTTTAATTTTTTTTTAACGGCGAAGGTCTCAATCGTGTGAACCCACTGTTTTCAGGTCATGTCATCAATGTCTAGTTACCTGGACCTCACATGAGCCATCACAACCACCACAGTAGGAAACCCTACTAAGAAAACTCCTAACCCATCATACCCCTATTTCGCTGCAGGAGGGATTTGAACCAAAAACCTTTTGTTTGAAAAAATCCTGAAGTACCATTTATACAATTTCTCATTGGTATTTGTTTTTAATTAAATTGCCATGTTATTGTTTTTTTTGAAAAAATGGATTTATTTGAAAAAGCGATCCTAGATCGATAACATAGTTTCCTTTGTTCAAAAAGATCTAATTGTTTTCCTGAAAGAATAATTCAGACAAATAATGATTGATTGCGTATACGTCTCGTAAAATTGTATACAATGAGTATAGAGTATGAGGTTTGAGAAATATTGGGTATGCGAATAATATAACCCAAAAACAGTTGCATCCCTCGAGCTTTGTTTCCGAATCTTTATAAAAAAATATAACTAGTTTTTCTAAATAATATGTCCAACTTCCCTGATATATATATATATATATATATATAGGAGCAGGATCAAATATAGAGGAATGTTCATTTAAAAACCTCCCATTTTCAAGAAAACTAAGAAAACTAATATAAACCAATCACATAATTTATAATTTATTTTTTTATTTATTGTTAAAAGGGTATATCTACTTCTTAATTCAGGTAAGTAAACAATTTTAATTAACAATCCCTTGTTTTTCTCATATTGTTATCAATTTATTTTGAACATCACAGCTGGAGATTTATGGTGCAAATATTCAACAAAAGTTCTCGACGATAAAAAAAAAATGGTTGACTTTCTTTTATGTTTTTTTCCATACATTTTGGTTATGTGATCTTTATCATCCATTGGTTAAATCACATACCGTGGGGATTCGTTTGAAGAAAACTAGGTAAGCAAAACCAAACATTGTAGGTCACTTTTTTTTACTACTCTAGACGACTTTTTTTTTTTCTTTTGGAAACTGCTCTTGATGTTGGCCATTAACGCTAAAGTTTGTGATGATGAAATCAATTGAAGAAAGTTATTTTGTTTACATACGTGTTTGCATAATATAATACGGTTTTTCAAGGAAAAAAGATAGAATTATATATATGTAACCAATAAAAATGATAAATCGCTTTTATTTTTGTAAGATGAATTGCATATATTGTTTATATGTTCATTTTTTTCTGTATGTGATTATATACTCGTATATCTGTGCATTTTCTTAGCCTCATAATTTGTTTATATAACGTGAATATTTAGGATTTCGTGCTATCTCCAATTGAGCATTCGTGATACTTTTGTTTATATGTTTGTATTCAATTTGTATATTTGAATCATTGAATGTGATGTTCATGCTTTTTTAGTGACATAACGATTTTAGATAAATGCAACATTTGTTTATGGAATTTAGTGAATTAAATGGTTCAGATTCAGACCGTTTGTTTCGTGAAAAAAAACCACATCTGAATGGAACCAAATGTCTGAATGGAGGTCTGAACCATTCAGACTTGGGGTGAAGTCTGAACCATTCAGATGTGAAGGAAGAGAGGCTGGGCTGGGCACCACCGGCCATACCCTCGCGTGAAGACACCATCGCCGTCGCTTGAAGAGAGTCTGGGGCTCGACTGCACCACCACCACCGGTCGCTCCAAGAAACCAACAACTTCGAACCTGAATGGCCGTCGGTTCCCTCGATCAACCGCCGCCGTCACTCGATTGCATCATCACCGTCGGTTCCCTTGCTCGCCGTCGCTCGACCACTGTCGCGATGGTCGTCGATCGGGCTGATTTCCTTGATTTAACCAGCAAACGTGACCGCTCCAGCACCCTCGATTGGCCCTGATTTCCTCGAAGATGGTGAGGTCGACGACGTTTGTGGCTGCGATGGAGGCTGCGGCGGCGGAGAAACAGCGACGGGCGGCGGCGGAGAAGCAGCGACGGGCGACGGCGAAGAAGCAGCGACGGGCGACGGCGGAGAAGCAGCGATGGGCGGCGATGGGATGAGGCGAACGGAAGGAAGGCGGAGGAGGGGCGAACGATTTGTGGCTGCGATGGATGAGGCGACGGGATTAGGGTTTTTTACTTTTTTTCCAAGTAAAATGATATTTTTTTTTATTTTTCATTCAGATCTTTAACCAAACGCTCTTAACTGGTTCAGTACTTAATCATTCAGATCCTCTTAATCATTCAGGCACCTTAACCATTCAGCACTTAATGGTTCAGACACTACCAAACAGCCCCTTAGTCTCACTAAAGGTTTAAAGAGTTAGGATTGAAGAAGTAATTATTCTTCAAAACCTATAACTTACTTCCTTCATTTATTGTAATGGAACCACAATTTTGTAATCTACATATATATAATCATGTATGCAAGGTCTGATGGTTACATATATGTAATCAAGTTTTACTTTTATGATTACATGTATGCAACCATGTTTACATTATGTAACTTGATCAAACTAATATGTTTCTATGATTACATATATGTAATAATGTTAAATATTTAAATAATTGGTTTGATTACATATATGTAATCAGATGATTTTTTTTTCCTTCAATGCTTAAGTATATATTTTTCTTGAATGCTTACATATATGTAATCAAGTTTACTTGTAAGATTGCATATATGTAAGCATGTTTACATTATATAACTTGATCAAACTAATATGTATATAATTCCATATATGTAATCATGTTAAATATGTAAATAATTGGGTTGATTACATATATGTAATCATATGATTCATTTGAAAAAAACGATTTTTTTTGTCCAAAAATTCGGATTTTTTGTATTAAAAAATTCAAATTGTTTGAATTCACTTTTTTGAGTGAAAAAAATTGAATTAAATTTTTAATATAAATTAAGAGAGAGAAGAAATAAGATAATAGAGTGATTTTAGGAATTTGTATTAAATAGATGAGAGAGAAAAATTTTATTTTGACTATTGTATCCTTATGATGTTATTATTAAATCCTTTAATTACTATTTATTTACAAAATTGCCATGATATGATCTTAACCTTTGATTGTTTTAATCAATGGTGAAAAAGTGGTTTTCTTAGTTTTCTAGTAAATAAGAGTTTTCTTAGGAACCCTCCCCTATATATATATATATATATATATAGGGGAAGGATCAAATAAGAAGAGCTTTTTGTGTAAGAAGAGTGAGAACTAATAAGAATTTGACACGTGTCACATAATTTAGGTATAAAATCTTATTTTTTATACTACATTTTTATTTTTTTTGTACTAGATTTGTTCTATATTTTTTTATACTCGATTTTTGTGGTTTTTTGTATTAGATTTTTGTTGTTTGTACTATATTTTATTTTTTTTGTACTGGATTTTTTTTGTACTAGATTTTTGATTTTTTGTACTGAATTTTTGATTTTTTGTACTGGATTTTTGATTTTTTGTACTGGATTTTGTTTCTTTTTGTACTGTATTTTGTTTTTTGTACTGTATTACTGTTTTATGATGACACGTGTCAAATTTCTATTGCTTCTTACTCTTCTTAGGCAAAAATCCCTTCTTAGTGGATCCAACCCCTATATATATATAGGGGAAGGTTCCCCTAAAAAGTCTATTTTGCCTAAGAAGGCTAAGAAGGATTTTCAAAAACACGAAAACCGACCCAAACAAACTCCGAATGAATTAATTTTTGCATCATTGGAACCGACTTGTTGAACCCTAAAACGCAAACATTAAATTGTAAACAATAAACCCAAATACGAAAACCAAAACTTTAAAAACAAACCATAAACTTAAAGATAAAACCTAAAAAGCCAAAAACCAAGCCCTAAAATCTAAACTTTAAAAGTAGTTATTAAAGCTAACACTTAAAAGCTAATATTGTAGGGTTCGTTGAGACGATTCCAACGCCATCGAAATGAGTTCAATCGGAGTTCGTTTAGGTCGGTTTTCGAGGTTTTAAAAATCCTTTTTAGCCTTCTTAGGCAAAATAGACTTTTTATTTGATCTTTCCCCTATATATATATATATGTATATATATATTTTAATAAAAGAATATGGCTTCTCATTCTTTACGTGTTCCACACATTTGGCATTCAAAATCATCAAGGCGTCTCCTTGCACTTGCACCTTGATGAACATTATTTTCTTGGAATTTTTAAACTTCATTTCATTTTCTTTCCTCCAAAATAAATCATGGCTAATTATCATTTTAATCATTTTCTATCTATCTTCATCTTTGTAGTGGTAGTGTACTTTCAAATATTTGTAGTCAATGGCAAACCACAAGTCCCATGTTACTTCATATTCGGAGACTCGTTAGTCGATAGTGGAAATAATAATCAACTCCAAACCACCGTGAAGTCTGATTACCCTCCTTATGGGACTGATTTCTCGGAAGGTGTTACAGGCAGATTCACTAATGGTCGAACCGTAGCAGACATCATAGGTTTTTCTATTTTATTTTCTAAATACTCTAATCATTAACAAGAAGAAATTAAAATTAGATTTTTTATTTTGATTTTTTTTAATTACATATGATATTATCTAGTAAAATGTTTTGCACAACTGCAAATTGTTCTAATTCATTGCAGGAGAACTTTTAGGGTTCGATGAATATATTCCAACATATGCTACTGTAACCGATCAACATATCAGTCAAGGAGTAAATTACGCTAGTGGCGGATCTGGCATTCGAGAGGAGACCGGTAGTCATATGGTAATCCAACGTATATATACAGCTCTTTTCCTTTTCGTTTCAAAAAATTAAAATATAATATGTGTTTCATTAAATTCTCACATTTTCTTTCAAAATGTTCAAACTTCGCTAGTAGCCTCACTGAACCTAGGAATCTTACATATATGCAATTAACACGAAGTAATTAATTAATTGTAACATGTACGTAGGGCGATCGAATAAGCTTTGACAAACAACTACTTAATCACCGTTGGATCGTTTTACGGCTTTTTGAGTTGCAACAAAACACAACATACACAAGAGAACACCTAAGCAAGTGCATTTACATAGTCAATACAGGAAGCAATGACTACATCAACAACTACTTAAAACCAACATTTTACGCCACAAGCCATATTTATACGACAAATGGTCACTATGCAAAAATTCTCCTAAAACAATATTCTCGACAACTAAAGGTACGTGCGTGTATTAATTACCTTTTTTTTTTAAATATTAAATGGTTATTATATTTTAAAAGTATAAAATAATAATATGAGATAAAATATTATTGAAATTACTTAGTTATAACTAATTAGTAATTATCTTTTTAATTTTTTTTCTCTTAAAAAGTTTATTTTTTAAACATTTTGTTTTAAAATATTGTTTTTTAATGCCGCTTTTAGTAAACTTCAATGTTTTTTTAAAAGTTTGGTTTTTAATTGTATATTTGGTTTTCTAACTTATTTAAAATTGTTTTAAAGAAAGTTATTTTAAAATATTTGGTTTTAAAAAAAATGTTTTGAATAAATTTATAATTTTATGAAAAATTGATATTTTTATAATAATTTTATTTTTTATAGTAATTTGGATTTTATAAAAAAAACCAAAATTAAGAGACGTGTGTCTCTTACGAAACAAATTATGTGTCATATCTTCGGATATGGATAATGTTTTTCTTCATCTATCCTCATCTCCGCTCCAAGTCTCCAACCCCTGGCTATGTTTGGTTGGTTGGTTTTTATGATAATAAAATAATTTTTTTATATATATTACAATAGATCAGTTAAAAAAATAATAATTTGTTGGTGTATATATATATATATATATAGGGGATGGTTCCATTGTTAACCCTCCCTTATATCGTTAACTCGTGTTAACCCGACATTTTTTGCCCGAATCTGTTTTTTTTTTCATGGTTTTTATTATACTAAATGTAAGAAAATTACATTTACTTACATTTGTAAATAATTTCTAAACGGTGATGAATTAGCAATAACACAAAAAAGAAACCCCATATTTATGTATAATAAAAACCATGAAAAAAAAACAAAGATTCGGGCAAAAAATGTCGGGTTAACGATATAAGGGAGGGTTAACATTTGAACCTCTCCCTATATATATATATATATATATAAAATAAAAAGAAGTTAAAAAAATTAAAAAAATCAGTTCAACCAACGGTCCAACTACCGGTTTGCCCAAAACGGACCAGAACCCCTAACCGAACCGGTTCACCTACCGGTTGCCGGTCGGACAGGCCAGTTCAGTTTTCAAAACAGTGGTTATTAGTATAAAGATATTAAGATAGATCGTACAAATATGTTAATTCTTAAATGAAAAAAAAAAAGAATCTTGATAATATATATATGACAGAAATATCAATCTTTGACTTGGGGGCTCGAAAGATTGCTGTTTTTGGTCTTGGTTTGATAGGTTGCTCCCCAGCAGAAATATCAATCTTTGGCACAGAAGGAAAACCATGTGTTGACTCCATCAACAAGGCGGTTAAACAATTTAATAACAAGATTAAACCTGTTATTGATGAGTTAAATGACCATAACCCCGATGCAAAGTTTACTTTCATCAACGTTACAAACATTGCATCACAACCAGGTAAAAAAAATCAACTAATAAATTTCTATATATTCTATACTAGATTATTATCTCGTGTGTTACACGGACTGAATTTAAATATTATATAATTAATAATGAAAATATGATAATTATTAAAAGATATTTTGATATAAATGATTAAATTTTGTATTAATGTTTAATTTAAGTAATAAAACTACAACTAAAAGTTTTATAGCAATAGAAATAACATTTAACCTTCTTAATTTGTAATAATTGAGATATTTAAACAAACCAATGTTAAGAAGATAATGCAATATTTTTGAAATTATTAAAATTTAATAACCTAATTTGAAAATATTGTTAAACATAGAAGACCAAAAATATAATTTTTATTATCATCTTTACTTTTGGTTTATATATCATTTTTTTTAAATTGTTTAATATAAAACATTTATTTTCTAAAAAATAATGATTTGAAATATTTCTTATTTTTAATAAATTTTGATTTTTGGAAAAAAAGGTTATATTTTATAAACTTTTTTAAAGTATGTTTTTTTAATAAATTGATTTGATTTTCAATTTATTGAAAACTATTCTTTTAATTTGTAAAAGATAAATAAGAGAGAAAATTATATGAGAACATGAAAATTTGACAAGTGACAATGTGGTCCTAAAATGTGGCAAGTGACATATAAATATCTATATTATTATTTATTATAGTAGTAAGATTTTCATTGTGTTCGTATTGGGCCATAACCCATAAAATTTAACTATGTAATGGCTAGCTAGAGTTTATATCTTAATATGTTAAAATTATATTTCAGGTGCGGGGTTAACAAACATACCTAGTTGTATATTGAGGACAGATGGACAATGTGCTGAAATGACGATTACTAGCCCCGTTCGAACGATGTCTATGTACTTCGACGGTTACCATCCTATAGAAGTTGTAAACATTCACACGGCAAAAATGGCATATAATGCGGTCTCAACCATGGATGCTTCTCCATACGATATTAGTCATTTGGTTCGTCTTTAAGGTAGGTTATAATTAGAAGACTACTATATATACAATGGCTTCTTGGATTCTAGTCCGTTAAACAGTTGTAAATTGAAGAAAATTAAAAAGGCACCAACGCCTTGTTACATTCTTTTTAGAGGAAAATTAAATAACATTGCAAAAATTTTATACGGAGATTACCATATATCCCTAGCTAGTAGCTATGATGTCATGGGAAAATGATAAATGTATGCATTATGTAGCTCTAGGATCCAATAAATACAACACCTCCGTAATATATGGAGTAAAGATGTGTGAATTTATGAAATAACATAGAATTAACGTAAAAATTATTTCCTGGATTTAATGTTTTAAATGTTATATTCGATGTTTTATATACATATTAAGAATTTTGAATTGATAAATGTCTCGAATAATTATTGATTTGGGTCTTTTTTATCCGAAAAAATCAAAAAATGGCCATCTAGGCCGCTTAGGCACCGCTTAGGCCGATTTTTACAACACTGCTAAAAACAATAAAAAACAAACCCTAAACCATCTGAATAGCCCCAAAACATAGCCCAGAGAATTGCCGCAAATAACATAAAATAACAGCCTAGAAAACAAAAAAAAGGCCTCTAAATATAGCTAAACCGTCTAAAAAAGAGCAAAAAAATGCCCCAAATAAAAGTATTAACCGCCCCAAAATCAATAAAAAAAACTGTCACGATTAATCTAATCTGCCCCAAAAAAAACAAATTAACGCCTCAATTAACATTATAAGACGTCTCTAAATTTATGTAAACTGCCTCAGTAAATATAAATTATATATGTCCCCTTGATAGGATGAATATGCAATTAACTGGTTTTTTTTAAAGGGGGTATGCTTTAAAATGATGAAATATTTAATTGACTTTTTTAGTTGGTATATATCTAATAAATGTAATTAGTAAAATTTAATATGTAAATGCCCCTAAAATATAAACCGCCTCAATGCATCATTTTTTCTTTTTGGAACAGCTGAATAAAAACCACCTTAAAAAAATCAACCGCTCCTAATAATAAAAATTCTGCTAGTGAATCCGGTTGATTTTTATTGTTGGTTTGATCTTCAAAAACATAAAAATGTGTGATTTTGTGAACGAGTGACAACATCTGATTGGTTCATTTGTTCAAAAGTAATAATGTGTGTTTTCAACGTTGGTTAATCTATAGTTAACATATGTGATTTTGATAAATGCATATATAACTTGCTTGATTAGATGATCTTAATTCGTAAAACATAATAGTCATTTACACATCATACTCATATCAAATTAATCAGATTACACACTCATTACATTTCTTTATATATATTTTTATAATATTTTTAATATAAAAAGGGGTGGCGGCGCAGCTTGTTGCTCGCTTACCTGCCTTTCTATTGTAATTGGATCCATATTGATTTATATAAATGTTTTTTTTAAATATATATATATATATATATATATATATATATATATATATATATATATATATATATATATATATATATATATATATATATATATATATAAACTTGATGCAATCTTCACACAAAATATAGTTGATTAAATCTTTACAAATTAAAATACCAATTATGTCTTGTCCTAGTGTTAAGATGAAGGTATGAGAGAAGTGATAGGAGACCCAGGTCATGGGTTCGATTTTTGATCCCACCCGGTTTTACCGGCTTTCACCGTCGTGCCTTTAGGCGGGTGCTTGGGTCGGGTTTTCCCCGATAATTGGTGGCTGGTGGGCTAGAGGGTCCGTCCGTTTGTACTAGTGGCCAGCTTAGGCATCCTTTAGCAATTGAGGGCCGCGCATCCTTTAGCAATTGGGGGCCACGTACGGAGTATCCAACAGTTGATTAGTTGACCGTTTAAAAAAAAAATCTTTACAAATTAAAAAAATTTTGCTTTTCATAGCCAGGCACATGACGAAAACTGCTAGTTCAATCTAGATAAAGTAAAACTATTTGATTTTCAACAGGAAAATATGAATGGTTCAATCTTTCAAAAGAAAAAAAGTGATTTCGACAAAATATTTTATGATTTTGGTTCAAACATGAAATAAAAAAACTAAAAATCGAAATTTGTTTTAAAATACTTTTTTGTCGGTAATATGTGCAAATTACCTCGTAAATTTTGTTAAGAGAGAATTTCCTGCAAAGATTACAGGTATAAGATTAATAAACCGACAAAAACTGTGTTCCTAATTAACACGTTAGACTTGTAAGAAATCTATATGTCTTATATAACATCACAATGGTCGTATACTGCTACAATGCCAGTATAAAACTTTATTGTTATTATATAAAAATCAAAATTATACATGGTACCCAAAACAATACGACCTACATAAACCGATATGGGTTATGCAGCTAGTTCTCGATGACTCCAAAATTTCTGACATTAAAGTGATATACGGCCCGCGTAACTCTATATAACTTGTATAGAAGCTGGTGTGTGATTAGCAAAGGATTGTGTACGATTAACGGCGACATCCTGACTCATTTTACGCAACAAAGGTTGTAGTTTATAGTAGTGCATGAGTAGAAATAGTACAAATTAACTAGAGGAATTGAAAAAAGAAGTTGTTTCATAAAATACACATTAATTAATTGTTGGCACCCATGACAAATAAAACAAGAAGATAAATTTCAAACTTAGAATACGATTCTGATCAAGCATATATTAAACCAACCATATTAATCGATCACCACCTAAAATATTATACCAATTAGGTAGAAACCTCAGATACTTTATGCCAATGATCGATCAAATTACCTGCAGCAGTTAACACATCAAATTTATGACTCAGAACATAGAAACAATGATTAATTAAGAATTATATATATATGGACGCTGGTAAACTCAACCGACTTCAAATAAATTTTCATCCATTGAAATTCATCAAGATTAAATCATGAACCTTTAAATTAGGCAGTTATGACAGACGAATCATTGACATATGTCTCATGTTTTGACACATGTCACATGTCTTGGGTTAAAATGAACATAAATGAAATTGAACTATGGTCAAAACTGAAAAAATTAATTAATTAATTAACAAAAATATTATAACAAAGTATCCGGCTACAGGACCAGTATAAAACTAGTTAATATTAGTCGAAAATTAAAAAAAAAAAAAACCCTTTTATAGTCATTTTAAAGGAAATAAAAGTAATTTTTTTTTCTAAAGAGGTTAGTTTATACATCTTAAATCGTATCACTAAAAATGTTCGATTTTAGTTTTGAATAACTTCTTGATTCTCAGTTGAACTAAAATAATCAATTATATTTGCATAATTTAAAGGATATAATAGTAAGTTTTTTAAACAAAAGAAAATTGCTTTTACTTTTTTTGTCATATTATGTAATTATAATAAGTTTTTAACTAGAGAATACATGCATATATGTTTCTTACACCAACTGAAGAGGTGTTTGATCTTGGCAAGAGTAACTGTTATTGTGTTGAAGATCGTTGACTTGAAGGTAGTTTCGACTATCAAAAGGTTGATGAGGTGGCACAAGATCATAATCAGAACTTCCAGGCATCAAGCTCATGTGTTGCTGCTGGGATCTTTCATTTTCAGCAATCTACATAATTATAAAAAATAATATTATAAAATATAATAAAAACTTTTATGATGTTAAATTTACTGATAAAACTGATCATATATATAGAACAGGTTAATCTGGAGATCAGCGAAACAACAAAACGATTGGGAATTGAACCTTTGCTCGGAGCTACGCCCGGCCATTTGCGATGCATACATATAATATATAGATGTGTGGGCCATCAGGGGCTAAAGTAAAATTGCATTAATTTTAACAGTATTTTACTTATTATGTGAAAATAACATTAAAAATGTTGGGATGATTAACTTTAAACGATAACTATGAGCCGGGGAGTACTCTTTTGAAGCAGTCTCTCTATCCCAACAGAGATAGGGGTAAAGATCGTGTTCATCCTTCCCCCGAGAGTCAACTGAAATGTGAAAATATACTGGGTAAGTTTGTTAGTTTTTGTACCTTTGCTCGGAGGAACTGATTACTGCTATGCAACTCATTTTCCTGTATTTACAAGAAAGTTTGTGAAAAAACAATCTTATATATTATTAACATTTAACATCCTAATTAACTTGATAGTTAATAAATAAATTCAAGCTAAAAATAAACAAAAATAAAATTAATGGTTAATTTATTGAGGCTCATAGTCATAGGGTCTTAAATTTAAAAATGCATAAAACTTGCTTGCTAGATTAGAATTTTAAAAAAAAAATATTGTTCCATACTCCACTCAATCGATGGGTGCTACTGTTCCTACATCACTCAGAAATTCAGACATGTGAAACTTGTAAAGATCAAACGACTTTTTGAGAAGTTTGAAAAAGCCAAACAACCGTTTAGTATATTTTTAAACGACTGTTTGTCGTGTTAATTAGTTAAGATTTTGGATTGTGTAAGAATATATTTTTTTAACGGCAACTTGGATCACTGACGGGTCATATACTCACCGGGTCATATACTCACCTGATCATATCCACACTCAATAAGAGGAAACCTAACATAATTAGTGAGAGAAAACCACATATCTCAGCATGAAACCCTTATTTTGTCCATGTTGATCAGGACTTGAATCCGTGACCTCCCGAATATTGAAGCCAAATGGTACATTTTCTCAACCACTTGAGCACGTAAGGGGACTGGAGCAGGCTACCATGAGACAATGGATTGGTTCGATCCAAAACTTAGAGATTATTTTGTGCGAATATATATAATAGTTCCTCACATTCTTAATACGAGTTTTCGTAATCATATTTAACACACTAAATAATAGAAAAAAAAAACTTGATAAATATATAAATTGACAAGTCCAACTTGAAGCTACCCGTAACTATTAAAACCTTGTTTTATGAAAGTACACAACTTACTCGCTTTTGCATATACTCGATTTCAGCAAACAGAAGTTCATTCTGCAGATTTGGGAGAAAAACAGATATCAGATTACCGAAAATCGTACGCGATAATTAACGGATGAATTAATTAAATCACTAAAACCTTTTTTGATCTGATCCTGCTAATGCCTTTCTCTAACTTGGTTTCAAGATTCTTGAGATCTTTTGCAGGCATGTTTCCTAGTGATTCACCCATGATGTTCCTATAAAATTGCCTTCTCACAAAAGGTTATATATATATATATATATATATACACACACACATATAACATTGATGCAATAATTAAAGCAGGTTAATTAATTAGAAACATAATCGATCTTTAAAAGTTACCTGTTTTGATTCTGAAGGTTTGAGATTTGCTGACGCAGTTTTGCAGCTTCTTGTTGGTAATACTGAAATTAAATGTCACAATATTTTTAAATAAAAACGATTAAAACTTTTATATAACTAATTAATAAAACATAGGTATATGGAAGTGTTCAAATAATAACTCAGATAACTTTGCCAAGATGAAGACAAAACTTGGATTTTTTTTTCGAACATCATTGTAACACATTTACAACACTATGTTATTTTATAAGTTTGTGAAATTTCATCAATGTTTAAGAGATATAATCGTTGTAAGTTTTTGATTTACAGCACTGTAATTGTTTTAGGCCCAAAACTTACAACGATGTAAACACTCAAACGGTGATGAATTTTCGCAAACTCATAAAAGAACATAGTGTTCTAAATGTGTTACAATGATGTTAAAAAATCCAAGATTTGGCTTCATCTTGGCAAAGTTATCTAAGTTATTGCTTTAAAAGTGGGTTATTATTTGATCCCAATCCTATAAGGTATATATATATATATATATATATATATATAAAACAAGTATATATAGTTGTGCTGGTTTGTTAGTAGTTTTTACCTGAGCATTTGCTTCTGCAACTGAGCCACTGGTAGGTGGATCCAAGCATGCCTTTTTGTACCTATCTATGGTTCCTTTCACACTGCATTAACAACAAATTAAACACAGATAACTAAATCAATCGTGTAATTTCAGATTCTGTGACAAATTTAGCAAAACTTTTGAAATTATAATTGAGGAGTTGTTATCTAAAAAACAACAAGGTGGATCAAATCAATCACTTTTGGTTGTAAAAAAACTACAAATATTAATCTCCTAAAGATGTTTCCACAAGTCTAAAAACTACATACAAACTATGAAATGTAACACAAGCTAAGTCGATCTACAAGCATGAATGTGGGCTTTATCATCACAGCTACAAATAATAAAAAAAAAAAAAAACTGCTGAGCGTCATCATTAGGCGCCCTCACCGACCGAGAAAATTGGTGGTGCCGGGCTATAAAAGACAGGTTAATTTTTCCAAGTATGAGAAAGTATAATAATTAAAATGTCAAAAGCTAGAAAAAGTCAAACGACTGTTTGACCTAGTGTAAGATCAGATTAGGGGTTGTAGGAAGTCAAAACTATTGTTTTTTTATGTTTTTTTTTGCGAAATCTGAAATTTTTTTTATACAGTTGTGCATATGTGTAAGAAAATACAAATTTTTTATTTTACATATATGCAAGAAAAAAAAGAAAGGTCGCTGCATTATCATAAATTAAAAGTTATCATTTATTTTTTTGTAAGAATCAACATTTTTATACATATGTAAACATGTGTAAGTGGAGGGTTCTTGCCTATTTTCACAAAAGTTCTCAACTTAAACTATAGGATACATTTCACTTTTAGTCTTTTATGTTTACATAAAATTATAGAGTTGGTTTAAAAATTTTAAAAGCAATCTTTTAAATTTCCAAACACTACAAATTTGGTATGTTAACTTTGTTAATTAATTGCAGAATACATCAAAAGATAAATGAACATTTCTGAAAATTTATGTAAACATAAAGTATTAAAAGTGAAGTTTTCTCAATTACCTATATAATTCTTTTTAACATTCGTGTCCCTTATTATGTTAATACTTAATAAAATTAACGGAAAAAGTACCAAGTTTGCAACATTTGTGAACTTACAGGATTGAAAATGAAATTTACCCTAAATTATACATACACACAAATGCTAAAAAGCACGTATTTATAATTAGGAATGTTCGCGGTCCGGTTTTTACGGTTTTTAAATGGAACCGTTAACAAGGGTTCTTGAAAAATGAAAACCAAAATCGAACTGTTCAAAATAAAAACCGAACTAAAGCGAACAGTTATCAATTAAGGATTTAGTTCCGATTTGGTTTTACAGTTTGAGCTTTTGATCACGTAAAAATTAAAATCAAATCAAACCAAACCTTTTATAGTTTAAAACGGAATAATTATACCAAGTCCAAATGTAATTCTTTTTTAAATTATGAATAAACCATAAACTCAATCTATACACATATAGACATGTATATATATGTATATACACATATATATACCTATGTGTATATACATACATCTATAATTATATATACCCACTTACACATTTGGCCCGGTTCGGTTTTTGCGACCGGTTTTTGATGAAAACCACAAACCAAACAATTTATTACAGTTTTGAACTTTTAAAGCCGACCGACCAAATGTTTGAAAGAAAAACCAACCGTAAAACCGAACTGATGACCGGTTTGGATGGTTTCATGGTTTAGAACAGTATCATGAACACCCTGTTTATAAATAGTTAAGAAAAAATGATCTAAATATTGTTTTTGCTACAGTTTTGAACACATGTGCTCAATATATGATGCATATGAGATTGTATTTGATGTTTGAAAACTGATCCTATTGTGTGTATTTTATGTGGTTGTGTCATTGTGCGTTGTTAGTGAGGATGGATGCTACTGTGTTTTGCTCAATGGATAGATGAAGGGATCCCAATTTGCACAGTAAAACCTATGAGTAGCAATCAACTGTTTAATCTAAAGGCATTTGTGTTGTGATTTCAAGAAAACCATCAACTGAATAAAATCCCACTTTTCTCGGAAATCTTAAGGATACTATTTATATTCCTTATATGTATACTACCTTAACTTTCCCGAAGATACTGATTGGCTACCTGTGCCTCATCCCCTCTTTATGATTGGTGACACATTCCTACGGACATGATCTATGCCACGTGTCAAAAACCCATTACTCTCTGGGTATTCCCTTTAACTTTCACCGTTTTACCCATTGGGTAGATCCAAAATTATCGCTTCCTATTTCCCTCTGTGAACTCTGAGTCAATCAGAGCCGTCCATTTCATGTCAGCACCATTAACCTCTCTCCCCATGCATAAGAAACCCTCTCATTGGTTCCCTACAACTTGTACCTTCTCTCTCTCTCTCATCACTCTTTCTCTCTCTACAAATATATACACGTATACGTCTACATCTGTATCTATATCTATGCAAGATCTAATGGCAATGGTCTAAGATGAGATAAATCTATCCCTTTTAAGTTGGTCTTCGCTTAGGTTGCTGTTTTGAGTCTCAACAGGTTGATAAACTTTGGAAAAGTAATTACCGTGATAATCGAAAAGGAAGATCAGTGTTTGTGTCTTTTTTTTTTTTTTTGGTATTTCACAGTGAAGAAATATTTAACGCTTTTGAATTAAAATAATAAAGAAAATAAAAGCAAAGAAAACAAAAATCAAGAAACTGAAAATGGAATCTGGGTTGTGACGTTATCAAAGATTTCATTTTGTTGCGAAAAATCTTACCCATACACCTAATATTTATTTATTCTTCTTAGATTTGGATGAGAGTATTTGATTAGAGAATAAATTAATGGTAAAAAAATTAATTATTATTATAATTTTTGTTTGGAAAAATATTGAAGACTTTGAGAAAACTTTGTAAGCCCTAAAATTAAAATACAATACCTAAATGGTACTTTCATCTAGGTGTATATATATGTTTTTTAACGATTAATAAAGACTCATTTTGCAACACTAATTTGCTATGTTTCACTTCTTGATATGTGTGTGTGTGTAATTCTTGTAATAAACCCTAACTTTGTCCAAGAACAAAGAACAACAAGAATTATAGATTACCATCTCATTTTTTACCCCAAAAGATTATTCCCAGAAAAAAAAAATTAATAAAAATAATAAATTAATATTTAATCATATAATTCTTTATAATAAAGGCCAAAAATAGGGTTACTTTGCAAATCTTTTAACATGATGGAGACTAAATAGGGTTACTTTTAAGAGAAAAAAAATTCAGGATTTGGTATAAGCCCTAATCTGGTTATAGTGAAAATCTTTGTGACATATGAAAGATGATACTTTTTATTTTATATTTTTCCAACTATGTAATTTGTAAACTGATTTGAAAGCCTGATAAAGCTTTTTGGTTTTTCTTGAGAAGACTTGATGACATCTCTTTTCTGAGAGTGCAACTATTTTGGTTTGGTGATGTTTAAGTGACATATGTTTATTAAGGAAGTGTCAAAATGATGGAAACCTTGAACAAATAGGAACTTGACAACTTCTATAGAGGCCTTTCCCTAGCTACTACTTGTGTGTGTAATGTGTGTGTGAAAAAGTGTGTGTGTGTGTGTGTGAGAGAGAGAGAGAGAGAGAGAGAGAGAGATTAAACAACAATGGAGGAAGGGTAGTAGATGTGAAGCTGATCTCAGTGTTCTGCAATACACTTCCTAAATCTTTGCTTATTTGCTTACAACATATCCAATGTTTGCTTTAACAACAGATCTTGTAGGTACCAAAATATGAAACAAATATTGGATCATAAAGAAGAAAAATATTTAAAAAAAAAACAAATAAAATCAAGAAACCAAACATAAGCTCATTGAGGTAAAGAAACAAAGCAGAAAAAGAGAAAGACAAGTGAATCTTTGTTCTGCAACATAAATAAACTCAAAAATGTCACAAACACCTTAGGATTGTGTCCTTCATCCACAAATATATAAACATTCATTCATAAACCATACATCCCCCCAAAAAAACATCAAGAAAACCCAAATCTAACACCTTTTTAAACCAAAATTTCAGTGAATAAACAAGAAATCACATGAATTTTTTGTGGGTTTTCAAGATTTGTTTCAAATTATGCAAAAAGAAGGGATTTTTTTTTAATTTTTTTTAAGTTGTACCTGTTGTTGGCATACTCATAGAGCCGACCCCGGCTCGAGAAGACAATAAGAGCAACCTCAGCATCACAAAGAACAGATAACTCATAAGCTTTCTTCAGCAAACCGTTGCGACGTTTGCAAAATGTCACCTGTCGATTTGTGGTGTTTTCGATCCGTTTGATTTCAATCTTTCCCCTACCCAATTTTCTCTGTGGAGACATCTCCCCAGACTCATTAGGAAAAGACATATTTTTCACCTGAAATCAAGCTAAAAATCATCAAAAAAAATGGAATTTTATAAACTAAATAAACTTGATTACAAAAATGAAAAGAACAGTGTTAAAAAGCCCAAAAAAGTTGAAAAAATATAAGCTCATATTTGCCCAAACAACATCCTGAACATCAAGATTTCCATGATCTGTTACTTTTTTGAGATTTTAAACCAAATCAGACAGTAAACTAAAAACAATTGCATCAAATAAGAAAGTATAAAGATAACTGAATTTCAGATGGATTTTGGCATCAATTGTGTTGAGAATTGATGGGATGTATGGATGAATCAATACTTGTATAATTGAAGAGAGAAACTCATCAAGATTCAACCTTTTTGATCTCTCTCCCTGCTTTTTGAGGGTTTCCCACAAATCTGAACAGGAAAGATGCAGAAAATGGAATGGGGAGGTGGGATGGTTGATGTGTATTTATAAAGTAGACAACGACTCTTTTGTCCTTTAAATTTATAAACCCTCTTAACCCTTAATCCATATTTATCTTAATACCAAATATTCAATCATGATTTTGCTATATATATGTTCAAGATTTTTTATAAAAAATAATAGTGAAATTAAAAAAGATTATGTATATTTTCAGATCTATAGAGAGAAAGAGAGATGGACCTTTATTTGATAAAAAATAATGATGTTGGGTAGGTTTTTGTATTTTGGACTAGTAGTTGAAGTATATATATAGCAATGTGTTTCTTAGTATTATAACACAAGAACATTGAGTCAATGGAATACCCTTTAAAATTAGGTTTACAATGACTTTGACTAATGTTGTAGTCAAATTTTGATCTTTGCAATTGCTAAAAACTATTGTTTCCTATATAGGACAGATCAGTGAACTACTATGCATTATAATTTTTCAAATTTTGATGAAATTTTTATTCAATTTAAAATTACGTAGTTTTATAAATTCTATTTTTTTTTAATAATATGTTAAATTAATTTTAGTTAGATATTCATTCATTCTTATTAGTTTTTTAAATTAATTTAAATGTTTAATGAGAGAAAGAGGCGAAGGAAGAGGAGGGGAGGGGCATTTCCATAGTTTAGATTAATTAGGAGTGTCGTTTTTAGCCAAAACCCAAACGCCAAATCTCAGCCAAAGTAATCCAAGTCTGATTAAATTAGAGTTTGATCAACAACCATAACTCAATAATTAAAATAAAACCTGAACATGAATTTACATAAGAAAAGTGTTAACGTACATATGAATACATAATAAAAAGATAATTACAATTTTTCTCTCATATATTTTTGATGTTTTGCTTCATTATTGATATAGATTAGAGATACAATTTGGCCATGAATAAATCGAATCTTATTTGGGTCGGTACCCTGAGATGGGAAATGAAAATTATTAGCCCCAGGCCATTACCATTTTGAGCGGAACATATCTACTAAAATAAAACTTTTGGGCGGAATACACACATGCTTTCACGCTCAATGTCAATTCCCATTTTTCTAGGATTCCTATAACAAAAAGTCCGAATAACCCCGTTTAAATACCGAAACAACACTCCTAGCTATTGGATGTGAAACTCATTCCATCATAAACGGACTAATGTGGAGGACGAGCCGGCACCACACCCTCCCTTTTCATGAGTAATGGCCAAAAACCCAAAAAAAAATTACTTTTTTAGTTTAAGTATAAATACACATGCATAACTTTTTGTTTACACTTCAAATTTTGCAATTTCTCTTGAAAAACAATTTCAAATATTATGGATGGTTTATTCAACAAGGAATCAACTGCTAGAGCGTGTGTTTTGAAGGTAGAGATGACATATTCCGTATAGAGACTAATAAAGGCTGATGCTTACCAAACTTCAATGTTGTCTAAGTATAGAGGATAAATCCTTCGGAAGGAAGGAGTTCCTCATCAGAAGCAACATTGCTTCCGAAGAGTAACTCATTCCTACTGATGGCTGTACAAGACAAACTCTTCGGAAAGATTGGTACTTAGAAGATAAAGCTTCATGACTGCCGAAGACATAAAGCTTCCGAGGAATCTCTTTTGCACCGAAGATAAAGACAAGGACTTTCGAGGTTTAACCTCTGACAAAGACTGTAGCTGATTACTTTCATAGTACAAAAAGGGACTGACACAAGACATGCTGGTCTGAGTAAATACAAAAAGAACATACCGAAAGTCAGACAGCACCTTACTTCCCTTCCTTAGCATTAAATGCAAAAGATTATCTGAAGCCTTGAAGATCAACAACATTAAATGTCTTTTGTATTTAGCTAGTCTTTGTAAAGTCAATGTCTATATTTGTAATCATTGTAATCGAGTGTCTTAGCCTGTTAAGACACTCTTTATACTAGAATAAGCTTTACTTTATGTATTGTCTAGTATACCTAACTTGTATTCCTAAGAGTATACGGTTGTAGCCTTAGCTATATAACCTCTCATTGTAAACTTGTTAGGGTGTCTGTGCTTGTGTGGTTCAAACACTTGTAATACTTTGAGAGAAATATATCTTTGAGCTTGAATTTACTCATGTGTTCGTATTGCTATTCAAAGATTAATTGTTCATTGTTTGAGTGTTTGTGAGATCCTTCTAACAGACCTTCCACATCTGTTAGATTGTATTAGAGAAATACTTGTAAAGTGTTGTTTAGATCAAACAACCCGATCCAACATTCCGACTTATTAATGTATCTAAATTTAAAAAAAAATAAAATACTACGAACCTCAAAATAAGGGAATACATCTTTAAATTAACCACTCGTTCCAAGCAAAAACACACTTTACGGTAGTTATGAACAAACCAAAGGTCTTCTAGTCTATCGCTATTGCAATGAAGGGGAGGGTTGCACATTAATGAGGTCCGAGGTTCAAAGCTAAGCAAGGTAACCAGACCTTAATGGTATGGCTCAATACCCGGTTGTTCACACGTTGAGATCCTCTTTTGTTAAAAAAATTATAAGAAGACGATCCAAAATTAAAGTATGCACCAGCCTATATTGTTGATTTTCTTGATGACAAACTTGTTCAATCAAGTTGGTTGATCGAGAATCGAAAGGAAGAGAAGCACCGTCATTGCCCAATTACCCTGACACATGATCATCATGTATGTTTTTTTTTTTGAACGGCCAACTAAATCAACTGTCGGATACTCAGTACGTAACGTCCAATGGCTAAATGATGCTCGAGCTGGCCACTAATCCAGACGGACGGAGCCTCTAACCCACCAGACACCAATTCTCTGGAAACCTGATCCAAGCACCCGCTCAAATGCATGACGATGAAAGGCCCGTAAGACCTGGTGGAATCATGAATCAAACCCAGGACCTGGGTCTATTATCACTTTCCCAATACTTTCATTTTACCAATAGGGCATGACATCATTGGCACAAAGCTCATGACAACAAAAAGTCGCCTTAAACAGAACCTGGTCACAAGCATCTAGCTAGTTGTTGATTCCTTTGCCAACAATGTCGTATATGATGATCGGACGTTTAGGAAAAGGTTTTTATTGATGAACACAACTATTCATATGTTACAAAAAGTTCTATAAACTATCTCTCTCTCATGTATTGACAATCGCTAGGTAAAGTAACTATTGCCGTTGTTATCGTTACACCTAGCAATCTTAACACATAGTAAGATAAATAAGTATATATAAGTAACAATTATTGTATGTTGGATTAAAATATGTAACATTATGACATTAAATGAGTTAAAATTAAATGGATAACATTTTACAGGTTAGGTCAAGATGAGTAATTTAAAATCTATGCAAATATAATAGATTCCAACGGGTATAATAATGATCAATAATAAATTTGATGAAAAAATCATTAAAATTTTTTTAAATAAAATATTTATTTAGTTACAACTAATTTTAAATTAAATACATTAATGTTTTTTAAGATGACTCATTTAAACATAAACTGATTTTGTTTACAAATCATATTGACTCGCATTCATCCTAACTTATACATGATCTAACTCTTATTTTACCAAACATATTATCGCTTATGTTATGATTAAACAGGATCCCAATGACTATCATTCTACAACAAGTTATTATTTTTTCAAAAATATTGTATCTCCATATAAAAAGGTATGGTTTTTAGGTATTAATTAGTTAAAAATATATTTAAACTAACGTCTCGTTTTGATCTTTTCAATTCTATTAGTCTTTTATTTTGCTCCTATGTGAGTAAGGAATGTACTAAAACTCTCTTTCTTTTATATTTTACCATGAGCTAAATACAAAAACTAAAAAATAATTAATATAAATGATTTAAAAATTATAAAATAATTAAACACTTTTTATAGTAAACAAAATTTTTTGAATTTAAAAATTTGTAGATGAAAATTGAAACGAATTATTAATCATTTTGTTAATTAAAACAATACAATTAATTAAAATATAACAACTACACGTAATATAAATAAAAGATTTCGTATTCAGTTAATGATATAGGAAATATCTATAATTAAATTTGTGTTAAAATATATAAAATTTATATTTTTAATAACATTATTGATATGATAAATAAAAAAATAAAAGTCACCAAAAAGTATATAACACGTCTTTTTATTTAGTGAGGGATATACAAGAAAAATAAGTTGAACTTAACCACATGCAGGGACGAAGCTTGAATTTTTTGTGTATGGGAGCCGACCCTTAATATAAAATTTTTTGGAAGAAAAACCAAGGGGCCGGACTCTATTAATATAAAAATTTTCAACCAAATCCTACTACATACCTGTTTCTAAGCCGAAAAACAGTAGGGGTCGGGGCCCCTCAGGCCCTCATTATCCTTCGTCCTTGACCACATGTTAACATGTCTTCTCTAAGTTATTTATTTGTTAGCAAATATTTTTTTTGTAGCTGCTCACCATCAGAAACTGTTACAGTTGTTCTTATGAGAACGGACAACAATTGGGTTGATATAAACCAAACACAAATTTAAACTTAATTACTTCGATGCATGAAACACAATTATATGTACTTGTGTATATATAGATAGTAGCCAACTAGCCAAGGACGAAAGATAATCGTTCCCCCTCTTTTTTCCGTCCTTAGCGTTAATTTTTCTACCGAAATGTTATTTTTTGTTTTAAGAATTGGTTTTGCCCCCTCGCTTCAAAACAATTAACATGCATTACTGGTCTCGTACATTTCCATCCCCACTTTGAACGCGTTCAACCTCCGTCATTACTGATAATAACAAATTGAGTCGACATGATTATAATGACTTAATATATTGATATTTATCAACTAAATTACAACTCGAGTATTATGAACCCAAGCTAGCTAATACATTTGATTGTCCCATTCCTAAACATCAAGGGCTGATTCAGTCCATCACAATTAATAAATATTATTAAATAATATGAATAAAAATAAGTTGTTCTTTTTTTTTAAATTTGTTAGGTATTTTTACTTGTGTGTTTGCTTTCTATTTCTGGACATTTATTTAATTTATAATTTAAAAAATCCTTAAAAGGTTTTTAATGTATTATGGGTGTTTTTAAATGGGAACTGTTAGCGAGACGCCATACTGGTTCAACATACACCATCCATACGATTTATATGAGCCTTTACTGGTCTTATGGATATTTTATTTATGACAAAACTGGCAAAATCTAACAAAATTTGGCAAAATCTAACAAAATATTACACCCATACGACCAGTATAGGGCCATATGGCCATACCAGCCGTATGTACGTGCTTCTAACCGTCAGACAAAATCTGACACTCATTCGACCCGTATAGGGCCATACGACCCATATGAAGCTAGGTAGTGTTAACTGATCTATAGGAAGGATCCATATAGGGTGTCAAATAACGCGTCCTTTTAAATTCTGTTAAATTTGTTTTGAAAACTCAAAATAAACGAGTGTTTATCGATATATGCCTATATATAGTAACATAAAACATGTATGATATCATTAATTTATAATTTGACCAATAGAGTTTTTCACTTTTTTGTTTTTGTTTTTTTTTTTTTTTGAATTCCCGTACATGGTCAATGAATGACGCATAAAAGGGTCAAAATCCACTCATATACTTCCCCTCACGTCTCAAATTAAACGTATTGACCATTCAAAATGCATTTCCACTTCGCGTCTAACTGGACCGAGCAACGCGTTCAAAATATATAGAAAAATCATGAAATATTTTGTTACATCTTTTTGAAAATAAACATTGAGATTACAAAAGCAAGCTTTGAAAAATCATATGTGCAACCATCGCTAACACAAATTTGTCATATAAATATATATTTGCTTTGTTAGTTAGAATAGTAAAATGTTTCGAAAATTATTTAGTATACAAACAGAGATTTTTTTTCGATTACTAATTCCGGGTAGGAACCAGGTAACGAGATCAAGTTTTTTTTAACAATATATTGAGAGAAACCGAGTCAGATAGGATATATGGAAAACCTTACCATATGAAACAGAGTTAGATTAGATATGAACTAGGTATGAAAACCGAGTAGAACTGGGTAGGATAATTTTTAATTAATTAAAATAATAAATGTAAAATTCATTTTGTATTTATATTTATAAACAAAACAAAACACATTTTCTAAAAAGACTTAATTTTACAGACTTATAAATTTTAATTTATGTTAGTGATCACCAAAGTCGTCTTAGTCATTCATAAATAAACTTATGCGTTCCAAAGGTTAATTCTTTATCAGATACACCACAAGATAGTCACCCATTCACTTCGTCATCATGGTAATTTTGTTTCAAAAAGTATTTCATGAGGCTTGTTTCTTCTTGTATAAGGATGTTTGCATCTGCAATTATTTAAACAAATGTACATCTTCATCGACTCCACAATCGTTCTCACACTTCTCACCAATCTATGATATAAAAATAAAACACAACAATAAAAACATGTTACACAATGACCTGAATCATTAAAAATAATGACCAAAATACCCGTTTTAAAAAATTAGAGAAATGACATTTGTCAACTTCACAATTATTTCTCATACTTCTCACTAATCTAATCTTTTTTACTAGAACCTAAACTTATAATATATATATATATATTTATATATATTATATATATAATTTATTACATATATGTAACTTGTGCGATATAACTTTATTAATCTTTTTAAATGGTAATTTTCTTTTAATCTTATGCATAAATTGCTCATTCTTTTTTATAATGATTTTTGCAACACCCTAAATCCGAAAATAACAACCTTATCCTCTCACGAAATAGACGTACCTTATTAGAAAACATAAAAACACACATATATTATATATAGGGTTTGTATCCAACTCAGATCAACTAGGTCCAACTCGAATCAAACCGGTCAAACTCGGCCATGTCGGTTTTGCAATTTTCCCTGTTTTTCATTGGTTTTTATTGTTTCTCACAAATTATTGTTTGATTTTCCTTATATATATTTCATTTCTATTGATATTCACTTTATCGTTTATATATACGTACTAGTAACTAATGATATTTGATATTATATATAATTTTTTATAAATTATATTTTTATAATTTACCATTTCCAAGTACTCCGGCTAGGCAGAGAACACTCGGTATGGTAAATTATAAAAAAAATAGTTTATAAAAAAATATATATAATATCAAATATCATAAGTTTACTAGTATATATAACAGATAAAGTGAATATCAATAGAAATAAAATATATATAGGGAAAATCAAACAATAATTTGTGAGAAACAATGAAAACAAATGAAAAACAGGGAAAATCGCAAAACCGACATGGCTGAATTTGACCGATTTTGTCCGAGTTGGACCGAGTTTTTTGGCCGAGTTGGACTTCGTTTGATCGATTCCGAGATGGTTCAACTAAGTAGAAGAAAATTGGCTCGACAGAGTACTCGGCCGCCTAGGCCAAGTTTTACAACACTATATGTATATATAACTTCTAATGAGATAGTCTGCAATTCCGTATAATATTGGTTTGAAAACATCATACGGTTAACGTATTATAAATAATAACATATAAGTAGTATAAGAAAGATTATTAAAGATGTAAATGAATAAAGCTAACTCGTGAATTATTCTAATAGAGTTTAAGGAACTATCTCTCTAACATCAAGATAAAATATATATATATATTTTTATACTAACTCCGAGTCTCCGACAACTAGGTGTTGGTCCATATACCCATTTTCATGCAACAAAGCTCACAATATAATTAAAACTACGCGTTTTTTAAAACAATTTTATGAAGAAAATATTAATGAAATGCGTACCTTGGTTTAAATTAAAATACTTATGGCATTTTGCTAATTTTCAAAAAAATTATATATATATATATATATATATATATATATATATATATAGGGAAAGGATCATAAGAAAACTACCTTTTTTTGAGAAAACTAAAAAAACTCTTTTTAACCAATGAGATTTTTTCTTTAATAATTTATTAATTTAAATAAAAAGGTTATCTTGGTAAAATTACATCTAAT
This sequence comes from Mikania micrantha, assembly GCA_009363875.1. NCBI lineage: Eukaryota > Viridiplantae > Streptophyta > Magnoliopsida > Asterales > Asteraceae > Mikania > Mikania micrantha. Next base: position 46,605,260 of record CM018689.1, on the reverse strand, counting down.
TAATTTTAGAATGTATTTCTTATTAATTATCTATCATATATTTTCTCAAAATAGGTAACTGATTTTGATTTTAACAAAATCACAGTCTAAAAATATTCACGATCCTATATTTCACACATCACGATTCACGAATGACCAAAAATTCACGTTCCAAAGATTGAGTCTAATAGTTTCACGGATCTGAATCATTGACGATTTGTATGAAATTGATGGCTGGTGCGTATTTTGCAATGAACAGGTGACGATTTTGTGGAATCGTATGAATTGAAATCGATAGATTTGGTTGACGATTTTTGATGAATCCTATCAATTGAAATTAACGGATTCAATTGATGATTTTGTTGAATCATATCAATTGAAAAACAGTGGATTCAATATGTTCAAAAACATCGTAACGAATATTGATTTTTTTACAGGAATCATTTTGGAATTTAGGCTGATTTTGAAGATCGGGGAATATGGAATGCGAACACAACAATAATAATCACGTTCATAAGGGTAAGGAATTGAAAGATGTTGATGGAAAGCCAATTCAACATAACACATTTAGCGAGAGAGTGGACCTAACCGTTGTTGAACACCAAGGTTTGATTTTCAAGTCAATTCTAATTTTCAACTTACATTGAATTATAATTTTAACTTTATATGTAATAATGTTATTTATATGCATGTTTGATAATAAAGATGCAGTAATGTGTATTGATAGAGAAAACAATCATATGCATGATAAGGAAAAGGAAGTGCAAGATGTTACTGAAATGCCAAATATAGGAAACAAATTAAGCCGTCCAATGTATCTCACCAATGTTGAAGATGAATTTTTGATTTTCAAGTTAATTCAAATTTATTGAATTATTTATTTTATCATGGTTACCTATATGTTATAATAGTAAATACTCAGTTTGTTTTATTATCAAAGCATATGTATGTGTATACAGCAAACTGTGAAGGTGATGAGGCGGATGTTTGTTCGATTTTTTTGGACGAATATGAGGTGAAGATGGGGAGACTCGAATGTGGACATCGATTTCATGAGGGATGCATCAAGCGTTGGCTGTTATCCAAGAACCATATATGAGAGATCTAAGAGTCAATTGATGACTTTTGTTATTTAAAAGTCATGTTACAGATGAGGATTGAGAGTTTGGACAATATATCCGATGATATGTGCTTTCATTTGTTCTTTTTGGTTGATTACATATATGTAATCATATGATATGTGCTTATATTTAATCTATTTGGTTGATTACATATATGTAATCATAAGATATATGCTTACATTTGTTTTTGTATGTTTGATTACATATATGTAATCAGATCATATGTGTTATATTTGTTCTTTTTTGGTTGATTACATATATGTAATCAATGCTTAAATATATGTAAGCAGTTTTACTCAATGGTTATGAATGATGTTGATTGTCTTTATAGACCAGTTGTGATTTACATACACGTAATCATGTTACATATGTGCTTACATTTTGCTAGTTCAGGTAATTACATATATGTAATCAGATAATATATACGAACACATATACTTTTGATTGATTGCATATGTGTAATCAAATTATATGTACAAACACGATTACTTTTATAGCAATTGTAAAAAAATATTTACTAGTATTTTGATAAATAAAATAAAATTGATTTTTTAAATGTAATTTATGAAAGAAGAGGGAGAAAATTAATTAGGAAAGAGAATAAATAAATAGGAGAGATAAAATATGTTATGTTCCTATACTACCCTTTATTACTAATAATAAATCATAAGAATTTTAATTAATTACATAAATGCCATTGTTTAATTATAGCCATTGATCAATTTGATCAATGGTTATAAATGGGTTTTCTTAGGAGCCCTCTATATATATATATATATATATATATATATATATATATATATATATATATATATATATATATATATTCCATATATGATATATTAGATTATTAACCATGTACTACACGTATTTAGTATAGAATATATTAAATAGTTAATAATAAAAATTGAGAAATTAATTAAAATAATATTTTGATATATTATTTTAATATAAAATAGTTAACTTACTTATGAAAGTATTTTAAGTAATAAAACAATAACTTTTGTATTCTATCAAAATACTTAATATTTATAAGTATTTTACAATGGTTGGTATTTTGGATTAAGTGATGTAAAATACTTCCGTTCCTATTCTGTCAAAAACTAATTTTTGTAATTAAAGAAGATAAGTTATAATTTATGCAATTTTTAAAGTTATCAATTTAAAAATTCAAGCAACTTAAAAGTTAAAAGGGTTAGCATGGTGACCAAAATCTAATGCTAGAAAATGTAAGGATTGTTCTTGAAAATATTAACAACTATTTATTTATCGTGTAGCAGACTAGCAGCATTGCAGCAGGCCTGCCTAGCAACAAGCAATAGCCCAGTATTATTTGGGCCTAGTAACTCTCTGCCCAAATAGAGAAAACGCTTAACAATTTAACATCCTCCATTTGACAAGTTTGAAGTTGTCAAAAGAGGTCCCTTTTCTTTGGGAGATTATCACTAGACGCTTGATTACTTAATATTTATACTTCTAAGTTCTAACCTTGAAAAACAAGTTTGTTATTTATTTTAGTTAAAGCATGCCATTTAATCTAATTAACTATTAATTAATTAATTAATTAATTAATTAATTAATTAATTAATTAATTATATTACACATTTATTTCAATATTAGCGAATCCTTTCAATATAATTACCAATTCATATAATATCATTTTTTTTGACAAACATGACACTGTTGTATGTAATTATTTATATTGAGCCACTTTTTATCAAATATTATGCAAATATCTTGTAGTAGTTAAAGAGAAACTCGTGGTATCAAATCTATACGAAACAATAATGAAAAGATTAATCTATTGTAAAAAATATAAAAATGGCTACAATAAACATAAATCATATTCATTGTACTCAGTATTTCTCATCATTAGCAGCTAAATTGGATCTGAAGAGGTAAGATGTAGACAACCTTACTTATACTTCGTAGAAATAGAGATGTTGCTTCCAATGGGACATCTGACTTATGATGTCTGATTAAACGACCGACCCAATGATTGTAACTTCATTTTCTCAAAAATAAAATATAATAACATTAAAATAGGATAATTATGTTCAAATGAATTGTTTTAGATAAATAGTGGTTATTGATTGAACGTTTTGGTCATAGAAATGTGTCGTGTTAAAGTTACATCCCCAATATGACCACTGTGGTCATACAGCGTACCCAAAACAACCTGTATACAGGCTATAGAGGTTTGAGCAGGCATAAAGGTAGGTGGGGGAACAAGAGTATAGAGGTGCGGATCAAACTATGAGGAAATTCAGGGGATCAATACGGGTCATATAACTCTGGAAGGGTCATATGACATCCCCTTGTACGATCCGTAGAGACCTATACGGCCCATATGGGTTAGTGGGAGTGTAGAATTATGGATGAGATGTGAAAATAAGATGGACATAATCATGCCATATTGCGATCTAATTTAGCTATAGGTAACTAGAGAAATTATATAAAATATACACATCAGACTAGTCTTTTGGGTTGAGTTTCTTCAGTTTCGTCTTAACACCATTGTTATAATTGATCCAGATCGTTGGATCTGTTCAACCAATCTCAATCATTTAATCTAAAGTCGAAGATTATGTCAAAATTTGACTGTTGACTTTTGAAGTTTAACCCGTCTCCAACCCACTCCCTCACTATCCCTTCCCCTGGTTCCTCCCACTCCCTTGCTAACCTACTAAATAAAGGGTCATATTTCAACTCCTTATTTCGTGCATTTTGCAAATCAAGATCTGTTGAAGGTTTCGGACAGGGTTTACGACGACAGTCAAAACCATCTCGCATATTATCGTCTACTGATCGGAAACATGGACAAAGCTCTTTGAGGCCACCCCGTCTCTTTTTCCATCCGTAATGTTAATTTTTCTGTCGAAATGTTATTTTTAGTTAAAAATAGTGGTTTTTCTCCTCTTATTCAAAAAATTAACACGTACTATGGGTGTGATAATTGCGTACGAAGAATTACGTCATCAAAGGAATGAGCACATGTGATCGTGCTTAAAATTCATGTGGAGTTGACAATCGAAGTTATTATGGGAAGATAGTATGTGAGAAATGATGAACATGGGCGAAAACCGCGTACAAAACGGAGTTATGGATGGTCCGGAATCGCAAAACGAAGTTTCTGTCGAAAAATGGGAAAAATTGGTCTTCGCGGTACGCTATGGATAAGTTTAGGGATCGTCGCGGTACGCGATGCTTGAAAATATCTGAGATTTCTCCGGATTTCTCCGCGGTACGCGAAGCTCACTTTTTGTTTCTCCGCGGTACGCGACGGATGGGGATGTCGCCAACTTGCTTAAAAAGATCAGATTTCATCAGTCATCATCATTCTCATCATCTTGTTTCTTCCAGCCGAAGACACCACCATCACCTTCGAAATTTTCACCATCCAACACATAAAATCTCTGTTTCGAAGCCTCTGGAACGTTTAGATCGCATCCGGGAACGTTTATACGAGTTCAGATCATCTTTCTATCCGCAGAACTTCTCCGGATTAGGTAATGGTTCAATCTAACCTTCTATTTAAATTATGAGTGATTAAATCTTAGTTTTGAACGTAATGAGATAGTTAGGGTTGTTGATTATTGTCTAGATGATGGCTAGGATTGATTATAAATGACAAACTCGAACTACTAACGGGTAAATCCTTGTTTTGATCCGTTGTAATGCCCGGTTTGCATGAAATCATAACAATGGTTATAATGGTTTAAACCATTTGGTTGTGACAATGTAGGTGATTAGTTTGATTAATTCTTGACATGCAACGTGAAAACCATGTGTTTCAAACTAATCACAGTCATTAACATACTCGTCGGAACGATTATCTGATGTTTCTGATAACAGTCAGAATAGTATGTTAAACATGGTTATTAAACCTATTCTAATACTACATTGTGATATTTCATGATATTTGGGTAATCAATAACAAGGATTAATCATTCCTAAGCCATTAAACTGTCTAGTAAATGCTTAAGTATTATAATCAACAACATTAACTATTTGATTAATCTGAGATTGTTCGGATTAGTTAAACGTGTCATCAACCTTGTATTAGGAACTTAAATCAATATAGGTTCCTACATTATCATACATTGTATGATATGACACTGAAATAAATAATTGATAATCTAATATCGGTTTGATGACTTTCAATGCAATGTCTTTGACATTGGACGTTCAAAAGGATTTAATCAGTACGTTTAAACATTAATAACTTATTAAACATGAACTTAATGCAGAATCATCATATTATTACCAGTTTGTGTGATATTCTGCTACCACTGAATCATCAAGTGAGTTTCGTACAACCCCTTTTCTTTTTAATGTTTTATAAACATCGGGGAAACTCTGTAACTCTTTTTCTGAACATATGATATGCATCACTGATATCTGTGTGATTTCATGTGACTTTTTGTGTGATTTCATGGGATTTTGCCGTTAGACAATCTATCACAGTATCAAAAGTCCTCATTCGTGAACTGTATCTAGTGAACCCATGTGCGGCCGAACAGGAACCATTGATAGTACTATTGGCTGACAACCCATTTGCTGGGAGGATTGCATCTCCCCTGGTGTGAATGTTTGGTACCTGTTTTCATAACAACTTCTTAATGTTAGTGATAGACATTAAGATAATGAGGCAATAAGATATCTACCGACGGGTAGTATCTTTGTGAACAAACAACTGTCCGAAAGGAACTAGATACGGGTCCCATGGTTATCATGAACTGAAACTTTTTGGAGAACCTACTTATCATATCATATGGTTTTAAATTGAACTGTCGAACTCACCAGCTTTGTGCTGACGTTTTAAACTCAACATTTTTGCAGGACAACGGTGACAACGCGGTGAGGATGCACTTAACATAGTTGAACCTTAATGTATCTTATTGTGTAATAAACTTAGTTGTAAAGTTGAACGTATTTACGAAACCCCTGTAATGTATTAATTTAAGTGAATCTGTGTGCTGTGATATCGGTTCAAGTAAGTCACACCTCATCTCTGAGACATCACCACTATGCTTCCGCAACCAATAGAATGAGACTTATGACATCATCTCAGGTGACGAGAGGTGGGGGTGTGACAGGGTGGTATCAGAGCCACAGGTTATAGAGAATTAGGTTGACTTAGAGACTTAGACTATAACCATAGGCTCGAGTAGTGACACAGAGAGCACCGACACACTAATAACGAACAAAACTTGTTTTGAATTAATTTAGGATAATCAGGTGGTGCGGATCTCAGTTATGAGTGGCCAGCATAACTGAAATTCGCAACACGCGTGCATTCTAATTTGATTTAATTCAAGCAGAACAGTAAGAACTAAAGGAACGAATGGTTGTGTTAAGAAGGGATGACGTCTCATATCATGATTATGTTGAATACTATTATTCAATATTCACTTCATGACATTGATCTGTAAATTTTGTCTGTATATCAATGAAAAACCACACGAACGCTACATATATTGGCAGATTCAATATGTGACTCTGGATGATACGCCGAGTCTCAGCTCAAGTTCTGACTCAGATCCGTCAGAAGCATCTTCTACAGTATCCTTGGTGGTACCTCAGATTTTACACACGCCACCACATCGACAGATATCTGATAAAGATACCTATGCGGGAAAACTGGCTAGAAGGCCATCACCTCAGAGAGTCCAGATTTATACAAGAATTATAGAGGATAGGATGAGGCAGGTTATGGAGTATATAGTGATCTCACTTATTATCTCTGAATACCTATTGAGGTATCATCTCTGAAAACCTATTGTGGTATCATCTTTGAATACCTCATGGGTGAACAATTCATTGTGAGAACATATCTATCGCTAAAATACAGTACTGGAGCAATACTGTATGCGAACAGATTTATCTATTGCCTATACGACAATGTATCGAAGTACAGAACGAGAGTCATACTGTACAAGAACATATCTATTGTTTGTGTGAGGTAACGTTTCAAAATCCTGTGTGGTACAATTTCAAAATCCTGTGTGGTACTATATCAAAATCCTGTGTGGTAACGTTTCAAAATCCTGTGTGGTACTATATCAAAATCCTGTGTGGTAACGTTTCAAAATCCTGTGTGGTACTATATCAAAATCCTGTGTGGTAACGTTTCAAAATCCTGTGCGGTACAATTTCAAAGTCCTGTGTGGCAACATATCAAAGTCCTGTATGGCATCATATCAAAGTCCCTTGTGGCAACATTTCAATTGTCTGTGTGACAAACATATCAAAGTCCTGTGTGGCAACATATCAAAGCCCTTGTGTGGCAATATTTCAAAGCCCATGTGTGGCAACATTTCAAAGTCCTGTGTGGCAACATTTCAAAGTCCTGTGTGGCACCATATCAAAGTCCTGTGTGGCAACATTTCAAAGTCCTGTGTGGCACCATATCAAAGTCCTGTGTGGCAACATTTCAAAGTCCTGTGTGACAACATTTCAAAGTCCTGTGAGGCAACATATCAAAGTCCTGTGTGGCATCATATCAAAGTCCCTTGTGGCAACATTTCAATTGTCTGTGTGACAACATTTCAAAGTACTGTGTGGCAACATATCAAAGTCCTGTGTGGCAACGTTTCAATGTCTTACATGATCTGATATCCAAAAACATGTAAATAATAACATATCAGTATTAATATCACGAAGCAATGAGCTGAGTGATGATATGACATGTTTTTGAATGTAGGACTAAGTATAACTACCAACATTTGTATAATCACGGGTTATTGAGAACATATTGGGATTATGCCAAGTAGTTATACTGTATTTACTATAATCACATTTTCAATTTCATAAAGTTTCAGTATAACTGAATATGATTGAATTTATGTGATCAAAGGGGTTATATATTTAATGTTCTTGAACTGACCTGAGTTTGTCTGCATGTGAGCAGAATAATGGCTCCCAAACGAGGTCGACCGGCAAGGAAATCTATCAGGAACATTACTAACCCGGAGCTAAATCAAGGTCCACCAGTAAATACTGAATCCAATCCAGATCCACAGGTTAATCTGGAAACAAATACTGCTCCACCAGTGAATCTGGGAGCAAACCCTATTCCACCTGCAGGTGCAAGTGGATCCGAATCAAACGAAGCAATGATTGCATGAATTGTGCGTGAACAATTATCTGCATGTGGTGTTTTGATACAACACCAACCTCATGTAGCTACGGGTTCGGGTGGGGATCACAACCATACTGAACATAATGCTACTGGTGGCAACGTGGAAACTAATAGAACTGCCGGTACAACTACAACGGTTCCTGATCCACCACGACAGGGATGCACTTATAAGTATTTCGCTTCCTGTAACCCTCCTACTTTCACTGGTAAAGAGGGAGCGGCCGGATTGCTAAGGTGGATCGAGGAAATGGAAACGAAACTGAAAATCAGCCAGTGTCTAGAGGAGCATAAAGTGTCTTATGCTGCCTGTTCTTTCAAAGAATCAGCTTTAACCTGGTGGAATACCCAGGCAAAAACGTTGGGCTCAGCTACAGTCGACTCAATGGGCTGGAATGAGTTTAAAACTCTGATTAGATCAGAGTACTGCCCACTCACCGAAATACAAAAGCTCCAGGAGGAATTCTGGAATCACTCGATGATTGGAGCTGACTGTTTAGCGTATACTCATCGTTTTCATGAACTCACATGTTTACTTCCCGATATGTTTCCTACTGAAGCTGCATTAATCGAGAAGTATATTAAGGGTATGGTTCCCCAGATTCGGGGAATGGTAACTGCAGCAGAACCCACAACCCTCAAACGTGCAATTCTGTTGACCACTAAGCTTACCGATGAGGCGGTAAGGAGTGGTATGTTGGTAACAAAAACTCAGACGGCCGTGGGTCGTAGTGATGTCGGTACCTCAACTGTTTCTAAAGGTACCAAACGAAAGTGGTTTGGCAAAGCTAAGGCGAGAGCTCCGACTGAGATCAACCAGAGCAAACAAACTGTGAAAAATTATGCTGCTGTTACTCCTGAGAGGAGAAACTATGTTGGGCAAGCACCTAAATGTACTCGGTGTTCATTTCATCATACGGGACAGTGTCCTACTTGTGCCAACTGTAATAGAGTTGGGCACTACACCAAGTATTGTAATTTACCTGCTCGCCAACCAAATCAAGCACCACAACAAACCACTCAAACAAACAGGTCGTGTTACAAGTGTGGGAGTCCTGACCACTTGATTAGAAACTGTCCAAACAATAACAACACCAATCCGGGGAATGAAGCTAGAGGTAGAGCTTTCCAGATTGGTGCTACCGAGGCGAGACACGATGCTAACATTGTTACTGGTACGTTCTTACTCAATAACTTATATGCATCAGTTCTCTTTGATACGGGGGCAGATAAGAGTTTTATCTCTCCTGAATTTGCATCCTTACTGTCATTGCCTGCGGTAGAATTAGAAACTCCTTACGTTATTGAACTTGCTAATGGCAAGTTAATCAAAACTAACAGTGTCATTCAAGGATGTTCCTTGAATCTGAATGATCATCTTTTCAATATTGAATTACTTCCTATTGAGCTTGGGAGTTTTGATGTCGTTGTCGGCATGGACTGGCTTTCCATTAACCAAGCTGAAGTAATATGTCAAACTAAGATGATCCGTATTCCGTTACCTGAGGGTAATACACTGATAGTTCAAGGTGAACAAGCTGGTAGAAAACTGGGTATCATTTCATGTATGCAAACTCAGAAATGCTTACGGAAAGGGTGTCCGGCTTTTCTAGCTTATGTGATCAATAACAGCTCTTCACAAAAGCATATCGAAGATATTCCAGTAGTCAAAGATTTTCCTGAAGTTTTTCCTGACGATATATCAGGATTACCCCCAGTGAGACAAGTTGAATTTCGTATTGACTTGATTCCAGGTGCAGCACCTGTGGCTAAAGCCCCTTATCGTTTAGCACCTTCAGAGATGCAAGAGCTTTCAGGTCAACTACAAGAACTGTTAGACAAGGGTTTTATTAGACCTAGTTTCTCACCCTGGGGAGCACCAGTCCTTTTTGTGAAAAAGAAGGATGGATCATTCAGGATGTGTATTGACTACCGGGAGCTCAATAAATTAACAATCAAAAATCGTTATCCATTGCCACGTATAGATGATTTGTTCGATCAACTTCAAGGCGCTACCTACTTTTCAAAGATTGATTTGAGATCCGGATATCATCAGTTACGAGTGCATGAAGATGATGTTCCTAAAACTGCATTCCGAACTCGATATGGGCATTATGAATTTCTAGTAATGCCGTTTGGATTAACAAATGCACCTGCAGTTTTTATGGATCTGATGAATCGGGTATGTAGGCCTTACTTGGATAAATTTGTGATTGTATTTATTGATGACATTCTTATTTATTCTCGAAGCCAACAAGAACATGCTCAACACTTGAAACTGATCTTAGAACTGTTGGCACATGAGAAATTATATGCCAAATTTTCCAAGTGTGAGTTCTGGTTACGAGAAGTGCAATTTCTTGGACACGTGGTTAATCAAGATGGCATTCAGGTGGATCCCAGTAAGATTAAAGCGGTAGAACAATGGGAAACCCCGCGAACCCCAACAGAAATACGTCAATTTTTAGGGTTGGCAGGTTATTATCGTCGATTCATCAAGAACTTCTCAAAGATAGCCCTGCCATTAACTACATTGACACAGAAAAATCAACAGTTTGTATGGGGTTCTCAACAGGAGGAGGCGTTCCAACTGTTGAAACACAAACTCTGCAACGCACCTATCTTGGCATTACCGGAAGGTATTGATAATTTCACAGTGTACTGTGATGCTTCACGCCAAGGTCTCGGGTGTGTTTTAATGCAGAACGATAAGGTGATTGCTTACGCTTCTCGGCAATTGAAAGTACACGAGAAGAACTATACCACTCATGATCTAGAACTTGGTGCAGTGGTGTTTGCGCTCAAGATTTGGAGACACTATTTGTATGGAACTAAGTGTATTATATACACTGATCACAAAAGTCTTCAACACATTCTAGATCAGAAGATGTTAAACATGCGACAAAGGCGATGGGTAGAACTATTGAACGATTATGATTGTGAAATTCGTTATCACCCAGGCAAGGCGAATGTTGTAGCCGATGCCTTAAGTCGCAAGGAAAGAGTCAAACCTTTACGAGTGAAAGCGTTAGGTATGACTATTCAAACTAGTCTAATTCCTCAAATTAAAGAAGCTCAGCAACAAGCTTTACAAGCAACGAAATATTCTGCTGAGGGACTGAGAGGATTAGATAAGAAACTTGATACCAAAGACGATGGATTGTTGTATTTCAAAGACCGAATGTGGGTTCCTCTATTCGGTAAATCTCGAACAATTATCTTGGATGAGGCGCACAAGTCCAGGTATTCTATTCATCCAGGTGCCGATAAAATGTATAAAGATCTTAAAGATTTTTATTGGTGGCCTGGAATGAAGAAACACATCGCAGAATACGTGGGTCGATGCTTAACGTGTCTAAAGGTTAAGGCTGAACATCAACGACCTTCTGGGTTATTACAACAACCGGAGATTCCCATGTGGAAATGGGATCAGATCTCTATGGATTTCATTACCAAATTACCCAGAACATCGCATAATCATGACTCTATATGGGTTATCGTTGATCGCCTTACTAAATCTGCGCATTTTATTCCCATCCGAGAAGATTACTCTATGGATCGACTCGCTAAACTCTACATTAACGAGATTGTATCTCGTCATGGGGTACCAATCTCTATCATTTCTGACAGAGATAGTCGATTCACATCACGATTTTGGCAAACTCTTCAGAATGCTCTGGGCACACAAATCAATATGAGCACCGCTTATCATCCACAAACTGACGGTCAAACCGAACGAACTAATCAAACTTTGGAAGATATGCTGAGAAGCTGTGTTATTGATTTTGGTGGTAGCTGGGATGTTCATCTTCCACTTGTTGAATTTTCATATAACAACAGCTATCATACCAGTATTAAATGCGCTCCATTTGAAGCACTCTATGGACGCAAGTGTAGATCACCTGTCTGTTGGTCAGAGGTGGGTGAAAATCGAATCATAGGCCCAGAACTTATTCAAGAAACAACTGATAAGATCGCACTTATTCAAGAACGAATTAAAGCTGCTCGCGATCGACAAAAGAGTTATGCTGACAATCGTCGTAGACCGTTGGAATTTCAAATCGGTGATTTAGTAATGTTGAAAGTTTCACCATGGAAGGGCATCTTCAGATTTGGGAAGAAAGGTAAACTTTCACCACGATTTGTAGGACCGTTCAAAATTCTTGAACGAATCGGATCCGTGGCTTACAAAATTGAATTACCTCCTGAAGTCGGTAACGTTCATGATGTCTTCCATGTATCCAATTTGAAGAAATGTTTAGCTGATGAATCACTGATTGTACCTCTGAAAGAAATCCAAATTGATGAGAAACTTCAATTCCGGGAAGAACCAGTTGAAGTAATGGATCGAGAGGTGAAGGTCCTGAAACGCAGTCGAATACCTATCGTCAAAATTCGATGGAACTCAAAGCGTGGACCTGAATATACGTGGGAACGTGAAGATCAGATGAAACAGAAATACCCACACCTATTCACATGATCAATTGTTATCGAGTAAGTCTTTCCTAAATTTCGGGACGAAATTTTTCTAACAGGAGGAGACTGTGATAATTGCGTACGAAGAATTACGTCATCAAAGGAATGAGCACATGTGATCGTGCTTAAAATTCATGTGGAGTTGACAATCGAAGTTATTATGGGAAGATAGTATGTGAGAAATGATGAACATGGGCGAAAACCGCGTACAAAACGGAGTTATGGATGGTCCGGAATCGCAAAACGAAGTTTCTGTCGAAAAATGGGAAAAATTGGTCTTCGCGGTACGCTATGGATAAGTTTAGGGATCGTCGCGGTACGCGATGCTTGAAAATATCTGAGATTTCTCCGGATTTCTCCGCGGTACGCGAAGCTCACTTTTTGTTTCTCCGCGGTACGCGACGGATGGGGATGTCGCCAACTTGCTTAAAAAGATCAGATTTCATCAGTCATCATCATTCTCATCATCTTGTTTCTTCCAGCCGAAGACACCACCATCACCTTCGAAATTTTCACCATCCAACACATAAAATCTCTGTTTCGAAGCCTCTGGAACGTTTAGATCGCATCCGGGAACGTTTATACGAGTTCAGATCATCTTTCTATCCGCAGAACTTCTCCGGATTAGGTAATGGTTCAATCTAACCTTCTATTTAAATTATGAGTGATTAAATCTTAGTTTTGAACGCAATGAGATAGTTAGGGTTGTTGATTATTGTCTAGATGATGGCTAGGATTGATTATAAATGACAAACTCGAACTACTAACGGGTAAATCCTTGTTTTGATCCGTTGTAATGCCCGGTTTGCATGAAATCATAACAATGGTTATAATGGTTTAAACCATTTGGTTGTGACAATGTAGGTGATTAGTTTGATTAATTCTTGACATGCAACGTGAAAACCATGTGTTTCAAACTAATCACAGTCATTAACATACTCGTCGGAACGATTATCTGATGTTTCTGATAACAGTCAGAATAGTATGTTAAACATGGTTATTAAACCTATTCTAATACTACATTGTGATATTTCATGATATTTGGGTAATCAATAACAAGGATTAATCATTCCTAAGCCATTAAACTGTCTAGTAAATGCTTAAGTATTATAATCAACAACATTAACTATTTGATTAATCTGAGATTGTTCGGATTAGTTAAACGTGTCATCAACCTTGTATTAGGAACTTAAATCAATATAGGTTCCTACATTATCATACATTGTATGATATGACACTGAAATAAATAATTGATAATCTAATATCGGTTTGATGACTTTCAATGCAATGTCTTTGACATTGGACGTTCAAAAGGATTTAATCAGTACGTTTAAACATTAATAACTTATTAAACATGAACTTAATGCAGAATCATCATATTATTACCAGTTTGTGTGATATTCTGCTACCACTGAATCATCAAGTGAGTTTCGTACAACCCCTTTTCTTTTTAATGTTTTATAAACATCGGGGAAACTCTGTAACTCTTTTTCTGAACATATGATATGCATCACTGATATCTGTGTGATTTCATGTGACTTTTTGTGTGATTTCATGGGATTTTGCCGTTAGACAATCTATCACAGTATCAAAAGTCCTCATTCGTGAACTGTATCTAGTGAACCCATGTGCGGCCGAACAGGAACCATTGATAGTACTATTGGCTGACAACCCATTTGCTGGGAGGATTGCATCTCCCCTGGTGTGAATGTTTGGTACCTGTTTTCATAACAACTTCTTAATGTTAGTGATAGACATTAAGATAATGAGGCAATAAGATATCTACCGACGGGTAGTATCTTTGTGAACAAACAACTGTCCGAAAGGAACTAGATACGGGTCCCATGGTTATCATGAACTGAAACTTTTTGGAGAACCTACTTATCATATCATATGGTTTTAAATTGAACTGTCGAACTCACCAGCTTTGTGCTGACGTTTTAAACTCAACATTTTTGCAGGACAACGGTGACAACGCGGTGAGGATGCACTTAACATAGTTGAACCTTAATGTATCTTATTGTGTAATAAACTTAGTTGTAAAGTTGAACGTATTTACGAAACCCCTGTAATGTATTAATTTAAGTGAATCTGTGTGCTGTGATATCGGTTCAAGTAAGTCACACCTCATCTCTGAGACATCACCACTATGCTTCCGCAACCAATAGAATGAGACTTATGACATCATCTCAGGTGACGAGAGGTGGGGGTGTGACAATGGGTCCCGTAAATTTCCGTCCTCCCTCTCAATATGCTCAAGCTCCGACACTCAGGGGCGGCCCTGAGAATTCAAATGCCCCAGACGTACTGAGAAAAAAATGCCCCTGGTGAATTATAACCTTGTGTTTTTTCGGTTTTGTATTTGAAGATATAAGTAAATATATATAATTTAAAAACGATTTTTAAAATTTTTGCCCTTACGATAAATGGGCCCTGGACGGATGTCGGGTTTGCCCCTCCTCAGGGCCTCCCATGCCGACACTCATCGAAAATATCCACCAACCATCTCCAAATAAGTAAATTTACCATCCGTTGATCGAAACTCCAAAACCCATCGGCCCCTGTTCACATTCTATATTCCGACATCTTTTGATATACCATTGGCTTGTGTGTTAAGGATTAATGCAAGTTTGCTTTCTTTAATCCTCTTCTTTTTGTATTTTAGCTAATACTTACGGAATTTTCAAATAATTCCCTTATGTATTTTTTCAATTTGATATTTTGGATAATTTTTCGAATATTTCGGATGTTCGAAACTTTTTTAAAAATTTTAAATAATTACTATTTTTCTTTGAATTCATACGTTTGAATTTTGGAATCTGAATTTAAGATACTAATTCGGATATTGAACTACACTATCCAGATTTAATTTGCAATTTTCGGATATACGAAACTCTAGATATCCAAAATTTGAACACACTTAACATGAGTTAGTGTTAATCAACCACACACCCGCAACCATAATTAAAGAAGTCGTTAGGCGCTAGTCGAACGGCGATGTACAATCTAGGGATTAATCGGGATTAATTGGCACTAGGCGGATTGAAATTTTTATATGTAATTTTACAAATATATATTATATACACACATCAATATCAATAATTTAATATAATACTACAAATAATTTAAAAAATAAACTTAAACATACTAAGTCAAGTACTTCAAAATTCAAACTTAAACACCGAGTTCAATGTTTAGAGATTAATTTTGATGTTAAGTGACTGGATTCGATGTTTTAGAGACATATTAAGAATTTTGGGTTAAGAAATGTCTAAATAATCATAAACTTTGTCTCTATTTACCAGAAAAATGTCAAAAAAAATGTCAAAAAAAATCTGACTAGGCCCCAACTAGGCCAAAATCGACACAATAAAGGGCCGGCCGATTTTTACTACAATGCCCGCATGCGTATTCTAGCTTCTTTACATAATTTAAACTCTAATACTTTAATTTCTATTTTTTACTTTTTTTTGAACGACCAACTAATCAACTGCCGGGTACTCCGTATGCGCGCCTCAATGGCTAAAGGATGCCCAAGCTAGCCACTAGTCCAGACAAACGGAGCCCCTAGCCCACCAACCACCAATTTCCGGGGAAAACCCGACCTAAACACCCGCCCAAAGTGTGAGGCCCCGATTCCGGGCAACCCCACGTACGTTGGTTTCGTCATAACACATAGCTCTTAAATTAAAAACTTTCATAAACATGCAGCGGAACTTAAACATCATATCAAACATAATTACATGTCTGAATTAATACATAAACGATTGCCAACACCATCGGATTCTTTATCTTGATGCCTGAGCTCCATGCCTTCTCTGACCCAAGCTTAACCTGACATACATGCTAAATCAAGTCAGCTTACGCTGGTGAGTTCTAGTTTTCATAAAAATAAAATCTTTACTATACATAAAACATTAGCATTCACTGTTGACCGAAGTCAACAGCCTCAATCACATGAACATAACACATTTCGTATACATACATACGTGACATCATTACATCAATCATACGGTGAAGAAACTTCGCCGTCAACTGCTGACCTAAAGTCAGACAGGCTTGTGCAGCACAAAACTCTATAATTATCAACCCGCAGCTGATAACTCATGCATGCATAAGATTTCTTTAACTGTCAACCGAAGTTGACAGCTCATACCGGTACAAGATTTCTTTACATAAATCATTCATACATCACCTATACATACTCATAACATACATTCATTTACATCATCAGGACCGTTGTCCTCATCATATCCACTGTTTTTAACAGTGGGCTTATACCAGCATAAGACTCCATACTTACCCAGTAGCAAGTACCGGAGCTACCATACTTTCCCAGTAACAAATAATGGAGCTACCATACTTACCCAGTAACAAGTACTGGAGCTACCATACTTTCCCAGTAACAAGTACTGGAGCTACCATACTTTCCCAATAACAAGTACTGGAGCTACCATACTTATCCAGTAACAAATACTGGAGCTACCATACTTACCCAGTAACAAGTACTGGAGCTACCATACTTACCCCATAACGCGTATATGGGAGCTACGTCATACTCATCCCGTAACAAGTACGGAAACAATCATACATACCCAGTTATAGTCATGGTTGACTCTCATATCCAATTATAGTCCTGGTTGACTCTCATTCATTCATCTTCCTATAACACGTATAGGAACATCATTCCTTCATCATTCATGACACACTAGCGTCATATGATCATTCATCGTATTAATCATAACATCATAACATTACATGCTAGTCTCTTATTGACCGACGTCGAAGTACCGATCAAATAAGAGTTAATGAGTGTGTTCCTAGCTACCTTAACTAGTAGGGTAAGTAGGGTGTCGAACCACGAAGAGTTTAGGTGGATGGTGTAACTTAGTTGATTTAACCTAATGTAACTAGACAATAAATTGTAAAATCAATGGTTGTTTGAACTTTAGTACGAAAAAGACAATCTTGAACAAAGTAACAATGAAAGTAAATGGATTTAAACTTAATTATGAAAACGAATCACACCCGGGTTTTGAATTAGATGAGAAATTAAGCACCTTTATGATTGATATTCTTAGGGAAGCTACATAGACATAACTTGCTCACAATCCACATGAACGAGCAATTACAATTCAAAGAATGGATTTTGTTAATTAATTGATAAGAACCATTCAATGTTAAACCTAATGCTTCAATTGCAAAAGCCAACTTGAAAGAAATACTCAACCTAAAGTTCAATGTTTTACAATAATGACTGAAAAATGATGAAACCCTAGATTAACCATAAAATCCAAATTGTTCAATCTCATGCGAATCAAACATACAAACATTCAAAGATTATTAAACCAAACAAAGTTTGCATCCCAATACAATGAAAATCATAAAGATACTTAACCCTAACTAATAGTTCACCCGGGCATGATCTCAAGAAACTAGCCTTGCATCTTCATTCGGTTGTGTGCTAATATCAATTCGGGAATCACCGTGATGTTTGGAAGTGTTAATTGATGAGTTCCTAAGCCTTGGAAACCCCCAAGAACCTCCAAAAGTCGCTCAAGTCGAAGATATCTCGAAACCCTAGGTTCTTGGGCTTAAATAGGTGGAAAAACGGGAAAAATCCGAGTTTTGGGGTGCCCCGGCGTATCATACGCCCCCCAGAGGCGTATCATACGCCAGCCTTGATTTCTGGGTTGTTTGGCTCTGTGATACGCCAACCAATACGCCATTTTGGGCACCCGGCGTATGATACGCCGGGTTTAGGCGTATCATACGCCATTTCAGACCTCATAGTTAGATTTGTCTCGTCGAGAAACGCGGTTTTCATATATTATGGCTTCCGTAACTCCTTTCCTAGCTCGAGATATGATCATTTCAATTTCGTGACTTTTTCAGGCTGATTCTGGTCTGTCTGTTAACATTTCCATCTAGTTAGCGTCTTCGGACATCCTTTTAACATGTTTTACCTACAATTCACAAACGTATGTCAAAGTACCATTGTTCTATATGAAATGAACATAAAAATGTATCTTTAAACTCTTTAAACATACGAAAACCATAACCCTATCACTTATCATCATGACATCATCACGTTGTCCTAATATCTTAGGAATCATCATATTATGTCATGCCAGTATCATTTCATCATTCTATCATAACATCCTAGCAATGAATATATATCATGCTATCATCAGATCATACATTCTGGCATTCATGAACTTTTCATACTAGTATCTTATCATCATAGCATTCTGCCCTAGCAGCAATGGCACATATCATATCATAACATCTCATGCTAGCATCTTTATCATCACTTACATATTACAATAGAACCTATTCCTCGTATCCCACATCATACCTTCATCCTAGCAGCCTAGGATTTCATCATAGCTTAAAATCTGTAATTGTTCTCATAGCATGTTGTCATACCTCTCATCATCATGTCTTACTAATATGAACACATCATACTTAGCATATCATCATGTACAAATCATATTAACACATTAACACGCATACATTGTCATGGCATATCATTATTCATTTATCGTCATCTTAAGCACATAACATCATGAACATAATGTTAAGCATGTATGCCAGCCCAAAACATTAAACGTGAAAATAGGGCGTCTAGAACTCACCTGATGTCTCATGGTAGCGAGATCACTCACAACTGGTGCTAATGATATAGTCCTGCATTAGTTTACGTATAATATGTTATATACGTTTTAACATACTGATTAAATCTTTTCTGAACATCCAATGTCAAAGACATTGCCTTAATAACCATCAAATCGTTAATGTTGTTGATTATCAAGCTAAAACAGTCTCTATACAGTTTAATGGCTTAGGAATGATCAATCCTTGTTATTGATTGTGATTAGTTTGAAACACTTGGATTTAACCTTGCATATCAAAATTAATCAAACTAATCACCTACCTTGTCATAATCAAATGGTTTAAACCACTATAACCATTGTTATGATTTCATGCAAACCGGGCATTACAACGGCTCAAAACAAGGATTTTCCCATTAACAGTTCGAGTTTCTCGTTTATAGTCAATCCTAGCCATCATCTAGGCAATAATCAACAACCCTAACTATATCACTACGTTCAAAAACAAGATTTAATCAATCATAATCAATCTAGAAAGTTAAAACGAATCGTTACCAAATATGATGGAGTTTTGACTGCAAAACAATGATCAGAACTTGTAGATACGATCCCTGGTATGATCAGTGACTTCTGATGGCTTCAGATTTGAGTTTGAATGATGAAAAACTCGTCTGGTGGTGTTCTTGAGCGAATATGTTCGAGTAAAGATAAAATTTTAAATTTCTGCGTGAATCTGATGAAGAAGATCAATCCACTGCACCACCTCGCTCGTCGCGTACCGCGACGAGGGGCCAAATAAAGCTTCGCGTACCGCGAAGAAATCCGGAGGTTTTTAGATATTTTAGGTCCATCGCGTACCGCGAAGAATCCTCAAATCTCTGTCGCGTACCGCGACGAGTTCAAAAGTTCAATACTTTGAAATTTTTCTTCGTTTCACGATTCCGGACAATCCGTAACTCCGTTTCGTGCACGGTTTTCGCCCACGTTCACCATTTCTCACGTACTATCATCCTGTAATAATATCGATTGTCAATTCGTCGTGGATTTCAAGCACGATCAAATGTGCTTATTTCTTTGACAACGCAATTCTTTGAACATAAACAGTTACCGAAATCTCGCACGTTTATCATTAAGATGCTAAATTTTCGGGTGTTACACAAAGGCACGACGGTGGAAGGTCGGTAAAATCGGGTGGGATCAAGAATTGAATTCACTTCTATCACTTCTCTCATACCTCCATCTTAACACTAAAACAAGACATCATTGGTATTATTTCTATTTTTTACTTGGTATTTATTTCCTGAAGTTAAATTCATTTCTTTCTTAAACTCTGAACCAACTCTTGATTCGCATCAACTTTATCTATTACTTTCAAATATTATTCACATTTTCCTATTTATTTTTCAATCAAATCTTTGTGTTTCTCTAATCTCAAGTTGTTAATACCAAGTTTATTTAGTTTGAATTGAGATAATAGACAAATATAATTGAGTCGGAGTCATTACATTGTGAAATAAAATAGAATACAAAATATTAGGGACAAATCTTGCAAAACAACAAAAAGTATGTGATCACATTAAAAAATTAAGAAATTTTGTGGTCAATTTTTAATATGCTAAAGATTTCATGTAGCTAGGATATATGCTTCTTTCTCTTCAAATCTTTCTCTTTTACGGTTTCAATATCTCGTCTCTAATTTTCAATTCACTGATCAAGAACAAAATCAAGTGGAACTTCATTTCTTTAACTTTCAAATCATTTTGTTTTAATGCCATCTATTTAGGCTTACTTGTTTCTACAGTTTACTTTTAATTAATTATTAACCACCAAATTGCATTCAAGGGACATTGAATTGTTATAAATATATTGTTATAATCTCTTAAATAATTTAGAATATAACTTAACCCGTAGATTTTAACAGTTTTAAGACTTTGTAATTGGTGTACATCATACAATCAACTTATTTTTATGGGTTTTTGAATTTATGAACTGTTTGATAGAAAGCAAACTAATCTTCTTCTTTCCTTTTTTTTTAGTTAACAAAAAACCTCGACTTTAGTTTTCGTTTAAGACCTTTATAAACTTAAGCGGCACATGACAAATAACCATTATATGAAGTCAAATATTATATATATCATCAAGAAAAATTCCTAAATAAAAGTTCTTGCGAAAACCAACATATAACTACCATATGTTAGGTCATTGGGTCCTAAAAGGTTACGTATAATAATGATGAACATGTACATAAAAAAAACTTTGAAAAACTAACATAAACCCACCATGTTAGGTCATTGATTTGTCATTTAGGTATTATTAGACATATGAGAAAGAATCATACCATATCTTCAACATAGAATTTGCTTTTATGAGTGGATATGGTTTAAATCATCTTAAATAGACATGGAACTTTTTTTATGTGGTTAGGGTTTCCAATAGCAATGAAGTATAGTATGTACTTGATATGGAAGGAGTTGTCACTATTCCTTGCCAAACAAGGAGACATTGTAAACATGGGGTTTGACAACCCACTTGATTAAATGTGGTGATTTGAATGGACATGATGCATGTTTGTAAAAGCCAACAAATTCCACTCTTAACATAGTTGATTGGAACATGATTTTGTATATGATGATGTAAAATATAATATTATATAATCAACATAAACATGCATGTTTTAGGCAAAGTGCTTAGTAATTTTGGCAATAGAATTAACCAATGTTTTCAGAACCGGACCGGACATCGAACCGGTCTCCTTACCGGTCAGAGGTCGGACCGGTCGGATCGGATTTAAGAACCGGATGATTTTATAAACATTTTATAAATATATATATATATATATATAAAATCAAAAAAATATATAAAAAAATTAAAAAAACCGGTTCAATTACCGGTCCGACCACCGGTTTTCCGGTCCAACCACCGGTCGCCGGTCCGACCGGCCAGTTCACCCATAAACGGTTTTGAACGTAGAACCGGACCGGTTACCCCTCCGAATCCCGGTCCGACCGGCCGGTCCGGTTCGGGTTTGAAAACACTGGAATTAACAATGCTAGTTCTTTATTACCAAATTAGGTTAAAAAGTTGTGTGATACATGTGTTTACGAATAAAAATTATATCAAATTAGGTATAAAGTCGTGTTATACATGTGTTTAAAAATAAAAATTATGTACTTTTATAATGTTTTCATATTTGCAAAATTTTTTACATAAAACACTATAAAATAAAAGTAAAATTAAAATTTATAAATCTCTAAACACTTTTTTGGACATTTTATTTGTTGTTTGATTGAAACAAAGAAAATTGTTGATTCATTTAAGCTTGTGTTAATTAATTTAAAAAATTAATAAAGTTGTTATCAATTGGTACCTTTTGTAATAAGTTATTGATAGAATTAATATTTCAGAAATAGAAAACTTTATTATAATTTGACATAAAAATAAAATTTTTATAAAAAATCAATATTAATAATACTATATTGTAAAAAAATTTAAATGAAAAATTCCTTAAATTTCATTGATGATTTTATAAATAAAAGAAAGACAAAGTTTGATTTTTATTTAAATAAAAAAGGCAGATATCAAATGAAACGAATAATTAATTCGAAGGATTTTGAACTTTTAACATTTAAAAGTCTTATTAAATAATTTTTTATGAAAAAAATATTATATTAACATGTGACATTTCTTGAAATCATTTATTAGTAGTAGGATCTTGCTTATTTTTGAAAAGAATTATATTTTGATGAATAATATACACTCACATATTGCTTGAAAAAACTAAAATAGTGTTTTATAAATATACACTCACATATGATCAGTATATCGCATATATATTGAGGACATTAATTTCCTTTGAAAGCTAATATTATGCTAAGAACATCTACTAGTTGTTTGCTTTCTCTTGGATGAAAGCATCAGGCTATCACGTTCTGTTCTTTGAACTTAAGAGTGAAGTACTATTTGTCAAGATGATCTCAGGTGACACTTGCTAAAAAAAAAAGATAAATTGAATAATTATGATTTATTTCTCTTTTTATTATTTATTTGATTTTACCTTTTCTTTCTTGATTTTTATAAAAAAGCATAAAAATATGTGCATATGCATATACATGAGTATAGTGTATATATGTGCGTATAAATACATTTAGAAAAAAATAAATATCATTTAGGATAAAATTAAACATGTAAGATTCTGAAAACTACATGCATTGTAATTCATTTTTATATAACCAAAATAAATGAAGATAAGACATTTCTCAAAGTCTCAAGTTAGGGTAATTTTTTCTTGAGGTAACCAACACGATTGCTTTTGGTCGCGATTTTCATGTTTCTTTCGATTAGTCGGGTATTAGACACACCTGAGTGTTTATATATCATGTAAGTTTCCACAATCATAAGTAAATAAAAAAAAATCTCAAATAATTATAAACCAGAAACCGCTGTATATACAAGGTATGGATATAGTAGTGGTAGGTTGAATGCTATTCTCCTTGCCAAAAATGGGTACCATGCATGTGGACTTGTGGGTCATACGTTTGCAACCATCATCACAAAAGCTCCACGATATTAAAGTATTAAACCATGATCATTACATGGGTTAATGAAAGAAATAAATTCATTTGCTTTATATGCATGATTGTAGTATCTTTAAGAAATTCAACCAACATGTGAGTTTTGTTCGTTTCAATTTTTTTTATTAATTTTTTTTTTCAATCTTTGGGTGAAATCTTGACTTTAATATATTTGAAAGTTATGTCGCTCGAGCTATGTTATAGTTTTCATACTTTTTTTGCATTAAAAGTGGCCCAAGTGAAAAAAGAATTATTTAGTTTATATGTATACATGACTACTATAGACTTATGACATGTCGCGCTATTGTTGGAACACGTTTGTTACTTGAAAATCTATAAAAATCATTAATTTGATCAAAACTACTCTTTTTTAAACATGTATGAGTGCCAAGTTAAAATAAATTACACTTAAATATAAACGGTAAGTTACATAACAACTAAAGAGGATTTAGGTCTTGTTTGGGATTGCTTATTTATCTTTAAAAGGACTTTTGCCAAAAGTGTTTATTAAATTCTAACTTTTTGAAATAAAATTTTTAAAAATGTGTTTGGATTAGTTTTTCTGAAATTAATTTTAAATGACCAAAAATGACATTTTTTATTGACATTATGTAAAGACTAATAAAGGCTGATGCTCACCAAACTTCTTGTTTTTGTCTAAGTATAGGAGTCTCTTTGAATAAACACCTTCGGAAGGAAGAAGTGATTCTTCGGAAGCAACATTGCTTCCGAAGGATAACTGGTTCCTGCCGAAGGTTGTACAAGACAACTGCTTCCGAGGAATCCTCTTATGCTCAGAAGACAAAGACTTCCGAGGAATCTTCTCTTGCATTGAAGACAAAGACTTCCGAGGTTTATCCTCTGACAAAGACTGTAGCAGCTTACTCTCATAGTACAAAAGGTACTGACACAAGACATGCTGGTCTGAGTAAAGACAAAGACAACATGTAATGAGTCAGATAAAGCGCCTTACCTCTCCCATGCTGCATTAAATGCAAAAGATCATCTGAAGCCTTGAAGATCAACAACATTAAATGTCTTTTGTATTTAATAGTTCTTTGTAAAGTCAATGTCTATTAATGTAATGATTATGACTGAGTGTCTTAGCCTGTTAAGACACTCAACATACTAGAATAAGCTTTACTTTATGTACTTGTCTAGTATACCCAACTTGTATTCCTAAGTGTATACGGTTGTAGCCTCGGCTATATAACCTCCCAATGTATTGTTGCTTGAAGTGTGCTTGCTTGTATACTTCCACTTTGAGAGAAATATATCCTTGAGCTTGAATTATTCTTGTGTTCTTAATATTGTTCAAAGATTATTATTGTGTCACTTTGAGTGAAATTGTGAGATCATTCTAACAGAACATTCCGCATCTGTTAGAATTAAGTAAGAAATACTTGTGAAGTGTTGTTTAGAGATAACAACCCGATCCTACAAGTGGTATCAGAGCTTTTGGCTCTTGAACTTGACTGACTAATCATCATCAAGTTACCAGTTCTATTTCTTATAAACCCTCATAGTATTAACACTCATATTTTCTGTGTCTGTCTAAGATGGCTGCTCTAAACAAACATGATACAGAAAATGGCACTCTCAACAAGCCACCAATGTTCACACCTGAAGACTTCGATACCTGGAAAGTCAGAATGGAAGGGTTCATCAGGAACCAAGACTTCAAACTTTGGAAGTCTGTTCTTGAAGGTCCCTACATTCCTACAGTTGCTGCTGCCGGTGCTGGAGTTGCTGCAGTACCAAAAGATCCATCTATGTACTCAGACGAAGATTACAAGAAGATGGAAGTTGATTCTAAAGCTCTTTGGCTAATTCAGATGTCAATACCGAACTCCATTATACATGCATTCAAGAAATGCAAGTCTGCTCAAGAACTGTGGAATTCCTTGAAGCAGATGTATGAAGGGTCAGAAGATGTCAAAGAAAACAAGAAGGATATGCTGAAACAGAAGTTTGAAAACTTTTGTCAACAAAACAATGAGAATATGTCTTCTCAGTACCTAAGGTATGTCCAACTTGTGGATGAATTAACTACTGCAGGTGTAACTCTTGATAATCAAGATGTGCTCAGAAAATTTCTGAGGTCTCTTCCAAAGGCATGGAATATCTACTCTGTAACAATCAGAAGAACAGAAAACCTGAAAACTCTAACTTTAGGAGAATTGTTTGGTATTCTCAGTGCCTATCAGATGGAATTAGATGCCCAAGAATCTAAAGTTTCTCACTCACCATCTGGTTCAGCAGCTCTTTATGCACCCATCAATAATCCTCCATACCAAAGCTATCAACCCCTCTACCATTCTACCTCCACACCCACTGTCACATTTCCTGAAACTCCAAATTCATCAAACCTTGTATCTAACCCAACCCCACTACTAACCTCTGGGCAAGGAGCTTTTATGGCTGAGGAGACAAATTACTTTCATCTGTGTCAAGAAGACTTGGATGGTATTCCTGCAGATGATCTTGAGGAGATGGATATAAACTATCAAATGGCTATGATTTCATACAGGGCAAAGAAGTTTTACCAAAGAACCGGCAGACAGTTCAAAAAGCACAATATGAAGACTGGGTTTGGACTTGACAAATCTAAACTCAAATGCTTTAACTGTCAACAGTTAGGCCACTTTGCCAGAGAATGCAAGTCCACAGGAACTCAGCAAACAACTTCTGGGCAACCACAACAAAGACCATCAAGCTCATCTAACAATGCAAACATTGCTGAACAAGATTTTGCAGACTGGAGCTTTCAAGCTGAGGACCCCTCCATCTCCAACAGTGCTTTGATGGCAAATGACTCATCTTCCTCAAGCAAGGTAACTGATAGCATGTGCTCACCTGAATGCTTAGAAACATTAACTATTTATAAGAAAATAAATTCTCAACTCTGTAATGAACTTGAGTCTCTACAAGTAGTCAAGGCAAATTTCTTTGAGGTTGAAAGAAATTACAAAGAAAAGATTGAAGAAATGGAAAAGACCATTTCAAGTTTAAAACATGAAGATACTAACAAACAGTGTCAGATTAAAAATCTTTTAGAAAGACTAACCACTGCCAAGACTGAACTTGTATTGGCTGAGTCTTACAGAGACAAATTTCTAAGCCAAGGTGAAAAATATGAAAAACTTTTTAGAATGAGCAGCACAACTGAACTTGTGAATAAAAGGGGAGCTGGTTTGGGATATAACAATGTGGAACCTCCATCTGCTTATACTTCTATAACAGATGTTAGGTGTAAATCACTGGTTGACCTTGTGTATAATGAGGAGTTGGATATACACAAGGTAGTTCAAAAGGATAATCTCTCTGATCCAAGTACCTCAACATGCTCAGATGAGGATGATGTTCCTATTAAATCAGTAAAAGGAAAACAAGTTTTGAAATTTAAGAATCAAAATAAGAAAACTAAGAAACATTCAACAGTTTTTATCAAAGCTAAAACCACAGAAAATATCTCCTCAGATGAGTATGTGACTTGCCCATCTGACAAGTCAAAACGAGGTAGATCAATGGAGAGAAAAGTCAATTCTCCAGGAAAACAGGCAAAGTCTAAGACTAACAAGTATGCTGGAACATCCAAACCATCATTTTCTGAGGATCAAAGATCAGACTTCGTTAAAAGGGATAAGCAGCAACACTCTCCCAACATTCAAACTCTATGTCTGATGTGCGGTGAAAAGAATCATTTTGCTGCTGATTGCTTCTATAATCCAAGAAGCAGAATTTCCTCAATCAAGGGAAGAGGAAGAAAGAATAGTTGGAGTCAGTCATCTACTTCTTCGGAAGAACAGAGAAGAAATTTGGTCAAGAGGGCATCGGAAGCAAGTACCTCCAGTAATAGGAAGAAACAAAATAAAAATGCTTCTGAAAAGAAAGCATCGGAAGCAAAGAAAAAGGAAGCTTCCGAAAGAAAAGGAACCTCGGAAGCTCATCAAAGGAATGCTTTCAACAAACAAAAGAGGTCATCTGTCTTCGGAAGAAGATCATCGGAAGGAAAAAGAAAAACAGCTTCCGATGACCATCAAAAGAAACCAAGTCTTCCGACAACTCAAAAGGCACAAGTATGGAAGAAGAAAGAATCATCTGATAAGCCATCACCCACATCAGAAGCATCCACATCATCTGTCCCACCTAGAATGATGTCAAAGAAATTTACTTACAATGATGCAAATGGTAAACCCAAGACCACATGGGCTTGGGTTCCCATCAGAAACTAACTCACTTCTGGTCATGTGCAGGAACAGCAGGAATCAAAAGGCAACTTGTGGATAGTTGACAGTGGCTGCTCCAGGCACATGACAGGCAACAAGACCCTCTTGCACAAATATGAACCATTCTTTGGCGGGTCTGTTGCTTTTGGAAGTGATCCAGTAGGAGGATACATAACAGGTAGAGGCACAATCACAAATGGTAAGGTAAGCTTTGAGAATGTACATTTTGTAAAAGAACTTAACTACAATTTACTAAGTGTATCACAGGTGTGTGATCAAAAGCATAACATGTTGTTTACTGAGCATGAGTGCATTGTTCTGAAACCAGGATTTGTGATACCAAATGATCAAATTCTACTCAGAGCTCCAAGAAGAAGTAACATGTATATGCTAGATATGAGCACAGCTGCACCTCTTAGTAATATAAGCTGCTTTGTCTCAAAAGCTTCACTTGATGAATCATCACTTTGGCATAGAAGACTTTGTCATGTAAACCTCAAAAATATGAATAAATTGGTCAAAAATAATTTAGTAACTGGTTTACCAACAAAAGAATTCATATGTGTTGATAAATGTGTTGCATGCTTAAAGGGTAAGCAACACAAGTCATCTCATAATGCCAAAGAGATAAATTCTATTACCACAGTCCTTCATTTACTACATATGGACTTGTTTGGCCCCACAAGTGTTAAAAGTCTTGGTAGAAAATCATATTGTTTGGTGGTTACTGATGATTTCTCTCGGTATACCTGGGTGTTTTTCTTAAATACCAAGGATGAAACTGCCGAAATCCTAAAGTCATTTATACTCAGGGTGGAGAATGAAAGTGACCATCATGTAAAAATAATCAGATCAGATCAAGGAACAGAATTCAAGAATCATGTTTTAAATTCTTTTTGTGAATCTAAAGGTATCACAAGACAATTTAGTGCTCCTAGAACTCCACAACAAAATGGTGTAGCTGAAAGAAGGAATAGGACACTAATTGAAGCTGCAAGAACCATGTTGTCTGATGCCAAACTTCCAATAACTTTTTGGGCAGAAGCAGTCAACACTGCCTGTTATGTCCAAAATAGAATATTGGTAGTTAAGTCACATGGCATGACTCCTTATGAAATTTGGCATAAGAGAAAGCCATTCATTGGATTTCTCAAACCATTTGGATGTCATTGCACCATCTTGAATACTAAAGATTACTTAGCCAAGTTTGCTGAGAAATCAGCAGAGGGCTACTTTGTTGGGTACTCTTCAAATGCTAAAGCATATAGAGTATACATCAAAGCATCCAGAGTTATTGAAGAGTCTGCAAATGTTCAGTTCAATGAACATACTCTCAATAAATCTGGAACCGGCCCTGATTGGTTGTTTGATCTTGATAGTTTTACATCTGCATTTAATCTGGTGAAAGAGTATGTTCCAGTTTCACAGTCAGCTACCATAGACATCTCCAAAGGCTCAAGAGAAGACGACTTTCGTGTTGAACTGCCAATAGCTTCAAGACAAAACTTGGCAGAATCCACTTCAACACAAAATGATGTATCACAGTCTGAGACAATCAACACATCTCAGGCAGGTCCCTCAATTGAAGCTGCTTCTAATTCACAACATCAAGAAGAAGTAGGAAGTCCTTCAGCAGAGGAAAATTCTCTGGAAATCACTACTCCCAGAGAAAACCAACCCACAACAGTTCAAACGTTGAATCCACGTGATCTGCCAGAAATCCAACTTGAGGTAGTTCTTCCTAACCTTGAGTCACTCAACGTGGATGAATCTTCTCAACTGGATGTGATTCCAAGGACTCGAATTCACAGCACTCATCCAGTTGAAAACATCATTGGCAATGTAGAAGAAGGTGTCAGAACTAGAAGCTCTATGCATGAAGCAAATGTTTGCTTGTTTTCTTGCTTTCTATCCCAAATAGAACCTAAGAAGGTTGCAGAGGCTTTAAAAGATAACAGTTGGGTAGAAGCTATGCAAGAAGAGCTTCTTCAGTTTCAAAGACAAGGAGTTTGGAAAACTTGTCCTTTGCCTAAAGGAAAGTATGCCATTGGAACCAAATGGGTGTTCAGAAACAAGAAAGATGACAAAGGTGTTGTCATCAAAAACAAAGCAAGATTGGTTGTTCAGGGATACACTCAAGAGGAAGGCATTGACTATGATGAAGTCTTTGCACCTGTTGCCAGAATTGAAGCTATTAGAATATTTTTGGCATTTGCAGCTGCAAAAGATTTCAAAGTGTTTCAGATGGATGTTAAAAGTGCCTTTCTTTATGGAAAAATTGATGAAGAAGTTTATGTGTGCCAACCTCCAGGATTTGAAGATCCAAAGTTTCCTGATCATGTCTGTAAGCTTGATAAGGCTCTTTATGGGTTGCATCAAGCTCCCAGAAAATGGTATGAAACTTTATCTTCTTTTCTGTTGGCAAACAAATTCAAGAGAGGAACAATTGATAAAACTCTCTTTTTCAAGAAGTCAAATCAACATATCATGCTAGTTCAAATCTATGTTGATGACATTATCTTTGGTTCTACTAATGAATCTCTCTGCAAGGATTTTGAATCACTAATGAAATCCAAATTTGAAATGAGTTCAATGGGAGAACTCACCTTCTTTCTTGGATTACAAGTGAAACAAACTCCTACAGGGATTTTCATTAGTCAATCAAAATATGTCAAGGACATTCTTGAAAGATTCAAGCTTTCTGATTGCAAAGCTCTGGGAACTCCTATGTCCAAAACAACATCACTTAGCCCTGATCTTGAGGGGGAGGATGTTGATCAGCACCAGTACAGAGCAATGATAGGCTCTTTGATGTATCTCACAGCAAGCAGGCCAGATATCATGTTTGCAACTTGTGTATGTGCAAGATTTCAGGCCAATCCCAAAGTCTCTCATATGCTGGCAGTAAAAAGAATCTTTAGATACCTCAAAGGAGCACCAAGTCTAGGATTATGGTATCCTAGAAATGAAGACTTTCAATTCATGGCTTATACAGACAGTGATTATGGGGGTTGCAACATCAGCAAGAAATCCACATCAGGGGGATGTCAATTTCTTGGATCCAGAATTGTGTCTTGGCAATGCAAGAAACAGTCATGTGTTTCTACTTCTACTGCAGAGGCTGAATATATAGCTGCTTCTAGCTGCTGTGCACAAGTCATCTGGATCCAGAATCAGATGAAGGATTATGGAGTAGATCTGTTCAATACTCCTATTCAGATAGACAATTCCAGTGCAATCTCCATCACCAATAATCCTGTCAAGCATTCCAAGACCAAGCACATCGACATCAGATACCATTTCATCAGAGATTGTGCAGAAAAGAAGTTGATTCATTTGGTTAAAGTTGATTCAGAAAACAATTTGGCAGATCTCTTCACAAAGGCATTTGATGAAGGAAGATTCAGGTACTTAATAACATCCATTGGGATGATCAACTTTGAATAAATGTACTGACAAGGAATAAATAATTCCTCGGAAGATAAACTTAACTTATCTTCCGATGAGTATCTACTCAGCAGAAGATAGGTTAAGTCTTCGGAAGCATTATTTCTTCCTTAGTCGGAAGATCTCACACTTCAGAAGCTAACTTACCTTCTGAAGTAATATTCTTCCGATACATTACTTTCGGAAGCATAGGCTTCTCAAGGTACTCTTCAGAAGAAAGTGTCTTCCGAAGAACATTTTGCCTAATGAATTTTCTAACACTTCAGAAGCAGTGCTTCCGACAGTATAAATTTTATACTTCGGAAGCACATCCCTTCTGAACTCTCTTGGTCTAATAAATACCCTGCTTCCGAAAGAAACTTCTTCGGAAGCACCTCAGTCAGAGAAAATTAATTGTGAAACCAGCTGTCATCGGAAGACCTTTTTCTGACATCCGGATCTCAAATTTAATGTGTCTATATAATTAAATGCTGAAATCCGAATGTATATAAAGGTCTCCCGCTCATTCAAATTCTCACAAACTGTTTCACTTTGAACTCTTCTTCTCCTTGATCTCTCCAATTGTGCCCTAAAATCACCAACTTTCATGGCTCTTCTTGCTTTCAAACCTGCTCACAACGTACCAGCGGAGTTATCAGCAGAACATGATGCTGACTTCGCCCCAATCATCTCCTTTCTTCAAAGGAGCAGGTATTTCTTTGCATTAACTGTTCAGCCCTTGGTGTATGAGTCTCATCACCAACAGTTCTGGGCATCTTGTTCTGTTTCCTCGTCTTCCAATGGTCGGTCTCTTGTAGCCACCATTGATGCTCATCCTATTGCTATTTCTGTGGAGACCATCTGTCGGCATCTTAAACTGAATGATGCCGGTGGAAAGGTTTCATTCACAAAGGATGAGGTAGCATTGACATTTCAGTCAATGGGGTACGAAGGTCCTCTCCCTTCAACAACCTATTTGAAGGGTCGAGTGTCCTATAATTACAAGTACCTCATACATGTGTTTTTACATTGTCTTTCAAATAAATCTGGTGGTTGGGACCAAGTTCCATCTGATTTAGCTTCGGCTATTCATGGCTTGGTTTCCAATCAACTGTTTAATTTTTCTGCTTTTATTTTTAATAATTTGGTTGACAACATCTCGTCACCAAAGAAGTTTTGTATGTATCCCAGGTTTTTGCAACATCTTTTTAATGAAGAGTTGGGAGCTTCCCTTTCTCTAACTGGGAATACTTACAAAATGCCCTTGGTCTCTTCCAAGATTTTTGTGCAACTCAAGAAGAAGAGTGCTCAGTTCTCTGGGACATTCACTCCTCTTCTTTCCTCTATGGAGTCCCCTGCTCCAGAAGGTGACAGCTCTGTTAACCCCACAGATGCTGAACCCACACCTTCCACTTCTGTTCCTCACCCCATAAAAATCACTTACAAACGCAAACGAAACCCTGTGCAACTTTCTACAGTTGTTCAGGCCCCTTCTACTGAACCAAAACAGAAAAAGGTTAAAAGAACTGCTCAGGGCACAGTTCTACCTAAGGTGAAAGCCACACCCCTTGTTTCTCCACAGGTTCTTCCTTTGAAACCTGTGGTTGCCCTTAACCAGCCTGAAAGCCCTCAGCTTATGTCACAAAACATAACTGAGAATATTCAAAGGGATGCACCCATCATTGAGTTTGCTTCTCATGAAGCAACTTCATTAGATACGAGACTGTCTCCCAAGTCTCCAGGTTCATATCATCCAGAAATGCCCCCCACCCATACTATCACCCAGGCTCAAGGAACCCCTGCTCTAGCTGTGGAGGAACCACTCTCTCCAACTACCCAAACTTTAATGAGAGTGGTGACACAGTTACAAGCTCGGTTCCCTGACCCAGAGCCTATTCAATCAGAGGTTGGCCCCAGTAGTTCTGAAGGGGTCAATGCAGGTGAGGCTGCCACTACTGTTGATCTTAATAAAGATCCACAGGACAGTGGTACAGGCAATAGGACCTCACCTGCGGCAACCTATATTGGGGAGGACTTCTTTGAGGTTCTTCTCAATGAAGGGAATCCAGGGTGCCAAGAAACCACATCTGGTGGTGGAGGTGCAGGAGCTAGGCTCAGGACTCCATCGCCCCATGATTCTACTCCGGTAGAGGAGGGCACATCCACACAGGAATTGACGGCTACAATAACTTCCCTCCAAACCAGGGTAGCTCAGTTAGAAGCTGAGGTGGCTACCCTGCGGCTTGAGGTCCAAACCAAAGATGCCACTATTCTGGACCTCAGGAGGCGTCCCCCGGTCACTCTACATCCATTTCACCCTGATCCTGCTACTACCACTTTCACCTCCCCTGATGCTACCAAAAAGGGGGAGAATATACCAACTGCAGGGTCAGGATCAGAAGCAAGAGAAGAGGAGGGTGCACCGGAAGTTACTCCATCCTTAGTCACTTTGACTGCTGAATGGGATGACTTCTTGGGTACTTATTTTCAAGATTCTTCCTCTACTTCCTCTTCTTCTGCTTCTGAGGATACAAGGGAGGTTGCCAAAGAGACTGAACAGCAAACATCAAATGTCTCTTTGGAACCTCAGTCCCCTCTTGGGACTAAGTCTCCTTCTGAGCCCTTTGTGGAATCCAATAAGGAATCATCTAAGGAGATTGGTCAACTGGAGGAGCCAGTGAATGCTGAGGTTAACTCCGAAGCTGCAGCTGCCTCCGAAGGCCCAGTCATCCTGGATGTTTCCTCCACAGAGGAGCTACATGCCAATGAACCAGCTGGTGAGGCAACAGAAGAAATCTCCTCTGGGGCAAAAATAACTGCTGATGACAAAGGAAAACGTAAGCTAACCCCAGAGGAGGAAGCAGAACAGGAGGAGATGAGACCAAAGAAAACAAAGGGCCGACCAAACACTTCTCTAGATGAAGAGCGAGCTAGACTCTCTGCTTTGCTAGAAGAAAAAGGTTATGACTTTGATGAAGTCATCAACTGGTCGGTACCTAGAATGGCTGCCGAGCTGGACAAGGTGCAGCAGCAAGAACAAGCTGTTGCTGCATCAAAGGCCCTGAGTGTACTTACAAAGGAGCAAAAAGAGAAGGCCTACAGAGACAAGAACAAGGCCTTTCTCTTGGAATATGGCTTCCATGCTCGGCAGCTAGGCCCAATGAAGAACTCAACCATGGATATGCATATCAGAGATATAAAAGCCAAAGTTGCAAGAGGTGAGTTACCTTCAATTGAACAAATCAGGGCAAGAAAGGAAAGCCTAATGAGAGGCTTAGGTTTAGGGGAGGAGCTACAATAGAACTTCCCCTCTCTGGTGCAGGGATCAGAGAGGGAGAAGAAGTCATGTGTGGGGAAGCAACAAAAGCAATGTTCCCCAAAATGTTCCCCCTAAATCCAAAAGAAGAACCAATATCTCCTCCTTCAAGTCCAAGTATGGATAACATGCCTATCTCCTCAGTCTACAAAAAGGGTAAGAAGACTACAAGGAAACAATCAATACCAAACCCTGATCCTGAGAGACATACACAGGCTGAAGAGAGGAGAACAGAACCCTCAAGGGATGAGGATATTGGGCCACAGTCTACTGCAACAACAGGTGCAGCAGTAGAATCAACTGTGGAAGCCCAACAGGCCAGAGTTCTGAGGAGTCAAGCCACTGCTTCAGACAAACCAAGATTCACAAGAAGAAAGAGCATGGCTAAAAGGAAAAAGGAAACAAAAACCATCCCCTTAGACTCTGAGCCTGATACAACACTCTCAGTACTTGTAGCCACATCTGAAGCAATTCCCAAAACTACACAAACCCCAGAAGACATGAGGGATATCAGCAGATTAATGCATGAGCATTCATACATCCCTTTGGTAAATTGGAGCTTCAATGCACAAGAAAGGATATTCATCCTCACCGACTACAATGGAGAAATAAAACTGGTGGATCTTTTGCATCTGATGACATTGGCAAAACCCTACATACTTGATCTAGATAAGCTCCCTCTCAATAATCCTGACAATGGAGCAGATGGGAGGTCAGCTATCAGATTAATTAGAAAAAGGGCACAGGTACTGAGGGGTACATGGAAGCCAAGGTTTATGCCTTAGAAGTTTTGGTAGCATCAGCCTAGGGGGAGACTGTAAAGACTAATAAAGGCTGATGCTCACCAAACTTCTTGTTTTTGTCTAAGTATAGGAGTCTCTTTGAATAAACACCTTCGGAAGGAAGAAGTGATTCTTCGGAAGCAACATTGCTTCCGAAGGATAACTGGTTCCTGCCGAAGGTTGTACAAGACAACTGCTTCCGAGGAATCCTCTTATGCTCAGAAGACAAAGACTTCCGAGGAATCTTCTCTTGCATTGAAGACAAAGACTTCCGAGGTTTATCCTCTGACAAAGACTGTAGCAGCTTACTCTCATAGTACAAAAGGTACTGACACAAGACATGCTGGTCTGAGTAAAGACAAAGACAACATGTAATGAGTCAGATAAAGCGCCTTACCTCTCCCATGCTGCATTAAATGCAAAAGATCATCTGAAGCCTTGAAGATCAACAACATTAAATGTCTTTTGTATTTAATAGTTCTTTGTAAAGTCAATGTCTATTAATGTAATGATTATGACTGAGTGTCTTAGCCTGTTAAGACACTCAACATACTAGAATAAGCTTTACTTTATGTACTTGTCTAGTATACCCAACTTGTATTCCTAAGTGTATACGGTTGTAGCCTCGGCTATATAACCTCCCAATGTATTGTTGCTTGAAGTGTGCTTGCTTGTATACTTCCACTTTGAGAGAAATATATCCTTGAGCTTGAATTATTCTTGTGTTCTTAATATTGTTCAAAGATTATTATTGTGTCACTTTGAGTGAAATTGTGAGATCATTCTAACAGAACATTCCGCATCTGTTAGAATTAAGTAAGAAATACTTGTGAAGTGTTGTTTAGAGATAACAACCCGATCCTACACATTATTTTAATGTTATTGGGTAAACGATAAATAGTGAGATAATTTTGTAATTTATATCAATAAGTCATAAGTCATTTTGAAAAGCTACAATTTTTAGATTTTTAAAAACAACAAATCACCCTTTTACAAAAAGTTATTTTCAAAAGTCTTTTTAGATTTGACAAACAATTTATTAACTTATTAACTTTTTGAAAAAACAAATAAGTCAATAAATCATTTTTAAATGAAATCTCGAACATGACCTTAGTTAATGATACTTTGACAGTTTGACTAATGTTATGGTATTCTTTATAGTATGTAGATTCCAGTGTTCTTAATGAAGCAAGGGACCATTGCCTCAAACTCTCAAAGCAAAACCATAGATTTAGCCTTTATGTTGAAGTTTGCTACCCATGACCTAACAACAAGACCTGTCACTAAAAAAAATTAAATATAACATGTCGATTAAAACTGTACGTTTTTTTACTCTCAATTGGTTTCGATGATTCAACCCATTTCTCCTCAAAAATCACCTTCTTTCAATGCCATACTCGAGTATGGTTCACCTCTAATGTCGTCGTATGTTATCTTCTTCAAATAGTAAGCAAATGTGTACCAAAAGAGGCATTGCCTAAATGGTACCCCAGGATTATCTCAAATGGGAGGTATTGGGTTCAAATCCCTCCCGCATCGAAAAATGGGTCTGAGGGGGGTCAAGGGGTATTCCCAGTGGGGTTTCCTCCTGGGATGGTTGTGGTGGCTCATGGGAGGTCTGGGTAACTAGACCTTGGTGGCATGGCCTGGAAACAGTGGGTTCACACGATTGATTAACACAACATTAGCAGGATCTGGCTAGGTTTTTGTCAACGGATTCTCATGGTCAGAAAAAATTCAAAAACATTTCTAAAAAAATACACAATTAACTAACACTTGGAGAGTGTAACATAGTCTTTGGAAACTGAACTTGGAACAAGGTATATATGCACTAGCTTGCCCTTAAAATTTTCATAGAAATTCAACTATTTGTGAATAAAATTGGAAAAGAAGATGATATAAAATCATAGGAAATGAAAGCATATGTTGTACCAAACCCTACCTTTGATCTATTTGAGAGTCCACTTGATTGTTGGGTAGATGAAGGGACCAAGAACTATGCTGAAAATGGAAATTTGATTTAAAGACTACTTAAATGTATGTCGTAAAATTTGAATACATGAAATAAATAAACACAACAACAACATATTCTGGTGAATATATCAGATTAGGGAAGAAATCATTTGCAAAAATGCAAAAATTGATAACTTGCACAAGAAAATAAGGCAAATAAAATTATGGGCAAAGTATGTGTATCTTGTTTTCAAATTCTTCGCAAACAAGTGAAATTCCATTAAAATCCTCAAATAACTATTTTAAACCACAATTATCGGATAAATAATTCTTAAAATTTGGCTTATTTTTTAGTTTTGGATGAATTTATATAATGGTTTATTTTTGGGAACAGGATCATGTTTTATGATCGATAAGCTCACTTATGATAAGGTTAAAATAGAAACTTACATAAGAAAACATCATAAAATGATAGAATATAATACGGTAGATCGTATCATATTCGTATCAACATGTTTTTACTAATTAAATGAAACGAGATTTATGCTTGAAAAGTCTATACTCAGTGACGGAGCTTGACTTGTATGATAGGGGGGGCGAAAACTTAACGTGATCAAAAAAAATTTTTTGCTACCGACCGGTATGTCTCGGTTAATTGGGTTAAATGTTCAGATCATTGAATCGGGTCAAGTCGGGTTAAACAATAAAATAAAAATGTCAAATAATTATCATTATGTGTGAAAAAACTAAAAGAATGAGTACAAAGAATTATAATTCCACTCGACGACCCTTTGAGAGTTTTGAATTGCTCGACATGCTACATTGATTACCTTACTAACTTAGAACTTAGAAGGAGCAGTGGACAGTGGTGACTCGGTGAGCCACTTAGCCGTAGCCATGAGCACTGAGCAGGTTGGACGCCAGAGGGAGACAGGGACGCCAGAGGGAGACAGGGACGCCAGAGATAGGTAGGGATGCCAGAGGGAGGCAGTGACGATCGTGAGCGGTGAGTGGTGACTCAGGAACCAAGCATCGTGCGGCGAGCGCAGGGACGAATCCACGAAGGGTCAAGGCCTCAAGGGTGTGACGAAGAGACAAAGGGCTGTCACCGGTTGGTCGATGTGACGGTGGCAGTCTTTGGGCCAAACTTGAACGGCTGAGGAGGGTAAAAGGTTGGAGGGGAATGAGGATTTTAGTGTTGGGAACGAAGGGAGATAAGGTAAATATTCATATTTGTAAGAAATGAGGGAACAAATGAGAGGGAGGGAAATTGAGAGTAAATAATTTGTAGACTTGATATTAAATGTAAGAACGAGTATTTTTTTCAAGTGTAATTGGCTTGTAAATTCTTTTTGAAGCGTATGTAAATCCAATTCGTGTTATTTTTTTAAATGAGAGGGGGGGTGAAACTATAATTTTTCAAAAAAATTTACCTTACGGTCCAAATATTAACACTACTGGCGAAAAAAAGAACCTTCGTCACTGTCTATACTAGTGTTTCGATTATAATTTGTGTAATGTTGGTGTAAATTTCTTGAATATTTAGATTTCTATGGATATATTTTATCTAGGAGTGAGTTTGTGACA
Organism: Mikania micrantha; assembly: GCA_009363875.1. NCBI lineage: Eukaryota > Viridiplantae > Streptophyta > Magnoliopsida > Asterales > Asteraceae > Mikania > Mikania micrantha. Next base: position 46,566,065 of record CM018689.1, on the reverse strand, counting down.
ATCCCGTCACACATTGATATGTTTTAGGTTGATCGGCTGGAATAATGAACTAAACATGGTAATATAGTTACACATGTTAAATATATCAACCTACTTTCTACCCACTTAAAATATTGTAAATCAAACATGACTTATGTATTTATTTATCAAAACAATTGAAACTTGAAAGTTTATAATGATATTGTAATTAGATTGTAAAGATATTAAACATAATGACATGTTGTAATAGATAAGTAAATTAGTTATAAAAAGACGATTTGACATGTTAATATTATAAAATATTTTGTTGTTTTGAATTTTTTCTAGTTTTAAACATTTTATGTCATGCTAAACATACTAAAGAAACAATTCAGGCACCACTCATTTTGTTAAATAGATCAATCAAACCACTAGTTATACGGATCGATATGAATCATCAACTCTTGTTTTTCCTGAAAAAATATGTGGGGTAAAACCCCTTTTTCTAACTATATCTTATAATTTTATGAAATAAATATACAATATACAAAACAAATATATCAAAATAAAGCATTATGTGCTTAAATATCTAATATTAGAGCCGAATGACAAGCGACAAAATTATCCGACTTTTCATTTGAGATGACTTTGATTCAAATCCCTATCATAGAGCATCAAACAACTACATCACCTTGTGAATTCAGCCTACTGATTGGGGTTTCACCTTGTGCCCGAGAGGTCATGGGTTCGAGCCATGTTAGGGCGATTTAAAGAACATCCAGGTGAGAGAAGGAATCTTGAGCTTAATCTCGGGTTCTGGACCAATGGGGGAAGAGGGTTTACCCATTCCAGAGGGTTCCCGGGCATCTGGTGTGACCGCGTCTTACCTCTGCCCGGTAGGCCCTGTTAAGACAACATATGTGGTATGTTTGATCATCGCCGTTCAAAAAAGTTATAATTTCATCAAATGAGAAATTGAACTCGGATAATAATGGTAGATCAAACATAAAAATAACTAAATAAATAAAATATTAATAATTTATTAGACCAAGCGCAATGGTCACCCCGCCCTAGCCAGCGGCTTCCCACCCCGCCGCGGGGTCCAGCGGGCACACCGCCACCCTATCCAGCGGCGCCCGCTCAAACCGGCCCAGCGGCCCCCGCTCCCCGTTGAAATCACTTGAATGTGATTGGTCCATTCTCTTGACCGTTTTTAAACGGTAATAAACCAAAAAAAAAAAAAAAAAAAAACTTTTTTAAACTAAATAAATACCCAACATTTTTACACACTCAATTCCATCCAAAACTCTCTTAAATTTTATACATTTATTTATAAAAATGTCATCATCCTCTACGGTGTTCTCATCTTCTGATAGCGAGGGTACTGATCTTTTTATCGCGGCTTTGTCTACCATGGCTCAAGAAAACGCTTCTCAGATTCCTCGGCCTATAATTAGAAGAATTCAGATTAATCGAGACAGGGAAGCTGGGCATGATCTGTTGATGCGTCATTATTTTGGGCCCGAACCGTTGTATAATGAGAAGTTGTTCAAGAGGCGTTTCCGGATGCAACGACCTCTATTTGAACGTATCGTGAACGATCTGGAGGTTGCAGATACTTATTTTCAACTGAGATGGGATGCTCGCGGCAGGCGAGGATTCACACCGTTACAAAAGTGTACGTCGGCTATTCGACAATTGGCTTACGGGAGTACGGCAGACTTAATGGACGACTATTTACAGATGTCAGACAGCACTTCCAGAGAGTGCCTTTATAATTTCTGTAAGAATATCCGTCGACTCTATGGTCCTAAATATTTGCGCAAACCAAATTATAATGATGTTATGAATTTGTACGAACACCATGAAAATTATCATGGATTTCCCGGTATGCTTGGTAGTATTGATTGTATGCACTGGGATTGGGAAAATTGTCCGGTTGCATGGAGAGGACAATTTATGAGAGGCGATCACGGATGCCCCTCAATTATTCTTGAAGCAGTTTGTTCACAGGATTTATGGATCTGGCATGCATATTTTGGCATGCCTGGTGCGAATAACGACCTAAACGTTCTAAACTCGTCGCCGTTACTCAATGATATGGAAAACGGTGTTTTTCCACAATCATCGTTTTTTTGTAACGATAACGAGTACGCTCAGGGTTATTATCTTGCTGACGGGATTTACCCAGAATGGCCGGTTTTTATGCAAACAATAACATGTCCAACAACCTTTAAACGGAAAAGGTTTCAAGTAGCACAAGAGGGTGCAAGGAAGGATATTGAACGGGCGTTTGGTGTTCTCAAAAAAAGATTTCAAATTATTAAAAATCCGGCTAGAGCATGGCATCCTAAAAAAATTAGATCCGTTATGTATGCATGTATCATAATACACAATATGATACTTGAATGTGAGGGCAAGTCGATTAGCCCGTTTGTTCCCGATGAAGACGAACCGTCTTCTCCTTTTGAAATTGATGACCCGCGTAGAGATAACCAAATTTTGGCGTTGCGAAACAAAAGCATTCACGAGTCGTTAAAAGCCGATTTGGTCGAACATATCGAAAGGGTTCGAACCGATATTGTCGTTCGTAGCATCTAAGCCGTCTAGAATATTTTTAATATGTTATTGTTTTTTTAATGTAATGTGTCTTTTTTTTTGTAAAATATTGAATTATTTTTAAATTAGAGTAATGTTTTTTTATTTAATTTTAATTGTTGATGACGTGGAATAGTGGGGAAGGGTTTTCAGTGGGGTGACCATTGTGGGTGTTAAAGGATTTCAGTGGGGTGATGACGTGGCAGGAAATTTCAGTGGGGAAGGGTTTTCAGTGGGGTGACCACTGTGGATAGTCTTAGGCTGAACTTCGAACGGGTTGTTTTCGTATCTTTATAACATTCACATTTTCAGCGGTTACTTGTCCAATCAGTAAGAGCCCATCAATGGCCCCTCCTTTCATTATCCCATGTCATTTTCACTAAGCCAAAGCTTTCAAAAACTACAAATTATTTCACAACTTTTTAATATAAGTTTGTTTGATTAATCTTTATGATTTTATCGTTTTTTCCTTAAAAAAATCATAATTACAATTAAGCAATAAATGTTACCAAACACATCCTAAGCCATATAAAGAACTATTTGCAAATTACTTAAAACAATCCAACGATTTTAGATGCGTGACGAACAGTTGTCGCTACTTGTATCGGGATCATTTCCTTTGCACAAAGCGGTTAGCCCGAAACATTTCAACGGTTGGATCTTCCAATGGTTTTTACGGTTTATTGAATCGTATATGGATTCCAACCGAGCGATTATCTGCCTGAATGATGGTCTTTTGGATGGATTCTCATGCCAACATTCTTCAATCAAACTGTTTGCAAAACAATTACAAAAATATGAATGAAAAAGTTTCAAAAGTTAAGGGTTGGTTGAATCATGTCATTTTTAGTACGGGTCAAAATGGGCTTTTCAAAGCAACTTTGATGCGACTTTCAACGGTTCAACCCATACTACCCGTTAAAATTGCTTCCATTTTAATTATTTGGCCCGATTAAGATAAAACAAGAAAAAATGAATAAAGAACGTACTGTTTAAGACCATGGGGGTAGCTCTTTGATGAAGCTTTAAAAGGAGGACGTTCTTTTGCAGCATATAATTTAGGGACATCTTTTTCATCCTTTGTAACAAATGGTTGGCAACCTTCAATCATCTTCATCAAATCACAATACACATAATTAAGCAACTAAAAACACATTGCCAATGGAAGTTATGACCATAAATCACATATAATGGAAGCATTTTGTGACTATTTAAACATGATTTAATGATGTATAGTTATATAATCTATTCGAATCATTTATGTAAATAAAACAAAGTAACAAACTCCTATTTTGAAAAGTCAACTACGGTATGAAATGAAATTTAATACATTGCAGGAGGGCCAAGTCAAGATGGGCTGGTTTGGGTTGACCCACCAACACCATCTTTCCATATCTTAGAATTTCATGGATAAGTAATGTAATATCTTTATAAAGCAACTCAGGATGTAAGAGCCACTAGAATACAATCTGATTGACAAATACTCAGTTTGACCCATTCAACCTGTTTAGTTTAGAATAATTTTTTTATTTCTTTTACCCATTTGGGGAAAATATAACCCAAATCGACCCTTATAAGTGAATGAGCCATACTTTTCAACTCTTCATTTTCATTATTATCGCATTTATGTGCTTGTCTAAATTAACCATCAAAATCTAGACATAGTTAAATTGATAACTTAAATATTTAACTAACTCTGTTATTAATCCAAGCACAATTAATGTATTAGATCAACATATGCTTCAGCACTACCTAAAATCTATCATTCATAACAAGGCCAACATTTTCATGACTTAATATCAAGGTCTTATCTGAGGTTAATTCACCATGGTTAACCAGAATTAACCAGAGTACAAAGTTTATTCACATGCCGCCACTTATGTATGTTTTTTTAAAAGACATATGAACAAACAGGTCAAATGTAGTGCAAGTTACGCGTATAATTATCTAATTCCTTAGAATTTGTTAAGTAATATCTCAAATCAATTTATTAGCCATTTTCTTGCAAATCATAGGGGTTGAAAGCCATACCTCTTGCAAAATTAAAGCAAATGAGAAAACATCCACTTTGGTATCATAGTCTTCATTTCTGAACACCTCTGGGGCAACATAGCGCCTTGCTGTCAAACATAACCAAAGCAATACACTCAGGTAAACTTAATATCTGTTATTAATTAACAATAAAATAATAGTTTCAAACAGAGCAAACTACAAGATAAGGCAACATAATTTTCACTTCTTTCAATATATGCAACAAACTTCCTTTAAAATTTTTTTCAAAAATATGCATTTTTTTTTCAGATAATGCAATATCTTGCCATTTAATGCGACAAACTTACTCCTCTGGTAAGAAATGGTTACTATGCAATATTTTCTGGTGAAAAATGTATATTGCATATATTCGTAAAAAGGAAATAATACACTAAAATAATGCTAACAACACTCACAGTTAGTATCTTGATAGTTCATCAGTTTTTTATGCTTGGCTGCATTTGTTCCTTTCAGTAACTCGCTGACTCCAAAGTCTGCAATTTTCAGATGCCCAGAATCATCCCGCAATATATTTCTGTTCACTTAATAACACACGTTAAGAATATATTCAACTATCTGATGAAGATTAACACTTCGTTACACAAAATCAATCTGTTTAATATCTAAACTTACGAAGGTTCAAGATCTCTGTGAATGATTGGTTCAGGCTTAATTTCATGCAAATAACTCATTCCCCTAAACATTCATTCAAAATTCAAAACAATTTATGATCAGTTGAATTCACAATAATAAATCAATTACATAATTCATCTGAGAAAAGCTAAGAACCTGGCAATATCCAAGGCATATTTTATAGCAGTTAATGGCTTTAGTGCTCCTTTTTTACTTAAACATGCCTTAAGATCACCCTGAAATATAGTATAAGGTTTAAATAAATTAGGAGTGAAAATGAATGGCCATGTTTTATAAATTATGAAATAATGAAACACACACCTTTGGTAAAAATTCTATTACAATCATCATTGGACTACTTTGAGTTACAGCCCCCAGAAACTGAACCACATTTGGGTGCCGTATCTTTTGAAGCAATTCAAGTTCATCTCTAAAAGCCGTCCTGCAGAAAACCCCAAAAATAAATATTACAAACAATTTAACAAAAGAAGGCATATAAAACACATAATATGTTTATAATAATAACTCACACTTTGTCCTCATCAGTAAAAAGTTCATCCCCAAGCTTCTTAACAGCAACTTGTGTTCCACGCCATAAAGCCATGGCAAAGGTTCCCTGGTAAAGTTAAACATGTATAGATATATCTTACATACTCATGCATACACATGGGAGAGTTCAAAACGAACCACAAAACATATATATAACAGTGAGAATTTCAAATTCACTTATTAATTCATGTGTGATCAAGTTGATTCACATGTTACTATCAATATAGGGTTTTAATGAGAACCAAAATAAGTTGAAAACAATGAAAATGTCTTTTAATTCTACTATATTTGATTTGTTCACAGGACTTGTGAATTGTCCAGGATGTTCACATGTAAACAAATGAAAGGATATGTGAATTCACACGTCATTTCTGCTATTTAAATTTTTTTTGTTTCTCAATTAAACCTTCATCAATTTTCGTATATTAATAAATCCTTAATCACATGTTAATTAAAATGCAATTTGAAGTTGCCATGATTTTCAACCTTTATGTGGTTCTCATTCATAACAGCCCCTATACATCATATACAATAAATGACAGATGAATTACCTTAGTAATGTCGATGCTGTTGGTGAAATCCAGTTCTTTGGCATCAATTTCATATTCTGGAATTTCACGGGAATTGTTTACATGCATGGGAGCCATCTAAAGCAATTACATCATTTAGAAATAAGAACAGAAAGTAGGAAAATAAACTTTTAGAATAACACCTAAATGCATAATGTAAAAAAGAAGAAAAATATTATACATATATTGACACAGATACAGAAGCACTCGAATGGCCAGATATGCAGGTAATCCAAATGTATTCAACTCAGAGTTCCAATGAAAGAAAATAATAACCAAAACATAATAATCATCCATACAGAAGAAAAAGCAAATAGCCTACATAAAATAGTCTAACTTCCTACTTGCAGGGAATGAGATAAACCAAACACTCACACAATATTAAACAATAAAAATAGATGATGAAAATTCAAATAAATAAACAATGCTCCTACATCATATTCTATGTCTCTGAAGAAGACTTGTCCTTATGTCTTAAAAATGTGGGGAACAAATAGAACATTAGGATAAAAAAGAATAGTTTTCAACCCACTCTAAATTTAATGGAAAATCCAGTAAACCACATTAGCTAACGACCTTATATTTTTGTAAAATTCAGCTGAAAAAACCTTTGTATATTCTCGCACGTCAAGCCTATTTCAGCCTTAATTGAATTCAGATTTCATCTATCTTTTATTATTGATTCAAATTTCTATTTTTATCTTACTTTTTTCCTAAGTCAATTAATTTAGTATAACAAGGGATACTTCGTTGTTTATTAAAATAGTTGATTATGTTTGATTAAAGGATTTGCAGCACAGAAGCACTCAAATGGGCAGATCTACAGGTAATCCAAATGTATTCAACTCCTAGATTTTGAGTGATAGAAAATGAATAACCAAAACATTATAATTGTCCATGCGTAAGAAAAAAACCCCACAGAGAATAGTTTGACACTTGACTTCCTACTTACTAGGAATGAGATAAACCAAATACCCACACAAATATGAAACAATACAAATGGATACAGAAAAATTGAAAATTCAAGTAAAAAAGCAATGCTCCAGCATCATATACACATATGCGGCATAAAGGAAATTATAATGGAACATCACTTACCAGATGTTTGGCACCATGTTTCTCCAAAAGTTTAACCATATCATAGTTCTTATAATGGATAGCATCAGCAAGAGGCTGTTAAATAAAAATCAGATTGTAAACAAAATGGCAGACAAAATATTGCTAAAGAGAAAAGAATTAAATCTCGTGACAGTACAGTGCAACACATCAAGATATTGTTAAAACTTTAAGGGGATTTGAGAATAATGAAGAAACATTTCATTCGCTTTTATCTTTCTGTAGTTTTTCTTCTCAATATCTGCATGTTAATCTTAACTTATATTATTCTGTTTGGTTTTTAAAAAGTTGTAGACCTGTGAAATTTCAAAGTAGATTACTTTTCATCTCTCACTGTGGGGCCACATCAATCTCTCATTGACTTGATCAACCAAAGGCCCGATGCCAAAGTCAGCAAAAGAAGCGCATCAAGTGTCATTTTCAAGGTTTGTAAATAATTAGAAAGGTCAACTGATTGATAGACTTGTATACATTCACATTAATTACAATTATTCCATTGTATACACAAAAAAACTTAATCAGTAGACATGCCTAGGATATTCGTCATGCTATCACATAATGTTAGCTATCTACGCTGACTTATATCAAAAAATATAATGTTTTCTTTCTATAACTTGATCCATCATGTGACTTGTTCACAAACGAACGAACAAACAAACAATTAAACAAACTTGTACTACAATATAAACTTATACATGATGCATTTTTCCTATTTTTCTAATCTAATCTATGAAGTCACTTTGATCATCTCTGCTAGATTGTAAGTAAAGATCTGGTTTTGGCATGAATACATTGATCAACATTGCAACTAACATCCAAGCCTAGTAATTACCCTTAACTTCCCTATGAGAGGTTTAGGCTCAAATCTGAGTTGATACGTATTTGTTGTGGCAAAGTCAAGGGATTTACCCGTTGTGGGGTTCCTCCTAGGGTGGGCTAGAGCGTATGCATCATAGCGTCAAATCCAAGCGGACGGTTCCAACCCGTTCAAAAAAGAAAAATATTTTTGAAAAATATGATGTGATAAACACACATTATACACATTAATAATCAACATGCCATTTTCAGCAAATCAAATTTACTTCTTGAATATACTCACTTTAATTCTAACAAATATTATCTTCAACATAATCATCAAACAACAAAATCAACAAAAAAAGTAGAAGGCAAGACAAAATCATACCGTGCTGCCCCATTTATCATGAGGATCAACTTCAGCACCACCTTGCAGCAACAATTCAGCAACATCACTAAACCCTTGACAAGCTGCCACATGCAAAGCTGTCCGATCATCAATATCTTTAAAATTAACATCAGTTCCAGAATTCAGAAGCTTTCTAATACCCTCCAAATCACCCTCACTCGCAAAGAACATCAACCTAACCCTAGGATCAATCGCCTCCACTTCATCCTCCAAATCCGAATCCAAATCCCTATCTGGCGCCAACGACGACTGTTTCCCCAAAGTAAACCTCACTTTTGGCTTCGTATCCATCCTTAAACCTAATTGATTTAATCACTAAAACAACTAAAATATCCCCCAATACAAATTCAGAAGATGTGCGATTGATAAACTATTGAATTCTGGTTCGATTTTGAGATGATCTGACCCGAATTTATGGAAGAACAAATTTCGAATGAATGACAGGAGATTGGAATCTTTATATATACAGTTGTCCTGAATTTTGGGGAAGCGTCAAGTTGATAAGCAGTGTTGAAGCGGCAAACATGACGAAGATATGCTTTTTGTATATAAAAATGAAGAAATCAAATGCGCGTAAAACCCAAAAGAACGGCCAACACATTGACTTTTTGTTGCTGAGTTGTCAACATAACGCCACCTAATTGGATACTTTTTTATCCGTTTTAATTTTCAATCATATTGCAACTTGATATTTTTATTTTTAATTTAATAATATATAATTTTTTAGAATTACAATGTTCTCACGTAGCACGTATTTTGTCATAACCGAGTCCACCAGGCAGGGTTAAGACATATCTTCCTAGATGTGTGAGAACACAGTAACTAGTAAACACTCGCCTCCCATTAGGATCGAACCCGAAATAAACTCCAAGCTAACATTTCAAGTGATGTCCTTTAGATTTGACCCCATATGAATTCAAACACCGGACTTTTACTATGAAAAATCATTGGACTGAGTTTTTAGGACCCCTAAAACAGATTTTGCTCATTAGAGTATTTAATAACTCAACCTCTAAATCTCTACCGAGTAATATTTGTTTTTAGCATATTCATATGTTAAATAATAGTGTTATTATCAATGTAGGACTAATTCACTTGATAGAGGCTTTGTCACTTAAAATTAGAGGTCATAAGTTCAATCCTATGCAATAATGTAAGTAATTTGAAATAGTTTAGGATGTTTAAAATTAACAGTCTTCTTTAAATTTAATCTTAAATTTCTGTGTTTTTTTATAAAAATATATCATAGAATGAGTCATTTAACTTAATATTTTATCCTTTCATTGAGTTATGTAGGGTTTGCATAAAAATTCAGTTCTATTATTTGAAATTAAAGTTAATTATATTTTTTTTTAAATCTCGCTTGCTTAGCAATAATAAGTAGGTTTGCTATAGCGGACTCGATTATAAATCCATTAAAATATCATTAAATTCAGAATAAAAACCCACATATTGGAAAATGACACATAAATGGTGCCGACATCTTTTGTTTTGTTTTGTTTTTTTTTTTTTTAAGGGCTTGAGTGGTAATAGAGTAGGCAATGGCATTTCCATCGTAGCCACCCCAGGCACACCAGATAAGCGGGAACCGGCACACTGCCGTAAACCATCTCCCCTTCTCAGGTTCGAACCCCTGACATCTATGAGGTGCAACTTCTCTCCTTCATTGCATGTGATTGAAAGTGTCACCCGGAGGATTCGAACTCAAGACCTCCACATTAGGAGGCCTGAGCTCTTACCAACTAAGCTTCACCAACAATCCGCCGACATATTTTGTGACTATATGGTGTGTTGACACACAGCGAAGAGCCGAAGTGGTTGATTGGCTCTATAATTTCGAAATTGAACATTATTCATTTATTTTTTGTAAGATTTCAAAGGTTGTCTGACTGACTAATTTTAATTTTTTTAACACTAACATTTAAATTGTTATATCTTAGTATGATACAAACTAGTAATTTTTTTATGATAGTAGTTTATGTTCTTTTGCTTAAAGAGACACTATAACCAGTGATGGAGTTTGGAAAAAAACTTGGAGGGGGTCGAAAGATTTTTAAGAAGAAAACGGAGGGGAGGGGAAGGATTTTTATGAAGAAAACAAAGCAAACCGAGGGTTTTTCCGAGAAAATACTATTATATCGACTATTCTAAACGAAAAAAATGGCTAGGGCAACCTGGACCGCTTATAAGCTACGTCCCTGACTATAACCAAGTCAAACATATATGCTAATTATGCGGTCAACCGCCCTCAAAAAACTTTTTTAATATATATATGATTTGTTTTCAACTTATTCTCAAGAAATTTTGTCACCCCTCCTAACCCCTGTTCAATCTTCGTTCTTAGTAAATCACTGTTTTTCTATCGATACCAATACCTTTTATTTTTTATTTTTTTTGAACAGCAAATTTTTTCCACCTTTGCCTCCTATGAGACTATAACACTCAACGTATTTTAGGGAGGACACCTTTAACACACATTGGTACCATTGAGACAAATGTTCTTTTGATGATACCAATACCTATATGTATGGTTTCTGATAGATTAAAGTTATATGGGTCAAAATCCATTATTTTTCCTTTATAATTTTGTTATTTTTAGGGTATTTTAAACCGTTAATGTACCTTGGTGCTATCTTCTTCAACATGTTTAAAACTGTTGGCCTCTACCACACGTTGCGGCGGGATTTTCGCGATGATTACAAATATTATAACGTATACATGATCCCATATATCAAAATACATATACAAAAACACACAATGGTTGTCACTTCGATATAAAACCCTAAAGTGAAGTCGTCGTAAACAAGTCCGTCACAGAAAAAGGGTCGTGTTTAGTCGAAAAATAAAGCATCAAGAAACACGGATATAGTATAAAAAAAATAAAATGTATATACATTAAAAATTATTATTTATTTAATCAATATTATTGTACATTTGTAAGTATTTAATAATATTTAAAACTAAAAAATGAAATAAAATTTGTCTCACATTATGTCACCCAATTAAGAAAGAAAGAGTTGATTCATACCATTCTGTCAATATGATTAATTCATTGCGACATCAGTCACAATATCATGAATATCAAAACGTAGACTAAAACACCGGACGCAATGGCTGTCATTTTAAATAATATTATTTTTCATTTGCAAGCATTCAATAATAACATACAAACACAAAGATAATCATGTGATGTTAAAAATCGTAAAACGAAAATAATAATAAAAAAGTGTATTCACAAAATTGAGCATAAAAAATACGAATATAAGGTTGGGAAGTAAAATTGAAAAAAACATTGTTTGTTTATTATACAATTATTATTTAATTTTTTTTTTTTTTTTGAACGGCAATTTGGATCACTGACGGGTCATAGACCCACCCGATCATATCCACACCCCATAGGAGGAAACCCACCATAGGTGAGAGAAAACCCCCTAACCTAGCATGGAACCCCTATTTTGTCCATGCCAGGACTTGAACCCGTGACCTCCCTAATATTGAAGCCACAGGGTACCTCCTCTCAACCGCTTGAGCTAAGGATCATTGGTAATTATTATTTAATTACTAATTTTATTTAACTATTATTATTATTTAAATAGCATTATTTGTTTATTATACAATTTTATTACTGATTTTAATGAAGAAAAATCTAGATCAAAAAAACGAAATCGATTTCTTGATTTTTGGATGCAACGATGTTCTTCCTTGGATCGTAATCGAGCCTTCGGCTCTAATACCAAATGATGAACTACAGAGAATCGTCCTTTCAATCCACAATCAAGAAAATCAAAAGGAGAAGAACAAGAACAACAAATACGTATCTAATCTATCTGATGTGTTCTAACGTTTACAATAAACCACAGTTGAGTTTTTATAACCTTAACCACAATTAACAAGTTTAAATTTTGTTACAATATACATGTAAACATATTACATTTACACAATAGTTATAAAACATACTTTAGACTAATTAAATAAATGACCCGTTAACTTTCTCTAACATGGGTTAAAAACTATGCAACCAAACGACGTAGCCTAGGTTCCGTTTTAGGCGAGCATCCCTGATTTTGGCGTTTTCGAATTAGTTCATTTGAAATAATACTAAACTAATTGTAGGTGTCAATTCTCTTGGTATCAAACTCTCTGGCATAATGCAGGGCGGACCTAGCCTTTTTTATAGGGGTCGACCGCCTCTCATGAACTTTTATTTTAAATTGTTTTATATACCATCTGATATTAACCAACCCTCAAGAAATTGACACCGACCCCCATGAAACTTTGATGACACTGTTGAAACCTAATTTAAAACCATTTAGAAAGCAAAACTAATAAAATTTATAATCAAATAAAACCCAATATGCATTATCTGTGACATAAAAGACATAACATAAATATAAGAAACAACTCTAATGGTTTTTGATTTACTTTAGTTTTTCATTTTTTTTATAACCTGACCCGACCCAATTCTAATCAGTCCAAAAAAATGAAATATTTAACAACATATAATAACTCTAATAAAGTTCCGACCCCCATTAAAAAAATTTCTGGGTCTCTCAATAGCAGCATGGCTCCCACCATAATAATGATACAATTACTGCTTTTAAATTTTGAAGATGAAAGATACCAACCACATGTTTGACGTACGTCAATTGAAATGAATATATAGGCATTAAGAGGCATAACATGAAGAGATCTATTAGCAATTCTCATTTCAGATGTCGATTATTTCTAACAAAAGTTTGGAACTTTTTCTTACTCTCACGCTCATCGTGTCTGCACTTGTGTTCCTCCAAGTAACTGATGTTCATGCACAAGCAGGATATCTCCCACAAGATGAAGGCACGTTTTATTTTTGTCACAAATGACCTTTTCTTTTTTGTATTCATTTATTTTTATCTTTATTTTAGAACGGTTAACTCAGGCCCTGGTTTATACACACTCATGAACAATAGGTGGTGTTTGTTTTTCTCTAATGTTTCGTGCATTCATTCATCAATTCTAAAATGCTTGTGTATACAGTCAAAAACAAAACAAAAAACATGCGAACATGTGAGGACATGTTCCCACGTTACACCTACTACTTCCTACTACCTAGCCTATGGGTGGCTTGGGGAAGGGGCAAACCCAACCCAGTCCCGGGCCCATTTTTTAGGGGGACATAATTTTTTTTATATATATGTATAAATAGAAATTCATTCAAATGAGAACTAACAAAGCGAAAAGAACTAAAAAGAAGCATTTATAAACAAATTACTTAATGGGCGTAAAAAATAATTTTTTTAAAGTATAAGAAGGTGTTTCATGCCCTTTAAACTAAATATGTTCATTGGTTCGGTTACGGTTTATTCGGTCTGTTTTAATTGGTTTTCAATTTTTTTCCCTATAAAAAAACCGAACCAAATTCGAGAAGTGGTTCGGTTCTAATTTCGGTTAAAACCAATTGAAAGCCAAATAAACCGCTTAAAAGTCGAATAAACCGATCCAAATAAACCAAATTCGATCGAATAAAATGATTAAAACCAAATAAACCGATTAAAAACCGAATAAACTGATCTAAATAAACTGAACTCAACCGAGTAAACCGAATTCGATCTTATATATTACTAATAAGATAATAAATTTGAATTTGAATTCAGTTTAATCGTTTAACCAAAAAACCAAATTTATAAAAAAATTGGAATTAAAAACCGAAATTCGGATATGGTTAGGTACCGAACCGAAAACCGAATTCAGAATTTGGAAACAGCTAGAACCAAAACGAAAACCGAATTCAAAATTCGGTTCGATTTTTCAGTTACGAATACGTTTCAGTGTTAATCGGGTTTTTGGTTTTTTGACCACCTCCAATATTTAAATTTGCTAAAGGGCCTTTTTTTCCGGCTCGTTCTGGGCACGCCAATCCTCATAGCCGCCCCTGACCTAGCCCACTACTTGACTCAACAAACATGTGAGTTGTGGCTAATTAATAACCTACTGACCCGTAACTTGACCCATAATCTGATTCATCAAGATTAATCCAACAAACATGTTAATTTTCTGGTAAAAATTTTGTCTTTGCGCACAGTGAATGCTCTTCGTGATATAGCAAAAGAATTGGGTAAAAGGGACTGGAATTTTTCCTTGAACCCGTGTGATAATAACACCAATTGGGCAACACCAAATGTGAGTAATATGGATATTTACAAGAACATCGTTAAGTGTGATTGCTCCTACTCTGGAAATGTTTGTCATGTCATGACCATGTAAGTTGTTCTAAATTTTCATTTGGCCTGTTATGCTTACTATAACAATATACAAAATTTACAAATCAAACCAAAATTTTTACAAATTTATAAATTTTCTACAGATTTTTCAAAGTAAAATTGTTAATCAAATTTTCGTAATTAATACTTTCTAATATATCATTTTCAATAGCTATTATTGTCAAACTCATTAAGTCTTTTTGATATTTAATTGTTTAAAATCATTAATCTACTATAATAAAAGAATATCTGAATAAAGAAACATGTCTTTTATTTATTATTTATCTCTTTTATTAAATAATAATAAATATTAAAAAGGTATTTTATTAATATTTAAATAAATTTAATTATAAATCATTATTCCATCTTTTTAACTAAATAATTATTAATTATTGTTTATTAAATTTGTGTAATAAAAAAAATTGAGACTTCCTAATATGCGACACATGTACTCACTTCTAAATACTATATTATTTTTTTAGAGTAATAAAATAAGATATTTATTCCTAGTGATTAGGAGTTAAGAGTTGAGTCTAATTACTTTCCTTGTTTTTTTGATGGCTCGATCCAATTCTTCAACACAGAATTCTCCAAGGGCAGGATCTTGATGGTGTTCTTCCACCATCCCTTGCAAAGTTACCTTACATCAAAACCATGTAAGACACACTTTTGCTTATATCACGACCAAAAATTAAAGGAATCAAGAAACCATGCTAGCTTCAACGCATTATAATATATGGGGGTTGGACCCACTAATTAAAAAAAAGATTTTTGCATAAAAAGAATAAGAACAACTATGAGTTTGACATTTGACATGCTAAAAAATAAAAACAAAAATCAAGTATAAAAAAAATCCAATAAAATAAAAACCAAAATACAGTACAAAAAATCAAAAATTTAGCACAAAAAAATCAAAGACAAAAAAATAAAAATCCAATATAAAAAACAAAAATACAGCACAAAGAATGCAGTACAAATAACACAAAAATCTAGTACAGAAAAATACATAAAAAAAAAATCTATTACAAAAACATAAAAATCTAGTACAAATAGTATGATATTATACCTAAATTATAATATCACATGTCAAACTCTTATTAGTACTTACTCTTCTTAGACAAAAATCTGTTATTTACCGGAAGGTCACGGGTTCAAATCGCTCCTAAGGCAAAATAGGTTTCCTTGGGAGGTCAGGAGGTTTTCCGGTGTGGTTTCCTCCTGGGATGGTGGTGGGGTCTCACTCCCAATGGAGGTAATGGTAACTAGACCTTGAACGGAAAATCAGTGGTTCACACGTTGAGATCAAATGTCGTTCAAAAAAAATTGATATTTTCTCGTAATATATGACACCAATTGATTATTGCAGTGATTTGGCTCGTAATTACCTAAACGGCACCATACCGCCTGAATGGGCTTCAACCAAGCTGGAGTTCTTGTGAGCAAATTCTGATCAGTCTATTTACTACATGTTTAGTGAATCACACTTAATTAAAATGAACCTTGTCTTCTTACTGATCGAGCAAATTAATTAATAACCGTACTTTAATTAGGTCTGTATGTGTGAATCGCTTATCTGGAAGGATTCCGACATATCTGACCAACATAACATCACTTGTAAATTTGTATGTTCTCTCACTTTCTCTGAATCTTGAATGCAAAAACACATGGAAAAATTCCTAAAATAATCATTTGATCAAATATTTTCTTAATTTGGTTCATTTGAAAGTCAAATGTCCATCTTTTCACGGGCACTGGCACCCCTAAGTATATGGACGCAAAGTCAACCAAACAAAAATTGTCATATGTCGTATATGGATGTCGGTGCCCGTATATTCTCACTCGGGCATCAGTAATCTATGTGCGGGCGCTTGTAAAAGTGTATTTGAATCGTAGTATGCAGGTGCATGTAATCTACGGGCACTTGTAATATACAACGTCGATGCCCGTATACACGTAGACTTTTAAGGATAGTGTTTCATTAACAGAGCCGTCTCTAAGAGATTAGGTACCCTGTGCGAATGCTAAAAATAGGCTCCTCTATGCATGTGTGTGTGGTAATTCGTTTGTAAATAAATTTGAAGTGGTAATTCGTTTGGAACTAAATTTGAAGTGAGTTAATTTGTTTTTGTGTTTTTTACCTAATTTTTAAATTGTAATGAGTTATTGCGTCAAATGTTTAAGAAACAAGTTTTTCTTTTAACTTTTATAAAATTGGTAACTGGGTTAAATATACTTAAAAAATTAGATTGTAAATTATGTGTTTGTTGTAAAATAAATTAATATATATATATATATATACACACACAAACAATTTTTTTTAAAAATTTAAGGCCCCCTAAAAAAATGGGTCATGTGCGGTCGCACCTCTCACACTTGCTCTAAGACCCCTCTGTTCATTAAGTTGTTATTTTGTCATTATCTATAAGCTTGTCATTAGAGGTGACAATCTTTACCCAAATCAAAGAAATGGGTTGGTTTGGGCAAACAATGGTAGTATAATGGGTTGAAATGAGTAAAATCATAACATTGAATGAGTTGAAATGGGTAGCACTTAAAAACAATGCGGGTCAAGATGGGTAACCAAAAAACTATGTAAATCAATGGATTCAAACATGTAAGAATGATTAATAACATATTTGATGAGAAATTCACTAAAAATTATCCAAATGAACTATTTGTTTACTTATAACGCATCTTAAGTTAAACTAAATTGATGTTTTTTAATAACAATCCATTTAGACCCGAACCGATTTTACTAAAAACTCGTTCTGACCCGCACTCATCCTAACCCAAACCCTTTCTGACCCGTTACCCAACCCGACCAAACCCGCCTATTTTGCCAGGCATACTTATCAGGCATCCAATTTTCATATGTTGTTAGGATAGTTACTAACTAGTAGTTTATCATCATCATCATCTTATTACAAATAGAGTTAATTACACAAATGGTCGAGGTTTGTAAAAAATAAAAGGCTTAAATTCTAATAGTTTAAAGGAACATGTTTTAGTATTATTATGCTTTTAATTTTGTAATAAATTTAGATATTAACACTAAATTCTGTTAACTTATTTTGTTAAATTAGGTTGAAATAACCAAAATACCTTTTAATTTTTTAATAGTGAAAGTCATGAAAAGACAAATGTTAGTTTGGTCATTCGACCTCATTTGACGGAAGTTAGTCTTTATAAAAAATCTGTTTGGGGACTAGGAGTCGTCCCAAAACTCCCCACTTTTCCCCGTTGTCACATCAGCGCCACATCAGCTTTCCTCACTTTTCCCCATTTTGCACGGTGTCGTCCCACTTTTCCCCATTTTCAAATCTTATTTTTAATTAATTATTTTAACAATAAATAATAATAATAATAATAATAATAAAATAAAAAAAGATTCATTAAATTTAAAATAAAAAAAAAGAATACAACCAAAAAAAAAGAATACAACAAAAAAAAAAAGAGTACAGCCTAAAAAATTAAATTAAAAACCTAGAAAGGGCAATGTCATCCCCAACGAGCAGCAATTTCTCGTTTACGATCGAGAATCAGTTGTAGCATTGGTTCTTGATAAATTGTGTGGTCTTTCATCATAAACTCTAAATCTACAGCCTTTTGCTGTTTGTCTAAAGCCTGTTGTTGTCGGCGCATTAATGCAACACGTGCGTCTTTCTCCTCTTGCAAAACACGGAGTTTTTCTTCTCGATGGCGGAATCTTTGTTGGGATTCCTCTTTGTTGAACAAGTTGAATTCCGCCATTTGTTGAATTAACTCGTCATGCGACGAGGAGGACGCGGCCGATCTTTTGCCCTTTCTTGTTGGCATATCCGGTTCATAGTAAATGCGTGGGCCATCACGATCAAGGTTGATGTTGATGTCTTCGTCATCATCAAGGTTGATGTCGATGTGGGCGTTCGCACTACCCATTGACTCGTTTGGCTTCGGCCTTTTTGTTGTAGATTGTGACTCACAACCTACTGGTGGAATGTCGCACCATAAAGGGTTATCGCGGACCATCTCCCACGCTTGGATGTGAGCGAATCCCTTTGACTTGACCAAGATTTTGTAGTTTTTCATGGTCGTTTTCAAAACTTGTTCATCCCCTTCACCGCTTTTGCGATTCATTGAAGACTGTTGGTAAAAACCATTCCATTTCTTCATGGAGGCGTTCATATCGTTCCATTTGGAATAGATTTGATCAACAGTCCTCGACCTGTCCTTCACGAGATGGTGAAAATGTTCGGTTACCTACATATAAACAACATAAATTTAAGCATCAACCGTTACTTTTTTTGTTAACTTAAACAATGTTAAAAATACCTTTTTATAAAAACCATCCCGTTTTTGTGCATTACCAACATCGGGATTTTCAGAAATAGTTAGCCAAGCTCTGGCCAACGCAACCTCCTCTTCATCGGACCAACGTTTGGCCGGTGCTTTCTTTCCAATTGGTTTCTTTCCCGTTCGCCTAACCGGTTCTTCTTCTTCTTCTTCCGACTCGACTTGAACACTTTTATTATGTTCGCTTGAATCCGAGTAATCTTGATTATGGTCACGATAGTCTAAACATAAAAATAAACGTATAAAAATAGACGTAAAAAATAAACTTATAAAAATAAACAAAAAATAGACGTAAAAAAATAAATGTATAAAAATAAACATAAAAAAATAAAATATAAAAATAAACGTATAAAAAATACCTTGAAATGGAGATTGTTGTTGAAAAGTTTGTTGATCGAATTGTTGGTAACTTTGTTGGTCTTGTTGATACAATTGCTCCCACCGATTGAATTGTTGTTGAGTGTCCGGTGAATATTGCAAATATGGAGGCGGGTTCATTGGATCGTAGTAAAATGTTGGTTGATTCGGAGATGACATTTGTGGATGATACCCGGGTGTGTTGAACGGGTTCATTTGAGGCGTTTGAACATTTTTTTGTCGTGGTTTTCTAAATTTCTTGGTTGACGACCCACCACGTGATTAACCTCCTTCCATTTTAGTTGAAAATTTTATAAATTTAGTGTATAGATTGTAGAAGATGAGAGAAAAAAGTGTGAGATTTTGGTTGTTTTGGAGTTGTTTAAATAGAAAAAAATTGGATTTTTTTTTTTAAAACCAACCGTTTGACAACAGTTGTATTTCAACGGATACATTTTTAATCCCACGCTCGGTGAAATTCGGTGCCATCTCCCCGATTTACCCCACCACCTCACCGGGGGCCCGGTATTCCCGGCCGGCCCCGGGGCTCCCCGGCTCCCCGGCTCCCACTCCGACCTCCCTTACAAAATTGATATAAAAGACCTACACATATTACTTTCTGAAAAAACTATGAATTGTTTGTGTATTTGACTCTTATGCACATATATATCATGGTTGTAGAAGTCGGACGGCGCTAGTCAGTCGGCGAGGTACTGCTTGGTGATTAATTGGCGTTAGGTGGATTGAGATTTTTATATCTAATTGTACAAATATATAATATACTAGGTTAATACCCCGTGTATTACACGAGTTGGTCATCAGTGAAAATAACTATATTTTTGTTTTAAACACAGATTTTTTCAATATTATTTGTTTCCTTAAACATTTTCTTTTAAAATATTGTCTTTAAAAATTGTATAGTTTATAATAAATTGCTTAATAAAAATGTGTTTCTCAATATTAATATATTTTTAATGTATTAAAAATATTTTTCTTAATTTAAAAAATATATAAAAAATATATTTAATGTTATTATTTAATATGAGTTGTATTTAATAAGAGAGAGACGGGAAATCAAAGTTGGGGTGCTCTAAGAATGCGCCATATGTCCAAAAAAACTTTGATTTATTAAATACTAGATTATTACTCTGTGTATTACACAGACTGAATATAAATAATTAAATAAATATTAATAAAAATTTAAAAATTATAAAATAATATTTTGATATGAATTGATTAAATTATGTATTAATAAGTATTTTAAGTGCTAAAAAAATACTTAAAATCATCAATAACTAATGAAATGATACTTGACTTTTTTTAATTTAACAATAATGATTTTTAAACTAACTGATGTTAAAAACTTCACTTACTTTTCTATCTAAAACTAATTGTTAAAAATCAAGAAAATAATGTACCATTTCTATAATTATTAAAGTTAATTGACTCAATTTGAAAATATCATTAAACATAAATAACTAAAAATGTAAATTTTCGTATCATTTTTATAACTTTGGATTTTAACATAATTACTTTATAAACATTTCGTTATAAGAAACATCATTTGTTTCTAAAAATCCTATTATTTAAAAACTATGATTTATAGTTTTAAAATATTTTTAATTGATCTTGTTTTTATAAAACTTTTATTTACTTAAAATACCAATTTAAAATATTTCTTATTGAAAAAATTTTTTTAGACAATTTCATATTTTATAATTTTTTTTAAAGTGTGTTTTTGATAAAAGTAATTGATTTTTAATTTATCAAAAACTATTTTATAGCATGAAAAATGCATGTAATATTATCACTCATTAATATTATAATTATTTATTAGAAAAGATAATATAATTAATAAGACAGAGGATTGAGTAGGATGATATAAAAGTGGCAAGTGACAATATAAACATAAAAATTTGACAAGTGGCAAAATATTTTTGTTTATTATAATAGAAAGATACACACATCAATATTAATAATTTAATATAATACTTCAAATAATTTAAAAAATAAACTTAAACATAGTAAGTCAAGTGCTTCAAAGTTCAAACTTAAACACTGATTTTAAAGTTTAGAGATGAATTTCGATGTTTAATGGCTATATTTGATGTTTCAGATGTTAGATTCGATGTTTTAAAGACATATTAATGATTTTGTGTTGAAAATGTCTCAAATAATCATTGATCTGGGTCATTTTTACCCGAAAAAGTCAAAAAAAAAAGAAGAAGAAAAAGGCCGCCTAGGCCATGCCTATATGTGTGTGTGTATGGGGATGGAAGTATACATAAGTACATAACCCACTAAATGTGCAAGAACCCGACGGGTTATTACATATTTAGTGTGTTATTTTTTGTCCTTTTCCTATATATATATAGTGTGGTTCCTTTGTTAACACATGTTTATTTCGTTAACCGAATAACATCTTATTATTTTGGGCCCACATTAAAGTAAATCTAAATATGTAGTTATGAGTTTGCGAATATTCATCACCGTTTAAGACGTAACATCGTTGTGAGTTTAGGCCTAAAACAGTTACAATGTTGTTAGTGAAAAACTTACAACGATATTACGTCTCAAAAGAAGAAAGTGTTGTATTTACAGTGATAATAAAAAAAATCCAAGATTTGACTTCATCTTGATGGGTTATTTCATGTAAATGATTTTAGAGTGGCTTATTTTTTGAACATTACTCTATGTGTATATATATATATATGTGTGTATATATGTGTGTGTACACACACACACATATAGGATAGCATTCTAATAATAACACGCTCTTAACTCATTAATCCAAACAACTCCACAAAGATGAATTCAAGTCTTAAATTTTTTTGAACATTATTATAACACATTTATAACACTATCTTCTTTTGATTGTGTGATCTTACGTAAAATTATTTTATTAGTTTACATATGTCTTCATTGTTGACTGAAATGCAACTTGAATTTTTGTGCTAAGTCTACAAAATTAATGATACTTCCTGCGGGTAGGCTATCGAACCATAAACGTGTTGCTCCCACCAATATTTGAACAAACATGTGACACCAGGCGGGCATAGACCATTGCTCAAGCCCTCCAGTACTTACGAATATATTGTAATGATCCTCAGGATCTGTAAGCCCATCATATTTCTCCACATTCGAAGGCATTTTTAGTTTCCGGAAAACTCCGCCATGGCTATGGATGCTATAAACTTTGATTTCATCATCAACTCTGCTGGTTTGTACGGTTTGTTATAATCCATGGGAGGAGCACTTGCTGATACTCCGGCGTTAGCTTAAATAGGATTGAATCCCACATAACCGCCTGTTGTCTGAGACGGAGATATGCTTGTAAATTTCAATTGCGTACTTAAATTTGCTAGGAAGGCTTCATGAGCTGCTGAACCCCCCCCCCCCCGGTGTATGCAGGGCAGAATAATACGGCAAACTCGAGACATTAGGAGTGAATGGTGTCACTGGAACGGTTCCATAGACTATTCCTCCTGAGTTTGGAGAGATCGTTCCTGGTAAGGCTGTTACCAAGGAATCAATACCGACGAGATCATCCTCGAAGCCGAATAAACAGGTATGGTGGTGGGGGTGGTATAGATAAATGTATTTGATTGATATGGGAAACAGTTATATGGAGGTAACAACGGGGTGTATGGATATACAGGAAATTGGGTTTAAGATGACATACCATGTAATGGATTGGCTTTTGAATCCCTCCGATAGGTAAAACAGGCGTTTGGGACGTTTGAGGGTTCATTACTTCAGGCGATGGCGGAGGTAGAGTTGAACGAACTCTAGTCAGCCAAGGAACGTCATGTTCTGTGGAAGAATTGTGGGCTTCCTCCCCTTCAAACATCGTTATCAATGACATTGTTGTTGGTGTCGCAGTATGCACAATTGTTGTCGATATAGTCTGATGAGGAGGATGTAGATAAAGAAATAAAAACTACGGTCGAGTAGAACTTTCCGATACTGACATGCTTCAATTCAGTTGATGACAACGAAGATGGACAAAGGTCCCACGGATGGCGCCAATGAAGATGTATTAATTGGAACCTCCTCCGACTGAGGGTCTGATTAACTAATATTCATGGCATCGTCCTGAAAAGAGCTCAGCAATACCACAGTATTTTCTCTTCAATGGGGATGATGAATTATGTGTTAGTGTTTTTTGAGTGTGTGTTTCAGATGATTGGAGAAGTCTCTTTCTCTCCTTCTAATCCCTTTTATGGGGTCTAATGGGTCCTCCATATCAATTTGTTACAAAAATGGGGATTGTCTTTCACGTTGGGCCCCACCATAACCGTTGTGATGATGATTTCTTTTCTTTTGTCTTTACATTCAACTACCATTACTATGTTTAATCGGACGCATATTATGTCCTCACTTATCATTATCATTATCATTTTATCGTTTATCACCTTAATATATTATAAAGGTTAAAACCCTAACTGATTCACAATGAGAAACATTCAAATTGTTTGATGGATAATGAATAGCAGAAGTTTGGAGAGTAACATGTTCTCTGGAGCTGTTCCCGCTGAGCTTGGGAAACTAGAAAATTTAACAAGCCTGTAAGTACGACTTCTTTCTAGGTTTTAATTATTTACTTCAATTGACCTTTCTTAATTATATGGTAATTGACAAAATACATGTACATCTACAACATAATTTTGTTCCTAGGCCTCGTTTGTGGTGCGCGCATATAATTTATATATGTGTCGGCTCTCGAGATGCAAAAGTAAAATTGCACAAATTTAACATTATTTTACTTAATTTATGTGAAAATAACGTTAAAAGTGTTGGGCTGGTCGGTTAATCAAGCATCATGTGAGATATACGCAGTTAATTTTGTTCTTGTATTGCAGGATCCTTAATGCAAATAATCTCTCTGGCGAGTTGCCTGTGGAGCTTAATAGTCTAGCCAATTTGGTAGAACTGTATGCAACCTCCAATCTCCCAAACTAATATATATATATATACACACACAGGGATGTTCAATTGAAAACAATGCAAGTTAAAAACTAAAAGAAACCGTTTCTAATCACAAGTTTGAAAGGTATATAAGTAACTTCTCCTATTTTTAAGGGAAATTACTTTTATACCCTTCAAAACTTTCCTTTAAATCTTTACTATTTGTTGGTTCTTATTAGAATGTATTTTTTTGTAATGTATTTTTTTTCGATACTATATTTTTATTTTTTTGTACTGCATTTTCATTTATTGTATTTGATTTTTATTTTTTGTACCTGATTTTTATTTTTTTGCACTAGATTTTTCTTTGTACTGGATTTTTTTTTGTTCTGGATTCTTGTGATTTTTGTACTATATTTTTTTTTGCAATACATTTTAATTTTTTTATATTGGATTTTTACTTTTTTGTGCTAGATTTTAATTTTTTACTCAATTTTTCTTTTTTGTACTCTATTCTTTTTGTACTGGATTTTTTGTTTTTTATGTACAGGATTATGTATTTTGTACTGCATTTTTGTTTTTTATATTTGTAGCGTACCACGTGTTATAATTATATTGGTTCTTACTCTTCTTAGCCAAAAATCTTTTCTTAGTGGATCCAACCCTTATATATATATACACACACTGTTGCAAAAGGTGGCCTCCAAGGCCGAGCACTCGCTCCAAGGTGTTGTTCCGAGGCCGACTACTTTCTGAGTATTACCCTAGTACTCCCGCCTAGGGCCGAGTACTGCCCGATTACTCGCTCCAAGGAGCTATTCTGACCTAGGAGCGCCTAGAGAGTTTTGCAACCTTGTATGTGTGTGTGTGTGTAGGGAGAGGATCGAATGTTAACCCATGTTTATTGCGTTAACCGAATAACTACATCTTGTTACTTTGGGGACCACACTAAAGTAAATATAAAAGTGTAGGTTTTTTCTTTTTTTAATTAATGTAGGGCCCTTAGGGAATGGTTCGAAAGTTAACCCTTCCTTATTACGATAACCGAATAACTACATCTTATTATCTTGGGGACCACATTAAAGTAAATTTAAAGGTATATGTTTTTTTCTTATTTTTTTTATTAATGTAAGCGGACCCTACATTAATTAAAAAGAATAAAGAAAAAACATACACCTTTAGATTTACTTTAGTGTGGGCCCCAAAGTAATAAAATGTAGTTATTCGGTTAACACAATAAACATGGGTCACCATTCGATCCTCTCCCTATATATATATAACTACATTAATAAAAAAAATAAGAAAAAACCTATAACTTTAGATTTACTTTAATGTGGGCCCAAGGTAATAAAATGTAATTATTCGGTTATCGCAATAATGACGGTTTAACTTTCGAACCATCCCCTATATATATATATGTGTGTGTATGTTTTAAACAGTTAAGATTTACCTTGGTATCTATTTATATATTGTCTAATTCGCTTATCCTTGATAATTAATTAACTAGGTAGTTATTCTTAATTATTTTTCTTTCACTTTTTGCAGCCGATTAACTAGTAACAACTTTAATGGAAGAATCCCAAGCCTTGAAAGCTGGAGACAACTTAAGAATCTGTAAAGTCTTTAACTTACACGATGTTCTCAAACCTTTTATAATCTGATGATGATGATGATGAATGATTGAATGTCATGACTATTGATCGAACCGGTGCATGTGTATCATCAGGGAGATCCATGGTAGTGGACTGGAGGGACCAATACCAGCCAGCATTTCCCTTTTGAGTAATTTAGAAGAATTGTACGTAAGATCACACAATCAAAATTTTCATTTATTTCTTGTTGCAGTTATATCATTAACAAAAATGAAAAATTACAATAAACTGACAGGTAAACGGAGAACTAGTTGCGCCGCAACCCCATTTATTTATGTTACTAATCTTCTCCTTTGTGTAATCCATGTAGAAGAATCTCTGATTTAAGTGGAGAAAGTTCACCCTTTCCGAATCTAAGTAGTATGACAAAAATGAGAAAATTGTAAGCCATTTGGAAATTTATTAACAAGTTTTAAACTGGTTGTTTTAATTAACTTCAAGAACATTGAATATTGGATGTTTTGCAGGGTGTTTAGAAGCTGTAATATAACTGGGAGAATCCCTAATATATCACACATGTCCAACTTGAAGCATCTGTACGGTTAATAATTCTCCTAAGATTTATTTTTTGGGAAAATGACCAAAACGCCCACAGGCATCTTTGACTTTTCCAAAACGACTAAACTTGGTCAACTGATCACCCTCTATACAAGCGTGGATGCTTGCTTACCCGCGCCTGAACGCCTACACAAGCATCCAATAGGAAAAAACACGTGTCCCCTGAAGGCGCCTGACGCCCGTTTAGTCCCACGCGCGCCCGTATATTTTCAAAAACGGTCACGGGCGCCTGCCCCTCCCTGTCACAGGTGCCCGCCTGTGTAGCGAATTTTTTTGCGGTCGTCTTTTTACGGGCATCAAAACCAAGAATAGGCGTACACCCATTAAGAAAGGGCGTCCGCCTGCACATGATTTTAACCATTTTAAACCCAAATCAGGCGCCCGCCTGTTTGGAACAGGTGTCCACCTGGGACAGGGTTGTCAGGGTGGGACCGGCGCTCTGGACCGTTTTTGAAAATATACGGGCGCGCGTGGGATTAAACGGGTGTCGGCGCCTTCAGAGGACACGTGTTTTCTTCCTATTGGACGCATATGTAGGCGTTCAGGCGCGAGTAAGCAGGTATCCACGCCTATATAGAGGGTGGTCAGTTGACCAAATTTGGTCATTTTGAGAAAGTCAAGGATTCCTATGGGCATTTTGGTCATTTTCTGTTATTTTTATCATTATTGGTGGAAATCTATTTGTGACCAGCCTTTCTTTCTAATTATATGTTTAAATTCCCTAATTAACATATTCTTGTATATATAAATGCACAGAGATCTAAGTTTTAATGATTTAGTTGGAGATTTATCAGTTCTAAGCGGACTACAAAATCTACAGAATGTGTAAGAAAAAAATTATTTAGTTTTTCAACCACGTATGATTTGCTTCAATTAAACTTCTAATATATACACTTCATCATATACTGAGTACGATGATGATAGATATACACTTCATCAGATTGTTGTTTGCATGAAAATTGATAAAACGGCCGGATCAATTCAGAAAAAGCTAGGAAAATGAAAGAAAATATACAAATATAAATTGTAACAAGCTTGTATGGTGAAATGACTAGGTATGTCACCGGTAACTTCCTCAACGGTAGTGTTCCAACAACTTTGTTTACGAACAGAGGTAATATACATTATATATTATCAAGCTTCATTTAAACAGCATTTTTGTGTGGCATCAGATATGTGCACCTTCCTATGAAAGATCGATTCGAATGAAAACACACCTAGACTGTACGTGTATGTATATATTCATGAACGTGTGTATGCATACACACAATGTGTGCATATATGTATGTAGGATAAGGTTCGGTTGTTAACCCACCTAAATTGTGGTAACCCAACTAATACCGCCAAGATCAACCCACCTAAACGTATAAGAATTTGTACATATACATAAAAGAATATAGTCATTTACATATATAATAAAGGTCATAAAAATAAAACAAAGATTCATTAAATTTGTCAACAAAATATGAGAATAGCAAACAATAATATGAGAAGCATTGAGAGTTTTATCTGATTTTGTTGGGAATCATAGTGGTATTCGATTTGACTTTTAGGTAAAAACAAGTTTGACCAATTATTATATTAAATCCATATTTAATAAACGCAGCGGAATTAGAGTTTCAAATTATAACACTGTTAATATTCCCAATCAGGATCAAGGTTACAAAACATGCAAACACAGATAATTATAACTAATCTAATCTACCGATGAGAAAAGATTATACCCTTTTGGTTAATAGTTAACCGTTTAAGACACCGAGGTTCAACGAACAGATGCCAGAACAAAAACACGAACAAATTCCTGGTTCACAACTGAAGCAGGTGGTGGTATGAAAGTAGGATGAAGATGATTAATCTTCCACTAGTTTCTTCTTGTACTGATCATCCTTTTAAGTGAAAATGGTTCCTTTTTATTGCCTCTTGCACCAAACCATTTTTTTTAAAGAACTTTGAAAGAAAAGCAAAATTGAAATCTTGTGTGTGTATATGTTGGAACAACAATAGTGGGGAAAGAAGCAAAATAAATATCAAATTTTGAGTGTGAATCTAGCTAACATGATGGCATGCAAGATATAATCTTTCAAAATCCAAGAAAAGATATTTTTAAATGATTTTATTAGATATTATAATTATTTAATAATAATAATAGTTTAATCAATTAAATAAATAATTAATTAATTAAACTTGTATAATTTACAACAATTATAAATTATGAAACTGTTCGTGATTACCAGTTAATCAAATTAAGTGGATTTAATGTTCGTTGCCTACGGTGTAACTCTTACGGGTCACAACTCGGTTAGTTACGTGAACTTATTGGATCCATTCATAAAATCCAACAGATTTGTGAAGATCAAAAAATATTAAGAGCAATGAAAGTTTCAAAGATGAGTAGAAGAGTGAAAATAACAAACAATAATATGAGAAGTAATGTTATCCGACTAATAACGAAATGATAAACAACAATAAGATTCATTAGTCAAGAAAACCTAAAAACAATAACTACAACAAAATGATAACACATATATAATCAAGCGTTACATTTTTTCTAGTCATCAGGCATTTGGGTTATCAAGTGTCTTCGTAATCTTAAGTTTTCATGGCTCGGGTGGTGACTTGTTGCTCCTAATCGATGAATGCAAAATACTTGATGTTTACGCTTCATCTATCGAAATCAACTATTATTATTGAATTCTCTAGACCCAACAAAAACACATTGATCATATTTGAGGCAAGAACTTCTTATGAATATATTTGTCTAGGGTGTTACAATTTAAATCCTATTTTACTATTACAGCTTTTCACCTCTTCTTGTTCTTTAATCTGAAAAACGGATCTCTAATCAACATATTCCTATGTTTACAATCCGTAACACTTTTGAACCTCAACATCCATGCTGTTATAAAACTGGACTTCAAATAATCAAATGCTTTCATGTTTCTTATATATATATATTTTTTTGTAATACAGCTAATGCAGTAGATCTTTCCTACAACCACTTCAGTGAAGAAGAAAGTGGAGATTCATATTGTCCAGAATCAGTGTAAGTTTTTCTATACCAAATAGTCTTCTCTTATCTGCATACAACCTGAAATTATACAGTCTATGTATGGCATCTTCATTAATTATCAGGAACCTATTCCGAAGCTACGGAGATGGGAATGACTCGTAAGTTTATATATATCCTACGACATCTGGTTTTTGGTATGAATGGAACCTCAATTTAAGGATATACACATCATGTTTTTCATGTTCCATTTGATGCAGTAACCTTGCAAAGTGCCTTAGTCCCTGCTCAAAGGGTGAGCAACATTTTTTGGGATGATATGATGCATTTCCTGTTTAAAAGCAACATCATTGACGGTGCATTTTATGTTTATGTTTTGTTGGTCCAGATTACAGATCAGTTCATATCAATTGTGGTGGGATAGGAGCTAAAATAGGAGGCAAGATTTACGAGGCAGATGATGATCCAGCTGGACCTGCAAAATTTTTTCATTCAAGTGAACATTGGGGATTTAGTAGCACAGGAAATGCGTTGGATGTTCCGAATTATACATATGCAGTAAATAATGTATCCAGACTTGCTATGAAAAACTCTCAACTTTACACAAGGGCTCGCCTCTCTCCATTGTCAATCACTTACTACGGTCGTTGCTTAACGAACGGACGGTACAGGGTGACTCTACATTTTGCAGAGATTGTTTTAAGAGATAATAGATCTTACCAGTCTCTCGGAAGACGCGCTTTTGATGTTTATGTGCAGGTTCAATCTTGTTACTTGTATACTTTCTTGAAACATATATGCTTCCTTCAATGATACACAAAACGTCTGCTTCATTACATACATTTTTCTTTTCTTTTCTGCAGGGTGCAATTAAATTAAAGGATTTTGATATCAAAAATGAAGCAGGAGGGGTTGATAAGGCAATAATAAGAAAAATAGAACATATCCATGTAACGAATAAAACATTAGAAATTCGGTTTCAATATTCTGGAAATGGCACGACAGTAGTCCCAAAGCAAGGAGTATTTGGACCTCTGATATCTGCCATTTCTATCGAGTCTGGTATGCTTTTATTGCCCAAGAATCGACTCAAATTACCATATCATGGCTAAAATAACTTCCAACTATATAAAATCTACTAAATTAACTAATGTCTTAGTTAAATTAAATAAAAACAAACCAAATAAAACATTAAACATGCAAAAATAACTTCCCTTAAGTTACACTTAAGTTGGTGATGCAACTTTAACATTTTACCTAAGGCTGTCATAACAGGTCAGACACGACCCGTTAAGACAAGAAACACGAACTGGTTAGGTACGAACATGAAACGAATTTTTATCGTGTATGTTTTTTTCAAACACGAACATAACCCGTTAAAAACACGTAAACACGAAAAGACCCGTTAAGGAACCCGTTAACAGTTAACACTATAAATGATTTGTTAACGAACTAGGGTTAGACAATTATAAATTTTTTGAAGCTAATCAGTTACACATATGGTCATATATTTTATTATATTATTTATTATAAATTTTAAACAGGTCTTAACGGGTCTTAACAGGTCTTAACTGATCTTAACAGGTCTTAGTGGATCTTAACATGTCTTAACGGGTTTTACCTGTTTAGACACGAAAAATAAACAAGTCTTTAACGTGTCGACCTGTTTTGGACATGAAACATGTTAAGGGTAAACACGAAACATGATAAAGTCATGTCGTGTTGTGTTAACGTGTTCGTGTCTGAAATTGTCAGCCCTAATTTTACCCATATTAATTTTGTGTCAACAAAATCATACAATATGACACTTTTCAGGGTGTCAATACCTATCACCATTGACGAAGCTTGAACGTTTTGTAAGGGCGACAAAAATTTACAGAACCACAATACATGTTAATTAATTTTTTTGAAGCGAAATAGATGAAACCAATATGTAATACAAAAAATAACCTTTCAGTAGAGAAATTAAGACTACAAATGGAAAAAAAAAGGGAGGCGGACCCAATTAAGCTTCGCCATTGCCTATCACGCTTTCTTTATAACATGAATAGTGATCAACTAAATGCATGTAAACTTTAGTGACTTGCTAATATTTTATTTTGTTTTCCAAAGAGACCAAGCCTAGCAAAACAATTATATTGGCAGTCATTGGAGCGGTTATTGGAGCATTGTGCCTCACTCTCATAGTCGTTGGTATTGCATGGCAAAGGGGATATATCGGAGGCCAAATATCACGAGAAAAAGGTATTTTAACTGGTCAAATCTAGCAAAAGAATTTTTTATGTGATGTAAACACGACAAACGGGCTCAAAATTTGATTTGATTTATATATGAAAATCACCAATTTGAAATTTGGTTTCAATTTTCAAATTCAAATTGGATTTGATTCGAAACATGATATCGAATCAATTCGAATTATATATATATAGGGTAAGGTTCTAATAAAATGTATATTTTGCCTAAGAAGGCTAAGAAAAATTTTTAAAAACTTGAAAACCGACTCAAATAAACTCCGATTGAATTCATTTTTGCATCATTGGATACAGCTTGTCGAAACATAAAACCCAAACTTTAAATCATAAATAATAAACCCTTATGCTAAAACCAAAACTTTAAAAACAAATCTTTAACATAAAGATAAAATTTAAAAGCTAAAAACCAAGCCTTAAAACCTAAAACCTAAAACCTAAAACCTAAATTTTGTTGTTAAAATAAAAACGTAAAAGTTAATACTGTAGGGTTCGATAAGACAGTTCCAATGCCATCGAAATGAGTTCAATCGGAGTTCGTTTGGGTCAGTTTTGAAGATTTTAAAAATCTTTCTTAGTCTTTTTAAGCAAAATATACTTTTTATTTGATATATATATATATATATATATATATATATTAAATTATTGATTGTGTCCTTTGAAAATGAAACTATTCGATGTGTTTTTGAAAATTTTGCACTGATTATGCCATTAATTCATTTGTCACTGACCCTGTCAACGCTTAAGAAAGGGTGGTTGCCCACTTGCCCCTCTCTTGCCACCAGATGATTCTATTCATATTGATTTCACCCAAAATCAATCGAACATCCCTTTTGACCTTTCGATAAATCAACATCCAAAGCAAACGCCATGAGCGTAGGGCATCCTGTGAAACCTTCGATTGGGGTGCGATCGTGTTTGGCGGACACTGAGCAAATGCCATGAGCGTCCCAGTCACGTTCTCGGCAGAGGACTTGGTTGTCGGTGGCACACCGGACAGCTATCGACGCCGATCGCCAACGTCGCATATCTGCGACCTTCATCCTCCGATTCGAACGTACGTTCTGTTTCTTCGAGATCTGAAGAAACGCCTTTGAAAGATTTCACCGCCAGAAGAGTGTTCCAACAGATCTGTTACGGATACAACGACGTCGTTTCAGTCGCCGACATCTTCATTTGCCGGAAAAAGCGTAAAAGGAAGTATTTCAAATGGTAGGCAGTTGTCGTCTCTAGGCATAGTAGATCTAGCTCCGTTGTTCTTGTCGAGGAAACACACTCACCGGCAAAATCATTAAATCATCCGCCAATGGTTGCCGATATGCGACGTTCATCCTCCGATAACCTAGATGATTTTATTCATATGAGCATCCCCAATTCTCTGTTCTTCAATGGGTGTATTTAGGGTCGTTCTGTTCCCGAGTTTATTTAAGAAAAGAAAAGAAAGGAAAAGAAAGAAAAAGAAAAACATTTTTGTGTTCACGAGTTACATTTAACGACGGAAGGGAAAAGAAAGTAAAATATGGTGTGTTTTCGAGTTTCATTTAAGGAGAGAAATGAAGAGAATTGGAAGGAAACCTAAGCAAAATTACCTAGTTTTTCTTTCCTTCAGATTTGGAAGGAAAAGGAAGGAAAGAAATTCATTCTTTTACTTTCCTCTCATTTATTTCCATTTCTTTTCCTTTCTGTTCTCTCTTTTAATAAACTCGAGAACACAACGTAAATGTTTGATCGTGGAAGGAGCAAATGAATTGACGATTTTACTCATTACGTGATTGGAGCATAGGTTTTTGGTTGACCCATAACCCATTTAACATGGATTAGTAACAAAAGACATAACTAGCGCAAAAATTTCAAAATACTGACATCACCACTAATTTTTTAATTTAAAGAAAAAACCAACAAACCACTACATTTCTAAAGGATACAATCAACTATTCACTCATATATATAGGGAGAGGTTTAAATGTTAACCCTCCCTTATATCGTTAACCCGTGTTAACCCGACATTTTTTTTCCGAATCTTTGTTTTTTTTTCATGGTATAAATAGGAGGGGTTTCTTTTTTGTGTATTTGCTAATTCATCATCGTTTAGAAATTATTTACAAATGTAAGTTGATGTAATTTTCTTACATTTAGTAAATGTTAGTAAATTACATCTACTTACATTTGTAAATAATTTCTAAACGGTGATGAATTAACAAAAACATAAAAAAAAACCCCTATTTATGTATAATAAAAACCATGAAAAAAAACAAAGATTTGGGCAAAAAATGTCGGGTTAACACGTGTTAACGATATAAGGGAGGGTTAACATTTGAACCATCCCCTATATATATATATATATATATATATATATATATATATATATATATATATATTATACATTAGTAGTTTAAAGTATAAAAAAATTTAGCTTTATAATTAATTAATTATGATATTTAGTTTAAGGTTTGATCGAATAGTTTGCATTAATTTTGTAAATAAAGTTTATACTATTTTTTTTTTACTAAATTCAAATTGAACCAAGTGAGTGATATGAACATGGACCTTCCAGAATTAAACCATCCTTTAGTTAGGCCTAAGTGTTGAATATGGTTAGGTTAAACTAAATAAGCTATTTTTTATTAAAAAATATAAAATAACCATCCTTTAGTTGGACAATATTTTAGTAATGACCACTTTTGTTGATTTTTATTCAAGTTTTCTCACATTTTTTAAACCTTCATAAATTTTACATACGATATTATTTTCTGAAAAAGAAATATACTATAAAAATGAATATTTTTTATCTTCAAAATGTGCATAGTGCTGCTATAAATTTTTTTTATTTTTATGTTTATGTGTCTTTTGTATATGTCATTGTGTCTTTTGTGTTTCATGCTCAATATTGTGTTTTCTTGAATAATTCAAGACATAATGATGTTGTAGAATACATAATGTCAAGCAAGGATGACACGATATACCTTTAAAAAGACACAATGATTTGTAAGAAAAACACAGCTACCTGTAAAAAAACACAAAAAAAATGATTATACAGAAATATTTAAGAAAGACACAATGATGATAATGAGACACAATGAACTGAAAAAGTTTCAAATTTATTCAACAACTTTTTGCCCTAAAATTTTGAATTTTTCTCTCAAATTTGATCTCTTAGCTCTAACAGTCAATAATATTTTTTACGTTTTTTAAGATAATAAGCTTATTTAGTTACACCTAACCCATATTAAATAATAGCCTGAGGCTAAAACTTAAAATATTAACTTATATTCAATTTTTATCATATTTTAACTTAAAATATTATTTTGTAATTTCTAAGTTTTAATTACTAGCTATTTAATAATTTTTTATTAAAATCGTGTAGTACACGAGTACTAGCATATTGTATGTTATAAAACCAATTATTCCATTATTGTATTGTTACTAATAAAAAAAAAGTATATATATTTCACCATAAAATTACTAAAAATTGGTTAGACTAATTTTCTTTCATTGATAATATATATTGTTTTCATGCAGAGTTACGAGGATTTGATTTACAGACTGGTGTATTTACATATAGACAAATCAAAGCTGCAACCGACAACTTCGCTGATTTTAATAAACTTGGAGAGGGTGGTTTTGGATCAGTTTACAAGGTAACATTATTTTAATTTGTCCTCACATTACAAAGTTTCATGTATGAAGGAAATTAAAAAGCAGATTGAGGTGAAGTTGATGTACATGTAATTCACATTGTTTTGAAAACCAGGACCGTGTCCGGTGACCAGTATAACGTTTGGTCTGTCCTAGTCCTGTTATGAAAACATTGATAATTCATTAATGAATTGCAGGGTACTCTACTAGATGGAACTCTAGTAGCTGTGAAGAAACTGTCTTCACATTCAAGTCAAGGAAATCGTGAATTTGTGAATGAAATAGGGATGATTGCCAGTATTCAACACCCCAATGTGGTAAGGTTGCATGGGTGCTGTGTTGAAGGAAATCAACTACTGCTTGTTTATGAGTACATGGAGAATAATTCTCTAGCACATGCACTATTTGGTAATAATTCTCGTTCAGTGGCAAAGCTTGAACAAAACCTTAGGGGGGCGAAATAATTTTTTTTTCAGGAGGGCGAAATAAAGGTTTTTAAAAAAATTTACAATACGCATCGGGAAATATACACTACTACACGAAAAAACAGGGGGGGCGTGCTACGCCTCTGTTCTCGTTCTCTCCCTCTCCACTTACTAATTAATGACAAATTAAAACCAAAGGGTTTCTAACTAGCGATTACTCTCTTTACTTCCCGGTGAGATCAGGTATTGAGTTCAAATCAATATCAAGACATATTTGTTAATGCAAGGTTAGAATGTTTACCCAGTTTTGAGATTCCTCCTGCCTTTTGAGGTGGGCTAGGGGTGCATGCCATAAAGCGTCAAATACGAAGAGGCGGTCGAAATCACGTTTTAGGTGTTTGTGTTCCATGTTCGTTCAAAAAAAATTAATGATAAATTAAAACCAAGAATTACAGTAATTGTGGTAGTGAAATTTCAACATGCAATCAATTAAGTATGGAATAATATTAATTAATGTATTTCTCATGATGAAATGACAGGTAATTAATTATACACGTAATTAAAAAAGGCTAAGAATTAAAAAGAAACCAAATTTGTGAATAATGGATATTCCTAAACATTAATAGATAGATTTGTGTAAACAATATGAGTAACATTATGACATATAACTGATTGTGATGAGTAACACCTTAACACAATACGGGTCAAGATGATTAACTTAAAAATTAAAAACTATATATCAAACGGGTAAGAATCATCAATAATATATATGATGAGATAATTATTAAAATAAACTATTTGTTTTATTACAACTCATTTTAACTTAAACTAAATTGAATTTTTTCAAAAATGACACGTTTAGGCCCAAATTGATTTTGCTTAAAATCAATCATGATCTACACTCATCCTAACCTACACCCGTTCTGACCTGTTAATCAATCCAACCTGCCTATTTTGCCGGGCATAATTATAACTTGATGAATTGAATAATAGTTATCTTTATAAATCAGATAACGGTAATGCTAAGATGGAGATGGATTTTCCTACAAGACAACAAATTTGTGTTGGCATTGCAAAAGGTTTGAAATTCCTCCATGAAGAATCGGTGCTAAGAATGGTCCATAGGGACATCAAAGCAACAAATGTACTTCTTGACAAAGAACTAACTCCAAAGATATCGGATTTTGGTTTAGCTAAGCTTAATGAAGAAGAAAACACTCACATCACAACCCGAGTTGCCGGAACTATGTGAGTGCCATGCTACTAGCTAATTAATCTATTATACACACACATATAAGGCATGTATAAAATAGAAACTTATTGAGTCGAGGAAACCTTAGGAAACCCTATGTAAAAAAGGTTTTTTTTTAATTTTTTTTATAGTTTTTTAACATTATTAGGGTCATTTTTAAAAAAAATACAAAAAAAGCGCCGACCCCAATGTTTAAAAAAATTTGTGAACGATGTAACTTAGACGTAATTCCTTCTTCCAGGTCTGTACAGTTGTGTTACGTCTGTGTTACATCGCTTAGAAATATTTTTTAAAAAAAAAATTTGTCGGCGTTTTTTTCATTTTTTTTTATAAAATTGACCCTAATAATGTTAAAAAACTGTAAAAAAAAAGAAAAAAAATTAGCTTTGTTTACATTGTTTTTTTCAATGTTTCCAAAGTTTCCTCTGCTAAGGATAGTTTCCAAAATAACCATCACCATATGTTTATATATATGGAAGGATTAATAAGAAAACCTTTATTTTAGAAAAAACTAAGAAAATAACCACAATCATTACGAATTAAACTTTTTTTTTCCTTTTTTTATTTCTTTATATTATAAGGAAAGAAATTTAAAAAAAATGAAAAAAATATATGTATTTCACATCATTATATATACATGCGTGTGTGTGTATATATTCATTTTTCTAGACTTGCAACATTCTTTTATTAATTTTGTTTTTAGTAACATTGTACAAGTTTTAAAATACGCCACAAAATAAATTTCTGTCATGGTATTATCTTTCGCCTAAATTGTGGTACACACGTATAAGGAATATAGGTGTAGGCCCTCAATGACGAAATTAAATTTAATTAATTTTAACGTTATTTTACTTATTTTGTAAAAATAACGTTAAAAACGTTGTGATAATTAACTTTAAACGATAACTTTGAGTTGGTGGCTCCTTTAAAGCAGTCTCTCTTTCCCAACTGAGACAAGGGGTAAGGTTTGTTTTCATCATTCTCTCCAGAACTTATGGAATAATAGGCAGGGACGGTCCTGAGAATTGAGGTACCCAGGACGGGCCGGAAAAAAGGTCCCTTAGCGAATTCAAATATTAAGATAGGGGTGTCCAAAAAAAACGAAAACGAACTGTATTTGTATCTGAAAAACCGGAATTCGATTTTTGGTTTGATTCCTAAATCCTAACTGTATCCGAATTCCGAATTAAGGTTTTGGGTTTGGTTCCTAACCGTATCCGAATTTCGGTCTTCGGTTCAGTTATTGATTTCAATTGTTTTTGAATCCAGTTTATTCATATAAGTTTATTCGGGCTTTAACCAGTTTATTTAGTTTTTAGTCAGTTTATTCAATCGAATTTGGTTTATTCAGATATGTTTATTCGGTTTTTAACCAGTTTATTTGGTTTTTAATCGGTTTATTCGGTTTGTTTGGTTTTAACCGAAATCAAACCGAACCACTTCTCAAATTCAGTTCGGTTTTCGGATAAGGAAGAAACTGAAATCCGATTAAACCAAATAACTCGTTAACCGAACAGATGAACACCTCTTATTTAAAGGGTATGAAAGTAACTTCTTTTACATAAAAGGAAATTACTTTTTGTATCTCTTAAATCATGTGTTATAAACGGTTTCTTTTAAGTTTTATAACTTATTGGTTCTCATTTGAATGAATTTCTAAATACACGTATATAACAAAAAAATTTGTGCCCCATAAAAAAATAGGCCCGGGACCGGGACAGGGTCGGGTTTGCCTCCCTCCAAGCCGCCCATGTTAATAGTCCTTTTATCTTTCATACACCTGAAGGGAAGACTATATAAACTATGAAGGTTGTTTTTGTTGTTGCCTCGTATATACAACAATTTATTTGCATGTTGTTCAAATGACCACTCTCCTTTATTTGTACTACTAAATCTACCAATAATCCTAATCTAGAATTTTCTTATTCTAGATAATTTTATTCATAGAATTAATTATCCATACATTTCCTCCTAACATTCCAAGGAGTTCCATCTCTCTCCATGAACTCTCCGACTCGATCGAGGTTAATTGGTCCATGGGAATTATAGATTCGTCCCTTTTCAAGACCAATTTTTTTTAGAATCTTCAAATCTTGCGATCCATATATATTTTAGGCAATGTTTTCATAACCAGAACAGACGTTGAACCAGACGTCTTACTGGTAACTGGTCGGATCAGATTCAAGAAACGAATGACATAAATAATAAATATATAAACTATTCCAAAAAAAATATAGAATTATAAACACATTTAAATAAACATAGTTAATATTTAAACAAACATTATCATCCTATAAATTCCGTCAAAAGTTACCCGCCTAAGCTATAGTTGTTATTTTCTTTCTTGTTCATGTTAATCAGCTTCTTATAACTTTTCTTGTTTTTTTTTTTTTTTTTTTTTTGTTCATTCAGAGGGTACATGGCCCCAGAGTATGCATTAAGGGGCCACTTAACATATAAATCAGATGTATACAGTTTTGGGGTTCTTTTACTGGAAATTGTTGCCGGAAAGAATAATATGAAATACCACCCAACTGAAGAATTTATTTGTCTCGTAGATTGGGTAAAATTCCTTTTGCTGAAACTACATGTTTACTTAATTCGCACAACCAATGATCTCCAGCTCAAGTAGTTGAGACGAGGTATCATGTGATTTTAATATTAAGAAGGTCGCGGGTTCAAGTCCTGGCATGGACAAAATAGGGGTTTCATGCTGGGCTAGAGAGTTTCATCTCACCTATGAGTTTCCTCCTTTTGGGTGTGGATATGATCGGTTGGGTCTATGACTCATCAGTGATCCAAATTGTTGTTCAAAAAAAAAAACTTAATTCACACAAAAGGGCTTCAATTCTAGCCTAGTGATACCCCTTGACTTCTCGTTTTTCTAAGAGCAATTATATATATAAACGCCGGTAAACTCAACCGACTTCAAATGAATTCTCATCTGTTGAAATTCATCAAGATTAAATCGACACATGTCACATGTCTTGGGTTAAAATTAACATAATTGAAATTGTACGGTTAAAACTTAAAAAACAAATTAATTAAAACAATATTATAACAAACCACCGGCTATCGGACGGGTATAAAACTAGTTGCTTTTGGTTGAGCAAGGGGTTTTCTCAGTAGTTGGTTTCAATATCTCCTGAATTGGTGAGATATAGGTGATGTGACTGATGTACGAGCTTCCCTTCCCTTCCCTTCCCTTCAAGGACATGCCGGTTAATCTACTGCTCCCATTAAAAAAAAAAACTAAATTCACACAAAACCCAATAGTTTATCATTGTATTCTTATCAATATGTTTATTCATTCCTAGGTTGTTTCTCTGAAACAAAAGGGGAGTTTGATGAGCTTGGTGGATCCAAGGCTGGGTTCTAATTTCAATAAAAATGAGGCACTGAGAATGATACAAATCGCTCTATTATGCATTAATAAATCCCCAGCTCTTAGGCCTACCATGTCTGAAGTAGTGAACATGCTTGAGGGACGTATCGAACCACAAGTAAATCTGATTACATCTGAAGATGAGTTCAGGTTGCAGGATCCCAAACTAAAGCTACCAGAGATTCTGTCCTTTGACCGTGATGAAACGGAGGCTTTTATTCATACATCATCGTCTTCTATCTCGCATGATCTCTATCCCAATAGTGAAATTTTACCATAATATATATTATGCCTGACAAAATGGTTGGGTTGGGTAACAGATCGGATGGGTGCGGGTTAGGATGGATGCAAGTCAAGACGGTTTTAAGCAAAATCCGTTTGGGTTTAACTAAACAAATTAAATAGTTTATGAATAATTTTTAATGATCTTCTCATTAAATATATTATTGATCATTCTTACCCATTAAAATCCATTATGTTCACATGGTTTTAAGTTACCCATCTTGACTCGTTTTGTGTAAGGTGTTACTCATCTCAACCTATACTATGTCATAATGTTACCTATTTCAACTCAAAATGCAATAATTGTTTACCCAATTCTATATGGTTTATCTTGCTATGGGTTAAGATTGACAGGTGTAATATATACGGTCTCACACATGGGTAAGGGCTCCTACTGTTTTTGTCTTCTTTGTAATGGATCATTTAATAAACTATAAACTATTGGTGTTCTTAATACTATTTTGTAAGTATGCATAGTCCTTCTGTTGTATTTGATTGTTTGCAAACTATACTTATATTTGATTACTACGCA
The DNA here is from genome assembly GCA_009363875.1 of Mikania micrantha. Classification (NCBI taxonomy): domain Eukaryota; kingdom Viridiplantae; phylum Streptophyta; class Magnoliopsida; order Asterales; family Asteraceae; genus Mikania; species Mikania micrantha. The sequence goes on along the minus strand of CM018689.1, from coordinate 46,524,593 downwards.
ATTTAGTCACACAAGTAAAGTTAGTTAGGGTGGTTATGACTTATGACGCCGAACTAAAGAGGGCTCTCTCTTCAATGGTGTCGGTTTAGCACATGCACATATATATGCGGATAGGCCCCGTCAGCAATGATCGCATATAATATATATGTGTGTGTCAGCTCTTTTGAGACGTAAGCAAAATTTCACTAATTTTAACGTTATTTTACTTAATTTTTGTGAAAATAAAGTTAAAAGCGTTGGGTTGTCCTTATGATGCATGGTTAATCAGACATCATGAGCCGACTTTTTAGGGGGGCCAAAATTTTTAATTTTTTGATATATTGTATATAAAAAATTATATAAAAAGTATACAACATCAATGTTTAAGAGGGCTCGTTTTTTTTCTAGCCCATGCCTTGAAATTTTTCTTTATTCTCAGGGTTGACTTTGACCCTTTAGTGGAATATACCGAGTACGATCATGATCATGATCATGATCATGATGACAACATCTATACATATACATAGAGGAGAGATTACAATAAAACTTTTATTTTGAAGAAATCTTAAAAAATCCGTATCAACCAATCAGAAGATTTCGTTAAAATTTTATTATTTTTATTCTAAATGGTGTTTTACTAAAAAGACACATTATTTATTTATGAAGTTGTTTATTTTATTTTTCAACTTATTCTATTTTTTTCTCCATAAAATCATGTATTTCTTATATCAAATTGTTGAACCGTCAAGCGTTCTGATTGTATCGTGATGGTTTTCAATTGTATTAATTTTTGATTTGAAGGTTCAACCTTCAAGTTTCAATATTAAATCTCGTTTGTGTTTCTATCCCGGTGGTTCTAATTTTCAATTTTATTTGTATTGGTTTTCGATTTGTTGAACCCTTAAGTTCCGATTGTGACTCTGGTTCAATTTATATCTAGTTTTTGATTATGTGTTCATATCTAGTTTATATCCGGTTTTATTTGTTGAATTTTGAAGTTACTAATACTTACATAAGTATATTTTGTATTTGTATCAATCATAAACTAAGCAGTAGTTATGGTAGTTTTGTTTTTTATTTGTTTTACACCATATATCATTACATAATAATAACAATAACAATAATAAATAATGGGGTGCTACAAACACCATGTGTAAAATTACTTGGTTTCAAAACTGTCATGTGTAAATACAAACTTTAAGTATTTTTTCGTTAAAAGAATGAAAAAGAAGTTATTATTCAATCATTAAAATAAAAGAAATCACATTTCTTATTTGAAATTGTATATTTTTAATTTTTTAATTGCAAATAAAAGGTAGGGTCATTCCTTTGGAAATAATATCTTTTTTTTTTTTTTTTTGAACGGCCTTTGGAAATAATATCTAATATGCACTAATTGCATTTGCAATTATTGGTTATAGACAATTAATATTGTGACGTGTTTGGCGCTACGTCACATGAATTCTTTAGTCAAAGTTGATCCATGGTATTAATTATAAAAACTTCTACATGAGTTGTGATCTATGCGAATGATATGATGTTAGAAGCAAGTTCGAGACTTTTGTTTATCATCATCATGCTCATCTTATGCATTCTTTTCCTTCAAGTAACTACTATTCAAGCACTAGTCGACCATCTTCCTCCGAATGAAGGCAAGTGTTGTTCTCCCTCGATCTTGGGTTATTAGATTTAAATACTCTCAACTTTAACCTCTTGGCCGGTAATATTCCCAACTAAAGATATATTTACGGCATTCCTAACTTTTAAAACATTTTCCATTGACACTCCAAAACAGAATTTTTTGATGACGTGGCATCTGTTTTGGAGTGCAATGAAAAATGTTTTGAAAGTTAGAAGTGACAGTAAACATTTTCTCAGTTGAAAGTATTGTCGGCCAAGATGTCAAAGTCGGGATTATTTAAATCCAATAACCCTTCGATCTTTAATATACATATGTATAAAATTAAAAGCCACATGCAACATGACCTTCAATTTATGTTTTCTGCTGGATCGAAATGTTTTGTTGTTATCTTGCAGTGAATGCTCTTAAAGAAATAGCTAAGCAACTGGGAAAAGAGGACTGGGATTTTAGCCTCAACCCATGTGATGGAAATCCCAATTGGAATACACCGACAAACCAAAACCTTCCTAGGCTTCAAAACGTTGTTAACTGTTCTTGCCTAGATGATGCTTGCCATGTTGTTAACATGTATGTACTATATAGTATCATTATTTAATATTTGGCTTTATGCACACATACACATATAGGGGAAATCAAATAAAAAGATAGTTTTGCCTAAGAATAATAATAATCAATAAAAGTTTGACATGTGTAATGATAATTTAGGTATAATATCTTATTTTTTGTACTAGATTTTTATTTTTTTGTACTAGATTCTTTTTTCGTTATGCATTTTTGTTTTTATACAGTATTTTTAGTTTTTTTTACTGAATTTTTTTGTACTAGATTATTTATTTTTTGTACCGAATTCTTTTTAGTTTTTGTACTGTATTTTGTTTTTTGTTTTTATATTTTTAACATGTCATATGTCAAACTCTTATTGGTTTTTACTCTTTTTATGCAAAAATCTTTTTTAAGTGGATCCAGCCCCTATACACACACACACACATAGGAGAGATTCTCCTAAAAAGTATATTTTAACTAAAAAGGCTAAAAATTATTTTTAAAAACACGAAAACCGACCCAAACAAACTTTGTACGAACTCCTTTTTTTGTCATTGGAACCGACTTGTCGGACCCTAAACCCCGAACGTTAAACCTCAAACCATGAACCATACTACTAAAACCTAAACTTTAAATCAAACATTAAAGCATAAAGATAAAAGTTAAAAGTTAAAATCAAACCCTAAACTTTATAACTAAACGTTAAAGCTAAAAGTTAAAAGCAAATAGAGTTTGATCATACGGTTTCAAGATCGTCAGAATGAGTTCAAATAGAGTTTATTTGAGCCAATTTCAGGAGTTTTATAAATACTTTTTAGCATTTTTAAGCAAAATACATTTTTTATTTGATCCTACCCACACACGCACATATACACACACACACAAATATATATAGGGAGATGTTCAATTGAGAACTATTGTTACTTGAGAACTAAAAGAACCAATTTTAGCCACAAGTTTAAAATGGTAAAAAAGTAATTTCTCCTATTTTAAAGGAAAATTAATTTTAAATCCTGAAAAAATTTCTTGATTAAAGTAAACTTTTTTAATAAAAACCAATTAAAGATATATATATTGGTGTGAATCATGTGTTTTTTTAGAATTTAAGTGACGGTCATGAATGAGTTAAAAGGTTAGCTTTTTAACGTTAGGTTTTCATATAATACAAGTCATTTATATATATATATATATATATATATATATATATATATATATATATATATATATATACTAGTATATTACCCCGTGTGTTACACGGATTGGATATAAAAATATAGTTAGTAATAGAAATTAAAATTTTTGAAACGATATTTTGGTATAAAATGATTAAATTATGTATTAACAATTACTTTAAGTAATAAAACAGTAACTTAAAATTGTAATAACAATAGTACTAACATCTAACCTTATTATCTTCATATACTAATAATTAATTCCAAATAATGCCACATGGCATTCTCTTATTTTTTTCAAAAATAAATGTTTATTTTTAAAATTTAAATAAAACTCACAATTAATGTTATTAATTAGATACATTGTTTACATAAATATAGTAAACTAATACTAATAATTAATAATATGATAATAAATATAATCTATGTTTAATGTTATACACACACATATTAAGAATAATTTTTATCTTTTAAAAATTTGTTAATATTAAAAACGTTTAACTAATATAATTATTTTAATTATGTAAATTTATAAAGACATCAGCAAAAAATTAAATAATTTTTATTTACAAACCCGTGTAATACACGTGTTTATAACCTAGTTTGTAATAATTGTCATATTTGAACTAATTACTTTAAAATTTAATTTAATTTTCCTTCCAAAACTAACTATTTAAAGTTAATAAGATAAGTTAATATTTCAAATTAAAGAACCTAATTTGAAATTATCACTAAACATACAAGACAAAAAAAAATGTAACTTTTATTATCACTTTTAAAACTTTCGATTTATATTTCATTTTATTGAAAAACATTTGTATTTAAAGAAAACTTGCTTTTTAATAAAACTTTTATTTCTAAAAATAACGATTTGATATGTCTATTTTTTTCAATTTTGATTGTTATATAAAATATAATATATAAACCTTTTTGAAGTATGTTTTTTTGATAAAATGATTTTATTTTCACTTTATCAAAAAACTATTTTCTAATTTATAAAGACAAATAACATCATTAGTTATTATTAGTACAATCATTTAATATGAAAGATAATATAATTATTTAATAAGAGAGATAATTAGGTGATAGTATAAAAAATTGACAAGTGTCAACATACTCTTAAAATGTGACATGTGGCAAATTAAGATTTTTGTTTATTATAATAGTAAGATATATATATATATATTTGTATGGGGATTGTATCTAATGTTAACTTAATCATGGATACTTAACTCTTTAATCCTATTCTGACTATATATTTGAAATATTGCAAATAAATGTCTAATTCACATTAAACTTAAATAAAAAATGACTTTTGAATAAAAAAATCAATTTTAATGAACTTTAATATAAGAGTTGCATACTATAATAATCAACTCTTATTATGTTAACTCATATAACTCTCGCGATATTAACTTTGATGTAAACTACATATTATTTTTCAAGATTTAGAATAAGTGCTTAGAAATGAGTTTAAGGGTTAATTCTCTAACATTAGGTTATTATAAGATACAAACCCTACATAAATACACACATACATACGCAAATACACACATACATAAGCATATACATATACATATGCATATTCATATATATTTATCTTATATGATAAATAAAAGCTTTTTGTTTCTTATGTGTCATGAAATTAAACGTGTTTTACTTTATTTTCTCGCGATAAACTTGAAGCATTAATTTATTTATTACCATTCCTTTATTAATAATCTAATAATTAGTAAATTTTACCAGCTATTATATTAATTTATTTTCTTAGATTTGTTAAATTATATATATCTATAATATATAATAAAGAATAACACTATGCTACATAGCGTAATTCTAGCATATCCATATGTCATTTGCCATGTAGCGTTTTTCTAGACAATCCATATGGCATATTTAAGAAGCTCATTAATTAATTTCATTTAATACAATTAATTTAAACTTTCAAATTTAAAAGAAAAATAATATTCACTTTCTTTAAATATTAATGATAATATAATCATTTTAAACTTTTCATTTTCAACCAATAATTTCAAAAATTCAAAATTTTAAATCTCATTTGTATTGTTTAAAGAAGTATACAAATATTTATAAAATATAATTTTAATTATTTTTAAATTTTAAAAATTATCCATTATTTATGTATTTATTTTTTATTATTGATTGCTTTGTAATACTTGTTTTTATACAACTCTGTGTAACACACAGGTCAATAAGCCAGTATATATATATAAAAGAAATAATCAAATTGTGACTTTCCTACACTTTTAATGTAAACTAAGAATTATATATATTGCACTATCAATGTAAATGTAACAATTATTGAATTTATTATTTAGTTATGTATTATGAATTATAAATATGAATAATAATTAATATATTATTAATCAGATAAATTTAATATGAGTCTAATTATGAAGTTTCTAAATAAATTTATTTTCTTGTCAAAAGCTTCTATTTAAGTCCTTAAACGTCATTAAGTTCACAATATGTTTGTTAATATATTCAAAAAAACAAAATAAAATAATGATAGTAATTATTTTTTTATTAGTGATTACTAAAAATTTTAAAGTATTTAACGTAATTGAATGATTTAAATGTTAAAATAGAATATGCAAAATAGTAAAAAAATAATTGATATTAAAAATCCAAGTTTTAGTAATAATATTTCGACTTGTAACTTTTTTCAAGTTTGCGTAATTATTTTTAACGTTTATAACTTTTTCGTATGGCTATTCTTTTTAACTTAAATCATAAAATAATGTATTTTTTTGTATTTTTAATATGAGTATAGTATTGGTATATAATAAAAAAAAATTTCTATTAGATTTTTTGGTACATGTATCCTTACACTTAATATCAAAAACTTTATGTTTCACTTCTATACATTTATGTTACAAACTTAAAACTTTATGGAACATCACTTTCACCCCTTTGGGTTTTAGAGTATAAAGTTTGTCTCTATCCCTTGACACTTAATGTCAAAACTTTCAAATTTTAGGTTTCACTCCTAATAATAATTATAATGATTCGGTTAGGTATGGTTATGGTCATCTTTATAACAAAAACTGCTACTTCGGTTAATTTTAAATCCATATCTATAATCATAACCAATTGATCAGTTAATTATTAATCGATGGTTAATTGGTTATGATTCGGTTTCGGTTAAAAATATTGTTAATAATAAAATTGTTGAAAAGCTAACAAAAACTTGTATATAATAAATAAATAATGTAATAGTAATAGTAATAGTAATAGTAATAGTAATAATAATCAATCTGATGTCCAACTTTTCCTTTTGAACAGATCATTGATGGGGCAGGATCTTGGTGGTGTTCTCCCATCATCCCTGGCAAAGTTACCTTCGATTAAGATGATGTAAGGAAACATGGATTCATGTAGGACCTAATTAGTGGGCATAATCATGGATTAATATAATGTTCACTTTGGTTGCTTAATTGTTGCATGCAGTAATCTGGCTTTTAATTACTTAAATGGCACCATACCTAATGACTGGGCATCAACTAAGCTGGAATTCATGTAAGCTACCATTTTTGCATTTCTGTATGTTCAGAATACCAATCTCAGAATATTCCTAATGATTAATATTAATTGTAATCTAGAGCTCTCACTGGTAATCGCTTGTCAGGACGCATTCCTGCATTTTTAAGCAATATAACTACGCTTGAAAGCCTGTACTCTCTCTCTCTCTCTCTCTCTCTCTCTCTATATATATATATATATATATATATATATAGGGGCCGGTTATTATACAAAGCAAATTAACGTGAGAAGCTACGGAAGCCTCCAGAACGCGCCACGTGTAATCTGGGTAAAGGGTATAATGGTCCGTGTAAAATCACGGACCACGTTATATATATTCACGGACCATCGTTTAACAAGCATAATCACGGACCAGTGCGTTATATCAAAATCACGGACCGTCATTTAATACATATAATCAGGACAAAATGGATAATTACGGACCAACAATTACGTACCAAAGCATAAAAATCACGGACCACGTAATTTTTTTTTAAAAAAACTATAACAATATTATACTCAAATTAAAGATAATAAAATTCTCGATTTTATGGTGCAATTTTTTTAAAAAAATAATTAAACGTTTAAAAGTTATTTGATTTACAAGAAGATGGTGGAACTTGATTTACCCACAAAAAAAGTCAACAAATGCTGGCAATTCCTTTTTTGCCCCTTTTATCTTTAATTTTCGGAAGTTTTAAACAAAAAGTGGGGACCACTAGATATTAACCATTGATTTATTTGATCAAAGGTCCACAATCCTTCCTATCCTTCTCACGTTAAATATCCTTTGTATTGGATCCGTCTCCTATATATATATATATATATATATATATATACTACTATAGGGTATGGTTAAAATGAAAACCACATCTCAATGAGAAAACCGCGAAAACCATGCAAAAATCACGTAAAAACAACGTTTTTTTTTAATTTTTTTTACAGGTTTGTTACACTATTGAACACATTTTTATAAAAAAAAAATCAAAAAAGCGCCGACCAAATATTTTTAAAAAAAATATTTTATAAACCCACGTAAAACCTACGTAACAAAACGTAATTTAATTTTTTTTTACGTTTTGTTACGTAGGTTTTACGTGGGTTTATAAAATATTTTTTTAAAAATATTTGGTCGGCGCTTTTTTGATTTTTTTTATAAAAATGTGTCCAATAGTGTAACAAACCTGTAAAAAAATTCAAAAAAAAAACGTTTTTTTACATGATTTTTGCATGGTTTTCGCGGTTTTCTCATTGAGATGTGTTTTTCATTTTATCTTTTCCCTACTACTATATAATACATATTAGAAGAACAAAAGAGTAATTTACTTAACTCTATTAAAATTAAGAGTTTTACAACTCTTATAGCATATGGTACAACTATTAAAATCTAATCTAAAAGTTTTTTTCTACTTTCATTTTGTCCCACATTGGTAGCTTATAATAATTTATGTGAGATAAAGTGAATATAAAAGAAAACCCATCAAAACAAATTAATCACATCTTGACATTTTTGACACATTTAGCCTTTTATGTTAGAAGTTAAATTCGTTTTTAATTAACTACTAAGTTAAAAAAAATTGTTTTTATTGTGGTTATGACTTAAAAACGAACCATGCAAACCTTTAAAATCACCAACTTAAGTGTTATATTTCCCGCCGCATCGCGCGGGCATTTGACTAGTATGTATGTATATATATATATATATATATATATATATATATATATAGGAGACGGATCCAATACAAAGGAGATTTAACGTACAAAGCGTAGGAAGCCACATAAAGAATGACACGTGTACAATTAGTAATATTAGACGGAGGGTCATTTTCGGTAAAATATGAGTTGGTTATTTAAGGATATGATTAAAAAAATTAATATAGGACCGAATTATACGGTTTCAGTTTATTTGTTTAATTTTATTATATTAATTATATTAATTGATATTAGTATATAGAATTGGTTTTCTTCGTATTTTGATAAATTAAGAGCATTTGAAGCCGTCGTTTATACATATATACAAAGTCGATGGCCGATGATAGAGATCGAGAAGGTATGTTTTGATTAACTATTTTTTATGAATATACATATGTATGCTTTGTTTTTACAAGCATGTTTTTGTTTACAAAGCGTTGGTTATTGATATATTGTGGATAGATTTACGCAGATTTTGTATTAGAGTTAAATTTGTTGATTAAAGGCATTTTAAAAGCATTAAAAGTTTGTATTATGAATTTTTGGTTGAATGGTGAAATATCAAAACAATGACAAGTTATGATTTGTTTAAAAAAAAAAGAATTAAACATAGAACGTGATAATGAAGTTAGCAGTACGTATTAAATAGTACGCTAATAACATCTTCTGTTGTAAAAAGATAGTACGTAATTATCAGTACGTTAATATAAGTACGTAATTATTAGTACGTTAATATAAGTACGTAATTATCAATGAGTAATTATAAGAGAGATAGAATCAGTACGTAATAATTGTATTTAGCAAGTAATAAAATGTAAAATCGATGCAGTACGTAATTATTAGTACGTTAATATAAGTACGTATTGTTAGTACGTAATTATTAGTACGTTAATATAAGTACGTATTGTTAGTACGTAATTATCAATGAGTATTAGAATCAGTACGTATTGATGCAGGTTGTATTATTGACGAAATTACTATTGGATTGCAACGTATTTCACCCAAATCAGGAAAGAAGTTTTACACACCTGATGTCCCGATATCATGCAAACCTTTGGAAGGAATGATTTTCAATTCAATTGAGCATGCATTTGAGTTTTATAAAAAATATGCTACAACAAGTGGTTTTGTTGCTCGCAGAGGATCTCAGTATTGTTTGGGTAAAGTTATAAAACTTAAATATTTGGTATGTTCAAAGGAGGGACATAAACCTACAAAAAGTTGTAATTATAGTGATAATAATATGGATAATGGAAAGAAAATTAAAACGAGGAATAGGCCAACACAAAGGACGGGATGCTTAGCTCATGTTGTTTTGAAATCTGATGATGGAGTTATTTTTAAAGTAAACAAATTTGTTGAGGAGCATAACCATGGATTTGTGGCACAAGAAGATATCCACATGTTGCCATCATGTAGAAAATTAAATTACGAACAAATGCAGATGATGTGTTCGTTGTCTAAACACAATATTGGACCTGTTAGAGCGTTTAATATAATGCGTACCAAGTATGGTGGTTTTGATCAAGTGGGAATTACATCTGTTGATTGTAAGAATTTTAAAAAACAATTGAATTTGTTTGTTGGTGAATATGATGCGGATATGGTTGTTAGTATGCTGCTTAAGAAGAAGGAGTTTGTTCCAGATTTTTCATTTGAGTATACGAAGGATAATAAAGACCAACTTACTGGCTTGTTTTGGGCAGACGGGCATGCGAAAAAGAATTATATCGTATTCGGTGATGTTGTTTCATTTGATGCAACATTCAGGACCAACAAGTAAGAATTTTAAGTTATATTTAATATGTCATTTAATGTTACAATATTAGTTGTTAATGTTTTTTAATTTTTTTGTATATACACATATTTTTTTTCCATAGATACAAAATGGTATTCGTTCCATTTACTGGTATTGACAATCATCATTGCAACATTAGCTTTGGAGCCGCACTTTTAGGTTCTGAAAGTATAACATCTTACAAATGGTTACTAGAATGTTTTACAAATGCATTTGGTATGGCGCCAAAGGTTGTAGTGACGGATCAAGATGCTGCTATAAAGCAAGCAGTAGAATCTGTTTGGCCTTCTAGTAGGCATAGGTTATGCATGTGGCACATTATGACAAAGGTGTCTGACAAGGTATTTGTATTATTTTCGTATTATTATTTTTTTTTGTTTTAGCCCATAAGTAGGGATTATTATGGTACGTAATTATAGTATATGGTGCGTATTTTATAAATTAATTATTTTTTATAGATGATTTTACATATTTATTTATTATATATTACAGGTTGGGACAGCATTATGTAACAATGATGAATTCAAGTCACGTTTATGTAACATAGTATGGACTGATTCGGTGTCACCTGAAGACTTTGATAGAGAATGGTTATCAATTATGGATGATTATGAGTTGAGCAATGTTGATTGGTTTGGATACATGTTTGAGATTAGGGATATGTGGATTCCTGCTTTTTATAGGGATGAGCCAATGTCAGGCCTTATGCGAACAACATCAAGATCCGAGAGCGAAAATCATTATTTTGGACAAGTTTCTAATTGCCAGTTAACCTTACTTGAATTTTTCACACATTTTGACACTGCTATGGAGGCTCAGAGGCATATGCATAGGAAAAATGACCATGTATCAAGGAACACAAATGCTGATTTGTGGACAGATTATACTCTTGAAGAGCAGGCCCATAAAATATACACAAGAAGTATATTTTTTGACGTGCAAGAAGAAATATATGATTCTATTCATAATTGTTTGTCTGTGTGTACATCCCAATCAGGTGATTTTACAAAATTTCTAATAAAAGATTTAAAAGCATATGGAAATGGGTATTTGGAGGTATGTTTTATTTTTCTATTTAATTATTTTATTGAATGTAGTACGTGATTTTATATAGTATGGTGCGTAATATCATTAAAGTTGTAATATATGTATTTTTTTTCATATCACAGGTGTTATATGGTCAGGATGAGGATGAGATAACAGTGAGGTGTAGTTGCAAACGGTTTGAGTGTTATGGGTTATTATGCAGACATTGTTTTTATGTTTTAAGGTTATGTGGTGTAAAGGTTTTCCCAGAAAAATATATCACACGCAGATGGACAAAAGATGTGGTACCAAACATGTCAAATAATTGCATAATTAACCCACATATTTTAAGCGGAATAAACCCAGAGGTGGACAATATGGTGCGTGATATAATGACATCCAGTGAGTATATTGTAAACAAATTGGTAACGGACATGAGGAAGTTGTCTATTTTCAGAGACACTTTAAAGAACTTAATGGAACAAACAGATGTTGATACAAGAGATAGGCCATTAGTAAAACAGAAGGACATTGTGTCTTCTTTTGTTCCAAACAATGAAGAATTAACGTCTGATGTTCGTGTGCCATCTGGTATAAGAAACAAAGGTTCAGGATCACACAAAAGGTTCAAGTCAAAGCGTGAACAAGCAATAAGCAGGATGGGAAAAAGATCGAGAGGTTGCCATGCTTGTGGACAAGCTGGACATGACAGGCGCACATGTCCTGCATTAAGAGGCCCCCAGAAGACTTGATAGTTACATGAGATAAGATATACGACATGATTTTTTGTTGTTTTTGAAATGGTACGTGATTTTAAGATGCATGAATACTGGTACATGATTATTGGTACGTTTATGTTTTTGTTCATTATTTATTGGTACGTGATTATTGGTACGTGATTATGATTTTTAGTATAGGGACGTGATTAACAGAAAGTTATTATATATGTTACTTGTACGTGATATATATTGAACGGTACGTTAATTAAAAAAAAAGCAAACATAGATAAAACATAGATTAAACATTACTTAATTAACATTACAAAAGATTAAAATGCAATAATTTAAAAAGCAACACATAGATAAAAAATTACAAACATTAAAATTACATATAAGCATCTAGGAAATCAACCTTTAGCTTCATTGAACAACGTAACTTCTGTATGATGTCAGCAATTAAATGAAGTTGTTGAACATCGGTTGCATCTTCATCGATCATGAACAGAATGACAAGATCACGTATAGCAGTGGGTGGGAGTTGAAGCAATTTTTTACTGAGTTTGTCTCTTTTCTTGATACTTTCATCAAGACTTTCAAAGCTTTGCTTCAAGACGTCCATGTACAGGACATCTTTATTGTATTGTTTTAGTATTTCTGATGTAAGCCTAGATTTCTTGTCATTTCCGGGTGTTGATGAGGAAGAAGACATTTTTTTTTTTGAAAAAATAGGAGTAGGGTGTTTGATTGCTATAGAGATCGTCAATATTTATACAGTAGACATTTATTACTAGTTATTAATTACTGACGATTTCCCACCTTCTCAACCACCCAATTTAATTTGGATAATTAATCAGTTTTAAAAAGGGAGTAAATGTTATTCAACAACCAGTATTGGAATACGGAACGGTTAGTAAGTTATGACACCAACTTTTTATAACTTGTATATATGTAACAAAAGCATGCATGAATATTCACATTCAACAAAACAACATACAGAAAAATAAAAATGGCATCTTCGTCTTCAAGTTACAAGTTTGCAAAGGACGAGAACGTAATGAAGATTCTGGAGAAAAACACTGTGAAAGAAAAGAAAACTGAGAGGGGAATGCGTAATTCATTTGATATGTTGGATGGGTTAGTAATTTCTGATATTCGGTCAAACATTGCAACCCTTGGTGAGTTTGTGGATGATCAGTTGAATGAAGGTGATGTTTTGGCACAAGACTATCTGATCAACCAAATAATGATGAACGAAGAAATCCATGGTGTTGTCAAGAAGCTGGTTGACGGCACCATTGACAAGACCAAGAAGAGGAAGGAGGGGGTGGAACAGATTAAGAAGTTTTAGGTTGTGGTGGTGGTGGTGGTGGTGGTGTTTTTGGTTGTGGTGTTTTTTGTTTTTTTTGTTTGGGTGATTGTGGGTTTTGGAAGATGTTTTGTTGATGTTATGATGTTAAATATAAGTACGTATATATAAAAATTTTGATTTTGATGTGGTTTAATCTGGTATTTTCTTTTTTATTGTTTGGTTATATTAACATGCATGTAAAAGATTTATATATATAAGGATAAGATGATAGCAATAATATAAAAAATTATGAATATAAATAACAAAATAACTAAATTCATAGGATTGTATAAGTAATTAGTACGTGAATACATTTCATAAGTGTTTTCTTTGCCTACTCTTGATCATATTTTTAATGGTTTTTGGCCATTTCTTCTTCTTTTCATCCATTTCATCATGCTTTCTGGATAGTGCAAGAATATCTTCTCTCAAGAAGTTGACATTTGACATAAGGATTTTACAAAGATATTTGAATCTTAGTTGGTTTAGTTGTTTATTCTGTCCTTCAGATTCATTCAATAATCCAGAATTCCATTTCTTGGGCCCTCCACCCATGTAAGTCTCCATATGTCTCATACAAAATACACCACAATCTACTCCATTTTGTGTTGTTTTCCATGGAAGGTCTATAGATTGTGGAGTCTGGTTACTGATTTTGAGTGCGCTTGGATGATCCTTTGATAACAGATAGTTTGTCAAAACATCTTTCTGCATAAACAAGTAAACAATAACATATTCATAAGGTTAAGTACGTAATACAATTGAACATAGTACGTAATAATTTAATGGGTACGTAATTTAACATCAAGTAATTTGTTGGGTGATTTATACTTAGTACGTAATTCATAAATTACGTACTTAATGCATTTTCAATGATAACGTAATTGTTTAAACTAACCATTATGTAAATGAGTAATTTTTAGAATGGTAGTACGTAATTTCTAGTTACTTTGTATGGTACGTAATTAACAGTACGTAATTTGGTAATATGGATGATAAATGATATAATGCATAACTAAAACGTATTTGTTATTACTAACCATTATGTAAGGAATGTGAGAGTATCTATCCCCTGATTGATTGGTAGTATCCATGTTATCAATGATAACCACTGATGGATTTTTCAAATCAAACACTATTAAAAAAACATGTTCGCTTTTTATAATGGGGATGAAAATCAAATCAACTTTGTTGATGTTATTGATGCTGCAATTTGTCAACAGCACATCAATACTTGTTTGAAAAACTTCCATCCTTGATCTATCAGGGATTCCTTTCTCAAGCATAGGCAAGGGCTGAAATTTTTGAAGTTAATGTTAGGATAAAATAAAAAAGAAAAAACAGATAATAAAAAGCGTAATTTTAAAAAATAAGATAGGATAGCAGCTTTAGTTTCACTTACTATTATGTTTGGAGTTAAAAACAACCTCAATGGAGATCCAGGTCCACGATGTTTTTCATCAGCATTAAGTATATGCATCCATGATTCCAAAACACCAATATGTACATAAATGTCAGGGAATAGGCTCTCAAATATAACTTTGTAGAATTCGGTTTCACTTTGTGTCATGAACACAAGTGTGCTGTGTTGAAACAAAAAAACGTATAAATAAACAATAAGGGGATTTTTTATAAATTTAACTAATAAGATAAAACATATAATCACTTACTGTGGATCATTTCTGGGGTCAAACATGTATCTTGATAATACAGTTTCTTCTTTTGTTAGTTTGCTACCCAAAACAACTGAACGTTCAACAAAGGGTGATCTTAAGGATTCAGTAACAAATTTTTCCCTTGGGTGTCGTTTGTATGTGTGTTTGATAGGTAAGGCTGGAGTTTGGTTGGTATCATCTTTCTCAAGAGGATCACTTTGTTGATATTTATTTTCAATGCTTACAGGTTGCAAAAATGGGATGGTTGTGATCACGGTGTCTATATTTGAAGCCAAATCAACATTGGGGTCTATCTTTACAGCCAAATCAACATTTTCAGATACAGGGTGGACTGTTTTAGAGATAGATCTTGATATTTCAACCTGTTCACATGCTTGGACCATCTCTTGCACAAACGTTGGAGTAACATCATCAAGATGGTATTCTTGTGGAATATGATCCGATGCTAGATTTCCAACTGATGCAAGTGTTGAGATAGCTTTAATTGCATCATCCCATTTTTTCTTCATATTTGTCATCTCCTCATTATTTGCAAATTCAGATGTTTTATCTGTGAAAAAAGAATTGATTTCTTTGCCCAAACTTTCAAAAGCTGAGATCTTTTGGTTGATTATTTTTATATTTTCCTGGAAATCATTAATACAACACGTAATTAACATTATACAGAACGTAATTATATGAAAATAATATGTATAAATATGAGTAGGACGTAATTACTATTTTATTTATTTTTTCATAAAATATGTTATGATTGGGACGTAATTAACTTTGTTTAGAAAGTAATTTTAACATTTTTGTTAGGTTTTACTTATAGAATATGATGTTGTAATTGGAACATTTGGTGAAGGTTGTTGAACATTATCCCCATCCTGGGCTATACCAACAGAAATTGATAAGGGGGAGTTACAAACAACCATATCAACATGTTCATCAACAGCATAATCATTTGGATGACCATCAGCTTCATCAGCATCACCTTCTTTACCATCAGATTCATCACCATCAGCTCCTTTAGCATCACCTTCATCACCATCAGCTTCATCAACATCATCTTCATCACCATCACCTTCATTAGCATCACCTTCATCACCATCAGCTTCATCAACATCATCTTCATCACCATCACCTTCATTAGCATCACCTTCATCACCAGCAGCTTCATCAGCATCACCTTCATTAGCATCACCTTCATCACCATCAGCTTCATCACCATCAGTTTCATCACTATCACCTTCATCACCATCACCTTCATCATAGTCCGTGAATGGACCATTTTCATAGAGATGAGTGTCAAGCTCTATGAGAAGCTTATTAGTAATGTTTGTAATTGTTGGGATTGGTGGTGGTGTTTCAATATATCGTTTACGCTTTTGATGAACGTATAGAAGCTGTAAAAATGAGTTGTCAGTTTAAATTTCACATACAAGTATACAACAAATACTAATAATACAAAATATATGATTGATTTTTGTAAATTATCACGTACTGCAAGGAAAAGCAGAGGCCCATTGAAAGTTTCTTCATTATTCCACTCATGTTTTGTCCTCTTAAGACAAGTAATCAAATAATCACACCAGTTTATATTGGGAATGTCTGATTCACTTGTAATAGAATTCAAAAATCTTTGGTTTACTGTGGTGCTTTTAGTTGTCCAGCCTAGCACTGTGTTGTAGACAACTAGCCAATTAAGCTTGAACAGATAATCCCCGTTGTCTCCTGTCTTCATTTGGTCCAAAACATCTTTAACTGTTATTCTTGATTTCCCACCATATTGCTCCTTCCACGTTTTTAAAGTATCTGATGACCCAATCCGTGGTTTGTTTTTCTCATTAACTGTTATTTTCCCAAGAGGCACCCCCAAGATATCTTTAACAGTATCAGATGTTACCTTGATAATATGATTACCAGCATTCAACTCATTTCTTTCACAGTCATAATTTGAAACTAACCAGTGTGCAAGTCTTGTTGGTATTGTATCAACAGCAATTGACAAGAATGGTTTGAAACCCATCTGAATAATAGCTTTTTTTTGTTGTTTTGATAAGCCGGTGACACTGTGTTTTAGGTTAACAACACCTACCCTGCCTTTCAATTTTTTATCCATATAATCAACAAATGGTGGACGAACAAAGTCATCATCATCATCAGAACTCTCATTAACTGTTTGGTCAACTGGTTTGGATGTTTGTTTTAGACGTTTTGGTGGACGAACAAAGTCATCATCATCATCAGAACTCTCATAACTTTGGATAGATATTGGAGTCATGTTATCTAAGGAATGGTAAAACAACATATTTATCACGGACTAAATACTTACAGTTTTAATAAAATTACGTACCAACAAAATTACGGACCAAATAATTACAGACTAAATAAGAAACCACAAATACTCATTAACTAGTCATTTTTAACAACTAAATACAATAATTACGTACTACATACAATATTTTTACAGCCTATTAATAAAAAGCACACATAAGGGTTAACAATTACGGATTACAATAGGTTACAAATTACGGATTACAATTAGCATTCACAAATTACGGGTTACAAATACTCATTGATAATAATTGAATAACATTTAAATTTATAAAATTACAATTAATTAAATATGAATCAAAATTACGAACCATTAAAAGGATTACCCCAAAATCAAAAAATTACAGACCAGACAAATTACATGCAAACCTTTCTTCTTTCTCGCAGCGCGCCTATCGTTATTAGTCTTTGATCTTCGTTCGCTTAAGACTCTTGAAGCATCTGTGTTAGCAGCAATCAAAATGCTCCCTATTTCGACATCGAAGAACACAAAAATAGCGTGATTACATTATAAAAAACTACATTTTAAACAAATACTTATAAAAAACGAAAGATTGAAGTAAAAAACATGCTTACGCTTTGTACTGATGTTAGTCGTCTTCTCCATTGTTATTCGAAATCTAATATAGTTTCAATTACTAAGAAATTCAAAATTGAAGAGGAGCGTTAATTATGGGATGATTTTTGATAATTTCCCTTGTTTTTAGGATTAGGTTATTTGTTTGAAAAAAGGAATTTACGTTTTTGTCCTTTTTTAACAATCCGGACTCTTTGAAATAAATAAAGAATACACTTAATTACAATAATGCCACCGCGTTAATCCTGTCCATTAAAAAAAACGGATCGACGATCTAGATTGCTTCCTACTCTTAGTACGCTCCATACCCTTTGTATTATAACCGCCCCCTATATATATATATATATATATATATATATATATATATATATATATATATGCAACAATTAATTACACTCTTATTGCTGGTTTGATTGATTTAGGAGTCTGGACGACAACATGTTCTCCGGAAAAGTTCCTGCTGAACTTGGAAAACTAAAAAAATTGCAACGTCTGTAAGGCCTTCTTTTTACTATATGTTTGTTGCTACTAATGTTTGTTAATATTTTTGTGTTATTTAATTGGCTTGTTAACTAAAATTATTATAATGAAATTCAAACAAGTCTAAAGACTCAGAGTACACGTTTGTTTGATTTCATTATAATTTTAGGAGTAAATTTCACACTTGATCATTTATTTATACATTAAATGGTCCTTTACGTTTAGAAATTTCAAGATCTGTCTTGTAAGTTTTCAAATGTTATAAATTCGGTCATTTATTAGTTAACTTAATTTGCTAAGAATTAACAGAATAGTGGGTATAAATGTCAAAAAAATTCGACAAGTAATTGAGAAAATTTCACTTTTACTCCTTTATGTTTACATAAATTTCAGAGATGGCCATCTATCTTCAAAAACTTTGGTCCTATCTTGTTAATACTTAACAAAGTTAACAGAAAAATGACGAATTAGTAATATTTGGAAACCTAAATGACTGCTTTTAAATTTCTAAACATAAATGATCATCTCTGAAATTTTGTGTAAACTTTAATGACCAAAAGTGAAATTTACCCTAATTTTAGATATTTAAGAATCCCATTAGTATTTAAGCTATGTGTAACCATCACCTCCTCTTTACTCCACGTAGGCATCACATAAAAAAATATTCTCATCACCTCTTTTCACATACACATATGTAACCATCACCTCCTACTCATTCCATCACCGCTCTTCACTTTTCCTTTCTCTTCTCCTTTCACGTTGTGACCAGGCTCACGCTGGTGCCGTCGCGCCGTATTCACACTGGAGTTGTAGTGGTGGGAAGGGCGCGACCAAGGTTTAAAGGTCGTCACTTGGTGGGGGACACGCCCCACTACTGTTAGGTGGGAAGACTGTAAGGGTTCCAAAGAAAGAACGCCCCTATAATGGGATATTGGGATTTGGGAAGCACTCTGAAGTGGGGTTCCGGAGACGGCAGCATGATGGTTTCATTTTTTTTTGAACGACATTTGATCTCAACGTGTGAACCACTGATTTCCAGGCCACGTCACCAAGGTATAGTTACCATGACCTCCATTGAGACCCCACCACCACCCCAGGAGGAAACCGCACCGGAAAACCCCCTGACCTCCCAAGGACCCCTATTTCGCCTTGGGAGGGATTTGAACCCGTGACCTCCCATAGGGAAGCCAAAGGGGTAACCATTAGGCTAGAAGCCCTTGGTTGCATGATGGTTTCATGAGGCAGCATTGGCTGAGTCAAACTACTTAAAATTTTGTTAGAATATTAATCTTCTTTGTTATTAACGTACAAGATTAAAGCCCGTGTGTTACACGAGTTGAAACTGAAATGATATGTATTTTATAAGAATCTTTTTTTAAAGAAAACTTATTTTTACAAAACTTTCATTTTTCCTAAAACTACAAATTTAAAATAATTAATTTTTTAAAAACAACTATTGTATAGAAAAAATTCATGTTTTGTAAACTTTTTTAATTATGTTTTTTTAACACAAAAAGTTTTCTTTTTTAATTAATTAAAACTAATTTTAATATGTAAAAGGCATATAATATCATTATTCATTAGATTTATAGTTATTTTATAAATTAGAGAATATAATTATGACAATCATTTAATTTGAGATATAATGAATGAGAGTACAAAAAATGACATGTGACAAGAGTTGTCTAATAAATTGACATGTGTAAAAAAGATGTTTATTTAATTTTAATATGTAAAAGGTATATAATATCATTATTCATTAGATTTATAGTTATTTTATAAATTAGAGAATATAATTATGACAATCATTTAATTTGAGATATAATGAATGAGAGTACAAAAAATGACATGTGACAAGAGTTGTCTAATAAATTGACATGTGTAAAAAAGATGTTTATTTATTATAATACTAGGTTAAACCCCGTGTGTTACACGGGTTGAATAACAAAAATTGTTACAAACCAAACATCCTTCAAATGAAAATGATAGATCAAAGACTCTAATCAAATTCCTCCATGATCATAAATAAGAGAAGTAGAAACTTGAAAAATCTGATATAGAATCTTATGGCTATAAACTTGTGTAGTTGTGTGTATTCTTTATTTTACCAATTAACTATAAAGAACCAAATTCATCAACGTAAATAGTTAAAGAAAAAAAGACTACTTATGACATGAGCACTCAATTTTAAGGATAAAAATATCATATGGATCGGATCTTTTTCTTCTTCTTTGATGCTAAGTCATTTGGTTCAAAATCTATAAACATTTAATTAGTCCTACAAAAAATACACATTTTATATTATAAAGAATTATAAGAATCAAAAGATAGGAAAAATAAATGCTAAGAATGAAATATACACTTCTTAGTAAGCTCTTGTGTCTCATTACTTTCCCCCCAACACCATCTAAAGATAAGACATTACTACATGTAGCAAGATCTCACACTATTATCACAACAAATTAATTCAGATTGACCCAATATCTTAGAAAATATAAAAGCCAACATATATCATGTAAGGATAATTCATAATCATCCCTAGATTTAGTGAACTGATTATTCGATAAATTTGATTCATATACACATCATAATCATTTTGAATATGCAAATGCACATTATCATTCCCATTAAATTTAACATAGAATTAGAACAATAATAAAGATACATTTATTCTGGTAAAGTTTCTATGCAAGCTAGGAAATGGAATCTACCCGTATGGTTAATATGTTCATTTATTATGATCCATGAATTATTTACATTGATTACATTGATGATCCAAAAAATTCTTGCACTCCACAGTTGCCAATAAACTTGTGTTTAAAAAAATTTCCAAACCATAACAAATTCCACCTAAAGGAATTTTCAGAACCAGTATGTATTCATATAAAAAAAGAAGCAACTTTCAATTCATATAAAAAAAGAAGCAACTTTGAATAATATTAAATTCCTTTTCAATGGATAAATGAGAAACTTCTTTTTTCCTCATGTCCCAAACATATGTTAATATAATTTCACTTGAGAATTATGTGGATATGGGTATAATTTCAACTGAAATTTTAAATTAAGGGCTCTGATAGTTTTTAACTTTACTTTCAAATATAGAATGAAATTAAAGCAATGAAAGTGCAACAGACAAGCATATATGATCAGAAGCAAAAGCATTTAACCATATTAATTCAATTGAATCAAATGAAGTAAAACCTTAACTTCAAATTGAATCAAAAAAAGGAACATTTATTTTATCTAATAATGAGTGACATCACAACGACCCTTGACAATAGTTCAGATAATGAAACAGTCATAGTGGTGAAGAGGATGAGGTAGAGTCACTATTATCGATGAAAGACAGAAGATACAACAATGAATTAAAACGGTTGAGATTGAGCAAGTAAAGATAAATTCGTTTATGAGGAGATTAAGCTGGAAATCTAAATGGAATCAAAAACGGGCCGAAAAGATCAAAATTTGCTCTTCTTTTTTTAAATCATAATCAACTCTTCTTCTCAAAATTGGATGCTAATCAAATAGATCTTTCAAAAACCTCATACATCAATGACACCAGTTAGTTGTACCATGATTTTATAATAAGATATTAAGATTGATATAAAAATTCTTGTGCATTTTCGTATTCTAACCCCAATGAACAAAACAAATGAAGCAATCAATAAACTCAAAGAACAAAACAGTCATATTTTTGTTATTAATTGATCACATCAAAAGGAGTTCTTCTACAGTGGGTCATGGAGTTCCTAATTAACAGAAAGAATTAGGGTTTTAAAGGATAGAAGATTTTAATCTTGACTTTTAATATCTTCAATTGGCGATAAAGAAAAATCAAAATCGAACGGATTTTTAGAAGGTATTGATGAGATGAAACTTACTATTGACTAATAGTTTTGAACCAAAAATTTCAAGCAACAAAGATGCGAGTAGCTCTACAATTGCGATGAAGAGATCATAGTTTTTAAACGATGGAAGAGGAAGCCATCTGCAGACTTCATCTGCAAGTCTGGAGACAAAAATTAGGGTTATGAGCCAGTTTTGTTTTCGGGTTAAAATAGCGTGATGGGTATCCCATGACCCGCGTGAGCTTTAAGAGGGGAAAATGAGCGGGAATAAATCACAGAACCTGTCTAAATGAAGGACACGTGGCAAAATAAAACATTTATTTATTATAATACATAGATAGATTAAGGGCATGTTTGGAATTGCTTATTAAGTTTAGAAAGACTTTTTGTTAAAAGTGCTTATGAACTTATGACTTTTTGAAATGAAGTTTTTTAAAATATGTTTGGATTAGCTTTTGTGTATGAAAAGGTCAAAAAATGACTTTTTAGTCATAAAAAGTTAAAAAGCCAGAAAAAGTAGCTTATTAAAAATAACTTTTTAACACTGCTCAAAAAGTTAAAACTAAATGTGCTTTTTAAATTACCAAACAACTTTTTAACTTAATAACTTTTTCATTAAGTCAATAAGTTAAAAAGTTAATTTTGAATGGAATCCCAAACATGCACTAAGATTAAGATAAGATAAAATATCTCTTTTATTAAATAGTAAAGTGTCATTTTCATTCTGTGGTTTGGTCACTCTAACTATTTTAGCATAAAAGTTTAAATTTACTATTTTCAAACTTATGGTTTTTATTTTATTTTTATTTTCATTCATGTGGTTTTATTACTTTTGTCATTTTAATTTAAAAGTTTAAATTTCTCTAAACAAAAATGTTAATAAAATATAAATCATATTTAGTCCAAAAGTTTAAATTTCACTGAACTAAAATGATAATATATAGAAACCATAAATACAAATATAGTAAAATTTAAACTTTTGACCTGAAATGACAAAAGTGAATGAACCCATATGGACGAAAATAACCCTTTATTCCTTAGTAAATAATAAAACTAGCTATTTTGTATATTATTTATATATTTTTAGATTAAAAAATAGATATCTTAATATTAAAAAAACCTTTTTAAAAAAACACACTTTTTAAGAAAAATAATTTATCATAAAATTATTTTCAAAAACAACAAACTATTTTAAAAATAAGAAATATGTTAAAGCCATTACTTCTAAAAAGATATATATTTATTAAAAGCAAAATCTAAAAAACTACTTTAAAACCACAGTTTTTAAAGGAGATAATTATAAAAATATGATATTCAAAAATATGTTTTTTAAATGAACTATTAAAAATAAAATTTTAAAATACCAAAGTTTAAAACTTAGTATTGTTGTTTTATTACTTAAATTAGTTGATTATAAATATATTCAATAATATATAATCTAAAAAATTTCTTTTTTAATTTTGAAATATACGTTTATAGGGTTATTCATCGAATCGAATTTCGAATATTTTGAATCGAATGATTTCAAATTTTGAATTTTTTAAGGGCATGCGAATTTGATTCGAATTCGAAAATTCCAATTCGAATTCGATTAGAATTCGAATTGATTTGATTTGAATTTAAGTAAAAAATTGTTTATACTTGCTATCTTTATATATTCAAAATATCAAATTATTAAAACCTTAAACATCCAAATATCAAATAACCAACATCTAAGTTGTAATATTAGAGATATCATTTAAAGTAACAAAATAATAAAAATTCAATATATAATGTCAGTGATAACAGTAAAAAAACATAAAGTGACGAGTAATCAAAATAATAGGAATTAATAGACAAAATGATCAATTTTCCAAGTTTCATGATTTACGCTTTTGTTGTGAATGTTTAGGTCTAGCGTATTTAAAAGTGTTAAAATTATGATTATTTTATAATTAAATTGACATTTGTGTAATAATCTTTTAGTTTTATAAACTAAACCACCTAATTAAAAAAACGTATTTATTAAATATAGTAACTACTTATGTATATAAAATAAAAATATATAAATAATTTAAATTCGAATTTCGAATTGAATCGAATTAAAATATGAAATTCGAAATTCGATATTATACTATGAATCGAATTTTCACTTCTTGTTTTTCGAATTGAAATCGAATCAAATTTCGATTTTTTCGAGTCATATTCGAAAATTGAACACCCCTATATTTTTACTCTTTAATATTTCTCTTATTTAATTCATGTAATATACGTGATAGTATCCTATTGGTATATAATATAAATGGACGGGTTATTCACACACTCAAATTTTTTTATTTTAACACCTCACCGACTTTACACTACTCTTGTATGCCTATAAAAGGCGTATAACTCTCTCTGAAACCTAATAATTTGACAATGATTGGACATGTATATGCCGCGTATAGGTCATATAAACTTCGTATATTAGTCCAATAATTGACACTGACAAGTTTTGACAAACAATGATTGCGTCATATATATACGTATAAAGGGTGTGAAAGGTGTGTGATGAAGGTAAGAATAACATAACTCAATCTAAAACAGATGCATGTTCATAACAATGGTTGTGATCATAGGGTCCTGACTGCTAATAATCTCACTGGTGACTTGCCGATGGAGCTGAATAGCCTGACCAACTTGACAGAACTGTATGCAGACTTCACCATTTCAATTAAATAATATTACTGTTTGGTGATCACATTTATTGGATTCTTGATTTGTATCACTACTTTTCAACTTTGTGCAGCCGCCTGGACAGCAACTACTTCAGTGGCAAAATCCCAAACCTTGGAAGTTGCACACGACTTAAAATGCTGTAAGTCTTGGTTTCTTGTTGCAAACTTATCTATCATATTTATAACATACTACTCCGTGTTACAAACTCAATAATCCCGGATCACTTCACATAAGCATCACATGAACAACTATTCACATCACCCACACTTCACATATACATGTGTAACCATCACCTTCTTTTTCTCCTCTTACAATCCACTCACGTCCTACCACCACCCCCTTTCTCTCCTCTCACATTCACGATGGTCACCTACCGTCACGTAAATGCCTCTCACACCCCTGTGTAGTGAAGAGACGACACTATGGGGCGTGACCTATGCCCTTACACCCCGCTCACTTGGCAATGACGTAACCCTTGCAAAAATCTGAAATCTCCTGTATACTATTTTCGATCAACCCATCATCTCCCACTTTACCCACAAAAATAAAAACGAAAATTGACATGTGGAGTCACTCTGTTTCTCACCTTTATGTTTGAGTTAACACACATTTCCAACATACCATCATGTTATACATATATCCTATACCTATATTCTAAACAATGTAGAAATTTCTCACTTTTATTCTACATCTCTAGGGACTCCTAGAGATGTTTGGAACCCCTATTGAATCATAAAACCTTAAACAAGTGTTCACCCCACACTTAACTTGTTTAATGAATTTTGTGATTCACATCGATCAACAAAATTAATCTAATATACACTAAAATATCACACACACACATACATACATACATTGGGCATGGAAGTATACATAACCCACTAAATGTGCAATAACCTGTCAAGATCAAGCCAAATCTTTGATTTTTTTAACATCATTGTAAACACATTTAGAACAATATTTTATTTTATGAGTTTGCGTAAATTTATCACCGTTTGAAAGTTAACATCGTTGTAAGTTTACGCAAACTCATAAAATAAAAAATGTTCTTACTGTTTTTACTTTTTAGAAAACACATATATAACAATTAACTTAAGATAAAACATAAAGCTTGACTATTTCTAATAGGTGTATTAAAAATGTGTGATTACGGTTTTTAGAAAACAGTACCTTACCTAGCATGTTTATTGGCCATAACTTTTGATATTCAGTGACATCCAAGGTAGTGGGCTGGAAGGACCAATACCAGCAAGTATTTCCTTTTTGAAAAATTTGACTCAACTGTAAGTTACAGATGGAGACTATTTGCATTTAATTTCTTCCTATATATATTTATATACTAAGTTATTAGCTCGTGTATTACATGGGTTGAATGATAAAAATATAATAAACATCCGTTAATGAAAATTTAGATAATATAAGATTTTTTAATATGAATGGCTAAAATTTTGTATAATTTAATAATTTAGGTAATAAAATAATTATATTGTTTCTTTAAACAATAAATTTTTTCAAAAGTTGTTTCTTAATTTTTTTAAAATACTAATTTTAAAAATTTTATATTTTATAATAAGTTGGATATTTAATATGTTTTTTTAATGTTAATATATTTTAATGTATTATAAAATATGTTTCTTAGTTTAAAAATGTAAAACAAAGTATTTTATATATAATATTATTATTATTTAATATGAGGTATATTTAATATGAGAGAGAGGCATGAAATCAAAGATAAGGTGCTATGTAATCACGCCATGTGTCATTTTAGAAACCTTGATTTATTAGAATAGATAGATATATTTATTTGAACGGTGAATGTCTCAATCGTGTAAACCTACTGTTTCCAGGCCATGTCACCAAGGTATAGTTATCTGGACCTCCCATGAGCCGCCACAAACCACCCTAGGAGGAAACCCGATTGGGAAAACCCTGACCCCCTCTCAGACCCCTATTTCACTGCGGGAGGGTTTTGAACCCAATACCTCGCATTTGGAAGAATCCTAGGGTACCATTGAGGCACTGCCTCATTGGTCTATATTTATATTTGATGCACCAAGTATAGCAGTTGCCTAAATGTATTCATGTAATCCATGTTCAGATCAATCTCAGATTTAAATGGAGAAGATTCATTGTTTCCAAATATAAGAAGCTTGATATACATGGAAAAGTTGTAAGTGATTTTAGGATACATAAATCTATCTTTAATTTAATTTCCATCCTGCTTATTTTATATTTGAAAATTATGGGGGTGATTTCACAGGGTGTTGAGAAGCTGTAATTTAAGGGGAACTATTCCAGGATATCTATCTAATATGTCCGACTTGAGACATCTGTAATACTTCTCCCTCTTCATTTCTTTTGATCAAAATATCCTTTAGGTTTAGGTATGCCTGGCAAAATAAACGGGTTGGGTTGGATCACGGGTCCGAATGGGTGCAGGTCACAATAAGTTTTAACCAAAATCAGTTTGGGTTTAAACGTGTCTTTTTAAAAAAGAAAACAATTTTGCTCAAGTTAAAATGAGTTGTAACTAAACAAATAGTTTATTTAAATGATATTTAATGATTTTCTTATTAAATATATTGTTGAACATTTTTATCGTATGAAACCACTATATTTACATAGTTTTTAACTGTTTAACATACCCTGTTGGATCAGGCCCCCTTAATCACACACACTACACGTACACTAAAGAAAACACAAACAAAGCTTTCGTAATACTCTCTGTGTATTGTATTTGAAAAGTGAGTACAAAGGGTATCTAAGAAAACAATAAACTTCTCCTATTTATAACGAAAATGAACAAAACCCATATCCTAAAACTTAGTCCACGACTCCCATGAATCAAGCAATTATCTCCAACGTTATTTACCAAACAACTCAACCTCACTTCCATTTTACTTGGTCATTTTTTCCAAAGAACAAGTTCAATATTTGACCAATTCATCTGCTGCAAATCTGGAATCAAATCTGACCCGTTTCATGACCCGACTTGACCCGTGAACAAACTCGAATAACCCAACAATCACCCTCTTAATCAGTTTGTTCACACCGATCACTCCCGGTAGCAATCTTCTCCTCTTGAACCATCTCGACCTATTCCGAACACCACGACCTCAACCGGTCACGTCCAAAGTCTCCCCGGTTCAACCCGAAACAATCCACCACTCTTGCAACATGTAACATGGCATCCCGTTGAAACCGTTTATTAACATTCCGACTTTTCACGGATCAACGACCTCTTCCCCGGTCACATCCTAAGCCACCCGATTTGAACTTCCAACCACCAAAATGTTGTCACAAATTTCCTTTCAAAAGCCTGCTCCTTTTCCGATCACACTTGCTCCAAGAGGCTTCTCCACCGACCAAGAAAACAAAGCCACCCGCTTCTAACGTTTTCTTTCAAACCGCTAAGCGAATCAAACCCAACGCCGCCTGCTTTGACAGGTTATTTCTGTCCGCTTTTGACGTGTACACCGGTCTCCTCTTTTCACGAAACAAAGCCGATCAAGGACCTGCGAAAACTTCTGATGTTGTCACTGGTTGTATTCCAGCCTGCGCAAACCCGCAACTAACAACCCAACAGACTTGTATCTTCACTCTTTGATCACTAGTAACAGCCACGGACACAAATGCTTATCACTGGTCACCCCGTCATCCCAAACGGTACTTCCGCCACCACAATGGCTGACCCGAACACCATCACGTCTCCGTCTTCTGCTATGAAACAACCTCGAAACAGCCCCTACTGTCCAGAACCTCTTGTACGATTCAATCAGCAGCCAAACACGCTACTGTCTCGAGCCACCATGTCGCCAAAATCTGTCGACCCACTTGCTTCTGCTGCTCTATTAGCCCCGCACCCGAAGGCTACTCCTTCTTTGAAAGTCGACTCTCAAAACGGCGTCTTCAACCTCCCGCAAACCGTAGGCTCTGATACCAAATGTTGGATCAGGCCCCCTTAATCACACACGCTACACACTAAAGAAAACACAAACAAAGCTTTCGTAATACTCTCTGTGTATTGTATTTGAAAAGTGAGTACAAAGGGTATCTAAGAAAACAATAAACTTCTCCTATTTATAACAAAAATGAACAAAACCCATATCCTAAAACTTAGTCCACGACGCCCATGAATCAAGCAATTATCTCCAACGTTATTTACCAAACAACTCAACCTCACCTCCATTTTACTCGGTCATTTTTTCCAAAGAACAAGGTCAATATTTGACCAATTCATCTGCTCCAAATCTGGAATCAAATCTGACCCCTTTCATGACCCGTGAACAAACTCGAATAACCCAACATACCCATCTTGACCTGTATTGTGTTAAAGTGTTACTCTTCTCAACTCATTGTATGTCATAATTCTACCCATTTGAACCAAATATGCAATAATTGTTGCCCAAGATCTCAATTGAACAACGAATTGCAAACTATGAATATTATACGTATGAATCTTTTATGAACCAAACTTTTAACGATCGTATTCTTCAAATTTTATTTTTACAGAAACACATATGGATATATATATATATATATATATATAACCCTAAAACTATTGACATATTTACACCTTAACCCTTCTATTATATATATATATTACATTTACATATAAACACAACTTTAACCTATTTACATATGTGACCCATTAACTTTTCTCAAACTTGGTTTAACAATTATGTCTAACAATAATTGTTTACTCAGATCCAGCCATTTATCTTGTTATGAGTTAAGATTGTCAGGTATAGGTTTATGACACATCCATAAGAAGTATTGGTTTGTTATATTTCCACAAATATATAATCTTTATTTTTAAAAATATCCATATGCTTACACATGCAGAGATCTCAGTTTCAATTATTTAAGTGGGGATATACCAAATCTAAGTGGACAAAAGCTAGAAAAAATGTAAGAAATATATGCTTTTACTATTCACACCCTATGCTACATACAACATTTGCTTCAACTGATCTTGTAACACGTTAATATAATTCCACTTTAAAAAGTTTGAAATGTAGAAAGTATAAATAACATAACACAACAACAGTAAGGACCTATCCCGACGAAAAATACAAAGCCTGTCCTGACGACATGTCGTGGGGATAGGGCATTTTGAGCTGTCCCGACGACATATAGGTGAAAAAGGTTGTCGGCATAGATTTAGCCGGGATAGGATCAGATTCTTGTAGTGGAAGGTAAATGAAAGAAACAAAGTAAACCATGCATTTTAAATTCTAACACGAGTATATGTTGAAATGACTAGGTATTTGACTGGTAACAACCTTAACGGCAGTGTTCCTGATTGGCTCATAAATGAAGATGTAAGAAAACGGTATGGAATACTATGGATCATATTACCTTTTATTAGAAATTTGTAATATGACACTCTAGGAGTTCTTGATATTGCAAATTGAAATATGTTTATGTTAAACTTATAAGCTAGATTAATTATTCTGTTATTATATTAATCAATGCAATTACTTAGTTGACAGTTATATAACTGTCATATGTTGTGTCTGTGTATTTGTGTGTGTGTAAAGGAATGATCAATTGTTAATTCTTTCTTATTGCGATAACAGAATAACTACATCTTATTACTTTAGGGACCACATTAAAGTAAATCTAAATGTGTATGTTTTTTCTTTTTAATTAATGTAATTGGGCACACATTAATTACATTAATTAAAAAATAAGAAAAAACCTACACTTTTAGATTTACTTTAATGTGGGCTTCAAGTAATAAGATGTAGTTATTCGGTTATCGTAATAAGGAAGGGTTAACATTCGAACCATCCCCTATATATATAGGGTTTGGTTCAAATAAGAAAACACCTTAATTGCGGTAAACCAAT
This sequence comes from Mikania micrantha, assembly GCA_009363875.1. NCBI lineage: Eukaryota > Viridiplantae > Streptophyta > Magnoliopsida > Asterales > Asteraceae > Mikania > Mikania micrantha. The sequence continues at coordinate 46,493,679 of CM018689.1, read as the reverse complement.
AACTTCGACAAAAAATGCCCGAATCTTTGGTTTTTTTCATGGTCTTTATTATACGCATTTATGGTGGTTTCTTTTTTGTGTTTTTGCTAATTCACAAGGCAAATCGAATTTGCACTAGTGTAAAAGTTTTGCAATTTTCGTAACATTTATAAAATCGCAAAACTTTTACAATAGTGCAAATTTGATTTGCCTTGTGAATTATCAAAAACACAAAAAAAGACACTTGAGCCTTTATTAACCTTGCATGCATGCTCGATAGATCTCAATGTATTTTTGAACAAGAAAATATTTTTGTTGGGGCGTTACAATTTTTTTTATTAGATGATTACGTTGTTAATGCAGGGAAGTTGATCTTTCATACAACAACTTCAATGAAAAAAGTGTACCACAAAATTGTCGTGAATCATTGTAAGTTTTCAAAGTCTCAAATGTCGTTATTTTCATTTAATTTTCACATACAAGTTGAGATAAAAACTTACCTTCTCTTCATTTAATTAATTACTAGGAATTTATTCAGAAGCTACACTAGCAGTAACTACTCGTAAGCTTAATTATACCTTACTTAATTGTTTTTCTAAAATGAATATAAATCAATAATAATTAACAAGATAGGCACCTAGCTAGCTAGCTTTACATGTTTGATTTAACGCAGAGACCTTGGAAAGTGCCTGAATCGCTATCCTTGCTCAGAAGGTGAGCAAACATATAATGAAAGCCTTGTTTTAAATAAAACTTAGAAAATTAATCACAATTATTATCGATCAATTTCGTTTTTCGTTTTGTTTTATTATAAGGTTAGATTTGTTTACAAAAAATATATATAAAAAATATATGTAACTCATGTTATTACATATATGTAACTCATTGATTGCATATATGTAACTTTATATGTTACATACGTAACTTCGTGATATACGTATTATTATCAAAAAAAAATTTGTGTATATCATTTCTAAGCTAATAATAAAAAATCATGATTTTTTTAAAAAAATTGATTGATTAGTAAGAGTTTTCTTATTTTCTTCAAAGTGAAGAGTTTTCTTTTGAACCATCTCCTTATATATATAGGGTATATATAGATAATTTGAAAACCTCTCCTTGGTGTGAAAACTATGAAACAATGGTTTTTTTAGTTTTTTTACATGTTTATAACATTATTTGCCACATTTTTATAAAAAAAATTAAAAAAACGCCGTGTAGATGTTTAAAAAAAATATTTTATAAAACCATTTAAACATACGTAACATCTGGGCGCAGCGTTACGTATGTTTTACGTATGCTTTTTTTTATTTTTTATAAAAATGTGTCAAATAATGTTACAAACCTGTAAAAAAAATTAAAAAAATAACTTTTTTTACATGATTTTCATAGTTTTTACACTAAGGAGAGGTTTTCATTTTATCTTTCTCCTATATAATATATGGGTTAAGTTCAACTAAATAAGCCTCTTAACCTAAAAAGTCTAAGAAAGATCTTGAGCCATTAGATCATTAATCAATGAGTATGATTAAATCAAGTTGTTGGAGAGTATTTTAGTCATGCCTACTTTTGTTGACTTTTTATCAAATTCCCGCATATTCTTTAAACGTTCATAACTTTTACATGCAGAATTATTTTTTGAAAAAAAAATACCATAAAAACAAGCATTTTTTTATCTTCAAATTAATATAATTTTTGCTATAGAAATTTTTTTGTTTTTTTTTTGTTTATTGTGTCTTTTGTACAGGTCATTGTGTCTTTTGTACAGGTCATTGTGTCTTTTGTATATGTCATTGTTCCTTTTGTATAGGTAATTATGTCTTTTATGTTTCTGCACAATGTTGTGTTTTCATTAACAATTTAAGACATAATGATGTTCCATAATACATAATGTCAAGCAAAGATGACACAATGACAAGAATAAATAACACAATAATCTTGAAAAAATACACAATTACCTGTAAAAAAGACACAATGACGAGTCATTATGTCTTTTGTATAGGTATTGTGTCTTTTGAATAGACATTGTGTCTTTTGAATAAACATTGTGTCTTTTGTGTTTCTCTTCAATATTGTCTTTTGTATATACATTGCATGTTTTGTACATGTCATTGTGTCTTTTGTTTAGACATTGTGTCTTTTGTACAGAATTGTGTCTTTTGTGTTTATGCTCAATCTTGTGTTTTCCTAAACAATTTAAGACACAATGATGTTGCATAATACATAATGTTAAGCAATGATGACACAACGATGAGTATAAATAACACATTGATATTCAAAAAAGACACAATTACCTAGTAAAAAAGACACAATTATTTTTAAGAAAAACGCAAAAAGATAATTATACACAAACGTTTAAAAAGACACAATTATTTTTAAGAAAAACGCAAAAAGATAATTATACACAAACGTTTAAAAAGACACAATGATAATAATTAGACACAATGAGCTGAAAAAAAATTAATTTTTTGTAGAAATATTATACTCATTTTAAAGATAAAAAAATGTTTGTTTTTATGATATATTTTTTTTGAAAAAATAAGATCCTATGTAAAAGTTATGAACGTTTAAAAAATGTGGAGGAAAAGTGGTTATGATCAATAATCTAATGATCAATAATCATAATCTAAATTTTTCCCTCTGAAATTTTAAATTTTTCCTTTTAACTTTGATCTCATAATCTAATGATCAATAATCATTCTTAGGCTTTTTAGTATAAAGAGACTATTTAGTTGATCCTAATCCTATAATATATATATATATATATATATATATATATATATATATATATAAATTAAAGTGATTAAAATTAAAAATTTATTGATTTATTTATTTTATCTTTTTTGTGTTTTTTTATTGGTTTAGCTTACTATTCAGTTCATATCAATTGTGGCGGGCGGGAAGTTAAGATAGGAGACAAGATCTATGAAGCAGATGACAATCCAATTGGAGCTGCAAGATTTGTTCCCTCAAATAATCATTGGGGACTTAGTAACACAGGAAGTTTATGGAACACTAAAGATACACCAAATGAATATCTTCAAACCAACATATCTCTACTCACTATGAACGACTCACAGCTTTACACAGAGGCTCGCCACTCACCATTGTCTCTCACTTACTATGCTCGTTGCTTAGCAAATGGAAATTATACAGTCACTCTACATTTTGCAGAGATTGTTTTCAGAGACAATCGATCTTACCACAGCCTTGGAAGACGAGCTTTTGATGTTTATGTCCAGGTTTTAACAATATTTCATGTTACGAAATTTCAGACACGAATACGTTCACACGACACGACTTTTAAATGTTTCGTGATTGCTGGCATTAACATGTTTCGTGACTAAAAAGGTTGACATGTTAATACATGTTTATTTTCGTGTCTAAACATGTAAAAACCGGTTAATTAAAAAAACATAGTAGTGAAACTGACGTACATAGAATGTTGGTATGATCAATAGTATTTATGAAAAGCTTTTCATTTCATGTGGCCTCTGGATCATGAGATACCAAAAACTTGTGTTGATCGATTGGATTTTCTTTTTCTATGCAGGGTGTAAATATCCTTAAAAATTTTGATATTAAGAATGAGGCAGGTGGGGTTGATAAGGCAGTTATAAAAACATCGAAAGGCGTGCCTGTAACGAACGGAACATTAGAAATTCGGTTCCAGTATGCTGGGAAAGGTACAACCGCGGTGCCATTGAGAGGATTGTATGGCCCTCTCATATCTGCCATTTCAATGGAGTCTGGTATATATATGACTAATGTTAACATGTTATAGTTTCTCTATATGTTAATTGCTAGACTAGCTTACTGATATAGATATATAAATTCCCATAGAGTTCAAGCCACCAAAACACGAAAAAAAAAAAACAAAAACAAAATTCCTGGTCATTGGAGTGGTGTTCCTCACACTGGTGATTGTTGGTATTGCATGGAAGAAGGGTTATATATGGAATCAAAGGAAAAAAGGTGTTTAATTACCAAGACTAGCATTAAAACTTATATTTCTAATGAAAATAGACATTTATTTAATCAGAAAAACATTGCTTTCTTGAAGGGTTAAGTGAATCAGACTTGAAAACTGGTGGTTTTACATACAAACAAATCAAAGCTGCCACAGATAACTTTGCTGAATCAAATAAGCTGGGAGAGGGCGGTTTTGGATCCGTTTACAAGGTATTTTAGTACATAAAAACCTGCAAGTTGTTCTAATGAAGAAGCTAATAATTGATAGATGAAAAGTGAAGAAGAATCAGATTAATTTGATAAATATGTAATGTGTTAATTGCAGGGTGCATTACGCGATGGAACTCTAATAGCCGTGAAGCAACTCTCTTCAAAATCAAAGCAAGGAAACCGTGAATTTGTGAATGAAATAGGGATGATAGCAGGATTACAACACCCTAATGTTGTAAGACTACATGGGTGTTGTGCAGAACACAACCAACTATTACTTGTTTATGAGTACATGGAAAATAACTCTTTAGCACACGCGCTATTTGGTACTTATTCTTCTTTTGTTCTACTTCATGATAATTCACATTTTCGTTAACACAGGTGAAAGATTACAATAAACTGACAGATAAGGGTGCGACTAATTGTAAATGTAATTAGTTTTTCTTTTTTTTTTGATTAAATCTCAGTTCAAGATAAGCCTAAGATGGAAATTGATTGGCCTACAAGACAAAGAATTTGTGTTGGCATTGCAAGAGGCTTGGCGTTCCTACATGAAGAGACCGCGATAAAAATGGTCCATAGAGATATCAAGGCTACAAACATACTCTTAGATACTGATCTTACTCCAAAAATCTCAGATTTTGGTTTGGCTAAGCTCAATGAAAAAGAAAACACTCACATTAGCACGAAAATTGCTGGAACTATGTGAGTTGTTTGCAATTAGTTATATTTTCTTATCCTAACAAATAACTTCCCTTAAAAAAATGTTTTTTTTAACATTTTCAGAGGATACATTGCACCAGAATATGCATTATGGGGCTACTTAACCTACAAAGCCGATGTTTACAGTTTTGGAGTTCTTGCGTTGGAAATCATTGCTGGAAAGAGCAACTTGACATATAAAGCAAATGAAGATTATGTTTCTCTTCTTGATTTGGTATTAACTCGGTCCTTTATTCGAAACTGCAATGTGTATGATCATATTAAACAATATCTTGTGATTGATTGATTGATTTACCTTTTGAAGGCTATTGTTTTCAAAGAAAAGGGAAGATTGGTAGATTTGGTGGATCCAAGATTAGGGTCTGATTTCAACAAGTTTGATGCGGTGAGAATGATGAAAGTTGCTATATTATGCACTAACCAGACCCCGTCTCTTAGGCCTACCATGTCTGAAGTGGTGAATATGCTCGAGGGTCTAGCGGAAGTAGAGGAATCAGACGCGAATCTAGCGGTCAGAGAGAATTTCGAAGACATGCAGCCTCAACATGAGTCTGTTCATCAACAATCATCTTCTAGCATTTACGACCTCTATTCTGATATTCAAATCTCCGAAGAATCTGCAATTATAGTCGAGTAATTAGCCCCATTATTGATTAGTGGGACGTAATTGGATATGCTTGTTTTTGTTGTTATGATATCCTTCTGTATTTGTATGTGTTTATAGTATTATAATGTTCGCGTTATATATGTTGAATTATGTAAGCAGAGGCAAATGTCTCACAGGGATGTTAACTATTAAATTATATATCTAATGATCCAAAAATTTTCTCACATGTTTTTTAAATCTAACCTTTTTTGCAGTACCCCTGTTACAAATATATTACAGAGCATGACGTTTTTATATCATGTAACATAAAAACCAAATATGTAACATATGTATGATAAAAACAATAAATAAAAATATGAATTGAACACTTTATATGAGAGTAAAATTTCATAAATTCTCATGTTTCTTTTATACTTTATAGCAATGTTTTGAAAACCAGACCGGCCGGTCGGACCGGTGGATGAACCGGTCCGGTTAGGAGTTCTGGACCGTTTTGGGTGAACTGGCGAACCGGTGGTCGGACCGGAAAATAGAACGTTGAACCTTTTTTTTTTAATTTGTTTATATATATATTTATAAAATGTTTATAATATCATCTGACTCTTAAATCCGGTCGGACCTCTTACCGGTAAGAAAACCGGTTCGACATCCGGTCCAGTTATGAAAACATTGCTTTATAGAGGAGCAAATGCCAAAAAACAAGAAATTTATGTTAAGCCTATTACTAAAATTAACGCTCTCTTATATAAAGAAAACTTTGAATGGCATTCAATCAAATTCTTGAACCAACAACATTCATTACAAAAAATTCAAAACTCATAAAAAAATTAATAAAGAAAGAAAAAATTATTATTTAATTAATTAAATACAAAACATAATTCAAACTTCAATTAGAGTTTGTAAGTTTGAATCCTTACTCTTCCCAAACATCTCATCTTTTTCAATCAACCTCTCAGAATTCAAATCTTCAACCCCATTCCCAACATAAGACTTCACAGCATCCCTCAAATCTTCAAATTCATCACAATTTCCAAAAAACCCACTCATCAATTTCTTCAATTCATCATCCCCAAGATCATCAACAAACGGGCTGATCGGAATCGCATTCTCCGGCTGCAAACTGTAAGAATTCGGATTATCATCAACAATCACCCCTTTCTTCAAATCCCTTCCCAAATTTGACAAATCTTTAACGAATTTCCCCTCAAATTCTTTACATGAATCCCGATACAATCTATGCGAAATCAAACCCTTCCGATCCAATACATCCAGCACCAAAGAAGCATACTCCTCGATTCCAGCAGTAAAAACCACGATTTCAAAGCCATTTTCGCTTAAAAACCGAAGAAATTCATCGACAAACGGACGTTTCAGAACGTAAAAACAAACCCGTTCGCCATCAAGCAACGGTTTCACTACAAAATCATAGTTTTTCGGTCGAATCAACCCGTTGGCAGGGATCGAGTGGATTAAAGTTTCATCAAGGTCAAGAAAAACCGTTTTTTTATTGGGTGGGTTTATCAAGGGGAGGGGGATATTGGTCTCCTGGAAAAGCGATCTGCGTACGGTGGTGAGCGGGTACTGGTCGTCACTCAAGCTCGGGTACTTTCTGAGAACTTTGTATCCTTTTTTGACAGAGGATTTACGCGTTGGAGTCGCGATACGAACAAGTTTTGAAAAGATTTTGATTAACCGGCGATGGCAGGTGTAGATCGATTTATTGATTGAGGCGACTACAACGGATGCGGTGTTGGTGGCAGCAGTGATCGGTGTCTTCTTGCGGCGGCGGAGGTGGTGGTTTCCTGGCGATCCTCTTGATTTCTTGGCTTTGGACACCATTTTTGGGGGTGTTGTGTGGAATGCCTGAAAATTTGGGGTTTAGAAAGTTATTTGGTGATTGGGGGTTTAATGGGGATTTGAACTAGGTTCGGAGTAACGGTCGGAAGTTGTTTAGGTTCGGTACCGAACCAATATGGTTTGGTAAAAGACAAAAGGATAAAGGGAGGAGGAGATACAAAGCTGGCATTGTTTCAATTTTCAAAAATCTATCTTGATCATTGGCGGGAGAGAAGGGTAATTTCGTAAATTACAGTGAATTTATTTCTTATTATAATTTTTGTTATCTTTTTTTTTAAACGTAATACGTTTTAAATTCGTTTACCCGGGTAAACTTAGTGATGAAAGACACCCACGACCGCAAAACGTAGACAGTGTTGGTAGCCCGGTTCACCTACCATTCCAAAGAAAACGACATTCAATAGCTATCAATCGAAAAATGAACTACTAACGAGAAAGAGAGGGATCTCACTTCTCTCCTAAGCTTTGCCCTTGAACTTGTGTTTAACATTATTTATTTTCACATTGTTTTGTCTGCAATGATATAATTGTTGTAACAGGAGTGAACTCGAAAATCCTAGGTTGCACTGCGTTTAGATGATGAAAAAATAAGGAAAAAAATTGTGAGCAGGTGTACAGTAACCAATTAGTTTATTTTATTGTCATGTATGTCAAAAGAAAAACCAAAAGTAAGTTTCATTGTATCTATATTAAAGTAAAACTTGCATAAACAAATCGAGCTAAGAGAAATTTATTAAGGTTCAAACTCAAAAAGCTTAAGTTCACCTCGTTTAGAGCTTTATTTATAAAGCTAAAGTTGTCTTGTAAAAACTTTTCAAGCTTGGCTTAAATAGTATATTATGAATTAATTCATTTTTTCTTTTTATTATTAATTTTATATATATTTATCTTTACTTTTCATATGATATAATATATATCTATACTACTATATAATACATATAAGAATGACAAAATAGTAAATTACTTAAATCTCTTAAAATTAAGAGTTTTACAACTCTTATAGCATATGATACAACTTTTTAATTTTAATCTAAATGTTTGTTTGTGTCATTACTTTGTCCCACATTGGTAGCTTTTAAGAATTTAAGTGAGATAGACTAATTATATAAGAAAACCCTTAAAAAAATGAATCATTTCTCGACATTTTTGGTGTATTTGGACTTTTTTGTTATTAGTTAAAGTCGGTTTTAGTTAACTACCAAGTTAAAAAATTGCTTTTATTATGATTATGACTCAAGAAAACAAACAATGCAAACCTTTAAAACACGCAACTTAACTGTTGTGTTTTCCGCTACAACGCGCGGGTACTAGACTAGTATATAAGAAAAATATCAAACAAAAAGATATTTTTGCTTAAAAAGAGTAGAATCATTAGAAGTTTGACACATTAAATGCATAAAAAAAAGAAGGAAAAATTATTTAGTTAAAACATTTTATTTTTTGTGCAAAGTTTTTACGTATTTTTACTAAATTATTTTTTGACTCTATTTTTCATGTATTAGATTTTTTACGGTATATATTTGTTGTGATGCGTTTTTTATTTTGATTTTTATTTTAACGTACTAGATATTTGATTTTTTACGCCACATTTGTGGTGCACGCATATAATATATATATGTGTTGTCCCTTAAAGAGCAAAAGTAAAATTGCACTAATTTTAACGTTATTTTACTTATTTTGTGAAAATAATCGTTAAAAGCGTTGAGATGATTAACTTTAAACGAAGCTTTGAGCCGGGGACTCATTCGGAGAAGTCTGTCTATCCCAAGTGGGATAGAGGTAATGTTTGTCTCTATCCTTCCCCACAGACCCTACTCTAAGTGAGATTTTTACTGGGTATGCTTGTTATTGCTGTAGATATTTGATTTTTTGTATTGTATTTTTATTTTTTATACAATTTAATTTTTTTTCTGGCTTTTTTGTACTGTATTTTTTGTACAAGATAATTTTTATATTGGATTTTTTATTTTTGATGTTTTTTTTGTGCTAGATTTTTTTACTGAATTTTGATTTTTGTAATAGATTTTGATTTTTATGTTTTTATTATTTCACATGTTAAACTTCTATTGGTTCTCACATTAGTTCTCACTTTTCGACAATTTTATTTAAATAAGTTTATATTTATATTAATTTTTTTAAGAAACTTATAAATATATGTTTATTAGTAAATAAATGTAACATAAAATTAGTGTGGTTGTTTACGCCCTCTATTTTAAAGTGAGTGTCTTGATAACTTAGCTCAATGGTTAGGGCTCTCACCTTTCAATATGAAAGTCGGGCATTCGATTGATAGCTATGACATGTTTTTGTGTCTTAGTTATAGCATTTAGGAATTTAGGAGTGCATCTATAATTATTAATCTGGAACATGGCAAAATCCATGACAAAACGCACAGGTGGGGAACCATCTGGTTTAACTTATGTTCGTAAACTCGCCTTTATTCCTAAAGACATGATTTAATTTCATATAGAAGTATAACTTTATAAAAAAAAAAATTCGGCTGTTCTCATTATGAAATTTCTGCTGAAAAAAGCATACTTTACTAGAAGAAACTGACCGTTAAGTCTATAGCAATATAGAAAAGTAAACGAATGGCTAATATTTATTAATTAAAAAAGGTTTCACATGAATTATTTTCTAATGGAAGTTAGACCTAATCAGGTCCCATCTTGGCCACGTGATTCCACCATCAATCACCACATATGCATGCCACCGAAAATCAATATCCGCACCTGTCCTCCCCGGTCCAGGTCCAAAGTTATTTTAAAATTTTTCCATTATTATAAATAGAGTAATTAATCAAGATCGTTTGTATAGTTTGCTATTATTTCATATTTGGTTTATACGTTTCATAAATTACTTAAAAGGTTTCAAATTTTTAATCATTTGGAATATGTATAGTCCATCACATTTTTAATAGATTGTGACATAAGGACTATATGTTTTACAAATATATAAAGAATTGAAACCATATGTGTAATTTAGGAAGCATGGATAAAAAGCGAAATCCTAGCAAAACACATGAATCATATCGGTAATTTACTTTTATAGAAAAACAACAAAGAAAAATACACTAAACTAAAAAAAATTAAAATAAAAAATAAACCCTAGTATTCATGAACTATTTGTAATCATACCAATATTGTAACTCCTTTCTGAATATTAAAGAAAATAATATTAATAAGAAAGAAAATAGACTCGTACTACTTCGCGGTATCTAAATCTACAAATGTTTTACAACCACAATACCTTTGGAATCATCAGAAGCACCCGCAGCACAAACCAAATCATTCAACTCCTCATCTGCAAAGAAAAAATAAAAATAAAAAGTTATCACGTCAACCTGACCCGACCTGTTTCAAAATTTGATCTCAGTCAATCCTGCAAGTAAGCTTACCTCGTGCTTGGATTCCCAAGCGTAAGCTCGAGATCATCAGAAACACATTCCTCATGGATCGTCTCTCCTTCCCATGGTTTTACTAGACCTTTCATGTTACAACCAAAAGCAAACTCGGATGACATCACATCCGACATTGGGACGTCAGAGGTTTGGTCAACGCCACCATTTACTGCAGGGGAGCACGTCCCACTTTGACCAGGGGTCCACATCTGACCCGAAAACGCCTCCTTCAACCCGAACGGATGCTTTGATGAAACGAGGCTGAATGTGGGTGATGATGGCCCTTCTTGTGGGGTTTGAACACCCGAGAGCCACCCTGAGTCAGGTGGTGTTTGGATCCCAGGTATATGAAAGTGTGTTCTGGTTGGATTATCAATGCCGGTTATTCTTGGAGTTTGACATGTGGGTGAACTAAGGGGAGGTGTAACTGGCGCACTTATTGAACCACCGGCTATGTAGAGATGGTGTGGAAATTTGGAAGAAGATGAACCGGATGACAGATGTTTTAGCCATGGGATAAGAGAATCAGGGTCAGGGTTGTTATTAGAAGCATAAATGGTTGAGCCAGGGCTAGGGATGGAGGATGAGGTCGGGCTGAAATTATAGGAAGACGCATTCGGGCTTGGTTGGTATGACGAACAGGGGCTTGGTGATGCTGATCCACCCATACTTTCCATACGTTCAACAGGTTTACAGCCCTATAATGATTAAAAAATATACAAGAGAAAAAAAAGACAAATTACCAAGCTTAAAATATAAAAAGTATGCACTTTAATTTTGCATCAAAGAGATTAGTCCCAGACCCAAGTTGTACTAGTTGACAATCTAAAATATATTCTTTAATTACCATCGAAGATCAAAGTATTGAGATCTACTTTTTCTACAATCAAAACACACATAATAAAACAAACTGAAGATTCAAAATAGCAAGTAATCATGAAAGTGGAGACTTAAAATTAGTGTCTTTAGCATGTCATTTCTTTAGAAAAGATGTAGGTCCAACATTGTTTCAATAGTCAACCCAACAAAAGCTCAAATAACCATATCTAAACATGATTCTCCACCGAAAATTCAGAAGAAATTTATATTAAATGTGGCATCCGACCCTAGCACTAGAGCGATTAGCCCATTGTACACAAGGACGCCAAAAAACTTACAGGTTTGCTTTTCGTTGCCCTAGTGAAGACTTCCAGGATGCAAGATTGTTTCCCCCCCAAACACACTTGGCAACATAATATTATTATTATTATTATTATTATTATTATTATTATTATTATTATTATTATTATTACTCCAGTCATCCAAGGCCAATGCACTCAAATCGTATTAGTCGCATTCGAGACAAGGACTTTTTTTATAAATGTTGCATCCCTCATATCCATGACCAATGTGTGATTTACCTTGGTGTGACGTAAGGTAGGGTAGTAAACAAATCGAATGAAGCGATGTTCATGTTTGTTCATTTAAGATTGAACTTGTTTACAAACGTTTCACCGAACAAAAATTTTATTTGTGTTTGCTCATTAAGGAATTTAATAAAAAACAACATTCTTAATCCCAAACATTATACATTGAAACTAATATAAAGAAAGTGCCCGAAAGAAGTGGAAATCCGACCCCTGAGTTTAAACACCCTAAATAAATACAAAGTTTAACACTTGATATATAAATGATATACATAATTTCCCTATAAAAACATAAGTTAGAAATATTGATTATAATCATAATTATCATAAAATGAAATCCTGAGGAACTAAGCTTATAACAAGATACAAGCTTCAAATAACTAGGATTCTAGTTTATATGAATAGCAAAGAATTAAACATAAAAAATTAATAATATAAAACAAATTTAACGAATAATATTAACAAACAAACGTGTAAGAACATTGACATACATACTAATGAGTGTTCACAAACACAACTCAATGAACACATCATCAGTTCATTAAACTAAATGTAAAAAATTTCTTGATCATGTTAGTTCCTTAATTAAAATACGAATTTAAACAAACTTCCCTCCGTCCAGTTAATGCACTGTTTGTTAAACGTTTAGTTCATTTTGAGCACCTCATAAAATTAGATTAAAAAAACCTCAAACAATAATTTGAAATTTTCCATGTGCATGTCTTTCTCCAATTACAGGTTTAGAGAATATAACATATTTATGATTACAATCAATAAGGTTTTCAGAAAATGACAAGGCATGCGTCTCTCTCTCTCACAGAAACCGTACAAATATGGGTATAATCAATGTTCTTCCCTTATTAATGACGTGTAAATCTCACGGAAGATAATCTAAACTCATACTGCATTTCAATCCCTGTAAAGTGAAAGGTTGGGGAAGAACAGGGGTGACAGTGTTGGTCTAATTATAGGAGACTGTCTAAATTTAAAAATTAAGGAATTGTTGTGTTCCGTGCGCCTTCACATGGTCACAGATCAGCCATGCGATGCTGTTGGTGCTAACATGCGCCGTATGCTCAGCAAGCACGTTAGCTTGTAACGTCATATCCAGATCCGGTAACAAACCAGCTTTCATACTGATCAAATTGATTCATCCTGCTAACATAAACCTTGAGACCATGGCGGAAAACTGCACGAATTTCATTTCGATTTGTTTCCAGAAGGTAACAGAAATTTCTCCAGTGCATCAATCAGGTTCATGTTCTCAAACTAGATCATCATCGATAATCAACTTAGATCTAAGACTTGAAGTTTTATAAAATCATAGGTTGCTAATATGTGCACACTCACCGAAATCGCGTAATCACAAATTGATCGATAAAGTCAATCATTAGTATAATTGACAACGAAGATGATCTAAAAGTATAAAACACTTTTGCTAGCGTGCGCACAATCAAAATCACAATCCTAAAAATTGAGAGAATCTTAGGTTGCTAATGTGTGCACAACATGAAATGAAGTTATCTAAAACTATCACCGATCGCGAAATTCTAAACTGATCGATAAATTCATTCAACGACGAAATCAACAAGTTAGATCATAAACTCGCATACTACAATAGATGATGAAGATGATATGGAATCATCTATAAAAGCTGTAATAATCCTAAAGCTCCTTTGCTAACGTGCGCACAATCAAAATCACAATCCGAAAAACTGAGAGAATCAAATGAAACGAAAACGATATTGGTTTTCAACTAACCTTACGATAAGTAGTTCCGTCTTCTTCAACGATCCATCCAGCTTCATTACAAAGGGCTTTTAACACCTCGTTGTTGTCACAGTGCTTTGGAAGCTTGTAGTTGCCGTAAAGTCTAAGGCCGGCGAATATCTTGGCCGCGATAGCTCGTCGCCGTCGCTCTCTCCGTTTATTATTCTCTCGCTCCTTCCACGTCGGCAATCTCGTTCCAGACGTCATCTATATGTATCAGAAACAGAAACACCTGCAAATTCTCCGTCGATGATCGGAAGAATGAAGACGGTGCCGGGAAATAGTTGCCGCCGGCAAAGGATATAGCAACACTTGCTATAGCTTTGACAAATGACCGGAAGAATGAAGACGGTGCCGGAAAGAGTAGCCGGCCGGCGAAGGACGTGCAGAATATAATCAAAATTGTATACAAAAACTCTGAAGGGAATGGAAGTAACGAGGAAAGTTTTCTACGATGTAGATTAAGAGTGTTAAATGATTGTTCCTAAAAGAGGAGTAAATTACGAAAAAGCCATTGAATGGTTCAAAGGAATCCTGGAAAACGGGTCCGCGCACGTGGAAACGTGTTGAGTCTTTTCAAACAAACAAGTCTTTCGTGGGGATAAAGATCGGTGGAAACGCTGTCGTTCTGCCAGCTTCGTGTTTGTACGGTTGATATCGTTCATTTATTTATATTTAGGAAATTATATATGATGTTTCTTTCGTATCTAAATTACCTGCTTTAATTAAAAATTTTATTAAGTCTATTCAAAATCATTTAGAACATTCGTAATACATCAACTGCTCACCCAGCGGGCTCCAGCAGCCTGGCGGGCGTACCATCATCCCATCCCGGTGGGATCAAAATCGAGAGCCCAACAACCCCTGCTTCCCGCTTTCTTCTCTTATTTGTGATTTTTGGGGAATGTTTTTCTGTAGGGATGTGATAATGATGTGGCACAGGGGAATGCTTTTCAGTGTGGTGACCAATATGGCTATCATAACGGGTCAGACACGACCCGTTAATACACGAAACACGAATTGAGTAGACACGAACACGACATGAATTCTTATCGTGTCCGTTTTTTCAAACACGAACACGACCCGTTAAAAACACGTAAACACGAAATGACTCATTAAGAAACATGTTAAAAGTTAACACTATAAATAACATGTTAAAGAACATGTTAACAAATTTGTTAAGAAACAGGGTTAGACAATCGGAAATTTTTAGAAGTTAATCTGTTACTCACCAATATTATTATATTATTTATTTGATATTTTATATTTATACAGGTTTTAATGGGTCTTAACAAATCTTAACTGCTCTTAACAGGTCTTAATGGGTTTTACATGATTAGACACGAAAAATAAACAGCTCTTAACCTGTCGACATGTTTTAGACACTTAATATCTTAAAATCGTATCGTGTTAACGTGTTTGTCTCTGAAATTGCCAGCTTAGTTGTTAGGCTGCGTTATATATACATATATATATATATATATATATATATATATATATATATATAGGGGAGGGCTCCACAGAAAACTCTGATTTTTAAGAAAACCAAGAAAACCCTTAATCCACCTTTGATTAATGTAATCAATGGTTGAGATTGAGTAGTGGTAAGATTGTAAATAAATGTTAATCAATGGGTTTAGTTGTAAATTACAAGGGTAGATTAGTCCACAAAATTCTCCTCTCTCTTATAAATTTATCAAATCCTAAAATAATTCTTCTCTCTCCTCTCTCCTAATATTAATGCGTATTTAATATCTAAACAATAATTATATACATTTAAATTTTCAAAAGATTACATCTACGTATTAAAAAAATCTGATTTTTTTCAATCGAGCGAATTAACTCAATTGATTACATATATATAATCACCCTACATGTAAACTAGCTTACGTGTTTTCATACATATCATCTGATTACACATATGTAATCAATCAAATTACAACAAAATAATAAAAAAAGCAACTCATATCATTTGATTACATATATGTAACAACAAAACATAACAAAAAATAATTCAAACAATTTAAATTTTTAAACAAACCTATCTGATTACATATATGTAATCATACAAGTAAACTTGATTACATATATGTAAGCACTCTAGAAAAAAGATACATGTAAGCATTGAAAAGTAACCATGTGATTATATATATCTAATCAACCCAATTATACATATATACAAACATAATTACATGCATGTAATCATATAAACGGATTAGTTCGATCAAGTTACATGCATGTAAACATTCTAAGAAAATATTACATATATGTGACACCAAAAGAGAGATAGAAGGCGAAACACGAAACACATTCTCTAATTTTGGATCTTGCAACACCTTAAGATCTCTGCAAATACTCAAAATCAAAAAGAAAAGATTCAAAACTTTGTTGGATTTCTTTTCTAGTTTCTATTGGCTTCTTCTAAAATCATATATGTAATACCAGGTGGAGCCAAGCATGATCACCATCAAGAGAAGAAGCAAAAGCTCCCGATTGGCCTTCCGCATCGGATGACTTATGTGTAACATTTGTGCATTTAGTCATGGTAGTCGTAAACAGTGTTAGAACAGTGTGGGTTCATGTTCAGTCTATCAATGTGATTCATATGTTCATAATGTGCTTGTGTGTTACAGGATCTTATTATTCAGGAACAAGTATGTATTACTTATTTACAGTCGGGTTCACTAGGCAAGAACAGTATCTTGTTATATCGAAACAGTGGTGGGCAGCGAGAGTGAGCCCTATATATATACTGCGTTCGGTGTAACAGGATAGTGTTAGTGCGTAGGGTTGAGACGAATATTATAACAATTAATTAATTCAACAAGAATCGTAATACGTAAGCGAGACTGAGTATAGTTATGGGTGACGATCCATAATGATACGAATGTTGAACTTATAATTATGATTAAACGACTTTAAATAATTAATACGATCGAAAAACGTACGCGATTGCGGGTATACACGTAATTGTGAATGTTTAACGATCTGTCAACGCACGAAGAGTAAAAAAATAATTATATGAATTATTTTATATTTTTACAATTTTGAAACTCATCATTTAAATGAGTTTAACAACTCCTTTATTTTAAAACCGCGTAAAATACGCGTTACGTTCCGGAAACGCGAACCGAGAGACCGAAACGGACCCGAACACCACCCGGACTATAAAAGCCCTAAAGAGGCTTAAACCCTCATTTATTTCACCTACACCACCTTCTCTCACTAGAATTTTCGGCTAACCCTTTCTCTCTCTAAAAACCGAGCTTTAAACGCGTGTAACTCGCTCGTTTCTCAACGGATTTCGTCATTCTTGGTGTCCACGCGTAGCTTTTAACATTATCTACACGAAAGTACAAGAAATCAGTGGTTGTGTCCAGCCAAATCAGAGGTATGCTCGAAAGAAAATCTGGAAAAAAATAGGGTTTTGTTCGTGGGTTTGTTAAACGCACACATAACCGGTTCTATTGCATCATATTTCGAGTCTCGCACATGTAGCAGTCTTTCTCGAGGTTAGGATGACTTAGATCTTGGTCTGGAGATGGTGGTTCGATGGTGATGATGATGCTGCTCGCACAGGGTTCGTGGGAGGAAGTAACCTCGGCCGAACCTGTTAAGGTGGCCGAACCATTAGGGTTTCCCGGCCGAACCTTCTTGAGTATGGCGAACCCTCACTAGCTCAGCGAACCTGCATCTGCATCATCAGGCGAACCATGCTGCTCATGAACCCCCCCTCGACGAACCTGTTAGCTGTCAAGAACATGGCCGAACCCTAGCGAACCATTCTAGCCGAACCCTTGCGAACCAGTTGATGTCAACCGAACCTTAACATGCATGAAGCGAACCCTTTTCTGGTTCGTTGGGTGATCAGCCGAATCTTCATGCATGCCCGAACCCTTAGGCGAATCTTGGGTCGGTAATCATTAAGCCGAACCCTTCTAAAGACCATAAGCAACGAACCCTGGATGCCACGAACCCACTTGAGCCGAACCCTCCACGCAATCAAACAAACCAAGGTCTAAGTAACGAACCCTTGTATGCACACCAGAGGACCGAACCTTGTTATGCTCGTTGGCCGAACCTGGATGTTGTCTCATGACCGACGAACCTTGGACTAAAATCAAGAAGGTTCGCTGCCCAAGTGGCAACCCGTAACCCTTCTCGGCCCAAAGCTGTTCTAGGTGGCCCAATTTCGATAGCAACCGGCCATTAGACTTAAGCCAAGTCCAATTGGGTTATATAGGCCCATTATGATCCTTAATTGGCCCAATATTACCTTGGAACCTTAAATGGCCCACATGAACATTTGATGACCCAACTCAAGTTCCGTAGGCCCAAACCGAGCCCATATGATTCATTATGATCCAATTAGCTCGATATTAGCTTTGGCGTGTTACGGGGCCTATATACAAGTTATTGGGCCAACATCACACCTAATTGGCCCAACACCACATTCAATTGGATCATTATCATTTTAAATGGCCCATGGCCTTTGTCTAAGTCCATAATGACTTTCATGGACTTAGAACCCCTTTGTTGGCCATAATCCAAAGTAATTGTAATTTGATCTTAGTTGGTTTAAGTACAACTTAAACTAATCATAGCATCAAATCACAATCTCAAGGACTTAAATCAATGTAAACATTTGTATCAAATCTCATAGAAATCAATGGTTATCAAATTCGCAAACATTTATCATTTTATGCATAAGGTTTATGCAATGGAACATTTCATATGCGTTTCTTGAACCCATGATCAATCAAGTGATTCAAATCATAACTTTCAAGTTTTCACAACAATCAAATCTTGAGAACACAAGTCAATCAATGAATCAAAGTCTATACAATTATAAATCCTATATCTTATGTATGATTACAATGTTATAGGAAACAATTAGAAGTCCTGTTTGCTACTTGCTATCTGTTTTAGTTCAGAGTCTACTGCAGACAGGTGAGAACTTTAGCCCCTCTTTTACTGTTTTTATAATTGTTTTGGGGTGGAACACGTGATCAAACCAATCGTTTACAATCATATTTCATTACACCAGGTGTGTGTATTCTTATAAACATTATGGGTTCATTGTACGAATCCTAGGAATTCATCAACTGTTTTAAAGGAATTATCAATTATTAAACTCTTTTCACTAAAAAGTTTTTTATAAGGGATCTTTGAACTGTTTTGTAACAGATTTACTCAAATGTATTTATGAAGGATAAACACTTTTAAATAAATGATTTTATAAACTCTTTTGTTATAAACCTTGTTGTAACACAAGGTCACTATTTTATGGTATTCAAATCAAGTGGTTCACATCAAGGTATTCAAATCAAGTGGTTCACATCAAGGTATTCAAATCAAGTGGTTCACAACATGGTATTCAAATCAAGTGGTTCACAACATGGTATTCAAATCAAGTGGTTCACATCATGGTATTCAAATCAAGTGGTTCATTTCATGGTATTCAAAACAAAGGATTTAATTCGTGGAATTAAATCTAGGTTTTCAATTCATGTTATCAAATAAGGCATTAACACATCCGGTTAAAGTAAGGTTCAGAAACATGGTGTCTATTGTTGTAAACAAACTTGTAAAAGCATCAAGTATCATATTCATTAGCGTTAGTACTGGGTGATCACAACAAGGGAAAGCGGACACACACATTGGGGCAGGCCGATTGCTGCAGTTAGTTTTTAAATTTGTTTTATAAACTAATTGCAGATTTCGGTTACATATGGTTTTATCAAAACTGTTGACACATTATCTAACTCCAAACGTGGTTTGGGACTTGATATTATATGTTGACTCTCGTGCAAACAGTGATTGGACTGTTTACACTCATTTTCTTACTTGATGATAGTTTGGGTTGCAGCTCATCCGTGTGAATCTTATGTTGCTTTAACTTACCTATGTCTTATTTCATATACTCATGTTTACAAATGATTAAACCTATTGTTCTCACCAACTACGTCTGTAGTTGACAGTTACTTTTCACGTGTTTCAGGTAATCAGGTTTAAGACATTATCAGAGACAACTAAGGAGACCATACTAAGATAGAACAAGATGAAGAAACATGCTAGGATGGATTAGAAACACACCAAATCCTAATTGTTTAATAGTCTTGTTTGAAGTCTTATTTTGTAAACTATATTTTGGGTCTGTAGTTGTCTTTCTTTTGGTAGATAGATTGTCTGTAACTAAACAACTGTCTAAACATTATGAAATGTAGTAATCCATTGTGGTTGTTCTTATTCAATACTTGTGCATGATTCAACTGTTCATACGTCACCGCGCCGTGGATTCCGCACGCGGCGCAGGGGTGTGACAGGTTGGTACCAGAGCCAAGGTTGTAGAGAACTAGGAAAAACCTAATGTTTAATGACCTAGACTATAACCTAAGCTACCCAATAGGACTAAGTGCTATAGACTTGAGGATACTTAGGATCTAAGTAACTTAAGTGAGCATTAAGTCTACATCAAGCTTGAAAGATCTTAGGGACATTTTACTAAGATTAGATATCGAGTCAAAGAATTTGAATCGGACTTCTATAATTTTAGAAACCGAATTAAATTCTCACACATATGCATTTAAGGATTTCAGAGGCAAGGATCTGTATTCTTGGTATCCTTGATCTGAAATTCTCACACAGAGATCATTATAGGATTTAGAGGCAAAGATTGATATCTTTGATCTAAGATCCTTGTCATATTCATTATGGGATTTAGAGGCAAAGATCTATTCATTTAGTATCTTTGATCTAAGATCCTTGTCATATTCATTATAGGATTTAGAGGCAAAGATTGATATCTTTGATCTAAGATCCTTGTCATATTCATTATGGGATTTAGAGGCAAAGATCTATTCATTTAGTATCTTTGATCTAAGATCCTTGTCATATTCATTATGGGATTTAGAGGCAAAGATTGGTATCTTTGATCTAAAGTCCTTGTCATATTCATTATAGGAATTCAAATGTCAAGGTCTATTAATTTAGAGTCTTGATTTGAAATCCTTGTCATGCTCATTATAGGAATTCAAAGGTCAAGAACTATTAATTTAGAATCTTGATTTGAAATCCTTGTCATTGTTATCATTGTTATCATTATCAGGTGTTCATTATCATAGGAACTTTATAACTTAGAATCTGTGTAACAGTATTCTTTAGTTGAAGTTCTCACAAGAGATCATTATACTCGATACTGAAAGTATTGAGAACCTAGGTTAATTAACCTAGGACACACATGCTAAAACCTAAGGTTTTAATTTCTAAGTAAATTAAGAACCATGGTTTACATAATCATTATCATAGTCACAGAACAAGAGGCAATCATGAAACAATCATAATCAATCAACAGTTGGAATCTTAGCCCCAAATATAGACGACGGATTAACGCTGATGTGTTGAGGTAAGTGGTGGGTCGGTGAGAGCTTACCCTATATATAAGCTTATTTCAGTATGTTAGGGGGAATCCGGCATTTGTATTTGGAGTGAGGATTCGGGATCAACTGGAAACATGGAACATTAGTCAAACACATGGGATACAAACATTTGGGAAACAATCATTGGTGAATCAAATCATAGTGCAATTCAAACTTGGATGAACCAAACATTATGGTGAATCAATCAAGTTGTGAACATTCTTTAGATGTAAACCTTAAGTGAAATTCTTAAGTGATTACATCATTAGTACTTACTGACATAGGTTAACAGGAAAGTGTAGAACACACGTATGACTTAGTTCTACATGTTAACAACTGTTAGTAGGTGCACACATAACATAATCATGGTTCAATCATGGAATCAATCATAGTTCAAGTTGATCAAAGATCATGAGATTCTTAATCAATGGAACACACTTGGGAATCAGTACAAACGTGTTGCCAAATGCTAGCAAGGGCATGATCGTGGTATATCGAAACGGTGGTGGGCAGCGAGGTGAGCCCTATATATAAGCTGTTTTCGGTATATCGGGAAAGTGTCAGTGTGTAGATTTGGTGGTGAGATCATGAGACATCGTACATATTCACATGATAAGTATGCAAATAAGTTGATAACTTATACGTGTACTGGATCATATTACAATTGAATGATAATACTAGTAGTATGGATATATTACTGACCTTATCATGAAAATTCAATTGTATCCTTCCTCATTACTAACCCACTTGTGGCTTCTATTCGTAGAATGCCTCCCCGACGTGATCCTAACGGAGGGGGTTCAACAAGTGGCAACGACGATGAGATCAACAAGATTGCTCGAGCTATCGCGGTTCATATGCGGGATGTGATTCCTGGCATGGTCACTGATATCACCCAGAATCTTCGGGGAAGTACCAGTGATTCCGCACACAATTCAAATGCCACTAACGCTGGAACTGCTAACTTTACTTTCAAGCAGTTCAACGATGCTAAGCCTCCTAAGTACTCTGGTACCGAGGGAGCTACCGGCCTACTGCAGTGGCTGGAAAGCATTGAAGACATTCTAAAATCATATATGTAATACCAGGTGGAGCCAAGCATGATCACCATCAAGAGAAGAAGCAAAAGCTCCCGATTGGCCTTCCGCATCGGATGACTTATGTGATTCATCTCCTTGGCACCGAACGCGGATTTGTAAAGCGCAACAAAATCATTCGCCTTTGACGACTCCACGAACACTTGCTGCTTCAAGGTCGGGGATATCACAACGTTCTCCATCGGAGCTTCGTTAGTGTTGACGTTGTTGCCCTGTCGACCGCAAAGTACTATCAAGAACAGAGCGTAACCGGATCGATACCAGTGGAAATAGATTTGCGACCTATTGCTAGTGAAGTTTGGTTGATCGATGAATTCATATCATGAAGATTGATGTGGGTAATGGTCCTCATAATGATGAACGGCTGATGAACTGCAATTCCACATTCAAAAAATGATCAAATCAACAATTGAATCCACAAAGAAAGCGATTTTGATTTCGTTTACCTGGATTGATGATGGAAAATTTTTTGACTTAATTTGATTGAATAAAGGAAAAAATTGATTCAATCTCAGTGGAAAAAATTTGTTGAATTGCACGTGAAATATGAAGATGTGGAAGATTATTTCTATTAAGAATGATTGAAGGAATAATAAAATTGATTTTATTATTTTAGGTAAATAAAACTGATATAATTAATAATCCATTCCAAAAATAATTACTTGTAAAATTACTAAGGTAACCTTTTTAATTAAATTAAATAAAATATGAAAGAAATGTTTTGATTGGTTAGTTAAAGTTTTCTAGGTTTTCTTGATATTTATGAGTTTTCTCATGATCCTTCCCCTATATATATATATCTTTAATATGATGAGGTAAATATTAATAATAACATGTTTTTTCATTTAAAAATGTTTTTATTCTAAAATTGATAAAATAATATTTTTAAGTTTAGAAAAATATATTTTTCTAGTTTTTAAATCATAAATTATATTTTTAGTTGTTGAGTCAAAATAATTTTAATTTAAAGTTCTATTTTTATCATAGACCAATATAAATATTATATCACTTTCAATCAACACACTAAATGAGTTATACAATCTATCAAAGGGTGGAAATAAGCCAATACGTTTATTGAAAATAAGAGGTCTTAAAGTATGCGACCAAGTCAAATTTCTAAAAACATGATAAAACGTTTTACATGATAAAGAAATAATGAGTTAGTTATATCATTTCGATAGAATATGCAAGTTTGTTAAATTATGTCACAAAACCAAGTTCTACCATCAAAAAGTCAAAAAATTTAAAACTTGTAACACAAGAATATAAAAAACTGCAAGATAAATGTAAAGTTTAAGAGTTATGAATAAAATATGGTGTGTATGATAAACTTATATGTAGACTTTGTTATATTATTGATATATGTGACTCAAGCTTTATCATGGTAGCCTAATTTTAATTTAATTTTATTTAATTTTATTTTATTTTATTTTACATATTAAGAAAATAGTTGACGAGTGATTTGAACGACTGAATTTTAAACAAATATATGTTTGGATATTACGATCATAAAATGCTCAAAAGCTTGATAATGCAAAATTACCATTCAGTTCATGATTAAAATCTTTAAATCTATTTAACTAATTTCATTTTTATTTTTACCATATATAAAAATAATCATTATAACCGATCCAACACAATGAAACCCCAAGGTCCAAAGGCTCAAATTGGTTCCTAACTAGTAACCACTTGTTTGTATCAGTTTATAACCAGTTCCCGAATAACCATATCTCATATTGGTTTGAAGCCGGTTCAATTTAATACGAGTTACTTCTCACCCCATTTAATAGGAGCATCCGTCGACAAAAGGAGCTTGGTAAACAAGTTGATTATTCATGGCGGTGAACCCATTTTTCAAGATATAGACTATACGGTCTCTCCAACGCATAAACGGTTGGAAGTTCATGTTCTCATCATCTTTAGTAAAATCAAGACCACCGTTCTATCTTATTAAGTCCCTTGAAGTTTCATTCGTTCTATATAGAGTCAATTTCAAAAATTAATTAAGCTAAAATGATCAGATTGAATCCCCTAGAACTCATTTAATTGGCAGCCATAAAATGTGAACTACGAATATTATTTGGGCTCTGATGAGGACATGAGGTGCTTGACTCCAAAGGAGTAGTAAGATATTGAAAACAGCGGCCCATTATTTGCATGAATACTTGAATAGATTTTGATTAGGTTTCAAGCTTAAACCGAATCAATGATAAAAGTTTAGTCCATGAACATTCAAAAATCTTTAGTTCTCATAATGGCTGCGGTTCGGTTATAGCTTTTTGTAATTTAGACTACAAAATTTTATGAAATGAGACCCAAAATCTAAGAGAAAAATTATATAATATTTATATCTATGTATAACCAAAAAAAAAAGAGTCACGTGTCAGTTATGTAATTCCTCTCAAATATGCTTTTGTTCACCTCTCTTCTATCAAAAATGAAAAATCAGATGTCATATGTCATATTCTGTTTATGTATAAATTTTGGTTTCCCTCTCTATCTCTTAATAAATAATAATGTTTTTATTTAATTTAATAAATAGTATAATTATAATATAATGCTGTTCTTTGATTTATTTTAAAATTTTCTTGAAAAATATACGATATTATTATAAGAAAAATAATTTTAGAAAACATTTATTTAATCTGTAATAGGAGTGTTCATCAGTTCAGTTATCGTTTTGTTGATTTATTCGGTTTAGCTTAATCATTTTTGTAATTTTTTTATACATAATTCAAAACCAAACCGAACCAAATTCGGAAGATCATTAACCTTCTATTAAAAAACAAACAAACCAAACTTAACTAAATAAACCTAATTCAACTTATCGATTATTAATAAAAATAATATTTATGCATAAATTTGGTCTAATCAGTTGACCAAATAATCCTAACAAACTTATTTCAAAAAACATTAATTGAATTGAAAACCGAATTCATAATTTGTTTCATTTTTTAGTTACATAATGGTTCGGTTTTCAGCTTAAAACAGTTTTTGGATTTTTTTTACCACCCTACTGTGTAACATATAGGTTCAACATGATGTGTATGTATGCCTATGGATGTTTAATTGTGAATAATTTTTTTGTTAATAACGAAAATAACCATTTACATCTATAAGTTTTTAGTTTTAAAATTAAGTAGAGAGCAAATACTATAATACTTCTTTTGGTTCTCAATAATTTTCTAATTTTTTGGCTTTCAGTTAAAATGCATAACTATATACACACATTAACTAAAATAAATACATACATGTGTTTAACAAAGTATATGGTTCTACAAAAAATGCCAAAAAAAAAAAATATATCTTACATACTTGTGTTTAACAAAGTATACGGTTCTACAAAAACTGGCAAATCAAAAATTCATTTAAAAAAAAACACAAGCACCAAACATCAAGTTTTCAAGTAGGTTTGGACCGTTTGGTTATAAAAAATTGGTTGCTAAAAATGGGCTGTTACAATTTTACGCTCACCCAGGCCCAAAAGGGATCCAAGTAGGGGTGCATAAACTGGGTTTTTTTAAACCGTTTCCATATACAAACCGGTTTTGGTTTTGATCAACAAAGTCAAGAAACAGTTCCAGTTAGAGTCGGGTTTTTGACCGTATTTTATCGGGTATTGGCCGGTTCCGGTACCGGTTTTGGGCGTGTAAAGGTGAAACCGGTTATGGTAATTCTGGTTCTAATTTCGGGTTTTTTGCCCACCTCTAGATCCAAGGATTACAACATTGTTGCTTGGGTTGAACCGTGTCAAGCTTTTTTGAGCTTGCACTTCGGCAAACAACAGCACAAAAATATCTACGTTGGAGGGTTTGGGAGGTTATACCTTAGGGCACTTCAACACTTAAGTCAACACTTTGCTCATCATAACCAAATTTTTAACATATAAATGCATATATATAAGCAAATATAAGAGGTAAGAAACAAAAGATAGTAGAGTAGTTACTCAAAAACATATATAAATGTCATCCAGAAGAGGGGAGCGAGGACGTTATCATAGACAAGAGAGGTCGAAAAGTAGATTGGAGATAATCTTTTTTATAGAGAAAAAACCAATGAGAAGAAAACTCCTCATTTTGAATTTAAAGAAAACTAAGAAAACTCATTTAAGCAATTAATTTTAATTGTTTTTCATAATTATTTATTATAAGGTTAGAAGTTATTATAAAAAAAGTTTTTTAATAAAGATATGTAAATCATAAAGTTACGTAACTCATGGAGTTACGTATGTAACCTATAAAGTTGCATATATGTAACTCAAATATATAACGTATAAGTTACATATATGTAATAACATGAATCACATATATTTTTCTATTTTTTTCTTTTTGTTAACATTTCAAATATTATAATAAATAGAAATGAAAACAAAGAACGAAAAACAAAATTGCCTGGTGATTTTTGTGATTATTTTCCAACTTTTTTCTACAAAATCAAGGTTTTCTACAAAACTCTCCATGCATGCATGAATGAATCTTTCAATAACTTTTGATCCTTGTGTATATATACACAAAGGAAGAACCAAATAAGAGATTTTGTTAAAAAAAGTAATAATTGTAACACCCCGACCTATGGCGGAACGTCGGGATGCCACGAGGGATGTGTAGATTGTTCATAAGCTCGTGGGCATCTAAATAAATCATCACGTATCAAATAAATCTACCAAAGTAATTACATCAAAAATCATGTTCATCATGATTTAGTTACAGTAATTTACACAAAAGATTAGCTAAATTAACTAAACACTAGTCTTCAATAATCCAGTTAATTTTAGCTAAGTCCAAGACCTTAAGTGATGATGTCCAAAATGTGAGAGATCCTCCTCCTCAATGTACTTATCTTCATTCCCTGAAACATGTAGAAAATCAAGTGTCAACTACCAAGTAATTGGTGAGTAATCATAAGTTTTTATATTTCAAAAACGTTTACAAAATGATTATAAAAGTTTATAGTTTTCCAAGAAAAATCCACATGTGCACCTGCGAGATAATCCAACACTGCCAACACACAAACACAAACACACAATTCACATAATTCAAATAATCACAAATAGTCAATCACATATATTCAACCAATCTCAATCAACAATATTTCCAAATAGTATAAGTGACAATACATGCAATCATTGCGGAGGACCGAAGTCCACAACAACGATTCATGGAGTTGTGATAATCCAAGTGACAATACATGCAATCATTGCGGATGACCGAGGTCAACAACAACGACCCATGGAGTTGTGATAATCCAAGTGACAATACATGCAACAACAACGACCCATGGAGTTGTGATAATCCAAGTGACAATACATGTAACAACAACGACCCATGGAGTTGTGATAATCCAAGTGACAATATATGCAATCATTGTGGATGACCGAAGTCAACAACAACGACCCATGGAGTTGTGATAATCCGAAATAATCCGTGACAATCCACAAACAATGATAATCCAATAATATGAATATCATAATGATAAACAAGGTGTCACCCATGTGTTATCAAAATAATATTTAAATCTGGTATACATGTTCCACCTCCGAGTTTAAAAACAAAATAGTTTAAAAAGGAGGTTTTGAGAACTCACCTAAATTCCTCAGATTCAGTGTTTTCGTAGTATGCGCGCTCGTGTATGTGAAATCAAAAGCAACTCAATCAACCTGTAATTATCGTGTGTTCGTGTTCATAAATATACTCGTTTCATTTCAATTAAGTGTCCATAAGTGTTTACTGTAAATCCTTAAGTGTTTCGTTAACTTAGTTTATTTAATAAAAGTTAGAATGAAATACCCAAGATTGTATAAATGATCATCATTTCAATGTACTTCAAACTTGTTATTTTTCAGCACCATTTGGTGATAAACAATTCATGAGATCCCATATGTACCCTCTTAGTTATGTATGATACAAGGTAAAGTCCTTAATCACAAGCATATCTATACATGCATGCATATTCCATTATCTTGACCATCATGAATCCAAGTTACTTAAAATTAACCTTTGTGTTTAAAAATTCACAGTTACATCATTTATATAGAAGTGTTTTCAATGTATAAAAAAAATAATTCTAAAACTTATGTTTTAGAGAGAGAAAAGGTGGTGGCCCTCACGATTCCATATGCATGCATAGGTACACATGATTTCCCATGTTCTTTGGTTCCTTTTTAACTCTAGTTCGACAACTTAGGTTTATTTGCCCTTGATTCCAGCAAACCTCGGTCCTGTTTCTCCTTAGGTTCAGCCCATTAAGGTTCGCCACCCTTGAGTTAGTAATTCCTAAGCTCGTAGGCCAAGGGTTGGTGTCACACCCCGAACCGGCGGGTTGGATCGACTTCCCCGTCGAGCGGAAGGTTCCCGGGGCGCGATATCGTGAGTGATAATCGTGATGATCAGATTGTTTACATTGCACATGATATAAATGAGAAATACTAAATAAAATAGAATTACAAAGTTAAATTACATCAGTATCGTTCATAATTTAACTATGTAAATCTACCATCAACATCATGAATTTTCTATCTTGTATCTGCACAAGATATACAAAATATATTGTATAATGATGTTCCAAAAGTATGCAGGTCCAAAAATACTAGGTCTTCTATCAGATATCCTAGCCCAAAAGCATTAGCTTCTTAATTGACCGGTTCGTCACCTGAGAAGTCATGCAAAAATAAAGTCAACACATGGTTGGTGAGTTCATATGATTTAGTATTTGAAAAATAGCTTTGTAAACCCTTTCACGGTAAAAACCCTAACCTCATTAACATCACCTGTAATATCCAGTTCGGTATGCTTATATATAGGGCATACGAAAGGGTCGAGCCTACAACCCTCCCAGACGTCATCCCACAACATACTAAACCACATATGACATTGTTGTTAATGATAATTAAGCATTTTTACCTACATTCACTTCCATCCATCATAGTTCTAACATGCACATAAAACATTTGTTCAACTCATTGGTAACAACCTTAATCTCATTAACATCACATGAAATATCCAGATCGGTATGCTTATATATAGGGCATACGAAAGGGTTGAGCCTACAACCCGCCCAGACGTCATCCCACCACATACTAATCCACATATGACATTGTTGTTAATGAAAATTAAGCATTTTACCCGTACTAATAACACATTAGTTCTTCAATTCGTTGTTCCTGTAACTACACAATTTGAAATCTCAATTGATTCCTTAACTTATCACGCAATCATGATCAACCATAATATTTGTAGAAACAATTCAATAAATGCTTAAATAAATAAATAAATAAACATTTAATAAAATCTAATACCTAATGATTGGGCCTTGGTCAACTCGAGTAGACTAGTCTAGCAATCAGGGTTCTTAGTAGTAAAGGAGATTTGTAAACCTCATCAAACATGTGACCTATAATCAATCAGTCTAGCTAGGACATCTTTTGATATATAGGCTTTTATAGTTCTTTAGACCGTCCATAGTTCGTGTAGTTATTTAGTTCTTTGGCACATGTCATCTTTGAGCATTTCCCAGATGTTCCTCAAAACAGTTAGGGAATACTGTAAATATCATCAACCATGCGTCTCATATTCAATCAGTCTAGCTAGGACATCTTTCAAACCTGAGAATGGCACATGCTATCTTTGATATTTCCCAGTCAGGCCCTTGAAATAGTTCTTTGCACTTAGTTCTTTGAAATTGATCGTTAGTTCTTTGACAACACAACCCTGAAAATAGTTCTTTGATTAGTCCGTTAGTTCTTTGAAATAGACCTTTGAAAATAGTTCTTTGTCTTAGATCTTTAGTTCTTTGAAAATAGTCCTTTGAAAATAGTTCTTTGATTTGAAACAGTTTTCTACTCATAATGAATAAACAACTTACTTTGAATTCCTGTATATTGTATACCTAACATAATCTAGGATAACAATTATACATACAAACATATGTTAAGTAAAAGCATTTAAGTAAATAAAATCTTACGAAAATAATTTACGTATGCTTCTCAGCCCCGCGTTTGAAAACAAAAACAGTTAGAAAAGGGGCAATGAACTCACCTGTGTTGTTGTGCTAATGATTTATCACAAAATGCGCGCTCGTTACTTGTGGCTTATATATCTTCAGTAACTGAGTTGTTTTAAAAGGATTCGAATACGATAAGTACTTATAGTAGTAGTCGTATCTAGGGTTTGGTCTCAGTGTGCAACTAAGTGTCCTATGTTACAAATGTGCTTCTAAGATTTCATCTAACTTAGTCTAACTTATTACCCATTAGTAACTCCTATACCATAACAATATTTACAAGTCTTTAATTAAAATGTTTTTAAGTTAATCTATTTTATGTTAAGTATTAAGTTAAAATCATTCATTTTAGTTTGAGGGAACTTACAATTCAATTTCTTTTATTAAAACATGATTAAATTAAGTAAAGTGTAGTTTACGCATGATGGACTTAGTTTAAGTCCATTGGGCCATCCTCGGGCCCATTTATTTGACTTTGATTTCCAATTGATTTCTTATCCACCCTCTAATTAAATAATCATAGATAATTTGAGTAAATTATCTAAATTAGTTGTATATCCTTATGGATTTTCCTAAGGATTTGATGTTTATGACTTAATCAACACCTCAACCCTAAAGTATTGCTTTGGTCCTTGTGATTTTCCTCCCACGTTTCTATCCCGAATTAGAGTTGACCACCCTTGTTTCTATAATTCCTTTAGCTATGAGATTTATTGTTTTAGAAGACCTTTACATTCCATGCATGCACATCCTCATTTGCTTTCCTATGCAAACATCCATATCTCATGCACACCCATAGAGGTTTCCCCATGCATGCACTCACAACACATGTTCATGCATGCCATGGATGAACCAACCGAATCAAGATTTTGATCGATTGGATGGCTGCTGATCCGCGCGAATGAGATTGTAGTCGACCGAATAAGAACTGGCCGGCCGAAAGAAGAAGACCGATCGAATGGCTTGCCTTGGCCCGAATCAGTTGGGCCGACCGAAGGTGGGGTTGCCGAATGAACATTGGGCCGCTAGAATGGCCATGGGCCGAAAGAGATGGGATGTCTGCTTCGGTTCTTGTGACACCTCGCAATTTCCAGGTCAGCATTTATTTTATTTTAACAATAATGTGTATTATTATTTCATACGTGGCACTAGAATAATTGTATTTAGTGTGACACGTGGCACAACGGACCAAACACACCGATAATTCGAGAAATTATCGCACAGAACTTGCACGTGTCTTGAATGGCGAACGTTGGTGAACGGATCGAACCACAGTACACATACACTGCACAATTAGGTTCCGGAGAACCTAATTTAGTAGAACAACGCTTAAGTGTCGAGAAACGATGATCGTATTCGAGAAATACGCGAAAATCGGCTCGAAACAACAAAACTAAGCTTATTGGGCTACTCAGGAACCCATCGCGGTACGCGACAGACATCGCGAAGAGTTGACTCCCGGATTCCTTCGCGTAGCGCGAAGCATCTTTCTGGCCTAGTGTCGCGGTACGCGACGGGTGTCAGACGGCAAATCTTTATAAAACCAAGAGGAAATCGTTTCTAGCCGGCCTATAACCCTTTTCTCGAGTTCTAGACCCTCCATACTCGTCTTCTTCACCTGCAACTCACCCTTAGAACCTCTGGAAGCCATTTTTGAGCTTTGAAAGCTTGGAGGACACATTGGAGCACAAACCACCACCATCACCACTTCATTTCTGCTAAGAGCAAGCTGTCCAGAGGAACTAGAGGCTGA
Source organism: Mikania micrantha (assembly GCA_009363875.1). Classification (NCBI taxonomy): domain Eukaryota; kingdom Viridiplantae; phylum Streptophyta; class Magnoliopsida; order Asterales; family Asteraceae; genus Mikania; species Mikania micrantha. Next base: position 46,461,489 of record CM018689.1, on the reverse strand, counting down.
GAAATCATCATCTCAGGGATCCCGAAGCTTTAGAAGGTAGTTCTTACACCCCTCATGGCTAAAATGGTCATTTGTCACTTCTACACACACATGCAAGGCATGAAACACACATGCAAGCACCTTTGATGCACATGCACGAAGTTTGCCTCTGGGTTTGTCGATTTAGATGCGTTTCTTGATGATCCATGATGATTATATGGTGTTTTTATAATGATCCAAGATGTTGAGTATATGTCTTGATGCTTAAAATGATGATTTATGATGTTATTGATGCATGCATGTACGATCCATGAGTATTGAGATGATTTTGAATGATGGTAGATGATTATTGATGATATTAGAAGGATAACTCATGGTTAGATTGTGTTAAAATGGTTAAAACTATGATTTTTGATAAACTTTCTATTAATAGTAACTTTTAGTTAGGAAATGGTGTAATGGATAGTATTGTGATCATGCATGTATATGGATTTGCTATTAGAACGATTTTAGAGTGATATTGATGCTTAGAATGTGATTTTGAAATTGATTTTAGTCATATCTAGCCAAGTTACTATATTTAGTAACTTTTTGGGCCTAAATATTGATAAATGGTGATTTTGACTATATGAGCATGATTAGATAATGTTAAAAAGCATAATATGATGGTATGTGTTATAAAAATGGTCTAGGATTGATTAGAATGGTTAATTGTATGATAATAGTCATAGTTACTATTTTTAGTAACTTTTATAGCCAAAATGTTGATAGATAGTGATTAGATCTAGACTAACATGTTTAAATGATGTTACGTGCTCTATTATGATGACTTGTTACATGAAAATGGATTAGAATGATTTAGGACAATCGTTTGTATGAAAAATGCCATAGTTACTATTTATAGTAACTTTATTTTTCAAACTATCAATTTAGAGGCAATGTATACGAATTGAGCATGCTAAGTGGTTTACAATGCTTTAACATGGTGATAGTATGTTGAGTAAGATAGTTTCCGATAGCGCGTATGCCATAAGTGGAAACTTTCCATTTTAGGAAACTTTTATGTGCTAACATGAGATAAATGACTTATGTGATATCGTATGATGATGTGTTATGTGTTAACATGATCACGTAGGACTAATGAGCATGCTAGAACTTTAAAACCATTACGCTTTGTGAACTTTCCATAAATGGAAACTTACTATAAATAGTAAGTTGTCCATAGACGTGACTTGCGCATTTTGCACACGACGAGCACTTATACGAATGTTTCACGATTTACAACCAACACACGGTTCACCAACGGGTCGTTAGGTCAAACACGGTCAACACGACCAACACGGTCAACCACGGTCAACGCGACCCGCATAACAACCAGGAGTTGTTTAGACACGAATACGGTCCTGTGAGACCAACACAAATATGATCGCAAACTTATAACACCTATGTGATATAGGTAACTACTAGCCAGCGAGCTACTCCATTCTCGTAAGAACGCACTCAAGCAGACTCAGGTGAGTTTACAGCCCCACTTTTACTCTTAACTGTTTTACTAACCTTTTGGGATGAGAATGCTATGCAACTGCTTTAGATACATGACTGGTATGTCGAAAAACTATTTTGAGTGTACTATTATCGCAACAAGTCCTCTCCACCCTTACCGTTAGTTGTGTACAAACGAGTCGTTATTACGTAGTACTACTGGGTTTGACCAACCCCACTCGGCAACAACGTTGACAGGATGTCATAACGAGTGTAATATCGATGTTGATGTCGGGTTCCGCGATGACCCGCAGACGCAAATGGAAACAGTCTAGTTTCGGTAAGATGACATGACACACTCTACGGATCGTAGATCCAACAAAACTATTTTAACATACCCAGTATATATAACTGTTTTACTGTTTTCTAATACTTAAACCTGTGAACTCACCAACTTTATGTTGACACACTTTAGCATGTATTCTCAGGTAACTGAACAACATGAGCTAGGAGGCACATGGAGATGCACAAGAGAGTTTGCATACATATAGACTCTAATCCTAGGCCTTTGTTTTTGATTTTTTTTTTGTCATTTTAAACGATGTTAACAGTGTAGTTCTGATTACTTATTTCCGCTGCTTTAATGTTGAACTTTTCCGCTGCTAAACTTATGAAACTAGTCTTATTTTACAAACTGTATGATTGAGTTAACTCATATAGAGTCGTTCAATATGACTATGAGCTGTGATCCTGGCCACGTCACACCCACATGGACTGACACCACGAGTGGGAATTTGGGGGTGTGACAGACTGGTATCAGAGCTTTGGTTATAGGGAACTAGGTTTGCATGTAGTGAACTTAGACTATAGCCACTGCTCTACAATAGACACTACACTAGTTTCACACAACACATTATGTGCTTAACTTAACAACATGCTTTGTGATTTGATCTGACTCTTACGATCATGCCTCTGGCACCCTTAGTGGGCGTTAACACTCAACTACACATGCGACCTGTGCAAGGGAATTAGAGAAAAGGCGAACACAAAACCGAAGAGGAAACTCTTCTATGCTATGAAGAAGACTCCTATAGCACAATCCAACTCAAATCGAACGCCTTTTCCAACCTCTTTCTTGAGTGTAAACCCAGTCAAATGACGCATGTTTAAGGATTGTAACCTTAGTATCGACTCTTAGGAAGCAAAACTTCGAACCCGAGATTGTTAAGTAGCTTGAGATTGAATGAACTAGAAGGACTGTGTAAGATAAATTGACGATTATGGTGGCCAACGTAATCGTGAATTTATAGGTACATACAAATTCTGGCAAGTTGAATTGATAAGCTACAACCATCAGGGAAACTGTATAGTACACCTCTGGAAGTGGAGATTCGAGCTCCGCTGTTTCCACCGAGTAGTTTATTTCTTTATTATATATAGTATTGTATTATTGTTAGAACCGATATGAGCGAGTTGTGCTCATACAAATCATTTTGGTAGCAGTAATCTCGTCAAACCTATGATCCTACTTTTGAAATGATATCTTAAGCTTATGATATATTTCCTCCCTACACATGCTTACACGCAATAACTCTAACAGTGAGTAATACAATATCTATTGTATATAGAAACCAACAAATGGATGGTCAAGGAAAGTATGTGCGCACTGACAACCCGTCAATCGATTCTGCGACTGTCGAGGCCATGGTAGAACAACTGGTTAACAAAGCCATTACGGATTACGAGGCTGCATGCTTAAACAGTGAGACAGGAAGTGAGACTCACAACAACAGCTCAAGAGGATGCACCTTCAAAACTTTCCTCAGCTACCATCCTCAACCATACACGGGATCAGAAGGAGCAGTAGGGCTGCTCCAATGGGTTAAGAGGGCCGAATCAATCTTCCACATGTGCAAGTGTTCTGAAGAAGACAAAGTGAAATTTGCTACCGGGACTCTAGATGGACAAGCCCTCACTTGGTGGAACTCTCATGTCCAGACACTGAGTCTGAAGACTGCTAACTCAATTCCCTGGGAAAATTTTATCAAAATGTTGAAGGAAGAATACTGTCCACAGAACGAAATCAAGAAACTGGAGGGGTTCTGGAATCACAAAATGGAAGGATCTGAAATCGAACAGTACACCACTCGATTTCACGAATGGTGTAAACAACACCCAGAAATGGTGACCCCGGAATAAAAAAAGATTGAGCCGTACGTCAGTGGATTACCCGAACAGATCCAAAGCTTGGTTATCATGATAGACCCCACTCTCCTCCAACCCACTATTTGCCTGGCTCACCATATGACTAACCAAGCGGTAGCACATGGTAAGTTACCCAAGAGGGGTGAACACCTGAAGTCTCAGGATTGCAAGCACAAGCGGGAGCCTAGTCACAACCGAACGCCCTCTTCCCAACAAATGCAACTCCATAACCAGTCAGCAACAACTAGCGACTCTACTGTTACACCATCCAGTACCAAGGGCAAGAATGCCTACCAAGGGAAATACCCTAAGTGCAAAAGATGCCCATATCATCACAACGGCCAGTGTGAACGCTATCGATGTCGGAAATGCGGAAGAAACGGTCACATGGCCAAGGAGTGTAGAAGCAAGCCAGTTGGTAGCAAAGACAACCAGAAAGTCGTTAAAGGATGTTATAAGTGTGGCAAGCCTGGGCATTGGCGCAGGGATTGCCCACAGCTGAAGGAAAAAGAAAGCGTGACAATGGCCCCTGCATTTGTAAATGACTCCAAAGAAGCAAAAGATGATCCTATCATTGTGACTGGTACGTTCCTTTTACATAATGCCTATGCTAGTATGTAATGTGATATTGGTGCTAAGAGTAGCCTGATGCTTAGCGAATTTAGTAAAATGCTTAACATTACCCTGACATCCTTAGACTATAAGAGTTAACCGACTGTAAGCTGATTGAGACACAACACATTTTCAAAGGATGCGCCTTGGTGTTGACGAGTCACGAATTTGAGATCGACCTAATTTCAGTAAGCCCCGAAAACTTTGATGCAATGGTGGGGACAGACTAGTAACTACAGACCAAGCAGAGAGTGTGTGCAATAAGAAGATAGATCAATGTTACGTTGTCAAATGGAAATCAGATCCCTATTCAGAGAGAACGACGGAGAATAACGCAAAACACCATGTCATAGGCTAGCAAGTACCTATAGAAAGGATACTCAACGATATTAGTTGTATCACGAAACAATCGTAGAAGGAAAGGAAGATGGAGGATATTGAAGTTGTTTGTAATTTTCCCAAAGATTCACCTGGACTACCCCAAAGCGACAAGTCGAGTTTCGGATAGACCTCACACCGTGAGCCGCACTAACCGTCAAAGCACCATACCGATTGGTCCAACTAAGATGCAAGAAACGTTCTGATCAATTGCAAGAGTTGTTAGACAAAGAATTAACCAGACCAAGATTATCAACACGAGGAGCACCAGTCCTGCTTGTGAGAAAGAAAGACAGGTCTTCCCGAATGTGTATCGACTACCGAGAGTTAAGCAAGGTGACAAACAGGAATTGATACTATTACCACGAATGGGCGATTTGTTAGACTAGTTGTAAGGGTCAAGCTATTACCCGAAGATCGTTTTGAGTACCGATTACCATCAAACGAAGATACAAGAAAAGGACATTCCTAAGACGATCCTTAGGACGCAAGATTGACATTACGAATGTTTGGTCATAACTTTCGGACTGACCAACGCACCGGAAGTATTCATGGATCTCATGAATCGGGTGTGTAAGCCGTATCTGGACAAATTCATAATCATGTTCCTAGATGATACCCTGATGTACTCCAAGACCCAAGAAGAAACATGCCGACCACTTAAAAGCGTGTCTTGGAACTACTGAAGAGGGAACAACAATACGCGAAGTTTCCAAATGAGATATTTGGATTCGCGAAGTCCAGTTTCTTGGACACGTAGTAAACGCAAAAGGAATACACGTAGATCCAGCCAAGATCGAGGCCATTAAGAACTGGACAGCACCAAAGACTTCGACTGAGGTGCGACAGTTTCTGGGATTGGCCGGGTACTACAGGCGATCTATTGAGGGATCCTCGAAGATCACACAATCATTGACTTCCCTTACGCACAAAGACAAGAAATTCGAATGGGGAGAGAAACAAGAAGCTGCTTTCGACTTGTTGAAGCAGAAATTGTGCAGTGCACCTATTCTATCACTACCGGACGGGTGCGAAGACTTTGTAGTTTATTGCGACGCGTCAAAACAAGGACTCGGTTGTGTATTGAAGCAACGCGAGAAGGTGATAGCTTATGCGTCACGACAATTGAAAGTGCACGAAAAGAACTACACGTTTCATGACTTGGAATTGGGAGCCGTAGTGTTCGCACGAAAGATCTAAGTGACACTACCTATCCGACACGAAATGCAAGATATTCATCAATCATAAGAGACTGCAACACACCTTCGACCAGAAGGGACTGAACATGAGACGACTCAGATGGGACTAGCTGATAGGCAATTGTGATTGTGCTATCAAGTACCACACTGGAAAAACTAACGTAGTAGCCGACGCGATGAGCCGGAAAGAAACAACCTAGGGTGTACGTGCACTACAACTTACGATTCACTCAAGGCTACCCAATCAGAATCTGGACCGCACAACAGGAAGCTCTGAAGGTCGAGGACCTCACTCATTTATCCCTACGTGGCACGGATAAACAGATGAAGGTGAAGGCCGACGTAACCTACTATCTTATGGATCGGAACTGGATTCCACACTACGGAGGACTGAGAGGCGTAGTGATGGATGAAGCTCAAAGGAGCCAACATTCTTTACACCCGGTCCCTGACACAATATACCGTGACCTAAAGACGACCCATCGGCGGCCGAGGGTGAAGGCAGAATTAACAACTTACGTGGGTGAGTGTTTAACGTGCCCAAAGGTCAAGATTGAATACCAAAAGCCATCAGGGCTATTTCAACAACCCAAGATACCAATGTGGAAATGGGAGTAGATTCCTATGGACTTAATAACTAAACTGCCAAGGACGGCAAGTGGTTGCGATACTGTTTGAATAATCGTTGAACGACTAACGAAGCCTGCACACTTACTACCCATCAAGGAGACCGCCTAACTAGAAGAACAGGATCGAATTTACCTGAAGGAAGTGGCCACTCGACGTGAAGTGCCAATCTTGATCATCTCTAACAGCGACAACGGATTTACGTCACATTTCTGGAAATCCTATCATCAGACATTGGGCACAAGATTTGGGTATGAGAACCGTTAACATCCGCAAACTGATGGGCAAAGCGAACAAACTATACAGAGATTGGAAAACGCACTTCGAGCATGTGTCAATGACTATGACAATAGCTGGGAGACTCGCTTACCGTTAGTTAAGTCCTCGTACAACAATACTTATCACACGAGTATACAAGCTGCAACGTTCGAAGCACTCTAGGGACGTAAGTGTTGATCATTCATTTGTTGGGCGGAAGTTGTGAAAGCCAACTGACAAGCCTCGAACCTGTGTACAAAACGACCAAGAAAATCGCGCAATTACGTAACAGAATGGCAGCAGCTTGAGACCGACAAAAGAGCTATGCCGACAAGAGACGCAAACCTTTGGAATTCCAAATGGGAGACCGAGTACTTCTTAAAGTCTCGCCTTGGAAAGGGGTGATTCGATTCGGGAAACTGGGAAAACTAAACCCTCGTTACATTGGTCCATTCGAGATCACAAAACGAATAGGCCCCGTGACCTACGAACTACAGCTACCGCAAGAATTGAGTAGTGTACACAACGTGTTTCACGTTTCAAATCTCAAGAAATCTTTATCAAACGAAACGCTCGCAATTCCTTTAGAGGAAATCCAGATAGACGAACAACTACGCTTCGTTGAGGAACCGGTGGAAATCATGGACCGGGAAATCAAGAAGTTGAAGCTTAGCAAGATACCGAACGTAAAGGTACGATGGAATTCACGACGAGGACCGGAATACACCTGGGAACTAAAGGACCAAATGAAACAGAAATACCCTCACTTATTCTCTGACCCGGCTAACACCGGCAACACGAATTGAATTTCGGGACGAAATTCCTATTAACTAGGGGATGATGTGACACCTCGCAATTTCCAGGTCAGCATTTATTTTATTTTAACAATAATGTGTATTATTATTTCATACGTGGCACTAGAATAATTGTATTTAGTGTGACACGTGGCACAACGGACCAAACACACCGATAATTCGAGAAATTATCGCACAGAACTTGCACGTGTCTTGAATGGCGAACGTTGGTGAACGGATCGAACCACAGTACACATACACTGCACAATTAGGTTCCGGAGAACCTAATTTAGTAGAACAACGCTTAAGTGTCGAGAAACGATGATCCTATTCGAGAAATACGCGAAAATCGGTTCGAAACAACAAAACTAAGCTTATTGGGCTACTCAGGAACCCATCGCGGTACGCGACAGACATCGCGAAGAGTTGACTCCCGGATTCCTTCGCGTAGCGCGAAGCATCTTTCTGGCCTAGTGTCGCGGTACGCGACGGGTGTCAGACGGCAAATCTTTATAAAACCAAGAGGAAATCGTTTCTAGCCGGCCTATAACCCTTTTCTCGAGTTCTAGACCCTCCATACTCGTCTTCTTCACCTGCAACTCACCCTTAGAACCTCTGGAAGCCATTTTTGAGCTTTGAAAGCTTGGAGGACACATTGGATCACAAACCACCACCATCACCACTTCATTTCTGCTAAGAGCAAGCTGTCCAGAGGAACTAGAGGCTGAGAAATCATCATCTCAGGGATCCCGAAGCTTTAGAAGGTAGTTCTTACACCCCTCATGGCTAAAATGGTTATTTGTCACTTCTACACACACATGCAAGGCATGAAACACACATGCAAGCACCTTTGATGCACATGCACGAAGTTTGCCTCTGGGTTTGTCGATTTAGATGCGTTTCTTGATGATCCATGATGATTATATGGTGTTTTATAATGATCCAAGATGTTGAGTATATGTCTTGATGCTTAAAATGATGATTTATGATGTTATTGATGCATGCATGTACGATCCATGAGTATTGAGATGATTTTGAATGATGGTAGATGATTATTGATGATATTAGAAGGATAACTCATGGTTAGATTGTGTTAAAATGGTTAAAACTATGATTTTTGATAAACTTTCTATTAATAGTAACTTTTAGTTAGGAAATGGTGTAATGGATAGTATTGTGATCATGCATGTATATGGATTTGCTATTAGAACGATTTTAGAGTGATATTGATGCTTAGAATGTGATTTTGAAGTTGATTTTAGTCATATCTAGCCAAGTTACTATATTTAGTAACTTTTTGGGCCTAAATATTGATAAATGGTGATTTTGACTATATGAGCATGATTAGATAATGTTAAAAAGCATAATATGATGGTATGTGTTATAAAAATGGTCTAGGATTGATTAGAATGGTTAATTGTATGATAATAGTCATAGTTACTATTTTTAGTAACTTTTATAGCCAAAATGTTGATAGATAGTGATTAGATCTAGACTAACATGTTTAAATGATGTTACGTGCTCTATTATGATGACTTGTTACATGAAAATGGATTAGAATGATTTAGGACAATCGTTTGTATGAAAAATGCCATAGTTACTATTTATAGTAACTTTATTTTTCAAACTATCAATTTAGAGGCAATGTATACGAATTGAGCATGCTAAGTGGTTTACAATGCTTTAACATGGTGATAGTATGTTGAGTAAGATAGTTTCCGATAGCGCGTATGCCATAAGTGGAAACTTTCCATTTTAGGAAACTTTTATGTGCTAACATGAGATAAATGACTTGTGTGATATCGTATGATGATGTGTTATGTGTTAACATGATCACGTAGGACTAATGAGCATGCTAGAACTTTAAAACCATTACGCTTTGTGAACTTTCCATAAATGGAAACTTACTATAAATAGTAAGTTGTCCATAGACGTGACTTGCGCATTTTGCACACGACGAGCACTTATACGAATGTTTCACGATTTACAACCAACACACGGTTCACCAACGGGTCGTTAGGTCAAACACGGTCAACACGACCAACACGGTCAACCACGGTCAACGCGACCCGCATAACAACCAGGAGTTGTTTAGACACGAATACGGTCCTGTGAGACCAACACAAATATGATCGCAAACTTATAACACCTATGTGATATAGGTAACTACTAGCCAGCGAGCTACTCCGTTCTCGTAAGAACGCACTCAAGCAGACTCAGGTGAGTTTACAGCCCCACTTTTACTCTTAACTGTTTTACTAACCTTTTGGGGTGAGAATGCTATGCAACTGCTTTAGATATATGACTGGTATGTCGAAAAACTATTTTGAGTGTACTATTATCGCAACAAGTCCTCTCCACCCTTACCGTTAGTTGTGTACAAACGAGTCGTTATTACGTAGTACTACTGGGTTTGACCAACCCCACTCGGCAACAACGTTGACAGGATGTCATAACGAGTGTAATATCGATGTTGATGTCGGGTTCCGCGATGACCCGCAGAGGCAAATGGAAACAGTCGAGTTTCGGTAAGATGACATGACACACTCTACGGATCGTAGATCCAACAAAACTATTTAACATACCCAGTATATATAATTGTTTTACTGTTTTCCAATACTTAAACCTGTAAACTCACCAACTTTATGTTGACACACTTTAGCATGTATTCTCAGGTAACTGAACAGCATGAGCTAGGAGGCACATGGAGATGCACAAGAGAGTTTGCATACATATAGACTCTAATCCTAGGCCTGTGTTTTTGATTTTTTTTTGTCATTTTAAACGATGTTAACAGTGTAGTTCTGATTACTTATTTCCGCTGCTTTAATGTTGAACTTTTCCGCTGCTAAACTTATGAAACTAGTCTTATTTTACAAACTGTATGATTGAGTTAACTCATATAGAGTCGTTCAATATGACTATGAGCTGTGATCCTGGCCACGTCACACCCACGTGGACTGACACCACGAGTGGGAATTTGGGGGTGTGACAGTTCTTGCCCAATCGGCGAATGAGGATGGACATTCGGCCGAGTGAGTCGGCTGCAACCATTCGTTGATTTGTGCATCTCTCATTCGGCTAGGCCGACTTCAACCATATGTGGTCATAGATTTTCGAGCTAATCAACAGAGTTTTGAGGTGAGGCTTGTTCCTACTTGGTTCTAAAGTATTGTGATGTGTTTCCTATGGCTTAGGATGTGTTATAATCGGCTAGCAAGGGGGCCGATCGAAAGGGTTTCAAAAACCCTAAAAAAATGAAACAAAAAGTGGATCTGTACGTAAAATCGGCTGGATAAACGTTTAGATCTGTTGTACTTTCAGGTTTTACACGTGATGGGGGTGGTTTAGACACCAAGAACTCAAGATTTCATGAAGAAATGGAAGAGATCTTGATAGGGTTTTTAGAGAGAGAGTAGAGAGAGAAAGTGGGTGACGAAAATTGAAGAGGGAGAGCTGGTAGGTGGGGTGGTTGTGGGATTAAATGCCATCTTAAATAATGGTAAAATACCCGGGTTCGTTCGGGTTCGTTCGGTTTCGCTCGATTTCGCGTAGATGTGTCGGTTTTTTCGTCGTTTTCGTAACAAAACGACTCGGTGTTAAAATAAGATTAATGAAATTATTTTAGGTGATTATTCCTAGTAAATTTAACTAATTATTTTCTATTTATTTTAAATTTACGAAAATATTAAATTTACTGTTTAAAATCGAATCGTATAGTCGTCGCGCGTATTCGTTCAAATCGTCACCCGTACGAACACAACGATAACTATACTTTTGAATATTGTTTTATAATTATTGGATATTATTCAGAACGTTAAACTTTCAGATATATTCGTACAGATCGTCACCTATACGAATAATCCGTCGATTTAGCATTCACGTAACAACATCTGTGTGTTTTGTTCTATAAAGCCTCACATACGTTTATACATAATAAAATCCTAACAAATAATCTCATGATGGTTCTGTATTGCCAAATAAGTATCTGACTGATGAACCATATTACTGAGTTCTGTTTCTCTAAAATGATTCTGAACTTGTTGTTTGATAACACAAAATGAATATGATATATGATATGAATATGTAACACACACTGAAATACGTAAAGTTCGTACCTGATTACTGTTCATGGCACTGTTGAGATCACTGTTCTGGCACGGTTCCGGCACTGATGTTACAGTTCGGCCAAGAGGTTAACAACTATAAGGTTCGCTGCATAGGGAATGTTCATACAGCCTAGGTTCGCCTCCATGGTTCGGTTGCTAGAGTTCGGCCCACTCACAGGTTCGGATATGGTTTCAGTTTAACAGGCCTTCAGGTTCGCCTCCCTTGGGTTCATGGCATCAGGTTTGCATGGCAAGGATGGTTCGCCATTCAGATCAGGTGATAACCTAGGTTCGGCTATTAGCTTGGCCACACTAGGGTTCGTCTGTGACACCTCGCAATTTCCAGGTCAGCATTTATTTTATTGTAATAACAATGTGTATTATTATTTCATACGTGGCACTAGAATAATTGTTTTTAGTGTGACAAGTGGCACAACAGTTTAAACGCACCGATAATTCGAGGAATCATCGCACAACACTCGCATGTATCTTGAATAACGAACGTTAGTGAACGGATCGAACCACAGAACACTTACACTACACATTAGGTCCCGAGGAACCTAATTTAGTTAGAACAACGCTTATGTGTCGAGAAACGATGTCCGTAATCGATAAATTCGCGAAAATCGCTTCAAACTATGAAATTGGGCTTAGTGGGCTCAACCGAGACCCATCGCGGTACGCGATGGGCACCCAATTGGGCTTCCGCGGTACGCGAAGCCTGGGCGGGAGAAATTTGAATTCTCCAAAAACCGTCGCGGTACGCGACGACCGATCATCTTCCACCACCGTGGTACGCGGCGTGTTTCGGGAATCAAACGATTATTTTATTCATAGCGATACACGGGGATGCTTTTTGGACAGGTGTCGCGGTACGCGACGACACCCAACACGCAAAAATCTTTATAACTCCAAGATTAATCATTCTGCTACACCTCTATCCGATTCCCATCGACTGAAAACCCCTCTTTCGACCATTTTCGCTCCGTTACACCTATTTTCAACAGCAAGAAGCCATCTTGAACCATTTGAAGATCATTTTTGAAGATCAAGGAGTTGTGGAAGCTCCAAGAACACCTTACCATCTTTCTCTTCTGCATTTGAACGAATCCCAGCCTCCCTAGAGCTGTTCCAGAAGTTGCTCAAGTCTCATTTCGTGATTTAAAGCTTTGGAAGGTAGTTTCTATGGTCAATGTTGCTTAACCTAACTAGAAATCACACATGCAAGCCATTTTGGCCACATGCAAGCCATTTTGGCCACATGCATCACCATCACCACCATTATCACGAAATTTTAAGTATATGAATCTGCTATTTGATGATGTTACCTACTGATTTGATAAATGGATGATGATATATGTTGATTTTGATTGCTCATGATGATGATTCGTCGATTTGGGCATGAAAAGGGTACTTTAGACCACATGCATGTACGATCCATATTGTTTTAGATGATTTTTGGTGTTGAAGTGTTAATAGAAATGATATTTGGAATGTTATACATGATTAGGATGATTGATTATGGGCAAGAAATGTCAAAAATGTGAAAGTTACTATAAATAGTAACTTTAATGTTGCCAAGTATGTGTTTTTGATGAAATAACCGTATTTATATGCTTAGGTCCACATGTTATGCTTGAAAATGATGGTTAGAAGTTAAATGGTGATTATTTGATGAATAGGAATGATTAGAATGGCTAAAATATGATTTTATGGTTATTACTATAAATAGAAACTTTTTGTTATAATGTTGCTAGAAATGTTGGATTTGAAGGATGTTATATATTTGGAATGCTTATTTAAACTTGTTAGAATGTTAGTAAATGGTTTTATGTGCTAAAGTGATTGAGAATTGTGTTTTATCACAAGCTACTATAAATAGTAACTTTGTGAATGCAAATTCGGGAATAGGAGCATGCTAGATATAACGGTTATGATTAAATGGCTATTTATGACTAAAATAGTGATATTAGATGATATTAGATATTAAACTTGGTGAGATATGCTTATTAGTGCAAACTTTCTAATTATAAAAACTTTTACGCGCAAACTCTGCTAAACCGGCTATGTGTAACTATGTGCTATGTGATAAGATGCTCATTTAGGATAATTATGCATGTTAGAATAACCGGAATGTGATTTTATGCATGACTTGCCTAATGTGGAAACTTTCCTTAAATAGAAACTTACTATATATAGCAAGTTTCCTCATGGGAATGACTTTTGGTATCCGTACACACCACATGACACTAAACCGCACGTTACACGAAAACTTGATCCAAAACCGTCACCAACGGGTCGTTAGGTCAAACACGGTCAACTCGACCCACATAACAACTCGGAGTTGTTGAACACTAACACGGTCCTGTGAGACCCACATATGTGAACACGAACTCATAGTACCTATGTGATATAGGTGACTACTAGCCGGCAAGCTACACTATTTCTGTTGAGCAAACGCTTTACTCAAACTCAGGTGAGTTTTACAGCCCCACTTTTATTCTTATACTGTTTTACTAAACTTTGGGGTGAGAATACTATGCAACTGTTTTAGATATAGTACTGGTATGTTGTGAAAACCATTTTCGAGTGTAACTATTATCGCTTAAAGTCCTCACTTATCCTTACCGTTAGTTGTAACACAAACGAGTCGTAATTACGTAGTACTACTGGGTTTGACTAACCCCACTCGGCACCAATGTTGACTGGAGGTCATAACGAGTGTAATTTCGATGGGAATGCAGGTTCAGCGATGACCTGCGGAGGCAAACGGGAACATTCTAGTTTCGGTAAGATGAACTGACACACTCCACGGATCGTAGTATCCAACAACTAAACTTAACATGCCCAGTATATGTCTGTTTACTTTTCAGTCTGTCTAAACCTGTGAACTCACCAACTCTTTAGTTGACACTTTTCGCATGTATTCTCAGGTAACTAATGGAGCACACGCTAGGACGCACTCAAGGAAGCCTTAAGGAGTCTGAATGGCATATAGACTCTTGTCCTAGGCTTTGTGTGCAATTGTCTGTTTTAAACACAGTTTGACTATGTAGTGTCTTGAACAATTTACTTTCCGCTGTAACTTTATTTACTTTTGATATTAAAACATTTCCGCTGCTTTTGATATAATTATTCCGCTGCTTTACTTGAAAAACTTGTTTGTTTTTATAAAACTGCGTGATTGTATAACTCATATAGAGTCGTTCTATATGACCATGAGCTGTGATCCTGGCCACGTCACACCCACGTGGACTGACACCACAAGTGGGAATTTGGGAGTGTGACATCGTCCAAGATAGGTTCGGTACCAGCTGGTTCGTGATGCATGTAGGTTCGGCTGGCAGATGGTTCGGCAACAGGAGAGGGGTTTGGTTGAGGAGGAGGTTCACCAGATCTGAAGCTGGTGATGGCCTAGGTTCGGCCCTTCGACCCCCCTTCACGAACCAACAATCTGTAGCCGCTCATCATCATCATCTTCAAGTTCCTACATGGTATATGTTTATCCCTTGTTTCCCACCCTCATATCAGTTCGATTAACACGTATAACAATGTATCCATGAAATCTTTAACAAAAACCAAAAAGTAAAGCTTCAAATTTACCTCGAATGTTGACCAAACGTGGAATTTCTTCGTGATTTCTGGTTCTCCTCGATTATACGGTCGTTTGGACACCAAAATCTCGTGAAACCGTTGAGAAACAAGTGAGAAGTCTTAGAGAAAAGGTAGAGAGAGAGATGTGACGAAAATATGTTTTAGAGAGAGAGTATGAGTTGGTGAAATGAAGAAGAAAGAAGGAATTCTTCTTTCTTATATCCTGTTTCGTCCCCGTGTGCTCGGTCTCGTTTATTTCGCGATACTATATTTTAAATTGCTCGGTTCTTCTCGTATATATATTTATAACATAAATTGTTTAAATAATTAAGTTTCGTTTTTATAAAAGGATTTTAATTAAAGTTGTTTCGTAAAATGATTTCATTTACTTTAGTTAATTTATTTAATTAAATAAACAATTTGTTCGGATACGTCTTAGGTTGTAATTCCTAATAAACATTGTTAAATTCCTTTTCTTAATTTAATATCGTTTGATATTATTTCAGTTATCTCGTCAAAACGCGTTACTCACGTACGTGTTCGTAAAGATCGTTACCTTTTCGAATCCAACGCTCGTATTGTATTTCGATTCGATCTACAACTTATGGAATATCGTTTCAGGATATTATTCCTAATAATTATATTCGTGTGAATCATCACCCACGCAAATACATTATTACGTTAATATTTCTGAAATAACATTCGCATTTAAATCATATTCGTAACCTCACAAACGCGTAATTATTTTCAATAATGCCTTCATCATTTTATTATCTTGAATATTATAATTTCCCAATCCAAATCCCACTAAACCATATCACTGACACACCCATGATAGACCGAAATAAGCTTATGTATAGGGCATATGTAGGAGTAGGTCGCAACCCATCCAGCCACCGTCCCACCACCATTTCAATAAACTATGACCATGTGTCCTTGACTATGTTTAGTAACCAACCAGTAACCAATCTCAATAACCTTTGTCATTACAAACCAAAACCTCGGATTCTCCTCACCAAAGCCTGAACACTGATATAATCATGATAAACCGAAGATGGTTTATGTATAGGGCATACGTAAAAGTCAGTCGCAACTGCTTCAGCCGCCATCCCACCACCTCTTCAATAGACCATGATTATATCCTTGCCTATCTTTGGTGATAGAATCCTATACCACTACCATCCCCAATATCCAATCCTATCATCCCATATATATATATCCCTGCAATAAACTCACTGGTTCTGTCTAGTTATCTTTCAACTAGACTTCCCATGGTTTATGCTCATTGTTATAATATACGTTCTCATTATGTATACCAGTGATAATATCATCAAATAATTCATAGTAATTATCAATTAGCATATCAGGCTTTAACAGTACAAACATTTATGTAATGAAGTGCCTGAAATACAGTGATGTTACAATAATCAATAAAAGTTTAACGTGTGACATTCTAAAATAATAAATGGAAGATAACACCATTGGTAATACTCACCCCGTGGGATGAGCGGGGTCACGGGGGGTAGCGGCCTCCGGCAGGAACAACCCCCCCCCCTCCAGCGGGATAAAAATTGAGCTTTGGGCAGCCCCGCTCCCCGTTCCATTCTCTCTGGTTTTTTTTCATTTGACCGTTGCCAACGGTCGTAAATTAAAAAAAAAATCTTTTTTATCCCCTATATAAACCCTTTCATATTTTCGCACTTTAAAAACAACAATTCTTACCATCTAAAATCATCTACCCTCTTATTTAAAAGATGAACCCAAACTCAGACAACCCCAATTTCTTAAAAGATGAACCCAAACTCAGACAACCCCAATTTCAACTTGTTGAACGACCCGGATACAAACCGAAGGTGTTTGTTTCAAATGCAACAAAACCCGAACACTCAATGGCAACAACCGAATCCTCAAACCGGGTTTTCATCTTTCACACAACCGGGCTTTCAACAGGGTTTTTCATCTTTCACGTAATCGGGTTATCAACAAAGTGCGCTTCAATTCCGACACGAACCAGATTCCGTGTCTAACGATGTCAAAGTTATGGGTACTGTGCCTCCCGAAGAACTCGGCGACGAAAAACGAGGGATTATGAGAAAATTAAGAGTGAAAATATTTAATAGATATCGTTAATTCGTTTTTTTTAAAGTTAGCAATGTAACGTTTTTATTTTTATTTAATGTTAACGTTTTTATTTTGTTATTTTTTTACTTATTAATTTATAACTTAAAAAAAACAACAAATAAAATTATAAATTGGTGATGATGTGGCTCATTAAAGGATTTTAAGATTTTCAGTAGTGTGATGACGTGGGAGAAAATTTTAGTAGGGTGTGATTTCAGTGGGGTGAGTATTATAGATGGTCTAATTTATATAGGATCTTATTTTTTGTACTGGATTATTGTTTTTCTTGTACTAGATTTTTTTTAAATTATATTTTTGTTTTCCAGCTATACTAAATTTTTATTTTTTTTGTGTTAAATTTCTTTTGTACTGAATTTCTGATTTTTTGTACTACGTTTTTTTGTACTAATTTTTTTATGCTAGATTTTTGTTTTTATGTTTTTAGTAAGACATATTTCAAATTATTATTAGTTCTTACTTTTCTTAAATGGAAATCTCTTCTTATTGAATCCAAATTCTATGTATATTTAAATCTTGAAATTATATCGAATTATGAAACTTTTGGATTTGTATCTATTTTTACTTTTTTTTTTGTTTATTAATCATAATCTGAATTCTTGTTAGTTTTAGGCTACTGATATTAGTACACCGGTGTACCAATAACTCTATTTTTTTGAATTTTTTTAATGTTAAAGAGTATTTAAAAAATATGTATAAGTAAACTGTAAAAATTATGTGAGTATGATATAATTGATTTGACCTAAGTATAATGCATAGATGATATGTATGGTATATGAATATAGACTATGGAGCATATGACCAAAGTATGTCAAATGATGCCGTTGATTGTGATTTGTGTCAATCAATCATTAAAGGTACATGTGTATAATGTCAAGCATCTATTTAACAAGTAGTGCCGTTCAAAAAAAAATCTATTTAACAAGCAGTGAGACAATTTTATTAAACGATAAAAACATTTCAATGGTTGTAAGTTGTAAGCATTAGCAAATAGATGTGAGTAACAATTTTATATTTTTATTATGTTTAGACCTTGTGCCATGGTCACCACCTCATTACTTCATCTAGGCATCTTATCACTCTACATCATCACCACGTGGTATTCAAGAAAACATCAACAGGTGGAATGATCGGTCACAATAATTATGTCATTGCTTATTGTTTTTCCTCATGTAAGTTGACAAATTTCTTTAACAACTCGAAGATTGTTTCCAATGTGTCTTTGTAGTCAGTTGAAGACGAAGTTTATGGTCGTTTTCCTTTATTGTTTCGACCGGTTGGATGTTGAGAAGAGGATGGGGGCATGTCCATCTCGAAGTTTGTAACTTCGGGACGAGATGCCATTTTGTTGATTTTCTCATACTTGTCAGGCCGTGATATGAGAAAATGGCTCGTTTTCTCTAATATAGGTCATCAACGTCTCGTTCATGACTATCTCGCCATTCGCACCACTTTTCCGGTTGGTGTGGTGATGGATCCATATTCCGTTAAATTTATCAAATTTACGTAGTAAGTCGCGTCATTTTCCGGAAATCATAACGTTCGTCCGGTAGGAGTCACGACCAATTGCTGCGAAAAACTGAGCTCTAACATGTTTTCAAAATTCCGTACTCGTTTGGTTATAATCAACGAACGGATCTTCAGAAACATCAATGTAGGCACGAGCTAGTGCCGCCTCCTCAACTTCCGTCTATCGAGTGATGGTCGGTTTCATCGTTTTTCAAGCACATCTTTTCTTCTATGCCTTCGTCGTGATGTAGCCGGTTGGGGTCGGGTTGTGTTTCCAAAACCACCTCAATGTCAGGTTCGGCTTGGGTTTCGGAAACATTTTCGAAATTAGGTGATGGTTGGTTGAAAACAGTTGTTGTGGGTACCAATTTACAAATGTTAGAAACCGTCTGGGTTGTTTGGATTGTTTGTATCAGCTTAAGGACAATAACAATTCATAAATAGGTTAAAAAGACGGATAGTTTGGGTTGTTTGGATCCATAATGTGTAACATATTTTTTTTGTAGATTTGAGAGTTGAAATTTTTGAAAAGTTAGAAATTATTTGGAGAGTTTATTTTTGTTTGGGTTGAATTGGTTTATATAGATAAAAAAAATTTTGAATTTTTTCCAACAGATAGATGACCGTTGTTTATTTTTTTTTGTTTGATCCAATGTTCACCCGTGGCCATCCTCATGCCTTGCCTCTCACACCTCTGTATAGTAAGAAGAGGGCACCATAAGAGCATGACCGGCCCCTCTAATGCCTCACACTCATTTATTAT
Organism: Mikania micrantha; assembly: GCA_009363875.1. NCBI lineage: Eukaryota > Viridiplantae > Streptophyta > Magnoliopsida > Asterales > Asteraceae > Mikania > Mikania micrantha. The sequence goes on along the minus strand of CM018689.1, from coordinate 46,441,841 downwards.
TTATCATTACACATACCCTTGCTTCATATTCTTTACTTGACATCTCATATTCACAATAGCTTCTCATCTCAAATTATTAAGCGTTCCATATGTCACATCAAATGACCCTAATTTAACCACCTCATCAAATGTAAGTTAAGTACTTTGACTAAAAGATTTAACTTTCAATTTACTTTTATTTTGGCCAAAATTGTAAATTTTTCTAAAGCACACTTGTACAATAAGCAAACAACTACACATACATGCTCTTTTTATAACCACGAAGATGATGAGAATTGTAACAATTGCTTTTAATCTTGTATTATTTTTAATAAAGCATGACCAAAATACGCATAATTTTATTATCCTTAAGATTTATTTTTACAAAATATGACAAAGAAATTACGGGTAATAGAAATAAACCATGTATCAATTTTCAAGTTCACCTGTTTTATTGAAGTTTACACGTATTATATGAGTTCTTATGTTGTTCTTAACATTATAATGGTTGGTTCTGAAATAAACACTTTCCTAGCTTCATAAAGAAATATATGCACCAATAACTATATATATATATATAGACACACACACCATTTCACGTCTTAAATTCATTTTACACATTTATACAGACCTAATTTTTAATAAAAATTATGACCTAAATTATCATTCACGAAAATTTTTGACAAAAGTAATTTCAAAAAACATATTAAACAATAAATGCTTTAAAAATTATCTACAGTTCCTTTAAAGATCTACCTTACATCACCATTAAAATAAATTAAGGTATGTTTAAATTCACGTTAATGCAGTAAACAAACCCATATCTATACTCTATACTATCTAATAAAAGAATAATAATATACCACGTGACATCATTTTAGCATATCCACATCTTATTTGACATGTGGCGTCTTTCTAGGCTATCCACGTGTCATATTTGAGAAACTTATGAATTAATTTCATTTAATACAATTAATTCAAACTTCCAAATTAAAAAAAAAATTTCATTTTCTTTAAATATTAATGATAATACAATCATTTTAAACTTTTCATTTTCAACCAATAATTTCAAAATTTCAAAATTTTAAATCTCATTTGTATTGTTTAAAGAAGTATATAAATATTTATAAAATATTATTTTATTTATCTTTAAATGTTAAAAATTATATGTTATTTGTGTATTTATTTTTATTACTGATTGTTTTGTAATACTTATTTTTATACAAATATGTGTAATACACAGGTCAATAAGCTAGTAATATCAATATATGGTGAGTTATAATTCTTATCCATTCTTATAACAAAATGTGAGGGTAAGATAAAAATGATCAAAATGAAAAATAAAAAATAATTCGGATTTAAACAAATGATTTAAAATTTAACAAAAAAAATTAACACGGATTTCTTAGTTTTATGCAGGATAAGAGATGATTTTTGATCAAATCCTATAACGACATGAAAATATGCAATTTAAGCTGTTTAAAGAAATAATATTAGCGGCTTAAAATTCAACTTTCTAAGATATCAAAATGTCGCTTATTTAACCTCAAAGGAATTGGTGTAATTGTTAGAGTGAAGAAAAGATAACCTAGAAGTGTCAAGTTTAATCTCCACTTGTAATTTTCCATGGACACCACGTACCGACTATGTTACATGCGACCGCGTTTTACATGTTCCTTTTGGTTCGTCAGGTGTTCGTAGGACCCGGAGGTTTATCACGCAAGTGGGTTCTCATGGTTATCAAAAAAATGTCGCTTATTTGGTGTTATACCATAACCATTACTTAACCTCTTAACGTGTTGAAATCCTACAAGTTATTATTAAAATAGGATACTAAGAATTATGTGATTTGGTTAAACAATTGCCGACTAGCCGTAAATGAACACATCTATTTATTGTAGCTTTTTTTTTCCATTAAAAGCAACCGTACTATTGGAACAACATTGTTGACATCTTTGCATATGTGATGAAAGGAAGTTTGGCGCCGATCTAATCCTTTGATTTGTGTAGGGACCAATTGTGAGAATTCAAGACTAGATTTCGACAGAATGTTAATTTATAACTATGTAAGTTTTTATTTAAGGATCCTGTTAATTAACCAATAATGCATTGTCCTAATGGTAAGATAGATGTATGAGGGAAGTGATAGAAGACCTAGGTCATGGGTTCGATTCTTTATCCCACCCGGTTTTACCGGCCTTACACCGTCGTGCCTTTTGGCTGATGCTTGGTTCGGGTTTTCTCTAGGAATTGGTAACTAATGGGCTAGAGGCTCCGTCCGTCTGGACTAGTGGCCAGCTTAGGCATCTTTTAGCCATTAGAGGCCGCGTACGAAGTACATGAGAGTTGATTAGTTGGCCGTTAAAAAAAGATCTTGTTAATTACAATTTAATGAAAAAGACAATGAAAACTAAAAGATAAATAGTTACACTGGTTGCTATTGCGATATATCACACAAATGTAAGTTTTTCTTTGATGTATTATTTCTTATATTTTGATATTAATAAATAAAAATAATGTTAGACATGTATAACTCTTTAGTGTTTCCTAAGTCCTAACCTTTATTTTATTGTCTCTTTCCTATTATTAAATAATAAATTATATTTACTCCCCTTTTAAATAATAACTACTGAATACCTATTACAATTTACACCATATTGTTTTTACATTTTAATGAATTATAATAGCTTAGACAACTATTTCAGTTTTTATACACAGATTTTTTAGTTCAAAATTTTGTTTATTAACAATTAAATTGTTTACTTATTTTTTTTTTGTGAATTCATACAAACTAAAAACTTGATTTTATAGTCAAGTATAATCCAATTAAAAAAAACATATACATTTGCATCAAACATCTAAATTTTGCTATGATTAGCTAAATCCACATTATTTTTTACATATTACGCCGAAAATTTTTAAATAATTTATTTTCTTTTATTCTCGTTTTTATTTATTCATTAGTATAATGTGATTTAGAACTTATAATGTTTATTTTTTTTTAATTTTCTATTTTATGTATGTAGTGAGTTTTTGAACCTTGAGACTAGAGATGCACAAAAAAACCGGTTATTGTAATCGGTTACAGGTTTTTGAAAAACCGGCGGTTTAGGACCGGTTTGAGGTTTAAGAGACTAAACCGATTAACCAAAGCAGTTAACCGGTCCAACTAACTAAAAAATCGGTTATTTGAAGGTTAAATGGTTAGGTTAACCGGTTTTGGTTATTATACGGTTTCAGTTTTTGAGTTTGAAAAACCGGTTATTAACCGAACCATTATTGGAAAACCGGTTTCTAGCCTTTGACCGGTTAACCGATTTGAGCACCTATACTTGAGACTTTACTTTAGGTGAGTTTATATCATGACTTATTTTACCTATTTGCATATTTTTATATATTTATTATAGACCTGACAACTTCAAGATATTTTTATAAGCAGATCGACGTAGGTTATGTTTTATATCTAGCATGCATGCTTAAGAGTTCAAAAAAAAATTAAAAAAAAAGTAGTCTAAAATAAGAAGTCAAATCAGTTAAAAGTGCTATAAGTTTCAATTTCATGCAAATAAATATATTCAAATAAATTTAGAATAATATATATAATTTTTTTGTCATATTTGACATAACATGTGTCATGTATCACAATTTTGGGAGCGAAGATTCTTGTAACTTTTTAAAATGCTTTCTAATTATTTTTATGTAAAAGAACACCTAATAAATAAGCAACTAATTGAAATTTTCTCTGATTATAGTTTCTCATTTATTATTTTATTTATTAATATTTGCTTTATGAATGTTTCAATAGTTATTTTTTTTTCTTAACTATTTGTTTTATTTTTTTTCACTTATTTTAACCGTTTAATATCTTAATGATCTAACATGTGTAATAGCAAGTTTCTAACCTATTTCAATATAAACAAATTTATATCATTCGACAATTTTTTTTATGCGTACAATTGGATATGGATGTTATATTAAATGAATTGTACTAAGATAATATATTTAAAATCTGAAAACATACTTCAAATTGTATTAAACTAGAAAAGTGACCACGCGTTGCGGCGGGTGACACGAGTAAAACTCACGTGTTGCAATGTTATTGTACGACTAACAGAAACATATCAAGTCACGACTGGTTGGTTATGAATAGTGAAAAGTAAATAGAAAACATCATCATGTCCTATAAGCGATATCGCATGAGGTGACGTGTGTGCATCTTAGGTACATAAAAGAGATGTATCAGATTACAACGACGAATAGCATGCAACTATCGTTCGTTAAAACCCATGATTATATATATTTAAATCAACAAATGAAAATTATTGTGAAAATATTTGCCTTAGGCAACGCATAAAACATACAAAACCAAAAAAAAAGGAAAAAAAGAAGAGAAGCAAAACGTGCTCTAACGTGAGAGCAAGATTCGAAACCTTGACCCCAACTTTTAAACAAAAAAAATTTAACCACCCGACCAAATGGATATACATTCAAAATTTTAGTAAATATAATATATATATTATAAAGGCTAAAGTATATATACGAGAATGTGCCACCGACGTTGCAAATTGTTATGTATATAATGTGACAATGAAGACTCTGTGTTACAGACTCTAAATAAGTATGTTGTTGAAATGAAAACCATATTAAGTTAAATATAATTCAGTTTATGATATAAAAAAAAGTATAATGAAAAACAGATAAAAATTAGCCGTCTATAGTTAATTATTTAACCTATTGAAATTTGAAAATGTTATATTTAATAATTAATCTATAGTAAACATTATATATCAATATAATTTGAAACCTCAGGAACACTGAAATTCATTATTTCCTTGTTTTTTATTAAATTTAATTTTTAAATGAACCTTACACAATTTTTTTCTTATAAAATTTAAAATATCTTTCATTAAATTCCAAACATGTCTTTGTGACATGTTTATTTTTATTTACATTTCCGTAAAAATTTATTTAAAACCGAGATTGGTTAAATATATTATATTTTTAAATTTTTAAATTTACTTTAGCTTGAGTAACTCTCTCCTAATACACCGTTGTGATCTCCGTGCTTCTATCCATATTTTGGTATAAGTTTTGTCAAAATCAAGTTAAATCATATATACTATATTTTACCTCTCATATTTATATTTATTTATTTATTTTTAATGCTTATTTTCCTAAATCATGCTCGGAATCTACTGTTACGACATTTATTTTCTACTTATGCTTTGATATAAATTTTTAAGTCTTATCGAGCTGCCGTAACGTGTGAAAATGAATTAATATAAAATGATATTTTAGATAAAATAAAAGCCGTTCAAAAAAATATTTATAAAGCCGTTCAAAAAAAAAAAAAAAAAAAAAAAAGATAAAATAAAAAGATGAAGAAAAAAAAGGGTCCTCACAAAACTTGTTGGGACCTCCACGGAATTTGACCATAAAAAGATAGAAACGCGGCATTCACTGGAGGAATAAGGGTTACGAGAGTATTTACAAATTACAATGCATGCCCAATTTTATGCCTACTTTTGCAATTATAAACCTTTAACTTTAAAAAGAAGGCAAAATGTGTTGTGACATTGGTTTATTAAATCTCATAGAATCAACATGATGTATAATCGTTATGGACACGTTACATGATTTGTTTACGACAAGTGATTGACCATGATACGTTTATAGACGCTGAAAGATTGATTCCTTGCACTAACTATATTTGTAGTCAAGCTACCAGTTTTATCCTTTATGCTGATAAACTATAACAAGTCGAACCGTGTATGATTATAACCCCATGCTGCTTTCACTCATCGATTTGTAATCTCGATTATTGATCATATTTTACATAATTGAATAGATAATGTAGTTCTATATATCAAGAAATATATTCATGAAATTTTAGTTAAGATTCATATTTAGTTTATTTTAAATATTTGTGTTTTATTCAACGAAAAAAATCCTAAATAAAGGAACTTTAATACGAGCCTACTACACTGAATTATCTTTTTTTGGTACTTTTTGTTACGTGATTTGTGTAACTTAAACTTCATGAATAAATCAATTGTAATATCTACATTATTGACTATGCATGATATAAATGTCAAACGCTATATTTTAAACCTTTTTCTAGTCTACATATAAACATGTTTTGTTTTTTTACTGTCCTTTTCAATGAGTTAAAATCATTGTTACTATATTTCTATGGTTGGATTTTTAGAATCATATGACTTGACAAACACTTGATGCATGCCTAAAATAAATATCATTTCAACTATGTATTTTAGTATTTTTACAATTTATACTTTACAATACACTCTCTTCAATAGCATCAATTAATAGGTTACTTTTGAAAGTTTTAATTCCACTTATTTTAATACAAAATTTCACATATAATGGTTCTAAGCACCCCATAACAAAAACATATTGTTACACTAGATTAGAGACTCATATATTATTACATGTTTGAATACATCTAACATGTTATAAATAATAATTTTTATAAATATTTATATGTTAGATGTATCAGCAATTGGTTAAACAAGAAATACGAAAGCCAAAAAATTATAAATAACAAATAATAATAAGTATTTAATAATTATAAAATTATATTATAAGATAGCATATAATGTAATCTTATTATAATTTGCTAAGTTTTAGAAAATTATTAGAATAAAAAAATTTATATTTTATAATATTTAATTATTAAAAATTGTTAGCATTTATTAGAAGCAAGAGACGAGAATTTTTTTTATATTTCATCATAAACGGAACATATATTTCTTAAAATACTTTTTTGTCAAAGTATGTATATGTTATGCAAAACTTTTTGTTTAGGGATTATAACTTATAAAAACATGTTTTCAGAGAGAAAACTCTTAAAACATATATAAGTTATCTATTTGAAATCTTTAAAATAAATAAGTGATCCTTATTAAAGTTAAATAGAAAACTAAGATTTGAAAAAATAAATCAATTTTATTATAATTTAATGTGAAACACATATTTATTTTCAAGATTAAATGAATAACCCAGATAAAGTTTAAGAATTATCTCATGAGATTGAGGTTTCACGTTATAAAATCTCGTTTTTCTTATTATGTTATATGGTATCTAACAAACTAAGGGTAGTTCTTGCAAAGTATCTAGAACATTGAGGATTAATAAAAAAAAATTGCCAACAAATGTACCTCTTCGATAATATAAATACAAGTCGATACATCCCACCGAAGCACATGCGTCATTCCATTAACGTTTTTCATATAAAATTACCACGACATCCAAAACAAACGTGAACATGAATTGAAAATTTGAAACCCACGTACAAGATTGCGAATTGAAGGTGACCCAATTTGATCCAACGATTTACGATCCAGTCAACTTTCTTCAAGAACATTTGATCAACAAACGACCTGTGATCACGACATTTGGAAAATTGAAGAAATTTCAATCCCTCAATCATCACCCGTGTGTTCGTTAATTCGTTTTCATATATCTTCTTCGCATAAAACCCAACAACAGTATTGGATTATAGCATTGGGAGTGACGTTTGTAGAACCCTTGAACCGATTTTGGAAATATTGTCGTTCAGGTAATTTGTCGAACACCAGGTGTGCACTATCTTGCTTCTTGTTTTGGGAACCCTTTTGCTTTAAGTTTCCGGAATCAATTTTATATTTTTTAGTGCTTTGATGTTTCTTTTTGGTATGCAATTATTAGACATCAAGCTGTTCTTATCATTGATTCGTTTTAATCATGTTTGCATTATAGGAGCTGTTGCTGGGATCAAATTTAAGCTTTTATTTCGATGTAGTTTGGTGAAATCATTTGATTGAAATTTAAGCTTTTGGGTTGATCAAGCTTGAAGAGGGTTAGAAGTGTGTAATTGATTGTTCTTGGTATTCAAATTGATTCATGATGAATGATGCTCATGGTAATCTAAATGCCCTGCCTCCTTTCATTGCAAAAACATATGAAATGATCAATGATCCTTCAACAAATTCCATCGTTTCTTGGAGTCAGAGTAACAAGAGTTTCATCGTATGGAATCCACCTGAATTTTCAGGTGTATTGCTTCCAAGATTCTTCAAGCATAACAATTTCTCCAGCTTTATCAGGCAACTTAATACTTATGTAAGTCTGTTCTTCTGCTTCAAAAATCAGTTAATAAATCATTAAATTTTCATGATTTTTAGCTTCTTTACGTTCATATGTTTTGTTATCCATCAGGGTTTTAGAAAAATCGATCCAGAATTATGGGAATTTGCAAATGAAGATTTCATTAGAGGTCAACCACATCTCTTGAAGAACATCTATAGAAGAAAACCGGTTCACAGTCATTCAATTCATAATCTTGCAACCAAGGGATCATCTTCTTCATCTTCTCCAGTAACAGAATTAGAAAAACATCAATACATTGAAAAGATCAACACCCTGCAACACGAGAAAGGATCATTGTCAAAACAGTTTCACATGCACCAACAAGAACAGGAAAGAATCACACTTGAAGCTCGTGGATTAACAGACCGTTTAAAACGAGCTGGAAAGCTACAAAAAGATATCCTTTGTTGCTTAGATGAGTTCTTGCAGAAACCCCCTCTTAAATTTAAATTCACACCTCAATTGCTGGAGAACAGAAAGAGGAGATTATCATTTGAAAGTAATAACGATCAAGTTTGTCCTTTTAACATCGCGATTAGTGAAACTATAACTGCAGACGCGCTTATAGCATTAAACACACAACTGATAGAGCAGTTGGAAACATCTATCTTGTCATGGGAGGGTATATTCAAACAAGTTGATGATGCTTTTGAACTGCAAAAATGGTCAATGGAGTTGGATACAGGGCCTGTTAGTTGTGTGGATAGCCCAACTATCGACTACCCGTTGATCAATATCGAAGTGGGCTCTAAAGAAAGCGAGATCGACATGTATTCTGAACTGGTTAACACTGTTCCAACCGAGGAAACGGGTGCTAACGATGTTTTTTGGGAACAATTCTTTACCGAGAACCCAGGCGGGTCAACGGGTAATAATGTGTTAGGTGAAATGGTGAATGGAGATGGAAAACATGGTAAGTTTTGGTGGGATATGAAGAGTGTAAATAATCTTGCTGATCAGCTAGGGCAGCTTACTTCAGTAGAGAGAAGTTGATGATGGGGGACTGTTTTAGTTTCTGTTATTTCTTATGTTACGAGTCATAAACGAGCCGAGCTAAGCTTGATTTTGTTTGAGCTTGATCTCGGCTTGTTTAACTTAACATAATGTTACTAGTGTTGGTTGATATTGGTGGGGTGGTTGTAAATTGGTTCAGAGGGTTTATGTGAATTTACTCATTTAGAGGTGTTAAAAGATATATTTTTGGCTTTTAATGAGTTTTTGTGTTTTATACTTTTATGTTTATAAATAAGAGGTGTTAAAGGTGGTGTGTTTGCCCTAGCTTAATTGATAAACACGAAAAAAATAACATTTGCGTATACAACTATTACTCAAGCCTCGAAGACACTCGATAAAAATATTTAAGGAAAAAAAATTAAATTAAAAAAAGTAGTACACGTGAGATGATATGCATTAAATAATCTAGTTTGATAATTAAGCTCACAATGAATTTGGGATGAAAGGTGGCAAGCTAGCAAACTAGAGTGCAATAATGCAGGATCAAGGGATTGAAATACATTACTTACGTAATTTTCATATTAATTACATATATAACCACAATATTTTTTTATCCTTTGAATTAAATAAAATGAATAATTACATATTTTCATGTCTAACTTGCAAATTTATATGTTTTCGAGAGGTACAAATTTTCAATACATAATAAAACCAAAACAAGAATTTCAATTTTGAAAAGTGTTCACACGTCATGCATGTTTCCCATATATATATAGGATTTTGATCATGTAATAATTCACTTTTAAATCATTAACCCAAATAATTCCATCAAGATAAAAACATGTCTTAATTTTTTTTAACATCATTGTAACACATTTGGAAACACTTTTTTCTTATATTAATTTGCGTAAATTCATCACCATTTAAAAACGTAACATCGTTGTAATTTTTGGGCTTAAAACATTTACAGTGCTATTGTAAGTCAAAAACTGACAAAAATGTTATGTCTTAAACCGTGATAAATTTATGCAAGCTAATAAAAGAAGAAAGTGTTTTAAATGTGTTACAATGATGATAAAAAATCCAAAATTTGCCTTCATTTTGACGTAGTTAGAACATTACCATATATATTTTATAATGACACGTGTCTTGTTGACTTTTTTTTGTTAGTAAATCAAATTCCACAATTTTTTTAAAAACCAAATAACTTTTAAACATTAAATAATTTTCTAAAAAAAAATTACACCATGAAATTGAAGTAAATATAAAGTTGTAGGTTTTTCTTCTTTTTTTATTAATGTAAGTTGGCCCTACATTAATTAAAAAAGAAGAAAAACATACGCCTATATATTTACTTCAGTGTGATCCCCAAAGTAATAAGATGTAATTATTCGGTTAACGCAATAAGAAAGGATTAATAATTGATCATTCCCCTGTATATATATATATATATATATATATATATATGAAAAATGTTTTTGCCTAAAAAGAGTAGGAATCAATAAAAGTTTGACATGTGTGATGCTAAAAAATGAATTAATGATAATTTAGCATTACATTTTTTTGTACTGTATTATTTTTTTACTGTTTTTTTGCTTTTTGTATTGCATCTTTATATTTTGTATTGTATTTTTTATTGTACTGGATATTTTTTTACTAGATTTTGGTTTTTGTACTGAATTTGTTTTTTTTATGCTTTTAACATGTCACATGTCACACTTATATTAATTTCTACTCTTTTTAGACAAAATTCTCTTCCTGGTTGATCCAACCTATATACATATACAGGATTGGATTAAGCAGTAACACATTAACTCAAATCTAATGGTTAATCATAAAGTTAAGTGTATAGAATTGTGTTATGTGTCTCATTCATATTTTAAAACAGAAGGATATGTTAGTCATTTTACAATTCCAAAAAAACTATAATTAATATGGTGGTGTAATGTATGACCTTATAATATATTTAATAAAATTAGTTTTTATTTAAAATTTAGCCTCTATTTTTTTATACATTCATAATTTTTTTATAATATAACATTTTTATAAAAATTGCATCATTTTACTCATCTTATTTTTATTTTTAATTCTGTTATAATTTTGACTCTTTTTTTTATTTTTTCGTATTTACATCAAAATAACTTTATGTCTGTGTGATTTTATCTCACGGATTTCATGCATTGTTCACGCAAAAAAAAAAAAAAAAAAAAAAAAAACTCTTTATAGTTGCATAGTATTGCATATGTAATGAACTTGTTTTCTTCAAAGATGAATCATTTTTTGTGTATTACATGTGCACTCGGGTTTAAAACAAATGTGAATCAGACATGACCAAGCCCATCGCAATTGTATTCTCCTTTTCTAGTCGAAAATCAAAAAATCTTAGAGAGATAACGGGTAATTGTCAAAAATGTGCTTTAGGCTTTAAATGCATGTGACTAAATGTAAGCCAAAATAAATAGGTTTCTTGAGTTTGTCAAGTGAAGTGGGTTTTTATTTATACTTGCCTAGGACCGATCTAATAGGCGCAAACAATACAAACAAAAACTTACAGCCCTCAAAAGCAGAATGCCCTTAATTTCAAAAAAAAAAAAATTATATATAATGGGTATTTTTTGTCTATGGCTTTTTTTTGGCTTATGGGCTATAAAAGGAATATAAAATTCGACAAAGACTCACGTAAAAGCCTTTTAATATTCAATTGAAAAATGTTTTTATAAACAAAAAATATGAACATTTTATTAAAAATTGCATTTAAAAAAATAGAAAAAAATATTTAATCTAAACATGGAAATATAAACATTTTTTTAAATTCACCAAATATAAACTTTCAGTTTATTATTATCGGTCTCAAATCTGAATAAAAGAATAATTTTTCATATCTTATAAACTCTTTTCAAATGTTTTTCTAATAAAAAGATAAATTATATTATTAGTTATTGATATTATAATTATTTAACTAGTGCTTCCCCCGCGAGTTGCGGCGGGAGTTCTGCTACGATTCTCAATATTAGAACGCATACACGATCTATATCAAAGCACATATATAAAAACACGACGTAACGGTTGTCACTCTCACATAAAAACCTAAAGCATACTCTTCATAAACGTTCTTCATAAGCGTGTTCATCACACCAAAAAAAAGTGTCATGTTTAGGCGCAAAATCTACTATCAAGAAACACCGATAAATAAAACGGGAACAGAGTAATAATAATTATTTTTTAAATTAAATTATTGTTAATTTGCAAATATTTAATGACAGTAAAAAATTAAAAACGACATAAACTTGACTCACACAATGCCACCCAATTAAAAACAAACTTGAACTATACCGTTTTGTCGATATAAGTATTAGGTCATGAAAACGGTAACAATATCACGGATATCAAAGCACGGGTCGAAAAACTGATAGCAATGATTGTTAATATGTCCTAAAACAATTAACTAAAACATCACAAAAGTATGAGACACTATTATTGTTATTTAAATATTATTATTTAACTATAATAGTAAATGAAAACAAAAAATAAACATGTTGCTGATAGGAGTCGAACTCCAAACCTTCAAATTAAAGCATATAAGTGCTTACCACCAAACCAATTCCACAATAGCAATGATTGTTAATCTGTCCTAAAACAATTAACTAAAACATCACAAAAGTATGAGACACTATTATTGTTATTTAAATATTATTATTTAACTACTATTATTGTTATTTAAATATTATTATTTAACTATAATAGTAAATGAAAACAAAAAATAAACATGTTGCTGATAGGAGTCGAACTCCAAACCTTCAAATTAAAGCATATAAGTGCTTACCACCAAACCAATTCCACAATAGTGTTTCTTATGGAAAGAACATGTATTGATGTATATATATATAGATATTATTATTAATTAATTACGTAACGATTGCAGTTCGTTTTTGTATATATATAATAATTAGAAAAGGAATTTAATTATTTAATTTGATAGGAAAAATTGACATGTGGCATTAATGTTCTAATATTTTGACAAATGGCAAACTTTATTTTTCTTTATTTGTATAGTAAGATATTTTAATTTAGAGATGTTATACGACGAAGCTATTATTATGCAACACATTAATGAACCTATTTAAGCACATTACATCGTCAACATTAATAGAGTTAAATAGCACATTACATCGGCAACATTAATAGAGTTAATTTTTTTTAATAGTCGTACTATCATACTCTTAAATTACACCCCAATATTTCTCTCTTGTTTAGATTTAAACGCAAAAGGCCAAAACCTCATTTGTAAGAGACAATACCTCTATCAAATAGGCTAGTCCCACTTTCGCTGAGTTAATTACGTAAAAGAAATGTACGCACATCTAATGCAGAAACTATTTGAACAAAATTAAACTATGAGATATGATGCATAATAAATACAAAAACATTTACACATTCGGCTTGTTAAATCGCACAATTACATATCCTATTTAAAAAAACTATTTGCCAAAAAGTATCTTAAGTCGAAAGCATTTAAATTAGTCAAAAAAAATATATATATTCTTAAGTGACCAGTAGCAACGTTGTTGAACAGTAACATATTTATTTATGTTACTCTGTTTCATGTGTTCAAACCAAAACATGTATTATAGTTGACTTGACTCGTTTATCAATAAAATTATATAAGCATAGACAGACTCGAATAGCTCTCAAGGCGAAATAGGGGTTCTTGGGAGGTCAGTGGGTTTTCCGGTGCGGTTTCCTCCTGGGGTGGTGGTGGGGTTTCAACGGAGGTCATGGTAACTAGACCTTGGTGACATGGCCTGGAAATCAGTGGTTCACACGTTGAGATCAAATGCCGTTAAAAAAAAAAAGACAGACTCGAATAATAAAAAAGGTGAATATTAGAATAATGAAACATTAATAATAAAAATTGTGAATTAACTAAAAAAAAGAAAAAAAAAATAGAAACCTAAAGTCAGGAATAAATGTAGCGTAACTCAGGTTAACCCAGCACGTTGTGTTAGTAACCCTGTAATGAACTGAATAAAAACACGATCTCGAATATCAAAACTTAGATAAGATAAAAGTTGTTAGTATATCGTAAAAACTAGGGCCAACTCAGCCAATTTGAGGGTCCTAGGCGGCATAAAATCTGGGGGCCTTCGTCCTTTCGAGAACTTGCATTCTTTCTTAACGTCACTTTGATTTATTTGTTCCCTTGCAAGCTCATGTGACCCTTTATTAGGGGTGTTTGTGGTCTGGTTTTTAGGCGAAACCTTAAAAAACTGTTTATGAATAACTAAAACAAAAACCGAACATTTAAAAAATAAAACCAACCAAACCGTATTAACGGTTTGGTTTCTATTTGGTTTTACGGTTTGAACATTTTGGGTTTCGGCTTTCTGGTTTTGATATTTTTGAGACCGTTAAAAATTAAAACCGAATAAAATCTAACCATTTTTTGTTTGAGACTAGCTAATCACATTGCAATCCAAAATATATATATATTTTTTATTGAATAACAAGTAAATCATCAACTCTATACATGCATATATACATAATACCAGTGGTGTACCATAAAATTTTTTTCATGGAGGCGATAATTTTTTAAACTTGTTTAAAGATTTGTATACAATAATTTTTTTCTTTTCTTTTCAGATCGGGTTTTATCAAATCGGGTCAGATCATGTTAAAAAAATACTATTAAACTAAATTTCATGTATCAAATCATAATAAAAAAATACATCTAAAGTTGTTCTTATGTTCGACAAAATAGGCGGGTTGGGTTTAGTTGGGTAATAGGTCGAGTCGGGTGCTGGTTAAGATGAGTGCATGTCAGGATGCGTTTTAAATAAAATTAGTTTAAGTTTAAATGAATTATTTTAAAAAACATCAATTTTGTTCAAATTAAAACTAATTGTAATTAAACAAATAGTTTAATTAAATAATTTTTAGTAATTCTCTCATGAAATATGTCATTGATCATTTTTACTAGTTTGAATCAATTATATTCATATAGTTTTAAGTTATCCATCTTGTTATAGATCAAGATTGTCAGGCTATTTGTTTTACGGGGTTTTATTTTATAAAATCTATCAGAAACAACATTTGTGGAGACTTTTTAAAACAACTCTTTATTTAAAAAAACAAATAAAAGTATCACTTTAAATCTCATTACAAATATGATTATGCAAATTTAGGGGGGTGGGCGATTGCAAAATATTAAGGGTATCGGTTAAAATTTTAACATACATATATAATACTGAAAAAAGAAAGTTCAAGGGGGGTAGTCCCTCCCCCAACCTCATAACATAGGTATGCCACTGCATAACACACACACACACACACACACACACACACACACACATATATATATATATATAGGGCATGGAATTTTTGATAACCCTCATCTTTTGTTACAACCCATTAACCATCATCCAATGGTTACTTTAAAAATGTAAGTGTATAGGATGGTGACACGTGTCAGATTCTTTTTTTTAATATAAAGGGCATTTAAGACTTTTGTTATTTAAGTAAAGTTTCCCCCATTTTTTTTAAACATTCATAACTTTTTTATACTATATTATTTTTAAAAAAAAATTGCACCATTATACTCGTCTCATTTTTCTCTTTAATTTCGTTATAGTCTCGACTATTTTTTTTTTTTTTGATGTCATGTATTTACATCATTGTAACAAGCTTAAAGATAACAAATTAATTAGAAATTTTTTCTAACAATGGTAAATTACAGTAATGTAACAAAAAATGAAGTAATGTAACACAAAATGAAGTAATTTACAATGACATAATTAACGGTGACGTAACACATTATTTTATTTTTTTTCTCTAACAATGATAATTACAATGATAAATTACAGTGATGTAAATAGAACACATTATTTTGATTTTTTCTCTCACAATGATAATTATAGTGATGTAATTTATCATTGTTCGAAAAAAATTTAAACTAATTTGTTGTCAATGTAAATTACATCACTGTAATTTAAACCAAATTCACCGAAAAAAACCGAAACCGAATTTTACGTCAATAATAATTACAATGATAAATTACAGTGATGTAATAGAACACATTATTTTGATTTTTTTTCTCACAATGATAATTATAGTGATGTAATTTATCATTGTTCGAAAAAAATTTTAACTAATTTGTTGTCAATGTAAATTACATCACTGTAATTTAAACCAAATTCACCGAAAAAAACCGAAACCGAATTTTACGTCAATGTAAATTACATCACGATAAATTACGTCAATGTAAATTGCATCACGATAAATTACGTCAATGTAAATTACATCACTGTAATTTATCATTTTTAAAAAAAATTCAAATAAATTTATTATATTTAACCTCGTTACAATGATGTAAATATAGGGCATTTAAAAAAAGTAAAAAATATTAGTCGAGACTATAACGGAATTAAAGAGAAAAATGAGACGAATATAATGGTGCAATTTTTTTAAAAAATAATATATTATAAAAAAGTTATTAATGTTTAAAAAAGAGGGGGAGAAAACTTATAAGGGGTAAAATGACTATGGTGCCCTTTTTAATATTTTAATATAATGCTTATGTGTAAGTTTCTGATTGGTTTAAATATGTTATGTAGTTGTAGCAAAAGATGAGGGTTATTTTTTATACCCTTCCCTATATATATATATATATGTATGTATATATGTGTGTGTATGTATGTATGCATGCATGCAAAGGGGGCAGGCTCTGGTAAAACCTTAACACGTAAAACACAAAAGACTAAAAAAAATTAATATTAAAAATCTAAAACCGCCTAAAACTTGTCACATCCACAGTTAAAACTTTGATTACACAACTGAGCAAAACATCTAATATTATCTCACCAAATATATCTAAGCCGGAATTCTAACTCAAAGCATCTTATAAAGAACTAAACCTTAAGTTTATTGGTTTCACTTCTCATGAGTTTGGAAGATCCTTCCAAAAATAAAAGCTTTTCTTGTTTTCCATGACCAACTCGTAGGTCATGGGCATGCTTTCTCTCTCATATCACATTATCACCACTTTTTTTTTTCTTAATTCTTAATTTATTCAACCTTTTCTATATGGTTGTTTTAAGTTTATAAGATACATAAATGTGTTAAAGCTCATGCATTTAAATTCTGCATACGTGTTTAAACACATGTAGTTCAAGTAATACAAGTGTCGTTATAAGTAATTAAATTCATTAAAGTTATGTGTAAGCAGGTGTACATATTTTTTTCTATATATCACACATTTAAAATCTATTTAATGTGATGCAAAACCTACAGGAAAGAACAAATAAAGCTCTGCATTTAAAAGCCCATGTTGGTGCTACCTAAAATATTTTTGAATGATCAAGGCATTATAACACATCCCAAATTCTAGATTAAAAATATTAGATGGCAACAAATTAAGAATGTTAGCCGTGAGCCGCATAGTAACAGGACCGACTCAGCTATATTTTTAGGGCGTAAGATGGAATAAAAATTCGAGACTCTTCTATGATTTTCGGTTTCTGTTTAAAAATGGAAATTATTAAAAAACTTATATAGAACCTAAATAATGTACAAACTAGATGGTTTTTTAAGCCAAATAGATTTGATTATTTAAAACAGAAATCAAATCAAAGTTTGTTAGGTAAGCAAAAAAATTTCAATTCGACTTGATTTGAATTTAAAATTTTAACCAAAATTTTTAGACGAATTCTACTATTTTTTTCTTTTTTTTTTTTTAGTTTCTAACTAAAATAGACTCTAACTTCTTCGGAGACCTTAACAGTCGACTCATTTTTTAACGGGAGCCAGCCAAGATTTAAACACTTCGAACAAATGATCCTCTCAACTTTAAAAAATATAAATATAAATAAAAGAACTAGTGTTGATGTCCATTTTATACGAAACTTAAGAGCCGTTTGGTAACATCTCAACCATTAAGTGTTGAATCAATAATATGTCTGAAAAGGCTCTGAACCAGTTAACACTGTTTGGTTGAACATCTAAATGACTATACAGAAGAGAGATGTCGTCAGAGAGGAGAGGTCTTCGTCATCATTGGAGGTCGTCGGAGAGGATAGGAGGTTATCATGGAGGATTAGGGAGGTGGGGAGGAGCCAACCCCTTTCATTCAGACCCATTCAGACATACACCCATATCTGAACTATACAGATGTCCATTTAGACATTTGTTTTAAAACAAACGGACCGATCCAGACATTACCCTATTTAGACCCATTAGACCCTATACAACATCTTAGTGATGACCCCTACCAAAATTGGAGAAGCTGCAATCATTATACAATAACTTAATATAGTATGATACTAATATAAATCTTCAGAGATTCTTTTGATCCAATATAAAAATTATTTTTTTAAAATTTATAATCTTTTACAAGTCAACACTATGATTTTCCTTGTTCTTTTGGCATAAATTGTGTATACAAATCACAAACATGATGTTTTGGTTATATCATCTTTTTGTTCATCAAAATAAAAACAGCTTTTATCCTCTCATCCAATTAAAAACACCATGTCTCCATCACATTATTTGGATACCAAAAGCCACATAGACTTTTAAAACATGTTTGTTCTGGACCAGTCAAAAGTCAATCTTCCTCCTCATTGGTCAAATACTAGGGCCCACTTTTAGCATCAAAATAAAGATGATCACATGTTAAGAGAAAAAAATTTCATTAGTTTTCTAATTCAAAAAAAAATTAAGTAAAAAAACAGGTTACAATTTCATCAAAGAATGCAATTGTTTACAAGGCCTACAAAGAACATTGAAAGCTATAAAAATTAAAGAAATACACATTTGTCTTTCCATTGCTCTTGAACTTGACTTTTATTAATAAAGCTAATCGACCGATAAATTGATGTTTAAAACGGAAATGCTAACGTATTCCAAACACTATAGTATTACCTCGGCGATCTAGTTGAAAGACATCGTCCACAAGACACGAATCTCACCAAAGCCCGTGCCTTTCTTGGTCTAAATTTTAATCGCGAAATCTGCAAAAACAATACTTGTATCATCTAAAGGTGGTAAGATGAGCAGGAACTGGTTCCTGGGTTAGGTTTGGGTAGACAAAAAACACTTGTGTGGTCTTTAAATTATTAAATGCAATAACTTTATCACAAAGAGCATTATTTTAATGATTTTAAAAATTCTTTTAAGTAAAATGATTTTAGAGGTTGAATAAATAATAAAGGATTTATAATGTGAAATATGTACTAGGTTAGAAATTCGTATATTACAAAAATTTGATAATAAAATATTAAATAAATAATTATTAGTTAATAAAAAAGATTAAGGAATTAACAAAAGAATATGGAATAGAAACTTACTTTTTTTTAACAACAAATAGAAACTTACTTGTTAGGTGAAGAAAGAGAAGAAAAAAAAGTGAATGAGGACTCACAAATTGGGACAAATAACGCCCTTATTTACTTTTATACAAATACTAGTCTAAAACCCCGTGTATCATACGGGTTGGATAATAGAAAATATAATTCATTAGGCATTGAATAATAATAAATATTTAACAATTATAAAATTATATTTAGGATAAGATATAATTGATTTATTCTTATTGTTTATTAAATTTTAATATATTAGTAAATTATTTGAAGAAGAAAAATTATATTTTTTTTAATATTTAATTATATAATTTAATTACTAAAACTAATAGTATTTATTAGGAGAGAGACGGGAAACACTTGTTCAGATTTAACCAGAATGAGACACGTGTCTCCTAAAAATACTCCTTTATTAGAGTAGGTAGATATGCACACGGCTTGCTTATTGCAAAAAACATATTTAATGTAAAAAGTGTAGGAAAAATTTAAAGTTATCAATATAAAGAATAAATAGTTGATGATTATTATTTTAGTCCTTGTCACTTTTTTTTTTTAACCTTTTATCAAGTTTTCTCGTTTTTATTAACATTTATATAATACATTTTTAATAGACACACACACACCATAAAAATCAACGTTTTTTTATCTTTAAAATGTGTATAATATTGTTTTATAAAACTTTTAAAAAAAATACGTTTTTCAGCTCCTTATGTTTTCAAATGTATTATTATGTCTTTCTGCTCGTAATTATGTCTTATCATTTACTAAAATAGTAAGTTTACGAAAACATAATAGTGAAATAACACAATTGGGTACTTTTAATATGGAAAACACAACGATAAAATAAAAACAAATTACGAAATAATCTAAAAATGAAAACACAATGATAAATACATATGACATAATAACGTGAAATGTGTGTTTTCTAATATGATGAGTCATAAAAAAACATAATGGTAAAATAAACAATTATGTATTTCGAAGATGTAAAACAAAAAAAAATCTATATAACAACAAATTTATTTAATATATAAAACAATGACAAAATAACATGAGCTAACATGTGAACATTGATAATGATCTAAACGTAAAACATAATGACCAAAATGACCAATTTAAAAAGTTAAGAACATGCTACATGTCAATCTTACAATTTTTCTTACCGTTATACATTTGAAACCCCTGTTTACAAAACTATACGCACGCGTACATACATACATATACATATCTAAATGCTTTCAAGGGACTGACAACTCATCTTACCAGTTTCATTTTTATTCAAAAAAAAAAAGGTTTTGACCAGTATGATATATAACATGACCTATCGACCCATTCATAAGTGTGACCAAAATTGCCATTTATAACATGAATTAATATTATATAAAATATCAAATAATAAGTTAATAACCA
This sequence comes from Mikania micrantha, assembly GCA_009363875.1. Taxonomy (NCBI): domain Eukaryota; kingdom Viridiplantae; phylum Streptophyta; class Magnoliopsida; order Asterales; family Asteraceae; genus Mikania; species Mikania micrantha. Next base: position 46,420,998 of record CM018689.1, on the reverse strand, counting down.
TATTAAACAAACTTTGCTCTTTACCTTGCGACGAGCAACTCTAGACGCCTTCCAGCACAACAAGCTTCTTGATCTCGGTTCCATTCTCCTGCAAATTTAACAATAACCATATTAAACAAATTTTGATCTGTTGGGTGTCAATTCTTGACTCTGAAAGTCAAACAAACTACTTTCAATTTTATAATTCATTCAAGAACAGTCAATATCTAGAAGAAAACTGATGCATAACATTGTAATATACAGGGATTAAGTACGTCGAAAATGAAAAGCGTAGAAAACATAGATCAATAATACAGTATAATGAGATTTTGTAAATAGAAGTTTGACATTTAAAGTCAAACAACGAAAACTAATATTCAAACACGGAGGAAGCTTACAGGTTTTCTTGTTCAAGCTTTTCAGCAATAGAAACAGCTTTGCGTGTTGACCAACCGCTTCTATTTGATTCTGCTTGCTGAATTACATTTGCAAGAGACACTTTACCTTTGACTAAACTCAAAGATTGACTTTGTTCCCCTAATCTTCTTTGCAACCCAATATTTGCATTGTTATGAGACAGGGTAGCTTCTGTTTTATTGTTATAATTATTATCAATATGTAACTTAGCTTTTGGTTCTTCAACTTCAATGATTTCACTAGTTTTTGTATACAAGTCTTCTTGAGATTCTGCTGTTTCTTTCCTTAATTCACTTCTCATTTCGATTGTCACGGGTGATCCAAGAACATGCTCAAATGCTTTTAAAATGTGAGTTTTGAACTTTTCAGCTTTTGATTTTGTCACATGTGATGTGAAATTAAGCTGAACTGTAGGAGCTGCAAAAATAAATTAAGTAATTACAGTTTCAACTTTCAAAAGAATAATATTAGATAGTATTTAGGAGTAAAAATTTGTTTTTTTTAAATGACAATTGACATTTTTATAAATTAACCCCTTAACACTCGATTAAACAGGTTAAAGAAACAAAATCTATGGTAAATAGAACAAAAAAAAGGTTAAAAAGGCGAACCAGCTCCGAAACTGAGTGATGTCAGCTTCCCTTCATGATACAAGAACTCTTTTATGCTATTTATGTGTATATTCTCAAGAACCTCCAGCCAAATTTCTTCGATTTCTTGATGATATAATCTTTCTTTCATTTTTGTATGAACCCCCCCAGAATTTCCAACATGTTTCAAAAAATTCCTTTGAATCCCAGTTGTCTCACCATGCTCAAAGCTACTTTTGCAGGGCTCATCTCTACGATTACCATTATTTAACCCCATTGGGCTGTGATGAATGCTAGTATCAACAGATGATGTGGGTAATACATACTGCTGATCTGGCGCAAGTTGCAACAAAGCAGCGGTCAACCAAGTCAACTTATCATTTGATGTTCTGAGCTGTTTTTCTGCTTCAGATAATGTCTTCAATGCTAACCTCAGTTTCTCCATATCTTCTTTAGATACTAAAAAAAGATAAATAAATATGTAAGAAAATAATAAAAAGATTGAATTTTTAAGAATTTTGAAAAGTCAAACTTACAAGATTGTTGTCTAAAGAACTTCCTTTTTGGTCTTTCTTTCATGAAATTGTAACTACCCGCAAGTATATCGGTTATTACAGTTGCAAGTTGTGACATTAAAGCTAGCGGCTCAACACCTGATTCCATAATTTCTCTTAAATGTTTCACGGTGTTTACTGTGTCTGCCGATAATGCTAAATCGAGTAAGTCCACTAATTTGTCATCAGATATAAGTCCAACCTGTTTAGTGAAATACATACATAATATTTTAGTGATTGCAAAGGAGATAACCATGAAAAAATGATTATTTTGGTTTACATGTCTAAAGTAAATTATATCACTACAAAAACTATATCATTATAAAAAGTATCTGCATAATATAATTTAGAAGCTTTTTATGCATTTGAACAAACTTTAGATAACTTGCCACCAATTTGACCAATTTGATTTTTTTCCTTTTTAGTTAAATCCTTCAGCTAAATCCATGTAACCATTTAAGAGATTAAAAAAATAACCCAAAATTATACATTTTGAAGTAACAACAACAACAACCATATCCGATAATCCCACTCATAAGTCATAAATGAGCTGTTTATAGGGTCTGGGAAGGGTGGGGAGATAGGCAGATCTTACTTCTATCTCCGAAAAAAGAGAGAATGCTTCCAGAGAACCCCAACTCAAGAACAAAAATACACATACAAATACACAAACACAAGCAAACACCGGACAAACTGTTTTAGACATCTAATTTTAAAGGGCTACCAATACAAAATAAATGGTAGCATGATAAGTGATAATATATGTAATAGCATACTATCATATGACATAACATCATAGGACAAACACATGTACATAACAAACTATACATTATCGCAATTTAGCAATTATAGCGTTATAAACAATAAAAGGTTGAAAAAATACCAGTTCTTGAACAAGAGGGACGGATATTCTTTGCCCAAGTAAACTCAGTTGTTCAAGTGTCATTTCAGCATCCCTCAACGAACCATCGGATCTTGAAGCAATAAGTTTCAATGCATCTTTATCAATTTCAAACTCTTCTTTGGTTGCAATCCATTGTAAAGTATAAATAATATCTGCATCTTTCAATTTAGGAAAGAAAAACTTTTGACACCTAGATATTATTATATGTGGCAAAACATCAAGACTCGAGTTAACCAACAGGAAAACCATACGCCTTGGAGCCCGATCAATAACCTTAGATATAGCACTCCAACAATTAGCAGGCAAAGTATCACAATCATCGATTATGAACACGCGATATTGTGATGGTAATTGAGAAATAATCATATGTTCTATAAGTTCCATGATGCTTTTATAACCAAGATTATTCATGGGACCCACTTCGCGTACACTTCGGTTCTTACCCATATCATGTGCTACACAAGAATTGCAATAACCACATGGTTTTGGGTGATCCACAGATTGACAAGTTAAGGCCCGAGCAAATATCCGTGCACACGAGGTCTTTCCGGTCCCATGGGGCCCATAAAAGACGTAAAGTAGCCCGACTTTCTTCTTTGCAATTGCATTTGATAGAGCCTGTACTGCAAGATTTTGCCCAACTAGGTCCCGAAACGTTCTAGGTGTGTATTTTTGAGTGAAATTTTGGTGTCGGGTGTTGCCACGGGCTCGTTTTTGATGACCTGAACGGGCTTCCGAAGCAAGATCTGAATCAAGTCCACTGTTCAACAAGTTATCTGCATAAATACCCAATTCACCAGAATAATCATGCACCCATGCTGCAGGATTTTCTCGGCTTTCTTGAGAACCATCCAGCAATAAAGGCAGTGATTCACCGTTTGTAGATGAAGTAGACCCATCAGACAAAACAGGTATTTGACCCGCAACCCGTTGACCACTTCTCTTTGACCTTGAGTCTGATAAACCACATGAGAGACTCTTTCCTGCTATATCAAGAAATGATTTCCCCCGATCATGAATTCTTGACCAGTTGAAAGGAATCCCACAACCGTTTTTTGGAACACCGGTGACATTATCTTGACCATCATAGTCAACCTGTGGTACAAAGTTTGAAGCCATTGACATATCATTTTTGGGCACCCGAGAAACACGCCTTCCACCTCTAAATTTGCGCCTTTTGACCCGGTTCAAACCATGGTTATGAAGGCTTGATTCAACCTCAATGCCGCCATGAAACCGATTGTGTGATAAAGCTACATTATCACTATCAATAGGGTGATCATTTAACTGTTGCAAAAGAGTTTTCACATGATCATCTTGCTTGCTTCTGTTACTTTTTCGCGCCTTTTGTTTACTTTTATTATCAGAACTCCCAGGATATATATCACGAGCCAGATTTGCAGCATCTAAAGGAGCATCGTCTTTAAAACTTCTTCTGCTTGATTCTTCTTTCTTGTTTCTTCTATGAATCAGATCACCTGGGCCCAAATTTTCAGCCCGTTTTGGCAACGATTCAAGGGCAGAAGGGGACTGAAATGGAGGCGGACTCATGGAAGGGTCCCTTAAAGATCTTGATCTTTGAAGGACAACAAGGTCCCTAATTAGTGACCTATCTGTGGTTATTGGGCTGTTTTTGTGCATATGGTTTTTTAAGTGGATACAGTTGGTTAAATGGATATGGTTGCGTAGATGATCGCTGATATCACCATTAGCATCTTTGAGTATCCGATCACGAACAACTCGGGTCATGATCCGATTCTGCAAGATATTACAAAACATGCCATTTCTTTCTTGTTTATGTCTATCAAGTATCAAACACTCGTAAAATTACCAAACAAAAACATCAGTAAAATTAAAATTTTGAAATACAGATCAATGTCCCCCCAAATCTAATCTAATTGTAAAGAATCATTAAACCCGTATAAACAATTAATTCAAATCATATAAACTGCTTCACACACACACATTTAAAGATTCTAGACTTCACGTAAATACAGTTTGTTAAATGGATATGGTGCATAAATGATCATTGATATCACCATTAGCTTCTTTAAGTATCTGATCACGAATAACTCGGGTCATGATCCGATTCTGCATAATATCACAAACATGACTTTATTTTTAAATTTTTTCTCACTCAAACAAAAACATCACCAAAATCAAAATCTTAGAATACATATTAATGCCCCCAAATCTAATCCATTTTAACAAAGTCATTAAACCCTTAAAAACAAATCATTCAAATCATATAAACAACTTCACACACACAAAACACACTTCATGATTCTAGACTTTAATACAATGAAATTAGCAAACCCATTTAAAGAAACCAAAAAGGAGCAATTTTTATGTTAACCCAAGATCATACAATAAAATTAACAAAACCCCATTTCAAGAAACGCTCAAAGATGCAATCTTTAAAGCTCTCAGCACCCACCCACTTCACAAGAATCAAACGAACCGCCAATTTGTAAATCTGTGAACAAATTGAATTGGGTTTTGCTTTATGATCAATTAAAAACAGATAGAAATAAAAACTTCACCTGAATTAGAGGCAAAGTTGCAAGTGACCCGTTTTCATCATTAAATCTGAGATCTTTTACATCCAATTCACGAGGGTTTTCTTTGCAGGTGGTGCACACAGTGGCACCTCTTAATGTCGGGTCGGGTTGGAGGGCTCATGAATCATAACACACAAGGGCTAAAATGGGTCTAGTGTTCGTTAGTAACTGAGTCTGAGGATGGTGGTTTAGAGAGAGAAAAATGGGTTTTTTTGGGTTCTAGAGAGAGAGAGAACAGGGGTGATGTAATATTATTGATGCTGACAATAGTGCCTGGGAACTTGACACTTCGCTCACTAGTAAACCTGCTCTTTGTGCGTTTGTTTGTGTGAATCAATTATTTGAAATTTGATGGTTCGAAGTTTTGAATCCAACAACAAAAGTCATTTGGATATGATAAGCATTTATTGACTGTTTTGTTACATGTTGTTTTCCTCTTCAATCTTGAAATAAATTAATTTTACTAAGTTGTACCACATGTACCTTTAAGTAAAACTAGTAAAACAGTTATCTTTCTTATTGTTATAAATAAACTAAAAGTTAAACAGCATTTCATTAAAATTTAATTTTTATTTATAGTTGTTCGCTAAATACACTAGCGAATTTAAAATAAAATTTTATGCTTTTTAAACTAATTTAATAACTAAATCTTAGCGATGAATATATATATATATATATATATAGGAAAGGGTTATTTTGGAAACTAGGTTGAGATAAGAAAACTTTGGAAACTAGTTTTGAACCATTGATCAAAAACATGAATGGATGAGATTAAATATCGAAAAGATGATTAGATTGTTTTTTATTAAAAAATCTCTTGAAATGACAAGAAGGTACAAAAGGGTAAATATGTAATCTTGTATACAGTACTTTTTTTTTAAAAAAAAAAGAAATAAATCTGTGAAGTACAATTGACTTTTAATCAAGTCAGATTTACTTTCTCCAAAAAAAAACATTTCACTTTTCAATATTCTCTTTCTCCAAATTTGAAAAAATCGATCATTGTATAATGTTACATTAAAGTGTTAGATATATGTAACAAACATATAATTTAGAATGTTTCTTTGAAATATCTATCTTTTAATATATTTTGTATAATGTTACATCAAAGTTACATCATTAAGAACTATTTCAGCTACGTACTTTTTATTTGAATTATGTTACATCGAAATTACATGATGAAACGGTGGGAACTCCGGCGAGAGATGTCGTGATGGGGATGAATCGCGACCTGTGGTTTTGTGGAGAGGTGGATTCCGACTAATTATGTAACGTGGTTCAATTTTATTGATTTTATGTACGTAACCAATCGTTACATTATATTACATAAAAATTACATATATGTAATTTTAACATCTATGTAACACATATATCTTCCAACAAAAAAATAATCTGGTTATACTTACTGCACATGTGTAATTTGCATGTAAACATAAGTTTAAAAATATTAGAGCAAAAAAAGAATACAAATTATAAAATATTGAGCAAAATATAAAATTTGTAACATAATACTCTAGTTACACTAACTTTACATATATAACAATAACGTAACATAATGAAATGTTATAGAATGTAACATTAAAAAAATTAAAACAGTATAATAGTACAATTAATGAAAAGTTTTGCACGAAAATTATAAAATAATTAATAATTAGTACACTAGATGGAAAATATATTGGGCAACATGAACTTAATGGAAAATACACATAACCTACAGTGTTATGTGTAACGTTAGTGTAACAACGTAATTATATTTTAAACGTTGAATCTCAAAAATAATAACTTAGAAAAACTGATATTATATATACAAAAATAGTTCTTGTATCTTTAAAATTGTATACATACAAAATAAAATGAATTTATTTTTATATTTTTTAAGAAATCGAGTCATAAATACTTAATTGTAAAAGGTACAACAGTACACTTTTTGATTTGATGTAGAAAAAACATATATTATTTTAAAAAGTAAAATAGTACACTATTGTAAAAGGTACAATAGGAAACAAACAATAATTAAATGTTTGTGTAGTATGAAAAAAGGACAAATTATAATACTATATAAAAATGACAAACAATAAAATATAAGAGTGTATATAAAAATCTGTTCAATAAATCCGTCGAGATGCAACATAAACATAACTTGAGTGTTAATTTCTATAATATTGGATTATAAGTATCTGATTGTATAAAATATTACTAACCATAAAACAATTTTGATTATACATAACATTGTTATGAAATAATATATAATTTTTTATCTCTAAATATAACGAAATGGAAAATTTGGATATTTATTATGAAATTATGCGTTAGCAAAAAGCAATATTACTGGAAAAAAAATATAAAAAATTTCAAGTTAAGTTGAATTTTAGCAACGTATGCATTAGTGAGAAAAAAAAGGATTGTAATGTTATAAAATATGAAAAAAAATTACGTAAAAAAACATAACCAAACATAAAAAAAACATACACAATATCCCGAAAAACGTAACATTTAAATCAGAAAAAAAAGGTTGTAATGTTATAAAATCTGGTGAACATAAAAAAAAAAAGCATAACCAAACAATGTGTTAGGTATGACAATAAATATACAAAATATTCCGAAAAACGTAACATTTATGTAACAACGACAATACTTGTACACATCCAGCATCCTATCTTCCATTTTACTGATTTAAAAAACCTGGTGTGAAAAAAATAGGTGGGAAATGTTTAAAAATTAAATCTTTTATTTTTGATTTGAATTTGAAGAGAGAGAATATGGTTAAATAATAAATATTATATGGAGTTACTTGGAAAAAATGACTAAATTGTCCTTCTATTATATTGGATTATTAAAATGAAATAGTGATGTGGCTAAATGTGGACCAAGTATGTGGATTCCAAAGTTTCTTCAATTCAATATGGTTTCCAAAATATACATAGCCTATATATATAGGGAAGGGATCATATAATAACCCACTCTAATTGAGAAAACTCTATAACTCAAATCCAATTGTTCAAATTTTCTAGATTTAATCTAATGGTGACATGTGTCACTAATTAATTTGTAATACAAAAGTGTATTATGGTCTTTTGTGTTAATTACAATAATCAGATTTAATTCAAAAGTGACAAGTGTCACACTCTTAAAAAACCATATATTTTCCTATTTTTAAATTAAAGTTCCCCCCTTGATTTTTATACACTTATAATTTTTTATAATATGTTATATTTTTATAAAAATTACACCATTAAACTAGTCATATTTTTCTCATTAATTTCATTATAGTCATGCCAAATTTTTTTCGAACGTCCGTAATTACACTAACGTAAAAAACATAAGTACAATAATTTCTTTTTTTTCAAAAAATTTCCATCAAATTTTTTTTCTCTCATCTTAAATATATATTACAAACTTATTTTTTATTATAAAATTTAGTTAATTAAATAAATTTATATCAAATAAGATAAAAAGTTAGATAATTGTAACGTAAAAAAAATAATAAGTTACAGCTCGTTATATCACTGTAAAGACTCGTTACATCAGTGTAATTATGAACACTTTGAAAAATTCAACTTGTTACATTAGTGTAATTATGAACATTTTGAAAAAATCCAGCTCGTTACATCAGTGTAATTACGAACACTTTGAAACAATTCAGCTCGTTACATCAGTGTAATTTCGAAAACTTTAAAAAAAATTGACAAAACTATACTTGAATTAAAGATAAAAATGTAACAAATTTAATGGTGTAATTTTTTAAAAAATAATAATGTATATAAAAGTTATGAAGGTTTAAAAAATTGGGGGGTAAACTTTTATTTTAAAAATCAAATCAGGTACACGCAACAAATCTCCAAAAATACCCTTAAAGAAATATCAACCACTCATTTTTCCCAGATTTAATATGAACCACACATTTCAAATTCATTAAATTAGACAACCAATCAAATTAGGTTAATAAGTTATCTCAATTACCATGGGTTACCAATTAGGCCTGTAAACGAACCAAACAAACATGAACACAGGGATGTTCGTGTTCATTCATTTAAACTTAACCGAACACGAAAACGAACACGAACAGCTTAACGAACATGACTTTTGTGTTCGTGTTCGTTTATTAAGAAAATGAATATGTTTGTGTTCGTTTGTGTTCGTTCATTAATAAATTAAACGAACTGTTCATAAACATAAACGAACACAAACGAACTAAAATAAACGAACAAACATAAATGGACATTTTTTTAACACTATTGAACAATCATAAACGAACATGAACACTATTGAACAAACATAAACGAACACAATTGAACAAGTATAAACGAGCACAAACGACAAGTCTCTTAAATGTAAATACATATCATTCGTAAATTAGTCAGTTAACCGAACAAAAACTAACATTACATAGTTAACGAACATTAACAAACACAAATAAACGAACGTAAATAAATGAACATAACCGAACTGTTCATGAACATAAATAAATGAACACAATGTGTGTTCATGTTCGTTCATTTAATTAAACGAACACAAATTTTATGTTCATGTTCATTCATTTATTAAATAAACGAACATAAACGAACTTCTTACCGAACAGTTCACAAACAGTTCATGAACTGTTCGGTTCGTTTACAGGCCTATTAACAATTACTCCTTACCCTATATATATATATATATATATATATATATATATATATATATATATATATAATATGTGTGTGTGAGAGAGAGAGAGAGTTCAAATAAAAACTCATTACTTTGAATAAAATTAAGAAAACTAGTCCTAGACAATCAATTTAAAAAAAATATGTATATTACGAAGTTACGTATATGTAACAAAAAAATTTACATATATGTAACTCATATATGTAGTTACATATATGTAATAACATGAGTTACATATATTTTTTATTTTTTTTTTTTTTTATACAGATCTAACCTTATAATAAAACAAAATGTAAAATAAAAAACGAAAAACGAAATTGATTGATAACAATTGTGATTAGTTTTCTAAATTTTCTCTAAAATTAAAGTTTTCTATGGAACCCTCCCCTATATATATATGGACTTTTCTAATAAGAGCCAACAAATTGACAAATTATATATATATATATATATATATATATATATATATATATATATATATATATAGGGGAAGGTTCCCCTATAAAGTCTATTTTGCCTAAGAAGGCTAAGAAGGATTTTCAAAAACACGAAAACCGACCCAAACAAACTCCGAATGAATTAATTTTTGCATCATTGGAACCGGCTTGTTGAACCCTAAAACGCAAACATTAAATTGTAAACAATAAACCCAAATACGAAAACCAAAACTTTAAAAACAAACCATAAACTTAAAGATAAAACCTAAAAAGCCAAAAACCAAGCCTTAAAATCTAAACTTTAAAAGTAGTTATTAAAGCTAACACTTAAAAGCTAATATTGTAGGGTTCGTTGAGACGATTCCAACGCCATCGAAATGAGTTCAATCGGAGTTTGTTTAGGTCGGTTTTCGAGGTTTTAAAAATCATTTTTAGCTTTCTTAGGCAAAATAGACTTTTTATTTGATCTTTCCCCTATATATATATATATATATATCAATTGCGATTCTTTTTTTTTCAATGGAAGGTTAATTTAAAATTTACTTATCCAAAAGAGTTTACTTTTATGCTTTTAAAATTTTCTTCTTTTTTATTCAATGTGATTTTTTATAATAACTACGCAATTAAACTCATCTTAGTTTTGTCTTTAATTCGGTTATAATTTCAACGACTTTTTTATTTTTTCAGATGTTCGTATTTACATTAATGTAACATAACCTATAAAATAAACAATCATTTACAACATACAAAAACATCATTTATGTTAACGTAATAAACCACAAAATAACACATAAGTTTGCGATTACAACAATGTAAACAAATATTTGCATTAATGTTATAGACCAGTAACAATTTTTATATGTTTTAATAACTATTTTTTAAGTTAACTTACATTGATATAAATATTAACATTTTAAAAAAAAATAAAAAAATGCTTATAATTGTAATAGAATTAAAGATAAAAATGTGACGGGCTTAATTATGCAGTTCTATAAAAAAAACACATTGCATAAAAATAGTTATCAAAGTTTAAAAAATAAGAGGGTAAATTTTTTAGATAAATAAAGTACAAAATATCCTTTGGAATTAAAAAAAAAAAAAAAAGATAGATAGATGACAACATCCTGTTGCATTTTATTATCTATTCACCGTTAAGATTTAGTTGTGTGTGTATAATTATTGTTTATCTATGTAATAACTTAAGTGTGTGTGTATACAAGTAATAAGCTTTTTTGGTTTCACAAAGCTATCCAAATTCTGTGTATGAATACTAAACTCCGAGCCTTTATTAACGGATTACCAATTATGTGCTTGAGTTCAATTAAAGTTTATTTAACCTCAATTCAATTCAACCTTTTTATAATATCATCTCGAATAGCTCACAAATGACTGAGCTAGTTACATCTACGTTAAGAAATTTTATTCACAAGAAAGTGGATAGCTTATTCAATAAGAGTGTATACGCTTTTGGAATAACATACATTTACACATTGGTCGTCATTAATAATTATATGTATTAGTCAGAAACTTGGTTATCTTACCCTTTTGGAACAACATACATTTATCTCCTGTCATGAGATGACATGAATTACATCGTCTTTCTTTCATCCTTGCCAACTAAACATATTCTTAAGTAACTTTCTTACAATCTCTTTTTTTATCTTACATGTTCTTCGCTTGATTATCTTGTATAAATTACTAACTTAAGTATCAGATTTTCCTTGGAGATAGTCCCCTTGGACCCTCTAATGTAGATATTCTTTGTTGTTGCAACTCGAATTCATGCTCGGAATAAAAAAGCATGACTTAACCTGACTCATGCCCGGCGATTATAGCAACAATTGGATACAAGTAATAGTATATAGCAATCATTGGATGCGCAAGGAATGCTAGATAGGAATCATAGTAGCAGTGGCGAAGCTTGACGAGGATCCCAGGGGTGGTGAAATAAAAAAAAAATTTCCCGGGGGGGCGAAGTAAAGATTTTTAAAAAATTTTACACTACGCATCGAGAAATATACACTACTACTCGAAAAAACAGGGGGGGCGACCGGTCCCTTGTATCCTTCGCCCATGCATAGTAGGTATCAAAAATCAATTATCTACAGAGACAACATGTACAAAAATATGTCTCTTTCTTTTGTCTAGAGAAGGTGTCACACGCATGTAGTCTATGCTTATCCATCTCTTTTTGACCATAATTCTTTATGTGTTTTTATTAAAATCAGAATCAACTTATTAATTAAGATTGAAATTGATTTGATTGAAGTTTGAAATATGAATGGTTTGATGAGTTAATTAGCATGGGTGAATGGGTAGTGTTACATGTACATGTTTGGTGTATCAAGAACAAGGCCATGTGCTTATGGTTACCGAATGCAAACATTACACAAAGAGTCCAAACAACAAAACGAAAAAAACAAATTTGATTTTCTAATGATGTATCAATGTGTATTGTTTTATACAAATTTAATTTTTCGGATGATGTAACAATACTATATATATATAGGTAAAGATCCTATAATAATCCTCTCTTATTGCATAACCCGAAATAACCCTGCAAGATGAACCCGAATCTTTGGTTTTTTTTTTTTTTCAAAATCTTAGTTTTACATGTACAAGAATATGTTCTTTTATGTGTTTGAGCAAATTCTTTTTCGTTTGTGATCCTACATCAATGTAATTTGCCTTACAGTGCGTTTGTGATCCTACATCAATGTAATTTGCCTTACAGCACTGTAAGGCAAATTACATTGATGTAGGATCACAAACGAAAAAAGAATTTGCTCAAACACATAAAAGAACATATTCTTGTACATGTAAAACTAAGATTTTGAAAAAAAAAACAAAGATTCGGGTTCATCTTGCAGAGTTATTTCAGGTTATGCAATAAGAGAGGGTTATTATAGGATGCGGATCCTATATATATATATATATATATATATATATATATATAGGGAAATGATCTATTGCTAACCTTAGAATTCATCAATAACCCAATAACCCCACCATATTTAAGGATCAAATTTTAAAATTCTAATTTAATGGTTCATATTAAATTATAATAAAATAATATATTTGATTTGAAAGAAAAGGGAATAATGGTATTAATGTAATTTGTTATATTATTAAAGTTTACCCCTCTTTTTTTATACATCAATAACTTTTTTATACTATAATATTCTTTTTATGAAAATTGCACCATTTTAATCGTCTTATTTTTCTCTTTAATTCCGTTATAATCTTGACTAGGTTTTTTTATTTTTTTTGGATGTTCGTATTTACACCAATTATAAATAAGGGTTACGTTTACATTGTTGTAGAATAAATAAGGGTTACGTTTAAGAGTGTAAACGAGCCATTCCGATCCCGAGCTCGTTAATTACGTTATATTCTTGACTAGGTTTTTTTATTTTTTCCGGATGCTCGTTAATTACCTTATATTCTTGATTTTGTAACGAATTTTGGTTTTTAAAGTATTAAAATTTATTTACAATCTTGTAGATATAATTTTTAAAGTATTAAAATGTATTTACAATCTTGTAGATATATAACGAATTTTGGTTTTATTAACAAAAATGTTATAGTATTTTTTTTAAAGTATTAAAATGTATTTACAATCTTGTAGATATAACGAATTTTGGTTTTTATCAACAAAATGTTATAGTATTTTTTTAAAGTATTAAAATGTATTTACAATCTTGTAGATATAACGAATTTTGGTTTATATCACCAAAATGTTATAGTATTTTTTTAAAGTATTAAAATGTATTTATAATCTTGTAGATATAATTTTTTTAAAGTATTAAAACGTATTTACAATCTTGTAGATATAACGAATTTTGGTTTTATCAACAAAATGTTATAGTATTTTTTTTAAAGTATTAAAATGTATTTACAATCTTGTAGATTTAATTTTTTTTAAAGTACTAAAGTATTAAAATGTTTTTACAATCTTGTATTTATAACGTAATTAACGAGCTCGGGATCGGCTTGGCTCGTTTACGCTCTTAAACGTAACCCCTATTTATTCTACAACAATGTAAACCCCAATTCGTTACAACTCGTTACAAATAATTTGTTATTTTTATACTTGTTACATTGGTGTAAATACGAACATCCAAAAAATAAATAAAAAAACCTAGTCAAGACTATAACGGAATTAAAGAGAAAAATAAGATGAGTAAAATGGTGCAATTTTCATAAAAAAATATTATAGTATAAAAAAGTTATGGATGTATAAAAAAAAGAGGGGGTAAGTTAGTACATAAAATAAATTACTAATCTACCCCTCATCAGATTTTTTGAATAATGTTATGTGTCACCTTCAGATTTGATGTTTAGAGTTAATGGGTTATAGCTCTAAGGAAATGTTATAATTTGATCACAATCCTATATATATATGGGTTAAGGCTCTTAACCTAAAAAGCCCAAAAATGATATTGAATCATTAATCAATAATCAATGACTATGATTAAATCAAGTTGTTTGAGGGTATTATATTAATAGCTACTTTTGTTGATTTTTTATCAACTTCCCCCATCTTGTTTAAACGTTCGTAACTTTTACATACGAAATTACTTTTGAAAAAAATATACCATAAAAACGAGAATTTTTTATCTTCCAAATTAGTATAATATTGCTATAGAAAAATTTTTATTTTTTTAGTTCAATTTGTCTTTTGTACATGTCATTGTGTCTTTTGTATATGATATTGTGTCTTTTGTACAAGTAATTGTGTGTTTTGTGTTTTTGCTCAATGTTGTGTTTTCGTGAACAAGTTAAAACACAATGATGTCGTAAAATACATAAAGTCAAGCAAGGATGACACAATGAAAAGTATAAATAACACAATAATCTTTAAAAAAAGACACAATTAACTGTAAAAAAAGACATAATGACGAGTATGAACAATTTTGAATATGTCATTGTGTCTTTTGTATAGGTATAGGCATTGTGTCTTTTGTATTGGTCATTGTGTCTTTTATACATGTCATTGTTTCTTTTGTACATGTTATTGTGCCTTTTGTATTGGTCATTGTGTCTTTTATACAGGTCATTATGTCTTTTGTGTTTGCTCAATGTTGTGTTTTCCTAAAAATTTTTTAACACAATGATATTATAGAATATAGAATGTTAAGCAAAGATAACACAATAACGAGTACGAATAACACAATTATTTTCAAAAAAGACACAATTACTGGTAAAAAAATACACAATTATATGTAAGAAAAACATAAAAAGATAATTATACACAAATGTTTAAGAAAGGCACAATGACGATAATTAGACACAATGACGATAATTAGACACAATGAGCTGAAAAAAATTATAGCAAAATTATACGCATTTTAAAGATAAAAAATGCTTGTTTTTATGATATATTTTTAAAAAATAATATTAATATCGTATATAAAAGTTATGAACGTTTAAAAAATATGAGAGGAAAGTGGTTATGACTAATTACCCTCTAACAAATTTTTCGTATAAAATTTTTAAATTTTCCATCTTAAATTTGATCTCATGATTAAATGATTAATAATCCTTCTTAGTCTTTTTAGGATAAGAGGACTATTTGGTTGAACCTAATCCATACACACACACGCGTATATTTATATTTAGGAAGGTTCATAAAAAAACTCCTTATTTTGGAGAAAATCAAGAAAACTCATACTTACCAATAAATTTTTTTTGAAAAAATTATAATTTTTATTATAAGGTCAAAAATGTTATAAAGAGAAATAAAATTTTAATAAATATATGCAAATCACGAAGTTACATATATGTAACTATAAAAGTTATGCATGTAACTCGTAAAGTTACATATATGTAACTAGTATGTGTAACATACACGTTACATCTATGTAATAACAAGAAATACATATATATATTTTTAATTTTTTTCTTTTTTGTACATTTCTTATCTTAAAATAATAGGAAATAAAAAAGAAAAAAAATAAAAAATATAGTTTTCAATGAAACCATCCCTATATGTATGCATGCATGTATATGGTAAAGCCTCATTGCTAACCCACTTGTAGCATGGAACCTCGCAAACTGCGGCTAAGATCAAGGCAAGTCTTTGGACTTTTTCATGTTCTTTATTATAAATGTATAAGAATATCTTCTTTTATGTGTTTTTGCTAATTTATTACCATTTAGGATCTTACTTTTACTAGTCATGAGTTGAGGCGACATTTAAATATACACTAATTTTGAATTTATACCTTCGAAAGAAAACATATTATATTTCTCCTCATTCGTTTCCAAACAAAATATACGTTGAAATGTAAACCGATTTAAAACATGCATAAAATAAGCACGAACATGTAATATATTTGATCCGACTTGTTTTTGGAAAAAAAAATAATCAAAATATTATGAATTAACTTGAATATATACCACAAGTTAATCAACTAAGCATGTAAGAAATTGTTTTTTTTTAAGATGAGTGAATTTTTAGAAACTTAAGGGGTTAAAATTACATTTTACAAAGTGTTAAAAGGTAAAGTGCGAAAATTCAATTCTAGAATCCAAAAGGGACCAAAGAGTTTCTAGCCTAATGGTACCCCCTTTACTGAACTATTAGAGGTCTTGGATTCGAATCCGGGCCGAAGCATATTTGCTGAGCAAGGTCAGGGGTTTACCTAGTTGTGAGGTTCCTCCTAGGGTGCGCTCGGGCGTAAGCCTCAGAGCGTCAAATTCGAGGGGACAGTTGAAATTTCGTCTTGGGTGTTGTTGTACCAAGCCGTTCAAAAAAAAAACAAAAGGGGATCAATTAATGAAACTGGTAAATCCGAATTGAAATTTCGTCTTGGCTTTTTTTTTTTTTTAATGAAACGGATAACAAGTTGCATTGCTAGCCCATTTAACTATTTCA
This sequence comes from Mikania micrantha, assembly GCA_009363875.1. Taxonomy (NCBI): domain Eukaryota; kingdom Viridiplantae; phylum Streptophyta; class Magnoliopsida; order Asterales; family Asteraceae; genus Mikania; species Mikania micrantha. The sequence continues at coordinate 46,404,029 of CM018689.1, read as the reverse complement.
TTTTTTTATCCCTTTTATTTGCGTTTCGATATTAAAGTGAAAGAAGTTCTTCAAATTTTAAGTTACTCAAGGTCTATTTACAGGTCAGGGATAGGATATAAAGGCATATATGAGAGCCTAACAACGTCATGGCATGCTCTTGGGGGGGGGGGGGATGGGGAGTGACAAAAGTTTTGGGAATTGGTGTGAAGCAGTGTCAAACCAAAATACCCATAGTAAATCAACAAAGCCAAAGGGATTCTAAGCTCTTGTATTTGATAACCTAGATCGTTTACCATTGCTTCTGCATTTTCGTTTAGATATCCCACTTTTTACGACAGAGCACGCTTTAGGATTTTACATCTAAGTGAAAATAAGTGTGATGTGTTTTCATATATGGGTTCTGATATTCGGGTCCGTGTAGTTATTTTTATTTTGATGACGGCATAGTGAGTAGTGGACACAAAAAGCTATCACACACGTTCAAGTATTGATCAAATCTTTTAGATGTTGAGGTTTGGTCATAAGTTCTAATCCTCGTGATGAGACAGTTGTTGTTTAGTGTCTTGGAACATAATAATGACCTTCAAACAAAAGAGCAACGACGTGAGATCAAGCAAAACAACAAGACATTTGTTGAGCATTTGACATCATTAGTGAGAAACAATTTTCATAACCTATATATTGAACAAACATGGCAACTTTACACTAATTGAATCATTTACAACTTAAGCTTCGCAGTTAAATAACTTTTAAAAATATTATAATATCAAATTTTATTGTTTTTGGTTTTGATTTATAGAGTTTAAAAACAACTTTTTGAAAGTTTACTCATGTTTTGACTTATAAACTGTTGGCACACCTTTTCCTACTATTATTTATTTCCAAAATTACCAAATTCTCCTTTCGTATAGATTAACGTAAGAATTTGTCATCAAGTGTGTGTGTATATTTATATGTATAATTTACAAAATTCTCCTTTCATGTAGATTAACGTAAGAATTTGTCATCAAGGTTGTGTGTGTATTAGTGTATATACAGGGGACAGTTAATATATGAATGATAAAAACCGTAAGAAGTTTAGGAAGCTATTAGAATTTGACATGTGTCACTTAGAAGAGGGTATAATGGTCCCTATAAAATCACGGATAGCGTTATATAAAGTCACATACTGTCATTTAACTCACATTAATTATCAAAGACCAACTGGATAATCACATACTAATAATCACGGCACGCGTTATGTAGAATCACGAACCGTCATTTAACACATATATTCAAGGATCAACTGCATAATCACAGACCAACCATTACGTACCAAACATAAAAATCACAAACCACGTAAAAAATTAAAACAAAAAAATGAAAGTATTACTATACTCAATTGTATGTTATTTCTTTTTTGCCTCTCCGATTACAATTCACGTAAGGTTTAGAATACAAAGTTGATGCCACTCTTTATTATTTATTTATTTTGATCAATGACTTGAAATCCTTCGTATCATTCAAATACAAAAAACAAAAAACAAAACACTAGTTTGTATTTGATGTTTCCCTTATTGAGGATAGTTCAAATAAGAAGGAAATTGTGTCTAAAAATAGCATAAATCAATAAGTATTTGATACGTGTCATGCTAAGATAACGAATGAAAAGTAATTTTATAATATTTTTTGTTGATTTTTTTTTATTTCCTCCACCTTTTTAATATTTATAACTTTTCATACGACATTATTATTTTTTTCTAAATTACATAATAAAATGAAATATTTATTTTATCTTTAACATTGATATAGCGAAAATAATTTTTTTTAGCTTTGTGTAAGTTACTAAATTTTTAAAAAAATGTTCTGAATTTTTGAAATATGCACTTTATCCATGTAACACCCCGACCGATGACGGAAACATCGGGGCGATACGGAGTGTAGATTGTTTATAGCTTAGGGTATAAAGATGTAAATAATCATAAATAATCATTCAATGCAATTTAATCAATCATTCATTACAAAGTCAAATAAATTCAAACTTAGCTATTACATTGTTTCAAATTCAAATTCAAATACATAATTTAAACAAATAAAACTAAATCCAAGTCCATATGAATGCTAGTTTCTATTTCCACCTGAAACATGTTAAAATCAAGTGTCAACTCAAAGAGTTGGTGAGTTTTATAGGTTTTTAACACTCACACCAAAAGGTTCAATAAAAATGTTATAGATAATGTCTTATGTGACCTCTAAGCATAATGAACATAGTCAAAATGAACTAGCAAGTAAAGCAGATCAACAAATGTTAACAAATGATGTTTGACCTATGTTTAACATCACTAAAATGCTTAAATAGTAAACTATCACCGGGGGCCTCCCCCGAAGGTGATCACTGCCTATTCTTAGCTAAAGTTCACTAATTAAAGGCAATTAGCTAAGTTCACATGTAAATGTTATAATTAAGTTGCATGTTTCATCCCTAAAACAAAAATAGTAAAAAAGGGGCTATGAAGACTCACATTTTGATGAGTTTGATAACTTTGCAATAAATAATCAAATAGTAGCTCAAGTTGTCCAACAAGTTCAATATCAACCTAAATATATCATGATGCATAAGTGTGTTCTTATGTAGCTATGACTTATGTGTAACACCTAAAATCTAAGTAGGTCATAATGTTTGGTTTTTGTTTTGAGACTTTGTTAAATGTTTAACAATTGATTTGTTTAAAATAAATTTGGTTTTATTGTAAAAGTTTTAATGTAAATTTTAGATAAGATTTCCAAGTCGCAATATTCAAAAAAAAAAAAAAAAACTATCCAAATATTTTTAAGATTAAAAGAAATGTAAATTAATAAATAAGTTAGAAATAATTTTAAAATGTATAAGTTAAACAACTAACATAAAAAAAATTATTGTGTATAATCCTTTGTAAATAAGTTTAATAATTTCATTTTAAAAATAAGAGTTTAAATGTTTGTAAGTTATAAAATTTTAAACAAAATGTTTTTATTTAAATATGAAACATTTTAAAAATTTATAATCATTTGGTTAAGTTGTAAACTAAAATAAAATTTTTATAATGATTTTCATAATGGGTTGTTATCAGTGTTGTAAAAATCGGTCTAGGCGGCCGCCTAGGCGCTAGGCGCCCACCTTCTGTGTAATTTTTGGCCTAGGCGGTGCCTAGGCGCTAGGCGGCCTAGGCGGGGTCTAGGCGGGACCTAGGCGGCCCGATCAGATTTTTATTTTTTTTCACTTTTTTGACTTTTTTTGGCTTTTTTTGACTTTTTTATGGTAAAAAGGGACCCATTTCATGATTATTTAGACATTTCTCAATCAAAAATCTTTAATATGTCTCTGAAACATCGAATTCAAGCAGTTAACATCGAAATTTATCTCTTAACTATGAACTCAGTGTTTAAGTTTGCACTTTAAAGTACTTTTTTTAGTATATTTAAGTATATTTTTTAAAATTATTTGAAGTATTATATTAAATTATTGATATTGATGTGTGTATATAATATATATTTGTAAAATTACATATAAAAATTCCAATCCGCCTAGCGCCGATTAATCTCGATTAATCCCGATTAATCCCTAGGCGGTACCTCGCCGCCCGACTAGCGCCTAGCGACTTTTACAACCATGAATAATTTATATGTTATCATAAGTTTATAAAATATATAATTCAAAAATATGTGAATATGTATGTATATATATATATATATATATAATTTAAACGAAAATTAGAATCGTTATTCATAATGGAATCATGGGAAATGTTAAGTTGTAAAAATAGAATTTAATCATATCTAATGATTAAAAATAATTAAGTAAAACATACTTAATAGTTAATATATGAAATTTCATAATGATTATATTTTCTTTACTAAACTTATAGGTTTTTATTTATGAAAATTTATGGTGGAAACGGAATTTTTTAAAAAATAACAGATTAAAAGTTATTACAAATTAAAATTTTCTGGTTCAAAAACCGGCCACTTCCAGCCTCGAACCCATGACCATTAGCTTTGAAACCATGCGCATAACCGGTTAAACTAAAGCATTGCTCGCATCAGACACCCGGATTAAAACCTTTTAACATAACCGGAAACTGTTCCCCAAACCAGTTCTTAAGAACCGAAACCCTAACCCTTTTCTCTTCCCAATTCACTCAATATCAAACCCGATCAATGTTCAAACCATAGGGCTTTTGTTTAGAATCATGAAACGAGTCTAACGATATAGAAATAACTTACTTGGTGTTAGCTTTTTGTTTGTTTCGATTGAAAGGAAGAAAAACGAGCGACCGAGCCTTAAGTTGCTTGATTCGAGAGCAATTCTGGTTGTAAATTGGTTTAGTGTGCACATATAGTTTTGAAATATGCTATGGATGGTTATTGCTGAGTTAATTTGATATTTATACATGTTTGAGTCGATTTTGATTAACGCGTTTTTGGTCATAGTTTTGTTAACGAATTTGTGATTGATACGAGATTAATTCGATTAATTGTTGATTGGGGATGATTCACGTGTTTAAATCCTTTCCTATTTGATCGAAATCGATCTGGAACCAGCTGTTTTCGAGTGGAGCATTTGAACGGGTCAGGAGTGGGTGTCTGGGTCGACCCAAGGAGATAACGGGTAAAGGGGATAAGGGGTTTGGGATTTTGGCCAAAATGGTCCCTTAATGTTTTCCTTTTGTAATAATAGTTTCAAATCTGGCACTTTTAACCCCTTCATTTTCTAAAACCCTTTCTAATTGTTATAAATTTTAAACTTTGTAACTAACATAAATTGGTTATATTTTTATAAAACATTATTTTTAATATTAAGTTAAAATTATATACTTAAAACATAATTATTTGTTTTATTTATTTAAAGTTTATTTAATTATGATTTAATAAAAATTTGTAAACATTTGTATACCAAATAAGATATATATATATATATATATATTTCATATTTAAAACTTTATTCATTTGTTTAAGTTATTTATGCTAAATCATATGGGACTTATTATAAATTTATATGTATATTTAAAAATATGTTTTTGCTTAATTTGTGAAATTTTAAATACATACATATATATGTTTAAATTTTGTTTTTCTCATTTGTATAAATATATATAGATATATTTGTATAACTATACATGTGTATGTATAATAACTCATATATGAAAATTTCAATTGACGTTATAAATTATTTAATAAATATAATTATTTACTATAAATTACAGAAATGTTACAATCCATAACAAAAATATAGAACGGAAAAATATGTCATAAAAATACAATAAAAAAAAACAATTTTATGAGGATCCAACGTATATGTATATATGTATATATTAACTACTAACCCCTTTAATGCACGTGACAATTATCTTGAGATTTGTAACCTTATATAAAAAATTAAAATACTTTGTGAATATATTGTAATGTTTTTTTTTACCAACTTTCATGCGTAGCCGCAAGTGAACTATACAACAAAAAAAAAAGCAAAAGGCTTTGCTCTCGATAACCCTAGTGGTTGTTCCTTTGGAACTAGACATGGTTATAAATGAATCATATCGCCATGCCTATAACTCAAACCTTTTTAGTTAAAACGGTACCTAACTTTTTTATTTTTATTTACCCAATATAATTTTATATTATACATATTAAAATCTATGTTCTTATAAACATGGATGACTAAAGAACAGTGGCGGATGTACATACAAAAAATGGGTTCACAGGAACCCATCGAGCTTCGGCTCGTTAGTAGGAAAAAAAAATTTCGAAGGAGTTTAACAATAGGGTGAACCCATTGATATTTTAGGGGTGAATCTTGAAGTGAACCATTAAGATTTTTAAGAGGGAATTATTAATGAAATTTTCACAGTAATTTATCAACTTGATTGATACAAGTGATATTTGTTAGAGAAAATCTTGATTATTGCAGGCGGAAGTGAATTATTTAGGGTAATTTTATCACCAAAATCTGGTGAATTTGATTGGGTATTGTTTGGAAGATGAACATAGGCTTCTGGTTTATGAATTTATGCCACGAGGCAGCTTGGAGAATCACTTGTTCAGGAGTAAGTCCAGGGACGGATGCAAGAAGAGGTTAGTGGGTGGCAAGGATCCCACTCAACTTCTTAAAAACCATGTAATTTATATTAATGTTGATTAAATAAAACAATTAGGCACCCTAAGGCCCCTATGGTTTCAACCGCGACAGTTGAGAGATGTTTTTTGGCAGTGAAGATCGTAAAGACAAATGTGCGGTTGAAAAGGAAGCGCTTGAAAGCATTACGAATGGATTAAGTGATTTTTGTTAGATAATTCTCGATAATCAATGCATGAATTTATATAGAATCGTGTTAAATCACTTTCTGAAATTAATATTTTTTCCTAAATTTCGTTTATGTTTCGGGGCGTTGCCCCGAACCCCACAAGGGGCGCGACCCCTTTGACTCTCGTTTAGTCCGGAGCTCAGAAATCTTAAACGAGCGTACACTTCGCACCTTCGAACTCTTTAATTAATGACGATATATTTTTAATCATTGACTTAATATATTGCATTGTTATTACGTGATAAACATTACAAGACTCGAACCGTCAAACCGACCCGAAATTTTTTGTGTCCGGTTCTATCTAATTGAAGTGTTTATAACTAGTGAACCCACTGAAAATTTTTCCTGGATCCGCCACTGCTAAAGAAGTATGTCCTCGTTTCTCATTTTTCATTTAATTCACTAGCTTTCGGTCTAATTTAATCTGGTTCTTGACCATAGGCTGGCATGAGAACATTAATGAATTCATTTGAGGCTGACCTGAAACACACAAAATTTATCTAGTGGTCTTCGAGCGGCATGCCACCTTTTGGCGGGGTTAGGTGGGCAGACCGCCCCACCACCCAATCCCGACGACTTCCATATTTCATCCAAAGCGGCCCTGCTCCCCGCTTTCTCCTTTCATTTGTGATTGGTCAATGTGGGGTTTTGAAAGTTATGGCATAGTATGGAATGTTTTTCAGTATGTTAACCACTGTGGGGTTTTAAGGATTTTAGTATGATTATGATGTGACAGAATATTTCGGCAAAGAGGGATTTCAGTGGGATGACCACTGTGAATAGTCTAAATATGTATTAATAAATTAGTGATTGGCAAGGTGCGTTTAGTGGTGCCTTTTTCGTCTTATTTTTGAACTATTTTCGATTAGAGATCAGACACGTGTCATTTTTTGATATTTTCTAACGATTATTTTCTTGAGTATATATGTCTCCTATTAATAATGATATTCAAGAATATATGTTTAGATCTTAATATAAAAAATTTAAATATATTTTAATATGAAGTTTTTTTCCTTAAACTTTTTAAAACTAATGTAAAAAAATATAATTTTGTCATCATTAACTAAATATGTGTGTGTTGGATACATATTTTTTACCAACATTATCTCAAAGAGCTGATCGTTAAGCTCAATCTTGATATTTTTAATTTCGATTCTTATTTTTCTCACTTAATAAAAAATAAATAAATAAGTATATTACTACAAATTTAATTTACAACAAACATTTTTTCAAATTATTTTTAATATATGGATAAACTTAGTTTAAAGTTAACTATTTAACTAAAAATTATCAAACAACCCATTCCTTACACCCACTAAAATATCATATATTGAACAAAAAGAATTATAATTAATCTTTGTGTAATAAACTAATAATTAAAAATACGACATCTACCTCATAGATCTTCCATGAGTAAAAACCAAAAAGTATACTTCATTGGTAGAACTCACAAACTACTTTCGAGTCAGGAAAAAGTTACGGCGGCTGTTATTATTTTAAGCAAGTGGAATGAGCCTATCCAAGGATTTATAGCATATTGGTATTGCGATGAAGGGGAGAAACTGCACCTTATTAAGGTCAGTGGTTTAAATCTAAGCAGGAGAGAGGGTTTACGGATTATTCAGTTCCTGCTTATATGTTGGGTAAAGAGGCGATAACTGGATCTGCCCTTAGATATGTACCAATTTGAGATTAAATCAGTCGTTTAGCATGAAACATTAAAAGAAAAAAAAGGTAGAATGAAGCTTTCGGTCAAAAGTTGACTAAAAAATATGCTATTGATGTATAGGTATAATTGCTTTTGTGTATAATATATATATACCTACAAAATCCAATGAAGGAGTTCCAAGCGAAAGTCAAGTTTAGCGGTCGTCTAGGCACGATGGCTTAAAAGACTAGTATTGCGTGTATGATTATGCTAGGCTTGTTACAACAATCATGATCATAAATTAGTTGCAACGCTACTAGAAGAAAAGGTTTTTACAACGAAAAATTATGACTCGATAAAATTCTTCGCAAAATTGATACGCATTTGCTACAATTTTCAGTCAGGAAAAAACTTTAATTTTGTGTCTAATTTGCATCAAATTAGTGATACAATCTAAAAAACCTAAATGTGTCATAACTTTGCAACATATTTCTAATAAAACCGTGCTGGTAAAAAATATCTAAAAAACCTACTTTTCGTTGCAAATGCGTCACAACTTTGAAACATATTTCCAACAAAATAAGATTTCTAATAAATTAATTAATCTATGTGTCAAATGTGTAACAAAACATTATTTTTTTATTTATGTTTCTATTTTTATTCTAATATCAATAACAATATATAATTATAATAAAACTTGTATTTAAAAAAATCTCGGTTTTATCATATTTGTTTCAAATTTGCAACACATTACGATGAATTAAACTGTTGGAAATGTGTCGAAAGCATTAGGATTTTATGCCTACAAAATTGAGTGTCGTAAATTTATATTTTTCTAGCAGTGCAACTCAGCTCTCGTAATCTTGATAAATATTCAATCGCGATAAATTTCAAGATAATTTCATCATATAAATTAGCAATATAGTTCACCTTAAAGTTAGCTAATTAAAATAGTTTTTTTTTAATATACGAGTAGTATGGTTTGAAGTTTGTATGATTTGAAAATGTTGGTAAATTATTATTTGAGATACTTATAAAAGACACACAAGCTTATGAAATTTAAAAATATGTTAACTCATCAAGTTACAAGTCAGCTTGACTCCTATAGTTACAAACTTGAATGATGTTGGCTTGACTCCTATGATTACAAACTTGGAGGGTCGTGTCACGAACTTAAAGCATTATTTTTATGTAAACAAATTAAATTATTTTTCGAAGTCTCTTAAAAATTACACAAAGTATGTTTTATAAAGGGGGCTGTTAGGGACAGTGGCGGATCCAGGAATTTTTTTCAGTGGGTTCACCATTTTTTAACGTTTTAATTAAATGGAACCGGACATAAAAATTTTCGGGTCGGGTTGATGGTTTGGGTCTTGTAATGTTCTTCACGTAATAACAGTGCGATATATTAAGTCAATGATTAAAATTAAAAAAACGTCGTCATTAAAGAGTTCGAAGTTACAGAGTGCATTTTCGTTTAAGATTTCTGAGTTTCACATCAAGCGGGTGTCAAGGGGGTCACGCACCCTTGCGGGGTCCAAGGTGGCGGTCCTACGGGCCATTCAGCAGGCATGGGTCAAGGGGGCAACGTCCGTTGTAGGGTTCGGGGCTGTTGGACTAATCTTGTATATATCAAATAGTTAAGGGTTATAGTTAGAAAGTTTTTAGAGTGTTTTAAGGTTTGGATTAAGATTGTTTTTAGCAGATTTTTTAGGGGATAAAGTTTGACTTTGTGTTTTGTTTTTAGTTTAAATAGTGATTTAGGTTATTAGTTTTTTCCTTGTACCAGTTTTTATTTAATAAACATCTCTGCTTTTTAGTTCATAAAGTTCTTATCATCATGGGTCTGGGCTGTTTTGTTCTGAGTGAAATCATCGACCACAGGGGCTGGGATTTTTCAATTAAAGGGCTGGTATCCTCAGGGGCAACGTCCCGAAACCTAAACGAAATTTGCTAAGTTTGTATGACAAAAATTAACTTGATCCAATGGTTTACCACTAAAAACTACCATTTTGTTTGCTAAGTTTATATGACTAGAAAGTGATTTTAACACGATTATATAGAAATCTAATCATTGATTATCGAGATTTCTGTAAAAAATATCACTTGCCTCAATCAAGTTGATAAATTGATGTGAAAATTATATTAAGAATTCACTCTTAAAAATCTTATTGGGTTCACCTCAGGATTCACCCCTAAAATATCAATGGGTTCACCCTATTTTTTAACTCTTTTGAAAATTTTTTTGCCTACTAACGAGTCGAACCGCAGTGGGTTCCTGTGAACCCACTTCTTATGCTTGCATCCGCCACTGGTTAGGGAGACACCCGAGTGGATCAACGGACACCAGCAATACGACCCGTAAAGCCCTTTACGGGTCGTATTGAAAAAGAATATTATGACAAAAGCTGACACGTCAAATCATAGGGCTGACGCCGGCTGACACGCAGTACATACGGCCCGTAAAGGGCTATACGGGTCGTATTGGACACCAATAATTTGAACTACCCAAATTATTTGAATTAATGTAATAGATGTGTGCGTAAATTGAAATCGATTGATATATATCTTGATGGAATACATTTTAATGGAATACGCAAAGGTTTAACAATTTCAAAATCGTAAAGGTTTAACAATGTCGATGGGAGGCAACAATTTCGGTGATGAATATATGTGTGTCTATGAAACTGATCAGGTAATAAACTTATTCGTTTAACGGTTAGTTTATAAAATCTTATACATTTGTTCTTTTCAGGTGTTTGCCGGTGTTGATGAACTGGTTGACTGGGCGATTGGTAGAGGGCGTGAAAATGGTTATGTGCTAGTTAGACGACGAAGCAAAACTAATGCAACCGGTGTAGTTATAAAGGTGTGGCTTAAATGCGATCGCGGTGGCGTGTATCAGGGTGAACCAAAAGCTAGACGTACTGGTTCGAAGAAGACTGGGTGTGAATTTGAGCTAATTGGTAAATACGAGAGAAGTTGTGGTGGTTGGAAGTTGCGTGTGGTCAATAATGAACACAACCACCTAGGGGCTGAACAACTAGGCGGTCATCCATATGCGATGAGATTAAATGAAAATGAAACCCGTCTAGTTGAGCAACTGTCAAACCAAAACATGTTGCCCCGTGATATACTTGCAGCTGTAAAGGACCAAAACCCCGATAATGTTTCCAACCTTAGAAATATTTACAATGCGCGACGGAAGTTACGTGTTGGACAAAACACGGGGAAACTCCAATTCAGGTCCTTTTTAGCACATTGCAAAGAAATAATTTTATTTACCAAACGCAAGACGATGCGTCGACAGATGTCGTGGAACAGATTTTTTTTATCCACCAGACATCTTATAATATTTGGCGCGCATTTCCTCATGTCTTGTTAATTGACACAACTTATAAAACGAACAAATACAACATGCCATTTGTTCAAATAGTTGGTGTCACATCAACACACAAGACGTTTAGTGTTGCACATGCGTTTATAAGTAAGGAACGTGAAGAGAATTTTGTCTGGGTGTTACAAAACCTAAAAGATACACTTCAACAGTGTATGGAACCACGCGTTATTGTAATCGATAGAGAATTGGCTCTTGTAAACACATGCAGAAGAATATTTCCTAGTGCTGCCCAATTACTATGCAGGTGGCACATTTTTGAAAACATATCCAAACACTGCAGGCCTAGTTTTTCGCAATCAGACTGGCAAAAGTTTGGATATATGTGGTCGGTTGTGATAGAATCTGCAACTCCCGATATCTACGAGTATAATTACAGCCGACTACATGAATGGTTATGGACATCTCAACAGAGTAATGTTCTATTTCTCATTTTTAATTGTTTTTGAGTTGTATGAAACGTATTAATATGTGTTTGTTTTTTAGGGGTTATCGGATATTTGCAAGTAACATGGTTGCAAAGGTACAAGGAAATGTTTGTGTCTGCGTGGATAGATAAAAACCGGAATTTTGGTCAACGAACCACCAACAGAGTTGAAAGTCAACATTCTCTATTAAAGAAAAGTCTCCATGCAACCAACAATACGTTAGACAACATTGTTGGGCATGACATTCAAATTGTGAAATCGCAAGCAGAAGCTATAAATGAAAGCTTTGAAAGAAGCAAAATATTTCGTATGGCACATCACAACGATGATCAATTTAAATTGTTAAAAGGGAATGTATCTCATGTAGCTTTAGATCTGTTGGTTGGTGAAAAGGCAAAAATTCAGATGTTGATAGCATCAAATTCATCTTGCGGTTGCCATCTATTCACGAGTTGTGGATTGCCATGTGCTTGTCGTCTATTAAATAGTATGAATTCATTAAATTTAATTATATATTTACCTATTATTTATGTATAATCATAATTATTATTTTTATTCTTTTAAAACAGATGCTAAAGTTACACTGGATGAGATAGACTTGTTTTGGCGTAAGCTTGATTTAAACCCGTCGTTAGTTAACGAGGACGAAGGTGTTGATATTGATGCGCAAATGGATCGGGTCATACAACATATAAAGCTTCAACCAAATCCAGTGAAAAAGAGTATGATGTCAAAGGTTTTTAGTGCGGTTTTCCCATTTAAATCAATGAAAAAAGAACCCGTCGTGCAAACTAACACTCGTGGGCGACCAAGTTTAAAGACACAACAAAAAAAACAAGAGCCTGCCCGACATAGTTCATTCACAAAGCCAAAGAAAAACAAGCAGGATGATTCAACGGTCACTCACGATAGTCAATTGCAGCGTGCTAATTCGTATTCTTCAACGACAAGAATGCACGATTTTTCCGGGTTTTCTCAACCACAAGCCGGGTTTTCGCAACCAACTGTTGGGTTATCGCAACCAGCATTTGACATCCCGGTACATTTAACTGATAACAAACTTTACAATTTTAACCGGTTTAAGGATCACATTCCTAACATCTTCCACCCATACATATCAAGAATACAAGACGTTATTCCAGATGGAAACTGTGGCTTTCGATCTCTGGCTGTTGCTTTAGGAATTTCCGAAACAGAATGGTTAACTATTCGTCATGCACTCCTTACTGAGAGTATCCAAAATGCAAACGTGTACATTAACATCCTCCTTGGTGTTTTTGATGAAATTCAAGAATCCTTAAAATGGTCAAAACCTGAATTTGCTCCAAGACGTTATTGGATGCAAATGCCGGAGACCGGAGTTTTGATTGCTAATGCGTTTGGTGTGATTGTGGTTTTTTTAAGCTTAGGCGCTTCTGCAACAATTTTCCCGTTATGGACATCGCCTGAATTTCTCCTACCACATCGTGGCGACGCATGATGGAGATGGGCGACCTCCCGGCGTATCGAGAGATCGTTCTCGAGTTCCTGTCCACATTCGAGTTCCATCCACTGCAGGCAGGTGGCATGGAGGCTCTTGATCAGCTGCCTGCTATCGCGTTCACTTTATGTGGACAGGATGTTCAGATGTCCCTCACTCAGTGGGGGATTGCTACAGGGTTTTATACTCGGGATGATGTTACTACACCTCTATTCGTAGATGCCGCATTAGAGGAGAACGAGGCCGTCCTCGTAGACTGGTGGTCGGTGATTGGTGACGAGCCTTTCGTTAACAAGGCTCGTGCCAGTAGCATTCGTGATCCGCTGCACCGATACCTACATCGGTTGTAACATCCGTGCCGGAACCGCCACCGGAACAGTGATCTCTACAGTACATGAACAGTAAACCAGGTACATATTTTAGTTATCAATTGCATATCATATTCATTACATGTTATCATAACACAGTTCAGATTCAAATTCAAGAAACAAGTTCAGAACAATGGTTCTTGAGTCAGATAATTATCTGGCAACACAGAACTATCAAGTGATTTATTTGTTAGGATCTTATTATGTATAAACGTATGTGAGGCTTTACAGAACAAAACAGCACGAATATCGTTAAGTGAATGCTAAACTGACGGATTATTCGTATAGGTGACGATCTGTACGAATAAATCTGAAAGTTTAACGTTCTGAATGATATTCAATAATTAGAAAACAATATTGAAAAGTGTAGTTATCGTCGTGTTTGATCGGGTGACGATTCGAACAAATACGCGCGATAACCGCGCGATTCGATTTAAACGTTAAATAAATATTTTGTAATTTAAATAATTAAAAGATATTTAGTTAATTTATTAGGAATCACAATCTAAATTAATTTTATAAATTCAATTTTAAAAACCGAGTCGTTTCGTTATGAAAATGACGAGAAACCGGCGTTTTAACGCGAAACCACGCGAAACCGAACGAACCCGGGTATTTTCCCCACATTTAATGTGGCAATTAAAGCCACAACAACCACCACCAACCAGCCATTACTCCACTTTTCTCCTCCAAAAATTCGTCACTCTCTCTCTCTAGAAATCACCATCTTCTCTCTAAGATTTCTCATCCATTTCTCCATGAAATCTTGAGTTCTTGGTGTCAAAATCACCACCATCACTTGTAGATCACGGAAGTACAACAGATCGGGCTTGAATCCGTCAAAAATTGTGGTAAAATCTTGTTCTTGGTTCGGTTTTGGGGTTTTGAAAACCCTAGATCGAGTCCCCTCAAAAACCGACCCAACCACTTCAAAACTTTAGGGAAATCACTCACAAAACCTCTAGAACATGTTAGGAACGAGTCTTCGTTAAAACCCTGGTTATTTACCTTGAAAAGTCAGGGCAGCACCTGTGTTCTTCGACCGGCAGAATGGCCAGGCTCAGTCGCCGAATGGCCAAGCTCATTCGCCGAATGGCCAGGCTCAGTCGCCAGACTCCTTCGCCGAATGGCCAGGCTCATTCGCCGAATGGCCAGGCTCATTCGCCGAATGGCCAGGCTCATTCGCCGAATGGCCAGGCTCATTCGCCGAATGGCCAGGCTCATTCGCCGAATGGCCAGGCTCATTCGCCGAATGGCCAGGCTCATTCGCCGAATGGCCAGGCTCAGTCGCCGAATGGCCAGACTCAGTCGCCAGACTCTTTCGCCGAATGGCCAGGCTCAGTCGCCTGAACCATATTCGGCCTTCACCCCTATTCGGCCAAGTTGTTTCGGTTATGGCTCCTTCGGCTAGGGGTAGGGTTAGAACTATCAAACACGATCAAGAATTTTGGACGCATGGTATGCATGGGAAGTG
Source organism: Mikania micrantha (assembly GCA_009363875.1). NCBI lineage: Eukaryota > Viridiplantae > Streptophyta > Magnoliopsida > Asterales > Asteraceae > Mikania > Mikania micrantha. The sequence continues at coordinate 46,388,935 of CM018689.1, read as the reverse complement.
TTAGGGTTTTCCTAACATAAAGCCAACTTTGTATTAACTAGGAGTTAAACATGAGTGTCATTTGGTCTAAGGGCATGAAACCATCTAATGAAATTATAATGTGGACTCTCATTAAAGAAAGTTTTCATAAATCACATTATTCTCTATACATGAAGGTCAACATCTTTTGAGATCAACACCTTTATGAATACATTGGAAGAAGCACAAAGGATCAAAGAATGATCTAAGGTGTGGGGCGTTGATTTAATTATTAACATCTAGCCTTAGAAAAAGCTATAAAGATATACGACTAACTTAGATGGTTTTCATAAACTATCTAAGCTTAGTTTAGCAAGGACCTATCAAGGAATCGTTTAAAGAACAAAGTCTATTAAATGGGCCGAGGTCGGCCCAATGAGCATTAACTAAGTCCATCATACGTTAAATATCTTTCATTTAAATTAACTACGTTTTGAATAAAAGAAATCAAAATACAAACCTTATTACATTAATTAAATGATTTTTAAAAGAATGTCCAACTAATATAAAGATGTTTTAACCCAAGACTTGTAATTATTAATCGGGAATATTGGATTAACAATGGGTAATAAGGTTAGTCTAGTTAGATGAAATCTTAGAAACACATTAGTGATCTAGTACACGTAGTTGCACACCGAGACCAAACCCTAGTTACGACGACTACCATAAATACTTATCATATTCGAATTCTCTTAAAATCAACTCAGGTACCGAAGATACTTAGGTTACAACAACGAGCGCGCATTTTGTGGTAATTAAATACAGAACAACACAAGTGAGTTCATTGCCCCTTTTCTAAACATTTTTGTTTTAAAACGCGGGGCTGAGAAGCATGCGTAAACTAATTTATTTAAATTGTTTACTTAAATGCTTTTGAATTACATATGTTTTACATATATATAAATGTTATCCTAGACCATGTCTAGGAAGGTTTTATGCAGGTTTACTAACCGATTTACTTATAAATTAAGTAAATAATCAGGTTAAACTAAACATTTCAACAAATCAAAACATTTCAAACGAATCAAACTAAACATTTTGACAAAATAAGTGTGTGAGTTCAAGGAATCAAACGAAACATTTTGACGAATCAAATGGGTGTTTTCAGTGAATCAGACGAAACATTTTGACGAATCAAATGGGTGTTTTCAGTGAATCAGACGAAACATTTTGACAAATCAAGTGGATGAGTTCAACGAATCAAACGAAACAATCTTTGCAAAGACAATATTCAATGTTCTACAAATTAAGTGTTTGTTGAACTAGGAATAAAGTGTACAATTGATCAATGAATCTAGTATTCTATGATCGACGAATCAAGTACATTTTGTAACAGAATCAGACGAATCAATAAATCATTTTCAAGGGAAAGCCTGGGAAATATCAGAGATAATATACGCCAAAACAGACGAAACATGAAATCCTACATTTCAAGAAGTCCTAGCTAGACCGTTTGACTTGTAGGTCGTATGTTTGAGGATATTTACAGATTCCCTAAATACTAAGTACCTAGATTGACAGACTAGTCTACTCGAGTATGACCAAAGGCCCCAATCATTTGGACTTAGATTTTTATTAAATGTTTATTTATTTGTTTAATTAAGCATTTATTAAACTGTTTCTACAATTACTGTGGTTGATTACTATTGTGATGAACATAAGGAATCAACATAGATTCCAAATTGTTGTATTTACAGGAACAAAGGACTGACAAATCATTGGGTTAAAGGTAGGGTAAAATGCTTAACTATCATTATCACCAATGTCCTATGCGGATTAGTATGTGGTGGGACGGCGTCTGGGCGGGGTTGTAGCCCCGACTCAGGGGTATGCCCTATACATAAGCATACCGATCTGGATGATACAGGTGGTGTTAATGAGGTTAGGGTCTTTACCGAAGGAGTTTTCAAGTCATTATCAATCATTTTCAAATACTAAACTATATGAACTCACCAACCATGTGTTGACTTGATCTTTTTGCATGACTTCTCAGGTGACGAACAGGTCAATTGAGAAGTCATTTCTTATGGACTAGGACTTCCTATAGAAGACTTAGTATTTTGGACCTGCATATTTTGAAGACATCATTATACAGATTATTTTGTATATCTTGTGTAAATACAAGATAGAAGTTTATGATGTTGATGGTAGATTTACATTGTTAAATTATAAACAATACTGATGTAATTTAACTTTGTAATTCTATTATGATTAGCATTTCTCATTTATATCATGTGCAATGTAAACAATCTGATCACTTGATTATCACTCACGATATCGCGCCCCGGGAACCTTCCGCCCGTCGGGGAAACCCGATCCTACCCCGTCGGCTCGGGGTGTGACATCGGTGCATCGCCTGCACCATCACCGGCCGCCGATTGAGCCAGGAGTGGGTCACACAGAAGGACATATTCTTCCTTTATTGCCTTATCAGTGGGCGCAGCTGCAACCTTGCATGGTTGCTAGCTGATTATTTTGCTAGCTTTGTTAGCCGTAAGGCTACTGGAGCTATTACGTGTGGCTCTTTTATCCAGAGCATCACAAGGTTCGCTACTCTGCTGGAACATTCAACAAGCGAGCCTTGACCTGGTGGAACGGCCAAGTTAATGCAAGAGGAAGAGAGGAAGCTATGGCGATGCCATGGGAGGATTTCAAGACTCTGCTGAGGACAGAGTTTTGCCCCAAGAACGAACTACAGAAGCTGGAGGTTGAACTGTCTAACCATGTGATGAAGGGGGCTGATCACATGGGGTACACTACTCGTTATCACGAGTTGGTTGCTTTGGTGCCAGACATGGTACCGACTTTAGAGAAGAAGATAGACAGATATGTGGGTGGACTTCCTGCCTGCATTCAGGGAATGGTTGTTTCAGCCAACCCTACCACTGTCGAATCAGCAGTGAGATTGTCTGGAAAACTCACTGATCTGATGGTTGCCTCTGGAGTTCTGAAGAAAGAGGCTAACACCGGTAAACGCAAGGAAGAGTCTTCAAAGACACCTCATCACCAGCATCATCAGAAGAAGAAACAGAAGACCATCAAGAACTATACGGTGGCCACACCTCTACAACAAGTAGCAGCAGCACCACAGAACCCCAACCGCAAACCTTACACTGGCACGTTTCCTCTGTGTGCCAAGTGTCAGTATCATCATACTGCTGAGACTCCCTGCAAGCAATGCACGGGATGTGGGAGAAAGGGCCATTGGGTCCAGTACTGCCGAATGACACCAAATCCAGCAGTCAATAATGCTGCTCTAGGTCTCCCTCCACCAGCCAACCAGAACAATGGTGGATGCTTCAACTGTGGCGAACAAGGCCACTTTGCAAAGAACTGCCCGAAGAAGGCTCAACAAGCAGTTCAAGCACCACGTGGAAGAGCTTTTGTTATTGGAGCACCAGCTGCACGCCAGGACCCAAATGTGGTCACTGGTACGTTTCTTTTACACGACTTTTATGCATCTGTTCTATTTGACACTGGTGCGGATTAGAGTTTTATCTCTGCCGATTTTGCATGCCAACTAAATTCTATAGAGCAACAGTTAGATTCCCCTTACATTATAGAAGTAGCTAACGGAAAACAGATTACAGTTAGTACAGTATACAGGGATTGCCCATTGACACTTAACGGTCATATATTTGCCATCGACTTGATACCGATGGAGTTGGGCAGTTTTGATATCATTGTTGGAATGGATTGGCTTTCTTCTAATCGAGTGGAAGTCATCTGTTCTGAGAAGCTACTTCGAGTTCCATTATCAGATGATAGTGTGTTGGAAGTTAGAGGGGATCAAGCAAAACGAAGTGTCAAAATCATTTCATGCATAAAGGTGCGTAAGTGTCTACAAAAGCAATGTGTAGCTTTCCTGGCTCATGTGGTGGAAAAGGAGAAAGACAAGAAGAAGATACAAGATGTACCAGTAGTAAAAGAGTATCCGGAAGTATTTCCTGAAGACCTACCAGGTTTGCCACCTGTACGACCGGTAGAGTTCCGAATTGACTTAGTTCCTGGAGCAACTCCTGTTGCTAAATCTCCTTACAGGCTAGCACCTTCGGAGATGCAGGAATTGTCGAACCAGTTGCAGGAATTACTGGATAAAGGATTCATCAGACCGAGCTACTCACCTTGGGGAGCTCCGGTCTTATTCGTGAAGAAGAAAGACGGATCGTTTCGAATGTGCATCGACTATCGAGAGTTGAACAAGTTGACTATTAAGAATCGGTATCCATTGCCAAGGATTGATGACTTGTTCGATCAGTTACAAGGAGCTCAATATTTCTCGAAGATCGATCTACGGTCCGGTTATCATCAACTTAGAGTTCAAGATGAAGACATACCGAAGACGGCTTTCCGAACCAGATACGGGCATTACGAATTCCTAGTGATGCCTTTCGGATTGACGAATGCACCAGCGGTTTTCATGGATCTCATGAACCGAGTGTGCAAGCCGTATTTAGATCAGTTTGTCATTGTCTTCATTGATGACATACTGATTTATTCCAAGACCAAATCAGAGCACGAGCAACATCTTAGGAAGATCTTGGAGCTGTTGAAGGAAAAGAAACTTTATGCCAAATTCTCAAAATGTGAATTTTGGTTAAAAGAAGTTCAGTTTCTTGGTCATGTAGTCAACAGTGAAGGAATACACGTAGATCCTGCCAAGATTGAAGCAATAAAGAACTGGGATACTCCGAGAACTCCAACGGAGATACGGTCTTTTCTGGGATTGGCGGGTTATTATAGAAGATTCATTTCGAACTTCTCTAAGATAGCTTTGCCTCTAACTAAGTTAACCCAGAAGAGTGAACCGTTTGTCTGGGAACAGAAACAAGAAGATGCTTTTCAGACATTGAAACAGAAATTGTGTGATGCTCCAATCCTATCTCTCCCAGAAGGATGTGATGACTTTGTTGTGTATTGTGATGCATCCCATCAGGGACTTGGTTGTGTTTTAATGCAACTGGACAAAGTCATAGCCTATGCATCAAGACAGTTAAAGATTCATGAGAAGAATTACACTACTCATGATCTTGAACTGGGAGCTGTAATCTTCGCATTGAAAATTTGGAGACATTACTTATATGGCACTAAGTGTACCATATTTACTGATCACAAAAGTCTGCAGCATATCTTCGATCAGAAGGAACTCAACATGCGACAACGCCGTTGGGTTGAACTTCTGAATGATTATGATTGTGTGATCAAGTACCATCCGGGAAAGGCGAATGTTGCAGCTGATGCCTTGAGCCGAAAGGAACGGGTCAAACCCTTGCGCGTCAGAGCAATGGGAATGACTGTGCAGACAAGCTTACGAGACAAGATTATTCAAGCACAACAAGAAGCAATTGATAGAGGAAATCTAAAGAAGGAACTTGACTGTGGAGCAGAGAAACAATTCGATAAGGATCGAGTATGGATTCCTGCGGTAGATGAGTTGAGAAGACTAATCTTTGATGAAGCACACAAGACTAAATACTCCGTTCACCCAGGCGTTGATAAAATGTACCAAGACTTGCGTGGATTTTATTGGTGGCCGGGGATGAAGAAAAACATAGCCGAGTATGTCAGTCAGTGTCTTACGTGTGCAAAGGTAAAGGCGGAACACCAGAGACCGTCTGGTTTACTGGAACAGCCTGAGATTCCGCTCTGGAAGTGGGAACAAATAGCTATGGATTTCATTACCAAGCTACCCCGCACTTCCAGTGGTCATGATACAATTTGGGTGATCATTGATCGTTTAACAAAATCTGCTCATTTCTTACCGATGCGTGAGACTTTCACGATGGATAAATTGGCAAGATTGTACATCAACGAGATAGTGGTACGCCACGGTGAGCCATTGTCTATTATTTCTGATCGAGACAGCAGATTTACATCAAGGTTCTGGCAATCACTGCAGAAATCTCTAGGGACACAGTTAAATCTGAGTACAGCTTATCATCCACAAACGGATGGTCAAAGCGAACGTACAATCCAGACCCTAGAGGATATGCTGAGAACCTGTGTTTTAGATTTCGGTGGGAATTGGGATTCCCATTTGCCACTGATTGAATTCTCTTACAACAACAGTTATCACAGTAGCATCGGATGTGCACCATTCGAGGCTCTCTATGGCCGGAAATGCCGATCACCGATCTGTTGGACTGAAGTTGGAGACAATCGAATAACGGGGCCAGAACTCATTCAAGAAACCACTGACAAGATAGCTCAGATTCAAAGGAGACTACAAGCAACAAGAAGTAGACAAAAGAGCTACGCCGACAAACGGCGCAAGCCGTTGGAATTTCAAGTGGGAGACCGTGTCATGTTGAAGGTATCCCCGTGGAAAGGCGTTGTACGCTTTGGAAAGAAAGGCAAATTAGCACCACGATACGTGGGACCGTTCGAGATCATCGAACGTATAGGTCCTGTAGCTTATCGACTGAGATTACCAGATGAACTCAGTGGCGTGCATGACGTGTTTCACGTCTCGAACTTAAAGAAATGCCTTGCTGACGAATCACTTGTCATTCCAATTGAAGAAATTCAAATTGATGATCAGTTACATTTCATTGAAGAACCGTTGGAGATTATGGATCGCAAGGTTAAACAACTGAGGCGAAGCCGTATTCCTATTGTAAAGGTTCGTTGGAACTCAAGACGCGGACCCGAGTTTACTTGGGAACGTGAAGATCACATGAAGTTAAAGTATCCCCAACTGTTTGAAGAAGAAGTTGTACCCGATAACAATTCTTAAATTTCGGGACGAAATTTCTCTAACAAGGGGAGACTGTAACATCCGTGCCGGAACCGCCACCGGAACAGTGATCTCTACAGTACATGAACAGTAAACCAGGTACATATTTTAGTTATCAATTGCATATCATATTCATTACATGTTATCATAACACAGTTCAGATTCAAATTCAAGAAACAAGTTCAGAACAATGGTTCTTGAGTCAGATAATTATCTGGCAACACAGAACTATCAAGTGATTTATTTGTTAGGATCTTATTATGTATAAACGTATGTGAGGCTTTACAGAACAAAACAGCACGAATATCGTTAAGTGAATGCTAAACTGACGGATTATTCGTATAGGTGACGATCTGTACGAATAAATCTGAAAGTTTAACGTTCTGAATGATATTCAATAATTAGAAAACAATATTGAAAAGTGTAGTTATCGTCGTGTTTGATCGGGTGACGATTCGAACAAATACGCGCGATAACCGCGCGATTCGATTTAAACGTTAAATAAATATTTTGTAATTTAAATAATTAAAAGATATTTAGTTAATTTATTAGGAATCACAATCTAAATTAATTTTATAAATTCAATTTTAAAAACCGAGTCGTTTCGTTATGAAAATGACGAGAAAGCGACGTTTTAACGCGAAACCACGCGAAACCGAACGAACCCGGGTATTTTCCCCACATTTAATGTGGCAATTAAAGCCACAACAACCACCACCAACCAGCCATTACTCCACTTTTCTCCTCCAAAAATTCGTCACTCTCTCTCTCTAGAAATCACCATCTTCTCTCTAAGATTTCTCATCCATTTCTCCATGAAATCTTGAGTTCTTGGTGTCAAAATCACCACCATCACTTGTAGATCACGGAAGTACAACAGATCGGGCTTGAATCCGTCAAAAATTGTGGTAAAATCTTGTTCTTGGTTCGGTTTTAGGGTTTTGAAAACCCTAGATCGAGTCCCCTCAAAAACCGACCCAACCACTTCAAAACTTTAGGGAAATCACTCACAACACCTCTAGAACATGTTAGGAACGAGTCTTGGTTAAAACCCTGGTTATTTACCTTGAAAAGTCAGGGCAGCACCTGTGTTCTTCGACCGGCCGAATGGCCAGGCTCAGTCGCCGAATGGCCACGCTCATTCGCCGAATGGCCAGGCTCAGTCGCCAGACTCATTCGCCGAATGGCCAGGCTCAGTCGCCAGACTCCTTCGCCGAATGGCCAGGCTCAGTCGCCAGACTCCTTCGCCGAATGGCCAGGCTCATTCGCCGAATGGCCAGGCTCAGTCGCCGAATGGCCAGACTCAGTCGCCAGACTCTTTCGCCGAATGGCCAGGCTCAGTCGCCTGAACCATATTCGGCCTTCACCCCTATTCGGCCAAGTTGTTTCGGTTATGGCTCCTTCGGCTAGGGGTAGGGTTAGAACTATCAAACACGATCAAGAATTTTGGACGCATGGTATGCATGGGAAGTGTTAGGGTTTTCCTAACATAAAGCCAACTTTGTATTAACTAGGAGTTAAACATGAGTGTCATTTGGTCTAAGGGCATGAAACCATCTAATGAAATTATAATGTGGACTCTCATTAAAGAAAGTTTTCATAAATCACATTATTCTCTATACATGAAGGTCAACATCTTTTGAGATCAACACCTTTATGAATACATTGGAAGAAGCACAAAGGATCAAAGAATGATCTAAGGTGTGGGGCGTTGATTTAATTATTAACATCTAGCCTTAGAAAAAGCTATAAAGATATACGACTAACTTAGATGGTTTTCATAAACTATCTAAGCTTAGTTTAGCAAGGACCTATCAAGGAATCGTTTAAAGAACAAAGTCTATTAAATGGGCCGAGGTCGGCCCAATGAGCTTTAACTAAGTCCATCATACGTTAAATATCTTTCATTTAAATTAACTACGTTTTGAATAAAAGAAATCAAAATACAAACCTTATTACATTAATTAAATGATTTTTAAAAGAATGTCCAACTAATATAAAGATGTTTTAACCCAAGACTTGTAATTATTAATCGGGAATATTGGATTAACAATGGGTAATAAGGTTAGTCTAGTTAGATGAAATCTTAGAAACACATTAGTGATCTAGTACACGTAGTTGCACACCGAGACCAAACCCTAGTTACGACGACTACCATAAATACTTATCATATTCGAATTCTCTTAAAATCAACTCAGGTACCGAAGATACTTAGGTTACAACAACGAGCGCGCATTTTGTGGTAATTAAATACAGAACAACACAAGTGAGTTCATTGCCCCTTTTCTAAACATTTTTGTTTTAAAACGCGGGGCTGAGAAGCATGCGTAAACTAATTTATTTAAATTGTTTACTTAAATGCTTTTGAATTACATATGTTTTACATATATATAAATGTTATCCTAGACCATGTCTAGGAAGGTTTTATGCAGGTTTACTAACCGATTTACTTATAAATTAAGTAAATAATCAGGTTAAACTAAACATTTCAACAAATCAAAACATTTCAAACGAATCAAACTAAACATTTTGACAAAATAAGTGTGTGAGTTCAAGGAATCAAACGAAACATTTTGACGAATCAAATGGGTGTTTTCAGTGAATCAGACGAAACATTTTGACGAATCAAATGGGTGTTTTCAGTGAATCAGACGAAACATTTTGACAAATCAAGTGGATGAGTTCAACGAATCAAACGAAACAATCTTTGCAAAGACAATATTCAATGTTCTACAAATCAAGTGTTTGTTGAACTAGGAATAAAGTGTACAATTGATCAATGAATCTAGTATTCTATGATCGACGAATCAAGTACATTTTGTAACAGAATCAGACGAATCAATAAATCATTTTCAAGGGAAAGCCTGGGAAATATCAGAGATAATATACGCCAAAACAGACGAAACATGAAATCCTACATTTCAAGAAGTCCTAGCTAGACCGTTTGACTTGTAGGTCGTATGTTTGAGGATATTTACAGATTCCCTAAATACTAAGTACCTAGATTGACAGACTAGTCTACTCGAGTATGACCAAAGGCCCCAATCATTTGGACTTAGATTTTTATTAAATGTTTATTTATTTGTTTAATTAAGCATTTATTAAACTGTTTCTACAATTACTGTGGTTGATTACTATTGTGATGAACATAAGGAATCAACATAGATTCCAAATTGTTGTATTTACAGGAACAAAGGACTGACAAATCATTGGGTTAAAGGTAGGGTAAAATGCTTAACTATCATTATCACCAATGTCCTATGCGGATTAGTATGTGGTGGGACGGCGTCTGGGCGGGGTTGTAGCCCCGACTCAGGGGTATGCCCTATACATAAGCATACCGATCTGGATGATACAGGTGGTGTTAATGAGGTTAGGGTCTTTACCGAAGGAGTTTTCAAGTCATTATCAATCATTTTCAAATACTAAACTATATGAACTCACCAACCATGTGTTGACTTGATCTTTTTGCATGACTTCTCAGGTGACGAACAGGTCAATTGAGAAGTCATTTCTTATGGACTAGGACTTCCTATAGAAGACTTAGTATTTTGGACCTGCATATTTTGAAGACATCATTATACAGATTATTTTGTATATCTTGTGTAAATACAAGATAGAAGTTTATGATGTTGATGGTAGATTTACATTGTTAAATTATAAACAATACTGATGTAATTTAACTTTGTAATTCTATTATGATTAGCATTTCTCATTTATATCATGTGCAATGTAAACAATCTGATCACTTGATTATCACTCACGATATCGCGCCCCGGGAACCTTCCGCCCGTCGGGGAAACCCGATCCTACCCCGTCGGCTCGGGGTGTGACATCGGTGCATCGCCTGCACCATCACCGGCCGCCGATTGAGCCAGGAGTGGGTCACACAGAAGGACATATTCTTCCTTTATTGCCTTATCAGTGGGCGCAGCTGCAACCTTGCATGGTTGCTAGCTGATTATTTTGCTAGCTTTGTTAGCCGTAAGGCTACTGGAGCTATTACGTGTGGCTCTTTTATCACACATATAGCTCGACGTATCGGTCGTTTTTCGGCCGATATTAGAGATAGCATGACCGTGACTTACGCCTCGACACTGCTGGGGCGTAACACGGTCATGCTAATAGGTATAGCGGCCGAGTTCCCCCGCGTGGGTCTGCGATGGTCGCTGGATCGGCACACAGAGTGGGTGCTGCCAGTCCCTGCTCCACAGCAGCAGCCGAGGGCACAGCCGCACGTACAGGAGCCCCCAGCAGACCAGGATCAAGCAGACCAGCAGCCACCGCCACCGCCACCAGCACATCATGTCGTTGTTCGTCAGCCACGACTGCATCCGGCTGATGCGGCGATCTTACGCGACCTTATTGGAAGCGTACGCGACCTTTCTGGACGCGTTGATCGCTTGGAGGAGATGATACGGTGGATGACGGAGCGTATGGCGGCATCTGCTGGCATGGATGTTCCCGTCTTTCCAGGACCGGGACATCATCAGGATCCGCAGGATCCTGGTGGTCATGCTTAGTTATTTTTTTGTGTATTTTGTCTTTTCTTTTTTGGATTTTGATGTATGGACACTACTTTAGCATTCGATGTATGTATTTTTATTTTGTATATATGTTGTATATGGCGTGATTGTTTGTTTTATCTTTTATTATATAATTAAAAAATGTGCGTGATTGTGAAATGAATAATAGATAGTTAACAATTTTTCTTAAAACCGTTTAACGTTATTTAGATTCTGATAACTATTGTTTTAAAATCATTAAACACGATTACGTTAAAATAATTTTCAAACAAAACATTTAAATTTACGAAAATCATAACTAATTATGTTAAAAAAAATTGTTATTTATATTTAAACGTCATGATGTTAAAATATTTTTCAAACAAAACAAATAGACAAAATAATTAACTAATAAAGCTAAAATACTTATTATTTTACAACATAACGATTAAAAATGGTTACGTTTTTTTTCGAACAATTAAACGATATTATAAGTTACTTAAATACGTACCGTACGTGTTGCATTTAATAAATACCGGATTTCAAAACAAAGTACGATCATACGCTATTATAAACAGATATTATTTATAACTTAAAAATTAAATAACTAGACGATATGATATAACAATTAACGTTAAACGCGTACTTATACTGGAATTCAAACAACGTGCGGATTTTATAACACGTATATATAATAATATATATATCATATATTTAATGTATAACGTTAAAAATGTACGTATAGCGATTAAATATAATTACGTTAAAATATATGTTTTAACCATTTAAAACAGTTAGACAATTACAATGTTACAAATAAGTTAAACACGTACGTATATCGGGTGGAAAAACAAAACTTATAAATTTTCAGGTTTAAAAATTAGTCGTATAGGCCTTTACGGCTCGTATTCTGTTTTCAGCCGCCAGACATCTCACTGACATTTTCTGACACACTCTGACGGCTTTACGGCCCGTAAAGCCCTTTACGGCTCGTATAGATGAGGGTAGGTGTTGACTGATCCGTAGGAGGTGTCCAAATAACGCGCCCCTTTATAAATTGTTATGTTTATAAGAAAAAGTAGTAATTACATAGAGAGTACTAGGCCTGTAATAGAGGACTTGCGAAAACCAATAAAATGTCATGGTATTTTTTATGTTATATCTTATTTTCATGTTGGTTTATAGGATATTCAATATGTTTAATTTAAAAAAAAAATTGTAAACGTCACAATTACGTGCCCCTTAATATGTTAAATTTAGGGGTGTATAGTTTTCTAATCAAACTCGAAAAAATAAAAATTCGATTCGAACACTATGTTATTTTATGAGTTTGTGAAAATTTATCACCGTTTAAGAGATATCATCGTTGTAAGTTTTTTATTTACAGCACTGTAACTGTTTTAGGCCCAAAACTTACAACGATGTAAACTCTCAAATGGTGATGAATTTTCACAAACTCATAAAATAACATAGTTTTCAAAATGTGTTACAATGATGTTCAAAAAAAATCCAAGATTTGGCTTCATCTTGGCAAAGTTATATGGGTTGTTGCTTTAAGAGTGAGTTATTATTTGATCCCAATCATATATATATATATATTTGAAGTAAAACTTATATTTTATTTTGGCCACACATAGTTCTGACATGAAAAACCCAAAAATGTTTAGAAAAATTTAGATTCCCCCAACATTGATTTAATACCCCTCCAAAAACAAAAAAACTAAAAAATAAAGATTTTCAAGTCCAATGCTACTTTTAACTTTATTGCTTTGTATTTATAGATACACCTAAATCGTGTAAAATCAACTTTTATATACATTTATATAGTAACTAACATATTTGGTCAAACATATGAGTTATGTTTCATTTATCGTTTCAAATGCAATATCTTTTTATTTTGAACGGCAATATTTTTACGTATCACGTATGTTGTTTTAACCGGACAGAGGTAAGACATACGACCCCCAGATGCCCGAGAATCCTGTAGAATAAATGAACCATCGCCCCCTATTGGGATCAAACCAGGGATTAAAGCCCGAATTCCACCCTTAGTTGGACATCCAAGGAAATGCCCAAAGTGGGGTACGAACCCTCGTCTCTTACGAGACGTAAGTCCTCCCTTATCATTGAGAGTCTGAGACAAGCTTCCTTTGATTTTGAATGCAATATCTTTTTTTTTGAACAGCCAACTAATCAACTGTCTGGTGCTTCGTACGCGGGCCCCAATAGCTAAATGATGCCCGAGCTAGCTACTAATCCAGACGAGCGGAGCCCCTAGCCCACCAGCCATCAATTTCCGGGAAAAACCCGATACAAGCATCCGCCCAAAGGCTAGACGGTGGAAGGCCGAAAAAACCGGGTGGGATCAAAGATCGAACACAGGACAGGCCTCGTATCACTTCCCCACTACCAGGCATCATTGGTTTTCGAATGCTATATCTAGACTAAATTTTTTCCTTTGACCACTCATTTATTTAAAATGTGACACTTTCACTAATTCTAAAACTAAATAATTTATCATTTATTAGTTAATCAATTTCATTATTCTCAAATTTACAAAACTACCCTTTTCGGTTGTCGTTTCTTCGTGTCGATGGTTGGGGGCCCTCGCCTTCTCTCGTAACCTAAGCAATGATACATCATCTTCGACTTGATGGTTTCAAAGTTTGGTCCTTGAAATAATTAATTTTTGAGTGTATAATTAGAATAGGGCTAATGTTTGATTTTGAATGCACATGGACATCCACATGTGTACAACGGTTATCCATCTTTTAATAATAATTTAGATTCCCCAAGCATTTTTATTTTTTCCTCACGGCCATGGCATCCACTTAATTTTTTTTTTGAATTCAAAAGATTAATGATGTTTGTAAATAAAATAGATTTTTAATAAAATGAAGTTAGTTCAGTGGTAAATCCCAATTCTTGATAAGCACTCTTTCCATCTTGTAAATTATTGGATACATATGTTTGTTTTATTTAAAAAAGATTGCATAATTGGATGTATGTCTCATGGGCTCAAACAATTATGCCAATAAATGAACCGAACGTTCAGTGAATAAAAGAACATGAACAAAACTTTTTGTTAAGTTAACTAAACGAGCGAACATGAACACGTGTATCGATCGTTAATTTGCATTTGTGAATGTTTATTTATGTTCGTTCATTTACGTTCGTTTATATTTGTTCATTTATGTTCATTCGCTTATTTTTATTAATAAATCAATTAACGTATTTAAATAAATTAGTGATGCATTCTTCCTCTTTATAAATTAACATATTTGTGTCATTTTTATTTTACCCAAATTTTATTGAATTTATTAATTGAAATGGGCTAATAACAATGCAAGTTTGAAACCCACATGCTCGTTCATGTTCATTTAATCATATGTGTTCAATTATGGTTGTTGTTTTTATTAAGTTATGTTCGTTTATCTTTGTTCAGTTAGGGTCGTTTATGTGTGTTCACTTATGTTCGTCTATGTTCGTGAACTGTTCATTTATACTATTAAAGAACAAACACGAATGAACACGAACACAAAGTTTCTTAACGAATAAACACAAACAAGAAACCTATGTTCGTTAAAATGTTCATAATCAATTGTTTGTTTGGTTAAAATTAAACAAATGAACACGATCATGCAATGTTGGTGTTTGTTCGGTTCATTTATGGCGTACAAACAATCGGAATCGTCACTGTAAGTTTTGTGTTGAAAGTGCATCAAGTGTATCTTTCTCTTGTTATAAATTTCAATATATACCTAACAATTTTTTACCTAAAACAAGAGAAATATATTAATAACAATTAATGTATTCTGGGTTAAAATAAGTAATATTAGAACATAAAAGGATTGAGATAAGTAACATCTTAACACAATATATGTTAAAAATTTAAAATAGGTAACCTAAAACAATGTGTATATAAAGAATTTAAACAAGTAGGAATAATTAATAATATATATGATTAGAAAATTATCAAAGATTATCTAAATGAAATATTTGTTTAATTACAACTCATTTTGTTCTAAACTAAATTGATTTTACTTAACCTTATTATAACTTGTACTCATCCTGACTCGAACACGTTACCCAATGCAACCCAATCCGTCTATTTTGTCAAGCTTAAGTTTCACGTTCAAATTGCTTCTAAGTGTATTTTTCTCACTTGTTGGCTGGTTCCAACTAACTTAGTTTTTTTTAATGTTGTTCTTTTTGACATGGAGTCATTTCAACCAAAACCCTTCAAATGTTTTATGACCATACATGAGTCACATGACCTTCCCGCTTTGTTACTCATATTTATAAACAAGTGTTTTCATAAGTTGAAAGAAGGCCGGTCAACCTAATTTGAACTACAAAGTGTATATATAAATTCAAAATATGCGATCTACACGAACTTAAAGACAACTAATGTATTCACCAACCTGTTTGACTAAATAAATAAATAAATAACAACAACAACCACCTTACCCAGTATATTCCCACTTTTCAGTAGGGTCTGGGGGAAGGATAGATACAAACCTTACCCCTATTCCAATTGGGATAGAGAGGCTGCTCCGAAAGAGTCCCCGGCTCAAAGTTATCGTTTGAATAATAATAATAATAATAATAATAATAATAATAATAATAATAATAATTATTATTATTATTATTATTATTATTATTATCATTATTATTATTATTATTAAACAATTTGAAGTGTTGCAAACCAAGTAATGTCTAGTTTACTCAAAAAAAAAAAAAAAAAAAAAGGTGAACAAACATTTGGAACCATTGAATACACACTATGGAGACATTTACTAACCCGATCTTAAAAAGTTTGACCTTTATACTTCATTTTGATCTTTTATTTGATTTCTTATTTTACTGATATAATAAAAAGAAAATAAAAAAGTCAAATTACTCTTTTACCATTTTATTCTACAAAGCATCTTCTTTTTTTTTTTTAATTACTTCAGCATGTGATTCATGATAAGTTTGAATGTTATTAGTCTAATTATAAATTAGAGTAAATTACCAACATGGTCCTTGTCGTTTGCTAATATTTCACTTCTGGTCTTAGGTTTCATAAATTACTCATATGGTCTCAAACTTTATGCATTTACAACACATATAGTTCTTATGTGAAGGTAATTTAGTCATTTATGTGAGAGTAATTTGGTGACCTTAGGACTATATGTGTTAAAAATGTCTGAGGTTTAGAACCATATAAGTAATTTATGAAACCTAAAGATCAAGAGTAAATACTAAACCACAATGATAAATTATATAAGAAATGAATTTAAAGATTAACTATCTAATTTTAACCAATCAAACAACACATCACCAAGAAACATAAAAATGCAATTTCAAACTTTCAATAGTATGCACCTATAAAATATCTATTTTTTGATAAATAAAAAAAAAGTAGGTTCGTATTTTTTTAAATACATACAAATGTTACCAAAATTAAAATTTTGTTTATTGAACACACTTTGGCACCATTGATATATTAAATTGTACCCTCTCTTAGTTGAAAATTTTATTCATAACTTACTTTATGACCGTTGCCAATTTTTGTTTCTTGTGGCATGTCTCTTGGTTGAAAATTTATTTTATCACAATTAATTTTTATGACCGTTGCTAATTTTTGTCTCAGTTAACCTTTGGGTGACCTAAGAACAGGAAGCCCGAAACTTAAAGATGCATTCTTTTACGACAGAGCAGGGTTAGATTGAGTTTAGAGGTGTTCATCAGGTTGGATAACGAGTTATTCAGGTTTTTCGAATCGGGTTATTCGGATTTGAAAATTTTTGTGGTCTATCCAAAACCCGACACGACCCGAATCTTAAAATATATCATCCAACCCGAAAAACCCGAACAACCCGAACAAACCTGTTTTATTCGGGTTATACGGATATCCGACCCGAAAAAACTAGTTTTTGCATACCCAAAACCCGACCTGATTCTAAAAACATATTATTCGACCCAAACAACCCGAATAACCCGAAATATATTCAGACGAGGTTTTTTCGTGATTCGGATACGATTCGGATTTCGAATTTTTTCGAGTTTCGGATATTTTGAACTCCCCTAATTGAGTTTGTAAAGGGTTAGAGCAAATACTGGTTAGAATAAGTGAAGTCAGAACAAGTTTTAAACAAAGTTAGTTTGAAACTAAATGTGTCGTTTTTCAAGAAAACATAATTTTAATTCAAGTTAAAATAAGCTTTAACTAAATAAATAGGTAATTTGTATGCCTGACAAAATGGACGAGTTGGGTAACGAGTTAGAACGGGTTCGGGTCATGATAAATACGGGTTATGACGGGTTTTAGCCAACATCAGCTCGGGTCTAAATGGATTGTTCTTAAAAAACATCAATTTAGTTTAATTTAAAATGTGTTATAAGTAAACAAATAGTCTTTTTAATAATTTTTAGCGATTTTCTCATTAAGTATATTATTAATCATTCTTAAATATTTGAATCCATTTCATTTACATACTTTTTTTAATACCCGTCTTGACCCACATTGTGTTCAGGTGTCACCCATCTCAACCCATTCAATATTACGATGTTACTCATTTCAACCTATTATATTACAATTGTTTACCCAAACCAACCCATTTTCTTTCACATGGGTAAAAATTGCCACATCTAGTAATTTGGATAATATTTTAGTAATTTTATCATCGGATAAGTTATTAACCATTTTTACGTATTTACAAATAGTTAATTTGGATAACATTTTGGTAATTTTCTCATCTAGATAAGTTATTAACCAAAATTACAATAATTGTTTACCAACGAGCAAATTCTGTAAAGTTTTTTTACCTGAGGTCAAGATTGAAGGCCTAATCTGTAACTATTGTCATACACTACCCAGCATCCCATGAAATTTCCAAATTCTAAGTTTAACAATTTTCTAACATGTATACCCAACAAGTACAGGCCTACTAGGAGACAATTTTATATTCAAGCAGTCGGTCACGTATGTGGTTGGAATTACTCCAACCCAGTCGTCCAAACCCAATTCATTGTCATCCCTAGTTGTGTCAACCTTCAGGGGACTAGCCCAAACCCGAATCCTTGTCATCCCTAGCTGTGTCAACCTTCAGGGGACTAGCCCAAATCTGATTCATTGTCATCCCTAGCTGTGTCAACCTTCAGGGGACTAGCCCAAATCCGAAATCCGAACCATTGTCATCCCTACCTGTCTCAACCTTCAGGGGACTAGCCCAAATCCGAATCATTGTCGTCCCTAGTTGTGTCAACCTTAAGAGGACAAGCCCAAATCCGATTCATTGTCATCCCTAGCTGTGTCAACCTTCAGGGGACTAGCCCAAATCCGATTCATTGTCATCCCTAGCTGTGTCAACCTTCAGGGGACTAGCCCAAAATCCAAATCCGAATCATTGTCATCCCTAGCTGTGTCAACCTTTAGGAGACTAGCTCAAATCCGATTCATTGTCATCCCTAGCTGTGTCAACCTTCAAGACCAAGCTAAACTAAAGACTACTTTTATGGGGCCAAAAACAAGGGATGGACCTTATTTAAGTTCAGTCCATGCTCATAACCCCCTTAACGGTCTGAGTTAAACATCTTGTCTTGGTTTTGTGTTTCAAACACAGTTTCTAATACCCGTTTAGACAAGTAAATGGCCCCATATGACCCGTTAAAACACGCATAGATACAAAATCAATTATTTAAAAACCGGTTTTAATCTATAAAACCAACAGATGACTTGTTCTTGTGTTCCTTCTGTTTCATCTTCTAAATCTTGCACATAATAAACCAACAATCGATATAGTCAACAAAAAAACCGACCTTCTGGTAATAACGACACAAACGGAACAGCAACTAGAAACGGATAATAACAATATAACATTTCTAGCAAACATTTTGAAATTGAACATCAAATTCAAAGAAGAAAGATCAAACCAAGTTATCTTTTCTTGAAGTAAAAACAATTGAAAACAAGACTAAAATATACATGATTTACCATCTTTATGCTAGAAAACGTCTCTTACCATTCAACTGTCACGGGTCAAATTTGTTGGTGCACTTAAAACATACTTGGGTAGCTCGTATTTCGCGCCTGCAACATCCGATTGAAACTAATCATTAATCAAATTATATAAAAAAAACTTGAAGTTTCAATAAAATTATACCTCTCTCATCATAACATACAGTCAAATCAGCCTTTTGAACGATGATACCAGCACTATCTATTATTGCTTGTGCAAGAGTAATGTCGGCCTCTGCAGCAGCTTGAAGTGCATCCCAGATTTCTGATTTAAAAAGATACTTATAATTTACTCCAAACTTGACAACGTAAATATATTTCCTTAACAATACATGAACAATAAAAACTAATTAAATATCATATTCATTGTTAAACTTGTTTTTTAAAGTTCTTGATGATAATTATTTACTGAAATATGTTGTTGAATTGTTATGAAACAGTCACCTTTTTGGCCACCATAATGTGGAGCAGTATCCCAGAACTCATCACGCATCCGCTTGAGTTGCTCCCCTGTGATTGGTTCAGAATGCTTCCATGGTTTTGGTTTTGTTATTTTTTTAATAGGTTCTGCAAGGTTTTATAAACAAAATCCAGCATTATGTTGACTAAATACCAGCAATATCATGCACTTAAAGATTTAATTGCTTTTTGTGCATGTGTGAGAAATATACCTACTCAAAATCTGCATAGTTGACAGTTTAAGTGGCTAAATTAAAACCACCCTACTAACTAATCAACAAGAAAGAAACTCGACAGGCATGACCATAAACAAAGAAATCAAAAAAAAAATGCTAACATCATAAAAGCAGTTAATAGTTAACTAAAATTCCAAACAAATCTTCTATATCTAATAAGTAAAAGCATGGATGACTAAGCCTGTAAACGAACCGAACGAACATGAACACAGGCATGTTCGTGTTCGTTCATTTAAACTTAATTAACCGAACATGAACACATTAACGAACATGACTTTTGTGTTCGTGTTCGTTTATTAAGAAAATGAAGATGTTCGTGTTCGTTCATTAATAAATAAACGAACTGTTCATGAACATAAATGAACACAAATGAACTAAAATAAATGAACAAACATAAAGGGACATTTTTTTAACACCATTGAACAATCATAAACGAACATGAACACTATTGAACAAACATAAACGAACACAATTGAACAAGTATAAACAATTGAACAAGTATAAACGAGCACAAACGACAAGTCTCTTAAATGTAAATACATATCATTCCTAAATTAGTCAGTTAACCGAACAAAAACTAACATTACATAGTTAACGAACATTAACGAACATTAACGAACACAAATAAACGAATGAAATTAAATGAACATAACCGGACTGCTCATGAACATAAATAAACGAACACAAGGTGTGTTCATGTTCGTTCATTTAATTAAACGAACACAAATTTTATGTTCGTGTTCGTTCATTTATTAAATAAACGAACTTCTTACCGAACAGTTCACGAACAATTCATGAACTGTTCGGTTCGTTTACAGGCCTATGGATGACACATCTTAGTTTTTGTAGGCCACCTAAAAGTTGGTTTTCTCGCCTCTCTCTCTAGTCTCTACTAGATATCAGGTGATATGTGTTAACTGTTGGTGAATTATATATTTTGATTTTTTGTTTCTCTTTCCTATTAAAAAATAATAATTTTCTTTAATTTGGTAAATAATATGAGTACACCATAAGTCCATAAAACGTCCTTGAGAAGTATATGATATATATTTAAAATAAATATTTAAAAATTTATTCATATAACCTTTGTAATACATATGTTTCTAATCTAGTTAAAGAGTAATCAAAGAACATTAGGACCATTGAGCCACACCAACAACCAATTCATTATGTAGAAAACCATGCCATACTTTAGAATTGATGGCGCGACTTTCTTAAGCAAAAAAAGTTAATTGAAGATTTTATTAAATCCATTAATAGCTACTTAATGTCTCAAACAAATCAAAGAAATACTCAAAGAAAGTTGGGACCATCAAGCCAAACCATTTTGCAACTCATACACGACTTTAGAAATGATGGCTCGACTTTCTTAAGCACAAAAACTTTATTAGAAACCATAAAGCTATTAATGCCTACCTAAACAACCGAAAAAATTAATAAAATACACAAACAAAGCTGGGATCATCATGTCATGACAATAAGAAACTCTTCTGCAGACAACTATTGGCCAACTTTAGGATTCATGTCCAGATTTTCTCAAACAAGAAACTTTACCAGAAACCATAAAATCCATTGATAACTATCCAAAATCCCTAACAAATCCATTGAACAAAGATGGGACATCAAGATTAGACTCCTGTTACAAGATTAGTGTGCCATGTATTTTATCTTAAACATTTAAAAACAAATATTAGAGAATAAGTTAACTAAAGAATCATCATTGTCATCACCAATTGGTTCAAAAAATTTCAAGTAACCCAAGAAATCACCAATAGAAAGCCCCCTAAATCAATCCAGTGTAACTCAAGATTACTCATAACAACAGAAAGTAATATAATAATCATCATTAGTCGCAAAACAATCAAAGATCAATCAAAATAGCTTAAACCCTATCCCCAAACGCCTAAATAATAAGTCGATTGAGTTAAATCCCTTGATTCTTAGATCCAAAACTAATTTCTAAAATCGAACATGAACCAAGATCACCGATAATTATCACATAAAAATCAATCGAAACCCCTATAGAATCAAGAAAATTGAAATCATTACCGTCTGCTTTCGCACGCGAAGATCCTGCACAACCCATAATGATAGCTCCGGCGAGTGAAATTATATCAAAATCGGTTTTGTTTCCCGAGATCCCAGAAACGATTTGATCATAAAATCTTGAAATAGCCGCGAACGATGAGTTGGATTTACGATTAACACTAATCAATGATGATCGGACATCTGAGGGAAACGTAGTCGGAGGAGAAATTAGGGTAGATTGGTGCCCCCAAATTGTTATCAGGGCACTGAATTTGGAGGACTGGGGGTTTGATTGTTGGTTTTATCAATAACTAACAAAGATCTGATGATTGATCATTGATGAAAGGGGTAAACGGGGCGGGACGATGAGCTGGCGAGTTTTACACCGAGTCGGGTACAACCCAGGTTTCATATACACACGTGGACTCCACGTTCAAAACTCTCAAATGTACATATACCAAGGTCCTATGTAACAGAAACTCAGAAAGGCAAATGCGTCACGTAAAAAAAAGTGTGAGGTGGGTAATTTTTTTTTTTTTTGAATAGCTAAACAAATCCTCTGACCCAACAACCCACGCGCTGCGACCACAGACCACTACCAACCCCCGGAAACATTTAAAGCCGGGCGTTGGTGAGTGCCGAATCGAGGAACCACCACGCCATCTAGGAGGAAAGTCACACTGAGAAAACCCTCTAGCTCACCCAGAACATTTTTTGCTCTAGGCTAGACTCGAACCCAAGACCTCTCATTGCTGGTGGTCAAGGAGTACCACTAGGCTATAAGTGAGGTGAGTAAATGCAAGTAAAAAAGGAATGTATTAATTTAGAAAAAAAAATTTATTTGTTAAGACATGAACATGTCTCTTAGGACGTGTCATACCCTGGTCACAAGGATGTAATGGTGGATGGGTTTCATTGGGGCTTGAGCAAGGACTATCACGTTTAAGTCACACCCCATTACACATAGCCTAAATGAGAGGGGTGTGGGACCGGTTAACCATAGTTGTTTGACTGGGAACCAGTCCGGTAAATGTTAAACCGCTATTCAAGTGAACCATGAACTGGCTAGTCGGATTGGTGGACTGGTGAACCAAATTGGTTAAATTGTATTTTAATTTTTTATATTAAATTACATATATAGGTTTTGTAATATATATCATGTTATTCGGTTTTTTAATTTAATCTAACTAGTGAACCAATAGAACAATGAGTTTGATGTTTAGTATTATAGTATATTTATAAAAACATCGGATAAACGCTAGACCGGCCTTGAGTTGAGCTATGATAGTAAAATCTTTAATCAACTAGTTATTTGTGTTCGTTTAGTTTTTTTGGTATTATATATTTATCAACCATATTCATACATATGAAAACAAAGTGATGTATCAAAAGCAGCACGTTGTAAACAATTTTTTATTGTTATTGGTACGATAATTTTCTTATATATATCATGGTTTTTGTGACACAATATTTTACATAAAGATGTGGTTATCTTTATGTTATTTGATGCATCTTTCATATTCCTCAAATGTTTGTAAGATTATCTCTGGTTATTGAACTTAGCATCTCTTATTTATATATTTATTTGTTTTTATGTTTTTGTTTTGCAGGGTTGGAATAAGTAGTTTTTTTTTTTAAATCCTTTTGTCCATAAGTTTTATAAATTATTTATATGGTTCTAAGGAGGGTAATTTTTAGACCTAAGTATTGTATATGTTACAAATATTTAAAGTTGGGACCATATGAGTAATTAATGAAATTTAAGGACATATAGTGAATACTAGCAAAACACAGGAATCATCTTGTTAATTTACTCTTATTGTAATTACTTTGTTATAAATAAAAAATTATTTTCTTCTTTTTTATCTGACACCAAATAACATAAAATTTTAGTCGAAGGATGTGCCTAATTACACAGCTTTGTATAAATCAATAATTACCGACTTTTAATTGCATGTGTATTTGATGTTATCATTCTTTTGGATTATTTTTGTGAAGATTCAAAACGATAGCAAGGTTATGTTAAAAACCATAGGGACTCAAGCGTCAAGTTGATGCGCCTTAGGCATGAACTTCAATGTCATCACGTGTCTCTTTGTTTTTGGAAAATTGTTATAAAAACGTATTTAATTCTTTTGTTCCAACTAAATCATTGGAAGTTTGTTTTGTTTCAATTAGGTAAATTAAGTTTGATTTATGTTCTAATACTAGATAAAAAAACTGTATAACACGTAATTTTGATTCGTTTTATGCTTCATAAGTGAAATTTTTTTATAAATTTAGGATACGTTTGAATGTTTTAAACATACTTTAGATCTATTTGAGTGTTTTGTGTCTTTTTTTTTGCAATCAACTAAATATGTTTACAATTTTTTTTATTTTTAATATTTTATCTTTTTTAAAACTTTTACAAAACCCATGTTATTTTCATGCCATCATACAATAAAATAAAAAACTAAATTAAAAAAATTATAGTTACAAATTATATAGGTCACACGAAAGATTAAAACATAAAAATAAACATCGGTTAACAAATTAAAACAAAATATAGTTTGAGTAACTTTATTAAAACAAAATTAAAACTTGGTTATAAATTTAAACAATTTGAGCTTATTTTGTTAACGTATACAAAAATAAAAGGAACATATTTGTAGAAATGACGGAGTCAAAATAAAATAATCTTTTTTTTAAGCGTGTGAGATTCATTTAGTTTTGACGTTTGCTTTGGAGTTATGCATTGGTACCATTAAATGAGTGTTAAGTAAAGGTGCACAAATCGGTTAGGTTTTGGAATAACCGAACCGTTTAAAAGGTCAAATCTGGATACCGGTTTTAACTAATAACCGGTTTTTTAACTCAAAAACTGAAACCGATATATAACCGAAACCGGTTAACCGCCAAATAACTGATTTTTTATGAGAAGGACCGGTTAACCGGTTTGGTCTCTTGAAACCTCAAACTGGACCCAAACCGCCGGTTTTTTTGAAAACCTAAAACCAATTTCAATAACCGGTTACGAACCGGTACTGGTTTTTTTTGTGCATCTCTAGTGTTAGGTATGATTAGTGATCCTGGTACAACTTCTTAACTTCTTAATGCATGGGAGTTTTCACGTATGTTGGTACAATCAAAGTGAAATACTGAAATTAATGAATGATACATTTTTTTAACGGTAAACTAGCAAATGGATCCTCGGACCCAAACAACACACGTGCTGTGATCAAAATCCGATACCAACTACCCGGTATCTAATGCCCAGATGTTGTCGATCGCTGTACCAAATAAATTCATCTGCCCCTCAGTAGGAAACTCCTTATGTGGTAAAATCCCCTACTGACCGTTTTGGCCAGTATTTAAACACATGACATTACAAAGCTTAAGTCTTATAAAAATCATAGAGTATCTGTTGAACTACAAGCTTTTTGCCATTAATGAACGATACTTGATTTGATAAATCCGCCTAATTTTGTTTAGAGAATTTGTTCGTACATTCATATACAAATGGTCTACACATATGTAAATACACTTGAGGGTTTATATGGTACATGTTTTGGCAGTAAACTACTAAATGCCATAACTATTTTTGATGTTTTTAATAACCGACACACTTTGACACAATTACATACAAAACCTTGACTTTACAAATATATATACTAACTCTAACTAAAATTTAGTTTAATACTTACAAATAACGTAATCCCAATCCTTCTTTAGTTAAAGATTTTAAGTTTTTATAACCAATATTATAACCTCCTATCCTAAATTTTTGCGTAGTGCATGTTTAGTGGTATCATGTAAAGGTGATAAGTACAACATATTTACTTTTAAATTTGTCAATGCTGGTTAATTCTTTTGTTATCTTTTAACGGGTTAAGTGGGTAATTAAAAAAACTTAAAAAAGAAACAAGTGAACTACGCCCAATAGATTGAAAATAAATTTTTATGTAAATAACTTTCTAAATCATTTTTTTTTTCATAAAGTTGGAATAATTTTAATTAATATGTTTCTGTAATTATATTTGGTACACTATATATGAGAAAAATATTTTTTTTGGAAAGAATTCTTTTCTTAAACCTAATTCGAACAAAAGTTTTTTTTTTTACTAAATGTTACCCAATCTGACTCACCCACACATTGATATATATCAAAACTAGGTTAGTACTCCGTGTATTACACGAATTAAATAAAGAAATATAACGAATAATTATCAATAAAAATTTAGAAAATATAAGATTATTTTTTATATAAAACACGATTACAATTTCGTATAGTTTAATATTTTAAGTATTAAAATAATAATACTATTTTCTTTAAACACTAATTTTTTTATAGTTTTTTTCTTTAAACATTATGTTTCAAATAACTTTTTTTTTAAATTTATTAATTTATAAATTTTTTTAAAAAAGTGTGTTTTTTAGTATAAATATATTTTAATGTATTAAAAAAATATTTTTTATTTTAAAAATGTATAAAAATTATATATTATTTAATATTATTATTTAATATTAAATGTATTTAAGAAACCACCGATTGATTACTTAGGAATTTAGTTTACATCCTTTCAAGGTTCTAAATTCTCTAGTTTAGAAAGAGATCAATCACTATTATCTTTCTAATCTTTGCACAAAACATTCTCCACCCTTAGATATACATATTTCGGTGATCGAACAAAACTACCACCAAGAATAAGCAATCGTTGTACAACCACCATAAACATTATTAACACACATTTAACAAAAAATAAGTAATGTTCAAATAAACATAATTATGTTAAAGAAAAATATATGGTTTGGTTTTATTGCTTAATTATTTGATTTTAGTGACAAAAACCTTAAATTCGGTCCAACTGGTGAATCGATTCCTGGTCCGACCGCCAACCTGGTCTGGTTTTTAAACACAAGTGTTTACTCATCCATTTCTATGAAGATCATATGAAGAATGTAACATAGGTACATATGGAGTGAGGTTATTGTACAAAACACTAGTTTTGTAAAAAGTGTGAGAAACAATATGGGCCATTGATGTGCTATAATCAAGGGTTAAAAATTAAAAATGGCAAAAGTCTTTATTTAATAGGTGTTGACAGTTAATATAAGGGTAAATTAGGGATTAGGTTTTTTTAACTTGCTATTAATACGGCTAATTCGAAATAAATGGGATTCAGTTACTCAAATTAATTTTCAATCCCAAGTCAACCTTATACAACAGATGCGATTACTACAAAATCATGTGTTACAATGTGTTGTTACCGAATTATACAATGTGTTGTTAGCTAAATGTAACCGTTATGGAAATATCATGTGCTATTATGTATTGTTATGTTAACATTAGGCTTTGTGTAAATCATTGTGCTACATCGTGTTGTTAGTAGGTTATACGTACATTGGCTATGATTTTGTTATTAGGGATGTGCTATCTTGTGCTATTATGTGTTTTTATGTAGTGTGTTAACAAACACAACTGTGATGTTAGTTATGCTATTTTTGTGTGTTGTTAATCATGTTGTGCTGATATGTGCTATTATGTTATCACTAAAATTGTTATAGTGTTGTGTGTGCTGATATGTGCGATTATGTTAGCACTAATGTTTATATGTGACAGTGTGCTGGTGTACCACTGATATATTGTGCTGGTATATTTACTGGCATTGAGTGCTCGTATGTTCAATCAGGAAACTAATGAACCACCTCCCTATTTTAATGCACATTTAAAATACAATTGCCTATATTACCATTTTCTATTAATTAATAAAAATGCCATATGTCAACACATTATTGGTTCCTACCATTTTTACAAAAAATTCTATTTGTATGTGAACCTATCCCGGTACATATGTTATTACAACAAACAAATTGGATAAACATAGATATTATAAAGTTAAAGGAAGATATTTTGCCAATAAGGGTGCTTAATTTGGGCATCCAAAAATTTAGGACAGTGGATTCTAATATTCGAATTTGAATCCGAAATTCTAAAATTTTAAAAGATTTCATATTCGAATTCGAATATTAAAACGAATATTTGAATTCGGAAAAGGAGATTAAAAAATCATTTCCAATACTGATTGAAATTAATTAGATTATTTCCATCCAAACACTCCTGATCAAGAAAACAAAAGGGAAAAATCAAGAATATTGTAATATATTCCTATGTGGGATGGGATGGTATTGTCACTAGCAAAAGGAGTGTTGTTAGTGAATTAAGAAATTCTACATCAAACATAACCAAAATGTGCATAGATAACGGTACTAATTGAGGTATTTGAACGTAAATTTTCAGCCATCAGATTAAGATTATGTTTGGTATTGTTTATTTGGCTTTAAAAGAACATTTTTTTTAAAATGTTTATTAACTTATGACTTTTTCAAATGAGCTTAAAAAAATATTTAGATTAGTTTATCAATGTTAAAAAGTATTTCAAAAGGCTAAGAATTATAGCTTATTAGAAACAATTTTTAACGTTACTCAAAAAATGAAAATAAAAAAGCCTTTTGTTATTAACATTTTTTTTAATTTATTGACTGTTTCATAAAGTTAATAAATTATTTTTAAATTTAATTCCAAATATGCTATAAGTTTTGACAACATTTATTCCAAACTTCTAATTTCTTTCTTAAACCCACTCCACGTCGTTCCCGCTACCACTCTCGTATCAATTATTTTTGCTCACCAGCGTCGCTGTATTGTCGTCATCTTTGATGATGATTTGGTTAATTGTTTTAGTTTGTTGACTGATCGACATTTGAGGCAACAATGCAGATACTCCATGCATTCTCAACAACAACCATTGATATCTTATTGAATTGAAAACCAAATCTTTTTGTGACAGTGTGATCTCAATTTGAAATAAGGATAAAGATGAAGTTGAAAAAGAAAACGAAAACAAAAACAAAGATTATCTTTATCGCATTTGAATTCTGATTTAAATATTCAAATAAAGTATATTTTATATTATAAAATATTTCAGATAAATAGATTATCCGCAATTTTTTAAAAAGTTTATTCGAATCTGAATCCACATTTTCAGAATTTTCAGGTCATCACCACCTTTATTCAATATTTTATTATTTGAATTTTATTTTTTCAATTTATAAATTAAATTAAAAAAACACATAATATTATTAAAAAATTAATATTACAAACTAAAATAAAAAAAATTACATGATAAAAAAATTAAACTACATAAAAAAATACAATAAAAAAAATTAATTCGTATTGTATCGTTTCAAAATCCGCTCCTTCGTTTTCTCATAACTTATTACGCCGCGATAAGAGAAAATGACCCGTTTTCTCGAGCATAGGTCATCAACGGCTCGTTCATGACCGATTCGTCGTTCTCACCACTTTTACGGTTGTTGTGGTGTTGAACCCATAAGCCGTTAAATTTTGCGACTTTACGTTGTTCGTCACGCCATTTGCCGGAAATCACGTCGTTCGTACGGTAGGAGTCACGACCCATTGCTGAAAAAACTGAGCTCTCACGCGTCTCCAAAATTCCAAGCTCGTTTGGTTGTTACCAACGAACGGATTTTCGAAAACGTCAATGTAGGCATGAGCTAGTGTCACCTCCACAGATTCCAACCATCGAGTGATGCTCGGTTTGGTTGTTTTTCTGGCACTTCCTTTTGTCGGTGCCGGCGACACGATGAAGCCGGTTGGGGGTCGGGTTGTGTTTCCGAAACCACGTCAATATCGGGATCCGGTTGATTTTCAGAAACGTTGTCAAAGGAGGGTGAATTTTGGTTGAAAAAAGTTGTTGTGGGAACCAATTTACAAAGGTTAGAAATTGGTTCGGATTGTTTGGATCGACTTGAGGTCGGTAACAATTCATAAACGAGTTAAAGTATAGGTTGTTTGGATTGTTTGGATCCATGGTAGTGTAGAAGTTTTTGAAGACTTGAAAGATTTTTGAAGATTTTTTGAAAGATTTGAAAGATTTTTGGAGAATTTTTGAAGATTTTTGAGTGAGTTTAATGAGTTTATATAGGGGGAGGGCGTGACCCTATGTAATGGGGGGAGGGCGTGACCGGTGCCCCTCACGCCTCTATCATGGTGCACAACACATAACCTTAGAGCAAAGAAAATCGTCGATGTGGAAGGAAATAGGAGTAGAGGTAGACTCAATCTAACTTGAAATTGGAGTCGACCCATATGGGGTGTCGAATGTATGACCACACCGTGCCTAATTTTTAAAGAGGTCCAAAATTTCAAATTTTATTATGCAATTTATATATGATTTTTTTTTTAAAATAAAACATATCTTATTATGTAAAAACATGATTTTGTTATAATAATTATGTTTTATTTTGTGCATCGACTTATTTTTATCTCAGTTATCATTGATTTATGAATTTTTTATAAGTATAATGATTCATTTTAATACTCGTATGCAGTACTTAAAATTTCGAAGATAACCTGCTTGGAATGAGCATATTAGGAAAGATTTGATAGAATTTATTTTGTCAAAGGACATGGTTTGAAATAGAAGTGTGAATAGATATGATTATATAATTATGATTAAAGACTTGAAATAAGATGTAAATATAATTTATATTTATATTTATTACAACTTTGTAAATAAAAAACACTATTATTTTCACCAATAAAAACAAGTCTTTGTCGTAACATCTAACTTTAGCATATTTATTCAATTTTTTTCAATCATTTAATAATTAAAAGTTCAATTATAACAAAATGTTATTAAAATCTTGAAATATTCTGTGAGTGCTAATTCAATAAAAGTAAATCTAAAATAAAGGTCAAAATAAGCATGAGAGCGAGGCCACGTAATATAATGTATACACATGTCACATTGTAATTGGATTAAACTCGTGTCAACCCAAGTCTCTTCTGATTTCTGTGTTAGGCCCTCAACTTTATTCGGTTGTTAAAATCTTCCCTCAAGTTTCAATAATATGGAATAAACCGACAAACTAGAACACCAAGGATTATAACACTTTATTCCACACAAATCTATCCAAAGCTTATTAAATTTGAATTTTCTTTTGCGTTAAAAATAGTGAAAAAGAATACTTCATACATAATCTATTTATGCCTACACATATTCATTGAAAATAATTTAACAATACAACTTATGTTTAACGTAAATAACATATAGCTAATGAAAACATTCCACATATGTTCATATCATTTTATCAAGTGACATAACTAGAAGTCTTCCTTCGCATATTTTTAAGCTGCTTTATAAATAATAAACTAATAATTAAACTATGATAACCCTGTTTAAAGAAAAGTTTGACATGTTAAAGAGTCAACAAAACCCAAAATAACTAACCAATATATGAAAACTAGTGTTTTTACGTTATCTTTGTAAACATGATAGTCAAATCAAAAATTAAAGGACACTATGATTAAAGTTTAAGACATTATATAATTTTATATTTTATATTTTATTTATTTTTATTATTTATGAAGTCATATTGTTCGTAAGTTTGTCTGATCGATCTAAGATGTGGACCACTAAATGTCATGCTAGATGCGGAATAGTTCAAAATATGGTGTTTATCCGTTCGGTTGACGTCTTGACGATGTGTTTGGTTTATTCGGTTTAGTTTAATCGGTTTTTAAATTGTTTTCCCTATCCGAATACTAAACCAAATTCATAAATTGTTAACCAAACTAATTAGGTTCGGTTTCAGACAAACCGAATAAACCAATTTAAAACTAAGTAAACCGGTTAAAAATCGAATAAACTGAATTCAACCGTATCTATTAATAAAAATAATAAATTTAAATTTGAATTCGTTTTAATCGTGAAACTAATAAACCGAACAAACCAAATTTATAAAAATTTTGGAACCGAAAACTGAATTCAGAATTCAGATATGGTTAGAAACCAAACGGTTTTCAGTTTTTTTAAACACCCCTGGTTAAACATTGATGCAAAACCTAAAGGAACTCGAATGTAAAATAATCAAAAATCAAGGGGATTTTCAAAAACTTGTACTAAACATTCAAGGGTAATTTTCATAAATAGCATTCAGCCATGGATCCAAACCGTATGTCAAAGGCTTGAGCATCGTAATTTCCCTCATTGCTCCGCCCATCGACGGTATAAACCCTAGGGCTCGTACCCAAATTTCAATCACTTCTTCATCAATTCACTTTGTAAGCTCTCAATTTATCTTCTATATCTGCTCATATGTTCATCTGCTTGCTTTTATATGTTTGATTGTTTTCATCTACAAAAATCAGTTACGGTGTTTGAATTCAGCTATCATTCTACCCGATCTGTGACGATTTCTTAATTTGAGATGTCGAATTCTTTTCTTTGGTTGTTATCTAGTTTGTTTGTGTTTAATTCTACTCTGTTGATTCATGGATCTGGGAATATGAATGTATGTATGCATTTAATATGCTTTTATAGATCGATCGCTTATGATTGAGCCGATGAAAATATGAAAAACTTGTAATTTTTGTTTTATCTGTCTCTTGCCTCAATGATTTGCATGTCGAAGATGCAAGATGATCTGGATGTTTATTGAATTGATGTTTATTGTATTGAAAGCGTAGTCATTAATTTGTACTTTTGAACTAGATGATAATGTAAATAATTGCATAAGTCTAGCAAGTCGATTCTTGTTGAATTTATAATAATATTTGCTAAATCGTGTGAGAATTTTTTTTCGCCGAATGGAAGATACTTGTATGAACTTGTTGATTTTATACCAAAGATACGTGTCTTCTTGTCACAATGTGCATTGAAAATTTTCTACTAATTCAGTTTTTTTTTTGGGAAAATATAATATTAAGTATTTTGATCTTGTCAATGAAGGCTAAAACTAAAAGAGTTTTTAGATTACAAAAATTGGTTAACGCATTTATACCGATATGAATGTCAGCATGTACGATGCAGTTGTTAAAAATATAGATTCGAGATGTTTTGAAGATGTTCAAAGATAATTTGAGCATGGAAATCTTTAGCTTCTGTTTTTACTGCCAATGTAGATGTTTGATGTGTTTGATACATTTTGTAATATTGATTATTTGCTTGTTATTTACAATTGTTTTTTTTTCAAATGATTCAGAACAGCTGGTTTGCAGTCCTGATTTGTCAAAATGGGAGGTGGTTTTAGAGTGCTACATCTGGTCAGACCATTTCTTTCGTTTCTGCCTGAAGTTCAGAGTGCAGATAGGAAGGTTCCTTTCAGAGAAAAGGTCATATACACTGTGATCTCTCTTTTCATCTTTCTGGTTTGCAGTCAGCTTCCCCTGTATGGTATCCATTCAACAACAGGTGCAGACCCGTTCTACTGGATGCGTGTGATCCTAGCCTCAAACCGTGGGACCGTCATGGAGCTTGGTATCACCCCCATTGTGACTTCTGGACTTGTTATGCAGCTATTAGCTGGGTCAAAAATCATTGAAGTTGACAATAATGTTCGTGAGGATCGCGCCCTTTTGTAAGAAACTAACCATATTCTTTCATATAGTGTATAATCTTTTAGAGTTAATTACACAGATGGTCATGTGGTTTGTGAAAAGTAGCAGGTTTGGGTACTAAGGGTTCACATTATTATGTTCCGGTTTTATGGTTTCAAATTTGTAACAATTTATGGGTATTAAGGCTCTTTTCTGTTAATTTTTTTGTTAAATTAAGGTAAAATGGTCAAAATACCTTTTGACTTTGACTATTAAATTTTGGTCATTTCAACCTAACTGAAAAGTTAACGGAAGTTAGCCTAAATAACTAAAGTAGTAACACAATTGAAAGCATAAAACCCAAAACTCTTACTTTAAACCCTTATTACCAAAATCTATTACTTTTCGCAAATTACAGTGGTCAATCTATGTAATTAACTCGATCTTTTATCATTTGTGTTCCTTTTATTAAACTAATATTTGTTTAACCTTATGATTTGCTAGGAATGGTGCTCAGAAGCTGTTGGGTATCTTGATTGCTGTTGGTGAGGCTGTTGCCTATGTTCTATCAGGAATGTATGGTAGTGTTGGTCAACTTGGTGTTGGAAATGCAATTCTTATAATTGTTCAATTATGTTTTGCTGGGATTATTGTTATATGCTTGGATGAACTTCTTCAAAAGGGATATGGGTTAGGCTCTGGAATCTCGTTGTTCATAGCTACAAACATCTGGTAAGCTGGTGATCATTTACTATGTGTGCATATGGATATCCCAACTCATTTATTGATTAATTATGCAGTGAAAGCATTATCTGGAAAGCATTCAGCCCTACCACAATTAACAGCGGACGTGGTGCTGAGTTTGAGGGTGCAGTTATTGCATTATTCCATCTGTTAATCACCAGGACTGATAAAGTTAGGGCTCTACGGGAAGCTTTTTACCGACAAAATCTCCCAAATGTCACGAATCTGCTTGCTACTGTTTTGATATTCCTCATTGTTATATACTTTCAAGGCTTTCGTGTTGTTTTGCCTGTGAGATCGAAGAATGCTCGTGGGCAACAAGGATCTTACCCTATTAAGTTGTTTTATACTTCCAACATGCCTATTATTCTTCAGTCTGCACTTGTATCCAATCTTTATTTCATCTCTCAGGTATCAACTTATATTGTAACTAGTTCGTTCTTATTTGTTTATTTATTTTTGTGTCCTCTTTCATCAACTGATTATCTTTTTTGTATTAAAAAATATAAAATTTCAGCTGCTCCACAGAAAGTACAGTGGGAATTTCTTGGTTAATTTGTTGGGAAAGTGGAAGGAGTCTGAATACTCGGGCCAATCGGTTCCAGTTGGTGGGCTTGCTTACTATGTTACAGCACCTTCCAGGTATTAAAATCTACCTCCCTGTTATGATTGCCGGGTCAATGGTTATGATTTGGGTTGACCCAAGGCCCTTTTTGTCTAAAAATTTGAATTAATTGGTTTGGTCAATTTCAGCTTGGCGGACATGGCAGCCAATCCTTTTCATGCTCTTTTCTACCTGGTGTTTATGCTAACAGCATGTGCACTATTTTCTAAAACATGGATTGAAGTTTCTGGATCTTCTGCAAGAGATGTAGCCAAGCAATTAAAGGTAATTCCAACATTATTGGTTTTTCACTTTGTAACAACCTTTTAATAGAACCTTTAAGCGGGTGGTGCAGAGGTAAACATCCGAGTCCAACATCCACTAGTTTTTGCCTTTAACCCTCCTATTTGTTGATCTGATCCCATTGATTAGCAGGATATTGGTTGGTCAGTTAATAGAATTTCATGGAAAAACAAAAAGAAAAAAAAACATATAATCATTTTGGAAAACATGCAGGAACAACAAATGGTGATGCCAGGTCATCGAGACTCAAACCTTCAGAAGGAACTGAACAGGTACATCCCGACTGCAGCTGCGTTTGGAGGGATGTGCATTGGTGCACTGACGGTTTTGGCAGATTTTATGGGAGCAATTGGATCTGGCACTGGTATATTACTCGCGGTTACAATTATATATCAGTACTTTGAGACATTCGAGAAGGAGAAAGCCAGCGAACTCGGTTTATTTGGGTTTTAACTTCATGTTTCGTAATTTACCTTAAAGAATCGGATTAGTGGCTACTTTTCGTTCTGTTTAGGAAAAATACTTGTCTAAGGTAGTGAGCTGTTTGAATACGAACATTTCCCTTTTTCAGACGATGATGGCCGTTTTATATTTTTTATACTTGCAAAAGTTTACCCTTTTTTATCATTGGTAAGATCAGAATAGTTTGAGTTCGGTTGAAGCAGTTTAGAAAAATAAACTCAAATTTAGATTGGGATTTCACGGTAATCTTATGGTTCTTGTTTTTACTTCAAAAAAAAAAAAAAAGCATAGTTATCTGCCAATTGTTATACAAAAGTTGTGAATAGCTTGGTTTATGGTTTATTAGTATATATTAGAAACCGGTTTATAAAACTGAACCAGACGGTAAAATGTTGTTATATGTTGGTATTTTCTTTTAAGTTTTACTATCTCATTTTACATAAATTCATTGAGTCTAAGGCGTGTAAGTCTGTAAGATATAAATGTGTAAGAATTAAATTTATGTGTGTGGCATTTTAGTTGTAAATTGTATTAACGTATAGTTTTATAGGAACTTAATCTGTTTTTGGTTCTAAATAATTATAAGCACACTCAGTATAGTGGGCTGTGAGGAGGATAAGATGTAGAATTTTGTCTAAAAAAATGTTCATACCAGAGCATAAACACCATTATTTTTAGTGGGCTGTGCCTTTTAGCCCTATGGCCTAGAGGTGCGCAAATCGGGTTTTTTTGGAACCAGTTCCGGTCAACAAAGTTAATACCCGGTTCTAATTTGTCTAAAAACCGGATACGTTTGTACCTATGGGCGTGAGAGGAAAAAAAATGGTGACGTGCAGGTTATGTGTGTAG
Source organism: Mikania micrantha (assembly GCA_009363875.1). NCBI lineage: Eukaryota > Viridiplantae > Streptophyta > Magnoliopsida > Asterales > Asteraceae > Mikania > Mikania micrantha. Next base: position 46,352,603 of record CM018689.1, on the reverse strand, counting down.
GTAGTGTATAGGAAGACAAAAGGATGATGGGTAGATTATATGTATGCGAAGAAGGGGTGATAAGAATAGTTGTTTATGTTTTACATACGTGGAATAATAAGAAGGTGATGACTACACATAATCTTAAGTATCACAATTAAAAACATACAAAATTTTTTTGTTTTTGAACGGATTCAACCAAACAATTAACCACACAATTTTGGTTCGGGTTATCGGGTATGTAAGATTACTAAGATCGAATCCATATCTTGTGTTTATACATTATTCGGTAAAAATTTTGTCTTGTTTTAAGTTGATTAGCTAATTAGCTATTTATCTGTATTCCAAAAATTAAGCTTAAAAATTTTATAACTATTACAAACACATAAATTGCATTTTGGTTAAAAAAATTATAACACGAGAAATTAATTTACTTACGCACTAGAAATATATAGATCACGTAAAACATAAGTATGCATATATGTGATTAAAGTTTGATACACTAATAAAGGTAGATGCATAATGAAATGTTTGGTTTTACATGGCCATAAATGATACTATTTTGGAGCTCACTTGCAAAAATTAAGTCGAACTTTATCTTTTGAATCGGGAACGAAAAGTTCGATTTGATTTCGATTTTCGAATTTTGAATCGCCTTTTGTTTGAAATTTGATTTGATTCAAACTCAAAATATTGATTCGATTCGAGTTCAGCCAACAAAAATATTTTAGTTTTATTGTCAAAATTACTAAAAAATAAATTTACTTTTGTATACTAATAAACCGTTAAAATGCAAAATAAAATAAAATCATAATTGTAACATGCAAAACAAAATTTAAACTATTGAAATGATATAAGGTTGAAAATTAAGTAGTAATTGTCTCAGTTAAAATGAAAACATACAAAATTATACATTATTATTATTTTTTGGAACCAAAAAATATATAAAATAAACTATATATTATACACACACATGTATTATACACATTTAAATTTATTTTAATTTTGAATCAAATAAAAAAAAGTTTGAAATTCGATAATAGACTTCTAATCAAATTAAATTCGAATTTGAAATTTTGAATCGGTGATTTTTATTTAAATTTAAGTTAATTCGAGTTATTTTATTGAATCTTATTGAAGTATTGAACACCCTTAATTGGGTATTAGGTGGTGTAAAAGAGAGTGATTGGAAGGGAAAAATGGTGTTTCGCTTCTAACCCAAGTATTCTACCTTTTGCACTCTCCAAAATCCTATAACTATTTCCTTTTTCTTTATGACAACGACACATACTAGGGTTGCTCAAATCGGTTTTTTTACCAAACCGGTTCGGTTTAGGAACCGGTCCGGTTTGGTCAACGTATGGTGAAAACCGGTTTGGGTGAAAACCGGTTCGGTTTGGAAACCGGTTTGGGAGATGAGGATGTCAAACCTATAGGAACCGGTTTGAATAGGTTTGAAACCGGTTTGGAGGGGTTGAAACCGGTTTGGGAGATGAGGATGTCAAAGCTATGTCAAACCGGCGGTTCAGACCAGTTTGAGAACTATGGAATACCGGTTTTTTGTTCACCTCTAACACATACCATTAAATCTGCAACCCTAAAAACCAATTTGAACCCTGATAACATTAATTCGCGAATATCATTGGGCTAAAGGCTTTTGGCCCTAAAATAGTGAAGGAAAGTGATGAGGTGGCTTTCAATAATTGAAAATAGGAATGAAATTGTGAACTCATTAGCTATTGGCAAGTGAAGAAATAGGTACATCTTAAAGCACACATAACATTTGCTTCAGAGTTATGTCACTCAAACAGTCAAAGTCTCCTACTCATCAGAATAAAACACAACTTTTAGGATATATATTTCAAAAAAACACTGCTCGTCAAAAAATAATTGTTCACAAAGAGAATCGCACCCAAAACCTTTTATAATAGAAATGAAAGGGTATAAGTGGTCTAAAAGCTATTTGGTATATGGGTTCAACTATATATAGGTTTGTATATCTTATAGAAAAGTTAACATTCTTCCAACTTGAACTAAATATATTACATTTATACATAGTTTTGATCTACTTATAATTTTTTTGATTACCAGGAACCAAATCTAAAATGCTGGCATATATCCCATGTATGCAGTGGCGGACTTAAATTTATTTTTTTTTACGTGGGGAATATTTTTTGGATAAGTATTTGTCATTAAATATTTTATTTTTTGGACCAATTCGAAAATGGTAGATTTGGATCACCTAAACAAATGATGAAACTAAATTAAATCACATATTCATAATAAAACCATGCCAAATAATTAACACATCAATTAGAATGATACGATAAAATTAGTTTCCTTTTGATATTTTATTTTTTAAGTGGGTTATGACTGATTAACTATTGAGTTAAATTATGAACTATTAATTAAGTTTAATCACAAGTAATGTATATTGTGTTTTTAAGTATTATTTTATTATTTTTTGTTTTAAAATGATTTTAAATTTGTTTTCATATGGTTCGTCAAATTTTCATGAGGGTCGGGGAAAAATTTTCTTGGGGGTCGATACTCGATCGAGATCGGATCGTATAACGAACATTAAAAATCAAAAGTTCATATGGGTCAATCGATCCCAAAACCGCATAGCAGATATATCCATGCATGTATGATCCCCGTACTTAACTTGATATTTAAAGTGTTTGGCTGTTTACACAATAAACATTTTTATTTTCACACACCGTCAATACTATACCTACCAATACTATCAGTGACGGACCCAGAAAATTTTTTCATGAGGGGCGAAAATTTTTTAAAGTTGTTCAATGATCGACATATAATAATTTTTTTCTATTCTGTTTATATCGGGTTAGGTCGAATCGGGTCGGATCATGGTAAAAAAAACAATCAAACTAAATTTCATATATAATATTATTATAAAAATGCAATATATTTTCTTCTGTCTGACAAAATGGATGGGTTACTGGGTTGGGTTGAATAACATGTTAGAATGGGTGTGAGTTATGATGAGTGTAGGTTAGGATTAGTGCAGGACATGATGAGGTTTAAGCAAAATTAGTTTTAGTTTAAATGAGACATTTTTTAAAACATCAATTTCGTTCAAGTTAAAATGAATTGTAATTAAACAAATAGTTTAATGGAATAATTTTTAGTAATTTTCTCATCAAATATATTATTTATCATTGTTACACGTTTGAATCTGTTATATTCACATAATTTTTATGTTGCCTATCTTGTTATAGGTCAGGATTGTCAGCCTAGTTGTTCTCTAGGGGGTTTTATTTTTTAAAATCAATCAAAAACATCTACGAATATTTTTTTAAGTAACTCTTAATCCAGAAAACAAGTATAAGCGTCACTTAAATTTTCAACACAAGTCTAATTTTGCAAATTTAAGGGGGATGATTGCAAAATATTAAGGGAGCCGATCAGGATTTTAACATATATATACTACTGGAAAAAAAATTCAAAGGGGCGGCTGCCCCCCACCCCAACACATGGGTATGCTAATGAATAGTATACGTCTTATATATGACCTATATAAGACATAAATTCAATCATTAATACTGAGAAATTCTGACTAAAAACGTATATAAGGTTTGAGATGGGGCAACCAAGGTTGCAATGTTTCTGACAAATACGCTAGTCGGGACTCGGGAGCACCACGAGGATGCCGCATGGTCCAACTATCTAAATAAAGCAATAATGATTTGGTTTTAAGTTTAAAAAAAATGATTGTGAGTGACGGAGTCAACAATCTTGCAACGCACTAATGTTTCTCGATGAAGAAATAGATACAGAAATTATAAAAATAAACAAAAAAATAAAAAATTTTTAATTTGATTGAATGATAAAGGGCAATTACATATATCCCCTACATATTTCATTTATTAAATATATACCCAATCAAAAATTTTAATTATATATATCTCCTCCTTTAATGTTAAAATTTCAAATATATCCATTTTAATTAAAACAAATCAGAAAATTACTATTTTACTCTTACTTTAAAATAAATTATTATACATATTTTACCCTTGATTCATATATACCCTTATTTTACGTTTTTTTTTTCCTTTTGTTAGTGTTTTGGCTTCTTTTTTCTTTATCACTTTTCTTGTCTTTTTTTTTTTCATTTTTAATTGACGGAACTTGAGTCGTATGGGGGAGGGCGATGAACGAATGTGGTGTATACGTATGGGATTTACGTATGTGTGTATTGAATTCAAAGGTTACTAAAATGATATTTTTGTCACAATGTGTAAATATAGTAAAATTGACTATTTATGTAACTAAATTTTTTTAGTTAGTTTTATATGTAATTAAATTTTTCAGTTAGATATATATCTAACTAGGTCAATACCCCGTGAATTACACGTGTTAAATAAAAATAATAATAAATAGTCAATAATAATATGATCAATAGTTTATATAGTTTAATACATAAATAATAAAATAATAATATTATTTATTTAAACATTAAGTTTATTAAAGTTTGTTTTTTGAATATTTCGTTTTGAAAAACAATTATTGAATATTTTATATTTCATAATAATTTGGATTCTAAAATAAATGTATTCTTTTAAAATTAATATGTTTTTTAATGTTTTAAAAACCTTTTTTAATTTAAAAATGTATAAAAGTATATTTAATATTTAATATTATTATCATTGAATATGAGTGTATTTAATAGGAGAGAGATGCGAAAAAAACTTTTATTAGGATAGTATATAAAAGTAACATGTGACTTTTATTAGAAAAATTTTATTTTGATTTATTAATATATATATTAGACCTTAAAAGTTTGGCATATGTAATTATCTCTAATGATAAATGGAAAGCGTAAGAAAAGAGGTTTAAATAGTAAAATAAGGAAGTAATGATAGATTTGAAGTATTGTTAAGGAAGCATGTCTTGGTGGGACAACTCACGCGTGGGAACCACTCGCCGACCTTTGCGACTCTTGTCCCTCACCCCTGTCGTCTTGTCTCTTTTCAACAATAATTTACCTTTTTTTTTACTTGAAAACAAATATATATTTTATATTAACGTTAATGATTAAAATAATAATAATATCACAAAAACACTAGTATAATTTATATCCTGATTTTACTACAAAAAAGTATTAGATTTATCTATAAATAACACAAACATATAAAAAAATAAAAATAGTAATTTATTACCTCCCAAAGGAGTTTTTCACCAAATTGGTGTAATTAAAAAAATATTTATCAAATAAGTGTAATTAAAAACTTATTTATCAAAAATGAGCTTTTTTCTTTGATATTATTTTTTTAATTTAGTTAAAATTAATTAAATAAAAGAAAATACTTGTTTTGTTAGTAAGTTTTCAATCACATCTATTTAGTAAATATTTTTTCTAATTACACTCTTTTGAAAAGAAAAAAAAAATCTCAGCTAAAGTTGATATAATCTAATGAGTTTTCTGTTGTACAAATATATTATTGTGAATAAATTTTTTATCACATAAAATGCTATAAATTTGTATTCATATCCGCGAAAAATTAATGAGATAACAACTAAAATTACCTATATAACCTTTAGACATGTAGCAAACTTACGTATATAGTGAATTTTATAAATACAATTATTTAATTCTGCCTAAATTTAGCATTTATCAGTATACTAGTACCTCATGTATTACACGAATCAAATAAAAAAAATATAATGAATAATTATCAATGAAAATTTAGAAAATATAAAAGATGATTTTTAATACGATTACAATTGCATATGATTTAATATTTTAAGTATAAAAATAATAATATTATTATTGTAAACATTAACTTTTTTATATTTTGTTTTTCTTTAAACATTGTGTTTAATTGTTTTTCAAATTTTATAATTTATAAAAAAAGATTAAAAAATGTGTTTTAATATTATTATATTTTAATGTATTAAAAAATATTTTTTATTTTAAAAATGTATAAAAAATATATTTAATATTTAATATTTGACGTATTTAATAGAAGAGAGAAACAAAAAATAAAGTTTGAGATGGTCTAAAAATAGAGTAAATTACACAAAAGGTCCTTTACGTATATATGAAATTTCAAATTTCATCCTTAAACTTTAATAATTACGCCAGACGTCCTTTATCTTAGTGTTTTGTAACAATTAAGTCCTTTTCCACTAAAATTTTTTTAAAATGACAATTTTACCCTTATAATTAAAGGATGAAATATGAAATTTATATATAGTTAAAGGACGTTTTTTGTAATTTACCAAATTTTTAATTTTTGTTATTTTCTTTTATTTCTTTTCTTTTCTTTTTTCTCTTAGATTTTTCTATCTAAAATTATATTTTATAAACTAGTAATTATTTTATCAGTTTAATTATATTATAATTAAAATTTATTTTTATGTTTTTGTTTATAAATATTTTTTTGCTTGTTTAGTTTACTTATTATTTTTCTTCTACTTATGTTTCGTATATTTAAATCTAAACTGAACCATAAAAAATAAAAACCAAGCCGTTGATAAAAATAAAAATGTTTGATTTGGTTTTTATTTTTAGCGGACTCAAAAGCTTAAGCCCAAACCATAAAACAAAATTGGAACCAAACCGTTGATAACGATTTTGTTTATTTTTTTATTTTTAACCGACCGATTTTTGTTTTAATTATTCAAAAAACGTTTTTAACGGTTTGGTTTTTGTTTTCACCTAAAAAATGTAAATACCGGACCGTGACTACCCCATAATCTTTAGCCAACTAGTTAGCAACCGAAATGAGACAAAACAATTTTATGTTTTTTATACTTATAGATAATAACTCATAGGCAAAAATTTTTATAATAAATTGATTAAAATTATTTTGTGAGATATGTAATGATAAATGGAAGAAAAATAATAAATAAACTAAACAAGCAAAAAAATATTTATAAACAAAAACATAAAAATAAATTTTAATTATAATATAAATAAACTAACGAAATAATTACTAATTTATAAAATATAATTTTAGATAGAAATATCTAAGAGAAAAAAGAAAAGAAAAGAAATAAAAGAAAATAACAAAAATTAAAAATTTGGTAAATTACAAAAAACGTCCTTTAACTATATATAAATTTCATATTTCATCCTTTAATTATAAGGGTAAAATTGTCATTTTAAAAAAATTTTAGTGGAAAAGGACTTAATTGTTACAAAACACTAAGATAAAGGACGTCTGGCGTAATTATTAAAATTTAAGGATGAAATTTGAAATTTCATATATACGTAAAGGACCTTTTGTGTAATTTACTCCTAAAAATATGATATGTGGCAATAAAAACATTTTTTAGTTTGTATAGGTAGATTTCTTCGATGATTGCAATGTTTTTAATTACAAAGTTCAAAGAATTTTTTAAATATAACATAATGTAAATTAAAATTAACAATAACTGATTATTTGTAACAGGAAATACAAAATTATATAACTCTTTAACCGAAATTATATATAAATTTTTGATAAAAAAAAAGTATACAATTCTACAATTATTCAACTACGTTACAAAATATAACCCACTTACACTGTACAGTGTACCAACAAAACCATCCGGTAACCGGTCACCGGGATCACCGCCGCACCGGCGGCACATACACCTGACTCTGCACCACCATCTCCCCAATCTTAAACCCCGGAACCACCGTAAACGCCACCCGTAACACACCACCGGCTTCCCCACCGCCGGCGAACGCCTCATCAGTCACACTCTCCATGAACACCTCGGAAAACCGGCAACCTTTCCTCGCCCGAAACACACTCACATCTTCACCAATTGCCTCCGCTAAACACCGTAAAACCCACACCCGCCTCGCCATCTCCGTGAACGCCGTGAAGAAAACCGTCGACGGAAACTGCCACGTGTTCAATGTCTTCCGTTGGCTGAGGTTCCCGTACAACGAAGCTTCCATTTTGGGATGCACCAATCGCATGTATTTCGATCGTACAAACTTCCCGAATGCTGATTTAGGATTTTCCGACAGTAATTCCACCGTTGACAGCGATTTCATCTTCTTGAAACGATTAAACCATTGATTCCGGTCATCTTCTCCGTCACCGGAGCTAAAACCCTCGAACATTTCTCCGGTGACGTATGATTCAATTGCGAAACATCTGTAGCTAGATTTGGGGAAAACCACATCGGGTTCTATTGCTCTCACAGCAGCATCGATATCCCAATGTGCGTTGATCATATCCCGCAACAAAAGCTTCACAAAGTTTCTTATCGATGTAACAACATAGAGCAACACATCGACAAAATTTTTCGTTGTTAGATCAGATAGTTTCACGTTGTCTAAAATTGGGAAACACCCACTTACATTCAGCTTGGTTTCAATCGATTTGTTTGTGGAATCAATTTCCCCCAAATGTTTCTTGCACGAAGAAATCTGATAATCTTTTGATTTGATCTCTCGTTCCATTTTATTCATGGTGATTTCGTACATCTTCATGAGCGATTGCTGCTCTTGGATTTCCGCCAGCAGGAGGGTGACATGAGGGGGTGACGAATCGATTTGTTTCTTCAAGAAACTCCGTTTCATTTCAGATATCGCTTTGAGCTCATCAACAACCCCCTGATCAGCACATTGTACCGCATCACCGTTGTATGGAAACTGGGCTGCTTGTAATTCTGCATAAGCAGCTTTCAGGGATGAAATTTTGGCAAAAAGCTTGGCAACGAAAGCTTCCATAGCAGCACTAGTTCTGAGGTTTGGATCGTCTGCCAGATGTTTGTTGAAATGCCTGTGAGAATCAGTACCATAATCAGTGTTTTTGTGCTTGGTGTCGTGAGGGAGGAGCAAGCAGAAGCCATTGTTGGAGAGGGATTTGGTTGATTTCTTGAAGGGGATAACTTTGTGGAAGGTTTTAGAAAGCTTGCTGCGAGATGTGGAGGTGGGTTTAATGGAGTCCATGGAGTTGCAGAAGGAATGTGTGGGTGAATTGAATTAACGAACATGAAGATGAAGATGACGAAAAGCAAAAAATAGAAAAAAAAAAGTGAGATTGGTTTAAAGCGCGTGAAGAGCGGGGGAGAATTTTTTAAAATGAATACAAGAAGAATGCTTTTAGATCATCTTTATTTTATTTTGGGGCATTTTATTTGGATATTGCATTGAAAATTTATATTAATCTCGTAACAATTATAAGAATCATATTTTGGTTGTTAATGATTTAAGATAAGATATTATCCAACAATCGTATTATCAAAGACTTGTATGTCTTAAAATTCTATAGAACATCTTTCACCTTAAAGTTTCTTTCAATGATTTTTTATACGATTCCTGTATAAGGTTATACGAATTGTGTAAATTGTAAGCATAAGTTTTCTAATAAACAAATTGTAAAATTTTATTTAATGTTATTTTTGGGTATTAAAATAGTTAATGTTGTATCTTTCTTGACTAATGAAAACTCAATAGTTTGTCGTAGTGACCATATAAAATCATACACTCTTGGTTTTTTTTTTGTAGAAATCAAATAACTATAAGTTGCATTGCATGTTCTAGGAGACATTAGCGAACTATGAATTGCTGAATCCTGCATATTTTATTGCGAGTTAATAGATATACGGTGACCCGTAGGCTCCTTGTTTTTTTTTTTTTTTTTTTTTTTTTTTTTTGTGAATTCATATATGAATTACGTCTCATAGGCTCTTTACTCTTTTGTTGTTATGATTTAAATTTGGACGCTCATGAGTAGTTTGTTTGTATTAATTGTTTTTTCTTGGTTGTTTTGATTGGTTAAACCGTATTCAAAATCTTTAGTAACATTTTTTTTTACCGGATAAGGTTGCAACATTATATATTGTTTCACCCGATCAATTTCTTCATCAATTTCTTCATCAATATTCACAAACAATATGTATAATAAAATGGAAACAACCCTTAAACAATGTCCCATCTATTTATCTTAGGGGCTGTTTGGTAGTATCTGAACCATTAAGTCCTGAATGATTAAGATGTCTGAATGATTAAGAGGGTCTGAATGATTAAGTACTGAACCAGTGAAGAACGTTTGGTTAAAGTCCGAATGGTATATATTTTTTATTCAGCATAGTATTGGTGTTAAATGGTTAAGTGCTGAACTGAATCATTAAGATGTTAATTTATTAGAAACAAAACACGCTGAATGCTGAACGGTTAAGAAGTAGTATCTTAATGGTTCCATTAAGAGGCTATCAAACAACCTCTTAGTGTGTATAAATACGGTGTAGGTATATAACTTGATTTTTTTTTTAAAAAAAATAGATGCATATATCTTATAAAACCCATATAGCATGAGAGTACTCAAATCACAATTCATGGTGGGGTTTTACAAAAGCATTACTATCTCCAATTTCATTAGGAATTGATGGCAATAATACCATCACTATCATGAAGAGAATACTTAAACCATACAAGTCTTTTGTTCATTTTTAGCCTTTTATCTGCAAAACAATCATTCACTCTCCAATTACTTATGTCGTTGCAGACAATCTGTTAACATATGAATGCACGTTCATATGCTCTGCAAATGAATCATTATTTTCATCACATATCGATCATCCTTAACGTTCAAAACTTGAATGTTTTTTTAATGCTCTCTTTGATTCAAAAATTTTTTTTTTTTTTTATTTTTGAACTATTAAATCAAGTACCAATCTACAAACGGGTAACTTGATCACATCGTTTGGAAGAAAATCATACTAGAAATTCAAATGCTCATCGCGAAGCAATTGCTTCTAAAAGCATACCGTCAGGCTATAAGCCTTTGGTAAAACTTAGAATCTACATATTTTTTTAAACTACAAATTTAAACAAAGAAACCGAAGTAGAGGCATCAAAAGATAGGAAACTAACGAGAGAATTGGTCAAATTTATATCTAGTTATATATTTTGTTCTCATGAGATAAAAGTAAGGTTTATCTTTATTCAAATCATGTTAACCTTACCAAATAATAAAATTTTACTGGGTATTTTTGTTTGTTATGTCTCATTCACTTATTCTCGAAGCTTGTAATGATGGAAGTAAAACTAGCTAATTTCCAAACGAGATAAATAAGTAAATTTCTTTTTATTTTAGAAAATAATTTTATTTTTAATAAGTAATACCAAAATTTGAAAACTAGAAACTGATAACGTGAGTAAAAAATAGAAAAGAAAAATGAGAATATTGATACCAATTAAATGGTTTGAAAAGATTATAAAAAGACGTAATTATGTTCAACACAAGTCATTGTCATGCGCATGGTTTTAAATTATTCCTCATTACTTTTGTTTTTCAAATTTATTTCATCAATCAATATAACTTTATTATTTTCTTTTTTCATTTATATATATCCTTTCTGGTTTATGATTTTTGTTGTCTGTTTTATTATATATATAGTATTTATTCTTATTATTTTTAAGTTTTAATATTACATATATACCCAACGATTAACAAATGAACAATATCAATGAAAAGTGTGTTTTGCAAAATAATGCTAAAAAATATTTCTAAAAACCTGAAACCGGGTCAGAAGAAATTCGATTTAACTCATTCTGACAATGTTGAGACCGTATCATTGAACCCTATGATATTAGCTTTTAAATTTAGCTTCAATGTTTAAAAGTGTAAGTCAAACAGCAGGGCTCAGTAGCCTCAATGAAAAACCGTCCCAAATAAGATTGAACTTAACCTCTAAGTTGTATATCCTTCACTTTAACCAAACATCACTTTCTCCTACACCTTTTAGCCAAATACTTTTTAGAGAAACATCCTCTAGCATAAACAATAGTGTTTATGTTTTTTTTGAACGGCGAATGTCTCAATCATGTGAACCCACTGTTTCCAGGCCATGTCACCAAGGTCTAATTACCTGGAACTCCCATGAGCCATCACAACCACCTCAGGAGGAAACGTTACTGGGAAAACCCCCTGACCCTCCTCAGACCCCTATTTCGCTGCGGGAAGGATTTGAACCCAAGACCTCTCATTTTGAAAAATCTTGGGATACCATTAAGGTAATGCCTCATTGGTAAACAATAGTGTTTATGTAATATGTATGATTGTTGCTTGTTGGGGCCTTCATATTGATATTTAATTATACTAAAAGAGAACAAACAAACATGATTATAGGGTTAGAGATGATTCTTGCATGCTTATCTCTTACAAGACAAGAAGTGATCTACATATCATCATCAATGACACTTATATGAGTATTACCAAACATTTAGGGTCATAAACACACAAACTTTTTTAGCACGTTGTCTCTTAAATTAGCCGAAAGGGTCATTCACCTTACAAGTTACAACAATGGCTATGGTATCTCGTGTTTATCTTAGATTGATTTATGTATCCAGACATAGAAATTAAAACACAAATCAAACCTTTCATATATCACTTATACGGTCCAGTTTGTTATTTCATCTAAAAATAACTTATTAACTTATTGGTTTTTTCAAAAAGGCAATAAGTAAATATGTTGTTTGCCAAACCTAAAAAGGACATTTGAAAATGACTTTTTGTAAAAAAGTGACAAGTTGTTTTTCAAAAGATAAAAACTATAGCTTTTCAAAATGACTTATGACTTATTGATATAAAATTACAAACATACCCCACTATTTACCCTTTACCCAATAACATTAAATAATGTCAATAAAAAAATTTCATTTTTGGTCATTTTGAAAATTAATTTTGAAAAGGCTAATCCAAACACATTCTTAAAAACTTAATTTCAAAAAGTTATAAGTTAATAATCACTTTTAACAAAAAGTTATTTTCAAGTTAAATAAGCAATCCCAAACAAGGCCTATGTAACTAAGATTAATATATATTTTATTTGTTTAATTTTATTAAATTCTTAAAAAGCTATATAATTAAAAAATATTACAAAAAATTAAAATATTCAGTGACACTTAAATGACTATAGATATAAAAAATAACTTTAACATAATATTTGAAAATTTAGTTATCATTGGGTGATGTTTTCCTGTTATGTTTCCGAGTATTATAATACCCATCTTAGAAAGAAAATTCGTCCTAATTAATTGGACTTAAGAATTAACTACGGATTTGACATATTGAGACACCAAAGGGACTCACATGATGATAAGAATTTGTTAAATTAACAAATTACTACAAACAAAACCTCGTGTGAAATTTATTTATTAATATACACTTACAAACTAAATAACCAGTCTTAATTAACAATAATAATTTAATAATATAAATATTCATTTATCACTAGTTAACATTATATTATTCCAACTCTTTTTTTTACACAAGTACATGTATATGTGATATGAATCACTAATGTATTCGAAATTTTAGTTACTAGCTTTTATACGTGTTTTAATTTTTATTTATTTATTACCATAGAATATCGTGTATTATATGCATTGAATAGATATAAAACTAAAATATCTCATAATCATTCAGTTAAAAATATAACAAGAAAAGGACTTTTATTTCGCCTTTCTTGTATTCTTATTTTCTCCATAGCACTCCCTAAAAAAAGGCAAAAATAAAAAAAATCTAGCTACATGTAATTTTTTTTCAAAGAAATTGAAGGCTCTAAGCCATTGTTTGAGTTTGTTTAGCTACATGCGTTTTCTTTTAAGAGTTATTGTCTCTACTATACCAAATAGCTTAATCTCACTTTAAATAGTAACATATTTCATCTCATTTAATATTAGAGACATGTGAAAACAAAGTTAAAAAGACACTATAAAATGACTTATATTCTTCTCAGTTACTTCTTTTATTATATTATATTTATTCTTTAATTATAAAAAAGACAGGCTAATGAATACAATTCTTTTGTCTAATTCAGAAAAAAAAAATTTAACTTCATTTTAATTAGGTACAGTTTATTGCGTGATTTTTCATTAGAGGACTTTTCATTAAGGTCTAAAATACAAATTTTCAATACATAATGTATTTTTAAAGTAAAACTGTTAAGAATAAACTTAATGTATTATTAGATATTTATAATTGTACAAATTAAGAAAAGATTCAAAGTCTAAAATACTAAAAACCAAATCATATTGAATCGAACTTTATATACAATATCAAAATTGTAAGTTTTTAAACCATATTTATTGTTATACTCGGTTATAACTGTATATAACCTAAAATTATAATTGTTACATATTTAAATTAATCCAGTTTAACAAGCATATAAAATTAAGTTTTTTAAACTATGTCTGAAATAATAAAGCTTCGTTTTTTTTTTTAAGTAATTGGGTATCATTTCAACATAAATTATGTTCAATGCCTCACTAATTCTTCCAAAGAAACAAGTAAAGAACAATGACACGTTATATAGATCTCAAGTCTTACAAGAAGTTACTCTAAGTTAAAAAAATATATAAATAAGAGTAAAAAAATATATAATAGTATATTTGTACTTTGTATATGGTGTGGTTCAAACTTCAAACGACTTCAAATGTTTAACTTTTTTCTTCTTTGTTTAAAGTTGTGAATTGTGTTCGAGATTTAAGGGAAATGGGATACTAAAACCTAAAATGTATGAGAGTTCGAGCTAAGCGAGCACCAACTGGAGCTCGCTCATATAATAACATGAGTAAAAAAGCTTGTATTCCGCTCACTTCCAACACTAGTCAACTCTTGTAAGTTCGCTGTTTTTCTCAATTATAATATGTTTTCTTTTATTTTCTCCAAAAGTTATAATTAAAGACTTAATTAATCAAGTCTAATTAATACGGTACTAACTATCAACGGAAATGAGCCATTTATACGGGTTACTTAACATAAAGCATCTTGATTTTTTTCCACAACCAAACTACCTCAAGCTTGAACATTTACGCCAATCAGCTCGAGCCAAACCAACTCTAGCTTTTAATTATCTAATTTATATGAATTAGGTAGAGAGCTACGAGTCATGAGCTTAACAACTATGAACACTTACAGATTTTAAGTCAAATATATCTATACTACTATATAATACATATAGGAAGGACACAATGGTCTTTTACCAAAAACTCTTAAAAGTAAAACTCTTAAAACATAAAATACAACAAATAAAGCTTTAAGAGCCATAAATTAAATGGTTTTCTTTTACTTTTTATTTGACACACATTGATACATTTAAAAAATAAAATGTCATATAATACCAATAAAAGAAAACCCTTTCAAATCAAATAAATTACTTTATTCACACTTTTGTCATATCATATTTGACATTTTAAATTATTAATTTTATCATAATAAATTTTTTAGTTAAAAGGGTTGATTTGATAAAAATTAGGTGTTATAAGCTTTTTACGAGCAAAAATCATTAGCCTAATTTGTTTTGTTTTCCGCTGCATCGCGCAGGCATCTTACTAGTTTATAATAACCTAACTAATACAAAATAATAAACATTATAACTTTCTTTCTATAATCCCATACATAAAATATAGAAAGAACACTTGATGACTTGACCAATAATCTAACTAATGCATATTGTACAATACAATCAAAACTCGTAGTAAAAGTTTCAATAATTGTTTAACTCAGGTAGAGGTGGGCAAAAAAGGGAACCGGAACCGGCAACTCAAACTGGAACCGGTCATACCTGAACCGGTTGGTACAAACGGGTCCGGTTTTTCAGATAAATTAGAACCGAAACTGAAATCGAAACCTAAAAAACCGGAACTGGTTCCACCCGTATCCGGCCAAAAACTGAACCAAAACCGGAACCGGCAAAAAACCGGTCAAAACCCGGAACCAGACTTGGTTATTGACTTTGTTGACCGGAACCGGCTCCAAAAAAACCCGATTTGCGCACCTTTAATCTCAGGCGGAAAAAAAAAAACAGAACCAACTGGCTAAGTGGCTAACTGCCGAACATATGAAATGAGCAGTGGGCCGAGCTTTCGTTGGGTTTAACGATTTCGGGCTCAAGAATTTTGGACCTATTTGCACTGCAAATAAATAAATAATATCATCTAAAAATTACGTCTAGAGAAAAGGCTGTGTAACTTTTCAAATTTCTATTTTAAAAAAGGGTTATTGGAATTTAATACTTTCAACTTTCACCTATTGGCCGGCAACACTCCCTAAAGAAATGTTTGCTGACACCCCCAACTTTCAACATACTTTCTTGTGCCACTCTCCGGTTAACGAAATTCAAACGGTGTTAATTTTTTGATGATGTGACACTGAGTTTTCCACCTCACCTGCTGATTTTGTTTTTTTTCCCCTTTTTGTTCTTTCTTTTACACACATGGCATCTTATCTCTCACTCTCCACAAAAAGAACATTTCATAGCCCTAATTCATATCATAGAAGCTCGTTTCTGATCAAATTGAAGACACATCGTCCTCCTCGTTGATATTCGAAGCCCTAATTCAACTAAATCAATGACAGAAATTAACATCAAGCTCTGGTATGGTGATATGGAGGTGCTATCCATGCAGGTCATCCCCGCTTTATTTATGTTGGAGGTGAATCGAAATTGATCATGATTGATATTGATAAACTTTCTTTCTTTGGGCTTGTTGACTATGTAATGGAAATTGGTCAATACGAAAGCAAGAAATTTCATATGTATTGGTTGAATACTGTACATACAGTCATGAAGAAGTTAGTAAGTGATAAAGAAGTTAGTGAAATGGCTGGAAAGGTTCATTTATGGCCTTTTGTTGATGTGTATGTTCATCAGAGACCACTTCCGGAACCTGTTTTCCAAGAAGTGCAACCTTTCCCATCAACAATCGGACTTGAGCACAAGCTGACTACACAATTAGCCCAAAAAAATTTGCAATCCATATTCTACAATACAAAGCAGCGTGTGAATTTAGAAACTTCAAATGTAAAAGAGAAAAATGAAATCAGGAACTTACAGGCCATAAAGGGCATCCATAAAATTCCTGCCCAATTCGAGAACTCTTGCGTTGCACAACACGACGAACAACAATCAAATCCTACTTATAGTACAGATTTCCATCCAAATCTACCTTAAAGATTTTGGGGTTTTTGTTCATGCTGTGTGCATTACTTGAAGTTGAGCTCATGATTGCTGCAATTGAATGTGATTATGGTGTTAGGGTTTTGAAAAATCAATGCCTGTGGAACGAAAACATCAATGAGAAGAGAACTGGGCTTCAATTTGTGATGATCAAATCAGATGATCGACTAATGGTTTTAGGTTATTAATAAGATGCCATTTGTGTAAAAGAAAGAATAAAAAGAGAGAAAAAAGCCAAATCAGCAGGTGAGGTGGAAAACTCAGTGCCACATCATCAAAAAATTAACACCGTTTGAATTTCGTTAACCGAGTGCCACAAGAAAGTATGTTGAAAGTTGGGGGTGTCAGTAAACATTTCTTCAGTATGGAGTATTGCCGACCAATAGGTGAATGTTGGGAGTATTAAATTCCAATAACCCTTTAAAAAATTGCAAGAACTTTTAATAAAAATGAATTCATACAATAAAATAAAATGTGGTTGGATGTAAAAGTGTAAATTTTTGTTAGATTTGTATATAAAAGATAAAAATTATATAATACTTAAGTCATTCAAAAGATAAATTTGTTGGTATCGGAATTTTATATATATATATATATATATATATATATATATATATATTTTGAACGGCAATGTTTACCCTCACCTAAGTTGCACCTTTACACCTTAATTACACTCTTGCATAGGATTGAACCCATGACCTTCTATTCTAAGAGGCAAGCTTCTACCAAGTGGGCTAGTCCCACATTGGTCGGAAATTATATATGCACGTACACTATCATCCAACACTAATTATACTCGGTTTTATCCAACTTTAAGTTGCTATAAAAATCATTTTAGCATGTAATTATCATATCATGACATCATTGATGATCCATACAAAATATGATGAATAGAGTGGTTTATCCACAAACATTAGATTATCCTATTTGATAAAGAATTTACATGTTCATACCTGAATAATTAGTTGCTTAGTATAGAGTACCTTGAGAATATGAGTAAGATTGATTATTGCTAAGAAATAACATGTTTTATCTCAGTTTAAATAAAAGTGAAAAATGATACATATTTTAAATCTTATAATGTTGCAGCCCAACCAACTATGTTACATGAAAAGACTACAAGGTTATCAAGAAGAAGACACAAACATGTAAGATGAACATAACAGAGATTTAAATGCTGAGATGAATATGTAGACACATAAGTTTAGACATTATAAGAAAATAAGGTTTTTAGAGATATGTTATGGTTGACCAGTAAAACATACAAGTTAAGAGATTATAGAAAGAGATAATTTAAGAATATAAAAAGAAGGTAAGTGACGAAACTAGGTAGAGCAGAGATATGTTATGGTTGACCAATAAAACATACAAGTTAAGAGACAATAGATTGAGATCATTTAAGAATATAAAAAGAAGGTAAGTGATGAAACTAGGTAGAGTAGGAGAAACGTTTACTGTGGAGGACAGAATGAGTAGAGACACACCTAAACTAATCTGAATTAAACAGATTAAAATCATTTTTATAAAATAAGTTATAAATATTATGTATAGAATCAACTGCTTATTTGAATATTATTATCAATTAAATTGTTTTCAATATCAATTATATAAATTACTATTTAATCTTAACAGCTCGTGTAAAAGAAAGGTTCTCTATTTTTCTAATATATAATTAAAACTAGGTAAGCAAAAAAAAAAAAGTAGGTAAACTCTATCAAGATTTACATCAAAAAGACCAGGTAACAAGAGTTCATCATCATCTGATTATCCACAATGTACCATTGTACCTACCAACAATTAACCCATTTTCCAATCTTCCAATAAACAAATAACAAACCAAACTCCCATGTAAAAACCTATTTCCAAAAAAAAAAGTTATATAAAATAAAAAAAAATTAAAAAAAAAAAAAAAAAAAAAAAACACTTTTTTACCACCTTCCTGAATCAGAATGTACAAACTCTCCCCTTCAACCAAAGTCAACAAGGCAGAGGAATCAGAATCTAAGCTCAAGAAGAGCTCCCAGAATCAGAATCATCTGAGATGTCTCCCAGATCCTCCAGCATGTTCATAACTTCTGCTGTATCATCCAAATAATACTCGGCCCTGCTCGGTTTCTGTCCAACCGTACACGCGAAAACCGACTTGTTGTTAACTATCACGCCCGCCTTTATTGCATCGCCGATCATCACAAACATGTCTTCATCACTTCTGTCGTCTCCAACACACAGCACGAAATCCGCCTGTCTTTCGTTTCTAAACATTGATTCGAATATCTTCTCCGCGACTAGACCTTTGGTCACGCCCTACAAATTCCCACCAACCCTTTAGTAAAATCATACATTTTAACAATGGGTATGCATATATATGTAGGAGTTAATTAACCAGATGGTCTATAATAGTCAAAGTCAAAGGATGAAAAGTCAAATAGGTAATTAGGTTATTCACCCTATGTTGACTTAGAAAGTTGGCTTTAATATTCAAACTCGTTACAAAATTGAAAGCATAAAAATATTATTTTCTCTACAAGGTATAGGGACCATTGTGTATATACAATACATACCTGTGGTTTGACTTCTACGATGTATTGACCACTTTTGACAACAACTGGTTCATTTGCAAGCACGCTTTCAAGATGATCTAACAATTCCTTGGCTTGAGCCGAACCAAAACTTGGATCGGCATCTTGAAAGTGCCAAACAAGTGCGCTTTCTTTCCTTTCAATGGAGGAACCGTCGGTTGCTTCTGTGTACAGAAGCATTACTGGCTCGGCCATTTGCATCCATCCAAAACTTGCATTTTGGCCAGATGTTTCCCATTCTTTATCAGCTAGCCACCTGGTATCACACAGTTCTTTTCAGTATTTGTCTACATGTTTCACAAAGAAATCGGCCCTTTTGCTTAAAGTAGCAAAAGATAATTTGCAACAATTTTTAATTCCAAAAAATAAAATAAAACCACCAACGATAATTTCTAAAATCTTTTTGTAAAAACAGCGACAATTTTATCATTTTTTTTGTAAAAATAGCAACACTTTACATAAGTTGACCTAATAAAACAGGTAATCCGCTAAAATATTTCTATTTTTACAAAAAAAAAAAACTAAAAGATTGTTTCCATTTTCACTAAAAAAATTTAAATAAAATTATTTGCTATGTTTGCACTAAAAAATGTAAATAAATATAAGATTATTGCTAGTTAAAAAAAAAAAAAGACTGTTGATATTTTTACCAAAAAAATTGCTTCAACTTTACTAAAAAATTAATATCTTGTTACTATATTTAGTATTTACAAGTTACAACAAAAAAAGTCTAAAATATTGTTGCTATTCACAAAAAAAAAGATACTAGAAAAATAAAATTAAAGATAGCTACTTTTTTTTTTTTTTTTACAAAATAATACTAAAAGTTTGTTGCTATTTTTTACCGACAAAACTAAAGGATTGTTGTTTTTTTATATGAAAACAAAGAAAAATAAAGTTTCTTTTTAAAACCTAAAAGATTATTGCTATTCTATAGATTACCCATACTTTATTACTAAAATTAGAAATTGAATAAAAAGCCAGAAAGAAATTATACCTCATGAAGTAACCATGTTCAGCTGCAATGCCTAGTTTGTCACAAGGGGAAAACCATTTACCAAGATCTTCTTTACCTCTTCCACTGACAACAAACACCATGTTCTTAGGGTCATTACACAATCTCTTGATAATCGATATGACCTCTTTACTGGGACGTCTATCGATCGATGATTGGGGCATGAGGGTGCCATCATAGTCCAACAAGATGGCCCGATTGTGAGCCCGACCATAAGCATCCTTAATAGCATCCGTTGACAGCTTTCTAAACATCGGGTCAAGGGCCACAACCCTGAATCCGAAGCCCAACCCGATACCCCAACACCGTCTTCTAAAATGGTCAGCACACGTTCTTTCCAAATCTTGAAAAAAGCTTCGTGACCAGTACCCAACGTCATGGTTGCTAACATAGTTATAATGCTTCTCATGGCGCATTTCTTTTTCAGAATCTGGAACTGATATTGCTTCATACATGGCTTCTGCTGTCGCATCCACATTCCACGGGTTGACCCGTATTGCGCCACTTAAAGATGGTGAACAACCCACAAATTCAGAGACCACTAACATGCTTTTTTGACGTGAATTTGATGAATTTGATCCTTTAATACCTTGTCTGCATACAACATATTCATATGGAGTTAGATTCATACCGTCTCTAACAGCGGTAACAATTGCAGCTTCAGAAATGGTGTAATATGCAGCCTTTTCAGCTAATGTAAGTTGTTTATCAATAAGAATTATAGGTTTGTAATCCAAATTTCCCAATTCTTCATTAATTCTTGATATGCTAGTTCTAATTTCTGCCTCGATTTCCTCCACATCGCGCCCTTTACCGCGTGCAGGATTCAAAATTTGAACCAAAACCGCGCGTCCAATCCAACTACGATGCGTTTTGAGCATCTGTTCCATTGCTAAAACCTTAAGATTCACACCTTTGAATGTATCCAAATCATCAACACCGAGTAGGACCGTTTTCGTTTGGAATTCAACTTGAAGCTCATGAACCCGCAATTGTTTGATTGATTGGTTCAACACAGACTCCATTTGACCCATATGGATCCCGCTTGGCATAATCTTGATCCCGATTGTTCTACCGTAGTATTCCAATCCAATGTACCCCCTTTTTGATTGGTACTCCAACCCAAGCATTCTACTACAACAAGAAAGAAAATGTCGCGCATAATCAAACGTGTGAAACCCAAGCAGATCAACATTCAAAAGTGCCTTTAAGATCTCTTCACGAACTGGTAAAGTTCTATAGATTTCAGAAGACGGGAAAGGGCTATGCAAAAAGAATCCCATTCTCAACCGGATAAAATGTCGCCTCAAGAATGTTGGAAGCACCATCAGATGATAATCATGAATCCAAACATAATCATCATCCGGGTTGATCACCTCAATCACCTTCTGTGAAAATATCTTGTTTGCAGCCACATATGCTTCCCATAAAGAGCGATCAAACCGACCACCATGGCTAGCTGAAAATGGCAGCCTGTAATGAAACAATGGCCACAAATGCTGCTTGCAGAACCCATGATAATACTTATCCAAAATAGACGCAGGCAGAAACGCGGGAACGCATTTGAATCTTTCAAGCAAGATCTGTGATATGTCTTCTTGTTCACTCGGGCTAACATCCGCCTTAAGCGAGCCAACATAAATGACATCCATTTCTTCAGGTAACCCGTCTTTGATATGCTTATACAATGAATTCTCATCCCAACTGAAGCTCCATGATGCATCTCCAGTTTTATCATCAACCACACGCGTCGCTTTTATTGGTAACTGATTCGCAACAACGATTAATCTATCAGCTAAGACCGTTGATTGTGCATCTGATGAAACACTGCGAGCTTGATCATCATCAAGCTCAGTTAGAACCCCAGGAACAGTCATGGTCCTGGGGAGCATCTTCCTCCTAGGTTCTTCAATGGCGGGAAAATTACCATTTGCTAGATCTAACAAGTTAGCATACGATTTGGAAATCATTTCAATCACCCTCAAAGTTCGATCTGAATGGAGTCTGACTAATCTATGATCTGAAATTAGGTAAACAAGGACGACCCATCAACAATTACATAGATATTCACATAAAATTCCACCAAGAACCACACAGATCGAAAAAAAAGATCTACAAGAACCCTAACAATCTCCAAAATCTCAAAAACGAAAACCCAAGTCAAAATCAGCATAGATTAGTCAACAACACATCGATTTGATAGCAAAGAAAACTTCAATTAAACAAATCGCAATTCTTTAGACATCTAAAAACCCCTAATTCAACCAAAAAACACGTAAACAAGAAAATTACCAAATGTTAATCGAATATTGAAGAAGACTAACCTGTTACAGACGATAACGATCGTAAGATTACAGAGATCAACACCCAGATTGAAATTAAAATTGTAGGTGAGAACAAAATCTAGGGTTTGATCCTATATCTGTGATGGATCTTGAAGGGATGTTGTTGTATAAAGCTGTTGAATAGAAATGGGTTTATAGTTTTATATATTTATTACGAGATAATAAAAATGAAAGGGGATAAGGTCGGCCAGCAAAGAAAGTTGAGATGCCAACTGGAATTTTTGCATCACGCGCTTGTTATGACATAATGACGTGGCAGTCCTCTTGTTCTTCACGTGTTTACAATAATAATAACATTATTTTTTTATTATAATAAATAATAATTATAATAATAATATTATTATTATAATTATTATAATCTATGTTCACGTATAAGTGAAAACGAGTGAGTAACTACTATGGTTAAGTTAACATATCTTACCGACTTGTATAATAAGGGATTGTGCATGTGTTTGCCCCAAAACAATTGGTGACATCATATATTTTATTTTTAATAAAATATATTAAATTGGAATTTAAGAAACAAGAAAATGTCTAAATCATCAAAAAGAAAAGGATAATGAGATATGAATTCTTGGAAAAGGATGTTTATCCCCTGTCAATATTCATCACATATTATTGGGATGTATTCTTGATTTTAAATGAATTATTGTCTACACTATCGTATAAAGAATATAGTTATTTGAATAAATATCTGTTAAAAGTTTTATAACTCTTATATCATATGGTACAATTTTTTAAATATAACATGAATTTTTGTTTCTCTTTTTATTTTGTCCACTCAAAACAAATAAATCATTTCTTGATAATTTTGGTTCATTTGATCTTTTATGTTATAAGTTAAAATAACTTTTAATAAACTAAGAAATTAAAAAAAAAATGTTTTGTCATAGTTATGACTCAAAACCGAATCATGCAAGCCTTTAAAATCATCCAGCTTAAATGTTGTGTTTCCAGCTTGTCGAACATTAAAATAGTGTTTGGTATGCATGAATGAAAGATTAAATGAAATGAGTCATTACGTTGGAATAAAAAGAAATGTGTTTGGTTACCACACAAGAATAGAATATGCAATTCCATAAGGAATATGATTCCTTCACTTTTAATTATTTTCATTCTTTGGAGTATGGGTTTTTTTTTTCATTCCTACTCTTGAAAGAATGACCTGACCCATGTACAAAAACATGACCAGAACCATGACCCGACCATTGTCTTGACCTATGACCCGAACCATGACCTGAACTATGAGGCGAACCATGATTCGAACTATGGCCCGACCCATAACCAAATAATGACCCAAGCCATGACCCTATCCATAATTCAAACAATGACCTGACCCATGACTCAAACAATGGCCCAGCCCATGACCCAAACCATGACTCAAACCATGACCCGATCCACAAACCAAACCATGACCCATACTATGAACTGCCCCATGATTGAACCATGAGCTAAACAATAGCCACCAGTGAATCGACCGATGGTCCGACCCATGACACATGACCCAACCCACAACCCGACCCATTATTTTAACAATGATTGGAACCACGACTCGACCCATAAATTGTATTACATTCATTCATCTTCTCATGTAAACCAAACAACATGAAGTAATGAATCATTTTATTACCAGAGGTAACCAAACATGATAATGGAATGATAATGATTTATTTCTTTCCCTTGTCCATTTCATTCCCCCGTCCATTGCAATTACTCGTCCATTTTCATTCAAAGCATACCCTAAATTCCAACGTTAAACCCCAAGCCATAAACCATAATTATAAAACCTAAACTTTTAAATCAAACTTTAAAACCTAAAAGTTAAAACCAAACGCTAAAACCTAAACTTTATAAGTAAGCGTTAATGATAAACTTAAAAGTTAATATTTTAGAGTTCGATGATATGATTCCCACATAGTCAGAATGAGTTTAATCGGAGTTTATTTGAGCCGATTTTGAAGGTTTTATAAATATTTTTTAGTATTTTTAGGCAAAGTAAAATTTTTGTTTGATCTTACCCTACCCTATAAAACGCAAATGTAATTATAGCCTGTAAACATTAAAATTAATTAAATATTAACGATAACTAATAACTGTGTATGATTTTCAATTAATAATACATACGCAAGATGGCCTTGATGGTTAAAGTTTATGTTTGTGAAATGAAGGGTCGGTTGTTCATTTCCCATTCAATCATTCATAGCATATTTGATAGTAGTATTGGCAAAATAATATGAGGAAAACAATTGTATTATTATTAGAATGAAATTATATTTCTCTACAAATAGTTATTTGATGCTTTATGGTTTTTATTTCTCTGTTATGACTTTTCAAAGATCATGCTTATAAAAATCCAAAGTTGTGGTTGTAATGTACTTGTTTTTATAAACATTTCAATCTGATTTTTTTTTTCAAAATTGAATTATCGATGTAGATTTTATTCAAAAATGTGAGGTGACTTATGGACAAATTGTTATTGTAAATTTATTTTAATACGTATTGTGTCTAATGAATACTAATGTAAAAGTTGTCAAAACCAAGTTTTATGAATTTTACACTTATTCTTATGCATTTAACTGCATTGACATAATTGTTGCAAGTTGCAACTCATGGTAGTGTCCATGCTCTACTCATAAATAGCATAAGTATATTGGATAAGATTGGTTGTAAAACTACAGCCTATTTAAATAATAGGTCACGTGGTAAAGAGAATTACTATACAATCCAAAATGACTTTTAAATAACTACCTATAAAAAATAAAAAAAAATATGTTATGGTATAAGCTATAAAATTAGGTGAAACTTGTCTTCTTAAGGGTTGGAAATTAGAATTATTTAAACTTAATATATATAAAAAAATTATATAAAATATACTAAAAAATTTAGAAATTTTGGACCACTGAAAAAAATGGGCCTAGAGTGGTGGCTCGGTTTGCCCGTAATGTTAATGAGTTAATGTTTCCTCAACATGTGTGCACATTAGTGAATAGTGAGTAGGTAGGTCGAACCAGAAACCGGTGATAAAATTGGTTCCTTTCCTTTAGATGCAAAGGATAAAACATTAGAAATCAAATATAATATATTTTTAAGTATGATTATGTTTGTTTAAACATTCATTATGTTTGTTTAAACATCTGATTTTTTTTAATTCGGTTCAACGAGTGAACCATGCATCTTGTTCAATGTCCGGTCTAGTTACAAAATATTGGTTAAAACCATCCATCCGGTCCTGCCCATATAACAGCTCCTAGTTCTTACTTCTTCTTTGTAAACGGCGCAAGTAAAGGTCCAATTAGATGTGCTTTGAAGATTAATCCGGACATTATAGTCAAAACAAATGACAAAAGTCCCGAAAAAGTTCATGTTTAATATAATTTCAAATTAACTTTGAATCGTTATTATGTCTTTGATTATGATGATAATGTAAGGAAGAACAATTTAATTTGTTGAAAGAAAACATTGATCTTTATTCGTTAAAACATCTACGTGAGGAGGAGTTAACATGCTACATTGCAAATTCGTATGTGCAAACGTGGCCTATTAGTGATCGGTAAACCCCTAAGTTCCCATAGTACATGACTAACTAGAGGAAATAAGGAATATGTGGCTGTAATCAATTGATTCGGTGATCTACAAGAAAAACCGGCCTTAATGGGGATTAAATTTCAGACATATAAGATGTCTTTCATCAACTCTAATTACTACAACACTTCTTTTAGGTTTGCCTTTTGTCTCCAACGTAAACATGGGCGGATGTATGTGTATATTGTATATATATGTATGTATGTTGTCTCGGGACAACAATGATTTTCTAGTTTATATGAACTTTCATGAAAGGTATTCTCAAGTAGAAACATCGGTTTTTGGACTAGTGACAGCATCGGTTGCAACGACCAGTGTTGAAAGAATTTTTTATTCAATATGACATTTGAAAACAGAACTATGTAATAGGATAAGAGATAAATACCTGAATAATTTTTTACATTTGTTATATTAAAAAAGAATTATTCAACAAGTTTCCATAGAAGTTTTAATGCAACATTTTCAAAAGTTGAAACTTATAGAAACAACTGCAAGTAGTTTTTTTTATTTGTACAACTGCAAGTAGTTTTTTTTATTTGTAAAAACTATTGAATTTATATCATGTGTTTTTTTTAATTTCCATTCAAAATTTTTATTGTAAGTTTTTTAGTATGTGATGAGCATTACCCAACCATAATGGTAAAACCGACCCGAAAATTTTATGCTCAGTACTATGACACTAGAACATAAAAATACAATAACATCGTTTGAAAAAAATCCTCGATCCGCCGTTGCACGTAGAATATGTAAAACTAACTATACATAAATTTACTTATATTATTGATTGGTTTTTACAAAAATTGTGCGAATTTAGCTCATTGCAAAACTAGATCATACAAAATTTAGGAGTAAAAAAATTGTTGATAAAAAAAAAGTGTTTGTAAAAAATAACCAGCTATAATCCTTTCTTTCTTTAACCAATTGTGTAACGTGTAGGGTTTTAGTATTAAGTAGGTTCTCAATACTTCATAGGAAAATAATCTAGATAATCTGTTTAATCATGTTATCAATTTATGTTTAAAATATTTTGATGACTTCTGTGAAATTTTAGTTCCATAAGTAAAAATAAAAAACCAAAAGTTCTATTTGAAACAATTTAAAAAATTAGAAGGCAAAAATTAAAAAAAAAAACAAAGTTTTTATACAATGATGTATTTATAATAATGACTAAAAGACAGTTTTTTATAAAATGAAATATAAAATGATATTAAAAGACAGTTTTTTTTTTATAAAAACAAAAGTTTTATAAAATAATATTATTCGAATGCTTACATTAGTTACTTATAAAAAATTTCCAGAATATTTTATTTCAAAATATTATATTAGATTTTGAAATATCTACCTACTCTAATAAAACTAATAAAAGAGTATTTTTAACTAATAAAAGAGTATTTTTAAGGGATACGTGTCGTGTTGTGGTTAAATCTGAACAAGTGTTTCTCGCCTCTATCTCTTAATAAATACTATTAATTTTGATAATTAACTTATATAATTAACTATTAAAAATATAATTTTTCTTCTTCAAATAATTTACTAATATATTAAAATTTAATAAACAATAAGAATAATTCAATTATATATTATCCTAAATATAATTTTATAATTGTTAAATATTTATTATTATTTAATGCTAATGAATTATATTTTCTATCATTGAACCCGTGTAATACACGAGGTTTTAGGCTAGTTTACTTATATAGTTATATATAATATTTTCCTTATAAACCTAGTGATTTTATAAAGAAAAGTAGAAAACCGGGATAACGTAGACAAATATGATCTAATTAAATGATACATATGTACGACGGGTTTGACTTTCTTGCCTCCTTTGACTCGAGTATGCTTACAGAAATAGTAATCTTTGACTATTTTGCACGCTATTTAAAGTTCAAATGATCTTATCAAAAAATTTGGCTTTTTAGATTGGCCTGTTTTATTTGGACACCCCACTTTTATATTTTTACACCCCTGCGGGCCAATACGGGCCGTAATGGCCATTACGGCCTGGTATTGAGTACAAACAAACATTCCAGAGAATTCCTAGGAATCAGCGCAACATTCTGCGTGACGGGCCGTACTGGCCATTACGGCCCGTCTTGGCCCAACCTTATTTTTCAAGTCATTTTGGGTGTCAACCAGTTTTGATAAAATTTGATACGGCCCGTACTGGCCAGTACGGGCCGTCTTGAGTTAATTTCTTTTATTTAATCATAATTTACTTATTTAAATATTTTTTAACGATATACGATTAATACGTGAATTATTTGAACGATGTGTGTTATTTATTTTATTTAAACTTAATTTACGTATTTAAATTTAATTTTTAACGATATACGTTTATTATGTAAGTTATTTGAACGATACACGGCTAATACGTTAATTAAACGTCATAATGTCGTTTTAACTAAATATTTCATTTTGTAATCAGCTTGTTTACGTTAGTTAAAATAATTTAAACAATATAAAGTTTTTTGCGCAAATATTAAACAACACAAACAGAAACAATACAAACAACACAAACAGAAACAATACAAATGTAGAAAGAAACATACGTATATACACTGTACGGTTTTATATACAAGGAATCAAAATACATAAATACAAAATGAACTACGATCCGGATGGTCCAGCGTCATCGTCTGCGTAGACGCGTGGCTCCGGGAACGGTGGCAGCTGTGTCCCGTCCCGTCGCGCATGCTCTGACGCGACTGTCCACTGGACCAAATCCTCGTATCGATCGAGCCGTCGCTCGATGCGTGCCATCCGCTGGGCCGTCTCGTCGCCCCGGGCGGCTATCTGGTGTAGCAACGCCTCGAGTGGCTCGGTCAGGCGCACCGCACGATAAACGTGCGGTGGATGCTGCGGAGGCTCCTCATCTCGCGGCGGTGACAAAACCGGCTCCTCCCGAATCGGCTCGGGCTCCGGTATCGGGCCACCGTCCTGCTGCTGCTGGTCTGGCAATACAATAACCTGGGCCGGCTGAAACGGGCGGCCGTCCAGCCCAATGAACCGCAATCCCAGACCCGGGATGTCGGCGGCAACCTTCATGCTGATGACCGTACGACGATCGAGCTTACGAGGCTCGATCGCCGCCAGATCCTCAAGCATGTCGATCATGCCTCTGATGCGGGCGATGTGGGTGACAAAGGCGCCACCCCACAATGTACCGCGCTCCTGTCGGTGGTAGAAGGAGGCGTAGTACAACGCAAAACACCGTGCCAGGTTGCACGGCCTGCCAGCAATGAGTGAGTGCAGATAAAACAGATCTGTCGACGTCACCCACTCCTGGCTCTGACCGCGACCTGAGATGGTCGTCACGATGCAGCGGTGGATGTAACGGATCAGTGGATCTCTGATCGTCGAGGCCCGTACTCGGGGGCCGGTGAAGGGCGTATCGGATACCTGGGACCACCAGGCCCTCATAACCCCCTCCTCCCCCTGCGTCAAACCCTGTGTGAAGTCGTCACGAACGGTCTCCGGCTCGTAATATAAGCCTAAGTGCACGGCGAACCGCTCGATCGACATCTCGACGTGCTGGCCGCATAAAGAGAACTCGACATCCGGGGGAAGCTCCTCGTCATCCTCCTCCCGAACTGCGGCCTGGTGAGCTCGGTATCTGAATGTGGATAGAAACTCCACTGTGATCAAGCGGTAGGTGGGCATGTCCGCGATATCGAACAAGCGAGTCCACGGCGTATCCTCGCCGAGGATGGCTCTCGCACGAGCCGCCTCCCCGACATCCGCCAGAAGACCCCAGTCTATACAACGAGGCGTCGGCACGGTCATCCGTAGTATATGATGAATTGATTCAACATAATGATGGTATATGATGCTTACTTTTTTTATCGTATTTGATAAGTCTTTCGTACAGACGATTGTAGTTGTAGTCGTATAACTCTGTTGTCGGAGAGTTACACAAATTCGCCCATCGACCTTTGAATTTCTTCCAGTCTGCGTCCGAAAAGCTTGCCTTGCAGTGTTTGGCAATATTTTCGTCTATGTGCCACCTACAGAGATATTTTGCGGATTCTGGAAACACTTTACGGCACGCATTCATAACAGCAAGGTCTCGATCTGTTATGATCACACGTGGCTCCATACACTTATTCAACATACTCTTAGCCATCTCTAAAACCCAGACGTAGTTCTCCTCACGCTCTTTGCTTACGAACGCGTGAGCAATACTAAACGTCTGGTGTGTGGATGTCACGCCAACAATTTGAATAAATGGAAGCCTATACTGGTTGGTTTTGTACGTCGCGTCCATCATCAGTACGTGCGGAAATGCACGCCACCAGCAATACGATTTTGGATGACAGAAGAAAATGTCTTCCACGACGTTTGTTTCAGGATCCTCCCGGGTATAGTAAACGTACTGCTGACTGTGAAGCACGTTTTCCAGGACCTGCATCGGAGTATCACCGAATTTCTTCTTGTTTTTTAGCTTCTGCTGTAAATTGTATACATCCCTAGAGACGGATACATTTGCAGGGTTATGTTTCTTTATGCTCGAAAGTATGTTACGAGGATCCATGTGTCGCTCGGTCAGATTCTCCACCATATCTTCTTCCTCCTGAGTGAATCTTCTAACATATGGATGACCCTCTAGATTCTGAGCAGGCTCGTGATTGTGATTGTCGTTAATCACCAGCAATTTCCAGGATTCACGAACTTCGTTGTATAACCCTATCAGTTGAAACGGACAACCGATTTTCTTGCTGCCTGACCGTCTAAGGATTGCGATGCTATTGTGCTCGCCACCACGGTCACACATGAGCCAGACTTTGATTACACTGCCTGTTGTCTTTGATTTCTTCGTTCTTCTTTTGACTACAATGTAACCATTGTCTACTGCTCTACTTTTCACCCACCCTACTAGCGCTTCCTCAGACATAAACTCCTGACATATAAAAACAATAATAAATAACTTAAATGGATAGCGATAATATACAATTATTAACATTTAGTTTCATTTAATTTACCTCTTTTGTTTCCCAGTCAACGTTTGAAGCCACCGGCTTTTTTTCACCAGCAACCTCCTCCGTGTAACTTTGTTTACTGTCGTCATACACGAACCCATACGATGCTTGACTATCAAACCCGACATCAGCGTTAGGTTCAGCATTCAGATCTATCGTGCCGTATGAATACTCAACAGGAGGCTCTTCGTTCAAATCAGGCACGGAATAGTTGAAAAAACTCCCGTCCCAAAACGACATCGTTACAGATATGAATTATCTTGAAATATATTTGAATTCGAAAGTTATGCGTTCGTTTGAAACGATTCATGCTTATATACAAATTTGAAAATCTTCAAGACGGCCCGTAATGGCCTTTACGGCCCGTACTGGGTCAAATCAATGTCCTTCTGTCAGAATTGAAAAAGCAAGACGGGCCGTAATGGCCAGTACGGCCCGTCTTGATGTCAAATCAGTGTACTAGGTTTCAGGGAATGTCTGTACGATGAATGAGACGGGCCGTCCTGGCCATTACGGCCCGTCTTGCTTCCAATCATTGGAACATGTTGTCAGGAGTGAATGTTTGACCGAAGCCTGAGACGGGCCGTAAAGGCCATTACGGGCCGTCTCAGGGGTGTATTTTTAAAAAAAGTGGGTGTGAGAATAACAACACCCTTTAGATTTAAGTATCATTCCGTTGCTATATTTTATTAAAAGTGGTTCTGTTTGATATGAAAAAGATATAATAGATGAGAGAATGAAATTATCATTGTTACGTTTGATTTCTATGTCGAAATGAAATAAATCATTACTTCATGATATATATGATAAGACGAATGAATAAAATATTATTTTGGGGTATGTCAGTTCAAGGTTCATAACAAGGGTCAAGTCATGGTTCAGATCAAGAGTCGGGTCATGATTTTTAATTATGGGTCAGGTCATGATTCAGAAAATAGTTCAAATCACGTGTTATGGTTTAGGTTATGAGTCGAGTTATGGGTCAGGTGATAGTTCGGGGTCATGATTGGGGTTATGGATCTAAGCATGGATCATGTCATAAGTTGGCTTGTGGTTCAGGTCATAAGGGTGATAGTTTTGGGTCATGGTTGAGTCGTGGTTTGGATCATGAGTTAGGTTGGAAAATGAGTTGGATCATATCATTCATTAAAGGAATGATAAAAAAGAAGCCCTTATGCAAGAAATGAAAATCAACAAATGAGAAGGAATTGAATTTGTTATCTAATAGTTCATTCAATTCTTAGGTGACTTTTTTTTTTTTTTTGCATTCCAAACGTAATGTGTAGTTCTTTTCCGTCCTTTATTCATAAATATCAAACGCTACTCAATCAATTAAAAATGAAAAGTTACTATTCTAATTGTCCATACAGTTATAAAAAAAACTACATTTCAATCCTTTCGTTAATTATACCTAACATTTTGGTTGCAAATACAGTTTTTCCTGAAAAGTTGTATCCAATACTGTCACTATGGTTTACATAAAATCTATTATCATCATGAGCGGCTTCTTATTTGGTGGCAGGGTTGCGGTTTTCTTGTTGCAAATTGTGATCCGCTGATTCGATGGATTGCTAATTTGTGTCGGCGAACTTTGCGGTTTGGAGCGCTTTATGATCTTTGATTGATTTGTAGGTGAGTGTTGGTGAATAACAAAAGACTATTTTACCCTTAAAGAGTTAAAGGTGATAGGGAAAATTCCAGCTTACTTACAGACAAGACAATCAAACTAACCGTTCCTTGATGAGGGATTGAAATGAAGTTTTAATGCAACTAAGTAGATGAAAACGATAGTAACTTTTCATTTTAGACTGAATTAGAGTTTTAGATAAACCATATAGACGAAGACTTTAATTGATTCTTATATTGAATCATAAGTAACGTAAGATTTTGATCTGCTAGCTTTTGGAGACTTGCTAAAGAATATTTCAACAAAATTAGTTTAAAGATATAGTTTTGGTACCAAATGACGTGGTGGAATCTAGGGTGTTTAACGGTTCGATGTACGGTTTTAAATGGTTTATTCGGTTTGTTTTGAATGGTTTTGAATTTTTTTAGCCCAACCAATAACGAACCATATTCAGAGTCAGGTTATCCAAACCAAAAAACCGAACAACCTAATTTCAATTGTATTCATCAAAATAACCTTATGTTTTCAAATATTTGAATCTTGTTCCCAAACAATATCCAACTATCCATGACGTATTGCAAACTGCAAGTTGTGGTATAACCCAAATCAACAATAAAGTAGAAAATATTGAATAATTGAATTGCAAAAAAAAAATGATATATTAAACTAAAAACTATAAAAAGTAGATAAAGGCCTGCTGAACGATGTTTTCCTTGGTCAAATATCGTCGGTGGAGATATTTGAAAATAAAATAGCACGAATAATTAGAAAATAAATAAAGCATAAATAAATCATGGACCAATACAATAAATGAATGGAATTTGAAAAGTATATTCCAATCTTAAGGTTTTGTTGAAGATAACTCACATACTTAATTTGAATGGTATGCCAAGCAGCCAAGTCCCCCAAAATTGACCAATTCACAGCATCTATATTTATATAAATTATAGTTAGTAACTATAAAAGTCATTATTTAAGTAGTATTTTTATTAAAGATGAAAGGGTTAAAATAAAAATAAAAAAAAGTTAAAGTAAAACAGAGTAATAAAAAGAATTAAAAGAAAACCTGAATTAATTATACAAACCCAAGTAAAATAATAAAATATTATTTAATTAATTTGCTAATTTTACTATTCACATATGCAATGAATGTCTTCAATCTTCTATATTTAATAAATAAAAGTGTAGACACTTACAGTTGACATGATTATACAACATGCTAATAATATTGTTCTCGTTTTTCTTTCATATTAAATGCATTTATATTATTAGTTATACTATATATATGTATGTATGTATTTTTGTTAAAGTTTAGTTTCAACTCATGTAGTTAAATGCATGTGTAAATCTGTATTTTGTAAAAATATTTTTTTCATTAAAAAGGATTTTTTTTAAAATAATGTTTAAAGTCAAACATTTATTAATAGACTTTTACATATAATTAGGGTTGTTCAAAAAAATCCATATCCGAATGTGTAGTATCTGAAATCCAAACATGAAATATCCAAAAATTTCAGATATTAGGAAAATCGGATTCAAATGCAAAGTTTGAATATATTCATAATAATTTAGATATTCGATACCCGAAATAGTTTTTTTTTTTGTATAATTTTTGGATATTTTGGATAAGCATTCGGATATTTCGAATAAATTTTCGGATATGGGAATTTTCAAATATTTATGTTAATTTTCGTATATTTTGGATATTTTTTCTTATATTTCGAATAATATTTGGACATCCAAATTATATTTTCTTAAAAAAATCTAACTTTTTTTGAAATTTCCGATATGAGACGTTCAGGTATTCAAAATTTCGGATATAGATACGGATATAGAATTTAACTATCCGAAATTCGGATATATAATTTCATAATCCGAAATTCGGATATCCGAATCACCGGATATCCAAAAATGAACACGCTTACATATAATGAAATGTGAATATTTATGGAGTAAATTGTCATAATTATTATGGTTTGCTAGTATTTTATTTTTGGTTCATAAATTTTATAAAGTACAAATATAGTCTCAAACTTTAAATATTTATAACACTTATGGTCTTTAAGTCATCAAATTATCGTTACGTGGTTAACTAAATTACCCTCATATAAGGAACGTAAGTGTTACAAATGCTTAAAGTTTGGTATCATATGTGTAATTTTTGAAAACTATAGATCAAGAGTGAAATAATAGCAAATCACCTGCACCATCTCATTAATTTACTCATAGTTTTAAAATAATAGGCATAGGATTAATAAGGGCATCCGTCGGACTAATTTATTTGTTGACATATTTATGTGCCATTGCTGGTTTTTAATGGTTTAAATTGCACCACATTTTTGAATGTATTTGGCTATAAATTTTATTTCAACTTGGAACTTCTCATTTTCTTATATTAACTAACTAGTTCAATACCGCGTGTATTACACGGGTTAAATAAAAGAATAATAAATAGTGAATAATAAAAAGATTGATAGTATATATAGTTTAATAAATAAGTAATAAAATAATAATATTATTTATTTAAACACCAAGTTTATTAAAGCTTGCTTTTTGAATATTTCGTTTTGAAAAACAATTATTAAATATTTTATATTTTATAATGATTTGGCCGGATTGTAAGAAAATGTACTCTTTTAAATTAATATATTTTTAATGCTTTAAAACCATTTTGCTGTTAAAAAAATAATAATAATTAAGAAAAATAGTATCATTTGCACATAAATTATCCTTAATATACCTTTCGGAAAATAATATAATCTATCTTTTATAGTTTACATGCATAAAGGCAGGTTTAAAGACTATTTAGTGGAAGATGTGGATCTAATTTAGATGTATCTTTACTCTTACGAACTCAAATTCTCCTCAAGGCAAAGGGAGCAAAAGCAACCAATTTGCTTCCCCAACATTTGCAACACGCATTAGCGGTATTGAGGTTAAAAAAAAAGGACACAATTTCTTGCATTTATAACTCTCACACCACACAAATTAAAAAATAAATAAATTTCCCTTTGAATTTATATTAGCTACCATACTTTTTTTTCCCCACACACCACACAAATAAATATATTTTATTTTAATTGCTTTATCATTCAATTATTATAATGAATTTTACACATGCGAAATACAGAGCTGTTACATGTTTGTTATTACCCAGTTTTACTATAAATTTTGTTTAATGCTAATCGGGACTATGTTTCAACATAAATTTCGTTCAATTCAAAATCAAGGCGAGTTAAATATGACACTTATCAATTTTTTCCTTCATGTTTCCGATGGTTTCTTGTGGTTTTATATTTTAAAAGTGTGATCGTGCAACTTTGTTTTCTTATTTCTCAATGCATATTCACATAATGACATATTTTTTCATGATTTTAGTATATTTACCCAAACTTTTTTTAAAATCTGTGTTTCAATATTATAAAGCGAGCAGTAGTAACTTTATGTGTTCGTCTTCACGTACAAAAATTTTAAAAATGATTTGATTTAACTGGTTACTGGTGCGAGGAAAACATGCTGCAACACCGGCTATGTGTAACCTACATGTTATTTCTTATTTATAAACTTAAATATGAGTTCTTGAACTTGGATATGATTCTTGGCGTTGGTATGGAATATAGTAATACATAAATGTTATGGAAACTAGGAGGTGAGGATAAGAGGTTCTTATAATAAATACGGGAGGTGCGACTGTATATGCCCTATTATTTTAGGGGCCCTAATTTTTTTAAAAAAATTGTATATTATTTATTTTACAACAAACACATATAATTTACGTTCCAATTTTTTAAATACAATTAACACAGTTACAAATTTTAAAAAAGCTAAAAGAAAAACTTTTTTCTTAAATATTTGACCAAATAACTCATTACAATTTATAATTTAGGTCAAAAAACAAATTAACTCACTTCACATTTAGTTACAAATAAATTACAACACAAGCACACATGCACACATAGGGACCCATTTTTAGCATTCGCACATGACACCTAATCTTTCAAAGACGGCACTGGTGAGGACATGGAAGAATTGAAGCAAATGCAAAGAAGCATACGAAGATAACGAAGTTAATGAAGCTCGATTCTTAATATTAAAACTTAAATTAATATATTTCGTGACTATACACCACCACCACCACCACCGCTAATGTCGTTGCTATTGTTGTCGCCATTGCCACGACTCTTCATGCCACTGTTGCCATTTCTCTCCTCTTGCTCCTCTTGTCACCGTCGTGACCACGACTACCACTACATACCATCACTACAATTGCTACAATTGTTGCTCCTGCTACCTCTACCACCACCATCAATATCAATGCCACATCCACTACTGCGGTTACTGTTGTTGGAGGTGGTAGCCAGGTGACGGTGGCAGTGAAAGGTGGTGGTGGTGGGCGGTGGTGATGGTTGATGGGTGGTGTTGTCAATAGTGGTACCTGATGGTGGTGGTTGCAATGGAATGTGGCGCTAGCAGGTGGAGTGATGGCGGGTGACGGTGGTGGGTGGGTGGTGATGGGTGATAGTCGTGGTTGAAGGGTGATGAAGGTGATAGTTCAATTCATTCAGCATCTAATTTTTGTATACCAAATATTACCCTATTTTTTTACTACTACTATTATTGTTGTTATTACTGCTACTGTTACCGCTGTCCATGTTGCTGCATCTATTACTACTACTATTCTGGTACTAATATTCTTAGTCTTATTATCATCAATTCTAGCAATACTGCTATGATGCATTTCAAAGAAATGTTTTTGTTTTGTTTCTATTTTTGAAAGTTCTTTATTGCAAACATTCTTTTTTATAACCGTTTTGTTATTTAAACGTCATCTTTTGAACAATTGTTTTTTTGACTTTATTTTAATCTGTTTGGTTTTCACATGCATTTTTATACCATTCATCTTTATTCAAACAATTTCTTTGAACCGTTCGATTTATTTAACTTATTTTTTAAATCATTCGTCTTATTTAAATACCACAAGTACCATCACTACCACGATTATACCATTAATATTACTATCAGTACTACCACAACTACTGCTACTCTATCTACTACTGTTGTTGCTACTAGCAGTAGGAGTGGCCGCGGTGTCGGTCGTCATACGTTGAGTCAATCGTTGCGATCGTAGTAGCAATGGTAGTTTTGTTGTAATAAAAGTAGTAGCAATAGTAAAATAATTTGAGTTAATTATGTAATTGGTTCATGTGATTATTAAAATAATCATGGATAGGTTCCTACTTAAAAAAGCGGCTTTGATTTCTAGACGTTTGGAGTTTTTCTTGTTGTTTTCTAGCTTTTTTTTTCCCTAATAACTTAGAATAAATATGCATGTGATGAATTGGTTGATTACAACACTAAAAAAGCAAAGCAAGCACTGAGATGTTTGTTGTTCAGTCGTTTAGAGAACCCTCGGTTAACAAACATGGTTCGAGAGATGCTTAAAACTTCGTTGAACAATGTAAATCGTAATCACTAATTAGACGTTATTGTTTAAAAATATTAAAAAAATTGCTAACAATGTACTAAGATGTTTAGAGAACCCTCGGTTAACAAACATGGTTCGAGAGATGCTTAAAACTTCGTTGAACAATGTAAATTGTAATCACTAATTAGATGTTATTGTTTAAAAATATTAAAAAAATTGCTAAGAAAGATTACATGTTACTTTTTGAAAATTTAAATACATGTGTGGATTTAAACACCGATGTTTAGTCAGCTCCACACATGATTTACCTGAGTCATACATTTGCTACACCACATATTGGTTAAATCATAGTTTGTAACAAATGATTAAATGTACGATTCTCTTTTAAGTTTTCTTGCATCCACATATGAGAAGCAAATTGTTTTAAACTTTGTATCACGTAATAACAACATTTAATTTACAAAATATAATATTTTCAATGGTATTTGATAATGCATAAAATAATAACCTTGCGATTGAATAATTACAAATAAAATATCAATCAATTTGCAATAGTGTATTTTTCCACACTTGATGTTTTTACATATTATTAACTTAGTTGTGCAAAGTAACCTCGTTAGTGAACATGTTAAGGGATTTAAAATCAGTTTCAAATGGTATGTTACATGATTTTTTCTAAAAACGTAAAAGAATGTAAAAGAGTACAAAAGTTTATACATATACGAGAAAATTTTCTTGGGTCCTGGTTATAATTAAATATTCTTACTTGATAAAATTTTACTTGTAAAATGTTTTATGACACAAGCAACTTTACAATTTTTTTATGCAAGTTTTACAAAAATAGAATGGTCGATATGTTTTCATATAGACAGGGAAAATACTCAATATCTAAATGATTTTCTTAACATCTTTAAAATTTTCACTAAAAAATTATTGAGTGTTTAGTATTTTGCTATTAATTTGATTGCTTTTAGAATTGTATTTAATGGTAGGAAACATTTTTTAAAATAAAAACCCAAATTTTCAACAAATAATAAAATTAAAGAAAGAAAAATTTATAAAGCATTTATAATACCACCCGTTAGAGGTGTACAAACCGGTTAACCGGTTTTAAAATAACCGAATGGGTTAACCAGTTAAAGTGTTGTAACCGGTTTTTACCAATAACTAGTTCAGTTAATAACCGGTTTTCAAGTTATAAAACAGAAAATGATATATAACCGAAACCGGTTAACTGAACCGATTAACCGCCAAATAACCGATTTTTCCTAAGTTGGACTGGTGAACCAATTTGGCCTCTTGAAACTTCAAACCGGTCCTAAACCGCTGGTTTTTTCAAAAACTAAAAACCAATTACAATTACTGGTTTTTTATGCATGTCTACCACCCGTATTTTATTTTGTAGCACCGTTTAAAACTCGATTTTAAATATTATGGAAGTTGAATGTTTGATAAGACAAAAAATATGACCCTTTTGATATGTACAACAAACGGTTCAAATATTTCAAGTGAAGCAAAAAACATTTTCCAACTTGATTTAAATTTATGTATGATTTTGCATTAAATAAATACTAGTCTAACATTAAAATACATATGACCCGAGCACATAGAGCTCAAGTGGCAGCTAAAGCACAAGAGTCACTCGTGAATTTATTAAATACTGTTTGAAATAAGATGACAAGGGATAATAACCCATCAAGCATGCTCGGGTGGCATAGTGGATAGAACTTAAAATATTTTCCAATCAAATGATTACCAGAATTTAGATCAAATGATTATCAGAATTTAGATCTTTGGCATGATGGGAAGGGAATAAATTTGGCTTCTAAATTTTGATCATCATGTCTTGTGATTTACCATCACCCAAGATTCTACTATAGCTTCAGAATATTCTCTTTCTTTTAGTGACAGGGTTTTATCGTTTTGAAAAGAAATACTCAGTCTGTAATCAAAAAATGTATGCATTTGTTTTAAGGATCACTTAAATGATGTAAGTCTTGAAGATAAAAAGAATTTGAAACAAGAGTACATGAATTAGAGGTGAAGGAATAACAATCTTTTGACATATCTAGCAAATAATTAACTTACATATATGCCTAACAATCTTGACCCATAGTAAGAAAAGCGGAAAGATTTGGGTAATAATTATTGTATTTTGGATTGAAATTGGTAACGTTATGATACCCAATGGGTTGAGATAGATAATACTTTTACACAATACGGGTCAAGATGGGTAACTTAACCCGTTCTGACCCGTTACTTAATTCAACCCAACCCGTCTATTTTGTCAGACATACTTACATATGATAGCTCACACTTTTCGCAATAAAAAATAATATTTGTTTTAGTTTTTAAAACTGTATTTTATACTTAAAACTATTAAAAATAATAAAAAAAATACATATTTGTTGTTTATTTTTGTATTTTTAAGTTAATATAATCAATTAAAGAACCATGAAATTGGTTATTGGAATTTTGTTCGAAACTGGCCTAACTTAATCAGTTCTAGTGGGTGTGACTCTTTCTCACATCAAACCATTCTGGTTCCAACCTGTTCAACACATGAAACCGATTTAGGTGTAAATGGTAGAATAACCGGTTTCAAACTACTTCCGATTTCATAGGAAAAAAAGTTTTTACACCTCAACATACCAGTTAGAGGTGCTCAAACCGATTAACTGGTTTGGTCTCTTGAAGCCTAAATCCGATCCTAAACAGCCTGTTTTTCTAAAAAGCTAAAACCAATTCTTATAACCAGTTCAAAAACTGTTACCGGTTCGGTTAACTGGTTGTTTTGGCCTATCTCTGGTACTTCACTCAGAATAGTAAATACCATGTTGTAAAAATCCCCGACTAGACTGATTAATCGTTAGTCCCCTAAAACCAACTAGGCCCAACCCCACCGACCGACCGACTAGCGACTTCTAACCACTGGTAAATACTATCTGTTCATGAGGGGGGGAAATGTAAATACTAAATACTGAATATGTCTATTTGTAGACACGGTAAAGTTCAAACTTTAGGTCTCTTTTAAACGGGGCCCACTAGCATCTCCACGCTGCCACGTGGCATACCAATGAAATGTTGAACGGATAAGGCGCAACAAGGACTGCTGTATATGTCATGAATGACGTCATCGTCTAGTTGAGACAGCACGTGGGCTGTGCCAACTCATACTCACAATTTAAATATCGGTGTTTTCCACCTAACGAACGACCAAGAAAAAATATGGAAAAGCCGAAAAAGACACCTTCTAATGGTCCAATTTTTATCGGCAATTTTTATTTTATTTTATAAGATTATTTACATGTATCCTTCCAATAACCTTTATTACATACTAGAGTACATCCCGTGTGTTACACGGGTTAAAATCTAAAATTTATATATTTTGTAAGAAAACTTATTTTAAAATAAAAATTGTTTTGTAAGAATATTTTTTATAAAACTTTTAATTCTTCGAAAACTATAGATTTAAAATATGTCTTATCATAAAAAATATATTTTTATAAAAAAATAATGCTTTGTAACTTTTTAAGTGTGTTCTTCAATAAAAAAAAGATTTTATTTTTAATTTATTAAAATTGATAACTTCATATAAATGTAACCAACTTTTCATTTTATTCCAATCAAGTCACTCAAACTTTTTTTTTACCCAATTAAGTCATTCAAGTTGCTTGTTTGTTTGAATTCTATGTTTTAAACTTGAATTGTAGGTAATACATGTTAATATAAGTTTGAGTGAATATTTTTTTTAAAAATGATTGGATTGAATAATTAATTATTAATTTAACTAATATCTGACAAAGA
The DNA here is from genome assembly GCA_009363875.1 of Mikania micrantha. Classification (NCBI taxonomy): domain Eukaryota; kingdom Viridiplantae; phylum Streptophyta; class Magnoliopsida; order Asterales; family Asteraceae; genus Mikania; species Mikania micrantha. The sequence continues at coordinate 46,310,324 of CM018689.1, read as the reverse complement.
ACAAAAAATTAATTATTAATAGTTACTTATTCAATTCAGTCATTTTTTTTAAAAAAAATTATTCACTCAAACTTATATTAACATGTATCACATACAATTTATGTTAAAAACATAGAATTCAAACAAAAAAATAACTTAAATAACTTAATTGGGACAAAAAAAAGTTTGAGTGACTTGATTGGAACAAAATGAAAAAGTTTGTTACATTTCTATGAAGTTAACCCTTATTAAAACTATGTTTTTAATATGAAAAAGGTATATAATACCATTAGTTATTAAATATTTAGTTAATTAGTAAAATAAACAATATAAATATCATTTAATATGAGAGATAATTGATTAATATAATAAAAAAGTGACATGTGGCAATAATGAGCTAAAAAAGTGACACATGTCAATAATAGTCTAAGAATTTGACATGTGACAAAAAAAATGTTTGTTTATTATAATATTAAGATAAGATTTACTTAACCTTAAAATCAATTACATATTTAAAATTGAGAGGAGAAAATATGTAAATATAATTGACTAGTTAACTAGAAAGAGAAATATTTTTTGAAAATTTACTTGGATATATATGTAATAAATAATATTAAGAACATGAAATATGTAAATGCCTCTATTTTATATATAGGGGATTAACTATAATTTTGAATTCTATATTTAATTAACAAAATTCTATATACGTAGTAAGTTAAGAACAATTGTCTGAAATTAAGTTAAGAACAATTGTGACGTATACACTTTCTATTGTCTGAAATTAATATGTTGATTTGGTAAAAGAAAGAAAATTTAAAATTGATTAGGTTGGTGAGAAGGTGTGAAAAGAATTTAGGGGTTGGCAAGTAACATTTATCAAATTTTTTGAAAATTGTATTTTGGTCATTGTGTTTTATGTTTATGTCATTGTGTATAATATTTATCTTCGTATTTTATGTTCAGTGTATTGTGTAATATAATAATAATTGTGTTTTACGTTCAGGTCATTGTAAAATACACTCATTATTTTGTTTTACGTACATGTCATTGTAGAAATACACTTATTATTTTGTTTTACATTTAGGTCATTGTTTCATATAATCATCATTGTGATTTACGTTTAAATTATGTAATACACTAGTCATTGTGTTTTACGTTCGAGTCATTGTGTAATAAACGTATCATTGTGTTTTATATTCATGTTATTATATTATATGTATTCATCATTGTGTCATACCCTATAACTTATTTCATGTTTTTTTGTTATTTTTTTATATATTAAATAAATTTTTATTTATTTTTTATGTTTTCCATGCTAGAAGTATACAACAATATTATGTTATTTCAACCTTTTATTTTTTAAAACTTCTTGTTTTAATAACACATATATCAGATTGCTATGTCATAAATATTCATCATTGTGTTTTATATTTTTGATTATTTAATTTCATCTTATTATTGTTTTTATGTATCAGATAAATTTGTTGTTGTTTTATCATTATGATTTATAAAATATACAAGTTGAAGAAAAACATAATTTTTTTTATTTTTTATATAACAATACTATACTCGTTTTAAATATAAAAATTACTCTTTTTTTGGTTTATTTTTTTAAAGATTATACCAAAAATAAAAGTTATGATCGTTTAAATAAATGGAGGAACATGATAAAAATCAACAAAAATGTGTATGACTAAAATACCATTTTACCAACTTTTTAATATAACTTTGATTTCAATCATTCAATTATATATATCTAATGGCCCACAATCTTTATCACATTGCTCACCAATTTGAGTTTTTTTTACTGTAACCTTACCATATATATATATATATATATATATATATATATATATATATATATATAAATAGAGAAATGTTCATGAGAAACTTCTTATTTTAGATAAATCAAGAAAACTCATACTAACCAATAAATTTTTATTTTTTTCATAGTTTTTTATTTTAAGGCTAGATATGTTATAAGGAATTTTTTTTAATAAGGATATGTATATCACGAATTTACGCATATGTAACTCAAAAAGTTAAATACATGTAACTTGTACGTACAAGTTACGTATATGTAATAATATAAAATACATAATTTTTTAATTTCTTTTCTTTTGTTTGAATTGATTGAATTTTCTACCATATAATATAAAGATATAAAAAACAAAAAATGATAAAAAAAAAGCTTAATTGGAATCATTGTGGTTAGTTTTCTTTTTTCTCCAAAATGAAGGTTTTTTTTAGGAATCTTCTTCTATATATATGTGTGTGTCTTATTGTATATATATCTTTTCAAGCTATGTGAGTCTTTATAAAACGACATGCTATGATATTGTGGGAGGTCTCATATTAGAGTTAACGATGGTGGATGTTGTCATGAAATAATATTTACAAAGAATATATTGTATATGATTTTCTTGTGATTAAAGTTTCATGAAACGCTTTCAAAGATTGTTTTCCAACAACAAAGTTAGCCCAAAAGCATGTTATTTTGAAAGGGTGAATCACAAGAATGATAATATGAGTAACATGACATGTTTAAAGAGAAGATGAGAATTTATTCGAAATAAAAGTAACAGTCTTGATAGTTATCAAAAGGCTTTTAACCTAGTGGTATCTCTTTGACTTCTCTTATTAAAGAGGTCTTGAGTTGAACTCTTACATAGAGCAAATATTGCTTTAGGTTGAGCCAAAGAGTGTTCATGGTTGTAGCCTTGTAGGTTTCTTCTAAGCAGGTGGGTCATGTCATCATGCTTTTTTATTCGGGCAGAATGGTGATCTGTCTGTCAGGATGATCTATTTGTAAGGGTGATCCCGAATGACTGAGTTTTTGCTGTTAAAAAACATTCTTGATACTTGAAATCCTTTTTTTTCTTCCAAATCACATGATATTCGCATGATGAGCAATAGGTAATTTTAACCCTACCTTAAAGGAACAAGATTTTGCGTTTAAACAATAAAGATGTTTAAAGAAATTTCACAAAAATGTAAATAATATATATTTAGTAATCTTATATAAAAACCATTGATTAAGCATAAAACTCAAACATGTTATTTTAAACCTTTTAACACTTAAATATGTTATTTTTTTTCACACAACACAAGGATTTTTGCAATTAACTCTAATTATTTGTTTATTTGTTTTAACAACAAATTTTAATACCAATCCGTCATTAACTAAGCCTAAACTTTTGATCACAAGAAAACAACATCTTAAACTTTTTTATTTAAACTCAAGCTCTCATTCTTCTAGTTATATTATATTATATATATATATATAATGTATTATCTATGTATTTTTTTGTTATTATTATTCTTTTTTTAAGCAAAAACTAGTCTATAGATGATAAAGTGGTTGATGACTTAATATATTTTCAAAAATAAATAATTTCTCTAAAAAATTAAAAGTATAAAAATTAGCACATATATATAGAAAAAGAATATACCTTTTAATAATATAGCTCGTTGCTATTGTACTTTAGTATATTCAGAAACCCACATCACTATTTATATTATTTCAAACCATATTTACTTATTTAGTTGGAAATGCTTTTTCATCTTTTATCCTATATTATTAATGACCGTGACATTCTAAATTGATTAAATAGATATAGATATTATATCGTGAACATGTTATATCCACCACTACCGAAAAACTGAACCTTTTCTGACAAACAAATTCATAGGAAATTAGTTGGAATAGTTGTATAGCGACAAAATACTGACAAAATTCGCTGAAAATCAACGTACTAGTTCATGAAACCTTGATTTTGTTCTTCGAATTGAAGGATTACCAAAGGTAAAATGAATCATCTTATATGCATAATTTGTTGCATTTTAAACAAAATCACATAAAACATTCTTTATGTTTATATCATATTGCTCATCTAGCGAATATCACGTGACATGATATAACACAAAATTTTAAAGGAATTAATGGTAATAAACATAATATGAAAGAATAAAAAAACTTAGAGGATTGAGACTCTTTAGTTTTAAGCATCATGGGCTTACAATGAAATTTCACATGAACGTTTTTGTAAAAGACTATGAGGTTTAAGAAATGTGTTGGAAAATCATAAAAGGAATTATAATAAAAACATATATTAATTCAATCAATTATAATAAGAAATTAATACTTTCTTCAACAAATTTTAACCAATTTTAAAATAAAATTTATATACCTTTTTGCACAAGTACTTGTGTTGTTGGAATAAGGGAAGTAGCAGTTGGTGGAGGGAGACAAAGTAACCATTTTGTCAAACTTCATCTAACCTTCTTCCACCAAGCGAACAACTAACGAAACCCACCATTTGCCGGCATGATTGACCTTATTTGTTTAATATTAATTAATTATTAGTTTTTTTTTTTTATAAATATAAATGCTACATTTGATTTTTGGCAATATTAGACTGAAATGATACACACCACATCCTTACGACTTGTGACATAATTATTTATCATATGATTGGCGGCAAGGTTTTAAATATCAAATCTATTTACGTCATGCAAATCAGCTGAAAGTTCGATGAACTGTATGTTTATCGTTCAGTAAGAAGCTTGTTCATGTTCGTTTATTTTAAATAAAGAAACAAGAAACAAAATTATTTGTTCATTTAATTAAACGAATGATCATTGACACATATCTTGTTCTTTTTTGTGTTTGAACATTCGTTTATGTTCATTCAGTCACATTCACTTTATATTTGTTCATTTAAGTTTATTTATGTTTGTTTATTTAGGTTTGCTTATTTATTTATTTACTAGGTTAGTATCATGTGTATTACACGGATTAAATACAAAAAAAATATAGTCATTAATGAAAATATTTATAATATAAGTCAATTTTTTAAAATAAAATATGATTAAAAATTTTGAAAAACTTAATACTTTAAGTAATAAAATAATAATATTATTTTTTTCAATATTACTTTTTCAAAGCTTGTTTTCCAAAAATTTTATTTTAGAAAACTGTTTTCAATATTTCTTATTTTATAATAATTTTGCTTTTGAAAAAAAAGTATTTTTTATATTAATATATTTTTAATGTCTTAAAAAATATTTTCAATTTAAAAATGCATAAATATGTATTCAATAATTAATATTATTATTTAATGTATAATCATTAAATAAGAGAGAAGCGAGAAAGTTATTGTGAGGATAGTCTAGACGAATGACATGTGTCCTATTTTATTTTGATTTATTATATGTAATAGATACTATAAATCATATAGAATTTTTTGTTATTTAAATTATTTTAGAGTCTCTAATTTGTAAAACATAAATTCATCTGTGGTGGGATTTTCTTATAGATTTGGGGTCATGAGTTAAAAAAAAACTAGCAGGATTATGTGAGTTTTGGCTTTTATAAAATGTTTAATCGATGTTCATTTGGTTATGTATGTTCAATTGAGGGCTTGTGGTTGTGTATGTTTGTTCATAAATGTTCACTCATGTTTGTTTATTATATTGATCTATGTTTGTGAATCGTTCATTTATACTATTAATCCACAAACATGAATGAATATGAACACAATTTATCAATAAAATAATACGAACAAAAAAACCTTGTTCATTTAAAAGTTCATTTTTAATCATTTGTTCGGTTAAAGTTAAACAAATGAACATAAACATACTTTGTTCGTATTTATTCAGTTTATTTACAAGCCTAGATCTACCTGATATTAGAGATGCACAAAAAAAGGTTAACCTAACCGGTTATTCATATTGGTTATAGGTTTTTGAAAAAACCGGTGGTTTAGGACCGGTTTTAGGTTTCAAGAGACCAAACCGGTTAACCGGTCCATCTTACTAAAAAAATCGGTTATTTTGCGGTTAACCGGTTTCGGTTATTATATCGGTTTCGGTTTTAGAGGTTGAAAAACCAGTTATTAACCGAATCGGTTATTGGTAAAAACCGGTTACGAGACTTTGTCCGGTTAACCGGTTCGGTTATTTCAAAACCAGTTTTCGACCGGTTAACCGGTTTGTGCACCTCTACCGGATATAAACCTGAAATTTTGTATGGGTTAGAAGTAAATACTAGACACACAAACCAATACGAAAAGGGCTTGCATATCCACTATTTAAAACGAACAGTCGAACGCGACCTATATAGCCCAAATGTTTTTATTTATTTATTTTTTGTATTACTGGTCTAACTCACTCTAAAGTTACGAACTTATAAAAAACCACAAATTTCTTAAAGTGTATCTCGATACAAATTATATAACTTCCTTTTTTAACTTTTAATGTAAAATATTCAATCACTATATTTTAATGCAAAATACCGTTAAATACATAATAATAGACGTTGTAACTAGGGATGTTCATTTTCGGATATCTGAAAATTTCAGATAGTGATTTTCAATGTATGAATCCGTATCCGAAATTTTGGATTCGGGTTCGGATATCCAAAGGTAAAATAATTCGGATACCAAATATCCGAAAATTATCCAAAAAGTTAACTATGGACTGACGTATCTCGTGCATTTTTTAATTATCAAATTATTTAAATAGTTTTGAGTTTATGCATGTTCTTACTGTTTTTATAGTTGTTTATTGCGACCAAATTTATAATGATTCAAAATTGAAAAAGTAACTAGCTAAGTAAATATATGATTTTAAAACCATTCCTAAGACTAATCAATGCCAGATCATATTTTTCCAGGATCGTTGAAAACTCCAAAAGTGTGGAGATGATTTTAAGGATTTTTTTTCTAATTAATAACTAATTTAACTCCTCATTTAATTATTCACTAATAACTTGTAATAGTGAATTATTTTGGAAAATCTAAATCGATGATGTTGTTTAAACCAATCCGTATTAGAAATTTATCTAAATCAATTCATTCTAGATAAATCATGAAACAAATATATAAAAATACCATTGTGTTTTTTTAGAGGGGCCCTAAAATTGTTGGAGAGCCTCGGGCCCGTCTAAATTTTTCAAAAAAAGAGCCGGCCTTGCTTGTTTGTAGGTAATAACTAAGAACCAAAAGGATGTCATAACTACGACTGTTTAAAAAAATCCATATCTGATTCCGAAATATCCGAAAGTTCGGATTCGGATAGAAATAATAACAACTCAAGAATATAATGAACAAATTCACATCAACATTAAATATTTACTCAAAAAAACTACAAAAGATTACGAGAATTCACACATACAAAAAATAATCTAAGATAAGCTACATATAGATCTTTTAGAATCAATTCTAACAATCGACTCTAACATATATCAATACAAGTTATTGATTAATGTATTAATGGTACAATACAAACTGTATTACAATTGGTTTAGTAAAGAAAGTAGAATATCTTTTGCTAAAACTGGTTGGCTTCTAATAGATTAAGGTGTACACACCAACTCGATCCGCACTAATAAGAATGCTCTTATACAAAAGTGCTTCAACAGAAATCATTTTATCAATAGAAACAAGCTCATCAGTAGAAACTGGAAAAATCTTTGTATAAACCATGCTATTATACAAAAGTAGATAATCTATATAACAATAAGATAACGTATAACTTTTATTAGATGAGTATTGGAAAAGAATCGAAACATGCCACTAAAGACTACTAAAACAAAGATGAGATGTCATGAGCGTAGCGGATGTGTAGTTGGTCAGATCCAGTATGGATCATATAAGTAGAAACATAAAATAAATTTAATACAAAAATAATTATGTTATGTAATTGTGCCAAATATATATTTGGGTTCCAATTAAAAGATTGTATATACACTGACACGTGTGTGCATGTAACATTAAGTTGATCTTTCCTAACTTGGATAAAACACTCGCCTCTCTTTAAATAATCACCACAAACACTCTTATCTTACAATAGGGTTTTATCATGTAATAACGACATATACTTTTGTTAAAACAACAAAACCCGCTGCTACATCTGATCTGGGCCAGCCAAATGAGGAGATCCACTTGTCGATACATCAGAGCGTTATGGGGAGGATACCATATCCTGTCCACGATGTTGCGAACCTGCTAAGAACAAAACACCGTTAGCCTCACCGCAGGGGAGGGTCCCCTGCGATCAGCCTCCGGCGTGAGAATAAGTATCGGAGCATACGATAATTCTAGAGAGAAGTATTAGAGAGAGAGTAGAAGAGTGGAGTATGGATTCATGTGTGTCCACTACCTGAAAGTGACCCGGTATTTATAGCCTTGAGGAGGTCGAGGCTCTTATCTTGACCCGCTGTATAACTTCTTCTTTCGGAGGACCATCTTCTGATTATCCTTTGGTCAATCGTTTCCTCTGTTACTAACTCTTTGGAAATGACTACTGTCTCTATCTTTCAGTAACAACTTCTATCACCATTCCGAGTTCTGACACATTAACCTTCTCTTTTCATCATTGCTTTTAGACACAATTTCCGATGCTATTCTCTGAAAAAGATACCGGAAGACGTTACATGGACAGGATAAGTTATCCCGTCCATTATGGGCTTCCTTTCTTTGCATGCCCAATATTCGTTCATCCTTGTCCTGGGTTACTTTTATGGTCCGGACGTGTTATCCTGCCCAAACAGGTCCTACCCCCGTCATCAGCCCCCCAGTCAGAGTTATTAACGTGACCTTTTACGTAAATGACACTGACTTGATATTTGAAATGTCGTCTGTGCCCTCAACTGTAACATGTCATGACTGTAATCGTCAATCAGGCATCCATTGGGCAGTGCGTTTTCTTTTTCATCATTTCTTCATCTTCTTCCCAATCTTCTCTGATTTTTCCCGCGATTTCATTCATCGTTGTAGTTTTCTTCGTTTGAAGTTTCAACAATCACAGGTTTTAGTCATGTAGTTAAACGGGTAGTCGGAAGCGATGAATTTCGATCAGGCTTTGGGGCGTTGTAGAAGGCCATATTTCGCCATGGGTTGCATGTCGGTATGCAGTCGGGGCACCGCAACTATTTGAAGAATAAGGCGGTGAATGAGATTACCTAGTTTAGGCCGGATGCGAAGAAATTAATGCAGGAGGCTGCTTTTAACTTTGATTCCCTGAATTTTTCTTACTTGCAGGAGTTAGATTCTTTTCTGGAGAAAACTTGGATGTCATTTAGGCACTTGAGCCTGTAGGAGTCAATTATGGTCTTCCTATTATTGGAGGAAAAGGACTTAGTGGGCAGAATACCACTAGTTATGCTGGGAAGGCTACTGGCGGGTTAGATTTTGGAAGTGTTTCCAAAGGTACCCATCCTGGCTCAAGTTCGCATTTAAATTCCATGCTTCCTCCCAAGGGGAAGACGGGATCAAAAAGTATGGATGTCGGTACCGAAGATGCTATGCTGGGAGCCAAGGGTCTGGATGAGCTTAATTTTGACCTTCCATTGATTGAAGATGCTATTATTGGGTCCAAGAATGACAATAATGGACCTTTTGGTTGTGAGGCCACCGTGGGCGCATTAGGGGATGCCTTTCAAGTTGCTGATGGTGAAACAAATGCAGTAGGAGCGGCTGCAGTTGATGGTTTCTAGTTTGTTTGTTGAAGACAACTTTATGTGTTATGATGGTCATTACTTGATTTCTATAATCAAGAATTTTAAGTATTTTTAGCTTATAGGAAGATTTGCCTTGGAGACTTTATAGGTTTCCGGATATGGGAAGATCATTATGCATGAAATGCTTTTCTTTCTTGTCGTTAAAATAATGTTGAAAAAGAAAATTTTCTTTTATTTTGGTCATTGTTGGGCGGGATTACACCATTGCCCCAATCATTCATACTCCATTTTTGCACCTCTCAAGGCTGGAATGATTCCATTCTTTGTGAAATTATTGGGCAATGTGACCCTTTTATCTATCTACCTAATGTGTATTTATTGGGCAGGACAATGCCAGAACCCGTTTTTGGGGTTAACAAAATCCTTAGTATGATGATACCGATACCCATGGATTGTATATGCTTTTGTTGGTTAGGACAAGGCCGGAACCCGTTTTTGGAGTTAAGAAATTTGTGGGTAGGATGACACCGATACCCATGAAATGTATATGTTTTTGTTAGGCAGGACAAGGCTAGAACCCCTTTTTGTAGTTAAAAAATTCCTGGGTTGGATGAAACTGATACCCATGTAATGTATTTGGTATTGTTGGGCATGACAAGCTCAGAACCCCTTTGTAGATTTGAGTAATTCATGGGCAGGATAATACCGATACTCTGGGAATGTACTTGCTATTGTTGGGCAGGACAAGGTCGGAACCCCTTTGTAGATTTGAGTAATTCCTGGGCAGGATAATACCGATACCCTTGGAATGTACTTGCTATGGTTGGGCAGGACAAGGTCGGGACCCCTTTGTAGATTTGAGTAATTTCTGGCAGGATAAAACCGATACCCTGGGAATGTGTTTTCTATTGTTGGGCAGGACAAGGCCGGAACCCATTGTAGATTTGAGAAATTCCTGGGCAGGATAATACCGATACCCTTGGAATGTACTTTCTATTGTTGGGCAGGTCATGGCCGGAACCCATTTATAGATTGAGAAATTCTTGGGCAGGATAATACCGATACCCTTGGAATGTACTTTCTATTGTTGGGCAGGACAAGGCCGGAACCCATTTGTAGATTTGAGAAATTCCTGGGCAGGATAATACCGATACCCTTGGAATGTACTTTCTATTGTTGGGCAGGTCATGGCCGGAACCCATTTGTAGATTGAGAAATTCTTGGGCAGGATAATACCGATACCCTTGGAATGTACTTTCTATTGTTGGGCAGGACAAGGCCGGAACCCATTTGTAGATTTGAGAAATTCCTGGGCAGGATAATACCGATACCCTTGGAATGTACTTTCTATTGTTGGGCAGGTCATGGCCGGAACCCATTTGTAGATTGAGAAATTCTTGGGCAGGATAATACCGATACCCTTGGAATGTACTTTCTATTGTTGGGCAGGACAAGGCCGGAACCCATTTGTAGATTGAGAAATTCTTGGGCAGGATAATACCGATACCCTTGGAATGTACTTTCTATTGTTGGGCAGGACAAGGCCGGAACCCATTTGTAGATTTAAGAAATTCCTGGGCAGGATAATACCGATACCCTTGGAATGTACTTGTAATTGTTGGGCATGACAAGGCCGAAACCCTTTTGTAGATTTGCTTTGAGAATTATACATCATCATGTACCAACATCTTCCTCTTCCTTAATATGATTAATTGTTGGCATACAAAAGGTGGATGTGTGTCTCCGCTGTTTCATAATAATACTTAAAAAGGAGAAAAAAAACATAGTTATTTGAACATAAAAATGATGAAGATTAGCAGCATTCCAATGTTTGTGAATGGTAATGCATTCTATTGTTTTCAGCTTATGAGAGCCTTTTTTTTTTTTTTTTTTTTTTTTTTTTTTTTTTTGTGGGCCTCCCTGAACTGGTATGGCCTTCCCATTTGACCCTTAGTTTTCCTTTGGGCTGTTGCCTACTTGCTTGTTCGTTCTCAACACCAGATCACCCGGTTTGAATTTGGTTGGTTTAATTCGTGCATTATAGTATCGTTCCAACTTCCGTTTTTATTCTCTTTCCCGTCTGCTAGCTTGTTCTCGCGATTCTATTAAAAGTTCCAAATTGACGAGGAGTTGCTCATTGTTATCACTTGTGATGTTGGACTTGTTTCACGCCGTTTTCACTCCAATTTTAGCATGAATGACGGTCTCTGATCCGTACATTAAATTATACGAGGAATGACCATTGCTTGTTTTTTCAGTTGCACGGAGGGCCCACAACACACTGGCAACTCTTCCACCCATGCTCCTGCATGTTATCCCAACAGGGTCTTTAACACGTCCACGATACTCCTGTTTATCGTTCGACTTGGCCATTTGCCTCAGGAGGTGCTACGGATGTGAATGTTTGTTTTGTGTGCAACTCTGCGCACTAGCTTTTGAAGAGCTCATCAGCATATTGACGGTCATTGTCTGTAACTATCTCTCCTAGAAGCCCAAATCGACATATGATCATTTACCAGAAAAAACGTATGACTTGTTTTCCTATGATGGTGGACAATGGTTTGACCTTAGGCCACTTTGTAAAATAATCTACTGCCACGAGTAAGATCTTTGCTTTGTTGCTGCCCATTGGGAATGGCCCGACAATGTCTATCCCCCATTTGTGGAAGGGCCATGTTGCAATAATGGGTATAAGGTCGTACTTGGGAAGGCGCTTTATTGGTGTATGTAACTGGCATGACTCACGTTTACGAAGTTCTTCAATTGTGTCTCCATGCATGGAAGGCCAGTAGTATCCCAAGTTCATTATGCGTGATACCATAGATCGTGAATCCACATGTGTTCCGCAAATTCCCATATGGATTTCTCGAATAAGATGATTACTTTGCTCTGGACCAATAGACCGAAGCAAATGGGATAGGAACCCCTTTAATTACAGCACACCCTTATGGATTGTGTATTGCTTTGCTTTGCATAGCCATCTTGATTCTTTTCTTCAACAAAGAATAATCATTAGTATGATAGATCATATCTTCATGAAATTTACAGTACTTGAGGATTTCTGTCATCCATTTGACTCATTGGTCAAGGTTGAATAGTGTACTTGTCTTCTTTAGCAGCAAATATTTCTTGCATAGTTATGGATAAAGTTGTAAACTAAACAAGTATATGGCTGTCTCCACAGTGTGATGCGCGGTGGTGAGGTACTTGTTCAAAAGGTTCACGAAAATCATGGTGATGTCCTCAAGATCTTCTTTACACGAAGAGTTGAGAAATATGAGTGATACTTTGGCTCGTCCAAATTAAATAACATTGTGGGCATCTTCCACCATGTATAATATTATTCCTGTCATGTCATATGAGGGCTAAATGAAATATGCGTTAGAAAGTTTGGGTACCTTAGCCCGTTGACATACTTTTAAGTCCAAAATTTGTCCGAGAAAGATATATTTTGATACATTTTCTTATAATATTAAGGAAATGATCTTCTAGAAGCACCTTAATTTGTCAAGATAAAGATATTTTGTGAAACAAACTTATTAATATTAAGGTGTTGGGAGGACCAAACTAATAAAGATGGAAATGTTATGGTCCAATTTATGAAAAACAAGGTTCTTTTTGGAGTAGACTTATGAATCTAGTGATTCTTTGAAAAAATTGTTTGGAAGGCCCAAACTTTTCAATATTAATATAATGTTTGGAAAAGAATTATGTAAAGTATAATACTTATGAATAAAATAATACATCAAAATGATTCTCTGTAATGACCATGTTTTTTAAAGTAAAGATATTGGTTGAAATAAACTTATGAAAAATAAAGTGCTCAATGGTACATAATTATGAATAACGAGGTCCTTGGAAAGGATTTTCTGGAGCAACCAGACTTATAAAAGTGAAGATGGAGGTCATGCCAAACTTATGAAAATGAGATCCTTGAAAAGGATTGTCTGGAGGGACCAAACTTATGAAAAATAAGGTGCTGGACGCACCAGACTTGCATAGAACTAGATGTTTGGAAAGGATAATCTAGAAGGACCAGACTTATCAAAGTGAAGATGCTGGTCTGACCAGACTTATGAAAAATAAGGTGCTGGACGAACCAGACTTAAAAATAACTAGATCCTCGGAAAGGATTGTCTAGAAGGACCATACTTGTCAAAGTGAAGATGCTGGTCGGACCAGACTTATTAAAAATAAGGTGATGGACGAACCAGACTTAAAAATAACTAGATCCTTGGAAAGGATTGTCTGGAAGGACCAGACTTATCAAAGTGAAGATGCTGGTCGGACCAGACTTATGAAAAATAAGGTGATGGACGAACCAGACTTAAAAATAACTAGATCCTTGGAAAGGATTGTCTGGAAGGACCAGACTTATCAAAGTGAAGATGCTGGTCGGACCAGACTTATGAAAAATAAGGTGCTGGAAGAACCAGACTTAAAAATGACTAGATCTTCGGAAAGGATTGTCTGGAAGGACCAGACTTGTCAAAGTGAGGATGCTGGTCGGACCATACTTATGGAAAATAAGGTGCTGGATGAACCAGACTTAAAAATAACTAGATCCGTGGAAAGGATTTTCTGGAAGGTCCAGACTTATGGAAAATAAGGTGCTGGACGAACCAGACATAAAAATAACTAGATCTTCGGGAAGGATTGTCTGGAAGGACCAGACTTGTCAAAGTGAGGATGCTGGTCGGACCAGACTTATGAAAAATAAGGTGCTGGATGGACCAGACTTAGGAATAACTAAATCTTTGGAAAGGATTGTCTGGAAGGGCCAGACTTATGAAAAATAACAAGATTTTTCAACAACTAATAATACTTTGGGAGATTCGGGCGTTAATGGATGACTTCTTTCTTGTATCTATCAATACTTTCCTTTTTAGTGAAAGTATGTAGCTTTCCGAATAGGTTCTTGACTTCCGTGATACTAGCTTACCAGGTGGCATCACTAAAGGATAAATGCCCCCTTAGTTATTTGGAAGGTCTGTAACAGGAGGAGCATTTGATTCTTTCTCATTGCTGAGACGGGCCCTTAATCTTTGGAGACACACTTCTTGAGCATAGTTTTTCATGTGTATCAGCAAGCATGGAACTTTTTTGAGAACTCCTTCCGAAGTTAATAAGAGCTAACGTTGGTGACGAGGATCGAGGAATAAAATCATCTCGGAATGGTGTTTAACTGGCCATAGATAGCAGTAGCAAACTAGAAATAGGTGTAGAAGACCAACTTCAGAAAACTTTGAAATGAAGTCGGTCCCACGGATGGCGCCACTTGTTAAAACAACAAAACCCGCTGCTACATCTGATCTGGGCCAGCCAAATGAGGAGATCCACTTGTCGATACATCAGAGCGTTATGGGGAGGATACCATATCCTGTCCACGATGTTGCGAACCTGCTAAGAACAAAACACCGTTAGCCTCACCGCAGGGGAGGGTCCCCTGCGATCAGCCTCCGGCGTGAGAATAAGTATCGGAGCATACGATAATTCTAGAGAGAAGTATTAGAGAGAGAGTAGAAGAGTGGAGTATGGATTCATGTGTGTCCACTACCTGAAAGTGACCCGGTATTTATAGCCTTGAGGAGGTCGAGGCTCTTATCTTGACCCGCTGTATAACTTCTTCTTTCGGAGGACCATCTTCTGATTATCCTTTGGTCAATCGTTTCCTCTGTTACTAACTCTTTGGAAATGACTACTGTCTCTATCTTTCAGTAACAACTTCTATCACCATTCCGAGTTCTGACACATTAACCTTCTCTTTTCATCATTGCTTTTAGACACAATTTCCGATGCTATTCTCTGAAAAAGATACCGGAAGACGTTACATGGACAGGATAAGTTATCCCGTCCATTATGGGCTTCCTTTCTTTGCATGCCCAATATTCGTTCATCCTTGTCCTGGGTTACTTTTATGGTCCGGACGTGTTATCCTGCCCAAACAGGTCCTACCCCCGTCATCAACTTTGAATATTAACCACATGTTTTGGCTCCAATACTGAAAGCAAACTAAAGCTGGCCTCATGATTTTATAACTTGTCTTTTAATCAAATCACATATGTTAAATATCTATGATGTATAGGCTTTATGGTTAAAAGATATCTTTGGAGTTAAATCAAGTACCACTTCTCATATTTTAATAGGATATTACTTTTAATGTGTTATATCCCACAAACTTTGTAGGGTTACATGGGCCAGATTAGATCTCATTTAGATTTATTTTTAATCACTATTTCTATTTGACAACCTTTCAGTTTTTATAAGGTCATATCCTTCAACAAACATTAAAATTGTAATACAATAAACCTTATTATAAAATCAAAAAGGAATTTCGAGCCATAATTATAAAGCCATAAACACATAAACAAAAACGTTGTATAAAACCCTCAACTGTGTTCTAAAAAAAGATACTAAACCGTAACGATTTTCTTAAAAGAAACCCAAATAAAAAAAAAAACTTACTAAAACGAAAGTGACTAACCTTATTACAGTTCTTGTGTTACAGTTGATCTTCACATGCAACTTCTTTGCCTTATTAAACAACTTCTACTCTTCGGATCATACTAGAAAACGTAACATACGACTGAACGACTATTATACACAAACAGACGATCGAATCTAACTCTGTGGCTTCTTGTGTTTGAAGACAAGGACGAAGGATTATAGGGGCCGGGGGGCCCTTTTTCCATCGGTAGTGTAATTTTTCGACCGAAAGGTTATTTTTTGGTTTAAGCTTTTGTTTCGACCCTGTTTCAAAAAATTAACATGTATTACGGGTCTCTTAAATTTTCACACCTTTCAACACGTTCAAGCTCCATCATTGTTTGAAGAACCAAACAAACATTTTCGGGATTGTTTGACGAGAAACCCGGGGTCGAGATTTGGAAATCTTGCCTTCATACGAAAGATTTGTTTCGAACGTTATGAGGATCGTTTAACGAGGTAGAGAGATTTGGGGACGTTTGAGCTACCCACCAAGAAACCAGGTTAAGATTTGGGGATTTATTTACCCCCATCTTTTTCCAACAACACAAATAATAGCTTTATTGATTTCGTATTTCTAATTTTTATTATATACGTTGTAGTGATTACTAATTTTTTGGATGCGGTTTTCCTCTAAAATTATGGTTCCAATAATCGTTAAACGTTAGTTGGACGGTGATGTAAAAATCAAGGATTAATTAAGATTAATCATATAAAAATTTTATATGTAATTTTTCAAAATTATCTACATATATACAAAATTTTATATATAATTTTTAACCAATTAATTCATAATTTATAGGCTAATTAGTACCTATTAATTATATACACACATATATAATTATATATTTTTTCGCTGTTAAGGAAACACAAACATAGCCCACCTTAGTTATTAATTAGAAATAAGTGTTAAAAAACAAGATATCATCAAGACATCAACTTACAGGTTCAAAAGATTAACAGACCAACCGGACTCCAAGCCCATATCCTAAAGCCCTGCTTAACCTTCTTCAATCAACAAGCCCATGAACAAATATCTCGAACAAGCAATAATCCATTACTCCATGATCCATCAGCAGCAAGCCCATTCAGCATATGATGAATTTCTCATATCAAACAATAAACAATTAATTAATTAGAATATTAGACATCAAGAACAAATCTAAAATAGTATTAATTGAACACAAAATGCCATTATTTTAATAACCTTAAAATCATCTTCATACTTTTAGAGTTTTCAACTGTCGTGAAAAAAAATATGATATGACAATGAATAGTTTAAGGGATGATTATAAAATCACATATTTACTCAATTCACATAACATGAATTAAATTTTCAATTTCGATAATTATAAATGAGGTAATAGTAAACAACTATTAAAATAATATAAACATGCATAAACTCAAAATAACAGCAATAGTTGAGTAGTAGTGGTATAAGTAAGAGTAACAACAAGAGGAGACGGACTAGCAGTAGGAGAAACATGAGGAAGAGGAGCAACGACGACAAATATGTGAACATTTTATAGTACTTACTATGTTAATTTATATAAAACAAGGATTTGTATAAGTTGGTCTCGTTAGTGGTTGCGTGCCCTATACGCCATGGTTTGTATACGTAAGTACACTTAGTGAGCAAAAAATAAAAAGAAACAACACAAATCATCACAAGTCCTATTACAAATGAGTATGAGGATCATAAGCGAGTTATTGGTCGTATATGCTGAGAGATAATTTTTCTTCCACTTCTTAATCACGTACTTTTACTTCAGGTTTGTTACATCTTTAATCAATTGCTCATGCTCAAGTGATCATTCAAGCATATACATATATGTCTACCGACTCTGAAGTTAGTCTTGTTCTTCAAGGGTCATGATTGATAGAATTGAATAGTCAGCTGTGAAGCCAAAAGATCTAATTATAATAATCCTTGAATTAAAAGTGAATATAAAATATGTTTCAATCTTATTAACTCACTTTATGAAATAAAGAAAGAAGCATGTCTCGCGTTTTGCTACTTCCCTCGATGTGCTCAGACATATATGTGTGATTATTTTGTGTTCATATTTGTTTGAATAAAAACCATACATCAATTTTAATTTCAGTTAGAAAATCATTTTTTCTTTTGTTGAATAATTTGGATCTTGTTCGTGTATATCTAAAGGGAGGGGTTATTTACACATCCCAAAATGTTAATTCAACACCACGGCCGCCACTCATACGCCCCGTAGTGGCCACTACGAGGCGTTTTGACCACAGACTGACAACCTTAAACGATCAGACATTCGGTGTCAGCTTTTGCACACTTATACGCCACGTAGTGACCACTACGGGGCGTATAGGGTTAAAAAAATTAAACTCAGCATACTTGGGGCGTTTGAGTATGTTTTGGGGGGGGGGGGGTTTGGGTATGTTTTTGGGGTATAAAAATATAGTTGTTTTGTTAAAAAAATTAAAAATATAACAGTTTTGTTTAAAAATTATTTTTATATTTTGCGACGTATCTCTCGTTACGTTTATACTTTACGACGACATCTCTCGTACGGTAAAAATTTTAGTTTTTTTTAAATGCATGTTTTTTTGTTTGTAAAAATCTAATATTTTTTTGTTTAAAACTAGTTTTTTATTTTTTACGGTCTTTCGGTTCGTTTATTTTTAATTGTTTTTTAAAACTTTTAGATTTGAAAGCTAAAAATGTTTTTAATTATTAGATTTAATAATAATTTAAATATATTAATTAATTGATATATAAATGACGTTATTTGTTTAAGCATATTGATGTTACAGAATAAAACGATAAATAATGCATCACCAACCAAAACAACCAAATATATACACGCATCATCAACCAAAACAACCAAATATATACAAAACATAAACATGAATACAAGTGTCTGTTTAACAAATACAAATATAACTGAAAATACTAACTAGCCATCATGAGGTGGAGGTGGAGGGAGAGGAGGATAATCCCGTGGCTGCGGAACTGCAGGGAGCTTGATACCCTCAGCATGAGCATGCCTACGCTCGACATGCACCTGCCACGAGATCAAATCCTCCAACCGATCCATACGTCACGTCAGCTGCCGCTGAATCTGCGCCTGCTGCTGTGTGAGCTCGAGTTGTTGCTGCTGGATCTGCGCCTGCTGCTGTGTGAGCTGCTGTGTCGCATGAGCAATACTCTGCAGCAAGCCTCGACACGAGCAGGAAGCCGCACTGCTCTATATACGCGCTCAGGATGCTGATGTGGCACATCCTGATGCGGCTCCCCTCGTCATGTGGTAGGGGCTGATGCGGTGGCTGTTGCGGCATAGGGTCCTCATCTCTGTAATGGAGATCATTTGGCCCCGGCTGCCAAATGACCCCCCTCTCGAGCGAAAATAGAAGCCCGAGCTGTGGGTACTTCTGCACGATACGCATGCCCTGCACCGTATGTCAATCTAAATGAACAGGATGAAAGGCCTTCATACCGGCAGGCTCCAAATCGATAAGCCTGTTAAAACGAGCAATACGAGTCACATACACCCCTCGTAGATCAGCCCCCTCTCCTGCCGGTGGTAATGTGTGCTAAAATACTCCGCCAGACACCGTGCAAGGTTGCACGGTCTCCCACTCAATAAGCAATACAGAAAAAACAAATCCTGAGAAGTGCACCAATCCTGGCTCATGCAACGCCCTGTAACAGACGAGGCAATGCACCGGTGCAAATACCTAATGAGCGGGTCACGAATACGTGTGACCCGGGCGCTGCGGACAAACGGCTCGTCTCCGATCCGAGGCCACCAATCACTAACGACGGCGTCGTCAGCTGTATGAATAGCCGTCGTGTAGATCGGCATCTGAGTCTCCTCCTCGGTGTACAGACCGAGCACACTCCCAAACTTTGCCAAAGATAAGTGGTAAGGGAATCTGCAAAGTCTGAAGGATATCTCTGCCTGCTGCGGCTGACCTGGCTATGGCTGGAAATCAGGAGCCTGAGGCCTGTACCTGAATGTAGAAAGAAACTCCACCGTGATGAGTCGGTACTGTGGAGCATACGTCATCTCAAACAGACGAGACCATGGCGTGTCCTCGCCAATGATCGCCGTCATCCTCTCCTGCTGGCCAAGCTCGGCCAGCAAATCGTAGTCAATGGCCTTCTGATTGCCCATCTCCTTCTTCAGGAGTCGATCGCGCCTGCTACGCGCTGTCGTCCCCTGAGGGAACTGCAACCACGGGTGGTCCATAAGCTCGTCGAAATGCTCGACATCTAGATCATCAACATGAGGCCTCATATCGTCACCAACAACCTCCATCTCATCAGAAGAAGACGTGTTTGAACAACAGAAAAAATAAAACAAATTATGATAATAATAATAATAATAACAACAATAAATAATAATAATAATAATAATAATAATAATAATAATAATAATAAATAATAATAACAAACAATAAATAATAATAAGAATAATAAAATAATAATAATAATAATAATAACAACAATAAATAATAATAACAATAAATAATAATAACAACAATAAATAATAATAATAATAATAACAATAATACTAAAAATAATAATAATAACAATAAATAATAATAACAATAAATAATAATAATAATAATAACAACAGTAAACAGGCAAACGCCCCGTAGTGGCCCAAATGGGGCGTTTCGTTTGAAATTTTTGGGGCAAACGCCCCGTAGTGCTCCATACGGGGTAAGGGAGTCCACGTTTGCCTCAAGAACCCAACCCCCGGTCATCCACCTTAACCCTAATCGATCACATGGTCGGAATACTAACCTGGAAATCGCAAACGAGTGAAAAGGGTGTCAGCAGCGGTGGTCTTCGGCGATGGAGTAGAGAGCAAACGAGAGAGATTGAGGGTCGTATGTGGGCAGTCGGGAGCGTTTGGGGGGTATTGAATATCCATACGCCCCGTAGTGGCCAATACGGGGCGTTTAGGTTTATTTTTTTTAATTTAATGTTATATTATGTATAACTAGATTTATGCCCGCGCGCGATGCGGCGCGTTAAACCAGGGAAAAAATAGCATCCTCTAAAGTTTACAAAATGAAAACAAATGTTGTAGATAAACTAACCTTAGAGGGTGAAAGGCTCAGTTAACCAGATTTTGCATCTCTATTCGCAGCAAAACTGGAAAATACAAAGCAAGAATCAACAAATATATGTAAGACTTAAAAGATCAGTAAATATGCAAACTGTAATCAATGTCCAGAAAGGCTGAAGTTATATAAGAAGTCATTTTCTCAGTTTCATTTCTTGTTTCATGCATTGTTATGTGTTTTAATTGCATATATACGAGTTGTCTCACCCAGAAATACAAGGATGTAAAACAGAAAATCCGTAATAGTTCCAAAGTAAATAGTTTTCTCCTTTCTCCTAATAAGGAAGTTGATTACGCATGACCTGGTGTCCATGCCAAAGAAGTCTGCGTGTTGAATATTACAAAAAAGTTAATTAATAATCCTTGTTTTGTTCCATTGTGTTAACAACTTTTTGATAAAAAGAAAATAATGCCTTTGTATGCATGTTTGCAACTCTCGCACCCCACAATGGCATCGTTTATGTAGAAGATTAAGAAGTTTCCCCCTCATAAATACTATCACGCTCAATCTCTAGAATCAGCTCATACAGAGGTGGCAAAAGAACAAAACACTACAATAACCTCCCATTATTTAGTGCTCATAGAACACAATATAGAAATGAATTAGTCAATGTAATAAATCAAAATGAAAATATGAAATCCAAAGGCCTACCTTGTTAAGGGATTGCGTAACTGTTGCTAAGATGGGTAGAGGATCTGAAAGCAACTTTTGTTCCATATGCAAAACATCATATTTATGAACTGAAAGAACCTCCACTAAACCATTTGCAATGGCCCTCCTATAAACACTCTGATTCTTTGTAGGAGTCATTCCTTAACCTTACCGAGCTTAAGTTCCGAGATTTGGTAGCAAATCGATAAAGTTCACGATAGTTTTTTTTTTTTTTTTTTTTTTTTGGAACGACCAACTAAGTAAACGCCGGGTACTCTGTACGCGGCCCCCATTGGCTAAAGGTAGCCCGAGCCGGCCACTAGTCCGGACGGACGGAGCCCTAGATCCACCAATTGAGGGATTCCCCGGATAAAACCCGACCCCCACGCCCGCCAAACGGCACGACAACGAGGAGCCGGTAAAACCGGGTGAGATCAGGACTCGAACCCTGACAAGCCAGGATCATCCCTCATATCTCCCATATAAATTGGTGATAGTGAGGTTTGAACCCTCTACCTCTCACTAGTAAAGTGAGTGCTCTACCATTGAGCAACATCCAATTTATGATAAAGTTCACGATAGTAAAACCCTAAGTAATTGTCTTCTCAATGATATCCCTGCATTTCATAAGCACCATCACACATAAATGAAATTAGAGCAAAAAGAAATTTATGTCTCTAATTCTAAATTTCATTTGTATTGGCTGGTAGAACTAACTTTAAAAATGCTTAAAGTCACGCCAATAATATTTGAACACCTAATAAAT
Organism: Mikania micrantha; assembly: GCA_009363875.1. Classification (NCBI taxonomy): domain Eukaryota; kingdom Viridiplantae; phylum Streptophyta; class Magnoliopsida; order Asterales; family Asteraceae; genus Mikania; species Mikania micrantha. Next base: position 46,287,867 of record CM018689.1, on the reverse strand, counting down.
AGACCATGATTGCAAAGATACTTGCCTTATATTCGTAACTAAAAGATAGTTTCATACTTTCCCCTTGTATTGTCATTATGGGCAGGTAACTTTATGGTTCACTAATAGTCAAACATATCACTTTGCATGAAAAGTCAACTGTGCTAATTTCTAGAGAACCTAAGGAATACCTTTCAAAGCGAGTATCTTGTATATGTGATCCTTGATAGCTGAATTAGCAGTAATCAGCCTCCTTAGTGGTTGCATATGCATGCTCATATCAATAACAATTAACAACCATGTTGTTCTGAGGTGATGTTTCACGCTGGGCAACTGCAACATCACAAAATTTAAACCAACAACAATCAACGAACACATAAGTAACCTCAAACTCAAAGATACATCAACCAACTTATCCCACTCGCCTGAAAATATCATACAAGATAAACATTTTCATTTAACAAATTCAAGCAAATCAGAAATTACATACAACAAAATCGATCACTTCAAATCAAAACATCAACAAAACCCAAATATGCTTGACCCTTCACTTTCTTGCACCATGCTGCACACACCAGAAAGCCCCAAAATTTATGCCACATAAAACCGTCAATAATCCATAGAACAAATCAAGCCTTCCATTGTTTGTGTTATCGGCGAGGCACCCATTTCCGCCATTTTTTCCGGTTACCTTCTTGGAAACCGACACCAAGAAACTGCTCATGAAAAACCCTAATGACAGCGTTGTAAAGACAAACCAGTGGTCATCGTTTTCATCCCTTTTGGTAATCGAGTTATAAGGAAATCAAGCTGACCGGTGTAGATTAAAGCCTCACCGGAAACCACAAAGAAAAACTATGGCACCAAGATGAGCACACTGATGGGCAGCGGCTCTGCTGACAAAACAGTGTGCCTTTTAGCGACTGATAATCTTTTCACCTCAAAGATCGCATCTACAAACATGCCTAACGTCGAGAGACCGAGGCCACATGCGATTTGTTGTAAATCGGTGAACCCGGGCGTCATAGAAGGTGCATGTTAGCAAGACGGCGGCATCGAAGAAGACGGTTAGGGATCCGAGGGGGATTTGGAAACCAGGGACGGTTCGCTGGATGGTGGCTGCTTGTTCGACGGAGAAGGTGATCATTTGGGCTCTCCCCCTTTCTCTCTCCCCCTCTAAACATGTGGCCTGTGCGTACACAAGAAAAGAAAGTAGTGACCAAATTAAGAAACCAAAATACTCCTATTCCTAAGCCGTTTCTTTTTTAACATGGGTGGTGTTAAACAATGTTTTCATAACCGGACCGGACGTCGAACCGGTCTCCTTACCGGTCAGAGGTCGGACCGGTCGGACCGGATTTAAGAACCGGATGATTTTATATACATTTTATAAATATATATATAAAAAAATTAAAAAAAATTAAAAAAAAAAAAAAAACCGGTTTGAACACCGGCCCGACCACCGGTTTTCCGGTCCGACCACCGGCCACCGGTTCAACCGGCCGGTTATCACCAAAACGGGTTTGAACGTAGAACCGGACCGTTCCATGTGCCGAATCCCGGTCCGACCGGTCCGACCGGCCGGTCCGGTCCGGGTTTAACAACATTGGTGTTAAACTCACACCCCAAAATAATGTCTGCACACCCCTCAAACGCCCCTTAGTGGCCACTACGGGGCGTTTTGGTACGGATTGTACTATCTTGGTCAAACGACAGGTGCAATTATTAGACCTAAACGCCCCGTAGTGGCCACTACGGGGCGTTTTGGTACGATGTTCTGACAAAGGTTCCGACATGTCAGTTGATTAGACCCAAACGCCCCGTAGTGACCACTACGGGGCGTTTAGAGTTAGCCCTAAACGCCCAGTAGTGGCCACTACGAGACGTTTCTTGTTTAAAACGTGCCAATTAGTTTCTAACTTACGAATTCATCGTCCATATATACAAACATACTGCTTTACAATATCACACATTCTCTCGAATCACTTTCCAAATCGTTGAACGAGTTTATTTTGTTTCGTTTATCAAATATATACACTCTACACCCATATTTTTTATTTGAAATATGTCTTGGTGGGACGGAGACTTTTTCTTTGGTCAATATTCCGACGTTTCGCGTGTGGCTGAAACATATCAGGTACGAAACTGTATTTACTTGCTTTTATTGTTAATCAAATGACAAACTAATCATAATGTTTTTAAGGATGAGACTGGTGCGCAATCCTCTGAGGCGACAAATAGACCAGCATTGCCAGATCTTAACGAAGAGGTTGCGGGTCAAACTTCGTACTGGCAGTTTGATTTGAACCATGAACCTTGCGATGATGAAGACGTTAACAGGGAATGTTACGGTGGTGAACAATCACAACCACCCCAAGTGGCCGTTAAAAAGGAAGAAGCTGACATTGTATACCAAAATATGGACTGGAATACCAATGAGGTAATATGTTTTCACTTGTTTTTAGTTAGATGGACGTTAGTTTAATTACAACATTGTTTTCAGATATTCATTTCTGTGGAGGAGCTGATGGCATGGGTGAAAAGTAGAGCCCTTGATAATGAATACGTCGTAGTTACCGGACGATCTAAGAAAAAGAAGGGGACCGATGAGGTCAACAAAATCTGGCTTGTGTGTGATCGTGGTGGTGAACACAATAGTACAGCCATCTTAAGGCGTACCGGTAGCAAAAAAATCGGCTGTCCTTTTAAATTAATAGGGATATACGACACTGATTCTTATGGTTGGAAGCTTCAGGTCAGAAACGACAAACACAACCATGAACCTGCTCAAAATCTTGAGGGGCACCCGTTTGTTAGAAGAATGTCCGAGCAGGAACAAAACATGTTGCATCATCTGACTGAGCAACACATGGAGCCACGCAACATACTCTCCAGCCTAAAGAAGCAGAATCCCGACAACGTCTCTATCCGTAGAGACGTATACAATGTGCAGCAAAAATTTAAAAATAAACAAAAAGTCGGATCAACCCCAATGCAGGTCTTGTCACACCCCAACCGACGGCGGAATACGTCGGGGCGCGAGCTTGACTGTTCATTAGCTCATGGTGCTATTATGCGTTTCAATATTTAATGCATCATCATTAAAACAATAAAACATGTCATTCATTAAATTCAAATTACATTACATGAATTGAATACAAAATAGTTACAATTGAATGCTAAAACATTGTTTAAAATTTAACTAGGTCTACTAAGTCTTATCATATATCTTCATCATGCTTCCTTATCCTGTTACACATGTAAAATAAAGTTTGTCAACTATTTGCATAGTTGGTGAGTTCACACACAAAGTTTAAATAATAGGTATAAAAAGGATGCAAACTATAGCCTAACTAGATATGTATCATAAGCACAGTATGAATACAAGTTTGAATAAATTGAATGAATGAATGAATGAATAACAATTGCTTGTGTCCAAACTAGTATCCTTACAACATGTTAATTCAAGTATGGCCACACTATAAATTAACAGTTATAATTCAACCAGTTTGCTAGGTGTACTTTTCACCTTTTTCACACAAAGGCAAAAGCCTTTGCGAAGATAGTATCTAACCATCTTAGGCTACTAAGTACTAGATTGCTTGACTGGCAACACACATAGAATCAACACATTGTATAAGCCTAGCCTCTAACACATAAAGCTAACTAGTCTAAGGCTTGCATCATATATTGAATGAATAATAGATTGAATGAAGTTTGAATAAGACATGTGTAACATCCCAAAAACAAAAATGTAAAAGGGAGTGTGAAGAAACTCACATTAATGGTGCTCGAGGAAACTAGTATAATGAAGAAGAATCAAGATCAACAGTTGTATCAAACTGGATGCCCTGAGGATTGAACGTTCGTGGCTAGACAGCAGCTCAAAGGATCAAGTATACGATCTGAATGCAAGCGTGGTTCAACCTAGTCAAACGAATGCAACAAGGATGGGTAAAATTTATGCTAGGCATAGCTAAATGAACGGACATCATAGGCCGGACTCGTTGGCTTAACGAGCCTCTACAAGACTACACCAACTCTAAAGGCGACCTAAACAAGGCAACCTAAACAGACCTAATGCCGACAACTAATAACCTAAGCTCAACTACTTAGACTAGAAAAAAAATAAATAAATGAATAATGAAAAGAAGAAATGAAAAAGAAAATGACCTCAAAGAAAACTTTACAAACGAGACGATCTCGAAGCGCAGCACCTCCTCGCCAAGAGCATAAAAAAAACTACTACGTTCAACATCTCAATGGATGTTGAACTTGTAGAACCACCAAAATTAGGTTATTCTACTTGTTTATACTCAACTAGGAGTTGCAAAGCTATAAGGGACCAAGCAAGGATATTTATAGGTGTTTAAAGAGGAGAAATATTGGTTTCATGGGCGATGTGGGATGGGTTTTTATGCAGAATTCGCGTCTGGCAACTGTAAAAAAACATCAAACTTGTTTTCGCGATTCCCTCTTCGTTATAACTCCGTTTTACGCACGGTTTTCGCCCACGTTCATCGTTTTCAGAGTACTATCATATGGAAGAGATTAATCCAACATTCATGGTGTCGAGAATTATGTTTAAGCATTGGATCTTGGCGTGAATCAAGGGTTACGTTCTCAACTTTTGTTTATGATTCTTGCTTCGTTTGGGCTTGGTTTTTATTCACTGTTTGAATTTAGTTTCTTCTTAGTATACTATTATATCTAAAAGATTTGTGTGAGCCAAAATGTTAGTTCAAGTATGAGGAAATGTTGGCTAAATAGTCACCCAAAAGCTATCTTATGTCAAAACTACGAATACAACTATCCAAAGCATGTTATAAACTTTGTTTTATTATGTACGAATATAATTATAATTCAAATAGAAAATTGAAAAACCATGGGGATTACAGGTCTAAGAGAACCTGCTACATACTAAAAATTACGTATACTATACTCGCGAAAACTCCGAAACGAATGTCGTGGAGGAGATTTTCTTTTGTCATAAAAAATCATACACCTGGTGGCGTGCGTTCCCACATGTTCTTATGATCGACGCGACTTACAAGACTAACATGTACAAACTTCCTTTTGTACAGATAGTTGGTGTTACCTCAACACACCATACGTTTTGTATTGCACACGCGTTCGTGAGTAAAGAAAAGGAGGAAAATTATCATTGGGTTCTAGAACGAGTAAAAGATATGCTAGATATGTGTATGGAGCCCCGCGTGATAATAACCGACAGAGACCTTGCTCTGATGAATGCATGTCGTAAGGTCTTTCCGCACGCTTCCAGGTATTTATGCAGGTGGCACATAAGCGAAAATATCGCAAAACACTGCAAGACGAGTTTTTAGTGATTGGAAAAAGTTTAAGGGTCGTTAGGGGAATTTGTGTGACTCTTCGTCGCCAGAAATTTACGACTACAACTATAACCGCCTGTACCAACAACTAGTCGCAAATAACCGTCAAAGTAAGCGTCATTCAATATCATTATCATTATTTTTGGTAAAATTACGTTTTCGTATGTTATAGTTTTTTTTATTTCAGGGGTTTTGAATTATGTAACTCAGACTTGGTTAAACCCATACAAAGACATGTTTGTCACAGCCTGGACTAACAGATTGCCTAACTTTGGTCAACGTACAACTAACAGAGTCGAGAGTCAACATTCAAACTTAAAAAGATATCTGAGAACCACTAATAACTCGCTCTCGACACTGGTAGGTTTTGTTGATCAAATGGTAGAATTGCAAGAGGTAAGCATGAAACATGGGTTTGAAACAAGTTTAATAAAGACAACGGGTCATCATAAAATACCCATGTTTTATAACTTACGTGGCAAGGTTTCACATAAAGCTCTTGATTTACTACTTGATGAAATAAATAATCAAGGTTATGCGTCAAGGTAGTATGTCATGCGGCCACCAGTTGTGGCTTGCCATGTGCCTGTCGGATCTCAACATACGAAAATACAAGTATCAAATTACTGTAATCAATTCCTCTTTGTTTGTTTTTTACATTTTTTTGTTGTAAACTGATTATTTTCCTTTCATTTGTATACAGACACGATTATCCCGCTTTCTGATATAGACATCTTCTGGACAAAACTTGATACTCGGTACCCGACACTTCTAGAAGACGAAGAAATCGACGTCGCAGAACAAATGGGTCTGGTGACGCGGGAAATAAATTCAAAACCTGAGTCAGTGAAAAAGAGTCTGGTTAAAAAAATATTTTCGCAAGTGTTTCCGTTTAAAAGTGAAAAGAAAACGCCATTGGTTCAGAAGGATACACGCGGACGTCCGACATTGAAGGCTCAACAACAAAGAGGGAATGAATCTAGACAAAGCACAGTTGTCGACTCACAAGAGAGTAGTTTTCAACTTCCAAGGCATAGTTCATTCACTCCAGCAATGTCAAACCAGTAAAGACCCGCCCTCCAATGTAGTCTTTCAACGTCTTCTAGAGGGAAAAAAGGACTCGAGACAAGTAAAGCTGACTCGGTAGTTGTCTCCCCAGTGAAACCAGAAGGAATGAACAATCTTAGACAATTTGGTGGTTACATTCCTTCAATGCTTCATTGTTATGTAAGCAACATACAAGATGTTATGCCAGACGGTAATTATGGATTCAGGTCTGTAGCCGTTGGGTTAGGGTTCGATGAAAATCAATGGGGTTTCGTTCGCCAGCAACTGTTACAAGATGTGGACACCAATAGGGAAGCATACAGATATGTTTTTAACTCCGTTGATGAAAATTTATATGAAGCAGTACGTCATAGCATAAACTGGTTTGATATCAGACCTGCACCTGAAGAACATTGGATGCTTATGCCTTATACGGGACTCGTTGTTGCACAAAGATTTGGCGTGATAGTTCACCTTATCAGTGCAGAAGGGTGTATCACGTTTTTCCCGTTATGGTTAGCTCCATCGACAATACCACAATATAATGTGATTTGTCTTCTTCATATGCCCATGCATTTCGTCAACCTAAGGTTGGAGGGGGATTATCCGATTCCAACTCTAAGTGCGGTTTGGAAACGTTACCGAAATGATGCGGCGGTGCATGGGAGATGGTTTATCAAGAACAAATCCAACGGTATAAATCGATTATAGACGCAAACAAAGAAGTATATTATCACAACGAAACTTTGTAACAACGGCAATTTGTATTTATCTGTCATTGTCTCTAACGAAACGTTTCGAACCAATAGTCTATATTACAATTAAATATAATACAATTAAATATAATACAATTATATATAATACAATTAAATATAATACAATTATATTTAATATAATTATATATAATTAAAATTAAATACAATACAAGTATATATAATATAATATCATTATATATAATATAACATTAAATTTAAAAAAAAACTAAACCTAAACGCCACGTAGTGCCCACTACGTGGCGTTTGCACTTTCAATAACCACCAAACGACACCCCCGTTTGGACACAAACGCCACCTCTCCACCCGTTTGCTCTCTACTCGTTGCCGCCGACCACCGTTTGGACACCCGTTTGGACCTCGTTTGCGACTTCAAGGTTAGTAATCCGACCCGTTTAATCGATTAGTGTTAAGGTGGATGACCGGGGGTTGGGATTGTGAGGCAAACGGGACCCGATTACCCCATTTGGAGCACTACGGGGCGTTTGCCCCTTCTGGTTCAAACCAAACGCCCCATTGGGGCCACTACGGGGCGTTTGCCCATTCTGGTTTATTTATTTAATAATTATTGTTATTATTATTATTTATTATTATCGTTGTTATTATTATTATTATTTATTATTATTATTATTTATTATTATTATTTACTATTATTGTTATTATTATTATTTTTATTATTATTTATTATTATTGTTATTATTATTATTTATTATTATTGTTGTTATTATTATTATTATTTATTATTATTGTTGTTATTATTATTATTATTATTTATTATTATTGTTATTATTATTATTATTATTTATTATTATTGTTATTATTATTATTTATTACTATTGTTGTTGTTATTATTATTAGTATTATTTATTATTATTGTTATTATTATTATTATTTATTATTATTGTTATTGTTATTATTATTTATTATTATTTATTTATTATTATTTATTATTATTGTTATTATTATTATTATTGTTATTTATTATTATTGTTATTATTTATTATTATTGTTATTATTATTTATTATTGTTGTTATTATTATTATTTATTATTATTGTTGTTATTTATTATTATTATTTATTATTATTGTTATTATTATTATTTATTATTATTATTATTATTGTTATTATTATTATTATTATTTATTATTATTGTTATTATTATTGTTCTTATTATTATTATTGTTATTATTGTTATTATTGTTATTATTTATTATTGTTATTATTATTATTATTATGTTATTATTATTATCTATTATTATTGTTGTTATTATTATTATTATTATTTATTATTATTGTTATTATTATTATTATTATTTATTATTATTGTTGTTATTATTATTATTATTTATTATTATTTATTATTATTTATTATTATTGTTATTATTATTATTTATTATTATTGTTGTTATTATTATTATTATTGTTTATTATTATTGTTATTATTATTGTTATTATTATTATTTATTATTGTTATTATTATTGTTATTATTATTATTATTATTTATTATTATTATTGTTATTATTATTATTATTATTTATTTATTATTATTATTGTAATTTGTTTTATTTGTTCATCCTTCAGATATGTCTTCTTCTGATGAGATGGATATTGCTGATGACGATGTGGGACAGCCGCATGTTGATGATCTAGATGTCAAGCATTTCGAAGAGCTTAGGGACCATCCCTGGTTGGCATTTCCTAAGGGGACGAGCGTGCGTAGGAGGCGCGATCGACTCTTGAAGAAGGAGATGGGCAACCAGAAGGCGATTGACTACGATTTGCTGGCCGAGCTTGGCCAGCAGGAGAGGATGACGGCGATCATTGGCGAGGACACGCCATGGTCTCGTCTGTTTGAGATGACGTATGCTCCGCAGTATCGTCTCATCACGGTGGAGTTTCTTTCGACATTCAGGTTCAGGCCTCAGCCTCCTGATTTCCAGCCACAGCCAGGTAAGGCGCAGCAGGCGGAGGTATCCTTTAGACTCTGCGGGGCCGTGTGCCATCTGTCTTTGGCAGAGTTTGGGAGTGTCCTCGGTTTGTACACCGAGGAGGAGACTCATATGCCGATCTACAAGACGGCTATTCATACAGCTGACGACGCCGTCGTCAGTGCTTGGTGGCCTCGGATCGGCGACGATTTTGACCGCAGCGCCCGGGTCACCCGTATTCGTGACCCCCTCATCAGGTATTTGCACCGGTGCATTGCCTCGTCTGTTACAGGATGTGGCATGAGCCAGGAGTGGTGCACTTCACAGGATTTATTTTTTTTGTATTGTATTTTGAGTGGGAGACCGTGCAACCTTGCACGTTGTCTCGCGGAGTACTTTAGCACATATTACCACCGCCAGGAGAGGGGGCTGATCTTCGGGGGGTGTGTGTGACCCGTATTGCTCGTTTTAACGGGCTTATAGATCTAGAGCCTGCCGGTATGGAGGCCTTTCATCCTGTTCGTTTAGATCGACGGACGGTGCTGGGCATGCGTATCGCGCAGACATTTCCACGGCTCGGGCTTCGATTTTCACTCGTCAAGGGGGTCATTTGGCAGCCGAGGCCAAATGATCTCCATTATAGAGACGAGGACCTTATGCCTGTGTTCCCACAGCAGCAGCCGCAGCCCCAGCAGCAGCAGCAGCCACAACATGGCGAGGGGGAGCCGCCACTGCCACCACCACCACCACATGGCGAGGGGGAGCCGCATCAGGATGTGCCACATTAGCATCCTGAGCGCATATACAGAGCGGTGCGGCTTCCGGCTCGTGTCGAGGCTATGCTGCAGGGTTTAGCTGATTCGACGCAGCAGCTCGTCCAGCAGCAGGCACACATGCAGCAGCAGCAGCTCGAGCTCACGCAGCAGCTGTTGCAGATCCAGCAGCAGCAGGTTGAGCAGAGTCAGCGGCTCGCTCATACCAGCGAGCAGCTGACGTGACGACTGGATCGGTTGGAGGATCTGATCTCGTGGCATGTGCATGTCGAGCTTAGGCATGCACAAGGTGAGGGTATCCAGCTTCCTGCAGTTCCTCAGCTACGAGATTATCCTCCTCCACCTCCACCTCCACCTCCACCTTAGTATTTTCAGTTATATTTGTATTTGTTAAATAAACACTTGTATTCATGTTTATGGTTTGTATATATTTGGTTGTTTTAGTTGATGATACGTGCATATATCTAGTTGTTTTAGTTAGTGATGCGTGTTTATTATTTAAATATGTTTTGTTGGTGATACGTGTTTATTATTATATGTTTTGTTGTTGATGCGTGTTTATTATTTAAATATGTTTTGGTTGGTGATGTATTATTTATCGTATTATTCTGTAACATCAGTATGCTTAAACAAAGAACGTCATTCATATATCAATTAATTAATATATTTAAATTTTAATTAAATCTAAAAATTAAAAACATTTTTACTAAAAGTTTTAAAAAACAATTAAAAAATAAACGAACCGAGAGACCGTAAAAAATAAAAAACAAGTTTTAAACAAAAAAATATTAGATTTTTACAAACAAAAAACATGCGTTTAAAAAAATAACTAAACTTTTACGTACGAGAGATACGTCGTCGTAAAGTATAAATGCTACGAGAGATACGTCGCAAACAAAAAAAAAAAGATTTTTACAAACAAAAAACATGCGTTTAAAAAATAACTAAACTTTTACGTACGAGAGATACGTCGTCGTAAAGTATAAATGCTACGAGAGATACGTCGCAAAATATAAAAATAGTTTTTAAACAAAAATTTTATATTTTAAATATTTTTTAACAAAAAAACTATATTTTTACACCCCAAAAAACATACCCAAACCCCCCAAATCATACTCAAATGCCCCAAGCTGATGCGTTTGATTATTTTAACCCTATACGCCCCGTAGTGGTCACTACGTGGCGTATAGGTCTGAAAAAGCTGACAAAAGAATTCTGTCGTTTAAAGTTGTCAGTCTGTGGCTAAAACGCCCCATAGTGGCCACTACGGGGCGTATGGGTGGCAGCCGGGGTGTTGAATTAAAATTCTGGGGTGTGTAGATAACCCCTCCCTTTAATATATATATACAATGATATTATATTTAATAATATTATATATAATTATATTATATTTAATTGTAATATATTTAATATATTGGATTTAAATGTATATAATTATATTTAATTCTATATATAATTATATTATATTTAATTGTAATATATATAATTATATTATATTTAATTGTAATATTTTTAATATATTATATTCAAAGGTATTTAATATACCCCATAATATGCATTTTATACGAAACGTAACGATTAAGGCATACAAGGTTACAAAGTTTAATTGGAAACAAGGACTGATAAATACAAATTGTCGTCACAAAGTTTCGCTGTAGTAATGTACTTGTTTGTTTGCTTCTATAATCGATTGATACCGTTTGATTCGTTCTTGATAAATCGACTCCCACTCAACGGCGACATCATTTCGGTAACGTCTCCGAACCACACTTAGAGTTGGAATTGGATAATCCCACTCCAACCTTAGGTTGACGAAATGCATGGGCATATGAAGAAGACAAACCACATTATGTTATGGTATTGTCGTTGGAGCTAACCATAACGGGAAAAACGTGATACACCCTTCTTGACTGATAAGGTGAACTATCACGCCAAATCGTTGTGCAACAACAAGTCCCGTATAAGCCATAAGCATCCAATGTTTTTCTGGTGCAGGTTTGATATCAAACCAATTTATGCTATGACGTATTGCGTCATATAAAGTTGGGTCCATCGAGTTAAGAACATATCTGTATGCTTTACTATGGGTGTCCATCTAACTAAAAACAAGTGAAAATATATTACCTCATTGGTATTCCAGTCTATATTTTGGTATACAATGTCAGCTTCTTCCTTTTTAACCGCAACTTGGGGTGGGTGTGATTGTTCACTAGCGTAACATTCCATGTTAACGTCTTTATCAACGCAAGGTTCCTGGTTCAAATCAAACTGGCAGTACGAAGTTTGACCCGCAACCTCTTCGTTAAGATCTGGAAATACTGGTCTATTTGTGGCCTTAGACGATTGCACACCAGTCTTATCCTTAAAAACATTATGATTAGTTTGTCATTTGATTAACAATAAAAACAAGTAAATACAGTTTCGTACCTGATAAGTTAACACGCGAAACGTCAGAATATTGACCGATGAAAAAGTCTCCGTCCCACCAAGACATCTTTTAAATCAAAAATATGTGTGTAGAAAGTAAATATTATAATAAACGAACGAAACAAGATAAATTTGATCAATATGTATGTTTGTGTATATGGGCGATGCATATTGTGTGGTAATATGTGCGTATATATGGACAATGCATTTAGATGATTTGTCACGTTTTAAAGATCAAATGCCACGTAGTGGTCACTATGGGGCGTTTAGTGGTAACCCTAAACGCCCCGTAGTGACCGCTACGTGGCGTTTGGGTCAACATCAACTGACAAGTGTCGGAACTTTTCAGACATCGTACCAATACGGCCCGTAGGGGCCACTACGAGGCGTATAGGTCTAATCATCACACCTATCACCAATACGCCCCGTAGTGGCCACTACGGGGCGTTTGAAGGGTGTGCAGACATACTTTTCGGGTGTAAGTTTAACACCACCCTATCTAAATTGTCATATAGGGGAGGGTTTCATTAGTGGCAACGTTGTAAATAAATGATAATCAATGGATTTAATTATATGGTTATAAGGGTAAATTAGCCCAAACAAATTTATTATCTTTCCTATATTTAATAAAATTCCTAAAATTACTCTTCTTTCTCCTCTCTTCTCTCTCTTAATTTATATAAGAATATAAGATCAAAAAAAATATTTTTTCACTCAAAAAATTCAATTCTAGAAATTTGATTTTTTTTATTAAAAAAATATGAATATTTTCAACCAAATTATTTGATTACATATATGTAATCATTTACATACTTTTCATATATCCTGAATACATATATGTAATCATATACATACGTTTCATACATATACATGATTACGTATATGCAATCATATACCATCTTACATTTATATACTTGATTATAATTACAACAAATTAACAATCACAAAAAAAAAACATATATGAAGATGTTAAAGATGAAGATGAAAATGAAACACTAAAAAGTTATTTGAATACATGTATGTAATCAAACCTCATTACAATAAAAACACTATGAAGTTGTTTGGAACTGATATGCTTTTCATCCAATAGAATGCATCATTTCAATGTCAGCCTGTTAAAAAACCAAGATCAAGTAATTAGAACTAAAAGTTTATATATATATATATATATATATATATATATATATATATATATATAAATAAGGTAAGGATCAAATAAAAAGTATATTTTGCCTAAGAAGGATAAAAATGATTTTTAAAATTTTTAAAACCGAGCCAAACGAACTCCGATTGAACTTATTTCGATGGCATTGGAACCATCTTATCGAACCTTACAATATTTGCTTCTTAGTAGGGCTGTAAACGAACCGAACGAACACGAACGAGCCCTTGTTCGTGTTCGTTCGTTTAACTTTTAACTTGTTCACGAACGGTTCACGAACGCTTACCGAATGAAAATTCTTGTTCGTGTTCGTTCATTAAGGATTTAGCTTGTTCACGAACGGTTCACGAACGCTAACGAACACATTATTTAAAAAATAAAAATCAACATTTTTAATTTCAAGCAATGGAGATAATCATTTATAAATATATAAATTAAGATATTATAGTATTAAACTAAAAATAACTTTAAGTATTATGGTATTAAACTAAAAATTAAAAATAAACAACACATTTAAAGAAAAATATAATAATTAAACTTAACCGAACATAAACGAACGTAAACGAACATGTTACCGAACGTTCACGAACACAAATGAACGAACACGACCTCTGTTCATGTTCGTTCATTTAACTAAACGAACGGAATTTCTTGTTCGTGTTCGTTCGTTTATTAAACGAACGAACATAAACGAACTTCCCGCCGAACGGTTCACGAACTGTTCGCTGAACGTTCGGTTCGTTTACAGCCCTACTTCTTCGTTTTAGCTTTAACAACTAGTTTTTGAGTTTGGATTTTAGGGCATATTTTTTTAGCTTTTATGTTATATCTTTAAGTTATATCTTTAAGTTTAGGGTTTGTTTTTATAATTTTGGTTTTATTATTAGGGTTTATTGTTTATGATTTAAGGTTTATGTTTTAGTGAATTGCAAGGCAAATCCAATGATGTAAAAGTAAGTTCAATCAGAGTTTGTTTGGGTCGGTTTTTGAGATTTTAAAACCTTTTTAGGAAAAAAAACTTTTTAGGGGAACCTTCCCACACACACACACACACACATATATATATAATCATATAACTTGTTAATATAAACATGATTACATATATGTAATATAAACCTTGTTACATATAAGTAACCATATAACTGATAAATATAAACATAATTACATATATGTAATCATATAACTGGTTAATATAAACCTATATACAAATATGTAATCATATAACTGGTTATATATATCTGATTACATATGTGTAATCAAATAACTGGTTACATATATACCTGATTACATATAAACAAAAGAACTTTAGTAAAAATTAAATGTAGACAAGTAATCAAATGTACCTGGTTTTTTGTTTGGAATGTTATTGTAATTTTGGGATAATAGTCCAACATGTAAAAACCTCAAAAAATAAAGATGAAAAATGCAAAGAAACTTGATCGTAGTTGTGGATGGTGGTCATCGGAATAGAGTGATGTCACGAGATGACTGGGAATCGCCTGAGCCAATCCAAGTTTATCCTCCGATTGTTGAAATTTGCTACCTCCGATTGGTCGTTCGATGATGGTGCTTTCAACGCCACTGCAATCGCCACCAAGAATCATCTAAGCCACGCCACTACAGGAACACATGGGTTGCAAAATATTGCTTCACAATATGGATGTGCTGGATCGAAGGAGGAGACAGAGAAGAAGGAGATGACATCTACATCAAAATCAACTTTAGGGTTTTTAATTTGTTAATTTTTTAGGGTTATGCTAAATATACCCCCTTTGTATTTTTTTTACTTGTCGTACCCCTTCCTTAAGTTTTTTAAATATATACAAGTAAACCTTATGTTTTTAATTAACTAAAAAGATCCATTAACCTTTAAACAAAAACGTAAGGGACTGTTTTTACAAAACTCAAACATCACGGAATCATTATCATCATCAATTCATCGTTTAAAAATCAAATAAATACGAAATCTAAGCCTAAATAACCATATTCGAACTCAAACTCAAAGTCTATTAAAACGAGCATAAAACTCAAAATTAATTGAACCCAAACAATCCTTTAACCTATGCGAAACTCTCTGCGTAAACAAAAGCTATGCACAATCTCAAACAAATCAAGAAAAAGGCATGTAAGAACCCGGCGGTTCGACTTCGGTTCATCAAACAACGAACGTGAATTAGTTAGCTAAGGTATGTGTTTCATATACAATTACACTCGTTTTTGTTTGAGGAATGAAAGCCCTATGTTTATAACAACAATCGGGCCTCAGTTCAATCGAATTTGAACAAAGAGGAACTAAGGTTCATACAATTAAATCTGATTTTGGATGAATTTAATTTTATATTTTGTATAGGGTATGACAAGTAAGAGGGGATACAACTGATAGAATTTAAAGTAAAAATAATATTTGGTGTATTTTGGTTGTGTTATATAGTTGAAGGGTTGATTTTAACAAATTTATATTTAATATTTTAGGGGAGGGGTATGACAAGTTCAAAAGAGGGGTGCATTTAGCCACACCCATTTTTTATCCCTTTTAATTTTAAATATAAATTTAATTGAAAAATAATTAGTTCAAACGCCCCATTTGTGGTACACGCATATAATATATATATGTGTGTGGGCCCTTAAGGGACAAAAGTAAAAGTGCATTAATTTTAACGTTATTTCAATTATTTTGTGAAAATAACGTTAAAATCATTGGGATGATCAACTTCAAACGATAACTTTGAGCTGGGGATTCTTTCGGAGCAGCCTCTCTATCCCAATTGGGATAGGGGTAAGCTTTGTATCTATCGTTCCCCCCAGACCCTACTGAAAAGTGGAAATATACTAGGTAAGATTGTTGTTGAAAAATAATTAGTTCCTAAAATAGTGGATGAATGTTTTACTAAAATGCCCTTTAAAAAACAAAAACAATTTATTTAAAAATTATGTGATTGGTTGGGAAAAGTTTTTTTTAAAATAAGGAGTTTTTATTTGAACCTTCTCCTCGTCATATATTTCATATTTTCATCTATCATACATTCGCCTAAATCTCACCCCCGACACATTTGCAATAAGGCTTTGTTATCCATAGCCCTACCAAAAATCACATCATATATTTGTTGTAATGGGCGAAAGATGCACTTTTAGTCATCTGATTTGCTTGACTAGGAGTTGTTCTAAAGAGTTACAACTTCAAATTGTACGACTTTTGTTATAATTAGAAGTGCTACTCTCCCATTGTATAAATTTTGTCCTTGAATCTAATATGGATTGTTATATCACAGATTCTAAAAGACATATATATGTATGCCTGGCAAAATGGGCGGGTTGGGTAACGGGTCAGAACGGGTTCGGGTCAGGATGGGTGCTGGTCAGAACGGGTTTTAAGCAAAATTAATTCGGGTCTAAATGGATTGTTCTCAAAAAACATCAATTTATTTGAACTTTAGATGTCATAAGTAAATAAACAGTCCATTTAGATAATTTTTAGTGATTTTCTCATCAAATATGTATTTAATCATTCTTAAATGTTTGAATCCATTGCATTTACATACTTTTTTAGTTACCCATCTTGACCCGCATTGTGTTCAAGTGCTACCCATCTCAACCTATCCAATATTATGATGTCACCCATTTCAATCCATTATACTACAATTGTTTACCCAAACCAACCCAATTCCTTTGACATGGGTAACAATTGCCACCTCTATATATATGCACTTAAATATACCCAAATGCTACTAAACCATAGAGGGGACTGCTTTGTTTAAAGAGGTCACAAAAACAATCTTAAGCAATGGAGGTGACAACATTAAAGACTATTTAGGGCATGTTTGTGTTGCTTATTTAAGTTCAAAAGGAATTTTTGTCAAAAATACTTATTGACTTATGAGTTTTTAAAAAAGTGTTTGGATTAGTTTTTGATATGTGAATAATCAGTAAGTCAATAAGTTGATTGGATTTTCTTTTAAAAAAGCGTTGGGATTAGTTTCTAACCTATTTCATCAAAAAGTTAAAAAACCTTTTTAAAAGCTATAAATTATAGCTTCTTAAATACATTTTTTTAATCTTACTTAAAAAGTTAAAATAAAAAGTCCTTTTGATATTGCCAAACAACTTTTTAACTTATTGACTTCTTTGTAAAGTTAATAAGTTAACAAGTTACTTTTAAATGAAATCCCAAAGCACTTATATTTATGATGCGAATATTTATATCAAATTTACCAATTATTTTAAGCAAACATGTGGTTTGATAGTTGTGGGTTATCCCAACGGAAAATGGACTGTGGTTTAGAACCGAATTTAATTTACTTATAACGAAGTAACGAACCCAAATAAGTTGCTACATATATTTAACTAGGTTAAATCTCGTGTGATACACGGGTTGAATAAATTACATGCTATATATTTTATAATAAAAAGTATCGTCTATAAAAACATGTGTATTGCATTTAGTTTAATAAAATGTGTATTGCACTAATTGAATAAAATAAAATAAAATATAATCTGTTAACACTTACGGTTGATAAGATGTATTATTAAAACTATAATAATTATAAATTTTGTTAAGTTAATTTTTATAATATATATATTTTAATTGTGTAGTAACATTTATATGCAATTGATAAGTATTAACTTATTAAAACATGAACATTCTTTTAAATTTTTTATCACAGTTAAATTAAATTGAATTACAATTAATATTAAAATATATGAAAATTTAATAACTAAAACTTAGATTTTTTAAGAAAATTAATTAATATAATAATTGGTCAAATTTATTAATTATTACCATTAGTAAGGGATCATTAATAAATGAATTAATACTTTAAAGTTAAGGCGAGAAAATAGAGTGCAACATGTTTAATACCATGACAAGTGGCAAAGACAAACATTTATTTATTATATAAGATAGATTATATAAAAGACAGAAAATGCTGCAAGCTTGGGTGGAGTTGGGCCAACAAGTTTTAAGTTTAGGTTCTAGTCTATGGGTTCATAAGAATTGCAGATTAGGCCCAATTCAAATCTTATTATTTTTAGTTTTATTATATCGATCATTGGGAAAAAAAATAAAATGTTTAAAAAGTGAAAGTTGATAACCCGACCTGATTTTCTAACAACATTAACATTGGTTGAAATGGTTTCATGTTTGGACATGTATATGTTTTTTTGGTTCATTGGTTGATTCATGTTAGCTAATTCAAGAGTTACATCTATGACTTTAGAATTGGCCATCGGGATGCACCTAATAATTTAAGTACCTCGAACAAGCCGAGAAAAAAGTCTCCTAACGAATTATAAAGAAGTGCCTTTTGGTTTTATATTTTTAAATATAAATAAAAATATATAATATAAAAATGATTTATAAAATTTTGCCCTTCAAAAAAAAATAGGCCATAGAAGGAGGTTGGGTTTGTCCTCCTTAGGGCCTCAATGTTGGCCATCATTCATGATGCAATGCCCCCTCTTGCAAGAACTATCGCGTACATTAAAGGCCATATATAAACATGTTTAAAGTAGACACGAATGCATGAGCAAAACCTTCTGACATGCTTAACTAAAGATATAAACGTGTCAAGTTGACTCGTAAAATGCTCGAGATCAAATTGGTAAATACTAGAATGAGTCAAGCATACATCATATTTAAAGAATTTGAAGATCTATAAACCAAGTTCGGAGGCTATGATTGGTCTCTAAGTTTCTCCAAAGTAAGGTACTTGTTCTAAATTTAGAAATAGGCGTCACACAAAGGATTAAATGGTTTCTTAATTATCTCTAGGCAACTCATTTGTTACGTAATATGTGATGAGGTATAATCTAAAATGTTGCTAAACAGACTTTATAATCAATCTGCAACTATTCATAAAACCGCTTAAATTGCTATAACGACATGAAATACGACATAATTTTTCATTAAAACATAAAACATTTTAAGAAAATCATGTCAAAAATGAGGCCTCAACCATCAACCTTATTTATATTAGTTGTACAACATATAATTAAACCTATTCTAATGTATTTATTTCATCTGTTGAAATATTGTAAGTATTGGTTTCTTGAATCTCGGGGCCTTCTTTTATTTCTCATTTAATATTTTGTTAGTTAGTCTTGAAAATTAGATAACATAGATTTAAATCAACTCTCTTGAAATTTACTTCTATCATACCAACGAAACAAAGGATCTTAAAGGCAAAAACATAGCCTTTTTTTTGTGGGATGGATACCTTGATTACTCACATGGTAACATTTTAATTTCTCTTCACAAAACTTGTTGAAAGTATTTTAAAACACTTAGTTGGGAGATATTCCTTTAAATAAGAGGTTTGGGTGTTGGTAATGCTACCATGGTGTCATTAACTAAGTGCCAAGGGGACTTTGGCTTAATTAATGACATTGCTAAATTCTCTTCAACTTAGTTGTAAGAGCTCAAAGCATATTATGTGTATTTAGCATTTTTTTTCATGGTTGGACCGGACCAGAACAACCAATTGGACCAAAAACTGTCACTAAAATCAGTTTGGTTTGATGCCTCTGAACCACTCTTAGTTGAATTAGTCATACCTGTTGAACCGCCGAACTGAATGGTGGTTGGATTGGATTTTTCCTTCTTTAGAATTCAAAGAATAAAACAATAACCAACCCCTACATTTTTTTAAGCATAACTATGTTTGTTTAAATGTTTTTACTATTTCATAATTTTTTAGCATTTTTAAATTTATTTTACGATGTTATCTAGTTCTTGAATCCCGTCTAACCAATGAATCAGTAAAACATCTTATTCAATGTTTGATCTGGTTATGACAACATTAATATTTAGACGGATTTAGGTGGTGTAACATAAACAGTTTGTGTCATTGTTATAAAAAATTGCTAAATTTCATTAAAAGCGTGATGAATTGATTTGAAGAATTTAAGTTGCCAATTTTAACTTGCATAGAAGTATATTTCATTTAAACTCCATCGATCCTATTTAACCATCATATTTGGAAAAAGCAATTATATACTCGCTATATACAAAAATACCAAGTATTAGAAAAGGTACACTTGACACCGTGTCTCCATCTAAGGATACATAACAGTCATATGCTCAATTTTTTTTTTTTTTTTAAAACAAGTTTATCATAATATAATAACAACAACAACAATAATAATTATTATTGAAATGGAAAAAGAGAAAATAAAGAATATGTTTATAAGTTTACTTGTATATTATTATTATTATTATTATTATTATTATTATTATTATTATTATTGTTGTTGTTGTTGTTGTTGAATTTGTTACTTGTTTAAAAAAAAATGCAAGAGCTTAACTAATTAAATATCCATGTGGGCTGCTTTCACATTTGCACTTCAAGATCTGTATACTCTCACATGGTGTGAAGTTTAGTTCAAGCTTCCAGTTGGTATAATATATTATTCCAATTAATTAAACACTTTTAAGGATAAGGAAGAAGATTAAATGGAGATGTATATAATAATGGTCGATGACGCCTTCAAAGATTCGAGAGAAAGTCATTATGATGCAAAAATTAGGGTATCAGATTTAAACATTTGGTGGTATGTACATTTGGTTCAATTGTTTAATCCTGTTTTAATTATTAATTATTGTTTAAAAATTAGGATAAAAAGCCACTTGGGTAACATTCGATGAAAGTATCTTTACCAACTACATTTTGATTCAATCACTTAATTTTCATCTATCTTTACATACATACAGGTTTGGTTATTAACTAAATCAACACAATTTTTTTTTTGTTTTTAATTTTTTTAAACGGTAATTTGGATCACTGATTGGTTATAAACCCACTCAATCATATTCACACATAATAGGAAGAAACCCACCATAAGTGAAAGAAAACCTGAGAGAAAACCATTAGCCCAACATGAAACCTTTATTTTGTCCGTGCTAGGACTTAAACCCGTAACTTTCCCTATATTTGAAGTCACATGATACATCCTCTCAACCACTTGAGCTGAGTATCATGTGGTATTAGTTTTTTTTCAATTACCTTTATTATATATGTAGAAGACTTTTTTTTATATGTATGTACAAATTCAAATGCGTTTTGGATATAAACAACTGAAAAGTTTGTATTACACTCTAAATATACATGTTATAATGAAAACTTACACTGGTGTAATATTTTAAATGAATATGAATTTGCATACATATAAAAGAAGATAGTTTTGTAACCTTAATTTTGAAGGTTACTTGACTAACGTAACTAAAAGTATGGGTCTACCAAATATAACACGCGTAAAGAGCCACTAAAGTGTACATTAGTGTCACAAAAGCTAAACACCACTAAAAAGTGTGTCAATAAATGACATTTTTGTATACTGATATGTATAATAAAAATAATGAAGGTATAAAAAAAATGAAGAAAATATCTAACATTTATGTTGATTTTAGTGGAGTTAGTTGGATTAAAACTATTATAAAAATAATTATTAATTGATCACAATCGTCTCTGTGTGTGTCTATATATATAATTGTGCCAAGCAAGAACAACATTTAGAGTTAAAAGTAATTTAAATACACAATAATTATGTAATAATATGTACATGATGATATATATAAGATAACAACCTAATAATCTAGATCACAGAAATAAAAAAAAATAATCCAGCGAAAACCTTAAACCCTGTCTGGGTTTAGAATCCTTTCTATCAATTTTACCAAAAAAACTCATTTTGAAAATTCAATTTTAGAGGAAAAACGTTAAACCCTATTTGGTCCTTTAATTTGCAATCTTGAAAATAATATGTAAAAAAGAAAAAAGAACATACACCTTTAAATTTACTTTAATGTGAAGCCTAAAGTAATAAGATGTAGTTATTCGGTTAATGCAATAAGATATGGTTAATTTTTTGATCATGTCCTTATATATGATTATATATACATGGGAAGGTTATATTAAAGGTCAAATTATTAATATGTATAAAAATGTACTATCCAAAAAGCTATATTATTAACAAGGTTATATACCCGTGTATTACACGGATTTATAAATAAAAATTATGTGATTTTACAATTATGACTTTATATATTTACATAATACTAAAACTAATAATACTTGTTATACCTTTTTATACTAAAAAAACTTTAAAAATAAAAATTTATAGAAGCATGTTCTTAATACACACACATGTATGTATGTATGTAAAATATTAGACATTCATGCTATTTATTATTATATTACTAATTAATAGCATTTATTTAGTGTATTTACGTAAACGATGTATATTATTAATAACATTAATGGTTAATTTTTATATTTAAAAAAAATTATTTTTGGAATAATAAGAGAATGCAATGTGACATTTTCTTGAAATCAATATTATATAGGAAGATATGTATAAAATATATTAAAAAAGTACGAACATATAAAATCCAAATGCAGGAGTTTATAATTGTCATTTTTCATTATGTGTTGCATGTAATATTAACATAACAATGTGGGAGGATTCGAAAAATTTAATGTTGGCAGACTTTTTTTTTTTTTTATCTAGAACTAAGTTACCTGTAACAATAATGTAACAAATCGAAGTTAGTTGCATTACCATGCGAAATTCAATCGGAATTTGGAGCGGAAAATGTTGATGGTTTTTTTTATCTAGAACTTAGTTTTCGATAATATTAAACATAAAAACAATTTGTTTACATGTAACATTAATGTAACGATTTAAGTAAAGGTACACAATTATACTACTTTGACATAATGTAAAGGTTTGAAAAAAAGTAAATCATTATTTGACATGGTCCTATATAGGTGCGAAATTTGATATGTGACTAATATCTGCTTTATCTTCTGGCTATTCTTCGTTGACGGATATTGGAGAAGAAAGGAAATCATTATTTGAAATGGTCATATACAACACTAATATAAAACCAACATGCATTTAATTTCAATAAGAACAAAAATGGTGAGAAAATAAAAGGGGGAAAATATTTAAAAAGTTTGGGAAAACAAAAGGTTGGAAAAATAAAAGGTGGGAAAATAAAAGATGAAAAAAATTTAAATTTTTTTTGTTTGTTTTTGAGCTGAAATTGAACACCGTAACATTGATGTAACACGACAGCAATTATATACAACCAGCAAGCTATTAAAAATTTTAACTCAACAAAATTTTCTAGTGGAAAAGTAAAAGGAGGGAATATTTAAAATTAATTTTTTTTTGTTTTTGATGTGAATTGAATGAGAGATGCAATCCCTACCATTTTCAATTTCCTTTCAAGCCTTGTAATCGTGTTCGATTCGAAATAAATGAAAGTTTGGGATATATTTTCTTACATTTAATCTATGGATTTGTATTTAATTAAAATGATAAAGCAACAATATCAAATAACTACCCTAAGCTTTTATAAATGTCAAATTCTATAATCATCGAGGCTTAAAATCCCATAATAGGTTATAACAAAAATAAATAAATAAATAAAATTTATTTAGAAAATAATCTATTCTTGTTATAAAACATATACATAAATAATATGTAGATACAAATAAACAAATAATAATAACGATAGTAATAATAATAATAGAAAATAATAATAATAATAATAATAATAATAATAATAATAATAATAATAATAATAATAATAATAATAATAATAATAATAATAATAATAATAATAATAATAATAATAATAATAATAATAATAATAATAAAACCTTGCAAATAAATGAAAGGTTTATAATTATATAAACTTTTATTTGAAATAACATTTTATCTTATAAAACATAAATTATAAAAACTAATAAAAAGGTTTTTATAAAATGTTGAGATAAATAAACCATTTAAATTAAGGGATCAATTTTGCCTAAATCACAAACTAATTTTCAGCTTTAAAAGAGTTAAAAGATGGAATACACAGAACTTAAAACATGAGGGACTAATTTCGTAAAAAGCCAAAACATATTTCCCCTTTACCCGTTTCCCACGCCCAAGTACCCAAAACCCACATCTCCACCCGGTTGATTCAATCTCGCTCAAATCCGATCGATTACAGCTCATCTATGACCGGTTTGGAAAGTATTCTCACACGCCGACAGCTTGCAATCATCATTTATTCGAAATCGAGCCAAATAAATTCACAATTCATTCCAAAGATAACTCGATTGACTAGGAATTTGAAATCATAGGAAACTACTATAAAACCCAAATCAAAGGACACCCGTAGCACCCCTGCGCCTTCTCGAAACCGTCTGAGCAAAAGAAGAACACTCAAGAACTCCACAGAGCCAAATTCGAACTCAAGTCCGGCCGACTCTTTGCGTAAATCCGAACACCACTCAAACGAACATCAATCCGGGTAAGTAATACCTCATTAGAACCGTAGTGATGTAAGGATCAAAAGCCCTATGCTTTTGATCCCTAACGATGAACAGATTGTACGAATTTGGGAACGATTTGGATTAGGGCTCATTTGATTTCATATCCAATTTTTGTGACCGAATAAGTGCTAATCGAATTAGACTTGTTCAGGATAAACATGAGTTAGCCCACTGGTTGGGCGCCCCATATGCAATATAAGGGTCGGGGGTTCGAACCCCACCCGGAACCTTTGAACCGGTTTTATCCATTTTAAACTATTTTAAATTCATTTTTTTATAAAATAATAGTAATAATAATGCTGGAAAATACTTTATAAACAGAAAATTTTATTCTAAACAACATTTATTTATAACTAATATATATGTGTAGAAAAATATACATGTCACAAAATAATAATAATAATAATAATAATAATAATAATAATAATAATAATAATAATAATAATAATAATAAATAATAATATTTTTTATCAAGATTTAACTTTAAACATTTTACAAATCTTTTTAAAATATTTTTTTTAAAAAAAAACAAACTTAAAGTAATTTAAAATTTAAAACTTATATTTTATAAGAAACTTTAATTTTTCTTTAAAAACTTTTAATAAGAAAATCAAATCATACATAAATTTTTAAATATGAGTTCTATAAATTATGACCTTATGAAGAATATTTGAAATACAACTTTAAACCATCTTTTGACCAAATTCTATGACTTTTAATTTCACCAAACTATTTGAAAAGTAATTTTATAAAACATAAACCATGAAAATTATTCAAGAAATTATCAAAACCTTTCTTTTAAAACAACAAGTATTTTAAAACCATTATTAGTAGGGTTATCAATTAGTATTCATAAACTTTGTGAAATGCTTTGACATTTCATTTTATTTATTATAAGCAAATAAGAATATTTAAATATTTTCAAAACATTTATTCTTAGAATTCATAATAAATAAATGGGATAATAAAAGTATTCCAATTTATTTATTAAATGGAGGTTATTTAATTATAATAGATAATTAAATAATCCTAAACCATTATTCTAAATATACATTTTAGAACATTAGGGATTCCATAGAAGCCATAGAGTTTTAGGCAAACATTTGAACTTTAGGCAGACATTTGAACCTTGGACAATCATTTGAACTTAGTCTAAGACATATGCTTTAAACATTAGGAAAGGATTGATAGCTTTCCTTCATTCATGTGACAACTCGCAATTTCCAGGTCAGCATTAACTTGATTTTAATAATGATATGTATTATTATTACTTACGTGGCACTGGAATTATTAATATTTAGTGTGACACGTGGCACGACAGTCCAAACACATCGATAATTTGAGTAATTATCGTAAAACGCACGCACGTGTCTTGAATAACGAACGTTGGTGAACGGATCAAACCACAGTCCACATATGCTACACTTAGGTTATAGGGAACCTAAAATAGGTGGAATGATGTTTAGATGTCTCGAAACTATGTCCGTAATCGAAAAATACGTGAAAAATGGGCCAAAATATGAAAATGGGCCAAATTGGGCCGGATCTAGGGTCCAGGCGGTACGCCTGACCCGAAGCTCCACAGTCTGGCGATGCGCGCGGGTGAGGAGGGACGCCTCTCATCCGGCTGCCTCGCGCGGTACGCCTGACCTCGGTGGTCCTCGTGGCGCGATACGCCTGAGGCCTCTGACAACTAAAAATTTTGTAAATCTCATGATTACCCTACTATACTCATTTTATACAATACCATACGAAAACTCTTCCATTTAAACCCCAAGATCACCTGCTATCACTCCCATAACACCCATTTGAAGGCATTGGAAGCCATTGTTGAGAGATTTGGAGCTTGGGAAGCTTGTTCTTGAAGATCTTGAAGGTTTGAGGCACAAAGGAGCTCCAAGAACACCACACTCCATTCTTTCTCGTGATCAAAGCTAGCTTAGCCAGATTTTGAAGCATTAGAAGGTAGTTCTAGCACCCTTGTAGTCTAAAAACACCATTACACACTCATGCAAGCTCACACACACACACACACACAAGTGCATGAGCTTCACATACGCGAATTTTTATCACTTTGAATCTGGGTTGTTGATTTGAGTATGAATATTGATGATCTGTGATCAAAGCTAGCTTAGCCACTTTCCTGAAATAGAAACTTACTATAACTAGTAAGTTTCTTCACGAGAGTGACTATTGGTATCCGCACATTTCACACGACACTAAATCGCACGTTACACGAGTACTTGATCCAAACCGTCACCAATGGGTCGTTAGGTCAAACACAGTCAACACGGTCAAACACGGTCAACTCGACCCACATAACAACTTGAAATGCTTAAACACTAATACGGTCCTGTGAGACCCACGTGTATGAACACACAAACTTACAACACCTATGTGATATAGGTAATCACTAGCCAGCGAGCTACACCGTTCCGATACGAACGCGCATCACTTTACTCAAACTCAGGTGAGTTTTACAGCCCCACTTTTACTCTCATACTGTTTTACTAAACTTTGGGGTGAGAATACTATGCAACTGTTTTATATATAGTACTGGTATGTTGTGAAAACCATTTTCGAGTGCAACTATTATCGCTTAAAGTCCTCACTTATCCTTACCTTTAATTGTATCACAAACGAGTCGTAATTATGTAGTACTACTGGGTTTGACTAACCCCACTCGGCACCAATGTTGACTGGAGGTCATAACGAGTGTAATTTCGATGGGAATGCGGGTTCAGCGATGACCTGCGGAGGCAAACGGGAACAGTCTAGTTTCGGTAAGATGAACTGACACACTCCACGGATCGTAGTATCCAACAACAAAACTTAACATACCCAGTATATATCTGTTTACTTTTCAGTCTGTCTAAACCTGTGAACTCACCAACTTTTTAGTTGACACTTTTCGCATGTATTCTCAGGTAACTAATGGAGCACACGTTAGAACACAAAGGAGGAGTACAAGAGAGTCTCATGCATACTAGACTCCTAGGCTTTGTGATGATGTGTTCATTTTGAAAACAATTTGACTTATGTAATGTCTAATACAAATTATTTTCCGCTGCAAACTTTATTTACTT
Source organism: Mikania micrantha (assembly GCA_009363875.1). Taxonomy (NCBI): domain Eukaryota; kingdom Viridiplantae; phylum Streptophyta; class Magnoliopsida; order Asterales; family Asteraceae; genus Mikania; species Mikania micrantha. The sequence continues at coordinate 46,260,015 of CM018689.1, read as the reverse complement.
ATGATATTAAAACATTTCCGCTGCTTTACTTGAAAACTTGTTACTTTACAAAGATTGTGTGATTGTATAACTCATATAGAGTCGTTCTATATGACCATGAGCTGTGATCCTGGCCACGTCACACCCACGTGGACTGACGCCACGAGTGGGAATTTGGGGGTGTGACAGACTGGTATCAGAGCCTTGGTTATAGGGAACTAGGTTTGCATCTAGTGAACTTAGATTATAGCCACTGCTCTACGCTAGACGCTACACTAGAACTTGCACACTGATGTTGTTAATACTTTTATTGAACTGTTATTTACTAACCCGAAACTTACAGGATGGCAGATAACAACCGAGACGCTAACAGGAACCCGGGCAAACGCCCAGCGAGTGATGACCTGACCGAGGATAGTCGACGTAGGATCGACGACATCGTAGCTCAAGTGGACGCCGAGATGGCGAGGCGAGCATAGGTGTTGGCTCGGGATCGGTACTGGGGATGGTTACCTAACATCATACAGGATTGGGTATTGGGGGAGCGAGTACCTCCATTGCGACATAAGGGCGATACCACTGAAGGTCCACGACTACCGACACTCGGGGTGACGATGGAGAGAGCTTTTGCGGCCCACGTTGCCGTTACGCGACGGGAGATTAGGAGGAATGCTGAAGTATCTGACGAGATTCGCGTTCTTCGCGAGAAGAACGATCGCCTGGAAAGGCAAAACGATCGCCTGGTAAGGCAAAACGATCGACTGGAGGAGCAGATGGAGATTCTACGTCTTCAGGTGTCCCAGCTGATGACACAGCATGGACAGATGGTGGACATCATGCAAGAGCATGACGGACGCATCACTGAGAACCGAACAGACATAGCTGAGACTCAGGCGATGGTCCAAGCTAGCGACGCCATGCTCAATGCATGGGCGGCGCAGTTCATCGAGGAATCGCCAGTCGTGGACGACGGGCCACAGTTCGAGGCCGAGGACCTCAAAGAAGGGGATTTTGATGAGGATCCCAATGAGGATCCTGAGGAGGATGATGATGATGGAGGCGCTGTTAGTGATATTTCACATGTCTCCATGGACTCGGATTAGTGGACTATTTTATTTTGTATTTTTCTTATTTTGGCCTAGACGAGCGGGATGTGCTCGAAGAGCTTATATTGTACTTTCCTTTAAAAATTATTGTACTTCAAAAATTTGGTATTAATGAGAATTATGCTTTATTATTATCTGTTGTATTATTATGACTATTGCTAACACAATCTCTGATATGATATCTAACTTGACCTCTGACATGACATCTTATCTAACTTCTGACTAACACTCTGACATATGTCGACTAACAATCTAACCCTTCCATATAGAATCATGTCGGGAAGGGGATCCAATGCACGAAATCTCAAGCATAAGGCCGGGAAGGCAAGGATCAATATGATGGTTGAACGGAGGGTCAACTGTGACAACTAGTACCTGACCGTCCGGCAAGTCCGTACGGTACGTGTACTTTCTACAGTAACTATGTGTATGTACATGGGTGTAAACAGTGTTTGTATTATCAAAAGCCTAAATACAAGAAATCGTTGTACGTATTTTCGTGTAAACTTAAATACATTAAGTACAACGTACATTTGAAACATTAGCTGTGTTTATTAAGTGAAAACTTAATTACAGTTAACACAACACATCAAGAGAAACAACGATGTTCAAGCGAATATCAATAACAAGTCGGTTGCGATCTGATATCCATAGATGACAGGAATCAGATGGCCGACAATTCAATGTGAAAACAATGTGATAACATGATGTTTAGTTGAGTCCGACAGTGAGGAAACACAATTCAAACATAAACTGCAGTGTCGTTTCAGAATAACGAACTGACAATGTGTTTGCGTGAGTGACGATTCACACAAACATATCTGTGAGTTTAACATTCTGAAATGATGACTGGAAAGTAGAAAACAAAAGTCGAAAAGCAAAAACATCGTCGTGTTCGTTCGAATGACGATTCGAACGAATACGCGCGATGGTGACGCGATCCGACGGAACGAAAACAAAATACGACGCGAAACGAATTTAATTTTAATTAAATAAAATAATAAATATTTTTACAATTTTGAAACTCATCAAATTAATTAAAAGAACATTTTTAGTTATTTATTATTAATTACGCGAAATTATCCGGTTACGCGACGAGATCGCGAACCGAGCACCCGAAACGGACCCGAACACCACACTGGGTATAAAAACCCTAAATGAATTCATTTTATTCATTTACCATCTTCATCTCTCTCTCTCTTCATAATTTCCGGCCAAGAAACCCACCACCATTTTCACACCTTCAAAACCTCATATCTAGCTCGTTTCTTAACCGATTTGGGTGATTTTCGAACCCACGCGTAGCCCTTGACGTTCTCTACATGAAAGTACAACAGATCTAAAGGTTTAACCACTGAAAACGAAGGTATGAAGCCATGAAAGTCCACGAAAAATAGGGTTTTCAGTTGGTTTTTGTCGCACACCTACATGACCGGTTCTAACCTACTCCTTTCGAAGCTCACACACACCTTCGATGGTTGGTCTGGGTTACCATGGCACTGTGGTAGTTCTGGAACATGGGGTTCGATGGAGATGGTGATAGTTACAGGTCAGGTTCGTCGGGGAGGAGTGAAGGCGTGTTGGCCGAACCGCCTCTCAGCCGAACCCTGCTGCTTCATCAGACCCACGAACCATGTGCGAACCATGGCATCCTCACCGAACCCTGATGCAGATCTGTGACACCCCGTAATTTCCAGGTCAGCTTTGATTTTATTTAAATGTTTATTAAAATGCATTATGTACACGTGGCACTAGAATTTGATTAATTTAGCGTGACACGTGGCACGACAGTACGAACACTGACACATGACAAGATAATTCGTGGAATTATCGGCAAACAGCACACACGTGTCAAAACACACGAACGTTGGTGAACGTCTAACACATTGTGAAACACAGCACTCGAAACCTCACGAAACACTCACACATTGAACTTGGAAGTTCAAACAAGGCCAAACGATAGTTCGTAGACGTGAAAACGGCGACGAACGGATCAAACCCACTAAACTGGGCCTATTGGGCTCACCAGGGGATCTGTCGCGCTACGCGACGATCCAGAAGGACACTGTCGCGCTACGCGACAATGGGCGGGGGAAATTTGAACGCGGAACTTCGTCGCGTTACGCGAGGGTGATCCTTGAACTCGTCGCGCTACGCGAGGAGACCCAGTTCGCAGAATCTTTATAAAACCAAGACAATCATGCCTATGCTATCCCATTTCATCATTTCTCCGGCTTCACACTCAACACCTCGACCATCTTCTTCCTCTAAACACCTGCAACACCTCTGTAAGCCATTGAAGACCTTATTTGGAGCTTGGGAAGCTTAGAGAACTCAAAGGAGAAGACCTTCCAAGCTTGAGCTTCATCTTTTCTTGCTCAAGCTTGACGAAACCAGCAATCCAGGAGTCTTGGAAGCTGCTCAAGCACCATCTTAGCAATCAAAGAAGTGTTGGAAGGTAGTCTCTTAGTCCAAACACTCTCTAGACACTCACACACTCACATGCAAGTGAAAAATCACACATGCAAACACTTTGAATGCACATGCATGAATCTATTTTCTGGGTTTGATGATTTGGATGTATTCCTTGATGATCCATGATGGTTATATGATGTTTTAGGACGATCCAAGAGGTTGGGTGTAAGTCTTGTTGCTTAAAATGATAATAGATGATGTTATATGTCCATGCATGCATGATCCATGATGGTAGGAATGATCTTGAGTATGTTAGTATGTTTATTGATGATATTAGAAGGATTACTCATGATTAGATTTGATTTAGATGGTTAAAATGGTGGGATTTGATGAACTTTCTATAAATAGGAACTTTATTTTGACAAAATGGTGCTATGGATGAAATGGTACACATGCATGTATATGAAATGGTAACTTAGATGATATTATGATGAATAGGATATGTGGAATGTGGTTTCGATGATGAGTATGGTCATTTCTAGCAATATTACTAAATATAGAAACTTTTGTGAATGAAATATTGATAAATGATGATTTGGACCATATTGGTATAATTAAGTGATGCTAGATGATGTATTAAGATGATTCATGATATGAAAATAGGTTTAGAAATGTTAAATGGTCATTTTATGCAAAAACCACAAAGTTACTATTTTTAGTAACTTTATTTTTACAAAAACCGATTTGTCAACGTGTTGTATTATTTGAGCATGCTAAATGACTTAATATGTTATAACATGATGTTTAGATGCTAAGTTAGATGGTTTCCGATGTCACGTATGCTAAAAATGGAAACTTTCCATTTTAGGAAACTTTTGTGCACTAACATGTTATAAACGGCATATATGAACTTGTATGATAATGTGCTATGTGTTAACATGACCCCGTAGGACCATTGAGCATGCTAGAACTCGAACACCGATATGCTTTATGAACTTTCCGTAAATGAAAACTTACTATAAATAGTAAGTTGTCCATAAACGCAACCTACGCGTCTTGCACACGACAAACACTTACACGATTGCTACACGAGTCACAAAACCGTCACACGGTTCACCAACGGGTCGTTGACTTGACACGGTCAACTTTGGTCGAACACGGTCAACTTTGGTCAAACACGGTCAATTTCGGTCAAACATGGTCAAACACGGTCAATGTGGACCAACACGAGCAAACACGGTCATTGTGGACCGACACGGACAAACATGAACAACCAAGGGTTGTTGGACACAAACACGAGCACTAACAGTAGCACGGTCACTTACACGAACTCACGTACGATCTACGATATAGGTTGCCGGTGACCGACGTGCTACACGACAACTCGGGAGCTTACGCTTACATACATTCGTTTCACTAAGGTGAGTTTACGGCCCCTCTTTACTCTTTTTCAAAACGCTTTTAAATAGGGGGAGGATACTTGTTGCCTCGAGTCAAACATCTATTACTGTACAAACATTTTGGTGTATGCTAGTTTATTTGACAAACATTAAGTGTTGTAATCGTAAGAAGTCCTCACAAAGTCTTACCGTTAATGTACAAACAACGAGGCGAGTTTGAATGGATCCGTTTGGGGTGTGACGAACCCCGCGTGGCGAAATATTGACTGGATGTCATAACACGTGAAAACTTGACCTATATTGCCATGTTATTACGAGACATGGCGGAGGCAAAAGACTAACAAGTCTAGTTCGGTAGTGACGCACTGACACTTTGGGCCAAGGGCTCGGTACTAACATATGATAAACAGCATGACACACTTTTATTACTATATGTATATCAAAACCTGTGAACTCACCAACCATTGTGTTGACACTTTTCTAACTTGTATTCTCAGGTAACTAGCGTGGCTAGCAGGAGGACAGGAATGCACACTTTAAGGAACGAGCAATTAGGAACTTACATGCATTCTGTCTTGTCATTTGAAAACAATTTACTTTCATTATGATAAAACAATGTTATGTTAAACTATTTACATTTCCGCTGCATTTTTGTCGAACACTTGATTTTCCGCTGCATTATGATAAGACAACTTTTATTCCGCTGCAAACTATCTTTTTATGTGTATGTGTCAAACAATGGATTTGTAAACGCATATAGGGGTATTCTATATGACCTTGAGCTGTGATTCTGGACACGTCACATCCACGTGGACATACGCCACAAGTGGGAAATTTGGGGGTGTGACAGACTGGTATCAGAGCCTTGGTTATAGAGAACTAGGTTTGCATGTAGTAAACTTAGACTATAGCCATTGCTCAACTTTAGACACTACACTAGTTTCGCACAACTAATTATATGCATAGTTTAGCAATATGCTTTGTGATTTTATCGGATATTTACGAGCATACCATTGGAACCCTTCGCGGGTATACACATCCGACTATGCTTGAGAACTGCGAGATGGGATTAGTGAAAGGACGAACACAAGACTAAAGGGAACTCTTCTATGCTCTGAAGAAGACTCCTCTAGCACGATCTAACTCGAATCGAGCGCCTCCTCCAACCTCTTTCTTGAGTGTAAACCCAGTCAAAAGACACATGTTTGTGGACTGTGACCATAGTATTGACACTCAGGGAGCAAACGTCAAACCCTAGGATGTTTAGTAGTTTGAAATTGAACGAACTAGAATGACTGTGTAAGATAAATTAACGATTATGGTGGCCAACGTAATCGTGAATTTATAAGTACACACGAATTCTAGCAAATTCAAATGACACGCTACACCCACGAGGAGAACTATGTAGAACACTGCTGCTAGTGGAGATTCGAACTCCACTATTTTCACCAAGTAGTTTATTCCCTTATTGTATTTAGTACTGTTAGAATCTAATTGAGCGAGTTGTGCTCATATACATCACATTGGTAATAGTAACCTTCTAAAGCTTATAATTGTACACATGAAGGAAGAGGATATACTATCTCTATATCACACACAGCAATCTCTAACTGTAAGTAATCCAAAACCTATTGTAGATACATACTTACCAATGGCTGGACAAGGAACGTTCGTGCGTACTAACGATCAATCAACCAATGCTGCTGCTATCGAAGCCATGATAGAACAACGGGTTAACAAAGCTATAGCGGATTACGAGACTATACGCGTAAACAATGAAACAAACAATGAGACTCGCAACAACTTAAGAGGATGCTTATTCAAGACCTTCCTTAGTTATCATCCTCTAACATTCAAGGGGTCGGAAGGAGCAGAGGGACTGCTCCGATGGATCAAGAATACTGAGACAATCTTCTGCATATGCGAGTGCTCTGAGGAGAACAAAGTGAAATTCGCCACCGGAACTCTAGAGGGACAGGCCCTCATTTGGTGGAATTCACAGGTCCAAACACTGAGTTTGGCGACTGCTAATTCCATACCATGGGAAAATTTCATTAAGATGTTGAAGGAAGAATACCATCCCCAGAACGAAATCAAGGAACCAGAGGAGTGTTGGAATCACAAAATGGAAGGAGCTGAAATTGAACAATACACCACTCGATTTCACGAATGGTGTAAACAGTACCCAGAAATGGTGACCCCAGAATACAGAAAGATCGAGCCATACGTTAGGGGATTACCTGAACAAATCCGAAGCCTAATCACCACGACAGATCCCACTCTCATTCAATCTACTATTTGCTTGGCTCACAAACTAATCGACCAAGCGGTGGCACAGGGAGAGCTACCCAAGAGGAGTGAGCATACGAAACCCCAGGAACTCAAGAGGAAGTGGGAACCCAACAACAACCAATCCCTCACACCTCAACAACAAACCCAGCCTCGCCCAACCCTTGCTAAGGTCTTCACTGCCGCTCGGAGCAAAGGAGGATATCAGGGCAAAAGCCCAAAATGCAACAACTGTAACTACCATCACTTTGGCTCGTGCAAAAGGGTCAAATGCACGAACTGCGGCAAAGATGGGCATGTAACCAAGGAATGCCGAACAAACCCTAACCCCAACACCAAACAGAATACCAATAACCAACACACTCTCAAGGGGTGCTATGAGTGTGGAAAGCCGGGCCACATGAGGAGGGATTGTCCTCAACTGAAGAAGGCCGGAGGAGGAGCGGCCAAAGGAAGAGCTTTTGTGATTGGCTCGGGAGAAGCCAAGGATGACCCAAACGTCGTAACCGGTACGTTTCTTTTAAATAATGTCTATGCTAGCATATTATTTGATACCGGTGCCGATAGGAGCTTTATATCTAGTGAGTTTAGCAAATTACTAGGTATTACCCCAACACCACTAGACTACAAGTATACCGTAGAGCTAGCCGACGGCAAGCTAATTGAAACACAACACATCTTTCGAGGATGCGTCATGGTATTGGCGGATCATGAACTCGAAATCGATTTGATGCCGGTGACTCTCGGAAGCTTTGATGTGGTCGTTGGGATGGATTGGTTATCCGCTAACCAAGCTGAGATCGTATGCAACGAGAAGATCGTATGAGTGACGTTGCAGAACGGAGAACAGATCTCGATTCAGGGGGAAAGACGGGGAGTACCTTTGAACATCATGTCATGCATGAAGGCGAACAAGTACCTACAAAAGGGATACACTGCCATACTAGCCCTCATCGCCGAGCAACCCAAGAAAGAGAGGAAGATTGAGGACATCGCCGTAGTCCGCGATTTTCCCGAAATATTTCCCGAAGACCTACCTGGACTACCTCCGAAACGACAAGTCGAGTTTCAGATAGACCTTACACCAGGAGCAGCACCGATTGCTAAGGCTCCATACCGACTAGCACCAACGGAGATGCAGGAACTGTCTAACCAATTGCAAGAACTGTTAGACAAGGGATTCATCAGACCGAGCTTCTCACCTTGGGGAGCACCGGTCTTGTTCGTAAAGAAGAAAGACGGATCATTCCGTATGTGTATCGACTACAGAGAGCTGAACAAGGTGACGATCAAGAATCGATATCCCTTACCGTGAATAGACGATCTGTTTGACCAGTTGCAAGGGTCAAGCTACTATTCGAAGATCGATTTAAGATCGGGTTACCACCAACTAAGGATACAGGAAAACGATATCCCTAAGACTGCCTTTAGAACCCGATACGGACACTACGAATTCTTGGTTATGCCCTTTTGACTGACCAACGCACCAGCCGTATTCATGGATCTCATGAATAGAGTGTGTAAACCTTACCTGGACAAATTCGTGATAGTGTTCATCGACGACATCCTGATTTATTCAAAGGATCGGGAGGAACATGCCGAACCTCTAAGGTTAGTCTTGGAACTACTGAAGAAAGAGCAACTGTACGCGAAATTTTCAAAATGCGACTTTTGGATTCGCGAAGTCCAATTCCTTGGACACGTGGTTAATGAGCAGGGAATTCACGTAGACCCAGCTAAGATCGAAGCCATTAAAAACTGGGGAGCACCCAAGACTCCAACTGAGGTGCGGCAATTCCTTGGACTGGCCGGGTACTACCGGAGATTCATTGAAGGATTCTCGAAGATTGCCCAATCATTGACATCCCTGACCCATAAAGACAAAAATTTCGATTGGGGAGACAAACAAGAAGCTGCTTTCAAACTGTTGAAACAGAAACTATGCACTGCACCCATCCTATCCCTACCGGAAGGATGTGATGACTTCGTGGTGTATTGCGACGATTCGAAACAAGGACTCGGTTGCGTGCTGATGCAACGCGAGAAAGTGATAGCATACGCTTCACGTCAACTGAAGGTGCATGAGAAGAACTACACGACTCATGACCTTGAGTTGGGAGCCGTGGTGTTTGCCTTGAAGATCTGGCGACACTACTTGTACGGCACGAAATGTACAATCTTTACCGATCATAAGAGCCTACAACACATCTTCGACCAGAAAGAGTTGAACATGAGGCAACGAAGATGGGTTGAACTCATAGGTGATTATGATTGCGCCATCAAGTATCATCCCGGTAAAGCCAACGTAGTGGCCGACGCGTTGAGCCGAAAAGAAACAACAAAACGCGTGCGCGCACTACAACTTACGATCCATTCTGAACTGCCGAATCAAATTCGGATAGCACAACAGGAAGCTCTGAAAACTGAAAACCTCACTCTTGAAGCCATGCGTGGCATGGATAAGCAAATAAAGGCAAAAGACGACGGAGCTTACTATTTAACGGATCGAATCTGGATTCCACGCCACGGAGGATTGAGAGAAGTAGTGATGGACGAAGCTCACAAGAGCCGGTATTCCGTACACCCGGGCTCTGACAAGATGTACCACGATTTGAAGACAACCTCTTGGTGGCCAAACATGAAAGCTGAAATAGCAACTTACGTGGGTAAGTGTCTAACGTGCTCAAAAGTCAAGGTTGAGTACCAGAAGCCATCAGGGTTACTTCAACAACCGGAATTACCAATGTGGAAATGGGAGCAGATTTCCATGGATTTCATCACTAAACTGCCAAAGACGTCAAGTGGTTGCGATACCATCTGGGTTATCGTAGACCGACTGACAAAGTCTGCACATTTCCTACCCATTAAGGAGACTGACAAGCTAGACAAACTCACCCGGATTTACTTAAAGGAAGTGGTCACTCGACATGGAGTGCCAATCTCAATCATATCTGATCGCGACAGTCGATTCACGTCGCATTTCTGGAAGTCCTTGCATAAGACCTTGGGCACGAGATTGGACATGAGTACCGCTTATCACCCGCAGACAGACGGACAGAGTGAGCGGACCATACAGACACTGGAGGACATGCTCCGGGCATGTGTCATTGACTTTGGTAGTAGCTGGGAATCTCATCTACCATTAGTTGAGTTCTCCTAGAACAATAGTTACCACACTAGCATTCAAGCTGCACCATTCGAGGCACTTTACGGACGTAAGTGTCGACCACCCATCTGCTGGGCGGAAGTTGGAGACAGCCAACTGACTGGTCCAGAACTGGTGCACGAGACAACTGAAAAGATCGTGCAAATACGCAAACGAATGGCAGCAGCTCGGGACAGACAGAAAAGCTATGTCGACAAGCGACGCAAACCGTTAAGAATTCCAGGTGGAGGACAGAGTGTTACTCAAGGTCTCGCCCCGGAAAGGTGTCATTCGGTTTGGCAAACGAGGAAAGTTGAACCCTCGTTACATTGGACCTTTCGAGATTACAAAGCGAATAGGCCCTGTAGCCTACGAACTAAACCTGCCAGTTGAACTGAGCAGCGTACACAACGTATTCCACATCTCGAATCTCAAGAAGTGCCTATCAGATGAAACACTTGTTATTCCTCTCGAGGAAATACAAATCGACGAACAATTGAACTTTGTTGAGGAACCGGTGGAGATTATGGACCGGGAAACCAAAAAGCTCAAACTCAGCAAGATTCCAATAGTGAAAGTGCGATGGAATTCGCGACGAGGACCGGAATTCACGTGGGAACGTGAAGACCAGATGAAACAAAAGTACCCACACCTGTTCGCGGAACAGACAAACACTGGCAACACAAGTCGAATTTCGGGACGAAATTCTTTCTAACATGGGGAGGATGTGACACCCCGTAATTTCCAGGTCAGCTTTGATTTTATTTAAATGTTTATTAAAATGCATTATGTACACGTGGCACTAGAATTTGATTAATTTAGCGTGACACGTGGCACGACAGTACGAACACTGACACATGACAAGATAATTCGTGGAATTATCGGCAAACAGCACACACGTGTCAAAACACACGAACGTTGGTGAACGTCTAACACATTGTGAAACACAGCACTCGAAACCTCACGAAACACTCACACATTGAACTTGGAAGTTCAAACAAGGCCAAACGATAGTTCGTAGACGTGAAAACGGCGACGAACGGATCAAACCCACTAAACTGGGCCTATTGGGCTCACCAGGGGATCTGTCGCGCTACGCGACGATCCAGAAGGACACTGTCGCGCTACGCGACAATGGGCGGGGGAAATTTGAACGCGGAACTTCGTCGCGTTACGCGAGGGTGATCCTTGAACTCGTCGCGCTACGCGAGGAGACCCAGTTCGCAGAATCTTTATAAAACCAAGACAATCATGCCTATGCTATCCCATTTCATCATTTCTCCGGCTTCACACTCAACACCTCGACCATCTTCTTCCTCTAAACACCTGCAACACCTCTGTAAGCCATTGAAGACCTTATTTGGAGCTTGGGAAGCTTAGAGAACTCAAAGGAGAAGACCTTCCAAGCTTGAGCTTCATCTTTTCTTGCTCAAGCTTGACGAAACCAGCAATCCAGGAGTCTTGGAAGCTGCTCAAGCACCATCTTAGCAATCAAAGAAGTGTTGGAAGGTAGTCTCTTAGTCCAAACACTCTCTAGACACTCACACACTCACATGCAAGTGAAAAATCACACATGCAAACACTTTGAATGCACATGCATGAATCTATTTTCTGGGTTTGATGATTTGGATGTATTCCTTGATGATCCATGATGGTTATATGATGTTTTAGGACGATCCAAGAGGTTGGGTGTAAGTCTTGTTGCTTAAAATGATAATAGATGATGTTATATGTCCATGCATGCATGATCCATGATGGTAGGAATGATCTTGAGTATGTTAGTATGTTTATTGATGATATTAGAAGGATTACTCATGATTAGATTTGATTTAGATGGTTAAAATGGTGGGATTTGATGAACTTTCTATAAATAGGAACTTTATTTTGACAAAATGGTGCTATGGATGAAATGGTACACATGCATGTATATGAAATGGTAACTTAGATGATATTATGATGAATAGGATATGTGGAATGTGGTTTCGATGATGAGTATGGTCATTTCTAGCAATATTACTAAATATAGAAACTTTTGTGAATGAAATATTGATAAATGATGATTTGGACCATATTGGTATAATTAAGTGATGCTAGATGATGTATTAAGATGATTCATGATATGAAAATAGGTTTAGAAATGTTAAATGGTCATTTTATGCAAAAACCACAAAGTTACTATTTTTAGTAACTTTATTTTTACAAAAACCGATTTGTCAACGTGTTGTATTATTTGAGCATGCTAAATGACTTAATATGTTATAACATGATGTTTAGATGCTAAGTTAGATGGTTTCCGATGTCACGTATGCTAAAAATGGAAACTTTCCATTTTAGGAAACTTTTGTGCACTAACATGTTATAAACGGCATATATGAACTTGTATGATAATGTGCTATGTGTTAACATGACCCCGTAGGACCATTGAGCATGCTAGAACTCGAACACCGATATGCTTTATGAACTTTCCGTAAATGAAAACTTACTATAAATAGTAAGTTGTCCATAAACGCAACCTACGCGTCTTGCACACGACAAACACTTACACGATTGCTACACGAGTCACAAAACCGTCACACGGTTCACCAACGGGTCGTTGACTTGACACGGTCAACTTTGGTCGAACACGGTCAACTTTGGTCAAACACGGTCAATTTCGGTCAAACATGGTCAAACACGGTCAATGTGGACCAACACGAGCAAACACGGTCATTGTGGACCGACACGGACAAACATGAACAACCAAGGGTTGTTGGACACAAACACGAGCACTAACAGTAGCACGGTCACTTACACGAACTCACGTACGATCTACGATATAGGTTGCCGGTGACCGACGTGCTACACGACAACTCGGGAGCTTACGCTTACATACATTCGTTTCACTAAGGTGAGTTTACGGCCCCTCTTTACTCTTTTTCAAAACGCTTTTAAATAGGGGGAGGATACTTGTTGCCTCGAGTCAAACATCTATTACTGTACAAACATTTTGGTGTATGCTAGTTTATTTGACAAACATTAAGTGTTGTAATCGTAAGAAGTCCTCACAAAGTCTTACCGTTAATGTACAAACAACGAGGCGAGTTTGAATGGATCCGTTTGGGGTGTGACGAACCCCGCGTGGCGAAATATTGACTGGATGTCATAACACGTGAAAACTTGACCTATATTGCCATGTTATTACGAGACATGGCGGAGGCAAAAGACTAACAAGTCTAGTTCGGTAGTGACGCACTGACACTTTGGGCCAAGGGCTCGGTACTAACATATGATAAACAGCATGACACACTTTTATTACTATATGTATATCAAAACCTGTGAACTCACCAACCATTGTGTTGACACTTTTCTAACTTGTATTCTCAGGTAACTAGCGTGGCTAGCAGGAGGACAGGAATGCACACTTTAAGGAACGAGCAATTAGGAACTTACATGCATTCTGTCTTGTCATTTGAAAACAATTTACTTTCATTATGATAAAACAATGTTATGTTAAACTATTTACATTTCCGCTGCATTTTTGTCGAACACTTGATTTTCCGCTGCATTATGATAAGACAACTTTTATTCCGCTGCAAACTATCTTTTTATGTGTATGTGTCAAACAATGGATTTGTAAACGCATATAGGGGTATTCTATATGACCTTGAGCTGTGATTCTGGACACGTCACATCCACGTGGACATACGCCACAAGTGGGAAATTTGGGGGTGTGACAAGATCTGGCGAACCGGCATGCCACTCCCGAACCCTCCTGCCTTCGGCATGTTCGACGAACCCTCGAGCCATCTATCCACGAACCCTCGCTGATGATTCTGTCCCGAACCCTTATCATTGTCAGCCGAACCATTTCACTAGCATGCAACGAACCCTACTACAGATCTAGTCACGAACCCTACTGACCTACCATGGACATCGAACCCTCTGCGAACCTTGTGGAACCACGAACCAAATGTGAACAAACCTAAGAGCAGATAGCAGAAGGTTCGCTGCTCTCCCTTGGCAACCGGTGACCACATGTGATCCACTTTCTAGCTCAAACGACCAAGGCTTAAAGCCTTCTTTCCAGCCCATTTGCTCGATCAGCCCAACAGAAATCGTATTAGCCCAACAGCCCATTTCCTTTAGCCCAGTTTTAGTTCGACCCAACACAACTATTCTAGGCCCAACAGAAGTATTTCAGGCCCAAAGCCTTAACTTAATAACACTTATGCAGGCCCAATAACAGCCCATAATCGACCCATCCCCATAATATTGCGGCCCACGTATTTAAACACGAGACTCACACGGTTAACATTCGGCCCAATGGTTTTAAATGTAATCCAAGTCATGAATTAATGATCTTAATCGGCGATGGAACAAATTGTTTTGAGTTTAACAAAACCAACATTTGAAATATTAATTGATAACCTAAAATCACCCTTAGGTTGAACGACAAAGTTATGGACTTAAGAACCATAAATCTAGATCAACATGATAGAACGTTTCAATAAGTGAATTCAAGTAATGTGAAGTCAAAACGGATCAACAAACAATAAATAAGGGCCGAATCATTACCGATACTCACGAGTGTTAGCCAAGTTAAGGCTAACACGCATACGTGCACAAGAAACAATTACACTCAACACTTATAAATTTCATACAATGTGAATTCAATACAGGATTGTAAAACAAACTCGAGTACAACAAGAGCGCGTGCATTTCTTCTTTTAAGCTAAGTCAACCCTACAACAACAAGGTGAGTTCATATGCCCCTTTTACTTTAATCTTTACTGATTTTAACTCTCGGGGCTGAGAAACATGCTTTACTTTTATTTACTTAAAAGTTTTGCTTACATATTGTTAATACTTTGATTAAATGATATTAAATTGCTTATTATCATATATCATTGTATGCATGCTTGTATGATTACATGATGACAGGGAAAGATAAGATGATGATGATATTATGATATCATAACTCATCAATACAATAGAATAACATAGTTGTAGGATTAACTCTTACAACACTTAGTTATTCTTACAAGAAATAACATAGAAACCATTACAAAGAACATAAGAATGATAATCATGATGATGTAACTTCATGATAACAACATCATTCACTCAAACGATTAACATAATGTAATAAGACAAGTTCTTATTTAACTTTGTTAATAACACGAAGAGCATATGACATTGAGAACGCTAACACGTATGAATACAATTACAAGTACAATTAGTTGCTATTGACCTGTTGTATTATATCACTTCAATCATGTGCCAAATTGTACAAGTTGATCATGTAAGCCCCTTTAATTCGCTGACCAGTTAGTTTGACGTGACTAAACCGACGATAGCATAGTGGTACCATAGGTTTGACAAACCTCTAGCTTGTAGGGCTAGTATGTTGATCGTATTGATTCATTGGCCGGTAACGTATGACCGGTGACAGGGCGACCTCAAGTCAGGTTCTGGTAAGCGACACATGGTGATATTAATCTACAGTGATAAGTAATTAATCCATCGTTTCTGGTTGACTAGTAGACTAAGTAATGTATATTCTTATGTCGTATTACTAGCAACTGCTTCGATGAGGACACTGGTATACAAGGTGATAGAGGTAAATCGGATGCATTGAAATCTGATTACGTGAGGATTTCAATGGATTCCTTTTAGGCTCTATGCACTATAGTTCAAGAACAAATTACAATTGGTTAACTAACACTCTTAACATTTAAAGGTGTAACAACAGTTAATCCCACAAATGTGGAATAATACAAGGAACAGATTTAACAAATCTAATATCCTTAACATATAATGGTTATCTAAACTTCGGTTCGATAACTGCCATTATTTCATTAAATTATTCTATACAAGTATTCACAGATGATTCAAGAATGACATAGACATTGGATTGGGAATGGAAAATCAATAGTTGTATTGCAAGTGGTATGGAGTTCTAGTAGTGATGTGGTGGGATGTTGGCTAGGGCTTAGTTCCCTTACATATGCCCTATATATAAGCATCACTATTAGGATGATATATTACTTGTAAATATAACTATTGAGAAGCCATTGGGGGTACAAGTGAACAAACGAGATACAAGTAACAATATGAACATTATGATTGTGCATGTGATTAAATTAAGGTTTTCAACTTACTTACTTATGAACTCACCAACCTAGCGTTGACTTTGTTTTAAATACATGTTTCTCAGGTGACGAACATGTGTAATTTCATATATGCAAGTACTAGCTAGTGGACTCTTAGAAGATCTAGCTACTTTTGGATATTGCATACTTTAGATGACTAGACCATGAATCATCTTTTGTATATCTTGTACATATACAAGATATAAACTCATTGATTCTTTTTGATTAGAGTTACTTAGTTAAATTATGAAGTACAATGTAATTTAACTTTGTAATTCTATTTCATGTCATGTTAGCATTTCTCATTTATATCTCATGTGCTATGTAAACAATCTGGTCATTTGATTATCACTCAAAGATATCGCGCCCCGGGAACCTTCCGCCCGACGGGAAAACACGATCCGTTCCCGCCGGCCTGGGGTGTGACAGATTGGTATCAGAGCCATGGTTATAGAGAAATATAGGTCATATTACTTAAACGGTTTGACCTAGACTATAACCTAGGGACCCTCATGTAGAGTTCTTATGATATAAGATTCTATTTGCATATGTCTTCTGCATCTGATCACTGCACTAACCGATTTTCCTTCGGTTATGATCAGAATGCCGCCCAGGAAGCAACCAACCACGCAGACTTCAGCACCACACTCCTCGACACCAACACCACCTGACTCTCCTCCACATTCACCACCACCTCCACCTCCTCCTCCTCCGCACTCTCCACCACCAGGCTCAAGCAATGTCCAGATGATAGATCCTGCTACTATCGCCTTGGCAACACTGCTGAGTACTCAACTGACAAGTCAGCTGAAAGATGTCATCCCAGAGATGATAAACAGGATTCAAGGCCACGGCAACATTTCTGGCCATTCTACAGGAGAGGCTAGTGGAAACACTGGTCATACTTCTGACTACTCCTACAAGTCTTTTGTAGGATACAAACCCCCAAGTTTCACAGGAGTCGAAGGAGCTGTTGGACTGATCCAATGGCTAGAAAAGATGGAGAACACTCTGGACATTAGCAACTGTCCAGAACACCATAAAGTTCGCTATGCAGCTGGTTCATTCAGCAAGC
The DNA here is from genome assembly GCA_009363875.1 of Mikania micrantha. Classification (NCBI taxonomy): domain Eukaryota; kingdom Viridiplantae; phylum Streptophyta; class Magnoliopsida; order Asterales; family Asteraceae; genus Mikania; species Mikania micrantha. The sequence goes on along the minus strand of CM018689.1, from coordinate 46,242,475 downwards.
GAGCACTGACATGGTGGAATGCTCAGATTCGAGCAAAGGGAAGAGATGAGGCAATGGCGATGTCATGGACGGAATTTAAGCTTCTTATGAGGAACGAATTCTGTCCGAAACACGAACTACAGCTGCTGGAGACTGAACTCTCGAACCATGTAATGAAGGGAGCTGATCATATGACCTTCACTACTCGCTATCATGAGTTGGTAGCTTTGGTGCCAGAAATGGTACCAACATTGGAAAAGCTGATTGACCGTTATGTGGCGGGATTACCTTCTTGCATCCAAAGTATCGTGTTGGCTGCTTATCCTGCTACTTTGGAGGCTGCTATCTCCCTCTCAGCTAAACTTACCAAGGTGATGGTAAGGTCTGGAGTGTTAAAGGATGAGGCTGAAACAGCCAAAGCTGGAACTTCCAAGAAGCCGGATAAACGTCCGGCTAAGAAACAAAAAGTGGCAAGGAACTTTGCTGCCACTACTCATGCCCCAATGCTTAATCAGCCACCACCACTGCAAGTCAGAAAGCCCTACACTGGCACTGCACCTCTGTGCAACACTTGTCAGTATCATCACGCGCCAAACTCTCAGTGCATGCAATGCACAAACTGTGGAAAGTTTGGCCATTGGGCAAATCGCTGCAGGAGCACGGGCGCTCCAAACAGAAACAACAATGCAGCTACTACTGCTGCTGCTGCAAATCCTAGGTCTTGCTACAACTGTGGCGAACCAGGAAATTTCTCTCGAGATTGTCCCAAGAGGAACCAACAAAGGGCTCAAGCACCAAGAGGACGAGCCTTTCAGATCGGAGCTGCTGCTGCTCGTCAAGACCCGAATGTGGTCACGGGTACATTTCTCTTATCTGACTTCTATGCATCTATATTATTTGACACTGGTGCGGATCAGAGTTTCATCTCATCCGACTTTGCATGCCATCTTAATTATGTTAAGGAACTGTTAGACTCCCCTTATACTATTGAGATAGCAAATGGAAAACAGATTACAGTAGACACCATATTTAGGAATTGCCCACTAACACTTGACGATCACACATTTTTCATCGACTTGATACCGATGGAGCTGGGCAGTTTCGACATCATTATTGGAATGGATTGGCTATCTCTTAACAGAGTCGAGTTCATCTGTTTCGATAAACTGTTACGCATTCCTGTGGAGAACAACGAGGTCTTGGAGATTCGCGGAGACCAAGCGAAACGCAGTGTCAAGATAATATCGTGCATGAAGGCTCGCAAGTACTTACGAAAACAATGCGTTGCATTTCTAGCTCACGTGATTCAAAAAGACAAGAAGGCGATCAAGATTCAAGATGTACCGGTTGTGAGAGACTTTGCAGATGTGTTTCCGGATGATTTACCGGGACTGCCACCTGAGCGATCGGTGCAGTTTCGAATCGATCTGATTCCGGGAGCAACTCCTGTAGCTAAGTCTCCTTATAGACTTGCTCCATCAGAGATGCAGGAGCTGTCTAATCAGTTACAAGAGTTACTCGATAAAGGATTCATCCGACCGAGCTTTTCCCCGTGGGGAGCTCCGGTTCTTTTTGTTAAAAAGAAGGATGGAACTTTCAGGATGTGCATAGATTATCGAGAACTCAACAAACTCACCATCAAGAATCGGTACCCGTTACCGAGGATTGATGATTTGTTTGATCAGTTACAGGGAGCACAGTACTTTTCAAAGATAGACCTGAGATCAGGCTATCATCAGCTCCGGATACAAGAGGAAGACATACCAAAGACGGCCTTTCGTACCCGATATGGTCATTACGAATTCATGGTAATGCCATTCGGATTGACGAACGCACCGGCTGTGTTCATGGACTTGATGAACCGGGTGTGCAAACCGTATCTAGATCAGTTTGTTATTGTCTTTATTGATGATATACTGATTTATTCAAAGAACGAGAAGGAACACGAGCAACACCTCAAGACAGTTTTGGAGCTTCTGAAAGAATAACGACTCTATGCCAAGTTCTCCAAGTGTGAATTTTGGTTAAGAGAAGTTCAGTTTTTGGGTCACGTGATTAACAGTGATGGTATTCACGTGGATCCTGCCAAGATCGAAGCAATCAAGAACTGGGACGTGCCTACAACACCAACCGAGATCAGATCATTCTTGGGATTGACAGGTTATTACAGGAGATTCATTTCAAATTTTTCTAAAATAGCTTTGCCTCTCACCAAGCTCACACAGAAGACTGAACCTTTTATGTGGACTCAGAAACAAGAGGAGGCATTCCAGACACTGAAACAAAGATTGTGCAATGCTCCAATCTTAACACTCCCAGAAGGCAATGATGACTTTGTAGTTTATTGTGATGCTTCCCATCAAGGACTCGGATGTGTTTTGATGCAACGAGACAAAGTCATTGCTTATGCCTCACGACAGCTGAAGATACACGAGAAGAATTACACAACGCACGATCTCGAACTGGGAGCTGTTGTCTTTGCATTAAAGATTTGGAGACACTACCTGTATGGTACCAAATGCACTATCTTCACAGATCACAAAAGCCTACAACACATATTTGATCAGAAGGAGCTTAACATGAGACAAAGACGTTGGGTTGAGCTCCTGAACGATTACGATTGTGTGATCAAATACCATCCGGGCAAAGCAAATGTTGTTGCAGATGCTTTGAGCCGGAAGGAAAGAGTCAAACCTTTACGCGTTCGCGCAATGGGAATGACTGTTCAAACAAGTTTGAGAGATCATATTCTACAAGCACAACAAGAGACAGTGGCAAGAGACAATCTGAAACGCGAGCTCGATTGTGGAGCCGAGAAACATTTCAAGACGAAACAAGATGGAGTTATCTATTATCTGGATCGTGTCTGGATTCCAGCAGTAGATGAACTTCGAACACTTATACTTGACGAGGCACACAAGACACGTTATTCAGTTCATCCTGGTGCCGATAAGATGAACCGGCATGCCACTCCCGAACCCTCCTGCCTTCGGCATGTTCGACGAACCCTCGAGCCATCTATCCACGAACCCTCGCTGATGATTCTGTCCCGAACCCTTATCATTGTCAGCCGAACCATTTCACTAGCATGCAACGAACCCTACTACAGATCTAGTCACGAACCCTACTGACCTACCATGGACATCGAACCCTCTGCGAACCTTGTGGAACCACGAACCAAATGTGAACAAACCTAAGAGCAGATAGCAGAAGGTTCGCTGCTCTCCCTTGGCAACCGGTGACCACATGTGATCCACTTTCTAGCTCAAACGACCAAGGCTTAAAGCCTTCTTTCCAGCCCATTTGCTCGATCAGCCCAACAGAAATCGTATTAGCCCAACAGCCCATTTCCTTTAGCCCAGTTTTAGTTCGACCCAACACAACTATTCTAGGCCCAACAGAAGTATTTCAGGCCCAAAGCCTTAACTTAATAACACTTATGCAGGCCCAATAACAGCCCATAATCGGCCCATCCCCATAATATTGCGGCCCACGTATTTAAACACGAGACTCACACGGTTAACATTCGGCCCAATGGTTTTAAATGTAATCCAAGTCATGAATTAATGATCTTAATCGGCGATGGAACAAATTGTTTTGAGTTTAACAAAACCAACATTTGAAATATTAATTGATAACCTAAAATCACCCTTAGGTTGAACGACAAAGTTATGGACTTAAGAACCATAAATCTAGATCAACATGATAGAACGTTTCAATAAGTGAATTCAAGTAATGTGAAGTCAAAACGGATCAACAAACAATAAATAAGGGCCGAATCATTACCGATACTCACGAGTGTTAGCCAAGTTAAGGCTAACACGCATACGTGCACAAGAAACAATTACACTCAACACTTATAAATTTCATACAATGTGAATTCAATACAGGATTGTAAAACAAACTCGAGTACAACAAGAGCGCGTGCATTTCTTCTTTTAAGCTAAGTCAACCCTACAACAACAAGGTGAGTTCATATGCCCCTTTTACTTTAATCTTTACTGATTTTAACTCTCGGGGCTGAGAAACATGCTTTACTTTTATTTACTTAAAAGTTTTGCTTACATATTGTTAATACTTTGATTAAATGATATTAAATTGCTTATTATCATATATCATTGTATGCATGCTTGTATGATTACATGATGACAGGGAAAGATAAGATGATGATGATATTATGATATCATAACTCATCAATACAATAGAATAACATAGTTGTAGGATTAACTCTTACAACACTTAGTTATTCTTACAAGAAATAACATAGAAACCATTACAAAGAACATAAGAATGATAATCATGATGATGTAACTTCATGATAACAACATCATTCACTCAAACGATTAACATAATGTAATAAGACAAGTTCTTATTTAACTTTGTTAATAACACGAAGAGCATATGACATTGAGAACGCTAACACGTATGAATACAATTACAAGTACAATTAGTTGCTATTGACCTGTTGTATTATATCACTTCAATCATGTGCCAAATTGTACAAGTTGATCATGTAAGCCCCTTTAATTCGCTGACCAGTTAGTTTGACGTGACTAAACCGACGATAGCATAGTGGTACCATAGGTTTGACAAACCTCTAGCTTGTAGGGCTAGTATGTTGATCGTATTGATTCATTGGCCGGTAACGTATGACCGGTGACAGGGCGACCTCAAGTCAGGTTCTGGTAAGCGACACATGGTGATATTAATCTACAGTGATAAGTAATTAATCCATCGTTTCTGGTTGACTAGTAGACTAAGTAATGTATATTCTTATGTCGTATTACTAGCAACTGCTTCGATGAGGACACTGGTATACAAGGTGATAGAGGTAAATCGGATGCATTGAAATCTGATTACGTGAGGATTTCAATGGATTCCTTTTAGGCTCTATGCACTATAGTTCAAGAACAAATTACAATTGGTTAACTAACACTCTTAACATTTAAAGGTGTAACAACAGTTAATCCCACAAATGTGGAATAATACAAGGAACAGATTTAACAAATCTAATATCCTTAACATATAATGGTTATCTAAACTTCGGTTCGATAACTGCCATTATTTCATTAAATTATTCTATACAAGTATTCACAGATGATTCAAGAATGACATAGACATTGGATTGGGAATGGAAAATCAATAGTTGTATTGCAAGTGGTATGGAGTTCTAGTAGTGATGTGGTGGGATGTTGGCTAGGGCTTAGTTCCCTTACATATGCCCTATATATAAGCATCACTATTAGGATGATATATTACTTGTAAATATAACTATTGAGAAGCCATTGGGGGTACAAGTGAACAAACGAGATACAAGTAACAATATGAACATTATGATTGTGCATGTGATTAAATTAAGGTTTTCAACTTACTTACTTATGAACTCACCAACCTAGCGTTGACTTTGTTTTAAATACATGTTTCTCAGGTGACGAACAGGTGTAATTTCATATATGCAAGTACTAGCTAGTGGACTCTTAGAAGATCTAGCTACTTTTGGATATTGCATACTTTTGATGACTAGACCATGAATCATCTTTTGTATATCTTGTACATATACAAGATATAAACTCATTGATTCTTTTTGATTAGAGTTACTTAGTTAAATTATGAAGTACAATGTAATTTAACTTTGTAATTCTATTTCATGTCATGTTAGCATTTCTCATTTATATCTCATGTGCTATGTAAACAATCTGGTCATTTGATTATCACTCAAAGATATCGCGCCCCGGGAACCTTCCGCCCGACGGGAAAACACGATCCGTTCCCGCCGGCCTGGGGTGAGACATCAACAAAGTACTCGTTGAGTACGAAGCCAACCGACTTTCTAGCGAGACTAGCGGCACCAACAACGGCTCCCATGGGAGTGCAGCAAAAGGATGTTCGTTCAAAGCCTTCCTGAGCTGCCACCCTCACAAGTTCTAGGGTACTGAAGGGGCAGTGGGACTGCTTCACTGGATCGAGCAGCTGGAGTCAGTCTTCTCTATGTCTGAATGCTCGGAGGAAAACCGAGTGAAATATGCTACAGGAACACTGGAGGGACCAGCCCTCACATGGTGGAACACCCATGTACAAACTCTCGGATTGGAGACCGCCAACTCTATTCCTTGGGAGAACTTCACAAGGATACTCCATGAGGAGTACTGTCCTCGTGACGAAATCCGGAAGCTGGAAGAAGAATTTTGGGTGCACAAGATGGTGGGATCGGAAATCGAGAAGTACTGTACTCGGTTTCATGAACTGTGAAAGCTCTGCCCGGCAATGGTGACGCCGGAGTATAAAAAGATCGAGCAGTTCATAAGTGGACTGCCGGAGCAAATTCAGAGCATGGTAACTGCATCTGACCACTCCACCATCCAACCACTGATTCGCTTGGCACACAAGCTGACTGACCAGGCGGTAGCCCAGGGAAAGCTGCCTAAGAGGGGTGAACATCTGAAACCCCAAGAACCCAAGCGAAAGTGGGAACCCAGCAACAATCGTACTTTCTCACCGCAGCAACCAGCTCAACACCGGCCTGCACCTGCAAAGGTCTTCACTGCCACCCAACCAAACACTCAAGGCAAGGGAGGATATCAGGGCAACAGCCCAAAGTGCAACAGCTGCAACTATCATCATTTTGGCCCATGCAAGAGGGGCAAATGTACAAACTGTGGCAGGAACGGGCACCTGGCCAAGGAATGCCGATCAAACCCCAGTCCCAACCTCAACAAGGATAATACATTGAAGGGGTGCTTCACCTGCGGGAAACCGGGGCACATGCGCCGAGACTGCCCGCCGAACAAGAACGCAGGTGGCAACCTGGGGGTCGAGCGTTCGTCATCGGATCAGGGGAAGCTAAGGATGATCCAAACGTCGTCACTGGTACGTTTCTGTTAAATAATGTCTATGCTAGTATCCTATTTGATACCGGTGCCGATAGGAGTTTCATCTCTAGTAATTTTAGTAAATTGCTTGATATGACACCAACACCACTAGACTATAAGTACACCGTAGAGTTAGCGGACGGAAAACTGATTGAAACACAATATATCATCAAGGAGTGTGTACTGGTTCTAGAAGACCACCAGTTGGTGATTGACCTGATGCCTGTGACTCTCGGGAGCTTCGACGTGGTGATTGGAATGGATTGGCTATCTGCAAACCACGCTGAGATCGTGTGCAACGAGAAAATTGTGCGAATTGCGTTGCCAAGTGGAGAGCAGATCTCAATTCAAGGAGAACGGCGCGGAATACCGTTAAACCTCATGTCTTGCATGAAGGCAAGCAAATACTTGAAGAAAGGGTACACGGCTATCCTGGCACTTATCACCGAACAACCAAAGAAGGAACGGAAGATCGAGGACATCGATATTGTTCGCGATTATCCAGAAGTCTTTCCTGACGATCTACCGGGACTACCACCAGCGCGACAAGTGGAGTTTCAGATAGATCTGACACCAGGAGCAGCACCAATAGCCAAGGCACCATACCGATTGGCTCCTACTGAAATGCAGGAACTATCTAATCAACTACAGGAGTTGTTAGATAAAGGATTTATACGACCGAGCTTCTCACCTTGGGGAGCACCGGTCTTGTTTGTGAAAAAGAAAGACGGTTCATTCCGTATGTGTATAGCCTACCGGGAACTGAATAAGGTAACGATCAAGAATCGATACCCCTACCTCGAATAGACGATTTGTTTGATCAATTGCAAGGGTCAAGCTACTATTCGAAAATCGATTTAAGATCCGGTTACCATCAACTCAGAATATAAGAAGAAGACATACCGAAGACAGCCTTCAGAACACGGTACAGACATTACGAATTTCTGGTCATGCCTTTCGGACTGACCAACGCACCGGCGGTATTCATGGATCTCATGAATCGGGTGCGTAAGCCGTATCTTGAAAATTCGTAATCGTGTTCATAGATGACATTCTGATTTACTCCAAGACTCACGAAGAACATGCCGATCACTTGAGACGCGTCTTGGAACTACTAAAGAAGGAACAATTATATGCGAAGTTTTCCAAATGTGATTTTTGGATTCGCGAAGTTCAATTCCTTGGGCACGTAGTGAACGAGAAAGGGATACACGTAGACGCAGCCAAGATTGAAGCAATCAAGAACTGGACGGCACCAAAGACTCCGACTGAGGTGCGACAGTTTCTGGGGTTGGCAGGGTACTACAGACGATTTATCGAGGGATTCTCGAAGATCGCACAATCATTAACTTCCCTTACACATAAAGACAAAAAGTTTGAATGGGGAGAAAAACAAGAAGCTGCTTTCGACTTGTTGAAGCAGAAGTTGTGCAGTGCACCAATACTATCACTACCAGACGGATGTGAAGACTTTGTATTCTACTACGACGCATCAAAGAAAGGACTCGGTTGTGTGCTAATGCAACGCGAGAAAGTCATAGCTTATGCGTCACGACAGCTGAAAGTGCATGAGAAGAATTACACAACCCACGATTTGGAATTAGGAGCCGTAGTATTCGCATTGAAAATCTGGCGACACTATCTGTACGGCACCAAGTGCACTATATTCACTGATCACAAGAGCCTGCAGCACATTTTCGACCAAAAGGAGCTAAACATGAGACAACGCAGATGGGTCGAGCTGATAGGTGATTATGACTGTGCAATCAAGTATCATCCCGGGAAAGCTAATGTAGTAGCCGACGCACTGAGCCGGAAGGAAACAACCAAACGCGTACGTGCACTACAACTCACTATTCACTCTGAGCTACCAAATCAGATCCGAGTCGCACAACAAGAAGCTCTGAAAAAGGAAAACCTTACCCTCGAAGCAATGCGAGGTATGGATAAATAGATGAAACAGAAGGATGACTGAGCTTACTATCTGATGGATCGGATTTGGATTCCATACTACGGAGGATTGAGAGAAGTAGTGATGGATGAAGCCCACAAGAGCCGATACTCAGTACATCCAGGCTCTGAAAAAATGTACCACAACCTAAAGACAACCTACTGGTGGCCTAACATGAAGTCAGAAATCGTGACTTATGTGAGTAAGTGTCTAACCTGCTCCAAGGTCAAGGTCGAATATCAGAAACCGTCAGGGTTACTCCAACAACCGGAAATTCCGGTATGGAAATGGGAACGGATTTCCATGGATTTTATCACCAAGCTGCCGAAGACATCAAGTGGCTGCGATACCATTTGGGTTATCGTAGATCGACTCACGAAATCGGCACACTTTCTACCGATTAAGGAAACCGATAAGTTGGAGAAGTTAACTCGACTATACTTAAAGGAAATCGTATCCAGACACGGAGTCCCAATATCCATAATATCTGACCGAGACAGCCGTTTCACGGCACACTTTTGGAAGTCCTTACACAAGGCACTCGGAACGAGGTTGGACATGAGCACTGCTTATCATCCGCATACGGATGGTCAAAGTGAAAGAACCATCCAGACCTTGGAGGACATGCTTCGGGCATGCGTAATCGACTTTGGTAACAGCTGGGAGACTCACTTACCTTTAGTTGAGTTCTCATATAATAACAGTTACCACACCAGCATTGGAGCTACACCGTTTGAAGCACTTTACGGACGTAAGTGCAGATCACCACTTTGTTGGGCTGAAGTTGGTGAAAGCCAACTGACTGGACCCGAACTTGTGCACGAGACAACCGAAAAGATAGTGCAAATACGTAACAGAATGGCAGCAGCTCGGGACCGACAGAAAAGCTATGCCGACAAAAGGCGCAAACCTTTGGAATTCCAAGTGGGAGATCGAGTACTTCTTAAAGTCTCGCCTTGGAAGGGAGTGATCCGATTCGGGAAGCGGGGAAAGTTAAACCCTCGTTACATCGGACCATTCGAGATCACTAAACGGATAGGCCCCGTGGCCTACGAACTGCAGCTACCACAGGAATTGAGTGGCGTACACAATGTGTTTCACGTGTCAAACCTCAAGAAATGCTTATCAGACGAAACGCTCGCAATTCTGTTGGAGGAAATTCAGATTGATGAACAACTACACTTCATTGAGGAACCGGTGGAAATTATGGACCGGGAAATCAAGAAGCTTAAACTCAGTAAGATACCAATAGTTAAGATACGATGGAATTCACGGCGTGGACCGGAATACACCTGGGAACGAGAGGATTAGATGAAAAAGAAATACCCTCACTTATTTTCTGATCAGGCTAACACTGACAACACGAACTGAATTTCGGGACGAAATTCCTATTAACTGGGGGATGATGTGACAACTCGCAATTTCCAGGTCAGCATTAACTTGATTTTAATAATGATATGTATTATTATTACTTACGTGGCACTGGAATTATTAATATTTAGTGTGACACGTGGCACGACAGTCCAAACATATCGATAATTTGAGGAATTATCGTAAAACGCACGCACGTGTCTTGAATAATGAACGTTGGTGAACGGATCAAACCACAGTCCACATATGCTACACTTAGGTTATAGGGAACCTAAAATAGGTGTAATGATGTTTAGATGTCTCGAAACGATGTCCATAATCGAGAAATACGTGAAAAATGGGCCAAAATATGAAAATGGGCTAAATTGGGCCGGATCTAGGGTCCAGGCGGTACGCCTGACCCGAAGCTCCACAGTCTGGCGATGCGCGCGGGTGAGGAGGGACGCCTCTCATCCGGCTGCCTCGCGCGGTACGCCTGACCTCGGTGGTCCTCGTGGCGCGATACGCCTGAGGCCTCTGACAACTAAAAATTTTGTAAATCTCATGATTACCCTACTATACTCATTTTATACAATACCATACGAAAACTCTTCCATTTAAACCCCAAGATCACCTGCTATCACTCCCATAACACCCATTTGAAGGCATTGGATGCCATTATTGAGAGATTTGGAGCTTGGGAAGCTTGTTCTTGAAGATCTTGAAAGTTTGAGGCACAAAGGAGCTCCAAGAACACCACACTCCATTCTTTCTCGTGATCAAAGCTAGCTTAGCCACATTTTGAAACATTAGAAGGTAGTTCTAGCACCCTTGTAGTCTAAAAACACCATTACACACTCATGCAAGCTCACACACACACACACACACACAAGTGCATGAGCTTCACATACGCGAATTTTTATCACTTTGAATCTGGGTTGTTGATTTGAGTATGAATATTGATGATCTGTGATGTTAGTATGATGTATTTTTACACTTCATGAGGATGTTGTTATGATAGAATGGTCATATTAGACAAAATGATGGTCTAGCAACATGTATGTATGATCTAGGTGGAGTTACATGAAGTTTGATATTTGAATGTTATTGGATATGATTTCTGAGATCTAGAAGGGTTATGGATAACAACATATGTCAAAATGTGATTATTACTAATTGTGGTAACTTTGATATCATGAAATATTGATTTATGATGAAATGGCCTAATGCATGTGTTTAGATCTATAAGTTATGTCCAAAATGATGTTTAGAAACTAAAAGGATGGTTAGTGATGTATTAAGATTGTTAAAATCACCAAATATATGATTTTTATGAATATTACTATAAATAGTAACTTTATTGTGAACAGGAGCATGCTAGTCAATACGGTTATGATTAAATGACTATTTAGAATTAGGATGATGATATTATGAGGAAATTTGCATCTAAACTTTGTGACATATGCTTATTTTAGTAACTTCCTAATTATAGCAACTTTTAAGCGCTAAGTATGCTAAACCGACTATGTGTAATTATGTGTTATGTGATAACATGCTCACTTAGGATAAATACGCATGATTAGAATAATCGGATTACAATTTCTTACATAACTTGCTTGAATTAGAAACTTTCCTGAAATAGAAACTTACTATAACTAGTAAGTTTTCTTCACGAGAGTGACTATTGGTATCCGCACATTTCACACGACACTAAATCGCACGTTACACGAGTACTTGATCCAAACCGTCACCAATGGGTCGTTAGGTCAAACACGGTCAACACGGTCAAACACGGTCAACTCGACCCACATAACAACTTGGAATGCTTAAACACTAATACGGTCCTGTGAGACCCACGTGTATGAACACACAAACTTACAACACCTATGTGATATAGGTAATCACTAGCCGGCGAGCTACACCGTTCCGATACGAACGCGCATCACTTTACTCAAACTCAGGTGAGTTTTACAGCCCCACTTTTACTCTCATACTGTTTTACTAAACTTTGGGGTGAGAATACTATGCAACTGTTTTATATATAGTACTGGTATGTTGTGAAAACCATTTTCGAGTGTAACTATTATCGCTTAAAGTCCTCACTTATCCTTACCGTTAATTGTATCACAAACAAGTCGTAATTACGTAGTACTACTGGGTTTGACTAACCCCACTCGGCACCAATGTTGACTGGAGGTCATAACGAGTGTAATTTCGATGGGAATGCGGGTTCAGCGATGACCTGCGGAGGCAAACGGGAACAGTCTAGTTTCGGTAAGATGAACTGACACACTCCACGGATCGTAGTATCCAACAACAAAACTTAACATACCCAGTATATATCTGTTTACTTTTCAGTCTGTCTAAACCTGTGAACTCACCAACTTTTTAGTTGACACTTTTCGCATGTATTCTCAGGTAACTAATGGAGCACACGCTAGAACACAAAGGAGGAGTACAAGAGAGTCTCATGCATACTAGACTCCTAGGCTTTGTGATGATGTGTTCATTTTGAAAACAATTTGACTTATGTAATGTCTAATACAAATTATTTTCCGCTGCAAACTTTATTTACTTATGATATTAAAACATTTCCGCTGCTTTATTTGAAAACTTGTTACTTTACAAAGATTGTGTGATTGTATAACTCATATAGAGTCGTTCTATATGACCATGAGCTGTGATCCTGGCCACGTCACACCCACGTGGACTGACGCCACGAGTGGGAATTTGGGGGTGTGACAATTCATACAACAAACATTTGGACAAGCTTAGACAAAACACAAGTGAGTTAATTCTTACTCCCTTTTTACTTTTGTAAACTTTTTGGGATGTTACATATGTCATATACACTAACATGTTCTTAGAGTCAAAACATATACATGATGCAAACCCTTAAGCTTAGTAGACATGATTTTGAGGCTATGTGAACTTATGTGCTAATTGCTATGTGGGATTTAGGTTAGAAGACGTTTCATACAAAAACAAAACAGTATCTAGTAGCCTAAGAATGTAGCGACGTTCTTCGCATTGACTTATGTCTTGTGTGGAAAAGGTGAAAAATACACATATAAAAACATTATGATTTACAATGTTTAAGTTAAGACCTAGCTAGTCTTGATTTAAACTTTGTAAGATCATTTGGATTCTTGCTTTGTGTTACTTGCAAATTTACATATGTTTTAAATCTATTCTATTTAGTTTAATAGTTTTGCATCCTTTTTATACGTATTATATCAAACTGTTTTGAATTGCTCACCAACTATGCAAATAGTTGACCCTTTATTTTACATATGCAACAGGTTAAGTTGAAGACACATGATGAAGACATAGATTAGGTTTAGAGGACCTAGTTAGTTTAAAACAATGTTTAAAATATCATTTGTAATTTGCTTTGAACACTTGTATCTTATTTAATGACACTGAATTTTTTGTTTGATTAAATTAATGTGGATGTTTTAAATATTGAAACTTTAACATAGCACCATGAGCTTTTGAACAGTCAAACTCGCGCCCCGACGTATTCCGTCGTCGGTCGGGGTGTGACAAGAGAGAATGTGGTAAATTAATAAAATAATGTGTAATGGTATAAATGGAGTAAAGACATAAATGCCATTGTATTTAATAATGTTAATAAAAGTAAATAATGATTTGACAAATTGTGGACCAAGTATTGTGTTTGCAAAGTTTTCTCATCTTACATAGGTTTTCAAAATATACATGCCCTATATATATATATATATATATATATATATATATAGAGAGAGAGAGAGAGGGAGAGAGAGAGAATAAGGTTATTGTACAAAGTGATAGTTTTGTAAAAAATATAAAAAATAAAGTGCTATTATAAATAACAAAGTGTCATTATAATATTAACACAATATTATTATAATATTTAATAATTTCTTGTTAATAATATCACATTGTTAATAATATCATATTGTTATTTATAATAGCACTTTGTTTTTTACACTTTTTTTTTACAAAAATTTCATTTTGTATATGAACCTACCTCTATATATGTATGTATGTATGGGAGGTTTATTTTGAAAACTCATTTTGTTGAGAAAACTTTGAAAACAATGAAAAAAACCACCAATTTTTTTTTTCATTTTTTAACAGTTTGGTTACATCATTAGGATCATTTTTATAGAGAAAAAAAAACGCTGGCTAGATTTTAAAAAAAAAATTAATAAAAAACCGATGTAACACAAGGTTTTCTAATAATGTTACAAAATTATAAAAAAACAAAAAAAAAACCTTTTTTACATTGGGATTCTAAGGTTTTTTTTCATCTAAAATGGGTTTTCATTTTATACATGTCCTATGTATGATATATGTGTGTGTCCCCTATATATGTGATAGAAGGATTGAATGGTTGATATAACAAAACATACTTATATTATTATCCCAAGTACTGAAACATGAAACTCTAATTCTAACATTACCACGGTGGTGTTTGTTTTTTAAGAGGTAAAACATCTGCAGTCTGCGGACCACGTCTGCAAACATCTTTTGCAGAAGAGGTGGACCAAACCCCTGCAAGAAGAGCTTTTGGGGGTGTTTGTTTTTATTAACCTTAAAACCTCTTCCCAACCCCACCATCCCAACCCAACGTCGACCTCTTCCATGGTTACCCAACCCCACCGTCGACCACCTCCCTGCTCAGCCCAGCCCCGCCGTCTACCACCTCCCTGCTCAGCCCAACTCCACAGTCGAAGACGTCACCGATCGTCGCACCATCTCCGAACCTAGGGTTCCTTTTCGTCGCTCATCTCCGATCTTCGAACCTAGGGTTCGTTTTCGTCGCCCCTCATCTCCGATATTCGAACCTAGGGTTCGTTTTCGTCGCCCCTCATCTTCGATTGAAGACCACCACTGCGCAGGGACGAAGGGTCGCGACGCAGGGACGAAGGCGACGGTGGTCGCGGTGGTAAATCGCGAAGAAGCAGCGGCGATCGTGGCTGTAAATCGCGAAGAGGCAGCGGCGGTGGAGGGGGAAATCGCGAAGGGGTGGTTGTCGGCGGTGGAGATGGTGGTTGTCGGCAGTGGAGCTCTTGGGTGTCGGCGGTGGAGCTGGGGTGAAGGGAGCGACGAACTGAGAAGAGGCAGAAGAGGTTGTAAGAGCTCAAGAAGAACTTGGTCCACGTCTACGCCAAGAAGAGGCCGCGCAAACCTTTTTTAATGAAATGTCTGCGAGAAAACAAACGGTCTGTTGAGTGCCAACGTCTGCCCGCGTCTGCGCGGCGCAGACATAAGAGGTCACGCAGACCTTTTGGCAAAAAACAAACACAACCCACGTGTCTCCGATCGACCAAAGTGACATAATACATCAAAAATACAATAAAACATCACAAACTCTAATTTGTGTTTTCTTGTGTTATGTGGAGATAAATATGTGTGAAAATAATTTGAGGGATTATAAAAAAGAATCAAGAGAACTAATCTTGATCATTAATGAATTAATTTTAATCCCTAACCCCAAAGTATATTATTGTTTTACATCACAAAAAAAAGGTAATTAAATATGTTTTTATTTCCCCTTCTTTTCTCGGTAAACTCCAAGATTCAAACCAAGCCAGGGATGAACATTTTTTTGGTACTATACTAATACTGCTACCCGGTATTAACCAAACGCTCTTAGTGATGGCACTGATATTCATTTGTTCAAGTTTCGCTATCCGCATACATTGTCGGAAATGCGTCGCAAATTTGCTACGCATTTGCGACGGAAACTTTCATTTTTACCTCCCGTCGCTACTATGTCAAAACTTGGTAGCGTTTTTTTTTTATACTGAAAAGTGTTACAAATGCGTAGCAATTTTGCTACGCATTTTATTGCGTCACAAATTGTGGTAGCAAAAATCATTTTTTCTAGTAGTGAGAACCAACATTCCATTTTTTATGATTTTGGTATTCATACTCTCTATGACGATACCGATCTCACCTCTAAATCGAACACGTCAAAATTTAAAACATCTTATTTTCAAACGAAAAGATGCTAAAAGATGCATAATTATTAAACCCAACAAATCACATAAGCAAGCGAGTGTTTTTCTTTTCATTCCCCCTTCACCTAGTTTTTTGTTTTTAATATGTTTGAACATAATGTAAATTCACATGTGACATATTATTTTTTTTCCCATTTTAATCAATATTTATCCATGAATTATATATTTTAATAATATTCCATGAAACGATGTTGGTTATTTATTTAAAGCATTCCATCAATCACCTACAGTACAACAATATTTGTAATCTTACTTAAAACAATAATTATTTATACAACAAATAATTAACAAATTATGAGTTTGGATTATATCTCAAAAAGACAAATAATGATAGAAAATGATAGTAGTGTTTTTGTTTTAATTTGCTTCAATACTTATCCCTTGTGGCCCAATATATTCTTCGAGCAAACGTTGACAAGTTCTTTTCTATTTGAGGATTAGTGTCTAATGCTATATTTTATTGGTGTGTAACTTTTACACGTTATTGATATGAAGTTTGGGCATATTTGTCTCATGAGTTTGGTAAAAGTATCATTATCTATGACCAACCACTTGTGGTAATCAACAGTAAAAGTTGATCAAAATCAATATAGTCAAGCCAACAAAACTCAAAATGGAGTTAACTTTGTAAAAGTTAGCCTCTTTTTGTCTCAAAATATGATAATTATGTTAACATGTGAATATAAATTGCTCCCTAAATTGCAATTTTTGGAGCGTTATTCAACCATTAAGAGCAATTAAAACTTTCAACCGCTTCTAATGAATACATAAACTGACCGAACTTTCTCAACCGGACCGAACTGAAGACAACTGGTTGGTTTTAAAACTTCATGTTGCGGTTTAGACCATCCGTAATACCCACCCCACTGAAATCCCACCTCACTTAAATTTTCTGAAATTTTCACTGAAAATCTTAAAACTCCGTAGTGGTCACCCACTGAAAAACATTCCCTACTGTGCAACGTCATCACCACTCAAACACCCTTTTTTAAAAATTGGCCAGTGAAAAGAGAGGAGGTTCATGGGGCGCAGGTGCCGCCATGGAGCTTCCCTGCGGGTAGGGATGACAATGGGCCGGGTTTGAGTAATCCCAGTCCCATAACCGTTTATAAAAGTATGTCTCATACCCGTTCCAAAACCTATCGGGTATTTACCCGTAAGGTATCGGGTATACCGGAGGGTTTCGGGTATCCCGATGGGTTTAGCTAAATATACTCGTTGAGAATAACTGGATTAAATCACGTCGGGTATTGGGTAACTAATAATAAATTTATTTTTTTGTAACAAAAACTATATATGTTAAATATGACAAGAACAAACTATTAATATATCAAATAACATGAAATTTCAAAATGTCATAAGTTGATTACCATCGTTTAATATAAACCAAAAATTAGTAATTAACAAAATGGTTAAAAAAAAAACAAAGATAAAAAAGGAAACAAATTCTATGAACAATTTATAAAGTTCAAAAAGAATAAAAAAGAAACAAATTCTATATACTTCAAACGTATATACATGGGTATTTATAATCTGGTAAACGGGTATATATAATCGGGTAATCGGGCTGGGTAAACGGGAATATGAACAAATCCCAAGTCCGTCCCATACCTGCAAAAATTTGAAAAATTGATCACATACCTGGCCCTATACCCATCGGGCTTGGGAATACCTGTCCCATATGTAGCGGGTTTCGGGTAAACCCGTCGGGTGCGGGTTTTTTTTTACCATCCCTACCCACGGGTTGGGCAGTGGAGGTATTAAAGATGGTCTTATGATTTGAGTATTTTAATAACCGAGTTGTTCGGTGCGGTTTACGGTTTTCGTTTTTTCTAAACCGTATAAACCGCATGTATACACACACACACACATATCTTAAAATTATTGAAAAACCTAAGTTAACGTCTTTTAATTTACCTTGTCACTTCAATATTCATTCTCTTTATTCATAGCCTTCAGGTTTTATTAAAATAATAAAACATGATGATAATATTATTGATTTAAAAAATGATTTTCAAATAAAGTTAGTTCATCATTCTTTTTATACCAATTTTGTTATTTTGTTAATGATGGGTTTTTAGATTATGGTTTTTGACTTTTGAAATTTAAATTTGAAATGAATTATCGTGTTTTGCATCTTTATATTAATTGTTCTCTATTATTTTGTATAAAACCGTGAAACAACAAACCGTAAAACCATAAAACCGTTAATACCGGTCAGTTTGATTACACAACTTACGTGGTCGATTTGGTTTGTCATTTTTTGAAACCGCACTTATTGGTTCGGTTTATAAATTTTTGCAAACCACCCAAATCGCACAGCATACATCCCTATTAATGATAGACTTTCTACTACTGACATAGGTATAAATTGTTCAAAATAGAAGAAAAAATGTCATCTCTAAACGGACATTTGTGATTTTTTTTAACTTATCTTCAACCAGCATAACATGGACACTTGATATAAGTGCAACAAAGCCACTAAACGTCAAACATTTTTATGACAACTAACGGGAAAACTAATATAGTGAAAGTGAACAAAAACAGTTAAATTGAAGTAAAAAAAATTAACAAACTAAAATAAGTAACAAAGGCAACAAAAAAATATAGTAAAGTCAACAATAAACAATAAAGTCAACAATTAATTATATATAATAAAGTTAATAATGTAAGCAAGAAAGTCAACACGTGATTATGAATTAGAAAAATTTATCATAGAGTTTTATATAAGCATTATTATTATTATTATTATTTTTTAATAATTTGATCTTTGTAGGAACACACAAAAGGGTAGGCTAGTTTATGCATTTTCTAAAACCAAATATCCTTGAAATAAAATGTTCAAGTGACATTGATCACTTATGGATCACAGGACAACTTTGTTAGACACCCCATTATTTTTATATAATAGCATTGTCATTTCGATCATCAACATTATAATAAAACACTCCAAGATTAAAACGCTAATATTAGGTATTATTTCATTAAAGATTGTGTCCCCCCCCCCCACTAAAACACGAGGGTGTTACAAAATCGGATAAGAATGCGTTCTTTATAAAGAAAATAGTAGTTGCATTCATGGTCAGGTGGCCGTGGTCGACGACCTGGCCGGTCATGGGGTCTTGGTCAATCATTACTGATTTGTTTGTTGGTTTTTGTGTCATTTGATCATTTACTTGATTATTTTAATATAATCTTATGTCTCCGGAATATTTTCTCGCAACTAAAGACTATATTATATGCATTACAAAAATTTGGCATATAAACAGGTTCCATAAATCGAACATAAACATTAATTACGCTTTAGCTCTTTATGAACAAAAAATATTCTAATGTCGAATCAGGATCAACTATGATAGAAATAAAGCATTGCGTCGAACTCTATTTTGGTGTCCAGCTAATCACGATGAATAGACATTGACTTCGGGGAAAGGCTAGAAGAATAGGACACATTAAAGATTATGCACTAACATACTGAATAATTTTATCTTAGTATTTATTCATTGACTACAAATTTTGGAGATTAACTATGGTTTTGTCGCAGATGTTACATGTAAGAAAAAATAATTAAATATTCAAAGTTAATTGAGAAAAACAACTAACAAACCTTTTTAAACAATATTCAAATACTTGATTACAACTATTAGAATTTAGAATGATGAACTTCAAATGACATGTTTAAGAATATCTAATAACCTAAATTTGGTTAAATCAAGACTTTTAACATGTTAAGGAAAACTTTAGATTTAATTTTGCTACTCCTAATTAGTTTAAAAGTTCTCTCTCTCTTTTTTTTTCTTTTCTTTTTTTTAAAGTAAATGAGTTTATATTGATGTGTTTTGCTCTATCTGTAGTAACCTTGTTATTAGGGATCGATGAAAACTTCATTTGAACTATGTTTCTCCTCACAATTATATTTTTTTTAACTATTCATAAAAACCCATATCCTCTAATGATTTGGCTCATTTGTAATAACCTTGCTACCCTGGATGTATGATAGTTTCTTTATTTATTGTAGTGTACATCTCATACTTAATTGCATATTTGACTTAACTCTCTTGTATAGTACAATCTTTATGTTAATTTTCTCGTATAGTATAATTTTTATGTTAATTTGTTTTTTTATTCTAATTTAACGCATTACACCTTTTTGTACCATTAGGCTACCTTTTCTCCACTACTTTTTTTCTTTAAATGCTCAATTTATAGCTTTTTTAGTTTCACTTTTACTCTTAGAAAACCCTAACTAATAACTTTCAATTTTTCAAATTTCTTTATAACTTCTTCACATTTTGTCAAATCAATCATGAAAACAAGCAATTATGCTCCTTCAAAAAAATTCTATGTGTTCCAATGCATAATGTTCATGCATTTATGGTAAAATCAAGGGGTGAAAACCCTGGATTTTAAGTTAGCAGTTCTCTATTGTTCTTAACAATGATGGAGAGCATCCAAGCTTCAAAGGGTGACAACTCTTTAGTCCCAACATACGTCGATCACATACCTTCTCTCACCTCTTAAAGCCAATAACAAACTGTTGATATTACTAATCTATGGTTTGTACTAGCATCATAATTTCTACAAACAAACGCTTAGGTGCTGTTTGTTTTTTCAGAGGTAAAATGTCTGCAGTCTGCGGATCACATCTGCAGAAGAAGAGTTGCACCAAATGTCTGCGGTCTGCAAGAAGCAGACTGTTTGTTTTTTAACGTCTGCAAGCTGCTAAAATTGATTAAAATTTAAATAAAACATTTTTTTTAACTAATAACAATTTTTTAACTATAAGCATACACATACATACATACATACATGGATAAACACATACATGAGCAAACGCATACATGAGCTTTTGAAAGGAAAATACACTAATCAAAAGATGAACATGAATGAGGACTGAGGAGTACAAACTACAAAACACAAAACTGGTATAATTAAATGAAAAAAACAGCAATAATAAAAAAGTATAAACACAGAAACACATACCAAGCTGTTACAATTGATGGATCTTCGATTCGCATGAAGCTTCACCAAACCCCTAATAATTTTTTCATTATGTTCCTCCTCCTTCATGCTGCTCATCTTCATTATGACATTCTCAGCGAAAATTGCCTCCAATCGTCAAGAATTTGTTTGAATTAGAAATTCAACTCAATTAATTTGAGATTGGAGACGACTAAATCTAGGGTTTTGGGTTTTCAAATAGCGAAGAGGTGATGATGGAATTAAACCTTAACCCTCTTCCACATATTTGCTTGGTTTTCATGGGGAGTCGATCGGGAGGAGGAGGGCGGCGACGGGAGGGCGTGGAGGCCGGGCGCGACGTGGAGGGGCGAAGCGCAGGCCGGCGACGGGAGGCGGGAGGTGGAGGGCGGCGACGGGAGGCGGGAGGTGGAGGCCGGCGACGAGAGGAAGCAGCTGTGGAGATCGAACGTGATGCAGTTGTCGAGAAATTATGAAGCGTGTTTTTTAACCTAATACCAGATGAAGAAGAGGTGAAGAAGTGGTAAGAAGTTCTCAAGAAGAGGCCTGTAAGACGTTTTTAAATTAAATATCTTCTAAAAAAACAAACATACTGCAGAAGTAAACTTTTTCCCGTGGTCTGTGTGACGCAGACATAAGAAGCCAAAAGTACCTTTTTCAATAAAACAAACACACCCCTCTTATTTTCCTATGGTGTATGTATTATTACGATGCTCATGTTTATCACGAGCCATCCTATTTATTAGTATCTTTCTTTTTATAAATTTATGAACCATATTCCCTTAATGAAATGATTCATCTTATATATGTTTTCTTGGAAATAAAAGCTCATTTGTATCCCTAAAAAAATGGCAATAATCAAAAATTAATAAACAAATATGATATGATTGTAGTATATCCCTTCATTTATAGTTAAAGTGTCATGTATGTAAAGTATCTTTACGTTGGAAACAATGAAATCGAACCAATAAAGTGCTCAATAACACTCACATGAAGACAAATTTCTATCCAAATGAAACATTTTTTTTTCCTCCTGCTTTTATTCATTATGACATATGACACTGAAACCAAGGAATATCTAAAGATGAAAAAAGTGGAAAAAAATATTAAAAGATTTAAAAATCTCTCTAGGCATCTTTAGGCGCATAATACGCTAATTTTTTGGAGTTTACAAATTCCTGCCCAAAGAAGAGACAAACTTGTGACCAAAATGTGTATCACCCTTTTGTCCCACACCACGGGGCCAAATTGCATGTCATCAGGTGGTGCGTCTCCTCGTTTATTATTTCTCTCCTCCTAAAAACCGTCGTGCATTCGGGCAACTCGCCGAGATCCGCGAATAACGACTCGTCTTCTTCTCCGATCGAGAAGATCATAGCCATGTCAGCGTCGGCGATATCCCCCGCAAGCATTGAACTTTCTAGCATGGTTGAAGACGTAGATGCCAGATCAGAAAACCACCCATATTGATCAGTTGTAGTTACAAAAGAACCACATGGCCCAACCTCGAGGCTTGTGAACTCGGGTTGGGCTATGGATTGGTTGCTTAAGGTTGGAGGATCTTCCTCTTGTTCGTGATCGGTGTTGGATGTTTCTTCTTGGGTGATGGTGGTGGGAGTAGCCGGTGGCGGCGATACGGTGGCGGCGTTGTGGTGGTGATTGTTGGTTCTTGATGCCGGCCAAGGATGGTTATGGTCACATGAATATGTCACAATTACCATTGTAGGGTCCGCTCGGTTTCTTTCTACTTGTTTTCTTGCTGGACATCCTTTGGAACTACTACATCTATAATAGCCCCTGCCAATTATAATAATTGAGGCTTTGTTAGTTTATTAATCCTCGTTTTTCTTGCCTATAGCATCTTGTAAATATCAATCAATTTTTATATTCAATTCTGTAAATAATTTACTTACTAATTAAAATACTAAATACGACTTTATTTTTATTTAATTGTATGATAGTTAATTAATTTATTCATTAGAATACATAATTATTCAAATGTATCACCAACGGAGTTGAATTGTCAAAGAAAAAAAATGTTTCTTAAAAGGGTTAGGAAAACACAATGTAATAAGATAAAGAAACCATATAATTAAGAAAATTTATAAAAATTGAATAGATTGAAATTATCATTTCAATTACTAATTATATTAGTTAAAAGATTATGAATAATTATTTTGGGATCATGTATGATTCAACAACACAATAATGTTTTCCAATAATTTCTATGCAAAATCTTTATTTTTATGACACAAGTACATGAATTTCATTAAGCCATGATTAATTCTTCTATGAATTAAAAAACTTACCTAGGGTAGGGTGAGCCTTTGATGGGTTTCTGGCCATACTTCCTCCATGCCCAAGAATCAGAAGGGGGAGCATTTATCTCATTCTTAAGGCGAGATCCTTCAATTTCTTTAATTGGCACTGACACGACTCGTTTTTGCATCGCGCGTTTACTATAACGAATCATAAAACATGTTACAACGTCTAATATTATCAAACCTGCAAGATTTGAACCCCTCACTACTAAACAAACAAACAAACTAAACAAAATTCACACAAAAGTAGCTAGGCTCTGAGAGAATAGGATAAAAACACATCTTACCTTTATACCAACGGATCAAGAGGCTCTCATAGAGAGCATCGAGTCCGATAAACATGATGAGGAGAACACATCATTTACAACAAGGAAAATTATGTATATTTGTTATAGACAAAAATTAACTAACCTTCTTTTAGAGGACAAAGTGGAAGTTGTCTTGGTGTCATTGAACATGCCAGAAGTTGGTGAATCTTGGCTGTTTTCGGGCGAGTATTGATCGTGTTCTTCTTGATCTACCGTGAGAGGATCAAATCCATGTTTCATGATTTCCAGAAATAAAAGCCGCTAGCTTTTTATGTTTGTGATCTTGTAAACACTTCTTGATATTTACCTTTGTGCTTGTGCCTATATATGTACAATAGCTAGCTAGCGTGATGGCTGATTAGAAGGATCAATAAAAGAAGTTTAGTGTGTGTGTGTGTGAGAGAGAGAGAGAGAGTTAGAGAGAGAGATGAAGAAAAATGGAGGAAGGTGATGAACAAATGGGGTTGGTCCAAATTAATTATATGGGGCCCGAATGTTGACAGATGGGCAATTGGATATTTTATAGAGGACGTGCAAGAAGATGTGAAATATAAATCCAAATCCCAAACGAGGAGGGGGGTGGGGTGGGGTAGGGGGTCGTTTAGTATAATTACTGTATTAATAGATATTAGAATACTATACTCCAACTTGAAAGTGACTTCATAATTTTAATCCATGTTTAGTTCATTCAACTATATGACTTTGGCATCTAAAAACTCTCTTTCTTCCATCACGTTTGTTAAATTTAATGCAAGAGCATTTTTTCTCTCTGCAACTTGTAGATTGTTCTTAGAGTATATTACGGTCTTGGTCTTGTCACATGTGGTTTAAGTTTTTTAACTATTTTAACACAAAATAAATCTTTTATCAATGCAGCTCATGTGGTTTAAATAAATAACGGTTTTGGCCCCCAAACATAACTATTATAACGGTTTTAGGCCCCAAACCAAAGTATGGTTAGCAAGGCCGGCCTTGGGGAGGGGTGAGGTGGGCGACCGCCCCGGGCCCGGCATTTTAGGGGGCCCGAAATTTTAATTTTTTTTATAAATTATACAAAAAATATATAACATCAATGTTTAAATGGGCGCATGGGCGGCTCGAGGAATGGGCAAACCCGACTTCCGTCTCAGTCTCATTTTTTTAGGGGCACAAAATTTTTGATACATATAAATTCATTCAAATGAGAACCAACAAATAGAGAGAACAAATAATAACCATCTAAAAACACATAATTTAAAGGTACAAAAAGTAATTTTCTTTAAAGTATAGGAAGTTACTTTCATTCCCTTTAAACTAGAGATGTTCATCAGTTCAGTTAATGGTTTATTCGATATAGTTTAAGTGGTTTTCAATTTCTTTCCCTTTCCAAAAACCAAACCAAATTTGAGAAGTGGTTCAGTTCGGTTTTAGTTAAAAATGAACAAACCAAATAAACCGATTAAAAACCAAATAAGCCGGTTAAAAATTGAATAAACCAATCCGAATAAACTGAATTCAGTCGAATAAACTCGTTAAAAACGAGTAAACCGAATTCGACCTTATATATTATTAATAAGATAATAAATTTAAATCTGAATTCGCTTTAATCGGTTAATCAAACAAACCGAATTCAAAAAAAAATTGTAACAAAAACTGAACCAAAAATCGAAATTCAGATACAGTTAGGTACCGTATCGAAAACCGAATTTGGAATTCGGACACAGTTAGAAACCAAACCGAATTCGGTTTAGGTTTTTTTAGTTACAAATACGGTTCGGTTCTAGGCACCTTAATTCTTAGGATCGCCCCTAAAAGAGCCCATCTTTTTTTCTCGCCCCAGGCCCCGGAATTTTTTTTGATTCTCGGGGCCGGCTCTGATGGTTAGGAGCTAGAACGTTAGTTGTTTAAATGTTCATAAGTAAGTTAATTAGCTCATGGGTTGAAAATACAACCTGTTGTGATATGTATCGCTTACATGTCAAAATATCACATCGACTTCTTTTTATGTTGGATGTTTGCAAGTTGTTGCATGTTAATTAATTACGTAATTAATGATACTAATTGGGTTTTTTCTATTAACGACTTCGTATGTAGTACGTACATATAATGTATATATATGTGTCGGTCACCGATGAACAAAAATAAAATTGCACTTTAAACTTTATTTTACTTAATTTTTGTGAAAATAACGTTTAAAAGGGTTGGGTTGGTGGGTTAATCAAGCATCATGAGCTGGAGTATAATTGGAAGCAACATTTTTATTTTTATGAAGTAGAGGTAAAACTGTCTACATCTTACCCTCCTCAGATTCTACATTAACTTTGTTAATGGTATGAACGTAGCAGGATGATGATAAGTTTTTATGAAGTGTTAAGTTGTGTGTTTGGGTTTTTTTTAAAGAACATTTGTGTACGAGATTATATTAACTTCTTCAACTTGTTATGTTTTAACAGCTCAATTTCTCATAAGGACACTATCAATAATTGTTCATGTTTAAAAACATCCAAGGCGGCTACAACAAATAGACACCACACGTTGTTACAAAATTGCGCTTACATCCTTCATCTCTCTCTTTTGTGTTAGTTTCACCACAAAACTTTTGCTAGCTGGGTCCGGATGATGGAAAATTTTGTCTGCAATATTCATATTAAGATCATTAATGTTGTGTATATTAAGAAAAACAAAAGGAGTTTTACCAAGATGATTTTTGTGATTTACTAGTATTTCACTCTTGACACACATGTATTGTAAATTACCCATATATATGATCCCTAGCTTTAATCATTTGTAACATATATAGTCCTTATGTGAGTGTTATGATTTAGTCAACTATGTGAGGGTAATTTGATTACTTAAGTACTATATGTGTTGCAAATATCTTAAGTATTGGACCATATGGGTAATTTATTAAACATATGGACAAATAATGAAATACTAGCAAACTATAAGGGATCATATCAGTAATTTCTTCTTTGTATTAATTTTGTCATACTTTGAAAAAACATATAGCATTTTTATATAGAGAGATGAGTACAAAGGTACAAAAAAGACACCCAATTAAAATAAATGCATGATCGATTTGAAAAAAAAAAAAAGAATTAGACTTGTATGCTTAAGCATAACCGTCAGTTAAAGTTGGTTTCGGTTAAATCGGTTATGATTCAAGGTGGTTATCGGTTATTTTTTAGTTATGATTATGTTATGCTCACCCCTAAAATAAAGTTTGATCTAAAGATGCTTGGTGTGCGGCTGGAAGCAAGATTAATCGCAAGATACCTAACACCAATATTGTCACACCATAAGGTAGGCGCACAATATAGAGATAACTAGAGCTCATGCATATGTGATATTAGGGACGTCACAGGCTTTTTGATGGTCAAAGTGAGAATAAAATTTGGGGACCTCTTTACACCATAAATAAAAAATCTCCTCAAGTTTGAGAAAAAAAATATAGATTATCATGAAAGGGAAAATTACAAAAGGTATAAATTGCAAACAAAACGTATACATTAATTACAAATATTAAAAAAACATAAATTTTATTCCAATCAAAATTCGTTATAACTAAAAAGTTGATTTACCCAAAATATTTGAGGCCCGTATATTTTGGAGGTCCAAAGCTAAAGCTTTTTTATATAACATGAGTGCCGGCCTTGGGTGCCATAATCCATAGATCTCAACATCAGGCAAGTGTTTGATATCCAATCTTATACTAATATACAACAACATAGATATACACTTAACCAAACTAATATTTTATTTATTGCTTTCAAATCCTCCACAGATCTAAGGCACATGAATCATTCAAAATTATCAATTCGTGGAAGATTATGTGAAAAAACTTGAAAGACATAAAAAAAGTTATGTAACGTTTAATTTATTTATGTAAGATCATAAAGGCCGGTGCTTATCAAAACACTAACTCCCTTATCAAAACACTAACTACCTTGGTCTAACCAATCTTCAACAAGTCCAAAGAAGACATCGAAAAGGCAGAATTATCCCTTGAAAGCCATCAGCCTTCGGAAGATACTGAATACCTTTAGAAGATAACTTATTCATCTGATGACCAGACAGAAGACAAAACTCTCGAAGACTGCAACATATTGCAAGCCTCAATGATCTCAATTATCAGTCTCTAATTTGTATCTTCTGAAGTGTGTCTTCTGATGACAGAAGACAAAGCATCTGAAGATCACATTACATTGCATACCTCAATGATCTGAATGGTCAATATATTACCAATTATTCCAACGAAGAAGAAGATCGGAAGGTCTTCAAGGCAACTAGATCTTCCAATAGTATAATAATATTCTTCTTCAGAGCAAGCTTGGAAATTGCTCAATAGCTTCCGATACAAAGACTTCTGAAAACTTTCAACTGCTGATGTTGTTTTCCTATTGAGGAAATATTTAGAATTGCTTTCTACCATCAAACCATATCAAAAGACATTCTTGTGTTAGTCAGGAACAAGATACAACTATTAAATCATCAAAAGATGCTTTGAGGATATCTTCATTAATGTTTTTTTGTAGTCTAGGTAATTAATGTAAAGTAAATGGAGTCATTTGTAATGATTGGAATTAATATGGCTTGGCACGTCAATTCATAATAGAATACTAGATTTAGCATTATTTGTATCTCGTGTTTAGTTCAGCCTTGTATCCTTACAAGTATACAATTATAGCTTGTAGTATATAACATTTCACTTGTAACCCAGCAAACAATAGAGTTTTGCTAAGAGTTTTGTACATTTTGCTTGTAAAGGAAATATACAATTGAGTTTGAAGTAATTTATGCGTTACAACTTTGTTCTTTGCTAGAGTGTTTGAGATAGAGTTGATACTGTAGGGCTGTCATAACGGGTCAGACACGACCCATTAAGACACGACATGTTAAGACACGAAACACGAATTGGTTAGACACGAACACGACCCATTAAAAACACATAAAAACGAAATGACCCGTTAAGAAACTTGTTAACAATTAACACTATAAATGACGTGTTAAAACCCGTTAAAGACCTGTTAAGGAACCCGTTAAAGATTGATGTTAGACAATTAGAATTTTTTGAAGATAATCGGTTACCCATATATTTTATAATATTATTTATTTTGAATTTTAAATTTTAAACATGTCTTAACAGGTCATAATGGATCTTAACAAATCTTAAGGGATCTTAACAGGTTTTAACAGGTCTTAACGGGTCATAGCGGATTTACTTGTTTAGACACGAAAAATAAACAGGTCTTAACGTGTCAACCTGTTTTAGACACGAAACATGTTAAGGGTAAATGCGAAACATGTTAAAGTCGTGTCGTGTTAACGTGTTCTTGTCTGAAATTGCCAGTCCTAGTTGATAGAATACTCCGCATCTGTGACAACCGATATACGAGCAACAATTAGTTCTGAAATCCAAGGGTGTACATGACAACAACGGAGAAGACTATAGTGCGGAAGTGACGATAACGATAACAAACATATAATCAAATACGCGGATAATCCCCAAGACAGATATGGGAATCCGTTGAATCACATAAACATGAAGCAAAAGAAAATACAAACGTCTAGTGAGGGAAAACAATGAATCAAACATGAATGGATAATCTTGGGTATCAATCTAACGAGATATTCAGATGGGTGACAATCCATATGAGAATGTTGTCGGACTTGATACATCAAATGATATCTTTACAGTACAAACAATGTCAGAAGATTAGGCAAACACTGCTTTTGTATGAGTGAAGATTCATACAAACGCATACGTGAGTCTTATACCTCAAACAGAGAATAATAACTATCTTAATAAAATTTTCACCAAATATTTTAATAAATGAATTTAAAACAAAGATAAGATTAATTTTCAAAGAATAAATAATCAAAATTGAAACACACATAGTCATTCGTACGAATAAGTCATGATCAATGAAGTTTTTCAACCGAGAGTCACTCGTACGAATAAGAGTTATTTGTACAAATGACTCATTCGTGTGGCAACACAGGTATAAAAGCACTACTTAATTATGGTTTTCTAACTCATTTTTTGCCTAACTCTCTCAAACTAAACCCCATTCGCCCCTCTCGAATTTTCAGCCATTCCGCACGAAATCGGACCATTTGGACTTCCAAATCGTGTGTATTTTTCCCCAACACCTTCATTTCATGATTTCAAACATTTTCAAGCTTCTTCGGTCAAATACAAGCCGCATAGTGAGTATTAGCACCGATCCTTTGCACCAGAACACTGCAAAACGTTTTGTTGTCATTTTTTGCCGTAAAAACACCATAAACAACCGATGATTTCGAAAATAACGTTCTTGGTGAATCTGCAGGCGAATGAGCCGTACGAAGGGCTCATTCGTACGAATGGTACACTCCATTCGCTTAAGAAACTCATCATAATGAATCTCCAAACGAATGAACACCAACACGAATGAAATGGACTCATTCGTATACGATGCGACACGAATGAAGACCTATTCGCACAAACAAGCCATTCGCACATAGAGGAGACCGAAATGGCTAAGTGTTGAACGTCCTATCAAACAATATTCGTATCTATAGAACCGAACTTTAGACCAAGTTTTAAATCTAATCAAAATAAAAACAATATAAAAACACGTGTTCCAAAATCACATCAAGAACATAATACCCAACCACTCAACACTTAATTAACTAATAAATACTTGAAAACACAGAAATTCAAACCGAGTGAATACATCAAGTGAGTGCATTGACGACCTACGACCCATAACCACAGGTGAGTTCATAGACTCCTTTTTCTTTAACTTTTTGCCTTCCAAATCATTTAGGGCTGAGAACATGAAACCTATTATTCAAATGATATTCGAATAAGAGTTATTTTCAACTAATTTAAAGGAAGAAATCATTTTGAGACCTCTTATTCGAATGATATCCGAATAAGTGTATTTTAAATCATTTTTCCGAGCATTCATCGTTTCAACATGACTTTTCAAACCTAAACAATAAGGAATTCAAGGATTCAAACACAACTCAATTAGGAAGTGTCCGTTGATCATAACAGTTTGAGGCTTTGTGCCCAACCAAAAGTGAACGGACATAGCTTGAGAGCTTGTGTTACATATCCAATCAAGCAAACAAGTACAAAGTTTAAATCTCGGATCAGATCCATGGGATCTGATCAACAAGGGTGTAACACCCCGACCAATGGCGGAATCATCGGGGCATTCACGGAGTGTAGATTGTTCATAAGCACATGGTGTTTACTATAAATAACTCAAACCATTCATCAAACATAAATTCAAACTTAACATTCCAAGAATCTTTAAACATCCATTACATCATAAAAGATAAACACTTAACCAAAACTTAAAGTCTAAACAAAATAAAAAATATTAATCTAAGTCCAAGCCTCTAGCATGCTTAAATAGTGTTTCCACCTGAAACATGTTGAAAATAAAAGTTCACCTATAAATAGTTGGTGAGATTCATAGGTTTTGAACACTCACACCAAAGGTAGTTTAATATAAGTATATATGTTGTTAAATGTGAACACAAAGTATAATGAACATAACATTAATGAATTAGCAAGTAAGACATATCAAATGGTGTCGAAGTATAAAGTTTGACCAAGTTTAACATTCCTAACAATGTTGAAGTAGTAGACTATCACCGCGGGCCTCCCCCGAAGGGTAAATCAAACATCGGTGGGATGGTTGGTCCAATAGATGTATCATAGCCACTAAAAGTTTAATAGTTTACGATCAATGCACATTCTTAGCTAAAGTTCAATAAGTCTAAAGCCATTACAACCAAGTTCACATGAAAAGAGTAAAGTATAAGTTTAACATGTTTCACCCCAAAAGTAAAAGCATAAAGAGGGGTTATGAAAACTCACCTTGATTGATGAGCTAACCTTTGTGAATAAATGATGCCAAATGTATAGTTCGAGGAACACAATACAAGTTATCCTATATAGTTTAAACAAGTATAAGCTAATGTAACTCTAACTTCCTATAGAATTCCTAACACAATTACAATGATATAATTTTACTTCATGTTCAAATGTTTTCATATTGATTTGTTCAAAAAGGTTTCATATGTTAAACCACCTTAAGTCTTATAAAATTTATGTTTCAAATTTGATATCCATTTAAAGTTTAATCGTATGTAGAAGTAAATAATTAAATAATTATTTAATAATAAATAGATTAAAATACTAGTAATAGTATTAATAATAATGTTCTTAATAAGTTGTAAAGATTGTTCATAGATATATTATTATTTATTAAAAACAAGTTTTGATAAAAATGCTTTCTTTGTCTAAATATAAAATTTTGTAAAAGTTATAAAAACTAAAGTTAATTAATAACTTAACTAACTAATGTAATAATTAAAAACTTATAGATATTATAAATATTTAAAGTACAATTTCATTTTTGTTAATAATACTCTAGTTATTGTTATTAATAACTGTAAAATATTAATTAAAAATGTTTATAAATAAATTTTAATATCATAAGTTTTATAGATTTAAATTAATCTTTAAAAATAGGTTCTTAAGTATATAAAATTATATAAAATTAGTATAGTTTGTGTGTGTGTGTGTGTATAGGGAAATGTTAAAAAAATAACCAACCAAAAATGAGATAACTCATTAACTATAATCCAATGGTTAATTTAAAAAGTAGTAGCATCGGATCGTGTCACGTGTCATTTTTTTTTAATATGGGAGGTTATTTAAAACATTTTGTAATAACTCAAAAAGCTAAATTTAATATGATAATGACAAGCGTACTATATAATATATTTTAATAAATCTAATTTTTATATAAAGTTTATCCCCTCTTTTTTTAAATATTAATAACTTTTTATACTATATTATTTTTTAAAAAAATTGTACCATTATACTCGTCTCATTTTTATATTTAATTCTGTTATAGTCTCAACTACTTTTTTTAGATGCTCCGTACTTACATCATTGTAACTATAGGTGTGCTCGGTTTGGTTCAATTCAATTTTTGGCAAAAACCGAAATCAAAACTGACTTGTTTGGGTTTTAGTAATTATGAACCATTCGGTTTTCGGTTTTTTTTGTTTTCGTTTCTGTTTTTTTATTCTCTCTCATACCCTATATTAAAAATACAAACATGTTTAACAATTGATAATTCATAAATTAATTGATCGAACACCAACTATATATATTAATTTTTAAAGAATGTTAAAAATCGGATCGGTTTCATTTTTAGTATATGAAAAACCGAAACTGAAAAATCCGGTTTCGGTTTCTTTTTTGTTCGGTTTTTTTCGGTTGATTCGGTTCCGGTTCGTTTTTCAGTTAATTTGGTTCTGGTTCGGTTTTTCGGTTAATTCGATTTCGGTTTGGGTTTTTTGGTTAATTTTTTTCTAATAATGGTAAATTACAGCACAGTAAATTACATCACTGTAATTATCATTGTTAGAAAAAAATCAAAAATAAAGTGTTGTGTTACATCACTGTAATTTATCATTGTTAGAAAAAAATCATAATAATGTGGTATTTTTATGCTCGTTACATCGATGTAAATAAAGGGCATATGAGAAAAAATTAAAAAATTAGTCAAGATTATAACGGAGTTAAAGATAAAATTACATCACTGTAAATAATGTATTATATTACCGTATATTATATCATTGCATGTTACTTATTTTGTATTATATGACTGTAATTTACCGATGTTAGAAAAAATTAAAAGATTGTGTGTTGTTTATGTTCTTTACATCGATGTAAAGCGTGATATTTGGAAGAAAAAAATTAAAAAGTAGTTTAGATTAAAATGAAATTAAAGATATAATACATTACTGTAAGTAATAAGTTATATCTCTGTAAATTATATCACTGTAATTTAGCATTGTTAAAAAAAATTTCAAATTAATTTGTTATATTTAAGTTTGTTACAATGATGTAAATACATCACATCTTAAAAAAATAAACCTGTCGAGAGTATAACAGAATTAAAGAGAAAAATGAGACGAGTATAATGGTGCAATTTTTTTAAAAAAGAATATAGTATAAAAAGTTATGAATGTTTAAAAAAAGAGGAAGTAAACTTTATATAAAAATTAACTTTATTAAAATATATTAAATTATGACACTTGTCACCACCATATTTAAACTAGCTTTTTAATTGGTAACAAAATGTCTTAAATACATTTGCTTAATAAAAAATGGAATATGACAAATGGCATGATCCTATGCATTTACATTTTAAATTAACTATTGGATGATGGTTAATGGGTTAGTTCATTTTTGATGGGTTATGAAAAATTTCATCCTCTATATATATATATATATAGGGAGATGATCAAATATTAACCCTTCCTTATAGCGTTAACCCGTTAACTTTGGCAAAAAATGCCCGAATCTTTGAATTTTTTTTTCATGGCCTTTATTATACGTAAATAGGTGGTTTTCTTTTTTGTTTTTTTGCTAATTCATCACCGTTTTTTTTAAAACAATTGTAAGTTTGAGTTACACTATTTGATGTAAGCAGTGTAACGCAAACTTACACTTGTTTTAAATTCTAAACGGTGATGAATTAGCAAAAATACAAAGAAAAAATCCCCTATTTATGTATAATAAAAACCATGGAAAAAAAATCAAATATTCGGGCATTTTTTACCAAAATTAACGGGTTAACGCTATAAGGAATGGTTAACAATTGAACCATCCCATGTATATATATATATAATTTCATCAAAATAATCAGTTTTAGATTTATAATTTTTTTTGGTGAAAACAGAATATAAAAAAAAGTTTTAATCCGAAAGTTATAAAAAACAAAAAACGCCCCAGGCCGGGTTTGAACCCGTGACCTGGGCCATCCAGGACCTTAACACGCATCACATTAACCGGTTGATCTCAGATATGCTCGCAACAGAACTTCCTTCGAAAAGCTTTTAACATAACCCTTGTTTCTTTCCCCAAACAAGTTTAATAACTCGAAACCCTAGCATCTTCCTCAATCGAATTCGCTCGATTATGAACACGATTGATAACAAAACTACGGGGCTTTGATTTCCCACTGTTAATCGAGCCTAATGATGTATAGAAAGCTTACCTTTGTTTAGATTTTTGTGGATTCGATTAATGGTTCAGAAGTACGAAACCCGAAGGGTTTTATGGCTTGATTAGCGATCTAGAGAGTTGGTGAGATGTCTTTTGTTTGCACAGAATGATTCTTATGATGTAGATGCATTATTGGGTTGATTTAATTTGGTTTTTATGCACGTTTGGTTTGGTTTCGGATTTGGGTTTGACCACTCCAATTTCGGCTTAGATCTCGTATGAATTTGAATTTTATTCGATGATTTGGGGCTTGATATTGATCCTATATGCTCGTTTGTGGATAAAATTTCAAACTTGATTAGTTTTATCCGATGTTTCGAGCTGTAGTTTGATTTGGGTTGAGAATGGGTCAAAGGACGGTATCCATGGTGAGAACCAGTTGGGGAAGAAAAGAGAATAGGGAAATGGCAAAATTGATCCCTTCATGTTTTCTTTCTAATTACAGTTTTTTTTTATAAACTTGTCACTATAAGTCCCTCAAAGTTTTAAAAGGTTTATAAGAATTTTGATAAAATCTATAAAATTTTAATAAATTTAATAAAGTTAACTTTTTAAAAGTTTATCAAACAAATTCTCAATATTTATTTATTTGAATAATGTTTAATATGGTTTATATTTTATTATTATTATTATTATTATTATTTTATTTTTTTAACTTACTTTAAACCTTTAAAACATGAATTATTATTATTATTATTATTATTATTATTATTATTATTATTATTATTATTTGATTATATATATTATTATTAGTTCTATATAATGTATTATATATATATATATATACACACGTTTACAAACTCTCGAATTTCTCATTAATATAACTGAGATTACATAATTAATCGAATTTTTATAAAGGGCATATCAGTTAGGTTTGGTAAATGATCACATGTGTGATATTACAGACATATTTCACTAATACACTAAAATTTAATGTTTTTAAATGAGGAGTGACAAACGATTTTCCAAAATAATGTCTGATCCAGTTTTAGACTAGATCAAGACAAACGATGCAAAATGTGAGAAGGAGAGAGATGAAACAAGCCTTCTTCTTCCTATTAAAGACAAAGTCATGTCCTGTCAAGTGTGTAGTGTGCTGGCGGCTCCAATCGTTGATACGTATGCCCTATATATAAGCATTACTTGACTTGGCAGGACGATCTTCGTGAGGAGGAAAAAGGTGAAAACTTGTGTGATTTTACAATTAAACAAATGTGAAAATCTCTGATTTCAGGAGTAAACTTGAACAGACACATTTGGGATATTTTCTAAACAAATGTGGAAATCCATTTCCAACATAAGTGAACTCGTCATATTTCATTACTTTGCTATCGTAGGATGTCGGAGTTGAGCTACGTTGACTCCTACTGACGTCGTAGGATAGTTTTGATAATGAGATACAGGAAGTGAGCTTGTCCAAACGTGATAAGCCTTTTACAAAACCTAATATTTTAAACTCGCGTGAACTCACCAACCTAGTGTTGACAGATTTTACATGTTCTCAGGTGACGAAGAAGTGTAAGCCGGATGTCTTTTAGAAAGAGAAAGATAGGATCCGTTAGATGACCATACAACTCCTGCATGAAATCTTACAAGGCCTCATTGGCTACAAGATTCAAGACTTGCTCTTTTGCAAGCAATTTTTGTGAAACATCTGGGTCACGCCCCAGATGTCCAAGTCAAGTTGTAATAGAGTTAAATTATTAAACAGTTGTAACTTAAATTTATTTTATCAATGTAAATTAGTGTTCTCATATTATCATGTGCTATGTAAACAATCTGATCATCCCGATTCAATCATTAGGAAAATCTAAAAAAGTAGCGTATTAAAAATAATTTAGTGATAAATAATAAATGTAAATGGAGGCAATATATATGCACACAAATACATATATGAAAATGTAATAATATTTGTGAAGCATGTAACAGTGAAGAGGACTATGAATTTTCATAAATTTGATACAAGTACATTATGTTATCCATACCTTTTAAAGATTTAAAGATTTCAAGATTTCGTTGCCCATCTCGTTTCTATTTGTGTCTTTGTAAGTGTAACATTTCATCATAAAAATAAAATATTATTTGAGATATTGTTCTACTAAAAGCCATATAGTGAAGTGTAAGTAGTGTACTCATTAAATAAAATAATATAAACAAAGAAGAGAAGAAAATTATTATTTGATAATAAGACATGAATCCTGTATTATAATGATTTGCTGGGCAAATCTCCTTTGGCAGATCTACACTATTATCGCTTTATGGTTTGAATAAACCCAAAGCAACTATATGTTTTGCTGCCAAATGAGAACTTGCCCAGTAATACATCAATACATAACAAATTTACTTGAAGAACATGCTTCGCACTACAAACTACTTATAGATCACAACCATTTATGCAAAGTGGATATCCCAAGCACCATCCCTTTTGCAATGAAAAAGGTGGATAAAAGTTGGTAAAAGACTAGCATATGCATAAGTTCCAATATTATACCAATGCTCTTATCATCTCAATTTGAGTTGCATGCAAAATCAATTCACAGCCTTGTATACCAATTTTGCATGTATTTTTATGTATAACTTTTTGGATCCGTATAACAAAAAAGAAAAAAAAGATTTGAAGATACTAAATATTAAGAGAATAGTGACCATGGACCACGTTACAATAATTAGAAATTGGTGGAGAGTTGTTAGCTACAAGTATGATTTTGTTCTTTTTGTTCATTAAAGAAAAAGACATTAATTGGTTGCATTTGCTTTGCAGCATATGCTGCTGGATCTCCAGCAATTCACTGTATATCTCCCTCCCAGAAAAGATGTACCATAATAATATTCGACATCGAGATCATATTTCTTTTTAGAACTTAATTCACATTTTTTTTAGCTTTTAAAAGATATATATATACACGCACATACATATAAGGGCCGATTATTATACAAAGGGGTTTTATTGTGCGAAGAGCAAATGATTTGTGTGATTTTGTGGTTATATATAGGCTTCTTCAAAAAAACTTGTATCCGGAAATTCTGATACGGATACCTATTTTGAAAAATTTTGGGTAGTTTGGATATCCAAACTATCCGAAATAGTTTTAGGGTATTGCGGATAATTTTTTCGGATATTTCTGATACTTTTTGAATAAACGGAGATCTGAAATATTTTTAAATTTTTTTTTTCTAAATTTGGATATTCATTTAGAAATCCAAAATCAAAATTTGTATAAGTATTCAGATATTGAAGTTCACTTTCCAAAATTTTCAGATATTCATTTGATTTTGAACATCCCTATATACAACAAGTATCTTGATTGAATAGAAATTAAAATATGCACCTTTTTTCTTTTTATCTATAATTGTTTCATCATGCCTACAATCACTACTAGAAAGGTTATTTTTTTCCAACAGATTTTTCCTACGGAAAAAAAAAGGTCGGAATTTCCGACAATATTGCGACAAGATATCTACAAAAAGTGAAGTCTAAAATTTCAGATTAGTTTCCGACAATATAGCGACAAAACAAATTTTCGTAGGAAATTTGTCGGAATTTTCCTACGCAATTCCGACCAAAACACGTTTGAAGACAAAAAACTAAATTTTATCGGAAACCTGTCGGAAGTTTCCTACAAAATTCCGACTAAAAAATTTTCCGACGAATTTCCTACAAAAATTGTCAATCAATATTATTTCATACTAAATATAGTTATTGTTATTTCAAATTAAAATCTAGTTAATAAGTATTATCATATTTTTTTTTGTGTTAATGGTTATAATATTATTTAATTATTTGGTTAGGTTTAATTATATTATTTAAAGCATACTATAAATATCAAAGTAATAATATTTTGGTTATTGATTTTTAATGTATGTGTGGACATATAATTATATATACGCCTAACTGTGTGTATGTTTAGAAATATATGTATGAGTATGATTGACTATGTATGTGTATGCATTAATATGAGTAGTATAGTATATCTAGTGGATGGATGTATGTATGTTTGTGTCTTCATACACATATGCATGAGTGTGATATATGTGTGTATGCATGTGAGCATATGTCTGCATGTATCTTAATTTCATGTGTGGGTGTCTTATAATACACTTGTTATGTATATCAATCATGTATATATGTGTGTGTTTATATCTATGTCAATGTGTATATTTTGGCATGTATGTAGGTGTGTGTATAAATGGTTATGCAAGTATGTGTTCCCATGTAGACACAAACACATACATATATGCTTAGATAATGAGAAACCTTAGTTTGAGTAATGGGATTTGATATATCAACACATACTTATGTATACTTTATGTATAAATTGGTGATTTAAAATTATTTCATGTATCATGAGGTTCTTTGAAAGGTAAGACGAAGAAAAACAACCCTAGGACCTATAAAAAGCAAAAAAACGTAATATTCTTGTAGGAAAATGGTAGGAGATTGTGACGATTTTCAGACAAATATTTTATGCACTAGGAAACTAGTCGGTATTACCTACAAGTTTCTGACAATTGTATATTTTGGTAGGAAAAGTGTTGGAATTTCCGACAGGTTTCCAACAAATCATTTATTAATTAAAATTATTATTAAAGGTCTCATTTTTTGCTACAAGTTTCCGACTAGATTATTATTTATATTAAATTAAATTAAATATATATAATAAGAGTAATGCGTTGAAGTTGAGGACTAGAAATAAAACTTAATTATTCAAATAAATTCTCATATATCGCTCACTTTCTTTCTGGTTCAGTGACTTCTACCCTAAAATCCCAAATCGCAGTCCTCATCGCCGATCTTCGCCGTCGTTCCTTACTGCCGATCCTTCTCTAGTCGATGCTCCTCCGTCCCGTAGGCGTCGAATCCTCCCGCTTCCGTTGCGCTTCCCTCTGTTGTCGGCTCCTCCCGTTGCCGTCGCTCTTCCCACCGTAGTCGGCTCTTCCCACCGTAGTCGGCTCCTCCCGCCGCCGTCGCGACCTCCTATCGCCATCGCCACCATCCTTCTACCATCACTCAAAGGTAACGAAAATGAATCAGGTGCTTTAAAGTAGTTTAGTATCATGCCTTTTTGCATCCATAAGCTTCAAACTAGTCTAGTATAATGCCTGCATAACAATCTAAATAAATCTCGATTCCAACTTATTTACAAGCATTCTGATTATCCACTAAGATGATTAATAGATCAAAAATAAAAATTAAAAAAGAATTTCAAATGATTTGTTTTCACTTGATGTTCGATGTTATTCTTTTGACGTTATTTTTGTGTAATTGTTTGCAAGTTTGAACTTTTAAATTAAAGAGATAAGTAGGAGGAGAAGACCCATTAGAATTGTTTTTCATGGAAAATAATAGTTGGTTACATATTTGAAAATAATCAAATATGCACAGAAAGCATTTTGTGAAGGGCAAAAAAAAATCAATACATCAAAACTATTAAACGTTATGATGCTACATGGCAAAATGATAAACCACATACCTTAAAAAAGGTCATGTAAATCAGAACAAAAATTGGAGGCTAAACCTTCGGTTAAACAGGGTACATGTCGGCATTTTCAACGGCGTAATTATTGAATCATCTAGCTTTATGGATATTTAATAGTGATTTTTATCATGATATGTTATGGGTTAAAGTTTTTATGGATTCTTGTTTCAAATAGATTAAGGATTATTATGTGATGAATTATGTATTATAGGTAAAATAATTGATATTAGATACGTGTAAGTTTATCACTACAATTACATTGTGACATTATTACACTTTTTTTAACAGCATTATTCCCCTTTCTTTCCAATCAAATCTTGCTTTTATGTAAATATCTTTTGTGAATATAAACATCATGTTTGTGGTGTTAGTCTTTTATAATAAGAATGGTATAAATAATTGACATATTGTTGGAGGCTTACTCAATGTACATGGAGGAGAAGTATGGGGAAGATGAAACTCAACATCCGGTTGGTGATCTTAATTTGTGGGAGCGTTCGCAAGGAGAGAAAAGACGCTTATTCGGAATAGGATCTTCAGATCGTAATTTCATCTTGACCGGGACTCCGTCTTCATCTGTCGGGTCTACGCCATCGCAGGCTGCGTTTGAGCAGTCAAAACAAGAGGTATTATTAGTTTTCCTTATTTCTAAGTGTTATAATTTATTGTTAAACTAGGGTATGATCGTTTAGACCAGCCCCAACAGATCTGTTCAAACTTGACCCGTTGGCACATTCTTTTGGATCTATTTTGAGCATCTTTTAGTCATTTTAGTTTTTTTTAGAGCACAATTTTGTGAACTACCCCCTAAACACTCCAGAAATGACTACACATATGAACTAATCAGTTAGCCCAGTATTTGTATGTATGTTCATCACATCTTTTGTTTGATTTGTAGGTTTTGATTTTCAAGGTTTTTTTTAATCAAATTAAGAATTTACAATATTTGTACTATTTTTTTCTAAACTGGTCGTTTTTATCTAGATGGTTCCAATATTTGCAGCCCCAAAAAATTGTTGTAATATGTTCTTATCATGTTGATTTTGTATTTTATAGGTTGTATGTTGCATGTGGGATTGAATTATGTATCCAGATTTATGTATCTATATTATGTACGTATGTATATAGATTTGAGCATATATGTTCTTATCAGTTGATTTTGTATTTTATTGGTTGTATGTGGGATTGAGTTATTAGGAGTTGTGTGCCTTTTTATGGCAAATTGATGTTTGATTGTTAGATTTGGGGCAGCAGCAATAGAAACCTTTGCTCACTGTTTTTCAGTTGCGTGTTTACTTGTGTTGGTGTTCTTTTATGCCTATTACTTTCAATTTCTTTGAAAGTTTGACCACGTCCCTTGTTTTGCAAATTTGGGGTTGGTTTATGTGTACACGTTTGTTGTAGGATGTAAATATGTGTATAATTATGTATTGTTTGTTTATTAATTAATATGTATGTTTAACAAATTTGTAGGTTCGAGAATTGCGATCCCATATAGTTGAATTGCAATCCCAGTTTGATACTCAAAAGGAGCAGATGAGAGAGGCGATGAGGGAGGAGATAAGGGAGGAGAGGGAGAAAATGAAGGAAGATATGAGGACGGAAATGCAGCTACAAATGGCTCAAATCATGAAACAAATGGGCATTCATGGCAATCATCCACCGGCTTAGTTCGCTTTACGTCTTTGTTGTTGAACTTGGATGTTTGTTAGCTACTTAGCTTATTTTATGTTTTTGTTAAACTTGAACTCTTATGTTTTTGTTAAACTTGAAGGCCTATCACTTTAGGTCATGCTTTTGTTAAACTTGAACTATATTAGTTTAGTTTATGAATTATGACTGTATTGATTATAAACAGGGTTTGTATTTGATTTTTATGCATTATAAAGCAGAAAAATTTGGAAATATTATAAATTTACGAAATTAAAAAAAAAAGTAATTGTAGGAAATTGGTCGGAA
Source organism: Mikania micrantha (assembly GCA_009363875.1). Lineage (NCBI taxonomy): Eukaryota > Viridiplantae > Streptophyta > Magnoliopsida > Asterales > Asteraceae > Mikania > Mikania micrantha. The sequence goes on along the minus strand of CM018689.1, from coordinate 46,200,202 downwards.
AAAAATGGTTGAAAATGACAAACTTTTGGTCGCAAACATGTAGCAAAAACCAATAAAAAGAATACTGTAGGAAAATTGTCGGAAAAGTACTGTCGGAAAATAGTCGGAAAAGTACTGTCGGAAAATAGTCGGAAAAGCTTCTCGAAAACGCGTCGGAAATAATAATTTAATAAATTGTTAAAGGTTGTCAGAATGTTGTCGGGAAATTGTCGGAAAAGTGTGGTAGGAAAGTTGTAGGAAACGCTTCTCGGAATTCTGTAGGAAATATTTTCCACCCTACTTTTTACCGACTAAACTGTGTTTGTCAGAAACTTGTCGGAAAAACCTCTTACCTACCATTTTCCTACAAAAATTTTTGTAGGAAAAATGAACTTTTTCTTGTAGTGAATTAAGGCTATAAATTTGCATGATCTCTTACATATAGTCAACATATATAATTGGTTTTTGTTTAATTTCAAGAAGATATTAATTAACGCAATAGATTTAAATATGTTTCCCTTCATATAGAAGAGTGTTTCATGTAAAATTCGGTGTTTATTACCTCTTATGATTATGATATTATTGTTTTGGTGTCACTATCCTTGTAAGGTAGCATTGTTGGAAAATCATAAGTAAACTTACAGGAAAGAAAACGAAAATAAGGGGTTTATACCGACTAACTTCTTATGAATTTTTCTTTGTTAAATCCACAAGTTAAACAACTTGTTAACTTGTTTTATAACCGGTTGGTATCAGGATGCTTTAATGTTATAATTTCATTATTCTATTTAAAATTGTATTTTAACAAAAACAATGTTGATATAATTAATTTAAGTATAACTCATAAACTACGGAAAAAATTATATCTTTATTAAAAAAGCAACAAAGTAAATAAAATCAATACATTCAAATAACATCTGAAATCGTCACGTAATTGTCGGAAGCTGCAAAATATCGACATAACCGTTGGAAAATGGATGTAACTGTTGGAAACTGCCACGTAACCATCAAAAAAATGCCATATATCCACCGTAAGTATTGGAAGTGGCAAGTAATCGCCGTAACCTTTAGAAACAGCCATGTAATGACTTTAATCGTCAAAAAACGATGTAACCTCGTAACCGTTAAAAACTGATGGAAACTATCATGTAACCATCACAAACCGTCATGTAATCACCCCAACCGCCTATTTAAATGATACAAATTTCGTTTCAAATGCTCTAACGCTAGAAATTGATCCTACGTTGGCTACAGAGACTAATGTCAGTATATATATAAGCAGCTTTTTCAAGTGTTAGTAGTGGAACATTCTATCAACCTGGGAAGGTTTTTGGTGACAAAATCTAGAGATATCAGAAGCGTGAATGCTGACATGAGTAACGAAAAATCCTGTTTAAAACATCATTGTGTGCCAATGGAAGGTTTTCTACGTTCAATCAACATACGCAAAGTGAATAGGTCCCTAAATAATCCCATAAGGACGATTGTTCGATGGATACACAAAAGTGACTGAAGTTGCTTTGACTATATAACTATGTCTATCTATTGGAACTAATTGGATGATCAGGACGAGGGCTGCCCCTTCTTCCCCTCGATCTTCTATCTCTAATATGATATATATAAATAAAGACTTAATTATTAAGGTATTTGAATCATTTAGTTTTTGAATGGGTGGTTGTAAGAATGACACGTTATTGAACGATAATTGAGAGAGTCAAAGTAGCTAGAAGGGATAACGAGTATTGTACTTATTATTGAATTTTTATCAATTTCCCTCTCCCTCCCTCTCTCCCTCCCAATTTTTTTATACATTCATAGTTTTTTAAACGTGGTTATCTAAAAAAATTACACCATAAAATCGAGTATTTTTTAATGTTAAATAACAATATGATATAAATTGGGTGTCCATGAACTTGGCATTTTATGTTCTTTAAAGTTGGACGTCTATGATGTTTTTCACTAAATAAACGAAAATGAAAAGAAATTTATTGTGTTGTATTCAATTAAAACTCAGTTGTACATTATGTTTTTAGTATGTATACAACAACAACCTTACTCAGTATATTTCCACTTTTTCAGTAGGGTCTGGGGGGAAGGGTAGATACAAACCTTACCCCTATCCCAACTGGGATAGAGAAGCTGTTCCGAAAGAGTCCCCGGCTCAAAGTTATCGTTTGAAGTTGATCATCCCAATGATTTTAACGTTATTTTCACAAAATAATTGAAATAACGTTAAAATTGTTGCACTTTTACTTTTGCCCCTTAAGGCCCACTCATATATATGTTTTGTTAATTTAGATACATGGTGTTTTTAATACGTACATTGTGTTATTTTGTTTATATTTCGTAGTGTTTATAATTTGTACATGGTGTTTTTATCCTATATTGGTGTTTTTAGTATCTGTATGAAGTTATTTTTAAACATATGATGTTTATAGGGTATATATGTGTTTTAGTATGTTATTGATGTTTTTTGTTCATATATGGTGTTATTGATTCTGTCCATTCTATTTTTAATTCTCATATATTGTTTTATACATGTACATAATGTTTTCAATATGTAGATATGGTGTTCTTTTTAAACACCATGTACAAAAACGTCATGTTTTATTTAATGTTTGAAAACATTCAATTTCATAAACAATAGAAAAAACACCAAAAAACATTTAAGTTTCATCGAAGTTCAAAAACACGATGTTTGTTTAGTGTTTAAAAATGCCATAAAACATATATTTTATAAAAAGTGAAAACACTAAAAATACACCAAGTTTTATCACAGTTCAAAAACACCGTGTTTAGTTTAGTGTTAAAAAACATCATAACTGAAAAAATACCAAAGAATGCCAACTCTCACAAACACCCAATTTTAAAAGCACCATGTTCTATGTAGTGTTTAAAAAGGTCTAAAAACATCTCGTTTCATAAGAAACAAAAAAACACTGGAATAACGACAAGTTTCATGAACTAATGTAGATAAAAAAATGTCTCAATGACTATCAATATACCCCTAAAGCGTACTCTTTCATATAACCGAATATAACTCCATCGTAATACTTGAAAACGTTTCCAATTGTAACAAACCGAATGTAAATATAAAATAAAAAAGAAAAAATATATACACAAATGATTTAAGTTTTTCAAAAGAGTGTCCTAAATATAATGATTGGAAAAGCATGTCTTTAGAATCATTTCTTTTATATTAAGATGAATTGTTGGACAAATCTCCTTTGGCAATTTTCACTCTCGTACCACTTTATGATTCTCTTAAGCCAAAAGCGATCAAGTGCTTAGTTGCCAAATGAGAACTTGCCCAATAATACACCAATACATCTTGAACCTACTTGTGCATCCTTTTTTCACCATAAACTATTTATAGATTACAACTTCATATGCTTAATTGGATATTCCAAGCACCATCCATTTTGTAATGAAAAGGAAAAGTTTATGAAGATTGGTAAAACTTTGGCATGTGGCCATATTTGTTCCATTCAATATGACCTTTACCCCTATAACATGTCCTCTTGGCTCTTTCCACACAACACATGGTATCTTATACTGAAGATTTTATTCTTCAATAGGTAGTTGCACAATCTATATTATACCTCATTACTAATATCTAGGTCTATGTAACTAAAAACTAAGCTTTAACATATAATCTCTCCTTCACCTTAGAGTGACATTTGATATGTAATGATTTAATCGAGCTGACTTGAACCCAAGCTTGTCTAGACTTGTATTTGACTAGTTTTGAGCTCTATTTCCATAGTTCGAGATTGGCTTATGGGTACTCTTTAACGTTGAAGCTTAGCACTTAAATTATTTGTTGATTCAAATTGAGGTTACAAGCGGCTCGGCTTATTAATACCTTTACTAACATAAAACTAACTTCGAGTAGAGAGAAATAAAAACAATCATGCTTAATTTTTGATGTGATACAAAAGGCAATTTTTTAACTACATATATTTTTATCTTTGGTACATATGGTTATGTTTTATGGATTATGTACAAGTGTTTATACGGTTTTTAATTAAAAATTAGTGAACACGTTTCTTTCCATAGAAATAATTCATTTAAATTCTAAGACATAATTAAAAAAGGAATATCTATCAAGAATAAAATAGGGAATGGAATTACTTATTACGTTGAAATGAAAAAAAAAATTTTTGGTAGCCACACATGAATGAAATAAACTATTACATAAGAAAATTGATTCTTTCTCTTTTAATGATCATCATTCCTTGAGAGAATTGTTCTTTTTTTCATTCTTTCAAAGAATGAAATGATCCGACCTATTTCTCGACCTAACTCACAACCTGATCCGTGAACTAAACCACGACCCAACCCATGACCTCAAACTATCACTCGACTCATGTCTCAGGAGCCATGACCTGAACCAATAGAAGAAGATTATAATGTCCTACTTTAATTATTTGCAGTTAACCAACAAATTGCAAATGATTTGAAGAATATAGCAGCAGCACAAAAACAATGCCTTACTTTAATTATTTGCAGACCAGCTATCAATTAAATCTATAAAACATCATCATCACCGTACTCACGTTAGCAAAGCTAAGGAATGGTTTGAGAAATGAGAAGGGTAATATGTAGACAACCTTACCTCTACCCCGTATGAATAAAGAGGCTGCTTTCAATGAAACTAAAGCTATAAAACATGAGACTCTCATATGTATTACCATTTTATGCTGAAACTGACGTCTAGCCAAAGCAGAGTCCTGAAGAGGGGGGTAGAGCAATGTTTGCTATGGAGGCTGAATGCTCGTTGCCGCAACTTTCTTCTTTCGTGACGCAGAATCAACATGTCTGAAATGAAATGAGTCAAATGACACAACACAACATAAAGTGTGGTAACAGATTATGAAAACAAACATGACACTGATCTGCCGTTATGTAAACTTTATGATGTTTAAGTTGATCTCTACAACTCGGTACTTTAACGATGGTTTGTAATATTAAAGTTGTTTATGCTAATTTACATCAGTCCCAACTCATACCAATGGCCATAAGGTTTCAGGTTCTAATCCTGACTATATAGGATTTTACCACAGTGGCAGGTTTACTTATGGACTCGTGAGATATATGTGGTGTGGTTGATATAGTAGCCTCCCCTTGTGGACGTAGCCAATTGGCTGTTTCCATTCAAAAAAAATAGTCCCAATTCATAAAAGGCCAGGTGTAAAATTGTTTATGGTATCAGAAAAACCTGGTGATAAAACCATAATTATAAAGAACCCATAAAACCAGTAATTATTATTTTTTATATTACAAAATCCGTTATTATCATTTTTTATATTACAAAATCAGTAAGTATCATGCTTAAATTAAAAATAAAAATCAATTTATAGCAAGTGTTTTTCTTGAATAGAAAGGTGAATGTTAGTAGACAAATGAATGAATAGTGACTACCTAAAGACAAATTAACCAGAAAAAAAAACAATGAAAAAGTTTAGTAGTCTTTAACTATAGTAAGTTGATTTTCTGATTGAATAAGCCTTCTACGATTTTAAAAAAATCAAAATCAAATTTTGCTGCCTAATTTGCAACAGTTGAATCCAAAGTCAAAGATCACAAAGCATTATATAACAATTTACACATTCAAAGAATCTAATTTTCTAAAACAACGAAGTTCATATAAACTCTCAACTGGCAGCAGAACAATGATAGAGCCTAGAGGAACCAACATACCAAACAGTCTGCGTAGCTGGTGCGTCAACACCGATCACCGATTCATTGTTGCTCTAGATCAAATTGTTGGTTGAATGAAATGAGTTTGGATCTACACTTGCACATCAGGGAACCTGACCTAATTTGGTGGAAAATGAAATTAGTATAGAAATTAACAAACCTGTGAAGCAATTTCATTGGATGAAATCTTGATTGTAGGAGTGATGTAGGTTGTGTTTAGCTAAATATGTTTACGGATTCGACTTAAAATTGACTCGAACAAGTTTAGACTAAACCAAACCTGCGAATATTGTTAGGTTTGTGCCATGCTTTCGCGTCAAGTCAGAAATTCACACCCCTAAGCATAATTGTATGTTTATATGGTAGAGTGAGGGCCTGATGATGAAACAAACTAACAACCCCATTCTTAAAATGATTAACAAAGGATTAAATGTATGTTGTTAACAAATAAGTGTATATATCATTCGTTACCTCATCATCTAATTTATCAAAATAAAAAAATAATAATAATGTTTTTTACCTTTTGCTTCACTTGTAACCTCTGCAAGAACAAAACCCATCCTTAAAATGATGAAACCTAGTAGAATCTTTCAACACAATCTGCCTTCCAACATTCTTGGAAATAAATTTCGCCATCTCATGACAGTCACTGCATACTTTAACATTCTTTGTCACCCGTACAGTCCGGCCAGGTGGCAACTTCAGTAACCCAAAACCTATAGCTAACATCTCACTATGCCCGCAAACATTAGCTTCTTTCTCCATGTCATCGTTATCAACCAGCGCACACGTTAAAGCACGCGATACCATGTCTTTCTTCCTTTCCATCCTCAAATTTCCCAACAAAGATTTAATTTTTTTCGCCTCTGGATTATCTATATTTCCAGTAACAAATATATTAACTTTACCCTTAAACTCTATCCAACTACACCCTGTATTATTTCTTATTCCATTTCTTAGTGTTTTCACTTCTTCCCATTTCTCTGCTTCTGAGTATATATTAGCCAAAAGCACATAATATTCCATGTTTTCGGGTTCTAATTCAAAGATTCTTTCAGCAACTATTTCAGCTAGCTTCACATCATGGTGGAATCTACAACCACAAAGTAATGTGCCCCAAATCGTGACATCAGGTTTAATAGTCATTTTTTTAATAAACCTATACGCGTCTGATAGTTTTCCGCCTCTACAAAGAAGATTTACCATACAACCATAATGTTCCATCTTAGGTTCAATCTTATACTCGTTTACCATTATGTTATAGAACCTCCAACCTTCTTGGACCAACCCTGAATGACTACACGCATATAGTATAGAAGTAAATGAAGTTTCATTAAGTTTGATACCTATTTTATTCATCTTTTCAAAGGTTGATACAGCTTCATGCCCAAATCCATGCATGCAATATCCAGCAATCATGACCGTCCACGTGACTAGATTCTTTGCTGCTGTTAGATCAAAGATTAATTTTGCTACAAATAACCGGTCACATTTAACATACATGTCAATAAGGGTGTTGACCAAGTATGAATCCCAAGTTAACCCTTTTCTCAATATGTGCCCGTGAATCTCCCGACCTTTGTTCAAAGCTGCGAGGCTGGCACAGGCTGGAAGTATACACGTCATTGTTACATTATCGGGTGTAACCTCACGTTGCATTTTTATAAACAAATCGAGTGCTTCAGTTGGAAGACAATTTTTGGAGTAACCTCCAATCATGGTATTCCATGAGGCAGTATCTTTAATAGGCATATTTGAGAAAACAGAATGTGCATCATACATGCTTCCACATTTAGAATACATGTCCATTAGTGCATTAGAAACAGGTAAAGATTGGATTTTGTTATCTTTAATGTAATCATGCACTTCTTTCCCTTTTTCTAACGACTCGTTTGTAGCACACGCATGTAGAATGCTCGTGACAGTAAACATATCTGGTATAACACCTTCCTTTTTCATTTCAAGAAATAAATTAATCGCATCATCAGACTTACCATCTCTTGCATATCCAGCAATCATTGATGTCCATGAAACAACACTTCTTTCATTCATGTTCTTGAAAACTTTCAATGCAGAATCCATATCACCACATTTAGAATACATATCAAGTAATGTGTTACTAACCTTCATTTTCTTGTCGAACTCGCCTTTCACTGCATAAGCATGAACCATTTGGCCCAAAGTAACCACACCCATATTAGCACAGGCTACAATAACAATAATCACTGTACTCAAATCAACACCTACTTTAGAACTAATCATCTCTTTAAAAACCTCAAACCCTTTCTTAGCAAGACCATTAGCCGCGTATCCACTAATCATAGTATTGAAACTAATGAGATCACGATCAGGCAAATTAACAAACACCTTGCGTGCATTATCAACACGTCGACATTTAAAGTAAAACGCAATAATCGAATTCACAACCGTATTATCAAATCCAAAACCGGACTTCAAAACATACCCATGAATCATTTTCCCAAAATTATCATTCCCAATCGCTGCCACGCATTTGAACATACAAGAAAATGTATATGAATCAGGTTCAACACCCAATTCCTGCATAATTTTGAACAAACATATACTCTCTTCATAATCACCAATTTTTGCATAAGCATTCATCATAAAGTTCCAAAGAAATACATTATGATTCTTAATGTTATCAAAAACCCGCCTTCCTTCTTTCAAATCCCCACACCTCACATACATAAACACAAGCTTCGAACCCAGAATCGAGTCAATCACAGCACCCCTCGAAGATATTAATTTATGAACTTTCTTTCCGTGATGCAGTACCTTTGATTCGGCACAAAGCTGTAGTATGTTACAGTAAGTTTTTGAATCAAGAACGGTTTCTTTAGATATACAAACCAAATCCATGGCCTTTTGAAGATTACCCAATTCACAGTACCTGCAGATATCAACATTGTAGTCTGTGATTTGATGATTAGCGGGGGAAATTAGGGATAAAGAGGCTGGAATTCTTGTACGAGAAATGGTATTAAAGCCTGGAGATGTAAATTGTGAGCATCTTGAAGGGTAATTGAGTTGAAATTTGACACTTTTTGGGCGAAAAAGAAGATTTTGACTTTCGGTTTGGTGATTTGGAAAGACCCGTAAGATAATCGTTGTGGCTTTGGGCATCAACAGCATGTTGGCTTCTGTACTCCCAATACAAGATGAAGATGCACCAGGTCTACAGTGAACGACCAAGCACACAGCCAAATCCAAGGTATTTGGGATGGGTAACAACGCATGGGTTCCAACTTAAGACTGATATTATATAGATTTAGTTTTAAAAAAAATTTTTATAGGCCAAGGCACGTTTGGTATTATTAGAACTCGAAACTCCAAATATAAAAAGGTTCATCCGAAACAAATTTAAAGATTTTGTTTATATTTTTATTTCTTTTTGTCTTTATATAATTGATAATTGAGTAATTAACTAATTATTATTATATATATCATATATGTTATTATTTTATTATATATTACATTTGACAAACTTCATGGTCCCGAATTGTAAAGATGGTCAACAAAACCGGTTTGGGTTTAAAAACCGGCTCTCAAACCGAACCGAACCACATGTTTCTAAACCAATTTGGGGTGTTATCGTTAGGAACCAGCCTGAACTGAACCGATTTCTCAAACCGGTTTCAACAGCTAGTTTTGTGTTGATCGAATAACTCAAAAGCGCTCTCTACACTCTGAAGAAAAAAATTCGAACTTTATTTTTTGTTTTTCTATTTTGTATTACGATTACGAATTTACGATATGTTTATTTGTATTTTTATTTTTCAAGATAATGAAAGTTTTTATCATTTTTTTTAGGTTTTGTGTTTTCAGTTAAGTTTTTTGTTTAAAATTTTAAAGGAAAAAAATAATACCCAAACCGGTTTGGGAACCGGTTTAGGCCAAACGGTTTCAACCCGATCCGAACATGTCCCTACAGGTTTGGTCTATCCATGTTGTGAACCGGTTTCTATCTCCTCCTTTAGAACCGAACCGGTTCGTACACCGCTAACTAATTGCGTTGTCCCACGCTCTTTTCTTTTATTTTTGTTAGTTACACTTAGGTTCCTATAATTAATTAAACTTTTCTTTTAATCCTTAATCTTTCTTTGCTTATTTTATTTTAACTTTTCTTTATTATAATTTAGTCCCTACTTTTCTTTTTCTATTTACTTTTTTTTAACTTTTCTAGATGTACGCCTATCACCCTGAAATTCTTTAATATTTACCTTTAATTCTCAATCTGTCTTTGTTTTCTTTATATTTTTTTTACTATCTGGTTTTTGTATGTTTTATCATATTTTTTTTCTTTTATATAAACTCAGTATCTTTACTAAATTTTTACAGTTTATCTCTAATTTACACAAGTTTACAACAGTTACACTTTAAGATTTTATGTTGGAGTGATTGGTTGTGATATGCATTTATATCAGAGTTTTGATATATTGTCTACGTTCTAATATTTGTAATCGTGGCGGAATTCTCGTTGCAATACATGTGTTCTTTTCTTACTTTGTTTATAAGTTTTTAATTATTTGTTTAATTTTGTTTATTTTTTATATAAACTCTGTCATTCCACCAAAACCTTTACGGTTTATGGCTAATCTAAACACATTTAAAACGACTACGTTTTATGAATTTACGTAGTAGTAACTAGGGGTGTTTATCGGTTTAGGTTAGTCGGGTTTTTCCCAAAAAAAAAAAATTAACCCGCAACCCGACCCGAATAAGGTTCGGGTTAATCGGGTTCAGGTTAGCCGGTCACAAATTATTCAGGTCGGGTCAGTCGGGTTAATCGGGTTAATATTTATTCGCTATAAAATTGAGAATAATCCAACTATTAATAGTGTATTAAAATTTTGGTGCTTAATACGTGGCTCAAGAAGAAAAGCATGCATGTATTTTTTTTGGCAGAAATCAATTTAAACATACACATCATTTCCTGGCAGCAATCAAGACAAGGCTAGAGAAGAAGTATATAAAATGCATCAATGGTGATTGAATTTGGTGATAGGTGGTGTTGTCTTGCTGATCGATAGAATAATAATACTTGATTTATTATATAAATAGAATGAAAGCTTAAAAATTACCTTAGAATCTGTGATGAAATGATGGACGTGATCGTATGGAATTGGAATATCAAATTGATGAATCACGGTTAGTTGACAATTGTTTCTTCTGATGATAAAATAAATGAACTAATGAATTGATGAATCATAACTATATGCAACTGGAAGACAAATGATTTGGTATACGAAGAGTCTGTAAATTAGGGATTTAGGGTTAATTCTTAATCAGGTTATTCGCGTTAACTCGAACCCGACTAGAATTGAAAAAAAAATAACCCGAAACCAGACTCTTATTTTTGACCCGAATAACCCGATCCTAATAATATTATTCTGATGTGGGTCAGGTTAGTCGGGTTCGGGTATTTTCGACACCCATAGTAGTAACAATTGATGTGTTTTTATGTATATGTTTTGATATATGTCATCGTATCTATGTTTTAATATTCCGAATCATGACATAATTCTCGCGACAACGCGTGAAGGAACCCAATAGTTTACTTACATTTTAGTACGTATAATCTAATAGATTAGACAAAATTAAAATAATAAAAAACCCAGTCATTTACATTTATATGGATTATCATGGCGTATAAATTATTTTTTCTTTTAAAATTCCCTTGGTATTTTTTCATTTTTTTTATAAAAATGACCCAAATAAAGTTACAAACAACGTGCGAGGAAACCCGCTAGTTTACGTACATTTTAGTACATATAATCTATTTCCTTCAGTAATAAAATTAGACAAAATTAAAATAATAAAAACCCAGACCTTTACATTTATATAGATTAGATGGTGTACAAATTATTTTTTCTATAAATATATTCTCTCTGCGTTTTTTTTCATTTTTCTATAAAAATCACCCAAATAAAGTTACAAACTTATAAAAAAAAATTTTAAAAAAAAAAACTTTTTTTTGCATGGTTTTCTAAGTTTCTCAACTCAATGGGGTTTTCATTTTATGGTGGTCTCCTCTACCGTCATCAGAATCGATCTCGATCGTCATATCACCTTAAAACAAGATCTATATTGTTTAAAATAAGCGGTTTGGGTGATTACATGATGGTTTTTGTTGGTTACGAATATTGTTAATAGATAAATATTGTTCTTATTTGAAATGAAATTCAATAAAGTGACAAGATTATAACATTAAAGAGGTGATAACCAGACATAGTATTAAGTTAGTTTTTATTATTACTATCTAAACCAAAATGAATTGCCAGATAAGTATGAATAGTGAATCAAATTGATTGGTCCGGCGTTTGCATTGAATCGTTCAATAACTTCTATAAAACAGTGGATAATTTATCATTTAAGATAGGCTCACGTGAATATTATATAATAACATGTATACGATTATTTAATTGAACTTCAACTATATATAAAATTACCAGTGAGATGCTCGTATGATGTGATGAAAAACAAAACATTTTGGTTGCTATTTTGGCTCGTAAAAAGCTTAAAACAGCCTGTGTTTTGTCAAATCAACTTTTTCTAATTTAATTATTAATATTTAATTAATATAACTCTTATGATAAACTTCACAATTTAAAAGGTCAAATATGATATGTTAAATGTAATAAAAGTATCAAGAAATGATTTATTTGATTTGAAAATGTTTTCTTTTATATTTATTATATCACACTTTATTTCTTAAAAGTAATACTGTGAGACAAACTAAAAAGTTAAAAAACTTTTAGTTTATTATTTTTTAAAGCTTTGTAAGTTATCCTTCATTCTTAAATAGTTGCAAAACTCTTAATGTTAAAGAGATCTAGCCAATGACTATTATATCATTTCAACATGTATTATAATATAGTATAGATAACACAATGTTAAAATATATATAACTAATCTTCGTTGTTATAATTTAACTGAATTTGTTATCTAAACAAAATTGAGGTGTTACTAAAAAGTTTTGTTTTATGGTCGTGCATGTTTATTCGTTTTTTTCTCTTTTGGGTTTCTCTTTTGTTTATTACATTTTCCCTTGACCCGTAGGTTTATTTTACAATCACGCATTTTTATTAGTAATTTTTTTTTGTTTTCTTCCAAGTTTGTTTTTCTTTTGGGTTCGTGAAATGAGGGTGTTAAATTGATTGGGCAACCGCTAATAGTTTTAACTTAGTATTAGCTTTCTTCTTTTTTTTTTTTTCACCTGTAATAGATTTGTTTTATGACTTCATATGTTCGGTTATTGTTTTTCTTCTCTTTTAAGTTCGTCCGCCCCCAAGTGTTTTATTTTGGTTTTATTTTTCATTTTTTTTGTTTTTCTTCTTGATTTATAAAGTTAGTTTTATAGTCGCATATTTTATTTGTTAATGTTTTTATTTTGTTTTCTTTAGAGTTTGTTCTCAAGTCAAAACGAGAGTGTTAAATCTATGCAGCAATGCGCGAGATACGCCATCTAGTTTGTAACAAAATACATCCTTTAGCCTAACGCTCTCTAACTTCTCATGTTGATCGACCCATGCGCAAAAACACATAAGAGTGTTTTCATCATTTTAACCCATTTTAACTTGTTTTTATTAAAACAACTAGCTTAGTACCCCATGTATTACACGGGTTGAATAAAAAAATATAACAAATAGTCACTATTGAAAATTTAGATAATATAAAATGATTTTTTAACATAAAATATGATTAAAATATTGTATAATTTAATAATTTAATTAATAAATAATAATATTATTTATTTAATTAAATACTAATATCCTCAAAGTTTTGTTTGTTTAAACATTTTGTTTTAAAAAATTGTTTTACAAATTTTATATTTTATAATAAATTGGTTTTTGTAAAAAGTGTTTTTTAATATTAATATATTTTTAATGTATTAAAATATATTTTTTGATTTATAAATATATAAAAGTATATTTAATATTATATTATTATTTTAATATTAATTGCATTTAATATGTGAGAGAAGCGGGAAATTAAAGATGAGGTTCTCTAGGAACATGACATGTGTCCTTATAAACCTTTATTTATTAGTATAGATTAAATATAAACAAAATTCACTGCCAGTTACACACTCCCGCACTTCCTCTGACCTCTTTTCCTCTTCCTATATCACTCTAATCGTATCTCTTTTCTCAATCCAATCAAACCCTAAATTTTGATCAACCAAAACATTAGATTGAAACATTAATCATCAAAACCAAATGAATAATTTTTACCAATATGTATTCAGAAACCCACGCTAATTCCTCATTCGATTATTTTCAGGGCCGTCTCTAAGAGATTAAGTGTCATGTGCGAATGCTAAAAATGAGCTCCTATGTGTGCTTGTGTAATATTTAGTTTGTAACTAAATATGAAGTGAGTTAATTTGTTTTTTTGACCTAAATTTTAAATTGTAATGAGTTATTGGGTCAAATGTTTACATAACAAGTTTTTCTTTTAAGCTTTTATAAAATTCGTAACTAGGTTAAATATATTTAAAAAGTCGGAATGTAAATTATACGTGTTTGTTGTAAAATAAATTTATATATATATGGGGAAGGTTCCTTTAAAAGGTCTTTTTTGTCTAAGAAGGCTAAGACAAATTTTTAAAAACTCGAAAACCGACCCAAACAAACTCCGATTGAATTCATTTTTACATCATTGGATTCGGTCTGTAATTCCCTAAAATCTAAACCTCAAATCATAAACAATAAACCCTAATAATAAAACCAAAATTATAAAAACAAACTCTAAACTTAAAAAATAAAAAAACATGTCGTAAAATCCAAACATTAAAACTAGCTGTTAAATACTTAAAGTTAAACCTGATCGGTGTCGAAGTACCAACCAAAAATACGAGTTTTCACTCCAATCCTACTACCCAAATTAGATAGGGAAGTCGGGTATCGATCCACGAGAAGTCTAGTGGAAATCACTTTCAATACAACTAATTAACTACGTGCAATTGAAAAGTAAACTTGAAAAGATTGATTTTATGGTTTAGAGTAAAAACAATGAACTTTAACTAAAACAAACAATGAAAATAAGGATTTGTAAACAATTAATGGAAAAGGTGATCACTCCGGGTTTCGAATTAGGAAGACAATTAGGTTTTCATTAATTTGTCAATTGGGAATCACATAGACATGATTCATGCTTTAATTGATAAACATGTATGATTTTGAGAACAAAGCAATGATCTTGTTGACAACCGATAACTAGACCGATGTTGTTGACTTGATTGATTACCAGTTCTACAAAAACAATGATTTCTAAAAGACTTTAAAACCCAATTTCGTTAATTACCCATTCAATTATACAATGAATGAAAAGAAAGCAATAAACTTGAACTTGGAATTGCAAAATCAATCAAAAATCGTAATCGTTTAACAATCAAACACTATTGAATCCATAAATCTATGAAGAACGAATTCAATACCAATATTCAACAAATCAAAGAACAAAACTAATTATCAAACCTAATTCTCCACCCAGAGATGATCACAATCGAACTAGCCGGACATCCTCAAACTTGAATCTTCACAATCGTTGATCATAGGCATGATTTGATCTTTGCTTCTACGAATCCGGAGGATCTTGGATTGATTTGGATGAGTTGGAATGCCCAAAAACGCCTCTTTTTCGCCCAGAAATCGTCCCAAAAAGTGTTTGAAACGAATACCTAAGATTGGGCCTTAAATATGGGAGAAATTAGGTAAAAATCGGACTTTTCCGGCCGTCGCCGTATGATACGCTGACTTGGCCGTACCATACGCCCAAGATGAACTCACCATTGGCTTCGTCTCGTCGAGAAACTCAGTTTTCATATATTATGGGCCCCGTAACTCCTCTCCTAGCCTGAGTTATGCATCCGCAAAGTTTTGGTCTCCCGAACTTCATGTTTTCACCCTTTTCTCGCTCGGCTTCTCTTCTAATCATCCAATAAGCTCCCGAACACGTCTTTAATCACTTAACACCTGCAATTCATAAACATACTCAAAGTAAACATGTTTCGGGCCAAAAATCGATAATATCACGCAGTTACGCATCAAATAACACAACTATTCACACCTTCATCAAAACCCAAAAGGCAAATATTGTATTGTTCGATACGGTTCCAATGCCATCGAAATGTGTTCAATCGGAGTTGGTTTGGGTCGGTTTTAGATATTTTAAAAATCATTTTTAGCCTTCTTAGGCAAAATAGACTTTTTATTTGATCTTTGCTCATATAATATACAAATTTTTTTAAACAATTAGGGCTCCTTATAAAAATAGGTCATGTGCAGTCGCACCTTCCGCACTTGCTTTAAGACCCCCTGATTATTTTCTATCAACAACTAACGCATCCGTCCTTCCATCCTTCAATTTACTATTCATCACTGTTGTAAACTCTTCAACTACTCCTTGCATTGGCCGAGTATTTGTCGACTAGGACGAGTACTCACTATTATCCTGTCGACTAACCTAGCGATGCCTAAAAAATTGCTAAAATAAGCCTTAAGAAACATCTATTCAAATGGTATTATATAAACATGAAGCAAAAAAAAGAAAGAAAGAAAATTGCCTTGCAAAATCAAAGTTAGTCTATCATGTAACCTTTATATCTATAAATATATCATACTTCAAAAACAAGATATCATGTCATCTGGCTTCTAGATCCTTATAACATCTTTTACTTCTGGATCCTTATTTTTCTGCATATCAACTTATTAAGCAATATCTATCCTCTGGGCCGGCCTTGGGCCGTGCAAGCTCGGCATTTGCATAGGGCCTATTGGCCTAAGTCTAAAAGGGGCCTAATATTTCTAAAGAAGGAGTCATATAATTAATTATTTGAACTCAATAATATTGTAAACGGGCTGTATATTTTTGTGTGGGTTGCATATTTTTATATGAACTGTAAATATTGTAGTGAAGCCTAACGCCCAAATCAGTAATCAAGAAGCCGAGTGCACATTTTATGTTAGCAGCACGGAACCAAGTGAAAGTAAAAAACTGCGTTTTTTGTGCAAGAAGCCAAAAGTTTATTATTTAATGGTTTATATACATAAGTTTTATTTTGAACGATACAAAATTTGTTGTCGCACAAAGCATCCAAAATCTACGGACCGGCATGTCTATCCTTACATAAGGTATGTAAATCTTTATATCTTAATGAAAAAACCCATTTTGACGGTAATCACCATCTCGAAAGTGCCCCTCAACGGGAATGCTTCTCTAGCCTGGCTGGCTCATTGGGCCGGCCATGTTTGTCTAGATGGTGTACACCATCTTGATGACAAAAATATATCATTTCAAATGCAAGAACATCTGGAATGATGCAACCAATAACAACCTCATGATAGAGCTTGGTTTCAGGTAAACATGCAAGACGATGGTGATCTAGTAAGGTTCGTTCTTCATTCTTCGGGTCATGATCTCTACCACATTCACATGCAGGTCTTGTTAGAGAGCTTGTTATTTAAGTCAACGTTATCTTTAATCATACATGTGTATAATAAAAATTATAGTTTTATCATTTATTTTTCTAAAAATATATTTCGTTTTCTTAATATAATACATATTATCCCGAATTCCGAATTCAGGGCGATATAATAATTTTTTTATTTAATAAATATATATACATTTGTACTAATTATTAAATACTATTTAATTTTATGTTACGTTATAGATATGTGCTATGGCCATAAGGAAAACAGAGATTATAGATATTTGTTGACTGTTGTTGACTTGTTGTTGCAGTGGGTTTGAGTTGGGCTGTTATAGCCGATTTGGACTATATCAAACGTTGTGAAGACTGTTCAATAAATAGCATGGGCCGGAAGTTGTAAATTTTGAAATTGAAGACATAATAATCAAAACATACCAAATTACCATTAGTATGCTAGAGATTCCTTTTTGGAAAACCGTAGGAACTAACTTACATGATAAATTCTTGGGTCCCCTCCAATACCCGACTAACCAGAGGGAACGGGTAAAGCGTTACTGCAACAACCAGGTTGGTGGCCTCTACGCTATGTTCTCGAGTTCATTTTTAGAGAAAAGAAGGGAATTGGAAGGAAAGGATAAGCATGTTTGTGCTACCGAGTTTCATTTAACAAAAGAAGGGAAAGTAAAATAACAAATATTTTGTTCCCGAGTTTCATTTAAGGAGGGAAAGGGAGGGAAATGTAAGGAAAAGTAGGCAAAATTATTTAGCCTTTCTTTCCTTCCGATCTAGAAGGAAATGGAAAGAAAGAATTCCCTTCTTTTCTTTTCTTTTCCTCGTATTTCTTTTCTTTTCTTTTCCTTTATGCTCTATCCTTTAATAAACTTGGGAACATAGCGCTAAGGAAATCCGGTCTTAGTGGGTATTATACTTGAGACCTTTAGATTGTCTTTCCACCACTCTAACCACTACACTACTTCTTTATTTGTTTAGTATGATAGAGATATTTAAACGTTTACTTGATGTGAACTTTTGTTATAAAATAATGATTAGGAATTAGGGTACACAATGTTGAAGGGTTTTATGATCGATTGGACAATATTTAGGAATCAATTTCGATAATCAACATTAAGATTTGTATATGATTCCTCTACTTTTATGTTTAACTTTCTTGATGTTAACTTTTGCCTTCTTGCATATGATAAGTTTTCAAACTATTTTTAATTCTTTTTTCAGACATTTCTTGGTTTGTACAGATTATTTGTTAGTTCGTGCTAATTACTAAATGGCTCAAGATTTCGATCTATTGGTAACATAAGTTCTGTTAATTGTTAAAAAAAGAAAATTGAGGCTTCTATACCTAGCTCTACTAATTGTTTTAATGCGGATGTCTTGGTTATCTCTTGATGTCACTGACTTTCTACATTTTATCGTCTTCGTCGTTGTCGTCGTGTTATGTCACTGTGAGTTATGAGATAATTAAATGTATGAGATATTTGTTAATTTGTGGGGTTGTGGCGTTTCGTATTGTATTCATAAGTTGTTATGAAATCCAACTTGTAAAAGAAAGACTTTTGTGACTTTCTCGAAGTGTTGGTCACTTCCTCATTTAAATTTTTTTTTTTGAAAAAACTTCCTCGTTTAATTGACCATCGTTATATCACTTTTCTGACAAAAGAGTGTTGTGACCTGACACACCTGCTCAAAAGGAAACCCACAACTAAAAAAACCATTAACTTAACCCAGAACATGCAATATTTACTTTAGACGAGACTTTAACCCAAGACATGTAATAAAAGAAATTAATGTTCCTTCCAATTTACAACAATTTTAATAAAATTTTATTTGTTTTGTAAAAATGTTTTAGTGCATATAAAAGCTAGCAAAGGTTTATATAAATACAAGAGTGATTAGTTCCTTGTTCATTTAATCTTTCCTTAATTTATTTATTTATCATTGTTACGTTTAAGATTTGTTAAATGTTAACTTCATATCATGAGCTTTCCTTGATCTTTAAGTTTCTAACAGACTCAATGACTAATATGTTTTTCTTACCTGTTTAAGATACCCATTAGTCTGTCTAAAAATATCCATTTGAATTTCTAGTTTTTGTTTTTTCAATCAACCCTAATTTTTTTTATGAATTCATATCATACAAAATAAATCTTATTTTCAAATGTAAATCGAAAAGTGAACTTTTCACATAACGAAACTGCAAAAAATGAAGTATTAGTATAGAAAAATCAATGAAAATCTAAAATAAATATTCAAAATTTTCCGTATATTGTTCGTTTATATGTTTCGGGTAAATGTATACATGGTTTTGGGTAATCATACCAAGTACACCACGACAAGATAACTTTCTTGATACATTGTTCGTGTATATGGTTCAAGTAAATGTATATGGTTCAAGTAAATGGATATATAGTTTTGTATAACCGAACCGATATATATTAACCAATCTCTAATTTTTATAATTAATCTTGTCTTTTTTAACGACTGATTTTGATCACTAACGGATCACTGGAGTATCATCATGGCACCAGCGGTACCACCTGATCATATCCATCACCCAGTAATCAGCTTAGAAGAAAACCAAATACTTTGAGAAGACTTTTTTTTGGAATTCGAACTCAGGACCTTATAGTTTCTGAGTTCGGTTTGTTTTTTTGCCATATGTAGAGAAGGAACCCTAAAAACATTGGTACTTGTGTATCAACACCATATCAACTATCAAGGATGAATGAATTTTAGTTCTGATCGTCGATACCATTGGAAATTTCAAGTAGCTCTTTTTTACATAATTTAGTTCAATTTTGTTACATTATATATCCACAATTATCTTTATTTATATATGTAAGAATTTGATGAGAATACCTTACTTGCACACACTCTAAATTTTAAAATAAAAATATAATAATAATAAACTTAAGGATACATTGATACCCCAAGAAGCTAGAAAAAAGAGAAAAAAAAAAAGGCTGGTTACTTTATTATTAATCTAAGTAAATATATTTATATATAAATAAATTTTATAAAATTATTTCAAATTAATTTTTTAAAATAGAATATTTAATTATAAAATGTCAATTATTTATATATTAATCATAAATCATTAATTTTAAATTCTTATTCTAGTATTTATTTATAACAAACTTACATAGATTTATAGAATATATAGCAATTGCTAAAGAAACAAAAAGAAAAGACAAAGAATAGGTGAAATGGAGGTGGATGGGCACAAAAGAAAAGACTAAGAGTTCAAAAGTTGTTGTGGTTCATGTTGTTTTCTAGCCCCACTATTGCCTGCTTTTGGTTTATATAATTGACTTGTAAACCATCTTGAGTTACGTGCACGTAGTTTATATGTCCCACAATCTAAATCTACACACATGTCATGCTTAAAACTAAATCATTTTAAGTAAAAAATCATTAAAAAAACAAAATTGTCATGTGAACCGGTTTTAGTTGGAGAGAGACAAAGAGAGAGTTGTTTGTTACATAATTGCCGTATGTATAACAACTAAAGTAGTATGTATAACTTCTATACGATTCTTGAAATTTTCTACTTGAAGCACCTACAACAGACATTCGTAAAGATTTATCCGGTCATTGCGGTCTGTGTGAAGGAGAGAGGGAGAACTATCATTTGGAGGGATGCATTCGAGTGGAGGAGAGAGGTAAGTAAGAAAGAAGTGTTTGGAGACGTCTGACAGTGTGTTCAAGGCTTTTTACAGTAAAACACCATATTAAAATGCTCTTAATATTGTTTCCGTATTGAACCGTTCTCCAACCATCAATCTATCATAGTTGAAAACATAAAAAAATTTAAGAAAAATATATTCAAAATTTTAAAGGATTTGTGAAGAGCAAGCTTGTAAAATCAAATATTTATCGTTACATAACTTTTATTTATTATTGAATATATTACTCAACATGCACTTTATTTATATAATAAAGTATAAATCTTTAAATTATTAGATTTTTATGTAGATGAAACTTTATTAGTAGATTCGATGACTTCATTTTTGAAGGAAAAAAAAAAGGTAAATAGAATATTCCAAAGAGAAAAAAAGATAAAGGTTTACCAGATAATAAAAAGGAATAAAGCGATTAAAATAATCCTAAAAAGAACAAACATAAGAATGGAAAAAGATATTAATAATTATAATAAAGGTTTTGGGCGATGTAAAACAATGGACAAAGGGACAAACGATTAGTGGGATTTCCCTGACTCTCACCTTGCCCACTTCTACTTGTCCATGTCTTTAAATCTAATTCATTTTTATTTTTTTATTTATGTGATTTTTAATTGATGGTTGTCATACGGTCGATTAAGGGTTTAATTGGTATTTTAAGAACCGGATCAAATCGACTGGTCTAATACGTTACGTTTGCAAGCGTAGTCGTCATTAAATAGAGTAAACTTCTCTTTTGCTCCATGTGGTGTGACAAAAGTAACCATTTTCATCCAAATTTTGAAATTTTGCAATTTTCCTCCATTAGTTTCAGAAAATTAACCATTTTAGTCCCTGTGGTTTGACAAAAGTAACCATTTTCATCCAAAGTTTAAATGGACTTTGGATGAAAATGGTTAATTTTCTGAAACTAATGGAGGAAAATTGCAAAATTTCAAAATTTGGATGAAAATGGTTACTTTTGTCAAACCACAGGGAGCAAAAGAGAAGTTTACTCCATTAAATATTATGCAATCAAAATAAAATAGATAGCAATCGTTGTTGTGTGCCTATTCTACTTATTAGTTAAACTGATGATGACTTGCTACTGATGATGAATTATAATAAATTCGGTTTTGAACAATGTTGGATTAACCTTCATGCTTATTGTAATCAAAGGATCTGACTTTTTGTCTGATTTTGTCACAAACGGATGGGTTTTTGAATATTCAATTAACATGAAATGGCATGCTTGTAAAAGAAAAAATAAATATTTTTATTTTTATTAAGAGAATAATTGTTCTAAGCATTCTAAATTGACATTATAATTATATAATTAGACAATAAATCAAATTTAAACAAAAATTAGAGTCGTATTCATACTTTATTTGCACAATCCATACACAATACTCTTTCGAATCTATTCAGATCAGTAACTTCTCACAAAATTGTATTCAATCTTCTATTATTAAATTTTTAATATGAATAAAAAAAGCGATGTTATTAGGCTACGTGCAATGGGGAATAATTAAGATGTAATTGACCTTGGTCGCACTCTCCCATGCCCAACCCCACGACACACCCAAAGTGATCGGTGTATGACCCATTTTTTGTGACTATGGTCACATGAGAACACGATAATGCCGCTTCCAAAGTTGTTTGTTGTTGTTGCCCCCCATTCAAAAAGTGTTGTTTGAATACATATATATATATAGTTACTAGAGTATTACCCCGTGTATTACATGAGTTTATTATAAAATATAAAATAGTTAGTAATAAAAATTTTAAAAATTAAAAAACAATATTTTAAGAAAAAATGATTAATTTACATATTAATGAATACTTCAAATAATAAAACAACAATTAAAAACTTTAATAATTATACAAATGATATATGATATTTTTGATTTTTAACAATTATTATCTTTGAACAAATTGATAATAAAGCTTCAGTTTGTATTCTATCATAGACTAACTTTTATAAATCAGAAAGCTAAAAAAATATAATTTATTTAGTTATTTAATTTTAACGACTCAATTTATATATAACGTTAAATATAGTGACCAAAAGTTTAACTTTCTCAATCTTTTTTTTTTACCTTGGTTTTTAAATAAATTTAAAAACGTCGTTGGTTTATAAAAATCTTATTGTTTTAAACACCGGTTTATAGTTTATTTTATTTTTTATAAAAAATTCATTTTTAAAGAAAATTTTTTTCTATATAACTTTGATTTTCTGAAATAAAATATTTCTTATTTTAAAAAAATTAACATTATTTTTTTTTTCATTTTATAAAATTTTATTATGTGTGTTTTCTAATTCAAAGATAAATAATATTATTAGTTATTAGTATTATGATTATTTAATAGAAAAGAGAATATAATTATTTAATAGGAAAGAATTAAATGAATTTGATAAAAAATTGATATGTGTTAATTGTGGTGTAAGAAAATGACAAGTGGTAAAAAACATCTTTGTTTATTTTTTTTTGAACGACAAAAATATTTTATTAAAATAGAACCACCCCAAACTAGCAAGTCACTAGAATGAGTAGGAAAACAACACCCAGTATATCCAGAACTACACACCACTATATACATCAAAGCATTTCCAATTATTCCAATCTAGGCTATGTAATTTGGCTCGGTTCTTGATCCATAGAAATCCCATCCTCTTAACTTCCTTCATTATCCCCCAATTGATGGGGATGTCCCTTTGAATATCGCTTCATTCCTTGTCTTCCAAATGCACCACAAGCCGGAGATTATTACCACATGAATCAAATCCTTTTTTGTTCTATCACCATTATGAGAATTAGCCAGTTGAAGCAGATCCTTTATCTCAAAAGCGTAAATTGGAGGAATCTTACACCATTGTGATATACTTTGCCACACGGCATTTGCAATCGGGCAACCAATTATTAGATGTTCGGCTGTTTCATCTCCTTCATTGCACATAGGGCAGGCCGTAGATTGAACATTTACACCTCTTCTTCTGAGCGCCAAACGGGTTGGAAGCCTATTCATTTCTTCTCTCCAAGCGACTACATTTACTTTGGCCGGTACCCATTTGCACCATTTAAGAACAAAGCTTCCATTGGTTTCATTTATTAGCCTATCTTTTAGTGATTTTACTGAAAATAGTTTGAACCCAACCACACCCACCTATCTTTGTTTATTAGTATAAGAAGATACCCACATCAAGCCCTTATTACACATTTATCAAACACCCATGAGTCTCATATATGAAACCTACGTGACGCTAGTCAAATCTCATCAATCTCGTATATTACACATGCCCTAAGTATCTTAAACTAAAATTTATTTACCTAGCAAATTATTAATTATAAGTCATGTGGATCTATATCACTCATACATAAGAGTGTAAACGAGCCGAGCCGATACCGAGCCCGTTAAGGCGATCTTTGGTCTCTACCCGGACCCGATGAAAAAAAGTAATGCGACTATGAATCTCATGGAGAGACACGGCTCCTAAGTGATAAAACAAAGAAGAACTCGAGTTGGGCTCATTTAAACTAAGTAGAGCTCGGGTCGTTAAGAGTTTTATTTACAAGGCTCGAGCTCGGCTCGTTAGAAAATTTTTAGCTTGAGCTCGGCTCGGCTTGATGAGATTTTAATTATTTAATTTATTTACTTTAATTACTAATTTAATTATATTTATAATTATATTTTACAAATTTAACATAAAATATTTGATTTAAATATATGTATCATAAATTTATATATAAAAATAATTAATTTTATAAATAAACTCTTAATATAATAAAAAAAAGTTATATAAACAAAAAGCTTCTTAAAGCTCTCAAGCTGACTTGAGCTCGATATGTAAAACTCGAGGTTTTTACAGATCCGATTTCGACCTGTATAAGATAAAGTGTTCAATAAAAAAAGGGGCCTACTAAACATACACCACCCCCATAAGCGGTACACCAGTCTGCTGTCTCGTATACGACCGTATAACCGTATAGGCCTTATACGGTCGTATAAGGTCAGTCAACCCCGACAAAAGCTGCTAGGGCTGACGTGTACGGAGTGATGTAACTCTATACGGTCGTTTAGTGTTTATACGGCCGTTTAGTTAACACGTGTACGGCCGTTTAGGTGTTATACAGGCGTATAGTTTATATGATTTCAAAGATTCTTTCACTCGACGCGATATAAGATTCCTCGGTAAACGTGTTGTAATTATACGACGTGATATAAGATTCATCGATTTACGTGTTACAAAACTATATATATATATGATCGATCGATTAGTTTTAAAATCAAACGAATCAAAGTTTCTCTGTATTAATTTATCAAGTTATAAAAATGTCGGCGAATTTTGGCGGAAATTCTTCTGGAAACGTTTCAATCTTTGATACAGAACAGGTATTGCAAACATTATTATGTGGGTTTTATGTTTAAGCTTGATAGTTTTCACAAGTTATTTGAATATTTAAGGTATTCATGACTTTTGAAGATCTGTTAAGCTGGGTGCAAGAAACTGGACGAATGAACGGTGTTGTCGTTGTCAAACAACGTTCAAAGAAAAACGTTAATGGCGATGTGATTAAAGTGTTTCTTAAATGTGATCGTGGTGGTGAATATAAAGGAACATCATTAATAAGACGTTCAGGAACAAAAAGGACCAACTGTCCGTTTCAGTTGGTTGCAAAATACTTTTCTGATGATAGTTGTTGGATGTTGCGTGTCACCTGTGCTGAACACAATCACGAACTTGCACAACAACTGGAGGGGCATCCATTTGCAATGAGGTTAACCGATAATGAAAAACGTATGGTTGAGGATCTGTCAAGACACAATATGGAACCTCGTGACATAGTACGGTCTTTACGTGAACAGAATCCTCAAAACGTGTCAACGCTAAGAACCATATACAACGCACATCAACAGATGCGTAAAGATGATCGGTCTGGATATACTCCAATGCAGGTTTTGTTCTCTATGTTGCGCAGTAAAAATTATGTGCATGAGTGTCGTGTCAATAATGTGACGAATGCATTAAAAGATTTGTTTTTCATCCATCCAAAATCTTTTCCAATATTGTGACACCCCGTAAATTCCAGGTCAGCACTAACTTTATTTTGATAATAATTTATATTATTATTTCATACGTGGCACTAGAATAATTGTAATTAGTGTGACACGTGGCATAACGGACCAAGCACATCGATAATTCGAGAAATTATCGCACGAAACTCGCACGTGTCTTGAATGACGAACGTTGGTGAAATGGATCAAACCACAGTACACTTTCACTTCACTTAGGTCCTAGAAGACCTAGAGTAAGTAGAATAATGCTTAGAGTCGAGAAACGATGATCGTAATCGTTAGAAATGCGAGAATCAACCCAAAACTATGAAATTGGGCCTATTGGACTCTCTGCGGACCCATCGCGGTACGCGATGAAACTCAAGGAAGCTATATCGCGATACGCGACGAGTTTCGGGAAATTTGAATCCCGAAATCCGTCGCGCTACGCGAGGAATCTTTCTAGCCCATGTCGCGGTACGCGACGACTCCAGCACGCAAAATCTTTATAAAACCAAGACACCATCATTTCTTAGCCACTCTACTACCACAACTCTCGAAACCAGAAGCTAGTGGCCGTCCATTTTCACCTTGTAACATCATCTTCTACCTCTAGAAGGCTGTTAGAACCAGTGGGAAGCCATTGTTGAAGAAGGAAAAGCTTGTGGAAGGCTTAGAAGGTTGTCCACCATCTTCACGATCACCATAGCAGCCAAGGGAACATCAAGGACGACCTGTGGAGCTGCCATTCTTGCCATCCAACTCGAATTCCTGCAACTAGAAGCTCAAGAAGGTAGACTCTATGCCCCTTTTAGCTTTTAGACACCACTAAACCCACATGCAATGCATGAAACACACATGCAAACACATATAGTGCACATGCACGGGTTTTTGTTCTGGGTTTGATGATTTAACAACTGTTGATGATGATCTAAAGTGTTATGATGACATACTTTGATGATCCATGATGTTGGGTGTTGATAAAATTCATGATTTGTACATAAGTGTTGAAATATTGCCATGCATGCACGATCCATGATGTTTCACATAATTCTTGATATTGAAATATGATTTTTAATGATATTGGGTATGATTTAAGAGAGTAGGAGTGTTGATTGTAGTCAGGAAATGTCAAAATGTGTTAGTTACTATAAATAGTAACTTTATTTGTGCAAGTAGGTGATTAGATGAATTTGTAGCCACATGCATGTGATTAAACCTATGATTTATGTTAGGAAGGATGTTTTATGATGATATTTGATGCATAAAAATGTTTAGAATGGTCAAAGTCATGATTTTTATAAATGTTACTATAAATAGTAACTTTTTATCGCAAGTTTGCAAATGGTTGATAGGTATGATAATGTTATGAGTCTAACATGTTTATTTGTTGATTATATGATGATATTGAAAGGATTATGTTGTTGGGAGACTTGATTTTGGTTATTTTCATAAGTTACTAAATATAGTAACTTTATTTTGCTAAGTCGATGAATTGTCACATGTTAATCGTAACGATCATGATTAAAGGACTATTTAGGATTAAGATAATGATGCTAGATGATGTTGGTCGTTAAAATTGTGGAAATATTTTATTTGTGCAAACTTTCTAAATATAGAAACTTTTACGCGCAAACTATGCTAAACCGACTATGTGTAACTACGTGCTATGTGATAACATGCTCATTTAGGATAAATATGCATGTTAGAATAATCGGAATCTGATTTTATGCTTGACTTGCCTAAATTAGAAACTTTCCTAAAATAGAAACTTACTATAAATAGTAAGTTTCCTCATAGGAATGACTTTTGGTATCCGTACACTTCACACGACACTAAATTGCACGTTACACGAACACTTGTGTCACACCCCCAAATTCCCACTCGTGGTGTCAGTCCACGTGGGTGTGACGTGGCCAGGATCACAACTCATGGTCATATAGAACGACTCTATATGAGTTACACAATCACACAGGTATGTATAATAACATAGTTTCATTCAATATGCAGCGGAAAATGTTTTAACATCATAAGGTAAATACGTTGCAGCGGAAAGTAAATTATTTAACAGACACTACATAGTTAAACTTATTTTCAAAATATATCAAATGCACACAAAAGCCTAGGACACGAGTCTATATGCAAGCCAGACTCCTTATCGCTTCCTTGTGCGCATCCTAGCGTGTGCTCCTTTTTAGTTACCTGAGAATACATGCGAAAAGTGTCAACTAAAAAGTTGGTGAGTTCGCAGGTTTAGACAGACAGAAATAGTAAACAGACATATACTGGGTATGTTAAGTTTAGTTGAATACTACGATCCGTGGAGTGTGTCAGTTCATCTTACCGAAACTAGACTGTTTCCGTTTGCCTCCGCAGGTCATCGCTGAACCCGCATTCCCATCGAAATTACACTCGTTATGACCTCCAGTCAACATTGGTGCCGAGTGGGGTTAGTCAAACCCAGTAGTACTACGTAATTACGACTCGTTTGAATACACAACTAACGGTAAGGATAAGTGAGGGCTTTATGCGATAATAGTTACACTCGAAAATGGTTTTCACAACATACCAGTCATATATCTAAAACAGTTGCATTGTATTCTCACCCCAAAGTTTCAGTAAAACAGTTAAAGAGTAAAAGTGGGGCCGTAAACTCACCTGAGTTTGAGAAGTGCGTGTTCTTACAAGAACGGTGTAGCTCGCCGGCTAGTAGTTACCTATATCACATAGGTGTTGTAAGTTTGTGTTTGCATATATGTGGGTCTCACAGGACCGTGTTCGTGTCTAACAACTTCCAAGTTGTTATGTGGGTCGAGTTTACCGTGTTTAACCATGTTTGACCGTGTTTGACCTAACAACCCGTTGGTGACGGTTTTGGATCAAGTGTTCGTGTAACGTGCGGTTTAGTGTCGTGTGGAGTGTACGGATACCAAAAATCATTCCCATGTGGAAACTTACTATTTATAGTAAGTTCCTATTTTAGGAAAGTTTCCACATTAGGCAAGTCATGCATAAAATCACATTCCGATTATTCTAACTTGCATAATTACCCTAAATGGGCATGTTATCACATAGCACATAGTTACACATAGTCGGTTTAGCATGTTTTTGCGCGTAAAAGTTGCCATAATTAGAAAGTCACAAGACATGCATATATCACTAAGTCTAGATACAAATCTTATCATAATATCATCATATTAGTCCTAAATAAATATTTAATCATAATCATTATGACTAGCATGCTCCTATTCTCCAAATTGTAAAATAAAGTTACTATATTTAGTAACATTCCTAAATATCATACTATTAGCAATTTTAGTCATTCCAATGCATCAAATAACCATCATATTAACTTCTAAACATCATTTTAAACATAACTTATAAATCTAAACATACAAATGTGACTATTTCATCAAAAATACATACTTTGTAACCTTAAAGTTACTAAAATTAGTAATGTTCACCAAGTGATCAAATATTGACAAATCAACCATTTCTAATCTTGCAAATCATCATCAATATCACTTATGACAACATTTCCATATCAAGAATCATACCAATCGGCTTAGATCATTCATGCATGCTACTACAAACACCCATTTATGACCAAATCATTAACATGCACATTAACATTATCATGGATCGTCACAAAACTTATTCTAAACATCATAGATCATCAACTATCATGTAATCATCATCAAACCCAGCACTAAAATTCGTGCATGTGCATCTAGGGTGTTTACATGTGTGTTTAAAGTCATGCATGTGAGTGTAAAGGTGTAGAAAGTGTGTTTTGGGTATAGAACTACCTTCTAATGCTTCAAGAATGCCAAGATGACGACAAGAACAGCCTCTAAACTCTCTAGACAGTAGGTTCTCGCAGCAAAATGATGGTGGTGATGATCTTCAAGCTTCAAGTGTGATCCTTCAAGCCTCAACTCTTCAAACCTTCAAGCTTGGAGCTTCAATGGAGGTCTCCCATGGCTTCCCAAGGGTCAAATCAGTGAGGAATAGTCGAAGTTGGTGTGTAGTACCGGAGAAATGATAAAGAGTGGAGTTAATAGGCATAGTGGTCTTGATTTTATAAAGATTTGTCGACTGGCACCTGTCGCGTACCGCGATGGAGAGTTAAAAGAATCTTCGCGTACCGCGAAGGATTTCGGGAGCCAAACCCCCGCGATGCCTGTCGCGTATCGCTATAATTCCTCCCGTTGGGCCATCGCGTACCGCGATGGGTCCCAGAGAAGTCCAATAAGCCTAGTTTTCTTGTTTTGAACCGATTTCCGCGTATTTTTCTATTACGATCATCATTTCTCAACATTTAGTCATTTTTCCCAATATCTTAGGTTCCCTAGAACCTATGTGCAGTGAAAGTGTACTGTGATTTGATCCGTTCACCAACGTTCGTTATTCAAGACACGTGCGAGTGTTGTGCGATAATTCCTCGAATTATCGATGTATTCTAGCTGTTGTGCCACGTGTCACACTAAATACAATTATTCTAGTGCCACGTATGAAATAATAAAACATATTATTATTTATAATAAAGAATTGCTGACCTGAAATTTGCGGGGTGTCACATCATCCCCCAGTTATTAGGAATTTTGTCCCAAAATTCTGTTTGTGTTGCCGGTGTTGGTCTGGTCGGGGAATAAGTGAGGATATTTATTTCTCATCTGATCCTCTCGTTCCCAGGTGTATTCCGGTCCTCGCCGTGAGTTCCATCGGACTTTCACGATGGGTATCTTACTAAGTTTCAACTTCTTGATTTCTCGGTCCATGATTTCCACCGGTTCCTCAATGAAGTGTAGTTGTTCGTCAATCTGGATTTCCTCCAAAGGAATTGCGAGCGTTTCGTCTCATAGACATTTCTTGAGGTTTGATACGTGGAATACATTGTGCACGCTACTCAATTCCTGTGGTAGCTGCAGTTCGTAGGCCACCGGGCCTATCCGTTTAGTGATTTCGAAGGGTCCGATATAACGAGGGTTTAACTTTCCCCGCTTCCCGAATCGAATCACTCCCTTCCAAGGCGAGACTTTAAGTAGTACCCGATCTCCCACTTGGAATTCTAAAGGCTTGCGCCTTTTGTCGGCATAGCTTTTCTGTCGGTCTCGAGCTGCTGCCATTCTGTTACGTATTTGCACGATCTTTTCCGTTGTCTCGTGCACAAGTTCGGGTCCGGTCAGTTGGCTTTCGCCAACTTCTGCCCAACAGAGCGGTGATCTGCACTTACGTCCGTATAGTGCTTCAAATGGTGCAGCTCTAATGCTGGTGTGATAGCTGTTATTGTATGAGAACTCCACCAAAGGTAGGTGAGTCTCCCAACTATTACCGAAGTCGATTACGCATGCCCGAAGCATGTCCTCCAAGGTCTGGATGGTTCTTTCACTCTGACCATCCGTCTGCGGGTGATAAGCAGTGCTCATATCCAACCTTGTTCCGAGGGCTTTATGTAAGGATTTCCAAAAGTGTGCCGTGAAACGGCTATCTCGGTCGGATATTATGGAGATTGGGACTCCGTGTCTGGATACGATTTCCTTCAAGTAGATTCGGGTTAACTTTTCCAACTTATCAGTTTCCTTAATCGGCAGGAAGTGTGCCGATTTCGTGAGTCGGTCTACGATAACCCAGATGGTATCGCAACCACTTGCTGTCTTTGGCAGCTTGGTGATAAAATCCATGGATATCTGTTCCCATTTCCATACTGGAATTTCTGGCTGTTGGAGTAACCCTGACGGTTTCTGATATTCGACCTTAACTTTGGAGCAAGTCAGACACTTACTCACATAGGTTGCGATTTCTGATTTCATATTAGGCCACCAATAAGTTGCCTTTAGGTCGTGGTACATCTTGTCAGAACCTGGATGTACCGAGTATCGACTCTTGTGAGCTTCATCCATCACTACTTCTTTCAATCCCCCGTAGCGTGGAATCCAAATTCGATCCATCAGATAGTAGCTCCGTCGTCTTTCTGTTTCATCTGTTTATCCATACCCCGCATAGCTTCGAGGATAAGGTTTTCCTTCTTCAGAGCTTCTTGTTGTGCGACTCGAATCTGATTAGGTAGCTCAGAATGAATGGTAAGTTGTAGTGCTCGTACGCGTTTGATTGTTTCCTTTCTACTTAACGCATCGGCTACTACATTGGCTTTCCCGGGATGATACTTGATTGCACAGTCATAATCACCTATCAACTCGACCCATCTGCGTTGTCTCATGTTTAGCTCCTTTTGGTCGAAAATGTGCTGCAGGCTCTTATGATCCGTGAATATAGTGCACTTGGTACCGTACAGATAGTGTCTCCAGATCTTCAATGCAAATACTACGGCTCCTAACTCCAGATCATGGGTCGTGAAATTTTTCTCGTGCACTTTCAATTGTCGTGACGCATAAGCTATGACCTTCTCGCATTGCATCAGTACACAACCGAGTCCTTGCTTCGATGCGTCGCAGTAGACTACAAAGTCTTCGCACCCGTCTGGTAGTGATAGAATTGGTGCACTGCACAACTTCTGCTTCAACAAGTCAAAAGCAGCTTCTTGTTTTTCTCCCCATTCAAACTTCTTGTCTTTATGCGTAAGGGAAGTTAATGATTGCGCAATCTTCGAAAATCCCTCGATAAACCGCCTGTAGTACCCAGCCAATCCCAAGAACTATCGTACCTCTGTTGGAGTCTTAGGTGCAGTCCAGTTCTTGATTGCCGCAATCTTAGTTGGGTCTACGTGTATCCCTTTCGCGTTTACTACGTGTCCAAGGAACTGAACTTCGCGAATCCAGAAATCACATTTGGAGAATTTCGCGTACAATTGTTCCTTCTTCAGTAGTTCTAAAACACGTCTCAAGTGGTCGGCATGTTCTTCTCGAGTCTTAGAATAGATCAGGATGTCATCAATGAATACGATTACGAACTTGTCGAGATACGGTTTACACACCCGATTCATGAGATCCATGAATACGGCCGGTGCGTTAGTCAGTCCAAAAGGCATGACCAGAAATTCGTAATGTCCGTACCGTGTTCTGAAGGCTGTCTTCGGTATATCTCCTTCTTGTACTCTGAGTTGATGGTAACCAGATCTTAAATCGATTTTTGAATAGTAGCTTGACCCTTGCAACTGATCAAACAGGTCGTCTATTCGAGGTAGAGGGTATCGATTCTTGATCGTCACCTTGTTCAGTTCTCGGTAGTCTATGCACATACGGAATGAACTGTCCTTCTTCTTCACAAACAAGACTGGTGCTCCCCAAGGTGAGAAACTCGGTCGGATGAATCCTTTATCTAACAACTCTTGTAGTTGATTAGATAATTCCTGCATTTCAGTAGGAGCCAATCGGTATGGTGCCTTGGCTATTGGTGCTGCTCCTGGTGTCAGATCTATCTGAAACTCCACTTGTCGTGCTGGTGGTAGTCCCGGTAGATCGTCAGGAAAGACTTCCGGATAATCACGAACAATAGCGATGTCCTCGATCTTCCGTTCCTTCTTTGGTTGTTCGGTAATAAGGGCTAGGATAGCCGTATATCCTTTCTTCAGATATTTGTTCGCCTTCATGAAGGACATAATATTTAACGATATCCCCCGCCGTTCTCCTTGGATTGAGATCTACTTTCCACTTGGCAACGTAATTCGCACAATCTTTTCATTGCAAACAATCTCGGCATGATTCGCAGATAGCCATTCCATTCCAATTACCACATCGAAGCTTCCAAGAGTTACCGGCATTAAATCAATCACCAATTGATGATCTGCTAGTGTTAGAACGCATCCTTTGATGATGTGTTGTGTCTCGATCAGTTTGCCATCCGCTAGCTCTACGGTATACTTATAATCTAATGATGTTGGTGTCATGTCAAGCAGTTTGCTAAATTCACTAGAGATAAAACTCCTATCGGCACCGGTATCAAATAATATACTAGCATAGACATTATTTAAAAGAAACGTACCGGTAACGACGTTCGGATCATCTTTAGCTTCACCGGATCCGATCACGAATGCCCGACCCCTAGCCGGGTTGCCACCTGCATTCTTGTTCTGCGGACAATCTCGCCGCATGTGGCCCGGCTTTCCGCAAGTGAAGCATCCCTTTAATGTGTTATCCTTGTTGAGGTTGGGATTGGGGTTTGATCGGCATTCTTTGGCCATGTGCCCGTTTCTCCCACAGTTGGTGCATTTGACTCTCTTGCATGGGCCAAAGTGATGGAAGTTACAGTTGTTACATTTTGGGCTGTTGCCCTGGTATCCTCCTTTGTTCTGAGTGTTTGGCTGGGTGGCAGTGAAAACTTTGGCAGGTGCTGGCGATGTTGGGTCGGTTGCTGAGGTGAGAAAGTACGGTTATTGCTGGGTTCCCACTTTCGCTTGGGCTCTTGAGGCTTCAGGTGTTCACCTCTTTTAGGCAGTTTCCCTTGGGCTACCGCCTGATCGGTCAGCTTGTGTGCCAAGCGTATCAGTGGTTGGATAGTAGAGTGGTCGGAAGCAGTGACCGTGCTCTGGATTTGTTCCGGCAATCCACTGATAAATTGCTCAATCTTCTTGTACTCCGGCGTCACCATCGCTGGGCACAGCTTGCACAGTTCATGAAACCGAGTACAGTACTTCTCGATCTCTGATCCTACCATCTTGTGCACCCAGAACTCTTCCTCCAGTTTCCTAATTTCATCCCGAGGACAGTATTCTTCGTGGAGCATCCTGGTGAAGTTGTCCCACGGAATTGAGTTTGCGATGTCCAGTCCAAGGGTTTGGACATGAGTGTTCCACCAGGTGAGGGCCGGTCCCTCCAGTGTTCCCGTGGCGTATTTTACCCGGTTCTCATCCGAGCATTCAGCTATAGAGAAAACTGACTCCAGCTTCTCTATCCAACGAAGCAATCCCACGGCTCCTTCAGTACCTTGAAACTTGTGAGGGTGGCAGCTCAGGAACGCCTTAAACGAGCATCCCTTCGTCGCTCCCCCGTGGGATCCTGTGCGTCGGGGTTCAATGCAACGTGTTAGTGTCTAGACTGTCTATACTATGTTAGTCATGTTAGGCAAGAGTTAATACCGTTGTTAGTACCACTCGTCTCGCTGGCGTGACGGTTGGCCTCGTACTCCGCGAGTACCTTGTTGAATTTGCGTTCGACCATCATGTCGATTCGTGCCTTTTCTGCCTTACGTTTGAGTCGAAGGGCATGGTTTCCTCTTCCGGACATGTTTCTATATGGAAAGGTTAGAATGTTAGTTAGCATGAGTTAGAGTGTTATTCAATTGTTAAGTCAGATGGCATGTTAACAGTAGTCATAGTAATGATATATATAAGCAACAAAAGTAAAGCATCTTTCCATTAATGATAGTAAGTTTGTGTACAATATTTCCAAAAGAGATGCTACAAAATTTGCACGAGCACATCCCGCTCGGCTAAGTGATACGAAAGTAGAATACTAAAATAAAAATCCTAACTAGACAATCGTGGAGTGTGAATCTCCACTATCAGCAGGACCATCGTCGTCCTCCTCATCAGGATCCTCGTCTGGATCTTCATCAAAGTCCTCTTCTTCGAGGTTTACAGCCTCGAATTGAGGTCCTTGATCCGGTTCCTCTTCTGGTTCCATGAGTAGTTGATCAGCCCAGGCGTTTTGAAGCACTGCCTGGTTCTCCCCCGCAACGCCCTCTACTGCAACCAGTCTCTCCCCATGTCCCTGAACCACGGCGACTACCTCTTCCTGCCGTTCCTCTAATTGTGTTGTCCGATTCCGAAGTGCCGCTATTTCTTCCGCTACCTGCTCCCGTAGGTGATCTAACTGCTCTCGGAGATGTTGGTTCTCCTTTCGAAGAGCCATGATCTCCTCATCATGCTCACGCGCCCTTCTAGCCTCACGAGTAGTTCGAGCAACATGGGCTGCGAAAGCCCGCTCGAGTGACATTTCAAGTGACGGTAGTCTGTGTGCTCGGTTATCATCTGTCCGTTCACGCAGAAGGGGTACTCTCTCGTCGATGATCCAGTCCCACACAGTGCGTGGGTACCAAGTCCACGACCTAGCGCGCTTGGCAATCCGTGCCCTTTCTGCCTCCTCAAAGTCTTCTGGGAACATGATGTCCCTAACTCGCTGACGACTCTCCTCTGTCAGCTCATACTCGGCAGGTCGCTTCCCAGGGTTACGCCCCGTGTCCTCACTGTCATCATCCATCCTGTAAGTTCTAAGTTAGTCAGTAATAGTTCACAGTGGTAATAATAATATAAGTGTGAAAGTTTTAAGTGTAGTGTCTAATGTAGAGCAGTGGCTATAGTCTAAGTTTACTACAAGCAAACCTAGTTCCCTATAACCAAGGCTCTGATACCAGTCTGTCACACCCCCAAATTCCCACTCGTGGTGTCAGTCCACGTGGGTGTGACGTGGCCAGGATCACAACTCATGGTCATATAGAACGACTCTATATGAGTTACACAATCACACAGGTATGTATAATAACATAGTTTCATTCAATATGCAGCGGAAAATGTTTTAACATCATAAGGTAAATACGTTGCAGCGGAAAGTAAATTATTTAACAGACACTACATAGTTAAACTTATTTTCAAAATATATCAAATGCACACAAAAGCCTAGGACACGAGTCTATATGCAAGCCAGACTCCTTATCGCTTCCTTGTGCGCATCCTAGCGTGTGCTCCTTTTTAGTTACCTGAGAATACATGCGAAAAGTGTCAACTAAAAAGTTGGTGAGTTCGCAGGTTTAGACAGACAGAAATAGTAAACAGACATATACTGGGTATGTTAAGTTTAGTTGAATACTACGATCCGTGGAGTGTGTCAGTTCATCTTACCGAAACTAGACTGTTTCCGTTTGCCTCCGCAGGTCATCGCTGAACCCGCATTCCCATCGAAATTACACTCGTTATGACCTCCAGTCAACATTGGTGCCGAGTGGGTTAGTCAAACCCAGTAGTACTACGTAATTACGACTCGTTTGAATACACAACTAACGGTAAGGATAAGTGAGGGCTTTATGCGATAATAGTTACACTCGAAAATGGTTTTCACAACATACCAGTCATATATCTAAAACAGTTGCATTGTATTCTCACCCCAAAGTTTCAGTAAAACAGTTAAAGAGTAAAAGTGGGGCCGTAAACTCACCTGAGTTTGAGAAGTGCGTGTTCTTACAAGAACGGTGTAGCTCGCCGGCTAGTAGTTACCTATATCACATAGGTGTTGTAAGTTTGTGTTTGCATATATATGGGTCTCACAGGACCGTGTTCGTGTCTAACAACTTCCAAGTTGTTATGTGGGTCGAGTTTACCGTGTTTAACCATGTTTGACCGTGTTTGACCTAACAACCCGTTGGTGACGGTTTTGGATCAAGTGTTCGTGTAACGTGCGGTTTAGTGTCGTGTGGAGTGTACGGATACCAAAAATCATTCCCATGTGGAAACTTACTATTTATAGTAAGTTCCTATTTTAGGAAAGTTTCCACATTAGGCAAGTCATGCATAAAATCACATTCCGATTATTCTAACTTGCATAATTACCCTAAATGGGCATGTTATCACATAGCACATAGTTACACATAGTCGGTTTAGCATGTTTTTGCGCGTAAAAGTTGCCATAATTAGAAAGTCACAAGACATGCATATATCACTAAGTCTAGATACAAATCTTATCATAATATCATCATATTAGTCCTAAATAAATATTTAATCATAATCATTATGACTAGCATGCTCCTATTCTCCAAATTGTAAAATAAAGTTACTATATTTAGTAACATTCCTAAATATCATACTATTAGCAATTTTAGTCATTCCAATGCATCAAATAACCATCATATTAACTTCTAAACATCATTTTAAACATAACTTATAAATCTAAACATACAAATGTGACTATTTCATCAAACTACATAACCAGTAACCTTAAAGTTACTAAAATTAGTAATGTTCACCAAGTGATCAAATATTGACAAATCAACCATTTCTAATCTTGCAAATCATCATCAATATCACTTATGACAACATTTCCATATCAAGAATCATACCAATCGGCTTAGATCATTCATGCATGCTACTACAAACACCCATTTATGACCAAATCATTAACATGCACATTAACATTATCATGGATCGTCACAAAACTTATTCTAAACATCATAGATCATCAACTATCATGTAATCATCATCAAACCCAGCACTAAAATTCGTGCATGTGCATCTAGGGTGTTTACATGTGTGTTTAAAGTCATGCATGTGAGTGTAAAGGTGTAGAAAGTGTGTTTTGGGTATAGAACTACCTTCTAATGCTTCAAGAATGCCAAGATGACGACAAGAACATCCTCTAAACTCTCTAGACAGTAGGTTCTCGCAGCAAAATGATGGTGGTGATGATCTTCAAGCTTCAAGTGTGATCCTTCAAGCCTCAACTCTTCAAACCTTCAAGCTTGGAGCTTCAATGGAGGTCTCCCATGGCTTCCCAAGGGTCAAATCAGTGAGGAATAGTCGAAGTTGGTGTGTAGTACCGGAGAAATGATAAAGAGTGGAGTTAATAGGCATGGTGGTCTTGATTTTATAAAGATTTGTCGACCGGCACCTGTCGCGTACCGCGATGGAGAGTTAAAAGAATCTTCGCGTACCGCGAAGGATTTCGGGAGCCAAACCCCCGCGATGCCTGTCGCGTATCGCTATAATTCCTCCCGTTGGGCCATCGCGTACCGCGATGGGTCCCAGAGAAGTCCAATAAGCCTAGTTTTCTTGTTTTGAACCGATTTTCGCGTATTTTTCTATTACGATCATCATTTCTCAACATTTAGTCATTGTTCCCAATATCTTAGGTTCCCTAGAACCTATGTGCAGTGAAAGTGTACTGTGATTTGATCCGTTCACCAACGTTCGTTATTCAAGACACGTGCGAGTGTTGTGCGATAATTCCTCGAATTATCGATGTATTCTAGCTGTTGTGCCACGTGTCACACTAAATACAATTATTCTAGTGCCACGTATGAAATAATAAAACATATTATTATTTAAAATAAAGAATTGTTGACCTGAAATTTGCGGGGTGTCACAACTTGATCCAAACCCGTCACCAACGGGTCGTTAGGTCAAACACGGTCAACACGACCAACACGGTCAACCACGGTCAACGCGACCCACATAACAACCAGGAGTTGTTTAGACACGAATACGGTCCTGTGAGACCAACACAAATATGATCACAAACTCATAACACCTATGTGATATAGGTAACTACTAGCCAGCGAGCTACTCCGTTCTCGTAAGAACACACTCAAGCAGACTCAGGTGAGTTTACAGCCCCACTTTTACTCTTAACTGTTTTACTAATCTTTTGGGGTGAGAATGCTATGTAACTGTTTTAGATATATGACTGGTATGTTGAAAAACTATTTTGAGTGTACTATTATCGCAGCAAGTCCTCTCCACCCTTACCGTTAGTTGTGTACAAACGAGTCGTTATTACATAGTACTACTGGGTTTGACCAACCCCACTCGGCAACAACGTTGACAGGATGTCATAACGAGTGTAATATCGATGTTGATGTCGGGTTCCGCGATGACCCGTGGAGGCAAATGGAAACAGTCGAGTTTCGGTAAGATGACATGACACACTCCACGGATCGTAGATCCAACAAAACAACTTAACATACCCAGTATATATAACTGTTTTACTGTTTTCCAATACTTAAACCTGTGAACTCACCAACTTTATGTTGACACACTTTAGCATGTATTCTCAGGTAACTGAACAGCATGAGCTAGGAGGCACATGGAGATGCACAAGAGAGTCTGCATACATATAGACTCTAATCCTAGGCTTATGTTTTGATTTTTGTCATTTTAAACAATGTTAACAATGTAGTTCTGATTACTTAATTCCGCTGCTTTAATGATGAACTTTTTCGCTGCTAAACTTATGAAACTAGTCTTATTTTACAAACTGTATGATTGAGTTAACTCATATAGAGTCGTTCAATATGACCATGAGCTGTGATCCTGGCCACGTCACACCCACGTGGACTGACACCACGA
This sequence comes from Mikania micrantha, assembly GCA_009363875.1. NCBI lineage: Eukaryota > Viridiplantae > Streptophyta > Magnoliopsida > Asterales > Asteraceae > Mikania > Mikania micrantha. The sequence goes on along the minus strand of CM018689.1, from coordinate 46,160,325 downwards.
GTGGGAATTTGGGGGTGTGACAGACTGGTATCAGAGCTTTGGTTATAGGGAACTAGGTTTGCATGTAGTAAACTTAGACTATAGCCACTGCTCTATAATAGACACTACACTAGTTTCACACAACACATTATGTGCTTAACTTAACAATATGCTTCGTGACCTGATCTGACTCTTACGATCATGCCTCTGGCACCCTTAGTGGGCGTTAACACTCAACTACACATACGACCTGTGCAAGGGAATTAGAGAAAAGGCGAACTCAAGACCGAAGGGAAACTCTTCTATGCTATGAAGAAGACTCCTATAGCACAATCCAACCCAAATCGAACGCCTTTTCCAACCTCTTTCTTGAGTGTAAACTCAGTCAAATGACACATGTTTGTGGATTGTAACCTTAGTATCGACACTCAGGAAGCAAAACTTCTAACCCGAGATTGTTAAGTAGCTTGAGATTGAATGAACTAGAATGACTGTGTAAGATAAATTGACGATTATGGTGGCCAACGTAATCGTGAATTTATAGGTACATACGAATTCTGGCAAGTTCAATTGATAAGCTACAACCAGCTGGGAAACTGTATAGTACACCTCTGAAAGTGGAGATTCGAGCTCCGCTGTTTCCACCGAGTAGTTTATTTCTTTATTATATATAGTATTGTACTATTGTTAGAACCGATATGAGCGAGTTGTGCTCATACAAATCATTTTGGAAGTAGTAATCTCGTCAAACCTACGATCCTACTTTTGAAATGATATCTTAAGCTTATGATATATTTCCTCCCTACACATGCTTACACGCAATAACTCTAACAGTGAGTAATACAATATCTATTGTATATAGATACCAACAAATGGATGGTCAAGGAACGTATGTGCGCACTGACAACCTGTCAATTGATTCTGCGACTGTCGAGGCCATGGTAGAACAACTGGTTAACAAAGCCATTACGGATTACGAGGCTGCATGCTTAAACAGTGAGACAGGAAGTAAGACTCACAACAACAGCTCAAGAGGATGCACCTTCAAAACTTTCCTCAGCTACCATCCTCAACCATACACGGGATCAGAAGGAGCGGTAGGACTGCTCCAATGGGTTAAGAGGGCCGAATCAATCTTCCACATGTGCAAGTGTTCTGAAGAAGACAAAGTGAAATTTGCTACCGGGACTCTAGAAGGACAAGCCCTCACTTGGTGGAATTTGCATGTTCAGACACTGAGTCTGGAGACTGCTAACTCAATTCCCTGGGAAAATTTCGTCAAAATGTTGAAGGAAGAATACCGTCCACAGAAAGAAATCAAGAAACTAGAGGGGTTCTGGAATCACAAAATGGAAGGATCTGAAATCGAACAGTACACCACTCGATTTCACGAATGGTGTAAACAACACCCAGAAATGGTGACCCCGGAATACAAAAAGATTGAGCCGTACGTCAGTGGATTACCCGAACAGATCCAAAGCTTGGTTATCATGATAGACCCCACTCTCCTTCAACCCACCATTTGCCTGGCTCACCATTTGACTAACCAAGCGGTAGCACAGGGTAAGCTACCCAAGAAGGGTGAACACCTGAAGCCTCAGGATCGCAAGCGCAAGTGGGAGCCTAGTCACAACCAAACTCCCTCTTCTCAACAATTGCAACTCCATAACCAGTCAGCAACAACTAGCGACTCTACTGCTACACAATCCAGCACGAAGGGAAAGAATATCTACCAGGGGAAATACCCTAAGTGCAACAGATGCCCCTATCATCACAACGGCCAGTGTGAACGCTATCGATGTCGGAAATGCGGAAGAAACGGTCACATGGCCAAGGAGTGTAGACGCAAGCCGATTGATAGCAAAGACAACCAGAATATCATTAAAGGGTGTTATAGGTGTGGCAAGCCTGGGCATTGGCGCAGGGATTTCCCACAGCTGAAGGAAAAAGAAAGTGTGACAACAGGCCATGCATTGGTAATTGACTCCAAAGAAGCAAAAGACGATTCCATCATCGTGACCGGTACGTTCCTTTTACATAATGCCTATGCTAGTATGTAATGTGATATTGGTGCTAAGAGTAGCCTGATGCTTAGCGAATTTAGTAAAATGCTTAACATTACCCCGACATCCTTAGACTATAAGAGTTAGCCGACTGTAAGCTGATTGAGACACAACACATTTTCAAAAGATGCGCCTTGGTGTTAACGGGTCACGAATTTGAGATCGACCTAATTTCAGTAAGTCCCGAAAACTTTGATGCAATGGTGGGGACAGACTAGTAACTACAGACCAAGCAGAGAGTGTGTGCAATAATAAGATAGATCAATGTTACGTTGTCAAATGGAAATCAGATCCCTATTCAGAGAGAACGACGGAGAATAACGCGAAACACCATGTCATAGGCTGGCAAGTACCTATAGAAAGGATACTCAACGATATTAGTTCGTATCACGAAACAATCGTAGAAGGAAAGGAAGATGGAGTACCAAAAGCCATCAGGGCTGTTTCAACAACCCAAGATACCAATGTGGAAATGGAGGTAGAGTCCTATGGACTTAATAACTAAACTGCCAAGGACGGCAAGTGGTTGCGATACTGTTTGAGTAATTATTAACCTAACAACGAAGCCTGCACACTTTGTACCCATCAAGGAGACCGACAAACTAGAAAAACTAAATCGAATTTACCTAAAGGAAGTGGTCACTCGACGGGTAGTGCCAATCTTGATCATCTCTAACCGCGACAACTGATTTACGTCACATCTCTGGAAATCCTAGCATCAGACCTTGGGCACGAGATTTAGGTATGAGAACCGTTAACATCCGCAAACTGATGGGCAGAGCGAACGAACTATACAGAGATTGGAAAACGCACTTCGAGCATGTGTCAATGACTTTGACAATAGCTGGAGACTCGCTTACCGTTAGTTAAGTCCTCGTACAACAATACTTATCACACGAGCATACAAGCTGCAACGTTCGAAGCACTCTAGGGACGTAAGTGTCGATCATTCACTTGATGGGCGGAAGTTGTGAAGGCCAACTGACAAGCCTCGAACTTGTGCACGAAACGACCAAGAAAATCGTGCAAATACGTAAACGAATGGCAACAGCTCGGGACAGACAGAAAAGCTATGCCGACAAGGCGACAAGAGGCGCGAAACCTTGGGATTTCAGGCGGGAGACAGAGTGTTACTCAAGGTCTCGCCCTGGAAAGGAGTTATACAAATTTGGCAAACAAAGGAAGCTGAATCCTCTTTACATCACACCTTTGGAGAACACCAAACGGATAGGCCTCGTGACCTACAAAATTGAACTAGCCACATGAGCTAAGTAACGTACACAAAAGCCCTTCATGTATCTAACCTCTAGAAGAACTTATGCGACGAAACAATAGGAAATCCGAGTCGATGAGCAACCGCACTTCGTTGAGGAATCAATAGGGATTATGGAGCGAAATGTCAAGAAGCTCAAACTTAGTCATATACCGATAGACAAGGTATGATGGAGCTCGAGGCGTGAATCGAAACTCTTCATTGAAACGATAGGACCAAATGAAGGGAAATATCTTCACCTGTTCACAAACTAGCCAAACACCGACAACACGAACTGAATTTCGGGACGAAATTCCTATTAACTGGGGGATGATGTGACACCCCGTAAATTCCAGATCAGCACTAACTTTATTTTGATAATAATTTATATTATTATTTCATATGTGGCACTAGAATAATTGTAATTAGTGTGACACGTGGCATAACGGACCAAGCACATCGATAATTCGAGAAATTATCGCACGAAACTCGCACGTGTCTTGAATGACGAACGTTGGTGAAACGGATCAAACCACAGTACACTTTCACTTCACTTAGGACCTATAAGACCTAGAGTAAGTAGAATAATGCTTAGAGTCGAGAAATGATGATCGTAATCGTTAGAAATGCGAGAATCAACCCAAAACTATGAAATTGGGCCTATTGGACTCTCTGCGGACCCATCGCGGTACGCGATGAAACTCAAGGAAGCTATATCGCGATATGCGACGAGTTTCGGGAAATTTGAATCCCGAAATCCGTCGCGCTACGCGAGGAATCTTTCTAGCCCGTGTCGTGGTACGCGACGACTCCAGCACGCAAAATCTTTATAAAACCAAGACACCATCATTTCTTAGCCACTCTACTACCACAACTCTTGAAACCAGAAGCTAGTGGCCGTCCATTTTCACCTTGTAGCATCATCTTCTACCTCTAAAAGGCTGTTAGAACCAGTGGGAAGCCATTGTTGAAGAAGGAAAAGCTTGTGGAAGGCTTAGAAGGTTGTCCACCATCTTCACGATCACCATAGCAGCCAAGGGAACATCAAGGACGACCTGTGGAGCTGCCATTCTTGCCATCCAACTCGAATTCCTGCAACTAGAAGCTCAAGAAGGTAGACTCTATGCCCCTTTTAGCTTTTAGACACCACTAAACCCACATGCAATGCATGAAACACACATGCAAACACATATAGTGCACACGCACGAGTTTTTGTTCTGGGTTTGATGATTTAACAACTGTTGATGATGATCTAAAGTGTTATGATGACATACTTTGATGATCCATGATGTTGGGTGTTGATAAAATTCATGATTTGTACATAAGTGTTGAAATATTGCCATGCATGCACGATCCATGATGTTTCACATAATTCTTGATATTGAAATATGATTTTTAATGATATTGGGTATGATTTAAGAGAGTAGGAGTGTTGATTGTAGTCAAGAAATGTCAAAATGTGTTAGTTACTATAAATAGTAACTTTATTTGTGCAAGTAGGTGATTAGATGAATTTGTAACCACATGCATGTGATTAAACCTATGATTTATGTTAGGAAGGATGTTTTATGATGATATTTGATGCATAAAAATGTTTAGAATGGTCAAAGTCATGATTTTTATAAATGTTACTATAAATAGTAACTTTTTATCGCAAGTTTGCAAATGGTTGATAGGTATGATAATGTTATGAGTCTAACATGTTTATTTGTTGATTATATGATGATATTGAAAGGATTATGTTGTTGGGAGACTTGATTTTGGTTATTTTCATAAGTTACTAAATATAGTAACTTTATTTTGCTAAGTCGATGAATTGTCACATGTTAATCGTAACGATCATGATTAAAGGACTATTTAGGATTAAGATAATGATGCTAGATGATGTTGGTCGTTAAAATTGTGGAAATATTTTATTTGTGCAAACTTTCTAAATATAGAAACTTTTACGCGCAAACTATGCTAAACCGACTATGTGTAACTACGTGCTATGTGATAACATGCTCATTTAGGATAAATATGCATGTTAGAATAATCGGAATCTGATTTTATGCTTGACTTGCCTAAATTAGAAACTTTCCTAAAGTAGAAACTTACTATAAATAGTAAGTTTCCTCATAGGAATGACTTTTGGTATCCGTACACTTCACACGACACTAAATCGCACGTTACACGAACACTTGATCCAAACCCGTCACCAACGGGTCGTTAGGTCAAACACGGTCAACACGACCAACACGGTCAACCACGGTCAACGCGACCCACATAACAACCAGGAGTTGTTTAGACACGAATACGGTCCTGTGAGACCAACACAAATATGATCACAAACTCATAAAATCTACGTGATATAGGTAACTACTAGCCAGCGAGCTACTCCGTTCTCGTAAGAACACACTCAAGCAGACTCAGGTGAGTTTACAGCCCCACTTTTACTCTTAACTGTTTTACTAATCTTTTGGGGTGAGAATGCTATGCAACTGTTTTAGATATATGACTGGTATGTTGAAAAACTATATGACTGCATACATATAGACTCTAATCCTAGGCTTATGTTTTGATTTTTGTCATTTTAAACAATGATAACAATGTAGTTCTGATTACTTAATTCCGCTGCTTTGATGATAAACTTTTCCGCTGCTAAACTTATGAAACTAGACTTATTTTACAAACTGTATGATTGAGTTAACTCATATAGAGTTGTTCAATATGACCATGAGCTGTGATCTTGGCCACGTCACACCCACGTGGACTGACACCACGAGTGGGAATTTGGGGGTGTGACAAATATGGCGTGCATTTCCACATGTTTTGTTAATTGACACGACATATAAAACAAATAGGTATAAAATGTCGTTTGTTGAAATTGTTGGTGTCGCTTCTACCAATAAAACTTTTTGTATAGCTTTTGCATTCATCAGTGAAGAGAAAGAAGATAACTTTTGTTGGTTGTTGACACAACTTAAGTTAACATTAGACAAATGTATAGAGCCACGGGTTATTGTAACTGATCGAGACCTTGCCTATATTAATGCTTGTCAAAAGATATTTCCGGATGCTGCTCGTTTACTTTGTAAATGGCACATTCTTACAAATATTACAAAAAATTGTAAGAAAAGCTTTCCTGCGCAACAAGACTTGGGCAGGTTTGAATTCATGTGGAAGAGATTAATAGAGTCTTCCACCATGCAAATGTATGAATACATCTATCAACAGCTGTCGATACGATTTGTTGACAGTTATTCAAGTAATAATCTTATTTATTTATCATATTTTTTTTCTTTTTTTTATACATTTACTAATTATATTATATTTTACAGGTGTTCTCCATTATTTAAATCAAACATGGCTAGACAAGTATAAAGAAATGTTTGTGTCTGCATGGATTGACCAATATCGCAACTTTGGCAATCGTACGACAAATAGAGTTGAGAGTCAACACTCTAATTTGAAAAGACATCTGAAAGCTGCCAACTCTAACCTTGACAGCTTCACAAATATTATTGATTCAATTTTAGATAAGCAAGAGATTCATATCAAAGAAAGCTTTGAACATAGTAAAATTCGTCGAATGGGCCACCACCGTTTGCCGATATTTCAACTATTGTTGGGTAATATTTCTTTGAATGCTTTAGATATAATGACAGGAGAACTTAGCCGGTTGAATGAAATTGAAGATAATATTTCCTTATGTGGATGTCAAATTCAAAGCAGTTGTGGGTTGCCATGTGCGTGCATGTTGCAAAATTATTTACTTACACATCATATTATTCAGCCAGAATCAATAGATGTGTTTTGGAGAAAACTTAATTTTTCACCGGCTTACATCGACGAAAGTGATCACATTGATTACGATGTCGAAGTAGACAAATTTGCAAGTGAATTTAAGGTGCAGCCGGCAGAGATAAAAAAGAATTGGTGGCAGAAAATAAGCTCCTTTGTAAATCCAAAATCATCAACCCATCAGGAGCCGATCGTTCAAACAAAAACACGTGGCCGTCCGACATTGAAGAAAAAACAACAAAGAGATCATGAACCGGCACAGAAACCGCACGACATAGTTCGTTTGTTGTATCTCAAGAAGCCATTAAACGTAGCAATTCAAATGCATCAACATTGCCAGACATGAACGATCAAACAATCGCAATTAGTTTATCTCCGAAATTCCACCAATATATGCCTCAAATTCCATTAATTTTCCATCCTTACGTTTCACATATTGAAAATGTTTTACCTAATGGAAACTGTGGATTTCGGTCTGTGGCAAATAGTCTTGGTTATGGTGAAGATCATTGGCCATTTATCAGACAACAACTTTTAGAAGAACTAATCCAGAACCAAATATATTATGCACCGGGTTTCGGAAACCAAACGTTTGCTCATCTACTTCATACTTTTGACTGGAATAAACCGGGTTTTGCTCCTAGAGAACACTGGATGTTGATGCCAGAAACAGGTGTGTTGATTGCCAACAAGTTTAACGTAATCGTTCACTCCATATCAGTTGACGAACGACACAGCACAACATTCTTTCCATTGTGGATCAGTCCAACTACTGCTATTCCACATCAAGTCGTTACACTATGTCATGTTAATGGAAACCACTATATCACGCTACAATTAACTGGAAATTATCCAATTCCAACAGTTTGTTACTACTGCAAACATTTTGGAACTTACAATGCAGCTTGGGAGTCCATTTACATGAATCGTATACAAATGTATAACAATTTAACAAGTTCTAGTCAGTCTGTACAACGTATTTTCATAGACTAAATTTCGTGTGAAATAATTTTTTCCCTGTGTTTAATCGTTGTTTTTATATTTTGGTGCATTCACTTTAAAATATTTAAAAATAACATTTAAAAAAATTACATAAACTATACGCCCGTATAAGGCCCATACGGGCGTATAGTTCACACAAAAAGGGCGTTTAACCTCAATCAGCCCATACACAACCTTATCCAAGCCTACATTTTCTCTGGAAATCACTCACGAGCCCGGACTATTTTTTACTTGATTTTGCTCGCATAAGGTACGCCCAGGAGTTCTTTAACGTTTATGATTTCCTTTTTTTCATTCCATTTCGATTACATTGATCAAAAAACGTTTGAAATTTGAAAATTTAAAAATTATACGGCCGTTTAGGTGTTATACGACCGTATATTCTTAAGCTTAAGGGCCCTATCAGGCCGTTTAGATTAATTCATACGGCCGTTTATAGGTTATACGCCCGTAGAAAGACATATTAATTTTAATAATATACGCCCGTTTATACATTATACGCCCGTAGAAAGACATATTAATTTTAATAATATACGGCCGTTTATATATTATACGGTTTTCGTTGTTTGCCCTATCAGGGCGTTTAGATGACCATATACGGCCGTTTATGACCTATACGGCCGTTTAAATTTTTTTTTGTTTTTTTTTTAAGATTATGGCAGGTACGTCACGTGCAGGAGGTTCTCGACGACGTGGACGGAGTCCTACCCCACCTGGTTCACCAGGATCTGATCCGGATATTGCAGACAATATAGATACGCATCCTTTTTTACAGTTTCCTCATCGCACGGACGCTTATCGTCGATTAGGGAGACTTATCACACGCCCGATTGAGGTGCCTAGAGCTATCGATTGGGATGTGCTCCGTTTATTAGGCGAGTATCAGAGGGCGGTTACGATTATTGGCGTCGACACACCGTGGCGCCGGTTTTTTGATGGTGGCTTCCTGTCGGCGTATCGAGAGATTACGTATGAGTTTTTCTGCACGTTTCGGTTTGTTCAGCCACAGACATCTGGACCCCGTCAGCATCTAGGTCAGGTTAAGTTTCGACTCGGTGGTCAGCTTCATCGTATGACGGTACCAGAGTTTGGAGTTTTGTTGGGCCTCTACACAGAGGAGGAGATCGACACCGATTTGTATCGGTTGGCACGTCATGAGGATTTTGACGACGTCATTGCGTCGTGGTGGCCACAGCTCAGCGATGAACCCTGGCTTGGTAAAGCCAGGGTTAGCACCATGCGTGACCCGCTTCACCGATACATTCACAGGGTGCTTGCGTATACGATCGTCGGGCGTAACCAGAGCTAGGAGTGATGCACGCAGACAGATTTGTTTTATTTGCACTCTATCCTTTCACCTGCCAGTTGCAACTTGGCATGGTGTATGGCCGATACTTTCGCATCTTACGAAAGTAAGAGGCCAGGAGGATGTATATACATGGGTGGCTACGTCACCCATCTTGCACGTTACCGTCCTGAGAGAGTTGGTCGTGCTACGCTGTCTGCTATGCGTATTGCTGCTGACTTCCGAGGACTCGGCTTCCGTTTCAGTTTAGAGCGAGGCGTTCCTTGGGTTCCTCAGCAGCAACAGCATGTACAGGTGCACGCACCGGCAGGGGCGCCATTACAGCCACCCCCACCTCCACGAGGGCGTCGACTCGTTTTTAGAGATCCGATACTTCGGGAACAGTCTAGACGATTAGACCGCCTTGAGGATTTGGCGGCGTGGCAGTCGTCCGTTTTGATAGCATTTGCCACGCATTTAGGCGTTCAGATTCCACCACTACCACCGCCTAGACAGTACCCAGATGAGGCTGGTGCTGGTGATGGTGGTGATGACGCTGGTGCTGGTGACGATGCAGGGGGTGGTGGTGAGGATGCTGGTGGTGGTGGTGGTGATGATGATGGTGTTGGTGGTGGTGTTTAGTTTGTATTTATATTATCTTTTGTTGATGTATAACTTTTGTCATGTGTATATATATATGTGTATTTTTATTTGTTGTGATTGTGTATGATTTAACTTTTTTACATGGTTTATATTTATCTATTGGTTTATAAATAACAACTATAAATTTATCAAATAAAACAATAATTTATATAATCAACCAATAATTTACATAATTAATCAAATAAAAACGTAAAATTAATAAAATTTGCAAAAATAGGCGTAATATATATAATTGCGGTAAAAACGTTTAAAAAATATAATTAAAATCGGGAAAAAATAAAAAAAAAACAACTATACCTAAACCAATAATTTATATAATTAATCAAATAAAAACGTAAAATGAATAAAATTTGCAAAAATAGGCGTAATATATATAATTGCGATAAAAACGTTTAAAAAATATAATTAAAATTGGGAAAAATAAAAAAAAAACAACTATACGCCCGTATAGGCCTTATACGGCCGTATAAAAAGTCAACACGACAAAAATCTGACACCTTTTCTGACATAACAGTGTTATACGGGCGTATATGGGCTATACGGCCGTATAAATGGGTTCTGGTGTATGGATAGAGGGGGTGGTGTATGGATATCAGCCGCCTAAAAAAAAGGATTAAATTCGACTGTATTAAGAGTAAAATTATTAAAAATATGTGTCACGTGACTTTCTTTACTGAAGTTACGCATTTATATTGCATCAGTCACTTGTACTATATGCAATTATCGTTGTACGCATACTTGAAATAGAAGTCGAGTCTTTTCTCAAATGCCAGATATGTACCAGTTGAAAGCGACCACTCTCACGTCAATCAACAGAAACTACAGTTGTCACGGACTCACGGCTGGTAAAAAGTAAAAACCAAAACCCTGTACCACGTACAACTTTACAAGCACGATGTACAATCTACTAAAACAACAATCACCTACACCCGGTAATCATAGCTCTGTATATCTCAATAAAATAAACCGGCTACAAAATACAGTCAACGCCGGTCAACTTAATTCCGGTGAGACCGGATGTATGTCTTTCAGCATCCCCAAAACCTGCTGCATCGTCGGTCTTTTCGCCGGCGTGTCCGCCGTGCACAGGTACCCAACTCGGAGACACTCCACCATCTCACTCACCGAGTTGTCACCAAGTCTCAGCCGCGAGTCCAACGCGTCCACCCCTCGTCCGTCCCGGACCAACTTCCTAGCCCTCGCCACCGTCTCTTCTGAACCCATTCCACCCGTCATCAACCCGATCAACACAATGCCGAAGCTGTACACGTCAGACTCGGTGGTAGGTGATTCGACTCGGTCGTGACTCAGTCCGGTGTCGGCGATTCGGGGATCAAGGTAATCCGATAAGAGGATGTTGGACGGCACGAGGTGACCGTGGACTATTGGTACAGACTGGGCGTGGTGGAGATAGGCTAGGCCGCGGGCTATACCGACGGCGATGTTGTGGCGTGTCCGCCACTCCATTTTGTCCGGCGATGAGTCGACCGGATACTCCCACGTGTCGCTACTCCAGTCTTCCACATCGGTTTTCCCGGTCGGGAGTTCTTGTAGCCACCGGTGAAGATCACCGTTCGCCATGAACTCATATAACACCAGTTTTTCCCTACCTGCACAAAACGTGAAAATTATAATCAGTTAAAAATTTTAACAAACAAACATATCAGCCAAAGTAAAATGTTCGGTGATAAAAGTAAAATTATACTATATTAACTGTATTTTATTTATTTTTTTGAAAATAACCTCAGTCGCGTTAAATTGGTCGGTTAATCATGTATCATGAGCGGGATAACTTATTGTAACCATTTTCTCTATTCATGCAAAGCAAAGGTAAGACTATATATATCTTACCATCTTCAGACCCTATGTTATCTTTGCTAATGATGAACCGGTAAATGTTATCTTTGTTAAAACTTAAAAGTGTTGTTTTGCTCGATTAATCATATATCATAAGCCAAATGTCTTTTTGTAAGTATTTTCTCTATTTTTACGGGTAAATGTAAAACTATCTCCATCTTACCATCTTCAAGATTTTATGTTATATTTGTTAGTTTATAAGACATACCGAGTATAACGATTATGATAAAACGTAGCAAGTAAAAAACTAAAATTGAAATACATAAAAGTTGTGATTTGATGAAAATGTTATTTATGTATTAAAATTGAAATATAATTTTGGAACTGTAACCTAAACTTGAAAAATGCAATAAATATAGAACAATAGTACTTAATGACCTATGAAATAATGCATGACCATATATATATTTTCAATAAATATCCATAAAAGATAATTCCAAAAGTTGGTGAGATTCAATTAATTTAATAAATGGTTTCACCTCATTTTATACCGCTTCACATGTGTAGTAGGAATTCCAAGAAACATGCTATAAAAAACATTTTTAATGTACCATACTTTCAAACGTCAAGTATTTGATCATGTGCATCTTATGAAAAATCAAAGTTATATGAGTTTCACACAAAATCTTACCAATATATATATATAAGTAAAAAAATAAAAAATTAAGTGTTATATAAAGAGAATCATAAAGTAATTTTTTCTACTTGAGTTAAAAATTGCTATCTATATATATGTATAACATGCTAGCATGTGAGGCTTTTAAGCCTTTACACATGACACACATACCATTATCATCTTTTCACTTATGTAACATACCATTATCATTTTTACACATAAACTCGCATAGTATTTACATACCTTATATCTATTTCAGATGGCTCAACCTAAATCTGATATAAACACCCAAAAAATAACTATTTATATGGTTTTCAACTTATGAAAAGGTTTTGTTATTGGCTCGCTGTTGAACCAATAAAACTATCTTATATATTATTTATTATTATTATTTTTAAAAATATGTATAAATAAAATTAATGATTGTATAATATAGTTGATTTAAGTTATAATGTATAAATAATATGAATGATGTATATTAACACCGTTATAAAATCATTATTATTGTGGTAAAGAGTTTTTTGTCAAAATAATGATGGCCTATTTTGGACTATTGATTCAAAATTTGTTGTTTATTGCATAGACTCTGACCATCTTTCAATCCCTCTGCTCTTTTTCTGCCCATAACTTCTCCCCTTCACATGATCAGATTTGACTTCCAAAAACCCGGACAGACTAAAATCCGTGGCCCGATTGGTATTTGGGTTATTCATCGACTACTTACTAAAAGTATTGATACAAACTAATATTGCATAAATGATAAAACCCCATGAGATAACAAAAGCCGATATCACATTCCTCGTTAGGGTAAACCGGTTTATATTTATGTTATAAACCGATTAACACGTTAACGAAGAAATTAAAAGCATGTATAAACCACATTAACTCGTATAATTATAATTTGTAAATTTTGATAACTTTTATTATACTGTATATTGCGTTTATTTTACCATCAAGTTGGAAACTTTGAGGTAAAAACACCAATTCAAACAACTCCAACAAGAAAAGGTATAAATATAAAACTTCTCTACCAGTTAGATCGGATAATTTATGGAGGAAATTCGGTTTTAAATTTCCCAAAAACCGAGACATTTAGTTGTATAATATGAATGACATGTTTAATGTTCAACAAAATGGCATATTTAAATGACATTCCGTTAAAAGTGAAACATGTTGTGTTCACGATTATCACTAACGTTAAATGTGTCGATCAAACAACACTAACTTCTTTAAATGGAGTGTAATTACTAAACAACAGTCAAGAAAAAAAGTGAACATGAAAAGTAACAAACCTGCAATGCAGTAACCAGAAATAGGAAGCAAATTTGGATGTTTGAGCTTCGAAAGTTCTTCAAACATACAAACCGCATCAGCATGGCTCATCCCTCTAGCACCCTCTAACACTTTGACTGCCACGTGGATCTCACCTGGCAGTACAGCTCGGTAAACGGGCCCACACCTTCCTTCTGCCAACAAGGACTCTTTCCCAAACTGTGACGTGGCGCCCATCAGATCCTTGAAACTAAAACTCATCAACGGCTTTTCAAACATCACCACCGGCGCCGACGATGGTTCCCGGACGTCGACCACCCACGACGAACCGGACTCCGTTTCAAACGAAAACGGGCCGGATCTTTCGATCTTGAACGGTTGGTTTTGGTTAACCGGCTTAGAAATAGCCCATTTGTTTCGTTTTGCCATCTTTCTCTTCTTAAACATGCAACATATCGATACCGAGATGAATGATAACACCAAAAGTGATGCAGAAGATATGATTATGATCAAAGTTAACTTTTTTTTGGAATTACGGTTGTGGTCTTTCTTGATGGGCTGTTTTGAATCTTTTGGATCTTTAGGGTTGCTATGAGCCGAAGGAATTTGATGTGGTTTGATCTGTGATTCGTTTCTGGTATGGTGGGTCGAGTGATTCTTCGACAAACTCGAAATCTTGAACAACATTCCAGCGTTGATAAACGAAGAATTACCATATCTTTGAAGTTTGTCATACGGTAAAGAACCAGTGAAGTTATTGAATGAGATGTTCAAGAAATTGATGGTCGAAAGTGGTGGGAAATCTTTGGGAAACGTGCCAGTTAAATGATTGTTTGAAATATCTAAATACTCCAATGAGTTTAGATCCGATATGGGTTTTGAATCACCGGAGATATTGCAGCTCGAAAGATCAAGATGTTTGAGTTTCTTGAGAGAATTTAATCCAAAAGGTAGAGCCTTTAAATTGTTATGAGAGATATCAAGAACATAAAGATTAGAGATGTTGTTAAGATGAGCAAGATTAGTGAACCTGTTGGATGAAAGATTGAGAACCTGAATTGATGAAAAACCCGACCCGGATTCAAATCCGATTGTACCACCTAGCTTGTTGTTTGATAGGTTAACTTCTGTCAAACTTGGAATTGACCAAACCCATGTTGGTATATAGCCTTTAAGAGAGTTGTTAGAGAGATTGATGGTATGAACAAAAGTCAAGTTCTTGATGAAGTTCCATGAGGGTGTACCAGAAAGGTTTCTTGAAGATAGATTGATCTCTGAGATTGATGAGTTTGAGCAATGGAACCATGAAGAGTTGAAGTTGGAAACAGAAGCAAAGGCCTTTAAGATGAGGAGATGATTTGTGTTGTTGCAGTTTCTTGATTCTGATATGGTAAAAAGTGTTGTAAGTAGGAGGGTTTTGATGAAACAAGAATAAAGATTCATTTTTTTGTGGAGTTTGCAGCATTAGTTGTTGAAGCTTCTTGTTCTTGATGTTTTCATGAAGTTCATGGAGGTATTTTGAAGCAGTTTTATGTGTGGAAGATGGGTAGGAGTTAAGGAGTGTGTGTTTAAAGAGGTTAGATATGAGAGGGGAGAGAGATGGAGAGGGAAGTGGAGTTGAAATGGTGGGAGAGTTGGAGAGGGTTGCTTCAAAATGTTGATTTGTATTAAAAAAAACTAGGTCAATACCCGTGTGTTACACGGGTTGATTAAGAATCATTGGTAAAATCCATAAATATATGAAATAGTAAATTAGAAAAAAAACCATACGACTACAAATTAAGAAAATGAAACCAAACATAAAATGTATCAGTTATAAGTAAATCATAGGTCTCTAAAAATTTCTTTATAGACGACATTATATGTTTTGTTTGTCGGCTTTCCTTCAGCATCCAATATTAGTAATTTAATTCCATCTCTACTCTTGACTCTTGATAGTGCCACATACAATTGTCCATGGCTGAATACCGGTTGTCTCAAATACAACCCAACTCTTGATAATGATTGACCTTGGCTCTTATTTATCGTCATCGCAAAACATACAGAAATGGGAAATTGTCTTCTCTGAAACTTGAATGGAATCTTCTTGTCTGAAGGTATCATATTAATTCTTGGAATAAACACACGAGAACCAATATTACCTCCTGATAAAATTTTTGCTTCTATGACATGTTTACCAAGAGAGATGACTTGTAACCTTGTACCATTACACAAACCATTTTGTTGGTCAATGTTTCTTAGTAGCATCACCGGAACACCAACCTTTAGCACCAACTTATGATTCGGTAATCCAGAAAGCTTAATTGTATTCAAAACATCAGGTGCGTATAAACTTTGCTGCAATGGATCATTAAAATGCTCTGTTTGACAAATAGTATCTGAACTAAGATACTCCTTTTCATCTCCCGGAAAAAGTGATATGAACCGCTCATTGATTTCTTGAACAACCTCGTTTGTAGGAGCAAGTATTGCTCTCTCACGAAAGAAATCTGGAGTTTCGAAATTTTGAAGAATCGAAGGATAAACAAAGTCAATCAAACTCTGAATGGGATCCGCACATTGAGTGATTAAAAGATCATCAGGTATCTCTATAATTGCTTCACCATCATTTATACCACCGACTTTTCCTTCACCTATATCCAACAACCATTTTGCAAAGTTGTTTGTATGCTCGATGTCAGATGCCAAAGCCCCAATGGTTAACCTCATGTTTCTTGTTAACCTAAGAAGCTTGCATTTTTCCCATAGATAAGATGAACTTAGAGACGCGTTTACAATTTCTTGTCTACCTCCATTGGGAACAACAGGAAGAATTTGCCTAAAATCACCACCAAAAACAATAACTTTACCCCCGAATGGGATGTCCGAATTGACAGAAGTACCAGAATTGAAAATATCTTTCATTGTTCTGTCTAGTGCTTCAAATGCATGTTTATGCACCATTGGTGCTTCATCCCATATTATCAATTTTGTCTCCTTCAATAGATTTGCAACATCACTTTGTGGTTTTATTTGGCAAACTGAATCCTCGGTAAGAATAAAAGGAATATGAAATCTAGAATGAGCTGTCCTACCTCCTGACAACAACAATGATGCAATCCCACTCGAGGCAACATTCAATACAATTTCAGACTTTGATCTTATAGCTGCAGATAACGTCTTCCATAAAAAGGTCTTGCCAGTTCCACCATAGCCGTAAACAAAAAACACACCTCCTTCTTTACCTTCAACCGCTTTCATGATATCATCAAAAACCGATCTTTGTTCATTTGTTAAGGAAGTTAAATGACTATGTAGCTCATCTTGAAGGTTGGTAATGTCATAAGATAGCTCCTCATGAATCAAATGATTGTTTATAGAAGACAATGAATCATCATCTGGATAAGGCATACCTGCAAATCTTGCTAGTGTACTGTTGTTACGAACCAAATATTTCTCAATTTCAAACAAAGTTAGGTTCTTTATTTCACATTCTGTGAGAGATAAACCTGTAGATAGTATATAAATATTAAGATATAAGTGTTTAAGCAAACATATATCCTCAACATTAATAGCATGTATAATATAAAAATTATAAAAATATAATGATTATATATAAAAAATATATCATTAAATAAAAAACATATAGTTAAATGTGTAATCATAAAACAATTTACCTGGAAGGTTTAGTTTTTTTTGTTGCATATAAAGAATGCCATCAGACAAGTATTCCCATGCATTTTCCCAGACAAAATCAGGTCGAGATAGAGTGTTTGACAGAAGCATTGTAGCAAATAGATTTCGAATATAATATCCCGAACCATGATGACTTGCTTCTTTAATGGCCTCTATGTACTCCATATCATCATCCAAAAGTCCTAGTGCATAGCATGCGTCTCTGAATGTTTGAAATTGTTGACCATCAACGGTTTTAATCTCTTCAAAAGATTTTGGTCCTCTAACTTTGTTTAAAAGAATCCTCAAAAAATAAGCTTCACCCAAAGATGGAGAAACAGAATGAATTCTACCAATTGCAAACCCTTTCTTTCTTGGTTCCCAACGCCTTTGATCAAGTTTCCAAACAAACTTTGTTGGAAATTCAATATAACTCAATTGACGTGCTCCTTCATATATTTCGTTACATTTCATCCATGATAAGAACATTGATGAAGCAACAGATGGTTTGTTTAGGACATTGTTAATATCATCATCAGCACCATAGATAACTTGTTGTTGCCCCGGAAGATGAAAAGGAAGCCTCATAACAGAAGGAGTCCTATAATGAACATCATATGCAAAGATCCTCCATGTTGCCTCACATGCAGAAATATATCTACAGTCATAATATTGTTTGATTTCATCTTTTTCATCATCCTGTTTTTCTTCTTTGTCAGATTGTATTACAGCAACTGTCGCTCGATCCGGACCTTTGTTTATGTACTTAAACAAATACTTGATGGACCCACTTTGATTGCACCACTCAACATTTATATGAGCCTGATATTTTTTCAAAAGTGTTTTATTGTATGCAACAACACTTCGGTTATCTAATTTAACACCAGATTTTTCAACAAAGTTACCAGAATCTCTTCTTCTGTACATGGGAAAGCCATTTGGATCCAAAGTTGTATGATTACAAAACTTTTTTGGAAAGTTTTTTGAACACCTTTTATCAATCATACATGGGCAATTCATGTTATAATAACCACAAGGACCATGAATCATGAACTCACTCACAAGTGAATACAATTGAGGATCTTCATTCTTGTCAGGTATCTCTGAAGAAATAAACGCGTCGATATGGTCAACAGTAGGAAGCTTGTGATCACTATGCATGAACAAACATACGTGCGCATGGGGCAGTCCACGTTTTTGAAACTCAACTGTGTATACAACTATAATAAAAATATAAATTTAGAATTATGTAAAATCTATGTAATGTTGTTGAAAAAAAATTAAAAAAAAAATAATTTAGAAATAAAACGTGTTAATGACTTTGGTTTTTTTAATTATGTATTTCATATTTCACAATGTATAGTACACTTATCTGTGTATTATTTTTTACTATTCAACCTACCAGTGTAAAACCAACTATTGAAGCTATGGGTGAGCAAAAAACCGAAACAACCAAACCGGAACCGAACCGAATAAAAAACCGAACCGAAAAACCGAAAAAAAAACGAATTGAAAAAAACCGAAACCGATTTAGTCGGTTTGGTTTCGGTTTTTCATTTGTTTAAAAACCGAAAAACCTAACAGAATCGAACTTAATTATTTTTATATAAAATTTACAATAGCACACATCTATTAATATACAAATAAAACCGTTAAACATCATACATAAGCTGTTAATATGCATTATGTTTAAAAAGTACCGACTTCACTACTATTTAACAAACATGTATATTTTGGAACCCAAACAATGAAAACAATCGAGTGGTTTAGAAACGTATATGTTAGTTTAAGTTATTTTAATAGAATTTAATTACGCAAGATTTTAAATAATGTCGTTTTAAAGTTTCACTTTCAACCTACTATTACGTCAATAATAAGAAAATTGATAAGAAAAACTCCTAATCGGCTAATCAAACTACATCCACACTTATAAAAAAATCGATATTTTGTTTTAAAAGAAAAAACCGAAAACCGAACCGAAACCGACCAGAAAACCGAAATAACCGAAAACCGAAAAACCAAAACTGATCGGTTGTTAAATACTAAAAAAACCGAATTTTCAGTTCGGTTTCGGTTTTAGGTAAAAACCGAACCAAACCAAACCGAGCACACCCCTAATTGAAGCTTATAATTTTAAGAAACTTATAAAAAATTAACATACCTGCTTGGACTTTACCAAGTAATGAGTTATCCTTTAAGTCTTTGATGATTGCATCAAGCTTAATCTTAAACAATCTGCATAATATATCTGGCCTGTCTTCAGGATTAATAGATGTATCTTTTAGAAACCTTTTTACCTCCGGCCACTTTGGATTACATGTTACCGTCAAAAACAAATCTGGATATCCATACCATTTACATAATGACATAGCATCCAAATAGTTTTGCAACATGTATCGAGCGCCCCGGTAAAAGAAGACGGCAATATGACACGTTGACCAAGGCCAGAAATATTTTCACTTCCACTAAGTTGTTGGTTGCGAAGATTCTCATACGATTCACATCTGAGTACTTTTTGCTGCTTACGTATGTAGTAGAGCCTCTCACTTTCAATCATTGTATATGCATCTACCAAAAACTGTTGGAATAGCCTTCTTGAATTCAGAATCAATGAGAAGTAGTTTACTCGGTCTTGTATTCTATACGAAAAAAACTCCCTCATTGTACAATTTGGTCGTTTGGTTATTCCTAAAGTTGTAACATTTCTATGAGGGATGTCAACTCTATAACCATCATCACCATACGGAAAAAGAAGTGGATACTGTAGTGCAAGATATGAAGGATGAAGTTCACTTATACGTTGTAGTGTTCCAGATTGAGTCTCAACAATAATATCACGACTATCAAAGGAATCACCAATGTCACCAACAATCAAAGCAGCAACTTCAGATGCAGATGGTAAGTTGTACGTTCTTCCATCTTTTTCTCTTTTTCCAATTAATCGTAGTTTAAGGTTACAAGCTGGATTTTCATTGAAACAATCTCTTACCATCCTATAACACTTGACAAGCTCATTATCTGAATCTAGCATAACTTTTAACTCTTGAATGATTTCAAGATCAAGCGACTCTGAAGTTGATGTGGAATTTTTGTTAGATTCGCTGTAGTAAAAAAAATAGCGGTTAATGTTAAACATGGTATTATTAATTTTTAAAAATTTGTACACCTAAAAAGATTATCATGATTGCAATTTATATATAAATACCTAAATAAGGTTTGTCTATTTGAAACCTCATTATCCGTATCATAGATGTATAGTTGAGAGAATTTGGGTTTTGATCCATTAGAAGGCAAAAGACTTCCCATAGTATGATAATTTTGACCACTCAGTCTGAATATGAATGGAGCATTTCCTTTATTAATGGATGAATCAACCTTACCACCCATTGAAGTAAAAGAGAACATTGAATTATAACGACGAATGTTTTTCATAAAATACTTGCTTTTAGAATCCACACATCGAAAAAGTCTTTGATAATTCCCTTTTGCATTCTTTAATTCTGGTAGCTGAACTTTGCCGTAACCACAACATAGCAGAAAACTTGTTTTCCCAAGACTTTTTTTCCCCCTAAAGCCTTCGTATTTCCACAACTTTGCATGACATATTTCACATATAACACTTTGATCACCATGATCTAAGTAATCTGCATAATACAAAATGTTAACATATTACATACATATTGTTAATAATTTTTATAAATTTGTAAAATTATATAGATTAGAAACAAATTTTAGTACGTACCTTTAGAAATTCCATAGAAGGGATCTTTAACAATCTGTTGAACATGCACTTCTTCATTGTATATGAAATCAAACATTGGAACAACATATGTAGTGCATCTGTTGGTTGATAACTTATGTTTTCCTGCTGATAACCTTGTTAAAGAATTAATCTGACTGGATGTAGATGCATTAGGTGATGTCATGATGGTTGAACAAATAGAATTACGTTGATTATTAGTCAATGGTGTTGGTGTCGTGTTCTTGCAATTAGAGAAACCTAAAAAAAGGGGATTACATTATAAATTTTGTTGTAAGTGTAAATTTTATTTATTTTTAATGGTTATAGTATAAAATACAACATCTTATGAACAAATTAAAATTTAATAATAAGTTAAATTATTTTACCGGTACAAATATCACCCATTAAAGCTGATTCAGATACAGTTGTAGAACTATAATTGAAAGCTTTATTTTGAGTTGTACAACTTGTATTTGGTGTAACATTTTCTTGCTGATGAACAACTGATCTGACATTACTTTTTGATGATAACTTCTTTGTATTGTTTGAGCTTTCATGCATCGTATCATATTTTCTACTATCCAAATACAATTTCCTTAATTTTCTTCTCTCAAAAGAGTTGATATCAGCCTTGTCCGTAATAGAAACTATAATAATATCATCATTTTTAGAATAAAAAACAATTATATAAATAAATGAATAATAGGATACGCAATTAAAAAATATATAAAATGAAGAATATGATACATACCATTTGAGATGTTTGACAATGGAGTTCTTGGGCTGTCAGCTAAAAATAGAATAATATTTTCTATTAAAATTCAATTTTCATATATATAAATAGTATACATCTTAAATTCGAAATAATATTGAGTGTGATGCTTACAATTCAAGTTATCATTCATGAAGGGCACTTTGGAAGATAAACATTGAGCATTTGATCTTTTCGACATATCCTTAAACATTAAAATGGTAATTAATGTCACAAATGATGATGAAATTAAGAAAATATATAACACGATGATTTTTCAATTTATTATATATACTATAATTAAAATATAAAAGAAGTTAAATTAAACAATTATATCGTTTATTTTTATACTTTATAATGATATAAAGTTGTTTAACAAATTTAAAAAGTTCACATACCTTGTTTTAATTTATTAGCATTTTTGGTATTCTTGCTATTTTATTGTAATATTAAAAAGTATGATACAATTTTATAGAAAGATTCAGTATATTATTGGTATCAAAACATGTGTTCATAATTTTAAAGTAATTTGTTTTAAATGCATTAAATATATAACTTGTTATAGTTAGTAAAATGTGAATGTTTAAATTATACAATGTTATAATTGTCTTTCTTAGCATTATATATGGCTACACATGAATGAACATAAATGAATTATAATAGTTATATTGGTATAATAGTATTTTTATTAGCGTATCTAAAATTAATATTACTTTAGTTGTTTATATTAGTTGTATGTATCAATAAAACGGATAACAACTATGGGAGAGTAAAATTGTGATGACGTATAATAATTATAATTAAACAATCAAATACGCTATATTCATGCACTATATAGTTAGATTTTAAAAAAAAAATTATGAATATATTGATACTTATATTAATCGGAAAAAATTTTAAATAACACATTTAAAATATGAAATGGCATTAATTGATATATTTTGGTAGAAATTGATTGTAATATGTATTTCATACATTTGTTCATTTAAATAATGTTAATTAACCAACTATTTAATTAATATAATTAAAAAAAATTAAGTAAATTAGTTGAAAGTTTAATAAATATTAATTAATTAAATAAATTATATTTCATAGTTTCTGCATCTAAGGAAAATTGTAATGACGTGTAAGAATTATAATCAAACCATCAAATAGGTTGTATTCATGCACTATATACTTAGATTTAAAAAAAGAAATACGAATATGTTGAAATTTATATGAAAATGATACATTTTTAAATAACGCATTTAAAACATTAAATGGTATTAATGTTATATTTTGTTACAAAATGATTGTAATATGTATTGCATACATTTTTTCATTTAAACAATGTTAATTAAACAACTATTTAATTAATATAATTAAAATTTTTAAGTAAGTTAGTTGAAAGTTTAATAAATATGAATTAAATAAATAAATAAATAAATAATTTATATTAGATAGTTTCTGCATTTAGGAAAATTTTGATTTTAAATTTGAGATTTTGAAACCATTGAAGCTTAAAATGAGTATTAAAAATTATGCTATTTTAGGAAAAAAAATATAATAATGATAACAAATAACAATAAATTGGTTAAACAATCACGTGAATTAATGACATGAATCGATTGATAAAAAAATTAAATATTTTAAACATGATAAATCATTTTAAAAGTTATAGTTTGTGTTCTCTTTGATTTAAATGAATACGTCCAAAAAATACGTATGTAATAAAAATGGGAATATTAGTTAATTTTTTTTATTATAAAAAATTAAATTGAATAAATGAAAAAAAATCGTGTTTGGTAGCATTTTTATAATTTAAACATTACATGTGTTGAAAACAAAATGTGTTCAAAATTTTAACATTTTATGTGTTAGATTAAACTTATATCAATAACATGTGTTATCTAACAATGTTGTTGAATAATAAAAGTTAAACGATCATTGATAAATTTATAAAAGATATAACAAAACACTTCATTGTATGAAAAAACATTGTTACTTAACCTTATCTAATAGTATTCTAATCACCGGATATACAACTTGTATAACCTTAGTTGTCTATAGAAGCACTATCTGTCAAGGATATGGATTCGAACAGTTGATGATGAATATGAGAGTGTTGTCAATACATTTTCTTTCGACATTCACGAACATTATATTAACATTGAAGAGATAGTTGATGCAAAAAATATATATTAAGGTTTGATGTATATATATATTGTCGGGTACATGTTATAGTAGAATTGGAACAATTATGGCAACTAATTAACGTTAATTGTAATTGATTTATATGTGATAAAGAATATGTATTGATTGGAAATGATTGATAATCGTATTTAAATACAATATGGCATAATTAATTATTAGAGTTGATTATAGAAAGTAGGTAAAGCAAATGTAAATGTTTTAAAGATATAAACGTGATTGAAAAAACATTTAAAACATTTAGTATTTAATTAAAGTTATTAAAAAATACGATGAAATCGATTTATTTGTGTATTTTGAAAAAAAAAATATGAAGGCAATTTGAATAATATTAATTAAGCAATTATGAATCAATTTCAATTCTAAAACAAAAAAACAAATTTTAAATATTTGTATGTAACAAATTTCAATGTTAATTTTACATACGTATGTAATAAAAATGGGATTATTAGTTAATTTTTTAATTGCAAAAACTTGAATTCAATAAATGAAAAAAAAATCGTGTTTGGTAGCATTTTTTAATTTAAACATTACATGGGTTGAAAATAAAATGTGTTCAAAATTCTAACATTTTATGTGTTAGATTAAACTTATATCAATAACATGTGTTATTTAACACTGTTCTTGAATAATAAAAGTTAAACGACCATTGAAAAATTTATAAAAGATATAACAAAAAACGTCATTGTATGAAAATACATTGTTACTTAACCTTATCTAATAGTATTATACTTACCGGATATACAACTTGTATAACCTTAGTTGTCTATAGAAGCACTATCTGTCAAGGATATAGATTCGAAGAGTTGATGATGAGTATGAGAGTGTTGTGAATACATCTTCTTTCTACATTCAGGAACATAATATTAACATTGAAGAGATACTTAATGCAAAAAATATATATTAAGGTTTGATGTATATATATATTGTCGGGTACATGTTATAGTAGAATTGGAACAATTATGGAAACTAATTAGTGTTAATTGTAATTGATTTATATGTCATAAAGAATATGTATTAATTGGAAAGGATTTATAATCGTATTTAAATACAATATGGCATAATTAATTATTAGAGTTAATTACAGAAAGTAGGTAAAGCAAATCAAAATGTTTTAAAGATATAAATGTAGTTGAAAAAACATTTAAAACATTTAGTATTTAATTAAATCTTTTAAAAAATACGATGACATCGATTTATTTGTGCATTTTGAAAAAAAAAATATGAAGGCAATTTGAATAATGTTAATTAAGCAATTATGAATCAATTTCAATTCTAAAAGAAAAAAACAAATTTTAAATATTGGTATGTAACAAATTTCAATGTTAATTTTACATACGTATGTAATAAAAATGGGATTATTAGTTAATTTTTTAATTGCAAAAACTTGAATTCAATAAATGAAAAAAAAAATCGTGTTTGGTAGCATTTTTTAATTTAAAAATTACATGGGTTTAAAATAAAATGTGTTCAAAATTCTAACATTTTATGTGTTAGATTAAACTTATATCAATAACATGTGTTATTTAACACTGTTCTTGAATAATAAAAGTTAAACGACCATTGAAAAATTTATAAAAGATATAACAAAAAACGTAATTGTATGAAAATACATTGTTACTTAACCTTATTTAATAGTATTATACTTACCGGATATACAACTTGTATAACTTAGTTGTCTATAGAAGCACTATATGTCAAGGATATAGATTCGAAGAGTTGATGATGAGTATGAGTGTTGTGAATACATTTTCTTTCTACATTCAAGAACATAATATTAACATTGAAGAGATTCTTGATGCAAAAAATATATATTAAGGTTTGATGTGTATATATATATTGTCCGGTACATGTTATAGTATAATTGGAACAATTATGGCAACTAATTAATGTTAATTGGAATTGATTTATATGTCATAAAGAATATGTATTAATTGGAAATGATTTATAATCGTATTTAAATACAATATGGCATAATTAATTATTAGAGTTAATTACAGAAAGTAGGTAAAGCAAATCAAAATGTTTTAAAGATATAAATGTAGTTGAAAAAACATTTAAAACATTTAGTATTTAATTAAATTTATTAAAAAATACGATGACATCGATTTATTTGTGCATTTTTAAAAATAAAATATGAAGGCAATTTGAATGATGTTAATTAAGCAGGTATGAAACAATTCCAATTATAAAACGAAAAAAACAAATTTTACATATTCGTATGTAACAAATTTCAATGTTATAAAAATTACGATTCGAAGTTGGTATGTAACAATTTCAATGTTAATACGAAAAAACAGTTGTCGATAATCAAAAATATTAATGCAAATAAATAAAAGTAAGCGTAAGTGAAGAAAAGACACTCAAAAATAAGTGTAATTATTAAATTTAATGATACGAAACTTAAAAAGTGTTACATGAACACTGGTTGCATGATCGAATCTTAGTTCCAATGCCTTTTGCCTCGGGCACGTTTGGTTCAATTACAATCTTTGTAAATTCTGTAGATTTTAAAATGTTCACTGCATAAAAACACAAGCTTAAATTTAAATATTATTATATAATGTATAATAGAAAAATTAGTACTATAATCAAAGATTCATCAGATTCAACTAATGTTGGGATATGTGGTATCCCAAAAACCCTTTTCATTACCAAATCCTCTAATTCAAATTCAAAGACAAAGACCATGACTTTAAATCTATAATTTTCAAGTTGTTGGAAAAACAGCATAAACCCATCCATTATGCATAGTTTTTTTTTAAAGTTTTTCCAGCCATCTGTTAAGAAATAATCCTCATCAATGTGATCTAAGTTCAAATAAAACACATTTTTGTCCACCGTAATTTCTATTTTAGCATGATAAGCTGCATATGTCATATGATGATCCACAAAGGTTGGGTCAATACACTGCATGATGATAAAAAGAGTTATAAATTGATGATCAGATGACAATAAATAAGGAATTTACATGTAAATGTATAAGAAAAGTGAATTTTACCATTTTATCATCCTTTATATTTTTTTCATCTAGGAATTTATAGAAGCCTGGTACGGTAGGATCATGATGGTTTTGACAAGTGGTTAAAATGGTGAAAGTAGAGTCACCATCATACCTAAATAATACCACATGAGATTCCTTAAGTTGTAGATGGTTGACAAAGTCAAACCATCCAGAGTTTATAACAAACCCTTCTTCCTCCAATGTTACTATAACTTTGAATTTCTTTGATTTATCGGTACGCAGGAACACGTCTCCAGTTGGGTAGTTGTATTCAAACATCCATTGACCATACTCTTTTGGCAATTCCTGCATAATAAGAAACAATAATATGCATCATTTATATACATTAGTCGAATTTATATTTTATTATTTAGGTTTACAAAATACCAATATTTTTGTATGATATGGGATTTCAAGGTAGCTTCCAAAGAGAATCTCTGTGTTGTCGATGATATCTACGTTGATATAACAAAGAATTAGATCACATAAAGTTTGTAAAATTTGAAAGAAATTGTGAAGTTAATACCTTTGGGATTCATATAAACTCTGGTGCAAGGGATATTTGGCTTCATTTTATAAATCTGAAAAAAATTTGTTAGATTTAATAATGAGTAAATTTAATGCAATATAAAAAATAAATGTTATACTACAATAACATTGGACCCATGTGGAGTTTCACTATAAATTTTTTCCCTTTTTAAGATGTACAAATTTTGTTTGATGAATAACATGAAATCTATTACTATTTTTCACAGATTAAATCTTCATGAATAACATGGAAATATTTCAATCTAAAGTATCCAATACTATCAAAAGAGAGTATATGAAATAAAAATTCATAAATCACATACACCAAGGCTTCATTCTCTCTTTGTGACAGAATTAGTTGAAAACGACATAAAGTAAGATTGCAAAGAAGGTTGATTAACAATGGCAATAATAATCAGTCGGTACTTTAATTGTTGGATAGAAAGATGGAAATAAGCACTGTTTTTTTCTCTCTTTTTTTTATTTTTAATGGTAAAAGACGATAGCCACATTCTTTTGTATCTGGACAGATTTAAAATTGAATGATTAAAGTTAATAGACAACTTTGATGTTTATATTATTTCTTGAAATAGTTGAAAGATTCTTTAAGTAAATCTACAGGGCTTATTTGATATGAAATGGTCTTCATCAACCAAGCAAATCAGTTCCATTTTTATATAAACTGTTTGTAGTGGGGGAGCCTGGGCGAAAAATGAGGGGCAGACATTTTTGAAAAATGAGGGGCAGACATTTTAAAACATAGAGCCTGCAAGTTTGGATAATGCTAAAATCAAAACTGAGAGCTTGCAAGTGTGGTTAATGTAAATGTAAAAAACCATATAAACCCAAAACATCATAAAGAAATATGAAGAGCACTACAACATATATCATCAAGAAAATATAACCTTTTATAATTGAAAAAGAAAAAGAAAAAACCCCAAAATATTACAAATCAAAGATTTTAATCATATAAAGCTTTGTCAATGTCTAAATTTTAAAAGATAGAACTTGCAAGTGTGGTTGATGCTAAAAACAAACATCCTAATTATCCTAATTTGAAACCATCCTAATAACCTTCATCTATGAAGTGTTGGTTTTCAATCAGTAATAATGTAAATGTAAAAAACCATATAAACCCAAAACATCATAAAGAAATATGAAGAGCACTACAACATATATCATCAAGAAAATATAACCTGTTATAATTGAAAAAAAAAAAACAAAAAAACCCCAAAATATTACAAATCAAAGATCCTAGAAATCAAAACAGAGCTTGCAAGTGTGGATTCTTTAACAGAGTGATAACAAAACACATGATGAAAATACAAAATTAAAAATTCTGGAAGTTACTATTAGTCGAATAAATAGCCCACTTTGATTCGAAATCCCTACAACATATATCATCAAGAAAATAAAACCAATATAATTGAAAAAAAAAAGAAAAAAAACCACAAAAAAAAAATAACGGAAGATATGAAAACCCAAAAAAACAAAATCAAAATGTACCTGCTTTTACGAAAGGAAAAAAAAAGGAAAAAACGTAATTCGTGAAACCACCAAAGTTGAAAACAAAATATTTGTCAATATAACACATATTATACGAAAGCCACAAAAAAGATAAAAAACCCAAATTCTCAAACCCCAATCGAGACTTGCTAAATGAAATTTGAACCAGATATGTTGTTTTAATAGATGTAGAACATATCAAACATAGAATAACTTACAATGGAAGAAGATGGGTTGAGATTCATGATTGTTGGAACTTTTTTTCTGGATCTAACCTGTTATTAACAAAGAAAACATAAATCAGAAACAATTTAAAGGTATTAGAATAAGAATCATACGAAATAAAATATATCAGATCTATAATCCATTTACATTGGGAAGAAGATGGTTGATTTTAGGGTTTCTTTGATGGTTTGAGAAGAGAGAGATAGGAATTTCTAATCAGGAAAAAAAAAGGGAAATGAGGGTTTGGTGTAGGATAGACTTTTGTTAAACGGGTATCCGGTGTAAAGATTTTGACCCATAATAGGATCCGCGTGTAACAAAAAAATGGGTCAAGTTTTTGGGGGGAAAACAAAATCTAGATGGCCTAGAATTGTGCCATGTGTCCCCCAAGTATTTTTATTTATTAAATATAATAGATATTAATAAGTGTAAATTACGATTTTACCCTTTAATTTTAGTGTTTTAATTATTTTAATCTTAAAAAATGTTTTACCAATTTATTCTCTGTAGTTTAAACAACTAATGTTTTTTGTCTCAGCCAAAGTTAGATTTTGAACTAAAACCGTTATAATAGTTAAGTTTGAGGAGTCAAAATCGATAGTTATCTAAACTATGGGGGCTGAATTGATAAAAGGTTTATTTTGTGCTGAAATAATTAAAACACCTAAACCATAGAGGCTAAAACCATAATTTACACTGATAATAATAATAATAATAATAATAATAATAATAATAATAATAATAATAATAAGAAAAGAAAAAAGAAAAAAAGAAACTGTTGTTTAAAGGTTAAAGTTTTTGTTGGAAATTGAAAATAAATAAAACAACCTAAGTTAAATATGCTTTTATTTTGTCTCTCAATGGGTTCAGACTTCACACGTCGATATCTAACTTATGGGAACGGGCCGGGGCGACCAGAATTATTTTGTATTTATTTTGATTTAATATAATTTCATGATACTTTGTTTGGGTTAGGTTTGTGTCATTTAAGTACAGATTGAAATTTAAGCTGGCTTTATTTTCGTAAAAAGATTTAGTTTAACAACTCTCTATTTAATCGTCTTTAAAACGAGGAGCAATTTCACAATTGGTGAAAAACCTTAGATTTTCACATCAATTATGTTCAAATACATAGGGCTGTTTAGTAGTATTTGAATGGGTTTGAATCTGAGTAGTTCAGTTTCAGACCGTTTGTTTTGTGCAAAAAAAAAAGCATCTGAATGGATAGAAGGTCTGAATGAGGGTATGAATGGAAAAAAAACCCAGCTGGCTTAGTGGCTTCCCTTGGCCCTCTTTCCCTCTCGCTTCACCGCACCCATCTCTGCCACTCTCTGCTGCACCCATCTCCATCGGTGGGTCATGGGTGTTCGCCGCTCTCCCACGCTCGATGAATCGAAGGTCGACGGGATGAATCGAAGGTCGACGGCTGAATCGAAGATCGATAGGGACAGGTTCTCGATGGCGACGACTAAATCAGCCGACGACTGTTTGGTTCACCGCCGGTTGCATTGGAGAAGCGACGACGGGGGCAGCGATGGGGCATCAACGTGGGCTTTTGGAGGCGTCGATGGAGGCGTCAACGGAGGAGTCAGCCGGCTGGGGTGAGGGCGATAGTGGCGACGGGTGGGTGATGGGGTGGCTTTAGGGTTTTGAACAAAAAATAAGATTTCTTTTTTTATTTTCATTTAGATGTGTAACCAAACAGTTTTAAACAATTAAACACTTAATGGTTCAGACTCTCTTAACCATTCAGACATCTTAACCATTCAGCACTTAATGGTTCAGACCCTCTTAACTATTCAGACATCTTAACCATTCAGCACTTAATGGTTCAGACATAACAAAACGACCCTTATATTTTATATTATATATGTATATATGAGTGAGTGATGTGAAGGGGGAGGGGGGACCCTTTGTTTATATCCATATATATTAGTCTAATCTTAATCTTCATATCTCCAATCATACTAATTTATTAATAGTTCTCAAGGGAACATTCTAGCAATTAAGTGTTTTATCATCTTTGATGTACAGTTCAAACTTTACTGTAGACATGTCTATAGTGAATTTAATAGTAAAATTAAATAAGTATGTGATTTACAGTCCTAAAAAACATATTTATTAATACTTAAAAGCATATACGATTTTAATTTTAACTTTGTTCATACTAATCTAAATAGCTTTTTTAAATAACTTAGAATCTTAATATTTGCTTATTTAATTAATTGTTAATTACACACACGCTCATTTATTCATGCATATGTAAGTGTATAGTATAGTAAATAATCGTATAACATGTTTATGTTTATATATAACAATTATTATTGAAAACAAAAAGAATATTTTATAAAGTGTGACGGATTGGATACACAAACGCTACATGTTTAAAAAAGTATATATTATTTCATTTTCAGAAATCATATCATAAATAAATGAGCGAAATACCCGTTTCAGAGGTCATCTAAAAGTCCAAAAGTTGAATACCAAATTAATAAAAGATATTGTTTCTTCGTGTGTTTGATACCATGGAGTCCCTCTCATGACTGCAATTTGTGGGGCTCACAGCAATCGTTTAGAATGTTTTATTTTTAATCCAAATTTATTTTCATATTTGTTCTATAAATTTGTAACAGCTAATATGTGGATCCAGTAAGTGATTTTTTTCTAAAAATAGTATAGATCAATAGAAATTTGACATTTGGTTGCTAAGAACATAAAAACAAAAATTTAGTACGAAAAATAAAATCTAGTTGAAAAAAACAAAAAAAATTGTACAAAAAATAAAAAATCCAATATAAGAAAATAAAATCTAGTATAAATAAATAAAAAAATAGAGTACAAAAAAAATACCGTAAGAAAAAATCCTGTTCAAAAAAATACATAACAAAAAAGAATCTAGCACAAAAAACATGATGGTATACCTTAAGTACCCTTAATTCCTTTTTGTAGCATGACGCATGTTAAACTTTTTATTGGTTCTTATTTTATCAGGCAAAATCTCTTTTTATTTGATTTTTCCTCGCTAATACAAATCTTTCCATGTTGTTAGAGGTGACATGTAATATTCACCCAAATCAAAATAAATGGATTGGTTTGGATGAATAATTATTAATTTTGATAATTGGTTGAAATAGATAACAACATAACATGAATTAGTCGAGATAAGTAACTCGTTAACATAATACGGGTCAAGATGGACAACCTGAAAACTATGTGAATGCAATGAATTCAAACTTTTTATAATGATTAATAACAAATTTGATGAGAAATTCACTAAACATTATTTTAAAAACTATTTGTGTAGTTCCAACACATTTTAATTTAAACCAAATTGATGTTTTTTAAAACAATCCATATCGACCCGAACTAATGTTACTAAAAACTCATTCTGACACGCACTTATCCTGACCCAAACTTGTTTAACTATTTACCAACCCGACTCAACCCGTCTATTTTGGCATTCCTACATATCATGTTTCTTCAAAGCTAATTAAAATTTAAATATGTTATTATATATATTGTTTATTTTTTATTTTAAAATTAAATGCAAAGGCTTGGAAAACCCATCAATTGATTACGGAATGATTATTACTTTACCAAAAGAAAAAGTGCAAAGTATATATTCATCAAATAGCTTTTGTTCAATTGGGAATCTTTTTTTGTACTTATTTATTTCCCCTTTACTATTCTCTCATATATCACATGGGTTATCGTGAAACACATAACTTCAGGGTTTTGTTAACGTAATACTCTTGTATGTTCATGTATAGCCAGTACAACATACCTATTACGGGTTGTATAAGTATGTACGGGTAAACAAGTGAGGATCAAACATGAGAGAATCTTATGAGTTCAGTAGGGGTGTACAGGTCTGTACAGATTACACAACATGCCTTATACGATTTGTAAAAATCTATATGACTCGTATAGCTAGGTAGAAATATGAGAATAAAATGGTCGTAAATTTAATGTGTTAATGAAAGATCATAGAAAAAATGGGGATTAGAACTGGTTAAATCGCATCAAAACTTGTAGTTCATGATTGAGTAACATACTAAGAAATGAAAACCTTATCGACCCTTAAATCTTTCATGCTTTGGATGGGTTCCGGTGACAAATATAAACATTTGTTATTCAAAAAAAGATCTTAATACGACCCTGCTTTCTTTCTAATTTTTAATTTATACTTCAAAATTAAATCATGCCATATACTTTAAGCAGATTGAAAACACATTATTTATTAAATAAATTATTTAATTACTTTAAGATAAGATTAAATAAAACAAGATTCTTTTTATAAAAAAAAATGTAGGAAGAAATATAGGTATGATACATTGATACATAACATCCTAAAAAAATAGACATGCAAAAACTATTTTGTTCATTTCAAAGTATTTTTTTCTTTTCACAAGCATCCATATTTTCCTTCTAAATACAAAAAAAAAAACAAAAAAACAAAAAAAAAGACACAAAAAGTAACAATTCAGTATAAAATAAAACACTTCATAGAAAATACAAAACAACAATTCAGAATAGAAAATATAACACAATACTTCCACACAAAACTACATCATTGTAAATACTTCCCTTTTAAAAACAATACAAAACTACAACAAAATCATACTATCTTAAAATATAGCACAACAATTCTACACATAAAAAAATCACATTTTTGTAACTACAACACAATAATTCGGCATAGAAAATATCACAAAAATTTTGCATAAAAATTCACCATAACAAGACACTACAAATTTAATACTGTATTGAATAGGTTCTACATTCTTCCAATTTTATTGTTGATAATTTAATAGCAAATAATTAATATTTTTTTCTTCAAAATATCTATAGAACATTACATTTTCTCATAATGAGCGGTTGGCAGATTGTGAGAATTTATGAGCATGTTTAGCATATATTGAGATTTTTTGGGATTTAGATGAGAATAAGTAGCTTTAATTAAAAAATAGAAGATATTTCAAACAAAAAACTGGTGGTTTTGATAAAATCAGGTGCTAACTGCTAACTTACCCTTTGATACGCGGGGTAACTCTGTGTAATAGTTAAACCATCGTCTCTAATCGAAATTAAAATCCGGGTAAAATTTGAGCACAACACTTCACCTGATGTCCCATTAAAAAAAATAAAAAAAATTAAATATCCCAACCGGGCTCAAACCTGCGTCAATTGTCACAAGCAACGTGCCTACTGCTTAGGCAAATTATGCAAATACCATTTACTCGATCGTATTCTATTATGTGGTTTTATTTTTTTGTCGTTTAATTATCTCATAATATACAATGCGTTCGTTACAACTACTAGTTTGACAATACTATGCATTTTTTTCAGGGTAAATTTCATTAAAATTCATCAATTGGATTAACAATAAGGTTTGGTTGTTTGATAGATTAGGAATTTAAACATGATAAATAAACTCATAGATTCAAATCCCTCAAACTTTTATTCCTAAAATCATCCAATAAACCAAACATTAACATTAATTAAAAATAATTCTAAACCCATTCCCATTCCCATTCCCATTCCCATTCCATTTTATATTTATTAAAGCAACTTTAAAAAAGAAAAACCAACCACATGTCACCTCAAAGGTTAGACAACAGAATTCCAATGGATTTGGAAGGTAGCAACTAGCAAGCAACTAAATCCACAATTCCAATCAAACCCACATAAAAATATAAAATTGATATCACCTAATCCTCACAATAATTCAAACCAACATGCTCTTATGCATTGACAACTAATATATTAAGTTATTTAGTCAACCTTTTGATAAAGTGATCAAAAGTATGTAGAGGTGTAAACAAACCGAACGTTCATCGAACAGTTCGTGAATTGTTCGGGGGGAAGTTCGTTTATGTTCGTTCATTTGATAAATGAACGAACACGAACAAGAAATTCCGTTCGTTTAGTTAAAGGAACGAACATAACAGAGTTCGTGTTCGTTCATTTGTGTTCGTGAACGTTCGGTAACATGTTCGTTTACCTTCGTTTATGTTCGGTTAAGTTCATTTATAATATTTATTCATTAGATGTGTTGTATATTTTTAATTTTTAATTTTAATTTAATAACATAACATTTAAGTTATTTTTAGTTTAATATTATAATATTTTAATTTATATATTTATAAATGATTATCAACACTGCTTGAGATTAATAATATTGAATTTTTTGTTTAAATAATATGTGTTCATTAACGTTCGTGAACCGTTCGTGAACAAGCTAAATTCCTTAATGAACGAACACGAATAAGAATTTTCGTTTGGTTAGTGTTCGTGAACACGTTAAAAGTTAAATGAATGAACACGAACAAGGGCCCGTTCGTGTTCGTTCGGTTCGTTTACAGCCCTAAAAGTATGTTAGTCTTTATTATTTTAATTTGTTTTTTGACAACACTAGTCGATTGAGCTCAAAGAAAAACTTTTACATAAGCTAAATCGTCAAAATTTTCACCAATTTAAGAGTAAACATGATGTCACTCTGGTAAAACTTCACATATTCAAAATTAGATCATGAGATCTCAATAGATCTTAAGTTATACCCCTCATTTTTCATTACATTAAACTATAAGATCATTGGCATGTTAGTCTATTTAGATAAAGTTTTGATTTTGTTAAGAATAAACGATAAATATGGAAATGTAACTCTCACGAGTATTTAAATCATAAGATCATCCTATATACGAGATTATAAAATATATTTGGTAAAAAAAATTTGTACCAAATAAGAGACCATTAAAGGGTTGTTCGGTTTATTTAATGTTAATTAGTAAAAATCTGAATCATTCAGACTCTGTTTTAAACTTAATCGTTAAAAGGTTGATAAATTGATTCAGATGTGTTTTTTTAGTGAAGCAAATAGTTTTCAACTTTTGACAAATTCAGAGGTAACCTTTTAATAAAATCATTAAGAAACTATCAAATAACTCTAAGTCAAATGCTAACACAATTATTTAAGAGAAAATCAAGTTACTATTTTTTCAAGTTTTATACATCTCTATATTCATGCTAAAATAACTTTACGTGTTTAACAACGTGACACTTGAACTTATTGTCAATTTTCCAATTTCACTTGCTTATTAAGCTTTAGTCTCATAATACATGTTTATGTGTTCCTGCATGCCATTCAAACGTGCTAATATG
Organism: Mikania micrantha; assembly: GCA_009363875.1. Lineage (NCBI taxonomy): Eukaryota > Viridiplantae > Streptophyta > Magnoliopsida > Asterales > Asteraceae > Mikania > Mikania micrantha. The sequence goes on along the minus strand of CM018689.1, from coordinate 46,123,792 downwards.
CAGTGGCGGATTCAGAAAAATTTTTCACGGGGGGCAAAAAGTGAGTGGGTAAAAATGGGTTTGGATATAAAGTGGGTTGTCGGGTTAGTTGAAACTTGAAAGCACAAAACAAACCTATCGGTCCGAGTAAAAAGTTGGTCTGGTTAGTTAAAAGCACAAAACAAACCTATCGGTCCGGGTAAAAAGTTTATATTTCGTATAAAATCTATGAAAAGAAAGCATTTTTCATTATTCACTTTCAATTATGACATTTTGTAATCAAGTTTGTGACACTTATAATCATATTTATGTCCCTTGTAATCAGATTTGTGCCCCCTTTTGATAAGATTTGTGCTCCTTGTAATAACATTTGTGCCCCTTTTTGTTTCAAAATTAAGCAAAATTATTTAAAAACAATACGTTTTAACATACGATCGCGAGGTCCTACGGGGGGCCTATCCCCCCCCTCCCATAGCCTTGAATCCGCTACTGCTAATATGCATCTATTGTTCATATTTGTTAGAATTTGATGTGTTTTCCCCCCTTTTTATGCCAATATAAGGTTTTTTATGCTTCTTGTCAAGTTTTGTTATAAAATGCATTGGTTGGACTACAAAATTTTAAGATATATTTAAAAAATTACAACCATTTGAAGTGTTCTAAAATCTGCTCAAATGACGCATGTATTTTAAAGCGGTTCACATTTACATTTATTTGCTATTTATTTTTCTGGTCAATGTTATTTGAGGTGATTGTATTGTGTTTTGTAGAGGTTTTTAAAGCGTTTTTTTTTTTTTAAAAAAAAAGATTGATTTTTATGATCCTTGTTTTATTGTTTCAGAAGCGGGTATAAACCATTTCTAAAAAAAGTAAAAATCTAATTCACCGCTTTTAAAAATATATATATTTCACCAATTTCTTAAAAGTTTTCATCATTCAATGCCTAAACTAGATCGAACTACTCGAACTACTGCAGCTGCTACATTACCTATACTAATAAAAACCAACGTCGGTGGTTCAAGACGCTTCAAAAAATACTCTGAGGAAATTGACCGCTGTAAAAGGTTCTCAAACATGACCGATGTAAAGGGTTCTCAAACATGTGTTAGACGACTTGAATTAATTCAAAACTTACGTTTTGAACCCTGAACTTTGAACTCTTATTTTTAAGTCCTCCTCCTATTTTACTCACATATTTTTAATATTCACATGCTTTTAACATGTTCTTACATTATCATATATTAATAATAATTATATAGATTTGATCGCAATTACGTCAAGAACATTTATATAAATTTCGACCTCAAACGGGTGCATAAATTTTGTGCGTTATTCACTGGCTTATAACGTGCCCGTACATTATAAATTTCGAACTCAAACGGGCTCATAAAATTTGTGCGTTATTCGCAGGCTTATAACGTGCCCGTACATTATCGAGAATTTTTTTATATCATTTTAATCGTAATCACCTCACAAACTGTTTAGATTTAATAATAGTATTTATCGAATAATAATATTCAACTAATACTAATAGTTATATAATAATCATAATTTTTTTATGGTTTGGTTTTATGAATTAATTTGTGCTTTGAGTTCGTATTATTTAAGAGTATGTTATCAAAATTGAATACTCATTCATCCAATCAGACACATTTATAACAACTACCTTTTCGACATAAATATCAGTCAAAAACGATTCCGTCTATGTTTACGATCGGGTTATATACGATATATTTTTACCTTTTTTTATCCTTTTACCCTTTTGTCCTTTTTTTTCTCTTAAAATATAATATTTTGGTACATTTTAGGTTAGTATTGTAATGATTTTTCATGATTACTTTTCAATATAAATATTATTCAAAATCGAGTATGTTTATGTTTTCGGTTGTGTCAACTTTGATATATTTTTACTTTTATATATTTCGTCATAAATATTAGTCAAAATCGATTCCGTTTATGTTTATGGTCGAGTTACATAGGATATATTTTTACTTTTTTAAATACATTTTCGGATTTCGTAATTCAAATTATTACAACAACATGATATTTTAGCTACATTGTGATAGTTTTCACCTTTTAATAACATTTTTTTTAAAATGACTTAACTCATTCATAATTTTAAAATTCGAATTATTGAACGTTTCGACGCCGCCGCAACACGCGGCGGGTAAGTTACTAGTTATCATCAAGCTCAAATAATACAAAAATGTTTCACATACAATTAAATTAAGCCAACAAGACACAAAGATAAACTACGGCGCAACATTGGACATGACTCAGGAGTCGTGGTCAATTCCTAATAAGCAACATCATGATAAGCGAGACAAGATAGAATACGTAGAAAACGGACTTGAATTTTACACATGATAAATTGAAAGTTGTAGATCATATTTTCAGATCAAACTATTTACGGTTTACTAAAATATTTGATCTTATAAAATCCAATTCTAATTGAAGAACATATATGAAATTCGTAGTGTTTTTTCGAATAAACCAATATTTGATCGATCAATCATATTTTGGATATACGTAGGTTGAATAAAACTGCCATTAAACTAATAAAACGAATTTTATGTCAAAATTCGTAAAATCATTTTTTCTATTTATTTTTCAATATAGCAGCTTAGGTTAGAAATTTTTTTTCCAAGCTGACTAGGCAGCTCGATCCCACCAGGGACTCTGCCTCTTGGACCCCGCCAGAGGCTGCCGCTCCTATTGAATTATAAAACCTTAAACAAGCGTGCACCCCACACACAACTTATTTAATGAATTTCATGATTCACATTGATAAATAAAAGTAATCTAGAAGTCTTGAAAGATGACTTCGTGACATCTGCTACCATAAACTAATGTTCCTGTTACGAAACAACCATCAAATCAACCTTTATACTTTGCTACTTGATCGTTATACAAGCCACGAATCCACTAGGAACAACGAAATGATCACCAATTGAATCATCAATTACACTAAAATATGAAATACAATTTATTAAAAATAACCAATAATGTATAGCAATTTCAAACCACATCTATAAGAAATACATTTTAAGGTCCATGTGTCCAAACATTGATGACATATATAATATAAACCATAAAGATTCAATTGGTTAGCGCCAAATCTTTAATAATATTTTAAAGAAATAAATTAATTTTATTTAAGAAAAAAAAGTATCCTATGATATTTAAACATAAAGTTTCATTTTTGTTATCATTGTGGTCACGCATACGGTTTGTTGGATGTAATTTGAGTTTAAATAGTGTTGTTATGATTTTTTCATATGTGTTTATAATCGGTTTATGTTTTTGGGTATTATGATGAGTTGGGTATTATGACGAGTTGACAATCACTTTTACTAGTGAGTATGTTTTAGGCTATTAGAGCATCACCAATAATAAACATCAAAAACATCTAAAAACATGCATTGTCAGCTGTCACGTCACAAAAACACTCATTCTTTAAATTCTTCAAAAACTTTCCAATAAGAAAACCCAAAAACACCTAAAAACATTGCCCACTTGCACACTTAGATGACCCACATTTAATTGCTTTTATCAGCCAAGAACGCATTCTTGGTTATGAATGCATATTTTATAAATAGCGCTCTCCAATAATGTTTGGTCTCATAAACTGCCATGTAAGATTCAAAAATCTCCAAGAATTTGTTATTGAAGATGCTCTTATGTTAGAGTGATGTATTTGTATATTTCTTTTTGTGTTTTTGTCATTTTACAATGACACATTTATAACTAAAATTTTTGGAATGAGTTTTTGCTTTACAAACATTTTACATAACTGGTTAAATTTGAAATAAACATAAACGAAAGGATAAAGAACAAAGAAAAAAAAGAGCGGTTGGGGATTCACGATCAACACTAGAGCATTAGAGGTGTAAACGAACCGAGCTGACCCCGAGCTTGTCAAGACTTGAGTTAGGCCTGTTTTGACTTAAGAGAGCTTAAGCACGAGCTCGAGATTGACTCGTCTAAAACTTTATGTTACGGTCTAGCTCAGCTCATAAGAAAACTTTAAGGCTTGAGCTCGGTTTCACTCGGCTCGTTTATTATTAATTAGTTTATTTATATATTTTTGTTATAAGAGAGATGTTTGCATGTAGTGTCCAAGATGATTCAAGCACCTGAAATCACCTGAGTTAATTGCCGAAAAATTTTCTGTGTTTTTTCAGTATTTCAGAACCGATGTTGAAACTTCAGTTTATAAAGTCAAAAAGAAAAATTGCTCCATCAGTATTAAACATAAGAGTTAATTTTATTAATCATGCAACTTGATGATCAGTTAATAACCGATTAAAATGGGTTCTCCTTTATGATAAACCTTGCACTTTTTACCAATGTTTCTCAGAACCAGACATAACGTTGAACCGGGCGTCTTACTGGTTACCGGTCGTACCGGATTTAAGAACCGGATAAAACAATAAATATATAAAATATTCCAAAAAAAAATATAACTATACACATATTTAAACAAACATAATCATGTTAAAAAATAAATGATTTGGTTTTAATGTTTCATTCTTTGGACTTTAGTTTAAAAAAAACCGAAATCCGGTCTGGCTAGTGAATCAGTTCCCGGTCCGACCGGTGAACCGGCTCAACCGTCCGGTTTATTTGAAGCTGGTTCACATGCTAATTTTGGGCCGGCCGATCCTCCGGTCCCTGGTCCAACCGGTCCAGCAAGCTGGTCTGGTCCGGTTCTGAAAACAATGTTTTTTTACATCTTATCATTGTTTGCACCGAATTTTGCGTATATGGGTTGTAAAAGAACCGAATATTTAGCAAACAACTTGTAAGCTGTTTGACAAAAAGTTCGATTATGTACGTTCGCTTAAAAAATGAACGAGCATATAAACAAAAGATTTCGTTTGTTTGGTTAAATGAATGAACTTAACACACAAGTCGTGTTTGTTTATTTATGTTAGTGAATATTCGGCAATATGTGTCATTTATGTTCAATTATTATGTTTATTTTTTAAATGTATTTTATATTCAAAAATATTTAATTAAGAGTTTATTACTGTTATATTTAAACTATAAATATAGTTATTTGAAATTTGTATCTTATATTAAATTTTTGATTTATTTAAGATATATTTATATTTTTTTATCTTTACATCAAGTTTTAACTTTATAATTATATAAGATGATTATGTCTATTTATCTTTACATCAAGTTTTAACTTTATAATTATACAAGATGATTATGTCTAATGTTTGAGATTGAGAACTTCTGATTTTTTTAATAACATATGTTCGTTTGTATTAATAAAATGTTCATGAATAAGTTCAATTTCTTTAGAAAAAAACACGAACAAGAATTTCGTTTGATTAATGTTCGTAAATCCTTCATTAACACGTTAAATATTAAACGGATGAGCATGAATAAGGATTCATTCGTATTTGTTTCATTCATTTATAACCCTACTTGCACCACTTCATGTGGCTTGCATAATGTAAAAAAACACAACTAAAAGGCATACGTAATGTTTTACTTAGCTCTTGCTTTGTTTTGTGTAGGCACCGGTGAGATACCAGATCATCTCATGATTTGATATACACAGTCTTACTCTACACATTGGTGTAAGATGTTGTTTCTTATAACTTAAACCCATAAACTCAAGGTTACAAAGGACCAAATGTTACCTATTGCTCAAAGGTTACATGTTATAATAGAGCACCTTTTGGTTTCTAACTAACAAACCACTTCAATGTTTATACATTTTCCAAAATCTCATCAAATTTATAAAAACACTTTTTATTTCAAACCCTTTTTAAGAATTATATTAAAATACATGTAAACATATAAATTTTATTTTTTTATTTAAACATGTAGATTGTTTATTTTGGCTTTGTAATTTTAATTTGGGTTTTAGAAGACTAAGTAGTAGTACATGTAGATTGAAGATTTGAAACTATAATGAAGGTGATGAACTTGAATACTCATTGTTTCATAACTCCGTCACTATCTGTACGTTGTTTTTACTTTTATTCAATTGTGCCGACTGCCGACTGCCACAGGCCCACAGTTGCGTTAGATTTCTATGGACATAGGCCATAATGTCCATTCCAATTCCACGCCTAGTAGCCTTGAGCCCACGTCACTCGGTGGCCCAAATTCGGCCCAACAGTTTATGAAGCCTGATAGATGATCAATCATCAATTTAGTGACTCAATTATACTCTTTTGTAAGTGCACTCTAGAGTTGTAATTATGTTTGAACAACGATCTATTATGAGTGCTCAAAAATTCTGAGTTTTGAAAAAAACCGAACCCCGAGTTGTATCCGAAACCGAAAAAATTGATTCAAATATTGTTTCGGGTTGTTCGAGTCGGATAAGTCTGAATTTGAAATAATTATTCAGATATTCAGGCCAGATTTGGATATCAGGTTTCAAATAATATGGATTGTACGGGTTATTTGAATATTAGAGTAATCCGATTACGAGCCAATTGACCATTATTAATTTTGAGTTATTCGAGTTGTTCAGGTGTTTTTTGTTAATAATTTAATTTGTTTAAATTGTTATATTATAAATTTGTTATCTTTTTTAAATTTTAAACTTTGAAATGTTGTATTGTTAATTAAAAATAGCAAAATGTTAAATTTAGGAACTAAAATGCAGGGAAAAATAAATAGCCAAAACAAAATCAAAAAATAAGAAATTCTTATTCAACTTTATTTGGGCGGCTATCAAATTTTTCTAAATCTGAACCAAATTCTAATTTGGATATATTTGGGTCGGATGAGTTTTGAACCAATTAAAATCTTTATAAATGATTCAAATAAACCGAACAACTCGTAATTTGACCTGATGAACACCCTTAAGATCTATACCATGCATTGAAACCTTATGTTTTAGGAATATGTGTTATTTTAAAACTTTAAAAAGATATATACAAATCCTTCAAAAGAAAAAGAAGATAAAGAAAGATTGTATGATTGCATTAACTCATCATCTAAACGAATGACATCCCATGGATTTACATCATATTGAAACTTTTTCAACAAGAATTCAACATTTGCATAAACATAAAACCTCATGCAGATGCGGTTTTTGTGTGAAAGTTCAAACACAACACAACTAATGTTCATCATGGATGATGTGTGCTACTTGTTTCTGCAGTTGTTTGCTGATCACCATGCCATGTCCAAACTATATCTTTCAAAGAAGGTTTCAGTTCTTGATCACAAAAGGTTTCATATTCAATGGTGTCACCAGCTAACTTCTTCATCTCCACCATGTGGAAAGATGGAGTTACCTCAAATATCTCTGCATCTATGGCTAACTGCCCTTTTCTCCCCTCTTTTTGCCCTTTCATTCTTACTGTTCCGTCCGGCGTTTGCATGATCTGAAAGTGCTCAGTTGAAGCAACTTGTTCAAGTTTTGATACAATTTCAGATGCTGTTTGTTTGGTTGTGAAACGGGCCTCGGATTTCTTACTTTGAGCCTTGTCCTCGAACAAACCGGATAGATTAAACCCTCTAGAAAGCGATATGATATCGAACGCGTTCATGCTAGTAGGCTTCAAAGTACTCATTGATGAGCTTTTTCTTAATGCTCCCTCTTCAAGTCCTTTGAGATCAGCACTACTAGATTTGGGACTTTCTGTGAACTTGATCACATGTTCATGATCAAGAACACTTTGAGGCAAATAGTGAGTCTCAATCTTCTTGAATCCCTTTTGAAACCAAGGGTTTTCCATGAGTTTAGCTACTGTAATTCTTGTCATTGGATTGGGATCAAGAATTCTTGAAAGCAATTTCTTGACTTCAGGAGGAAACCAATGTGGGCATTTGAATTCACCTTTACTAATCTTCCTGTACATTCCCATCAAATTGGAATCACTAAATGGAAGATAACCTGCAAGCAAAACAAACAAGATCACCCCACATGACCAAATATCCGCCTTTTCGCCATCATAACCTTTCTTGTGAATAACCTCAGGTGCAACATAAGCTGGTGTTCCACATGTTGTGTGCAAAAGACCATCAAGCCTTTTAGAATCAACCAAAGCACTCAATCCAAAATCTGAAATCTTAAGGTTTCCAAATTCATCAAGAAGAAGGTTTTCAGGCTTTAGATCGCGGTGATAAACACCGCGACTATGACAGAAATCAACTGCTGCAACTAACTGTTGGAAATATTTTCTTGCTGCATCCTCTTTTAACCTCCCTTTTGCAATCTTGTTAAAAAGCTCACCACCTTTAACATATTCAATGGCAAAATAAATCTTGGTTTTGCTAGCCATAACCTCATAAAGTTGAACAACATTCGGATGTCTAACGAGCTTCATAACCGATATTTCTCTTTTGATCTGATCAATCAAACCATTCTGCATCACCTTCTCTTTGTCAATCATCTTAACCGCAACGCTTTTACCAGTTTTAATGTTTCGGGCATGGTAAACCTTCGCAAATGTGCCTTGACCAAGCAATTTTCCGAGCTCGTATCGTTGCATCAATATGTTCCCCTTCTTGTATTCCATATCAAAAGATTAGAAACAACAAAGATATATCAAGATTCACAAGAACTCAACCATGAAATAAATGGGATCAAGGGGCTACATGAAATTAGGGTATTGCCTCTAATTGAAGAGGTGGTATATATAATGTTTCCCCTTGAGATCTAGGATCAAGCACTAGGAAAGAAGAAGAATTAATGCAGTTGAAAAAATAGAACACAAAGAATCATCATCTCATCATTCAAAATGAAATTTGTGCAAAAGTAGAATGATTGGTTGAGATTGTGGCAAATAAAAGTGAGTATGGAATTTGGGTCGTTAATTATATATAGTAAGATCCAAGATTTATTTCATTGTTGAAGAAACAAACAATTCTTAGTTTTGAGTGAGAAGAAAATGAGGAGGATAATATGTGGTTGTGAAAGCAAGGATTTCCTATCAATATTGATGTAAATGTTTTATAAAAACTAAGAATAAGTCTTCTTTTTTAAGTGAATTTGATAAAAGAATATACAATGATAAAGGAAAATTCATGTAACATCCTATTTCAAAAGAGATGATACAATATCACATTTTCAATTAATTCTAACAAATTAGGGTATTTGTTTACTAATAGATTGTGCAACCTCGCGTTTCTATAGGTGTATAATCGTTTAACACTGATTAGAGTTTTAAATGACACAACATTTAATAAACTTAAATGGAAACGTATACAGAGGGAAGGTTCATGAAAAAAATCCTAAAAAAAAAACTCAACTTTTTTGATAAATATAAAAAGAATTAGGAAAGCTAAAAATGGTTCCTAACCAAATTTGAACCCAGGTAATTAACTACTAGATATTTTGTTTTATTATTTCCTACATAAACGTTATATATACACACAAACAAAACTTTTGCAGAAAAACTGACCAAAATTCTTGTGTGGTTTCCTTTAAAGAAATATAAATATAATAGTTTAATATTCGAAAACAAAAACAAAATATGCTTTTGAGTGCTTGTATTAGACTTTAGAGAATTGTATAGATAGCCTGATAGGTAATGTGTTATACATAGAAGTGTTATTTGTTTAAATAATACCATTTTATTAAATCGAAACTTGAAATTTGATAATTTTATATTTCAACTAATTCACACCAATCATATTTCTAAAGTTTGTGGCGAAAAATACTGCCCATGTAGTGTTCTTGTTAACCACTCGTTTGAGAACTGGTTGAGGTCACGCTATTGTGACACATCAACCCGGTGTCCGGACCATAATGAATAGTGTGGTTGTATATTAGGCCATGTGTAACTATCATCTTTTTTTCACTCTACGTAGGCGTCATGTAAACAATTATTTTCTTCACCCTCTCTTCACATATACATGTGTAACCATAACACTTTCCTCACTCAATCACCCCTCCTCATTTTCCCTCTTTCTTCTCCTCACGCCGTGATCCGGCTCATGCTGGCCTCGTCCCACCATCTTCACGCCAGAGCTGTACGTAGTGGTGGGAAAGGCGTGAACGGGCTTGAGGGTTGTCACTTGGTGAAGGTCATTCCCCACTACAGATACCCTAGTAGTTATCAAATGTTGTTTGAAGATATCCCATGTGTAGATGGATCCAAATCTGACCCTTTTGGGTGCGCACAAGGCGCGATTACACGTGATCCTATTTTTTAGGAGCCCAAAATTTTGATTTTTTTAATATATTTTTTATATATAATTATTTTTAAATATAACACTACCTGGCGCTTCATGGGACGGACGTTTGGAGCTCCCTCCCTCTAATCTCATTTTGTATACAAAAATACATTGCTTTGTTATATGTATTTTATCTATAAAATTAATTCAAAAAAGAACATTTTTTATGTTGAAAACGTCATTTTGTTGTAATAATTTTCTCTTATTCTATTTATCAACTTATTTTTATCACAAATACTATTGATTTATGAAATTTTTATATGTATTGTGACCATTTTAAGAGTCCATTGTACTAATCACACATGGCTCTTTATATCTCGCAGATGGCCTGGATGGATCAGAATCCATTAATAGATTTATGATTTGGACCACATAAGTGATAATTCTGACTGGCTTGGAAGCAGTTCTGGTGCAAGATAGATGTCGAGGTTTTTTTGTTTGTCTTTCTTTTAATGTGAACCAAAAATAAATAAATAAATAGATAAATAAATAAATAAATAAATAAATAAATAAATAAATAAATAAATAAATAAATTATAAGTAACAAGTAAATAAAATAGGGATGGCATATTGCAGTTGCTATCTATTATTTGTACGTTTAATGTGTGTCCACAAGTGGCTTCTTCTGGCAATCCCCATCATAATTTGCTGTTTGTCATGTTTGGAGTAAATAAACCCTTAGATGAATCACTATTGGTTTAATTAAGGGCAATTCAAATGAAGCTAAACCTTATGTGTGTGTAGCTAAAGTTTAAAACACAAAATCGTTTTTACGGTGAAATGTACGAAATCTACGTAAAATTATCACTTGATTAAGATTAACACTTGCGTTATGATTCACGTATAGATGAAAGTATCACACATTGGTAGTATTACCACACAAACGGATAATGTTTGGTAATACCATCTTTGCGTGAAATTATTATTCAAGTGTTAATTGTTATTTTGTGATAATTTCAGATATCCTTAGCATCTAAATATATGTATATGTTTTATTTGGTTTGAGCTTATATAATCTAGCGTTTCGTTGGTAATGCTGGCAAAATGGGTTTTAACGGGTTTTAACATGTTTCAGACGACGCGATTAATGCGAATATAAATATGAAAACGACTTGTTTAACAGTGATTTAAACATGACAGTTCTTATGTAACATAAAAGAAAAATGATGAAGTCTAGCTTCTAAATTTTTATTATTTTTAAAAAAGTATAAAATCAAATAGTAATTTTTTTGCTAAACAGGTCTAATCGTGTCTTAACAGATACTTTTTTGCCAGCTCAATCCATTGGTGCCGAGTCCTCGTTTATTGCGAACACATACAAATGGATGTTGCTGAATGCTTCGTGCTTATGCTAAGAGTATGAAGTTTGAAAAGAATCTAACACAAGTTGATTCATTAAATAATTAGATTTGTTGATTGATATTTGCTTTACGAGAGGCGCAATCAGTTTAATCAAGGGCTACAATTGAGCCAAGCCGAGCCGAGCCGAGGTCGTGAATTTCCAAAGGTTATTTGTTCTTTTTCTAATTAAAAAATGTGTGACGTCTACTCTCTAGTGCAAAACCTTTTCAAATTTTAAAAACGTCACAAAAAACCGGTTTTTTGGAGCTCCTAATATGTTTCATTCAGAAGCGAGCGGTTTTGATTTTTAACCGTAGTTTTTTTAATCCATAATCTTTCCAATAGCTCCTAATTATAAATCAAAACATCTGCAAAAGTTTTGACGAATAACGAAAGCGGCGAAACATCACGGACATAGATAAATATAACAAAAAACTGACCGCAATAACTATCAATTTGTTCGTCGGATTTTTTATTAATATTAGTATTATATAATTATTTTCATTATTTAATTATTATTATTAAAATTTATGTATCGTCTGCCACATTTTCTGACTAAAAATTAAATGTTGAGTCATACCTTCCTGTCGTGATGACAACATATGTTTGGTAAATAGAATAATCTTCTCCTTTGAGAATAATAAAAAAGGGATGAATATAAAAGCGTAAACCAAAACCGATCTCAACAATTACAATAAATTGTACTGTGTGAATAAGTTTTAACTATTATTTAATTATTTATTATTAATTAATTAATATTATTATATAATAATAATTTATTATTTAACTGTAAGATAATATTTAGTATTAATATTATATAGTAAATATTAATAATAATGATAATAATTATTACTTAATTGGTGTGTGTGTGTATATATATATATATTATAATAATTATTAAAATATTTCTGCTGAATATATCTCTTTACTTGTATGACTTAGATGTATCGTATTTCTCGAAAAAGTGATTCGATTGATGGGATTTGGTATGATACTTATGAGATCGATGAGATTGATATTCAAATATTTCTTCTTAGAGCTATTGATTTGACCCCATAAGCGGGACCACCACCCAATTGCATGTTGCCATCTAGAGAATCTTCTAATTGTTTCAGATCAACTAGAAAGAGATTCTTTAACCAGAAAGAATTCCATCATTGAGTTTGGAACCCTGAACAGACTGCCGATGATAAGCCGGAGGAAGGTGAGGATGACGTCTTCCCCCTCCTTTGGTCAAGGCTGGCGGAATAACTGACGATTGAAAGGTCTATTTTTGACCCATAATCGTATATTTAATTACAGTTAATAATATATAACAATCGTTATCTAATTTTAGTATTAATATTATATAGTAAATATTAATAATAATGATAATAATTATTATTTAATTGGTATTTATATTATATTATAATGATAATTATAATTATTTCCGCCCTATTTTTAACCCATAATCGTATATTTAATCAATTATTAATATTTAATTACTATTAATAATATATAATAATTGTTATTTAATTATTATTACTATTTACTCGCAAAAATGTCGTTTCCTAAATATATATATAGTAATAATTTGGGATATGTGACACGTTTTTGATAAAAATGCGTGTAGCAAAATTTTTCCCAAGAATGATAGAGTTACAACTAAGCCTGGCAAAATAGACATGTTGGTTCGGGTCGGGAAACGGGTCAGAACATGTTCGAGTCAGGATAAGTTTTAAACAAAATCAGTATTGATATAGATAAGTCGTTCTTTAAAAAAAATCAATTTAGTTTAAATTAAAAGATGTTGTAATTAAACAATAGTTTAGTTACATAATCTTTATTGATTTTATTATCAAATATATTATTAATATTTTTTATTCATTTGACTCTATTTTATTTACATAGTTTAAAGGCTACACATCTTGACACGAACTGTCTTAAGATGTTAGTAATCTTAACCACCCAAAATTAGAGTTGTGCAAATCAGGTTTTTGTTCCGGTCAACAAAGTTAAGAACTAGTTCTGGTTCCGGGTTTTGACCGGTTCCGACCGGTTTTTTGCTGGTTCCGGTTTTAGCCGGTTCCGGTTCAGTTTTTGGCCGGGTACAGGTGGAACCAGTTCCGGTTTCGGTTCCAGTTCTAATTTGTCTGAAAACCTGACTCGTTTGTACCCACCGGTTCGGGTTGTCAGTTCCGGTTCCGTGTTTTTGTCCACATCTACCCAAAATACAATAGTTACTCACAAAAACCAACCCGTTTATCTTGCTTTGGAACCAAGTTTATTAGAACCGAATACCCTTTATTACAATGGTTCCCAAAACCCCCGTCAAAAGTCTTTTAAGAAATTCTCTTCTTTCTATCTTTTGAAACTTTCTTTTTTATATTATTGGACCCAATTATTGGCATTAGCATCACAAAACCGATTTGAGGAAAAAAGTGATCGAAAAAGGATAGATTTGGAAGGAAAAAAAATAATTTATATTTTGTGGTAGCGAATTAGGTTGCTTCGAACAAACAGATGGAGAAATGTCAAAAAAAAAAATAATAATACTAATAAAGTTTCCAGAAATTATACTAAGAAGAAAAGTTCAAAATATTTTTTTACTGACACTTAATATGCTCTAAAATCTATCTAAGGTGCAATCTGTAGCTCTAATGGCCCTTTAAGGCCCTTTTAACTCTAATGGCCCATTTGGACATTTGGGCAATGGGCTAATCAATGAATTTGTTTAATGAAGACGGATGGCCATCGTATTCAATCTCTTTAAGTCAGCTGTCAGCCTGTCAGTCAAGTAGACGTGGGCAAAAAAGGGACCCGGAACTGACAACCGGAACCGATGGGTACAAACGGGTCCGGTTTTTCAGACAAATTAGAACCAGAACTAGTTCCACCTATACCCAGCCAAAACCAGAACCAAAACCGGTCAATAACCGGTCGAAACCCGGAACCGGGTTTTGACTTTGTTGGCCGGAACTAGAACCAGTTGAAACCGGAACCCGATTTGCACACCTCTACAGTCTAAGTTTTTGGATTAATATTTAAACCTTCATTGGTAAGTCGGTTGACATTATTGGAATTTGAGATAAAGCTATGGCCTTTCATTCAATTTACTACACCATATGTACTAACTTTGGTTTGAACAAATAGTGGGAGAATTTACTTATTCCACGGGTTCCCTCGCATTACCTTTTTCATTCGTAATTACCTCTTTTTTTTACCACTTAAAGTTAACTAGGGGATTCTCCGAGTGTTACCATCATGATTTCGAATACAAGAATGCGGATATGATCCCGTTTATCAAAATATATATATAAAAACACGTCATAACGGTTGTCACTTTGATGTAAAATCATAAAGTTTATCCGTTGTAAACGTGTCCGTCACACATAGCAAAAAAATGCGACTCTTAATTGTGTGTTCTAGTATTAATAAACACAATCATAAGACTAACAAATAAAGTGAAAAATAATAATTATTATTGTTATTCGAATAATATTACTATTCATACGTGATCATTCAATAATGGTGAAAAAGTAGGAAAAAAACGACCTAAAAATTGCATCATATAAAGCCATCCAATAAAATTTGTGCAAAAAAATTTGAGCCATATCGATCTGCAGATATGCGTATTCGATCAAGACAAAAGTGATAACTTTATAAACATCAAGAACACGTACCAAAAACCAACCGAAACGAATGTCAATTTGTTTGTCGTATTTTATAATTAATATTATCAAAAAAAGTTTAGTCATATCATGCTATCGTGGTGACATAATCACGAATATTAAAACACAGACCAATAAACAGGTCGAAATGTCTGTTAATCTATCTTAAAATAATATATCTAACCATTTGCAAAAGTTTTCCAAAAAAACTATAAAGGATTGACATTACAACTTTAAACCAATGAATTAAACAAAGACATGGGGTTTAAGGTCTAAATTGTCTCTCATGTGGGTTCTTAAACAATATACAAATGTCGTTAGGACAATAAGTTAAACCTTCTACCAAATACAACATAAAGGATTGACATTGTAACTTCAAACGAATAAATTAAAACTGCAATTTTACGAAATCACATGATCAAAATCTAATTAACTAAAAGTTGAAAAGATATAAATATTATCTTTTAGAAAAAAATTTTGTCTTTGCTAGTTAAAAATTAAAAGAACAATTTATATCCATAATTTTAAATGACATAAAAATAATTTTTGTTAACAAATAAAAATTAGGGGTGTTAAAAAAAACCGTATCCGAATCCGGAATATCCGAAAATATGAAAAATCGGATATCCTGAAGTTCGGGTATCCAAAAAGTTCGGATATCTGGAAATTCGGATTCGGATACCTACTTTGAAAATTTTTGAATAGTTCGGATATCTGATATCCGAAATAGTTTATTTTTCAGATAATTGTTCGGATATTTTGGATATTTTTCAAATATACTGATATCTGATATATATTTTTTAAAAATTATAATTTTTTCCTCTTGATTTCGGATATTGAAAATAACGATCTGAAAATGAACACCCATAATAAAAATTATGTCTACATCCGTTAAATCATTCGATTATAAATAATTTTTTTTGATTATATATAACTGATTTGTTTTTGCTAATACAAAAAAAAATTATTTTAGGACAAAAGGGGAAAAAAAGTAGACCCAAATGATCGTATAAACTAAACAAAACAAAACGAGAATATGAAACATTAACGAAAGTTTGTTTGATGTCACGGTTTTGTGGGCAGATCAATCAGAGACAGATTTAAAGAAACAACACATAAGAAGAAGATTCTTTCCCCCTTTTCTCAGATGGTCGGAAAGAGGTTCATCCTCTGAGATCATCTTGAAAAGGGTGGCAAATATTATTCATATTTCTTGATTCTTTTTTTGTTTTCAAGAATTCATTTTTTTGATTTTTGTTACTATTTGCCCATTTGAATGATGTGAACAATCATCATCATCATCATCTTCTTGTTTACATTCTGCCCTAATTTCTGGTAAGTTTACTATTTATTGATTATGCTCTTTCAAAATTCGATCACATTGGCATATATTTGATTGTTTCTTGGTATTTTTTTTGTTAAATTTGTGAAATTTTGTAAAAAAATTTCATTTTTATCCACCAAATTGATATTTTATGGATAATTTTGTCAATCATTCACAGTTTGGTAGATTGATTATTTAGAAGAAAATCTGTCACAAAAGAAAGCTCTGATCAAATTTGGTTTATATTTTATTGTTTCTTGTTATTTTTTTTTTCTAATTTTGCGAAATTTTGGAAAAAAAAATCCATTTTTATCTCCCAAATTTATCTTTCCCAAATAAATCTGGGTCAAAATAAATTAATGGTCATCACTCACAATTTGGTTGATTGATTATTCCAAAAGAAATTTGTTTACAAAAGAAAGCTGTTTATTTATTATGCTCTATCAAAATTCGACCAAATTTGGTTTTATTTTTGATTGTTTCTTGTTATACTTTTGCTAATTTTGCAAAATTTTGAGAAAAAAAATCCATTTTTATCTCCCAAATTTATCTTTCCCAGATAAATTTGGGTTAAAATCAATTATTTAGCCATCCTTCACAGTTTGGTTGATTGATTTTTCAGAAGAAAATTTGTCACAAAAGAAAGCTGGCTCATTTAGACAACAGGGGCGGGGTGTTGGCAGAACAAGCTGCTGCATCCACCGTCACAAGATATAATTACAAGTGCAATGGGGGGTAGATGGAAGACAAATAAAATTAAATATTATTTTTTCTTGATTTTGGTTCATGTTCTAGCTCACAGGTGTTCTTCGCTTAATCTTGATGGTAAGTTTATCTTGATCTTAATTTTGATTTTTTTTTCTTCATGTTTTTGTTTTTGCAGTTGGGATTTATGTGTTTTCATTGCTGGTATAAACTGAAACTGCAGGATTGGCATTATTCGATTTTCAGGCAAGGGTTTCTAATGATCCAAAAGGGGCGTTTACAAGTTGGAATGCCGATGATCATGATCCATGTTCATGGTCTCATGTTTACTGTGTTTTTGGCCATGTTCATGCACTGTAATTCAACCATATATCATCTCTCATTATGCACATTATTATTTAGTTATTATATGTGGATTAAATCTTGAATTATACATGTTTTAATGTACTTGTATCTTTTTCTTGAAGTGATCTCAAAGGATTATCTTTGGAAGGAGTACTTGCACCTGAGTTGGGGAATCTCACTCACTTGAGACGTCTGTAAGTGGCAAGCAAATAATTATATTAGTTACGAGCTTTAAAATATAAAAAAAATCACAGTTAAATAAATTTTCTATGTTTGTATCATTTCAATCATCAGTGTTCTCTCTTACAACCATTTTTCTGGAGTTATTCCTAAAGAGCTTGGTGAACTAAAGATGTTGGAGATGTTGGATTTAAGGAATAATAATCTGAATGGAAATATTCCACCAGAGTTAGGAAAGATGCAATCATTAAATTATCTGTAAGTCGTTTAGTTTTGGTTAATGTTGATCTATATGTTCTTTAGCTTATACGTTTGGCTATTTAGTTCAATCAAATTACATAATTTCGGCACTGTTATTTCATATAATTAAAAATAAACTGAGATAGAAGATGAAATGGTGTTATTAATGTTTGAGATAGTATATATCAACCACAAAGTTTTGTAGATACAACTATGTGATTTGAAGTGAAAAGATTACAGCTGTGTCATCCTTTTATTTTGTTTATAACTAACTTGATTTTTGTTGCATTTCGTTAGATTTTAGTTTGTATGTTAATTACTCGAGTAATCTTTATAATGCTTTATCGAGAATTCAAATTTATACAAACTGGATTATGGGTCTGTTGGATCTTCCAAGAATGCAAATTTCACTTGCCTTCCAAGTGCCAAAAAGAGCAAATTTTAAATTTTGAGGTTAAGGCGTTAAGCTATTGTTTTCAAAACTTAAAATTAACATGGGTTTACAAGAAGTTATCAACAAGATTTTTTTAATCTGCATTTGCAATATTTTTTAATACTGGTTATCAAAATTTTCTTAAAAATATATACATTTCGTTATAAAATTGAAGTTGAGAAATGTGTTCATTTGACTTCATGTCTTTCTGTTCTTCCCAGGCTGCTTTATAACAACAATCTTGAAGGAAACATTCCCCACAAACTTGAGTACCTCAATTTCCTCTACAAGATGCAATTTGTTCAAAACTTTAGATTTAGTGTAAAAAATGCAGTTGGATTTCTAAACAGGAAACTTGGGAGATGGTATGTTCTGATTTTTTTTGCCAACTGCTTTGATTGCCATACGTTTCATCTTGGTTGATATGTTTCTTTTATCAATTTTCTTCTTTTTCTACAATAATTCAGGTTAAGCAAGGGCATTTCATACAATTCCTGTTTCAATGAAGAAATGGTCCAAAATCTACACATTGATAGAAGCATTATAAATCGTAAACTAGTCGATCAGCCTTCAAATCTGGTCTTAAAATCTTTTCCTACCATCATAATGGAAATCAAGAAACTTGATGATGATCAATCTTCATCATCTAATGATACTAATTCATATTCGTATGTTCAAATTCATATTAATCTAGATATGTGGTTAATCATGATTGGAGTGTGTTGTGGAGGTCTTCTTCTATTTACTGCTATAGCTCTATTTTTCATCATTAGAAATTCAGTTGCGAAAACTATGGGTCCTTGGAACTCCAGGCTTAGTAGACAACTGCAGAAAGCATTTGTTACTGGTAATTTTTACCCTCATCTCATAATTTTTTAAAGTTTTAATCTTGATAAAGCTGAACACCTTGTTTATTTTCTTATAAAACTTTAGACAATAAAAAATATGCCAATTGTTATCTTTTCTAGCATGTTTCAGTGTAGTTGATTGTAAACTCTGATTACTCAATGTCACCTAGTCACTTCAAGATCACAATCTTAACGCCGTAAATGAAACAATTGTCATAGGTGTTCAAAAGCTGGACTTGGGAGAGCTAGAAACCGCCTGTGAGGATTTTAGCAATATTATAGATACAATCGAAGGTTGTGTGCTATTTAAAGGCACATTACCAAATGGAGTTGAAATATGTGTTGCTTCAACCACAATTACTACACTCAAAGATTGGTCTAAACATGCAGAAGTCGGGTTCTACAAAAAGGTTTTTTTTTTTTTTTTTTTTTTTTACATTTGTTTTCTTATTTCTCAAAAACTTCTTTATGCAGTGAAAGTGAATAAGCTAACTTTCATCTTTGCTTGTAGATTGAAACATTATCACGCGTGAACCACAAGAATTTTGTCAATCTTGTTGGTTATTGTGAGGAGGATGAACCTTTTGTTAGAATGATGGTGTTTGAGTACGCTCCGGAAGGGACACTCTCGGATCATCTACATGGTAATATTGATATTGCATGTATAGAACAAGGGGATGCATTCATCATTTATGGATGAAAGTGTTAAATCAGGTTAAAAAATCAGTCACACAAACACACGATATTGGATAACTTGTTTGGCCATGATCAGTACTGATGAAGCTGGAAAAAAAACACCACATAAAACTTGCTATTTAATCCTAACCAATGCTAATCCTTTTCTAACTCAAACCAAATAAATAAACTCTACCAATAACCCTCACAAAACACACAAAAATTAACTCATGTATAGAAGTGATTTCTTGCTAAGCTTTCTACTTTCCTTTATTCAAAACATACATTAAATAGGGAAAAACAAAACAAACGTGCAAACCAAATGACCTAAAAAACTCAACTAAATGACCCTTTCAAACTTTATTTTCGGTAGGCTTGTATGACCAACAACCCAAGTTTTACAATTCTACTTTCATGCAACCATGCAACCCGTATTGAATCACTTCAGCACGTACTTGACCCATTCAATCCATTTAAAGTCATCCGGTTTTTGCTCCATGACTCATACCCAATAACCAACTTTGACCCTATCAATATTAATTCTACAAATACTAAATAAATCAACCAAACTTTATCTTTTCTTTTTTGTGATTTATCTCGTTTCACATGTGAACCTGAACTACGTTCAACTACATTAGAAAATTGTTTATTTCCTTTTTCTTTTCGTTATTTACAGTTCAAGGGCTCGAACATCTCGACTGGAGATCAAGGATAAGAATTATCATGGGAGTTGCATATTGTCTCCAGTACATGCATGGATTGAATCCTTCAGTTGTGCACAAGCATCTAGATTCAAACATGATATATCTAACTGATGATTATGCTGCCAAAGTAAGTTGCTAATCAGTTTCTACCTGTAATTCTTTTTCATATTAAACAGAACATATTTTTTGTTCATTCTCTAGTTTTTGCATTAAAATGTCAAAAATGCCCACCTTCTCAGGTCGCCGATTTGAATTTCTGGAAAGAGTTTTACCCGAAAGTGAAGACATCAAGGACAAATGAGTCTTTACATTCACGTTCACATTCACCAAGTCTTGATAAGGAGACGAATATATACAGTTTTGGTGTTTTGTTGCTTGAAATCATATCTGGGAAACATCAAAATTCAGACAAGTTAGAATCTCTTGTAGCTTGGGTAAGTTGATAAAACCATCTTCTTTTCTTTTCTTTTTCTTTTTTTAATTTTTTTAATAATAATAAAATTCTAATCTTTATCATGTTGCTTATTTTTAACAGGCTGAAGAATTTTTAAAGGAGAAAGAAAACATCAGTCATATTGTTGATCCAACTTTAAAGTCTTTCAATCAGAATGAACTTAAAATTGTGTGTGAAGTTATTCAAGAATGTATTAAAAAGGATGGTAGTCAAAGACCAAGTATTAATCAAATTGTTCCAAAGCTTAGGGAAGTGCTCAAGGTTTCACCTGAGCAAGCAACCCCTAGACTGTCTCCCCTATGGTGGGCAGAACTAGAACTTTTATCTATCAAAGAAGGAACAACTTAAAAATAAATGCCGCTTAATATATAATATGTTTTTATTCATATTTTGGTTTTTTTCTTCTTTTATCTCTTTTATTTAATCTATATATGGTGGATATAGTAGTAAAGACTCAATTTGGAACAATGCAGGGAACATTAAGTTGTAAAAAATAGGTGTGTAAATCAGATGAGTCGTAAATTGAGCTCGAGTGATTTAGCTTAAGAGAGTTTGAGCTCGAGCTTAGTTTGTTTCGTGTCTAAAGCTCGAGATTGGATTGTGAGTTTTGATTACTTGAGTTCGACTTGTTTATTATATATCTAGATGTTATTATTACTAAGTATTCTATTATCTAATATTCTATATATTAAAATAATTAGACTTATGAGCTTATAATCAGTTGGTTCCATGAAGCTCGAGCAAAACCAATTTAACGAACAAGCCTTACGTTAGGTCTGAGCTTGAGCTTGAGCTTGTAGCACTCAACTCGAGTTAAAGGTGTTTAACAAGCAATCTTGAGTAGATTACATGGAGGGACTCCCTTATATCCCTAAGCAAACAAATATTTAATTAGTTTATATAGGTAAATTGATTGATAAAGCAGTTAATGGGTAATTAATATATAACAAGAGATTTCTAAAATAGGGCAATTACATATATTCTCTATAAAATTTATAAATTACATATATACCCAAATTAACAAATAAATTACATATATGCTCTTATAGAACCCCTTTAATCACATATATCTCCGTGCTTAAAGTTTTAAATTACATACGTCCCCTTACCTAAATAAGAAAAATTATAAAACAAGGTGATATATGTAATTGGAGTTGTAGAAAAGGAAATACATGTAATTGTTCCTATAAAATAAGACTAGAAGAAACCTTATATACCTAAGCAAACAAAGATTTAATTAGTTTATGTATATAAACTAGATTATTACCCTCTATGTTACACATGTTTAATATAAAATATTAAATAGTTAGTAATAAAAATTTATAATTTATAAATTGATTTTTCATATAAAATGATTAAATTACGTATTAATAATTAATTTAGATGATGAAATAATAACAAATTATGTTTTTAAATAAATTATTTTTTAATATAATATTAAAAAATGTCACCTGTTTATAAAAAAACAACTGTTTAAAATCTATGTTCTATAGTCCATTTTATTTGGTAATGTTTTTCTTTTTTTGAGAAAACACGATTTTTAGAATTTTTTCTAGGAATATTGATTTAAAATACTTTTTATATTTATAAAATATTGTTTTTTAGAAAAAAAATCATATCTTAGAACTTTTCTCAAAGTGTGTTTTTCATTAAAAGAATGTTTTTGATTTATTATAAGTTTTTCACTATTAAATAAGGTGAATAATATCATTAGTATTATAATTATTGAATATGATAGACAATATAGTTGTTTAACAGGAGAAAAATGTTAAAATATATATTTTTTTATTATAATAGTAAGATAAGATAATATTGTTTGATAAAAACAGTTAATGGTAATTAATCTATAACAAGAGATTTATAAAATAAGACTAGAAGAAAATTGTGTACGACTTTTGGATTTCATGGAATTGGTTGAGCACCTAAATGTTGACTAACTAAACAAATCCTTAGTTAACATTAATGTAGTTTTAAAAATATTTGAAGGTTTTATTATTTTAATTTTATTTTTTCTTTTATCCCATAAAGACAATAGGGGAAACCATTTTTAATCTCATACTAGTCATAAGCAAATCCTTAAAATTATTACTGAACTTGGCATATTCTTTTGTTGGAAAAGAATGTAAATAAATTAAAAGGAATATAGAGTACCTACATGTAGTTACATTTTGATATAAGCATCAAAGAGAGTTGTCTACATCACAATAATGACTAAATAATATAACTTGTTGACTATAATATCTGTATTAAAATTACACCCATCAATTTCAAAGTTTTAAATTAACCCGACTTCATAGAAAAGTTTTAAAGTTAATTTTACGAATGGTCCTATGGTTTGAATACGTTTTATTTTCAGCTTCTAACTTTGAAAAAAATACAAATTAGGACATATGACATGCATGATTTGTGCTCTAACAATCTCCAATATGAATAGATGTTAAATTTTTCTATTAAAGTAATCTAAAACAAGCATAGCATTCTTACAAAATTAAAATAACATATATTCAAAAATAATTAATTCGACTACTTACCCTCACCCGTCGTTACCACCACAACCACCATCACCATAGTCGATCACTGGCTGCAATTTCACCATCGAGTCGAACATATCATCATCACCTCTTGTAAACAAAAACCGCCCCATTGAGATTGATCAAAACTTCGTGTCAAAAAATAGCGTAGTCAAATCAATATTTAGCACTGAAATATCAAAAAACAAACAAACAAACCGGTTCTAATTTGCATCCATATACTACCAATTAAGGCATTAATTAGGTCAAAATCGTACAAGTTGTCAACCAAGATATTCGTGCAACTAGTAGTTGGGAAGCGATCGAAGATGATGATCCGGACCGCCATGTGTTGTCATATGTTCAAGACCAAAACATGGTTGATGATTCGTATGATTTTGTCTTTCAATTCCTCATCATACACCAACCACCCCATCCCAATGTGTTCGAATATAGTGAAAGATCTGGGAGTTCAAGAAATAAAGTAGCATCATATATCGGTCAATGAATTACAAAAGCCATCGCTTGACCAATTTCTTAATTCCATGTCAATTGTCATCAATACAAAATGATAAAAAAAGAAGGTGGTATTCCCTCATTGTTGAAGCTTTTGAAAAAGGATTATTGACAACCGGCCTCTTTTCTTCTAAGAGTTTAGCCCCTAATTAAATGATAATGATGATGATGAATTAAGTGGGCCTAATTTTTCTTTTCATTTTTTTTTTGTATTTTTTTATTTTAAATATGAAATATTATGGTTACATTTAAATGGTTTGACTGACTTAACGTCCAAACTTAACACCCATTCATGTTGGGGATATCAATGTTCGATTGAAATGGTATAGTATATGCTAGGCTCTTATGTGTAATTTTTTAAAATTAAAAACTAAAAGTAAATTCATGCATATTAGAGGGACTATCCGTGTAATTAACTAGATAGGTTTATATAAAACTTGCAATGCAAAAACTGGCCCCCCCTCCTTGAACAAAAGTTTCGTTTTCTAAATTTATTATTGTTCTTTTCTAGGTCTTGCACATACGTGTGTATAGGGATTGCATCATATGAAAACTCGATTATAAAGATAAAATCTTTAAGCCTTATCTGAACAGTTGATTTGTAATCTTGAAAATAAACATGTGGTACACATTAAATTGAAGAAAAATTATGATTTTAATAAAAAAATATGGTTTAACGTGGATCACATGTTTATT
This sequence comes from Mikania micrantha, assembly GCA_009363875.1. Lineage (NCBI taxonomy): Eukaryota > Viridiplantae > Streptophyta > Magnoliopsida > Asterales > Asteraceae > Mikania > Mikania micrantha. The sequence continues at coordinate 46,099,031 of CM018689.1, read as the reverse complement.
TTAAAGATTTCAAATCAATGGCTTATATAGGGTTTAAGGGTTTCTATGTAAGATCGAGTTTTCAAACGATACAATCCATATATATAGTTTAAATTTGTATATTCATAAAATAAACTTTTATCTTTTAACTGAATTTGGCTTTAACTTGATTATAATGCCTAGACTTATTTGGCCTTTAATCCTGTGGTATAAATCTAAATGGATGAGTTTGAACTTGTATTTAAAATTTAAAAAGTAAAATTTTTATTTGTATTAATTAGAATGTTTGGCAAACTAGTTGCCGTTATAATTGAAAAAAATGTAATCTCATTGAATATAATTTAAAAAAAAAGTATTTCGATTTTGGTTTGGAAAAGTTCCTTTTAAAAAAAATCTAATTCAAAATTTCAAATACTTTTCAAAAATTAAGAGAATGAAATTTAAAATCCAAACATCTTAATTATTTTTCAAATATTAAAACCTTAAGCGCGCACCAAAAAACTCTTTTAAATCCAAAAGACATTTAGCCTAACGATACCAAGATGTTAGAATGGTATTTTGATCTCTACTAGAGATTTATAGTTTTAAGTCTTTTAAAGTTAAGCGTTCTAACAAAAATAAATACCTCTTTTTGTAGATTTAGCTTTATAAACTTGTTTAGTTATTTACACAAAACAGTTTCTTTCCAAGAGCCAAATTATACTCTTATTAAATTAGAAGGTGAGGTGTCTAGTCAAAGAAATACAACGTCAATGTTCTATTTAAAAAAAATTAAATAGTGTGTGAGTGTGTCTTTTGTAAGACAGTAAATCATAGTTTGTGAATTTAGTATGCTAATGTTAGAGATTTAAAAAATGAGGTTCGTATGCATGCTTGACCTATGTAATTAGCAGTATTATTTTTTAAATATTTAATTGGTAAGGCACTACCAAAATTAGAATGTATTGTAACGGTGCCTATATATGTTTTGTTATTTTATTTTTTTAATGTCTCTTTCATCACCATGCATGAAGAGTTGACATTTTTATGGCTTATAAATTGACAAGAATCTTTCATAGAATTATTGTCTATTTTCCTTATTTTATTGCTGCTTTTTGCAACTTTTCAAGAATCTCTAATTTAGTTTAATTACCGAGGGATCCAAATTAAAGGAGCAGATTGTCAAGAAGGGCTCACCAAAGTATGAAAATTTTGAAAAGAAAACAGGAAGGAACCCATAACCAAAGAGAATGTTAGAATCCTTAATACTGATGCATGTTACGATGGTTAAGTCCTTGCGAACGTTAGTTTTTGGCAGGCTTGGGACTAAAAAATGATTGAAAATCTTTAGCAGGCTTGGGACTAAAAGAATGATTGAGATACCAAACATCCATCTCGTTTGTGTTTTGGATACCTGTATAAGCATCAAAGACTGTTAAGTGACTAATTTCTGAAAATTGGGGAAGCGTTAAGGCACTTCGAATTGTTGATTAATCGCTAGAGTGGCTTAGAACCAATCGTTCATTATGTAATGGATCTTTCCGCTCTAATATTCTATCCGAGAGTTATCCGATCCGTGTTTATCAAATATATGTACCTATCTATCGGAACATAAAGATTATGAATATCATTGGTTACTACAGAGCTACATAGTTTATTATGAATTCAGTAGTTTCTATATATAACTAATAGTTCCCACATAAATACTACATTAATTTTGCAATGGTTGTTAATCAAGATGTTCAAAGCCTATATAGAATGCTATGTTTATACGAAGATCCTAATTATGCAGAATTAATAATGCACATATTTTGATTCACTACATACAACTAGTTTTGATTAAAAAGACCTCTAATTTGCAAAGAATCTTAATCTATGTTTTTATAGCTAGTAATTTTTTTTGAACGACCAACTAATAAATTGCCGGGTACACCATACGCGGCCCCTAATAGCTAAAGGATGCCCGAGCTGGCCACTAGCTTAGACGGACGGAGGAGCCTCTAGTCCACCAGCCACAAATTCCTGGGAAAAATCCGACCCAAGCACCCGTCCAAAGGCACATGGTACAAGGCTGGTAAAACCGGGTGGGATCAACGATCAAACCCAGGACCTGGGTCTCTTATCACTTCCACGATACATTCATTTTATCACTGGAGCAAGACATCATTGGCTTTTATAGCTAGTAGTTGTATAGTTTTCATGGCTTAGTATTTGTTCATAATCAATAGCATTTATTTATCTAAACCTTGAAATCAATAATATTATTGATTTTAGCTCTATAAATATACAATACTCAATCATGTAACTAATACATATGTTGAATGTATTGTAATTTGTTGAGTGAAGTACGATTAAGCTCAAAGTAAGTACGTATATTATTACTTGTTTTAACATAGTAATATAACCTAGCTAGCATCTTGTGTCTTATAATACACATGTTTAATAAATAAATAGTAAATTGTTATTAATAAGGAAAATTACATATTTCCTCTCTAACTTGTAAAATTACATATTTTCTTAAGATATAAACTTTCATTGCATAATGTGTAATGTTTTTAAAAAATGATTTAGTGAAATATATAATTTTACAAGCTAAGTATAGAAACTATGTAAATACCACCCCTCATTAATAAATATTTTGAAATTATAAAGTGATTTTCCAATAAGAAATATGATTGAAATTAAATATAATTTAATAATTTTAGAAATAAGTTAAAATATTATTTCTTTGAACACTATTTTTTCAAAGTTTTCTCTTTAACATTTTATTTTGAACAACTGCTATTTAGATTTTTTTTATTTTATAATAATTTGGGTTTTTTATAAAGCATGTTCTTTTTAACATTTATATATTTTAAATGCATTAAAAAATCTCTTTTATTTAAAAATAAAGCATTTTTTTTAACATTTATATATTTTAAATGCATTACAAAATCTCTTTTATTTAAAAATGTATAAAAATTATATTTAATATTATTATTTAATACGAGATGTATTTAATTATAGAGAGAGAGAGAGAGAGATAAGACTAAAATTAAAATAAGCAAATAACTTGTCATATGTACTTTTAAATCTTTATTTATTATATAATAATAACTAGACTTGCTATAGATTACATTTCTTTTAAAAAGTAATTTGCATAAATCAAAACAAGAGAATAAATATCACATAGAAAAATATATATAATTCAGAAAAATTAATATATAATTTTCATTCTCGTCACAAGTAAAAAATATTTAATTTAAATAATAAAAATTTATGTGACAATCAATTTTTTTAGAATGAAATATAATTACTATAAGAAGATAAAAAATAAAAAAACACTTATTACGCATTGCGAAAAATATCATTTTGCTACATATGTTAAAAAAATATGTTTTTACAATGTATAACAATAAAAACTAATATGTAACATGTGTGAAACGAGTACTTCAACTTTTTATAATTTTCTAAATTTTTAATTTCCTAAAATAACATATATTATATATCCAAAAAAAATATTCTTTATTGTTTCATATGGTTTTCATGTGTTTCTCAACTTAAGTGAGTTTTACATTTATATTTCTCTATATATACAAAAAAAAAACACACACACTTAGAGAGATAGATTCATTTACAAAGTGTGTTTTACAAGTAAATGTACAACTTGTGTAATTATTCTATATTTTTAATAGCATGTACATGATAATTATCTTACAAATACAAGTGATAATCACACAAGTTCAAAACTTATGGTTGCATGATTTACCTGCATGATAATTCCACCACTTGCGTGATAATCTCGCAATTAATTTGTACGTTGCACATAAAATACACTTTGTAATCCCTTAACTTTCTCTATAAATTAACTGAAAACTCACTTAATAAGTTGATATAATTGTAAAAATTTATTTGATTACTCTATAGCCATGACTAGTCGTTGGGGACATACAAGTCATTAGAAATAAAGAATAAAAATTATTTTTTATGTATGTAATATATATTATGATAAAAATAAAATAAATTAAAACTAAAAAAATATGATTACATATGTTGCACATTGGTTTATTTTGTCACATTGCAAAAATGTTATTATGTATCTTATGTGTAACAAGCACTTATAATTTTTTTTTGAATTTTTATGTTTTTATTTTCTTATACTAACATATATTATTGATGTGCACAAAGTGGTCTATGAATACGACTCCAGACTCTAACCTAGACTTGACCTAAACACAACGAGTTAAAAATCAGAAAACCTTCAAATAGACCACTAAAACAGGCAAGCGGACCTATCAATTGTAAAATAGCCTAACGGAAGTCCGGATATCGAACACTGGGGGATCTTAATTAAATTAAAATACTAAATCAAATAATTAAACTAATATTAACCTATGAATTAAACTAATAAAAGAAAAATAAAATAAAGAAAGACTAGACATGCAAGCTTAAGAGACACTCTAATCAACGAGGAAAGCTCTACCTAGGTTAGAATCCTGCTCACGACTCTTGGAATATCTTGATTTTGGTTGACTCGATGGAACTAGGATCTTAGAAAATGAAATCTAGACAACCTATAATGTATCCTGGATCAGCTACCAGGTGTGACCAAATAGGAAACCGTAGATTCCGTAATACACGCACTAGTTAGTCGGATCACCTTCTGAATTTCTCCAACAACAATCTTGTACTCAAACAGACAAGTCATGTAATCCCTAGGGTTTTTCTCTGTCGATTTTTTTTTCTTTTCCTTCTATCGCGTTTGAATTATAATAAAATAAAGCTATGAGTATTCATTGAAACATTAGTATTCGTATATGCATTCAATAAACGAAGTTGATTAAAATTATTAAACAAATTATTATATATGTTGCAAAACGTTTATAATTCAATTAGATTTATTTTACAACAAACAATAATATCTATATATGACATTAAACAAAATGTTTCAAAATAAATTATTTTTTTATATAAATCTATGTAATACATTTTTCAAATAATAATTATTATAAAATGAGAGTAATAATAATAATGCAATTATAAATGTAAACAAAATAAATAATTAGGAACTCATAAATTTTATGTTTTATAAACTTTTAGATTTACAAATTAATTAATTAAACTCTTAAAAATTATTTTATAAACTTAATAAAAGTTAAAGGGGCTGAATCTGTAACTTATAGAAACTAATAAGTGAGTGTAAGTAAATTAGAAGCGGGAATTACAGGATAAGAAAGTTGAGGGACTAAAACCGTATTAACCTCAAACCTTTCCCCTTTTCTCCTTCTTCTTCTCCCAGCCGACCCAATCCCCCTTACACGACCCGGTCGCGACCCAGAACACCTTTAACAGCCCATCTATGTGGTTTAGATCAAATTAGGACTCGATTCGAAGAGGATACGAACGCGCGGATCGTATCAAACTAATTATTAAACGAATCAAACCAAAATCAGTGAGATTGGATATCCATTAAACCGAAACCTTCACCCAAAATAAAACTCATCCTCCACGCGTATAAAACCGAATCCCTACATTTCATTACCTTCGCTCAAACCATACGAACTTTTCTGCATCCTTTATACACGATTATAAACCCTCTGGAGTCGGATTCAAGCCAAGAACGACCGAAGCCTTCATCCTACTCGAACTCCTGTCAAATCTCATCAAATTAGGTAAAAAAATACCACCATTCCAATCGGTTTTCTATGTAGATCGAAAGCCCTAACATCACAGTGGCTTGCAATCGTTTATTGGATCGAATTGGAAACGAAACCCAATTAGGGTTCATACGCAATTGGGACTGATTTTCGAGTCTGTTTAAGTACATTTGGATCCAAGCTTAGTAAGTGAAATCCCCCCAGCCCAGCGGTTAAGTCGCTGGTGCTGGGAGGCCAGACCCGGGTTCGAACCTCTATCCGTTGTGGTTTAACCGGTTTTGATCATTGGAGCTACCTTTTTCCATCCAACTTTTTATAAAAAAAATCCTAAAATAATATTTTTATTATTCTGTTATAATTATTTATTTCAGAAAAATGTTAAAATTATTTTTATACTACCAATTAATTACTCTTATTTTAAACTTAAATACTTAAACTATTTAATCTTTTATCATTCTTTTAAAATGAATACTAAAATGATTTTTATAAAATACATATATGTATATAGTTATTTAGTTTATTAAAAATAAATCTTTTATTGTTATTTATTTTAAATAAAACAATTTATAAGATCCATATATGTATACTTTTTATAAATGAACCCTTTTTAATTATAAATCAATTTTTGCTCAATAAAATTTTATAACTTTAAATGGTTGCTTTATAAAACTAAGATATTATTTTTAAAACCTTATTACTCTAAAAAGAAAACTTTATAAAACAAAAGCATAGAATTATTTCAAATAAAAAGGCTTTTGTTTTAAAGAAAACATAAATCTTTTATGTTGAACATACAATTTCTTTAACACAATTATTAATTCTAAGATGCATTTAAAAAAAAACAAAACAAAACCCATTATACATTAAACAATAAAACAAAAAGGATGGAAATTAGGTAATATTCAATTAGGTTATTCAAAAATCAATTAGGATATTTATTTATTTGATTATTAAAAAAAATCAAATAAAAAAATAGTTATTCAAACTCAATTTAAATATTTATTTGTTTGATTATTTAAAATCAAATAAATAAATTATTCAAATATGATATTTATTTATTTGATTATTCAAAGTCAAATAATTAAATAATTATTCAAAAATCAATTAGATTAATTATTTATTTGATTATTCAAAAATCAAATAAATAAATGATTATTCTAAATCAATTATGATATTTATTCATTTGATTATTTTAAAATCAAATAAATAAATGATTATTCAAAATCAATTATGATATTTATTTATTTGATTATTCAAAGTCAAATAAATAAATAATCATCCAAAAAAAATCAATTAGGATATTTATTTATTTAATTGATAAATAAATAAATAATCCTAAATGAAAACCATTCAAACTTAGACATATCGATTAGGACTTCCATAGTATGCCATAAAAACTAGGATGCCAAAAACATGAACTCTAAGAACATAGACTAAGAAATTCTATTGCCTTTAGGTTAAGGTGTGCAAGTACAACTTCTTAAATCCTAGGCAACGATTCAAGTGACAAAGCTAGGACATTCTGTGAGTAATTCTATACTCCCTCTTTACATTTTGTACTTTTGGGATGTTACATATGCCAATATTCAAAATCCAAGTTATTCTAAATTCAAATTCTATAGATGCAATGCCTTTAGTCTATTTTGTTTTGATTCTTTGCTATGTGATACTACTTGCTTTGTGATTCTGTGTTATTCTATTTTATTCTATGTTATTCGATACCGAGTAGCCTAAGGCGTGTTAGATACCACCTTCGCTTTGACTTAGGTCAAATGTGCTAAAAGGGCGAAAAGTACAATCATGGGCAGACTTGTGAAAATACTTAGCCTTGTGCTTGGTATTTGAACGAGTTTGGAGACGATATAAACTATTGCAGACTTGTAGATATACTAAGCTTTTTAGCTAAGTATTGATACGAGTTTGGAGACGAGATATTCTAAAAACTTAGTTACAAACTATTAGGATATGCATGCTAGAATTTAAACTTTGTAGTCTAATTGAATTGCATCAGTTTTCTTATGTATACTATATAAACTGTATGGGCTACTCACCAACTATGCAAATAGTTGACAAAATCTTTATTTTGCATATGTAGCAGGTTAAGAGGATGCTTTGGCGAAGACATAGGATATGTTTATGCTAGTAGACCTAGTTTTAAATTTAAACAATGTAGACTTATACAACTTCTGTATTTTGGTTTTGTAAACAATGTAATGAATGTTTGATTCAATATGAGTTAATGTTTGTTAAATCTTTAATATTGTTGCATTAACTATTGAAACATATTAATAGCACCATGAGCTAATGAACAGTCAAGCTCAAGCCCCGACGTATTCCGCCGTTGGTCGGGGTGTGACAAGTCACCTTCCAGATTTTCTTGTCCCAATACACCCAAAGATAGAAGGAGTAACCTAAGAATGCCTACTTTGATACGGAATGGCAGAAACAACAAGAATCCCAAGAAACCATCCCTCCTGGGCTGTTTACTAAGAAATCGTAATTGCCAAAGACCACCCGACAAACCTATCACCTTCCGGATTTCTAGACTCGGACATACATAAGACCCGAAAACACCAATCGTATCTATTCCTATGGAAAGTAACATCAAACAAACCATAAACTAGTCATAACACATAGTCGATGACCTAATATGCGCCTAAAACTGAAAGACATTCAATAGAACACGCATGGAATATGATAACAACCAATATAATCAAATCAAGTACATGAAAACTCATCAAAAAGAAATAAATAGGTCTACTACCAGAATGTTACCCATCAAAAGTCAAACCAATAGTCAAAATCAACCAAGAAATACACAAACAATCATCAAAACCTAAATAGAATCCAAAATCTAGCCAAGTATCATCATTCTAACTCACAATCAATCAAAAACAGAAGTTTAAACAATTCCATAGTACTGAAACGAATTGAAACTAAAGAAAACGAAACGTTTCACGATAATCTCTATCGAAAGCTGAGCATTGTAGGCCCGATATGACCCCGACAGCCTCCAAAAGCACCAAAATTGGATTCTCCTTCAAAAATTGTGTCCAAAACTGCTGAGAGGAGCTCCCGGTTTATAAGAAACAAGTTTTTAGGGTTTTATGCTCGACGAGTCCTTGGAGTACCTCCAAGGATTGTTTGACATACCTCCAAGAATTTCGCGGAGTACCACCAAGGATTTCGCGGAGTACCTCCAAGGAGCAAGGACTTTCTGAAATTGGTATTTTTCTCCGATTTTTCATCTCGAGCTCGACTTTCCCGTTTTTAACCTTGTTTCTCGCTCCTTGAAGCCAAATATTTGTAAAAAGACACAAAATATGTAAAAGTGAACAAAAATAATCAAAAATGAATCGAATGCAATATGAAAACCGACTCAAAACTACAACAAAACTAGATGTGTTTAACGACACATCAATTATATATCTGAAAATCAAAACAAATATATATTTTTTTGAATAGCACACTAGGTTTTTACGTGTTTTCTCAACTTAATTAAATTGTCAATACATATTTCTCCTATACATACATACGTACGTACGTACATACATGGTCTTTACTATACATATTTAGGGGGGATTTCTTTTTTGTGTTTTTGCTAGTTCACAAGGCAAATCGAATTTGCACTAGTGTAAAAGTTTGGCAATTTTCGTAACATTTATAAACTGACCAAGCTTTCACACTAGTGCAAATTCGATTTGCCTTGTGAACTAGCAAAAACACAAAAAGAAACCCCCTAAATATGTATAATAAAAACCATGAAAAAAAAGTCAAAGATTCAGGCATTTTTTGTCAAAGTTATTGGGTTACTGCAATTAAGGAGTGTTATTATTTGAAGTAAATCCTATATTGAATATATATATATATATATATATATATTCAACTATTTTTTCTTAAGACACTTATAGATTTCTCAACTTAAATAAATTTTCACTTTATAGGAAAAGTTCATGAAATACAAAGTGTGTTTTGTGTACGAAGTACTTACATGACTATCTGTGTGTTTTATGATGTGTGAGTGATAATTAATATGCAAACGCATAGTGATAATAAATATTATGTTTTGAGTATACGGTATATATTATTATAAAAAGAAATTAAAAAACAAGCATATACGTCGTATATATGTTACATATTTAGTTTATTGTAAAAATGCAATTTTTAACTTATTTAATGAGATGACTTCTTTTAAATTTTTTTAATAAATACTTATACTTTTTATCTTACCATAATTTATATTAAATAAAAAAAATTGATAATATATAATTTAATCTATTCTCAATTAAAATATATGATTTTTTACTGTCAACAATAATTGATTGTGATACTAATATATTATACCCTTGGTCTTTTCATCGTGGCTTATTTTTATTTCTCTATCTTTTGTAGATTGAACTTCAAGTTTTGGTCATATTAAGGCTCCCGAATATGAAGGAGATTTGTTATTGAATTTGTCAAAGTATAAGCTTAATTATTTTATAGAAAAACGTTATCCTGATGGATCCTAATCCTCGTGTCACATAATTAGGCCTTATATATTCTGTATTAATCTTGTGCAGTTTTACATCAAGAAGAAATCTTATGTTTGGTTAGAAAAAATAATTTCAAATAAATTAATCTATTAACAATGACTGAATCGTAACCTGCCACCTTAAGAAAGACTTGCCTGCATTTTACTTTATTGACAAACTCTTGCGAAAGCAGCCAAATCCAGCACAAACCGTTTGAACATGGCCAACGATCTATTTGACTAAATTGAACGTTTTTTTTAAACAAGAATTTTTTACTTTTTAATTGATTTATTCTACGTTTTATAAGAATTTTAACTTACGTATATCATTTTTATCAAGAATAATTACCATCTAGTTTTATTTTCATCCGGTGGCCAGATACACTGGTATAATCGCATCAATTTAGTAAAATCCATTCTAAACCAGTTTTAGGGCTTTTTGGTTTACTAATTAGTTTTGATTTGTTGGTTTATAAGGTGAAAATGTAGTCAATCTATTTGCTATTTTACTGGTCCTTGGTTGATTCGTTTTACTGGTCCTTGGTTGCAAGAATTGTGACCGGATTAGTGTGCTCTTGAAGAATTTGAAGGGGAAGAAAGGGTGGCGGTATGTTCACGAGAAAGGAGGGGGTAAGTGGGATAGTAAGGATAAACAGTTTTCATAACTACCGCCGAAATTGAATTTACATGATTGAGATTTATTTTCAGCCATTTTAAACGGCCCTGATCATCTCTCATGACAGTTAAATTGACCGGCAAACATATATCTACCTACTCTAATAAAGGAGTATTTTTAGGAGACACGTGACGTGTTATGCTTAAATCTGAACAAATTTTTCCCGCCTCTCTCTTCTAATAAATACTATTAATTTTAGTAATAAACTTATATAATTAAATATTAAAAAATATAATTTTTCTTCTTCAAATAATTTACTAATATATTAAAATTTAATAAAAAAATAAGAATATTCAATTATATCTTATCCTAAATATAATTTTATAATTGTTAAATATTTATTATTATTTAATGCTAATAAATTATATTTTTCATTATTTAACCCGTGTAATAAACGTGGTTTTAGGCTAGTATATATATATAATGTCAATAAGCTAAGTCGTAATTTTGCCAGTTTCTTATTTCTTTATTACTTTATGTTGGGTTTTAGCGGCTTAAATATGAGATAGTATGAGTGGGAATTGTTCGTATAATAGTAGAAGCTAGCTAGGTGCATATTTATTCAACTGTTAGCCTAATTTCAGTTTGAACCGCTATGTCATATTATTGATTTATAAATTAGTTGATAAATACTTTCACAACAATCAACAAATGGATTTACAATTTATTTTATGATTTATTACTAAGCATTAAATTATTTGGATAGTGAACACATTTCTAACATTGATTAAAACAATACTCGTTTTCTACTGCTTTAATTTGCTTTGTATGACATTTCTAGATCTTGTTGCCATAAGACTATAAATTAAGTTGATTTATGTGATGCATTAGCGAATTATTACTTTTATCATTGTACTATATACTTAATAAAAATGTTTTATTCTCATTATAGTTCTCTAAATAAATACAAACACATGGGGATAATTATATTCTTAACATGACTTGACATAATCACTTGATTGAACTCTTAGATTTGCTATGATACCGCTTGTAAAGAACAATCAAGTAGCATGAAATTCACTTAATATCTAACCGGGTCTTATTCATAAATTCAAACTTCTAGATAAATAGCTTACAAGAAGAACACATGTAACAAAACGTCCAACGTTTACCTTATAATTAGAATTATTTTTACTCAATCATGTAAAGTTCAAGCAACCCTAACAGATTTGATGTAAACAAACAAATATACCTACTGTATTCTCACAATTCAGTAGGATTTGAGAAGGTGGGATAATGAACTAGCATTGATTCTTCATGATTTAGCCTTCAAATCTTGATTTAGGTTGAGAAATTATGTAATTTGGTGTGATTTGGAGAGTTGGAATAGCCTCAAAAACTCAATTTTTCATGTTTGGGCGTAACCTACACTGACCCTTTATGGTACGCAGCCAGATTTCTGCTAACGCTGAATTTTTGGGCCTAACCTACACTCGGGCATATCCTATGCTTAGTTGGGCATATGTAAGCCCAAACCTGACTAGTTTTTCACATTCAGTTCGTCGAGAAACTCAATTTTCATATATTATGTCTCCCGTAACTCTTTTTGTAGCTCGAGATATGCTCATTCAATTTTCGGGCTTTTCTCGGCTGATTCTGGTTCGTCTGTTCACATTTACATCCAATTAAAGTCTTTGGGCATCCTTTTAACCTTCTTTTTTACCTGTAAATAGAGATGGGAAAAAAAACCAGTTTAAGAACCGGACCCGATGTTCAACCCAGAACCGGAAACGGAACCGGTCCCAACCCGGTCTGTACAAGAACCGGTTCGTACCCGTTTGAAACCACCGGTTCCTAACCGGTTTCAGATTCAAAATATTCAGGCGGGTCCGTCCCAGTTCCAACCCGAACCGGTTCCAACCATTTCTAGCCGTTAATAGAGCCGTTTGGACCCATTTCTAGCCGTTTTTTTTGATTTTTTTGGTCCAAAACTTAGTATAAATTGTTGTGGCTTGGTTTAGTTTGATTCCACACTTGAAAACGAACATTCTAAGCCAAAATCGCTCTCGTTTCGCATACCCGACTGCTTTACTCTCTTTGTTTCGCGATACATTTTTACAACACTCGTATTTTATACAAGTATAATCTTATTAACACAATGGCTCATTCTACATCTTCTGTCGGTCAAGGTTCTAACGTCGAAGTTACAGTTGTTCGTTTTCTTACGCATAGTAAGAACATGGAAATATGGTGTAACTGGGATTTAGTTGAGATGGGTGATGAGTCTCAAAAGGCTCGTTGCAAGTATTGTGGTATGCTTCTTGCAAAAGAATCAAACATGAGTTTGAAGAAACATATAACCAAACCATTTTGCAAGGCGTTGAAAAATGATCCGGAAAGTCAACAAACACAAATCGGTAATGTTGGTGGAATTTTTCACTATAACGTAGATCAGGTTCGTGATAAAATGGCGAAGTTCGTGATTGAAGAGGCGTTGCCGTTTGGACATTTCGACAGCCCTCGTTTAACAAACATGATTCGAGATACGCTTCAGCCTCATTATAATCATGTAAGTCGGAGGACGCTAAGGCATCATTGTTTAAAAATGTGGAACAACGCAAAAAGAGATTTGATCTTATTTTTTGAAAAACTAAACATTGGTGTAAACTTAACTACATATGGTTTACCGGAATCGTATATTTGCGTCACCGCCCATTGGGTAGATCCCAGTTCGTGGCACATGATGAAACCTACGATTGCTTTTGAACTTTTCCCGTATCCACATACGGCTGAATATTTGTTTAAACTATTAGATTTCGTAATAATACAATTTAATTTGGGAAAGAAACTATTTTCAATAGCATTTGATAATGCTTCAAACAACACTGCTGCAGTGCAAAAATTAAAATTAAAATACACACCATTTTTCAACGGTATATTTTTCCACAGTCGTTGTGTAGAACATATTATTAACTTAGCGGTGCAAGACGGTCTTTCTTCACCAAATCTTGAAGCTTTCAAACCTGGTTTTAGAAATATGATACATGATGTTTTTAAAAAAAGTAGAAGAACATTTACCGAATACAAAAAATTTTGTAAAGATACGAACAGACCTTGTTATGGTTCTAATTGGGATGTACCTACTCGGTGGAACTCAACTTTTAAAATGTTTGAAAGTGCTTTAAAACAAAGAACAACTTTACAAACATATCATACGAGTCTTTATGAAGGTGGTTTCGCCAAACAATTTTCGGGCTTGGCTTGGGAGAATATTCAAGATTTAACTAATTTTCTTGACGCTTTTAAAACCGCCAATACAAAATTATTAAGGGTTTATTATCCTACTAGTCCATTGGTGTTACCAGAATTGTATTTGATGACGTCAAATTTAAAAAATTTTGAAATGAAAAACCAAATGTTTGAAGAAATGGTAAAACCAATGAAAGTCAAATTAAAGAAATATTTTAAAGATTTACCACCTGTGTTTACTTGTGCCGTTGCTTTAAACCCAATTTTGAATGTTACGGGGGTTGAATGTTTGATAGACGAAATAAATGATAGTTTGGATATCCACGAAGAAGATCCAAAATTTTCAAATGATGCAAAAAAAAGTTTTCAACATAGTTTACAAAGTATGTATGAATTTTATATAATTAAATATGGTCCTAATACAAACATACGTACGAGCACGAGCGCATCAAGTTCGAGTAGTAAATCTCGTGATCCGCTTCTTAGTTTATTTAATATCGTTCGTAATGAAACGGCAAAACGACAAAGGGTAACACTCCTTCAAGTGAGCTCGGAAGGTATAGTGGAACAGATTTTGTGTCCACTTTTCAATCCGAGGATTATCACACTTTAGACCTTTTGTTATGGTGGAAAGGAAAGGAGTCCGATTATCCGATTCTAGCCACTATGGCACGTGATTTACTAACCGTCCAAGCTTCTACGGTAGCTTCGGAATCTGCTTTTTCTCTTAGTGGCAGGGTATTATCTTTACAAAGAACAAGACTTACTCCGAAATCAGTAGAGATGTGTATTTGCTTAAAGGATCACTTGGACGCGATCGATCGAATTCAAAACATAACAAACCTCGAAGATGAAATCGAACTTGAAACAAGGGTACACGAAGAGGAGGTGGAGGAAGGATTATCTCCCAACATATCTGATGAAGAACTTGCACAAGAAGCTCGTACTCGTAAACGTACGCAAACGCAAACGAAAACGGAAATGCAATAAAACACACGTTCTTAAGTTATTGTATTTGTATTTATCTTCTTAAGTTATGTATGTCTTTTTTTAAAAGAGAAATAAATGTTAAATATGTTATTTTTATTTTTATGTTATGTATGTAATTTATTGTAAAATTATTAGAAATAATAATGATTTTTTTAATATTATTATTTTTTATTTATGTTCTTAAATCAAGTATTTTTTTATTATTTATGTATGTCTTTTTTTAAAATAATTGAAATAAAAATAAATGTATTTAAGTTATGTCAAAGTACCCTTGTTCTATACGAAATATATGTCAAAGTACCGTTGTTCTATACGAAATGCACATAAAACGTATCTTTAAACCCTTAAAATATACAAAAATCATAACCCTATCACCTATTGACCTCCAATCCTGGTCATTTTCCTCTCTGTTGACTAACTGAAGCTACAATAGAGATACCCCAGTTTAGACTGATTGATGAGAATTCAATTATGTTATAAGGCTAATTGTCACTCCTATAGCCTCGCATTTAGGTCATCCATCTTTTCTGTGACCAACACAATATACTCTATGAAAAGCACACACCATGGGATGCCCTTCTGACAGATAAATGCAACAAGGAACAGACTTAAAGTCGATCTTTGATGAAGTCCCACCTCAACTAGGAACAAGTATGTATTTCCTACTAGCGCTCTAACATTAGTTTTAGCTCTGTCATTTATATCTTTTATTATCTGTATATATTTCCATGGAATACCTTGGTTCTCAAGAATATCATAAATCACATGACATGACACATTATCATATGTCTTCTCTAGGTTATTGAACACTATATGAAGATCCATCTTCTCCTCCTTATATTTCTCCATTGTAGAATTCATGAAAATAATATACGATAAACACGTGCTTAGACTTTCATGGGCTTCATGAATACACCATAACTCAACTTTAGCCTAACAACCCCATTATTGATCTAATTGATACAATCCACTTTAAACTCAATACAAAACATGCCTTTAAATGAAGATGAGCTTACCCTTCGATTTAATCCTTTGAGATCTCTAAGCCCCATAAGTACATAAAAAATTGGTTTAACCTTCAATAATTTACAGTGGAGGCATATAGGTTGAAATTAAATTTTTTTAGAGCACAATAAGCCTAATTTCAGTGCTCCCTTATGATACATAAAATTTCTCTTGATGACAAGCATGTTAGACACCTTAGGGTTTTCTTGAGACTGTGCATTGAGACAAACAACAAGCCTTGTGTATAGCCTACTAGTAGCAATGTAAGATACATAAGGGAAAATATCATAACTCTATATTGGTGTCAACACCCTTAAGATCTAAAGAGAGCTTTGTGACATTTGAGATAGGTGTGGGAACAACCTTAAAATAAGAAAACTCAAACCTTTTTAAGAAAACATTTACATAATTAGATTGATAGATAAAGATGCCATCATGAATTTGCTTAACTTGTAGGCCCAAAAAGAATTTGAGCTCACCTATACAACTCATTTCAAAGATTACATGCATAAGGGTCTCGTTGTCTTAACAAAGATATGTCCCCTTGTGTATGAAAATACGATATCATTCTTATAAAATTGTGCCAACAAAATATGTCCCTCACTTTCTTGATGAACAAGGTCTTGTCAATTGACCTGCTCATGAATTCATTTGATACTAAGTAGCTTGAGAAAGTATGCTAGGCTATTGGTGCTTCATGCTTCTTGTAATGAGCTTTATCAAGTTTCTAAACTTTATGAGGGTGGACATAATGTTCAATGCTTCATGGTTGACATACATATACTTATTCTCCAATATTTCCATATGAAAAATCCTATTCAGATCCATTTATAAACATTGATGTTTTTGGAAGCAACATACGCCAATAATAGCCTAATATCTTCAAGTCTTGCAAATAGTGCAACGAATTCATCATAATATATCCTTTTTCTTAAGTGCAGTCTTGAGCAACCAATCTTGTTTTGTTTTTCTTTCACAATACCCCTTTCATCCTTGTCATTCCTAAAAATCATCTTGTACTAATGGTCAAAGCCATTTTGGTAAATCAACCAACTTCCAAACTTTTTGCCTTTTTAATCAAAGAAGCTCATCTCGCCAGCTTCAACATAACTATTGTCCTTTAAGGCATGTTCAAGTTTCTCTAGTTCACACTATGATTGGAAGCAATTAATTAGACATATTTTTGCATCATAGAGTTGAATCTTATAAGTTTCCTTTTGAGAATATCCCCAATTACATATTTTAATGGGCGTTGACGGTTATTCATTATTCTGGAACAATGGGCGACCGAAGGTATATATTCTACTTAAACTTCAAGTTGAATTCCTAGATCTCATTCTCCATGAATTGTCTCAAGATCTGCTGTTACTTTTGATGGGCTTATATGTCTAATTTAGGATGCATAGGATTGCATGTGTTGATTAGAACTTGGAAGTCTTCAAGAGCATTAGAAGATTGAGTGGAAAGGACATCAACATTTTTTTGCACGTTTAGCTGGATTGTCTACTAAATAAGAAGGTTCTAGTGTAGTTACACATGAAGTGTTGGTATTATTGTTACTTGGTGCACTAGATTAAAAGATTGATTCCTGAGGTGTCAGAATAAAAGAAGCTCTTTTTTATGGAGATCGATAAAAAAGGGCATATACAAATCACATATGTGATCTTCATAATATTGGTTGTTCTTATCATTACTATTCACATATGTGATCTTCATAATTAGGATGTGTACTCAGGAAACAAAACAAAGTGATTGCCTATGCATCACGTTAGTAAAAAAAAACAAACAAACAAATTCCTACAAATGTCAAACGAGTCAAAGTTTACGATATTTATGAAACAAACTTCTTAAATCTACTTGACTAAGGTTAGTTAAATCAAACATCTTGTAAACCACAATATCTTTGGTAAGACAATTTTAATCATATGAATTTCTAAATTAACTCATTTGTGTGTCACGTTCATGAAGTAGGGTAATCATGCAAAGTAAATTACCGTTACGGGTGCACACGGAACGATAATTTGCAGTACATGTAAATCCTGCTGTAAGGGACAATGGACACAAACGTAGCAAACTTTGAATACAAATCCTAAAAGAATTAAACTTGCGACAACAAAGGTAAAGGAAGACACCAGATAACCATGACTGTACGTAAAATTCTCTATCATGAGAGAAAGACGAATACTATAGCAAATGTCTTAAGCCAATAGAAAACATTAGAAACCTTTGAATATGATGCAACAACTTGAATTACCATTCTGGAAATGGGAAATGATAACTCTGGATTTTATAAGCAAACTTCCTCGAAACAGTCATGGGAATGATAAGATATGGATTATTGTTGGTAGACTGACTACGTCTGCTTATTTCCTACAAAAGAAAGAAACTTATTCTATAGATAAATTAACTCAACTATACGTTAATGAGAGTATATTTCTACACGATGTGTTTCACGTTTCTAACATTCGAAAATAATTAGCAGATGAGTCATGGTTAATGTCTTCAAGATGTTGAGGTAAACAAAAAGTTAAAATTCATCGAACAACCAATTGAATCAAAGACTAACGATCCAATTGAATCAAAGACTAACGATAAAAGAAACTCAAGCGTAAAAAGTTGTGCTAGTTAAGATTAAATTGAACTCTAAATGTGAACATGAAAAAAAAAACATGAAAACTAGAGTAAAAATAATAATAATAATAATAATACCTACCCCTAGTTCAATAATCTCGAGGACGAGATTAAAACAAAGGTTGGGAGAATGTAACATCCCGTTTTAAAAATAAAAATTAAATACTTTTGTTTATAATTAAAATGTTCTTATTTAAAAATACAATAATAGAACGGTCACTTGAATTATAGGGTCTCGTCTAATAATTAAAATAGTTATAGTTAACTTATAAAATATGATTATTTGAGAAATTAATATTAGAAATGATCGTTTAAGATTTGAAGCGTTTGTTTAAACGAATAACTCGGATGAAATAATTATTCGAAATAGTCCGGTTTAAACGATCGTTAAATTCAGTCAAACTTTGTTTTATTAATAATAATAAGAAGAAAATATATTATAACTGATCCTTGTCCGTTTTTAACAAAACTTACGTCGAAACGTAAAGAAAAATGAGCAGGTCCTAACCGTATATTCAGAATTTTATAAAATGCGATATTTTAAAGGTTATAAAAGAAAAACAAATTTTAAGCTAAATTAATATTATAATATAATAATAATAATAATAGTTATTAAACAAAAAAATTAATTATGATGCACGTATGATAGTGTGCACAGGTGTTGAATTTTTAACCAAATGTCATCAAGAGTTATATATATCTTCAAATAGAAGATTGTGTCATTCGAAAAATAATAATAATAATAATAATTATTATTAAATTGATATAATAATAAACATGTAAGTCGGTTAAGACCATATAAATCGATAAGTATCATATTCCAAAACATGAATAAATCTAGCGAATTTCCAAATGTTCTTCAGACCATTAAATCGATTCAAATATAGGAGCCATCTTTCAAAATAGTTACAACAATTAGTAAACTAAGAAGAAATGACGCTCAATTTATACGAAGTTCTAAGCTTCATTATGCTTCAATAGTCTCTGCCCAGAATTCAATACACGTTTAGGTATGTATTATGTCCTTTTTGTTTAACTCATAAATTTAAGTTTATGGATATATTAACTTATAGGGTTAGGAAGAAGATCCGACCCCAATATATAAAATAGTATGTTGAATTTATGATCTCTTTTAGGATCAGAAAAATAAACGCATCAAGAATTATCCTTGCAAATAGTTATAAGGATAGATTAAGCAGAAACGCTGCCCAAATTCATATTGAGAAGTTCTGAGCTGTTACTCAGCCAATCAAAAGAATCCAGGTGAATACATTTAACTTATTTTTAAATTTATAAATGCATTTTTTTAGCATTGTATGTTTAAACTTTGACGCATAAAGGGATACTATTAGACCAGCATTTAGGCTATTAGTATACGTATGATTTGCAAATCGTATCCGCATATGGGTGAAATTCCCATACGTGGCTGGTACAGGTGGGCTGGAAGGTTAAACGTAAGACGTACTCCGCAGGCAACCTAACCAGTGACCAGCTGTGGGCTGGAGGGAACAAAACGTAAGACGCGCTGCGCTGTAGTTCCTAACCGGTGACAGTTATAAACCAGTGTATGCAGTAGTTGTATCGATCAGTGAAATAACCTGCTAAATGTGTAGTATTGCCAATAATAATTATGGTTAAAGGACCGAACATGCTATGCTTACATATCGAGTCTGTTATTTGTATTCACCAACATTATGTTGACGTTTTATTTTCAAAAACTTTTCAGGTAATAATGAAATATAAACAAGAAGCAAGATTAGAGATTCTGGGTCTATGATGCCTTGAATAGGATCTTGTGGTGAGACCATTGAGTTATTGGAGCTATGCCTCCAAGTCATATATAAACCGGATAATATAAAATGAATTGAAATTGTGTGTTTGTGAAAATCCGGTTTACAATAATATGAAATGATGGTGTTCATACCTATGCGTATGAAATTTTGTAAAATCCTGAAAAGTTATTTTGAAAAATTATTTATAAACGATGAAATGTGGTTTTTCATACCCACGCGTATGAACTATTTAGAAATCATGAAACATTTGGTTTTCACATCCATTCATGTGAATTATTTACAAAAATTATGAATTAATGAAACAACGCTTCCGCTGATTAAAAAGAATAATAAACTCTGACCGAGACATATCCATGAAACCAATTCGGGTCGCAGCGCCCGGGCCGCCGAGAGCCCGGGGTGTGACATGTTGGTATCAGAGCTCCTGGTTTTAGCGAAGTAGGTACTAAAGATTGTATCTAAGCTTTAACCATATTAAGATAAGTGCCTATCAAAAGAATAGGTAGAATAGTATTCTTGAAATACTAAGAACGTTTGAAATAACAAGTTGAATTTTGATGATAGCCTATGAGCTAAATTATGATGAATTTTTTATTAGACCTTGTCAAATATCTCATTACGTAGACAACGTCTATAAATCTAAACAATAGCGAACCTTCTGTAAACACACGTGTGCGAAAGAGAACACACGGCTATTATTGAAATCGTGACTCAGAATACTACTGAGATACAATCAATGATTGTAGAATGAATAAAAGATGCGATCTGTCAATAATCGCATAAAAAAAAATGAAAATTCGAATATCATGAAAACAATAACAAAAGAAAACGATGCTTCTTAAATGAACAATGAAAATTAAGAAGCTTCTACTTTAAAGCAATTCGAAACTAATGAATGTTAGTATAAAATATTTCGATTTTGTAAACCTCCTGGGTTCACTGAAACAGAAGGAGCTGTCATAACATTAAGATGGATTGAAAATATTGAGGCAATACTTTCTATTAGCAAACGTGTCGAAGAAGATATGATTTTGGATGCTTCGAATTCATTTAAATACGGAGCTTTAGTATTGTGGAATTCCATTATTTATACCAAAGGTAGAAACCAAGCATTTACTATGACTTGGGAAAGTTTTTGGGAGTTGGTGATCCGAAAATTTTGCCTTATAAAAAAAAAAAAAGATCGATTGGAAATTCATAAGCCATCGCATGGTCAGTACCAGGCATAAGGAATACACTTTTAAAAACTTTGAATACACTCAATTGATGCCACATCTTGTGACACCAGAACCAAACCTTATTAGTTATTATATTTGGGGATTTGTATGTGAAATTAATGACATGGTTAAGGTTGTTATGCCTCGGACCATTGACTCGGCTGTTGAGCTAGCAGGGTCCTAAATTAAACAAAACAAGTGAAATTAACAGGGCTGGTGGTTCATGAGCAAGAGCTAATCCAAATGGGAAAAAGACGACTTGAGCTTTTGGTTCTTAATGCTAAAGAAGCTACAGACATGCCAGATGTCATTACTTGTACGTTTCTTATCAATAATGTTTATGCTAAGGTATTGTTTAATTCAGGAGCGAAGTAAAGCTTTATTGATTATGAATTCTACAAGCTTCTAAATGAACCACTAATGAAGCTAGATAAACCTTATCTGGTAGAAAGTGCTAATGATGATCTTGTTAAGATAAAAGAGGTTCTAGTAAACTGTAAGATCACGTTCTTTAACACACTGTATTCCAGTGAAACTATTGTCTATGGTACCATCAAGCTTCGATACGGAAATCAGAATAGATTTTTTAGCTAAATACCAAGCATGTATCTTGTGCGATATAAAATTCATAGAAGTATATGTTCCAACATGAGGAAAATGGATGATTAAGGGTGATAAGTCAACGAATCACGTTGGAATCATTTATATGATCAAAGCTAGTAAGTTTCAAAAAAAAAAAAAAAAAAAAAAAAAAACGGGGGGTTATTTAGCTTACCTAATCTCAATCACTAGTAATGATTAAGAAAAGAAGAAGCTGAAGACATACATGTTGTATCTGATTTTCCTGACGTGTTTCTATATGCATTGCTTGGTATACCACTAGAACGAGTAGTAGAATTAAATATCAATTTGTTACTAGTTACGACTCCAATTGCTAAATCATCTTATAGATTGGTATTGACTAAAATGAAAGAGCTCAAGAAACAAGTAGATGAGCTATTGTAAAAGGTTTTATTCATCGTAGCTCATCACCTTAAGGAGTTCCAATATTATTTGTTAAAAAGAAAAATGGGTCGATGTAGATGTGTAATGATTATAGGGAGCTAAATAAGGTAACTACTAAGAACAAGTGTCCACTCCCACGAATTGACGATTTATTCGATTAACTTCAAGGAGATTGTCATTTTTCGAAAATTGATCTTTGATCGGGATATTATCAACTGAAATTCAAGGGAGAAGATATTCTTAAAACTGCTTTTCATTCAAGATATAGGCATTATGAGTTCACTGTTATGTCTTTTAGACTTACTAATGCTCCAGCTGTCTTTATGGACATGATGAATCAGATATGTAAACCTTATCTGGATAAGTTCATCATTTTATTCATTGATGATATTCTTATTTACTCAAAAACATATGAGGATAATGTTAAACATCTAAGAACCCTACTTGAGTTACTATGACAAGAAAAAAAAAAAATTTGTATGCGAAATTATCTAAATGTGACTTTTGGCTCACAAAGATACAACTTCTAAGGCATGTGATTAGTTCTCAGGGTACTCAAGTAGATCTGTGAAAAATAGAGGCTATACCCAAATGGGAGAACCCCAAGTCATTTACGAAAATACAAATTTTCATATGCTTGGTCGGTTATTTATCATCGATTTAATAAGAATTTCTCCCGAATAGCTGTTTCTAATTGAATACGTTTCTAAGCAATATGAATCTTTCAAAATTATTAGAAGATAAGTTGACTCACGTTCTAATCCTAGTCTTACATAAAGGTTTTGAAGACTTTGATATCTATTGTAATGCTTCTCATACAGGATTAGGATGTGTACTCAGGAAACAAAACAAAGTGATTGCCTATGCATCACGTTAGTAAAAAAAAACAAACAAACAAATTCCTACAAATGTCAAACGAGTCAAAGTTTACGATATTTATGAAACAAACTTCTTAAATCTACTTGACTAAGGTTAGTTAAATCAAACATCTTGTAAACCACAATATCTTTGGTAAGACAATTTTAATCATATGAATTTCTAAATTAACTCATTTGTGTGTCACGTTCATGAAGTAGGGTAATCATGCAAAGTAAATTACCGTTACGGGTGCACACGGAACGATAATTTGCAGTACATGTAAATCCTGCTGTAAGGGACAATGGACACAAACGTAGCAAACTTTGAATACAAATCCTAAAAGAATTAAACTTGCGACAACAAAGGTAAAGGAAGACACCAGATAACCATGACTGTACGTAAAATTCTCTATCATGAGAGAAAGACGAATACTATAGCAAATGTCTTAAGCCAATAGAAAACATTAGAAACCTTTGAATATGATGCAACAACTTGAATTACCATTCTGGAAATGGGAAATGATAACTCTGGATTTTATAAGCAAACTTCCTCGAAACAGTCATGGGAATGATAAGATATGGATTATTGTTGGTAGACTGACTACGTCTGCTTATTTCCTACAAAAGAAAGAAACTTATTCTATAGATAAATTAACTCAACTATACGTTAATGAGAGTATATTTCTACACGATGTGTTTCACGTTTCTAACATTCGAAAATAATTAGCAGATGAGTCATGGTTAATGTCTTCAAGATGTTGAGGTAAACAAAAAGTTAAAATTCATCGAACAACCAATTGAATCAAAGACTAACGATCCAATTGAATCAAAGACTAACGATAAAAGAAACTCAAGCGTAAAAAGTTGTGCTAGTTAAGATTAAATTGAACTCTAAATGTGAACATGAAAAAAAAACATGAAAACTAGAGTAAAAATAATAATAATAATAATACCTACCCCTAGTTCAATAATCTCGAGGACGAGATTAAAACAAAGGTTGGGAGAATGTAACATCCCGTTTTAAAAATAAAAATTAAATACTTTTGTTTATAATTAAAATGTTCTTATTTAAAAATACAATAATAGAACGGTCACTTGAATTATAGGGTCTCGTCTAATAATTAAAATAGTTATAGTTAACTTATAAAATATGATTATTTGAGAAATTAATATTAGAAATGATCGTTTAAGATTTGAAGCGTTTGTTTAAACGAATAACTCGGATGAAATAATTATTCGAAATAGTCCGGTTTAAACGATCGTTAAATTCAGTCAAACTTTGTTTTATTAATAATAATAAGAAGAAAATATATTATAACTGATCCTTGTCCGTTTTTAACAAAACTTACGTCGAAACGTAAAGAAAAATGAGCAGGTCCTAACCGTATATTCAGAATTTTATAAAATGCGATATTTTAAAGGTTATAAAAGAAAAACAAATTTTAAGCTAAATTAATATTATAATATAATAATAATAATAATAGTTATTAAACAAAAAAATTAATTATGATGCACGTATGATAGTGTGCACAGGTGTTGAATTTTTAACCAAATGTCATCAAGAGTTATATATATCTTCAAATAGAAGATTGTGTCATTCGAAAAATAATAATAATAATAATAATTATTATTAAATTGATATAATAATAAACATGTAAGTCGGTTAAGACCATATAAATCGATAAGTATCATATTCCAAAACATGAATAAATCTAGCGAATTTCCAAATGTTCTTCAGACCATTAAATCGATTCAAATATAGGAGCCATCTTTCAAAATAGTTACAACAATTAGTAAACTAAGAAGAAATGACGCTCAATTTATACGAAGTTCTAAGCTTCATTATGCTTCAATAGTCTCTGCCCAGAATTCAATACACGTTTAGGTATGTATTATGTCCTTTTTGTTTAACTCATAAATTTAAGTTTATGGATATATTAACTTATAGGGTTAGGAAGAAGATCCGACCCCAATATATAAAATAGTATGTTGAATTTATGATCTCTTTTAGGATCAGAAAAATAAACGCATCAAGAATTATCCTTGCAAATAGTTATAAGGATAGATTAAGCAGAAACGCTGCCCAAATTCATATTGAGAAGTTCTGAGCTGTTACTCAGCCAATCAAAAGAATCCAGGTGAATACATTTAACTTGTTTTTAAATTTATAAATGCATTTTTTTAGCATTGTATGTTTAAACTTTGACGCATAAAGGGATACTATTAGACCAGCATTTAGGCTATTAGTATACGTATGATTTGCAAATCGTATCCGCATATGGGTGAAATTCCCATACGTGGCTGGTACAGGTGGGCTGGAAGGTTAAACGTAAGACGTACTCCGCAGGCAACCTAACCAGTGACCAGCTGTGGGCTGGAGGGAACAAAACGTAAGACGCGCTGCGCTGTAGTTCCTAACCGGTGACAGTTATAAACCAGTGTATGCAGTAGTTGTATCGATCAGTGAAATAACCTGCTAAATGTGTAGTATTGCCAATAATAATTATGGTTAAAGGACCGAACATGCTATGCTTACATATCGAGTCTGTTATTTGTATTCACCAACATTATGTTGACGTTTTATTTTCAAAAACTTTTCAGGTAATAATGAAATATAAACAAGAAGCAAGATTAGAGATTCTGGGTCTATGATGCCTTGAATAGGATCTTGTGGTGAGACCATTGAGTTATTGGAGCTATGCCTCCAAGTCATATATAAACCGGATAATATAAAATGAATTGAAATTGTGTGTTTGTGAAAATCCGGTTTACAATAATATGAAATGATGGTGTTCATACCTATGCGTATGAAATTTTGTAAAATCCTGAAAAGTTATTTTGAAAAATTATTTATAAACGATGAAATGTGGTTTTTCATACCCACGCGTATGAACTATTTAGAAATCATGAAACATTTGGTTTTCACATCCATGCATGTGAATTATTTACAAAAATTATGAATTAATGAAACAACGCTTCCGCTGATTAAAAAGAATAATAAACTCTGACCGAGACATATCCATGAAACCAATTCGGGTCGCAGCGCCCGGGCCGCCGAGAGCCCGGGGTGTGACAACTTTTATGGTACAAAAGGTGCTGACAACATACATGCTGGTCTGATTACAACAAAGATAACATACCGAGAGTCAGACACAACACCTTACTTCTCCTCTGCTGCATTAAATGCAAAAGATCATCTGAAGCCTTGAAGATCAACAACATTAAATGTCTTTTGTATTTAGCTAGTCTTTTGTAAAGTCAATGTCTATATTTGTAATAATTGTAATTGAGTGTCTTAGCATGTTAAGACACCTTAGATACTAGAATAAGCTTTACTTTATGTATTGTCTAGTATACCCAACTTGTATTCCTACGAGTATACGGTTGTAGCCTTGGCTATATAACCTCTCATTGTAAACCTGTTTAGTGTGTGCTTGCTGGTTGTAACACTTGAAAAACTTTGAGAGAAATACATCTTTGAGCTTGAAATTTATTCTTGTGTTCTTACTATTATTCAAAGATTATTTGATTACCATTGAATGTTTGAGAGATCCTTCTAACAGATATTCCGCATCTGCTAGATTGAAAGAAAGAAATTGTTGTGAAGTGTTCTTTGAAGTAAACAACCTGATCCAACAAGTGGTATAAGAGCTTTGGCTCTTGAATTTAAGTGATTAATCATCCTTAAGTTATCAGTTCTATTTCTTCTAAAATCTCATTACTTCAAAACTCATATCTCCTGTTTTGTTTGAATGGCTGCTCTAAACAAACATGATACAGAGAATGGTACTCTCAACAAGCCACCGATGTTTACTCCAGAAGACTATGACACATGGAAAGTCAGGATGGAGGGATTAATCAGGAATCAGGACTTCAAACTCTGGAAGTCAATTCTTGAAGGGCCTTTCATCCCAACTGTTCCTACTGCTGGTGCCGGTGGAGCTCCTGTGCCAAAAGATCCAGCTCTCTATTCAGATGAAGACTACAAGAGAATGGAGGTGGACTCGAAGGCTTTGTGGCTCATCCAGATGGCCATCCCTAACTCAATCATACATGCATTCAAGAAATGCAAATCTGCTCAAGAGCTGTGGAACTCTCTACAGCAAATGTATGAAGGATCTGAAGATGTCAAAGAAAATAAGAAGGACATGCTGAAACAGAAGTTCGAGAACTTCTGTCAACAAAACAATGAGAAGATGACTTCTCAATATCTCAGGTATGTTCAGCTTGTTGATGAGTTAGTAGCTGCAGGTGTCAAAATGGAGAACCAATATGTGATCAGAAAGTTTCTTAGATCACTTCCACAAGCGTGGAACATATATTCTGTTACCATTCGGAGGACAGGAAATCTAAGAACTTTAAAACTTAGTGAATTGTTTGGTATACTCAATGCTTATCGGATGGAAATAGATGCCCAGGAACCTAAACTCACTCACATAACTTCTGGTTCTGCAGCACTCTATGCACCCATCAATAATTCTCCTTACCAGAGTTATCAACATATCTACCACCCAACCTCCACACCCAATGTCACCTTTCCTGAAACACCAACTCCATCAACCACACACATAAACCCTTTTCCCAACCCAACTCCACTTTTGACCTTTAGGCAAGGAGCTTTCATGGCTGAGGAAACCAACTACTTTCACCTGTGCTAGGAAGACTTAGATGGCATTCCTGCAGATGATCTTGAGGAGATGGACATCAATTATCAGATAGCCATGATATCCTATAGAGCAAAGAAGTTCTATCAAAGAACTGGCAGGCAGTTCAAAAAGCACAACATGAAGACTGGGTTTGGGCTTGACAAGTCTAAGCTCAAACGCTTCAACTACCAACAGCTAGGGCATTTTTCCAGGGAGTGCAAGTCCACAGGCACTCAACTATCAACATCTGAGCAACCTCATCAAAGACCATCAAATTCATCAAACAGTGCAGATGTTGCAGAACAGGACTTTGCAGATTGGAGCTTCCAAGTTGAGGATGCTTCCATTTCCAACAGTGCTTTGATGGCAAATGATTCAACTTCTTCATTCAAGGTAACTGATGATATGTGCACACCTGAATGTTTAGAGATGTTAAATGTTTTTAAAAGGATAAATTCTCAACTCTATAATGAACTTGAGTCCTTACAAGTTGTCAAGGAAAATTTCTTTGAATCTGAAAGAAATTACAAAGAAAAGATTGAGGAAATGGAAAAGACTATTTCCAGCTTAAAACATGAAGACACTAACAAACAGTGTCAAATTAACAATCTTTTAGAAAGACTAACCACTGCCAAGACAAAACTTGTATTGGCTGAGTCTTACAGAGACAAATTTTTGAGCCAAGTTGAAAAGTATGAAAAACTTTTCAAAATGAGTGACACAGCCGAATTGATACAGAAAATGGGGGCTGGTTTGGGTTATAACAGGGTGGAGCCTCCATCTGCCTATACTCCTATGGTGGAAATTAGGTGTAAACCAGTAACTAATCTTGTGTATGATGATGAGTTGGACATAAAATGATAACCTCTCTAATCTGAACCCAGATGAGGATGATACTCACAGTAATCTAGAAACAGAAAAACCAGCTTTGAAAATTAAATAAAGAAATAAGAAAACTAAGAAACATTCATCAGTTTTTGTCAAAGCTAAAAACATACAAACTGGGAGTACCTTCTTAGATGACTATGTTACTTGTCCATCTGACAAGTCTAAAAGGGGTAGATCAAAGGAGAGAAAAGCCATTTTTTTAGGAAAACAAGTAAATCACCCAATAAACTTCTGTGAACCAAGACTCAACCTTCTTCAACAAAGACCAGCATCAACAATCTCTCAACAATAAGACTATGTGTCTGATGTGTGGTGAGAAGAATCATTTTGCTGCTGATTGCTTCTATAATCCAAGAAGCATAATGTTTTCTGAAAGAAAAGGAAAAGGAAGAAAGAAGATCTGGAGCAAGTCATCTGTTTCTTAGGAAGAACAAGGAAGAAACTCAGCAAAGAAAGCATCGGAAGCAAGTACCTCTGATAGTCGGAAGAAACAAAATCAGAGGGCTTCTGAAAAGAAAGCATCGAAAGCACATGAAAAGAAGGCTTCAGAAGGAAAGAGAATATCGGAAGCACATGCAAAGAAGTCTTCCTACAAACCCAAGAAAGCCTATTTCTTTGGAAGAAGAACATCAGAAGGAAAGACTAAAACTGCTGAAGCAAACTCTTCCTACAATCTCTAAAGTCAAGCAGATATGGAAGAAGAAGAAAATATCTGAACTATCTGTTCAACCACCTGTCCCACCAACATCATCATCTGTTTCAACTAAGATGATGTCAAAGAAATTTACTTACAATGATGCAAATGGAAAACCCAAGACCACATGGGCTTGGGTTCCCATCAGGAACTAATTCACTTCTGATCATGTGCAGGGACAGCAGGAATCAAAAAGCAACTTGTGGATAGTTGACAGTGGTTTTTCCAGGCACATGATAGACAACAAGACTCACGCGCACAAATATGAGCCATTCTTTGGAGGGTCCGTTGCATTTGGAAGTGATTCGGTGGGAGGTTACATCACAGGTAGGGGCACAATCACAAATAGCAAGGTGTGTGATCAAAAGCACAACATGTTGTTTACTGAGCATTAATGCATAGTTCTGAAGCCAGGATTTGTAGTTCCAAATGATCAAATCCTGCTCAAGGCTCCAAGAAGAAACAAATGTACATGCTAGACATGAGCACAGCTGCACCACTTAGTAATATAAGTTGCTTTGTCTCAAAAGCTTCACTTGATGAATCATCTCTTTGGCATAGGAGACTTTGTCATGTAAACCTTAAAAATATGAATAAACTTGTCAAAAACAATCTAGTAACTGGTTTACCAACAAAAGAATTCATCTGTGTTGATAAATGTGTAGCATGCTTGAAAGGTAAGCAGCACAAAACATCTCATTATGCCAAAGAGATAAATTCGATCACAACAGTCCTTCATTTGCTTCATATGGACTTGTTTGGCCCCACAAGTGTTAAAAGTCTTGGTAGAAAATCATATTTCTTGGTAGTCACTGATGATTTTCTCTCAGTACGCCTGGGTATTTTTCTTAAGTACCAAGGATGAAACTGCTGAGACCCTAAAGTCATTCATACTTAGGGTGGAGAATGACAGTGATCACCATGTAAAAATAATCAGATCAGATCAAGGAACAGAATTCAAGAATCATGTTTTAAATCTTTTTGTGAATCTAAAGGTATCACAAGACAATTTAGTGCTCCTAGGACTCCACAACAAAATGGTGTTGCTGAGAGAAAGAAGGAATATGACACTAATTGAGGCTGCAAGAACCATGTTGTCTGATGCCAAACTTCCAATAACTTTTTGGGCAGAAGCAGTCAACACTGCCTGTTATGTCCAAAATAGAATATTGGTAGTTAAGACACTTGGTATGACTCCTTATGAAATTTGGCATAAGAGAAAACCGTTTATTGGATTTCTCAAAGCATTTGGATGTCAGTGCACCATCTTAAATACCAAAGATCGCTTAGCCAAGTTTGCTGAAAAATCAGCAGAGGGCTACTTTGTTGGGTACTCTTCACATGCAAAGGCATATAGAGTATACATCAAAGCTTCCAAAATTATTGAAGAGTCTGCAAATGTTCAGTTTAATGAACATACTATCAATAAGCCTGGAACTGGCCCTGATTGGCTATTTGATCTTGATAGATTTACATCTGCATTTAATCTTGTGAAAGAGTATGTTCCAGAGTCACAGTCAACTACCACAGACTTCTCTCAGTCCACAAGAGAAGAAGACTTTCGTGTTGAAATGCCAATAGCTTCAAGACAAATCTTGGCAGAATCCACTTCAGCACATAATGATGTCTCACAATCTGAGACAGTGAACACATATCATGATGTTCCCTTAAGTGACTTTACTACAGTTCCAATGAATCAAGAAGAAGATGTGAGTCTCTCAGCTGAAACTAACACTTTGGAAACCTCGTCTCCCAGAGAAAGTGATCTTACAACAGTCCAATCTCAAAGACCACAAGATCTGCCAGAAATCCAGCTTGAGGTGGTACTTCCTAACCTTGAGTCAAGAAATCTGGATTTAGCTTCTCAGCTGGATGTGATTCCTAGAACTCGCATCCATAACACCCATCCAGTTGAGAACATTATTGGTAATGTTGAAGAAGGAGTAAGAACAAGAAGCTCTATGCATGAATCAAACATCTGTTTGTTTTTTTTTGCTTTCTATCACAAATAGAACCAAAGAAAGTTACTAAGGCATTGAAAGATAACAGTTGGGTAGAAGCCATGCAGGAGGAGCTTCTTCAGTTTGAAAGGCAGGGAGTTTGGAAGATTTGTCCTTTACCTAAGGGAAAGTATGCCATTGTGTAACGACCCGTTTTTTTAAATAATAATGAAATATATAAATATCTATGAGTGTGGATAAGTGATCAACAATAAAAAAAAAGTCAACACATATACATGTGGTGGATAACATTTAATATACACACACACACACACACATACATACGTGGATACATGGAAACCACAACAAGGAGAAAAAAAAATCTATGTATATATGTATGCATGATGTAAGAGTTCTAGAAGGAAAAAAAATTAAAAGGGAAGGGGGTGTTCGACAGAAGCCAGAAGAGAGAAAAAAAAGAGAAAGAAAGAAAGAAAGAAGAAGAGAGAAAGGAAGAAAATAAAGAAGAAGAAAAGAGAAGAGGGGAAGGTTCGAGTGACGATCCATCACATCGAGTTTCAATCACGAGTCAAGGTTGTGAACCACTCGAGGTAATCATGTTTTCTCATCTTTGAATCATCATTGAAGGATTTGATGGGATTATGAACCAGGGTTCTAGAACCGTGACATTGGGTTGAGTTTTGAGAATTATATGATGATTAAAAACAGAGAATTTGATGTTTTAACTGTGAAATTTTGATTTTGATCCGTTATAATGCCCGTTTGTTATGAAACTCATATATTGAGTATGATTATTAGTGGGGTGATTAAAGAGTGGTTGTGATAATTTTGGATCATTCTTTAGAATGATAAATTAAAGTGTAAAGTTGAAAGTTAATGATTTTAGCGTAAAACGATGTTATGAGGATTTAAATATGATAACGAACATGTGTAGATTAAATTCTACACATGGGTTATTGATAAAAGCCTTGACGAGGTTTTGATTGAAAATAAAGAATGAAACAGGTCAAATGAATTAGATTATATAAATAACACCAGTTGTGTGTTCATGTTGTTAAATCCTGTTATATGTAAATATATAATAGGAAGTGGAGGTGAATCTAGTTCTAGAAGACCTGGAAAAGAGTTGGTGATTTTTGATAACTCTTCAAATTAAGGTAAGTTACCTATTTGATAGCACTTGTACTTAGGGACTGGGTGAGTCCATACTACAAGTGATGGTGTTATATGTGATTGTGGTTAATGTTGCTGCATGATTCACAAGGTGTGTGAACATGCCGTTATCGTTATTGTGGTTATTGTGGCTGCATGATTCACAGGGTGTGTGAATATGCCGTTATCATAATTGTAGTTATTGTTGCTGCATGAGTCACAAGGTGTGTGAACATGCCGTTATCGTTATTGTGGTTATTGTGGCTGCATGATTCACAGGGTGTGTGAATATGCCGTTATCATAATTGTAGTTATTGTTGTTGCATGAGTCACAAGGTGTGTGAACATGCCGTTATCACAATTGTAGTTATGGTTGCTGCATGAGTCACAAGGTGTGTGAACATGCCGTTATCGTTATTGTGGTTATTGTTGTTGCATGATTCACAAGGTGTGTGAACATGCCGTGATCTACGAATGCGTAGATGTTGGATTGGTAAGGTTTATGTTTTGGTGTTGACATTTGAAATTCAAGTGTCAAATTTGTGAATTACGATTTTTGTGAAATATGATGCACAATTGGTGTGTTGGGTATTAATATATGTGTTATATTAAATTATAACAATTGCGCATGAATGGGAGATACATTGAGGTTTTGGTTGAAAACGAACCGTTAGTAAATCGTTTTAAATGTGGTTAAATGTTGTTGTCAACATTTTATGTGAAACCTCAGTAGTGTATCCATATGGTGTTATGGAATACACTTGGTGAATGATGGGGTAATCTTACTTAGTTCTAACGAACTAATGGTGACTTTAAATGTGGTGTTACAGGTACAAAAGAGCAGGGTGGGCGGTGATGGTGATCGGGAATCGAACGTGGAGGCTCGTATTGTGGTTTGATCTAGAAATAATAAAACTTGTGTGAAACTTTTGTGTAATAAATGTGTTGCGAAGGTGGTGAACATACTTAAACTTGTTTTAATAGGTGTTGGTAATAGTATGTTTAAAAGTTTGTAAAACACAAAAGTCGTTTTTGTTTTGACTGAGACCTAACGTAATTTATTAAATAATGTTGTAAAATGTCCTAAGGGGACATGAATGTGACTGGGGTGTCACACATTGGAACAAAATGGGTGTTCAGAAACAAGAAGGATGACAAAGGTGTTGTCATCAAGAATAAGGTAAGGTTGGTTGTTCAAGGATACACTCAGGAAGAAGGCATAGATTATGATGTAGTATTTGCTCCTGTTGCAAGAATTGAAGCAATCAGAATATTTTTAGCCTTTGCAGCTGCCAAGAACTTCAAGGTTTTTCAAATGGATGTGAAAAGTGTCTTTCTTTATAGAAGAATTGATGAGGAAGTGTATGTGTGTCAGCCTCCTGGATTTGAAGATCCAAAGTTTCCTGATCATGTCTTTAAGCTTGATAAAGCTCTGTATGGGCTGCATCAAGCTCCCAGAAAATGGTATGAAACTTTATCTTCTTTTCTATTGGCTAACAACTTCAAGAGAGGAACAATTGATAAAACTCTCTTTTTCAAGAAGTCCAATCAACATATCATGCTAGTCCAGATATATGTTGATGATATTATCTTCGGTTCTACCAATGAATCTCTCTGCAAGGACTTTGAATCATTGATGAAGTCCAAGTTTGAAATGAGTTCAATGGGAGAACTCACTTTCTTTCTTAGACCACTGGTGAAACAAACTCCTACAGGAATTTTTATTAGTCAATCAAAGTATGTCAAGGATATTCTTGAAAGATTCAAGCCTACTGATTGGAAAGCTCTAGGTACTCCAATGTCCAAGACAACATCTCTTAGCCCTGACCTTGAGGGGGAGGATGTTGATCAACATCAATACAGAGCAATGATAGGTTCCTTAATGTACCTCACAGCAAGCAGGCCTGATATAATGTTTGCAACTTGCTTGTGTTCAAGGTTTCAGGCCAATCCAAAGGTTTCACACATGCTTGCTGTGAAGAGAATCTTTAGATACCTCAAAGGAGCACCAGGTATAGGATTGTGGTATCATAGAAATGAAGACTTTTAGTTCATGGCCTATACTGACAGTGATTATAGAGGTTGCAACATTAGCAAGAAATCCACATCAGGAGGATGTCAATTTCTTAGATCCAGAATTGTGTCTTGGCAATGCAAGAAGCAATCATGTGTTTCTACCTCTACTGCAGAAGCAGAATACATTGCTGCCTCTAGCTGCTGTGCACAAGTCATCTGGATTCAAAATCAGATGAAGGATTATGGAGTAGAGTTGTTTAACACTCCTATACAAATAGATAACTCAAGTGCAATCTCCATCACCAACAATCCTGTCAAGCATTCAAAGACCAAGCACATTGATATCAGATATCATTTCATCAGAGATTGTGCAGATAAGAAATTGATTCATCTAGTCAAAGTTGATACAGAACACAATCTGGCTGATCTCTTCACCAAGGTATTTGATGAAGGAAGATTCAGGTATTTAATAACAGCCATTGGCATGATTAACTTTGAGTAAATGAACTTATAAGTAATGAACAATTCTTCGGAAGAAAAACTTAGATTATCTTCTGATGAGTAATTACTCTTTAGAAGATAGTTTCAGTCTTCGGAAGCCTTCTTCCTTTCTAATGTCGGAAGAAGTCACACTTCAGAAGAAAAATTCTCTTCTGAAGTATTATCCTTCCGATACATTATACCTTCGGAAGTTCAATCTTCTGAACTTACTCTTTAGAAAAAGATGTCTTCCGAAGAACAATTATTCTGATGAATTTATCTAAACCTTCAGAAGATACACTTCCGATGATATATTTATATATGCTTCGGAAGTAAGTATCTTCTGAAGAACATCTTTGGTCCTATGAACTACTTCCAATAAATAATCCCCTTGGAAGCGACTCTGTCCTTAGCAAAATTTGAACATTAAAACAGCTGTTCTCGGAAGATCTTTTTCTGACATCCGGATCTCAAAATTTAATGTGACTCTATATTAAATGCTAACATCCGAAGGTATAAAAAGGTCTCCCGCTCGTCCACTTTCTCTCACCGTTTCATTTCAAATCGATTTTCCCTTTTCTCTCCAAACTAAACCTAAAATTCTTCGATCACCATGGCTCTTCTTGCATTCAAACCTGCTCACAATCTTCCTGCGGAGTTATCAGTAGATAATGACGCTGATTTCGCTCCGATCATCTCGTTCATTCGAAGGAGCAAGTATTTGTTCGCTCTTACCATTCAACCCCTGGTGTATGAGTTGCATCACCAACAATTTTGGGGTTCATGTTCCGTTTCTACAACTCCCAAGGGTAGGATCTTGCATGCCACCATTGATGCTCATCCTATCTCTATTACTGTGGAGACCATCTGTCGGCATCTTCAACTCAGTGATGCCTGGGGAAGGTTCTCATTCACAAAGGATAAGGTAGCATCGACCTTTAGGTCTATGGGATACGAAGGTCTTCTCCCTACAACAACTTATTTTAAGGGTAGAGTGTCCTATAATTACAAGTATCTCATACATGTCTTTTTGCAATGTCTATCTAATAAGACAGGTGGTTGGGATCAAGTTCCATCTGACTTAGCTTCGGCTATTCATGGCTTGGTCTCCAACCAACTCTTTAACTTTTCTGCTTTTATTTTCAATAATTTGGTAGACAATATCTCGTCTCCAAAGAAATTTTGTATGTATCCCAGGTTTTTGCAGCATATCTTTGATAGTGAGTTGGGTTCTGTCCTCTCACTAACTGGGAATACATATAAAGTTCCCTTGGTCTCTTCCAAGGTTTTTGTTCAGTTGAAGAAGAAGAGTACCCAAGTCTCCAGGATCATATCACCCAGAAATGCCGCCCACCCATCCTTTCACCCAGGCTCAAGGGCCCTCTGCTGTAGCTTTGGATGACCCACACTCTCCTACTACCCAAACACTTATGAGAGTGGTGACACAGTTACAAGCAAGGTTCCCTGACACAGAGCCTATCACTTTAGAGGTTGACCCCAGGAGTTAAGAAGGGGTCAATGTAGATGAAGCTGCCACTACTACGGAACCTTCTAGGTTCTTCAGGACAGTGGTACAGGCAATAGGACCTCATCTGCGGCAACCCACACTGGGGAGGACTTCTTTGAAGCCCTTCTCAATGAGGGGCCCAGGGTGCCAAGAAACCACAACTGGTGGTGGAGGTGCAGGAGCCAGGCTCAGGACTCCATCGCCCAATGATTCCACTCAGGTGGATGAGGGCACCAAAACCAAGGAATTGACGGCCACCATCTCATCTCTCCAAGCCAGGGTAGCTCACCTGGAAATTGAGGTTGCTACCCTGAGGTTGGAGGTCCAAGACAAGGAGGCTACTATCCTGGACCTTAGGAGCAGACCACCCATTGTTTGTGCTCCCTTTTGTCCTGATCCTACTACCACTACCTTTGTCTCCCCTGATGCTACCAAAAAGGGGGAGAAGGTACCATCTGTAGGGTCAGGATCAGAAGCAAGAGAAGAGGAAGTTGCACAAGATGTCAACCCATCCATAGTCACCTTGACTAATGAATTGGATGAATTCTTGGGCACTTATTTTCATTACTCCACTACTTCCTCTTCCTCTTCTTCTGCTAATGGTGAGGCTGCCAAAGAGCTCACAACAGATCTCTCTATGGAGCCTAGGTCCCCTGTTGGGACTAAGTCTCTTTCTGAGACTGCAGATCATGTTGCCATGGAGGAACCCACTCAAGAACAACAACCTATTTACATGGAACATGTGTCCCCTTCTAGGACAAAGGCTGCTGAAGACCTCTTCTCCACTCCTGAGCACTCTGTGGATGTTGCTAAGGAATCATCCAAGATGGTTGGTCAACTGGAGGAGGCAGTGAATGCTAAGGTTAACTCCGAAGCTGCAGCTGCTTCCGACGGCCCAGTCATTCTTGATGATTCCTCCACAGAGGAGCTATTTGCCGATGAACCACCTGGTGAGGAGGCTACAGGATCCATCTCCTCTGGGGAAAAATTAATGGACAAAGGAAAAAGGAAACTAACCCAGAGGAGGAAGCAGAAATAGAGGAGAGGATGCCTAAGAAGAAGAAGGGCCGAACAGACACTTCTTTGGATGATGAGCTTATCAGACTATCTGCTCTTCTAGGAGAAGGGGTATGATATAGATGAAGTTTTGCTCTGGTTGGTACCTGAATTGGCTGCCGAGCTGGACAGGGTGCAGCAGCAAGAATAGGCAGCTGCTGCATCCAAAGCCATGGTTACACTTACAAAGAAACAAAAGGAGACAGCCTACAGAGACAAAATGAAGGCCATCCTCCTACAGTATGGCTTCCATGCTCGGCAGCTAGGCCCTATGAAGAACTCAACCATGGACATGCATGTCAGGGACATCAAGGCCAAGATTGCCAGAGGTGAGCTACCTTCTATGGAGCAGATACAAGCTCAAAGGGCAAGCCTAAACTTAGGCTTAGGTTTAGGGGGAAGAGTTAGAATTGAAATACCCCTCTCTGGTTCAGGAATCAGAGAGGGTGAAGAAGTCATGTGTGGGGAGGCTACAAAGGCAATTTTCCCCTACATGTTCCCCATAAACCCTAAGGAAGAACCAGTCTCTCCTCCATCTAGCCCTTCCATGGATAAAATGCCAATCTCCTCAGTGATTAAGATCAACAAGGGTAAAAAGGCTGCAAAGAAAGATAAATCAAAAGACCCTAATCCTAAGAAACAATCAAAGGCAAATGAGAGGAGGACAAAGCATCCTAGATATATGGATGCAGGCCCAACGCCCACTACAAGAACAGATGCAGCAGTGGGCTCCAATGAAGAAGACCAACAGGCCAGAGAGCAGAGGAGTCAAGCCATGGTCGCAACCAAACCAAGAATGACAAGAAAAAAGACCATGGCTAGGAGAAGAAAAAGAGCTACCAAGAAAGAGAACTCCATGACTTGTCTCAAGATCTGCTGTTACTTTTGATGGGCTTATATGTCTAATTTAGGATGCATATGATTGCATGTGTTGATTAGAACTTGGAAGTCTTCAAGAGCATTAGAAGATTGAGTGGAAAGGACATCAACATTTTTTGCACGTTTAGCTGAATTGTCTACTAAATAAGAAGGTTCTAGTATAGTTACACATGAAGTGTTGGTATTATTGTTACTTGGTGCACTAGATTAAAAGATTGATTCCTGAGGTGTCAGAATAAAAGAAGCTCTTTTTGATGGAGATTGATAAAAAAAAGGGCATATACAAATCACATATGTGATCTTCATAATATTGGTTGTTCTTATCATTACAATTCACACCCGTCTCACCTACACTATGCTTATAGTTCTACTTAAAAATACTATAAGAAAACATCAAAGTTAAAAATTCAATCAAGACCAATATAAGAAGCAAAAGGTGTGTGTTCATTGTAAAGACTAATAAAGGCTGAAGCTCACCAAACTTCTATTTTGTCTAAGTACCATACTCTACAGAGACAAACAGCCTTCGCAAGGAAGGAGTTACTTTTCGGAAGCAGCATTGCTTCCGAAGGGTAACTCACTCCTACTGAAGGCTGTACAAGACAAACCACTTCAGAAGGCCAACACTTAACATATCTAAAGCTTCAGAGATTCCGAAGACAATAAAGCTTCCAAAGATCAAAGGCTTCCAAAGATCAAAGGCTTCCAAAGATTCTCCTCTGCATTCTCAAAAGACAAAGACAAGGACTTCCGAAGATAATCCTCTGACAAAGACTGTAGCTGATTACTTTTATGGTACAAAAGATGCTGACAACATACATGTTGGTCTGATTACAACAAAGATAACATACCGAGAGTCAGACACAACACCTTACTTCTCCTCTGCTGCATTAAATGCAAAAGATCATCTGAAGCCTTGAAGATCAACAACATTAAATGTCTTTTGTATTTAGCTAGTCTTTTGTAAAGTCAATGTCTATATTTGTAATAATTGTAATTGAGTGTCTTAGCATGTTAAGACACTTTAGATACTAGAATAAGCTTTACTTTATGTATTGTCTAGTATACCCAACTTGTATTCCTACGAGTATACGGTTGTAGCCTTGGCTATATAACCTCTTATTGTAAACCTGTTTAGTGTGTGCTTGCTGGTTGTAACACTTGAACAACTTTGAGAGAAATATATCTTTGAGCTTGAAATTTATTCTTGTGTTCTTACTATTATTCAAAGATTATTTGAAATTTATTCTTGTGTTTGAGAGATCCTTCTAACAGATATTCCGCATCTGCTAGATTGAAAGAAAGAAATTCTTGTGAAGTGCTGTTTAAAGTAAACAACCCGATCCAACATTCATTATAGGTAAGATGAACTGAATCTTCTATACCTAGTTCTATTGTTGTATACTTTATATCTGCTAGATCAAAGAAGACTGGTATTTAACAAAACACATTAAGCCTTGACAAAGTGCATTCTTACAACTCTAAAGAAACATCGAAGGATGAGTCTATCCTTTGGAAACCTCCAGTATTTGGAAGGAACCCTTAACTTCAGAAGACTGAAAGTTTTCAATGAATAGCCTGATCCTTCTGATGAATAGATAAGATATGAAGCTTCCAAAGACATAAAAGCATCAGAAGACAACACGACTTTTGATGACCTTATCTCTCTATCATAAGAAAACTCTTTTTAAGTTGAAATGACATCGGAAGACACTAGACTTCTAAAGACTATGATCAATATATCACAAATGTTCTTTTTAAAATAAACATCAACTAGCGCTCTTCTTAACACATTAGAAAAATACAATGCTTTTGAAGATCTCCAAAGCTTCAGATACACATCAGCTTTCGATGGGCAACAACTTTCGAGTAGAGAAGACTTCCGACCGACATTATGTCAATGCTAAAGCACATTTGAAAAAGGTTTTGCAGAGTAGACTTCAAATGTCTGAACTAGATGAAAAGATATTTCCTTGTTAGCAAAAAAACAACTTTTAACTCACAAAGCAACAGTGATTACAAAACATCTCCTGCTGTATTGAAGATCAACATAATTACTCTTTTACATCATTGACATTTAATAAAAGTTAATATATTTATTTATGTTATTAATAATTAATGTGCCTTAGTTTTTTATTTTTTTGAACGGCAATTTGGATCACTGACGGATCATAGACACTCCCGATCATATCCACACCTAATAGGGGGAAACCCATCATAGGTGAGAGAAAACCCCTAGCCTAGCATGAAACCTCTATTTTGTCCATGTCAGGACTTGAACTCGTGACCACCCCAGTATTGAAGCCACATAGTGCATCCTCTCAACCACTTAAGCTAAGGATCATTGGTCTTATTCTGTTAAGCCATAATATGGTACTAAAATAAGTTTTACTTTATTTCTAACGTAAGTCCATTGTTTATTTAATTATAGGAGGATAAAACTCTAGTTTGGTGTATATATCCTATCGATTGTAAACCGTTAAGGATTCTATCCTTAATTTAAAAACTATGCGAGTAGTCGGTCTAAACATTAAGTACTCGGAAAGTTTTACAACAACGATTAAAAAACATATATATTAAAAAAAACTTGTTTATTCGATAATACCGATCGAGGGACAAACTAGTGCGTATGGTACACAAAAAAATGGGTTAGCATTCAGGATGAATATATATGATTTAGTGGTCTTGGGATGTTCAAGCCTTAAAGATTCCTTCCAAATTTATATTAATTTTGATAGTATGTTGAAGTCAAAGACAATAATTAAATAGTAATGATGATATCAATGATAAGTATTTTACTATTATATTACAAAATTGTGCATGCATGAGGCAATATTCCTTCACAGTCAGCAGAAAAATAATGCATGCCGATAGGTCCATTTTTAGATGATTAAATCTTAAAAACAAATTAACTCCGACAATACATTTATATATTTATATTTTTATCTTGGTCTTTTTTTAATTTGCACACTATATATTATATTATATATTAATTGTTTCTGCTAAAAAAACAATATATATAATACAAACAAATGTATGTTTTCGATCGGACAGGCCCACCATTAGTGACCAACTTCTTGAGAAAAATATTGTCACATATATATATAATAGTAAGTACTGTCCCGCAAGCATACGCAATACTGACATATCGTGAATGTAATCTGCAAAAGAATGAAAGCACAGTGAGGCAGGGACATAATTTTAGGGTTTATCAAAATGGAAAGAAAGTCTTTGTTTTAGGTAGGAAGAAATTGAAAATATGGGTCCTTGATATTCAATGGAAGTGGCCCCTTTTGTTGAGCACCAATAGTTACCAACATTTCTTTAATTAAGTGCTATTCATACTTTCTCGTGTTGAATAGTCTATATATGTATTCTATCCTTAATTTAATTATCTTTCTTTGTATTTAATTACTATTTTTTTAATAATTTTCTATAAAAGTTATTTAATTTGTTTATAAAATCAATAATTACATAGCTACGACAGAAAAAAATATATTCTACAAAAACAAGAATGAACGAATTGTTCTTTGAAAATTCGTGTGTTATCTAATAAACTTTTTTTTTTTTAAGATTGAACCATGCATGTTAGATGAAGCCGTTGTAATTATTTGTTAAAAGATGCAACACACTCGACCGATCGATCAGTAGCAACTTAGACTATTTAATGCGGACCAATTGCTACATTGAGTTTTATTCGGTCTTAAGTAACACCCTAATAATCAAAGAGACATAATAGACAGTAGTAGCTAGATCTTCAAGATTTTAGGAATTGACACTAAATAGTTGGCAAAACTTGACCTAAATAGACATGTGATTCATGACGTGCGTCATTGTTTGTTGGTTCGTTTGAATTTGATAGGCACCGCAAGAAAAAACAAAACTT
The DNA here is from genome assembly GCA_009363875.1 of Mikania micrantha. Taxonomy (NCBI): domain Eukaryota; kingdom Viridiplantae; phylum Streptophyta; class Magnoliopsida; order Asterales; family Asteraceae; genus Mikania; species Mikania micrantha. The sequence goes on along the minus strand of CM018689.1, from coordinate 46,056,396 downwards.
TAGCGACGATAAAAATTGCCACCAAAAATACCAAAATCGCCACTAAAAACGTCGCCAATAACCAATAATCGCCGCTAAAGAGTCATCACTAAAGCACCAATAATCATCACTATTGTGTCGCTGCTAAAAGTGAAAATCTCATTTAAAAGTAGCTTAAATTGAAGGAAAATTGTAGATTTTTACTACAAAACATATATAGCACGGCAACTCTACAAAACTACTATATGCTCGCCGCCGACCCATGAATTCTTCAAAGCGGGCCAGTAGCCGTAAATCTATCCACTAATTGCAGTTCTCCTTATCAACCTTACCAGTAGAGCTAGGGAGGATTGCCTTTCCTCTTTCCTTCGGCCTATGTTTCAAAGCTAGCAAAAAGTTCGAGCCTCTGGGATCTCTCTTGAATGGCGTGACAATGTTCCTCCACGGTTCGTGTATATTTGTCAGCGCATCATTTAATGCTACATCGTTTGTAGAGTTAGTGTTACATAAGTATTCTATCTAGGGTTAAAAAAAAGTAGCTTGGAGTGAGTTAATTTTTATATAATTACATATTTGAATATTCTTAATTATTGTGAATTAATATACCATCAACACACACATACACACACACATATAGCTAGTTTCAATGCTCGAATTGAATCAGGCATATTAACCAACTGTTTCTTCTATCTTTGGCGGATTATTCCTCATAACTCATGATAAACCATCATGTACCTAATAATTTTCTTCTTCTTGATTTCCATTAAATGATCAATGGTTAGTATAGTTTTTAATTAATTAATAGTATTAATTAATCACCAGAAGGAAGAATAGTCAGTCTTTAACAAAGGTCAAAGTATTATGATATATAATTTGATGACAAGCTTGGGGAGATTTGAATTTAGGGTAGACAACTGTCAAAGACAGATGTAGAGAAGAACAAAGGGGTTTATTGGATGCACATGATTATTTATTTCAATCAGAAAGGACCTCATTCGTCAGGACATTAAAAATATAATTAATATTAAATCGAATTAGCATATATTTCTCATATACTTACTATTCCATTATTTGCAAGTGGAACCTCCAGACCGACCTATTGTTGATTTTTAATGAAGAATTGAATAAAATCCCTATTTCAGAAACAAAAGTCTTCATGGAATATTAATTTAAAATATATAAATCCAGAATTTTTCTTCAAAATGATGTTTTATTCCCTTTCTATATCAAACTAAAACATCTATAGATAAAACATATACATCTCCACATATACATACATACATATATATATAACTGATCTGTCTCATCTCTCTCTCTCTCTCTCTCCTGATGAGCATCAATCACGTGCTTGTTTGATTGATTTCTGTAATGTGTCTAAGAAGTCATCAAGAAGGTATGTATAAAAGAAGGATTGAAGCACATACATATTTTCTTGTTTTCTCTACTTAATTGCATGTTATAAAAGAGAGACCTAATATTTCAAAAACTTTGTTGAGCTCGATCTTGTTTCCTATCTGTTTTTTCGGGGTAGATCGACGTTTCTTTTAGTTTTGTTCTTCAAGTTTCTTAACCACCCAACAATCATTTTGATGCCTAATCATTATTGATTTTGTTTAATTCTCTTTGCTATGCATATACTTGCATATAATCATAAAATCTAGTTTTAAATATTCAGAAATCTATTGCATAGTATCTTTTGTTTTCTTTCTTGAAAGATATATGCTTTCAAAATTCAAACTTTTTGAGGTTTAAGGTTAATTAGTTGACTTGAATTCAACTATTTTATTAATTAGGGATTGCTGAAGCTTTTGGAATCTTTCATCATATGATCAAGCAGAAAATTGGAAGGGATTGAAGAAGTTTGGTTTTGATTTGAAATAGACACTAGGGTAGGTAACTTGATATATATCCTAATTATATCATGCCTGACATGTTTTTCATGCAAGATTTTTAAAGATATGGTCTTATGTTTCATCACCTTCACTTCTCATTAATTCCTTCTAACACACTATTGGTTTTGCAAAATTTAAAACACAAATGCATAGAACAATGTAGATTAAAGATGACAGCAATGAAACTAACAGATTTCCCACAAATTTAATCATGCCAACATTCCTAGTATATATTACAGATGGAGGAAATTAAAGACTGAATTAAATTTATTAACCCCCAAATTAAGTATGTTACTCACTGGTAGGTGCAGTACCTAAAGGGAAAATTTTACATATTTATAGTGCTAATTTCTTCATGACATGCAGTTGCTCTAGAGATTGTTTATACTTTTGATTTTCTGTGATGCCTTTTTGCATCAAATACTAAAAATCTTTGCAACAATAGTTTGATCATGATTTCTGCTTCCTTGTTTTCTAATCTGCTACCTTATACAATGTGCCAATTTCATTGTATAATTAATGTAATTACACACTGCAGGAGATTTACAAATTTAGACTTCACAACAATTGAATTCTAAAAATTCATAGAAGAAGCAAACAATGTCAGAACATGAATTGGATATGCTAGAGAGTAACGAGGCTATTAGTTCTGACCAACATGATCAAGAAAATGCTACATCTATTTCTTCAATAAATAGGCATGTCACATCTTTTGATTTGAATGAAGAAGCAAGCAGCCAAGAAGATGATGATCTATCCGTTGAGGATAGCGAGAAGGCCGATGAAGGAAGCTCATCAAATAAAAGAAAAGGTCCCGTTAGGCAGTACGTTCGCTCCAAAATGCCTAGACTTCGTTGGACTCCTGAACTTCATCACGCGTTTGTAAATGCTATTGAAAGGCTTGGTGGGCAAGAGAGTAAGTTCTCTAAACTATTTCTCTATATTTAATTTTGTGTGATTTCATTAGCTTTAAGTAATTAAGAAGCTTTAATTATATGTTTATTCGTGTTTGTTGCAATTTTAAGTATCACAAGTAGGCTACACAATACTGCCAGCTTAAATTGATTAATAACATCTTTTGTTCTTACATTTGTTGTTAAAATAGGAATACTTAATTAAACACACACATATATATATCTTAATAATAGATTTTTGGTTGGGGGTCTCTCATTAATTTGTTATAAATTAGTTTAATTGGTCAAAACATGAAAAGTTTTTTTGATTGACTGCAGAAGCAACTCCAAAATCAGTTCTCCAACTAATGAATGTGAGAGGACTAAGTATCGCTCATGTTAAAAGCCACTTGCAGGTAAGTAAATTCAACGTTGCATGCATTGACTTATTCACATCTCCAATTTTCAACAATTTTAATCAAGAATCTATTTTTTAATGTTAGATGTATAGAAGCAAGAAGCTTGATGATTCTGGTCAAGGTATGATCACATGAATCTTTCTCTAGAAAAACAGTGTTTTTTAAGAAATTTAAGTAGATCTTTCACTAGCTTTTATGAATATTAAAACTTAACAAGTCTAATACATAGATTACAAACGGACGCATGCATCACATGAATAATAACAAAGATACTCACTACAGGAAAACTAATCAAATACGTCGCCATTAACTGATGATAAGTCGTCGTGGAAGATGGTTTATACCGACGACTTTGTATCGTCGGGAAAGATCCCGTATCAGATTAACTTTCTAATTATAGTGACTACTTTTTATATGATGTTTTTAAGACAAATAACTTTTCCGCTTTTAGATATGTAATCTAACTTAATAAGATTTAATGATGCCCAAGATAAAAAAAAAAAAAAGTTGAAGCAATAATCAATCCCAACTGAATCAATGGTGTATGGCGACTCTAATATAGAAGAAATGTAATTTCAACTAAAGATATCTAATAAATAAACCAATGACAATTTAATTTCACTAGCTTCCAAAAAAATTTCATGCATTTCTCATTAATTAAATAAGAGTGTTCAAAAACAAACAAAATAACAAAATTCAACCTAGCTGTACACAAATATGTTTTATATAAAAAAATATTAATCATTATTTTCACTCTAGTTGACTTATTTATAAAAACTAGAATATATTTTATGTTGGCTTATTTATTATTTTTTAAACAGCAAAACTTTCATATTCTTATTCCTACTAAAGCATTCTTAGTTACTTTCTATTTACGAGCTGAATTTAAACTTAAAATCCTTTTAATAAGAGACAATGTTTCTAACATGTGAGCTAATTCCAGATTGACACATGTTTTGGCTTCTATCAATATTAACTCTTCCTTAAGTTGGCTATTATAATTAATAAGGGTGTAACAAAAATAATAATTAATTAATCAAGTTGAATAGACTTTTTTTAATATATATACTAGGCAATGATTTTATTATTTATGCAACATCTACATCTTCTTGGTTTGATTCATTATTGTAAGCGCGCTAGGCCGTGATCAATTTGTTTGCAACTGAATGACAGGCATCAGTGTGGAAACAACACATTCTAATAATTAAGCTTATCATTCGAATTAAAATTATATAGTTTAGTTAAAAATTGGCGACATGCATAAATCATGGAATTGTTGTAAATTGAAGATGAAGCTGATCAAAGAATGGTATGATCATGTCTCACATTTTTATAAATTTTGTTCTTTAATTCTATAGTAATATCCCAAAGGACTACCATGGCAATGCAAGGAAGACCTCACATATACAGCAATTTGTACTCCAGAACTAGTCCCTTTGGACATCTAAAGCACACAAATGGCGGGATTGATCTAACAAGAAATTTGGAAGTGGGAAATTATTACTCTAGAAATCATCTGCTTGATTCCGCTTTTCGACCAACTCCAAGTGTCCAACATTTCTTGGCTAGGTAAATCTTATTCCGACTATGTCGTAGTTCTGTAGTGACTAGTGATCGATATGATATCCATAGTGTTCATGGTTGATTAATCAGTAGTAATGTTGTTCTTCAACAAGTTAACTTTGTTAGAACTCATATGTAGTTCACACTTTGTTCATAGACAAAGATGACTAGCTTGCTTGATAGCCAATTCTAAGGATATTGTTGGGAGGGCTTTTCTAACAAGGATGGTCATGGACAAAGCTTGGTGGGTCTCACACTGCTGGCTAAATCACATTTTTTTCATTAAAAAAATACAATTTTAAAGATAATTATATAAAAATTGACTGTAATAGTTTTGCCCAGTAAAAAGAATTTATAGGAGGAGACAAAGTATTGTATATGGCCAAGTTTAGATAAAGCAACAAAGATGACAAATGCATGGTACATATTATTATAAACTGGCTTCTTAAATCTATTAATTAGGGATTAAAATAAAAAATAAAACATGGCTTCTTAGATCTACTAATTATGGATAAGAATGAAAGCCAAAACTTGAACATCATCCTTTAGCTAGTTTTCTATTGGTGTTTGTGTTTTTGTATTGGGTTATTTGAATTCACTACAAAAAATACTCTATAGCAACAAACCCTATCCCGACAAAAAAATTTGTCGGTATTAGTACACCTGTCTCGACGACATGTTATTGGTATAACTTTGTACCAGATTTTGCGAAATTACAACATATCCTGACGACAAATCGTTAGCGGGAGGTATTTGTATGGTGATTGAAGATTTATTTTGGGTGTTTCTTTATAATTGCATTATAATAATTTCTAGTTTATGTTTAGTATTTCCGGAAAGTTTTGTATTTTTTTTCTTTTGCCATTTGGTAATATTAATATGCAACTATGCAAGTAGATATGTGTTTCACCAAAAAAATGGCTGATCCTAGATGCTAGCTACTTCTAGCTTGACTAAACTCAAAAAGCATCTTTTTGGCTCGTTTTTAGCATCAAGTCAATTTAATATTGAACCAATTTAATCAACCAAATAACAACAAGATTATTCAATTCTTTCGTTGTTAATTAGTGGCATTTTGTTCATCTGATCAAGGCATGACCAGCATGGGAAAAATAGCATTTTATTCACCATTTTTGGTTTCCTGACATGTTATTCATTTCTATCAAAAGGCACCAACAATGGCTATCTACTCAAAGTCTACTTTCGTCACCGGCGAGAAAAGAATTTGGACACACGGATAACATGATGAAAAATATCATGAATCACATGCAAGAAAAGCCTTCCAACGAATTCCGTATGTCCGAATCAAGACCCCGAAATGTGGCTACAAGACCTAGCCAATTTATTGAGGACAAGAAGTGGCCATCCCATGATCAAAGGAAAGACAAATGGTCACCTATTACAAGCAATTGTGGTAGCAGCAGCTCTTCCAATTATCCATTCAACATTTGCAGTGAGAAATCAAGGAATATTGTACAGCTTCGTTCATCTATCATTTATTCTAGATCCCTACTGAATTCACAATATGAAGACTCGTTTCGACATGAGGTGACATGCATGATCCCTTTTGTTATGTTAGCATCTAAAGCTTTCTAACAAGAATCCCATATATGTATAACTTGTGTTTATATATATCTTCAGTTAAGAGAAGAAAAGGGTTGTAAAGATAGAGAGAAGAATCCTGATTTGCAGCTTAGATTGAGCCAAAACAAAGGGATAGAAGAAGAGAAACAACAAATGAGAAGTTCAGAAATCAACACAGTGCTCTCTCTTTCTTTGAAGGAAACCTGACCATATATCCGATCCTAGAGTAAGTTAAATAGTTTACATACAACTATATATATATATGTATATGTATATGCTAGACGGAGACTAGTACTTAAGCTCTGACCAAGCTCATCCATAGACATAGGAGCTAGTGAGATCTCTAAGTACTTGTCTTCAATGCTATTGGTTGTAAGGTTTTACTGACGTATTCAATGTTACTAGCAAACTTTTTAACTGTAGTTATGTATGGATGTATAATGGAACGTTGTATCGTACCTAATTTTTTTAATCCCTAGCTATTTTTATAGATGTGGTAACAATATGATTGCTTCACAAAGATGCATGTCATGTATATTGTGACAGATTTGTGTTTTAATCCATATTTTAATCCTTTGTTGTTGTAATTTACTGATTTCAACCAAATGATCTGGTCAGTTTTTTATTTTGTGATTTCTTGAATTTTTTAAAATTGTGTAAACGCTATCAGATTGAAATATTTCGTCGGTACTCAATAAGTTTTTAATTGGACAAAAGAAAGTAAATAACAAGCAGTATGAGATTCCTGTTTAAATAGTATAAAAGAATTCAATGTAATAGATTATTAGACAAGATAAATCATTTTTATAGAGACAAAATGCAACATCGAATCATCGTAACGTTCCATGAAAAAGAGTGGCGGTTAAGATTGTAATCGCTACCAATTAACTGCATGACAGTTACATGAGCAGCGAATTATATATATTGAAATTGACACTGTTGATTTAAATTGACCTATGATTAAATATGAATCATACAAATTTACTAAAGATTTCATCATGTTCGTTTAATTTCAGCGGCATTTTTAAACGTTGTTAATTGAAATAAATTAATTATTTTTAGATGCGGTTAGTTGAAATAAAATTGATTTTTGGACGGAGTTTATATGATTTTTTTTATTTTTAAATGTGGTTTTCAATTTTGACTTTTAGACATTATTTAGATTTTTGATTGTTTAAATTTTGTTTTTTAGGCGCAGTTTTTGTTTTTTGGTTTTGAATAATTTTGAATTTTACATTACATTATGAGTTGTATTTTAATTAATTAATCATATATTATTAGTTTATTTAATTAAAACAAGTTTTAATTAGTAGAGTGATAAAAGAAAGTATAAGATTAAAATACTCGATCATCATACATGCATAAAACTAGTTGTTATTGAAAAGCATAATCAATGCTGAAATATAGAATTTCTACCAAAGTAAAATGTTGAAACCGAAGGAAATATTGCTAATAGAAACGCAAATGTACTATCAAATTGCAAACTTGCTGCTACAAAGTGCAAGTTCATTGTCGAAGTTCTAGTGTGCTATCGAAGTGCAAAGTTCAATTAATGTTTTATTATTTCATCTGAATCATCAATTTCAAGTAATTTTTCATCATTCATGTCAGTGACTGATCTAAAATTTTTTCAGTGAGTTTATTATTTTCAGACGCTTCAATTAGATAAAATTGAAAATAAAAATTTCCGGGTCGGTTTGAAGATTCGGGTCTTGTAATGTTAATTAAGTACTAACAGTATGATATATTATATCAATAAATAAAAAAAACATCGTCATTAAAGAGTTCGGAGGTGTGAAGTGCATATTCTTTAAATTTTCTGAGCTCTAAACCAAGCGAAAGTCAAGGGGGGTTGTGCCCCCTTGCTGAATTAATCGGAATTAACTTGACCCGCGACAAAAGAGAGGAAATCGACAAAAGAACATACGGACAATTCATACCTGATCACATAAATTATTTGAATTATCACAAATCAAATTTCTTGATACTCGATCGTAAAGCAATAAATATTGATTTAGGAAAGCGATTTTAACACGGCCTTATTGAAATCTAAGCATGATTATCGAGAATTCTCTAAAAAAGATCGCTTAGCACATTCAAATTGGCAACTGCTATTAAATTACATTAAAGATTCACTCTTAAAAATATTAATGAGTTCACCTTACCCTTTAAGTCTCTCGAAACAAAAAAAAAAAATCAAACTAAATCTTCGAAACGCGGTGGGTTCCCGTGAACCCACTCGCTATAGAGTTTCAGCCAGCGACATCCTCTGTCGTTGCTATACAAGTCGACGCTATATACATATATCATTCTAGTGTGATGCATTTTCAATGAAGCAACTTTTGTTTAAATTAAAAGAACTTTTAAGTTGGGAGTGTAATGATACCCTTGTCAAGGGTAATGGTAATGTCCCTGTGGAGAATATCCTCGGGCAATTCCATTGGGACTAGCCCTTAGACCATGCAAAAGAGCAAGAATTGCCTTAGAACCAATGTTTTAAAAACCGGTTCGAAACAGCCGGTTCAACCGTCTGTTGCTTACTAATCTGGTACGAAACACTCCGGTATTATGCAGGTTCCTCCGATCGATTGTGCCAGCGGTTTAATCCGGTTTTACCGGTAAAACCGGTATTTCGGGTTTCAAAAAAACACAATTTCGAATTTAAGCAATTTTTGGCTTTTAAGCGATCGTGAAATTGATGCGTTTAACACGCCAATGTCATATCCTATTATGCACTTTTATTTTAAAAATGTTACTAGAATTTGAGTACTTTTAGATTGTTTTATATGAATTTGAGTATTTTTTGAATTGTTTTTGGATGAATTTTTATACTTTTTGGAAACTTATTTGAGTATAAGTTGTATTTTTAATTTTTTATAGAATTCTATGGTTAATTAGTGTGTCCGGTTGAACCATCCGTTACAACCCTGTTCAACCGGTTGAACCATTTTTAAGCCAAACCCGGTGCACCTAAAATACCGGTTTTAAAAACATTGATTAGAACTCTTTTGGTTTAGGGGATACACACTAATTAAGCAATTTTAACATTTTTAAATACCAAGATTAATATAGTCTGGAATCTGGATCAACAATATATGCATTTAAAATTTTATAGCTCGTATCAATTATATCCTAGCTTATCGGGATGTATAATGCCCCTTACTTTTCGTGTATCGTGTGTATAAATTACAATGGCGAGTGGAAGAATTTTTGTAATTTGTTCGCATGGGAAATAGAACAGTTTTTATTTTATTTGTTAAGGAAATCTTGATGGTGAGAAAATGAGATATTATTTGAAAAGCTATGCGGAATACTTTTACTAAATCGCTTGTTGATTATTATGTAGATGTGTGTGCCATTAACACTCTTGAAATTAATCATTTAACTTGTGGATGCGGTTCTTCAAAATTAACCAACCGGGTATAGCACCGGTCGTTTTATTGGTTCATTAATCGTACAGGTAAAATCAGTTGGAACAAATATATGAACCGAGTGATGCCATAATTAATAATTATAGAAAAAAAATCATTAATGTTTCATATATGTAAATGTTTTATATATGGTTCGATCAACTTGGAGGATTGATCGGCTGAGTTTCTTTCCCGCGTAATGGTTCGACCGGTTGGATTTGCCAATGAACAAAGTTAAAATGTATTCGTTTGCAAATGTGTTGCAGATTTGCGACACATTTTCGACAAACATGTAATTTAATTTAGAAATGCGTCGCAAATGTGTTGCAAATATTTAATAGTTTATTTGCTTATGGATTTTGTGATGCAATAAAATGCATCGCAAATTTATTACGCATTTACGACAGTTTTTTAGTCTATATAGAACCAATTTTTCAGCTAGCATCAAATTAGCCATAAAACAAAAAAAAAACGAATGTTTCTGTCACAAATATGTTGCTGATTAGTGACACACTTCCAACAAAACCCCTGGTTAATTTTGGCTGATTTGTTTTATATGACACGGTTGACCGAAAGTTTCTTTGAAAATACAAAACCCATGGTTAATTGTGGCTGATTTGTGTCTTTTAGTTTTGGACCATACCCACTGGTTTCAATGACTTTCATGGTTTATTAGCAAGATTTTTTTAGGTTATGCATTCTTTTTCTTTTAATTTGTTCAAGAAAAATGTATTATCTTCTAATGAGTTGAAGTAGTGCTGGGATTGCAGAAAATTCAAACCCGATTGCTGGTTATGCATGTATGGTTAACAGAACCAGTTAACCTGAATATTTAAATATATATCATATAGTATTAAAAATAGAATAAAATATATAGTATGATTAGAAGTTAGAAACTTGAATTACTCAAGATTATAGAATTTTTAAGTGTTGTTGAATATTTGATACTTGAAGCTAGTTTTTAAGGTGAATTTATGATTGATTCACTTGAGAAAAATTCCATTAACATGCTTTGACTATAGCAGGTGAGCAGGAAACATGGATATGAAAGAATCCATACATATATAAAAAGATGGATCTTGAAATCTTGATTTATTTATGGGTTGAAGTAGTTATTATATCAAGAACAGAAAGATTGAATTTTTTACTAATTATTATGTATGTTTTAACAAATTTTAGGTTAAAGATTTGGAATCACAAGTGCAAAATCTTGGCTCTCAACTTGAAATTGAAAAAAATTAAGAGAGGAGTGGAGCAACGGCTCGAACAAAGATTGCGAGAGCAACATGAGCTAGCACAAGAAAACATGCGACGACAAATGCAGGAGTTTATAAGTAAATTTGGTCCTCGTGATAAAAACTAATTGTTTGGTTGAATTTTGGTTGTTATTTTGGACATTTTAAATTGTGTTAATTTTCTATTTTAGAAAACTTGGAAGATTAATGTATGAATTTCCTGTTTAATTAGGTGGTTATGTTTGTGGTTGATTTTGTGAAACAATTTTTTGAAATTTTTGGGATGAATTAGATCATTCTAGTATTTAAAGAAATCTGAATATTTTTGTTTTTAAATAGTTTTTATTGAAAACACTTTTGTTGCAAATGTGTAGCAAAGAAAAATGAAAATAAAATGTGTTTTGTCGCAAATCTATTACAAACCAAAAGAAAAGAAATTATATTTTGTCGCAAATCTGTTGCAACCTAAAAGAGAATAAATTACGTTTCGTCGCAAATCTGTTGCAAGCCAAAAGAAAATGAATTATGTTTCGTCGCAAAATGTGTCGTAAACTGGATAAATTATGTTTCGTCGCAAAATGGTCGTAAACTGGATAAATTATGTTTCGTCGCAAAATGGTCGCAAACTGGATAAATTATGTTTCGTCGCAAATGTGTCGGTAAATATAAAAGGATGCAAATGCGTAGCTAATGGAAAACCCAAACATGGTTACAAATGTGTCAGTAAAAATAATAAATAAAAACTGCAAATGTTACAAATTTGTCGCTAAAAAAACAAATAATTAATTTGGTAAATGTAATAATATTTAAACGTATGAATAGAAAATTAGGTGTGGTGTAGCAAATGTGTAGGAAATTTGCGACGCACTTCTTTTGTCGCAAACTTGTCGTAACGAGTGTTGCAAATTTGTAGCAAAAATTTTGCAACGAGGGTTTTTGCCACAAACATTTTTGGTAGCAAATGTGTCGTAAAATGTGATTTGCAACGCATTTGCTACAAAAGTTAGCGTCGCAAATTTATTTTTTTCTAGTAGTGGGTTAAATGAACCTTTCCGAAATGGAACCCGTACGCAAGAGGTTGGAAATAAAGATGTAAAGAAAATTAAGGACAACCAAAAAGGAGGACTATATATGGATAATAAAAATGACAACGTGTTCAATGTTTACATACTAACTAACACCCTCAGTTGGCGGAGCTTGGCTCGATATATATGAGGGCGAACTCCGACACATTAAATTTTCGGGCAAAAAAATGTATAAAATTACAATACGAAGCAAAAAACAAGAAGGCAGCGTCCCCCAGCCCCAACTATCCTTCGCCCATGCTCAGTAATATAACATTGGAGAGGCCGGTCTTAGCAGTGACGGAGCTTCAAACGATTTTTAACGAGGGCGAAAATTTACATGACCTGAATATTTTTCAACGATCAGTATGTCACGGTTATTCGGGTTAAATGTTCGGGTCAATGATTCAGGTCAACTTAGGTCAAACAAAAAAATACAAGTATCTAATAATTATCATTATGCGTGAAAAAAAATAAATATCTGAAAGAATAATTACAATTCAGCCTGACAACTTTGAGACTAGTAGAGGATTTTTTACGTTTATTTTTATTTGCATCAACAATTTCTTCATCAAACAAGTATCTGGGATGGGTGGTGGTCTGGAACATGTGGCGGTGGCCTGGTGGTTTGGTGTGGACGGAATTTGGGAAACAAAATGCTTAGCGACCGGGAAGAAAAAAAATAAAGAAATTTGGGTGAGAAGAAGTCAGTGGGATTGAGAAATTTAAATTTTAGGAGAGTAAATTACGGTTTTAGCTCTTGTGATTTAAATGTTTTAACTATTTCAACTCAAAATAGAATCTTCTATCAATGAAGTCCATGTGGTTTCAAAAACTAACGGTTTTGACCCCTAATCATAGTTAGGTTTGAGGGTCAAAACCGTTAAAATAGTCAAGTTTGGGGGCCAAAACGGTTAATTGTTTCAACCACAATGACTGTAATGATAGAAGATTTTATTTTGAGTTGAAATAGTTAAAACGTACACTTAAACCACAAGGCTAAAACCGTAATTTACTCTATTTAGGAAAAATAAAAGGGGACAAAAAATTTAGGAATTCTAATATGTGGGCAACTTTTAAAATTAATTTTTTATTTATCTATTACGAAAATAAATATTTAGAAGAGATGAGTAGTGTAATTTTTTTTAAATGAGGGGGCGACATAAATTTTTTGCCCCCCCCCCCCCCCCCCCCCCAATTATATTGCAGGACATGAGGTTTTGTTTCGAGTTTTCTCATGAAGTAATCACAAATCGAAGTCTAACCAGTCGTGTTAAACAACTCAAACACATGAGTAATATAATCAAACTCTGTATTTAAAGATCTCATGAAACAGTTTAAATCTTGTCACATGATGAATCAAACTCAAGTAATAGTAGTGCATCAAATACCGTTCAAAAACACGAATAATAGAATAATTATGTGTTTGGATTGACTAATAACGCTATGTATTAAAATATACAATAAATATGGCGACTTAGTGAAAAGCGAATTAAATTTAACTCATGACTTTTTAACTAATGATATGATCTTACAGCTGGAGTTTGGAAAACTGGTGAGAGTTGAAAAGATCATCACTACGTGCCACAAATAAATTAAAAATAAGAAGATATATATATATATAGAGGAAAGTGTTCAAATAATAACCCACTCTTAAAGCAATAACCCAGATAACTTTGCCAAGATGAAGCCTAATCTTGAATTTTTTTTTTGAGCATCATTGAAACACAATTAGAACACTATGTTCTTTTATGAGTTTGTGAAAATTCATCACCGTTTAAGAAATATCATCGTTGTAAGTTTTTGATTTACAGCACTGTAACTGTTTTAGGCCCAAAACTTACAACGATGTAAACTCTCAAACGGTGATGAATTTCGCAAACTCATAAAAGAACATAGTGTTCTAATTATGTTACAATGATGTTCAAAAAAAAAATTCAAGATTCGGCTTCATCTTGGCAAAGTTATCTGTGTTATTGCTTTAAGAGTGAGTTATTATTTGATTCCAATCCTATATATAGGATTTGGTTCAAATAAGAACCCTGCCTAATTGTGGTAACCCAAAATAACCCTGCAAAAAATGCCCGAATCTTTGATTTTTTTCATGGTCTTTATTATACATATTTAGGGGGGTTTCTTTTTTGTGTTTTGGTTAATTCGCAATGCAAATCGAATTTGCATCGATGTAAAGTTTTTGCACTTTCTAAATGTTGCGAAATGCAAATCGAATTTACACCGACGCAAATTCGATTTGCCTTGCGAATTAGCCAAAACACAAAAAAGAAACCCCTCCTAAATATGTATAATAAAGACCATGAAAAAAAATCAAAGATTCGGGCATTTTTTGCAGGGTTATTTGGGTTACCATAATTACAATAGGTTAACAACGGAACCTTCCCCTATATATATATAGGGTCCGGTTATTGTACAAAAGAAATTAACGTGAGAAGCGTAGGAAGCCACCCGAATACGCCACGTGTAATCTGGGTAAGGGGTATAATGGTCCGTGTAAAATCACGGACTGCGTTATATCAAATCACGGACCATCGTTTAACATGCATATTCAAGGATCAACTGAATAATTATGGACTACTAATCACGGACCATATGTAACAAATCACGGACCACGTATAAAAATCAAAATAATTAAGGGCAAACTAAATAATCACGGACTAATTATCATGTAACTAATGTAAAAATCACGGACCAATAATCACGGACCAACTGATAATCACGGACCACGTAAAAAAAGCGAAAGAAAACAGTAGCAATATTATAGTCTAATTAAAGATAATAAAATTCTATATTTTATGGTGTAAATTTTTTTAAAAAACGATTAACCATTTAAAACTTATTCAATTTATAAAAAAAAAATGGTGGAACTTGATTTATCCAAAAAAAAGTCAAAAAATGTAGGCTATTACTTTTTTACCCTACAAGTTTTAATTCACGTAAGTTTTAAATGAAAAGTGGGGACCACTAGATCTTAACCGTTGATTAATTTGATCAAGGGTTAGAAATATTTCAAATCCTTCTCATGTTAAACACCCTTTGTATTGGATCCGTCTCCTATACACACACACACACACACACACACATATATATATATATATATATATATATATGGATTGTATAATATAAAAACTCGATTGTAAAGTGAAAACCTTAAATTTTATCTAGGCTGTCTATTTGGATTTTGAAAATAAATATATTATCCATATTAAACCATACTTTATTATTCAAATCCTGATTTTTTATTCAATTTAATGTAAACAAAATATTTTTTTAAAAAAATTTCAAATGCACGGTCTAGATGGGGTTTAAGGTTTCTTTCTAAGATCGGATTTTCACATAATACAACCAATATATATATATACATATAGGGTAGTGTTCAAATAATATCACACGCTTAAAGCATTAACCCGGATAACTTTGCAAAGATGAAGCTAAATCTTGGATTTTTTTTTGAACTTCATTGTAAGACATTTACAACACTTAATTCTTCTTTTATAGGTTTGCAAAAATCCATCACCGTTTTAGACGTAACATCGTTGTAAGTTTCTCACTTACAGCACTGTAACTGCTTTAGGCCTAAAACTTACAACGATGTTATATCTTAAATGATGATTATTTTCCGCAAACTCATAAAAAAAGTGTTGTAGATGTTTTACAATGATGTTCAAAAAAAATATAAGATTTGGCTTCATCTTGCCAAAGTTATCCATGTTAACGCTTTAAGAATGAGTTAATATTTGTTCACAATCCTATATATATAGAAGATGGTTCCTTTGTTAACCCACTCTTATTGCGATAACCCGTATAACTCCGTCAAAATAAATCCAAATCTTTGTTTTCTTTTTTTAAATATCATTATTATATATAAAAAATATTTTCTTCTTCTATACACATGTGTAAATTTTTCCCCGATTTAATATTTAAAAGCAATGTAAGTTTTGGTTACATTGCTTAATGGAACCAAAACTTGTTAATATAACCAAAACTTATAATGCTTTTAAATCTTAAATGGTGATAAATTTACATACACATAAAAGAAGAAAGTATTGTTTATGTGTAATAATGATATTTAAAAAGAAAAAAGAAAAAAAGATTTATATTGATCTTGACGGAGTTACACTAGTTACCGCAATAAGAGTATGTTAACATTTGATCCTCTCCATATATATATATATATATATATATATATATATATGAGTAAATTGCACTTTTGGTCCTTTATGTTTACACAAAATTTCAGTGATAGTCCTTTATGTTTCAAAATGTCAAAGTCAGTCCTTTAAGTTATCAAATATTGCAAACTCGGTCCTTTATCCGTTAACGCCGTTAAGTACTAACAGAATAAAAGATCATATCTGAAAATTTATGTAAACATAAAGAAACAATAATGAAATTTATTCATTTACTTATATGATATTTTTTGACATTTATGCCCCTATTCTGTTAGTACTTAACGACGTTAATGGAGAAAGGACCGAGTTTGCAACACTTGAAACTTAAAAGATTGTTTTTGACGTTTTGAAACATAAAGGACTATCTCTGAAATTTTGTGTAAACATAAAGGATCAAAAGTGCAATTTATTTTATATATATATATATATATATATATATATTTAAGGTATGGGTAAGTTCAAAACCACTTTTTAATGTGAAAACCATGTGAAAAATGTTTATTTAAAGTATTTTTTACAAGTTTGTAACACTATTTGGCATATTTTTATAAAAAATTAAAAAAACGCCAGTGGATATTTTAAAAATAAATATATTTTGTAAAATCATGTAAAACATACGTAACAAAACGTAAATAAATTTCGTTTGATATGGCGCAACATTACGTATGTTTTACATGTGTTTACAAAAAAAATTTAAAAATCCACTCGGCTTTTTTTTTATAAAAATGTGTAAAATAATGTTAGAAACCTGTAAAAAAATTCAAAAAAATACATCTTTTTACATGATTTTTGCTTGGTGTTTACATTAAAATGGTGATTTAATTTTATTAATTCCCTATATATGTGTGTTTGTAAGTGTGTATATAATTATATATACATATATGCATATTTACGTATATGTATATGTATATGTATATGTATATGTGTATATGTATAATAATATTAATAATAAGTTAGGTTTAGGCAGCTTGCAGTTGCATGTGGTGGTTGGTTCATTTTTGTCATCAACACAAAAATTCATGAACCACTTTTAAGTTCGCATTCATTCCATCATTTATGCTTCATTCAGGACAATAAGTTGTTCAAGACAGGGAATCTTGATTTCTTTTTTTTGAACGGCAATTTGGATCACTGACGGGTCATAGACCCACCCGATCATATCCACACCCCATAGGAGGAAACCCACCATAGGTGAGAGAAAACCCCCTAGCCTAGCATGGAACCCCTACAAATTAAGTGAAGTACTTCAGGTGCATACATTTCTTGAATAAATTTAACTTTGACCAAAATATATCCACAAATTTTTCCATATATCCACGCACACTAGTTAATTAGCAACTGTCTCGATTTAATTTTAAATTTTTACCTTTTAAAAGATCTAGTCAATTGCTTGATTAGAAACCAAAAAAAGATGTGTACGTATTGATTCACTATTATATACTCTAGACTCCTATCTCATTTCATGTACATACTTACTGATTTAATAAAAAAATATTGAATAGTTAGAAAATAAAAATTTAGAAAAATTATAAAATAATTCTTTAAATAAAATATGATTGAATTACATATTAAAAGTATTTTAAATAATAAAATTATAATTAAAAATTTCAAGAATTATATAAACAATTTCCCATTATTACACACATCGAATATAAAGGGTCATTTACATACTAAAAATTCAATCATATTATTATGTATTATATTTTGGTTTAAAAAAATATTTATTAAACATTTTTTCTATAAAAATAGTCATTTGTTATTAAAAATATTGTTGTTTAAAACTTTTGTTTGTGTAAGGTGTTGTAATAACAAAAAAAAAAAGTATTTACAGTGTAACGGAAATTTACACATGTTTTAAATCCTAAACTATGATGAATGCAAATATCCTCCAAGGAACGATTGCGTCATTTTAATATCGTCCAGCATATATTGTTGATTTTAAGATAAAGACTTTTAAGTTTTATGGCTAATTATATTAATTAAATTGAGGAATCTTTCTTTAAAATTAAATTAAGTTAAGTTCATCAAACAATCTAACAACACAAGTGGTTAATACTTATTTACACAATTTCTTAACATCTATGTATGTATATATGTATGTATTACTTCTTTTATATTCTAATGCTTTGATTTATTGTATTCTTATTTATGTTTACTGTTGTGTAAGCATTTGTATTCAAGTTTCTTAATACTCATTTATATGACGTCATATGTTTTCGGGTTTTATGGTGAGTTTACAATTACTTTTATGACAGAAAACGCTTCGGGTTTTTCAATGCAGTAGCAGTCGTTACAACATGTTTTTGAATACATGTTGATATTTTTTTTATAACCATGGAAACCCAAGTACGTGTTAATCCTCTGAGTCTCTCCTGATACCCAACTAACCGAGAGGAACATGTAAAGCGTGGCTGTAAGCAACCGGGTCAGTGACCTCCAAGGAAAATTGCTACAAGTGGGGATAGAACTTGGGACCTCTAGTTTGTCTATTCTTCACTTTAACTATTATACCATCTTCTTGAAGATTTGAATATATATGTTGATATTTGGGATCATTCGCTGCTGCAAAACAAAAATAGTTGATATAACAATGAATTTGAAGAAGAGCCCTCATTTTTCAAATTTGCCTTTAAGTTAACCATTCAATTAGGTGAGGCAGTTGTGAATATGTCCTCCATAATTGGTCTCAACAAACCAAGATGCTTTCTATTATTGTTGTTTTATGCATAATACATGCATGCATATATACAAGGGATAGAGATAATAATAACACAATTTTTTTATACTAAATCAAATAACTCTGTCAAGATAAGGTCAAATATTGGATTTTTTTTAACATCATTGTAATACATTTATAACACTTTCTTCTATTATGAGTTTGTGTATATCCATCACCGTTTAAGAAGTGACATTGTCTTAAGTTTTGGGTCTAAAACAGTTAGAGTGTTGCAAGTCAAAAACTGACAACAATGTTACATCTTAAACAGTGATAACTTTACACAAACTCATAACAAAAGAAAATATTCAAAATGTGTTATAATGATGTTAAAAAATCTAAGATTTGGCTTAATTTTGGCAGAGTTATTTGGATTATTGCAATAAGGGTGGGTTGCATTTGTTTTCCCAATCCTATATATATGGACATTGATGAAACAAGAATGGAAAAACGGAGGAGGCCAAAGGTGTAACATCTAAGCCAAATCTCACATCGGTCATGAACATGAGAGATTTTTGTCTCATAGTAATGATTTGTCTCATATATCACCAACGCGTTTTGAGATTAGCTGGTTGTAAAGCACATGAAAACTCACAGTTAAGCGTGCTCGGGTTGTAGCAATCTAGGGATGGGTGACCTCCTTGGGAAGTTTTCACTCAGGCAAGCAAAGGCAAAACTGTGAGCTTCGAGTGAGCAAAACGGACAATATGGTGGTACAAGGGGCCGGATGTTACAGAAGGATTTTTATGAAGAAAACATAGGGGCCTAAGAATTTTAGGAAGAAAACAGAGAGAGACGAATGATTTTTCGACAAAATACAATTAAACTAGTCCTTCTGACAGGAAAAATAGGGGGCAAGGCACCCCTAGACCCCTCTTACGCTCCGTCCTTGCATATGAGAGAGTTTCACATAATACCTTCATAGAGAAAACTTTGAAAACTAATCGCAATCATTACCAATCATTTTTGTTTTTCATTTTTTGCTTTTTATATCTTATTATTATAAGGGAAATTACGTGTTTCACCTTCCTAACTTCAAAAATTAAATATTTCTACAATGTACAAAATTTCAATGTATAATTTACAACGCTCTTAATTAAAGCATGATTTAGGAAATTTCATAAGTTAGGAAGGTTTCCTTATTATAATGTTAGAAATGTTAACAAAAAGAAAACAAAAAAAATAAGTATATATGTGTGTGTGTGGTTCATATTATTGCATGTATGTAATTTAAATGTCACATACATTAGTTACGTATATTTAACTTTATAGGTTGCATACATTACTTTGTAAGTTAAATATATGTAACTTTGTAATTTACATATCTTTATTTAGAAAATGTCTACTCATAAAATTTTTAACCTTATAATAAATAATAATGAAAAAAAATTAAAAATTAATTCGTTAATACGAGTTTTTTTCAAAATGAAGAGTTTTTTAAACACTCCTATGTCTGTGTGTGTGTAAATAAGAATTTTATAATGTGAAAACTTAATTTTAAAAGAATGCACTAAAACTCTATTTAAACATCTATTGAGCATTACATTTAATCTTGAAAATAAATAAAAATATATATGTGGTGCATATTTTGAAGATACTTGGGCCCAAACCCATTTAGAACGGTCTACTAGAGGGAGGAACGGTCTTGAAAATTCGTGTGTAACAGACGAGGAAGGAAAAAAAGACGCCTAACGAATTATAAATTTATGCTTTTTTGGTTTTACATTTTTAAATATAAATAAATATATATAATTTACACAGGATTTATAAAATTTTTGTGCCCCTAAAAAATGAGTCATGGACGGCTTTCGGGTTTGCCCTCCCTAGGGCCACCCATGAATAGAGGTAAACAAGTTTTTTTAATCTGCTTCCGGTTTTGGTCAACAAAGTTAATAACCGATTTTGGTTAGGTTCGGGTTTTGACAAGCTTTTAACGGTTTTTATTCGGTTCTAAGTTCGGTTTTAGACAAGTAAAGGTGGAACATGTTATAGTTCCTATTATGATTTATTAGAGAAACCAGAACCACTTATACCTATAGTTCAGGTAGGACTAAGGCTGGTCCAATAAGCCAAACAAGAGCTTAGGGTCCCAAAAATATAGGATCTCTAATTTTTATGAATTTTTTTTATATGTAGTGGGTTTTTTTATCCATGGGCATTTTTTAGCTTTACGAGCTTTAAATAAAATAAAGAATGAAAGAAAGATCCACATAATAGCCTTTTAAATTTTAATATTCAATTAAAAAAATTTTGTAAAAAAAATTAATTATACATATTTTATTAAAGAATTTGCATTTAAAATAAATTAGAAAAATAAAGTTAATCTAATTATTTTGTAAATGTAAATATAAACAATTTTTTTACTCCACGAGGGATAAACGATCCCAAGCATGTATAAAAGAATGGTTTTTAATATAACCGTTAGTGAAGCACCCAGCTTTTTAATATAACCGTAGCCCGGATTTAATTGGTTCTTTGCCTTTAAAACAGTTTCTTTGGTGATGTATTTTATCGAGTCACTGACCTGTCTAAATTGGACTAACCATCTTTGTCTGTGCATGCAGCAGTGGCGGATGTACATACAAAAAGTGGGTTCACAGAAACCCACCGAGCTTCGGCTCGTTAGTAGGAAAAAAAATTTCGAAGGAGTTTAACAATAGGGTGAACCCATTGATATTTTAGGGGTGAATCCTGAAGTGAACCATTAAGATTTTTAAGAGTGAATTATTAATGAAATTTTCACAGTAATTTATCAACTTGATTGATACAAGTGATATTTGTTAGAGAAAATCTTGATTATTGCAGGCGGAAGTGAATTATTTAGGGCATTTTTCGCACCAAAATCTGGTGAATTTGATTGGGTATTGTTTGGAAGATGAACATAGGCTTCTGGTTTATGAATTTATGCCACGAGGCAGCTTGGAGAATCACTTATTCAGGAGTAAGTCCAGGGGCGGATGCAATAAGAGGTTAGTGGGTGGCAAGGATCCCACTCAACTTCTTAAAAACCATGAAATTTATATTAATGTTGATTAAATAAAACAATTAGGCACCCTTGGAATTTATTTTAAGGCCCCAATGGTTTCAACCGCGACAGTTGAGAGATGTTTTTTGGCAGTGAAGATCGTAAAGACAAGTGTGTGGTTGAAAAGGAAGCACTTGAAAGCGTTACGAATGGATTAAGTGATTTTTGTTAGATAATTCTCGATAATCAATGCATGAATTTATATAGAATCGTGTTAAATCACTTTCCGAAATTAATATTTTTTCCTAAATTTCGTTTATGTTTCGGGGCGTTGCTCCGAACCCCACAAGGGGCACGACCCCTTTGACTCTCGTTTAGTCCGGAGCTCAGAAATCTTAAACGAGCGTACACTTCGCATCTTCGAACCCTTTAATTAATGACGATATCTTTTTAATTATTGACTTAATATATTGCATTGTTATTACGTGATATAATTACAAGACTCGAACCGTCAAACCGACCCGAAATTTTTTGTGTCCGGTTCTATCTAATTGAAGTGTTTATAACTAGTGAACCCACTGAAAATTTTTCCTGGATCCGCCACTGGCATGCAGACAAGAAGGAGCAACTAATAGGACCCATTTTATAGAGCTACATGTGTTTAATGCCAATGTGGGAGTAACCCTTGGTAGAATGGGAGGTTATGAGTTCTAACCCATGCAATGGTGTAATTACTTTCAAGTTGTTTAGGAGGAGATAACATTTACCGTTAAAAAAAACATGTGTTTAATATAGTGGTTACCCTTTTGACTTTTTTTAGTTTTGGTTTTAAATTCGGCCGTGGTTGAAACCCATGCAGTATATCTCCATGATCCACACCACCATCTAATTTTAATTTCATGCAATTTGTTTTGATTTTTCATGTGCTTAATGTTTATTTCCTTTCTTATGCTTAGTTTACTTGTACTCTTAGCTGATAGGGTAGTACTAGTTGATTTCTTTGTTTCAATTTGCTTTAACATGGATAGACAATTAAGATCTATATATGTATGACTTTCTTGATCAATGCAGGTGGTGAATTTAGTGTTTTTTACCGTATTTTCTCGAGAGACCCTATTTCTTCCATGGCTAGTTCGAGTTCGGCTCACTCGAGTGGCGTTCATTGGGGGTTCTGCTCAATCTAAGGTGGTGAATGTGTATCCTTAGAGTCGTGTATTCTCATGTAGTGTATTTGTTAGCAATGTGTTCAAACTATAAGATCAACTGTTAACAAGATCACAAATCTGGATTTTGAAAATCCAACATCCAATTCAATCGAAACCGTTCGTGAAATCTCGCTCTAAAACTACGACAAACTGAACATTACATGCAAATGCACAAATCGTTGCGGCAAGGGGCCATCAGAAAAACGAAACAGCCACACATTCTTCCTGGGATAATCATCCTAGCCGTCTTCTTTTCAAGAGATGTCGTACTTGGAAACATTAAGCAATTCCTGAAATTATTTGCGGTTCATGTTTTATTCTAATCGAGTCAAATAAATCAAGCTAAAATATAACAGGACCCTATATACGAGACGTATAAAGGGTGTAAAAATCATACGACACTTTATCATATATAGGATGAAATTGAAAGACTGTACCTCGGAATACCGTACATGATCATGATGCACCTTAGAAGTCTTCACAATGGTCTCCCATTTTGGCTCATTTTTAGGACTCCTAGGAACCTGTTGCGCTTTTTTCGGAAACGGGCTTTTAAAACTCATCTTACGGTGAAGCCATGATTCCGTGGGTGATTTAGGCAATGGCGGAACCTGAACCGAGCCATCCACATCACCATTTGTCTCAATCTTGGCATCATTTGTTGTTAGGTTGGTTGGTTTTTCATTCCAATCTATGTACAATGTTTTCTCAGGCACAACCGGAGGACTATCGTAAATCAAACGAGGAGAAAAATGGCTTTTCACATTAAGGGAGGGGCAAGTTTTGGGTTGTACTATATGATTCTGAACGTCTTTTGGGACTCCAAGAAACCGAGCCCCGTCGTGGAACGGAGATCGGGGGGATTCGTTACGATAAGGTGATATTCGACCGCTACGGGATGTGCTTCGGTTAGGAGATGATGGTAACGAGTTGCCCGAACGAGTCAATGGGTTTGGTTTACGTTGAGTTTCGTGAGCCTCTTTCGATCGCGACTCGGCCCTTTTCTTGATTACAGCATCCATAGCTTGCTGTAAAGACACAAATTTACTTAAAATTGATTGTGTAGAGACCCTCTATGTATACATGTTCAAAAATCAAAACAAAAGTTTAAAGTTTCTAAGTCATCTACCAATATATCACCATGTCTTCATCGCCTACCATACGTCCATATAAACTATAACAAGAATCATGTTACGTAAATTTCACTCATAAAATAGCTATTTATATAAGAAAATAGTATATATAGAGACCTTACTTCTTTCTTTAAAAAAACTAGAAAATCAAATTTGTTTACATTTAAAATTAAGCTTGAAACCTTATAATATACAAAAACAGTTTACACAAGTTTTACTTTATTTTAAAAACAAATTGAATTTTAGTAATATAAAATATGATGCATTAGCCGATAATAATATTTACTATAAGTTTAAAAAAGATATAGTCCCAATTTTCAGTTTGGTTGTCAAAAGACAATTTCAGTAATCAAAGACTCACACTAAATTTTTAAATTTATCAATTATAGTTATGGAAACGTTTATTAATAAAAAAAATTAAATCCATTTACTCATTTAGACACACAAATCAGTAACAAATTGAAACTTGCTATAATAGGCTTAAAACTTGTCATAATTTCTCTCGCTGACACAACATTTGTCATAATATGTTATTAGTGTTGTTATAACATGTGTAGTGGGGCGTGACCCCCACCAAGTAAGGCCCCTCATGCCCACTTCATGCCTCCTCACCATAACACACTGCTCGTGATTGGGGCGTGACCCCCACATACGTGATCATGGTCACGACGTGGAAGAAGAGAGAGGGGAAAAAAGGGGGTGATGTTGACTTGATGATGTGTCATGATAACGCATGTGGTGATAACGTGAAGTGGTGAGGGGTGATAACGTAACATTTATGTGGCATCTACGTGGAGTGACGAGACTTAACACTACACATGGCCTTATAGCAATAATTTAGAGTCAAAATATTCATACACCACTCATGTTATCTATATATACATTTAAGTCAAATCAAATACATCATACACACATAACTTTTTTAAAAAATATAGTGTTATTCATACACCGGTGTAACAACAAGCCAATCCTTAATTTAAATTTGTAAGGTGATTATTTGAGTTATATATACATAGACAGACACAACAAGTGTGTATGCATGTGTGTGAAACAATGTTTTTATAATCAGACTAGATATTAAACAGTTTGTTTTACTCTTTCACAGGTTTGGCCGATCGGACTAAATTTAATAACCGGATAACATCATAAATAGTTAAAATTTCCAAAAAATTATTGAATTATAAACAAATTTAAACAAACATAATCAATATTTAAACAAATAGAATCATGTAAAAAAAATTTTGGTTATAGTGTTTTATCTATCGGATTTTAAGAAAAAAGATCCGGTCAGATCACTTTCCGATTTGTCTGTTCACCTGGTCTCATCAATAATAGACCAGTTCAATTGAAAGCGGTTTGAGGACACCTAACCAAACCGGTCTTAATGGTGGTTGCCGATCCGGTTCTACCACGTTTTCACTTGAGTGAAAATGTCCCGAAATAGATACAATATCCTAAAACACTAATTAGTCACTGAATTAAGTTATAGGACCCGATAATAACATAAAGTATGCGTGACACTATAAAAAACAATTGATACCTAAACTTGTAATACACATACATAAAATTATTTGCGTGATAATTTATTTAACATTATAGCACAATTCATAGACAGAATCAAAAGAGTTACCTTCTCAACACTTGGAGTCAATGGTCCACTATACGAACCTCTTCTCGACAGTCGTGGAACCTGACCAGGTCGATTAGCTATCGGAGACTCACTCTGATGAACCTTCGTTTTGGGTCCAGGCATCGAACCCGAAAGGCAAAAAGCCCCTTTCGTGCACATTCGAGGCAGAAAAAACCCGAACCCAAAACGCTTCTTGCTCGATTTCTTCTTCAACTCATCACCTACCACACTCTCTTTATCATTCTCATGGTTCTGTAAATTAACCGGGTACTTTTCAAGCAATAAAGGTCTCAATTCGCCACTGTAAACCTTCTTCACGTACTTCGGTGGCTCAGGAATCGTAGCTTCTTGCTTTTTGGCAACATACTGTGGTGTTTCAATGATCATCGATTTTGCCGCCGGTAAGAACCGATTCATTAGATAATCACGGGTCTGGGAATCGGAACAGAACGATCTTGAAGACTCTGCATCGCTGATTTCTTCGCTGTAAAGGGTTTCTAATGTATCAGAGTGTAAATCTTCGGATGATTGTTCATCAACTGAGGTTGTTCTTGAAAGAACTGTAATAGAATTGGAATTTTCAAAATCTTTTGCTTGTCCTGGGATTTGTTCCCAGATGAAGGGAATTGATGCAGGTTTTGTGAGATCTTGTTCGGATTCCCACTGAGATTTGGTTACCGGAAGCGATTGTTGCCGGATTGGTCTTGATTTTTCACCGGAAATGCAAGATATTTCGCCGGAATTTGGAGTTTTTGTTGATAATCGTCTGACGGAGAGTATTGGGGCATCGAAATCAAGCTGTTTTTCCATCATTTTTGAGCTTTTCGTTGAAGATTGTGTTTTTGAGGTGTTCAACAGGTTGCATAAACTGGAAATTCAACACAAAATGATGAGAATTTGGTCTGATTAATACGAAATTTATCAAAATTTGCAGGGAGGAAAGAAACAGGGGAAACCATGAAAACAATGAAAGCACAAAACTTTATGGACTATTGATTATGATTCGTCAACATGGTAGGTTTAAAATTAAATTTGAATTGATTTATATAACCACTTTTTCAAACAAATTTATGAATTGAAACCAGCATTTGCAATTCACAACAAGAAATTGCGTTTGATTCAGCTTTCTGCACATCATTTACTTCTCTATTATCTTTAATTCTACAAACATAAATTCTATAAAAAAATTTAAAAACAAATCAATATTATTATGCAATGTTGTCTTGAATCTGAGAGCTATATCAAGAAAAGAGGGAAATGTATATTTCCCGATTTAGAAAAGTAATTAATGAATTACTGAAACGTACACTAAAATACTAAATCAAAATAATCTATAAATGGAAACCATAAGAACAAGAATTCCAGTCAAGAAATCTGAGATAAAATCAAGAACAATTTAGATTATTTAGCTTGAAACAAACCAGATTTAGTGTAAATCGAAGAACAGAGACTTCTGCAAAACTTTAATTTCTTCAAGATAGTTTAATTTGAAAAAATAATGTTCAATTTCATAAAAACCTGGTAATTTTTATATTGGTGGCAATTTGAAGTCCAGATAATAAAAGCAGAAAATAAAATAAAATATTGGAAATTAAAAAGCAGATAATTTGCTTACCGGTAATGGCGAAAATTGGTTTCGTGGAGAAATTAGCGGCCTTGAATGATGGCGAGAATTGGAGGGGAGAGTGAAGTTAAGGAAAATGGACTAGAGTGGGGGGCTGGGGTAGGGGTATGGCTAGGGGTGGGTGTGGGGTGGGGTGGGGATGGGTGGGGTAGGGGGCAGTATGAACCCTCGAGTAGGTTTGCCGTATGTGCTTTTAGCCGATGACCAAGTATCATGGGTGGGGCTCCATGAGACCAGAAAGAGAGGAAGTTTGCTTTATTTGTTTATTTATAAAACTTTGACAATTATCCAATGTTTTAACAATCGATACGTCATGGTCAAACTGGTAAATGGAAATGGTCCTAGTATTATAATTAAATTTGTTTTAACTGGTGATTAGCTGATTATGCAGGTCTTCTTCAAAACAGACTGCTCACACTGCTTAGGCCACAAGGAGTCGTCCCGTGCTTTCCCACTTTTCTCCGTTGCCACATCAGCGTTACATCAGCTTTCTTCACTTTTTCCCATTTTGCTCGGTGTCGTCCCAATTTTCCTCACTTTTCCCCATTTTCAAATCTTATTTTTAATTAATTATTTTAACAATAAATAATAATAATAATAATAATAAAATAAAAAAAAGATTCATTAAATTTAAAATAAAAAAAAAGAATACAACCAAAAAAAAGGAGAATGCAACCTAAAAAATTAAATTAAAAACCTAGAAAGCCATTTGTGGACAATACCCGTAGTAGAAGTTTGGTTGATTCGGAGATAACATTTGTGGACGATACCTGGGTGTGTTGAACGGGTTCATTTGAGCCGTTTGAACATTTTTTTGTCGTAGTTTTCTAAATTTTTTGATTGACGACCCACCACGAGATGAACATCCTTCCATTTTACTTGAAAATTTTATAAACTTAGTGTATAGATTGTAGAAAATGAGAGAAAAGTGTGATATTTGTGATTGTTTAGAGTTGTTTAAATAGAAAAAAAATTGGATTTTTTTTTGTTTAAACCCCAACGGCATGGATCGAATTCCCCTCTCCCCACGCTCGGCTTGATTCGGTGAGTAGTTCCCGATTTACCCCACCCCGAATCCGGGGGGGCGGTGTTCCCATCCATCCCCAAATTGGTGAAAGCCTCCCCGGCTCTTCCCACCCTTCTACTCCGAGTGGCCTTATAAGTGGGGGTGTTCAAAAAAATCCGTAACCGAAATATCCGAAATATCCGAAAAATCGGATATCCGAAATTTCGGATTCGGATACTTATTTTGAAAATTTTCGGATAGTTCGGATATCTGATATCCGAAATAGTTTTTTTTTCGGATATTCGGATATTTTTTTGGATAATTTTTCAGATATCCGAATATTTTTCGGATATTTTTCGGATATTCCGGATAATTTTCGGATATTTTTCGGATATTCCGGATAATTTTCGGATATTTTTCGGATATCCGGATATTTTTCGGATATTTTTCGGATATCCGGATATTTTTCGGATATTTGGATATCCGAAATATATATTTTTTGATTTTTTTTTATTTTTTCCCTGATTTCGGATATCAAAAATCACTATCCGAAAATAAACACCCCTACTTATAAGTGTTTAGCTAGTGATTTTTCCCCCTTGTGTGTGACAACGTCGAAATGTATGATTATTCGAATTGATAATGTCAAATAAGAACGTATAATATTCGATCCAACTCTTTCCTTAACAAAATCTAAGTTGAAATGCATGATAATTGAAACAGTACATAAAGTAAACATGAAAATGTATTATGTTTGATGCGACTTGTTTTTAGAAAAAAAAATTACATCGAAACATAAATAGATTTGAATTTATGCTGACATCTTGTATAAAACAAAACGGTCTCGTTTGTGTTACGCGCATATAATGCACATATGTGTCTGCCCTTAAGAGACAAAACTAAAATTGCATTAATTTTAACGTTAAATTACTTATTTTAACCATTGGTTTGGTCGGTTAATCATGGAGTCTTATTGAAAACAGTCTCTCTATTTTTAAGAGGTAGATGTAAGGTTGTTTACATCTTACCTTCTTCAGATCTAATCTTACCTTTGTTAGCAAGATATACTGAGTATGATGATGATTGTGTGTAAAACAAAACATGTAAACATATTTTTCTTTTAGTTAGGGAACAAAATAAGGGGCCGTTTGGTTGGATCTGAATCATTAAGTGCTGAATGATTCAGATGTCTGAATGGTTAAGAGTGTCTGAACCATTAAGTGTTGAACTAATTAAAGATCGTTTGGTTGCACATCTGAATGAAAATAATTTTTTTCTTGTCAAAAATCCTAGCCCCCGTCGCCCCCATCTCAACTCCAGGCTCCAGCCCTCTCGTTCGAGTCATCACCGTCCGTCGCCGCTCTTCGCCCGTTGCCCATCGCCACTCCTTCGATTGAATCGCAGCCCGTTTCAACCTCAATCGCAGCCCTT
Source organism: Mikania micrantha (assembly GCA_009363875.1). NCBI lineage: Eukaryota > Viridiplantae > Streptophyta > Magnoliopsida > Asterales > Asteraceae > Mikania > Mikania micrantha. Next base: position 46,026,460 of record CM018689.1, on the reverse strand, counting down.
TAGGTGCGGCGGTTGAAGAAGGTGGAGAACGGCGAAAGTGGTGGTGCGGTGCGGCCCCTTCGTTCGAACCTTAAAACCAGTTCGCAGCCCTTCGGTGGTGGTGCAACGGGTGTGCGGTGGTGCGGCCGGTGTGCGGTGGTGGCGTCGATTGGAACCATTCAGGCGGTGGTGGTGGCCATTCAGACGTTTCAGCCTTCTCTCTTTCTCATTCAGACTCATTCCCAAGTCTGAACCATTCAGACCTTGGTTCAAACATTGGAACCCATTCAGATGTCTTTTTTTCCCCAAACAAACGGTCTGAATCTGAACCATTCAGATTCATTCAGACCCATTCAGATGTCTTTTTTTTCCGCCGTTCTCCACCTTCTTCACCCGTCGCACCCAAAGGGCTGCCATTGGGGTTGAAACGGGCTGCGATTCAATCGAAGGAGCGGCGATGGGCAACGGGCGGTGACGGGCGACTGGCGGCGATGACCAGAACGAGAGGGCTGGAGCCTGGAGTTGAGATAGGGCGACGGGGGCTAGGGTTTTTGACAAGAAAAAAATTATTTTCATTCAGATATGCAACCAAACGATCTTTAATTAGTTCAGCACTTAATGGTTCAGACCTTCTTAACCATTCAGACATCTGAATCATTCATATTCATTCATTCAGATCCATTCATTCTGAAGAAACATCACCTATAATTACTATTTTTTAATGTCTTAATATTCAAACATTACCCCCATCTTCCATACACCATATCCAGGTTAAATCAACCACATCATACTCACATAATTTTCACATATACATATTTTTATATATTTTTTAATATTAAAAAATACAAAAAAGTTATGTTATTTGTACCTCGTATTTTTCCCTCCGCTTCGGGCTGTCTCGCGATACCTTCTACAGCTTGACCCGCAGCAGTACCTTGACCAACTCCAGGTCCAATAGAAGCAAGCCCTACAGCCAATCCAACAGCAATAACGGAAGCGGTAGAAATCAGTGGATTCATGATAAGTTCCTCGTACAAAAAAAAATGGTTAATGATACATTCAACCAATGAACTATGACTTAATTATTCCATTGCTACGATTCATCAAGTCGAAGTAACTACGAACTTCGAATTCAAGTAATAACATTCTTGAATCATCAAAATGACTATATAGATATCCCTTCAACACAACATAGGTCATCGAAAGGATCTCGGAGACCCACCAAAGCACGAAAGCCAGGATCTTTCAGAAAATAGATTCCTATTTGAAGAGTGCATAACCGCATGGATAAGCTCACACTAAGCCGTCAATTTAGGATCCAATTCGATATTTTCCTTGATAGGTATCGGGAAGGAATTGGAATGGAATAATATCTATTCAGACAGAAGAAAAGGTTCTCGATTGATTCAAACATTGTACCTATGGGATAGAGGAAGAGGAAAAAACTGAATCTTTCACATAGTGCTTTTAATCAATCTGATTTATTTCGTACCCCTCGCTTAATGAGAAAATTAGTTCAATTCTAAGGGATCAAACATATGGGACTTAAGGAATAATATAAAAAAGAGAGGGAAAAATATTCATATTAAATAAATCAAAATCAACAAAATAAGTAAATAAAAATGAGGTAGAAGAACTCATATTCCAAATGAACAAATTCAAACTTGAAAATGATCTTTCTGATTCTCGAAGAATGAGGGGCAAGGGTATTGATCGAGAAAGATCTCTTGTTCTTATTATAAGATCGTGATTGGATCCGCATATGTTTGGTAAAGAGAATAATCTTCTCCTTTGAGAATAATAAAAAAATGGAAAGTGTTCAATTGGAACATGAAAACGTGACTAAATTGGTCCTAGTTACTCTTCGGGACGGAGTGGAAGAAGGGAGGGGATTCTCGAACGCGGAAAATGATCCAATCACTTCAAAAGAATTGAACGAGGAGCCGTATGAGGTGAAAATATCATGTACGGTTCTGTAGAGTGGTAGTAAGGTGTAACAACCGAAAATTTGGTAACCTAATAATAAACGTGCAAAATTTCGGTAACCGTTTATGTCCAAAATTTATATAAACTTTCGTAAAGTAATTACAATCCAAATGATATAAACGTTAAAAATTTATGTGACCGTTTGGGTTCGAAATTTTTATAAGCGTTCCAGAAGTAATTACGATCAAATTAATATAAGCGGGACGGTTATACGATAAAGTATGAACAAGATATAAGCTCGTAAATATTAAAAATATGTGAGAAAAGTAGAAGGGGGTTTCAAAAATAGGAGCCCAAAGTTCACGGGTTAAACTGAAACATTTGAAATTAAATCCTCAAACTAATATGACATTGATGTTGTCATATATTGAAAGAAATTTTAATGATGTTTATTGGCAAATAAACAGCCACGTAAATGCATCCATTTAACCGACTTCATCTGAGAACTTATATCATTTTCATTCTTTCACAAACACCAGAAGCTTAAGCTCAAATTCATCTCCGACGGTTTAGTATTCCCTCTTGATATGATGTGCAACATCCAAGAACAAGCATAAAGAATAACACCACACCACGATCACGGTAAGATTTCATCTCGTGTTAGTTTAGTCTTGATTGATTAAAGAGACCAACACAATGTTTAGATAGATTTTTGATGATAAACATAAACTGGATTCGGTTGGAGCCCAATTACATCTAGATAATGATAAGTTTTTCTTGAGTTTTATGAGGATATAATATGTATGCTCTTTCATTTGCCTTAAACCAATGTTATTATACAGTAAGTTTAGCAACACCCTAAAATGAACTAATTAAATAAGAGAATACACTTGTTTAAGCCGAGCAAATAAGTTATCTTTAAGCATAACAAGAATGCAGAGATAAAAATGATCAAAATGAGTGTAAGCGAAATTTCGAAATAAAGCTACGAATGAAAGTTACGACAGCCCGAAGTTTCGAGCTGTCATCGTAAATTTGAGCATCTTCATGATAAGTGTTATAAATTTATCTCGGGTTATGTTCAAGTTATTATTAATTGAGCTAAATAAGATTAAGTTTATAAAACTCTCCGGGTCGTCATAGCAAGATAAACACTCGTATTGGAGATAACTATAACGTAGTCGTTGTGCTACCGGTTTAGAAACCTTGAAAAGAGGGTTTATATTGTATGATAAGGTTATAATCATGATAAGATATCCATATTAATAGGATATCATTCTGAATGTGAGAAAGTAAGGAAGGGATGAAAGCTAGCAGATTGTGCCTTATTAAGCTCAGGTGAGTTCTTTATAGCCCTATTTTAAATGTTTTATCATTTTGGGATGGTATGCATGTTATGAAACTATTTTGTGAAAATGATTTAACCTGCCTGTGGTCAGGTAAAGAATGTTTTAAGTCTCAACTACGGTTGAGAAGTAAATGATTTTTCAAAGTCTCGGTCGAGGTCAAGCAGAGAATATGATTTTGAAGTCCCGGCTGCGGTTGGGCAAAAGTTGAGCACTGTGGTGCAGATAAATGTTTATAATGTTGTTAAAGAAGTCTTGTACCGGTATGAGCTGTCAACTTCGGTTGATAGTTAAAGAGTCTTGTGGAAACACAAGCCTGTCGACTTTGTGTCGCCAGTTGAGGAAGTCTTATGCATGCATGAGCTGTCAACTTCGGGTTGATAGTTATAGAGTCTTGTGCTGCACAAGCATGTTGACTTCGGGTCAGCAGTTGAGGCTAAATTTTATGCACAATATGATTGATGTTATGATAATGTGTATGAAATATATTTACGTTATGATGACATATATGTTATGTATTTGAATTACGTTATGTGATGATATGAATGAATAAAATTTTTTCTAAAAATTTAACTTAGAACTCACCAGCATATAGCTGACTTGTTTTACATGCATATCAGGTTGAATAGTTTGAGAAAGAATAGCAGGATGGCTCGTGGCATACCTTTAGGACTATACCCTGGTACAGACTGGATGTATTATAGAACTATTAGAGATGTGGGTTTTGTGTTAATGTTCGTTTAGTATGTGGACATCATCTTATGTTATTACTTTAATTTCCGCTGCTATGATAATGTAAATATTGGTTTAAGAACTATGTTTTTGATGCTTTGCCAACTGAGGGGACTCCTAGGGCTCGGGGCCTCTCATAAGGGTGACTTATCTGTCAACTTTTCCACTATCACCCCAAAAAAACCAAACTCTGCCTTACATAAAGTTGCCAGAGGACAATTAACCTCTGGATTTGAAATCACTGCTTATATACCCGGTATTGGCCATAATTCACAAGAGCATTCTGGAGTCTTAGTAAGATGGGGGAGGGTTAAGGATTTATCCGGTGTGAGATATCACATTGTTCGAGGAACCCTAGATGCTGTCGGAGTAAAGGATCGTCAACAAGGGCGTTCTAGTGCGTTGTAGATTCTTATCCAAGACTTGTATCATTTAATGATGCCGTGTGAATCGCTAAAAATGTAACATCACTGTACTTTCAGTTGTCCGTACATATGTACGAATTTACTGTTACGACCTGATGTATTAATTATTAATGATTATGAACTATTGACTATCATTACTGATATTATTATGATTTGGTATACATATTGAGAACATATTATGACTTGCATAAACCATGGGGAGTTTAGTTGAAACTCAACTAAACAGAACCAGAGAGTTTATTGCAGTTACATTTCACAGATTTTGGATGTTGATATGGAATGGAAAGGGATTAGGAGTTGTTATGGTTTGGTTGTTAAACATAGTCAAGGATACATGGTCATGGTTTATCAAAATAGCGGTGGGACGGTGTTGGGGAGGTTGCGATCTACCCTTGCATATGCCCTATACATATGCATATTTCGGTCTATCATGGATGTGTCAGTGATATGGTTTAGTGGGTTTTGGATTGAGAATTATAATATTAAAGATAATTAAATAATGAAAATAATATTGGAAATAAATACGCGATGGTGAGGTTACGGTCATAACTTAAACTCAAATATTAATTCAGAAATGTTAACTTAATAATATATTCGCGTGGGTGACGATTCACACGAATATAATTATTAAGAATAATATTCTGAAACGATATTCCATAAATTTTAAATCAAATCGAAATACGATACGAGCGTCGGATTCGCAAAGGTGACGATCTTTACGAATACGTACGTAAGAAACGCATTTCGACGAGATAATTAAATAATATCTAACGGTATTAAATTAATAAATGAAAACTAAAAATATTTATTAGGAATCACAACCTAAATTAAATCCGAATAAATCGTGTTATTTAAATAAATAAATTAACGAAAATGAAACGGATTCGTGTTACGAAACAATTTATTTAAAATCATTTTATTTAAAACAAAACTTATTTATTTAAACGTTTATGTTTTTATTAAGTTTCGATAAAAACCGAGTATTTATAATTTATCGCGAAATAAACGAGACCGAACACCGGGGAAAGACGCGGAGTATAAGTGGTGAAAGCCATTTCTTTTCTTTCACTTTCCAAGTATTCTTTCTCTCTCTAAACACCAAAATCGTTAAAGCCCTCTCTCTCTAACTTCTCTCTAGTTTTTTTGTGCTCGTTTCTTGACGGAATCGTGTGATCTTGGTGTCTAAACGACCACACAATCAAGGGGAACAAGATTCCACGAGGAAACTCAACGATCGGTCTACATATCGAGGTAAATCTAAGACTTTGTGTTCGGTTTTGTAGTCAATCGCGAACCATATGAAATTTTGATGTTGTAACTGACCTAAATGATAGGAAACATTAAAATAAACTTAGTAGACGACTTGGGAACATCATATACGTATTTACAGCCAAGACCAGGCGAAAAGATGATGATGGTGCAGGCTGGCTCGAAGGAATAGCAGGTGGCCGAACCTGCTACAGCCACCAAGGGCCGAACCCTCTCCTCGCGAACCCTTGTTGGGCGGGAAACAAGGTGGCCGAACCCATAGGGTGGCCGAACCTTGGATCCAACCGAACCTGCATGGCCACATAACCTTAAAAAGGTGGCGAACCATTCTCTCTTGATTGGCCGAACCTTAATGCCTTGAACGAACCTCTTCTAGGCGAACCAATGGGATGATGGTCGAACCCTAGCATGGCAGCGAACCCTTTTCATGTGGCCGAACCCACCATTAGGCGAACTCATGCTAGCCGAACTATGAGAACCACGAACCTTTCCCTTATGGCCGAAGCATAACATAGCCGAACCTCCTTCTTCCTTTGTGGCCGAACCTTTATCTATAGCTTAGCCGAACCTGGGCTATTCTTGGCCGAACCTCTTCTCTATTCTTGGCCGAACCTTGTACTTTTGAGAGCCGAACCTGGGGTAAATTCAATTAGGTTCGCTCGTCCATATACATCGAACTTGGCTATTATTGGTTTATGAGGTTGCTAGGTCTTAAGTAGTGGGAATTAACTAAGGACTAAAAGGGGAGTTTCACAAGTATATAAAAACCATAAAGTTATCTATGTTCACGCATGCATAGGGAATTATAAGATGCCACCTTTCTAAAATAATATAGGTTGCATTATGAGGTGTCACATAATGGAAAAACACTTCATGATAACAACTTAAATATATAAATTACTCAAGGTTAAATTAGGTATTAGTAACTTAGATCATAGTGGGGGACTAAGTTGATCATGCATGTATGAATGATGTGTACATGATTAAGGTTATCACCTTAGAGCATACACTTCTATGGACACATATAGATAGCTTGGATAATTATCATTGTTAGATAATAAAAACTAAAAAGTCTAAAATTATAAATTAATGATGGTTAAATATGAAATATGGGTAGAATTATTTTAACGTAGATAAAATAAACTAAGATAACAACACAATGAATAATTAGAAGCAAACATGTACGGATATTTAATTGTGATAAAATATCTATACTTATGAGCACAAACATACGATAATTACAGGTTGTTGATTTGTATACGCGAGCGCGCAATTTACGAACACACTGATTCTAAGAACTCAGGTGAGTTCTCATAACCTCCCTTTTAAACTGTTTTGTTTTAAACTCGGAGGTGAAACATGTATACCAATTTTAATATTATTTTGATAACACATGGATGATACATGTTTATCAATATGATATTCATAATATGGGATTATCATTATTTATGGATTATCACTTATTATTATATATCCGTGTGACATTGTTATTGACTTCGGACATTAACAATGATTACATGTATTGCCTCTTGGATTATCACAACACAATGAATCATTGCCTTTAACTTCGGTTAATTGCTTTGATTTCATGTATTGTCACGTGGGTTGCTTCCACTCCATGGATCATATCTTTAACTTCTGTTAATCACATTAATTCCATGTATTGTCACATATACTATTTGAGAATATTGATGTTTGAGATTGGTTGAATGATTATGTGTTGATTATCTATGATTGTCTATGATTATATGAGATATGTGATAATGTGTTTGTGTTTTGTGCATTTGGGTTATGTGATGGACTATCTCGCAGGTACTCATGTGGATTTTCTCAAGAAACTCTAAACTTTTATAATCATTTTGTAAAAACCTTTTTTAAATATAAAAACTTATGATTAATCACCAACTACTTCGTAGTTGACATTTGATTTTTACATGTTTCAGGAAACGGAGACAAGTAGGTAGGGCAGGGTGGCTCTACACCTTTTGGGGACATCATCACTTAGGTTCTTGGACTTAGCTAAATAACTGAAATTCTGGCAATTAGAATTTAGTTAGATAGCTAAATCTCTTTTGTATTTAATGTAATTAATTCATGATGAACATGATTTTTGTGTAATTAATTTGGTTGATGAAATGATATGTAATGATTTAAATTAGATGCCCACGAGCTTATGAACAATCTACACATCCCTCGTGGCATCCCGACGTTTCCGCCATCGGTCGGGGTGTTACACGAAACATGTGAAGTGTATGGCTAACCCGATAACCAAAGTTTCGTAAGGGGACTGGAGCAGGCTACCATGAGACAAAAGATCTTCTTTCTAAAGAGATTCGATTCGGAACTATTATATGTCCAAGGTTCAATATTGAAAAAATTTCAGAGGTTTTCCCTAACTTTGTCCGTGTCAACAAACAATTCGAAATACCTCGACTTTTTAGAACAGGTCCGAGTCAAATAGCAATGATTTGAAGCACTTCTTTTTACACTATTTCAGAAACCCAAGGACTCAATCGTATGTATATGTAAAATACAGGATTTCCAATCCTAGCAGGAAAAGAAGTGAAACAGATACTCAATTAAAAGTGAGTAAACAAAATTCCATACTCGATCTCATAGATACATATAGAATTCTGCAAAAAGCCGTATTCGATGAAAGTCGTATGTACGGCTTGGAGGGAGATCTTTCATATCTTTCGAGATCCACCCTACAATATGGGGTAAAAAACCCAAAATAAGTGATTTTAGCCCTTATAAAAAGAAAACTGATTCTTGAACCCCTTTCACGCTCATGTCACGTCGAGATACTGCAGAAGAAAAAACTGCAAAATCTGATCCAAATTATCGTAATCGATTAGTTAACATGTTGGTTAACCGTATTCTGAAACACGGGAAAAAAATCATTGGCTTATCAAATTATCTATCGAGCCGTGAGAAAGATTTAACAAAAGACAAACAAATCCACTATCTGCTTTACGTCAAGCAATATATGGAGTAACTCCGAGTATAGCAGTAAAAGCAAGACGTGTAGATGGATCGACTCATCAAGTTCCCATTGAAATGATCCACACAAGGAAAAGAACTTGCCATTCGTTGGTTATTAGCGGCATCCCGAAAACGTCCAGGTCAAAATATGGCTTTCAAATTAAGTTCCGAATTAGTGGATGCTGCCAAAGGGAGTGGCGATGCCTAAGTAAATTCAAAACTTTAAAAATTCAATTGAGTTTATATTTCATTTTATAAAGTTTTTAAAAAGTTTAAAAATGAAAATATCAACCTCGAAAGCAAAACGGATACGCAATTAATAAACAAATGAGATAAATCAAAAACTTAAAAACTCTAATGGGATAAAAATATTTTACAAAAATTTTTAAAATTTGAAATAATAAAAATGTAAGCTTTGAAAGTTGAGGGGAGGTTATTGAAGGAAATAAATAAATTAAAAACTTTAGAAATGAGCAAAATTATATTTCATAAGTTTTTAAAAAGGTAAGGTAGTAATCAACCAAAAGGATTCAAACTTATACGATGCCGGTTGAAGAAACATCACCTATTAATTACTATTTTTAGTGTCTTAATATTCATATATCACCCCATATTCCATACACCATATTCAAGTTAAATCAATTAAATCATACTCACATAATTTTCACATATACATATTTTTATATATTTTTTAATATTAGAAAATACAAAAAAGTTATGTTATTTGTACACCGATGTATCATTATTAATAAACTTTTTTATCAAAAAGTACAATGGTGTATTATGTTTTATATCATTTATAACACAGTTTTTTATATAAAATATTAATTCTATTAACAATTGGTAATAAAATTTATCAAATGATAACAGGTTGTCTAATTTTTATAAATAATATCATAAGGTTAATACATTAATACAATTTTTGTTTTCAAACAAAACAACAAATGATTTATACATCAAAGTGTTTAAAGATTTAGAAATTGTGTTGTACTTTTATTTTATATTATTTATGTGATAAAATTCTTTTACTTATATAAATTATAACAACATTATAAAATTGCATAATTTTTATTCGTAAATTTCTGTAACACATTGTTAATAACATAGTGAAAGTGAATGTATATAGTTGTTAAAATATATCTTTTTATATAGTTTTTGTGGGACAAAGTATATGCATGTGCAGATTATGTATTTTCAATTGTCTCCATTTTTTTCGTGTATATTGTAAAATAATAGACTCCTTTCATACTTAATTTGACTTATTGTTCCCGATTATTTATACATCTTAAATAAATGAAATAAATGCTTGTATGTCTGGGTAGATTTCAACCTGCGTTGTAGATATTTAGAAAATATAAATATTGTATGCTTGTGAGCAGAAGTGCACAAACCGATTAACCGGTCAAAATCTAGCAACTGGTATTTCAAAATCTAAAACAGAAACCAATATATAACCAAAACCGGTTAACTGAACCAGTTAACCGTCAAATAACCGATTTTTTCCTAAGTGGACCGGTTAATAATCGGTTTGGTCTATTAAAACTTCAAATCGGTCCTAAACCGCTGATTTTTTCAAAACCTAAAATAGATTACAATAACCGGTTTAAAAATCGGTTACGAACCGATACCAGTTCGATTAACCGTTTTTTTGTACATCTCTACTTGTGACGCATCTATTTGATTCATGTTAACACTTTGCTTGGACATAAAATCTGTTGGATCGGGTTGTTGACTTTAAACAACGTTTCACAATTATTTCTATCTATCAATCTAACAGATGAGGAATCTTTGTTAGAAGGATCTCTCAAGCACTCAGAGGTAAACAAACAATCTTTGAACAAAAGTAAAAACACAGAAACAAATTTCAAGCTCAAAGATATATTTCTCTCAAAGTTGTTCAAGTGTTACAACAAGCAAGCACCCTTATACAAGTTACAATGAGAGGTTACATAGCCAAGGCTACAACCGTATACTCGTAGGAATACACGTTGGGTATACTAGACAATACATAAAGTAAAGCTTATTCTTGTATCTAAAGTGTCTTAACAGGCTAAGACACTCAATTACAATGATTACAAATATAGACATTGACTTTACAAAAGACTAGCTAAATACAAAAGACATTTAATGTTCTTGATCTTCAAGGCTTCAGGCGATCTTTTGCATTTAATGCAGCTGAGGAGAAGTAAGGTGATGTGTCTGACTATCGGTATGTTATCTTTGTTTTAATCAGACCAACATGTCTGTTGTCAGCACCTTTTGTACCATAAAAGGTAATCAGCTACAGTCTTTGTCAGATAATTATCCTTGGAAGTCTTTGTCTTCGAAAGATGCAGAGAAGAATCTTCGGAAGCCTTTGTCTTTCAGAAGCTTCATGTCTTCGGAAGCTCTGATGCTTTAAATCTTCTAAGTGTTGGCCTTCCGAAGCAGTTTTTCTTGTACAGCCTTCGGTAGGAGTGTTACCCTTCGGAAGCAATGCTGCTTCCGAAGAGTAACTCCTTCCTTCCGAATGATGTTTGTCTTGTAGAGCCCAGCACTTAGAAAAATTAGAAGTTTGGTGAGCATCAGCCTTTATTAGTCTTTACAGTCTCCCCCTAGGCTGATGCTACCAAAATTTCCTATATTGTTCTCCTGGTAATCCTCTCTCCTCTCAGAACCTAAGCTCTAGCATTCACCCATTTGATGGCTATTCTCCCATCTGATCCATTATCAGGATTATCAAGTGGGAGTTTCTCAAGATCAAACACAAAAGGTGGAGCCAACACCATCAGCTGCATAATTTCCAGAACCTTTATTCCTCCATTGACTTTAGTGAGTGTGAACATCTTCTACTGTGCATTAAAGCTCCACTTCACTATAGGAATGTAAGAATGAGTATGATTTAAGGAGTGAATGTCCCTTGGATTTTCCTTAGGCTCTGAAGGTTCTGGTGTGCCTTTTGGTTCTGAGGGTACTGAATCAGGCTTAGAGTCAGAGGAGATGTTAGTAGTTCTTTTTCTCCTTCTAGCCATGGTCTTTCTTCTTCTCATTCATGGTTTTTCTGAGACCATGGCTTGACTCCCCTGTTCTCTGGCCTGTTGATCTTCCACATTGGAGCCCACTTTTGCATCTGTTCCTGCAGTGGGCTCTGGATCTGCAACCCCAGATCCTTGAAGGATTAGGGTCTTTTGATTGATGTGTCTTTGTAGCCTTCTTACCCTTGTTGATCTTAATCACTGAAGAGATTGGCATGTTGTCAAATGAGGGACTTGATGGAGGAGAGACTGGTTCTTCCTTAGGGTTTATGGGAAACATGTTGGGGAACATGGCCTTTGCAGCCTCCCCACACATGACTTCTTCACCCTCTCTGATCCCAGATCCAGAGATGGGTATTTCAATTGTAGATCCTCCCCCTAAACCTAAGCCTAAGTTTAGGCTTGCCCTTTGAGCCTGTATTCGCTCCATAGAAGGCAACTCACCTTTGACAATTTTGGCCTTTATGTCCCTGACATGCATATCCATGGTTGAGTTCTTCATAGGGCCTAGCTGCCGAGCATGGAAGCCATACTGTAGGAGGATAGCCTTCATTTTGTCTCTGTAGGCCTTCTCATTTTGTTTCTTTGTAAGTACAACCATGGCTTTGGATGCAGCAGCTGCCTGTTCCTGCTGTTGCACCCTGTCCAGCTCAGCAGCCATCTCAGGTACCGACCAGAGCAACACTTCATCAATTTCATATCCCTTCTCCTGGAGAAGAGTAGAGAGTCTGATAAGCTCATTATCCAGGGAAGTGCTTGGTCGGCCCTTCTTCTTCTTTGGCATCCTCCCCTCCTGTTCTGCTTCCTCCTTTGGGGTCAGCTTCCTTTTTCCTTTGTCCATCATTTTTACCCTAGAGGAGATGGATCCTGTAGCCTCACCAGCTGGTTCATCAGCAAACAATTCTTCTGTGGAAGAATCATCAAGTATGACTGGGCCTTTAGAAGCAGCTGCAGCTTCGGAGTTAACCTTAGCATTCACTGCCTCCTCCAGTTGAACAACCACCTTGGGAGATTCTTTAGTGTTGTCCACAGAGAGTTCAGGAGCACAGGAGAGGTCTTCAGCAACCTTTGTCCTAGAAGGGGACACAGGTTCCATGGAGATAGGTTGTTGTTCTTGAATTGGTTCCTCCATGGCAACCTGGGCTGCAGTCTCAGAAGGAGACTTAGTCCCAGAAGGGGATTGTTGAGTCCCAACATGGGACCTAGGCTCCATAGAGAGATCTGTTGTGAGCTCTTGCTCAATCTCTATGGCAGCCTCACCATTTGTAGAAGAAGAGGTAGAGGAAGTAGTAGAGTGATGAAAATAAGTGCCCAAGAATTCATCCCATTCATTAGTCAAGGTGACTATGGATGGGTTGACATCTTGTGCAACTTTCTCTTCTCTTGCTTTTGATCCTGACCCTACAGATGGTACCTTTTCCCTCTTTTTGGTAGCATCAGAGGACAGAAAGGTAGTGGTAGCAGGATCAGGACAAAATGGAGCACAAACAATGGGGGGTCGACTCCTGAGGTCCAAGATAGTAGCCTCTTTGGCTTGGACCTCAAGCCGCAGGGTAGCAACCTCTGCTTCCAGGTGAGCTACCCTGGCTTGGAGAGTAGAAATAGTGGCCGTCAATTCCTTAGTTGTTGTGCCATCATCCACTTGAGTGGAATCACTGGGCGATGGAGTCCTGAGCCCTGTTCCTGCACCTCCACCACCAGATGTGGTTTCTTGGCACCTTCCATTCCCCTCATTGAGAAGGGCTTCAAAGAAGTCCTCCCCAGTGTGGGTTGCCGCAGATGAGGTCCTATTGTCTGTACCACTGTCCTAAAGAACTTGAGAAGGTTCATCAGTAGTGGCAGCCTCAACTGCATTGACTCCTTCTATACTCCTGGGGTCAACCTCTGATATGATAGGCTCTGGGTCAGGAAACCTTGCTTGTAGCTGTGTCACCACTCTCGTTAGTGTTTGGGTAGTGGGAGAGTGTGGGTCATCCAAAGCTACAGCAGAAGTTCCTTGAGCCTAGGTAAATGGATGAGTGGGGGGAATTTCTAGGTGATATACTCCTGGAGACCTGGGAGACAGTCTCTGATCTAGTGGAGTTGCTTCATAAGAAGCAGACTCAATTATTGGGGTATCCCTTTGGGTATTCTCATGTATGTATGGTGACATACTCTGAGGGCTTTCAGGCTGGTTGAGGGCAGCCACAGGTTCCAGAGGAAGAACCTGTGGAGAGACAGCAGGTGTGGCTTGCACCTTAGGTGGAACTATGCCCTTTACAGTTCTTTTCACCTTTTTCTTGATGGGTTCAGAAGAAGGGGCCTGAACAGCTGTAGAGAGCTGTTCAGGGGTTCGGAGACGTTTATAGATGATTTTGATGGGATGGGGAACAGATGTGGAAGGTGTGGGTTCAGCATCTGTGGGTGCAACAGAGCTGCCACCTTCTGGAGTAGGTAACTCCATGGAAGAAAGCAGAGGAGTGAAAGTTCCACTGAACTGATTACTCTTCTTCTTCAGATGAACAAAAAACTTGACTGAGACCAAGGGAATGTTATAAATGTTCCCAGTTAGTGAGAGGGACGATCCCAACTCACTGTAAAAGATGTGCTGTAAGAACCTGGGATAAATACAAAACTTATTTGGCGACGAAAGATTGTTAGCCACGTTATCGAAAATGAAAGCAGAGAAATTAAACAGTTGGTTTGAGACTAATCCATGAATAGCCGAGGCTAAGTCGGATGGAACTTGATCCCAACCACCTGTCTTATTGGACAGACAATGCAAAAACAAATGTATGAGGTACTTATAATTATAGGACACTCTACCCTTCAAATAAGTTGTTGTAGGGAGAGGACCTTCGTACCCCATCGACCTGAAGGTCGATGCTACCTCATCCTTTGTGAATGAGACCCTTCCCCTGGCATCACAGAGTTGAAGATGCCGACAGATTGTCTCCACAGATATAGAGATAGGATGATCATCAATGGTAGCAACAAGGGATCTACCATTGGAAGAGGAAGCAACAGAACACGAATGCCAAAACTGTTGGTGATGAGACTCATACACCACAGGTTTGACGGTTAAGGCAAAGGAATACCTGCTCCTTTGAAGAAAGGAGATGATCAGAGCAAAATCAACGCCATTGTCAGATGACAGTTCCACTGCTAAGTTGTGAGAAGGTCTGAAGGCAAGAAATTCCATGGCGATTGAGGATTTTAGGTTTAAATTTGGAGAGAAAGGGAAAAATCGATTTGAAATGGAACGGTGAGAGAAAATGAACGAGCAGGAGACCTTTTATACCTTCGGATGTCAGAAAAAGGTCTTCCGATGACAGTTATTTAGAAAATAAATGTTCAAAATATTGCTAAGGGCAAAGGTGCTCTGATACCACTTGTTGGATCGGGTTGTTGACTTTAAACAACACTTCACAAGTATTTCTATCTATCAATCTAACAGATGCGGAATCTCTGTTAGAAGGATCTCTCAAACACTCAGAGGTAAACAAACAATCTTTGAACAAAAGTAAGAACACACAAACAAATTTCAAACTCAAAGATATATTTCTCTCAAAGTTGTTCAAGTGTTACAACAAGCAAGCACCCTTATACAAGTTACAATGAGAGGTTATATAGCCAAGGCTACAACCGTATACTCGTAGGAATACAAGTTGGGTATACTAGACAATACATAAAGTAAAGCTTATTCTAGTATCTAAAGTATCTTAACAAGCTAAGACACTCAATTACAATGATTACAAATATAGACATTGACTTTACAAAAGACTAGCTAAAAACAAAAGACATTTAATGTTCTTGATCTTCAAGGCATCAGGCGATCTTTTGCATTTAATGCAGCTGAGGAGAAGTAAGGTGTTGTGTCTGACTATCGGTATGCTATCTTTGTTTTAATCAGACCAACATGTCTGTTGTCAGCACCTTTTGTACCATAAAAGGTAATTAGCTACAGTCTTTGTCAGATAATTATCCTTGGAAGTCTTTGTCTTCGGAAGATGCAGAGAAGAATCTTCGGAAGCCTTTGTCTTTCAGAAGCTTCATGTATTCTGATGTGTGCAAAGTAGTTTAATTAAACTAATAAAAATCAAAACTAACCTAGACACTAAGTAATACTCTAGACTCTCTAAACTAAACTACTAACAGGCAAGTGAACCTATCAAAAGCAGTACAGAAAAGTAAGTCCGGATATCGAACCCACAGACTCCTATAGAAAATGCAAAATATACTCAAGGACTTATCTATACAAATTACTTAAATTAAATTAATTGTTTGAAAGGGGGGTTTTGTTAACAACTAATTAAACTAAATTTAATAATTTAGAAAGACCGGATTAAGACTCAAATAAGAAAATGCAACTAAAATTCACGAATGATGAACTGACTACCTAGGGTTTACTCTATACATGTCTAATGTGTTTAGATTGATTATGAAACTTATTGTGGAACCGGGATCTTTGAATTTTAACTTATCAACAAATTAGAGATTCTTTAACCATTTTCAAAGATTTCAACTAAAGTGTCTATAAGTATTTTAAATACCGGTTTAGGTTAATTACTCTCACAAGTTAACCAACCCATCAATGATATATCCTAAAGACCATCTACCTCACGGAAATGAAAGTCTCAATACATAAAATGCAAGGGATAATAAGGAGATTCATCTTGGATTTAGCATATAAGACATTGTTCAATTGACCTAATCTTAGTCTTTTCACAAAGACTTTAACTAGTTATTAAACATGCGAGATATACTAGCAAACCCTCACCTCACGGCTATTGAATTTAGTTAAACATCTAATTCATTTGTGATTTAATCATATTTCCTATGAATCACTACGTCTAGTAATCCATTCACAAATCAAGAACACCAAGTAAATGACCTAGCATGCACCTATTACACGAAAGACATTCACCAAAGCACACGAGGAAACGATAACTCAAATCACAAACATCATAAACATTTGTATACATCCAAGAATCCAAACCAAATCATTAAATCATTGAAAAATCCGAACTTGTTCCACAATCAATCGTTATAAACATTAAACATGCATATTCATAAAACCCTAGGTGGTCTAAAAGGTTTAGCCACAAATCATACTAAATAAACAGTAAGAACTAATGTAAAAACCAATGTTAAACATCATTCAAATAGGAAGAACAAGAAAGAAAGAAGAACCGATCACGTTACACCCTTCGGATCACTCGTCTAGGGCTTCACGATGATTAAACTCGACCTAGATCTCGTCCCTTAGCTTCTAGTCGCCTCCCAAAGTCGTCTCCAATCGTTCCCCATCGAATCCCCTCGCCTCAGCCGTTTCAGAAACATAAAACTCGAATTTCTGAAAATTTAACCCTGTCGCCCTACGCGACAGGCTTCTTGAGACGCTTCGCGCTACGCGAGGGAACCTACTACCCGACAAAAGAGTCAGGTCAAACCCATAATCATTAAAAAGGGCAAAATTGTAATTTCCACCTGTCGCGCTACGCGACAGGGTTTCCTGTGGTTGTCGTGATACGCGACAAGGTTATTTTCCTGCTTTTGTCTTCTTTTTTCGCAGGTCCGTTCTCGTCTAGCCGGGAGCTCGTTTTCTTGATCTTTTGTGTCATAATAACACGTTTACCACCTGCAAGCATCACATTATGGAAATGTGAAGAACCAGTCGACTATAAAAATGCATAAAACTGCACAGAAACTAACTAAAAACAAATAGAAAAACAGATGTTTTTCACAACACATCATATTGGGAAGCTCTGATGCTTTAAATCTTCTAAGTGTTGGCCTTCCGAAGCAGTTTGTCTTGTACAGCCTTCGGTAGGAGTAAGTTACCCTTCGGAAGCAATGCTGCTTCCGAAGAGTAACTCCTTCCTTCCGAATGTTGTTTGTCTTGTAGAGCCCAGTACTTAGACAAATTAGAAGTTTGGTGAGCATCAGCCTTTATTAGTCTTTACAAAATCACATGTCCAATTAATTTTACTTTTAAATTTAAGATTCATATTAACTATGATACGTATCACTCTTTCTTTATCTTTACCATTTTTTTCTATGTGTAATTATTCTTTATAATGATATTTAATTAGATAATCATCATAAAAAATGGAATTTACATCAAAAGTAAATGCATATATAAGGTCGGCTCAACTAATTTGAGGGTCTTAGCCATATTAAAAATCTAAAACCCTTCATATATTCAAGAAGTTACATTCTTTCTCTACATCGTTTTGATCATCGTCGCCTTGCAAGCTTAAGTGAGACCCTTTAGTAGGGGTGTTTGCGGTCCGGTTTTTTTGGTTTTTAGGTGAAACCGTAAACCAAATCGTAAATAATTGTTTATGAATAATTAACAACAAAACCGAAATTTAAAAACAAAACCCAACATTTAAAATAAAACCGAACATTTAAAATTAAAAACATACCAAACTATTATTAGCGGTTTGGTTTCGATTTGGTTTTACGGCTTAAGCTTTCTGGTTTTTGGCGTTTTGAGCCTATTCAAAATTAAAACGTAATCAAACCCAACCATTTTACTATTTGAGACGGATTAATCATATTGCAATCGCAAATGTAATTTTTTTTTAAATAACACCTAAATCATCAACCTTAAACATACATATACAGGGGCGAAGCTCTTTGAGGGCGGACGCCCCCCCTCTTTTTTCGGCCGAAATATTATTTTTAGTTAAAAATAGTGGTTTCGCCCCCACTCGTTTCAAAAAATTAACCTGTATTTTGAGTTTCAAAATTTTCCGCCCCCTATTTCGACCAAGCTCCGCCACTATACATATATATATAATACACACACATGTGTGTATGTACTTTTTTTGTGGTTTGAAACCGAACCCTTTATAGCTTCGTTCTCTTATACCGTTTGTCCAGACGTGACTTATTTGCTCCATATTAGGATTAAAAGTTTTCTTTTGGTATTCAGTCTTTTTTCTCCCTATCGATTAAATAAATAGTAATAAGACCAAAAAAAACTAAACCAATAATCACATAATAGTGACTTAAAACTCGTTTTAAAATAGGCCCCAAAAATAGGCCATTATCTAATTTTATAAGAAAGGGAGTCGGCCCTAAATGCCTAAATATTTTCACATTTTCTTATTTTCTTATGTTAATTTATTATCTTACTTCATATTTATATTAATTAAGAAAAATTAATAACTATAAAGACATATGCCACTTTTATGTTTTCAAATACTTATTTTCATGTTTTATAATTCTATTAAATAATAATACTAAAAACATATATTAGACAACTTTATAAAAAATATTTAATAATAATGTATTAAATATTATGGATAGTAATCATATCATCAATGTTGTTTTTATATTTTCAACCAACTTTATTATTTTAATACAAAATTTTGTTTATAATAAATTAAATTATTTAGTCGTTTTCTAATTTTCATAACACCATTATTACTTATTATTTATTTATTTTTTATAATCAATCAGTGTAATAAATGATTTTTAAACATACAAATTTATGGGTTTATCTAAATATGTCTTGCTAAGGCTAAGATTATCTATAAAAGTGTTAATGTAACATGGTACAAATACGCAGATGCGGAGCTTGGGCAAAGTGAGAGGGTGTGGAAATTTTTGAAACACAGAATACATATTAATTTTTTGAAGTGAGGGGGCGAAACCACAATTTTTAACTAAAAATAACATTTCAGCCGAAAAATTTACATTACGGACGAAAAAAGAAGGGGGGTCACCTCCCGCCCCCTGATAAGCTACACCACTGCAAATACGTTAGGCAAATCTCCAAGCTTTATGCATTCATGGATTTATTCTAATAAGAACGAACAAGTTGTAAATATTAAAATAATTATATTTATATGCATATGATTTATAGGGTATAAAAACAATTTTCTTTTGAAGTAGAAGAAGTTTACTATTTATCTTTTAAATTTGTGATTACAAATAGTTTATTTAGTTATCAAGTGAAATGACATTGAACAGTCTCTGTGTATTCGAATAAAAAAATATCGTTAGTTTTGCCTTTAAGAAAATATTGTCTCAAGAATAAGTATGAGTACCTAACGGTTAGTTAATGTTAGTCATTAACGACCTCTATTATAGTTGTACCATTTGGCAACTTCACCCACCTGCTAAAAAAATATTTGCATCACACAAGTTTCTTTAAAATAATTCTTGAAATCTCGGTAAATACTTATCAATAAATTAATAACCAACTTTGATGCTTTCTAAGACCAAACAAGTTGACTTTAAAAAAAATAAGTTTCAAAGAAGACCAAGTGCATTCAATTCGGAAGACGATTGATCTGGGTTAAACAATTGGAACCAGGTAATATTATTTATTTAACACTACTTTCAACATTATGAGACTTATAATATATAATACTTTTTTTTGAACGTCTTGCAACGACAACATCTAGAACAAGAATTTTAACCATCTCCTCGGATTTGATGATATAGGGCGTATGCCCGAGCTCATCCTAAAAGGAACCTCACAACTTGAAGGTCAAGAAGGCAAGCGTTAAATTACAAGCCCTAGTTATAAAATAAAATATATTACTTAACTTAGTTAAAGTAGAATACCACATATATGGGATACATTTATACTTGACGTATTGACGTATTGTCCTATTCGACTTGTATAGGTCTGAAATGAACACCTTATTTTTCAAGATGAAAGATTATCTCAAAACTTAATGTATATTGAACGATCGTCGATATATTCTCACATTAGAATTCACTATCACATGTCCGTTAAGCATTTGATTCAATTGTGTTAAGTGGTGATGTCATTTTAGAACATAGATTTTTTATGGTAACTATCATACTAATCTGTTATATTATTTTATCATTCATATATTTTATCTGTATCACAATACTAATTATATTGTTGATAAAGAATGAGTCTACCATTCAATCTTCTTATGATAATAGTCTAATGAGGTACCTTAGGTTCGACAATCTTGTTAAAAATGCTTCTGTTAAAAAATATCACTTAAATTAATAAATATTTTTTAATTTAAAAGGATATATAAACACAAATGTTAAAAAATTATTTTTGTTAAAAAAAACTAATATGAATTACAAATTTAAGAAAAAAAAATTAACGTGACATATGATATTTAACGTCAGTATAATCAAACTCAACATGCGTCAAACAAAATCCCTATATGTCTTGTATTTATCTATATGTAATGTTTCAGATGTTAGCGTTGTATTTGACATTAATTAAATCATATGCATTATGTATTGACCTATACAAACATATAATTTTGATTAATAATAAATTAAAAAATATATATTTTATAAATACTAACATCCCATTCTCATATTTCATCCACCATATTCGAATAATATTAAAGAAAAATAGAAAACGATATATGTTGGGTGGCACATGGAGCTAGCACGGCAAAAGGGCTGATGGAACAGTTGGTTCAACGACCATCAAATGATAGGCCAACTGATTGTCTTTAATTAGTATTTCATCGTCTACCCAATTTACCCGCCATTTTTATTTGACTTATTTGACACTTTACACTGTGGTAGTAATAGTGATGGTTGACCCTGGTTATAGCCTTGACAAGCACAACATGTGATTTTGTGGACCCACGACGTACAATGCGGCTCGAAAGTCGCTTACGCAATTTAACAACTTGACAATGGGTTCACGTGTAATTAAAACCTATCAACATTTGATCTTTGGCATTCTTGTCCTATAAGGATTTTGGTTCATGAATTATTTTGCTTTGTCTTCTTTGGTGTAGTGGAGGTGGGCAAACCGGTTTTTTGAAACCGGTTCTTGTTTCGATTCTAAATCTGTTTTGTTTTGGTCAACAAAGTTAAAACCGGTTTCGGTTAACAAAGTGAAGAACCGGTTCTTGTTAGGTTTAGGTTTTTGACTGGTTTCAACCGGTTCCGGTTGAGGTTTTGGTTGGGTAAATGTGGAATCGTGTATGGTAATCCCGGTTCCAATTTTGTTTTATCTGAGAAATCATAATCTCATATACCTCGTCATTTCAAGTAGCACTGGCTCCGGAACCGGAACCATTTTTTGGCCCATCTCTACTGTGAAGAATTAATTTATTAAGACTAGAACTTAGGTTTGTGTTTATATTTTATCTTCTTAGATTTTATTATCGAATTAAAAATTTATTTGGTGTGTGTGTTTCCTAGTGTGGTAAAAGATTTAAGCCGGTTGATATTTGTTTAATTTATGGGATTAGTTTAAAAAATGGCATTTCAGGCTACTTTATTGCACATAATAAGTTGATTAATCATTCTTTGGGATTTTTGGATTTCATTTTAAACTGATTTATTGACTTGCCAATAAGTTAATAAATTATTTGTTAACCCTAAAATGACTTTTTATAAGTTGGTAATAAACTGTTTTTCAAAAGATAAAAATTATGGCTTTTCAAAATAACTTACGACTTATTGGAATAAAATTACAAATCTACCTGCACTCTTTACCCTTGACCAAATCTACCACTCATCACCACCCACTTATACCGCCATCCACCGCCCCCACCCCGCCACCTCAAGCCACCGCCACCACCACCCACGACCAACGCTGCCATCCACCGGGAACACCGCCACCCCACCTAGAACACTACCAACCACCACTATCACCTACCACCATCACTGCCACACACATCCACTGCCACCCACCATCATTTTCACAATTCACCATCATTACCCGTAACTTTAAAATAGTTGTTAATATAATAATGTTCTTTTATTTGGTCATTTTTAAAAGGCCATTTTAGAAAACCAAATTCAAAAACAATTTTAAAATTTTATTTCTATAAATTTATAAGTTAATAAGTACTTTTGAAAAGAAGTACTTTTAAAGTTGAATAAGCAATTAGTTTTGAGTTTTGGATTTGATTGGTTCAAAGTATGACATTCTTGGATAATTGGTTTTTAGATCTCAACGGTTTTTGCTTCATGTCAATTTGATATGGCTGATAGCTATTTTTTAGTTTTTTATATTGTCATATCCTATTTATTTGTTATAATCAGTGTTGTAAAAATCTGGTTAGACGCTAGACGCCCTCCTACTGTGTCGATTTGGCCCTAGGAGATGTTTAGGCGGCCTAAACAGTTTTTTTTAGGTAAAAAGTGTAAGATACGTGATTATTCAAGACATTTCTCAACCCACAATCCTTAATATGTTTCTAAAATATCAAATCCAACATCTAAAACATCGAATCCATCCACTAAACATCGAAATACATATCTAAACTTTGAACTATATATTTAAGTTTGAACTTTGAAGTACTTGACTTGGTATGTTTAAGTTTATTTTTTAAATTATTTGAAGTATAGTATTTTGAATTTTTAATATTAATGTGTGTATATAATATATATTTGTCAAATTACATATAAAAATTCCAATCCACTTACTGACGATTAATCATGATTAATCCTGGCGGCACCTTGACGCACGCCTAGCGCCTTCTAATTATAACAACAAAATACCTAAGAGCATATATAGCAGAGTTCAAAAGTTATATATTAATTTTGTTGACAAACTAGATAAAGCATTTATGTTCGAAGACATTATATATTGATTTCAAGAGAACATTTTATAAATTGCTTCTTTTTTATTGTTTTTAAAGCTAACGACATTATTGCCAATACGACCTTTAGACCTTATAGGCATCATATACATTCGAAAATTATTTTTTTGGAACGTCAACAATCAATTGTTAACACGTTTTAATGAATGCTCTACATTAACATACCACATGTATCATACAATTTAAAAAAAAAAAAGATTTATCACTATGATAAAATCTTTAAAGTGAAGATTTGAACATGAGATGCTAAAAGACTTTAAAGCCTATATCTCATTTTGCCATTTATTAAACCATAAAACTAATGACACATTTGAAAGTTTATTCAGCTTTTAATCTAGGCTCATGACTTAGAAGTAAGATTTCATGGTTTGATAGAATTGATTTAGTCTCATGACAAGAATGTCACCATCTAGATATACAAATTATTTTAAAACTATACTTTTTTAAATAAATTTATACCAAAAATATTAAAATTAATATATGTTTAAATGAATTGTCAAATTTAATGCAAAATAGTCATATATATATATATATATATATATATATATATATATATTCAACCCTTTATAATTTTCTACAAACAATAATGTTACATGTGTGATTTAGCAGATATTATTGTAATAAAAAATACCCATTTTGGTATATATTTTTCAAATCACTCATTTCAATTCTACTAAAAAAGGACGTGATGTAGCTTTCGCTTTGTACATGGTCTGCTTGACGTAGATGATCAATCTACTTAAGAATAAATAATTTGTTTGATCGAGTAGATAAACGAGGAATTATGAAGTTATGTAATATGAGGAATTTGCTTGATCATTGGAAGTGGCATGGGGACTCAAATGGTTCCTTTAGCTCTCGTTCCATTCGGAAGTTATGTAATCTGAGGAATTATGATGAAGATCGTTATGTTATGCAGTGGAATAGGGGTGTCCCAACAAAAGTCAATATCTTGGTATAGAAATTTCAATTGGGAAGGATTCAGACTATGGATGCTTTGGCAGTGAGGGGGATTTCTATTGGATCACCTATTTGTGCTTTATGTGATGAGTGTAAATGTGTAATGAATCATCTTCTCACCTATTCACATAATGCTTCATCTCTACTATGATTTGGTTGGGTATCACAAATTGGTGTAAACTGAATAAACCCATTTTCGCCTTTTCGGTCCATGATCTGCTACAGCTTCACCACTTTTATAATCCAAGTGTTCATAAAAATGAAGCTTTACATGTTGTTATCCTAACGGCTTTTTGGTGTTTATGGAAAGCAAGAAATGAAGCCTTATTCAAAGGTAGGAGATGCTATTTCTGTGGATTGTTGGAGGAGATAAAAGCTCTATCTTATTTTTGGATCAATAACCATGCTAGGTGGGGCTCAATGACATAGGAGGAGTGGATTGCTTTTAGTTTTTAGCCAAAGTTTTGGTTTTTGCCTTGTTTTTCAATGTTTTCTTGGTGTTTATGTTTGTTGTTTTTCTGATGTATTGGAGTCATATCAACTTGCTGGCTCAATTTTTTTGGTGGGTTAATAAAATGTCGCCATTCAAAAAAAAAAGATCGATAAACGAGAATATGTATGCCTTTACTCGCATTGAAATATTCAAAGTCTACTTGGTGAGAAATGTAATACAAATTAATTACCTACAAAGGCCAATGTGGGACTAGCCTATTTGGTAGATGCATTGTCTCTTAGGAAGGAGGTTTTGAGTTCAAATCTAAACAAAAGGTATTTAGTTGTAATTTAGAAGTATGACTATTGTTGTTAAAAAAAAATACGTGCTAAGATCCAAGGAATCTGAATTGAGAGGACTTGGTAAGGCTTATATGAACCAATCTAGTGTTAACCGATGGCGCAATATGAAAGTACAATCGACAAGGACCTCAAGTCCTCGATAATTAATAAGTTGGACCCGCCCTCCCCGTCCAGTCTAGGCTAGATGGTAGGGGTGAGCATAATATAACCATAACCGAAAAATAACCGATAACCGCACCGAACCATAACCGATTTAACCGAAACTGACTTTAACCGACGGTTATGGTTAAGCGAAACCATTAACCGAACCATTCGGTTATGGTTATGGTTAAGGCTAGTCATTAACCGACTTTAACTGAACCGAACCGAATAATGTATATTTGTTTTTTTAAGATTTATATGTTTGTATGTTTTTTTTTAAAGTTATGATGCAAGTCAAGTATAGAAGATGAATCTTTACTTTTTACTATATGAAAATATTATGGATTATATGTGAGACTCAATATAATAGAAAATGAATCAAAGCTCATGTGGTTTTACTTTTTTTCACACATTTTCAGTAACTAGAAAGTTTTACAAGCTTTACTAAGATTTTCATCATTAATATATCTATAATTCACAAGCATATTTACAAGTTTTTCTTAGTTTTTCAACAATTCCATTATTAACCGAATTTAACAGAAACCAAGCCGTAACCGGTGGTTAACCGATTAGTGGTTAACCGATCAATTGGTTATAGTTATGATTAACGATTTAGAATTAACCGAAGTTGCGGTTTTGGTAATGGAAATGGTCATAACCGCACCGAATCGAACCACGCACACCCCTACTAGATAGGGTGATGAAAAGAAACTTCACTCAACTTACATATTATATTAAATAATGATTACAAAATATAAAATAGTCATTATAAAATATATATATATATATATATATATATATAATAATCATTATAAAATATAAAATTTTAAAAACTTATCAAAAAGAAATGTAAAATCAAACTTTGAAAAAAGTAGTGTTTTTATTAATTAAATATTAAATTCTATGAAATTTTAATCATATTTTATATTTAAAAATATTTTTATATAGTTTAAATTTTAATTGATAACTATTTATTATGTTTTTTTATTCAGTCTGCGTAACACGCGTGATAATAACCTAGTTGATAAAAATATGTAATAATGTTTATATGAGTAATATGAATAAGATTTAATTTAAAATGAGAAGATAAAATATAACATTATATGAAATAAATTAAAAAGATTAGATGCTTGCTTTTCATGCGCGCCCATTAGACTGTGGGGTTTGCCGGGTGGGAGGGGGCGTGGGTGGGCGTGGACGAAGGGTGGAACACCGCCCCCTAGGCGTTGGTGGCTTGGGCGTGGCCATAGCCACGCCTCTCCCTTTCTTCTTCTTGACCGTTCCATTTTCATTTTCTTCTTCATTGTTGGATCAAGGGGCATTTCCATCACTTTTGGTGGAGTGAGTGGTTGTGGTGGGCGCCTACGTGGCGCATACGTGGAGTGGTTGGACCAAGGGGCATACTCCATGGTCTTATAGTGGTAACTTAGAGCTCACACCCCTAGAGGTAGTCAAGCTTGTCAACCGGTTAAAAACTGGTTTTGAACCAAGATGGTTAAGCGGTAAACATTTTCAAAACAAACTTTTATTACAACTCACCTTTTCCCTAAATATGTCAATTGCATGTCCTCATATTATCTAACTTACAAAATATCTCATACTAATATTACTATTGTACTTCGATAACTAGTTGAAAAATGAGCTAAGTCTGAGAAATTATAAGCATTACGTTCATGTATAACTTTCATACCAAGGTTAGTTGGTTAATGATATTAGCCAAAGTGTTAATAACACAGGTTCATCCTTTGAAACATATCACATTCTGAATCTAATGAAATATGATAAATTGAGATAGTATTTTGTAAATACGTAATTTTTTGAATAAATTAAACATTTCTTGATTTTTCGATTGCCTAAGAAAAGAAAGATTTTTTTTTCCTTAACAAAATCTGATCTCTAGTGGATCTATCAGTAAGGTTCGAACCCAGATCATGAAGTTCTGACCACATGTCACAGAAAAAAATTAACAGATTTTGTAAGATTCCCAAGACATTTTTTCGGTTTCTTCTGAAATCATATGATTAATCATCTGCTTCTCACGGTCCCTGAATAGCCAGGGCATTAAGAAATATCCAGAAATTTTGACACGGTATAATATAAAACATATGAATAATTAGCAAGATTTTATATACAACAATTTGGATTTATAAATACTACAAAATGTCAAAATTAACCCTCTATAATTGGGGGCATCATATCATGCATTATAACAACCATATGCAGTTGTGTTTAAAAATAGTGGTTAGAACGTTCTAGGACTGCCTAAATAACAGCACTCAAAACATAGTTGGATTTTTATAGTGGTTTAAAAAACGCTTCTAAAAGTCTCTCTTTATTCTTTAACTATATATAATTTAAAAAGGCCACCGCTTCAAATATAATAAAACAATTAGAAATGCTCCAATAAAATTATTAAAAAAAGGATCAAAAGAGTATGTTATTATCATTCATCAATAGTTCTTTACTTCTTTGATTAAAATCGCAAAACAAATATCTATCTATTATAGGGCCATATATATGTCTTTTGATAACACTTTAAAATAAGTTTCATGTATCTCTCTTATATTAAATATTTATATAAATAAAGTAACTAACAAAATTACCAAGTATATTTTAATTTTTTATTAGGGTCTGGAGATTCCTATCCTCGTTGGGATAGAAATGCTTCTCCGAATGAGTCTCCGGCTCAAAGTCATCGTTTGAATCTAATCATCCCAACACTTTTAACATTATTTTAACAAAATAAGTAAAACCATATTAAATTAGTGCAATTTTATTTCTGTCCTTAAGTTCACCCTTGAGTACTCACACATATATATGCATTATATGCTTGCATCACAAATGAGACGTCATATTAAATATTAAAATTTTATATAATATTTTTGAAAATTTTAATTCATTGTCTTCTTTCTTTTATTAAATATTAATTATTTATTTAATTTTATATGAAATAATATGATCATTATATTATAAATTATATTTTTTATATTTCTATAAAACATCTTTAAGAAATATATGATATTTATGCTATTTAAAATTAATAATTTAAACTTTATTTATTAAATTGTGTGATAGACAAGTTTTTAACCTAGTTAATTAATAATATATAGGTGAAGACAACAAAAGATAAACATAAATTTGCAATGCACCATGACCTATTCTCCTTCACCATTCATGTCCCAATTACAAGCGAATTTGTATACTTCATCTGCCATTGTTACATAAATCACAGATAAGCAAGTTTTAGTCACTATTTCAAACAAAATTCAAGTTTTAAGACATTATACACAGATGTCTTATAAGCTGAGGTTTGACTACACTGTTACTAAGAAACACATATATTAAATGATGCAACTATAAGTTATAAATTAAGGTGTGTAATAGGATTTTGCTCATCGATCAAGTGAATAAAGAAAAAGAAAAAAGATGATAAGAATTATTATTATTATTAGTTGAGATTAAAAAAAAGAAAAAAACTGTCTTCATTTTCATCACCAAGTGACCATTATCGATCACTTAATGGTCATACCCTATGTGTAATTGTGAAAAGATTTGATAATAGTGTGATCGAATGCCACGTTGGATGATCATTTGATGATCAAAGTCCCAATACACATAACCTAACCTAATGAATTTGCATAACAAACCCTAATCCAAATACGGTACCCATATTACTTGAGCTT
This sequence comes from Mikania micrantha, assembly GCA_009363875.1. Classification (NCBI taxonomy): domain Eukaryota; kingdom Viridiplantae; phylum Streptophyta; class Magnoliopsida; order Asterales; family Asteraceae; genus Mikania; species Mikania micrantha. Next base: position 45,997,641 of record CM018689.1, on the reverse strand, counting down.
TCATTCCTTTCATCGATTTTGGACATGACATCAAGGGTCAAGTAACTAGTTGTAATTATGCCGTAAAGAAAACATATTTCATTAGATCGTAGATTCTTTATTTTTTTTATATATAAACACTTCTAACCTAACTTGTGCCCAAATCGATCAAAATACGTATTTCATTAGACATTGGAGTTTGCAATAGAAGATCGGGAATTGAAGAAAGAAAACAAAGCACTCATAGTGTTTAAGTAAAAAAGTGTGTAAATGTTATATGAAATATTATACTTTTAATCATAACTCAAGCAAGGTTAAAGTTACTATGATGCATGATTCCCAAACATTTTTGTACTTATTAGAAAATTTTATATAACTAGTCAAACATCATACATGAAGATTATAACAAAAAAAAAAGTATTATTTTTATATATGCATAAATTAATATTGGGGTGTAAACATCATATTAAATATTAAAGGTTTGGCTTTTTGCAAAACTCGGCATGTGACTTGTGAATGAAGACATGATTTTTATGGAGCGGATGAACTTGGTTGTCTGCCACAACATCAGTCAATCACGGGATTTGATAGATCATTGTTTTTTAATTTTTTTTAAGATGGGGCCATATATCAACTATAATTGGGAAAATCATTAAAATGTCCATGTTAACCGGTCAAATTAACATTTTAGCAACTCAATTTTCACTTTTTTTTGAAAACCAGCCAATTAGATTATGCCATTTGGCAAAAAATCACTTATGGCGATATTTTATGAGGTAAAATCGTTTAGTTGTCAATTACTCGTCTCGTCAGCTATATTTTATGAGATAAAATCGCCTACTTGTCAAGCAATCGCTTAGTTAGCGATATTATGGGTGGATAAAATCGCCTAGGGAACTAAATATCTCCTCGAGAAGACAAATTTGTATCTGAGAGATTTTTTAGTTATATCTGATCGTCTCGAGCCACGTAATATCGCTTAGGGAATACAAATTTGTACCCGAGCGATAATATTGTCACATCTGATCGCCTAGGGAATACAAATTTGTCCACGTCAGCGATATTATAGGGGATAAAATCGTTGACTAGGACAAACAAATCGCTGATGGTGGAATCCGACGGACAAGTCAGCGATTTTATTCCATGCATAATCGCCCAGTCACCGATTTTTTTTTGTCAAAGGCTAGAAACGTGATTTTTTTGGTCAATAACTATTTTCGCTTTTTTGACCGGTAAAACGGCTATTTTCGTGATTTTCCCACTATAATTTACGTTAAGTTTTTTGAATGGTGGGTCCTATAATGCTACCTTCATTTTATTGTCGGTTGATAACTAAGATTGATTAATCGATTGTCAATCGTGAGACGGTATCCTGATGCGCGGGAACCTCGTGGAATGGACAAATCCCCACCCCTCATTAATTCAGATGCCGATATTAAGCTCACGATATTCTTCCCCTCATACGGTATACATTAAAGTGTTACCAGTAAGGCTTAAACCCTGGTATCTAAGGAGAAATGACCAAACCTTTATCATTAGGCTAACTTTACTGGATTGTATTTACCTTAAATAATTAGTCTATAGAGTTTTAATAGCCACTTTGAAACCAATTAAACAAGTTTAACAGAATTTAAAACCAAAATGAACTAGTTTTAATTATATATGTTCGGTAACGAAGTAGTTTAATGTCATGATAACAAAAGTGTATTTCTTTGAATTCTAAAAAACGTGTTGTTTAAGATCAAAATACAACTTATGGATATATGAGTAAAAAAAAACTAACTTCATTGCAAGAAGCATAAATCAAGAAAAATAAGTAAATAATGAACTATTAAAACATAAGACTGATTAATACTTCTTAAAATGAATATATGATCTACTTTTAAGTATTTGGATTGTAAGCTATTGATCTCTCACATATCTAATGCCTTATGGGTTGAGACTTATAATGTCGGTTGGTGTTGGGCATGATGCATATTTATTATTTTTTAAAAAATTTTCGTGCTCAAGCCTTAGATTTTAAGCCAACACCAAGTTCATAGTAGCATGATACCGAACCATCATTTAATCATCATTTATTCAAGTTAGGATGTACATATATAACATTCATGTATAAACTATTATGTTATTAGATTGTGTATTTACACAAATTGAATAAAAATTATAATAAATAGTTAACAATTAAAAGTTTAGACAATATAAAACGATTTTTTTAATATAAAATATGTATAAACTTCGTATAATTTAATACTTTAAGGAATAACATTAATAATACTATTTCTTTAAACACTAATTATTTCAAAGTTTAATTCTTTAAACATTTTGTTTTAAAAATTTGTTTCTTAAAACTTTAAATGTTATAATAGTTTTGGTTTATTAAAAATAACATGTTGATATTTTATATTAATATATTTTTGTAATGTAATAAAAAATCTTGATATAGTGAGTCTTGTAAAGTGGTTCACTGTCTTGATCACATATTAAAAACTTATAATATAACACTAATTTTGACATAATATGTTAAAGAAGGTGATCAAACCTTTAAATAGTGAAACGTTGTGACAAATATCCTCACCGGATATGAGAAAACATATAGTAGAAAAACTCTTGATCAAATGATCAATGAGAATGTAGGTTTGGTGAATTAACACAAACCTTTTTTTTTTCTTCCATAAATTGGGGGAAGGTTTGCATATGAATAACAAAAATACATGAAGAGGGTTATACAGGTTAAGAAGTTTGAAGAGATATTATCTTAGTTTTATAAGCTACACTAAATTTTTATAAATGACGATTAAACCATTAAAATCTTCTAAATAATTGCGTAGGATAAAAAATATATGTAACGTTTTAATCTTAAAATCATTAATTTGTTTATTTTTACAATTATCTTTTATATGGTATGCATTATTTTGTATGTATTATTTTACTAACAAAACATCACTTGTTTTAATAAATAATTATATTTTGTGAGCATATTTACCTAATCGGATTGATAACATTCATGCGATTATTATAAATACTTTTGACCAAGCCTAAGTAATTATACGCATTATATACATCGATTTTATTGCAAGAGGTAACGGTCTTAGAGAATGACATTGACATAAAATTGCATTTTCTGAAGTCTTTTTGCGTATCATAAATTCATAAGTATATAATTTTAGACACTAAATTAAAAATCCAATAAAATTGTATATTATTGTTAGTATATATTATACAGACACTAGTGTATTTAACTGTTTAATCAACCAAATCTAACCCTTGAAAATCAATGAAATCAAATCCTGACTGTGTAAATTTGTTTTAATCTGCAGTTAACAAGAGGAGCGTCTTCACCTATTTTATATATGATACCATGTATGTCTTACATTCAGGTTTACATTGCTCCTAATGAAGATCGGTTGTCGTCTTCTACTACCCGTGACGATTGAAAAAAAAACAAAGATTAACCTAACTTGACATAAGTTATGGAATGGTTCATCTCTTCATTTGCGAGTTAATCTCCTACAAATCTAACTAACACTTCATCGTCTAAGGTAATCATATGCCCTTATCCTAACCATGATTTCAGGGATGTCGTTTCCCCTCTTGCGACTTCTAATTGATGGTCCTCACACGCAACCAAAGCAATTGTCGATGTCCAATCCTTGTCGGCAATGATGGCGTTTACTGTTTTTCACAATTCGATTCACATACGATCTAATCATGGTTGACTCACTTCATAAAAGTTACGCTATAAGCTTTTCTTACATATTTCAACAAACACAAGGTTAGATTAATATCACATTGTTTTAAATTTTCCTTAGTTCTGACTAAAATCAATATCCTAAAAGGCCCAACCCACTTAACGATCAATATGATGGGCCGTTTATATATAAATCAAAGCAAAACCATCATATTAACGATTCTAAATTTCTAATGTTCGCAAGTGGGCCAATGATCCATTTGTAGAGTAAACAAAAAACGGTAGCAAAAAAATCACTTTCGAACCAGAACCATCTACAGAAACCGAAGCCGATCATACCCAAACCGACGGGTAGAGTCGGTTTTGGTTTATCAGAGATATCAGAATCGGCTAGAAACCGATGAAAACCGGTCAAAACCCAGTCATAAACTCGAACCTAACCAGGACTGGTTCATGACTTTCTTGACCAGGACTGGAATCAGTTTGGAATTGGAACCGGTTTGTAACCAGCACCAATTAAAAAAAAAAACCTGGTTCTCTAGTATTCACTATTCTTCCATGGATTGCCTTAAATCTATTTGAAGCCGACTTGCGTTTTCATGTAGACGTAGCAATCCCGTTAAATGTTGGAGACGAACCGATTTCTAAAAAACTTAACAGAAAAATTAAATGGATATTCATACATTCACACGACAATATAATAACGTAAGTAAAAAAATAAATAAATAAAAACCATCACACATAATCACTTTGAGATTGGGGATGGGCCATGGAAAAAAAATCATCGAAGAGACGAAGACTCAAAAAATGAATCTCAAAAACTCATATGTATATGCCAAACAAGGATGAATATAATATTAATACTAATGAAAGTGAATTTAAATCTAAACATTAATAAAAACACAATAGTAATTAAAAAGAGCTAAAATTTAAATGAATATAAAAAAAACAAAAGAAAAGAAGCATAAAAAATAATATGATACGTATCACACCATAGAATACTCAAACTGACATAATCAACATCCGTTTTCTATGTTGTATTTTATGAGGTTGGATTCACTAAAAATAGATTTTTATTTAAAAAGATTGAGAAGCAATAAAAGTTTGACATTAGCAATCTAAAAATATAAAAACAAAAATGCAGTACAAAAAAAAAATTGAGTACAAAAAATCAAAAATCAAGTATAAAAAAATCCTGTACAAAAAAATAAAAATCCAGCAAAAAAAAAAATGAATCCAGTACAAAAAAATAAAAAAAACAGTACAAAAAACAAAAAATACGGTACAAAAAACAAAAACACAGTACAAAAAACAAAATTTCAGTACAAAAAAGAATATAGTACAGAAAATTAAAATCTAGTACATAAAATGTGAAATAAGATGTTATATCTATATTTCATATATCAAACGTTTATTAGTTATTTATGTTGTTAGGCAAAAATCTATTCTTATTTAAATCTTTCTTCTATATTTTATATATATGATATCGTACAATGATGTATACTGTCCCGATCTAGCTAAATGAAAAGTAATCTTAAATGTAAAAAGCTACCCATAATTAACCAAGTAGCTAGTTCATATAAATTTCCTTGTTAAAAAAACAATAATAATCTTTATAAACATCTTTTAACAAATTAGGTATTATGATATTTGAATCTAAATAGGAGGTAAAAAGCTAGGGGATCAAGCTACTTTGAACTTGATAAGACCTTTTTAAATCACTTAAAAATTACCTATTCAGCTATTTTGACTCGTTAGTTGGTCTCTTTTAAGTGTTGCTAAAATGATTAGCATTAAAATAATAAACCTTTAAGGTCTGTTAATGAATTCCTGGCTCTTAAAACGATTTTAATATAAATTAAAAATATAATTTTTTTTTTAATTTTTTACAATATTATTATGTACAATATACACACTCACACATAGGGCTGTTCAAAAAGTTCGCGGCTCGAAGCTCGCTCGAAAAAAGCACGAAAAAGGCTCGGCTCGAGAAAAGCTCGTTAAAAACGAGCCGAGCCGAGCCGGAGCCAGGGTTGGCTCGACTCGAGCTCGGCTCATTGGCTCGGCTCGTAGCACGGCTCGATTTTTAATATATATATATATATATATATATATATATATATATATATATATATTATATTACACACATACATATATATTTTATACATAATATATAGACAATATTTATACACATATTTATATATGTATGTGTGTATATACATGTATAATATATATGTATATATTAGATTTTATATATAATTATAGATATGCATGTATATTGGATTTTATATATATTAGATTTAATATATTAGATTTTATATATATATATATATTAAGGTTTGACTAAAAAGTCATAAAACCATAAAAAGTGTGAGAAGAAATTTCATTGATTTTGGATTTTAAGGGCTATAAATGTGTCACATCAAAAATAGATTTTAAAAGGAAATTAAAATGGCTGGAAGGGTATAATAGGTATTGCAACCATTGTTGACTTTTTATAACTTTTCCTTTTTTTTTCAAAAGCTCATAACTTTTTTATATGTAATTATTTTATAAAAAATATTACACCATAATATCAAGAATTTTTCTATCTTTCCAACGAGTATAATATTGATACATTAAAAAACAATTAATTTGGGTGTTGTATTCAACTGAGTGTTTTTATGGCGTTTTTTTAATATGTTCTAAGAAACTGGTTGTTTAAGGTGTTTTTTCGTAGATTAATGAAACTTAGCATTTTATGGTGTTTTTTTAATGCTTATAAAACACTTTGATGTTTTTCATTAAATAAACAAAAAACAAAACAAATTTTTATGGTGTTTATTTTATGTCCCTGATGTACCTATAAGTGGTCTAAGAAAATAAATATAAACACTAATCTAGACTTAACTTAATTACAACGAGTTAAAACCGAAAATCTTAAACTAAACCACCACGACATGCAAGTGTACCTATCAATTGTAGAATAGCTAATGAAAGTCCGGATATCGAACCCAAGAGACACTGACTTAACGAAACAAGATTAGAAAATGATTTAAAACAAAGAGGGGGGTTTTGAATAAAAAAATGAAAAATTCAATTCAACTAATATTAAAAAAAACAAATTAACATATTTAATTAAAAGAAATGACCTACAATTTTAGAAAAACTTAAACAATTGAGAAAAACTCTACTTAGGTTGAATTCATGTTTATGGTTATTGAAACTATTGACTTTGTCTGACACGATGGAACTAGGATCTTAAACAACAAAACTTAGGTAACCTGATGGATTCTGAATCAATTACCAGATGTAACCAACTAAGAAAACCTAATTTTGCAATAACCACACTAGTTAGTTAGATCACCTCCCGCATTTTTCCAACAACACTTTTGTACTCAAATGAACAAGTCACATTCCTGATTTTCTTGTTCCAATACACCAAAGATGCAAGAAGTAATCTTAAAATGTCTAATTTGACACGAAATGACAATAACACTAAGTCTTTCAAATAATCATCCCTTCCGGGTAATTACTAAGAAAACCTTAATGCTAAAGATCACCCGACAAGTCTATCACCTTCCGGATTTCTAAACTTAGACACACATAAAACACTAAGAACATCAATCACACCTTTTCCTATGGCTAGTGATATCAAACAAGCCACAAACTAGTCATAACACCAAGTCAATGACCTAATACGCGTCTAACACCGAAAGACATTCAATAAACACGTATGGAACATGATATGAACTGATATAATCAAGATTATATATGCAAAACTCATCAAAATGACATAATAAGAGCTGTTACAAAAGTATTTCCATCAATATTCAAAACCATAGTCAATAGTGATAAATAATCATTCAAACATTCATTCTAACATAAGTAGAATCAAAGAACTAGCCAAATAACATCATCATCAGTCAAAAACAATCAGAAACAATAAGATAAATGTGATAAACTACTGGAAATGAAGAACAATTGAGAAACAAGAATTGACCAAGATATCTTCACATGAAACCTAGCCTTCTAGCCCTCCAAAGCTCTCCAAATGCTTCCCAATGCTCCAGAGATGCTCCTCTGCTTAAAAAATGGTCGAGAATGAATGTTGAAACGGCTGGAGAGCGTCTCCTCTTTATTCTCGCATTCAACTTGACTTTTTTCAAATTTTAAAACACGTCGCGTACCGCGATGGACAAAACAAGCGGGCAACTCCCGAATTCCTTCGCGTACCGCGAAGGTTTTCTTCTCCTCCTTAGCGTACTGCGACAGGTGAAAAATGATTAAAACTTGTCTTTTTCTCTTGATTTCAACCGGGGTTCGATTCCTTCGGGTTTCAACCTCGATTTCCGCTCATTTCACTCGACAAACCTGTAAAAGCCACAAAATGTAAAAAGAAACTAAAAATAACTATAAAACGACGTATTTACAACTTAAAATCGACTCAAATTCACTTAAAAACCGGGTGTGTTTTACAACCCATCAAAAATACCCACACTTGAACATTTTTCGTCATTGAAAAAAATTTGCAATGGAATCACAACCAGAAATTTGGCTTCAAACTCAAAAAATTTAAACACATACACATTAACCACGATTGTCAGTATTTGTATCCACTTAAACCCAACAACTGATATTTAGGTTCCCTAGTCTTGATTCATTATGTTCAAATGATTCAATCAACTATAGGTATTACACTCAAGTCATACATATCAACTTAATCCTGATAAAAGCTTTCAAGTTACCATTACATTCGAACAACCTAAATGAATTTAAAAATCAAACCTTAGATGGAATGGATGAAGGTATGTGCATTTTGCTTCTAAATTACTGAGCCTAACTTAGTGGTGTTTCACTCGGTTGCCATCCGGGGTATGACACATAAGCTGCAGCTCTTATTTTATTTTGTTATTATTTTTTTTCTGCAAGCTTAGCCCATTTAGTGGATTGGTGGATGATGTTTCTTTTAATCAGGCTCCATAAGTCTCGGATTTATTTTCATAAAAAGAGAACATATGTGCCAGGTTTAATTTTAAAAACATTAGGTCGTTTGTTTGCAAAAGTTCCTCTAATCACAATTAAACAGTTTCAGCATCCCCATATTTCCCAAGGCAAAACCCATTAGCATCATGAAGATTAAGTAAATTATATCAATACTAGATAACCTTTCTATCAGTTAGGCCTACCAACATATCCTAAATTACATGCGTACGTTTAAACTTTTAAGAAATCACAAAATTCCCAATTATACTATCATTTTCCATTTTAATGCAAAACCTAATTCAAATACTTTTTACAAAATTTTACAATATTTACACACTCTAATAGGCCTGTAAACGAACCGAACGAACACGAACACAGGCATGTTCGTGTTCGTTCATTTACACTTAACCGAACACGAACACGAACACGAACACCTTAACGAACATGAATTTTGTGTTCGTGTTCGTTTATTAAGAAAATGAATATGTTCGTGTTCGTTTGTGTTCGTTCATTAACAAGTTAAATGAACATGTTCATGAACATAAATGAACACAAACGAACTAAAATAAACGAACAAACATAAATGGGCATTTTTTAACACCATTGAACAGTCATAAACGAATTTAAACACTATTGAACAAACATAAACGAACACAATTGAACAAGCATAAACGACAAGTCTTTAAAATGTACATACATATCACTCGTAAATTAGTCAGTTAACCAAACAAAAGCTAGCATTACATAGTTAACGAACATAAACGAACACTAACGAACACAAATAAACGAACGTAAATAAACGAACATAACCGAACTGTTCATGAACATAAATAAACGAACACAAGGTGTGTTCATGTTCGTTCATTTAATTAAACGAACACAAATTTCGTGTTCGTGTTCGTTCATTTATTAAATAAACGAACATAAACGAACTTCTTACCGAACAGTTCACGAACTGTTCATGAACTGTTCGGTTCGTTTACAGGCCTACACTCTAACTTAGAAAATTTAAAATTAGACTCAATGTACAATTAAATAACTAAAAACCTAAATAAAAAAATGAAAAAGAACAAAAATAAAGGAAAAGAAAATAAAAATTGGAAAAGACGTAGTTGGTTTTGTGTAACAGACGTGGATGTCAAATCCAGAATAACACGATCGTATAGCATTCCATTCGCGATCGGGTTGTTGTAATCCTGTTGGTTGCCTTTCTACTACAATATTTAAGTTATCACTACTCAACTGATAAGGGTAATTCAAACCAAACTGCAAATGAAGATCTAAACAATCCAACAAAATTAACTATAAAAGAAAAATTAAACATAAAAGACTCAAACCTAACTAAAACTGACTTGATTGATTTAAAAATGACTCAATTTTACAAAGGAAAATCTTTTTGTATTTTATTGATTTTTTTAAATTTTTTTTTCTTTTTAAATATTAACTAAAATTTATCAAATTATTTACTAAAATTTACAAAAATTTACATTATTAACAAAAATTTACAATTTTAAACACAAATCTCATATACCCACACTTAAAATCACACATTTTCCTCAATGTGGAATATGAAATAATGAATAATTCAACAAAAATATACAATTTACAACATTTACAATTTCCTCGTAAGTATTATCAACCGCCATCAAATCCAATCACAATCTCAAATAAATTCCAACTTGCATTGTGAACATTCACTATGAATATGGCAATCCACTAGCACTCACAACAAACCATCAACATACACATGGGTAATAATAAAAACTGTACACACGATAATCAACCATAAACAACCACAAAATATATACAATCAAGCAGTCTAAATACATCTGAGTGTTAAACAAAATATACTTCAAATATATACAGACCATGATGATAAAAACAGAAATAAAGAAAAAGTACAAAAGAACAACTACAACTACTAAGATGCTGGAAATCTAATCATGAGGCTCATCACCCTCTCCTCCTGGCTGCTGTGCTGGATCTGGAGCCCTGAACCACTCAAGAATCTCTATCTCTAAATGAGACATGATAAGGCGCATAATCTGACCCAGCCTCTGTTGCTCCTCCCAAGGAATGTCTAAAGTAATGCGTGGAGGACGAGGCTCACGTAAAGGAAAAGTCTGCTGAGGTCTCTCCACCCTATGTAATATCCTCTGATGCTCTGGTGGCACGCCTCTCTGCAGCGCCTCAACATCTGAGGGTCCCTCCGGTGCAGGCCTAGCTGGCTCCCATCTAGCTGGATCATCCATGGGGCACATGCTAGCTAGCCGCATGTCATCCAAACTATAGCGCCCTGTCTCGGGCCCCTCAGTCAAGAATTGGCGAGGGAATCTCCTAAAGACTCCCAGCCTACTCGCTATCATCCCTATGTAGGGCCCCAAATCTAGCCTAGCCGTCGCCCCTCCAGGCGAACCCTCGCAAAAGATGAAAGTAGAATACAGGCGAGGTTAGCCTGGCGACGGCTAATCATACTGTAGATGCAGAATAGGTCTAGTTGGTTGCATTTCTCTGCACCGGCCCTGCGACTGATGAGAGTGCAACTAACCATCTTATGAATATATCTGATAAGTGGATCGCGAATCGAAGACTCGACAATCGCACTCGTGAAGGCTCCATTTGCAATGGACATCCAAACCTCCCCCAGCTGACGCTCTGTAATGCCTAGATCACTAGGCTCTCTCACCTGCTCGGCTGTATAAAATCCTGTCGCAATCGCGAACTGTGGGATGCTCATCGAAAACGTACGTTTACCTAACGCAAATGATACAACAGCAGGATCATCGAACGAGCCTGACATATGACGAAACGTCGAATGGAACTCTATTGTCAGCTCCATATACTGAGGCCATCTGCAATCAAGAGCAGTCCTCCACTCGCCTGTGACTATGGCATCGAACTCCTCCACGCGTCCTAGCCTCTCCAGAAGCTCGCGATCAAATGTACGATGATGATAGTGCTCCATCGTAACATATCGCTCGCAGCGTGTAGCCTCATCCGTCCCATGCTCGAACTGCAGGACAGTGTGATCTCTAAGACGTCTGTCGTCAATGGGAACTGGCTCGTCCTCGTCTATAGGAAGTATCTCTGGAGACGAGTAATGAATCTCCCTCGCTCTGCATCTTGACGAACTAGAACCTCTGGCCCTCTTGGCCCCTGCAGCTGAACTCTCTGCTCCAGACATCCTACAGTAACAATATACAACAATACAAAACACATAACAAAATTTACAAATTAAACTACATTAAAACCTAAATTGAATTTTATTTACAATTTTTACAAAAGTTATATTTACAAAGTATAAATTCAAAAATTGAAAACCTATTTACAAAAATTAAAAATGTTATAATTTATTTTACACAATTATTAAAATATAGTACAAGAATTTGGTTACAAAATAAAAAAAAATTTTACAAAAATTTACAATGTAATAATTTAAAATTTCAAAATTATATGCATACAATTAACAAAAAATTAACAAAATTTTATTTACAAAAATTATATATACAAAAATGTTTAAAAGATTTTAACCTAATTTTCAAAATTAAATATATATACAAATATTTTAAAAAATTATTTACACAATTTTTATATACAAAAACTGTTTACAAAATCTTACAATATTAATAAAAATTATTTACAAAAGCTTTCTGATTACACGAAGGGTAGGAATTGGGCTCCGGATACCTTCGCGTAGCGCTAAGGGCTGCCGCGGCGGTACACGCCCCTTTTTCAAAACCAAAAAATCAACCGGCCTTCAATGGCGATAATCCGAACCCTATTTCGTTCCAAACCAATTCAATCTAAGCCATTTTATCCTAAAACTACGTATAATCTACAAAAATTACCAACTAACCTAGATCTAGAAATGAAAATCGAAAAAGAAAATGAGCTTTTACCTAATCGCGATGTGAACCGGTGGTGATGAGGTGATGAACCGGAGAAGATGGTGATGCGATGGTGATGGCGACGCACAACTGTGGTGGTTGCGACGGCGATGGTGGTTGCAACACGGCGGAGATGGTGATGCACAGTGGTGGTGGATGCGATGGCGACGGTGGTGACTGGTGGCAGCAGTGGTGCTACGGTGGTGATGTGTTGGTAACCGGTGGAAGAGATGGTGGTGATGGTGGTAGCGCGGTGGTTTTCGGTGGTGAAAGGGTGAGAACCGGTGGTGTGTGGTTGTGGTAGGTGAGAGGTGTTGGTGGTGGTACGTGAAGAAACTTTGTTGTTTTATATATATTTTTTTCTTTCCCGAAACCTATCGCGTTCCGCGGTGATAATGTGGTTACACCGCCGCGTACCGCGAAGCATTTCGGTGTTTTTAAATTTTGTATTTTTTTTATTTACCTAACTAAAGTTGTTCAAAATAACAAAAATTTAAAAATCTACTTAAATTAACTAAAGTTTAAACTAATTAAACTACAAAACTTAAAATCAATTACCTAGAATTCAAAATCTAAACCTAATCGGGTTTTGATGCACTAAAGGTTCGGGTTTAAGATGTGGAAATGACTATATGGGATATCGATCGTACCGAGTACCCACACTTAAACATGAAATAGTCCTATTGTTTAAGCCTCGTGAAACCCTACAACACTTAAAACATGCTAATCTATAAATAAACTGAAAAATACGAAGAATAACAAGAATTCATGCAACATATCTTACAAACTCTACAAATCAGGCCTAGCTATCCTCATCTACGCAACTCAAGGAGTGCTACCTCCTTCTCAGTACCGATCGGTCCTCCGATCCTTCAAACGGTGTCCGTTAACCTTCCATGTCCGACCTTCTGATTCTAGCTCAACTGCTCCATGTGGAAAGACTTCATGCACAACAAACGGTCCTTTCCATTTGGATTTCAACTTACCTGGGAATAACCTGAGCCTCGAATCATAAACTAGCACCTGATCACCCTTTCTAAACTCCTTCACTCCTCTCAACTTACGATCATGTAACGCCTTCGTACGCTCTTTATAACTCCACGATCGTGCGTACGCCTCATTACGCAACTCCTCTAACTCATCCAACTGAAGAAACCGATTCTTCACAGCATTCGGCAAATCAAGATTCACACTCTTCAACGCCCAAAACGCCTTATGCTCTAACTCCTCCGGCAGATGACACGCTTTACCATAAAACATCCGAAAAGGCGTGGTCCCAATCGGATTCTTAAAAGCTGTCCTAAATGCCCACAACACCTCATCTAGCTTATCTGCCCAATCCTTACGGTTTCGTCCTATCATCTTCTCAAGAATCCTCTTCACACCTCTATTTGCATTCTCAACCTGGCCACTAGTCTGTGGATGATAGGCAGTCGACACTCGATGGGTCACCCCGTATCTTGCCAACACCTTCTCCAACTGTGCATTACAGAAATGTGTGCCTCTATCACTTATCAATGCCTTAGGGGTTCCAAACCTACAAAACAACCTCCTCAAAAATCCCACAACTCCTCGTGCATCATTTGTGGATAAAGCTTGAGCCTCTAGCCACTTTGAAACGTAATCAATATCCACGAGGATGTACCGATTCCCTCAGGATGAAGGGAACGGTCCCATGAAGTCAATACCCCAAATATCAAAGACCTCAACCCCCTGGATGGGGTTCTAGGCATCTCATTCCTGCGTGAGATATTTCCAGTCCTCTGACACGCATCACAACTCCTCACAAACTCATGTACATCCTTAAACACTGTCGGCCAATAAAATCCACAATCAAACACCTTCTTCGCAGTGTATGATGGCCCATGGTGTCCTCCACTTAATCCCTCATGACAATGTCTTAGGATGTCTAATCCTTCCTCCTGACTCACACATCTCCTCAAAATCCTATCTGCTCCCTCGCGAAACAAATATGGAGCATCCCATATATAATGGTTTGCTTCAGTAAAGAACCTCTTTCGCTGCTGTGATGTCAGACCCTTCAACATGTAACCTTCAGACAAGTAATTTGCAATGTCTGAGAACCATGGTAATCCCTGCTCACCTGCACTCATCAAACCCACTATCTCTGTGTCTAGAGAATTCAAGTCTCATGTGGGAATATATCTCCAATCATCTCCTCATTCATCTTCTCCCGAGCAGGATCCTCAAGCCGCAACAAATGGTCGGCTGCAACATTCTCAGCTCCTTTCTTATCCTTAATCTCTATGTCAAACTCAGAAAGGAGGAGAATCCACCGAATCAAACGAGGTTTTGCGTCCTTTTTGGCGAACAAGTATCGCAAGGCCGCATGATCGGTGTAAACAATGGTCATGGAAAGAACAAGATAAGACCTAAATTTATCGAACGCATACACGACCGCTAACAACTCCTTCTCCGTAGTCGTGTAATTCTCATGAGCATCATCTAAGGTCTTACTTGCGTAGTAAATTGGATGAAAGTACTTATCTTTCTGCTGACCAAGCACAGCCCCTACTGCAAAATCACTAGCATCGCACATCAACTCGAAAGGAAGGCTCCAATCGGGGGCTATCAGAATAGGAGAACTCACCAACTTCTCCTTCAAAAACTCAAAAGCTTTCATGCACTCCTCACTAAGTGGTCTAAGAAAATAAATATAAACACTAATCTAGACTTAACTTAATTACAACGAGTTAAAACCGAAAATCTTAAACTAAACCACCACGACAGGCAAGTGTACCTATCAATTGTAGAATAGCTAATGAAAGTCCGGATATCGAACCCAAGAGACACAGACTTAACGAAACAAGATTAGAAAATGATTTAAAACAAAGAGGGGGGGTTTTGAATGTCTAATTTGACACGAAATGAACAAGTCACATTCCTGATTTTCTTGTTCCAATACACCAAAGATGCAAGAAGTAATCTTAAAATGTCTAATTTGACACGAAATGACAATAACACTAAGTCTTTCAAATAACCATTCCTTCCGGATAATTACTAAGAAAACCTTAATGCTAAAGATCACCCGACAAGTCTATCACCTTCCGGATTTCTAAACTTAGACACACATAAAACCCTAAGAACATCAATCACACCTTTTCCTATGGCTAGTGATATCAAACAAGCCACAAACTAGTCATAACACCAAGTCAATGACCTAATACGCGTCTAACACCGAAAGACATTCAATAAACACGTATGGAACATGATATGAACTGATATAATCAAGATTATATATGCAAAACTCATCAAAATGACATAATAAGAGCTGTTACAAAAGTATTTCCATCAATATTCAAAACCATAGTCAATAGTGATCAATAATCATTCAAACATTCATTCTAACCTAAGTAGAATCAAAGAACTAGCCAAATAACATCATCATCAGTCAAAAACAATCAGAAACAATAAGATGAAATGTGATAAACTACTGGAAATGAAGAACAATTGAGAAACAAGAATTGACCAAGATATCTTCACATGAAACCTAGCCTTCTAGCCCTCCAAAGCTCTCCAAATGCTTCCCAATGCTCCAGAGATGCTCCTCTGCTTAAAAAATGGTCGAGAATGAATGTTGAAACGGCTGGGGAGCGTCTCCTCTTTATTCTCGCATTCAACTTGACTTTTTTCAAATTTTAAAACATGTCGCGTACCGCGATGGTCATTTAAACCAACCTCAGCGTACCGCGATGGACAAAACAAGCGGGCAACTCCCGAATTCCTTCGCGTACCGCGAAGGTTTTCTTCTCCTCCTTAGCGTATCGCGACAGGTGAAAAATGATTAAAACTTGTCTTTTTCTCTTGATTTCAACCGGGGCTCGATTCCTTTGGGTTTTAACCTCGATTTCCGCTCATTGCACTCGACAAACCTGTAAAAGCCACAAAATGTAAAAAGAAACTAAAAATAACTATAAACGACATATTTACAACTTAAAATCGACTCAAATTTACTTAAAAACCAGATGTGTTTTACAACCCATCAGTCACTTCTAAATTTTTCTCAGATAACAATATTTTATGATGTTTTTATCTTGGAAAATAGACATGGTGTTTTCATTCAGCAAATGTACATGTTGTTGAATACATACATTCGCTTTATTTTGTAAATAACTTGGTGTTTTGCAAAATTTGGTGTTTTATTGTAAGTGCATGAAAACTAAACATTTTATGGTTTTTTTTGATGTTCATAAAATTACTTGTTTTGTAGTGTATTTTAATGAATAAACAAAAAAGAAAAACGATTCTTTATGGTGTTTTTATATATGTTTTTTCTTATGTTCACAATTTTCTACGAATAACAATGTTTTATGGTGTTTTATCTTGAAAATACATGCTGTGTTTTTATTTTGCAAATACGCATAAAAAAAGGTCATAAAATGCCCCTATGTAAAATTATGTAGTTTAAAAACACTAAGTGCAAAATTAAGCGTTATTATTTTGTTTAGTGCTCAAAAATAGCATAAAACATTTAGTTTCGTTATGCAAAAACACCATAAAATCAAGCATAAATGTGTTTTATGGTGTTTTTCAATATATTTTATCCGATAATATCATAAAACGAAACTTAAAAAACACCATGTTTAAACTTAAGTGTTTATGATGTTTTTTGTATTAAAAAACACCATAAAATGCCATGTGGTGTTTTATGTTCTGCTAGTAGTGTTCAAAAACGTCATAAAAACGCAAGTTTCATGAACATCTGGTTTTGTTAATTTTTTTAATATAGCAATATTATACTCGTTAAAAAGGTAGAAAACGCTTGATTTTATGGTGTAATTTTTTTTTAAAAAATGTTAACGTGTAAAATAGTTACGAACGTTTAAAAAAATGGATAAAGTTGCATGTGACTTGCATGTGCAACCTCCTTTTTTATTTTGACATATATACCCTTTAACCTAATGTACACATGTCACTTCATTGTTACTTCTCACACTTTTTATGGTTTTCATCCTTTTTAAAATATCTCTCCCCTATATATATATATAATATAAAGTGAAGGGAAAAAAACGAGCCAGCTCGTGAGCTGGCTCGTGGCTCGAGGTTTTTTACGAGCCGAGCTGGAGCCAGGATTTTTGGCTCTAAAGAAATTTCGGCTAGGCTCGAGCTCGGCTCGAAAATTCACGAGCCGAGCTGAAGCCAGGCCTGGCTCGACTCGATTACAGCCCTACTCACACTCACACACTAATAAATAAATAAATAACTAAAAGCACATATGTCCTTTTTAAATTCAATTTCAGTTTTGTTTTTCCTGTTTATTCTATCCTACTAAATTAGATAACACATGTTTATTTTATTTACTTATTTCTTATAAAATAATAATAATAATAATAATAATAATAATAATAATAATAATAATAATAATAATAATAATAATAATAATAAAAATTATATTTTTTAGACAATTAATATGCGCTATGATATCCAATAAAAATTTAATACCAAAAGATTAAATTTAAGTTCATAATTTTGTTTATCATTAATTAGATTATTCATTCCTTTTATAAATTCTAAATTATTATTGCTAGTAAATACTATTGATTTTTTTTCGTGTTCTAACCTATTTATACTAATAATACCTGAATAAATATAATATCTTAAATTTAGAAGATCATCAAAGGGTTTATTCATGAATATTCAATGCATGATTGCATTTCAAATAACGTTGAAATGAAAAGCATTTAATCAAGGGATGGTCCAATTAACGGACACGTATTGAAATTAAGACATTTTCGAAAACCACGAGGTCATCATGGACGTCTAATTGAATGTCACATGTTTCTAAAATATCTTTTTTCTTACCCGAGATTACTCTATCTAATAGATGACTCTTCTGCTTGAAAATTAGAGTGTGATCACCAGACCATCCTGCTCAAGTGGAACGATGCAACTAGGATAATCTACTGGCTCAACCTGATGCAATATTTGCTTTATGTGTAACTACAACCCATGAACTGTCGTCAAAGAATTCAAGGAGTACCATTAGGCAAAAATATATTAAAATATCTAAGATTTTTTTATTTATTTCAGAGGATGATTAAAAGGATACAATTGTTAATAAAAGATTCAACCAATTACCGCATAAAACTACTTATAAATAGGAAAAAAAATAGTGCAAAACTATATAGTCATACTATGTTATTACTTTTATTAAAACAGTTTAATTGGATGGTTACAAGCGGTTTAATATATTTTCAGGTAAATTGTTGGTTTTATAATAAATTTAATCGATCAAAATAAACACAATGAAAATAAATTTAAAGCTAGTTTAATATCAATAAATTAAGACCCCACCAAACTAGCTAGATAACCACGTGGATGGGGTCATTGCGATTACTCGTACATCGTGGCTTACTATGTGCGACAAACTCGATTTTCAAAATATGAAAGGCCTTCCTAATCTATTGAAATAAATGACAAGGGTAGTAAATTAATGAAATTGCATCGGTTTGTTTGATTGTAATTTTAAAGTTGTGGTTAACGACTTAACTTTTAACAAATAATGCATATAATATAACCTAATGGTACCCCCTTGACTTTCGAAATTAGAGGTATTAGGTTCGAGTCTCACTCGAAGCAAAAAATGTTCTAGGTTGAGTTAGAGAGTTTTTCTAGTGTAGGTTTCCTCATATATGGTAATGTCAATGTATCTATTTAAATAGTGATACTTGGTGTTAGCTGTTCAAAAGTACAGGTCGGGTTGACAAATTGACGGTCGGGTTGAATTAATGAATGAAACATGACCCATTTAGCTTTATCACACTTAACACGGCTTGTATTACCTCTCCATTTACATGAGTCTAGCAAATTTGATTGTTGTAAACGATTACATTGATGAACTAAAATTGTAACAAAAGATCATATATAATAGGTATTTAGTGAAAAATTAAAAAAAAAATATGCATAATTGCATTTCCACCTAAACAAAAGAGACAAATACTTTACTCTTATATTTATTTTTATTCTTATAGGTCAATATGTTAACCTATAAGTTAAATACAAACATGAACTTTTTTAGAAAATAAATTAAGCTCATCAAACAGGAAAAAAAATATTTAAAAATTGATAATTTGGATTCATGTGGTGTAATTGGTTTCCTGATTGAAGTTATCTTTTCACTACTGACCACCATGAAGATGATTGAAGCTAGACTTTTAAGTACGGCCAATGGTTAGCAATTTATCAAATAAATATGCTCAATTTTTAATAATATATTGTCGAATATTTGATCTTCAAGGTATCCTTTTTACCAGCTTAAATACTGTATTATTTTAAACTTTATAATTTAAGATGGGTTGTTAATTTATTTCATGCTTTATACAGAAACATACAAGTGAGAAAGTAAGCCAAAGCTTCAAGCAACAAGCTTAGTTTGGTAGAAAAAAAAAATGATTGGAGTTAGGGACTATTTGGTAGCATCTGAATGGGTCTGAATTTAAATCGTTTAGATTCAGACTGTTTGCTTCAAAGAAAAAAAACACATATGAATGGAATAAAAAGTCTGAATGAACATCTGAATGGTTCAGATGTTAAGACACGTTTGAAGGGGGAAAAAGAGGCCAACGTTTTTACCCATCCCACCTTTTCCTCTCAACCCTAATCTCTTCTCCAGACAACCGCACGCTCCAGACAGCTCCTCCGGTCGCCGCCGCCTCCTCCTCCTGGTCACCTCCTCATCCGCCAGTTTCGATCTGAATATAAACGACCATCTGCAACTTTCGGTCTCCTCCTCCTCCCAGTTGCCACCCCCTCCTCCCTTTACGATCTGAGTATAAATGAATGAAGCAATCGGATAATCAAGATTGGTAGATATCAAATGTGTCGCTTCACATTCAAATACTACCAAACAGCCTCTTAGTTGGACTCATATTGTCTTATGTCATCAGTTCAAATCTGGTTCCTAGCACACAAATACCAACTTTAGCATGAGTCTATATTGTTGTTTGAACCATATAAAGATAAAAGATGCAAGTAGATCTACAACTCATATTTTGATTGTTCGACATATACAACATAATTGTATATGGTGAATTGATGATACCAGAAAATAGTTCTTAAAATCAATAAGTTGTCACACACATAAAGATAAGTGGTCTATATAATTTTTTTTATATAACATAATTAATCTAATATGATGCATCTAGGACGAGCATCTTTAATAGGTTTTCCCCACTTATAATTATTCCTAGTATGATTTTACTGATTAATAATGTTTTAAAATTATTAAGCATTGAAGGGGGGACGTGTGTAGAGATATTTTAATCTCAATAGGAGAAATATATATGATGTGGACTATTTAATTATACTCCAATTTAGAATTATTATATATATGCACATATTGAAAGATACATTTTTTTTTTTCATTCAGTTCTCTCTATTTTGTTATCATATTTGTCACATCTATTATTTTATAATATTAGTAATTAACTGAATACTTGTACATTTTCATTGTAGATGTTATTGACGAAATAAATTAGCCCTATAATTTCCAAACCGGAAATAAACATATATCAATAAGAGAATTCAAAAATAAAAGTTAATTACACATAAATCGAAATGATTAAGGGGCAAATTAAACCAGCATAAAATATGAGAAAGCTAAAGTCCCCCAAGTGTTTAGGATGCTTTGCTATAAAAATATATATAAATTATAATATAATTTTAGTGGGGATGATATCAACTTCTTTGCGTTAATACACACCCACCCACTTGTTAATTCTGAAAGTGGCCAAATGCTTGTGGGCAATGTGGGGACTATAATTCCATCAACAATGTAACAACCTTTATTTTATTGGATCGAGACCTACATATATGAATGAATTTAAATCCAATTTTCGCATTTATATATTTATTAATTAAAAAACCTAGATCGAGTTATTTATTTCAACTTTTTATTTGTTAAAAAAATTAGAGTTATTTACGCCCGTGATATTATGTTAAACACATAATTAAGAAAGTTTAGAAGAATCATACTCACAATTTAATCTCTACTGATTGAGTCGAGTCATAACACTTTTGTCTATTATGTGACGTTAGCATGTCAAATGTTTAATAATTAACCATTTCTAAATACAAATAAGTAACTAGCTAGTTAACTAAACCCGTATCTCCATTTCTTCTCTCGTTCATCCTCTACCTCAGGTGACGCCCGTCAAATGCCACCAATTACCACCATCACCGCCGACCCTCACAACTCCTCTTTCGCCCGGCCATACTTCCAAGAAACTCATCTATATCGAATGCAAACTTACATGGGCTACAAGATCCAGTATTGCATTTGCAATGCAATGGAGGATCGGTGTCAAAATGGTGAAAAAGCATTTGGCAACCAAGAATAAATTAAATAAGATCATATTTCCCTTCTTGATTACTACACACATATATAAATCTAATGATAAAAACCCGAATCTATAGGGACAGAAGATGATCTAATCTTCCACCAAGATTGTAGATCATCGGTAGCTAAATATAAAATGGCACAATTAAAGAAAGTATAAATATAAGAAAATATTTATAACTAAGCCTAATTAATGCAAGTTTAAGTAGTATATATAGGACTATATATAGACGAATTCATCATGTTAGTTTCTATTATTATTAATAATTACTCCCTACATGATATTATATTATCTAGTCTTCATGTTTATGCTAAATAAATTAGTACGTGTTACCGTAAATTTATATGACCCCAAAACCAATGGTCCTTTGAATATAATGGCCGTCAAAGTTTTATTTTAGTAATATAAACTTGTCTCTGTGGCATCAATTCGAAAATAATTTATATTTATTTGTGAACAATAATAATACCACTTGTTGAAGTGGATTTTTTTTCCCATGAAAGGGGGGATTTTCTTTACAAATTACATAGTTCGGGCCAGGAGATGTATTGATTTTAGAGCTATTACATTGAATACTAATATAATAAGCATGATCAAATCCTTGGTACTTTGATTTAAGTTGTATAAATCGAAGATAATAAATAAAATTATTAATTTAAAAAATATATATAGATAGCATTTAATATCACATGTTATTTCTTGTTTTTCCCTTTTATATACAAAAGTTTTCAAAAGAACAAGAATAACAGAAATATTGAGATGCATACAAACACGAGTATGGTAAATATATAAATTTGATTTTGAAGGAGAAAAAAATCACTAACACTAATTCACACATCACTTGTAGCCTCACAAATACTCTCTAAATGGGGTCTCCACACGCCAACACGCCCTCTTCTTCGATCCTTAACCTTTTCAGATAAAATCTCAGTTAAGTAGCGATCAGAGACAACAAGATTCGTTAGCAATTTATTACTTTCTGTGTCGTTTGCGATATTATTATCGCGAATATTCTTTTTCTTCCTTGTAGTTGAAGATGACTTAGAACGCGTCTTTTCAGGCAAGGAAGAAGGAGGAACAGGCATAAGGAAGTAAATCTTGCCACGCTTGAGTTCAGCATCCGGTGGCAAGATAATGATCTTGGGACAAGTGACGGTGCCTTCATCGGTGTAGGATGGAGAAGATGGTTCCTTGAGTACATGCTTAGGGTGTAGCTTCATGATCTCGGCAGCTCGTATTGTGCCACTTATTTCCTCCACATATCCATTTGAGTGTATGATCCGAATTACATCAAGTGCCCCACATGGAAGAATGCATGAAATACAACATCTTATGGTGTTCTTCATCTATCTCTTCCTTCAATTATATTTCTATCATGGATAAGAGATATATAGAAAAAGATGAAGATTTGGGAAGGAGAAAGTGAAGGATATTGAAGGAGAAAGAGAAGGATATTGTGGGCAAAGTGCATGTAAATATGATTGTTTTGTTACCAAATGAATTTATATAACATTACATACTACTACTAGCTTTCAATAGTGGCCCCTCTTATTTATTCTTTTCCATCATTCTTTTCTTTTATGCATCCAACTAAATTATAATAATTTTCCAATTATAAATCTAATTTTAGTGGTTGAAAAGTATGAACAGTAATTTGAATTTTTATATCAATGGAATCGTGTATGTATGTGTGTGTATATATATATTTTAAGCTTTATACTAAATGTTTTTTTAATTTGCAAACCAAGCCTTATAAATTTGTTTGGTATTTCTCTAATATATCTTTCTATCTTCATTAAAAACCTGTGAACTTTCTTGTTCTGATAATCAGGCAACGACTTTAAGTATAATCAAAATTCATACATCTGTTATTAGTGCTTGGAGGGTTAATTATTTCTCGAGGATATGTTTATGCACATAACTTTGTGTTCTCAAAAAGCGATTACTTTCGATTAAATGAACCATATTTTCTTTATTCATTACCAAATAATTTTGTTTTTTTAGTGTTTATTCATTCATTGTTTTTTTAGTGTTTATTCATTCACTTGAGGGACTTGTTTGGAATGCAAATGTGGGACGAATAATTGCACCATATTCTGTACTTTTGCTTTTAGAACCATCATTGAGGGTTCTCTTTGCCCCTTGCACCATTACGTTTAATAATTTTAGATTTTAGATTTTTTTATTTTTTTGGGTATGGACTGGAAAGTGTTGGAAGCTCATGGATGTCTCATGCTAATCCATGATTGAAATTTTCTTTGTAGGCACAAAGTGGGACCTAAATTTGATCTAAGGGTTAGTTTATGACACGTGGAAGAATGATGAGATAGCAAGGGGTATAATTGGTTGAACCATGATCAATGGGGTAGGGAAAGTGAGAAGTGTAGGGTCCTTGATAGGAAGATGAGGCTCAATGGTTGGGTGAAAGAAAGTGTTGAAATGTGGCAAAATTGAATTAGAGGAATGTGGGGAACTCACCTTTTGAGAAGAGTGTATGCATGTATGTATTTCGTTTTTTGAATTTCTTTAAGAATAATCATGAATGTTGGAAAGTTAAGTGTGATTAATTAAACTATTGTTTTTTAATTAAAACATTTTTTTAACGGCAGAGGGTCCTGTCATGCTAGTTTCAGTTATACTAGCTGTTGGGAACTAAGATCGATTCCTCGATTGCCGACCGTGATACCATACCCCCTGATGCGTAGGAACCCCGTGTAATAGGTAAACCATCGCCCCCCATTGGTTCAGAACTCGAGATTAAGCTCAAGTTTGCTCCCCTCACCTGTTATCCATTATAGTGTTACCAGTGAGATTTGAACCCAGGTCTCCAAGGAAAAGGACAAGCTTTAACCAGTAGGCTAATTTTGCTGGATAATTAAAAACATCTTTTGGGGCTTTACCTTTTTCAAACAACTAAATTACTTGTATTTGTAAATCACTTCAAATTAATTACACTTTTGCTCGAGTTTGAACTCAATGGCTGTCATATTTAAAGACAGTCTCTCTAAAGTAAGTTAATCTTACATTTGCTTATGCCATTTATGATCATGGCATGTTACATTAATTAGGTCTTAAGCGACTTTGTTGGCCCAGAAACAAAATCCTAAATTTGATATAGATAAATTAGAATATTAATTTATTTAAGAAATCGTGACTTATACGATATCATAACGCACCTTACGTATTACAAATCAAAACTATTGCAAACTCCATAAGCAATTGTAAACACGTGCACTCAATTTAAAAATTTTTAAAAATGTACTATGGATTTTAAGCTTTTAACAAAGTCAATATACGCAATGGATTTTTTTATCTTTAATTTATTTTGATTATTTTTCATTTTTTTAATAATTTATTTAAAATGTATTTTGGTTTTTCTCTGATAACTTAAAACATTTAACTTTTTTAATAAACTTAAATACATTTTTGTTAATTTAAATTTTATTGAAAACCAAATTGTTTTAAACAGAAGGTGTTTTTATATTTACAAGATTTAACAGATGCTTCATCAACCACACAAGGTGCCGGGTGACCAATAAAAGTCGAAAACAAGCTGAAAATAAAATTGACTTTATTTTGAAAACTACTTTATCTTCAAATAAAATTGTTACCAGAATGTAGGAAAACAACACTAAAACAAAACGGTTTTTAATTTTTTAAAAACTTTTAAAATAATTAATGAATTAAAAAACCAAATTGAGTGACAAGGAGAGCATAGTGCGATAAATATACCATTGTCAAGATTGGCTTCATCGTGGTGTGCACCAAACCTTAACACATGGCCTAGTGACTACACCCATAAAACATGGAGTATGTCATTTTGTTACCTTTCTCAATAAAAATTGTTACACTAGTTTTTTTTTTCTTAACTTAAAAAACTTTTATTTCAAATGATACAACTTTATTTGATGGACGACAAATATTAGATGATGAAAGTGAACATGTCGATTATCCATTGAAGAAAATTTGTCTTGTATAAGTGCATGGTAAATTTTAATTTCTAACTTATTGAGGTATCATCAACCAAATTTGTGGGGAAACATTTCATATAAAGAACAATATTCTAAGTTTTCAACCAATCATACAATTTTTAATTATTAGTATTTTTTTTTCATTATTGAAAGTTATGTATGGAATAAATTACACTTTTAACTATTTCGGCCCAAAATATAATCTTCTATCAATTTAGCTCTTGTGGACTGTGGCTAAGACAACTAACGTTTTTGGCTTCCAACTTTGGCTCCTAACCATAGTTAGATTTTGGGCCAAAACCGTTATTTTATTTAAGTTTGAGGGGCCAAACCGATAGTTGTCTAAACCACATGGACTGAATTGATAAAAGATTATATTTTTGGCCGAAATAGTTAAAGTGCTTAAATCACAGGGATCAAAACCGTAATTTACTCTTATTTATATCTATCCAATATAATAAAAGAAGGTTTTATGATGCCACTTGGTATTCATTTAGACCACTTTTAGCTTCATTTTCCCGCTTAAAATTTAATCCATAAGTAACGTAATTGACAATTAAGATTGTTTTTCATTTAAACTTAATTCATTTACCCCATTGTTTAATTCTATCTATTTAAGATCAATTGTTAATTTAAAACGATTACATGATTCCTTCCATCCATTCACTATCTAATAATATTT
Organism: Mikania micrantha; assembly: GCA_009363875.1. Taxonomy (NCBI): domain Eukaryota; kingdom Viridiplantae; phylum Streptophyta; class Magnoliopsida; order Asterales; family Asteraceae; genus Mikania; species Mikania micrantha. The sequence continues at coordinate 45,971,110 of CM018689.1, read as the reverse complement.
TAATAACTTTCTTAAAAATAATACAAGTTGTATAAACATTAAATTATGTATAATTCATAATTCCAACCGTGTAACAAAAGAACTTTAAACTCAGAGCGATCATAAATGGTGGTTAAAAATTTTAAAGATGAAAATTTATCATGTATAATTAAGAAGACAGTCGCCAAAATTTCATTTTGCTTTAAATCCCAAAAAAGCTTGAGTTACTCATGATTCATAAGTAACTTTATTCTCTTTATGTATAGGAAATAGTGAGCTCACACGATTGAGACCTTCGCTGTTCAAAAAAAAATGTATACTAAACCGTTTTATTTTTATTATTATGTAACCTATATACAAGTACTATTTTTTTAAAATTTTTTTTATTATTTCAACGGTGTAACACATGGGTTGTAAACTATTATACTAATAAATAAAGGTTTATAGGAACACATATCATGTTTCTAGAGCACCTTATCTTTAATTTCTTGCATCTCTCTCATAATGAATGCATCTAATATTAAATATACTTTTATATAATTTTAAATTAAAAAGATATATTAATACATTAAAATTATATTAATATTAGATAACACTTTTTACAAAAATCAATTTATTATAAAATATAAAATTTATAAAATAATCTTTTTAAAAAATGTTTAAACAAACAAAACTTTGAAGAAATTAGTATTTAAATAAATAATAATATTATTTTATTAATTAAATTATTAAATTATATTAAATTTTAATCATATTTTAGAGTTAATTACACGGATGGTCCCTGTGGTTTACCCAGATTGCACGGATGGTCCCTAACTTCCAGAAATTACAACGGTGGCCGAATACTTTGCAAAATCGTAACACGGATGGTCCCTGGGATGGATGTCTGTTAACTTTTCTGTTAACTGGGATGTAAAAGGTCCAAAATACCCTCCTCAACTATTGAAAATAACAAAAAAAACACACCCATATCCTCCCCAGTCCCCACCGCCACTGAATATGTTCCTGAACTTCCGGCGGCCACATCACCACCATATCCGGCGGCCACACCACCACCACCATATCCGGCGGCTGCCTAAAGTTCTCCGACAACCACCACATACGACAGCCACCACCCCCGGCAGCCACCACCCCCGGCAGCCACCACCCCCGGCAGCCACCACCTTCGAAAACCACCACCTTCGACGTTGACAACCACCGCATAATTCACGAGGATCTGATATAATACGACATTGAGAACGAAATCCACCAGTGTTTCCTCCCACCGGCCACCGCCACTCGATTTACTCCGACGGCCACACAACCACCATAATCGGCAGCCACACCACCACCATTCGCGATTGGTGGGTCAAAATCAACGAACCATTCGCGAGGATCAGATCGAATTTTAAACATCAAAGAAACATCGCAACAAATCGTTTCATACGCCGGTAAACATCACCGGAGATCAGAATCCGTCGGAGATTTATCAATGGCAGTCACTTACGCCGGTGGGAATATGACGAAGATGGATTTTTTAAACTCTAATTCGATGATTGATTTCTTGAACCAAATCAGCCGGAGATCGCTAGAAACAACCACTTGATGGCAAAAACCCAAGCGATGGCGATTCCGACCACAACCACTTGAAACACGACTTGATGGCGGCGGCGATGGCATAGATCGGTGGCGGTGAGGCAGTGGAAATCACGATGGGAGGCAACAATGGAAGGTAGGTTCAAGGGTTAACATATAAGGGGTATAATGGTCATTTTAAAAAGTATAACCCCAAAAACTAACGTCCATCCATCCTAGGGACCATCCGTGTTACGATTTTGCAAAGTATTCGGCCACCGTTGTAATTTCTGGAAGTTAGGGACCATCCGTGCAATCTGGGTAAACCACAGGGACCATCCGTGTAATTAACTCCATATTTTATATTAAAGAATCGTTTTATATTATCTAAATTTTCATTAGTAACTATTTATCATATTTTTTTATTCAACCCCGTGTAATACACGGGGTCCTAACCTAGTATTATAATAAATAAAAGTTTTCCTTTACTACTTGTCAATCTTTGGTTAAATCAATTTATGAATTTCCCACATCTCTCTCTTCCATTAATGTCTTTATTAATTAAATAATGAAAATTAAATAATATATTTAAAATAATAAAATTGTCTGCTTATAAATAGGTGAAAATAAAAAATGATTAAAAGTAAAAAATTAAACGAAAGTAAAATAATAATAAAATATATAAATAGAAAGTTAAAAACTAATATTTATTCAATCTATATAATAGGTGAAAAAATTAACAATTTTAACAAATTATATATATTAAACCCATGTAATACATGGGTTTTAACCTAGTGTATATAATATATCACTCCCTGTATAGAAAAAAAAAGTTATTTAGTTTCATATTTATCTATTTTAAATCTATATTCAAAAAGCAAAATTTAATTTCAAGAATTATTATTACTTCTCATCGTTTTGTAGAGATTCCAACGTGTCTTGAAAAATGTTGCTAACTAACTTTTTTGTTGTTTATACGAAGAACATGAAGAACATATTGAACAAAATACACATGAAAAACATGATAAAAACACATGATTGTGATAAAAAAAAAAACACCATGATAAGGGAATGCCTCAAGGTTCATTCTTCAATTTTGCCACATTTTCTGGTTCTATTTACTGCGGATGGTTGAGGGAAGGTACCATGTGGCTTCAATACTGGGAAGGTACCATGTGGCTTCAAAACTGGGAAGGTCACGGGGTTCAAGTCCTGATATGGACAAAATATGGGGTTCATGGTGGACTATAGGGTTTCTCTCACTTATGAATAGTTTCCTCCTATTCGGTGTAGATATAATCGGGTGAGTCAATGACACGTCAGTGATCTAATTGCCGTTTACCGCGAAGTGGACTGGAAGTGTAGGGTCAATAATAGGAGGAGGGTCAAACATGATTGATTGAAAGAAAGTTTTGAAGTGTTAGCAAAATTGAATTAAAGGAATGTGGATATCATCTTTTGAGAAGACTGGATGCATGATTATTCATTTCTTAAAGAATAATCATGTGTATTGGAAAGTAAGGTGTGACATCTTAACCTTTGGCCTTTTCATAAAACATTTAGGGGTTTTAGTTGTAAGCATAATTTGCATATAATTTTTTTCTTTCTTTTAAAGGGACCTACCCTATAATGGAAAAAAAATATATCACTTCACATTGTGGCATGTTATGTTAGGTTTTAAGTCACATTGTTTGCCAGAAAGCACTATTGAATTAAAATTTCATATTGTTTAGTAGAAGATTAATTAGTAGTTTAATAACAAATTTAGTCGTGAGTTTAACGAAATCATAGGGCACCTTTTATGGATTACTCATCAATATCATATATGCCTAACAAAATGGATTGAGTTGGGTTGGGTAACGGGTTAAAACGGGTTCGGGTCAGGATGAGTGCGGGTCAGAACGAGTTTTAAGCAAAATAAGTTCGGGTCTAAATGGATTGTTCTTAAAAACCATCAATTTAATTTAACTTAAGATGTGTTATAAGTAAACAAATAATCCATTTGGATAATTTTTTGTGATTTTCTCATCAAATATGTTATTAACCATTCTTAAATGTTTGAACCCATTGCATTTACATACTTTTTTTGTTACTCATCTTGACCCGCATTGTGTTTAAGTGCTACTCATCTCAACCCATTCAATATTATGATGTTACCAATTTCAACCTATTATACTATAATTGTTTACCCAAATTAACACATTTCCTTTGACATGGGTACAAATTGTCACATCTAATATCATATAAGATTAAAATATGTAAATATTTACAAAATTACATTCATGATTATTTATCTAACTGATCAATTACCTAAATAAGCTTATCAAATATATAATAATTTGATAGATATAAATTATCCTTATTATTCTAATTATGTTTCCCTTTGTGTGTGTATATAAAGAAGATTAAGGTTCATAATTAATGTTGGTTAACATGAAAATCACGAATAAACCTGTTAGTGAAACGAACGAACACTGACGAGCACTTGTTCATGTTTGTTCTTTTAACTTTTAACATGTTCACGAATGGTTAATGAACGCTAACCAAACGAAAATTCTTTATCTTGTTCGTTCTTTAAGTAATTGAACTTGTTAAAGACTCTAAACGAACACATGCTATTTAAACAATAAAAACAACATTCTTCATCTTAAGCATTAAAGATGCATTATATAAATAAACATTTGATATAAAAAATAAAAAAATAATAATCATAAAACAAAACAAAAGTTAAAAGTAATAATTGTAACTGAAATTATCATAAACGAATTTTCAAAGATCTTAGTTACAAATTTATATGTTTTAACAAGACACAAATTACAAATGATGACATTCTAGCTTAAATATTATGTTATTAAAATAAAAATTAAAAATTTAAGAATATACAACACATTTAATGAATAAATATAATAAATGAAAATAAAATAACATATTATCGAACACTCATGAACACAAATGAACGAACACGACCTCTGTTCATGTTCAATTATTTAACTAAACGAGCGAAATTTCTTATTCATGTTCGTTCATTTATTAACGAACGAACATAAACAAACTTCCTGTGTAACGGTTCACAAACTGTTCACAAAACATTCAGTTTGTTTACAACTATAATCATGAATTCCTTTTTGTGTTCGTGACCTTCATTCGACTCTTCATAACCATACTCATCATACACCCTACAAGGAAACCTAGTTATATCTGTTTTAGGGAATCATGTAAGAAATCAATTGTGTTTTTATTATATTCACATGTTTCATCTGATTTAATATATGATGTTTTTTTATTTTTTTGTGTATGTTTATGATCTAGTCTACAGATCGATCAACATATCACTGCAAAATCCAAAAGGGATTGTAAGCACACATAAATTTCAACTTTTTTTCAAAAAAAAAAGTTCAGAAATTTTTAAGCTTTTAATCAAATTAATCTAATGGCTAGATGATAACACTTATTTCATTTATATCAGTGACTTGGATTAATTTTTTTTTTAACGATGATCTTACATACCACGTATTTTGTCTTAACAAGGCCTATCGATCAGAGATAAGACACGACCACATCAGATGCGCGTAAACCCCTGGAATGGGTAAACCGTAAACCCTCGTCCTCTGTTGATCCGGAACCCGAGATTATGTTCAGATGTCCTTTAAATTGCTCCTGACATTGCTCGAACCTATGACCTCTCTGTCACAAAATGAAACTCCAATCAGTAGGCTGAATTCGCATGACTAATGACTAGATTAATTAACAAGGAAACCACCACTTGTTGACCATTTGAATAAAAATATAATTCTACCAAAATTTTAAAACCCAGTTAACAAAATCTATTATTTTTTTATGAAACGTAAAAACAACTTTTTCTGTAGTGTGATGTATTAATTGTAAAATATTAAAAAAAAGAGAGAAAAAGAATGTTATGAGTAGTAAAATGATATTTATTTAATTTCAATCGCAAAACTTTTATTTATTTTATTCTAATTATATTTAAAAATAAAACCTTTTAAATGGCAATCACATTGTCCGACTAAAGGTGCAATGGGCGAAGCTTGGCAGGCTCTTTTTTCCATCTAAATTTTAGGTTGATATAAAGTTAAAAATTTTTGTTGGAATTGATTTCGTGAGTTCTTTACGTTTCTTCAAGGTCTGCCACTAAAAGTGTATTTACTTATTTTTAAAGATGCCTCTATCTCATTTACGCTTTGCCTATACATTCCGAATGCATTAATAAATTTTGCCTGGATTTAAACTCTTAAATAGTGTTTGGTTTGCATGAATGAAAGATAAAATGAAATGAGTCATTACATTGGAATAAAAAGAAACGTGTTTGGTTACCAAATAGGAATGAAATGCAACATTTTATAAGGATTGTGGTTCCTTCACTTTTGATTATATTCATTCTTTGAAGTAGGGGTGTTTCTTTTCATTCCTTATCTTGAAGGAATGATCTGACCAATGACCCGAATCATGTCCAAAACCATGACCCGATTCATAACCAAAACCATGAGCTGACCCTTGTCGTAACCCATGATCTGAACCATGACACAAACGATGATTCGACCCATGACCTGAAACATGACGCGAACTATGACGCGACCCATAACCTGAACCATGACACGAACAATGATCCGAACCATGACCCAAACCATGCTCGAACCATGACCCCATCCATGACTCAAAAAATTACCCGATCCCTGATTCAAACCATAACCTGACCATGAACCATGAGCTAAACAATAGCTGACCAATAAACCGACCAATGGTCCGAACGATGACTCAACCCATGACAAAAAAACCCAACCCACGACCTAACCCATGACTCGAACAATGATTAAAACAATAAGTAGTATTATATTTTATCTTCTCATGTCTACTAAACTACAATGAGTAATGAATTATTTATTACCAGAGGTAGTCATGGGGGTGACATTTTCTCCGCAAGGCCACCGACACGGGTGCTTGCGCCCGCTGTTTACCCGTTCCCCTCGGTTAGTCGGGTATTGAGGGGGCCCCGGGGTTTACCACGCAAGTGGGACCCCGGTCATAAAAAAACAGGACAATAGAATGATAATGATTTTCTTTCCCACGTTCATTTCAAATTTCCTTGTCCATTTCATTTCTCCGTCCATTTCATTATTTTATACCAAACAGACCCTTAATCTTCTTATCTAAAACACAAAATTATTACAAAGTAGTCTAGTCTTATATGAAAATTTGAACTTGGATGGACATAATTACCCCTCTTCCTGATGTAAAATATCATCACGAGAATGCTTTTTTACGCTGATGGACAAAAATGGACTTTCGAGATATGCATACATACACACATATAATCGCACATGCTTCATGCAACACAAAAGTAAAGAACCATGATAAACATACAAATACTCTTCATATTACTTTAACAACAATATATAAGACCAATGTTTTGAAGAACGGTCCGGCCTGTTTAACCGGAAACCAGTTTCAAAAGCGGTTTAAACTAGACTAAAAAACCAGTACTACATGAACCGTCTGGTTTTTCAACAAACCAGGTCCAATCGAAAACCGGACTCATGATTAAACGGGAGGTATGTTTGCATAGGGGCTGATAAATGGCATGTTTTGTATGCCTAGCGATGTGGGACAACACAATGGAAGAATCAAAACTTCAAAAGCTTCCAGCAAAGTTAACTTAGTGGTTAAGACTTGGCTCTTTTTCTTTAGAAACCAGGGTTCAAGTCTCACTGGTGACACTTTAATGGATACTAGGTGAGGATAGTAATCTTGAGCTTAATCTCGGATTCTGAACCAATAGAGGTTGAGGGTTTACCTATTCCACAGGGTTCCTGTACATCAGGGGGGTATGGTCTCACGGTCGGCGATCGAGGAATCGATCTTAGTTACCAACCGACATGATAACTAAAGGTAGCACGATGAGATCCACTGCTGTTCAAAAAAAAAAATACCTTCAAAAGCGTTCCAAGTTTCCAAGCTGCCTCCTATTTTTGTTATGCTTCAGTTTTAAACAGAGATCTGGTATAATTAATAATCTATCTAATAAATAATTGCATATTTTGTTGTGCTTTACTTTTTTTTTAAACTAAAATCCAATAAATAAAACATTAAAATCAAGCCCTATATTTTTTAATATGATTATGTATGTTTAAACCTTAATTATGATTGTTTAATGTGTTTATAATTCTACAATTTTTTTGGAATATTTTATATATTTATTGTGTTTCCCGGTTCTTGAATTCGGTCCGACCAGTAACCAGTAAGACGTCCGATTCGACGTCTGGTTCGATTCTGAAAACATTAAGACTGCTTAATATAACACAAAAGTAAAGAAACATGATAAGCATACAAATACTCTACATATTACGTAAAAAACAATATACAAGACTGTATGAGCGCTTTTTTTCCCCTTTCCCACCATGTAGGAGAAAGTATTAAAACTATATGCGGCAATTTTCTCCTAAATTAAAACAAATGGATTGGTTTGGATAAACAATTATTGTATAATGGGTTGAAATAGAGTAACATCATAATATGTAATGAGTTGAAATGTGTAACATCATAATATAAAATTGGTTGAACTGGGTAAGATCATAATATGCAATGTGTTGAGATGGGTAATACTTAAACACAATACAGTGTTGGACCGATCGGGAGCTCGGAAACAATCCGAATCCAATAGAAAACTACTCGATAACCTCTGGGATAGTGCGGAATCCTATTCCAGGGTTTTCCAATCGAAACCAACAGGAACCGTGGTGATCCGAGGCTGTAGAAACAACTTGGAAGCAACGATCGAACACCACGGATTGAGAATCGAACTTGGATGATCAAGAACCGCTCAGATCTTCTAGGGTTTTGACACTGGAGTGCTAGGGAAGAAGGAGGGCTCAGGAAAGTTAGGTTTGAAATGATTTGAACATCTATATATAGGCTGTAGTCATTCGGCCGAATGAGTGGCCGAAGCAGCTCATTCGGCGAATGACTAAGCTCGAATGAGCAGTCATTCGAATGAGTCATTCGGCAAATGACTCATTCTGAACTCAGACATTCGCTATAACCTTCATTCGCCGAATGACTTCATTCTAGAGTCATTCGGCAGAATGAGTAAACTTCATACTCAAACAGTTTATAATCAAATCAAACAACTAGATAAACATTAATAGACAATAATCAATAGAAATAAACATGATGAATTGGATATAAAGACAACTTCCATTAATACTTTGAACAATTACATGATAAGAGTTACAAAACTGAACTAGGGACAAAAACGTGTATCAACAAACTCCCCCTTGGACCTAGTTCAACTCTTGGAAGTGTCTTTCTTGAAATACTTTTCTGAAATAGCTTTCCAGTCTGCTCCAGCGTGGATCTTGAAAATGCTGCAGAGACGGATCACTCTCATAAATTGCAAAGCTTGCACCATGTCTGGAACGTCGAAGAAAATCTGGTTTCTGAACAAAGCTTGAACATCCTTGTGAGACAAGTTAGTCAGCCACATAGGATCAAAAATCCCAACAGTCTCCCACTGTTTGTCTTTGCACAAAACTATCACAGCCTCACCTGTGCGCCCATCATAGTACCACCATCGGAAGCCATCCATAAAGTCTTGTCGCATCTTCCGCAGGGGAATCTTCTTCAAGACTTTAGGGGGAAGCCACTTCAGGATCACTTTATGCTTCCGGGTATCCCCATCAATCTCTGGCAAGTAGTACCTCTCTGGTTGCTGCGGCTAAAAGTTCACCCATCTCTTCCGGTATTCATACTTGATTTGTCGAGAGAACCAAGCAGACATCCCGGAGTCTTCACAGTATAGCATGTTCAGACGTGCTAGTTGATTGACTTCAAATCCAGGCAACGTCTTGAAATCATGCGGGTGTTTGAAGTAGTCTATCCCCTTTTCCCTCTTCACTGCATAGCACCCAAGATCATGGAAGTATGCCCAGCTAAGTATCTGGCCTCCAGCTTTATAGCCTTTGGTCCTGTAAACTTTCTTGTGCGTGGCTGGCATCTTCTCTGTGCTTTGTTTCTTCAATACCTCCCAGCATGCAGCCCATTCCTCTTTTCTTTTCTTTAGATCATCAGCTTCAGCCTTGCTTGCCTCTACTTGTTCTTCAAGATATCTGACCAAGAGATCCTCTGTTTCCTGATCAAATGGCTCAGTGAATGTAGGCAGCTCGTCTTCAGCCGATGTATACTTTGGGTATTCTTCATCGGTGATGTCTTCCAGAATGACCTCATCTACATCATCAAAAAGTTCTGGTTCGGGCTCTTCGGTACTGGGTACAGAGGTGTCATCAGTGACCACCTCGTCAGGATTCAACCTGAACAACTCGGCTATCTGCTCCTTAGATAAGCAATGTATGATCTCACCCTCCTCCTTGTCGTAGCTCACTGAGTGCTGTATGATGCCTTGAGCGTCTAAGATCATGGTAAGTGTCTCGTCAAGTTGACGTCTCAAAGGCACAGCTTGGACTTCCTCAGTAGCTTCTGGCTCTGCAGTCTTTGATGGAGACGAAGGAGGAGGAGCCTGAGCTTTCTTGTCATTGGCCTTCTTAGACCTGATCTCGGAAGTGGGAGGAGCTTTATCATCATTGTCATCATCATCATCATCATCATCATCAGTGCCAGATGATTCTCCAGACCCACTCCCTGATCCATCTTTACCCTCATCATCATCTTCATCATCTTCATCTGATTCTTCATCTTTCTCAGAATCCTCGTAATCCACTTGTTCCTCATCAGGCTCTTCTTCATCTTCCTCGTCTATAAGCTTGTCTGAATCATCGGAAGGAGCAGCAGAGCCTTCAATTCTAGGAGTACTGTCCTTGAGACTGTCAATCTGATCTGCCAGTCTGGCGTTCTCAGTCTCTAAGGACATAATCCTTTCACTGAAGTCAGTGACTGTTAGAGCAAGCTGATGATGTTCATCTATGCATTTTAGCAGCTGCTGCTCCTGTTGAGCAGACCTGGCCCTCAAATCGGCCCTCTGGTCTGCTGCTTGAATAAGCAGAGTATCCTGCTCTTCAATCCTCCTTGTGAGCTGAGCTATAACCAGCTCTTGCTCTTTATTCTTCCTTTCTTGCTCCATGCTTCTCTCCATCAATCTCAAGACCATACTGTTCAGTGTGCTGAGCTGATCCACAACTGACACAGTAGGTATATGCATATCAGCTCGAACTGTAGATGGGCCAGAAGAAGCAGCAACATAAACTGGCTCTCTAATAAAAGGAGTGGACAGAGGGGCAGTAGTAGACTGAGTAGGAATAGCCCTTGTCCGTGTCAGTGAAGAAACTGACACAGCTGCTACTGATGTGACAGTAGTTGTAGCAGCTGATGTCAGTTCTGACCTCCTTTGGAAAGAGAATCGAGATCTCTTTCCCCTTCCAGCTCTGGAGGATGTGGGCTGAGAGGCAGTGGCAGTCACAGCCACTGAAAGTGGAGTAGAAGACCGAGGTGGAGGAGAGATATCGAACTCTGGTATGAATAGTGTATCAGTAATCTCCTCCCTTTCATCTTCTGTCCTCTTTCTCTTCCTCATCTCCATTCTTCCACCCTCATCCACTTTCTCAAACTCATCATCATGAGTCTCTTCAGAATCAGAACTGTCTTCATCACCTTCACCTGCTACACCTTCATCCTCACTCGAGTCCTCTGACTCATCACCACCAGCTGTAGAATGAGAAACTGTAGCATCAACAGAAGTAGTAACAGTGGTGGTAGTAGTGGCCAGGAAGTCTAAATCCATCAATGAATCAATATCAATGTCCTCTTCCTGTACTGTAGACAAACCAGCATCACCACCAGTAGATGTACCACTAACATCAACCATGCTCACAGAAGCAGCAGTGGTTATGTGTACTGAAGTCATCTCCCCTGACCTTGAACTCTCAATAGCAACAGTGCTCAAATCCATTGTGCTCACATCAACACCAGCACCACTCGGGCCTGCACCACCCTCACCATCATCACCATCACTATCATCATCTCCAGCCGGAACCACAATGTCCTCCACATCTGAGTCGGAGTCATCGTGTCTCCATCTTCTTCCAGCAGGAGCCCTGTAATCGGGTCGAGATAGGTGACCAAAAAGAGATCTAGTAGTGGGCTTCCTCTCCTTCCCTCTGTATGACAAAACTCTGTTAAGAGTTATGTCATTCATGTGCTCCAATCGAATGATGTCAGCATTAATCTTTGGAAGATCTGGAATCTGGGCATCAATAATCTGCTGTAGAAATCTAGGGTACATCAGGAACTTCTTGTCACCCTTAAGCCCCACATTCTCCTTCATGTGTATAAAGACCATCTCGGAGAAGTTGAAGGGTTTGTTGAGCACCAAAGCAGCAAATGCGCACTGAATGGTCTCGCGCATATCATCAAAACCCCCTCTCCTTGAGCCAAGGCAGTGAACTAACACATGAGCCAAATACTTGAACTGCGGAGACATGAACGCCTTGTTCAGAATCCCAGCTCCAATATCTCCCTCGTACTTGCATCGTAGAAAGCATCCACGAACCAAGAATCTATCAAGTAAAGCAGGCTGATCCGGAGAGTCTTGAAAACCACAGATTCTCCGTATATGCTCAGCAGAGACCACCACATCCTGACCCCTGACTTTCCCCCGTATAACTGTAGGCTCGGCCTCACAATCGATATCAGCCGATGACCAGAAATCCTGCTGATGTGATAAGTAAGGCACATGAACTGTCGATATGGCTGTGAAGATCCTAGAACGCCTCAGAAATGTGATAATTTCTGAGTAGTGCTTCGCGTTCGAGGTAGTCAAATCAAGATGAGCACAGATGTTGTGCTTAGGAACTGATTTGTATCCTGCCATACTGCACAATACAAGAAATACACATGTCAGTACAAGATATTCAATCAAACACTGAAGTTTAACAAAAATCAGATTCACTGTTATCTGATATGCCGAATGAACACCATTCGCCGAATGAGTCAACTGTCGAATGAGGTTCATTCGTCGAATGACTCTCATTCGTCGAATGAGACATGAGTATGACTAGTCATTCGCCGAATGAGTCATTCGCCGAATGACGACATTCGGCATTTACACTGAGTTCAAAATCCCCTTATTCAAAATCTCAAATCAATCCAAAAAATCTGTTGAACAACCCTCAGAATCCACCGATTAGCATTTTTAATACTTGACATTTTGAGTTTTAGGTTCATTTTTACAGTTTATTCGATAGGCGAATTTAAAAACCCTAAAAACCCTAAATGACAATCTGTTTGACATGATTTCATGGATGGAATTGGCTGAAACTTGATCTCCATATACCTGAGAAGAAGTATAAATGGATTAACAGAAGCAGGATCAACAATAGTCACAAGAAATCGAATAGAGAGTCAAAGTGTGTGTTTCGCCGAAAGAGAGTTAACTGATATCACGAAAGAGAAATTTGGTCGAATGACTCTCATTCGGCCGAAACACAGTTATATACCATTGAGTCATTCGCCGAATGAGCTAGACGAAAGGTCAGTTAATCTCTGTTTCATTCGCCGAATGAAGTAGCGACTGAGTCATTCGGCGAAGTTCATTCGCCGAATGAGAATGTCGAATGAGACATTCGACACTCTTCATTCGTCGAATGAAGTTCATCCTGTGTAACTTATTCGGTCGAATGACTCATTCTCATTCGGCCGAATGAGTCCATTCTTCCTCTCATTCGTACGAATGAGAAATGAACTTCTCCAAAACTCCAAAATTTCAAAAATTTGACATTATGAGCACCAAACTTTTAACCAATTATGAAGATATGTCTAGTTGGTTCAGGATTCAGATATGACAGACATCCGAATCTACAAATGATCATCTAAAACAAAATTGAAAATAAAAAATCTTTTTGTATTTTTCTGAAACAACCATACAACTGTACAAACACAAATTAAAAGTAATTAAACACATATTTTGTGAGAAGCCCATTAATAAGATAACACATATCTCTGATCACATCATATAACCTTTAATGAATGATTCACTTCAAACACAATTTCATTTTGATACGATTACTGATATATTTGTCCAAATTTAAACTGAACAATACACAACTCTTAAACAAACTAAATGATCACTCATATTTTCTGATTGAGTTTCCCAATTCATTTCATCAATCAAGATCAAAATCAGTTCAAAACTCATTTCAGCATATCTTAATACCAGTCATCATGAATTCAATAAGATTCAGTCATTTATTATCTTTTTGTGTTTTTCTTGTTCTATCCAAATGGATGGCTTCAGCTAGGTCCGTCCCAGCAATATGGCACATGTATGGAATCGAACTTTATTAGTTTAAGTTTTTCTCAAGCTTAATACCAGCTTGCATTAGGTTTTCTTCAAGCTTAATACCAGCTTGTTTTTTAGTTTTTCTTGATCAAGCTTAATACCAGCTTGTCTTTGATTTTCCTCAAGCTTAATACCAGCTTGCCTTTATTTTTCTTTGAATGAAACCTCATTTGATTCCATGATGACAGGTGTATGCTTGATTTGAATCAAGAACCATTTCTCACTCAAAAGACTTAATAAAATGGATCCCACACATCAAACTTTCTAAGTTCTCATAAGTTGTTTATTTATTTTGTATAGCCAGCCTATCAGTACATCCCATCATCATTCTCTTGTGATTTTAGTTAATGCATTCATTTCTGCTTCTATGACATAATGAAATCAATGTGCTATTTTATTAAACACGACTGTCTCATTTTTAATTTTTCTATTGTTTTTGGCTTTTCAAATTTTCTATTGTTTTTGGTTTTTCAAATTTTCTATATCTCCCCCTAAAAACCTAAAAATAGAAAATCTTTTTGTGTTTTTGATGAGAAAAGATAACTATACAAGAGAAAATGAAAATACTGAAATAAAATAAACAAAACTATCTAAGTAAAATGATGATCATTTGTTAGACTCAGATGAGGATTGAACTTCATCCTTTTGGAAAACACCATTAGCCGATAACAGATATAAAAATCTGGGTTTATCAAAAGCTTTAGTAAAAAGATCGGCTTTTTGGTGATCGGTGTGAATCTTAACCACATCGATTAATTTCTTTTCAAAACAATCACGTATGAAGTGATATTTTATGTCGATGTGTTTGGTTTTGGAGTGCTGAACTGGATTTTTAGTGACAGCAATGGCGGCAGTGTTATCAACATAAATAGGAGTGTTAGAAAAATGTAACCCATAGTCCCTGAGTTGCTGTTGAATCCAGATGATTTGTGAACAGCAACTAGCAGCAGCAATATATTCAGCTTCACAGGTTGAAGTAGACACCGACGTCTGCTTCTTGCACTGCCAGGTGACCAATCGGTTTCCAAAGAACTGACATCCCGCAGATGTTGACTTGAAATCTCTTTTGCATCCACCATAATCTGAATCACTATATGCAGTAAGCTCAAAGTTATCATCATTAGGGTACCATAAGCCAAGTTCCGGTGTACCCTTCAGATAACGCATAATCCTTTTGACAGCAATCAGGTGAGATACTCTTGGTTTGGATTGATAACGAGCACACAGGCAAGTGGCAAACATGATATCTGGCCGAGAAGCTGTAAGATACATGAGAGATCCGATCATTCCCCGGTACAGAGTGGCATCAATTAACTCCCCCTTTTCGTCTGGAGTAATCCCGTGATTAATCGCCAGTGGGGTACCAGCAGGCTTTGCATCAGACATACTGAACCGGCTCAGAATGTCACCAACGTATTTGGTTTGATGAATAAAGATTCCTGCCTCAGACTGATCCACCTGTAAACCCAAGAAAAACTTCATTTCTCCCATCGAACTCATTTCGAATTTTTCTTTCATAACCGTCTCAAATTCCTTGCACAGATTATCATTTGTGGATCCAAAAATTATATCATCCACATACACTTGTACCAAGAGTAAATCACTGTCCTTCTCACGGATGAATAAAGTGCAGTCAATGACACCTCTTCTGAACCCGTTGTTCAGAAGGTGAGTGGAAAGTGTCTCGTACCACGCTCTCGGAGCCTGATGCAATCCATACAACGCTTTGTCTAGCTTGTAGACTTTATCACGATGCAATGGATCTTCAAATCCGGGAGGTTGATTGACATACACTGTTTCACTGATAACCCCGTGAAGGAACGCGCTCTTTACATCCATTTGATAGACTTTGAATTTTTTAAAAGATGCATAAGCCAGAAAGATACGAATGGCTTCTAGACGAGCGACCGGAGCAAACACCTCATTATAATCCAATCCTTCTATCTGTCTGAATCCTTGAACCACCAGACGAGCCTTGTTTCTCACGATTATCCCGTGATCATCCTTTTTGCAACGAAGAACCCATCTAGTGCCAATGACTTTTGCACCTTTGGGTTTATCAACTAGTTGCCAGACCCCTAACTTCTTGAACTGCAAAAGTTCCTCTTGCATGGCGTCTACCCATGATTCTTCTTTGAGGGCTTCAGTGACGGTACGCGGTTCCACTTGAGATATAAAGCAGGAATGAGCACAAAAGCTTACATCTGCAAAATCAAGAATGTCTGCAAGACCACCTGAAGAAATCTGACTTCGAGTCTTCACTCCATCTAAAGGACTCCCAATAATGTTGTCTTGAGGATGAATTCGATTAATTCTTCCAACAGGATGAGCAGGAACCTCAACCTCAGGATCTAAGTTATTCAAATTCAAGTCCTCAAGACCAGGTACAAGATTTTCAACAACTGGTTCAGGAGCAGCTGGAGGATTGTCGTCTGTGTCTGAGCTGTCATCATTTATCTGTGTAGAGGGACCAGATGCAGATGTAGGTTGAAAAGTAGCATCGGGGGCATTTTGTACATCATACAACATCTGAACAGCTACATCTTCATCTGAGTACATGGGGGGCATATTGAATGAGTCAAAAAGACTGGAATAATCAAACATCCAATCTGGCCCTTTTCCAGGTGGGGGCATTGTATACTTTTGAACATCTACGTGGTACCACTCCTCCACATTATGAGTTGCAATGTTGTAAACTCGTCTATTTGGAGTGCTGTACCCAAGAAAGTACCCTTCTTCCACCTTTTCATTGAACTTGCCTTGCTCATGTTTCTTAAGCATAGTGCATGGAGCACCAAATGGTTCTAAATACTTAAGATTTGGCTTTCTGTTATGGAGCAGTTCAAAGCAAGTTTCCCATGTCTCTTCACAATAAGAACCCGGTTCAATGTGTAGCAAGCATTGGCAACAGCTTCATTCCAGAATTGAATCGGCAGAGAAGAATCAGCAAGCATAGTTCTAGCAGCCTCAATCAATGTCCTATTCTTACGTTCAGCAACACCATTCATCTGTGGAACATATGGAGCACTAAACTGTTGCACAATGCCTCTTGCATTACAAAAATTCTCCATGTTGTGATTTTTGAACTCAGTTCCATTATCAGTTCGAAACTGACGAATCTTGAGCTTATAGAGCGATTCAAGTTTGGTAACCAGAACTTGAATGCAATCAAACGTTTCTGATTTCTCCTTCAAAAAGAAGACCCAAGAGTATCTGGAGTATTCATCAGTGATAACAAGACAGTATTGATCTCCAGCTATACTCTTCCGATTCACTGGACCAAACAAATCCATGTGAAGAAGCTCAAGAGGAACATTGATTGAATGATATTTTTTCAGCTTATGAGACTGCTTAGACTGCTTTCCCTTCTTACACGAAACACAGATATCAGACAGCTTAAAATTTTTCAAGCTAACTCCCTCAACCAAACTGTTGTGTACCAGATGATTCATCTTGCGCAAACTCAAATGACCCATCCTCTTATGCCAAAGGATTGAATCTTTTTCAGTTGCCTTTGTCATAAAACATGAAGCTGTGGAGGATGTAGTTGAAGCTGTGGCCATATTGAGAACATACAAGTCTTGCTTTCTTGGAGCAGACATCAAAATCCAATCTTCAGGTATCTGCACACCTTGCTTGAGAATATAACACTTGGAGTCATCAAATAAAACCTTGTACTCTTTGTCACAAATCTGAGAGACTGACAGGAGGTTGTTTTCCAACTGTTTGACATATCTGACATTATCGAACGAAACCTGTCCATTTGTCAAGATTCCCTCTCCTGTAATAAAACCACCCTTGTCTCCAGCAAAAGCTACATAGCCACCTCGAACTGCGTTCACATTGGTGAGCAGAGAAATATCACCAGTCATGTGTCTGGAAGCCCCACTATCAACGATCCAATTGCTGTTTACTCCAGCTTTTGGGGCAACCTTCACAATAAAGAGACAATTAGTTTACTTTGGGAACCCAAGCCTTTACAGTCTTGGGTTGACCCATTGAGTCTCGGATCCAAACATCGATCCATTTTCCCTTGGAAATAGGTTTATCTGAAATTTGTGTAACAGACTCCTCAGATGATTTGACTTTCCAAATTGCATTTTTATCAAAAGAGGTTTTCAGATAAATGGATGATGATGTTGATTGGTTAATTTTAACCCCATTTGGAACAACCAAAGTTTCCAACTTTCCCTTTCCCTTGTCTGAAATCTTAGACTGAGTGTGAGATGTAGATTTTTGCTGAAAAGACTTAGGCACAGATTTTACTGGTTTTGGTAAAACAGACTTTAAGTTTTTGAAAGGAACAACCTTAGGTCTAATCAACTGAGGACAAAACCTCACAATATGCCCTGGTTCACCACACTCAAAACAGATTTTATCACCTTTTTTATGGAAATGTTTCAAATCTGAAAAAGATTTTTTAGGTGATTTAAAAACATTTGATTTCTGACAATCTGGCTCAAAACCAAACCTTTCCTTCCTTTGTTACCAAACTGAGCTGATTTGGTAACACAATCAGCTTCAGACCCCTGTGAAGCTTTAACAAAGCATAATTCTTTGTAAATCTTTGATTTGGAGATTGGGTCACCTTTCTTGACAACAGAATTTTGATTCTGAGGAGTACTATACTTAGGTGAATACTCTGATTCATCCTCAGAATCGGAAACCCAATCTTCAACAATTCCATCCACTCGTGATTCCTTAGTCTGTGATGAATTCTTATTAACACTCAGACTAACTGGATCAATTACTAACGGAGTAGTAACTTGAAAATCCTTCACATCTTTGTCATTTGGAGTGTTGACGAAGGCATTGAGGATTGGTGGAGGACACTTTTGATAGTTAACCTGTTCCTTCCCCTGATCAGTACCCCTACTGATCATATGCTCAATGATATAAGAAGAGCTCTCATAGCTCTTGAGCTTCTGACCTAAAGTCTCATAATCACATTCAACGATTGCTAACTTCTTCTTGATCTCATTTATGGTATTGAGATAAGAAGTTATAGCATCTTGCTTGTTCAGAACAGCGATCTCGGCCTCATGCAATTGTCGATTTAAAAGATCAATTTTATTTTGAAAATCCTTTTCATTAGATTTTAAAACTTTGTTTGCTTCAATGCACAGGTCGAGATCGGTCAGCAAATCACTGTTATGCTTCTGATAAGCAAGAACCTTACTACTAAGGTCAACACAATTGAAACAATCAGATTGAGAAGATGAACAATCAGTGTATACCTGCTCAGAAGAATCTGTAGAAGCAGAAGAGTTTGCCATCAAGGCAAATTGAATTGAAGAATCAGCAGCTTCACCATCAGATTCTTGAGTGTCAGAATCAGTCAAACTGTCTGATTCTGAACTTGATATCTTATCATCAATCTCCAAAGACTCCTCCTGAATGCTTTCCTCATCATGATCTTCAGAATGCTGAATCTCTGCCACACAAGCTTTATCTTGATCTTCTTTATCAGCATTAAATCTGAAGTCCCAGTTCACCCCTTCATCTTGTTGAACCATTAAAGCTTTACTACCAGAAGATGAAGATCCAGCTGGAGAAGGAGAATCAATAGGAACTAATCTCCTTTCAGAATTGGCAGGGGCTGACTTCTGATGCTGAAATGGGTTCTTGTTCCCAGCTTTCTTAGGCTGTTTGCACTGTCTGGCAAAGTGACCCTTTTCACCACAGTTGTAGCATGTAACAGATGCCATATCAAATCCAAACTTGGACTCCTTGTTTAGATTGATGTCCTTCCCAGTCCTTTTCACAAACTCCTTTGCTCTTCTAACTGCACTAGCCAATGCCCACATGATGTCAATTCTCTCCATATCATCAGAATCAATCTGAGAGTAGTCATCATTGGTCAAATATGGATTGCCGATCTGACCAGCAACTAATCCATCATATGAGCTAACCAATGTTGACAGAAGACCCATGTGCTCTTTAGCAATCTCAACTGTGACCTTATCAAAGTTTCTGTTTTCAGACTTGCAGTAGGCTGATGGTGCTCCTGTTGTGAGCTAGATGAAGAAGATGGGATAAAGTGCATCTGAGCTGCAGATGGAGCTTCAGATGTTTTAGATACAAAAGCAGTCTTCAGAGGAGCATGAGTTGTAGATTTATCAACTGTGGGAGTGGAGTAGTATAGAGAAGGATCTTGAACTTGCACAACCCTCTTGGCCTTCCACTTGTTCTCTATCTCCTGTTCCTTCAACTTCTGGATAAAATCATTTATGTCCATATGAACCATCATCTGATTTTGCTTAAGTACCATCAAGAAAGACTCCCACTTTGGAGGTAGTGCATCTGCCAAACATTGAATCTTTTCTTGAGTTGTAGTTTTGACCTCGTGGTTGAACAACTCACTCAACAAATGATAGAACCTTGCAATCAACTCATCAAGGGACTCATTACCCACATACATAAAGCTATTGAACTCTTTCCTTAAAGCTTTAGACTTAATACTCTTTAAGGCATCATTCCCTTCATATCTTTGTTGCAAAGCATCCCAGAGTTGTTTAGAAGAAGCAAACTGTCTAAATTGATGAAAGATGTCTGTAGCAATGGACTGTGATAGAATAGCATATGCTTTCTTCTCATAGTCATACAGCTTCCTTTGAGGTTCTGTCATCCTTGTAACCATCATAGGAGTGCCATCCTCATTTAAAGGCCTCAAATATCCTCCCTCTATCATCATCCATAGATTTGTATCCACTCCATTGATGTGAATCTCAAATCTATACTTCCAGTGAGGATAGTCATCCAAAGTCAACAACTTAGGAGCTTTGTTTGAGTTCCCGGTTTCATTCTCTGTCAACAAGAGAGTCTGAATGCGATGGTTTTGGTTAGCCATGAGTGCTAGATCCTCCATTTGATCAGAAGTAGTAAAATTCAACACTTAAAAAAAATTCAGAAGTAACTGGCGAATGACTGCTATTCTGGCGAATGTCGGGGACCGAATGAGTAGAAACTGGCGAATGACAAGCTGAGTATGACAACTGGCGAATGTGTAAGTCGAATGACCTATTCGGCGAATGGCAAAACGAATGTAGTCTTTCGCCGAATGAGTATTGAGAATGAGGCTTATTCGGCGAATGTGAATGGCGAAGGAGCTATTCGCCGAATGAGAACTATTCGGCAAATCTTATTCGGCCGCCAGAGTCATTCGGCGATCTGGGGTTTTTGACAACGAAAATCGTGATATCTTGCGATTTTGACCAGATCTAACCACCAAATTTTGCACAGAACTTCAAGACATGATAATAAACCAATTGGGAAGGAATTAGATCAAACAAACCACAAAAACACTTGATATTTCAATGAAATAGTGACTTGGGAAGCAAGAAAAATAGGGTTTTTGGAAGTTACGAAAATCAGGGTTTTGGGAATCTCAGATCTGTTGATTTTGAGTGGAAATCGAGTAGAATCAAGAGCCAAAGCTCTGATACCACTTTGTTGGACCGATCGGGAGCTCGGAAACAATCCGAATCCAATAGAAAACTACTCGATAACCTCTGGGATAGTGCGGAATCCTATTCCAGGGTTTTCCAATCGAAACCAACAGGAACCGTGGTGATCTGAGGCTGTAGAAACAACTTGGAAGCAACGATCGAACACCACGGATTGAGAATCGAACTTGGATGATCAAGAACCGCTCAGATCTTCTAGGGTTTTGACACTGGAGTGCTAGGGAAGAAGGAGGGCTCAGGAAAGTTAGGTTTGAAATGATTTGAACATCTATATATAGGCTGTAGTCATTCGGCCGAATGAGTGGCCGAAGCAGCTCATTCGGCGAATGACTAAGCTCGAATGAGCAGTCATTCGAATGAGTCATTCGGCGAATGACTCATTCTGAACTCAGACATTCGCTATAACCTTCATTCGCCGAATGACTTCATTCTAGAGTCATTCGGCCGAATGAGTAAACTTCATACTCAAACAGTTTATAATCAAATCAAACAACTAGATAAACATTAATAGACAATAATCAATAGAAATAAACATGATGAATTGGATATAAAGACAACTTCCATTAATACTTTGAACAATTACATGATAAGAGTTACAAAACTGAACTAGGGACAAAAACGTGTATCAACATACAGGTCAAGATGGGTAAACTATGTAAATGCAATTGATTCAAACGTTTAAGAATAATTAATAACCTATTTGATGAAAAAATCACTAAAAATTATTTTAATGGACTATTTGTTTAGTTATAACGCGTTTTAACTTAGATCAAATTGATATATTTTAAGAACAATTCATTTAGACGCAAACTAATTTTACTTAAAACTCATCATGACTCGTAAACATCCTGACCTGAACCCGTTTGACCCGTTACCCATCCTGCCCATTTTACCAAGCATAATTAAAACCAATCAATGGTCATCCTGTTCGTTCACCGGGGGAGAAGATTTGGGCGGGGGTGAGCAGGCATACCGCCCCTTGTCCTGGCGGCCTCAAATGTGTTGCCCCAGTGGGCCCAGTGGCTTTCGCGCCCTATTTGGGATGCCATTAACCTGTTGGTTGGTTTTAAAAAAGTGGACCCACACCTCAAACATAGCGGTTTGGATTCGAGGGCCTGTCATGGTGGTAAGAAGAAAAACCAATTAGATTAAGGTAACAATTTTGTTCAAAATAAGAAGCAAAACCTAACTCAAAATAAAAAAATTAAGTATAATGATTTTTATTTTTTTTAATCCCTTTTAAGTGGTTATGTTTTGCCTAATCTTTTTGATTAGTAGCGCTTTAACCAGGGTCATAAGTTCTCTAACAAACAGGCATTATGATTATTAAAAAAAGCAAATTACAATATGTTTTCATGTCAATTCTATTAAAGGGATGACATGAAATTTTTAAAACATAAAATTTAAATATCAAAACTTGTTAAAAAAACAAGCAAAAAGCTGTATAAAAATATTAATTTAGTTCCAATAAAGTTAGAATTAGAGGGATACAATTGAGATTCGTGAAAAAACTCGTACGAGTTAGGCATATCTAAATCCCAACCCGTCAAAATTGAATTGGGTATTTAAGCATTTAACCGAAACACTTGATTGAAAAAAGCTGATTTTTAATAATAACATTTTTTTATATTAGAAATCAATCAAATTCTAAATGCATAAAGTAAATTCAATCCAAATCTTTTTAATTATTTTGAAAATTTTAAAATAGCAAATCATAAAATTGTCATAATAACATAATCATTTTATTTTTTTATTGATAAGCATCATCATTGTTGCTGTCATTTCATCTCCAGTACTATTATATATTCATGGTAAATCAGTTCTTCATTAGAAAATGGATACGCATTTATTTTTTTCTACTTCATACTAGTGTTGTCCAAAAAAACTCGAATCAAGTATTCCGCTCGTAACTCATTCTGAAAAAGCTCGGATAAAGTTCGTATCGAATAAAGCTCGTTTGTAACCTAGCTAAACCAAGATGGCTCATTTTGTAACCGAGCCGAGTCCGAGCCAAAGCTGGCTCGGCTCATAGGCTTGGCTATTTTATACAACATGCTATAACAAAATATAAAAATATAAGTTTAATTTTAATAGTAACTATACTTTGTTGTCATATTTGTAATTATGTTATAGGGAAAAATTATAGAAAATAAAAGAAAACGTGATCTGGAGCTAACAATTCACAAATTTACACCCTAAAATCTGAATTATGTAAAAACCGAGCCAAAACCGAACCGATCCGACCGGCTCGGTTTAAAGCGAGTACGTCGAGTCCGAGCCAAGATTTCAGGCTTGGTTTACAATCTGAGCCGAGCCAAGCCATGTAATATTTTTATCAACTTTGAAGCCACGTTTTTAGATTAAATAAACCATGTTGTTTCGGTTGCAATTGTTGCAACCATGCTTATATAACAAATACATTGAGAGAGTTTTTATTAAGAGTTACAACAGTATGCACACAAATGACTACGACTACACATAATCTAGTACCTTTATTCTAATATATTAACATCATCCAAAATTCAAGTAACTATGACATGACATATGACATTGAACTATTGGAAAAAGTTCATTCGACATATACACGTTAATATGATTGAACCTGTAATTCAAAAGACGGCCTAACCTGTCGATGATTAGGTGAAGCAACATTCATATTCTAACAAATGGATGCATCTTGTTTGAGCAGAATTTGGCATGTAACAATTTTCACAATGCATTAAAAGATCCAAATTCTTCGAGATCTTTGCAAAATCTCAGAAGGAATATTCTTTAGAACGTGGTCTTGGTTCTAAGGGTAGACATAGATAAAAAAAAGATGCATATTTTCTTTCTTGGTAACTTTTGCCTTTAGAAGATGTGCTTTGTGTGTCAAAATATTAATCTTTCAGAAACACAAGGTTTCTTTAGAAAACTATTTACTTCTTATATGTTGCATTATTTTAGAAAGCGCTTGAATTGAGCCTTCAAAAGCAATATTTTCAGAATCAGACTGGACGTCGAACAGGTCTCCTTACCGGTCAGAGGTCCGACCGGTTGGATCGATCAGACCGGATTTATGAACCGGATGATTTCATAAACATTATATATATATATATATATATATATAATAAAAAACAAAAAAAAAACCAGTTCAACCACCGGTCCGACCACCGGTTCACCGGTTCGCCCAAAATGGCCTAGAACCCTCGAAGCAGACCAGTTCATCCACCGGTTGTCAGTCCGGTCCGGTTTTCAAAACATTGTTCAGAAGTTTTTGAAATGATCAGTGAAGCTTCCTACACTTAAGATGTATTAAGAGATAAAATGCTTTGCCCATTTATCTATTTATTATTATTTTATTATTGTTATTATTTTTGGCATTACTATCTACATTGCTAGACAGCTAGTAGGTTAATTTGAGCTTTTTTTCAGTTGGCTAAACTAGAGGGAGGCAAAGTAATCAGAACCGGAACTGGCAACCCGAACCGGAACCGGTCATGCCCGAACAGGTGGGCACAAACGTTTTTGGTTTTTCAGAAAAATTATAACCAGAACCGGAAAACCGGAACTTGTTCCCCCTGTACCCGGCAAAAACCCGAACCGGAACCGGCAAAAAACTGGTCGGAACCAGTCAAAATGCAGAACTGGAACCATAGCCGGTTCTTGACTTTGTTGACCGGAACTAAACCAGTTCCAAAAAAATCCGATTTGCACACCTCTAGGCTAAACCGCTAAGACCTAAAACCAGTGTTGTAAAAATCGGCCTAGGCGGCCGCCTAAGCGGCGCCTAGGCGCTAGGCGCTCACCTTCTGTGTAATTTTTGGCCTAGGCGGTGCCTAGGCGCTAGGCGGTGCTAGGCGGCCTAGGCGGGGTCTAGGCGGTCTAGGTGGGGCCTAGGAGGCCCGATCAGATTTTTATTTTTTTTTTCACTTTTTTGACTTTTTTTGACTTTTTTATGGTAAAAAGGGACCCATTTCATGATTATTTAGACATTTCTCAATCAAAAATCTTTAATATGTCTCTGAAACATCGAATTCAAGCAGTTAACATCGAAATTTATCTCTAAACTTTGAACTCAGTGTTTAAGTTTGCACTTTAAAGTACTTTTTTTAGTATATTTAAGTATATTTTTTAAAATTATTTGAAGTATTATATTAAATTATTGATATTGATTTGTGTATATAATATATATTTGTAAAATTACATATAAAAATTCCAATCCGCCTAGCGCTGATTAATCCCGATTAATCCCTAGGCGGTACCTCGCCGCCCGACTAGCGCCTAGCGACTTTTACAACCATGCCTAAAACATAATATTACTATAACGCTATAACTATCTTTTTTAAATGGGTTGGGTTAGTAGTTGGGCTTTTATTTACTAAAGCGAAAAGCCTGATCTTTAAAGTAAAAATATGTCTCCATTTTCAAAACGATATGCATCTATTTTTCTTATTAGGGCTTTTGTCGAGTCGAGCCTAGCCTAGCCAGGCCTGGCTCCAGCTCGGCTCGTAAATTTTCTAGCCGAGCTCGAGTCGAGCCGAAATTTCTTCCGAGCCAAAAATCCTGACTCAAGATCGGCTCGTAAAAAACCTCGAGCCACGAGCCAGCTTGTTTTTTTTTCGTTTTTTCCTCCTCTTTATATATATTCTAATATATTAAATCTAATATATATATATATAATCCAATATATATGTTATATATAATTATATATAAAATCTTATATATACATATATATTATACATAATATGTATATTTATATAAATATGTGTATAAATATTGTATATATATATTATGTATAATATATATGTATGTGTGTAATATAATATATATGTGTGTATATAATTTAATATATATATATATATATTAAAAATCGAGCCGAGCTACGAGTCGAGCCAACGAGTCGAGCCATGAGCCGAGCTCGAGCCGAGCCAACCCTGGCTCCGGCTCGGCTCGTTTTTAACGAGCTTTTTTCGAGCCGAGCTTTTTCGAGTTTTTTTCAAGCGAGCTTCAAGGCGAGCCTCGAGCCTCGAGCTTTTTGAACATCCCTATTTCTTATTATATATTCAGGTATATATTTTTATCATGGTTGTAGAAGTCGCTAGGCGCTAATCGGGCGGAGAGAGACCGCTTAGGGATTAATCGGCGATAGGCGGATTGGAATTTTTATATGTAATTTTACAAATATATATTATATACACACATTAATATCAATAATTTAATATAATACTTCAAATAATTTAAAAAATAAACTTAAATATACTAAATAAAATACTTTAAAGTGCAAACTTAAACACTGAGTTCAAAGTTTAGAGATGAATTTCGATGTTAACTGGCTGGATTCGATGTTTCAGAGACATATTAATGATTTTTGGTTGACAAATGTCTAAATAATCATGAAATTGGTCCCTTTTTACAAGAAAAAAGTCAAAAAAAGTCAAAAAAGTAAAAAAAAAAAAAAAAAATCTGCCTAAGCCGCCTAGGCCCCGCCTAGGCCGCCTAGCATCGCCTAGCGCCTAGGCACCGCCTAGGCCAAAAATTAGACAGTTCTCGGGCGCCTAGCGCCTAGGCGCCGCTTAGGCCGATTTTTACAACCATGATTTTTATTCTAATATCTAATCAAATAATCATCGATAGATACGCTTGATTGCAACTTTGTAATGAACTGCCTACGTACAATATTGAAACTTAAAACGTCTTTGATTAATATGGTAAAATTAACTAAATCCTAACAAATATAAACATCATACATGCTTACATAATATGACACAGTATGTAGGGTTCACAAACATAAACGAATACATATTATTTTAAAGATAAAAATTAGCATTTCCAATATTAACTATTAGATATAATCATTTTAAATTTAAACAATTAATTTAAAAATCAAAAATAAATTTCCTTAAACAGAAAAAATTAAAAATAATAATCGTAATTAAAGTTACTTTAAACGAATAGTTCAAAGATTTGAGTTTCAAATACTATGTTTTTAACAAGATACAAATTTAAGATGACTATATTTTTAATTTAAATATTACATTATTAAACTAAAAATAAAAAAAAATTGAGAATATAAAACATATTAAACGAATAAACATAATAATTGAATATAAACGGACATTAACGGACATTAACGGACATTAACGAACATAAACAGACACCTTACCAAACATTTACAAACACAAATTAACGAATACAACCTCTATTCATGTTCGTTTATTTAACTAGCGCAATTGCAAATTCACTAGTGGCTGCACAAATTCTTAATGCCGATCGTTTTTTTAACCGTTAATTTAAACACCAATATGTAAGACCATTGGGGACACCGATTACACTTGTCAAGCCCCTGGTGCGTCCACGTGGAGTGCATTTTCGAATAAAGATCTCTACATGACCAGCATTTTTTTATCCAGCAAAATTTGCCTAGTGATTAAGACTTGGCCCTTTCTTCATAGATATCAGGGTCCAAGTCACACTGATGACATTTTAATGAATACCAGGTGAAAGGAGGAATCTTAAGCTTAATCTCTGGTTCTGAACCAGAAGTTTCCGCGCAACAGGGGGTACGGTTTCATGTTCTTAGTTACCAACCATCAAGGTGACTGAATGTAGCACGACGGGACTCTCTGCCGTTCAAAAAAACATGACCATCATTTTTTAACTAAGTGTACATGTTTGTTTTGAAAATTTTAACTGCTCATATTTTTGTTTTGGGAATTTTCCTGGCTCTTAATCTTCTCCGTGTCTACATCAGAAGAACGTGTTGAATTACATGCCGTCTATATGATCAAAAGTTGATGTGTTTTTCCAATGTTTTAAAAACCGGTTTGAGCCGGCCGGTTAACCGGATGCCGTCAACTAATCCGGTACGAAACAATCCGGTATATATTATGCAGGTTCCTTCGATCGATTGTGCCGGCGGTTTAATCCGGTTTTACCGGTAAAACCGGTATTTCCGGTTTAAAAAAAAACACAAAATTTAGGCTTTTATGCGATTTTCGGCTTTTAAGCGGTCGTGAACTTGATGCGTTTAACACGCCAATGTCATAATCCTATTATGCACTTTTATTTAAAAAAAATTATTGGAATTTGAGTAATTTTAAATTGTTTTATGATGAATTTGAGTACCTTTTGAATTGTTTTTGGATAAATTTGTATACTTTTTGGAAACGTATTTGAGTATAAGTTGTATTTTTATAGAATTTTATGGTTAATTAGTGTGTCCGGTTGACCCGTCCGGTATAATCTGGTTCAATCAGTTGAACTATTTTTGAGCCAAATTCGGTGCACCTAAAATACCGGTTTTTAAAACATTGGTTTTTTCGTACTTGTTTAAAATAAAGCAAGCAAAACCAATCTCAATACGGGATATATATTGGAAAAATAATTATGATATATTTATATAGATAAAATGAGTATGAAACACCGATTAAAATGGGTGACGTTGCGTTAGGGATGCCGTTTTTCCCAAAAAACCAAATATCGAACCCAACCCAAAGTTACCTGAGCTAGATTAAGATAGTTACTGAACAACCTAAAAGGCTAAAACTGATTAAGATATAAGCGAACGTCAAGATAGTATTTGGTTTGGTAATTGGGTATTGGAGATTAATGTTGGGCATAACGGGTCAAAATAGTTATCTAGCATATATGAAATTAGAGGGGGAAATACAAATATTAGTTGGGTCAAATAGTAGTTAAAAATTTCGGTTATTAAAATGTAAAGACAACATACGTGGTCTGTAGGATCTTCTTCGTTTAAAAAAAACTGTGAAATTAAAGGCTATAAATAGCCTCGTATGCTGTCTGTGATGAATGTATGCGATATATATAAATCCGTCTGATTTATTGGTTTAAATCTGTTGTGTTCGATTGCATGCCAGTAATTGGCATTAGAGCCAACATAACAAGAACATTCATCAAATCCTAAAGGATCGGTGGATTATCAAAACTAAATCACAAAAGATCATCGGTGAAGGAACCATCCGATATTCAAATCAAAACACAAAAATTCCAAGAACATCTCAATGAAGGGCTGTTGAAACACGAATATTGAAGAACTAAGATTTAAAATTAGAAGAAGAAAAATTATTGAAAACATACCTTGAAGGACAAATGATTGAGTGAGTCCGAGTTGGCAAAGGATTGTAACCCCATTCTCACAACCAAATCGCGATCAGAGGCAAACAACAAAGGGATCCCCGGAACCAGAAGCAAAAGGTTTTGGTGCACATCTGGATTTTTGACCGAAAAGGTATTTCAAGAAACCCTAGTTTCTTCCGTTTTCTTCTCACAGACAATCCGAAAAAAATAAAAGGTGGGTTTTCTTTTTTACTTTGGTTAACACGCATGTGCAAAGTAAAAAAAAAAAAAAAAAAAACTAACTTGAAAAATTGACTTAGGCTATGTGTTACCGTGTGTGAGGAGGGCGTGAGAGGGCCGGTCACGCACCGGTGGCGCCCTTCTCCCATAGCACAGGGCATGACCCAGGCGTGAGGGGCATATGTGTGAGCAGCATCATAAGGTAAGCAGCTTTTGAATATATATAGGGTATGTATAAAATAGAAATTCATTTGAGTTGAGGAAATCCTATGTAAAAAAAGTTTTTTTTTATAGTTTTGTAATATTATTAAGTTCATTTTTATAATAAAAAAAAAAAGCGCCCTAACCCCTTCTTTCAGGTCTCTACAGCTGTGTTACGTCTGTGTTACATCGTTTAGAAATATTTTTAAAAAAAAAAATTTGTCGAACTTTTTATCATTTTTTTATAAAATTGACCCTAATAATGTTACAAAATTGTAAAAAAAAATAAAAAAATAGCTTTGTTTACATTATTTTTTCAAGGTTTCCAAAGTTTTCTCAACTAAGGATGGTTTCCAAAATAACCATCCCCGTATATATATATATATATATATATATATATATATATATATATATATATATATATATATATATATATATATATATATATATATATATATATATAGGGTATGGATAATTTGAAAACCACTTATATTTGTGAAAACCTAGAAAACCTCATGTAAAACATACGTAACAAAACTAAAAAAAATTGTAAAACATACGTAAAAACGTAAAAAAATTCCGTCAGATCTGACGCAGTGTTACGTATGTTTTACATCGTAAAAAAAATTATAAAATATTTTTTAAAAAATATTTCTTCGGTGCTTTTTTGATTTTTTTTTATAAAAATGTGCCCAATAATGTTACAAACCTGTAAAAAAATTTTCAAAAAAATACGTTTGATTTACATTAGTTTTCAAAGTTTTCTCACTAAAATAAGGTTTTCATTTTATTAATCCCCTATATGGCTTATATATATATATATATATATATATATATATATAATACCAACGGCTGTTTTGACCATTTGAACCCAAAAAAACAAATAATTTTTTTTTACCTAAATAAACTCATTCAATCCACAGCAAAAAATACTTGCACTCTCTCAAATATTTCTAACTTTATAAAAATTTCTACACTCATTTCATTATAAAACTTCTACACACTATGGACCCAAATAATCCAAACAACTCGTTTTTTAACCCGTTTATGAATTATTATCGTCCTCAAGGCGATGCAAACAACATGAACCCATTTCTAATGTTTTCAAATTGGTACCCACAACGACCATTTTTCAATCAAAATTCACCCCCTTTTGAAAACGTTTCCGAAACCCAACCGGAACCCGATGTGAGCTGGTTCCGGAAACACAAGCTGACCCTCGACCGGCTACATCGCGACACGGGCACAGACGAAAGGAAGTGCCCGAAAAAACAATAAAACCGATCATTACTCGATGGTCGGAAGTTAAGAAGGTGGCACTAACTCGTGCATACATTGATGTTTCTAAAGATCCGTTCGTTGGTAATATCAAACAAGTACGGAATTTTGGAAACGTCTTAGAGCCCAGTTTTTTCAGCAATGGGTCGCGCTCTTGAAAACAATACAACAATGATATGAAATTATTTTGGACTCCAACCGATCACTTAACTGGTCACGCTCATTAAATGGCCGAGGAGACGAATGAACGAATTATGAAAAGATATAATATGGATTAATGTTTTTTATGTATTTTTTTTTATGTAATTTTTTTTTAGTTTTATTTAGTAATTTTATACTTTTTTTTAATAATATTATGTCTTTTTTTTAATTTAATTTATAACTAAAAATAAAAATAAAATAACAAAATATTTAATAAAGGTGGTGATGACATGGAGTGATAGAGAAATGATAGGGGAGTGATGATAACACATGTAATGATGATGTGAAGTGATAAAGGGGTGATTGTGTGTGGTTAATTATGTGGCGCTTACGTGGCGCCTACGTGGAGTGATAGGGGCTTGATGACTACACATGGTCTTATGGTAAGAAAATAAAATAAAAAAAATAAATCAATTTTCATTTCAATCGAATTGCCTAAAAAATGAAGTAATAAAACATTTAATCATTTTTGTATAATTGTTGGAATCAAATCAGAAATGCACAGTAAAATAAAAAATAATAAAGATAATCATTTGAGGAAAAATATTAAAATTATTTTTTTTTGATTTCAAGAACGTATAAGAAAATTTTTATATTTAAAAAAAATTAGTGAGTGTAAGAAAAATCCTTTGTGGTGTAAATCCTTTCATGGAACAAAAATCCTTTGTGGTAAAAACCTTGAGGACAAAGGACCTTTGTAGCAATAACTTTTGTGGTGATAAGATCTTTGTGGCGATAAGACCTTCGTGACAAAAATCCTTCATGGTGTAAAGATTTTCGTAATAATAAAAACCTTTGTGGAGAAAAAAATTATAAAAGATAAAAGCAAGATAGGTAGAAAGAAATAAAAAAAAAGAAAAAACAAAGAATATATGGCGGGCAAAAAAGACAATAAGGTGGTGTTTGTTTTTTCAGAGGTAAAACGTCTGCGGTCTGCGGACCACATCTGCAAACCTCTTTTGTAGAAGAGGTGGACCAAACCCCTACAAGAAGATGTTTTGAAGGTGTTTGTTTTCCAAAAACCTCTTCTAACAAGAAAATCTCTTCCCAACCCACCGTCCCCCAACGCCACTGTCTTGCTCAACCTCTTCGAAGACCCCACCTACCGCCGCCACCACCGTCCACCGCTGTCACCATCACCTCGATCGAAGGAACCAGGGGCGACGACCGGTGGTTGCTTGAGGCGATCGAGCCCACGCAGACCAAACCCCTGCCGTCGATCGAGCCCTCGTTCTAAAACCCTAACGATCTAACCCTAACCTGCAACGCTGGAGGAGGAGACCGCGTGGTTGCTTGAGGCGACTGTGACGGAGGTGGAGCAGGGCGGTGGAGGAGGAGACCGCGTCTGGTGGAGATCGAACGACCTAGGGTTTCGTCTCCCCTTTCCTCCGATCGAACGACTAGGGTTCGCGTCTGTGGAGGAGGAGACCGCGTCTGGTGGAGATCGGTGGAAGGCGACGGCGGCGGAGATCGGTGGAAGGCGGCGGCGGCGGAGATCGGTGGAGGGCGGTGGAGATCGGTGGAGGGCGGCGGTGGAGTCTGGTGTTCGCCGATGGGAAGAAGAGAAAGGGACGGGAGAGCTTTGAAGAGGATGGTCCATGTCTTTTCCAAGAAGAGGTCTCACAGACGGTTTTTAATGAAATGTCTGCGAGAAAACAAACATCCTTCATCTGTCCTTGGTCAGCAGGACGCAGACAAAAGAGGTTTCACAGACCTTCGCAGACGTTTTTGATAAAAACAAACAGCCCCTAAGAAAAATGGCACCTCTGTTGCCATTCGTAAATAAGAAAATATATCTTTGCAATGTTTAAAATTGACTGAAACAAACTACACGTAAATGGGCAATTATAATGGAAACAATATTGAAAACACATTGTTTATAGGAATCAATTGTTATATTAGACAAAATAAATGAGAAGAAAACAATACAAATATCACGAACATATATTGATCATTTGATCTTAATTAATTGATATCAACTAGAATTAACAAATATTGATCATAACTAGCCATCATGTAACATCAGTACCGGAAACGTCACCGGAACAGTGATCGCTACAGTAACAGTAATCAGGTACGAACTATAAGTGTTTCATTGTATGTTATGTTCATTTCATGTCTCATTGTCATTTTATGTCATCAACGAACAAATTCAGAATCAGTTCAGAAAACAAAGTTCAGAACTATGGTTCTTGAGTCAGATGATTACCTGGCAATACAGAACCATCATGTGATTATTTGTTAGGATTTTATTACATATAAACGTATGTGAGGCCTTACAGAACAAACAACAACGGGTGTCGTTACGTGAATGCTAAACTGACAGATTATTTGTATAGGTGACGATCTGTACGAATATATCTGAAAGTTTAACGTTCTAAATGATATCCAATAATTAGAAAACAATATTGAAAAGTACAATTATCGCCGTGTTTGTACGGGTGACGATTCGAACAAATACGCGCGACGATCGTACGATTCGATTTTAAACCGTAAATTAATTATTTCTGAAAATTTAAAGTAAACAGAAGATATTTAGTTAATTTATTAGGAATCACAACCTAAAATAATTTTATAAATTCTGTTTTAAAACCGAGTCGTTGCGTTACGAAAACGACGAGAAGCCGACGTTTTTACGTGAAACCACGCGAAACCGAACGAACCCGAACGAACCCGGGTATTTTCACCTCATTTAATGAGGCATTCAAAGCCCCAACTACCACACCAAACCAGCCCCAACACCCCATTCTCGTTCATCTTCCTCTCTCTCTCTAACCTCTCACTAGAAATTCCACTCTCTCTCTAAGATTTCGACTCAATTCTTCATGAAATCTTGAGTTCTTGGTGTCAAAATGACCACCATCACTCATAGATCGTAGAAGTACAACAGATCGGGGCTTAGATCCACTGGATTCGAGGTAAAGATCATATTCAAGTTCGGTTTTTAGGGTTTTATAAACCCTTTGATCGAACCCATCAAGAGCTGGTTATATCCATTTTAAACCCGTAGGATTCACACTATACCACCATACAATAGTGTAGGAACAAGCCTCACTTCATCCCTTACTCGTTTAGCTCGAAAACTATGGTTACACTTGGGTTGAACTCCTCTTGGCCGAATGACAAAACCCAGCTCAACGAATGGGACATGATCCTCATTCGGCCGAATGGGGTAGCTTTTCCGAGGAATGACCTCAGGCCAAGTAGCAGCTCGAATGGCTTCATACTCCCTTTTCCTCATTCGACATGTTGACCTAGCCATCCCCACATTCGGCTGAATAGAACCCTTCTCATTCGATCAACGGTTTATTCGGTCTCCACCTATTCAGCCATGCTTCTCATTCGATCGGCTCCTACATTCGCCAGCCAGTCTCGGCCCTAGGCTCTTCGGGTCAGTTGATTCGGCCATGAGTCCTTCGGTCAAGGACTTGAGGGTGAACTAAATGTCGATATCAAAGGGATTTGAGTGCATGACATGCATGAGGGGATGCGTGAAAGGGTGCATGCATGAGGATTCATTAGATGTGTGTGCATGGAAACTATCTTAGAGTTTTATTAAAATGAAACCAACTTAAAATCCTAATAAAGGTGGTAAGCTTGTAAGCTTTCCATACTAAGGAATCGATAACATTACATTAGGATCAACACGTGGGAGGAGTCATAAAGGATCAAAGCAATAACATCGGGTTTTAAAGGGATTAAATAGTTAACACATCATCCCTATGGAAAACCCATATGAATACGTGACTAATTTAAACGACGTATATAAGTCAACTAACTTTCGACAGAACTCACTTGAAATTCAAAGACTAACAATGAGCCAAAGTTGGCCCAATGGGCTCAACCCAAGCCCATCATATGTAAGTTACATATTATTAAATTAACTATGTTATTTTAATAAAAGAAATGATTTCTAAACTTAATAAGTTACAATAAATGATGTTTTCCAAACCTTAATCTAAAATGGAATAAATCCATCACATTTTAATTAAAGACTTGTGATGAGCAATCTTGGGGTACGGTTTATTAACGGGTAATAAGTAATTTAGATAGAAGGAATATCAGGAACATAGTAGTAATCTAGGACACTTAGTTGCACACCGAGACCAAACCCTAAATACAACGACTAATACGTATACTTATCGTATTCGAACTCTTTTAAAACAACTCAGTTGCTAAAGATACATAAGCAACATTCAAAGAGCGCGCATTATCTTTGTGATTCATCGCACAGCAACACAGGTGAGTTCATTGCCCCTTTTCTAAACATTTTGTTTTACAAACGCGGGGCTGAGAAGCATGCGTAAAGTATTTTCTTTGGATTATATTTACTTAAATGATTTTACTTAATATATGTTTTACATGTATAATTGTTATCCTAGATTCTATCTAGGTGAATTATATACAGGATTTCAAAATAAGTTATCTATTCATTTTGAGTAGATACCTATTTCAAATCAAAGAACTATTTTCAAAGATCTACTATCAAAAAAAAAAAAAAAACTAAAGATCTAAACAAGGAGCTATTTTCAAAGGTTATTTCAAAGAACTAAGTACAAAGAACTATTTTTGGTGATGTGTTGTCAAAGAACTAAAGATCTATTTTCAAAGAACTAACGGTCTACTCAAAGAACTATTTGGATGTCGTGTTGTCAAAGAACTAACGATCTATTTCAAAGAACTATGTACAAAGAACTATTTTCAAGGGTCTGACTGGGAAATATCAAAGATAGCATGTGCCAATCTCAGGTTTGAAAGATGTCCTAGCTAGACTGATCGAATATGAGACGCATGTTTGATGATATTTACAGTATTCCCTAACTGTTTTGAGGAACATCTAGGAAATGCTCAAAGATAACATGTGCCAAAGAACTAAAGAACTATACGAACTATGGACGGTCTAAAGAACTATAAAAACCTGTATATCAAAAGATGTCCTAGCTAAACTGATTGATTATAGGTCACATGTTTGATGAGGTTTACAGATCTCCTTTACTACTAAGAACCTTGATTGCTAAGACTAGTGTACTCGAGTTGACCAAGGCCAAATCATTAGGACTTAGATTTTTATTAAATGTTTATTTATTTATTTAATTAAGCATTTACTTCACTGTTTGTACGATTGTTGTGGTTGATCATACTTATGTGATGAACTCAAAGGATCCATAGAGATTTCAAATCGTTATATTTACAGGAACAAAGAACTGAAGAACAAATGGGTTAATGGTAGGGGTAAAATGCTTAATTATCATTAACACCAATGTCCTATGTGGATTAGTATGTGGTGGGACGGCGTCTGGGCGGGTTGTAGGCTCGACTCAGGGGCATGCCCTATATATAAGCATACCGATCTGGATGATACATGTGATGTTAATGAGATTAAGGTTGTTACCCGAGGGTTTAACAAATTTTTTGAGTGTACATTAGAAATATAGTGGAATGGAAGTGTATGTTAGGTAAAAATGCTTAATTATCATTAACAGCAGTGTCATATGCATATTAGTATGTGGTGGGACGGCGTCTGGGCGGGTTGTAGGCTCGACTCAGGGGTATGCCCTATATATAAGCATACCGATGTTGATATTACATGTGGTGTTAAAGAGGTTAGGGTCTTTACCGAAAAAGGTTTCAAATCACTTTCAATTACTAAACTATATGAACTCACCAACCATGTGTTGATTTTATTTTTGCATGACTTCTCAGGTGACGAACAGGTCAATTAAGAAAAACTTATGCTTTTGGACTAGGACTTCAGATAGAAGACTTAGTATTTTTGGACCTGCATACTTTTGGAACATCATTATACAATTATTTTGTATATCTTGTGCAGTTACAAGATAGAAACTTTATGATGTTTATGGTAGATTTACATTGTTAAATTAAAAACGTTAATGATGTAATTTAACTTCGTAATTCTATTCTATTTAGCATTTCTCATTTGTATCATGTGCAATGTAAACAATCTGATCATCATGATTATCACTCACGATATCGCGCCCCGGGAACCTTCCGCCCGACGGGGACTTCGATCCAACCCCGCCGGCTCGGGGTGTGACACATCATTAACCAATATTGACTTTAATTAACCACTAATGACTAAGGCGCTGTTTGTTTTTATGAAAAAGGTCTTCTAAACCTCTTTTGTCTGCGCTCCGCAGACCACGGGCAGATGAAGAGTGTTTGTTTTTTCGCAGACATTTTATTTAAAAAGGTCTGCGAAACCTCCTTTTCTTGCAGACATGGTATAACCACTTCTAACATCTACAAAGCTCTTCTAAGTTAAAACTCACGCCCTCTCTCTTTCAATTCTTCCCGTCGCCCTCTTCCACCAAAATCAGAGGCTGCCATCTGCATCCTCACGCTACCACCGGCGCAAGACCGATCACCACTGACGCACAACTGGCGCACTACCGCGCACCTCTCTGCATCCTCACGCTACCACCGGCGCACCTCTCTGCATTCTCCACCCTACCACCGGCACACGTCTCTCCCTTTCATCAAAATCAGAGGCTACAATCTTGGTTCCCGTGGCACCTTCCCATCGCTGCCACCACCGGCTTCTACCACCTTTGTTCCTGTCGGCCGTCGCTGCTACCTTTGCCTTTGAAAGGTATTCATCTTTTTTTTAACACTTTTGGATATGATATGGTTGTGTGTCTTGTTTAATTCTTGATTTGAGGATAATTTTGGATCTGATATGGTTGTGTGTATAGATTTTTTTTTAAGATAATTTTGTAGATTTTTTTCTGAAGATAATTTTGTAGATTTTTTTCTCCAAATCTTGTTTTAGCAGTTCTCAGCCAAATTTTGTAGATTTTTTCTCCATATGGTTTTGATATGTGCTCATTGATTTGGGTATGATTTGGACTATGGTTTGGTTATGATTTAATATGATTTATTTTAACAGTTTGAAGATGTTAAAAAACAAACAGTCTTCTTGCTACAGACTGCAGACGTTTAGTCCACCTCTTCTGCTGCAGATGTGGTCCGCAGACTGTAGACGTTTTACCTCTTAAAAAACAAACAGCACCTAATATTGACTCCTGATAACCATCATTAATAATGTAGATTGTAATTTTTTTTTGAATGGATACAAATACATTTTAAGCCCCGTTACCTTGGAAACCCAATGACAAAAGACACCCACGTCCACGAAATACAGACAATGTTGGTGACCCTTCACATTGGAACCCATGACACCGTATAACATTATAGGGGGAGGTTCCTTAAAAAAACTCTTATTTTATAGAAAACCCAAGAAAACCTTAATCTAACCATTAATCTAAACAATCAATGGTTGTAATTTGATGTGGCATTTTTGCAAATATTAGTAATAAAAATAAATTAAATTTAAATCAAAAGGGTGTTTTGGAGAAAAATATTAGCTCACTTTTAGACCATGGGGTATGCCCCATTACCTAATCACTCCACCTATGCGCCACGTAGGCACTCACCACAACCACTCACTCCACCATTTTGGTGGAAATGCCATTTTCTCCACTCACTCCACGTCATCATTCATTTTTAATTTAAAATGAGATATTAGTGTTAAATTAAAAAAATTACATAAAATTAAAAAAAATTACAAATTAATAAAAAAAATTACAAATTAAAGAGTTGTGTTATGAAGAAAAAATTAGTGTGTGATGGTTGTATATATAGGTTTTTTTATAAAAAAATTATTATTTGTTTTTATTTAAATGAGGTAACGATCGAGTAGTTAGATCTAAGGGAGACGTTGCCCCAGTCACGCCATCAACCCACGCCCCATTCACGCCCATAGGGGCGGTGTGCCACGCCCTCCTACGCCCCCATTCACGCCCAATCCCAGGGCATACCCACCGTTTTTAGAAAGTAATAAAATATATATCTTTCTAGGTTAATTCTCGTGATTTACCCCAAATTAGTCGAAGTATATCATGAAATTCAAAATTCTTTCACAGGGAAGACGAAAAAGACGGCGACATACAACACAATTTTGAATAAATTTTTTGATAAGCCATAATCTAAAATTTTAAATAAATCATCAATTTTTTTTGGATAAAGGGCGTTAGCCCGGAAAAAAATACTAACACCAAGAAAAAAGATTACAAGATCAAAGAGGGCATACCCTCTATGTACAAAATACCATTCCTAACCAATTTAGGAACCCAAAAAATGATCGGGATATACTTCTTCCCTTCAGCCCATCTATACAAAAAAAGGGTGGTTGTCGTGTAACAAATGTAGCTAACAATAACAATACTACAACAATACATACCATAATACATAGAATACACAAAAACATTGACACTATGGGTATAATGATGTCGAGAGTTCCTCAAGACTCTAAGTATGAACAGAGAGTGGCAATACGGAACCCAGCACATCAAACCCACCAAAAAAAGATGCATCCCTTTAGAAACACCAAAAAAAGGCCACCCAATTGTAAGTCTTGGAGATAACATTATCAGTCTTGTCCTGGTACACCCAACCATGACCCAACCGAATACCCCTTATATGGCTAGAACTATGCCCCTGCATGTGCCACATATGGTCCACAACCTTGTCACCAGGAAGCTCCTTCTGATGCAGCCTCTTGTCCCCTTGAATCCAGCTCAACCTGTGCATCATGCTCCCCATGTTATTCTTCCCATGCCCATTGCAGCCACTATTCCTATTGTGCTGCCCAACCAAACCCATTAGCCACCCCGGCCAACCCACAACCACTCCAGCTTGCCACCAAGGCCAATTATTTGTAGGCCAAGTAGCTGCCATCCCAGCCCAGCACATACCCTTTTGAAGCATACCACTCTTGTGACACCCCGTAAATTCCAGGTCAGCTTCTACTTTATTAAATGTTTATTTAATTGATTATTTGTGCACGTGGCACTAAAATTAGTTTAATTTAATGTGACACGTGGAACGACAGTACGAACACTGACACACAACAAGATAATTCGAGGAATTATCGAAAAACTGCACACACGTGTCAAAACACACGAACGTTGGTGAACGTATAGCACATCGTGTAACAACACACTCGAAACCTCACAAAACGCTCAAACATTGAACTCGGAAGTTCAAACGAGGCCAAACGATAGTTCGTAAACGTGAAAACGACGACGAACGGATCAAACCATTGAAATTGGGCCTATTGGGCTCTTCAGGGACCCATCGCGGTACGCGATGGCCCTCAAGAGGCCCCATAGCGGTACGCGATGAGTTTCGGCAGAATTTGAATATCGAAATCCATCGCGGTACGCAAAGAGCATCTAGGGCTCTCTCGGCGGCACGCGATGGGTGTCACAAGGCAAATCTTTATAAAACCAAGATGTAATCATGTTCTAGCCACCCTATCATCCTTATCTCGAGTTCCAGACCACTCCAACTCGTCTTCCTCATCAGTAAATCACCATTAACACCTCTGGAAGCCATTTTTACATCAAGAAAAGCTTGAAAGTGAAGGTTTGAAAGCTTGAACCAAGGAAGGAGCTCACCAAGACCACCACCATTCCTTTGAATTTGCACTATTCGAAGTTCCAGGAGCTTGGAGAGGCTGAAATCACCATCATTCTCACCTTCTTGAAGCTTTAGAAGGTAATCTTGCATCCTTAGTAGCTTAAAAACACATATATGCACACATGCATGTCTTTAAACACACATGCAAGCACCCACCCTTCACATGCACGAAGTTTTGATCTGGGTTTGTTGATTTTAATGTGTTTCCTGATGATCTAAGATGCTTAGATGATGATCTATGATAATCTATTGTGTGGTGAATATGTGTAAGGCATGATTTGGTCATGACCAAGTGAAAAACCCACATGCATGTATGATCCATGGCATGTGGGATGATTTTGAAGGTTCAAATATGTTTCTTGATGATATCGGTAGTATATCACATGATTTAAAGTTGTTGAAATGGTTAAAAGATGATTATTTGATGAACTTTCCATTAATAGTAACTTTTTTACTTATAAAATGATAATATGAATGTTATTTGGTGTCATGTATGCATATGGATTGCTATTAAAATGTTATTAGGATGATAGTGATGCTTAGAATGTGATTTCGATGTTGATAATGGTCATATTTAGCATAGTTACTATTTTTAGTAACCTTTGTAGTCAAAATATTGATTGTTGGTGATTCTGGTTATTTGAGCATGATTAAATGATGTTAAATGAATTATTATGATGGTTTGTGACATAAAAATAGACTAGAAATAATTAGGATGATCATTTGATGCATCTAGAACAAAGTTACTATTTATAGTAACTTTATTTCTAGAAATATTGATTTATGAACGTTTTGTATGTTTTAAACATACTAAGTGGTTTAATATGTTTTAGTATAATGATTACACGCTAAGTTAGATGGTTTCCGATATCACACTTGCTAGATTTAGAAACTTTCCATTTTAGGAAACTTTTGTAAGCAAACGTGACTTATTTGATTCGCATGATAATGTGCTATGTGTTAACATGATCACACGCCCCACTTGTGGTGCACGCATATAATGTATATATGTGTGGGCCCTTAAGGGGAAAAAGTAAAAGTGCACTAATTTTAACGTTAATTCAATTATTTTGTGAAAATGACGTTAAAATCATTGGGATGATCAACTTCAAACGATAACTTTGAGCCGGGGACTCTTTCGGAGCAGCCTCTCTATCCCAATTGGGATAGGGGTAAGGTTTGTATCTATCCTTCCCCCCCAGACCCTACTGAAAAGTGGGAATATACTGGGTAAGGTTGTTGTTGTTGTTGTTGTTAACATGATCACGTAGGACTTAACGAGCATGCTAGAACTTTAAAAACGAATGTTTTTGTGAAACTTGACATAAATAGAAACTTACTATAAATAGTAAGGTGTCCATTGACGCAAATTGCGCGTTTTGCATACGACGAGCACTACACGAAAGTTACACGATTCACAACCGACACATGGTTCACCAACGGGTCGTTGACTTGACACGGTCAACCTTGGTCAAACACGGTCAATGTGGACCAACATGAGCAAACACGGTCATTGTGGACCGACACGGACAAACATGAACAACCGAGGGTTGTTGAGCACAAGCACGAGCACTAACACAAACACGAGCACGGTCACTTACACGAACTCACGTATGGTATACGATATAGTAGCCGATGACCGACATGCCTCTCGACGCAGGAGCTTACGCTTGCTTATCACATTTTCACTAAGGTGAGTTTACGACCCCTCTTTACTCTTTTCAAATTTTTCAAATAAGGGGAGAATACTAGTTGAATCGAGTCAAACATTATTACTGTACAAACATTTTATGTGTATGCTGGTTTGTTAGACAAACATTAAGTGTTGAACTCGTAACAAGCCCTCACAAAGTCTTACCGTTAATGTACGAACAACGTGGTAGGTTTGAATGGATCCGTTTGGGTGTGACTAACCCCACGGGGCACAATTTTGACTGGAGGTCATAACCTGTGAAACTCTGACCTAACTTGCTGTGTATACGAGACACAGCAGAGGCAAGGACAAACAAGTCTAGTTCGGTAGTGACACACTGACACTTAGAGCCTAGGGCTCGGTACTAACATTTCGATAAACAGCATGAAACATGTTTTCTATTATTATATACATATCAAAACCTGTGAACTCACCAACCATTGTGTTGACACTTTTTCTAAACTTGTATTCTCAGGT
The DNA here is from genome assembly GCA_009363875.1 of Mikania micrantha. Lineage (NCBI taxonomy): Eukaryota > Viridiplantae > Streptophyta > Magnoliopsida > Asterales > Asteraceae > Mikania > Mikania micrantha. The sequence goes on along the minus strand of CM018689.1, from coordinate 45,928,158 downwards.
AACTGACAGGATCATGGATATCAGGAATGCACACTTAAGGGACGAGCATTAGGATCCTCATGCATTTCTGTTCATTTTGTTTGCAAACAATTTATTCTTGTTATGTATTAAACACCGTTGTGTCTGACAATTATCTTTTCCGCTGCATATGTAAACTTATTATTATTTTCCGCTGCAATACTATATATTTTCCGCTGCAAACCCTTTTGTTAATTATATGTCAAACAATGTATTTGAAATACATATAGAGTCGTTTTTATATGACCATGAGTTGTGATTCATGCCACGTCACGCTCACGTGGACTGACACCATGAGTGGGATTTTGGGGGTGTGACAACTCCCCCCAATCCAGTCTTCTACAGCTAGAATGGAGTTGTTTTGCCTCTTCAGAAAAAGCCCAATACTATGTTGATAGCCAAATCTCGAAACCCAGATATCACAACCCAGCACCCAACATCTTCCTTGAATTGTAGACCTTTTGTAGTCACAAGTGGTGATGTCTCCCAACCCATTGTAAATGTAATCCCAAAACCACCAGCACTTAACATGATTAGTGTAGTGCGTAGCAAACATCCCAATAGTGTAGTTGAGAACTCTACCAGAAGCCTCTGAGGCTGATCCAGCCCACCTCTGAGATCGTAACCCCTTTCTCTTCTTGCAAAACAGAATGAGATACAAACCCAAACCCCTTGATATACAACCCTAATTAAAGCAACACACCAGCAGCCAAAAACCCAACCAAATAGATGGACCAGCCCAGTCCCACAGTCAAACCAATCCTGCTTCCTTTGTCTGGTCAAAAAGATTTGGTCCCAACCCCCATTTGCATAAATGCAGGTAACCCCATGAATATAGCAATCCCAACCCAACCGTCCCTGCATGTGCCACCTTTTCCCAGTCCAATCATTGTACCCTTCAGCCCTCCCCAAAGAGACTTTACCCCTGTTATTGCCACTCACCAACCTCACTAAAACTCTCATATTTATGGTGACCTGCATCCCATCCCATTTTCCCTTCCAACCCGAAGCTCTCATATACAAATAATCACTCATATCATCCCATTTCCCCATTCCCCCACAACGAATACCTAAATACCAGCAAAGAAAATATAATTTGGGAAATAAAAATATAAGGATTTTCAAGAGCACTTTTTTCTCACATTTGTTAACAGCAGTCATGACAATTCCCACATAGATTTGGATAATAACATAGCACTGAAACAACCAGGTTCTCCCTCTGACATTACAGTTAGGTATTTCCATTTGGGATTATGTTGCTCAAAGATTCTTTAGTATTCAATACACCATTCACTCCAAATATTCATCACTTGAAACAACGAGCTGGAATTTTTAAATTTCATTCCCATCAATCTCAGCCGAACTGATTCAGTAATCAAAGAAGAAACCTCAGCAACCGTTCTTTTCCTATTTTCATTAATTCTCAGGTTTCTCTTTTGCCAAATGTAGTATACCGAAGCACCTAAGGCCAATCTGTTAACTATGCTCCAAAAAGAATTATTCAGAGTGGAATTAGCAAATTGAACAGTCATTTGGTCCCAATCCCCAGCTATATTACCCCATTTTGTCTTACTAACCACCTCCCTCCAGACCTGCCCTGGAAATTCACACTGAAAGAAAAGGTGAGAGTGATTATCTGGGATATTGCTACAAAAAATACACAGCAGAGCCGGCCCATGATTCCAGCTATTGACCATTTCATTAGAAATCATCAAATTTTGAATAAACCATAAAATTCAATCAAAGCATATCACGAAATTAGTCTAAACATTGCAATAAAATTTTGAATAGACCATAATATGAAATTAATTAAAGTTCCATTCAAACATACAACACCCAATTAATCCAAAACTTCATGAAGATCTTACATATACGTAACAAAAAATGACTCCTTTATAAAACTTAGAACATATAAGATTTTGTATTCAGAGACATTATACCAAAATCAAACATAGAACATTGATTACGTAAGCATAATCACACAAGCAAATCGAGTTACATAGTGTTAACACAACTTGAAATGTGCAATCATACCTATATCATCTTATTAAAAAAATAAAAAACAAACAAACAAACCACAACGTCTGATTACATATACATAATTATACAAACATGCTTACGTGCATGTATTCATTCAAGAAAGATGAAAGCAAAGTCGAATTTATGTCTTATATGTATGTACTTGATAAATTACATATACATAAGTTGATTACTTTCATATAGGCAACTGATAAGTTACATGTATGTAACCATAGATCATTATTCTTATCATTATTATTTAAAGTTGGGCATTGACATGAAACAAGTAACTTATCGGAATGATAAATTATATGCATTTAAATATATAACGTGCTTACGTATATGTAATGACACATGCAAATCTGATCACATTATATAAGCACACATGTAAATTTTCTTACATATATGTAAGCATTTGCTTACGTATATGTAATCACATATTTACATTAATTGAAAGAACATGATAAACAAGACTCATATTAGAATTGAAATCGATGATGAAGATTACACATATGCAACTAAAAAACAAATATATAGCTTACACACCATACATATAAGTTGCTTATATGTTACAACAAGAGTTACAAATATGCAACACTACATGTAAGCAGAGATTGGAGATTATATTGTCACGTTGATTGTCGATAAAGGCAGAAGCAACAAAAGCAACCATTGTGATGGAGATTTGACGAATGAGGTTCATCAAGCCACATGCCACTCTTGGCTTTGATGACGCCTATAATGTAATTTGTAATTGTACCATGGGTTCTCTTAATCATCTTTCTTTTGTGACAACTAGAATGGGCCAACCTTAACATTGTATCTTCCCGCATATCCTAATTGAGATGAAACTTTATGCAAATTTTAGGGAACAAAAAAGTTTGAAAATTAAAAAGAATCCAATGTCAAAACAAAACATGTCAATGTCAATATATAAATATTAGTATATGATGTATTGGCAAACACATGTTGATCACATTATTTCAATAGTATGTTGTAAACCAATGTTCAAATAAAATATTGACGTAAATTTCAATAACCTCATTCTTTCAAAAATCTGAATTTTTCCAAGAAAATCTAAATTGTATAATTACATATATGTAATCATAAACTGGATACATTTATATACCAGATTGGAGCGATGACATATTGAAACGTCAAAAGTTGTTTTCGTACAAGTACACGTGGTATTATGACAACTAAACAGGGTTTTAACACTTCCAGTGATCCACTAATAGTTATTTGTTCAACACCATTTATCCAAAAACTTGCTTACATACAATTTATATAATTATATGATAAATTAGTAAGCCACAAAAATAAAATCTTAAAGATGGAAGAAATAATTGATTTGAGTATGATAAGTGCACAAAAACATATAGAGAAGCATACAACCACAACAATGTTCGTAGTAGTGATTAATAATTTAGCTTGTAATTAAGCCAGAATGCTTTGTGTGATAAGTTATCTTATTTCAATATTTCTAAAAGCATCATGTTACCTTGCATAATTATGTACCACCAGATGCCTAATGCAATACCTCAATGCCTTATTTTGCATGAGCCACAACATCATCAGGTATCCACCAAAGCTGTGTAATTTAAAATTATGGGAACATAAGGGGATCTCTAACGGTGTCTTGCAATCTCAAATTTGTCGGCGAACATCAGGTATCCACCAAAGTTGTGTAATTTTAAGTAACGGTGTCTTGCAATCTCGAACTCGTCTGAGAAATTGATATCAAAGAAGTAATGGTCTCCGGAACCGGATTTGGTGACGTCAATGAACGTGTTGCTTCCGGCGGTGCGTCTGTTGGAATAATGTCATTTTATTTTGCAAACCGCGGTGTTGTAACCTATTTTACGAATAAACAACATCACGTTGTGGGCTGAGAGCCTGTGTGTTAGGCCTTAAATAGCAAAAAAAAAAAAAACTCCATAGCTTTCACAACATTCACTAGAAGAATAACAATGGAGCTAAATGAACAATTGATATAAAGAAATAAGGAACTTGCAACAAAAGATATTGGTTTATATCACCGATGGAAATCGTTGATGAGTATGGATGCTGACAGAAATATTTAATTAAATAAAAAGATAATTACCAAAATTAAAAGGTGTTAAAATTACTAAATAACCCTTCAATATAAATAAATTAAATTTATAAAGAAAATTTTAAAAATATAAAAAAATTTATAAAACTAAAAAAATGTAAACAAACATAATTAATGTTAAACGAAATTTGAAATGACTTACTTTGTTTATTTTCCTAAATTTTAAATTGTAATTAGTTGTTGGGTCAAATGATTAAATCAAGTTGTTGGATGATATTTTAGTAATGACTACTTTTATTATTTTTTTTATCAAGTTCCTCCACCTTATTTAAACATGCATAACTTTTAAATACGAAATTATTATTTTTTTAAAAAAATATGTCATAAAAAAAGAATTTTTTTATAATGCAATGATGTATAATTATTGTGTCTTTTGTACAGGTGATTGTGTCTTTTGTGTTTTTTTGTTCAATGTTGTGTTTTCCTAAACAATTTAAAATGCAATGATGTTGCAAAATAAATAATGTTAAGCAATGATGACACAATAACGAGTATAAATAACACAATTATCTTTAAAAAAAGACATATTTACCTGTAAAAAAGACACAATTACCTATGAGAAAAAACACAAAAAGATAATTATACACAAATGTTTAAAAAATACAATGACGAAATTATATTCATTTTAAAGATAAAAATTGCTCGTTTTTATAACATATCTTTTTAAATAAATAATATCGTATGTAAAAATTATGAAAGTTTAAAAAATGTGGGAGAAAGTGATTATAACTACATTACACTCTACCAACTTTTCACCCAAAAAATTTAAATTTTCTCTCTTAAATTTGATCTCATGATGTAATGGTTAATAATCTTTTTTAGACTTTTTAGGATAAATAGACTATTTTGTTGAACTTAATCCTAATATAATACACTCCTTTTTCTAAATCTATCTATGTTTCTTTTAAAGAATAAAAAGTAATTTACTAGTGAAAGCAAACATGTCAACAAGCAAACATTATCAACAAAGGTGACGAAAAGTTTGCAAGAAAGTCACCATCAATTTTTTAAGATGCTTAAAATGAAATAAAAGTAAAAGGAATAGCATTAACTATAACAAGCATCAATCTTTTAGGGATCATGGATCAATGCTACCATTTAAAAAGATCTCCACGCCAAGCACCCTTTATCCGTGTATGTATGTGTGTATATATATTAGACGCATAAAAACTATAACAAAGTTAGTTTACTAAATACCATCATGTGGACCATATCTAAAAATTGAAAAAGCATGTTTACTACATTTCATAAAATAATAATAAAAAAAGCGCTTGAGCTTTTATTTATTATTAATTAACCATATCTAGGAATATATAGGAGTATAATGAGGATAATTGAACAAAAAAAAGTATCAAGTCTAATCTTATATCCCGACTATTGCAAAGATAATGACAATAAATCCAACGAATCCTAACTAATATTTTTATATAACATATGATATATTACATTTCATATATATATAGAGAAATGATTTAAAAAATAACCCACTAAATATGCAATAACCCGAAATAACCCGTCAAGATTAAGCCAAATATTCGAATTTTTTTAACATCATTGTAAACACATTTAGAACACTTTCTTATTTTATGAGTTTGCGTAAATTTATCACCGTTTGAGAGTTAACATCATTGTAAGACCACTCCCATCCACAACCAACCAACCAAAACTATTCCATAAAATATTAATTTCTCTCTCTTTCATATATACAACCAACCAAACTTAATTTTTTCACTCCCATTCACAACCAACCCAACCTCATTTTCACTAAATAAAATATTGTTTTATGATGAATTTTATTTCATTAAAAATAATTATTTTATTTAAAAACTATTTAAATTATTAAATTTAAAATAAAAATAAAAATGAAAATAAAAAATAAAATATATATATATATATATATATATATATATATTAAAGTCTTCATATTTATTTAATAAAATTGAAAAAAAAACTTGATAATCATAACATGAAAAGTACATATTTATTCGTCAACAGAAAATTTTTGCCATACATGCTCAATCAGATCGTATTTTAAGGCGTTATGAGCTTCTCTATTGCGAATTTGTGCCCTATTGGTCATATAGGTGGATAGGTCTGCAATTCGTTCCGTTGAGTATTGAAAAGATTGTTCATCATCTTCAATTGAGGTTCTTTGTTGTCGGTTTGAAGGCATGTCATTTATAAATTCGGATGGATCATAATAGTTAAGATATGTGTCGCGTTCATCTTCAACAATCATATTGTGCATGATTATACATGCAATCATAATTTTTCCCATCATATCTTTGTCCCACACAAGACATGGGTGTCGAAGAAATGCAAAACGAGCTTGCAGAACTCCAAATGCTCGTTCAACATCTTTCCTATTGGCCTCTTGATGTTGAGCAAACAATTTATGCTTTCGAAGTTGTGGAGAAGTTATTGACTTGACAAAAGTTGCCCATGGAGGATATATACCATCAGTCAGATAATATGCCATGTTATATTCCCGACCATTCACCACGTAACTCACTTTTGGTGCTCGACCTGACAATACATCATCAAAAATAGGAGATCGATGGAGCACATTAATGTCATTGCACGAACCAGGTGTTCCAAAGAATGCATGCCATATCCATAAGTCATATGATGCAACAGCTTCTAGAATGATTGTTGCTTTACCGCTTCTGCCTGCATATTGTCCTGCCCAAGCGGTTGGGCAATTTTTCCATTGCCAATGCATGCAATCTATGCTGCCTATCATTCCAGGGAATCCACGTTCTTCCCCAACATGGAGGAGTCTTCTTAAATCATCTTCATTGGGCCTTCTCAGGTATTCTTGACCGAAGCATGAAATCACACCTTCTACAAACCTTGTAAGAGAATCCCTTGTTACAGTTTCACTCATTCTCAAATATTCATCATGTGCATCAGCTGAAGTCCCATATGCTAACACCCGCATAGCGCTGGTACACTTCTGTAACGATGAAAGGCCTTGTCTACCCGTGCCATCACGTCTTTGTTGAAAGTAATTGTCATTACTTGTAACAGCAGCCACTAAACGGAGGAATAGTGGTTTTTGCATTCGAAATCTACGTCTAAAAGTTGATTGATCATATGTTGGGTTGTCAACGAAGTAGTCTTGCATCAAACGTGCCTCACCCTGCTCTCGTTCTCGATCACAATGCCTTCTTCTTGCTCCATGTGGATGATCTCTTATGAACATGACAGGCATATTTATGAGTATCTCACTCATGATGTCATCAAGTTGTCGATTTTGTTCAAAAACTCGGGCTTCCCATTCGTCATACTCATTCAAATTTGATGAATCAGAACCGTCTGATGAATTTTCATCCTGAGACATTTTCTAAGGATAATAGAAAGTAGATGGTGGTGTTGAATTGTCAATATTGTACGCTATTTAATAGTATTCTTTAAAGATAATATCAGATTGTGTTATCCGGAGAAAATCCAAGCATCGAGTAAAAAATTGCCACGTGGAAGATGACGATTTTTTAGATTTTTAAATAATATTCTTTAAAGATAATGTCAGATTGTGTTATCCGGAGGAAATCCAAGCATCGAGTAAAAAATTGCCACGTGGAAGATCACGATTTTTTAGATTTTTAAATAATATTCTTTGAAGATAATGACGAAATATATTACACAACTAGAAAATAGAATATCTTACAAATGCATTTAGTACAAACATGATAATGAAATATATTACAAACACACGGTAAAACACACACTAAACTCAATTTAGTTTCCATAAAACTTTGTCATTAGATAGCGTTTCATGTCAACTTCTTCAGGTGACAAAAACTCCTTTGCTAACAGTGTGTTCAGATGAAGGAGTTGCATATTCTCCCGCTCGGTTTCTTGTTTTTTTTGGTCTCTTTCTTGCCTATATTGTACCCTCTGTTGCTCCAGCTCGACTCTTTTTCTCATGAGTTCAATTTCACTATCTCTCGTAACCCTCATTGCACGAAGTTCTTCTGCAAGTTCATTATAAGCTTTACCTTTACCCTTTTTCTTAGCCGAATCTCGCCCTGTTGGACGTTTAATTGTTGAACCACCACTGGTTGGTAAATCTGGGTTGGAATTGACACAATAGTCTCCTTCTTCAGTAGTTCTTGATCTTTTTGTGCTACCACCACTTTCTTCATTACCCACTTCACACTCAGGACGGGAACGTGTGGTGTCGTAGTTTAACTGTAAATCCCACTTCTGATGTTTACACATAACTTCATAAAAAACAATAGAGTCGTTAAACTTGCACCCAGATTCTTGCTCATAAATTTTATGAGCATCATTCTCAACATCCTTCAAGCTCATTCCACTTTTTTTTGCCGATATGCTTCTCGATATGCAGCAACCCACTTTTGGGCATTTTCGTTAAGTCGTTTAAAACGACCTCTCATTTGATTTTCATTTCGCATCCCTATCTTTTGTGGATTTTCTTTTTGGGCTGCTTCATACAAATTCTTGACTTGTGACCATAACGCTTCTTTTTTTTGGTTTTTGCCACGAATTTTATTTTCACTAGCAAAACACCACGCCGACATCAAAGCAATATCCTCAGCAGCATCCCATTTGTTGGCTCGTGATTCTTTTCCAACATTTTGTGACGATTGAGGACTTTGTGTGACAAAATCTTCAACTGGGTTTGAAAATAACAAGGAAGGAGAATAATCATTTGGATCTCCAAGATTGAAATAATTATTTGGATATGAAGGATCCATGATGAAAGATAAGAAATCAGAAGAAGTTAGAAATAGAGTATTAAGAGTGTTTGTAAAAATATATCAATATTACACTCTATAAATAGAGAAAAAAATTTCTGGAATTTTGATATTTTTTTTATATTTTTTTGAAATAGATAATGTTAGATTTTTAAGAGATAAATTTGATCCAAAAAAAATATTTTTAACCAATGAAAAAATTACATGTGGAATATACATATTTTTTAATAATATTATAATTGGGCAACCAAGGTTGGTGTGCCAACTTGATTGGGCAATTTTCATCCATTTTGATTTTTTTTTTTTTGATCTGCCGAACAACCAAACAAATAATTCGTGGATGGGGAAGGTCTAAGTTCTTAACTTACAGTACTGTAAGTGTTTTTTTGCCAAAACTTACAACAGTGTTAACTCTCAAACAATGATAAATTTACGCAAACTCATAGGCTAAAAAAGATGTTCTAAATGTGTTTACAATGATGTTAAAAAAATCGAAGATTTAGCTTGATTTTGACAGATTATTTCGGGTTATTGCACATTTAGTGGATTATGTATACTTCAATGCCCTATATATATGTGTGTGTGTGTGTGTGTATGATAATAAACGTGTAATGGGAAAAGATAAAATGAAAACCGCATCTCAATGAGAAAACCGCGAAAACCATGCAAAAATCATGTAAAAACAACGTTTTTTTACAGATTTGTAACACTATTTGACACATTTTTTAAAAATAAAAATAAAAAAAGCGCCGACCAAATAATATTTGGTCGGCACTTTTTTGATTTTTTTTATAAAAATGTGTCCAATAGTGTTACAAACATGTAAAAACATTTCAAAAAAAAAAAAACGTTCTTATTACGTGATTTTTGCATGGTTTTCGCGGTTTTCTCATTGAGACGTGGTTTTCATTTTAACCATACCCAAGGTGTAATAACTTATTTTTTAAATGATAACCCATGATATCTCGTTAAGATCAATTCAAATATTTGTTTTTAACACATCATTGTTATATATGTATAATACTTTATTCTTTTGTATGTATATGTAAATTCACCATCATTTAATATCGATCTAAAAACGGTGTACGTATGTGTTGCATTACATGTGTAGTTATAATGTAACTCAAACTTACACATATTTTAAATTTTAATCGATGATAATACACATGCATACAAAAGAAAAAATGGTTTTAAATATGTAACAATGATGTTAAAAAAAAACAAGGGTTTGGATTTTTTTGACGGATTATCACGTGTTATCGCTACAAAAGTGGATTATTAGATGTGTGTGTGTGTATAAAACGGAACGATCAAATAGGATGTTAGTTTTGCCAAACAGAGTAATAACTAATATGAGTTTCACATGTAACATGATTATAAAAAGAAAGAGAAGATAATTTACGTATAACATTTTATTTTTTGTATTAGATTTTTATTTTTTGTAGTAAATTCATTTCTTTGTTAAGCATTTTTTTTGTACTGAATTTTTGTATTTTTTGTATTATATTTTTATTTTTTGTACTGGATTTTTAATTTTTTCTATTTGATTATTATTTTTTGTAATGAATTTTTATTTTTTGTACTGGATTTTGTTTTTTGTGCTATAATTTTGTTTTTACTCTTTTAGGCAAAAATATTTTTTTAGTGGATCCAACCGCTATATATGTGTGTGTAATGTATAAGGATTGTATTATGAAAAAAACCAAATTTTAGAGAAAATCCTTAAACAATATCATGGCCTTTTATTCAGAATCAATAAATATGTGGTTAATATTAAAACAAATTAGAATTAATTTATTTATTCAAAACCTAATTTTTTATTCAACTTTAATATATAACACGTAATTATTTTCAAATTTTCAAAGTGAAGAACTGAATAAGATATAATTAATGTTTCTCACTAAGTTTACGTTTTCATATGTTGGAGTCCATATATATCATACCCTCAAGCTAGACGACGTGTGATTTCTAGCAAAAAAAAAAAAAAAGAAAACCAAAAATAAAAATTTATTTAATTAAATTTAAAAACACCAACATTGATTCGTGTACGTGGTGCTAGCTTAGAATGATCTTCAATCTTCTATTATGATTCATCATCTTTGTTTTTATTTTACTATGTTTTTTTTTTTTTTTTAAATCAGGTTCCTCTTGGATGTGGGCATAGCATAATCTTTTTGATTTTGAGATCATTGGAAGTCATTAATTTTATTTTTTTCATCCAAACACTAATTAACGTATTGTTGTATATAATATTATGATCTTTTCACTTTTTGGGTATTTGCATAAATTAATGGTAATGTCATAAAGCAAGTGGATTTAGAATAGAATTTTTTATTTGAAAAGGTGTTTAACATATATATATTTCTCTTTATAATCTTCTTTTATGCCTTTACATTCAATTACATTTGTACGCAACCCACCTGTGCATTTGTCAAAACGACCCCACCAATGAGACTCCTTCACCAAGAAGATGCATATGGTTAAAAGCTTAGCCTTTTGCTTTCCATGGCTTCTTGGCTGCTCTAGAAATGGACTGGTGGTTCTTTTTATATCTTTTTTTCTGTTAAAGCACATACAAATAAGTGTCTAAAGTGTACCCAAAGGCCAAAACCACCCAATTGCTCTTTTTCTTCTTTTCTTTTTTCAATTGCAATGTTTATACGTACCACATATGTTGTCTTAATCAGGTCTACTAAGCAGACGTAAGACATGTCCCCAAATGTGCAAAAACCATGTGAAATAGGTAAACAATCACTCTCCATAGGGATTGAACCCAGTATACACCCTATGCTAACCTTTATCTTAGTATTATTCAAACTTATCATCAAATGGATTCAAACAACCTGAACTCCACTACGAAAAGTGAGAATCCTAAACCCAAACCCAAACCCAAACCCAAACCCAAACCCAATTGCTTTTGATTTACTTTCATCAACTTTTCTGCTCTCATCTCTCTCTATCTCTCTCTTTCTTTCTATATATGCCACCAGCTGCCATCGATCTTGGAACCAAATAGAGTAACTTTCTCTCTTCTTGTAACATCAAAATTGAACAAGAATTCTGTAAATATTGTATTCATAATTCAAGATTCTAGTGTCTCCTTCGTTTAGTTGCAAATTGGTCATCAACTTCTTATCTCTCTCAAGTTTGCATGGCGGATGTTCATAAAGTTCATGATTCAACACGTATCAAGCTATTTGGGACGATGATTAACGTGCAAGTGATGAGAGAATTGAAAGAAGAGCCGGTAACCAAATCTAGGGTTGATGATAATGATGGTCAAACCATGGTTAATAAGAGGCCAGACAAGATCATACCTTGCCCTAGGTGCAAAAGCATGGACACCAAGTTTTGCTATTTTAACAACTACAATGTTAATCAGCCTAGACACTTTTGTAAAGGGTGTCAAAGGTACTGGACCGCTGGTGGTGCGCTTCGCAACGTGCCGGTGGGGGCTGGTCGACGGAAGGCTAAGCCAACCGGTGGCTGCTATGGCCTATTTAGTGATATTTCTTTTTTGAATGATGCTACTTCAACTAGTGGTATTCACTTTGATGGGGTGGTGGAGTGGCGCATGGAGGCCAATGACGGTTTTCAACATCTTTTTCCGGCGAAGAGGCGGAGGAACTCCACCGGTGAAATTTGATTGAGAATCTGTGTTGGAAAAGAAAATAATTTTCAGTTCTAGCCTTACTAAAATGTATAGCAACATCAAGGTGTTGGTACACATGCCTCGTGTGGTCAGGTTAAGCGTTATGATGGACAAAAGTACTGTAGATTTCGAAGAATTTTTGTTGAAATAGAATGAAAATAGATTAATAAAAAACTTTTAGGTGGTTTTTTTAACATTATTGTGCTTTTAGAACAGAAGATATTAGAGGAGAGTTACTTCCATTTTTTATTCTATATCAAAGTCAGAGAGACAATCTAGAGGTTTTCAGTTTAATTCACACTTGGGGCGATCTTTTTTGAAGGCCAACAACCCGGTTGTTTACTGTCATGCTTTACATGTTCATTTCGGTTAGTCGGGTATTTGGGGGACTAAGAAGTTTAACATGCTTGAAGGACAACTTTCATCTTTTCTTTACCAAAGTTGTCGTCTTTTCTATCAACTTTGATATAAAAAAGGTAAAAGTTAATTAGTATCGCTTTAGCTACTTCTATGTAAACACAAAGCAAAAACAACACCTAAAGCTTTTAAAAATTTAACTCTAGCCTTTTTTTGATAAAAAATTTGGTCTACAAAATCAATTAATATGTCAGTATATGTAGGACCACTATTAATTACATAATGGAACTCAATGAAATAACTAAGTATTGCCTAATATCTAACGTGAGACTAGCATATTTGGTAAAGACATTGTCTCTTAGAAAAAAGGTGTTGAATTCAAATTCAAGCAAGAGAGGAATATTAGGTGTAACTTATGAGTATGATAATATGACTATTAAAATAATAAAATAAAAATTATTGCCTAATAAACAATTAATGTGAATGAGTATTATAAGTCAAAAGATCTTGAGCTTATTGCACGCTTAATCAAGATTATTATATCTTATGGAGCTGTGAAAAACTCTAAAGTTGTTAGGACTTTGGAGCTGATTAACCCCTAGATTTTGGGGTTTTAAGGAGTAGAGTCATTTTCAGGTTTACTCTTTATTGTAAAAAATTAGATTAAATTACATAAATCGTCTTTTGTATTCACTTTTTTATGGATAAAATTATTTATTATGTATATATATATATATTTATATAGACGCCGATGAACTTAACCGACTACAAATGAATTCTAATCCGTCGAAATTCATCAAGATTAAATCATGGCCCTTTAAATTAAGTGGTTACATCAATTATGTGGCGGTTTTCTGCCGTTTCTGGCAGTTTTCATCGGTTGCGATTTTCTGGTTACCCTACGGATCATTGACACATGTCTCATGTCTGGATACATGTCACATGTCTCGGGTTTATGTAATTTGGAAGTGTGGTTTACTATCAAACTTTTAAAGAAATTGGAAAATAACGGAAATCCGTGATGGTTTCAACTCAATTGTACGAGATGTATTACTTATACTGTATACTAAAATCAACATTTGCACCAACCAAAAAATGGACAGAAATGAAATTGAAGTACGGTTAAATTGTCCTTTATTATTAAGAAAAAAAATCATTTTCTTTAATTTGGTGTGTCTAATATTCACAAAGTTCAACAATTCGTTTTTAAAGCAAATTCATATTTGTTATTTGAAAAGTGCTTTATGTTGTATTCAACAAAAATTTAAATAACCAAAAAATTATTTAACTTGATAAAGATTTCTAGGCGGACCAATATTATGAGAGTTAAGTCAACTCATTAATAGAATTTAACAAAGGTTTTTGCCCCCAACTATAACATGTTTAAAATATAATTTTTTTTTTCATTTTCATTAACATTGAGTTTTTATTTTTTGTTTTTAAATGACAATGACTTTCATTTATGTTGTCTTATGTTGTTATTTTACCCATCTAACCCGATCCTAATGACTCAAACATGATCTAAAAATTGTAATATCAAATTTGTAGATGTAAGAGTTACCAGAAAAAATGTCTTTTTGGAAAAAAAAAATAAAATCTTAGTTATATCACTGATCCTAGACAAACTTGAAATCATGTCAAAGCACAACAATTTTATACATGTGTTACTCGATAACATCATAAGGATTATATCACATCCGAAAATAGGTGTCATGGTATCAATTCAAAGTGCAACAACGATGATATGTATCAAATACTCTTCGCCTTACCGAATCTAGAAAACATTGCATGTTAAGAGTTGAATGCTCTATCACATCACAAAGCATCTCACTTTTTATTTATAAACTCTTCATATTCATTAGTCACCAGTATAGGTTCAAGTACGTAAGTACATCAATTAACATTATATAGGCGTAGTTACAACGTTTACAATGTGATCAAATGCTTTCAATATAAAGTTAGAACAAAAGTAAAATTGTTTAAAAACTCGTATAAAATTTACATTACTATTTATTTTACTAGAGGGGTTTTAGTTTTTATAGAGGGGTTTTAGTTTTTTTTTTAACAGCAACAACCGAGCGTAACGTCGTGGCATATACACCACGCTAGCAGGCCTCGGAAGACCCCTTCCTCAAGGGAACGATAACCCGTTTTACCGGGCGTCATCCTCGGAAAAGCTGCACCTGATGCACAGAAACCAGCTTATTTTTGCTGTAAAAACCGCGCCCTCCATTGGTTCAAAAACCGAGATTAAGCTCAAGATTTCTCCTCTCACCTGGTATCCATCAAAGTGTCTCAAGTAGAAGTAGAACCCTTGACCTTCACATTGGAAGGTGAGTCTTCTAAAACCCCTCACCTAAAGAGGTTTTAGTTAGGGCTGTAAACGAACCGAACGTTCAGCGAACAGTTCGTGAACCGTTCGGCGGGAAGTTCGTTTATGTTCGTTCGTTTAATAAATGAACGAACACGAACATAGGCTGTGTTCGTTCATTTGTGGTCGTGAACGTTCGGTAAGATGTTCGTTTACGTTCGTTTATGTTCGGTTAAGTTTATTTATTATATTTATTCATTAAATGTGTTGTATATTTTTAATTTAATACCATAACATTTAAGCTATTTTTATTTAATACTATAATATTTTAATTTATATACTTATAAATGATTATCTCCAATACTTAAGATTAAGAATGTTGATTTTTGTTGTTTAAATAATATGTGTTCGTTAGCGTTCGTGAACCGTTCGTGAACAACCTAAATTCCTTAATGAACGAACACGAACAAGAATTTTCGTTCGGTTAGCGTTCGTGAACCGTTCGTGAACAAGTTAAAAGTTAAACGAATGAACACGAACAAGGGCTCGTTCGTGTTCGTTCGGTTCATTTACAGCCCTAGTTTTAGTGGCTACTATAAATTAGCAAGGAGATTGTATATATAATTCCAAAAGTTGATCCCCCTCAAAATATGTAAATATATTTTATATAAAGGACCATAAACAGTAATTGCAGATCTAAGATTTTTTTTCTAATAATGTTATTTTATTTGTATATTGTAGTTTTATAGTATCAGGCATCAATTTTCTGGGATAGTTTAATCGTTCGAGTCGAGTTATGCCCATCAAATAAAAAACAATAAAATAAAAATTGTGAATGCAAATTAAAAAAAAAAAAAACACATCATAAAAAAGTAACTCTTTAACCCTTCGTTAAAGCCACACACCTAAAGAAAAAGTGTCGAACCTAACAAGAAAGATCGATAAAGATATATGGTACGTAGTATTTGAATAGCCTTTGCTAATCCTTAAAAGCACCTAAAGAAAAAGTGTCAAACTTTACAAGGAAGACCTATAACAATAGTATGTTAAGCATATTAAAAAAATAATAATAAAAACAAACAATGCAAGGGGTTGTTATGTGATGCTTAATTAGATGAATCGATTTTGGAAATAAATGATGAGTAAGCAAAAATCATCACAAAACTATATTCGAAAATCATAATAAAACTTTGTGGTTATTAAAATAAGGGTTAAAAATCACCAAAGTGAATATAGAAAAATCATAGCCAATTAAAAGATCAAGCTATTTAAAACCATGACTTACACAAAATTTGAAATTTAAGAATCTAGTTTGTTAAATACAGTAATTAATTATACAATACTGCATGCATATATAAATAATAAAATGTTCTAGTTGAATAGAAATATGGAAGTTTGGATTAAGTAATTAAAATATACTTTAGTTTACTAACAAAGGAAAAAAAGGAACTCAAAATAAAAATTTAGAATATATGTAACAGTTAAGAATATTGTAACTAATTAAAATATTAACTTTTTTCTTTTCAAATTATTTAATTAAATAATAAATAATTTTTTATTTAGTTATAAAAGAAGGAAGAAAAAGAAAAAACCCTAAAAATATACAAAAAACAAAAAAACAACCAAAATTATACTATTAAAAACCATGAAAAAGGAATAGTATATTTTTCATGGTTTCACGCTTTGGCACAAGAAAAACAAAAAAATCACACTTTTGACACAAAAAGAAAAAAAATGCGTGGATTTAGGGTTTAGTTCTTGACGAGAGACTTGATTTAGATATTTAACTTATGCTTTTACAGGTGATATATAATATCCATTTTCGTGAGTGTACTGTGATATATAATATCCGATCCATTCTCGTGAGTGTACTAATGATTTTGTAAATGACATATAATACCTCGTTCTTATAAGTGTATTGCGATAACCTACCGCAACGCGCTGGAGGAAATAAACCTAGTATAATATTAAATGTAACATTCAAGAATATTGTAATTATAAGCAAGTGGTTTTATAATCTAGATAAGAGTTTTTAAGTTGAAATTCAAAACACAGAATTGATTAATTTATAATAAAATAAATTTGGTATTCTAAAAAAATAAAGTTTTGTGTTTAAAAACTTATTTGCTTAACTAATAGAATTTTTTGGTTAAATAATAAAAGAAAACAAAAAAGTGATAAAACCTAAAAGCTTGAGGAACTACAAAAAAAATGCTTGAACCCACTCCAAGCGAGTGTGCGTAATACAAACCACTAGGTAACACTGGTAATTTCTTACATAAACTTGTTAACACCATACAATTAACTAGTTTCAATTTTGATTTTTAACATGTTTCATGTCGTAAATCAATTCATACATGTAAGGAATTAACAAATAAAATCATATCTAAATAAGTGTTAATCTGTTTACATCCTATTTATGTTTTTTAAATTTTTGATGCGTGTATGTATATGTATCAACTTTTGTTTTAAATATGTAAATTACTTATTTAAACTTGATTATCATGTTAGTTAAAACTTTCATATGGACTTTTATTTCAAATGTGTTGAGTATTATCATGTTAAGAATTATGTGTTAGTGCATTTATGGACTTTCGTCAACTTCTTTTTCATCAAACATGTAAGCATTATATATCGTGTTATTAAATATGTTTACCATATATATTATTTCTTAATAAGTTTGTGTTCATCTTTGAAAAAAAACTACACCAACTAGTTATCAAGTTACGTTCGTATCTTATCATATCGTGTTAAGTTGTCTTATAATGTTATTTGCAATATATTACGCAAACCTACCACTAGTGCACAATACTTAAATTCATGAATTGTTTCCACATATACATATACATACGTACGTACGTGTGTATATATATAGATATACACGATTTATAAAACTAAATTAATAATAATAATAATAATAATAATAATAAATCCAAAAGGAACAGATGTGGGGAAGAGAGGCCTCAAATTAACTGTATTTTTCATCGACACTCATAACTTAATCTAACCTCATTGTATTTTAAATATATGGAGAGAAGATAATTTGAACACTCTCTTTTGTTATATACATATATGTGTGTGTGTGTGAAGAAGATCATTTGAAAACCCTATTAATTTTTATGACAATCATGAAAACCATAATAAAAACAATGTCTTTTTTTTTGGATTTATTTGGCTAGTTTGTTACATTATTTGTCACATTTTTATAAAAAAATTTTAAAAGTGCCGAGTGGTTTTTTAAAAAAATATTTTGTAAAATCATGTAAACATATGTACCACCATTTAAAAATATTTTATAATATATGGACACAACGTTATATATATTTTACAACATTTTGCAAAATATTTTTTTGAAAAACCTCTTGGCACTTTTTAAATTTATATATAAAATATGTCAAATAATGTTAAAATATGTAAAAAAAGTTGAAAAGAAAAAAAAATTATATCGTTTTTATCATACATACGATAATTTTTTTTAAAAGATTTTTTTAGTAAAATTAATATTAGACCATCAAAAAAAAGCTAATTGTATTTAGTTATTTTTAATATTATATTGCATTTGAAAATTTCGTCATCAATGACGTGAACACATTTGGTCGTGCTTGAAATCCACATTGATTTAGCTATTGTAATTATTACAGATTGATAGTATACGAGAAATGGTGAACATATGCGAAAACCGTGTATGAAACGGAGCTCCGGATTGTCCGGAATCGCAAAACGAAGAAAAGTACAAAAATGTTAAAGTCAAAGCGTCCAGGCGGTACGCCTAGCGGCAGCTTCTCTCTCTAGGCGGTACGCGCGGAACAGGAGAAAAATATGGTATCTCTCGTCTCGCGCGCTACGCCCAGACCAAGCGGCCACGCGGGGCATCGCCCCTGGCGTATGTCGGTTGGCTGGATCAGATCAAAACTCAGAATTTCATGCAGATTATACCCATTTCGTTTTCTCTAGAACTTCTACGCTCAAAACACTTACCAGACGAGAATTTGAGCCTCAAAACTCATATTTAAAGCATTCTAAACTCACGGATCGTACCAATGAACGTTTCTAAAAGTTCTGATCGTTGTTCTGCAGCTGAAACTCCGTCTGATTAGGTAACGGTTTGTTTTAACCTTCTAGTTTGATAATGGTTGATTAGATCTTGTTTTTGAACGTAATGATATAGTTAGGGTTGTTGATTATTCCCTAAATGATGGCTAGGAATGATTAGAAATGAAAAACTCGAGGTCTTAACGGGTAAATCCTTGTTTTAATCTGTTGTAATATCCGGTTTTCATGAAATCATAATAATGGTTATAATGGTTTAAACCATTTGATTGTGACAATATAGGTGATTAGTTGGATTAATCTTTGAAATGCAAGATTGAATCCAAGTGTTTCAAACTAATAACAATCATTAACATACTCACTGGAATGATTGTCTGATGCTTATGTTAACAGTCAGATTAGTATGTTAAACATGGTTATTAAACATATTCTAATGTCACATTGTGATATTTCATGATATTTGGGTATTCAATAATAAGGATTGATCATTCCTAAGCCATAAATCCATCTAGAAACTGTTTCAGCATCATAATCGACAACATTAACTATCCGGATTATCTGAGATTATTCTGATTAATCAAACGTGTCATCAACCTTGTATTAGGAACCTGAATCATTATAGGTTCCCACATTGTCATACATTGTATGATATGACATTAAACTAATTAATTAAAAACCTAATATCTGTTTGATGACTTATACAAGGCAATGTCTATAACATCGAACGTTCAGGAAGATCTAATCAATAAGTTAAAACATAAATAACACATTAAACATAAACAAATGCAGAATTTAGCTACCATTATCATCTGCATGTGATTTCACTACTCATCTGACTTCAAGTGAGTTTCGTACAATCCCTTTTCTTTTTAATGTTTTATAAACATCGGGGTATTACTATGGAAATTTTCTTAAACAATGATATGTGTCACTGTTATCTACTTGATTTCATGTGATTTGTTGAGAACTTGTGGATTTCATGGGATTTTGCCTGTAGAACAGAACTCTATCACAGAACTTGAAAGTCCTCATTATTGAACTGTATCTAATGAACGCATGTGGGGTCAAATAGAAAACAATGACAGTACTATCGGCTGACAACCCATTTTGTGACAACTAGTACCTGACCGGCCGGCAAGTCCGTACGGTACGTGTACTTGCGAACAGTAACTATGGGTACATATGTGTTTGTAAACAGTGTTTGTATTAACAGAATCATAAATGCAAGAAATCGTTGTACGTATTTTTGTGTAAACATAGATACAGTAAGTACAACGTACATTTGAAACATTAGTTGTGTGTATTTAAGTGAAAACTTGAGTACAGTTAACACAACAAATCACGAGAAACAACGATGTTCAAGTGAATAACAGAAACAAATCGGTTGCGATCTAATATCCATAGATGACAGGAATCAGATGGCCGACAATTCAATATGAAAACTATATTAGAACAGGATGTTAGTTGAGTCCGACAGTGAGGAAATACAAGTTAAAACAATAACACAGTGTCGTTTCAGAATAACGAACTGATAGTGTGTTTGCGTGGGTGACGATTTACACAAACATATCTGTGAGTTTAACATTCTGAAAGGATGACTGAAAAGTAGAAAACCAAAGTCGGAAAGCAAAACCATTGTCGTGTTCGTTCGAATGACGATTCGAACGAATACGCGCGATGGTGACGCGATTTGACGAAACGAAAAACAAAACACGACACGAAACGATAATAAATTTAATAAAATAAAATGTTTAACATTTTACAATTTTGAAACTCATCAAATTAATTAAAATAATGTTCTTTTATTAATTACAATTAATTATGCGTAATTATCCGGATACGCGACGAAAATGCGAACCGAGCAACCGAAACGAACCCGAACACCACACTGGGTATAAAAACCCTAAATGAATTCATTTAATTCATTTTATCATCTTCATCATCTCTCTCTCTCAAAAATCCGGCTACCACACCTCACCACTATTAAACACCTTCAAAACCTCATATCTTGCTCATTTCTCCACCGATTTGAGTGATTCTTGTGCCCACGCGAAGCTCTTGATCTTCTCTACATGAAAGTACAACAGATCTGAAGATTTTTCCACTGAAAATCAAGGTATTCGCACTTAAACGACTGAAAATGTAGGGTTCTCCACCCATGTTCGGTCTAGCCACTCAACCGAATGAAAAACGTGTAAACCTCGACCTTAGGCCACCAACCCAACTTCACAAGATTCGTGCAAGCATGGGGGAAGCACTGGGACGCACCACGACTCCACTGGTTCGGGGTTGATGAGGAAAACGTAACAGGTTCGTGAACTTGCTGTTAATGGCCGAACCTGTCCTCGATCAGAGCATCTCCGGCGAACCCTCGACCATAGCCGAACCTTCTTGCTTCTCACATGTGACTCACGAACCTACAAGCTCCGAACCTTCCTCCTCACCGGCCGAACCTATCCGAGTGCCGAACCTTATGCATGCAGACGAACCATGCAAGCCTAGCCGAACCTTTGAAGGTTGAACGCACCACTGCCGAACCCTATGAGCCAACCCTATTTCATGCGCCTCAGCCGAACTCTCCCTGCAACGAACCTTCCACCAGTGGGAACGAACCTGTGACCTAAACATGCTCACGAACCTTGTTGGCGGTTGAGACCTGGCCGAACCTTAGCATAGGTTCGCTGATGGAAGGCCGTCTTTGATTAACCAAGACATGCGCAGCCCATTCCCTTGTTCGACCCAGGCAAATGCATGTAGCCCCAATTGCAGGCCCACAATCTCCATAAGGCCAACAGAAAATTCGTGCAATTTAGCCAACACCATCCACTGGCCCATCACCTAACCTCAAGGTTTACAACATGCGGCCCATTCCTTGTGTTTGGCCCAACCCCGATTTCATTGGCCCATAGAACTACCCTCGGCCCAACTGAATTGGCCCAACAGCCCGTGACAAGTATAAGGCCCAACTCTATCCTTGACCCAAACAAAAATTAACCGGTCCAAGGCCCAACTATGATTCGGCCCAACTAATTTGCTCAACCGATTATCTTGGTCTATATTTTAATTGGATTAAAGCCCATTTGACCGAATGAGTTCTCAATTTATGATGTAATTTACAATTTAAATAATTAAGTCTTGAAAACAAGTGGGGAATGGTTTCTAATAATCATTTTACATCTACAAAGTTAATTATGACAAAGGCAAACTTTAAACGATAAACCTAAGTTATCCTTATGACTTGGATTTTGTATAACCTATGACTTTGATCACATAATTAACTAAGTTGAGGAGATCAAATATAGGGAAATTTAAGAACCACCAATAAGGGTCGAATAAATATCGAGACTCACGTGTGTTAGCCAACTTAGGGCTAACACATACACGCGCACAAACCTCACAACTTATACTTATAAGTTACATACAACGTGCAATCAATACAGGAACGTGAGAACAAACACAAATACAATCAAGGAGCGCGGGTCTTCATTCTTTTAAGCTAAGTCAACCCCACAACAACAAGGTGAGTTCATATGCCCCTTTTTACTTTACTCTTAACTGATTTTAAACTTTCGGGGCTGAGAAACATGTTTACTTTTATTTATTTAACAGTTCTGTTTAACATGTTATTTATACTTTGATTAATTGATATTAAATTGCTTATTATCATATATCATTGTATGCATGCTTTTATGATTACATGATGACAGAGAAAATAAGATGATTATGATATTATAATATTATAACTCATCAATACAATAGAATGACATAGTTGTATGATATCTCTTACAACAATTAGTTATTCTTACAAGAATTAACATAGAAACAATTACAAGGAACATGATGACAAGAACAAGATATAAGAATGATATAAAGATAACCCATCTTTATTACATCATTCAATACAAGAGTTAAGTAAGTGTAATAGGACAAGTTCTTATAACACTTAGCTTTACAACTCAATACATATTACAAGAGTACATGGAATGAGGAATGATAATCATGATAATGTAACTTCATGATAACAACATCATTCACACATCGGTTAACATAATGTAATAAGACAAGTTCTTATTCAATTTTGTTAATAACATTGAGAACATATAACATTGAGAATCATAATACTATGAACACGCAATACAATTGATTACTATTGAACTGTTGTATTTTATCATTTCAATCATGTGCCATGTATTCAAAAGATCACGGTAAGACCCTTATAAATCGTTGACCAGTTAGTTTGACGTGACTAACCCGACGATAGCATAGTGGTACCATAGGTTTGACAAACCTCTAGCTTGTAGGGCTAGTATGTTGATCGTATTGATTCAAGGGCCGGTAACGTATGACCGGTGACAGGGCGACTTCAAGTCAGGTTCTGGGAAAGCGTCACATGGTGATATTAATAAACAGGAATATTGTAATTAATCCAACGGGATCCTATTGATTAGTAGGTTGAGGAACTGATCTTACCTCATGTTTCACTACTAGTAATAGTTTTCGTTAAGGACATTGGGAATACAAGGTGGTAGAGATAAATCGGATGCATTGTAATCTGATTACGTGAGGATTACAATGGATTCCTTTTAGGCTCTATGCACTTCAAGTGAATACAAATGACAATTGGTTAACTAACACTCTTAATAATTAAAAGTGTAGCAACAGTTAACCCCATAATTATAGAATAATA
This sequence comes from Mikania micrantha, assembly GCA_009363875.1. Classification (NCBI taxonomy): domain Eukaryota; kingdom Viridiplantae; phylum Streptophyta; class Magnoliopsida; order Asterales; family Asteraceae; genus Mikania; species Mikania micrantha. The sequence continues at coordinate 45,904,227 of CM018689.1, read as the reverse complement.
CAAGGAACAGATTTGATAAAATCTAACATCCTTAACATATATAATGGCTATCTAAACTTCGGTTGATAACTACAATTACATTATTACATTATTCTATACATGATATCACAGGTGTTCAAGATTGGGATAAACATGTGGAATGGGAAATGGAGGTCAATAGTTGTACTACAAGTAGTGTGGAGTTCTAGTAGTGATGTGGTGGGATGTTGGCTAGGGATTAGTTCCCTTACATATGTCCTATATATAAGCATCACTACTAGGATGATATGGTATTTGTGAATATAACTATTGAGGATCCATTGGGAAAACATGTGATCAAACAACATACAAGTATCATAATCAGGATTGCGAATGTGCATGTGAATGAATCAAGGTTTTCAAATAACTTACTTATAAACTCACCAACCTAGTGTTGACTTTGTTTAAATGCATGTTTTCTCAGGTGACGTATAGGTGTAGATACATAAATGCAAGTACTAAGCTAGTGGACTTTTAGAAGACCTAGCTTACTTTTGATTGCATACTTTTGGGAGGACAAAACAGTGAATCACTTTTGTATATCTTGTACAGATGCAAGATATAAACTCATTGATTCTTTTGATTAGATTTACTTAGTTAAATTATGATGGAACAATGTAATTTAACTTTGTAATTCTATTTCATGTCATGTTAGCATTTCTCATTTATATCTCATGTGCTATGTAAACAATCTGATCATTTGAGTATCACTCATGATATATCGCCCCGGGAACCTTCCGCCCGACGGGAAAACCCGATCTGTTCCCGCCGGCTTGGGGTGTGACACATTTGCTGGGAGCTTGCAACTTCCCTTTGTGTAAATGTTTGTTATCTATTTCCAAAACTTCATAATGTAGTGATAAACATTAAGACAATGAGGCACTAAGATGATTACTGACGGGTAGTATCTTTATAGAACGAGAACGGAGTAGTCCGAAAGAAACTAGATACGTGTCCCAAGGTTATCTTGAACTGAACATTTTGAGAACTTACATATCATATCATATTGTTGAACTTGAACTTTACGATCTCACCAGCTTTATGCTGATTTCAAACTTAAACAATTTTGTAAGATAGTGACCCACGGTGAGGCTGCACTTCAAACATTTGTAATTAAATAAATCAAATAATGTAATAAACTTAGATTATATATTGTAATGTTAGTTGTAAATACGAAATCCTTGTAATAAATTTACTTTAAGTTAATCTGTGTATTGTGATACTGGATCAATAGGAATGGCAATGGGCCGGGTTCGGGTAGGGTATTGCTAATCCCAATCCCATACCCGATTGTAAAAATGTATCCCATACTTGGCCCATTACCCATCGGGTAATTACCCATCGGGTAATTACCCATCGGGTATCGGGCATACCCACGAGTATCGGGTATACCCATTAGTTTATTAAAAAAAATTATGATTTTCCAAGTACATTTGTATAGTATTAATTCTGTGTCATGTTATTGTTTAATTACAAATATCAATTAGAATCATACATATAAGATCAACACCATAAAATATAAACAAATTAAATATAAATATCATGACATATAACTATTAAAAGATGCTACCATGGACTATTAATTTAATATTCAAACTGAAATTACATATCGAAAACAACAAGATTAATTTTTAAATATAAAATAATAAGATAAAAGTTATAATTTGTTATGATGTTTCATTAAAAGACTTATGTTTTAGACAAGAAAATTAAAAAATATTAACAAAATATTACGGGTATTACTTCGGGTAAGTGGGCCGGGTATCGGGCCGGGTATTCCTTAATTCCATACCCGTACCCGAACCCGAAAAAAAAATATTTTTTGATCACATACCCGGTCCCATACCCTAATATTCGGGCCAATACCCGGCCCTAAAGTTTCGGGCTTCGGGTTTTCCCACAGGGTATGGGTTTTTCTGTCATCCCTATGGATCAAGTAAGTCACACCTCATCTCTGAGACATCACCACTATGCTTTCGCTATCTTCTCAGAACGACGAATGACATCATCTCAGGTGATGAGAGATGGGGGTGTGACATATATGAAATTAATTTTTAGGATAAAAAAAAAGGAAAATCAAATACCATCTAATAGGAATTGACATGTTCCGGAAAAAGAAAAAAAGTAAATTATTTTGATTGCAACCTTAGGATGCCATGAAAACATTAGTCCTTTTCTTGTGTTGCAAAAAGTTAACTTTCTATTTTCTTTTTTAAGAAAGTGATGACCATTCCAATTAATAAGTCACCAAAAAGGTCTAAAAGGGAAGTAAAGGTAGAGGTGGAGAGCAATCTTTTAAGTTAAATATATGTATTTCAATAACTCAAAGTTTATAAAAGCACATGTTATATTTTTATAGTATTTTAAATTTAATTTTGTGTCTCTCTTGTTAAAAAAAAAAACGCAAATTAAATAATGTTTTTAAATATTAAATATGCTTTTTGTATATTTTTAAAAAGGATTTTTAATACACCAAAAATATACTAATATTAAAAGCATGGTTGTAAAAGTCGTTAGTCGATAGTCGGGCGGTGAGATGTCGCATAAGGATTAACCATGATTAATTGGCGCTATCCAAAATAGAATATTTGTATGTAATTTTACAAATATATATTATACACACATATCAATAATTCAATATAATATTTCAAATAATTTAAAAAAAAAATTTACACATACTGAGTCAATTAATTCATAGTTCAAAGTTAAACACTGAGTTCAAAGTTTATAAATGTATTTCAATGTTTATTGGCTGGATTCATATTGAATGGTGTGCTAAAGGAAGGCAATTTAGTACTTTCAAACCTCATTTAATAGAATATTTATCATTAGTTAAAGACTTAAGAGTGTTACAAGCAATGTCTTCATAACCAGATCAGACGTTGAACATAACATTTTACTGATCAGATGTTAGACCGGATCTAAAAGCCGATTAACATAATAAATAATTAAAAACATTTAAAAATTATAGAATTTAAAACACTTGTAAAAAACAAACTTAATGTTCAAACATGCATAGTAATCTAAAATGATTTTTGATGTTAATGTTTCTTACTTTAGATTTTATTAAAAGAAAAACGGTTCTATAGTCTTGGACTGGGGCATGTTCGTTTGAGGGTGGTTCGCATTACTTTTTTGGGCTGGCCTATTGTGGTTCTTAGTCCAATCGGTTGATTCAGTTTTTAAATTATTAGTTAAAAGTCCCTTACTCTAATGGTATTTACAGTGAGTTTTTTAAAATAAAAATACAACCTGTATCTTGATTCTAATAAATTTTCTGTAATTTAATTTCATTTTATGATCATTCACAACATTTCTACTTAAGTGCTTGATTGTTGAAAATTAGAGCAATCACACCTTTGGTCCGTTGATAGCTACTGTAGTCCTGTGTTAGTTGAATCCAGAGTGGGCAAACCATTTTTTTTTATTTTGAACTGATATAGTTAACAAAGTCAATAAGCGATTTCGGTTAGGTTCAGGTTTTGGCCAGTTAAAGGTGGAACCGGTTTCGGTAATTTTGATTCTAATTCCGGTTAAGATTTATTTGAGAACCTGGAAGCGTATGTTCCTGTCGGTTCAGATATGACCGATTCTAGTTCCGGTTTGGTAGTCGGTTTCGGTCCCCTGAACCGGTATTTTTGCCCACGCTGCTTGAATCTCAACCTCAATGGCTAACTAATTAATTCATTCCCATGGACATTCGATATTTCGATCCATGGACGTAAGAGTAACAATGTGATGAAGCTTCTTGTAATTATAAAACTAATCTTTATTAAGGCTGGAAAGGTTCATTTCCACTACACAAGTTGACAATATGTTACCGATGATTATAAGGAAGCTAAATTTCCTATACTATTTGTAAGTATGTTTTTATTTATAATTCAATTTCATAATTCCTAGCTATTAGATGTCTTATAGTTAGTTCCTATGAAGCAATAATATTTCATCTCAATAGGTGGATAAACATAACGATTTGAAAGATACAAGGCTCAGAATTAATGTCGATTGTCAAAGAAGTTAAAGAATGAAAACAACATTTGAAAAGTAGCATGTTTTAAGAATGTTAAGACGACAAAGAATCGTCTAGTTGAAGAAACTGACTTAGGACTTATGGGCAGGGGTGTTCATTTTCAGATATCCGATTTAAATTTCAGATAGTTATTTTCAATATCCGAATCCTAAATTTCGGATATGCAAATTGGATATCCGAAATTTCGGATTCGGATTCAGATATCCGAAATCTGAAAAAAAATAAAAAATATTTCAAATATCCGGATATCCGGAAAATTATCCAAAATATCTGAAAAAAATTATTTCGGATATCGATAATCCGGACTATCCAAAAAATTTCAAAATAGGTATCCGAATCCGAATTTTAGGATATTTGAAACTCCCGGATATCCGAATTTTTAGGATATTTCAGATTCGAAATACATATTTTTTGAACACCCCTACTCAGGGGCGGACCTATTAATACCTCAGGGGTAGCGGTCGCTACCCCTGAACTTTTACCCGGTAGCGGAAAAAAAATTTTTTTTATATATTTCGTATTATCTTTCGTATTTCGCTACCCCTAAACAAATTTTCACACACATACTAGGGGTGTGCATGAAACCAAAAAATCCGATTATTTGTATTTCTATTTTTACTATGTATAATGTATTTGAATAATATATTTATGCCATATAATATGTATATATAAAAGATTAAATGTATTCTGTAAATGTCCGTAATATACTAATATAGTAATATATAGTATCCAAAATAAAATATCTCAAGAATCCGAAAGGTAACACAAACACACATTGTAAATGACAAAGGAGATTATTGATTGCTTTGTGAAAGAGGTAATTAAAAGGATTTGTGATGAAGTTAAAGATAACGTGTTTGGTTTGTTAGTGGATGAGTCTAGTGACGTATCTTTAAAGGAACAAATGGCTGTTGTTTTGAGATATGTTGACAAACTCGGAGTTGTTAAAGAGAGTTTTATTGGAATTGCTCATGTGAAAGATACATCTTCTTCTAGTCTAAAACAAGCCATTGTTTCTATGTTAGCAAATAACCAGCTGAGCATATCACAAGTAAGTATTAAGTTTGTATCTTAAATCTTTCAAGTTTCAACTATGTTAAAGTCTCTTACTTATGTAATTGTTTATTATTATTTTAAACAGGTTAGGGGTCAAGGTTATGACGGTGCAAGCAACATGCGAGGAGAGTTTAATGGCTTCAAAGCTATGATTTTGAGAGATAATCCATTGGCCCATTATGTACATTGCTTTGCTCATCAACTACAGTTAGTGATTGTGGCGGTTGCAAAAAAACATGAGGGTGTTAAAGATTTTTATGAATACCTCAACATGGTTGTTAAGATTTTTATGAATACCTCAACATGGTTGTTAATACGGTTTCCGTTTCTTGCAAACGAAAAGATATGATACGTGAGGCAAAAAGAAAGAGAGTGGAAGAAGGAATTATTTCAGGTGAAATTAAGACCGGAAAAGGATTAAACCAAGAGAGTTCCCTAAGACGAGCCGGTGATACAAGATGGGGATCTCATCATGCAACAATCATAAGACTATCCACAGCGGTCACCCCACTGAAAATCCTCCCCCACCGAAATTTCATGCCACGTCATCACCCCACTGAAAACCTTAAACCCCACAGTGGTCACCTCACTGAAAACTATTCCCCACTATTATCTTGGCACCAATCAGAAAGAGAGAAAGGGGGTTGGCACCAATAGAAAGCGAGAGTGGCAGCGGGGAGCGGGAGCCGTGGAAGGTGGTTGGGCGGGAGCCGCTGAAGGGGGTGGCGGTGTTCCCGCGGATACCCGCCGAATGAAACATCCCCGCTGGGAGGGCGGGGTGACCGCTGGACGAAGTCTAAGTGTGCTTAAATTATATCAGGAAGTTGTCAATGTCCTTTGTTATGTTAAAGAAGAAGGAGATAGCATTCAACAACGAACTAGTGCAAAAGGTATTTTATCCTATTTTCAAAAACTTGAGTTCGTTTTTTATGCACACTTGATGAAAGAAATTTTAGGCCACACAAATGGTCTCTCAAAACATCTTCAAAAAAAGAGACAAGACTTGTTGGAATCGAATAAGTTGATTCAAGGAACAAAACAAGCATTGATTGATTTAAGACAAAATGGGTTTGATGGCATGTTGGAAAAAGTGACTTTTTTTTGTGAAAAAAACGGTATTACGGTGTTGGATATGATGGGAAGTTATGGTAACCCAAGGAGCCGGAAGAACGTCATTACTAATCGACATCATTTTGAGGTTGAGGTTTTTAATACGGTTTTGGATATGCAAATTCAAGAACTTGGGAACCGGTTCAATGAGGTATCAACTACATTGGTAGAAAATATGTCGGGTTTAAATCCTTGTAATGGGTTTTCTAAGTTTGACATATCTAAGATAGTAGCCTTTTCTGAGATGTATCCGGTTGATTTTAATATGAACGATAGCGGGTGTATTTTTGGTGAGCTTAAAGTCTTTTATCATTCGGTAAAGGAAGATGATAGGTTTGTGAATTTGGATGGGATTTGTCACCTAGCTCAGGTAATGGTGGAAACCGGAAAAAATCTCTCATTTCCTTTATTTTATCGGATTTTGAAGCTTGCATTGGTTTTACCGGTTTCAACCGCAACTGTTGAAAGATGCTTTTCTAAAATGAAGCTTATCAAAACGGATTTGCGGAATCGAATGGGGGACGAATATTTGAACAATGCTATGGTATGTGCTGTTGAAGGAGAGACATTTGACGAAGTAACGAATGAGGATGTAATGGTTCGTTTTCAAGCTATGAAAGACCGAAAAGGAGAATTCTGAGATCCATTAGGTATTTGTTTAACTTCTTTTATTTTCGTGTTTTTTTTAATTATTTAAATGTACGGTTAAAAAATAATTTACGGTTAATTTTTTTTTCCCGCTACCCCTAAACTTTAATCCTAGATCCGCCACTGCCCCTACTTGTGGGTTTTGGTCATTAATGAGTAGTTCTTAACTCTCAAGTATAGAAAACTGTCTGAAGCAAATAAATCAAACAGATCAAAACATAAATATACAACTTTTTATAGTAATTAATCATATATACAAAAACGACACATGAAGATAAGAAACACAAGTGCGATATGATTTATATATTCAAGTAATTATACAAGATCAAACTAAATATAACATAAAAGTACTGCTTTACAGAATCATATAAATGCATATTTACATTACGGAACAAGCATTTACATTGTCATCACTAAACGCAAAGGTAGCCCTGTCACTAATCGACGAATAAGGCATTTCCAGATAGCGATAATCGTTATTATACCAACGTCGTTCATCGTAATTGTGCGAAGAGACCATGGGCTGCTGCTGATCATTGAAGTAGGTAGCGGGGTTTCTGTGGTATTTGTACATGTTAGCATACTGCTGTGTAAACCCAATGGTCGTCGTGTTGTTTGGAAAAGGCCATAACTCGGCTTTCTTTCCGGTTCTTCTAACTTTCTTTAGAACCTTTTCTGGATTAACCCATCCGGTAACAGTCACCTTTTGCAAGTTCATCTCTATATCAACCTTTTGCACACCTGAAAATTATGAAAAAAAAAAAGAAAAGAAGACATGCATTATGTCACTTGAATCTTTCTAAAGTACTATATGCCATTATGCCATTATGCCCACGTAGTCGACTATTGCTAGAAAACTGAACAATTGTCGTCACAAAAACCTCGATTAACACAAATGTTAAATACGGACTCGACATGATTAACACAAGTGCTAAGCATGAACACAACACGATTAACACATGTATTAATCAGGAACACGGCATGACACAAAACTTGTATAGCTGACTCGTATCAAATCATAAAATGCCAACTCTATGTCTAACATAGCTAAATTGTTGTGTGTGTATGTATAGAAAGAGATGTTACCATCTAAGTTTTCAAGGGCTTTTCTAACTTTGCGTTCGCAGCCTTGGCAGTCCATGTTCACAATCATCTCCATCATCTAAAAAGTAGATTGAACTTAAGTTTCAGTTTATGGTACCATTAAATTGATTATGAATGCAAAACTCCTTAAAATAACATAATTTCGATTAAATCAAGTAAAAAATATTCTTTTTTTTTTCCTTCCTATTTTTACTCCACTAGTTTTGCACATAAAACTCAAAATAAATCTCGCCAGAAAAAAAAGAAAAGAAAAAAGATTTTTCAAATATATGTTGTTTAATCAAAACTATGTAGTTTTGATGAGTTTTACGCATAAGTTATGTGCCTAACATTCTTATATTCATGTTTTTATGTATATAAATATATATACATATGACTAACGTATTGCTTTGGAAAATCTTTATAGATATTCCTTCATAATCAACTATGATCCATATAAATTTGGTTAACTTCTTCAAGTTAATATTAACATATTTTATCCGATTTAATTATATATCTAATACCCACTATTAATTATTCTATGGTTGACTTGATTCTTAAGTAATTAAGCTACAACAATTTCTTAGAAAGTTAGAAGCCACTGGGCTATTAATCAAATGCATAAATTATCTAATACTTGCAAGATACCGGTTTGGTGAAAATAAAACATATCTGCAAACCTCATATAATTACAAAGCTACGCATACTATATATGTCACATTTAATGTAAATGACGTCTTCGACCAATTGCAATAAAAGAAAATTTTATAATCTTTAACCAAGGCAATTTTAATATATAAAAGAAATAAAAAATATAAATGGTTGCTTTCTTGATGAGTAACTCTCAACATTTTTATGTATTAAAATGATTTTTAAATTGCATGCAACTAGAAGTGGCAATTTTTACCCATATCAAAGGAAATAAGTTGGTTTGGATGAACAATTATAGTATGATGTGTTGAGATGGGTAATATCATAATATTGAATGGGTTAAGATGGGTAGCACTTAAACTATGCGGGTCAAGACGGGTAACCAAAAAAGTATGCAAATGCAACGGATTCAAACATTTAAGAATGATTGATATAACATATTTAATGAAAAAATCACTAAAATTATCCAAATAGATTATTTGCTTACTTATAACACATCTTAAGTTAAACTAAATTGATTTTTTTTTAAGAATAATCCAGTTAGACCTAAACTAAATTTTCTTAAAATCCATTCTGATCCGCACTCATCCTGGCCTGAACCCGTTCTAACCCGTTATCAAATCCGACTCAACCCGCCCATTTTTCGAGACATACATGCAACGAAAGACGGGTTGAATGTTGGTTTTAAAGAAAGCCCACATCCAACTATCCAAGTATCCAACACGGTAATTAAAGTTCAAGTGATTTGTATAACTGCTTTTCACAATCCCTTACAACTAGAAATAAAACGTATCATGTTAGTTATTTTCATTCATTTTTTCTTAAAAATATATATTTACAATAAGTTAATTTTCAAAAAAAATTATTATTCTTTATTTGTATTGGGCCCCCACCCAAACCTGTTTGGGCTCGTTTGAAAATTCAAATGACGTCATAAGCTTCGTTTGGATTCAGATCATCAGATGTCCACTCCAACGTTTCCACTCCTTTATTTCTTTATTTATTTTTTTTGGTTGGGAGGGGGGTTTCCATTGTTTAAGAACTGAAGCTGATTGATAAGTACAACAATTTTTGTAAATTTATGTTTCAAAATTGACTCAAGAACAATATAAGATGTGGTCAATTTAATATGGTATTATATTTTGTTTATTGTTATAATAATAGTTTATATATGTATGTATGTCTAAAGAGTTCTCACAAAAAAACAAGAATTTTCATTTTATCCATATACACAAATATAGAAAAATTTTATAATACAAAATCTATTTTTTGTGCAAAGTCTACGAAGTGGAAGTGAATTATCAAGCATAATTCACATGCATATTAAATTCATCTCTACATTATAATTAGGGAAAATTGCTAAAATAATCATTGTTGACCACATGTTTACCAAAATAATCACACAGATTCCGGCGTCTAAGACGCCCATTTAGACGTCCTTTTAGACGCCCATTTTGTGTACTTTTTTACAACATACGGGCCCACATGTCGGCGGCTTTGTCGGGGTGTCTAAGACTCCTTTTCTACCGGCGTCTTAGACGCCCCTTTAGACGCCCTTTTTCTGTTTAAGACTCATTTTCTACCGGCGTCTAAAGGCGTCTAAAGGCGTCTAAGAAGCCGGTTGAAAAGGAGTCTTAGACACCCCGATAAAGCCGCCGACATGTGGGCCCGTATGTTCAAAAAAGTACACAAAATGGGCGTCTAAGTCGGCGTCTAAATGGGCGTCTTAGACGCCCCTAGAAAAGTAGTCTTAGACACCCCGACAAAGCCGCCGACATGTGGGCCCGTATGTTGTAAAAAAGTACACAAAATGGGCGTCTAAAGGGGCGTCTAAATGGGAGTCTTAGACGCCGGAATCTGTGTGATCATTTTGGTAATTTTTTGGTCAACATTGATCAAATTGGTAATTTTCCCTTATAATTATCACGTAATTACATGATATATTCATCCATACACATAAACCAAGGGCTTCTAGCCTAATGGTTACCCCTGTGGCTTCCCTGTGGGAGGTCACGGGTTCAAATCCCTCCCAAGGCGAAATACGGGTCCTTGGGAGGTCAAGGGGTTTTCCGGTGCGATTTCCTCCTGGGTTGGTGGTGGGGTCTCAACGGAGGTTATGGTAACTAGACCTTGGTGACGTGGCCTGGAAATCAGTGGTTCACACGTTGAGATCAAATGTCGTTCAAAAAAAAAATTCATCCATACACACAAATTTATATTTTAAGGTCTTATGTTTACCAGTGCCAGCCTCACTTCAAAAATTTAGAGACAAGGGCCTTGATTATACGTTTTTGTTTACCTGAAAATGCCTCAATTTTTTAATTTGCCTTATGCCTCCAAAAAACTTGAGCCAGCCCTGTTGTTTACAAGCTAGTGAGTGCATATATAGAGTTTGAAATCTCAATAATTATAATATTTAACTAGTTTTCATACATGCATCAAGAAGTCACACATACTTGTTATGTGCATGTATGTGTGACATAGAAAACACACATATATGTGTGTGTATCGGATGGTACCGTTGGTGGTGATACGATTATACTATAGTGATTCATTAGTTATCCAAGTTAGTCGTTAAAAAAAATAGAGGGAGATGCTCACCGTCATAGATGCTTGTGAAAGCTTGGAGAGATTGTAATGGTAATTTGTGATGGAACCTTGAAATATTGAGGTGTTAGATCGAGTGTGTATTAAATGCTGGTGTTTGTATTTATATATGTCCCAAAAATCGGCGGACACGTTTTGTAAATATCTTACGAGGCAAGCTTAATTATATATGTGGTGCCTACCTATATATATTTTAATATTTTATATATTTCACTTAAATTAAATCACTATCTTCCGGAATAGGTTTACTCGTTTTCCATATGAAACTGCACCAAAGTTTCACCCCGTAAAATGCAACCCAAAACAATTTAATAAAGAATAAATAATAATTAATTATCTGAAAATCAATACTACTTAAACTTTCGATGAAAGTATGAAATAATGAAATGATTTTTTTAATTAACGACGTCGTATTCGGTTTGAGTTTCCATGTAAAATGCAGTAAAGTGTGAGTCAAGAATTCGGCGTGTTCGATAAAAATCCGTATCCGAACACGAAATATCCGGAAGTTCGGATATCCGGAAGTTCGGATATCCGGAAGTTCGGATTCCGATTCGGATACAATTTTGAAAAATTTCGGATATTTCGGATATCCGAACTATATCCGAAATAGTTATTTATTTTTGGATATTCGGATAATTTTTCGGATATTCGGATTTTTTTCGGATATTTCGGATATCCGGAATGTATTTTTTAAAAGTTTTAATTTTTTTTTTCTGATTTCAGATATCCGAATTTGAACACCTTATCAAGAATTCATTACATCTCGTATGAAAATGTATTGGCATCCTGATTTTAGTAGCTGCTATTTAAAATAGCTGTCAAATTGTTGCACTCATTGCATATATTTGAATCCAGATAATACATAGCATGCTTATTTAGTCTTCTGGATTTGCATTTGTTATATATGGTTTCTCAAAAATATTATTGGGGAAAATAACAATAAAAGTTATGTCACTAATTGTGCACATCTATAACTAAAATAATTACATATATATTTATACATATGAAAATGATTAAATTAGACAAATTAATTAATCATAAGCTTTTTCAAATGATATCATTTTTATATTATAAATTTTATTAATATTTGAAGTTCAGGCAAACTATTTTAGACCTTAGCTAAGCAAGTTGAAGACTTAAGGGTCTATGTGGTATGTGGTAGTGAAATAGATAAAGGAATGAAATGAATAAGGTAATATAATAGACAAATGAATGAAATTGAGCATTACTATTCTCTTGTCTAATTTGGTTACCATATAAAATGCAATGAATCTTTACATTTTTTGTTTGGTAGAAAATAGAAAGAAGAAATAAAATAAATTAGTGGTGAGTGGTGATAGTAGTGGACTAGTGGTGGGACAATCATGTTTTGTAGCGGTGGTGGGTGGCAAGTGGTGTTAGGTTGTGGACAGTGGTGGTAGGCCAATGGGCAGATGGTTGGAGGTGGTGGTGACACTGGGCGGTGGTGTTTAGTGGTGGCGGTGGGTGACAACGTCAACGGTGATGGCGGTGGCAGGATGTGGTGGTAGTAGGCGGTATGGTGACGGGCGACGATGGTGGGTGGGTGGGCAGTGGTTGTGGTTAGAGGGTGGTAACATGATGTAAGGTGAAAGGGGGGATATAATAAAAAAACAAGGACTGAGACGGAACGAATTTGAGATTTTTGCAAAGAATTTAATGAACTTGGTAACGAACGATTGCATTTCATTGAACAACCAAACAAAAAAATTTTTAATACATCGTAATAATTTATTTCATTCAACATCTTATTCATATGTACCAAACTCTACTTTAGTAAATGTCTCAAACTACTTTACCAATAAGTTAAAACCCAATTTAACTGGTAAAGTTCAAAACATGATTTTTACCGATAATTTTGTTGAACAAACAGACTGAAATAATTTCTATCTTATATAACCTGAATCTTTTATTGAAAATTATTGGTACAAGTTCCACCTGCTAATGTAACTTAATAGATTGTTGATAAAAAGAATTTTATGTTAATAAATAAATACTTAGAAAAAACGTGTATTTTGTGATTCAGGACATGTTTGCGATTGAATTTGATATTGGCTATTAATTTATTGGCTTTTTTATAAAAATCAACAAGTTAATTTCAAAATGATTAAGGATAAAAAGTTATTTTTTAAGAAGCTACAAATCTTAACTTTTCAAAATGATTATGATTTATTAATATAAAATTACTATTCTTCCATACCCTTCATCCAATCTATCCATACCCATCATCGTAGACCATCAACACATCGCAGCCCACCCTCCGTCACTCACAACCTTAAAATGATTTTAAAAATAAAAATGTCTTTTTGAGTCATTTTGCAATAATAAGAAGTGCCAAATGTTTAAAAAACAACTTAAAAAGTTACAAGTAAACAAGCATTTTTAATAAAAAACATTTTTAAAGTTAAATAAGTAATCCAAAGCATGTCTTAATCTAAATATGTTTTTGGTCTCTTTTTCATTAAAAGAGAGGATAGATGTCATTTTTCTGATAACTTTATAATATTATTTTCTCATTTTCTCTATTATTAAATTAAATAATATTAATGAAAAAAATATAATTTTACATATTTACAACAAATGATATATTTTAAATTTGTTTATTAGCAGTTATTTTATACATGATTTCTCCAATTATTTACACGACATATACACTAGAGAAAACACGTTAACTTGTGAATCTTTAAGTACTGGTTTAAAATGAATATGAAAATGGGTTGTAATGAGCCGGAAAATGTTTGGACATGATGGTGAAGTTGACATTCAAGAAGTGAATTTTAGTGTGTGTGTCTATATATATATATATATATATAGGATTGGGTTCAAATGCTAACCCTCATTTATGGCACTAACCCATTAACCCTCATAAACCAATCAGAATTGAACACATGGCTTTTTCTTTTATTATTTAATAAGGGTAAAGTAGTAATTTGCTATATTAAATACTTTACCCCCTCTTTTTTTATACATCCATAACTTTTTTATGCTATAATATTTTTTTATAAAAATTGCACCATTTTACTCGTCTTATTTTTCTCTTTAATTCTGTTATAGTCTTGACTAGGTTTTTTTATTTTTTTTCGTATGTTCGTACTTACACCAATGTAACAAGTATAAAAATAACAAATTATTTGTAACGAGTTGTAACGAATTTCGGTTTACATTGTTATAGAATAAATACGGTTTACGTTTAAGAGTGTAAACGACCCAAGCCGATTCCGAGCTAGTTAATTACGTTATATTCTTGACTAGGTTTTTTTATTTTTTTTCGTATGTTCGTATTTACGCCAATGTAACAAGTATAAAAATAACAAATTATTTGTAACGAGTTGTAACGAATTTCGATTTACATTGTTGTAAAATAAATACGGTTTACGTTTAAGAGTGTAAACGACCCAAGCCGATCCCGAGCTAGTTAATTACGTTATATTCTTGACTAGATTTTTTTATTTTTTCCGGATGCTCAAAAATTCGTTATATCTACTAGATTGTAAATACGTTTTAATACTTTAAAAAAATTATATCTACAAGATTGTAAATACATTTTAATACTTTTAAAAAAATAATATAACATTTTGTTGATAAAAACCCAAATTCGTTATATATACAAGATTGTAAATACGTTTTAATACTTTAAAAAAATTATATCTACAAGATTGTAAAGACATTTTAATACTTAAAAAAAAATAATATAACATTTTGTTGATAAAAACCAAAATTCGTTATATATACAAGATTGTAAATACGTTTTAATACTTTAAAAAAATTATATTTACAAGATTGTAAATATATTAATACTTAAAAAAATAATATAACATTTTGTTGAAAAAAACCAAAATTCGTTATATCTACAAGATTGTAAAGACATTTTAATACTTTAAAAATAATATAACATTTTGTTGATAAAAACCAAAATTCGTTATATATACAAGATTGTAAATATATTAATACTTAAAAAAATAATATAACATTTTGTTGATAAAAACCAAAATTCGTTATATCTACAAGATTGTAAATACATTTTAATACTTTTAAAAAATACTATAACATTTTGTTGATAAAAACTAAAATTCGTTATATCTACTAGATTGTAATATGTTTTAATACTTTAAAAAAATAATATAACATTTTGTTTATAAAAACCAAAATTCGTTATATCTACAAGATTGTAAATACATTTTCATAATTTAAAAATTATATTTACAAGATTGTAAATACATTTTAGTACTTTAAAAACCAAAATTCGTTACAAAATCAAGAATATAACGTAATTAACGAGCATCCAGAAAAAATAAAAAACCTAGTCAAGAATATAACGTAATTAACGAGCTCAGGATCGGCTTGGCTCGTTTACACTCTTAAACTTAACCCTATTTATTATACAACAATGTAAACCCAAATTCGTTACAACTTGTTACAAATAAATTGTTAGTTTTATACTTGTTACATTGGTGTAAATACGAACATCCGAAAAAAAATAAAAAAACTTAGTCAAGACTATAACGGAATTATAGAGAAAAAAAGACGAGTAAAATGGTGCAATTTTTATAAAAAAATATTATAGTATAAAAAAGTTATGGATGTATAAAAAAAGATGGGGTAAAGTATTTAATATATCAAATTACATTAATACCCTTATTCCATTTTCTTTCAAATCAATTACATTATTATATTATAGTTTAATATCAACCATTAGATTAGCATCTTGTAATTTGATCATTCAATATGGTAGGGTTAATGGGTTATTGATGAATCTTAGAGTTAGTATTAGATCCATTCCTTATATATATATATATATATAGGAGCCGGATCAAATACATGTGAAACTTAACGTACTAAACGTAGGATGAATTGTGGACCCTTTGATCAAATAATCAACAGACAAAATCTAATGGTCCACACTTTATACAACTTTCTCCACAAAATAAGGATAAAATATAACTGGAAGGGCAAAAGAGAAACAACCACATTTTCTATGTTACAACAAGTTCTACTCGGTTTTTAAAAATTAAATAACTTTTACATACTTTATTATTTTTTTTAAAAAAATTAGACCATAAAATTGAGAATTTTATTATCTTTAATTTGAGTATAATATTGTTATAGTTTTTTAAATTTTTTTAAGTGGTCCGTGATTTTTATGTTTGGTACGTGATTATTGGTACGTGATTACACAATTGGTCCTTTGATCATGCATGTGAAATGATGGTCTGTGATTTTCATATAGCGTGGTCCGTGATTATTGGTCCGTGATTATACATTTTGTCCTTGATTATGTGTGTTAAATAACGGTCTGTGATTGTTATATAAGACGGTCCGTAATTATTGGTCTGTGATTATCCCAGTGGTCTTTGATTATGGGTGTTAAATGTCAGTCTGTAATTTTATGAATCAGAGGCTATAATTTTATATGGACGATAATGCCCTTTGCCCAGATGACACATGGCGCGTTCTTGTGCCTTCCTACGTTTAGCACGTTAATACTAATACGTACGTTAACCGTCCCCTATATATATATATATATATATATATAGGGCATGGAATTTTATATAACCCACTAAATGTGTGCTAACCCAAATAACTTTGGGAAGATGAACCCGAATCTTGGATTTTTTGTTTTAAACATCATTTTAACACATTTTGAACCCCATGTTCTTTTATGAGTTTGGGCTAATTCTTTTTCGTTTGAGATCCTACATCATTGTAGCGTGTGCTACAACACTGTGTTAAAAGGAATTGCCTACATTAGTATTTGTTAACTTTTTTTTTGTTAGTAAATCAAGTTCCACCATCTTTTTGAAAATCGAATAACTTTTAAACGTTTCATTATTTTTTTTAAAAAAAATTACACCATAAAATTGAAAATTTTATTATCTTTAATTTGAGTATAATATTGTTATAGCTTTTTCTTTTTTTAAATTACGTGGTCCGTGATTTTAATGCTTGGTACGTGATTATTGGTACGTGATTATGTAGTTGGTCATTTGATCATGCACGTTTAATGACGGTCTGTTTTCATACAACATGGTCCGTGATTATGCTTATTGTCCTTCATTATGTGTGTTAAAATACGGCCTGTGATTTTTATATAATGCGGTCCATAATTATTGATCTGTGAATATCCTGATGGTCCTTGATTAGGGGTGTTTAAATGTCAGTCTGTAATTTTATGAAGCACAGTCTGTAATGTTATATGGACAATAATGCCCCTTACCAAGATGACACATTTCGCGTTCCTGTGACTTCCTACGTTTAGCACGTTAATTTTATTTGTATAATAAAGATTATGAAAAAAAAACCCAAAGATTTGGGTTCATCTTGTGAGAGTTATTTGGGTTACCACAATTAAGGGGAGTTATTATTTGATCCTTCTCTAATATATATATATATATATATATATATATATATATATATATATATATATATATATATATATATACAGGAGAATGATCAATTGTTAACGCTTCCTTATTACGATAACCGAATAACTACATTTTATTATTTTGGGGCCCACATCAGGGGTGAAGCTCTTTGAGGGCTGAAGGCGAACGCCCCCTCCTCTTTTTTCGTCCGTAGTGTTAATTTTTCGACCGGAATATTATTTTTAGTTAAAAATAATGGTTTCGCCCCCTCGTTTCAAAAAATTAACATGTATTTTGGGTTTCAAAAATTTCCGCCCCCCTCTTAGTTCAGCCAAGCTCCGCCACTGGCCCACATTAAAGTAAATCTAAAGTTGTAGGTTTTTATTCTTTTTTAATTAATGTAATTAATGTAGGCCACACTTATATTAATTAAAAAAAGGCTACACATTTATATTACTTTAATGTGAGCCACAATTTATAATTTTACATAATAATATCTAACATATTTATCGTCTAAAGTAATTTAAAACATGATCACCCAAATTTCTTTGACCTAAGGGGCCATTTGGACCTTTGGTTAAGCCTAAACTATTAAGTGCTTAATGGTTATAATGTCTAAATGGTTAATAGGGTCTTAACTAGTACGTGTCGAACCAGTTACGAGTATTTGGTTCAATGTTTAAATAAAATTCAAAAATACCCTCAAAACCCCTAAAAATGGTACCCTGTCGAGGTTCTCAGCCACTGTCGCAGCCCTGACACCACCCACGTCGTCGCTGCCTCCGGCGTCTCGAGCGTCGGTCGCCGTTGCAGCACCCCCAGCCATCTTCGACCTCGAGCAGCGGCTGTTAGCAGACGATGGTTGGTAGCTATGGTGGTTGTGTGCGGCAGACGATGCAGCGGTTGTGCGTGGAGCTGGAGTGTGCGGCAGTTGGTTGTGTGTGGCGGACGTGCCCAGCCTAGCCCCAAACCCCAACACCTCTTCCCTTCACGTCTCAAAGGTTCAGACTCATGCCTAAGTCTGAATGGTTCTGACCTTCATTGAAACATTTGGTTCCATTCAGATATGTTTTTTTCGTGAAACAAACAGTCTGAATCTAAACTATTAAGATTTCATACATATTCAGACCCAAACAAATAGACCTAAAACTCTTCGTTTCATCAAGAGAGGTCGTCCATCTTTTCATTTCCTGGTTAAGATTTAAACAAGAAATCTAATTATTAAATTGACGTAACAACTTAGATACCCGTTGATAAAGTAATCTTGTTTGTAGCAAGGCTAACAAAACTCAAGTCATCTAGTTCGTCTATGATCTATCATACCATTAGAGATGCACAAAAAACCAAGTAACAGAATCAGTACCTGTTAGAAATCGGTTTTTTGAATCGTTTTAACTTACTGAAAAAACCGACAGTTTAGGACAAATTTGCGATTTCAAGACACACAACTGGTTTGTGCACCTCTACATATCAGAATCCATTTGAATAAACATACTTAATTCAAACCTATTAGAAAAAAAAATATGTTAATTCAAACCTATTAGAAAAAAAAATATGTACTTAACAGTTTAATAAAAAATAATTCTTAACTTTCTTTTTCATTGTCAAAATCAATCCCAATATTAAAATATTAAAATAATACAATTGATTTACACTTACTTTTCACTCAATTTTGATTGTACGTTTTACAATTTTATTTATAACTATCATTTAAAAAAAAAATGAGTGTACATCCATTGTAATTTTAATATTGCGATTGCTCTTAACACAAATTTAAGAATATTTTAGTAAAATTTTTAGACGAATTATCATAGACCAATAAACCATAATTTAAATTATTATAATATAATTTAATTTTCAGAGATTATTTCTCAAGCTTAAGCTTGTAAAAAAATTTTAGAATTGGGCTCAGCTTTACTCTGCCCATTTAGTATTTAATTTTAATTTATAGATTTAATTAGAGTAAACTAAAAAGATGGTTTCTGTAATTTGCTAGTATTTAACTTTTGGTTCATATGTTTCATAAATTACTCATATGATCCCAAACTTTAAACATTTGTAACACATGTAATCATTAAGTCACAAAATTACTTGCACATGTTTGACCAAATTACCCCCGTATAAGGACTATATGTGTTACAAATGTTTAAAGTTTAGAAACATGTGACTAATTTATGAAATCTAGGGACAAGAGTGAAATACTAGTAATTTACTTGATTTAATTATTAGTTTTAATATGTTTGTAAGTATACTTTCCAAAAAAAAAACAGAGAAAAATTCATTTCAATTAATTTTGAGTCACCCCCTACGTGGGCCAAACAAACCCAAGACACACCAAGAGATAAGCATCATGGCACGGGTGGGATAAATATAAACGGTTGAGTTTTCTGTTTTTTGAACACTTATATGTATGTATTGTAGTGTTGTATATATTTATCTATTGATCCATAAAATTCTATTTGTCCATCAGTCTAGTGTTCATCATGTTCAAAATCCTTTCGTGTGAAAACTCGAGATCAAATTGATAAAAAGCTCGAACGAGTTGAGCTTAAACAACATCAAGCTCGAGCTGTTAAATATGGGTCATTTAGTTTTTGAGCTCGAGCTTCACATGTTGACTTCGAGTTTGCTCATGAGCATATACAAGATTTTTATTTATATAATCTATTTTAATTAATTTAATGTATATTTATATAAATAATTGCTTTTATATATAAAATTATGAGCTTAAAAAACACCGAGCTCGAGCTCTTAAATATGGGTCATTTAATTATTGAGCTCAAGCTTTACATGTTGACCTCGAGTCTGCTCCTAAGCGTTAGCGAAATTTTCATTTATATATATATATTTTTTAATTCATTAAATGTATATTTATATAAATAATTGCTTTTATATATAAAATTATGATAAAATTTATTATCATATATATTATGTTATATATAAAAAATTGATCAATTAATTAATAATAAACAAACTGAGCCGAGATCAAGTTTTAAAATTTTCTTACAAGTCGAACTCAACTTGAAGAAGTCAAAACGATCCGAGCTAAAAAGCAAAGCCCGAGCCTTAGCGAGTTCTGGCTCGATTCGCTTATCACTCTAATTAAAAGACACCGAAAAACATTTATTATTTTCCTAAGCTTACAAAAAGGTTCAACTCTTCAACAACAAAGAAAATACCGTGTTTTGACATCGTGTCATCATCCTATATCGTTGAATACATATCAAACAGTCCTATCATATCAAATCTTGCAGCCTCGAGCAAATGAAGTCTGTCTACAACAAGCCTCACTAATCACTATTCGACCTAACTCATAAGCAAAGCCCGGATTATGCATAATAATTTTGGGCTTTGACCTAGGGCTCTAGTTTATTGGGTCCATGATAAAAAGGGATCTTGTTTATTGGGTTCTAAGTCTCCTAAGATAATTAAAAATAAATAAATAAACTAAATTATGTAAAACGATATGCATGACAAGTTGCTGAATTACTAACATCATTTCGAATGAATATTAATAATAATTAAATAATAATAATAATAATAATAATAATAGCTCGCTAATATATGTGATGAAAGTCAACAAAAACCGACGCACAAGACATAATAATAATAATAATAATAATAATAATAATTAATAAATAATTATTATTTTATAATATTAGTAATAATTAAATAGGGAAAATTACAAGAATAGCCACTTTGACCAAAATTTTAAACAAAATGTCTATTTGACTTTTCCATCACCAAAATGTCAATGCCTTTACGGGCGCCGACGCCCGTATACTTACGGGCGGCCGCCTATATGAGACCCAATGGGATTTCGTCATTTGTCCTTAACGGGCGCCCACGCCCCTTGAATCTGACGAACGCCCGTTAAAAAATTAAGTTGTCAAGGGCGTCGGGCCCACACTGACACCTCTGTCACGGGCGTCCGCCCCTTAAAAAAAAACTTTCGGTCAAATCACAGGCGCCCGGACCACCTACACAGGAGCCCGAACCGACCACACAGGCGCCCGAACCTAGTTACAGGCGTCCAAGCCTTTTTTTCTCGGAAAACGTGTCACAGGCGTCCGCCTGTAATTTACAGGCGTCCGCCTGTATATTACAGGCGCCCGCCTGTACTACTTTTTTTTTTTTTTTTCTAAAAACGACTTTTACTTAGAGTCGTCCGACCATAAAGACGGGTATATATATTTAGCGTAAGTGTCCTACATAAAGCGTTCAAGAATTTGTTCAAACCAACTTGAAAATCGATAAACAATATTTTTCTCAACGAACAGATAAACCTTCGAAATGGATATTATCAAAATGGAGAACCTTAAAAAGCAACACTGAAGGATCGAGTGATAACCATCACGAAAATGTGGGACCTGTGATTGAAGCGGTAAAAAACCGAAGATGGGCCATTCCAGACGATGAGTCTGACAATTGGTCGAATGCCGTTGTTGAGTTTTATCAGAATGGCGACTCAACATATTGTTACTCAGCAGTGTTTTTCAAAAATGAAAAACTTGACAAACAATTTTGGGGTACTTTGCTCGGATACGGTTGCAACGGAAATTTATCATCAAATGTAAGAATATTGTTTAAAGTTACTGTTTTTAATATTAAAGTATTATTTAAAATAAATTTATCATAAATATTTATTTTATATTATAACTTATGACAGCATGTTAAAGGATGGGTTGGCAGACTAATTAAATGGAGGTCCAGAGAAGTTCAAAAGAATTCAAGTTTAAATGCGGGAGCCTGTAATATACAGGCAGACGCCTGTTTCAAACAGGCGGACGCTTGTAAAGTACAGGCGGGCGCCTGTGACACGTTTTCCGAGAAAAAAAGGCTTGGACGCCCGTAACTAGGTTCGGGCGCCTGTGTGGTCGGTTCGGGCGCCTGTGATTTGACCGAAAGTTTTTTTTTAAGGGGCGGACGCCCGTGACTGAGGTGTCAGTGTGGGCCCGACGCCCGTGACAGAGGTGTCAGTGTGGGCCCGACGCCCGTGACAACTTAATTTTTTAACGGGCGTTCATCAGATTTAAGGGGCGTGGGCGCCCATTAAGGATAAATGGCGAAATCTCATT
The DNA here is from genome assembly GCA_009363875.1 of Mikania micrantha. Taxonomy (NCBI): domain Eukaryota; kingdom Viridiplantae; phylum Streptophyta; class Magnoliopsida; order Asterales; family Asteraceae; genus Mikania; species Mikania micrantha. The sequence continues at coordinate 45,881,563 of CM018689.1, read as the reverse complement.
GGGTCTCATATAGGCGGCCGCCCGTAAGTATACGGGCGCCGGCGCCCGTAAAGGCATGGACATTTTGGTGATGGAAAAGTCAAATGGACATTTTGTTTAAAATTTTGGTCAAAGTTGCTATTCTTGTAATTTTCCCAATTAAATAACAACAATAATTAATAATGCTTATTATTATTATATTATATTAAAACTAATTATTATGTAATATGTATAATAATAATAATTAATTAATTAACTAGCAGTCAAAACTTTTGCATATGTTTTGATTTATTGTTTTAGAATGAATTGACAAATGTTACGATCGCTTTTTGGTCTACGTTATGATATTCATGATGTTGTCACCGTGACATTACGATAAACTCGAAATTGATTAATAATAATAATTATTAAATAATATTAATCTTTCACCTTGTTTTAGTCGTGCTATATTTGTGTTTCATGACATTTTTTTGTTATAATGTGATGGACACGTTTATAATGGTTAAACTTTAGGGTTTTGTGTCAGGTGTGATAGAAACGTTAATAATGCTACACGTCTTATATTTGATGTAATTTTTTAGGCATTAGTCTATTTATTTATTTTTCTTAATTATTAGAGTTAAATGCCATTTTGGTCCTTGTGGTTTAACAACTTTTGTCATTTTAGTCCCTGTGGTTTGAATTTTGCCATTTTGGTCAATATGGTTTCATTTTATTGCCATTTTCATCCCTATGGTTTCCATTTTATTGCCATTTTAGTCCAATTAAATTTAAAATTTTGGACTAAAATGGCAAAATTTATCAAACTATAGGGATGAAAATGGCAATAAAATGAAACCATAGTGACCAAAATGGCAAAATTCAAACCACAGGGACTAAAATGGCAAAAATTGTCAAACCACAAGGACCAAAATGGCATTTAACTCTAATTATTATTATAATTCAACTTAATTTACTTTTGTTAATTGCATTGTTTCGATTATAAATTAGGTTGATCTAAACAAATTATTTTTATTATAATTTTTTACTAACCGCAATATATACATTATTTGATAAATTATTTATAAATAAAATATTGCTTACTTTTTTTTCTGAACGACTTGGTACAACCATAGCCAAGATAGAATTTCAACTGTCTCCTTAAATTTGACGCTCTGAAGGGTGTGTTTGAATCAGTGTTGCAAAACTCGAACTAAGCGGCCGAGTGCTCGGAATTAATTATGTGCTCAGCAAAGACGATGTTACCCAACTGGGCCAAGATACTGGGAATTGGTCCAACTCGCCCAACTCGAATTTTTCCTATTTTTGAACGATTTTCATTGTTTTCCACAAGTTTTTGTTGTTTATTTATAAATTATTGTTTGATTTTCACCATTTTTAAAGAAAGTACGTTACAAAAAGTATCCATAATTGAAATACTTTATTATTCGAATATTCATCTTTTTTCTATGCATTTGTATTCACTTTAAATGTTATAAATATTAGGAACTTATAATATTTGACGTATATATAATTTCTTAAAAATTATTTTTTTTATAATTTACCAACCACCTAGGCCGAGTATTAGCAACTCCCTAGTCGACCGACATGATGACGCCCATCGACTTCTCCATCCATGGTCCAAGCACACCCCATAAGAAACCTCACAACTGAGTATACCTCATGATCTTGCTTCAGCAACTATATCTCTGCCCAAATTCAAACTCAAGACCTTTCATAAGAAAATAAATGAAGTAACCATTAGACTACAAGCCTTTGAAAAAAAAACATCATAGAAAAAAGAAAAAGAGAACGATAAAAATAATAGAAGCAAGAATAAATTTGGAAAATGAGTAAATTACAAAACATCAGTTAGTTACACACATAGTTGCATATTTCATCATTTACCGGTAAGAGTAAAATAGTTATTTTATAAAAAGTAACATCAAAGTTAACTTTGATTATTAGAAATAATCTGATTTACTATAAAACATGAAGATAAAAGGTGTATGTCATAGTAATAAAAGTATAAAGATAAAATTTGGAAATTCGTATACAAATGAAGAGCGTTTAATGTAATTTATTATATACGTACTTTTTGAGGTGTACAAAAATTGGTTTGGGATTCGAAGTGGGTTAAGAAACCGATTCGTAAACCGGCATTGAAACTAGTTTTACTGTTTTAGTGATACTGACTCACAACTAATTCGTTCCACGTATTTATAGGATTAGGTTCAACTAAATAGTCTATTTATACTAAAAAGGCTAAGAAAGATTATTAATCATTAGATCATAAGATTAAATTTAAGAGTGAAAATTTGAAATTTTATAGGGAAAAGTTGGTAAAGGGTAATTTAATCATAACAACTTCCCCCCATATTTTTCAAATGTTCATAATTTTTACATACGGTATTATTTTTTTAAAAATATATATATATCATAAAAAAAGCATTTTTATATCTTTAAAATGAGTATAATTTTGCTATAAAAAATAAGATTTTTTCAGCTCATTGTGTCTAATTATCGTCATTGTGTCTTTCTTAAACGTTTGTGTCTAATTATCTTTTGTGTTTATCTTTTAGGTAATTGTGTTTTTTTTACATGCAATTGTGTTTTTTTTAATGATAATTGTGTTATTCATATTCGTCATTGTGTCATCCTTGCTTAACATTATGCAATCTACAAAATCATTGTGTCTTAAATTTCTTAGCAAAACTTTCTTAGCAAAACACAACATTGAGCAGAAACACAACAAACACAATAACCTGTATAAAAGACACAATCACCAATACAAAAAGACACAATCACATGTACAAAAGACACAGTCCTTTATTGACATTATGTATTCTGCAACATCGTGGTGTATTAATTGTTAACGAAACCACAACATTCAACAGAAACACAAAAGACACAATAGCATGTACAAAAAACACAATTACCTGTACAAAAGACACATTGAATTAAAAAAAAACAAAAGTTTTCTAAAACACTATATTAATTTTGAAGATAAAAAAATGCTCTTTTTTATTGTATATTTTTTTTCAAAAAGTAATTTCGTATGTAAAAGTTATGAACGTTTAAAAAAGATGAGAAAACTTGATAAAAAGTCAACAAAACTTGTCATTACTAAAATACTCTCCAACAACTTAATTTAATCATAGTCATTGATTAACGATCTAATGACTCAAGAGCTTTCTTAGGCTTCTTAGGTTAAGAGGGTTATTTAGTTTAACTTAACCCCATATTTGTATTCAGTTTAAGATCCTATCCATTGGATCCGTTTACAACAGATCCGCTCTGATTTTAGACCAAACCGATGTCAATCCACTCCAAATTTTCTCTTGAAAACGTATTTCTAATTTCTAAACCTGGCTATTTGGTTTAACCTAAAAATGGGTTTTGTGCACCTCTACATAGAGGTAGGCAAACCGATTTTTTTAGTCGCATCTGATTAGGTTTGGTTTTTGGCAAGCTCTGGTTTTGGTTTTTGACCGGCTCCGGTTTTGATTTTGGCTGGTTAAAGATGGAACATGTTTCGGTAATTGTGCTTCTAGTTATGGTTCCCGTTCCTATGGAAAACCAGAACCGCTTGTACCCACTAGTTCTAATTAGGGTAAATAGTTTTAGGAGCGGTTTTTTTTCCCATCTCTACCTCCACATATTTAATCCAGGTTTTTTTGTTTAATCATAAAAATCATAATCCTACTTTAAGAATATATATATATATATATATATATATCTTATATAATAAATCAAGGTTTTTATGTGTCACTTGTCATGCAATGAAGCATGCTTTATTTTTGTTTCCCCCCCAAAATTTGAATCATTAAATCATTTATTACCAATCATTTATTAATAGTGATAATTAATAAATTTGACATTTATAGTTTTAACTTATTTTCTTAAATTTTAAATATTATATATACAAATAAATAATCAAGTCATGAATATGTTACACTTTCAACGCGAAAATTTAATAACATGTTTAGACTATATTCAAAAAGACAAACAACTAAACAAAATAAAATAGATATATTATAAGACAAATCGTAAACTATACAAATATATAATCATTTTATTAATAATGAGGATATTAAAAAAATTAAATTATTTCATGTATATTCTATTTTTATATTTTAACTTATTATTATCATAAAACATTATAAAACTTTTAAATATTGTCATTTTTTATGTAAGTTACATAAATTAAGGACTTATTTATATATTTTACAGGTATAATTATAATTCATTAAATTTACTTCCTTTTATGTGTAGTAACATTATTAAATGTTAGTAGATAAATATTTTTACTTATTTTCTTATCTAAACTTTTATTTACGTCTCCAACTGTCATTAACTTCAAATTATGTTTATTGAAATATTCAACGACAACAACGGCAATTGTTTTCCATGAGTTATTTTTATATATTTTAAAATATTTAACTTGATAGGATGATTTGAATGTTAAAATACAATATGTATAATTATGAAAAATTTAAGTGTAATTCTTTTTTTTTTTTATAAACATAACTATTTTATTAAAAAGTATATTACATTTTATATATTCAATCCGTGTAACACACGGGATTTAACCTACTAATAAAATAAATAAATTAAAAACTCCAATGTTTGTCCATGTTAAATTGATAACATTCGATAAAAGGAACCAAGTTTTTGATCGATCTAACTTCGCCAATACTAACAATAAGTATTACAACCATTAAATATTCAAAGACGACTATAATATTTAGTTTTTAAGTTAGATTTGAACTAATGATTGAATTAAGCGCTTTCAATAGTTGTCACAGGTGGCCGATAACCTTCGATTTAAATATTTATTTTGACGACGAATTGAAACTCCTGTTGCTAATTGGTGTATCATATCAAGTTTTGGGTTTGAAGTAATGTGACCAAACATATGTTGCATTGCATGTTTGGAATGTTCATTAAGAATATATAATTGAAACGGTTTCTTAAAAAAAAATAAAAGGTAATGTTTCGAAAGCCTACAAGATGGTTCCCTCTATCACGCTTACCATTTAAATCATGCTTCAACTGAATTTTCTTTTTTTTGAACGATGATGTTCTTATATACCACGTATGTTGTCTTAACCGGGTTCACTGGGTAGAAGTAAGACATACACCTCCAGATGCGCGGGAACCCTGTGGAAAAGGTAAACCATCGCCCCATCCCCCTGTGACAATTGCAGTTGAGAATTACGTCATCGATGGCATGAGCACATGCGGTCGTTCTAGAAATCCACGTTGATTTAGATATTATAATTATTACAGGTTGATAGTATGCGAAAAATGGTGAACGTAGGCGAAAACCGTGCGCGAAACAGAGTTACGGATTGTCCGGAATCGCGAAACAAAGAAGAAATCAAAAATTGGACGAAATAGAGGCTGGGGCGGTACGCTTGGGGCCACACGCCCAGCTGGGGCGGTGCGCCCAGCGTGGTTTGAGGCGGTGGACGAGTTTAAAGGCCAGAATTCATCCAGAAGATCATATTTTCTTCTTCTACTCAACCTTGAAATGCAAGGTTAAATCCAAATGTTTCAAACTAATCACAATCATTAACATACTCATTGGAACGATTATCTGATGTTTATGATAACAGTCAGATTAGTATGTTAAATATGGTTATTAAACCTATTCTAATGCTACATTGTGATATTTCATGATATTTGGGTAATCAATAACAAGGATTGATCATTCCTAAGCCATTAATCTATCTAGAAACTGTTTCAGCATTTTAATCAACAACATTAACTATTTGATTAATCCGAGATTATTCTGATTAATCAAGGGTGTCATCAATCTTGTATTAGGAACCTAATTCAGTGTAGGTTCCTACATTATCATACATTGTATGATATGACATCAAAATAATTAATTAATACTTAACATTAGTTTGATGACTGTTAAGACAATGTCTTTGACATTGGACGTTCAGAAAGATATAATCAGTAAGTTAAAAGAATAAATAACTCATTAAACATAAATTAATGCAGACTTACACTATTATCACCAGTCTGCCAGTGATCTTATTATCTTGAGACTTCAGGTGAGTTTCCTACAACCCCTTTTCTTTTTAATCTTTTACAAACATCGGGGTAGCACTGTGGAACTTTTCAGAACTATATGATATGTATCACTGTTATCTGCGTGATTTCATGTGATTGTTGAGAACTTGTGGATTTCATGGGATTTTGCCTGTAGAACAGAACACTATCACATAACTTATAAGTCCTCATTTCCGAACTGTATCTAGTGAACCCATGTGGGGCCGAACAGAAAACAATGATAGTACTATCGGCTGACAACCCATTTGTCGGGAGCTGCAACTCCCCTTGGTGTAAATGTTTGTTATCTGTTTTTAGAACTTCTTAATGTTGTGATAGACATTAAGACAATGAGACATTAAGATGTTACCGACGGGTAGTATCTTATAGAACAAGAACAGAACGTCCGAAAGGAACTAGATACGGGTCCCATGGTTATCTTGAACTGAACACTGTGAGAACTTGTATTGCATATCATATTGTTGAACATGAACTTTACGAACTCGCCAGCTTTGTGCTGACGTTTGAAATCTAAACCTTTTTGCAGGGAGACAGTGACTGTCGGGTGAGGATGCACTTTATATATAGTTGTAATTAAATAAGTTGTCATGTAATAAACTTAGTTTATAAACTGTACTGTTGATTGTAATGACGATCCTTGTAATATATTTACTTTAAGTTAATCTGTGTGCTATGATATCGGATCAAGTAAGTCACCCCTCATCTCTGAGACATCACCACTGTCACACCCCCAAATTCCCACTCGTGGTGTCAGTCCACGTGGGTGTGACGTGGCCAGAATCATAGCTCATGGTCATATAGAACGACTCTATATGAGTTACACATTCACACAGTTTGTAAAACCAAACAAGTTTATATAAGTATGCAGCGGAAAATGTTAAGTATCAGAATTACATATAATCGCAGCGGAAAGTAATTGTTTGAAAGAAACACTACAAATGATTAAATTGTTTTAAAAACGTAGCAAATGCACACAAGCCTAGGACATGAGTCTAAATGTAAGCTTGACTCCTTAGTGTGTCCTTGTGAGCGTCCTAGCGTGTGCTCCATTAGTTACCTGAGAATACATGCGAAAAGTGTCAACTAAAAAGTTGGTGAGTTCACAGGTTTAGACAGACAGAAATTGTAGACAGATATATACTGGACATGTTTAAGTTTAGTTGTTGGATCTACGATCCGTGAGTGTGTCATGTCATCTTACCGAAACTAGACTGTTTCCATTTGCCTCCGCGAGTCATCGCTGAACTCGCAATTCACATCGATTATTACACTCGTTATGACCTCCAGTCAAAGTTGTTGCCGAGTGGGGCTAGTCAAACCCAGTAGTACTACGTAATAACGACTCGTTCGTAACAATTAACGGTAAGGATAAGTGAGGGCTTTATGCGATAATAGTTACACTCAAAAAGAAATGGTTTCACAACATGCCAGTCCTATATCTAAAACAGTTGCAGTATATTCTCACCCCAATAGTTTAGCAAATCAGTTAAGAGTAAAAGTGAGGCCGTAAACTCACCTGAGTTTAGATATGCGTTAGCTCAAAGAGAGTAAGTGTAGCTCGCCGGCTAGTAGTCACCTATATCACATAGGTACTATGAGTTTGTGTTCACAAGTGTGGGTCTCACCGGACCGTGTTAGTGTTCAACAACACTAAGTGGTTATGTAGGTCGAGTTGACCGTGTTTGACCGTGTCGATCGTGTTTGACCTAACGACCCGTTGGTGACGGTTTGGATCAAGTGTTCGCGTATCATGCGGTTTTAGTGTCGTGTGAAGTGTACGGATACCAAATTCATTCCTATGAGGAAACTTACTATTTATGGTAAGTTCCTATTTTAGGAAAGTTTCCATATTTGGCAGGTTATGCATATAATTATATTCCGATTATTCTAACATGCATATTTATCCTAAATGAGCATGTTATCACATAGCACATAGTTACACATAATCGTTTTAACATAGTTTGCGCGTAAAAGTTTCCATATTTGGAAAGTTTCTAAATTAAGCATGTTTCCACAAGTTTAACAATCAACATCATCTATTATCATCATGTTAGTCCTAAATAATCTATTAATCATGCTCGTTACAACTAACATGTGACAAATCGTAAACTTTATAAAATAAAGTTACTATATTTAGTAACTTACGAAAATAACACCAAATCAAGTTTCCAATGACATTTCCCTTCCAATATCATCATGTATTCACTAAGTGAATATGTTAGACTCAAGACATTACCAAACATTTTACCCATTTGCAATCTTGTGACAAAAAGTTACTATTTATAGTAACGTTTACAAAAATCATCCTTTTGACTATTCTAGACATTCATATGCATCAAATATCCATCACAATAGTTTCTCAACATCATTTTAAGCATAACATATAGATCTAATTACATGCATGTGATTATTTCATCAAAAATCACCACTATGTAACACAAAAGTTACTATTTTTAGTAATAATCATCAAATGACCATTTTTGACAAAATCAAACATCCTAAATCATGTAGATCATCATCCATATCATTACTAACAACATTTCAATACCAAACATCATGTGAATCTACTTAGATCATCCATGCATGTTATTAAAAGTTCCTATTTCATACTAAAATCAACAAATCATCACCATATTCAATATATATCATCATAAATCATTACAATATCATCAAATCAGTAAATAAATCATCAAATAGCATACATATAACATCAAAATTTCGTGATATTGGTGGTGGTGGTGATGCATGTAGCCTAAATGGCTTGCATGTGTGCCTAGTGAGTGTTTTAAGCAAGATTGGACATAGAACTACCTTAGTAGTCTTCAAATCCGTGGGATGTGGTCTGAGATTGATGGTTAGAAGTTCCAGAACCTGCTGGTGAAGCCTCCTAGTCGAAATGTGAAGAATAGAGTTGGTGGGTGGACTTCCAAGTGCTTCCCTAAGCCCTCAAGGTCTTCCAATGGCTCCCTTTGTGTCTTTGGTGGTGCAACAGAGTGGTAATGGTCGCAATGAAGGTTTCAAACGAGAGAAATCGGAAGGGAAGTAACAGAAATGATTAACATTGGGTTTATAAAGATTTTATGCGTGTAGGGGTTGTCGCGTACCGCGGAGACTGCACAAAAAGCGTCTCCGCATACCGCGGAGTTTAAAATAATCATTCTGTTCCCGAAACACACCGCGTACCGCGATGGTTGAAGATGATCGGTCGTCGCGTACCGCGACGTTTTTCGGAGAATTCAAATTCTCCCGCTTGAGCTTCGCGTACCGCGAAAGCCCAATTGTATGTCCATCGCGTACCGCGATGGGTCTCGGCTGAGCCCAATAGGTCCAATTTCATTGTTTTGAACCGAATCTTTCGTATTTCTCGAATACGATCATCGTTTCTCAACACATTGGCTTTGTTCTAACTAAATTAGGTTCACCGAACCTAAGTGCAGTGTTTTGTGTTACAGATTGATCCGTTCACCAACGTTCGTCATTCAAGACACGTGCGATTGTTGTGCGATAATTCCTCGAATTATCGGTGTGTTCAGACTGTTGTGCCACGTGTCACACTAAATGCATTTATTCTAGTGCCACGTATGAAATAATAATAAACATTATTATTAAAATAATAGAATTGCTGACCTGGAAATTACGAGGTGTCACAACCACTATGCTTCCGCAATCTTCTCAGTGACATCATCAACAGGTGACGAGAGGTGGGGGTGTGTGTGACACTCGGCAATTTCAGGTAAATTGCAACTCGTACACTCTACGTATTTCACATTCATACTTGTTGCATTTCATTTAATTATGTTTAATTAGATGAGTCAAACACACACAATTGTGAAACGATAGTTTGAGGAACTATCGAATCGTACACTGCACATTGGTTTTGGAAACCAAGTGTGGCAAACAAAACACAAACACAAAACAATAATTCGGAGAATTGTTGAATTGTGCAATACATGTTGATTATGGTTAATCAAGCATGCAAACAGTTCGTAGCGACGAACACAAACGAATAAAGATAATTCGTGGAATTATCGAAAGACACACGAGTCTCACGAAGTTCGTGATCGATCAAACTTATGTGATTATGTGCTAAACATGAATAAAGATAATTCGTGGAATTATCGTTACCCATTACCCCGTATTGACGATTTGTTCGATCAGCTACAGGGATCAAGTTACTACTCAAAGATCGATCTGCGATCAGGGTATCACCAGTTGAGAATTCAAGAGGAGGATATCCCAAAGACAGCTTTTCGCACTCGGTATGGCCATTACGAGTTTTTAGTCATGCCGTTTGGTCTCACAAACGCACCCGCAATATTCATGGATCTCATGAATAGAGTGTGCAAACCTTACATGGATAAGTTTATCATTGTCTTTATAGATGATATTCTCATCTATTCCAAAACCCAAGAGGAACACAAAGAGCATCTCCAATTGGCTCTTGAACTGCTACGGAAAGAGAAGCTGTACGCTAAGCTCTCAAAGTGTGACTTCTGGATTCGAGAAGTCCAATTCTTAGGTCATGTTGTGAATGAACAAGGGATTCATGTGGATAAATCCAAGATAGAGGCGATCAAGAACTGGGAAGCACCAAAGACCCCAACCGAGGTGCGACAATTCCTAGGCTTGGCAGGCTATTATCGACGATTTATTGAAGGATTTTCCAAGATAGCCCAACCCCTTACATCCTTAACCCATAAAGACAAGAAATATCTCTGGACTGACAAACAAGAAACTACATTCCAGCTTATCAAGCAGAAGCTCTGTAGTGCACCTATCCTATCTCTTCCCGATGGAACATTTGACTTCATAGTATACTGCGATGCCTCGATACAGGGACTCGGCTGTGTGCTGATGCAGCGAGAGAAGGTGATCACATATGCTTCCCGACAATTGAAAGTCCACGAGAAAAACTACACCACCCACGACTTGGAACTTGGAGCCGTAGTATTTGCACTCAAGATCTGTAGACACTACCTGTATGGTATAAAGTGTACGATATACACTGATCACAAGAGTCTCCAACACATATTCGAGCAAAAAGAACTGAACATGCGACAACGTCGCTGGCTCGAACTCCTAAACGACTATGAGTGTGCTATCAAGTATCACCCAGGGAAGGTCAATGTAGTGGCCGATGCTTTAAGCCGGAAAAACACTTCGAAACCCAAAAGGGTACGAGCTTTACAACTCATCATCAATCCTAATCTCCCTGACCAGATACGTATTGCCCAGGTGGAGGCACTAAAAGCAGAAAACCTAGCGGCTGAATCATTGAGGGGAATGGAGCAACAACTTGAGGTAAAAACCGATGGCTTACATTATTTCATAGAACGCGTCTAGGTTCCACATCACGGAAACTTACGAGACCTTGTGATGGATGAGGCTTACAAATCTTGGTATTCAATTCACCCTGGATCTGATAAGATGTATCATGATCTGAAGATCCTTTATTGGTGGCCACACATGAAAGCCGACATCGCCACCTACGTAAGCAAATGCTTGACTTGTGCCAAAGTCAAAGTCGAGTACCAGAAACCCTCTGGATTACTCACACAACCTGAGATCCCCATGTGGAAGTGGGAACAAATATCCATGGATTTCATTACCAAATTACCCCTTACTCCTAGTGGATGTGACACTATCTGGGTAATTGTGGACCGACTGACTAAGTCAGCACATTTCCTTGCTATCAAAGAAAACGACAAGATGGAAAAACTGGCTCGAATCTACGTTAAGGAAGTAGTCTCGCGTCATGGAGTGCCAATCTCCATCATTTCAGATCGAGACGCCATATTCACTTCTAACTTCTGGAAATCATTACAAAAGTCGTTTGGCACACGGTTGGATATGAGTACAGCATACCACCCACAAACCGATGGCCAGAGTGAACGTACAATACAAACCCTCGAAGACATGCTACGAGCTTGCGTAGTAGACTTCGGCAACAGCTGGGAAACTCACTTACCCTTGGTAGAGTTTTCCTACAACAACAGCTACCACACTAGCATCAAAGCAGCGCCTTTTGAGGCACTCTATGGCAGGAAATGCCGATCACCCATCTGCTGGACGGAAGTGGACGACAGTCAGCTCACTGGCTCGGGACTTGTACACGAAACGACGGAAAAGATTGTGCAAATCAAAAACCGTATGGCAGCAACTCGAGATCGTCAAAAGAGTTATGCCGACAAACGTCAAAAGCCTCTAGAATTTCAGGTAGGAGATAAAGTCCTTCTGAAAGTTTCTCCATGGAATGGCGTCATTCGTTTTGGAAAACGAGGCAAACTGAACCCACGGTATATTGGACCATTTGAGATTCTGAAGAGGATTGGTCCAGTGGCATACCAACTCAACCTACCAGCCGAACTTGATGGAATTCACAACGTATTTCACGTCTCAAACTTGAAAAAGTGTTTATCTGATGAAACACTGGTGGTTCCACTGGATGAGATCCAGGTGGATGAACAACTACGATTCATAGAGGAACCGGTCGAAATCATGGACCGTGAGGTCAAACAACTCAAGCAGAGTCGAATTCCGATTGTCAAAGTCCGATGGAACTCGAAACGTGGACCTGAATTCACATGGGAATGTGAAGATCAGATGATGCGCAAATATCCCCATCTCTTCAAGCAGACAACATTGAACGCCGACAACAACGAATAAATTTCGGGACGAAATTTCCTTTCAACAAGGGGATGATGTGACAACCGGCAATTTCAGGTAAATTGCAACTCTTACACTCTACGTATTTCACATTCATACTTGTTGCATTTCATTTAATTATGTTTAATTAGATGAGTCAAACACACACAACTGTGAAACGATAGTTTGAAGAACTATCGAATCGTACATTGCACATTGGTTTTGGAAACCAAGTGTGGCAAACAAAACACAAACACAAAACAATAATTCGGAGAATTGTTGAATTGTGCAATACATGTTGATTATGGTTAATCAAGCATGCAAACAGTTCGTAGCGACGAACACAAACGAATAAAGATAATTCGTGGAATTATCGAAACACACACGAGTCTCACGAAAGTTGGTGATCGATCAAACTTATGTGATTATATGCTAAACATGCATTAGATGTTTAGGATAAACGTTAGGAATCAAGTACGAGCAAAATTGAATCATTGAAATCGAAAAACAAGAAAATGGACCCATCGCGGTACGCGAAGGTCCCTTGGTGAAGAGTTCGGTGGTACGCGAAGCAAACCAGGAGTCGAGAATCCTGAATTTTGTCGCGGTACGCGATGAGCCTTTTGATCGGCCTCCGCGGTACGCGAAGGCCATGCAGATCAAAATTTTTATAAAACTCAACCCCCTTCATTTCTCTTCGATTTCTTTTCATTCTCACCGAACTTATTCATCTAAACTCGACCCAAACCCACTGAAAGCAGCTCCCAAGACCCCTAGTGACATCCTTGAAGCTCTTCCTTGCAACCTTGGAGTGATTTGAAGCCATTGAAGCTCAAAGGGAGTTCTTGGAGGCCATCAACAAGCAAGGAAACCCTCCTCAGCCACTTGTAGCCCCAAATCAGTTTCAATCTCATCATCAAGGAGCATCTAAGGTAGTTTTATATGTTTATCTTTGGTTAGATCGTACATGCATGAAGTAAAAACACACATGCAAGTGTATTTGAACACATGCAACTCCATGTGGCTATTGAGCACGAAATTGTTGGTGATTTGATGTATTATTAGATTTAGATCTACTGATTTTAGTATAAGATTGATGGGTTTTGAGTATTGGTTGAGTTATTGTTGATTTAATGATGATTTTAGTACACTTGCCATAAAATGAAACTTTTATGTTGCATGTCTTAGATTTGTGATGATCTAGACATGTTAGACATGTCTAGATATGTTTTCAAATGCATATTGGAGTGTTTAGAAACACATTTGGATATTTGATTTTGTCAAAAACATGGTTTTGAAGAAACTTTCTAAATAAGGAAACTTTTATAAATCAAAAGAGGGCTTTTGATGTTTTTGAGTCTTTTGATGAACTTTGATAATCGAAATATAGTTAGAAATGATTTCTAAGCATATTGGAAACTTTGATTTGTGAAAACAAGCTTTTAAACCGATACTTGCTATTTTAGGAAACTTCCTAAATATAGAAACCCCTCCAATACGGAAACGTTATGATTTTCAAACTTGATTTCGCGAAAGTATCACTATTAGAGTCATAGGATGCATGTAGGTGTCCTACTTGTATTTATGACACAACAAACGCGTCACCAACGATTCGTCGAGTCGACACAAGTCAACACACACACACTCGGTTGAGCACACCGGCACTTGGAGTTGTATGGAATACAACACACCACAAAACACATACTCATACCTATATTGTTATAGGTTCATACTAGCAGGCACTAGCTTTCGCAAGACGCGAACACACACATGCCAGAACTGCTAATCAGATGAGTTCACGGCCCCTTTTTACATTTTCTACCTTTGGGGGAGAAAACATTGCATACAACTGTTTAAACATACACACTTTTTGGTTACATTTGTACATGCTTATATCACGTATATGCATATGTGTGGCATTAATCCACAAAACTGATAAGTCCTCATTAAACACACCTCGAATCGTTAATAGCGCGTTGCGCTTAGCGTGATAATTCTGAATAGTACTATTTGGGCCTGACAAGCCCCACTGTTGCGCGCTGTAGGGCCACCCCGACTGGAGGTCGGAACAGTGCAAAATTGACCAAACAACATTGCCATATCTTGTTGGATGGATATGGTAGGAGGCAGCATGTTAGCTTCGGTTGCGAACCCGCATATAGTATAACTCATATTGACTAGCTATCAATGGATATTGCATTGTATTGAAATGTAGACCTGCAAAACACTTTCTTTAAACATTTGATGTTTATTGCTGACATAAAACCTATGCTCTCACCAACCTTTGTGTTGACCCTTTTTCTCGCATGTTTTCTTTGGTAACTAAGGCACGCACACGAGGATAGGATGCTAGGATGGAGTCCCATGCATCAGCTTTAGTGTCTTAGGATTAAGAACCTTTAAACATTTGAATTGTTATGTAATGATTAATACTTAAACCGCTTCCGCAAACTATTACTCTGTTTTGTGTTGAAAACTGTTTTAATCTTATGCTTCCGCAACTTATAATTACAACGATGTTTTGACAACCTAAACTTTTACTTCCGCAACTCTGATTTTACAAAACAGTTTTATCCAAGTTATTGGATGTACGTATGAAACCAGACATGTAGGTCTCGCAACAGTGTGACCGGAGACTGCGATCATGCCAGATCAGTCGAGTCGCGCCCCCTCGCACAGGCCGGGAAGGCCGGGGTGCGACAGTGCCACACACCCCCCCCCCATTGGGATCAAACTCGCGATAAACCGAAGTTGACCTTCACCTGGTGCCCTTCAAACATGCTCTCCGAACGATTTGAACCCATGACCTTCACTATGAAATGTGAGAGCTCTAACCATTAAACTAAGTTTTCAAGACCATGCTACAACTGAATTAATACATATATATTAACATGAGATTATGTTCAACTAAATAATATTCTTATCCTAAAAACCCTAAGGGGCATTATTGACTATTTGATCATGAGATCAAATTTAAGAGGAAAAAATTAAAACTTTAGAGGAAAAATTGTTATAGGGTAATTTAGTTATAACCATCTTCCTTTCACATTTTTTAAACATTCATAACTTTTGCAAACGATATTATTTTTTAAAAAAATATATCATAAAAACGAATATTTTTTATCTTTAAAATGAGTATGGTATTGCTACAAAAAATGAAAGTTTTTCAGCTCGCTGTTTCTAATTATCGTCATTGTGTCTTTCTTAAACGTTTGTGTATAATTATCTTTATGTGTTTTCTTACAGGTAACGGTGTCTTTTTTACATGTAATTGTGTCATTTTTAAATATCATTGTGTTATTTATACCCGCCATTGTGTCATCCTTGCTTGACATTATGTATTCTGCAACTTCATTGTGTCTTCAATTGTTTAGAAAAATACGACATTGAACAGAAATACAAAAGACGCAATGCCTATACAAAAGTTACAATGATCTGTACAAATTGTTTATACTCGTTATTGTGTCTTTTTTACAGGTAATTGTGTTTTTAAAGATTATTGTGTTATTTATACTCGTCGTTGTGTCATCATTGCTTGACATTATGTATTTTGCAACATCATTGTCACACCCCACCGTTGGCGGAAACGCGAGAAAGCGACTGATCGTATATCGTAGCACATTAATTTGAGAAAATATTAAATATAATGCTAATAAATGTAGCACGACATACGTTCGTCATAACAACTAAGTATGCATGTTACATAGTAAGGTTCTAATGTTAACCAATCCATAAACAATCTAAAACAGTATAATCAAACCAAAAAAACATACGCGGGCGGAAATACAACCCGGAAAAATAAATTGAAATAGTAGTCTCAAAATGAGAAATTAAAAGAAAATTATAATAACTTGAAACTTTAGTATATTGTCTCCTCAAGAGTTGTTATCTGTAAAACACACTTAAAATGTCAACTAGAAAGTTGGTGAGTCTATAGGTTTTGACTCAATAAAATGTATATGTGTATGCGCATATCATATGCCAAGTAATCCAAGTACAGAATATAAGATAGAAATGTAACATGGGCTCACAATCAACCCTATGGCTGACTGCCCTAGACAAAAGCATCATGCTATTGTCAAATGTAACCAAATGTACTAAACGTTGGAGTATATTCATCTATTCGCCCACAACGAAGGCGGTGATAGGTGCGACCAAACTATAGATGAGGGTTGTCATCCCCGGATAGATCTATTTAATATATACATGTCCACCGGCTCGGCTCGCGAGTTAAATGATTGTGAAATGAAATGGCACTTACGTTATTTAGTTGTTCATAAATGTACAATAAGGGACACCCAAGCACATAACATATCAAGCATAAAGTAATAAGTATACATAGGCATGTGTATTTTGAATAAAATGTAATGTAATCGTAGTGTATTTTTCACCCCGATGATGAAAACAAAATAAGTAATAGAGGCTATGAAACTCACCTATGATAATGAGTAGTATGAACACACTTGAAATTTTGTTGTAATAGCAATACTTCCTCACACGATAAAATCTACAAGTACGATACACATGCGTCACTAACGTTGTCTATACCTTTAATTTCCGATCTTGACAGATATCGTTTATTGATGATACAAATATTAGATTAGCACATTATGTTAACGATGCATATATATGTTGTTATAAAATGTTACATATTTGTTTGTTATGTATAAGTGTGTCATATAAATTGAATCCCAAAATGATGTCTTGAAGTCGTGTTGAATTCTATGTTACTTGTGCTAACCATGTGATATAATACATATCATGATTAAATTATGAGAATTTTATATGTTTTATATACATGTCTTATTGTGTTATAAATTATTTTATTATAATTTATTGGGTTTTGTAAGACCCTTGAATAAATAACACAAGTTCAGGTCTCACATAAATGAAATGTTCTTTGAGCACTAATCTTGTGACTACTGTTTCGAAATTCAAAAATAAAAATATGACTAAAGGCTTTGAAAGTAGACTCTATAAGATATATTTTTATATAAAATCCACGTAATTTGGGTAAGAAACGAATTAGTTATGAATTTTCTAAGTCGACACATGAATCTGCTAGTTTCAGCACGAACTGGAGTAGTAATTTTGTGTCGACTGTTTGAGTGATCAAAAATTATCAAAAAAATACAAAACAATATGGGTTTGAAAGATAACTCTTTGAACTTAGTTTTAGACTCAAGAATCGTCCAAATTTGTTCAGTTTTGACTGAGTTATGTCTTATCCAAATGAGTCCAAAATTTCAGTCAGCAATCGGATTGAAAAGGTATACGTTGAATCATGGGGTTTTTCTCCCAAAAATCAATTTGTTAAATGAAAAATTAGTTATTTGTAGTATTAATATGTGTTTTTGAACATATTTTGTGTATGATCATTATTTGATCATGATGAAATATAGAAAATCAATAGTTTTGAAAATCAATGAAGAACATATACATCATTTTACGTAATTTGCATATGGAATATGGATGATTTCATATGCACTCATGTTTGATGATTATGAACACATACAAATGGTTATCAAGACCATCATATATATTCATATTTTTTTGAATGTAGATGCAAAGAAATGCATCAAGAATGAAAGAAATGAAAACAATAACAATTGTAAACTTACCAAAACACCCAAAACTTGTTGCTAGAACTTCAAAACACTTATTCTTTGTTGCAAGATCTTCAAGATGATGAGAGAATGAATATGTGGAGAGGGTGAACGAAATTGGGAGGTTTAAAAGAGTGAGAGAGTGTTTTCTAATAAATGAAAGAATAATGGGATTTAAGGGAATGTAATGGTGAATTAAAGTGGAGTAATGTGGGAGGTTACATGAAATTTAAAAAGTTGTAGCTCTTTCATGGTAGAATATTTTGTTTGAAGTTACCTTTAAAAGTTGGCTTAGTTCAATTGGTTTAACATATGCTTGCTAACCTAGAGGTCATGGGTTCTAAACCCTCTTAAGACTTTTTTTATTCGCATGTTGTTCTTTTATAAAGTTTTTGTAATGATTGTTTATATTATAATTTATCTAATAATATTAATGATATTTCATCAATACTACAAGTGTAAATTGTGTCTTGATAAATTTTTGTATCATCAATGGGTTGCGAACAAAATTTACGACTACCATTGTAAATTATTTGTTTATTGTCGATTTTTTCGTCTAAATGTAAAAACACTACGAATATTACTTAGAACATCTTAGACGCATGTCTAAAGTGTTTCTACATAACAAAGTTAGTTTGTCACAACTTGGTCACCGTCAAAGTCAAAGTCAAAATAATGTTTAAAGTCAAAACAAAAGTCAAAGTCAAACCTGAAATTAGTGGTGGATGTCACAATCATTGTGTCTTAAATTGTTCATGAAAATACAACATTAAGCAGAAAAACAAAAGACAGAATGACATTTATATATGACACAATGTCCTTAAAAACAATTTTTTTACAGCAACATTATACTAATTTTGAATATAAAAAAATGCTCGTTTTTATGATATATTTTTTTCAAAAAAATAATTCCGTAAGTAAAAGTTATAAACGTTTAAAGAATGTGATGGAACTTGATAAAAGGTCAACAAAAATAGTCATTACTAAAATAATCTTCTACAACATGATTTAATCATAATCATTGATTAAAATGCTTATTTAGTTTAACTTAACCCTATTAACATGTAGAATAGACATTTCAATATTTCATCCCTTAGTATATTTAAAGTGACTTATTTGTACTGTATTTTATTTTTCTGTTCTAATTTTTTTTATATAGTATTTTATTTTTGTATTGTTTACAATAGCAAAAGTAAATTTTACAAAAAAAATATAATAAATAATAAATGCAATGTAATATAAATAATAAATGCTTTTATACTTTTAGTATAAAGATTATTGGACTTAAAGTGATTTTAGTTTTAACAAAATGTTCAAATCTAAATCTATATTCCATATTTTATACTATATAATAAATAAAAATAAAATAAGACACGTGTCATTATTATATACTATCTTCACAATAGTTTTCTAAATTCTCTTTCCTAATTAATGTAGCATATATGAAATAATACTATAATATTGAATACACGTTTATATATTTTTAAATCAAAAATATTTCTTAAGACTATTAATATTAAAAAAATACATTTTTTTCAAAAACAAAATAATTATAAAATAAGAAATATATAAAACAGTTTTCTACAACGAAATGTTTAAAAAATTTTTTCGAACGAATTAATATTTAAAGAAACAATATTATTATTTCATTATTTAAAGTATTAAGTTATTAAAAATTTTAATCATATTTTATATTAGAAAATTGACTTATATTATATAGATTTTGATTAATAATTATTTATTATTTTTGTATTTAGCCCGTATAATACATGAGATATTAACCTAGTATGTATATAAAAGAAGAAAATTATATATATTTAGTAAAAGATAATCTCATTCCATCTAAAAGCATAAAGATTTGATTTTTGAAACATAATCCTATTATATATTACAAAACTCATAAAGATTAGAAAACTTATATTAATAATAACAATAATAAAATTAAAAATATTACTAAAACATGTAATGAACAAAAAGAGAGTTTGAAAAACATCGGGTAATCATGTTTGTTGATATTATGTTTTCAGGTTTTCTAGTATGATGACTATCGACCTCTAACATCTCATTTTTTATGGTTATGCTATGTACAATTTTATCTATTGTTGTTAATGTTGGATACAATCGTCAATCGATATCAACACATACGCAAAGACAGATTTTGCGAATCAAACAATCCATGACGTCTTTGATTTTATTATCATCAAAGTAGGTTATAAACCCCTGTATTACACGAATTTGCGAACAAAAATTATGTGATTTTATAATTTTTTATCATATGAAATAATTATATTCTTTTTTTTATTAAATAATTATATTAAAACTAATAATATTAGTTATACCTTTTTTATATTAAAAAACTTTAAAAATAAAAATTTATACAAAAATATTCTTAATATATATATATATAAACAGATATTCAATTGAGAACCATTGTTACTTAATAATCAAAGGAACCAATTCTAGAAACAATATTAAATAGTATAATAACAACTTTTATAATTTAAAGTAAAATTACTTATATTAAATTAAAGCTGGAAAAACGAATATCTGATAAGACGTGATACGACCTGTTTAACAAAAAGTACACTATTTAATTTTGTACATTTCTTAAAATAATAAAAATTAAGAGGTTGGTCTTTGTCATTTCTTTTTTTATTTTTTGCTACATAAAACATATAATTGTCATGCTTAAATCAACTAATCAAGTGTTAGAGAAATCGTTTTCATGTTTTATATTTGCATTAATCGCGTCGTCGCTAACCTATTAAACATGATAAGACTTGTTTTATCAGCCTCATATTAAATATATGTTATAAATTATAAATATTAATTCAGTGTATTTATGTAAACAATGTAATTCGGGCTCATATTATTAATTGAGTGTTTTATCAGCCTCACATTAATATACATTAATTGTGAATCTTTATAATTAAAAATAAACATTTATTTTTGAAATAATATGAGAAAGTCATGTCATATTTTTCGGGAATCAATTATTAGTATAGAAAGATATGGAAAAAACAAAGATTTCCGGTCTCTCTCTGTTTTTTTTAACAGTAATATTCCTACTCCTAAATTACACCCAAATACACCTTGCTTGAATTTGAACCCAAGACCTCATTCCTAACAGACAATGTCTCTACCAAGTGGGCTAGTCCCACATTGGCTTCCGGTCTCTCTCTTAGATATTAGAAAAACGTATTCTATATTTATATTTAATGACCCTTAGAAAAGAAAATAACAAACACGTAAACAAATAAGAAAACAATTACGTAAACAAAAAAACGAAAAATTTGCATATGCCATTTTCCCCGTATGGACCACAAAGTTTACCAACCTTTTTTTTTTTCCTCAAACCTTGGAATATGGTGAACGTCACTATTAGACGTAAGCCTGGTAAAATAGGTTTTAACATGTTTCAGACAACGTGATTAATACAAATATAAACATGAAAATGACTTGTTTAACACTTGGTTTTGTGATTTAAGCATGACAGTTCTATATTTTATGTAAAAAAATGGAAAATGATAAAGTTTAGCCTGCTAATTTTTATTATTTTTAAAAAAGTATAAAATCAGTAGTAATTTTTTTTGCTAAACAGGTCTAATCGTGTCTTAAAAGGTAGTCATTTTGCCAGCTCTAATTAAACGCCTCTCACCAACCGGTCACACGTGTCACACCCCGACCGGTAGTGGAATATGTCGGGGCATGATATGTGAATGATTGTCCATAAGCTCATGATTTCTAATTCAAAGTTTCATATTTAAAATACTGAATTACAATGCCATTACATAACAAGTTCAAGGTCAAATACAAATTTAAGAGTTTAAAACTTAAAGTCTTTGATAAACTAAGTCCATCTTCCTAGACTTTTACTTAGAGTATTCACTTTAACATGTCACACATGTAAAGTAACTGTCAACTAAATGATTAGTTGGTGAGTAGTCACATGATTATGATAGTATAAGTTTCAAAGTATGCAAACCTTAATGGCAATGTATACGAATATTATATTATGAATGAAACAAACATATGTAAATGGAATACCGGTCCTTTTTAACACTAAACGCGAAGAGAGCGCGACTCTCTTAGGAACCAAGAACTAAGTATATGTGCAGAAACATATAAGAATAAGTATGAATATACTATAAGATCAACACATAATAAACATTCAACAACAAAGCATTATATAGCTTGCATATGTTCAAGAATAGTATAAAGTTTAAGCATTTGAATAAGGGCATGTGTGACAGCCCCAAAATGATATAAAACTAAAAGAGGATGTGAAAAACTCACATGTGTTGCTAAGTAATCCAAGATACAACTAAGTATGGTTGTGTAGTACAATCATTTGTCATCCTGTTTTGTATGTATGAGAATTTATCTATAATTTTATAATTCTAAGTGTTCTAGTGTATGAATATGTATAATAAGTATGGTTTCCAAACGATCGAATATTGTTTTATAATTCATTGTGATTTGTTTAAAATATTTAGGAATAAATTAAATAATTTAGATAATATAATTTCATAAGTTTTTAAGTATGTTTTAGAAATAAATAACCGAAATTATAAATCTCAAAGTTTTTAAGTTAATAATAGTATTTTATTAAAAAGTATTAAACATAGCATAAATTTTTATAAAAGATTTTTTAAAGATATATATATATATATATATATATATATATATATATATATAATCACACCAACTTTATTTAAGTAAGACTTGAAATCTTATATATGTTAAAACTGTATATGTAGCTAAAGGTTTATTAAAATAAATGATTTTGTGTAATCCCTGGGTTTCGATTAAAAGTCAAGCATTGTAATCGTGTTTAATTATTAATAAATAAAAGATTTTGATGTTCTTTAAAACATTTGTATTCATAAACTTGTATAATTATAAAGAAATCCTAAAGCTATAAAGTTTATAAAATTATAAGTTACAAATACTTAATTAAATTTTTACAACCTTATTCTATAAATATGAATAGATAAAATAATAAGAGTTGAAAGTCTAGGAAGTAAAGTTGTAATTTCCAAAGTCTGTACTTAGTTATAGGAAAGTTAGGATTCAAAATGGACATAAACTACAAGGGCCAAACTTGTGCAATTCGAATTTAGACCATTCTGGAAGCAAATATCATTCTGAAAGACTGAAACTGCTAGCACCGAATTTTTATTCCAAAGTTTTAAATTGAAAACACCTATGCGTGCATAACTGGAGTTCGGAATTTACGGCTCAATATATAGCAATTTCTAATCACAATTAAAACGCTTAAACATGACCAAACGATTCCAATTATAGCACAACTCAAAAAAATTGTTAATACCTTGATTAAAACATAAATTGAGGATCCAAAACACTAGGTGGCTCTCCTCTGAAACGACTGACATCAAAAACATTCTCGGAGACACTTTCATTCATCCAATCGAACCCTCGCAAATCAAGAACTGATCTCCATCGAATCTTCAATCATTTGTTAGCGTTCCATGTAATTCTAGATATCCTTAGAGTCGTTTTTGTGTTTGGAACAATAGCCCTATGGTTAAAGAGCCTAACGATCAAGGAATTGAACGAATTTGGCTGATTAATTATTTAGGGTTCATCTTTACTTGGGGCTAAACCAAAACTATATATATATAGGAGAAGGTTCCGTTGGTAAACCCACTGTTATTGTGGTAACCCAGTGAACTTTGACCAAAAATGTCCGAATCTTTGGTTTTTTTTTCATGGTCTTTATTTATACATATTTAGGGGGGTTTCTTTTTTGTCTTTTGGCTAATTCGCAGTGTAAATCGAATTTGCCTCGGTGTAAATTTGAGTTGCATTTCGCAACATTTAGAAAAGTGCAAAAACTTTACACCGATGCAAATTCAATTTGCATTGCGAATTAGCCAAAACACAAAAAAGAGACCCCCCTAAATATGTATAATGAAGACCATGAAAAAAAACCAAAGATTCGGGCATTTCTTGTCAAAGTTCACTGGGTTACCGTAATTACACAGGGTTCTTATTTGAACCAAATCCTATATATATATATATATATATAAGATCGAGTTTTGTTTAAAACGACATACTAAATCTTCGTGATGATTTTAATTATTTTCTGAAATATATATATATAACTAATTTGTTGAATTTAATTATTACGCTCCTTAAATATTATATAAATAATCATGCAATCATTATAAATGCTGGAAGATATTAGATTGATTTTACAATGTATTTTCTGATTTTTTTTTTAATATCATTTTATAAAGAAAAATGAAAAAGAAAAACTATATATTTTTTTTCTAAAAAAAATCAATAAGGTATAGTTAAAAAAAAGAATATAATAAAAATAAATTTTCAGATTTCATAAATTCAAAAAAAAAGTAATTTTATATTCAGAAAATATGTTTTATTTAAATAAATTATTTTATTTAAGTAAAATTTCTAATGTCGTAATAATTTCAAGATGTTTAAATAACCTAAGTTTAAAATAAATAAAATATAAAATAATCCTACATAGTTGTTTTAAATAATTATGTAATTATTCCAGATAATATTTTATAAATTCTTAAACGATATTTTATTTAAGACATTTAAATAAAATATTAATAACAATTGTTTACACACCAATAAAAATATTTTTGGCTGTTGATATAATAAAACTAAAAATAAATAAATAAATAAATAAATAGACAAAATATTCAATATTTATATTTTATCATTATTTAATCAACAAAACTTGTAGAAATATTTATTTAAAATTAATAAATAATATTCCAAAATTACCCTTTGATCTTAGACATTTTTTTAGGAATCCATAGAATGCCATTGATTTTGGACAATAAACTTGAACTTTAGAAATACCAAGTGTAATAAGTTGTTCCTATAAACAGGTTGATGTGTAATTCTTGAATGATAAATCTATCAAGCACCTTTGGATTTAGCTAAGCAATCAGGTGAGTAATTCTATACTCCCTTTTTACATTTTTGTACTTTTGGGATGTTACATATGCCAGTATTCAAAATCCAAGTTATTCTAGATTCAAATTCTATAGATACAAAGCCTTTAGTTTATTTGGTTTGATTCTTTGTTATGTGATACTATTTGCTTTGTGATTCTGTGTTATTCTATGATATTCTATGTTATTCGATACCGAGTAGCCTAAGGTGTGTTAGATACCACATTCGCTTTGACTTAGGTCAAATTTGTTAAAAGGGCGAAAAGTACAATCATGGGTAGACTTGTGAAATACTTAGCTTTGTGCTTTGTATCGGAACGAGTTTGGAGACGATATAAACTATTGCAGACTTGTAAATATACTAAGCTTTTTAGCTAAGTATTGATACGAGTTTGGAGACAAGATATTCTATAAACTTAATTGCAAACTAGTAGGACATGCATGCTAGAGTTTAAACTTTATAGTCTAATTGAATTTTATTAGTTTTCTATGTATACTATATAAACTGTATGGGTTACTCACCAAATATGCAAATAGTTGACGAAATCTTTATTTTGCATATGTAACAGGTTAAGTGGATGCTTTGGCAAAGACATACGATAGGTTTCATGTTAGTAGACCTAGTTAATTCTTTAAAACAATGTTTAGAATTTCATATGTAATTGTTTGTTTATTCAATTCTTTTAATGCAACTTGAGTTTAATAAATGAAATGTTTGTATTGTTAATAATGAATGCTTCAATTATTCAAACATATTAATAGCGTCATTAGCTAATGAACGGTCAAATTCGCGCCCGACGTATTCCGCCATCGGTCGAGGTGTGACATTTTGTATAAATATTTTAAGAAAAGTTTTAAATAAGTCTTTAATAAGATCAAATGAGAAATAGTATTAATAATATTATTTTGAAAGCTGTTAATATTTTGAATTGATTTTTAGAACTTTATATGTACAAAGGTGTATTTAAGATTTAAATAAAAATATCTTTTTGTTTTTATAAATATATTTCAGGGATTTTTCAACTTCATTGTGTGAATTTTTACACATTTTGTGAATTTAATATATTATGTATAAAATTTTGTAAATGAATAATGAGTTGTAATCTTTTTATAATATTTTAATAAGTAAAATAAACGATTTATTAAAAATAATATTCTGAAAAATTCAAAATGTCTAAAACTGATTTGTAATAATTTTTAGGAGTTTTTATATATTTTTCATAATTTATTATGATTTGTATGGATTAAAATGATTATTGTAATGTAAGTTTAATAAGTTTAAAATTATAAGAAATGATTAAAATTTATAATCTAAGGTTTATCAACATCCCAGAATTTTTATAAAATAAATAAATATTTTAAAATATTTTTATAAATATTTCTCTGTTTTAAAAATGTTAAAAAATGGGATTTCATTTCAAAAACCGGTTCTGGAACCCTTGGCAGAGGTTCGAAACCACGTCTACTCACCCCAGCCTGAGAGGCTAAACAGCTAGGCTGGGTGAGAGAAACTTTAAAGAATCCGAAAGCCAAGACTATTAAACTAATCCTTATGTTCTTCCTCAAAACCGAAATCCTAGCCATGAATTTCGTTTTAGTTCAATCGGAGGGTTGAATGTGAGCCCTTAAAAACTTAGGGCTTTTGTTCTATGCTTAAAAACGAGTAGAATGAACGTAGAAATTACCTGTAAGGATATAGTATTTAACGAGTTCTAGTTCGTGTTTTGTTGCGGTCTTTCTTGAGTTTAGATTCGACAAATTAGGTGTTCTGAGATTGATTTGAAGCTTCACGGATTATCAGAGAGGTGTCGAGAGACTTTGTGTGAGTTTAATTTGAATTTGATAAACAAAATCCACTAATTCAAGTTAAAGTAAAGTTTAGTGGTTCGGGTGGTTCATTAATGGTGATTAAGAAGCGTGATCGGTCAATAAATGGGTTGGTTAGGTTTGTCCGGGTTGGTTGTGGTCAAACGAGCGAGAATTGGATATTTAATGCTCGATTTCGAGCTTGGTGAAGTGGACGAATTCGTGAAGGTCGAACGAAGGAGAAAGGGGGGTGGGGGGGGGTGAAACTTTGGAGTTTTGTCAAAACAGACCCTCATGTTCTTGTCTTGTGTCCCCTTTTACCCATAACCTATCTCACTCACAAACCAAGTTTAAATCTTGGCAAAATCAGCCCTTGAGGTTTATAGGACTATTATTTTATTATTATTTTTTTAAAGCCTTTATAAAACTTTTTTATTAACTTATAAAAATTTGTTATGTTTATGAAAACATAAATAATGTTTATAAATATTTATTTTTATATTTTAATACTTTTTTTACAAAACTTATTTAATTTGATTAAAATTGGTTAAGAGTTTTATAAACTTAAATAACTTACTTATATATATTTATTATTTGTTTGAATAAATATATATGGGTTTAAATATATATATTATTTATATCGTTTTGATTAGTTATGGTAAAATGACACGATTTACTTGAAACGATTTCTTTGTTCAAAGTTAACATTGATAAACGGTATTGAAAAGTTACAAATATTAGAATCTCCCCTACTTTAGAAAATTTTGTCCCGAAATTTATTATGATGAAACTGTTACCAAGAGATATGATTTGGTTTATGACGAAAAATTTGCATATGCCATTTTTCTCGTATGGACCACATAGTGGTTTACCAACCTTTTTTTCCCCTCAAACATTGGAATACGGTGAACGTCACTATTAGACGTCTCTCACCGACCTGTCACATGAACCTTGGAAGGTGATATGGAAACTGGTTTCGGTACACACTGGTTAGATGCTTGCATGGACCGTCCCAATTGAAACCAGTTTATATAAGTCTCTAACCAGTTTGGTTTAAATCGGTTCCCAAAGGCCTAAACCGAGTTTTTTTTTACAACTTTAAACATAAACCTTAAAAGACTTAATAAAAGCTTTCATTTTCTTGAAAAATAAAAATGCAACTAAATGAATCATAAATTCTAAATTGTAATAAAAAAAATACATATTCAAAAGTTTGGAATTTTTTTCTTGACTTTTAATTTGTTCTACCCACTCGATATAAAACATAATTAAAGTTCAACAAAAACAATCAGTACACATTTATATTAATTATTGGGGAACTAGAGTGCAAATTTTCAAAAAAGACGGTCAAAAACGGCTATTTTTGAAGAAAAAGGGTCATATTAATGTTCAACCCGACTAGCCATTAAAACCTATTTGAAAACCGGTCCGGTTCGGGTCGGGTCGGTTTGTACAGCGAAATTCCAAACTGGTTATCAAACTGCCGGTTCGAATCGGATCGCTCGGGACCAGTTTTAGCCAAACCGGTTTGGAGACCTAGTCCGGGTCAGTTTAAAACCGGTTTTTTTTTTTTTTTTTTTTTTTTTTTTTTTTTTTTTTTGTAACTGAAGTACTGAACACTTGATCTGCTTCCACATGGGCTTTTATTCTTGCTCTAATTTGATTATCAGCCCAACAAGAATTATATCTATCAGTTAAGACAAATTGTAAATCGTATTTTTTTTTTCTTTTACAAAAACCTTAGTATTTGACGTATTTAGTTAATAATCATAGATACGATAAAAAAAAGAGTCGAATTGATTTTATGGGACAAATGGGGAATCGGGTTCCAGGTTTTTATAACGCATACATAAACATTTTGGTTTTACATTGTTATTGGGATGAAATTGCCCCTTCAAACTCACCATGATTTCAACCAATTACTCCCTAAGGCAATTCATTGAACACAATATATGAGGTGAATCATTCCTTCACGAGGATGAACGTGAATCATATTGGGGTGTGCAAATACCGGTTCGGTTGTTATATCCTACCGTAACCAAAACCGACGGTTCGGTTTTGGCAACTTAAACCGAGCACCGGTTTTAGTTATTTCGGCAATAGAGGTCGGTTTCGGTTCGCTTTTGGATATTTTAATGGTGATTATATTGAATATATAAATTTGGTTATTGAACCTGTTTTTATTGTTTTGAATGATTTTGAATCTCTTTCAAGCATACATGTGTGGTTTATACATGAAAATGTGGTTTAAATACATGAGCATATAGATATCAGATTGTTTTCTCTTAGTTTGGTTATTGAAGATATGATCGAGGCCCTATCTTAACCGTAACCGATCGGTTAAATCGGTTTCAATTATTTTCGATTTGTTTTCGGTTATCGGTTTTGTTTGCTCATCCTATTGAATTTACTAAATCATTAAACTGATGTGTTGTGATTTATTTAAATTAAGCAATTAAATCATGAATGGTTTAATTCTTGATTTACAAAAGTGATTTTGAGAATTCGATTCCTATGATCAATAAACTTATTCATGTTGATAAGTCCTGATTTAATAAACCGTAGATTGTTTGAATTATGGTTGTCTAAAAAGCTCGAAACTTGTTCTATACAAAAGCTCGGCTCGAATAAAGTTCGTTTGTAAACGAGCCAAACAAAGCCAACTCATTTTATTACCGAGCTAAGTCAAGGCTCTCTCGTAGCTCACTTGTACCTTGGTGCTTGAATCGTAGCTCGGCTCGTTTGTACAACATCCTAATACACTAAAATATAAACTATAGGATAAATTAATAATAACTATAACTTTGAGTATGAATATAGTTTATTGACATTGTTCTTTATCATGTGATTAATCAAATTTCTATTATAAAATTTCTATTGCTTCTTTTTTTATTTGTTGTTGCTCTTTTTAATGTTGGTATATAAATTTTCGGTGTTGCAAAATAGCATTTATGTTACTCATTTTGATTCTTTCATACTTTTAGGCATTAAATTTCTTTTATATAACCAAGTAATAAAACAAACCAAACCGAGCCGGCTCGGTTACTAACAAGCCGAGTTCAAGCCAAGAATTTTGTCTTGGTTACAATCCGAGTCGAGCTGAGCCAACTCGGTTTATAATTCAAGTCGAGTCCGAGCTAGCCCTAGCTTAGATCGGTTTATAAACATCCCTAGTTTGAATCTTTTGCGGCTCCAACCTCTAAACAAATTAGAGAGTTTATATGCTAACGAAAGACCCTTAACGATGATAATTGATAAAGTAAAAGGCCATATGTAAGTGAGTTTATTTCTTTGTATCGTTTTTTTTTTCTTTTCCTAGATGTAAAAAATATTTTAGTCGTTCAACATCCGTGAAATAAATTAGAATAAAATAACAATCATCTACTACATAGAAAACTAGTGTTACAATTTTTTTAAGTCTCGATCATCACTCTACTTTCTCAAATTTTAAGACCGTTCAACACTTTTAAGTTTTTATGCTACTTTTAATTGTTATGACAGTGAGTTCTCATTTACGCGATAAACCCCCGGGTCTCTCAATACCCGACTAACCGAGATGCACATGTAAAGCACGGATGCAAAAAACTAAGTCGGGAACCTCCAAGGAAAATTTTTCTAGGGATTAAACTTGATATATAGGTTGTCTTTATTTCACTTTAACAACTATATCAATTCCGTGAAGGTTACAGTATTAAAAATCTATTTTAGTCCATAGTTTTCATGTTAAAACTTAATATAATAAAGTAGAAATATTTTTTTAATATATTTTACTATTTGATAAATGCACCTAATTGAACTCACACTAGAGGCTAAATGTACTCTCTTTTTACATATTATACTTCATTGCTCTGATTAAGACATAACTGACTTGTTATATAAAGTTACAAAAATCACTAATTGACAGGATTTTGTTCCTTCCGTTTACTTTATAGATTTTATACATAGGGCCACTTCAAATATAAAGATTATTACGAATTTTACGTAATAAAATCATAAAAGCCGTTACTTGTTCTTGCTTGATTTTATCACAGAGATGTAACTGTCACGTAGATAACATCGTTTATAATTTAAACCTATTATATCTAAATATAATATATGTATATAATGGAACATTGTCGAACCAAGGATTTGATTGCCTTGATCGTTACACGATATACACTTTGCACTCTACACTAGTGAAGCACAGGTTCTGAGGCATAGGGTTTTGCAGTTTTTGTTCCACGGCTGGGCCCGTAAATGCACCGAACAATTTGTGAGTTGTTCGGCGGGAAGTTTGTTTATGTTCGTTAAATTAAATGAACGAACATGAACATACCTAGTGTTCATTTATTTATGTTCATGAATTGTTCGATGATGTTTGTTTATTTATGTTCGTTTATTTGTGTTCGTTAATGTTCTTTTATGTTCGTTAACTATGTAATGTTAGTTTATGTTCGGTTAACTATATAATTTACGAATGATATGTATTTACATTTAAGAGATTTATCGTTTATACTCGTTTATGCTTGTTCAGTTGTGTTCATTTATGTTTGTTCAATAGTGTTCATTTATGTTTGTTCAATAGTGTTCATGTTCGTTTATGATTGTTAAATAGTGTTAAATAATGTTCATTTATGTTTGTTCGTTTATTTTGGTTCGTTTGTGTTCATTTATGTTCATGAACAGTTCGTTTAATTTATTACTGAACGAACACAAATGAACACGAACATATTAATTTTCTTAATAAAGGAACGCGAACACAACATTCATGTTCGTTAATGTGTTCGTGTTCGGTTAAATTTAAATTGACGAACACGAACATGTTTGTATTCGTGTTCGTTCGATTCGTTTATGTAACGATCGATTTTCAACAATTGAATATATTTAAAATAATCATTAATGAAATGATTGTGATTGTTACAAATAGAAAATATGCGAGAAATGATAAACTTAGGTGAAAACAGTGTGCGAAACGGAGTTACGGATTGTCCGGAATCGCGAAATGAAGAAATTATGTTTTGAATTGCTTCGCGGTACGCGAAGGCTTCAGGAGCCCCTCTTCGCGGTACGCGAAGAATCTAAAATATCTGATGATCCCGAATTTCTTCGCGGTACGCGAAGGCTCTATAAGGCCTCCTTCGCGGTACGCGATGGGTGAGGCGGTTCAGCAGATTCTTGATTTTTATCAGATTTGCATGAAGAAAATTTATTTTCTTCATCTTCGAACCTGTTCACAAGAAACACACACACATACGAAATTTTGACATCCAAAATCAGTTTTGAGACTACCGGATCATCCAGATTGAACCAGGGATTGTTTCTGCAAGTCTGGATCGTCAGATTTTAACCAGAAATCCGTCGAAAGGGTAACGATTCGTATTATTCTATTAATTTTGATAATATACGGATTAAATTGAATTGTGAGCATTATATGATGATTTGGGATGATTAGAAACGAAGAATTAGATGTTTTAACGGTGAAATCTTGATTTTGATCCGTTATGATGTCCGGTTGGTGTGAAAATCATATTATTGAATATGATAACCAGTGGGATGATTAAATCATGGTTATGATGATTTTAGATCATTCTTTGGAATGATAGATCTAGTTCAAGTGTTGATTAAATGTTTGAAATTGAAAGTTAATGATTTTAGCATGATATGCTAATTATAAATAATGACTTGACTTCTGTATGCCACATACTAATAAATGAGATTCAAATGAGTTTGAATCAATATGTATGGGTGTTGGGTGTATTGAAACTAGTTGTATACGTGTGAGTTGCAACTAGGTGTTGGTAAAGGAAGTCAAGCAACGAATTTTAAAATATGCAGTTGTGATAAGTTAAATATGATTAAGAACATGTGTAGATTAGTTTCTACACATGAGTTGTTTGATAAAAAGCCTCAATGAGCTTTTGATTGAATATGAAAAGTAAAACAGGTCAAATGAATTATATTATATAAATAACACAAGTTGTGTGTTCATGTTGTTAAATCCTGTTATATGTGAAAATATAATAGGAAGAGGAGGTGAATCTAGTTCTAGAAGGCCTGGGAAAGAGTTGGAGATTGTTGATAACTCTCCAAAGCGAGGTAAGTTACCAATTTGATTGAACTTGTAGTTGAAGGACTGGGTGAGTCCACACTATAAGTAACTATGCATTTAGCATATATACATGGTTTGTTGAGTTGATTGAAATGAGATAAATGAATGTGGTTATTGTTGTCACATGATTCACAAGGTGTGTGAACATGTGGTGATCTACTAATTTGTAGGTATTAAATTGGAAATGTGCATGCTGATTCACAAGGTGTGTGAACATAAGACATGTAATTCCAATGTAATAGATTCACAAGGTGTGTGAACAAATGGTGGATTGGAAATGTGCATGCTGATTCACAAGGTGTGTGAACATAAGACATGTAATTCCAATGTAATAGATTCACAAGGTGTGTGAACAAATGGTGGATTGGAAATGTGCATGCTGATTCACAAGGTGTGTGAACATAAGACATGTAATTCCAATGTAATAGATTCACGTGTGAACAAATGGTGGATTGGTAATGTGCATGTTTTGATTCACAAGGTGTGTGAACATAAGACTTGCAATTCCAATGTAATTGATTCACAAGGTGTGTGAATAATAGATGACTTATAAGGAGGTAGACATTTGAAATTCAAATGTCAAATTGCGAATTGTGATTTTTGTGAAATATGATGCACAATCGGAGTTTCGTGGGGTTATATATGTGTTATATTAAATTATAATGATTGTGCATGAATGAGAGATATAATGAGGTTTTGGTTGAAAACGAACCGTTAGTAAATCGTTTTGTATGTGGTTGACTGTTGTTGTCAAATTTTATTCGGAACCTCATTAGTGTATCCATATGGTATTATGGAATACACTGGGTGGAATAGTGGGGTAATCTTACTTAGTTCTAACGAACTAATGGTGAATTTAAATGTGGTGTTTACAGATACTCAGGAGTCGGGTGAGCGGTGATGGTGATCGTGAATCGAACGTGAAGGCTCATATGATGGTTTTAATTTTAATAACCAAACAGTTGCGTAACTTTTGTGTAATAAATGTTTTTGTGGAGTATGTAAACATATGTAAACCTGTTTTTTTTAACAGGTGTTAGTAAATAGTATGTTTACAGGGCTGTAAAACACAAAAGTTTTTACTGGGACCTAAACGTAAATTATTAAATATTGATGTTAATGTCCGGAGGGGACATGAAAGTGACAGTGGGTGTCACAGTTTACAGGCCTATCTACAGTTCTTAGTTTTGTATACGTGCGAATTTGTGTAAACTAGGTTTTTCCCCACCGCGCGTTGCGGCGGGGTATCGCAATGCACTCCCGATAATGGTATTATATATCATTTGCAGAAGTATAAGTTACATACAAAAATCAAATCTCTCATCACGAACTATATACTAATTTTCCGTTATAACATAAAATCATACAAAATCTATACAAATATGTTACGAAAATAATAGAAAAAAATACTCACAAAATACTTCTCACCAGCAACCAATTGTTGAATTAAAAAAAAAAACCTAAATTTCTAAGCAAACATCGATTTCCAATGATAACAAATAAAACACCGTAGCCTTTTCCGAACACAACCGAAACCCTAGAAAGAACAACGTTTTTTCATTATATATATTCATTGTTCATAATATTTAATAATATATATATATATATATATATATATAAACATAAAATCATACAAAATCCATACAAATATGTTACGAAAATAATAGAAAAAATACTCACAAAATACTTCTCACCGACAACCAATTATTTAAATTAAAAAAATTAAATTTCTAAGCAAACATCGATTTTCAATGAGAATAAATATCACCGTAGCCTTCTCCGAACATCACCACGTTTTTTCATTATATATGTTCATTGTTCATAATATTTAATAATATATATATACACACACTATTTCAATATAATATTATTATTTATACTATTCATTGTTCATAATATTTAATAATATATATATATATATATATATATAAACATAAAATCATACAAAATCCATACAAATATGTTACGAAAATAATAGAAAAAGTACTCACAAAATACTTCTTACCGGCAACCAATTATTTAAATTAAAAAAAAAAAACTTAAATTTCTAAGCAAACATCGATTTTCAATAAGAATAAATATCACCGTAGCCTTTTCCGAACATCACCAAGTTTTTTCATTATATATATTCATTGTTCATAATATTTAATAATATATATATACACACACTATTTCAATATAATATTATTATTTATACTATTCATTGTTCATAATATTTAATAATATATATATATATATAAACATAAAATCATACAAAATCCATACAAATATGTTACGAAAATAATAGAAAAAACTCACAAAATTCTTCTCACCGGCAACCAATTATTTAAATTAAAAAAAACTTAAATTTCTAAGCAAACATCGATTTTCAATGAGAATAAATATCACCGTAGCCTTCTCCGAACATCACCACGTTTTTTCATTATATATATTCATTGTTTATAATATTTAATAATATATACACACACTATTTCAATATAATATTATTATTTATACTATTCATTTAGGTTGTTATTTAATATATATATTAATTTTCCTTTTCAAAATATGTGATTGGCAATTGGCCCACATATATAAAGGACACTCGTATAACATATTCAAGTTATAGAAAAGACGTAAAGCATAGTTACAGCTATTGCCAGTGGCGAAGGATTTTATTTTCGTCAGTAGTTTTGTATATTATGGACCGTAAGGTTTTCTAAATACTGATTTTGTCTCTATTTTTTCAAAAAATTAATATGTATTATATTTGAATAGACTTAAAAAATATACAAATATAATAACTTTTTAAATAAAAACCATAAATTTTAGCAATTGGTAAAAATTACTCTTCAGTAATTACTGTTTAAAAATTACCCAAAAATTATCATTTACCTCCAAAAGCCAAATCCTCAATTATTATTTCACCTCCCTCCTAATTCGAGTCTCTAACTAGCATTTCACAAGTGAGCAATAAGGGCGGCAGGGCCACCAGCACAAGCGAGTAGGCAACTCCATCTAGCAAGTGAGCAACCAGGGCGGCACGACCACCAGCGAGTGGAGGTCCTGCATGCACCAGCGACCGGTTGGCGACATGCGTCCTGCAAGCCGCCACGACTGACTCCAACAGTCTAGCAACCGGCTGATTTCGTTCCTCTATTTGTCTCGTTATATTTGCGTTTGCAATATTTAAATGAAAATCATGCTCATAGGTTTATGGACCCAAATTTTTATGGCGGAATGTAAACCGTTTTGTAGCTATCATTTGTTGTAATAGACATTTAGTCTCTGTTTGGGATTGCTTATTTAACTTTAAAATGACTTTTTGTCAAAAATGTTTATTAACTTATGGCTTTTTGAAATGAAGTTTTTAAAAATGTATTTGGATTAGCTTTTTCAAAATTAATTTTCAAAATGACCAAAAAGGACATTTTTTTATTGACACTATTTAATGTTATTGGGTAAAGGGTAAAGAGTTGGGTAGATTTGTAATTTTATGTCAATAAGTCATAAGTCATTTTGAAAAATTATAATTTTTAGCTTTTGAAAAACAACTTATCACCCTTTTATAAAAAGTCATTTTTCAAAAGTCTTTTTAGATTTGACAAACAACTTAAAAAGACAATAAGACAATAAGTCAATAAGTCATTTTTAGATGAAATTACAAACAG
The DNA here is from genome assembly GCA_009363875.1 of Mikania micrantha. Taxonomy (NCBI): domain Eukaryota; kingdom Viridiplantae; phylum Streptophyta; class Magnoliopsida; order Asterales; family Asteraceae; genus Mikania; species Mikania micrantha. Next base: position 45,844,770 of record CM018689.1, on the reverse strand, counting down.
GGCCTTAGAGTTAGTTTTTTTTTTTGAACGGCAGACTAATCAACTGCCGGATACTTCATACGCGGCCCCTAATGGCTAAAGGATGCCTAAGCTGACCACTAATCCAGAAAGAAAACCACTGGCATTTGTTTAAGTGAAACATTTACTATTAATAAAGTTAATTAATTTTTACGATTGATGTGATAATTTGTTTTATGTTAAATTGGGATCGATTTGGTCCTATATTGAAAACATTAGCTCAAGCAAGATTACAACTGGAGCGTATAAAAAAAATCCGTATCTGAACCAAATTCGGAATATCCGCAAATTCAAACTAAAAATATCTAAAATGTCGGATAGGATGAGCATGGTTCAGTTTGGTGTAGTTATGGCTATTTCCATAACCTAAACCTCTACGGTTAATTCTGAACTCATATTCATAACCATAACCTATTTTTCAGTTAACCATTAATCGGTTAACCACCCGTTATGATTTGGTTTCGATTAAATTCGGGTAATGATGAAATTGTTGAATAACTAAGAAAAGCTTGTAAATAATTTTGTGAATTCAAGACATATTGACGATGAAAATCTAAATAAAGTTCGTAGGAATTTGAAGTCACTAAGAATGAGTAAACAAACAGTAAAAACCACGTGAACTCTTTAACTTATTTTCTAACATATTTAATCTCACATGTGACCAATAATTTTTTGAACAGTCATACTATCATACTCCTACATTACACCCAATATTCCACTCTTGCTTGGATTTGAACCTAAGACCTCATTTTCTAAGAGGCAATGTCTCTATCAAATGGGATAGTCCCACATTGACACTTACCTTCTATACTTAACTTGCATCATATAACTTCTTTGAAAAAATTGACACACACACAAATATTAAAAAAAAAAAGAAAGAAAAAAGAAGAAGAAGAAGCAAATATACCATAGTTGGTTCAGTCTGGTTAAAGTTAGTTAAAAGTTTGGCTTAAAATATAATTTCGGTTATGGCTATATCTAGGGGTGTTCATCGGTTTGGTTAACGGTTTGTTCGGTTCGGTTTATTCGGTTTCAAACCGAACCGAATTCGGGATATGGTTATCCGAACCGAATTCAATTCGGTTCAGTTTCGGTTATAACCGAACAAACCGAATTCAACCGAACAAACCGATTAAAATCCTAATAAACCGGTTAAAAACCGAACCGAATTCAATCGAATAAACCGAATTCAACCATATATTATTAATAAAAATAATAAATTTAATTATGGATTCTGTTTAATCGGTTAGCCGAATAAACCGAACAAACCGAATTCAAAAAATATCTAAAACCGTTAACCGAAAACCAAATTCAGAATTCAATTTAGTTTTTTTCGGTTACTGATACGGTTTGGTTATCGGTTTTAAACGGTTTTCGATTTTTCTGAACACCCCTAGCTATATCAGCCCCCCCCCCCCAATTCAGATATTTAGAATGTTGGATATCCACAAATTCGGATATTTCAAATATCTGAACTCTCTGAAAAAAAAAATTTATGATCATTCCAGATATTCCAAAAATTTTCAGGTGTTTTATATAATTTTCCCTATTTGGATATCCAAAAAAATTTTTGTTTATTTTTTTTCCCGAGTTTGAATATTTCAATCCGAAATTTCGGATATTCAAATTTCATTCAAGGATTCAGACGTTGAAATTTACCATCCAAAATTTTCTGATCTTCGAACAACAGGATAACCGAAAATAAATACAACTATAAAGCAAATAAACAATAGTTAATCCTAACCAACGAAACTGCATAGTGCATACATGGCTTAAAACTGCGTATTTTAAAATACTACTTATTAAATGTTATTTTGAAATTCCATGTAATTAAACGCCAGCCAAAAGCTAAGTAATTATTTATGAGAGGTGTCTGGAGACGGATAGGAAGGGTAGTTTGTGTATTAAGTTACCAACTTTGACAAAATATATTCATTTAATATTTGCAATTATACAATAAGTTGAATCTAGACTTAAATATATATTAATTAACTAAAGTGGGAAAAAGGACCAAGAACCTAACTTATAAATAATTAATATTTGAAGGTAAACAGATAAAAACACGCACCATATATTATAAGTTTCAATCATTTTTCTGAATAAAAAAAATGCTTACCATGTATATGACTTTTTGTAAATCGAATAAAAATTAGCTCTACTTAATTAAGTTTCCGATAATGACTGAAATACTTGATCAATTTTGTCAAATTATTTTAGTAACAGCCTTTTTATTATTTTCTTTTCATTGTTAGTATAAAAGAAAGTGAGTTAATAATTATAAGAGTCAATTATAGAAAACTTTACATTTATTTAAACTTATATGTTTCATTGTTTATGTTAAAAAAAACGTTATTAAGATCTTTTATATTAAGATTTTAATGTAAATTATATCTTTTATACTAACTTTTGTTGAAAACTACATTGTTTTTTTTTTTTAAAATAACAATTATTCATTTATCCTTAAAGGATTAAATTTGAAAGTTTCATAGTTTTTTTTATTGTTCTTTTCTTTTACATTTCTTTTCTTATTTTATTCTATTCTTTTTCATATTTTTAAATTATAAGTTATTCTAAAATTATTAATTACTTGATAATTTTAATTAAAAATTCAAGCTTCAATAAAGTATTTTATTTTATTACATTTTTTAGTTTTTATTTGTTTTGCTTGGTTGTTTACATTATCATTTTTTATATCTAAAATAACTTAAATGCTTTTATGGGGGTGGTTTATGCACGTAAAGAAAAAATGCATGAGATTGCAATGATGTTAAACGACAATTAATTTTTTCAAGCTCTGTAGAAAATATACAAAACCTGAAAATATTTTAATGTTCAGAAATCGTTAAATCACTTTAGTATATATGTTTAAAAAATTATTAATTAGTTTGGATTATGTTTGATTCTCATTTTATAACCTGAGCTTGGAGCTCAACCATCCCATTACACTCGTAACATAAGAATTTTATTTGTTTTAAATATAAAAAAAAAGAAGTAAAGTGAATAACTAAACCATACAAATTAAAATTAAATAATGTAATAAAATAAAATTCTTTATTGAAGCTTATACTTTTTTATACAAAAAAAATTGATCAATTAATGAACAAAATTTAGATAATTAATTAAAGAAAAATAATGAAAAGAATAAAATAAAAAAAGAAAAGAAATGTAAAAGAAAGAAAAAAAATCAAAAGAAAAGAAAAAGAAACTAACTATAAAAGTTTCTTATTTGGTCTTTTAAGGATAAGGATTATACTAATTTAAAAAATGTAATTGAAGCTTAAGTAAAGTTAGTGTGTAAAACATAATCTTCTGCTTTTAATAAGCAAGTAAATCAAATGTCACTTGTTAAAATCTTAAAACACTTAATGACACTTGTTGCTGTTTAAAAAAAAAAATAATTACACTTGTTAAATTTTTAAACCACTTTTGTCATATGTCACATTGTTAACCATACATACATACATACGTACATACATGGTATGCAGGATCGGATCATCTTTTAAATGTTTATACATTCTCGGGTTCTTGAGCAATAAGGGGCGAGAGTTTACCAATTCTAAAAGGTTTTCGCGCATCTGGCCTGGTCGCGTCTTACATCTGCCCGGTGGGCCCTGTTAAGACAAAATACATGGTATGCAGGATCATCTTCATTCAAAAAAAAGTTATACATTTTTATATTAATAATAATCTTTTAATAAATTAAAAATCAAATCTTTATACTAAAAAATAGATTTTGAAATGAAAAATTATATAAAACAATTTTTCTAAAAAAAACAAAACCTAGAAGTTTAAACAACATGATTTCTATATAGAAAAAATAGTTTTTAATACAATTCTAAAAATGAAATGTTAAAAAATAACGTAAATTCAATCATATTTAATCCTAAAAATCGTTTTTAAACCCTAATTTTTTATTCATTGCTATATAATATTTTTTATACTACCCGTATAATACACGGGATATTAACCTACTATGTAATAAAATGTTAAAATAAAATATATTATTTACATTTTTTGAACATAAAATATATAATTTCGGGTGTGTGTGTGTATAGTGTTAGGATCAAATACAAATTGATAGTTTTGTAAAAAGTGTAAAAAGCAAAGTGATATTATAAATAACAGAGAGTTATTATTAACAAGGAGCTGTTAAATATTATAATAACACTGTGGTAATATTATAATAGAATTTTTTTATTTATAACAACAATTTTCTTTTTACACTTTTTACAAAACTATCAATTTGTACATTAACATCACCCTATATATATATAGGGAAGGGTATAAAAAATAACCCTCATCTTTTGCTATAACTACATAACCCATTTAAACCAATCATAAACTTACACATAAGCATTACATTAAAATATTAAAAAAAGCATCATAGTCATTTTACCTCTTATAAGTTTTCCCCCCTCTTTTTTAAACACTAATAACTTTTTTATAATATATTATTTTTTTAAAAAAATTGCACCATTATATTCGTCTCATTTTTCTCTTTAATTCCGTTATAGTCTTGACTAATTTTTTTTACTTTTTTGGATGTCCTATATTTATATCATTGTAACGAGCTTAAATATAACAAATTTAATTGAAACTTTTTTAAAAATGATAAATTACATTGATGTAATTTACATTGACGTAATTTTATCGTGATGTAATTTACATTGACGTAAAATTTGGTTTTGGTTTTTTCGGTTAATTTGGTTCCGGTTCGGTTTTTTCGGTTAATTCGGTTTCGGTTCGGTTTTTTTTTTGACTTTTTGCTCATCCCTAATTTGTAACGAGCCTAAATACAACAAATTAGTTTGAATTGTTTTTCGAACAATGATAAATTACATCACTATAATTATCATTGTTAGAGAAAAAAAATCAAAATAATGTGTTATATTACATCACTGTAATTTATCATTGTAATTATCATTGTTAGAGAAAAAGTAAAATAATGTGTTATATTAATTACATCACTGTAATTTATCATTGTTAGAAAAAAATTTAAAATAATGTGTTATATTTATGCTCGTTATATCGATGTTAATAATGGGCAAAGAGAAAAAAAATTAAAAAAAACTAGTCAACATTATAACGGGAATTAAAGAGAAAATTACATCACTGTAAATAATGTGTTACGTCACCGTTAATTATGTCATTGTAAATTACTTCATTTTGTGTTACATTACTGTAATTTATTATTGTTAGAAAAAATTTCTAATTAATTTGCTATCGTTAAGCTCGTTACAATGATGTAAATACATGACACCAAAAAAATAAAAAAAAAACTAGTCGAGACTATAACGAAATTAAAGAGAAAAATGAGACGAGTATAATGGTGCAATTTTTTTAAAAAAATAATATAGTATAAAAAAGTTATGAATGTTTAAAAAAAAGGGGTAAACTTTATATAAATAACAAATGTCCTAAATGCCCTTCATACTAAAGACAAAAGAATTGACACGTGGCACGATCCTATACATTTACCTTTTTCAAGTAACCATTGGATGATGGTTAATGGGTTGTAACAAAAGATGAGGGTTATCAAAAATACCATGCCCTATATATATATAAAGGACCTGTAATTTAACTTCAAGTATATATGTGTGTATGTGGGTCATGATTTTTTGGTTTAAATTTATAATAAAAAATAAATATATAAGTATCGATCTATTTATCTTTAGATCTTGAATATATTAATCAACAATAAACAACATTAAAGGCTTCATAAAAAGTCTACCTAATAAATTATGAAAAGAAAAAATGGATTAGGAGAGCTTCATATATAAATAATTGTTTCTAAGCTTAAAGTCAAGTAGTTGCAACACAAACCAATTAAGGTTTCTTAAGGAGTATCTTTGCCCCCAACATTTTACACCTTTTGGCATCGAGTTAGACTCATGATAATGAATTAAAAAAAACGACAAAAAATAATTAAAAAAAGTTTAAATCACATCATATATATCAAAAAATAAACGTATATACATGGTGAATTTTCACTTATGAGTGATGTCTAGGAGGAAAAAGATGAGATTAACGTGACCACTACTGCAAAATGTTGTAGAGATGTTTCGGATGAGACCCCCGACTCATAAATTCGATTTTTTATATAGAAAAATATTTTCAAGAACATAATACTGACTGAAACATGGATAATCAAACACACAAATACAAAACAGCAAAACACACACATAAACATATGGAGAAACAAAATGAAGAAACTGGTGCATATAATGCCAAAAAACAAAATAAGCATAATACAAAAATACCAATAAAACTAATGAAGAACATAAACCACATTTAGCCTACCACATACACAACGTAAACAATACCATCATATCAAACATACATAAGGTCCAGCCTAAAACTAGAATAACTAACTTATATCCTAAACAATTTAGAAATCTCTTGTGTGTATTTCTATTTTAATCCATGCCCTTTTTAATTGATAAAATAAATCAAGTCATCATACAAAAAACTGTGTTAATTTTCAAAACGCTACTGTAATTGAATGTATGTATGTATGTATGTTTGTATGTATGTATGTATGTATATGATTTTATTAAAGGCATATTGTGTAAGACTTGTTTTATTAAGATAAATAGTAAGATTTGTTTTTTCTCGTTTTCATCAAATTATACTGATTTGTAAAACTTTATTTTATATGTTTGTTTGTTATATGATTTTGTATAATTGGAGCCAAAAATTTATTAATCTCGATTGAGTTATAAAATACATAGCAATATTTGTGCATCACGATTTCAATTTCGGATCTCTCGTCATTTTTTTTCTGTCCAATAGCTTACACGTGTAGCGATGAGTTTGATGTCTATATTCAATGCTAGAAAGAGAAGAGATCATATGTTACAAGTAATTAACTTAAAAATATAAAAAATTAAAAATAAAAGGTAACAGTTACATATGAAAATTATTTTAAATTAAGCATGAATTATATGCGTCAAAGAGTTCTATATCGATTAACCATGAATTACCACTTACAATGCGTAAAATATAGTATTCAAAAGGTAGTTGAATTATTTCATGATTTCATTTAAGATATCGGATTTCTTTTTGTTTATTTAAGGTTTTCAAGTTAATATTTTAATTTAAAGATCAGAATTTTTAAACCCTTTTCAATTGGAAACGGGTCATATTTTATTGTTACCTTGAAACCCAAATATATTTTATTAATTTAACATCCTTAATTAATTAGCAAAGCGGAAAAAGAAGAATACCTCAATTAAAAGTTCAAGTTATTCACACCCTTTTGTGTAATAAAGGAATATCATTTAGGCAAAAATCAACCTGCTAAAACAATTGTCATATCATTAACTTGGCTTGACTTACTTTACCCTTTACATGATGGAACATTTAGAGTTGCACTTTTGTCCTCTCTAGTACGTATGCGTATGGTTTCTAAATAATAAAAATAATCAATTACCAAAGAGCTTGTATCTTAACTGTTGCTCCATGATTATCATAAGACTTAGAATCTATGAGATCATGGGTTCAAATCATGGTTAAAATGATCAGTAAAGGGTTTTACATATAGCAAGTTCCTCCAGAGCAGGAGGATTTGCTCGGATCCGCGTTTGCTAGCACTAAGCGTTGGATACTGGGGAGTTGGTAGTGGACTGTGATCGCAGTGCTTGGGTTGTTGGGTTTGAGGATCCGTTTTGGCTATAAATAGGCATGTCGTTTAGCCCTTGTTTGCCGTTCAAATAATAACAATAATAATTATAATTATAATTATAATAATAATAACAACAACAACTAGTTATAAATATATATTTTACATGGCTAATGAATATATGTTTGTTTAGACATATATCTATCAAGCTACATCAAGCATGCTTTTGTCAACCAACCATGCATGAGATAACATATGAAGAAGTAAAGAAGAACAAATGAAGCAAAAATAGACAAAAAAAAAAAAAACAAGAAGAAAATAAGACATTTGCTAAAATTAAGTTTTAAATTGAATGAGAAAAATTGATACTAAAAGCATCTCAATAGTGTATTTGAATGAAATTAGGGTTAGAGACCACAAAAAGTATAGAGACTCCAATTTTCTAATAGTTTTTTTTATGTTGGTTAGGTTTTTGTGATGTTAGACTTGAAAAATGAAATAAGATTTCGTGAGCCAATAAGGTTTGTTGTCAAGAGACAACATGTAGTTTGAGGAACTATAATTAATTTGATTTTACTATTGCAGTATTGAGTAGAGTAGAGACAGTGACGAATCTAGGAATTTTTACAATAAGTTCATTATTTTTAGACGTTTCAATTAAATGGAACTAGACATAAAAATTTTCGGGTCGGTTGACGGTTTGGATCTTGTAATATTCATCATGTAATAATAGTGCGATATATTAAGTCAATGATTAAAATTAGAAAACATCGTCATTAAAGAGTTCGGAAGTATAGAGTACACCTTCGTTTTAGATTTCTAAGTTTTAGATCAAGCAGGAGTCAAGGGGGTCACACACCCTTATGGTCTAAGGAAGTGGTCCCGCTAGCTAGTCAGCATGCATGGGTCAAGGGTAGGGATGGCAATGGGTTGGGTTTGGGACGGGTTTGAGTAATCCCAGTCCCATACCCGTTTATAAAAGTATGTCCCATACCCGTCTCATACCCGTCCCAAAACCCATTGGGTATTTACCCGTCGGGTATCGGGTATCCCGACGGATTTAACTAAATATGCTCGTTGAGAATAAATGGCTTAAATCAAGTCGGGTATTGGGTAACTAATAATAAATTTAATTTTTTATAACCAAAAACTATATGTTAAATATGACAAGAACAAACTATTAATATATCAAATAACATGAAATTTCAAAATGTTATAAGTTAATTACCATCGTTAAATATAAAACAAAAAATAGTAATTAACAAAATGGTTCAAAAAAAATATTGTAGTTGCCACAAAAAAGACAAAGATAAAAAAGAAACAAATTTTATGAACAATTTCTAAAGTTCAAAAAGATTAAAAAAAAACAAATTCTATCTATTTCAAATGTATATAAATGGGTATTTATAATCGGGTAATCGGGCCGGGTAAACGGGTATATGGACAAATCCCAAGCCCGTCTCATACCCGCGAAAATTTGAAAAATTGATCCCATACCCGGCCCAATACCCATCAGGCTTGGGAATACCCGGCCCATATGTAGCGGTCTCGGGTAAACTCGTCAGGTGCGGGTTTGTTTGTCATCCCTAGTCAAGGGGGCAGCACCCCTTGTAGGTGTGACAATCGCAGTTGAGAAATCACGTCATTGATGACGTGAGCCCATTTAGTCGTTCTAGAAGTCCACGTTAATTTAACAATTGTAGTTATTACAGATCGATAGTATGCGATAAATGATGAACGTGGGCGAAAACCGTGTGCAAAACTGAGTCCTGGATTGCCCGAAATCGAAAAACGAAGAACAGTTTCTAAGTATTGAACAATTGGACTCGTCGCGGTACGCTATGGCGGAGTTTAGGGTTCTCCGCGGTACGCGATGCTTGAAAATATCTGAGATTCCTCCGGATTTCTTCACGGTACGCGAAGCCTTCTTTGGCTTCTCATCGCGGTACGCGGCGGATGAGGCGGCTGAAAAAGTTGATTATTTTATCAAATCTTCATGTGGAAGATTATCAACTTCTCATTATCGACGTTTTCTCCATCTCAGACGCAAAACCCATCCTCTAACCCATAAAATCTCCATCTTGAAGCATTTCAAACATCTGGATCGCACCCAGGAACGTTTCTGCAAGCCCTGATCGTCCTTTTACATGTAGAACTCTGTCTGAAGAGGTAACGGTTCGTTTTAACCTTCTAGTTTGATAATGATTGATTAAATCTTGTTTTTGAACGTAATGAAATAGTTAGGATTGTTGATTATTGCTTAGATGATGGCTAAGATTGATTATAAACGAAAAACATGATGTTTTAACAGGCAAATCCTTGTTTTGATCCGTTGTAATGCCCGGTTTGCATGAAATCATAACAATGGTTATAATGGTTTAAACCATCTGATTGTGACCATGTAGGTGATTAGTTTGATTAATCTTTGACATGCAACGTGAAAACCAGGTGTTTCAAACTAATCACAATCATTAACATACTCATTGGAACGATTATCTGATGTTACTGATAACAGTCAGATAAGTATGTTAAACATGGTTATTAAACCTATTCTAATACTACATTGTGATATTTCATGATATTTGGGTAATCAATAACAAGGATTAATCATTCCTAAGCCATTAATCTATCTAGGAACTGTTTCATCATCATAATCAATAACATTAACTATCTGATTAATCTGAGACTATTTTGATTAATTAAACATGTCATCAACTTTGTATTAGGAACCAAAATCAGTATAGGTTCCTACATTATCATACATTGTATAATATAACATTAATTTAATTAATTAATTATTTAACATCAGATTGATGACTGTTAAGACAATGTCTTTGACATTGGATGTTCAGAAAGATTTAATCAGTAAGTAAACTGTAAATAACTAATTTAACATAAATAAATGCAGAATCATCATATTATTACCGGTTTGTGTGATATTCTGCTATCAGTAAGATATCAGGTGAGTTTCGTACAACCCCTTTTCTTTTTAATGTTTTATAAACATCGGGGTAACTCTGCAAACATTTTCTGAACATATGATATGCATTACTGTTATCTGTGTGATTTCACGTGACTTTTGTGTGATTTCATGGGATTTTGCCGTTAGTATCTCTATCACAGTATCAAAAGTCCTCATCTCTTGAACTGTATCTAGTGAACCCATGTGGGGCCGAACAGGAATCATTGATAGTACTATTGGCTGAAAACCCATTCGCTGGGAGGGTTGCTCCTCCTCTTGTGTGAATGTTTGGTACCTGTTTCCATAATATCTTCTTAATGTTAGTGATAGACATTAAGATAATGAGGCATCAAGATATCTACCGACGGGTAGTGTCTTTATCAAAACACATATTGTCCTAAAGGAACTAGATACGGGTCCCATGGTTATCCGAAACTGAACTTTTTGAGAACATGTATATCATATTGTATTGTTTAACTAAACTGTCGAACTCACCAGCTTTGTGCTGACGTTTTAAACTTAACATTTTTGCAGGACAACAGTGACGACATGGTGAGGATGCACTCTACACATTTGTAATTAAATAAACCAGATTGTGTAATACATTTAGCTATACTGTTGATGTAACTACGAAACCCTTGTGATGGATTTATTCTAAGTTAATCTGTGTGCTGTGATATCGGTTCAAGTAAGTCACCCCTTATCTTTGAGACATCACCACTATGCTTCCGCAATCTCTTTAGTGACGAGAGGTGAGGGTGTGACAGTAGGGTTCGGGGTAACGCCCCAAAACCTACATGAAATTTGCGAAGTTTATATGACCAAAATTAACTTGACCCGATGGTTTAACCAACAATAACTAACATTTTTTTTGCTAAGTTTATATGATCGGAAAATATTTTTAACACGATCATATAGAAATATAAGCATTGATTATCAAGATTTCTCTAACAAAGTTCACTTAATTACCTCAATCAAGTTGACAAATTGCTATGAACATTATATTAAGGATTCACTCTTAAAAATCATTATGGGTTCACCTTACCTTTGTTGTTAAATCTTACTCAGGATTCACCACTAAAATATTAATGGGTTCAACCTATTGTTTAACTCTTTAAAAAAACTTGTTTCCTACTAACGAACAGATGTGCGGTGGGTTCCTCTGAACCCACTACCTTGTACCTAGATCATCTTCCCAATGTGAAATGCGATTGAAAATCAATTATTATGCATCTAGCTACCATCAAGAAATCAGTATTATAAGATGCTAATTTGAAATGCAAAAAAATTATGTATACTGAGTTAAATTATCCTTTGCCAATTTGTGGTGCACACATATGTGTATATATATGTGTGGGCCCTTAAGAGGCAAAAGTAAAAGTGCACAAATTTTAACGTTATTTCAATTATTTTGTGAAAATAACGTTAAAATCATTGGGATGATTAACTTCAAACGAAAACTTTGAGCCGGGGACTCTTTCGGAGCAGCCTCTCTATCCCAATTGGGATAGGGGTAAGGTTTGTATCTATCATTCCCCCCAGACCCTACTGAAAAGTGGGAATATACTGGGTAAGGTTGTTGTTGTTGTTGAGTTAAATTATCCGGTTTATTTCAAGGGAAAATTGTCAAAATGTCTATTTGACCAGGTTTTCTCACATATTGTACATTTGACTTTTTCATTCATCAGAATGTTCATACCCTTTATGGGCGCCGACACCCGTAAGTATACGGGTGTTTGCCCACATAGTCAATCAAACAAAGCTTGCCACGTGTCCTATACAAGTGACCGCCCGTGAATTACAGGCGTCTGCCCATGAATTATAGGCATTCGCCCATAGATTACAGACACTCGTGTCAGAGTATACGGGTGTTAGCGCCTATATAAGACATAGGGCAAATTTTGAATGGTAGTTATATATGTGCCCACCTTTGTACATACGTGCGCCAACGTCGTAAAAGGGTGGACATTAGATTTTCAAATGGGCATTTTAGGGGAAAAATGTGATCAAAGTAGACATTTTGAGGAATTTCCTTTATTTTAATTATTTTTTTGAGTTTGACCTGATAAATATATAAGACTAAAATATAGAAATAGTTTTCTAGTATATAATACCCATTTTAAAATTTGTTTTGAGCTTCTAGAAAGATAAGAGTCATTCGATACCTACTACAAAACTTGTCGGAGAGTTGAGTGCATGCTATTCCTTTATAATCAAAGTAATTTGTATAATTATTGTATTAAATTTGGATAATTTGTTTAGATTCAAAAAATTCGTATTATTCTTAGAATTGTTACTACCAGCAACAAGTTTCATCAATGAATAGCACATTCTTTCTCGTTGTGCATTTTCTTTCTTTTCTGTGTTTTTAACGTTTTAATTTTATTAAATACAAACCAATTAAATCTTGTTTTTCAAAGCAAAATTAAGAAAAAACTATCGATGACAAGACATTCTTGTGGTAAGAATGTAATATAATATACACCTCTTTTTCATTTTAAAAGTGTTTAATTTCTACAAGACGGAGATATAGATGGTTAACTAACAGGAATATGCTAATTAAGAAGTTAAAATTATTTCAAGAATTATATCTCAAATCTGCTAAAATAAGATGAATTGTTGCAGCTAGTGCTTTGTAAAAACAACGTTAAAAACAAGCCCAATTTGCGGTGCACGCATATAATGTATATATGTGTGGGCCCTTAAGGGGCAAAAGTAAAAGTACACTAATTTTAACATTATTTTAGTTATTTGTGAAAATAACGTTAAAATCATTGGGATGGTCAACTTTAAACGATAACTTTGAGCCGGGGACTCTTTTGGAGCAGCCTCTCTATCCCAATTGGGATAGGGGTAAGGTTTGTATCTATCCTTCCTCCCCAGACCCTACTGAAAAGTGAGAATATACTGAGTAAGATTGTTGTTGTTGTAGTGCTTTGTAAAAACTTAATAATCAAATTAGATGGATTTAGTCAAGGAACTCATTGATATAAATAAGATTTAAAATCTAATTTAATAAATGAAAATCTAGATTCTTTATGAATTATTTTTTCACTTAAATTTCTTTTCTTAATTTCAAGAGTGTAATAGAAATTTAATTTTATCATTTAAGTCAAATATTAAATTTATTCACTTTTTAGAATTTATAAATATATTATCATTTTATTAACTTTAATCTTTTTGATAAAATTTTAGATAAGATCGATAATCAAATTACTTGGAATTAAAGATTAAATTTTGTGATTTCGAAGTTTTTATTTATTAACAAGAACAACAGTTTTCTTAAAAACAAAATATTATTTTTGTATTAAATCTAAAATTTAAACATCATGTTTTTATTTATTATATTTTCATGATCCTATCAGTCAAGATATAAATGCTTTTATAAAGAATAAAATATATTTTTAATTAGTAAACTTCATAGCTTATTATGAAAAGTTTATTATTAACTTATAATCGCATGAAATTTGTATATCTAACTCACCTTTCTACACATAAGTTTATCTCTTTTATAAATCATTGTTAGTTACAAATGTTTATTATACATAAGAACCTCAAAGGAAATGGTGTATTGATTAAAATTGAGAAGAAAAAAATCTAGGTCTTAATTAGTTCAATCCCATTTAAAGCAATTTTTCTTGTAGGTCACCAACTCGGTTGCTTGTGACTACATTTTACTTGTTTCTCTCGATTAGTCGGGTATTAGAGGGACCCGAGGTTTACCAGGTAAGTGGTTTCCACGGTTATAAAAAAAATGAACACATATAACAATACCTTACAAATTCATTTATAATACAAACATAATAATATATATCATATATATAAAACATGTATATACAACAGTATTTATAATTATAAAATATTTTAACTTAAAACGTTATTTTATAATTTCTAAATCCCTAATTATAGAGAATTATATGCATTAAACTAATTTAATAAACATGTTTATAACATAATATATTTTTGATGTATATATTAACTTCAACAAAAGGTTCTGTGGGTAAATTATAAAGAATTGTTGTAAAGTATTGTTATTTCTTAATTAAATAGTTAAAATCATAGCTTGTTAGTGTCACACCCCAACCGACGGCGGAATAACGTCGGGGCGCGACGGCAACTGTTCAAAAGCTCATGATCAACTATTAAAGTTATAAAATTTATTACATTCCAAATTGAGTGTCATACAAGTAGTTCAAATACATAACATAACTAAACAAGTTCATAGTTCAAAGTTTATTCTAAGCCCAAGAGTCCTACATGATCCTCATAGCTTCACTAGTTTGTACCTCAAAAAATGTTTAGATTCAAAGGTCAACTATAAATAGTTGGTGAGAACATAGGTTTTGACACCAAAAGTTAACAGTTCAAAAAGATAAGATTTGCAATTCATATGTAACATAGTGATATAAGGCAATATGTGGAAACATACACATGCAACTATTGCAGATCAAACCTTAGTTAACCTAGTTAGGCATAGTACTCCATACTACCCTCAAAATAGTTAAGTACTGAGTGATCACCGGCTGGGTGGAGTGGTCAGTTAAATAGATCTATCATCACAACAGTTTGGCTTTCACAAGTTAATGATCAATACACAAGTTAAGTATAGTTAAGATGGTAGTTTGGGACATATAGCTCAAATCCACATAGATACAAGTTTGAATTGCTAGAAAATAGTTCAAAGTTAAACATGTTCCAGCCCCGATGATTTTGTAAGCAAAAGTAAAAAAAAAGGGGGCTATGTAACTCACATCGTATGATTGATGATTGACTTCTTGATTGTCGTTTATAATGGAGACTTATAACTTGGTTCCTATAACATAATGAGTTTCCATTGAGTTTGTGGACCTACTATAGTTTATGTGATGGTGCTTGTGTTCTATTTGTCGAGATTTTATTAAAACAATAATGTCCTAACTTATACTTGAAATATTAATTTATAATGCCTTGAAATTACTAAGTGTTGGATTTTATAAAAATTTCGTCATTATAACGACGTATTTTGGAAAATTACCATTTTGCTTAACAACTTCAAAACCCATAAATTAAATCAACTTATATAAATATATACAAGTATATATATATATTATATCACATCATTAAAGTGTGTATATAAAATATATATACATTTATATATGTGAAAATGATTAATATTTATGTAAAAATGTCTAAGTTTATAAAACTGCTTTTGGACAGATTATGTCCGTCTTGTTCGGATAGACTTTAAAAATAGAAGTCGTTTGAATAAAATTAGGAAACTTCACAGTATACTATTTTAAGGTGTTTTAAACAACTTTCATTTAGAAAATGTTTCGTGATTTTGCTTGTAAATGGGTCAAAACAGTCCAATAAGTGTAAGTCCTTGAAGTTTCTGTTTTGACAGATTTAGTCCAGAGAGTTCGGGTTCATTTTTGACATAGTAAACCTTTGAGTTAGATTATGAAACTCTCCAGTCGACCATTTTAACATATTATGAACAACTTTCTTTTAGGAAAGTTTTCATGATTCGCACCTTAAGTAGGTCAAAACAGCTACACAAGTTAGGGGGTACAAATCCGCGCACTAATCTTGTGAAGGCTGTTTGGGGTATCATTTGGTCGAGTTAGAGGCTGAATAAATAGTGCATGGAAAGTTAACTCAATGAAATTAGTCATGGAATCTAAGTTTGTTCCATTTGGAGTTTTTATGACCATTTTATGACTCTTTGAAGTCGGGACAACAATCTGCCAGAATCTTCATGAATGCATGTTTGTGTGTATAGTTATGAACGATCTTTTAAAACGAGTTTTTGAAGCTTTACACCATTAATAGAGTTGAGAATGATGAAGAATAATAATATTCATCAATGATTATCATTTTGCTCATACAAATACATGCATGCATGAATCAAGTCACCAAAACAAGTTTTTTGGACTTGAAAAACTCATTTCTAGTACATGCAACTTTGTTGCATGTAGAGGTTTAGGTCATGGCTTCAATACCCACGATTTTAGAGTGTTAAATGGTGAATATTGCATGTTCAAAACCAGGTATTGGCCATGGTTTAGAAAGTGTATGTGTTAGAGTGCAAAAATGTGAAGAAAAGTGAGTTTTGGAAGTAAACCGTTCGTGTAGGCACCTTGAGCTTGGGTTGCTTGATCCTAGCTTTGCTCCTTGGCTTCTTGGATGCTTGAAATGACCAGGAATTAAAGGATTAGGGGCTGGAGTCGTTTGGGTAGAGAAGAGGAACAAGAGAGAGTTTGAAAGTTTGAGAATTCTTGAAAGAGTGTGTGTATGTTGTAAAGGAAAAAGGGGGATTTAAAGAAAGAGGGGGGGGGGGACGACTTGGAGAGAGGGAGAGAGGGGATTTTGTGTTGGTTAGTGGGAGTGAAGAGATTGGAGGGTGAGGTTGAGTGTGTAAGAGGTGGATTTGGAAGTTTGTCATTATGTGCTTGGAATGAATCTTGCATGTATGTAGTCTTGTATTTGGTAAGTATACATGCAAGATTTGTGTGTGTGTGTGTCATTTATATATATACCCAAAGTAGGTGAAAGATGTATAAATATTGGGTATTATGGTGGTTAAATCTTGTATCGGGTATAAATTTTGATATTATTTATACGCGATTATTTTACGATAATTAGTAAAATAATAAAACTTACTAAAATAATTAAATTTTAGTAACTAACAAGATTATTAAATAATATGACACGTATTGTGTCTGCCTTATCCGGCTAAACACAAATATCTTTTGTTGTCATGAATTTTAACGCGTCAAATTGCGAGAATTACTAATTTGCAAGACTATACACTTAAACGTTGCAAAACTTTAAACGAGAATAAACATTTAATTATTACATCATAGTCAACGTTAAAAACATTAACGATGTTAATAAGTCAAATTTGAAAATTGACGGATGTCACAGTCTCCCCATGTTAGAAGAATTTCGTCCCGAAATTCAACTAGCATTGTGGTTGACAGCTGCATCCGCAAAGAGTTGTGAGTATTTTTGTTTCATCTGATCCTCCCGTTCCCAGGTGAATTCAGGTCCACGTTTAGATTCCCATCGAACCTTGACTATTGGTATTCGGCTGCGTTTGAGCTTTTTCTCTCCACGGTCCATGATCTCCACGGGTTTCTCCACAAAGCGCATCGACTCATCAATGTACACGTCATCAAGAGGAATATGGAGGTTCTCATTGGCTAAGCATTTCTTGAGGTTGGATACGTGAAATGTAGGATGAATGTTGCTAAGCTCTTGTGGTAGCTCGAGCTTGTAAGCCACCTTTCCAATTCTTTCGAGAATTTTGAATGGTCCTACATAACGGGGTGCTAGCTTTCCTTTCTTCCCAAATCGGACTACTCCTTTCCAAGGGGACACCTTAAGGAGTACAAGATCGCCGACATTGAATTCCAAGGGTTTTCGTCGTTTATCAGCATAGCTCTTTTGACGACTTCTAGCAGCGAGTAGATTTTTGCGAATTTGCATAATTTTGTTAGTAGTTTCTTGTATCAACTCAGGCCCGCTGATTTGAACTTCACCAATATCGCTCCAACAAACGGGTGAGCGACACTTACGACCATAAAGTGCTTTGAAAGGTGCCATATCGATGATCGAATGATAACTGTTGTTATACGAGAACTCGACCAAAGGTAAGTGAGTATCCCAATTACCACCGAAATCGATGACACAAGACCTCAACATATCCTCAAGGGTCTGAATTGTTCGTTCTGATTGACCATCAGTTTGAGGATGATAAGCTGTGCTAAGGTCTAGTCGAGTACCTAGATTTAATTGAAGTGATTGCCAAAAGCGTGAGATGAAACGACCATCACGATCGGAGATAATGCTCAGAGGTACGCCATGGCGGCTTACTATTTCATTGATATAGATTCGAGCCAATTTCTCAACTCGATCATCCTCACGAATAGGTAAGAAATGTGCCGATTTAGTAAGACGATCGATGATCACCCAAATACTATCATGACCCTTAGAAGTGCGAGGGAGTTTAGTAATGAAATCCATGGCTATGTTTTCCCACTTCCACATAGGGATTTCTGGTTGTTCAAGCAGACCAGAAGGTCATTGATGCTCGGCTTTAACTTTTGAGCAAGTGAGACATTTTGCCACAAAGAGAGCAATGTCCTTTTTCATACCTGGCCACCAATAGTGATAGCGAAGATCCTTATACATCTTATCCGCTCCTGGATGAATAGAGTAGCGAGACTTGTGTGCCTCATCCATGATGAAGGTACGCAAATTATCACGATTTGGAACCCAAATGCGATCCAAGAAACAAAGCATCCCATTTGATTTAGTTTCCAAATGTCGTTCAGCTCCACATGACATTTCGTCATACATGTTACCCTCGGTGACTGAGACATTTTGTGCTTCGAGGATACGATTCTGGATATCGTTCTGGGCTCGGATGCTTTGGAATCGAATAGAATGGGCGTGACCTTTACGACTAAGAGCGTCGGCTACAACATTTGCCTTACCAGGATGGTAGCGAATCTCGCAGTCATAGTCGTTAAGTAGTTCAACCCATCGTCGTTGTCTCATGTTAAGTTCCTTTTGATTGAATATGTGTTGAAGGCTTTTGTTGAGAGGCCCCGAATCCCGGGAGTCCCCTCAGTTGGCAAATCATCAAACTCATAGTCATTCAACCGAATTTACATTACTATGGCAGCGGAATATCAGGTGGTTACATAAAACATGGCACACATATTATACATATCCAAACAAACTTTCATACATACACTCGTCTATATAATTCTATAACATAACCAGTTCATGCCAGGGTAGTTCTCAGTGTACGCCTCGAGCCTTCCTTCTATGCCTTCACAATACCATTTAACCTGATATACATGCTAAAACAAGTCAGCTTTCGCTGGTGAGTTCTAAGTTAACTTTTCATAAAAATATTTACTCATTCATATCGGTATATAACATAACATAAGTCATATCATACATAGCATCATAACTCACTACTGACCGAAGTCAGCAGTCACAGCCATACTGCACATAAAACATTTCATATACATAATATACATGACATCATAACATCCATCTTACGACATATAAATGTAGCCTGTCCTGTTGACCGAAGTCAACATGCTTGCACAAGACTTCTTAAACTATCAACCCGAAGTCGATAACTTATACATGCATAAGATTTCCTCAACTGGCGACACACAGTCGGCAGGCCTGTTCTTGCACAGGACTTCTTAAACCATCAATCGAGATTGACGGCTCATACCGGTACAAGACTTCTTAACATACATCATTCATACATAACATAGTTTAAATCATTTAAACTATCATATCATACCCAGTCCTTCGCACCGCAGTGCTCAGGTTTTGCCCAACCGCAGCCGGGACATCAATATTACATTTCCTTCTCGACCTCGGTCGATGTCTTTTAAAAATCATTTCCTTCTCAACCTCAGTTGAGAATTCACACATTCGTTACGTCTCCTCAGAGACTCTTAAAATCATTTACTTCTCAACTACAGTTGAGACTTAAAACATTCTTTACATTTTAAAACATTCCTTACTTGAAAACATTCTTTTCCTGAAAATATTCTCTACTTGATCATAATCAGGTTAAAACCATTCTTTCATACCATAACTTGATAACAGGCATAAAACACTCTTTACTATCACATTTTCTTTTAACCGACTGTAGTCAGTTAAAACAATCATTTTCATAAATTAACTTCACAACATGCATATCAGCCCTAAAACATTAAAACAGTAAAAGAGGGCTCATAGAACTCACTTGATGTCTTACTGTAACAAGATCCCTCGTAAACTGGTACTAACAGTATAACTCTGCATTGGTTTACACTTAATTAGCTATCTATACTTTAACTTACAGATTAAATCTTTCTGAACGTTCAATGTCAAAGACATTGCCTTGATAGTCGTCAAACCGATATTAGGTTGATAACACACTTGATTAGTCAGAATAAATCTTAAATTAATCAAATAGATTGAACTGCTAAAACAGGTTCCTAGACAGATTAATGGCTTAGAAATGTCCAATCCTTGTTATTGATTACCCAGATATCATGAAATATCACAACATAGCATTAGAATAGGTGTAACAACCATATTTAACATATTAATCTGCCTGTTATCATAAACATCAGATAACCATTCCAATGAGTATGTTACTGGTTGTGATTAGTTTGAAACACCTGGATTTCACGTTGCATGTCAAGGATTAATCAAACTAATCACCTACAGTGTCATAATCTCATGGTTTAAACCATTATAACCATTGTGATAATTTCATGCAAACCGGGCATTACAACGGCTCAAAACAAGGATTTACCCGATAACAATTCGAGTTTTTCATTTATAATCAATCCTAGCCATCATCTAGGCAACAATCAACAACCCTAACTATATCATTACGTTCAGAAACAAGATTTAATCAATCATTATCAATCTAGATGGTTAAAATGAACCGTTACCTCTTCAGACAAAGTTCTATGCGTAAAAAGACGATCCGAACTTGTATTAACGATCCTTGGTGTGATCTACTTGTTCAAGAGGCTTCAAAATTGAGCTTGGATGGCTTAGAAGATGATTTTTCGTGGTGTGGGGGTGCTGATCGTCGAGTAGAAGGAGAAAAATGAAGATAAGGCTGAAATCTTGACTTTTTAACAAAAAAATCTCGTCCAGACACCTTAGGCGCATCGCCTGATCCCAAACCCTCAATCCAGGCGTACCGCGCGGATTGGGTAGGGCCAGATTTTTTTTTTCATTTTTCGACTTTATCTTCGTTTCGCGATTCCGGGCAATCCGTAACTCCGTTTCGCGCACGGTTTTCGCCCACGTTCACCATTTCTCGCATACTATCATCCTGTAATAATTTCGATTGTCAACTTAACGTGGATTTCATGCGCGATCAAAGATGCTAAATCTTCGGCTGTTACAAATCTACCCTCCTTACAATATGTTTCGTCCTCGAAACCTGTTACGTTTCAAACAAATGTGGGTAGAGTCGTTTCATCTCCTCTTCAGTCTCCCATGTAGCCTCAGATCCTTTCCGGTGTTTCTATTGAACCTTAACTAGTCTAATTATCTTGTTACGTAATTGTTTTTCTTTCATGTCAACTATTGCAACTGGTTCTTCTATGTAATTCAACCTTTCATCAACTTCAATATCATTTAAAGGCACATATGCTACATCATCTTCTAAGCATTTTCTCAGATGGGAAACGTGAAATGTCGGATGAATTCCACTCAGTTCATCTGGCAGATCTAATCGGTAGGCTACTTTACCGACTCGTGCTATTATTCGAAAAGGTCCAATAAATCTCGGACTCAGTTTTCCTCTTTTCCTGAATCGAATAATTCCCTTCCATGGGGAAACTTTTAACAATACTTGATCACCCACTTCAAACTCTATTGGTCTCCGTCTTTCGTCGGCATAGGACTTTTGTCGTTCCTGTGCAGCTTTCATTCGTGCTTTAACCAGTTGAAGTTTTTCAGTCAATTTAATTACTGCAGCTTTCCTTCCCACTTCTTTCTGTCCTACTCCTCCCCAACACACAGGTGTTCTACAGCGCCGCCCATACAATGCCTCATATGGTGGCATGCCAATACTAGCATGATAGCTGTTGTTATATGAGAATTCCACCAATGGTAAATGATCATCCCAGTTACCACCAAAATCAATAATACAGGCTCTGAGCATATCCTCTAAAGTTTGGATAGTCCTTTCAGACTGTCCGTCGGTTTGAGGATGATACGCAGTGCTGATATTGAGTCTTGTGCCCATTGATTCATGAAACTGTTTCCAGAATCTTGAAACGAATCGCGTGTCACGATCTGATACTATAGAAACTGGAACTCCATGTCTTGTAATTATTTCTTTCACAAATAATTCAGATAGTTTCTCTGACGTATAAGTCTCACGTATAGGCAAGAAATGAGCACTTTTCGTTAATCGGTCTACAATCACCCAAATAGCATCATGACGTTTCGCTGTGAGAGGCAACTTAGTAATAAAATCCATGGTGATGTGTTCCCACTTCCATTCTGGGACTTCTAGAGGTTGCACATAACCATAGGGTTTCTGATGTTCAGCTTTTACTTGCGCACATGTCAAACACTTGTTTACGTACTGCATTACATTAAACTTCATACCTGGCCACCAGTAATCCTTTCGGAGGTCTTGATACATTTTCGTTGCACTAGGATGAATAGAGTAGCGTGACTTATGTGCTTCGTCAAGAATCCTTGACCTAATGTCCCCGTTTCGTGGAACCCACATTCGACCAAATCGGATCTTAACACCAAATTCATTTTCTTCTAAATTCTTAACTTGACCAAAGATTCTTTCGAATCCAACATTTTCTTCCTTTAATCCTTCCTTCTGTGCATCCTTGAGTTCATTTAAAAAATCTGGTGTTATTACCAAACTGTAAGACTTAACTTGTATAGCAGAGTGTTCTGCCTTACGACTTAAAGCATCGGCCACCACATTTGCCTTTCCAGGGTGGTACAAGATCTCACAGTCATAATCCTTGAGTAGCTCAAGCCATCTTCTTTGTCTCATATTCAAATCTTTCTGCTCGAAGAAGTATTTCAGACTTTTATGATCTGTGTATATTGTACATTTGACTCCATATAGATAATGCCTCCAAATTTTTAAAGCAAATACCACAGCAGCCAATTCCAAATCATGTGTTGGATAATTAACCTCGTGGGTTTTCAATTGTCTTGATGCATACGCTATTACCTTTCCCCTTTGCATAAGTACACAACCAAAACCCAGATAAGACGCATCTGAGTATACCATCATGTCTTCATTACCATCCGGCAATGTTAAAATAGGAGCTTCGGTTAATCTCTTCTTTAGTTCTTCAAAAGCTTGGACCTGAGTTGGACCCCAATCATACTTTACTTCTTTCCTCGTCAATTTTGTCAACGGTGTAGCAATTCTAGAGAAATCCTGAATAAATCTTCTGTAATAACCTGCTAAACCGAGAAAGCTACGTACTTCCGTTGGTGTTTTCGGAGGATTCCATTTCATTACTGCTTCTATTTTAGCTGGGTCCACCATTATGCCTTCTGGGCTAATAACATGACTTAGAAATTGTACTTCTCGTAACCAAAAGGCACATTTGGAGAACTTGGCATACAACTTTTCTCTTCTTAGCATTTCAAGTACTTCCCGAAGATGACACGCATGATCACCTTCACTCTTCGAGTATATTAAGATGTCGTCAATGAACACAATCACTGATCGGTCTAACATGGGTCTGCACACCCGATTCATCAAATCCATAAACGCTGCAGGAGCGTTAGTTAACCCAAAAGACATTACAAGAAACTCATAATGTCCATAACGTGTGCGAAACGCTGTCTTCGGAATGTCTTGTTCTCTTACCTTTAGTTGATGATACCCTGATCTGAGATCAATTTTAGAAAACCAACTTGCACCTTGCAATTGGTCAAACAGATCATCAATTCTTGGTAACGGATACTTGTTCTTTATCGTGAGCTTGTTCAATTCCCTATAATCAATGCACATTCTCATGCTTCCGTCCTTTTTCTTGACAAACAACACTGGTGCACCCCAAGGTGACACACTTGGTCGTATAAAACCCTTGTCTAAAAGGTCTTGTAGTTGGGTCATTAATTCTTTCATCTCTGTTGGGGCCAGACGGTACGGTGCCTTGGCGACAGGTTGAGCTCCTGGCACAACATCAATTTGGAATTCGATTTCCCGATCAGGTGGAAGTCCTGACAAATCCTCAGGAAATACATCAGGGAAGCTACACACCACGGGTACGTCTTCCAATTCTTTTACCTTAGATTCATTATCGATAACATAGGCCAGATAAGCCCCACACCCTCGCCTCATCAATTCACTTGCCTTAATCATTGAAATGACTTTAGGCACATTGAACACTTTATCCCCGTAAACCGTTACTGAACTCCCATTAGAAGCCGTTAATAAAATCATATTTCGTCGACAAACAATGTTAGCCTCATATTTGGCCAACCAATCCATGCCCAAAACTACATCAAAACCTCCTAACGTAATCACAAACAACTTAACAAGGAATCTATGACCTTCTATATCAATATAACAATCATCCTCAATGGCTTCCGTTACTCTAGTCGATTTACCAAGAACAGTTTCTATGTTAAAGACATGTTCTATCTTTTTAACATTTGCATGCAGTTTATCACAAAAAGCAATAGCTACAAAGCTCATACTTGCACCAGAATCAAATAGCACTGAAGCAGGGATATCATTAATCAAGAATGTACCTGTCACCACATCAGGGTCTTTAGCTGCCTGATCTTTAGTCATAGTAAAGGCACGAGCTTTTGCCTTTTGTTTCCCCCCTCCCTTGCTACTTTCAGGTTTGGTAGATTCAGTAGTTATTGCCTTCGGTTTAACGCAATTCTTGCTTACGTGACCGAATTCACCACAATTGTAACACTTTGGCCTACTCGGGCAATCATAAGAGAGATGTCCCGTCTTTCCACATCGGTAGCACAAAGTAGTCCCCGTAAGACACTCTCCCCTATGTCTCTTTCCACACTTAGGACATGTTTCAAATTCCTCCGTTCTAAGCCTTTTCATAGAAGGTCCTGATTTTTCATTTCTGTGTCTTTTAAATTTAGATGACCACTTTTGCTTCGGTTCCTCCTTTGCTGGTTCAGCTTCAACAACATCATCCCAGACAATGCCGCTAATTTCTACGGCTGATTCAAAGGTTCTAGGAGCATGTGCCTTCACATGTGTTCGGACTTTAGGTGGTAGCCCTTCCACATACAACTTCAGTCTGCGTTCTTCTGTGCTCACCAAATGAGGAACCAATCTTGACATTTCATTAAATTTTGACGTATACTGCCGATGATTCATACGTCCAGCTTTCAAAGTCAGAAATTCCCGCTCGATTTTATCAATTTCATTCTTCGGACAGAAGTGTTTTATAACTAATTCCTTCAAGTCCTCCCATTTCAAGCTTTCCACATCAGTCGTGGTCTTTGACTGCTTGATAGTATTCCACCAATGTAGAGCTTCTTCCGTAAATGAATGAGCTGCAAATTTCACAGCTTGGTCTTCCCGGCACTCACTGATAGCGATAATCGCCTCCATAGCCGAAACCCAGTGGCAGGTGGCCACGGCATCCTTCTTACCATCAAAGGAGGGTGGACTACATCCTTTGAAAGCTTTGTAATCACAACCCTTAAGTTTTTCTGACGTAGAATCACCGTTCTTAGTCCCGGTGATCACAACTTCGATTTCTTTGGAGCTCCCCTTAGTTCCTTCAGACTTGTCCTTCAGAGTATCCTTCAGTGCTTTTGTAATCAAGGCTGGTAGTTTTTCATCCAGGATTTTACTAACCTCATCAGAAATAGCCTTTACTACGATAGGCTCTAGAGTAAAATCGTCGTCATCTTCCGGTTGCTCGTTGTGCTCGTAGTCGTCTTCATTGACGGTTTCTTCATTCTCGATACGTGGTTCTTCAGGTTCCTGTGGTTGCTTACGTGGTCTACCCCTTTGTCCAGCCATTTAACTACCTACAGGATGCAACAATTGGAGAGTCAGTACAGGATCAGTTTAGCACGGAATAAGCTTTGTAAATCGTTAATGACGTTGATCAGGTGCTATTAACCATTTACCCAACTCATAGGCTCTAAACGTTTTCCATCCCGTCACCCCAACGTGCATGACTCTAACTACCTTTCTAACCTTACAGCTACATCTTAACTCATACATAACATTCAGCTCATGGCATCAAACTACCCCTTGACTGGCATTCTTATCATTCCGTCCCATTTTCAGTTTAAGTCCAGTCATTAGGGATGACCGGATCTCTCAAACCATGGCTCTGATACCAACTTGAGAGGCCCCGAATCCCGGGAGTCCCCTCAGTTGGCAAATCATCAAACTCATAGTCATTCAACCGAATTTACATTACTATGGCAGCGGAATATCAGGTGGTTACATAAAACATGGCACACATATTATACATATCCAAACAAACTTTCATACATACACTCGTCTATATAATTCTATAACATAACCAGTTCATGCCAGGGTAGTTCTCAGTGTACGCCTCGAGCCTTCCTTCTATGCCTTCACAATACCATTTAACCTGATATACATGCTAAAACAAGTCAGCTTTCGCTGGTGAGTTCTAAGTTAACTTTTCATAAAAATATTTACTCATTCATATCGGTATATAACATAACATAAGTCATATCATACATAGCATCATAACTCACTACTGACCGAAGTCAGCAGTCACAGCCATACTGCACATAAAACATTTCATATACATAATATACATGACATCATAACATCAATCTTACGGCATATAAATGTAGCCTGTCCTGTTGACCGAAGTCAACATGCTTGCACAAGACTTCTTAAACTATCAACCCGAAGTCGATAACTTATACATGCATAAGATTTCCTCAACTGGCGACACACAGTCGGCAGGCCTGTTCTTGCACAGGACTTCTTAAACCATCAATCGAGATTGACGGCTCATACCGGTACAAGACTTCTTAACATACATCATTCATACATAACATAGTTTAAATCATTTAAACTATCATATCATACCCAGTCCTTCGCACCGCAGTGCTCAGGTTTTGCCCAACCGCAGCCGGGACATCAATATTACATTTCCTTCTCGACCTCGGTCGATGTCTTTTAAAAATCATTTCCTTCTCAACCTCAGTTGAGAATTCACACATTCGTTACGTCTCCTCAGAGACTCTTAAAATCATTTACTTCTCAACTACAGTTGAGACTTAAAACATTCTTTACATTTTAAAACATTCCTTACTTGAAAACATTCTTTTCCTGAAAATATTCTCTACTTGATCATAATCAGGTTAAAACCATTCTTTCATACCATAACTTGATAACAGGCATAAAACACTCTTTACTATCACATTTTCTTTTAACCGACTGTAGTCAGTTAAAACAATCATTTTCATAAATTAACTTCACAACATGCATATCAGCCCTAAAACATTAAAACAGTAAAAGAGGGCTCATAGAACTCACTTGATGTCTTACTGTAACAAGATCCCTCGTAAACTGGTACTAACAGTATAACTCTGCATTGGTTTACACTTAATTAGCTATCTATACTTTAACTTACAGATTAAATCTTTCTGAACGTTCAATGTCAAAGACATTGCCTTGATAGTCGTCAAACCGATATTAGGTTGATAACACACTTGATTAGTCAGAATAAATCTTAAATTAATCAAATAGATTGAACTGCTAAAACAGGTTCCTAGACAGATTAATGGCTTAGAAATGTCCAATCCTTGTTATTGATTACCCAGATATCATGAAATATCACAACATAGCATTAGAATAGGTGTAACAACCATATTTAACATATTAATCTGCCTGTTATCATAAACATCAGATAACCATTCCAATGAGTATGTTACTGGTTGTGATTAGTTTGAAACACCTGGATTTCACGTTGCATGTCAAGGATTAATCAAACTAATCACCTACAGTGTCATAATCTCATGGTTTAAACCATTATAACCATTGTGATAATTTCATGCAAACCGGGCATTACAACGGCTCAAAACAAGGATTTACCCGATAACAATTCGAGTTTTTCATTTATAATCAATCCTAGCCATCATCTAGGCAACAATCAACAACCCTAACTATATCATTACGTTCAGAAACAAGATTTAATCAATCATTATCAATCTAGATGGTTAAAATGAACCGTTACCTCTTCAGACAAAGTTCTATGCGTAAAAAGACGATCCGAACTTGTATTAATGATCCTTGGTGCGATCTACTTGTTCAAGAGGCTTCAAAATTGAGCTTGGATGGCTTAGAAGATGATTTTTCGTGGTGTGGGGGTGCTGATCGTCGAGTAGAAGGAGAAAAATGAAGATAAGGCTGAAATCTTGACTTTTTAACAAAAAAATCTCGTCCAGACACCTTAGGCGCATCGCCTGATCCCAAACCCCCAATCCAGGCGTACCGCGCGGATTGGGTAGGGCCAGATTTTTTTTTCATTTTTCGACTTTATCTTCGTTTCGCGATTCCGGGCAATCTGTAACTCCGTTTCGCGCACGGTTTTCGCCCACGTTCACCATTTCTCGCATACTATCATCCTGTAATAATTTCGATTGTCAACTTAACGTGGATTTCATGCGCGATCAAAGATGCTAAATCTTCGGCTGTTACATTTGTGGTCGGTGAAAATGACACATTTGGTTCCATAAAGGTAGTGTCTCCAAATTTTCAAAGCAAAGATGACAGCACCCAATTCAAGGTCATGCGTCGTATAGTTCTTTTCGTGAATTTTGAGTTGTCGTGACGCATATGCTATAACCTTACCCCTTTGCATAAGGACACAGCCAAGACCCTGATTTGATGCATCACAATAGACCACAAAATCGTCGTTACCATCAGGAAGAGTCAATATAGGAGCATTGCATAACATATGCTTTAGATTTTGAAACGCGTCTTCTTGCTTAGGACCCCATTCATATGATTTACCTTTTTGAGTCAAGGTAGTGAGGGGTAAAGCAATTTTGGAGAAATTAGATATGAAACGCCGATAGTAGCCCGCTAAGCCAAGAAAAGAGCGAATTTCGGTAGGGGTAGTTGGGGTTTTCCAATTCTTAACAGCCTCAATTTTTGCAGGATCTACATGAACACCCTTGTCATCGACAATGTGACCCAAGAATTGAACTTCCTTAAGCCAAAATTCGCATTTAGAGAATTTGGCGTATAGTTGTTCTTTTCTTAAAAGATCCAAAATCAGACGCAAATGTTGTTCATGGTCAGATTTAGTCTTAGAGTAGATTAAGATGTCATCGATGAAAACAATTACGAATTTGTCCAAATAGGGATTGCAAACACGGTTCATAAGATCCATGAAGACCGCAGGTGCATTAGTTAACCCAAATGGCATAACCATGAATTCGTAATGACCATATCTTGTGCGGAAAGCTGTTTTTGGAATATCATCATCATGAACGCGAAGTTGATGATATCCCGATCGAAGATCGATTTTAGAGAACCAAGTAGCACCTTGAAGTTGGTCGAAAAGGTCATCAATTCTAGGTAATGGGTAGCGATTCTTAATTGTAAGCTTGTTTAGTTCACGGTAGTCAATGCACATCCGAAACGTTCCATCTTTCTTCTTCACAAACAATACAGGTGCTCCCCAAGGTGACGAACTACGACGAATAAAGCCTTTTTCAGAAAGCTCTTGAAGTTGACTAGCTAGCTCTTGAAGTTCTGACGGTGCAAGACGATAAGGAGACTTAGCCACAGGAGTTGCGCCAGGTACAAGTTCAATACGAAATTCGACTTGTCGAATTGGAGGAAGGCCAGGTAAGTCTTCCGGAAAAACTTCAGGAAAATCTTTGATAATAGGAATATCCTCGATTTTCTTTTCCTTGTCCTTCTTGTTCACAATATGAGCCAAGAAAGCCACGTAATTCTTACGCAAGTACTTTTGTGCAGTTGTACAGGTCATAAGCTTAAGCCCACGGGTTGGTTTTTCTCCAAAAACATTCAAAGTATCGCCGGATGAAAGAGGAATACGAATGTACTTTTCAGCACATACGATTTCAGCACGGTTAGTGGTTAACCAATCCATGCCTACTATGACATCAAAACTTTCCATAGGCATAGGTATAAGATCAATCAAGAATGTATGGTCATTTAAGTTTAAGGGAACGTCAAGAATGATGGAATCAATAGTAATAGGGCTTCCATTTGCTACTTCTAATGTGAATGTGTTTTCTAGTCTAGTGCGGTTCTTTGCAAGTAAATGTTCAAATTCAAGAGATACAAAGCTTTTATCAGCACCCGTATCAAATAGAATAGAAGCATATTGGTTATCAACTAAGAACGTACCGTTCACCACATCGTTGTTGTTTTGAGCTTCATTAGCATTGATGTTGAAAGCACGGCCGCGATTCACAGGAACTATCGGGTTTTGAGTAGCAAGCCTTGGGCATTGGTTACGAAAATGCCCCTGGTCACCACAGTTATAACATGCCCGACCTTGGATTGCAAGTGGCGGTGCTTGGTTGTTTTGACCCATGGCATGGTTGGCTTGGTTAAGTTGGTTGTTGAACTGAGGCCTGGTGGTTCTGCAAGTGCTTACCAAGTGTCCATATCGCCCACAGTTGGTACAGATGCGACACGGCACGTTGGCTGGATGATGGAGTCTACATGCGTTGCAAAGAGGCTGATTACCCACATATTGTTTCTTGGGAGGGTTGGTAAACTGAGCAGGCATTTGATTTACTGGTGTAGCAGGGGTTACTACAGCATAGTTTTTGGCTTTACGCTTCTTGTTCTTGGATGAGGATTCAGTTGGGTTGGTTTTGGATGATTCACCTATAGTAGGTTTAGTGATAGTTTTCTTGCTTCCCAGTCCACCAATGTACTTCTCTATGGCCCTTGATAAAGGAGTGACCATATGGGGTACAAGCAGACTAAGCTTATGAAATCGGTTCGTGTATGCAAGATTTTCACCACTGTCTTGGGTAAGATTCCAAAACTCTTCCTCAAGCTTCTTCATTTCGTTTCTTGGGCAAAATTCTTCAGTCATAAGTTGTTTGACATCGGCCCAAGGTAGTGCCATAGCAACATCCACACCACGGTTACGTTTTTCACCGTTCCACCAAGTTAGTGCCCTCTTTTGAAAAACACTTGTACCATATTGTACCTGAAGATTCTCAGGTCAACCATTATTGAGGAAGGTGTTCTCGATACTTTCGAACCACTGTAAAAGACCAGTGGCTCCTTCTGTACCATTGAATGTAGTGGGGTTGCAAGAGTTGAAGTGTTTAAAGGTGCAAGTGTGATTGCCACCATTCCCGCCATTACCATTTTCATCATGCCCGTTATGGGCTGCAGCGTTGAGTTGAGTTACAAGATTCGGTAAAGCAGCAGCCATTTGTTGGGCTATGAGTTGGGCAAGTCTTTGACCTCTCGGACGACGAGGAATCTGACGACGAGGAATCTGGAGACGGGGAGGCATTCTATAGAATATAAAACCATGGAAAGGATGAATATGAAATATTCATAAGAGTATTTCATAATATGAGAGAAAATTTTTAAAACATATAGGGTGTAACCAACAGATGATCACATGGACTAATCAAAGTTGCTTCAAGTTTTTCTAACAATTGTAAGAGACATGCTTTAGCCTATAAGTGACTACTCACCCCAAGAGTTCCCAGGAAAGTGTAACAGGTCCAACGATTGATTAGGATTTATACGAAACACTTTCCTAGACAGAACTCCCAAGATACAGGTAATCACCCTTCCAGATTGCACGTGTCTATAATTATTATTTAAAACTTGAAGACTTTGACGAGATTTTTATACAGATTAGACATATAGTCTAAAAACATATGATTTTTGAGGGTTTGAGGATTTCTTAAGAGTAGTTAAGGATGAGGGTGGAAAATAGGGATGCAGATAGAAATAAGGTGTAGATAAGTCGCACGTAAGATCCTAAGCTAACTTAGGTTATAATCTAGGTCATGTCTTAATTAAATAGTTAAAATCATAGCTTGTTAGTGTCACACCCCAACCGACGGCGGAATAACGTCGGGGCGCGACAGCGACTGTTCAAAAGCTCATGATCAACTATTAAAGTTATAAAATTTATTACATTCCAAATTGAGTGTCATACAAGTAGTTCAAATACATAACATAACTAAACAAGTTCATAGTTCAAAGTTTATTCTAAGCCCAAGAGTCCTACATGATCCTCATAGCTTCACTAGTTTGTACCTGAAACATGTTTAGATTCAAAGGTCAACTATAAATAGTTGGTGAGAACATAGGTTTTGACACCAAAAGTTAACAGTTCAAAAAGATAAGATTTGCAATTCATATGTAACATAGTGATATAAGGCAATATGTGGAAACATACACATGCAACTATTGCAGATCAAACCTTAGTTAACCTAGTTAGGCATAGTACTCCATACTACCCTCAAAATAGTTAAGTACTGAGTGATCACCGGCTGGGTGGAGTGGTCAGTTCAATAGATCTATCATCACAACAGTTTGGCTTTCACAAGTTAATGATCAATACACAAGTTAAGTATAGTTAAGATGGTAGTTTGGGACATATAGCTCAAATCCACATAGATACAAGTTTGAATTGCTAGAAAATAGTTCAAAGTTAAACATGTTCCAGCCCCGATGATTTTGTAAGCAAAAGTAAAAAAAAAAGGGGGCTATGTAACTCACATCGTATGATTGATGATTGACTTCTTGATTGTCGTTTATAATGGAGACTTATAACTTGGTTCCTATAACATAATGAGTTTCCATTGAGTTTGTGGACCTACTATAGTTTATGTGATGGTGCTTGTGTTCTATTTGTCGAGATTTTATTAAAACAATAATGTCCTAACTTATACTTGAAATATTAATTTATAATGCCTTGAAATTACTAAGTGTTGGATTTTATAAAAATTTCGTCATTATAACGACGTATTTTGGAAAATTACCATTTTGCTTAACAACTTCAAAACCCATAAATTAAATCAACTTATATAAATATATACAAGTATATATATATATTATATCACATCATTAAAGTGTGTATATAAAATATATATACATTTATATATGTGAAAATGATTAATATTTATGTAAAAATGTCTAAGTTTATAAAACTGCTTTTGGACAGATTCTGTCCGTCTTGTTCGGATAGACTTTAAAAATAGAATTCGTTTGAATAAAATTATGAAACTTCACAGTATACTATTTTAAGGTGTTTTAAACAACTTTCATTTAGAAAATGTTTCGTGATTTTGCTTGTAAATGGGTCAAAACAGTCAAACAAGTGTAAGTCCTTGAAGTTTCTGTTTTGACAGATTTAGTCCAGAGAGTTCGGGTTCATTTTTGACATAGTAAACCTTTGATTTAGATTATGAAACTCTCCAGTCTACCATTTTAACATATTATGAACAACTTTCTTTTAGGAAAGTTTTCATGATTCGCACCTTAAGTAGGTCAAAACAGCTGCACAAGTTAGGGGTACAAATCCGCGCACTAATCTTGTGAAGGCTGTTTGGGGTATCATTTGGTCGAGTAAGAGGCTGAATAAATAGTGCATGGAAAGCTAACTCAATGAAATTAGTCATGGAATCTAATTTTTTTCCATTTGGAGTTTTTATGACCATTTTATGACTCTTTGAAGTCGGGACAACAATCTGCCAGAATCTTCATGAATGCATGTTTGTGTGTATAGTTATGAACGATCTTTTAAAACGAGTTTTTGAAGCTTTACACCATTAATAGAGTTGAGAATGATGAAGAATAATAATATTCATCAATGATTATCATTTTGCTCATACAAATACATGCATGCATGAATCAAGTCACCAAAACAAGTTTTTTGGACTTGAAAAACTCATTTCTAGTACATGCAACTTTGTTGCATGTAGAGTTTTAGGTCATGGCTTCAATACCCACGATTTTAGAGTGTTAAATGGTGAATATTGCATGTTCAAAACCAGGTATTGGCCATGGTTTAGAAAGTGTATGTGTTAGAGTGCAAAAATGTAAAGAAAAGTGAGTTTTGGAAGTAAACCGTTCGTGTAGGCACCTTGAGCTTGCGTTGCTTGATCCTAGCTTTGCTCCTTGGCTTCTTGGATGCTTGAAATGACCAGGAATTAAAGGATTAGGGGCTGGAGTCGTTTGGGTAGAGAAGAGGAACAAGAGAGAGTTTGAAAGTTTAAGAATTCTTGAAAGAGTGTGTGTATGTTGTAAAGGAAAAAGGGGGATTTAAAGAAAGAGGAGGGGACGACTTGGAGAGAGGGAGAGAGGGGATTTTGTGTTGGTTAGTGGGAGTGAAGAGATTGGAGGGTGAGGTTGAGTGTGTAAGAGGTGGATTTGGAAGTTTGTCATTATGTGCTTGGAATGAATCTTGCATGTATGTAGTCTTGTATTTGGTAAGTATACATGCAAGATTTGTGTGTGTGTGTGTCATTTATATATATACCCAAATGTAGGTGAAAGATGTATAAATATTGGGTATTATGGTGGTTAAATCTTGTATCGGGTATAAATTTTGATATTATTTATACGCGATTATTTTACGATAATTAGTAAAATAATAAAACTTACTAAAATAATTAAATTTTAGTAACTAACAAGATTATTAAATAATATGACACGTATTGTGTCTGCCTTATCCGGCTAAACACAAATATCTTTTGTTGTCATGAATTTTAACGCGTCAAATTGCGAGAATTACTAATTTGCAAGACTATACACTTAAACGTTGCAAAACTTTAAACGAGAATAAACATTTAATTATTACATCATAGTCAACGTTAAAAACATTAACGATGTTAATAAGTCAAATTTGAAAATTGACGGATGTCACAGTTAGCTACAAATATGATTGTGGCCCAGAGGTGGCCGGAAAACCATCGCAAAAAATATGGTACCAAAAAATACATTAAAAAAAATAATCTAGTAAAAAAAATAAAAATCTGGTAAAAAATTAGATATTATAAGTAAATTATTATGTCTTATGTCAAACTCTTATTAGTTATTACTTTTCATAGACAAAAATCACTTTTTATTTGATATTTCTTCTATATATACATATACAGGGTGTTCAATTGAGAAATATTGTTATATCATAACTAAAAAACCAATTCTAGGCACAAATTTAAAAAGGTATAAAAGTAACTTACTATATTTTAACAAAAAATTACTTTCATACTCCTTAAAACATTTGGTTCAAATTAGTTTGTATGGTTATTTCCTATTTAATGGTCCATAGTAGAATAAGTCCGTGTATGTGTGGGTATGTGTGTGTATGAGAAGGTTCCCTTAAAAAGTCTTTTTTGTCTAAGAAAGCTAAGAAGGATTTTTAAATACTCAAAAACCGAAACAAACTAACTCTGATTGAATTCATTTTTACATCATTGGAACCGGCTTGTAATTCTCTAAAACCTTAACCTTAAATCATAAACAATAAACCCTAATAATAAAATCAAAATTATAAAAGCAAACCCTAAACCTAAAGATAAAACCGAAAAGTGAAAAAAACATGTCCTAAAATCCAAACTCTAAAAGTAGTTATTAAAGCTAAAACCAAAAAGCAAATATTGTAGGGTTCGATGAGACGGTTTCAATGTCATTT
Source organism: Mikania micrantha (assembly GCA_009363875.1). Classification (NCBI taxonomy): domain Eukaryota; kingdom Viridiplantae; phylum Streptophyta; class Magnoliopsida; order Asterales; family Asteraceae; genus Mikania; species Mikania micrantha. The sequence goes on along the minus strand of CM018689.1, from coordinate 45,808,997 downwards.
AAATGAGTTCAATCAGAGTTCGTTTGGGTCGGTTTTAAATATTTTTAAAATCCACATTAAAAATGATTTGTTTATTTAAAACCCAATTTTTTTATTCAGGTTTAATTTGGACGACAAATTTAATTTCAAAATTTCAAATCAATGGCTCACATAATGTTTAAGGTTTTCTCTTTAAGATTTCGTTTCCATAATATTCAATCCCTATACATATATATACACACACACACACACATATATATATATATATATATATATCTGTGTGTGTGTATAGTATAGGGTTAGGCTAAAAAGGAGAAAAACCATAAAAAGTGTAGGAAGAGATTTGGGCCATTAATTTTTTAGATGGATGGTTGTAATTATGACACATCATTAGAGATAATTAAGAGGAAACTTTAATGGCTGGAGGGGTATAATGGGTATTGTGATTATTGTTGACTTTTTTAACAACTTCTTTTTTTAAAAACGTTTATAACTTTTTTATATGTTATTATTATTAAAAAAAATTACACCATAAAATCGAACATTTTTTATCTTTTCAATGAGTATAATATTGCTATAAAAAAACCCGGCCTGAATTTATTGTATATGAATTTTGCGTTTTATGGTGTTTTCGGATGGTTCATATGTCTGAACTCTAAAAACACCATAAGTTATCCAGTTTAAGTTTCATGAATATCCGAACACTATTAACACCATAAAATGCTTACACTATAACTCGGAAAAAACACCATAAAACGTATGGATGCATCACATAAGAAACACCATAAAAGTGTTTATGGTGTTTATGGTGTTCAAAAACACTACAAAATGCCATGTTTTAGTTTCATTAGTACTTGAACACAATAAACACAATAAAATAACTCGAAAAACACTATAAAACGTAAACGTCACAAAACGTATAGATGCGTCACAAAATTAAATGTTTATAGTGTTTTAGTGTTCAATATGTTCATTTGTGAACACCATAAACCTAAGTTTGAAAAACACAATGCATAAACTTAAATGTTTATAATGTTTTTCATGTTTAAAAACACCATAAAATTAATTGTGATGTTTTATGTTCTGTTAGTATTCAAAAACACCATAAAACAAAAAAAAACGCATGTTTCATGAACACCTATTATTGGTTTTTTTAATATAGCAATATTATACTCGTTTGAAAGATAAAAAAACGCTTGATTTTATGGTGTATTTTTTCAAAAAAATGTTAATGTATAAAATAGTTACAAATGTTTAAAAAAAACGGTGGAAATTGCATGTGACTTGCATGTGCAGCATTCTTTTTTAATTTTGACATCTATAGTCTTTAACATAATGTACACACGTCTCTTTCTTGTTGATTCTTACACTTTTTAAGGTTTTTATCATTTGTAGAATATCCCTCCCTATATATATATATATATAGGGCAAGGTATAAAAAATAACCCTCATCTTTTGCTACAACTACATAACCCATTTCAACCAATCATAAACTTACACATAAGCATTTCATTAAAATATTAAAAAGGGCATCATAGTCATTTTACCTTTATAAGTTCCCCCCCCCCCTCTTTTTTAAACATTAATAAATTTTTTATAATATATTATTTTAAAAAAAAAAATTGCACCATTATATTCGTCTCATTTTTCTCTTTAATTCCGTTATAGTTTCGACTAATTTTTTTTAATTTTTTTAGATGCCCTATATTTACATCATTGTAACAAGCTTAAATATAACAAATTTATTTGAAATTTTTTTAAAAATGATAAATTACAGTGATGTAATTTACATTGACGTAATTTATCGTGATGTAATTTACATTTAAGTAAAATTCGGTTTCGGTTTTTTCGGTTAATTTGGTTCCGGTTCGGTTTTTTTGGTTAATTCGGTTTCGGTTCGGTTTTTTTTGGCTTTTTACTCATCCCTAATTTGTAACGAGCCTAAATACAACAAATTAGTTTGAATTTTTTTCGAACAATGATAAATTACATCACTATAATCATCATTGTTAGAGAAAAAAAATCAAAATAATGTGTTATATTACATCATTGTAATTTATCATTGTAATTATCATTGTTATATAAAAAATAAAATAATTTGTTTACCCCTTTTTTTTTAAACATTCATAACTTTTTTATACTATATTATTTTTTTAAAAAAATTTCACCATTATACTCGTCTCATTTTTCTCTTTAATTTCGTTATAGCCTCGACTAGTTTTTTTTTTTGATGTCATGTATTTACATCATTGTAACGAGCTTAACGATAACAAATTAATTAAAAATTTTTTCTAACAATGGTAAATTACAGTAACGTAACTCAAAATGAAGTAATGTAACACAAAATGAAGTAATTTACAATGACATAATTGACGGTGACGTAACACATTATTTACAGTGATGTAATTTTCTCTTTAATTCCCGTTATAATGTTGACTAGTTTTTTTAATTTTTTTTTCTCATTGTCGATTATTAACATCGATATAACGAGCATAAATATAACACTTTATTTTGAATTTTTTTCTAACAATGATAAATTACAGTGATGTAATATAACACATTATTTTATTTTTTCTCTAACAATGATAATTACAATGATAAATTACAATGATGTAATATAACACATTATTTTGATTTTTTTTCTCTAACAATGATAATTATAGTGATGTAATTTATCATTGTTCGAAAAAAATTCAAACTAATTTGTTGTATTTAGGCTCGTTACAAATTAGGGATGAGCAAAACGCCAAAAAAAACCGAACCGAAACCGAATTAACCGAAAAAACCGAACCGGAACCAAATTAACCGAAAAAAACCGAAACCGAATTTTACGTCAATGTAAATTACATCACTGTAATTTATCATTTTTAAAAAAAATTCAAATAAATTTGTTATATTTAAGCTCGTTACAATGATGTAAATATAGGGCATCTAAAAAAGTAAAAAAAATTAGTCGAGACTATAACGGAATTAAATAGAAAAATGAGACGAATATAATGGTGCAATTTTTTTTAAAAAATAATATATTATTAAAAAGTTATTAATGTTTAGAAAAGAGGGGGGAAAAACTTATAAAGGTAAAATGACTATGATGCCATTTTTAATATTTTAATGAAATGCTTATGTGTAAGTTTATGATTGGTTGAAATGGGTTATGTAGTTGTAGCAAAAGATGAGAGTTATTTTTTATACATTGCCCTATATATATATATTGCGAAGAATAGAAAATTTATATAATAAATTGTTTCGTGATTGTATGTAAGTAGGATATTTAATGCTTCTAGCATCTTTGCTAGTTCATCTTCATTGGTGAACGAAATTGATTTAGGGGCTGTTTGTTTTTTGAAAAAAGGTCTGCGAAATCTCTTTTGTCTGCACCTCGCAGACCAAGGAAAGATGTAGGGTGTTTGTTTTCTCGCAGACATTTCATTAAAAAACGTCTGCGAGACCTCTTCTTTGAGAAGACATGGACCAACATCTTCTAACCTCTTCCCAACCTCTTCTCACTTCTTCAACCCAAGCTCTCCACCGCCACCTCCACAGCTGGCCTCCCCATCGCCACCTCCACAGACGGCCTCCTCCACAGCCGCTTCCCCCACCGCCGAGCCTCCCCACCGCCGTCACCCTTCAAAGTCGCGCCCCCCCCCCCCCACCGTCGCATCTAGGGTTCGCCCCTTTCACTGTGTCGCGCCCCCTCCACCGTCACATCTAGGGTTCGTCGTTGCCTCCCACCGCCTTCACGAACGACGCCCACCTCCACCGTTGCATCTAAGGTTCGCCCTCGCCCCTCAATCGACCGCAAATCCTCAACAGACTTATCAATCGGCTGTTCAATCGACTCCTGGTTCGATCGGAGGAAAGGGGAGACGATCGAAACCCTAGTCGCGGTCTCCTCCTCCTCCTCTGCCTTTAGTTCCTTCGATCGACGGCAGTGGTGGACGGTGGTGGCTCAACGGTAGGTGGAGGAGGACGATCGGAGATGAAGACAGTGGTGGACGGTGGTGGCTGGTCGACGGTGGGGTTGGGGAAGACTGAAGAGGTTTTTGTTTGAAGAGGTTTTTGAAAAACAAACACCCTCAAAACCTCTTCTTGCAGAGGTTTGGTCCACCTCTTCTGTAAAAGAGGTTTGCAGATGTGGTCCGCAGACCGCAGACGTTTTACCTCTTCAAAAACAAACACCACCTTAGTCTTTCTTCTTCTTGGTGAATGAAAGTGATTGCAGCAAGTGCTATGTAAAATCTTAATTATCCTTTTCTTTTCTTTTCTTCTTCGCATTTCTTTCAAGTTAATTTGAGTTGATGTAACTTTTATGATTAAGTTTCAAAACACACGCGAGTAAAAATACCATTTTTAACATTTATCCTTTGATTATATAACTTTTATATTGGTTGATTACCGCCACAAAGGCCAGCGTGGTTAAACACCAGTTGGTTTATACTATGAGGGGAAGGTTTCACAGAAAACTCTCTTTTTTATAGAAAACCATTAATATACCGTTGATTAATATAATAAATAGTTGAGATCATTTAGGGACAAAATTGTAAATAAATGTTAATATAAGAATTAATTATAAAATTATAAGGCTAAATTAGTACAAACATATATTTTCTCTCCTAAATATTAAATTAATCGTAACATAGTTATTCTCTCTCATCTATCCTAATATTAATATATATTTAATATTTAAACATTAATTATATATATTTAATTAAGCAAATGATCATTAATAAATGCATTAATAATCTATTTTTTTTCAATCAAACGTATAAACTCGACTGATTATGTAATTAACCTGATTACATAAATGTAATCACACACGTAAACTTGATTACATATAACATTATAAAACATTTGCAACTGCATACTTGTTAAAATTACACATATGTAATCAATTTTAATTAAGTTGACTTACAAGTATGTAACAATGTAAATTAACAACTAAATTGAATAATAAATTATATGAAAACCAAAAAAATGTTCATGACAAACTTTGTTACAGATATGTTATCACATTTCACATATTATCAATAAAAAAAATTTCCGCTTACATATATGTAATAACCTAACAAAATATGCAAACTATATGTAAAACAACTGATATTTTCACAATTTAACTTTACTTACACATATGTAATCAAATTGATTACATATATGTAAGTACCTTCTTACAGTCTCAACTCAGAATTTAACTTCAGTTACACATATGTAACCAACTTGATTACATGTATGAAAGTACCATATCGATTCATCATTCAAAATTAACCAGATCGATTCATCATCACCACCATAACAAAATTAACCAGATTGATTCATCATTCAAATTGCGATTACATTTGTGAAAATATGCATCTAAAAAATCCCGATTGCATGTTGTTGAAACTAAAATCGTAGATAAGGAGATTATTATTAATGTTTATGTATATATAATCGGAAGGAAGATTTTTAAATGGTTATCGAAGCATCAAAAACATCTTTAGGCTTCTTTCAACCTTAACATATTCTCATTAATCTCTATATTTTTGTGAGAAACTTCATCAAACTTCCAAAGGAGGAAAATTTAGATTGAGATCAAAAGAGAAGGTTTTTTCCTATCGTTGCAGATCGAAATGATAGCTGAAATTCATAATCGACGAGGAATCGGAGTCGCGTTAAGGGCTGGTGATGAAGTTAACGTTCGGACTAACAGCACCGGCAACGGATCTTTCGAATCTGAACATGTTGACATGGTTGTTGCGTCCAGCAATGTGGCTGGAATCTAAATCGAAGAGAAACAATGAAAGAGCCATTGGAAAACCGACCAGTAAATGAAAGAGGCTGATGTCAAGTGTTGCCGACGAAAGAGGCATCGAAAAAGGGTATATTACATGAAGATAGGAAAATTCAAATGTTTTAATCTTGCAGTCAAATTTTTGATTCAATTGAATTTTTGAAATTCTAGCATCCATTTGATTGAAGATAGAAAAAGTCAAAATGATTTAATTACTTTGAGAAAACAAAGGATATGCCATCAATAAAATATACATTCTAAATATAATTACTTGTAAAATTACCAACCTATCATTTTTAATTAAAATAAAATAATATGAATGAAATTGTATGATTGGTTAATGAAGATTTTCTTAGTTTTCTTGAAATTTAAGAGTTTTCTTGTAAACTCTCCGGTCTTCCCTATACTATAAAACATATATCTACATATACTATCTTGCTTGACACCTATTTAAGTTTTTAAGTATATACACACCAATTTAATTTATTAAGGGTTATTGGATTTAAATATTCTTAACTTTGACATATTAGCTGGCAATACTCTCAACTGAGAAAATGTTTACTGACACTCTCAACTTTCAAAACATTTTCCACCGGCACTCTAAAACATGATTTTTTTGATGACGTGGCACCTGTTTTGGAGTGCCAGTGGAAAATGTTTTGAAAGTTGGGAGTGTAAGTAAACATTTTCTCAGTTCGAAGTATTGTCGGCCAAAAGGACAAAGTTGGGAGTATTTAAATCCAATAACTCATTTATTAAATATACAATATCTTACTAAAGATATTTTAATACCAAATAACCGTCTAAAATGGAGGTCTTGTCTCTTATATAATACGTCATGAGTCCAAATATAGGTAAAATGTATATTTATTTAATAATACTTTATGAGTATAATAGATTTACACTTAAATAAAAATAAATAACTATCTAAAAATTCATAAAGATTCAAGAGTCAACCCACAAATTTGTAGGTTAACACATATACTGTTGTAAATGTTTTTTAAATGATTTTTTAAATGCATACGTTTATAAATTAAATATATCTTCGAATGCTTATGTAACACAGAATATATAAATAAAAGTGTAAAAATCAAACATGTGAATTTAATAATGCTTTAAAACAATATAATATAACTTTTGATTTTGCATAGTAATACTAATGGTAAAAATAAAAATAAAAATAAAAATGATAAATTAACAAAAATAATAATTTATAATAATAACAATAACAATAATTACTATTATTATTATCAAATTCAAATTCAAATAATAATAGTTATTACTATTATCATTATTAACATTATCAAATTCAAATAATAAAACACTTAACAATATATCGACATGATTTATTATTTTTTTATCTAAATAGATACCTTATAATTTTATTAGATAAAACTTTATCTATAATACTATATACAAATATTATAAGGACCAAAATAATAATTTGGTCAAATCTTTTAAAGTTAAAAGCTTTAAAACTCTTATAGCATATGATATCACTTTTTAAATATGTCTAAATGTTTTTTATTTCTTTTTTTGCTTTGTCTCACATTAGTAGTCTTTAAGAAAATAAATGAGATAGAATGATTATAAAAGAAAAACTCTTCAAAACAAATGAATCAATCTTTTATATATTTGGTACATTTGACCTTTTAAGTTATGAGTTTTAGTCTAATAACTATTTTTAATTAACTATTAAGTTAAAAAATTGTTTTTGTTATGGTTATGACTAAAAACTAAATTGAACAGTTCAAATTTAATGACCCAATGAAACTTTGTAATATATTATAATTTGGAATGTGTAATATTTTAAAAGTTAGAGTAAACTTCGTTTTTGCTTCCTTTGGTTTGGTATTTTAAACTTTTTACACTCAGGGTGGTGATGGTCAACTAGGAAATGGCTGAAGGTGATGGTGATGGCTTTTGACGGTGGTGGTGATGGTCGCCGGTGGTGGTAGCCTCCGGTTGAAAACTATCCACAGTGGTGGTAGCGTCGGGTAAATGACGGTGGTGGTCATTGGTTAAGGGGAAGAAAATGGGGGTGGATAGGGGTAGGGTACTTGTTTGAGTAAATTACAAATTGATCAATTAGATGATTAGTTACTACATTTTATGCTTATATGAAATTGTATGATATAGGAGGTGAAATATCTAAGCAAAGACCCCGGAAAGAACAAGTTAAAAATTATTGACACTCCGGGCCAATGTGAGTTACCTGCTCACTAATATGCAATCATAAGACATATTAATGTTTTTGTGTTATGTAATTATGATTGGTATAACTACTTTTAATTGACTTATGGTAGCTATGATCAATTGAATGTTGAATTGATTGTATGTGTCATAATATGTTAAAAACATAAATTGACATGAATAAGATGGAAATCCTTATAAAATGATGTTTGTCATGTAAGAACGTAGTTAAATGACATTGGCGTTTGTCATGTAAATCAATAATGAAATAACATTGGTGATTGTTATGTAAGACCATAGTGAAATAACATTAGAGTTCGTCATGTAAGTCCACGTTTACGTGGCGGTGGTGGTAATCCACTAACGGGTGGGTTAATTTGTTAAGTTAATGAAATGTGTGGGTTTGACCCATTAGAAAATAATTAACTAAAATTTTGTTATATAGCTGCATGCTATATAAATTAATGAATGTATGTTGTATACATGTAGAAATACGTATGAGAAATGCCTTATTTCTGATATGGAATGATAGGATTTGAGTTACAAGGCATTGTGCAAGAAATTGGATTGAATATGGGAATTTGCAGGTCGAGACCGTAAGCTACGGTCCTAGGGCCGCATGTTATGACCTACACCAGGAAAGTCCTTGTTTTATGGCCTTTAGATAGCGGCCTGTAGTCAATTTTGGTTAGGATCGTAAGTTATGGCCCTATATCGGATGGAGTTTCATCTAGGGGTCAATGAGGTTAACTCACTTAGTTTTTATGAGCTAACATTTGACTAGGGGTCAATGAGGTTAACTCAATTTTGGTTAGTTGTTTTATTTAAATAATTTAACCATTATTTGGTTTTAGTATTATCTTAGAACGTTTTTATTTGTTTCTAAGTAGTGTTTTTAATTTTTCGAATGCCTTTACTTTAATTATTCAATAAATTTTATACTTAAGTACGCCTTTATTTTCACGTGAAGTTTTTTTTAACCTTTTTAAAAATAAACATTTTTCCGTGAAAAAATATGATAATTTTTAATGTATTTTTTTTAAAAGTGAAGCATGAAAAATTAAATAAAAGAAGATGGTGTCTTTAGCCTAAGACCGATGGGTGTGCCCCTTGATTGGACGTGGAAGGGGCGTGGGTGGGCGTGGTAGGCAAGGCGTGAGTGGAGCAACGGGTGGGAATGAGACCGTTGGGTATATGACCGTTTGGTTCGAGTAAATAAATAAAAAAAAATTACCTATTTAAACACCACATTTCAAATTCATTCAACAAAAAAAATTTCTCACTCTTCCCATTTCAAGCTAATTCAATTTCTTAACAAAAAAATACTTTTCATGGATCCCAACCAAACACCAAACCAATACTACAACCCAAACACTCCACCTAACCGAAACCCGAACACGCCACCTCCGAATTGGTTCTTTAACCCTTCTCCAATGAATCTTTTTTTTGATTCAAACTGTTATCGACCGCATTTTGATTCGAGTCCACAACAAGGGTTTTACACATTCACTGATTATGGTTCGAGTCAGCAAACACACGGGTTTGGTCAACTATCTCAGGATGAAGTTGTACCCGAGACTCAACCCCTACAAATGCCGGTCTAAGCACGCAACCAAAACAAAGGTGTAGACACAAAAAGAAACAAGTTGGGGATACCGGACCCGCTGTGGTAGGTTCAACCCGTCTCGAAAAATGGTCTCCGGATGAGGAGTTTCAACTTTCAAAAGTTTGGATCGATGTGTCGGAAGACCCAATTGTTGGTAATCACTTTCTTTTTAGGTTTTTAAATATTGTTAATTTATTTGTTTAAAATTGTTAACATTTTTTTTATAAATTGTTTATAGGTCGTAACAAAAAAGGATAGGACTTTTGGAGTAAAATCCGAAGTAAATTTTTCCAAGCCATGGGTCGTGGGGAGTATCGTACAAACGATATAATCTCTAGCAAATGACGTGACATGAACCAAAAGGTTAAAAGGTTCAACGGGATTTATTCCCAGAAATGGCAAACTCGCCGGAGCGGCCAAAGCGACGCGATGATCGAGAGTGAATCGGAAGATCAATACCGGGAAGAGTTTAACGCCCCCTTCACGCTTAAACGGAGTTGGGAGATTATGAGGAAATGTCCTAACTGGGTTAGAATCCCGACTATTCAAACGTCGGCTTCAAAACGATCAAAAACATCGTCAACTGATAGCCCCGGCACGTCGGATGCTCGAGTTCAAATAAATGTAAACGATCTCGATGAGAAGAAGAAGAAGACGACGACATAGAGGATTTGACCCGTCCAATTGGGAGAGATCGTGCAAAAACCGACCGAGCAAGGGCGAGACGGGGCTCTTCATCTCAAACGACCCCGGATTATAACCAAGGAATGGAAAACTTATCTCAACGAATCGGTGACTTTAACGAATTAAAACGGGAACGTCAACGGTTGGTAGAGTTACAACTTCTATTCACCAACACCGAACACTTAACCGGGTCGACCGTGAAATTGCCGAGCGGGAGAAGGAAAAAATCGTAATAAATATAGAGATAATTAGCTTTATGTAATTTTTTTTTATTAATTTGTAAATTTTTTTTAATTTGTAATTTTTTTATTAATTTGTAATTTTCATTTATAATTTTATGTAATTTTTTTAATTTAACATAATTATATCTACTTTTTAATTTAAAAAGAAATGATGACGTGGAGTGAGTGGACAAAGGAGCATTTCTACCAAAATGGTGGAGTGAGTGATTGTGGTGGGTGCATACGTGACGCCTACGTGACGCATAGGTGGAGTGAGTAAACCATGGGGCATACCCCATGGTCTAACTCGTTTTAAAAGATGCAAAGAGCATAATCACATTTAAGGATCATAAAGATTAAAGAAAAACAGTAAATGACTTAAAAGAGAAGATCGGCAAATCTATTCGTGCACCAAATGTATTTATACCTTTTAAATGCTTACAATTTGTTCAATAAATGTATTTAATATCAAACGCATATATTTAAATTTGAACCACAGGGTGTAACAAAACTTTTATTGTTTAGAAGAAAACTCAGAGCTTAAAAAAAAACCTTGACTTAACTTACGGAGTATTTTATTTTAGACAAGACTCAAACTCGAAGTTTGTCATTTACAAAAATCAAAGGACTACTATTAGGTTACAAGTTCTTTCATGAAGGGTACGGACTAACATGTGTCGAATATTTAACGTACTCCAATATATACAAGTCATCAATGTAGGAGTTTTAATGGTGATAAATGAGATTTAAAATAAATATGAAGAAACATTTCAGAAACTTTTTTTTTTTGTTAATTCAATAACCTACAACATTAGACAATTAATTACAACACAAAAATGAAGTATATACATTTTTTTTGAACGGCTTGGTACAACGACACCCAAGACGGGATTTCAACCGTCCCCTCGGATTTGACGCTCTGGGGCGTATGCCCGAGCCCACCCCAGGAGGAATCTCACAACTGGGTAAACCCCCTGACCTTGCTTCAGCAAATATGCCGCAGCCCGGATTCAAACCCAAGACCTCCTATAGGAAAGTCAATGGGGTAACCATTAGGCTATAAGTCCTTGGTTAAATGAAGTATATACATGGTAGTCCATTCCTTCACTCATCGGTCTGTAAGTAAGAGAGTTGACTGCACAAATAAATTTAACTTTTAAACTAGTTCAAACTATTTTCTTTGTTAAATTTTATTTTTGTTCAAATTCTTATGTTCTACGTATTAAAGTAAACAACAAGATTATTTCATCAATATCTTTTTTAAAATTCATCATTTAAAAAAACACATTTCAGGTTAATGTAATATGTGTATTAATTATTGTATTGTAAATCTTATATCATTCCATGCTATTGTGTTATTATTCTTATACGTTAAATAAATTTGTTGTTAATTTATCATTATGTTTACATATTAGAATTACGTAATAATGTTATTTTACAATTATATTTTTCATAGCTCATTATTTTAAAATAACAGTAAAACACTATAATAAAAAGAAAGGCATGATAGTTACGTAGATTGACACAATGATATACTAGAAAACGCAATAAGTTGAAAGACATATTTTTTTTATTTTTTATTTTTTATTTTATGATATTATATATACTTATTTTAAAGATAAAAAACACTCTTTATTAATTATGATGCAACTTTTTAAAATGTTATATATAAAAGTTAGTAAAAGTTATATATGTTTAATAAAACATATAAAAATATAACAATTAGTAAAAAAAAAGTCTTTTTCATATAAAAGTACCTTCCTTTAACTTATTCTCTTATAATTTAATCTTAACAATTAGTTAAAGATATAATGATCAATTTTCTCATAAATTTTAGAATAACTAGTATTTTTTGGAATAACCAACATTTCTTAAGATATAATTTAAAATATTGCATTAAATTCAATAGTTGTTATTGTTTTTTTTTGAACGGCTTGGTACAACGACACCCAATACGAGATTTCAACCATCCTGCCCGAGCGCACCCCTGCAGGAGGAACCCTACAACTGGGTAAACCCCCTGACCTTACTTCAGCAAATATGCCTCAGCTCGGATTCGAACCCAAGACCTCTTATAGGGAAGTTAAAAGGGTAATCATTATGCTAGAAGCCCTTTGTTATATAATTGTTATTGTTACCATATCTTTTTTTCTAGCAATACCTTAAACCCAGGATATCTCAGAGACAGAAGACTTGAAACCTGGATCATGTAGCAATCCTTGAACCCATGGTAAACCACCCTAGGAGGATACCTATTTGGGAAACCTGCTGCCTCCCGTAGCTCTAACTTGGAAAGGTTTCGAACTCATGACTTTTCATTTAGAAAGTCTTGAAGTACCACTAGAGCAAAGCCCCTTTGTTACCATGTCTTATTTAAGTTTACCATTTCTTATTTAATGTTTCGAAAATTCAAGTTATTACAACTTTGAAGCGAGGCGGCGAAACTAACATACGATACATTCACACGTACCCTTTAAGCAACAATAATGACCCTTAAAAACGTCAATAATGGTGTAAAGAAAATCAAACTTAAAGACGAGTTGTTGTAGCAGACATAAATATCATAGAAATGTGAACAATAAAATTTGCTTCTGACATGTCATTTTAATTTGTTACTTAGGCTATGTGTAGTGGTAAAGTTCCCATCATCCATATAGGCGTTACATAAACAACTAACATTATCACCTTCTCATCACTATACGTCATCACCGCATGTGTTATCATCACCTACTTATCAAGCCCCTATCACCCTCTCCTTTTTTTTCTCCTTTTTTCTTCCTTCATGCCGTGACCACCCTCACGTATTGCCCCGGTCGGGCCCCAGTGTAGTGGGAGAGTGCACCATGGGGGCCTGACTCATGCTTGTCACACCCCACTCACTTGCCACTACACATAGCCTTATATAATTTCTTTTAATAATAAGTTTTTTAATCTTAAATGCACATATGAAAAAAATTATGCCCATACTATTTTTAGAAAAAATGATCATTAATGCAACTAAGCTAGAGGTCATGAGGTGTTAGCTATATAACTACATAGCTTTATATAAATAGGATAAACAAAAAAAATGTTTTTTATAAAAAATCAAAAATTACCATCTTAAATTAAACCGTTCTAAATGTGATAAAGTAATCATTGAAAACTAATCTGTCATGAACTGATATATCAGTTTTAATGCATAATATATAAGAGTAATTTATCAGTTACTTTTATGTGACTTTTGTTAGTGTTGATAATTAATCTCTAATATTTTCGTTTTATTTGAGTCCAACTTTCTTATTTAAGACTTAAGACTAAATTTTAGTCATGATATTGTTTTGTCATAGAAGGTTTTAAAAGAAACCCTTTTTGTGCTTGAATTTCAGTTTTGATTATTTTCATTAGTAATAAAAAATAGCGCAAATGTATCCATAACTGATCTTCAGTCTCTAAGGGTCTGTTTAGTATGAAAAAATGTAATGAACAATGGAATGGACAAGAGAATAAAATGGATGTGGGAAAGAAATGAATCATTACCATTCCATTATCATGTTTGGTTACCTCTGGTAATGAAATGATTCATTACTATTGTTTGGTAGACATGAGAAGATGTAAGATTGTAATACAATTTATGGCCCGAGTCATGGTTCGGATCATCGGTCAGTTTGTTGGTCCGGTTGTTGTTTAGCTCATGGTTCGATCATGGGGCACTTCATAGATCGGGTCATGGTTTTGTTTGTGGATGGGGTCATGGTCTTGGTCATGGGTCGGGTTATAGTTTGGTTCATGGGTCGGGTCATTGTTTGAGTCAAGGGTCGAGTAATTTTTGAGTCATGGATCAGGTCATGGTTTGAGTCATGGTTTTGTTGGGAATCATGGTGGTATTCGGTTTGACTTTTAGGTAAAAACAAGTTTAACCAATTAGTATATTAAATCCATATTTAATATAATGCAGCGGAATTAGGGTTTCAAACTTTAACACTTTTAAAATTCTCAATCAGGATCATGGTTACAAACATACAAAGACGGATGTAATATTAACTAATCTAATCTACCGATGAGAAAAGATTATACCCTTTCGGTTAAATGATTAATCATTTGAGACACCGAGGTTCAACGAACGAATGCTAGAACACGAATACGAACGGGCTCCTGGTTCACCGTGGAAGCAGGAGATGGTTTGTGGTGATTGATCCAAAACTCCAATATGAGTTTTTCTCCTTGTAATGTTCGAAGGAAACTAGAAAAAGGAAAAGTAATTTTACTTTTGCTTGCTCTTGGTTTTTTGTGTGCTACGGCGCAAGAACCACAAAAAGAACAAAAACAATTTTTTGCCTTCTAATTTTTTTTTTGATGTGCGACGACAGCCAAAAAAAAAAATTAGGGTTGGTTCAATTAAAATTAATCTCCTTTTAATCTTATAATACTAACTTTTGGGCCCTAAGCCTAATTTAGTTAGTTTAGGTCCAATACACATTATCAAACCCAATACTATTAGTTTAATTAAATTAATAATTAAACTTATATAATTTATAACACTTATAAATTATAAATTCGTTCGTGATTATCAGTTAATCAAGTTAAGTGGATTTAATGTTCGTTGACCAAGGTGTAACTCTTACGGGTCACAGCTCGGTTAGTTACGTTAATTTATCGGGTCCGTACATACAAGTCCAACAATCTCCCACTTGGACGGATTTCGATAAAATAAACGTTTGACAGTCAGCGGTGCTCTAGCTGCACATAACTGCTCCTAACAAGGTATGACACTTTAAAGTCATTAACCAAATTATCGTGCTACTATAGCATGATACTAGGCTTATGATAATCATTGTCATCCATCATTTCTGTAAAAGACATCAATCGAAACAATGAGACATGGATCTAATTCATTCTCATATGACGTTCAATTATTATTGTTCTCGATTTAGATTAAGAGTGGTCCAATCAAACACACAGTCAGTTGGGTAAGGCCTTACACTTCACCAGTTTGAATCAACGAGGGCGCCATAATGTCTAACCGTTACATGAAATATGTAAGAGTACAGAATCCCAATCTTGATTATATACAACTCCCACTGAACCTCAGAACCATTCCCAATCAAAGCCTTTATGACTGGCAGTTATGCGACCGCGGTTGACAATGATCAAAAAATGCCCCTTAGTAAACGAAAGTTCTAATATATATCTCAGGTCAGAGGATACAAGATGAGTTTATCAATTTCAAAAACATCTCATGACTAAGATCCATGGAGATGATTTGAAGCGAGTTACATCCAACATCATTCATAATAATGTCTGTGAATTTGGTAGTCAACTACTTGGGACCAAATCCAGAATAGTCTTAATTCAGAGTCGTTCCCACGAGTCTGACTGACTACGGATAATTAAGAATACAATATTCATGGATTAAACGTATTAAAAACAAACACAGTTATAAAATTCAGAATTGCATTTAAACCAGTAAATCAAAAGTGAATTCAAAAGTATAACTGTTTATATGTTCGTACATCCAAATACTAAATCAAAACATATCGCTAGCAAATCTAAGCCCGATCGCATTCCTGTGCTGATCATACTTGTCCTGAGTCATGGGCTTAGTGAACGGGTCTGCTAGGTTTTGATCAGTGTCCACTTTGCTTATTATGATGTCTTCACGTTCCACTATTTCCCGAATGTTGTGAAACTTTATCAAAATGTGCCTGGATTTGTGATGAAACCTGGGCTCTTTGGCTTGAGCTATAGCACCTGTGTTATCACAAAAGATTTCGATAGGTTTCCGGATACTTGGAACCACATCGAGGTCAGCTATGAACTTCTTTATCCAAGCAGCTTCCTTTGCAGCATCCGATGCAGCAATATATTCAGATTCGGTGGTTGAATCCGCCACTACACTCTGTTTGGAACTTTTCCAAGAGACAGCTCCTTCATTGAGAGTGAATATGAAACCTGATTGTGAGCGAGAGTCATCTCGGTCAATCTGGAAGCTAGCATAAGTGTAACACCTTACAGTGAGATCTTCTTCCACTCCTCCAAATATAAGAAACATTTCTTTAGTTCTTCTTAAGTACTTCAGAATGTTCTTGACTGCAGTCTAATGGGAAATGCCAGGATTTTGCTGAAAATGACTGGTCATGCTCAAAGCATACGAGACGTCAGGTCTAGTGCATAACATAGCATACATTATAGAACCAATTGCAGAGGCATATGGAATTGCTTGCATTCGCCTAATTTCATTGTCCGTTGAAGGAGATTGCGATTTGTTCAACACGGTTCCTTTAGTCATGGGAATAGTCCCTTTCTTGGAGTTCTCCATGTTGAAGCATGTCATCATTTTGTCTATGTATGTACTTTGACTCAGCCCTAAAAGCCGCTTAGATCTATCTCTGTGGATTTTTATTCCAAGAATGTAAGCTGCTTCTCCAAGATCTTTCATTGCAAAACAAGTTCCCAACCAGTTCTTGACTTCGTTAAGCATAGGAATACTGTTTCCAATAATCAATATATCATCCACATACAAGATGAGGAATGATATAGTGCTCCCACTAGCTTTTCTGTAAACACAAGGTTCATCTTCGTTTTTGATGAAGCCAAACTTTTTGATCTTTTGATCAAAACGAAGATTCCAGCAACGAGATGTCTGTTTGAGTCCATAAATGGACTTATTTAGTTTACATACCTTACTTGGATATTTTAGATCAATAAAACCATCAGGCTGAACCATATAGACATCTTCAGAAAGATGTCCATTCAGAAAAGCGGTTTTAACATCCATTTGCCATATCTCATAGTCATAATATGCAGCCATGGCAAGTAATATCCTGATCGATTTGATCATAGCAACGGGTGAAAAAGTTTCATCATAGTCAACACCTTGAGTTTGAGTGAAACCCTTCGCAACAAGCCGTGCTTTGTAGGTATGAACATTTCCATGCATGTCGGTTTTTCTCTTGAAAATCCATTTGCTCCCTACTGCCCGTGAACCGGGGGGTAGCTCAACCAAGTCCCAGACTTGATTGTCACGCATGGATTGCATCTCTGAATTCATGGCATCAAGCCATTTCGCAGATTCTGGATCTGATATAGCAGATTTGTAGTTAGTAGGTTCTCCATCAGGCTCAGCTACTACCAGGACTTCAGAACCATCAAGATGCCAAAGGTATCTATCAGGAGCAATGCGAGTCCTGCTACTTCTACGAATGCTTGTGTTTATGTCTGATTCATTAGCAACAACTTCTTGTTGATCAGACGTTCCGACTTCGTCAGCGGTCGTTTGCGGTTCTCGAATTTCTTCGAGATCCACAATATTGCTTCCAGTTCCTCGATCAAGAAACTCTTTCTCGAGAAAGTGTCCCTTCCTTTTGATGGAAATCAAGTTTGCATCAGGATGGTAGAAATAATATCCGCTTCTATTATGGTATCCGACGAAAACAACATTTTCGCCTCGAGGATCAAGTTTGTTATCAGAGTCTCTAGTGACATATGCATCGCATCCCCATACCCTGAGGTAAGACAAATTGGGTTTAGTGCCAAACCATATCTCATATGGTGTTTTGTTTACCTTCTTAGTCGGTGCCAGATTTACAATGCGGGCGGCTGTCATAAGAGCAAAACTCCAAAAGGAGTGAGGCAAGTTAGTTCTACACATCATCGATCGGACCATATCAAGTAGGGTGCGATTTCTCCTCTCGTTTAAGCCATTAAATTGGGTTGTTCCAGGAGGAGTGGGCTGTGAAACAATTCCACGTTCTTTCAGATGATTGATGAACTCTAAGCTGAGATATTCGCCACCTCGATCTGATCGAAGTGCCTCAATCGTTTTACTGAGTTGGTTCTCTACTTCGTTTTGAAATTTTCAAATGTTTCATGCTTATGCTTCATTAGATAAACATATGCATATCGACTATAATCATCGATGAATGAAACGAAGTATCTTTCATGATTTCTAGACATAGTTCTGAAAGGACCACACACATCAGTATGTATGAGTGCTAACAGATCTTTTACTCGTTCACCAACATGGGTGAAGGGATCTTTAGTGAGTTTGCCAGCTAAGCAAGATTCACAGTTATCAAAGGAGTCCTGTCCTGTGGATTCCAGAATCCCCTCAGACTGGAGCCTTTTTATGCGAGATTTGCTTATGTGGCTAAGTCTACAATGCCATAGAAATGTATCATTAGTGCCAGATTTGATACGTTTAGAAAGATTGTATATGTTATTGTTTGGTTGAACATCTATTTCATAAATACCATTTCGAGGTTTAGCCTCAAAATAAAAGACATCATTTAAGTAGGTAGATATAGCAATACCATTAAAAACGTACTTAAATCCTTGTTCAAACAATAAAGAAACTAAAATAATGTTTCTGGTCAAACCATGTGCAAACAAACAATTATTCAAAATAAGTACAAGGCCAGAATGACATGTAAGATGATATGTCCCAGTTGCAAGAACTGGTACTCTTTTCCCATCACCAACGATGAGCTCCTGTCGCCTTGTTTCAGCTTCTTCCACTTTTCAGGTTCCTGCAAGACATTAATAATGTGGCAACCACATCCAGTGTCAAACACCCATGTGTTGCTGGAAACAGTAAAAAGTTCAATAACATAAATAGAGATACCTGAAGGACCTGCACCATTGGCCTTGTTCATCCTCAGCTTAGCAAGATATTCAGGGCAGTTACGCCTCCAATGCCCCATCTTGTTGCATTCGAAACATTGACGCTCCTCAGGGGGTGGTGCTTTAGTAATTGCCTTAGCTTTGTTGGTGGCAGGCTTGGCAGCAACAATAGCTTTATTTTTGCCCTTGCTATTATAACCCCGTTTCTTGGGATTGGGCTTTCTAACACCAGCAGATCGAACTGTCAATACCTGATTGACTTTGCTTGGTATATTCATCTCAGCCGTCTTCAGCATCCCATGCAGTTCAGGCACAGTCTTCTCCCAAGCATTCATATTGAAATTCATTACGAACTAGTCGTAAGACTTTGGGAGAGAGTTCAAGATGAAATCCGCTGCCATTTCATTTGACAGGGGGTAACCAGGTTTACTTAATTGGTCGATGTACCCTTTCATTGTAAGCACATGAGCACTAACTGAAGAGCCTTCTTGCATTTTGCAGCCGATAAGCTGCTTCATGGTGTCATAGCGTTCTTGACGGGCTTGTTTTTGAAACATGCCTGTAAGTTGTTGGATCATGTCAAAGGCACTCATGTCTTCCATGTTCTTCTGAAGATCAGAAGACATGGTGGCTTGCATAAGGCAGGCTACCTCAATGGCATCCTCGTTATGCTTTTCCCCGGCTTTACGGGCAGCAGTCGTATTACCCTCAGGCTCGTTAGGAACTGGACCTTCCAGTACATAGTGCTTTTTCGCAAACTTGAGAACAATTTTCAAGTTGCGATGCCACTCGAGAAAGTTGGTGTTATTCAGCTTATCTTTCTCAAGTATGGACTTGAGAGCGAAGAAGGAGTTGTTTTCATGAGACATCTGTTAATGTAAGCAAAAATAAATAATTAGTATTTTTGATGTTTAATTCCTTATTTAATTAATGACCCATTAACAGTAATAAAAATAAGGATTGAGAATCTAGCAGTATCAGTTACTAAAGGCAGCCGTGGCACACAACATTAGTAAGTGATATTAGGTAGACTGACAATGTTTGTCAATTGTGAAAAATGCACAACTCTCAAGTATGAGGCCACTAAGACAACTTGTCTATTTAGTGATACGTTTAGCCTTATCTATGCTCACTTTTATTTCCAGACAGCTGTGGCACGTAACAAGATATGAAAGTAATAGTCGTCCTAAAACAGGTACATGTGGAAGAGGCGGATGTGTCAACGGAACCTCTTGCACCTTGGAGGACAAACTACGCACCAAGTGCAGTGCTATGGCTCCAAACACTGGTGTTTCGCATTATGCTCCAAGTGTCCCTTATAATAGGATATCATAGACTATTGATTATATATATATGGGATCCACTTTTAGTATTTACCGAATAAGGGTCAAACACAACGAATGATCTAATCATATGTGCGTTGTAAAAACCAGTTTTACTATATTTAATGTCGTGACATTTGTGATAAACCCTTTCATCTCTCAGGACACTTAATTTTAAATAACCTATTAAAACTAAGTTTGTCGCGACTTGTATAACCATTCAAAAGTTAATAGTTAATCTATTAAGTTTCTGAGTTTTAAAACAATTTTAGATTGTAGAAACTCATTGGTTATATATTTTTTTAAAAACAAACCATTTGTTTTATAAAACTTTTACAAGTTGCAAAATTGATTAGTTTTTGAACTTGTTACATTTTATTGCGATTATGTTTTAAAACTCCTTTTAAAACCTTTTTGGTATTTGGTTGGTATGTTATAACATTTATAAGATAAAGCAACCACAATATCAAATTAAACAAATATGTAAATCATAAGGCCAAATTGTGTTTGATTTTGCTAGAGTCAAGTAGCAAAACAAACTAGGTCACGGGGTCACAACACACAATCAACCACAATGATGAATAATGCATCTTGTGATCTGGAGCTGCTCCTACTGACCTCCAGATCCGTGCTTCTTGATCTTGATTCTTCAGTTTTGTCTTCAGGTCTTTTGTCATTACAATATTTACAATAAATTGAAATACATAACGAGAAAATACAAACCCTACTCTATTACAACTTTGAGCCATCAAAATGGGCCAAACCATAATAAACAAAAACTGAAAAATTAAACAACCAAACAATCACAAGGTTGGGCCTGATTTACATATTCAATCATAATTTTATAATTAAACAGGGTAATTCTTTTGGTCAATTACAACTTTGACCAAATAATTATTTTTACCTAAATATTTATTCAGATCTATATCTGGATCAGAAACTCAAAACATTAAGCAGTTTAGAGTTTGTGATCTATAACCGGTTAAACTGACCCGATCCGATTTGCATGTTGTAAGCGTGGCTCTGATACCACTGTTGGGAATCATGGTGGTATTCGGTTTGACTTTTAGGTAAAAACAAGTTTAACCAATTAGTATATTAAATCCATATTTAATATAACGCAGCGGAATTATGGTTTCAAACTTTAACACTTTTAAAATTCCCAATCAGGATCATGGTTACAAACATACAAACACGGATGTAATATTAACTAATCTAATCTACCGATGAGAAAAGATTATACCCTTTCGGTTAAATGATTAACCGTTTGAGACACCGATGTTCAACGAACGAATGCTAGAACACGAATACGAACGGGCTCCTGGTTCACCGTGGAAGCAGGAGATGGTTTGTGGTGATTGATCCAAAACTCCAATATGAGTTTTTCTCCTTGTAATGTTCGAAGGAAACTAGAAAAAGGAAAAGTAATTTTACTTTTGCTTGCTCTTGGTTTTCTGTGTGCTAAGGCGCAAGAACCACAAAAAGAACAAAAACAATTGTTTGCCTTCTAATTTTTTTTTTTTGATGTGCGACGACAGCCAAAAAAAAATTAGGGTTGGTTCAATTAAGATTAATCTCCTTTTAATCTTATAATACTAACTTTTGGGCCCTAAGCCTAATTTAGTTAGTTTAGGTCCAATACACATTATCAAACCCAACACTATTAGTTTAATTAAATTAATAATTAAACTTATATAATTTATAACACTTATAAATATAAATTCGTTCGTGATTACCAGTTAATCAAGTTAAGTGGATTTAATTTTCGTTGACCAAGGTGTAACTCTTACGGGTCACAACTCGGTTAGTTACGTTAATTTATCGGGTCCGTACATACAAGTCCAACATGTTTGATTATGGTTCGAGTCCTGGTTCGGATCATGGTTTGGGTTATTGTTCCCGTTATGGTTTAGGTCATGGTTTGGGTCATAGTTCGAATCATGGTTCACTCATACGTCAAGTCATAGTTCAAGTCATGGTTCGGGTCGCGAGTCAGGTTAAGGGTCGGCTCATGGTTTTGATCATGGGTTGGCTCATGGTTTTGGTCGTGAGTTAGCTCATGGTCTTGGACATGGGTCGAGTCATGGTTTTAGACATGGGCCAAATCATTAATTCAAGAGAAGGAATGAAGAAAAATCAGCTCTACTCTAAGAAATGAAAATCATCAAAACTGAAGGAGTCACATTTCTTATGGCATAGCATTGGTCAGATCATTCATTCAAATGAATGAATGAAGAAAAGTCAGCTCTATGAAATGAAAATCATCAAAAGTGAAGGAATCACATTCCTTATGGAATGGTGCATTTCATTCCTATGTGTAAACAAACACGTTTTTTTCATTTCAACGTAATAACTCATTTCATTACATCATTCATTTATGCATACCAAATACTACTTAAGTCTCTAGTATTGAAGAGTATATTGAAAATCAGTTTTCAAATTTATAAAAAAACTGATCAAATTGAGGATTGATATTTAATTTTGAACTCCTTTTAAATAAATGAAAGGATTGAGGACTATTTTTGGTATCCAAACATTTGGCTCAATTACCTAGGGAATATTAGACATAAAAATGGGAAAATTCCCAAATTGTCCACGCCCACATAGGATTTTCCCAAAATGTCCACCACCATGGGCGCCGACGCCCATGGCTCTCCGGGCGCCGTCCACCTTTCTCGACCAATTCGGGTTCGCCACGTGTCCTCTAGAGGCGTCCACGCCCATAAAAATGCTCCGACGCCCGTAAAAAAACACACCCGGTCACGGGCGTCGTGCCCACTCTGACACGCGTGTTGTGGGCGTCCCGCCCATAGTCAAATTTTTTTTTTTTTGTAGGCGTCGCCGACCAACAGAACCGAACCACATTGTGGGCGCCCGAACCTAGCTACGGGCGTCCCGAACCTAAATACGGGCGTCCCGCCCTTTTTTTTCGAAATTTTAAGCGGGAACCCACTACGGGCGTCCCGCTCATTATGAAATTTCCACTACGGGCGTCCCGCCCACTAACACGATTTTTAAAAAAAAAAAAATTTAATTTTTCCCCTTTACCTCATTACGGGCGTCCCGCCCATTATCAATTTTCCACTACGGGCGTCCCGCCCATATACTCTATTTTAAAAAAAAAAAAAATTTTTTTTGCCTATAAAAATCCATTTTTGTTAAAGTTTTTCACATTCATCAAAAAGACACAAATTAAAAATTTCGTAAAAATTTCGTTTTTTACCATTTTAAAATATGGAGTTCACCGTTGTAGTTTGTATGGGTGGTAACTGGGAACATAAAGATGGTCTATACGATTATGTTCCAGTTGATTGTATTCGTTGTAGTTATCAATGATGGCTTTAAGCCAGTAGAAGCTCTTAATACCCACTCACAGTTATCACCACAACATTTCACAACAAACCTTTCTTTTGATGATTTTTGCACTTTGAATTCAAAACACTCATTTAAAGCCATCATTGATACTTCTAACTTTAATTCTTCTTTATCTTTAAAAACTTTGTTAACAATTGGATGTGTAGATGATGATAATAAAACATTGGAAATGTTTGTTTCGTAATTTTGAAAGATTTCGTTGTTATCAATATATTGGTTGTTTGTGTCAAAATTATTAGGCTCATTACTAAAATCATTCATGTTGTTAAATGGAATGTTTAAATCCGGAACAACATCTTTTTTTTTAGAATTAGACCCATGTGATGAGTCTTTTTTGCCAAGAGGCAGACGAACCGTAAAAGAGTCGACAACATAAAGATAACATATGTCTGTATGATTTTTCTCTATAATTTTTAAAAACACAGACATATCGTTGTCATCGTATATGTCAACGGGATACACATATGTTCCCAGTTACCACCTATACAAACTACAACGGTGAACTCCATATTTTAAAATGGTAAAAAACGAAATTTTTACGAAATTTTTAATTTGTGTCTTTTTGATGAATGTGAAAAACTTTAACAAAAATGGATTTTTATAGGCAAAAAAAAAATTTTTTTTTTTAAAATAGAGTATATGGGCGGGACGCCCGTAGTGGAAAATTGATAATGGGCGGGACGCCCGTAATGAGGTAAAGGGGAAAAATTAATTTTTTTTTTTTTTTAAAATCGTGTTAGTGGGCGGGACGCCCGTAGTGGGTTCCCGCTTAAAATTTCGAAAAAAAAAGGGCGGGACGCCCGTATTTAGGTTCGGGACGCCCGTAGCTAGGTTCGGGCGCCCACAATGTGGTTCGGTTCTGTTGGTCGGCGACGCCTACAAAAAAAAAAAATTTGACTATGGGCGGGACGCCCACAACACGCGTGTCAGAGTGGGCCCGACGCCCGTGACCGGGTGTGTTTTTTTACGGGCGTCGGAACATTTTTATGGGCGTGGACGCCTCTAGAGGACACGTGGCGAACCCGAATTGGTCGAGAAAGGTGGGCGGCGCCTGGAGAGCCATGGGCGTCGGCGCCCATGGTGGTGGACATTTTGGGAAAATCCTATGTGGGCGTGGACAATTTGGGAATTTTCCCCATAAAAATTCAGTCTCAAGTACTTTTTTGTAGTGTGTATAATTGTGTTTTTGAAAACATAGCTGAACTTACTGATTTATTTTTATTTGCATATCTAAAATTGTAATAATCCTCATTTATTTATTTAAACTCATAACTTATTTCAAATGAACTTGATTATTTACTTATTTATTTATCTAAACCTGGTGAATTTCTATGATAAAAAGAGTCATAATTATTAGTGTTATATTTTTTGCTATATTGTTTCAAAATTCAAATTATTATAATTTGAAGAAAAGTGGAAGTGAAACTAACTTAAAAACAAGCAACCAACGTTAAACAAAGTCTACGGTTTTTTAGTTTTGTTTTTTTTATTTTTTTTTATTTTTATATATCTGCACCCATGGTTGCAAAAGTCGCTAGGCGCTCCTAGGTCGGAACAGATCATTGGAGCGAGTAATCGGAGAGTACTCGGCCCTAGGCGGGAGTACTCGGGTAATACTCAGGAAGTACTCGGCCTCGGAACAACTCCTTGGAGCGAGTACTCGGCCTTGGAGGCCGACTTTTACAACAGTGTCTACACCTATGCTTTAAACAACAATAATGACCCTTAAAAACATCAATAATGTGCAAAGAAAATCAAAACTAAGACCTCATGTCGTAGCAAACATAAATTCCTAGAAAATAAAACATTAAAAACTCTTTGTAACTTGCCATTTGACATTTCTGGCTATATAATACAGAAGATTTGTGTATATCATTGCTTAACATGACTCAAAAAACCAAAAAAATAAGAAAAAAAAAACTAAAATATTAATTTTAGTATGATTTTCTCATCTTACATCTTTTTTTTCTTTTGTTTTTTTTTAACAGGTTGAAATTGTTTATTTAGTAAGCAACCAGGGCGGTTTTTGGCTTGGGAGCATCTTTTCTTGGTTTCATATAAAGCCGAACAATGAAAAGAGTTTAGAGTGCTTCCACTCCAACTCTCCTGAAGAAATCACTTCAAACCCATCTGTCACATTTGTCTCTTTCCACCAAAATACACACACACACATCAAGATTCTTGAATACACTTTTTGAAACTCGATTCAATTCAAGTCTTCGAAATGCTCGAATTCAAGACCATAAAGAAGAAAATGTGGATGTTCTCTCAATAAAATCTTGTTTTGTAACAAAACCCATTTGTCTTTTATCATCTAATGAAAGAAAATATGAACACAAAATCAAAATCAAAATCAAATTCAGGATCAACATCATCAGCATCAGCATCTGTCTCGATTGTTAGGCTAATCAGATTTCCCCATCGCATGGTTTCTTTTTATTTTGCACCAACCATCCGTCCTCCTGGTCTTGATCCTTAGAGCATCAATCACCATCGTTTTGTGTCTTGATTTCTCTTTGTTGCTCACAATCACACACACACATAAACTTAGTACAAGAACATATATACATATAGCTGTAAAGGGTATTTGCAAGAATGGATTTTTATGATTGGAATCATGAGTTTTCAAACTTGGGATCCATGTGGGATGATGGATCTTTGATGGGTTTGGGTGGGTTTACTGCGGATTGTGGAAATGTTGATGGGTTGTTCATAAAATCCTCTGAATCTTTGGTGTTGGATGATGAAAAAGGAGAGCTTGTAAAGGCTCAAAGTAAAGTGCCTGGAAAAAGAAGTGGATCAATGACTGATGAGAAAGCTTTGGCTGCTTTGAAGAGTCATAGTGATGCTGAAAGAAGGCGAAGGGAAAGGATTAATGCTCATCTAGACACCCTTCGAGGCCTTGTACCCTGCAATGATAAGGTTTTTGTCTTTAAACCCTTTCCTCCATTGTAAACTGATCATTAATGTTGATTCAACACATGTGAATCTTTGTGTAATTAGATGTTATGCTATAATTTGTTGTTTGTATTTGGTCATGTTTTGATCTTCGCGGTTAAAATTGTGGCTTTTTCGAACCGATTCAGCAGCAAATCATACGAGTAAAACAGATTTTGGCTGAGTATATAACTTGAAATATTTTCTTTTGAATGTATAAACAGAAAGTTATGTCATATGATTAATCTTATTACAAGGTACTACTTCTTGGCATTTGAATTCTTTGAATAGATGGAGTTTAGCCATTTTTAGAACCTCAATGAAAGAAATTCGGTTTAGTTTAATAAACTTATCAAACACATATGGGCACAATACATGATTGAAGGTATTATTGTAAAATTTGGCTACCAAACATGTTATATTCTTCTAAAATACAAAAGTCAACATTCTTTTGTAGTTTTGATTCAGACTCTTTCACAGCCATTGGAGATCAAGGTTGACTTTATGTGAAGATATGATTCCCAGTAATTGGATCTAGCATTGCAACTCAAAACCAAACACTAAAAGTTAATTGTGGAACCTATTTGACAATAAGAACTACTTATATATCATTTTCAATGTTCATGTCATCATTTTGACTTGCTCCATAGCTTATAATTGAGTCATTTTCATATCACATTAAACATTTAAAGGCGGCGGAAATTATTGATGTTGATCGCCTATCAAAAACTAGCAGTTATCTTTCGCAATCCTTATTCTGTCTTGTGAATTATAACATCTCTTTTTTTAGAAAGATTTCAAGTTAGGAATCATCTATCAATTTATCATGATCATCATGAATATAACACTCTTGTGGAATTAGGTCTTAGAGTTTCTTCTTTGTCACTGTTGAAGGATGTTCTTAATTTTTAACAAACAATCATTTTTTTTTTTGCTTAAACTATACCACGAATCAACCGCTGCAATTTTCATTGGGATATATAAATATTATTGTTGAAAACTACATTTAATAACTTTCCTGGATTACTATATAACAGTTGTTATGGAAGGTGGCTTTCTTTGTGTTATAATATTTGAATGTCAATGATATAATATTGTATATTTAAAATCATTGTAATCAAATAAAAAGTCAGCTCTCAGAAAATTAGTTAAATTAACACTTTATATTATCAAGTCAAAGAAGCAACTAAGCTTCTCACTTTTGGTACTTGAATAATTGTAATCATTCACTTTGGAATTGAGTAAAAGTTGACTTTTGAGGTCAAACCTTTTTTTCTTTGAACTCAATTGTAATGTGTTTTGTTACCTTCAATATCATAGTTGAAATTTAACCTGTTTAATCTGACAATCAAAGTGTTTCACTAACTTAAAGGCTCAAAATTGATGATTGTTTTACATTTAATTGTGAAGTTCAAACTTAGCCAGTTTGACTTTAAAGTCAAAGTAGCCAATCTTGCAGAATGGAAACTAAGATTTTATGTTATTTTTAACAGATGGATAAGGCCACATTACTCGCTGAAGTTATCCGCCAAGTAAAACAACTAAAAATAAATGCAAAACAAGCAAGCTTAGGTTTACTCATACCAGAAGACGTCGATGAAGTCAAAATTGAAAAACGAGACAACTCTGCAGTGAACGGAGATTTGACTTTTCATGCATCCGTATGTTGCAAGCACCGGCCTGAGCTCCTAACCGATATAAGACGAGCCCTTGTTGAGCTCAAAGTCAACTTTGAAAGGGCAGAATTGTCAACTCTTGGTGATCATATGAAGATCATTTTCGATTTCACTGCAGACGAAAATCTACTTAGTTCTGTTCGTGAAGCACTTACTTCTATTGTAGAAAAAGGATCAATGTCGCTTGATTACTCCCCAAGAACAATGCTTCCTAACAAAAGGAGGAGATATTGTCTTTGACCCAAGTTTGACTTATTTTCACATTATTTTTTTATAGTGAAAGTTGAAGTTTTACAAGGTGTACTATATTTTTAGAGCCAAGGGTCCTTCTAAAAGCATTTCTTTCCTCAAGAATCGAGGTAAAGTTTGCCTACATCTTCTCCTTCCAATAAGCTACAAATAGTTTGGCTATGAGTGCGATTTACTGGGTATAGTTGTATGTTTGTGGTCTTAAAATTGAATAAGGTTACATATTTATTGACCAAAAATGTCAAAGTAGGGGTTTTTCTTGTGGAGTGGAGGTGTTATTGGTTTGCAAGAGTGGTTTTGTGATTTTTTTTTGTGTATCTTGTATATATAAATTTCTAAAAAGAGTAATATTAAGATGCTTTTACTAGATGATGTTGTCATTATGCTTTGCATTATATGGTTGGGTTGAGTTAAATTTGGTCACATCCCTTAATATGCACAAACACGCCTATATCGCGGTTGAGCTTGACAACTTTTTCTCTCAAGGAACACATTATAAGTCCATGTTTATGATGAAGCAAGTGAACTCTTAGCCATAATGTAAATACTTGTGAGTGTATGATGTATATATAAAGGGTTAAAGGAATATCTTTGTTTTGTTTGAATTCATATATACAATGCTATGAAGCAAGTGGTGTTGTAAAGGTATAGATAAAGGAATATCTTGGTTTCAGTTTTGCTCCTACACTTGGTATCATATTTATTTTGTAGATGTGTGTGTGTATATATATATATACAAAAGGTTCATAAGAAAACTTTTTATTTTGAAAAAAACCAAGAAAATTCATGCTAACCAATAAATTAAAAAAAATCATATTTTATTATTATAAGGTTAGATATGTTATAATGATTTTTTTAATAAATACTAGGTTATAGACTCGTGTATTACACGGATTTATAAATAAAAATTATGTGATTTTATAACTGTCTTCATATATTTGTTATACCTTTTTATATTAAAAAACTTTAAACATAAAAATTTATAAAAGAATGTTCTGAATATACACACACACACATAACATTAGACATTGATGCTATTCATTATTATATTATTAATTATTAGTATAAATTTAGTGTATATATGTAAACAATGTATATTATTAATAACATTAATGATGAGTTTTTAAATTTAAAAACAATTTATTTTTGAAAAATAGGAGAATGT
The DNA here is from genome assembly GCA_009363875.1 of Mikania micrantha. Classification (NCBI taxonomy): domain Eukaryota; kingdom Viridiplantae; phylum Streptophyta; class Magnoliopsida; order Asterales; family Asteraceae; genus Mikania; species Mikania micrantha. The sequence continues at coordinate 45,779,225 of CM018689.1, read as the reverse complement.
CATGTGGCATTTTCTTGGAATCAATTATTATATAGGAAGATATGTATATCACGAAGCTCCCTATATGTAACTCAAAAGGCTTCGCATGTAATTCATAAAGTTACGTATATGTAACTCGTACATATGAAATACATAATTATTTTAATTTTTTCCTTTTTTCTTTTACATTTTTACCTTATAATATAATGATATAAAAAATAACAAATGAAAAAAAAAGGTTTAATTGGTAATGATCTAACTAAGAGAAACCATCGTCGTATAGTAGAAACTTGTATAGCTTTGTTGCATTATGCTAATCTTCCATTTTCTTTATGTCTTATGCATTTCAAACATTCATATATCTCATTAATCGATTACCAGCACCTATCTTAATCTTTGTACTCAACATTGTAACAAAACACCCTTTTACACCAAACTTAAACCTTTTAGGTGCCTTTGTTATCAATTGATTCATCCAAGATCAGCCCCATGCATCTTTCTCGGCTACTCTTCAAAATCCCCCAAGTGTTGCGAGTTAACTTCTTGTAGATCTTTCCACTCAAGACATGCTGAGTTCATTGAGTCAAAGTTCACATACAAAAAATAGCCTCACCAAGTCATCCCACCTCTCACAACTATGCCTGGAAAAATGGACGGGTTGGTTTGGATTGGGTAATATGTCAGAACGGGTTCGAGTTAGGATGAATGTGGGTCAGAACGAGTTCGGGTTAGGATGAGTGTGGGTCAGAACGAGTTTAAAGCAAAATCAGTTATGGTCTAAATAGATTGTTCTTAAAATACGTCAATTTAGTTTAACTTAAGATGTGTTATAAGTAAACAAATAGTACATTTGGATAATTTTTAGTGATTGTCTCATCAATTATGTTATTAATGATTCTTAAATATTGAATCCATTGCATTTACTTACTTTTTTGGTTACCCGTCTTGACCCGCATTGTATTTAAGTGCTACATATCTCAACTCCTTCAATATTATGATGTTAACCAATTCAACACATTATACTACAATTGTTTACCCAAATCAAGCAATTTCCTTTGACATGGGTAAAAATTGCCACCTCTACTCACAACCTACATAAAAGCATTTGTTTCAAAACTCCATCCACATAATCAATCAACTACATTATTTGGTACAACCACATCTCACATCATTTATCACCACCTTTTTCCATCTCACACATATCCCACACAACTCCAACATTCCTCTACCATGCCAATACATGCTTATATTCCTATGCATTAGGCATCCCCTCTTCAACCCATGCACATAGTAGTGTTGGTAATCTAGAACGAATCTGGAAGAATGAAGAACAAATAATTAGACTTTGATGTATACAAACTCTGAACATGTGTTCATGTTGTTATACGTTTGCAGACATAAAAATCACACACACACGCGCGCATATATATATATATAAATGTGATCAAAACACATGGATTTTTCTTTTATTATTTGATAAGGGTACATTAGTAATTTGTTTTATGTACTAAGTTACCCCCTCTTTTTTTATACATCCATAACTTTTTTATATTATAATACTAGGTTAGCACCCCGTGTATTACACGCCATTAATAAAAAAAATAGGATAAACTTATCTTTTGCTTCCTGTGGTTTAGCAATAAAAATGATCATTACGCTACCTGCGGTTTGACAGTTTAATCATTTTGCTCCAAACATTTTTCCAATATGTCTCCATTATACTCCATTTTTTTCAAAACCACAGGGAGCAAAAGGGTTATAACTGTCAAACCACATGAAGCAAAATGATTTAATTGTCTAACCACATGGAACATAATGATCATTTTGAAAGTTTTGGAGCAAAAGGGTTAATCTTGTCAAACCATAGGGAGCAAAAGAGAAGTTTATCCAAAAAAATATTATTAGTTAATAGTTACCAATAAAAATTTAAACTATATAAGATGATTTTTTGATATAAAATATGATTAAATATTTCATAGATTAAATAATAAAATAATTATATTATTTTTTAAATACTAATTTTTTCAAAGTTTGTTTTTTAAATATTTCGTTTTGTAATGCTATTTTTAAAAATTCTATATTTTATAATAATTTGGTTTTAAAAAAGTGTGTTTTTTTAATATTAAAATATTTTTAATGTGCTAAATAAGTATCATTTTTAATTTTAAAATGCGTTAAAAGTATATTTAATATAAGATATACTTATTAAAAGAGAGAGGCGGGAAAAAAAACATAAATGTGCTCTAGAAATATGCTAAATGTACCTATAAAACCCTAATTTATTAGTTAAGTAAGTTTCTCTCATATGTGTGTCTAGGCCCTAGAGAGATATTCAATTGAAAAATATTTTTACTTGATAATTAAAAGAATCAATTGTAGCCATAAGTTTAGAAGTATATAAAAGTAACTTTCCTTATTTCAAAATAAATTGCTGTTATATCTCTTAAAACATGTGGTTCAAATTAGTTCCTATGGTATCTTTATATTTAATTGTTCTTTATGGAATAAGTTCATAGGGAAGTATTCAAATGATAACTCATTGATAGAGCAATAACCCATAAACTTAAATCGAATGACTAATTTAAAAGTTGAGTGTATAGGATTGTACAATGTGTCATCTTTCATATTTAAATACAGAATATTATTTTAGTCATTTGCATCATATTAAAAAGCTAGAATTAATTTGGTGGTGTCATGTGTCACCTTCTAATATATTTTAATATATATACTTTTTATTTAAAATGTACCCCCTCTTTTTTTATACATTTATAACTTTTTTATCCTATAATATTTTTTATAAAAATTGCATCATTTTACTCACCTTAGCATTCAAGGAATTGTCATTTCATGTATGCAGATAACCCATCAAATTAACAATGGTTAAATTAAAGGATGAAATTGTTATAAATTATTGAAATAAATGATGTTATTTGTAATTAACAAAGATAAATGACCTAATCCATAATTACATGTATAGATAAATGATGAATGTTGTAATTTACTCTAAATAATATGATATTATCATATACTAATTACTATATACACAAAGGGAAGTGTGTTCATTGAGAGTGTGATATAAATAATATGATATTATCTTATAATGATTACTAGGTTATAAACCCGTGTGTAACACGGGTCGAATAAAAAGTAGAAAAAATTATTAAAGTGTAACAGATTTAAATGACTAAAATTACATATTGTTACATACAATAAGCAACACTATAAAGTTACAACAAAAGTTTATAAAATGTTTAAATACTTTTTTTGCAAACAATATTTGTTTTTATATTCATAGCCTTACTATTTTTACATAAAATTTTATTAGTTTCAAACAATCTCTACTTATTAAAGCATCATAAAAAAACAATGAAAAATTAACGTAAAATATGAAGAGATACCCAAGAGTAGTCTGTATACATATCACTATTTTAGATTGTTCTTACAATAATTTTCAAACTTTTCTCTTATTTAAATTTATATATATATTAAATAATAACATTAAATATTAAATATAACTGTAATAATTGTAAACTAAAAACAAATATTTTTATGGCATTAAAAGATATATTAATATTAAAAACACACTCTTTTCAGAAAACCAAATTATTATAAATATGAAATAGACAAAAGTACTTTTATAGACAAAATGTTTAAAAAAACTAATCTTTGAAGAAAATAGTGTTTAAAAAATTAAATTATTACTTTATAATTAAAGTATTAATTATATTAAATTTTAATCAAATTTTTATATCAAAAATTACCTTATATCAAATTTTCATTGGTAACTATATATTATATTTTTGATTAACCGATGTAATAGACGGTGTATTAAGCTAGTAAATGTGTGTATCCATCTGTATTTGTTTCGTGCATATTTATTTACTAAATATCGTAAACACTTTTTTTATTTATTTTTTTTCTCATTTTCCTTCAATAAAATATTAATGATTTTATTCAATTTGGTAAATAATATTATTATAATATAAGTTATTATATAAATTTTTATAAATTACTGAATGAGTTAATTTGTAATTTTAAATAAATTCTAAAAAGATTAATTTGAAAATTTAAATAATTATATGTCTCATTCAATTAAATTTTAAAAACTTTATTTAATAGTACTTAATAAACTATAAATGTAGTTAATTCAAGGTTGTTTTATTCATTGACATGTGGCAATTGAGATGTATGGTAATGACAAGTGGCAAGAGAAGATTTTTGTTTATTAGTATAGTAAGATTTTTTTTATAAAAATTGCACCATTTTACTCGTTTTATTTTTCTCTTTAATTCCGTTATAGTCTTGACTAGGTTTCTTTATTTTTTTCGGATGTTCGTATTTACACCAATGTAACAAGTATAAAAATAACAAATTATTTGTAACGAGTTGTAACGAATTTGGGTTTACATTGTTGTAAAATAAATAGGGTTTACGTTTAAGAGTGTAAACGAGCTAAGCCGATCCTGAGCTATGTAATTACGTTATATTCTTGACTAGGTTTTTTTATTTTTTCCGGATGCTCCAAAATTTGTTATATCTACAAGATTGTAAATACATTTTAATACTATAAAAAACTTATATCTACAAGATTGTAAATACATTTTAATACTTTAAAAAAATACTATTACATTTTGTTGATAAAACCAAAATTCGTTATATCTACTAGATTGTAAATACGTTTTAATACTTAAAAAAAATTATATATACAAGATTGTAAAGACATTTTAATACTTTAAAAAAAATAATATAACATTTTGTTGATAAAAACCAAAATTCGTTATATTTACAAGATTGTAAATACGTTTTAATACTTTAAAAAAATTATATTTACAAGATTGTAAATATATTTTAATACTTTAAAAAAATACTATAACATTTTGTTGATAAAAACCAAAATTCGTTATATCTACAAGATTGTAAATACATTTTAATACTTTAAAAAAATACTATAACATTTTATTGATAAAAACTAAAATTCGTTATATCTACTAGATTGTAATACGTTTTAATACTTTAAAAAATACTATAACATTTTGTTGATAAAACCAAAATTCGTTATATCTACAAGATTGTAAATACATTTTCATACTTTAAAAATTATATTTACAAGATTGTAAATACATTTTAGTACTTTAAAAACCAAAATTCGTTACAAAATCAAGAATATAACGTAATTAACGAGCATCCGGAAAAAATAAAAAACCTAGTCAAGAATATAACGTAATTAACGAGCTCAGGATCGGCTTGGCTCGTTTACACTCTTAAACTTAACCCATATTTATTATACAACAATGTAAACCCAAATTCCTTACAATTCGTTACAAATAATTTGTTAGTTTTATACTTGTTACATTAGTGTAAATACGAACATCCGAAAAAAAATAAAAAAACCTAGTCAAGACTATAACGGAATTAAAGAGAAAAAAAGACGAGTAAAATGATGCAATTTTTATAAAAAAATATTATAGTATAAAAAAGTTATGGATGTATAAAAAAAGATGGGGTAAAGTATTTAATATAGCAAATTACATTAATACCTTTATTCCCTTTTTTTTCAAATCAATTACATTATTATATTATAGTTTAATATCAACCATTAGATAAGCATCTTGTAATTTAATCATTAAATATGGTGAGGTTAATGAGTTATTGCTCTATTCTAATGTTAGCAATAGATCACTTCCATATATATATATATAAAGAGTAGGGTTATTGTACAAAATGCTACTTTTGTAAAAATGGTAGGAAACAATCTGGGCCATGGATATGCTATCATCTACGGTTAACAAAACCTCAGTGGCAAAAGTGTTAATTTTATTGGTATCCATCGTTTGGGAAAGGGTAAAATAGGAATATCGCTTCAATTATGTTGTTGATAACATGGAAATTAGAAATTTGGAGGGGATTCAGTTACGATAATTAAGGTAATTGGAGGCTTCCAACTTTGTCGCATGCAATTACAAATAATCAACCAATAATCTTTCTGTAAATTATTTTCACATATTGTCATATATTAGCATATGATATCATATGAAATTCCAAATCTAAAAATATACAACTCATATACTATATATGATTTCAAATGACAACACCTGTTAGCACACAAATATATAACATTATTAATTTACTAGCACATATTAGCACACAAATGATTTCATAAATATTATTATTTAACAACACATGCTAGCACACAATACACAACATTATTTATTTAACATCACATATTAGCACACAATACGTAACATTATTTATTTAACACCACATATTAACACACATATGATTTTATAAACATTATTATTTAACAGCACATGTTAGCAAACAATACGTAACATTATTTATTTAACATCACAAATTAACACACAATACGTAACATTATTTATTTAACAACACATATTAACACATATATAATTTCATAGCATTGTTTATTTAACAACACATATTAGCACTTAAATTTACCAATTTTTAATAAACATTGTTTATTAAATAAAAAATTAACATTTTTATTTTTTTACGTAACTGGCATTGAATAGAAAATATAGTTTTGGATAAAATTCGATTTATGTAAGTGACAAAGAACTTTCCATGTTTAATGGACAATTACATATGCATTAATATTTTAATTGTCTAAACTACCCTTTTCTATTAATTAAATAAAAGGACAAATGTCAACATATGATTGGTTCCTACCATTTTTATAAAAAAACAATTTTGTATATGAACCTACTCCTATATATAAAAACCCTAGATACAGTTATTTACTTTACATATTTACACTATAACTATTTGACTCATGCATTTAACAATTACTACACAAATACTTTAATAAATAAAGTTTAGTTTAAATCTAATAAGTACCCCTCCCTCCTATTTTATCACATCACCACTTCCAATCACATGTCCTTCATCTCACACTCTTAACCAAACTCGCCCCACATTTCCCTTATTTGCCTCTCCTTCATCTCCCATTCTTAAAGCAGAAACCCAACCCTAAATATTATAACCCCTCCATTCGTTTCCTGACACAATTGAACCGAAAACACCTCATCAAGGTTTACAAGACACTGATCACTAGAGAAAGGTAATGAATATCGAGTTTAATGCTCTCGTCTGAAACTTCACTTGAAAACTTGTCCCAGCACAAGCTCAAAAGTCGATTGGTTGCTAGTTGATCTTTCGAGTTAAATAAAAAACCAGATTAGTCTATTCGTAAACACAAAGCCAGACTTGCTGCAAAAGGCTTCGTTTTAAGAATAAGGATTAAACTACTTCGGCAACTTTATTGTTATCCGACAACCATTTGAACCGTTCTATGTATTGCCTTATCTTAAAATTGGTCTCTAAGACAACTTGATGCCAATAATGTGTTCCTACATGGCACACTCAATGTAGACACTTATATGGTTCAACCATCTAGGGGGAGGTCTATCCAGACATACCCATCTACATTTACAAACAATATGTCATTATATGGGAAGAAAGAGACACCTCATGCCTGATACAAGGAACTTGCAAATTATCTTCTCAATTCGGCTTCAAAATATCCTTAGTCGACCCCTCATTATTCATTTTTAATCAACATGGAATGACTTGCCATATTTTCTAGTGTTCGTGGCTGTTAATGTTTTGACAAGTAATAACAATGTCTTTCTTCAACATGTGGTTAATACCTTAGATAAACACTTCTCAATAAAAGACTTAGGTGTGCTCCCTCTTTTTCTCATAATTAATTGAGGTTATCGTTACATTCATAGTCTCGTTTCTATCGTAGCAGGGGCGAAGCGTTATCGATAGTTTTATTTTTTAGTTGATAGATTAAAATTTTTTTATAGGTATTGATATTGTCCCTCCTTTAAACTTTTCGTCCCTTTTCTAAGTTTCTTCACGCTCCCATACTGTCTTGTAGTATGACTACATCCAGAATCTACTTACTAGACTTAAAATGGATGGTGTAAAGTCAACAACAACTCCCCTACATGCTTCGGATCAGTTATTACCTTCCTACTACAACTCTGAATTTGTGGACCCAAAACCATATTGACAAATGACAACTAGTTGGTTTGTTTCAATATCTTACCTTCACTCGTCCTGACGTCTCATTCAAGACTAACAAATTATCTCAATATATGCATGCTCTAACACGACTTCATTAACAATATGTAAAAAGTGTGGTTTGTTATCTCGAGATTGCAGTATCGACGGATGCTCCATCATGCGGGGCGTACCAAGGATCCTAGCATAACTCATCCACAAGGAAAGGAAAGTCAAACTAAAATTCTTCAAACATGAGATAATCAAATAGAAGAATTTGAACTTTTCATGTAATCATGCAAGTTGGAATCGGGTGAAAAATGAGATTATCAGCTCGGTGATGGTGGGAGAGAGTTCATCGGAGGAGGTGGTGTCTTTACGGGTTGGCATGACAGAAGACTGAGATGGGTAACACCTTAACATTATGACATAGTATGAGCTGAGATGTGTAACATCTTAACGCAAAACAGGTCAAGATAGGCAACTTAAAAACGATGTGAACATAATAGATTTTAATGTGTAAGGATGATCAATAATATATTTGATGAGAAAATCATTAAAATTAATCAAATAAACTATTTGTTTAGTTAGAACTCATTTTAACTTGAGCGAAATTGATTTTTTTTAAACAGCCCGTTTAAACCCAAACGGATTTTGCTTGAAACCTGTCTTTACCCGCACCCATCCTAACACTCACCGGTTCTGACCCGTTACCCAACCAAACCAACCCATTTTGCCAGGCATGTAAAATACAATAATTTAAACATGCAAGAGACTAAGGCTCAACACTCATGTCCCTTATTTTATGGAGAACATGCACCACTGCCCTAAATGAAGTAAACAAAACTAATTCAAACATGTAAATAAAATAAGAAAATACAAATATTGTTGTGCTGTATGACTGCTGGGCCGGCCTAGGCCATAACAAATATGAAAAAGGTTTACAAGAAAACTATTAGGATTTAGAACTTTCTCCCACACAATCTTTTCAAAATGGTTAATGTTACAACTTGCAATTGCATATGATATAAATCTTCATCTTTTATCTTTTATCTTTTATAGTTAATAAATAAAAATATTTATTGACACTTGTCGTGATTACATAATATGCTAATAATATTTTCTCGCTTGTATCTCATATTAATTGCATTCATATTAATAATTATATTATTTATGCATTTTCTATTAAAAGTAAAATCTCATGTAGTTAAATATATGCATGATGTATCAACCGTTTTTGTGATAACCGGCCGGCCTGTCGGACCGGGATTCGGAAGGTATAACGGTCCGGTTCTACGTTCAAAACCGTTTTTGTGATAACCGGCCGGTTGAACCAGCGACCGGTGGTCAGGCCGGAAATTGAACCGGTTTTTTTATTTTTTTTTTGATTTTTTTTTATTTTACATATATATATATTTATAAAATGTTTATAAATCATCCGGTTTTTAAATCCGGTCCGACCTCTGACCGGTAAGGAGACCGGTTCGACGTCCGGTCCGGTTCTGAAAACATTACTGTAAAGTCAACAACAACTCCCCTACATGCTTCGAACCAGTTATCACCTTCCAACAACTCCCAATTTGTGGACCCAAAACCATATTGACAACTAGTTGGTTTGTTTCAATATCTTACCTTCACTCGTCCTGACGTCTCATTCAAGACTAACAAATTGTCTCAATATATGCATGCTCTAACACGACTTCATTAACAATACGTAAAAAGTGTGGCTTGTTATCTCGAGATTGCAGTATCGACGAATGCTCCATCATGCGGTGCGTACCAAGCATCCTAGCATAACTCATCCACAAGGAAAGGAAACTAAAATTCTTTAAACATGAGATAATCAAATAGAAGAATTTGAACTTTTCATGGAACCATATAAGTTGGAATCGGGTGAAAAAAGAGATTATTGATTCGGAGATGGTGGGAGAGAGGTCATCGGAGGAGGTTTTGTCTTTACGGGGCGACATGATGAAAGGCTGAGATGTGAATGAAAATGATAGGACGTTTTATAGTAGGCAAACACTTCAAGAAAACTTGGAAGAAACAAAGATTTTTTTAGACAATTTTCTAAAATATTTCTAATAACAAAATGCAACAATTTAAACATGTATGAGACTAAGGCTCAACACCCATGTCTAGAGCTCTCGATTTTTTTTGGAACTGGTTTTAGCCAGTTCTAGTTTGGCTGTTGGCCGGTTCGGCATGTGGGCGGGGTAAAGGATGTTCCAGTTCCGGTTCAGCTTTCTCTGAGAACTTGGAATCACCTGTACCCATCGAATCAAGTATGATCGGTTCCTGTTCAGGTTATTGGTTATGTTCCACAGCCATTTTTTTCCCACCTCTACCTATGTCGCTTATTTTATGCAGTAAACAAAAACTAATTCAAACATGGAAATAAAATAAGAAAATATAAAATGAATATGCGGAGCTCAATCTAAAAACCTTGCGGGCCTCTTATGTTCACAAACGGGTCTTCCCTGTACTAGAGGTGCGTAAATCGGGTTTTTTTAACCGGTTCCTGTTTCAATCGGTTCCAGTCCTGATCAACAAAGTCAATACCCGGTTCCGGGTTTCAATCGGTTCCGACCGGTTTTTGACCGGTTCCGGTTCGGGTTTTGGCCGGGTACAGGTGGAACCCGTTCCAGTTTTAATTTGTCTAAAAACCGGACTCGTTTGTACCAATCGGTTCGGGTATGACCGGTTCCAGTTCGGGTTGCCCGTTCCAGTTTTTTTCCCCACCTCTACCTGTACATTTATGAAAATGATCTTGTTGTGCTTTATGACTGCTGGGCAGGCCCACTCCGTCAGGGACGAAGCTTGCATAGGGCCGGAGGGGGCGACCGCCCCCCTCTTTTTTCGTCCGTAGCGATAATTTTTTGGCCGAAAGGTTAATTTTTAGTTAAAAATAGAGATTTCGCCCCCTTGCTTAAAAAAATTAACATGTATTCTGGCTTCGGTAATTTTTCGCCCCCCCTTTCCGAGCGCTCAAGCTCCGTCACTGCACTCCGTAACAATTGGGAAAAATTTTTACAAGAAAACTATTAGGACTTTCTCCACATAGTCTTTACAAAATAGCTGATGTTATAAATGCATATGATTTAAATAAATTAATTAATTAAAATGTTTCAACATTTAGCAAGTAAACAAAACTACGATATGACTAAATAGGAGCACCAAAAGTTTCAACATGAAAATTTGATAGGAGTGAGATCATTTATGATCAAATATTACAACTTAAGGACACAACCGAAAAATTTTAAAAATAATAATAATAATAATAATAAAACTTCATGAGTCTTTTTTTTCCTTCAACTTGTCAAGTGCTAAAAGTTGACCAGATTCTTTCAACTTGTCAAAAATTTATATGTCACTAAATTTATTAAATGTTCGTTTTAAGACGAAAGAAAACGCATCATTTTAAGGGAAAAAAACTTGTTATTCGTAAAACTTATTATTTGAGAAAATGGAAAACCTTTCAGATATTTAACGAATATAAATTAATAAGTAACATGTAGTTAATTAAAAGAAAGAATGGAATGTTGGCAAGAATGGAATATATAAGAGAAAAAAGTGAATTGTTACTCATGCATTATCCTATTTGGTTACCATGTGAGAATTAAATGAATAATTGCTTCGTGTTGTCTGGCAGGCGAGAAAAAAATGATAGAATAAAATACAATTAATTTAACATAACAAAAATGATAGAATTAAGAGTTATCAATTTTCAAATCATTATTTAGTTAAATTGTAATAAATTTATATCATGAAATACACAACATTTTCACTTATAATAGGATGTTATGGGTCATGATATGAGTCGGGACACGGGTAAGGAGTCTGGTCATAATCAGATCATGAGTTAAATCATAGGTTTAGTCATGAGTCGGGTCTTGAGGTTGGTTATGAGTCGTTCCATGGGTTTTTGTTCACTTTATAATCACTTTGCAAGAAAGTTGGGATTCCTTTAGTAAATGAAACAAGTTATGGTTGGCTTTAGCCTTTAGGGAAGACAATAGACATGATGCAAACCTACTTGTTAGATTAGGTTTCATAATACTTGAAACTTTTTATCTTTGGGCTTACAATTCTTGTATGTCAGGCTCCAAAATGGTTTTTAATATTTACGCAAATTTGTGTGGTCTTGGGCTCTCATCACTCGGTGGACCAAATCCACCAAAAAAATAATCAAACGATGTTTATTATTATAGCAAATTTGGAGCATTCACAATTTCACAGTCTTCAGGGTTACATTACAGCCGGTGGCGGACCTAGAAAAAACATTTTTATGGGGGTTGGAATTTTTTTTGGATAATTATATGTAATTAAATATTTTCATTTTTTAACCAGCTCAAATGGATTGGGTCGGATCACCCAAAAAAATGACAACTAAATTAAATCACAAAGTTCATGGGGGTCGAGAACAAAATTTCTTCGCGGTCGGTGGATATCAGATCATATATATAACATTAATAATTAAAAGTTCATGAGGGTCGGTCGAACCCCATAATTATACAATAGGTACGCCCCTGATTACAGGTGGGCAAAAAATCCGGAATCTGTGAATAATAATGCCTAGAAAAATAGAGAAACTTAATGGTGGACGGATTCGACTTACCTTTCACCCCGGTCAGCGAAATCGATGTAAATGGTTTGGTTATGGCCCTCATGTATGGTTTTCGGGTGATAGAAATCAAAGGAAAAGGAGAAGTAGTTCGTTGAGGATGGCTCAAAATTATTCGTTGGGAGTCACACCCCGAGCCGGCAGGCTGGATCGACTTTCCCGCCAGGCGGAAGGTTCCCGGGGCGCAATATCGTTGTGATAATCGAAATGATCAGATTGTTTACATAGCATATGAGATATAAATGAGAAATGCTAAAATGACATCAATACAGAATTACCAAGTTAAATTACATAGTCATGTCCATAATTTAACTAAGTAATTATACCAAAAGAATCATTGTGGTTTCTATCTTGTATCTGTACAAGATATACAAAAGATGATTCACTGTTTTGTCATTCAAAATATGTCAACACAAAAGTAGCTAGGTCTTCTTAAAGTCCTATGTCCCTGTAATCCTGGTGACTAAACATGTTCGTCACCTGAGAAAACATGCATTTAAACAAAGTCAACACTAGGTTGGTGAGTTCATAAGTATGATAATTGAAAACCTTGATTTATTCACTTGCACAATCACAATGCCAGTTCTGCTACTTGTATGTTGTTCGATTCACCCGTTCACCCAATGGCTTCTCAATAGTTATATTCACAAATAATATATCATCCTAGTAGTTATGCTTATATATAGGGCATATGTATGAGAATCAAGCCCCAGCCAACATCCCACCACATAACTACTAAAACTCCACACTACTTGCAATACAACTATCGATATCCATTTCCATTCCACCTGTAGTATCATGTGTATAATAATATAACAATAGGGTTTTAGTTATCAAACTAAGGTATTGATAACCCTTTTATGTATTAAGGATATTAGATTAATTTAATATGATCCTTGTATTATTCTATTACTTGTGGGTTAACTGTTAATCACTTTTAAATATTAAGAGTGTTAGTTAACCAATTGTTATTTGTTCTCAACTTGAAGTGCATAGAGCCTAAAAGGAATCCATTGCAATCTTCACGTAATCAGATTGCAATGCATTCGATCTACCTCTACCACTTTGTGTATCCATAGACCTCACCGAAACGGTTACTAGTGTTATGACTTTAGAGAATAAATTCCTCAGTCTACTAGTCAACAAGTAACGATGGATTAATTACAATTATTACTGCAGATTAATATCACAATGTGTCGCTTTCCAGACCCTGACTTGAGTAGCCCTGTCACCAGTCATACGTTACCGGCCAATGAATCAATACAATCAACATACTAGCCCTACAAGCTAGAGGTTTGTCAAACCTATGGTACCACTATGCTATCGTCGGTTTAGTCACGTCAAATTAACTGGTCAGCGATTTGTGAAAGGGACTTACAATGATCAAACTTGAGTACATGGCACATGATTGAAATGATATAATGCAGACAGTTCAATAGTAATCAATTGTATTGTGTGTTCATCAGTGTTGTTTGTTCTCAATGTTGTATGTTCTCGTTGTTGTTAACAAAGTTAAATAAGATCTTGTCTTATTAGATTATGTTACTTGTTGTGCGAATGATGTTGTTATCATGAAGTTACATTATCATGATTATCATTCCTCGTTATTCCATATAATCACCATGTTGTCACTAAGCTGTGGCAAGAACTAGTCTTACTACACTTAGTCGACTCAGGTGGTGGATGATTCTTGTTCCATGTTCTCTTGTAATATGTGTTGAGTTGTAAGCTAAGTGTTATAAGCACTTGTCTTTTTACACTTAGTTAACTCTAGTGTTGAATGATGTTATGAAGATGTGTTATCTTCATGTCATTCATGTGTTTTGTTCTTGTCATCATGTTCATCTGTGATTATCTCAATGTTCGTACTTGTAAGAATAACTAGGTGTTGTAAGATGTAATCGTACAACTATGTTATTCCATTGTGTTAATGAGGTATGAAATTATATTATCATATTCATCTAGTTGTTCCTGTCATATCATAATCATACAAGCATGCATACAATGATAAATGATAATAAGTCATACAATATTATCTAATCAAAGTATAAACAATATGTTAAACATAAAACTTTTAAATAATTAAAAGTTAAGCATGTTTCTCAGCGCCTAGAGTTAAAATCAGTTAATGATTAGAAAAGGGGCATATGAACTCACCTTGTGTTGTAGTGGTTGACTTAGCTTACACAAGAAATGTACGCGCTCTGTGTTGTACTTGTAGTGATTTTCACGATCCTGTATTGATTTCACGTTGTATTTAACTTATAAGCACAAGTCCTTAAGTACGTGTTTGTGTGTGTGTTTGTGTTAGCCTTAGGGTTGGTTAACACTCACGAGTTTCGATCTTGGTCTTCATTCGGCCCTATTTACTTAGTAGTTTGCTTAATTAGGTTGGTGTTAGAACACCTTATTATAACATGGTATTTAGGTGTGTGTTGGCTGTAAGTTTGTAAAATCAACCTAAGTATAACTTAGGTTTACGATTTAAAGTTTTACACATTGTCCTCGTTACTTTTGAAATACTTGTCATGATATATCACCATCTCTATAGATCATCCGGTTTTAGTTTCCATGAGATACTCACAATCCAACACTTTTTAGAAAATCCATATATGACATTCATGTTATTAACCTACATTCTTGTTATATTTTTGAGTCAATTGGGCCGAATACTCCCTTGGGCCGATTAGTTCTTTGGGCCGAGAAAGAGTATGGGCTTCATGAGTTTTGTGGGTCAAATGGTTGAACCCACCCAATGCCATGGACCGCATGGCTACTATGGGTCGGATACTATGTTGGGCCAAATGTTGGGCCAAATGTAAATGGGTCATCCGAATAATGTTAGATTGGAGAGGTGGTGGTCATAGGAGTTGCCGCATGGTTCCAGCGAACCCTTTTGTTAAAATCCCGGGTTCGGCTACAACACTAAATCATGAGGTTCGTTCACTTAAAGCCATGGGTTCGCCCAGGTAGCTTCAGCAAGAAGGGTTCGGCATAGAGGTTCGGTCGTGGTAGAATGATTCAGCCGGGGAAGGTTCGTTACCATTGGTTCGGCTAGGGTTAGCATGAAGGTTCGGTTCCCATGCAAGGGTTTGTGAATCTAAAAGGTTCGTCTAAGGTGAGGATAGGTTCGCTTGTTGGTCCGAGGTTCGTGGCTGTCTAGGTTTGCCAGGGCAGGTTCGTTTGGAGGAGGTTCGTGACTTCTGGCTCAGGGTAGCAGGGTTCGTGGCCACTAGGGTTGTGAGTTGCAGGTTCGGCCGTCCACCGTCCAGCACCTCCCCCCCCCCCCCCCCCCGCGAACCTGTAACCTTGCACCCACCTCTTCATCGAGAACTAGCTCTCCAGGTCTTTCCACCCTCATGCCGGTTTGTTTTAACCTTGCTGGTGTTCGAATGAAGGCTTGGTCGTTTCAATATGGTTCTAAAACCGATTGTGTGTGTGGTCGAACAAAAAGGTGATAAAAAACCCTATTTTTCGTGGTTTTCTAGCCTCATTACCTCAATTTCGGCTGGGTAAAACTCCAGATCAGTTGTACTTCTATGTAGAGGAGATTTGTAGCTTTGTGTAGACACCAAGAACGTCCGATTTCGTGGAGAAACGACCAAGTTATGAAACTTTGAAGTTGGGATTCTAGAGAGAAGAGAGAGGTTCAGGAGTTGTGTTTAGAGAGAGAGAGAGAGTGAAAGTAATAAAAAAAGGAAAAAGCCCTCATTTGGTGTTTATATACCCTGAGGGTATTCGGGTTCGTTTCGGTTACTCGTTTCCCGTCTCCGTTGCGTTTCCGGAACATAACGCGTTATTTACGTGTTTTGAATAAAAGGAGTTATTTTATTTATTTTGATGAGTTTCAAAATTGTAAAACATAAAATATTGGATTCTCTTAAATTATTCTCGTTCGTGTCGTTTTCGTTTTCGTTTCGTCAGAACGCGTCACCATCGCGCATAACGAACACGACGATGGTTTGACTTTCTGACTTTTGTTTTCTATTTTTCAGTCATTATTTCAGAACGTTAAACTCACAGATATGTTTGTGTGAATCGTCACCCACGCAAACACACTGTCAGTTCGTTATTCTGAAACAACACTGTACTTAGGCTTTGAATCGTATTTCCTCACTGTCGGACTCAACTAAACATCCTGTTATCACATTGTTTTCATACTGATTTGTCGGCCATCTGATTCCTGTCATCTATGGATATCAGATCGCAACTGACTCGTTCTTGTTATTTACTTGAACATCGTTGTTATTCTTGATTCGTTGTCTTAACTGCACTTAGGTTTTCACTTAAATACCGATAACTATTGTTTATCGTGAGCGTTGTACTTACAATATTTAAGTTTCCACATAAATACGTACAACTGTATCTTGTATTTTGAATTCTGTTAATACAAACACTGTTCATATACATGTATTTACACACAGTGAATATGTGAAAGTACACATACTGTACGGACTTGCCGGACTGTCTGGTACTGGATGTCACATTGGGTGACCATTTTGTGTGTGCGTTGGGGGTTGGAATGGCCGTTGGGTATTAAAAAGAGTTTTTTAAATACTATAAATAACAAATCAATTTTAACATTTTTTCAAAAATACCCCTCCTCTACTACGAATTTCTATATAATTTTGTATATTCAAATAGATGCAAGAAAATAGCCCTCCATCTGACTACAAAACCATAAAGGAGCAAGCAAATGGAAAAATAAACCAATTCTAATGGGTTTACGATTTTGGCTTTATTTTTTGTTTGTAATGTTCATGCTTTAAATTTTAGTTATTTTTTATTTCAAGTTGAATGTATATTTGTTTTTTAAGTTGATAAAATTGTGTTTTATGATTTTTATTAAAGAAAGTTTAGTGTAGTTTAGGGTAGTTCTCCTTGTACTCGGGGTAGTTTAACATAAAAATAAGATGTATATTAGGGTTAGAGGAGTTGTATCATAACATGATTCATGCTACCAATCACCTTATTATTAAAACGAAAACTTACCTCTTAAAAATTGCTCCAATTTTGTAACAAACGGTTTTTAATAATGAATGTATTGTAAATAATCGTTAATTGAACGATTGTGATGGTTGTAATTTGAAAATATGTGAGAATTACGTCATCAAAGGCAAGAGCACATGTGATTGTTCTAGAAATCCATGTTGAATTGATGATTGTAATTATTACAGGTTGATAGCATGCGAAGAATGGTGAACGTGGGCGAAAACCGTGCGCAAAATGGAGTTACAGATTGTCCGGAATCGCGAAAACAGGATAAGATCAAAATTAGACGAAACAGGCGTGGGGCGGTACGCCCCGGACCAAACCTCGGGCTGGGGCGGTACGCCTGGCGTGTTAAGTCGGCAAAAATTGTTAAAACCGATCAGATTGCATGAAAAGTCTCATTTTTACTTCTTCTCGACCCTGCTCGACCTCCAGGCAACAAAAATCAGTCCTCTAGCATCCTAAATTCATTTTGAAGGTTTATAAACCCATCAAACTCACCAAGGATCGTGTATTCAAGTCCCGATCGTTGTTTTAACCGCAGAGATTCGTCAGATTGGGTAACGATTCGTTTTATCCTACTAGTTTAATATTGTGTGGATTAAATCTAGTTTTGAATGTAATACTATGATTATGGGTATTGATTATTGCCTAGTTGATAACTAGGGATTGTTAGAAACGAAGAACTTGATATTTTGATGGTGAAATCTTCGTTTTGAAGCCGGGATAATGTCCGGTTGTTATGAAACCCATATCATGGTGTGATATCTAGTAGGATGGGTAGATTATGATTTTAAATGAAATATGGATTATGATCCATGGGTTGAATGATGATTTTGATGAATTGATGTTAAAAATTATTAACAGTTATGATCATAAATGAATTTTGAATAAAAGAAGTGATTAAAGATCGTAACTAATATAATGAACATCAATTATTTGATGAAATGCCTAAGGAGGCATGAAATATGATTAATTGTGATAATTGACTAAAACTTGCTAAAGACAGTAAGATAAAGTCAATTATGTGATAAATTGAATTTGAAGAAGTCAAACCAGTCAAGTGCGTTGAACTTGATTGTATGTGTTATATGTATTAAATGTAGTTGTATATGTGTGAATACAACTAGGTATTGACGGTGAAAGTCAAGGGATAGGCCACCGAAGTGGAAAAGAGGTTGTAGGAAGTGAACAACCGCTTGAACCAGGTAAGTTACCCAACTTACTGTAACATTACATATAAGTAGTAGAAAGAGTCTACTTGCGTACTTAATATATGTGAATAATGTTAAATATGTGATTGAAACTATGGGATGAGAAATCCTTTAGTTTGTGTTTGTTAAGTTTCAATGGGAAACGTATATGCAATATATTTGCATTAGAATAACCGGATGACCTGGTGATTAATATGATTTGGTGTTTATAGAATGATGGTGCATAACTTGATTAATGAAACTAATGGAATTAAAAGACCTATGAGAAGGCGTTATTAGTTTCAAAACGAATGTTATGCTTGTGTGGTATGCATACTATAAATGCATTAAAATTTAGCCAGATGAGCCGGTGAAATTGACTTAATTGAACCACAAATGTGTGGCTAACCGGTTAATTCGGGAATTAAATTGTTGAACCACAAATGTGTGGCTAACCGGTTAATCCGGGAATTGAATTATTTATGACTGCACAATGGTGGATAGCTAGAGGTGCTGGCAATTGTCTAGATGGAAGTACCGGTGGGTGAACATCTTTGACTTAATAATTATGACTCCACAATGGTGGATAGCCAGAGGTGCTGGCAATTGTCTAGATGGAAGTACCGGTGGGTGAACATTTTAGACTTAATATTTATGACTCCACAATGGTGGATAGCCAGAGGTGCTGGCAATTGTCTAGATAGAAGTACCGGTGGGTGAACATCTTAGACTTAATATTTATGACTTCACAATGGTGGATAGCCAGAGGTGCTGGCAATTGTCTTAGATGGAACTACCGGTTGGTGAACATCTTAAGACTTGATTGATTTATGATTTCACAAATGTGTGGATAGCTAGAGGTGCTAGCAATTGTCTTAGATGGAAGTACCGGTGGGTGAACATCTTAAGACTTGATTGATTTATGATTCCACAAATGTGTGGATAGCTAGAGGTGCTAGCAATTGTCTTAGATGGAAGGACCGGTGGGAGAACATCTTAAGACTTAATATATGTATGATACCACAAATGTGTGGATAACCGGTTAATCCGGAAACTAAATTGTTGAAACCACATGTGTGTGGGTAATTGGTTAAGCCAATGAAATATATATATATATATATATATGGTGTTTTAATTTAGCCAGAAGTGCTGGTGATGGAGTTGGATTAGATAATATAATCATATTTGTAAAAATGTCCCATTAAGGGAAATAAATGCACAATGTGTGTTGTATGCAAGTTGATGTTTGAATATGATACATTATTATCTAAACATGATAAACATCCATATGATATGTATGTGGATGTGTTTAAATAAGTTTTGGGAACTTTGGGAGGGGTTACTTACTTAGTTCATATGAACTAATTATGGCCTTATATGTGATGTTACAGGTCATGAATAGATATGCATTGGGCGATCAGATCGGGCAGGTTTTGAAGTGGAATCGAGCGTTATGTAAATCTTTGGTGAGATTAAAATTAAACACACAAGTTTTTATTAATCATAAATGTTATGAAATTAAGTGTGTTTAACTCATGAAATGGTAATTTAACGCTTCCGAACACGATTTTATGATAAAGTTTAAACTGTGACCTAAAATTTTACACGTTTAATCGTGTGAGAAGTTTGGGTGTTACAAATTTTATCTAAATTTATCTCAGCTAAAATTATTAATATTAAGTTATATCGTTAGTTGATTCACTTATATTATTTATACCAAGTCGCGTATATACATGTATTGTAAAGGTGTGCCAAAAAACCTAGAAACAGAACCCACAACCTAAACCGGAACTGGAACTGTTCATACCATAATTAGTGGGTACCTACGGTTCTAAGTAAGAGAAATTGTAACTGGAATCGGTTTCACATTTATCCGGCCAAAACCAGAACTGGATCCAACCAAAAACAGGTTAAACCTGAAACCGGTTCTTAACTTTGTTAACCGTAACCGAAATCGATTTCAAAAAACATGTTTAGGCACCTCTACTTGTTTGCGTGTTGTTGTTTGTATATGGTGGACCAAAATTATGGGGTAACCACGTTATGTTGTGTACCCAATGGCTGAATGGCAAATAATTTGTTTTTTAAACGTGACATGGCCAAATCAAATTATATCCAAAGAAACTTTGAACTTTAGTTGGTGGGGCACAATGGACATTAACAAAATTCATTTTCTAACGCTAGCTATTAATTATTACTTCCGCTGTTCTTTCTATTAATCAACAAGTTGTTTTTTTTATTATAAAATTTTCAAGAACAAACTGGCACTTGTAAATTATTATTTTTATTTGGAACACTTTTAAAATTTTCTCTCTTATATATACTACAGTTATCTTAAGCCGTATCTTAATCCTCTATTTTAAAAATTAAAAAAAAAGTAAGTCTTACCACAAAGATACTCGAGAATTAATGCAACATATCTAAAGCATCTGATAAAAAAATTGTTTTACTAAATTATACAAGAAAACTAGGTGCGGTTCCGGTAATTCAAGTGCCCGGACGAGTTGAGAAAAAAAAAACCTCTATTAAATTATAAATTTATGTTTTTTTGATTTTTATGTTTTTAATTAAATATATATATATATATATATATATATATATATATAAGAAAAAAAATAAACATAGTGACATACAACTAGAGATGCACAAAAAAATCGGTTAAACGAACCTGTACAGGTTCTTTGCCGGTTTTTGACTTTTGGAAAAACCGGATGTTTAGGATTGGTTTGAGAATTCAAGAGACAAACCCGTTATTAACAGGTTTTTCAAACCATTTAACCGGTCCGCCTCTGGTAAAAATCAGTTATTTGACGGTTAATTGGTTTTGGTTTTAAAGCTTCAAAACCGGTTATTAATCGAACCAGTTATTGGTAAAAACCAGTTACCAGACTTTAATCGGTTAACTGGTTCAGTTATTTTTAAAACCAGTTTTCAACCGGTTAACCTGTTTGTGCACCTCTACATACAACAATGTTTTGAAACGTCCAAACTTTTTTAAGTTTAAAAATTAGTATTTGCTATAAGGTTGGTGTTGTATCACCGTATACAAAAATTAAGTAGTCTTTTTAAATAGGCAAATTGACTTTTAATAATCCAAACTTTGATCAATTGGTCGCTGCCGGTCCCAACTATGAAAATCCCTAATAATGGTCCGAACTTTCGACATATTTACATGTGGTGGACCGCCGTCAAAAAAACCTAATGGCGTTAACTTTTTTTCGAGTTTCGAACGGATTTTTGAGGGCTTTTGTTCAGTTGGACAATACGGGTCGAATGACGTATAACTTACCTCGAAACGTTGCGTCAATTTTCCCAATTTTGCTGTTTAAACTTTCAATTCATCAAGGAAATCATCAAATTGGGAAATTTGGAGCAACGTTTCGAGCTAATTTATACGTCATTCAACTCGTATTCTCCTTCTGAACAAAAGCCCTCAAAAATCCGTTCGAAACTCGAAAAAAAGTTAACGCCGTTAGGGTTTTTTTGACGGCGACCCACCACCGGTAAATATGTCGAAAGTTCGGACCATTATTGGGGATTTTCAAATTTGGGACCGGCAGCTACCAGTTGATCAAAGTTTCAATTTGTCTTTTAAATAACCGAAGTTATATGAGGATACGAGCAAGCTTATCTTGGTTCAAATTAAATCTGACCTAATTTGGTTTGGGTCAAACCTAAACGGGTTTGACAAATTTATTTTTCGAAAGTAAGCTTAGAAGGGATTTTGAACCACGATCTATTTAATATTTTAATCACATCCAAAATTTATCAACGTGACATTTCTTTAATTTTTAATAATAATTTTTTTATTAGTGATGTATGTTGGTATGCATAAGCACGAGCCCACACCACTTAAACGTATATCACATGTTTTTATTTATTGTGTTGGTGGCTTTTAGTTGAGGATAGATGGTGGTGGTACACGTCATCGACCACCGATCCTTGTGGGATGCAAGGGACTTTGTTCCGAGCACACGTCATCGCGTTTCATTGGTGCAACGATTTTATAACCGTTTAACCGGATACCGAACGATTAGTTTTGCACTTTTGTTTTTTGTTCTTTTTATCATAAAGTTGTTGTTCGAACTGAATTTAAAAACCTATCGTGACTTGAATATTTTTATAAAATTATACACACACATCGTATGTTAAAAACCTATGTATTATATACGTTAGAATAAATTACGGAGATGATCCTTTTGATTTGTTGGTATTTCACTTTTAGTCTCTACGTTTCATAAATTACTCATACGGTTCCAAACTTTACACATTTGTAACACGTATAGTCCTTATATGAGGGTAATTTGGACAATTATGTGAGGGTAATTTGGTAACTTAAGGACCATATGTGTTACAAATGTCAAAAGTTTTGGAATATATGAGCAATTTATGAAACCTAGGAACCAAGAGTGAAATATTAGCAAACCACAAGGACCATATCGTTACTTTACTCTATAATCTAAAAAAACAATACCACAGTATTAAAATAAGAATAAATGGTTGAATAATTAAAATAGCAATTGAGTCACAAATATAATATAATGGGATTAAATAGAAATGGTAAGAAAAATAGATATCTTACCCGTAAAATTATGACTCATGTTCTAAAAAACATGTAACACATATCTATTGTTAAAATATAAGATTGCATACATGTGTTTCTATGTATGGATAACTTTTATCAAACTTATAAAATTATAATAACTAATTTTTGTAAATCAATTCTGTTATTAGTTAACTTAAAAACGAGTATTCTATTTTTGTGTGGCAAAATTACAAGATATTCAATGCTTCGAATTTAATACGAGAGAGGTGTAGATAGATAAAATTCATATGATATCATAAAATAACATGTATTCTTTTATAAGGTGGCTATAATATCATTTGTAATATCACGTCTCATTTATATCTAATATTGTCCACTTTGTACAATCAAAACTCTTGAATTTGTTCCTGACTGTCTGGGTGAAAACTTTCAAATAGGTCATTTATCTCTAAATTGTTGCCACCTTAGTATACTTAAACCAATGCGTCCAAAACACATTGTTAGTATTTGATGCGGATGATTACTTATGAACCTAACATCTCTATTTTCTACGATCGATACGAGATTTGTCTAAATATTATAGAACCATAGGAGCTACATAATAAATTTTCACGTATTACTTTGTGTGTGACACGTACATATGATATTCCACTTTTATGCATCACATTTTAAGCATTATGTAAAATTTATTGGGTGGTTATGTTAGCTTAAATAAAATTTGTAATAAGTTGTAAAATACAAATAATGTTATCATTATATGTTGCTATGTAATCAAAATAACCCTTCATAGCTATATAGGCTTTGTGGCCTTGTGTAATGTATATATATACATTTTAATGGTAAGAACTATTTTTTGTTTAGTGTAATCTATTCAAGTTACAAGTCTCATCAATGCTTAATTAAAAAATATATCATGTATGCTAAATTGCTAATCCATTTGTACTAATTGCTAATTGGTGTGATATCACTAAACATTAAGTAACTCATTAAAAAAAAAACCTACAAATGTGATGTGGGTCTAGGCGTATTCCATCATAGTTTTGTTGGTAATCATCGAATTACCAGAAGAATCATGTTCTTGAACAGTTGCGGAGTTTGGGCGAAGTAAGAGAGGAGCCGGAAATTTTTGAAATCCATAATATATGTTAATTTTTTAAAACGAGTGGACGAAACCACTATTTTAACTAAAAATAATATTTTAACATTACGGATGGAAAAAGAGGGGATCGGTCGCCCCTTGCCCCTATAAAAGTTTGCCCTTGTCCCTGAAGGTAATTTTCAAATTTCAACGATGAATGTTAGTAATTAATATGAATGACCAATGTTTATTGTAGAACTTGAACCCTTCTGAAAAAACATCACTATAAATACAGTTAAATATACTATTATCTATAATATTTGACTATTATATAGCTTGATTATAAAAAAATAAACAAATCATAATATCCAAAAATTTATACGAAATAGCACATGTTATATTTACACCTTTTTGATGTACGTGTTTGAAACTTTTTTTTTTTTGGGAATACATTTCAAAGTCAAATTTAAAGTTGAGGGGGGAGGTCGTGGTTGGAAGTGGTGCACTTTCAAGGCTTCGGTCTTGCACCGAAGGAACGATGCAATGCCTTTATATGATTCGTCTTTCAGCAGCAAAATCAATCATTGCTACTTTCGAAGAAAGAAAGTTGAGTTACTGTTTCCCCCTATTTATTTATTTATTAATTATCTTTTATGATCTTAAAACTCTAAATACCGATAAAATCTGAAAACAAAACTAATGATCAAATAAGAAGATATTTTTGCATAATAAGAGTAAAAACTAATAAATGTTTGACATATAATATGGTAAGAAAATAAATGAAAGAGAATTTACGTATAACATATTATTTTTTGTATTAGTTTTTTTTTGGACTAAGTTCTTTTTTGCACTTTATTTTTATTGCACTAGGTTTTTGGTTTTTTTGCACTTTATTTTTGTTATTTCGTACCGCGTTTTTGTTTTGCTGTAGTGTTTTGTATTGAATATTTTTGATTTTTACTGGATTTTCTTTTTGTACTAGGTTTTGTTTTTTACTAGATTTTTGTTTTTATGTTTTTATTATAGCACATGTTAAATTTTTATTGATTTTACTATTATTTGACAAAAATCTCTTTATATTGGATCCAACTTCTGAAAACAAAAGTTAATTTTGAAAAACTAGCATATATTATCATAACTTAATGTAAGCATATAATCAATTTTTGTACAATTATAAAAAATATGTTTATCTAAATCAATTTTTTTCCATGGTCAATTTCTAAAAATCTGGTTTATAGACATTTTGAAAACATGTTCTAGTAAAGGTTGGAGGCTGAACCAAACCTTATAAAAGCCAGATTTGAAAAACACATTTTTATGTGCAACACATTCTAGGAGATGACGCTACAACCAAACGTCAGGACCCTTTCCCTCCTACTAATTGGATTAAAGTTTTATTTATTGACCATTTTATATATTATTATTAATATAATAAGTTATTATATCGACTGTTACACGAGTTAAATTAAAATAAATCAATAATCATTAATATAAATTTAAAGAATATAATACGATTTTCATGTAATACAATGTTAAAATTTTGTGTACTTTAACATTTTTATGAAATGAAATAATGTATCGTTTCTTTGTAAACAATTTTTTTTCAAAGTTTAAATTTTAAATATTTTATTTAGATAAAATTGTTTTTAAAAATTTGATATTTTATAAGAATTTGGTTTTTTATAGAAAATTTTTTTTTGATATTGATATATTTTTAATGTATTAAAAATATTTTTTAATTTAAAAATGTATAATAAATAAATTTAATCTATTATTTAATGTAAGATGAATTTAATAGAAGAGATACAAAATTTTTTAAATTTATATTTGATATTTAATATAAAATAAATTTAATAGAAAAAAAAAACTGTTATAAAATAGTCATAAATAGTAACATGAGAATTATAAACAGTGAGAATAATCTTAATTAGTAACATAGAATTATTTTATTTTTATTTATTAGTAAAAAAATAATAAACAAAGAGAATCACCTTTGTCTTGTCATGAAGGCCCATATTGATCAGCTTGCAAATTGCAATGTGCCCTATGAAAACTATGTGAGGTGATATTGCTACCATGAGCTGCCAGTATATTATTCTGATGATCAATTAGTGATATCTTAACCACAAATGTTTTTGATCTTATCGCATTTAATTCTGTCATTTGTTTATTTTTTTTTCTCTCTATATATCTTACGCACTAACAAGTAATTATTACGATTGTGAATATAATTCATTATATTTAAAAACTCTTATTTAAAATCTATAAATTCTAAAATAAAAATGGAGATGGAGATATAAATTTGAAGGGAGATGAGAAAATAACCCAAAATTTTTAATTTTTAGAGATAGAGTTTAAGATAGATAATAAGATTTGAATGGTCTATGACTATTATTTATATGTGTAATCCCCAAATTTGGTTGAGTTGTTATAACTTTTGTTAACCCTATGTCAAATTGGTTCCCTTTTTTTTGAATGTTCATAAGTTTCTTTTTTGATTGTTCATAAGTTTTATATATGACATTACATTTTTCAAATTACAATATAAAAAAACATTTTTATCTTTAAATACATATGCGTCATTATATATAACAAAGAAAAATTACATTTGTCAAATATTAGTGTTTTTAATGTGTTATTTTGTTGTTATGCTTGTCATTATATTTTTCTATTTCTTTAAAATGAAATTTTTTGAAAAACATAATATTGAAAATGATACCGCTGTATACTTCTAAAATATAAAAAAAATGATAAATAATTTATGTAATACATAAAAATGATGAAAAAATAATATGAAATAATTTAAATATTAAAATATTAAAATATTAAAATATAATGATGTGAAACGTGCTTTTTAGTGATGATTTTTAAAAAACAATGATGAAATAACACAAAGGCATAATTTTAATATGTAAACACAATATATGATAATATAACAATAAATTTATATAACACACAAAAAATAAAAAAAATACAAAATGAGCTAAAACATAAAACATAATAATAAATACATAATATACAATGATTTCAAAAAATAGAATACATTAATTAAAATATATTACTCTTTAAATTTTATAAAAGAACGTGTGTTAAGCATAGGAAGCTTCTTAGAACGTTTAAGATTTAACATTTTTTTAAAATTTTAATACTCGCCGAACAACTTTATTTTCGATGTTTCAAACCCGTTTATTTAAAAATAAAATAATTAAGAAGCGAATCATCTTTGAGCTGCTTTCCTTAAATCACATCAAATATTTGAGATAGTTACCTTATTCTTAACTTTAGAAGTTCACTTAGAAGTTAGAATACACATTGCTCTTTCAAAAAGTGTGTTGAGAATCTTGGGTGTCTAGCTCACTTAAATCCCGATGTATGTATGCTTAACATTTATTTTTGTAAAAATTTGACATTTTAAGGCTACGCAGTGCCGTAAAAATCATGATTAATCGCTAGTCAGACCTAACCGATTAAATTTTGCCTAGTCGGCTCAAAAATCACTAGTCAACGCTTGTCGACCAAGTCGGGGCTAATCGGGGCTAGTTGGGGTAGTTGGATTAATCGGTCAAAGGACAAAAAATCGGTCAACATGCCAATAATTTATGTCTAAGCCAAAAATCCCGGTCAAAGCCCAAAGAAATTGTGGTTTTTTTCTTCCTAGCCTCAGTCGACTCCCATAATCACGATCGATCGGTCAAAAACGGCTGCGCACGATCGGTCTCAGTCGACTCCCAAGGATATGCTTATGTTAATGCTTGAATTTTTAAGTACTTTGTTTATTATCTTTAAGTTTATTAGAATAACATTTGAATTTTGAAGTATTATATTTATATTGATGTGTATATTTGTAAGTATATACATATAAAATTTTGAAAAAATTTATATAAAAATTAAAATCCGATTAATCATGATTAATTCATAGTCCCTACCTCGCCGGTCGACTAGCGACTCGCGATTTCTACACCAATGAAGCTATGTGTTATGGTGAGTCTTGATGAGGGTTTCACCTATGCGCCCACGCATGCGTCTTGTAGACACCATGCAAGAGGAATGTGGTTAGTGAGTATGATTAGATGGTAAGATGTAGTGGGTAAAAAAGTGAAGGGTGATGTGGGTGTTTTTACTGATTTAAAAAAAATGATTACCGATATGTTGATCAAGCTGTAACAGTGGTCACGTATCTTATGAAAAGCTTGGTCATGCCTCAAGGGGCACAGGTGTTAAGGACATGAGGGCATGATAGAGGGTGGTCAAGACATTTCTCATCTCTTATAACACATAGCCTAACTCAAACTCATGATCTTTATGTCACATGTTAAGAATCTTACCATTATTTCAATCTCCAATAATATATGTATTCATGAGATATTCATTCATCAAAGGATAAATTATTCTCTCTTCTACACTTCAAAATTATTTGTTCTTCCAAAAGTAAAAATAAAAATGTAATGCAAAAGGATCTTGCCGTATGGAAATGTTATGCTGAGAGGTGTTCAATTTTTTTTTTTAAATCTAAAATCTGAACTAGTATCTAAAATTAGAAGAAAAAAAAGACAGTTTCTAATTCTTTTTCAAATATTCTGATACATTTAAGTTAGATGACTGCTTTTATTTGGATTGAATCGGATATGCAAAATCTTGCTTATTCAAGTCAGATATTCGAATTCAACTCGAATATAAACCGATAAGCATATTTATTCAGATGTAACCTAACATTGATTCGAGTTATTCGGTTTATTCGGATCAGATAAAAATAATCTTTATTTTGGTCCGGTTGAATCTCTTATCTTATAGAGCCATAAAAATTTGAAATATGAAGAACCGAATAAAATGTTGTCTAACCCAATTAACGCACATAGAAAAAGTTTGTAGGTAAAAAAAATGCAATAAAGATTCAAAATCACAGTCAAATTTTTAAAAACAATATTGATTACATTAGCTCTTTCAAAACATATGTTGAAATTCTAGTTTAATATATTGTATTGAATATTTTGCATTTTGTTTTGCTATACAATAATATTATTGATAATTGATATAAATCCATCTTTTTATAAAATAATCATGCATACGTTCAAATTTTAATGTTTTATAAACTATAAGAAAATAATATTGTTTTCTGAATGACCTGGATATATTCAAGCAGCATTGATCGATCTATTATGATCTTATAATCGATCTACTGATCTTACAATCCTGAACCGGATATAAAGTGAACTGTCAAAGTGTTGCCATAAATGTAACATGTATAAGATGAAATCTGAAGTATTTTCTATACTGGTCACACGTGTATGATGAAATATGTTTAAGTTTAATATTATATTTTCATGTGTAACCAGGAACCCAACCTTATCATAAATATGGCTTCAATAACCAATAGATTCATTTTAATTGAAATTCTCATAAATTGTTTAATATTTATATTGGTATTTGTGGGATGCCCTTGAAGTTAGGCACATCCTAAGCAATCGCGTGGTGGCAATGGAGTTTGAAAAATAAAATAAAGGATTTGTAGTACAAGTTCCATGATTTTGCTAAAAAATTTTGATTAAAAATAATTTGTTATATGTTTAAACAATATGTTTTATGTAGTTATGTGTTTTATGATTCCCACAAGAACGTGTTGCCTGTTGAGGATAGTGCATTAGTGTCCCCTAGTGAGACGGGAAGGCCAAACGTATTAATGATATCATGTGCTATGACAATTATTTTATAAGTGATAACCAAGTAAACAAGTTGAAACAATATGTACTACAAGTTATGTCGCATGGAACGTTTTTTAAACAAATTAGTACAAGAGACAAGTTTTTGAATTCAATTAGATATATTTGTGATTTGACATTGTTAACAAATTTGCAAAATGAAATCAACAAACTTATTGTATAACAACCATATCTAGATAATTCCACTTCATAGTATGTCTATTCTTTATATTTCAAGCCAATTTGGGTCAATGTCTACTCCTCATCTTCTCTACCATTCGGATTTCTAGTGCTTTAATTGCGGCAATTGATTTTTCCACTTCACATGCCCAAAACCATCTTAATCTTTTCTCCTTTATCATATCTGTTATACTAGTCACTGCTAGTATATTTTTAAAAACAGTGTTTTGTTATCATGTCTAAGTTTGTGTGCTCTTACATCCATTTTGCATTCTCATATGTACTACTTCTATATTGTATACATGTGTCTTCTTGATGACCCAACAGACAACATTATGCTCGTACAACATAGATGGTCAAATTATAATTATGTAAAACTTTTCCTTTAATCTAGTTAGGAAGTTCTTGTCATACAATACAATAGAGGTCACCCTATTGTAGGTCACCCTCCACAAAGTCTGCCTAAACTCAGTGTGAGACATCACTATCTATGCCCCTCACTCTATGCAAATGATCCTAAATGATTAAGCTTAGTTAAACGTGAGACCACTTGGCCTTCTAAGGTAACCTAAGTGTCATCTTCATCACTTGAACCATTGAAGTCACAATAAAGGTACTTAGCTTTAGAGTGACTACCTAAGCCTAGAATTTTAGAGCTGCTCATCATTTGTCTACTCATGTTTTCAAGCTATGTTTACTCTTTGCAACTAACACAATATCATCCACAAAAAGCATGCACTACGAGACTGTCTATTGGATAACCTTGACAACTCATAATAACTACTACAAAAATGATCGACTCAACGTGGACATTTGGTCGATTCCTACATCTACATAGATAGAAATTGTGTCTTATATGTGCCTGACTGCATTCATGAGTTAAATTGTGTAGGTGTCAATCATATCATATATATCGTTAATTATGTATATATACTTAATTATGTCTATATACTTCTTAGGAATCACTCTACCTCCAAACTATCTCAAATGAATCTACATGGCACATTGACATACGTCTTTTCTAGATCAATGAATATTATATGCAGATCTCACTTATCTTCTCTATATTTTTTCAACGTTTCATAAGAATATGTAACACTTCTATATTGAGTACCCATACATAACATCAAATTGGTTTATCGTGATTTCTCTTCTAATTCTAATCTCAAATACTTTCTCCCAAAATTTCATAGCATGACTTGGTAACTTATTACCTCTAGAGTTCCCACAATATTAATCATCTTCTTTTGTCTTAAAGAGAAAAACTACTATGCTAGTTTGCCATAGGTCTTGCTATTTATCCTACTTAAAAAAAAATCAACCGTATTGTAAGTATATCAAATCTCAAGTTAAGATGTAAATATCAATATTTATTTTAAATAAAATAAAAAAAAAGTTAATTCCACGGATGGTACCTATGACAAGAACATATTGCAAGTGTGATCCCTAATTTTGAAAAAGTACATTATTACCTATTAATGTCAAACGACAAGACCAAATCGGCAACCCCATATAGCCATTTCAATTGTCAACCCTTCATTCCTCTGGCCTCTATGCACCCTTTATTGTTGGCAACCACACACACCGAAAAGAAACATTACCTTCAAGTCCCTTCAATGCCTAATCAATCCAAACACAAAACATTACCACCACTCAAGGAAATTTATTACTATACACTACCCTGACTGCAAGAAAAAGTAGCAATAGTGGCGACTAAAATCACCGCTAATGGTCCCTAAAATGCCGCTAATAACAATAGCGGCGACCGAAGTAGAATGCGATGACCGGTGTGGTAGGAGAGGATGATCAGAGATGGAATGCTGTTGTCGGTGTGCTCTTGGAGGTGGCAGGCAGTTTGCGTAGATTGGGAGGCTGTATACTCGTTGCGAGAGTTGGAGGGATGATGGAGGGAATTTAGGAAAGGAGAGAAGAAGGGCGCCTTTTTATTCACCTTTAGCGACGTTATTGACGTCGCCGCTAATGGTTTGCGTACGAATTGATCTTGGCCCTTGATTCCAACAATTGGATAATTGGTTAAGGAACAGATCCGTGTACTCATCGCCGCTAATGTTGTCGCCACTAAAACTACTTTTTCTTGTAGTGCCAAAGGATTGAAGAAAGAAAAGAAGAATATCTACAATTAAACATTTGACAACTAAGAATGATAACACCACATACGACTAAAAATGGTCCATCTCATGGCTACCATAGATTTGAACTCCCCTGATTTCAACATGGTGGTGTAAAGTACTAAGTCACAAATAAGATTAGGGTGATGTTGAACCAAAGACCACATCCAGATAATAATGTTTATGTTACCTATTTCATACCGGGTCCAAAGGAAAATCGGGTGATGAATATGGAGTTACCAACTCAATCAGGCGCAGAAGATGGATATTCATGTTTATCCGAGTTATTCGGATATACGATATCCGAATACAAGATTTTGTGTATTCGAACCGAATCTATCGAATCTCTAATTTGGATCGGCTTTTAGGTTTCGGATAGACGGAGATGATTCAGATTTCGGATTTTTTCAGATTTTAAATTTTTTGAACATCCTTTTAGGGAAAAGTAAAACTATTAGTGTAATTTTTTGAAGTTAATTAGAAATATGGTATCAACTTACGGTACTTACCGACATGATCTTAATTTATATATATTTAACGTCAAAAAAATATTGGGTGACCAACTTACATTGGTCTTGAATCTCTATGTTTTACCCATATACAAAAAGTTGTAGCCTATCTTGGTAATTAAACCCTTCTCACAAGGACATTTTAGTAACACATATTGTTCAAAAATAAATAAAAAATTAATAATAAACTTAATGATACCATTCAAATCTTTTCAATCAATCGAGCACTACCATTATATATCCTTTCTTTTTCAGTCTCTAACCCGGACGAACGAAGGGTTTTAAACATAACCGGTTCAGCCGGCCGGCCCAGTTTATATATATCGTAGCATATATATACAAGGATGTTAATAGTATGTTACACACAAAGAATACCTTCAAAGTCTTCTCTCTCTCTCTCTAAAAACTGATCTGTTACATATAAATATTAAAAGAAAACTGAAGAACTTTCACTAAAAGTTCAAATCAAAACCTCTCGTTTTCAGTTTGTATGCAATCTTTACAAAAAACTAACAAAAGATGGTTGTGTCATCATCATCATCATCATCATGGTATCAACTCTTTGTAAAGCTCAATTTCTATTCCAAAATCCGACGGTTCATGAAGAAGAACTCGGCCAGCAAGCGGTGCCATGATGAACCGGCATCTGATCAGGTGATCATGGATCGCGGTGAAAGTATTAATCATGATCATAATGATGATGAGAGTGTGATCTTGCAGAGGTCTGTTAAGTGGCTTCTTTTTGGGAGCAGGGATGAGAAGGCGGTGGCAGCCGGAGAGATTAAGAGGCTTGCCGGAGATGATTTAAACCGGAGGAAGTTGATGGCGGAGCTCGGTGTTATTCAGCCGTTGGTGGCCATGGTTGGGTCGGAATACAACGTATCACACCGGAGGTTGGCTGTACAGGCTTTACTTGAGCTTGCTAATAGCACTTGCACGTAAGTAAATATTATTTTTTTGTATTTAATTTAGGATAAAATAAATAAATAAATAAAACTTAATTTATTATCTTTTCACGTATTTTAGAATTTTTATTCATTTTATCTGATAGAGATAGTGTTTAATTACCTGACTCTCAGATGTTTGTTTCTTTAAAAAAAAACTCATGATTTCGTTAGTTTACAAAGCCATAACCATATCAGATATATATTGATGTTGATTGTTGTAATTAGGTACACAATTTTGATTAATTGGATTTTTGATAAATATTTAAATAATTTACTCATGATCTTGCAAGAAAAGTTAACTATAATTAACATAATTAATTACGAACTTTGGAATGATAAATATTTATATACGGTTCAGGAGAAATATATATTAAATAGCTTAATTAATTAATAAATAGAATTTTATATTTAATTGGAGTTTTGTGCTTTGATAGTCTTTTGGTGACTTATGTTTGAAAAGAAAATTTCTATTATTTATTTAGCTTCTTAAGTAAAATTACAAACTTTAAGATTTTTTAACAAGATTTATAATATAAGTTAATTTAGGTCAAGTATATTGAGGAAAATATATTAAATCGTTTCCAAATGAAATAATATACATACTAATCAAAGTAATTGAGTGGCTAGTATTTCTTTATTAGCCACCACATAATGCAACTTAATTACTTGGATATTAAATAAATCATACACATACACATATATACTATTGTTCACTTAAAATTACTTAATTTAAGTTTTAGATAAACGACTATTACTATTAATATTATTAGTATTATTAATATTAATATTATTATTATTATTATTATTATTATTATTATTATTATCCCTTGGAAAAACTTGTTACTCTAACCTTCTATTTATGTTTATATGAAATTTATAAAATTTAATTAATTTCCATTGATTAGATAAGTATATATATCCAAGCAATCATGTGTAGCTAGGGTGGAGTTTTGGCTAAAGTGGTAATACATTAATGGGACAAGAACCAACTCCACATATGGGAGCTAGTGGCCAACTTTGACCTTTCAATACACATATTCAAACACATAAGTAATATTATGCACAATATCAATCTTTTCTATTAACATTTTAATTTTAACATATTCATGTTTAATTAGGAAATATAAAAAACACAACATTTTTTCAAATTTTATAGAAATGTGTGTGTATATATACATCTATATATCATCATTTTTAATTAAGTACAATAATAATTTGAATTCATAACTTAAAGTCATAGAGTTTGAATCTCAATTATCACCCGGCCATAAGTTGCATTGACTCTCCACTAGAATCCACGATGGTAGGAATGAGTTGGAAGTGGAATAATAGCAGTTGTTTGGCAGACCATTTCTGAAAAATACAATTTTTGAGATCATGTTGTCTTAGAATATTATATTTTAGCTTTTGAAATCTTTGAATTTTGCAAAGCTATCCTTTATTAAGCAAATATTTTGCAATAATATATTCATTAAATGGTTAACAAAATTGATAATTCCTTTAATTATGTATAGAAAACAAAAGACCATGCCAAAACAGAAACATATTGAGTCATGTGCTCGTCATTTTTTGGCAAACATAATAGGAACATAATCATTAAAAATAAAATATAAAATTATATAATTGTGTGATTTAAATTTTTAAAAGATACCTAAACAAACAAAAGCTCTTTAGAAAACTAGAATTGTTGACCTTACATATAACTCTTTCCAATAGTTTGAAAAACTAGCTTGTTGACTTATTGGTGTCATAATGTTGCTTAACTTCTTGTGGATTAGTATTCAAAGGCCCTAATTATACATACATAATCATTAAAAACAAAATATAAAATTATATAATTGTGTATTAGAAGTTTTTTAAAGATACTTGAACAAACAAAAGCTCTTTAGAAAAATAGAATTGTTGACCTTACATAACTCTTTTCAATAGTTTGAAAAACTAGCTTGTTGACTAATTGGTGTCATAATATTGCTTAACTTCTTGTGGATTAGTATTCAAAGGCCCTAATTATACATACATACAAAACATCATTTTTATATGTAATATTTAAAATTATATAAAAGATTAAAGGGTGTTATATACAATGTTTATTCTTTTCTAAAAAAATCTAAATTTTCTCTTGTTATGTTTGATTTTCTAGGAACAAGGCTCTCATGGTGGAGGCAGGAATCTTGTCAAAACTATCCATAGACATTAGTGTTGATGCATCAACCAAACATGAATTTGCACAACTCATCATGTCATTATCTTCCCTAGTGAACGCTCAATTCCTGATTGATTCATCAAAGATTCTTCCACTCGTGCTACATTTGCTTCAATCAGATTCAAGCGTCGACACCAAAATGTTGTGCTTGGGCGCATTGCATAATCTATCGACAGTGATCGATAATGTTGGATCATTAGCAAAGGATGAAGTTGTACACATTCTCTTGAAGTTGTCATCTATAAAAGAATCATCAGAGAAAGCTCTTGCAACATTAGGGAATCTTGTGGTTACTTTGATGGGGAAAAAGGCCTTGGAAAGTAGCCCAATGGTACCAGAATGTTTCATAGAGATTTTGACATGGGACGATAAACCAAAATCTCAAGATTTGTCCGCGTACATTTTGATGATATTGGCTCACCAGAGTTCGTTGCAAAGAACGAAAATGGCAGAGGGAGGAATCGTGCCCATTCTTCTTCAAGTTGCGTTGTTAGGAAGCCCATTGGCGCAAAAAAGAGCTCTAAAGTTGCTACAATGGTTCAAAGACGAGAGACAAATGAAGATGGGACCTCATTCAGGACCACAATCAAGAAGGGTACCCTTCAATTCGCTAACAAAACATGACAATGCAGATCAAGGCATGAAGTTGATGAAAAATATGGTTCAACAAAGTTTGTACAAGAATATGGAAACCATTACACGTCGAGCAAATGGGGATTCAAGTTCTAAATTAAAAT
The DNA here is from genome assembly GCA_009363875.1 of Mikania micrantha. NCBI lineage: Eukaryota > Viridiplantae > Streptophyta > Magnoliopsida > Asterales > Asteraceae > Mikania > Mikania micrantha. Next base: position 45,742,384 of record CM018689.1, on the reverse strand, counting down.
TATTGGTCATTAGTTCAAGTTCAAAGAGCTTGCCATATTAACGTGTGAAAAAAAAAAAATTCATCCATTGAAGTGCACTATTTTTGTATCTTCTAATTTATTTGCACATTAAGGGAGAAAATATGTCTTTTTAGTGTACAAATTATTAAAATTTATTTATATTTGACATTCTTAACTACGTCTATTTACTTTCATTCTATATCTAAATTAGATTTCTTAAAGTAATTAGTTTATCAAGCTGACTTATTGTTTTTCTAACTAAGGCTATCATATTTATATATCACTAAATTCTTTGCCTAAATATATATATCTACAAATATTTCGTACCCTTCTATACATTATAATCCTTTGATCCTTATGGACTTTGAGTTGATGCTTTTCATCATTATATGCTAAGAGAAATAGTAGTAAGCTTTTATGTGGTATTATAATTAAGGTCGTAGTTAATTTAGTATATTGAATAAGCTCAATGTTAGATGATATTGTACATGTCCTGCGAATTCAGCCTACTGGTTGGGGTTTCACCTTGTGACCGAGAGGTCATGAGTTCAAGCCCTGCCATGAGCAATTTAAAGGACATCCAGGTGAGGGAAGAAATATTGAGCTTAATCTCGGGTTCTAGACTAATGGGGGACGAGGGTTTACGTATACCCATTCCAGGGGGTTCCCGCGCATTTGTTGTGGCCGCATCTTACCCCTGCCCGGTGGGCCCTGTTAAGACATCATACGTGATATGTAGTATCATCGTGTACATCATTGATATAATTATAATTAAAAGTGGTTAATATAATTATGAATTGCCGGATTATCTTTTAGTTGTGAGAGTTGTAACAAACCAAACTGTGTCTAAAATTAAACTAAGGGGGTGTTTGTTTACCTCTTAATGATTCCATTAAGAGGTAAGGTCTGAACCGATCAGACACAAGGGTGTTTGTTTCAATTTTATTTCACCTCTTAATGGTTCATCACACCTCTGAATGGTTAAGCTGGAAATGGAGTCTGAATGGTTCAGCATATGTCTCAAACTCTCCTGCGATCGACGAACTCCACCCCCGCGTCTCCTTCAACCACCGTCTCCTTCAACCTCCGGCGTCTCCTTCACCCCCCGCTGCCGCCTCCGGCAGCCGCGTGACTTATTGCCGCCATAAACACCACCGTCTCCTTCACCCTCGCTGCTGCTTAACACCACTGTCTCCTTCAACCTCCGGCCGCCGCGTGACCTACTGCCGCCATAAACACCACCGCCTCCTGCACCCCTTCTGCCGCTTAACACCACCGCGTAGGGTTCGGCTTACCGCGTAGGGTCCGGCTTACTGCTTAACAACACCGCGTGGGGATGAAGCTCACCGTCGTTGCTCGACCGCTGCCGCATGTGAGGTTGCCGGTGGGGTTGCTCGGGATCGGAATAGGGTTTTTTGATTGAGGATTGGAATAGGGGGGAAATTGATCGACGATTAGGGGGAAAAGGGTTTTTTGGGTTATATTCATTCAGGGTTCCAACCAAACAATATTATTGATTCAGCACTTAACTGGTTTCAGAGCCTCTTATTTGTTCAGACCTCTTACTAGTTCAGCACTTAATGATACAGATTCTACCAAACAGCCCCTAAGAAAAATGAAATATTACTAACTATAACTAAACCAACTTATAAATAGTGATTTGCAGCTGTTTCAACGTAGAATACAAGCCGTGATGCATATATATATTTTTTTCATAATTAGAGTACCTATTATATTTGTTTACAACAAAAATTGAAACCACTAAGGGCTTTGGTATAGGTATTTCTCTGATTCCACTTAAAATTTTCTCATGCCGAGGCTCGACTCCCACTTTAGTCCTTATGTTTTTGTTTTTTTCAATTTAATTTTTCTATATCTTAAAGAAAGGGTTAAAAAAGAAATATGTTTTTTATGGTTTTGTTCGTCGAAAAATACTCTCTTTTATCTTTTTATTTGTTTTTTATTACTTATATTTTCACTAATATGTATTTTGTCTTTCTTATGATTTTGTTTTTCGAATAATATCTCAATTACCTGTTAGTGACATTTTTTCTTTTGTGTTTGTTCTGAATGTGAAATAAAGGTATTAGATAAAGGCGACAACTCGTGAGTAGTTTTCTAATTCTTTTTTGTTGATCCTCAATAAGTTTGTTTTCGGTCACGTAATTTTTATTAAGATGAAATGAATATGTTAAATTTACACCTTTTTTATTATTCTCTTTTTCTTTAACTCTTAATATGTTTGTTTTAAGGTCACGTCGTTTATTATTAGGGTGAAACAAGTATGTTAAATTTACGCAGCAGATCTAGTAGATATAGAAATTGAATGTTTTAAGCAGAGGGTGGGAAAATATAAAGGAAAAGAGTGGAACTTATCCCAAATTAGTGTGAAACGAACATTGGGGTGGGTTATAAGGAGGAACACTCCTTAAGTATACTTCTTTTAATGGAGACATAAGTCGGTACCCTCCAGGATGCAAATCGTCATGCTTCAAACACACATGTGCTTGGGCAATGTCACTTTAAGGGAAAGTCTTTCGTGTTACCAAAAATAACATCATTATCACTCATCAGTTTTACTGTTTATCTCACTTGTGACTGTTTTGTTTTGGTGCACTTGTTTCACTTATCTAATAAGACGTTGATGATGTTTAATACCTTATTTGAAACAAAAACATCAAAAATGAGTAAATGTTTGTGATAAATGGTTGTTCAGAAAACTCATGACCTGTATCTCGTTCGAAAAATGTTAAAAATAAACTCTGCAAAAAAAAGTTTGTTTGTAAATGAGCCGAGCCCAAGCCAAGGTTTACTCGACTAGACTTTATATGTGTGTGCACACATGTAAAGAAAAAAATGAGTAGATTCGTGGTTTTAGGTTGACTTTTCAGTTTGATGAAAAAATTAAGCCGACGCGACTCGGCTTGAGAATTTTCGAGTTCGAGCTCAAGCCAAATCCAACTCAGCTCGTTGACCACCCTAAGTAGATATGTATGAGGAGTTTTACAATTAATTCAACTCAATCATAAATGAAAGATGGAAAATCAAACTTATTTCTTGATTTAATAGAGGCGTGAACCGGTAACTTACTTTTTCTAGTGAGTGACTCCAAAAGAACCAAAAGTCCAAAACACAATGTATACACACATCCAAGTCTGCACGAACCTTATTTTCACATTATTTTGGGTGCAAGATTTATGTAGTTTGCACATCTAAGTGTCCCTACTTCGATCTAAAATCCTTTTTTTCTTCTTAAAGTTGTCGAACACCCTTTAAAAGCGTATTAAGGACAATAGATTTTTTAAAAATTGTACTTATCAGAAAAACCGAAGGATCAAATCGTAGTAGCTAGGAAATACCAAATCATTTGAGAAACGAACTATTCTATTATAATCTTTTTATTTATCTAACAAAAGTTTAATTTTTGTTATCGTTACATGTGCTTAGGCCTGTAAATGAACCGAACGAACACGAACTCGAACACGAACACGAACTCAAACATTTAAACTTAACCGAACACGAACTCGAACACGAACACGAACACATTAACGAACATGAATTTTGTGTTCGTGTTCGTTTATTAAGAAAATGAATATGTTCGTGTTCGTTTGTGTTCGTTCATTAATAAATTAAACGAACTGTTCATGAACATAAATGAACACAAACGAACTAAAATAAACGAACAAACTTAAATGAACATTTTTTTAACACCATTGAACAATCATAAACGAACATGAACACTATTGAACAAACATAAACGAACACAATTGAACAAGTATAAACGAGCACAAACGACTAGTCTCTTAAATGTAAATACATATCATTTGTAAATTAGTTAGTTAACCGAACAAAAACTAACATTACATAGTTAACGAACATAAACACCAACGAACACAAATAAACGAACGTAAATAAACGAACATAACCGAACTGTTCATGAACATAAATAAACGAACACAAGGTGTGTTCATTTTCGTTCATTTAATTAAACGAACACAAAATTTATGTTCATGTTCGTTCATTTATTAAATAAACGAACATAAACGAACTTCTTACCGAACAGTTCACGAACAGTTCATAAACTGTTCGGTTCGTTTACAGGCCTACATGTGCTATAATAATTTAACTGGGGACACAACTAAAACCGGCAGTTATATATTGGTATATTCTATAAATAATATGTTATTGATGGAAAATTATGATAAATTCAAAAGTTAGTTATATGGCTGGTTTTTGTGGAATATCAATTTTCCACTTATGATCCATCTAGGAAATTGCAACGATGGTTTGGACAGTTTACAAAAATGTAACAACGTGATCCATTGCCCATTGGGTGGATGATCGTTACTTTTTGAGGTTATATATATATTCTAAAATACCTATTATACTCCTTTTTAAGAAATTATATATAAACACATCACAAATACCCAAAGACTAGGGGTGTTCAAAATATCCGAAACTCGAAAAAAATCGAGATCCGAATCGTATCCGAAATCCAAAAAAACCGTATCCGAAATCTATTTTGGGTTTTTCGGGTCGGATAATATGATTTTAGATTCGGGTCGGGTCGGGTTTCGGATATGCAAAAACTGTTTTTTTTCGGGTCGGATATTGGTATATCTTGAAAAAAACAGGGTTATTCGGGTTGTTCGAAATTTTCGGGTCGGATAATATATTTTGAATTTCGGGTCGGGTTTCGGATAGACCAAGAAAAATTTTCCATCCCGAATAACTCGTTATCTGACCAGATGAACACCCCTATCAAAGACCACTACCACCATCACCACCAGATGGAGATGGTCGATTATTCTTGCTGGGTTAGGGTTGTGACTAGTTGTTGCTGTTGGGCTAGGGAGCCGACGATAATAGGAGGTAGGGATGGCTGGAGATGGAGGCCTTCTTGATTTGCAGGTTTACGTAGTCTCGTCTTCACCACAAATTTATGTTTTGTAAACTACCCAGACCAACGATGTAATTTTACAAAGTCAGGGACCATATGTGCAAAATTAACATGCCACAAGAACAACCTACGTAATTAACTCTAAATTCAATAAATTAATGTATAACACCTCTATGATTTTCCTTTATATAAATTATACTTATAACTTTTTATTTAATTAAAATACAAATTATTTTTTCCTACAAGGTAAAAGAGTCTACCTAGTGTTTGATTTAGTTTCTGCTTTATGCATGAGCATGAGAGAGGCCATATCATTTCACGAGTTAATGTATATGGCCTTACTTAACATAGTTTGTAAGAGTATGTTTCTCAAATACTTAATTCATAACCTTAAGGTCATATAAATAACAACCTTCCCACATCCCACTTATGCATGTTTAAAAGCTTTTGATCAGCTTAAAGCTCATGTATATTCAGTCACAAGTAAATTTATCATACCTTTTAACTTTCTTAAAATCACTTAACAAAACTTATGACTCGTTTTAACAGAGCATAATAAATATAATAATATACGCTCACATAATAAAATGATAACAATATGAAACATGACATTTTTCTAGTTTATATAGATCACATTTGCTACATAACGTCTTTATAATTTATTCACATAACATACTAAAAAATTTAAATATAAATTTCATTTAATACAATTAAGTTAAATTTTCAAATTAAACAAACTAATATTCATTTTCTTAAAATATTAATAAAATACTAGTTAAATCAAACTTTACATTTTTAGTTAATAACTGTACTTCTTTTCTTTTAAAAATAATAAAAAATTACGTTATTTATATATTTACTTTTCATCAATTATTGTTTATGATATTTATTTTTTATATAATTTTATTATTTTTTGTGCTAAATGTCTTGATACTCTAGTTAGGCTATGTGTTAGGCTATGTGTTATGCAGCTTGAGGCTCACGCCCCCTTTCAAGTGATGGCAATCCTGTGAACACCTTCACGTTGTGAAGGAGAAGAAAGAGGAGAAAAATGAGGAAAAATGTGGTGATGACGTGAAGTGATAGGGAAGTGATGGATAACATAAGAAAAGATGATGTGGAGTGATAAGGGGTGATGGTGTTGTTGATTATGTGGCGCCTACGTGGAGTGATGTGGGCGACTTGCATAACACATATCCTTATGCAATGACCACCATCACTCCACGTAGACGCCACGTGGGCGCCACATAATCAACCAACACCATCATCCCCTTATCACTCCACATCATCTTTTCCTATATTATCCATCACTTCACGTCATCACAACTTTTTCCCTCATTTTTCTCCTCTTTCTTCTCCTTCACCTGGTGAAGAGCATCACGGCTGAACCACCACTTGGTGGTCACGCCCCACGTGGCATGGGGATGGTGGCGTGAGAGGGCGTGACCCAGGAGCATCAAGCCTGAATCACCGCCGATAACACGTAGCCTTAGCAATATAACATCAATTAAAGGTCGAATGTTTCACGTTACACCCTTCACGCTTTGGTTCGATATTTACGCATCTCTTTCACTTCTACATCAGGCCCCGTGATAACTATATAGCGTTGATCTAAAGCAAACAACCTCAAATTAGGGTTTCTCTTCGGCGCTAGGGTTTACAGTTCACTGCCGATACAAATCAAATATGGAGCTTTCGAAGAAGAGAAAGACGGAAGAGAACGGCGTTCTATACACCGCCGGCAACACCGACGCCGTCGTTCCACCACCATCACTCTCCACCCTCAATTTATCCACCCAAGACGCTCGCAAGATCCTCGAACCGTTCACCAAAGACCAGCTTCTCGACGTCTTACAAACCGTCGTGGTCCGAGACGTTGCTGTTTTAGACGCCGTCCGTTCAATCGCGGATTCCGATCCCGCACAGCGTAAACTCTTCATCCGTGGAATCGGCTGGGAAACTACGACGGAGAAGCTCCGAACGATCTTCTCTGCTTACGGAGAACTCGATGAGGCGATTGTGATTACCGATAAGAACACAGGTAAATCGAAGGGTTATGGTTTTGTTACTTTTAAGCATATAGATGGTGCAATTCTTGCTTTGAAGGATCCTAGCAAGAAAATTGATGGTCGAATTACGGTTGCGCAATTGGCCGCTGCTAGGGAAGCTGGTGGTGTTGATGTGTCGATGAGGAAGATTTATGTCGGCAATGTTCCGTTTGAGATTTCGTCGGAGAGATTGTTGAGTCACTTTTCATCTTATGGGGAAATTGAAGAAGGGCCATTAGGGTTTGATAAACAGTCGGGGAAGACGAAGGGGTTTGCGTTTTTTGTGTATAAGACGGAGGAAGGGGCAAGGAATTCGCTTGTTGATCCGATGAAGAACATCGATGGGAACCAAGTTATGTGTAAAATGGCTACTGATGGGAAGAAGGGGAAAACCGGTGGACCTCAGGGACCCACTGGAATGCCTGGTGATGGTGTTCCACCCCCCATGCCAGGATCTATGAATACTGGTTATGGTATGGTTGTGTTCTTGTTATCTTTCTAAACAATTTTTTCATTATAATGCCTATCTTTTTAGTGAACTGATATTTGTGTTAATGATCCATAAAAGCCTTTCATATGCTATGTTGATTTAGTGAAATTACGAAGAATTTATATGTTTTATGGGTGGTTTGTGTTTGTTAATTCTATAAGTTATAATCGTGATTAAAGTTTTAAATAATTCAGAAGCTGCTGAGTTTGTAATTTATAATTTGAATCAACTTTGACTGTTGCATATGTACTCGTAATTCAAGTGATAATTTCATTTCAATGTTGGATTGCAGGAGGGATGCCGTCTTATGGTGGGTTTTCTGGTGGCCGGCCTCTGCCTCATCAAAATCCACAGATGAATTCTTCAGTGCCTCCAGCAGTTGGTGGTGGTGGTGGTGGGCAGGGTTATGGCAACCAGGGGCCTCCTTCCTTTGGTGGTGGTGGTGGTGGCGGCTATGGTGGGGGAGGATATAGTAGTGGTGGGTTCAGCAGTGGCTCACATTATGGAGGTGGGGCTGGCTCTGGGGACTATCATGGCATGAATAACTACGGGTCTTCCATGAATAGAATGCCCCCGAGCTCTGGTGGAGGATACCCTGATGGTGGAAATTATGGTTTATCTTCTGGTTATCCAACACAAATGCATCAGCCACCACCACCTGGGCCTAGAGGTCCTCCTAGCCAGATGTATCATGGTGGGCCTCCTTACTATTGAGGTAATTTCCTTTTTTTTCCTTCTCTTCTAGAGATTTACTGATTGCCATATACTATTATTTGTCATTTATAGGCAGAGATGCATATTGCACATTCCTGCCATGTTTATTTAGTAATGATTGAAATTAATTAGTTTGCTAACGCCATTGCAGCTGTATTTTTTTCTAAGATATTTTTATTGATAATTTCAACTACTTACTTTTTCGGTCATTTTCTGGCATATGCACGTTGCACACTCTTAAGTATGCTGATTTGCCAACTGAAATTAATTAGTTCTTTAATCATGACACTTGTATTTTTCTTTCTAATAAACCATTGCACCTGCTGAAATGCAAAAAGGGCACTTAAGTGGGTTGAGAAGAGTTATTATAGTCCATCTGCACTGATTATTTGAAAAAGAATAATGGTAGGATGTTTTGTATCACACAATTTGGTGTACTATTGTGCTTTAGTATATTTTTTTTTTAATTTTTAGAAGTAGAATGGTTAAATCACAATTCACAACAGGTTCATTGGATAAAAGTTGGGATTTAAATTCTTTATTGTTGCAAATTGCATATGTACTATTCGCATGAATGCTTTTCTCCCATTTAAAATTACTTTTGACTAAAGTTGTATTGCGTTGAGCTTTATGCTTATTCTGTTATTCTTTTAATCTTTTATTGAGAAGTGCAAGCCAGTGAACGATGACAAAGTTTATGAAAAATATTGAACATGTATTTTAATATATTTTTTGATATCTATTTTTTTGCAACTGAATATATAAAAAGATGAAATCCTTTTTTTCTTAGTTTAGCATGACCAGTGTGTTACCTTTTTTTTTTTGATAGGTTTCTATTCTGATTGATTTGATGCCCCAATTTTTTGTAATTTGAAATAAAGCTGATGTAATTGTTTTTTATGGTATTTGTTTCTCCTTGCTTGTTTTATGGGCTAAATGCTTTTTGTATTGGTTTTCTCAACCAATTCCTACTGTTGTTTGTTATGGTCACTGATTTTTAAGTGTGTTCCTTTGATTGCTCTCTTTTTTATGGAAAATTTGTAACTATACGTTATAAATCTATGCTCTTCTTTTTTCAGGCTGGCTCAACATGTCTATATAAACCTATTTTTTGGGTAAAATTAAAAAAATGCTCTAATGTTTCAGTACAAGAACAGTTTCACTTTCTAACTGAATGATATTTAAAAAATGAATTGCAAAATTTTCTGCATCTGTCTGCATCAATCGAATTTGTTAGCAATGCTTCAAATGAAAGTTCACTTGTCCTGAAAACTTTGATTATAAAACACCCAAAATATGATCCTTGTGAGTTACCCAAGGAAGATTTGCTAAGTCATGTTTGTTATCACAGTTGCTTAACTATTTATTATTTTTTAAAAGCTTCAGCAACTGTTCAGGAATTGCACGACTTTCAGTTGGTTCTTTTATGTTGGTTTACTTTGCTAGATTGTTGAATGATGGATCGAGTTATATGTGGGTATTTGGTCCAGGTGTATGAGAGCTTCTTCGACTGCTTCGAATGGTTTAAATGGTTATGGTGATTGCTGATTGGTTGATAAATCAACTGTTGCTGCTAGTTGTCTTCTTTCTGCTAGTATTATGCTTTAGGTAGTAACTTAGTATGTGCTTCCTAGCTGCAATATATGTGCTTTTTTTTTACCTGGAGTTTTGAATATGATGTTATTTGGGAATATTTGCTCTTTTTTCTTATATATATCTACTCTAGTTTCTTTTAATATGTTTTTTTTAAACCAGCTAAACTTTGAAATGTGTACAACTGTGCATCAACTTTTGTGTTTGTGTTTTAATATTCACATTATCATAATATCTGGTCTAAAATACAAGGTGCTGTTTGTTTTTAAGAGGTTTTTGTTTGAAATCTGAATATACTCATTGATGTTTCTGAAGGTTAAAACTGAATCTTGTTTAGACTATTGTTTTATCTGTAGTTGTTTGTTTGCTTATATTAAAATAAGCAACTGCTGCATGTGGTATGGTAAAAAATTTGGACATCGCACAATTTGATAAAAATAACTTGTATTACTTAAAGCCCCAAGACCTCTGTGTGTGTGTGTGTTAAAAGGAGTAGCCTGATCCTACAAAGAATCACTTGTGGGGGGTTAGCCATACGCAACTTGCGGGTTGGATGCTTTAACCATCGATGATTCAGATCAGAGGAGTTGCAGGATCGGCTGCTTAAAGTCGGTTTACTTGTAAATGCTTATAAACCCGAGTCTTTTGAATTCGTAAATGTTGTTCAAGAGACGTATAATCGGGTTTCTGTTGTAAATTAAACCTTAAAAGATATTTGCTAATGATATTACTCGAATTGTTTCCTCACTTGTCGTAGAAGTAATTCCGTGAATAAACCAAAAGAGCTTATTGTATGATGGTACTATCTTGACTTCTCAAATGGAAGATTTTAAAATCGAGTATTCGAGTCTCCCCTGAAGCAAAAATGTTTTAGGTTGAGTTGGGGGTTTTACCATAGTGGCCAGCGGGTGACGGGTTTTCCTCTAGATTGGTGAGTAGTTTGGGTCAATAGCGCTATCTGTGCTTATGGGCATGGATGGTCTTTGTCAATAAGTTTACCTAGGTGGCTTAGCTTGAAAGTATTTCAATGGCGTTAAAAATATATCTATAAAAAAAAAAAAAAATCTTTTTACGCATTTGTTTCATAAATACGGCAGAATGACTGAGCCCGAGGATTTCGAAGTGGTAATACCGTAATAGTACACTGAAAAATGGGCTGTTAATTATATTAAAAATTTTCAATTTTCTCTCCAAGATCCGTTTTAAATCCAAATAATTTAGATATTGCTACTAGTAAGGTTATTCAAATTGAACCCAAATTAGGGCTAGCTTGGACACAACTTAGATTATAAACTGAGCTGGCTTGGCTTGTAAATTGATCCAAAATTCTTAACTTGAACTTGGCTTATTTTTAACTAAGCTGGCTCAGTTTGGCTTGGTTTTATAAAATAGTATTTAACGCATTAAAGTATGGAAGAACACAGTCTCAATAGAAAAGAGTAATAATAATGCTCTACATACAATGCATAACGTTTATACACTATTATTAGAAAGAGCAGATTAACAATTAAAAAAAACATTCAATTAGAGTAGTAGCTACAAGAATTTTATAAAAAAATTTGATTAAACAAATTATATACCATGATACATGTATGTCATATTCAAAGTTATATTTATTAAAATAGACTTAATAATTTTCTATTTTGGTGTATTAGGATGTTGTAGAACCGAGCTGAGCTACGAGCGAGCTATGAGTAATGAGTTGAGCTAACCTTAGCTTGGACCCGGTTTGGTTATAGAACGAGCTGGCTTGGTTACAAACGAGCTTTATTCGAGCCGAGCTTTATTCGAGTTGAGTTTTATTCGGACTTTTACCGGACATGCTATGAGTCGAATCTGAATTACGAGTCGAATCTAAGTGACGAGCTTTTTGGATAACCCCTACTACAAGGGCCGAAATAAACACTAATAAGCATTTGTTTGTGTTTGTTTTGACATTCCACATGTTTATGAATTGCTCACAAATACTAATTGAACAAAAATGTCTATTCACTAGATGGTAACCCCGCGCGTTGCGGCGCGAATTCCGCTATGATTACGAATATTAGAACGCAGACATGCTCTTGTGTGTTAAAATACAAATATAAAAACATATCACAACGATTGTCGCTATGACATAGTCTTAAAATGTACTCGTCGTAAACATGCAAGCCACACAAAAGAAGGGTCGCATATAGTCCGAAAATCTAGCATAAGGGAACAAAAACAAAATATCAACAAATAAAACTAAAATAAAGACTAATTATTATTTGTTAAAATATTACTATTTTTCATTCATAAGCATTTATTTAGTAATAAAAATACATAAAAAGACGTAAACTTTTCTCACACAAACTCTCTCAATTTTTTTAAAAAAAACTTAAACGATATTACTTTCCCAATATGAGTACAATGTTACAATAGCAATAATAATATCATGACTATTAAAACACAAACAAAAAAATGACCTCAATGACTAACAATCTGTCATCTGGCATCAACAAACACAATATCAACAAATAAAATAGAAAAAGATAAATATTATTATTTCTTTATATATTAAGATTGTTCATTCGTGAGCATTAAATAAAATTAAAATATCAAAAACGACCTAAAAAGCGTTACACACAATGCACCTAGTTAAAAAGAATCAAAACATAGACTCAAATTGGTCACAATCAATCATTCCTAAAATAATAAATCTAACTATCGCAAAAACATGCGACACTCACAAAGAATAGGAACGCAAACATCAAAAGCGAAAAAAATCAAAACATAGACCCAAACCGGTCACAATGGCTGTCAATCATTTCTAAAACAATAAACCGAATCATCGCAAAAGCATGCGACACTTCCGAAGAACAGGAACACAAACATAAAAAGTGGCGCTAAATATCACTGAACAAAAATAACAAAAAATGCGTTCACATTCGCAAAATCTAAGCTTGTAAAGTAATTACAATCGAAATGATATAGATGTTACAAATAATTGATAATGCACGGACAAATTATAGGCTTGTGAATAATGTGCAAAATTTTATTACCGATTGGGTTTGAAATTTATATAAACATTCGTGAGATAATTGACATCAAATTAATATAATTATGACTATTATCCAATAACGTAAGGACGTTTTAAAAGCTTGTGAATATTAAGAATATATGAGTAAAATGAGAGGAGGATTTAAAAATAAGAGTTCAAAGTTTAGGGTCCAAAATAAAAATTTTGAAATTAAATCAACATTCTAGATGTAGCTGTGAGAATTTAAAACGAAGAAACAAATTTAATATTAGTTCGTGAGAATTTAGAACGAAGGAACAAATTTAATATTGGATATAAAATTAGTATTACTCTTCATAGCAAATGAATACATTTGCTATTTGTATATATAGTTATGTTTGTTTATTGACCTATTGAAGTGTTGGATATTGGATCCAAAAAGTTACACTTTGGAAGGTAACAAATTTATGTTTAATTGTTAAACATAATATGTGATCACGAATTGTCAGTTTTATCGAATTGGCTTTTATTATTTATGAAATAATAATCGGTGGGAATTAATTATACAGATAATTAATTCAATAAACAAATAAAGTTTTGAACTTTATTAAAATGTTAGTTATTAATTAAATGAGTAATGATTAATTTAGTTAAACATTAACTATTTAATAAATGTTAACTAATTAATTGTTAATTAGTTAAATAGAAATTATAGTAATTGAAATATTAATTACTATAGGGTTTGATGAGTAACATTTAAAAGGTTTGAAGTATAAATAACTTCTTTTATAAATAAAGGGTTTGCCTCCTACAATTAGTGGATCTAGGAATTGACAAATTCAAGAAAAACCCTAATCCTCCTCTCCCCACCCCATGTAGCTGTCAACCACCACCACCGGGGCCTTCACCTGTGCACCAAGGGCCAAGCCGAGAACCAAGCAGGGCCGCACCAAGGGACACACCAGGCTGCAAAGGGGGCCGCACCAGTTTAGACCATTTCGGTGATTCGCAGAACGAGAACCGGACTTGAGTGATCGTATTGAGTCAACTAGCGAGACCGTTGTCGATCCATCGTGTGGATTTAGAATTGCTTTGTAAAGGTCGATTTCTAAAACAATCTATGGTTTGTGTTGTTTTTAATTCAATTGTTATTTAAACCGTTTGTAACTGGATCCTGATTTGGGAATTGTTTCGATTAAGAATCGAAAGGTTATAAAACATAAATGCTTCCACTGTGTCAGATCTGGTCTATCTGTTTAATATAGTTTTGTGAAAACTGATTTAATCAATTAATGTGATTAATTAAATATGATTAAATGAAAAGGTAACATAGAATTCCCAACATCAACTTATTAAAGAGCAATTCACAAACTCAAATAAATGTATGTTATTTACATGATAAAAACAATGATGTTCAATCCCAAACATTATATATTTACATATATAAAAAGAATTAGACATTTGATATAAAGGAATATTTACATATTTCTTTCTAGTAAAAACTTTTATTTTGCTTATTTATTTACCTAACTCTTAAAATCAATTATAATTTTATTTTAGATGAGAAATATATAATTGAATAATTTATTTGTTAGGAAAAATATCTTTTAAAATAGAAAAATATGTAATTAATTTTTAATTTAGATACATATGTATTAAATGATATTATAAAAGAGAAATATGTACATGCTCTGATATAAAATTATAACTTTAATTATTTTAAAATAATATAGAAGTTGGAAATAATAATATTTGTGATTGAAATTATAAAATAATGCTTTAAATATCTAAGTTTTTAATAACATACATTAAATGACTAGATTTTTTAATTTAAATTTAAGATAACAAACCAAAAATAAAAATGTTATAAAATGCATTTAGTAAACAAACATAAATAAAAGACCCTTGGGCCTTGGATATGACTAATAACTGGTTTTCTAGTTGCATGTTTTGTTAGGAGACTATCATTTATAAAACTTAAGGCATAAAAAATTTGGGTTGGGTACATACTCAAAATGGTGACACGATTCTAAATAAGTAAAAGTAAATGACAACAACCATAATTTTGCTTTAAAAGTGTAAACCTTAATCCGTCGTAAAAGTGAGACTTACGTCGTTGTAAAACCATCAGGTATACTCCACCATCAAAGTCTTACAATTCATATAAGTTACTGTCACTATGCTTCAAAATTCAAAAGCATACTATGTTATAAATCCAAGTGTTGAAAAACCCAAATACAAACATAAACATAATGGTACATGTTAATAAATGAAAAACCTAAAACTGTTGTATTCACAAAAATACAAATAAAAAACCACAACACAAATTTGGGTTGGGTGCAACCTCTGAGCTATTGTGGCAACACAATCTTCAATAATAAAATACCTAAGAAAAGAAAAATTCATATCAATTGTCACTCCTTTTTAAAACTTTAAAGTGCAATAATTCATGAAAGTAAATGGTACTTTGTCGTAAACTTAAAAGTGTACTTAAAAAGTCAGTACTACATCTGTAACATTTCTGTACTTTCAGTTGTCCGTACGTCTGTACATCCGTACGATTGTACTGTTACGACTGGAGATTTATTTATTATGAATGATTATGAAATTATTGATTGACATTACTGATATTATCACTGTTACTGGTATACATGATTATAATTTATTATACGCGTAAACCACGGGAAGTTTAGTTGTAATTCAACTAAACAGACCCGTAGTGTTTATCGCGGTTACTTATCACTGATAATGATGGATTATTGGTCTGAGAATGGATTGAGATGGAATTGGGAGTTTGTTTGAGTCTGGTTACTAAACGTAGTCAAGGACCCATGGTCATGGTTTATCGAAATAGCGGTGGGACGGTGGCTAGGGCAGTTGCGACTGACCCTTACATATGCCCTATATATATGCATATTTCGGTCTATCATGGATGTGTCAGTGACTAGGGTTTAGTGGGTTTTTGGTTTGGGGAAATGATAATATTAAAGTTATTAAATAATGGGAATTAATTACGCGAAGTGAGGTTACGAACGCTATTTAATCGCGAATATTAATTTAGAAATATTAACTTAATAATGTATTCGCGCGGGTGACGATTCACGCGAATATAATTATTAGGAATAATATTCTAAAACAATATTCCATAAATCATAGATCAAATCGAAATGCGATACGAGCATCGGATTCGCAAAGGTGACGATCTTTACGAATACGTACGCGAGTAACGCGTTTCGACGAGATAAGTAAATAATATTTAGCGATATTAAATTAATGATTGTGAACTGAAAACGTTTATTAGGAATCACAACGTAAAGCAAAACCGAGTAAATCAGTTATTTAAAATAATTAATTTTGTAAAAATAAAATGAAATCGTTTTACGAAATGAAATTATTTAAATCATTTTAATTAATGAAATTCAATTATTTATTCATGTTATGTTTAAATATGTTTTCGTTAAAAACCGAGCATAACCGATCATTTATTATATTTTTTTTTATATTTTATCGCGATAAAAACGAGACCGGTCACGGGGCAATAATACGCGTTATAAGGAAGAAGATCACCATCTTCTTCCTCATTTTTTACACACACACTCTCTCACTAAAACCCTAAACCCGTCACCACTTTCTCTCTCTACCTTCTCTCTACCATAACTCACTCAAAACTCAACCAAATCACCTCATTCTTGCGCCAAATCGAAGATCTCGACATCCTCTACACGAAAGTACAAAGGATCGGTCCTATCTCCACCTCAAACTCTCGAAATCTTAGTGAGAAGGTACGTTTTTTTAGGGTTTTCTACAACCCGACAAAAAACCGAACTTTAACCGGTTCAAAACATCACTTTTTCGACCCATACACCTTCTAAATGAGTTTACTCACCTAAACCCACTCAAAACGACTATATATACGACTATACCTCGAAATCATCTTCTCCCATGGCTGAAAACCCGTTCGGGCGAATGGCCCATGAGTATGAGCCATTCGGCGAATGAGTGGAGTATGAGCTCATTCGGGAGAATGAGTGGAGTATGAGCTCATTCGGGAGAATGAGTGGAGTATGAGCTCATTCGGGAGAATGAGTGGAGTATGAGCTCATTCGGGAGAATGAGTGGAGTATGAGCTCATTCGGAGAATGACTCTCATTCGGGACTCATTCGGAGAATGACTCTCATTCGGGACTCATTCGGAGAATGACTCTCATTCGGGACTCATTCGGGAGAATGACTCATTCGGGTGAAAACTCATTAGCATGAGCCATTCTTATGAAAATCACAAGAATGAGTCATTTTCACTACACCAACTCAATTAACAACTTAGATTTCAAAAAGAACAATCAAATAAGGGATCATAACTCTAGATAACAGTTAATCAAACACAGGACTGTGAATACAACATCAGTACGAAAACGGTGAGCGCGCATAATACGAGAACACAGATACTAAGGACTTCAGGTGAGTTCTCATAACCTCCCTTTCTTTAAACTGTTTTTGGTTTTAAAACCCGGAGGTGAAACATGTATACCAAATTAAATATTATTTTGATAACACAAGGTTAATACCTGTTTATCAATATGATATTCACATTTGAAATTATCATTATTATGGGATTATCTCTTATTATTTTATATCCATGTAAACATTGTTATTGACCTAGGTCAATAACAAAGATTACAAGTATTGTCACAAATCCCGAGAATCATCGCTCTTAACTTCGGTTAATTGCTTTGACATCGTGTATTGTCACGTGGATGGTTTCCACATCTGTGAAGCATTGCCTTTGACTTCGGTTATCTGCTTTGGCTTCATGTATTGTCACGTGGTTAGCGACCACTCCATGAATCATGTATTTAACTTATGTTAATTACATAATGATCATGTATAGTCACGAACATTATTTGAGAATATGGTTGATGAGATTGGTTGATTAGTTTGTGGATTGATTATCTATATTTGATTATGATTATTTGTGATTGGCTATGATTGATTTGGTTATGTGGTTATGTGATTGTGTATGTGTTTGGCTGTTGAATTGATGGATGTGTGTTGGATTATCTCATACAGGTATTCATATGGATTTTCTCAAGAAGATCATAAGTTTTATACTCGTTTTAAACAAAGCATTTTATAAAACCATTTTAAGCATAAACTTTCAAACTCATTTTACTAAAACATTTTTAAATATAAAAACTTATGATTACTCACCAACTACTTTTGTAGTTGACACTTGATTTCTTACATGTTTCAGGTGATGGAGACAAGTAGGAATGAAGAGAGGATCTCTTCTATTTTGGACATCATCATATAGGATCTTGGACTTAGTTAATTAACTAAATTTCTGGCGATTAGAGTTTAGTTAGTTTAACTAATTCTTTTGTGTAACTAATGTACTTGATTCATGATGAACATGATTTTTGTGTAATTATTTTGGTTGATTAAATGATATATGATGATTTGATTTAGATGCCCACGAGCTTTTGAACAATCTACACATCCCTCGTGGCATCCCGATGATTCCGCCGTTGGTCGGGGTGTTACAGATTGGTATCAGAGCCTGGGTTATAGGGAATTAGGTTACTAGAAATGGTTGACCTAGTCTATAACCGTAGGATACCCTAGTATGAATAAATTCATACACTAGTTAGTATATTCAGGATTTCATGCTTATGTGTTTATTACATGTTATATGAACTCCTGTTATACATCTGATATATATATGCTGCTTATTAATTTCTTGCTTACGTGTGCCCTAATGATTCGATAAGGACATGCACGTGGTGTATCGTAAAGGTGGTGGGACGTTGGCTAGGGCAGTTGCGACTGACCCTTACATATGCCCTATATATATACCATTTACGGTACATTGGGTGGATGTCAGTATTGAAGAATGTGGGAACTACCCGTTTGGGAAATTATCTGTTTAGGAAATTAACTGCTTAGGAATTTTCTGTTTTAGGAAAATTATCTGTTTGATCTATAAACTCCAGACAAGGACACACTCGTGGTATACTACAAAGGTGGTGGGACGGTGGCTGGGGCAGTTGCGACTGACCCCTACATATGCCCTATACATATACCATTTGTAGTATATTGGGGGTCTGTCAGTGTCAGGAACATAGGATATTATTAGGACCTTACTAGGAGTGGTTGAGAGGATATGATTGTGGACTGTTGATGATATGTTTGATGGATTGACTGGGAATGGTTCATGGATGATTATATTTGATAAATATTTATAAACTCACTTATGAAACACACAGATTGGACACGTAGGGTGCATAGGATTAACGAACGATAATGAGCGATTAGTGATGCGATATGGACTTGGGAGATGATATAGACACTTGATGATAATATAAACGCATAGTTATGATACTAACACTTAGTGATGGTATTGACACTGGATGAGATGAAACTATAGGGAAGATATGAACACCTAGTGACAATAAGAGCACTTCGTGATGATATGAACCCTTAATGATGATTATTGACATTGGAATTGATATGGATTTTAGTGAACTTAGACAGTTGGGGGAAACTTAATGTCAGGTGAACTTAGACATTAGGTGAACTTAGAAATAGGCAAGCCTACATGTCAGGTGAACTTAGACATTAGGTAAACCTAATTGTCCAAGGGAACTAGAGATCACTTCACTCAAAATTATCCTACTAAGGATAAGGTTTGTGAAGTGAGAATTATGGTGAAATACATGACACACTCTACACACTAGCAATGGCATAATCGTGGTGCAATGGAACGGTGGTGGGACGGTGTAGGGGAGATTGCGATCTACCTCTGCATATGCCCTATATATAAGCTTGTTGCATTGCATTGGGAGGTTGTCAGTGTTAGTATAGAGTGAGGAATGTATAGGACCTAGGAATAGTTAGCTAACACTAGTTATGACCAACTAGGACACTTAGAATAATACTAGGCAAATCTATAAACATTATGAGTTTAAATAACAGATAGGAAATAAATATAGTTCCTATATGTAATCCTAACTGTTTAAAATAAACTCAATTGACCATTGTTTGTATGATTTACGTTGTAAACGGTAGTAACATGTTTCTATTTCCTTCAGAAACATGTCGCCTCGCCGTCACAACGAAGATGACTCGAACAATGGGGAGACTAACAACAGTAATGCCAACTCCGGCATACAAGAGTTAGCCACACTTATTTATGGATTGGTTAGTCAACTGACTCAGGCTAACCAGAATGCTAACCAGAACAGAGGTGGTGCAAACCAGACAATTTGCACATTCAAACACTTCAATTCATGTAATCCCCTGAAATTTACGGGTGCTGAATCAGCCACTGGTCTGCTGCAGTGGTTTGAGAGTATGGAGAACACCTTCATCAACAGCGAATGCCCTGAGAATCTGAAAGTTCGCTATGCCACCAGTGTTTTCCAAAAGAGAGCACTGACTTGGTGGAATGGGGAAAAGCGAACTAGGGGAGTAGATGTTGCCTTAGCACTGACATGGACAGAGGTCAAAACTCTGATGACCACTGAATTTTGTCCTAGAAGCGAAATGAGGAAGCTTGAGACTGAGTTCTGGGAACTCAAGCAAGATAGCGGAGAGAATGTCATCTACAATACTCAGTTTCATGAGTATAGTTTACTGGTGCCTCACTTGGTGACACCCTTGGAAAGGGCGATTGAGAAGTATATCGGTGGGCTGCCGGTGCAGATTCAGGATACAGTCTATGGGAGCAATCCCAAAACACTTGAGGCTGCAATCCGGTTATCTGCAACTCTTACTGACAATCACGTGAAGAATGGAACCCTTACTCGGAAGGGACACAAGAAGACTGACACCAAGACTGCTGCAAAGGAAGTCAAAACTGAAGTCAAGTCTGAAGCTGCTAGTTCATCGAAGAGCAACAACAAGAAGAGGAAGACCAGAAATTTCATGGTCACTACTCCTGCTGCCAAATCTGCGCAGCAATCCTCAAACAACTCCACTGCCAGAAATTACACTGGGAACACTCCCCAATGTAACACTTGCAGATATCATCATGCCCCTAACTTGCCGTGTCGCGTTTGCAACAACTGTGGCAAGTTTGGGCACTATGCTAATGTTTGTCGGAGTGCACCGCAAGCACAAAGGATGCAACATGCACCGCTTGCACTGCCAGCTCCTCATGCACAGCCTATCCCGGCTGTACCCATTCGCCAGGTACCTCAAGCACAGGCAAGAGCCTGTTATGAATGTGGCGAAGTGGGTCATTTCAGGAATCAGTGCCCAAAGTTGACCGGGGATAATCAAAGGGTGGCAAGAGGCCGGGCTTTTCAACTGAATGCTCCAGCTGCTCAAGCCAACCAGGATGTGGTCAACGGTACATTTCTGATCAACAACTCTTATGCATCTGTCTTATTTGATTCTGGTGCCGATAGGAGTTTCGTTTCATATGATTTTGAATGCTTGCTTGGTAGAACACGTACATACTTAGATAAACCGTTCAATGTGGAGGTGGCTGACGGAAACACTATTGATATTGACACTATTATCGTTGGATGTACGGTGAACTTAAATGATCACGTTTTCCCAATTGATCTTATACCTATGCATCTTGGTAGCTTCGATGTTATCATAGGCATGGATTGGTTAGCCACCCACAGAGCGGAGATTGTTTGTCATGAGAAATATATACGTATTCCCTTATCTTCGGGTGAAACTTTGAGAATATTTGGAGAAACTGCTAGTAAAGGACTTAAGCTAATGTCTTGCACTAAAGCACACAAGTACCTTAGGAAGAAATGTACAGCATTCTTAGCTCATATTGTGGAGAAGAAAGAGAAAGGAAAGAAGATTGAAGATGTTCCAGTGATACGAGATTTTCCAGAAGTCTTCCCAGACGATTTACCGGGTCTTCCACCAGAACGTCAAGTTGAGTTCCGAATCGACTTAGTACCTGGTGCGAACCCAGTCGCCAAAGCTCCTTATAGACTTGCGCCTTCGGAGTTGCAAGAATTGGCGAGTCAGCTGCAAGAACTTACTGATAAAGGATTCATTCGCCCGAGCCATTCGCCATGGGGTGCACCGATCCTATTTGTCAAGAAAAAGGACGGGTCATTCCGGATGTGCATCGACTATCGCGAATTGAACAAGTTGACTATCAAGAATCGATATCCACTGCCGCGCATCGATGATCTCTTCGATCAGCTTCAAGGCTCGGCATGGTTTTCAAAGATCGATCTGAGGTCTGGGTATCATCAGCTTCGTGTACATGATGATGATATTCCCAAGACTGCTTTCAGAACCAGATATGGCCACTATGAGTTTTTGGTAATGCCTTTCGGCCTTACCAATGCACCTGCGGTTTTCATGGATCTCATGAACCGGGTTTGCAGGCCATACTTGGATAAATTCGTAATTGTATTCATAGATGATATTCTGATCTACTCAAAGACTAAGGAAGAACACGAGAAACACCTTAAGTTGGTTTTGGAGATCCTAAGAGAGGAGCGACTGTATGCCAAATTCTCTAAATGTGAATTTTGGCTTAAGGAAGTTCAATTTCTGGGACACATAGTCAACGAATACGGTGTTCACGTGGATCCTGCAAAGATTGATGCTGTGAAGAATTGGAGTACACCGAAGACACCGACGGAGATTCGATCGTTTCTTGGACTTGCCGGTTATTATCGGCGGTTCATATCGAACTTCTCCAGGATTGCTGTCCCTCTCACTGCTTTGACTCAGAAAAATAGGCCATACGAGTGGGGACCAAAGCAAGAAGAGGCATTTCAGACTTTGAAGCAGAAACTTTGTGATGCTCCTGTCTTGACATTGCCTGATGGAAATGATGATTTCGTGGTTTATTGTGATGCATCCAACCTAGGTCTCGGTTGTGTTCTCATGCAACGAGGAAAGGTTGTGGCTTATGCATCAAGACAGTTGAAGATTCACGAGAAGAACTACACTACACACGACTTGGAACTCGGTGCAGTCGTGTTTGCTTTGAAGATATGGAGACATTATCTTTATGGCACGAAGTGTGTAGTCTTTACTGATCACAAAAGTTTGCAACATATTTTGAATCAGAAAGAACTTAATATGAGACAATGGAGATGGGTTGAACTGTTGAATGATTATGACTGTGAAATTCGCTACCATCCTGGTAAGGCGAATGTAGTAGCAGATGCGCTTAGTCGCAAGAGTCAAGTTCAAATCCATAGTGTCCGAGTGCACAATAACCTCCGGAATGATATTCTCACAGCCCAACAACACTCATTGGCTCAAGATGACTTGAAAAATGAGATGTCTTGCGGGGCTGAAATACTGTTGGAAACTAAGGATGATGGTTTAATGTATTACTTGAATCGGTTATGGATACCGAACAGGGGTGATCTTAGAATGATGATTATGGATGAAGCTCATAAGTCTCGATATTCAATCCATCCGGGTGCTGACAAGATGTATCAAGACCTTCGGGGCTTGTACTGGTGGCCTGGAATGAAGAAGGATATTGCTGAGTATATATCTAAGTGCCTTAACTGTGCCAAAGTCAAGGCAGAACACCAGCGACCTTCTGGATTGTTAATACAACCTGAAATACCAATGTGGAAGTGGGAGAATATCTCTATGGATTTCATTACTAAACTTCCACGAACCACGAACGGTAAGGATAGCATCTGGGTAATTGTTGATAGATTGACCAAGTCGGCACATTTCTTACCGATACGCGAAACTTACCCTGTGCGGAAGTTAGCTCGTATTTACATTGATGAGATCGTTAGTCGACATGGTATTCCCTTAAGCATAATATCGGACCGTGATGCTCGCTTCACGGCACGATTTTGGGAATCACTTCATGAAGCCTTTGGAACAAGACTGGATCTTAGCACTGCCTATCATCCTCAAACGGATGGTCAGACGGAGCGAACGATTCAGACATTGGAAGACATGTTGAGAGCTTGTGTCATCGATTTCTGTGGCAATTGGGATAGCCATCTACCATTGGTTGAGTTCTCGTATAACAACAGTTATCACGCGAGCATTGGTATGGCGCCGTTTGAAGCTCTTTATGGCAGGAAATGTCGGTCACCTATTTGTTGGACCGAGGTCGGCGATTCGCAGATCACTGGTCCCGAGATTATTCAGGAAACGACTGACAAGATCCGCCAGATTCGCGAAAATCTGTGAGCTGCTCGCAGTCGACAGAAGAGCTACGCGGATAAACGAAGAAAACCTTTGGAATTTGAAGTGGGGGATATGGTATTACTTAAAGTGTCGCCTTGGAAGGGCGTTGTTCGATTCGGCAAGAAGGGGAAGCTTGCTCCACGTTATGTTGGCCCTTTTAAGATCCTTGAACGGATCGGAAAGGTTGCCTACAAATTGGAACTTCCTCCTGAACTTAGTAATGTGCATCCGACGTTTCACGTGTCCAATCTAAGAAAGTGCTTAGCTGATCAGGATCTTCAGGTACCACTCGATGACATCCGCATCGATGATACCATGCACTTTGTTGAAAAACCAGTGGAGATAATGGATCGGGAGATTAAACAGCTCAAACGCAGTAGAATTCCAATTGTCAAAGTACGTTGGGAATCGAAGCGTGGTCCAGAATTCACATGGGAGCGGGAAGATCAGATGAAGCTTAAGTACCCACATTTATTTACTACGGTCACTCCAAGTTGAATTTCGGGACGAAATTCCTTTAACTAGGGGAGACTGTAACATTTCTGTACTTTCAGTTGTCCGTACGTCTGTACATCCGTACGATTGTACTGTTACGACTGGAGATTTATTTATTATGAATGATTATGAAATTATTGATTGACATTACTGATATTATCACTGTTACTGGTATACATGATTATAATTTATTATACGCGTAAACCACGGGAAGTTTAGTTGTAATTCAACTAAACAGACCCGTAGTGTTTATCGCGGTTACTTATCACTGATAATGATGGATTATTGGTCTGAGAATGGATTGAGATGGAATTGGGAGTTTGTTTGAGTCTGGTTACTAAACGTAGTCAAGGACCCATGGTCATGGTTTATCGAAATAGCGGTGGGACGGTGGCTAGGGCAGTTGCGACTGACCCTTACATATGCCCTATATATATGCATATTTCGGTCTATCATGGATGTGTCAGTGACTAGGGTTTAGTGGGTTTTTGGTTTGGGGAAATGATAATATTAAAGTTATTAAATAATGGGAATTAATTACGCGAAGTGAGGTTACGAACGCTATTTAATCGCGAATATTAATTTAGAAATATTAACTTAATAATGTATTCGCGCGGGTGACGATTCACGCGAATATAATTATTAGGAATAATATTCTAAAACAATATTCCATAAATCATAGATCAAATCGAAATGCGATACGAGCATCGGATTCGCAAAGGTGACGATCTTTACGAATACGTACGCGAGTAACGCGTTTCGACGAGATAAGTAAATAATATTTAGCGATATTAAATTAATGATTGTGAACTGAAAACGTTTATTAGGAATCACAACGTAAAGCAAAACCGAGTAAATCAGTTATTTAAAATAATTAATTTTGTAAAAATAAAATGAAATCGTTTTACGAAATGAAATTATTTAAATCATTTTAATTAATGAAATTCAATTATTTATTCATGTTATGTTTAAATATGTTTTCGTTAAAAACCGAGCATAACCGATCATTTATTATATTTTTTTTATATTTTATCGCGATAAAAACGAGACCGGTCACGGGGCAATAATACGCGTTATAAGGAAGAAGATCACCATCTTCTTCCTCATTTTTTACACACACACTCTCTCACTAAAACCCTAAACCCGTCACCACTTTCTCTCTCTACCTTCTCTCTACCATAACTCACTCAAAACTCAACCAAATCACCTCATTCTTGCGCCAAATCGAAGATCTCGACATCCTCTACACGAAAGTACAAAGGATCGGTCCTATCTCCACCTCAAACTCTCGAAATCTTAGTGAGAAGGTACGTTTTTTTAGGGTTTTCTACAACCCGACAAAAAACCGAACTTTAACCGGTTCAAAACATCACTTTTTCGACCCATACACCTTCTAAATGAGTTTACTCACCTAAACCCACTCAAAACGACTATATATACGACTATACCTCGAAATCATCTTCTCCCATGGCTGAAAACCCGTTCGGGCGAATGGCCCATGAGTATGAGCCATTCGGCGAATGAGTGGAGTATGAGCTCATTCGGGAGAATGAGTGGAGTATGAGCTCATTCGGGAGAATGAGTGGAGTATGAGCTCATTCGGGAGAATGAGTGGAGTATGAGCTCATTCGGAGAATGACTCTCATTCGGGACTCATTCGGAGAATGACTCTCATTCGGGACTCATTCGGAGAATGACTCTCATTCGGGACTCATTCGGGAGAATGACTCATTCGGGTGAAAACTCATTAGCATGAGCCAATTCTTATGAAAATCACAAGAATGAGTCATTTTCACTACACCAACTCAATTAACAACTTAGATTTCAAAAAGAACAATCAAATAAGGGATCATAACTCTAGATAACAGTTAATCAAACACAGGACTGTGAATACAACATCAGTACGAAAACGGTGAGCGCGCATAATACGAGAACACAGATACTAAGGACTTCAGGTGAGTTCTCATAACCTCCCTTTCTTTAAACTGTTTTTGGTTTTAAAACCCGGAGGTGAAACATGTATACCAAATTAAATATTATTTTGATAACACAAGGTTAATACCTGTTTATCAATATGATATTCACATTTGAAATTATCATTATTATGGGATTATCTCTTATTATTTTATATCCATGTAAACATTGTTATTGACCTAGGTCAATAACAAAGATTACAAGTATTGTCACAAATCCCGAGAATCATCGCTCTTAACTTCGGTTAATTGCTTTGACATCGTGTATTGTCACGTGGATGGTTTCCACATCTGTGAAGCATTGCCTTTGACTTCGGTTATCTGCTTTGGCTTCATGTATTGTCACGTGGTTAGCGACCACTCCATGAATCATGTATTTAACTTATGTTAATTACATAATGATCATGTATAGTCACGAACATTATTTGAGAATATGGTTGATGAGATTGGTTGATTAGTTTGTGGATTGATTATCTATATTTGATTATGATTATTTGTGATTGGCTATGATTGATTTGGTTATGTGGTTATGTGATTGTGTATGTGTTTGGCTGTTGAATTGATGGATGTGTGTTGGATTATCTCATACAGGTATTCATATGGATTTTCTCAAGAAGATCATAAGTTTTATACTCGTTTTAAACAAAGCATTTTATAAAACCATTTTAAGCATAAACTTTCAAACTCATTTTACTAAAACATTTTTAAATATAAAAACTTATGATTACTCACCAACTACTTTTGTAGTTGACACTTGATTTCTTACATGTTTCAGGTGATGGAGACAAGTAGGAATGAAGAGAGGATCTCTTCTATTTTGGACATCATCATATAGGATCTTGGACTTAGTTAATTAACTAAATTTCTGGCGATTAGAGTTTAGTTAGTTTAACTAATTCTTTTGTGTAACTAATGTACTTGATTCATGATGAACATGATTTTTGTGTAATTATTTTGGTTGATTAAATGATATATGATGATTTGATTTAGATGCCCACGAGCTTTTGAACAATCTACACATCCCTCGTGGCATCCCGATGATTCCGCCGTTGGTCGGGGTGTTACAACATCATCAAAGTCATTTTCATTGTACCTTAAAATCTAAAAGTGACTCAATTGTAAACGCAAACATCAAAAACTTGGATAAAAGCACAAATGTAACATTAATGTAAAGGCACACACAATGTTTTACGTAGCTTCCACTCTATGGAATGGACCAGGCCACTTCGAAATCTAATGTAAATAAGGTAAAGGGAGAGGGTGACTAAAGAGTAAAGAGGCTTTTTACAAGGAAACTTTGGGGTTTTTTTTTTCAAATCTTTTAACATTGTGGCAATTTTATCCTAAAACCTTAAACTTTCATTATTAATTAAATTTTCTTTCTAATATTGAGATGTTACTAATGTTGAAAGACGTCATAGGCAATTAGGCATATTGTAGAAACTAGTTTAACTCTTTTATCTCGTGCTAGGCTACCATTACACTTTTAGCCTTTTGTATTCACCACTTCTCATCTACTATAATAAGAAAAATATAATTGAGAAGAACACACATAACATGTTTTCTTAACTTTATTTTCTCATCTATTTTTCACATTAATAAGAGGATCAATGTTTTTATCTGTTTATTTTCATTTTCTCACTTTTGTCTCTCTAATTAAAAAACAATGATATTAAAATAATATATTTTTGTCTTTTTAAATAAATTTAATTAAAAATAATAATTATTTTTTAACTAAATGACTTCGGGTATAATTTTGTAAAATAGTAACTAAGCTCCTCAATTTTTCTAATTAAGTTATCAAAAAATTTTTTGTCTCTTTAAAGTCATTCGACTTTCGCTAGGTGTTTTAATCATATGTAATTTTTTATAACTATTTAAATTTTTTAAAATTAATTGACCCAAATGAAACATATATGAATATTTATCTTTATTTAACTATTATTTTTCTCAGTATGACTTAAATTTAACAATTTTGAAACCTTTTAATTAATTCGTAAATTTGTTTCTTCACAATTAAATCTTATTTCAAGTTATTTTTTTCACTCATTATTAATATAGATTAATGTTTCATTTAACTTAATTAATTTAATAAATAAAAAATTTTAAAACAATCACATGTTATTAGAACACTTACCGAAGGTTGAGTGGCTTTAGAATGATCAAAAGGCTTTGAGTGACCTTAGTGAAACAATAGGAAACTTAGAATATTATTAGATTGGAATATTTCCTAAACTTCACATATTGTTTTGTATGTTATCCTTCACTCTAACCATATTTTTAACACAAACTAAATGCCAGCCAAATATGCTCCATGTATATTTTTTAGCTATTTTCTATGCCTAGCAAAATGAGCGGGTTGGGTCGGGTCGGGTTGGGTTGGGTAACGGGTTCGAGTCAGGATGAGTGCGGGTCAAAACGGGTTTTAAGCAAAATTAATTAGAGTCTAAATTGATTGTTCTTAAAACCCATCAATTTAGTTTAACTTAAGATGTGTTATAAGTAAACAAATAGTCCATTTGGATAATTTTTAGTGATTCTCTCATCAAATATGTATTTAATCATTTTTAAATGTTTGAATCAATTATATTTACATAGTTTTTTGGTTACTCATCTTGACCTGCATTGTGTTTAAGTGCTACCCATTTCAACCCATTCAATATTATGATGTTACTCATTTCAACCCATTATACTACAATTGTTTACCCAAACCAACCTATTTCCTTTGATATGGGTAAAAATTGACACCTCTACTATTCTCCAATCCAAAGTGCATACCATGCATTTTGAACTGGTTACATGCAAAACTTTCTCATCCCACCATGTCTTCATTGAAGGCCAATTTCCTTCACCAGCTTCACCATCAACAAGTAAACCACTCACTCGACCTAAGCCCAAACCTAACTCTTGTTATCGTATACAAACTCCTTTTCTCCAACCGAACCTCCAACCATTGCCTATGCATCAAAACACACGGTGAAAACCAAGGTCTTGTAGCCTAGTGGTAGCTTATTAACTTTTCTTATGAGAGCTTTTGAGTTGGAGTCTCACTTAAAACAAATATTAGGTTTCCTCTTTGACATGTGGGTTAGGTCACCGTGCTCTGTTATTCGGGCGAAAATGTGATCTATTTGCTATGGTAATCCCAGGTGACTTCATGTTTGATGCTAAAAAAAATACAAAAAAAAAAAAAACACGTTAAAGTCATGCAAGAGGAATTTGATATACTTCAATGTAAACACACTTGGTTTCATTGCTCGTTCGGTTCACATGATTTATATGATTTTTCGAGTTCGATCTTGCATGCATTTATATTTTATACACATTAGGATCTCATAACTACTTAAAAGACGCATGACTCGATATAATTTAGAGGCGGCAATTTTTACCCATATTAAAGGAACTGGGTTGGTTTGGGTAAACAATTGTAGTATAATGGGTTGAAATGAGTAACAACATATATAATATCGAGTTAAGATGGGTAGCACTTAAACACAATGCGGGTCAAGATGGGTAACAAAAAAACTATGTAAATGTAATGGATTCAAACATTTAAGAATGATTAATAACATATTTGATAAGAAAATCACTAAAAATTATCTAAATAAATTATATGTTTACTTATAATATATCTTAAGTTAAACTAAATTGATGTTTTTTTACGAACAATCTATTTAGACCCAAACTGATTTTGTTTAAAACCCGTTCTGACCCGCACATATCCTGACCCGAACCCGTTGTAATCCGTTACTCAATCCGACCCAACCCGTCCATTTTACCAGGTATAATATAATTAATTCGATTCTCTTATAAACACTTTTGGGTGCTCAAAAAAGTAACCACATGCATTTGAAGAAAAGATCATTGTTTGAAGTAATTGGCTATTTTTATTGTTTTTTTTTTATTGTTCACCTGTGCAAATTAAACAAACTTTGAGGCCCTAAGCCCTAACCTAATTTTTTGTGTAGGTAAGCCGGCTCTGAATTAGAATTTTGTTTTAAATTTTATATATTTAAGTTCGATCGAAGTCTTAGTTGGAATTTGCGATTTTCAGGTCGATGTGATATGAAATTCATATTTATATACATATATATACTTGGACTATTTAGCCTAAGATTTAGATCAGTTTATAACTTTATATTTTAGATGTTTAAAGTAAACATTGATTCTGTAGATAAAGTTTAAAATACTTTTTAGTTAATTTTAAATCGAATCAACTTGAGCTCAAGCTTAATTCAAATTTTAAATTTAAATAAATTCGAATTTTGAATTTGACATTGAATGTGAATTAGTTTATTTGAATTCAGTTCCTAATAAAAAATAACAAAATTAGCACGTCACTCTTACATTCATTTATCATTAATTTTTGCCACTTGTCACTCTCATATTCGTTTATCCTTAAATTTTGACACTTGTCATTTATATATCCATCTCTTTTACAATTTTATTTTACTAACTCTTTCTCATATTTAATGTTAATAATTTTAAATAACTAAATTGTATACTTAAATGCAAAAATATAATTTTTTTATTCTAATATTGTATTATATCTTAATTATCATAAGTATACTACAATTATATCTTATTTTAAAATATAATTTTAATTTTTAAATAGTTATTATTTATAATTTTTAAATCTTAATTATTTTCTTATTTCACTAAGAATTGATATGATATTCAACATACAAATTTCATTAAACTATTGGTTTATAACATGTTAAATTTATTCAATTCATGTTAGACATATTATATGTGTTTGTTGGTTGTTTAAAAAAACTTTAAGGATTACAAAAATGTATCTTACCTATCAAATACCAATTATGTTGTTTTACTATTTAGATTATTTATTAATGCATGCATAGCTTAATTATCTATCAAAATATTGTTTTATAATTTCTAAATTATCAGTTATAAATATTTAATATTTTATTTTTGTTTCGTGTAACACATAGGTTAATAACCTAGCATAAGAATAACTTAATCAAAATATCAAAATTCAAAATTCTATTCATCAAACATCTCAAACCAAACTATATATCATTATGAAGGTATGTTTACCTTTGTGAAATATTCAAAAATAAAACAAACAAAGAAGATTAATTAGCAATTTCATTCTAGGATGCAACAATCATTTCTTGTAACAATCAATCACACCAAAATCATATGTCATATATCTAATGAACAAATTAAGAATTAAACAGTTGGGAAGGTAGCTTGCATGGCTACTCCACACAGATTCACATCCCGTTGCAACATTATATAACCATTCATCCCCCAACCATCGCCCCATGAGTTCTTAACCAACCAATACTTGATACCATCTTGTGTTCCAAACCCAACCACTGTAACATCATGGTTTAACTTTGTTCCACAATATCCTGTAAAAACACCACTTGAGTAGTACTTAAATTCATCGCCATTTGCGTCGATCGAAACTGATACCGGTTGTTGTGACACTGCATTCAACAGCAATGTTTCATTGTTGGCTGGTACAATTTCAAAACCACTGATCCTGGCTGCCTGGTTAGCTTCATTCGTCGCGATACATGCTTCATCTGTTGCCATGTAAGGGTAGTTGTTTTCGGTGTTTATACCATTTTTTGCAATGTATTCAAAGCCGTTTTCCTTGCTTCCTCCCTTGCATCCTACACTTACGTCGTTTCGGTTGCAATCTATAAGCTGTTGCTCAGATAGTGACATGAGTTTGCCGGTTGTAAGTTGTGTAATTCCTTCAACCGCCGTGATTGTTGAAAATGCCCAACAACTTCCTGTTAAAAGATTACAAGATCATGATAAAAATATGAAACAATTGTATAAAAAGATGGTAGAATTATGTTGCTAATTATGGATTAGTAAAATAGCCTAAACCCGACTTGAAATTGAGACATTTGAGACATATATTGGGACGGATTACTAGTTTTTAAAATTTTCGTAAGTATGAGACATGTATAAGATTAAACGGTTAAGGATTTGATTACCATACATAAATCATATCTAGTTTTTATTTTCTTTTGACCATTCCCTAATAATGTTTGGTCACTTCAGGAAATCTTGACTAATATGATGAACTTTTGCGTACAACATACATCTCCACATAAATTTCAAGTTTGGACCGTTTGGTTACTCTATCCCGACAACTTTTCATCGATATAGCTTTAGCAGGAACAAATGAAAATGTGACACACTCTAAGAAACATTTCAAGGCATGTATGTATTTTTCCTTTCCTTTTGTTTAGTTTAGTTTAATGAACAAAGATGTTGTTTTAAAGGCTATCTCAATGACATGTTGTGATGATAGATTGAATTTATTAGCTTATTTCGTGATAAAATAACTTTTCTTTTTGTTACATGTATTTACTAATATTATATATATACACACACACGAAGATTAATAATAAAACTCCTTATTTTGGAAAAAAAAACCAAGAAAATTCATATTAGCCAATAAATTTTAAAAGAAAAATTATAATTTTTTATTATAAGATTAGAATTGTTATAAGGAAAAGAATAATTTTAATAAAAATATGTATATCATGAAGTTACGTATGTGTTACTCAAAAAATTTTCGTATGTAACTATATCAAGTTATATGTAATAATATGAAATACATATTTTTTTTATTTTTTTTACATTTCTTACCATATAATATAAATAAATAAAAAATGGAAAAAAAGTTTAATTGCTCATTTAAACATGAAATTCACATCTTTCAAACGTGAAACAATGCTGCTAAAAATGGCTTGCTTACTTACCACATACACCTTGATTCTTAACTTGTGTAACAGCCCCTTTCTCCCTCCAGTCCATGCTATATGGCACTTCACTCACATTCTCATATCTAAATGATGTTGATAAAGATGATTTCATCAATGGATCCTTGTGGCCGCTAACATACGCCTCGAACTCGTCCTTCGTTCGATCTGCAAATTTGTTGATAGCCAACTTGTAAGACCGAATTTGATTCGAGTTAAATGACTCAATGAACTCCACATTTTTCTTGAATATGTTGAGTCGCATTTCCTTCTCTTCATCGTTGTCGTATACACGATCGTATCGAGCCATCCAGAGATCATGCATCTGTGAGATGTATGCATCATCATGATGAAGTGTTTGTGATGTTATTTGATACACAGAAATCAAAAGAATTTGGAGAGAAACAACAACAAATATCAATCTCTCACGTGACAAAGCCATGGATTAACTTGTCTAGCTTACTCTGGTGATTATAATTTGTTAATTTGATCATCTTGATATATATACGAGTAGTAATGCTTAATTTTCGGTAATATTGGTGATTATTGATAATATAGTTGGTAATCTTGAGGGAATTGAAGATAATATGAGGATTACAGCTATATTTTTCGAATCTTGCTTAATATTTGATAGTCATTGTTATATATAGAGGCCTCATATTTTGATAATTTTTAAAATAATTAGTAGTCTCTAACTCCTTTCGTTATGTATCTAAATTCAAGATCATCAAGATTAATTATTTTTTCTCGATACTTTTTTATTGTTAGTATTTTGTACTTTATTGCTTAATCTTTGAGTTATTTTATAATTTTTAAAGATTATTATTTCTTATTTAACTCATATAATACACTGGTTTTCAACCTATTATTTGTATGTAGAGATGCAAAAAAAAAAAAAATGTTAACCAAACCGGTTCCGGTACCGGTTAGAAACTAGTTTTTAAACCGAGTTTTCGAATTGGTTTCAGGTTTTCGGAAAAATCGGTAATTTAGGACCGGTTTGAGGTTTCAAGATACCAAACTGGTTATTAACTGGCCCCTTAGTAGAAAAATCGATCATTTGGCGGTTAACCGGTTTCAGATATTATATTAGTTTTGGTTTTAGAACTTGAAAAACCGGTTATTAACTGAACAAACTATTGGTAAAACCAGTTGCTAAACTTTGACCAGCCGGATAACAGGTTTGGTAATTCCAAAACCGGTTTTCGACCGGTTAAACGGTTTGTGTGTTTAATTGCATATTTAAAAACTAATATTTTTATGATTTGTTGAATCCTTTGGTATGTATTGTTACATCAAAGTATTAAAGTAATTTATTTTGTTTTCTTCAAATTTTGATTGATTCATTAATAGTTATTTGAAATCAATGTTTCGCAAAAATGAAAAGTATCCTTAAATTTAGGTATTATAGATGTGAAAAGTAAACGATATATTTGAAGAAATCATATATTCAATTGATGTTTTAAATGAGCATAGCCATAAACTTCATGCTTGTCAAACTATCAATTAGTAGTAAAGGCTGGTGTTTGAACTTTCATTCATGCTACTAAAAAATATTGACCAGAGATGTGGTCTATGTAACAGAATTAGACTACGATATCACTGGGTAATCGATTTATATACGGAGATCTGGAAGTAACACGAGGAATCATAGCTTCAAACAAAAAGATTATGTTCAAATTTTACACAAAGAATTTTTAATTGTATGTATTCTAACGAAGGCAAATAAGATCAAACGATAATAATTTTTTAGGGTTTGTTTGTTTTTTGGTCAACTCTTTTTGCCCGTAGTAACTCCATGTTGCATTATCTAAAGATTTAAGAGTAGCTAGAGACGTACTAAAAAATTGAATTTGGGATAAAATTGATAAATTTAGAAAAATAATTTTGCCAATATGGGACTAGCCACTTAGTAGAGGCTTGCCTCTTACAATGAGAGGTCATGAGTTCAAACCTATACAAAAAGTGTAATTATGGTGTAATTAAGGTGAAAAGAAAACTTAAACGTACAAAAAAAAAAAAACAAGAAATATATAACATGTTACAAAAGATACCCGTATTAATGGCACTCAAATAGATTTCAATTCTTGAGCCCCCACCCCATCATTAATCGGATTGCTTACTCAAGTTGATTAGGATACAATGTACTCAAAAGTTTTTGACTTGTTAAAATGGTCAAATGGGCATGTTAATCTTGGGGTAAGGTTCACATAAAAAGTTAATTTTGCCTAATAAGGCTAAGATAGATTTTTAAATACTCGAAAACCGACTCAAACAAACCCCGATTGAATTCATT
The DNA here is from genome assembly GCA_009363875.1 of Mikania micrantha. NCBI lineage: Eukaryota > Viridiplantae > Streptophyta > Magnoliopsida > Asterales > Asteraceae > Mikania > Mikania micrantha. The sequence goes on along the minus strand of CM018689.1, from coordinate 45,706,986 downwards.
TTTGCATCATTGGATACGGCTTGTCGAAACCTAAAACCCAAACCTTAAATCATAAACAATAAATCCTAATACTAAAATTAAAACTTTAAAAACAAATATTTAACGTAAAGATAAACCTTAAAAGCTAAAATCAAGCCCTAATACCTAAAACCTAAATCTAGTTGTTAAAACGAAAACTTAAAAACTAATATTGTAGACGGTTCCAATGCCATCAAAATGAGTTCAATCGGAGTTCGTTTGTGTTGGTCTTGGAGACTTTAAAAATCCTTCTTAGCCTTCTTAAGGAAAATATTATTTTTATTTGATCTTTCTCCGTTAATCTTGTTATAAATATTTATAAAGCATAATTAGTTGTTCCAAATTATAATATGTATATTCACATACTAACTACGATATCTCTTCGATAAACGAGCATTAAAACAAGAGGTTAACAAGAAACTAAACTCTTTAAGCAAAGAAGAAGTAGATCAAGGAGTTGTTGTCAAACAAGCTTCCAATGTTGCAAGAGATTAAAAAAGCTGCCATAAACAAACAAACAAACTTAACCAGTATTTCTTACTATTCAGAAGGGTCTGGGGAAAGGATAAACACAAACCTTATCCATATCCCAGTTGAGATAAAGAGGTTGCTCCGAAGGAGTTGTGTAATTAAGAAGCATCAAATAACACAAAGAAGTAATCATATACATGAGAACATGTAAGTAGAGATCATTATATACAAAGAGAGACATAAGAAGTAAAAGTGGATATGATCATATGTTAAGCAGTTGGGTATGAGGCCATCATAGCAATGCCACATAGTCCTTCTTCAGGTTCAACATGTCTTTGCATTCTAATATACCCTTCCTCTCCCCAACTTGTGCCCCATGAGTTCTTCACAAGCCAATACTCGGTGCCATCATCAGCGGTACCATATCCAACGACTGTAACACCATGGTCCAATTGAGTTCCACATTCTCCGGTGAAAACGCCGCTTTCGTAGGATTGGAAATCAACCCCACTAGCATCAATGGCTACAGAAACTGGCTGCATTGCCACAGCCTTTAACAATTCTGATTCGCTATTCGCAGGCACATCTTCGTATCCGGTGATCTTAGCAGCATGGGATGATTCTTTTGCTGTGCTACAGGTCCCATCAATTCCTTCATAAGGGTAATTGGTCTCAGTTGTTAGGCCTTTGTTTTGTATGATAAATTTAAAGGCTTCGTCCATAAGACCACCGTTACATCCTTGATCTTCACCGCTTGTGTCGCAATCGACTAGCTCTTGCTCCGATAACGATATCAGTTTGCCAGTAGACAACTGGTTAACTCCTTCAGTGGCTGCAACTGCTGAGAATGCCCAGCAACACCCTATACATACAACAAAGTATAATGTAATTGAAATTCAGAAAGAACATAACGATTTGATCGATCGATCACTTACCGCACTGGCCTTGATCTTTCACCGGCGTCACAGCCCCTTTTTCCCTCCAGTCCATTGAAGATGGAACCTCAGTCAAATTCCCATATCTAAAACATGTGTTTCTTGAATGTGATCCAACCTTGAAGCCATTGCGTGAAGCCCGAAATTCCTCATTAGTAAGATCAGTAAACGCATTGACGCCAAGCTTGTAACTCTTGTCCCCCTTACTGTTGAATGCCTCTATATGCTCAACATTAGCCTTGAATATCTTAAAGCGCGATTCCTTTTCGGCTTCGTCTTTGTAAACACGTCCGTGGAGAGCCATCCACTGCTCGTGTTTCTCCGCCATGGTCGCTTCGTGTAGCGAACGGGACGTGGCTTCCATACTTAGGATACCCACCAGCAGAAGTACTGCAAAGGCTAACCTGCTAATGACTGTAAGAGCCATGTATGGTTCACTTGCAGCTGAACAAACCAATGGATTTATAAACTGTTAGATGAATGTTGTGCAATTGATTGCATATATGAGAGATTATAGGCATGCATTTATATATAGAATTGATTTACAATACAAGTTAAATAATCCAACTTTGAATTCTCACTTTAATTTGAAATGTTTAATTTAATTAGAATATTTAATTTTAATTAGTTGCATTTTGTAGAAAGCTAGATGAGTTATTTGTGATATGGACAACGAAACTGGGCTCTCCGTGGAAGATGTTTCATTCTGCTAGGCAAAACTAAGGACAAATTACTTGCCTTTAGTATTTTAGTCTCACTATTATTTTTAATATATTATTTTTTCTGTAAGCATTTTTTCGGCATAGATTTTCATAAAACGTATCCAATGCTTGACTTAAATCTGTTCTACGTAGGGTTCGTAGAGAGGTCGGATCACTTTGTGATTTGATATACGCAATGTACTCTGTACATTTATCATTTGTAAAAGAGGCTTTTTCCCATAGCTTGAATTTATGACCTGATATTATAAAACAACAATAAAAAATAAGCATTACTGACAAAAAAATAAACGTGATTAAAGATGTAACTGAATAAATGAAGTTAAAAAATGGATCATCATTTTCATAGGATCATGATTTTCTAGGTCCACCACTGGGCATGTACATCTAGGATGCATCTTATCTAGGTATTTTTGGCTCCTTAGCCTCTTGATATTGTTTTTCGGATGTTGTGTTTTGAGGGATACACCTAGAGGTGGGCAAAAAAAGGGAACCAAAACCAGCAACCCAAACTGGAACCAGCATTGGTCATACCCGAACTGACGAGTACAAATGTGTTCGGTTTTTCAGACAAATTAGAATCGGAACCAGAAAAATCTACCTGGCAAAAAACCAGTGGCGGACCAAGAAATTTTTTTCATGGGGGGCGAAAATTTTTTATGCTCATTTAAGTATTTAGCTTAATAATTTTTTTTGATCTTTTGTTCAGATTTAGTCAGGTCGAATCGGGTCGGGTCATGTTAAATAAGACAATTAAACTAAATTTCATATATAAAAGCATAATAAAAATACAATACATCAAGGATGAGTGCATGCTAGTATGAGTTTTAACAAAATCAGTTTGAATTTAAATAAGTCATTTTAATAAACATCAATTTTTTTCAACTTAAAGGGAATTGTAACTAAACAAATAGTTTAATTGAATAATTTTTAGTTATTTTCTCACCAAATTTATTACTGCTCATTCTTACATGGTAAGGTGTTACCATCTCAACCCATTGTATGTTATAGTTCTACCCATCTCTATCTAAAATACAATATTTGTTTACTCAATCTATGCATTTATCTTGTTATGAGTTAAGATTTTCAGACGTAGTTGATCTCTACATGGTTTTATTTATTAAAATCTATCACAAGCAATATATATGGAGACTTTTTAGGTAACTCTTTTTCCAAAAATTAAAACAAGTCTAATTATCACTTAAATTCACATCACAAGTACAATTATACAAATTTAAGGGGGCGATTGCAAAATATTAAGAGTTCGGTTAGAATTTTAACATATATATACCACTGAAAAAAAAATTTTAAGGAGGGCGGCTGCCCCCTACCCCAAAGGGTGGGTACGCCACTGCAAAAAACAGAACTGTAACAGGCGAAAACCGGAACCGGTCACAACCCGAAACCGAAACTTGTTCTTGACATTGCTGACCGGGACCGGAAGTTAAAAAAACCCGATTTACGCACCTCTAGATATGCCTACTCGGTGTTGTTTTGTTCTGCTATCTTCCCTTGTCCATTTTTTATGTCTTTGTTGACAAGTGATGAGATTGTTTGGATTCTCTTCATTGTTATATATTTTTCGAGCAATAATCTTAAAAAAATAAATAAAATAAAATAAAAACAAAGAAAACAAGTACAACATAATTTATACATGTAGTATTGAATTTTGGATGTAAATACAGTATTTTTATTTGAAAGGTGTTAATATGATGTTACTTTCATGATCTTATTGGGTATAATTGTCCAAGCAATTGGTGTTTTGTATTTGTGTGGTGTCGTTTCAATAATCCAGCCTGGTTGAACTTGTATTATTTGGTGTCATTTAAGCTATTACTATATCAGTAAAAAAAATATATCACATTTCCACTTTTATTTGCTTTTTTTTATCTGGGCCGGCCCATTTGTTATTGGACAAAATACCAGGGCTTTAGGCCCTTAAAATCTCAAGGCTCCATTTTCTTCGCTAGAGGAACACTATGCTTTAAGAACAGTTATCCAGGTTTCAATTTGATAAGGTAAAATATATTTGTCCCTTCAATTATATTCATCATTCAAGACTACATCACAAATTTTTTAATAAAATTTATGACAATAAAACCAAAAAAAAATTGTGTTGAAATTCATTATGTTAAATGAAATTAAAAAAAAAAATTATGGAAGTGAGTTTGTGGTATATATAACTTAAATTTAAACATTGATCGATTTCAAGGCATATGAATTCAGACTGGTAGGGGTGTGCATAAAACCGAAAAAACCGACCCAAAACCCAAAAACCGAAAAATCCAACCCGAAAAAACCGAACCCAAATAGAAACCGGCGGGTTTGGTGTAAGTTTTTTAAAAACCGAAAGTTTGGGTTTGGGTTTGGGTTTGGTTTAAAGAAAAACCGAAAAAAACCAAATACATAGTGTATAGGCATATATATATATTACATTTGAAAATTTTTAACAATTTATGAACCGTTTAATTTTATTTTCTTAGTTCTTAATATCAAAAGTCAAATAAGAATCGTATATTTTATTATTATTATTATTGGATTAGGATACCAAAAACATGTATAATTTTTACTAAATTTAAATATTTTTGTATTTATTTTTAAATTTTAAGTAGTGTTGTACTTAAAATATTTTTAGTAGAAATATAATATTTTAGTTTATTTTTTTATAAGCATAATTTAAGGCTTAAGTAGAAAAAAACGAAAAAACCGAAACCCAAACCGAACCCAAATGGGTTTTGAAAAGATAAAAACCGAAAAAACCGAACCCAAACGGGTTTAAAAACCGAAAAAACCGAAATTTCGGTTTTGGGTTTGGACTAAGCCAAAAACCGACACAAACCGACCCATACACACCCCTAATTCAGAGTATGCACTTTGAAGCCTGTGGTGTTCAAATTGGATTTTTAAGAACCACCCCTGAAAAGGAATTACTTTCGGTTTTGGTCAACAAAATCAAGAAACGGATAAAGATGATACCGCTTCTAGTTAGGTTTGGGTGTTGACAGGTTTTTACCCATTTTTGGCAGGTTTGGTTTCAGTTTTTGGCTGGGGTATAGTTGGAACTAGTTCTTGTAATTCCGTTACGGTTCTGGTTTCGGCTCCGGCGATCCGGATACGATTTTTCTATGAAATCGGTACTACATATGCCCGCCAGTTCATGCATTATCGGTTCTGGTTCTGTCTCTGGATATGCTAGTTGGTTCTGGTTTCAAAACCATTTTTTTTTCCCATAACAAAAAATATACTTCAACCTACATAATATACTTTTGGTATGTATATTACGATGCTAAACTTGTTTAAAATACGTATTTTGTGAAATCATCAATATATACACACTATTTACTAGACAATCATTATAATTCATAATTACTAGTAAGTTCTCTGGCGCGTTGCGCCGAGAATTTTGCTACTATTTCGAATATTAGAAGGAAGTCATGATCATGTATATTAAAATACAAATATAAAAACATGTCGTTTGTCACTCCAATATAAAACTCCAAAATGTATTCGTAAACATGTCATTCACTCCAAAAAAAGTGTTGTGTTTAATCGTAAAATTCAACATCAAAAAACACAAATACAAGACCAACAAATAAAACACAAATACAAGACCAACAAATAAAACGTGAAAAAATGAATAATTATTATTTATTTAAATAATAATATTATTCACAATCATTTAATACTAGTAAAAAAAACTAAAAACAACTTAAAACTCATCTTACACAATTTGATCACGACAACGGTAACAATATCATGAATATCCAAACATATGCCCAAAGCCAGTTGTAATGATTGTCAATTCATCCTAAAACGATAAATCAAACCATCGCAAAAGCATGTGTCACTTCTAAGAAATGTAAATGCAAACATAAGCACACTCTATACTAAAAATCATAGAACGAAAATAACAAAAAAAAACACTTTTGCATTCGGAAAATATAACGTAAAAAATACAAACACAAGGCTAACAAAATAAACAAAAAAACCATTATCTAATTATTTATATTATTTAATTACTAATATTATTTGACTATAATAACTATTATTATTACTTAATTAAAACATTAAAGAAGAAAAAAAGTGAAATTATATACTAATAATTATAAAATTTATATTTACATAATATGCATAATTTATTTATTTATATCATAACCAGAGAGAAGGCAAAAGATATAAAACAACATATGGGACAAAAAACACATAGTGTGACTTGTGGTAGAAATGAGAAAAACAAAAATCTCACTGTTACCCTCCATGTTATTTAATATAATATATAATGTGTATTTTGCAAGTGTTCAGGAACTTTAATAAATTAAAATGAATTTTCATGCGCTTATATACTTCTATTCATGATAATTTATAGGGTAACATGTACAAATGACCTAAGTTGACATTTTTTAATATAAAGTGGTCTTAGTGGCTAACTACTCATTGACTAATTGAATATGAACATTAGAAAGATGCTAAAACTTAAAAAATAAATAAATAAATAAATGAAAAAAAAAACAGCAATGGACTACAGAGATGCATGGTCCATCATTTTCATGGATCGACCTCATCACCAAACACGTTATTAACAATTCAAAGACTTAAGGAATCTCCGACCAACATTTCATATTCACGTCCCTTCAAATGCAAGTTACTCATTTACTGTTTCCCATTATTTTAGTTTATATATTTATTTTTTATATTGTTAGGATGGACGGGTTGAGCTCGAGTTGGAGCTCGTTTCATTCGGGTTTACATGACTACCACCACAAGTATTTTGGATAGTGGCGTCGGGTGGTTTTTTGTGGTTTCATGTAATAATTTTGTGTTTATGCACTCTTGAGAGGCGTTCGTCTATGGTGATTGATTGAGGAATAGCGAAGACTGAAGGTTGTGAGATGCAACCAGTGAAAAGTTGTTACTTGATGGATTTGATCATGGCAACAAGAATTATGGTAGATCAAAGATGGAAGGATCTTGAAGATACAAGTTAGGATTATATGAAAGATTGAAGGATTTAATCCTAAAAGGTTAAATTATGAGCCTAGATAACAGTTTTGTTTATTTATATTTGTTTAAAGGTTGCTTATTAGTAGGAGTTTGAATACTTAAGAGTCCAAGTTATTAGTTTCCTAATTAATTTGAGTCTACCTAGATGCATCATTTATCACAGAGACACAGTGGTAAAGTTTGTCTTTATCTTTTTCTCTCTCTTAAATACCTTACTAATTAGTGAAACTTGACTGAGTATGTTTGTTTGTTTGGTATAACATATTGTGAGCAAGTTAATTCTCTTATACATAGAGGGTTTATGTTTTGTATTTTACGTAGATATATTTGTTATAAATAAATAATATTATAGCTTTTGATATATAAAATTACTAGCATTAGAAACCCATGTAGGGTTGAATACATAAAATGCTACAAATAATAATTTTTATAAAAATTTATATGTTAGATTTATCAGCTATTGGTGAAATAAGAAGTATTAATATCTAGAAATAATAAACATAAAATAATAATAATATTCAGTAATTAAAATTTTATATTTTTAAAATAATATATAATTTAAATCTTATTATAGTTTATCAAGTTTACTAAATTAGTAAATAATTAATAAGAAGAGTAATACATTTTAATATTTAATTATTAAAAATTGCTAGAATTTATTATGAGAGAGAGACAAGAAAACAAATTCTAGATTTCACCAGAGTGTGACATGTGTCTCCTAAATGAACTCTTTTATTAGAATAGGTAGATATATGTGTTCTGATATTCACAGTCATAGGGGAATTACTGTCGCAGCGTGTGAGAAACCCACTAGTTATTAATGTAAAAGAAAGAGTGAACAATGTTATGTATAAAGAGTGCACACATAATACAAGCTATGCTTTCATATAGGACGGGTGTTAATTGTTAGGCTTGAGAAACTATTCAAACCGGTAATCGGTTCCACGAACAATTTTCTTCTTTAACTTTTGGTCAGTTACTTGAAAAAAAAATCATAACTACACTGAGTAGTTTGGTTTATAGTTTATACCAAAAAACCAGTCATGTAATTAAGACGGAACCTAACCCATTACATTAGTGTAAATATATTTCTTTTTAGATATTTTTATATTAGATATAATTACGAAATTATTTTGTGTGTTTATTCTGACTTCAAACAAATTCAAAATTTATGAGCTAACAACTTATTAAAGATAAATAATTTAGCTAGAAATATATGTCTTTATTATTTCTATTTTGCTTTGTAAGTTCATCTTAACTAGGGGTTTATCTCGCATGTTGCATTGATAATATCAACTAGTACATTAAATTTCCGCCAAACTAAATATTGAGTCATATCATTATGTTGAGATGAGTATCCAATCACGATGACGGTGATAACATCATGAATATCAAACATATATCAGAAAACCAGTTATAACATGTTTTAGTATGCCCTAAAACGATAAATCAACCCATCTTAAAAGCAAGTGCCAGTCACACAAATAAGAATCCAAATATAAGCGCTCAAAATTAAAAATCGACCTTCCCGATACATGTATTCAATCATGATGGCGATTACAACATCACAAATATCAAAACATAGAAGAAAAACCAGCTGCAATAACTATTAATTTGTCCTAAAATAATAAATTAAAATTTAACAAAACCAAGTGTCAATCGTAATGCATAAGAACCCAAATCCAAATTTAAACTCAAAATGTTAAAAATCATATAAGTAAAACAAAAACAAAAACAAAAAAAAATGCATTCATTGTCATAAAATATAACATAAAAATGTGAAAATAAAGTAAATAAGTATTTACTTAAAGTATATAATTATGTTACTTTTTAATTAATATTGTATTTAATTTAATATTTGCTAATGTTTACTTATTTAATTTAAGAGTCGACTTTGATATCTCTGTTTTAGTTTCTCTCGATAAAGTATTTGTAAATTCATAAAACTTTAGTTTTTCCGTTTCTTTGTTCCGAATTGCTCTGTGAATTCTTCAAGTTTTTTTATTGACTTCATTCGTTTATTCAACTCACAGTCACAGATGAGACAAAAGATTAATATTTAACTATTTATGTGTGTTATGTGCGTGAAATAACAAAGGGTCCTTCATAATATAAACATTTATATAAAATAAATATTATGATATTCATAGTTAATATATAATTATTTTTTATATACATAGTATAATTTGCGAACACATTCCCTGTAATTTCTATTTGAAATTAATTCGTTATAATTTCCTTTCATCAATGCCTTTTACTTTCTTCTCTTAGACCAATACCCAACCCACCGAAATCTCACCCCACCGAAATATCTATCACATCATCATCACACTAAAAACCTTAAAACCCCGTAGTGGTTACCCCACTGAAATTGTGAGAGAGGAGTTCAACGGGGAGCGGGGACCGCCCAAACCACAAATTTGATCCCGTCGGTTGGTGGGGGGAGGGGGCAGTGTTCCTGCTACCCCGTCGAGCCCCACTGAACCAACGGTGCCAACATTACGGACGGTCTTATGTGTTCTTGTTTTCTTGTTGACAACTCTACTTTTCTTTTTCTTGAAATACGTTGTATTTTTTATGTTCTTTTTTCTTTTTTGTTTCATATTCATGTACGTTGCGTGTAAAACGACTTTTATAAAAATACATAGTGTTGACTTTTTTATTACAAAAATTTGTTAAAAACCAACATATTTTTCAATATATTTCGTGTATTGATTGGCCAACTTGCATAAAAAACAATATCTCAATGAACTTAAACCGTCAAACCAAATAGTTATTTATGGTTAGGTTTGTTTTAAATTTCGATGGTTTGTTTTTTGGTTGATAAAAAATGTCACCAATAGCTCGGATAAAAAAGTGTAAAAACCAGATCATGAGTACCTATGCTCCCATAGACAAAGACGGTTGGTTTTGTTGACTATAGATTATGTATACTTGTTTAGTGATAGTAATAAAAAAGTGATGACATGCATTATATACGAGCAGTAAAATGGTAAGATAATAATTGTAATAATATTTATGTGAATATGTAGTTTAATTAAAAAAAGAAATAAAAATTAAGTATTATAGTTAGTGAAAAAAAAAAAACAGCCTTTGCTTCAAGGCCTATTGTGTTCACTTGGAGCAAGATAATGCTCCATCAACGCTCAGGAGAAAGGGTGTATTTGGTAGTGATCGGGGCGCCACAATAATGCTCCACTACTAAAGGGTGAGCGTAATACAACCAGAACCGAAAAATAACCGATAACCGCTCTGAACCATAACCAATTTAACCGAAACCAACTTTAACCGACGGTTATGATTAAGTGAAGCCATTAACTGAATCATTCAGTTATGATTATAGTTAAGGCTAGTCATTAACCGACTTTAACCGAACCGAATAATGTATATTTGTTTTTTTAATATTTATATGTTTGTGTTTTTTTTAAGAAGTCATGGTGAAAGTCGAGTATAAAAGATGAATCTTTCCTTTTTACTATATGAAAGTATTATGGATCATATGTGAGATTAAAAATATCAGAAAATAAATCAGATTTCATGTGATTTTATCTTTTGTTCACACATTCTCACACACTACAAAGTTAAACAAGCTTCATTAAGATTTTTGTCATTAATATATCTATAATTCACAATCATATTTACAAGTTTTTATTAATTTCTCAACAATTCTATTATTAACCGAATTTAACCGAAACCGAACCGTAACCGCTGGTTAACCGATCAATTGGTTATGGTTATGGTTAATAATTTAGAATTAACCGAAGTAGCGGTTTTGATTATGGAAATGACCATAACCGCACCGAACCAAACCATGCACACCCTACCACTAGTCCACTACACAAATTTATAAAAGAAAATTAATAATAAATAAATCAATCAATCAAAAGGTCACCTGAAACACGTCAAACTCACTACTAGAAAACACTCAACTTTCCTACAAATTTTTCCGACGATTTACCGACAAACATAATATCTACAAAGTTGCGATGAATTTCCGACAAAATAAACAAAAAAAGTTTGTCCCAAAACTTTCCTATATTATTTCGATAAAATAGTTACAACCAATAATTTTGTAGCTAAACCGTCGGTAATTAATTTAATCTCCGACAAATTACCAACAAATTACAGACATAATTTAATATAAGGCAAAAAAACTAGAAAAAGTTTCATTTCGTCGGAAATTCATCGGAAAGAAAGTTGAATTTCCGAGAAACTTCCGACAAATATATATATATATATATATATATATATATATATATATATTATGATGCAAAAGACTAGAAAAAATTTCTTTCGTCGGAACGAAAATTGAATTTCCGAGAAACGTCCGACAAAAAAAAATATATATTATTCTAATGTATTATTCGAGATTTAAATAATTATGTAAAAGTAACGTCGGAAAGTTGTCGGAAGATAGTTTAGCTTTCCGACAAATCCTTTTTAAATTTATTTCACTTTATTAAATTGGTTTTAAATGTATAAAAAAATCAAAAGTAGAATTAAATCTCCGACAATTTTCTGACAAATAAATTGTAAACAACAAAATTAGATAGTTTTTAATCGTTTGTCGGAAAATCGTTCGAAAATATTTCTAGTTTCCGACAAATAAATTTTAACAGATAGTTTTTAATCTCTTGTCGGAAAATAGTCGGAAAATATTTCTAGTTTCCAACAGATAAATTTTAAACAAATAGTTTTTAAATTTTTGTAGCACAACGGTGTACCGACGAGTTTCCGACAAATACATTTTAAACAAGGTTCCGACAATTTTCCGACAAATAAATTTTAAACAAGGATATTTTTAAAAATTTTTGACAATAGATGATTGCAGTGGCGGAGCTTGGCCGAACTAAGAGGGGGGGGGGAATTTTTGAAACCCAAAATACATGTTAATTTTTTGAAGCTTGGGGGCGAAACCACTATTTTTAACTAAAATCAACATTTCGGCCGAAAAATTAACAATATGAAAAAAGAGGGGGGTGACCTCCGGCCCTCAAAGAGCTTCGCCCATGGATGATTGAAAGTTACTCACGTTATTTAAATTCATAATAATAGATTATAGTAAATTGCACTTTTGATCATTTATGTTTATACATAATTTCAGAGATAATCCTTTATGTTCTAAAATATCAAAATCAATCATTTAAGTTTTCAAATGTTGCAAACTCGGTCCTTTCTCCGTTAACTCCGTTAAGTACTAACAGCATAAAAGACCATATCTAAAAATTTATATAAACATAAAGGACCAAAAGTGAAATTTACTTAATTGCTTATATGATTTTTTTTTGACATTTATGTCTCTACTCCATTAGTACTTAACGGAGTTAACGGAGAAAGGACCGAGTTTGCAACATTTGAAAACTTAAATGACTGATTTTGATATTTTAAAACATAAAGGATTATCTCTGAAATTTTGTATAAACATAAAATATCAAAAGTGCAATTTACTCAATAGGTTATTATTTTCTTTAAATATTGTTTATTATCTATTATTGATAATTGAAGTATTCAATGTATTTTAGTTACTAGATTTTATGTATTTCGTCAATAAACTATATGGCGTAATAAAAAAATAATACGATATTATTATATTGTAAAATCAAATAGGTGAAATGATTTATTCATTTAAATCTAAGTAAAGTTTTAATTTTTTTAGTGACATTATTACTTTGATGAATATTCATATACGTCTCTTTATTAATTTATAGTTTCCCTGTTGGAATTTATTACAACTTTAATAGAAGAATGAGTAGTAAATGATAAAAATTTACATTTGTCTTTCTTATATTTCCTTTCATTTACATATATTTTACAAGGAAATTTATAAGAAAAATTATTGAAAATCTCCCCTTTAATTTCTTCACTTTCTTTCTTTAAAAAACTCACAAAATATAAACATTTGCTAGTTTTTTTCCACTTCATTTAAATTTACTTGTTAAAAATAACTAGTGATGAGAGCGTTAAGATTTAAAGTAACTCCAGTGTTTGCTAGTTATTTCTTATATTGAAATTAAGGAAAGCAATATATTATATTATAATTTATAACTATTTTTTTTGTTTTTTTACAAAACAAATAATGCTATTTAGGTTGAGAATTCGATTTTGGAGTATTCAAGGTCACGGGTTGCCGGTTTTATTTCTGTGGGAAAACAGTGTACACAGAAAGAATCATGTACTTAGATATATTGCAAGACGCAAACTATATTTTATTTATTTAATTATTTATTCATTTTTCAATTCATTAATCCAAAAATGTCGTGTTTTGATTAAATAATTTAGTAGTTATTTGTAGGACTTTAAGGTATATAAGTTGTAAATTAAAGTTACTGGCTACTTCTTGAAATATTGTATAACACGAGACTTAATGAATGGAATGCATTTAACAATCATATTAGTAACACTAACATCAAATTTTATTAAAATATACTGAAAATTATTTTTCAATATATGTCACCAATTTTGTCTCAACACAATAATAATATAGTATTATTCACGCGTTGCCCAAAAAATTTTCCAAATTGTTTTAGTGATCTAATTAGTCCATAAATATTTATGTCTAGATCAAAAGCATATGAGATAATGAGGTACATTTAACATTCATAGAAACCATTTATATAATCATAGTAGTTTCCCATTCCACAGCCTCCAAATGCCATTGTTTAATCAATGTTAGGTTAACATGTTAGAATTTCGTATGTATCTCAAATTAATAAAAGGTCGTAGTTTTACTATCAGATTCAAAATTTTCAATCAAATAAAATTCAAATGATCAAGAACAAATATGAATATTTATATAATTTCAAGAGAGAAGCATAAGAAAAAACATAAGGGCTGACGAGTTAGCCAAGCGATTTGATATTCTCGGAACATGGGATCTCCCTAAAGCGCTTGATGAGGTCAATGGCAATACAATTTTCTTTTTAATTTTAGATTTAACCTTAAAATTACACATTTTCACATTCGATTTTCATACGTGAAATTTTTTAAAATTAAGATTTCTTTTTAAACCCTAGCCAGAGGCATTACTCACCGACCCCGTCAAGGGGGCATTGCCCTTTTCCAACCTCATTCATGATGGACTCAAACAAGAATGTATGCCATAACTATTAACAAGTTTGAATTTCATTATAACTAGAAAAGTAGCCCGCGCATTGCACGGGGTAGCACAATTAATATTGCAATATTGTGGTATGAATAAAAGAAACATATCAAATTGTAAGAGGTTGGTCATAAAGAGTGAAACGTAATTATAAAACATTATTCAGACCTATAAGCGAGAGCATGTAATGTGGCATATTTATTAATTTCATTTCCATTTTGCGCCTTAGACACATATAACAGATGTATTGAGTTACAACGACTTGGTTTTAGTAATTGAAACCTATATAAAAATAATTATATAAAGTAGATAAGTTTTATACTTTATAAAACTTGTCGCGACATTATATTCGGAAATCACGAATAAATTATATCGTTGTAAAAAATGTTAATAAATGAAAACGATCGAAATACAGCTAAAAGATCATGTCGTTGTAAAGCTTAGGATTACGAAACACAAAAGCGTATTTAAAAAATGTTAAAATATACCGCAGACGACTCGATCTTGTTAAATTTATACTGAAACGTACGTAGTTATCAAAATCCCAACATTTTAAATAACTAATTTAATAAAAGTATAAGAAAATTTCAATGAAAAAAAGGGAAAAAAATTAAAAACTAAAAATAAAAAAAAGAAAAACTAAAACTTCTAAGCTTTAACCACTTGGGCAAATTTGCACAAGTGTTTTTATGTGTAAGTAATATTATTTAATATACAAGTAATATGAGTGTTTAAAAAAAAAAGAAAAAAATCGTGATTGGCGACCGACCTTTGAAATTGAGATAAACGAGTAAAGATACATGTGCGTTGCGATGGCCGATATGATTAGAAAATCATGTGTTGTGACATAGTAGCATGACCAAAACACATACGAAGTTGCAGCGGATCAGTTATAGAAAATAAAACGTAGATTATGCCTCGCATGTTGCTCTATAAGAATTTTAAAAAGGTAAAGTATCAGAAAAAATATATAAAATGGTACGAATATTTTTCATTTGGTATCGGTCTTATTTTTCACAGTACCAACATGTTAGCTTGGTTCATATAAACGGAAATTATTATTATTTTTTCAATTAACAAACAAAAGTTATCATATACAACCATTAATCGTTAAAAGCTAACCCTTTAATAACCATTAAGAAACTATCATACAACCTTTGACATCTTACAAAGTGGAGAATAAGTTTAAAAGTTTTTAAACTCTCAAACTAAAAAAAGGTTAACTACCATAGTTGAACATCCGTCAATTTGTTTGAGTTAGAAGTGTTTACTATGATTATCAACCTGATATCTGTTTCTCCTAATGCCATGTGGAAAAAAAAAAAGAAGTGAATGAGAAGTAAAATGTTACTAAGCTTACAAAAAAAAAAGTTAACAGCTGGGGTCGAACCCTCGCCACCTTTTCCATTTTTGAAAAAACTTACCGCTGGGACAAATGGAGATACGTTTTTGTAAGATGATATCTATTTGTATTTATTGTTTCGAAAAAGTGAGAATTAATAGAAAATTGCACCGACCTTTGAAATTGAGTTATAAGGAATTACTTTAACTTACAATAAAATAGCAACACAATACCAACTTTGCTTGTTATTCCTTGTTTAACGAACCTTTTGGATCGAAAAGATATTTCATATTAACTACCTTGATTCCTTATGAGTTTTTAATTTTTTATGACTTTGTGAAATTGCCAACTTTATATGTATAAAGTTTATTGATTTTTACTTTGATTCTAACATTAGTTGTTAAAGTTCTTAAAACTAAAGTAAACAAATCATATATGTAAATTGGCATGAAGCAATCAAGTGGTTAATGCCACAAAAGTTAATCATTCAGTTAATTTAAGCACTCCAATAAGTCATTCAAAGTTAACTTGTAACCCAAAAGTGGTATCGATAGTTATAAACAATTTAATTTGTCCCATCATCCATCATCATTTAAATAGTTTTTCCAATACCCGTATATCGGTATATTTAATTAATTGAGATAATTAATGCTTATAGTGTATGTTTATCAAGTTGTTTCAAGGTAATATTATTAAGAATTTGAGTTTTAGTAGGAAACTTGTTTAAAAATTAATGTGTATTATAAATAGTGATTATTGTACTGAGTTTATGTGTGGTTTTGTTTATAATAAAATTGGATAGTAAAAAAATAAATGTAAAGTAATAAAAAGAATTAGGTGATTTAATAAATAATACAAGTTTTCATTCTTAAATTGTTATAAGTGTTAATATAAATTATAATTAAGTTAGTTAATCTATGCTAAAAAGATACTTAAAAGACCAAGTATACTTTAATTGAATTAACAATTATTAATTACCAAAAAAAATAATACCTAATTGAAAAATATAATGTGTTACAAATAAACTTTAAAAAATTTATAATTGTCACCTAAAGTTCATTTCTTGAAAGACATATTTTGACGAGTGCTATTGCATATGCATTGTAGTTTATTTTATTTAACTTGTTTGATATATGTCTTTATTCAAACAATGTAATACATAGGCTTTCAAAAATAACTTTTTTATCGCTAGTTATAATATATCGCATGAGTTTTAAATTTAAATAAGTCACCCAATCCAAATGTTCTTGTGTGTGATTTATTGATGCTAGATAAACAATTGGTAATAGAGCTTATGCGAAGTTTATAATGAGAAGAATACTAAGATCTGGCAAGAAAGAACAAAACCACCAAGAGATCAAAGACCAAATCAGTGCATAATCTGATTTGGAGCTATGTAATTTGACCAAGAGAAGAACAGTTCCTATTAGTGGTGAGATCATTCAACTATCAACCGTTGTGAGATGTGTGATCAGCTTTGAATAACAATAAACCAGTAGTGACTCGATGTCTCAACCTGCTAGCATTTTTTAGGCAACATATATATTCTTCTACTTGTGAGGAGGGAACTCACCTTTTTGACAATGTCTATTAGATAACCACTTGCTCATCTAGATTTTAAGATCAAATTGCTCACAAAGAAATCAAGAAAATACCTTTAAATTAGAAGTTATTTGATGAATGGTTCTTTTAATGGAAGTAATCAAAGCAATGAGTTGTTTTTGGAGATGATCGTACTATCGTAGAAAGGCTATCAGTCTTTGCAGTTTGAGATTAGTAAGAAAAATGGGAGTTTGTGTTCACGTTGAGAATAATCTATAAATGGTCTAAGGATTTAATTGGTTTCATTTGGGGGATTTCATAAGAAACGTCTTTGGCGCAAGTTTTGATAGAAAAAGAAGTTTAATTACTTTTTTTTTTTCTTTGAACGGTTTTGAATATGAGGTTGGTAACATATATATGAATGGAAATATGTGGGTTAATTGAGTGTTACACAAAACCATGAGAGTGAATAAGTATGTGCGAGTATGAATTATGATCGAGCTATAATGTGTATGGGGTTTGTATTTTTTGGGGCGGTTTTGTGGTGATATGTTTTGGGGTGTGTCTTAAACCGTCTCAAAAGGAATTTATAGGGAAAAGATTGTGTAGCTTTCTGGTTGATCCGAGCAGCTTCCATCAATGTTGCAGTTTCATAAATATACTGCAACATGATTCAAGTACGGGTGTTCAAAGTCATCTGTATTTTGAATATCTGAATCATATCTGAAAATTTGAATATGAATTCGAAACGGATACATGCATTAAGAAAAAAAAAATTATTATCTAATATAGTTAGAAAATAAATTAATAATTAAAAAAATAAGTCGGATATATGAAATATTCGAAAATATCCAAAATATTCGAAAATTATCCGAAATATTATCTGAAATATCGGAAAATTGTCCAAAATATCAAAAAATAATCCGAATAAAAAACTATTTCGGATAGTTCACTTATCCAAATTTTTTTAAAATAAGTATCTGAATTCAAATTTCCTGATACATGATAGATGATAGAAATTTCGTTTTTTGTTTATATAAACTGAATTTTTACCTAAATGTTATTCCATGATTTTAGGTGTCTTTACCCGGAAATAAAGAACATCTATATGTAGATAGCAGCCTTTTCATAGAGAAGGATCTTCTATCATGAGAAGAAATATCAACGAGCAAAGACATAGAATCATATAAACTAGAAAGAAAAAAGAAAAAGAAAAAAAGATGAATCAATAATGATTTTGTTAATTGTTATTTTGAAATTTTGATTTAATTTGTATTGATTTGATTTTTGATTTTTTTTTTATTCTTTTAATATATTGATTTATAGATTCATTGGAATTCTCTAAGTGCCAAGCCAGTCTCAAACAGTGGCGGAGCTTCAAACGATCTTTAGGGGCGAAAATTTACGTGATCTAAATTTTTTTTCAATCGATCGGTTTGTCTCGGTTACTCGGGTTACATGTTCGTGTCAAGTCGGGTCAATCAATAAAAATACAAGTATATAATAATAATAATTATGTGTGAAAAAAAGTAATATCTGAAAGAGGAATTACAATTCAGTTCGACAACCTTTGAGATTAGCTAAGGATTGTTTACGTTTATCTAGATTTGCATCAACAATTTCTTCATCAAACAAGTATCTGGGGTGGGCGGTGGCCTGGAACATGTTGCGGTGGACTGGTGGGGACAAAATTTAGGAAAGAAATTGCTATGCGATCGAGAAGAAAAAAAATAAAGAAATTAGAGTAGAAAAAAGTCAAGGAGAATGTGAGATTTAAATATTTATGAGAGTAAATTATGGTTTTGACCCATGCGGTTTAAATGTTTTAAATATTTCAACCCAAAATATAATCTTCTATCAATGAAGCTCCTATGGTTTAAAAAACTAACAGTTTTAACCCCCAACCATAGTTAGGTTTGAGGGTCAAAACTGTTAGAATAGTCAAGTTTGGGGGCCAAAACTGTTAGTTATTTAAACCACATGGCCTGTAATGATAGAAGATTTTATTTTTAGTTGAAATAGTTAAAACAATTAAACCACAAGTGCCAAAACCGTAATTTACTCTATTTAGGAGAAATAAAGAGGAAAAAAATAGGGATTTTAATATGTGTGTAACTTTTGAAGTTAATTTTTTATTTATCAATTACAAAAAAAAATATTTAGAAGAGATGGTAGTATAATTTTTTTTAAATGAGGGGGGGCGAAATCAATTTTTTTTTAAAAAATTAACTTTTCGGCCTGAAAATTAACACTACTGACGAAAAAAAGAGAGGGGCGGTCGCCCCTCCCCATCCCTACATACCTTTGTAACAACCGAAACTTTGGTAACCTAATAATAGACGTGCGAAAATTCAGTAACCGTTTATGTTCAAAATTTATATAAACGTTCGTAAAGTAATTACGATCCAAATGATATAAACAATAAAAATATCTGATAATGTACGGACACGTTATAAAGCTTATTAATAACGTCTAAAAATTTATGTGACCGTTAGGGTTCGAAATTTTTATGAACGTTCCCGAAGTGATTACGATCACATTAATATAAGCGGGACCGTTATACGATAAAGTATAAACACGATATAAACTCGTGAATATTAAAAATATGTGAGGAAAGTAGAAGGGGGTTTTAAAAATAGAACCTCAAAGTTCAAGGGCCCTAAGTGTAAATTTCAAATTAATTCCTTCCTGTCTCATTTTGTAAGTCGGCAAGATAGCACTGGATATATATATACACACATATCGATTTTAATACTTCAAAGTTGTAAATGATCGAGAAAGATCGATTGAACGACAAGTTTTCGTTTCTGATAAACTTCTGTGTGTTACGAGCGAAGAATAATCAAGAAGAATAGGTCGATCGTTAAGGTATGTGTTCATGATTCTCATATCGTGTTAGTTTAGTCTTGATTGATTAAAGAGACCAACACCATGTTTAGATAGATTCTTGATTTTGTATGGTGAACATGAACTTGATTCGGTTGGAGCCCAATTTCATCTAGATAATGATCAAGTTTTTTGAGTTGTATGAGGATTAAATATGTAGGTGCTTCCTGTTGCCTTAAACCCATGTTAATATACAGTAAGTTTAGCAACGCCCTAAGACGAATTAATTAAATAAGAGAATACGCTTATCTAAGCCGATAAAATAAGTAATCTTTAAGCATAACAAGAATATAGAGATAAAAATGGTCAAACTGAGTGTAAGCGAAATTTTGAAACAAAGCTCCGAATGAAAGTTACGACATGCCGAAGTTTCGAGCGGTAATCATAAATTGGAGCACCTTCATGATAAGGTTATAATCATGATAATATATGCATATTAATAGGATATCATTCTGAACGTGAGAAAGTAAGGAAAGGAAGAAAAGATAGCAAAGTGTGTGTTACTAAGCTCAGGTGGGTTCTTTGTAGCCCTATTTAAATGTTTTATCGTTTTGGGCTAGTATGCATGTTATAAAGTTATTGTATGAAAGTGATTTTAATTTGATTATGGTCAGGTAAAGAATGTTTTCCAGTAAAGAATGTTTTAAGACTCAACTGTGGTTGAGAAGTAAATGATTTTAAGAGTCTCAGCTGAGATGTAAAGAATGTTTTAAGTCTCAACTCTGGTTGAGAAGTAAATGATTTTAAGAGTCTCAGCTGAGATGTAAAGAATGTTTTAAGTCTCAACTCTGGTTGAGAAGTAAATGATTTTAAGAGTCTCAGCTGAGATGTAAAGAATGTTTTAAGTCTCAACTCTGGTTGAGAAGTAAATGATTTTAAGAGTCTCAGCTGAGATGTAAAGAATGTTTTAAGTCTCAACTCTGGTTGAAAAGTAAATGATTTTAAGAGTCTCAGCTGAGGTATAAAGAATGTTTTAAGTCTCAACTGTGGTTGAGAAGTAATTGATTTTCAAAGTCTCGACCGAGGTCGAGCAGGAAATGTGATATTGAAGTCCCGGCTGCGGTTGAGCAAAACTGGAGCACTATGGTGCGAAGAACTGTTTATGATTATGATGGTTTAAATGATTAAACCATGTTATGTATGAATGAATGATGTTATGGATATGAATGATGTATGTAAAGAAGTCTTGTACCGGTATGAGCTGTCAACTTCGGTTGATAGTTAAAGTGTTTTGTGGAAACACAAGCCTATCGACTTTGTGTCACCAGTTGAGGAAATCTTATGCATGCATGAGTTATCAACTTCGGGTTGATAGTTATAGAGTCTTGTATTTATACAAGCCTGTCGACTTCGGGTCGTCAGTGTTATAGAGTCTTGTGCTGCACAAGCATGTTGACTTCGGTCAACAGTGAAAGCTAAATTTTCATGCACAATATGATTGATGTTATGATGACATGTATGTTATGTACTTGAATTAGGTTATGTTATATAAAGATATGAATGAGCAAAGATATGAATTATGTTATGTTATGTGATGATCTAAAATGCTAAATATTTTTATAAAAATTTAACTTAGAACTCACCAGCGAAAGCTGACTTGATTTAGCATGCATGTCAGGTTGAGCAAGTTATGATAAGGATATGATGGCTCGTGGTATAACATGAGGACTACATATTCAAGAACTGGCATTCCTATTGAGATTAAAGACTAATTTACGAATGTGGTTTAGATGTTTTAATTATGATTAAAGATTATGTGATAATTTCCGCTGATATGATATACGATTATTCTATGGTTTAAGAACTATGTTTTTGATGCTTTGCCAACCGAGAGGACTCCCGGGGTTCGGGGCCTCTCAACCTTCGTCCATGGTCTCAAATAAGTTTCAAATTCCCTCTAGCATGTTTAACTAGAGACAAACGCCTTTATATCTCTAGGTCTATCATCACCTAAGTTTAGTGCATTAGACAAAACATATAAATATATACAAATACTTAGCATTATTGGGAAGATTATGTTAATAAATATTGTCAAACTTTTACATTTATTTATTATGCAAAAGCTGGATTTATAACTGCTTTTTTTGTTGCTTACACTTTATTAAGTTAACAACTATTTTATTGAAATACAAATAAAAAAAATTAATACCAAAAAAATATACAAAACATACCTCAAACTACGTTCTAATTGAATCTAATTCTAAACCTTCTTCACCTATAAATGAAAGGGACCACTTGGAATTTTAAATTTATCAACTGCCTTAAAACAGTCAATACAGACACACACACACACACACACACACACACACACACACACACACACACACACACATATATATATTGAACGGCGAATGTCTCAATCGTGTGAATCCACTGGTTCCAGGCCATGTCACCAAGGTCTAGTTACCTGGACCTCCCATGAGCCACCACAACCACCCAAGAGGAAACCCCACTGGGAAAACCCCCTGATCTCTCTCAGCCCCTATTTCGCTGCGGGAAGGATTTGAAAACAAGACCTTCTATTTAGAAGAATCTTGGAATACCATTGAAGCAATGTCTCATTGGTCAATACAAACATATATAGGAACATGAAATTTAAAAAATTAATAATAAAAAACAAAACAAAAGAAGAAAGAAAGAGTAATTAATATTACTTTCTTTGAATAAAAACCTCTTCAATGCTTAGTTGAAAAACACTTGCACTAGTAACCTCATGGTCCTCATACCACTAGTAGGTGAACCACATAGGTGGCCGTCTAGCTAACATCAACCTTCACCTCCCAACGCCTTATACAACCGTTGCTCCACAAAGTCTCAAACAAGTCGTCGTTCCACACTAATGTTGCTTCCAATAACCCAAAAACAGCTAAAACCAGTCGCCGCTCCACACCACCAACACAATCGCGCATGAGAGAGAGGATTGAAGACCAGTAAGGAACCTGGAGATACATTTCTTGTTAAACGACAGAAGGTCTCGTCGTGCTACGTTTAGTTATCCTGGTGGTTAGTAACTAAGATTGATCACCGACGATTCCGTCATGTTACCGTCAGTTATCCTAACAGGAGATACATGATGATTGAATGAGAGGGAAAATAAAAGGTTTTGAGGGAGAAAAGAGGAAGTTATATTTTTTGAGGCGGTTGCATCAATTTCCTTCCACGTGTAGTAGGTGCTTAGAATTATCAGTATCAGGGTCGTCTCAAATCTTTTGATAACTCAAAACATGTATAAAAATCGGGGTCCTCTCCTAACTATAAATAAAAACTCTTCCTAAGTTTGAGACATTAAAAATATAAATTATCATGAAAAAGAAACTACAAAAAGAATAAATCACAAACAAAAATGTGTATATTAATTACCAGCCTGACAATCTTGACACAAAACAAGATCAATTGATTGATTTAGTGAACAATTATTGTATTTTGGGTTGAAATGATTAACATCATAACATAGAACGAGCTGAGATGACTAACACTATAACACAATATGTGTCAAGATGAGTAACATAAAAACTATGTTAATAAAATTAATTTAAACGGGTAATAATTATCTATAATATGTTTGATGAGAAAATCACTAATTACAAAGTAAATTTTGGTTAAAACTTTTCCTGAACCACACTCATTCCGACCTGTTATCCAACCTGACCCAGCCCACCTATTTTGCAAGGCTTATTAATTACAAATATTAATTAACCAAAAATTTTACTACAACCAAAATCTGTTACAACTAAAATGTCGATTCATCCCGAAAATTTGAGGCTACATGATTTTTGGCTCCTAAGATATATTAACCATATAAATCTTTTATACATATTCGTTAGTAACGGCACCTAATCTCTTTTATTGATGATAATTTAGAGTCTTCAATTTTACGAACCTCAACATTGATATAGATGATACTTGACCGTGACACCCACCCAACTTACAAACGGTTCATAATCTTAGGACGTAGAAATATATCGTTACATATGCCTTTCAAATCATAATATATAACCGAAAAGAGCAATGGCTATAACATCTTCAATTCTTAGTAGATTGTCTTTATTAATATAAAAGCTAAGCCCAGCATGACACCATATGTAGAATACTAGTTATTATAATAAGTTGACTGAACAATCCAACCATAAAGTGCGATTTATTTTTAACTCAAATTAGAGACTCCCATTAGGAGAACGTACAACAATTGGGCCATATTTTTAGATTTTGATTAAAAATAGTCAAACATTGAAGAAACTTTTAACGTCTACCATTTATAAGGTGTTAGAATAATACAATATTATAATCACATGCAATTAGATCGGGTTGAATAATATACATCACATGCAATCATAATTTGAGTTGGTTGGTTAATCTAGTATCATGAGTCGTATATCTTATTGGAAGCAGCTTCTGCATCTTACTTTACTCAAACCCTACTACAAGGAAAATGACCTTTAGCGATGACAAACGTCGTCGCTATAGCCCGAAAATGTTGTTGTTGTATGCTATTGCAACGACAGGTGGTCCTAACAGGTTGTTTCGATAGATTAGTCGCTAACTCACTATAGACCAAACAAATCGTTGCTATACATGTCATCGAGTTAGCTGCCTTTTCTTGTAGTGTACATTGGTTTGCTAATGATAAGATATACTGAGTATGACGATGATGATGACATGCAGTCATAATTTAGAGAAAAAAACATTAATATTCATTTAAAAATTAATAAATTTAATTCTTTTTATGAAAATAACGTTAAAATTGTTAAGGTTTGGCTCTTTCTC
The DNA here is from genome assembly GCA_009363875.1 of Mikania micrantha. Taxonomy (NCBI): domain Eukaryota; kingdom Viridiplantae; phylum Streptophyta; class Magnoliopsida; order Asterales; family Asteraceae; genus Mikania; species Mikania micrantha. The sequence goes on along the minus strand of CM018689.1, from coordinate 45,682,209 downwards.
CTTGTGGTTAGGGTTTGGCCCTTTCTCCTTGTGGTTAGGGTTTGACCCTTTCTTCTTGTAAACCAGGGTTCAAGCCTTACTTATGACACTTTAATGGATACAAGGTGGGCAGGAGTTTACCCATTCCACAGGATTACCGCGCATCAGGGGGTACAGTCTCACGGTCGGCGATCGATGAATCGATTTTAGTTACCAATCACCATGATAACTTAATGCAGCACGACGTGACACTTTGCAGTTCAAAAAAAAAGATACCGCGAATGGTTGAGCTTACCCACACTATAGCATTCCACATAAATAGGGGTGTTTTGTTAGGTGCCACACAACGCCATGCTACCTAAGAATTTAATTTGAACAATGCTAAGTTTTGTAGACTAACTCGAGATGGTCAATCTCATAATGGTCTAATGGACAACCATTGAGTGTTTTAGGCTCCAAAAACCAGAGAGTGAACTGTTCTAAGATAAATTTTGTTTCAAATTGTGTGTTCTTCAATATTCTTAATTAAAGATGTTTAAATACAACGTAAATAAATTGTGAATTTAGTACATGCACGATCAGGGGCGCATCTTAGTGACGGCTTTGGGGGGGGGGGGGGGGGGGGGCGTCCCTTGTTTTTTAGTATTGTATATTTTCCGATACGTAGTGTAAAATTTTTTAAAAACCTTTATTTCGCCCCCCTTAAGTTTTAGTCAAGCTCCACCACTGTGCACGATGATGGGGAATAGAAACTGGCATGCGATCATGGCCCACAGTAATAGAAAAGATAGCCTAAATGGCAAATGCATGCAGAAATTAAGTGAAGTTGTGAACTTGTGATAATGGCCACGTGGACTTTTGTTGCATGGGTTTTACACGTAATATTGACTACGTATCATTAGGCTATGTGTTATGCATCACCCCTCATCACTCCACGTAGGCGCCACATAATCAACCAACACCATCACCTCTTTATCACTCCACATCATCATCTCATGTGTTATCCATCACTCTCCCATCAAGCCCCCATCACCTACTCCTTTCCCCCCCCCCCTTTTTTCTCCTTCATGGCCTGAAGCTCCTCACGGCTAGACCCATCACGCCACCCTCACGCCCCTGTGTAATGGGGGGAGGGCGCCACCAGGGCGTGACCGGTGCCCCTCACGCCTTCTTCACGGTGCACAACACATAACCTTATGAAAATACAACAAACCTGCCTATGCTATATATGTTAAAATGCAATCAAGAGTTGATTAAGAAGTGTCTTTGATATCCCTAAATGCATGTATATAGGCAATATTATTCGTTTATGGTAGCTATAATCCTATCTAATTAACATGTAAAAGGCAAGAAATGTCATATTTTCTTATTAAAAGTCACTTTTTTCTTGGAACCATTACTTATGTCAATAGATATGCAACGCTTTTAAAACCGGGCCAGCTAATTTAAAAACCTATTGATGAGATATATATTATAAAATGTATATAATGTATATGGTTTAAATACCACGTTTGCGGCACATGCATATATAGTATATATGTGCCGCCCTCGAGAAGTAAAGGTAGAATTGCACAAAGTTTAACTTTATTTTACTTAATTTTTGTGAAAATAACATTAAAAGTGTTAGGTTGGTCGGTTAATCAAGCATTATGAGACATGAGTTTCATTAGAAGCAACATCTGTATTCCTATGGGATATTGGTAAAGATGTCTACATCTTTATCTCCTTAGAAGCTACTTTAGTTTTGTTATTAGTGGATTATACCGAGTATAATGATGATGATGATGATTTGTCAATCAAAATTTTTTAGTTTATTATTGATATTCTCAAAACAAGGTAAAAGATTAGAGATTTATATCGACAATTGATAAGAGCCAAAATTTTTATACACCTTAGACCATCAACAGAATTAAGCCAGTCCTGTTAATTATAATCATGTTTAAAATGGTTAAAAGCATGGTTGTAGAAGTCGCTATACGCTACTCGGGCAGACAGGGACCGCCTAGGGATTACTCGGGATTAATCGGCGCTATGCGTATTGGAATTTTTATATGTAATTTTACAAATATATATTATATACACACATTAATATCAATAATTTAATATAATCTTTCGAATAATTTAAAAAATAAACTTAAATATACTAAATAAAGTACTTGAAAGTGCAAACTTAAACACTGAGTTCAAAGTTTAGAGCTGAATTTCGATGTTAGCTGGCTGAATTCGATGTTTCAGAGACATATTAATGATTTTTGATTGAGAAATGTCTAAATAATCATGAAATTGGTCACTTTTTACCAGAAAAAAGTTAAAAAAAGTAAAAATAAAAATAAAAATATGACTATGCCGTCTAGGCCAAAAGAGTGGTTAAAAGTATGAAGAAGTCAAAAGTTCACCGGATGTTGCACATGGTTAGACTCTTTGTTATTACATTCAGTGCAAGACAACATGTTACACATACTATACTTGTTTGGCATGTTTTATTTTTGGGGAAAATAAATACATAGCAAAGACAAGAGGCACAATCAATTTCAAACATTGTAAATTACACTCGTGAACTTTGCTAAACATTTTTGCGTGTAATAAAATATTTTCAGCCATGATTTAGTAGTCATGTGAAAAACCACAATAATAGAATCCAGCTAAGGTCACATACTTATAAGTTATAAATCCAATTCGGTGGTTCCAACCATGTGAAAACAGTATACATGTGAATAATCATTTAAAAATGTCCATATTTTATTAAAAAATTAAGTAAATTATACTATTTGTCTTTTACATAATTACATGTTCCATTCTTTAAGCTTGAAAAACTACACTAAACATCTTTTATTTTGATTGTTTTTTATAAGTTTTCCACTTAGTTAGATTTCTACTTATTTTATAAAAAATGACTATTTGGTCATTACTATTTAATAAAACATGCATTTTCACCATTTTATTTTCTTTTTCATTTATTTAATAATTTTTTTTCTTTTTTCTATTCTTTTTATCATTAATTATATTACATAAACTTAATTAAACTTTATTATTAAATTGATCAATTTATTATTTTATAAAACTATAATAAGTTTTCAGAATTTTAATTTTTGTTATATATTTATTTTCATTTGATGAATTTAGTTATTTGCTTTTCTAAATTAAGTAAATAAAAATTAAATCGCTCATTTTTTTTTTCCAATTTAACTTATTTGCAGTTCTATAATTTTTTCTGCAAATTTACCTGCTTTTATTCATTCTGCATGGTTGAAACTTGAAAGCATGAACACGTTGTGGTATATAGTTAATCCAAATATGATTATATATGAGAAAACAAGAATAAGTAAACTTATAGTGCTATTATATACTTTTTAATTACACTCGCACACTTTTTTTTTTAATTTTCTAATTTGAGTTATTTATAAAAATAAAAATTATAAAAATCTGCAGATTCTAATAAATAAATATTTATAAAGACAAATTTCACGTTTTTAAAGCACCTTAAAATTTGGTTTTTCTATATCTATATCCTATTAAATATTTTTTTAAGTTTTAATTTTTCTTTTCCTTCTTCTTAGGTAATAATAATTTTATTAATTTAGTAAATAACACGATTACATTATGCGTTATACTTTTTTATTTATATAAAACATCTTTATGAAATATATAATATACTATTTAAACTAATTAATTTTAAAATTTATTTATTTAACACATATAATAACCAGATTTTAACTTAGTTATATATTTATAGCAATGTTTTCGTCATAGAGTTTTGGTTTTGACGCTTCTTTAGTTTTTATTAATTCCGATAACTGTTGTATAGTATTATTAAAATGGGAAGGAAACAAAAAAGAGGAAAGTAATGTATTCAACTAACTTAGGGGTTGTTTGTTTTGATCTGAATAGGTCTGAATCTGAATGCTTCAGATTCAGAGCGTTTGTTTCGCGAAAAAAACACACATCTGAATGGAACCAAATGTCTGAATGGAGGTCTGAACTATGAACCATTCAGACGTGAAGGAAAAGAGGGGCTGGGGCTGGGGCTTGGGCGGGGCTAGGGGTTGGCACGACCGAACTTGGCACCACCGGGTGCCGACAGGGGCAACGACTGACATGGGCGGCGACGTCGAAAACCGATAGGACCGGCGACGGGGATGCGAAGACGACCGACTGGACCGACGACGAAGAAGGGGGTGGCGATCGAAGGGAGATGACTTCACGGTGGTGCGATCAAAGGTAGACGGCGAAGGGACTGTGATCGAAGGTAGATGGGGGTGGCGATCGAAGGTAGACGGCAAAGGGGTTGCGATCGAAGGTAGATGTCTTCACGATGGTGCTCGCGGTGGTGCTTCACGGTGCTGCTCATGGTGGTGCTTCACTTGCTGGATGACGATGAGAAGATGGGGACGGGTAGGGTAGGGTTTTTTGAGAGAAATTTGGGATTTTTTATTTTTATTCTGATGTTAGAACCAAACACACTTAATTGGTTTAGCACTTAATCAATCAGACCCCTTAATCTTTCATACGTCTTAACCATTCAGTACTTAATGATTCAGACCCAACCAAACGGCCCCTTAATATATCATCTATTTAACTATAAAAAGATATTTTTAGTAATATTACACATTTTTTAGTTTGAAAAAAACTGTAGAATATTTCCACGTATTTATTAATAGAGAAAAATGAATATGAGGTTGTTAAACACATAAGTTAGGTGTAATATTTATCAAAATGACGTAGTTTTATTAAATCTCATTAAAAAATTATTCTTTCTATTTGTACTCCATTAATTTTGCATGTTAAAGATCAAAATAAATCCAAGTGTAAAATAAAAGAAAAGAAAAGAACAAAGATTATCCTAATCTTTTTTTTTTTTTTATCAAAACTATGTCGTTTTAATGAGTTTTGCATCTATGTAAATTATGTGTTTTTCAACATCATATTCACTTTCCTTTTATTATTATTATTTTCTAAGAGAGATAAACAATTAATAAAAGAGATAATGTCATATGAAATATAGTTTTGTTAGGATAGATTGTATATATAGATACTTTGAGTTTTCAAAATAAGGGGTCATTTAATAACGTTTGAACCATTAAGTATCAAACGGTTAAGATATCTGAATGCTTAAGAGAGTATAAACCAGTAAGTGTTGAACCGGTTAAAACTGTTTGGTTCACCATCTAAATGAAAATACAAAATACCCATCTTCTTCAAGATGGTAGCCCCACGGCAGATGTTCCAGCCTCGGCAAATGGTTAAGAGGGTCTTCACCGCTCGTCTTCGACGACTGTCTTCACAGCCGTCCTCCGTCGATCTGGCTCGTTGATCTTCGTGTCACTGGTCTTCGATCTTCGCAATCGCCAATTTCTTCGGTCGTATGTATCGGAGCGGAAGGCCAGCGGCGATGTATGCTTCGCTCGGCCGAAGGTGAGCCAGGCCCCATTCAGATATCAGTGAAGTTGTGTGTTTCCCATTCAAACTTACTCTTATGTCTGGGTGATTCAAACTTCATTCAGTCATTTTCATTCCCTTCAGATGCATTTTTTGTTGAAACAAACGCTTTAAATCTACACTATTCAGATTCAGACCTATTTAGAGGTAAACAAACAACCCCTAAGTGATGAAACAGTTATCTTAAAATATTATAATATTTTAAAATGGAGGGATATCTATCACAGGGCCTTATAATTGAGTAAAGAGTAAAAATATAGCGGTCATTTCTCGAACACAAGTACAAAAACAGAAAATTTCAAGGATCCACATAAGTTACTCTAATGAAATTGTTGTTTTAATTAGATAAGTTGTGATCGTCAACAAACTATAGATTAATTGGTTTAGATGAGGTAACATCAGGACTTTCTACAATAGGTATTAAGACGGTGGGTTTTCTTTATAAGACCATGGGGTATGCCTCTTGGTTGGAACCACTCCACCTAGACGTCACGCAGGCATCCACCACAACCACTCACTCAACCACTTGTGGTGGAAATGCCAAGTGGTTGGTGATGATGTCATCATGATGCAATTATTTATTTTTTATTTTAAATTTCTAAATGAAGTAATTATTTTTATTATATAAATCTAGAAATAATTTATTAATAATTGTTTAAAATATTTAAAAAAAACATAATAAGAAATATAATTAAAATTTAAGATTAAACTTCACGATTTTTCCATAAATGTTCAATCAAATCTGCTTTGAGTTTCGCATGTGTATCCTCATTACAAAGCATTTGACGGTTTGCTTGTTTTTCCTTCGCTAAAATCATCATCTTTCCGTAAAAACTGCATCTTTTAACAAAACTAGTTTTTTTATTTAATGTTTTTTTGTGTGATGTGAATGTGTGAATTGTGTTTGTGTGATGTTAATGTGTGAATTATGGTTGTATATATAGTATTTTTTTTATATAGAATTTTTTAAGCATTAAACGGTCAAAATCAATGTTCAAACGGTCGAAAATGCCGTTGATGTGGCCACGCGTAGCCCGCCCATGCCCCAAGGGGGCGGTGTTCCACGCCCAAACCACAACCATCCACGCCTCCAACCACATGGCATACTGCGTGGTCTAATAGAGGGTGAGCCGGGTCACCAACACTACCTGTGTTTTCCAGACATGTGTGACCTTTTGTCATTAGGTTTACCTGGATGACTGAGCTTAAAATGCATTTTAAAAAAATAATAATAAGATGTAGTCAAAAGAAAGGACCATTGACACACATGTTTCTAAACATTAATCATTAACATATCCGTTACTAAAAGTAATACAAATACACACCCACACATTGTTAAATGTTTTTCTAAATTGCAAACTTTTTTTGGTTATTATTAAAACATGGTTTCTTTTCAATTTTCATATATAAAACGAATGATGGGTGGTGGCATGAGAGACCAAATAGCATAAAGACAGCTTTTTCTTCACACAATTTCTTGGACAAAAATCCAATAAAGATATGGGTTTGGGGTACCAAACCAAGATCTTTCTTCTTGTTCTTCAACTCCAGCTTCTGGTAGTTGTACTTTTGGCTGAAACAGAAGTACGGTCATTATCAACATATAGCAATAGGAACTTAAGTAGTTCACTGAGAGGAAGAAGAGTGAGAAGAGGAAGAGGGTTATTAGGGTGTGATTTATACAAAGGAAGATGGGTTGAAGACACTTCATATCCACTTTATGCAGCTTCAAACTGTCCATTTATTGATTCTGAGTTTGATTGTCTTAAACATGGACGCTCAGATACTCAGTATCTTAAGTATGCTTGGAAACCTGATTCATGTAACCTACCCAGGTGCACACACTCTCTCTATGTCTCTCACACACACATACACACACTCAAGCCATGTTGGTCTTAAAATGGCTAACCATGGACCTGAATTCAAGGGTTTTTGAAACTAAACAAGAAAGATAAAGGACACCTGGGATTTGGACCAAAAGATTTGGGATTCATCAAATCTTGAAGGGTATAGGTTAGTAGGTTATGTATGGTGTGTTTATGCTAGAAAATCTTGAAATTACATTTAAAAAAGTGTTGCAACTCATGGAACATTGATGTCTTTTTCATGAATAATAGAATCAAGACTTAGAAATTTTTGTAACGGGGTTAAAGATAGTTGTTGTCGGAAAGTTTTCTAGTAACGAATTCTCGTGGTTATAAGAAATAATAAAATTGTTTTGGTTAGATGGTCATAAAAGGGGTTTTTTTTTTGTGACAGAGTAGCTAGCGAGGGTCGTTCAAGCCTAGAGTTAAACGTCTAGGCTCGAGGATCCAAGCTTTTTTGTTTGTTGTTTTTGAGGTTAAACCGTTAAACTAAAATAAATTTACACCGCAAAATAAGGTAAAACAATTGAAATGAATTCATGGAAGTTACCCTTTATCCATATTTATTACTCATTAAAAGCAAAAGAAATAAAGGAAGTGACACTTATGCATTAAATATAGTTCCTTTTATGTTCTCTAGTTTCTTTTTTTTTTAACGGCGAATGTCTCACTCGTATGGTCCCATTGTTTTCATGACATGTAATCAAGGTCTAATTACTTATACCTCTCATGAGCCACTACAATCACCACAGGAGGAAACCCCACTGACCTCCCTCAGGCCTCTTATTCGCTGCGGGGGTTTTTGAACCCAAAACCTTCCATTTGGAAGAATCCTGGGGTACCATTAAGACACTGGCTCATTGGTCAAATAATTGCACCTTATATTTAATCTCCAATCAAATAATTTCAATAGTTTTCACATCATTTTCTAGAGTATTTAATTTGCATATATTTTTGTTATATTTTTCAACACTATCAGAAAATATATATTCTTTGATATTTTATTTATAGATGAACCACTTGAGTGACACTGTTTACTGTATATTTTTATTTTTAAAAAAAATGATATTTTATTAATTAAAGTTTGATATAATTTGAATTGAATGATGATGGATGAAATTGGTTGCAGGTTTAATGGGTTGGATTTGTTGAACATATGGAGTGGGAAAAAGGTTATGTTTGTGGGTGACTCACTGAGTCTGAATCAGTGGGAATCGTTGGCTTGTTTGCTTCATGCGTCGGTGCCCGATTCAAAAACCACTTTTATGCACAGAGACATTCTTACTTCTCTGGCTTTTCAGGTTTTTTTCTTTTCTTTAAATTATTTATTCTTATATTCTTTTTGGGAAATTTTTATATGCTTTAAATGTAAACATATACACACATAATATATAATTTTGTTTCACTTTTCGTCTCATGCTTTTAATAGCAACTATAACGAATCTATCCAATTATTATTGTAATTATTTTATAATATAATATGATCTGTTTTAAAAGGTTTAATCAATTATTAAATATAATAATATATTTATATCGTATTGTCTCATGTGGAGGAAATATTTTAACCATATTTAATTCCTCTATTTAAAGTCTTAAAAATAAATATTGTACACATTAAAATGAAATAAAAAAAATCGATTTTGAATAAAAATTGAAATTTAATGTGTTTTGATGTGAATAACATATTTATTTTAGGGCCCAACTAGAATTTAAATATTTCCTTATCTAAGACTAAGTGTCTAAGTTTACATAAAATACAATCTAATATCTATATTCATATAATATTCATATTTCACTTTCTAAATAGAGCTTTTGACACTTTTAAATAAATTAACTCCATTTTAACAATTCAAACTATTAGTTAATGATAATCTACAACGAATATAAGACCAATGGTAATTTTACATTTGTTGTTGATATATAATACTTATGTAATAGTGATGTGATTTGAGGTCACCCTTAAAAATATGTTTTCAAGAGTAAAATTGACATGATAACTTGTATCCAGTTTTTTTATTTTTAATTTATTTTTTTTTATTTTAGTTTATTTATAAGTAAAGTGTAATATTTAAGCAACCATTGAACGGACCCCACGGCTAAGGCGGGCCTGAAAGACCCACCGATGACTGCAAAAGGTGCGGAAGGTTGGAGGTGTGGTCCGTGGTGGTTCTGGTGGGTCAACTATATAGACAATTTTGCAATCGGTGTATGTGTGTGTGTTTGATACTTCTCTTCTCTATCACGTCATCCTCATATATAAAAACGTTCAACAATTGCTGCTTAAACTTAAACTTGAACTATTTTATACTGGTTAATTTTTTTAATTAAAAGTTAGGAAACTATTATCGTTATATAAATTTACGAGCAAGTACGAAGCTTGAAAATTTTGGGTAGGGGGGCCGACCCTTAATATAAAATTTTTTGGAAGAAAAACCAAGGAGGCCAGACTCTATTAATATAAAATTTTCCGACCAAATCCTACTACATACATGCTTCTGAGCCGAAAAACAGCAGGGGCCGGGGCCCCCCAGGCCCTCACTATCCTTCGTCCCTGTTTACAAGCCAGGGTGTTCTCTGAAATAGTCTCTGTGTCCTAGTTTATGTATAGGTTCTTTTATTTTTTTTCATTTTTTTACCTCCAGACGCCACTCAAAAGTATTTCATTAGATATGTTGTTATGCAAATTTAATGTTTGGTAGCAAGTGGAGTTCTTTGCAACCAAATAATTATTTTAGTCATTTATTTTTTCTAATTTAAATATTTTAATCAATTTATGTTGAAGAAATTACTTCTGACAATGAACAAGGAGCTTTTAATTTTATTTTAACGCATAATTTATTTTAAAATGTTTTAACAATGAATATACGACAGCCTACTTTGTCCTTTTTTTTAAGCAAGTGGTTGAACTTTTATGCTCAACAGGAAGTCATAAATAATTTCCAGGTCGTAATCGTTGTTATCAAAATTGAATTGGACCGCCGTTGTTTGAACCGGTTCAGTGAACTGGTTGTTGAACCAGATTTTAATTTTTTATTAAAATACATGTATACAGTTTAAAATATTTATCATGTGGTCCGGTTTTTAACTTATGTCTGATTAGCGAAGTAGTAAGGATACAGGATCAATCATCAGTCCAGTTTTTAAAACATTGGTCATAACGGGTTAAATTCATTGGCAAAGAGTGATTTATTATACAAAAAATAATTTGTAAAATAAAAATTAGGGCCACACTTGGTATATCAGAGAGCATGGCGGGTCTAATAGGCAAAGAAACCTAAGCAAGGCTTATGCATTCAAAACTACATGGCTTCTAATTTAAAAATATATTTATAGTTGAGTTTTTTTGTTAACCTCTGTGCTTTTTTTTTTTTTTTTTTTTAATAATTTTGTGGGCTTTGAAGTGAATAAAAATACAAGTCAAACCCAAATAAAGCTTTCATTTTTATAATTTTCATGAATGTTTATAGTTTATAAACACATGAAAAAAAAATTTTAGTTTATTATTAACGGTTTAAAGTATTGAAAAAATGAGGAGGATTTTTAACTTAGCTGTTAGTAGAAGACCCTGTATTTTTATTTCGATTAAGGCTCATAAAATGATTGAACCGGCTTGTCAAAGAGTGAGGCATAAATATAACAAGATTTTATAAATCTAAAAACTAAAGCTTCACGAGCATGTTCCCAATGTGGAAGGTGATAAGAAAATGCGACAAAAAAGTGATATGATGCCAACCACAGTGATGTGTAGGGTTTTGGATTTTAGTAGTGGAACAATGACATGTGACCAACCTCAAAACTTTGCAAACATTAAAACAAACATAAAAACAAACCCCTCAAAAGTTTAAAGGTTTACATTTATATAACATTTATTTATTTATGTATTATGGTAATTTATTAAAGTTTAATTACTTATTACATCGCGATTATACGTAGGATTACAATGTGACGATATACTTGTATCGCACACCTTATTTGGTAGACATCCTGAGGAAAAGCATAGGTAGGGTTTTGTGCTTGGATTCTATTAACGGGGGTGACACATGGAAAGGAATGGACGTGCTCGTGTTCAACTCGTGGCATTGGTGGACTCACACTGGCGATATGCAACCGTAAGTTTATTTCTTGACGTTGAGTTACATATATGTAACACTCGAAGACTTTATGATACAAAACATTGAGTTTAAATGATGTGACAGATTTGATTACATACAAGACGGGTCGACCATCTCAAAAGATATGGACCGGTTAGGGGCATACTACAAGGGTATGTCTACATGGGCTAAATGGGTTGATCTTAATGTGGACCCATTGAAGTCCAAAGTGTTTTTTCAAGGGATATCACCTACACATTACATGTAAGAACATCCCATATACATGTATATGAATTTTTTTTACAATTGTTTATATAATTTACAAAAAAAAATTAAAAAAATTAATCATTTCATCTAATGAACTCGAACTAGGGGAAAGGAATGGGGATCGTCATCGAGAAACTGTTACGGAGAATTACAACCGATAGAAGGATCATCATATCCTGCGGGTTTACCTGAAGCTCAAGTGGTTTTAAACAAGGTTCTAAGCAGCATTAAGAAACCCGTTACGTTGCTTGATATTACGACGCTCTCCCAGTTAAGGAAAGATGCACATCCATCATCTTATGGCGACACAGGTGTTGATTGTAGCCATTGGTGCGTTCCTGGGTTGCCCGATACATGGAACCAACTCTTGTATGCATCGTTCCTTAACTGATAGTTCAGTAAATTGCATCATTGACCAGATGATTTATTTTATACACAATGAATACAAATTTAATGGAGATATGTAAGATGGTTCATTTGTAAAGCTTATGGACATGATTTGCAATGAAATTGAATAAAGCCTAAAAGAAAATTCAGATTGAGAAATTTGTAGTTGTTCTTTCACTTAGTGTTGTATTAGTTAGAGGTGTACAAATCGGGTTTTTTTTTTAAATCCGGCTATGGTTTTGGTTAACAAAGTCAAGAATCGTCCGATGTGGGTTTTTATCGGTTTTTAGCCGGTTCCGGTTTTAGCCGGGTAAAGATGGAACCGGTCATAGTAATTCTGGTTACGACTTTTCTGAGAAACCAGAACCGCCTGTACCCATCGGTTCGGGACTGGATAGGACCGGTTCTGGTTCTGGTTGTCGGTACCATTTCCGGATTTTTTGCCCCCCTCTAGTCTTATATGCTACTTGTTGAGTGTCAAATACATGTGGGCCGAAAGAGAGTTTTCAAAAGATGGAGGATCTATTTAATAACAAACATAAATCGATACACATTATTATTATTATTGGGCCGGATACAGTGAGTCAATAATTTGGGCCATATGCAAGCCATACGAACCTTGAGCACTGACTCACTAGTCACTGGACCAGAACCACCGAGCCATGAAGTATGAACTACAAATCTAGAATTACATATTGTGGGCCGAGACATTCTAAGGCTAAGGCGCTAAGCTGCTAAATTAATGGTGCAAAAACTAATCCAAATTTTGCTTAACAAAGTCAAGAACTTGTTTAAGTTATGTTTGGATTTTTACTGGTTTTTAGTTAGTTTTGGTTTTGGACAGGTAAAGGTGAAACCAGTGTAGAGATTATTCCAGAATTCGAACACAATTGAATCACCAGATGAATTGAAAGTCGTGAATCACCCTTTTAGATCAAACTATTTGTGGTTCACTCAAATGTTTGATCGGATAAAACTCATTCGAAATCAAGAACAAGTATGAATTTTGGAATTTTTGTGAATTGAACCAGAGAGTAGAATGATGATCAATGGTATTGGAAATACGCTGATGATTTGGAAACTGCCTCCAGGCGTAGCGTACAACAACGTGTGGGAAAATGGGTCATTTTAGACGATGAGTCTGAAAATTGGTCTCCTGATGTTGAAGAGTTTTTTGTTAACGGAGATATTCTATTACTCTGGTGTATTTAATACACCTCTACAGCTCGATTGACGTTTCTGGGGAACTCTTTTGGGTTATACGTGTAATAGATACCTTACACCCAAGGTTACAAATACATAATATCAACATGAATTTCAAAATTTTAAAAACATGTAAAAAAATGTAAATATCACGTTATTAATTTAATTTATTTTACAATTTTCAGCATATTGAAGGCTGGGTTGGAAGAATAATGCAGTGGAGACATAGACAACAACAAACGGAGGGAGCTAATCATATGCTTTGGTCAATTTTACCGCCTCATTTTTTGACTATTTGGTAGACTCAAATGCCAAAAATACCGTTAACTTTGCTAACGGGAAGTTAAACCCTTACCCCTCTTTTTTTGATGTTGAGTATGTTTCTTTCCCGTTTTGTGTTGATAATCATGAATGGTTACTTGTTCAAGTTGGTCTACGAACAATACAGTTGGTGATGTATTGTAGTGAAATTTTTTCAAGTGAAAAGTACAAACGAGCGGTCCACCCAGAAGTAATGAAGATATATGTATTCTTTTGCAGTGTTACTTTGTTGTTAATTTAGACTCGTTTAGAGAGCAAAATATTTATCCCAACTGGAATAGAGGAAAGGTTTGAAAACTCATTCTATTTATTTTAAAAAGATAAAAACCGAACCCAAACGGGTTTAAAAACCGAAATTTCGGTTTTGGATTTGAACTAAGCAAAAAAACGACCCACACCAACCCATACACACCCCTAATGATTGGTGACATTCTGAGCCGGTACTAGATGCATCGTTGATCCACTCCCTGTCAAAGCGAGATTTACATCAGCCAGATCTAGTAAATCAATTGTAAATTAGTTCATTTGTTAAGGAAGGAAATTGAAGCAAATAGTTACGGGTTGGTGTCTATATTTGTATGATAAATTTGTTGTGGGTTCATGACTTCATGTAAAGTCGTTGTAAGATTATGCGCTTTGAGGACTTTTGTTATTGAGTTATCTATTTCAACATTGGTTCATATATTATTTCTCATCAACATTCCCATGGGTGTTGTGAATGCAAGCTCTTGGGATCACATTGGTCCTCAGCTGCGAGAAGTGTCCAGGCTCGCCACAAGTATAGCAAACCTGTTGTCAGCAGCCGTTGCAGCTGTAACCGCTGCATTGTTGTTCCTGTTCGGAGCCCCCGTGCCCCTGCATTGAGTGGCCCAATGACCAAGCTTCCCACAGTTGTTGCATTGCCTGCACTGGAAGTTGGTTGATGATGATAATGGTAGCTGTTGCACAATGGTGTTGTGCCAGTGTAAGGCCGCTTGATCTGTAGCGGTGGTGGTTGGTTAGCCATTGGTGTTTGAGTGGGTGTTCGGAAACAAGAAGGATGACAAATGTGTTGTCATTAAGAACAAGGCAAGATTGGTTGTGCAGGGATACACTCAAGAAGAAGGAATTGATTACGATGAGAAAACCTTGTGTGGACCTTTAATGTAACATCAATATGTACAACAACAACAAACACACCAAGTCAAATAATCCAAATTATCCAACCACCACGGCTACATGATTTCATTGACACTACTAAAGTTGACAACCCTCATATGTGGAAAATTCAAGTGAGGGTCGATACTATACTTGTCGAATCTAACCAGGTATCATCAATACTTATATTGGCGTGTCATCAAAGTAAATTGAAACAGGTAGTAAACAAATTGGTTCACAATAAAACCCACAATATAACACAAAGTCATCATTGCCCTCTAGGAGTGTTAAGATTGGAGCATTGCACAATCTTTGTTTCAGCGTTTGAAATGCCTCTTCTTGTTTCTGTGTTCACACAAACGGTTCGCTTTTCTGGGGTTTTTTTTTTTGAGTGGCAAGGCTATCTTAGAGAAATCTGAAATGAATCTCCTATAATAACAAGCTAGCCCAAGAAATGATCTGATCTTAGTAGGTGTTGTGGGCACGTCCCAATTTTTGATTGCCTCGATCTTGGCAGGATCCACGTGAATACCATTATTGTTAATCACGTGACCCAAGAACTGAACTTCTCTTAGCCAAAATCCACACTTGGTGAACTTGGCACAGAGTTGCTCATTCTTCAGAAGTTCCAAGATTGTTCTAAGGTGTTGTTCATGTTCTTTCTCACTCTTTGAATAGAACAGTATATCATCAATAAAGACGATAATTAACTTATCTAAATACAGCTTGCACACCCAGTTCATTAGATCCATGAACACCGCCGGTGCGTTCGTCAAACCGAATCGCATAACCATAAACTCTTATTGTCCATATTGGGTACGAAAGGCCGTCTTGGGTATGTCCTCTTACTGAATTCAGAGTTTGTGATAAGCTGCTCGCAAGTCTATCTTGGAGAAGTACTGAGCTCCCTGCAATTGATCAAACAGATCATCAATCATCGGTAACGGGTACCGATTCTTGATGGTGAGCTTGTTAAACTCTATGTAATCAATGCACATTATGAAGGATCCATCATTTTTCTTTACTAACAAAACCGAAGCTCCCCACGGTGAGAAACTCGGTCAGATGAACCCCTTGTCTAGTAATTCTTGTAATTGGTTGGACAGCTCCTGCATTTCTGATGGCGCGAGTCTATAAGGAGACTTAGCCACAGGAACTGATCCCAGAATTAAATCGATTCGAAACTGCACCAATCGTTGGGGTGGCAGTCTAGGTAGATCAACCGAAAACACGTACGCAAAGTCTTTCACAACCGGTACATCTTGAATCTTGATCGCCTTCTTGTCTTTCTCCACAACGTGAGAGAGAAATGCTATAAGAGAAAACATAAATACGTACCTTTTATCTTAATAACATAATTAACATATGATTTCGTTAACAAATTTTCAAAGAGTTTAGCCCTTTTGTAAGAAAAACCCTAAAGATGTTTATGAGAATCGTTGCTCGTTATCCTTCCTTATTATGTTATAATCCATATTTTAGGGTTCAAACACTTGTTCATGTGGTTCATCCAAGTTTTTAAGTACCCATGAGCTAGTATCCATGGACACTTGGATAATGTTGATAAATATGTATCAAACCGGCCGTAGATGGACTTCAAAAACTCATTCTTGACGAGGCACACAAAACACGTTATTCCGTTCATCCTGGTGCTGATAAGATGTACCAAGATCTTAGGTCATTTTATTGTTGGCCGGGTATGAAGAAGGATGTGGCTACTTATGTTGGTAAATGCCTGACATGCCTGACATGATAGTGTCTACTAATTATCATAAAATGTATCACTCTCTCAAATAGTATGATATTAATATTTTCATATCATTAATCTTATCTCGATTGATCTTAATCGTAGCGAAAATATAAAACTCAATCTATCTATATATAAGTCTTCTACATGTATACTTTTTTTTCTCATTCTCTGATCAACAAAACTCTGAGTCTCCTGTGCTTGTTCATGTTCAATTCTTGCAGGTTTTATAGTTTCAATGGCTAATCAAAGATATCAAATCGCATCTCCACCAATGATGGCGTTATCTCCAAAGTTGTTGTTAAGCAATACGCAGGAGATTATCAGTCTCCCATCATCAATAGACATCGATTACACTCTTTCTGAATCTTTATCATCCCTCAATCTTTCACAAAACAATCATTCCATCACCATGATGTTCCTTCAGCAGACAGATGTTGATCAGCATCTTTATTCGGGTGTCGGTCGTGTTACGTTGCCTCTTGCCATTGATCGTCCGCATGATCATGATCATGATCAAGGGCCGTACTCTCCTGGGTTTGACCCGGAGCGTCATTTGGACTACGAGTCTTACTTGTTTGTCAAGGAACTGGTTTCCTCTCCAGTACAACACCAACAGCCCTGCAATGGTAGTCATTCATCAAAAACCCTTTCTTCAATTCCTCAAAAATCTGTTCATTACAACAATAGTTATACAATGCCCAGTGATTGTAATTTTGACGAGCCGTTTTTCAGTCGTTTGACTTTGAAAGAACTGAGGAGATTGATTTGCGTTCTGGTTAAGGATGATCATAGGTGTGAAGTTTTGAAATCTAAGCTTTTAAATGCAACTGAAGAGGAGATTGGGATTCTTTTATATGAGTTGATGGGTTCAGTTGCTTATTTGATGAAGCATAAGTTTGGAAATTCTTTAATTCAGAAGCTTATTTGTGTGTGCAATGATGATCAAAGAGCATTCATAGTTTGAGAGATGACTTATATATCTCTTGAGATCATTGATGTTTGCATGGATCCATATGGGTATGCTTATTCGTTTAAATCTAGTTTACTAGTTTATATAAACATATATATTGTTTGTGATGACATTGTTGATTTTATAGGACAAGGGCAATTCAAAAGTTGTTGGAGAATTTGAAATCCCCAAATCTGATTATGAGGCTAATCTGGGCTTTACGTCGCGGTGTAGTTCTACTAGCTAATGATCCAAACGGTCATCGTGTTCTTCAGTTTTGTTTGGCTCATTTTGACAGTGATTTCAACCAGGTATCATCTCTTTGATTTCATAACTTGTTTTTGTATTGTTATAAGCTAAATAGTGCATGCGTCTAGGGTAATGAGAATATTAGAATCTAATGACCATCTTGATTGCATTTGGCAGCTTATTCTGGATCAAATAGCAGATAATTGCGTTAAAGTTGCAACAGGCAGAAGCAGTTGTTGTGTGATGCAAACATGTGTCGAACGTTCACATGGTGTAGTTAGAAATCGCCTTGTTGCTAACATCATAGCCAATGCCATTCAACTAGCAGAAGACCCTTTTGGGTTTGCATCTTTAAACCTTTAGAATTTATAATTCTAACCAATTTATTTACGAATGTGTTACAAGTCTAACAAACTTTTGTGTTTATGATGTGAAGCAACTATGTGCTGCAACACATGGTGGAACTGAAGTCACCAGGGGTAACAGAACTGCTTGTGAGACAATTTCAAGGAAGTTTTGAATCTCTCTCCAAAAACAAATACGCAAGTAATGTCGTGGAGAAATGTTTGATCGAATCGCAACAGTATATATCAACAATGATTGTTCTTGAACGGGTTGGAAGCTCAAATCCTTCATCACTTCTTGTAGATCCCTAAGGGAATTTTGTTATACAGTCGGCACTAAAGGTTTCAAAGGTTAGTTAACGGTTAATATTCTATGAATTATACATTATGATTCGGTTAATTTACAGACTTGTTTCGTTGACTAGGGGTTTGCATACAAGTGCCTGCTCAAGCTAGTTTCATGCAATGCGATATCAATGCAAAGTAATGTTTATGGTAAAAAGATATGATTGAAAAAAGGAGACCCTTCACATTTAGGATTTGATCCCATGGAAGTACGTTGTATGTGAATGCTTGCAGTGTGTTTCTGTTATATGTTTGTGTTCATGACATGTGTTTTGATTATTTCTAATGATTCATGTTTGTTCTTTTATCTCTCTATATTTAAATTTGATATTTTATTATGTTTTGTTTTGATTACACGTGTTATTTTTGTTGGTTTTTTCATAAACAATAGTGTCAGCTTAATTCTAACTGTTATAGCCGGTGATGCTTATTTGTCAAATATTGATTGGATGATTTGAACATATGCTTATTTTTGCAAAACCAAAAATGCATTATCCAATTTATATATCTGATAATCTGATTGCTATATATATGGTTGTTTGAAAATTGATGCAAACACACAATTAATTTACATTATACCGTTAGTAAAATCCATTAATCTAAGAAAGCATTCATCAGAGTAACAAATCAATTTTGTAGAAATAAGTCCAATGGTCGCATAGACCTTCCAGTCATGGATTTTATAAATTCGATTTAACGACTCTCATGAATGCAGCTATTTGAAATCATAAAAATAAAACAAAGCAACTTCAGAATTTTATATTGATATAAACAATCCCGAACTGATATCACATGTTCAATATATCACATGTTAATTTATTATCGTGAACAGATCTTTAGATTAATTTAGTCATGTAATGTTAAAAATTCATACATACATAAATGTATGAATGAAAATCTTTGATGATAATAATAATATAGTTACAATCTTGAGGGTTTTTTTTTCTTTTCGTTGTTTTTAATTTTGATAGATTATGAGTGTTTATATATGGTGTTGATTTTGTCTGTAACTTACATTTTAGACATCAAAGGACAAAACCTTTCATATTATGTCATTATACATATTATAAATAAACAATGTTCATAATATTTTATTAGTTTTATCAAATGATCTTAAAATGTATGAATATTTCCAATATAATCATTAATATATTTACTAGGTTTTCTATTTGATTTTATTTGCAACTCTATATGGGCTTTTAAAGATGGTTAATATCAACTTAAGTGTCATTTTTGGAACATTTTTTGAAACTGCTCAAAAAAACCTTAAAACTCATTTAGGGAATAAATCAGTGTTGTAAAATCAGCCAAGATGGTCGTCTAGGCACCAGGCGCCCTTCGATTTGGTCATAGGTGGTGCTTAGGCGGCCTAGTCAGTTTTTTTTTGACTTTTTTCGGGTAAAAAGGATTAGATCCAAATTATTCAAGACACCTACTTCTCCTGCAATGCTCAACCACTGAAATTGTGTCTTAACACTTGAGTGTATGAGTTGATTTTTATTCATGTGGGAGATTGTTGGAAATTTGAATAGTTTCAAATTTAATATGAATTAAAATCAAAGATTTTTCATATTACTTAATTAAATCAAGTTTTTTCAAATTACTTATTTTTCACTGCAACATGAATTAGAAGTGTTGATGATTGTGGTTGTGACACGTATTCAATACGCTTCCCTTAAAACAGATTTCGCGACTCTTCTCAAATGAACACGTCTATTTCCCAGGGTACAATAACCGAAACAGTTTGTGTACTATCGTGAACATATTTTTTACATTCATGTAGAATAAATAGAAGACATATGTTGTCTTGTTATGTTGTTTGAAAGAATAATACTTCCCATCTCACACAAACTTTGAAGAATATTCAACTTTCTCAACTCTTCAAGCTCTTGTTTAAGATATTTTTTTAGGTGCTAGGTTAATCACGGTAGTACACAAACTGTTTCGGTTATTGTACCCTGGGAGATAGACGTGTTCATTTGAGAAGAGTAGCGAAATCTGTTTTAAGGGAAGCGTATTGAATACGTGTCACAACCACAATCATCAACACTTCTAATTCATGTTGCAGTGAAAAATAAGTGGAAGACACAATGGATTGAAAACATAGTAAAAAGACTTGATTAAAGACTCAACATGGATCATGCTCGATCAAAGAAAAGCTATTTGTAGTATCCAGCGAAGACATTGATCAAAACAAGTTTGGTATATAAATTAGTAATTTATATTCTTTTATTTTAGTATTGTAACCAGTAATGTACTAAATTATTTCTTACTAATAAGGAGCGAATCGTTATTATTTATATTTGATTATTGTTTTATAATAAAAACGTGCACCCATTTCCTACAACAGGTTGTAAAAATTGCCGTTGGCGGTGGTTTACTTTGTCGGGTTGGCCGTAGGCAGGCACGTAGGCGGCATAGTCAAATTGTTTTTTGACTTTTTTTTCGGGTAAAAAGAGACTAGATTCATGATTCTTTGATACATTAATCTTAAATCCTTAATATGTATCTGAAATATCGAATCCAGCCGTAAACATCGAACCTAGCCCTGAACATCGAAATCTATCTCTAAATTTTGAAAGCAGTTTCAATCTTGTTTGTTGTTCTAGTGTTTAAGTTTGAAATTTGAATTATTTGACTTAGTATGTTTAAGTTTATTTTAAAATTATTTGAAGTATTATATTGAATTATTAATAATAATGTGTGTATATAATATATATTTGTAAAATTATATATATTTTAAGTTGCACTTGTATATAACTACTACACGTGCCTTGTAAAAAGGACTAAGGTGATCACTACCTCACTTGCCATCACTTTAACCACAACACCAATTGCATGGGGTTGTCTCACGCCAAGACATGCTTCAAGCACGCTACCAACTCGATTTTTAAGCTTGTGGAAATTAAATTAAAAATTTAAACCATATCAAAATTTAAAAAATATGACAATAATAATACTCTAGGTCTAAAGCTTACTTCTTAGCACATGCTAGGTGATGCCACATACAATAAAGATAATGCAATTTTCAATTTGAAAAGGACTTCTCCATAACCAGTTGCTAGCAATCAATTTTCAATACGAACATAAGATATTATAAATAAGTACTAGATCAATAAATGAAACGAACATTCAGAGTACAATTTATAAACCATTCGACGAGAAATTTGTTTATGTTTTTTTATTTAATAAATAAACGAACATAAACAAGAAATTTCGTTCGTTTTGTTAAACGAACGAACACGAGCAAAGGTAGTGTTCGTGAATGTTCGGCAATGTGTTTGTTTATGTTTGTTTACATTTGTTATTATATTTATTCATGAAATCTCAATTTTTTTTATTTTTAGTGTAATACCATAAAATGTAATCTAGAAATCTAGTCATTTAGGATTTATATATTGCTAAAAAAATAGTAATTTGAAACTAAGATATTTGAAATATTAGTTTAGGATAATTTCAATTACAATCATTATTTCAAACTTATGATAATTATTTTATTAATTTAATATTAAGTGTTTAGCTTCATTTATGTAAATGATTATCTCTAATGTTTGAGATTGAGAATGTTGATTTTTACTTTTTAAATAATATATGTTCTTGTTTGTATTTGTGAACAAGCTTTTTCCTTAATGAACGAACACGAACAAGAAATTTCGTTAAGTTAGTGTTTGTGAAGCGTTTGTAAACACGTTTAAAGTTAAACGAATGAACACAAACAAGGGCTCGTTCAATTCGTTTACAATATATAAATAACCATGGCAAAATAAATTCTCTAAATGCCACTCATATCACTAGCATGATGATTTGGAGGAGTAACTTGTTGAGAAAAGAAAATCAATATCTTGTTTAGCCTCAACGTACTAAACATGTTTATAATTTAAAGAGGAGTAAATTACTGATTATGTCCTTTAAAAATATAACAATTTGCTAGTTTCGTCCTTTGACTTCGAAAATTACTAGGGATGTCCTTATTTTGAAAATTTTGCACTAGTTTTGTCCTTTATTCCTAACCCCGTTAACTTATTCCGTTAAAACCCCCATGTGCCAGTCACATGAGGGGTAAAATGGTCAAATCACACCCTTCTTCTTCCTGACCTTAGGGTTTCCACCCCAGTCCACCACCGTCACCACCATCTCCGTCACCACCGTCGATTTCAAACCAGATCTCAACAAATTCAGTCATAAAGCTTTCAAAGTTACAGATTCTTCATATGTGTTACAAAGAGAGAGAGAAGATTTGAATCTGATTACTTACTCCATGGAAACAAGCATCAAACACGACTTAATTTAGGGTTTGAAAGTGAGTTTTCTTGATGTTGATTGCTCATTCTGGAGTTTTAAACCGACTTTCGTGGTTTTTTTGGCTGAATTGCGTGATCCCATCCATGTGTGAGGAGTTGATGAGTGTGAAACCAGATGGGTTTCCGTTCTTGAATTTTGATTTCTTCCAGGTAAATCTCCTGAATGTAGCAGAACCCAAGCATTTATGAACCAAATTGAAACCTGAATGTAGTAAATCACCAAATTAATCTTCAATTTCACAATTCATTACGGCTGCAAAGCCCACTGTTGCCGGAGCTTATCAAAACCTTCAGCCATGAACCACCACTGTCAATCTTTCCACTACCGCCAACGCTGCGGTCTTCACCCAAGCTCCGGCTAGCAGTCTTGATATGTCCCATAATCGTGTCGTTTAAGCAACGAACCATGAGATTACGATTTGCCTTTGGTTATGATTCCATCGGTACCAGGAGCCCTGCCTTCATCGCCTGTGGTGGGTGAAGCTGTGGAAACTCCGGCAGATAGAGAGCATCCGGACTATTGAGATGAGAGGGTACGTTGGTTCCAATAACCTAGATGATTCTATTCATCTGAGCATCCCCAATTCTCTGTTCTCTGTTTGGGGATTTTACGGTTTGGTTGTGGAAGGAGGAGGGGATGAATTGACCATTTTACCCCTCATGTGACTGGCACATGGGGGTTTTAACGGAATAAGTTAACGGGGTTAGTGACGAAGGACATAACCAGTGCAAAATTTTCAAAATAAGGACACCCCTAGTAATTTTCGAAGTCAAAGGACGAAACCAGTAAATTGCTATATTTTTAAAGGACATAATCAGTAATTTACTCTAAATGCCACTCATATCACTAGCATGATGATTTGGAGGAGTAACTTGTTGAGAAAAGAAAATCAATATCTTGTTTAGCCTCAACGTACTAAACATGTTTATAATTTAAAGAGTAAGTTACCGAGATGGTTCCTGTGGTTTGTTATTATTTCACTTTTGGTCCGTAAGTTTCATAAATTACCCATATGGCCCCTAACTTTTGACATTTGTAACCCATATAGTCCTTATGTGAGGGTAATTTGATCAATTATATGAGGGTAATTTGGTGATCTAAGGACTATATGTGTTACTAATGTCAAAAGTTAGGGACTATGTGTGTAATTTATGAAACCTAGAAACCAAGAGTGAAATACTAGCAAACTACAAGGACCATATCGGTAATTTACTCTAATTTAAACTTATAAAGATATGTTGAAATTTTAATTTGTTACTTTCGAAAATATAAACAAGTATTATTGCTTTACACATTATTTTTGGGACCAAATTAATTGCAGAAATGCAATTAATATGACACATGGAGTAATACATCAACCTCAAAACCAGATACACTAATGCACACACCCCCCATAGTGAATATGTTATGGTAGGGGCTCACCTTACATCCGGTCCTAAGACATTTTGAGACGGTAAGTTCTTCGTTAAATAATTAATTTTCAATAGACCATTTCATCAAGCACATTCATTGTCAATTGTGAGTATGGATATCTATATGGCTTGATGAACATAACTCACTCGAAGCTCATTGGAGAAAAGCTCAAAAATAAAATCATTTGATTTTTGCTGCATTCGGCTCGGTTCAGTTTATAACCACGCAGCTCGCTCGTAGCTTTCCAATTTGACAGATTATTTTTAAATTTATTTTATTACAATTAATGCTTAAACTCTAAAATTACTTGAAATGTAACTGGTTTAAAAATAAAAAGTATATGTTGCATACATGTCTATAAAACTTGATCAATCATACTTAAGTCATTTAATCCAAATATCACAAGATATCTAGCTTTGATTGAAAAAATAGTACTTCAAGGTTATCTACATGAATATCTTGTGAATCAAAAAAGCTTAATAAATTAATATAACAATCAAATTACAAGAAAAAAGATTTTTACATAATGCATAATTATATAAAAATTTTATAAATTTTATTAAGTTTATAAAAAATAATCAAAATAGTTTTAAAAATGCTTCTTCTTTTTTTTTTTGAAATTCATGTCTTGCAACAATCTTTCCTTATTGAGAAAACCTTACATAAAATCTTTCATTGAAGACAACAATCATTTCATTGAGAAATTTTTGCATAAATCCTTAAATGATTGCTTGTTTGCTCTTTTAACTATTATCAAAAATCTTATATGTTATATATTAGAATTAACATATTACAGTTAAAATATTCTCGATGATTTACCATTCACGTACATTCTTGTAATTTAACTAAAAATCATTATCTCATAAATTTGTCTTCTATTTTCAAAAAAAAATCTTGTGTATTTTATTCCTCAAATTTATCTTCATTTCAATTATATAATATGTTTCACCATCACCATCACCATCATCCTCCTCCTCCTCCTCGTCATCGTCATCGTCCTCGTCCTCGTCCTCGTCCACCACCTCCTCCTCCTCCTCCTCGACTCCTCGTCGTCGTCGTCGTCCTCGTCCTCCTCGATGATGATGATGATGATTGTTTCTTAGTCAATATCCAAGATTTAAAATTTATAAACCTCTAATTATTTGACCTAATTAATTATGATTTTAGTGAATTTTTTGAACTTTTTGATAACGCATTTGAACTATTGACAATTTGTATGTTGTAAAGTTAGTATATGTTGTATATACGCATTTGGATTTGGATGAATTTATTATTTTTTTCTTTCTTTCTAATTTTACAAACTGAGACTGATACATTTTGAACTAGGTTATAGATTCATGTATTACACGAGTTTGTAGATAAAGTTATGTAATTTTATAATGTCATTGTAATTTACATAATTGTATTATAGTTTTTCGATTTAGTGCATTTAAGCTTATACTACTAATTTAAAAAATTAGAAAAAATTGTATAAATTGAATAATTTTGTAATTAGAAGGTAATTAAATTAATCTTTCGAATCGAATACATAATGCAACTAATATAATATTGTATGCTAATATAAACATAATTTACCATATATGAAGATATGTATAGTAAAAATGTTAAGTACTATATGCTCATAATTCAACTTATTAATTGCATACAATCATTTTTTTATATAACTTCTTTTTAGCTTTAACACATCACACTTTAAGATAAACTTCTTAAATGATATTATTTAAACCTTTTTTATAATAAAAACTTGAAAAATAAAAGTTTATAAAATATGTTCTATTAATATAAAATTTTCCGACCAAATCATATTGCATACCTGCTTCTGAGCCGAAAAACAGCAGAGGCCGTGGCCCCCCGGCCTTCACTATGCTTCGTCCTTGTGTTTCAGGCCATAACCAGACTCTAATGACATCGAGCAACCATTCTTTAATTATGATACTGAAACTTGAAATACATGAACTCGAAAACGGAAACACAAGATCAATGTATTCACACGAAAAGAGTCCCTTCTTTACAGGAAAAATGCATGTCATCAAATGCTGAAGCCGAGTGTGCTACACATAAACATGACCCAAGATATGCATATACAAGATTTGTAATTTGAATAGTAATTCTATCCTAAAATAGATTAGATCAAAATATCAAATATGTGTATAAATACATGTTGTGCTAATAAGAAGGGGCAATGAAATCAAATATCAGTTATTTTATTACATTGCCCCTTGTCATTGATGTAACATGTATTTATACACGTTTTTGACCTAATCTAGTTTAGGATAAGATTGTTATTCAAATTACGAATCTTCTATATACGTATATCGGCTAATAATAAAGAATGTTTAGCAGGTGCTAGACCTGCACAAAGGTTTTTGCTGCTGGTTCTCGCATTGCTTATAGCATGTTGTTACTTTATCGCGCAACTCTTGGAATGCTCTCATTGTTTCAACATCAAATCCACCTGCAAACTGTCAAATACCAAATTCAAAACTACTTCGCAACTTCAAAGTTAGGGTTGGTTATTTACACACCCAACTTTTTTATTTTAACACCCCACCGACCTTGTACGTCTCATATAGGCATATATGAGGTGTATAACCCTCTCTGACACCCAATAATTCGACAATAATTGGTCTCGTCCACACCTCGTATAGGAGTCCAATCATTGACACTTAGAAATTATGACAAACAATGATTGCTCTTTATATGCCTCGTATATGCCTACACGAGATTTATAGAGGGTGTGTGGGATAGAGTCCAATCATTGACACTTAGAAATTATGTAGGCCCGACACAAACACAAACTTTTAACAAGAAAAAAAAAATCTATCTTTTGCTTATGAATGCTCCGAAATTACAAATTTAGAACCCGAATTTTAAAATCAGTAACAATTAGATTTTATGTACAAAACTTTATGCCAATTCCTATTTTTAGCTTTAAATATTGACATAAAAATCTAACCAGTTTAATTTTTGACATAAAACACATTTTAAAAAAAGAATTAAATAAACAGGTTAAATGGGTAGGTCAAACCATGAAGGCATACTGTAGAACCGAACCCAACATGTTTAACTAAATAAGTTCACGGATTTGAGCCTAAACTAGTCCACGCCGGTTTAGACTAAACCTAAACCCACGAATGTCATTTGAGGATCGTGTCAGATATTTAGAATCCTAGGAACAATTATGCCAAAAAGAGCATTTTTTTTTTACCTGATGTACACGAAATGCAAACCGTACACCTTGAACTATCAACTCTTCTTCTTCTGGACCACCAACGGTCTCAAGTTCTGCTGATACTCTTTTCATGTATTTCATTGCCAATTTCACTGATGCAAGTTTGATCTACAAGTATGCAAAACATCGTCATTTATTGTTGACTTTTTTTTCATAGTATCTTCTAAATCGACAAAAGAAAAAACATATAAACACAATGACATGAAGAAGTGACAAGATGAGGGCCAAATGCAAGGACTAATGTTAGCCCATCCAAACATAAAAATCCACACAAAGGTAGGCCTTTTTTAAATATTAAGGGTAGGGGCCATTTCACTGCGCTAATAAATCAGAATCTTGGAGGGAATGTACACATGATCATGCAAAAGGTACATGTGATCACAGCAGCTTCCAAAAATTCGTGCATCGATTCACGTTCAGAACCAATATTTGAGAGTGACATGAAATCTTGGGGTTCATAAAAGGCCAACCCTTTCTCCATAAACTGAAACTCCCAACAAAGATCAATATACAACATCTGATGCATGTTGTACAAGTTTCAAAGCAGTATTGCACTCACAGCATCTAAAAAGGAGATGAAAACTCCAAGAAGATACAATTTAAAGAGTGTTTTCACTTTCACGTGTGAGCATGCAGTGATGCAGGTAGGGGACCTAGTAAACTGAGCAAAATCTTGGAAACGTTTTGGCATTTTGTAACCAAATAAATGTTGCAATTTTTTATGTTTTAATGCCTAATTGTAGGCTGAACCCCATGGACACAAGTTGCCTTTTCTTTAAGGGACCACTAACACCTAATTTTTTAGCACAAACCATATTACCAAATACCAACACAAGCGCACAAAATAGAGGTAGCACCGATAAAAATGCTGCTATGAGGTTTTTTAGAGACAGGTTAAGAGTTGATAGCATGTTGGATAAGATAAAGAAAGGGTAAATTGAGATGGTTTGGACATATAAAGATTAGGTAAGACAATTAGGCAAGCCCAAACTGACTTGGGAAAACCCTCATTGTGAAAGAGAGGACGAGTGAGTCAAGCCCAAACTGACTTGGGATGAGCAGATTAGGCAGGATCTGCTAAAATTACATCTCTCTAAGAACATGGTTCATGAAGTAGGATTAACGTTAAGGATTTTTAGATATAATGTGAAAATAACGTTAAAACTAACATTTTGGCCCCATTTGCAGTGCATGGATATACATGTGTCGACGTTCAATGGACAAAGGTAAAATTGCACTAATTTTAACATTATTTTTTATATGTGGTCTTCTTCTATTAATTTGTTGATCAAAAAGTTGTTTTTAGATCCTATAAAAATCATTTATTAACTTGTGTGACCCTGTTAGATCATATATGATTGAAGTTCCATTTGCTAAAAGTGAAGTTTAAAACAGGAATAAGCACCTGAGCTACAAAGCCAGTTTCTTGCATCCAATCCATTGGGATTTGAAACACCTTGTATCGTGTTGAAGCCGATTCTCTCATTCGTGATACATTAAAAACTCCATGCTCTAATCTGTCAATCAACAAACCAAATTAGCATAAAAGAATTAGAAGTGCAATTTCAAGCTTTTTGTAAAACAAATTAAAGATATTTGTACTTCTCAAACAATCCTTGCATCTTCTTAAGAGCAGGAGCACAAGGCTGGTGAGGATCATCATGAAACAATGAGGCCTCAGATTCAAGTTTCTTTAGATCACAATACCCAAATGCAGCCTCTCGTAATGCATCTGCTTTGTGTTCGGGCCAATCAAAGTGTTTAAGAACCGCCCTCTCATCAACCTGAAATTATTTCAAGAAATTAATATTATATTTTTAGACCATGTGTAGTACCGGGTGAAGCTGACCAAAAAGTGAAGCCACATAGGCAGTGCGAGTAGCCAAAAAGGGGTGCAATGTTTTGAATGGTGAAACAAATAAAAATAAAAAAGCATAATATTATAAGAACCGCCCTCTCATCAACCTAAAATCATAGGACTGACCAAAAGTAACACCACGTAGGCAGTGTGAGTATGACAAAAAAAACGGGCGTAATGAGTTAAAGTATGTGATCAAAAAGAATTGATTAGATGTAATATTTTTATTGGTGAAAAAAATTCAAAACATGAAGCAACGCCTGTGATCACACTCGCACCCCACCCCATCATGCCATGGACACAAGGAGAGGGGTGTTCAAGGGGTGACGGTATGAGGTGAGACCCCTCATGCCCTCATCACCTGATACTACACACACCCGTAGTTAATTTGATTAGGGTCACAAGAATTACAAAGTACGTAATTAATTTTTGGTGAAAAGCCACAAGAACTACATATAACCATGGTTGTAAAAATCCCCGACTAGGCCGATTAATCGGCCAATTGATCGCGAGTCCCCTAAGGCCGACAAAGCCAGACTATCCGATTAGGCCGATTAGTTAGCCGATTAATCCCGAATAATCCCTAGTCCCCACCCCACCTACCGACTAGCGACTAGAGATTTCTACAATATTGCATATAACTATCTCTCTCCTATCTGTGGGTGTACTTCTCATAGTTCTTTGCTAAAATAAATTCCGTGTTAAACTCGACCTATGAAAGTTACAAGCCCATTCAATAAATAACCAATTTTAAATATGAAGTTAAAAAAGAAAAATTGGTTCCCATTTGCGGTGCACACATATAATGTATGTATGTGAGAGCCCTCAAGGGTCAAAGTAAAATTGCACTAATTTTAACGTTATTTTACTTATTTTGTGTAAATAACGTTAAAAATGTTGGGATGATCAATTTCAAACGATAACTTTGAGTCGGGAACTCCTTTGGAGCAGCCTCTCTATCCCAACTGGGGTAGGGGTAAGGTTTCTGTCTATCCTTTCCTCTAGACCCTATTGAAAAGTAGGAATATACTGGGTAAGTTTGTTTGTAAATATGAAGTTACAAGAACCACATTAATACCTCTACTACATATTGTTGTGTGAGTTATGTAACCATTTAAACTCCTCTCTTTCTCTCTTCACATTACGTGGCTGGGGTTCTCATAATTCTCTTCCTAAAGTTGGTTCACTATTGAAAGCGACGCACTAAAATTATACAGAGTAAATTTTACCAGGTATGAGAGTTCATCATCTAGCCATTTCACAAAGGGAACAACATCCTCAATATCTGTAAATGATGCATTCTCAACTTCTTTGATCAAGAATCTTATAAAGTCACCTTGTGTTTCCACATCTGTCTTTATCTGTAATAATTTAAACACAACAAAAATAAACCTATCAAAAAATATTTGAATTTATGAAATACAGTTTATCTTCACATGAAAGGTGGTCATATCTTTTTGAGAAAATAGATATATCTATCATTCAAAATTTTCTCAATGGTGAGGTGGGTCGGTGTAAGGGTTTAAATAATAAATTCAGATACCATGTACATTTTTTATGCATAAAGTACAAGTAATTCCAAATTATTGCTATGAATGCTAAAAATGATAAGTTTTTTTTACGTGTTTAAGGCAGTATAACTTGAGCAAGATTACATAATATTGGAAGGTACTATTATGTAGCACACAGTACAAGTTAAGCGTAAGAAAAACCTAGATTCATAAAAAGATAGGTGGTCAGTTCATGATGTACCTTTGACTATTTCCCATTCTGACTTCAAATATGGAAACAGTTTAAATATTATTTTAAAATAGTAAAGAACCTAATATTTAAATTAACCCAACCAATAAATTACTTTTTCGTCTTAGATACATCATGTTCGCTGTCCAGAATAAATCTTACAGGCGAAAACTTCTCATTCAACCCGAAACAAAATTTTGTTTTAAGCAAGATTATAACAAAAGATCATTTAAAAAAACTCAAATAATGTTTTAAAAGCATTGTGAATTAGCCATTTAAAATTTGTAACTTACAGAAATATATAATTACTCTTTAAAAAAAATAGTTACAAAGCTACACTGGACCGGTTGGTGTTTTGACAGTTATATTATCCAACCACTAACAGGGAGCAAAATTTAATACAAGTGTTAGCTGAGGTATGATTGTATGAAGGGCAGAATAGTAATTGTATATAGTCTACTCTACCACGGCTACTTACAGCGAGCAAGTGTGTGGACCGGTTCTCGATTTCTCCGATCATGTCACGTGTGTTGGCGGTAGACACAACATCGCCGGAGGATGAACCGGAGCCGGATTCCCGACGAGATTCTCGCCGCATGAGAGAGTGATAGAACTCGACGACCTCTGGTATCCTCTTCACCTTCGCCGGCAATGGCTTTAAACCCTTGGCCGGTGGCGGAGGAGGCGGAGGAGCTGCAGCTTTGGTGGTTCTAGGCGGCGGCGGCGGCGGTGGAGGAGGAGCCGGAAGTTGTTGCTCCGTTAACGCTCTCTCCGCAGAGCTGCCTAACGAGCTATTCGAAGAGGACGACAACGACAATGATAATGAACATGATGATGAACACGGCCGTGGAGGTGGTTTTGGAATCCTCGGAACTCGAGACCGAGCTTCGAGCACCGAATCATTCACCAAATCGTTCGCATCACACCGCGAAAGCCTCGGTAAGTTATCGATTTCCAACAGAATCGACTCCTTAGAGCTTGATTCAGTGTAACATTTACTGTCGATTTCGTTCTGATTACGATTAGCAGGAGCATTCGAGAACGTATGACCGCGTTTCAAACTCTTAATCATGTTAGATTTCCCCGATATATCCATCAATTGCTGAAACCTTTGCGAAGAAGATGCAACCGATTGCAGTTCCAAATCCTTGATCCTGTTTTCAAATTCGCGCTTCTGTTCTGTTAATTTCAAATGCAGCATTTCGACATCTTGCCTCAATCTCTCGTTTTCAACTTCCAAACACTCGATCATCTTCACCGATCGGTTTATTTCCGAATCCTTCTTCGAGATTTCGTTTTCGAGAACCGGAAGTATTGTTACTGATTCCTTAAGTAATTTCTGCTCCAACAGCTCCGTCCTTAACCGAGACTCACGCTCACGTAACTGTTCCACCAACAGCAACAGCTCCGCCACATCCGGTGGCCGGGGCTGCACCTGAGCTGAGGACCGTGGGAAATACGCACCAAACGACCGAGAGAACATTGCTCCCTTTTGAGGCACCTTCCCACCTCCACCAGAACTGTTCGACGGAGACGGAGACAGAGACGAACGGTGGCGCTGTTGCGGGTAATGCGGCTGCTGCTGTAATTCCGGCTTGGAATTGGCTGGTGATTTGTGTAAACCCATGGCAGACTTGACTTTTCCGGCGACCATTATCCGATAATGTATTATCGTTTCATTATGGGTGTCGAGAGAGAGAGATTGAGGGAATTGAAGAGGATGGGTTCTCCACAGAAGTCGTTGTTAGAGTTACCTGTGAAACGGAGAATGAAGGGGTTAGAGAGAGAGAGAAAGAGGAGAGAGAAACGGGTCGGGTATAATTGGAATGTAGTGGAAGCAGGAGTTAAATAAAAAGATGACACGTAAGACGAGGAACGGTCTTCTCTGGGTTTTGAAATGTTTGGGGAAAAGTTTAATGATGGAATTAAATAAAGGCTTAGGTCTTGCTACGCGCCAAACACATGTTCAACTTAGCTATTAGGTTATCCACAGCGGTCACCCTACTGAAAACTATTTTTTACTGAAATTTTCTGTCACATCATCACCTCACTGAAAACCCTTTAACACCCACAATGGTCACCCCACTGAAAATCTTTCCCACTATTCCACATCATCAACAATTAAAAATAAATAAAAAAACATTACTCTAATTTAAATAATTCAATATTTTACAAAAAAAAAACACACATTACATTAAAAAAACAAAAACATATTAAAAATCTACTAGTCGCCTTAGATGCTACGAACAACAATATCGATGCGAACCCTTTCGATATGTTCGACCAAATCGGCTTTTAACGACTCGTGAATGCTTTTGTTTCGCAACCTCCAGGTCGTTCACGATACGTTCAAAAAAAGGTTGTTGCATCCGGAAACGTCTCTTGAACAACGTCTCATTATACAACGGTTCGTTTCCAAAATAATGACGCATCAAAAGATCATGTCCCGCTTCCCTGTCTCGATTAATTTGAATTCTTCTAATTATAGGGCGAGGAATCTGAGAAACGTTTTCTTGAGCCATCATAGACAAGGACGAGATAAAAAGATCAATATCCTCGCTATCAGAAGATGAAGAGGATGATGAGAACACCGGAGAGGATGATGACATTTTTATAAAAAAATAAATTGTATAAATATTAAGAGAGTTTGAATGAAAATGAGTGTGTAAAATGGTTGAAATGAGAGGTTTATATAAAGATTGATTTTATTATTATTATTATTATTTTTAAAATCTAGCCGCTAAAAGCATTTGGGGCCCACCACTTTTGAACCAACCAATGAGATGGAGGGATTGGCAACGGGAGCGGGGGCCGTCGAGGCTTCTTGGGCGGGCACCGTAGGCCTACGGGGCGGTGTTCCCGCTGGACCCCGCTGCGGGGGAGGGCACCGCTAGCCGGGAGGGATTACCACTGTGGGGAGTCTTAGTTATGCGTCACCCCTCACAACTCTCTCATCATTTTTCTATCATTTCACGTCATCACCATATTTTTCTCCCTTTTAGTTTTCTTTCACCCCGTGACGTCGTCACGCATGCCCCCTCACGCCCATGTGTAATGGGGGAGGGCGCCACCGGGGCGTGACCGACTCCTCTCACGCCCTCATCACCCACCATAACACATAGCCTTAGGGTTACAAAATAATAAGACTAGTGGGTATGTTAGCACCATAAATGGTTAATCCAAGTTAGTAAAATTTATGAGTCCTTTGAGTCAGTGGCGGAGCTTAACCAAAAGCCTAGAGGGGCGAAACTTTTCCAGGGGCAAAATAAATATTTTTTAAAATTTTTACACTACCTATTGGAAAACGTACACTATTACACGAAAAAACAGGGGGGCCCCCCGGGTCCCTACAAAGCACGGCCCCTGCTTTGAGTCAATAGGTTAAAGTATATTTTGTTTATATTGTGAAACATGTAATTAGTTTAGGGTATTATATGTCAATACTTAGACTTGTTAACTTTGGTTAAGGTTATTTAAACACAACCATGGTTCCCTCTAAATTTGATCAAATATATCATAAGAGAGCATACATATTTGTACTTTGTTCTTCTTCTTCATATATTGATTTCTTGAATATGGTTGCAAGATAATTTCTATAGTTTACTGTGATTCATCAGGGTGTGGGGGTGTTGACGTGGCAGAGTGATGAGGGGAGAAGGAGGGTGATTCACTTATGGAAGGGTGACACGTTGTTGTGGTTGTGGGTTGCGGTTGTGGGTTACAGTTGTGGCCTTCTTGTGGTGTAAGAACACTGAACACCCCTCACACGCACCAACCCCTATGGCAAATGGTTCGATAGTTTGAAGGTGCAACATCAACACTACACAAACTATAAAAGGAGAGTGAAGAGGTAAGTTCACCAAAATAATAATAATGATGATATAATAAAGTTTGGGAAAGTTTGGGAAAATCCTCTTTTTATGTCCGGAAAAAGAATAATTACTCTCATCACACACGAAAGAAAGCATCTTATCTGGATCAGTGGTGGTATTTTGGTATTGTTAGGCTCACTTAGGATGATGACATAGAGATGTTAATCTAACATTGATAGTCTAAAATTCTGATTATTACATCTTCAGAGAGAGTCAAGCAACTTAAGAGGGTGGGTGTTAAAGCAAATCCAACACTAGCTAATAAAGTAGGGTTATTCGGGGCAAAAATGTTAGTCAGGTTATTTGGGTCAACCCGAATTATTAATATGCTCGTGTTTCTAAGGATGATTATTATATTTTCACATATATTTTTAAATATAAAATCTATTTTACTTTTCATCAAAATATTTAATTACATTATGTACGTATGACTATGGCTCTTAATCAAATCATAAAATGAAAATGAATTATTAACGTTTTCAATTGAATTATATACACCAATTTAAAATTGGGTCAAAGTTAATAGCAAATAAATATTAATACGACTAACCTGACAAATTCGACCCGAATAACCCGTGACCCGATTAACCTGAACATTATTCGGGTGGGGTTGGGACAGTGACGGAGCTTGGACGGAGTAAAAGGGGGGGCGAAATTTTTTGAAACTTGGAATACATGTTAATTTTTTGAAGCGAGGGGGGGCGAAACCACTATTTTTAACTAAAAAATAACACTTCGGCGGACGGAAAAAGAGGGGGGGCGGTCGTCCCCCCCCCCCCCGGCCCCTACAAAGCTTCGTCAATGGGTTGGGAATCAATATTTTTTCGGAAAACCCGACTAACCCGACCAGATCAACCTGAAACTCAATTGGATTGACCCAATCAACTCCCTCATGGACCGTCATCTTGATCAACTCTTCTCTCACCGAAGAGGTAGTTGCTAAAGTACTAGGTCTTCTCATTGCCTAACAGTTCTGAACAGTTTTGGAAATTGCCTACAGCAACTCGATTGTCAAACTGAGTTTATTCCCTTCGTGATTCACTTAGGCAAACAACCAAGGCTACATCTTCCATTTCCAACTATGGGTAGAAATGTAAAAGAGGAAATCACCAAAATAGCCACTTTGACTGGTTAAAGTAACATTTTACTATTTTAGCCAAAAAATATTTTCAGCGGATTTTGGCCAATCATAAGGTGTCATTTAGCAAAATATCGCCAACCACGGATTTTTAAGTTATAATATCGCTGACATTTCAAAAAATCGCTTAGTCAGCGATACTTTTAAAGAAAATATCGCTGAGGTATCAAAAAATCGTCCGTCAGCGATATTTTTTAAAATAATATCGCCCCAAAACGCAAAAAATAATAAATCCACGTCAGCGATATTTTTTCAAATAATATCGCCCCGTCATCAAAAAAAGATTTATTTTTATTTTTTAATTTCCGCGTAAACAATATTTTTGAATGTTATATCGCTGACTGGGTGATATTTTTGCTGATCAATGGTTAGATTCGTAATTTTGATGGTCAATGCCTATTTTGGTAAGTTTGTTTGATCAAATGGTTAATTTGATGATTTTACCAATGTAAAATCATTTTTGATCAATTAACCACCATAGGATAACAAGTGGATGAGCTCAGTAAATTATATTCGCTATCTCTTAATGGTTCATATCCCTGATTAAAAGATAGAATTAGGTTTAACTAAATAGTCTATTTATCCTAAAATATTCTAAGAATGATTAATGAAAATTAAATTATGAGATCAAATTTAAGAAGGAAATTTTAAAATTTTATAACGAAAAGTTGTTAAAGAGTAATTTAGTCGTAACCACTTTCCCCTCACATTTTTTAAACTTTTATAACTTTTACATACGATATTATTTTTTTAAAAATAATATATCATAAAAACAAGAATTTTTATCTTTAAAATAAGTATAGTGTTGTTATAAAAAATGAAATTTTTTCAGCTCATTGTGTTCAATTATCGTCAATGTGTCTTTCTTGAACTTTTGCATATAATTATCTTTTTGTGTTTTCTTACAATTAATTGTGTATTTTTTACATATAATTGTGTATTTTTTAAAGATCATTGTGTTATTCATACTCATCACAATGAACATCATTGTGTATTCTGTAACATCATTGTGTTTTAAATTGTTCAGAAAAACACAATATTGAGCGGAAACGCAAAAGGCACAATGACAAGTACAAAAGACACAATGTCGTGTACAAAATACACAATAACCTGTATATAAAACACAATGAACTAAAAAAACAAAAAAAGTTATAGCAACACTATACTAATTTTGAAAAATAAAAAATGTTCGTTTATATGGTATATTTTTTCAAAAAATAATTTCGTATGTAAAAGCTATAAATGTTTAAAGAATGTGGGGAACTTGATAAAAAGCCAACAAAAGTAGTCATTATTAAAATATACTCCAACAACTTAGTTTAATCATATCTATTGATTAATAATCTAATGATTAAAGATTTTTCTTAGGCTTTTTTAGGTTAAGAGGCATATTTAGTTTAACCTAACCCATAAAAGATAATCTAAAGTCTGAATGTTTAAGAGATAACATTAACTGACATCCTCTTAACCATTTACACTTAAAGTTACCTCTTAATTATTCATAGGTTATGAACCATTAAGTGACAGTCTCTTAATGGTTATGAATCATTAAGAGATTACCAAACAACACCCGTTTGCTAGAGGAGGGATATTAGATAATTATTTAATAATTATGCAAATTTTTATGTAGTTCTTTTAGTAGCTTTTTTGTTTATATATTCATCTCCTCCGTTATTGGAGATCGTTATTCATGCAACTCCGATATATATATTCATACATTCACACATATTCAAGGTGTGGTTATATATCATTCTATATAATTTTACAAATAAAAGGCTCGTTTAAGTTCGCTAGCCGGCTATAGCTTCATATCTGAAGCTTGAGGCCGTCTTGAAGAGTAAACAAGCCATATTTCAATGCTTGAGATCAGTTTAGGCTCTTGAAGTTTTTTTTCGGATTTGATCTCAAATAGTTCATGACACAGTTTGATTCGTTAACACCCCTACTTGAGAGATTATTTGTGTAACTTCCTACACTTAAATTTCTTACATTACAGGTAGGAAACTGATTGAGGTCGACCGCAGAGAAGAAAAGGAAAAGGATTCATGTGTGTGTTTTCATGGTGCGGTCCAAGTGAACGATCAAGGAGATAACCAAAATTGATAATAAAACGGATCATTCTGGCCTACTTTCGGCATCAAGTGATTAAAAGATGCAGATAACTATTTGGTAAGTGTCTCTCGTCCCAAATTCCATGTTCCTGAATAACACTAAGCACCAATAATGAATTATAATATGTTTGTTAGTTTTAAATTAGATCATCTAGCTTGATAAAAATGTGTGTTGATATATTTAATGGCATTCGACCAATAATTTTACAAATTATTGTCTTATATAGAATGTAGATTTAAGTTAATGAACTTCGTATCACTAGTAGATTTGATTTGGCCACAGTGGTCACTCCACTGAAATCCTTCCTCACCGAAATTTTCTACCACACTATCACCCCAACGAAAACCGTATAACCTAACAGTGGTTACCCTACTTAAAAACATTCCTCACTATGTCATATCATCAACAGAAAAACCCCACTTGGCCAATCACGAACGATATCCACAATCGGGGAGTGGGGGCCGCGTTTGGCTGAATAGGGTCGCCGCCGGGGTTGGGGGCAGTGTTCTCGCCTAGCCCCACCGAAAGAGGAGTCTCTGTCGGTTCCACGGGGCTACAGTTTCGTATCTATCTATACTAATAAATAAAAATAATTGTGGATACTTGTCACAATTTTAGACCACTTACATTTTGGTTTTCCCGCTTCTCTCTCCTATTTAATCTTCTATATTTATTATTTATTTGGGAATTAAGAATTATGGATAATGAATTATAAAATGTATAATGATAAATATATTATTAATTAATTATATTTAAAATCAATTTAATTATGAAGTTTATAAGTAAACACATATTTTTATTAAACAACTTCTAATTAGTTCTTTAAATACAATCAAATTCAAATTACATTTCTTTAAAAATTGACAAAAAAACAATAATAAAACTAATTGTTTTCTATAATTACTTTTAGAATTTTTTAAATATTTAATATGATTGGATAATTTGAATAATAAAAATATATTATGTTGAAATCATAAAAATTAAGTAATTTTTAAAAATCCAAGTTAGATGTATTAATATAAATTTTTACTTGAAGTCAATTTAAGTGTTTTAAAAGAAGAATAAATATGCTTTAATTAAATTATTTATGAATTAGATTACATAAAAATATTAACACAATGTTGAAAAAAATTTAAAATTAAAACATTATTTATAATTATTACATCAAAATATTTGAAACATATATTGATGACTTTGTGTATTATGAAATTATATTATATTATATATATTCAATTTATGTAAAACCTAAGTTTAGTTAAACTTTGTAGTGTCCTGCAAATTCAACTTATGTAAAACATAAGTTTTAAGAAACTATATTATATTTTATTCAACTTATGCATTACATAAGTTTAGTTAAACTTTGTAATGCCTTTCTGCGAATTCAACCTACTAGTTGGGGTTTACCTATTTCAGGGGGTTCCCGCGCATTTGGTGTGGCCGTGTCTTACCTTTGCCTGATGAGCCTGTTAAGACAACATACGTGGTATGTATGATCGTCGTGGTTCAAAAAAAGTTAAACTTTGTAGTGTACATGCTTTTTAATTACATAAGTTTTTATTAATAGATATGTATATATAACATATTATTTTTCAACCCATGTAATACACGGGATTTTAACTTAGTGGTATAATGTATGAGCTTCTCTTTTTGCTTAAAAAAAAGTAGATACGTTATGGATATCAATGAAAACTTTGATATTAAATAGTTTGATTTTTGATAATGATGATTTTGGCTTTAAATTGAATTAAATACCTGAATTGGTTGACCACTCTAGTCATCAAGTTTTAAATGATTTAAACTTTTAAAGATTGGAGGTGTTTACCAGAGTTTTTAACTAAACAAGTGCTTGTGACAAAAATATTTACCAAAATGGTGTTATTTGAAAAATAATTACCAAATTGGTGTTTTCTTGCCATCAAAGATTGCTTTTTGAGTTTAGCTTTGATTAATTATATTCTCTTTGTAATTAATTTTTTTTCATATAAATGTTCTTAAAATATTTAAATAAAAAACTAATCAAGATTTAGAATTCACTTTGTATATTTTTAGTTTATGTAAAAAATAAAAAAATTAAAAAAAAACTTTTACTATTACGTATGTAGTTTAGAATTAATGTTGACTAAACTTTACAAGGTAAAAAGTTAATCTTTTCGGAAATTTTTTTTAGTTGAAAATTTAATTTTTCAAGATACGTTTTATATTAAATGATTTTTTTACACAAAAATATTATATATAATTTACAAAAAAAGAGTTATTTTAATATTTATATAAAGTAGAACTTTTAAAACATATAGTGCTATCCAAAATATTCGTCGCTCGACACTCAGTTGATAAATTACAAGTTTTTGATTATAAGTAATGATGTTGGTGAATTCGAACTAATGAATAATAATGTTAATTTACGATTTAAACATTTTAATATTTTTTTTATGTTTTCGTATTATAACTATTAGTAGTTTACAAACTTTATTTTTGTTTTAGATTTATATGTGGTTGAACTTATTGTTGTTTAATTATTGAGTTTGCAATTGATATAAATATTTTGAGTTTACATTAAATTTTATTATTAAACCAAGCCAGACTGAACCAACTAGAGCCGCACGGTTTTAAAACGAGCCGAGCAATGAGCACAACATTTGGCTCGATTTTATAAATCCGAACCAAACTGAGCCGCTAGGTTTATAAATGAGCCAAGCACGAGCATACCATCGCTCGGTTCGGTTCTTGAACGGCCCCAAAAACATATCACTATGTGTATTTTAATATTTATATAAAACAATTCCTTTTAAAAAAGCTCCTTTCAAAAAATAAAATATTTATATTTTTTAAATTAATTAACAAAAAACGTATATAGCTAAAGTAAAGCTTAATCAAACCAAAATAATGTTTTTTTTATCTTTTTCAAAAAGAGTTATTTTTTGCTGTCAAAAATGTTTTCAATATTAATTCTAAAATACATTTGAATTTATAATAAAGATTTTTTTTACCATTATATAAAGTGAATTATAAATCTTGACTTATTTTTTTTATTTAAGTAGTTAAGAACAAACATATGAAGGAAAAGACATCAATAATAATGTAAATAATCAAAGTCAAAGGTAAAATGTGACCTTAAATATCTTGAAAACACTATTTTGGTAATTAATTTTTAAACAACACTATTTTGGTAAATATTTTTCCCTCAACACTAATTTGGTAAAAAACTCGTGTTTGCCATGTGGACGGTCAATGCTTTTGAAACAAATGATGAATTTGGGTGAAAATGGTGAATATCAAGCATTAGCTCCAAAGCAATTGGAATTTTCCAGGTATAACGACCGTAACAAATGACGAATTTGATGATTTTTTTTTTTGGATAAATGAGTATATTGTATCTAACCAATCCCATCTTGCAATTTAACCTAGCACTTTTACCAGCCATGTGTTACGGCAACATCGATAAGTCGAATGGATCAGTAGATGAAAAACATGTTATATTTGACCCAACTTGTTTGTGAATAAAATGTACGTTGAAACACAAATATTAATTAAATAAGCATGAAAATTTATTATATTTGACTCAAATCATTTCGAACAAAGTTTACATCGATACATATATCAATTCGAATTTATACTGACACATACATAATATAATTTTAGAAACTTTGGTATTGTATACAGTTGAGGGGTGAGTTATAAGTATAACTAATAAAACTAAAAGTCTTTTGCAATTTTCAAAAACAAAATAAAATAAAGAAAGATGAACAACTACTAAAAATAAAATTGAAGTTAAAAAAGCAATGTTAATTTGCCCCCCAAATTGATAGTTAAAATCTACTTGAAGGGAGAAAAGTTAGCGAGGTTGAATACATATTAGAGTACTCGTATATATAAAAATACAAAATCGTAACAGTTCTTGGAGATTTCGTGTGGGTTCAACAAGATTTAATAACATTATCTATAGAGAATAGATATTCCTAAAAAGTTAATTTTGACTGAGAAAAATAAGGTAGATTTTTAAAAAGTCAAAAACCGACCAAAATAAACCTTAATTTAACTCATTTTTGTATCAATGAAACCGGTTTGTCGAATATTAAATCATAATCTTAAACCATAAACAATAAATCCTAATACTAAAACCCAAATTTTAAAAATAAACCTTAAACCTAAAAGTTAAAAAGTAAGTCCTAAAAGCTAAAATCCAAAGTTAATTATTAAAGCTAAAATCCAAAGTTAATTACTAAAGCTAAAATCTAAACGTTAATATTGTAAGGTACGATGAAACGGTTCAAATGCCTTCGAAATAAGTTCAATCGGAGTTCGTTGGTTCGATTTCAAAGTTTTAAAAATCATTTTTAGTATTTTTAGACAATAATTTTTTTATTTGATTTTACCCTATGTGTGTGTGTGTGTGGACAAAGAATAATCTGGAAACCCACTTGAGTTAACAAAACCCATGAAACCCAAATGACATTGTTGGAGAAATTGACTATAATCACTTGGAAATCTATCCGATCATGTATGAAATTACAATCCGAAATCAATATTTCTACCACTCCGAGTTTAAGAAACTTGATTTTGGGATAATCAAATAAAGAGCATTTCAGTGATATACTACGAGTTCGTATTTCTTGTTAATCACCAACCAACTGCTAGAGGCGCTGCCCCTAGGACCCTGCAACCCTTGCGCTTGATTTGGAGCTCAGGAAATATTAAACGAGTGTGCACTCCGCAACTCTAACTCTTTAATATTTCTTTACATCCAATTACGCTAAAATATATAACAGACATTTCTACAATGTGTAACAGTAAAAACCAAATACGTAACATATGTGTAACTAACACGTATTTTTTATATTTTTTATAACAACATATATTACATATGTAAACACATAGAAAAATGAATATCACATAATTTTTCTCAATTCAAGTGAAATTTTCATTTATTGTTCGTCTGTATATATGTTTTTATACTGCTTATTTAAACTATATGTTTATTTAATACATGCATAATTTAAGTCTAGGGGGCAGGGGCTACATTAAAGTTATTGCAAGTCTTGATAAGAAAGGACAAAGATAAAAAAAGGTTGGCATGCCCATGTGGCAAGCCAAAAATTTGTCAAACATGAACGATTCTTAATAAACTTAAACGTTGATTTAGATCATATATTGCTTAAACTATGTGAAAGTAAGTTGAGCCATTCGATGCTTGACTAATGGTTCTTGATAAAGTTGACTAAAATATCAAAAAATTAGCTCAAACCAATTACCAAACTCGTTGAAACAAGGTGTGTAGTGATGGTTTGTTTTCACATTTCTACCACAATTTTTAGGGGTGTGTCATCGGGTTGGATAACAAGCTATTCGGGTTTTTGAATCGGATTTGAAAATTTTTTTGGTATCCAAAACCCGACCCAAAATTCAAATATATTATCCGACCCGAAAAACCCGAATTCGTGCATCCAAATAGCCCGAATAACCATGTTTTTTCAGGTTATTCGGATATCCGAACCGAAAAAACTAGCTTTTGCATATCCGAAACCCTACCCGAATATAAAATCATATTATCCGACCCGAAAACCCAAAAATAGATTTCGGATAAGGTTTTTTCGAGTTTCGGATATTTTAAACACCCCTAACAATTTCTCTTGATTGGCCAATAAATTGTGAATTTATTTGACAAATGGGATGAAATGTTTTACTTTGTAATTTTCAGCCCTTTTCTTTTCTTTTTTAAGTCTAACCTCCAAGTTGATGTCAAACAGCCTTATGTACTTAGACTCAATTATATCGGATATTAAACTAAATTTTTGTTTTGTTATTAAGCTCATGAGTATACCTGACAATTTTAACGTATAGCAAGATAAATAGATAGAATTGGGTAAACAGTTATTGCATTTTGGGTTGAAATAGATAACATTATGACATATTATGGGTTGAGATGGGTAACACCTTAATACAAAGCAGGTCAAGATGGGCAACTTAAAAACCATGTAAACATAATAGATTTCAATGGGTAACGATTATCAATAATATATTTAATGAGAAAATCAATAAAAATTATTCAAATAAACTATTTGTTTTGTTACAATTCATTTAACTTGAGCGAAAGTGTTTTTTTTTTAAAACGACCCTTTAAACTCAAACGGATTTGGCTTAAAACCCGTTTTGACCCGCATCTGTTTTGACCCATTACCCAACCCAACCCAACTCGTCCATTTTGCCAGGCATACTTATAAGTCTAAAGTATCATCAGTGTAAAGTATGTATATGGTCAAAATTTGTTACATTGTAATTAGGAGGGTTCATTTGTAGTTAAGTCAATGGGTTAAACGTTATTTTCCTTAACAATTTATTTCATGTGTATTGAGGTTGTCCTTCGTAATTAATTTCAAGATTGATTTCTATTGTTGAATCATTTTTAAAATGAAATATGGGTCGTTTAAAATAGATGGTTGTGATGGTTATAGAGCAATTTTTAATGGTTATATTTCGGTTTTAGACAATTATTTTGGTTTTTGACATTTACAACAACTACATAACGATTTCTTGCAATTATGTGATGGTACGACAGTTTCTAACAGTTGTGGTGGTTTCAGATAAGGTATATCCTTGGTCATTATTAGATTTTTTTTTATGGATTTTTATCTAACACGTACTTCGTAATGATGATATAAATTGAAACCTAATTTCATTCCTATCTTTTCACATATAATTAAAGCATGAGTACCAAGGATCTAAACATATCAAGCTCGTTCATTAGCTACTTGGGTTTGGATAAGTAAAATGCTCGAACGAGCCAAGCCTAAATAAGCTCAAGCCCGAGCTCAAGCCAGAACTATGACGCCTTTAGTTATCGAGCCCGCGCCTGATTTTTATATATGAGGCCCGATTCGGTTGGCGAGCCTAAATGAGCGTTTTGTTTATATAACTTTTATATTGTTCTATTAACTGTGTATTTCTATAAATAATAGTTTTTAGAATAAATTGTCGAGATGGTTCATGTGGTTTGTTACTACTTCACT
The DNA here is from genome assembly GCA_009363875.1 of Mikania micrantha. Classification (NCBI taxonomy): domain Eukaryota; kingdom Viridiplantae; phylum Streptophyta; class Magnoliopsida; order Asterales; family Asteraceae; genus Mikania; species Mikania micrantha. Next base: position 45,637,215 of record CM018689.1, on the reverse strand, counting down.
CTTGGTCCCTACATTACATAAATTAATCATAAAGTCTTAAACTTTAAATATTTGTAACACATGAATAAATTTAAATCACATGTTTTATGTACGCCCCATTTGCGGTGCACGCATATAATGTATATATGTATGGGCCCTTAAGAGGCAAAAGTAAAAGTGCACTAATTTTAACGTATTTTAGTTATTTGTGAAAATAACGTTAAAATCATTGGGATGATCAACTTCAATCGATAACTTTGAGCCGGGGACTCTTTTGGAGCAGCCTCTCTATCCCAATTGGGATAGGGGTAAGGTTTGTATCTATCCTTCCCCCCCAGACCCTACTGAAAAGTGGGAATATACTGGGTAAGGTTGTAAGGTTGTATGTTTTATGTTATATTTAAAAAGTATAATTATAAATATAGTAAGTAAAATAAACAAATTGAATAATTAGAAAATAAATGAGCTGGGTTCAAGCTAGAAAATTTCTAGCAAGCCAAGCTCGAGCTTTATAACTAAAGTGTTGATGAGCCGAACTCAAACTTGACTATGTTCATTTATATGTATGTCAAAAAGAGAACGGAATGAATGGTGAATTAATTTTTTTTCCTTTTATTTTTTTGACATATTTTTTTAACAGCAACATTGACTAGCAAGTTTCCAAACAGAAGCCCATAGCCTCATACATCAGTCGCATCACATATATCTTCTCAATTCAGGAGATAAGCCAACATTAGGAAAAACCCCTGCTTATTCTTGAGCAAATGCTTATAGAAGATTCGAATTCAAGACCTTTTATGGAAGTCTAGTGGTCTGTCGTCTGAAACTCGTCATCGTCACCCCGCTATAGCCATCCACGGGTTTTGGGGATCTGAAACCCACCAATCCCCCTATTCATCTCCGCCCACCACCCTTATTCATCTCCATCATCAGTCATCACTCCAATCTCTTAATTTTTCATCCTCAAAAGCTTCAAAGACAAAATCTAATCTCCTAGATGTATGAATATCCATGTATTTAGAGGCGTCTGGAACCTCAATCTAGTTGTCGAAAGGCAGGGTAGGGCAGTGTTGTGTTGTGTTCTCCGAGTATTCAAAGTATGCCTGGCAAAATGGGCGGGTTGGGTAACGGGTCAGAACGGATTTCAAACAAAGTCAGTTTTGGTCTAAAATGGATTGTTCATAAAAAACATTAATTTGATTTAAGTTAAAATGTGTTATAACTAAACAAATAGTTCATTTTGAATACATTTTAGTGATTTTCTCATCAAATATGATATTTGTTGAAGTAACAGATCCCAGACTTCTTCTGATCTTGCTCTTCAGGACTATCCTTGCGATCCTGCAACCACAAAAGCCGTTAGCCTTAACGCAGGAGGGGGCCTCCTGCAATTGGACTCCGGCGTGAGAATAAGCTCTTGATCGGAGAATGAAATCAGGGAATAGAAGTGTGAGTGTAAGAGCGAGAGATGAGATACCTGAAAGAGTTTCCCAAGTGCTATATTTGTACTACTCGGGTTCCTGGGGTTCTGGATTCTTTGGAGTAGACGTTTTCCCTTTTGGGGGGTTAGGCCTCCTGCTTTCCGGGCGTCCCCCTCGTGTATGCTTCTTCTTTCCATTTTTGTACAAGAGCTGACTTATGTCACTTCTTGTACTCTAATGTCTTGGCACCTGCTTCTTAACCCTTGGTTAAAAAACTTAGCTTTCATTAAATGCCCTCTCACCTTTATCTTTATTGGTATCTGGTAAGTTGACTTTGGTTTCGTCCGTTTTACTATCGAATCATCTTGTTATCTGGCCAGGTCGACTGTGCGATCTTGTCGTCTGGCTATTTTCGTGTCTTGCGATATTCACCTACGTCATCAATATTAATTATTCTTAAACGTTTGAATCCATTGCAATATCATAGTTTTTAGGTTAGGCATTTTGACACGTGTTGTATTAAAGTGTTACTCATTCCAACCCATTACGTATTATGGTGTTAGACATTTTAACACTTTATACATAATTATTTACCCAAACCAACCTATTTTTTTTATTTTAGTGAAAATTGACACCTCTATATTTCAAAACAAAGTTGTTTGGTCTCCCACCCGACCAGAATGAAGAAACATTATGAAACAATGAAGGGGATGATTGTTTAGTGACATCAATACGGTCAGAAACGTAGGGGAGTGAGATGCACATATACATCATATTAAAATGATAGGTTTAAATATAAAACAATATATTACTTCTAAACAAAATCAAAGATGACAGTGGATTAGTAGCAAAAGAAAATTTAGATATATATATTTTAATTATAGGATTAAAATTTAGATATAACTTTTATTTATGTATTTTGTTATTTTGTGCTTTATTTCTCAAATCACAATCCGTTTATTCTTTAGTGTACTTTTGGGTTGTGCCCAATCTAAAGAAAAAGAAGGGTAATAAATAGATGTGACACCATACGATTAGTTTTATTTTTTTTTATATTATTCTCTTTTTTTTTTTTTGTTTTTTGCTGCATAATTGGTTTATTTTATAGGTGTGTTTCTCTATCCGATATTGTATTTTTACCGAACTGAAACAAGTGTGCAAAATATACGTAGCAATACGTGAAACAGTCGTATAGTTTCTTTAAACAGAACTTAAAATTTAATAAATGATCGGGTGAAACCAATTTTAACTTTGACATGCATTTGTGATTTATGGTTTATTTTTCAGGTTTTTTTTTATTAATGCCGATCCAATTGACCGGCATTGCATAACTTTGCATGTATACAGATAAATATTTTATATGTTTAAAACATAGCAAATCAAAGTAATCGGTTGCTAATTTGATTTTCTAAAATTACCGTTTTTATATTTGAGGGAGTTTTGGGCTACTTCTTTTTTTAACTGTTAATTTTTGGATCATTAACAAATTACTGTAGTGTCATCATGCATTAGCAGTACCACCCGATCATATCTACCACCAATTCACCTTGAGAAAACCCTATTGTGGGATTCGAACCCAAAACCATTTGGTTTCGAGTCTTATCTCACCACCAAAATACCGCTAGACTATAATGCATTTGGTGAGTTCAAGCTATTTGTTTGCAATGCACAACAAGCAGGAGATGGGTACGAGTATATAACTTCTTTGTTAACTTCTCGTAAATGTTACTATCCCAAGCATGCCATGCTATAAATGTGTTTTAATAACCATAACCACTGTTATGGATTGAAATAAACTTTTTATAGAGGTCGAAAATTTTTTGGTTTGTTGGTTATGTATCACTCAATATTATATTTTCTCGAGATTTGAGTCAAGTTGGGTCACTTTAGCGAACCCAAATCAAGTTATTAACCAACAAACTAACATGAAATTTATAAAATATTCAACTAGCAATCTAGCATTATATATATCTTAATTTGGAATGTCGGTGCTCCCTTCTAACCGCGCGAATCTAGATAAATATGTTTTGTTCACAAAAAATCACATAGGAAGCGTAGTGCAGATGGTACAGTTATATGCAACAATTCGAGTGTACGTGGGTTTGAGTCACAGCCCCTTCATCTTTTTTTGGTTACCGCCTTTGGGAGTTTAGGTTGTGTTTTCCTAACACACGTTTAATATAGAAATAAGCTTCTGCCAACCTCAAATGCATAAGATGACAGGGCACACGGTAAACATCATTTTTTTACTTCTTTTTTGCTTGACAAAAAATTTTCACAATTCTCTCCTCAATTTTGTAAAATATCACTCTAAACTTTCAAATTTCTAATACTTTTGAAAAACATTTTGGTCTTGGGAGTTTGAAGTTACGGATTCATTTAAAATTTTTATAGAAGTCGAAAGTTTTATGGTTTGTTGGTTGCGCATCACTCAATATTATATTTTCTCGAAATTTGAGTCAAGTTGGGTCACTTCATTCAAAAAACAAACTAACATGAAATTTATAAAATATTCAACTAACAATCTAGCATTTTAACAAAGAATGAAACAATAATATAAGATTCAAAAAACTGAGAAAATAACATAATATAAATCAAATGATAAATTAAATTTTAGGAAAATAATAAAAATAAAACTTAAATTAAGGATTTGAAGCGGCGGTTTCGGTAGCAACAATGACATGATCTGATCCATGGTCTGTTCTATTGGGTCTGACAACAACAATTCTGAAAGTGAGAACCAAGAAACATGAGAGTTGTCTGCCTATTTGATTTTAAAGGACAGTGACAAAGCGTGGTAGTACTCTCTTACACTTTCTTAATAAGAATTCGAATCCAACATGTAACAAAAAAAAATGTTTTAGGTTGAGAGGTTTTTCGATGTGCGTTTTTTCCTAAATGATAATATCAAGTTACCCATTTAAACAGTAGTGACTGAAGGACTTCTAGCCTAATGGTAGCCCCTTGACTTTTCTTATGAGAGGTCTTGGGTTGGAGTCTCACGTAGAACAAATATTGCTCAGGAGTGAGCCAGGGGGATTTCTTAGTTGTAGGTTTTCTCCTGGGCAGGTGGGTCAGGTCACCACGCTCTGTTATTTGGGCAGAAGGATGATTATTTGACAGGGTGATCCCGGGTGACCGAGCGTTTGTTGTTCAAAAAATTTTTAAACAGTAGTGATTGGCTTTAGCTTTTTATTAAAAAGTAAAAGGATTTTAAAGGGTGATACGGAATATGAATATGTAATTAAGTGATTATGTGAGTCCTAAGCAAAACTTTAAGTTTGGGCGTTCATTTTGTGAATTGCTGCTAATATATATGATTATAAAAAATATGTTTTGTTTATGAATGAATGGTTGTGCTAAAAGCTACATGGAGTGGTTATTCTTACACTCTTTTTTATTTTAACATTCTACTAACATTATACGTCTCATATACGCCTATATGAGACGTATACCATCTTCTGACACTCAGTGATTCGACAATGGTCTTGTATACATCTCATATAGGACATATATGACCAATACAAGACGTATATGAGTACAATTATTAATACTGATAAATTCTGACAAATATTGATTAACCTTATATACGTCTAATATAGACTTATACAAGGCATATAAAAGGGTGTGGAGAGAGATCGAATGTGAAAATAACATGATCGACCCAATCTATATGTTGTTTTAAAATTTTAAAATAGTTATTAGGTATTTAAATAATTATGAATGGATTAAAACATATAAAAATTAATTAAATAATGAGTTTAATTGTTAAGATAGTTTCTGTGCTTATATTTGAAGATTTTAGAATCGTAAATATTTTTTTCTGTATGTAAGTGTTAAAATGTCATGAGATTAGTCAAAAATATTTTTACTATAACTCGTCAAAAGTATTTTCATATAGTTGATATTATTGGTATATATACCATATATAAGTAATTAAGTACTCCATAAAGACTAGTTTTTTTTAACCATAAAAACACATTTATGTAATATCCTTTTATTTATAACTTTAATTACATATATACCAAGTCAAAAGTTAAATTACATCTTCTTTTATAACTAGATTACTGACCTGTGTATTACACAGAGATGTATAAAATAAACATTACAAACAATCATTGATAGAAACTTAGTTATAAAAATAATATAAAAGTTTCAATATTTTTAAAATAAGAAAATAAAAATATATTTTATAAAAATCTAAACACTTTTATAAACAATACAAATAAGAATAAGGATCAAAATTTTCAATTTTTAAAATTATTAATTGAAAATGGAAAGTTTGAAATGATTACATTTTCATTAATTTTTTAAAAATGAATATTAATTGTTTTTCTTCAATTCAAATTTGGAAATTTGACTTTATTTGTAATAAATGAAGTTAATTTTAAATTTATTAAATACGTACGCCACATGGATAGCATATAATCACGCCAAGTGGCAAATGTGATGTGAATATGTTAATATAACGCCACGTGGCATATTGTTATTCATTTATTATATAATATAGATTTTTCTTCTTTAAATAAGAGGATATATGTAATTTAAAACTTTAAAGTAAGGAAGTGTATGTAATTTTAAAAGTTAGATAAAGTGATATATGTAATTTATTTTTTAAGTCGGGTATATACACAATTTATGAAGTTTATAAACGGATATATGTAATTGCCCTAACTTATAAGTCCTAGGTCTTTCAAATATCTAATTAAACAGAAAAAACAAACAAACAAACTTACCCAGTATATTTACATTGTTCAGTAGGGTATGTGGAAAATAATAGACACAAACCTTACATCTATCTCATTTGAGATAGAAAGGCTGCTCCGAATGAGTCTGCGGCTTAAAGTTATCGTTTGAAGTTAATCATCCCAACACTTTTAACTTTATCTTCACAAAATAAGTAAAATAACTTTAAAATTAGTGCAATTTTACTTTTTTTTCTTTTGGAGACCCACACATATGTACATTATATGTGTGCACTGTAAATGAAGCGTTGTCTAATTAAACAGAAGAAACAGGTAAAACACAAGCTACAAAACAACCACGTGAGTAACTGTCATGAAAAAAATAAGTTTTAGTGTGAATTAAATTTAAGACATGTATGTTATTTCTTATATACTTAAACTACAATATTACTTTTTTGAATGTTAGATTGTCTCTCATCCACTTAAACTACTACATCATGTTATGTTAGAATGTCTAGTTTTTATTTAAATTGTTACGGCCTACGGGAACAACAAAGCGTAATGTTTATGACATGCCAACTCTAATGTGAGTTAATTTTTTCAGTATAATCAATTAATTTTCGTATAATTGCATTTTATGTTCTGCATAATTTATGATGATCAAACTGGCATCTTTATTCAGATTGAACAAATTGAATCAATTGCACATTACTCTTACCCATGATCCGAAGAACGTGTAACCACATTGTTTGCTTAAACATGAACTTTCCACTATGTTATGAAACATGGGCACTAACTGATATCACCCATAGTTGTAGAGAACGCAACTACATTACTATAATCACTACTGTATCGACACTGTCTAGCATCTCACTTTCACCCATCCTGACATATAAGACATTGTTTAACAGGTTTGTCGGACTTTTAATGTGCCACAAGAGCTTTATCTTTATGAAACATACACTATGATACATAAAAGACATAGTATACTATGCCAACTGGTTAACTCCCTCCCTTAGTCACACTTTCACTGTCTATTCAAATGCTAACTAGGGAGGATGCCCAGATTCTTGTCGTTTGATTTTTGGCTATTGTATCTTTTTGGGTGACACCTTAGTGTCTCATTCCTCCAAAAGACACTATACACATACATAATGAATGCATATATACTTACACATAGCATTATATATAAGTTGAAAGATGAAAACCGAGATAGCTTACATATAGTGCAAAAATATACATATGGAAAAATGCATATATACATACACATAACATATAAAGTTTTAACTTGGCAAACGTTATTATGAGTGATATTCAAAATAATGAATACATATATACATGCATATAGCATATTAATAAGTCATAATATACATAATCCGGTTATTCGAGTTACCAAACCTTTGAGAAAATTAACCATTTACCAAACCAGTTAAAAACATTTGGTTCGGGTTCGGTAGATTGGGTTAACACTTATTCGGGTTCGAGTTGTTTTTAATCGGGGTCGGTATTCGGGTTCAGTTAAAAATGACACCACTAAACTGAGGGGCGTATTCGCAAAACATGTATTCTTATTTTTGAGGAAACATTATGTAAATGTCTTAGATCAACATATATTATTATTTTTGTGTAAACATTGTGTAAATATATAGATCGTAAACCATCATCTTTTATTCGTGCGTGACTGGTAATGATAAACAAAAAAGTTTATAAACGATAGATTTTTAGCTTTTTTTTACTAATTGCGTACACTTTTCTATGAAAAAAAAATATATTTAGGCTAAGTTTATTATTCAAGCTTTATTCGTTACAAATTATTTAATAATATATTAGCAATTGTAAATTACCGAGATAGTCCCTGTGGTTTGTTAATATTTCACTTTTGGTCTCTAGATTTCATAAATTAACCATATGGTCCCAAACATTTGACATTTGTAACACATATAGTCCTTATGTGAGAGTAATTTGGTCAATTATATGAGGATAATTTGGTGACCTAAGGACTATATGTTACTAATGCCAAAAGTTAGAGATCATATTGGTAATTTATAAAACATAGAAACTAAGAGTTAAATACTAGCAAACCACAAGGATCATATCGGTAATATACTCTATTGGTAATCATATGAATTTCTTTTACAAAATAGACGTCGTTATTCCTATTTCATTCGATAAAACAATATATGTGTAATCATGTGACTTTTTTTTTTCTTATTTTTTTTTTTAGAAAATAGGAGTTTTAAGCCCCTATTTTATGCTGCCCCTACATGAATGAAACACCCCAAACGGAAAACGATAACATGTGACACTTATATATAATGGTTGCAAAATCGAATGAAGACATAACGAGGCACGTCATAGACTATTAAGACGTGATAATCCAATATAACTTGTTATGACAATTTACAACTTAATATGAACTAATATAACCAACTAGAACCCGATGACCCAACAAGGCCTATCGCAAAATGGATGGTTGCTAGAATTGCCGACACAAAAGTGTTCGTGAATTTCGCTCGTTGGGCATACAATCCTTAAATTCCCAAATTACATTCGTATGTTTGACCAAATTGCCCTCACCTAATGACTGTATGTATTACAAGTGTTTAAAGTTTGAGATTACAACACTGATTTATGAAACCTATGAACCAAGAGTAAATACTGACAAATCACAGATACCATCTCAAGTTACAGACTTGGCGTACTTTAACTACGCCATTATTCTCATTTCGAAAGAACATAGGCACCAGGCCGACTACGACAATTTGGTCTAGAATTTTTTTTTCTCAAAACTTTGTATCCACACGGTTCTACCATTGGTTTGATTAACACAAGTTGGTTCTTCACACGAACTCATTCTAAACCTTCGACCGCGTCTCATGCCTTTGCTTTGATCGTATCATTCGATAGTTAGTGTGCGATGCGAGTCTTTGAGAGACTTATCTAAAGCTTGATTTTGCACATAACACAAACATGAGACACTAAAAATAAAATGTTTGTATGACCATCTTCCAACTACCATGTAATTATTATTAAAAATGGATGATTTTATTTTTTGCAAACAAAAGAAGGTGAGTTTATAACATATAGAATAGGTACAAACAGCTAAGAAGAAAGGAATGTGTCATTATGGCATAGAGGAAGTGACATGATAAGTGTGGTTTTCTTTGTGGTCCATTATATTTTCTTTTTGTTTTGGTAGAAACATATTAAATACTATTGTCTCTATCTAACTTTTGTTCAATAAAACATATTTATTTTGTTTTATTTATTTATTTATTTTTATTTTTTTGCAACAGTTTCTATAAAACATATATGACTTCAGAGGTGAGGGTCCAACCGAAAAAGGGAAATTAATGGTAAATTGGATATATATTAAATTATTAAGGTTTCTGTTTGTACACTAAACTAGAGGGTTGTGCCCGTGTTTTATGGTAGTACGGCCCTATTTTTAGTAAATGGTTATTTACACAAATTTAAGATTTAAAAGTAAACCGTTAGAAACCTTGACCAGCGCAAATTTAGTATGTAAAAATCTAGCCTAAAACAAAAATTATTAAAGATGGAAAAATCGTATGAAATTTATTAATTGGGAGAGTAAGCAAGGGCTTGTAGGCTGATGGTTAACCGCTTAACTTCTTTATGAGAGGTTTTGGTTTGAATCCAGGCTAAGTCATATTTGTTGAGACATAGTTAGGGGGTTTACCCAGTTAAAAGGTTTCTCATGGGTAGGCTAGGGTGTATGCCATAGAGTGTCAAATCTAAAGAAACAGTTGAAGTTTTGTCTTGGACACTGACGTATCTACACTTTGAGGTGAGGGTTCCCAAGCACCCGGCTTTCTTTTTGGGTTCCGAAAGGCAGAGTAGCAGGCTTAAAAAATAGGGTGAACCCACTAATATTTTTTTGAGTGAATCCTCTCTGTGATCTAATATGAATTGTCCGTATATTCATTTGTTGCTTTCCTCTCTGTGATATCAGCAAGCGAAATATTAATTATTAGTAGAGGTGTCCATAAACCGACCAAACCATGTAATCAAACCGGACCAAACCGAAAACTATTGGTCGGTTTGGTTGGTTTAAAAACTTCATTGTTTCAGTTTATGGTTTGAGTGTTTTAAAAATCGAGTGGTTCGGTGCGGTTCAGGATTTGCCCTTTTACTAAAGCACACCAAGTCACCAACCATGTGTGTGTGTTTGATTATTTGTTTATAAAAAAGCATACCTATATGAAATGGTTTTTGAAAGCTGTGAAGACCAAAACATTCGAAATGGAGTATGACTTTAACGTTTATTATGGACCATATTATCACCATTTTTGAACTAGTTTTGTTATTTTTGATAATGGTTGTTTTTAGATTATGGTTTTCGACTTTTGAGATGTAAATTTGAAATGTAATATGGTCTTTTGCATCATTATATCAACTTTTTTCTACAGTTCTTTATAAAACTGTGAAACCATAACAATCGAACCATGAAACTGTGAAATAGTCAATACCAGTCAGTTTGGTTTACCCAACTTACATGGTCGGTTTGGTTTGTCATTTTTTTGAAACCGCAATTAATGGTTTGGTTCGAAAATTTTTGCAAAAGAGCCAAACCGCATCGCAAGCATCGCTAATTATTTGTGGTGAAACTCTTGGGTCAAGTTAATTCCGGTCATATAAACTTAGCAAATTTAGTATAGGTTTCGGGTTGTTGCCCCTTGACCCGTGTTTGCTGACTGGCCAGCGAGACCGTTACTAGGGGCTTTCCCGACAGGCAAGGAGGCGTGACTCCCTTGACTCCTCGTTTGTTCGAATTTTAGAATTCTTAAACGAATGTGCACTTCTCACATCCAAACTCTTTAATGACAATATTTTTTTTAAAATTATTGACTTAATATATCGCACCGTTGTTACATAATGAACATTACAAGATCTGAACCGTCAACTTGATCCGGAAATTTTTATGTTCGATTCTGTCTATTTAAAATGTTAGAAAATAGTGAATTCACTGAAAAAATATTAGATCCGTCGTTGGTCTTGGGTGTCGTTCGACATTCAAGAAATAATTAATTGGGGGAGTCAATTAAATGAATAAAATAAAATAAAAAATTAAACACAAAGATGGTTGCCACTTGCTAGAGGTGCGCAAATCGGGTTTTTTTGGAACCGAATCCGGTTTCAATCGGTTGCAGTTCCGGTTAACAAAGTCGATACCCGGTTCCGGTTCTGGGTTTCGACCGGTTTTTGACCGGTTCCGGTTCGAATTTTGGCAGGGTACAGGTGGAACCAGTTCCGGTTTTCCCGGTTCTGGTCTCGGTTTTAATTTGTCTAAAAAACCGGACCCGTTTGTATCCTCCGGTTCGGGTATGACGGGTTCCTTTTCCGGTTCGGACTGACGGGTCCGGTTTTTTTTACCCACCTCTGCCACTTGCCATGAAATCTTTAGAATGGGTTTCCCTCGTTGAAAATAAGAGGAAATAACAATTTGGGCCATGCCGCCATGGAGAATTTGTAGTAGATCCAAACAAAACTTATTTAAGAATTAAGATTAACTAGTAAACTAACCGCCGCGCGTTGCGGCGGTATCAAAACGTAAAGGACGTGGAATTTATTTCATCAAATGAAAACGTAATATATTTGACCCGGCATATATACTAAAAGGATTCACGTTGAAACGTAGACCAACATAAAAAAGTATACAAAATAAGTACGAAAACGTACTATATTTAACTGGACTCGTTTCCAGAAAAATTTTATAAATCATATATACTAAACGAATTTACGTTGAAACGTAGACCAACATAAAAAATATACAAAATAAGTACGAAAACGTATTATATAAAAAAGTATATCGAAACGTGTATCAACACGAATTTATACGGATCTTACGTAAACTAAGTACGTAAGAAATTATTATTTTTACCTAAGGAACAAAATATGTAAATTAGATTTTGAGGAAGTTAAAGTAATATTTACAAAGTTTTTTGAAAATTTAAGGAGGTGAAAGTGATTACCCTGAAATCATAGGATGATGATTTAAATTTAAAGTAAGGAAAAAAAGTATAAATCATATATACTAAATGAATTTACGTTGAAACGTAGACCAACATAAATGGAAAAAAGAAAGATGTTGAAAAAAGTTGGGAAAAAGAAGATAAAAAGAAAAATAAGAAAAATGAAAGAGAGGAAAAAAAACATGCGAGGGATTCGAACCCTCACCCTAGGTTTCAAGGTTAAAATCCTTTACCAAGTGAACCAATGCATCAATTGTGGTTTGTTCTTGAAATTAATTTTATTTGAGAAATAAATAAATTATAAGAAGGAGCCAATAGGAAGCCACCGACATTACCTTTTATATATATAGGTAATTAACTGGAAAAATACCAATGAGGCATTACCTCAATGATACCCTAAGATTCTTTCAAATGGGAGGTCTTGGGTTCAAATCTCTTCCACAGCAAAAAAGGGGTCTGAGTAGGGTCAGAGGGTTTTCCCAGCGGGGTTTCCTTCTGGGGTGGTAGTAGTGGCTCATTGGAAGTCCAGGTAACTAGACCATGGTGACATGGCCTGAAAACAGTGGGTTCACGATTGAGACCTTCGTCATTCAAAAAAAAAATGGAAATATTTGGGTATTAAATATTTAAAATTGTTTATATTTTGATATATAGGGTTCGGTTGAGAATTTTTAAAGTTAACAGACATCTTTTTTTTTGGTGCTAAATATAAGGTCATTTTATTCTTTTCTATAAAAAAATATGTAATTTGAGGGAGTATTTAAGTAATTTCTTAAAAAATAATATATATTGTGATCGTATAATAACCTACTTTTAACCCGGCCATGATAAAACCAAATCTTGAATTTCTTTAACAAATTTAAAAAACTTTCTTTTTTTGTGAGTTTTTGTAAATTCATTGCCTTTTAAGACGTAATATCGTTGTAAGTTTTGGTCTAAAACATTTACAGTACTGTAAGTCAAAAACTTAAAACGATATTACGTCCTAAACAGTGATGAATTTACGCAAACTCATAAACGAGCCAAATGAGCGACTATCCGAGCGAGCTGCCAGCGAGCTTACCTTGGCTCGTGCTTGGCTTGTTTTGAAACTGAACCGAGCGTGATCAGCTCGTTTTAAACCGAGCGAAATTCGAACGAGTTTTTCCGAGCTTTTTTCGAGCGAGGATCGAGCGATGAACATTTTGGACAGCCCTAAACAGAGGGAGTTCGTTCTCCTAATATCACAATAGACACATTTTTCATCCAACTAAATTAATATTCAAATAAATAAAAAATACAAATCCAGACGTAGGTAACTGGGAGGGCTGGCCCCCTAGTCGCCTTTTTAGTCCCGGCTTTCTATTTTACTTGTTATGATTCTAATCGAAATGTCATTTTATACGATGTCAATTTAAGTTTATTCTTTTTATACAACTCACAAATATATGTCACAAAAGTTTCAACGTTTTATAAAAACAAATGTTTCTTTATTCTCAATTTGTCTTATTTTCTATGCGAACAAATGTTTCGTTCTTTTGTTGAGCTTGATTTGATATTTACGTATTTGGAATGTTATGGAGCGTGTTATATACGAAAATGAAGAACTCAATTTAAAAGACTTGTATGATAGGTGAGAGAGTTCATTTGGCCTATAAACATCACATCAATTGCTCATACAACCGATGTGAGATAAGCCTCAAACATTGGAATGGTTTCGATCCGTTACAATCCACCCTTCTTCTTATGGGTCAATGTCCTCATTGGACACTATCATGTTGGTCAAAGCTGGCTCCTTAGTCCTTTCACACCACCATTTCGAGTTGGCTCTGATATCACTGATGTGGATCAACCGGTTTAAGACAAGTAATTGAATTGAGAAAGAAAGTTTAGAAAGAAAATAGGAGAAAGAAATATGTTAATAATTCTTGTTCAAATTGTTAAAGGGTTTTCTTCCAAGTGTTCACTTGATCAATACCACTCTAATACTATTGCCAGTATTGTGTTATAAACCAAACAAGAGAACTCAAGACAAAATAATAGTTGATAACTGAGAGGGTTCACTTTAGCATGTACACCTAATTATGATTTTTTTCCCTTTTTGTAATATAACTAGAGGGTTTACCCACGCGTTGCGGCGGTCCGGTCATGAAAACATTGATTTAACATTCATGAAACAAAAAAAAACAAAAATAAAATAAAAAAAATCGGTGGAGACAAAATTAAAATTCTACAAAAAAATACATATTGAGTCATACCAGTCTATTAATGTGTGTATTTGATTGTGATGATGGTAAGAAAATCATGAATATCAAAAGTAGACCAAAAAACCGTTCATAACAGATGTTAGCCTATCCTGAAACAATAGTCGAACTGACGCAAAAGCAAGTGTCAATCGCAAGTAAATATGAAGCCAAATATAAGCACAATATGTTAAAAATCATATAACTAAAACAAAAAAAAGGTTTCTTTTATCGTGAAATATACTAAGAAGAATGTAAGCATAAAACAAACAAATATTTAGTAATTATTTTTTAAATAAAATTAAATTGGTAATATTTAATTTTTTTTAACAACAGAGGATCTTCGCGTAGTAACCACCATTAACCGGCTGATGCAGCCAAGGTCGATTCCTAGACCGTCGTGAGACCGTATTCCCCAGAACCGGATAAATTCATAAATTTTCTCTACTGATTAGGTTTGAACCCATGAATGTCTAACCGTGCCCTACAGATCAGCGAGAACCGGATAAATTTATAAATCGTCTCCTCTGTTCAGGTTTGTCCCATATATGTTTAATTATTTAAATTAAGAATTCAAACTATTAATTTTTCATAAATAAAAAAAAAGAGGCTTCGTAAAAAATCGAACCTGGGGCTTCGTGGCTAATGGAAATAACCTAAGATGCTGCTGCCAGATGATCTAAACTTTCAAATGTTCTTGTTCTTCATATTAGGTATATTTAAGGGTGTTGTTATTCTCACACCCACTTTTTTTAAAAATACACCCCTGAGACGGCCCGTAATGGCCTTTACGGCCCGTCTCAGGCTTCGGTCAAACATTCACTCCTGACAACATGTTCCAATGATTGGAAGCAAGACGGGCCGTAATGGCCAGGACGGCCCGTCTCATTCATCGTACAGACATTCCCTGAAACCTAGTACAATGATTTGACATCAAGACGGGCCGTACTGGCCATTACGGCCCGTCTTGCTTTTTCAATTCTGACAGAAGGACATTGATTTGACCCAGTACGGGCCGTAAAGGCCATTACGGGCCGTCTTGAAGATTTTCAAATTTGTATATAAGCATGAATCGTTTCAAACGAACGCGTAACTTTCGAATTCAAATATATTTCAAGATAATTCATATCTGTAACGATGTCGTTTTGGGACGGGAGTTTTTTCAACTATTCCGTGCCTGATTTGAACGAAGAGCCTCCTGTTGAGTATTCATACGGCACGATAGATCTGAATGCTGAACCTAACGCTGATGTCGGGTTTGATAGTCAAGCATCGTATGGGTTCGTGTATGACGACAGTAAACAAAGTTACACGGAGGAGGGTTATGAAAAAAAGCCGGTGGCTTCAAACGTTGACTGGGAAACAAAAGAGGTAAATTAAATGAAACTAAATGTTAATAATTGTATATTATCGCTATCCATTTAAGCTATTTATTATTGTTTTTATATGTCAGGAGTTTATGTCTGAGGAAGCGCTGACCGAGTGGGTGAAAAGTAGAGCAGTAGACAATGGTTACATTGTAGTGAAAAGAAGAACGAAGAAATCAAAGACAACAGGCAGTGTAATCAAAGTCTGGCTCATGTGTGACCGTGGTGGCGAGCACAATAGCATCGCAATCCTTAGACGGTCAGGCAGCAAGAAAATCGGTTGTCCGTTTCAACTGATAGGGTTATACAACGAAGTTCGTGAATCCTGGAAATTGCTGGTGATTAACGACAATCACAATCACGAGCCTGCTCAGAATCTAGAGGGTCATCCATATGTTAGAAGATTCACTCAGGAGGAAGAAGATCTGGTGGAGAATCTGACTGTAACAGCCGGCCGTATTGGATATTGTTCGCTCTGCCCCACCAGGCTCACGGATTTGCTTTTGGTTACCCGGGTGAAAACTTCCCAGGGAGGTCACCCATCCCTGGATTGCTGCCACCTGAGCACGCTTAACTGTGGAGTTTTCATGTGTTCCACAGCCAACTAAGCCCAAAACGCGTCCAATAGAGAAGGTCTCCACTTCCTCTTATAAGGAAGTTTCGTTCCCCTTACTCAACCCATGTGGGATTAGCCAGCCGCGCTGGAGTCTCCCCCACTGGGGAATCAGCGTCCCCGCTGATCACATGGATTCGGCCCCTGTCTCTGATACCATCTGTAACAGCCGGCCGTATTGGATATTGTCCGCTCTGCCCCACCAGGCTCACGGATTTGCTTTTGGTTACCCGGGTGAAAACTTCCCAGGGAGGTCACCCATCCCTGGATTGCTGCCACCTGAGCACGCTTAACTGTGGAGTTTTCATGTGTTCCACAGCCAACTAAGCCCAAAACGCGTCCAATAGAGAAGGTCTCCACTTCCTCTTATAAGGAAGTTTCGTTCCCCTTACTCAACCCATGTGGGATTAGCCAGCCGCGCTGGAGTGGAATTCACTATGACAACTAGTACCCGACCGTCCGGCAAGTCCGTACGGTATGTGTACTTGCATACAGTAACTATGTGTACATACGTATTTGTGAACAGTTTTTGTATTAACAGGATTCTAAATACAAGAACAGTTGTACGTATTTTCGTGTAAACTTAAATACATTAAGTACAACGTACATTAGAAACATTAGTTGTGTTTATTAAGTGAAAACTTAATTACAGTTAACACAACAAAACATGAGAAACAACGGTGTTCAAACAATTATCAGAAACAAATCGGTTGCGATCTGAGTTCCATAGATGACAGGAATCAGATGGCCGACAATTCAATGTGAATACAAGATGAAAACAGGATGTTTAGTTGAGTCCGACAGTGAGGAAACACAATCTAAACATAAACTGCAGTGTTGTTTCAGAAAAACGAACTGACAGTGTGTTTGCGTGGGTGACGATTCACACAAACATATCTGTGAGTTTAACGTTCTGAAATGATGACTGGAAAGTAGAAAACAAAAGTCGGAAAGCAAAACCATCGTCGTGTTCGTTCGAATGACGATTCGAACGAATACGCGCGATGGCGACGCAATTCGACGGAACGAAAACAAAATACGACGCGAAACGAATTTAATTTAATAAAATAAAATAATAAACATTTTTACAATTTTGAAACTCATCAAATTAATTTAATTAAAGTCTTTATTTATTTATCTACTTATTTTAATTAATTACGCGTAAAAATTCGGGTACGCGACAAATTAACGAACCGAGCAACCGAAACGGACCCGGACACCACACGTGATATAAATAGACTAAATGAGGGTGTTCTTTCATTTTTATTCAAAATTCTCTCTCTCTCTTCCAAAATTCCGGCCAAGACAAATACCACCACCAAGCCACCTTCAATCCACCATATCTAGCTCGTTTCTTAACCGATTTGAGTGATTTTCGAACCCACGCGTAGCCCTTGACGTTCTCTACACGAAAGTACAACGGATCTAAGCTTATCACCACTGAAAAACGAGGTATGAAGCATTTTTTTCACGGATTTTAGGGTTTTAATGGGTTTTGTTAGACCCAAGCTTTAGCCGGTTCTAAGCTTACCCACTTCGAGCCTTGCATTTTTAGCCATCTTCCATTATGTAACATCAACCTAGATAACCAGCCAAGACCGGTTAGATGATGATAACGAGCATTAAGTATCAGGGTTCGTGGAAGAGAACGAGTAGCTACGAACCTGCATGTAGTGGGGATGCCATGGTCGAACCCTAAAGCACTTGCCGAACCAGTTTCATGTCCCACGAACCAGGTGCAGCGAACCCATGACCCACGAACCCTTGCTGTTCAAGTTCTGACCGAACCCATGAAGGGCCGAGCCTTGCTTTCTGCTTCCCGAACCCAGGCGAACCCAGGTGCTGTCACCTTTAGCCGAACCCCCACTGCATCATCTCTTGCTGAACCTTCACGAACCATCGGACTCACATATCTGCGAACCATCACCCTCAACCACGAACCACCCTTGTAACACCGAACCTTCTGAGAGAACATGAACCATAATACCTAATCGGATCTGCATCTGATCAACGAACCAGAGGATTAGAAACTTGATGTCCAGCAAGCCTTAAATCAATTATAAATCACAATCGGACCATTTTGGTCAAACAGCCCATACACATACCCAACAGGCCCACTTCATTTATGTAGACACAACAGCCCCTCGGCCCACTTCAGTGTGATTGGCCCATTTAATTTGTCTGGACAAGCATAAAACATCGGCCAAACTGTGATATTCCAGGCCCAATAACAGCCCAAAACTAAAGAATTGATCCAGCCTAAGCAACAAGCCCAACAGAAAGTAGCTGGCCCAAATGTAGTTCGGCCAATAGGAATATTTCGGCCCTTCTGGTCAGCCCATTACCGGCCCAGCCGTTCAGCCCATTATCGGCCCCATTTTCCGAATTGTTCAACAGCAAGAATTCGGCTTATTAAATTCAATTGGTCAATGATCCAGTCTTTCGGTCCACACCCTTAATCTTGTGAATCTATACTTAAAATTAGGTATGAACACCACATATGGGAGATAAAGTTAGAACGATGATTTTATTACAAAAGATGACAATAGGTGTAATACACGGACACATAACGAGTAGAAACTACTTTATAGCATTAAATGACACTAACGGGTCATATAAAACATATCTTAAATGTATTGTAATACATTAAAGAATTCACATACTAACAAAGATTTCATTAAAGCATTATGACAAGCTTTTGAAATTACAAAAGTAGGTCAAGGATAGGCTCATAACATAAGTAATTATGGGATCCATCAATTTCTAATAATAGGAACGGGACCGAAAGAGGATCGAGACCAAGAAGAAATAACAAAGATAGGGTAAACATTTACACACGCTCAAATCAATTATAATCTATACTTATAAGTTTCAACAACGTGTAAACAATACAGGAACGTGAAAACACAACAAGTGCAACAAGAGCGCGTGTCTTCATTTCTTTTAAGCTAAGTCAACCCTACCACTACAAGGTGAGTTCATATGCCCCTTTTACTTTAATCTTTACTGATTTTAACTCTCGGGGCTGAGAAACATGTTTACTTTTATTTATTTAAAAGTTTTACTTAACATGTTAATTATACTCTGATTAAATGATATTAAATTGTTTATTATCATATATCATTGTATGCATGCTTGTATGATTATGAGATAACAGGGAAACTCAGATGATTATGATAATGTAATTTCTTAATCATCAACACATTAGAATAACTTAGTTATAAGATAATAGCTTATAACACTTAGTTATTTTCACATGAGCAAATACCTAGACAGTTTACACATAAGCATAACGAGAACAATCCCTCATTGAGACTTTGGGATCACACGGATTACAGTAAATGATGATCATGATAACGTAACTTCATGGGATTCTTATCATTTACAGTAAATGATGATCATGATAACGTAACTTCATGGGATTCTTATCATTTACACATAATTAACATAATGTAATAAGACAAGTTCTTATTCGACTTTGTTAAACACACGAGAACATTCCCACACGGATACTTTGGGAACACATGGATTCAGTAAATGACGATTCTTATCATTTACAGTGAATGACGATCATGATAACGTAACTTCATGGGATTCTTGTCATTTACACCCGATTATCATAACGTAATAAGACAAGTTCTTATTCGACTTTGTTAATCACATGATACAATCCCACACGGAAACTTTGGGATCACACGGCGGGATAGGAGAGAATGGAATGCATTTTAATCTGATTATGTGAGGATTTAAAATGGATTCCATTCGGATTCTATACGCTGCATTTGGAGACACATGATGAGCAGTTAACTAACACTTTTAATATTTAGAAGTGAAACAACAGTTAACCCCACAACTATAGAATAATCTAAGGAATGGATTTAATAAATCTAACATCCTTAACACATATATTGGTTATCAATACTTAGGTTTGATAATTACCACGTTAGCATATTATTATTCTATACATGAGAACACAGGTGATCAAGGAAGAGATAACATGTAAATTGAGAATGGAAATCAATAGTTGTATTACAAGTAGTGTGGAGTTCTAGTGGTGTTGTGGTGGGATGTTGGCTAGGGCTTAGTTCCCTTACATATGCCCTATATATAAGCAACACTACTAGGATGATATAATACTTGTGATTATAACTATTGAGGAGCCATTGGAGGAACAAGTGAATCAGACAATCATACGAGTAACATATTATCATTGTGAATGTGCATGTGAATGAATCAAGGTTTTACATTAACTTACTTATGAACTCACCAACCTAGTGTTGACTTTGTTTAAATACATGTTTTCTCAGGTGACGAACAGGTGTAGAGACATACATGCAAGGTTTAAGCTAGAGGACTTTTAGAAGACCTAGCTTATTTTGTGTTGCATGCTTTTGGTGCCAAAACATTGAATCATCTTTTGTATATCTTGTACATATACAAGATATAGTTACATTGATTCTTTTGGTAGATTTACTTGATTAAATTATGAACTATACAGTGTAATTTAATCTTGTAATTCTATATCATTGATGTGTTAGCATTTCTCATTTTGATTATCATGTGCTATGTAACAATCTGATCATTTGATTATCACTCAAAGATATCGCGCCCCGGGAACCTTCCGCCCGACGGGAAAACCCGATCCGTTCCCGCCGGCCCGGGGTGTGACAGATTGGTATCAGAGCCATGGTTATAGAGAAATATAGGTCATATTACTTAAACGGTTTGGCCTAGACTATAACCTAGGGACCCTCATGTAGAGTTCTTATGATATAGGATTCTATTTGCATATGTCTTCTGCTTCTGATCACTGCACTAACCGATTTTCTTTCGGTTATGATCAGAATGCCGCCACGAAGACAACCACCTCTACTACCGCTGACTCAAGGTTCAGCTCCGCACTCTTCGACACCGACACCGCCAGACTCTCCTACACAAGCACCTCCACCTCCTCCTCCGCCACCACCGGCGTATCAGCTGGATCCCGCTACCATTGCACTGGCCACTCTGTTGACCAGTCAGCTGAGGGAGGTAATCCCAGACATGATGAACCGAATCAACACCAACAACAGCAACAACGTTGCCAACTCATCAGGAGAAGGGAGCGGTAACACCAGACAGAGTCAGGACTATGCCTACAAGAACTTTGTAGGTTGCAAGCCACCCAGTTTTAGTGGCAGCGAGGGTGCAGTCGGACTGATCCAGTGGATTGAGAAGATGGAGGCTACCCTCGACATCAGTGGCTGTCCTGAACATAATAGAGTAAAGTATGCTGCTGGATCATTTAGCAAGCGAGCGTTAACCTGGTGGAACGCTCAGGTTTCAATCAGAGGCCGGGATGAGGCCCAGGCCATGCCGTGGAACGAATTCAAGGCGATGTTGAGGGCAGAGTTTTGCCCAAGAAATGAACTGAAAAAGGTTGAGACTGAACTACTCAATCTGGAGATGATTGGTGCTGGGCATCTGGCCTACACCACACGATTTCATGAGTTAGCCACTCTGGCACCGGATGTGGTACCAACACTTGAGAAGAGAATTGAGCGGTATGTTGGTGGATTACCGCCCAGTATCCGAGGTCATGTGATTTCTGCTCACCCTACCACCATGGAATTAGCTGTTACACTGTCAGCATCCCTGACAGATATGATGGTTGCCTCTGGGGCATTCAGGAAGGAGGCTGAAATAGCCAAAGCTGGAAATTCCAAGAAGTCGGATAAACGTCCGGCTAAGAAACAGAAAGTGGTTAGAAACTTTGCTGCCACTACTCAAACTCCGATGCGCAATCAACCACCACCATTGGAGATCAGGAAGCCATACACTGGCACTGCACCTTTGTGCAACTCATGCCAGTACCATCATCTACCAAATGTTCCGTGCAGACACTGCACCAACTGTGGAAGATTTGGTCACACAGCAAACTACTGCAGGAGTCAGAGGACTCAGAACAGAAACAACAATGCAGCTACTGCTGCTGCTACTGCAGATCCTAGGTCTTGCTACAACTGTGGCGAACCAGGACATTTCTCTCGGGATTGTCCCAAGAGGAATCAACAAGGGGCTCAAGCACCAAGAGGAAGAGCCTTTCAGATAGGAGCTGCTGCCGCTCGACAGGACCCGAATGTTATTACGGGTACATTTCTCTTATCTGACTTCTATGCATCCATATTATTTGACACTGGTGCGGATCAGAGTTTCATCTCATCCGAATTTGCATGCCATCTTAATTATGATAAGGAATTGTTAGACTCCCCTTATACTATTGAGATAGCAAATGGCAAACAGATTACAGTAGACACTATATTTAGGAATTGCCCATTGACACTTGGCGATCATACATTTTCCATCGACTTGATACCGATGGAGCTGGGCAGTTTCGACATCATCATCGGAATGGATTGGCTATCTCTTAATAGAGTTGAGTTCATCTGTTCCGATAAGCTACTACGCATTCCTGTGGAGAACAATGAGGTCTTGGAGATTTGTGGAGATCAAGCGAAACGCAGTGTCAAGATAATATCGTGCATGAAGGCTCGCAAGTATTTACGAAAACAATGCGTTGCATTCCTAGCTCACGTAATCGAGAAAGACAAGAAGACAATCAAGATTCAAGATGTACCAATTGTGAGAGATTTTGCAGTAGTCTTTCCGGATGACTTACCCGGACTGCCACCCAAGAGATCGGTGCAGTTTCGAATCGATTTGATTCCGGGGGCAACTCCAGTAGCCAAGTCACCTTATCGACTTGCTCCATCTGAGATGCAGGAGTTGTCTAATCAGTTACAAGAACTTCTCGATAAAGGATTCATCCGACCGAGCTTTTCCCCGTGGGGAGCTCCGGTTCTTTTTGTTAAAAAGAAGGATGGAACTTTCAGGATGTGCATAGATTATCGAGAACTTAACAAACTCACCATCAAGAATCGGTACCCGTTACCGAGGATTGATGATTTGTTTGATCAGTTACAGGGAGCACAGTACTTTTCAAAGATAGACCTGAGATCAGGCTATCATCAGCTCCGGATTCAAGAAGAGGACATACCAAAGACGGCCTTTCGTACTCGATATGGTCATTACGAATTCATGGTGATGCCATTTGGATTGACGAACGCACCGGCTGTGTTCATGGATTTGATGAACCGGGTGTGCAAGCCGTATCTGGATCAATTTGTTATCGTCTTTATTGATGATATACTGATTTATTCAAAGAACAAGAAGGAACATGAGCAACACCTCAAGACAGTTTTGGAGCTTCTGAAAGAAGAACAACTCTATGCCAAATTCTCTAAGTGTGAATTTTGGTTAAGAGAAGTTCAGTTCTTGGGTCACGTGATTAACAGTGATGGTATTCACGTGGATCCTGCCAAGATAGAAGCAATCAAGAACTGGGATGTGCCTACGACACCAACGGGAATCCGATCATTCTTGGGATTGGCAGGTTATTACAGGAGATTCATCTCGAATTTCTCTAAGATAGCCTTGCCTCTCACCAAGCTCACACAAAAGTCTGAACCTTTTGTGTGGACTCAGAAACAAGAAGAGGCATTCCAGACATTGAAACAAAGATTGTGCAATGCTCCAATCTTAACACCCGGAAGGCAGTGATGACTTTGTAGTTTATTGTGATGCTTCCCATCAGGGACTCGGATGTGTTTTGATGCAACGAGACAAAGTCATTGCTTATGCCTCACGACAGCTGAAGATACACGAGAAGAATTACACAACACACGATCTTGAACTGGGAGCTGTTGTTTTTGCACTAAAGATTTGGAGACATTACCTTTATGGTACCAAATGCACTATCTTCACAGATCATAAGAGCCTACAACACATATTTGATCAGAAGGAGCTTAACATGAGACAGAGACGTTGGGTTGAGCTCCTGAACGATTACGATTGTGTGATCAAATACCATCCGGGCAAAGCAAATGTTGTTGCAGATGCTTTGAGCCGGAAGGAAAGAGTCAAACCCTTACGCGTTCGCGCAATGGGAATGACTGTACAAACCAGTTTGAGAGATCACATTCTACAAGCACAACAAGAAGCAGTGGCAAGAGACAATCTGAAACGCGAGCTCGACTGTGGAGCCGAGAAACACTTCAAGACAAAACAAGACGGAGTTATCTATTATCTGGATCGTGTTTGGATCCCAACAGTAGATGAACTTCGAACACTCATTCTTGACGAGGCACACAAGACACGTTATTCAGTTCATCCTGGTGCCGATAAGATGTACCAAGATCTTAAGTCGTTTTATTGGTGGCCAGGCATGAAGAAAGATATTGCCACTTATGTTGGCAAATGTCTCACATGTGCCAAAGTCAAAGCAGAACATCAGAAACCTTCGGGTTTGCTGGAACAGCCAGAGATACCACAATGGAAGTGGGAACAAATAGCTATGGATTTCATTACCAAGCTACCCCGCACTTCCAGCGGATATGATTCTATTTGGGTCATCATTGATCGATTGACCAAGTCCGCACACTTCTTGCCAATCAGAGAGACATACAAGATGGAGAAACTAGCAAGACTATACATTGATGAAATAGTAGTGAGGCACGGAGTGCCGTTGTCTATTATTTCTGACCGGGACAGTCGATTTACTTCGCGGTTCTGGCAATCATTGCAACAATCCTTAGGGACAAGTGTTAACTTGAGCACTGCTTATCATCCACAAACGGATGGACAAAGCGAGCGCACCATTCAAACCCTAGAGGATATGTTGAGAACATGCATCCTAGACTTCGGTGGAAGTTGGGATACACACTTACCTCTCATTGAGTTCTCCTACAACAATAGCTACCACAGCAGCATCGGATGTGCTCCTTTTGAAGCACTTTATGGTAGAAAATGTCGGTCTCCAATTTGTTGGACCGAAGTGGGAGACAACAGAATCACTGGGCCTGAACTTATTCAGGAAACTACTGATAAGATTGCCCAGATACAACAACGATTACAAGCAACACGTAGTCGCCAAAAGAGTTACGCAGACAAACGGCGCAAGTCTTTGGAATTCGATGTGGGTGACCGAGTCATGTTGAAAGTGTCCCCATGGAAAGGCGTAGTTCGTTTTGGGGCTAAAGGCAAGTTAGCACCTCGGTATGTCGGACCGTTTGAGATTACTCAACGTATAGGTCCTGTGGCATACAGACTCAGACTCCCTATTGAACTCAGTGGAGTACACGATGTGTTTCATGTATCAAATCTCAAAAGGTGCTTAACAGACGAGTCATTGATCATACCATTGGAAGAGATACAAGTTGATGAGCAATTACACTTCATTGAAGAACCGGTAGAGATTATGGAACGTGAAGTTAAGAAACTGAAACGTAGCCGTATCCCTATTGTAAAGGTTCGATGGAACTCCAAGCGTGGACCAGAATTTACTTGGGAGCGCGAGGACAACATGAAAGCAAAGTATCCCCACCTGTTCGAGAAGTAAAGACCGATCTTTATGCTTAAATTTCGGGACGAAATTTCTTTAACAAGGGGAGACTATGACAACTAGTACCCGACCGTCCGGCAAGTCCGTACGGTATGTGTACTTGCATACAGTAACTATGTGTACATACGTATTTGTGAACAGTTTTTGTATTAACAGGATTCTAAATACAAGAACAGTTGTACGTATTTTCGTGTAAACTTAAATACATTAAGTACAACGTACATTAGAAACATTAGTTGTGTTTATTAAGTGAAAACTTAATTACAGTTAACACAACAAAACATGAGAAACAACGGTGTTCAAACAATTATCAGAAACAAATCGGTTGCGATCTGAGTTCCATAGATGACAGGAATCAGATGGCCGACAATTCAATGTGAATACAAGATGAAAACAGGATGTTTAGTTGAGTCCGACAGTGAGGAAACACAATCTAAACATAAACTGCAGTGTTGTTTCAGAAAAACGAACTGACAGTGTGTTTGCGTGGGTGACGATTCACACAAACATATCTGTGAGTTTAACGTTCTGAAATGATGACTGGAAAGTAGAAAACAAAAGTCGGAAAGCAAAACCATCGTCGTGTTCGTTCGAATGACGATTCGAACGAATACGCGCGATGGCGACGCAATTCGACGGAACGAAAACAAAATACGACGCGAAACGAATTTAATTTAATAAAATAAAATAATAAACATTTTTACAATTTTGAAACTCATCAAATTAATTTAATTAAAGTCTTTATTTATTTATCTACTTATTTTAATTAATTACGCGTAAAAATTCGGGTACGCGACAAATTAACGAACCGAGCAACCGAAACGGACCCGGACACCACACGTGATATAAATAGACTAAATGAGGGTGTTCTTTCATTTTATTCAAAATTCTCTCTCTCTCTTCCAAAATTCCGGCCAAGACAAATACCACCACCAAGCCACCTTCAATCCACCATATCTAGCTCGTTTCTTAACCGATTTGAGTGATTTTCGAACCCACGCGTAGCCCTTGACGTTCTCTACACGAAAGTACAACGGATCTAAGCTTATCACCACTGAAAAACGAGGTATGAAGCATTTTTTTCACGGATTTTAGGGTTTTAATGGGTTTTGTTAGACCCAAGCTTTAGCCGGTTCTAAGCTTACCCACTTCGAGCCTTGCATTTTTAGCCATCTTCCATTATGTAACATCAACCTAGATAACCAGCCAAGACCGGTTAGATGATGATAACGAGCATTAAGTATCAGGGTTCGTGGAAGAGAACGAGTAGCTACGAACCTGCATGTAGTGGGGATGCCATGGTCGAACCCTAAAGCACTTGCCGAACCAGTTTCATGTCCCACGAACCAGGTGCAGCGAACCCATGACCCACGAACCCTTGCTGTTCAAGTTCTGACCGAACCCATGAAGGGCCGAGCCTTGCTTTCTGCTTCCCGAACCCAGGCGAACCCAGGTGCTGTCACCTTTAGCCGAACCCCCACTGCATCATCTCTTGCTGAACCTTCACGAACCATCGGACTCACATATCTGCGAACCATCACCCTCAACCACGAACCACCCTTGTAACACCGAACCTTCTGAGAGAACATGAACCATAATACCTAATCGGATCTGCATCTGATCAACGAACCAGAGGATTAGAAACTTGATGTCCAGCAAGCCTTAAATCAATTATAAATCACAATCGGACCATTTTGGTCAAACAGCCCATACACATACCCAACAGGCCCACTTCATTTATGTAGACACAACAGCCCCTCGGCCCACTTCAGTGTGATTGGCCCATTTAATTTGTCTGGACAAGCATAAAACATCGGCCAAACTGTGATATTCCAGGCCCAATAACAGCCCAAAACTAAAGAATTGATCCAGCCTAAGCAACAAGCCCAACAGAAAGTAGCTGGCCCAAATGTAGTTCGGCCAATAGGAATATTTCGGCCCTTCTGGTCAGCCCATTACCGGCCCAGCCGTTCAGCCCATTATCGGCCCCATTTTCCGAATTGTTCAACAGCAAGAATTCGGCTTATTAAATTCAATTGGTCAATGATCCAGTCTTTCGGTCCACACCCTTAATCTTGTGAATCTATACTTAAAATTAGGTATGAACACCACATATGGGAGATAAAGTTAGAACGATGATTTTATTACAAAAGATGACAATAGGTGTAATACACGGACACATAACGAGTAGAAACTACTTTATAGCATTAAATGACACTAACGGGTCATATAAAACATATCTTAAATGTATTGTAATACATTAAAGAATTCACATACTAACAAAGATTTCATTAAAGCATTATGACAAGCTTTTGAAATTACAAAAGTAGGTCAAGGATAGGCTCATAACATAAGTAATTATGGGATCCATCAATTTCTAATAATAGGAACGGGACCGAAAGAGGATCGAGACCAAGAAGAAATAACAAAGATAGGGTAAACATTTACACACGCTCAAATCAATTATAATCTATACTTATAAGTTTCAACAACGTGTAAACAATACAGGAACGTGAAAACACAACAAGTGCAACAAGAGCGCGTGTCTTCATTTCTTTTAAGCTAAGTCAACCCTACCACTACAAGGTGAGTTCATATGCCCCTTTTACTTTAATCTTTACTGATTTTAACTCTCGGGGCTGAGAAACATGTTTACTTTTATTTATTTAAAAGTTTTACTTAACATGTTAATTATACTCTGATTAAATGATATTAAATTGTTTATTATCATATATCATTGTATGCATGCTTGTATGATTATGAGATAACAGGGAAACTCAGATGATTATGATAATGTAATTTCTTAATCATCAACACATTAGAATAACTTAGTTATAAGATAATAGCTTATAACACTTAGTTATTTTCACATGAGCAAATACCTAGACAGTTTACACATAAGCATAACGAGAACAATCCCTCATTGAGACTTTGGGATCACACGGATTACAGTAAATGATGATCATGATAACGTAACTTCATGGGATTCTTATCATTTACAGTAAATGATGATCATGATAACGTAACTTCATGGGATTCTTATCATTTACACATAATTAACATAATGTAATAAGACAAGTTCTTATTCGACTTTGTTAAACACACGAGAACATTCCCACACGGATACTTTGGGAACACATGGATTCAGTAAATGACGATTCTTATCATTTACAGTGAATGACGATCATGATAACGTAACTTCATGGGATTCTTGTCATTTACACCCGATTATCATAACGTAATAAGACAAGTTCTTATTCGACTTTGTTAATCACATGATACAATCCCACACGGAAACTTTGGGATCACACGGCGGGATAGGAGAGAATGGAATGCATTTTAATCTGATTATGTGAGGATTTAAAATGGATTCCATTCGGATTCTATACGCTGCATTTGGAGACACATGATGAGCAGTTAACTAACACTTTTAATATTTAGAAGTGAAACAACAGTTAACCCCACAACTATAGAATAATCTAAGGAATGGATTTAATAAATCTAACATCCTTAACACATATATTGGTTATCAATACTTAGGTTTGATAATTACCACGTTAGCATATTATTATTCTATACATGAGAACACAGGTGATCAAGGAAGAGATAACATGTAAATTGAGAATGGAAATCAATAGTTGTATTACAAGTAGTGTGGAGTTCTAGTGGTGTTGTGGTGGGATGTTGGCTAGGGCTTAGTTCCCTTACATATGCCCTATATATAAGCAACACTACTAGGATGATATAATACTTGTGATTATAACTATTGAGGAGCCATTGGAGGAACAAGTGAATCAGACAATCATACGAGTAACATATTATCATTGTGAATGTGCATGTGAATGAATCAAGGTTTTACATTAACTTACTTATGAACTCACCAACCTAGTGTTGACTTTGTTTAAATACATGTTTTCTCAGGTGACGAACAGGTGTAGAGACATACATGCAAGGTTTAAGCTAGAGGACTTTTAGAAGACCTAGCTTATTTTGTGTTGCATGCTTTTGGTGCCAAAACATTGAATCATCTTTTGTATATCTTGTACATATACAAGATATAGTTACATTGATTCTTTTGGTAGATTTACTTGATTAAATTATGAACTATACAGTGTAATTTAATCTTGTAATTCTATATCATTGATGTGTTAGCATTTCTCATTTTGATTATCATGTGCTATGTAACAATCTGATCATTTGATTATCACTCAAAGATATCGCGCCCCGGGAACCTTCCGCCCGACGGGAAAACCCGATCCGTTCCCGCCGGCCCGGGGTGTGACACTGACCGAGCGACACATGGATCCTCGTAACATACTTTCGAGCATAAAGAAACGTAACCCTGCAAATGTATCCGTCCCTAGGGATGTATACAATTTACAGCAGAAGCTAAAAAACAAGAAGAAATTCGGTGATACTCCGATGCAGGTCCTGGAAAACGTGCTTCACAGTCAGCAGTACGTTTACTATACCCGGGAGGATCCTGAAACAAACGTCGTGGAAGACATTTTCTTCTGTCATCCAAAATCGTATTGCTGGTGGCGTGCATTTCCGCACGTACTGATGATGGACGCGACGTACAAAACGAACCAGTACAGGCTTCCATTTATTCAAATTGTTGGCGTGACATCCACACACCAGACGTTTAGTATTGCTCACGCGTTCGTAAGCAAAGAGCGTGAGGAGAACTACGTCTGGGTCTTGGAGATGGCTAAGAGTCTGTTGAATAAGTGTATGGAGCCACGTGTGATCATAACAGATCGAGACCTTGCTGTTATGAATGCGTGCCGTAAAGTGTTTCCAGAATCCGCAAAATATCTCTGTAGGTGGCACATAGACGAAAATATTGCCAAACACTGCAAGGCAAGCTTTTCGGACGCAGACTGGAAGAAATTCAAAGGTCGATGGGCGAATTTGTGTAACTCTCCGACAACAGAGTTATACGACTACAACTACAATCGTCTGTACGAAAGACTTATCAAAGACGATAAAAAAAGTAAGCATCATATACCATCATTATGTTGAATCAATTCATCATTGGTTTTTTGTTTCATTTCAGGGGTTCTGGAGTATCTAACGCACACCTGGTTAAACAGTTACAGAGATATGTTTGTAACAGCATGGACCAACAGAACGCGCAACTTTGGTCAACGTACAACAAACCGGGTGGAAAGTCAGCACTCAAAGATTTGGCGTAATTGTTCTACTTTTCAGCAGAGGAGGTCCTCAAACCATTTTTCCTTTGTGGACATCTGCTAATAGTTTGCCGCGACATAACGTCGTATCAGTAATTCATCTTGGCCAACATTACGTTAATGTTACCTTACAAGGATCTTATCCAATGCCAACGGTAAATCCTATTTGGAAACGTTACCGAAATGATGCCGCATCCGACTGGGAGTTCGTATATCATGACAGGCTGCAAGAATACAAAAGATTTTTAGATGAAAATAAGTTGGTCGACTACATAGACGTTTAAATGTAATAAACAAATTATTATTTATTATTTATAATAAAACTGAATTTTTTATTTAAATTAAAAAAAAAAAAGATAGAACATTACGGCCCGTAATGTCCCAATACGGCCCGTAATGTTCTTGTTATATACAGATTTCAGTTTTACATTTGAACTTTTCCACACACATTTACTCACAAACTCTCTCGTCTTGGTCTATACACCCCGTCTTGGTCCTTCAAGCTTTCGATACCTGGTACGTATTTTCACTCGTAGATCATGAATATGTGTTTAGATTTGGTTTTTGATCGAAATAGGATGTGTTTAGGCTGTTTTTAAGTTTTCGAAATAAGAACAAGACGGGCCGTCTAGGCCATTACGGCCCGTCTTGCTCCTTTAAAATTCAAATCAGCCAAGAACATGACGGCCCGTCTTGACCATTACGGGCCGTCTTGTTCATACCAGGGAAGAAGGTGACCTTTGGCCTGGTATGACCAAGACGGGCCGTCTTGACCATTACGGGCCGTCTTGGCCATACCAGCCTAGTTTTGGCCTGGTATGACCAAGACGGGCCGTCTTGACCATTACGGGCCGTCTTGGCCATACCAGCCTATTTTTGGCCTGGTATGACCAAGACGGGCCGTCTTGACCATTACGGGCCGTCTTGGTCATACCAGGGAAGAAGGTGACCTTTGGCCTGGTATGACCAAGACGGGCCGTCTTGACATTACGGGCCGTCTTGGCCATACCAGCCTAGTTTTGGCCTGGTATGACCAAGACGGGCCGTCTTGACCATTTCGAGCGGTTCGCCGTGCACTTAGGCATCTATTACGAGCCGGAGACCGTTCGTGACGACTTCACACAGGGTTTGACGCAGGGGGAGGATGGGGTTATGAGGGCCTGGTGGTCCCAGGTATCCGATACGCCCTTCACCGGTCCCCGAGTACGGGCCTCGACGATCAGAGATCCACTGATCCGTTACATCCACCGCTGCATCGTGACGACCATCTCAGGTCGCGGTCAGAGCCAGGAGTGGGTGACGTCGACAGATCTGTTTTATCTGCACTCACTCATTGCTGGCAGGCCGTGCAACCTGGCACGGTGTTTTGCGTTGTACTACGCCTCCTTTTACCACCGACAGGAGCGCGGTACATTGTGGGGTGGCGCCTTTGTCACCCACATCGCCCGCATCAGAGGCATGATTGACATGCTTGAGGATCTGGCGGCGATCGAGCCTCGTAAGCTCGATCGTCGTACGGTCATCAGCATGAAAGTTGCCGCCGACATCCCGGGTCTGGGATTGCGGTTTATTGGGCTGGACGGCCGCCCGTTTCAGCCGGCCCAGGTTATTGTATTGCCAGACCAGCAGCAGCAGCAGGACGGTGGCCCGATACCGGAGCCCGAGCCGATTCGGGAGGAGCCGGTTTTGTCACCGCCGCGAGATGAGGAGCCTCCGCAGCATCCACCGCACGTTTACCGTGCGGTGCGCCTGACCGAGCCACTCGAGGCGTTGCTACACCAGATAGCCGCCCGTAGCGACGAGATGGCCCAGCGGATGGCACGCATCGAGCGACGGCTCGATCGATACGAGGATTTGGTCCAGTGGACAGTCGCGTCAGAGCATGCGCGACGGGACGGGACACAGCTTCCACCGTTCCCGGAGCCACGCGTCTACGCAGACGATGACGCTGGACCATCCGGATCGTAGTTCATTTTGTATTTATGTATTTTGATTCCTTGTATATAAAACCGTACAGTGTATATACGTATGTTTCTTTCTACATTTGTATTGTTTCTGTTTGTGTTGTTTGTATTGTTTCTGTTTGTGTTGTTTAATATTTGCGCAAAAAACTTTATATTGTTTAAATTATTTTAACTAACGCAAACAAGCTGATTAGAAAATGAAATATTTAGTTAAAACGAAATTATGACGTTTAATTAACGTATTAGCCGTGTATCGTTCAAATAACTTACATAATAAACGTATATCGTTAAAAATTAAATTTAAATACGTAAATTAAGTTTAAATAAAATAAATAACACACATCGTTCAAATAATTCACGTATTAATCGTATATCGTTAAAAAATATTTAAATAAGTAAATTATGATTAAATAAAATAAATTAACTCAAGACGGCCCGTACTGGCCAGTACGGGCCGTATCAACGTTTATCAAAACTGGTTGACACTCAAAATGGCTTGAAAAATAAGTTTGGGCAAAGACGGGCCGTACTGGCCAGTACGGCCCGTCCCACAGAATGTTGCACTGATTCCTAGGAATTCTCTGGAATGTTTGTCTGTACTAAATACCGGCCCGTAATGGCCATTACGGCCCGTATTGGTCCGCAGGGGTGTAAAAATATAAAAGTGGGGTGTCCAAATAAAACAGCCCATATTTAATATAGACAAAAAATAATAAAAAACTATTATTACTGTTCACACAATCATTACATTTAGGAAATGTATATATAGTAATATTATTTTACACTATAGAAAAATTAAAAATCTTTATTTTGTGGTGATTTTTTAAAAAACAAGTTATAGAAAGTTATGAATATTTAAAAAAATAATAATAATAAGAGAATTGCATGTGTATGGTTTAATGGTTGCATTTTAATTTTTTTACCTCTCTTTTTTTTTTGAACGGCGAATGTCTCAATCATATGAACCCACTGTTTCGAGGCCATGTCACCAAGGTCTAGTTACCTGGTGTCACACCCCGACCGACGGCGGAATACGTCGGGGCGCGAGCTCGAATGTTCATTAGCTCATGGTGCTATTAATATGTTTGAATAATTAAAGCATTCATTATTAACAATACAAACATTTCATTAATTACACTCAAGTTACATTACAAGGATTGAATAAAAAACTATTACAATTAAAATTCTAAACATTGTTTTAAATAATTAACTAGGTCTACTAACATGAAACCTATCCTATGTCTTCGCCAAAGCATCCACTTAACCTGTTACATATGCAAAATAAAGATTTTGTCAACTATTTGCATAGTTGGTGAGTAACGCATACAGTTTATATATAGTATACATATGAAAACTGATGCAATTCAATTAGACTACAAAGTTTAAACTCTAACATGCATATCCTACCATCTAAAGATTGTTTGTGTATATGTGAGTTTGCGAATAGACTTTTAAAAGAAAATTATAAGACAATTGCTTAAACTAAGTAATCCTCATGATAAGAAATTATTTTTAACATAAATCAATTAAACATTTAAATAAAAAGCTAAAGGTTTATAAAATTAAAATTTATCATATATGACTTTGAAACAAATATACAAATTTTAAGATAAAGATTGAATTTAAATCATTTAAATTTTATAAATGATTTTAAATCAAAATTCTTAAACATTAAACAATGAAACAAAAGGTTGGAAATAAGTTACACTAAACATCAGGTGATATTCAAATGTTTATTCAAAATCAATTAGGATATTATTTACTTGATTATTCAAAATCAAATAAATGAATAATTATTTAAAATCAATTAGGTTATTTATTTATTTATTTAATAAATAAATAAATAATCCTAAATGAAAACCATTCAAACTTAAACATATCAATTAGGAATTCCAAAGTATGCCATAGATTCTAGAATGCCAAAACTTGAACTCTAAGTTTAGACTAAGAATTCTATTGCCTTTAGGTTAAGGTGTGCAAGCACATCTTCATAAATCCTAGACAACAATCTATTGGACAAAGCTAGGACATCAAGTGAGTAATTCTATACTCCCTCTTTACATTTTTTGTAATTTTGGGATGTTACATATGCCGGTATTCAAAAATCTAAGTTATTCTATAATCAAATTATATAGATGCAATACCTTTAGTCTATTTGGTTTGATTCTTTGCTATGTGGTACTACTTGCTTTGTGATTCTATGTTACTCTATGTTATTCTATGCTATTCGATACCAAGTAGCCTAAGGTGTGTTAGATACCACCTTCGCTTTGACTTAGGTCAAATGTGATAAAAGGACGAAAAGTACAATCATGGGCAGAGACTTGTGAATATACTCAGCTTTGTATTGAACGAGTTTGGAGACGATATAAACTATTGCAGACTTGTAGATATACTAAGCTTTTTAGCTAAGTATTGATACGAGTTTGGAGACGAGATATTCTATAAACTTAATTGCAAACTAGTAGGATATGCATGCTAGAGTTTAAACTTGGTAGTCTAATTGAATTGCATCAGTTTTCTATGTATACTATATAAACAGTATGGGTTGCTCACCAACTATTCAAATAGTTGACAAAATCTTTATTTTACATATGTAACAGGTTAAGTGGATGCTTTGGCGAAGACATAGGATATGTTTCATGTTAGTAGACCTAGTTAAATTGTAAAACAATGTTTAGAGTTTCAATTGCAATACTTTGAATATTCAATTCATGTAATATATGTTTATTATTCAAAGAAGGTTGTGCTGGTTTTGTAATAATGATGCATTAAATATTGAAATTTATATCATAGCACCATGAGCTAATGAACAGTCAAACTCGCGCCTCGACGCATTCCGCCGTCGGTCGAGGTGTGACACCTGGACCTCCTATGAGCCAACCACAACCACCCCAGGAGGAAACCCCACTGGGAAAACCCCCTGACCCCACTCAAACCCCTATTTTGCTGCGGGAATGATTTGAACCCAAGACCTCTCATTTAGAAGAATCTTAGGGTACCATTGAGGCAATGCCAGCAATTAATTCTTGATTTGTGATATGTCAAGACCATAGCCCTCCATCAATAAGGTCAATGACTAATTAATATTTCTTTTCATACTTTCTAAAATTTTGATACTTTTTAATTAAATTATAAACTATATGCATGTATGTATCTATGCATGCATGCATATGATTAAGTAACACATGTGTTGTCAATTACAAACCTTGCTAGTGGCTACCCAGGCACGAGACCTAATTGATTTCATTTCATTTGTTTTTTTTTTTGAACGGCTCCTAATTGATTTCATAGATAGTCATAGTTTGATATTTAATCTCACTGCAGCGGTATTATCATTACGGAGTGGAAAACATTATTTAATAGTTTTAGAAAAACTTCTATTGAGTTAGTAAGAAAATATTCATATTCATATCATGACAAAACTGGATAGATTTACTTTGTATTTTTACACAAAAATATCATAGATTTCGATGTATAGATGGTTCTAGAGGTATAACTCCATCTAGTTATTGATGTATTATATATGAAATCAAATGAGTGAAATGTATCATGTTGAAATAAAAGCTGACAATGAAAATGTTGATGATTTTTTCTCTTTTTTTCTTAAATAAATTAATTTAAATCTAAAAGGAATCTTTGATCGTCTCTTTCCTCTAATTTAGTACATAATTTCTATCATGTAGGTGTACAATCTTTCATTTATTTCTTATTCTTGAATATATACATTTCTTAATTTTGGAGAAATAAAATATATTTTTATTGATGATTATAGTCAAAGTGAATTTAATATATTAGAGTAAGGTGTGATCAGAAAATAGAGTAGGATATAATTAGAAAAATGTTGATGTTTAATAAAAACAAGTGGTCATCTTACTTGTGTCTTTTCCAATAATTAAAGCAAGAATCAAATATTGTATTTATTATTTTTCTTTTTCACTACCTAAATTTTCTAATAAAAAAAATTAAATTTCATTCCCCATATCTATATCTATACTCTATAATAAAAGAGTAACAAATTTACCACTTGTCACAATCTTAAACCACTAATGTCACATGTCACCTTCTTATACAACAATTGACACTTGTCAACAATTTATCATTCCACTTACTTCTCTCTCCTATTAAATAATTATATTCTCTCTCTTATTAAATAAATAATTATAATACTAATAATTAACATATTATTTATCTTATTATTATAAAGCACACTTTAAATTTTTTTTTATAAAATATGAAATTCTCTAAAATCAAAACTTTTAAAGTAAGAAATATTTTATTTTCGAAAAACAAAATTTATGTAAAAAACAAGTTATCTTAAAACATGATTTTTTTAAAGTAAAATGTAACAACCGGTTTTTAATATGAATGTACTTGAAATAATCGTTAATTGAACGATTGTGATTGTTGTAATTTGAAAATATGTGAGAATTACGTCATCAGTGGCAAGAGCACATGTGATCGTTCTAGAGATCCACGATGATTTAGCAATTTTAATTATTAGAGGTTGATAGTATGCGAGAAATGATGAATGTGGGCGAAAACCGTGCGCGAAACGGAGTTACGGATTGTTCGGAATCGCGAAACGAAGCAAAAATCAAAAATTGGACGAAACTATCCTGGGGCGGTACGCCCCACGCCAAGCGTTGGGCTGGGGCGGTACGCCTGGCGACTTAAGTCGGCATAAATTTGTTTAAAGGATCAGAACGCATCTGGGAAGCAGTTTTCTTATCCTTTTCGATCCATTCTTGCTCCAGACGAAAAATCCAATATCTCTAAGCACAAAACCTTCATTTCAAAGGGTTTTGAACATCCGGATCGCACCCAGGAACGTTGCTGCAACATCTGATCGTTGTTTTGCGACTGAATATCCGTCAGATTGGGTAACGATTCGTTTTATCCTACTAGTTTAATATTTTGTGGATTAAATTTAGTTTTGATTGTAATACTATGATTATGGGTATTGATTATTGCCTAGTTGATAACTAGGGATTGTTAGAAACGAAGAACTTGCTGTTTTGATGGTGAAATCTTCGTTTTGAAGCCAGGATAATGTCCGGTTATTATGAAACTCATATCATGGTGTGATAACTAGTAGGATGAGTTGAATATGATTTTAAATGAAATATGGATTATGATCCATGAGTTAAATGATGATTATGATGAATTGATGTTAAAAATTATTAACAAGTTATGATCTTAAATAAAAATTGAATAATAAATGTGATTAATGATCGTAACTAATATAATTGAACATCAATTATTTGATGAAATGCCTAAGTGAGGCATGAAACATGATTAATTGTGATAATTGACTAAAACTTACTAAACGTAGTAAGATAGAGTCAATTATGTGATAAATTGACTTTGAGCAAGTCAAATCAGTCAAGTGTGTTGAACTTGATTGTATGTGCTATATGTGTTGAAACTAATTGTATATGTATTTTGCAACTAGGTGGTGGTAGTGGAAATCAAACAATTAGTCATAGAGCAGGAAAAGAGCCTGCAGTTGCTAATCTCTTATCTGATCAAGGTAAGTAATCCCACAACTATGACATCACATAATAAACATTGAATTTTGTTGTTGAATAAATTGTATGATAAATATGGTATTGGTGATAGGGGAACGTTGAATAATAAAAGTTCAACAACCTATGATAAATCCAATACCTTGGTGAATGAAAGTGTAGTAACTCTATGATGGAAGTACCGGTGGGTGAACATCATAGTAAATTGATTGATATATTTGTGATTCCACAAATGTGTGGATAGCCAGAGGTGCTGGCAATGGTCTTAGATGGAAGTACCGGTGGGTGAACATCTTAAGACTTGATATAATTATGACTCCACAATGGTGGATAGCTAGAGGTGCTAGCAATTGTCTTAGATGAAAGTACCGGTGGGTGAACATCTTAAGACTTGAATTATTTATGACTCCACAATGGTGGATAGCTAGAGGTGCTAGCAATTGTCTTAGACGGAAGTACCGGTGGGTGAACATCTCAAGACTTGAACTAATTATGATACCACAAATGTGTGAATAGTCAGAGGTGCTGACAAATAACTATGGTGGAAGCACAGGAATGTGAACACCATAGTGTAATATTGATTAAACTATTGTAAGCAATAGTTGATGATTGATAATATAATATTATTATATTGTGAGAGTCAATTCGAATAGAAATGACTCAGTTTGAATGTTGATTGTGAAAAATGTATTTTTACATTTTATTGTTGAGAAACCATTGGGGTTTACTTACTTAGTTCTTATGAACTAATGGGAATTATTGTGTGATGTTTGTAGGTCAAACATGATGGACCTGGCTGTAAGGATCGAGGTGGACTGTGAATCGAACGAACAAACCTTGTTGCAAACGTTTGAAATTTTGGTTTAAACTTACTTATGTAAATAACTATTGTAAAATGTGTGACACGTTTACGTTTGCGTTAAACTTTGTTTAATATTATAAAATAAAGAAGGTCAAACAAGGTTTTGAAAATGAAAAATTTGCTGGGACCAACTCTGATATTATAGAAAATTGTTAAATAGTAACCGGGGGTTACATAATATATATTATAAAAAAAATTTAAACAC
The DNA here is from genome assembly GCA_009363875.1 of Mikania micrantha. Taxonomy (NCBI): domain Eukaryota; kingdom Viridiplantae; phylum Streptophyta; class Magnoliopsida; order Asterales; family Asteraceae; genus Mikania; species Mikania micrantha. The sequence continues at coordinate 45,597,739 of CM018689.1, read as the reverse complement.
TGAGATTTTTATCATCTAATGACGATTTTTAATTTAATATTTTATTTTAAATCCGTGTATTACACAGGTTTATAACGTACTGCAATATATACAAGTAATCTAAAAGCATAATATTTCATTTATTTCACCCGTGTAACACACGGGATTTAACCTAGTAATTAATAATGTAATTAAACTCTATTAATTAACACTAAAAACATACCATATAAATAATCAGAATTAACTTAACATCTTAACATTCTAAAAAATAAAATAAAATTTTGACATCTTGAAAATATACCCTTTCCTTATTTATTATAGTTCAAGTTAAAGTTTTTAACATTCTAAAACACAAGTTGTTACTAATTAACGAGAGATATTCAAATAAGAAGGATATTTTAACTAAAAACAATAAAATCAATTTAAAAACATCAAAAATATATTTCAATAGCCTATATATTATGGTCAATTATATTCGATTATATACGTTTTATATATATATATATATATATATATATATATATATATATTCTTAGCTAAACAAAAAAATAAAAAAAAATATTGCAGCAAAATATAAACAACAAAAATAATTTTATGAGCTACATACAACATAAAAAGATTGCAAAAACATGCAAAAATATATAGATCGTCCAAATAGTAAAAAAAACTAAGAATACATATAACCTATGTAATCAAATATGTTAGTGTTGGATACTTAATTTTGGTTGTTAATGTTGGAAGTAGCGATGTTCAACCGTTCGGTTTACATATAAATGGTCTATTTGGTTCGGTTTAAACAGTTTTGAATTTGTTTAGCTCAACTGAAAACCTAACCAAACCGTATTATAAATTCGGTCATCCGAACCTAATTTAGTTCGGTTTCGGTTAAAGCCGAACAAACCGAATGCAACCGAATAAATTAACCGATGAAAAAACAAATTAATTGGTTAAAAACCGGATGAGCCGAATTCATCGCTATATATTATTAATAAAAACAATAAATTTATATCTAAATTTGATTTAATTGATTAACCGAATAAACTTTGAATTTTTTACCGCTTAGGAATACGGTTTGGTTTTCGTTTTTAAACGTTTTTAGTTTTTTTGAACACCCTTAGTTGGATGCTTACTTTTTTTATATAACCTATAAAAATAATTTTGGTTGTCAATGTTGGATGCTTACTTTTTTTAAATAACATATACAAAAAAGAATATATATATATATATAAAGTATAAAAATAATTTTGGTTGTTAGTATTATATGCTTACTACGAGTTAGTGTGCTTTTCATGTTTTTGCAATTAATCTTTTGAAATTGGATGTTGCTTTTGAAATTATTTTTTTGTTAATGTTATGTTGCAATCTTTTTTTAACTAAGAATGTGTGTGTGTGTAAAACCTATATAATTGAATATGTTTACTATAATATAAGAGCTATTGTAATAAATTTTTGATGTTAAAAGTTGATAGTGAGATTATTATTGTTATTTTTTTACCAAAATGTTTGAATACCCTTTTTTTTACTTTTTTCTTTTGTTATTAGTTTAGTATTAAATTGACATAAATACCCTTATAATTAATGGTGTAATTGGATGAAATTAAGTAGATGGAGTAAAATGACAAAAAAACAAAAAAAATTCATGTCAAATTAGCAAAATTTAAAAATTTGAATGAAAATGTCAAATTCAACCAAATCAAAAGGAGAAAAACGGCAATTTACTATATATATAACAAGGATTGTGTTAATCTTACACTTATTTCCCTAATCTTACACCCATCTATACGTAACGTATAGGCCCTTTCGTGTCGTATAAAGCCGTCACATGACACATTAGCAAAAGAATGTTTGTCATAGCTACGTATAGCTCTGTTTGTGACGTACGACAGAGTCTGGAAAAAGTTGCAAAATGTTATACAATACATATAGCACAATACGTATAAGTCCCATCTTGTCAAAGTACAACATGGTATATGCTACGTCCAGCCTATACGCTACGTTAGGGGTGTCATTTTTAACCGAACCCGATTAAAGTCAACACGAACCCGAATAAGTATTAACCGATCTGCCGAACCCAATCTAGTGATTAACCCGAACCAAATGTTTTTAAATGGTTTGGTAAATGGTTAATTTTTCCAAAGATTTGGTAACCCGAAGAACCCGATTATGCATATTGTCGAATTATCAATATGTTATATGCAATTATATGTGCATTCACTATTTTGAATCACTCATAATAACATTTGTTAAGTTAAAACTTCATATGTTTGCATACATGTATATATGCATTCTTCCATATATGTATATATTTGCATTATCCGTAAGCTATCTCGGTTTTCATCTTTCAACTTATAATATGCTATATGTTTGTATATATGCATTCATTATGTATTTCTTATATGTGTATACATTTAAATGAGACAAATATTTATTTTATATTATGTGTATCTGTATGTGTATATTGTATAACATTTCAAGTGTTTTTAGTGTTAAGTTTAGGTTGACCATTAAGTGAATTTAGTATAACCCAAATACCGATTAATACCAACTTGAAGAACCCGATTAACAAAACTCGAATACCAAATACAAATAACTTGAATGATTTGGTAATTGGGTTTATTTTCAATGTCAAAAAACCCGAACAACCCGAAAGGCCGAAACCTGATTAATAAACCCAAATGACACCCCTACGCCACGTTTAGCCGACTTATATGTGGCGTACAGGCCCATACGACACGTATAGAATCTGACAGAAGCATAGTGACGACAGTTCCAAGATATTATCCATTTCAATATAAACAAACTTAATACAATCAAACTTCAAACAAATTCTCACTCTGTGACACCCCGTAAAATTCCAGGTCAGCACTAACTTTATTTTGATAATAATTGATACTATTATTTCGTACGTGGCACTAGAATAACTACTATTTAGTGTGACACGTGGCACAACAGACCAAACGCACCGATAATTCAAGGAATTATCGCAAAACACAACGCACGTGTCTTGAATAACGAACGTTGGTGAAACCACAGTACACTTTCACTGCACCTAGGTTCTAGAGAATCCAAAATATTGAGGGCAATGTTTATATGTCAAGAGTCGATGATCATAATCGTGAAATACGCGAAAATCGGTTCGAAACAACAAAACTAAGCTTATTGGGCTTCTCAGGAACCCATCGCGGTACGCGATGGCCCAACAGGAGTTCCTGTCGCGGTACGCGACAGACATCGCGAAGAGTTGACTCCCGGATTCCTTCGCGTAGCGCAAAGCATCTTTCTGGCCTAGTGTCGCGGTACGCGACGGGTGTCAGACGGCAAAATCTTATAAAACCAAGACAATGATGGCTAGTCTATCTATTTCACTCATATCTTCGGCAGAGCACGCAACCATTCGACCATCTTCAACCTCCAGACCCCTGTAGCAGCCATTGGAAGCCATTGAAGGCCCTTTTGAAGCTCAAGAACCTTGAGGAAGACCTTCTAGACCATCACCCTTCATTACCACCTTCTTGTTCTCGATCAAACCCACGTACCAGGAGGTGTAGTAGCTGTTCATCATCATCTCAGAACTTCTTGGAGCCTTAGAAGGTAGTTCTCATTGCTAAACTTCGCTTTTCACACCATTACACACACATGCATGTGTAAATCCCACATGCTAGCACCCATGGCTCACATACACGAATTTCCCTTTGTTTTAATCTGGGTTTGTTGATATATCAGTGTATTATGATGATCTAAAGTGATTAGATGATGTTTTATGATGATCTAAAATGATGGGTATAGGCCATTGTGCTTAAAATCATCATTGATGCATGCATGCATGATCCATAATGTTAGGATGATTTTATGTATATAGAAATGTTCAAAGATGATATTGATGATGATTTACATGATTAGATTTGTTTAAAATGGTCAAAATGTCGATTTTTAGTAATCTTTCCATTATTAGTAACTTTTATTTGCAAAATGATTGTTGGAGATGAATCCATGAACATGCATGTATGTAGAATTGTTATTAGGTTGATAATATGGTTATTTGATTTGTTAGAAAGTGATTTTGATAATGTTAATAGTCATACTTGTCATTGTTACTATTTTTAGTAACTTTATTTGTTGAAATAATGTTAAGTGATGATTTGGCTATTTTGGTATGTTTAAAGTGATGCTAGATGGATTATTTTGATGATTTGTAACATGAAAATTAGTTTAGAAATGTTAAAATGGTTATTTGATGCAAAAACTACAAAGTTACTATTTATAGTAACTTTATTTTTACAAAAACCGATTTGTAAACATGTTGTGTGATTTGAACATGCTAGATGACTTGTTATGTTATAAGATGTTGGTTAGATGCTAAGTTAGACGGTTTCCGATGTCACGTATGCTATAAATGGAAACTTTCCATTTTAGGAAACTTTTATGTGCTAGCATGTTATAAACGACTTATGTGAAACCGTATGAGGACGTGCTATGTGTTAACATGATCACGTAGGATTAACGAGCATGCTAGAACTTTAAAACTGTTATGCTTTGTGAACTTTCCAAAACTGGAAACTTACTATAAATAGTAAGTTGTCCATAAACGCGACTTGCGCGTTTTGCACACGACGAGCACTTACACATTGCTACACGATTCACAACCGTCACACGGTTCACCAACGGGTCGTTAGGTCAAACACGGTCAACACGACCAACACGGTCAACCACGGTCAACGCGACCCGCATAACAACCAGGAGTTGTTTAGACATGAATACGGTCCTGTGAGACCAACACAAATATGATCGCAAACTTATAACACCTATGTGATATAGGTAACTACTAGCCAGCGAGCTACTCAGTTCTCGTAAGAACGCACTCAAGCAGACTCAGGTGAGTTTACAGCCCCACTTTTACTCTTAACACTTTTACTAATCTTTTGGGGTGAGAATGCTATGCAACTGTTTTAGATATATGACTGGTATGTCGAAAAACTATTTTGAGTGTACTATTATCGCAACAAGTCCTCTCCACCCTTACCGTTAGTTGTGTACAAACGAGTCGTTATTACGTAGTACTACTGGGTTTGACCAACCCCACTCGGCAACAACGTTGACAGGATGTCATAACGAGTGTAATATCGATGTTGATGTCGGGTTCCGCGATGACCCGCAGAGGCAAATGGAAACAGTCGAGTTTCGGTAAGAAGACATGACACACTCTACGGATCGTAGATCCAACAAAACTATTTAACATACCCAGTATATATAACTGTATTACTGTTTTCCAATACTTAAACCTGTGAACTCACCAACTTTATGTTGACACACTTTAGCATGTATTCTCAGGTAACTGAACAGCATGAGCTAGAAGGCACATGGAGATGCACAAGAGAGTCTGCATACATATAGACTCTAATCCTAGGCTTATGTTTTGATTTTTGTCATTTTAAACGATGTTAACAGTGTAGTTCTGATTACTTATTTCCGCTGCTTTAATGATGAACTTTTCCGCTGCTAAACTTATGAAACTAGTCTTATTTTACAAACTGTATGATTGAGTTATCTCATATAGAGTCGTTCAATATGACTATGAGCTGTGATCCAGGCCACGTCACACCCACGTGGACTGACACCACGAGTGGGAATTTGGGGGTGTGACACACTCTTTCGAATTCACTCAAAAATTTTCAAGAATGTCGTTCAGGAACGCATACTTTCTTTTGGGTGACAATTTTGATGTTTCGCATGTGTCTGAAAACATTCAGGAGGAACAATTTAGTCAATCTGAGAACTACCCCTAGATAGTTCCGGACTTAAATGAGGTCACTGAAGTTCAATCATATCAAGAGAATAGATTGTTTGAGTTGATGAAGAACCATACATTGAAAGCTCTTATTTTTATCAAAACAATCAGGAGTCTGGTTTTGATGGCGAACCTTTGTATATGGCATGTACGAATTCAGAGTTAGCTTATGGTTGTGGCAACCTTAAATTCCCTGACATTCCCGTGCATACAAAATCAGTCGTCAGAGAATGTCAGGAAATTTAGGTGTGTTCATTTTCGGATATCCGGATATTCGAAAATTTTAGACAGTGATGAAATTTCGGAATCATATATCCGAAATCAAAAAAAGAAAATTAAAATATATTCCGGATATCCGAATATCCAAAAAGTATCTGAAATATCATAAAACTATTTGAATTATCCGAAAATTATCCAAAGTATCCAAAAAATCATCCGGCTATCCAAAATTTCCCAAAAATTATCCGAAAAAAAAAATATTTTAGATATATGCTATCCGAACTATCCGAAAATTTTCAAAATAGGTATCCAAATGTGAATATCCGAATATCAGAACTTCCGGATATCCGATTTTTCGGGTATTTCGGATTCGGATTTTTAGATAGTCCGGGTTCGGATACGGATTTTTTTGTACACCCTACATTTAATGAATTCAACTTTTTGACTTTTTTGTTCAATTTTTTGGTTTATTTATCCAAAAAAAATGGTACATTTAGCCCCTCCCTTAGATAAACCCTTAAATATACATCTAAACAAGTGTAAAACCTAACAGCTATCTTAACGAAACGTCATCTTGAGATGCACCCGTATACGTGGTAGTGTGGTGCACCTTAAATGAGTTCTTATTTGTGCTTGGCCCGTGAATGGTGCGGGGACATGGGTCGTCCAATGTTAGCATGGGCTCGAGTAGCCCGTGAGTTCGTGACCAATTTATGTTTTTTTTGGTTTTTGATTGGGGTCACCGTCAAACCATTACTCATTACCACTGCATCATTTGTAGCTTTCTTCGATAACATGTTGATGTTTTTTTGGACTTATCTTATGCTAAACAACTGTCGATATAAATACAAAAAGTGTATGTCCAAAATCTAAAGATACTATCGAAGTATAGAGACGTCCCACAAACTGATGGATGTGTTTAACCAATCATTATATCATTCTTTTAGTGGTTAACCTATTTAAGAGAGATTTTGGGTTTGAATCCGGTCTTATAAGGTTCATCTAGTTGTAAGGTTTTTTATGTGGTAGGGTTGGACGTATGCCTCAAAACGTCAAAATAGGAAGATTGAAATCTTGTCTTGAGTGTATGTGTTTCAACCAGTTCAAAAAAATAGCTATCATTTAGTTTACTATCTAATTGTTTTTAAAACCAATAATGAAGTGAAAACGTATTTTATAATTATACTAAAAGTTATAGATTGTTATAAAAGTTTAAATTATATTTAAATAATATTTCTTAATTGCTATGCAACATCTTGGTAGGGATGACAAAAACATCCGAGGTCGACGGGTTTACCCTAAACTCGAAACATATGGGATAAGTATTCCCGAACCCGACGGGTGTTGACCTGAATATGGATTAATTTTTAATTTTTTTGCGGGTATGTGACGGGCAAGGGATTCATTCATACAACCATTTACCTAACCTGATTACCTGATTGTATATACTTGTTTACCTGTCCCGCTTACTCGCCCCATGTACCTGATTATAAATACTCATTTATGTGATAAATATACCTGCTTTTCTTTTTGAAATATTTGTTTTTGTCTTGAACGATGTTAATCAACTTATGACTTTTGAATTTTAATGTTATTTGATATAGCCAACATTCTATTCTTGACATATTTAATTTTTTGGTTATGAAAAGAATAAATTTATTCTTAGCTACCCAACAAGTTATAAGCCATTTATTCTTAACTGATATATTTAGCTAATTAACGTTATACCAAGGAAGTGGTGTAGTGGTTAAAATAGAAGAGAGACAACATATAGGTCTCAAGTTCAATCCCCACTTAGAGTAGCTTTCCTTAGAGGTCACCAATCAGGCTGCTTCCGGTCGCTCTTTACCTGTTCTTCACGATTAGTCGAGTATTGCGGGGGACCCATGGGTTACCAACGTAAACGTAAATGGATTCGCATGGTTATAAAAAAACACATGGGTATACCCGATACCCGATGGGTTTTAGGCCGAGTATGGGACAAGCTTTTATGATCAAATATGGGGTGCGGATTACTCAAACATGTATCAAACCCGACTCATTGTCGTCACTACATCTTTGGACACTCAACAAAGGAAGTAACTTAATGTCATAAGTAACAAGGAAACCAAATTCTAATCAGGGTAAGTTTTTGTTGCATCACATGTGTGTACAATGTAACTTAAACCTACATTGGTTTTAAATCTTAAACAATGTTGAATTTACAAATTCACATAAAAGAAGAAAGTATTATATATTTGTTGTCATGATGTTAGTATAAAAGAAAGATTTGAATTGCTTTTGACGGGTTATCGCTTCAAAAGTGGAATAAAATTACTAGATGATGACCTTATATATAGAAAAATTGTATCATGTGAAAACTCAATCTTAGAGGGAAACACTTAAACCCTGGGTCATTAATTTAGAATATTGAAAATTAATATGTGATCCACATTAAACTTAATAAAAAATGGGGTTTTGAATAAATAAATCAATTTTAATGTAAGTTAATGTGTATCATATATTTATTTTTAAGATTCCAAATGAATGACACATATAAGGTTTGACAATTTTCTCTTTAAAATCGGGTTTTTCACAAGATACAATCCGGTCAATCCCTATATGCGTGTGTGTAACAAAACGCGAGTTATCAGACTAGTTAACCGGCCTGTGACACCCTCTTACTAGAAAGGAGGCAATCGACTCTCAGATCCAACCATAGGCAAGGTAGGTTGCTCAAAAAATCAGTATCTGAAAGGTTGGATATCCAAAAATTCATATTTGGATATTTTGAAATTTTTTGGATATTTCGAATAATTTTCAGATATTAGGTTACTCGTAAAAAATAATAATTTTCTTTTGAGTTTACAATATCTGAAATTTCACCATCAGATTTCCGAAAATAAACACTCCTAAATGACAAATCTACTAGAACCTAAGTTACTTCAAATACCAAGTTATAACTCCAAGTCTCCAACTCTGTATTGCTACAAATCATCTTGTGATAGTTAAATTACATATATATAAAAAAGTGACTATTATATACAATAAATTTTATACACTTATTATATTAAACTATTTTATTTTATTATCAAATATATTAAAAAGTTTTATTATATTAAACTATTTTATTTTGTTATTATTAAATAAGTGTGTTATTATATTAAATATATAAATGTCTTCGACTAAGCACAATTATCAAATGCTATTTTATTTATTTATTTATTTTTGAGGTAGTTTTATGAATGTTATGCTTTAGAATTTTACGTGAGAATGACATTTGTGCATGTTTTTGTTTCTTTATTTTGATATATTGGATCATGTATATGTTTTGATACTCGTGGTCATTGTTTGCATGGTGGAATTGAACCAGTCAGTCGGTCGGACCGAAGACCACCACTAAAATCGGTTGGTTTTATACATCTGAACCACCCTTAGTTGAACAAAAGAACCAGACAGTAGTCGAGCCATTTTTTTAAGCATTGTTAAGTTTCTGTGAACAATAATTGTGTTTGTATAACGCTATGTTCCCGAGTTCACTTAAGAGGAGAAAAGAAGAGAATCGGAAGGAAAACAAAAACATGTTTGTGTTCTCGAGTTTCCTTTAATGAAGGAATGGAAAGGAAAATAAAAAATTGTTGTGTTTCCGAGTTTCATTTAAAGAGGGAAAGAAAGAGAAATTGAAGGAAAATTAAGCAAAATTATTTAACTTTTCTTTCCTTCCTATTTGGAAGGAAAGAATTCCATTCTTTTCCTTTTATTTCCTCTCATTTCTTTTTCTTTCAGTTCTCTCCTTTAACAAACTCGGGAACATAGCGTATATGTGTATGTGTAACATATAATTTTTTTGGGGTAATTTTTAACTATTTAAGATATCTTCTGTTTATTAAATCCTGTCCAACTAGTAAATAAGTAAGAATTTTGGTTCAATATCTGCTCCAGTTATTAATATTATATGTATGCTCTAGTTATGAAAACATTAATCATGACGAAACCCCAATAAAACACGGACTAGCTAATGTGCGAGATGCCAACATTAGTTATACATTTTTTTATTAATATTATATTTATCATTGAGCATACATTTACATATTTTTAGGTCTTATAATGGAAATATTGTCTCTTTTATGACGGGTGACACTTTACAATTGGACTTCAAAATGATACTTGTTCGTGTTTTTGAATATGTTTTTTCATATTTAGGATTATCTTTGTGTTTTAATACTCGAGGTCATAATTATATCCTGATGCAACATGCGGGTGACTAACTCTAGTTCTAATTATATGACTAAAATATGTAACTGTTTATAAACCAAACGGCTTCAAACCTAGTGGTACCCATTTGACTTCTGTTATAGGAGGTCTTGATTCGAGTCTCTCTCTATGTGCAATTACTCCTGAATGAGTATGGGATTTTCCCAGTATTGGGTTTCCTTTTGAATTATTGAGATATGTGAAGTGACTAATGTACAAGTTTTCCTTCAAATGTGTCACTCAAATGACCGTTACTTTAGGGAGAGAGCAAGTATAAATCATAGCTTTAGGCTTTCGAGCCTTTCTTCCTAGGACAGAAGCCTTTACTTGAACTTGAGCGGTTATTCGGAACAGACCTTTCTCGCTCGGCGCCTAAAGCACACTATGCTCCGCTTCAACAAATGAGAGTTTTCGGTGGAACCGGTGAACCACGCGAGCCGGTTAAATGCGTGGGACAGAGGGCTCGTAGTACCTGCTACGGCAGCTATGCGGTGGAAGGGAAGGAGCCTAAATCGTCGTTAAAAAAAGTGTTTGTAAAAGTGAAACATTCTTAGCCAAAGGTATAACCCAAGTCCTATAGGATCATCGTTATCAATTTTCAGTATATATATTTATTATTATATATTATATAATATATATATACGTAGCGTGGGCTTAAAAGTCAACAAAGAATCCATATGGTTTACTGGACTGTGCGCTGGGCTTTGAGGGAACGCACTCGGGTTTGGACTTTTGGTGTCTATTTGATTTGTCACAGTCCTCCAGAATATTTATTTATTTTTGATCCGTTGCACGTTTATTTATTTTTTATTATTAGCATTAACTAAATTCAAAAACGACCTCATGTTTATAGTCCAATTTCACGCGCTTCTATTTGCATACTTAACCACGTTAATGTCACGATCACACTATATAGTAGCAAACTTTACCAAGTCAATGTCTGTTTTACATGTCGCAACACACGCGGGCATGTGCTAGTTAATAACATTTGTTCACTAGATAAGTCCGTTCTATATCTTTAAAAATATAGTTTCCGTCATGAAATTAGTCCAATGTTTTTATCTTAGGGTTCGTTAGGTTCATGAAATCGGATGAAATTGAAATCAATTCTAACAAAAAATAAAAAAAGGGTTTTGTTATGAATTGAAGGGAATGAAATGGAAATGTTTTCCAAGAAGTAAAGGAATTCAAATTCTTTGATACTATAAGAGAATTTGCTTAGATATAAACAAGGACGAAACTTTTTATGAACCCAAGGTAACTAGGCCCTGCCTTTTTCTATTTAAAGGTTGATTTTATAGAATTTTGTTAGAAAATTTTATAAGTATTGAGTCCGACCTCCTCTATTTAGGAATTTGTTTTAAGTCCTGCCACTCCATATGTATATATGTTTACGTATATTTGTTTTTTCAACTAACAGGTATTCATGAATAATCTTACTATTCTAATAAACAAAAATCTTCAATTGCCACATGTCACATTCTAAAACCATCATGACACTTGTCATTTTTTCATGCATTCATTTAATCTCCTCTTGTTAAATAAATGATATTATCTATCTTATTAATTTGATATATTCAAAATCAATCATTTTATCATAAAACATATTTTAAAAATTTATAAAATATAATTTTCCTAAATATCAATTTTTTTTGGAAATAAGAAATATTTCAATTTGACGGTAATTTCAACTTAGGTTATTTAGCTTTATTAATTTCAAAAATATTATCTTATCATCTTAAGTTGAAATAGATATTTTTTGACAGAAAATTAATTAATTAAATTTTTAAATTTAGTTAGGTCAGTGATCTCAATTATTACAAATCAAGAAGACTAAATGATATTTCTATTTTTATTAAAAATTTTAATTATTGTTATATGATTTAAAGTAATTATTAATACACAATTTAATCAATTTATATAAAAATATCATTGATATAATTTTTAATTTTCATTATTTACTATTTAATATTCAATCTGTGTGTTCACACGGGGTAATAGCCTAGTATGGAATAAACAAAAAGAATTTTAAATGATGTCATTACATTTAATGATATTCTATTGATCTCTCTATAGGCTCCGAAGGGGGGGGGGGTTGTTTATAAGTAGCCGAGGGCCTTTATTAACGGTTACTTCTTTTATACAGGATTGAGACCGAAAATAATGAACTAAAAGTTTATATTTTGTAGAGTTAAAAAAAAGTGTTTATATTTACATGTACAAAATGTTTAGATTAAATTATTTTTCTAGTTTTTTAAAGGCAATTTTTTTAATGAAATGTTCATAATCAATTTTTGTTTTGAAAAAACTTTTTCTGTTTAATATTAGAAGACTTTTATATCTACTTTTATTGTAGCCCACAAGCTAGAAAAACACAAACAAACCAAAAAAAATCCCACTACATACTAGAGATGGGCAAAAAAATCGGAACCGGAACTGACAACCCAAACCGGAACTGGTCATACCCTAATCGGTGGGTACAAACGGGTCCGGTTTTTCAGACAAATTAGAACCGGAAACAGAAAGACTGGAATTGTTTCCACCTGTGCCCAGCCAAAAACCGAACCGGCCAAAACCGGAGCCGGAACCGGCAAATCCCGAAACGAGAACTGGAACTGGTTCTTGACTTTGTTGACCGGAACTGGGACCGGTTGGAACCGGAACCGGTTCCAAAAAAACCCGATTTGCGCACCTCTACTACATACGTATATATTTTTAGATTAAGGGCCCTATATTGTAGACACTAAGCCCTTGTTTGGGTTGTATGATCCATTAGACTGGCCATGTGAGGTTCATATGCTTCCAGAAAATGAGTTTTATGTAAAAAGATTTCATTTCACAAACTGTAACAACTAATAAAAGTACCCCAAATCTAAATATTTATTAAAAGCATGTAATAATACAATGCTAACTAGAGTTATGACATAATGATGAACCAATGTTATATAGCATCTGAAAATGGGATGAAGATGCATACATATGACCAAACAATCATACAACTTAGCAGGTAGTTGATTAACAGAACATCCCTTTTAAATGTTCAGTTACATGTAACTATTCAACCACTTGCAAGCTTAGGTAGAACTTGATATTCCATCCATTTCTTTTATAACTGTTGTAGGGCACAAAGTGTCGAAACGTGGTATCGCGTATGGTCCCTGAAACACGCTCATGTAGATAACTTTATACGCGGCTTCTGTTAGGTGCAATCCATCCCAGTTAGCATATGTATCTGGCTCAAGACACACACTTGAAGATGAGTCTGCACATTGTGTTGATAGGCTGTAGCCAAATGGTCCTCCACCCCCACAACATGCTTTTAAAGCACCATTTGTGAATCCTTGCATACAAAAATAAATAAATAAATAAATAAATATTAAGCATCATAAGGACATGTAAACTATATCTTTCAAAATGGATTGATTTTCTAATACTGTTTCTCATTTTTTCTTGAAATCACCCAAATTAGAGAAAATATCCGTTTAAAATTGCACTGAATGAACGTTTTGGTTTTTCAAACTTCTCTGTTTTTCTTCTTCAAAGTTAAAAAATTAAATATGTAGAAAGTCAAAGGTTGAAAAAATGAAACAATTTTAAAAGAAACGCTTGTTTGACTTTTTAAGCCTAGCAAAATGGGTAGGGTAACAGGCCAGAACAAGCTCTAGTAAAGATGGGTGCGGGTTAAAACTAAGCAAAATCAATTTAATTCTAAATGGATTGTTTTTAAAAAAAAACATCAATTTGGTATATAAATAAGCAGTCCATTACGATAATTTTTAATGATTTTTTCATCAAATATGTTATAAATCATTCTGAAACATTTGAATCAATTGCATTTATATAGTTTTTGGGTTACCCATCTTGACCCATATTATGTTAAAATGTTACTCATCCCAACTCATTCCACGTTATAATGTGACTCATTTCAACCCATTATATAATAATTGTTCACCCAAACCAACCCATTTCAACCCGTTACTTTAAAAATCAAAAACAAACACATATATTATTTACCATATTTGTTTGGAAACTGGAAAAACTGCATGGCAGCATTGTAGTAGTCGGCATAGATGAGATCAACTTGAGGGTAAATTTCTCTCATTTTATGTAACTCTGTGTTGAGAAGTTGATTATGGTACTCAGAAAACTGGTTTAGCTGGGTAATACAACCCGTTGAATTATCGTAATCCACCTTATCAGACCCATAATATAGTGTTAAATACACCACCGAGCATCCAATTGGTAAGTTTCCTGGTATAAGTATTGTTTTCGCCCCCATCTCAATAAGTTCCTGTTTCAGATAAAAACCATTTTTTTTCACAAAAACATAACTTTTATTTTTTGTACTGCATTTATCTACATGTGTATATATGTGTATGTGTGTGTGTGTGCGTATGTATATATGGGAGGGTTCAAAATAAAACTCTGTATTTTGAAGAAAACTAAGAAAACTCGTACTAACCAATCAATTTTAAATTTTTTTTCGTAATTAATTATAAGGTTAGAAATGTTATAAGTAAAAAATATTATATCGTAATGGAATTCACGAAGTCACGTATATGTAGCTCATGAGGTAACACATGTAGCCTATAAGTTATATATGTATAGCTCATACATGTAACGTACAAGTTACATATATGTATTAACATGATGATAAACCACATTATTTTTTTTATTTTTTTCTTTTTATTAGCATTTCAAACATTATAATAAAAATAAATAAAAAATGAAATACAAAAATTGATTGTTAATTATTCTCATTAGTTTTTTAAGTTTTCTCTAAAATGAGGTTTTTGTGGAACTCTCCCCTATATAAAAATAAATACAATATATATATATATATATATATATATATATATATATATAGGATTGAGATCAAATAATAACCCACTCTTAAACCAATAACCCAGATAACTTTGCCAAGATGAAGCCGAATCTTGAATTTTTTTTTGAACATCAGTGTAACACAATTAGAAACACTATGTTCTTTTATGAGTTTGCGAAAATTCATCACCGTTTGAGAGTTTACATTGTTGTAAGTTTTGGACCTAAAACAGTTACAGTGCTGTAAATCAAAAACTTACAACGATGATATCTCTTAAACGGTGATGAATTTTCACAAACTTATAAAAGAACATAACGTTCTAGTTGTGTTACAATGATGTTCAAAAAAAAATTCAAGATTCGGCTTCATCTTGACAAAGTTATATGGGTTATTGCTTTAAGAGTGGACTATTATTTGAACGCTTCCCTATATATATATATGGTATGAGTAACTTGAAAACCACATTTACTTGTGAAAAACATGAAAACAATTATGTAATACCATGTAACATATATGTAACACCTTGAATGTTTTTATGCAACGGTACGCCCAGATATTACGTATGTGTTATATGATATTACACAATATTTTTTTTAAATATTATGTCGGTGTTTTTTTTATTTTTTGATAAAAATGAGTTAAATAATGTTCCGAACTTGTAAAAAAATTAATTAGAAAACTTTTTTACATGGTTTTACAACTCAACGTGGTTTTCAATTTATGATTTTCACATACATGCATGCATACATACACACACACATACAGACATACATATATATAGGGTAAGGATCTGTTGCTAAACCATCTTGATTGAGGAAACCCATTAACTCCAACAAAGATCAACCCAGATTTTTGGTTTTTTTAATGACATATATTATACGTGCACAAGTCTATGTTATTTTATGTGTTTGTGAAAATTCATCACTGATTAGAATTTAAAACAAGTGTAAGTTTACGTTGTACTATAAATATTTATTTCCTGTTGCGACTACTTACACTGACGTAAAAGCCTAACGGTGATGAATTTGCATAAACCCATAAAATAACATACTATTGTATATGTATAATAAATATCAAGAAAAAAACAAATTAAGATTGAGGTTGATCTTGTTGGAGTTAATCGGTTTTCGTAATTAAAGTGGGTTATTATAGGATCTCAATCCTACGTACGTACATGCGTGTGTGTGTTTAAGCTACTATCTACATTTATAAGTTTAACATAATTATGTGTATGTTCTTACATCGAGTGTTGATACGATAGCCTCAACAACAAGCGGAACATATGATTTAAGGTCGTTGATGGATTTTCCAGCAATTAGCGCATGATTGTAGTCGTTTCCTCCAATCTCCCCCATCAGAATCAATGAATCTCCAATGAAGTGTCTACAATCTGCATTATTATGTTGGCATTAATTATGAATAGAAGAAGACATTCTACTGATTCTTAATGGTTTTATGTTAAGCTAATGTCAGTGCGTTTATTCAGTTGTGAGATTCCTTCTGAACTGAGACGTATATCGCAGACCGTCAAATTCGAGGTGATGGTTAAGATCTCGTATTAAATGTGCGTTACAGGCCCTTGAAAAAAATATAGAATTCAAATAGAGACCGAATTGTTGAGAGTGACAATAGACTAACACGAGTAATTATTAATTGCATCTATCATTGCCACCTCCTCGTGGTAATTAATTAATTATTACAAAGCCGTCTACACCTTTTTTTTTAAGCAAACGTCCGGTCATTTACGATTAATCCGGTAAATCAGTAAATGGATCACACTTTCGCACAAAATATAGAGCATGGTAATCAGACTCACTTGCCAAGAAGGAAAGGATCATCCTTGCGCACAAAAAATAGAGCATGATGACGTGACACACCTGCCCCAAAAACGAAACCCCACAACTAGAAAACTCATGACTCAACCTAAAACATATTTTGTTCTATACCAGAATTCAACCCAAAACCTTACATAAAATAAGTCATGAAGATACCGCTATAATGCTTATACTATTCCTAACGTTATATAAAAATGAAATTATAGCATAAACTCATGTTTTGTTACTATTGTACTTTAGCAAAAGAAACAAAAGTTTATTATTCTTTTATTAGACAGTCAACCTTTGTAACCAAAGATTTAGTATATAAACTTTGTGTGAAAGAAACAAAAGCATCTTAAAAACTGAAAATTTACTACTCAAACTTTTGTGGTTAAAATGTAAGAAACAAAAGCGTCCCGCCAAACTTTGTTGTTAAAACTATAAAAACAGAAACTTACTATTTTTTTTGTTAGAATAGTTAAACCTTTCTACTCAGAATAAGAAAACCAAAAATTGACTACAAATTTGTGTCATAAATAGGATAAAGAAAAGTTTTCTATTTAAACTAAAAAATTACGAATTTAAACTTTTGTATCTTAAATGAAAGAAACAAGAAACTAAAATTTTATTATTCAAACCGATTAAAATGCAAATAAATAAAAGCTTCCAACACAACTTTTATGATAAAAACAAATAAATAAAATTTATTGTTCTTTTATTAAAATAATAAAACTTTTTTAATCTAATAACACAACCACACATGTTTGCTATATATAAGCTTTTTTTTTTGTCATAAATGAAATAAAAAAAAAGCTCCTTTAGTGTGTTACTGGCAGAGCCGGCCCCGAGAATGACAAAAAATTCCGGGGCCTGAGGCGAGAAAAAAAATGGACCCTTTTAAGGACGGTCCTGAGAATTGAGGTGTCCAGAATCGAACCGAATTTGTAACTGAAAAAACCAGAACCAAATCCGGTTTGGTTTCTAACTGTATCCGAATTCCGGATTCGGTTCCTAACCATATCTGAATTTCGGTTTTTGGTTCAGTTTTCGTTACAATTTTTTTTTGGATTCGGTTTCTTTGATTAACCGATTAAACCGAATTCATATTTAAATTTATTATCTTATTAGTAATATATAAGGTTGAATTCGGTTTGTTCGTTTTTAACCAGTTTATTGGACTGAATTCAGTTTATTCAGATAGGTTTATTCAATTTTTAACCGGCTTATTTGGCTTTTAATCGGTTTATTCGGTTTGTTCATTTTTAACTGATACCGAACTAAACCACTTCTAAAATTCGGTTCGGTTTTTGGATAGGGAATGAAATTGAAAACCAATTAAACGATACCAAACAAACCATTAACCGAACTGATGAACACCTCTATTTTAAATAGAATGAAAGCAACTTCTTATACTTTAAAAAAATATTTTGTGTACCCTTTAAATTATGTGTTTTTAGATGGTTATTTATATACTTTTTATATAATTTTTTATATAATATAAAAAAAAATTCAAAATTTCGAGGCCCCCTAAAATGCCGGGCCCAGGGCGGTCGCCCACCTCGACCCTCCCCAGGGCCAGCCTTGGTTACTAGCTTAAAGCTATACGTTGACTCATGTGACATGTCATATACACGTGGCATGTTGACCAAACATTTGTTTAATAAATTAAAGAAAATAGTAACATACATAAGCCCAACAAAGGTTTGGTGGGTGTCGAACCCACAATGTTTGCTTCACCAACTAAAGGGCGAAGGCTAAAAGATATATACATGATCAATCATGGTTAGGGCCTAGGTCCTAGGGGACTGCTGTGGTCAATTCTAAGTTAAATCACTTAAATGATATTAAAAAAAAAAACAAGAGGGCCATGAAAAATCAGTTTATTGCAAGGGGGAACAACTAGACTCTAAGAAAATGTAATATTTTTGGATGGAGGACGGAAATAATAGCCTAAAAATTAAAAACACTAATCACTTCGAGTAAAGAATATACTTGTTAAGTCTTAGTGTAGTGAACTACGTCAGTATACATGGTTTCTTGACAATAGCACAAGTAACGAGAGAAATATTGCTTCACTGGTTTTAATGGTAATTTTAAATGACAAGTCTGATTCAAAAACTACTCACATGTTAAAATTCGTGGTAACCAATTGTTTTCATCATGTAAGATTATAAAAAATTCAAACCTCTGGCTATTTGGTTAAAAAATACAACGTTTTACCACCAAGATGTCACATCTAGAACCCTTGATGTCACCTTAGGCTGATACTTTTCATGCTTTAAAGGATGATTTTTCTAATGTTTCGCTCTTTCTCATTAGGTTGCTCAACATCAACGTCAAACAACTCATTGTTTTTACCTAGGAAAGTTTATTAGAAAAGATCTGAAGAAGAGGAGGATTAACTTAGTAACAAGATTTGCGCTAAAACAATGAACTAATGAAAGAATGTGTTGCTCAGTTTGAAGAATATATACCAATCCTCATTCTCATTTAAGTTAGAGTAATTACGGTTTTGGCTCATGTGGTTTTAGTGTTTTAACTGTTCCGGCCCAAAATAGAATCTTCTATCAATTCAGCCCCTTTGGTTTAGATAACTAACATTTTGCCCCAACCATAGTTATATTTTGGGCCAAAACCGTTATAATAGTTAAGTTTGAGGGGCCAAAACCGATAGTTGTCTAAACCACAGGAGCTGAATTGATAGAAGATTCTATTTTGGGCCGAAATAGTTAAAACGTTTAAACCACAAAGGCGAAAAACCGTAATTTACTCTTTAAGTTATGTTAGATCAGGGAGGGGTTGTTTGAATATAAATAACACAAATAGAAATATAAAATAAAAAAAGAGCTTGTCATTGGTCAGAATAACAATTTGTGTATAATCTTACTTATAACATAATTTTATAAGATCTCTGACATGTGAGATGATTGATGAAGACAAACATTACTTATATTTATAGGAAAATAATGATTGCTTATAAAGAGACCACTGACTTATGAACAAGTAGATAAACACAAGTATGATTAGTCAAGCAAAATCTAATTGTAACTTCTAAATTATGCTAAATCTAGGGGCGGCAATTCCTGACACGACCCGAACACGACACTAAAATAATCAAGTTTTAGGTTGGCAATTATAACCCGTTTGAAAATGGGGTCGTGTTCAGGTTGACCCGTTTATAAAACAGGTCAGGTTCGGGTTGACCCACTTATAAACGGGTTTACCCGCTAACCTGTTTAAGGTTTCAAAAAAAAAAATTTATTTTTTCTCTCTTACAACATATATCTAGTTGTCTTTTCTTTTGATTATTTACCATACTTTAATTGATTGAGTAAAAAAATTTATATTTTTTTCATTTAAAAAATAATTTTATGTTTTTTCAAGTTAACCATACAAATCATTTTATTTTAAATTTCATACTTTATAATTATGATTTACATAAGTGTATGCTTAAACTATAATAATATTATTTTTTTATTAAAATATTATACTTACTATTTGTTACTCATACACACCTACTAAACATGTTATTATTGACGTGCTTTCAACCAAGAACCAATTTACATTCTGTAAATTCGTTGATTAATTTATATAAACGGTTTAAACGGGTCATGTTTGGGTTGACCTGAATTAACATCAATCTGTGTTATGGTTGAAAATTTTGACACGAATAAATATATGGGTGAGGTTCGGGTTGCAAAATTCAACCCACCAACCCGCGACCTGTTAACCCGCTAACCTGACACGATTGACACCCCTAGCTAAATCCACTTCTAGAACAACGACTCAACGAGTACCGACCTTTATTCCCCCACGAAATAACTCCATTAGATTTTTTTGAACAGATGTCACCATTAAATAAGCGAGATATATATTTGTGTTTGTATTAGAAAAAAGGTTATGAATAGTAAAGTTATATTTTTTTCATTTCAATCGTTAAACTTTTATTTATTCTATTTTAGCCACAATAAATTTATTTTTTTATCGTGTGTGTGTTTTTTTTATGTTTTTCATTTCGTCAGTATTCTCATTTATATTTTTAACACTTACTTTAATGATAAAATATACAAAGTATAGTTATGTTTGAAAAGTATGATCCTGAGGTTTTTTAATGTTTTGATTTTGAGTTTTTATAGTTACCGTTTTCTCTGAATTTTCATTCAGCTTTTTGACGCTTAGGTTTACAGTTGAGTACGCTTTTGGGGTTTACAGTAGAATCATGATCGCTTTTACGACAAAGTGTGTTTTAGGGTTTTACAGCAAGGTATTAGCTGTTATGACATGTTTTCTCATCTACGTTATGATATTCGTAATTGTGTCACTTTCGCAAGACGGGTTTAGCGCCGCAACACGCGGCTGGTGAAAACTAGTTACATTAAAAACCAAAAAAGTATAAAAAAGAAATTAAGCACTTGGTAGGGAGCAATGACACCCAATTAGAAGGAAGTGAAGAATATGTTATATATATATAGGAGATGGTTCCAATACAAAGGGGATTTTCGGTGAGAAGGATAAGAAGGGATTCTGAGCCTTTAATCAAATTAATCAATGGTTGAGATCTTGTAGTCTCCACTTTTTCCTGAAAACTTGGGTGAATTAAAACTGAAAGGGCAAAAAAGGAACAACCAACTCTAGTTGACTTTCGAGTGGGTAAATCAAGTTCCACCATTTTTTTTAAAATCAAATAACTTTTAGATACTTAATAATTTTTTTAAAAACATTACACCATAAAATTAAGAATTTTATTATCTTTAATTTGAGTATGATATTGCTATAATTTTTTTCGATTTTTTTTATGTGGTCCGTGATTTTTAAGTCTGGTCCGTGATTATTGTTCTGTAATTATGCAGTTCGTTATTGATTATACATTTAAAATGACGGTCCGTGATTTTATATAACACGACCTGTGATTATCTAGTACGTGATTTATACAGTTTGTCTTTGATTATGAGTGTTAAATTACGGTCCGTGATTATTGGTCCGTGATTTATCTAGGTAATTCCTTGATTATCGGTGTCAAATGACGGTCTGTGATTTCATATAGCATGATTTTACACTTGGTCCATAATTATCTAGTATCACGGTCTGTAATTTTGTATAATGTGGTATGTGATTTTTTGTGACGATTATACCCTTTTCCTATATGACACATGGCGCGTTCTGGTTCCTTCCTACGCTTAGTACCGTTTACCCACTTTGTTCATTAACCGGCCCCTATATATATATATATATATATATATATATATATATATATATATATATATATATATATACACATACCTGGCTCATTGGTACCCCAAAATTCTTACAAATAGAAGGTCTTGGGTTCAAATCTCTCCCACAAACGAAAAAGGGGTCTGAAGGGGGGTCAAGGGGTTTTCTCAGTGGGTTTCCTCCTAGGGTGGTTGTGGTGGCTCATGGGAGGTCCAGGTAACTAAACCTTAGTAACATGGCCTAAAAACAGTGTGTTCACACGATTAAGACCTTCGTCGTTCAAAAAAAATATACCTGGCTCATTGTCACATAGAGACGGCAATGAATGTTTGAACCATTCCAATTGAACTCCTAAAGATGAATTTGTCATTGTATTTACAACTCCTTGGGCCGCATGAAATGCAGAATCCAACGCGGTTGCACCTGCCACTGCATAATTCACACCTCGTCTCAATGCCATCATGTGCCTCCCTTTAACGCCCACAAATGGATGAACCAGTGGCAGCCTCATGCTTTCAGCTTCACAATATAATACAATTAAATAAATGCATATTTTTAACATCTATCTATATGACTATATCACAACTCATGTATTATACGATTTAAATAAAAAAAAATGATAAATAGTCATTAATGAAAATATAAACAATATAAGATTGTTTTAATTATAAATTTTTTAATGATTAAAATTTCGTATAATTTAAAACGTTAAGTTATAAAATAATAATATTATTTAATATGATATGTATTTAATAGGAGAGAAATGTAACATATCAGAGTTAAGGTGTTTTAAGAACATAACATTTGTTTATAAAAACTTTGATTTATTAGAATATATATAGATGGAGTAATAAATGAATTTAAATAGCAGATTTTAATACTTAAATAAAAGAAAAAAGAAGTAATCAGTTATTCAATTTGTCAAAGCACCAACACCTTATTTACCGACCACACACATGGAATCATAGATCAAACTAAAATGACGCTTACACTCATCAAAATCAAAATTATTGCAATGTTAATATTATGTAGATAATAATTATTCATAGAGAGAGCCTACCAATGAAATCAATAATGAGGCGACCATTGGAGCAACGACCAGTGGGCTTATGGAAAAAGGTTTCGCCATAAGGGGGATAAAAAAAATGTAGAGACTCTTGATTCGTGTCATCGTAAAGTTGTTTTAGGTTACCAGTATCAGCCAGAGAGTCACCGAAACTAATGATCGAAGTATAACATCCATTCGTGTACAAGGTACAAGCACATAATAGCTCGAAAAACACGATGAACTTTATGAAGGAAGAAGAGATTGATGAAGAAGGATTGGCCATTGAAGAGTATTGAACTTGGAAAATGTAGTGAAAGGATATGAAAGGTAGGTGTGATGCATCTATTTATGTTAACTTTCTTGTTTGGCCTTGTAGGATATATATGTATGGTGTTTTAATTTATTTGCCAACAACAGATAGAAATAAGCAAGAAATTAAAAAAAAAAAAAAAACTTTAGGTATTTGCTTAAAACCATACATATTATTTAACATCTAGAATGATATGAACTTATTTGATATAGTTAGACATGTTAGATATAGAGATGTTATTGAACACAAGTCATATTTACTTTTTAATGTTACCCTGGAAAAATAATTATCATCGCATATTTTTATTCGTCATTTTATCACTAAAGCTATGTTTGACGATGGATAATTATGAATTAGCTATTGAATATAAGCTATTTTTGTCGAAATTTTAATTTGTTATTTAACACCCACCATTAAGCTTAACATAAGTTGTCTCTTATAGCACTTACATTTCTTTTTTTCTAATTTATTTAAATGCAAAATAAATATATATCATCAGGGAATAGTACTTTGTACTATTCTGTTAAACTTCAATTTACTACCACTGGTACCATCCCTATATATATTTATGTATAAATAATTCACATTAGTTGATTTAATATTAGAGGGAAAATAAATCAAATAATGTAGGTCATCTGTTTTTACATATTTTTATAAACTTATTTTACTTAAAACGTTTTACTAAAATGAATAGTAAACTAGAATAAAGAAGCAATATTTGGTCACGTTGTTCAACCTTTTATTTCAAAGATTATGAAAAGTCAATAATCTCAACTTAAATCCTTCACAATGAAGAAAGTAATAAATTATCATGGAACAGAAAAAAATGTATATATAAAAAAAATAAAAAATAAATAGTAATAGCAATAATAAATAAATAATTGGGAAAATTAATTGTATTATTTATTAATATAGAAAATGAAACACAATTGGCGCGCAATGCACACTTGTCACATGTTGACAAAGTACCTCCATTCATTGTTCCCGTTTTCCTGGAAGCTTCCTTCTTTTTGTCCACTAATTGTTAATCATGAATTTTGAAATGTCATTTAGTGAAGTGTAAATATAGATGCTTAAGAAAATAAGAAGTCACATCGATGTGTACATGATATTTTTTTTTGAACAGCTAAACAAGTCCTCGGATCCAACAACCCACGCGCTGCGACCACAGACCGCTACCAACCCCCGGTAACATTTAAAGCCGGGCGTTGGCGAGTGCCGAATCGAGGAACCGCCACACCATCTAGGAGGAAACTCACACTGAGAAAACCCCCTAGCTCACCCAGAACATTTTTTGCTCTAGGCGAGACTCGAACCCAAGACCTCCCATTGCTGGTGGTCAAGGAGTACCACTAGGCTATAAGCCCAATGATTGTGTACATGATATGAGCTTCACTTTTTCTTTTTCTTTTTCTTTTTTTCTTTTTGTTCTTTTTTTTTTTTTTTGTGCTAACTTTAATTTATAACGCAATATATCACAATTCTTTCACTATATGAAAATCGGACCATGATGGTTGTTAAGGCATTCTTCTTTCGTGTCGGTGCTATTATATAAAAAGGAATGAGTTACGATTTTGGCTTTATGTGTTTTAAGTTTTTTAACTTACTTAACATAAAATAAAATCTTATAACAATAAGATTCTTGTCGTTTAAACAATTAACGGTTTGACCCCTAATAATTGAAAACGTTAAATTATATTTAATGGATAAAATAAGGAACTTAAACCACATGAGTCAAACCATATTGTTTAAATGACACACGCTTTGTTGGTAGAATTTTTTTTAAAATTGAATAAGTTTGAAGATTAAAACACAAGAGCCAAAAACGTAATTTACTTTTTTAAAGAAAGAGTAAACTTCTCTTTTGCTACATTAAACTTCTCTTTTGCTACATGTAGTTTAATAGTTTTAACTATTTTGCTTCAAACTTTTCAAATGTTTATTATGCTACCTGACTTTGTCAATCTGTCTCAACCCGCTCCCTGTGTTTTGACAGTCATAAACCCTCTGCTATAAAAACTGTCAAATCAAAAGAAGCAAAAGTGTTATAACTGTCAAACCACAAGGAGTGAATCAAAACAGATTGACAAAATCAGGTAGAGGTGGCCAACGTACCCGGAACCGGTCGTCCCCAACCGGTGGGTACGGGGCGGTTCCGGGTTTTCAGAGAAATTAGAACCGAAACCGCAAAAAATGGAACCGGCAAAAAACCGGTTGGAACCAATAAAAAACCGGAACCGGTTCTTGACTTTGTTGACCGAAACCGGAACCGGTTCTGGTTCAAAAAAAACCCGGTTTGGCCACCTCTAAAATCAGGGAGTATAATGAACATTTCGAAAAATTTGAAGTAAAATGGTTATCACTGTCAAACTATAGGGAGCAAAAGAAAAGTAAAATGTTACACAAACAAATACGAGCAAACACTCGTTTGTGGTCGTTTTATTCGTTTACAATACAAGTAAACTTTCTAAGTATGGTTTATTACAACAACAAGCGTGCCTAATAAAATCCTATTTAGTGTGGGGTCTGGGGGGAGAAAGATAAAGACACACTTTACCCCTATCTACAAGTAAGTACGGTTGATTGATAGTTGGTAAAACAGACTAATCAAATCAGGTTGTATAACTGAGCTAAAACAGGTTTCATGTAATAAAAATTAGGAAAACTTTTCTTTTGCTACATGTGGTTTGACAGTTTTAACCATTTTACTCCAAACTTTTCAAAATGATCATTATGCTCCCTGTGGTTTGACAGTTTAACCATTTTGCCCCCTACGGTTTGACAGTTATAACATTTTTGCTCCATGTAGTTTCGAAAAAATGGAGTATAATTGAGATGGAAAAATTTGAAGGAAAATGATTAAACTGTCAAACCACAGGGAGCATAATGATCATTTTGAAAAATTTGGAGCAAAAGGGTTAAAACTGTAGAACCACAGGAAGCAAAAGAGAAATTTTTCCGTAAAATTAAAAGCGGCATAAAGTGCCCCTTACTGAAAAAAACCTCCCATTCAATAGATTAAAAGCACCAATGCATCATTTAACCATATCAATCAAATTCCTAAAAGCACCAATGCACCATTTAACCATATCAATCAAATTCCTGGTTTCCCTAGCAATTCTTGGCAATCAATAAATATAGAAGCATAACTACATAAAAGTGACAGAAAACCAAAATCAGCATGTTTTTATCAAAATTCTCTCTCACATTTCGCGTGCACACGAATCATTCCTTCCACATGTCTGCAAACTCATCGGTCTCCAACGGATTTGTCATCTCATGCATTTTTCTTCTTGTCTTGGCTTTAACCTTCTTTGCATACTTGCCGGCCTTCTGTTTCTTCTCCAACGACCGTATCTGATAAAAAAAAAAGTATTATAAAATAATCACATCGAACAAAAATTAAGCCCGGCCAAAAATAAATAAACACAGCGTGTCATTCCTA
The DNA here is from genome assembly GCA_009363875.1 of Mikania micrantha. Lineage (NCBI taxonomy): Eukaryota > Viridiplantae > Streptophyta > Magnoliopsida > Asterales > Asteraceae > Mikania > Mikania micrantha. The sequence continues at coordinate 45,570,864 of CM018689.1, read as the reverse complement.
ACCTGATTTGGCGAAACATAGAATGGATTCTCATACAAAGTTGGACCTCCAAAGCTACCACCAAATATCTTTATTGGATTTAAACAAAATCTTGGACCAACCTGTCCAGACAACAAGATGTAAAAATGTCTTAATACATATAGATATATACACACATACAACACAGGATCCTGTTCAACCAATATCACGTTGAGAACCACAAGAACCGCATAAGCCCATGTGAATAGCACTTCAGCAAAGAAGGATTAAATTGAAACAAAATGGTTTATTTCTATCTTAAACTCTTTCTTTGATATTATCTGCTCTCCTGCTTTCTTTTAGAAAATATGTATATGTATATGTATATTAAATGCGCACATATGCATAAAATTCGCAAATAGTGTATATGCACATATGTAAATCTAAAAAATTATTGAGACGTACATGCATTCTAGACTTTCTAGTCAAGTTTAATAACGTATAACACAAGAACTAAACCGGTTTTTGTGATTCTCAACATATTGTTGGTTCAGAAACGAACGCTCTTCAGTATGCACATGAGTATCTCATTTTAACAAGTTCATTAGTAGTTTAGTACAGACCTCAATAAGGGTCATCTTCTCCAAGCCTCCTCGATCAATTTTATCAGTTTCGGTATGAGGACATGATATCTTTTTCACATAAGATAAACCAAAACATTAATTTAGTCAAAAACACCTCAATACATGTATATTGAATCAGTGAAACCAAGAGATTATCGTAATAAGCAACCTGGTAATTACGAAACCATATGTGGTCATCGACAATTGAGAACACAAATACGTGGTCATGGTAGGGCTTTGATTTCCTGTGTTCCTTGGGAGTTCCAAATATCTGTTCACAAAAACAAATAAAAATAGTAATGTTAGCATTTTTATAAATCAACAGCATAAAGATATTAAAATACATTTTAAGTGTAGCCAATCGGGCTGCATTTTGTTTGTCTCGGTAGTTTGAAATATTTCATTTTGCTTCCTTATGTCCTTTACTTTATGGGATATACAATTTATACAAATTAATGGCCAGTACAAGTAAAATTAATGAAATATATAACCAAAAGTCAATTTAACTTTAACTTTTTTGCGTACGTTTATACTTGCAAGCTATTCAAAATACAGATGCTTCCATTTTTTTAAGATGTCTTGCTGCTTATTTGGTCAACAATTCATCATGGAAACAAATTAAAAGCTACTTGATCCAAATCTATTCTGCATTCTCAAGTACTGTATTTATAATATATAACTACTTGACTAGTTTGCTAGTACTTGTAAGCATGGTTGTAAAAATCCCCGACTAGGCGATTAATCGCTAGTCCCCTAAGGCTGACTAGGCCCGACTATCCAATTAGGCCGATTAGTTGGCCGATTAATCCCGATTACTCCCGGTTAATCCCTAGTCCCCACCCCACCGACCGACTAGCAACTAGCGATTTCTACAACACTGTTTGTAAGCATTTACTAATTAAGTGATTATTAACATATTCAATCTATTTCATTTTCAGGCATGCTTGTAAATACTACATAACATAGCTATGACAATTGACAGACAACCAGATTAACATAATCAAATAAATTTAAAAATGGCACCTTTTAACTTATCATGAGCCAGGTTAAACTTCTTTATAGTTTTTTTATTAAGAAGTGACTCACGTACACCAAAATTCTTTAGTTTTGTCAGAGGAGTGTCAGGACATCATTTTTATTGCATTTGCAAAGAGACTTGTTTTACAGCCTAAGCCCAAATCAAAATGAAACCACATTTTGTAATTTGTGATATATATTTTACGACCTTAATCTATTTGTTAAAGACAAATCACGCACTAACCGCAAATCAAATTATCAAAATGAAATTTCTTGTGTCACTTTATCATGGTGGAAGTCAAAGAGATGGGTTGAGCATATTTTATCTCACCTAAAGTAATTAACACATAATATAAGTCTACTCTTCTTCTAAAGTTATTTATGATAAAATTTATAATGGTAATTTCTTTCATTCAGACTATTAAATCAGAACACCCATGAAACAGTTATTTTAGTAAAAACCCAAGTTCATAAAAAACCTTAGAATGATTCAGCACAAAATTATTCAGTTTTATCAAACAACCCCTTCATCTTTCAGGTTTCCTAATCGCTGACATTTTCTGCCACTAATCATGTTTTACCCACACAAAGAGTCTTAACAAAGATCTTAAAAGGAAAAAAAAAAAAAAAAGAGTTTCTTACCTGTGTAATCATTTCTTTCAAAAGTTTCCAATGCGGATCTTTATCAAAATTTGACGAAAATGTGAGAAGGGGACGGGAACCCTTAAGATGATTTCCAGTGAGCTTTAACTCTTCCATTGTGTGAACTAAAAGATAAAAACCAATTCAACAAATTTAGCATGTCTATCAACCATATTACATATTCAGAACATGTGAAGCCTCTAACAAAAGAAATAAAATCCCACATCATATAACACTTGTTTAACGGGTCAGAATCATTTTTGATTGACAATTTGATATAAGGGAAGACAGTTGAAAAAACTAACCTGCATTCACTAAAAACTTTACAGATGGACCATTTGGACACTTGGACATCCACAAGTAAAGGTCTTTGTGTTTCCTGCACTGAAAAGTAAACACCAACCCTTCAAACATCAAATAAAAATCCTAAGAACAAGAGATAGATCCAGTTCACATATATCTAGACTATTAATAAACTAAGCAAACCGAAGCAAGTTAAGCAGCTTCACACTTATGCCATTCATTTCACGGTTTGATTTTAACGGTTTATCAGTCCGGCTAACAGTTTGAACCATCAAATTGACAAGTCCAACCGCTCCGGCCCAACCCACCAACCATAAACAACCTAAAACATATTACAGCAAAATTGATTCGTAAAGCATCCATATCTTAAAAACTATACAGGTTAATACGAGGGGAAAAAAATTAACCTCAAAGAACAGGCAGGAAGAACAGCTTTTAAGTTCAACTAGCTCATTCAATGTTGCTCCTTTGGTAGCCTTCGACTCAACTTTGTTATCTTTCTTGCAGTGTGGCATAACCGATACCAAATTCAACATCAAATGGCGAAACCTATTAAAACACACTGGTCTCAATTCAAACGTCAAATTGAGATTTAAAGGTAAAAAACAACGTCGATCAGTTAGCATGTAACCTGTAATTGATGCGACGAGAGCAGGTAACTAGAACTTTCTCTCTGTTTCTAAAGCCTGTAGATTCTTGCCCGTTTTCCGGCTTTTCTTTCCAACCCAAAAGAGTCCGTTTAGGTCTTTCCGGCGCCGTCTCGGCCTTCTTGGCCGCCGGCAACTCTCCTTCGTATTGTTTTCGCTTCTTCCCCATTTGCTTTTCCGGCGAGAAAGAGAACCCTAAACCCCAAAAATCGTTTTAGAGGTCAAGATTTCGTTGGACCTGGCCTAACGAGGAGTTGTTCATCCGTTCGGTTAACGGTTCGGTTTTTTCAGTTCGGTTTGTTCTGTTTTGAAAAAAAATAATTCTTGTCCGAAATCCAAACTGAATCAAATTCAGTAAATGGTTATCCTAACAGAATTCGGTTTGTTCAATTCAGTTCGGTTTCGGTTAAAACCGAATTCAACCACAATCAACCAAATATCTTTTTTTTTCAAATTTTTCGTATCTTGTTTGCCTTGAGAACACTTGCATAAAATTCAAACAACATAATATTAAGCATATACTAGAACCAAAAATCAAAAACCACAATTCAAATTCAACCATAAACAAGTTTAAAATTCAAACAATGTGAACTTTATTATGCAAGTAGCAGCTGTGTAATTTTACACATGGTTGATGCCATAGACATCATTTCTGCAAGTAGAAGTAACCCCTTCCATGAAATAAACCCAACAAATTAGCGAAGGATAAAAAAATCAGTGTGTCATGAAGGATAAAAAATCATATACATGTTGGGTGGTCACCTGAGTTAGGATGTCACCGGAGTTGGGGATGTTATCGGAGTTGGGGATGTAATCGGCGAAGGAGAAAGGCCGGCCGTCGAGTTGATCTGGAGAAGAGAAGGAGACCTGCAACGAGATATGTAGTGGAGGAGAGGTGGGAGGCGGGATTTGGAGACGAAGTGAAGATCTAGGGTTCTAATTTAAGGTTATAAAAAAATATACCTAATTACTTATTCGGTTTAATCAGTTAACCTAATAAACCGAATTCAAAAAAAAATGTAACTGAAAACCGAATTCAGAATTTGGTCCGGTTTTTTCGGTTGCGATTACGGTTCGAATAACGGTTTTATAAAACGTAAAAAAATTCTTCAGATCTGATGTAGCTTTACATATGTTTTACAAAATATTTTTTTATAAAAAAACCCACTCGGCGCTTTTTTGTATTTTTTTTTATAAAAATGTGTCAAATAATGTTACAAACCTGTAAAAAAATTCAAAAAAAAAAAATCGTTTTTTACATGATTTTTGCATGGTTTTCTTTCTAAAATAGGGATTTCATTTTATTAATTCCCTATGTATATAGGTGAATGATCAATTGTTAACCTTTTCTTATAGCGATAACCGAATAATTACATCTTATTATTTTTGGCCTACATTAAATTAAATTTAAACGTGTAGTTTTTTTTAATTAATGTAAGGGCCCCACTTACATTGATTAAAAAAGAAGAAAATACCCACACATATAAATTTATTTTAATGTGGCTTCAAAGTAATAAGATGTAGTTATTCGGTTATTGATAGGCCTATAAAATTGAAAACGTTAAATGATATCTAATGGATAAAATAAAGAACTTAAACCACATGAACTAAACCATATTGTTTAAATGACACAAGCTTTGTTGTTAGATTTTGTTTAAAAAAGTTTAATAAGTTTGAAGATTAAAGCATAGGAGCCAAAAACATAATTTACTTTATAAAAAAAAATAAGCCTTAGCTTAAGGTACCTAAAATCAAAGGACCTCAAATATCTTAAGTAAACCTGCGTTTTGGTTGTAACGAATTCTGATTGGTATAAAACAAAGGTCTTTGACGAAACTTTCTCCTTTTATTATTTATACTTTTTAATTTACACATTTCATTTGTGGTTTATACTCTACGTAACTTTCTCCTTTCATTATTTATACTTTTTATATCTCAAACTCTAATAAAGGATGGTTTTTATTTAGTCTTGTAAAGGACCACAATTTGTATCACATGTTTTGGGTCACTAAAATTCTTAAACATGTTCCGTCCTCTAAAAACTAAGTTGATGATTCAAGTCTTATGACTTGAAAAATGGTAAAAAAATGTTCTTAGAAAAAGTCGAGGTTACTTTATATTTGTCTTATTACATTTTATATTTTAGTTACTTTTTGTCTCTCCTTTTTAAATTTTGTATCCATGTAATCTGAGAAAGTAAATTTGCACCAACTCAAAATGTAAAATTGAATATAGTCATAAACCGAACTCTCATTTGGGATTGATTACTAGGTGGCAATTTTACCCATATCAAAGGAAATGTGTTGGTTTGAGTAAAGAATTATAGTATAATGGGTTGAAATGGGTAACATCATAATATTGAATGGGTTGATATGTGTAGCACTTAAACACAATACGGGTTAAGATGGGTAACCAAAAAACTATGTAAATACATTGGATTCAAACATTTAATAAATGATTAATAACATATTTAATGAGAAAATCACTAAAAATTATCCAAATGCACTATTTGTTTATTTATAACACATCTTAAGTCAAACTAAATTGATTTTTTTAAGAACAATCCATTTAGACCCGAACTGATTTTGCTTAAAACTCGTTCTGACCCGCACCCATCCTGACCCGAACCCGTTATGACTCGTTACCCAACCCGCCCATTTTGATAGGTATGATTCCTAGTAGAGGCGAAAAAAAACCGATTTGAGTTTATAAACCGGTATTTAGTGGATCTCAAACCGGTTCCGGCCAAACCAGTCCGAACCGCCGGTTTGGCATAGGTTCGAGATTTTGGCTTTAAAATCGGTTTCCAAACCCGCCCCAAACTGGTTTCAACCCCTCCAAACCGGTTTCAACCCATTCAAACCGGTTTCAACCCCTCCAAACCGGTTCCTATAGATTTGACATCCCCTTCTCTCAAACCAGATTCTAAACCGGACCGATTCCTAACTCAAACTGGTTTGGCAAAAACCAGTTTGTGCACCACTAATTCCTAGCTCGATATAACCGAAAACCAGTTTCAAACCCAATTTAAACTAATTTAAGGCCAAACACTCCTTCGCAAAACTGGCTATCAACCCGAACCGGTTTAAGATCTGAATCAACTTTAAAAAATTAAAAAATAATAATAATAATAATAATAGCAGCAGCAGGAGCAGGAGCAGTAGTATAATAATAATAATAATAATAATAATAATAATAATAATAATAATAATAATAATAATAATAATAATAAAAAGTTAAAAACTGATTTGTGCACGTCTCCCTGAAACAATCAGCAAAAAATCTAGATAATACACAAGACATACCACCACAAACATTCAAACATACCAATTCATACCAAGGACTTTCACAAAGCTCATAGTTTTTGATCCACTAAACAATATGAAACAGATGGCATAACGCGATTATTTACTATCGAGATCAGAAGACTAGATTATAATTTCGCCGAAATAACAACTACAACGCGCATTTTTGCTCACAAATGAAATATTTTCCGACTATTGTGGGTTTGGAGGACGGCTATTAGCATCAGAAACTCGAGAGCCCCATTCAAGTAGTTCTTTGCTCGTGTCATCTTTATGGACAAACACTTCTATAAAACACAGTGAATCTTTCTGTGCTCCTGTTGCTGTTTCAATGGCTGCCAAAAGCTCTTCTTCAGTTCGAACCTGTTACAACGGTTCATGTTCAAATCATGCTGATACTGGTTCTTAGTTGCGCAAAAAAAGAAAAAAAAGAAAAAAAAAGATATGTAACCTTGCAAGTCCAACATTTGCCTTCACCATTGTGGATAGCATTGACAAGACCCGTGTAGTCCCAGTTCTTGATGACATTATACGGACCATCATGGATTTCTACTTCGATAGTGTAACCTCCGTTGTTGATTAGGAATATGATCGTATTTTGTCCGCATCGAATCATAGTTGAAATATCTTGTGCAGTTACCTGGTTAAATGTAGCATCACTTGGTTAAAAATCAAGATTTATGGTTCCATTTTCTTAAAATTTTAGCCCATTTGCCCAAAACATGAGGTTTTCATTGCATTCCAAATAAAGTTTATAGCCCGTTAAGGCGTTAACAAACAGAAGATGAGCATTGTAACCGACCTGGAAACTACCATCACCAATACAAGCTATCACGCGTTTGTCTGGAGATGCTTGAGCATAACCAAGAGTCGCGCCCACAGACCACCCGATTGATCCATACTGCATCTGAAATTCATAACTGAACCAAATTCACAGCATGTTAGTTGTATAACATGTATTATACGGTTAATAAATAAAAGATGATCATCATCACCGTAATCTGTTTATCCCACTATTAGTAAAGCTAAGATAGGGTCTAAGGAGACGGCTGTATCTCTAGCCATAAGAATAGAGAGGTTGCTTTCAATGAGACCCATGTCTCATGATGCCTGATTAACTAACTAGCCCATTGGTTTTAACGTTATTTTCACAAAAATTAAGTAAAATTAACTTTAAAATTATTGCAATTTTACTTTTGTCCCTTGAGGGCCGACACACACTAAAAGAGAGAATGTTAATTACATAAATAACCACCCTGCTTACCCGCAATTTTCGGGGAGGCGTAACTTCTGACAGTTGAACCATGAATCACCCGTCTCTGCAATAACCGCGGTTTCTCCGCTTAACATTTCCTGTTGATGAAATACACTTGATCAATGAACTAAAAACCAGAAAAATGGGTATTTTTGAAGGAAAAATAATAATAACAAATCATACTTGAATGTGTTTGAAGAGGATATTAACCCTAAGAGGTTCATCTTTCTGATTTTTCAGAGGGACACCACTCGGTACAAAGATCCTCTGATAATTTTCTAATGCTGTGCTGTTTTTCTTTATCTTTTTAGCCAATGCACTCAAGAAATCAGCCATGAAAACCCAACCCAAAGAAGGACCATGACTGATTGTAACCCGATTAGGCTGCACAGTGATCAGTTTTTCTTTCTTGATCAACAACGAGTAACCAACCGAGCTATAATCATTAAAGATGGGTCCAACAAAGATATAAGCATCCGCTGATTCGACTATCTCCCCAACAAAATTGGTGCTAATCGCGCCCCAATATGTCCCAATAAAATTGGGGTGACACTCGGGTACTAGTCCTTTGGCTGATGGCATTATGGCTATTGGATATCCTGAAGCATTTGCAAATTCCATAAAAGATTTTTGAGCCTTTGCAACTCTTAATTTGCAGCCCGCCACAATGACGGGTTTTACAGACTTGTTGAGAAACTTGGCGGCTTCTTCCACTGCTGCTTCGAGTCCTAACGGGTTGCTTGATCTGCAAGTAATGTGATCGATTGTCATTGTTAAAGATCAAACAGTTATGGATGAAGCATTGCAAGTAGAGGTGGCAATTTTTACCCATATCAAAGGAAATGAGTTGGTTTGGGTAAACAATTGTAGTATAATGGGTTGAAATGGGTAACATCATAATATTGAATGGGTTGAGATGGGTAGCGCTTAAGCACAATGCGGGTCAAGATGGGTAACCAAAATATACTATGTAAATGCAATGGATTTAAACATTTAAGAATAATTAATAATATATTTGATGACACATCTTCAGTTAAATAAAATTGATGTTTTTGAACAATCCATTTAAACCCAAACTGATTTTGCTTAAAACCCGTCCTGACCCAAACCCGTCCTGACCCGTTACCCCACCCGCCCATTTTGCCAGGCATAATTGTAAGACTTACATTGGTGCAAGAAAGTAAGGTACGGGCTCGCGATCGAATGTAGGATGAGGTATTCCAGGTAAATTGCAGCTTATACTGATGTATACTGGTTTGCTTTCTTTTAAAGCTGTTGAAATTGCACTGTCTATCTGTTCATGTGCATCTTCCAAATTGTTCACAACCGCCTACTCAATTTTGTCACAAATCAGTTAATGATGAAACTCAATTAGTCAATCACTTATGTTTGATCCATTCATTGTTTTCATAATAAGATAAAACAGGGCCGGTTCAATAAGTCAAGCTCTTTTTTTTAATAAAAAAGAAAACGCTTAACATGATTATTAATATATTATTAAATTAAATAGTTTGCATCGAATAAAACAGTTTGCATCAAATAAAACTATAAATTCAACTTAATTTAATCCAAACTTTTAATTTTTTTTTAGTTTATTGATCTCACGAGGGTAAAATATAGCATGACTAATGAAAAGAGTTCCCAGAAGTTTATTTCATTTGGGCATCTAAATCGGTTAAGCTCCCCTGATTCTGGTCACGAGTGAACCGGGATTTTAACTTTTTTGTTAATTTTTTTAACTTTTTATTCTTCTTAAAATGTCACACGTGTGTTTGTATGTCACATGTGTTTGTATAATGTAAAAACTCGATCTTAAAAGATAAAATCCTTAAAACCAGCCTTTCATTTGATATCATAAAAATAAATATCTTGTTTACATTACATTAAAATTGATTTATTTATTCAATATTTAATTTTTTATTCAACTTTAATATAGATCATAAAATTGGGTTTTCATATGATATAATCTTATGCACATCCATATTCTGAACACATTCCGGTTCATTTTACTTTTTTTACATATTTAAGTGGTTATAAATTTAATAAAAATTACAAAAACATGAGTAAAATTCCACCAAAATTATAAAAATTATCATAATCAATCAGCGAAGAATCACGATGATCAAAACAAGAATCAGTCACTCACCTGAGCACAAGTGACAGTACGAAAACACTGCAACTCCTGTGTAAAATCCGGCAACCCGATCGTATGATGAAGAATCCGATTCGTCCCATAATCATTCGAATTCGGTCCACCAACGATACAAATCACCGGCAAACTCTCACTATAAGCACCAGCGATCGCGTTGAGCACGCTCAGACCACCGACAGTGAACGTGACCACACACGCACCGACCCCTTTAGCCCTAGCGTAACCATCGGCAGCATAGCCAGCGTTCAGTTCGTTGCAGCAGCCCACGAGGTTGAGATTCGGTTCAGCGATCAAGTGGTCAAGTAAAGTCAGGTTAAAGTCGCCGGGAACGGAGAACACGTCGTGCACACCGATTTGAACTAACCGGCGAGCCAGATGACCGCCGAGGGTGCCGCATGATGATGCCATGGTGGTCGATGGCTGCAGGGGTGCGTCAGCTACATGATTAGGTTCCATATTGGGGATTAAATTGAAAAGATGGTAGTGATATGATGAAATCTTGAAATTGGAAACAGAAATAGGGTTCTAAATTTGGTTTGAATGATGATTGAGGGTTTATGGAAACATATTTATATAACTATCTTTCATGTGTGATGAAGAAACCAGATGGTGGTTTATGAAAGTCTGACACTGTGGGTCGATGGTGGCCAAGAACTTTGTTTCAACAAGTTTTTCAATGTTTGGCAACACCTATTCGGAAATTATAAAAATCTAGTATCTAAAAGAGGTTTTCTTAAAATGTTAAGATATAAATATAATCTGATGATACAATGATACTCTAGTGATCCGTCAATGATCCAAATTTTCGAAAAAAACAAGTTTTTCAACGTAGTACGCAGTACGCGTGCTTTACTTAGCTTTCGTTTTATGCGAAGTTGAATCATAATACGTAAACAAGAGATAAATTAGACAGATAAATCGATTTATTCATTCTTTTCTGCGTGTTTCGTGCAGATAGAGATGGGCAAAAAAAGGACCCGGAACTGACAATCCGAACCGGAATTGTAACCGGTCATACCCGAACCGGTGGGCACAAATGAGGCCGGTTTTCAGACAAATTAGAACCGGAAAAACCGGAACTGGTTCCATCTATAGTCGGCCAAAACCTGAACCGAAACCAGTCAAAAACCGGCCGGAACTCGGAGCCGGAACCGGATCTTGACTTTGTTGAGCGGAGCCGGTTCAAAAAAAACCGATTGGTGCACCTCTACGTGTAGATATGTTGTTTATAGTTTTTTTTTAATGGTTTCAGATTGAACGACTGATTGAAGCCCAAACGGGCACACATCCAAGGGCAGATTCAGTCGTCACCCTTTCACCCAATAGATAAGTGGAAACCTGATAAATACGTAAACCCTCTCTCATGCTTAGTATATCTACTAAGGACCTTCTTTATTAAAAAATAAGCCAATTTTGCATAAAAGCTACTAAATAGCTGATGAATTAATAAATCGAAAAGCTACCAACGAGCTATATTTATTGAAAGAAAATTGAATAAATAGAGAATTTTGTATACGGCATGAATATGTGATAGATTATGTATATTTAACATTATTAATATATACGTCCAGTGTTGGCTAATTGGTAGTCTCAAAACCTGAGGCGGTATTTGGTTATAAAAATCAGTGACCAAAAAATGCTTTGATAATTAATATATACATCTGTCTGAGAATATTTAATTATGCGGTGTATTTGTACTTTTAACATTATTATAAAGTGACTTTTGAACAAGTGGTTCAACTTTTGTGATTATTAAATCAATATCTTGTGAATATCAATATATCATAACTAAAGAATCAGGATTTTTATTTCTGAGTTATTTACAATAATCTAATTTTTTTAAATAAACTACTCTTTTGTTCAATGTAGTAAAACAGTTATAACCATTTTACTTCAAAATTTTCAAAATATTCATTATATTGTGGTTTGAGAGTTATAATCATTTTGTTTCCTATTGTTTGATAGTTATAATCATTTTGCTCCATAATTTTCAAAAAAAAAAATTGAATATAATGAAGACAGATTGGCAAAATCAGAGAGTAAGACTATGCGCAACACCAGCCCCGCCCACTTCCGCGGCCACTAGCGGGAACACCGCCCCTTGCACGGCCCCCGCCCGGTGCGGCTCCACGGCCCCCGCTCCCCGTGCAATGGCCTCTCATCTCATTGGTCGATTCAAAAATCAAGTGGGCCCCCTCCATTCTTTGAACGGCTAGTTTAAAAAAAAATTCTAACTTAATATAAACCTCTCATTCCAACCATTTTACACACTCATTTTCATTCAAACTATCTCTATTTTTATACAATTAATTTTTATAAAAATGTCATCATCCTTTTCGGTGTTTGCATCATCCTCTTCATCTTCTGATAGTGAGGGTACGGGGTTTTTATCTCAAGAGGGTGCAAAGAAGGATGTCGAGCGGACTTTTAGTGTTCTTAAAAAAGATTTCAAATTATAAAAAATCCAGCTAGAGCATGGCATTCCAAAAAAATTAGATCATCTATGTGTGTCTGTATCATAATACACAATATGATACTTGAATGTGAGGACAATTCGATTAGCCCGTTTGTACCGGATGAAGACGAACCGCCATTTTTTTTTGACATTGATGACCCGGGAAGAGATAACCAAATTTTGGCATTGCAAAACAAAAGCATTCACGAGTCGTTAAAGGCCGATTTGGTCGAACATATCGAAAGGGTTTGCACTGATATTGTTGTTCGTAGCATCTAAGGCAATTAATATGTTTTTAATATGTTTTTGTTTTTTTCAATGTAATGTGTGTTTTTTGTAAAATATTTTTCATATAATCTTGGATGCTACGAACATATGAAAAATCTAAGGCGATTGGTATGTTTTTAATATGTTGTTGTTCGTAGCATCTAAGGTGATTAGTATGAAAAATATTGCCTTAATGTTTTATTTATTTTTAATGTTGATGGTGTGAAATAGTGGGGAAGGGTTTTCAGTGGTGTAACCACTGTGGGGTTTTAAGGTTTTCAATGAGGTGATGACGTGGCAGGAAATGTTTGGATCAAAAGAGTTATAACGGTCAAACAACATGCAGAAAAAAATATTTTTACTTTTTTATTATTCTAGTTACACAAATATACGTCTCTTACAGCTTTTGGATTGTTTTTTTATATTCTGAACGCCCAAAAGTTGTAAAGTTTGAATTGGTGTTTAAATCAGAACAACCGTGGACAATAAAATGAATATTAAAAATCAACATCTCGATAGCTAAATAAACAGTGCATAGATATGATATAAAACACGAAGAATAAAAAATCAAATGCTTGCTTAACTTCTGAAGCGTGATTTTCTAAAAGATGTGTTAGGGTTCTCGCTAAAACTTAATTGAATGCCTTAATATAACATTATCAGGGTCTTCTTTTTTTTTTTTAATAACAATATTTTTCATATAATCTTGGTTTTTATGGATTTAAAATAACACTAAGAGGTCGTTTGGTTGGATCTGAATTATTAGGTGCTGAATGGTTAAGATTTCTGAATGGTAAAAATATTTGAACCATTAATTGTTGAACCGATTAAAACTGTTTGGTTACACATCTAAATAAAATAAAAAAGATCTTTTTTTTTGTTAAAAACCTTAGCCGTTCGCACCCCAACCCCCACCCGTCGCCACCCCTGTCGTCATCAAGAACCATGAGGCGACCTCGAACGAGCGGTGTTGTGCGGTGCGAGGTTCCCTAGCCAGAGGCTCCTCTTCATCGTGAACCATCGAACGACCTCGAACCGTGAACCATCGACCATCGCAGCCGCCGCCGTCGTCGAACCCTAAATGAACCCACCGACGAGTCTCTCTCGTCGTCGACCATAGCGGTGGTGGTGCGGTCGATCAGGAAGATCACGAGCAAGATAGTGGTACGATGCGGTGGTGCGGTCAGAGGTACGGTGTGGTGCGATGGCGTAGCCGGATGTGCGGTGCGGTGTGCAGCGATGGGGCGTGGTTCAGATGGAGCTGCGATGTGGGTGAACGAGCATGTGAGCATGGTTTCCATTCAGACTTGTTCTCATGTCTGAATCATACAGATCTTGATTCAGACCTTTAACCCCATTCAAATGTGCTTTTTTTTGCATGAAACAAACAAGTTGTTGAACCATTCAGATTTAGACCCATTTAGATGCTACTAAACAGTCATAATAATGCAAGAACATGAATTACACCAACATGCTAAGGCCAAGAAGCCTTATGTAATATATAGTACCTACTACCTCGTAGTTAGTGGTCATCGTTGGTTGATTGCTTCTATTTTTGCAAGATTAATTGTTACTCCTTTTGATATCACATGGCCCAACCGCCCAAGTGTCTTTTTTTTTTTTAACGGCAAGTTTCATTAAAAACCGAAGCAAGCCAACAAGATGCTAAAACCTGTCCGGACACCAAATACAAAAAACCACCGAGTACAATAACACCACTAAGGAAACCAAAAATTTAAAAAGAAAAACTCACTCAATCCTTCCAAGTTAATGATTCTCATCTCGCACGTGGTTGTACCCAAAAGAAGCTTTGTGATTGCACTTCCTTGAAGAGACTTTGATAAGAACAACTGCCTTTGAATACAACATCATTCCGAGCCTTCCAAATTAACCACATGGCTGTTAGTAAGACTGCATGAACCAGCTCTTTTTCCGATCGTTACCGTGGCATGAACTATAGATCTCCAACAAATCCTTAACCGAGAATGCAAAAATGGGCTGTATCCTACACCAGGTTGATATGCCGTACCATATCATAGAAGCCACATAGAAAGCTGAAAACAAATGGGTAACCGTTTCAACATTTTCTCCACATAAAACACATAATTCCAAGCTGCATGGGATACGTCTCTTAACCAGTGCCTCCATAGTAGGGATACGACCTAGTTGGGCTTTCCAAACAAATATATTTACTTTTATAGGGATCCATTTACACCAATGTAGAATAAAGTTGTCTTCGGTATTACGGGCCTGTGCACAGATCCTCCTCAATGACTTTACACTGAAAACTCCAGATGAATCACCACCCCATGACCATCGATCTCTTCCATTCCTTGCAGGGACCTGTAATAATAGTGCTCTACATTGTTCTAATTCATCAAGTTCCTCACTATAAGATGGTTGACTTCTCCAACACCAATTGGATACTAAACTGCCTTGTTCCCATACTACTCTATCTGCTACCATACAAGCCTTATTGCAATCCAATCTAAATAGAGAAGGAAACCTCTCCCTCAGAGGTTTGTTGCCAATTCAGTTATCCACCCAAAATGCCACTTCATTTCCAGGACCAACATCACCTTTTATTAACGTTCTTAGTTGAATATTCAGTCTTAATAAGGAGGATTCAATATTTACAATATTTTTCCAAGTTCCAGAGATGATAGATCTGCATGGAATGAGCTCCAGGACCCGAATGGAGATGTGAAACGCATCGATAACTTTCCTCCACAATTTTCCTGGTTCTGTCTTGTATCTCCACCACCATTTAGCGAGTAATCCCATGTTAGCATCCTGAAGATTACTCAAACCTAATCCTCCATATTTTTTTTGGCATCAGGACAGTATCCCATTTGACCCAATGAATTGTGTTTCTGTCGGTACAGCCTCCCCAAAGGAAGGCCCTTCGTATTTTCTCCAAGGTTTCAATAACACCAATTGGGGCCTTGAATAAGGAAAAATAGTACATAGGCAAACTACTTAGGACTGAGTTTAATAGTGTAAGACGCCCCCCATCGACAATACCGACGCCCGCCCAAGTGTCTCGTTTAGACTCCAGGGGTGTTTAAATTCAAATATCTGGATTCTAATATTAAAAAATTAGAGTAGTCGATTTCAATATCCAAATTCATTTCCAAAATTTTTAATATTCGAAATTTAGACATCCAAAATTTCATATTCAGATTTGGATATATCTTAATTTACCTTAAGATATTAATTAATATTTTTTAGAAAAAAAAATTAAAAATATTTATGATATCCGAAGCATCCGAAAAATATACGAAATATCAAAAAATGATCCTAAAGGAAACAAACATGATATTTAAAACAAAACACACATAAGAAAAACTAGAAATTATGTTAATTATGTACGTATGTATATCTATAATTGATATCTTTCTTACGTAAATTTGGATTAATCAGGGTTAATCTAATTCATTTTTTTTATCTAGTTATTGAAACTTAATATTAGCTTTGGGTTTAGGTTTAGGTTCTTTCTTATATGGTTTTGGGTTGTTTGGCTTTCATATTAATTATATTTCGGTTAATTCAGTTAAAGTTTGGTATCGGGCTTCAGATAAAATGACATCCATACACCACCGCAACAACTTGCTAAGCTCTTTGTTAGGTAAAAAGATAAAATTGTTGTTTTATTAATTGTTAAAAAGTATGATTATTTTAATGAAAAATCATGTTTTTCACATACACACATGTAGAATCATGTATTTCACAGTCGATGCAAATACACACCTGGTATCACATTATCAAAGAATGAATTGAGAGCATATGAAAATTGAGTTTGTAAGCAAAATAATCAACTAACCAATGTTCTTATCACAAAATAACTGAAACTCTAAAGAAATATGAGAGCTCATTAGAGTGAAAAACCTTTGCACTTCAAAGTCAATGAGATAAACGAGGAAGATAAGCTCGTGCTTGGCGACATGTAATTAACAACAACAATAATCTTACCCAGTATATTCCTACTTTTCAGTAGGGTCTAGGGGGAAGGATAGATACAAACCTTACCCCTATCTCAATTAGGATAGAGAGACTGCTCCGAAAGAGTCCCCGGCTCAAAGTTATCATTTGAAGTTGATCGTCCCAATGATTTTAGCGTTATTTTCACAAAATAATTAAAATAACGTTAAAATTTATAAAATTTTAACAATTATTTATAAAAGTTAAACGGATGCGACATTTATATAAACGTGACAAAGCACAAAAAAGAGGCGTGCAAATTTGCGATGGCTCGGTTTTTCATGCCTCACGTGTTGTGACACAAACATGATATATCATGAAAACTACAAAGTTGTAAAAAAATTGATAACAAATGTAGTGTTGACATAAATGTGGTTGACCACAAAAAGAAGCAGATCTATCATACATCACACGTTGCGACATAAACAAAACCTAACATTGAAACTAGAAATGAAATTATATGAAAAATTACTAAAGAAAGAACCTAAAAAAAATAAACATAAAAGGCAAAAAATAATAATAATAAACCACATTATGAGGATGTGAGTGGCTCAAAACAGATTATAATGACCAGAGGACATAGTGTGCTAAGAGAGGTCGGAGTGGGAGGCGGGGAGAGGCGGGGAAATTTGAGGCCGACCGGGAACACCACCCCCCCGGAAGTGGGGTGGGGTGAATCGGAAAGATGGCACCGTTTCAAGCCGAAGTGGGGAAAGTGGGTATTGGACCGTTGGGGGTTTAAAAAAAAAATTCTAATTTTTTTTCTATTTAAACAACTCCAAAACAATCACAACTCACACTCTTTATCATTTTATTCTTTCATTCTACACTCAAATTTTATAAAGTTTAAAACAATGGATCCGTTTACATTGGAGCTTCCCACATTTGAAAGTAAATCGTCAAGTTCAGAAGAAGAGGAGATCAATATCAAACAACGAAACTTTCAGTTTTTTTCAACCATTTATCAAGAACCAATGCTACAACTAATTCTCGATCGTAAACGAGAAATTGCTGCTCGTTGGGGATGGCATTGCCCTTTCTAGGTTTTTAATTTAATTTTTTAAGTTGTACTCTTTTTTTTTTTTTTGGTTGTATTCTTTTTTTTTTTGTTGTATTCTATTTTTTTATTTTAAATTTAATGAATCTTTTTTTTATTTTATTATTATTATTATTATTATTTATTGTTAAAATAATTAATTAAAAATAAGATTTGAAAATGGGGAAAAGTGGGGAAAAGTGGGACGACACCGTGCAAAATGGGGAAAAGTGGGGAAAAGTGAGGAAAGCTGATGTGGCGCTGATGTGGCAACGGGGAAAAGTGGGGAGTTTTGGGACGACTCCTTGTGGCCTAATGACCCAACTATAAGCACATTTAATCAATAATAAAATGTAAAATGTGCCGTACGCTATGGTAGACATGGGCAAACCGGGTTCAAAATTAAACCGAACCGGGTTCAAATTTAGACCGGGTTTGGTGGAACCGGTTTTGAGGTGAACCCGAACCGGTTTGAAACCGGTTTCACAATTGTAGATCTGTAACCAGTAGAACCGGGTAGGATAGGGTCGGGTTCAGAACCGGGTACACCTACCGGGTTCGGTTTAATTTTTTTTTTAAAATGTGCATACATAAATAAAAAAATTCTTAAGAACAAAAATAAAAATAAAATATTATTAAAAAAATTCATTATTATTTCTAATAATTTACAATAAATTACATACATAACTTAAAAATAAAAATACCTTTTAATACATTTATTTATATTTCAATTATTTAAAAAAAAAAGACATACATAAATAATAAAAAAATACTTGATTTAAGAACATGAATAAAAAATAATAATATTAAAAAAATTCATTATTATTTCTAATAATTTTACAATAAATTACATACATAACATAAAAATAAAAATAACATATTTAACATTTATTTCTCTTTTAATTATTTAAAAAAAAGACATACATAACTTAAGAACATAAATACAAATACAATAACTTAAGAACATGTGTTTTATTGCGTTTCCATTTCCGTTTGCGTTTGCGTACGTTTACGAGTACGGGCTTCTTGTGCAAGTTCTTTATCAGATATGTCGGGAGATAATCCTTCCTCCACCTCCTCTTCGTGTACCCTTGTTTCAAGTTCGATTTCATCTTTGATTTCATCTTCGAGGTTTGTTATGTTTTGAATTCGATCGATCGTGTCTAAGTGATCTTTTAAGCAAATACACATCTCCACTGATTCCGGAGTAAGTCTTGTTCTTCGTAAAGATAATACACTGCCACTAAGAGAAACCGTAGATTCTGAAGCTACCGTAGAAGCTTGGACGGTTAGTAAATCTGTTCCACTATACTTTCCGAGCTCACTTGAAGGAGTGTTACCCCTTTGTCGTTTCGCCGTTTCATTACGAACGGTGTTAAATAAACTAAGAAGCGGATCACGAGGTTTACTACTCGAGCTTGATGGGCTCACGCTCGTACGTATGTTTATATTAGGACCATATTTAATTATATAAAATTCATACATACTTTGTAAACTATGTTGAAACTTTTTTTTGCATCATTTGAAAAAATTGGATCTTCTTCATGGATATCTAAATTATCATTTATTTCGTCTATCAAACATTCAACCCCTGTAACATTCAAAATTGGGTTTAAAGCAGCGGCACAAGTAAACACAGGTGGTAAATCTTTAAAACATTTTCTTTAATTTGACTTTCATTGGTTTTACCATTACTTCAAACATTTGGTTTTCATTTCAAATTTTTTTTAAATTTGACATCATCAAATACAATTCTGGTAACATCAATGGACTAGTAGGATAATAAACCCCTGATAATTTTGTAGTGGTGGTTTTAAAAACTTTAAGAAAATCAGTTAAATCTTGAATATTATCCCAAGCCAAGCCCGAAAACTGTTCGGCGTAACCACCTTCAAAAATACTCGTATGATATGATTGTTAAGTTGCTCTTTGTTTTAAAGCACTTTCAAACATTTTAAAAGTTGAGTTCCACCGAGTAGGAACATTCCAATTAGGACCATAACAAGGTCTGTTCGTATCTTTACAAAATTTTTTGTATTCGGTAAATGTTCTTCTACTTTTTTTAAAAACATCATGTATCATATTTCTAAAACCATTTTTGAAAGCTTCAAGATTTGGTAAAGAAAGACCGTCTTGCACCGCTAAGTTAATAATATGTGCTACACATCGACTGTGGAAAAATATACCGTACCAAAGGGCTTCTAGCCTAATAGTAGCCCCTAGACTTCTTTTATGAGAGGTCTTGGGTTGGAGTCTCACGTAAAGCAAATATTGTTCTAGGTGAGCCAGGGGGTTTTCCTAGTTGTAGGTTTCCTCCTGGGCAGGTGGGTCAGGTCACCACGCTCTGTTATTCGGGCGGAAGGGTGATCTATTTGCCAGGGTGATCCCGGGTGACCAGGCGTTTGCTGTTCAAAAAAAAAAAGAAAAATATACCGTTGCAAAATGGTGTGTATTTTTATTTTAATTTTTCCACTGCAGTAGTGTTGTTTGAAGCATTATCAAATGTTATTGAAAATAGTTTCTTTTCCAAATTAAATTGTGTTATTACGAAATCTAATAGTTTAAACAAATATTCAGTCGTATGTGGATACGGGAAAAGTTCAAAAGCAATCGTACGTTTCATCATTTGCCACGAACCAGGATCTACCCAATGGGCGGTGACGCAAATATACGATTCCGGTAAACCATGTGGTGCAGACCAAACGTCTGTAGTTAAGTTTACTCCAGTGTTTAGTTTTTCAAAAAATAAGATCAAATCTTTTTTTGCGTTGTTCCACATTAATAAACAATGACACCTTAGCGTCCTTCGACTTACATGATTATAACGAGGCTGAAGATGTAGAATGAGCCATTGCGTTAACAAGGTTATACTTGTTTAAAATACGAGTGTAATAAAAATGTATCGGGAAACAAAGAGAGTAAAGCAGTCGGGTATACGAAACGAGAACGTTTTTGGCTTAGAATGTTCGTTTTCAAGTGTGGAATCAAACTAAACCAAGCCACAACAATTTATACTAAGTTTTGGACCAAAAAACATCAAAAAAACGGCTAGAATGGGTCCAAACGGCCAGTTCAACGGCTAGAAATCGATTTTTTGGTCCAAACGGTCAAAACCGGGTTGGAACCGGTTTGGGTGAACCAGGTTGGAACCGGTTCGGGTTGAACCCGCCTGAGAAATTTAAAATAAGAACCAGTTAGGAACCGGTGGGTTCAACCGGGTTGGAACCGGGTCTGGGTCCGGGTTGAACCTCGGGTTCGGGTTTGAAACCGGTTTCAATGCTCATCTCTACGCTATGGCATGAAATTTTTAATAAAAGTTGTTTAATATGAAAAAATAAGAACTTAAGGGAAAAAAAAAAAAGAAAAAACAATAAAAATTCGGCTCAAAACCAGGTGCAAGGATCGGAGGACAGATGAAGCTAATAACTTAACTTTAACATACTTAAACAGTTATAAAATACGTCGTAAAGCTAAAATATAAAATTCTAATAAAACTT
Source organism: Mikania micrantha (assembly GCA_009363875.1). Lineage (NCBI taxonomy): Eukaryota > Viridiplantae > Streptophyta > Magnoliopsida > Asterales > Asteraceae > Mikania > Mikania micrantha. Next base: position 45,549,726 of record CM018689.1, on the reverse strand, counting down.
ATTTAATATAAAAAAATTTATTAAAAAGGAAAAAAAAAAATTTAACGCATGTTACGTTATAAGAAAAGGAAAAGAAATTAACATAAAAAATATAAGAAAATTTAGAAGAGAAATAAAGAGAAAAAAGATCCGAATTTTTTTTTTTGGTCTCTGCCTACTTCAAACCCATGACCTTAATTCCATTTTTTCATTTTTATCACTCGAACAAACCTAAATACGTTGGCCAGGGTAATAAATAAGTGTATACAACGGGCTATTAACATGGGCAAATGTGTGGTCACTCAAGTCCTGTTTTTCTAGAGGTTCAAAATTTTGATTTTTTTAATATATTTTTATATATAAAAATCTAATAAACAATTTTGTTTTAAAGATTGTTAAGAAAGTATCAGGATTTGTATAGATAAGTCACATACATTATTTTGTTACAACAAAATTGTTTTTCATATTGTTTATTAATTTATTATTATTAATAATCGTCAATTTATGAATATTTTTCTATATATGTGAGAGCTCATTTTTAGCATTCATGTAGGACACACAAACTCTCAAAAACGATTATGATTGTATATAGTATAAAAAATGTGTGCTAAAAAAACAAAGCTATCAATATTAGCAGCAGACATGTATAATTCAAATATAGAAGCGGGCATGCCCCCTTTTTTTAACTAATTCTGGTTCCAATTTTGGTCAACAAAGTTAATGATAGATTCCAGTTAATTCAGGTTTTCGGCCTATTCCAATTCAAGTAGTCGGTTCCGAAACCGGTTTTTTTTCGGCCTCTATTGGTATCAATTGCCTTTAATAGCCCAAACTTGGGGCTCAATCATAGTTGTCAAAGGCTCAAGGCATACTAAAGGCGCATAAGTCACACCCTGAGCGACACAAGGCGTAAAAGCGAGAACTTTTTTTAACTAGGAGCATATTATTAAATTATCATTTTTAGAGATTTTACACTTTTACATGTTTTAGGCTTAAAAGTCTTTAAAAACATATATAGTATATCTATAAGACAATTAATAATCTAGTGATGCAAAGTTTTTAAAATGTAAAAATCTTTTTATAGTTGTTTTAAACTGGTTTATGGTTAATTTTTTTAGAATTTTGTCGGATTTTCAAGAATTTTGCCAGAATCTCGCCGGAAAGTTACTAGAGTGAGCCTGAGCTGCCACGAGACGCCTTTCATTCACCTGGTTTTTTTTTTTTTTTTTTTTGCGCCTAGGCGAGCGCCCCATGGCTTTTGACAACTATGGGCTCAACCTATAAATGGCTATTAGATCACTCCAATCTAATAATTTTGGGTGAGACATCCATACTATACAAGGGAGTACAAAAATAGAACCGTCTGCATGAACCGTGAGAAAACGGGTTTGGTCGGGTGCCGATCCATATTTCATGACTGTGAACAAATGTACGTGACAACCAAATATCAACATAAACTAAAATTAGTATGTGTATAGATATGTGTACTGTCTGTATAATGTATTAATGTCTGCAGTACGTGTGTATAATTTTATCATTAATTTTCATTGATAAATATGTGTAGATAGATACGTAATACTTATCTAAGAGAAGATTGAGAACAAGAGAAGATTTGAATGTTTTTAGTTGTTATTTGTGTATAAATTTATTAATATTTTTATTGTTTTTGGTGTAGAAAATTATGAATGTTTTTCTAGATGTTTTGATACTTATGTTGTATGGAATTATGGTCCTATTTTCGGAGCAACCCGCTGGAACTAGGTACTCAAACCGCGAGAACCTATTATGAACCGAAACATAACCCTTTAGGCTTTAAATTTTTAATTCAATATGGTTTGCGAGTAACGCTATTGTTTATAAAGTATTCCAGGTTCAGTCATGTTCACACCATTGCATAGGCCTAATACTACAAGAGGTGTAAAAATTTGTAAGCCTCTATTTCAATTTCAATGACATCATCATCATATCACGACAATGTAAAATAAAAATGTCATAGCTGCAAATTCAAAAGTTTAAAAAATATATATATTAAAGTAATTTTAATGGCTTATACGTTCAGGTTTTGATGACATGTGTTTTATTATTCACAGCTTCAAATTTTTTAGGAAAAAGTTAATGAAATAATATGCAATGAGATTAATAAGTAAGATTTTTTTAAAGCTACATATACAATAATCAAAAACAACATTCATGTGTCAGGTACTCAGGTCACTCATAATTTGATACCAAGGCAAGGGTATAAAAAATATTATCCTATAGACGGCAAATAGATTAATAAGTGAGAAATAAATTAGGTACTAATTATTTAATTAATAAGAGTAATGAAAAAAAAATAGGAGGTAAATATGAAATAATTTAATTGGTTAAAAAATAAGAAACAAATAAATAAAAGTTATAGTCTCAAGACAATGGTCACGTAGTCTCATGTTAAAGCCTCTCATGTCATTCATCATTTGAGGAAGGTGATGTACAAAGAGGTGACAAGCCCATGTAAAACCAATCACGCTTATCCTAAGAGATCTAAAGTTCGGTATTATGACTTTATCATATAAAAAACTTAGTTAGATCATAGAGGTGAAATAATAATATTGAATTCAACATTCAAAAATTAGGTAAGTACTAAAAAATAATAATGTTTTAAAGCATTCGACCTTTTTTATTTATTTTTCAAATACTATTTTAACTAATTTGTTAAGCATTCTACCTATTCCACTTGGTAACCGCACATCATGATTAGGAGGGTACGGTCTCACTGTCGGCGTTCAATGAATCGATCTTAGTTACTAACCGCTAGGATAACTAAAGGTAGCATGACGGGACCATCTACCGTTAAAAAAAAATGAAATGAATGGTATTTTTGTAAAATCATTTCATATACATGACAAAGATGCGTGAATCATTCTCTATCCATAGTCAAGAAATCATGATTCATCCTGTTCCGCGTGACTCATTCTGTATCCATAGTCAAGAAATCATGATCCATCTTGTTCCCATAGACATTCAGATGATCCATCACCGTCCTTTGACAATTATATTTATTTGCTTTACATATGACAGAAAAGTATGCTATATTTAACTTCAAAGTATATAATTTTATTAACAGAAAAACAAAATAAATTTGTTGCCACATAAACCTCAACGCCCCTTGTTATAAAAGACAACTACTCAAGTTCCACATGATGAGTAATCCCCGGCGTTACTAACCACCACCACCAACCACCGTCATGGATGTCAAAATCTCCGAACCAACCACCGTCTATCCCTCTCACCCACCCTTCACCCACGACCACATCCTCCCTCTATCCCACCTCGACACTGATCGCAACATGAACGTCCCATTCCGTTACGTACGAGCCTATGCCGCCACCAACCAACACCAGCCCACTGACCCCTTTGACGTCATCACCACCGCACTGTCCACTGCTCTTGTCAAATACTACCCGTACACCGGGTCCCTTCATCGTCAGGACAGTGGAGGCCGGCTCGACCTCCACTGCACTGTTGGTGGTGGAGTGACCGTCATCCCAGCCACCGTCGAGACACCGTTGACCTTAGTCAACTACCTAGACGATGCAGACGAAGAATTTATTGAATTGTTGGTTCCAAACCCTGATCAAAAGACCCTTTTGACTGATCTGTTGATCTTACAAGTGACACGGTTCAGTTGTGGGGGGTGGACTCTTGGGGCTTCGGTACACCATGTGCTGTGTGATGGGCTCGGGGCGACATTGTTTTTCAATGCTGTGGCTGAGATTGCTCGAGGGGCGGTTGATGTTACTGTTGAACCGGTTTGGGACCGGTTGAAGTTGTTGGGGCCTAGAGAACCGGCGCGGACGGAGTTTCCTATTGAGAAGTTTTTGTGTTTGGATAAAGAGTTTGTACCGTACACGGGGTTGAATGAAAAGGTGGTTCGCGAGTGCATCGATGTGAAAGATGAGCGATTGAACCGGTTTAAGAGCTTTCTGCAAGAAAAGTCCGGTTTAAGCTTCACTACTTTTGAAGCTTTGGGTGCTTTTCTATGGCAAGCAAGGTAAGGTTGTTAGGACCAATGATCATTTTATAACCTAACATATCGTTGAAAATATGATATTTTTTTTGAACGGTAATTTGGATCAATTTCCCACCCGATCGTCTCCACACCTAATAAGAGGAAACCCATCATAGGTGAGAGAAAATCTTCTAGCGTAACATGAAACCCCTATTTTGTCCATGTTAGGACTTGAACTCGTTACCTTCCCCATATTAAAGCCACAGGGTGAAGAAGCTCAAGAACTAAATTGAATACAAATTGTGAAAATATGAACACACAAGATTGAGCTCTCTAATCACTCGTTTTTCTGATATTCATTCATTAGAAAACATAAACGTACATATGAAGAAGAAACAACTGAAAAGAACGTGCATAAGCAACTACCCACTACTGCTAGAAATAAGCTACTCAACAAATGGCCAAGTAAACTAAATAAAGAAATAATAATTACTAAATAATAAACCAAATACGTGAGATTGACTTTCAACAGAGGTACCTCCTATCAACCAGTTAAGATAAGGATCATTGGTTTGAAAACTAGGGTTTGAAAATATATTAAAAACTGAATTAAAATAATAATTTAATTGTAAAAAGCATAAATTAGGGTTTGAATTTGTACCTGTATAATATAAAATTTATAGGTTTGATTTTAGTTTTAATAAAATTTAAGTTATTTCGGGTTAAATGCAAACAGATTTAAACGGGTTTCATAATTTAGTCAGATCAAACATGGGTACTGTCATTTTTTTCTCCTTATTTACATTTTACAGGTTCTGATACAGATTCTGTTTGAAGCTGAAGCCCATTCATATAGTGTTTTTTACGAAGTGTGACCTTTGTTAAATTTTTGTGTTGTTTTTATATTTATTTATTTGATAAGCTATTCATCTTTTGACTTTTAATTTAACATAGATTTATTTTTATCTATGTTTCAGCATTTGTTTTGTTCATAACAAAGTCGTGCATGCTTGTTTCTATTTGCATTGAGATATAATTTTGTTTAAAAACCGATACATATCAAGTAATTCCTCTGGGAACGCGCAGATTATTTCCACTGGTTCTAATTTAAAATCTGTGTTTTTATTTTAAACTTTGACAGGGTTAAAGCCTCAAAAATTCCAAAAGACGAAGAGGTGAAATTTGCATACGCAGTCAACATAAGGAGGGTTGTAAAGCCACCATTGCCAGCCGGGTACTGGGGCAACGGCTGCGTACCAATGTATGTACCAATCACCGCTGGTGATCTGATTGATAAACCCATTTGGGAAGCTGCTGAACTGATCAAAAAGAGCAAGATGAATGTGAGTGACGAGTATGTTCACTCGTTTATCGATTTCCAGGAGCTGAATTACGAGAAAGGGATCAATGCTGGTCAAAGGGTTAGTGCATTTACTGACTGGAGGCACCTGGGTCATTCCACGGTTGACTTCGGTTGGGGCGGTCCAGTCACCGTTCTGCCCCTGTCAAGGAACCTTTTGGGGAGTGTTGAACCATGTTTCTTCTTGCCCTACTCGGAGGCTAGCCAGGGGAAGAGAGATGGGTTCAAGGTGTTGTTGTATCTACGAATCAATGCGGTTGTCGCTTTTCGAGAAGAGATGAAAAAGTTTGATAATCTGGAGTATGTGTAGACCTTTTTTTATTGTTTTTTGTTTGTTTTTTATTTTCGTTTCTTTTTCTGTTCTTTCTAGTGACTGGGAATAATCCAAATATGGGTGACTGCCATAGTCGAATATGCAACGGTTATAATGGCAGAAAATAAGTTCTAATATTAAATAAATCTGTAATAACAATCTCTTTGTCGCTTGCATATGATATTTGAGTTCATGGAAATGTCAATCACTCAATCATCAAATATATGGTCAAATTTAGTCGAGTACGATTGGTTGGGTTGACCGTGGACCCGTCAACATTTTATTTTACCGACGAACACACCTTGAAACATACTCCTAAAATTAATCTATTATTCACACGTCTTAAAATCTACTCTTAAAATTCATTTATTGTTTCAATATATGTAAGGTTAGAGAATGATCCAAAGTCATGGTTTTAGAATCTTATCCTAATAGAGTTATAATATAACCATATGTCCATATTAACATATATGCTAACAAAAAGCCAACACTTTTGTGAGGAGAAATTATTGTTATAAACTTATAATCAGTGGGCCAATCAGAGCATTCCATGGAGCCAAACCTGATTTTATTTTTTTATAATTTTATAATTTTGTTTTACTTTGTACATGTATATAGCAAAATGGGGCAGGTTCAGGATTTAAAATGCTCAACTCAGAGCATCCATGAAAATCTGTCTTTAGGCATCTCGTATACAAGTCTAAATGAATGACAAGTTTTCCACCTTATTCACATTATGATTATCTGTATTAGTATGTCAAAAGTTAAAGGGCTAAAGAAAGTACCTTAAAAGACATATTTTGATTCACACTGATCGCTTTGAGATTCCAAGCTACTTAGATATCAGCAACTCGGCAAATTTCTGAACCATGCGGATGTAACTTACATATCAAGGATTAAACAATCATAATGACATACTATAAACAAATAAACAAAAATTGTGATGTATTGTTTTAATAAAAGGATATTTTGTCTTGATAAATCGGATGGTTGAGCATCAACAGATTGTTGTTGTTTACAATAGCACGAACAAGTATGTCATTTGCTTCCTCGTGTTTCTTTTTCAGCATGTTGCAGATCTGCATTCAGAAAACAAGTCTGCTAATAGTAATTCACAATAAATGATGATTGATAAAACACAAAAGGGTCGTTGCCATCATCAAAGCTGTTGGCATTAGCCACCGTAAAAGCAAACACAACAGATTAAACTGTTTTTTTACTTTTTTTTCAAAAAGATCCGTTCCAAGAGGAGTTCTTTTTGGTCAAAACCTGTTGACGCAAACCAAATTGATATTTTATAAAAGCAATCAATTTTTATCTGAACCCATTTTGACCTGTTAGCGGGCCCAACAAGCATGTTTTGACTGGCTTAAATAAAGAGTGCATGCTTACATCTTCAAGCTCCTTTGAACACGCCTCAGCCTTTTCAAAAATACCATCATTTTCTATTGAAGAATATATGTCCATTTCTGATAAAGAAACATTGAGCCTCGGGGACTTATCATGTGCCACACGTGTATGATTGCAATCCTGTAGCTAGGAAACCAGAATATGTATTAAATATTTATGCCATCTTGGGAACGATCCATAGATATTTCTAGCTGAAATGCATGTACCTCGACAGCTTTTTCCAATGATGCTGAGATAATGTTGCTGATATTTTATAAAATATAAGTTTTAGACAAAAAAAAGTGATAAAAAAACAGATTTTCATGATGGGACCTGCAGGGTGATGCTGAGGGACGTTTTGTTGGAGTTAACCGCGGTATATCAACATGTTCCTGCATAATTAATAATACAAAAACTTTATTTGTTATATTAACTTTCTAAATTTTTTTTCAAGAAAAACTGATGATAAAATTAGTAGTAACATATGTTCTTATTGGTGAAATTAAAGAACTTCATTTCTAACCCTCCCAAAGCCAGAAGGGTGATGAAGCCTTGTGCATAAGGATGCCCTTTTAGTAATGATTTACTTATACATGAGCTGATTCGGTTATATATTTGTCTCACAGGATGGGATACATTCACGCACGCACGCCCTTATATAACTTAAAAATGCTATTTTAATACATAAAAACTTTAGATCTATGGTGAAAAACTGTTAATTATTGAAATACTTGGACACCTAAATAAAAACTTTTGAAATAAGTGTTCCACACTTCCACCAACCCTTTGACCCATGCCAAAATATTAGCTCATTGAACCAAAACTGTTAATCAGCTACCCAACCTTCTTGACCCACCCAATTTTCCACCTCTACCTTTTGGGAAAGAGGTCTAGAGAGAGAGAGAACCAAACCTCAAAAGTTTTACGCTTTAGAGATGGGGTGGGTGGTGTTTGCTTCTTTATGTCAACAGATGGTTTCCTCTTGAGCACCAGGCTTCCTTGCAACTCTCGACCTTGATCCTTGGTTCTCATGGATGTCAAACCCTTGTGTAACAAGGAACTGAGTGGCTTTGGCTTCAGTTCTGTAGTTCTACAATTGAAGATGGATGATAAATGGTACAATTAGTAAAAAAGGAAAGAAAAGAAAAAAAAAACAAGTTAAGAAACAGCCAAAGTGAGATTTTAAAGTTTTAGTAAAAATAAGGATAAAAAAGTCATTCTAAATAATAGTTTTAATAAAATAAATTTAAATGGGTAAATTTGATAATTTTATTATGCTTGTTTTATTCTTACACCCCATGTATAATTCTACAACCCCCACCTACCTATACAGATCGTATAGGTCTGTATGGGTTGTACAAAGGAGTGTTGTCGGCCTTTTACGGCTTGTATTGCCCCTGAATTTCCCTCGTAGTTTGATCCTCAACTACCTATACGTCCGTATAGACCAAATATGACCCATGTATGAGTCGTATTGAGTGTGTTGTATCCGCAAATTGGCCGCATAGGGGGTGTAACTTTAACATGACCCTTTTATTATTAAGGAAGGAGATATGTGTAATTTTGGTTTTAGGTTGGGATATATGAAATTAACATCATGAAGGAAAGAGATATATGTAATTTTGTTTTTGGTGGGTGATATATGTAATTAACATCATTAAGGAAAGGGATATATGTAATTTTTGTCTTTTGTTGGGGTTATATGTAATTAATGAAGTTTGTAGGGAAATATTTGAAATTGTTCCTTCTTTGAAGATGTTTAATATACAAAGAGAAGAATCAAATTAGCATAAAAACCTTGAAACCTTTAGAGTAGATACTTCAGATGTCTTCATCTCAGGTTTAGTTGGGGATATCCTATTTTCTTTCACAACAGTTTTCCTCATGTTATGAGAAGAAGTCCCAAGATTTATAGTATTTAGTGACATATTTTTTCTAAACTGTTCAACCGAACCAGATGGATGGGGATCAGACCTGAAGAAAATTCACACAAATATATTTGGCGCTGATATTGTCCAGGATTTAGCACCATACGAATTGAGATGCCATGTTATATATTTATATTACCATAATACCAATGTAATAATATCTTTAAAGAACATAATAAGTTTCATTATAGCTCATGGCAGTATGTTTCAGTAGACCAAAAGCAAGTTTCCAGCATATCTGGAGGGTTCATACACAAAATTGGTTGGTATAAACTGGAGGTGAAAATTTCAACTTTCAACCCTTTAAGTTATGGACGAGTCTGTTTTTTTTATCTCAACCGGGATAGTTGAAAAACAAGCTAAAAGAAGAATGGGAAAATTCTATTAAACTATACTTTATGCAAATAATCTTCTAAATCTTTTTGTAGCATGATTAAGCAAATTATTGTAATAATAAAACTCATTCCTCATAGTTAGCATTTTATTGTTTATGGAACTTCTAAAAATGAAAAGAAAAAAAAAATTGCTGTACCTGATTCAACTTGTGCAAAAAAAAATCCATTTCATCTGAGCTCATTATCCAACCCACTCATATTTGCACCTCTAGGATATTCATTTAAAACCAAACAGAAATCCAAATACAATACCAAACCTTTGTGCATTGATATGTTCAGAGTCTTGGTCACTTCCCTTTAAAACAGGTTTCTCCTTCGGTGGAGTGATATCATGTGTCACTGTGGTCATCATTGGTTCATTTCTGGGTTTTATATTATCAGCATTCAAGCATTCTCTGTAATGAACCATATTTGAATGAAATTAATAGTTATGTTTTACTAAGACCTGTGAGATTTATAACGATCATCTATTCAGAATAATACTAAAGCCTCACCTCGTACTGTCCATGACTTTTACATGACTTGCCTCTTTGTTTTCAGTTTGAACAGGTATTTCTTGGCTCAGCACTTTGGGCAGTGACCTTGATAAACCAGTAAATTTGCTACCAGATTCTAAACTTCTAGTGCTGAACTCCCTGTAAAAGTCTTAAATAGGCTTTTCCTGCTCATAATATATGATAAAGTCGCTTGCACTAAAAGAATGTTTTACCTTTTTTCGAATGCAGGATTACTTGGTAAGGTATTTGTTCTTTTGTTGCCATTAGAGATGACTTTTGTTAAAGAGGCAGATGCCTCTTCCATGGCAGACAATATTGGTTCATTTCTGGGTCTTATATCATCAGCATTCAAGCACTCCCTGTAATCAATCATGTATGAATAAAATTATTTTTTATGTTTTACCTAAGATGGTAAGACCTGTGAAATCTATAACGATCATTAGTTCAAAATATGACCAAAGCCTCACCTTGTATTGTCAGGATTTTTTACAAGACTTGCCTCTGTGTTTTCAATTTGAACAGGCATGCCTAAGCTCAGCACTTTGGGCAGTGACCTTGATACACCAGTAAATTAGCTAACAGATTCTAAACTTCCGTAGTCAAACTCCCTGTAAAAGTCTTAAATAGGCTTTTCCTACCCATGATATACGATAAAGTTGGTTGCATTAACAAAATTTCACCTTTTTTCTGTTGCAGAGTTATTTGGTAAATTGGTTGCTCTTTTGCTGCCAATAGAGACAAGCTTTGTTGAAGAGTCAGAAGCCTGCTGCTTTTCAGATTCACTTCCATTTTGCTTCTTAAAATATTTTGACCTGATTGGAACTTTCCCACTCTCTTTATCAGATGCCAGCTCATCAATTGTGGTTCCACTGCATAGAATCAGAAAGATAGTTAAACTTATGTCTATCAAAAGAGTGAAGGAGTTTGCCTATAACTATAAGATCAAAAACATTTTAGTTCAAACAGATTCCTAAATTCCTGAAATTGATGCTCAATAAAGTAATTATATAATCTGCACAAATTCCAATTTTGATAGTTACAATTGGTATTCACGTATTAACTAAGATTTACCATATATGCATTGCATCCTCTAACCTGCCCTGTAGGTCATCTTCAAATTCAGCAAATGAATCAGCATTCCTCTTATCAGTCATATCTTCATGAGCCAAATTCTCTATCCCAGGTGCCAGATAACTTTCAAGATGTAAATCAGCCTTATGTGTATCACTACCATCAACATCCTCAGTGTTATCATCCCTTGTCTCATGCATTTCACCTTTTTCACTTTGTGCGTTTATATGTGCTGAAAATTTTCTAGTAGGAAGCAATTCAGCCACAGGTCTCACGTTGTCATTATGCTCGTCCTGAGTGCTCGGGCTCGCCATTCTAACCAAAGTTCTAGATTCTTCTTTTTGCACGTCTGAAAATATACCTTTAATAGAAGCATTGCTGTCTACAGAACAAACATATGAATCTTGCACAACTTTCTGAGCAAGAGGTTCTGGAGAATCTCTATTTTCTGATGATGGAGATTCTTGTATATGTTCTATTGTTCTCTGTGTTTCTTTTTCTTCAGAATTTGCAGGTTTCAAAAGAGAGCTATCATCTATGACAGATTTCAAATTGTCATCCTCATTTCTAGTATCAAGATCCTTAATGCTGTTAATTTGATTATCAACCTTTGAATTGGGAGCACCCCATGATGCTGGATGTTTTAATGATATCCCATCATCCTTGGATCCATCTGCTTCTTTAGCCAAAAAGTCTCCTGAACCTCCACTGCTACTTGCATTTGAAAATCCTTCCTTATTATTAAATTTATTAGAGTTATCATCAACCTTTGTCTTTTTTGACTCAAAACCTAAATCTGCAAACCTAGAAAACATACACCAAGCCATTTTAAAATTAGAATATTGACCTATTAGTATTTGTGGAAAATACTCTAATATGATACTATAAACTTACTCATCAAAATCAAATGAGAATGCAAAGCTTTCTCTGTTTGCTCGATTAACTCCACCAGAAGACACTTCTTTTAAACTTTCCTTTGCTTTTCCAGATTTCTTTGTAGGAGATGATATATCAAGACCAGATATGTCCATCTTGAAAGATGATAATTTGTCAAATTCAGCATCAAGAGAAAAATCCATATCCCTGGTAAAAAAGTTATGTAACTAATACTGAAAATAAATATATGGAATCTAGATTGACATAACTGCAAAAGGATATAAGAGTCTGATTTGTATTTATGGAATAAGTGAGGCATATGTCCTCCATCGGATACAAAGTATGATGTCTCTCCATATTAGCAAAAAGTAATAGATCCAAAGCTACTATCTATGTAAATATGCAACTATAAAACTTTGCATTGCTCACATTTTGTCAAATTTGAAGACCTTTTGCCTGCCTTTGGTGGTTGGTCCAAAGTCGAAATCCATTCCATCATCTCCCATGGACATCGACTTCCATGATCCAAGAAAATCTTTGTCAATGTCCATATCTGCTAGTGGACCAAGAATATTACTGAGTCTCTCAATAATGCCAAAAGGTTGAACAGCAATAATAGATTCATACTAAGAGATCAAAGCATAGATAAATTGACATAACTCATTTGTTGGCTATATCCAAAAAAATTCTCCTAAATTACGAACTAATTCAATAAGAAAGGTTAAGGACTTATATTACCTAGAAGCAAATTTTTCTCCTTTGATTTGACAGGAGAGTCTGTTTTTAGTGATTCTGCCATCTGCATTTCAGGTTGATGAAATGTTATTTTAGTTGAAGATAAAACTAAACAGATGGATATATGGTAGATTTAGAATGCATGTATGCAATATAAGATGATACAGACAGTTTAAAACAAATTCAGTGAGAACAAACTTTCACTTTTAATGAAAACATTACATCCAATAGCTTCTTCATATATTATTTTGTAAGATCCAGATGATGCAAGGGAATCAGGCCTTAATCGCGAGAACCATTACCTAACTATTTAACTAATTTATACGAGCATCAGTCACAACAATCCAATCATGACAGCTCATAGTTACAGACTTTGTACTTACAGTAAACACTATAACAAGTCAACTGAAACCAGTATCTCTCGAAATCAAACAGGACGTGAGATATCATTGATCAAAATATACAAAGAAACAAAACACGGATAAACGATTGAAACATTTAGGGTTTCATTACATCTTCAAAAGTAGAGATTGACATTAATAGTCAAGTATAATAAAGCCTAAACATGCATAATCGTATAACTTCCACCTATTTGCATTCGATCATAGCCAATCTGCCTAAATGCTACCGAAATCTAGTCTATAGTTTGCGATTTTCATGATTCAAAGATCTTAACAGAAGCGTAGGACTAATCAATCAGATTCAACTAATGATATATAGCAATAAACAACATATACCCGATGGATTAGTAATTGTTTTACAGAAAGATGAATCGAGAGAAGAAACCTTGACTCTTCGCGTCTCTGCTGTGCGTTTGTTTACGTTGGCGCTAGAATGCTTGAACCAATAGGCTTTTATAGTGTGATGAAATATCTGATGGTTGAAGATTTGCAAAGGAAAAAAAATATTTGTACGGTTGTACCTAAATTATATTTTTTTTTGAACGGCAATTTGGATCACTGACGGGTCATAGACCCACCCGATCATATCCACACCCCATAGGAGGAAACCCACCATGGGTGAGAGAAAACCCCCTAGCCTAGCATGGAACCCCTATTTTGTCCATGCCAGGACTTGAACCCGTGACCTCTCCAATATTGAAGTCACAGGGTACCTCCCCTCAACCGCTTGAGCTAAGGATCATTGGTACCTAAATTATATATATATATATATAGGGGATATTCAAATGAGAACCAATGTTAGTTGAGAACTAAAAGAACCATTTCTAGCCACAAGTTTAAAGGGTATAAAAGTAACTTCCTTTACTTTCAAGGGAAATTACTTTTATACCCTTGAATTTTTGTGACTATAAATGTGGTTCTTTTAGTTCTTTACAAATTATTGGTTCTTAATAGAATGAATCCCTATATATATATATATATATAGGGGAAGGTTCCCTAAAAAGTCTATTTTGCCTAAGAAGGCTAAGAAGGATTTTAGAAAATTTGAAAACCGACTCAAATAAACTCAAAACAAACTCATTTTTGCGTCATTGGAACCGTCTTGTCAAACCTTAAACCCGGAACGTTAAAATCCAAACCATAAACCATAATACTAAAACCTAAACTTTAAACTCAAACAATAAAACCTAAAGATAAACCTAAAAGTTAAAAATCAAGCCCTAAAACCTAAACTTTATTGCTAAACGTTAAATCTAAAACTTAAAAGCTAATATTATAGTGTTCGACGATACGGTTCCAATGCCATCAAAATGAGCTCAATCGGAGTTTGTTTGGGTCGGTTTTGAATATTTTAAAAATCCTTCTTAGCCTTCTTAGGCAAAATACACTTTTTATTTGATCCTACCCCTATATATATATATATATAGGGAGGTATTCCATTAAGAACCACTTTTATGTTAAGAACTTGAGAACTGCATAATACACTTGTACATTATGCTTTAAGTTTTGTACATAGAGTGGTTATTTAAAAGGGTAAAATAGTAACTTCTCCTGCTTTAAAGTAAAATTACTTTTATACCCCTAAAAAATGTGGTTCAAAATTAGTTTCTTTAGTTCTTTCATATTTAGTGGTTCTCAATTGAATAAGTCCCTATATATATATATATATATATATATATATATATATATATATATATTGAGGTTTGGCTAAAAAGTCTAAAACCATGAGAAGTGTGAGAAGTAATCTCAGCTCTACACGTGTATTTTCATAGGTTTTCAAGATATAGGTATTAAGGTAATTTCTTCTCATTATTGTTGGCTGTTATTTTTGGGAAATACATGATTGTCACAAAACAATTTTTCAAAATCCAAATCAATTACCGATTATAAGAAGAAATCACAGATTGTAATTGATTTTACGATTCCAATTTCATCTGGCGAATGCTCGTTTGGTGTTTTTTAAGGCTAATGTTGTGATGGAATTGAACACAGAAGGTTATGGTGTTTTTCAGATTGTATGGTGTTTTTCAGACTGTATGGTGTTATTTCGTATGCTGTATGCTCTGTTTTTTGATATTATAGTGTTTTTCAAATTGTATGATGTTTTTGTAGATTGTATTGTGTTTTTTGGATTGTATGGTGTTTTTGAATCCAAGTATTACAACTTATTTTGAATCCAAAAGCCCTAATCACCATGATATTTTAAAATTTTATGGAGTTTTTTCTTTTAAATAATGCTCTCTGTTTTTTATTTTATAAACATGTATGGTGTTTTTTAATGGTGGTTAAATAATATGATGTTATTTGGCGTTTTCAGTTAGCTTCATATTTTCTGTTATGGTGTTTATATTAGCATTGTAAAGACGTGATCAATTTCAAAAACACCATATATAACAACTTAACAGAACACGAAGAATAACAAAGAAGATACATAACAGCAAAAACACCATACAAAATAAACACCAAAATAACCAAAAACACCATAGAGCCATAATCTTAATCTCCATTTAAAATGAACAAAACAACATAGACGCCATAAACTAAATTAATTTCAAAAACATCATAACAACTTAACAGAACACCAAGAACAACAAAGAAGATACATAACAACAAAAACACATACAAAATCAACGCCAAAAACACTAAAATAACCAAAAACACCATATTGAGATAAATTGGGGACTTTGGTATTTCAGTGAGTAGCGATCGACCGTATGTCACACCCCCAAATTCCCACTTGTGGTGTCAGTCCACGTGGGTGTGACGTGGTCAGGATCACAGCTCATGGTCATATAGGACGACTCTATATGAGTTTCACAATCACATACAATTATAAGTAGAACCAATTTTCATATGTAAGCAGCGAAAATGTTTAACATTAAAAGTAAATAAGTTGCAGCGGAAATGTTTAACAGACACTACATTGTTCAAATTGTTTTAAAATCAACAAATGCACACACAAGCCTAGGACTTGAGTCTATATGCCAATCAGACTCCTTAATGCATCCTTGTGCGCGTCCTAGCGTGTGCTCCATCAGTTACCTGAGAATACATGCGAAAAGTGTCAACTAAAAAGTTGGTGAGTTCACAGGTTTAGACAGACACAAATAGTAAACAGATATATACTGGGTATGTTAAGTTTTGTTGTTGGATACTACGATTCGTGGAGTGTGTCAGTTCATCTTACCGAAACTAGACTGTTTCCGTTTGCCTCCGCAGGTCATCGCTGAACCCGCATTCACATCGAAATTACACTCGTTATGACCTCCAGTCAACATTGGTGCCGAGTGGGGTTAGTCAAACCCAGTAGTACTACGTAATTACGACTCGTTTGATACACAACTAACGGTAAGGATAAGTGAGGACTTTAAGCGATAAAAGTTACACTCGAAAATGGTTTTCACAACATACCAGTCATACATCTAAATAGTTGCATAGTATTCTCACCCCAAAGTTTAGTAAAACAGTTAAATGTAAAAGTGGGGCCGTAAACTCACTTGAGTTAAATAATGTGTTTGCTCAAAAGAGATCGTGTAGCTCGTCGGCTAGTAGTCACCTATATCACATAGGTACTATGAGTTCGTGTTTGCGTACATGTGGGCCTCACAGGACCGTGTTCGTGTTTAACAACACCAAGTTGTTAAGTGGGTCGTGTTGACCGTGTTTGACCTAGCGACCCGTTGGTGACGGTTTTGGATCAAGTGCTCGTGTAACGTGTGGTTTAGCGTCGTGTGAAGTGTACGGATACCAAAAATCATTCCTATGGGGAAACTTACTATTTATAGTAAGTTTCTATTTTAGGAAAGTTTCCATATTTAGCAAGTCATGCGTAAAATCACGTTTCGATTATTCTAGCATGCGTATCTATCCTAAATGAGCATGTTATCAAATAGCACGTAGTTACACATAGCCGGTTTAGCATAGTTTGCGCGTAAAAGTTTCTATATTTAGAAGGTTGCATAAACAAGCACATTTCATCAAGTTTAACAACCAATATCATCTAACATCATTATCTTAGTCCTAAATAGCCATCTAATCATCACCGTTATGTCTAGCATGCTCCTATTTACAATTTTGCAAAATAAAGTTACTATTTATAGTAACTTGTGATAAAATACATTTTTCACCCATTTTAGAACATGAAACCCTTTACTAACATCCTAAAAAGTTTAAATAAGCACATTTAGACATATAACATCTTTCAAATCCATAATCTCTAGCAAACTTGAGATAAAAAGTTGCTATTTATAGTAATATCATGAATATCCTACTTCTAGCAATTTGTGACCATCCAAATGTATCAATAACATTATCTAACATGTTCCTAAGCATAAATCAAAGATTAAATCATATGCATGGTGGCTATTTCATCAAAATCACCATTTTACAATGTTAAAGTTTCCATATTTAGCAATAATCCCCAAATGACCATTTTTGGCATAATCAATCCTTCTAAATCATGTAAAACATCATCAATAATACTCATAACATCATTTCAATGCTGAAAATTACCTAAAACATCATGGATCATACATGCATGTTGTTTAAAGTAGCCATTTCATCACAAAATCAACAAATCAACATCACAATCAATCAAAATCATCATGGATCGTTATAGAATCATCAAATCAGTGATAATAACATCAACTAACAGATCTAAACTCACAAAATTTCGTGATTAGGTGTGTGATGGTGATGCATGTAGCCTAAAGGGCTTGCATGTGTGTTTTCAAGTGTTAAAACCCAAAAATGGTGATAGAAGACTACCTTAGAGGGTGTAAGTAGGTCAAGATGGGGCTGGAACAGATGTGTGTGGCTTCAAGATGACCAGAAACGATGTCCACAGCAGCTCCAACTCGTGCAAGGCAATGGTGAGTGTCTTCTAGCTCACCCCAAGCTCCTAAAGGTCTTCAATGGAGTCTCTAAGGTCTCAAAATGGCTTTACAGGGGTTAGAGTATGATTTGCAGACGAAAATGGTGGAGTCTAGTCGCTGGTAACTCGGGGAGATGGGTAGAGGATCGACAGAATGATTAACTTTGGGTTTATAAAGATTTTCTGCGAAATTAGACCCGTCGCGTACCGCAACACCGCCCAAAAAGTACCATCGCGTACCGCGATGATTAAAATAATCATTCGGTTCCCGAAACATGTCGCGTACCGCGGAGGTGGAAGATGATCGGTCGTCGCGTACCGCGATGGATTTCGGAGAATTCAAATTCTCCCGCCCAGGCTTCGCGTACCGCGAAGGCCCCGTTAGGTGCCCATTGCGTACCGCGATGGGTCTCGGTTGAGCCCAATAAGCCCAATTTCATTGTTTTGAATCGAATTTCTCCTATTTATCGAATACGATCATCGTTTCTCGACACATAAGCGTTGTTCTACTAACTTAGGTTTTCCGGAACCTAATTGTGCAGTGAAAGTGTACTGTGGTTCGATCCGTTCACCAACATTCGTCATTCAAGACACGTGCGAGTTTCGTGCGATAATTCCTCGAATTATCGGTGTGTTTGGTCCGTTGTGCCACGTGTCACACTAAATACAATTATTCTAGTGCCACGTATGAAATAATAATACACATTATTATTAAAATAAAATAAATGCTGACCTGGAAATTGCGAGGTGTCACACCGTAGCCATTGGGGATTTTTGTGTTTTCGTCGGGGTAAAATCTAGGTTAAAGGCGTTTTTTACAGAATGGAGAGAAATTGGGGAGGTTAGTTTTAATTCAAAAAACACCAAATTACTATTATGCCCATCCATCGACTTTCAAACGCCATATTATTTACAAAATTGCCACCGCGCGATCTTGACCGTAAAACACCACAGATCAAGGGACAAGATTGCTTCTCACGCTTCTCATGGTTTTTAGCCTTCTTAAAATATCCCTCCACTATATATATATATATATATATACACATACGCCGGTCTATTTAACTGTCCTGAGAATGAATCCTGACCTTTTAAAATGCCTGAAATTAAATCATGGCCATCTAAAATCAATTAAATAGGCAGTTTTAAAGCAGTTTACCTACTGTTTGCAGTTACGGGATGTTTCAAATTATATCGCCTGAAAAAGTTGCACACGTTTGCGTCCTCCTAGCTATACCGGATCAGTTACATGGTAAGACTCCCTGTAGCGCGCATTTCACCGTCCTGTGTGGCTCCTAATTCGTCTGACAAACGCAATGGAGTAAAGCAAAAGCAACATTTTGAATTTATTTTGCACTTCGTGACATGCGTGGAAAAACAAAAGAGGTGGGCCCTCTTTAAAATCATTTTTTCTTTTGAAAAACAATAACGGTTATATTTTAAGAGATGCTCATAATCTAAGAAGTCATTGACATATGTTTAAATCAAAGTTGAATATATTTAATGAGTTGTTCTTACAAGTCAAATCTCGTTACAGAAGTGGTTGGTCAGACGACCAATACATCCAAGAGGCTAGACGGTTGTACATTAACGATCCATCCAACAAGAATTATGCTGCTTTGACATATGAATATGTATGAAATGTTGTGAAAGAGCATGGTAAGTACAACTCTGCTACTCATATTCATGGCTTTCAACCCCCTAAAAGAACAAAAACTAGCAGCTCGAGAGCGTATACGAGCTCAGCTTCTGATGCCAACTTTGGTGAGAATCCTGAAATCACAATATCACTTGAAGATATTGATAGAGAAGACTTTGAAGTTCAACTTCAGCAGATTACTACAACATGTCCAATTGGGAGGGACAAGGCTAAAGCAGAAGCCAAAGGCAAAGCTAAGTTAACAGGCAAAGCAGGAATAGAACCGTCTGAATACGACCTAAGGAAGCTCAAGCTCATTGATGAGATATCTTCAACCAATCGTGCTAAGAGTGAAGCAATTGAAAAATCCGAGCCCAGAATCGAAAAATTCTATGAAATTGAGAAAAAGAAACTCGAGATAAAACAAAAAAAATTGAGATACAAGAGCGGCAAATACTCTTCCTTGACAGTTAACACCACTAACATGGATCCATTTCAACGAGCAGAACACGAGGCAATGTGCGAGCAAATCCGCGAGAAATACGGCTACAATCGTCATGTTTAGATTAATTTTAGGAAAGTGTTTAGATTAATTTATTTTTAAGTCTATTGTGATTTATGTATTTTTATTTTTAATTTTAAGAAAATGTAATTTCTTTTTATGCAATAGAAGATTAATTTTTAGGAAAGTGTTGCACAACAGCTAGTTTTTCCAACGGCTAGTTTTCTAACGGCTAATTTTCCCAACGGCTAGTTTTCCCACCACTATAAATACTTATCTAGACCAGCCATTTTCAACACACACAGATTCCTTTTCCTCAAACACTTATCTATACAATTCAAAATGAGTTCAGATGATGAACAAGTCCCACAAAACATCCCGATGATTTTGTTTGAACACTTTCAAAATCTCATTTCCGATGATGTTGAAGACATAACGACGCTGTTATTTGCACTTGATGCTGAAGATGATGTTGATTCACAAGAAGGAAGTTCTTCTAGACAGAAGGGTAAACGAAAATACATAAATAGAGGCCGGAAGGACGGAGACACTAGTTTGTGGGACGATTACTTTGCTCCAGAGCCGGTGTACGAGGAAAGCTTCTTTAGACGAAGGTTCAGGATGAGCCTACGTCTTTTTAATCACATTGTTGAAGAAATCTCTAAACAAGGAAGCTGTCAACATTTTAAATATTTCACACAACGATATGATGCCATTGATGTAAAAGGTCTTTCACCAAGACAAAAATGTACAAGTGCAATTCGTCAGTTGGCTTATGGTGCATCATCTGACCAATGTGATGAGTACATACGCATAGGTGAAAGCACTTCCATCGAATGTCTACATAAGTTCTGTAGGTCTATTGTTGAGGTTTTTGGACCACGATATCTTAGAAGGCCTAACGAAGATGACATTCAACAGTTGCTACAGCTGCACTCTGAAAAACATGGGTTTGTTGGAATGCTTGGAAGCATAGATTGTATGCATTGGGGTTGGAGAAACTGCCCAACGGCTTGGAAACGGCAATATACTAGAGGTGATCATGGTTATCCAACCATCATGCTAGAGGCTGTGGCATCACACGACCTTTGGATTTGGCATGCATTCTTTGGAGTGACAGGTTCAAACAATGATATCAATGCTCTTAATCAATCACCGATATTCAATCAAATCTTGGAAGGGAATGCACCACAATGTAACTTTACAATGAACGGGCATGAGTACACGCAAGGATACTATCTTGCAGATGGCATTTACCCAGAAGGGTCAACACTGGTAAAGAGTTTCGTTTATCCTCCAAACAATAATCTTAAAATGCAATACTATAAGCGACGGCAGGAGTCTTTGTCGAAAGGATGTTGAACGAGCATTTTGTGTCCTCCAAGCAAGGTGGGCAATGATACGAGGCCCTGGAAGATCTACCAGCATACTAGTGTTGGGTGATATAATGCATGCATGTATTATTTTACATAATATGATTGTAGAAGATGAAGGTCATGCGATAACTAATTAGTCCCCTGAAGAACACGAGCCTGAACCATCAAGTTATAATGAAGGTGCAACGGTTGAATTTGCAAACTATCTGCAGAGGTTTAAATCCTTACGAAACAAAGATACTCATATCGCACTACGCAACGATCTTATGGAACATCTTTGGAATCTTAGGCAAGCTAATCAAGAGTAGATTTTCTAGAAAAACTTAATTTTCGGTCTTGTTTTCTTTAAGTTTTTTTTTTTTAATTTTAGGTGTAGTTTAATTTTAAGTATTTTTATTTTATTTTTTAGGAAAATGTAATTTCTTTTTAGGAAAATGTCATTTTAATTTTAATTTTTTTAATTATTTAATTATATTTTAAATTTATTTATTTAATATGTTTTTAAATTAAAAAATCATTTGTTTAAAAGAAAAACAGAAAATGAAATGGTGATGTGGAAGAGAAAGAATGCGTGTGGGAAGGATGTGTTGGAGTTAAAAAGAGGAGATATAATGCATTTGAAAGGAAAAAATAAAATGCTGATGCGGTAGTTATGACTAGGACGCATGTAGTAAATGCAGTCTTAGCATTACGGGTAGTCTAATTAATCACTTCAACCGTATAATCTTCGTTGGAGGATTTTGATAACAGAATCGAAGAGACTTATATCTGGTACTTTAATGATGTCTTCTTTGTCTTCCTTGAAAATCTAAGCTAGGGTTACAAATTCAAGCTGCTTTTGTTCTTCTCAAGTTTGCAATGTTTCAAATCATTGTAAGCTAGGGTATTAATTCTTTTGCGTTAGGTTCTTTTTTTTTTTTGCGTTAGGTATTAATTTTTTTTTTTTGATTTTTTTTGAACAACGCTCTCTCTCTCTAGCAAACGGTTTAACGCTCTCTCTCTCTAGCAAACGGTAAATTTCACCACCGCCGCCGCCGCGGCCGGCCCCCAACCGCCACCCCCCGCCCTCCCCTCCCCGGTCGCTCATCACCCCCAGGTATAGCATCTCTCTCATCCCTCATCTCTCTCTCTCCCTCTCTCTCCCTCTCCCTCTCTCTCTCTCTCGTTCTCTCCCTCTCCCTCTCTCTCTCCTCTCTCTCTTTCTCACCATCTACCCACCGCTCCCCCAGCCCTCTAAACCTTGACCGGCCGGTCGGAAAACCCCACGCACCTAAACCTAAACCCAAAGTTGGAAAATACCACTCACCTCACCCGATCGGAACACCTACAGTAGTCGGAAACCCTAAAAACCTAACTACCTCCCGGAACCCTAGTAGCACCAACACTGGTAGCCGGCCGGAACCCGGAACCCTACCCTACTTGCACTGACCAGCCGGAACCCTATCCAGCGACTACAGTAACAACCACGAAACCAACCCTACCCCACCCGCACCCGCACCAACCGCAGCTCCTCCCTGCATCACCACCACTAGGAGCCGGTCGGAACCATACCTGGAACCGTAGCTCCGACCCTCGCAGTTTCATACTTGCACCACAGGCAGTGTTGCTATTTGCAGGTACACCCACCAGAGGACTCTTAACAGAAACCTGATTACAAGAACAGAACCACACACGCTGCGGTAAAATAGGAACACCCTAACTTGGGTGTCACGGTGAGATTGTTCTATCGCCTATTTGCTTGTATTAATTATCTGAGTCCTCGGTTTAGCATGACTGTTTGTGTGTCTACATATATTGTGAATACTCGGTATTGATTGGGGTTGTATATTACTGTGATTACTGTGTGTTTGGGTCTGTATTACTGTCTGAGATGAATTTATGCTTAGTTGATTCCTATGCTCTGTACATCATTGTCTGATTGACTGATCGTATTGTGTATTTGGTGTATTTGCTGTATACTTTTATATAGGTCTTTGGAATATTTGTTTAGTCCGTTATTTAGGGGTGAGCAAAAAACCGAAAAAACCGAACCGGAACCGAATTAACCGAAAAAACCGAACCTAAAAAACCGAACCGAATGAATAACCGGGAAAAACCGAACCGAAAAAAACCGAAACCGAATTTTTCGGTTCGGTTGCGGTTTTTCATTTTATAAAAACCGAAAAAAACCGAACCGAACCGATTTTTAATATTTCTTAAAAATTAATATATATATATATATTTATATTTATATATAATTTTATTTCCATACTTATTTAATGGGAAAAAACATACAAAAAGTATACCGTTGGAGATGATAAAAATTTAGATTATATAAAATATATCATTTTAAAAGGTAAATATCGGAATTATTGCATATTTAGTTATTTACTTTTGTTTTTTTAAATGTAAGAACATGGTGGTAATTATTTTGTTTTTTAATTAATTGGTGCTCGATCAATTAATTTATTAATTGTTAAACATGTTTGTATTTTTAATGTTCGGCGTAAGAGCGAACAAAAAAAAAAACAAAAACAAAAAAAGCAAAAAAAAAAAACCGAAAAAACCGAAAACCGAACCGAAACCGACAAAAAAACCGAAAAACCGAAAACCGAAAAACCGAAAAACCGAAAACCGAACGGTTTGTAATAACTAAAAACCGACTATGTCGGTTTCGGTTGCGGTTTTAGCCAAAAACCGAACCGAACCGAACCGTGCACACCCCTACCGTTATTGATTGCTGTGTGCTAGTTGGCGTTAGTCCATTATTGATTGTTGTGTGTTGGATGAGCCTTACTGCCTGTTGTAGCTATACCCTGACTAGATTACTCTGCTCTATTGTTCATTGTATGTGTGCCTGACAGTATTGCGTATCTTGTGTATTTTTGTGCTTTCTCTTCTTTCTGTGGCTGTTGGGGTCTGATTATACAGTATAGACGGGAGGGTACATTATGTTGCCTTGAGATCATGTCCAGTGAGGGGAGGTGCTGGTAGGAGGGGAAAAAGGGGGTGTGTTTTACGCATAGGGACGTGGAACATCGGAACACTTACTGGAAAACTACTGGAGTTAGTGGACGCACTCAGAAGACGTAGAATACAAATAGCATGCCTTCAAGAGACAAGGTGGAAGGGGAAAAGAGGTGCGGAGTATAACGGATACAAGCTGTGGCATTCAGGGTCAGACGGGGCAAAAAATGGAGTGGGTTTTCTAGTCGTAAGAGAACTTCAGGACAAGGTGGTGGAGGTAAGAAGATGCAATGATCGGATGATGCTACTAAGGATGGTGTTAGGGGAGGAACCAGTAGCGATCATCAGTGCATACGCACCACACGCGGGTTTAGGAGAGGACGAGAAGCAAGGGTTTTGGGATGCTATGGATGAAGTCCTACGAACCATCCCAGGAGACGAGAAGATATGTATAGGTGGAGATTTCAATGGCCACATTGGGAAGGACAATGAGGGTTATACATCGATACATGGAGGCCGAGGTTTCGGGAATAGAAACGAAGGTGGCAACAACCTACTGGATTTTGCGATTGCTCATGACCTAGGAATCTTGAACTCCTTCTTTAAGAAGAGAGATTCGCACTTGATCACGTTCAGTAGTGGAGGACGCGACACACAGATTGACTATGTATTGATGAGACGAGGAGAGCGTAGCAGATGGTTGGACTGCAAGGTTGTACCGGGGGAGGTAGTAGGGTCGCAACATAGACTTTTGGTGGCTGATATGGCAATGCGAAAGAAGTTGGTGACGGAGAGGAAACATACACCAAGGATCAGATGGGGTTGTCTAAAGGGAGAAAAGATAGCAGAGTTCAGAGACAAGGTACTTGAAGGCAAGGATATCGGAGTGTATGGGGACACAAACAGTATGTGGGAAGCGATGTCAGAAAGGGTGACAAGAGTAGCACATGAGACATTAGGGATGACGACAGGAAGGATAAATGGACAGAGAGAAGCGTGGTGGTGGAATGACGAGGTGCGACACAAAGTACAAACAAAGCAGGAGAGGTTTAGGGAGTTG
Source organism: Mikania micrantha (assembly GCA_009363875.1). Classification (NCBI taxonomy): domain Eukaryota; kingdom Viridiplantae; phylum Streptophyta; class Magnoliopsida; order Asterales; family Asteraceae; genus Mikania; species Mikania micrantha. The sequence continues at coordinate 45,524,401 of CM018689.1, read as the reverse complement.
GTTAAGTGTACAGAGGAAGCAGAAAGAGCAAGATTGAAGAACAGCTACAAAGAAGCAAAACGAGAGGCAAAGAAGACGGTTGCAGAGGCTAAAGATAAGGCATACAGAGAGATGTATAAACGCCTAGAAACCAAGGAAGGGGAGCATGCAATGTTTAAGATCGCCAAGGCCAGGGAGAGGAAGAGACAGGATATAGGAGTAGTGAGATTCATAAAGGGAGAGGATGGACGAGTCCTGGTAAAGGAGCAGGACATTAAAGAGAGGTGGCAAGCATACTTCAATGAATTATTCAACAACAGGGGCAACATGGAAGGTAGTGAGGACCCCACCAACAGAGAAACAAAACGGAACAATTGCTATTGTAGACGCATTACCAAAGAGGAGGTACAGAGAGCGCTTACGAAAATGGGGAAGGCGAAGGCGGTGGGACCAGATAATATCCCTATCGAAGTATGGATATGTTTACAAGATGAAGGAGTTAGCTGGCTGACAACTTTGTTCAATAACATAATCCGGACAGGCAAGATGCCGGATCAGTGGAGAAGTAGTGTCTTAGTGCCCTTATATAAGAACAAGGGAGACGCACAGTGTTGTGCTAACTATAGGGGAATTACTAAGCCATACGATGAAACTATGGGAAAGAGTGCTCGAGACAAGATTGAGGAGAGAAACCCAGGTGACCGAGAATCAATTCGGTTTTATGCCAGGGAGGTCGACCACAGAGGCGATACACATTCTGAGGAGACTGATGGAGAGATATAGGGAGAAGAAGAGAGATTTTCACATGGTGTTCATTGACTTGGAGAAGGCATATGATAGTGTGCCACGTCAAGTGATTTGGGATAGCCTGGAGAGAAGAAGTATCCCTTGGAGATATATAGAGTTGATAAGAGATACGTATGCAGGCGCTAAGACTAGTGTCAGAGCACCGGTCGGAGAGACAGATTCTTTCCCGGTTGAGGTGGGACTACACCAAGGTTCGACACTTAGTCCATTCCTTTTTGCAGTTATTCTAGATGAGCTGTCGAAGTCGATCCAGGAAGAAGTTCCATGGTGCATGCTTTTTGCGGATGACATAGTGCTAGTGGTAGAAAACGAAGAGGACTTAAATGCGAGACTAGAGGAGTGGCGACTGGTCTTAGAGAGCAAAGGATTGCGCATCAGCAGGTCAAAGACCGAGTATCTATACTGTAACTTTAGCGGTAGCAGCGAGGAGGAGAACCATGTGAGTATTGGTGACCAGGAGGTCCCAAAGACAACGAAGTTTAAATATCTGGGGTCGTTCGTTCAGAGTGACGGGGACATTGATAGTGACGTAGCCCACCGGGTCCAAGCAGGCTGGAAGAAGTGGAGAGCAGCTACAACCATCCTATGCGACAAGAGGTTCCCAGAAAAACTAAAAGGCAAGTTCTATAGGGTTGCAGTCAGACCTGCCATGATGTATGGGAGTGATGTTTGGCCAATCAAAAAGACACAGCAGAGAAAGTTAGAGTCAGCAGAGATGAGGATGCTAAGATGGATGTGTGGGCACACAAGGCTCGATCGAATAAGGAACAGAGTCATCAGGGAAAAATTGGAGATAGCGTGCATCTCAGACAAAGTAAGGGAAGGAAGATTGAGATGGTTTGGACATGTGAGGAGAAGAAACCTGTTGGCACCTGTTCGAAGAGTAGAGAGCCTTATTGTGGAGGGAAAGAGGAGTAGAGGACGACCGAGGTTGACATGGGAGGAGCAGATTCGCCACGATTTGTTGGAGTTGCATCTCTCGGAGGACATGATCAGTGATAGGAGTTCATGGAGGCGTAGGATAAAGGCGAGAGATTTCTAGTTTGGGTAGGACATAAGTTGGTAGGAGCTTAGTTTCATAGAATGCATGTGTCTTAAGTGGTTGAGGTCGTCGTCTGCATGATAGCGGTGTGTTTACCTTTGATAGCTCGTTTGGTGTACTTGCTTTTCTTGTTTATGGTTGGATGGTTTCCTTTTTCGTTGTGTCCGACTGGTTCTTTATACGTGTATAATTTTGTGGTTTGGGGTATGCATCTGTTCTTCTATCGATCTGTGGCCTTCGAAAAAAAAAATAATAATAATAATAATAATAATAATATATGTATGTATCTTTATATATATATAATTATAATACTCAAAAAAAAAAAAAAAAAAAAGGGGGAACGGTTTTTTCGAGCCGAGGGTCTCTTTAGAAGCAGCCTCTCTACCACATCTGGGGTAGGGGTAAGGTTTGTTTTCGTCTCACCCTCCCCAGACCCCACACAGTGGAAATATACTGGGTATGTTTGTTTGTTTGTTTGTTTGTTTGTTCTTCTCAGATTATTATTGTTTGTTATTAGATTGCAGATGTAACATATTGCTTAAGACCTATCAGTGAAACAATGTATGCCCACCATCAAATTGCAACCGTATGTTTTTGTTTCCTTTTCCGCGATCTGTCGGTGATCTTCCCCTCTTTGTTCTTGATCGTGAAGGTAATGATATTCTTAGTTAGGGTTTGATGATCTTCCCCATTTGCAATCATTTTGCAGGGGTTCAATAGGATCTATTGTGGTCTTGAAGGCATTTTGTGTGAAAAAAATTGTTACTTTGGAACATAAAGGCATCCATTGTTCATCACATTTCAAAGCCCAATTGCTCTTGAGGTATCTGTAGGCGTAATCAAGTGAAGATTCCCTGGCTAAAAAAGAATGTTGTTATTTCAACCTTGACTTCAAGTGGAAAATCACTTTGTCTTAAAGGCTTAAATCTATGAGTTCTTTTGAATTGTCTCAAAATCCTTCACATTGTGCTCTATAGTTCTTTCAAACAAAGGTAATTTATCAACTTTTATCAACCTTATATTTGAGCATATGGCTTCTTTACTTTAATCAAAATTAAATTTTTGCCAGCATTATCACAAAACTTTTGATGTAGGTTTGGACATTGGAATATATGATGGAGATACTTCTTAAGAAGATAAATTATGGTTGCATAATTATTCTAGACCGGTAAGTTTGCAATTTGAAAATTTTCAAATAATGCAATTAGTTTCAGGTGGCAATTGGCTTTTATTTACTAATTTTTTATGAACTTATTCGTAGTTGATCACAAATGCTCATGTTATATTTGCAAGTTATTTCTTAATCATTATACACATTAAACATGATTTTATTTGCCTAATTTTATTCTGATTTTAACTACACATTAAACTTTATATAATGTATGTGGTAATTGATGAAGCTCGCATGTACAACAGAGCATTTGGATGATATGGATTTTATTTTAAGAAGGTTTCAATAGTTTCATGACCTGAGGGTGTAATGCTAAACAATTGCACTATGTATATATATACTTTACAAGTAGCTCTCATGTTTACAGTTTATGGGATTGCTTGTCATTTATATTTTGCACAACATCTACCAATCCATATGACCATGTAATGGTAAGATAAAAAAGAATCAAGAATTTTACATAAACCTTTTATATTAACGGCAATGAAAATTTCAATACTAATTAATTCAGAATTTTGCTTTCTATATTCTTTGTATAAATTAACTATCAGTTGCAATATCCTAACAAGTTTTTCTTTATACTTTTAGGAAATTGCAAGTCTGCCTACAATGGATCTAATTTAGTCCTCAAATTTTGGGTGATCAATGCTTTTGTTCCGAGTTCCATAGCAAGTATGCAATATGTAATCAACCAATTGGCTTTGGAGATTTGAAATTATACAGTAAGAATCTTTGTACTGACGTGAGCTTTAATGTTCTAATGTATTTTGTTTTTTCTCATAATTTAACTATTTAAGTTATGACAATTGTTGAATTTAGTTTTATAAACAATATGATAATTAAGTTATTGTTGTTGAAGGGCTTTTTATGTTTTTCATATGTCATCCTTTACCTTACTTCAACAAAGAATATTCTTTTTTAAAAATTCAAATAAAAAAATACTTATGTCATTATGACATTTAAATACTCGGCTACCGAACGGGTATAAAACTAGTTTAAATTACCGAGATTGTCTTGCCGTTTGGTAATATTTTATTTTTGCTTCTTATTTTTTATAAATTACTCGTATCATCTAAAACACTAAATATTTATAACATATTAAGTTTTTTGGTGAGAGTAATTTAGTAACCTAAACACGGTATTTGTTACAAATGTATAAAGGTTTGGATCATATATGTAATTTATGAAATTTAAAAACCAAGAGTGAAATACTAGCAAAGCACATAACTATCTCAGCAATTTACTATGATCTTCATTGACGAAGCTTAATAGAGGCCGAAGGGAGCGACCGCCTCCCCTCTTTTTTTCGTCCGTAATGTTAATTTTTTAGCCGAAAGGATATTTTTTGTTTTAAGTATTGGTTTGTCCTCCTCTCGTTTCAAAAAATTAACATGTATTGTGGTTTCCGTAAATTTCCGTCCCCTCCCTTTCAAAACAATCAAGTTTCGTCACTGATCTTGAATTTTATTTACACTTTTACCCAAACAAATAGCTAAAAATGTATATATAGCCTACATTTAACTCATCTATGTTGTCGAAGATCTAAGTAATATTTCGTGTCAATCAACAATCATAATAGAATATTAAGGATCATGCATCCTTGTTAATTGTATATGCTATTGAAATTAGTTGCAGTGATCTTTGTCACGTTTAGTTTTTTTTTAAGCACGTTGCTAATCCATCTAACGGTAACACTAAAATTGATTTCTTTTTTATTATTTTTTAATCCTTGAATTTTACATGTGTGAGATTGGATAATTGATTTTATTTTGAAAAGAAGGAAGTCGATGTTGTTTTTAGTTAGTGAAGAGTAGCCACATGGAAAATGACACAATAGTAAATAATTGATAGTATAAGACATGGTCAAGCATTTAATGCAAGTCGTCGAGAGACATTAAGCATTTAATGGTAGATACTAAGCAATAAATGCGAAGATTATTGCAGTACAAAGCAAGACGACGGTTTGGGCAAAAGGAGAAGAGGCAAGATCCTTACATGTTGAGTAAAGGACCAAGCGCAGGAAATTGAATGACATCCATTACCCAAGAAAGTGCAAGGAGACATGTGCATTCAATGCAACTCAACCACCAAAGACAGAAAACCTACGTAAGGAGCAAGAATAGTTTGATCCTAACGGAGGAGAAAAAAAGGAAAAAGAGGTGAGGAAGGGAGCAAGCCGTAGGGAGGTTTCTGTTTAGCATTTATTGTTTCCCTCATTGTATAGTGGGATCCATAACTTAGTCCTTACGCGTTGGTTTTGGATCCAACAATATCCTTCTATCAATCAGTAAGATGAAACCTTTAAGTAAAGGAGAGATAATCTATATAACTCAAGTAATTCAATCTCTATTGAGACCCTTTTTCTGACAGGTCACCAACTCGATTGCTTATAGTCATGTTTTACCTAATCCTTTTGGTTAGTTGGGTATTGAAGAGGACGGGTTACTACATGGGTTACCACAGTTATAAAAAAAGTAAAAAACTGATTGCCGCCCTAATCCAGCTGCACGTGAGAACTGAATAAGGGACAAATTTTTAAAATAAAAACAAAAACACAAACCATTTGCTGCCTTAGTTGGTTTCTGCTTGAATTGGTTTGTTTCCCCAAAAATGCCCTTAGTATACAACCCAATTAATTTACTTCACGTTCTATCTTTTACAAAAGCAATTTGGACTGTCTTGGTTCGTTTTGAAAATATGGCTTGAAAAAACATATATGCAGAATATAATAAGTTTCGCTTGTGCTGCTTTAATGATAATCTTTACATTTTCCCTTTCACTCGTATTATGAGGAAGAAGTGGACTTTAGAAGCCAATTGTTTTGTAGATCGTTCTGCAACGCATTTTTTATTTGAATTGAAAAGGTTACCTAGCTTGAGGAAGAGTTTCACTCTCCATGAAAAGTATGTACTTTCGGTTTGGGAAGATATCTATATTTAACAGAGTTTGAATCGTTGTTTTAAGGAGAACAACTCTACACTAAATCATAACTTCGATAGCTTAACCTTCAGAGCCAGCCCCGAAAATAAAAAAAAAAAATTCCGAAGCATGAGACAAGAAAAAAAAAATAGGCCCTTAATAACCCCTGCCCTAGTCCGTTAGTTTTATACCTCGAAGCATGACTGAAACAATAAGGTTACTCACTTACTCTTATATGACCTAAAGACCGAATTTCATGTGTTTGAGTTACCAAAAAAATCTTGAATAAGATTCATGCATCTAGTCCAATACTCCAATTTAGCTTAACACTCTCATGTGTCTCATATATGTGACATAGTATTGTATAACATGTTACCATTACTTTTAGATTAAAGTTGTTTTTTTGATACAAAAGTAGATGGTTGTTTAATAACGTCTGAATCATTAAGTGTTGAAACTTTATGTATTTTGTGAAACTTTTAAGACTTTGATCAGATTTTTTGAACTTTATTATTTCAATTTAATCGAATATATGATGTATTTTTAAAATAGGAAGCAACTCAAACCTTTTCTTTTATTATTTATTCAAAACAGGAACGTAACACAAGAAGTAAAAAATAGTTTGGGTGTTTGATTTAAACAATACTATCATAATTATGTATCCCAATTAATAACAATTATTTATTGACTTGCTCTTCTTCTCTCTCTCTCTCTTACACTCTGTTCCCGAGTTCATTAAAGGAGAATAAAGAAAAGAAATGGAAGGAAATGAGAAAAATTTTGTGTTCCTGAGTTTCATTTAACAAAAAGAAAAAGAAAAATAACATATGTCGTGTTCCCGAGTTTCATTTAAGGAGATAAAGAAAAGAAGTGGAAGGAAAACTAAGCAAAAGTACCTAACTTTCCTTTTCTTTCTTCTCATTTCTTTTCCTTTTTTTCTATTTTTTTCCTTTATGTTCTCTCCTTTAGTAAACTCGGGAACTGAGCAATTGAGTGTCTATATACATACACATATTTCTTACTATTATAATAAACAAAACAAACAATTGTCACTTTTTAGGCTAATCCAGCTGCACGTGAGAACTGATTTTTACACGGTTATAAAATAAAAAATAAAAAAGTGATTGCCGCCCTAAGAGACTAATTTTTAAATAAAAACACAAACACAAACCATTTGCTGCATTAGTTGGTTTATGCTTGAATTGGTTTGTTTCCCCAACAATGCCCTTAGTCCAATGGTTAAAGCTCCCTTGCAAAGATCTGAAAGAATTATTCTATTATACTACTTACTTCTATCTATTTTTCCAAAACCCACTTAATATACAATCCAATTAAATTACATCATTATCTATATTTAACAGAGCCAGCATCGAGAATCAAAAAAAAATTCGGAGCATAAGACAAGGAAAAAAAAGGGCCCTTAATAATCCCTGCCCTTAATAATCCCTGCCCTACTCTTATATGACCTAAAGACCGAATTTCATGTGTTTGAGTTACGAAAAAAAATCTTGAATAAGAATTCATGCCTCTAGTCCAGGACTCCAATTTAGCTTAACACTCTCATGTGTCTCATATATGTGACATAGTATTGTATAATTGAAACTTTGTTTTGTTTCAATTAGGTAACTTAAGTTTGATTTATGTTCTAATACTAGATAAAAAACCTGGATAACAGGTAATCTTGATCCGTTTAGGCTTTATAATTGAATTTTTAGATGATTTTAGGATCCATTTGAAGGTTTTAGTCATATTTTAGTCTCATTTGGGCATTTTGTTTTTTTTTTTTTTTCTAATCAACTAAATACTTTAAACTTTTTTGAAAAATTCACAAATTTTTTAATTTTTTAAAAATTTTTGCAATTTTAAAAATATTTTGAGATTTTTTTTCAAAATCCATGTTATCTTAATGTTATCATACAATAAAATAAAATATGAAAATAAAAAAATTATGGTTACAAGTTATACAAGTCACATATATAAGATTGAAACATAAAAATAAACTTAAGTTATCATATTAGAACAAAACAAAGTTTGAGTGACTTGATTAGAATAAAATTAAAACTTGGTTATATTTCTACAAAATTACCCCTTGTTTTTTTGATACAAAAGTACATGATTGTTTGATAACGTCTAAATAATTAAGTGTTGAAACTTTATGTATTTTATGAAACTTTTAAGACTTCGATCAGATTTTTTGAACTTTATTAGTTCGATTTAATCGAATCTATGATGTGATTTTTAAAAATAGGAAGTAACTCAAACTTTTTCTTTTATTATTTATTCAAAAACAGGAACGTAACACAAGAAGTAATAAAAAATAGTTTGGGTGTTTGATTTAAACAACACTATCCTAATTATGTATCCCAATTAATAACAATTATTTTATCTTCTATCAAATAATTTTACTAAGAATTATTTTATTTACCTTTTTCATATCATAATAATTGTAAAGCTGAAACTATACTTTCAAATAATCCCCAATTTTGATTAAAAAAATCTGTTAAATTCTATTAGGAAAAAAAAAAGAGAGACTTCAAGAGAGTTGAAGATGTTTAATATTTGGATTGAGATCATAACCACGTTCTTCAACTCTGATGTATCCTTTGCTTGGAATCTGATACATGGAACATAAGCTGCAATCGAACAAAGTTTTCTTAACTATATTTTACAACTTGAACACTAATCCTGCTGGTTCATAAAAAAGGCAACAGTCAACCGTAAATATAGACGAAATGACTGAAATACCCTTCCAGCAAAAAAAAAAATTATAGGATTTGTTTGAAATTAAGTATTCAACTATCTGGGTATTCAAGTCAAAAGCCAAAACAACTTGAAACCTTTTTTTACTGATTGTTTGGTGATGGCATGGTAATTTGATCTTAAAGTTTCAAAAGATGTAAAGTTATGGCATTGTACCTTTGTGCCAACATAAAATGTCACAAGCAGCCCAAAAAGTGTAGGTAGTCCTGCAAAATTATGAAGATTTTGTCAACAGCATATAGCAGTGTGTGCTTGTAAATTATAATTTGAAAAAAAAAATTAAAAATAAAAATAAAAAAACCTTGGGCCTGAAGAAAAACTGACTTTAGCCAACTTATGCCCGAAGGTCCAATGACAAAGCCAACAAGGTTAGCCACCTGCCACATAGAAAGTCATGAAATTTCTCCATAGATAGTCAATTCAAACCGATATGAACATTGCTAGAAATCCATAAGATCAAATTTTTAAAGTTTCAAACTGATGCATATGTTCACAATAAACATCTAAAACACACAAGAAATTAATTTTCAAGGCAATATCAAGCATGATCATCCATGGACATTCATGATTCATTCAACTAAAGGGTAAATGCGTTGTGTTGAGAGTTTTTTATAATCAATAAAAAATAAACTTGATTTTGAAATATATAAACAAACACGTATTTTAAAATTAACCTCATTCTTAGAAGCTAGAGATTTGCTTAAATGTTGGTTTGATCAAGAAAAATGTTGGAGGAATCTCATTATGAAGATTCTTAGATAGCACGAGAGAAAGTGCGTTGTCATCCTTATTATTAAACATCTAAATGCTCATTAGTATATTTGTTTAGTGATCTCTATCAATTAAATTAGTAGAGACTCCTTCGGCGCAACCTCTCTATCCCAACTAGGATAGAGGTAAGGTTTGTGTCCATCCTTCCCCCCCAGACGCTACTGAAAAGTGTTAATATACTGGGTATGTTTGTTTGTTTGTTTATCAGTTATATTAGTGAGAAGTTCATGTGGTGATCCCTATAAAATGTTAGAAGGTTTTACTATGATCTACATGGAGAAGTTGTTGACTTGTTGACATAATTGTCGAAGGCGCAACGCACACTCAAGACGCAAACGGTGAGCCTTGGGCTTAGGCCCAATGCGCTTAAAAAGCAAGGGTCTAAAATAAGCAAGGCACATCGCATAAACATATCATTTTTAGGTGTTCTAGACATGTTTTAGGCTTATTTAAAAACTAGTTTAGGATAATATAAGCCGTATCAAAGCCATTTTTTAAAATTTTAAGCAAGTTTGACCAGAATTGGCAAAGTTTGTCAAAATTATTAAAATTTGGCCGGAATCTTGACAGAATCCTTGCCAGAACCTCTCCTGAGAACCTGGATTGCCACAAGTCGGCTTGCCTCTCTTGAAAGCCTAGGTGCGCACGCCCAGAGAGCTTTTGACAACATAGTTTGTTGGTGATCTTTATGACCTTATACATAAGACTGTACAAGGTAATCTCCCACCTATTTTAGAGCATGGGCGAAGGATACAAGGGACCGGGGGGGGGCGACCGCCCCCCCTGTTTTTTCGCGTAGTAGTGTATATTTCCCGATGCGTAGTGTAAAATTTTTTAAAAACCTTTACTTCGCCCCCCCGGGAAATTTTTTTTTTATTTCGCCCCCCCTGGGATCCTCGTCAAGCTTCGCCACTGTTTTAGAGAGAAGATAGTGAAGACAAGACAAATCTTGGTTGAAGACCAAGAAGTGATTTAAGGTGGATTTATTGTACAAGGTAACCTCCCACCTATTTTAGAGAGAAGATAGTGAAGGCAAATCTTGGTTGAAGACCAAGAAGTAATTTAAGGTGGATTTGTCATTCTTTCCCCCTACCCTTTATGTTTATTGTTTGATTCTTGTGGTATTGTTGAACCAAACTAAAATCGACTTGCAAATGAAAAAATCCTAATCGCCCCCTCACGCTTCATTTTATATATGCTTTAGTTTTATTTGAGAAAATAGGAACAAACCATGAGACAAGTGATTGTGATAGCACCAGCAACTGCACTAAGCTCACGGAAAATGAACTCCTTAAAAACGTTATCAACCTGCCAAAAGAATTTTTAAATTAATGGTTGCAATAATCTTGGGGCAGATGTTGCACAACTATCTCCATATGCTGAATTAAATTTTAATATTGAAACGATACAAAATTCATTAGATCACCTTAAAAGAAGTTGATGCTGATTTCACAATCATTTCAGGAATAAAGAATATGCACGTCAACCATGCCCATGAAAGAAGTTTCCTTTACATAGCATGAACAATTAGAAGTGGGGCCCAAAAGATGTAACATATGGAATTGAAACAAAAAATAGATACCATTCAAGATCATGCCATACGGCGACAAATGTAAAGACAACCCACACATTCAAAAGCTTCCTTCGAGACCCCCCTAAGGGAATGTACATGTACCTATACTCGTTTGTAAAATAAAGTGTCATTCTCGACTTGAAACAAAAAAATAAAATAATAATAATAATAATAATAATAACAACAACAACAACAACAACAATAATAATAATACTAATACTAATACTAATACTAATAATAAATAAACATAAATAAAATATAGCATCTAAAATGGGTACCTCACAAGCCATTTGTTAAAGGAAGCATGCCAGTTTTTCCAAAAGCTTTCTAGGTTGTAGCAGTTATTTATACAACGTGGCATATTCTCAGGAGCTTCAATGCCACTTACCTAGTGTTAACATATAACCAACAATTGAATTAGCTTATAATGAATCAAATCAAATGTGCTAAAAAAATATACTGTTTATTTTTCACGTAAATCATTTTATTAGAAAAATTATATTATCAATGAAATAATTTAATTTTTGGAATCATATTTGTGGCATCTAAAAGAATAGCAAATCTTGAAGTGTTTCAAGTTAACCCGACTTGCACCAAAAAGTAGTTGCTTAGTCCGTTAACCTCTATGCAAAACCAATGAAAGGTCATGTGCATTATCAGGCAATAATAGAGAACTAGAAGTTATAGAGTATATATTTTTTAATGGATTTACCAGTGCCCAAAACCGAAAGTAACGCCAAATGAGGAAAAATTTGAGCCACATGAAGTTTAGGACCTGTTACAGTAGAATGAACTATTAAAGGTTTCAAGCTTTTTCCATAAAGCTTAAAATATAGAACAACACAGTTAAATGATTTATATTAGGTATTATAAGTGAGATAGTGAAATCAAGTACCATGAGCTCTCACCCCATATCCAACAATAAAAACCTCCATAGGTGATAATTGTTTCCAGATTCCACTAAATATCACAGAACCAATTAATACTGCATAAATTAATAAAAGGCTAAATACATTATAGTAATATTTTGTTATTTATAGACTCACCTGATAGCAAATGCATTGTAAAAGAAGAAATGGGTCATTGTTTCCATAAGAAACAGGCAAAGTACCCAACGAAAACCGTACCAAACCACTTGTTTAAGTGTATAACTCTTCTGAGGTGTATCCAGCTGTCAGAAAAGATATCACATTGGTGAGATTCTTGTTAAATAACCCCAAAAAGAAAACAAATTTTTACCAAAATTACATTTGTGCCCTGATGCACTTATAGCTGGTTGTCACAACTGCAGGTTATATGCCATAGCATGTGGATTTCAAAATTAATCAATAGTAGTTGGATGTCATAAAACCTGAGAGGCAAATGCATTGAAGCTTATAACAGGTCCAGCAATATATAGAGGAGCAAATAGCAAATAACATAGGTATAACGTATATGAAAACTTGTCAATCCCCACGCTTCTCTCCTGCTAAAACAAACAATATAATTAGGATAATTTTATAATGATATAAAAACCACTAGTATCAAAAATATAACTCTACTTGCCTGTAACATTTTGTAGCATGTTTTCCCTGAAGAACAGGTGGTGCAGTGTCGAATGTGCTTCTGCAGTTAGCAGAAAGACCAGATTCTTATATTGATTTGGGAAAATCCATATAAAGGAATCAAAAGTTATTGTAGTTTCCGGACAAAAGGCAAGATAATTAAGGTTTTAAGGGCAGCTTGGAAAGAATTATATTTTCCTTCAAAATTGAAAATGCATAAACTACAATGTTGGCAAGCCGGCAACAAAGATATACCTCTTGATCAACATAAGTATTATGACCTGACCAATGGTAGTCATATCCAAAACTTATCATGCGCAAAACAACTGCCATAAAAAAGTAAAAGTAAAATCTTGTGAGCATAAAAAAGAGAAGTAGAAAAAGGTCAAAAGTTTCCAGCAACATGTACAAAATCTAAAACATTATACGAACAATAACCACACAAGTAGAAAGAGAAAGTAATACCAAAGTTAAAGCAGATATGCCATCTGAAGGTACCCCTAAATTTATCCAAGTAAGCCCAACGGTTTCTGCATTTTTAAAGTAAACTGATTCATCAGAATACAGAGTGACCAGAACTCAAGGAACCACCTGGCTGCCAAAGAGAAACTAACCCAAAATTGGCAAATGAGTATCCCTCGTAAACACGGTTACATACAAGAAACGATAGGTTGAACACCCAAAGCACAAATGGAAAGTATTTTGTTTGTCCAAATATCTGCATCAGAAAGATTAATAAAGCACTGCAGATCATTAGTTAATATTCAGTGATAGCACCCCCTTTTACAAATAGTGAATTTCAAATGACATTATGTAAGTTTATCAAGAAAGTATTTTAAAAGGCATGTTACTACTTATCAAGCAGTATCTTTGGTTTTCCAGTTAATTAAACCTATTAACAAACTCCTAAAGTAAGTTGATATAATCTATAGCATGCCCCTTACATTATCAAGCTTGTATCTAATTTGTACCTTAACCAAAAGGAAATTGGCTGATGCAATTGAGAGGATAAAAATGATGCTGCATTGGGATGAAATATGTTAGGGAAGATCTTCCGATGCATATCTGAATATCAACTATTAAGCTTTATAATACTCCATCCAAAAAAGGTTCATATTTGACTTTTAGGAGTTAAATGAGTTACTTTTCTAACTTCAGATATCAATATTCAAATTATATATAGTTGTAGGTTAAATTAACTCACAGTATTATAATATTGAAGTCACAAAACCAAAAAAAACAATTTTTTATTTAAATTTGAAAAGTAAAAGGATTGAATTTATTCCTTCGTTTTCGAAATAAGAGGAATAATACAGAGATAACATACAATGCTCCATGTAGATATGACAAATATGCCAATGAAATCAGAAGCCAAACAATGGACATTCCCTCAGCTTTCAAGTTATAAAATGCCCTCAAAATGTTAGCAATCGATGTAAAAAGTCCAAAAACAAAGGTTAAAATCGGTAAATTGCTGCGAAAATTTCTCCATTGAGCATCAGAGGCATCCTGCAAAGAAAAAAAAGGAGAGATCTTAGGATATGAAGTTGACATGTCAAAATCCACCTCTTGCAGGTTGCATAACATGAGTCTAATCATCACGTAGAGAGCCATGTACGACTTAATAAGACCTGGGTGAGTTTTGATAACTGATTAAATAAACATTTAATGAATAATTTATGTTGGTCATCAGATAACCCAAGCATGCATTAGGGCAAGGACAGCACCAGTGTTTTTACAAAGAGATAAATTACTGATATATCATATTTAATGCAAGAGTCAAGGAAGTAGTAAGATTTTTCAAAAAATTACAAAACCAGTTCTATTTATTTAACAAATTTTGTATCAGCGCTCAACAAGCTTCCAAGAACTTGACCGTAGTAAAGTGGTAAACATTGTATTAAACTGGCTTTCATAGGATATACGCCATAACATGCCAGTTGCATGGCTTGTGATTTTTATTGTCTCAAATGTTGTAAAATAATATTATGCAACAACATAAACATACATTAAGCTGACCCGAGAACAATCCAGGCCGTAAGCCATAAAGCTTGCTGTAGTGATCTGTTATATCAAGATGCCAAATTAAAGATGAATTAGGAACAGAAAAAAGGTGACAGAGAGAATCAAGAGCAGTAAAATTTTTGATAGTGACTAACTGAACTATATATATCTAGATACATGCATATAGAGTTAGAGTGCAAGTGAGAGCAAGAAAGAATACCATGGGACAGCTGAAGGGAATAATGAATGATGATAATGTAAAAGATAATTGCATAAAGAAGAAGAAACACAAGCTCTTGTTGCCTCCATGAGTTATTCATGTCTTTTCAGCCAAAAATTAAGACAAAACTCTGCAGATGTTAACATTTACATGAAAAAGAATGTCATCATGATACCAAACCGAATTTACGCAATACCCGACTAAAAAAACTGCAGGGAAAAGAACATTGCATGCAGATAAAATAACACGTACAGGAGTGAATCCACAAGACAGCATGTTCTCATTTCCACCAATTCACAAGCATGTCATCCAATGTTAAAGATACTAGTATTCTAGAGTAAAAACAATCTACAATTCAGTGAAGTATGATGCTATTTGTAATAAATAGTTAACAAGCAAAGTGATAATTTTATTAAATTGTTGTTCATTCTTTTATCAGAAGAACAACAACAACCTTACCCAGTATATTCCCACTTTTTAGTAGGGTCTGGGAGGGAAGGATAGATACAAACCTTACCCCTATCCCAATTGGGATAGAGAGGCTGCTCCGAAAGAGCCCGACTCAAAGTTATCGTTTGAAGTTGATCATCCCAATAATTTTAACGTTATTTTCACAAATAACTAAAATAACGTTAAAATTAGTGCACTTTTACTTTTGCCCCTTAAGGGCCCACACATATATACATTATATGCGTGCACTGCAAATGGGGCGTATCTTTTATTAGAACATCTACAAAATGAAGCAATTGGCAGTTGATCAATAAAATTCATCATCAAGATCACCAATGTAGAACTTTGATCAGAATATGCATCACTTAATACAGAATCTGAAAATCAGATATTCCCAATTACTCAAGTTAGTTGAATTTCGTATGTCATATTTCTGACAAGGAAACAGTTCATGCTACAACTCCACCAGCTATGCAGATCCCAGAGCATTTCCATGGCTTCTTTTTATTTTCTTGAACGGCTAACTTTCCTCCTAAGTTACACCAAACTAATTACACTGTTACATGGGATTGAACCACGACCTCCCATTCTAAGGGGCAAAAGCCACCATCAAGTGGCCTAGTCTCACATTGGCGCAATTCCATGGCTTCTAATTCAATATTATCACTAAACCCTAGACGTAATTAACGCTCAACCATCCCAATACTAGATCATATGAATATTAAAAGGTTTACATAGATTAAGATCATAATCTTAGAAGAAATTAAAGGGTTGAATATAAGAAATTACCTTGTTAGTTTGAGAATAAGCAGCGACTGAGAAGAGAAATAGAGAACGACGAATTTGAGGGAAGATGCAGCAATTAATCTCAAGAAGATGCCACGTGGTAGGGAAACACCGGAAGTAGAGCTGCGAAACCTAAAGTCAGCAGATCAATCCTGAACCGAGTTCCTATTTGTCTTAGACATTTGTATGTTTGGGATTCCATTCAAAATTAACTTTTTAACTTATTGACTTAATGAAAAAGTTATTAAGTTAAAAAGTTGTTTGGTAATTTAAAAAGCACTTTTAGTTTTAATTTTTTGAGCAGTGTTAAAAAGTCATTTTTAAGAAGCTACTTTTTCTGGCTTTTTAACTTTTTATGACTAAAAAGTCATTTTTTGACCTTTTCATACACAAAAGCTAATCCAAACATATTTTTAAAAACTTCATTTCAAAAAGTTATAAGTTCATAAGCACTTTTAACAAAAAGTCCTTTTAAACTTAATAAGCAATCCCAAACATGCCCTTACTGGTAACCAGAGACCAATTGATCTACCCGGTAAATACATTATGACCTTTTTTATAGGATATTAGGATCAGCTCTTCATACGATAGAAACTGGTGAGAAATGAAACCACAATAACAGCGATGATGGAATTAGAACTTGAATAACACATAACTAACACAAGAGACCTAGCACAACTTGGCTAATTTCTGAACAAAACTCTTTCTGCCTTCACTCAACCTTCCAACCCTATTTATAAGACTACCTGCAATGGTGACCCAAACCAAGGGTTGGTTGCCATATTTGTAAAAAAAAAATAGAAAAATCAATTTCAACGACCCAAGTCACCACACCAACCCAAGTCACAACCTAACTTTTCAATTAATTTTAAATCCAAATTAATTTTTATTTAATAACTTATATAATTTAACTCTTTTTTAAAATTTAATCACACAATCATGTTTATTTATTTTTTTGTAAACATCCCGGTATAAATATTATTGAAAACGGAGTTATTTAAAAAAAAGATTTTTTTTTAAAATACAACATGTAGGTTTATAACCATTTAGAAAAATAATTATTATTTTTTTTTGAAATAAACTATTTTTTTAATATTTAACAAAAAATGATAAGTCATATTTTGTATAATAAATATATTGATAAAACTTGAGTTGGGTTGGGTTGTTAATGTGGGTGGAAAATTAAGTTAGGTTGGGTTGTGTAGGTGGAAGAGAGATAAATTATTTTTTTAATAAAAGGTTGGGTTGAATTGGGTCACTGATGTGGATAGTCTAACCCACTAACAATTAACTAGAAATAAATATTACCAAACTACCCTTACAAAATTCTACCATTACTACTAAATACTACCAACATATTTAATATAGCTATAATCTCTATCATTACTCTCCCTTTTTTTAAAAGTCTTGTCCTCAAGACTTGGGAGTGAACCATTGATCGTGCCGTTCTCCAAGTGGCTTGCCTTCCGGACATTTGTGAGCTGACCCATATCTATTACCCCAACGTAAACAAAGCCCTTTCTTCTTACGTCCTTTCCAATCCAAACGTGAAAGATATCGAGCTACGCGATCATGATGAAAAACATGTCCCAACTTCTGAGTAGAGTAGGCTCCTGATCGGATGATAGGTAACGTACACGGATTCTCTGGTTGGGGTGTAGACTGTCGGTCATAGGATTGCGTTGAACCACCCGGTTTGAGCATAAACTGGCCCAATACGTGAGTGGCTTCAAAAGGCAAGGAATTAAAATCCCTAAAACGAGAAACATAATTGTTGTTGGGATTAAGGAGAACCATCTCTTCTTCAATGTCTGTTGCCAAATCTTCAGGAGTAGTGTCACACCCCGAGCCGGCGGGGTTGGATCGAAGTCCTCGTCGGGCGGAAGGTTCTCAGGGCGCGATATCGTGAGTGATAATCATAGTGATCAGATTGTTTACATAGCATCAACGTTAAGAATAACTAAAGCACAATCAAACATTAAACTATGATTACAAAATTAAATTACAATATCAATGTTCTGCAATTTAACTAAGTAAACCTAACAAAAGAATCAAATGTTTATATCTTGTATCTGTACAAGATATCAAAAGTGATGCGTATTATCAACAAAAGATGTGCTTCCAAAATCAACTAGGTCCTCTATCTATGCCACCTAGCATGCAATCCAGTAGCCTTAGCTTAAATATGTTCTTCACCTGAGAAAACATGTAAGAAAACAAAGTCAACACAATGGTTGGTGAGTTCATAAAGTTTATAAGTTTAAAATAGTTTTAACAAACCTCTTTTGGTAAAACCTTAATCTCATTAACTCCACATGTAATATCCAAATCGGTATGCTTATATATAGGGCATACCCCTGAGTCGAGCCTACAACCCGCCCAGACGCCATCCCACCACATACTAATCCGGATATGACACTGTTGTTAATAATAATTAAGTCTTTTACCTACCAATCAACCCATTCCTCATCATAGCTTTTGTTTTCTGTTTCAAGTTTACAAGTCTATAGCATTCATAAGTATTAGTTTCATAGTATGTTTATCAAGCATCATAGTTTCACACGCACATAGTTTAGCTGTCCCTAATCTCATGCGTGAGTACAAGCTCTGCACTAGCAGAAGTTTAGCAATTACGTAGCTCACGGCTAGATACAAGCTCTGCACTAGCAGAAGTTTAGCCATTACGTATCTCATGAATTAGTTAAGCTTAGTCTAGCGATTACGTGTCTCCTATACAAGATACAAGCTCTACACTAGCAGAAGTTTAGCAATTACGTATCTCATACATAGACACAAGCCATGCATACACAAACAATCCAGCAATTACATATCTCATATAAGCAGACAAAAGCTCTGCACTAGCAGAAGTTTAGCAATTACATGTCTCTTATATAGATAATAGCTTAGCCTCGTCATGGTTTAGTTTTAATCCAGCAATTACAAACCTCATATAAGCAGACAAAAGCTCTGCACTAGCAGAAGTTTAGCAATTACATGTCTCTTATATAGGTAATAGCTTAGTCTCGTTATGGTTTAATTTACATGTATCTCAATACATAGGTACAAGCTCTGCACTAGCAGAAGTTTAGCAATTACGTAGCCTATGATTAGATACATGCCCAATGTTTCATGCGCAAATAATAGTTTCAAGCATATAGTTTCAAGCGTCCACACATAGTTTCATCATGAATTCCATAGCATAGCATCAAGTCTCATGTTTAAGCATATAGTTTCATAAGCATAAAGTCTCACGTTTAAGCATATAGTTTCATAAGCATAAAGTATCACGTTTAAGCATATAGTTTCATAAGCATAAAGTCTCACGTTTAAGCATAAAGTCTCACGTTTAAGCATATAGTTTCATAAGCATAAAGTCTCACGTTTAAGCATATAGTTTCATAAGCATCCAACATATAGTTTCCAGCTCCAAGTTTAAAGTATAAGTATCAAGTTTATAGTTTCCCAAAGTATACTAGTTTCCAAGCATAATCATCACTAAAAGCATCATGTTTAAGTTTAAAAGCATTAAATAACATTTCAATAGTTTATTAAAATGTTTAACATGCTTCTCAGTCCCGAAGTAAAAACAAATAAGTTTGAAAAGGGACAAATGAACTCACCTTGTGTCCGTAGTGTTTGACTAAGTAAAATAAGAATGCACGCGCTCTTTGTTTGCACTTGTTATGATGTTCACGCTCCTGTATTGATTTCATAATGGTTGTAGTTGATAAGCATTTGTTCGTAAGAATTCGTTGTGCGCATGTGTGTTGGTGTTAGACCTAAAGTTGGCTAACACTAGTGTGTCACGGTCTTCATTCAGCCCAATGTACTTGTTACTGATTTCATGTTCTTCTCGCTCAATGTATTATTATTAAAAATCCTAAGTATAATACTTAGGTTTTACTTGAAATATTATTACCCCCTTTTATGTCTTGTGTTTAATGATATGTTATCCTTCCCATTTATATCCACACTTGTAGTAACCATTCTTAGTATACGATTTAATTGCATGTTACGAATAATTATTGATTCGTTTATGTGTTAGGTGAACCTATCATCCACGTGGTCGAATGTCGTGCATATAAGCTAGACCGGTGTCATAGATTAAATCAATTGTCATTGGGCCTTAATGTTCTTACTGGGCTATAACAAGGAAATGGGCCTAGTGGTGTTGTGTTGGGCCATGATGGGCCGAATGTGTGTCGTGGGCCTGCATTAGGCTCATAGGCCTAACACGGGCCGATTGAAGCTGCTTGGGCTGAACAAAATGAAATCAAATGGGTGACTTGACCGGAAATCTTCCCAGCGAACCTATCAGTCGTATTGGCTAAGGTTCGGCCATATCTTGCCCCTAACGAACCTTTAGGTTTGTTGGTCACTAGGTTCAGGTAATCTCATGGGTTCGCTTCTAGTTGCATGGTTCGGCTAACTTAAAACTCCAAGGTTCGGCTATAACTAGGTTAAGGGTTCGGTGATATACCATGCACAGGTTCGGCCATGTAGGAAATGGTTCGGCTGGTGTGGTTGCGGCACATAGGTTCGGCTAACAACAAGGTTCGGTAGTTTGCTGCTACTCACAGGTTCGTCACCCATGAAAGTAACACAAAGGTTCGTTCCTAGGTAGATGGTTCGGCTAAGATGCATTTAGATTTGAACTCTTATTTTTAAAACTCCCTCTCATTTTACTCACATATTTTTAATGTTCACATGATTTTAACACATCATTAGGTTATCGGATAAAAGTCATGATTATATTAATTTGATCGCAATGGCCTCATGAACGTTTATATAAATTTCGAACCCAAACGGTCACATATATTTTTTTACTATTAAATGAGTTCTCAATCTTCAACCATTGGTTTCAAAGCTTTCATTATAGATGTTGTTTTAGGGTTGTGTTTTTAGTTATTTCAATCTGTAATGAGACTATAACTTTCAGTTTATAGTAAATTGAGATATGTTGCTTAATGGTTTTGAAATTTCATACAATTGGTAGAGGGTTAATTTTTGCAAAGCAACTGTGATTTAAAGGTTTCCTTCTTCATGCATTTTATTTTACACGATTTTAACTTCATGTTCTGTTGATTGTTTTTACGTCGGTATAGCAGACCCCGCCACAACGCGCGGGTCCTATATACTAGTTCAATATTAATTATTAACTAGGTTATCACAAACCAATTGCTTCTAGCCTAATGGTTACCTCCTTGACTTTCCTATGGGAGGTCTTGGGTTCGAATCCGGGCTGAGACATATTTGCTGAAGCAAGGTCAGAGGGTTTACCCAGTTGTGGGGTTCCTCCTGTGGTGGGCTCGGGAATACGCCCCAGAGCGTCAAATCCGAGGGGACGGTTGAAATCTCGTCTTGGGTGTCGTTGTACCAAACCGTTAAAAAAAAAACTAGGTTATCACAATAATCATCATGATCATTTACAAAAAAAATAGAGTTAAATGTCAAAATGGTCCATGTGTTTATATCAAAAATGTCATTTTAGTCCCTAAATAAAATTTGTTGCCATTTTAATCTTTGCTTTTTAATTTAGTTGCCGATATAGTCCTTCGTCTAAATTTTTGTTGTCATTTTAATCCTTGTGTTTGAAATTTAATTGCCAATATAGTCCCTAAAATGTCAACTAGAAAGACTATATTGGCAACTAAATTAAAACACAAGGATTAAAATGGCAACAAATTTTATTTAAGGACTAAAATGACATTTTCGATATAAACACACGGACCATTTTGGCATTTAACTCAAAATATATATATATATATATATATATATTTCAGATGAGGTTGGATCAAGTTAGAAATGATTTTTGTCTAAAAAGAGTAAAAAACAATATAAATGTAACATGTGTCATGATAATAATATAAAAAAAAATCCAGTACGAAAGACAAAAGTTAGTACAAAAAAAATCAAAAATCTAGTACAAAAAATCAAAAATTTAGTAAAAAAAATTAAAATTTAGTACAAAAAAAATTAAAATCCCATACAAAAAATAAAAAATTTATTGCAAAGAATAAAAAATACTGTAAAAAAACAAAAATTCAGTACAAAGAAAATTCAGTACAAAAAATACAGAAAAAAATTCAGTACAAAAATCATTTCTTAGGCATTGATACCTGTTAAACTTAAATTGATTCTTTTTTTTCTTAGACAATAAACTTTTATTACTTAATCTTTCCCTATTTCATATAAGGTAATGTAATATTTAGCAAAAAAAAAAACATACATGCAATCAACATTTGACATTTTAACAATGCGAAAAAAAACTAAAAAAATGTCACATAGTTAAATATTTTGGTTTTTTTTTTGAACGACATTTGATCTCAACGTGTGAACCACTGATTTTCAGACCATGTCACCAAGGTCTAGTTACCATGACCTCTGTTGAGACTCCACCACCACCCTAGAAGGAACCTCTTAAGACAATATTTCGCCTTGGGTTTTTTTAGTTAAGTTATTGTAATTTGAATCGTGGGAAATTTGCAATGTAACATGAGTGCAAAAATAAAATTTAGTTAAAATAAATAAGAGTAAACTTCTCTTTTGCTCCATGTGGTTTGACAATATTATCCATTTTGCTCCAAAACTTTCAAAATGATCATTATGCTCCCTGTGGTTTGACATTTTAATCATTTTGCTCCAAACTTTTCCAATACATCTCCATTATACTCCATTTTTTTCGAAACCACAGGAAGCAAAAGGGTTATAATTGTCAAACCACATGGAGCAAAATGATTACAATGTCAAACCACAGAGAGCATAATGATCATTTTGAAAGTTTTGAAGCAAAATGGTTAATATTGTTAAACCACGTGGAGCAAAAGAGAACCTTACTAAATAAACAAAGTGCTTTCCAAGCCGAACGGAGAAGCCCCCAAATTTTGGAGGGAAATGAAAATAACATATCTTCTGTTTCTCCTTTTTTCAAGCTTTATGCTCTAATTGTAGCGAAATCAAGATCAAAAAGGTTATCTTTTGGCGTTCGAATCATTACACAAATCTAATTTGAGAGAACTGCAGTCAAAGAAGTGAATCAATCGAACAAAATGGGCACGAAACGGCGAAGAGGAGGGGATGGAGGGATAGAAGAGAATACGATGGCCATTCTCGACACTAATTGTTTCAGTAAATCCACTCAACATATAGCTGATGACAGTGCGTATCATCTTTGTGTTCGTCTAAATTTGATCACTCATATTGGATTGATTTCGTTCTTGAGGGCTTTACGATTTGTATATTGTGTTTTGTTTGTAGGGCTATCATTTCTTGAAGCTGTTCGTTCAGTGTTCCTTGTGCCCGAGAATGCTTCTGCACCCACAAAGTATTTACTCATTTCCGTCTTCTTTCAGTTTGCAAAATTTATGCCCACCAAGTGTTTGATAAAATTAGGCTGTTACATTAGAGAGAAAGTAATTTTTTTGCTTATAATCATAATATTACTTACCATCATCATTAACGGATTTAAAATCAGCATAGAGTGCAAACAAACTCGTTGGATTGAAGTTTTCATGTTCTGCCACGCAGCGGTATCTGCATTGGCAATTTTTTAGAACAATAAACACAAGTGAAATCAAGAACCCTAACCCCTAAAATATTTATGGGGCTCTCTAAATTTTGGGGGCCTAAAAAGATAGGTCTTTATTTCTATAATATTAGAGACGTCCCTGTTGTATTACTATTAATTGAAGGATCACCTAATAACCACATTTTACATAAAAACAATATTGAAAGTCAACATTTGAAACTTTAATGAAGTCTGATTGAACTCATTATGGTGGTGGTGGAACCATTTTGTCTAACCCTAAACCCTAAAAGTTAAACTATAAATTTTAAACTCTAAACCCTAAATCTAAACCGTAAACACTAAAGCTAAACCTGAAAAACTAAAATTAAACCTAAAAGTTAAAAACGTTAAGCTAATTTCAAAATCTTAAAAACTAAACCCTAAAAGCAAGATCGTAGAGTTGGATGAGAGGTTCTAGAGCCTCCTGAATGAGTTTAATTGGAGTTCATCAAAGTTGTTAAATGTCGTTTTTTCATATTGTTTTTATATTTTTAGGCAAAATACCCTTCCTATTTGAACCTCCCTTACTGTTAATTGCTGAAATATCATGTCATAGCAAAATGTACAAGGCAATATTCCAGATACTGAGAGTAGAGAAGTCACTGGATTTGATAATGTCAAGCTATCAGCTTCTACTTGAATTAGATAAGGTATATATTGTGTGCTTACTTAATTACTTTGTAATCAAACTTTATGTTACCGCGATGTTCGGTAATATATTGTTGAACTTTTACTAATCATTTTAATGTTGTCTTTGTTGCAGTATTTTCCTCAGGTATATCTGTCTGCATTATGATTTAGTTGTGACGGAAGAGATATCAGGATATATGCAACAAAGTTGATCATTTTCTATAGCTATTATTATAAATTAACGCAATTAGTAATTATTTGAAATTTCTTGTGATGCAGGCATGGTCTCCATTTACATTTGGCACAGATGTCACACCTAGTGAGAAACAAGATCATGACAAAATTAGTGGGTCAATGGATGTTACTGTGAGTTATAGTTACCAATTCATTCATAATAATAAATCATTTTTATGTTTACAGATGTAGGGTCAAGCGGTTGTTCACTTCTTTTTCTTTTTGTTTATATAACTATGGATATCTGATTATTGATTTAGGCTTTTCATGATGAGTTATATATTTTTAATATCATGCGTTCTTGTTTATGGTTCAGGAATTTCATCTTCTGTTAGAAGGTCTTTCTAAAGTGCCAGATGAAGCAAATACTGATATACTGAATTTGGAGGTTCTCTCTAAAATTTTACAAAAATCATCATCTTGTAAATTTCTTTCTTAAAAATATAAAGACACCAGGAGATATGCAATGATTTGTTCATGATCATATTAATATCTCGTCCAACTGTTGTATGTTAAGGTGTTTTAAAAGAGTATTTCTTAATGTGACTTTATGTCTTTATCGCAGCCTTTGAGGAACATGCTACTATTCCAGTATCTTGTTTATTTACTCAAAGGAGACTTTGTTCCCCGTAATTTGGCATTTACAGGTAAACATTATCTTGCTGGTTTTGCTGCTCTTGTGTTTGTAATAGAGGTGGCAAAATGGCAGATTGGGCAGCAAATTCGTGTTGACATAAAATTCCTCATGTTTTATTATTTTCTTAATTATTTAGCTTCTAAAACATGATTACAAAAACTATCTTGTTACCGTAGCAATTTTTTTTAATAAAAATGGCTAGCAGATATTAGATATACCATGGGCAGACTTAGCATATGATTACGGGGGTCGAGTAGTCGACCGACCCCATGAACTTTTTATTTTTAGTGTTATATATATGGCCTGATCTCGACCGACCCCCAAGAAATTTTGTTCCCGACCCCCATGAAAATTTGACGAACCCGATAAAGCCAAATTTAAAACCATTATAAAGCAAAAAATAATAAAATAATACCCAAATAACACAATATGCATTATTTGTGATGAAACTCAATTATTAATTAATAATTTAACTCAATACCTAATCACTCGTAGCCCACTTAGAAAAAGTATAAGACCCAACTTGTGCTTTGAGTGATTGAATTTGACGATTAGAATTCATGTTCAGTTCCCTCCTAAAATAGACTGGAGTAATAAATTATTAATATAGACTGTTGCCCTCCACATCCACGTCACAATAATTTATTAGCATGATGTGAAATGATAACAACTGGATTG
Source organism: Mikania micrantha (assembly GCA_009363875.1). Lineage (NCBI taxonomy): Eukaryota > Viridiplantae > Streptophyta > Magnoliopsida > Asterales > Asteraceae > Mikania > Mikania micrantha. The sequence continues at coordinate 45,498,629 of CM018689.1, read as the reverse complement.
TATTAAAACTGATAATCAACAGATTACAAACTAGTCCAGTTCGAGATGGACAAAATCTCCACAAAAGTAATACTCAAACAAAAACAAGACAAAAGCTCCCAGAAACAATACGATGCATAATTAAAAGAAATAAAGTAACTGCTTCCTAACTTCCTCCTCCACTACTCGAACTGCATGGTAGTTGCTGCGACATATGGGTCAATTTGAATACCCATGATCATTCCCAATTGATTAGTCACTGCCACATCATCTTTAAATCCCTTCTTGCGTCTCGAATAAACTTGAGTGACCACCTGATGAGCTGGAGTCGTATCAATACTTCCCTCCTGGAAAGACGACTTGTCCTCAAGGCGAAATGATGGAAATTGATCCAGGAGCAAGTCATATAATTCCCAAGTAGCATCTTCAATCGGACGATTAGCCCATTCAATTAAGAATTCCAGTTGGGTAGTACCTGTGTCCCTGACCCAACGATGAGCCAGAACCTATTTGGGTTGCAAATCAATCTCCCAGTCACTGGTGAGAGGTAAAGGTGGAGCAGGTGTTGCCGGAGGAGGTCCACGAACAGGCTTCAACAGAGATACATGAAAAATAGGATGAACCCGAGACCCAGCAGGCAAGTCTAATTCATAAGCGACTTGACCAATCTTGCGTTTAATCAAATATGGACCAAACGTTTTCTGGCTAAACTTTTTTGCCGGTACGGTTGTATATGCAAGAAGACATAATCACCCACATTAAAAGTAACCTCACGACGCTTCTTGTCAGCCTGAAATTTCATTCGAGCTTGAGCTTTCTGAAGATTATTTTGCAAGAGCTGCAACATATCATCCCGTGTAAGCAATTGAGTCTCTAAATCGGCATTAGCTGTATCACCCAACACATAAGGAATCAAGGGAGGAGGTGGGCGGCCATAAACCGCTTGAAAAGGAGTAAGGCCAGTAGCTGAATGGAAGCTGGTATTGTATGAGTATTCTGCCCAAGGGAGAAATGCACTCCATTTAGAAGGTTGATCATGAGCAAAACATCTGAGATAAGCCTCTAAACAAGAACCTCAGTTTGGCCATCTGTCTGAGGGTGGTAGCTCGTGCTCATTTTCAAAGAAGTTTTGCCCAAACGAAAGAGTTCCTGCCAAAAGTTACTAAGAAAAATAACATCACGATCAGAAACTATCGAGTTAGGAAACCCATGCAAACGAACAATCTCCTTGCAGAACAGGGCAGCTACACTTTTGGCGGTAAAAGGTGGAGATAAGGCCAAGAAATGGCCATATTTACTTAATCGGTCGACTACAACCAAGATGGTGTCAAACCGATTAGAAGGAGGCAGGCCCACAATGAAATCCAGAGAAATATCTTCCCAAATTTGCTGAGGGATAGGCAGAGCTGTAAAAGGCCAGCTGGGGATAAGGTATCATACTTTTGCTGTTGGCAAGTGAGACAATTGTGAACATAGGTGCGGACATCGCGCTTTAATTGCGGTCAAAAAAATTGAGAAATTACTCGTTTATAAGTTTTGAGGAAACCCCCATTACCTGATGAAGGAGTGGAGTGGGACTCAAATAAAATCTTGGTACGTAGGGAAGGGATGTCTGGAACAACAATGCGGCCCTTATATAATAAAGTGTGCCCTACCAATGAATACCCTGGGCAAGCCGCTGGATCAGCCAACAAACTGTTGACAATGGTAGTAGTGGAAGGATCTTGTAATAAGCCCTCCTGGATTTCATTAAGATCCAAACAGTAAGGTACGATGAGAGTCAACAATTCAGATGTAATGGGCCGTCGTGACAGTGCATCAGCCCCTTTGTTCTCCTTACCTGCCTTGTGGATAATGGAAAAATCATAGGGAATGAGTTTAACCAAGAGTCTCTGCTGCTCCACAGTAGTAACACGCTGCTCAAGTAAAAATTTCAGAGTATAATGATCTGTCTTTACAAAGAAATGCCTACCGAGAAGATAATGGTTCCACTTCTGCACCGCTAACACAAGTGCTAATAACTCTCGGTCGTAGGCAGATTTGAGCTTGTTGTTGATTGAGAACCCTTTACTGAAGTATGCAACCGGATGATTATCCTGTATCAAAATAGCACCTACACCATCGGAAGAGGCATCACACTCCACAATGAAGGGCTGAGAAAAGTTGGGTAATCTCAAAACAGATGCTGTCATGAGAATGTGTGAGTTTTTCAAAGGCCATAGTAGCATCTGCAGTCCACTTAAAACCCTCTTTTTAGTGAGGTTGGTAAGGGGACGGGCTATGATACCATAATTTCGCACGAATCTTCTGTAGTATCCAGTCAGCCCCAGAAAACCCCTAACTTGTCGAACATTAGATGGGAGTGGCCAACTTTGAATGGCAGATATCTTCTCTTGATCAACTTGGACTCCTTCTGCTGAAATAAGGTGGCCCAAAAAGTGCACCTGATGTTGACCGAAGCAACATTTTGTGAGTTTGGCATAAAACTGATGGCTGGACAGAAGCCCCAAGGTAGCAAGTAGGTGCTCATAATGCTGCTCCATAGTCTTACTGTAGACTAAGATGTCATCAAAGAAAACTAGAACGAATTGTCTAAGGAATGGGCGGAACAGGTCGTTCATAGTTGCTTGGAAGGTGGAAGGGGCATTAGTGAGGCCAAAAGGCATAACTCAAAATTCATAGTGGCCTGAATGGGTTCGAAAAGCAGTTTTTTCAATGTCATCAGGTTTGACCCTGATCTGGTAATACCCCAAACGCAAATAAGTTTGGAGAAAACTGTAGCACCAAACAGCTCATCCAGTAGTTCATCTATGTTTGGGATGGGGTATTTATCAACAATTGTGATGCGGTTAAGGGCCCTGTAGTCCACCACATCCGCCATGTGCCATCCTTCTTTTTAACCAAAAGAATCGGGCTAGAAAATGGGCTTTGGCTGGGTTGTATAAAGCCTGCGGTTAATAGCTCAGAAACTTGTTTTTCAATTTCTGACTTTTGGGAATGAGGGTATCTATAGGGTCGGATGTTTAGGGATAAGGAATTTGGGATCAAGGGAATTGAATGGAAATGGGTACGAAAAGGGGGTAAGGCTGTCGGCTCAAGAAAGACCTGTTGGAAGTCATGAAGTAGGGGTTGAATTAAGGCTGGGATTTTGGCACTAACCTCTGGCTCGATTGCTAGGTGCTGGAAGGTAGAAGATTTCTGCGGCCCCGATGAAACTCCTTGCAATTTATAGCGTTTGCCATCAATAGTGAATACCATAGACATCTCTTTCCAATTTGCTTGCACCGTGTTCAGAGTGGATAACCATTGAATACCCAAGACTAGATCTGCCCCTCCAATCGAAAAGAGATGAAAGTCTTCTACAACTTTCAAGTCATTAATGTGTAATGTCAGCTGCTTACACAATCTGTTGCATCTGATGACATCCCCATTCCCTATCTGCACGCCAAAGGATTGTACGGCCTGTGTGGGCAAATTCAGTTCTCCCACTAAAACATCATAGATGAAGTTATGGGTGGATCCTCCATCCACTAATATGAGAACCTCGTTTGAATTTAGCAGCCCAAGTACCTTCATAGTAGTAGGTTGGGAGTTTCCTAAGATAGCATTTAAGCTAATCTCAGCGACCTTTGTCTCTTCTTCTTCGTTTTCTGCCCTATCCTCAATTAGGGCTACTTCCGGATCATCTTCCACTTCATAAAGTTTCAATGTACCTGTCTTACAACGATGGCCGGGTCCATATTTGTCTCCACACCGGAAGCACTCTCCTTTCAAATACCTAGCCTGTTTTTCAGCATCAGATATACGAACTAGAGGTTTGGAGTTGTTCATGGGTGCAGGTCTGGTTTCAGCCGCATGGGACTTAGCTGAGGGTTGCCATCCGGAATTTCTGCTGGATCTGGTGTGATTAACCTTGGATTCAAATTCCAAGGCAATACTCATAGCTTTATAGACTGTACGGGGTTTGTGAATCCGTACATCAGCCTTCAGCTCCTCTTTGAGGCCATTCAAAAAGACTCCCAATAGACAATGGTTAGGCCAATAGGCTACCCGAGAGGACCGCTTAGCAAACTCTTGGCGGTACTCTTGAACAGAACCGGTTTGTCTGATGCTACATAAGTGTTCGTCCGGGTTTTGGAATTCAGCCGGTCTAAAGTGTTTCTGAAGGCATGTACCAAATCCTCCAAAAGGTAATATCTTGATCTGTCGAAAGCCAAGAAAAGAGATCAAGCGCGTCACCTTCAAGGTGCATTGAAGCGACATCCCCCTTCTCCTCGTCTGGTACATTATAATACCGGAAATACTTCTCGGCCTTTAAGATCCATCCCCTGGGATCACCATCGCTGTACGTCGGAAATTCGATTTTGTTATAGGGTCGAAATTGTCGACCGAAGGGCCGGAAAGTTTCCCCTTCATCATTCTTCCCAGAACCACTCGCCGTTTTTTCCACGTGAGACTTGAGCGAGGCGACATCCTCCTTAAGCCTTTCCATCGCGTCCAACTTTGCCGCAATTGCCGCCAACTGCGCCGCTACCGGATCTCCGGTTGCACTGCCGCTGCTTCCATCCATATTTCGGGTATTGACCATAGTCACCTCTTGAATTTCCCGGCAATGGAACCAATTGATAACAACTGGATTGTATTAAAACTGATAATCAACAGATTACAAACTAGTCCAGTTCGAGATGGACAAAATCTCCACAAAAGTAATACTCAAACAAAAACAAGACAAAAACTCCCAGAAACAATACGATGCATAATTAAAAGAAATAAAGTAACTGCTTCCTAACTTCCTCCTCCACTACTCGAACTGCATGGTAGTTGCTGCGACATATGGATCAATTTGAATACCCATGATCATTCCCAATTGATTAGTCACTGCCACATCATCTTTAAATCCCTTCTTGCGTCTCGAATAAACTTGAGTGACCACCTGATGAGCTGGAGTCGTATCATGAAACTTAGTTGATTTGTGTATAATTTATATATTGATGTAATATGAAACAAATTTTCAAAAGAGAACTTGGGCCTTCACCTTCTTTAAATCCTGAATTTGTTAATTTAAGTATCATTCATTTGAATCATGTCAAAAGAAGACCAATTTTATTATCTCATCCTAATCAATGAGATGTATTTGTGATTTAATTTAATTTAATTTTATCATTTTTTTGGGTGATCCGACCGACCACATTCGAAATGGTCAAAAAAAATAAATTAGTTAACAACAAATAATTGTTAAGAAAAAATTCCCGACCCCCATAAAAAAAAAATTTAGGTCCACTAATACACTTTTTGTATTTTTTTAATCCAGTTCTTTTCAAACATACCAGAAAACAAGTCCTTTCGTAAAATGTGTTTCTTGATGCAGAAAGCTCGGATTGGATCACTTTGAGGGAGTCATTGCTCAATATGATTCTGGTGGGCGATTAATATTAATTTCTCATCAGTTTTATTTGCTTTTAACATTTCTTCAGTAGCACTAATTCTGTGTATATACTGCTTGGAAAATATTTGATGAAATGCTTACTAAATTAAGCATTTTTGTTTTCTTATTTGTTTAATCATCTTAGGTATCGCGGAAGATATCCTACAAAGGACTAGTTAAAGATTGTTTATCCATGATGTGTGAATTATCCCAATTTTCAAGGGATTGTAGCCATGATATGAGACCTGCAGAAAGTGGGTCAACAGAAATAACTGAAAAATGTTATACTGCTGTTGCACTAGCCTTACCTGAAGTAGTAAAGCGTACATGTGCTGCTGTTCAGAAGCTTTTATTAATGGTAAACTTGTAATAAATTTCCTGCATTTATTTGTGCGCTTCTATGAGTGGAAACTACATGTTAACTGTGGCATGTTTTTGAAATTAATAGATCATTGAGCTGGATTCATCTAAAAAGGCAGCAGATCTAGAGGGTTGGACCACCAGAGCTGATGGTACAAGGTATTTTAATTTTATCATCTTTCACACTTTTAAAAGATATACAACTTCAACTAATAATGGTATTTTTCTCTACCAATTTGCTTGTGTGCTAGTCGAAATGGATTACATTATCACAAACGGGCCAAAAGGGGAATGGATTAATTAGGTTGAGCCGGTTGAAAGTCCTAAATCTTTTTATTTAAAAATTATGTTGTTATTATAACAACCACAACAACCACCTTACCCAGTATATTCCCACTTTTCAGTAGGGTCTGGGGGGGAAGGATAGATACAAACCTTACCCCTATCCCATTTGGGATAGAGAGGCTGCTCCGAAAGAGTCCCCGGCTCAAAGTTATCGTTTGAAGTTGATCATCCCAATGATTTTAACGTTATTTTCACAAAATAATTAAAATAACGTTAAAATTAGTGCACTTTTACTTTTGCCCCTTAAGGGCCCACACATATATACATTATATGCTGTTATTATAGTAAATACTAAATAGTAACATAGTCAATAGCTTTGCTATGAATGAAATTTACTGGACATGGTTGTTATTTACTTAAAACATATACTTGCATGACAAATCAACCTGGCCCTGCCCATTTTGACTCATAAAAATGACCCGTTTTGAGCTAATATTCCCAACTGCCTAGACCCTACCCTTTTGCCATCTCTAACTTAATTAAAATTGCATGTTTCTCTTTTGATAATTGTACCTAAAAGGTGCACCTCCATTTTTTGCAGAACCCCTGCCATAGAAATTATCTTGGATGAAGTTAGTTATGATAAAAATATATTGTTCCCATTTTTTCAGGTATCCATGTAACCGATAATGCTCTATTTTTTTATATTTTGTGCGGGTCTCATGGTATTACTATAACAACTTGGGAATTTTGTTTTAGGCCTTGGATAAACCGAAACTGAAATTGGATTTGATTGTTCAGTACCTCAAAAAGTATATTCCAAAGGTAATTTGTCATTTTCCAAATCTGTGTTTAACTGATTGAAGTTTAAGAGAGATTGTTTGTTTGTTTTTTTTTTTTTTAATTTATCATTTGTATGCATTACATTTGATTTTGTCTATTCGTAAATTGAACTCCGACGTAATAAAAACATCACAGACGTCAGTTCGCACCAGGAGATCAAGTGGGTCGACAAATGATGAATCATTTGGCGGAGTTTTAAACTGCTTTTCAAACGGGAACAGCACAAAAAGCATAATAAAAAAGATTAGTTCAGAAGTAACTCAATTGCTATTAGCTCATGCTTTTCAGGTGAATTTCTGTTGTATTTTAAATAACACTTGAAAAATAAATAAATAAATAAATGAAAACTGAATTTCTTGTGTCTTTTTCTCTGAGCAGGCATATATTATGCTACCATCTCAGCATTCAACTGAATCTAAAGAAGACACAGCTGAGAACCCTCTTACCAGTATCTGCAATGATATGATCTCTGCTTTCACGTGTCTTAAAAAAGCTGACAAGTAAGCTTCTAGGCTTTTAACTATACAAGTAAAAATGTTAATCCTTCCTTATTGCGATAACCCAATAACTATATCTTATTAATTTGGGACCCACATTAAAGTAAATCTAAAGGTGTAAGTTTTTTCTTATTTTTTTTATCAATGTAAGTGTGCCCTACATTAATTAAAAAAAGAAAAAACTTACACCTTTAGATTTACTTTAGTGTGGGCCCCAAAGTAATAAGATGTAGTTATTCGGTTAACGCAATAAACATGTGTTAACATTTGATCCTCTCCCATATTGTATATATTTATATAGAATTCATTTTTGTATTATTTATATATGCTATATCATTTTATATTCATCAAATGCTAATTAGATGTTAATGTAATTTTTTTTTTATCAAACATGCCTTCGGCTTATCGATCTCACAGTAGCCCAAAATGAAAAGGTGGTTAGTTAAATTATCGTTTGGGGGTTGGGACATTGAGTGAACTAAAGCTTGTGTGTGAGTGTCTTTATGGTTGAAACACTTGAATGAAATTAAAGTTTTAAGTTTTTAATAGTAGTAGCAATCTTGACCCAAAACAAGAGAAATGGGTTGGTTTGGGTGAACACATGTTGTATTTTAGGTTAAAATGAGTGACACCATACATATAAAGAGTTGAGATGGATAACACCTAACACACTATAAATGTGTAAAAATAATCAATAACATGATGAGAAAATAACTAAAAATTCTCTAATCGATTATTTGTTTAGTCACAACATATTTACTTGAACTAAAAAATGTTGTTTCTTAAAAACAACCCACTTAGACCCAAAATAATTTTGCTTGAAGCTCATTTTAACCCGTACTTGTTATGATTCGTTATCCAATTTGACTCAACCTGTATATTTTGTCAAGCTTAGTTTTTTATGAATTATCTTTATGATGGTCCAGGGACACAGAAATTCTGCCATTTGGGAAAGAGGCTCTTTTCACGGCTGCAATTATGCTCTCAAGAAACTCATAGGAGTGTGCGACTATTATTTACATGTACAATGACTTTTGAAATGTATATATATACATATGTGCGTGTTTTGTACCTTTAAACAAAAAAATTATGGGACCCACCAATAATTGCGGTTGGTGGTTTGTATACATGCTATGTTGGCAAAATGCAGGTTGGGGTGGGTACCGGATCAGAACAGGTGCAAGTTAGGATTTGTGCGAGTCAAGACGAGTTTTAAGTAAACTCCGTTTGGGTTTAAACGGACCATTTTAAAAAATAGTAATAATTCCGTTTAAGTTAAAATAAGTTGTAACTGAACAAGTAGTTTATTTGAATAATTTTAATGAATTATCATTAAATATATTATTGATCATTCTTACCTATTGAAATCCGTTCATATAGTTTTTAAGTTATCCATCTTTACCTATTTTGTGTTAAGATGTTTACCTAATTATATCCATTTATCTTGTTATGAGTTAAGATTGATAGGCATAATGGGGTTAAATACTTGACAATTTACTAACGTAATGAAAGTGATCAAATATAGAAACTAGAGATGGGTAAAAAATCTAGAATTGGAATAGACAACCCACACGGATGGATACATGTGGATCCAGATTCCCAGAGAAACCGGAACCGGCCAAAAGCCGGTTAAAAAAAACCCGGTTTGCCCACCTCTAATAGAAACTCATCAAAAAAACCAGTAATAGCCGTTGTGTTTGAACTAGCTGTTAAAAAAGATTATATAGTCGTGCTTGACTTTTTTTACCATTTGATCTTCATGTGTTAGCATAAATAGTTGATGCTTCCTTTCCTTGAGGCTCTTGACATCTTCATATAAGAGCATCAAACACATATCAATTTAAAAAAACAATGAAAATTTTGACTTTTAACAACCTAGTGATAATATTATGAAATTGACGACTTTCACTACCATTTATCCCAAATTAGTTTTATACATGTTTGATGGTTAGGTTTCATAACGACGTAATATTATTACTTTTAAATTAACTACATAACATTATTTGTTTAAGACCAAATTTTAACTCGTAAAGTAGTAAAAACTTTTACTTTAATAAACGAACCATAAAATAAAAAAAAATCAGCAACTTATTAACTACTAAAATATGAAGAGTCTTATTAAACATACACCACCCCCAATTGCGAGACACCATTCGGTTATCTTCTATACGATTGTATAGGCCTATACGGCCCATAAAAAGTCACTCAACCCAACAAAAGTTGCTACCGCTGACGTATGAGGTTTGAAGTGAAATCCTCTGGTAAACATGGGACAACTGAGCATTTTTAGGAAGCTTCTACTGGAACTGTCACAAATGACAAACCACAGGTAACCATGGAACTGTGGAACTTCAAGAAGCTTGTATCGAAAGAGACAAAAACATCCAATGACCATGTACCTTACGTTTTAACCTGCAGTTGTAAGGCCACAATCCCTCTTCATTAGGACTAGCAAAACAGGTCTTATTGTTTTTAAAAAAATAGGTCTTATTGTGTTCAACGGATTAAAGACGACGCGATTAATACAAAAATAAAACACGAAAATGACTTGTTTAACACTTGACTTGGTGATTTAAGCATAACAGTTTTATGTTTTAAGTGGTAAAAAAGTGAAATAATTAAGCCTAACTTTCTAATTTTTACTTTTTTTTTTGAAAGGATACAATTAAAAATTAAAATGTATACTTTTTGCTAAACAAGTGTAATCATGTTTTATCAGATACCGTTTTACCAGCTCTACCATGCATTATAACATCGTTGAGCTGTGTAATTGTTTATACGGTTAGAGGTTGTTGTCAATATGTATATACTTGAAATGACTCAATCTAGTCATTAATTTTTTGCGAAAAGTTGCATAAGTAGATACAAAATTGTAATTGAATAACCATAAGTCCTTTTTTTGTGTGCACATACCATCCATGAGATATATTCCAGAGTTGATGCTTTTAACTTTAGATTTGACTAAATTTTGTTATCATAATTCGTTTAGGTACCAATATGTTATTTTTATCATAATTTGTGTTTTTGACCTCTGATTTTTTCACATGCTTGTACACTATTGTATCTTTAGAATAATTTTTCATAATTATACTATGTTTAAACATCCATTCGAAAATTCTTAGGTTTCAAAAATATTTATTAATACTCATTTGTAATATGCGCCACGTTTGCGATGCACACATATAATGTATATGTGTGTAAGCGTTCAAGTGACAAAAGTAAAATTGCACTAATTTTAACGTTATTTTACTTATTTTTGTAAAAATAACGTTAGAAGTGTGGAGATGATTAACTTCGAACGATAATTTTGAGATATGGACTCCTTTGAAGCAGCATTTTTATCTCAACTATGATATGGGTAATATTTGCATTCATCATTTCATCATATCCTACTAAAGATTAAGAATATACCGGGTAAGTAAGTTTGATATTCATATTTGTAATATATATCATTTTCCTTGTGGTACGTATGGTTGTATGAAAAGAAAGGCTTAGGTGCTTTGCTTTCCTGTTGGCAGTTTCCGTCGGTGGCAGTCAAAGGATATAATTGTCATTTTTTTAGTACTTTCTTTTTAATAGCAACAACCGAACGTAACGTCCAATGACGGACCTTCTTGAGGGCCCGGGGGGCCCGGCCCCCCTGTTTTTCCGGTCAGAAGGGACACTTTAGTTGTATTTCTTCAAAAAATCCTTCAGTTCCTCTCGTTTCCTTCCTAAAAATCCTTCGGCACCCTCCGCTTTCTTCATAAAAATCCTTCGCCACCCTCCGCTTTCTTCATAAAAATCCTTCGGCCCCCTCCGTTTTCTTCCTAAAAATCATTCGGCCCCTCCGAGCTTTTTTTTCAAGCTCCATCAATGGTAACATCATAACATATGTACCACGCCAACAGGCCTCAGAAGACCCCTTCCTCAAGAGAGCGGTAGTCTGTTTTACCGGGCGCCACCCTCAGAACTCGAAAGAGTTGCACCTGATACGCATAAACCAGCTTATTTTTGTTGTAAAAACTGCGCGCCCTATCGGTTCAAAACCTGAGATTAAACTCAAGATTTCTCCCCCCACCTGGTATCCATCTAAGTGCCTCAAGTGGAAATCGAGCCCTTGAACTCCACATTGGAATGTGAGTCTTCTACCACTAAGACAACTTATCTGGATTTTTAAATACTTAACAGAAATAAAAAACTATCAATGTTGCAATTTTTACAAACACTTCAGACCAACATGCGTAATTTCTTAAACTTTAGGAACCATCTGTCCAAAATTGGACTACCATAAGGATCAACTACTCTTAACATATCAACAAGAGGATACGACCTCAAGCCAAAGCAGTAACGAATAGGGTTGTGAAATAAAAGAGACCAACAAATGGCAGCTTCCCTGTATCTATTGATTTAACAATTTTAATATGCATATTACGTCTCCATTTTAATCAGATAATTTTTTACAAATAACCTGCAAACAAAATAGTAAACGACCCAAACTCAAATACAATCAACTAAATAACATCCTGCTACGTTTAACAACTCATCAAATATAACAAATACAAAACAAAATTATAACACGAGTATGAAGATCACCACCAATGTCCTAAACTTTTTTTTTTCGTCGCTAGATTCTACTTGTTTGGATACACCTATACTCATGAAAGCCTGTGAAGCGACCATACCAAGTGAGATGATGAAATTTTCATTTAGTAACTGATCTTTAGCAGTGGTCGAGAAATATAAGGTTAATAATACCCCCTACCCCTTCCCCGACCACGTCTACCCCACCCCCGACCTTGTTGGCCGCCGCCGCCGCCGCCACCGCCATGTGAAATACCCTCAAATGCCCTGTGCACTAGCTGATTGCTGCCACCACCACGCCCTCGTTTGTTACCATTGTTGCCTGAACCATTTGTGGTGCTAGCTGCACGTTTCACTCTGTTTATTCAAGAGGAAATTTATGACGTTAAGGGGGGAAAAACGAACCATTTGTAGTGAACTTGATGATAATGGCAAATACATAATTTTGAAAAGTATTAATTACACAGATTGTCCTTGTGGTTTATAGAAAGTAAATTGGTTTGGATTCTATGCTTTCAGTTATGTAACAAGTATATGTATTAAGAGTAACTTCCATTAACTTTTTCATTAAATTTAAGTTAAATTAGTTGATTGATGTTGGCGATACCCAAACTTGTTGCAAAAATTAAAGCATAAAACCCAAACTTATAGTTTAAACCCTTAGCACCCAAACCCAAACCTGTTACTGTTCCCAAACCAATATGACCAACTGTATTTTTAACCCTTTCAAAAAAGGAATTCTGGCAAAAGAGATCATACCCGGCTGCATTATTTGATGGGGCTACAGTTTTGACAGCTTCTTTCCAGGATAAATTAATTCTTTTATCTCCAATAAATGAAGGAGATTTGGAATGCAGTGGCTAGATTAATAAAAAAATGCAAAAATAGTTAAAAATTAAAACAGTAAGTAATATGCAGAAAGCACATATCACTACCGTATGCGGGTTAAATATCAATTTTACCTGTGTCATTGCCAAAATGTTATTGCACGTTCGCAAACCTGTTGTGGCATTCTGCTTTTGGATTTTCTGCAAATAAAAACAATAACAATAATACAGCCTGATATTCAGTATAGACTCCCAGTGAAGCAAAGATATATTTACAACGGAGTATGAATTTACAATATTAGCTTTTTCTTCGTCAGATTTTGCCGTTGCCATTGTCTTGTTCTGTTGAGCCATTCCCTGTGTTAATTTCTTCATGGTAGCTTTAGCTAGTTCTTCGACACATTTCAATCTGCATATTTATTATCACAGAAGAATAAACCAATGGCCAGATATTTAACTCAAAATTATCAAGTGACATAGTGATGCGAATGTCTGACACAATGTGAACCTAACATGAAATTAGTGGGTTTGCGTATAGTCTAAGCAAGTAAGCATATTATGCCAAGTTAAAAAGAAAAAAGGCATCAGGTTTTACATTTTAAACGTACTTAGGACAAACCCAACTAGTTGCTCCAAGGTTCATCCCCATAGCATTAAACATAAATTTAATGTATATTTGTACTTTTAGAGTATTAACATTCCAAAAAAGAAAAAACAGTCACGTTCCAGGTTAATGTGTCTAACATGATTTTAAGGTTTGTGTTGTGTTTGGATTGGTAGATTCGACCCGCCAACATTTAAACACAACCAGTTTTAGCAGGCAGGCATACATGAAATATCTAAAAAATATGTTACCTTTCTGTGAAATCTTTGTATAAATCAGAGAAGTCCTCACCAAGCCTATCTGATGGTTGGCCCGTCACTATGTTATAACCACATAAACTATTTGTGGCATTTGGAGCCTGTCTCATGGGATTATTAATAAAAAAATGGATAGAAAATGACATGTATGGTAAAACTGTAAAAATATAAAATTATCACTCACCTTGTGAGCTAAATGATGAAATGTGTACAGTAAGCATTCAACATATGTGAAATTCATCTCTTCTCCAGTTTTTCTTATTGGCATGTACTTCTGTTGATCAAGAAAACAAATAATTTGATTGAATCAAAGAAAGACAACAAATAGCACATACTTGACGAAAATCTCAAAATCCAATTACGAATCATACTTGTTAGATTGATTACTTGCCTAAAAAGACAAACATAGTTAACGAAAATATCATTTAAGCCTTAAGGTATCATAGTATTTTCTCATCTTATAAAGGACTAGACCTTCTACGACTTTAATTTAGAGTATCTGAGTTGATTACCAGGTATCATCGGGTGATGTGGCACATGATGTGTTAGGTTTCATTGATGTGACACTAGGGTGGCAAGGCATTAGTGCATTACACGACAACAAGGCATTTTTATATAATAAATAAAAATTAAGTTTATATCTTTCAACAAAACATTTAATTTACTAATTAGTTACGTACTAAATCTGTATAAAAATAACAAAACTAACAAATCATTTTCGAAGTATTTATTTGCATTATTTTTCAAAAGAAAAGTGTATACACTTGCTAGTATTAAACTAACCGTTATGTATTGGTTTTACTTTTTATATCATTTTTCAGTTTTTTATTTTATCAATTACACATTCACGATGTTCTATGGTACTTTTCAACACACTCAGAATGTAATCGTAAGTCATAACATTCTTTTGCCCACCATAGTCCACCACTGTCAACCACCCAGAAATCAACCTTCCACCGACTACCCAACATTGTTTCCCCATTATCATCAGCCACCAACATTGCCACCAGTTGTCAATTATCAAAATCCATTGTTAAACAAGAAAAAGAAATCCTAAATCAATTTCAAATAAGAAAACATAAATCTAGATACAAATCCAGAGCATAATAACAGCCCCTGGTATAGAAGAAATCTTAAAAAGCAAATCTGTATGAACATTAAAAAGAAGAAACATCATATCTAAACAAAAAGAAACAAAAATGAAGAATAAAATTACAATAAGAGATGGAACAATGGGAGCCTGGTTGGTGACAATTACTTATAGGGCCTTTTCATTTGGTGATTGTTATAAATTTGAACCCCTCTAGAAGCTAAACTTTTAAAAAGACCGGTGTTTTGTTTTTCAACTTTAGTTGACAACTCACCATTTTGGTGATGGCAGCCTCTTAGATGGTTTAACACAGCACCATAAATGAATGTTTTTCAAACTTTGGCCCTTTTTTGGGATAATTTTTAATGCCTAAAATGATATATTAATGAAACTAGGATTTCTTTCTTGATAATTTTCCCTAAGAACCAAACTACGAAAGTGAATGTTTGACAAGAATATATATATACCTTCAACAGCTGAACAACAGAAGGAAGGATCTGACGTGAGTCCTGTGGTGTAGAGTAAGGAGAACACTCAGCAAGGTTTTTGAGCAGGTCTACTTTCCGTTCTTCAGGAAGCTGCAAAAAAAATAATTAAAGGGTTGATCACAAATTATAATACACTGACAGAAGTTATTAATTGTGATTCCTCTGTGCTTCACTTCATATCTAAATCATAGCACACAAACTTAAAAGGGGTAACTATGACAACTGAATTCATTACCCCCTGCATTCCATGATAAGTGAAACATAAACTTAAAGAGATTGTTGTTGCACATAAATTAGTTTATCTAACCAATGAAACTGCAACTTGAAGGAAAACATATAAATGATAATTGCCTTGTCAAAAACTGGAATCCTAATAAGTGAAACATAAACTTAGAGAGATTGTTGTTGCACATAAATTAGTTTATCTAACCAATGAAACTGCAACTTGAAGGAAAACATATAAATGATAATTACCTTGTCAAAAACTGGAATGATGTTCTTGTTTAAATAGTTAATAAACTTGCTACTTGAAGCTCCCCTCTACATATATTTATGGCTTCAGTTTATGAGTAACTTAACTGGTATGACAGGAAAAAAAAATGCATAGAGATAACAAGACTGCATACTAAGAAGAACGGAAGAGCCATGTAGAGGCACGATGTCATTCTATCAATATGGTCCCCATCTGAAACCTGTTAAAGGCCATATAATCAGCAAAGTATATAATCAACATTATTACAAAAAAGACTAAAATTATGCATGCTAAGAAGAGAAATTATACCATTAATATAAAGGAAACATCATATACTCACATCAAATTGTGCATCTAGATCTGCTTGGCTTTCAATAATTTCAATAAGCTCCTGAACCCGCTCGGTAGGAGCTTTATCTCCAAATATGTTCAAACTTTTTAAGAAATCCATAAACATTTTGAACTCCGCTCCAGTAACATCTTGCAAGCTCTGCAAGAAATGGAACAAAAGCATGATTACATAGTAACATAATCAACTTAAGTGCGTTAATATGACTTTATAAAAGGCACACAAATGAATATAGGAAATATCCGCTTCAGGAGATGCTGGGAACATACTTTTTTGATCAAATCAGTGATATGCCTTTCCATCTGTTCTTGAGGCTTCAAAAGCTCAGACTTTATGGGAAACACCTACAATTTTTTTACAGATATAGTCTTAATTTTATACAATCAAAATTGTATTTATTAATTAGAAGTTGGTTTTCTCACCTTGTCCCTGATAAAGATCAGGGTCCTCTCACGATTATCATCTGCAATTGGTTCATCAACACTTTCAATGTGCTTGAATAAAGCTGTCAAGGATGCTGCACATGCATTTTAACTTATTAATTTACAGTATAGCAATCAAAAAAAACACAACTATGATATCTAATAATATAATTAATTATCATTTAAGTACCTTTAACATCCTGTCTCAACAATGACAAAAGAGCTTTATGCACTGCATCACGTTCCACGTTTTCTTCTGAAGATATTAAAGTACTTAATGTCATATATATATGGAACATTTAACATAAAAGGATTTTTATAGTCATAATGAAAAGTTTGAGAATTATATTTTTGCACCCAATTCGAAAACTCTGCTTCCATAAATTTTAAAATTTTCTGAACACAGGATCAAATGATTGGAATATGATATAGATATAAAAATAAAAATAAAGTTAAAAAAAAACTTATTATATACAATATCTTTGTGCATAGAGTGCTCATATTAGTGCATCAATTTCCAAAATTAAGGCACAAAAATACAAAAATAAAAAATAAAAATCCGTGCCACATAATGGTGCATCAATTTTTTCTTAAAGGAAAACCAGGGCCACCAAAGGATTATATATTGGTAGAAATCAACTTAAAAAAAAAAGATATTTTGTGTACCCTTCCTCAACTTTTCATGAATTTAAATCTTCCTGTTTGATCCTCCCTCTCTCTCTCTCTCTCTCTCTCTCTCTCTCTCTGTGTATATATATATATATATATATATATATTTATATACGTGTTTGTGTTACAGTCATACAACAGCTTCTGAAAAGCAAAGTATAAAAAATTATCTGTTTACCAGCTATGAGAAGTTGTGCAAGAATGTCAACAATCTTGGGAATATGCTCTGGTGTATCCTTACAGAAAAGAGGAAGTCCACGAATTGCTTGCACCCGTATCTTCATAAATGAATAGCCAAAAAAAAGCTAAACAACAAGAAATTGAGCTGAAATATATTAAAACAGCAGCAGTTCCAATTTGACAATGACATAACAATATTAAATGGCTTCAAAAAAGTAATAGAGTAGTTAGTATGTGTGTGTAGTTATAAATTAGTTTATTTGTCATGTTTCTGTAACCTATTAAGCAAGCATCAAACAAACAAACAAACTTACCCATTATATTCCCACTTTTCAGCAGGGTCTGGGGGGAAGGATAGACACAAACCTTACCCCTATCTTAGTTAGGATAGAGAAGCTGCTCCAAAGAAATCCCCAGCTCAAAGTTATCGTTTGAAGTTGATCATCCCAACAATTTTAACGTTATTTTCATAATATAAGTAAAATAACATTGTTCACAACATGGAAGGGAAGGATAGACACAAACCTTACCCCTATTAAGCAAGCATCAAGATTTGAAAAGGGAAAACACTATTCACAACATAATATCTTCTCCCTAAGATAGATTGATCTAGACTAGTTTAAATTTTCTTTTCTATTTTACTTTTCTCCGTGGTATTAGAGCCACACGGACAACCCCTTGGTTCTAAATTGAGAAATGTGAGGCGATGCGTTTGGTCCAAAAATTCCATTCCAGTGCGTGGTAAGTGGAGAGCATAACATAGTCTATGCGTTTAATATTAAAAATTATATATAAATAAAAATATGCATCGCCAGTGTTATAGTAGACTTAAAAATAATTAAAATAATCTTATAGATGCTAAAAAGATCAAAGAGAGTCTCCTTTATGCTTAAAAAAGTCAGAATATAGACTTGTTGCTTAAAAAGCCAAAAAAAAAAATACTCAAACTGATTAATAAAAATGTCCAGCCAGATCTTCATTACATCATTGACCCTAAATTTAAAAACAATGACATATATGTAGCATAGATCTGCAGGAAAAAGCAAAAACAATCTGCAAAAAACGGCAGAATGTCCCTAGGAAGGAAAAGAGGGGGAGGGGGAATGCAATCAAGAGAAATCAAAGGGGACAGCCTCTCTTTCTATCGACCTAAATAAAAGGCTTGTAGACATGCAGATCAAGGAACACAAGAAAAAAGACCAACAGCTCACGGGGAATCAGCCGGATTGGCTTGTCAGCTGCCAGCATAAAAATGAAATAGCAGTAGCAAGTGTTGAGAAATTCAGGAAAGTCAAGAAGCCAATCTTGCAAAAAACCTAGTTAGCAGCCCCCTTCTTTGGCTGTGGACTTATTTTCCTGACTGCACACAATTGCAAGAAGGATTCAAATTTATTGTTTTGAAGTTGGACTTCAGCAACAAAAAAAACTCTCTTGGACCTCAACCTTTAATCATTTCTTCAAGAATTACACTTGTTGGGCTGCAGTCTTATTCAGTGAGCCTTATCGTTAATTGTTTCAAGCTAAACATCAAGTCGAAACAGACCTTTGACTTGAGGGAGCATGTTAAACATATCTGATTAGATTCTAGTAGTTTGTAGTTTCTAGCAGTAGGCAGTTAGTATGTAGTTTCAGATTAGTCTAGAATCTAGACTAGAATAAATTTTATTCTCTACTTTACTTTTCTTCAACATGTTTCTTCTCTCAAACAAAGTAGCAGTGTAATGTACCAATTTAACATTCTAGACTAATGATGCTTGCTGTAATTAATGGTTAGCATCAAATTGGAGCACCCACCATAAATCCATAATTACTAACCAAAACAAGGATTGAAGATTCATATATCATCATATGTCTAATATAGTATCAAGACACACAGTAAAAATCAACAAAAATCATATTTCTAACACTAACCGAGCACAAATGTCAAATCCAAAGGTATTAACAAAAGCACACCACCTCAACTCATGTAACAATCCAAGAACAAAAACACTAACCCCAAGTTCTTCGGCTTCACATAAATCAAGATGAGCATCAACCGCCGTCCCCGATAAGCCAGGGAAGAACTTGAAAAACCTCGGAATCAACTGTGCAGCTAATTGCCTAGCTTTTATGTTTGTACTCGTAGCCAATGCAATAATATTCTTGTAATCTTCCACGTTCTGTAAAAAACAACAACCTAATTTCAAAAATATCATGATGATAACCGAAGTAAACCCTAGAACAAAATACACGACTGATAACCTGAGATTTGTCTTTTGCTTCGTTGAGTCGTTCGCCGTACTCGTAAAGCTTTTCGATGTCTTTGGCGTCGTCGGAAGCGTCAGCCATTGCTGATAATCGGGCTGATCGGAGTGTGATTTGTGTGGAAAAAACAGATACGATGAACGATGTTTGAAAAGCGGCTCGACGATAGAATAGGTTCTGAAGAGCGAATAAATATAAAGGGTTGTATACAACACTCGTAAGAGATAAAGGGGTAGATTTGTAACATGAATCACAACATTTTTTTTTTTAAACGGCATTTGATCTCAACGTGTGAACCACTGATTTCCAGACCACGTTACCAAGGTCTAGTTACCATGACCTCCGTTGAGACCCCACCACCACCCCAGGAGGAAACCACACCGGAAAACCCTCTGACCTCCCAAGGACCCCTATTTCGCCTTGGGAGGGATTTGAACCCGTGACCTCCCACAGGGGAAGCCAAGGGGGTAACCATTAGGCTAGAAGCCCTTGGTTACATGAATCACAACATGAACACAAAGTAATTTATCTATGCTCGGTTCGGTTCGGTTCAGTTTTTTGCATACAACTGAAACTGGCACAATTGGTATTTTAGTTGTTACGTTTCAAAAGTGTCAAGCACTAAAAGTTTCCTGACAATATCTCATTCATAATTCAAAATTCTGAAACACATATTTAAAGAGTTTGAATCTGCATAAATCTGGTGAGCTCGTATTTAATAAGCAAACAGTTTAATACTTTGTAACAAATAATATTCCATGTACGATATACAAATCGCATAATCAATCCCACATCACACATGTGATCTCACATGACCTTGTGTTAAATGTTAGTAATTATATCACAACAATTAACCAAACTTAGTGGGGATTCTATTGTATGCCAGGGTTTCATAGGTAATGTTACCCATAACACTAATGACACCAAACGGAGGTTAACAGTGTGAACCACAAAAAGACTATAATATGAAAAGTTACAAATCTAGGATATTAGTACACATAAAAGTTATAGTAGTATATACTCCATCGCAAAACATTGTAAAGAAGAGGAATGTTTTCATGAAACTCATTGAGGTTAAGGTTAGCAAATAAGGTAGCGAGTTGAGGATCCTAAGTTATGTCTCTCTTGGATAGGTGGATACCTATGTTTAAAGATAATGCTATGATTAAGTTAGTTTCTACCACGATGTGCTTTATACACAGTGTTATACTTTACTCGGGTTTTTATATGTTTTGGTTAATCATAACACATTCCTTTAATGGTTAGATGTATACTAATTATAATACTTGTGTGACCTAGTTAGCTTATCAATTGGGTTTTTAAACAATTTTTACATATGAAGTACTATTGGGCTGACTATGCCCATGAAACCGGCTAAAACCAAACGAAATGTTTATATTATAAATCTTAATTTGTTTTATACTTATTTAAATATAACACGCTTTTTACCTATTTTAGGTAAACAGTCTAAGGCCCTTAAAATTTTAAAAAAATTTGCATTATATATTTTTGAGTTTAATATTATGATCAAAAATAGTCTATGGCATATATATATTATGTGTTTCGCGTATCGATTACATACAGAGTTTTGCGTTAAAAGTGTTTATGGTCCTTCCTACCATCCCAACTCTTTTCATAATATTATTTTATATATTTTACTTATATACATTCTAAAATTGTTAAAAATAAGTTCTGAACCAAAAGTATTCGATTTAATTGTTTAAACACATCGATTATGTAACTACTTTGCGTAAAATGTGGTGTTGACCTTTCTAATTATCATAACAATACCTAAATATGATAATACACGGTATTTATCGTAAAATAAAATTATACAAATTTCCATGATTAATATACACATGTAAAATAACCATTTTTGTGTTTTTAACGTATCGGTTCGGCAATATAATGGTTTTAAGTTTAACACTATTTGTGGATGACTTATAAAATATTCTTAAACTACTTTTAACATCATTTGAGTTATTTTAACTTCTGAATATTTGAATTCGTAAATATGGTGTTTGTGTTGGTTTTGAGATCTTAACACGTTATTATGGTTTTTAGGGTTTTAGTTGTTGCATGCATCATATTGTTGTTATGTTACTATTATTTTTAGATCTTTTATACTTATTTCAAGTTATACTAAATGTTTTATATATGTCATGAGTGTTCAATGTGCTAAAACAAGTGTTTAGTGCAAACTACGTGTGAAAAACACATGCAAACTTGCTAGAATGATACATTCCTTAGTGTTGCTTTGTCTGGACCGATGCTTAGCAAAATTAACGAGAGAGGATGTTGTTTCCAGAGATTAAAGTAGAGGTAGCAATTTTTACCCATATCAAAGAAAATTGGTTGGTTTGGGTAAACAATTGTAGTATAATGGGTGGAAATGAGTAACATCATATTATTAAATAAGTTGAGATGGATAGCACTTAAACACAATACGGGTCAAGATGAGTAATCAAAAAACTATGTAAATGCAATTGATTCAAACATTTAAGAATGACTAATAACATATTTGATGACAAAATCATTAAAAATTATCCAAATGTACTATTTGTTTACTTATAATACATCTTAAGTTAAGCTAAATTGATGTTTTTTAAGAACAATCCATTTAGACCCAAGTTGATTTTGCTTAAAACCCGTTATGACCCGAACATGTTTAGACCCATTACCCAACCCGCCCATTTTGCCAGGCATAGATTCAAGGGCAGTGAAAAAATGATTAGAAAGAATGGATATGGGTTAGAAAAACTGAAGGTTTTAGTGCCTAATTACCATATTTAGGCATATGTAACCTTCATGCATGTGTGACTTTTGACAAGGCTTTTATACCAGCAGTTTTTGTTAATTAGAACCTCTATATTTTCAGTCCAAATTATGTTTTTGGTCGTGGTAAACAAGAAGTATAAATAAAATACATAGACATGGTTTTAGGACTTGAAACTCATATTTTGTAATGCAACCTGGTTGCATTGTAAAGATTTTAACCAAACCATCAAAATCCATGAAGTTTTAGGTGTTAAATGATTTTTATTTTCTATTTAATATCAGTCCTTTGTCGTAGATTAAAAGGAATAGAAGATAATGAGTAAAAACGTGAAATAATTCATAAATTAGGATTAAAATAAATCAACAAGATCAAATAAAATTATTATTATTATTATAGCAAATTGATGTTTATACATAGTAAAATTATGTTATGTTTCAAAATAAATCGAGATGTAAAATAAATATAAAAATCGAAATTCCATGCCCCTGAACCACTACCAACCATCTTGCCACCACACACCACATGCCACTTGCCACTGCCACCCAATGTTTTCAGAACCGGACCAGACGTCGAACCGGATGATTTTATAAACAATTTTAAATACATACATATATATATATATATAATCAAAAAATATAAGAAAAATATAAAAAAAAAACGGTTCAACCACCGGTTCGCCCGGCCGATTCACTCTAAACGGCCCAGAACCCCTAACCGGACCGGTTCACGGTTCGACCGGTCCGGTCCGGTTTTCAAAACATTGCTGCCACCACCATCGACACCACCACCAAACTTGTTTGCCTACACTCGACCACCACCACATCAATGACTTCTCTTATTGAAGGATTCCAAAAAACAACGTTGCTCGTTGCATACATGAGAAGCTGATTATATAGTCTGGATAATCACCATACAAACAAAACAAGCCATGAGAGCAACTGATTGTTGTAAATATTTCAAGCATCATGAATAAACACATAAAGTTTATATGGGAAAATGTATAATCATCAACTGAAACATATAATCTTACAAATAATGGTTTATCCATGTATGTTTAGCGTTACAATAAGCAATACAATCGGAGTTATCAATCATGATTTGAAGATTTGAAGATGTTCAAAAATAAATCAATGACTTGGCATAAAGAAAGCCTATTTGATGATTTCCATTGAATTTCCATAGGCAAGTTGTCTAACATTTTGATTGTGCTTGCTTAAGGGATGAATTTTAAGGTTTTTATTAGGAGATAGATAAGGGAAAAAAGATTGATACATGCTAGGTATTTCACAAGATGAAAGATGATACACACACATTTTATAGAAGGGACTGTATCCAGTGGCGGACCCAGAAATTTTTTTCATGGTTGCGAAAATTTTTTTATACTCATTTAAGAATCTAGCTTAATAATTTTTTTTATCTTTTGTTCAGATCTATTCGGTCAAATCGGGTCGGGTCATGTTAAAATAAGAAAATTAAACTAAATTTAAGATATAAAAGCAATACATCTAGGATGAGCGCATCTTAGGATGAGCTTTAATCAAAATCAGTTTGAATTTAAATCAGTCATATTAATAAACATCAATTTTTTTCAACTTAAAGAGAATTGTAACTAAACAAATAGTTTAATTGAATAATTTTTAGTTATTTTCTCATCAAATTTATTACTGATCATTCTTATTTGTTTGAATTTATTATATTCACTTAATTTTTAAGTTATCCATGTTGACCTTTATTTTGTTAATGTGTTACCATCTCAACCCATTGTATGTTATAGTTCTGTACATTTCTATCTAAAATAGAATATTTGTTTACCCAATATATGCATTTATCTTGTTATGAGTTAATATTTTCAGACCTAGTTGATCTCTACTTGGTTTTATTTTTTAAAATCTATCCAAAACAATATATATGGAGACTTTTTAGGTAACTCTTTTTCCAAAAAAACAAGTATAACTATCACTTAAATTCACATCACAAGTCCAATTATACAAATTTAAGGGGGGCGATTGCAAAATATTAAGGGGGTCGGTCAGAATTTTAACATATATATATATATATACCATTGAAATTTTTTTTAAGGAGGGCGGCTGCCCCCTTCCCCAAAGGGTGGGTACGCCACTGATTGTATCATATGAAAACCCGATCTTAGAAAGAAAACACTTAAGTCCTATCTGGGCGATTGATTTGAAATCCTGAAAATAAATATGTGGTCAAACTTGAACCTTAATAAAAATTGGGTTTTGATTAACCAAATCATTTATAATATGGGTTAATGTGGACTACATATTTATTTTTAAGATTTCAAATCAATGACTCCAATATGTTTAAGGATTTTTCTCTCTAAGATTGAGTTTTCATATAATACAAATCCAAAATAGAGGTATTGTAGTCAAGTTTATAAAGTTAATTAAAAAGGTGAATTAAAAAAGTTCCAAATGGTACCCCAAGATTCTTTCAAATGGGAGGTCTTGGGTTCAAATTCTTCTCGCAGCGAAATAGGGGTCTGAGGTGGTCAGGGGGTTTTCCCAGTGGAGTTTCCTCATGGGGTGGTAGTTGTGGCTCATGGAGGTCCAGGTAACTAAACCTTTGTGACATGGCCTGGAAACAGCCATGGAAACAGTGGGTTCACACGATTGAGACCTTTGCCGTTCAAAAAATAAATAAAAAAGTGAATAGTCTCCAATGATCACATTCGTTACATTTTAACAAAAAGCGTATATCATAACTATTATTTCTTAAATTAAAGACAATTAACGTAAAATCCACCCGTAATTAATTCAATTTTATTTTTTTGGGTCAATTACATATACCCCCTTGCTAAAATCATTTATTACATATTTACCCAATCATAAAACTAAATTACATATTTCCCCTTTTTAAACCAAATATATTACATATTTATTCATTTCATTAAAAAACAAATTATGTATTTCCTATTTTACCCTTAATGAAATAACTAAAAACAACTTACATATTTTTCCTTACTAAGGGGTAATTTTGGAACATGGGGATATTTGTAATTTTAGTTTAAAATTGGGGATATATGTAATTTTGATGTTTAATAAGGGTATATATGATATTATCCCTATTTTTTTAATCAAAAGAACCCGCAATCATTGGAAAACACTACAAAAAAGATGTTGTCGTCCAAAATCTACCAACCCCAATCATAAATATAATGCTCCTTTGGTGTTCCTACTTCCTACCGCCCTATCTAACTTTTTTTTTTGAACGGCACCTATCTATCTACTATTCATTTTGTTTCTATTGTAATACTTTATTCATTCTAATAACTTACTTTTGTATCATACATAATTCAATTATCAGAAGCTCAAAATACTTATTTATGAGCTAAAATTGCATAAACTTGTAAACCATTATCAATTTCATAATAATCATGTCAAATGGTTGCAAAAATGTAAACATAGCATGGTAAAACATATGAAATGGGTCGGGCAACTTGTCGTTTAATGCAAACTCGTGGTTGAAAACATACAAACAAACTTACCAAGTATATTCTTACTCTTTAATATGGTCTGGGTGGAAAATGAAGATAAGCATTACCCTATCCCAGTTAGAAACATATTATATTATATAAAAGTATTAAAATGCATTTACCCCCTCATATTTTATTTTTTTATAGAAAATGATTGATAAAAGAACAAATATGCCAATGGTTGTGATGTTGATAAGGATGAGAAAATGGCTGGTGAAATTGTGGTACGAACAGTGGTTGAATCGGCAGAAATAACAATGGATGTGTTGGTGGTGACAATAGTGATGGTGTTGTCCAGAAAACTTAACATAATGGTTAGGATTTTCATCTTTCATAGTAGAAGTCATGGGTTTGAATCCATCAGAGGACAAGTTTGAAGGACACTAAGTGAATGGTCAGTTTGAGGTTTATCCCAGGTACGATCCGAATGGGGAGCGATGGTTTACTTATTCCATGGGGTTCTGTGACATTTCGTATTTTCCAGGTCAACATTTTATTTATTTTAATAATAATTTATATTATTATTACTTACGTGACACTAGAATTCGTTAAATTAGTGTGACACGTGGCACAACAGTCCAAACATGAACAACTACGCGATAATTCGAGGAATTATCGAAAAACGCACACACGCGTCTTGTTTAACAAACGTTGGTGAAATAAACGATCATAAACGTCAGTTAATCGAAAAACGAACTTAAACGACAGAAATTGGGCCAAATGGGCTTGTCCGGAAGGCGTCGTGGTACGCCAAGGACCCCGGATTGGGCCTTGGCGGTACGCGAAGCCTGGGCGGGAGAATTTGAATCCTCCGAAAACCATCGCGGTACGCGACAACTGATCATCTTACATCTTGGCGGTACGTGGCGTGTTTCGGGAAACAAACGAATTAAATAATCTTGGCGGTACGCGAAGCATCCAAACACGCAAAAATCTTTATAAAACCAACACAAATCATTTATGCTACCCCTACATCCAATATCTCGAACACCAGACCCCAAATCTTAGTCATTACTCTCTGCAAATCCCTCCTCAACAATCTGGAAGCCATAATCAACATTTGGGGAAGCCACATTGAATCTTAGGAGATTAGAGGCCAAGAAGGAGCTCTTGTGGAAGCTTACCACCATCACCAACACCGTCTAGCTATTGGAGCAGCATCAGCAGTAGATTTCGGGAGCAATCAAGACCTGTCCAAGCAACAACTCAGTGATTTTAGAGCTCTAGAAGGTAGTTCCATGGTTCTTGTAGTCTTTAAACACTCACACACACACATGCAATGCAAATCACCCACATGCAACCTCACCTATGGCACATGCACGAATTTTAGATGCTATCAATCTCTATTTTGATGATTTTGCTACTGATAAGGTTTATTGTGATTGTTATTGTCAAGAAATGATTATTTTGGGTATATTGTTATTTTTAGAAACTTTATGTTACAAGATGTTGTTGTAAGATGAAATAGAAACATGCATGTGTTTAAAGATGACAATCTATGATTAAAATGATGATTTTTGGGGTATTGATTTGTTAAAATGAATATAAAATGTGATTTACACCATTATTACTAAATATAGTAACTTTTAAGTTACAAGTGGTTAAAGAATGATGAATTTAATATGATTTTCATGCTTAGATGATTGTTTGAATCTAATGTAATGATATTAGATATAATTGTTCTATTAAAAGCATTGAAATAGAAGTTTTCACATGAGTTACTATAAATAGTAACTTTGTTATGATGAATCAATGAATGACGATGTATTAGACATAGCAAGTGTGCTTAAATGATTATTTGGAATTAACATATTGATATTAGACAAGTTTGATTTATTAGGTTTGATGAAATATGTGTACTTGTTACAACTTTCTATAAATAGAAACTTTTAAATGAGAAATGTGATTATATGACTATGTGTGACTAAATGCTATGTGATAACATAATCATATAGGATAAACAAGCATGTTAGAATAAATGAAAAATGATTTCTTATGTGAACTGGCTTAAAATATAAATCTTACTAAAACGGAAACTTACTATAAATAGTAAGTTATCCCGCGAACGTAACTTATGTGCTTACACATATCACCCGAGATCACATAAATTAAACACATCACCAACGAGTCGTTAAGTCAACACGGCCAAACACGGTCAACACAACAACTTAGAATTGTTTGGACACAAACGAGGTCTAGTGAGACCAACATGAACGTGAACACGAACTCATAACACCTATGTGATATAGGTAACAGCTAAGGGCGAACAACAAACCGTTCACGAGAACAACAACTACTAAACTCAGGTGAGTTTACAACCCCACTTTTACTTTTAACTGTTTTGTTAAACTTTTGGGGTGAGAATACTATGCAACTGTTTTTAGATGTATGATTGGTATGTTGTAACAAACTTTTTGAGTGTAACTGTATCGCAACAAAAGTCCTCACGACCCTTACCGTTAGTTGTGTAACAAACGAGTCGTTATTACGTAGTACTACCGAGCCTGAAAAACTCCACTCGACGACAACTGTTACCGGAGGTCACGACGAGTGTAATATCGATTTGACGCTGGGTTCCGCGATAACCCGGGGAGGCAAACAACAGTCTAGTTTCGGTAAGATGAACTAACATACTTGGGATCGTAGATCCAACAAACTTAACATACCCAGTATACATTTGTTTACTGCTTTCAACTACTTAAACCTGTGAACTCACCAACTTTATGTTGACACGTTTTCGCATGTATTCTCAGGTAACTGAACGCACCATGCTAGGATGCACATGGAGTAGGACTAACAAGGAGTCTTGCATGCATACTAGCTCATATTTTGAACATTATCATGTTATTGTATTTTAAACAATGTAGTGTTTAGACAATTACATTTCCGCTGCATAATTTATTTACTTTCCACCGCTAAAACAATTTACTATTTCCGCTGCTTATTTTAATGTAACTTGATTTGAATATCAAAACTATGTGTTTACAACCTCATATAGAGTCGTTTGATATGATTGAGGGCTTAGATCCTGGCCACGTCACACCTGGTGGCCTGACACCGCACGTGAGAATTTGGGGGTGTGACAGGTGTCACACCCCCAAATTCCCACGTGCGGTGTCAAACCGCGCGGGTGTGACGTGGCCAGGATCACAGCTCTCGATCATATAGAACGAATCTATATGAGTTGCACAAACATACAGTTTTGTAAAATAAACATGTTTTCATAATAAAGCAGCGGAAATGTTTGATAACTAAAGCAGCGGAATAATAAAATATTACAGCGGAAATGATAAATTGTTTGAGACACTACATGATTAATATTGTTTGAAAAGACATAAATCAAACACAAGCCTAGGACTAGAGTCTAATGCATGAGACTCTTCTTGAAATCCTCCTGTGTGTCCTAGCGTGTGCTCCATTAGTTACCTGAGAATACATGCGAAAAAGTGTCAACTAAAAAGTTGGTGAGTTCACAGGTTTAGACAGACAGAAATAAGTAAACAGACATATACTGGGTATGTTAAGTTTAGTTATTGGATCTACGATCCGTGAGTGTGTCATGTCATCTTACCGAAACTCGACTGTTTCCGTTTGCCTCCGCGGGTCATCGCTGAACCCGACATCAACATCGATATTACACTCGTTATGACCTCCAGTCAACGTTGTTGCCGAGTGGGGCTAGTCAAACCAGTAGTACTACGTAATAACGACTCGTTTGTTACACAACTAACGGTAAGGGTAATGAGGACTTGTAGCGATAATAGTACACTCAAAAGAGTTTTTACAACATACTAGTCATATATCTAAAACAGTTGCAATGTAATTCTCACCCCAAGAGTTTAGTAAAGATAGTTACAGAGTAAAAGTGGGGCTGTAAACTCACCTGAGTTTAGCAGAGTGTTCGTACAAGAACCGTGCAGCTCGCCGGCTAGTAGTTACCTATATTATATAGGTGTTATAAGTTTGTGTTTACATACATGTGGGTCTCATAGGTGAAAGGACCGTGTTCGTGTTAACAACTCTAAGATGTCGTGTGGGTCATGTTGACCGTGTTTGACCTAACGACCCGTTGGTGACAGTTTTAGTACAAGTGATCGTGTATCGTGCAGTTTAGTGCCGTGTGAAGTGTGCGGATACCAAATTCACATCCGTGAGGAAACTTACTATTTATAGTAAGTTTCCATTTCGGGAAAGTTTCCAAATTAGGCAAGTCGTGCAAGAAATCATAATCCGATTATTCTAATATGCTTATTTATCCTAAGTGAGCATGTTATCACATAGCACGTAGTCACATTTAGTCAATTAAGCACGTTTCATGTATAAAAGTTACTATTTTTAGAAAGTTCTCATAAGCCATCATCCTAGTCATCAATAATCCTTCCTAACATGATTATAAGACTCTTGACATTATCATTGTAACTCAAGTTTGACTAGAGCAAGTTATTATGGACAAGTCTCATGAACAAAGTTTCCATTTATGGAAACTTGTAACAAATACCCATATTGTCATCATTCTAATAAACCCAATCACTTAACGTCATCATGTTAATGTCAAATAACCTTGTTAAACATACAACATTAACAAACTCATCATTCCTTAATAAATTTTATATCAAAAAGTTTCTATTTTTAGTTATGAAAATCACACTCTTAACAATTCTAACAATCCCAATGTATTAATAATCATCACATTAGTTTCATATCATCATTTTATACATAAATTGTAGATCTAAACATATGTATGTGGCCATATCATCATTTTTGCATTAAATGAGATAATAAAGTTACTACTTATAGTAACCATCTCATTTTAACGATTCTTGCCAACAATAACACATCTAAATCTTTGCAAACCATATCAAATATCATTTATAACAACATTTTTAATATCAATCATCATGTAAAACTACATGGATCGTACATGCATGTTACTAGAAACACCCCTTTCATAGCAAAATCATCAAACGATCATTAAAATCAATCATGATCATCACGGATCATTATAAAATCATCAAATCAGTAGATCTATCATTAAATCACAGATCCAAACCATTACAAATTCGTGTGTGTGCCATTTGATGGCTTGCATGTGGGTATTTCCCATTGCATGTGGGTGTAGGTGCAAGATTTGTGTAGAATGGAGGCAAAAACTACCTTAGAATGTCCAAGAGGGTTGGAATGAAGTTGGATCAGGCTTAGATATCCTCAAGAAGCTTCTGAGATATCCTCAACAGTAGCTACAACGTGGGTGTGGAGGTGGGTGATGCTTCGTAGCTTCTCTTCTAACTCCCCAAGTCTTCAATGGAGTTTCTTCAAGGATTCAAATGGGCAACAATGGCTTCCAGAGAGGTTTAAGAGGGTAAAATGATGATAATAGCCGAGCTTGAAGTTCTGGAACTCGTGAAATGGTTAATAGGGGGATTAGGAAATGATTAGTCTTGGTTAAATAAAAGATTTTGCGTGTTGGACTCTTCATGTACCGCGATGAGGGTATCCGAAAGGCTCCGCGTATCGCGACGTGTTTCAGGAATCTTTTTCCTCCGCCATCCATAGCGTACCGCCAAGGATTAACCAGTAGCCGATCGCGTACCGCGACGGATCCCAGATGAGCCCAATAAGCCCAATTTTGTTGTTTCGACCCGATTTTCACGTATTTCTCGAATACGATCATCGTTTCTCGACACATAAGCATGGTTCTAACTAATTTAGGTTCCCGAGAACCTAAGTGCAGTGAAAGTGTACTGTGTTTTGATTTGTTCACCAACGTTCGTTATTCAAGACTCGTGCGTGCGTTTTGCGATAATTCCTTAAATTATTGGTGTGTTTGGACTGTCGTGCCACGTGTCACACTAAATATTAATAATTCAAATGCCACGTATGAAATAATAATACACATTATTATTTAAAATAAAGTAATGCTGACCTGGAAATTACGAGGTGTCACAACAGGCTGGTATCAGAGCCTTGGTTATAGAGAACTAGGTTTGCATGTAGTAAACTTAGACTATAGCCATTGCTCTACACTAGACACTACACTTAGTCATTGCACAATGATATTATTATTGTTGTTATATGATTATTTATTAAACCGAGATTACAGGATGGACAACAACAGAGAGAGGAACTTAGGCAAACGACCGGCTGAGGACGACATGACTAAGGAGGATCGACGCAAGATGCGTCGTATGCTTCCTAATGCAGCACCGACAGAGTTTATGCGTGCTCGCTCAATGAGCAACACCCAAGCTTGGGATTGGTATCCCATGATGATTCAACACTGGGTCGACGAGGAGCGAGCGCCACCTCCGATGTCACTAGGGGATACGCCTCGTGACCATCGACTACCAGCGTTGGATTTTCCGCTGGAGCAGGCCTTCGCGACCCATGTTTCCAGGTCGGATCGGGAGGCCCGACATCTGGACGAGCTTAATGGAGAGGTCAGAGCTATCCTGGCAGACCGACAACATCTTCGAGAGCAGGTCGAGTACCTGCAAGAGGAGTTGGCTTACACCGATCGGATGCACGACAGCTTGGTTGGGATGACCCAGCGTGCCATCCAGAGGCAGGAAGAGATGGCAGCTGAGATACGCGCCAGGATGGGACCTCTGGAGGAGCATCGAGACGCCATAACTACAGTGGTGCAGGAGCAGGGTGCTCGACTCGGGGCAGTCAAGATTCTGACAAAGGAGAACTCCGCCCAGATTGGGGCGAACGACGCTATGATGAACGCGTGGGCAACACAGTTCATCGAAGGGCCTGAACCTGAGGAGGAACAACCATTCGAGGACGATGAGGAGGATCCGGAGGAGGAGACCTTCGAGGAGCAAGATGATGGACCTGCTGATAGTGGGGACTCGCACTCCACGATCGCATCCGAGTAGTTTAGTTTATTTTATTTTCTGTTCTAGTAGTAGTTGTAAACCTAGATGAGCGGGTTGTGCTCATATGAACTGTTGTTAGTAGAAGAAATTTCAAACTTATGATTGTACTCGAAAAGTGATTATTAATAAAAAAGATATTTTGGATTTATTATATGTGTACTATATTTATGTTGCATGCTAACTTAACATCTAACACAACCCATAGATAACACACTATCTATTTTATATAGAACTAACAACGGCCGGAAGAGGAACATACGTCCGATCACACAAACGACCGATTGGCTCAGCAGCCATCCAAGCGATGATTGAGCGAAGGGTCAACAAGGCAATAGCCGAATATGAGGCCATCCGACTGAATAGCGAGACAAGTGGCACTAACAACGGTACCAATAACAACTTAAATTCGACTAACTTAGCGTAGCAAACACGATCACTAACACATGACGTTGACTACTGACGAACAGGATCCCACGGCAGCAGCAACAAGGGGTGTTCGTTCAAAACCTTCCTAAGCTGCCATCCGCACGCCTTTAAGGGTACCGAGGGAGCGGTGAGACTGCTTTGTTGGATAGAAAAGACTGAGTCTGTCTTCTCAATGTGTGAATGCTCAGAGGAGAACCGGGTAAAGTTCGCTACAGGGACGTTGGAGGGTCCGGCCCTCACCTGGTGGAACTCCCACGTCCAGACGTTGGGTCTGGAGACTGCAAATTCCATCTCTTGGGAGGAGTTCACCCGGATGCTCCAGGAGCAGTATTGTCCACGTAATGAAATCAAGAAGCTTGAGGAAGAGTTTTGGATACACAAGATGTCACACCCCCAAATTCCCACTTGCGGTGTCAGACCGCGTGGGTGCGTGGGTGTGACGTGGTCAGGATCACAGATCATGGTCATATAGAACGACTCTATATGAGTTACACACATACAGTTTTGGAAAGTAATACAAAGTTTCATAATAAAGCAGCGAAAAAGTTGAAATATTAAGCTGCGAAAAAGTAAAGTGTAGCAGTGGAAATTAAAGTGTATCAAACACTACATTGTTCAAATTGTTTTTAAAAGAAACACATCAACACAAGCCTAGGACTAGAGTCTAATGCATGCGACTCTTCTTGTACACCTCTTGAGTGTCCTAGTGTGTGCTCCATTAGTTACCTGAGAATACATGCGAAAAGTGTCAACTAAAAAGTTGGTGGATTCACAGGTTTAGACAGACAGAAAAGTAAACAGACATATACTGGGTATGTTAAGTTTAGTTGTTGGATCTACGATCCGTGGAGTGTGTCAGTTCATCTTACCGAAACTAGACTGTTTCCGTTTGCCTCCGCGGGTCATCACTGAACCCGACATCAACATCGAAATTACACTCGTTATGACCTACAGTCAACATTGGTGCCGAGTGGGCTAGTCAAACCCCGTAGTACTACGTAATTACGACTCGTTTGTTACACAACTAACGGTAAGGATACATGAGGACTTAATGCGATAATAGTTACACTCAAAATAGTTTTACAACATACCAGTCATATATCTAAAACAGTTGCAATGTAATTCTCACCCCAAGAGTTTAGTAAAAGCAGTTAAAAAGTAAAAGTGGGGT
The DNA here is from genome assembly GCA_009363875.1 of Mikania micrantha. Classification (NCBI taxonomy): domain Eukaryota; kingdom Viridiplantae; phylum Streptophyta; class Magnoliopsida; order Asterales; family Asteraceae; genus Mikania; species Mikania micrantha. Next base: position 45,464,322 of record CM018689.1, on the reverse strand, counting down.
TGTAAACTCACCTGAGTTTGTGTAGAGCGTTCTAACAAGAATCATGTAGCTCACCGGCTAGCAGTTACCTATATCACATAGGTATTATAAGTTCGTGTTCACTTACACGTGGGTCTCACAGGACCGTGTTCGTGTTAACAACTCTAAGTTGTCGTGTGGGTCATGTTTACCGTGTTTGATCTAACGACCCGCTGGTGACGGTTTTTGATCAAGTGCTCGTGTAACGTGTGTTTTAGTGTCGTGTGATGTGTGCAGATACCAAAGTCACTTTCATGAGGAAACTTACTATTTATAGTAAGTTTCTATTTCGGGAAGGTTCCCACATTAGGCATGTCATGCAAGAAATCATATTCTGATTATTCTAATATGCATATTTATCCTAAGTGAGCATGTTATCACATAGCACATAGTTACACTCAGCTGGTTAAGCACGTCTCGTGTGTAAAAGTTACTAAATATAGTAAGTTCACATAACACATCGTCTCAATCATCAACTTTCCATTCTATCATGATCATAAGACTCTTGACATTATCATGGCAACTTATCATGACCAAAACAAGTTATTATGAACAAGTTTTATAAACAAAGTTTCCATTTATGGAAACTTGTCACTAATACGCATATTTCCAATATTCTAATGAGTCAAAATGCCTAATATCATTTTGTTAAATCCATATAGTCATGCCAATCATACTATAACATCTAGTTCACTATTAATTAGCAAGTTCATAACAAAAAGTTACTATTTATAGTAACATATGAAAAATACACAAAATTCATTCATTCAACGACATCAATCCTTTAATATCATCATTTTAGCATCAAATAAGTATGTTAGGCACCCAACATTATCAAACTCATCATTTTAAAACAAACATATGATAAAAAGTTACTATTTTTAGTAACTAACACATTTTTACAATCCTTGACAACAATAATACTTCTATATCCCTTACATCATATCAAATATCATAACTAACATCATACAATCATCAATAGTCATGTAAACCAACCTAGATCTTACATGCATGTGGCTAAAAGTACACATTTCATGGAAAAATCAATAAATCATCATCATATTCAATCACAATCATCATAGATCATCCCAACATCATCAAATCAGTGACATTTATACAAAATAACAAATTTATAAACTCAAAATTTCGTGATTAAGGTAGTGCTAGTGATGCATGTGGCCAAAATGGCTTGCATGTGTGTTTACAAGTGATTTTAGACTAGATTAGACACGGGAACTACCTCACAAAGCTTCTTGGGTGCTTGATTATCACTGGAACAGAGGTGGAGAGCTTTAAGAACTCCTGGGATCTCTTCCACAGCAGCCCCAAGTCTTTCAAGATGATGGATGATGCTCCTTAGCTTGCCTCAAGTCTTCAAGAGCTTCAATGGTGCTTCTCAAGTGTTGCTAATGGCTTTCAAGTGAGTAATGGTGGTGTAGCAGGGTGAAAATGGTCGAACATGAGGTTTCAGTCGAGAGAGATAGAGTAGGGGATGCCAGAAATGATTTCATCTTGGTTAAATAAAGATTTTGCGTGTTGGGCATCGTCGCGTACCACGGAGACTGGCTAAAAGCTCCGCCGCGTACCACGATGATTAAAATAATCGTTCGGTTCCCGAAACACGCCGCGTATCGCGAAGAGGGAAGATGATCGGTCGTCACGTACCGCGATGGATTTCGGTGAATTTGAATTTCCCCGCCTATGCGTCGCGTGCCGCGAAGATCCATTCGGGTGCCCATCGCGTACCGCGATGGGTCCCAGTTGAGCCCAATAAGCCCAATTTTGTTGTTTCGAAGCGATTTTCACGTTTTTCTTGATTATGATCATCGTTTCTTGACACATAAGCATTGCTTCAACTATTTTAGGTTCCTTAAAACCTAAGTGTAGTGAAAGTGTACTGTGATTTGATCCGTTCACCAACGTTCGTTATTCAAGACACGTGCGAGTGTTTTGCGAAAATTCTTCGAATTATCGGTGCGTTTGGACTGTCGTGCCACTTGTCACACTAAACATTCATAATTCTAGTGCCACGTATGCAATAATAATACATATTATTATTAAAATAAAGTTAGTACTGACCTGGAAATTGCGAGGTGTCACACAAGATGGTGGGCTCGGAGATCAAGCAGTATGTCACTCGATTTCATGAGTTTGTGTAGGGTGTGTCCGGCGATGGTGACTCCGGAGTACAAGAAAATCGAGGAGTTCATCAGTGGCCTGCCGGAACAAATACAGAGCATGGTCACTGCTTCCGACCCCACACTCATCCAGCCGACTATCCGCTTGGCCCACAAACAAAATGCTCAGGCAGTAGCCCAGGGCAAGTTGCCGAAGAGGGGTGAGCATTTAAAACCCCAAGAGACCAAGCAGAAGTGGGAACCAAGCAGCAACCGAACCTTCTCACCTCAATAACCAACCCAATATCGCCCAGCACCGGCCAAAGTTTTCACTGCCACACAATCTGATACCCAAGGCAAGGGGGGATACTGGTTCGGTTATTCCAAAACCAGTTTTCGACCGGTTAACCGGTTTGTGCACCTCTAGTTGTAGAAGTCGTTAGGCGCTAGTCGGGCGGTGAGGTACCACCTAGGGATTAATCGGAATTAATAGGCGCTAGACGGATGGGGATTTTTATATGTAATTTTACAAATATATATTATATACATACATCGATATCAATAATTTAACATAATACTTCAAATATTTTAAAAATTAAACTTAAACTAGGTTTAGTCTCCCCGCGCGTTGTGGCGGGTATCACGGTACACTCTAGAGAATGGGTATTAAATATCATTTGCAGAAGCATAAGTTACATAGCAAAATCAAATCTCTTATTACGAATTCTATACAAATTTTTAATAAAAACATTAAATCATACAAAATCCTCATAAATATGTTATAAATATAACGTTTACTCACAAAATCCGTCTTACCACCAACCAATCGCTCAAATAAAAGAAAAACCTAAATATTTAAGAAAATCTCTCAAATTTAATAATATTCTCTCTGTTTACTAGTTTTCAAAGATAAAAAACTTCTAATGGTAAAGTCTAAATTTTCAAAACGTTATTACATGATCGGACACCTAAATAATTAATATAATATAATAAAAAATGAGACTACTCACCATATACAACAAAAACAACAACAAACGTACACAGTAGAATCCCACTTAAAGTGGGGAGACTGCTCACTATATAATAATATTAAAATCACTATTCCTTTTTCATGTATTTTAATTATATATAGTAATATACTAAGTCAAGTATTTCAAAGTTCAACTTAAACACCAAGTTCAAAGTTTAGATATGGATTTTGATGTTATGTGGCTGAATTCGATGTTTCAAAAATATATTAAGGATTTTGAGTTGAGAAATGTCTAAATAATAAGGGAATTAGTCCCTTTTTACCAAAAAAAGTCAAAAAGGTAAAAAAAAATAAAAAACCGCCTAGGCCGCCTAGTCACCGCCTAACGCCTAAGCGGCCGCCGATTTTTACAACAGTGATTAAAACTAAATCATGATTACCAGTAAATCGAAAAAAATTAAAACATAAGTTGTTTTCAAAAGTGTAATAAATAAATATACGTCTTTAGCTTTTCAAAAAGGAACCTAAAATATAATCTTCACTAAATTAACAAGATCAAGATTCTTTGCATGGTGTTTTTATCAATTAACAAACAGGTCTCCTAATCATTATCAATTATTGGTTTTCTTGTTGGTTAACCTTACTAATTATTATTATTATTATTATTATTATTATTATTATTATTATAATATTATGAAACTAAAAAACATTTCAAGATAACATCTTTCCAGAAAAACATATCCATAAAACAAATGACAAAACCAAACGAATTTAAAAATAAAAACAACTTTTGGGTCAGTAAGAACACATTTGCCAAAGTTGTCAAATACTGAATCATCAAGTATTTCTCGTTTTTTTTAAGAATATAATAAAATTGTTTTTATACCCTTAAAAGCATCTTATATAAATGATTTCTTTTATTCCATTCAAATGTTCTCATATTTAGGGGCGTAAACGAGTGAACAGAGCCGGAGCTCCGTTTGTTATGACTTAAGAGAGCCGGAGCTTCGTTTGTTATGACTTAAGAGAGCTCGAGCTTGACTTATTTAAATATATTTATGACTATATTTTTCATATATAAAATAATATATGTAATTTTATTATATTTAGTATAACAATATAGTTTACAATTATTATTTATATAAGTAAACACTTATTTAATTAAATAAAAAATGCATATATAGAAAGCTTGTTTAGGCTCTAGTGCTTGATGACGAAACAAGATAAATTTCAGGGCTCGAGCATGTGCTCGTTTAGGCTCAACTAGTACGAGAGTTTTATTGACTGATTTCGAGTAACTTACCAGTCGACTTTATTTGTTTACATCACTACTCACATTTAACATTGTTTAGTTAATATAAGATAAGAATAAAATATTAAAGGATACATATGTGACTGGTGCATACCAAATTCTAAAATTAAATCCTAAAGTTAACACTAATGTTAAACAATAAACCCTAAAACTAAACCTTTACATTCAGGCTAAAATAAAAAAGCTTAAGTTAACTAGGATAAATAGGCAGGTTGGGTAACGGGTCAGAACAAGTTTGGGTAAGGATGAGTGCGGGTCATGATGAGTTTTAAGTAAAAATAAGTTTTGGTCTAAATGAGTTGTTTTTAATATGGTCAATTGCATATTTCCTCTTGTTAAAACTCTTTATTATATATTTATCCAATCATTAAACTAAATTACATATTTCTCATTTCAAAACCAAATATATTACATATTTATCCATTTCATTAAAAAAATTTTATGTACTTCCTATTTACCTTTAACGAACTAACTAAAAAACAATTTACATATTTCTCCTTACTAAGAGACAATTTTGGAACATGGGGATATTTGTAATTTTAGTTTAACTTTGGGGATATATATAATTTGGATGTTTAATAAGGGCATACGTGATAATATCCCTTTTTAACAAACTTCAATTTATTTTAAGACAAAATAAATTTTAACTAAATAGTAATTTATCTAACTAGCAATTTTTTCATCAAACATTTTATTTATAATTATTATTCATATGAATCTTTTATATTTACATAGTTTTTAGGTTACCCATCATGACGTGCATTGTATTAAAGGGTTACACATCTCAACCCCTTCTATGTTATGTTGTTACTCATTTCAACCCAAAATACAATATTTGTTCACTCAAACTAACCAATTTCTCTTGCTTTGGGTCAATATTACCGGATCTGGCTAAAATATAAACCTAAAAGCTAAACTTGAAAAGCTAAAATCTAAATCATAAGCTAAGCTTTAAAGATAAACATTAAGTAATAAAAATTAATTTCTAAATTTTATATGAGTGGTAGCTTGCTCATGGTTTATATAGGGCTACCGAAGCATCGTTAGTAGTCATTTTATAACTCTTGTTTATTACTGCAATGAGTCATTTGGTATATGTGTCGATTGGTTCACGGTGAGATATGTTAACAAGTTGATTGTTGGAGTGGATGATGTTCTTTTGAGGTGTGTTACACATGAGTTGCTATGTTACACTATGCACTTCTACATTATGAAGTTGACAGTTCTTTTAAGGGTCTATTTGGTAGCACCTTAATGATCATTATGATGTTATCTTTTAAAGAATCAAAGCAATCTAATTTTTAAGAGGTAACCTTAAGTCTGAATAATTAAGAGGTAACAGAGGCAGCCTCGTCACCATTCAAGCTTAAGGTTATATTTTAATCATTAATACGTTATGAACCATTAAAAGACTGCCAAACAGTCTTTTAAGTGCCAATGCTTAAAGAATGCATGGGGAGAGTTCTCTACATCATAATGCTTCGGATTATTGCAATCATGGGGCTCCATTTTATCTAGCTGTTTTGATAGTCCACATTAGCTTCAGGTGGGAAATCTGGGAGTCTTGTATGGCTAGAATTTGTAAATTTTGTATTTTCATTATGTATTGGATTTGCTACTTGTATAGTAAGCTAGGAGGGTTGGATATGTCTTCATTTTTGCATAATTGTGTTGACATGTACAGGCCTCCGTCGATTTTTTAGGTTTCTAAAGTCTATTTTGGAATTCAAGTCTTGAGTCTTGGATGGAACGCCCCTGCTAGGTTTATAATCTGTTTTTGTTTTATATATTTTTTCGTGCTTTACCCTTTATCCAACAAAAAAATAAACACTAAAAAATAAGATAATAGAGTTTGATTAGACAACTACAATGTCTCCATAATGTTTTCAATTAGAGTTCATTAGAGTCATCTAATGTTGGTTTTTCATATTGTTTATAAAATAAGACTAATGTATTATACGAGATGAAAACAAAGAAGCATATAAACAATGTATTTATTTTTCCTTAGAAAGATAATTAACTTATATTATTTATTTTAGAAAACAATCCTTGATAAGTAGATAATTTTATTATTTTAAATCTAATTGTTTATTATTCAATAAAAAGGTGACATTTACAGGGGAAAAAAAGACAAAAGCGAAATGTCGGCACATATAAATTATTTCTTTATTATAACAAAATATTAAATAAAAGAATGCCCAAATTTCATGAAACATAAAAAGTATTCATTAATACAAAATTAAAAGTTTTTAAGGCAGTTGAGCAATTGTGGGGTCGCTGCAAAGATATCATATACACCCCACCGGCTATCCAAAAACAAAAACAAAAGAATAAAATAAAATAAAAATAAAAAATAAAAAATCTACACACCCACCTTTTTGTCTCCATTCAATTTCTTGCTCCTATTACTACCCCTCCATCCCAGAATCCAGTTGCAAATTCACAAGCTCATCTTCATATTGCTTTGAAAAAGGATCCAAATCCCATATTTGAACTTTCTTTTGATCTGGTATGTCACATCATTATCCATATCTTCTTCCTGATTTTTTGTTTGATTTCACTTAATTACTTAAATGTATGATTCATTGAACTTTAAATAATTTCACAATTGTTTGTGAATTAAGTAAATTTTTTGCACATTTTACTTGTTTTTATATCTGGGATTTTGCTATTTATTCATGATTTTCCATAAATTATCGTCGAATTCTTCGGTTTTTTGGATTCTAGTTTTCTAACGGTTTATAATCGAGTGAAGTTGCAAGTAATGAAGTAAATATATTTTGTTGAAAATAAATTAACCTTAACTTCAAATTGCCAAATTTTAGTTTGAGTTATTGTTATGATTTCATTTACTTGAACACATGATGGTTTTGCCATGTATAAGCATTCATAATTCATCCATGAATTTCATCTTATATATATATATAAGCTGGGCTTCATTGGAATCAATCTCTCTATTCTTTGTAAGGTTGAGATTTACTGTCTACATTTTACCCTCTCCCAATAATATTTTAGTTTTGCTAATGGTGTGATATGTTAAGGACGATGACGATATATAACTTTAAGCTTATTTGTTCTCAAACTGGATGCTAATTTTGTTTAAGAATATTTTGATTTTGCAACGAATTAGATATACATAGTGCAAATATTATAGTCCTGGATAAGTGTATGAATTTTGGTTAAATCTCTAAAATACCTTCAAAGAGGTTATGGGGTATCTTGGTTCTTGAGGACCAAATTCAATTACATACAATGTTTTCACTTTTTAGAACCGGGCCGGACGCCTTACTGGTTACTGGTCTGACCGTTTGGACCGGACTCAATTACCGGATGACATAATAAATATATAAAAAATTCCAAAAAAATTATAGAATTATGAACAAGGGCAAATAAGTAATTTTATCATGTAAAATCTATGAACTTCCCCTAATGGGTATTCTTGCAATACTTTGTAATGTATATTCATTAGCAGGATACCCAAAGTGTAGCATCAACCATGGGTTCTGGTGATTGGTTGAAGAACATTATCAGCTTAAATAAAACAAGGAAACAAAAATCAAACAAAACAAAGGTATGCAATTCTTTTAAATTGTTGTTTTATACGCGATTTTACATACAAATTTGTATGTGTTTCTTTAACATTTGCAACTTGATTGCAGGAATTTTCACTACTTGAAACAAATGAATTTATTGTAAAACACTGTTTAACAACAGAACCAACAAACATGGTTAACGACGTTAATCAGCATCGTAACGGTGTTGGTATGCTTGCTGAAGACATAGCTGCAACACGGATTCAAACTGCATTCAGGGCATTTAAGGTATATATCTAAGGGGCAGTTACATATACCCCTATAAATTTCATTTATTACATATATACCCAATCCAAAATTTTAATTACATATATCCCTTCCTTTAATGCTAAAATTTCAAATATACCCATTTTGATTAAAACGAATTCAAAATTACTATTTTACTCTTACTATAAAAAAATTGTTATACCTATTTTACCCTTGCTTCAAATATACCCTTATTTTACGTTTTTTTTTTCCTTTTTTAGTATTTTTGCTTCTTTTTTTTATTATTTTTCATGTCTTTTTTTTTCATTTTTAATTGACGGAGCTTCAATCGTACGGGGGAGGGCGATGAAGGAATGTGGTGTTTAAATATGGGATTTACGTATGTGTGTTTGGAATTCAATTACTAAAAGGGTATGTTTGTCACAATGCGTAAAGATAGTAAAGTTGGATATATATGTAATTAAATTATTTCAGTTGGGTATATATGTAATTAAATTTTTCAGTTGGGTATATATAATTAGACCTCAAAAGAGGGGATATATGTAATTATATCTATATTTAACACAATAACACATGACACTTCATCATCATCATCGTACTCGGTATATCCTATGATTAGCAAACCTAAGATAGGGCCTGAGGAGGGTAAGATGTAGACAGCTAACACATGCTTGACACTTGTGGTTGCAAAATATTGCAGTGTTTAACAAAATCAAGAACCTTTGAGTATTTGCCTTTTGGTTTTGCTCAGTAGATGTGTTTTACTGTTTGGATGGTTAGTTGGTTACACTAATCTTTGAATTTTTAACTTTTTTTTTCAGGCAAGAAAATTTTACTATAACTCAAAAAGAATAGTAAGATTACAAATGCTTATGGAAGGCGATTATGGCAAAAAACAAACCTCGAATACGTTAAGAAATCTTCAATCATGGAGCAGGATACAATCGCATATACATACACGCAGGCTTACTATGGTGGAAGATAGTGGGATCAAGCAAAAGAAGATTGAAAATCAGTTGAGGCTTGATGCTAAGGCCCATGATCTTGAGGTAATACAAATTCTGATCTGGGAAAAAATCCATTTGACCAAAAAAAGTCCAAGATTCTGACTTTTTTAAAAATTTGAGTGATTGAGCAGAAAATTACTTGAAATAAAAATAGAAAGAAGATTCAATTTGTTTGTACCAACTATGTGACATACAAAATTAAAATAAGAAAAAGATGATAAATTTAGATGTAATTTAAACTTTGAATCAGGAAAAAGTCTTTTTGACCTAATAAGTCAAAATTATTGGATTCTTATAAGGAGAAGGAAAAGAGTAAAGTGGTGTAAATGTAGTCAACATTTGATCTTTTTGCATTTTGAACTGATTACACATTTAGGTGTTATTGATAGTGTCACTATAAGTGTTTTAAGTGTCAAAGTTGACTAATGTGTTGGTCAAAATTGATAGCAAATGGGGTGGAAAGGCAGTTCTCATACAATGACTGAGGCTCTTGCGCGTATAAAACAAAGAGAAGAAGCTACCATAAAGCGTGAGCGGGCAATGGCATACGCATTTTCTCATCAGGTAAGCTCGAATCACATTCTTGTATCGGGTGACCGTTGACTTTCTGTTAAGTAGTTGGAACTATGTTGACTTTCCTTAAATTTGCAGTGGAGGGCACATTCTAATTTCAATTTAGGCAATAATGAATCTGATCTTGCGACATACAATTGGGGTTGGAGTTGGATGGAGAGATGGATTGCCGCCCGGCCATGGGAAAGCCGAGTTTCAGTCGAGTCAACTCCAAAGAAAGTCAACAATTCTACAATTAAGAAATCACAGTCAATGAGAAAGTCAAATTCGCCAAAAACTTCGCCTGTTAGTAAGAAACCATCACTAAATCGAAGGTTATCATACGGGTCACAAGCAAAAACAAAGCCCGAAAATCACTCGACAAAGTAGCTTGAATCGGTTAATATGATGCAATCGAATAATCGATTTGTCAAAATTGTCGAAATCTTTGAGTTCTTTTGGTGTGGAGTGGTTTGACAGATAAGTGTTATTGCCAAGAATGGAAATAAGAACACTCTCTGGATTTTATAGTTATTTTGTGTTGTACTATTTACTTTATTTGTAATTTATGTTGTAAATAAATTTAATAATGCTTTTGTGTTGAACTTGAAAGGGTTATATGTGTATTATTGTTTAGCTTGTAGATCTTCAAGAAGCAAAATCCATAACATGTAGTCATGTACTAAATCATATTTATGTCTAGGTGACATAAGGATAAAACTTTTCAAACAACACTTATCATGGCCACCATGCAATATGTTTTCTTGGTCCGTTATTAAGTTATATATTTTAGTAGCATATGTATGATACAAATAAAAATATAGGATTTGTAAAATGATTTTTTGAGATAAAATGTTGTAGAAATTATGTGTAAGAATATTGAATATTTAACAATAAAAAATTTAGGATTTACAAAATGTTTTTTGTGAGATAAAATATGATAGAAATCATGTATAAATAAGTGTTTTGGATGACTTACACACATGTACGAATTATTTTTCTCCTTAAAGCCTTTTAATTTCATATGGATTCTCATGAGTCATTCATTAATTTTTTATTTTTTTAATACTTGTAATTAATTTTACATGTATTTTGTTTAACACTTCTAACTTTTAGAATATGGTGTTTTCACATAGATCGTATATATCGTTGCAACATTCTTAAATTTATCTATGTTTATGTAAAAACCATACAAAACCGAGCTATCTGCATTTCGATGTAAATTTTATTCAAAATACCGTTGGGTCGAACATGATTTATTTTTAAATATATTTTCAAGTTTCTTGACGCTCATTGAATTTTCAAATACACTGTCACAATGTGTTCATATATAACGTTTCGATATTCAAGATCGAGTTGCCTAACTTCATACAGATCTCTCGTTATGTATCATCTACGCTTTTATTTCAAAACCAAGCCGGGTTCATTTTATTTTACGACGTGAACTTTTCTTCATTTCTATCGTCATGTTGTGTTTTTTTACGTACTTAACCATGCTTAAAATCCGTTGCAATTAGCGGCGGTTAACTTACTAGTTTCGGAAATCCAGAAACTTATCATAATATTCCATCAAGTTATGTACTACTTGCATATACTTAAATAAAGTTAAGATATCAAAATAAGAAAATTACGTGTTTAAACGAATCATGAGTGTCCGGTGTTAGAAATGGTAATATATCCATCATGAAACATTCACATATTTGTGCATGATAAAAACTATCAAGATTAATGATAAAAATAAATAAATGTGATTACTGTCTAGTTACTAGCTAGTGATAAAATAAAAAGGTGACTATTTCTTTAATGCAAAGATTATTATGATTTCTTCAAATTGTTATAAGAAATTAGTTGTGACTATATGTATATGTTAAAGACAACCTTATACTCAACAATCTATATTAGTTTAAAGAAAAGACTTGTGAATAACAACTCTTGTTATAACTTATAAGGCCAAACAATGGACTAGGATATTTCTATCTAACTTTAATTAGACTATTATGTTTTTTATATTGTTTAATATATTAAAATTTCATAAAAGTATTTTATAACAAATAAACCTTTTAAAACACTTAATCATTAATATATCATATTCATCCAATCAATGTTGTAAGACTTCTAAGTTAAATACGAAACTGATTAAAACTAAGTTATTTTGATTAATTTTTATATTGATTTAAGTAAAACAATATAGTTTTGATTGGTTTCACATATAATAGGATTTCTAAGGGTCTCATATTCACTTTTCTCTTATTAAAAGTTAAGAAATCATCCAATCAAGTTGTTTATAATATTTTGATTGGTTGTTTATAATATTTTAATTGGTAACATATATAGAGTAATAGACACATAAAAACAATCCTTTGGAATAATAAAAATAAATAAATAAATGTAAACATACAAGTTATTTGTAATAATTATATAATATAAGAGTTAAAATGACTATATGAATGTCAATTAAACACAACTAAGATCAAACTTGATATGTTTGTTGCTATTTAAAAAAATGTATTTTTTCAAAACTTTAGGATATCCAGGACCATAATCAAGATAAAACTCTATTTTATATTAATTCATATTTTATTGTTAACGTCTAAACTTATTTTTCTCTCTAAATCCACCATCTAAAATTAAATAGTATCTTTAGCAAGTTTAAATAAAAACATATTATATAAATCACATATAATAGCATATTACCCGCACGTGACCGTAAAGGAAATTATAAGTCAGCATGATCGGCCTCTTTGTGTATAACTAACGCATTTTTGTACTGTTATTATATTTTCAAATTTGACTATGGTGAAACATCAAATCTAAGATTTTTTATAACTTTTATAATTTTTACTGTATTTTATTTTTGTCATCAATGCTTTAAAATTAATTCTATATATTTAGGGAAGAAGGTATGGTGCCACTCTCCACCTGCGTGTCAGGTGATGATTTGTTAAAAAATTGGTTCGACATGGGTAAATTTAATGGGCAATTAATAGACAATTTTATCTAACAATATAAATATAGGGCGATGTTAAACTTACGCCAAGAAAACATGTTTTCACACCCCAAAACGTCCCGTAGTGACCACTACGAGACGTATATGAGACATGTGTATGACATCGGTCAAACGATCAGGACAATAATTTGACCTAAACGCCACGTAATAACCTATACGTGGCGTATTGGTACGATGATCTGCAAAAAGCACTGACATGATATGACCATGTCAGATGATGGGACACAAATGCCATGTTTTGACCAAAACGTGGCGTCTGGGGTTTCCCTATACGCCCCGTTATGAGCAATACGTGGCGTTTCATGTTTAAAACGTGCAAAAAAATCTCAGAATTAAAGTAAGTTACAAATTCGTCGACTATATAAACGTTCGTTTGTCAATCATTTGATATATAGTTGAACAAGTTTTCTCTTGTTTCGTTTATTAGAAGATTTACTTTTTGCTATCATATTTTTGATTAAAAAAATGTCTTGGTGGGACGAAGACTTTTTCTTCAGTCAATATTTCGACGTTTCACGAGCGGCAGAAACTTATCAGGTATAAGACTGTAGTTTAGCTATTTTTGTTGTTAATCAAATGATAAAATAATCATAATATTTTTAAGGATGAGGCTGGTGTGCATGCGTATGAGGCTCCAACTAGACCAGTATTGTCAAATCTTAACGAAAATGTTGCGGCTCAAACTTCGAACTGACAATTTGATTTGAACCAGAAACCTGTGTTTGAACAATCATACCCACCGCAAAATATAAAAAACAATTTTCAAACAAAACTATTAGATTTTTACACCCAAAAAAACATGTTTACCCACCCTAAAACAACCAAATTATTTTTTTTTAACCCTATACGTCACGTAGTGATCACTACGTGGCGTATATGTATTTATCTGACATCGAATGTCTGATTCGTTTAAGGTTGTCGACCAAAATGCCTCGTAGTGATCACTACGAGGCGTATGGGTGGCGACGGGGTGTTAAAATATGTTTTTTGGGTGTGTAGATAACTCCACCCGTATAAAAGACAAAATAAAATAAAAAATAAACCGAGTGTTTAATTTGAGTTGAAATCTTTAAAGAGATGATAATTTAAAGTTTTTGATAAACATTTAATTTTATACTATGCAAAATTATGCTAAATCAAGCAGCTCGATTATAAACATAACCAACTTCGAGAATTCACACCAAACTTGGTAAATTTTATATGAATCTAGACACTCGGTTCTGAAACAAACCTAATTTAATCAAGCCTGAGTTTGATTCGGTTAAACTTGTGAACAACCCTATAAATAATGGACAAAAAAAACTAAGAGACTGTTTGGTAACGTTTGAACCATTAAGTGCTGAATGATTTAGATTTAAGATGTCTTAATGATTAAGAGGGTCTGAACCAGTAAATGATTAACCAGTTAAGATTGTTTGGTTCTATGTCAGAATAAAAATAAAAAATACCTCTTATTTAAAACCCTAAAAAAGAAAATAACCCCTATGGGTCAAGGTTCCCAGACACATGTCACCGCTTCGCCCTCATCGCACCCCCATCCATCGTCGACCTCGCCATCACCGCCCGCTGTTGAGGTTCCCAATCCCGGTCTCCCCTGCCACCGTTTCGCCTTCGTTGTAGCCCCAACCGTCATCGACCTCGCCATGAGCGGTGGTGTACAGTCGTTGTCGTGAGCGGTGATGTGCAACGGTAGGTCGGACGATCGTGTTTCCCCCATCCAGATGTGCAAGTAGCCCCCTTAACCCGACCTTCTATCCCATTCAAACTTTTTTTCATGAAACAATTGATCTGAGTCTGAACTATTCAAATTCAAATCCATTTAGATTTATCTAGACCCAAACAAACAAACAAACCAAAGTTTGGAGACACTAGAAAACGACACGGCATTTGGTCTTTAAATTCTTATCTACCGGCATATAAATTATACAAAACATTACATTTTATGATCTATGAATACGTGTAGGTTATAAACTTAGGATAAAAAGAATCCAAGGTGCACGTGTACGCAGGTTTACAGATGCAATACTTACAATAACCAGAATAATTCCACCGTGGATATTACATTCGCACTCACCGGACTTCCTTTTCTCGCCGGAACCTCACCGGCGTTTTGTTTTCCACAGTTCATCTCATTCATTGTTCGTCTCCTCTTGTTTCCGTGATCAATCACAAGAAAACACACAGAAAATTGTACATCTATCTATCATACACTCACTCACGTATTTGGTAAGTAGTAATTGGGTGATTGTTATTATCAATCAATCAATCGATCGATCTGCACACGATGGGCGAATCCACCGCCGCGGACGGTGGAGATAATAGTTTCTCCGGGAGAAACGTTGTGGAAGAAGTTTCTAGGCTTGTGGAGCAAAGTAAAGAGTTGCAGGATTCAGCGTCGGTTTTAATTTCTAGAAATTCGCAGGAGGATGCGTCGCTTAGACAACGAGCTCTAGCGCTTGATTCGAATATCAAAATGCTCCGATCGTTCATTGATTCGTCCGTCAAAAAAGGCAATTTGGATTCTAAACATGCAGAAAAAGTAAGGCCATGGTGATTTCTCGATTCAATTTACATGCTTATAATCATTGTATGGATTTAGGGTAGGGTCCATATCATGATGAAAACTAACTATTTGTTGATCTGATTTTGCTTTGCATGTTTACAGCTGTTTGAAGAACTAAGTAGAGCTAGTTATACATTGAGTGAAGGAGATGCGGCTACATTCCTTCCTTGCAAATCACATGGTATGTGGATTTATATGATGTTTTGTATCTGAAATCGGGTCTTGCATCACCTATTTGTTAATTTTTGTCTTGTTTTTAGACCATGAATTCTTAAGCTCGACTATGAATCTGATGTATTGACGTGTTAACCAGAACTCTAGAGAGTTTGTGTGTAGTTATTGTGAATTTCATGTCCATTTGAATCCAAAATGTAAGAAGTGTTTCCTTCAAAGTCAAAGTGACTAACTCTAGTTTCATGAATGATATCACTTCTGTGACATCCTGATATAATTTCAAGATTTAGTGTATTCATCTTAAATGATAGCAGGCATATAAAAATGATAGCATCTCCTTGTTCAATATATCGACTGTAATTATTGAGTTCTGTTTCTTGATTGGCTGTTGTTGGGTTACAGGACGGTTCTTGAGGATGTTTCTTGGTCCCATAAACGTTCGTGCTAACAGAAAGGATGTTCAATTGAAAGTGAAAGAGGAATACTATAGTTTCAGGGTAAGAGATTACTGATTAGAGTCTATATTTTCAGCTAAAATTTTCGTGCTGTGGTCCTATCATAGATAGATATCATCCAAACTTCTAATAACAATGTACCCTTCGGATTAAGTAATACACACAATAGTAATCACGCAACAATTTTCCATATTTAGTTATTCAAAAGCCTAAAACAACTTCAAAATCCATCTGCTTCTCTTTCTTTTCGGATTAGCATGCCATTGTCCGAAAATATATGGTGTCATTTGATTATTGGATACAAATATAACACTAACTTTTTATTTACTGGTGTCACCATGGTTGCAAAAATCGCTAGGCGCTCCTAGGTCGGAACAGGTCCTTGGAGCGAGTAATCGGAGAGTACTCGGCCCTAGGCGGGAGTACTCGGGTAATACTCAGAAAGTACTCGGACTCGGAACAACACCTTGGAGCGAGTACTCGGAGAGTACTCGGCCTTGTAGAACGACTTTTACAACAGTGGGTGTCACATAATCAGTCATGTCTAGCTACATCCGCCCCCGCTCATATGACAGTGGCCTGAGTTGCACTTGATACAAATTCCCTTCCCTTCATTATATAATGTGCTCATATGCATGTTCAAGATGTTTTTTTTTCTTGTTTGGCTCAATCTGACCATCTAGTATTTTTCTATAAACTATGGGCAGGATAGAACTGCATGTCTATTTTTGTTTTTCCCATCATTGCTATTGGTGCTAAGATCTCAAATTTGGGGAGGATGCTTTCCTGCATTACCTGTACAGATTTACCAGGTAGACATTTTTCTTTTTGTATGTACTTATCATGTTTCTATTTATAAAATATATCAGTGAATAAACTTGTTACAAGATAATAACTAGTATGCCATTTTTAGGCATGGTTGCTCTTTCTCTACACAGCATTAGCTTTAAGAGAGAATATTTTGAGAGTTAATGGAAGCGATATACGCCCATGGTAATTCTATCTGATTTTTTCTTCATGTGCTCTTAACCTTTTATCCTGCAAATGATGTCGTGCATGTTAGTTTTGACCCATTTTCTTATAAACGTGCTAAATAAAAAATAACAAAAAGGAAAACTCATCAATGTTAGTTTTAATTATGAAACATGTCAATTTTGAAAGTAAGTGAAAGTTAAAGGGGTGACTCTGAAAGGATATAATTTATAGTTTTGAATTGGCTTGAGTTATCAAGTTATTTAAATTTATTTAAATTCCTAGAAGATAGATTTTGAGTTATAGGATAAGGTTTTGTCTGGGTTTTTTAGGGATGTATGGTCGATGTTCTATGGCATGTGATTTCTGATTGGTTTCATGAAAAAGAGTCGAGCAACATTTTCTGTTCGTACCTTTTGTTTGTCGACTTGTTTTTATTTTGTGTGTGTCGAAGATTAAACCTGGCCCAGCAATTGGTATCAAAGCTATACCAAGCTCATACTTGGGTTCTAAGGCAAAGAGCAGCGATCATTTAAAGAAAAAAAAGTTTGCTTCCAGTTGTGGCAGCTAATGCCAGAAGAAGCAAGCTACAACAGATCAAGCACAGCTCTGTTTTCTGGATAATCAGTTTTTTTTTTGGACAAAAGCAGCAAGGAAAAAAGTATGGTCAGTTTCTTTGAATCATGTAAATCAGCAAGTTAGAGCAAAGATTAAGATAGCAAGTTTATCAAGAAAGAACAACAAGAAGCATGCAATTAAACAACAAGAAACAGCAGCAAGAAAACAACTAGATAGCAAGAATAAGAAAACAGCAAGGCAAAAAGAACAGCAAGAAAATTGCAACACTATAAGTTACGAAAGCAAGAACAGGAGGAAGAGCAAGAAGGTATGACAAAAAGTAGTTCTAGTTCAGAAAGCATGTATGCAAACCCCAAGGAGCTATCTAGAAAACTTAAAAACGAAAAAAGAATGAAATTATAAATGTTTTTTCAGGAAAGTTGAGCAGGGCAAGAGCCAAGTTTAGAAATCTTGGTGCTAATTTGAAAGATAGGATGATTGTAAAGAAGCTACTTAATTCGGTTCCAAAGAAGTTTCTACTTTCTACAGATCGTGACATCTATCGAACAATGCTATGAGTTGACTAGATGCCATTTGAAGAAGCAATGGGAAGAACAAAAGCATATGAAGAATACCTCAAAAGTCATGATGAACCGAAAGAGAATGATCAAGGTAAACTTCTAATAGCAAATTCAATCAAGAGGTTTTGGTAGAGAATGTGGTAGAGGTCAAGGAAACAAAGACAAAAGTGAACTTAGATGCTATGAATGCAGTGAGCTTGGTCACTTTGCATACGAGTGCACCAAGTGGAAGGATATGGTCCATATGGATAAAGAGTAGCGGGAAGCTCGTCTTGTTCAACATTGTTAGATATTTTAGTATAATTGGGGTTAATTTTATCGATCAATATGAATTATGAAATTATTAAACAAGTTAGGTGTGGGGTGCACGCTTGTTTAATATTTTATAAATTCAATGGGGGTTTGGCGGGGGTCTGGGGGCAGCACCCTCGGTTAGCGGGGTCCAAGGGGCGGCAGCCCCTGGCGGGGTCCAAGGGGCAGTTGTAATAAATGAAAGTTGGAAAACTGCATGGAGGCAGTTTCCAAACTCCTGCATATCAAAATTGATCGATTAAATACAGAATCTGGTTCATTCACAACAAATCTTCGCTGGTTCTAGAATCGAAATTGAATTTTATCCGATCAAATATTTGGGTGAACCGCAAATAGTTTGATCTGAAAGTGCGATCCACGACTTTCAATTTCATCCGATTGTTCGTATTCTACACAAAAACGCCCCATTTGTGGTGCACGCATATAATGTATATACGTGTGGGCCCTTAAGGGGCAAAAATAAAAGTGCACTAATTTTAACATTATTTCAATTATTTTATGAAAATAGCATTAAAATCATTGGGATTATCAACTTCAAACGATAACTTTGAGCCGGGGACTCTTTCGGAGCAGCCTCTCTATCCCAATTGGGATAGGGGTAAGGTTTGTATCTATCCTTCCCCCCCAGACCCTACTGAAAAGTGGGAATATACTGGGTAAGGTTGTTGTTCGTATTCTACAAAATCTCTACATGATGATGGCATAAAATTGATGTGCAGAACGAATGAATTATTTTGAGTTTTAAGGGGGAATGTTAATTTTAAACTTGAAACAATAGGAAGTGAAATTTTAAGGGGGTGATATGAAAGGGTTTAGTTAATTAGTTTTAGTATTAGTTTGAATTACCAGGTTGGTTAGTTTGATTTACTTGAATATTTATCAAGTTTTTTAAATTCCTAGAGGATAAGAGTTTGAGTCATAGCATGATAAGATTTTGTCTAGGTTAAATAGGATGTCTTGGTCGATGTTTTATGGTATGTGATTTCCAATTGGTTTAATGAAAGTGTCAAGGGATGCATTAAAGTTTGTGATGGTGCAGGTGGATATACCATCACTATTGTGCCATGGGTATGGCACTCATCAGCCTCACATGGGAGATAGAAAAGCAACCGGATTGTGCCCAGAAGCAGGTTATAAGTTTATAGTATAATAGTATATATGTTATATTTTCTAATTTATTTTTTAAGGTTTTTTAGTACAAATTATTCATGTGTGTATTCAACCACTTTGCAGAAAGGCATACAATTGTTCTTGAGATGGGCAATCATGCAAGGAGTGGCAATGCTTTTACAAAACAGATATCAAAGGCAGAGACTCTATACCCGTATTGCACTCGGAAAGGTGCTTTAACAGAATCTCTCAATCTTTATTCTATATTGTCGAATCTATGGTCGATTGTAAGATTTATGATGACCCATACTGTCATACTCACTGGATTATTATGAAGCAACTTTCTTGACCCTATATTGTAGGCTAGAAGAATGGATGTTGTGTGGGGTGAAACTGCTGGAGTAAAAGGCCAATTATGGTTGTTGTTGCCCATACTTTTTGTCTTGCAGGTGGTTTACTTCCTGATTAGTTTTATAAATTATGCAATTTGTTGAGTTATGTTCAGGACAAGGAAAAACATTGTTTTATATTTTAAAATCCACTGTTTATTTTCTTATTACAGGCTTTTGAAGCATATGTGGGTCTGCTATTGCTACGAACTGCAGTGGTTGGTGTTGTATCTGAATGGCAGGTAAGAAACTCCACAGTTGTAACATTCAATACGGCTGGAATTTTTCACCTATCATATCACCCTGCTTGGGCAGTGTTTTTTATTTCATATTATCAAATGGTTTAAAAAAGGGGAAATCACCAAAATAGCCAATTTAACCACTGATTTTAAACAAAACAGTCATTGCTTTTTTTTTTTTAATTAAATATTTTCATTTTGATTATCATTCTTAAGGGAAATCAATGGTAAACAATAGGTGGTGGACCAAAGGGCTTGTAGCCTTAGGGTACCCCTTGACCTCCCAAATGGGAGGTCTTGTGTTCGAGCCTCACCTGAAACAAAATTGCTTTAGGTTGAGTCAGAGGTTTTACCATTGGGCTTTCGAGTGGTGGGTTTCCTTTGGAATGATGGGCGAGCGGGCGGGGTCACTACCATTGTTTGCGTTCACGGGCGTGGGTGGCCTTTCGCCAGTGGGTTTACTCGGATGGCCGGTTTAAAACTATTTCGTTGATCACTAAAAAAAACAATAGGTGGTGGTACTTTTTATGTTGCCTATGTGGCTTAGTATAATTGGTATACGCCCTATGACGTGATACATGCATTTTTTGGCCCAAAAAATGGGAAAGATTCACACCTATATGCGCAAAAGTACAATTTTGAGACATGTTGCTAGTTTTATTAGTTACAAGGACAAACTTTCTATTAAAAAAATGTCAGGTTACTTTTTTTTAAAAAAAAGATTGGTCAACTAGGCTATATTTGTAATTTTCCTTCTAAAAGAAGAGTTAGAAGTTAAACAGGTCAATTGGTCGAAACTCGAAAGCCCTTGAATGTATAGATAAAAATAAAAATAGAGAACATGGACAAAAGTTGTTTGTGGGTCAATACTAACCCGACCCAGCCTGTTTCAACAGCCCAAATTGTCACCTCCAGTTTTTGGTGTTGTGATGATGCTAAAGTTAAATGTTTGGAAATGTGTTTGGCAGGTAGTTACCAGTGGAATCCTTCTGATAATCATGGCAGTTGGGAATTTTGCAAACACTGTGCAGACTCTTGTACTCAAATCCCAGTTCAAAGCAAAAATGAAAAAAGGGGTAAAAGCAAGAGTGACTTAACTTATCCATCAAATGATCAAAATAATTCCCAAACTCATTGAATGATATGTCAATCAATATGTAACACACACACTTTGATGCTTTAAACAAGCTTATTATCCTTCTGATACTGTTTTTTATTTGCATGTTTAGACTTCATAAACACTCAGCTTAGTGCCAGTTTTGTTTCACTTGTATCTGAATGAATAAAATATCAGTGTTTTTGTTATATTTTGGGATTTTATGTACTTTTGGGACCTAGAATTCCTTAGAGAAAGATGCACCAGGGGCAATATAGTAAACCACCATCTACCAAAGGCATTACATTATCACCACTATGCCTGGCAAAATGGGTGGGTTGGGTTAGGAAAAATGGGTCAGAGCACTTGCTAGTCAATATGGGTTTTAAGAAACAATTTTGGGTTTAAATAGATCGTTTTAAAAACATCATTTTCGTTCAAGTTAAAATGAGTTATATGTAAACAAATAATTTATTTAAATACTTTTTAATGATATTTTTATCAAATATATTATTTATTATTTTTATCTGTTTGAATCTATTATATTTACATACTTTTTAATTTATCCATCTTGACCCATATTGTGTTTAGGTGTTACCAATCTCAACCCAATTTATGTCATAATATTATCCATTTCAATCTAAAATAATTTAATTGTTTACCTAAATCTACTAATTCATATTGCCATGAGTCAAGATTAACATGTCTAATCACCACTTAAATAAGTTAATGATATATAAACAAAAACCAATCCTAATGAAAAGGCGGAATGAATGAGATTGGCAAACAATTCTACTCACCTCCTAATATAAGACCCACTTTAAGTTGGTCATTTAAGAACTTTAGATCCATTACAAAGGGTGTTGACGATTTGGACAAACTGAATCATCGAACCCTATGGTTTGGAAATTTACCTAACTTTTATCAAAAATTTAAAATCAAATTGTTGTAAAAAGTAAAAAAGCCAACTTGATATTTTCATTTTACTTGTTTAGTAAATGCCAAAGTCAGCTTATTAAATTTTAAGTTTAAGCGAGAGTCTGACCTGCCTTGACATGATTGTTTCCTTTACATTGGTTTTCATGTCACTAAAGGTGTTTACGGTCCGGTTCTTATGGTTTTATGTATAACCGTAAACTAAACCGTTTACTAAAGGTTTTAAATTATGAAAACCAAAACGAACCGTTAAAAATAAAAACCAAACCAAATCGAAGCATTGTCAGCCGTTTTGTTTTATAGTTTGGGTTTTTTGGTTTTTTAAAAATAAAACCGAGTCAAACCAAACTATTTTACGGTTTGAGACGTGTTAATTACACCAAGCCCAAATGTATTTTTTTAAAGATCATATAAATCATGAACCTAATATATAAATACACGCATACATATATATGTGTGTGTGTGTATAGAAATGTACACACACATATGATAAGTGGTCTGTTTTTTACGATTGTTTTTCGATAAAAATCATTAAAAAGTTGTTAACTATTATTTCAAACTTTTGAAACTGACCGACAAAATGTTTGGAAAAAAAAATGAACCATGAAACCAAACCAATAACCAGTTTAGAAGGTTTTGCAATTTAAAACCAAACCATAAACACTACTACATGTCGCCATCCAAATTTCTTATCAACACACTCATTGTTTTCTTTAGGCCCTCACATGGATACTCAACACACGCCTTTTATCTTATTATTACATCTAAGATGAATCAAACAGTAGCAAACGTTAATTGGTCTGTAAACTTTTAGCGATTGGATTGAATCATATTGATGGATTCTAAAAACCCCACAAGATCACAGAAACTACTACACTTGTCTATCCGATTTCGTCAATCAAATTCATATTCCGAGTCAAAACAATCTCAAAGATTCAAAACACCCAACCGAGCTGCAGTTCTGATCTGTCTATTCGAGGAAGAAGATGATATATACGTTATTTTAACCAAACGATCATCAAATGTGTCATCTTTCTCTGGTAACGAAGTCATGCACTCTAAGTGTTTGATAAAATGTCTCAGTGAAGTTTTAATGAGATTTTGTTGTGCAGGACAAGTGTCAATGTGTCATTGCCTGGAGGTAGAACCGATGAAGGCGATACGGATGACGTTCATACTGCGTTGAGGGAGGCCGAGGAGGAGATTGGTTTAGATCCTGTGCTTGTAGATGTTGTTGGTGTTCTTGAACCGTTTGTGAGCAAGGTGAATGCATATATTTGGTTCTATTTCAAATTAGATATTGAATTTACTCAATTTAGCTCTTTCCCATATATTTGAGGGGTGTTTGGTTAGAGATATGAATTTGATAATATTTGGGTGTGTTTGGTTTATGAATTTGAGTGTAAGTGAATCGGTTTGACACCCATAGAACCGGTGTTTACGGTTTGGTTTTGCGGAAAATTCTCTGAGGAATCGTTAGTTATGGCTTCAATAAACGACATAATGAACCAGTTGGGTTGGTTGGGTCTGACCGATTCTAGTGGTTTGAGGTTTGAACTAATCATTTGTTAGATATTTTAGTGTAATTAGGGTTAATTTTATCGATCAATAAGAATTATGAAATTATTAAACAAGTTGGGTGTGGGGTGCACGCTTGTTTAATATTTTATAAATTCAATGGGGGTTCCAAGGGGGCAGCGCCCCGGTTAGTGAGGTCCAAGAAAATTATTTTCTAACCTAAGTTGTTATGTTGAAAAATCAATAGAAAAATTGATTTTACGAATTTTTACATAAAATTCGTTTTACAACTTTAGTGGCGAAATTGTAATAAATGAAAGTTGGAAAATTGCCTAGAGGCGGTTTCCAAACTCCTGCATATCAGAATTGATCGATGAAATACAAAATCTGGTTCATTCACGCATTCACAACAAATCTTCATACTGGTTCTAGAATCGAAATTGAATTTTATCCGATCAAATATTTGGGTGAACCGCAAATAGTTTGATCTGAAAGTGCGATCCACGACTTTCAATTTCATCCGATTGTTCGTATTCTGCAAAATCTCTACATCATTCGCTATGTTTATGAGTTTATTTTCCTTCGTTAAATGAAACTTTCGAGTTAGGAACAGAAACATGTTTTGTCTTTCCTTCAATTTTCTTTCTTTCTCTCGTTAAGTGGACTCGGGAACATAGCGATTATTTTAAAAAAAAAACCCGTTACTTTGTATTAAATTATTTTAACTAAAGAAAATGATTCACAAATAGAATAAACATAAATAATTTTATATTCCTGAAATGAAATTAACAAAAAAAAAAATTAAAAACGGTCTTCATGTTCAAACCGCCAGCCATACTGTAAAACCCTTTGAAACCAAACCATGAATTGACCCATATGCATTTCAAAAAGATTGACTCTCTTAGGTTTAAACGTTTCGATCGGTTTAAAAAGTTTACAGATATTAAACCCATGTTGTAACTAGATGATTGTAATGGCAGGGGAACGTGTCTGTGGTTCCAGTGATGGGTATACTATGGGATAAACAAGCATTTAATCCAGTTTTAAATGTTCAAGAAGTAGAATCCATATTTTATGCTCCTTTTGACATGTTTCTCAAGGTTGGTTTTTTTTTTTCAATTGTTTTAGATTCAAGTTTTTAGAGATAGCAATTTCTAGTTGATGCTCTGGTTTGGGCAGTTCAGCATTCAACCATTTAGATGCACTAAAACCAATTGAAATTTGTCATAGTTATCTAACACGGTCTAGATTCAACCATTTAGTTGATGCGCTAGTTTGAGCCCCATTTGCGGTGCACACATATAATGTATATATGTGTGGGCCCTCAAGGGGCAAAAGTAAAATTGCACTAATTTTAACGTTATTTACTTATTTTGTGAAAATAAAGTAAAAAGTATTGGGATGATCAACTTCAAACGATAAATTTGAGCCGAGGACTCCTTCGGAGCAGCCTCTCTATCCCAACTGGGATAGGGGTATGGTCTGTGTCTATCTTTCCCCCCAAACCCTACTGAAAAGTGGGAATATACTGGGTAAGTTTGTTTGGTACCTAACACGGTCTGCCAAACCAACGTGTCCATTATGCTAAGCTTACAAATTATATCCTTAGAACAGCATATTGTTTTGATCCAGGACAAAAATAGACGAGAAGAGGAGAGAGTGTTTCAAGAAGAGAAATGTTTATTTCACTACTTCGATCACGAAACAAATAACAAGGTTTATACGATATGGGCTATAACCGCTGCCATCTTGATAGTGGCTGCATCACTTTTCTACCAACAAACACCTGATTTTCAACCAAGGATGCCCAAATCATGGAACAGAAACCACAGCAGATTATAATGTTGCAGAGCTTAATTGCAACTTCATCAAGGATTAATTTGTAAATTCAATCTACATGTGTATAATGTATACTTTACCCTGCTAATTATAGGAGTATTCATTGTTTGGTGCAGATGATTTCGGCAAAATATTCTAGGACAACCCACCAATTACGATTTCAAAACGACGAACCGAGCTTGCTAGAGTGCTAGGTTGGGTGGGTCAATTTTTTTTGTAAATTTAGAATTATAAAGATGGTTCATGATTGTGTGCAAAACTATATAATTTAAATTATAAAATGAAGAGTACATAGATGATAAAGGTTAAATTGAATTACAGCTCCAACTAGGCCTAGTTGTTAACCCAAGGAAACCAGTCTATGAACTGAATCATTTAGATCTTAAACCAACTGATTTGCTTTAGTTTGAGAGGTTCTGATTATACCTGGCAAAATGGTTGGGTTGGGTTGGGTAATGGGTTTGGATCAGGATGGGTGCGGGTCAGAACGGGTTTTAAGCAAAATCAGTTCGGATCTAAATGGATTGTTCTTAAAAAACATTAATTTAGTTTAACTTAAGATGTGTTATAAGTAAACAAACAGTTTATTTAGATAATTTTTAGTGATCTTCTCATCAAATATGTTATTAATCATTATTAAATGTTTGAATTCATTACATTTACATAGTTTTTTGGTTACCCATCTTGACCCGCATTGTGTTTAAGTGCTACCCATCTCAATCATTCAATATTATGATGTTACCCATTTCAACCCATTATACTACAATTGTTTACCCAAACCAACCCATTTTCTTTGATATGGGTAAAAATTGCCACCTCTAGTTCTGATAAATCTAACAGTTTATGATACTTTTGAGATCGATTAGGTAAAACACAGCTTTATGCTTGATGGACTCAAATCTAGGAAACCAATGGAATGTGACTTGTATTGGATTTTAGAAAGCTTATTTTTATATGTATATATATATTTTCTGAATTAAAAATGAGCAGGAACAGCATATTGTAATTAACTTGCAAACCAATCTACATTTATCAAAAAGTATCATATGATAGCCCATAAGTTGCACAGGATACAAAAATCACAAAAAATACAGTCAAAACGACATCGTTTAGCTAAAAACCTCATAAAATTTCTCCATAACTAGTAAACCCGAATCAATGGACTCCAAAGGATCCTTCCTTAATCTATGTCTTAAACAATTTGGAATCACAACAGCAATATCTTCAGATGTCACTTGATCTCTCCCCTTCAAAGCTGCCAAAGCTTTCGCAGCCCGGTTAGTAACAATATCACCTCTTAACCCATCGACATTCAGTTCTGCACAAACTTTTGAAATCTTAACACGAAGATCATGATCAATTTGCACGCTAGAAAGTCGGCTTCTAGCAGATGAAATTTGTTCTTGAAGTTTTGCTTGATCTGTGTTGTAAGTTTCACGAAACTCTTTCGGGTTTTTATCAAAACGGCCTCGTTCCTCGACGATTTTGACCCGAAGTTCAGCATCACGAACCGTGCCCACTTGAGCATGCATCCCGAATCTATCAAGCAATTGAGGCCTGAGTTCACCTTCTTCTGGGTTACCCGACCCAATGAGAATGAAACGGGCCGGGTGGGATATTGATATACCTTCTCTTTCAACTGTGTTCCATCCAGATGCAGCTGAATCAAGAAGAACATCAACTAAATGATCATCTAAAAGATTAACTTCATCAACATACAAAATCCCTCTATTTGCTTTAGCAAGAAGACCAGGCTCAAATGCTTTGACTCCTTCTGTAAGAGCTTTTTCAATATCAATGGTTCCACACACTCGGTCTTCTGTGGCTCCTAACGGGAGGTCAACCATGTTGATTTTGGTTTTTATGGTTGGAAGTTTTTCGCCTTTCATTAGCTTTTCTCTTACTTCCATCCCCATTGATTCTGGGTCTTCAGGGTCTGAGTTAAAAGGGTCGGCTGCAACAACTGTGATTTCAGGAAGTAAATCTACAAGTGATCGAACTGTTGTGGATTTACCAGTCCCTCTGTCCCCCATGATCATGACACCACCAATTTTCGGGTCAATGACATTTAATAAAAGGCATAGCTTCATCTCGTCTTGCCCGACTATTGCTGCAAACGGATAAACGGGCCTCTGGCTTTCCTTCGACAGTTTCTGAGCCTGGTATTTATTGGCATATTGTCAGCAAAACAATGAAAAGAATGGCAATTTTGGCTCATTTACTTATCAATTATTCAGTTTGGATTGTGTTTATTTTAAATGACTCAAATCAACACAATTAGCTAAAAGGGGAACAAATCAAATGGATTGAAAGTTATCTAAAGTGTATCTTAACCTTCAATGCATATGGAAGTTCTAATTTCTATATCAGTTTTAGTCAATGTGGTTCAGTTTGGATCGTGTTAAGATTAAATGAGTCAAATGAACACAATTAGCTAAAAGGGGAACAAATCAAATGAATTGAAAGTTATCTAAAGTGTATCTTAATGCTTATGGAAGTTCTAATCAATTTTATTCAACATATTTCAGTTTGGATTGTCTCAAAAATAAGAATTCACTGGGCACGTTTGTTTTATTGTATTTCAGTTTGAATTGTAATTTATCTTAAATGAGCCAAATCAACACAATAAGCTAAAAGGGGAACATGTCAAATATATTGAAAATCGTCTAAAGTGTATCTTTAATGCATATGAAAGTTGTAGATCAGTTTTAATCAACCAATTCAGCTTATAATTGTAATGATACTTTTTTTCAAATCATACTTAGCACGTTAGTAATTTATAAGAATGTAAAAGAAATGGAAAAAAGTTTCTGCAGGCCTATGAGTAAACAATTGTACCTGTTCTTGGGCAGGGCTGATATCAGTGGCAACATTTGAGACTGAAAAATGAGATCTTCCTTTCTTTATTGGAACTCCAATACCTCCATAAGGCCTCCTACTTTGATTCTGCCCTGCATGATCATCAAAAAAGTATTAGGTTTAATTTTAAGCAAGTTCAGCCGGTATAGCATCGTTGTTTCTTCTCATACAAATAATGAGATCTTTGAAATATGATTGGGTCAAAAAATCAC
Source organism: Mikania micrantha (assembly GCA_009363875.1). Taxonomy (NCBI): domain Eukaryota; kingdom Viridiplantae; phylum Streptophyta; class Magnoliopsida; order Asterales; family Asteraceae; genus Mikania; species Mikania micrantha. The sequence goes on along the minus strand of CM018689.1, from coordinate 45,435,726 downwards.
ATCTTTGTTTCTGCTCATACATACAATGAGACCCACAAAATACAATTGGGTCATAATCACATCTTCCTTTCTGCTTATACATACAGTGGGAGTGTGGGATCCACAAAATGAAAATTTGAAGGAAAAAATGAGTAAACTCAAAAACTGAATTTCATGAACCTTGAGTCGGCTTGAAACAGTGAGACACGCATCTGTAACACTTGAAAGTATAATGACAAATAAGTGATTTCTTGACGAATTTAGCCTCATACAACAAGAAATGATTACTGTACTAACTACTACTCACAAAAACATTAGACATTGTTGCATACTGCAAACCATCTCATTGCATCATGGTGATCCTAATTAGAAGACAGCAAAAACAAGTACTAAGGATTCGATTTCATCTAATCAATGAAAAAAATTATCAGGAACATCTACTCTCTCATGGCTAATCGTTCATGTCTGAAAGAAATGACGGTGAAAGTGCCTTCTTAATCATATGATTTGAAGTTTCGTAGCTCAAATTTCCAAACCTCTGCAACCTAATCCATGATAAATACTAACAGCATTCAAATTATCTTGGCATAACCTAACCTTCCATGTGTTAAACATGTTTACTTAATTCATAAAATCAAATATTCATATTTCCACCGACACTTTCTCTTCGCATTCCGCATTTACTCGAACATGACACTAAATTGAACAAAATGCAAAAAGCAAACATGAAAACCTGGATTAAAAGATAGAGCACGAATCGAAGCCTTTGAGGATGAAGCAGAAGAAGAAAACGATCGAGATGACAACAGTGAGGTTGCAGAAGAAGAAGTTCCGAGTAATCCAGCCATGGTTAATTGATGATTCGTTTGAGGTTTCAGATGAGTTGGAATGGCATTGGTGAAGTGATTGATTGTTTACTGGTTTTTAGGGTTTGATGTGGATAAGAAGATAGATTTCGTTTGATTGGCCCTTTCTGATTTTGGTTTCGTGGCTCCGTTTCGTGGATTCTGCAAACGGAAAGGAATAAGGATTTGGTTTCTGGCCGTTGGATGATAGGAAAAGGATTATAAAAACACTAGCCAATTTTAAATGTTTAAGCATGGTTAAAATGTTTATTTTTTATTCCACAACTGAAGAGTTTAAATCCTAATGAGAACAATTAAACATGTTTTGTTGTATATTTAAAAGTAAAATTAGATGTATGTGTTTGAACAATGTTTTTAAAATCGAACCGGACGTCGAACCGGTTTTTCTTTACTAGTCAGCGGTTAGATAGGTCGAACCGGTAGGACCGGCTTTAAGAATCAAATAACGTTATAAAAATTATATATGTGTGTGGGGGGGTTGCATCCACTAGGAAGAAAATTTTGCCTAAAATGAGTAAGAACCAATAGAAGTTTAACATGTGACATGTTAAAAACATAAAAACAGAATTCTGGTACAGAAACCAAAATGCATTACAAATAACAAAATCTAGCATAAAAAAACAAAAAAAAATCAGTATAAAAATCAAAAATCTTGCACAAAAATAATAAAAATCTAGTATAAGAAAAAATGAATGAATTTTTTTACTGAATTTTTGTTTTTTTTTGTGTTGGTTCTTTTTTTATGTAAAACATTTTAACTTTTTATACTGGATTTTTTATTTTTTGTTTTGTATTTTCTTATACTAGGTTTTGTTTCTATATAAGATTTTTGTTTCTATCTGGGCCGGCCCGTTAGGTTTAGTGGGCCAATCTATGGCTTAGAATAGGGCCCTCAATTTTCTGAACTTTTTTATATAGATTTTTATGTATTTAAGCCCCAACCTGCATGTTTATTGGGGAGTAGGGTGTTTTTACCCGAACCTGAATAACCAACCTGAAAAAACCTAACCGAACCCGAAAATACCTAACTCGAAAAAGCCTATTACCCGAACCCGAAAAAGACTGTTGCCCACGAGATTTGTTCTGGTAAACCCAAAAAACCCGAACTAGGATTCTAAGGGGCGGTAACATTTCTTAATTTTCAAAGCATCTATATGTTTTGATATTGTTGAATAAATGTATGTTTTTGTTAAACACGTTTTAGTTATGTTATGGTTAAACATTTGAAATTTTTAAGAAAATATATGTTTTGGTTAAACATGTTTTAATTTTATTTGTTTGAAAAATAAAATATTAGTTTTTCAAGTATTACCTGAGAACCGTTTAACCCAACCAGATTAAACCCGAGAACCAATTAAACCGAAGTTAAATGGTTCGGTTCTTGGTTCCAATTTCAGATTAGGAAAACCCGAAATAGCCCGACCCGAGGAACCAACCCGAACAACGACCCTGTTGGGTAGTTGGGTGATCGATTAAAGAAAAAAAAAATTGTCAACGAAAAGGAAGTATCTGGAAGGAAGGTCAAGAGGCGACTGGGGAAATGGCAACTGGGAATTGCGAACGTGCGATTGCCGATTAACCAGAAGACCGAACTCCGGATAACAAAGGGTCGATCACTCGATCGTGTCATCGTCTACGGTACACTCGCGATACAGTCGATTAGTCTGGCTAATAGAGGTAAAGGTCCATCGTCGTCCATCAATAATCTTAAAGTTGTAAATCATTTTATTTCTGATCATTGCTGCTTCAAAGGTTCTCGGATCCAGTCAGTACTTCGTATCCCTGCTGAGACACAACAAAGAACACCGTTAGCCTCACCACATGAGGGGTCTCCTGTGGTCAAGACTCCGGCGTGAGAATAAGTACGAGCTTTTTAGAAGGTTGAGAGCAATGGAGAAGGTGCAGTAGATGAATGGTTATGATGAATGTATCTTTCTTCCTTCTTGAGCTTGTATTTATACTCACTTTGGCTAAAAAAATGCAAAAGGCAATCTTTCTTTTGTAGAAGCTTATCTTTTATATGTTATGGAGCTTGACCTTGGCTTTGGTGATGGTTCTATATTTATGTAAGTGCTTGACTGGTGTTTTCTTTATGGCCTTTCACCTTTGTGCAGGCTGTCATTCAGCCTGACAATGGATTATACCTTTTCACCACAAAAGTACGAATCTTACTGTCTGCTAGGATTTCCTTTTGCTTCTTTCCCCTTTTGGGTTATATGTCATTCGTAGTCTTTTACCAGTAGAAAGTCTTATCCGGGCTATGTGGACCAAAGGCCCTGGTGAGGAGTCTCGGCTATTTGGTATCTCCACTGTCATATCCTGGATGGACTATACTAATCGTTGATTATACGGTTTAGGCTACTCCCGTCATCAATCATCGTCCATATGATTCTGATTACTCGATTAGACGATTAGTCGGCTGACCAGGACTGCGACTGCTACGTGCCGACGCTCACTCTTCCGGCGACCGGCGTGCCCGCCCACACTCCTCAAGGCTTCACCAGTCATCACCTCAGAGCGTATGACCTCAGGTATTGTTTCGATTTAGGTTTTATCCTCACCAGTCATCACCTATTCACCTTAGACGATTTGCAGTTTTTGTACTTTGAGTATTTGGCATTGTTAATTGTGTTATTTGTCTGTTGGGTTATTAGGCCTCACCATCCATCACCTATTCACCTTAGACGATTGTTTGTTTTTGAAATCTGAGTATTTGACATTGTTAATTGAGTTATTTGTCTGTAATTGGGTTATTAGGACTTACAAGTTAATTGTTAATTTGAGCTTTGTTAGCTTTGTGATTGTTAACCGTTTTGTTAGCTTTTTTTGTTTTGAAGGTTACTGCTTGTTAACTGCCTAATTGGGTTATTTGACGTTTGAGTGTTTGACATTGGTACTTAACAGTTAACTGTTAATTTTAGTTTTGTTAATTTTGACATTAGGTTTTTGCTTGTTAAATGGACATTAGTAGCTTGTTAAATGTCTAACCGAAACCGAAAGTTTGAATCCGGTGCATCTAAAAGAGCAAAAAAATTAAAATAAATATAGGGCCTCAAGTTTTTAATTTGCTTAGGGCCACCAAAACGGTTAGACCGCCCCTGTCTCAGGCCTGGGTAATACGGGAGCTAAATTAGGCGCCAAAACGCCCTCTTCATAGTGTTAGGCAGAATTTACATTAAGCTTTTTGATTTCTTTTGAGTTCTAAAAACACAACCAAACAAACTAAGGTAAGTCATTTATTTTACTCAAACCAAAACCAAACTATCATTTTTTTTAAACCAAGCCAAATGTCACACCCCCAAATTCCCACTCGTGGTGTGTGACACCCCGTAATTCCCAGGTCAGATTATCATTTATTTAAATGTTTATTTAAATGCTTTATATACACGTGGCACTAGAATTAGATTAATTTGGTGTGACACGTGGCACGACAGTACAAACACCGACATACGACAAGATAATTCGTGGAATTATCGGCAAACAGCACACACGTGTCAAAACACACGAACGTTGGTGAACGACAAGCACATTTTGGAGCACAACACTCGAAACCCCACGAAACACTCACACATTGAACTTGGAAGTTCAAACAAGGCCAAACGAAAGTTCGTAAACGTGAAACGGCAACGAACGGACCAAACCAATGAAAATGGGCCTATTGGGCTCATCAGGGGATCTGTCGCGCTACGCGACGGTCCACAAGGAAACTGTCGCGATACGCGACAAGTGGCGGGGGAAATTTGAACGCGGAACTCTCTCGCGCTACGCGAGGGGAACTCTTGAACCTGTCGCGCTACGCGAGGAGACCCAGTTCGCAGAATCTTTATTTAACCAAGATGTAATCATTTTCTAGCCACCCTACTCTCATTTCTCGACCCCCAGACACTCAAGCTCGTCTCTTTCACCTGCAACATCACCATTGAAGCTCTTAGAAGCCATTTTTGAAGATTTGAAGCTTTTGGAAGCTTGAACACCATTGAAAGGAGACCTCTAGACCTCAACCACCATCACCACTCTCTTGAAGCTGCTACACACGAATTTCCAGGAAGCTTAGGAGCTGTTCATTCATCATTCCAGTGTTCTTGGAGCCTTAGAAGGTAATCTCTACATCCATCGTGGCTTAAAATCACCATTTCACACACATGCATGTGTTAAATCACACATGCAAACACCATGGAGGCACATGCACGAAATTATGTTATGGGTTTGTTGATTTTACTATGATTCTTGATGATTTAAGATGATTAGATGATGTTCTAAGACGATCTAAGATGATGGGGATAGACCATTGTGCTTAAAATGATAGTTTGTGATGACATTGATGCATGCATGTATGATCCATGAGTGTTGGAATGATCTTGAGTATATGGATATGTTTATTGATGATGTTAGAAGGATTACCCATGGTTAGACATGCTTAAAACGGTTAAAATGATGATTTTTGACAATCTTTCTATTTATAGAAACTTTGTTCCGTCTAAATGGTGTTATAGATAAAATGGTGGACATGCATGTATGGATGATTGTTCTTAGAATGATAATATGATGATTGAAATACTTGGAATGTGGTTTTGATGATGTTTATGGTCATTGTGACATGGTTACTATATTTAGAAACTTTTAGTGATGAACTATTGATTGATGATGATTTTGGTTATATTGATATGTCTAAATGATATTAGAACGGTTATTACAATGATTTATGACATAAAGATGGACTAGAAATGCTTAAATGGTCATTTGAAGCAAAAACAACGAAGTTACTATTTATAGTAACTTTATTTTTACAAAACCCGACTTAGGAACATTTTGTTTGATTCAAGCATGCTAAGTAACTTGATATGTTATAACATGAAGTTTAGATGCTAAGTTAGATGGTTTCCGATGTCACGTATGCTAAAAATGGAAACTTTCCATTTTAGGAAACTTTTGTGTGCTAACATGTTATAAACGACGTATGTGAACCCGTATGATGATGTGCAATGTGTTAACATGATCACGTAGGACTAATGAGCATGCTAGAACTCTAAAACCAATATGCTTTGTGAACTTTCCAAAAATGGAAACTTACTATAAATAGTAAGTTGTCCATGGACGCGATTTACGCGCTTTGCACACGACGAGCACTTACACGATTGCTACACGAATCACAACCGTCACACGGTTCACCAACGGGTCGTTGACTTGACACGGTCAACTTTGGTCAAACACGGTCAAACATGGTCAAACACGGTCAAACACGGTCAATGTGGACCAACACGAGCAAACACGGTCATTGTGGACCGACACGGACAAACATGAACAACCAAGGGTTGTCGGACACGAACACGGGCACTAACACAAACACTAGCACGGTCACTTACACGAACTCACGAACGGTATACGATATAGGTTGTCGGTGACCGACGTGCTTATCATATCAGGAGCTTACGCATACTCTCGTTCATATCACAAAGGTGAGTTTACGGCCCCTCTTTACTCTTTTTCAAACGCTTTTAAATAGGGGGAGAATACTAGTTGCATCGAGTCAAACATTATTACTGTACAAACACTATTGTGTATGCTGGTTTATTGGACAAACATTAAGTGTTGAACTCGTTACAAGTCCTCACAAAGTCTTACCGTTAATGTACAAACAACGTGGTAGATTTGGATGGATCCATTAGGGAATGACTAACCCCACGGGGCACCATGTTGACTGAGTGTCATAACCCGTGCAAATTCTGACCTATCTTGCTATGCATACGAGGCATAGCGGAGGCAAGGACAAACAAGTCTAGTTCGGTAGTGACGCACTGACACTTTGGGCCTAGGGCTCGGTACTAACATTGATGAACAGCATGACACACTTTTCTTACTATATGTATATCAAAACCTGTGAACTCACCAACCATTGTGTTGACACTTTTTCTAACTTGTATTCTCAGGTAACTAGCATGACAGGCTCGTGGAGCAGGAAAGCACATAGGGGACATGAGCATAGGGCCCCACATGCATTTGTTTTCGTGTCTTTTGAAAACAATTTGACTTTATTTTATTTAAAACGTTGTTGTATTAAACTACTTACAATTTCCGCTGTGTAAACGATCATTTTCCGCTGCATGTTATGACTTATTTATTCCGCTGCAATACTACTTTATTTCCGCTGCAAACTATTTTATCAAGTGTATGTGTCAAACTTGGATTTGTAAACGCATATAGAGGTGTTCTATATGACCTTGAGCTGTGATTCTGGACATGTCACATCCACGTGGACATACGCCACGAGTGGGAAATTGGGGGTGTGACAGACTGGTATCAGAGCCTTGGTTATAGGGAACTAGGTTTGCATGTAGTAAACTTAGACTATAGCCATTGCTCAACTGTAGACACTACACGTAGAACTTGCACAATGATGACGTTATTACTTATCGAACTGTTGCTTACTAACTTAAAAACATGCAGGATGGCTGACGATAACACTAGCAGGAGCACCGACCGACACCAGATCCCTGATGACATGGCTGCCGAGAGTCGGCGACGCGTCGAGAGCATCGTAGCCCAGGTCGATGCCGAGATGGATCGGAGGGCTAGGGACTCAGCACGGGCTAGGTACTGGGGATGGCTACCCGCCATCATACAGAGCTGGATCATAGAGGAGAGAGTACCACCTTACCGATATCCCGGCGACACCACTCCAGGCCACCGTTTACCACCACTCGGAGTGTCGACAGAGCAGGCGTTTGCGGCACACGTGGCTTGCACACGACAGGTGATTCGGAAGAGTAGGGAACTAACTGATGAGTTCCGGACTCTTCGTGAGAGAAACGATCGTCTAGAAAGGCGAAACGATCAGCTAGAGGAGCGCAACAACAGGCTGGAAGCCCAGATGGAGGCTCTACGACTCCAAATGTCCCAACTACTGACCGAGCATGGACAGGTCGTCGATGTCGTGCAGGAACACGACGTGCGTATCACCGAGAATCGGACGGACATCACCGAGACTCAAGCCATGGTGCAGGCCAGTGATGCCATGCTTAATGCATGGGCTGCACAGTTTATTGAGGAACCACCTCAGGAGGATGGTCCCGAGTTCGAGGCCGAGGACCTCGAAGATGAGGACCTTGATGAGGATCCTAATGAGGATCCGGAGGAGGATGATGATGACGGAGACGCTGCTAGTGATATTTCACATGTCTCTATGGATTCTGACTAGAGGACTGTTGTATTTTGTACTTTCTTTATTTTGGCCTAGACGAGCGGGATGTGCTCGAAGAACTTATCATGTATTTCCTTTTGAAATTATTGTACTTCAAACTTATTATTAATGAGAATTATGTTTTGTCTTACTTATTACATGTTGACCATGATTGCTTGATAACATAACCTCTGACTTGACAACTAACATGACATATGATCTGACTTCCGACACAACATCTGACTAACATTCTGACTTACTAACATTCTATCCCTTCCGTATAGAAAATATCTATGGCGGGAAGAGGACCACATGTACGCCCTCCTAGACGAACACTGGACGCAGCCGTCATTAAGATGATGGTTGACAGACGGGTTAACAAGATACTGGCAGAGCACGAGGCACACCGCCTTGCTAGTGAAACCAGTGGCTCGAACAACGGTACTAACACTCGTCTAACATGACTAACATAGTATAGCTAACACGCTCTGACATACGACATTGGTTTCTGACTGACAGGATCACAAGGCAACAACAACAAAGGATGTTCTTTCAAATCCTTCCTGAACTGCCACCCACACAAATTCAAGGGGACTGAGGGAGCTGTGGGAATGCTCCGCTGGATGGAGAAAGTCGAATCTGTATTCGCCATGTGCGAATGTACTGAAGAGAACCGGGTAAAGTTCGCAACTGGAACGCTGGAAGGACCAGCACTCACATGGTGGAATACCCATGTACAAACCCTGGGGTTGGACGGTGCCAACTCCATGCCATGGGCTGATTTCACCCGACTACTGCAAGAGGAATACTGTCCTCGTGATGAGATTCGGAAACTGGAAGCCGAATTCTGGGTGCACAAAATGGTGGGCTCTGAGATCGAGCAATACTGTACCCGATTCCATGAGCTGTGTAAGCTATGTCCGGCAATGGTGACGCCGGAGTACAAGAAAATCGAGCAGTTCATCAGTGGGCTGCCCGAGCAAATTCAAAGCATGGTGACTGCGTCTGACCTCACCACCATCCAACCACTGATCAGACTGGCTCATAAACTGACTGACCAAGCTGTAGCTCAGGGCAAGCTACCAAAACGAGGCGAGCATGTGAAGCCTCAAGAAAGCCAGAAGAGGAAGTGGGAACCCAGCCACCACCAATCTCATCAGCCCCAACAACAACAACGATCTGCACCTGCCAGAGCATTCACTGCCACCCAACCCGATGACAAGGGGAAGGGTGTGTATCAAGGAAAATACCCGCTATGTAACCGATGCTCTTATCACCACTTCGGGCAATGCGAACGATATCGTTGCTTGAAGTGTGGACGACATGGCCACATGGCCAAAGACTGCAGATCCAAATTTCCCAGTAACAACAACCCTAACCACAACCAGAACAACAACCAGAACACCTCCAGAGGGTGTTATGAATGTGGAAAACCAGGCCACATGAGGAGGGATTGCCCTCAATTGAAGAAGGCCGGAGGAGGAGCGGCCAAAGGAAGAGCATTTGTGATTGGCTCGGGAGAAGCCAAGGATGACCCAAACATCGTAACCGGTACGTTTCTTTTAAATAATGTCTATGCTAGCATATTATTTGATACCGGTGCCGATAGGAGCTTTATATCTAGTGAGTTTAGCAAATTACTAGATATTACCCCAACGCCACTAGACTACAAGTATACCGTAGAGCTAGCCGACGGCAAGCTAATTGAAACACAACACATCTTTCGAGGATGCGTCATGGTATTGGCGGATCATGAACTCGAAATCGATTTAATGCCCGTGACTCTTGGAAGCTTCGATGTGGTCGTTGGAATGGATTGGCTATCCGCTAACCAAGCTGAAATCGTATGCAACGAGAAGATCGTACGAGTGACGTTGCAGAACGGAGAACAGATCTCGATTCAGGGGGAAAGACGGGGAGTACCTCTGAACATCATGTCATGCATGAAGGCAAACAAGTACCTGCAAAAGGGATACACTGCCATACTAGCCCTCATCGCAGAACAACCAAAGAAGGAGAGGAAGATTGAGGACATCGCCGTAGTCTGCGATTTCCCCGAAGTGTTTCCCGAGGATCTACCTGGACTACCTCCGAAACGACAAGTCGAGTTCCAGATAGACCTTACACCTGGAGCAGCACCGATTGCCAAAGCTCCATACCGACTAGCACCGACTGAGATGCAGGAACTGTCTAACCAGTTGCAGGAGCTGTTAGACAAGGGATTTATCAGACCGAGCTTCTCACCTTGGGGAGCACCGGTCTTGTTCGTAAAGAAGAAAGACGGATCATTCCGTATGTGTATCGACTACAGAGAGCTGAACAAGGTGACGATCAAGAATCGATATCCCTTACCGCGAATAGACGATCTGTTTGACCAGTTGCAAGGGTCAAGCTACTATTCGAAGATCGATTTAAGATCGGGTTACCACCAACTAAGGATACAAGAAAACGATATCCCTAAGACTGCTTTTCGAACCCGATACGGACACTACGAATTCTTGGTTATGCCCTTCGGACTAACCAACGCACCAGCTGTATTCATGGATCTCATGAATAGAGTGTGCAAACCTTATCTTGACAAATTCGTGATAGTGTTCATTGACGACATTCTGATTTACTCTAAGAATCAGGAAGAGCATGCCGAACACCTAAGGCTAGTCTTGGAACTACTGAAGAAAGAGCAATTGTACGCGAAGTTTTCAAAATGCGACTTTTGGATTCGCGAAGTCCAATTCCTTGGACACGTGGTTAATGAGCAGGGAATACACGTAGACCCAGCCAAGATTGAAGCAATTAAGAACTGGGAAGCACCCAAGACTCCGACTGAGGTGCGACAATTCCTAGGTCTGGCCGGGTACTACCGGAGATTTATCGAAGGATTCTCAAAGATTGCCCAATCGTTGACGTCCTTGACACATAAAGATAAGAAATTCGATTGGGGAGACAAACAGGAGGCTGCATTTAACTTGTTAAAACAGAAACTATGTACTGCACCTATCCTATCCTTACCGGAAGGATGCGAAGACTTCGTGGTGTATTGTGACGCCTCGAAACAAGGACTCGGTTGCGTGCTTATGCAACACGAGAAAGTGATAGCATACGCTTCACGCCAACTGAAGGTGCATGAGAAGAATTACACGACTCATGACCTTGAGTTGGGAGCCGTAGTGTTTGCCTTGAAGATCTGGCGACACTACTTGTATGGCACAAAATGCACTATCTTTACCGATCATAAGAGCCTACAACACATCTTCGACCAGAAAGAGTTGAACATGCGACAACGAAGATGGGTTGAACTCATAGGTGATTACGATTGCGCCATCAAGTATCATCCAGGCAAAGCCAATGTAGTGGCCGACGCGCTGAGTCGGAAGGAGACAACGAAACGCGTGCGTGCCCTGCAGCTCACGATTCATTCTGAATTACCAAATCAGATAAGAATCGCACAACAAGAAGTTCTGAAAACTGAAAACCTTACTCTCGAAGCCATGCGTGGCATGGATAAACAAATAAAGGCAAAAGACGACGGAGCTTACTATTTAACGGATCGAATCTGGATTCCACGCTACGGAGGATTGAGAGAAGTAGTGATGGACGAAGCTCACAAGAGCCGGTATTCCGTACATCCGGGCTCTGACAAGATGTATCACGATTTGAAGACAACCTATTGGTGGCCAAACATGAAAGCTGAGATAGCAACTTACGTAAGTAAGTGTTTAACGTGCTCAAAAGTCAAAGTTGAGTACCAGAAGCCATCAGGGTTACTTCAACAACCGGAATTACCAATGTGGAAATGGGAACAGATTTCCATGGACTTCATCACTAAACTGCCTAAGACGGCAAGTGGATGCGATACCATCTGGGTTATCGTAGACCGACTGACAAAGTCTGCACATTTCCTACCCATTAAGGAGACTGACAAGCTAGACAAACTCACCCGGATTTACTTAAAGGAAGTGGTCACTCGACATGGAGTGCCAATCTCAATCATATCTGATCGCGACAGTCGATTCACGTCTCACTTCTGGAAGTCCTTGCATAAGGCTTTGGGCACGAGATTGGACATGAGTACCGCTTACCACCCGCAGACGGACGGGCAGAGTGAGCGAACCATACAGACACTGGAGGACATGCTACGGGCATGCGTTATTGACTTTGGGAGTAGCTGGGAATCTCATCTACCGTTAGTTGAGTTCTCATATAACAATAGCTACCACACTAGCATTCAAGCTGCACCATTCGAGGCACTTTACGGACGTAAGTGTCGATCACCCATCTGCTGGGCGGAAGTTGGAGACAGCCAACTGACTGGTCCAGAACTGGTGCACGAGACAACTGAGAAAATCGTGCAAATACGCAAACGAATGGCAGCAGCTCGGGACAGACAGAAAAGCTATGCCGACAAGCGACGCAAACCGTTGGAGTTCCAGGTGGGGGATAGAGTGCTACTCAAGGTCTCGCCCTGGAAAGGTGTCATTCGGTTTGGCAAACGAGGAAAGTTGAACCCTCGTTACATCGGACCTTTCGAGGTTACAAAGCGAATAGGCCCTGTAGCCTACGAACTAAACCTGCCAGTTGAACTGAGCAGTGTACACAACGTATTCCACATCTCGAACCTCAAGAAGTGCCTATCTGATGAGACACTTGTTATTCCTCTTGAGGAAATACAAATCGACGAACAATTGAACTTCGTTGAGGAACCGGTGGAGATTATGGACCGGGAAACCAAGAAGCTCAAGCTCAGCAAGATTCCAATAGTGAAAGTGCGATGGAATTCGCGACGCGGACCGGAATTCACGTGGGAACGTGAAGATCAGATGAAACAAAAGTATCCACACCTGTTCGCGGAACAGACAAACACTAGCAACACAAGTTGAATTTCGGGACGAAATTCTTTCTAACATGGGGAGGATGTGACACCCCGTAATTCCCAGGTCAGATTATCATTTATTTAAATGTTTATTTAAATGCTTTATATACACGTGGCACTAGAATTAGATTAATTTGGTGTGACACGTGGCACGACAGTACAAACACCGACATACGACAAGATAATTCGTGGAATTATCGGCAAACAGCACACACGTGTCAAAACACACGAACGTTGGTGAACGACAAGCACATTTTGGAGCACAACACTCGAAACCCCACGAAACACTCACACATTGAACTTGGAAGTTCAAACAAGGCCAAACGAAAGTTCGTAAACGTGAAACGGCAACGAACGGACCAAACCAATGAAAATGGGCCTATTGGGCTCATCAGGGGATCTGTCGCGCTACGCGACGGTCCACAAGGAAACTGTCGCGATACGCGACAAGTGGCGGGGGAAATTTGAACGCGGAACTCTCTCGCGCTACGCGAGGGGAACTCTTGAACCTGTCGCGCTACGCGAGGAGACCCAGTTCGCAGAATCTTTATTTAACCAAGATGTAATCATTTTCTAGCCACCCTACTCTCATTTCTCGACCCCCAGACACTCAAGCTCGTCTCTTTCACCTGCAACATCACCATTGAAGCTCTTAGAAGCCATTTTTGAAGATTTGAAGCTTTTGGAAGCTTGAACACCATTGAAAGGAGACCTCTAGACCTCAACCACCATCACCACTCTCTTGAAGCTGCTACACACGAATTTCCAGGAAGCTTAGGAGCTGTTCATTCATCATTCCAGTGTTCTTGGAGCCTTAGAAGGTAATCTCTACATCCATCGTGGCTTAAAATCACCATTTCACACACATGCATGTGTTAAATCACACATGCAAACACCATGGAGGCACATGCACGAAATTATGTTATGGGTTTGTTGATTTTACTATGATTCTTGATGATTTAAGATGATTAGATGATGTTCTAAGACGATCTAAGATGATGGGGATAGACCATTGTGCTTAAAATGATAGTTTGTGATGACATTGATGCATGCATGTATGATCCATGAGTGTTGGAATGATCTTGAGTATATGGATATGTTTATTGATGATGTTAGAAGGATTACCCATGGTTAGACATGCTTAAAACGGTTAAAATGATGATTTTTGACAATCTTTCTATTTATAGAAACTTTGTTCCGTCTAAATGGTGTTATAGATAAAATGGTGGACATGCATGTATGGATGATTGTTCTTAGAATGATAATATGATGATTGAAATACTTGGAATGTGGTTTTGATGATGTTTATGGTCATTGTGACATGGTTACTATATTTAGAAACTTTTAGTGATGAACTATTGATTGATGATGATTTTGGTTATATTGATATGTCTAAATGATATTAGAACGGTTATTACAATGATTTATGACATAAAGATGGACTAGAAATGCTTAAATGGTCATTTGAAGCAAAAACAACGAAGTTACTATTTATAGTAACTTTATTTTTACAAAACCCGACTTAGGAACATTTTGTTTGATTCAAGCATGCTAAGTAACTTGATATGTTATAACATGAAGTTTAGATGCTAAGTTAGATGGTTTCCGATGTCACGTATGCTAAAAATGGAAACTTTCCATTTTAGGAAACTTTTGTGTGCTAACATGTTATAAACGACGTATGTGAACCCGTATGATGATGTGCAATGTGTTAACATGATCACGTAGGACTAATGAGCATGCTAGAACTCTAAAACCAATATGCTTTGTGAACTTTCCAAAAATGGAAACTTACTATAAATAGTAAGTTGTCCATGGACGCGATTTACGCGCTTTGCACACGACGAGCACTTACACGATTGCTACACGAATCACAACCGTCACACGGTTCACCAACGGGTCGTTGACTTGACACGGTCAACTTTGGTCAAACACGGTCAAACATGGTCAAACACGGTCAAACACGGTCAATGTGGACCAACACGAGCAAACACGGTCATTGTGGACCGACACGGACAAACATGAACAACCAAGGGTTGTCGGACACGAACACGGGCACTAACACAAACACTAGCACGGTCACTTACACGAACTCACGAACGGTATACGATATAGGTTGTCGGTGACCGACGTGCTTATCATATCAGGAGCTTACGCATACTCTCGTTCATATCACAAAGGTGAGTTTACGGCCCCTCTTTACTCTTTTTCAAACGCTTTTAAATAGGGGGAGAATACTAGTTGCATCGAGTCAAACATTATTACTGTACAAACACTATTGTGTATGCTGGTTTATTGGACAAACATTAAGTGTTGAACTCGTTACAAGTCCTCACAAAGTCTTACCGTTAATGTACAAACAACGTGGTAGATTTGGATGGATCCATTAGGGAATGACTAACCCCACGGGGCACCATGTTGACTGAGTGTCATAACCCGTGCAAATTCTGACCTATCTTGCTATGCATACGAGGCATAGCGGAGGCAAGGACAAACAAGTCTAGTTCGGTAGTGACGCACTGACACTTTGGGCCTAGGGCTCGGTACTAACATTGATGAACAGCATGACACACTTTTCTTACTATATGTATATCAAAACCTGTGAACTCACCAACCATTGTGTTGACACTTTTTCTAACTTGTATTCTCAGGTAACTAGCATGACAGGCTCGTGGAGCAGGAAAGCACATAGGGGACATGAGCATAGGGCCCCACATGCATTTGTTTTCGTGTCTTTTGAAAACAATTTGACTTTATTTTATTTAAAACGTTGTTGTATTAAACTACTTACAATTTCCGCTGTGTAAACGATCATTTTCCGCTGCATGTTATGACTTATTTATTCCGCTGCAATACTACTTTATTTCCGCTGCAAACTATTTTATCAAGTGTATGTGTCAAACTTGGATTTGTAAACACATATAGAGGTGTTCTATATGACCTTGAGCTGTGATTCTGGACACGTCACATCCACGTGGACATACGCCACGAGTGGGAAATTGGGGGTGTGACATGGTGTATGTCCACGTGGATGTGACGTGTCCAGAATCACAGCTCAAGGTCATATAGAACGACTCTATATGCGTTTACAAATCCAAGTTTGACACATACACATAACAAAATAGTTTGCAGCGGAAAAGTATTTCATAGCAGCGGAAATAAATATGTTTGAATACATGCAGCGGAAATCAAATTGTCAAATGCAACAT
Source organism: Mikania micrantha (assembly GCA_009363875.1). Lineage (NCBI taxonomy): Eukaryota > Viridiplantae > Streptophyta > Magnoliopsida > Asterales > Asteraceae > Mikania > Mikania micrantha. Next base: position 45,419,625 of record CM018689.1, on the reverse strand, counting down.
TGTTTAATTCATAACATAAATAACAATGTTTCCAAATGATAAGACAGAAATGCATGCGGATCCTAATGCTCGTCCCTTAAAGTGTGCATTCCTGTTATCCATAGCTCGCTAGTTACCTGAGAATACAAGTTTGAAAAAGTGTCAACACAATAGTTGGTGAGTTCACAGGTTTTGATATACATATATAGTAAGAAAGTGTGTCATGCTGTTTATCATATGTTAGTACCGAGCCCTTGGCCCAAAGTGTCAGTGCATCACTACCGAACTAGACTTGTTAGTCTTTGCCTCTGCCATGTCTCGTAATAACATGGCAAGATAGGTCAAGTTTTCACGTGTTATGACATCCAGTCAATATTTCGCCACGCGGGGTTAGTCACACCCCAAACGGATCCATTCAAACTCGCCTCGTTGTTTGTACATTAACGGTAAGACTTTGTGAGGACTTCTTACGATTACAACACTTAATGTTTGTCTAATAAACCAGCATACACCAAAATGTTTGTACAGTAATAGATGTTTGACTCGATGCAACAAGTATTCTCCCCCTATTTAAAAGCGTTTGAAAAAGAGTAAAGAGGGGCCGTAAACTCACCTTAGTGATATGATTGTACGTAAGCGTAAGCTCCTGAGTTGTCGTGTAGCACGTCGGTCACCGGCAACCTATATCGTATACCGTACGTGAGTTCGTGTAAGGGACCGTGCTAGTGTTGGTGTTAGTGCTCGTGTTTGTGTCCATCAACCCTTGGTTGTTCATGTTTGTCCGTGTCGGTCTACAATGACCGTGCTTGCTCGTGTTGGTCCATATTGACCGTGTTTGACCGTGTTTGACTGTGTTTGACCAAAGTTGACCGTGTCAAGTCAACGACCCGTTGGTGAACCGTGTGACGGTTTGTGAATCGTGTAGCAATCGTGTAAGTGTTTGTCGTGTGCAAAACGCGTAGGTCGCGTCTATGGACAACTTACTATTTATAGTAAGTTTCCATCTTTAGAAAGTTCACAAAGCATATCGGTTTTATAGTTCTAGCATGCTCGTTAGTCCTATGTGATCACGTTAACACATAACACATCATCATACAAAGTCACATAATGTCGTTTATAACAAGTTAGCACATAAAAGTTTCCTAAAATGGAAAGTTTCCATTTTTGGCATACGTGACATCGGAAACCATCTATCTTAGCATCTAAACATCATATCAAAACATATTAAGTCATTTAGCATGCTCAAATCATTCAACATGTTGATAAATCGGTTTTTGTAACAATAAAGTTACTAAATATAGTAACTTTCTAGTTTTTCATGAAAACAACCATTCTAACATTTTTAATCCAATTTTCATATCATCAAACATCATAATAGTCAATCTAGCATCATTCTAAACATACCAATATAGCCAAATCGTCTCCTATCATTATTTCGACCCGAAAAGTTACTAAATATAGTAACTTTGTCAAAAATGACCAAAAATATTATCAATATCACATTTGAACATCATAATCATTCTAATAACATTTAAATAGCAATCCTTAAGCATGCATACTACCAAATATCATTCATACCGCCATTTCTTGCCTAAAAAGTTTCTATTAATAGAAAGTTTGTCAAAAATCAACATTTTAACCATTCCAACCAAATCTAACCATGTGTAATCCTTCTAATATCCTTAGGAAGCATTTCTACATACTGAAAATCATCCTAACCATCATGGATCATACATGCATGCATTCAAAATGCCATAAATCTTCATTTCACGCATAGCCACATATGTATAACAACTTAGATCATTACAAATCACCATTACAACATCATAGATCATTAATAATCATGTTAAAATCATCAAACCCAGAAGCTAATCTCGTGCATGTGGACCATGAGTGCTTGCATGTGGGTTTTACCCATGCATGTGTGTGTATCGATGTGTAAAAGAGTGTTCTAGCCATAGAAACTACCTTAGGAAGCTCTAGAAGTTCGAGATGGACTCTTGACAGCTCTTGAGTGCTCCTGGAACAACGAGCGATGCAGGTTTGAGGAGATGGTGGTGGTGACGAGCTCCAAATGTGGTTCTTCAAGCTCCTAATCTTCAACTTCCAAGCTTGGAGCTTCAACTTGGCCTTCAATGGCTTCCTTGTGGTCAAATCAGGGATTTTCAGAGAGAAGGGGTCGTGGGATAGCGTGCCTGGCCGAAGGAAATGATGGTGAGTGATAGAGTAGCCATAATCTTCTTGGTTTTATAAGATTTTGTCGACTGGGCGGCTTCGCGTACCGCGATGGGGCGTTTAAATTGTCTCCGCGTACCGCGGAGGATTTCGGGAGTTAATCCCCGCGATGTATGTCGCGTATCGCGGATGGAATTGCTTGTTGGGCCACCGCGTACCGCGGTGGGCTCTCAGAGAGCCCAATAAGCCCCTTTTTAATGGATTTGATCCGTTTGTCGCCGTTCTCACGCTTCCGAACATCGTTTGGCCTCGTTTAAACTTCCTAGTTCAATGTGTGAGTGTTTCGTGAGGTTTCGAGTGTTGTGCTACCCAATGTGCTTGACGTTCACCAACGTTCGTATGTTTTGACATGTGTGTGCTGCTTGCCGATAATTCTACGAATTATCTAGTCATGTGTCTATGTTCGTACTGTCGTGCCACGTGTCACACTAAATTAATCTAATTCTAGTGCCACGTGTACATAAAGCATTTAAATAAACATTTAAATAAATGATAATCTGACCTGGAAATTATGGGGTGTCACATCCTCCCTTTGTTAGAAAGAATTTCGTCCCGAAATTCAACTTGCGTTGCCAGTGTTTGTCTGTTCCGCGGACAGGTGTGGATATTTCTGTTTCATCTGATCTTCACGTTCCCACGTGAATTCCGGTCCTCGTTGCGAATTCCATCGCACCTTCACAATCGGGATTTTGCTGAGTTTGAGCTTCTTGGTTTCCCGGTCCATAATTTCCACCGGTTTCTCAACGAAGTTCAGTTGTTCATCGATCTGTATTTCCTCAAGAGTAATAACAAGTGTCTCATCGGATTGACACTTTTTGAGATTCGAGATGTGGAATACGTTGTGCACACTGCTCAGTTCAACTGGCAGGTTCAGTTCGTAGGCTACAGGGCCTATTCGTTTGGCGATCTCGAAGGGTTCAATGTAACGAGGGTTCAATTTTCCCCGTTAGCCAAACCGAATGACTCCCTTCAAAGGCGAGACCTTGAGTAGCACTCTGTCTCCCACCTGGAATTCTAACGGTTTGCGTTGCTTGTCGGCATAGCTTTTCTGTCTGTCCCGAGCTGCCGCCATTCGTTTGCGTAGTTGTACAATCTTTTCAGTCGTTTCGTGCACGAGCTCTGGTCCAGTCAGTTGGCTGTCTCCAACTTCTGCCCAGCAGATGGGTGATCGACACTTACGTCCGTATAGTGCCTCGCATGGTGCAGCTTGGATGCTTGTGTGGTAGCTGTTATTGTACGAAAACTCAACTAACGGTAGATGAGATTCCCAGCTACTCCCAAAGTCAATAACGCATGCCCGTAGCATGTCCTCCAGTGTCTGTATGGTTCGCTCACTCTGCCCGTCCGTCTGCGGGTGGTAAGCGGTACTCATGTCCAATCTCGTGCCCAAAGCCTTATGCAAGGACTTCCAGAAATGCGACGTGAATCGGCTGTCGCGATCAGGTACGATTGAGATTGGCACTCCATGTCGAGTAACCACTTCCTTCAGATAGATACGTGTGAGTTTGTCTAGTTTGTCAGTCTCCTTGATAGGTAAGAAGTGTGCGGACTTTGTCAGTCGGTCTACGATAACCCAGATGGTATCGCATCCACTCGCCGTTTTGGGCAGTTTAGTTATGAAGTCCATGGAAATCTGCTCCCATTTCCACATTGGTAATTCGGTTGTTGCAGTAACCCTGATGGCTTCTGGTACTCAACTTTGACTTTTGAGTACGTTAAACACTTACTTACGTAAGCTGCTATTTCAGCTTTCATGTTCGGCCACCAATAGGTTGTCTTCAAATCGTGATACATTTTGTCAGAGCCCGGGTGTACGGAATACCGGCTCTTGTGAGCTTGATCCATCACTACTTCTCTCAATCCTCCGTAGCGTGGAATCCAGATTCGATCCATTAAATAGTAAGCTCCGTCGTCTTTTGCCTTTATTTACTTATCCATGCCACGCATGGCTTCAAGAGTGAGGTTTTCAGTTTTTAGGGCTTCTTGTTGTGCGATTCGTATCTGATTTGGCAATTCAGAATGAATCGTGAGTTGTAGAGCACGCACGCGTTTTGTTGTTTCCTTCCGGCTCAACGCGTCGGCCACTACGTTGGCTTTACCGGGATGGTACTTGATAGCGCAATCATAATCACCAATGAGCTCAACCCATCTTCGTTGCCTCATGTTCAACTCCTTTTGATCGAAGATGTGTTGTAGGCTCTTATGATCGGTAAAGATAGTGCATTTTGTGCCATACAAGTAGTGTCGCCAGATCTTCAAAGCGAACACCACTGCTCCCAACTCGAGGTCATGAGTCGTGTAGTTTTTCTCATGCACCTTTAGTTGCCGTGAAGCGTAAGCTATAACCTTCTCGCGTTGCATCAGTACGCAACCGAGTCCTTGCTTGGAGGCGTCACAATACACCACGAAGTCATCGCATCCTTCCGGTAAAGATAGGATGGGTGCAGTGCATAGTTTCTGCTTCAACAAGTTAAATGCAGTTTCCTGTTTGTCTCCCCAATCGAATTTCTTATCTTTATGTGTCAAGGATGTCAGTGATTGGGCAATCTTTGAGAATCCTTCAATGAATCTCCTGTAGTACCCGGCCAGTCCAAGGAATTTCCGCACCTCAGTTGGAGTCTTGGGTGCTTCCCAGTTTTTTTTTTTGATGGCTTCGATTTTGGCTGGGTCTACGTGTATTCCCCGTTCATTAACCACGTGTCCAAGGAGTTGGACTTCGCGAATCCAAAAGTCGCACTTTGAAAATTTCGCATACAGTTGTTCTTTCTTCAATAACTCTAAGACTAGCCTTAGATGTTCGGCATGCTCCTCCCGATCCTTTGAATAAATCAGGGTGTCGTCGATGAACACTATCACGAATTTGTCCAGGTAAGGTTTGCACACTCTATTCATGAGATCCATGAATACTGCTGGTGCGTTGGTCAGTCCAAAGGGCATAACCAAGAATTCGTAGTGTCCGTATCGGGTTCTAAAGGTAGTCTTAGGAATATCATTCTCCTGTATCCTCAATTGATGATAACCCGATCTTAAATCGATCTTTGAATAGTAGCTTGATCCTTGCAATTGGTCAAATAGATCGTCTATTCGTGGTAAGGGATATCGATTCTTGATCGTCACCTTGTTCAGCTCTCTGTAGTCGATACACATACGGAATGATCCGTCTTTCTTCTTCACAAACAAGACCGGTGCTCCCCAAGGTGAGAAGCTCGGTCTGATGAATCCCTTGTCTAACAGCTCTTGTAACTGGTTAGACAGTTCCTGCATCTTAGTCGGTGCTAGTCGGTATGGAGCTTTAGCAATTGGTGCTGCTCCTGGTATGAGGTCTATTTGAAACTCAACTTGTCGTTTCGGAGGTAGTCCCGGTAGATCCTCGGGATATACTTCCGGAAAGTCGCGGACTACAGCTATGTCCTCAATCTTCTTTTCTTTCTTCGGTTGTTCCGCAATGAGAGCTAGTATTGCGGTGTATCCCTTTTGAAGATACTTGTTTGCTTTTATGCATGACATGATGTTCAAAGGCACTCCCCGTCGTTCCCCCTGAATCGAGATCTGTTCTCCGTTCTGCAACGTCACTCGTACAATTTTCTCGTTGCATACAATCTCGGCTTGGTTAGCGGATAACCAATCCATTCCAACAACCACATCAAAGCTTCCGAGGGTTACCGGCATCAAATCGATTTCGAGCTCGTGATCCGCCAATGCCATAACACATCCTTGAAAGATGTGCTGCGTTTCAATCAACTTGCCGTCGGCTAATTCTACAGTATTTATAGTCTAGTGGTGTTGAGGTAATACCTAGTAATTTGCTAAGCTTGATGGATCTAAGTTCCTATCGGCACCGGTATCCAGTAATATACTAGCATAAACAAGAAAAGAACGTACCGGTCACGATGTTTGAGTCATCCTCGGCTTCTCCTGAGCCACTCACAAATACACCATCCTTTGCTGTGTCTTCTTCTGCCTTCTTCAGTTGTGGACAGTCCCTCCGCATGTGTCCCGGCTTTCCACACTCATAGCACCCCTTGAGAGTGTGTTGGTTATTGGTATTCCGTTTGGTGTTGGGGTTAGGGTTTGTTCGGCACTCCTTGGTTGCATGCCCATTTTTGCCGCAGTTCGTGCATTTGACCCTTTTGCACGAGCCAAAGTGATGGTAGTTACAGTTGTTGCATTTTGGGCTTTTGCCCTGATATCCTCCTTTGCTCCGAGTGGCAGTGAAGACCTTAGCAAGGGTTGGGCGATGCTGGGTTTGTTGTTGAGGTGAGAGGGTTTGGTTGTTGCTGGGTTCCCACTTCCTCTTGAGTTCCTGGGGTTTCGTATGCTCACTCCTCTTGGGTAGCTCTCCCTGTGCCACCGCTTGGTCGATTATTTTGTGAGCCAAGCAAATAGTAGACTGAATGAGAGTGGGATCTGTCGTGGAAATTAGGCTTCGGATTTGTTCAGGTAATCCCCTAACGTATGGCTCGATCTTTCTGTATTCTGGGGTCGCCATTTCTGGGTACTGTTTACACATCTCGTGGAATCGAGCGGTGTATTGTTCAATCTCGGATCCCTCCATTTTGTGAATCCAGAATCCCTCCAGTTGTTTGATTTCGTTTCGAGGACAGTATTCTTCCTGCAACATCTTGACAAAGTTTTCCCATGGGATGGAGTTAGCAGTCTCCAAACTTAGTGTCTGAATGTGCGAATTCCACCAAGTGAGGGTCTGTCCTTCCAGAGTCCCGGTAGCAAATTTTACTTTATTCTCTTCAGAACACCCGCTCATGCAGAAGATTGACTCAACCTCCTTAATCCATTGGAGCAGTCCTACCGCTCCTTCCGATCCCTTGAATATATGAGGTTGGTAGCTAATGAAGGTTCTGAATGAACATCCCTTTGAGTTGTTGTTGTGAGTCTCGTTGCTTGTCTCACTGTTTAGGCGTGCAATCTCGTAATCCGCAATGGCTTTTCTAACCCGTTGTTCTACCATAGTTTCGATAGCCGCAGAACTGATTGATTGGTTGTCTGTACGCACATACGTTCCTTGTCCAGCCATTGGTAAGTATGTATCTACAATAGGTTTTGGATCACTTACAGTTAGAGCTTGCTGTGTGTGATATAGAGGTAGTATATCCTCTTTCTTCATGTGTACAATTATAGGCTTTAGAAGATTACTATTACCAATGTGATGTGTATGAGCACAACTCGCTCAATTAGACTCTATCAATACTAAATACAATAAGGGAATAAACTACTCGGTGAAAATAGTGGAGTTCGAATCTCCACTAACAGCGGTGTACTACATAGTTCTCCTCGTGGGTGTAGCGTGTCATTTGAATTTGCTAAAATTCGTATGTACCTATAAATTCACGATTACGTTGGCCACCGTAATCGTCAATTTATCTTACACAGTCATTCTAGTTCCTTCAATCTGAAGCTAGTGATCACAATAGGGCTCGAGGTTCATCTTTGGAGTGTTATCACTAAGGTTCCATTTCGCAGGTGTAAATAAGGTGACTGGGTTTACGCTTAAGAATAGGGATTGGAAAAACGTTCGATTCGAGTTAAATCATGCTAGTGTAGTCATCTTCTGAACATCGAAGGGTTCCCTTCAGTCTCGTGCTCGTCCTTTCACTAATCCCATCTCACAGTTCCTAAGCGTAGTCGGATAGGAAAACCCGCTAAAGATTCCACAGGTATGTTTGTAGGTATCCGATAAAATCACAAAGCATATTGCTAAACAATGCACATAATGTGTTGTGTGAAACTAGTGTAGTGTCTAATGTTGAGCAATGGCTATAGTCTAAGTTTACTACATGCAAACCTAGTTCTCTATAACCAAGGCTCTGATACCAGTCTGTCACACCCCCAAATTCCCACTCGTGGTGTATGTCCACGTGGATGTGACGTGTCCAGAATCACAGCTCAAGGTCATATAGAATGACTCTATATGCGTTTACAAATCCAAGTTTGACACATACACATAACAAAATAGTTTGCAGCGGAAAAGTATTTCATAGCAGCGGAAATAAATATGTTTGAATACATGCAGCGGAAATCAAATTGTCAAATGCAACATTGTTTAATTCATAACATAAATAACAATGTTTCCAAATGATAAGACAGAAATGCATGCGGATCCTAATGCTCGTCCCTTAAAGTGTGCATTCCTGTTATCCATAGCTCGCTAGTTACCTGAGAATACAAGTTTGAAAAAGTGTCAACACAATGGTTGGTGAGTTCACAGGTTTTGATATACATATATAGTAAGAAAGTGTAATATGCTGTTTATCATATGTTAGTACCGAGCCCTTGGCCCAAAGTGTCAGTGCATCACTACCGAACTAGACTTGTTAGTCTTTGCCTCTGCCATGTCTCGTAATAACATGGCAAGATAGGTCAAGTTTTCACGTGTTATGACATCCAGTCAATATTTCGCCACGCGGGGTTAGTCACACCCCAAACGGATCCATTCAAACTCGCCTCGTTGTTTGTACATTAACGGTAAGACTTTGTGAGGACTTCTTACGATTACAACACTTAATGTTTGTCTAATAAACCAGCATACACCAAAATGTTTGTACAGTAATAGATGTTTGACTCGATGCAACAAGTATTTTCCCCCTATTTAAAAGCGTTTGAAAAAGAGTAAAGAGGGGCCGTAAACTCACCTTAGTGATATGATTGTACGTAAGCGTAAGCTCCTGAGTTGTCGTGTAGCACGTCGGTCACCGGCAACCTATATCGTATACCGTACGTGAGTTCGTGTAAGGGACCGTGCTAGTGTTGGTGTTAGTGCTCGTGTTTGTGTCCATCAACCCTTGGTTGTTCATGTTTGTCCGTGTCGGTCTACAATGACCGTGCTTGCTCGTGTTGGTCCATATTGACCGTGTTTGACCGTGTTTGACTGTGTTTGACCAAAGTTGACCGTGTCAAGTCAACGACCCGTTGGTGAACCGTGTGACGGTTTGTGAATCGTGTAGCAATCGTGTAAGTGTTTGTCGTGTGCAAAACGCGTAGGTCGCGTCTATGGACAACTTACTATTTATAGTAAGTTTCCATCTTTAGAAAGTTCACAAAGCATATCGGTTTTATAGTTCTAGCATGCTCGTTAGTCCTATGTGATCACGTTAACACATAACACATCATCATACAAAGTCACATAATGTCGTTTATAACAAGTTAGCACATAAAAGTTTCCTAAAATGGAAAGTTTCCATTTTTGGCATACGTGACATCGGAAACCATCTATCTTAGCATCTAAACATCATATCAAAACATATTAAGTCATTTAGCATGCTCAAATCATTCAACATGTTGATAAATCGGTTTTTGTAACAATAAAGTTACTAAATATAGTAACTTTCTAGTTTTTCATGAAAACAACCATTCTAACATTTTTAATCCAATTTTCATATCATCAAACATCATAATAGTCAATCTAGCATCATTCTAAACATACCAATATAGCCAAATCGTCTCCTATCATTATTTCGACCCGAAAAGTTACTAAATATAGTAACTTTGTCAAAAATGACCAAAAATATTATCAATATCACATTTGAACATCATAATCATTCTAATAACATTTAAATAGCAATCCTTAAGCATGCATACTACCAAATATCATTCATACCGCCATTTCTTGCCTAAAAAGTTTCTATTAATAGAAAGTTTGTCAAAAATCAACATTTTAACCATTCCAACCAAATCTAACCATGTGTAATCCTTCTAATATCCTTAGGAAGCATTTCTACATACTGAAAATCATCCTAACCATCATGGATCATACATGCATGCATTCAAAATGCCATAAATCTTCATTTCACGCATAGCCACATATGTATAACAACTTAGATCATTACAAATCACCATTACAACATCATAGATCATTAATAATCATGTTAAAATCATCAAACCCAGAAGCTAATCTCGTGCATGTGGACCATGAGTGCTTGCATGTGGGTTTTACCCATGCATGTGTGTGTATCGATGTGTAAAAGAGTGTTCTAGCCATAGAAACTACCTTAGGAAGCTCTAGAAGTTCGAGATGGACTCTTGACAGCTCTTGAGTGCTCCTGGAACAACGAGCGATGCAGGTTTGAGGAGATGGTGGTGGTGACGAGCTCCAAATGTGGTTCTTCAAGCTCCTAATCTTCAACTTCCAAGCTTGGAGCTTCAACTTGGCCTTCAATGGCTTCCTTGTGGTCAAATCAGGGATTTTCAGAGAGAAGGGGTCGTGGGATAGCGTGCCTGGCCGAAGGAAATGATGGTGAGTGATAGAGTAGCCATAATCTTCTTGGTTTTATAAGATTTTGTCGACTGGGCGGCTTCGCGTACCGCGATGGGGCGTTTAAATTGTCTCCGCGTACCGCGGAGGATTTCGGGAGTTAATCCCCGCGATGTATGTCGCGTATCGCGGATGGAATTGCTTGTTGGGCCACCGCGTACCGCGGTGGGCTCTCAGAGAGCCCAATAAGCCCCTTTTTAATGGATTTGATCCGTTTGTCGCCGTTCTCACGCTTCCGAACATCGTTTGGCCTCGTTTAAACTTCCTAGTTCAATGTGTGAGTGTTTCGTGAGGTTTCGAGTGTTGTGCTACCCAATGTGCTTGACGTTCACCAACGTTCGTATGTTTTGACATGTGTGTGCTGCTTGCCGATAATTCTACGAATTATCTAGTCATGTGTCTATGTTCGTACTGTCGTGCCACGTGTCACACTAAATTAATCTAATTCTAGTGCCACGTGTACATAAAGCATTTAAATAAACATTTAAATAAATGATAATCTGACCTGGAAATTATGGGGTGTCACATCCTCCCCTTGTTAGAAAGAATTTCGTCCCGAAATTCAACTTGCGTTGCCAGTGTTTGTCTGTTCCGCGGACAGGTGTGGATATTTCTGTTTCATCTGATCTTCACGTTCCCACGTGAATTCCGGTCCTCGTTGCGAATTCCATCGCACCTTCACAATCGGGATTTTGCTGAGTTTGAGCTTCTTGGTTTCCCGGTCCATAATTTCCACCGGTTTCTCAACGAAGTTCAGTTGTTCATCGATCTGTATTTCCTCAAGAGTAATAACAAGTGTCTCATCGGATTGACACTTTTTGAGATTCGAGATGTGGAATACGTTGTGCACACTGCTCAGTTCAACTGGCAGGTTCAGTTCGTAGGCTACAGGGCCTATTCGTTTGGCGATCTCGAAGGGTTCAATGTAACGAGGGTTCAATTTTCCCCGTTAGCCAAACCGAATGACTCCCTTCAAAGGCGAGACCTTGAGTAGCACTCTGTCTCCCACCTGGAATTCTAACGGTTTGCGTTGCTTGTCGGCATAGCTTTTCTGTCTGTCCCGAGCTGCCGCCATTCGTTTGCGTAGTTGTACAATCTTTTCAGTCGTTTCGTGCACGAGCTCTGGTCCAGTCAGTTGGCTGTCTCCAACTTCTGCCCAGCAGATGGGTGATCGACACTTACGTCCGTATAGTGCCTCGCATGGTGCAGCTTGGATGCTTGTGTGGTAGCTGTTATTGTACGAAAACTCAACTAACGGTAGATGAGATTCCCAGCTACTCCCAAAGTCAATAACGCATGCCCGTAGCATGTCCTCCAGTGTCTGTATGGTTCGCTCACTCTGCCCGTCCGTCTGCGGGTGGTAAGCGGTACTCATGTCCAATCTCGTGCCCAAAGCCTTATGCAAGGACTTCCAGAAATGCGACGTGAATCGGCTGTCGCGATCAGGTACGATTGAGATTGGCACTCCATGTCGAGTAACCACTTCCTTCAGATAGATACGTGTGAGTTTGTCTAGTTTGTCAGTCTCCTTGATAGGTAAGAAGTGTGCGGACTTTGTCAGTCGGTCTACGATAACCCAGATGGTATCGCATCCACTCGCCGTTTTGGGCAGTTTAGTTATGAAGTCCATGGAAATCTGCTCCCATTTCCACATTGGTAATTTCGGTTGTTGCAGTAACCCTGATGGCTTCTGGTACTCAACTTTGACTTTTGAGTACGTTAAACACTTACTTACGTAAGCTGCTATTTCAGCTTTCATGTTCGGCCACCAATAGGTTGTCTTCAAATCGTGATACATTTTGTCAGAGCCCGGGTGTACGGAATACCGGCTCTTGTGAGCTTGATCCATCACTACTTCTCTCAATCCTCCGTAGCGTGGAATCCAGATTCGATCCATTAAATAGTAAGCTCCGTCGTCTTTTGCCTTTATTTACTTATCCATGCCACGCATGGCTTCAAGAGTGAGGTTTTCAGTTTTTAGGGCTTCTTGTTGTGCGATTCGTATCTGATTTGGCAATTCAGAATGAATCGTGAGTTGTAGAGCACACACGCGTTTTGTTGTTTCCTTCCGGCTCAACGCGTCGGCCACTACGTTGGCTTTACCGGGATGGTACTTGATAGCGCAATCATAATCACCAATGAGCTCAACCCATCTTCGTTGCCTCATGTTCAACTCCTTTTGATCGAAGATGTGTTGTAGGCTCTTATGATCGGTAAAGATAGTGCATTTTGTGCCATACAAGTAGTGTCGCCAGATCTTCAAAGCGAACACCACTGCTCCCAACTCGAGGTCATGAGTCGTGTAGTTTTTCTCATGCACCTTTAGTTGCCGTGAAGCGTAAGCTATAACCTTCTCGCGTTGCATCAGTACGCAACCGAGTCCTTGCTTGGAGGCGTCACAATACACCACGAAGTCATCGCATCCTTCCGGTAAAGATAGGATGGGTGCAGTGCATAGTTTCTGCTTCAACAAGTTAAATGCAGTTTCCTGTTTGTCTCCCCAATCGAATTTCTTATCTTTATGTGTCAAGGATGTCAGTGATTGGGCAATCTTTGAGAATCCTTCAATGAATCTCCTGTAGTACCCGGCCAGTCCAAGGAATTTCCGCACCTCAGTTGGAGTCTTGGGTGCTTCCCAGTTTTTTTTTTTTTTGATGGCTTCGATTTTGGCTGGGTCTACGTGTATTCCCCGTTCATTAACCACGTGTCCAAGGAGTTGGACTTCGCGAATCCAAAAGTCGCACTTTGAAAATTTCGCATACAGTTGTTCTTTCTTCAATAACTCTAAGACTAGCCTTAGATGTTCGGCATGCTCCTCCCGATCCTTTGAATAAATCAGGGTGTCGTCGATGAACACTATCACGAATTTGTCCAGGTAAGGTTTGCACACTCTATTCATGAGATCCATGAATACTGCTGGTGCGTTGGTCAGTCCAAAGGGCATAACCAAGAATTCGTAGTGTCCGTATCGGGTTCTAAAGGTAGTCTTAGGAATATCATTCTCCTGTATCCTCAATTGATGATAACCCGATCTTAAATCGATCTTTGAATAGTAGCTTGATCCTTGCAATTGGTCAAATAGATCGTCTATTCGTGGTAAGGGATATCGATTCTTGATCGTCACCTTGTTCAGCTCTCTGTAGTCGATACACATACGGAATGATCCGTCTTTCTTCTTCACAAACAAGACCGGTGCTCCCCAAGGTGAGAAGCTCGGTCTGATGAATCCCTTGTCTAACAGCTCTTGTAACTGGTTAGACAGTTCCTGCATCTTAGTCGGTGCTAGTCGGTATGGAGCTTTAGCAATTGGTGCTGCTCCTGGTATGAGGTCTATTTGAAACTCAACTTGTCGTTTTGGAGGTAGTCCCGGTAGATCCTCGGGATATACTTCCGGAAAGTCGCGGACTACAGCTATGTCCTCAATCTTCTTTTCTTTCTTCGGTTGTTCCGCAATGAGAGCTAGTATTGCGGTGTATCCCTTTTGAAGATACTTGTTTGCTTTTATGCATGACATGATGTTCAAAGGCACTCCCCGTCGTTCCCCCTGAATCGAGATCTGTTCTCCGTTCTGCAACGTCACTCGTACAATTTTCTCGTTGCATACAATCTCGGCTTGGTTAGCGGATAACCAATCCATTCCAACAACCACATCAAAGCTTCCGAGGGTTACCGGCATCAAATCGATTTCGAGCTCGTGATCCGCCAATGCCATAACACATCCTTGAAAGATGTGCTGCGTTTCAATCAACTTGCCGTCGGCTAATTCTACAGTATTTATAGTCTAGTGGTGTTGAGGTAATATCTAGTAATTTGCTAAGCTTGATGGATCTAAGTTCCTATCGGCACCGGTATCCAGTAATATACTAGCATAAACAAGAAAAGAACGTATCGGTCACGATGTTTGAGTCATCCTCGGCTTCTCCTGAGCCACTCACAAATACACCATCCTTTGCTGTGTCTTCTTCTGCCTTCTTCAGTTGTGGACAGTCCCTCCGCATGTGTCCCGGCTTTCCACACTCATAGCACCCCTTGAGAGTGTGTTGGTTATTGGTATTCCGTTTGGTGTTGGGGTTAGGGTTTGTTCGGCACTCCTTGGTTGCATGCCCATTTTTGCCGCAGTTCGTGCATTTGACCCTTTTGCACGAGCCAAAGTGATGGTAGTTACAGTTGTTGCATTTTGGGCTTTTGCCCTGATATCCTCCTTTGCTCCGAGTGGCAGTGAAGACCTTAGCAAGGGTTGGGCGATGCTGGGTTTGTTGTTGAGGTGAGAGGGTTTGGTTGTTGCTGGGTTCCCACTTCCTCTTGAGTTCCTGGGGTTTCGTATGCTCACTCCTCTTGGGTAGCTCTCCCTGTGCCACCGCTTGGTCGATTATTTTGTGAGCCAAGCAAATAGTAGACTGAATGAGAGTGGGATCTGTCGTGGAAATTAGGCTTCGGATTTGTTCAGGTAATCCCCTAACGTATGGCTCGATCTTTCTGTATTCTGGGGTCGCCATTTCTGGGTACTGTTTACACATCTCGTGGAATCGAGCGGTGTATTGTTCAATCTCGGATCCCTCCATTTTGTGAATCCAGAATCCCTCCAGTTGTTTGATTTCGTTTCGAGGACAGTATTCTTCCTGCAACATCTTGACAAAGTTTTCCCATGGGATGGAGTTAGCAGTCTCCAAA
This sequence comes from Mikania micrantha, assembly GCA_009363875.1. NCBI lineage: Eukaryota > Viridiplantae > Streptophyta > Magnoliopsida > Asterales > Asteraceae > Mikania > Mikania micrantha. The sequence goes on along the minus strand of CM018689.1, from coordinate 45,404,474 downwards.
CTTAGTGTCTGAATGTGCGAATTCCACCAAGTGAGGGTCTGTCCTTCCAGAGTCCCGGTAGCAAATTTTACTTTATTCTCTTCAGAACACCCGCTCATGCAGAAGATTGACTCAACCTCCTTAATCCATTGGAGCAGTCCTACCGCTCCTTCCGATCCCTTGAATACATGAGGTTGGTAGCTAATGAAGGTTCTGAATGAACATCCCTTTGAGTTGTTGTTGTGAGTCTCGTTGCTTGTCTCACTGTTTAGGCGTGCAATCTCGTAATCCGCAATGGCTTTTCTAACCCGTTGTTCTACCATAGTTTCGATAGCCGCAGAACTGATTGATTGGTTGTCTGTACGCACATACGTTCCTTGTCCAGCCATTGGTAAGTATGTATCTACAATAGGTTTTGGATCACTTACAGTTAGAGCTTGCTGTGTGTGATATAGAGGTAGTATATCCTCTTTCTTCATGTGTACAATTATAGGCTTTAGAAGATTACTATTACCAATGTGATGTGTATGAGCACAACTCGCTCAATTAGACTCTATCAATACTAAATACAATAAGGGAATAAACTACTCGGTGAAAATAGTGGAGTTCGAATCTCCACTAACAGCGGTGTACTACATAGTTCTCCTCGTGGGTGTAGCGTGTCATTTGAATTTGCTAAAATTCGTATGTACCTATAAATTCACGATTACGTTGGCCACCGTAATCGTCAATTTATCTTACACAGTCATTCTAGTTCCTTCAATCTGAAGCTAGTGATCACAATAGGGCTCGAGGTTCATCTTTGGAGTGTTATCACTAAGGTTCCATTTCGCAGGTGTAAATAAGGTGACTGGGTTTACGCTTAATAATAGGGATTGGAAAAACGTTCGATTCGAGTTAAATCATGCTAGTGTAGTCATCTTCTGAACATCGAAGGGTTCCCTTCAGTCTCGTGCTCGTCCTTTCACTAATCCCATCTCACAGTTCCTAAGCGTAGTCGGATAGGAAAACCCGCTAAAGATTCCACAGGTATGTTTGTAGGTATCCGATAAAATCACAAAGCATATTGCTAAACAATGCACATAATGTGTTGTGTGAAACTAGTGTAGTGTCTAATGTTGAGCAATGGCTATAGTCTAAGTTTACTACATGCAAACCTAGTTCTCTATAACCAAGGCTCTGATACCAGTCTGTCACACCCCCAAATTCCCACTCGTGGTGTATGTCCACGTGGATGTGACGTGTCCAGAATCACAGCTCAAGGTCATATAGAACGACTCTATATGCGTTTACAAATCCAAGTTTGACACATACACATAACAAAATAGTTTGCAGCGGAAAAGTATTTCATAGCAGCGGAAATAAATATGTTTGAATACATGCAGCGGAAATCAAATTGTCAAATGCAACATTGTTTAATTCATAACATAAATAACAATGTTTCCAAATGATAAGACAGAAATGCATGCGGATCCTAATGCTCGTCCCTTAAAGTGTGCATTCCTGTTATCCATAGCTCGCTAGTTACCTGAGAATACAAGTTTGAAAAAGTGTCAATACAATGGTTGGTGAGTTCACAGGTTTTGATATACATATATAGTAAGAAAGTGTAATATGCTGTTTATCATATGTTAGTACCGAGCCCTTGGCCCAAAGTGTCAGTGCATCACTACCGAACTAGACTTGTTAGTCTTTGCCTCTGCCATGTCTCGTAATAACATGGCAAGATAGGTCAAGTTTTCACGTGTTATGACATCCAGTCAATATTTCGCCACGCGGGGTTAGTCACACCCCAAACGGATCCATTCAAACTCGCCTCGTTGTTTGTACATTAACGGTAAGACTTTGTGAGGACTTCTTACGATTACAACACTTAATGTTTGTCTAATAAACCAGCATACACCAAAATGTTTGTACAGTAATAGATGTTTGACTCGATGCAACAAGTATTCTCCCCCTATTTAAAAGCGTTTGAAAAAGAGTAAAGAGGGGCCGTAAACTCACCTTAGTGATATGATTGTACGTAAGCGTAAGCTCCTGAGTTGTCGTGTAGCACGTCGGTCACCGGCAACCTATATCGTATACCGTACGTGAGTTCGTGTAAGGGACCGTGCTAGTGTTGGTGTTAGTGCTCGTGTTTGTGTCCATCAACCCTTGGTTGTTCATGTTTGTCCGTGTCGGTCTACAATGACCGTGCTTGCTCGTGTTGGTCCATATTGACCGTGTTTGACCGTGTTTGACTGTGTTTGACCAAAGTTGACCGTGTCAAGTCAACGACCCGTTGGTGAACCGTGTGACGGTTTGTGAATCGTGTAGCAATCGTGTAAGTGTTTGTCGTGTGCAAAACGCGTAGGTCGCGTCTATGGACAACTTACTATTTATAGTAAGTTTCCATCTTTAGAAAGTTCACAAAGCATATCGGTTTTATAGTTCTAGCATGCTCGTTAGTCCTATGTGATCACGTTAACACATAACACATCATCATACAAAGTCACATAATGTCGTTTATAACAAGTTAGCACATAAAAGTTTCCTAAAATGGAAAGTTTCCATTTTTGGCATACGTGACATCGGAAACCATCTATCTTAGCATCTAAACATCATATCAAAACATATTAAGTCATTTAGCATGCTCAAATCATTCAACATGTTGATAAATCGGTTTTTGTAACAATAAAGTTACTAAATATAGTAACTTTCTAGTTTTTCATGAAAACAACCATTCTAACATTTTTAATCCAATTTTCATATCATCAAACATCATAATAGTCAATCTAGCATCATTCTAAACATACCAATATAGCCAAATCGTCTCCTATCATTATTTCGACCCGAAAAGTTACTAAATATAGTAACTTTGTCAAAAATGACCAAAAATATTATCAATATCACATTTGAACATCATAATCATTCTAATAACATTTAAATAGCAATCCTTAAGCATGCATACTACCAAATATCATTCATACCGCCATTTCTTGCCTAAAAAGTTTCTATTAATAGAAAGTTTGTCAAAAATCAACATTTTAACCATTCCAACCAAATCTAACCATGTGTAATCCTTCTAATATCCTTAGGAAGCATTTCTACATACTGAAAATCATCCTAACCATCATGGATCATACATGCATGCATTCAAAATGCCATAAATCTTCATTTCACGCATAGCCACATATGTATAACAACTTAGATCATTACAAATCACCATTACAACATCATAGATCATTAATAATCATGTTAAAATCATCAAACCCAGAAGCTAATCTCGTGCATGTGGACCATGAGTGCTTGCATGTGGGTTTTACCCATGCATGTGTGTGTATCGATGTGTAAAAGAGTGTTCTAGCCATAGAAACTACCTTAGGAAGCTCTAGAAGTTCGAGATGGACTCTTGACAGCTCTTGAGTGCTCCTGGAACAACGAGCGATGCAGGTTTGAGGAGATGGTGGTGGTGACGAGCTCCAAATGTGGTTCTTCAAGCTCCTAATCTTCAACTTCCAAGCTTGGAGCTTCAACTTGGCCTTCAATGGCTTCCTTGTGGTCAAATCAGGGATTTTCAGAGAGAAGGGGTCGTGGGATAGCGTGCCTGGCCGAAGGAAATGATGGTGAGTGATAGAGTAGCCATAATCTTCTTGGTTTTATAAGATTTTGTCGACTGGGCGGCTTCGCGTACCGCGATGGGGCGTTTAAATTGTCTCCGCGTACCGCGGAGGATTTCGGGAGTTAATCCCCGCGATGTATGTCGCGTATCGCGGATGGAATTGCTTGTTGGGCCACCGCGTACCGCGGTGGGCTCTCAGAGAGCCCAATAAGCCCCTTTTTAATGGATTTGATCCGTTTGTCGCCGTTCTCACGCTTCCGAACATCGTTTGGCCTCGTTTAAACTTCCTAGTTCAATGTGTGAGTGTTTCGTGAGGTTTCGAGTGTTGTGCTACCCAATGTGCTTGACGTTCACCAACGTTCGTATGTTTTGACATGTGTGTGCTGCTTGCCGATAATTCTACGAATTATCTAGTCATGTGTCTATGTTCGTACTGTCGTGCCACGTGTCACACTAAATTAATCTAATTCTAGTGCCACGTGTACATAAAGCATTTAAATAAACATTTAAATAAATGATAATCTGACCTGGAAATTATGGGGTGTCACACCAAACAAAGTTGAGCCTAGGCATGCCAATTTGGTTAAAAACCAAGTAAAGGTGAAGCACAAGTTTTCAGCTCTACTTGAATTCGAGCCAAACCAATACTAAATTCAAACGGAGCTCAAGCTTGCCTTGGCATTCGACTCGTAAACAACAAGTTACCAAAGGTGCTTAAACGTTAGAGTAAGCGTTTTCTTTTCGTGCTCATGGTCATACATACATACATACATACATAGGGTTTCTGATATAGATTATAACTATATTAAATATGTTGGTAGTATTTAGTAGTAATGGTAGAATCTTGTAAGGGTAGTTTGGTAATATTGATTTATTGTTAATTGTTAGTGGGTTATAAATAGGGTTGGAAGGTTGAGTGAAGGCAGAAAGAGTTTTGTTTAGAAATTAGCCAAGTTGTGCTAGGTCTCCTGTGTTAGCAGTGAGAAAGGGCTGAGCCCTGGAATCATCTTCTTCTGTAATCGTTTGCTTAGTTCTGTGTTATTCAAGTTTCTAATTCCATCATCGCTATTATTGTGGTTTCATTTCTCATCAATGGTCCGACCTGCTCAAGACCTGCCGACTTGCCTTCTACACCTTTAATTTCATCTCTACTGAATCAAACTGTTGAAGACTTGTTGCCGATTTGCCTTCTACACCTTCAATTTCATCTCTACTGACTCGAACTGAACCAACAATTCGATTCCTATCAATCGCTGTTATTCCAATTTCATCATCACCGCCGACCTGTTATTCTCCACCTCCAATTTCAACCTAATTTCCTAATTGTTGGATCTAATCGACGGATTAGGGCACCAATTCCCTGTTCTGATTGGTCGATTTTTTTTGGATGCGCGGCCACGATTGCAGGTTACACAGAGTTTCATTTCAGTATTTTTTTAGATTTGATTCAATTTGTTTCCATCAATTCACGATTTGATTCAGTTCGTATTCTCTTTCTATCAATTTCTGTTGATTCAAATTCAAATTCAATTTATGTTGATTTCAATTTTATTTCGATTTGCCTCAATTCTATTATATGTTCATTATGTTGCATTATACACTGTTTCGTTCTATTTTATTCATCCATCACGTTTTCCTTATCAATCATAGTTCATCTAACCTCTCGATTAGATGATCACGAACAACAGATCGTTCAACTTCAGCATGAAGTGGCAGAAATCAAAACATCCATCAAATTGTTGCAAGAGGAGCGAATTACTTCAATTGAATTCCGCAAAACTATTCTTGATTGGATGAAGACACAAGACAACCAATTTGTTGAGGATCAACGGGGATCATCTGACATTATTTTGCCCGATTCCAAGACTTCTTCAGGCTCTAAGGATAGTTCAGTGGATTTGCAAAAGCTTCAATTGTATCCATTCAATGGATTTGAACCTCTGAGCGACATTCCAAAGGTGAACCTCAATTTGGGTACACATTCTACTTGTAACATCAGTGACGGATGCGTGCCAGAACAGTGATCGCAACAGTAAATCGTACTGTAGCTCAGGTACACATTACGTGAAACTATGGTTATACTATTGATATATTATACTTGATACGAAACTACTATACGATTGCCTGGAGATCTGATTAAAACCTTAGGGTTTAACAGTCAGAAACATGTCAAACAACACATTGTTGAAACATAGATACTTGATTTGATACTATTGTGTATAAATGTATGTGAGGTTGTAACAACCGGTTTTAATAATTGAACGAATTTTAAATAATCGTTAAAATAACGATTGTGATTGTTGAAATTTGAAAGTATGTGAGAAATCATGAACGTGGGAGAAAACCGTGCGCGAAACAGAGTTACGGATTGTCCGGAATCGCGAAACGAAGAAAACGACTATTCGCGGTACGCGAAGGTGGTTTTGAGGGTCCTTCGCGGTACGCGAAGAGCCCAAAATATCTGAAAACTCCGGATTTCTTCGCGGTACGCGAAGCATTCTTTTGCCCCTCTTCTCGGTACGCGACGGGTAGGGCGGTTTGACAGATTCTTATTCTTATCAGCTTTGCACCAGAGTTTATTTATTTTTAACATCTCGACCTCAAACACACGCAGGGACGAATATTGCAACTTTTGTTGCTAGATCAGTGTTTTGAAGCCATCCAGATGTCCGGATTGAGCTAGGGTTTGATTCTACAAATCCTGATCGTCGTTTTCATCCGAGAACTTCGTTCAAAAGGGTAATGAGTCGATCTATCCTACTAGTTTGATGTTCTGTGGATTAAATTTAGTTTTGAATGTAATACTATGATTATGGGTATTGATTATTGCCTAGTTGATGACTAGGGGTTGTTGAAACGAAGAATTTGATATTTTGACGGTTAAATCTTCGTTTTGAAGCCGGGATAATGTCCGGTTGTTATGAAACCCATATCATGGAATGATAACTAGTAGGATGGGTAGGATATGATTTTAAATGAAATATGGATTATGATCCATGGGTTAAATGATGATTTTGATGAATTAGTGTTAAAAATTATTAACAGTTATGATTATAAATGAATTTTGATTAAGAGAAGTGATTGGGATCATAACTAAAATAATAAACATCAATTATTTGATGAAATGCCTAAGGAAGGCATGGGATATGATTAATTGACTAAAACTTACTAAATATAGTAAGATAAAGTCAATTATGTGATAAGTTGACCTTGAGAAAGTCAAACCAGTCAAGTGAGTTGAACTTGATTGTATGTGTTATATGTATTGAATATAGTTGTATATGTGTGAATATGCAACTAGGTGTTGGTGGTGAACGTCAAGTGACAATTCACAGAGGTGGAAAAGAGGTTGTAGCAAGTGAACAACCGTTTGAACCAGGTAAGTTACCCAACTTACTGTAACATTACATATAAGAAGTAGAATGAGTCTACTTGTGTGCTTGATATGTGATTGAAACTAATGGATGAGAAATCCTTTAGTTTGTGTTGTGGGGTTTCTATGAGAAACGTGTATGCAATATATTTGCATTGGAATAACCGGATGAACCGGTGATTAATCAATATGATTTTGGTGTTTATATAAATGATTGTGGTTATTATTGTTGCATGATTCACAGTGTGTGTGAACATGTGGTGATCTACGAATGCGTAGATGTTGAATTGGTAATGTGCATGTTTGGATTCACAAGGTGTGTGAACATAAAACATGCAATTCCAATGTAATTGATTCACAAGGTGTGTGAACAAATGGTTGATTGGAAATGTGCATGCTGATTCACAAGGTGTGTGAACATAAGACATGTAATTCCAATGTAATAGATTCACAAGGTATGTGAACAAATGGTGGATTGGAAATGTGCATGCTGATTCACAAGGTGTGTGAACATAAGACATGTAATTCCAATGTAATAGATTCACAAGGTATGTGAACAAATGGTGGATTGGAAATGTGCATGCTGATTCACAAGGTGTGTGAACATAAGACATGTAATTCCAATGTAATAGATTCACAAGGTGTGTGAACAAATGGTGGATTAGAAATGTGCATGCTGATTCACAAGGTGTGTGAACATAAGACATGTAATTCCAATGTAATAGATTCACAAGGTGTGTGAACATGCCGTTATCGTGATTGTGGTTATTGTTGCTGCATGATTCACAGTGTGTGTGAACATGCCATGATTATGATTGTGGTTATCGTTGCTGCATGATTCACAAGGTGTGTGAACATGCCGTGGTCGTGATAGTGGTTATGTTTGCTGCATGATTCACAATGTGTGTAAACATGCCGTGATCATGATAGTGGTTATTATGGCTGCATGAGTCACACGGTGTGTGAACGTGTGGTGATCTACGAATGTGTAGATGTTGGATTGGTAAAGCGCATGTTTTGGATTCACAATGTGTGTGAACATAAAACCTGCAATTCCCATGTAATTGATTCACAAGGCGTGTGAACAAATGGTGAATTGGAAATATGCACATGTATGTGTGGTGTTAAATTATAATAATTGTACATGAATGGGTGATTCATGGGGTTTTGGGTGGAAACGACCCACTAGTGGATAGTTTTGTAGGTGATTGAATATTGTTACCAAATTATGTTTGGTACATCGGTAGTGTATCTGTAATGTGTTACGGGATACACTAGTTAGAGGTGCTATGAATTGTCTTAGATGGAAGGACCGGTGGGTGAACATCTTAAGACTTAATATGTGTATGATACCACCAATGTGTGGATAACCGGTTACACCGGAAATTGAATTGTTAAAACCACAGGTGTGTGGGAAATTGGTTGAGCCAATGATATATATATATATATATATGTATATATATGTGTGTGGTGATTATTGTGTTTTAAATTAGCCAGAGGTGCTGGTGATAAAGTGGTATTGGATAATATATTATTATCTAGATATAATAAACATCCATATGATATGTATGTGGATGTGTTAAATGAGTTGTGGGAACTCGGGAAGGGGTTACTTACTTAGTTCGTATGAACTAATGGTGACTTATATGTGATGTTACAGGTCAAAGATAGATATGCATCGGGCGATCTGATCGGGCATGTTATGAAGCAGAACCGAACGTTATGTAAATCTTTGGTGAGATTAAATTTAAACACACCAGTTTTTATTAATCATAAATGTAAATGATTGAAATTGAGTGTGTTTAACTTATAAAAATGAAATTTCACGCTTCCGAACATAAATTTTTGATAAAGTTTAAACTGGGACCAAGATTAGACACGTGTAATCATGTGTAAGGTTTGGGTGTTACAGAGGTTAAACATAACAAAACCATAACGGTTATTGTTACGGAATGCTAAACCGATGAATTATTCGTATAGGTGACGATCTGTATGAATGATTATGAAAGTTTAACGTTCTGAAATAATGACTGAACAGTAGAGAACAAGAATCAGAAAGCCAAACCATCGACGTGTTCTGACGAAACGAAAACGAAAACGCAACGAACGATCATAAACTTAAGGAAATAAAATATTTCCTATTTTACAATTTTGAAACTCATCATAAACGAATTTAAACGAAACCATTTTAATTAATCGCGAACAAATAAACGAAACGCGTAAAATAATGGAATTCGATAAATAATTTAATTAAACGAAATTTAATATAATTATTAGAATTTAATACCACCCAAATAGTTAAAATAAAATCTTTTATTTAAAATATGAACCGAGCAACCGAAACGAACCCGAATACCCACGGGATATATATACTTTAAATGAGTTCATTTTCTCATTTATTTCATCCTTCTTCTCTCTCTAAACTCATCAAAACCGTCACTCTACATCTCTCTACAAATCTTCATCTTCAAACCACAAGAACAAGCTCAAATCTCCACGAAATCAAGCGTTCTTGGTGTCCAATTGAAGCTCTTGATCTCCTCTACCAAGAAGTACAGTGGATCTATAGTTTTACATAGCCATCTTGGAGGTATGATGCAAGCAATCCCACGAAAAAGAGGGTTTTTGCCTCTCTTGTTCGACACACACACACAAAGACCGGTCCTAGACCCCTTTCCCTACCCCCAACACCTTCGAAAAATAGCAGGTCACATGTCCCAAACAGTAGATCGATGCTAGAATCATGGGTGCTTGATGATGAAGAGTGTCGAGTACAGGTTCGTGAGATTTGAGGTTGGCCGAGCCCTAGGGTTCACGAACCCAGACCTGCTGTTGCCGAACCATTGAAGCATTCACGAATCACCGAAGAGCCGAACCTTGTTGATACCACCTACCACCGAACCTTTTGTACTTAGGCGAACTCTAACTGCTCGATCGACCGAACGCTTTGGCGAACCTGTGAGCTGCATTATTTTGGCCGAACCTCATCAAACCTACGAACCTCCTGCATGCAAATCTAAATGCATCTTAGCCGAACCATCTACCTAGGAACGAACCTTTGTGTTACTTTCATGGGTGACGAACCTGTGAGTAGCAGCAAACTACCGAACCTTGTTGTTAGCCGAACCTATGTGCCGCAACCACACCAGCCGAACCATTTCCTACATGGCCGAACCTGTGCATGGTATATCACCGAACCCTTAACCTAGTTATAGCCGAACCTTGGAGTTTTAAGTTAGCCGAACCATGCAACTAGAAGCGAACCCATGAGATTACCTGAACCTAGTGACCAACAAACCTAAAGGTTCGTTAGGGGCAAGATATGGCCGAACCTTAGCCAATACGACTGATAGGTTCGCTGGGAAGATTTCCGGTCAAGTCACCCATTTGATTTCATTTTGTTCAGCCCAAGCAGCTTCAATCGGCCCGTGTTAGGCCCATGAGCCTAATGCAGGCCCACGACACACATTCGGCCCATCATGGCCCAACACAACACCACTAGGCCCATTTCCTTGTTATAGCCCAGTAAGAACATTAAGGCCCAATGACAATTGATTTAATCTATGACACCGGTCTAGCTTATATGCACGACATTCGACCACGTGGATGATAGGTTCACCTAACACATAAACGAATCAATAATTATTCGTAACATGCAATTAAATCGTATACTAAGAATGGTTACTACAAGTGTGGATATAAATGGGAAGGATAACATATCATTAAACACAAGACATAAAAGGGGGTAATAATATTTCAAGTAAAACCTAAGTATTATACTTAGGATTTTTAATAATAATACATTGAGCGAGAAGAACATGAAATCAGTAACAAGTACATTGGGCTGAATGAAGACCGTGACACACTAGTGTTAGCCAACTTTAGGTCTAACACCAACACACATGCGCACAACGAATTCTTACGAACAAATGCTTATCAACTACAACCATTATGAAATCAATACAGGAGCGTGAACATCATAACAAGTGCAAACAAAGAGCGCGTGCATTCTTATTTTACTTAGTCAAACACTACGGACACAAGGTGAGTTCATTTGTCCCTTTTCAAACTTATTTGTTTTTACTTCGGGACTGAGAAGCATGTTAAACATTTTAATAAACTATTGAAATGTTATTTAATGCTTTTAAACTTAAACATGATGCTTTTAGTGATGATTATGCTTGGAAACTAGTATACTTTGGGAAACTATAAACTTGATACTTATACTTTAAACTTGGAGCTGGAAACTATATGTTGGATGCTTATGAAACTATATGCTTAAACGTGAGACTTTATGCTTATGAAACTATATGCTTAAACGTGAGACTTTATGCTTAAACGTGAGACTTTATGCTTATGAAACTATATGCTTAAACGTGATACTTTATGCTTATGAAACTATATGCTTAAACGTGAGACTTTATGCTTATGAAACTATATGCTTAAACATGAGACTTGATGCTATGCTATGGAATTCATGATGAAACTATGTGTGGACGCTTGAAACTATATGCTTGAAACTATTATTTGCGCATGAAACATTGGGCATGTATCTAATCATAGGCTACGTAATTGCTAAACTTCTGCTAGTGCAGAGCTTGTACCTATGTATTGAGATACATGTAAATTAAACCATAACGAGACTAAGCTATTACCTATATAAGAGACATGTAATTGCTAAACTTCTGCTAGTGCAGAGCTTTTGTCTGCTTATATGAGGTTTGTAATTGCTGGATTAAAACTAAACCATGACGAGGCTAAGCTATTATCTATATAAGAGACATGTAATTGCTAAACTTCTGCTAGTGCAGAGCTTTTGTCTGCTTATATGAGATATGTAATTGCTGGATTGTTTGTGTATGCATGGCTTGTGTCTATGTATGAGATACGTAATTGCTAAACTTCTGCTAGTGTAGAGCTTGTATCTTGTATAGGAGACACGTAATCGCTAGACTAAGCTTAACTAATTCATGAGATACGTAATGGCTAAACTTCTGCTAGTGCAGAGCTTGTATCTAGCCGTGAGCTACGTAATTGCTAAACTTCTGCTAGTGCAGAGCTTGTACTCACGCATGAGATTAGGGACAGCTAAACTATGTGCGTGTGAAACTATGATGCTTGATAAACATACTATGAAACTAATACTTATGAATGCTATAGACTTGTAAACTTGAAACAGAAAACAAAAGCTATGATGAGGAATGGGTTGATTGGTAGGTAAAAGACTTAATTATTATTAACAACAGTGTCATATCCGGATTAGTATGTGGTGGGATGGCGTCTGGGCGGGTTGTAGGCTCGACTCAGGGGTATGCCCTATATATAAGCATACCGATTTGGATATTACATGTGGAGTTAATGAGATTAAGGTTTTACCAAAAGAGGTTTGTTAAAACTATTTTAAACTTATAAACTTTATGAACTCACCAACCATTGTGTTGACTTTGTTTTCTTACATGTTTTCTCAGGTGAAGAACATATTTAAGCTAAGGCTACTGGATTGCATGCTAGGTGGCATAGATAGAGGACCTAGTTGATTTTGGAAGCACATCTTTTGTTGATAATACGCATCACTTTTGATATCTTGTACAGATACAAGATATAAACATTTGATTCTTTTGTTAGGTTTACTTAGTTAAATTGCAGAACATTGATATTGTAATTTAATTTTGTAATCATAGTTTAATGTTTGATTGTGCTTTAGTTATTCTTAACGTTGATGCTATGTAAACAATCTGATCACTATGATTATCACTCACGATATCGCGCCCTGAGAACCTTCCGCCCGACGAGGACTTCGATCCAACCCCGCCGGCTCGGGGTGTGACACTACTCCTGAAGATTTGGCAACAGACATTGAAGAAGAGATGGTTCTCCTTAATCCCAACAACAATTATGTTTCTCGTTTTAGGGATTTTAATTCCTTGCCTTTTGAAGCCACTCACGTATTGGGCCAGTTTATGCTCAAACCGGGTGGTTCAACGCAATCCTATGACCGACAGTCTACACCCCAACCAGAGAATCCGTGTACGTTACCTATCATCCGATCAGGAGCCTACTCTACTCAGAAGTTGGGACATGTTTTTCATCATGATCGCGTAGCTCGATATCTTTCACGTTTGGATTGGAAAGGACGTAAGAAGAAAGGGCTTTGTTTACGTTGGGGTAATAGATATGGGTCAGCTCACAAATGTCCGGAAGGCAAGCCACTTGGAGAACGGCACGATCAATGGTTCACTCCCAAGTCTTGAGGACAAGACTTTTAAAAAAAGGGAGAGTAATGATAGAGATTATAGCTATATTAAATATGTTGGTAGTATTTAGTAGTAATGGTAGAATCTTGTAAGGGTAGTTTGGTAATATTTATTTCTAGTTAATTGTTAGTGGGTTAGACTATCCACATCAGTGACCCAATTCAACCCAACCTTTTATTAAAAAAATAATTTATCTCTCTTCCACCTACACAACCCAACCTAACTTAATTTTCCACACACATTAACAACCCAACCCAACTCAAGTTTTATCAATATATTTATTATACAAAATATGACTTATCATTTTTTGTTAAATATTAAAAAAATAGTTTATTTCAAAAAAAAATAATAATTATTTTTCTAAATGGTTATAAACCTACATGTTGTATTTTAAAAAAAAATCTTTTTTTTAAATAACTCCGTTTTCAATAATATTTATACCGGGATGTTTACAAAAAAATAAATAAACATGATTGTGTGATTAAATTTTAAAAAAGAGTTAAATTATATAAGTTATTAAATAAAAATTAATTTGGATTTAAAATTAATTGAAAAGTTAGGTTGTGACTTGGGTTGGTGTGGTGACTTGGGTCGTTGAAATTGATTTTTCTATTTTTTTTTTACAAATATGGCAACCAACCCTTGGTTTGGGTCACCATTGCAGGTAGTCTTATAAATAGGGTTGGAAGGTTGAGTGAAGGCAGAAAGAGTTTTGTTCAGAAATTAGCCAAGTTGTGCTAGGTCTCTTGTGTTAGTTATGTGTTATTCAAGTTCTAATTCCATCATCGCTGTTATTGTGGTTTCATTTCTCACCAGTTTCTATCGTATGAAGAGCTGATCCTAATATCCTATAAAAAAGGTCATAATGTATTTACCGGGTAGATCAATTGGTCTCTGGTTACCAGTAAGGGCATGTTTGGGATTGCTTATTAAGTTTAAAAGGACTTTTTGTTAAAAGTGCTTATGAACTTATAACTTTTTGAAATGAAGTTTTTAAAAATATGTTTGGATTAGCTTTTGTGTATGAAAAGGTCAAAAAATGACTTTTTAGTCATAAAAAGTTAAAAAGCCAGAAAAAGTAGCTTCTTAAAAATGACTTTTTAACACTGCTCAAAAAATTAAAACTAAAAGTGCTTTTTAAATTACCAAACAACTTTTTAACTTAATAACTTTTTCATTAAGTCAATAAGTTAAAAAGTTAATTTTGAATGGAATCCCAAACATACAAATGTCTAAGACAAATAGGAACTCGGTTCAGGATTGATCTGCTGACTTTAGGTTTCGCAGCTCTACTTCCGGTGTTTCCCTACCACGTGGCATCTTCTTGAGATTAATTGCTGCATCTTCCCTCAAATTCGTCGTTCTCTATTTCTCTTCTCAGTCGCTGCTTATTCTCAAACTAACAAGGTAATTTCTTATATTCAACCCTTTAATTTCTTCTAAGATTATGATCTTAATCTATGTAAACCTTTTAATATTCATATGATCTAGTATTGGGATGGTTGAGCGTTAATTACGTCTAGGGTTTAGTGATAATATTGAATTAGAAGCCATGGAATTGCGCCAATGTGAGACTAGGCCACTTGATGGTGGCTTTTGCCCCTTAGAATGGGAGGTCGTGGTTCAATCCCATGTAACAGTGTAATTAGTTTGGTGTAACTTAGGAGGAAAGTTAGCCGTTCAAGAAAATAAAAAGAAGCCATGGAAATGCTCTGGGATCTGCATAGCTGGTGGAGTTGTAGCATGAACTGTTTCCTTGTCAGAAATATGACATACGAAATTCAACTAACTTGAGTAATTGGGAATATCTGATTTTCAGATTCTGTATTAAGTGATGCATATTCTGATCAAAGTTCTACATTGGTGATCTTGATGATGAATTTTATTGATCAACTGCCAATTGCTTCATTTTGTAGATGTTCTAATAAAAGATACGCCCCATTTGCAGTGCACGCATATAATGTATATATGTGTGGGCCCTTAAGGGGCAAAAGTAAAAGTGCACTAATTTTAACGTTATTTTAGTTATTTGTGAAAATAACGTTAAAATTATTGGGATGATCAACTTCAAACGATAACTTTGAGTCGGGCTCTTTCGGAGCAGCCTCTCTATCCCAATTGGGATAGGGGTAAGGTTTGTATCTATCCTTTCCTCCCAGACCCTACTAAAAAGTGGGAATATACTGGGTAAGGTTGTTGTTGTTGTTCTTCTGATAAAAGAATGAACAACAATTTAATAAAATTATCACTTTGCTTGTTAACTATTTATTACAAATAGCATCATACTTCACTGAATTGTAGATTGTTTTTACTCTAGAATACTAGTATCTTTAACATTGGATGACATGCTTGTGAATTGGTGGAAATGAGAACATGTTGTCTTGTGGATTCACTCCTGTACGTGTTATTTTATCTGCATGCAATGTTCTTTTCCCTGCAGTTTTTTTAGTCGGGTATTGCGTAAATTCGGTTTGGTATCATGATGACATTCTTTTTCATGTAAATGTTAACATCTGCAGAGTTTTGTCTTAATTTTTGGCTGAAAAGACATGAATAACTCATGGAGGCAACAAGAGCTTGTGTTTCTTCTTCTTTATGCAATTATCTTTTACATTATCATCATTCATTATTCCCTTCAGCTGTCCCATGGTATTCTTTCTTGCTCTCACTTGCACTCTAACTCTATATGCATGTATCTAGATATATATAGTTCAGTTAGTCACTATCAAAAATTTTACTGCTCTTGATTCTCTCTGTCACCTTTTTTCTGTTCCTAATTCATCTTTAATTTGGCATCTTGATATAACAGATCACTACAGCAAGCTTTATGGCTTACGGCCTGGATTGTTCTCGGGTCAGCTTAATGTATGTTTATGTTGTTGCATAATATTATTTTACAACATTTGAGACAATAAAAATCACAAGCCATGCAACTGGCATGTTATGGCGTATATCCTATGAAAGCCAGTTTAATACAATGTTTACCACTTTACTACGGTCAAGTTCTTGGAAGCTTGTTGAGCGCTGATACAAAATTTGTTAAATAAATAGAACTGGTTTTGTAATTTTTTGAAAAATCTTACTACTTCCTTGACTCTTGCATTAAATATGATATATCAGTAATTTATCTCTTTGTAAAAACACTGGTGCTGTCCTTGCCCTAATGCATGCTTGGGTTATCTGATGACCAACATAAATTATTCATTAAATGTTTATTTAATCAGTTATCAAAACTCACCCAGGTCTTATTAAGTCGTACATGGCTCTCTACGTGATGATTAGACTCATGTTATGCAACCTGCAAGAGGTGGATTTTGACATGTCAACTTCATATCCTAAGATCTCTCCTTTTTTTTCTTTGCAGGATGCCTCTGATGCTCAATGGAGAAATTTTCGCAGCAATTTACCGATTTTAACCTTTGTTTTTGGACTTTTTACATCGATTGCTAACATTTTGAGGGCATTTTATAACTTGAAAGCTGAGGGAATGTCCATTGTTTGGCTTCTGATTTCATTGGCATATTTGTCATATCTACATGGAGCATTGTATGTTATCTCTGTATTATTCCTCTTATTTCGAAAACGAAGGAATAAATTCAATCCTTTTACTTTTCAAATTTAAATAAAAAATTGTTTTTTTTTGGTTTTGTGACTTCAATATTATAAAACTGTGAGTTAATTTAACCTACAAATATATATAATTTGAATATTGATATCTGAAGTTAGAAAAGTAACTCATTTAACTCCTAAAAGTCAAATATGAACCTTTTTTGGATGGAGTATTATAAAGCTTAATAGTTGATATTCAGATATGCATCGGAAGATCTTCCCTAACATATTTCATCCCAATGCAGCATCATTTTTATCCTCTCAATTGCATCAGCCAATTTCCTTTTGGTTAAGGTACAAATTAGATACAAGCTTGATAATGTAAGGGGCATGCTATAGATTATATCAACTTACTTTAGGAGTTTGTTGATAGGTTTAATTAACTGGAAAACCAAAGATACTGCTTGATAAGTAGTAACATGCCTTTTAAAATACTTTCTTGATAAACTTACATAATGTCATTTGAAATTCACTATTTGTAAAAGGGGGTGCTATCACTGAATATTAACTAATGATCTGCAGTGCTTTATTAATCTTTCTGATGCAGATATTTGGACAAACAAAATACTTTCCATTTGTGCTTTGGGTGTTCAACCTATCGTTTCTTGTATGTAACCGTGTCTACGAGGGATACTCATTTGCCAATTTTGGGTTAGTTTCTCTTTGGCAGCCAGGTGGTTCCTTGAGTTCTGGTCACTCTGTATTCTGATGAATCAGTTTACTTTAAAAATGCAGAAACCGTTGGGCTTACTTGGATAAATTTAGGGGTACCTTCAGATGGCATATCTGCTTTAACTTTGGTATTACTTTCTCTTTCTACTTGTGTGGTTATTGTTCGTATAATGTTTTAGATTTTGTACATGTTGCTGGAAACTTTTGACCTTTTTCTACTTCTCTTTTTTATGCTCACAAGATTTTACTTTTACTTTTTTATGGCAGTTGTTTTGCGCATGATAAGTTTTGGATATGACTACCATTGGTCAGGTCATAATACTTATGTTGATCAAGAGGTATATCTTTGTTGCCGGCTTGCCAACATTGTAGTTTATGCATTTTCAATTTTGAAGGAAAATATAATTCTTTCCAAGCTGCCCTTAAAACCTTAATTATCTTGCCTTTTGTCCGGAAACTACAATAACTTTTGATTCCTTTATATGGATTTTCCCAAATCAATATAAGAATCTGGTCTTTCTGCTAACTGCAGAAGCACATTCGACACTGCACCACCTGTTCTTCAGGGAAAACATGCTACAAAATGTTACAGGCAAGTAGAGTTATATTTTTGATACTAGTGGTTTTTATATCATTATAAATTATCCTAATTATATTGTTTGTTTTAGCAGGAGAGAAGCGTGGGGATTGACAAGTTTTCATATACGTTATACCTATGTTATTTGCTATTTGCTCCTCTATATATTGCTGGACCTGTTATAAGCTTCAACGCATTTGCCTCTCAGGTTTTATGACATCCAACTACTATTGATTAATTTTGAAATCCACATGCTATGGCATATAACCTGCAGTTGTGACAACCAGCTATAAGTGCATCAGGGCACAAATGTAATTTTGGTAAAAATTTGTTTTCTTTTTGGGGTTATTTAACAAGAATCTCACCAATGTGATATCTTTTCTGACAGCTGGATACACCTCAGAAGAGTTATACACTTAAACAAGTGGTTTGGTACGGTTTTCGTTGGGTACTTTGCCTGTTTCTTATGGAAACAATGACCCATTTCTTCTTTTACAATGCATTTGCTATCAGGTGAGTCTATAAATAACAAAATATTACTATAATGTATTTAGCCTTTTATTAATTTATGCAGTATTAATTGGTTCTGTGATATTTAGTGGAATCTGGAAACAATTATCACCTATGGAGGTTTTTATTGTTGGATATGGGGTGAGAGCTCATGGTACTTGATTTCACTATCTCACTTATAATACCTAATATAAATCATTTAACTGTGTTGTTCTATATTTTAAGCTTTATGGAAAAAGCTTGAAACCTTTAATAGTTCATTCTACTGTAACAGGTCCTAAACTTCATGTGGCTCAAATTTTTCCTCATTTGGCGTTACTTTCGGTTTTGGGCACTGGTAAATCCATTAAAAAATATATACTCTATAACTTCTAGTTCTCTATTATTGCCTGATAATGCACATGACCTTTCATTGGTTTTGCATAGAGGTTAACGGACTAAGCAACTACTTTTTGGTGCAAGTCGGGTTAACTTGAAACACTTCAAGATTTGCTATTCTTTTAGATGCCACAAATATGATTCCAAAAATTAAATTATTTCATTGATAATATAATTTTTCTAATAAAATGATTTACGTGAAAAATAAACAGTATATTTTTTTAGCACATTTGATTTGATTCATTATAAGCTAATTCAATTGTTGGTTATATGTTAACACTAGGTAAGTGGCATTGAAGCTCCTGAGAATATGCCACGTTGTATAAATAACTGCTACAACCTAGAAAGCTTTTGGAAAAACTGGCATGCTTCCTTTAACAAATGGCTTGTGAGGTACTCATTTTAGATGCTATATTTTATTTATGTTTATTTATTATTAGTATTAGTATTAGTATTAGTATTATTATTATTGTTGTTGTTGTTGTTGTTATTATTGTTATTATTATTATTATTTTATTTTTTTGTTTCAAGTCGAGAATGACACTTTATTTTACAAACGAGTATAGGTACATGTACATTCCCTTAGGGGGGTCTCGAAGGAAGCTTTTGAATGTGTGGGTTGTCTTTACATTTGTCGCCGTATGGCATGATCTTGAATGGTATCTATTTTTTGTTTCAATTCCATATGTTACATCTTTTGGGCCCCACTTCTAATTGTTCATGCTATGTAAAGGAAACTTCTTTCATGGGCATGGTTGACGTGCATATTCTTTATTCCTGAAATGATTGTGAAATCAGCATCAACTTCTTTTAAGGTGATCTAATGAATTTTGTATCGTTTCAATATTAAAATTTAATTCAGCATATGGAGATAGTTGTGCAACATCTGCCCCAAGATTATTGCAACCATTAATTTAAAAATTCTTTTGGCAGGTTGATAACGTTTTTAAGGAGTTCATTTTCCGTGAGCTTAGTGCAGTTGCTGGTGCTATCACAATCACTTGTCTCATGGTTTGTTCCTATTTTCTCAAATAAAACTAAAGCATATATAAAATGAAGCGTGAGGGGGCGATTAGGATTTTTTCATTTGCAAGTCGATTTTAGTTTGGTTCAACAATACCACAAGAATCAAACAATAAACATAAAGGGTAGGGGGAAAGAATGACAAATCCACCTTAAATTACTTCTTGGTCTTCAACCAAGATTTGCCTTCACTATCTTCTCTCTAAAATAGGTGGGAGGTTACCTTGTACAATAAATCCACCTTAAATCACTTCTTGGTCTTCAACCAAGATTTGTCTTGTCTTCACTATCTTCTCTCTAAAATAGGTGGGAGATTACCTTGTACAATCTTATGTATAAGGTCATAAAGATCACCAACAAACTATGTTGTCAAAAGCTCTCTGGGCGTGCGCACCTAGGCTTTCAAGAGAGGCAAGCCGACTTGTGGCAATCCAGGTTCTCAGGAGAGGTTCTGGCAAGGATTCTGTCAAGATTCCGGCCAAATTTTAATAATTTTGACAAACTTTGCCAATTCTGGTCAAACTTGCTTAAAATTTTAAAAAATGGCTTTGATACGGCTTATATTATCCTAAACTAGTTTTTAAATAAGCCTAAAACATGTCTAGAACACCTAAAAATGATATGTTTATGCGATGTGCCTTGCTTATTTTAGACCCTTGCTTTTTAAGCGCATTGGGCCTAAGCCCAAGGCTCACCGTTTGCGTCTTGAGTGTGCGTTGCGCCTTCGACAATTATGTCAACAAGTCAACAACTTCTCCATGTAGATCATAGTAAAACCTTCTAACATTTTATAGGGATCACCACATGAACTTCTCACTAATATAACTGATAAACAAACAAACAAACATACCCAGTATATTAACACTTTTCAGTAGCGTCTGGGGGGAAGGATGGACACAAACCTTACCTCTATCCTAGTTGGGATAGAGAGGTTGCGCCGAAGGAGTCTCTACTAATTTAATTGATAGAGATCACTAAACAAATATACTAATGAGCATTTAGATGTTTAATAATAAGGATGACAACGCACTTTCTCTCGTGCTATCTAAGAATCTTCATAATGAGATTCCTCCAACATTTTTCTTGATCAAACCAACATTTAAGCAAATCTCTAGCTTCTAAGAATGAGGTTAATTTTAAAATACGTGTTTGTTTATATATTTCAAAATCAAGTTTATTTTTTATTGATTATAAAAAACTCTCAACACAACGCATTTACCCTTTAGTTGAATGAATCATGAATGTCCATGGATGATCATGCTTGATATTGCCTTGAAAATTAATTTCTTGTGTGTTTTAGATGTTTATTGTGAACATATGCATCAGTTTGAAACTTTAAAAATTTGATCTTATGGATTTCTAGCAATGTTCATATCGGTTTGAATTGACTATCTATGGAGAAATTTCATGACTTTCTATGTGGCAGGTGGCTAACCTTGTTGGCTTTGTCATTGGACCTTCGGGCATAAGTTGGCTAAAGTCAGTTTTTCTTCAGGCCCAAGGTTTTTTTATTTTTATTTTTAATTTTTTTTTTCAAATTATAATTTACAAGCACACACTGCTATATGCTGTTGACAAAATCTTCATAATTTTGCAGGACTACCTACACTTTTTGGGCTGCTTGTGACATTTTATGTTGGCACAAAGGTACAATGCCATAACTTTACATCTTTTGAAACTTTAAGATCAAATTACCATGCCATCACCAAACAATCAGTAAAAAAAGGTTTCAAGTTGTTTTGGCTTTTGACTTGAATACCCAGATAGTTGAATACTTAATTTCAAACAAATCCTATAATTTTTTTTTTGCTGGAAGGGTATTTCAGTCATTTCGTCTATATTTACGGTTGACTGTTGCCTTTTTTATGAACCAGCAGGATTAGTGTTCAAGTTGTAAAATATAGTTAAGAAAACTTTGTTCGATTGCAGCTTATGTTCCATGTATCAGATTCCAAGCAAAGGATACATCAGAGTTGAAGAACGTGGTTATGATCTCAATCCAAATATTAAACATCTTCAACTCTCTTGAAGTCTCTCTTTTTTTTTTCCTAATAGAATTTAACATATTTTTTTAATCAAAATTGGGGATTATTTGAAAGTATAGTTTCAGCTTTACAATTATTATGATATGAAAAAGGTAAATAAAATAATTCTTAGTAAAATTATTTGATAGAAGATAAAATAATTGTTATTAATTGGGATACATAATTAGGATAGTGTTGTTTAAATCAAACACCCAAACTATTTTTTATTACTTCTTGTGTTACGTTCCTGTTTTTGAATAAATAATAAAAGAAAAAGTTTGAGTTACTTCCTATTTTTAAAAATCACATCATAGATTCGATTAAATCGAACTAATAAAGTTCAAAAAATCTGATCGAAGTCTTAAAAGTTTCATAAAATACATAAAGTTTCAACACTTAATGATTTAGATGTTATCAAACAACCCTTTAATTTTGTATCAGAAAAACAACTTTAATCTAAAGGTAATGGTAACATGTTATACAATACTATGTCACATATATGAGACACATGAGAGTGTTAAGCTAAATTGGAGTCTTGGACTAGATGCATGAATTCTTATTTAAGATTTTTTTGGTAACTCAAACACATGAAATTCGGTCTTTAGGTCATATAAGAGTAAGCGAGTAACCTTATTGTTTCAGTAATGCTTCGAGGTAATTAGGGCTGTAATCGAGTCGAGCCGAGCCAGGCTTGGCTCCAGCTCGGCTCGTGGATTTTCGAGCTGAGCCCGAGCCGAAATTTCTTTCGAGCTAAAAATTCTGGCTCCAGCTTAGCTCGTAAAAAACCTCGAGCCACGAGTCACTTTACGAGCCAACTCGTTTATTTTTCCCCCACTTTACATATATATAATCTAATATATAAAATCTATTATATATATATATATTATACATGTATATATATACATACATATATAATACATGGGAGAGGATCAAATGTTAACACATGTTTATTGCGTTAACCGAATAACTACATCTTATTACTTTGAGGCTCACATTAAAGTAAATATAAATGTGTATGTTTTTTTCTTTTTTAATTAATGTATGGCCAACTTACATTAATAAAAAAAGAAGAAAAAGCCTAAACCTTTAGATTAACTTTAATGTGGGTCTTAAAGTAATAAGATGTAGTTATTTGGTTAACGCAATAAGGAAGGGTTAACATTCGAACAATCCCCTATTATACATAATATGTATATTTATATAAATATGTGTATAAGATATTGTGTGTGTATATATATATATTATGTATAATATATATGTATGTGTGTGTAATATAATATATATGTGTGTGTATAATTTAATATATATATATATATATATATATATATATATATATAGGATCCGCATCCTATAATAACCCTCTCTTATTGCATAACCCAAAATAACCCTGCAAGATGAACCCGAATCTTTGGTTTTTTTTTTTCAAAATCTTAGTTTTACATGTACAAAAATATATTCTTTTATGGGTTCATCTTGCAGGGTTATTTCGGGTTATGCAATAAGAGAGGGTTATTATAGGATCTTTACCCTATATATATATATATATTAAAAACGAGTCGAGCCATGAGCCGAGCCAACCCTGGCTCCGGCTCGGCTTGGCTCATTTTTAACGAGCTTTTTTTGAGCCGAGCCTTTTTCAAGCTTTTTTCAAGTGAGATTCGAGCGGGCCTTGAGACGTGAGTTTTTTGAACAACACTACGAGGTATAAAACTAATGGGCTTGGGCAGGGGTTATTAAGGGTCCTTTTTTTTTCTTGTCTCATGCTTCGAATTTTTTTTTGTTCTCGAGGCTGACTCTGTTAAATATAGATATGATGTAATTTAATTGGGCTGTATATTAGGTGGGTTTTGGAAAAATATATTGAAGTAAGTGGTAATAAAATAATTCTTTCAGATCTTTGCAAGGGAGCTTTAAGTACTCACTTAGGCCTGTAAACGAACCGAAGAGTTCATGAACTGTTCGGTAAGAAGTTCGTTTATGTTCGTTTATTTAATAAATGAACGAACACGAACATAAAATTTGTGTTCGTTTAATTAAATGAACGAACATGAACACACCTTGTGTTCGTTTATTTATGTTCATGAACAGTTCGGTTATGTTCGTTTATTAACGTTCGTTTATTTGTGTTCGTTAATGTTCGTTAACTATGTAATGTTATTTTTTGTTCAGCTAACTGACTAATTTACAAGTGATATGTATGTACATTTAAGAGGCTTGTCGTTTGTGCTCGTTTATACTTGTTCAATTGTGTTCGTTTATGTTTGTTCAATAATGTTCATGTTCGTTTATGATTGTTCAATTGTTAAAAAATGTCCATTTATGTTTGTTCGTTTATTTTAGTTCGTTTGTGTTCATTTATGTTCATGAACAGTTCATTTAATTTATTAATGAACGAACACAAACGAACACGAACATATTCATTTTCTTAATAAACGAACATGAACACAAAATTCATGTTCGTTAAGGTGTTCGTGTTCGTTTAAGTTTAAATGAACGAACACGAACATGCATGTGTTTGTGTTCGTTCGGTTCGTTTACAGGCCTTGCCTTTAACCATTGGACTAAGGGCATTTTTGGGGAAACAAACCAATTCAAGCATAAACCAACTAATGCAGCAAATGGTTTGTGTTTTTGTTTTTATTTTAAAAATTAGTCCCTTATTCAGTTCTCACGTGCAGCTGGATTAGGGCGGCAATCAGTTTTTTTATTTTATTTTATTTTATTTATTTATTTATTTATAGCCGTGGTATCCCATTTACGTAGTAACCCGTCCTCTTCAATACCCAACTAACCAGAAGGATTAGGTAAAACGTGACTATATGCAATCGAGTCGGTGACCTGAAGAAAAACTGGTCTAAATAGAGATTAAATTACTTGAGTTATATAGATTATCTCTCCTTTACTTTAATCAATACACTATTTTCTTAAAGGTTTCATCTTACTACTTGATATAAGGATATTGTTGTATCAAAACCAGCACGTAAGGACTAAGTTATTGATCCCACTATACAATGAGGGCAACAATAAATACTAAACAAAAACCTCCCTATGGCTTGCTCCCTTCCTCACCTCTTTTTCCCTTTTTTCCTCCTTCGTTTGGATCAAACTATACTTGCTCCTTTCGTAGGTTTTCTGTCTTTCGTGGTTGAGTTGCATTGAATACACATGTCTCCTTGCACTTTCTTGGGTGATGGATGTCATTCATTTCCATACGCTAGGTCCTTACCCAACATGTATGGATCTCGCCTCTTCTCCTTTTGCTCAAACCGTCGTCTTGCTTTGTACTGCAATAATCTCCGCATTTATTGCTTAGTATCTAACATTAAATGCTTAATGTCTCTCGACGTCTTGCATTAAATGTTGGCCATGTCTTATACTATCATCAATTATTTACTATTATGCCCTTTTTCATGTGGCTACTCTTCACTAACTTAAAACAACATCGATTTACTACTTTTCAAAATAAAATCAATCATCCAATCTCACACATGTAAAATTCAAGGATTAAAAAAATAAAATAAAAATCAATTTTAGTGTTACCGTTAGATGGATTAGCAACGTGCTTAAATAAAACAAAAAAACTAAACGTGACAAGGATCACCGCAACTAATTTCAATAGCATATACAATTAACAAGGATGCATGATTCTTAATATTCTATTATGATTGTTGATAGACACGAAATATTACTTAGATCTTCGACAACATAGATGAGTTAAAAGAACATGTTTGGGGTTGCTTATTTAACTTTAAAAAGACTTTTTGTGAAAAGTGTTTGCTAACTTATGACTTTTTGAAATGAACTTTTTAAAAATGTGTATGGATTAGCTTTTTCAAAATGAATTTTTAAAATGACCAAAAATGACCTTTTTATTGACATCATTTTAAGGTTATTGGGTAAATGGTAAAGAGTGGGGCAGATTTGTAATTTTATGTCAATAAGATAATAAGTCATAAGTTATTTTGAAAAGCTAGAAGTTTTAGCTTTTAAAAAACAACTTATTACCTTTTACAAAAAGTCATTTTCAAAAGTCCTTTTAAGTTCGACAAACAACTTATTAACTTATTGTCCTTTTGAAAAATCAATAAGTCAATAAGTCATTTTTAGATGAAATCTTAAACAAGGTCTAAATGTAGGCTATATATACATTTTTACCCATTTGTTTTGGGTAAAAGTGTAAATAAAATTAAAGATCAGTGACGGAGCTTGAACGTTTTTAAAGTGTGTGGACGGAAATTTACAGAAACCACAATACATGTTAATTTTTTAAAGCGAGAGGAGGACAAACCAACACTTAAAACAAAAAATAACATTTCGGTTATAAAGTTAACATTACGGATGAAAAAAAGAGGGGAGGTGGTCGCTCCGCTCGGCCTCTATTAAGCTTCGTCAATAAAGATCATAGTAAATTACTGAGATATGTTATGTGTTTTGCTAGTATTTCACTTTGGTTTTTAAATTTCAGAAATTACATATATGATCCAAAATTTTATACATTTGTAACAAATACAAACTTTAGGTTACCAAATTACTCTCACCAAAGAATTTAACGTGTTATAAATATATAGAGTTTTAGATGATATGAGTAATTTATAAAAAATAAGAATAAGAAATAAAATATTAACAAATGGCTAGACAATCTCGGCAATTTAAATTTAGGTTCAAATATTTTTTGAGTTTTTTTCCAAATGGGTGTATTTGAAAAAAACATTTACTAAAAAGGTGTAGTTGAAAACTTATTTACCAAAATGAGTGTTTTCCTTTATTATTGTTTTTCTTTTTTTGATTAGTTAAAAGGAATTAAATAAAGGAAAACACTCATTTTGATAAATAAGTTTTAAATAACACCTATTTGGTAAATATTTTTTTCAATTACACCTATTTGGTAAAAATCTCGATTCAGTTGAATGCTGAGATGGTAGCATAATATATGCCTGCTCAGAGAAAAAGACACAAGAAATTCAGTAGGTAAGAATGATCAATAATATATTTAATGATAATTAGGTAAACATCTTAACACAAAATAGGTAAAGATGGATAACTTAAAAACTATATGAACGGATTTCAATAGGTAAGAATGATCAATAATATATTTAATGATAATTCATTAAAATTATTCAAATAAACTACTTGTTCAGTTACAACTTATTTTAACTTAAACGGAATTATTACTATTTTTTAAAATGGTCCGTTTAAACCCAAACGGAGTTTACTTAAAACTCGTCTTGACTCGCACAAATCCTAACTTGCACCCGTTCTGATCCGGTACCCACCCCAACCTGCATTTTGCCAACATAGCATGTATACAAACCACCAACCGCAATTATTGGTGGGTCCCATAATTTTTTTGTTTAAAGGTACAAAACACGCACATATGTATATATATACATTTCAAAAGTCATTGTACATGTAAATAATAGTCGCACACTCCTATGAGTTTCTTGAGAGCATAATTGCAGCCGTGAAAAGAGCCTCTTTCCCAAATGGCAGAATTTCTGTGTCCCTGGACCATCATAAAGATAATTCATAAAAAACTAAGCTTGACAAAATATACAGGTTGAGTCAAATTGGATAACGAATCATAACAAGTACGGGTTAAAATGAGCTTCAAGCAAAATTATTTTGGGTCTAAGTGGGTTGTTTTTAAGAAACAACATTTTTTAGTTCAAGTAAATATGTTGTGACTAAACAAATAATCGATTAGAGAATTTTTTAGTTATTTTCTCATCATGTTATTGATTATTTTTACACATTTATAGTGTGTTAGGTGTTATCCATCTCAACTCTTTATATGTATGGTGTCACTCATTTTAACCTAAAATACAACATGTGTTCACCCAAACCAACCCATTTCTCTTGTTTTGGGTCAAGATTGCTACTACTATTAAAAACTTAAAACTTTAATTTCATTCAAGTGTTTCAACCATAAAGACACTCACACACAAGCTTTAGTTCACTCAATGTCCCAACCCCCAAACGATAATTTAACTAACCACCTTTTCATTTTGGGCTACTGTGAGATCGATAAGCCGAAGGCATGTTTGATAAAAAAAAAATTACATTAACATCTAATTAGCATTTGATGAATATAAAATGATATAGCATATATAAATAATACAAAAATGAATTCTATATAAATATATACAATATGGGAGAGGATCAAATGTTAACACATGTTTATTGCGTTAACCGAATAACTACATCTTATTACTTTGGGGCCCACACTAAAGTAAATCTAAAGGTGTAAGTTTTTTCTTTTTTTAATTAATGTAGGGCACACTTACATTGATAAAAAAAATAAGAAAAAACTTACACCTTTAGATTTACTTTAATGTGGGTCCCAAATTAATAAGATATAGTTATTGGGTTATCGCAATAAGGAAGGATTAACATTTTTACTTGTATAGTTAAAAGCCTAGAAGCTTACTTGTCAGCTTTTTTAAGACACGTGAAAGCAGAGATCATATCATTGCAGATACTGGTAAGAGGGTTCTCAGCTGTGTCTTCTTTAGATTCAGTTGAATGCTGAGATGGTAGCATAATATATGCCTGCTCAGAGAAAAAGACACAAGAAATTCAGTTTTCATTTATTTATTTATTTATTTTTCAAGTGTTATTTAAAATACAACAGAAATTCACCTGAAAAGCATGAGCTAATAGCAATTGAGTTACTTCTGAACTAATCTTTTTTATTATGCTTTTTGTGCTGTTCCCGTTTGAAAAGCAGTTTAAAACTCCGCCAAATGATTCATCATTTGTCGACCCACTTGATCTCCTGGTGCGAACTGACGTCTGTGATGTTTTTATTACGTCGGAGTTCAATTTACGAATAGACAAAATCAAATGTAATACATACAAATGATAAATTAAAAAAAAAAAAAACAAACAAACAATCTCTCTTAAACTTCAATCAGTTAAACACAGATTTGGAAAATGACAAATTACCTTTGGAATATACTTTTTGAGGTACTGAACAATCAAATCCAATTTCAGTTTCGGTTTATCCAAGGCCTAAAACAAAATTCCCAAGTTGTTATAGTAATACCATGAGACCCGCACAAAATATAAAAAAATAGAGCATTATCGGTTACATGGATACCTGAAAAAATGGGAACAATATATTTTTATCATAACTAACTTCATCCAAGATAATTTCTATGGCAGGGGTTCTGCAAAAAATGGAGGTGCACCTTTTAGGTACAATTATCAAAAGAGAAACATGCAATTTTAATTAAGTTAGAGATGGCAAAAGGGTAGGGTCTAGGCAGTTGGGAATATTAGCTCAAAACGGGTCATTTTTATGAGTCAAAATGGGCAGGGCCAGGTTGATTTGTCATGCAAGTATATGTTTTAAGTAAATAACAACCATGTCCAGTAAATTTCATTCATAGCAAAGCTATTGACTATGTTACTATTTAGTATTTACTATAATAACAGCATATAATGTATATATGTGTGGGCCCTTAAGGGGCAAAAGTAAAAGTGCACTAATTTTAACGTTATTTTAATTATTTTGTGAAAATAACGTTAAAATCATTGGGATGATCAACTTCAAACGATAACTTTGAGCCGGGGACTCTTTCGGAGCAGCCTCTCTATCCCAAATGGGATAGGGGTAAGGTTTGTATCTATCCTTCCCCCCCAGACCCTACTGAAAAGTGGGAATATACTGGGTAAGGTGGTTGTTGTGGTTGTTATAATAACAACATAATTTTTAAATAAAAAGATTTAGGACTTTCAACCGGCTCAACCTAATTAATCCATTCCCCTTTTGGCCCGTTTGTGATAATGTAATCCATTTCGACTAGCACACAAGCAAATTGGTAGAGAAAAATACCATTATTAGTTGAAGTTGTATATCTTTTAAAAGTGTGAAAGATGATAAAATTAAAATACCTTGTACCATCAGCTCTGGTGGTCCAACCCTCTAGATCTGCTGCCTTTTTAGATGAATCCAGCTCAATGATCTATTAATTTCAAAAACATGCCACAGTTAACATGTAGTTTCCACTCATAGAAGCGCACAAATAAATGCAGGAAATTTATTACAAGTTTACCATTAATAAAAGCTTCTGAACAGCAGCACATGTACGCTTTACTACTTCAGGTAAGGCTAGTGCAACAGCAGTATAACATTTTTCAGTTATTTCTGTTGACCCACTTTCTGCAGGTCTCATATCATGGCTACAATCCCTTGAAAATTGGGATAATTCACACATCATGGATAAACAATCTTTAACTAGTCCTTTGTAGGATATCTTCCGCGATACCTAAGATGATTAAACAAATAAGAAAACAAAAATGCTTAATTTAGTAAGCATTTCATCAAATATTTTCCAAGCAGTATATACACAGAATTAGTGCTACTGAAGAAATGTTAAAAGCAAATAAAACTGATGAGAAATTAATATTAATCGCCCACCAGAATCATATTGAGCAATGACTCCCTCAAAGTGATCCAATCCGAGCTTTCTGCATCAAGAAACACATTTTACGAAAGGACTTGTTTTCTGGTATGTTTGAAAAGAACTGGATTAAAAAAATACAAAAAGTGTATTAGTGGACCTAAATTTTTTTTTATGGGGGTCGGGAATTTTTTCTTAACAATTATTTGTTGTTAACTAATTTATTTTTTTTGACCATTTCGAATGTGGTCGGTCGGATCACCCAAAAAAATGATAAAATTAAATTAAATTAAATCACAAATACATCTCATTGATTAGGATGAGATAATAAAATTGGTCTTCTTTTGACATGATTCAAATGAATGATACTTAAATTAACAAATTCAGGATTTAAAGAAGGTGAAGGCCCAAGTTCTCTTTTGAAAATTTGTTTCATATTACATCAATATATAAATTATACACAAATCAACTAAGTTTCATGATACGACTCCAGCTCATCAGGTGGTCACTCAAGTTTATTCGAGACGCAAGAAGGGATTTAAAGATGATGTGGCAGTGACTAATCAATTGGGAATGATCATGGGTATTCAAATTGATCCATATGTCGCAGCAACTACCATGCAGTTCGAGTAGTGGAGGAGGAAGTTAGGAAGCAGTTACTTTATTTCTTTTAATTATGCATCGTATTGTTTCTGGGAGTTTTTGTCTTGTTTTTGTTTGAGTATTACTTTTGTGGAGATTTTGTCCATCTCGAACTGGACTAGTTTGTAATCTGTTGATTATCAGTTTTAATACAATCCAGTTGTTATCAATTGGTTCCATTGCCGGGAAATTCAAGAGGTGACTATGGTCAATACCCGAAATATGGATGGAAGCAGCGGCAGTGCAACCGGAGATCCGGTAGCGGCGCAGTTGGCGGCAATTGCGGCAAAGTTGGACGCGATGGAAAGGCTTAAGGAGGATGTCGCCTCGCTCAAGTCTCACGTGGAAAAAACGGCGAGTGGTTCTGGGAAGAATGATGAAGGGGAAACTTTCCGGCCCTTCGGTCGACAATTTCGACCCTATAACAAAATCGAATTTCCGACGTACAGCGATGGTGATCCCAGGGGATGGATCTTAAAGGCCGAGAAGTATTTCCGGTATTATAATGTACCAGACGAGGAGAAGGTGGATGTCGCTTCAATGCACCTTGAAGGTGACGCGCTTGATCTCTTTTCTTGGCTTTCGACAGATCAAGATATTACCTTTTGGGAGGATTTGGTACATGCCTTCAGAAACACTTTAGACCGGCTGAATTCCAAAACCCGGACGAACACTTATGTAGCATCAGACAAACCGGTTCTGTTCAAGAGTACCGCCAAGAGTTTGCTAAGCGGTCCTCTCGGGTAGCCTATTGGCCTAACCATTGTCTATTGGGAGTCTTTTTGAATGGCCTCAAAGAGGAGCTGAAGGCTGATGTACGGATTCACAAACCCCGTACAGTCTATAAAGCTATGAGTATTGCCTTGGAATTTGAATCCAAGGTTAATCACACCAGATCCAGCAGAAATTCCGGATGGCAACCCTCAGCTAAGTCCCATGCGGCTGAAACCAGACCTGCACCCATGAACAACTCCAAACCTCTAGTTCGTATATCTGATGCTGAAAAACAGGCTAGGTATTTGAAAGGAGAGTGCTTCCGGTGTGGAGACAAATATGGACCCGGCCATCGTTGTAAGACAGGTACATTGAAACTTTATGAAGTGGAAGATGATCCGGAAGTAGCCCTAATTGAGGATAGGGCAGAAAACGAAGAAGAAGAGACAAAGGTCGCTGAGATTAGCTTAAATGCTATCTTAGGAAACTCCCAACCTACTACTATGAAGGTACTTGGGCTGCTAAATTCAAACGAGGTTCTCATATTAGTGGATGGAGGATCCACCCATAACTTCATCTATGATGTTTTAGTGGGAGAACTGAATTTGCCCACACAGGCCGTACAATCCTTTGGCGTGCAGATAGGGAATGGGGATGTCATCAGATGCAACAGATTGTGTAAGCAGCTGACATTACACATTAATGACTTGAAAGTTGTAGAAGACTTTCATCTCTTTTCGATTGGAGGGGCAGATCTAGTCTTGGGTATTCAATGGTTATCCACTCTGAACACGGTGCAAGCAAATTGGAAAGAGATGTCTATGGTATTCACTATTGATGGCAAACGCTATAAATTGCAAGGAGTTTCATCGGGGCCGCAGAAATCTTCTACCTTCCAGCACCTAGCAATCGAGCCAGAGGTTAGTGCCAAAATCCCAGCCTTAATTCAACCCCTACTTCATGACTTCCAACAGGTCTTTCTTGAGCCGACAGCCTTACCCCCTTTTCGTACCCATTTCCATTCAATTCCCTTGATCCCAAATTCCTTATCCCTAAACATCCGACCCTATAGATACCCTCATTCCCAAAAGTCAGAAATTGAAAAACAAGTTTCTGAGCTATTAACCGCAGGCTTTATACAACCCAGCCAAAGCCCATTTTCTAGCCCGATTCTTTTGGTTAAAAAGAAGGATGGCACATGGCGGATGTGGTGGACTACAGGGCCCTTAACCGCATCACAATTGTTGATAAATACCCCATCCCAAACATAGATGAACTACTGGATGAGCTGTTTGGTGCTACAGTTTTCTCCAAACTTATTTGCGTTTGGGGTATTACCAGATCAGGGTCAAACCTGATGACATTGAAAAAACTGCTTTTCGAACCCATTCAGGCCACTATGAATTTTGAGTTATGCCTTTTGGCCTCACTAATGCCCCTTCCACCTTCCAAGCAACTATGAACGACCTGTTCCGCCCATTCCTTAGACAATTCGTTCTAGTTTTCTTTGATGACATCTTAGTCTACAGTAAGACTATGGAGCAGCATTATGAGCACCTACTTGCTACCTTGGGGCTTCTGTCCAGCCATCAGTTTTATGCCAAACTCACAAAATGTTGCTTCGGTCAACATCAGGTGCACTTTTTGGGCCACCTTATTTCAGCAGAAGGAGTCCAAGTTGATCAAGAGAAGATATCTGCCATTCAAAGTTGGCCACTCCCATCTAATGTTCGACAAGTTAGGGGTTTTCTGGGGCTGACTGGATACTACAGAAGATTCGTGCGAAATTATGGTATCATAGCCCGTCCCCTTACCAACCTCACTAAAAAAGAGGGTTTTAAGTGGACTGCAGATGCTACTATGGCCTTTGAAAAACTCACACATTCTCATGACAGCATCTGTTTTGAGATTACCCAACTTTTCTCAGCCCTTCATTGTGGAGTGTGATGCCTCTTCCGATGGTGTAGGTGCTATTTTGATACAGGATAATCATCCGGTTGCATACTTCAGTAAAGGGTTCTCAATCAACAACAAGCTCAAATCTGCCTACGACCGAGAGTTATTAGCACTTGTGTTAGCGGTGCAGAAGTGGAACCATTATCTTCTCGGTAGGCATTTCTTTGTAAAGACAGATCATTATACTCTGAAATTTTTACTTGAGCAGCGTGTTACTACTGTGGAGCAGCAGAGACTCTTGGTTAAACTCATTCCCTATGATTTTTCCATTATCCACAAGGCAGGTAAGGAGAACAAAGGGGCTGATGCACTGTCACGACGGCCCATTACATCTGAATTGTTGACTCTCATCGTACCTTACTGTTTGGATCTTAATGAAATCCAGGAGGGCTTATTACAAGATCCTTCCACTACTACCATTGTCAACAGTTTGTTGGCTGATCCAGCGGCTTGCCCAGGGTATTCATTGGTAGGGCACACTTTATTATATAAGGGCCGCATTGTTGTTCCAGACATCCCTTCCCTACGTACCAAGATTTTATTTGAGTCCCACTCCACTCCTTCATCAGGTAATGGGGGTTTCCTCAAAACTTATAAACGAGTAATTTCTCAATTTTTTTGACCGCAATTAAAGCGCGATGTCCGCACCTATGTTCACAATTGTCTCACTTGCCAACAGCAAAAGTATGATACCTTATCCCCAGCTGGCCTTTTACAGCTCTGCCTATCCCTCAGCAAATTTGGGAAGATATTTCTCTGGATTTCATTGTGGGCCTGCCTCCTTCTAATCGGTTTGACACCATCTTGGTTGTAGTCGACCGATTAAGTAAATATGGCCATTTCTTGGCCTTATCTCCACCTTTTACCGCCAAAAGTGTAGCTGCCCTGTTCTGCAAGGAGATTGTTCGTTTGCATGGGTTTCCTAACTCGATAGTTTCTGATCGTGATGTTATTTTTCTTAGTAACTTTTGGCAGGAACTCTTTCGTTTGGGCAAAACTTCTTTGAAAATGAGCACGAGCTACCACCCTCAGACAGATGGCCAAACTGAGGTTCTTGTTTAGAGGCTTATCTCAGATGTTTTGCTCATGATCAACCTTCTAAATGGAGTGCATTTCTCCCTTGGGCAGAATACTCATACAATACCAGCTTCCATTCAGCTACTGGCCTTACTCCTTTTCAAGCGGTTTATGGCCGCCCACCTCCTCCCTTGATTCCTTATGTGTTGGGTGATACAGCTAATGCCGATTTAGAGACTCAATTGCTTACACGGGATGATATGTTGCAGCTCTTGCAAAATAATCTTCAGAAAGCTCAAGCTCGAATGAAATTTCAGGCTGACAAGAAGCGTCGTGAGGTTACTTTTAATGTGGGTGATTATGTCTTCTTGCATATACAACCGTACCGGCAAAAAAGTTTAGCCAGAAAACGTTTGGTCCATATTTGATTAAACGCAAGATTGGTCAAGTCGCTTATGAATTAGACTTGCCTGCTGGGTCTCGGGTTCATCCTATTTTTCATGTATCTCTGTTGAAGCCTGTTCGTGGACCTCCTCCGGCAACACCTGCTCCACCTTTACCTCTCACCAGTGACTGGGAGATTGATTTGCAACCCAAATAGGTTCTGGCTCATCGTTGGGTCAGGGACACAGGTACTACCCAACTGGAATTCTTAATTGAATGGGCTAATCGTCCGATTGAAGATGCTACTTGGGAATTATATGACTTGCTCCTGGATCAATTTCCATCATTTCGCCTTGAGGACAAGTCGTCTTTCCAGGAGGGAAGTATTGATACGACTCCAGCTCATCAGGTGGTCACTCAAGTTTATTCGAGACGCAAGAAGGGATTTAAAGATGATGTGGCAGTGACTAATCAATTGGGAATGATCATGGGTATTCAAATTGACCCATATGTCGCAGCAACTACCATGCAGTTCGAGTAGTGGAGGAGGAAGTTAGGAAGCAGTTACTTTATTTCTTTTAATTATGCATCGTATTGTTTCTGGGAGCTTTTGTCTTGTTTTTGTTTGAGTATTACTTTTGTGGAGATTTTGTCCATCTCGAACTGGACTAGTTTGTAATCTGTTGATTATCAGTTTTAATACAATCCAGTTGTTATCATTTCACATCATGCTAATAAATTATTGTGACGTGGATGTGGAGGGCAACAGTCTATATTAATAATTTATTACTCCAGTCTATTTTAGGAGGGAACTGAACATGAATTCTAATCGTCAAATTCAATCACTCAAAGCACAAGTTGGGTCTTATACTTTTTCTAAGTGGGCTACGAGTGATTAGGTATTGAGTTAAATTATTAATTAATAATTGAGTTTCATCACAAATAATGCATATTGTGTTATTTGGGTATTATTTTATTATTTTTTGCTTTATAATGGTTTTAAATTTGGCTTTATCGGGTTCGTCAAATTTTCATGGGGGTCGGGAACAAAATTTCTTGGGGGTCGGTCGAGATCAGGCCATATATATAACACTAAAAATAAAAAGTTCATGGGGTCGGTCGACTACTCGACCCCCGTAATCATATGCTAAGTCTGCCCATGGTATATCTAATATCTGCTAGCCATTTTTATTAAAAAAAATTGCTACGGTAACAAGATAGTTTTTGTAATCATGTTTTAGAAGCTAAATAATTAAGAAAATAATAAAACATGAGGAATTTTATGTCAACACGAATTTGCTGCCCAATCTGCCATTTTGCCACCTCTATTACAAACACAAGAGCAGCAAAACCAGCAAGATAATGTTTACCTGTAAATGCCAAATTACGGGGAACAAAGTCTCCTTTGAGTAAATAAACAAGATACTGGAATAGTAGCATGTTCCTCAAAGGCTGCGATAAAGACATAAAGTCACATTAAGAAATACTCTTTTAAAACACCTTAACATACAACAGTTGGACGAGATATTAATATGATCATGAACAAATCATTGCATATCTCCTGGTGTCTTTATATTTTTAAGAAAGAAATTTACAAGATGATGATTTTTGTAAAATTTTAGAGAGAACCTCCAAATTCAGTATATCAGTATTTGCTTCATCTGGCACTTTAGAAAGACCTTCTAACAGAAGATGAAATTCCTGAACCATAAACAAGAACGCATGATATTAAAAATATATAACTCATCATGAAAAGCCTAAATCAATAATCAGATATCCATAGTTATATAAACAAAAAGAAAAAGAAGTGAACAACCGCTTGACCCTACATCTGTAAACATAAAAATGATTTATTATTATGAATGAATTGGTAACTATAACTCACAGTAACATCCATTGACCCACTAATTTTGTCATGATCTTGTTTCTCACTAGGTGTGACATCTGTGCCAAATGTAAATGGAGACCATGCCTGCATCACAAGAAATTTCAAATAATTACTAATTGCGTTAATTTATAATAATAGCTATAGAAAATGATCAACTTTGTTGCATATATCCTGATATCTCTTCCGTCACAACTAAATCATAATGCAGACAGATATACCTGAGGAAAATACTGCAACAAAGACAACATTAAAATGATTAGTAAAAGTTCAACAATATATTACCGAACATCGCGGTAACATAAAGTTTGATTACAAAGTAATTAAGTAAGCACACAATATATACCTTATCTAATTCAAGTAGAAGCTGATAGCTTGACATTATCAAATCCAGTGACTTCTCTACTCTCAGTATCTGGAATATTGCCTTGTACATTTTGCTATGACATGATATTTCAGCAATTAACAGTAAGGGAGGTTCAAATAGGAAGGGTATTTTGCCTAAAAATATAAAAACAATATGAAAAAACGACATTTAACAACTTTGATGAACTCCAATTAAACTCATTCAGGAGGCTCTAGAACCTCTCATCCAACTCTACGATCTTGCTTTTAGGGTTTAGTTTTTAAGATTTTGAAATTAGCTTAACGTTTTTAACTTTTAGGTTTAATTTTAGTTTTTCAGGTTTAGCTTTAGTGTTTACGGTTTAGATTTAGGGTTTAGAGTTTAAAATTTATAGTTTAACTTTTAGGGTTTAGGGTTAGACAAAATGGTTCCACCACCACCATAATGAGTTCAATCAGACTTCATTAAAGTTTCAAATGTTGACTTTCAATATTGTTTTTATGTAAAATGTGGTTATTAGGTGATCCTTCAATTAATAGTAATACAACAGGGACGTCTCTAATATTATAGAAATAAAGACCTATCTTTTTAGGCCCCCAAAATTT
Source organism: Mikania micrantha (assembly GCA_009363875.1). Lineage (NCBI taxonomy): Eukaryota > Viridiplantae > Streptophyta > Magnoliopsida > Asterales > Asteraceae > Mikania > Mikania micrantha. Next base: position 45,366,520 of record CM018689.1, on the reverse strand, counting down.
AGAGAGCCCCATAAATATTTTAGGGGTTAGGGTTCTTGATTTCACTTGTGTTTATTGTTCTAAAAAATTGCCAATGCAGATACCGCTGCGTGGCAGAACATGATAACTTCAATCCAACGAGTTTGTTTGCACTCTATGCTGATTTTAAATCCGGTAATGATGATGGTAAGTAATATTATGATTATAAGCAAAAAAATTACTTTCTCTCTAATGTAACAGCCTAATTTTATCAAACACTTGGTGGGCATAAATTTTGCAAACTGAAAGAAGACGGAAATGAGTAAATACTTTGTGGGTGCAGAAGCATTCTCGGGCACAAGGAACACTGAACGAACAGCTTCAAGAAATGATAGCCCTACAAACAAAACACAATATACAAATCGTAAAGCCCTCAAGAACGAAATCAATCCAATATGAGTGATCAAATTTAGACGAACACAAAGATGATACGCACTGTCATCAGCTATATGTTGAGTGGATTTACTGAAACAATTAGTGTCGAGAATGGCCATCGTATTCTCTTCTATCCCTCCATCCCCTCCTCTTCGCCGTTTCGTGCCCATTTTGTTCGATTGATTCACTTCTTTGACTGCAGTTCTCTCAAATTAGATTTGTGTAATGATTCGAACGCCAAAAGATAACCTTTTTGATCTTGATTTCGCTACAATTAGAGCATAAAGCTTGAAAAAAGGAGAAACAGAAGATATGTTATTTTCATTTCCCTCCAAAATTTGGGGGCTTCTCCGTTCGGCTTGGAAAGCACTTTGTTTATTTAGTAAGGTTCTCTTTTGCTCCACGTGGTTTAACAATATTAACCATTTTGCTTCAAAACTTTCAAAATGATCATTATGCTCTCTGTGGTTTGACATTGTAATCATTTTGCTCCATGTGGTTTGACAATTATAACCCTTTTGCTTCCTGTGGTTTCGAAAAAAATGGAGTATAATGGAGATGTATTGGAAAAGTTTGGAGCAAAATGATTAAAATGTCAAACCACAGGGAGCATAATGATCATTTTGAAAGTTTTGGAGCAAAATGGATAATATTGTCAAACCACATGGAGCAAAAGAGAAGTTTACTCTTATTTATTTTAACTAAATTTTATTTTTGCACTCATGTTACATTGCAAATTTCCCACGATTCAAATTACAATAACTTAACTAAAAAAACCCAAGGCGAAATATTGTCTTAAGAGGTTCCTTCTAGGGTGGTGGTGGAGTCTCAACAGAGGTCATGGTAACTAGACCTTGGTGACATGGTCTGAAAATCAGTGGTTCACACGTTGAGATCAAATGTCGTTCAAAAAAAAAACCAAAATATTTAACTATGTGACATTTTTTTAGTTTGTTTTCGCATTGTTAAAATGTCAAATGTTGATTGCATGTATGTTTTTTTTTTTTTTGCTAAATATTACATTACCTTATATGAAATAGGGAAAGATTAAGTAATAAAAGTTTATTGTCTAAGAAAAAAAAGAATCAATTTAAGTTTAACAGGTATCAATGCCTAAGAAATGATTTTTGTACTGAATTTTTTTCTGTATTTTTTGTACTGAATTTTCTTTGTACTGAATTTTTGTTTTTTTACAGTATTTTTTATTCTTTGCAATAAATTTTTTATTTTTTGTATGGGATTTTAATTTTTTTTGTACTAAATTTTAATTTTTTTTACTAAATTTTTGATTTTTTGTACTAGATTTTTGATTTTTTTTGTACTAACTTTTGTCTTTCGTACTGGATTTTTTTTTATATTATTATCATGACACATGTTACATTTATATTGTTTTTTACTCTTTTTAGACAAAAATCATTTCTAACTTGATCCAACCTCATCTGAAATATATATATATATATATATATTTTGAGTTAAATGCCAAAATGGTCCGTGTGTTTATATCGAAAATGTCATTTTAGTCCTTAAATAAAATTTGTTGCCATTTTAATCCTTGTGTTTTAATTTAGTTGCCAATATAGTCTTTCTAGTTGACATTTTAGGGACTATATTGGCAATTAAATTTCAAACACAAGGATTAAAATGACAACAAAAATTTAGACGAAGGACTATATCGGCAACTAAATTAAAAAGCAAAGATTAAAATGGCAACAAATTTTATTTAGGGACTAAAATGACATTTTTGATATAAACACATGGACCATTTTGACATTTAACTCTATTTTTTTTGTAAATGATCATGATGATTATTGTGATAACCTAGTTTTTTTTTTGAACGGTTTGGTACAACGACACCCAAGACGAGATTTCAACCGTCCCCTCGGATTTGACGCTCTGGGGCGTATTCCCGAGCCCACCACAGGAGGAACCCCACAACTGGGTAAACCCTCTGACCTTGCTTCAGCAAATATGCCTCAGCCCGGATTCGAACCCAAGACCTCCCATAGGAAAGTCAAGGAGGTAACCATTAGGCTAGAAGCAATTGGTTTGTGATAACCTAGTTAATAATTAATATTGAACTAGTATATAGGACCCGCGCGTTGTGGCGGGGTCTGCTATACCGACGTAAAAACAATCAACAGAACATGAAGTTAAAATCGTGTAAAATAAAATGCATGAAGAAGGAAACCTTTAAATCACAGTTGCTTTGCAAAAATTAACCCTCTACCAATTGTATGAAATTTCAAAACCATTAAGCAACATATCTCAATTTACTATAAACTGAAAGTTATAGTCTCATTACAGATTGAAATAACTAAAAACACAACCCTAAAACAACATCTATAATGAAAGCTTTGAAACCAAGGGTTGAAGATTGAGAACTCATTTAATAGTAAAAAAATATATGTGACCGTTTGGGTTCGAAATTTATATAAACGTTCATGAGGCCATTGCGATCAAATTAATATAATCATGACTTTTATCCGATAACCTAATGATGTGTTAAAATCATGTGAACATTAAAAATATGTGAGTAAAATGAGAGGGAGTTTTAAAAATAAGAGTTCAAAGTTTAGGGTTATAAATGTAAATTTAAAATTAATTCAAAAAGTGAATTGCTTTTGAAGAAATGACGGCTGTTAAAAAAAACGAATAATTCGCGAGATCATGCACTCTTCTTGCTTAGATATCACTTTACTAGTTATAACAGAAAAAGTACATCTGGTTGGATCCAGCCTATTCTTGAAATAAACAACTCGCACACACTCCCTTTCCAAAAAAGATCAAGACCCCAAGCACTACGCTTAGATTTATTAGATTTGTTGCTAAAATATCGGTATTAAACCCGAAACTCCCGGCGGATGGCCAGTGGCCCAAAGAAACGAAAGAATCGGTTACATTTTTCATATGATCTCCTCGTATAGATAGACTAAAAAATCGAACAGAGTTTTGTATTACTTTGTCCTCTTTATATATATATATAGTTATAGTTTCCTACTTTCTAAATCGAATAGATTTTTGATTCGATTTAGAAATCATGAATTATCTCTTTGGTTGCACCCCCTCTTAAAAACTAAAAAAAGGCCTACGAACACGAACGGGAAGGATGAAAGCGAGTTGGTATGTTAATTCCTCATCTGCAAATCAGCCCTTCCCGTGGGTTATTTTCTCAACAAATAAGTCATTCTAGGAATGAAACCTTTATATAATTCGAAAAAACAAAGCACAAGTCAAGGGCAATAAAATATGAAAAATAAAAATTTTTCATATTTCTAATATTAAACAAAAGGATTAGCAAATAAAAGTGCTAATGCTACAACCAGGCCATAAATTGTTAAAGCTTCCATAAAAGCTAGACTAAGCAATAAAGTACCTCGTATTTTTCCCTCCGCCTCGGGCTGTCTCGCGATACCTTATACAGCTTGACCCGCAACAGTACCTTGACCAACTCCAGGTCCAATAGAAGCAAGCCCTACAGCCAATCCAGCAGCAATAACGGAAGCGGCAGAAATCAGTGGATTCATGATAAGTTCCTCGTACAAAAAAAAATGGTTAATGATACATTCAACCAATGAACTATGACTTAATTATTCCATTGCTACGATTCATCCACTTCGAATTCAAGTAATAACATTCTTGAATCATCAAAATGACTTTGATATCTCTGTTTTAGTTTCTCTCGATAAAGTATTTGTGAATCCATAAAACTTTAGTTTTTCCGTTTCTTTGTCCCGAATCGCTCTTTGAATTCTTCGATTTTTTTATTGACTTCATTCGTTTATTCAACTCACAGTCAAAGATGAGACAGAAGGACTTCTATAGAATCCCCATCTACATTCACATTCGATTAGTACGGAAAATTAGATATATCTTTAGCTCGTATATAACTAGTCAATATCTAATATCACATATACATGTCTTTCTTCCACAATGTAAACCAACTCTTCCTTCATCTTCAATTCAATTTGATAAGGATGCGTCTAACCCTTGACAAGAGTTAACTTATAGCCATTCAATTCCATATACCTAGTTCGACCTCCCCTCTACGAACCATTTATTAACCCCGCTTTTTAGAAATTATCCTTTCCCTTCCCCCTTCTTTATCATTTTGATCATTATCCTGCAACCTAAATTGATAAGATAATCAATGGATAAATTGATTGGGGCGAATCGTTGCATAGAAATTGATTTTAGTGATCTAAGTTCATACAATTTATTATTTATTAATATTTTCGTTTGGTCAATCGGTGAATAAAATCAACTGAAAAGGGGAATCATTCTATAGAATATAGAACATCCTTTTTTTATTTAATAACATTTAATAACACGTCGTAATACCACAAGACTTCTTCGTCAAATTACGACTCCGAATAGTGAATGTTCGGATTCGATGATCAATCTAAACCGAATATTCATTGAAGGGAAGGTATGATTATGATATAAATGGACCAAACGGGAATTTTAGGAAAAAGATCTTTGAGATCTCTTTCCTTTTTTTTTTTATTCTCTACTCTAATATCAATATTGTTATTTTGATTGTAATCTTTTTTTCTATTACTTTAGATCGTATATAGTGTAGTTGCATATTTTCATTCCCTAAGTTAATTTTTTTTAGCCACGCACACATTGCCTTAGGTTAAACTAAAAAAAAAAGACTATTTAGAAAACTAGTCAATGGTGGCCCTCCATGGATTCACCTATATAAGCCGCGGCTAAAGTTGCAAAATAAGAGCTTGAATACCACTTGTAAATAATCCAAGGAACATGACGGGGATAGGAACCACTGAAGGTACTAAAGAAACAAGAACAACAACTACTAATTCATCGGCTAATATATTTCCGAAAAGTCGAAAACTAAGTGATAGGGGTTTTGTGAAATCTTCTAAGATGTTAATAGGTAAAAGAATTGGAGTTAGTTGAATATATTTCCCGAAATAATCTAATCCTTTTTTGGTAAGACCCGCATAGAAATATGCCACTGAAGTGAGTAAAGCCAAAGCAACAGTAGTATTTATATCATTCGTGGGTGCGGCTAATTCCCCATGAGGTAATTGTATGATTTTCCAAGGTAAAAGGGCACCTGACCAATTAGAAACAAAAATAAATAGAAACATAGTTCCAATAAAAGGAACCCAAGGACCATATTCTTCTCCAATTTGAGTTTTACTCACATCTCGAATAAATTCAAGGACATATTCGAAGAAATTCTGACCGCCGGTCGGAATGATTTGTGGGTTCCGAACGGCTAGAGTGACTGAACCTAATAAGATAGCAATTACAACCCAAGAAGTAATAAGTACTTGGCCGTGGACTTGGAAACCCCCGATTTTCCAACAAAAATGTTGGCCTACTTCCACACCGGATAGATCGTATAACCCATTTAGTGTGTTGATGGAACATGATAGAACATTCATATTGCCCTCTGACAAAAATAGAACTTTAAACAAAATTATTTTGATTCAACCATCTCTTTCTCGACTTGACCACTTGAATCGTATATTTTGAATACCAACTAATCAAATTCTATTCCTTGTTATTTTTCTCTCTTTTTTGAGATTCAGAAATAGTAACCGATTCGATAAATCTATGAAGGTTCCAAAATGAAATAAGTTATTTATCTTATTATTAATCACGGATTTCTTATATAGCCAGAACGGCCCTCACAAATTGCAAATGCTAATTTGTTAAGAATTAATCGGATTGAAGATATAGCGTCATCATTCGCTGGAATCGAAATATCTGCGAGATCGGGGTCACAATTTGTATCGATTAAACAAATTGTTGGAATTCCCAATGTGATACATTCTTGAAGGGCCGTATATTCTTCGTGCTGATCAACGTTGATTACAATATCGGGTAACCCTGTCATATATTTAATCCCGCCCAGATATGTTTGCAAATGAGATAATTGTCTTTTCAACATAGCCGCATCTCTTTTCGGAAGACGGTTGAGTCCCCCTGTTTTTTGTTCAGTTCTCAAGTCTTTAAACTTATGAAGTCTGGTTTCTGTAGTCGACCAATTTGTTAACATACCACCGAGCCATTTTTTATTAACATAATGACACCGAGCCCTTATTGCCATGGCCAAAATGAACTCCTGCTTCCATCATCTCTTCTAAATTAATGTTCCAATATCTTCTTGTCATTTCTCCCCATACTGCCTCCCCCTTTTGAAAAAAAGCGAAGAGGTACACTGAAATAAATAATTGTTCTGATGGAACCTTCTCTTCTACCGTAGATTGACGTAGATACACAGCCCAAGCCATTATTCTTTTCTATTTGTTATTTTTTTTGATTACTATTACCAAATCAAATGACTGCACCTAAAAACCAACAGATCCTTTTAAAAGATAAAAGAAAGGGGTGAATCTGCTCTTAGGTATCATTAAATCCTAAAAGTCCTAAAAAATGATTGTTCTTGTGTATCATGGAAATTCTTTGAAAGGCAAGAATCAAATAATTTTCTATGGTAGAACAAAATATCTTTCATTTCCCCCTCTAATAGATTCTTTTTTTTGAGTTCAACGGCAATGTTGTTAGGAATGTTGTTAGGTTCGTTTGAAGGTGTTTTGAAGCCGCTACCAACAGGTATCATCCCCCCATAATAACGTTTTCTTTCTGGCCTTTCAACCAATCAATACGCCCCAGGAGAGCTGCTTTTGCTAAAACTCGAGCGGTTTCTTGAAAACTCGCTTCGGATATGAAACTTCGAGTATTCATGGATGCTCTTGTTATTCCCAATAAGACGGATTGGTAACAAATCGCTTCTTCCAAAGCGTGCCCCATTCGTTCCGCTCGCAACAATCCAATTAGTTCTCCGGGCGAAAAAACATTAGACATTTCATCTTCTGAAACCAACACTTTTGAATAGTAAATTATGTGTGTGAGCGAATCTTTGCAAATTAATATATATAATAATGTATGATGAGAAAGTATCTGGATCCAAGAAATTGACGGATGTCACTCAAAGTCTCTTAGATCATCAAGACTTTATTATTATTATTATTATTATTATTATTATTATTTTCTTTCTTTCTTTCTTCCTTCATATTTTACACCGTCATAGCATTTTCATTGATTTCATTCGCTAGTGTTTCGATTTCAAACATCAAATATGCATTCAGTTCTTGGTTGGCTTTGCCTATTCCTCGGCCCTGTCATAAAACAATATTAGAAGTTCCAAAAAAACCCATAATTCTGGATAGAGGTGGGCAAAAAGTACACCATGAAGAAACATATGTTTTTCATTTGTGAACAAATCAACCTTAATAATTCTGGATAGAGGTGGGCAAAAAAATGGAACCGGAACTGACACCCCGAACCGGAACCGACACCCCGAACCGGAACCGGTCATACCTGAACCGGTGGGTGCAAACGGGTCTTGTTTTCAAACAAGTTAGAACCGGAGCTAGTTCCACCTGTACCCGGCTAAAACCCGAGCTGAAACCGGTCATAACCCGGAACCGGAAATGAGTCTTGACTTTGTTGACCAGAACCATTCCAAAAAAACCGATTTGTGCACCTCTAATTCCGGATGCAAATAACACTTCCTTTTCATTGTTTCAGTATTAAAAACCAACCGGAAATGAGTCTTAACTTTGTTGACCAAGTTAATGGATTGTTACCAACATTTACTGGAATAAAAATAATTCAAGATAAAAAGAGAGGGGAACTTAAAAACATTAACTTGGCATTATTGGGTTGGGTAAAAGCTATCATATAATTTTGTTTACTTTTTTTTTTTTTTTGAACAGCGAAAATTTATTGAAAAACAAAACCAGATACACCAAATAGCCTAGCAAGATGCTAGCTAAATTAAACCCCAACATAAAAGGAATATGTCACACCCCCAATTTCCCACTCGTGGTGTCAGTCCACGTGGGTGTGACGTGGCCAGGAATCACAGCTCTTGGTCATATAGAACGACTTCTATATGAGTTACACAATCACACAATTTGCAAAACCAAACAAGTTTATATAAGTATGCAGCGGAAAATGTAAATCATCAAATACATAAGTAGCAGCGGAAAGTAATTGTTCAAGACACTACATAATAAATTGTTTTCAACTCATAACAAATGCACACAACGCCTAAGATACGAGTCTATATGCAGGCCAGACTCCTTAAGGCTTCCTTGTGTGTATCCTAGCGTAAGCTCCATCAGTTACCTGAGAATACATGCGAAAAGTGTCAACTAAAAAGTTGGTGAGTTCACAGGTTTAGACAGACACAAATAGTAAACAGATATATACTGGGCATGTTAAGTTTAGTTGTTGGATCCACGATCCGTGAGTGTGTCATGTCATCTTACCGAAACTAGACTGTTTCCATTTGCCTCCGCGAGTCATCGCTGAACTCGCAATTCACATCGATTATTACACTCGTTATGACCTCCAGTCAAAGTTGTTGCCGAGTGGGGCTAGTCAAACCCAGTAGTACTACGTAATAACGACTCGTTCGTAACAATTAACGGTAAGGATAAGTGAGGGCTTTATGCGATAATAGTTACACTCAAAAAGAAACGGTTTCACAACATGCCAGTCCTATATCTAAAACAGTTGCAGTATATTCTCACCCCAATAGTTTAGCAAATCAGTTAAGAGTAAAAGTGGGGCCGTAAACTCACCTGAGTTTAGATTTGCGTTAGCTCAAAGAGAGTAAGTGTAGCTCGCCGGCTAGTAGTCACCTATATCACATAGGTACTATGAGTTCGTGTTCACATATGTGGGTCTCACCGGACCGTGTTAGTGTTCAACAACACTAAGTGGTTATGTAGGTCGAGTTGACCGTGTTTGACCGTGTCGATCGTGTTTGACCTAACGACCCGTTGGTGACGGTTTGGATCAAGTGTTCTTGTATCGTGCGGTGTTAGTGTCGGGTGAAGTGTACAGATACCAATAATCATTCCCATTAGGAAACTTACTATTTATAGTAAGTTCCTATTTTAGGAAAGTTTCCACATTAGGCAGGTTGTGCATATAATTATATTCCGATTATTCTAACATGCATATTTACCCTAAATGAGCATGTTATCACATAGCACATAGTTACACATAGCCGGTTTAACATGGTTTGCGCGTAAAAGTTTCCATTTATGGAAAGTTTCTAAAATAAGCATATTTCATCAAGTTTTACAATCCATATCATCTCATGTGATCATTTTAGTCCTAAATAATCTATTGATCATGCTTGTTGCAACTAACATGTGACAATTCGTAAACTTAACAAAGTAAAGTTACTATATTTGGTAACTTATGAAAATAACACCAAATCAAGTTTCCCAATAACATATTCCTTCCAATAACATCATATAATCACTAAATGAACATGTTAGACTCAAAACATTATCATACATTTTACCCATTTGTAATCTTGCAACAAAAAGTTACTATTTATAGTAACTTTGATAGAAATCATCCTTTTGACTATTCTAGACATTCCTATGCATCAAGTATCCATCATCATATTTTCTAAACATCATTTTAAGCATAACATTTGGATCTAAACCCATGCATGTTGTTATTTCATCAAAAATCACCACTTTGTAACATAAAAGTTACTATTTATGGCAATAATCACCCAAATGACCAATCTTGACATAATCACCCATCCTAAATCATGTAGAACATCCTCAATATCATTACTAACAACATTTCAATATCAAAAATCATCAAACTCCTCATGGATCATGCATGCATGTTATTATAAGTTCCTATTTCTTACAAAAATCAACAAATCATCACCATATTCGACATATATCATCATAAATCATTACAATATCATCAAATCAGTAAGTAAATCACCAACTAGCATACATATAACATCAAAATTTCGTGACAATGGTGGTGGTGGTGATGCATGTGGGTATTTCCCCTTGCATGTGTGATTTCGAGTGCCAAAATCATGAAATCGGGATTAGAACTACCTTAAGCTTGTTCGAGAGGACTGAGATGAGGCTGGAACAGTGATGGAGAGCTTCAAACAAGTCTGGATTTGTCCTCACAGCAGCCCTACTTCGTGCAAGATGGCGATCGGGGCTTCTTAGCTCACCACTAATACTCAAAGGCTTCAATAAAGCTTCCTAGGTGCTTCCAATGGCTTCCTTATGGCTAGGAGGTGTTTTGCAGGTGAGGGAGACGATGGTTTGCCGCCTGGAGTTCGAGAGAATAGGTAGGAGTCGGCAGGAATGATTAACATTGGGTTTATAAAGATTTCATGCGTGTAGGGGTTGTCGCGTACCGCGGAGACTGCACAAAAAGCGCCTCCGCGTACCGCGGCGTTTAAAATAATCATTCTGTTCCCGAAACACGCCGCGTACCGCGATGGTTGAAGATGATCGGTCGTCGCGTACCGCGACGTTTTTCGGAGAATTCAAATTCTCCCGCTTGAGCTTCGCGTACCGCGAAAGCCCAATTGTATGCCCATCGCGTACCGCGATGGGTCTCGGCTGAGCCCAATAGGTCCAATTTCATTGTTTTGAACCGAATCTTTCGTATTTCTCGAATACGATCATCGTTTCTCAACACATTGGCTTTGTTCTAACTAAATTAGGTTCACCGAACCTAAGTGCAGTGTTTTGTGTTACAGATTGATCCGTTCACCAACGTTCGTCATTCAAGACACGTGCGATTGTTGTGCGATAATTCCTCGAATTATCGGTGTGTTCAGACTGTTGTGCCACGTGTCACACTAAATGCATTTATTCTAGTGCCACGTATGAAATAATAGTAAACATTATTATTAAAATAATAGAGTTGCTGACCTGGAAATTACGAGGTGTCACATCATCCCCTAGTTATTGGGAATTTCGTCCCGAAATTCAGTTCATGTGCCGGTGTTGGCTTGTTCGGCGAATAGGTGAGGGTATTTCTTTTTCATCTGATCCTCCCGTTCCCAGGTGTATTCCGGTCCTCGTCGTGAGTTCCATCGAACTTTTACGATGGGTATCTTACTATGTTTCAACTTCTTGAGTTCCCGGTCCATAATTTCCACCGGTTCCTCTATGAAGTGTAGTTGTTCATCGATCTGGATTTCCTCTAAAGGAATTGTGAGAGTTTCGTCCGACAAACACTTCTTGAGGTTTGAAACGTGAAACACGTTGTGTACGCTACTTAGTTCCTGTGGTAGCTGTAGTTCGTAGGCCACCGGCCTATCCGTCTAGTGATCTCGAAAGGTCCAATGTAACGAGGGTTTAGTTTTCCTCGTTTCCCGAATCGAATCACTCCCTTCCAAGGCGAGACTTTAAGTAGTACTCGGTCTCCCACTTGGAATTCTAAAGGTTTGCGCCTTTTGTCGGCATAGCTCTTCTGTCGATCCCGAGCTGCTGCCATTCTGTTGCGTATTTGCACGATCTTTTCAGTTGTTTCGTGCACGAGTTCGGGTCCGGTCAGTTGGCTTTCCCCAACTTCCGCCCAACAGAGTGGTGATCTGCATTTACGCCCGTAAAGTGCTTCAAACGGTGCAGCTCCAATGCTAGTGTGGTAGCTGTTATTGTACGAGAACTCCACCAAAGGTAGATGAGTCTCCCAGCTGTTACCGAAATCAATTACACATGCCCGGAGCATGTCCTCTAGGGTTTGGATGGTTCGTTCACTCTGACCATCCGTCTGTGGGTGATAAGCAGTACTCATATCCAACCTCGTCCCGAGTGCCTTGTGTAAGGACTTCCAAAAGTGAGCCGTGAAACGGCTGTCTCGGTCTGATATTATGGAGGTCGGGACTCCGTGTCTGGATACGATTTCCTTCAAGTAGATTCGGGTCAATTTTTCCAATTTATCAGTTTCTTTGATCGGCAGGAAGTGTGCCGATTTCGTAAGTCGGTCTACGATAACCCAGATGGTATCGCAACCACTTGTGGTCTTTGGTAGCTTTGTGATGAAATCCATGGAAATCTGTTCCCATTTCCATACCGGGATTTCTGGCTGTTGGAGTAATCCCGAAGGCTTCTGGTATTCTACCTTGACCTTTGAGCAAGTCAGACACTTACTCACATACGTTGCGATTTCTGACTTCATGTTAGGCCACCAATAAGTTGCCTTTAGGTCATGATACATTTTGTCAGAGCCTGGATGTACTGAGTATCGGCTCTTGTGAGCTTCATCCATTACTACCTTCCTTAAGTCTCCGAATCGTGGAATCCAAATACGGTCCAGCAGGTAGTAAGCTCCGTCGTCCTTTTGTTTCATCTGTTTGTCCATCCCTCTCATGGCTTCGAGAGTGAGGTTCTCGGTTTTCAACGCTTCTTGTTGTGCGACCCGAATTTGGTTAGGCAATTCGGAGTGAATGGTGAGTTGTAGTGCGCGCACGCGTTTGGTTGTTTCCTTCCGGCTTAGCGCGTCGGCGACTACATTGGCTTTACCGGGATGGTATTTGATTGCACAGTCATAATCGCCTATCAGCTCGACCCACCTGCGTTGTCTCATGTTTAACTCTTTCTGGTCGAAGATGTGTTGTAGGCTCTTATGATCAGTGAATATCGTACACTTGGTGCCGTATAGATAGTGTCGCCAAATCTTTAGTGCGAACACTACGGCTCCCAACTCTAAGTTGTGAGTTGTGTAGTTCTTTTCATGCACCTTCAATTGTCGTGACGCATAAGCTATAACTTTCTCACGTTGCATCAGCACACAACCGAGTCCTTGCTTTGATGCGTCACAGTACACCACAAAATCCTCGCACCCATCTGGTAGCGATAAGATCGGTGCACTGCACAATTTCTGCTTCAACAGATCGAAAGCAGCGTCTTGCTTTTCTCCCCATTCGAATTTCTTGTCTTTGTGTGTGAGGGAAGTCAATGATTGCGCGATCTTTGAGAATCCCTCGATAAACCGCCTGTAGTACCCGGCCAATCCTAAGAACTGTCGCACCTCAGTTGGAGTCTTAGGCGCTGCCCAATTCTTGATTGCCTCGATTTTGGCTGGGTCTACGTGTATCCCTTTCTCGTTTACTACGTGTCCAAGGAACTGAACTTCACGAATCCAGAAATCACATTTGGAGAATTTCGCGTATAGTTGTTCCTTCTTTAGTAGTTCTAAGACACGTCTCAAGTGATCGGCATGTTCTTCCTGAGTCTTCGAGTAGATCAAGATGTCATCTATGAATACGATTACGAATTTGTCGAGATACGGTTTACACACTCGATTCATGAGATCCATGAATACTGCCGGTGCGTTAGTCAGTCCAAAAGGCATTACTAGAAACTCGTAATGTCCGTACCGTGTTCTGAATGCTGTCTTTGGTATATCGTCCTCTTGTATCCTGAGTTGATGGTAACCCGATCTCAGATCGATTTTCGAATAGAAGCTTGACCCTTGTAGTTGATCGAACAGGTCGTCTATTCGTGGTAGGGGGTACCGATTCTTGATCGTTACCTTGTTTAGTTCTCGGTAGTCTATACACATACGAAATGAACCGTCTTTCTTCTTCACGAACAGGACCGGTGCTCCCCAAGGTGAGAAGCTCGGTCGGATAAATCCTTTATCTAACAACTCCTGCAGTTGGTTAGATAGTTCTTGCATTTCAGTAGGAGCCAATCGGTATGGTGCCTTGGCTATTGGTGCTGCTCCGGGGGTTAAATCTATCTGGAACTCCACTTGTCGTGCTGGTGGTAGTCCCGGTAGATCGTCAGGAAAAACTTCCGGAAAATCACGAACAACCTCAATGTCCTCGATCTTTCGTTCCTTCTTTGGTTGTTCGGTGATAAGGGTTAGGATAGCCGTGTATCCCTTCCTCAGATATTTGGTTGCCTTCATACAGGACATGATGTTTAACGGTATCCCGCGCCGTTCTCCCTGGATTGAGATCTGCTCTCCACTTGGCAACGCAATTCGCACAATCTTCTCGTTGCACACGATCTCAGCATGGTTTGCAGATAACCAATCCATTCCAATCACCACGTCGAAGCTTCCGAGAGTTACTGGCATCAGGTCGATCACCAACTGATGGTCTGCCAGTGTCAGAACGCATCCTTTGATGATGTGTTGTGTTTCGATGAGTTTTCCATCCGCTAACTCTACGGTATACTTATAATCTAGTGGTGTTGGTGTCATGTCAAGCAATTTGCTAAATTCACTAGAGATAAAACTCCTATCGGCACCGGTATCAAATAATATACTAGCGTAGACATTATTTAAAAGAAACGTACCGGTGACGACGTTCGGATCATCTTTGGCTTCACCGGATCCAATCACGAATGCCCGACCCCTAGCCGGGTTGCCTCCTGCGTTCTTGTTTTGCGGACAGTCTCGGCGCATATGTCCGGGCTTGCCGCAAGTGAAGCACCCCTTTAGTGTGTTATCCTTGTTGGGGTTAGGGTTGGGGTTTGATCGGCATTCCTTGGCCAGGTGTCCGTTCCTGCCACAGTTGCTGCACCGAACTCTTCGGCATGGGCCGTGATGGTGGTATGAGCAGTTGTTGCATTTGGGGTTGTTGCCCCGATATCCCCCTTTGTCCTGATTGTTTGGTTGGGTGGCAGTGAAGACTTTGGCTGGTGTTGGTCGGTGTTGAGCTGGTGGTGGTGGTGAGAAAACACGGTTGTTGTTGGGTTCCCACTTTCGCTTGGGCTCTTGGGGTTTTAGGTGTTCACCCCTTCTTGGCAGTTTCCCCTGGGCTACCGCCTGGTCAGTTAGCTTGTGCGCCAAGCGAATCAGTGGTTGGACGGTGGTGTGATTGGCTGCAGTCACCGTGCTCTGTATTTGCTCGGGCAATCCACTAATGAATTGCTCTATCTTTTTGTACTCCGGCGTCACCATTGCCGGGCACAATTTGCACAGTTCGTGAAATCGAGTACAGTATTTCTCGATCTCGGATCCCACCATTTTGTGCGTCCAGAATTCTTCTTCCAGCTTCCGAATTTCGTCCCGAGGACAATACTCCTCGTGGAGCATTCTCGTAAAGTTCTCCCATGGGATGGAGTTTGCAGTATCCAGCCCGAGTGTCTGGACATGAGAGTTCCACCAGGTGAGGGCCGGTCCCTCCAGTACTCCTGTGGCATATTTCACTCGGTTCCCGTCAGAGCATTCGGCCATAGAGAAAACCGATTCCACCTTCTCTATCCATCGGAGCAGTCCCACTGCCCCTTCCGTGCCCTGAAACTTGTGAGGATGACAGCTCAGGAATGCCTTAAACGAGCATCCCTTTGCCGCTCCTCCCTGGGGTCCTGTGCATCGGTAGTTCAATACAACGTATTAGTATCTAGGCTGTCTATTCTATGCTAGTTACGTTAGGCAAAGACTAATACCGTTGTTAGTGCCACTCGTCTCACTGGTGTGACGGTTGGCTTCGTACTCCGCGAGTACCTTGTTAAATTTCCGCTCGACCATCATGTCGATCCGTGCCTTTTCGGCCTTGCGTTTGAGTCGTAGAGCGTTGTTTCCTCTTGCAGACATGTTTCTATATAGAGGGGTTAGAATGTTAGTCATCATATGTTAAGTGTTAGTCCAAGTTAGAATAGTTGTCATGTCAAATGTCAAGTTAGCTATCGTAACAAAGCTTCAAACAACAGTAGTAATAATAAAGCAGATAATCATAATAAAGCATAATTTCCATTAATATCAATCTTGAAGTACAATAATTTGAAAAGAAAGTACAATGCGAGTTCTCCGAGCACATCCCGCTCGTCTAGGCTAAAATAAGATAAAAGGAAAGACAGTACAAATTGAGGAAATCTACTAATCCGAGTTCTCCGAGCACATCCCGCTCGTCTAGGCTAATATCAATCTGGATTTTTTTTTATATTATTATCATGACACATGTTACATTTATATTGTTTTTTACTCTTTTTAGACAAAAATCATTTCTAACTTGATCCAACCTCATCTGAAATATATATATATATATATTTTGAGTTAAATGCCAAAATGGTCCGTGTGTTTATATCGAAAATGTCATTTTAGTCCTTAAATAAAATTTGTTGCCATTTTAATCCTTGTGTTTTAATTTAGTTGCCAATATAGTCTTTCTAGTTGACATTTTAGGGACTATATTGGCAATTAAATTTCAAACACAAGGATTAAAATGACAACAAAAATTTAGACGAAGGACTATATCGGCAACTAAATTAAAAAGCAAAGATTAAAATGGCAACAAATTTTATTTAGGGACTAAAATGACATTTTTGATATAAACACATGGACCATTTTGACATTTAACTCTATTTTTTTGTAAATGATCATGATGATTATTGTGATAACCTAGTTTTTTTTTTGAACGGTTTGGTACAACGACACCCAAGACGAGATTTCAACCGTCCCCTCGGATTTGACGCTCTGGGGCGTATTCCCGAGCCCACCACAGGAGGAACCCCACAACTGGGTAAACCCTCTGACCTTGCTTCAGCAAATATGCCTCAGCCCGGATTCGAACCCAAGACCTCCCATAGGAAAGTCAAGGAGGTAACCATTAGGCTAGAAGCAATTGGTTTGTGATAACCTAGTTAATAATTAATATTGAACTAGTATATAGGACCCGCGCGTTGTGGCGGGGTCTGCTATACCGACGTAAAAACAATCAACAGAACATGAAGTTAAAATCGTGTAAAATAAAATGCATGAAGAAGGAAACCTTTAAATCACAGTTGCTTTGCAAAAATTAACCCTCTACCAATTGTATGAAATTTCAAAACCATTAAGCAACATATCTCAATTTACTATAAACTGAAAGTTATAGTCTCATTACAGATTGAAATAACTAAAAACACAACCCTAAAACAACATCTATAATGAAAGCTTTGAAACCAAGGGTTGAAGATTGAGAACTCATTTAATAGTAAAAAAATATATGTGACCGTTTGGGTTCGAAATTTATATAAACGTTCATGAGGCCATTGCGATCAAATTAATATAATCATGACTTTTATCCGATAACCTAATGATGTGTTAAAATCATGTGAACATTAAAAATATGTGAGTAAAATGAGAGGGAGTTTTAAAAATAAGAGTTCAAAGTTTAGGGTTATAAATGTAAATTTAAAATTAATTCAAAAAGTGAATTGCTTTTGAAGAAATGACGGCTGTTAAAAAAAACGAATAATTCGCGAGATCATGCACTCTTCTTGCTTAGATATCACTTTACTAGTTATAACAGAAAAAGTACATCTGGTTGGATCCAGCCTATTCTTGAAATAAACAACTCGCACACACTCCCTTTCCAAAAAAGATCAAGACCCCAAGCACTACGCTTAGATTTATTAGATTTGTTGCTAAAATATCGGTATTAAACCCGAAACTCCCGGCGGATGGCCAGTGGCCCAAAGAAACGAAAGAATCGGTTACATTTTTCATATGATCTCCTCGTATAGATAGACTAAAAAATCGAACAGAGTTTTGTATTACTTTGTCCTCTTTATATATATATATAGTTATAGTTTCCTACTTTCTAAATCGAATAGATTTTTGATTCGATTTAGAAATCATGAATTATCTCTTTGGTTGCACCCCCTCTTAAAAACTAAAAAAAGGCCTACGAACACGAACGGGAAGGATGAAAGCGAGTTGGTATGTTAATTCCTCATCTGCAAATCAGCCCTTCCCGTGGGTTATTTTCTCAACAAATAAGTCATTCTAGGAATGAAACCTTTATATAATTCGAAAAAACAAAGCACAAGTCAAGGGCAATAAAATATGAAAAATAAAAATTTTTCATATTTCTAATATTAAACAAAAGGATTAGCAAATAAAAGTGCTAATGCTACAACCAGGCCATAAATTGTTAAAGCTTCCATAAAAGCTAGACTAAGCAATAAAGTACCTCGTATTTTTCCCTCCGCCTCGGGCTGTCTCGCGATACCTTATACAGCTTGACCCGCAACAGTACCTTGACCAACTCCAGGTCCAATAGAAGCAAGCCCTACAGCCAATCCAGCAGCAATAACGGAAGCGGCAGAAATCAGTGGATTCATGATAAGTTCCTCGTACAAAAAAAAATGGTTAATGATACATTCAACCAATGAACTATGACTTAATTATTCCATTGCTACGATTCATCCACTTCGAATTCAAGTAATAACATTCTTGAATCATCAAAATGACTTTGATATCTCTGTTTTAGTTTCTCTCGATAAAGTATTTGTGAATCCATAAAACTTTAGTTTTTCCGTTTCTTTGTCCCGAATCGCTCTTTGAATTCTTCGATTTTTTTATTGACTTCATTCGTTTATTCAACTCACAGTCAAAGATGAGACAGAAGGACTTCTATAGAATCCCCATCTACATTCACATTCGATTAGTACGGAAAATTAGATATATCTTTAGCTCGTATATAACTAGTCAATATCTAATATCACATATACATGTCTTTCTTCCACAATGTAAACCAACTCTTCCTTCATCTTCAATTCAATTTGATAAGGATGCGTCTAACCCTTGACAAGAGTTAACTTATAGCCATTCAATTCCATATACCTAGTTCGACCTCCCCTCTACGAACCATTTATTAACCCCGCTTTTTAGAAATTATCCTTTCCCTTCCCCTTCTTTATCATTTTGATCATTATCCTGCAACCTAAATTGATAAGATAATCAATGGATAAATTGATTGGGGCGAATCGTTGCATAGAAATTGATTTTAGTGATCTAAGTTCATACAATTTATTATTTATTAATATTTTCGTTTGGTCAATCGGTGAATAAAATCAACTGAAAAGGGGAATCATTCTATAGAATATAGAACATCCTTTTTTATTTAATAACATTTAATAACACGTCGTAATACCACAAGACTTCTTCGTCAAATTACGACTCCGAATAGTGAATGTTCGGATTCGATGATCAATCTAAACCGAATATTCATTGAAGGGAAGGTATGATTATGATATAAATGGACCAAACGGGAATTTTAGGAAAAAGATCTTTGAGATCTCTTTCCTTTTTTTTTTTATTCTCTACTCTAATATCAATATTGTTATTTTGATTGTAATCTTTTTTTCTATTACTTTAGATCGTATATAGTGTAGTTGCATATTTTCATTCCCTAAGTTAATTTTTTTTAGCCACGCACACATTGCCTTAGGTTAAACTAAAAAAAAAAGACTATTTAGAAAACTAGTCAATGGTGGCCCTCCATGGATTCACCTATATAAGCCGCGGCTAAAGTTGCAAAATAAGAGCTTGAATACCACTTGTAAATAATCCAAGGAACATGACGGGGATAGGAACCACTGAAGGTACTAAAGAAACAAGAACAACAACTACTAATTCATCGGCTAATATATTTCCGAAAAGTCGAAAACTAAGTGATAGGGGTTTTGTGAAATCTTCTAAGATGTTAATAGGTAAAAGAATTGGAGTTAGTTGAATATATTTCCCGAAATAATCTAATCCTTTTTTGGTAAGACCCGCATAGAAATATGCCACTGAAGTGAGTAAAGCCAAAGCAACAGTAGTATTTATATCATTCGTGGGTGCGGCTAATTCCCCATGAGGTAATTGTATGATTTTCCAAGGTAAAAGGGCACCTGACCAATTAGAAACAAAAATAAATAGAAACATAGTTCCAATAAAAGGAACCCAAGGACCATATTCTTCTCCAATTTGAGTTTTACTCACATCTCGAATAAATTCAAGGACATATTCGAAGAAATTCTGACCGCCGGTCGGAATGATTTGTGGGTTCCGAACGGCTAGAGTGACTGAACCTAATAAGATAGCAATTACAACCCAAGAAGTAATAAGTACTTGGCCGTGGACTTGGAAACCCCCGATTTTCCAACAAAAATGTTGGCCTACTTCCACACCGGATAGATCGTATAACCCATTTAGTGTGTTGATGGAACATGATAGAACATTCATATTGCCCTCTGACAAAAATAGAACTTTAAACAAAATTATTTTGATTCAACCATCTCTTTCTCGACTTGACCACTTGAATCGTATATTTTGAATACCAACTAATCAAATTCTATTCCTTGTTATTTTTCTCTCTTTTTTGAGATTCAGAAATAGTAACCGATTCGATAAATCTATGAAGGTTCCAAAATGAAATAAGTTATTTATCTTATTATTAATCACGGATTTCTTATATAGCCAGAACGGCCCTCACAAATTGCAAATGCTAATTTGTTAAGAATTAATCGGATTGAAGATATAGCGTCATCATTCGCTGGAATCGAAATATCTGCGAGATCGGGGTCACAATTTGTATCGATTAAACAAATTGTTGGAATTCCCAATGTGATACATTCTTGAAGGGCCGTATATTCTTCGTGCTGATCAACGTTGATTACAATATCGGGTAACCCTGTCATATATTTAATCCCGCCCAGATATGTTTGCAAATGAGATAATTGTCTTTTCAACATAGCCGCATCTCTTTTCGGAAGACGGTTGAGTCCCCCTGTTTTTTGTTCAGTTCTCAAGTCTTTAAACTTATGAAGTCTGGTTTCTGTAGTCGACCAATTTGTTAACATACCACCGAGCCATTTTTTATTAACATAATGACACCGAGCCCTTATTGCCATGGCCAAAATGAACTCCTGCTTCCATCATCTCTTCTAAATTAATGTTCCAATATCTTCTTGTCATTTCTCCCCATACTGCCTCCCCCTTTTGAAAAAAAGCGAAGAGGTACACTGAAATAAATAATTGTTCTGATGGAACCTTCTCTTCTACCGTAGATTGACGTAGATACACAGCCCAAGCCATTATTCTTTTCTATTTGTTATTTTTTTTGATTACTATTACCAAATCAAATGACTGCACCTAAAAACCAACAGATCCTTTTAAAAGATAAAAGAAAGGGGTGAATCTGCTCTTAGGTATCATTAAATCCTAAAAGTCCTAAAAAATGATTGTTCTTGTGTATCATGGAAATTCTTTGAAAGGCAAGAATCAAATAATTTTCTATGGTAGAACAAAATATCTTTCATTCCCCCTCTAATAGATTCTTTTTTTTGAGTTCAACGGCAATGTTGTTAGGAATGTTGTTAGGTTCGTTTGAAGGTGTTTTGAAGCCGCTACCAACAGGTATCATCCCCCCATAATAACGTTTTCTTTCTGGCCTTTCAACCAATCAATACGCCCCAGGAGAGCTGCTTTTGCTAAAACTCGAGCGGTTTCTTGAAAACTCGCTTCGGATATGAAACTTCGAGTATTCATGGATGCTCTTGTTATTCCCAATAAGACGGATTGGTAACAAATCGCTTCTTCCAAAGCGTGCCCCATTCGTTCCGCTCGCAACAATCCAATTAGTTCTCCGGGCGAAAAAACATTAGACATTTCATCTTCTGAAACCAACACTTTTGAATAGTAAATTATGTGTGTGAGCGAATCTTTGCAAATTAATATATATAATAATGTATGATGAGAAAGTATCTGGATCCAAGAAATTGACGGATGTCACTCAAAGTCTCTTAGATCATCAAGACTTTATTATTATTATTATTATTATTATTATTATTATTTTCTTTCTTTCTTTCTTCCTTCATATTTTACACCGTCATAGCATTTTCATTGATTTCATTCGCTAGTGTTTCGATTTCAAACATCAAATATGCATTCAGTTCTTGGTTGGCTTTGCCTATTCCTCGGCCCTGTCATAAAACAATATTAGAAGTTCCAAAAAAACCCATAATTCTGGATAGAGGTGGGCAAAAAGTACACCATGAAGAAACATATGTTTTTCATTTGTGAACAAATCAACCTTAATAATTCTGGATAGAGGTGGGCAAAAAAATGGAACCGGAACTGACACCCCGAACCGGAACCGACACCCCGAACCGGAACCGGTCATACCTGAACCGGTGGGTGCAAACGGGTCTTGTTTTCAAACAAGTTAGAACCGGAGCTAGTTCCACCTGTACCCGGCTAAAACCCGAGCTGAAACCGGTCATAACCCGGAACCGGAAATGAGTCTTGACTTTGTTGACCAGAACCATTCCAAAAAAACCGATTTGTGCACCTCTAATTCCGGATGCAAATAACACTTCCTTTTCATTGTTTCAGTATTAAAAACCAACCGGAAATGAGTCTTAACTTTGTTGACCAAGTTAATGGATTGTTACCAACATTTACTGGAATAAAAATAATTCAAGATAAAAAGAGAGGGGAACTTAAAAACATTAACTTGGCATTATTGGGTTGGGTAAAAGCTATCATATAATTTTGTTTACTTTTTTTTTTTTTTTGAACAGCGAAAATTTATTGAAAAACAAAACCAGATACACCAAATAGCCTAGCAAGATGCTAGCTAAATTAAACCCCAACATAAAAGGAATATGTCACACCCCCAATTTCCCACTCGTGGTGTCAGTCCACGTGGGTGTGACGTGGCCAGGAATCACAGCTCTTGGTCATATAGAACGACTTCTATACGAGTTACACAATCACACAATTTGCAAAACCAAACAAGTTTATATAAGTATGCAGCGGAAAATGTAAATCATCAAATACATAAGTAGCAGCGGAAAGTAATTGTTCAAGACACTACATAATAAATTGTTTTCAACTCATAACAAATGCACACAACGCCTAAGATACGAGTCTATATGCAGGCCAGACTCCTTAAGGCTTCCTTGTGTGTATCCTAGCGTAAGCTCCATCAGTTACCTGAGAATACATGCGAAAAGTGTCAACTAAAAAGTTGGTGAGTTCACAGGTTTAGACAGACACAAATAGTAAACAGATATATACTGGGCATGTTAAGTTTAGTTGTTGGATCCACGATCCGTGAGTGTGTCATGTCATCTTACCGAAACTAGACTGTTTCCATTTGCCTCCGCGAGTCATCGCTGAACTCGCAATTCACATCGATTATTACACTCGTTATGACCTCCAGTCAAAGTTGTTGCCGAGTGGGGCTAGTCAAACCCAGTAGTACTACGTAATAACGACTCGTTCGTAACAATTAACGGTAAGGATAAGTGAGGGCTTTATGCGATAATAGTTACACTCAAAAAGAAACGGTTTCACAACATGCCAGTCCTATATCTAAAACAGTTGCAGTATATTCTCACCCCAATAGTTTAGCAAATCAGTTAAGAGTAAAAGTGGGGCCGTAAACTCACCTGAGTTTAGATTTGCGTTAGCTCAAAGAGAGTAAGTGTAGCTCGCCGGCTAGTAGTCACCTATATCACATAGGTACTATGAGTTCGTGTTCACATATGTGGGTCTCACCGGACCGTGTTAGTGTTCAACAACACTAAGTGGTTATGTAGGTCGAGTTGACCGTGTTTGACCGTGTCGATCGTGTTTGACCTAACGACCCGTTGGTGACGGTTTGGATCAAGTGTTCTTGTATCGTGCGGTGTTAGTGTCGGGTGAAGTGTACAGATACCAATAATCATTCCCATTAGGAAACTTACTATTTATAGTAAGTTCCTATTTTAGGAAAGTTTCCACATTAGGCAGGTTGTGCATATAATTATATTCCGATTATTCTAACATGCATATTTACCCTAAATGAGCATGTTATCACATAGCACATAGTTACACATAGCCGGTTTAACATGGTTTGCGCGTAAAAGTTTCCATTTATGGAAAGTTTCTAAAATAAGCATATTTCATCAAGTTTTACAATCCATATCATCTCATGTGATCATTTTAGTCCTAAATAATCTATTGATCATGCTTGTTGCAACTAACATGTGACAATTCGTAAACTTAACAAAGTAAAGTTACTATATTTGGTAACTTATGAAAATAACACCAAATCAAGTTTCCCAATAACATATTCCTTCCAATAACATCATATAATCACTAAATGAACATGTTAGACTCAAAACATTATCATACATTTTACCCATTTGTAATCTTGCAACAAAAAGTTACTATTTATAGTAACTTTGATAGAAATCATCCTTTTGACTATTCTAGACATTCCTATGCATCAAGTATCCATCATCATATTTTCTAAACATCATTTTAAGCATAACATTTGGATCTAAACCCATGCATGTTGTTATTTCATCAAAAATCACCACTTTGTAACATAAAAGTTACTATTTATGGCAATAATCACCCAAATGACCAATCTTGACATAATCACCCATCCTAAATCATGTAGAACATCCTCAATATCATTACTAACAACATTTCAATATCAAAAATCATCAAACTCCTCATGGATCATGCATGCATGTTATTATAAGTTCCTATTTCTTACAAAAATCAACAAATCATCACCATATTCGACATATATCATCATAAATCATTACAATATCATCAAATCAGTAAGTAAATCACCAACTAGCATACATATAACATCAAAATTTCGTGACAATGGTGGTGGTGGTGATGCATGTGGGTATTTCCCCTTGCATGTGTGATTTCGAGTGCCAAAATCATGAAATCGGGATTAGAACTACCTTAAGCTTGTTCGAGAGGACTGAGATGAGGCTGGAACAGTGATGGAGAGCTTCAAACAAGTCTGGATTTGTCCTCACAGCAGCCCTACTTCGTGCAAGATGGCGATCGGGGCTTCTTAGCTCACCACTAATACTCAAAGGCTTCAATAAAGCTTCCTAGGTGCTTCCAATGGCTTCCTTATGGCTAGGAGGTGTTTTGCAGGTGAGGGAGACGATGGTTTGCCGCCTGGAGTTCGAGAGAATAGGTAGGAGTCGGCAGGAATGATTAACATTGGGTTTATAAAGATTTCATGCGTGTAGGGGTTGTCGCGTACCGCGGAGACTGCACAAAAAGCGCCTCCGCGTACCGCGGCGTTTAAAATAATCATTCTGTTCCCGAAACACGCCGCGTACCGCGATGGTTGAAGATGATCGGTCGTCGCGTACCGCGACGTTTTTCGGAGAATTCAAATTCTCCCGCTTGAGCTTCGCGTACCGCGAAAGCCCAATTGTATGCCCATCGCGTACCGCGATGGGTCTCGGCTGAGCCCAATAGGTCCAATTTCATTGTTTTGAACCGAATCTTTCGTATTTCTCGAATACGATCATCGTTTCTCAACACATTGGCTTTGTTCTAACTAAATTAGGTTCACCGAACCTAAGTGCAGTGTTTTGTGTTACAGATTGATCCGTTCACCAACGTTCGTCATTCAAGACACGTGCGATTGTTGTGCGATAATTCCTCGAATTATCGGTGTGTTCAGACTGTTGTGCCACGTGTCACACTAAATGCATTTATTCTAGTGCCACGTATGAAATAATAGTAAACATTATTATTAAAATAATAGAGTTGCTGACCTGGAAATTACGAGGTGTCACAGAATACACCAAAACCATAGTTACATAGAAGACTCCAATCTAAACATTTTCCATTCCTCCCATTCCCAAAAACCATGCTTTGCCCTATTTTTGATCCACATAAAACTCAGCCTTTTAACTTCTTCAACCAAACCGTGTATCTATTAGGAGCTAAAATTATTCTCTTATTCTCCTCATTAACTTTCTCCGTAGATTGCTCCCTTATTTTTGTCTATTTATTTTTTCCATTCTTAGCTCTTGTTTTTGAGTATATTTACTCTTTGTCTGTATTCGTATTTCAATGAAAAAGATGAAGAATCCTTTTGAACCATTAATTTGAATATGGTATCAGAGCGGTTTCTAATCAAACTCTGAATAAAAAAAAACCAATTGAAGATCCTTATCAGCTAGCGCCATGACTGGAGAAAAGAACACGACAACCAGCAAAAGGGAAGATGGCATCGATGCCAACTCACCATTCTACATTCATGCTTCGGATTATCCGAAGCAAATGCACGTTAATGATCCTCTAAACGACCACAATTACACCGATTGGTCACAGGAGATGATGAATTTTCTCTTCGCCAAAAACAAGGTGGGATTCATTGATGGATCCCTCAAGAAACCAGAGAAAACTTCTCAAGACTATATGCCTGGATGCGTTGTGACGCAATGCTAAAGGGATGGCTCACAACATCTATGGAGAAAGAAATAAGAAGCAGTGTGAAATATGCGGGTACAGCTCAAGAGATCTGGGCTGACCTCGTTGAAAGGTTTGGGAAAGAAAGCGCCCCTCGGGCTTACGAGTTGAAGCATGCTCTCGCAACTACACGACAATCCGGGGCGTCCGTTTCTGCGTATTACACAAAACTCAGAGGCCTTTGGGATGAAATAAGCTCGGTGATGCCCGCACCACAATGCAACAGTGATGGATGTAGTTGCAATATTGGAAGAAGAACAAGTGAATTCAAAGAAAAAGAGAGACTATATGAGTTCCTCATGGGATTGAGTGATGAATTTACAGTGATCAAGACACAGATCCTTGCCACAAAACCCATTCCTAGCTTGAGTAGTGCTTACCATCTTGTAGCAGAAGATGAGAGACAAAGAGCCATATCGCATGACAAGAAACCTACAACCGAAACCACTGCTTTCAAAGCTTTCATTCAAGGGCGTAAAGATGGTACGGGAGGTCGTGAAACCCAGAAACGTGACAAAGGTGTTGCCAAAGATTTCAAACATGATGAAGTTATGGAACACTGCACTTTTTGTGGAAAGCACGGGCACAACAAAGAGGGTTGTTTCAAGAGAATCGGGTATCCCGAATGGTGGCCAGGAAATAAAACAAAACGGGAGGGCACAAGGGCTGCTTACGTCGAAGCCGGTTCAAGCCCAATTCCTGGACTTACAAAAGAACAGTTCCAAACTTTTTTGAACACTTTCGCCGGAGAAAACAACAACAATAGGGATGGCACATCACGTACGGCTAACTTTGTAGGTAAAAGAGAAGGTGGTGATGAATGGGTGGTGGACTCGGGAGCCACCGAACATATTACATATGACCTAGACTTCCTTAACAGCAAAACCGAAACTGGGTTCGAAGCACCTGTCACCATTGCCAATGGGACAAAAGTGCCTGTTAGAGGAAGGGGCAACTCAACCCTAAAGGGGGGTACTAAAATTAATGATGTTCTTTATATCCCTGATTTTAGTTGTAATCTATTATCTGTGAGGAGATTAACTAATAGTTTGCAAAGCGTGATTTCATTTTTTCCTGATTTTTGTGTAATGCAGAAGCTTCACACGGGGAGCTTGATTGGTGCGGGTAGATGTGAAGATGGATTATATCGGATGGGGATGATCAGAAACGAGAGAAAGGCTATGGTGGTGACGAGTGACACTTGGCATAAGAGATTGGGACACGCTTCAAGTGAAAAACTCAATAAGATTAGTTTTCTTGAAAATCTTGTTTTCAATAAAATTTGTGATTCTTGCTCTAAAGCTAAACATACGAGACTTCCTTTTCCAAACAGTACTACAAAAACTGTTGAATGCTTTGATTTACTGCATTGTGATATATGGGGCCGGTATCGTACACCTTCTTTTACTGGGGCAAATTATTTTTTGACGATTGTTGATTATTTTAGTAGGGTTGTATGGTTATTTCTCCTAAAATCCAAACATGAGGCTAGTGAACACTTAAAAATTTTTCACAAAATGGTAAAAACTCAATTTAGTAAAAACATTAAGAGAATTAGGTGTGATAACGGTGGAGAATTCACATCTAATGATATGAAGTGTTTTTACAAAGAAAATGGGATTTTACTTGAAACCACGTGCCCGCACACTCCCCAACAAAACAGTATCGTTGAAAGAAAGCATCGTCACCTCCTTGAGACGGCTCGGGCCTTGCGTTTTGAGGGAGGTTTACCAAAAAGGTTTTGGGGAGAATGTGTTTTGACCGCCTCTTATGTTATCAACCGATTACCGTCTAAGGTCATCGACAATAAAACTCCCTTTGAGCTCGTACACAACAAAACACCCGACTATGACCACATGAAAGTCTTCGGTTGTTTAGTCTATTATTGGAACACCGACACAAGAGGAGATAAGTTTGAAGAAAGGGGGAGAGCCGGTATTTTCTTGGGCTACCCATCAGGCACGAATGGATATAAGATATACGACCTTAAAAACAAAAAAAAAAAAATTTCAAGAGACGTTAGATTTTTTGAAAACAGTTTCCCTTCTAAGTGTGTCGTTTCAAGCTGTCAACATGAAGACATTTTTGAACAAAGCTGGCCCACTAAGGTTGATGTTGAAATTCATAATCACGTGGAGGATGATGATGGAATAAAAAATAATGAAGAAACCACAAATCAAGATATGGAGACAGATGGCCCATCCCAAGAATTTGATCAACATCCCATTAGTGGTTCATCACCTCAACATGAGGTTGACCACATGCATGAGATGGATGAATCTCATGAAATAAGATCAGAAACACACGATGAAGTTCAAGATATAAATATCGGACAGGGACGGTGCAAACGAACTCGATCTCAACCTGCTCGATTCAAAGACTTTAAGGTCCAGCTTCCCCCATCCGTTGATCCGACACATCCCGCATCCGGTCAAAACTTTTATTCGGTACATCCTTTATCCAATTTTGTCTCTTATGAACATTTTTCTGACTCACACAAAGCATTCTTATCGGCCATTCATATCAATAATGAGCCAAGAAATTTTGCACAAGCTATACAGGATGAACGATGGAAAGAGGCGATGGAAAAGGAAATACGAGCTCTTGAAGAAAATGGCACGTGGACTCTCACGAATCTTCCTGAAGGCAAACGAGCCATAGACTCGAAATGGGTCTACAAAGTTAAATATAAACCAAATGGGGAGGTGGAACATTACAAAGCCCGTCTCGTTGCAAAAGGATTTACGCAACAAGAAGGGGTTGACTATCACGATACATTTGCTCCGGTAGCCAAACTCGTTACGGTTAGAACCCTTCTATCCGTAGCAGTCAAGAAAAATTGGATCATTAATCAACTTGATGTGAACAATGCATTTCTACATGGAGATTTAGACGAGGAAATTTACATGAAGATCCCACAAGGATTCTCTAAAGAGCAGGAAACTCGGGTTTGCAAATTACAAAAATCACTCTATGGGTTAAAACAAGCCTCACGGAACTGGTATCAAAAATTTACCACCTCCCTCCTTAATATGGGTTTCAAACAATGCAAAGCAGACTACTCTCTTTTCATCCATAAACAAAAGAATAGTTTTGTCGCAGTTTTGATATATGTGGACGATGTTATTATCGTTGGTAGCGATCATGATCGAATACAAGCCATGAAAAACGAACTCGACAAACGATTTATCATCAAGGACCTAGGGAACCTTAAGTACTTTCTTGGGATCGAAGTGGTTCGTACTTCAAAGGGTCTCATCTTGAGCCAAAGAAAGTACACTCTAGACATCCTCGAGGATTGTAGGCTACAAGGTTGCCAACCCAGCTCGTTTCCTATGGAACCAAACCTAAAACTTGATAAGGGAGAGAAAGAACAAAAGGTTGATAGCAACCAATATCGTCGGATGGTGGGACGGTTACTTTATTTGTAGGCCACCAGACCCGACATAACGTATGCGGTTAATGTTTTGAGCCAATTCGTTAGTGACCCAAGGCAGAACCATTTGGATGCTGTACATCGTGTCCTTCGATATCTCAAAGCTATGGTAGGACAAGGCATTCTTTTATCTCAATCTGGAGGATACAATCTTACAGCATATTGTGACTCTGATTGGCTTGGGTGCCCTTTCACGAGACGATCAAGAACCGGTTACTTACTTCTGCTTGGTGGTGCACCAATCTCATGGAAAACTAAGAAACAATCGGTTGTCTCTCGTTCTTCCGCTGAAGCAGAATATCATTCCATGGCTTCTACCGTAAGTGAGGTCCTATGGATGCGATGGCTGCTACAAGAGCTAGATGTTTCTCTCGATGGTCCAACTTCACTATTTTGTGACAACCAAGCAGCCCGACATATCGCCAACAATCCGGTTTTTCATGAACGGTCTAAACATGTGGAGATGGATTGCTATTTTGTTCGTGAAAGAGTTGAGACTCAGGAATTTCGCCCTCTTCACATTGATTCAAAGTTACAAATCGCTGATCTCTTCACAAAAGGCTTAGGCTCCTCAACTAAATTTTTTACTTGACAAGTTGGGTGTTGTCAATCCATACACTCCAACTTGAGGGGGAGTATTAGGAGCTAAAATTATTCTCTTATTCTCCTCATTAACTTTCTCCGTAGATTGCTCCCTTATTTTTGTCTATTTATTTTTTCCATTCTTAGCTCTTGTTTTTGAGTATATTTACTCTTTGTCTGTATTCGTATTTCAATGAAAAAGATGAAGAATCCTTTTGAACCATTAATTTGAATAGTATCGTAGGTCTTTCCTCATTGAAGATCACCTGATTCCTAGCTCTCCATAAGACCCAACAACCCGTGAGAATTATTCCATGAATAATTTCCTTCTTGAAATCTCCCACAGGAAGGGACTGAAACAAAAGAAACAGATCCCGAGTGTCGAAGGCAAAAATTGGGGGGAGTTTGCACCATTGCGCTATAAGTAACCAAAATTCAGAAGCCAACTCACAACTAATTAACAGATGGGCAACGGTCTCCTCAGCATTTCCACACATGGGGCAGTTTGTGCATGATAATGGTACCTGTCTTCTTGCCAAATCAACCCTGGTTGGGATACGGCCTCTTTCTGCCCTCCAAGCAAAAGAGTTGACTTTGATCGGGGCGAGCTTACTCCAGTGAAAAACATAATCCGGAACATAAGAATTTGCCTCAGATATTCTCATTTTGATGGAACCAACCGAAAATACCCCATTGTTGGAGCCTAGCCATACCCACGTGTCTTCCACATCTTCAAAGCTTTGTTGACCCACCAAAAAGCTGCACAGCTCCAATTCATCCTTTTCATGCTGAGTTCTGATAGGCCTTATCCAATCCCATCTAAACATAATTTCACCATTTATAGTTGACACCCTATCATGTATTTTACAACCTTTTTGAGAATCCAGTTTAAATAAACATGGGAACTTGAAGCAAAAAGGGATTTCCCCACACCATAAATCTGTCCAAAAAGAGAGCTTAACGCCATTTCCCAATAAACCTTTGAATAAATACCTTAAGTTGACTCCCTTCTTATTGAGATCGATTTCCAGTGAAGCTATGCTCTTCCATACTCATGCCATTTTTGGGTTTACAGGTACTATCCCCCCTAATGGTGAACAATTATGAATAACCCCAACTACCCGAGCCCATAGGCTAGATGGATCCGTCTTAAATCTCCACCACCATTTCGTGAGTAAGCTAAGGTTGATGTCCCTCAGTGAGCCGATTCCTAGACCACCTATGCTTTTGTGTACTGTGACTATCTCCTATCCAACCCAATGAATCTTTGATTTGTCACCATTTCCACCCCACAAAAATGCCTTCCTGATTTTTTCCAACGCCTCTATCACCTTAATAGGAGCTTTATACAAGGAGAAATAGTAAGATGGAAGACTGTTCAACACCGATTTTATGAGAGTAGTTCGTCCCCCAAAGGAAAGATTTTTTGCCTTCCATGATGATAGCCTCTTCCCAAAGACCTCTAAAACAGGTTGCCAGTGGATAACCCTGTTCATATTAGCACGCACTTTTAACCCCAAGTATGTGAAAGGTAATTCCCCTGCATGACATCCAATTCTAGAAGCAGCCTCAACCACATCCTGTTCATATAATTTTGTTTACTTCATCATGAATGTTGAAAATCAGCTATGTGGCTTGTATGTAGTAGTTCTTGAAAAGTATAAAAAAGGCTGTTTAATAACGTTTAATTTTAATATTAAGAATTAAAGAGGCTGACTCTCAACGTTAAGAAGTTGTCTCTTAATCAGTCAAAGATTGAGTTGTTCGGTAGAATGTTAACACCACCTTGAAATCGGTCAAGCTATTTAATAATCAAGCTAAAAACAAATTCTGAATTATTCAAACGTTTTACTTATTAAGAAACTGTTTGTCAAACAACTATAAAATTGTTCGGTTTCTCACATGGCCGCTGTTAATAAATGATAATTTGCTAGCATTTTTTTCTTCACACCACGTTAACATTTATATATCCTTAATAAATAACAAATGAAAACCATTGAAATTAACACATGCATATTATAAAGTTGAATAATGAAAATGATACACAATTTTCGATAACTATATTTGGGATCCAAACAATAAACAAATTAACACTCCATCCACTCTTGAATTAATGGTGACAAAAAATGTACCATGACATTAGCTAGGCAGGCTTATAATTTCAAGTATATATGCATGTATGTTTAATTAGTCCTTGACAACGGAGTCAACGACAGACCGAGTTGACTCAAAAAAGATCCTATAAACCGTTTCGGTTGGATGTATTGAGTCCCAAAACACATATTTAGATGCATCAGGGCATGTACTCGACTTAGGGTTGCATAGAACCGTCGTCTCTAACAAGCCTGTTCCGCAACAACCGCGTTCAACTTCTTTAAACCCTACATGTATACAAACATATAACACATTGATAAAGCACGAATTTGACCCAAAAATGATGATTAATTTAAGGGAAATAAACTTACCATACTTGTAACGGCTTACAATTACGTCAAATAAGGTTGAATAAGCATCAACGTAGGCGATTCGACCACCTTGTTGGCTTGCAAGGTTAAACTGCATGAGATTTAACCTAGTTTGGAGCATGGAATTGTAAGTCCTCCCGACGGATGAGAAGAAATCGATGCAACCGCGATCGAGAAGGGCATTGTCGGAGAAAAGGGTGATGACGATCGGCAAACAACCCATCGGAGGTAGCCCCACAACTCCTATCTTACGAGCTCCTTCATTGTACAAGCTCTAGTTGATCGAATGAGAAATTATAAAAGAGGTTTGATAAGTTAGTAAAAAATAAATAATAATTCTAATATTTGTTGTAATTATAAATATATAAAACAAGTTCACGTTTGTTGAAGGTGGTCTAATTTAAAAGTTAAGGAAAGTGGTAAAACAAATAAGATGTAATAAATATACATGATTTGAATCAAATGAAAACTCGATCTTAAAGAGAAAACCTTTAAACCCTATCTCAACCATTAGATCAACTTTTTTTTTTATTTCTAACTTATTAATATGAAAAGGGCATAATAGTCTTTAACCACTTACCCATATATATAATAATTTATCTTTTTCTCTCTCATTTAAAATCACCCATATCTATACACTATAATAAATAGTAAATTTTTGCCACATGTCACCTTCACACACCACCATATACCACATGTCACCTTCTCACACCACTATTGACATTTGTCAATTTTTATTAATTTATTTAATTCTCTCTCATATTAAATAACTATATATTATCTCTCTTATTAAATAAATTATTTCTTTTATTAGATAATTATAATACTAATAACTAATATATTATTTATCTTTTTAAAATAAAACACACTTATAATTTTTATAAAATACATCAAAATTTTATAAAGAAAGAAATATTTTATTTTCAAAAAAACAAATTTATGTAGAAAACAAGTTATCTTATAAAATGTTTTTTTTAAATATACCATAAAATGAGTTTTTAAACAATGAAATTTTTATAAAAAATGACATTTTTTTAAGTTATTTAAAAACTGAAGTAATAAAAATGATAGAGAAAGTTACACTTTTGTTCTGTTATGTTTAACGCTATTTTTAAATTGGGTTGTTTAACATTAATAATTACAAAAAATATATTTTATATTATTGATTTATAAAAGTTGGTTTTTAATATAATACAAACTGAAGTTCTAACGTCTGTTATTTCAAAAATATCAATTGGTATACATCATAAGTTCATATATCATTTGTATAGTGATTAAAATTTTTAATCATTTATTTATTACTTAAAACATTTATTAGTATGTCAAATATCGTTTTATAATTGCTAAATTTTCATTACTAATTATTTAATAATTTATATTAAACCTGTGTAACACACGGGTTAATAACCTAGTATATAATAAATTATTAATATAAAATTTCTCTCTCATTTATATCTTCTCTCTCCATCAATTAAAAAAAATGTTTTTTAAAATTTCTCAACAACAAAAATGTATACTTTTTTTATACAAAATAAAAAAAAACCTATTTTTACAAGAAAATGTAAAAAATTACATATGCGTATAAATAAAAATGTAAAAGTTTTAATACACAAAGTATACTTTACTCGAAATACTACACATGCGTAGAAAATAAAAATATACACATGTGTAAATTTTATATATTTGAGATTTATAAAATATTACACCTACACATGTGTAGGTTTTGATGTTTTGATTTATTTGAAGTTCTTTTATAAATTTACACATGTGTAATATTTATTATGGTTGAAAATATTTAATATTTTTGTCGCGAAATTTGTGTCTGATACACATGTGTATATTTTTGTTTTTCTTTAAAAAATATATTGTTTTTATTTTAACAATCATTTATATATAAAAGATAGAGAAGAGACGAGAGATGAGAGAGGAGAGAGAAGATGAATTAAGAGAGGGGAGAGAGGAAAGAGAAGAAAAAGAAGAGAGAGGAGAGATGAGAGTGGAAAGAAAATCTGGTTAGTTAATGAAAAAAGAGGATATGTAGTGAAAAAAAGTCACTTATACCCCTTAAAGGGTAAAAGAGACATTTTCTTTTCAAAAACCCCATTAAAATATTTAACATTAATTATGGACTACATCTTTTTTCTGTTTAATTAATTAAAATCTAATAAAAGTTTGATCTAACAGTTAACACAGAGTTTAAGGGTTTTCTCTTAAGATCGGGTTTTCAAAGGATTCAAACCCTATATATACAAACCAAGGTCACGTTTGTTGAAGCGTCGAGAGTTTTTTTTAAATATATTTTAGAATTTCATGTAAAACATATGTAGCGTTACGCCTAGATTTTGTGAAATATGCTTACATGGCATTACATATGTTATACATGGTTTTACAAAATATTAAAAAAAATCTCTCGGCATTTTTAATAAAAAAATGTGTCAAATCATGTTACAAAACTTTTACATGGTTTTTACCATAGTTTTCATGATTTTCACAATAAAAGGGGTTTTCAAATTATCATTTTCTTACATATAGGGTTGGATTTACTAAAAAGATACTTCTGCATAAGAAGATGAAGAACTAATAGAAGTTTGACATATGACATTCTAAAGAAATACAAAAACAAAAACCTAGTATAAAAAAAAATCCAGTATAAAAAAACAAAATCCAGTATAAAAAATCAAAAATTTAGTACAAAAAAATAAAATCTCATACAAAAAAATTAAAAATAAAATAAAAATGTAGTACAAAAAAAAACACAGCACAAAACAAAACAAAAATCCAGTACATAAAATACTAAACAAAAAAAGAAGCTAGCAAAAAAAAATTAAAATTTAATATAAAAATAAGATTTTATGCCTAAATTATCATGGCATATGTTAAACTCTTATTAGTTCTTACTTGTCTTAGATAAAATCTTTTCTTATTTGATAATTTTCCTATATGTGTGTGCATATATATTGATGTAGCTCTTATTTTCAGTGTTGTAATATGATACAAATATTTTTCACCTTCCTTTGCAACCATATATATTAATTAACCATTTCGTTTGTATGCTTTTAAATCTGGTGATACTTATTAAATTAAATTGATATTTTGGTGTGAATAAATGAGTTCTAACTATGCATAAGTTCTGTTTAATTTTCAATGGACAAGTAACAAAAAATTGAAATTATTTTTTTTTCTTTGATTTTATATAACGGGTGGTAAAAGAAGTTTTCATGCAAAATTAAAATAATATTCCCTATTCCTTACAATTACATACATTTTACATATTCCATATATAGAACTACTCTTATATATGGATAATTACGCCTACATAAAAATAGGATAAGAAAAACTTTTATAATACCCAAGAATTTGGAGGTTAACAAATAAGAATATTTTGTAATAAAATTATGAGAGTACATAATCAAAAGAATCTATCCATTTTAATATTTTTTAACTCTTAATGCTGTGGTACATGCAATTAAAAAAAAAAAAAAAAAAACTTAACTCGATACCGCTGGTAGTTGCCGGGCAGTTTGAGTACTAGTATATGCACCCGACAAATCCTTTCAAAAAATGTGCTTTTTACAAAAGTCATAAATAAGAAAATGACTTGTGCATATGCGTGAGTTTTATAATCAATATATAGTTGTGCACATGCATTTATGTCTTAGTAATTTTCGTATCCATCTTAACTAATTTTGACAATGCATAGATTGTCTTCTACGTACACTTTCTATAAAAGGCTTTTTATTTAATCACAATATTATATATATATATATAATTATGTATATTTTAGTGTAATTAGATATAAAGGAATATTAAAGAGTTTGAGGTGTGAAATACACACTCGTTTAATATTTATGAGCTCTTAACCAAGCGAGCGGGTCAAGGGAGCCGCGCCCCTATCGGGGTCCAAGGAGAAGGCCTTGGTGGCGGTCCTGCTAAACGACATTGCCATATTTCTTGTGATCGGAATTATCTT
Organism: Mikania micrantha; assembly: GCA_009363875.1. NCBI lineage: Eukaryota > Viridiplantae > Streptophyta > Magnoliopsida > Asterales > Asteraceae > Mikania > Mikania micrantha. Next base: position 45,329,841 of record CM018689.1, on the reverse strand, counting down.
GATGCGAGATTTGACCCGTGAATTTACCCACCAAAACCAACCACTAATAACCGCCTTGCGGTTGGTTGGTGTTTAACAGGATAATAAATTCGCAGATGAAGAGCTATCAATCGAAATTCGTATCAAAATTCTCTCTATTGGATTATCCCAAGATCAAATTTCTTGAACTCGAAAGGATAGAAATATCGATTTCGGATAATGATTTCACAAACGACCCGATAGATTTCCGGACGTTTATTGACGAATTTCTTCAACATGTAATTTGATTCTCTAAATAATAATTTTAGAAGCAATATATAATTGTTTTATGTAAAAACATTTATAGCAATGACATGCCATCGTTATAATTTTTTTACAAATAATAACTATAGATTATTGTAATTGTAGTGATGTATCACAATGATTTACATTATGTTTATATTAAATAGCGATACATCAACATAAAATTAGTTTACCTTGTGATTTTATAAAACTAAAGCAAAACTAGAACTTGGGTAGTTAACTACTTTTATTTTCAAAATGAGTGATGTGTGTGATAATACATGTATATTATTTATAACCTTAACACACTGTTATCATAGACAAAAGAGCTTCACCAAATATTTTTAATTGCTAGGAATAAGCACTAATTAATCAAATAAAACCATTATTTTCGATAATCAAAGTAAATTTTGTTCATGTGTTGTTTATGTTAAAATAAAAAAGAGAATGACACCAATATTTAATAAAAGATTTCCATTTTTTTAACGGCCAAGCTTACTCACCTTATAAATTACATCAAACTAATTACATCATTGCATGTGGTTAAACCTACAACCTCTCATTTTAAGAGGCAAAACCTCAACCAATGAATAATAAAAGGTTATAAGATCTATCATCAATAACTACTTGGTTCTTAAAGACTTATACAACCCCCAATTTATAAGGTTTGATGATGATATGATTGATATCTTCAAACCATAAACCTAATATGGGCCCAAATATAATTGAGTTTTATGAGGTAGAACAACATTGAATTTTAATTAAGTTTCTAGGTGGACGAATTATGAATTATTATCCATTAAAGTGCCCCAATAGTATACCCATGATATTCATATAACCCAAAGCCTTAGGACCACGAATAAGCCCTCTCATCCCATCCAACTCATTTATGAGACCGGCAATTTAATTAATTATTTTTTTAGCAGATTTATAACTATTTTTTTTATTTAATGGTATATTGGATTTATTTTATGAGTGGTAGCAAATGGATATGTAGATTGTAGAGGGAATGCCATAATTCATCAAATACAATTTTTTATTCTTTTTTAATCTGGGTCGGATTGAATTGGGTTGCTTGATTCGTATTTATTTAGTAATAAAAAGAGAAAATGTTATATAACATAATCAACTTTTGATTTTGTTCCAATTAAATTATTGAAACTTTGTTTTTTTCAATTAGGTAACTTACGTTTGATTTATGTTCTAAAACTAAATAAAAAAAAACTTGAATAATAGGTAATTTTGGTTCGTTTAGACGTATTTTGGTGTATTTTTGTCCGTTTTTACTATATAAGTGAATTTTTAGATAAATTTATGACACGTTTGGAGTTTTTAGATGCATTTTATACCTATTTGGGTGTTTTGTGTTTTTTTTTGTAATCAACAAAATATTTTTATAATTTTTTAAAAATATTCCCAAATTTTTTATTAATTTATATAAAAATTTACAATTTGTTAAAAAATTTTGAGATTTTTTTAAAATCCATGTTATTTATATGTCATCATACAATATAAATAATAAAAAAATGTGGTTACAAATTATATAGGTCATATATCTAGGATTAAAACACAAAATAAACTTAAGTTATCTAACTGAAACAAAACAAATTTTAAGTGACTTGATTGAAATCAAATTGAAACTTGTTTATGTTTCTACAAAATTAACTCTAAGACCATCTCCAACGGTTGGAGAGGTGGTGGTTTGAACAAGGTTTTGTTGTTGGAGAGGTGGTTTAAACAAAGAGAGGTTTGTATTTTCAAACCAACAAAAACCAAAAAATGTGGACCCCACATCTAATTTACACTCATCACATACATATATAAATATTTATTAAAATATTAATCCATATATATACTTATATTTATATTTATAAAAAAATATAAAAAAATTTTATATATATATTTTATTTATTTAAAAATTTATGTATTTTTTTTGTTTGTCCAATTTTTTTTACGTAACGGTTAAGAATAATAATAATAATTCATAGGTTTTATTATTATGTAAAAGTTTCAAAATATCTCTCTTTCATTTTGTTAGAGTAATTGTCATTTTAAATTATGTAATTTGTTTTGTTATGTATTTGTTATATTTTAGTTAATCTATTTTTTGCTAATTTTTTATTATATTGCTATTTATTTAAATAAATATATAAAAATTAAATATTTTATAGTATTGTGAAATTGTTATTTAAAATAAATGTAAAAGTAAGTGATGATGTGGAAATATAAAGATGGTTTGAGAAGGTGTATTGTTGGAGTAAAAAAGGTGGTTTTTAATAAAGTTGATGTGGCAGTGATGTGGCTGGTTTGAACCAGGAACTGTTGGAGATTTTCTAATAAAAAATACGTACTATTTAGGAATCAAAATAATTCCAAAGTTTGGTCGTTGATACTATTTTGGTTCAAACTCGGTTTTTATGACTTATGAGTCATTAACTTGAGCAATTATTGTTTTTAGCAACTAACTTTTAAAACTAGGTTAATTATTGTACCAGCTTGTCTTTTACTTTCATAAAGAAACATTATATATATAGAAAATAATTCAACATTTACTCTACTAATTTTAACATTTTTATGTCACTTTTAAAAATTTTACTGTCCTTTTTTTATGTAAGTTATAAATTCAGTTAATAAATATATGTTTTCTATATAAGCATAATATATTCGTCTTATGGAAATCTACTAGGTCAAAAGTTTTAAATATAAATTATTACATAAATAGATATATAGTCACATCTTATAAATTCAATTCCTGAATTAATTACATTCACAACCTTTTTTAATAGAAAAAAAATAAAAAAATAAAAACAACTTGTTGATAAAACATGTCATATATATCTAATCAATATTTTTTAAAAAATAAATGTGTTTACTTCACATATAAAAAAATATTTATTATGTGTATGGTAAATCCTATATATGCCTTTAATATTAATTTATTGAGTATATTACTGATATGGTCCCTGTGATTTGTTAATATTCACTCTTAATTCTTACCTTTCATAAATTACTCATATGACATCAAACTTTAGACGTTTGTAATACATATAACCAAATTATCCTAACATAATTGACCAAATTACTCTTACATAAGAACTATATGTGTTACAAACATTTTAAAGTTTGAAACCATGGGAGGCCCTGGGGAGGGGCAAACTCGACCTCCGTCCAGGGCCCATTTATTACAAGGACACAAAAATTTTAAAAATTGTTTTTAAATTATATATATTTACTTATATTTACAAATACAAAACCGAAAAAACACAGGTTTATAATTCATTAGGGGCATTTTTTTTCTTAGTACGTCCAGGGCCTTTGAATTTTCAGGGCCGCCCCTGTTTAAAACCATATGAGTAATTTAAGAAATATAAGAACCAATAGTGAAATATTAAAAAAAACGCATGAAGCATAACAGTAATTTACTCTAATTTATATGTAAAACTGAGTTGTTTTGCAAAACAAATTAAAATTATGTATAATTTTTATCGATTATTTTCTAAGATGGTAATTATTTTTGAAACCAAAGATGAATTACAACAATATCTATATTAAATGTATAGAAAAAGCAAACCTGTAAGAAATCCATTTGTTTGTTCAACACGAAGTCCATGTAGGCTGGAAGAGTGTATTTTTGCCTTCTAATTGGCAATGTAAAATAATTAACCACGAAATCATTCGTACCAGCGCTTACGATATAAAACGCATTGTTAACGATTTCCATCGTTCTCGTCTTCCCAAATTTCGCAGCTAACCTTGTTTTATACTCTCTGAAATACTCTAATTGTCGTGGCAACGGAATGACGTTCTGCAAAATCGATCATTAAATGCACATTTAATAACATATAAAGATAGGACTATTCAAAAAGCTTGTATACTGCTAAAAAGACTCATGCTAGACTGACTTGTTTATAAACTGAGTCAACTTGGCTCGAGTTGTTTACAAACCAAGCCGTGCAAGAGTAATAGACCCTAGCTATATGCTAGGTTCTTGTTAACATCACTACACACATAGATATAGTCATATATACCCTAGCTTAGCTCAGTATGGCTGTGTTTTATGAGACGTGAGAAGAGGCATGACCACCCTCCGTCATGTCGTGAGGTGTGGCCCACCCGTGCCCCCAGGGGTCGTGACTAAGCTCTCTTATTAGATACGTGACTATGGTCACGGCTCGACCAAAAATACCCTCCAATCAATTTTTATAATTTTTTTAAAACAATTAAAAACATTTAAATCACCCTTTATTTTTTCACTCATTACATCTTACCATTACAAAAAGTTTTTTAATCACAGTCACTAACCACATTCCTCTTGCATGTCGCCTACGTGACGTCTGCGTGACACTTATCAAACAGACCCCACCATAACACATAGCCTAGGCCCTAAGGCACTGTGTGTGCGCGGGTGCATATATAGATATATATAAATTGTATGTATGTAGGAAGAAAGATAGAGACGCTTATCGTTGGTGTAAGCGGATCAAATCCGGATCCAGCAGAAGCAAAACTAACTCCAGTCATCAAATCATGAACAGTAAGTGAAGGGTCCAAATATGGAGGCACATTATCCTTAACACCAAGATATCTAGCTACAAACACAACATTTGTTCAAAACATCATAAAAACCACTTAACCACAAATTAACTTACAAACATGAATCTATCATCAAATGTGACAACTTACCGATCAAATCGCTAGCCAGAAGTCCATTTGTGAACCGTCCGGTCGGTCTTTTGTCCGGATAATCTCTCCCATAAGGTGGGAAGTTGCCCTTAAAAGGGGTCAAAATGAAGTTATTGTTTCCAGGGTCAGAAGTGGAGTCTCCAAACACCAAAACAGCAGAAACCTTTGGGGTTTGTGGGGGGTTGTTCAAGTGTTTGTGAGCATTGGAGATGAAGATCTGGAGTAAGAAAAATGTGATCTGGAAAGGAGAAATGAAGTGGGAAATTGACATTTTGGAAGTAGGTTCAAGAGAAGTAGATATGATGATCAACTACTATAAAGAACAATGGTACAAAGATTGGTGTGGATTCTTGATATAGTCTTTCAAGTGTGGTTGGTTTGACTCCCTGTTGAAATTAAATAAATTCAATTTCTGGTGTACTTGTTTAACTTTATATTAACTTCTATATATTTTACTAACCACCAACCAACATAACATGTATATCATTAAAAAAAGAAGAAGAAGATACCCGTCACAAAACCGTTGGTGAAAGGGGGTAATTATTGATTTTAGTTTAATAAAACAATTAATAACATTTTATTTTTATGCAACTTTTTTAACTTAATTATGTTCTAAACAAATGGAAAAAGAATTAATAAATGTATCTTAGAAAAAAACTCAAATATAGTAAAGATTATTAATACGATGCATATTTGTATTTTATATAATATAGAAAAAATATAGCTAAGTTGGGTGTGAGTGGTCGGTCGCTATCGCCAATCGGTCCTTCGATCTCATAGTTAATTGTTGGGCTCACACTTTTTTCATGGTCCCCCTTTTTTTATCCGAACAATAACTCCAAAGACAAGATTTCAACCGTTTCTTCAAATTTGACGTTCACGCCGACCTCAGACCTCAGAAGAAACCTGACATATACTGGGTAAAACTTATTACCTTACCTCAACAAATAAGTCTCGACCCGGATTCGAACCAACGATCTCTCATAGAAAAGTCAATGAAATAACCATTAAACTAGAATGCTTTAGTTTTTCATGCTTCATGAAAAGCAATTTCACAAACGTTTGTAACAACTCCAACTCTACCTCCTGAGCGTGCATCATCACCATGGCGTTGATATGTCATGTCTTCGATCACCACTCCTGGTTTTTCATTCAAACCTTAAATTAAGGTGCAAACATTAAACAAATAATTGTTTTTTTAATGAAGATATAGTAAATGCATTGTAAAAAATTACTGCATACATTTGGATCAAGACGAGAAGCGTAATATTACATGCGTTTTTTAATTCACTCTTAGAATTACGGTGAATTTAGTCGAAGATATGCCGAAATTAACCGATAGATTTTGATTGATAATATTTATGTTGCATCCCACCGGTAAGGACACGACGAAAGATGGATAAAATACTTAATTAAGTAGGACTAAGATAATTTTATCAACTAGTGCATAATAGTCTTGACATAGAATTCTAATAATTGTCTTAACATATCATTACAAAGATAGACATAATATAAATATAGTTCATATGCATCAAGAATAATAAAGCAAGTTTCTAAGTAGACTCCAAGATATAAAGCATCCAAAGTTTCTCGTATGTATACCTCTCCTTAGTTTATCGTGTTGAATGCATGCTTAAAATAGTTTAGGTCAATATAACGCTGGTGAGCTCGAGCAGTTAAACAAAATTAATAAATAAACATATATATCATTTGTTCATTCGTGCACAATATTCAAGTCGCACAACTAATCTTGCACCACACATATAATCTCACATGACCATGTGTCGGCATTCTGTCTCTGCGTAGTTCCTTTCCCATTTATGAACTAAAAATATAGTTCATAATTATTATGCCCCAACGATTGCCAATCTCAATGGAGATTTCATTGTGTGTGAGGATTTCTCAGATATCACTCATAATACTAATTGCCCCAACTATGGTTAATGGTATACACCAAAAAGGAAATGAAACATAGGAAGTCACAAGTCTCAAACATTAATACACATAAAGTTTTAGTAACATGTATTCCATCTCAAAACATAGTAAAGAAGGGAGATGTTTGCATGAAACTCACCAAGGTTATGGTTTACGAACACGATAGTGAATTGAGTATTTCAAGTGGTTGACTTTCCTGGATAGGTGTATACCTATGTTTAAAAGTGTTGCTAAATTTAAACTTAGTTGCTATCATCAATGTGTTCAATGTATAGTGTCATACTTTGTTCGGGGTCCAATTTTAATTGTTTTGTAAGTTATAACATTTATGTGGTATCTTGTACGTATGCAATTAGATTCTTAATATGGGTTGATGTATATTAATCAAAATGCTTGTGTAAACTAGTCAAGTTGTCAATTGGATTTAAATCGGTTTTACATATAAAGTACTATTAGTCTACTAAGCCTATTAAATCATTTAAAATCAAATGATACGTGTATAAATCTTAATTTGCACAATTAAGATATACTTATCTAAATATTCTAAATAGACTATTTACTATATAATTTTCTGATTAAAAATACCATGGTGTACCTAGTGGGCTTGTGCTTGTTAGACGGATAAAGCCAGTAATATGTTTTTATTCAATTTAATAAATAGTTTTAAACCCATAGAGTTTAAAAATATTATTTTTATTATGTATATAATATTTTAAGTCTAATATTCTGATTAAAATAATCAACAACTTACACACACACACTCACACACAATAAGGGTTTATTCCATTAAGAACCATTAAATATGAAGGAACTATAGAAACTACTTATATACTATTATAAACTTGTGGCTATAATTGGTTATTTTAATTTTTAAGTAACAATAGTTCTCAATTGAACATTCTCATATATGTATATGTATATAACCTGTTTTTATGCATTTCACGTGTCGTTTACGTACATAGTTTTGCGTTTAAATAGTTTTTCCTTTTCCCTAGCATTCTAAATCATTTTATAGCATTATTGTATACATATGTACTTATATATATATATACCTTAAACCCTATGTGAGCCACTCATTTGAAATCTTGAAAATAAATATGTGGTCCACATTAAACCTGGATAAAAAATTGGGTTTTGAATAAACAAATCATTTTTAATGTAGGTTAATGTGGACCATATATTTATTTTCAAGATTCCAAATGAGTGGCTCACATAGGGTTTAAGGGTTTTCTCTCTAAGGTTGAGTTTTCATTGGATTCAATTCCTATCTATACTACTATATAATACATATTAGAAGGATAAAATAGTAATTTAACTAAATTTCTTAAAATTAAGAGTTCTACAACTCTTAAAGCTCATTGTACAATTTTTAAATCTAACCTAAATGTTTTGTTTCTTTTTTCACTTTGTCCCATATTGGTAGTCTTTAAAATTTTAAGTAAGATATGGTGATTATAAAAGAAAAAACCACTGAAAACAATTGAATCAATTCTTGGCATTTTTGGTCCATTTGACTTTTTATGTTTGGAGTTAAGGTCATTTTTCGTTAACTACTAATTAAAAAAAAAGTTTTTGTTATGGTTATGGCTCAAAACAGAGCAGACAAATCTTTAAAATCACCCAACTTATATGTTTCATTTCCCGCTGCATCGCGCGGGTACCATGCTAGTATATATATATATATATATATATATATATATATTATGTAATATATATATATATATATTATGTAATATATCAAAAATAAGTTCTAATACAAGGCTATGCAATTTAATTATTTAAACGTGTCGGTTTCGTAACTAGTTTTCGTCGTTGTTTGTCATTTTAATTACCATAACACATAAAATTATGATATTATACATTACGTAGCATAAATAAATTTACAAAATTTCTGGAATTTAGAAATATACATACAAACAAACCATTTTAAACATTAAAGCTATCCCCAATAACATATTATATTAACAAGTGTGTATAAAACAATGCTACATAAATTAATAATCAAATTAAAGTTGTAGGCTTCGGGAAAATAATACGTTAATATATTCTTCGTAAAAGTAGCATATCACTATATCAGTACGTATGCTTCTTCGCCAATGCAATACGATAAAAAAAAAGAAGTCATAAACTCGACATGTGTCATTACCTAACACCACATGGCCCTACTTTGAAATTCAAAGTGTCTATGTTATGCGAAAGGTTTGTAGTAATTTTTTTTGGTTTTTTGTTTTTTATTAAGAAAATATAATAAATACGTAGCTTACGTTATTATATATATAGTTACATATATTTTAACTTTATGAGTTAGATACAAAATCTCATGGGACATACTTGTATGTGTACACGCGCGCTCTCTCGCGTGTGAGCTACATATCTTTATTATTATTTTTCTTTTTATTACACTTATAACTTTATAATTAAAATTCATGAAAAAAATTAAAAATTGAATCATTGGTGGTAATTTTCTATTTTTTATCTGATTTGAGAAGTTTTCTCTTGATGCCTCTTTTATAAAGCATATTTTGCCTAAAAACTAATTTTTTTTAAAAAAAACTCGAAAATTAGCCTAAACAAACTTCGAATTAACTCATTTTCGCATCATTAAAATTAAATTGTCAAAGCCTAAACTCCAAAACCTTACATCCAAGACCATAAACCATAATGTAAAACTTAAACTTTAAAACTAAGCCTTAAACCCTAAGATAAACTTAAAAACTAAAACCAAGCCTTAAAACATAAAATTTAAAGCTAAATGTTAAAACTAAACCACAAAAACCAATATTGTAGATTTCAATGAGACATTTCCAACACCGTAAGAATAAATTCAATCAGAATTCGTATGAGTCAATTTGGGTAATTTTTAAACTAATCTTTTGCATAAACCAAATATAAAATTTTTTGGTTTTTTTTTTATTTAAAAAAGATGGTAATTTAAATTTTTTTCAAGTGTATGAAAATATATTACCTTTAATTTTTTTTAAAGTGGGGAGGTGGGGGCGAACATTTTTTTTAAAACACTGGGTTCGAAAATTAACACCACTGAAGAAAAAAGAGGGGGAGGGGGCATCCGCTGTCCGTCTTTAAAGTATGACTGTTCAAACCGCTCACCGCTCGCTTGAAAAAACTCGTTCGAATTTCGCTCGATTTTAAACGAACCAAGCACGCTCGGATCGGTTTATAAATGAGCTGAGCATTAGCCAAGGTAAGATCGCTCGGATAATCGCTCGATTGGCTCGCTCGCTTAAGTATAACTAAATTATATATATGAAATATAATATTTGGTTAATGTATAGCTAATATAATTTTTTTTATATTTAAACTATCTTCAAAAGACCCGAATAAACAAGTATCCAATACCCAAAAATTTAAATCTAATTCTCAAATCCATTTGTTTCACTTTTCACGTTAAAACCTAGTTCTCAAATACTCAATACTCCGCTGCTCATTTACGCCCAGCCGTGATCTTTTTGCTTAGATTGTAATGGATGTTAGGATGTGTTTTTAAAGGTTTAGACTCATTAGATTATGTTTTGAAAAAATTCGTCATTGCTTAAGATTATTTCTACTGTGCATGGCTTCATTTAATCTCAAATTTGATTGTTTTGGTTTGGGATTATTAGCTGCTAATGTGAGTATTGATATGTAGCTATAATAACCAACTAGATGACAGTTGCTAGATATTTGTTGCGTTAAATTTTATTTTTAAACCGAGCAAAACCGAACCAGGCCGAGCCGCTCAGTTTTAAAACGAGCCGAGCAACGAGCACAATGTTTGGCTCGATTATGCAAATCCGAACCAAGACGAGCCGCTCAGTTTAAAAACGAGCCGAGCACGAGTATACCCTCGATTGGTTCAGTTCGGCTTGTGAACAACCCTACTATAAAAGACCTTCGGCCATGTTTCTGAAGCCAAAAAGAGAGTCGAATAGAGTGGTCTAGGTAGTGTCATTGACATAAATATTTAATTTCTTGGTTTTCCAATAGCCTTTCGATTGCAAAAGCATGGGGTTGTTGACTAGTTAAAGGTACATACAGCTCTTGAAGGCTTGATTAACACCGATGGATTAAGCCAAGTTACAGGAGGAGTGATTTCTCTGAGTTTCTCCGATGTCTGAGACGGCGGCTGTAGGATTCACACCTGGAAAGGGAAGAGAAGGGATGTGATTATTAAGATGATGGTGATGGTGGAAGGAGGTGAGGTTTAGGTTAAATTATGAAGATGAGCAGTTTATAATACTCATTTTAGAAAATTTAACAACAAAAATTAACGGCCATCTGCTCTAGGGACAAGTGGAGACGTGGAGTTATGTTTTCACAAACTGTCTGGACCACATGTGAAAGGCTGGTAACCTCAATAAACAGAATATAATCTCAGAAAAACACAAAATTTATTGAATAAGATTGAGGTACAATTAACCCTAAACTCTTAACCCCTATTTATAAGAAAATCAACATCTAAAAAGTCAAACTATTATCCCTAAAAAATCTGCTAACAAAACAATCTAATCTAAACATTAAAATACTCAAACAAATCCAAAACTAATTTAAACAAAACTTCTAACTTAAACCCTTTAACTTTTAACATTACAAGATTAGTCCAACAATCACCCCTCTAATCTTGTAATTCTCATTCCTTATTCAAAGTAATGCTGGCCCAAACTTATCATCTTGAGCTAAATTGGCTTCCTCCTCCTTTGGCTTTGACTTTGGACACTCATACGCATAGTGTCCATATTCTTGACAATTGTAGCATCGAATGTAGCTCTTGTCCCTATTTGCACCTCGTTCACCTCGGTCTTCATTAGGTCTAAACCGACCTCGTCCTCGACCACGACCTCTACGTCTTCCATTGTTACTTTGACTTGAGCATCCTCGTCCACAACTTTCACAACAAGTCTCTTTTTTCTTCTCTTGTTCATCGGTTTTAGCAAGTAATAGTTTTTCTTGATCATGAACACTTGTCACTTTAACTCTCTCCTCATAGGCTTTCAATCGACCCACGGCTTCTTCAAATAACATATCATTCAAATCAGCAAATTGTTCAATAGCAGCCACAATAGGCATAAACTTTGTTGGAACCGCACTAAGTAGCTTTCTCACCACTACCTCGTCTTCAATTGATGAACCAAGCTCCTTGAATTTTGCTACCACCGCCAAGATCTTACCCGAAAACTCATCTATTGTCTCACTTTCTCCCATGTGAAGCTTCACCAATTCGGTTCTAAGAGTTTGGAGCCTTGCCTTTTGTACCCGATCCGCTCCAAGAAAACGAACCCGAATTGACTCCCACACATCTCTAGCCTCGGTATGCTTTGCTACTTGTAGCAAGATATCTTCGGGTAAGGATTGGAGAATAAAGGCTCTTGCGGTGAACTTTTTCTTTTGATCAACCGTTACTCCGGTTATTGGGTCAATAGCTTCGTGCAACCCATTCGCTTGCAAAATCGATTCAACCAAAATTGCCCATGTTGTGTAGTTTGTAGATGTCAATTTTGGACATTGTAGAGAGATACTTGATTGTTCTTTGGCTTGCACAATTGCCCCTTCTGCCATTGTCTTCTTTGGTTCACACTTTTTCTCTATTTCTCACACCAAAACAGCCTACACAGGTTCTATTCTTTCCCACACAAGTCTTTTCTTCTCCCACACAGGTCTGATTACTCCCACACAGGTCTTGTGCTGCTTAGAAATCCCACACAGGTAGTTTTATTCTTCCAAACAGGTTGCTCTTCTCCCACACAGGTTTCGATTACTCCCACAAAGGTTGAATTCCTCCCACACAGGCTATGAAATCGCTCAGAAACCCAATCGAGATCTTTACAGCTCCCAATCGAACCCAATTAAAATTCGATTGAATCTTCCCAGCTCCCAATCGAACTCAATTGAAATCCGATTGAAGCTCTGCTGATTGAGACGACTCTACGAGTTCGTCCTAGAACAAGTCGACACTGTAATTGAGCCTTCAATCTTCGCCTGGTCGCCTGGTCCACGTACTTGATTTCGTCTTCTCCTCCCGTCAGCACTCTTGATCGTCGATTACACCAAGACCCGTTGTTGATTTTTTTTACGGTCGCAGGTCCCTGAGCGAACAGGTATGTCTCGTGAATCGATCGATCTTTGTTGCGGCTTTCTTCCTTATCGTTAGTGGTATCTGGTCGAGCTCTCAGCTCTGATACTAATTGAAAGGCTGGTAACCTCAATAAACAGAATATAATCTCAGAAAAACACAAAATTTATTGAATAAGATTGAGGTACAATTAACCCTAAACTCTTAACCCCTATTTATAAGAAAATCAACATCTAAAAAGTCAAACTATTATTCCTAAAAAATCTGCTAACAAAACAATCTAATCTAAACATTAAAATACTCAAACAAATCCAAAACTAATTTAAACAAAACTTCTAACTTAAACCCTTTAACTTTTAACATTACAAGATTAGTCCAACAACATGTGTAATTTCTTAAAGTTGAGGGCCATCAGTGTAAAACATACATAGCACATGGACCAACTGTGAAATTAACTCTAAGTTTTTTTCTTTCACTCTTTTGAAAAAAAATCTCCAATTTTCTCAAACAGAAATATGGAAGAAGACACTGTACCATCTTTACGCGATTCTTTTGTTCTAAATATGTCATTTAAAAAACATTAACTTTTAAGTTAAAGTGTGTTGTAAGTAAACTAATATTTATTTACATAATTTTTAGTAATTTTATCATTAAATATAGCATTGATCATTGTTACACATTTAAATCTATTATATGTTCATAGTTTTACTTTATAGATTAACCATCTTGACTAGTATTATGCTAACGTGTTGCCTATTTAAACCCGTTCTATGCTATGTTACCACTCATTTTAACCCATAAGACAACAGATGTTCACCCAAACCAACACAATTATAACATTCTAGGCAATCACACATCGGTCGTGAACATGAGATGTTCCTGTCTCATAGGTAATGATCCGCCTCTTACATCACCAACACGTTTTCGGCTTAGCTGGCTGTGGAGCACATGAAAACTCCACAGTTAAGCGTGCTCGGGTTACAACAATTCAGAGATGAGTGACCTTCCTGGGAAGTTTTCACTCGGGCAACCGAAGGCAAAACCGTGAGCTCCGAGTGGGCAAAGCGGATAATATTGGTGGTAGAAGGACCAGATGTTATAAAATGGTATCAGAAACACTCCTGTTCTACACAAGATGGTGGGGCAAACTTCATCGAGGACGATGAGTCTCGGGGGGGGGGGGTGTATGTAACATCTTAGGCAATCTCACATCGGCTGTGAACATGAGAGATTCTTGTCTCATAAGTAACGATACACCTCTTACATCATCAACGCATTTTCGGCTTAGCTGGCTGTGGGGCACATGGAAACTGCACAGTTAAGCGTGCTCGGGTTGCAACAATCCAGGGATGGGTGACCTCTCTGGGAAGTTTTCACCTGGCAATCGAAGGCAAAACCGTAAGGTTTGAGTGAGCAAAGTGGATAATATTGGTGGTGGACGGGACCAGATGTTATAACAATTATCTTGTATTGCCTCAAGGTTGATAGGTCTACCAATGATGTCTTGCCTTAGTGGCAAGATAAATGTATTGGGGAAGTGATAAAAGACCCAGGTCTTGGGTTTGATCCTTGAACTCACCCGGTTTTACCGGCCTTCTATAGTCGTGCCTTTGGGTGGGTGCTTGGGTTGGGCTTTCCCGGAAATTGGTGGCGGTGGGATAGGGGCTCCATCCGTCTAGATTAGTAGCTAGCTCAAACATCCTTTAGCCATTGTAGATTGCGTACGAAGGTCTGACCGTTAAAAAAAAGCTGTGTACTTTATATTTTGTTAGATTTGCCTTTAATAAATAGATTATATTATGTGACAGTGTATCTACATTTATTATGATGGGGTGGGAACCGAACTCTTTGCTGGCTGTCCAATTCAATCCCAGCTTTTGCAGAGAAGTTTGGTGCATCAACACAAGAAAGCGGGGCTGGTTTTAGAGATCTGATAATAAATTTAAACCCAACAAATCGATTTCTTCTAGAATTAATTATATTTGCCTTTTTTAGCGTACAAATGTGCGAATGATAGTCATATACCAAACTACCAAATGACCCCACGTATGATTAAGAAGGGTAGTTTGGTCATAAGTAGTAAATTTAACATTCAACTAATCACTGTAGCTACGATCTATATCTATACTACATAATAAAAGAATAACAAAAATGTCATTTGTCACTCCCATATTTATTTAACATTAATTTTTGTCACATGTCACTTTAATATTTATTCAACATTAAATTATGTCACTTGTCACTCTAATATTCATCTCTTATTTAATTATATTTTACTAATTGTCTCTCATATTTAAATAGTATACTTAAATGTAAAAATAATTTTATTATTCTAATAACTTATTATAACTTAGTAGATTTCAATTATATCTTATTTTAAAGTATAATTTTATAATTTTTAAGTATTTATTATTTATAATTTTAAAATCTTAGTTATTTTCTTATTTCATTAACTAATGATATGATATTCAATATACAAATTTGCATAAAACTATTGGTTTGTAAATGCTAGATTTATTCAATTCATATTACACATTTTTTATGTGTTTGTTAGTCGTATAAAATAATTTTCAAAATTACGAAAATAATATCTTACCTACTCAATATCAATTATGTAGTTACTAAACTTTCGAATTGTTGTTTTAATGCTTAAAGTATCTGTTAATACACAGCTTAATCATCTTATATCAAAATATCGTTTTATAAATTTTAAATTTCAGTTCAAGCTATTTAATATTCTATATTGATTCCGTGTAATACACGGGTTAATAATCTAGTTTGAAATATATAATTCGCCCACACATATATTTACCACTGTTGTAAAAATCTTCCTAGGCGGCGCTTAGGCATTAGACACCTATCTATTGTCTTGATTTTGGCTTAGGCGGACTAATTCCATTATTATTTAGACATTTTTCAACTCAAAATCCTTAACATGTCTCTGAAACATCGAATCCAACCACTTAACATCGAAATCCATCTCTAAACTTTGAACTCGATGTTTAAGTTTGAACTTTGAAGTACTTGACTTAGTATGTTTAAGTTTATTTTTTAAATTATTTGCAATATTATATTAAATTATTGATATTGATATGTGTATATAATATATATTGGTAAAATTACAATTAATCCCGATTAATCCCTAGACGGTTGCTTGTCGCCCGACTAGCGGCTAGCGACTTTTACAACCATAATATTTATATATAATTTAACTAAATATCACTTTTTTTTTTCTAATTTATTCATAAATTTTACTTAACATTCGACGTCTTATTTTATGTTTTTATCTATTTAGTTACAAAACACTTATTTTAGTATTTTACTCTCTCTTTCTCTCTTAAAAAACACAAAAAGATCAAAGAAAATAAGACTTAAATGTAACTGAAACGATATAAGTATTAAGTTTTTTTTTGAACGGCATTTGATTTCAACGTGTGAACCACTGATTTTCATACCATGCCATCAAGGTCTAGTTATCATGACTTCTGTTGATACCCCATCGCTACTCCAGGAGGAAACCGCACCGGAAAACCCCCTGACCTTTCAAGGACACCTATTTCGCATTGGGAGGGATTTGAACCCATGACCTTACATTTGAAAAGCAAAAGGGTACCGCTAGGACAAAACCCCTTTCCTACATAAGTATTAAGTAAATGTGATTTTAAGGACTCGACCGTTGCGAAGCATCTGTTTGTGCAACTGAAACGACGTGTTTGACTTGTGTCCAAGCAAACAACCTTTGCAAACCATTCAAACAACCTTTGCGAACCGTTGTGAAGCATCTGTTTGTGCAAACAATTGTATCCCTAACCGGAAAAAAACCGAACTGAATTATGAATTCAGTTTTCAGTACGGTTCCTCACCGTATCCGAACTCCGAATTCGGTTTTCCGTTCGATTATCAGTTCTATTTTTTTTAATTTGGTTTGTTCGGTTTATCCGATTAACCGATTAAACCGTATTCATATTTAAATGTATTATTTTTTAATAATATATAAGATAGAATTTGGTTTATTCGGTTGAATTCGATTTATTATGTTTTTAACCGGCTTATTTGGTTTTAATCGGTTTGTCGGTTGAATTCGGTTTATTCGGTTATAACCGAAACCTAATCAAATTGAATTCGGTTTAAATAACTGTTTCTAAAATTTGGTTTGGTTGAAGTTAGGGAAAAAACTTTTGAAAACCGATTAAACCGAAACGAATAAACCGTTACTCGAACCTATAAACACCTCTAAGCGAGAGGACTAGGGACCGATGAGGAGGGGTATTATTTTTAAATCCTTGCAAATATGTTTTAAAAATTTTGAAATTGCCATTAGTAAAAATTGATTAAACAATATAAGAAATTTTTAAAATTTTTACTATAACAGTTTTTAGAAACATGTAAGAAACTACTTTTTTAAACAATTGTTATTAATAACAATATGTGTCCAATAGACATATAAATATTAACTTGGAATATGTTAAAAATAAAAATAAAAAAAGATATCAAATATGTTCGATTTGGTCTAAATTGCAGCAGCTTCCTTCTTGGGCTAAATTTTAAGGTTGTGCTCTTTTTGGAAATTTTTTAATTCGTCTGTTTTATGGAAGAAACAGGCTTAGCCCATTAACCCATTAGGCTTTTATTAAAGTTTTCCACAAAACAGCCACTGAATTTTTTATATTGAATTCCCCAGGGAATAGGGATTAAAGAAGCTTTATAATGCCTATTTGGCTATTTTTCAGTTATTAAAATACCCTTGCTTTTATATTTGATAATATAACAAACTAGATTGTTTTAAAACCTATTTTGCTGTATATGTGTGGTCGTTTAAAACCGAATCACGATGTGTGGGTGTATGGAAAAAGTGAATATGTGATGTGGCTGTTAAAACCTAAGTTAGGCGTAAACCTATCAAAACGACATACTTTTTATTAAATCTCATTAATTATGGTATGTGTAAAATTAGTGGAGTGAAAATAAGAACTAAAAATAAAACTCTACAAAAAAAATCAAGTACAAAAAAATCAAAAATATAGTAAAAAACTAAAAAATCTGGTACAAAAAATAAAAATGTAGTAAAAAAAGAGTACAAAAAAAAATTCAGTTTAAAAATAAATCTAGTACAAAAAAATACAGAAAAAAAAACTAATACAAAAAAAATAAAAGTTTAGTACAAAAATCAAGATGTTATACCTAAATTATTAGTTCTTTTTTAACATGTCATATGTCAAGTTTCTATTGGTTTCTACTTTTTTAGGCAAAAATTTCTTATTATTTGACAAGTTTCCCCCGTTCATTACATATAGGGGTGTTTATTTTCAGATATTTGGTGGTTCATATATACAAAATTTTAAGACAGTGAATTTGACATGTGTGATCACTTTCCTGAATCCTCTATTGAATTCTTGCATTGCATATCACTTTACTAAGTATCAGATATTCCATGTGTGATCATTTAGGGTGTGTTTTTTTTTTTTTAAAGCTCTTCCTGGCCTCTTTTGTATACGCCACGCAAACCATGGACAGAGGTTTGGGGCTGCAGACTGTTTGTTTTTCAGAAGACGTTTCATTAAAAGACATCTGCCCAACCTCTTTTAGAGCAGACATGAACCTTTCACTTCTAGCCACTTCTCATCTTTTCTTCTTTTATTAGGTTAATTCATTCACAGCTACATCCCCTATCGGCACCCTCCATCGCTGCCCTCCACCCATCCCCGCCCTCCCCATCGGCAGCTGCCCCGTCGCAGCCCTCTACAGCGCCGCTCCTCCCGTCGTCGCCCTCTACAGCACGGCTCCTTCCCGTCACCGCCCTCTACAGCCGCATCCTCCATCGCATCCACCGCCTTCAGCTGCATCCAGCCGCATCCTCCATCGTATCCACTGCCTCCATCGCATCCACCGCCTTCAGCTGCATCCCAAGGCCGCCCTCCGTCGCTTCCACCGCAGGTTTGGTCCACCTCATAAGTAGGTGAGCTCTTTTGGAAAAACAAACACTTCATAAGCAGAGGTTTGATCCACTTCTTCTGCAAAAGAGGTCTGCAGATATGGTCCGCAGACTGCAGACGTTTTACCTCTGAAAAAACAAACATCACCTTAGACCCTTTATATAATTTGTTAAGAATTGCTGCTATTCATGATAACACAAAAATCTTCTCTAAAATAAACAATAAATACAAAACACTTTAAAATCGTCAAAATGTATAACTATAAGCTGACTTCAATTCTTGCTAACACTAATCCTAAAGTTAGTCCTGAGAACTAGTTGAACACCTCATGTAGTCAGTGGCGGAGCTTGAACTAAGTGAGAAGGATAGCGAAAATTTTTGAAACTCAGAATACATGTTAATTTTTTGAAGCAAGGAGGCGAAACCACTATTTTAACCAAAAATAACATTTCGGTCGAAAAATTAACAATACGGACGGAAAAAGAACGGACGTGGTCGCTCCCCAGCCACTAAAAAGCTTCGCTCATGTATGTCATATCAAAGTCTTGTTTATTCTTTGCAGTACTTAACATTCACTCGTTCAATTATCCCACATGTGGTCCAACATGTTTGTCTATATATACCCAATCCACAAGAACCATACTTTCATGCATTCACATGTATTTTTTGTTATGTTATATGCTCTTTAGACCATGGGCCACAGCTATATGGCTCCTCCACTTTTAGCTTCATACCCTATTAGATTTTGCTAATATTGTTACTAACACATGCTCCATACACAAATCTTCTACTTGAGCTTCATTGTCTTTCCCTTCGTGCTTCATTTCTTATGATGATAATGTCAATATCATCTATGTGTCTGTCAACTCAATTCTAGGGTCTTTTAAGCCTTTTGGTAGCATAAAACGAGGATAAAATTTGGGGCCCCCTTTTCAATTGTATATAAAACCTCTTATCAAGTTTAAGGCATAAAAATAATAGACTTTCATAAAGAAGAAATTAAAAAAAAAAAAAAAAAAAGAAGCATAAATTACAAACAAAATGTTTTGATCAATACAATAAATTAATTTTGCCTCAATCAAAATTCATTTCAACTAAAAACCGATTTACCCAAAATAATTTGAGACCTCTTAATTTCTGAGGCTCTATTTTTTTAAAGGAGAGTCGGCCATACTCAATTCAACATCAAAGCACCAATGATTTTCCTTCATCCCTATTTACTGATTTTCACTCCACCATCTTCCACTCGTTCGAACCATGCATGGTGTGTAATTGATATTGTAATTAGGCTTAAGCTCATTAGACTAGCATTAATTTAGGGTTTTCTAATTTTACGTTTCTTGGTTAATTGGGACATACTGATGTACACACATTATCTAAAAGTGGAGACCATTTCAACATAAGACAACTTGAAAACATTTTTATAAACCACTATATATCCGTTTCTTAGTTTACATTTTTACGGGTGTTCCAAGATTTAGCCTTATGGTGATCACTAGGAGAGCCGTCTCCGAGATTTTCATTAGCATGTGTGTGTTAAAATAGGCCCCTAAAATGAGCTCTTATACATATAAAAAATTCATAAATTAATAATATTTTGATATAAAATAAGTGAATAAATAAAACAAAACAAAATTATTGTAATAAAATGAGGTTTTTATATAAAATATGATGTTTTGTTTAAAAATAATTATGTATATATAAAACATATAGCAAAATGATTTTACGTAGCAAAATGATTTTTATATATACAGATATAATTATATATATAAAAAAATATATATAAATAATTCTAAATTTCAGGCCCCTCAAATACGCAGGCTGTGTGCGGTCGCACCCCTGACACCCTCTAAGATTACGAGAAAAAATGGCTTTAACTCCAGGATGATAAAAAATTTCACATCTCCCGTATATGCCTTTTCAACATGATAAAAACAAAATAAAAGTTTGCCTCATTCAAATCCCCAATTATAACATCACTACATACTTCTAAATTATGAAATGAAGAGCAATAATATTTAGGATTCATTAAAAGACCAAATTGAATTATTTATAACTTATCTTAATTTGCAAATAAGCCCTCAAGTTTTGCCGTTGATAAAAACTATCCGGAGTATTATATATTATATTATTATTCCATTGCCAAGCGTGTGGTCTTTTATTTATTCAACGTTTTGCCCAAGTTTACTTCAACTTTCTTTTATCTCCAAGCAATATCATAATTTGCAGTTGTTTAACTCGATTTTTTATACGTTAAATGCTTGATTGCTTCTTAGCTTTATTAATGATCTACGTGTCTAATTCTTTTAAACGGTACCTGGCATGTTTTTAAAGGAAAAATAGTACAACAAGCTTTTAAACAGACCATCTATATCTCACAAATTCAAGAGACTTTGACATATACAAACTATTTTTAATGATCTACATATCTAACTAAACCACTTTTATATTAAGTAGAATGAATGTTTTAAAGAATGACGTGTTGTGTTGCTCAAGTAACCTTGAAATCGGCCAATGGGTACGTATGCACATAGATATAATTATATAAATCACCCTAAGAAATTGTTTGATTAGCATGCACATGATTGACTTCCCATCCATCCACTATTTAATAAGCAAGCCTGCATGCATGCATGCATGCATACATACATACATACATACATACATACATACATACATATATATTCAGTTTCGAAAACCCTAAACATGTATTATACGAGCTATATAAATAAAAAAATAAATAATGATTATTTAATTATATAATAATTATTTATAACTAAATTTATATAAAGTGTTTAAAAATTCATATATTTAATATAATTATTTAACATGAGAGAAAACAAACAATTAAGAATGAGAATACACATTAGAGTGTCACATGTCTACTCTTTTAATAAAAAAGAGACAGAAAAAAGTTTGAATGAGCATATTTTATAAACATGTCTACTCTTATATAAACATGTATTATCTAGGGACACATGGCGTGATTACAGAGCACCTCAACTTTGATTTTCCCGCCTCTCTCTCTTATTAAATACACCTCATATTAAATAATAATATTAAATATAAAATACTTTTTTTTTTACATTTTTAAACTAAGAAACATATTTTATAATACATTAAAAATATATTAATATTAAAAATGCACATTTTAAATATCCAACTTATTATAAAATATACAATTTTTAAAAATAGTATTTAAAAAAATAAAGAAACAAACTTCAAAAAAAATATTGTTTAAAGAAATAATATAATTATTTTATTACTAAAATTATTAAATTATACAAAATTTTAGCCATATTTTATATTAAAAAAATCTTATATTATCTATATTTTCATTAATGATTGTTTGTTATATTTTTATCAATCAGCCCATGTAATACACGAGGTTGCTAACCTAGTTTATTAATATACAGGTTTGATTACAAAATCTAGAAAACATTTTCAATATTATAGTTTCTATATGCCAAAGTCAACACTCAACCTCCTTTCCTTAAACCATAATCTTCAAATCATCCTTGAATTATGCTAATGGAATTGACAAAACCCTAAGTATCTGACTATTATCCCATTCATACTTTGATAGATATATTGAATCATAGATGAGTTGTTTTTAGCCATGATTTATAACTTTCTGTGTGTGTATATATACATAATTCATCAATTTCCCTTCTGTCATGAGTTGAATATGGCAGTTGAAAAGAAGTTACAAACTCCTCCATCCGAAGGGATTCTAGAAAACGTATGGGCAAATTTCATTGGCGAAGATCGTCAAACAAACGATGAACCATTGAAGAAATCGTGTGAAGTTCCCGAATCATGGGAAGAATTGCCAAATCTTGATCATGGAAGAGATGAATCATGTGGATTCCTACAAAGGTTGCCAAGCCTTGGTAGATGGATATCTATGGGAGCCGAAGAATGGGAAAAAATCCTTGATGGAACAATTTTTTCGTCACAAAAGCTCGAAAATCCATGCGAGTTTATTTCAAAATGTGGTGAGACTACTACAAGTCCAAAAGACAACGTTGTGACGGTTGAGAAACAATATAGGGGAGTTAGGAGACGGCCGTGGGGAAAGTATGCAGCGGAAATCAGGGATTCGACAAGCAAAGGAACACGAGTTTGGCTTGGAACATTCAAGACAGCAGAAGAAGCAGCTTTGGCTTATGATAAAGCCGCTTTGAGATTTAGAGGCCCAAAAGCTAAGCTAAACTTTCCAATACAAGTAGTAGAACATGCGTTGCAAATCGCTTGTCCACAAACCGACTCAATTGATCCTTCCACCGGTTCACTAGCGAGTGGTTCGACATATATTCAAAGCTTACAAGCAAAAGATTGTAATGTAAACAAGAGGGTTTTTAAAGAATTGCAAGAACTTCAAGAGGAGGTGATCATGGGTGAACCACCTCCATTGAAGAGATTGGAAACCCTAGAAGGATCATATATCTATGACAATGTTGATAAACTTGAGTTTGAGGATCTTGGAGCAACTTATTTAGAAAATTTATTGTCCAAGGGCTTTTAAGAAAACAAAAACACTAGTTTTATGATAATGTAATTGTAATTACATCAAAATAATTTTTATTATATTTTGCTAGATACGATTATTTGTAAAAGAAAATTTGTTGTTTTTTTTCTTTTTTTTAAATAATGATGTACATATTATGTGTGAGATATAACTTGTTCATTGCTTACGTAATTAATTAATAATCACTCACTAAATATACATAACCCATATATATCACTTTCCTCGTAAAAAACTAAAAATATATGTCCAATCAATGTTTCAAATTTTTAATGGTAAATTCACATAAAAACGTAGCTATGGTCATGTTTGTAAACCTATGGTTATGATCCGATCAATTGGTGTTCATAACTCGTTACTGATCACTGTTAGGACATGCAAGGGGGTCTTAGAGCAAGTGCGGGAGGTGCGACCGTACAGGGCCCAAATTTTTAGGAGGCTCTAAATTTTTAAAAAAATTGTATATATATATTATATATATATATATATATATATATTTTTTAATTTATTTTACAACAAACACATATAACAATTCAATTTTTAATTATATTTAAAATATTTGAAGCAACTCAATTGTTTTTCAAATGCATCAATTGCATATATAATTTTGTTAACTATTTCGGAACGGTAGCATCTGCAGAAAGAAATTTTTCAAAACCGAAGTTGTTGAAGTCATACTTACGATCTATAATGTTTCAAAAAAGACTTAATGAATTGACAATGATACCAGGGACGGAGGATCATTGGGGCCCGGGGGTGCCCCGACCATCTTGTTTTTTAGCTCAAAAGGATCGATATAATAGTATTTCGTTGGAAAATCCTTCGGTTCTCTTCGTTTTCTTTTTAAAAACCCTTCGGCCCTCTCCGTTTTCTTCTTAAAAATCCTTCGCCCCCCCTCCCGACCTTTTTTCAAACTCTGTCACTGAATGAAATTATTGATAATGAGATACTAAGCAATGTGGATTACAACAACAACCTTACCAAGTATATTCCCACTTTTCAGTAGGGTCTGGGGGGGAAGGATAGACACAAACCTTACCCCTATCCCATTTTGGATAGAGAGGCTGCTCCGAAAGAGTCCCCGGCTCAAAGTTATCGTTTGAAGTTGATCATCCCAACGATTTTAACGTTATTTTCACAAAATAATTAAAATAACGTTAAAATTAGTGCACTTTTACTTTTACCCCTTAAGGGCCCACACATATATACTAAGCAATGTGGATTATGAAGATTTAATCAACAAGTTTGCATCAAAAATGTTAGATTAACGTCACGTTTTATTTAGTTATTTGAAACATTGAAATGCATCATTTTGCTAAAACAACATTGTTTATATTGTTTTTACGGTTGTTTTAATTATCGTCAATTTGTGTGCGCACGCATAGGGTCCATTTTTAAAATTCGCATATGGCACCTAATTTCTCAGAGACGGCCCTGAGGATATGCTGAGGTAAGGGTGTTCATCGGGCCGGATAACGAGTTGTTCGGATTTGAAATTTTTTTCGGCATATCCGGAACCCGACCCGAATCTCAAAATATATTACTCGACTCGAAACACCCGAATTCTTACATCCGAATAAACATGTTTTATCCGGGTCATCCGAATATCCGACCCGAAAAACCAGTTTTTGCATACCCGAAACCCGACTCGAATCTAAAATCATATTGTCAACCAGACAACCCGAACTAGATTTCGGATGAGGTTTTTTCGGGTTTCAGATACGATTCGGATTTTGGATTTTTCCGGGTTTCGGATATTTTAAACCCCCCTAAACTAAGGTGTGCCCCCCAATGCTACGATGCAAGTAGCGTATCTTACACAACTGAAACAAACCGAATAATTTGACTTCATTAAGCACATTTCAAGATATTAGTTAAAAATTACTACTAAATTTTGTATCTTACAAAGCATCACATATAAAACATATGCTAATAAGCTTAACTTGGAATTAATTTTAGATTCAAACCAGAAAGGAGGAAATAGTTATCATCCTTATGGAATACTAATTTTTGCTTGACAAAATGCATGAAACTGGTTTTTCATTGCATGCCGCATTAGAAAGGGTCAGTAGATGTTGATTGATCTCTTTTATACAATATATATATATATATATATATATATAGGGGAAGGTTCCTCTAAAAAGTCTATTTTGCCTAAGAAGGCTAAGAAGGATTTTAAAAACTCGAAAACCGACTCAAAGAAACCCCGATTGAACTCATTTTTGCGTCATTGGAACCGGGTTGTCGAACCCTAAAACCCAAACCCTAAATCATAAACAATAAACCCTAATATTAAAACCAAAACTTTAAAAACAAATCTTTAACATAAAGATACAACTTAAAAGCTAAAAACCAAACCCTAAAACCTAAAATCTAAATATAGATGTTAAAACGAAAACTTAAAATCTAATATTGTAGGGTTCGATGAGACGGTTCCAATGCCATCGAAATGAGTTCAATCGGAGTTCGTTTGGGTCGGTTTTAAAGTTTTTAAAAATCCTTCTTAGCCTTCTTAGGCAAAAAAGATTTTTTATTTGATCCTTACCCTATATATATATATATATATATATATATATATAGGGTGAGGTTATAATAAAAAAAGTTAAATTGGCGAGAAGTGTGAGAAGGATTATAGGCCTTAGATCTACAATTTAATAGTTAAGATTAAAGTTGTATTAAGAAAGTTAGTGGAAGGGTATTTTAGTCATAGACACTTTTGTTGACTTTTTATCATGTTCCCCCCATTTTTTTAAACGGGCATAACTTTTATATACGATATTATTTTTTAAAAAAAACTACACCAAAAAAACGAGCATTTTTTTATCTTTAAAACGAGTATAATATTGTTATATAAAAATTAAAAAAAAATTACGTTTTCCTTCACCTTTGATATTTTGTAATGCGTCATTGTGTCTTTTGTCTGTTATTGTGTCTTTTTGTTTGTGATTGTTTCTTTTTGTTCGTCATTATGTTTTACTATTTTTTTATATAATGATGAGCTTTAAAAATAATAATACGAAACCACACAATTACGTACTTTTTATGTATTAATCATAAAGGTAAAACAACAACAAATTTATCTAATACATAAAAAACAATGATAAGATATAATCAAATTGTCAAAAACATAACACAATGACCTGAACGTAAAACACAATGATAAGCATATTACACAATGACCTGAATGTAAAACATAATGATGTGTATATTACACAATGACCTGAACGTAAAACAAAATAACGAGTATATTACACAATGACCTGAACGTAAAACACAATGATGTGTATATTACACAATATAAAGATAAATATAATGATGAATATATTACACAATGACCTGAAGGTAAGACACAATGATGAGTATCTTACATAATTTTCTGAAAATAAACACAATAATGAATATATTACATAAGGACATGAATGTAAGACACAATGATAAGTATATTACACAATCATCTAAAAATAAAACACAATGATGAATATATTATACAATGACTTAAACATAAAATGCAATGACCAAAATTTATTTTTCAAAAACTAAAGACAATTTATGTTTTTTAAAGTTATGAGTTTTGAAAACATAATGATAAAATAGCACAATTATGTACTTTTAATACATAAAACATAAAAAATAAATAAGAACAATTTATTTAATGCAAAAAAACAATAAAAAAAACCAAAATATGATATAAAAAATTAAACACAATAATAAAAAAATTAAACGCAATGACCTAAAGCATTAAACACAATGAGCTGAAGCATTAAACACAATGATTTTAAGTTTTAAACACAATGACCAAAATACCCTTTTTATTAAATTAAAGAAATGTCACTTGTCAATTTCACAATCCTTCTAACCCTTCTCACCAATCTCACCCTTTTTACTTGAACCTAATCCTATATATATATATATATATATATATATATATATATATCTTGAACCAAATCCTATATATATATATATATATATATATATATATATATAGGATTTGGTTCAAATAAGAACCCACCATATTTGTGGTAACCCATTAACCCATTTAAGCCAATCAGATTCACCCACATCATAAATTCTCTTTTGCTTTAATAAGGGTGTTATGGACTTTTTATTAACCCATTTAAGCCAATCAGATTCACCCACATCATAAAAATATATCTATTTTCCTTTTTTTAAATTAAAGTTTCCCCCTTGATTTTTATACACTTATAACTTTTTTATACTATGTTATTTTTTTATAAAAATTACATCATTAAACTCGTTATATTTTTCTCGTTAATTCCATAATAGTCATGCCAATTTTTTTTTGAATTTTTTAAAGCGTTCGTAATTACACCAACGTAACGAACAATAAATATATTAATTTTCTCTCGTTTTTTCAAAATCTTTCCATCTTTAAAATGTTTTCGAGCGTTCGTAATTTTCTCTCATTTTTTCGTTTAACATGTTTTTTCGAGCGCTCGTAATTTTATCTCATTTTTTCGTTTAAAATGTTTCAAAATCTCGTTTAACATGTTTTTTTGAGCGTTCGTAATTTTCTCTCATTTTTTCGAGCGTTTGCAATTACACCAACGTAAAATCTTTCCATCTTGTTACAAATGATTTTTTATTACAAAAATTAGTTCATTAATATTTTAAAAAATTAAGAACACTTTGAAAAAATCCAGATCTTTACATCAGTGTAATTATGAAAACTTTGTAAAAATTCAGCTCGTTACATCATTGTGATTACATCAGTGTAAAAAAATGCATTTCGTTACGTCAATGCAACATGTCGTTCCATCTGTGTAATACGTCGTTGCATCAGTGTAAAACGTCGTTGCATCAGTGTAAAACGTCGCTGCATCAGTGCAAATTACGAAAATTTTAAAAAAATTTGACAAAATTATACTTGAATTAAAGATAAAAAATTGACAAATTTAATGGTGAAATTTTTATAAAAAAATAATAATGTATATAAAAGTTATGAGTGTTTAAAAAATTGGGGGTAAACTTTTTTTAAAAAAGAAATCAAGTACACCCACCAAATGTCAAATCAGTGTAAAAAAATGCATTTTGTTACGTCAGTGTAAAACGTCGTTGCATCAGTGTAAAATGTAGCTGCATCAGTGCAAATTACGAAAATTTTAAAAAAATTGAAAAAATTATACTTGAATTAAAGATAAAAAAGTGACAAATTTAATGGTGAAATTTTTATAAAAAAATAATAATGTATATAAAAGTTATGAGTGTTAAAAAAATTGGGGGGTAAACTTTTTTTTAAAAAAGGAATCAAGTACACCCCACCAAATGTTAAAAATGCCCTTAAATAAATCTCATCCACATGTTTTTTTGACTTTTTCAGATTGAATATGGACCACTCATTTCAAAAGACTTTATTTTAACAACCAATGAAAATAAGTTAATAGGTTACCACACTTGAAGTGGGTTACCATTTGAACCTTCCCCTATATATATATATATATATATATATATATATATATATATATATATATATATATATATATATATATATATATATATATATATAGGGAATTGTTCAAATAATAACTCACTTTTAAAGCAATAACCCAGATAACTTTGCCAAGATGAAGCTAAATCTTGGATTTTCTTTTTTAAACATCATTGTAACACATTTAGAACACTATGTTCTTTTATGAGTTTGCGAAAATTTATCACCGTTTGAGAACTGTAACTGTTTTAGGCCCAAAACTTACAACGATGTAAACTCTCAAACGGTGATAACTTTTCGCAAACTCATAAAAGAACATAGTGTTATAAATGTGTTACAATGATGTTCAAAAAAAAAAATCAAAAATTTGGCTTTATCTTGGCAAAGTTATCTGGGTTATTGCTTTAAGAGTGGGTTATTATTTGATCCCAATCCTATATATATATATATAGGGTATGGATAATTTGAAAACCGCTTTTTATTGTGAAAACCTAGCAAACCGCTTGTAAAACATACGTAACAAAACTAAAAAAAATTGTAAAACATACGTAAAAACGTAAAAAAATTACGTCAAATCTGACGCAGTGTTACATATGTTTTACAACGTAAAAAAAATTTATAAAATATTTTTTTTAAAAATATTTCTTCGGCGCTTTTTTGATTTTTTTTTATAAAAGTGTGTCCAATAATGTTAAAAACCTGTAAAAAAATTTTCAAAAAAAATATGTTCGTTTTACATGAGTTTTCAAGGTTTTCTCACTAAAACAAGGTTTTCATTTTATTGATCCCCTATATATAGGATGGTTCGAATGTTAACCATTCCTTATTGCGTTAAACGAATAAATATAAATTATTACTTTGGGGCTCACATTAA
This sequence comes from Mikania micrantha, assembly GCA_009363875.1. Classification (NCBI taxonomy): domain Eukaryota; kingdom Viridiplantae; phylum Streptophyta; class Magnoliopsida; order Asterales; family Asteraceae; genus Mikania; species Mikania micrantha. Next base: position 45,300,114 of record CM018689.1, on the reverse strand, counting down.
AGTAAATCTAAAGGTGTAGGTTTTTTCTTATTTTTTATTAATGTAAGTGGGCTCTACATTATATAAAAAACAAAAGAAAAAACCTGCACCTTTAGATTTACTTTAGTGTAGCCCCAAAGTAATAAGATGTAGTTATTCGGTTAACGCAATAAACATGAGTTAACATTTGATCCTCTCCTTATATATAGGGAATAGATAATTTGAAAACCACTTCTTATTGCGAAAACCGTGTAAACCATGTAAAAATCATGTAAAAAACGTATTTTTTTTAAAATTTTTTTTACAGGTTTGTAACACTATTGACACATTTTTATAAAAAAATATCAAAAAAGCGCCGACCATATATTTTTTTATAAAATATTTTATAAAACCATGTAAAACATACGTAACTCTTCGTCAGATCTGACGAAATTTTTTTACGTTTTGTTACGTATGTTTTACATGGTTTTATAAAATATTTTTTTTTAAAATATATGGTCGGCGCTTTTTTGATTTTTTTTATAAAAATGTGCTCAATAGTATTACAAACTTGTAAAAAAAATTCCAAAAAAAAAACGTTTTTTTACATGGTTTTCACAGTAAGAAGTGGTTTTCAAATTATCTATTATATATATATATATAATTTGAATTTCTTGAGCTACATGCGATCTCTTAACAACATGGCTCATTGGCTTAGGGTATCTCATTTCATACTAACAAACCTCGTAGAGGCCCAACATAACAGAGAAAATTGTAGACCCTATATTTGTTATGATCTTAAGCTCTACCTTCACCACAATACATAACAGAGAAAATTGTAGACCCTATATTGGATGATCCTCTTGATTTCTTTGGCTAATAGTAGTCTTGGTGGCTCGTGCACTCCGTATCTCAAAACTTACAAATACATCTTTGTTTACTTTTATATTTTCTTTTATTATATGTAAATTAAAGTATACCAAAAATGATCTTTTTGGCACTAAACTCACAAACATATAGCTCGCCGTTGTAAGTGGCTCAATAAGATTGGAGTGAGAAATTAATAGTGGGCTAATTTGGTAAGTGGTAAGTCAATAAATATAACTATAAAGCCCACAGCTAATGGCCCTGTATAACCAGTATCACGACCCACTACCGGAGTACCAGATCTGCACCAAAATCCGCCCATTAAGGTTTAAGAGAGCCCAGTTAAGGGGCATGCCGGGCCATGACACGATAGGTGCGTTTTTTGTTGGCATAATATTTTAATGGGAACAAAAATTATAAATTAAAATTGGAATTTGGCAAAACAATTTTAGCTAACAAGAATATAGGAAAGTAATTTAATTTCTAGTATATTTGAGTGACACAAAAACAATACAAAAGTTAGAATTAATCATCGCGACCACATCCATCAACTGGTCGCCAGAGAGGTACAAACGGGTTAAACGGTTAACTAGTTTTGGGTTCACCAAACCAGTTAACTAGTCAACGGTTTTAAAATAGGTTCGACTAAAACTTGTTTTGGTAACTTACAGGTGTTTCCAACTCTAAAACCCGAACCGATCTAGTAACCGAGTTGTTTAACCACCAATTAACTGATTTTTTACTTTAACTGTACCGGTTAACCGGTTAGAAAAACTAGTGTACAAAAACCGGTTCGAATTGGAAAAAGGTTTTTATTTTTTTTATTTTTCATGTCTACTAGTGTTGCTTACACAAAAATCTCAAAAAATAAAATAAAATAAAATTAGATTATAGTTTTCATCGTAAATCTCATACAAAAATGAGAATGCCTTGCCAATAACATGGTTCAACTCAAGAATAAATTCAACATATATATAATAATAATGTTATTAAATTGAAATGATCAAATATGGATTAAAAAATAGCAAAACATGTTCTAAATTGCGCGATGCAAGGCCATGCTGCCATGCAATAACATGCATAATAAAGACTGACAAATGCATTGAAGCTTCGTATTCAATATATATAATTAAAATTTATATATCTATATACACACACATATAAACTACTTCCAAAAGAAAAGAAAATAAATTAAAATTTAACTCAAACCCTAGATTTTGTAGCCAATCAAATGAGAGGTAAGTTGAAGAAACTAGACAACATTCAACCTTATGGCATTCCTCTATTTCTCCACACTGTCTATATACGTTTGTACGAGTCTGTGCCAGGCAGATTTAATTTATCAAATGTTGAATTTTATTTTTATCAATTCCCTAATTTTTTATGTTTTTAGTAAGAAATTGATGACTTCGTGCTGATGTTTGGAACTGTTTTTTCTTAAAAATATATATAATAAAATAAATGTATCAACAAGGTTTGTTTATGTGCATGCTATATGAATAATAAATGTAAATAAGTTTGGTTAGAAAGGCTCCGTTTACGATGTGTGTGTATAGTGTATATATGTGTCGCCTCTCGATAAAGAAAAGTAGAATTTTACTAATTTTAAGGTGAATTTATTTAATTTTTGTGAAAATAACGTTAAAAGCGTTGGATTGGTCGGTTAATCAGACATAATGAGCTGAGGATAAGGAAACAATCTCTGATCTATTTCTATGAGATAGAGGTAAGGTTGTTTACATCTTACCATTTTTAGACCCTACCTTAGTTTTGCTAACAGTGAGATATTGTGAGTACGATGATGACATAGAGAACCGCTTCTTGTTACATGCAAACAATTAAGATGCTTGGGTGACCTTTTTCTCCATAAACAACCTAGCTTATGAAACAAACTTTTGATACTCCTCAAGAAGAAATAGATGAACCTCAATGAGTCAATTGCAAATACTTTCTTCCATTTGTGTGTGAGAGATCATGAGGTGATGAGCATGCATAACACCTAAATGCTCTAAAAGTAGCATAAGCACCTAAAAAAAAATGCTAATTTCAATGGCGGTTTTAAGAAACCGCTCCTAATAATGTGAATTAGGAGGGGTTTTGTTAAAATTGGCTCACGACAATATGAGCTTGTGAAATGCAAAATTTGCCATGAAAATGTCACATTATGACCATCACCCTCATCCTAATTCCTTGCATGAGCACATCTGGTGATTCACACCCTCCTAACCATCAATTGGGGTTCAGTCTTATAGATGAACAACCTCGTATACAAACTCTTATAAAAGCATACAAGTTTTTATCTTTTTCTCCAATATGGTATAAGTATATGCTCTCAGATTTGATATGATATGAAAGTTAATTTAAACAACTTTAAGCATCGATATAAATATCTCATTAAATTATTCGTGTCGCACTTAAGACTTTTTGCAGAGAAAGTTAAACGGTTAGCTAGGGTAAAGTAAAACAATCATTGATGATCATCCATTTGTTGATCACTATTCTCCACAAAGCACGTTTGTATCAAGTGAAATCTGTTGGCCCCGTTACATGCATAAATCTTGCAAAAACATGCATGCATGTTACATAAAATAATAACTACATTTATTGTAACCATGTGCATTGTCGATCAATTATAATTCCCCACTAAAGTACAAATATTTAAGTCAGAATGAACAACGTAGAAGCGATGTTCGTGCTACATCTATTATTACAATATCTAAGTGAACTGAACAACTTACTTAAATGCCACACATTACGTATGACTTTTTCACCTAATTTACTAGAGGGTTGTAACATGAGTGATGGGCTCATTGATACTCCAATAATACTTAAATCCAAATATGGAGTTTTGAAGGAGACTTCTTAAGAGAATTTTGTTTTTAAACTAATTGAAGAAAGACATAATCTAATAAAATACGAAAAAGTATTTAAATTTTTTCCCGTAAATTACATAAATTTTTTTATATGTATATATCAAATTTCGGCTGTAAATCGAAATGTTATATACTTTATAAGAAAACTTGTTTTAACGAAAATTGTTTTTAAGATCACTTATTTTTCTACAATATTTTTGTTTTTGTTTTTTTTTCTAAAACCACATATTTAAAATAATTTTATTTTAAAATTTCGATTTTTAAAAAAATTTCATATTTTGCAAATTTTTTAAGTGTATTTATGATAAAAAGATTTTATTTTTAATTTACTAAAATTATATTTTGATATAAATATGTAAGAGAATTAATTGAGAGATTAAAAATTACATGTAATAATAATAGTTTAAAAAAGTGACACATGTCAATAGTGGCTTAAAAAGTTGACATGTGTCAAAAGAGATAGTTATTTATTATAATATTAGTTTATAAACCCATGTATTACATGTGATTGGATACAAAAAAATTATACAATTAAAATATATTTATAATAAATAATTACATAAACTACTATATAAGAATACATTTCATATTAAAAATGCAAACTATAAATCTCTAAAACTTTTATGTATACAACATTGGACGTACGGTTAGTATTATTATCATCTTTATTAAAAACTAAAAATATTAGACCATCATTACTTTTAACTCTAATAAACAACGCATAGTTAACCGTGTCAAAAAACTTGTTATTTAATCAAGATCATACAATTCTATTAATTTACATTTCATATCAGAATTTGTCTTTTCTTCTTATCTCAGTTTAACAAAATTCTTTCATTATTTTTGTTTAAATGTGAGATTGGAGGTTTTTCCACATGATTGTATGTTTATTAACATTTAATGATAATTTAACTTAATTAACTTACCTTATTTAAAGTATGAATTAATTATATTGATTAAATGGAATTAAATTTTAAAATTCTTATAATTAATATAGTGTTGACATGTGGTACACATATGATGTAGATAGCCTAAAATGATGACATTTGGCCAAATTGTTACTCTTTTATTAGATAGTATAGACTAGTTATAACCTGTGTGTAATCCCCGCTACTTTCAATTTCCATTTAAACCTTGTAATCGTGCTCAATTCGAAATAAATAAAAGTTTGGGATATTCTTGAACATTTAAAGTATGGATTTATATATAGTTAGATGTAATACTAATAATAATAACAAAATACATAATCTAAGCTTTTATAAAATTTCATTTTTATAAAAGAATTATAATTTTAAAACTTAAAAGTCATAATAGGTTATAATATAAAAACATTTTATTTTGTAAATAACCTATTCTTAAAGTTATAAAATATATGCATACATAATAAATAATAATATAATAATACCAATAATAATAATAATAATAATAATAATAATAATAATAATAATAATTAAGACATTATAATTTTAAAAAGATTTTTATAAATTATTTTATGTTTTATACAAATTATTTATAAAGCATAAATATTAAAATTATACAAAAGATTTTACAAATTTTGTAACATAAAATGTGTGTTCAAATTGGGGGATTAAAAATGACAATATATGAAACTAACATGTGAGAGGGAAAAGTTAATTTAAAAACTGAAAGTAGGTGGGATCTAGAGGGACCAAAGCTACAGTAAACCCAAACCTCCCATCCCTCTCACCCGGTTTCTCTCACAGGTTGCCCATAGACCCGTTTCTAACCCGGATTTCAAATCCCCCACTCCCGCTCGTTTACAATCAATTCCAGCTCGCTAATATCATATATGGTAGGGATTGGTGTCACACCCCGAGCCGGTGGGGTTGGATCGAAGTCCCCGTCGGGCGGAAGGTTCTCGGAGCGTGATATCGTGAATGATAATCGTGATGATCAGATTGTTTACATAGCATCAATGTTAAGAATAAGTAAGCACAATAACACATTAACTAGGATTACAAAGTTAAATTACAAATGTCAATGTTTAGTAATTTAACTAAGTAAACCTATCCAAAAGAATCGAATATATCTATCATGTATCTATACAAGATATCAAAAGAGATTTATATTGATCTCAAAAGATGTGCTTCTTCAAAAGTCAACTATGATCTATATCTGGTCATCCTAGCATGCAATCCTGGATCTTAGCTTAATCATGTGCGTCACCTAGAAAGCATGTAAGAAAACAAAGTCAACCCAATGGTTGGTGAGTTCATGTAGTTTTTATGTAAAAATAGTTTGAAAAATCCTTTGAATGACAACATTAACCTCACCATTAACCACCTATACCATCTGATTCAGTATGCTTATATATAGGGCATATGTAGGGGACAAGCCCCAGCCACTGTCCCACCACATACCAAACCACATGATATATTGCTCCTGATGATAATTAAGCGTTTCATCCTACATGTTTGATTCCATAACGTTTGATTCGTTGAATTCGATTACCCTGTATTTATTTACCTTGATTCCCTGAATGACAACCTTAACCTCACTAACAACCACCTATGCTATTCAACCAAGTATGCTTATATATAGGGCATATGTAGGGGACAAGCCCCAGCCACCGTCCCACCACATACCGGGCTGCTTAACATATTGTTGTTAATGATAATTAAGCATTTCATTCCACTACTTTGATTCCATGACGTATGATTCTTAGCATTTGTTTTCCCCGCCAATGTTTACTTTGTTTCCCCCAAAATGACAACCTTAACCTCACTAACAACCACCTATGCTATCCAACCAAGTATGCTTATATATAGGGCATATGTAGGAGACAAGCCCCAGCCACCGTCCCACCACATACCGGGCTGCTTAACATATTGTTATTAATGATAATTAAGCGTTTCACTCCACACTATTGATTCCACAACGAATAAGTATCAAGTTTAATAGGCACCATTATGGACAGCTGAAAACCCTAAGGAGTTCAGCATCCATCCATAATGATCCTATTTATGACTTGTGACATGTTTTGATAGAGAAACCTTCAAGTTAACACAAAGTCAACCAGAAGAACTCAATCATTCTAGTCACTTATCATAACCATGGATGAATCAAGAAGAACACTGAATGACTAGTAGGGGTTGACACACAGGTCAACAAGCGGCGGCCAATCAGTCTGTCTTACATGACTCTGACAAAGAAGAACACTGATGACTAGTAGGGGTTGACACATAGGTCAACACGCGGCGGCCAACAGTTTGTCTTACAATGTCCAAAAGTTTATGCATACAAGTCTAAAGCATTCACATTGTTTCACTGATGACTAGTAGGGGTTGGCACACAGGTCAACACGCGACAGTCAATCAGTCTTTTGTTTAAGCATCCAATGTTTCAAGCATTCAAGTGTTCAAGCATCCAAATGTATCAAGCATTCCAAGTGTTCATGTATCCCAAGTATATCGTGCAATCAAGTATCCAAGTATCCCAAACATATCAAGCATTCACGTGTTTCAAGTATTCTAAGTATAACAAGTATTCACATTGTTTTCAAGTGTTTCAAGTGTAATAAGCATCCAAGTGTTTCAAGCATTCAAGTGTTCAAGCATCCAAATGTATCAAGCATTCCAAGTGTTCATGTATCCCAAGTATATCGTGCAATCAAGTATCCAAGTATCCCAAACATATCAAGCATTCACGTGTTTCAAGTATTCTAAGTATAACAAGTATTCACTTTGTTTTCAAGTGTTTCAAGTGTAATAAGCATCCAAGTGTTTCAAGCATCTCATGTATATAAGTATTTCTAAGTATATATGTTTCAAGTTAAGTTTAAGCAAATCATTATAAGTGTAAAGCAATTTAATACTGTACTAAAAGTGTAGAACATTAATTTTCTGAAATAATTGTATAAAGCATTAGTGTTTAGTTTAAGTATTTTCTCAAGCCTTAAGATTTTATATATAGTTAAACATAGTGTTTATAAGTTAAACCTCAATTGTATAACTTAAGCACTTAGCTTATAACATAAGTATTTAGTTCAAAGTTTAAGTATTAAGTTTATATCATAAACGTTTAGCATAAGGTTTAAGCTACAAATCTATATTGTAAGCCTCAAGTATATAGTTTAAACTTCTCGTTTGTAGTATAAGTAACAAGTTTATAGCTTCTCAAAGTATACTAGTTTCCAGTTTGATAACAAAGTGGTTGTATAATGTAAATAAGTATAAAGTAAATAGCATTTGCCATTTACACTATAGCCTTAGTCTTTGGTTTCCCACCCAAGCATTTCCAATTCAAGCATTAGTATAAGCATTGTAATTATGTGTAAAAGAATTAAATAAACATTTCAATAATTGTTTAACATGCTTCTCAGTCCCGAAGTAAAACAAAAGGTTTGAAAAGGGACAAATGAACTCACATGGTGTTTGAAGTGGTTGACTTATCTTAACTAGAATGCACACGCTCTTTGTAGTATTCTTTTGTTGTCTTTAGAATCCTGTATCGATTTCATAGTATTTGTCGCTTATAAGTATTTGTTGTAGTGACTGGTGTGCGTGTACGTGTTAGCCCTAGATTTGGCCAAGAACCGGTTGTGTATGGGTGTGTATTACACAAACTAGAAAACCCTATTTTAACGAACCTTAAAGCTTCCATACCTCAAAGATGGCCGGAGATAACCCTAGATCAGTTGTACTTCCGTGTAGAGGGGGTCGAGAGCTTCGCGTGGACACCAAAAACGCCCAAATCCGTCAAGAAACGAGCGAGTTATCGCGATTTGAAGAACGATTATTCTAGAGAGAGAGGAAATTCGGGAGAGAGAGTTTAGAGAGAGAGAGAAACTTGAAAAATGAAAGAAATGTGTTCTTTCAACGTTTATATACCCCGAGGGTATTCGGGTTCGTTTCGGTTGATCGGTTTTCTTTTTCGTCGCGTTTCCGGATCGTAACGCGCAAAATATCCTAATTTAAATAAAATGGTTTCAATTTAAATTATTTTAAAGGTTGTAATTCCTAATAAATACTAAATATTAAGTTTTCTTGAATTATTTGTCGTAATTCGTTATTTTATGTTTTTCGTTAATTCTTTCGCGTATTTTATGTTTGCTACGTTTTAATTAAAAAAAAATTTCGTTTTAATTTATTTATGATGAGTTTCAAAATTGTAAAACAGGAAATATTTTATTTCCTTATGTTTATTATCGTTCGAATCGTCTTCGTTTCCGTTTCGTCAGAAAACGTCACTTACGCGCGTTTTCGTACAGAGCGCTAACTGTACGAACACGATTGTACGTTTCACTTTCTGATTTTGTTTTCTACTTTTCAGTCATCATTTCAGATTGTTAAACCCTCAGATTTATTCGTACAGATCGTCACCTATACGGATAGTTCGTCAGTTTAGCATTCTGTAACAACATCTGTTAAAGTTTGGTTCTGGTTATCCTCACATACGTTTAAACCTAATAACACAAAATCAAGCATGTTTGCATCTGTTCATGATTGGCTGATGTGTTTCTGACTGTTTAAACCATGAGGTTTAAATCATAATTTTAGAAGCATCGTGTAATAGTTTATGTTTTGCATCAAATGTTAATAGCTTCTAAGTATTTCTCCTTAATTGTATCTGAGTTACTGTACAAGTTACTGTACAGTTTACTGTTCCGGTAAAGATTCCGGCACAGATGTTACAATTGGAACGTGTTAACAGCCCTCAATCCTTAATTAATTCGATTAAACGCGTAGAATTTCTTCCTAAAATAAACACAATCAACCAAGAATTTGAAATCAAGCTAGACGCGTATAAAACTCAAATCAAATCATTCCACTCTCATCCTTTATCAATTCCGAACGAGTCTGTACAAGAAACTCGAGTGCACAACACCAATTAATCGTGATTCAAAACTAGGATCGGCCGAAGCCCCTGCCCGACTCGAACTCCACTCAATCGAACATCAAATCAGGTGATTCTTATGCCATCTTGCTCGAAATCTTAAGGGGATTAAAAGCCCTATGATTACAGAGGCTAATAATCTCCAAATCAAACGTATACGGACCACTTTAGAATTAGGGTTCATATGGAATCTAAAATTCGTTTAGTAAGCTGTATAACACCAATACGAAACATATTTATTCAAGAAACCACCCCCAGCCCAGCGGTTAGGACCGCCGGCTGAGGGGGAATTGGCTCGGGTTCGACCCTTGGCCATGCTCAGAACCGATTTTTTTTGTTCCCATCCATTTTTACCCTATTTTCTTCAATACAAAATTTTATAAAAATGATAAAAACCAGTTTTATAAATTCTGAAAAATCTTACTTACATTTTACTCAATTTTTTTATATAAACTAAATTAATAAAAATATTGATTTATGTGAAATACTAATATTGTTTTAAACTAAAAGAAATTCATTTTTGTTCACTGATAATAGATTTGTACTTAATTTTAAAACAAAATATTTTAACTTTAGTGTTTGTAAACTATTTTAACATTAGTGTTGTAAAATATTTTGAAAAATCTTAATAAACATTTTAGGAATAGAATTTTATTTCTTTTGTTAAGGTTATTTCTAAAAAAATTCAACAAAGGATCTAAATGTTTTAAAAACATCCTGTTAACAAAATTTTGTTTTAAAATACATATTAAATTCATTTTTACACATTATCTACTTTAAAATGTATTATCAAAAACATTTTTTTGAATAAATTTAATTATAAAGGTCTAGATTTTTGTTGTTGTTTTGAAATCAAGAAAAAAAAATTCAGATGTTTACAAATCATTTAAAAGATCAAATAAAATTCTATTATACAAACTTTTAATGGATGGGAAATTAATTCAAAGTAACCCATTTAGAAATTTAATTCCAAAATAATAAATAAAAAGGAATATTTAATATTCTATTTTTATTTATTATAAGAATATTATTTAATATTCTTAAACAATTAAGTCTAGTTATTCATACAACTAAATTTGATAAATAAAAGGAATACATTGGTTATTCTATTTTATTTAATCAATATTATAAGTTTGATTATTCAAAAAGTATTCATTCAAGACATAGATTCATTCAAACTAGGACTTCCATTAGGATTGCCATAGTTTCTAGGATTCTTGAACTTAAACTATAGGATTGCTAAGACTTGAGTTACTCAAATTATAGGTGAGTAGATAGCCTTACCTCCTCATTGTTTAAATCAAGAACTTGGAGCTAGCCTAGCATCCTAACATGTGAGTTCTTCACACTCCCTTTTACTTTTGTTTTTGGGATGTTACACATGTCATATTCAAACTATTATTCAATTCAAACTTATGATGCAAGCCTTAGACTTAGTTAGTTTTATGTGTTACAATGTGTTGATTCTATGTGTGTTGCCAGTCAAGCAATTTAGTACTTAGTAGCCTAGGATGATTAGATACTATCTTCGCAATGGCTTTGGCTTTTGTGTGAAAAAGGTGAAAAGTACATTAGCAAACTAGTTGAATTACAAATGATAGTTCTTGTATTGTTATACTTGAATTATTATGTAAGGATACTTGTTTGGACACAAGCTATTGTTATTTATGTATTCATTCTATTATTCAAACTTGTATTATGTTATGCCTTTGATACATATTCTAATTAAGTTTTAGTTTGCATCCTTTTATACTTAGTATTCAAACTTAGTGTGTAAACTCACCAACTATGCAAATAGTTGACAAACTTTATTTTACATGTGTGACAGGTTAAGGAAGAAGAGATTGAAGACATAAGATAGGTCTAGAGACCTAGTTTAATTTATCAAATGTTTAGACTTTTTGGTTTATTGGAATGTTTGATTTGAAATTTGAATTATTGTAATGACTTGGAATGTTTACTTATTAAATGAATGAATGCTTGATTTATTTAAATACAATTGTTTAATTATTGAAACTTACACATAGCACCATGAGTAATGAACAATCTAACTCGCGCCCCACCGTATTCCGTCGTTGGTTGGGGTGTGACACTGTGTATAACACAGGTGGAGTCATAAAAAATATGAAATTTATTATAATTTATAAAGCATTGTTGCATATCAAATAACTAAAGATAATAAACATTTGATATATTACGAATATTAATTGGATACATATACTTTAAATTATCTACAAATATCCAAACATTTACTTGTATACAACATTCGACATCTTATTTGCACATGTAACATGTTCTTCTAATATTAATAATTTATTGCATCTATGTTTTTCAATATAACTTGTTTTTTACATCAATTTTGTTTTTTTAAATAAAAATATTTCTTCTAAAAATTTTGATTTTAGAAAATTTCCTATTTTATTAATTTTTTAAGTGTATTTTATAATAAAAAGATAAATAATATATTAGTTATTAGTATTATAATTATTTAATAAAAGAAATAATTTACTTAATAAGAAAGAATGTATACATAGTTAATTAATAAGAAAGAGAATTAAGTATAATGATAAGAAATTGAAATTTGTCAATAATGGTGTAACAATGTGACATGTGACAATAGTGGTGTACAAATGTGACAAGTGGAAAAATTGTTACTCTTTTATTATAAAGTATAGATATAGATATAGATATGGATTAAGATAAGATTACGGATTTATTCCTTAAACTTCAATAATTGCGAGATACATTCTTTATCTTTATGTTTAGTAACAATTATGTCATTTTAAACTAAACAAAGTTAACTTTTCAGTAAATTTTTTAAAAATAGCTATTTTACCCTTAATATTAAAGGACGATATATGCAACTATGTTTAAATTTAAAGAACGATTTTTGTAAGTTACTATAAATCAATTTTTATTCTTGTTTTCTTTTTTACATTTAATTCTTCTTTTTTCTTTTTTTTAATAATGTTACTGTATAATTTTCTAAAACTTATTAGTTAGTTAATCAATTTAGTTATTGGATAATTAAAAATATATTAATATTTATTTGTTTAGTATATGTTTACTTTCGTTTGTTTTTATTTACTATTGCTTTCTTATTTATTGTTACACTTAAAAAAAATTAATTTTTTATTTTTTATAAATTTTATAACTACCACTTATTATATATAAGTGATAAAAAATATAAAAGAGCAGGTATCATTCCGGTTATCAACCAGGGAAAAAAATTTTATTTTGAGAAATTTTAATCTAAATATTTAGCTAAATTTTAATTCATAAAATACTTATCTTTAACTCAAAAAAAAAATTAAGATTAAAAATTTGAATTAAAATAACTCAATTTAGTAAAGAACCTAGTTGATAACTATAGTAACTAAGTTTATTTTTTATTAGTTATAATATACTGTAGTTAGAAAAAATGTAATAAAATGATTACATAATTTACTTATAAATGATTTAATAATTTTATTATAATATTTTATTATAAAAAGTTGTAGTTATAAATTTACAAATAAAAATTAATTTTTTTAAGTATAACAATAAATGAAAAGAACATACAATAAAAACAAACGAAACTATATACAATAACAAATAAATATAAACACATTTTTAACTTTCAAATAAATAAATCAATTATCCAGTAAGAGGTCTGATTAAATAAGAGGCTCTTAGTCACATAAGTACGTGTGGAATTAATAATTTTGTTTGTTTGAACCTCTGAACGAAAATGCATAATGACTATTTTATATCTATCTAAACTATTTTGTGCTTAATTATATCTTTTGTACTCAAACATGCTAGTGTATATATCAAAGACCATACATTTCTGATCGGATATCTGAAATATATTTCTTTCAATTTTCAATTATTTTTTAAGATTTTGAATATTCGTTCAGATGTTGGAATATTGAAAATCACCATCCGATCCCAAAATGAACACCCCTAATATTAAATGAGAGATTACTATCATAATTGTATCTACTTATTTTTCCTTTATTGAATAATAATTATATTAAAATAATAGTTTTTAGAATTAAAATAAATAATTGTTATATTATTTATTTAAATGATTATTATTATTATTATTATTATTATTTATTTAGTTATTTATTAATTAAGAGTCAAAGAATTAATTATATTGGGTGGTATAAATTCAATTTAAAGATAAGTCAATGAATCAAGCTTGAGTATTGGGATAAAACATCGAGTTAAGAATATTTTATAAATAATTTATATTAATAAATAAAAATTAAATCTACGTCTTAATTCCATAAAAACAACTTTATGCTATTTTTTTAGTTTTTCTGTTATATACATCTTTGCCGAATTAAATAATATAATTAAATATTAATTATATTAATTATATCTTTTTCATATTAAAAAATAGATTTCATAATATCAACAAAAATTTGTTAAAAAACATACAACAACAACAATAATACGTAATCAGTAAAATCCAACTTTATGAGAAAAACACACATTTATAAAATTCAAATTATTATAAAATTTGAAATCTTCTTACTCTAATAAATAAATATTTTTATACACACATGTAATTTTTCTAAGGAACTTAAAATTTATTTCTCGTTTCTCCCTTCTATTAAATAATATGTTAAAATTTCGTGTGTTACATGAATTAAAAAATAATATGTTATATGTACATATTTTACTAACAAAAAACATGTGTGGCATAGTGTAATGAAACTCCTGTTTTACACAATAAAATATAACATAATATAATATAATCTATTAATACATAATCATCGAAATATGTTTATAAAATTTGATGGGATAATTATAAACTATGTTTTCATGAAAGTATAATATTTATTCTTATGAATATTCTTTTAACACCCTTAAATTAGCTTGAATTAAATTATGTTAATACATATATAAAAGTTAAAACTAATAATTACATTTTTTTATATTTACTTTTTTTTATCAATATAATGTATTTTTCATCATTCAAAACATTAAAAAAAATCACTCATAACTATTGATTTATTTTAAATATTTTAAGAAATAAAGTTTGAATTTGATGATACTTAAAGAATCAAATAAAAAATAATTTTATTTAAAAGTTTCATCATTAGTTTCATTTTATTAATAAAATAATAATTATTATAGATATTATTAGCAATTGCACTTAATCTTTGGCTGAATAATATATACAAATAATTAAATAACAGAAAAAAACGAGAAAATAAAAATGTAAGTGGTTTATAATGGTGAGAAGTGTCCCTAATCATTTCTAGTTATTAGTATTTATAAAGATAGATTAATAGATAATATATTCGTATGACTTTTTGAAAAATTAAATTTTTTTTCTCCTTTTCTATTAATTAATATTTATTTTAATTAATTTAATAAATAATATGATTGTATTATATGTCATAATTTTTTATATTTTAATAAGTTTTTTAATAAAAATATGATATGTATTTACAATAAATAATTATAATTTTATCATCTAACATGTGTAATCGTAACCCTAGTTTATATTACGTATGAAACTTTTCTAAGACAATGAAGTCTTCTATTTAAATATGAAATATTTTAAACTATTATTTTTATAAAAGAAAATTTAGTAAAAACAATTTTTTTCAAATATAAAATTCAAAAAAATATTAATAACCTAAGTTTCAAACCAAAAGATATTTATATAAAATGGCATTCAAAAATTTTTTTCTAATTAAAAAAAAAAACCTTTTAGAAAACCAGAGTAAAAAAAAATAAATATTTTTTATTACCTTGATTACAAGTAATTCAATAATATATAATTTTAAAAATTTTTATTTTATATTATCGAAATACTTTTGAATAATTATTTAATATATACTTTTATTTAAAATGTGTAATGTTGTAGATAAAATCAATTTTTCATAATCGGATCGGACGTTAAACCAAACGTCTTAGTGGTCACTAACTATAACATATTCAAGAAATAGAAAACATAACAAATATATAAAATAATCCAAAATTCTCTATCTCGCTCAAGAAGATATTCATTGTGTGTATGAATGCACACGTCTGTCTGAAGAATACTTTCGAGCCTTTGTTGTATAATTATCAATCAAAAGCAATACAATTACAATAGATTTCTATTTATATAAACTTATTTATATTTTTATATTTATAAATAGAAATAAAAATAAAAATAAACACATATTAATTTCTAAAGCAT
Organism: Mikania micrantha; assembly: GCA_009363875.1. Classification (NCBI taxonomy): domain Eukaryota; kingdom Viridiplantae; phylum Streptophyta; class Magnoliopsida; order Asterales; family Asteraceae; genus Mikania; species Mikania micrantha. The sequence continues at coordinate 45,284,373 of CM018689.1, read as the reverse complement.
TTCTACACAAATTTTCACACTTCTTTCTCCTATTAAATATTTATATCATAAAATAAATAAATAAATAATAAATACTAACGGTTATGGTGTTATATTCTTCTATTAATGCAACTCTTGTGGATTAACCAACTAACGATTTTGACCCCCCAAACATAACTATTTTAACGGTTTCGCCCCCAAAACCTAATTATTCTAACGGCTTTTGCTCACAAACTACCTATGGTTGGAGGCAAAATAGTTAATTTTTTAAAACACAGGGGCTAAACCATTAATTGTTTAAATCACAAGGGTTGAACCGTTAGTCGTGTAAACCAAAGGGTCTGTATTGATAAAAGATTATATTTTAGGTTGAAATAGTTAAAATAATTAAACCAAAGGGCTAAAACCGTAACTTACTCTATTACTTATAAATACTTCAAAATATTTTATTTAAAATATCATTTTATGCTTTATAATTTTAATTATTAATTATTTTATATTTTTATTATTTTTATGTCCGGTACAAACCTAGACTTTTATGAAAAATGACATTTAATTATTAATCGATTCGCAACCAATTTGTGTCTTTCGATTAGAGTTTACATCTTACTCATACAATTTAATTTTTTTAAATGTATTTAATGAAATTCTACAAGTTCTTCATGCTTATTCTCATACCTTCAATACAAGTATTTTTCAAAGTAGACACTAATGACTGGTTGATGACAATATTAATTCGATAAATTTGGTTTCAACCATCTTTAAGTTAAGTATGTTATACGCATGGTGAAACAAATAAAAAACATTAAATGCATTTTGATATGTTAAGATAAAGTTATACTTATCAAGTGTTAACAAAACATTAACTAGTATTTTGACTATTTTGATAACTTTATATTATATAAAAGTTTTAGTGGCAAAAATCAAAAAAACAAAACTTTATATTATATAAAAGTTTTAGTGACCAAAATAGAAAGCCTTTTAATATATATATATATATATATATATATATATATATATATATATATATTAAAAGGCTTTCTATTTTGGTCACTAAAACTTTTATATAATATAAAGTTTTGTTTTTCAATTTTGGCCACAAAAACTTTTAAAGTTTGGTTTTTTTGATTTTTGCCACTAAAACTTTTATATAATATAAAGTTTTGTTTTTTTTTTTATTTTGACCACTAAAACTTTTTAAAATTTTGTTTTTTCGATTTTGGCCACTAAAACTTTTAAAGTTTTGTTTTTTCGATTTTGGCAACTAAAACTTTTATATAATATAAAGTTTTGTTTTTTCAATTTTGGCCACTAAAACTTAATAGTAAAGTTTCGTTTTTTCGATTTTGGTCACTAAAACTTTTATATAATATAAAGTTTTGTTTTTTTTTTTATTTTGGCCACTAAAACTTTTAAAGTTTTGTTTTTTCAATTTTGGTCACTAAAACTTTTATATTAGTACAGTTTTGTTTTTTCGATTTTGGTCACTAAAACTTTTATATTAGTACAATTTTGTTTTTTTGATTTTGGTCACTAAAACTTTTGTATGATATAAAGTTTTGTTTTTTTGATTTTGTCTACTAAAATTTTAAAGTTTTGTTTTTTCGATTTTTGCCACTAAAACTTTTATATAATATAAAGTTTTGTTTTTTCGGTTTTGGCCACTAAAACTTTATAAAGTTTTGTTTTTTATATTTTGGCCACAAAAACTTTTATATAATATAAAGTTTTGTTTTTTCGATTTTGGCCACTAAAACTTAATAGTAAAGTTTTGTTTTTTCGATTTTGGTCACTAAAACTTTTATATAATATAAAGTTTTGTTTTTTTGATTTTGGCCACCAAAACTTTTAAAGTTTTGTTTCTTCGATCTTGGCCACTAAAACTTTTATATAATATAAAGTTTTGTTTTTTCGATTTTGGCCACTAAAACTTTTTAAAGTTGCCTTTTAATATATATATATAATTCAAACGATTGGTTGTCGGTGAGAAAGATTTTGTATAATTTTATGTTTTTATGAAAAAATTGTATAGAGTTTGTGATGAGATATTTGATTTTGCTATGTAACTTATACTTTTGCAAATGATATATAACACCCGTTTTTGGGAGTGTACTGTGATAACCCGCCGCAACGCGCGAGTGGGATTAAACCTAGTTTTTATGAATTTTAAACGAAAAGGAAAATCAATTAATCTTTGTTACGCATAAAAAAACATGTGGAAAATATAAATAACAAAATATTTTCCACATTAATCATTGGCTTATAGCCTAGTGGTACTCCTTGACCACAAGAATTGGGAGGTCTTGGGTTCGAGTCTCGCCTGGAGCAAAAAATGTTCTGGGTGAGCTAGGGGGTTTTCTCAGTGTGAGTTTCCTCCTAGATGGTGTGGCGGTTCCTCGATTCGGCACTCGCCAACGCCCGGATTTAAATGTTTCTGGGGGCTGGTAGCGGTTTGTGGTCGCAGCGCGTGGGTTGTTGGGTCCGAGGACTTGTTTAGCTGTTAAAAAAAATTAACAAAGTAACAAAAACAGTTTACATCAAAACAATGAAAAAAAATCAACATATCATAAACTTAAACTACTGAAACATAATAACTTACTAGACTCTTTAATATAAGTATGATATTTATAGTCATATATAAGAGTGTTCAGTTTTTAAATTGGACTCGAAAAATCGAAATTCGATTCGAATTTTATCCGAAAATCACCAAGTCGAAATTCGAATAAAATTATTTATATATATTTTTATTTTATATATACAAGTAGTTACTATAAAATTATTATATACCTATGATTGTATTAGTTTGAATGTTATCACTAGTATTACAACTTAAATGTTAGTCATTTGATATTTACATGTTTATAGTGTATTTAATATATTGAATGCATAAACATATGTAGCAAACATAAACAATTTTTTTAATTAAATTTGAATCAGACCAATTCGAATTCCAATGCTCTTAAAAAATTCAAAATTCGAAATCATTCGATTCGAAATATACGAATTATTCGAAATTTGATTCGATGAACACCCCTAGTCATATATGGTAGAAGGACACAATATTTGAAATTTTTCATGAATCAATATCATCATGAGCTCGAGAAAATTCTTGAATTTTTGCATAGTCCTCTTCGGTATTGAATTGTATATTATTATATATAAGTGACAAAGGGTAATAGGGGCCTCATTCCCTTTTTTTTCATCTGTAGTGTTAATTTTTCTGTCGAAATGTTTTTTTGTTGTAATCATCGGTTTCCTCCACTCAATTTAAACAATTAACATGTATTGTGGGTTACGTAAATCCTAACCCTCATTCAAAACTTTCAAGCTCCGTCACTTATCATTATGCTTATTTGATTGTGATTAATTCATCTTAAAATAACATAATTGTTATTGAAGAACATACAAAAGAAGAAAAATAACAACCATTTTTCATATCGCAAATTTTCGCTATTTCATTTCGTAACTTTTCTGTTCAAATCTATGGTGCTGTTTGTTTTTCCTAAAAAGATCTTCCTAGCCTCTTTTGTCTGCGCCGCGCAGACGCGGGAAGAGGTTAGGGGTTCGCAGATCGTTTGTTTTTTGGAAGACATTTCATTAAAAAAGGTCTTTCCCACTTCTTTTTCGTGCAGACCTGAACAATCCTCTTTTTATCCTCTTCCCGTCTCTTCCTGTGTTTATTTTTCTCTTCCCGTGTTTATTTTTCTACACAGATGGAAAATTAGGTTTTGAAAGCTCCACAAGAGGCAGCCCCTCCTCCAACCACGGTAGCATAACCGGAGGACGAGCAAGTAACGGCGATCGGAGTACTTTGATTCTACTTTTTCCCTTACAGTCGTCGTCGTCTCCTTCGTTCAAAACCCTAATTTTGCTTACGGCGCCATTAACCGTGATCGGAGCAGAATTCGCTGGCAAATTACTCTCCAAGGTAAATTTTCTTTTTGATTCGGTTTTAGTCAAGTATGTGCTTGTGTTTGATTCTTTTGTGGTATCCTTAATTCGTAATGTATGTACTTATGTTTGATTCTTTTATGGTAGCCTTGATTCATATCTCAGTTCGTATATTTTAAAAGAAGGTAAATAAAGAAGATGTGGACTTGAATTTTGATATTTGAAATTGAATTATAGATTAAAAACTTTCAATTTGCAGCACCTGCAAATTAAAATTGCTTGCAAGTTTAAATGGGCAATGTAAGAACCATCTATTTGTGACTTATGATCGTTGATGCCAGTGGAAGGATTTGAGACTCTATTATAGTTTAATTTAGTTCAATTTCATTGGAAGTATTTGAGACCCTACTCTCACATTGGCTATTGATGAATGTTAGTAGCTTGTTTATTCACCTGGTTGTAGGTAATTGTTGTTGTATCTTGGTTTTTTATATATTTTTATAGCAAACGTGTTCTTGAATACAATCATCAAAAAACTTGTGAGCAATCTTTGATATATACTTGTGCATTAAGCATCATAAATACTGTTTTATGCATCATAAATAGTATATGTGGGGATGATCCGATGCCAGAGTTCAAGCCAATAACACTTGTTTTCTGTATCATAAATAGTATATATAATTGGTCTAGATTTATTATATGGTTTGATCCCCAACCCATTTTTGACTCAGAATTCCAATTCTATAGCTTGGTATTGATTGGTAGATTATAAAACTAATGCTAATGGGACTTGCCTTTTGTTTGTTGATTATTAGAAATGGGAGAGAAACAACAATGGTCAAATGAGCATATAAAATGCTTATTAGAGACCAGCATTGAAGAGATAAACAATGTGGGGAAAAGAGGATTGAGTTTACACAAAGATTCGTGGAATAAGTTAGGCATAGTTCTTAAGGATAAGTTTGGTTTGGTGTTGACTCAAAAGCAAATGAAAAATGCTTTTGATAACCACAAAATCCCCATCTGTTAATTCTGATGATTTGGTACACGACATGCGTCAGGCTCTGCAATATTTGATTAAAGGAAAAGAAGGACCAACAGTTGCAGAATGTTATGAGAAGTTAAAGTTGGTTGGGTTAGATCCGGTTGATCCTTTATTCTTAGCTGCTTTTCATATTTTTGGAGTGTCCACAGGTATGAGAGAAGCATGGATGACATTGCCAGATATCCCAGAAGTATTAAGAGGATGGATTGTGATGACGGCTACAAGTTTAGGACTAATAAAGCAGTGAAGAAAGATATTTGCTATTGATCGTGTTAGGAAAGATATTTGCTTTTGGTTGTGTTAAGAAACATATTTGCTTTTGGTTGTGTTAAGAAACATATTTGCTTTTGGTTGTGTTAAGAAACATATTTGCTTTTGGTTGTGTTTGGAAACTTCTATGTTATCGGTTGTGCTTGAAACATATTTGCTTTTGGTGTTGTTAGAAAAGTTCTATGTTATATACTTATATTAATAGCTTATACGCTTTTTTTAACACAGGAACATAATGGATCATGATAAGAAATTACTTCTTGTAATTCTTATGTACTTGTATATTCGTTTTTTATGGAGGAGAGGTTTGAAACGAATGCGAGACAATGATTCAGATATGACAGGACAACAATACACCTTAGAGTTATTGCAAGGAAATCCCAGGCAATGTCATGAAATGCTACGTATGACTCGTGAGACCTTTGTCCGACTATGTGCACTTTTTAGAGTACAATATTCTTTAAAAGATAGTAAACATGCATCCGTTGAGGAAAAGATGGCTATGTTTTTGATGATAATAGGTCATAATCAACGTTACGTGGTTATTAAACGTAGATTTCAACACTCAAAGCAAACAATTCATAAATTTTTTTATGAAGTATTGGATAAAATGATGCTTTTTGCTAAATATATGATACTTCCAACTTCTTTCAACCCGAATCCAAACATTCCGGGCCATAACAAGAGGCTTCGACGGGTTTTTAAAGGAGCAATTGGTGCGTTGGATGGAACTTTGATACATGCTATTGTTCCTTCTAATAAACAAGATTTGTATAGAGGAAGGGGAAAAAGGATTGTTATCAAAACGTATTAGCAATCTGTGACTTCAACATGATTTTTACGTTCGTTGTGGCCGGTTGGGAAGGTGTCGCACATGATTCTAGAATTTTATCTGAGGCATTATCAGATCCACATGCTCCATTCCCGTTTCCACCACCTGGTATGTTTATCGATTGTAAAATAAATATCTTACTTTAATATTCTAATTAATTGTGTTTGTCATTACAGATAAATATTATCTTTGTGATGCCGCGTATGCACACTTACGAGTATTTATGGCTCCATATCGTAATGTGAGGTATTGGCTTGGAGATTTTCGTCGGAGACGTGCTTTGACCAATAAAGAAAAATTTCACCATGCACATGCAAAACTTTGAAACGTCATTGAACATGCTTTTGGTGTCTTGAAAGCACGATTTCCTATATTGAAGAGGATGGCACCATTTCCGTTGGTTACACAAAGAAACATTGTCATTGTGTGTTTCGCGTTACATAATTTCATAAGGAATGAAGGTTTGAGCGATGAGTTATTTGCACAATATGATCAACCTAATTTGTCATTTCGAAATACTCATGTGAATGTTGTTGCTGATGAAGACGAGGTCGAAGCAAATGGTACCGCATCGGATCGAGAGTATATGACTCGGTTACGAGATTAAATTGCAGAGCAGTTGATCCAAAATATGGACTCTTAAAAAATGTTATTGTGGTTTTATGAATGTTGTTTGATGGATGTAAAACTAGAATTTAAATTTCAATGTTGAAAGACTTTTGTAGTTTCAAAAAATGGTTTATTTAATTTTTAATCAATTTTAGCAGCTCGCAGACGTCAAAAAACAAACAGTCTGCTTCTTGTAGACTGCAGACATTTGGTCCACCTCTTCTCCTGCAGATGTCTGCAGATGTGGTCCGCAAACTGCAGACATTTAACCTCTGAAAAAACAAACAGCACCTATGTCAACTTTTTGAATTAGACACAAATTTTTACATGAGTATATATATATGCAATAGCAAATTGCATTCAAACCGCTGTTATCTTATGTCACAAATTCCCGTGTGTAATTTTCAGTTAAAAATACGAGAAATCATCCGTCACAAAATAGATTCTATAACCACCATAAAGCATTATTTCTAGATATTTTTAGAAGGGTGGTGTTATTTCTTACACTCACACCTTTAATTCGCCTCGTATTAGCCTCTACGAGGCGCATACGGGACATGTGTACGAACATCGATCAAACGAGAGGACAATGATTTGACCTAAACGCCACGCATTGCTCTATACATGACGTCTCAGTACGATACTCTGCAAAACAACCAGAAAATGATTTGAGCTATCCATCACGTAGTGATATATACGTGGCGTTTGAGTAAGAGGTTCTGACATTCGGTGGTGACTTTGTCGTAAAATGGCACATAAACGTCACGTTTTGGCCAATACGTGCTGTTTAAGATTTTTTAAAACGCGGCGTAGAGACCAATATATGGTGTTTAATGTTTAAAATGTTCACCATGATCTTAGTTCGTAAACAAAGTTACAAATTACTTGACGTGACATTTTGTTCATCTTTAAAGTTGTCGATACAGACGTTCGTTTACAATTACGAATTTACGATGCACCGTTAAAGAGGTTTTTCCTTCTTTTGTTCGAATTCGAGGTATAATATTTATTGTTTGCTACCATTCATTCAATTAGAAAATTGTCGTGGTAGGACGGAGACTTTTTCTTCAATCGAATATTAAGATGTTTCACGAATTACATAAACTTATCAAGTATAAAACTGTAATTTAGTTGTTTTATAATTAATTAAATAATAAACTAATCATAATTTTTTTAAGGATGAGACTTATGTGCATTCGTCTGAGACTCCAATTAGGCCAAATTAAATTGTCATATCTTAACGAAAAGGTTCCGACTCAAAGGGTCTTGTGACACAGAAAATAAATTCAAAACATGCATTAGTGAAGAAAGAGTTTGGTTAAAAAATTCTTTCACAAGTTTTTCTGTTTAAAAGTTAAAAGAAAACACCATTGGTTCAAAAAGACACACAACGGTATGCCATGATACGGGAGTTTGCAGTTATGACTAGTCTATACACAGGCAAAGATTGGTATGGCGGTCTACACGACGATGATTTTTACAGTCGACATTTCCGTCGTCAGTGCTTGGTGGCCTCGGATTGGCGATCAGGCATTTTTCCTTGGTGCATGGGTCACTCGTATGCGTGACCCACTCATTATGTACTTGCATTGGTGCATTGCCACGTCTATTGCAGGACGTGGCATGAACCAGGAATGGTGCATGTTCTAGGATTTGGCTTGTTTATATTGTTTGCTGGCTAGGAAGCTGTGCAATCTTGCACGATGTTTGGTGGAGTATTTGCTATTTACTACCACCGTTAGGAGAGGGGGAGAGTCTTCGGTGTGGCGTACGTCACTCATATGGCACACTGTCAGGGGCTTAAAGATATAGAGCCTGCAGATATGAATATGTTACACCCCTTTGCGATGAGATAGCAAGATGGTGTTGGACATGCATATTGTGCAGGAGCTCCTCGTTGGCCTTAGGTTCTCACTCCAGAGGGGTATAATCAGGCAGCCGGGGCCACGCGATTTACACTACGAAAATATGACTAGCCCCATCAGGAGCACGAGCCCTAGTACCAGCACGAGACTCCTCCTGATCCACTAGCTGAGCCCTAGCCGGGCCACGAGGAAGAGCGACAGTAGGACTTGCCACATCAGCATCCTCTGCGCATTTACAGAGCTGTGCGTCTTCCTGCCCTTGTCGAGGCTACGCTGTAGGGTATTGTTGATACGACTCAACAGCTTCTTCTGATGCAGCAACAGCTAGCTCAGACCACCGAGCAGCTGACTTGGCGTGTGGACTGACTGGAAGATCTAATCTCATGACATACTCATGTCGATCTTACGGATGCTCATGCTTAGGTATCCAGCTCCCTCCACTTCCACTGCCACGATATTATCTCCTTCCCCTCACTGTGATTAGTTAATTAGTATTTTTAGTTACATTTTTATTGTTATGTATAAAAAAAACGTGTGTATTTATATTTATCTATTGTATATATTTGGCTATTTTTGTTTAGTGATGTGTGCTTGTATTATTAAAATATGTTTATATCAGTTACATCACATTAGAACAATTTATATGTTGGATTGGTATATGATTGATGAAATGATTAAATGATTATACGTGGAGTTTAACAATTTATATAGCATTGAGACAAAAATTTAAAAACTTACTCGAAATGATTAAATTGAATTAAAAAAACTAAAAGATATATAACAATTATATATATATTAAAAACCAAATTTAGGATGTGAGACAATAATACTGTTCATTTCGTACTATTTTCGCTGCATTTGGTACAAGTTCTCTGTTTTTTTTACCTTTTCTTCTTACAGCTTCTCATTTCTTGACTTTTCTTTCTCCTTTTTTGCTTTTGCTCCCCTTCTTGCTGCTTCATCTTCTTCTTTGTTTGCTGTTGAAGATTTAAGGTATCCTCACCTTTGTTTTACACTTGACTATTTTGTCTTTCATGCATGTTTATTAATGAACACTTAATTGAATTCTACAATCGTAACTCCTTCCACCATGAAATCACCACCTGATGCATGCTTTCTCAGATTCGTCAACCGATCAATAACACCAAGAAATGATAATGATTCGGGTTTGGGTTTGTTTGAGATGAAATAAGGTTTTTTTTTTTTAAAAACATCAACATTTTGTTTTTAGGGTTCTTGGAATATAGATGACGCCTTGAATGGAGACACAACAGATTATGAGGATTCCATGAAGCTCTGCAAAATTTAAAGATTTTAAACATCAAGAACCTGCAGAAATTGGAGTCATTTGCTTATATTTGAGGCAAATTTTTACAAATTTAAACAAGACCTTTAGATGATGAGGAATTAAAGATCAAGAATAAGCAGAAATTGGACTTAATTTATGAACTTTTGCAATCAATTTGCAAACAATTAAACAAGAACCCTAAAGAACGTATTTTTTTAACATATGATGAACACATTCATGATTCTTAACCTATATAGGGCATATCTATACTATATAATAATAAATTAAAGTTTTTTTGAACACATGGCACATTCTTAGAGCACTCCACCTTTAATTTTCCGCCTCTCTCTCCTATTAAATACATCTCAATTAAATAATAGTATTAAATATATTTTTTATACATTTTTTTAAATTAAAATAAATTAATACATTAAAAATATATTAACATTAAAAAACACATTTTTAAAAAGCAATTTATTATAAAATATACAATTTTTAAAAACAATATTTTAAAACAAATGTTTAGTGAAACAAATATTGAAAAAAGTAATGTTTAAAAAGATAATATAATTATTTTCATTGATAATCAACACGTGTAATCCACGGGGTATTAACCTAGTATACTAATATACAAGGCTGATTATGCCAGCAGGTTTGGCTACGTTAGTCAACTTTGGTAGGAAATATATATTGCTGCAAAGCTCGAAGGTTCATCTAATTAAAAGTTGAGATGGAATACACATGAAATTAGTTAAATTAACAACCAAAAATATGCATGCAAATCTCTCTTTTGTTTTTGGTTTCTAGCTTTTTCTATTGTAGAATGAACAACCGTCATTGAATAAAATAAATATACACCAATGACCATAATATTATCAATATGTTCAATGTCGATCCAATAAATACGAAGTCCAATATACACCTTTCTTTCCTGTACTTGCTGATGCGTCTTCTCCTTTCTTTATTGTTGAAGATTTTAGGTATGGTCGCCTTTGGTTTACACTTGACTATTTTGTCTACCATGCATCAATGTTAGGTTTTGATTATTTATACTCTGTTTATTAATTAAAACTTAATTGAATGCAGTGTTCTTGACAACATACCATCTAAATTCTCTTCACTTTCATTCCGAGTTTGTTACTAAATTCCTAAATTTGCCTCAAATTATTGCTACAAGTTGCATCTTTGATTTTTAGTGTTACATCTACCATAGTTTGATTCTGCAACCATTTCGATTTGACTTTAAACTTTGTTAAAATTTTAAGTTTTAGGATAATTAGGTCATTTTGTTTAACATAGACTTCATTAAAGCTGCCTTTTTTATGCTCTCCTAAATGACTGGTCTACCTAAGTTAAATTGCTTACATTTTACTAACCGATACACTGAGTGGTAGAACAATCAGCCATGATGTTATGATTTTTTATCAAAATGACTGCTCAGGTTGTAATCTAATGTTTATGATATCCGATTATTATCAAAATTAGTGGTACTTTATGCAATAGGAATTCTTAGTCTAACTTATGTGTTTCAACAAGATAATAATACTCTTAATACATGATCTTATACAATTTACTTTTTAAGAGTTATAAAGTGTTACCTTTAAATGTTAAACTTTTATACACTGACATTTAACCAAAAATCAACATATGTCCCGCTGCGGAGCGCGGGACATCTCCACTTGTTTCTATTCAACAACAAAAGATACAATATAAATCCACTTTTCACACTCATTACTTTTACATAAATACCAACTTCATTGTTACAAAACTTTTCATCATAACATCACCGCCACACGATAACATCAAATAATCAACAAATAACTTCAATCGAAAGGAACCCTTGTAAACGGGTCAACCCAAATTGAATAAAGACCCACAATTTTAAAATCATAAAACCTAGGGATAAAAAAACGAAATATTAACAAATTATAAAAACATATATGACACAAAATGATAATAAAATTACAAATTAAAATTTTAAAACATGTACGTCACGTAGTGACCTAAACGTGACGTATAGGTCTTTGCCTGACAACAGTGTGTTTGCAGAATTGAAGGTTGTCAGTTAAAACGTCATGTATGGCCACTACGAGACGTATAAAGTGGCAGAGAGTGTTAAATATGTTTTTGGAGTGTATCTATATAACCCCTCATTTTTTAAAACTTTGGGCAGATGTAAATTGGTTCGGAAGGTAATCATAGTAGATGCAGACAAAGTGAGTTGAAGTTGACATAAATGCCGGAATGGAACCTACTGAACATAAAAATGATGCACGTATGTGTGTGACAGAAATTGTTGTACGGATGTTACCAGAAGATCTTTAACTCCATAACCCTAATTCTAGTTGTACTGCCATCCCATTTTTATGCTAAGAAGCCAAGAAGAGACTTTACAATTGGTGCATGCTGCTGTAGTCTCATCATGGAGAATTGTTACATCACGGGATGGGTGTTGACTGATTTATCAAAATCATTTCTTACACTTAGATATATATGCTTTTTTTTTTCTTTTCTTGACGGTCATATTGGATCATTGCACCCAAAAACCCATAAACAAGTGAGGGTATATTTATACACTCTATAATTATAATTTAACATTAACAGCCAACAATGCAGGTTGTGTAAGGGTGTAGTTAAGTATCCTGTAATTATAATTTAACATTAACACAACCTATATAGGTTATAAGGCCACAAGGAGTCGTACCACATTTCCCCACTTTTCCCCGTTGCCACACAGCGCCACATCAGCTTTCCTCACTTTTCCCCACTTTTCCCCATTTTGCACGGTGTCGTCCCACTTTTCCTCACTTTTCCCCATTTTCAAATCTTATTTTTAATTAATTATTTTACCAATAAATAATAATAATAATAATATTAATAATAATATTAATAAAATAAAAAAAGATTCATTAAATTTAAAATAAAAAAAAAAGAATACAACAAAAAAAAAGAAGAATACAACCTAAAAAATTAAATTAAAAAACCTAGAAAGGGCAATGTTATCTCCAACGGGTTCATTGGATTGTAGTAAAATGTTGGTTGATTCGGAGATGACATTTGTGGATGATACTCGGGTGTGTTGAACGAGTTCATTTGAGCCATTTAAACAATTTTTTGTCGTGGTTTTCTATATTTTTTGGTTGACGACCCACCACGTGATGAACCTCCTTCCATTTTACTCGAAAATTTTATAAATTTAGTGTATAGATTGTAGAAGATGAGAGAAAAGTGTGAGATTTGTGATTGTTTTGGAGTTGTTTAAATAAAAAAAATTGAATTTTTTTTTAAAAACCCTCTCCTTCCCAGCTCGGCTTCAATCGGTGATGCGTTCCCGATTTACCCCACCCCATTTCCGGGGGGGCGGTATTCCCACTTTTCCCCGCTTTGGTGAAACCCTCCCCGGGTGTTTCCCGGCTTCCACTCCGAGTGCTCTAAAAGGGTGTTATACGACCTATACAAACATATACGCCCTGTGTTGTTTTAGGACTGTTCAAAAAGTTTAAAGCTCGTTTGAAAAAAGCTCGACTTTAAAAGAGCTTGACTTAAAAAAAAAACTCGTTTAAAATGAGCCAAGCCCGAGCCATGGTTAGCTTGGCTCGATTTTTAATATATATATATATATATAGACACACACACATATATAGATTAATTATACACACAAATACATACATATATATTATATATATTTAATATCTTATACGTGTGTGTGTATATATATATATAACATTTATGTATGTAAAGTGGAGGAAACAAAACGAGCCAGCTTGTGACCCGGCTTGAACTTTTGGCTTGAAAAAAATTTTCAAACTAACTTGGCTTGGCTTGAAAAGTCTCGAGCTCGAGCTGACTTGACCTGACTCAATTACAGCCCAATATTATCCCCATAATTTTCTCATAGCTTGGTCTTAGTAACCCACATTTACCCACCTACTATGTACAGTTGTACAGGTCTGTATGGTAGGTGTATGAATTGTACTGGATGAGTTATACGGCCCGTACATGCCTGTACGGTCCGTACAGCGGCTCTATAAAGGTGTAATGATACCAATACACAATAATTAAGGTTAAAATAAATATGTCGTGTTAAAAAATTACTTTTTTTTTGGATTTGGATTTAGATAAAAAATTTAAAAATTGTTATCTATTTCGGATATCTTAATTAGTTGATATGATTCTTTTAAATAATATTAAATAATAAATATTAATTAAAATTCGGATATTTCAGATATTTTCGATAAATTTCAAATATTTCGGATGATTTCTTCAGATATTATATTTCGGATATTTCTGAACTTTTGAAATATTTTTAATTCTTAATTTATTTTTTTAAAATTATTAAATAATAAATATTTTTTTTAAAATTCGAATACTTTTTGAATATCCAAATTAAAAAATAACAGTCAAGAAAACTTTTTTTTTACAACTTGTTAAATAAGAATGAATTTTTAGTACCACGTTAATTATTTTTATAAAATTACATTATAAAATGCAGTATTTTGACTTTGATTTAGTTATACCATAGTTATATTTATCAAAATAAAAAAAATGAAAAGTTAAAGACAGACATTTTTTTTTAACGACATTTGATCTCAACGTGTGAACCACTGATTTCCAGGTCACGTCACCAAGGTCTAGTTACTATGACCTTCGTTAAGGCCCCACCACCACCCCAGGAGGAAACCACACCGGAAAACCTCCTGACCTTCCAAGGACCCCTATTTCGCCTTGGGAGGGATTTGAACCCGTGACCTCTCACAGAGAAGCCAAAGGGGTAACCATTAGGCTAGAAGCCCTTGATTTAAATACAGTCATTTGGTTTATGAATTATGATATATTATTAGCATTCACACCAAGAGTTATCAGTAGGAATTAAAGAGTTTTTGAAGTTCACGTTTGCCACCATCCCCAGCAGGCAATTTAATTGTTTGACTAATTAAGTTGATGCCATGCATGGAGTAATGGAATTTAACTTCAACCATCCACAAGCTTAATTACTCATTTTCAAAGTCAAACCTTAATTTGAAGCATTTTGGGGATTTTGCGCTTCTTATGTTGGGATCCCACCAACATCATTTTAACTTCATTTCTATTGGGAGAAAGTGACCATTAAGAGAGGCGGATTCTTGCTCATTGTGCTAAACCCAATGGGATGTATGGGGAATCATCCAAAGCACTCTTGGTTACTCTTAGACGTTAAGATTATGTAACAAATTGTACCAAAAAAATGGGTCAAAGCTTAATATTTGACACCTTATGGGCGATATGGAAGACAAGAAATGACAATGTGTTTAACAATAAAAATGTGAGAGCCGAACAATGTTTTGGAAGAGATCAAGGTGTTTTCTTTTCTTTGGATTAAGAATAGAGCTGGATATAATTTAGGAAAAACTTCTCTTTTACTGCATGTGGTTTGACCACTTTAACCATTTTGCTCCAAACTTTTCAAAATGGATATTATGCTCCCTATGGTTTGACAGTTTAACTATTTTGTTGCTTGTGGTTCGACAATCATAACGCTTTTGCTCCCTGTGGTTTCGAAAAAGATGGAGTACAATTGAGACATATTGGAAATGTTTTGAGCAAAATAGTTAAACTGTCAAACTACATGAAGCATAATGACCATTTTAAAAAGTTTTGAGTAGAATTGTTAAAATTGTCAAAGCACGTGAAGCAAATTAGAAATTTTTCTTATAATTTATTAAACCAAAAAGATTGGTGTAATTTTAAAGTGTTATGTAAATGAGTAAGTGGTGGCTCATCCTAGCAACTTACTAGTTTGACAATGAATAAAATCCATACTGTTCAAAAATTAATAATCAAGTTAGTGAGGTTACCACTAACCATCACACTCATGAAACACCATATCAGGTGTTTGTGAGAGGCCAGGCTAGAGTGGGCATTTCGTTAGCTATGCACGTTTGGGTAAGAAAAAGTTGAATATTGAACGCATCAATCATCAAAGACACTTCACAATTTAATATTCTTAATTATTTATTTCAAGATTTAACTAAGCCTAATTTTCGCAATTGCGTTTGTTATTTACCAGGTTAAAATATCGTGTGTACACGTGTTAAAAAATAATATTTTATATATAGGGTAAGATATTTTGGAAACCACCTTGAGTTGTGAAAACTATGGAAACACCCATGTAACATGCGTTTTTTTTTTAAATATTTCGAGATGTGTAACATCGTTTTGTCAACTTTTATAAGAAAAAAAAGTGTCGAGCCAATATTTAGAAATAATATTTTGTAAAACTATGTAATATATATGTAATATCTGGCATAGCGTTACATATGTGTTATATGATTTTATAAAATATTTTTTTTGAATCCTCTCGGCATTTGTTGATTTTTTTATAAAAATAAGACAAATAATGTTATAAACATGTAAAAAATAATTTTTTTGCATGGTTTTTTCCATTGCTTTCATGTTTTTTACAACTTAGCGTGGGCTTCAAATTATTAATTCCTCATGTGTGTGTGTAGATATATTAACAAAATTTTATTCAACTAAAAAAAATGCATATTGCATAGTTTAAATAAACTTCTATTTTACGTAGGTTGAAAGAAACATATAATAATATTTGTTAAAACACACAGTCATCAAAATATGTTTAAAACATAATTATATAAGAAATTCACGTGCCGTTAGCCAAGTGATTAGCTAGCACATACCTTGTAATGTTTGTAACATCTTATAATGTAAAAACATAATTATATAATTAAAACCCAGTTAATAATAAAATAATTTAAACAAGAAAAATTACCAAAATAAATAAGTTTAACCCTCTTTTTATCAAAATAATAATTGAAATTTCGCCCCTCATCTAAGCTTTAGACGCCCATTTTTTGTACTTTTGTGTCCCAAGAAGAACATACGGACCCACATGTTGGCGGGTTTGTCGGGATCTAAACGGGCGTCTTAAGATCTTTTTTTTACCGGCGTCTTAAGAGGTCTTTAGACGTTCATTTTTACGTCTTTTGGAGTTTTTAGCTTTCAAAGCGACGTCTTTAGACGCCGGTTCTTGATAGATGTGACCATGCCTGATTTACGGCTTAAAGACGTCACTTTGAAGTCTAAATACTCTAAAAATATGTCTAAATTGGCGTCTAAATTAAGCGTATATAGGCGTCTTAAGACACCAGTAGAAAAGGGGTCTTAAGACACGCATTCAAACCCTGATAAAGCCGCCAACATGTAGGCTCATATGTTTACAAAAAGTACAGAAAAATTGTGTTTAAATCGGCGTCTAAAGGAGCTAAATTTGAGTGATTAATTTGGTAAAAAATTAGTTAACCTTGAGTAATTTGGTAATTTTCCTTTAAACAATACCAAACGGTACGTTGCGTTATAAATTATAATACAAAAGATTCATCCTAGTTGAGACTTGAACTCAAGGGTAGCCTCAAATTTGTTAATGATTTCTTATCTGCACCTTGAATAATGCTAAGTCATACTTTTTTTTTAATTGTATTTACAAGGGTACCTTTGTGAGTTGAGTATGTTAATCTCTTACAAATTAAATTATATTGCTACTGTTTTAACTTATTTTCAATAGTCAAGTGCAAATGAAATTAAATACAAAGTACATATCGAATAACCAAGTTGTTACCAAAGTAGTACCAAATTACTACCGAGGTACTAAACTGCTACGTATATACTATGTTGCTATCGATTCTTAGATTGCCATCGAAGATCATTTTCATGCAACTTCAAGTGATTGCGAAGAAAATTCCATTGCATAACAAACATGTTTAAATAAAAATTTTTAGCGTTAACTGATAGATTGATCGACGCATGAGGTGTTGCCCCTTGGACCCTCCCCGGACCTTCGTACTTTGGGTTTCACCCCTTACAACCTTAGAGGTTTCTATGGAAATTCGTTTAGTTTAGACTGATCGAATGTGTATGTCACATGTCATAACTCAATCATTGTTTAAACTTCTTGCTTAGTATTAAATTCTGATTAACCAAAATGACTCGTGACATTAGAATCACCATTATGAAAGACGTCATATATGATTCAAGAACATACCAACATATGAATTTTAATTTTTTTAATTACCATTATGATATAATATATATAATTTTATTCATCTTTCAAAAGAATTTTACTCCAAGTGAATTAGATTTTATCCTTCATTGAAAGATGCAAAGGGAAATAAATTGCCCTCGAGTCAATCCAAGAAGAACCCATGTTATAACTTTGCCTAAAATAACCCAAACCTGCAATAAATCCCACCACCACCACTCTTCCACTCCAACTCTTACATCCCTTCTTTTTGGGCTTCAATTGCCCCCTATTTATTCTTCCCTGCAACACCAACCTTTTTGCCATCGAATATGTCCTCAACAAACTACACATCCTAGTGTATATATATAATAAATAAATATATATTATATTTTTATTAAATAATATTAATATTATTGTTGGATTATTAATTTTACATGTGAACTTTAAATGCAGGAGTAGGTGAGAAGTCTATGGCTATAAGAAGGCATGTTTATTTGTCTAGACTTTTCATTCTTCTCCAATATTAAACCAAAAAAACAGCCAAAACACAAAGAGGGTATAGTATACAAGGAGATCACTTTTTTGTCTCTGACCTTAACTGTGTGAAAAGAAGTTCATTCATTCATCATCATCATCAATCATAACTAGCAATTTAAGATGTCTTCATCAAATAGGCACTGGCCTAGCATGTTCAAGTCTAAGCCCAATTACACAACTCACCAAGATCACCAATGGCAGTCTTCCCATGGCTCAAACAATCTTCAATCTTCTGCAACCAACAGATCATCTCCTTACTCTTCTGGTAAATCACTCATCTTTTTGACACTTAGTTGTTGTGATAATCATGGATTTGTGATCACTTATATATGTCTTCATCTTCTTGTTTGTGTTTATATGTAAAATCTTTCATTGTTTTTATCTTTGTGTTATGTGTGTGTGTTTAGGTGTAAATTGTGTGTCTTGAAAATTTTAAAAACTGTTCCTGATAATCTTGAAATGGTGATGAAATATGTAAGTTATTGTTTCCTTTTTGTTATGCATATGTCCATAAAAAGAGTTAGGATGTTTCATACGTTACAAGATGCAACCTTTTTATATATTATGACGAAAAAAAGGTGTTGAAACAATTGCAGGTTGTGATGAAAGAACTCCTGAGCCAAAACCAAGATGGAACCCTAAACCCGAACAAATTCGGATACTTGAATCCATTTTCAACTCGGGTTTGGTGAACCCACCAAGGGATGAAATCAGAAGAATCCGAGCTCGACTGCAAGAGTATGGTCAAGTCGGCGATGCCAACGTGTTCTACTGGTTCCAAAACAGGAAATCCAGGAGCAAACACAAGAACCGCCACCTTCAAAAATCACAAAACCACCAACCGCAGTCTGACTATGCGGTTGGTTCCAAGGTGGTAACCACCTCGTCATCGTCCTCGGATGACAAATCGTCATCCAAGTCAATTGAGTTCTTTTTGAACTCCCCAACTGTTTCGGTTAACCAACAACCTAAACCCTATTTAGGTGCTGGTGGGCGGAGTTCCATCCACCATCACCAGCACCAAACGGAGTTCTTTCAAGAACCCTTCTTTTTTCCAATGGCGCAACAAAAACTTCCGGCATCTACTACCGGAAGTTTTACGCAAGAATTGTCTTTTTCCGAGCTCGGGTCTATGATTGATCAAGAAAATCAACACAGAAATGATGGTGATACGGTTGTCACCAGCTCTGGGATGTTGCTAACCGATTTGATGATGAATCATCAGTATGGGATGTCAGCTAAGAACCCTAGTGGCAAGGAGGTTGAAGAAGATAGTATCATCAAATTGTTGAGCCACAGTGCACCACCAGTATCATCACTAGCAGCTCCATCTCTGATTGTCCCTCCTGCACCTGCACCAACTATTGTTCCATCAACCATCATTGATCTCCAAGGTTCCTTTTTATCATTGTTTTCTTGCATCAGGTTGTGCATGCGAGTGTCTCGTGCATTGGGTTTGTTGCTATGATGGTTTGGAAGTTAAAAATGAAGTAACTATGGTTTTTTGTGTTGAAATTTGCAGGTGTGGATGAATCAGCTGGAAAACACATAGTGTTCATCAATGAAGTGCCGTT
Organism: Mikania micrantha; assembly: GCA_009363875.1. Classification (NCBI taxonomy): domain Eukaryota; kingdom Viridiplantae; phylum Streptophyta; class Magnoliopsida; order Asterales; family Asteraceae; genus Mikania; species Mikania micrantha. The sequence continues at coordinate 45,264,466 of CM018689.1, read as the reverse complement.
TGAGGTGGCGACCGGACCGTTTAATGTCAAGGAGACGTTTGGAGATGACATGGTGCTTGTGGACTCAACCGGACAGACGGTGTTAACCAACATGTGGGGGGTCACACTCCAGCCACTCGAGCACGGTGCGTTTTATTACCTGGTGCGCTCATTCACACCCTTGATTTGGTACATTTCCATCCCTTGTTAGCTAGCTAGATATTGTTAATTTCACAAGTATTGTTATCATATATATGATGAATTTCATGATGAATAAACACAACTATGCACATATAACAACATTACAAAAGACTGTGATCTTAATTTCACGGGCGAAAAGTTAAAAACTAATTAAATATATAATTAATTTAACACTTTATACTTTATAGGTTATATATAGAGTGGTATCAATCATGTGATGAACTATGTATGTATGCCTTTTTGTGGAAAATGTTTGGATTCATGTATATGTCTATTAATTGTATCATCCAGATGAATTATGAAGGTTATCACACCTCATGAATAGAAGGAAGTGAAGCATATGTTGTCGAATGATTGGACTCGTATATTGATTGTCAGAATTTTTCAGTGTCAATCATTAGACTTCTATACATCTCGTATATGTCCATATGAGGCGTATACAAAACTAATTATTGTCGAATAACTTGTTGTCAGAGGTGGCCATATGCCTCGTATGAATCCTACACAAGACGTATACGAGACCAATTATTGTCGAATCATTATGTGTCAGATGGGCTATACGCTTCATATAAACGTTTGTAAATAATAAGTCATTAAAGATAACACTAATCAAAAAGTAACAAGTTCATTGATAAGATGTTTCAACTGTTGATTGAAATATCTAAAATCTGTACGGAATACATGTCAAATGAAAATTTTGTTTGGTAAATGAATCAAACGTTTAATTCAATGGTCGTCAATGAGCATTTCAAGGTGAACATTTTTTATTTTGGTTTTAATAATAAACAAGCGAGTATGAACACAAGGTTTTCTTCAATAAATTGATGAATAAACATAAAATATGACCTGTTTTATTTACATTCGTGTCCGCTCGTTTATTTTAATTTTTTCATTTATGCCCAATTAACTGTCTGTTCAAATTTACTTTTATTACTAATGTTAGTTTACAATTTATTCAATTACTAATTTCAAATTAGTTACCTTTGTGTTGCTTTTGAAATTTTAGATTTAGGGGTTATGGCATTTTTACTTTAGACTTTAGTTTTGATTTCACGTTACTTTTAATTGGTGTAAGTTTGTTCTCGTTAATGTTTGTGAATCGCTTGTATGAAATACTAACAAACAAACATGCTTGTTTTTTAAAAGAACAAAAATAAACAAAAAAATTTGTTCCCTTAACTATTTATGTTCATTTATTTGTTCGTTAAAAGTTTACGAACGAGCATGAATTAACAAAACTCGCTTGTGTTTGTTCAGTTAGCTTAAAATGCGGTCTAAATATCGTATCTTATATATTTTTTTTTATCATTTTGCAGATTTAGAAGCTAAAAGAAGCACAAGGACTATAGAAGCAAAATTTTAATTTTATTCCTTTTTCACTATGGTTTCTTTCTTTCTCCTAAGTTGCTTTAGTTAAGTAGAAGTGTGGGATGAGTTTATCATCCTTTAGCTAAGATTATGTAAGGACCTTATTTTGTATATGTTTGGCATTTATGAAGAACCAAATTAATTGACCAAAGGCTTGTGTTTTGTAAGGCATCTATCGCCCAAACGATCAGGCCGGTCCTTTGGGGTTTTAAGACGCGTTAGATTTATTATGTTGCAAATGTAGAATGGAGACAAGACATGTTTTCCTCAAACCGTTAAGTCAACAGGTTGAGAAAGAGATTGAAGCTACAATTGGACGTCGCGTCCCCCGCGAAGCTTTTGAAGATCCGGGAACTTATGCGGGATCTCCAATTGGCTCTTCCAGTTGTTTTTGCTGTACTGTCAAAGTTATGATATGTTGTCTGCAAGGTAATCCGTATGAGAAACTACGGGGTGTTCACGGTCCGATTTTTACGGTTTTTAAGTGGAACCGTAACCGAACCGTTAACAACGGTTTTTGAACAATGAAAACTAAAACCGAATCATTCAAAATAAAAACTGAACCCTTATCAACGGTTTGGTCTTGGTTTGGTTTACGGTTTGGGACTTTGATACCATTAAAAATAAAATTGAATCTAACCAAACTTTTATAGTTCAACACAGACTATTTACATTAAGTCCATATGTATTTTTTTTAAATCACAAATAAATCAATAAGTCAATATGTGCATATGCTCATATATAAACATATAATATGCATATATACGGTCCGGTCCGGTTTTTATGTAACTGTAAACCAAACTGTTTATTACGGTTTTAAACTTTTAAAACCAACCAATCGAATGTTTGAAAAAAAAAACAACTGTGAAACCGAACCGATGAGCTGTTTGAGCAGTTTAGCGGTTTGGAACCGAACCGTGAACACTCCTATGAGAAACACATACATAACTGATATCATCATCACATGTATGCATGGTAGACAGAATCCTGTTAATGCATGCGATGATGCGAAGATACATTGAAGGATTGAGCGATGTGATCATCTTCTTTGTTATTTTCTCCACATTTTTAGGGTTTTGTTTCCTATAAAATGGACATGCATGCATAGTCAAAACAAATGGAACTAAGGCCTATTCTATTGTTCAAATTTTTATAGGGTATATATTTACATATTTCCTATTTTTATCTTGTAAATTTACATATTTTCCAAATCACGTTTTAAGATTATTGTATATTATGCGCTAAAAATTTGTACATTTAAAAAATATTCAATTTTACAGATTAAGAAAGAAAAATATATAATTATCTCTTTTTAATATATAAAAACTTATGCGTTTCCACTAGAGAGTAGAGATGTACAAGTTTTGTTGCTAATCTCTCATTAATTTTAACTAATGTTATTCTTTACTTTTTCTTAAGGGTCATTTGAATTTTTATCACCATTTTAAAGGGTATTAATCATGTTTCGATGGAGTATAAAAAAAGATTTATTCGTCAGAAACATGGTGCATTTCCGATGTTTTTTTCTGAAGGACAGATTAAAAAATCTAAGCTTTCCCGTAATAAACCTCAATTTAGATGTATACATCATCATACTCAATATATCAATTATCCTATTATTAACAAAGCTAATTGAGACAACCTTACATCTATCACGTAGACATAAAGATGATGCTTTCAATGAGACCCCTCGACTCATGATTGTTGGTAATCAGGCCCTAATTCAACACACAAGAACTGATTTCTGCTTCAATTTACTCACTGTTTTTATTCAATTGAAATCAAAGGTACAAAAATAAAGCTACTGCTACTTCCTATTTTATACTAACAAACAAACTAATTAACACATGCTAAATATTGATCCACGTTCTCCTGCTTTGAAGGAATGAAATCAGCTCCCCATGATCTCTGCTTACTCGATCATATCCTGTTTACTCGGTCAAATGCAATACTCGGTCAAACCTTGGCCACTTCTAACTATCCTGGATCCAATTGACCCGTACACATGACCCGTAACTAACCCGAACCAATAACCCGATCACGATTATTTCCAACATTCACCCCCTTAATCTTGATTTCGGGTATCTTGCTAGTTGATTCCGTTCTTTCTTTTCTTGCTTGCTAACTTGCTCAATTAACAGGCTACTTGCTACCTGCTTTATGAACACATCGGTTCTTGTCTCTTGCTTGATCGGTTCACAAAGATCCGATTCCTTTCTTGCTTCTTGCTATGGTTCTTAACTCTTGCATTGAACCTCCTTGCTTGCTTGCGTACGTACTTACTCTTGCTATCTTGCTAATAACCGGTTTTCTTGCTAACTTGCTTGCTTGATTCGAACCATTCTTTCTTGCTTGTGTTGAATCTTCTTGCTCTTGCTTCTTGCCATTCGAACCACACCGAGTCCGAACTCTTGCTACTTGCTACGCGAACCATGGTGGTCCGACTTCTTGCATTCTTGCTATTACTTTCTTCTTTCTTTACAACTTACCGGCTTTGATTTAGTCACCGTCTCACCCCCCGAAACCAAACGAAACTAAGCCCGATACACCTACCGTTTACATTCTTGCTTTCACCTACTTGATTGTGTGCTTCACCTGCTGCTCACAACAATGGGCAGAAGCCCAAACGCACAGCCCAGACAAATATATGGCCCAACCGATCTCAGCCGACGAAAGCAGCAGCGCCACAGTACCGCCCCACCAACCGCCGACCACCAAGACCTCCACGACAGCAGCCTTCTTGCTCGTTCTCCTTCTTGCCAATTCTTGTTCACCGGGACTGTTTTCTTCCTTTCCGGTGAGGCGACGGTCTTCTTTCTTGCTGGTACGTTCTTTTCTTTCTGCCGGAACTTGCTGAACTTGCCTTTATCTTGCTGTTAACGTGCTTCTAACTTGCTACAACTTGCTCGATTCTGTCACCAATCGATCCTGCTACTACCTCTGATTCGACTGATAAAACTTGCTCTACTACTGCTTCCGGCGATACCCAGTCAATGCCCGAAAGGCAGCTTCCCCTTCTTCGCCGCCGACTCTCAAAACAGCCCACGATCAACCGCTCTGATACCAATTGTTGGTAATCAGGCCCTAATTCAACACACAAGAACTGATTTCTGCTTCAATTTACTTACTGCTTTTATTCAATTGAAATCAAAGGTACAAAAATAAAGCTACTGCTACTTCCTATTTTATACTAACAAACAAACTAATTAACACATGCTAAATATTGATCCATGTTCTCCTGCTTTGAAGGAAAGAAATCAGCTCCCCATGATCTCTGCTTACTCGATCATATCCTGTGTACTCGGTCAAATGCAATACTCGGTCAAACCTTGGCCACTTCTAACTATCCTGGATCCAATTGACCCGTAACTAACCCGAACCAATAACCCGATCAAGATTATTTCCAACAATGATATCTGATTAACTGAACAACTCAATGCTTTTAATGTTATTTTCACAAAAATTAAGTAAAATAACATTAAATTTAGTGTAATTTTATTTTTTTTCATCAAAGAGTCGATACATATTTTCATTATATGCACACATCACAAACGAGTACAAATAACTTTTTATGTATACAAGCATATATATACACAGTAAATATATGATATATCTGGGAGTCTGGGACTAGTGTTTATCAAAACAAATTTTTTTCTTAAATTTTTCTAAGCAGAAACGCTTCAATATTTTTGGAGGCCTGCACTAAAAAATCTGAGCCGATTTCATAAAAGTTTATACCATAGAGTCAATTGGGTAACGGTTCACGTGCTGTAAAAATCACACGAATTATATAAAATTTAAGGAATATATTATTAAGATGTTGGCTAACGAATGTATTAAAAACTAAAGCTGGCAAAATGGATACCTGTTAAAACATGATTAGACATGTTTAGCAAATAAATTATTATTTGATTTTATACTATTTTATAAATAATAAAAATTAAGAGTTTAGATTTCATATTTTTCTTTTTTGCTACATAAAATATATAATTGTCATGTTTAAATCACCAAACTAAGTGTTAAACTAGTCGTTTTCATGTTTATATTTGAATTAATCGTGTCATCTGAAACCTGTTAAAACCCGTTAAGACCCGTTTTTCCAGTCATATTAAAAACTACATGCCATAGGGCATAGTCATTGGCATTAAAAAGACTCATTTGTGCAAGGAGAAATAAGGAAGTCTTGTACGGGACAGACTAATAGACTATAGGGGAGTTCTCTATATTTTTTTTTTTGAACAGCACTTTCTTTTTGGTAGGTATCGCACCCCGCCCAACGGAGAGGTCCACACCCAACTCCGGCCAATGTGTTGTCTTAACCGGGCTCACTAGGCATCAGAGTTTGGCATGGCGTTCAACCGGAAAAACCCCACAGGACCGACCCACAATCAGGTTTGCGGCACACAGCCTTGGTCCATGGGTAAAACCGGGTCGGACTCGCTTTGCCTACACAAAGGTCATTGCCCTATGTCCTTTGAAAGCCATGCCATGGATGAGATTTGAACTTGCGACCTTTCAGTCAACAAGCCAAACCCCAACCAGTGGGACAACTTCGCAAGACGGGAGTTCTCTATATGGAGCAAATACGAGAAAGACTTTTGATAATATAGTGATTTAGGTGTATTTTTTTTTCGCATGTTTTCTGTCTGTTTTTTCGAAATTGTTTTATAAAAAAAATGTATGTGCAAGCTTTTTTTAGTGAAGATTTAGTCCAACAACTTATAAGAGCTTCTAAGGTCTGCAGTAGGCCTGTAAACGAACCGAACGAACACGAACACGGACATATTAATGAACATGAATTTTGTGTTCGTGTTTGTTTTTTAAGAAAATGAATATGTTCGTGTTCGTTTGTGTTTGTTCATTAATAAATTAAACGAACTGTTCATGAATATAAAATGAACACAAACGAACTAAAATAAACGAACAAACATGAATGAATATTTTTTAACGCTATTGAACAATCATAAACGAACATGAACACTATTGAACAAACATAAACGAACACAATTGAACAAGTATAAACGAACACAAACGACAAGTCTTTTAAATGTAAATATATATCATTCGTAAATTAGATAGTTAACCGAACATAAGCTAATATTACATAGTTAACGAACACAAATAAACGAACATAACCGAACAGTTCATGAACTGTTCTGTTCGTTTAAAGGCCTCGTCTGCATAGATCACCCACCACCACTGATCCACTGCCATTACTGACCACCACCACCATCATCCAGCACCACTGTCCACCACCACCATGTTGGCCACCGCCCCCACCAGCGTCGCGCCCCCCACCACCGTTGGTACACAACCACAAGTTTATTTTAACAGTCAACAAACTTTACAAAACAATCTTCTTCTATAGATTTCTGTAGATCTGGTCTGCAGACTATAGACGTTTTACCTATTAAAAAGCAAACATCACCTTAGTGATTGATTGGTCTGTTCAGAACTATATATGTTCAAAAAATCCGAAATCTGAAAAAAAAATTGAATCATATCCAATAACCAAAAAATCAATTCGAATCCTAATTCAGGTTTTTCTGGTCAGATATTATCCAAATCCGAACTAGTTATTCGAATTTTCAAGTTGGACTCGGATTTCAGGTTTTTTAAATTTAAGGTTGTTCGGTTATCCGATTAATCCGAATAAGAGCTAATGAACTATTATTAATTTTGGTTTTTAGTTTTTTATAATGAAACATGGGATTTATTTAAATTATTTTATTATGATGTATTTATGATCATTTTATATTTTGAACTTTAAAGTGTTGTACTATGAATATAAACTACTAATATGTTTAATTTTATGAACCAAAATATTAAAAAAATAGCAAAAACAATTTAAAAAAATCAAGAGATTTTTATTCAGTTATATTTGAGTTGTTCAGTTTTTTTAAAATACGAACCGAATCCTAATTTGAATAGATTTTGTTCGGATGGGATTCGAACAATTAGGATTGGGTTGGGTTTAATAGAGGGAAAAAAACATATCCGGAATAAATCGTAATTTGACCCGATAAACACCAATCAGGACAATTTTACTACTTGAATAGATCATGTGCATTGAGTTACTGACCATCTTATATCTATACTACTATATAATACATATAAGAAGGACAAAATAGTAATTTGCTTAAATCTCTTAAAATTAAGAATTTTACAACTCTTTTATACTACTATATAATACATATAAGAAGGACAAAATAGTAATTTGCTTAAATCTCTTAAAATTAAGAGTTTTACAACTCTTATAGCATATGATACAACTTTTTAATTCTAATCTAAATGTTTGTTTGTATTCTCACTTTGTCCCACATTGGTAGCTTTTAAAATTTAAGTGAGATAAAGTGATTATAAAAGAAAACCCTTCAAAACAAATGAATCACTTCTTGACATTTTTGGTGCATTTGGCCTTTTATGTTAGTAGTTAAAGTCGGTTTTAGTTAACTACCAAGTTAAAAAAATTGCTTTTGTTATGGTTATGACTCAAGAATGAACCATACAAACCTTTAATTAGCATGTCCTAAAGATAAAGTTTATTCCCTATCAACCCGATTGTTTGTGGCCACGTGTTATCTGTTTCTCACAGTTAATCAGCTATATATTAGAGGGCACGAGGTCTACCACGTAAGTGTGTTCTCACGGTTATCCAGAAAAAGAAAAAAAGAAGTTTATAGTCTTGTATGTGCATAGATGACTCGTGCAAACAATGTCGCGTCTTTTTTACAATCCCATGAGCTTGAATTTGCAAACACAGACTTTCTTCTTCTGCTGAGAATGAGACATAAGCATCCTAAAATTGCATCAGGGTATCGCATGGTTATTGATAGAGAGCTATTGACAAAAATAGGGACTGAACAAATCAAGGAAGAACGAGTTGTTTGAAGCAAGGGAAAAGTTAGTTTTAAGTGTATGCTTAATTTTTTTTATTATATTTTTTTATTTATATTTTAATTAATTATTAACCAAAAAATGTACGTGGATCTCCAAAGGAAGCATTTGAAAAAAAATTTAACATTAATAGTATTGGAAATTTGTTAGCAAGGCTTACTCAATGAGTCGAGCAATTAAATCAATGGTCTAGGATCCAAAAACCTTAGGATCTCTGTTTTTTCAAATACACGCACACATATATATTGTGTAGATAATTTGATAACCACTTTTTAAAAACGTATTTTTACATGTTTTTTACATGGTTTTCACACTAAAAGGGGTTTTTCATTTTATTAATTCCCTATATATGGTTAGTAACCCGTGAAAACGTACCCGATCTTAAAAATAAAAACTTTAAAGCATATTTGGACCATTGATTTTAAACCTTAAAATAAATATGTGGTACACATTAAACCTAAAATAAGATCACATATTTATTTTCAAGATTCAAAATGGACGGCTCAGATATGGTTTATAGGTTTTCTCTTTAAGATCGGATTTCAAATGATACAAACCAACACACATATGTATAGCACTTTGCATCCAATGAAACTAAAAAGTAAATTTAACCTGTGTATATTTATGTTATTATGTACGTACAAAAATTATAAATAAAAAACTTTTTTCAGTAAATTATAAACTTTTTTAATTTAAATTGCCGGTTTTTTAAATAATGGTTTATAACATGACTTTTGATAAAGAGTATTAAATTTTTATTTTGTTCGAGTCCCTCAAATCATTTGAATCACCCCTGATTGTTGCGCCTAATAATCTTTTCAATATGATAATGAAATTATATTTTGTAAGTTAAGAGTTAAAAAACAAATTCTAAGAGTTGAAGATATGTTAATAACTAATTGTAACAAGTCCTGAGATTGTGTTTATTTAGGTGGTGTTTGTTTTTTAAGAGGTAAAATGTTTTGCAGAACACATCTGTAGAAGACGAGGTGGACCAAATGTCTTCAGTCTGCAAGAAAACAAAGTTTTTGTTTTTTAACGTATGTTGATTGTTAAAATAAATTAGCAGTGGTGTATGGACGGTGGCGGTGGTGGCCGACGATGGTGGCGGTGGTGGCCGACGGTGCTGGTGGTGGTGGATGGTGGTGGTGGGGGTAACCAACCATGTAGGTGGTGTTGGTAAAGGGGGTGCCTGCCGGTAGTGGTGTGGCGGTGGTGGCAGACGATGGTGAGTGGTCTCTGCAGACCTTAGAAGATCCTAAAAATGGTTAGGTCACATCTGCACCAAGAAGAGTACGCGCAGACTTTGTTAGTGAAACATTTTCAAAAAAACAAACACTTTACATATGCCAAAGTCTGTGTGTGGTCTGCGCAGCGCAGACAAAAGAGGCTGCGCAGACCTTTTTATGAAAAACAAACAACACCTAAGTGTGTAGTAAACTTATGGTCTTGAGCTTTGACAATACAAAATCTAATGTCTTTAGCATCTCTTTAACAAAAGTTGATTCTCTCTTAGTTGTGTTGTGTGTTCAATTCCAAGATGAAGAATATGAGAGCTACATTAATGCTTGCACATGAAGAGGCATATGAGTGTACCAGACTTTGACTAGTCATTTTTGATCATTTTTAAAATATATCTCCAACAAACTATAAACAAGATGTGTGTGATGTCAAAGACGATTGTTCTTCTTTAAGAGTTGTCATGCAAATAATCGATGACATCACACATGCCGGTCTATATATAGGGTTCATCGTATCTATATACTACAAATCTTAAGGATTGTATTCTTAGATAAGAAATTGAAAAGCTATCGATCGATTGTCCCACGTTAGAAAATAGAATGAATTATATGGTTAAAAGGCTCTGAACCAGTAAGTTATGAAACAATTGAGATTGTTTAGTTGAACAACTAAACGACTATATAGATGAGAGATGTCGTCAGAGAGGAAATGTCTTCGTCGGAGAGGAGAGGTCATCGGAGAGGATTGGAGAGGTGTAGAGGAGTCGGCTCTTTTCATTCAGACATATACCTAAATCTGAACCATTCAGATGTGCATTTAGATATTTCTTTTCATTTAGATGTTTGAAACAAACGGTATGAATATGACCGATTCAGACATAAACCCATTCAAACATACTCAGAGCCTACCAAACAGTCTAAACAACCTCTTAGACTTGATCTTGTTTCCACTAGATCAATTTATCTTGTTCATGAATTTGATTATTGAAGTAATTATTATAATCAAATGTTCTGAATCAATCTCCAAGTATATAATGAAGTCTTAGAGTGTATTTCTTTTGCATAAAATTTTACCGCAAATAGGACATAATACATGCTATCTTGAAGATGAATTACACTAGTAAAAAGGTTTTACATATCTATAAAACCACAAGATTTTGGAGTTCAAACATTGCTATGAGGGACAAAACCAGGGGAGGGTCAAAAGGGGTTCATTCATCTCAGTCAACGAAATTTGTTATTTTTCATATATAAAAAGCTAAGTTTTTTTAAGAAAAATACTAGTCGGTTCCTTTAGTTGTAGCAATACAGAAGTGAATCTTATGATAAACACAAAGCCCATCATGTACTATGAGCAGAGTATATGTTTGTAATAGGCCAACTTAAGCCTTTTTCGTTGTGCTTTTTTTAATTATGTAGTGTTCTTGTTCAAGATTTGTTTTGTTTGAGAATGTGTATGTTTTTTTTTTAACGGCATTTGATCTCAACGTGTGAACCACTGATTTCCAGGTCACGTCACCAAGGTCTAGTTACCATGACCTCCGTTGAGACCCTATCACCACACCAGGAGGAAACCGCACCGGAAAACCTCCTGACCTTCCAAGAACCCCTATTTCGCCTTGGGAGGGATTTAAACATGTGACCTCCCACAGAGAAGCCAATATTTTGCAACAAACCAACCTTTCGTTGCAATCCTCCAACAAAAATTTATCTTAATTTTCTAGTTTTTTCACGCCTAAAATGGAAAACTTTGTTAAAGAAAACAATCATAAAACGAAGCCAATCGAACAGCAAGTGCAAGTTAACAACAGACTAAACCAATCAATGCTTTTTTTTTTATGCTAAGTTGCTTCAAAATGATTATAATTTTAAAATGGTGAAACAATGATCTCCAACAATAAGCATGTATAAATCTTTAACATAAAACCAACTAAACGTTACATATGATAAGAAAACTACCAGTTTCCAATCATCAGTTGCCAGACCGACTCATTTACGAGCTTCTGCCTTCTTTTGGTCTTTGGCTGAAAACACAAATCAGCTTTTTATTTTCAAAAAACAGTATGGTTTATTCATAACCTATTGAATGTATTAGTTAATATTTATAACCACGTTATAAAAAGGGGGGGAAATGTTTTGACAATGTCAAACCAAACCGATTTTAACCCACGTTAAAAATCCTTGTTCTGATCACCCATTACCAAACCTGACACTCATTTTTCCACCTTCAAAATAGCAAAAACAAAAAAGATTTAAAGTATTACCAGCCTTCTCCTCTTCTCGTTTCTTGGCAGCTTCTGCCCTTTGTTGTCTGATAAGAGCCAAACGTTCTGCATAAACAATAAAACAAATCAAAGTTCAGATTCCAATATATACAAAGAAATAAGAATATAATTAGGGCTGTAAACGAACCGAACGTTCAGCGAACAGTTCGTGAACCGTTCGGCGGAAAGTTCGTTTATGTTCGTTTGTTTAATAAATGAACGAACACGAACAAGAAATTACGTTCGTTTAGTTAAAAGAACGAACATGAACAGAGGTCGTGTTCATTCATATGTGTTCGTGAACATTCGGTAACATGTTCGTTTACGTTCGTTTATGTTCGGTTAAGTTCATTTATTATATTTATTCATTAAATGTGTTGTATAATTTTTAGTTTTTTATTTTTAGTTTATTAACATAATATTTAAGTTATTTTTAGTTCAATACTATAATATTTTAATTTATATATTTATAAATGATTGTCTGCAATGCTTGAGATTAAGAATGTTGATTTTTAATGTTTAAATAATACGTGTTCGTTACAGCCCTAAATATAATAGGGGTAATATCCTCCTCTAAACTTGCAAAATTGCATATTTTCCCGAAAAACAAGTTTTCAATGGATAATATAAAATGTTTTTCAAGCATGATTTGAGAAAATATGCAACTTTATAAAATTAGAGTAGGATATATGCAATGATTCCAATCTAATAAAAAGGCCGAGACTTGTTTGTGATGGTTGTTGGCAGAAAAAAGAGGCATGACAGGCTTGAATTTTGCAAAAATATACACGTGAAAAAGTTTACTGCTTTTATCATGAGAAAGTAATAGAAGTATCCCACAATCAACAACTTATTTTAGGCAAAATGCTAGATAATTTCACTAATTTGAAAGCTATCATGTTCAAAATATTTTTGATGTTGATTTTGGTACACAAGTTTCCACTAACATTGGCATAGATTTTGAGCAATAGATCATGATTTTGGCACACAAGTTTCCACTAACATTGGCATCAATGAAAGTAATTAATAAAAGTGATTTTGGCACACAAGCTATCCTGGTAAATCGTGTTGCAACCCTACTTGTATTTATTGCTTGATTATGTTTGTGTTTGTATGTTTCAATGTTTGTATGTCAGTTTTGTCTATTTTCATGTTTGATGATGAGCCGGACGTCTCTCAAAAAGCACTCTCTTATTTTATATATAAAAATATAAAGCCATAAAGGTAAGCTTTGCTAACATCATACCCTCCCAGACCATACAAGTAGCATGATAATTGATAACCATGCTACAAGTGGGATCTATTGGATATGGTTGTTATTTGTTCATTTTGTTGACCAGTAACTAATTATATAATTTCTCAAGAATATTCAAATGCTCACCCAAATCCTTCCTTGCTTGTTCTGTTTTCCCCTGCTCTTGCAACTTCATATACCTTTCATGAGCCCTCTGTTTCTCAATTTCTTCTCTGCAATGAGAAAGAAAATGCATAATGACCATTTGCTCACCTTGCAGGAGCAACGAGAGTGGATTTAGATGATATGATTATTTAATACTTGATAGTCCTTTGAAAATAACAACAACCAACTACTCCATTGTGAAAGCGACACAATTTGGATACTAAAGCTTTTTAGGTAACTGTGAGAACATGTTACAAACAAAGCAAATGAACCCCACATATACCCCGCTAATTAATCACACCAGAGACCAGTTAGAGACCACTACACCATCTTGAAGGTTTTGGAGTAATTTTGAAAACAAAACAAGCAGGTGAAAAGAAGAAAAAAATTCCTGTGAAGGGAACAGGTGAAATGACTGAAAGTCAATGAAATGTTTGCAAATGTTTATAATTTACCTAATGATCTGGAAATCATTTTTGTCTCTTTTTGCACTCATAATGGTATTATGTAGAAAAATAATCAATTATAAAATTATTAGTACTGTTCACTTAACTTGTTAATGTATATATAGTAATGTCATAAGTTTTTTATTTGTGAAAATTAAATTATTATTTTCACCCAAACCCAGTTCAAAAAAATATCTCCTGTAGGTGTGACTTCCATAAAATACAAGAATTAAGAATGAAAAAGAAAAGAATTTGCAAACCTTTCACGTCTTGAGAGTTCAGTTGTTTTATCCATCTGAACAAAAAGAGCAATCAGCAGCCAATTAAAATAATTAGAAAAAAAGGAAATATATACTCAGCATTGATTTGTATACATATAAAACTTACATCAGCATCTTTTGCTTTCAAGGTCTTGGGCCTAGCCATATTAGGGTTCTCAATCTCAATAACACCTTGGGTTCCTTTCTTCCTCTACAGAGAAAAAATAAAAAAATAAATAAATAAAAATAAACATACTAATAAGAATAAAAAATAATATCGTGTTTATGAGCAATGTTATGTCTGCAAAGATTAAAAAAAGATCAAGGTTGACTGACATCAGATTCTTCCTCAGATGAGACTTCAGATTCTTCATCAGATCTTTCTTCCTCAAATTCAACTTCAGCCTCTTCCTGGTAATTTATAGAACAAATATAAATTAGCACATGTTAATTTTTTTATGACAGCCATTGTCCTTCTTTCACTCCAAAAATAGATTTCTTTTGGTCTTTGCAATTAGCAGGTCTTTTGCAGGCCACCCAGCCCCCATGACCAGCTCATTTTGCCATCAATACTCCATAATCCATATCAGTATATGACCGATCAAGAAAAATGACCCATAACGTTCCCTGAAGGGTGGTTAGTCTTGATTTATGATTAAAATTATGGTGAAATAGGTTGAAAATATTTGGTTAATTCGCCATTGATTTTCTTCTGCGTCGTGTCTGGTGGTTGAGATTGATCTTGATTCAGTCCGTCAACCCCGATGATCAATTTCATGCCTCACGTTCTCGCTGCTCCTGCTTGACTTCGCCGCTGCTTGCCGCTTCCTACTTGACTGCGCTGCTGCCAGAGACTTGTTGGATTGGCTCTAATACCAATTGTTAGCTTTAATTGATATCAAAAGTAAACAAGAACACGATTAGAAAACTCAGTCCTTCGAATTTTCTTATTGATTTTCGATAATCAAATACAGATCCATGGCTCCTTTTATAGCCAACATAATCCTTAATCCTTCAAGGATTACAATTACTACTCTTTATCCTTATCTAGTCCTTATTCCTGGATACTCCAATAAACATGAAACAAAACATAAAACAAGTCCCTAAGACCTAGGACACGGACTTTACAAGCTTAATTCGTCAAATACTACGCGCCTAGTTTAAAAAAACCCTCGCTTTTTTAGCGTCTTGCCACTAGGCTCCGGGCGCGGCTTATGTGCCTTGAGTGCGCCTTGTACCTACGCCCAATGGCGAATCAACCACTTACATCAGTTTATTTATCATTTTCTCAAACTTTATAGTGAGAACAAGATAACAAGAAGGAACCCTAAACCACTGGGACCTTATAGTTGTAAAGATACACCGACAATAACAAACCTTTAACGAACGATTTTAGAGATGTGAATGAGCTAAAAGAGAAGTGATAAAAATATATGAAAAGTGAAACTATAAGATTCCAATCCTTTTATGAAATCTTCAAACCCTATGCATATAAGTTCTAACATTTGTTTCATTTAATCATTTATCTTTTGGGATTATGCTTAAAGAGTGAATATTGGCCTTTCCCTTAAAACATAATATACAAGATGATCTAAAAGCAGTAAAGGTGTGCCTATCTTAAAGCCACCATGATCATAGAACCTTCAGACATGGTTGCGCCTTGGGAAGCCAAATGCGAGATCATTCGATTGTCATCTATTCATTAAATTGAGAGTCTCCGTATATTTAAGAGAGAGTATTCAACATGTTTCACCTTTAATCAATCTTTCTAAACCTTTATGAGTAAAAGCATCAAGGGATCTAGACAACTAGTCATTTAGCAACTATCTGATTAAGCATCCACTTACTCCCTCTTTGGTAACTAAACAATAAAAGATAACTCAATGCACCTAGCTCTGTTTTAAGCTTTTTAGAACAATAATAACAGTGGTGCCAGGCACAGCAAATATGTGTAGAATCTAGAAACTAGCAACTGTTACAAAATAACTTGTAGAATTACCTTTTTGAACGTGCGAGGGCGAGAAGAAGTACCGGCAACTGCAATCATCAACAAAAAACAAAATTATATTAGCTAATGTGTTCATAGTGGAATAAATACATAGCAATATCGAATTTACTTGTTAATTTAGATTTTATTTTATAAGTACAGAGAATCAAAACCATACCTGTCCAAAGACTACAACCCAATTATCAGAGTAATCATTAGATAATCACATTAAAATCTTAGTGCCAAAACAAAACACCCCCAAAGTAACAAATCATAAAACAAACCAATCCTATCAATCTCACCACAATTTACATACCACCAACCGCAAACCCTCTTGTAAAGCATCAAATCCAACTCAAATAACAAGCAAAAACCTAGCTTTCCTTTCAAATATTTTAAATTAACCCAACGATCCATTTCAAAAATTTACAAATACGAGCAAAACCCCAAATCAGCTAAGCACATATACACATATAAATCGAACAACCATACGAATTAACATCAATCACGAACAAAACAGGAGTGTAAGAACATACGCATCTCTTCAGGAGTCGAGAACTGACGACGACCAGTAGGCTTGCCCTTAAACTTCCCTCTGCCCATGATCGATTGATTGATTAATTGGATGAAAATTCGATTGAGAGGAAGAAAGAACAAGAGAATTGATTGTATGTATGATTTCAAATCGATTTCATGTATTTGAATCGGTGGGAATTGTTCCCGTGATTGAAAGAAGAGAAACCCTAGTTGTGGCGAATGTGCTGTGTGAATTGTGAGAGTGTACGTGTACAGGTTGACCGCCGTAGATTTTTTCGAATATGACGAAATTATATTTATTTAATTTAATTTAAATTAAGTTTTTTTTTGAACGGCAAATTTCACTAAAACACCAAAAACGAGCAAGCAAGATGCTAAAACTCGCAAACACCATATGTACAATACACCAAAATAATACAGAAATCAAAATGAAAAAGATTTCCAATCCTCCCATTCTAGTGTCACCCATTTAGCCATGTTTTTTACTCAGAAAAAACTAAGAGCTTGCACCTCCCATTTAAATTAAGTTTGTTAAAAGCGTGGAATAATTTCAAGAAATTGGTTGCGTTATTGGTACGAATTTGGTTCTAAAGAATAAACACATAAATCATATTCTAATTTGTAACTATATTTTTAAAGCATAAATTCGATATATAAAAAAAATTTTGTTCAGGTTCAACTGGGCTTGACGTATTTATTAGTCAACTTAGCTTAAAATCTAGATATTATTCGTGTTAAATTAACAAAAATTAAATAATAATTAATGATGATTATTTGAAAATTATAAAATTATTTAACAATTTAAAACCAACAATTTTTACAATTTTTAATTCAAAATTTTGTAAATAAATTATTGATATATTTTTCTAAAGTAATAGAGTTAATAAAATGTAAATCCACAATTAAATTATTTAATATCATTACTTAGTTGAGATTTAAGAAATAAAATTGAGGATGAGACTCATTAATAGGAAAGAGATGTGAAAAAGATAGGTTAAAACTAAAATACGTAATAGCATATGTCGTATTAGTTATTTATTTATTAGTATAGATTATTTTACATATATATTTTACATCTAACTTAAGCTATAATTATAATTAATCAACTGTACTATATGTGTGTGTAGACAACACTAGCTTAAAATACTCTTGCTTTACACGGACTGCATAAATAAAAATTAAATAATAATTTGTAATCATCTGGTTAAAATATATAATAATTATTTTTAAATAAATTTATTTAAATATCTAAATACATACTTTTAAATCACTATTATTTAATAAGTAGGGAAATGAGAAAACATCATATAATGAAATATAATGAAATACGTTCTTTCATTTAATACAAGAAAGATGCATGAAAACAAGACACCATACAGTAGCAAGTGTCATCCTCATTTATTTTTATTTTTTTATACTAGTAGATATTATACATAATTTAATTAGTTTATTATATTGTATATAACAATAAAAATTTATGAAATTAAAAAATATATATGTAAATAAGCTTGAGCTCATTTAAGTTGGACTATATTCGTGCATTTAAAGACTAGTTCTCAAGTAGCAAATAAGTCAACTTGATTTATTTTAATTCAACCAAGGATTACTAGCAAATTTATGATCACCAAGTTATTAATATATATATTAAAAACCATATTTCCTTCTACTCACAATATTACTGTTCCTTTTGATGCAACTGATAATGCGTAACGTACAACAATCAAGATCAGCATCTCCTGGATGATAATCTCGAAGATGAGTTGGACTCTCACACAATTCTCGTCTTCCCCACTCCCACCGGCAACATCAACAAGAAAGCCCATCAATCATCCAAAAATCTCAACATCGTTCAAATCAACCCTTCACCCAATTCCCAATCTCACCGGAAAAACCAGGAACAACAACCGCCGCCTCGCCGTTGTTCACAGCGTCGAAGAAGAACAACAGAAACCAACCGCAACAGAATCGGAAGCCACCGCAGAAACATCTTCGGAACTGGGAACAGAGATCAAGAATGCGATGATGGATCGGGAGGTTAAGGAGGAGGAGGGTTTATGGAGCGGAGTAGCGGCGGAGATTGGACGGATTGAGTGGCCGGCGTTTAATAAGGTTGTTGGGACGACGGGGGTTGTGCTGGGTGTCTCTTCGCATATTGTTCTCTTTCTTTGGGCCGATTTCCTCCCACGAGAGCATGTGTGCATCCGGTCATTGTAGAGAGGGAAAGTAGAGATGGAAGGGAAACTACTGTGTCAGTTCAGTATTCACACGCCTCATTCTCCTTTCTTGCTCCAATGACTCCGCTCCTTTGCTCCAATGGCGGCTGCTAATGCCTCATCTCATTGCCTCTCGCTCTCTTGGTCTGATGGCTTTGTTCCTCCACACCAATGACTTTTGGAGCTTAGGGCTTTTCAGATTGAAAGACTGATTTATACCTGATTATGGTTAGTGTTCTATGCAATCTGTTACTACTACCTTACACACCTCCAATGTATCCTCCTACGTTTGCTTACCGGAAGTTTTGGATTTCTTTTCTATTTCATCCTCTTTTTGCCAGGTATGTCGTTTGTGGAATATGTGATTTAAATGCAACTCCAACTATCAAAATCGTTTGACATGTTTTTATTGAAGCTGGTCAAGAGTTATATTATCAAATACATGAGCCATAGGATGTTTGTTGATTTAGAACAGAACCACAATGGGAATTTGAGCCTTGCTCCATCTACTGGTAAATTATTTAAACTAGGTAATTCACATGTCTTTATGGGATATTACTTTAACAATGTAATGGATTATGATTTACATGTTAAAAGTTGAAAGGATTGAATGGATGTGCTACTAGAGAAACAAGGATTTGTAGAATTCAATAAGTTAGAGAATAAATCTAGCCCAAATTGAGATGTGCAGTAGAAGCTCAGCATACACATCGTAAGAAATTGAAAGTTTTATTATCCTTGATTCTTTCATAGAATTTACATCCCAATATATAATACTAACTAATCGTGAATTATGGAGAAAACTAAGGAGCTAAGTATGGAATATTACCAATCCTATCAATCTAATATTTACACACAATACAAACCGATATTATCCAAAGATAGCTATCGGTTAACACTCCCCCGCAGTTTGAGCCGGAGATGATCGAAGACATAAACTGGAGCAGAATCTGTGAAAGAGCTGTTTAGGTAGACCTTTGGTGAAGATGTCCGCGTATTGATAATCGGCAGGGACGTGCAAAACTTTAATGGTACCAAGGCGGACCTTATCTCGAACGAAATGAATGTCGAGCTCAACATGTTTGGTTCGTTGATGTTGCACCGGATTTTCAGAAAGGTATACCGCTGAGACATTGTCGCAATAGATTATTGTGGCATGAGTAACCGGGACATGTAGTTCAAGCAGTAGGTTACGTATCCAAGAGACTTCGGCTGTTGTGTTTGCTACTCCGCGATATTCAGCCTCGGCGCTAGACCGAGAAACCGTAGGCTGGCGTTTTGAGGACCAAGAGATTAAGTTGCCGCCCATGAAGACACAATAGCCAGATGTAGACCTACGTGAGTCCGGGCACCCACCCCAATCCGCGTCCGAGTATGCCGTGAGCTTTGCGAAAGGAGAGGGGGTAATAAGGAGACCTTTAGACAGGGTGCCTTTAAGGTAGCGGAGTATCCGTTTAAGTAACTGAAAATGCGGTTCCCGAGGGCTATGCATGAAAAGACAAATTTGTTGAACCGCATATGATATATCTGGTCTAGTAATCGTGAGATATTGAAGAGCACCGGCTAAGCTTCGATATAGGGATCCATCAGAAAACGGAAGTCCGTCGGTTGCGCTATGTTTTGAACCGGCTTCCACCGGAGTGCTGACCAGTTTACAGTTGGACATGGAAGCTCGGGATAGTAGGTCGGCTGCATAGTGTGACTGAGACAAGAATAGACTGCCATTTTGTTTCTGAACAGCAATGCCGAGGAAATGGTGAAGGATGCCGAGGTCTTTCATTTTGAATTCAGAGGAGAGTGATGCAATGATTTTTTTGGAGTAACACATCAGACGAGGCTGTGATGATAATGTCATCTATGTATAGTAGAAGATAGGCCATTTGTTCACCCATGTGATATATAAATAGAGAGGTGTCACACTTGCTACTCGTGAAGCCACACTTAGAGATGTATGTTGCAAAGCGATGATACCAAGCCCTCGGGGCTTGTTTTAAACCATAGAGTGAGCGATTGAGCTTGCAAACATGTTTTGGTTGTGAAGCAGAGACAAATCCCGGCGGTTGAAACATATAAACTGTCTCTTTCAAGTGTCCGTGAAGAAAGGCATTTGAAACATCTAATTGATGAATAGGCCAAGACTTCGAGACGGCAAGGCTAAGGACCGTTCGTATAGTGGTCGGTTTAACAACGGGGCTGAATGTATCCTCGCAATCGATGCCCACGGTTTGACTCTTACCGTTACCGACTAGTCTAGCTTTGTACCGATCCAATTTTCCATTGGCATCAAATTTGTGTTTAAACAACCACATGCATCGAATGACAGGGGCATTCTTCGGTCTCGGTACAAGTTCCCACGTATTATTAGCCAATAGAGCATCATATTCGTTAGACATGGCATGTTTCCAGTTTGGATCATTGAGAGCAGAGAGATGAGATTTGGGTAATGGGGATATTTCAGGGGTTGTTTCGGTATTTAACGACATAGGCACTTTTGTTTTGAAAATACCCGATTGTGATCTTGTTTGCATGGGGTGAGTGGGGGCGGTTGTAGTTGGAATGGGAACTGTTTCATTTGATTGGTTTGAGAAACAGAAGGATGCGATGGGTGTGTTTGAGAAGTATTCAGGTGAGGATGTGGGTTGGGGTTTGGTGGGATTAAGGGGGAAGATGTATTA
This sequence comes from Mikania micrantha, assembly GCA_009363875.1. Classification (NCBI taxonomy): domain Eukaryota; kingdom Viridiplantae; phylum Streptophyta; class Magnoliopsida; order Asterales; family Asteraceae; genus Mikania; species Mikania micrantha. The sequence goes on along the minus strand of CM018689.1, from coordinate 45,242,999 downwards.
GTGGCAGAGCTATGTTGAGTGGTTTTATTAAGTGGGCTTAAGAGAGATGAGGGAGTAGTAGGTGAAGGCTGATTAGTTTGAGCCAAAGATGGTGTAGGAGAGAATGAGAGTGGTTGAAAGATAAGAGGATTGGGATATAGAAATGAGTGATCAGGAAAGGATTGGTTAGGAGTGGTTTATGGGAATTTAGACTCATCGAAGGTTACGTGTCTAGATAAAATTGTTTTTCCGGTTGAAATTTCTAGGCAACGGTAGCCACGGTAATTTGCCGGGTAACCGAGAAAAACGCACGGAGTGGAGCGAGGAGCGAGTTTATGGGCTCGAGTAGATGAGATGTTGGGATAGCATAAACAGCCGAACACTCGGAGATGGTCGTAAGAGGGTGTACGAAGATAAAGCAAAGAGGTGGGGGTGAGGTTTTGGTGAAGTTTGGTGGGAAGAATGTTGTGAAGATATGAGGCCGTGTGGAGAGCTTCAACCCAAAAGGAAGATGGGAGAGATGCATGAGTTAATAAAGTGAACATTATCTCATTTATCCGACGAATCATACGTTCGGATTTACCGTTTTGTTGAGACGTATGTGGGCATGAGAACCGAAGTTGAATCCCGTGTTTGATGGCAAAATTTTTAAAGTTTGTGTTATCAAACTCGCCCCCCATATCACTTTGAAACGATTGAATATTTGTATGAAATTGAGTTTTAACATATTGATGAAAATTAGCAAATTTTTCAAATGTCTCGGATTTGTATTTTAACGGGTAAACCCAAGTATATTGCGTGAAGTTATCCGTTAAAACCATGTAATATTTGTATCCTGCATGACTTAAAAGTGGAGATGTCCATAAATCACAATGTATTATTGCAAATGGTAACACAGTACGATTAACAGAATCTGAAAACGGTAAACGTTTATGCTTGGATAATTGACAAGCGTGACAAACAAAAGGAAATTGCAATTTATTACAAGAAATAAAATTATTTAGACGAAGGAACTCCATGATAGGTTGTCCTGGGTGTCCAAGACGGTTGTGCCAAAAATGTGAGTCTTTATTGGAAGCAAAACAAGCAGTGGCGGAAGCATTGTTGCCTTGTTGGTGAGGGGATAGAGATCACCGGAACTATTGTGACGACTCAGGATCGTGCCATCCGTGAAATCCTTCAAAGAAAAACCAAACGGATCAAATTCAATAGACGTGTAATTATCAATATTGAATTTGCGCACAAAAATAAGATTTTTAATGACATTGAGATTGAACAACACAGATTTTAAATGTAAGGGTTTGGGTGATGTTGGTAAGGTGGAAGATCCCGATCCAAGAACTGGAACTCGATTGCCATTACCTACAAATATTGACTCTATAGGCGAATACGAGGAAAAAGTATCAAGTTTACCTTCATCATTGGTGATGTGAGAGGAGGCGCCCGTGTCAAAATACCATTGATCGTCCACATCCCCTGAATCCATGGACAAAGCTTGAACAACATCGGCTAGTTGGGTCGGCTGAAGGGGGTCTGTGTCCGCAAAATGAACCTGGGCTTGTGCCTGATGACTAGGAGAGGCTCCTGTATTGGAATTAGTAGTCCGATTAAAAGAGTTTCTTGGGTGCCATGAAGGGGCCCAACCTTGGGTTGGGAAAGGACACGGTGGAGAAGCCCAAAATTGTGGAGGGACCCAGTATGGAAATGGCGCATGTGCCGATGAAAACATGTGTTGAGATTGTGCCGGGCCACGATTATGTGAGCGATTGTTGCGACCAGAATCACGGTTTGAATTTCGGCGATTTCCATTATGCCGACGTTGGAGGTGGTCATGATTTGAAGAAGGCTGCGGCTCGGAAGTAATGGCAGCAGCAACGATAGGTGTTGGTTGGACCTTGTCCCGCGCAGCAAGTCGCAAACGCTCCGATTGAAGTTGATCACAAGCCGTTTCCCAAGGAGGGAGAGTTTGATTAAGCAGAGAACCGACCCCTTCATACTCTTGAGGCAGACCCCGAGCAAGGTAGAGGACCCGCTGTGTCTCATTAATTGGGCAGTCCACCGCTGTAAGTTGATCCGCGAGTTCGCGAATACGTTGACAATAAGCCTCAACAGATGGCATGGCAGCAAGCGCAAGATTTGACAGTTCTTGTTGAAGAGCAGCGGCGCGAGAGCCCTTATTGTTTAAAAACAGATTCTTCACTCGAAGCCAAGCCTCGTAGGCGGTCGAGTTGTCAGACATCACCCGGACCAGGTACTCATCAGAGAGAGTCCCGTATATCCATTGCAATACGACAGCATCAATTTTCTTCCAAGACGGGTAGTCGGTGGCAGTCTTGACAGGGGCCGGCGAGCCGTCGATGTGATGTAACACATCATACCCTTCGGCATGAAGCGTGAACAGTCGTACCCACGTAGGATACGAAAGCTTGATGCCATCAAGGACACGCACTTTGTGCTGGATGTTCGACACTGTGTAAACAGGATGAAGAGTGTGTGACTTTGGATCGGTTTTGTCAGCCATTGAAGAATGGTTGAAGTTTTTCGAAGGAGGAAAAAAACGGATGGTTAGGGTGATACCATGAAAGTTTTATTATCCTTGATTCTTTCATAGAATTTACATCCCAATATATAATACTAACTAATCGTGAATTATGGAGAAAACTAAGGAGCTAAGTATGGAATATTAGTATATTACCAATCCTATCAATCTAATATTTACACACAATACAAACCGATATTATCCAAAGATAGCTATCGGTTAACAGAACTTACCCTTTAACTCAGATAACTGTTGTTTATGTGATTTTTTAAATTTATTTAAAGAATATTTGTGTAATAGGTTAATAAAGAAAACTACAGAAAACTTGAGGTTATAGCATATTAAACTCATCAACTTTTGAGAAAATTGTTATCAACAGAAATTCGATAAGAAAATTAATTCCAAACTTAGGTTTTACTATCTTAGAATTAACCAATGCTTATTACAAATATTAACAAACTATTGTTTGAAATTAGTATTTGTTGGTAACAAAATTTGAATGATAGTGTTGATACAGTTCTTGTAACATGTCTTTAACATATGTTTGTTTCCAGACAGTCTCTTATTATATTTGTGGATTTTATTCAGGTATTGACATTTTATCTTTTTTGTGTGATTAAGGTGAATTACAATCTATTGTTTTAACCTCTTTATGTAACATTAGTATCCAATTAAGTTATGAATTATAATCTATTTGTTTAACCTCTTTATGCAAATTTAGTTTTCAATCAAGTTAGTAGTGTGTAACGGACCCGGCGCAACACGCGGGTGCTCAATCCTAGTTATAATTAATTGAGATTCAAATGAAACTAAAAAGGACCATGAGATAGTGAAATAAATGCTTGTTTTAGAAGAAAGAAGACCTCTAGAGTCTAGACAACTAGAGTTTCAAGGGAGCAATCCCCCTTTGCAAAATTTAGGGACAACATCATTATAATTGCACATCATTTGGTAGTTACTTTGAATTTATAAGATTAATAAATGAATATTGACATGAAAATGCTCATAAGTGGTAATTATTATTGGCGGCTGATATCCATACACCACCCCCCTCTATCCATACACCAGGGCCCATTTATACGGTCGTATAGCCCATATACGCCCGTATAACACTGTTATGTCAGAAAAGGTGTCAGATTTTTGTCGTGTTGACTTTTTATACGGCCGTATAACGCCTATACGAGCGTATAGTTGTTTTTTTATTTTATCCCAATTTTAATTATATTTTTTAAACGTTTTTACCGCAATTATATATATTACGCCTATTTTTGCAAATTTTATTAATTTTACGTTTTTATTTGATTAATTATATAAATTATTGGTTTAGGAATAGTTGTTTTTTTTTTTATTTTTCCCAATTTTAATTATATTTTTTAAACGTTTTTACCGTAATTATATATATTACGCCTATTTTTACAAATTTTATTAATTTTACATTTTTATTTGATTAATTATATAAATTATTGGTTGATTATATAAATTATTGTTTTATTTGATAAATTTATAGTTGTTATTTATAAACCAATAGATAAATATAAACCATGTAAAAAAGTTAAATCATACACAATCACAACAAATAAAAATACACATATATATACACATGACGAAAGTTATACATCAACAAAAGATAATATAAATACAAACTAAACACCACCACCACCAACACCATCATCATCATCACCACCACCACCAGCATCCTCACCACCACCCCCTGCATCGTCACCAGCACCAGCGTCACCACCACCATCACCATTAGCAGCACCGTCCCCAGCACCAGCCTCATCTGGGTACTGTCTAGGCGGTGGTAGTGGTGGAATCTGAACGCCTAAACGCGTGGCAAATGCTATCAAAACGGACGACTGCCACGCCGCCAAATCCTCAAGGCGGTCTAATCGTCTAGACTGATCCCGAAGTACCGGATCTCTAAAAACGAGTCGACGCCCTCGTGGAGGTGGGGGTGGCTGTAACGGCGCCCCTGCCGGTGCGTGCACCTGTACATGCTGCTGCTGCTGAGGAACCCAAGGAACGCCTCGCTCTAAACTGAAACGGAAGCCGAGTCCTCGGAAGTCAGCAGCAATACGCATAGCAGACAGCGTAGCACGACCAACTCTCTTAGGACGGTAACGTGCCGTCATGCTAGCCTCTACGTCAGCGTCAAACACTCCTAAACGCTGTGCAAGATGGGTGACGTAGCCACCCATGTATATACATCCTCCTGGCCTCTTACTTTCGTAAGATGCGAAAGTATCGGCCATACACCATGCCAGGTTGCAACTGGCAGGTGAAAGGATAGAGTGCAAATAAAACAAATATGTCTGCGTGCACCACTCCTGGCTCTGGTTACGCCCGACGATCGTATACGCAAGCACCCTGTGAATGTATCGGTGAAGCGGGTCACGCATGGTGCTAACCCTGGCTTTACTAAGCCAAGGTTCATCGCTGAGCTGTGGCCACCACGACGCAATGAAGTCGTCAAAATCCTCGTGACGTGCCAACCGATACAAATCGGTGTCGATCTCCTCCTCTGTGTAGAGGCCCAACAAAACTCCAAACTCTGGTAGCGTCATACGATGAAGCTGACCACCGAGTCGAAACTGAACCTGACCTGGATGCTGACGGGGTCCAGATGTCTGTGGCTGAACAAACCGAAACGTGCAGAAAAACTCATACGTAATCTCTCGATACGCCGACAGGAAGCCACCAAAAACCGGCTCCACGGTGTGTCAACGCCAATAATCGTAACCGCCCGCTGATACTCGCCTAATAAACGGAGCACATCCCAATCGATAGCTCTAGGCACCTCAATCGGGCGTGTGATAAGTCTCTCCAATCGACGATAAGCGTCCATGCGGTGAGGAAACTGTAAAAAAGGATGCGTATCTATAATGTCTGCAATATCCGGATCAGATCCTGGTGAACCAGGTGGGGTAGGACCCCGTCCACATCGTCGAGAACCTCCTGCACGTGACGTACCTGCCATAATCTGAAAAAAAAACAAAAAAAATTTTAAACGGCCGTATATGGTCATCTAAACGCCCTGATAGGGCAAACAACGAAAAACTATACGGCCGTATAATATATAAACGGCCGTATATTATTAAAATTAATATGTCTTTCTACGGGCGTATAATGTATAAACGGGCGTATATTATTAAAATTAATATGACTTTCTACGGGCTTATAACCTATAAACGGCCGTATGAATTAATCTAAACGGCCTGATAGGGCCCTTAAGCTTAAGAATATACGGTCGTATAACACCTAAACGGCCGTATAATTTTTAAATTTTCAAATTTCAAACGTTTTTTGATCAATGTAATCGAAATGGAATGAAAAAAAGGAAATCATAAACGTTAAAGAACTCCTGGGAGTACCTTATGCGAGCAAAATCAAGTAAAAAATAGTCCGGGCTCGTGAGTGATTTCCAGAGAAAATGGAAGCTTGGATAAGGTTGTGTATGGGCTGATTGAGGTTAAACGCCCTTTTTGTGTGAACTATACGCCCGTATGGGCCTTATACGGGCGTATAGTTTATGTAATTTTTTTTTAAATGTTATTTTTAAATATTTTAAAGTGAATGCACCAAAATATAAAAACAACGATTAAAATAGGGAAAAAATTATTTCACACGAAATTTAGTCTATGAAAACACGTTGTACAGACTGACTAGAACTTGTTAAATTGTTATACATTTGTATACGATTCATGTAAATGGACTCCCAAGCTGCATTGTAAGTTCCAAAATGTTTGCAGTAGTAACAAACTGTTGGAATTGGATAATTTCCAGTTAATTGTAGCGTGATATAGTGGTTTCCATTAACATGACATAGTGTAACGACTTGATGTGGAATATCAGTAGTTGGACTGATCCACAATGGAAAGAATGTTGTGCTGTGTCGTTCGTCAACTGATATGGAGTGAACGATTACGTTAAACTTGTTGGCAATCAGCAGACCTGTTTCTGGCATCAACATCCAGTGTTCTCTAGGAGCAAAACCCGGTTTATTCCAGTCAAAAGTATGAAGTAGATGAGCAAACGTTTGGTTTCCGAAACCCGGTGCATAATATATTTGGTTCTGGATTAGTTCTTCTAAAAGTTGTTGTTTGATAAACGGCCAATGATCTTCACCATAACCAAGACTATATGCCACAGACCGAAATCCACAGTTTCCATCAGGTAAAACATTTTCAATATGTGAAACGTAAGGATGGAAAATTAATGGAATTTGAGGCATATATTGGTGGAATTTCGGAGATGAACTAATTGCGATTGTTTGATCGTTCAGGTCTGGCAATGTTGATGCATTTGAATTGCTACGTTTAATGGCTTCTTGAGATACAACAAACGAACTATGTCGTGCGGTTTCTGTGTCCTGATGTTGACTAAGCCCTTGCGAGTTCGTGAACGAGCTATGACGTGCCGGTTCATGATCTCTTTGTTGTTTTTTCTTCAATGTCGGACGGCCGCGTGTTTTTGTTTGAACGATCGGCTCCTGATGGGTTGATGATTTTGGATTTACAAAGGAGCTTATTTTCTGCCACCAATTCTTTTTTATCTCTGCCGGCTGCACCTTAAATTCACTTGCAAATTTGTCTACTTCGACATCGTAATCAATGTGATCACTTTCGTCGATGTAAGCCGGTGAAAAATTAAGTTTTCTCCAAAACACATCTATTGATTCTGGCTGAATAATATGATGTGTAAGTAAATAATTTTGCAACATGCACGCACATGGCAACCCACAACTGTTTTGAATTTGACATCCACATAAGGAAATATTATCTTCAATTTCATTCAACCGGCTAAGTTCTCCTGTCATTATATCTAAAGCATTCAAAGAAATATTACCCAACAATAGTTGAAATATCGGCAAACGATGGTGGCCCATTCGACGAATTTTACTATGTTCAAAGCTTTCTTTGATATGAATCTCTTGCTTATCTAAAATTGAATCAATAATATTTATGAAGCAGTCAAGGTTAGAGTTGGCAGCTTTCAGATGTCTTTTCAAATTAGAGTGTTGACTCTCAACTCTATTTGTCGTACGATTGCCAAAGTTGCGATATTGGTCAATCCATGCAGACACAAACATTTCTTTATACTTGTCTAGCCATGTTTGATTTAAATAATGGAGAACACCTGTAAAATACAATATAATTAGTAAATGTATAAAAAAAAAGGAAAAAAAATATGATAAATAAATAAGATTATTACTTGAATAATCGTCAACCAATCGTATCGACAGCTGTTGATAGTTGTATTCATACATTTGCACGGTGGAAGACTCTATTAATCTCTTCCACATGAATTCAAACCTGCCCCAGTCTTGTTACGCAGGAAAGCTTTTCTTACAATTTTTTGTAATATTTGTAAGAATGTGCCATCTACAAAGTAAACAAGCAGCATCCGGAAATATCTTTTGACAAGCATTAATAAGGGCAAGGTCTCGATCAGTTACAATAACCCGTGGCTCTATACATTTGTCTAATGTTAACTTAAGTTGTGTCAACAACCAACAAAAGTTATCTTCTTTCTCTTCACTGATGAATGCAAAAGCTATACAAAAAGTTTTATTAGTAGAAGTGACACCAACAATTTCAACAAACGACATTTTATACCTATTTGTTTTATATGTCGTGTCAATTAACAAAACATGTGGAAATGCATGCCATATTGGAAAAGATTTTGGATGGATGAAAAACAAATCTTCTAATGCATTCGTCACATTATTGACACGACACTCATGCTCATAATTTTTACTGCGCAACATAGAGAACAAAACCTGCATTGGAGTATATCCAGACCGATCATCTTTACGCATTTGTTGACGTGCATTGTATATGGTTCTTAGCGTTGACACGTTTTGAGGATTCTGTTCACGTAAAGACCGTACTATGTCACGAGGTTCCATATTGTGTCTTGACAGATCCTCAACCATACGTTTTTCATTATCGGTTAACCTCATTGCAAACAGATGCCCCCTAGTTGTTATGCAAGTTCGTGATTGTGTTCAGCACAGGTGACACGCAACATCCAACAACTATCATCAGAAAGTATTTTGCAACCAACTGAAACGGACAGTTGGTCCATTTTGTTCCTGAACGTCTTATTAATGATGTTCCTTTATATTCACCACCACGATCACATTTAAGAAACACTTTAATGACATCGCCACTAACGTTTTTCTTTGAACGTTGTTTGACAACGACAACACCGTTCATTCGTCCAGTTTCTTGCACCCAGCTTAACAGATCTTCAAAAGTCATGAATACCTGAAATATTCAAATAACTTGTGAAAACTATCAAGCTTAAACATAAAACCCACATAATAATGTTTGCAATACCTGTTCTATATCAAAGATTGAAACGTTTCCAGAAGAATTTCCGCCAAAACTCGCCGACATTTTTATAACTTGATAAATTAAAACAGATAAACTTTGATTCGTTTGATTGTAAAACTAATCGATCGATCATATATATATATATAGTTTTGTAACACGTAAATCGAGGAATCTTATATCACGTCGTATAATTACAACACGTTTACCGAGGAATCTTATATCGCGTCGTATAATTACAACACGTTTACCGAGGAATCTTATATCGCGTCGACTGAAAGATTCTTTGAAATCATAGAAACTATACGCCCGTATAACAACTAAACGGCCGTACACGTGTTAACTAAACGGCCGTATACACACTAAACGACCGTATACACACTAAACGACCGTATAGAGTTACATCACTCCGTACACGTCAGCCCTAGCAGCTTTTGTCGGGTTGATTGACCTTATACGACCGTATAAAGGCTATACGGGCGTATACGAGACAACAGACTGGTGTACCACTTATGGGGGTGGTGTATGTTTAGTAGGCCCCTTATTATTAGTGGTAACCAAGATTATTGTCAACTTGGTAATAAGTGTCATCTGGTATTGTTAACAATTAGGGAATCATTAGCAGCTAAATTAGTACTAACACAATTACTGTTGATGCAGCTTAATTATTAGGTTATAATCACTAACTAAAATACTTTCACGAATAATGGTGTCATTTCAACTTAAATTAAACATAGTGACATTTCCCCCAACTAAAAAAAGGAAGGTTATTGGTCTATTTCTTGTAGGGCCAAGTAGGCTTAAGAGGTCGCCAAATCGGGTTTTTTTTTTAACCGGAACCGGTTCCAAACGGTTCCGATCAACAAAGTCAAGAATCGGTTCCGGGTTTTGACTGGTTCCAACCGTTTTTTTGCCGGTCCCGGTTCCGGTTCGGGTTTGGCCGGTTTGAGGGTGGAACCGGTTCCGGGTTTTCCGGTTCAGTTTCTCTGAAAATCAGGAACCGCCCGTGCCCACCGGCTCGGGTACGACCGGTTCTGGTTCCGATTTCCGGTTCCAAGTCCGTTGGCCACCTACCTTGCGGGTTCAGGAAGTGTGAGTGCACTGTGCACATAGGCCATAGCCTTAAATTTTGATATGTTTTGATGGGCTTGAAATTTCAATTTTTATATATGTATTTTATATGAATTATTTTTAAACATCATTTACTATGTAAAAACATTTTGTTATATGTATTTTAAATATAAAAATACTTTTTAAATAAAACATCATTTTTCTATGTAAAAATATGCTCCAAGTTCAAACATGTCTTTTTCAGTTGTGAGTTTTCTTCTGGACAAAATGAGTCGAATCTCTATGTTACTATTCTTCGTAACGATGGGATATTCTATTTAACAAAGTGATCCCAAGTGTCCGAACTTTGCTATTAAAAAAAAATCAAGGGCAAATTGTGAACAACTTTCTGCAAATTCACTTGGCCAGGAATATTTATATAAATACTTGCATTAATGAGAACTAACATTATTAAAATCGTCAAAATTGAAGGCTAAACCATGAAAACATAAAGATTTTGATCTCAATATACATCGAGATTCATATGTAAACACAAAGAAAATTGTAATCATATTGTTTATGCAGTCAATTAGCTCGTAGGTATACTATGTTAAGTTTGCACCCAGATCAACTGGTCTCACCAACACAAACTGTGAGCCATTAATTTCTGACATCACCAGTTCTAACAGAACCACTTCTGTTGGAGGTTTGATTTTCAACGAAGGTTCAAAGAATCCTGTCCAAGATAATTGAAAAGAAAGATAAAGATTGCATGATAAAGGTGGTAAGTTTGACCCGCTTGAGCTGAACGAGTTAATTTGGGTTACAATTTATCTTTAATCGATCACATGGCCCAACCAAAAGTTTTGGCTAAAAAAATATAAATGTATTGGATAGATCAAAACTTTAAAGTGTCCAAGTGTAACAAATGCATAAAACCGCTAAAACCCGTTTAAAAAAAAAAAAGGAGTTGGGTAAATAAAGTTTTTATAATTATGTTTAACACGTTAAGCATTTAGATAATTGATAATTCAAATCTAACCCATATTGACCCACGCTCGGATTTGACCCAAGCCCGTTTACCCAACCCGTCCAACCTTTTTATTTTGCTTACCAGGCGAGAGTTTTTTCCTGCCATATAACTCTTCAGTCAAGGGGTTTGATGCCCAATTATTAACAGCAAGAAGACTCGTGGGTTGGAATCCAACAATTCTTCCATCAGATGATAATACAATCTGAAATTTGAATACAAATGAACAAAAATTATGAAGATAACAAATCTATTGAAATAAAGCATAACATGGGCCAAGAAAGAAAACCTGATAGCTTGCAATTTTATGGCCAGATGCTGCTAATAATTCTTGATCAGTTTTGTCGGTTGGATTGGAAGTGTGCGAGATGTCATCATCAACTTGAACCAATCTTCTCATGTAGTTAGGGAGTTGGCCTGTGGATACACCACCACCACTTTCTTTTCTAATGTCTCCGCTCCAACCATAAACTGATTGAACCTTTTTGACAATTGAAATACAAATGTCTTCCAACTGTCAAAAAAATATATACACAATTAGATATGTATGTATGTATGCATGTTCGTATGTGCATATTTATATTTATAATACCATTGTTGAATCCATGGACCAAAGACGAATTGATTCAGTTTGTGATAATTGAGGCTGCTGATTCACTCTAAAATGTTTTTGCTTGTTTTGTAAACGAGGAAGATAAAATTGACCCATTGCACCAATGGTAGCAATGAAGCATCCGCTTATGATGATAGTTGATAGCAATTTCAGCAAAGAATTGCTTTTCTGCAAAAAAATGTTGCAAAAAGCATCACCATGAAGGATCATGAGTAACTTTAAGAGGGAAAATGAAAATACGCATCATTAAAGGAGTAAGATAGAAGATATGATAGGGCAAGATCCAATAATGCAAGAAAATATAGTTAAGAAACAACTAAGGTGTAGATAGTATGTTTAAACATTATATTTAAATTTCAGACAACCTTTTGCTGGATATGAACCTATGTGCCTAATTATGTAAATAAACGATTACAAAAATGATGATGATTACATAAATTTTTGAACCATGTAACTACCAAGTACCAAAGGGCATTTGGCCTAGTGATACCAAAACGTGTTGGAATGGTGTCCTAGTTAGGTGTTTATAGCTGTTATGAGACGAAGCACAGCTGTCCAGAACCTTCTGGACTGATCTAGAGAACTGTTTCTGACGAAACAATGGATGTTCTTGACAGGGACAGCTAAACAACCACAGTAACAGCCATGATTTCATTAACGGCAGCGATCTGTTGTTTATTCAACAGCAAAAAGCAACAACTTCGCTGTTTTGGCTTCTGTTGACTGGTCAACGTTAACCAGAATTGACCAGCAAGGTCAATAGCAATTTCCAGCTCAAAAGACACCAAATCAACATTGTCGAATAGCTCAAACAGGGTGAATCAGAACTCAAACAGACAAAACAGGATTGTAAAGATGATGAGAAAGAACATACGACATCTATGGTCTGCAACTAGAATACTTTTTACCACTTTGGAGGTGAAAAAAAATTATAATTACATAGGTCTATGCTTATAGACTAGAATTAGAATTAGGGTAAACAACTTGGGGATTAAAAAACATTAATCAAGGCAATAGTAGGTTATATAATTTTTGCCTAAAATAACAATTATGGCTGCAAATTGGAGCCAAATGCCTAAGTCTGACTCCACATCCTAAAATCTCCCACTTGAATGTTGAACACTTCAACCGTACTCCCAACTTGTAATTTCAATGCAAAATGAACCAAGATTTACTGATAAAATTAGATGTAGAAAAATTGTAAATTGACACATCAATAAAGCTAAAAATGATTTCTAGAACCTTTTTTATGTGCATGTTAGTAATCTTGGCAGCTGCATTGTATGGCAATTTCTTCTCGGGGAGTGTGAATAAATCCTCATAATACATATCCAAAATGTTAGCCAAGCATACCTGAAAACATAATTATCACGGAAGTCATGACCAAAAAAACACAAGGGTTTTCTATTTTGCAATAAATAATTGTACCCGTAAGAAAGAAGGAAAAAAAAAAAGAGTGAATACAGTAGCAAGCATCCTATGTACAGGCTGTAAAGCACCCTTTTTACATGGTACAACTATTTGACAAAAGATTTGATTTGAATTCAAGAAGAAATTGAAATACCATTTGGGAGTGCGTAAGAAGAACTTCCCACCTATTTTTAGCAGATTCTTTCCACCCTTCAAACTTCAAGTCTCTTAAATTCTCAATATCAATTTGCAGTTTATAAGCCGGAACATATTCAGCCACCCATGCACCAAATTCATGACCACCAATTTTTTCTAATTTAGAAATTGCCGATAATGGCCACCAGTTAAACTTCAATGAGGTTTCCTGAGGCTTATAACTATCCCTCATGGAATTAAACTTTTCAAGAAGGCTTTTAGCATTTTCAACCACTTCATCTTCAAGTAATTTGTACAAGGTTACAGAAGAGTCTTTAGATACAAATTTTTCGGATTTTTGAAACAAATGGAAAATATTATATGATGATATGCCTAATGAATTATGAAGAAAGTGCTTTTTCGTGCTTTCAAGAGCAGAAACAGAAATTACTTCTGCAAGCATGGATATAACTACTTCATCTGAGGAACTCAAGGAGAAAGAGGCAGGAACCTGCAAATGGGAAAGCTTTTATGTAACTTTCAAATAATCTGAATCAGGCAATCAACTGTACGTCTGTACTATCTCAAATTAGATTACAAAACTGGATAATTGTATAAATTCATTTATACTATGGTAATCAGCTTTTTTTGTAGCTAGTATGAAATTGATTTTTTGTAAGAAAGAAGATTACATCTAACCTCTCTCACATTTGCCAGATCTTTCATGTCTCTTGTTGTTCCAGGCCTAAATAAAAGAAGTTCAAAATTCCAAAGCTTCCTTAAAGTCACTTGGCGGAATGTCATAGCAAGTATATTTGTAGATGATGTGCTTGAAAGAACCTCTTCGGTTAAATAGTTTTTGAGCCTTTTTGCCCTCTCTTTGACTTTTCTAGATGGCAAAAACTGTCAAATTAGGTCATAGCAAAAGCAACTTAGACATCATTTTATATATAGATTAATATCATGATAACAAGCATATATGTATAAACTTTTTCCATCTTACCAACTCATGAATTGATCTTAATCTTTGTTTAAAAAGATGCCTGAGTTAACTCAAGGCCTTGAGGCAGCACCTCATGTACTTCCAGTTCAAAATTGGTCAAAATAGAGTTTGTAAGCGGCTTGTATGTAAAAACAACACAGATGTTGAAAAAGTTGCGAAAGTCTTGCTTCATAAATTGTTGATATATAACACAAACGAAAGAGGCATGGTTTCTGCTTATAAATAAAGCTTATTTGGTTGAAGATGGAGCAACAAGCCTTGCATCTCACAGTTTTCTAAACCAAGATCTTAAGACTCAACTTAAAACTAATAATAATAATTATGCATTTAGACAATTGAATTTCAAAATTCAATAAAACAATATCCATGGTTTCAATTTAGGGTTTGAAACATGTTATTTTACCAAGAACAAAATCCCTGATACAACCCAAAAATGTAAATCAAACAGAGATTCACATAAGTGAGATACAAAATCTTATGATATGTCGTATATAAGCAAACAAACAAAACTTAGCAATTTCAAATAAACTTATAACAATCCAACATTTGAAATGTTAAAAGTTAAAACAACCATTTTGCATACCGAGGGTAACTAACTAACCAGTCTGGTGGAAATGGTGCTGTGTTCATCAGCATGGCCCGGGAACACCGTCTCCGCAACCATAACATCCAAACCATGAGCAATGTGTTCATCCGCCGCTTCGCCACCGTCAGCGGCGGCCGCCGTTAAAGCCTGCTCCAGTTCAACATCTCCGAGGACAGAAAGTCGACCTAGGTCGTTCTCGTAAGTTCTTACACACGGTATAGACTTAACATCTTCTCCGTCGAGAATATCAAGAATGTATTGTTGTGTCTCCGGCAGTGGCGGACGTGGCGGCGTCGGAGCTGCTCTTACGGTGACGGAAATTCGAGATCGTTTGAAAGGTATTACGGGTAGAAATACGAAGCTTTTCGCTGAAAGAGTGTTGGATTTTGAAGGGAAAAACCGAAGGGTTACAGGAAGTGGATGAATCAATGACTCCATTGATGGGGTTTACGAGGGTTGGTTCATTTTAAGTACGGTGACGACGCACGTTAGCAAGGGTTTTGAATACGTTAGCCACCGCTCCTTAAATAAACTCAAAAACAGAGCGTGATGTTAATTAAACTTCTCTTACGACTGTCAAAATGGGCGGGTTGGGCCGGGATAGGTAACGGGTCAGAATGAGCTTAGGTCAGGATGAATGTAGGTCAGAACGGGTTTTAAACAAAATCATTTCGGGTCTAAATGGATTGTTCTTAAAAAACGTCAATTTAGTTTGTCTTAAGATGTGTTATAAGTAAATAAATAGTCCATTTGGATAATTTTTAGTGATTTTCACATCAAATATGTTATTAATCATTCTTAAATGTTTGAATCCAATGCATTTACATAGTTTTTGGTTACACATCTTGACCCGCATTGTGTTTAAGTGTTACCCGTATCAACTCATTCAATATTATGATGTTACTCATTTCAACTCGTTATACTACAATTGTTTACCAATACCAACTCATTTCCTTTGATATGAGTAAAAATTGTCACCTCTACTCACGAAGCATCATTCGTATAAGGATCGTGTTGGAAATTCTTACTCTTAAATCCAATCAGATTGTCTTAGAAAGTAATGAACTTTTTCACGTGCAATACTTAATCAAAATCATTATGTATACCTTATTTTCAAGTGTCGGTGGCCAATGGGGTTTTTTTGTTTTTCTCAACAATCATATTCTTTGGATAAAGTGAAGTTTTTTCCATTTTAAGACAAGTTTGCACAATTGCTTTAGTGGTTAGAACATGGAGATTTTAATTTGTTGGTCATGGGTTCGACCCATACATGCGTATTTCTTTTATAGTTTTATTTTTTTTTCGTTTTTTTTTTCCTTTGGATTTTCATATTCAGTTATTTTTGTTAACCTCATACTCCGTCATATATGATTGAAGTTTAAGTTTTTTTAGCGTTTTCTTTTTTCTATTTGGTTTTTCTTATATTTAAAATATTAAATAAATTTTATTATAATTCGTATGTCATAACATACGATGTATTTTATTTGTGTTTACGTATGTTTACATCTGAGTTTTATCACGCTTTGTCCTTCATTCCTTTCACTTTTTATTTCTTCTGAATTTTTTTAACTTTATATTAAATAAATTTTATTATATTTTTATGTCGTAACTTACGACATATTTTATTAACCTTTAAATATGTTTACACTTGAGTTATAACCATGCTCCGTCCTACAATCCTTCCACCCTGTTTTAATCCTCATATTACATGGTCAAATGCTAAGAAATACAATTTTTTTTGTCTTTTATCGCTTTGTTTTTTCAAGGTTTTATTTTGTTGTTTTTAAATAGTTTACTTTGAGGTATCAGCATTAGGACATGTTTATGTCGTGACATGTAAGCATGATAGTACTGAGCTAATGTGATATTATACACTTTTTTTGTACTTATCCATGTTTATATCAATGCTTACTTCATTTAGATTTGTTACTAGCTTTTACCACAAGTTTGTGGTTTCAATGTTAGCTTGTGTTTACGTCGCAGCGTGTGTCATATATAAAGAACCGAGCCATCGCAATTTGCATGCCTTTTTTGTGATTAGAATGTTTATATAAACTCTGCTCCCGCTTAAATAGTTCATCACTCGCCGCGAAGCGCGGGACCACGTTGCTTGTATACCTTAATCGGTAAAGTCGGTGAAAGAAGCTTCTATTTTCTTTAATTTTTCCAATTTCGTCTCAATATAAATACCTTTTTTTTCAAAAGCGCCTACACAAAATATGTTTGGTGGAGTTGGTTTTGTTAATAGGGGTTTTGTGTTTCACTGCATGGGTTCGAAACCCATGCTTATAGCTTATTTTTAGATCTTTATGATTTCACAATGACAACCAATTTTGTATGAGCTTTTGCCAAAGCAAAAATGACATCATCAATCAATCATTCATACACCTAACCAAACTTTTTAAGGATACAAGTCAGGTCAAATGGATACCTTTTCGTGTTTATAATATGTACATCTTTTGTTGATTATTGTTTCGATGTAAATTCTGTTTGAAAACGAGTTGATCTAATTATAATATATTTTCATTCGACAACATAAATTCGATTATCTTTTTTTCCCTTTTTTCCTGCTGGCGACGTTCTTTTTTTTTTTTTTCTTTTTTCTTTTTGTTTATTTTTACTCTAACACCATTGATGTTTTAGCTTTAACACTTTCACTACGTAATATTTTACCATGATCTTTCGGTAAAAATATCAATCAACATCGTGTCCGTTTTATGTTACAGTCGGGTTAACTCTAATATATAAACTTTCTATACGTTTCGTCATAAATGTTAGTCAAAATCGATTCCGTCAACTACGATATATATTTTTACTTTTTTTAAAAACATATTCGCGTTTCTTAATTCTTATTTTTTTATGACGACATAATATTTTAGCTTTATTTGTTTAATTTTTTTTCTTAACATTTTTTACAACGATCTAACTTATGAATGATTTTTACTCTAAGCATTGATGTTTTAACTTTAACAATTTCACTACGTAATGTTTTAACCTGACCTTTTGGTATAAATATTGATCAAAATCGAGTTAGTTTTATGCTTTCAGTCGAGTTAACTCTAATATATTTTTACTTTTTATGCAATTCGTTATAAATATTAGTCAAAACCAATTTTGTCTATGTTTTTGGTCCGCTTACCTATGATATATTTTACTTTTTTTGAATACGCATTCGTGTTTCGTAATTCCAATTTTAACGACATAGTATTTCAGCTATATTTTATTTGTTTAAGTTTTTTCTTAACATCTATTGCAACGATATAACTTATTAATGGTTTTCAAATATATTAATGTGTTTTTTTTAAATATAGAGTTTATATTATATATTATATATAATTTAATTTCTCACAATCATTTTCTTTTATTAATTTAATATTATATCGACTGACTATGACGTATTGTTTGTGAAAATGAGACCGACACCGACTTACTAACATATCATTGTTATATAACTGTTTTTTATATATATTATGTTCTTCCGGATTTGAGTCACTGTAACTTTATACATCTGTTTTATGTATATAAAACACAACATACATAATAAAAATTTATAATCATGTCGCACCACACGATTTAGCTTTTGATTTTTCTCCTATTTTTTCCTATTAGTAATTTTTTAATTCATGTAACACAACGTATAAGGAACAATAAGGTTGTTTATTTACATTTTAATCTTCATAATCAATCAAATAAGACTTCACATATGTTTTAACTTTTAATCTTATCACCACGTTGCATTGCACAACTCTTGATCATATCACCCGCCGCAACGCGCGTGTAACTTTTCTAGTTCCAAAACAAATTGCAATTGGATTCAAATCAGGACTTCGTATCTAACAACTTTCACCATGATTATGTGCAATATAATCAAAGTATTCATATAAACATGTCATTCTAACTTCTTAACGGGTTATCAACCCATTATGATTGTCTACACTTTTATGAATCATTAACATATAGATTACAAGGATTATGTTCACACTATTGTATATCGAATTCTATGCATGTCTACACTTTTACAGAGCATTAACTTCACTCGTACGAGTGAATGGTCACGCTCTTGTGACTAACTTATCTCCAAATTCAACTCAAGTGTTCACACTTTTGTGAATCACTCAATTTCATATTAATATTGAATGGTCGCATCTTTGATAATCATTCCGATTTCATATTTAGCTATCATACAACAAATTGAACTACCAATATGATCACACTATTACGATTCAAATTAACATGCATTTGTGTCTAGATTTGATTCAATATATAGTATGGATTTAACATCGAACATCTATAAACGTCCACGCATCTAATGAAGCGTTCATTTACATTGTCAACATAACAACCAATTTCAAGTTATCATGGTTATGTTTTACGTTGAATGTGTCAATAAGTGATAAAATTGGAAGAATAAACAATGTGAGAACAAGAAGGACGGTAGAAACATATTTTGTGAGTTAAAACACGAAAATGGATAAAAAGGGTGAGCTGAAGCAAAAGAAGGAATTAAAAAAAGCAAGCATATTTTTCATATGCAAAACAGAATACCGTTGCTTGCATCAACTAAAAAGAGAGAGTACAAAACTTCTTTAAATTGATGCTTTTAGAAGGTTTTAAATGACTTTAGAAGATGTGATAATGTGTATAAAAGTTAAAAGACTTTAAACGTCATAATATCTTTAAAAGTTGGTTATCAAATTGTGTAACCATATACACCCATAAACCCCATGATAACAAAAAGTTTGATACAGATTGTATAAAATATATATTGTTGAGGGACTATATATGGATATTTGCAATAGTGCAAAATATAATTTAATTAATTAATTGGGGCTCATACGCGCTCCCCGACGTCTTTATTTCTAGGGCAAAATCATCCCCTCAACTCGAGTTGATTCAACCAGGTTCAAAATTCGTTCGATTTTGCTAGATTTATTCAATTCCTCAAATATAATCGTAGTTAAAATCTTTTTGTTGATCATTGCTATTGTTTTAATTTTGCAGATTGTAAGATACGTTCGATCGGTGTCCTTAATCTGTCCTAGTAAGTTCGATTCTTAATCCGTTTTAATGAATTTGCTGCAAATCTTGTTTTATTGCGAGAAAATGCTAAATCTTCCTCCAACATATGCATAGATTATAGATTAATTTCGTTTTTTTTTTCCGTTCTCGTTCAAATCATCTTCAAGTGCAGTTTTGATGGTTCATTAGATGATTCAATAAATCATATGAGAAATCTTTCTGTGACGATGGATTACAATCCAATTTCACCCTGTTGTTTATGCTTGTGCACTGATACAAATAATATTGATATTACTGTATTAGCCTTTAGGTAAAGCATTAGGGCCATATATATTTTTTGCCTATAATTCTATGTAAATGTAGAAAGATGTCTGGGGAGGCAGCCTTGATAAAATTTAGTAGATTATTTGACGGTGTTTATGCGTTATTAGTACAAACAATTTGTATGACCTAATTCAAGAAAAAATGCATCATCCCTAATTTGAAGTTCAATCGAATAACTGCAATTTTTATTTTGGCGATAATGGTTTTGGTTTCAGGGAAGTTACTAGCAGTATGGGAAAGAGGAAGTCAAGAGCAAAGCCACCTCCTAAGAAGCGTATGGATAAGCTTGACACTGTATTTAGTTGCCCCTTTTGCAACCATGGAACCAGTGTCGAATGTCGCATGTAAGCATTTGTTTATTATCAGGTTCAGTTTGGGTTATGGCATGATGGTCAGGTGGTATCTAATGACTAGTCAAGACTAATGCGGTGTTTGGATCATCTGATTTTGAACTTCAGAACCAGATATCAGCTGTTTATAAAAAAAGTTCTAGATGATAGTTTCTGCTGTTTGATGTTGTAATAATCAAATCAGTGGTTATATGTATTTATGAGTGCCTATCAAATTCTGGTTATTTAAGAAATAATTGCATAAAATTACCAAAAGGGACATTCTTATAAGTTTGAGGTTTTTTTTCCTAAGATTGGAGTAAAATTTTAGAAATCTAACAACTTTGGTTAAAAGAAGGGGTGATTAGGTAATTTTGGTTTAGCTTTTGATAGTCCTTAACTGACTATATGATCATAAGTTATCAGATCATTAGAAGCAAAATTTGTTTATCCAAACATTAAACGCTGGTTGGTGGTTATTGCAGCTGCAATTTACAAGAATCAGATAACCGTTTCCACAACGCAAATCAAATCATCAAAATACCACATAAGTTCATTAAGGATCTTTATTCTTATTGGTTCACCATCTCATTTGTTGTGTAACTCTTTGCAAATTAAAAATTGGCTGTCAAACATCAAAACGAACTACTTTTGCCGTGGATATGGCTCATATTTTGAATGAATGAGATTATATTTGCTGCTTGTCTGATTTCAGTGACATGAAGAACTTGATTGGTGAGGCATCTTGTAGAATTTGCCAGGAGAACTTCAGCACGACTGTCACAGGTCGTATTTCTGTGTTTTCTGTTATTAGTACATACTAATAATATATATATATATATACTAGTTAAATGCCCGCACGATGCAACGAAAAACAAAACAATTAGGCTAATGATTTTGGCTCGTAAAAAGCTTAAACCATCTCATTTTTGTCAAATCAACTCTTTTAACTAAAAAAATTATTATGATAAAATTCATAATTTATAATGTCAAATATGATATGACAAAAGTGTAAATAAGTAATTTATTTGATTTAAGAAGCTCTCTTTTATAGGTATTATATGACACTTTATTTTTTAAATGTATCAATGTGGGACAAACTAAAATGTAAAAGAAAACCATTTAGTTTATGGCTCTTAAAACTTTGTTGTTGTACTTTATGTTCTAAGAGTTGTAAAACCCTTAATTTTAAGCGTTTTTGGTAAAAGACCATTATGTCCTTCCTATATGTATTATATAGTAGTATAGATATATATAAAGTTAATATTCATTTATATCAGTTTTATGAGTTGTTAAATACAGAATAATGAAAACCTTTAATGTGGTACATGAGTAACTTGTTTTTCTTTCTTATTTTTACTTGCAGCTTTGACAGAGCCAATAGACATGTAAGTTCAACACTCTTCACCCTTCTCTCTCTCTCTCTCTCTCTCTCTTACACACACACACACACATACACACTCACACTCTGTCTCTGTCTCTCACTCACTCATGGTGGAATGTTAAAACATGTAGATATAGTGAATGGATCGATGAATGTGAACGTGTTAACACCGTTGATGATGATGGGGTTCCTGTTGAGGATGATGTGGATTAGAAACTAAATATGAATGCTTGGAGAACACTGCTTATGCACCTAGGTATTATGCTGTCATGTATTGTTTTGTATTTCATGAACCCAAGACCTAATTACTACATGTAAGTTGAACTTTGATTGGGTACCTGTTAATGACCTAATCTTATAAATAGTAAAATAAATAAGTTTGTAAGTATTCGGTCTGCTTTAGAGTATTATCTTGTATTGTATGTTTCTGCAGTGGAATTTTTTTCTGTCTTTGGCCGTGATTCACAATATGGATTATATATAATTGAATGCATACATCCAAGTATCCAACTAAAATTATGTCAACAGATTCTCTCTTTAAATTGAGATACAAGAACAATGTTAAATGATTACGACAACTGGAGTTATATGAAGGTAAGAAGATTATATTTCATTATTTCTCCTATGAGTGTTTTTGTTTTTGTTTTATTGTAAGGGATACAAGAACTATCCAAATAACATACTTTTTTCATAAGCTAGTGTCTAGTTATATATTCAGATAATCAGATTAGCTACCTTTC
Source organism: Mikania micrantha (assembly GCA_009363875.1). NCBI lineage: Eukaryota > Viridiplantae > Streptophyta > Magnoliopsida > Asterales > Asteraceae > Mikania > Mikania micrantha. Next base: position 45,220,520 of record CM018689.1, on the reverse strand, counting down.
TAATCAGGTACCAATAACATTTTACGATAAAGATTACTTTTCTAAACAACATTTTACAGTAAAACATAAGACATCTTTGCCTTCTGTTAAGCGGAGAACGTCTGTCTTTGATAGTACAAGAGACCTGAATATATTGAACTTTCGCTGATTAAACATGTGTTGGTGGGAAAAGACCCTAAGTAAGAACTTTAGTAAGCATTTGCACTAGTTTATATAGACAAGATAAGCTCATACTGAAGTATAGATGTAGCTTAATTGCATTTTAGATGCATTGAGTGTTACCATACAAGATGCAGGACTTCGGGTGTTATGTCCTATTGTATTGTATGCCTATGTGTTTTTGATTGTATTATTATATTACATGTGTTGTTATTTATCCAGTCAGAATTCATTTTTGTACTGGTAGGTTACAATCTTTGTATGCTCAAAATGGACAGTTGGTCTGTTGATTATTTGCATGTGTGATTGTTTGGTTGCTTATGTTTGTTATTTGTTTTTGGAGTCGATGTCTTTTTAAAAACAGCCTCTCTTTACTTATGTTTAAAGGTAAGATTTACGTACATAATTTTCTATCTAGACCTTATCAGTAGCTTTGCTAGTGGTAGGATTAGTGTATATGATGATTGTTGTAGGATTAGTGTATATGATGATTGTTGTTGGCTTGTTGTAACCTCATGCTAAAGTGATTATTTCCCACCTTCTTGTCAATGCCACTTTATTACGAGTATGCCTGGTAAAATGGGCGGTTTGAGTAACGAGTTTGAGTCAGGATGGGTGCGGGTCAGAACGGGTTTTAAGCAAAAATAGTTTGGGTCTAAATGGATTGTTGTTTAAAAGCATTAATTTGGTTTAAGTTAAGATGTGATAATTAAACAAATAATCAATTAGGATTATTTTCAGTGATTTTTTCATCAAATATATTATTAATCATTTTTAAACTCCTGAATCCATGGCATTTATATAATTTTTAGGTTATTCATTTTGACATGTATGTGTTAAAAGTGTTGCACATCCTAACCTGTTTCATGTATTAAATGTTACTCATTTTAACTAATTATATAAGAATTGTTTACCCAAACCAAACTATTTCCTTTGATTTGGGTGAAAATCGTCTCCTTTTACTTACGAACAATCGGTTTAAATTGCTAGTCTAAACTTTACGTCAGTATCAACATTGATGCATGTAAACTATCAAATCCGAATTAATTTGTGTGGATTAATATTTTTAAGAAAATGGCTTTAGGGATAAGTTTTAATGTTAACATAGTATTTCCAGGTATACAATTGCTTTGTGCCAAAGATAAATAGATAAAAGAGTATACTCAATGTTTCACTTAGTTCTCTCTTTACCACATAACAGAGGGGTCAGATTGTTTCACAATCTGAGTACGCAACCTAATTTTATATATTTGTGTAAGGGGATGTTTCTCACGAATATAAATAAATAAATCAACAAATAACAAATACTTTTAAGGAATCTGATTAATTAAATTAATAATAATTGACAACAATATAATGCTTATTTGCGTTATTTTACCTAAGTTAGTATTCAATTTCAAAAAATTTAGACACGTGAATTAGTTATAAGTCATGAAATGAACTCACTTTGTGACGTTTACATGTTTCATAACCGGACCTAGCGTCCTGTGAATCAGTGACGAAGCTTGGAAAAAAAAGTCGGAGGGGGTCGAAGGATTTTTAGGAAGAAAACAGAGGAGGCCGAAGAAATTTTAGGAAGAAAATGAAGAGTGATAAGTTGTTTGTCAAACCTAAAAGGACTTTTGAAAATAACTTTTTGTAAAAAGGTGATAAGTTGTTTTTAAAAAACTAAAAAATTCTAGCTTTTCAAAATAACTTATGACTTATTAACATAAAATTACAAATTTATCTCACTCTTTACCCTTTGCTCAATAACATTAAAATAATGTCAATAAAAAAAATGTCATTTTTGGTCATTTTGAAAATTTATTTTAGTAAAGCTAATCCAAGCACATTTTTAAAAACTTCATTTCAAAAAATCGTAAGTTAATAATCACTTTTAACAAAAAGTTCTTTTAAAAATAAGCAATCCCAATCAGGCCTTAGCATCCTTCAAGTAATTTGTCGTCGTGTATCTTGCGCACTCACAGGTTTTAGGTATGGCTTATTAAAAGACATGTATTAGCCATTTAAAAAAAAAAAGATCATGATACATCATTTGGACAAGGATCATGCATACTTTATTCATGTATAGTAACATTTTGTTCTTATACTAAATGTATATTAACTACACTTGACGACATGCGTTGGTGGGGTATCGTTATATAAAAAATTTATAAGAAGACAAATAAAGAAAAGAAAAAAATGGAGCAGGTAAAGCTCAAAACCACGCCATTTGGGAGGGAAAACTTTATAATTGTTGGGTAAACCAGTGGAACCTGTTCTTGCAAAGAAACACACACACATATCATTATCATGCCTCATAAATTGTGGTATATCAATCTTATAAAGTAACCTCATAAAAAATGTTATTTTGAACGGCTCGGTAGGACAACATCCAAGACAGGATTTCACCCGTCCATTCGGATTTGATATTCTGGGGTGCATGCCCGAGCCCACCCAAGAGGAGCCTCACAACTGGGTTAATTACATGACTCTGTCTCAGCAAATATGTTTCGACTCGAATTCGAACCCAAGACTTCGTATAAAGAAATCAAGAGCTACCATTACGTTACAAATCCTTTGGTTCACAAAAAAATGTTACCATCTTATATAATAACCTTATAAAAAATTATTAGCAAAAGGTTTTTAACATGTGACTTTTGCTTTGGTACTTGTAACCCTCTAAAAAAAATAAATAGGCAAGGTATAGGTTTCGAACCTGCAACCTCTCTGGATAAACCTTTGCGCCTTAACCAATCCATCTAGAATTATTTTTTGTTAAAATACGTAATATCTTTAGAAAATAAATTAATAGATATCTATAGAAAATAAATTAAGCACTATATAAATCAGTAACTGTCTTCACATTTCATATACCATCTTCCAACAGTTAGAACCGTGCTCCGCCTAAAAATCAAGCACTATTAACCCACCAAAGTTTAACTTTACCTTTGGCTTCGATAGTTTGACTATGATTTTGACTAAAGTAAAAGCAACTTGAGCTTTGCAAATTGCACTAATAAGATAAACAAGACTGCATGCCTCTTGAAATTGAAACAATTAGGTCAAGTAATAGCCGTCGACGTCATCTACAAGATAGTTAAATGAACCAAGGCCATCATTTGGTGCGGTTGGGTTCAAACCAGGATGGACGGCTGGACCATCGTTTGGTGGCGTCTGGCTCAAACCAGGATGAACAGTTGAACCACCATTGTCTTTCAAATTAGCTTTTCCCCTTCCTTTACCAGACCTTTTATTATTATTGTTGTTTTCCAATTGAAATTCAGCAGTAAGTCTTCCCATTTGCTTTTGAAGATCAGCAACAGAATCATTTGCAATCTTTCCTTTTGTAGTTTTCTTGCCATCAGCAACCTTAAATTCAAGACGATACAGAGCGTAAGGATCAGATTTGCCGATTTCATACTCGTAAAGGTGCCATTCAAAGAATTTCATGGGTTGTGGGTCCATGTAATAGGATCTTTTTAGCCATCCAGATTCATTGATTAACTGTTTTCTTGATTCATGCCATCCGCGCCCATTGTAATCAGGTAGTGATCTCTGTTTTCTGTTTCCACTATCGAATGCCCTTCGAGGTTTATCGAAAAATAACCATTCACGCAGTGTTTCGCCTTCAAAAACCGAGAGATCAAAAAGCTCTGAAAATAAAATAAGAAAATATAATGAATATGTGACACCTTCATGGATAAATGGGTCCATTCAGTTAAAATCTTTTAGCTAAAATGGAAACAGGTTGAACATGATAAACAAGTCAAAAGTCACCCAAAGACCAAAAACATAATCATTCTAATTCAAAGTTCAAATTCTCATTGTAATAATACAGTTTTTGCTATCATAGTTAAAACACTGTATTTATACCGACAATTTGATGAGTCATACTCTTAACTTTCATTTAAGTTATCAATGACAATCTCAATAGCATAATCATCATAGATTTACACTCGTTTACACTTAATTTTTGCTCAAAATCACTTGTACGTTTCTCATTTAGTACATTCTTATCATTGTGAGCAAAATTGAGTGAAAACCGAAATGTTAATCTTTGAAGATTATGCTATTGGGATTGCCCTTTGCAATAAAATGAATGTTTGGAATGACATTAGTCAAATTGAGAGTATGGATTATTGGCGATCAGTTGGTAATGGTTTGGATTATTAAAAGTTAAAACACAATTTTCCTATAACTTAGGATAAATAAAAGAAAATCAATCAATCAACGTACTCAGTATATCCCGCCATTAGCATGCTAAGGCAGGGTCTGAGGAGGGTAGATGTAGACAGCCTTACCCCTACCCCGTAGGGGTAGAGAGGCTGCTTCCAGTGAGACCCTCGGCTCATGATGCTTGATCAACCGTCCGAAACGATTTTAACGTTATTTTCACTGAATAAGTAAAATAACGTTAAAATTAGTGCAATTTTACTTTTGCCTCTCAAGAGCTGTCGACACATATATATATTATATGTGCGCACCGCTAACGGGGCGGCGATAAATAAAAGAAAAAAAGAGTAAATATTGAAGTATTATTTTAATAATGATAAGGGTTAGACAAGTCAAAAATCACCCGAACTGTATTCAAATTGCATAAAACTTTCTGAATCATGTTCTTTCTAAAACTTCTCTGCACAATAACAATATAATTCTTGGATAGAATTTAGCAAACTAACTATTTATAAATCAAGAAAAGGAAGTGTTTTCTAGCCGCCCCAACTCAACTCGACCCGAACCAAAAAATGGGCCGTTACCTAATCCAACCATTTTAGCATCTCTAAAAAAGAAGTAAACTAACCAGGTGCATTCCATGGGGATTTAGCAGTAGCAGCCCCCTCACATTCTGGAACACCAACATCTTTTCCTTGTGATTTGGCACTAAGAGCAGCAAAAAGCAAAGAATCCTTCAACTCAATCCCTTTAGGTCTTAAAACAGGTGTCATCCCAAATTGACCTTCATTTTGAGCAGTTACAGCATGCAAGCCACTGCAATAGTCGGGGAACCAACCTTGAACAGGCCTATCAGAAGATTCAAGACACCAGCCTTGTGCAGGCCTGGGACAATCCCAAAGTGCACACTTTGGTCCCAAAAAAGCAGAGGGCGGTGGGCTAACAGTGGGCAAAAACTGAGGTAAACCATCTTCTAGGCCCATGCCATCCAACCCACCACAAAAAAAGTCAGGATCAAAATCTTGAGGTAACTCAAACGAAATATCATCCAATTGGTTAACAATATCATCCATGCTGCTGTTGTTAACATCTAAAGGAGAACCTTCGCATTTTTCAAAATTTTGTTCATGAGGCGTTTGAGTAACAGCGAAATCCTGCAACCACTTTGACACACTTTTCATTAGTAATTATAATATGTAAAACTATTACTTAATATCAAACTCTAATTATAATTTCCATTCAAGGCATAGTATTTGCTTGAGATGGTTTGGGAGTAAATACAAGAAAAAGAGGCTAGAAATGAGGAAATCAACAAAACAATATTAGTTACCAAAACCAGCTATTATAGAAATATACCTAAAGTCACAAATACTCAGTTACTCACCTCATGAAAAGCTACATTTTCACCAGCTTTATGCCCAACGGTATCAAGTTTCGAGGCAGCTAACCCACTGGTTGCATCATCTTCTTCATCACATAGCTGCAAAAGCCTGCTTATATCTGGAGAAAAAGTCCCCTCACTTGCACCCTGCTTCAAAAGAAATCAAACAAAAATGAATAATAAACACATGTCTCATCAACACTGATCATTATAAAATCTTGTTTAAGTATCTGATCAACCTGTTGCAAGGAAGAAGCAGGCGAAGGTTGATTAAGCTCATTCTTCCATTCTTTCAGCCATTGAATAACCTGTTCTTCCCGCACCACCACATCATCGTCACGGTTCTCCTTCCTCGCGCACTGCATATCAGTTAACATCACCTGCAGATCCTCCACACGGCTCTTCGCCCTATCTTTGAACACCTGGTGTGACCCAGACTTGCAATTTGTACCCTTACCCATTCAAGAACAACACAGTAAAAAAAACCTAGTTTTTATCTTCTATCAACAATCCCCTGTTACAAATTAGCACAAACCCTAATTTTACAAATCATCACAACATCAAACTCAGAACCCTGATCGCGGTAGAACAAGACAAACGCCTCGAATCATAATCACAGAATCAACCCATGTAAACATAACGAATTTAAACAGAAACAACGTAATTGAAAACTCTAAACTGATACAAAAACAGATCTTTCACCATAAAACTGTTAACAATCGATTCATTGAACACGAATATGTAGAAATTGGTGGAAAAATTACCCAAAAATCAGCGATAGTGAAGAGTTGAATCGATTGAATGTGATGGTGAAGCTGTGGAATTGATGGGAGCAAAGTGTGGTTTTGGTTAGCCTCCTCAGAAGGGTGCGTAGAATATACGGACGCGGCAAATATAATTGTGTTAAATTTATTTTTATTTGTCCTTCAAGTTTAACATATTTACAATTCAAACTTATTTTTTGTTAATTTTGTTAATTTTTCTCGTTTGTTAAAATATTCTTATGGGTTGTTTGTTTGCATCTAAATGACATTAAGAGGTTACCTCTGAATGGTATAAAACCTAGGATTACCTTTTAATCATTCAGAGGTTATGAACCATTACCAATCTCTTATCCATTCATACCTAAGGATATATTTTTTAACCATTCAGATGCTATTAACCATTAAGAGGTAGCATCTGAATAGGATTAAGAGGCTACCAAATAGGGCTTTATTCATTTGTTTTCTTTTAAAATCTACTATTTTATTTTTCGAAATTTTTTATATATAAACGTTCTTTTCTAAGGATTTCAAAAACAATTTTTTTTTAAATTTTTTAAAAATCTTTTTTTATGTTACATTTTTTTTAAAAAGAATTGATTTTTTTAAAAGTGTTTCTCAATTAAATTGTTTTAGTGAAATTTTTGTAAATCTTTAAAGAAAATTAAAAGACTAAAAATAGAATAACAAAATATAAGGAAAAAGAAAGGGCCAAGTGATATTTATGTTTTTGTTCTTCCTTATTTTTTGGATTACACATAATCTTCCTTAAAAAATTTTAAATGAAAAATGTCACTTTACTTATAGAGTAAAATGTCATTTTACTCCTTGTGATTTAGATAAATTTGTCATATTCATTCAAATTCATACTTTTTGTCAATTTGACATCATAGTTTCTGTTTTTTCTTTTTTCCATTTTGCTCCGCTTGGTAACTCTATCCAAAAATTAAGTGAAGTTTAAGTATTCTTGTCATTTACAGTAAACCCTTAACAAAAATAATAAATAATTTCGACAACATCAAAAAAACGATTTCAACATCTAACTTAACATTTCTTATAGATGGAAAGTCAAAACTGCAGCTTAAATTTTGATAACCTCTCAATACTTTGATCTTTTTTATAGACGTTCACTCTTTGCAAACTAGATCATTTTGATATTTTTGAGAATTCTAGCAACTGAGTTAACATTTGAAATATATATAAAGGTCAAAGAATGTCAAGAGTAACTTTTAGAGGGAGATTAGTTATTTTCGATGTTCGTTGCTGAAATTATTTGTTATTTTTGTAAAGGGTTTAATGTAAATGACAAAAATACCCCTCAAACTTAACTTTAAAAAAATTGCTATAAGCATTTTTTAATGTATGTATCAGCATACATTTGAGTTGGTTTATGTTGCAATGTAGAATTTGTTTGAAAACAAGTCATGTCAAATATAATACCTTTTATATTAATTGTTACGTGTGTTTTGAGTCATTTTACTTATCGACATAAACTTTGTTTGAAAACAGGTCATGTCAAATATAATATGTTTTGCTTTGACAATATAAACTCGAGTTTGTTAAGAAAGGAGTTTGGTCAATGATAATCTATACTTAGTCACAATATGCATGCAAGTATAAGAAATCGAATTTGTGTTTCGTAACAATCACTTTTATAGCTACGAAGCTTACACTTCTCTTTAGCTAACTACATGACCACGTTGATTTCATCGTCGTAACTGGGTTCACGACAATATTTCGAGGATGGTACGGGATTTTCATATGGGCCCTTTACCACATTGATGTAATCGTATGACCCAACGCCATGTTAAAAAAATCGTTTTAATACATTTCTTTTTACACACAAACATGAATCAGACATGCGATTTTAGGGATTTTATGCCTTTAGTGGTATGAATTTTGCCCAACATAAACACATGTATATAAACAAAAAAACAAGTATTCTTATGATTTCTCATAAAACGAGCATGATATAAATATCTCATTTGATTGCATTATCATTTAATAAGCAATGTTTCTCAGGGGTGGAGGATAGTGAAAGCCCAGGAGCCTGTTTTTTCGCTCGGTAGCGTAATTTTTCATCCGAAAATTTAATCCATATTGAGTCCGGCCACCTCCCCATATATATTGAGCCAAACTCACCTTGCTAATCATCAAAACACAAATATATTTTGTTAGCATGAAACAAAACAAAGCAAAATTTTCAAGAATCATAAATTCATTTTCTTTAACTTTTGCGTGTATAATCTTTGATTGATTTGTTATTTTATTGTCATATGCATAAGTGGACACCCATCCTCCCACTAAGGGGTGGGCAAACCGGTTTTTTCTTTAAACCGGTTCCAGTTCCAAACGGTTCCGGTCAACAAAATCAACAACTGGTTCCGGTTTCAGTTCCGGTTTCTCTGAGAATCCGGAACCGCCTATACCCACCGGTTCTTGTACACCCGGTTCCGGTTTGGGTTGTCGGTTCCGGGTTTCCCCCCCCTCCCTACTCCCACTACCATTCATTATCTTTTAACAAGATTATAAAACTATTGAAAACAATAAGCATCTTGTGAAAAAAAAAGTTATTTTTCTTCAAAAATCAGAGATCATGATCATGAAAATACACAAAAGAAGTCTATGTATAAAAGATCTATCAATAAGTGACATTTTCATACCATGCATGTTACCAATATGCATAAAGACATTGATCAAACGTCATACAACTTGTTGAAAAATGGTACAAAACCATAACCTCTGACTCATGGTCTCGTGTATAAACTGACAAACTCACAACATGGTCAACCCTTCTATTTTGGGGATGAAACAGAATTTTGGGTCAAAATTTGATAGTATGAGCACTAGACATCAATCAAGATTCAAGAATGAAAGGTTTCCCATCTAAAGATCTCAATCAATCAATACCCATGATCTATAATGCATATTTATTGAGAAAAGCAGCAGGGTTGGCCAGATCAATGTGATTTGGTTGAATTTGCATCTTGGGTTTGAATATTTTTCAAGTCGAAAACACCTGCAAGTCCTTTTCCTTTAGCATGCTGCTCAAGTTCTTGGATTTTTTGATTCAGGCATTCCAATTCTTTTGCTAAATCTTCATCTCGACGCCTTAAAATCTGCAGCCCACCAAGAGTTTAGATAAATTTCTGATTACAACGGTTAATGAGGTTGTTTGCATTAAAATACATTTTGAGCGCATTAGGCAAAAGTTTACAATCCTTTGAGGTATATATTACATGTTCTCGTTTCCTTTTAAGCTAATTTTTAATTTACAAGTTCGACTGTTGGAGGAGAAATCGCACCCAAAATCGACCCATTATTAAGCAAATGGGTTGAGCTTGCCAACTCTAAGAAATAAAAAGCACAACACACCCAGATCAACCCGTTAATAATTATATGGGTCAAATTTGCCATCTCAAAGAGATAATATAGATTTTAATATATATATATAAAGCATGCTACTTAGCTAGTGTCTACAACATGTAATGTAAGGCTTTAGATAAAGTAGCATGATTATTAATAGTTATAGTTAATTAATATTTAGCAGCCATGAAAACTATTCTGATAAGTAGATCGATAAATTACCTCAAGCTCTTGTTTGCGGGCTTCCTCTTTTTTGGCTTCTGATCTAGCACTTCTTTGCACCTCAAATATGAGGGCCAACCCTGCAACCTATTGAGGATTTTAAATCAAGCAAATTAAAATTAGGGTTAAGATATAGCATTTCATTTCAATTTTTTCTTTAATGATAGGGCAATTCCATACATGCATCTGATATCAATATACCCACACAACCAATAATTGATATCAATATACCAATTCTAAATACTTGAAAATTTCACACACCCATGTCAATAAATAATCCTTCTCTTTCTCCTTCCACTATATCCTGATACAAGTTTTAAGTAAAGGGTAAAAACGTCATAGAAAACTAAAGGAATCAAATCTAGCCATAAGTTTAAAGGGCATAAAAGTAACTTCTCCTACTTTAAAACGAAACTACTTTTATACCCCTTAATCATGTGGTTATAAATGGTTCTTTTTCATTCTCCACAACTTATTGGTTCTCCTTTGAATGAATCTCTATTTGATATTATGATCTTTTTGGGGTAAACATGTTATAATGCTAACTAATAACCGGTGATTAGCTAGCCATTAATTTTCTATTAAAAAAATGCTGATATGGAAGTCTTATTGTTGTGTTTGCTACCGTGTGTATAGCTATGTTAACATTCATATTTTATTAACATAAAAACTAAAAACAAACAATGGCAAACACCACGAACCAAGCGAATTATCTTTTTGGAAAATAATGGCATGCTAATATATTGTACCACTAGAGCTTAGGTTGCACATACATGTAAACATTTCAAGCACTGTATAGTTAAAAAAATATACTTTTTTTTGCATCAGAATGTACCAATTGACTTAATATGAAAAAAATAAAGAGAACAATTATAATATCTTTAGCAATGTTCACGAATAAGCTACAACTCTAGATCAAAAGAGGAATACAAAATACACTAATTAAACCAGTAGCCTAATGATGGGGTCCTGCAAATCGCTTATTAATTTACGAATTTATTAAGCCCCTTCAATTCTGCAAACATGGATGGCAACCAGGCAGAAATTATGCACTTGATAATTGATATCATTGTAAGAACTATATCAATCTAATGACACCTCCATAAACATGTAATATGTAATTTCCATATCCATTTGTCACCGTTATCATTACCAAATTATTAAGGATCAAGGGTTTCACTTAACGTTAACATTGATAATATCTAGACTGTAAAGTGTAAACTGTAAAGCACCATAAGAGCTTTAATAAAATGGCATTAAGGGGTACCTATTTGATGCAATGAGTTAATCAGTGTCATATTTATCTCTGCAGATGGAAAATGATATATTTCTCTGCATCAATCTTTATCGCATTTCAAAATTTTGGCATTTCATCATAACTTTATTATACGAAGAAGATATTAGCAAAAAAAGACTATACCGAGAAGACAAAGAGTTCGCCAATAAGGTCCCCAGCTGCCTGAACAGCTTTCTCCTCATTCAAGGGCCGGATTTCAACATCCGTTGCATGTCCATAAATTCGTCTTTGTATATTTGTAGTCAGTCGGTGGTTTGCCTGTTATATTATACAAGACCACATAAACTTATATTGGTCTATCTACAAACAGAATATATTAAAGCAGAGAACATTCACAATTATAAATTAATCATAAACTAGTACTTGTTTTATAAATGAACCAATGCAAAGCAAAAACTCAATGAAAAAAGTACCAAGTTTTTTAAAGTTTAGAAAAAAATTTCTACTTATTTCATTCTACATGATAATAAGAAGTATCAGATGTAGAAAAACTGAAAAAGCCTGCATTTGGACATTGAGAAGTCTACAAAGACAATTAGTATTAGTGAAGTGTCATTCACAATAAGGAGAAAGTGATTATCACGATAACATGCACTTATATTACAATTGCAATTTGGTATATGATAATTGGTTTTAATTTATGAACGTCTACCCGAATTTGAAAGTCAGAGTCAGACAACATGGTGGGTATGAGACTATGAGTTTATGATAATTGCCTGTTGCCAAAATAAAACAAAAAAAATGGCAACTATTTACTGACATCTAGTGAGAAACTTGAATAAAAAGGAAATGTAAGACTTATTAGGAAGCTCGTGTATGTGAATTTACAAAAATCATCGCATTATTGGCTGACATCTAGAGATAAACTTGGATAAATTGGAAATGTAAGAATAATTAGGATGCTTGTGTATGTGAATTCAGGATAATCATTGCATAATTAGTTTTTTATTCAATTCATTTGTAATTTTGCTATTTCTCTATCACATTATTCATCATCAAAGTTAAAGCATGGAAATTTTAAGCTATGGGACAACACATTTCTAACAATGATCTTAGATCTTCCCGAATAGCCAAACCAAACTCTTATATTTATTTTCCATGATTCTCACAAGAACAAAGTTTTTGTTTTCTGAAAATTTAGAAATTTACAGAGTGAGAAGATTGATTTTGTGTTTACAAGAACTCAAGAATTATGTTTGATTCCTCAAAAAACTTAAAAAGTTTATATCTTCAAGGTTATTTCTATGGTGTTTGCATCTTTCACAAATATAAGTTTGTAAGATCAGGCATATGATCAGTAAAAAAATGTGTTATACCACAAATTCCTTTTTGTAAGATCTATCAAACCAAAATCTAGCTCTATATTCTACAATTTCCACACAAATTAATAAACCCTAATTCCTGACGGTAACATGTATATGTTAATCCATAACTTTCAGCTGTAGATCAGAAGATTAAAAAGGCTCCGATTTCAGTTACATAAATCCATAATCAAAGTTGAATCAAACAATCGAATACAAACATAGAATGTGAATTGGTGAAAACATTTAATTACCTGTGCGAAACCGATGATCGAAGCTCGAAACTTGGGGTGAATGGCAGCCTGTTGCTTGAGCCTGCTAGCAATGGGTTTACTTAGCGTCTTCAATGCTAGCGTCCCGAGCTTCAATAGCGGGAGAACCATCACTCGTTAGCACCGGTGCGACTACGTGGTCTTGTGTGTCTGTTCACTCACACCAGCTTTTTGATGAAACAACCGAATGAAATGAGCAACAAAATGTATCTTGTGAACAACCGCTGTGAAGTTTAATAAAGGAAAAGAAATCAAAGAAAAGGAAAAGAAAGTAGTGGATTTCTTTCTTTGCATTTCCTTTCAAATCGAAAGGAAAAAAAAGCTAGATAATTTTGCTTAGGTTTCCTTCCAATTCCCTTCATTTCTCTTCTTAAATGAAACTCGGAAACACAACATGTTTTATTTTCTTTTTTATTCCCTCGTTAAATAAAACTCGGGAACACAAAAATGTTTCTCTTTTCCTTCCATTTCCTTTCTTTTCTCTTATTAAATAAACTCGGGAACATAGCGTACGTGAAGGGGCGAAGGGCGATCGTCGAATCGAATTTCGAATAACTCGAATATTTCGAATCTAATGATTTCGACTTTTGAATTTTTTAAGAGCATTCGAATTCGAATTCGATTCGTATTGGTTTGATTCAAATTTAATTAAAAAATTTGTTTATACTTGCTACATATTTTTATGCATTTAAAATACCATATACACTATAAACATGTAAATATCAAATAAGTAACATTTAAGTTGTAATACTAGTGATAACATTCAAACTACTAAAATTATATATATTATATAACTGGGTTAACATTTGTGTAAAAGTCCTTCACTTTGTTTAAACTAAAATACTTAACTAAAAAACATAATTTTTAAATATAGTAACTACTTGTATATATATATACGTAGTTTTATTTGAATTTTGTTTCAAATACAAATATTCGAATCGAAATTCGACTTGATATTTTCGAATAAAAATCGAATCGAATTTTGATTTTTTCGAGTCCGATTCGAAAACTACTTCCTTCTCACACTCACTTCAAATCCTGATCGACTCTTATACGTATTATATATGTCTATATATGACATATATGTTTTATACAAGACTGTACGTCCATGGTTTAAAAAAGCGGTGTAAGGCGGTGCCTCAAGGCGAAAAGGAGGAAAAACGTTTTTGAGGCGGCGCCTCACAAAATCTGAAGAAACTCACGGTTCACTGGGTCGAGGTGGTTTATATGGGCTGAATAAGGCTGGTGCTTTATACTTCTAAACATTTCAAGTCTTTTTTTGTTTTATAGACTTTGCTCTTTTTATGTTTATTGAATGATGTTGATCTTAGTTATAAAAGTTCTGTAATTGATGTTTAGTATTTTTTTTTATATATATTATAAAAATATTTATTTATTTACTGCCGCCTCGGATTTACGCCTCGTTTCGCTTTGAGGCGTACGCCTCGTGAGGCAGAGTGAAAAGCCTCGAGGCGCGATTCCGTTCTTTTAAATCTTGTGTACGTCTATATAGGGCGTATATATTATATACGAGACGTATACAAGAACAATCATTGTCGACTTAGTGACTGCCATAGAAACTATGTCTCGTATATACCTATACGACACGTATAACAATGGGGGTGATAATTAAATAAGCTACATATAAAATTAATATGCCATACAAAAAAAAAAAACTAAATAAACTTATTTAACAATTTTCGTCTCGTTTTTCATACATTTTCAACAAAATCTCCTTTAAGTATGTTATGTGTTTTCCTATTTCAGATCTCGACGTGTATTGTAAGTATTTTGTTTTGAGTAACTTCAGAAACATGTACGTTAGTATCTTTATAATTTTGGCAAATAGTTTTCTTTTTGTTCTCTAATATCATGCTATTTAAATAATACAAGTATACATTATGTCTCGAATTTTACATTTCTCTTAAATTCTACATAGATTCGACATCATGTGGCAATCCTTTTTTAACACACAAAATGTCCGTTCGACATAATTTCTTTTCGCTTCATGAGATTTTTTAAAGTAACTTCGTTTTTCATCGTCTTCACGCAAACATGTAAATGATTTGACAAATGTAGCATATCGGGGGCATATACCATCGACAAATACAATACCTTACTTGTACTATGTATCATTAAATGCATATATATGTTGAATGTCGCTCTATGTATTTTGATTACGAGATAATCTTAAGCGTAAAATTTAAAAGATCAAATTAAATATCATTAATTTGTCTTTTTTTTAAAAAAAACAAAGTAACGAAGAAAAACTGTTTTTCAACAAAAACATAAATTAACTTATATTATGTATTTTAATAATAGAATTCTAAATAAGTAGATAATTTTATTATTTTAAAAATAACTGTTTGTTAGTTAACAAGAGAAAATTGTTAACATGAAAGAGAGACGAAAAACATAAGTTGGTTGGATATTGGATGTCCGATTAACGATAAGTTCAACGTTGCTATGAAATGTATGATCCAAAGAGTTACACTTTGGAAGACAACGACTTTATGTTTAATTGTTAAACATAATATACGATCACGAATTATCGGTTTCATCGAATTGGCTTTTATTATTTATGAAATAATAATTGGTGGGAATTAATTATAGAGATAATTAGTTCGTAAAACAAGTACAGTTTTGAACTTTATTATAAAGGATTGTTAATTAAATGTTAATTAATGAATTGAGAATTAGTTAAACTTTAGACATTTAATTAAATGATTTAATTACTAAAATAGTCTAACTAAATTAAAAGAGTTTACTTTAAAATGTAAAATAAAATGTGGGAATTCCAATTTTGAATTGGTGCTTTCTATGTCCTAAAAATGTGGATCTAATTTAACTATTAAACCTAGATCAAATTACCACATTTTACATACAACTCTTTCACCCACTCTCCTATCCCTTGTAGTCATCGACCACACCACCACCTTTGGGGTTTTTGTGGGCGCCGCAAGGCACCACCACCGAGCCATTCTCCAAGCCACAACCGGACCGTGAGCAAGGCAGCACCAAGGGTCGCGTCGGGCGCAAGCAGGCCGCACCAAGGGGCAGTGCGGGGTTGCTATAGGGCCGCAAGGGGCCAACCATCCTTTAGCCGATTGTGAGCCGCACAACGCCGAGCCGTGAGCTAGACCGAGGGCAGAACCGAGCAAAAATCAGTTTTGGTCCATTCCGGTGATTTGTGGGACGAGATCCGGATTCAGGTGATCGTATAGAGTCAACTAGCGAGACCGTTGCTTGATCCATTGTGTGGATTTGGAACAACTTCTAAAGGTCGATTTTTAAAACACCCTATGGTTGTGTTATTTAATTTAATTGTTGTTTAAGCCGTTTCTAACTGGATAATGTTTTGGGAATTGTTTTTATTACGAATCGAAATGTTATAAAACTAAAAAGTTTGCGTTGTGTTAGATCTGATCTAACTATTTAATTTGCTTTTGTAAAAACTGATTTAATCAATTAATGTGATTAATTGAATCTGATTAAATGAAAAGTAACCTATAATCCAACAGACTTCACTATAACTTGACAAGTGACATATTACTTATTCATTTATTATAATAAGATTTCATATTTAGTTTGATTTTATCTTATTTTGTCATGACTTGACCTGCCACGACAGACAAGTGATCACAAAAAAAATCCACACTCTCATAGTCTCATGAAATAGCATGAAAATTTAACACATGACTCCACTTAATTTCATTTTTCATATATTTGTTTTAGGAGTATTCATGTTCCAGTTTTAACATTTTTTAGTTCGAACCGTGAACTAAAACGTTAAATAATAACGGTTTTTTATTATGTTATCATTTAGGATTAGAAATCTAGAATGATAGTTAATGATGTCTTTTCCTAGTGGTAAGATAGAGATACGGAGAAGTGATAGGAGACTAAGGTCGTGGGTTCGATTCTTGATCTCACCCGATTTTACCGGCCTTTTATCGTCGTGCCTACATGCGGGTGTTTGGGTCGGGTTTTCCCCGGAAATTGGTGTCTGGTGGGCTAGGGGCTCCGTCCGTCTGGACTAATGGCCAGCTTGAACATCCTTTAGTCATTAGAAACCGCATACTATGTACCCGACAGTTGATTAGTTGGTCAAAGAAAGAAATCCAGAATGATGCGACCGTTGATATTAAGAAGTTGGATGTAAAAGTGGAAATTATGAATTATGATGCATAGCGTTTTAAAGTTTCATTTAAAGTAAGGAATTGGATTTAAGCTTTGAATGTGAGTTGCTTAGTATGCTACACTTTGGGTTTTTATTTTAACTAGGTTTATTCCCCCGCGCGTTGCGACGGGTTATCATAGTACACTCGTGAGAACATGTATTATATATCATTTGCAGAAGCATAAGTTGCATAGCAAAAACAAATCTCTCATCACGAACTATATACAAAATTTTCATAAAACATAAAATCATACAAAATCCTCACAAAATATGTTATAAAAATAATAGAAAAATTACTCACAAAGTCCCTCTTACCGGCATTCGTTCGTTTGAATTAAAAGAAAAACTCAAATCTCTAATCAAATCTTTCAAATTTAATAAAAACTCAAATCTCTAAGCAAATCTCTTAAATTTAATACATTATCTTTGTATAATACTTTTCAAAGTAAAAAAACTTGTGATGGTCAAAGTCCAAATTTTCAAAACGTCACTATATGGATCTGACACCTAAATAATATATATATATATATATATATATAATCAATGGAGCCCACTTTCAATATAATAATATTTTTACACTATTCATTTTCATACATTTTAATTATATAGAGTAATGGTAGCATTTTAAGTTTTAACTTATTTTGTTAGAGGTCTTGGGTTGAAGTCTCGCTTAAAACAAATATTGCTTTAGGTTTAACTAATGTATTTTTTTAGTTGTAGGTTTACTTTGAGGGGGGACACCTTCGGAACAGCCTATCTATCCCAACTGGGATAGAGGTAAGGTTTGTCTTTATCCTTCTTCTAGACCCTACTTTAAGTGAGATTTTTACTAGGTATACTTGTTGTATCCCAGTTGACCGAGCATTTGCTATAAAAGAAGTTGCATTTGCAATTTAGTCAAGGCCAACTTTTATTAAATTAACATAATACGATAATATAGTGTAAAAAATAGTTAAATATATTTGATATAGATTATTTTTAAATATATATACTTTATTGTTACAGTCTAATTCAATTTTATACGACTGGTTTTTTATAAATCGGTTGAAATTTTGAAAACCTACCGATGAATGGCCTGTTTGGTAGCCGTTTAATAATGAATTATAATCTCTTCATTGTTAAAATGCAACGTTAAGTCTAAATAGTTAAAAGATAGCATTAAGATGCATCCTTTTAACCATTCAAACTTAGGTAGCGCTTGGTATGCATGAATGAATGGTGGAATTGAATTAGTCGTTACGTTAGAGCGAAAAGAAACGTGTTTGGTTACCATATATGAATGGAATGCATCATTCACAAGGAATGTGATTCCTTCACTTTTGATGATTTTTATTCATTGGAGTAGGGGTATGTTTTTTTCATTCCTTCTCTTGAAGGAATGATCCGATCAATCGCCCGACCCATGTCCAAAATCATTATCTGACCCATGTCCAAAACCATGACCCGATTTATGACAAAAACCATGACCCGACCCCTGATCTAACTCATGACCCGAACCATGACCCAAACCATGACTCGAACCATGACCTGAATCATGACCAGATCCTGGACTCAAACAATTATCCGACCCTTGATTCACACAATGGCTCAACTACCATGACCCGACCCATGACCCAAACCACGACCCGATCCACAAACCAAACTATGACCCAATCCATGAAATGCCTATTGATTGAACCATTAGCTAAACAATAACAGACCAATGAACCGGTCGATGATCTGAACCATGAATCGACTCATAATTTGTATTCCATTCTTTTATCTTCTCATGTTTGTCAAACAACAATAAGTAATAAATAATTTCATTACCACATGTAATCAAACATGACAATGGAATGACAATGATCTATTTGTTTCCCATGTCCATTCTATTCTCTCGTCCATTCAATTTCCCTATCCATTCCATTCATTCATACCAAAAAGAGGTGTTTGTTTTTAAAAAAACATATTCTTGCCTCTTATGTTTGCGTCGCGCAGACACGAGAAGAGGTTAGAGGTCTACGCACTGTTTATTTTCTCGTAGACATTCCATTAAAAAAGGTTTGCATGTCCACTCAGCTTCATCTCATTTTAGGTTGAAAAATACCCTGCATCACATTTCACAACCCCTGATCGGCAGCTCCACCGGCCTCCACCTCGCCCCTCCCGTCGCTGCCCTCCACCATCGGCGCTCCTCCACTGCGCTCCTCCACCATCGACGATCCTTCCACCGCCCGTCCTCTCCTCCAGCGGCACTCCCTCCACCATCGGCGTTCCCTTCTCCAGCGCCACCCCCTCCACCGCCTTCATCTCTCTCTACGAATTCCGCTTTCTCTCTCTAGAAATCGTTGATCATCGTCTCCATATTATCCGATCCATCATCTCCGGCCATGGTAATCTCTCGGAAGTTGACTATTGGAAACCCTAAATCTGTATGTGTTGAATTAGTTTATTTTTCTTGTAAGATGTTTTATCTGATATTGATAACTTTGAAACCCTAAATCTGTAAATGAGTAAATGGATTCAGATTCGTTTTCTGGATGTTGACTATTGGACTTGGACCTGACTTACGATGAGGTTTTGAGTTTGATTGTGACAATTGGTTGATTCATCCGAAGACGTTCAAAAACAAACAATCTTCTTTTAACAGACTGAAGAGGTTTTGGCCAACTCTTCTGCACAAGAGGTGTGCAATATGGTCCGCAGACTGCATACATTTTGCCTCTGAAAAAAACAAACACCACTTAATCATTTTGAGATTATAAATCATTAAGAGATAACATCTTAATCACACTTAAAAATGTATCAAACAACCCCGGAAAATTAACATAAAAATCACCCAAAAAAACCAAACTGATTTAGTCGTTTGGTTTCGTCCAAACACCCTTTGAGGTTCAATGACAAATTTGCCCATGCTAAACAGGGGAAATAACACCTTCATCCTCCCGTCCCGTACAAAGACAATCACTATCGCCATCACTCCATAGCAGCAGCCGGAGTTCCGCCATTAACAGACCAGGTACCTCTACAATTTTTACTTCCTGCGAATGGTTCAACGTCGGAATCCCACTAAATTTTATGCCAATAAACCTCGCCCGATAATGCTAGAGTTAGGGTTAGATGTTTTTTTGTTTGAATAAAGGGGTTTTGATGCTTTAGATTGCTCATTTCCGGTAGTTCTTTCGTACTTATCGTCTTTAAATTTTCATTTGATGAATTTGTTGTCTGTTATTAAGGTTTTGTTCTATCGAAATATTATATATTATCTGTAATAGGTATCCAATTTCTTGCAAAGTTTAACCATAGCAAATTTTGAATTTGATAACAAACCGTTTGATTTCCAGCTATAAAATTACTTTTTGGGAGTACCCATATACAGATATAAAACTTCCTACCTAAATAATGTAAGTATGATTCATTTTGAGGTCAAATTGATCATTCATTATACGAATTACTGATAGGCATTCGTTATAAAATAATTTCTTTATTGTTTGTGTTCTCTTTGTACTCTCAAAGCCTAAGAAGACACCTGCGCATCACCAGTTTAAAATGATAATCTATAGATATGGTCTCATCTTACAGTTTCTAAACTACAACAATCTTTTCTAGCTTTCTGTTACTAGCATGGCCTTAAGGTGTTCTAGGAGGCTGTTACACAGGGTGGGTTCGAGTTATAAAGACCGCCATTATAATAATCTGGACATTGTGCGTCAATCTTTCCACATTCTTTCTAATGGTAAGATATCCATATTTCACCAGTTAAAGTCTTTGTTTTTGATAACCTGACTGTTTTAGTAACTCAATTTTTTTGAGGCTTAATTATTTCTAATTTGGTATATAGCCTTGTATGATCATGACGTTGGTGATACACAAGCTTCTATGGAATGTTCAATCTTAAGAAAGGTAAATCATTTCTATCATCTTTCGATAGGCTTTGTCTTCAACAATTGATATAGTTTTTACTATAATTACAAACTTTTAGTTATTGTTTCTTATAAAGAAGTTATATTGTACATTATATGCAGGGAGGATCTTCATTGATGGGCATTAGAGGGCTGTCTACTTCTATGCTAAGTTCAGAGTCAAGTGAAGGTTCATTCCCGTCTGATCTACTATCCAGAAAACAAATTTTAACTCCAGAGCGGACAATAGGTATTTGGATGGAATCACCTCAACCTGCTTCACTATTTATTGTCTTTAACTTTTTTACTTAAAATAACCTAAGTGCCATATACTATATGCTTGTTTCTTTTATTGATTTTTTCGTATAACTACAATAGAAAATCACATCAGATAAATTAGAAGCTAGTGAAAACACATCTGCAGATGTGCGTCAATCAGAAATGTTATCTACTTATCTGTCTCTGTGCTATCTGTTCCATACATATGACATACGGTTGTATTCAAATCAAATCGCTGTTCAATAACTGGAATGGAATTAGATATTGTTTTCTTGAGTTGTAGGTTATATAAGATCTCCCTATTGGCCTATTATCGATGATAACATCAATCAATCAATCATACTCAGAAAATCCCAAGGCTATTTGTAGGGTTTGGGGAGGGTTGGAAATAGGCAGATCTTACCTCTATTCCTAGGGAAAGAGATGTTGTTTTTAGAGAGACTCCTGACTCAAATACAAACATACATAATCGAGTAAAATACAGTCATATGAAGATAGAGAGTTGTTACTTTAAGCGAAGTGATGACACAATAATCAAGTACAAACTACAATAGAAAATCACATCAGATAAATTAGAAGCTAGTGAAAACACATCTGCAGATGTGCGTCAATCAGAAATGTTAACTGTCCCTGTGCTATCTGTTCCATACATATGACATACGGCTGTAATCAAATCAAATCACTGTTCAATAACTGGAATGGAATAAGATATTGTTTTTTTGAGTTGTAGGTTATATAAGATCTCCCTATTGGCCTATTATCGATGATAACATCAATCAATCATACTCAGAAAATCCCATGGCTATTTGTAGGGTTTGGGGAGGGTTGGAAATAGGCAGATCTTACCTCTATTCCTAGGGAAAGAGGGGTTGTTTTCAGAGAGACTCCTGACTCAAATACAAACATACATAATCAAGTAAAATACAGTCATATGAAGATAGAGAGTTGTTAATTTAAGCGAAGTGATGACACAATAAGTGTCAGCATATGTGGTTAAAGGCGTTGTAAGAGATTTTGAATTCATGTTGAAGTTGCCAAAGGTATTAATGTAGCGACTTACTTATCTGTTTGTATTGATCATTTTGTATATGTTTTTACTTCTCATGCTTATGCTTTATCCCCCTAGCTCAATTCAGCAATATATTATTTCTCTCTCAAGCAGCAATAAAGTATTTTATTATTTTTATTTTGTCATCACAATTACGGTGATTTGATCTAATTTACTTTTTTAGGAATTCTCAATACTGATATTGTTAGCATCTTCTAATCCTTCCTGAACAGTTGTTGCTGACACAGTCTTTTGGCTAAAATGAAAAATATGATGTATAACTTTACAGCTTCAGTGATTGCCACACTTTATGATGTATAACTTTACAGCTTCAGTCATTGCTACACTTTCACCTTTTCATGTTGGATTTACTGAAGTTGCATTTACACAGATCATTTCCAAACTCTCTGAAACTAATGACCAGCCCTGCTACTTTTGTAATGTATAGTATATGAAGGATGTACCACATATATTTGTGACACATATGGAGACATTGATTCTCCTGACGTTATTGTCATCCTTATCCAGTGAAGAATGTGAAACTTCATATGTCTATCAAGATATCGTCCACAGGACACACAAGTGGGTTGTCATGTTGACTAGGGAATTAGGATAATTCCATTACAAGTAAAACTTCATATTCCTAATCTTATAATAATTGAGTAGCATCGTTATATAGTGGGACTCTAGTGGGTATGTTTGATTGTTTGTTATATGCTGAGACACACAAAGCCCAAATAATTACTCTATCCCATATTGACATCCCTGATGTTTGAGTGTGATTTTTCTACGCACATATGTTTGTATACCATATTGACATCATTGCTGCTCCACTCAATAGTCATTTACTTTTCATCAGCATTTGTGATGGAATAGTTTGTATTGTTTATGAATATTTCTTTATAATTAATCAGAAAATTAAATACCCCTACATGGACACAGGGCAATTACAGGACCTGGTGATCCCGGTGACAAATTTTCAAAATGAAGATAAAGGACTGATGGTGTTGGCAGGTGACGTTTTTGATTTACCCATCAGGAAGGATATTATTCACCGTGTTGTAAGATGGCAGCTTGCTAAACGACAACAGGTATTATATATTTCTCTAAAATATTGCTGATCTTTATCATTACGATGTGGAATATACGTTTTCATATCAAGCCTTAAATACAACAGTTTTTTCCCCTATTGAACCGATAAAAACATCTAGCCTTATGTTTTGATATATTTATATTAAATCTATTTTTAACAAGCAATGCATTTGCATTTGACAGGGAACCCATTCCACAAAAACAATCAGTGAGGTTAGTGGTACAGGGAGAAAGCCATGGCGCCAAAAGGGTACAGGGCGAGCAAGACACGGAACACTGCGTGGACCCCAGGTAATATATAGATTTTGAATGATTTTCATGGGATTTGTATGAATATTAATTTATGACTAGTGAAATTGTGCAAAACATACAGTTTAGGCATGGTGCTGCTATGCATGGCCCAAAGCCACGTAGCCATGCTTTTAAGCTCAACAAAAAGGTCAGGCGGCTGGGGCTTAAAATTGCCCTCTCTGCTCGTGCAGCCGAAGGAAAGGCAAGTTTGTCAACATCTTAACTTTGTTTATTCACATGATTTGTCAATCTTAACAAGAACAATCATAATATATTTGTAGTTCTGTTGCAAATCTATAACATATATATCTATACACACATATATATAGTGTATATATTTATCTGTGGTATATGTAATGAGAACAAAGCTGTGTGCAGCTTTTGGTGTTTGATGATTTAGAGCTCCCCACTCACAAAACAAAGAATATTGTGAGTTATGTGAAGCAAATGGAAGAAACCAAAAAGCTTCTGCTGGTAGATGGAGGTCCAATTGATGAAAAACTAAAGCTTGCTACTCAGAACCTGCATTATGTCAACGTTCTTCCCTCTATCGTAAGCTATCAACTCTTTTTCTTATTTTCATCCACATAACTTAATGTTTTATCAAATATCTTGTGCTGCTGATAAGAATATTTTGAGCTAGATTATACCAAAGTTATATCTTATATGTGCTGGCCAGGTAAACATTGCCAATTCATGCGTCCTTTGTATATGATGTGAGAATAAATGAACGTGATCACTTTATCTCATGAGAAATTTAGACCGGTCCCAGAAAGGTTGACATATATGGAATTGTTTAAACATAACATTCTTGAATATTTGCCTCGGTCAAATTGGCTATTGTTGCTATAGTTGGAGCTAGAGATGGGAAGATGGACGGGTCAGATTGGTTGGGTAATAGGTCCTTTTTGTCACAAAAACCTTTTTTAAAGAAAGGGATAACTCTAAACAAATGTAACCAACTTTTCTAATTGTCCTGATTGAGTCACTAGAACTTTTATTTGTCCCGATTGGAACATTTGTGTAGAGTTATCCCTTAAAGAAAGACAACAACAACAACAACCTTACCCAGTATATTCCCACTTTTCAGTAGGGTCTGGGGGAGAAGGATAGATACAAACCTTACCCCTATCCCAATTGGGATAGAGAGGCTGCTCCGAAAGAGTCCCCGGCTCAAAGTTATCGTTTGAAGTTGATCATCCCAATGATTTTAACGTTATTTTCACAAACAACTAAAATACGTTAAAATTAGTGCACTTTTACTTTTGCCCCTTAAGGGCCCACACATATATACATTATATGCGTGCACCGCAAATGGGGCGTTGTGATGTATTAAAATTTTTGAATCAAATGATGTATGCTTTCAAGTGGTCTTTGGGTGGCTTTCAGTCTATTTGACTCATTGCCCTATTAGCTAATTCGACTGATGTGACCCGTTTGACATAAAGCAAAACCCAGATAAATTATTCATATAAAAACGGGTTGAAATTGCTACATCTTATGAATGGATGTTTCTAAGATGAACCGTTATGTTTGGGGCTTGTTGCAGGGTTTGAACGTGTATAGCATCCTTCTACATGACACATTGGTAATGTCTCGTGATGCTGTTAACAAGATCGTAGAGCGTATGCACACTCCCATCAATCGCTGAACTGGTTTCCAGCTGTCACCATTTAGAGTTGTTTCAACCCAATCTGCTTGGAGATTTTGGCTTCTCCAAGGGTATGATTGCTTGTTACCTTCACTTAAGCTTTCTAGGGCTTTTTGTTATAGATTTATTGGCACTTTGAACATGATTTTTGTTTTGGTTTTTTAAAAGTTTGAATAATTTGAGAAGGATGTTAGTTTCTTTTGTTTTTGTAGTGCCATTTCTACAAGACACTTTCCTTGCATTTGTCAATTAGCCCCAAGTATTTATCTTGCAATTAATGTTTTCATAACCCAGATAGTCATTAGAGGTAGCTGTGGCAACTCCAACTGACTACTAGATCCGATTTGAACGGTTTGGGGTGAAATTGATTCTATTCCGAATTGAACGAACTGATTCCAAACTGGTATAACCTGAACCAAACTTGTAATAACGAGAGTTTTAATTGTTAATTTATAAACCCTTTGTTTTGATAATGATAAAAATTATTAATGCACAGTCGAATTAGCTAATAGAAAACTCTTGATGAGACAGTCGACTGTTCGAGGGAAATGAGCCACATCAGTCGAATTAGCTAATAGGACCTGTTCGACTGATCTAAATTTCTTGTACTCTTGTCCAAGAACCAACAATTGATGAGACGGTCGACTGTTCGAGGGGCGGTTTGTGCCTGACTTTTTGCTTATCTTGCTATATAAAATACTGGTATTGTCTAATTTTTTAGTCATATTTTTAAGCTCATGAACTAAAAAGTAAATAACTAACATAACTATCTTATAAACTTAGTACTCGTATCTTTTGAAAAGAGTTTCAAAGATTAAAGAGTAATGTGGTGTTTGTTTTTTCATAGGTAAAACGTCTGCGGTCTGCAGACCACATCTGCAAACCTCTTTTGCAGAAGAGGTGGACTAAACCCCTGCAAGAAGAGTTTTTGATTGTATTTGTTTTTCAAAAACCTCTTCAAACAATAAAATCTCTTCTCAACCCACCGTTCCCAACCCCACTATCTTCAACCCCACCGTCGACCATTGAGCCACCACCGTCCACCACTGTCTTCATCTCCGATCGTCCTCCTCCACCTACTGTTGAGCCATCACCGTCCACCACTGTCACCATCAAACCCCTATCGTCGATCGAAGGAACCAAAGGCAGTAGAGGAGGAGACCACGACTAGGGTTTCGATCGTTCTAAAACCCTAACAATCTCGAACGAAGGAACCCTCTGGTGGAGATCGAACGACCTAGGGTTTCGATCAAACCAGGGTTCGCGACTGGGGCGGTGGAGGAGGAGACCGCGACGGTGGAGGAGGAGATCGAACGACTAGGGTTTCGTCTCCCCTTTCCTCCGATCGAACTAGGGAGATCAATCTTGAGTTCGTCGATGGGAAGAACCGCGACGGTGGAGGAGGAGACCGCAACTAGGGCGGTGGAGGAGGTCGGCGGCGGCGGAGATCGGTGGAGGAGGGCGGCGGCGATGGAGATTAGTCTTGTGTTCGCCGATGGGAAGAAGAGAAAGGGTTTGAAGTGGATGGTTCATGTCTTCTCCAAGAAGAGGTCTCGCAGATGTTTTTTAATGAAATGTCTGCGAGAAAACAAACACCCTTCATCTTTTCTTGATCTGCGGGGCGCAGATAAAAGAGGTCTCGCAGACCTTCGCAGACGTTTTTGTAAAAAACAAACAGCCCCTAAAAGAATGTTTTTGCTAAAAAGTAAATACGTAACATCTCTCTTATATATAAACCTTAGTAGTCTTATCCTTTAAGATCAAAGAGTATAAAAAAAATAAGTGCTACAAGTCTCATACATCTTTAGTTGCATTTGTATACCTACTACACCTATTTTGTATAGAGTATTGAGAAGTGATAGCTATATTGAAAAAAAATAAGATTATTATAAGAAAACCACTTCCTTTTTAAAGAGTAACGAGAAGAAAAAGTGCATGAAATTTCGAATGGGATTTAAACATGGTTACTACGAATGTGTAGGATCCGATGAAAATTGAAGTTGAAATAAATCACAATAAACAGTTGCAAGAAAAAATTTGAGAGATTAAAATCGTAGGAATAATTAAGATAGCTCAAGAACATGTGTTTATCTTAATAGTTTGCATTAAAAAAAAATGCATTTAAATTATAAGATAATTTAGAGAATAAAGATAATATATTTCATTTATTTAAGATATAAATATATTCTAATTATACTTGTATTGTTCTATTTGTACTTTAACTAGTAGGGGTGACCCGCGCTTCGCAGCGGGATTTAGTTCGATTTTTAACGCTAAACCTTAAAAGATCATATTTGACTGTGTGATATATACTTGATGATTACTTTGGATCCAAATTGATAAGACGTTAAAGGACTACTATGATGATGCACCGGACGATGACATTTCGTATACGTGTTTGGCATTTAGGGAAGAAGAAATTGAAGCAACAACAGAGGTTAGAATGGAGAAAGAAGGAAGCCAGTAAAAGAATTATGTAGCATCATACTCTTAGAAAATTGTACCTCATGCATGATAGGTGGTGCAAAATGAATAGTGTTTTATGTCTCACACACCGACTTTCCTTTTTAAAGTATATATATAATTTGTAATATTAAGTTGGAGTGCATTATCTTGACATGGTGAAATTTTTGTGAAAGTTTGTAAAAGCTAATATCTATGTATATCCGGAGAATTGCCTCAACTCGTAAAGGCTCACCCTTCCAAAGTGGAGGTCTTGGGTTCAAGCCTTGTAGGTTGCAATTTAATGGATATCCAGGTGAACAAACGAAT
This sequence comes from Mikania micrantha, assembly GCA_009363875.1. Taxonomy (NCBI): domain Eukaryota; kingdom Viridiplantae; phylum Streptophyta; class Magnoliopsida; order Asterales; family Asteraceae; genus Mikania; species Mikania micrantha. The sequence continues at coordinate 45,192,409 of CM018689.1, read as the reverse complement.
CAGGGCTTTAATCCCGGGTTAGAAACTGGTGGGGGGCAAGGGTTTACGGATTCCATCCGGTTCCTGCACATCTGGAGGCACACGTGTCTCAAGGCCGGAGATTGATGAATCGATCTTAGCTATCAAGCCTGCACAGTTTAACTGTCGTTTAAAAAAAATCTAGACTTTGTATGTTGAGGAAGAGGTTCACTACCTTTAACTAGTGAAGGAACATAAAGCTAATCACTTGATGTGATTAGTAAAGAAAGTGATCACTTTCTTTAACAAAACGTTTGGTGTAAGGATGATTCTTGTTGATTTAAGGAATCAACAGGTGAAAACTCCCTATCAATAGATCTAGGAAAGAACAAGTTTGTTAACATTCACTTAAACCTTTATAAAATCAGCTTTTTCATTAATTCACTTCTCTCATGTAATATACTCATTTCTTAAATTGTAGGAAGAGTCAAGGTCGGCATACAATATTAAAAACAACCCTATCTTAGAGCCTCCAAAATCAAATGGCCCCCAATTTTGAGGGTAAATAACTTTTTAGTTGTAACAGATTTCAATTGTAGTAAAATTTCTAGTTGTTTTAATATTTGTAATTAATAAACTTGGCTAAATAGGCGGTCTGGGTTGAGGTGGGTGATATGTCATAATAGGTTCGGGTCAGTATGAGTTTTAAGCAAAATCGGTTTGAGTCTAAATGAATTATTTTTAAAAAACGTCAATTTATTTCAACTTAAAATGAGGTGTAACTAAACAAACAGTCTATTTTAATAATATTACTATATTAGTGATTTTCAACATATAATTGATAATTATTACCCGTTTAAATTCATTCTATTAACATATGTTTTAGGTTACTCATCTTGATCCGCATCGTGCTAAGGTGTTACTCATTTTAACTTGTTTTATGTTTTGGTCTTACCCATTTAACACAAAATACAATAAGTGTTCGCTCAAATCAACCAATTTATCAAACTTTAGGTTAAGATTGTCAGGTCTAATAATTAATGTACACATTTTATTTGCGATTTATATTTTTTGTAGTTTCATGATAATTTTTATTTTTTGTGTCTCAAATTTGAAAAGAGTTTTTATTTACAATCAAAAGAGGCACCGGTTTTAATATTTGTTTTGGGCCACCAGAAGGCTTATGACGGCTGTGCAAAGAGTTATACATGGTTAACTTCCTAACAATCAAATTTAAAAGACAAACTACTCGACTCCCTCCCCTCCTCTAGTTTCCTCCAAATTGACTAAAAAGTAGTGTCAAATCTAAAACAACCTGATTTAAACCGGCTTTAGGGATGACAATGAGATGGGTTTGAGTAATCTCAATCCCATACATAATTATAAAATCTTGTCTTATACCCGTTACAAAACGCATCGTACTTACCCGTCGGATACCGTGTATCCTAGAGGGTTTCGGGTATACCCGTTAGTTAACTAAATATATTCCTTGAGAATAACTGGATTAAAACATGTCGTGTATCAGGTAGCTTATAATAAATTTATTTTTTTCATAACTAAAAAATATATATTAAATATGTCAAGAACATGATGTTAATATATCAAATAGCATGAAATTTCAAAATGTCATAAGTTGATTAGCATCGTTCAAGACAAACAAAGATGCAATTATCAACAAAATGATACAAAAAAACTATTGCAGCTGCCACAAAAAAAAGAACAAATCCCGTGAATAAATTCTAAATTTCAAAAGGAATAAAAAAAGAAACAAATTCTATTTACTTCAAATGTATATAAATGGGTATTTATAATCGGGTGCACAAGATTGGTAAACGGGTACATATAATCGGGTCGGGTAAACGAGCATATGAACAAATCACATGGCCGTCTCATACCCGCAAAAATTTTAAAATTCGATCTCATACTTGGATTAACACCCTTCGGGTTCGAGCATACCTATACCACATGTAGCGGGTTTCAGGTAAACCCGTCGGGTATCCCAAACCGGATCAAATCTCCATAAAAACTAGTTTTCAAATTGTGTCGGTTTTAAAATGATTTTTTGCTTTTGTTAATCCAATGTGAGCCTCATCTACCAAACTGATCTAGCAAAAAACCTATTTGTTCACATCTAGACTAGAGATATATGTTTTTTTTTTTTTTCTTATTTCTTTTTAAACAACCGTTAATGCAAGAAAAACGGTCCATCGATCAGTCCATGGCAGCAACTGGGCCAAATGAGTCCTATCATAGTCAAGACTAAGGACCAGACTGGCTCGTCTATTGGTCCGAACCATTAGTCCTCTCCAATCCAAGGGTAGTCTGATCGTGGGCTGCTCATCTGGTCCAGTCCCTAGTCCCTACTTTACAAAGTTTAGTCTATTTAGCAAATGTCGTCTTCTTGAGTTCTTGTAGACAATAATTATTTTTCACAAGTGATTTATCATATATAATGGTGAAGGCTCTCTCTCTCTCTCTCTCTCTCTCTATGTATGTATGTATGTATGTATGTATGTATGTATGTATGTATGTATGTATTTTTTATTTTTTCCCATAAGATTTTTACTTCTCATCAGTGTATGCATTAGTTTTATCATCCCTTTTGAATTATCCCTAAATCCTTGCAATATATCTATTGCATTCCCTCTCATATTTAAACTACCTTTTTGTTAACAAGACACAATATGAGAAGCACAAGGCACAAATAGTAATTAGTATTTTGTTTAGTTAATGATATAATAACTATCCATAAGTATTATATAAAATATCAAAAATATATTGTTATAGTATCAATATTATTTAATCCAAGTACTTGATATTAATATATGAGTGAAGAAAGAAGATAAGAGTAATGAAACATGAAATAATAATATGTGTTTTGTTATTTAATTAAAAAGAGATAGAGAGGAAATTAAAAACACACAAGAAATTGACACATTATCTCTTAGACTACCCACAATGCACACTTAAGAGGGGTGCACGTAGCTGATGTGGCGCCCGCACGTCAGAGGTGCGCATTGAAGTGGAGGAGAGAGGAGGGTGCATGTCGGTAGGTGCATGTTGGGAAGTGCGGAGACATGCAGCCATTTGGTGGGGTCGGTGGTGGGTCCTGCATTAAATCAAGCTTAATTTACTTGTACATACCCATTAATCACTTGTACAAATGGGTGTATGTGAGAAGGATGTATTGGAGTTAAAAAGAGGAAAGGAGATGTATATAAGAAAGATGTGTAAAAAGTTGATGTGGCAGTGGTGACTAGGATGCATGTAGTAAATGCATCCCTATGCATTGCGGGTAGTCTTAGGTGGTGTTTGTTTTTTACTCAAAAGGTCTTCGTAAGCTCTTCTATTTGCGCCGCGTATACATTGGCAATCAGCAAACTGTTTGTTTTTTTGAAGATATTTCATTAAAAACGCTTGCACGAGCTCTTTTTGGTGCATATATGACATGCATTTTTAAGATATTCTAAGGCATGCAGAGACCACCACCAACCACCAACCACCGTCGGCCATCACCACTACCATAGTCGGCCATCACCACTACCAAAGTCGGACATCACGTCCGTCACCATCATCCACCATCACCACCCATCAGCCGCCCCACCACCATCGGCTACCCCTAACACCCACCACCAGCACCACCATCACCGTCCGTACATCTCCATCTATTTATTTTAACAGTCAACATGCGTTAAAAAACAAATAGTCTTCTTCTTCCAGACTGCAAATATTTTGTCCACATCTTCTTTTACAGATGTGATCTGCAGATGTGGTTCGCAGACTGTAGACATTTTACCTTTTAAAAAACAAGACCGCCTTAGTTACTTATTTATTGGTATATATTTGAAAATTGCCTTAACTACATTGTTTATCGAATTCCAACTAAATTAATAAATTGTTTAATATGTGTAAATAAGATTTTTGAGCGATTTTAGCCTAACGATATATTGTTAACTTCTTTTATCAGATGTTTTGATTTTGAGTCTCTCTAGGACTAATTGCTGAGATATCAAGGGATTCTAGCTTATTAGTACCCTTTTGATTTCTCTATAAAAGGTCTTGGGTTCGAATCCAGGCAGAAGTATATATGTTGAGACAAGTCCAAGAGGTTTACCCAGTTGTGGGGTTCCTCCTTGGGTAGGCTCGGGCGTATGCCCTAGAGCTAGAGCGTCAAATACGAGAGGACAATTGGAATTCTGACTTAGGTGTCTTCATACCAAGCCGCTCCAAAAAAAAGATAAACATGAAATTTTCATGAAGACATAGCTTTAAAGTGCTTTTCCTCTTAAAAGTAGGATACATTTATCCTTTAATCTTTTGGAAACATTGTATTAAAGATTGATGAAGCTGAAGTTATAAATTTCTTTAATTATTAATCTTATTATAATAAATAAATAATTTATGTGTCACATGTGAAACTCTAATGAGGTTTACCTTATTATTTTCTATTTGTCTCTCATATTAAATGACATTTGAGTATAAGTTGTATTTAAATGAAATTTTATAGTTAACTAGTGTGTCCGGTTGAACCGTCTCTGAGCCAAATCCGGTGCACCTAAATAACCTGTTTTTAAAACATTTACTAAATGCTAATAGTTATAAATAATTAAATATCTTAGAATTTTATTATATTTATAACTAGGTTAATTACCCGTGTATTACACGGATTGATCATAAAATATTTAATAGTTAGTAATAAAAACTTAAAAATTAGAATACAATACTTTGGTTTAAAATGATTAACGTAAGTATAGACAAGTATTTTATGTAATAGACCAATAATTAAAAACGCTAATATCTAAAGAATTAGTATCTGACCTTCTAATTTGTAACAACTGAGATTTTTAAACTATGATGCTGAAAACTTAATATAGTTTTTCTGTCAAAAGTAAAGTATTCCCCATCATTTCTATAGCTTTTGTTTTTTTTTAAAAATTATTTTTAACATTATTTTTAAGAAAATATCATTTGTTTATATAAATCATATTGCTTAAAACTCAGTTTTATAGTTAATTTCATTTAAAAAATTTCATATTTCATGAAGACTTGTTTTGTAGAAAACTTTTAATTTCCGAAATATAACGGATTTAAATATTTTTTATTTATAAGAAAATTCTAATTTTTAGAAAAAGTACATATTTTATAAACTTTTTTAATGTGTTCATAATAAAAATTAAATTTTAATTTATTTAAAACTATTTTTAATTCTTAATATGAAAAAGGTAAATAATATGATTATTATTATAATTATTTAATAGGAGAGATAATATAATTATTTATTAAGAAAGAGAATTAAATTAAATAATAATAACATGACATGTGGCAATAGTATTTTAAAAACATTACATGTGGCAAAAATGATTTTTGTAAGTAAGATCATATTAAATGCTAATAATATAACTACCTACTTCTGTCTCATATATTCTTATTGTAATAATTTATTAAATTTAATCATAAAAAAGAATTTTATTTTGTCTTATTTTAGAATTAATAAATGTTTAGTATTTAATATTTACATTTCTTAAATCTTTATTATCTATTATTTCAGTAATAATTGATGATATTAGCATACAAATATTTATAAAACTGTGGATTTAAAACATGTTAAAATTAATCAAACTTATGTAATAATTTTATTCTAGTTTGTCGTAAAATAAAAGCCTTGTTTATTCTAACACAACACTTCTATTTATTCTAATAAATCAAAGTTTTTAAGGACACATGGCGGGTTTTCAGAGCATTTCCACTTTGATTTCCCGCCTCTCTCTCATATTAAATATTAAATATTAAATATTAAATACTTTTTTACATTTTTAAACTAAGAAACATATTTTTTTAATACATTAAACATACACACATTTAAAAAATCCCAATTATTATAAAATATTACAATTTTTAAAAATAGTTTTTTAAAACATTTTAAAAATCCAAATTGTTATAAAATTATGTATTAAATTATACATAATTTTAGTCATATGACTCATATTTTATATCAAAAAATTTCTTATATTGTCTGAATTTTTATTAATGATTATTTATTATATATTTTTTATTTAACCCGTGTAATACACGAGAAACTAATATAGTTTCCAAATATACGCATGTTTTCACTCAAAAAAATTGTGGCTTTATATGTTTGAAATTTTCGAGATCGTCGTTTAAATAATATGCGGGATCTGAATTTAAATTACAACGGAGTTTCTTTGTAATTGCAAAATAAATAGGTTACTAATCTCTTTATTTTTTTTAAGGAATAATTACATATATCCTTCTATTTACAACTATAATTACATATATACTCGTGTCAAAAGTTATTACATATATCTCATTTTTTATAATTTTCCTTCTATAAATAAGGGAATATATGTAATTTAAAGGTTATATGTAATTTATTTTTTAAAATTGGTATATATGTAATTAATTTTTTAAGTTAAGTATATATGTAATTTATGAAATTAGAATGATATATTTAACTGCCCCTAAAATTAATGGTTTCAATTGCTTCTTAACTCGTGGGTAAAAATCAATTTTTAACCGGTTGTGTTAAAAAAAATTTATGTGTGCACAACTTTGTCACATATGTATCATAATATTCTTAAAGTCACATTACATCATTCACACCCTCTATACACCTCGTATAAACATATATGAGACGGATAACCTCGTCTGACACCCATTTATTAGACAATGATTGGTCTCGTATAAGTCTTTTATATAACATATACGTCCCATATAGTCTTATATGAAACATATAAAATCGGTGTTGTGTTAAAATAAAAAAAATTGGCCGTTCAAATAACCAAACCCGAATTTATGCGTTTAGGCTGTACTAGGTCATATCCACATCAATTTACATATTAACTATTTACTATAGCCTGTTTACGGGTCAACAAAAATCGTTCGTACATACATGATAAAAGTCAACATATAAAAATTAATTGTTTTAATGCCATACAAAATGACGACATGAAGTCTACATTTATTAGGAGTAGATTATAAAGTTGTGTAATTTTAAATAAACAAATTATAAAATTATTTATTTTAGTAAAATATTATATGTTTCTCAATGACTTTTTATAAAAAAATAAATAATATTACTTCTAATTTTATCATATCATTTATTACTAAATTGAATAAAATTATTAATATTTAATATCATAAAACAATTTTTAGACAATTTATAAAGCTCACACATAATGTATCAAAACATTTATTTACCATAGAATATTATATATATATATATATATAGATTTTTTTAATTAATTTAAAAACTCATTCACGTAGATAGATCATGGTAATTGTGATAACGTTTGTGAATATTGTCATGCCCTCTTTTAATTTGATGAACGCGTTACTAGAATCTTCCCTAGAAATCATCTTAGGTATAATCACTATTGTAAAGAGGTTGTGTTAGACTTCATATCCTAGAAGTCTTCCTCCATTGTTATTTGACGAGTTCGGTAACACTGATTTTCATTTTAATATACATGCTTATAACTCTATGTTTTCAATCACCTCGTTTATGACGTGATAATTCTTTTTTATAATTATGTATTACAAGGCGAGCTAATTTACACATTATAAACATGTATAAATAAAATGTTCTCGAGATTCTCACAAAATTAAAAGATATTTGTTTCTTGCCAGAAATTGTTTACATGTTCTTTGAGAAAAATGTAAGAAATAATCAAATATACCATATCATATGAAATTACATACGTACGTACATACATAAGGTTTGTATCTTATGAAAATCTGATCTTATAGAGAAAACCTTAAATCTTATATGGGTCATACATGTGTATCCGGAAAATAAATACGTGGTTTACATTAAAGTTGAATAAAAAATTAAGAATTGAATAAACAAATAAAATTTTAATGTAATTTAATGTGGAACACATGTTTATTTCCATATTTCAAATAAACGGCCCATATAGAATTTAAGTGTTTTTTCTTTAACATCGGGATTTCAAAAATACAAACCCTATATATATAGATGAATGATAAATTAAAAACCTATTTAAGTTAAGAAAACCCTTGAAAACTTAATGTAATATTCATTTTCATTCACAAGTTGTAACCAACCAAAAAAAGAACATATTCTAGGCGTTTATTAGTGCTTATTTTTGTAGTGATTCTAGGTTTTTACATTTGACCAACACCTTAAGGTCACATGAGCATATAATAGTAAAACAACTCAAAGGTAGGGTTCACAATCACATCAAAGCCCAAAAGAGAAGTGGTTGGTCTAACAATCAAATCATGTCTTGCAATGCAGAAGTAAATTTCAATTCAAGCATGTGTGAAAATGTTACAAAAAATGAGCCTAAATGGCTTGAACTTGTCCCTTGTCAATCAAAGAGGATCAAGAAGACATCAACTTTAGGGGACTACAACACATTAGCTTCTGACGAACACTCACACTTGGTCCAACTCAGTGCTTAAATGATTCCAGTCTCGATTGGGGATTTTGGGATCAACCTCGATGATGATCCGCAGGATATTGAAGAATTTCCTCGTCTAATGGATAACTAGAAGGCAGAGGAAAAGGCAAGAACAAAGGAAAAGGCGAAAGCAAAAGAACCTTTAAAAAAAGAGATTGACGAATCATTGAAAAAAATATAACTATTATAAAAACTTTAAGAAGATATGCAGTTTTCTATGTTTAACTACGACTTTAATATACTATTAGACTATTATTGAAGTGATTAGTGATCACACATGAAACAAGGAGATTAAAGATGCACAAAATGTTAAAAGAATGCAATTAATATTGGTTTATATAAAATATAAAATAAAATTAACATAATGTAATGATTTGAAAATGTATGACATTTGAAAAATAATTTAGTGGTAAAGTAAATAATAACATGTTTTATTTGAAAATGTATACGTATATGGCCTGACATCTACAACCTTAAATTACCTAATATTTCTTGATATAACCATGAAATCGTGAATATTCAGTGTTAACCGTGAATATTCAGTGTTATATGTCTCGTATATAACACATTTTATTTGATTTTTGTCAAAAACAATATAATACTTTTAAAAAAGTTTTATAAAAACAAGAAAAAAATAGAAAGAAGCGACAGTTGTAGACATTGTTTTACTGAATTAACAGTGACGTGAGAGTGAACAATGGACCTACACATTTCCAGCAATTGTGTAATTATATTGTCAGAGAAAAAGTCAGGGGGGTCCTACAACACCCGCGAAAAAGTCGAGGGGTTGCCCTGCAAATATAACTAAAGTGACTGCGACATTTCCTTTTACTCACTTGTACTCTTGTGTACAATCACACTCTGCACCCTTTATTTTTCACTTGGACCCTTCACGTGCTTTCTTTCCTGCAATTTTTCACTAACATTGTTCTCGACTCTTGTGTTTGTGTTGTGTGCCTCTAAATATTTTACTATCATTATTTATTTATTTTTTAAATAATTTCTTTCGGTTTATAAAAATGGAGGATTTCATATCTCAATTTAACATATAAAAAGGTAAAAAAACTATACTACAGTTAGAGTTGGGTCAAGCTTTTTGGTTGTATAAAACGGAGTGAAAAATTGTGATTTTTTCAGTTGTATAAAAAAACTTTTATCTTTTATCCGAACTTATAACACAAAATATAGTTAATTATTAAGGAGAAAACTACAAAAAAACATAAATCACAAACAAAATATGTAGATTAATTACAAATATTAAAACAAAATCTTTTTTGTTACACAAATCAAATTCGTTACAACAACAAAAACCCCAAAAGCCAATGTGAGCTATCCCATTTGATACAGGCATATTAAGGTGTAGTTTAAGAGTATGAGTAGGAGAGTATGGTTGTTAAAAAATGTTAAAAAATTTTGAGACCCCTAGATTTTAGTGTTCCAAAGCTAGGGTCTTTTTTTACATATTAAAGCCGGCCTTGACTACAGTAAGGCTATCCGTAATACTCTCTCCGCTGGCTGGGCGGGGAAGCAACTTTGGGCGGGCTTGAGCTGGCACACCGCCCCCGACCCCCGGCGGTGCCCTTTTCCGGACCACAGCGGCCCACACGCCCTGTGAACACTCTTCCCTGCTTTCTTCTCTCACACAGTTTCAGTGAGGTGACTGACCACTACGGGGTTTTAATATTTTTAGTAGGGTGATGACGTAGCTAGAAAATTTCGGTGGGGTGATATTTCAGTGGGGTGAGTACAAAACATGGTCTTAGAAGATGGAGGACTTCATGATGGATACGGGTATACCCATGAAGTCGTAGGGTATTGAGTATTGGGTACTCGAATCGTACTGACCTTGCAAGCGGATACAACTTTATAACAAATAATTTATGTCTAAAAGTATAAATTAAAAAAGTGACAGAAATATAAATGAATTGTATAAAAAATAGAACGAGATGATGGTAAAAGAAAGTTAAATATGAGTAAGTTTTTTTTTTTTTTTAAAAAACGATAGTATTCATTTTTTTGGAAACAACACAAACTTTTTAGATATGTAAATTATTTCTTATGAAAGTGAAAATGAATTTTCATTTTGAAAACAAATTAAAATATATGGAAAGTACATATTATGAAATGACCATTTGCAGCGAACATGAAATGCAACATTCGTGAAACTGACTCGTTCATTTTTTACAATGATGTAGTGTCAAACTGTCAATAACCTTAAATTATTGTAGTTGACCAAAAAAAATAAAATAGTTACTGTAGTTGACCAAAAAACCGATTGACGGCTTAGTTATTTATACACATATTTCTTATTTTAACATATCACCGACGCACGTCTCGTAGGCCTATACGAGATGTATAACCTTATATGACACTGATTTGAAATTATGATTGGTTTCGTATATGTCTTGTACATGACCTATAGTAGTAGGATGTTAATCGTGTCAAGTTGATCGAGTTTAGGGTTAATCGGGATGGGCCAGTTGGTTTTTTACATAAGAAATGTTGACCTGAAACCCGATCCAAATATCGTTCTGGCTAATCGGGCTCAGGTTATTCGTGTCGGGTCAGTTGGTTAATATTTATTTGCTATTATCTTGACTATATTTTAAATTGCTACAAATAATTCATTATTCAAACATATAACTCAATGGAAAAATATGTTAAACCATATAAAATTTGATTAATAGTTTAACTTATATGTAGTTAACGTAATTAAGTATTTCGATGAAAACTTAAATATGTTTTATATTTAATAATTAATATATGCAAAAAAATAATAGCCATCCTTATTCGGGTTAGCTGAAACCTAACTAATTTTTAAAAATATAACCGAAACCCAACCTTGTTAACAGTTTGGGTTAATCGGTGTGACCCGAATAACCTGACTAACATTTTTGACCCGAATAACCGACACTATTAAGTTTATTTGGGTTCGGGTATTTTTGACACCCCTAACCTATACAAGGCGTATAAGCTTATATGATGCGTATAGACTTATATGATACGTATAATTGTCCAATGATTGACACTGAAAAATTATGACAAACAATGATTGTTTAATATACGAGTTTATAGAGGGTGTTAGGCGAGTGATAGAATAACAAGATATGTATTAATATTGGTACACCAATGCTCTCATTAATACATCATACATCTTATTTGATCTCTCACATTATACCATATTACTTTTACTTACATATTTTTTAAAATATTTTTTACTCTAAAAATAAAAAAAAATTGATGTTATTTGTTCACCGTATACCAAATAACTAATCCTAAATAATATTCTTTGTATATTAATTGCCATGTGCGTAATGTGTACTATACAAATAAAAAGAACATTTAATTTCAAATAAGGTAGTCTTTCTAATTATGATCTCACTTATTTAGTTTTTTTTTTTACTTTTTTCTACACAAATAACTTTATTTTTTATTTGCATAAAAGTATAATTTGTTTTAAAAAAACTTACTATAAAAGATAAAAAAAAACAGAATACAATAAAATATAAAAAATGGGGTAATAGAAGTCAAAGATTGAGATTGGATGTGGTAGGAAAACCCGATTTGTCCGGGTTCCCTATCATTTGCATCATCATTTTTATCCTATGCCTACCCATCACTGCACTATGCTATTTTTAAATAATAAAATTAGAATTTTAACTAATATAACTTAAAAGAATATGGAAATAATCTTTTAAGTATTTGAAAATAAATCACATGAGTTTAAATAAAATGTTATAAATGTAAGATTTTTTTTCTTCATATTTACATGGATTTAGTAAAAATGTTTGTTTGTTATATTATACATCTATATAAAAACTTTATGGTAATAATCATTCGAAAACCCATCATGAGAGGCCCCGAGCCCCTCAGTTGGCAAACATCAAACCCATATTCTTTAAAACATATTTACATTACCATAGCAGCGGAACTTCGGGTGATTACATGAAATATAATACACAAATTATACAAACGTTAAACATAACCCACACTTTATAGTTTTATACATAGCCAGTTTATGCCATATTATGCCAGGGTAATCTTCAACCTATGCCACGAGCCCTCAGCTAATCTCTCTCGTTACCATTTAACCTGACATGCATGTAAAACAAGTCAGCTTTATGCTGGTGAGTTCTAATTAAGTTTTCATAAAATCCTCACTGCACATATATAACATTAACGTTCACTGTTGACCGAGGTCAACAATCTCAATCATACTTGAACATAATTCATTTCATCTACATACATATTCTCGCTACATCAATCATACAATACATAAAACCTTAGCCTTTGCTGTTAACCGAAGTCAACAACCTTTAACATACATATTATCATAGCATAATCTCATACACAACCTACTCATCATCATACATTAACCATATTGTGCAAAACTTTAGCCTGAACTGCTGACTTTAGTCAGCCTGCTTGTGCAGCACAAGTCTCTATGACACTGACGACCCACAGTCGACAGGCCTGTTCTTTCACAGGACTCTATGACTCTGACGACCCACAGTCGACATGCCTGTTCTTTCACAGGACTCTATGACTACCAACCGAAGTTGGTAGCTCATACCGGTACAAGACTTCGTTACATACTTCATTTATACATAACATGGTTTAAATCATTTAAACCATCATAAACATAAACACTTTACTGCACCGCAGTGCTCAAATTCTGCCCAACCGCAGCCGGACTTCAAAACCATATTTCCTACTCGACCTCGGTCGAGACTTTAAAAAAATCAATTACTTCTCAACTGTAGTTGAGACTTAAAGCATTATTTACTTTAAAACGTTCTTTACTTGAAAACATTCTTTACCTGACCTTAATCAGGTTAGTGTCACTTTCATACATTAACTTTACAACTTGAAACATTCTTTACTTTAACATATTCTCTTATCTGACCGTAGCCATATAAAACAATCATTTACCTAAAATTACTTTATAACATGCATATCAGCCCTAAAATGTTAAAATAGTAAAAGAGGGCTCATAGAACTCACCGGATGTCTTACTGTAGCAAGATCACTCACAAACTGGTACAAATGGTGAATTTCTGCATTCGTTTATACTTAATAAGTCATTTATGTTTTAACCTACTGATTAGATCTTTCTGAACGTTCAATGTCAAAGACATTGCCTTGAAAGTCATCAAATAGTTAATGTTGTTGATTATAATGCTAAAACAATTCCTAAATAGATTAATGGCTTAGAAATGATCAATCCTTATCATTGATTACCCAGATATCATGAAATATCACAATGTAGTCTTAGAATAGATTTAATAACCATGTTTAACATACTAATCTGACTGTTATCATAAACATCAGATAATCGTTCCAATAAGTATGTTAATGGTTGTGATTAGTTTGAAACACTTAGATTTAACCTTTGTATTTCAAAGATTAACCAAACTAATCATCTACATTGTCATAATCAAATGGATTAAACCATTATAATCATAGTTGTGATTTCATGCAAACCGGGCATTACAACGGCTCAAAACAAGGATTTAACCGTTAAAACTTCGTGTTCTTCATTTCTAATCAATCCTAGCCATCATCTAGGCAATAATCAACAATCCTAACTATCTCATTACGTTCAAATTCAAGATCTAATTAATCAAACTCAAACTAGAAGGTTAAAACGAACCGTTACCTGATCTGACGAGTTTCTGCGGGTAAAACGACGATCAGGACTTGTATATACGATCCCTGGGATGATCGGTGACTTCTGATGGCTTCAGAATAGTGTTTTGATGATTAATTTTCGTCTGATGGTGTTCTTAAGCGAGTATGATCGAGATATGTATTAAATTAACTTTCTGCTTGAAAATCTGATGAAGTAGTCAACTTTCTCCACCGCCTCACCCGTCGCGTACCGCGACGAGGGCCAAAAAGAGCTTCGCGTACCGCGAAGAAATCCGGAGGATTTTAGATATTTTAGGTCCGTCGCGTACCGCGAAGGAGCCTCAAATCTTCGTCGCGTACCGCGACGAGTCCAAAAGTTCAATACTTTGAAAATTTTCTTCGTTTCGCGATTCCGGACAATCCGTAACTCCGTTTCGCGCACGGTTTTCGCCTACGTTCACGATTTTTCGAGCTCTTTCCAATGGTTATAGTTTCAATACCTAAAGAGTTCAAAATATTTGACCTCTAATCCATTGCTATATTCGATTCAGTGTATCTTGAAATCGGAGCCTCGTTTCACGATTTCGCTTACACTCATTCTCTTCATTTTCGAGTTATGATTCTAACCTGATAATTTTGAGTTGTCACACATATCATCATGAATTTCAAGCACGATCAAATGTGTTTATTTCTTTGATAACACAATTCTTCGAACATCAACAGTTACCGAAATCTTGCACATTTATTATTGAATTGCTAAATTTTCGGTTGTTACAAATCTACCCTCCTTACAATAGGTTTCGTCCTCGAAACCTGTTACGTTTCAAACAAATGTGGGTAGAGTCGTTTCATCTCCTCTTCAGTTTCCCATGTAGCCTCAGATCCTTTTCGGTGTTTCCACTGAACCTTAAGTTGCCTAATTATCTTGTTACGTAACTGTTTTTCTTTCGTATCAACAATAGCAACTGGTTCTTCTATGTAATTTAGCTTTTCATCAACCTCAATGTCATTTAACGGCACATATGCTGCATCATCTGCTAGACATTTTCTCAGATGTGAAACGTGGAATGTCGAATGAATCCCACTCAGTTCTTCTGGCAATTCTAATCGGTAGGCTACCTTACCGACTCGTGCTATTATTCGAAAAGGTCCAATAAATCTCGGACTCAGCTTTCCTCTTTTCCTGAATCGAATAACTCCCTTCCACGGTGAAACTTTTAACAGTACTTGATCACCTACTTCAAATTCTATTGGTCTTCGTCTTTTATCGGCATAGGATTTCTGTCGATCCTGTGCAGCTTTCATTCGTGCTTTAACTAACTGGAGCTTTTCGGTCAAATCTAACACTGCAGCTTTACTTCCCACTTCTTTCTGTCCTACACCTCCCCAACATACCGGTGTCCTACAACGCCGTCCATACAATGCCTCATATGGTGGCATTCCAATACTAGCATGGTAGCTATTGTTGTACGAGAATTCCACCAATGGTAAATGATCATTCCAACTACCACCAAAATCAATAATACAAGCTCTGAGCATATCTTCTAAGGTTTGGATAGTCCTTTCAGACTGTCCATCGGTCTGAGGATGATACGCAGTGCTAATATTGAGTCTTGTGCCCATTGATTCATGAAACTGTTTCCAGAATCTTGAAACGAATCGCGTGTCACGATCTGACACTATAGAAACTGGAACTCCATGTCTTGTAATTATTTCTTTCACAAATAGTTCAGACAGTTTCTCCGACGTATAAGTCTCCCGTATAGGCAAGAAATGAGCACTTTTCGTTAACCGGTCTACAATCACCCAGATAGTATCATGACGTTTCGCCGTGAGAGGCAACTTGGTAATAAAATCCATGGTGATGTGTTCCCATTTCCATTCCGGGACTTCTAAAGGTTGCACATAACCATAAGGTTTCTGATGTTCAGCTTTTACTTGTGCACATGTCAAACATTTGTTTACGTACTGCATTACATTGAATTTCATACCTGGCCACCAATAATCCTTCCGAAGGTCTTGATACATTTTCGTTGCACCAGGATGAATAGAGTAGCGTGACTTATGTGCTTCGTCTAGAATCCTTGACCTGATGTCCCCATTTCGTGGAACCCACATTCGACCAAATCGAATCTTAACACCACATTCATTTTCTTCTAGACTTTTAACCTGACCAAATATCCTTTCGAATCCCACATTTTCTTCCTTTAATCCTTCCTTCTGTGCATCCTTGAGTTCATTTAGAAAATCAGGTGTTATTACCAAACTGTAAGACTTAACTTGTATAGCAGAGTGTTCGGTCTTGCGACTTAGAGCATCAGCCACCACATTGGCCTTGCCCGGGTGATACAAGATCTCACATTCATAATCCTTTAACAGCTCAAGCCACCTTCTTTGTCTCATATTCAAATCTTTCTGTTCAAAGAAGTATTTTAAACTTTTGTGATCTGTGTAGATTGTATATTTCACTCCATATAAATAATGCCTCCAAATTTTTAAAGCAAATACCACAGTAGCCAATTCCAAATCATGTGTTGGATAATTAGCTTCATGAGTTTTCAATTGTCTTGAGGCATATGCTATTACCTTTCCCCTTTGCATAAGTACACAACCCAAACCCAGATAAGACGCATCTGAGTACACAACCATGTCTTCATTACCATCCGGCAGTGTTAAAATAGGAGCTTCAGTTAATCTCTTTTTCAATTCATCAAAAGCTTGAACCTGAGTTGGACCCCAGTCATATTTTACTTCCTTCCTCGTCAATTTTGTCAATGGTGTAGCTATCCTGGAGAAATCCTGAATAAATCTTCTATAATAACCTGCTAATCCGAGAAAGCTACGAACTTCCGTTGGTGTTTTCGGAGTATTCCATTTCATTACTGCTTCTACTTTAGCTGGGTCCACCGTTATGCCTTCTGGACTAATAACATGACCTAAAAATTGTACTTCCCGTAGCCAAAAGGCACATTTAGAGAACTTAGCATAAAGCTTTTCTCTTCTTAGTATTTCAAGAACTTCCCTGATATGACACGCATGATCACCTTCACTCCTTGAGTATATTAATATATCGTCAATAAACACAATCACTGATCGGTCTAACATAGGTCTGCATACCCGATTCATCAAATCCATAAACGCCGCAGGAGCGTTTGTTAATCCGAAAGACATCACAAGAAACTCATAGTGTCCATAACGTGTGCGAAACGCTGTCTTCGGAATATCTTGTTCTCTCACCTTTAATTGATGATACCCTGATCTGAGATCTATTTTAGAAAACCAACTTGCCCCTTGCAATTGGTCGAATAAATCATCAATCCTTGGTAACGGATACTTATTCTTTATTGTGAGCTTATTCAATTCCCTATAATCAATACACATTCTCATACTTCCATCCTTTTTCTTTACAAACAACACTGGTGCACCCCAAGGTGACACACTCGGTCTTATAAAACCTTTGTCTAGAAGGTCTTGTAGTTGGGTCATTAATTCTTTCATTTCCGTTGGAGCCAGACGGTACGGTGCCTTGGCGACAGGTTGAGCTCCTGGCACAACATCAATTTGGAATTCGATTTCCCGATCAGGTGGAAGTCCTGGCAAATCCTCAGGAAATACATCAGGAAAGTTACACACCACGGGTACGTCTTCCAATTCTTTTACCTTAATTTCTTTATCAATAACATAAGCCAGATAAGCCCCACACCCTCGCCTCATAAATTCACTTGCCTTAATCATTGAAATGACTTTAGGCGCGTTAAACACTTTATCCCCGTAAACCGTTACTGAACTCCCATTAAGAGCCGTTAAGAAAATCATATTTCGTCGACAGACAATGTTAGCCTCATGTTTGGCCAACCAATCCATACCCAAAACTACATCAAAACCTCCTAACGTAATCACAAACAACTTAACAGGGAATCTATGACCTTCTATATCAATGTAACAATCATCATCAATAGCCTCCGTTACTCTAGTAGATTTACCAAGAGCAGTTTCTATGTTAAAGGCATTTTTTATCTTTCTAACATTTGCACACAGTTTATCACAAAAAGTAATAGCCACAAAGCTCATACTTGCACCAGAATCAAATAGCACTGAAGCAGGGATATCATTAATCAAAAATGTACCTGTCACCACATCCGGGTCTTTGGCTGCCTGATCTCTGGTCATAGTAAAGGCACGAGCTTTTGCCTTTTGCTTCTCACCTCCTTTGCTACTTTCAGGTTTGATGGATTTATTAATTATTGCCTTCGGTTTAAGACAATTTTTGCTAATGTGACCCAGTTCACCACAATTATAACACTTTGGCCTACTCGGACAATCAAAAGAGAAATGTCCCATCTTTCCACAACGGTAGCACAAAGTAGTCCCCGTACGACATTCTCCTCCATGTTTCCTTCCACACTTAAAGCATGTTTCAACTTCTTCCATTCTAAACCTTTTCATAGGGGGTCCTGATTTTTCATTTCTGTTTCTTTTAAATTTTGATGCCCACTTTTGCTTCGGTTCCTCCTTTAACGGTTCAGCTTCCACAACATCATCCCAGACAATGCCGCTAATTTCTACGGCTGATTCAAAAGTTCTAGGAGCATGCGCCTTCACATGTGTTCGGACTTTAGGCGGTAGTCCTTCCACATATAACTTCAATCTGCGTTCCTCCGTGTTTACCAAATGAGGAACCAGTCTTGACATTTCATTAAATTTTGACGTATATTGCCGATGGTTCATACGTCCAGCTTTCAAAGTCAGAAATTCCCGCTCGATTTTATCAATTTCATTCTTTGGACAGAAGTGTTTTATAACTAATTCCTTCAAGTCCTCCCATTTAAAACCCTCCACATCAGTAGTGGTCTTTGACTGCTTAACAGTGTTCCACCAATGTAGAGCTTCTTCAGTAAATGAGTGAGCTGCAAATTTCACAGCTTGATCTTCCCGGCATTCACTGATAGCAATAACCGCCTCCATAGCCGAAACCCAATGACAGGTGGCCACAGCATCCTTCTTACCATCAAATGAGGGTGGATTGCATCCTTTGAAGGCCTTATAATCACAACCCTTCCGTTTCTCTGACGTAGAATCACCGTTCTTAGTTCCGGTGATCACAACTTCTTCTTCTTTAGTGCTTTCCTTAGTTTCTTCAGACTTTTCTTTCAAAGTATCCTTCAGTATTTTTGTAACCAAAACTGGTAGCTTATCATCCAAAACTTTACAGACCTCATCAGAAATAGCCTTCACTACGATAGGCTCTAGAGTAAACTCATTTTCATCTTTCGGTTGCTCGTTGTGCTCGTAGTCGTCTTCATTGACGGGTTCTTCATTCTCGATATGTGGTTCTTCATGTTCCTGTGGTTGCTTACGTGGTCTACCCCTTTGTCCAGCCATTTAACTACCTACAAGATGCATCAATTGGAGAGTCAGTACAGGTTTAGTTTAGCACGAAATAAGCTTTGTAAATCGTTAATGACGTTGATCAGGTGTTATTAACCATTTACCTAACTCATAGGCTCTAAACGTTTCCCATCACGTCACCCCAAAGTGCATGACTCTAACTATCTTTCTAACCTTACACCTATGTCTTAACTCATACATAACATTCATCTCATGGCATCATACTACCCTTGACTGGCATTCTTATCCTTCAGTCCCATTTTCAGTTTAAGTCTAGTCATTAGGGATGACCAGATCTCTCAAACTATGGCTCTGATACCAACTTGAGAGGCCCCGAGCCCCTCAGTTGGCAAACATCAAACCCATATTCTTTAAAACATATTTACATTACCATAGCAGCGGAACTTCGGGTGATTACATGAAATATAATACACAAATTATACAAACGTTAAACATAACCCACACTTTATAGTTTTATACATAGCCAGTTTATGCCATATTATGCCAGGGTAATCTTCAACCTATGCCACGAGCCCTCAGCTAATCTCTCTCGTTACCATTTAACCTGACATGCATGTAAAACAAGTCAGCTTTATGCTGGTGAGTTCTAATTAAGTTTTCATAAAATCCTCACTGCACATATATAACATTAACGTTCACTGTTGACCGAGGTCAACAATCTCAATCATACTTGAACATAATTCATTTCATCTACATACATATTCTCGCTACATCAATCATACAATACATAAAACCTTAGCCTTTGCTGTTAACCGAAGTCAACAACCTTTAACATACATATTATCATAGCATAATCTCATACACAACCTACTCATCATCATACATTAACCATATTGTGCAAAACTTTAGCCTGAACTGCTGACTTTAGTCAGCCTGCTTGTGCAGCACAAGTCTCTATGACACTGACGACCCACAGTCGACAGGCCTGTTCTTTCACAGGACTCTATGACTCTGACGACCCACAGTCGACATGCCTGTTCTTTCACAGGACTCTATGACTACCAACCGAAGTTGGTAGCTCATACCGGTACAAGACTTCGTTACATACTTCATTTATACATAACATGGTTTAAATCATTTAAACCATCATAAACATAAACACTTTACTGCACCGCAGTGCTCAAATTCTGCCCAACCGCAGCCGGGACTTCAAAACCATATTTCCTACTCGACCTCGGTCGAGACTTTAAAAAAATCAATTACTTCTCAACTGTAGTTGAGACTTAAAGCATTATTTACTTTAAAACGTTCTTTACTTGAAAACATTCTTTACCTGACCTTAATCAGGTTAGTGTCACTTTCATACATTAACTTTACAACTTGAAACATTCTTTACTTTAACATATTCTCTTATCTGACCGTAGCCATATAAAACAATCATTTACCTAAAATTACTTTATAACATGCATATCAGCCCTAAAATGTTAAAATAGTAAAAGAGGGCTCATAGAACTCACCGGATGTCTTACTGTAGCAAGATCACTCACAAACTGGTACAAATGGTGAATTTCTGCATTCGTTTATACTTAATAAGTCATTTATGTTTTAACCTACTGATTAGATCTTTCTGAACGTTCAATGTCAAAGACATTGCCTTGAAAGTCATCAAATAGTTAATGTTGTTGATTATAATGCTAAAACAATTCCTAAATAGATTAATGGCTTAGAAATGATCAATCCTTATCATTGATTACCCAGATATCATGAAATATCACAATGTAGTCTTAGAATAGATTTAATAACCATGTTTAACATACTAATCTGACTGTTATCATAAACATCAGATAATCGTTCCAATAAGTATGTTAATGGTTGTGATTAGTTTGAAACACTTAGATTTAACCTTTGTATTTCAAAGATTAACCAAACTAATCATCTACATTGTCATAATCAAATGGATTAAACCATTATAATCATAGTTGTGATTTCATGCAAACCGGGCATTACAACGGCTCAAAACAAGGATTTAACCGTTAAAACTTCGTGTTCTTCATTTCTAATCAATCCTAGCCATCATCTAGGCAATAATCAACAATCCTAACTATCTCATTACGTTCAAATTCAAGATCTAATTAATCAAACTCAAACTAGAAGGTTAAAACGAACCGTTACCTGATCTGACGAGTTTCTGCGGGTAAAACGACGATCAGGACTTGTATATACGATCCCTGGGATGATCGGTGACTTCTGATGGCTTCAGAATAGTGTTTTGATGATTAATTTTCGTCTGATGGTGTTCTTAAGCGAGTATGATCGAGATATGTATTAAATTAACTTTCTGCTTGAAAATCTGATGAAGTAGTCAACTTTCTCCACCGCCTCACCCGTCGCGTACCGCGACGAGGGCCAAAAAGAGCTTCGCGTACCGCGAAGAAATCCGGAGGATTTTAGATATTTTAGGTCCGTCGCGTACCGCGAAGGAGCCTCAAATCTTCGTCGCGTACCGCGACGAGTCCAAAAGTTCAATACTTTGAAAATTTTCTTCGTTTCGCGATTCCGGACAATCCGTAACTCCGTTTCGCGCACGGTTTTCGCCTACGTTCACGATTTTTCGAGCTCTTTCCAATGGTTATAGTTTCAATACCTAAAGAGTTCAAAATATTTGACCTCTAATCCATTGCTATATTCGATTCAGTGTATCTTGAAATCGGAGCCTCGTTTCACGATTTCGCTTACACTCATTCTCTTCATTTTCGAGTTATGATTCTAACCTGATAATTTTGAGTTGTCACACATATCATCATGAATTTCAAGCACGATCAAATGTGTTTATTTCTTTGATAACACAATTCTTCGAACATCAACAGTTACCGAAATCTTGCACATTTATTATTGAATTGCTAAATTTTCGGTTGTTACACATCATTAGGGCTGTAAACGAACCGAACGTTCAGCGAACAATTCGTGAACCGTTTGGCGGAAAGTTCGTTTATGTTCGTTTAATTAAACGAACGAACATAAACAGAGGTCGTGTTCGTTCATTTGTGTTCGTGAACGTTCGGTAACATGTTCATTTACGTTCGTTTATGTTCGGTTAAGTTTATTTATTATATTTATCACTAAATGTGTTGTTAATTTTTAATTTTTAGTTTAATACCATAATACTTAAGTTATTTTTAGTTTACTTGAGATTAAAAATGTTGATTTTTATTGTTTAAATAATATGTGTTCGTTAGCGTTCGTGAACAAGCTAAATTCCTTAATGAACGAATACGAACAAAAATTTTCGTTCGGTAAGCATTCGTGAACCGTTCGCGAACAAGTTAAAAGTTACACGAACGAACACGAACAAGAGCTCGTCCGTGTTTGTTCAGTTCGATTACAGCCCTACCCATCATGATCATTCATGTTTTTTCTAAGGTAAAGTTCAGGACTAGTAAGCTTGTACTAAATTAAGAGAAACAACAGTTTTATAAATTAAGAGAAACAGAAGCAAGAAACTCTTAACATATTTTACAAATTCTTCTCTAAAACATTCAATTTAGGATTTGAATTAATGAGACATTTTGTAATTTTTTTTTCCATTCTAAGATTTGAATTACTGAGAAACTACGTATGTTTTATTTGTTAACAAGCATCTCCTAAATCTAGAGTTGTAAACAGTCAGTGAACCGTTTGTCGAGATATTTGTTCATTTAATAAATTTAATGAAATTGAACAAGAAATTTTATTCGTTTAGTTAAACGAATGAATATAAACACTAAAACAGAGGTTGTGTTTGTTTATTTGTATTAATGAAAGTTCGGTAATGTGTAGGTTTATGTTTGTTGACGTCCATTTATTCTGTTTTTCGTTAAATACTTAAATGTGTAATATTATTTTAAAATTTTAGTTTTACTTAAACTAAAAATCTAGTTATTTGTAATTTTTATTTTGTTAAAAATATAGTAACTTGATACTTAAATATTTAAAACATTAATTAAGAGTAATTTCAATTATGATTATTAGGTCTAACTTTTTATTTGTTTTAAGATATTTATATTCTTTATATTTGTATGAAGTGTTGCACTTAATACTTACATAAGATGATTATACCTAATATTTGAGATTAAGAATATTGACTTTTATTTTTTTAAAGTTTATATATTAGTTTTGGTTCGCGAATCTCTCGTGAGCAAATTTAGTTACTTAATTAAAAAACACGAACCAAATTTACATTCGGATAATGTTCGTGAATCGTTCGTGAATAACTTAAATGTTAAACGAATAAACGCAAACAATGACTTATTTGAAACACTATCTAAATCTATTAATGCATTTTTATAAATAGCTTGTAACCTTTAATATTCTGGAAGAGTTTTCTACAATCTTGTCGCCATTAGACTATTTTTTTAATGAGAAGTTGTGTATGTCATTTTTTTTAAAACACTTAATAAAAACTCTTATTAACTAAATTCATCAAATCTACATAATCTAAGTGTTTTTTTGAACGGCATAGACAGGACACCCAAGACAAAATTTCAACCGTCCCTTAAATTTGACGTTATGGGGCGTATATTCGTGCCGACCCAGAAGAAACCACACAAGCAAATATGTCTCAGTACAAATTAAAACCCAAAACATCTCGTAAAAAAGTTAAGAAGGTAAACATTAAACTATAAACATTTGATTACATAATCTAAGATTTAAACCTTAAACATCATTTTTTAACAAAAAAAAATATAATATTAAATTGTGTTTATTTATTTGAAAAAAGAAACAAACAGAAAAAGAGTTATGTAGAATAAGTAGGGGACACACCACCATACCTCTACACATCTCTCCCGCAATCACAGGGCGTCATCTCTCTCTCTCTCTCTCTACCTGCCGGAGTTGCAGAGCTGCAGCATCGCCACCTGCAGATTTGCAGTCACTTTGCCCACTATCACTTTACACCACCTATTGCTTTACAGCCCAATTTCAATCCTCATTCACACAAACATCACACATTTATGTTTCATCATCTCATGTTTCAAGAAAAACCTTTGATTTGAATCTTTTTTTGTAATGTGATGAATTTCGGCTAGTGATTGCATGTTTTAATACTTTAATCCGTGTGATTTTGTTGATTTTTCAAACTTTTTGTGATGATGTGTGGTTTAATTGATCTGAACACCATAAACAACGATTCCGGCGAGGTTACGACGTCGTTTTCGACTCCGGTGGTGTGTTCGTTGGAGCTATGGCACGCATGTGCCGGACCTCGGATTTCGTTGCCGGAGAAAGGAAACGCCGTCGTCTATCTCCCACAGGGCCACCTCGAACTACAACGCACTTATAATTCTCCGGCCATCGCCGGCGTTCATCTCCCACCACCCCATGTTTTTTGCCGTGTAACCGACGTTAAGCTTTATTCGGAGCCCGGAACTGATGAAGTGTTTGCTCGGGTTTCACTGGTTCATGATTCTCAGGTGAGTTTAATTTGTTTTCGATCACTTGGTTCAATTGAAACAATTGTTTGAATTGGGTTGAAATTGAATTTACAGCTAGAAAAGAAATTGGGTGAAACAGAGGTTGAAGAAGATGACAATGGCGGCACTGATGAAAAAGCTTCAACACCACACATGTTCTGCAAGACTCTCACAGCTTCTGATACCAGCACCCATGGCGGATTCTCTGTTCCACGTAGAGCTGCTGAAGATTGCTTTCCTCCTCTGGTATTTCATGTTGAAATCTTGCTAAATCGTATGAATCGGAGACCCAATGCCATAGGTGTTAAAAAAACTGGTCTCTTGAACCGGGACTTACAAACCGACACGAACCGGAACACGAACCAATTAGAGGGTTTAATCTGAACCGTGTTGGTTTGTTTTTTTTAAACGGCGAAGGTCTCAATCATGTGAACCCATTGTATCCAGGTCATGTCACCAAAGTCTAGTTACCTGGACCTCCCATGAACCACCACAACCACCCCAGGAGGAAACCCCACAGACCCCTTTTTCGCTGCGGGAGGGATTGAAACTTAAGACTTCCCATTTGAAAGAATCTCATAGTACCATTGAGGCAATGCCTCTTTGGTAATCGTGTTGGTTTGTAAGGTGTCATGTTACACCCGACAATATTGACCCGAAGCAAGAGAAATGAGTTGGTTTGTATGGATAAGTATTGTAAGATGTATAACCATTTAACACAACGCGAGTCAAGATGTGTAACTTAAAAACTATGTAATCATAATGGATTCAAATGGATACTAATTATAATTAATCTGTTTGATAAAAAAATCGTTAAAAATTATTATTTTTTTGAAAAGCAAAGGTCTCAATCGTATGAACCCACTATTTCCAGACCATGTCATCAAGGTCTAGTTACCTGAACCATTAGCCAACACAACCACCCCAGAAGGAAACCCCACTGTGAAAACCCCCTCAGACCCCTATTTTGTTGCAGGAGTGATTCGAATACAAGACCTCCCTTTTTGAAGAATCCTGGGGTACCATTGAGGAAATGCGTCATTGGTCGTTAAAAATTATTATTAAAGTAGACCATTTATTTTGTTAAAACTCATTTTAACTTCAAATAAATTGAAGTTTATTAAAAAAACTCATTTTGTCTCAAACTGATTTTGCTTAAAACATATCCTGACTCGAACTCGTTCTGACTTGTTACCTAACCCGAGCCAAAACGCCCATTTTACCAGGCTTTTGTATGTGCGAACCGGTTTAACCCGAAAGCAAGTAAAAAACCGGAACCAAACTAAACCGATCCATTTTCATTTGATTTTGAGTTTTGTTGATCAAACTAAAACCAGTTTAAGACCGGAACTGAAAGTGAAAAAAGACCGGTTTTTACAACTCTGCTGAGACCCGGACCCATTTTGAATATTTCGGGTCTTGGACGGTCTGGGTTGATTCATTTGTTTTTGTGGGGTCCCTTACAAGTTACAAGATACTCGCCCCACCAATAATGTCTTCTTTCAAGGTGTTTATGTACTCTTATAGTCTTATGTTTTTTTAAAGCCTAGAAGATATTTTTTCCTTGTAAAGTTTTTTTTTTTTTAAAAAAACCGGCAATTAAGTGTAACAAAATAAACGGTTTGGGTTGGGTCGGGTAAGGAGTCATAGCGTGTTCGGGTCAAGATAAGTGTGTATCAGGGTGAGTTTTAAGCAAAATTAGTTTTGCTCTAAATTAATTGTTTTTAACAAACAATAATTATGTTTAAGTTAAAATGAGTTGTAAATAAATAAATAGTTTATTTACACAAATTTTTTTGTAATTTTATCATCAAACATTAAAAATAATTTTTGTCCGTTTTAATTTATTATATTTGCATAGTTTTTAGGTTACACATATTAACTCGAATTGTGTTAAAGTGTTACTCATATCAACCCGTTCTATGTTATAATGTTATTTATATCAACCTGAAATATAATAATTGCTCACTCAAACCAACCTATTTATCTTACTTTGGGTCGCTCAGAAATCTTGCTAGACTGTAACCCATTTGCTTCCTATTATGAACTAATAACAATTTTAGACAAGTAACTTATTAGCTATTGACTCAATACCCCTTTTAAACACTAAAAATATATTTTAATTATTATTAAATAGTTAATAATATATCTTAACTTTAACTAAATTGATTTTTAAAACCGACCCATTTAAATTTGCTCAAAATTCATCGGAACCAGTACCCGTTCTCAATGTTTTAAAAACCGGTTCGACTGGTTCAATCGCTTGCCGGTTACTAATCTGGTACGAAACCATCTGGTATTATGCATGTTCCTTCGATCAATCGTGCCTGCGGTTTAATCCGGTTTTACCAGTATTTCCGGTTTCAAAAAACACAAAATTTCGGTTTTTAAGCGATTTTCGGCTTTTAAGCGATCGTGAACTTGATGAGTTTAACATGCCAATGTCATAATCCTATTATGCACTTTTATTTAAAAAAATTATTAAAATTTGAGTACTTTTAAATTATTTTAGATGAATTTAAGTACTTTTTAAATTGTTTTTAGATAAATTTGTATACTTTTTGGAAATTTATTTGCGTATAAGTTGTATTTTTATAAAATTCTATATTAATTAGTGTGTCCAGTTGAACTATTTTTAAGTCAAATCCAGTGCACCTAAAATACGGATTTTTAAAACATTGCCCGTTCTCATTCTGATTCGAACCATTTATGATATGTTGACCGCCCTTCCTATTTTTGTTGCAGGATTACAGACAACAAAGACCTTCACAAGAACTTGAAGCCGAAGATATTCACGGAACCGTCTGGAAATTCCGACACATTTTCCGGGGACAACCCCGTCGGCATTTGCTGACCACCGGCTGGAGTGCCTTCATAAACAAGAACAAACTTGTATCCGGAGATGCTGTTCTTTTTCTCAGGGGTGATGATGGAGTTCTAAGATTGGGTGTCCGTCGATCTGTTCACCTGAAACCCCCTTCTGGTTTTCCGGCGACTTCCGCCGGCCAACTGTTGAGAGATTCTAGTTTCACCACCGTCGTCAATTCCATATATCAGAAAACTGTCTTCAATGTCTGCTATAACCCAAGGTACTTCAATCTACATTTATGGCAATCAATTTACTAAATTATAACACGATGATCGGTTCTGTTTGGGTTAAACCGGTTTGATCATGCGTCTTTACAAACTGGCGGTTTGGGTTCACCCCTAACCGGTTCTTGCCAATCAGGGTCAGTTTGTCGGTTATGGTTCTAGCTCATGGCCCCAACTTATTTGGTTTTGGTCCGGGTCGGGGCGTTTGCTCCTTTCTGATTTCCAAATTCAAATTGCAGGAGAGGGTCAAAATTCATTGTACCTTATCATCAGTTTCTCAAGAGTGCTTCAAACAATTTCCCACCGGGAATGAGGTTTAATCTGCGGTTCGAAACCGAGGATGCAACGGATAGAAGGTGCACAGGGATCATAACTGGGAGTAGTGACATTGATCCTGTTAATTGGCCTGGATCAAAGTGGAGATGTTTGATGGTGGGTCATTTTGATCTTTACATGCATTTGATTACAATTTCTGAATTTCATATCAAATAATCTTTCATGTTTTCATATTTGAAGGTAAAATGGGATGTTGTCGATGTCTCAAGACACGACCGAGTATCGCCATGGGAGATTGAATATCATAACCCTGGTTCTAGTTCTGGTTCTGGTTCTGACAACATTTTGTCACCAGTTTCCAAAAGGATGAAGACCGATTTTCGACCCCAATTTCAAGCCCATGAAGGTTGGTGTCAAGAATCATACTCTGGTTGTTTTCGTTAACTCATGCTAAAAAAAGTTCTAAAGTTTTCAAACTTTTATCATATGAAGCAGGAACATCACTAGATTTCAATAAATGTTTGAGATTTCAGAAGGTTTTGCAAGGTCAAGAAATTTTCGGCTATAATCATAGCCCCTCTGAAGTTGTGGGATCAAGAAACTCGATGATATCCTTGTTAAGGCCCGATCCAAGAAACCGGGCCTTTCGATCCAGCGAGGTCTTGCAAGGTCAAGAAATAGTTTATAACAACTCTATGCACCCGCCACTGGTTATGCGTTTCCAGAACGCAATCTTGCAGCCCACTTACTCTCGACCCGTAAACGTTGTCAATGAGTCAAGGCATCCGGCTTTCGGGCTGGGATATTTGGGCCAGCATAATGACAACAACCCGAACCCGGTTTCTGGTCTGTTTAAAGAGAAGAGTTTATACCCAAACCCGAACATGAATCTGAACCCGAAACAGTCTCACATTGGGCCACAAGAGCCGGTTGCGACTTGTAGAAGTAGTTGTAGACTCTTTGGTTTTACCTTTTGGTTGTAACGTTAGATGAGTTAGTTTGTGTTGTATCAGTGTTTTACTTATGTTAGGTTAATTTTTTTTTAATTTTCGGTAAATGGAATTTATGGTTTTATTATAAATATTGCATTAGAGTCACGTGTAGGTCTTGTTTGGGATCATTTATTAACTTTTTATAAAGAGTGCTTATTAACTTATGAATTTTTGAAATAAAGTTTTAAAATGCATTTTGGTTAGATTTTCCAATAAGACTATTTTTTGTTTAAAATGACCAAAAAAGACATTATTATATTGACAATAATTCTAAGGTTATGGGTAGCGGTGGTGGGTTGTAACAATGGTGGTAGATGGAGGTGGGTGGTGGGTGGCGATGATGGCAGTGGGTAGTGGTGGGTGACAGGGGCGGCCTGGGGGAGGGGCAAAGCTGACCTTCACCCTGAGCCCATTTCTTGGCGGGCGCAATTTTTTTGAAATATATGTATATATAGAAATTGATTTAAACGAGAACCAACAAGTTACAGAATATTAAAAGAAGCTATTTATAGACACGTGATTTTAGAGTTGGAAAAAGTAATTCTTTTTAAAGTATAAAAAATAATGCCCTTTAAAATAAGGGTGTTCATTGGTTTGGTTTAATCCGTTTTCCATTTTTTCCCCTATACGAAAACCGAACCGAATTCGGGAAATGGTTCGGCTTTGGTCAATATCGAACAAACCGAATAAACTGATTAAAAACCAAATAAACCGGTAGGAACCGAATTCAACCAAGTAAACCAATTATAAACCAAATAAACCGGTTAAAAACGAAATCGAATTCTACCTTATATATTATTAATAAAATAAGAAATTTAAATATGAATTAAGTTTAATCGGTTAACCAAATAATCAGAACAAACCGACTTAAAAAAAAATTGGAACCGATAACCGAACCAAAAAAAAAATTCCAAATCGGATACGAATAGGAACCGAATTCAAAATTTGGATATAGTTAGGAACATAATTCGTTTTTTTTTCAGTTACGAACACATTTCGGTTTTCACTTTTTTGAACACCCCTGCTATAATATTTGTATTTGTTAGGGGCCTTTTTTCCGGCTCATCCTGAGCACCTTAAATCTCAGGGCCGCCCTGGTGGGTGATGGTTGTGGACTTGTGGGTGGCGGCGAACGAAGTGAGTGGCAACGTTGTGGTGGCTGGCAGTGGCAGGTGGCGATGGGTGGTGGCGGTGGCTGGCGGTGGTGAGTGGTGGTGTCAGTGGGAGGTGGTGTGTGGTAGATTGGGTAAATGGTAAAGAATGTGGGTAAATTTGTAATTTTATGTCAATAAGTCAAAAGTTATTTTGAAAACCAGAATTTTTAAATTCTGAAAAACAACTTATTAACATTTTACAAAAAGTTCTTCTCAAAAGTTATTTAGATTTGCCAAATAATTTGTTAACTTATTGACTTTTTGAAAAAAAGTCAATAAATAAATAAAACATTTTAAAATAAAATTTCAAACATGTTTTGTAGATGGATAGGTTGATAGAACATACTAGTTATGGATCCTTCGTGTAGTGACCTTAATTAATATGTTAATTTTTTTACGTTTTGTATATACGTCAATCTTTATTATTTTATAAAATTTAATACACTCTAATTATTTTGAAAATCTTAGTTTATTGTTTCTAAAAGCAAATATCTAGCCCCTACAATTAGAGATGAAAAAAAAACGGTTTAGGAATCGAATTCAATTACCCGTACCGGAACCGGTTGGTATAGGCGATTCCGTTTTTCTCAACGGAACCGAACCGGAATTACCAGAACCGGTTTCAAAGACGGAGCTTAATACGGGCCGGGAGGTGTAACATCAGTGCCGGAACCGACACCGGAACAGTGATCTCTACAGTAAAACGAACAAGAAGTCAGGTACGAACTATATGTGTTTCATTGTATGTATGTTCATTTCTGTAACACCCTGACTTTACACACGATTACACGTGTCCCATTTTTAGGTCCCAAATTAAACTTTCTCAAAAATCATGTTCGGAAGCGTGAAATTAACATTTCATAATTTAAACACACTTAATTTCAATCATTTACGTTTATGATTAATAAAAACTGGTGTGTTTAAGTTTAATACTACCACATACTTTACATAACATTTGGTTCTGCTTCACAACGTGCCCAACGTGCCCGATCTGATCGCCCGATGCATATCTATCTTTAACCTGTAACATCACATATAAGGTCACAATTAGTTCGTTAGAACTAAGTAAGTAACCCCTCCCAATTTCCCACAATTCATTCAAACACATCCACATACATATCATATGGATGTTTATCACGTCTAGATTATATATATCATATTTCAACATCAAATTGCACACATCACACATTGTGCAGTTATTTCCCTTAATGGGACATTTTCACAAATATGATTATATTATCTAATCCAACTCTATCACCAGCACCTCTGGCTAAATTAAACACCATATATATATAAATATATTGGCTCAACCAATTACCCACACACCTGTGGTTTCAACAACTTAGTTTCCGGATTAACCGGTTATCCACACATTTGTGGTATCATACGTATATTAAAAATCTCTCACCAGGTAATAATATCATATTACCAATCGTCAACTATTGCTCACAATAGTTTAATCAAATTTACACTATGGTGTTCACATTCCTGTACTTCCACCATAGTTACTTGTCAGCATCTCTGACTAACCACACATTTGTGGTATCATAAATAATTCAAGTCTTAAGATGTTCACCCACCGGTCCTTCCATCTAAGACAATTGCCAGCACCTCTGGCTATCCACCATTGTGGAGTCATAAATATTAAGTCTAAGATGTTCACCCACCGGTACTTCCATCTAGACAATTGCCAGCACCTCTGGCTATCCATCATTGTGGAGTCATAAATATTAAGTCTAAGATGTTCACCCACCGGTACTTCCATCTAGACAATTGCCAGCACCTCTGGCTATCCACCATTGTGGAGTCATAAATATTAAGTCTAAGATGTTCACCCACCGGTACTTCCATCTAGACAATTGCCAGCACCTCTGGCTATCCACCATTGTGGAGTCATAAATATTAAGTCTAAGATGTTCACCCACCGGTACTTCCATCTAGACAATTGCCAGCACCTCTGGCTATCCACCATTGTGGAGTCATAAATATTAAGTCTAAGATGTTCACCCACCGGTACTTCCATCTAGACAATTGCCAGCACCTCTGGCTATCCACCATTGTGGAGTCATATATCAACAATAACCACAATAACGATAACGGCATGTTCACACACCCTGTGAATCATTCAGCAACAATAACCGTAATCACGATAACGGCATGTTCACACACCCTGTGAATCATGCAGCAACAATAACCACAATAACGATAACGGCATGTTCACACACCCTGTGAATCATGCAGCAACAATAACCGTAATCACGATAACGGCATGTTCACACACCCTGTGAATCATGCAGCAACAATAACCACAATAACGATAACGGCATGTTCACACACCCTGTGAATCATACAGCAACAATAACCGTAATCACGATAACGGCATGTTCACACACCCTGTGAATCATGCAGCAACAATAACCACAATAACGATAACGGCATGTTCACACACCCTGTGAATCATAACATGCACATTACCAATTCAACATTTGTTCCAACAATGCATATTTCACATGCATTGTCAAGTTAACACCAATTCATTATAACAATGCATATTCCACCTACATTGTTAATTTAAACACCAATTCATCCCGACAACGCATATTCCACATACATTGTCAAGTTAAACACCAATTCATTAATTAATCACCGGTTCATCCGGTTATTCAAATGCATATATATTGCATATACGTTTCCCATGGAAACTTAACAAACACAAACTAAAGGATTTCTCATCCCATAGTTTCAATCACATATTTAACAACATTTACATATATCAAGTATGCAAGTAGACTCTTTCTACTACTTATATGTAATGCTACAGTAAGTTGGGTAACTTACCTGGTTCAAACGGTTGTTCACTTCTTACAACCTCCACTTCTGTGAATTGTCACTTGACTTCTATCACCAACACCTAGTTGCATATTCACACATATACAACTATATTCAATACATATAACACATACAATCAAGTTCAACTCACTTGACTGGTTTGACTTTCTCAAAGTCAACTTATCACATAATTGACTCTATCTTACTATATTTAGTAAGTATTAGTCAATTAATCATATCCCATGCCTCTCTTAGGCATTTCATCAAATAATTAATGTTCATTATATTAGTTATGATCTCAATCACTTCTTTTAATCAAAATTCATTTATGACCATAACTATTAATAATTTTTAACATCAATTCATCATAATCATCGTTTAATCCATGGATCATAATCCATATTTCATTTAAAATCATATTCTACCCATTCCTACTAGTTATCACACCATGATATGGGTTTCATAACAACCGGACATTATCCCGGCTTCAAAACGAAGATTTCACCGTCAAAATATCAATTTCTTCGTTTCTAACAATCCCTAGTTATCAACTAGGCAATAACCAATACCCATAATCATAATAATATATTCAAAACTAAATTTAATCCACAAAATATCAAACTAGTAGGAGAGATCGAATCGTTACCCTTTTGAACGAAGTTCTCGGATGAAAACGACGATCAGGAGTTGTAGAATCGAACCCTAGCTCGATCCGAACATCTGGATGGCTTCAAAACTGTGATTTGGTGATAAAAATTCGATCAGATCGTCCCTAGTGTGTTAAAGTCGAAAGAAAGAGTTTTTTTTTTTAAAAACTCTTCTGCTTCAATCTGATAAGAATAGGAATCTGTCAAACCGCCCTATCCGTCGCGTACCGCGAAGAGGAGCCAAGAAGGGCTTCGCGTACCGCGAAGAAATCCGGAGAAAATCAGATATTTTGGGTTCTTCGCGTACCGCGAAGGAACCCCAGAACCACCTTCGCGTACCGCGAATAGTCCCAAAACATAATATCTTTGAAATTTTCTTCGTTTCGCGATTCCGGACAATCCGTAACTCCGTTTCGCGCACGGTTTTCTCCCACGTTCATGATTTCTCACATACTTTCAAATTTCAACAATCACAATCGTTATTTTAACGATTATTTCAAATACGTTTCATTGTTGAAAACCGGTTGTTACAAATCTCCCCTCCTTACAGAGGTTTCGTCCCCGAAACCGCTTATACCTTAAAAAAAAAATAAATTTCCTTCCTGTCATCTTCTGACTCACACGTGGCGTCAGATTCCCTTCCCTTGAACCTTTACCTGGTTCAAGGACTTGTTTATCAAATGTTTGACCTTTCGGTCTAATATAGCTACCGGCTTTCCACATAGTTCAACTTGTCATCAATTTCCAAGTCTTCTAGTGGCACATAAGCCGATTCATCCGCCAAACATTTTCTCAGATATGACACATGAAAAGTGTCATGTATGCCATTCAATTCCTCCGGTAGCTCAAGACGATAAGCAACATTACCTATCCGAGCTATAATTCTGAATGGTTCGATAAAACGTGACTTAACTTCCCTTGTTTTCAAAAACGTATCACACCTTTCCACAGTGAGACTTTTAACAACACAATATCTCTCATCTAGAACTTAATAATCCTCCTATGCTTATCAACATAGGAATTCTGACGGTCCTATACCGCCTTCAAATGAACTAGAATCTAATCTATATGTTCATTTGTTACTTTAACTACCTTTTTATTTGCCAGTTCTCATTACCCAACTTCTCCTCAACACAAGAGTACAACATTTCCTCCCATACAACATTTCATATGGAGGCATTCCAATACTGGAATGATAAACGTTATTGTATGAGAACACTGCTAAAGGTAATTAATCATCCCAACTACCCCCAAAATTAATTATACACGCTCGTAACAAATCCTCCAACGTTTAAATGGTCCTTTCACTTTGACCATCAATCTGAGGATGATACGCCGTGCCTATCAACAATCCTAATTCTCCCTGGAAATTTTTCCAGAAATGAGAAGTAAATCAAGTGTCTCGATCCAAATTAATCGTCACTGGCACACCATGCCTAGACACCACTTCTTTAACATATATTTCAATCATAATTGAACATTTACCCTTAGATAAACATGATCATTATACATGATTTTACATAATCAATTTACAATTGATTATTTGTTTTGACTTTCTTCATCCAAACCAAATCATACACTCAAGTGTATTTCTACATACATCTTACCTCTCTTTTGAATATTCACATAAATATTCTCCTCATCATATTATGAATATCCTATTTCTTTATAAATAGGCATAACTTTGACTTTTTAAAGTCAAATATCATGTATAATGTACTTTATATATAACCACAACCGAATGACTTAACATTCACATTGATCATTTAACACAACACATATGTGCACACAAAACTCCATCTGTGCATCATACTTCCCAAAAGTCAACTTAAACAATTTGACTCTTGAAATTTGATGTCTACATTCCTGTAGATCATCTTTTGTTCACCATAACATCTACATTATAATGGTTGTTTACACTCTTGTAAATCAACTCAATCATTATTACTAGTTGAATGTTCACATACCTCGTAAATCATTCAACTACAATAACGACGCTAACTATAACCTTTTACATCCGCTTCAATTAAAACAACAATTCACATATATGCTAATTGCACTAACAATTGTAGTGTGGACTCACCCAGTCCTATAACTACAAATTCAGCCACCTGGGTACTTACACCCAATTTGAACACATTTAATTGTGTTTACATCAATATCAATTACCAATTGAGTTTTACACACATGATCACAACACTTGTGATTCATTATTACAAGTTTAAACAACTCAATGGTAACAGGTGACTTACTATCATGTACATGTACATGGTTTACCCCCAATGCCACAAAAATGTGGACTTACATGACAAACACCAATGTCATTTCATTATGGACTTACATGACAATATTAATGCCACGCACCAGTGGTCTTACATCAGTTTCACACAAATGTGAATCATCTCCCATTATCTGTGTCAGTTATTGTAAACATATAACGACACTTTCACTAGTTATGCAATTTATCATAACATTAATCAATTTTAACAATCCGAATACCACCCCATGTGGTTTCATATTCATATACTTCCACACAATGTGGATTATCATCAATTTATAGTGTCAACTATAAATTATTATTTAATAACACCTTTCAACTTATGCAATTAGCACATAACATTCATTCAATACTACAAGACATCTATCAAGTAGTTAAATACCACCACCATGTGGTTTCATATCCCCAACATTTCATGACACACATGGTCAATTTACCATTCATTTTATCACAATTACTACAAGTCAATTACAAGTAGTAACAACAAACAAATCACATAACACATAAGCACTAATATGTCTTATGGTTACATATTAGTGAGTAGGTAACTCACCTATTCACATTAATCATAACTTTGACTTCTTTTTAAAGTCAACATCGTTCAACACATACTCACATATTGATCAATCCACACGCATGTGGATTTTTCCCCAATGCCTCACTAAGGAGGAATTACATGACAACTCAATGTCATTCCAAGATGGTTTTACACATCTAACACAAGGCCACTCACAAGTAGTCTTACAAACAAATTCAACGCCACTCACAAGTGGTCTTATATGATAATTCCAATGCCATCCACCGATGGTCTTACATGTTAAATCCAATGCCACCCACTAGTGGTCTTACATGTTAATACACACAAAATGCCATACGTTATGGTCTTAAATTTGCTTTAACATTATTATAAATAATTTCCATTTCAATGTGTCAATTACTATCAACATGTAATGACACTATCACTAGTTATGAAATCATATCATAACATTCACCATACGTATACACATTGTATACTTACAACTCTATATATCCCGCATATAATTATATGCACATTATATAAATTATTAACATGTTTAAATCATTACATCACAAACTTAAACATGTATGAACACATAAACACAATTATGTGTCTTTTTTCCCCATCCTGCCTTAAGCAGTACATACCAAAACATTTTCCATGTTCAAATGGATTAATTTCCCCAACACATCAAGTGTTATAGCCTACACTCATGTAGGTCTTTTCACATTAACTCTCCAATTCATTTCTCTTGAATTGGTAACACTATTACCCACAAGTAATAGATACATAAAGCTCATAACACCTTACCTAATTTCAATAGCCTAAGTATGAAATGATTCCTATAAGAGCTTGTTCATATCATGTTTGCACTAGTAAGTTGGCCAGACGTACTAGTTCATTCATTATATGCCCAATTCCTTACTTCCTTCATTACATACTCAAGACATTGATTTCGGTTTCACATAATCAATCAAATCATATTTAACATGTAATGATTCACATTACATTTAACAATTATATTACAGGACATAGATATGCTAACCTCATACATTCGGCATCATGATCGGGTCTTCGAAGCAAACGTTATGTTTTCATATCAAGAGCATAAAAGTTTGAGATCAAGTGTTCATGACGCACTTGATTCACTCAAACCATTGCTCTGATACCAACTCTGTAACACCCTGACTTTACACACGATTACACGTGTCCCATTTTTAGGTCCCAAATTAAACTTTCTCAAAAATCATGTTCGGAAGCGTGAAATTAACATTTCATAATTTAAACACACTTAATTTCAATCATTTACGTTTATGATTAATAAAAACTGGTGTGTTTAAGTTTAATACTACCACATACTTTACATAACATTTGGTTCTGCTTCACAACGTGCCCGATCTGATCGCCCGATGCATATCTATCTTTAACCTGTAACATCACATATAAGGTCACAATTAGTTCGTTAGAACTAAGTAAGTAACCCCTCCCAATTTCCCACAATTCATTCAAACACATCCACATACATATCATATGGATGTTTATCACGTCTAGATTATATATATCATATTTCAACATCAAATTGCACACATCACACATTGTGCAGTTATTTCCCTTAATGGGACATTTTCACAAATATGATTATATTATCTAATCCAACTCTATCACCAGCACCTCTGGCTAAATTAAACACCATATATATATAAATATATTGGCTCAACCAATTACCCACACACCTGTGGTTTCAACAACTTAGTTTCCGGATTAACCGGTTATCCACACATTTGTGGTATCATACGTATATTAAAAATCTCTCACCAGGTAATAATATCATATTACCAATCGTCAACTATTGCTCACAATAGTTTAATCAAATTTACACTATGGTGTTCACATTCCTGTACTTCCACCATAGTTACTTGTCAGCATCTCTGACTAACCACACATTTGTGGTATCATAAATAATTCAAGTCTTAAGATGTTCACCCACCGGTCCTTCCATCTAAGACAATTGCCAGCACCTCTGGCTATCCACCATTGTGGAGTCATAAATATTAAGTCTAAGATGTTCACCCACCGGTACTTCCATCTAGACAATTGCCAGCACCTCTGGCTATCCATCATTGTGGAGTCATAAATATTAAGTCTAAGATGTTCACCCACCGGTACTTCCATCTAGACAATTGCCAGCACCTCTGGCTATCCACCATTGTGGAGTCATAAATATTAAGTCTAAGATGTTCACCCACCGGTACTTCCATCTAGACAATTGCCAGCACCTCTGGCTATCCACCATTGTGGAGTCATAAATATTAAGTCTAAGATGTTCACCCACCGGTACTTCCATCTAGACAATTGCCAGCACCTCTGGCTATCCACCATTGTGGAGTCATAAATATTAAGTCTAAGATGTTCACCCACCGGTACTTCCATCTAGACAATTGCCAGCACCTCTGGCTATCCACCATTGTGGAGTCATATATCAACAATAACCACAATAACGATAACGGCATGTTCACACACCCTGTGAATCATTCAGCAACAATAACCGTAATCACGATAACGGCATGTTCACACACCCTGTGAATCATGCAGCAACAATAACCACAATAACGATAACGGCATGTTCACACACCCTGTGAATCATGCAGCAACAATAACCGTAATCACGATAACGGCATGTTCACACACCCTGTGAATCATGCAGCAACAATAACCACAATAACGATAACGGCATGTTCACACACCCTGTGAATCATACAGCAACAATAACCGTAATCACGATAACGGCATGTTCACACACCCTGTGAATCATGCAGCAACAATAACCACAATAACGATAACGGCATGTTCACACACCCTGTGAATCATAACATGCACATTACCAATTCAACATTTGTTCCAACAATGCATATTTCACATGCATTGTCAAGTTAACACCAATTCATTATAACAATGCATATTCCACCTACATTGTTAATTTAAACACCAATTCATCCCGACAACGCATATTCCACATACATTGTCAAGTTAAACACCAATTCATTAATTAATCACCGGTTCATCCGGTTATTCAAATGCATATATATTGCATATACGTTTCCCATGGAAACTTAACAAACACAAACTAAAGGATTTCTCATCCCATAGTTTCAATCACATATTTAACAACATTTACATATATCAAGTATGCAAGTAGACTCTTTCTACTACTTATATGTAATGCTACAGTAAGTTGGGTAACTTACCTGGTTCAAACGGTTGTTCACTTCTTACAACCTCCACTTCTGTGAATTGTCACTTGACTTCTATCACCAACACCTAGTTGCATATTCACACATATACAACTATATTCAATACATATAACACATACAATCAAGTTCAACTCACTTGACTGGTTTGACTTTCTCAAAGTCAACTTATCACATAATTGACTCTATCTTACTATATTTAGTAAGTATTAGTCAATTAATCATATCCCATGCCTCTCTTAGGCATTTCATCAAATAATTAATGTTCATTATATTAGTTATGATCTCAATCACTTCTTTTAATCAAAATTCATTTATGACCATAACTATTAATAATTTTTAACATCAATTCATCATAATCATCGTTTAATCCATGGATCATAATCCATATTTCATTTAAAATCATATTCTACCCATTCCTACTAGTTATCACACCATGATATGGGTTTCATAACAACCGGACATTATCCCGGCTTCAAAACGAAGATTTCACCGTCAAAATATCAATTTCTTCGTTTCTAACAATCCCTAGTTATCAACTAGGCAATAACCAATACCCATAATCATAATAATATATTCAAAACTAAATTTAATCCACAAAATATCAAACTAGTAGGAGAGATCGAATCGTTACCCTTTTGAACGAAGTTCTCGGATGAAAACGACGATCAGGAGTTGTAGAATCGAACCCTAGCTCGATCCGAACATCTGGATGGCTTCAAAACTGTGATTTGGTGATAAAAATTCGATCAGATCGTCCCTAGTGTGTTAAAGTCGAAAGAAAGAGTTTTTTTTTTAAAAACTCTTCTGCTTCAATCTGATAAGAATAGGAATCTGTCAAACCGCCCTATCCGTCGCGTACCGCGAAGAGGAGCCAAGAAGGGCTTCGCGTACCGCGAAGAAATCCGGAGAAAATCAGATATTTTGGGTTCTTCGCGTACCGCGAAGGAACCCCAGAACCACCTTCGCGTACCGCGAATAGTCCCAAAACATAATATCTTTGAAATTTTCTTCGTTTCGCGATTCCGGACAATCCGTAACTCCGTTTCGCGCACGGTTTTCTCCCACGTTCATGATTTCTCACATACTTTCAAATTTCAACAATCACAATCGTTATTTTAACGATTATTTCAAATACGTTTCATTGTTGAAAACCGGTTGTTACAATTTCATGTTTCATTTTCATTTCATGTCATTAACGAACAAATTCAGAATCAGTTCTGAAAACAAAGTTCAGAACAAGGATTCGTAAGTCAGATAATTATCTGACGACACAGAACCATCATGTGATTATGTGTTAGGGTTTTATTATGTACAAACGTACGTGAGGCTTTACAGAACAAAACAACAACGGATGTCGTTACGTGAATGCTAAATTGACGGATTATTCGTATAGGTGACGATCTGTACGAATACATCTGAAAGTTTAACGTTCTGAATGATGTCTAATAACTAGGAAAACCATATTGAAAAGCATAGTTATTGTCGTGTTCGTACGGGTGACGATCTGAACGAACGCGCGCAACAACTACGCGATTCAATTTAAACAGTAACTTAATTATTTCTGAAAATTTTAAATAAATGAAAGATATTTAGTTAATTTATTAGGAATCACAACCTAAAATAATTTTTATAAATTCTATTTTAAGAACCGAGTCGTTACGTTACGAAAATAACGAAAAACAGACGCTTTTACGCGAAACCGAGCAAAACCGAATGAACCCGGTTTATTTTGGATCACTTAATGTGGCATTTACAGCCACAACCACCACCAACAACCAGCCTCAAGCATTCAAACTCGTTCGCTCTCTCTCTAGAAATTCTCCCCACCTTCTCTCTAAGAGTTCTTCCTCATTTCTTCATGAAATCAACCCATTTTGGTGTCTAAACGACCACCGTTACTTGTAGATCACGAAAGTACAACGGATCTAAGGATTTATCCATCCGAATCGAGGTAAAGATCTGTGTTTTGTTGCGTTTTAGGGTTTCAAAAACCCTATTTCGACCCCTTGTAGAAACCGACTAAACCACTTCAAAGCCTTAAGAAATCACCTCACACACTCTTAGGATAATGTAGGAACAAACCTCCCTTCATTTCCTGGCTGATTAGATCGAATGACCATAGTTGTTCTTACTGCAATTCGAAGGGCCGAATGAGTGCACCCAGTCCGCCGTATGAGCCCCCCCCCCCCTCAAGGCCACATTCGGCCGAATGATTCTTGCCCAGCTAGCCAACCTCATTCGCCGAACCAGCCTTCATTCGGCTAATCCATGATTCGGCCAAGGCCTCATTCGACAACAACACATTCGACCCTCATCTCATTCGGTGAATCTCCCATTCGCCCTTCACCCATTCGATCGCCTAGTTTCATTCTGCCATGCCCTATTCGGGTGAGCACCTCCATTTGGCCAAGATCACCACACTCGGTCGGAGGTTTGGAGTTTGACTAAGTGATCATGAATAGGGGAGAAGGGTATGTGATATACATGAGGTGATCGTGCATGTATGCATGGATGGCTACGTAAATAATATGCATGGGAAAAACCATGTGTGTGCATGGGAAATCTATTATCCATAACACTGGGGAAATACTAAGGATCATAAGAGCTTGATCACGAGTTATTCTATATGGGGGTTAGTCTAATATACAAAGAAGCTAGCTAAGCATGGGTGATAAATACATTGTGAACACCAAGTGCTTAAAGATCTCTATACACTGGTACCACAAAGTAGAGAGCTCAATGGAACTTTCTAAACCTTGTTGTATGCTTGAATAATCAAAGAACTATCAAGAAATCGTTTAAAGATCAAAGTTCAATCAATGGGTCGAGATTTGGCCCAATAGGCTTAACCTAAGCCCATCTATTGTTAACTATCATTTAAATTAATTATATTGTGAATAAAAGAAATTCACACTATAACCATTATTAAATTACATTAAATTGATGATTTCTAAATAAATGTTTTTCTTAAAATGAATTATCTTGAAAAATGTTTTATTTAAAGACTTTAAACGATTAATGCGGGATAAGGGTTAATAATGGGTAATAAGTTAGACTAAACTAGATGAAATCTTAGAATCACATTAGTAATCTAGGACACTTAGTTGCACACCGAGACCAAAGCCCTAGATACAACGTCTATTATAAACACTTATCGTGTTCGAATCTCTTAAAACAACCCAGGTGCTAAAGATACATAAGCAACAGTCAAAGAGCGCGCATTATCTTTTGTGATTCAGTTACACATCAACACAGGTGAGTTCATTGCCCCTTTTCTAAACATTTTTGTTTTAAAACGCGGGGCTGAGAAGCATGCGTAAACTGTTTTAATTAAATTGTTTACTTAAATGCTTTTAAATTGTATATGTTTATCATGTATAACTGTTTATTTTAGACTTTGTCTAGGTAAACTGTTTATTAAATTTTAAAACAAGTTATCTATTCATCATGAGTAAATAACTTTGTGAATCAAAGAACTGACGGTCTATTTTCAAAGATCTATTTCAAAGAACTGACGGTCTATTTTCGACGATCTAATTTAAATGAACTAACGATCTATTTTGACGGTCTATCACAAAGAACTGTTTTGAGGAACGTTTGGGAAATATTCAAAGATAGAATGTGAACGGTCAAGAACGGTCAATAAAATCCTATTACTCAAAAGATGTCCTAGCTAGACTGATTGAGTATAGGTCGCATGCTTGATGATATTTACAGATCTCCTTTACTACTAAGTACCTAATTGTTACACTAGTCTACTCGAGTATGACCAAGGCCCAATCATTAGGACTTAGATTTTGTTAAATGTTTATTTATTTATTTAATTAAGCATTTATTTCACTGTTATAAAATTGTTGTGGTTGATCATACTTGTGTGATGAACTTAAGGAATCAATAGAGATTCAAAGTGTTGTATTTACAGAAACAAAGAACTGTAGAACAATGGGTTATTGGTAGGGGTAAAATGCTTAATTATCATTAACAACAATGTCCCATGTGGATTAGTATGTGGTGGGACGGCGTCTGGGCGGGTTGTAGGCTCGACTCAGGGGTATGCCCTATATATAAGCATACCGATCTAGATGATACATGTGATGTTAATGAGATTAAGGTTGTTACCCCAGGGTTTAACAAAGGTTTTGAGAGTACATTAGAACTATAGTGGAATGGAAGTGTAAGGTAGGTAAAAATGCTTAATTATCATTAGCAACAGTGTCATATTCGCGTTAGTATGTGGTGGGACGGCGTCTGGGCGGGTTGTAGGCTCGACTCAGGGGTATGCCCTATATATAAGCATACCGATGTAGATATTACATGAGGTGTTAATGAGGTTAGGGTCTTTACCGGAGAAGGTTTTCAAATCATTTTTCAATTACTAAACTATATGAACTCACCAACCATGTGTTGACTTGGTCTTTTTGCATGACTTCTCAGGTGACGAACAGGTCAAGTAAGAAGTCATTACTTTTGGACTAGGACTTCAGATAGAAGACTTAGTGTTTTGGACCTGCATACTTTTGAAAACATCATTAAACAGATTATTTTGTATATCTTGTGTAAATACAAGATAGAAATTTATGATGTTTATGGTAGATTTACATTGTTAAATTATAAACGATACTGATGTAATTTAACTTTGTA
This sequence comes from Mikania micrantha, assembly GCA_009363875.1. Taxonomy (NCBI): domain Eukaryota; kingdom Viridiplantae; phylum Streptophyta; class Magnoliopsida; order Asterales; family Asteraceae; genus Mikania; species Mikania micrantha. The sequence goes on along the minus strand of CM018689.1, from coordinate 45,147,899 downwards.
ATTCTATTCTATTTAGCATTTTCTCATTTATACCATGTGCAATGTAAACAATCTGATCATCATGATTATCATTCACGATATCGCGCCCCGGGAACCTTCCGCCCGACGGGGACTCCGATCCAACCCCGCCGGCTCGGGGGGTGACAGGAGGCGACCTTCCCCTTTTTTCCCATGCGTAGTGTTAATTTTTCAATCGAAATGTTATTTTTTTGTTTTATGTATTGGTTGCCTCTCCTCGATCCAAAAACTTCATATGTATTGTGGCTCTCGTAAATTTTCGTCCCCCACAAAACGTTCAAGCTCCGTCATTGAATGGTTCCACCTTTACCTATTTAAAACCCAAACCGAAACCTACCAAATTGGTTTTGGCATTACTTACTGACACCGGTTAAAAAAAAACGATTTGTGTACCTCCTGTAGAAAATTTCTAGAACACAAACACAATGAAATCATCGGATGAATTGAAAGCCGTGGATAACACTTTCAGATCAAACTATTTGTGGTTCACTCAAATATTTGATCGGATAAAATTCAATATGTTTCTGTGAATTCGTGAAATGAACCAGAGAGAAGAAGAAGAATCATCGATCAATTTTAATTAGCAGGTTTTTGGAAAAACTGCTTCCAAGCATTAAACAAGCGTGCACCCCACATTCAACTTATTTAATGAATTTCATAATTCATATTTATCGATAAATTTAATCCCAATTTCACTAAAATAACTAACACCTCCACTTACAATCCGCTCCCAATCATTCTCATCTCTTCTTTTAATTTTATATTTTTATATTAATAGTTAAAATATTATTGAGGTTATGATATATACAGTTACATTTTTTTGCTGTTAATTAATCATTTATATATATATATATATATATATATAAGGGATGGTTTGAACGTTAACCATTCCTTATTGCGTTAACCGAATAACTACATCTTATTACTTTGGGGCCCACATTAAAGTAAATTTAAAGGTTTAAATTTTTCTTTTTTTTAATTAATGTAAATGGGCCATACATTAATTAAAAAAGATTAAAAAACATACACCTTTAGATTTACTTTAATATGAGCCCTAAAGTAATAAGATGTAGTTATTCGGTTAAAACAATAAACATGAGTTAATATTTGATCATCTCCCTATATATATATATATGTATATATCTATATATATATATATATATGTATATATGTATATATGTATATGTATATATGTGTATATATATGTACGTATGTATGTTACAAAATACAAGTGAACAATACCATGTCTAAGATGGTAATTTCACAACCCACCTTAGCCATAATAGACACTCATAACCACACATTCAATCCAAACAACCCCTTGTAAACAAAATGGAAGAAACCACATGGGAACAAAGACACCATGCCCTAACTCACATCCTAACCCACCCTACAACCAACCCATCTCTCCACTCTCAACTCTTCATCTCCACCCAAATCCCCTGCTACCTCAACTGGGACTACCCTCCAATCTTGTGCACCAAACACCACCAATTCCAATGGGCTTTTGGGCTTTTCCTCAAAAGGGTATCCAAATTAGGTGCCCTTAACCAAGGCTCTTGGAGGTCAAAGTGCCCTTATCAACAACCCCCACCATTGGTGCTTGCAAAGGGTGTTGAAGAACCCAAATGGGGTGATGAAGATAAGAGAGAGTATGTGAAGAAAAGACTTAGAAGGAAGAAACTGGGAAATGATATCAACCCTTGGATTCCAATCTTGTTGCCTAATCTTATCTTGTTGTCCTTTTTGTTTTGGGATCCTTTTCAAGATGACCCATGAAATCCTAAATTTTATATAAAGGTTATTTTATTAAGTGTGTTTGGTTATTTAATTGTTTATTTACCTATATTTGAGTAAAACGTTATTTATAATTTAGATTTATTGTTTTTTTGCTTTTTTTTTTGTTGTTTTTTGTTTTTGTTAATAACCAAAATTTGCGCTAATGTATTCACTTGGGCTAATCACACTTTTCAACCAACAGGATAAACTAAAAGGTAAGCTATATTCGTTAACCTTTGGCTCATTCGAAAAAAACCTCATTTGAAGTCGGCTGGTTTGTAAACAAGCTAAGCTTGAGCTAAAGTAAAATCGGTTCATACATCGCTGTAGATTTACAACTGTAGATGTAAGCTGTAAATGTATATTATTATAATAACATTACCATAAGCGGAGCTCAAACTCTTAACCTGACTCGTCTCGACTTGGCTCGTGTATAACACTAATCAATGAATTCTAATTCAACTACTTTTTTACTCTACTTAATTTACACAACTTAATTACACTACCCATGGGTTCGAACTTCGAACCTTTAACCTAAAATTTAAATGACTTTCCTATTATATGATATAATCTTCAATAATCTCTCTCATGAAAATTTTGATACATTATAGCGTAGAATGCATCTTGAGTCCTTAATTGCTCGTTATTGAAAATGCTTTTATCCAAAGCAAACCAAACCAATTTATACCGGCTTTGAACCCAGTCCAACTCAGTTTAAATCCAATCACACACCCTAAAAAACAATTTTCAATTCGAATCAGTTGCAAAAAAACTAGAGTAAATTACACAAAAGGTCCTTTACGTATATATAAAATTTCAAATTTCATCCTTAAACTTTAATAATTACGCCAATCATCCTTTATCTTAGTGTTTTGTAACAATTAAGTCCTTTACCACTAACTAAAGTTAAGTTTTCTATTAATTTTTTTAAAATGACAATTTTGCCCTTATGACTAAAGGATAAAATATGAAATTATATATATATAGTTAAAGGATGTATTTTGTAATTTACCAAATTTTTAATTTTTGCAATTTTCTTTTATTTTTTTCTTTTCTTTTTTCTCTTAGATTTTTCTATTTAATATTATATTTTATAAATTAGTAATTATTTTATCAGTTTATTTATATTATAATTAAAATTTTATTTTTATGTTTTTGTTTATAAATATTTTTTTGATTGTTTATTTTATTTATTGTTTTTCTCTATTTATCATTATACTTCTCAGAAATTAATTTATCAATTTATTATAAAATCTTTTACCTATGATTTATTATCTATAAGTAATAAAAAATGTAAAATTATTTTGTATAATTTTGATTAACTAATTGACTAAAGATTAGGAGTGTTCACGTTCCAGTCTTTACGGTTTTTATGTGAAACCATAAAGTCATAAACCAAACCTTTAATAATGTTTTTCATATATTTAAATCTAAACTGAACCGTTAAAATAAAAACAATCCGTTAATAAAAATAAAAAGGTTTGATTCAGTTTTTATTTTTAACGGGGCTCAAAAGATCAAGCTCAAACCATAAAACAAAACTGGAATCAAATCGTTGATTACAATTTGGTTTAGTTTTTATTTTTAACGGTACGATTTTGGTTTTAATCATTCAAAAAGCATTATTAATGGTTTGGTCTCGTTTTCACCTAAAAAATGTAAAAACCGGACCGTGAACACCCCTAATCTTTAATCAATTAGTTAACAACCGAAATGTGAAAACAATTTTATATTTTTTTAATACTTATAAATAATAAATCATTGGCAAATATTATTATAATAAGTTGATTAAAATTATTTTGTGAAATATGTAATGATAAATAGAAAAAAATAATAAATAAACTAAACAAGCAAATAAAATTATAAACAAAAACTTAAAAATAAAATTTTAATTATAAAATAAATAAATAAATTACTAATTTAAAGAATTTATTAAATAGAATATAATATAGAATAATACCAAAACAAAAAATAATAGGAAAAAAGAAAATAACAAGAATTTAAAACTTGTAAAATTACAAAAAATGTCCTTTAACTTTATATATAGTTTCATTTTTCATCTTTTATTTATAAGGGTAAAAGTGTCATTTTGAAAAAATTAACAAAGAAGTTAACTTGGATTAGTGAGAAAGGACATAATTGTTACAAAACAATAAGATAAAGGATGTCTGACGTTATTATTAAAGATTAAGGATGAAATTTGAAAGTTAGTATATAGATAAAGGACCTTTTATGTAATTTACTCAAAAAACTAATTTGAACTTTTGTTGACTTTAACCCAAATTCGTTTGAGACATGAACCTGATTGGGCCAAAAAATCGATTTGTGTACAAGCATCAGATGGTTCCCTTTGAGCATATGCACTCTTGGACTCTTGGTTTAGTTTGATTATATGCATCGGTCACCCTGTGCTTAACCAAAATCAAAACTAAACCATCAGTTATTCTCAGGTGTTCAAACTAAACCAACAATTATTTTGGTTATCGGTTATGTTTGGATACATCCAAGGCCGGCTAAACCAATTTGAAGGTCATAAGCGACATTAAAATTTGAGGCCTTTCATCCCTTTGAGAATTTGCATTCTTTCTCAACGTATTTTTGATTCATCTGGTCCTTACAAGCTTAGCCGACCCATTATTAGAGTTGTTTGTGGTCCGGTGTTTAGGTAAAACCATAAATAACAGTGTATGAATAAATAAAACCAAAATTAACGTTATGGTTTCTATTTGGTTTTACGGTTTGAGCTTTTTGGGCTTTTCGGCTTTCTGGTTTTGGGATCTTTGATACCATTAAAAATTAGAACCGAATCAAACCTAACCATTTTTATGGTTTGAGACGGGCTAATCACATTGCAATCCCAAATATATTTTTTTTACTAAATAACACCTAAATCATCAACCCTATATATACATATATACACAATACATAAATATATACACCCATATATATATGTACATATGTATATATGTATGCATGCATGCATAAACATGCACAGTCTGGTCATGTTTTTAGTGAAAACTATAAATCAAACCGTTTACTATGATTTCAGACTTTTAAAACCGATCGATCAAATGTTATTGAAAAAACCGACCGTAAAATCGAACCATATGAGGCCCCAAAAAATATAGGAACCTAGACCATTGCCTAGTTTTTTAAATAAAGGGACCGGCTCTTCATACATCATCTATTATTCGGTTCTGATTTGGACCCATTTATGTATCAAGTTCTTTAACAATCACTCCTAGAAATTATTCTTTGTATTACTAGATTCAAAGCTAACAACCTATGCAATTTTAAAGACTTGTATGCCTACCGTTATAAAAAAATAAAAATAAAAATAAAAATAAAAAAGATAAAGAAATGTCAAAGGTAGATCGGGAAAATAGAGAAACCCAAGGGGCCAAATACGTATAAAATTTCATCCCCAAAACCCCCCTGTCGGACCCCAAACCCCGATAAACTGTTTACATGGCAGCTGCCGTCGCCGCTAGGTCCGTCCTCCGCAACGCCACCGCCGTCCGCTCGGCGGCTTCTAGAATATCCGCCGGTGCAAAGCCCAATGTCACATCGGCGCCACGCTCATCCTTTCGCATCCCCTCACAAAAACCCCTTTCTCATCGCATTTTCAGGTTCATACACCATCTACGCTTTTTGCATATTAACGATAATTCATTCAATTTATCAATTATAGATATTTGAATTCACGTTTACACATCGTCTTAATTGCTTATAATCTTATGATGATCCGTTTCGCCATTTTTTTTTTGCTAAATTTCTTAGGTTTATGTTAAGATGAATAGCTGCACTTCATCCATTGAGTTTTAGGTGTGTGAATCGCTCGGTTTGGGGCTCAAATCGAACCAAAACCAAATTTTCTTTATAGAAAACCAATGAGTTGTCTTTTTTAGTTTTCGGTTGCATGAATGTGTGTTTGGTTGGTTTTTTTTTTGGGAACTTTGAGTTCATTGTTTGGAAAACATAAGATATAACTTAAACTATAGCAGTTAATCAGTTATTAAACTGAAACTAAGATAAAATTTGAGTTTGTTAAACATAAGCCGGTTAACATAAGCAGGTGTTGAGTTTGTTCTATTGTGACGTTAAACTTGATGTACCATTGATCAAAAGCTACTATTAAACTTAAACTAAGCTAAAACTTGGTTTGTCATTCCATGTTATGATTAGCATAAGCTAGACTGAAACTATAGATTCGTTTTTTTTTTTTTTTTTTTTATAAACGTGGGAACCTACCCAATATCCGACTAACCGGGAGGAACAGGTAAAGCATGGCTGCAAGCAACCGGGACGGTGGCCTCAAAGGAAATCGTTCCATGCGGGAATTGAACTTGAGACCTCTAGGTTGTCTCTCCTATACTTTAACCATTACACCAATTCCTTGGAGGTTAGATTCGGCTTTTTTAGACCCATAAATTTCGGTTTTAGAAAACAGTTAAACTCAACCATTCAGTTTTGATGGGTGTGGTTGTTTTAATGCGGTTTTAGTGGTTATTTCAGTTTCAATTTAGTTAACCTTTTATTTCCTCACTCCTAATTGATTTTAAACCTAGTGTGTTTAACATATTGTTCTTCAAAAGAAGTGTTAAAGATCGTGAGTAATTTGTTAAGTAGTCACAAATGATGCCTCTTGATGAATGTTCCAATTCAATTCTAAGAAGTAAATCTTTGTTATTTAAACTTGAAGTAATGATCTTCATTTGTAATGAGGGAGCTAATGTAAAATGCTTGAATTAGGTCACCAGTTGAAATGAGTTGTGTGTCTGTAGAATCAATGCTACCGTTCCACACAGCTACTGCTTCTGCTCTGCTGACATCAATGCTTTCAGCTCCAAGAACCTGTGGTTGGACCCTTGAAGGTATATCTGATTTACTTCCTTTATTATTCATGTATCTGGCACCTAACAAAATGCTCAATTCTATGGTATATGGATCTTGAAATCTGTTGAAAGAAATCTTGAATGTTACAAGTGATGCAATTTGTATACTTATGCGGTGCAATGAATTTTTTGTAAATGATTCTACCATAGATAAATTATATATTTTATCAACAGTTACAAACATTTCTTTGTGGCTGGTTCAAGATTTTATTAAATCCTTGAAGGTCACCTGCTTAATGAAAGTTGCATTTTACGTGGTCTTGTTAGTTAGCAGGGTATTGGTGTTCTAATAGTTACGAAAAATAATTTTTTTAGTTGTTTCAATATGTTGGGTTGTTTCATGTTTTGTGTAGAACATTAGCGAAATTACAATTACTTTCGATTGTGCCTTGAATTTCAATCACTGTTTTAAGCAGAGTAGAAGTAGGATCCCAGTCTTTACTTGGTATTTTTCATCAAGTTTAGTTATGCAAGTATGCTGCTGATTCAGTACTCTTAATCAGATCTGAACGACGATGTATGATGACTTGGTGGAAGGATTCAGGCGTGCTACAAGAATGCATGACTAGTAGAAGCAAGTCTGGATTCACTTTCATTGTTATAAATATATAATTCTTTATTCCCGTCTTACTTCAGCCTTTTAGGATGATAATATATTAACATCTTTGATATTTGACCATCATTCATAAATCAATTATCAACTTAACTTCATGGGTTTTTAAGATGATTATGATTGTTGGAAAGGCATATATTATTTGACATGAAGTTTTGTTTGTTTAGGGCTGTGATTGGGTCTCTTTCGGCATGAAGAATTACCATGTTTCCGTACGGTTTTTCATTCGGGTGAATTTTGTTAATTGTAGATGGATGATTTTATGTGTTGAGATGCTGTGCATTTGATGATTTGACCAGCTCTCGTGTTGCAACCTGACACTGTAATGGATGATTCTTGTTTTTCAAACCTTGAAATATATTTTTCAACGTAAATTGCTAAAGACACTGTTGGTTATTCATGTTTTAAAAGCAAGGAACAAAGACTACAAAGTGTTTGTGTTAAAGTTGTGTTTTTAATGATCATGGAAGTCCATGATTCATGTGATTACTTGCATATGTTTAAACGTTGAATTACCTCGTTGGAGCATAATCTGTTGCAATTCTGATGAACAAGATAAAGAGTGAACTTAACAGTTATTTGAATCTTGAAGTTAAAAAGTTTGTTTTATAAGCATAACTATTTTCTCACAAAGGCTTTAATTTGAGGTATATTTGCTAAGGCAAGGTCACTTAGAAAATTTGTTTAGTTGTGGGGTTTCTTTTGAGATGGGTTTGAGCGTATGTTTCAGACGCTTGAATTCTCGTCTTGGATGTCATCGTTTCAAGCCATTTGTAAAAAAAGATTGAACATAACCTTCGTATTCAATGGTTTGAATCCAAATCACCATCTTATACATCCTACAACTTTATCATACTAAAAGAGCGAAGATGGTGGGGGTGGTCACATTTATCCACAAATTACAGTTTATGGCCACGAGGATAACCTTCAAAATTTAGGCACCATGCATATCTAACGATTCATGGCTTTTCAATATTACATTAACAGTGACGGAACTTAAATGATTTTAGAGAAGGAGGTCTTGAATGATTTTAGAGAAGGAGCTGGAGGGGCAGTAATTTTAAAGCAATGACGAAATCAATAGTTAAATCAAACAAAATATAACATTGCCGGCGGAAAAAGGAGCTTCACACCTGTATATTGAAGATGATGTTCTCACGTTCTCGTCTTCGATCAAGTTGAGAGTGTCAAAAGGTTATTCTCATCTTAACAATTGATAGGATATGTTAGCAGAATAATCAGTGTTACAGTGCTAATTAAATAAATGAGTAAAATGCCATTTTAGTCCCTATGGTTTGGCAACTTTTGTCATTTTAGTCCAATAGTTTGAATTTTGCCATTTTGGTCACTATGGTTTCATTTTATTGCCATTTTGGTCATTATGGTTTCCATTTTATTGCCATTTTAGTCTAATTAAATTTACAATTTTGGACTAAAATGGCAAAATTTACCAAACCATAGGGATGAAAATGGCAATAAAATGAAACTATAATGACCAAAATTGCAAAATTTAAACTATTGGACTAAAATGGCAAAAGTTGTTAAACCACAAGGACTAAAATGACATTTTACTGTATTCCTAGTGAAGAGAGGTAATGGTAGAGAACACCAGAAATAATCACTTTGGTAGAAGTTTATGGCTTGACTAAATAGGTTGATACAAACAACCTACTAAAAGTACTTAACTTCGTATCAAACTAGATAAAAACATGATTTTGAATATCAAAATACATATACATCGATATAAAACCTTAAAGCACACTCTGTTATGAAAAAGAGCATTACTCTACCATAAGACTTGAAAACGTAGCAATAAGAAACCTGAATGAAAACTCACTTGCAATGCTATAACACGATGATAATAAAAGAACCACCAAAAACCAAAACATGAAAACAAAAGGTCATTAAAAAACTCAAATATGTCACAATTAGTCGCAAAACCCAAAAGTGTAGCATCTAGAAACCTGAACACCAATGTATACATCATTAAATGAGAAATCTAAAATCAAAACATTAAACAAACAAACAAAAATTAAGAACGGGAAAAAAACACAAGAGTTCAAAATAATACTGAAAAAAAACCCTTACTAAAAAAATAAATCAATCAAAAAATATCTAGCAAACATTGTTACCCAGCAGTGTGATATCTACTATCAGAATATGCCTATATAAAACATGTCACACATATTGTCATTTTGACATGAAATTCTAAAATGGGCCATAAATTTTTAAAATTTCAGACATTTATTTTTTCGAAATTTAATTTAAAACAAAGTGTTCCACTCTTTTTAAGTTTTAAGCAAGAGGATTGCTAAACACATAAGGTTTTATCATGCACTAAAGTAGCTAAAAATAAATGATGGAAGATGTGGTCATTCAACCATCCCAAGGAAACTTTCAAAAGAAATGCAAGATGTCCTTACGTGTTGATGTATCATAAAACAACATATGTATTTAGCAGTTATTTATCACAATTTTTTGTTATTTTTATTGCAAATTCATTTGTTTAAGGTATTTATTTATTTTATGTTAGATGTGTAGGAAAAAGATGGTGACAAGTTGATAGAGTTTGAAAGGCAAAAGTGCAAAATTTGGAATTTCTTTCGTATGTGGAATGTTAGTCATTCTTCTCACGATCATCTAGTCACAACTTTACGTGTTAACCCCGAGTGTTTTTGACATGCTTATGGGCCATGAGACATCTCGTAGTGGTCTATGACCGGCTCATCAACAGAAAACCCTTAATTTTATTATTTAAACTCGTTTCTAGCTGATTATTTTAACATTCTTTGACTTTAAGACAGCAAAAGGCGACGTGTGGTTCTGATTTTGAAGGTTGTGGACGAGTTTAAGTCTTAGACTAAAGATAATTAGTTGCTTTTGGTTTGTTCGCATTAGTAATTCTTGCTCTAAATTTGTTTTTATTTGGTTTCTTTCAACGTTCATGATTGATTCTAAGTTGTTAACAATGTTAAACATGATTGTTGGCTAGATCTTGTCTCCAATTTAGATATTGGATGATTATTGGTTAACTTTAACAATTTTTGGGTTTTTGATGGGTTATATGATTGTCTATATTTCTACCAATTTATAACTTGTCTACCATTGTATGAGGAATATATACCATTGTTGATTGATTGGAATTGCATAATTGCATATTAATATGATCCTTGTGCTTTGCTAGTATTTTACTCTTAGTCCCTAGGTTTCATAAAGCACCTATATAGCCCCAAACTTCAAACAGTTGTAACACTTATAATCCTTGTGTTACAAAATTACCATCATATAATTGACCAAATTACCCTCATATAAAGACTATATGTGTTACAAATGTTTGAAGTTTGATACCATATATGTAATTTATAAAACTTAAGAACCAATAATGAAATACTAACAAAACACAAAGGTCATCTCGGTAATTTACTCTATTACCTACATGTAGTGTGATTTATTCAGACTCATCAAGTTAGGCAGTGAGCAACTTGCCACACAATAGTCTCTCTTTTGTCTTTTGGCAAATCACGTTTAACTAATGCGTTGCATGTTTTTATTTTGCTTTAAAACTTGTAAGCCACATATCACTTTTTTTTTTAATTTATTTCTCTTTCTTTCTTTTTTTTTGAACAGCAGAGGATCATGTCGTTATACCTTCAGTTATCTTCAGGGGCGTACCCACCTTGTAGGAATGGGGGTCGAGCGACCCCCATGAACTTTCTATTTTTAACGTTATATATAGGATCCGATCTCGACCGACCCCCAAGAAAATTTTCTCCCGACCCCCATAAAAATTTGACAACCCTAATAAAGCTCATTTTAAAACCATTTTAAAAACAAAACTTATAAAATGGTACCCAAATAACGCAATATGGAACAAATTTTCAAAATAAAGCTTAATTGAATTTTGAATTTGTTGATTTGAATAGTATTCATTCGAATTCTGCCGAAGGAAAATCAATTTTATCATATCATCAGCCATCCTAATTAACCGGATGATTTGGCGTACTTTTATTATGTATTTGTGATTTAATTTAGTTTCATCATTTTTTTGGTGATCCGACCTGACCTCGTTCGAATTGGTCCAATAAAAAAAATTTATCGACAAATAATTATCTTGACAAAATTTCCGACCCCCATAAAAAAAATTCCTAGGTCCACCACTGGTTATCTTGACGGTTGGTAACTAATATATATCCCTCGATCGTCGACCGTAAGACCATACCCCTGGTATCCTTTCAGCTTTGTTTTTTCTATTTTTCTCTTGTCTTAAATGTGATATCACATGTCATTATACATTATGTGTTTTGTTTTCACACTTTTCTCTTCTATTAAATAATAATAATAATAAGAAAAGGATATAGTTTTTAATTTTTAAATAAATTTAATTATAAATAACTATTATATTTTCTAATTAATAATTTTTTATTTTTTCAATGTGTCGAATACATATAACCAGGATAACGAGTGCTTATAGAAGTAAATTCTCTGAATGTGTACACACACAAAAAACTAACAAAGCAATTTGACTACGAAAACATATCTTCTAATGCTCACTCGTTTTTCATATGGTCCTGCAATTTATAATATATAATCAATAAAAACAATCATTGATCTTCATTAGTTATAACCATATATAATATATTCCACTATAATACTATCGATTTACGTGTAAATTGTTTGATATATTTTTTATTCATTTGTTAAGTATCATAATTCAGGTAAATAGTTTCATACATGATTTTGGTTCAGTTGCATAAAGTAATATGAAATCCATATATCATGTCCATGAAATAAAAAGCATGCTTCAGAAAGTGGCGTAGTGGTCTGTGACGGAGCTTGAAAAAAAGCTTGAAGGGAGCCGAAGGATTTTTAAGAAGAGTTTTGGAGGGGCTGAATGATTTTTATGATGAAAACGGAGAGGGCCGGATGATTTTTAGGAAGAAAACGAAGGGAACCGAGAGATTCTCCGACGAAATACTATTATATCGACCCTTCTGAGCAAAGAAATAGGGGGGGCTGGGGCACTCCCAGGCCCCTTCTATCCTCCGTCCTTAGTAGTGGTTAAAGTGGAGAAGAGACAACCTAAATGTTTCAAATTCAATTACCACTTAAAGCAATTTTCCTTAAAGGTCACCGACCTGGTTAGTTATGGCCATTCTTTACATGTTACTTCCGGTTAGTTGGGTGAGGGTGACCTAGGGTTTACCGCGTAAGTGGGTTCCCACGGTTATTAAAAAATTATGAACCACAAAGAAAACATTCATTTTAGCATGAAACATTTTAAACAATTTATGGGATGTTTCAATGAGATCAAACAATTCTACACTCCACATTATGCAATTTGGTCAACATGTTGTATAGATTTAATTATAATTTTAATTTTATGAACATGACCATCTGTTAAGAACAGCATGATCATCATCTCCATAATACTTTTAGGCATGCTGTGATAACTGATTTAACAAATACCTAACAAATTTAATCAAACAAAAGGTTCATAGGCACTAAAGCGGTCTCTTACAGTCACATCACAGTGAGAAAACAAACCTCAATTCATCAAGAAACACACCTCTCATTCATGTGAACATTTGAACATCAACATAGATATCTCCAAAGTAGAACCCACCACATTGAACACAAAAGCCACAATCTTTTATGAATATCAATAATAAAACAATCTGATGATCAAATGTAACCACAAAGACCGGCGAGGAATCATAATAATTCAAAAGATAATATTTTTACAGAGTTAACCACTTAGAAGGCCATTAGACTTAGTTCTAATACATGTTAAGATGATATTAACAAGAAAAAGACTAAACTGACCTCCTAGCAATCGTATACCAAAACCCCACAAGTCACAATAAAATTTATACCTCGCCTGGCATAGCAGATAAAAAGTCATTACTCAGTAACGTTAACCAACTCATACTCAACTAGAGACAAGTTGTTATCTTCCTTGACATTAAAACTTGCAGGATCAGTGACCTCAATACGGCCCCATTTATCAACAGCCAGTCTCATCGACCCTTTGAACATATCAATCTTTGCATTTCGGATTATCACAGTCGCTCCAGCCTTCATTAAGTCAACTGCATCATCCGTATAATCAGCATTAGCATCAGATTAACCACAAGGTCCACAAGGTATATGCTAGTTAAATAAGTAATCAACCACTAAAAACAAATATAATACAGCATCTTCTGAATCACCTTGCATGATGATACAAATCTGCAGCTCACATAAACAACAGAATTTGGTTATATCTTCAGTTTCCATCAAATGAAATCAACGATGGGAGCAAGTTTTTTATAGTCAACAACTAAAATCAAAGTTGTCAAAGGCACACAATGCAAGACACAGCCATACCGCCTTGAGTCTAGTAAGGGCACAGGTGAGGATTCTGGCCAAATTCCAGACAAAAGTGGTCTGAAACATCTAAAACTGGCCTTGAACATGTCTAAAGCCCAAACTAGCCTAATACATATCCAAACATGTCTAAAACCTGTAAATTCGTATGTTTATAATATGCACATCGCTTAAATTTTAAGTGACTTGAGCCTAAACCCAAGTCTCATCATTTGCCTTGAACATTTATCCACTTTTTAAGAACAATTTTTAATCTTTAATGCCACCTAATCCTGCATTTGCAAGGATTTAAACCCACACTACTTTTGTGGGTGGCAAGCTACATGCCACTTTTGTGAGAATATTAACTACAATGATAAAAAAAATCAAGAATTTTCAAATTGGATTTGAAGAACCAATGAAATGCTAAATATCAACAAGTTCAACACACACATACCATAAATCACAATCAAAAGCGATGTCCCCAAATTTCAGAAAAAAAAAAAAAAAAAAAAAAAAAAAAAAAAAAAAAAAAAAAAACTTGTGAACAGTAAATTGATTGATTGGGATACAGAGAAGAAATTGAAATCAATAAATTCAACCCATCATAGATCACAATCAAATAAATTTGTATGTATGATGTGTTTGAGAGGGAGAGAAAGATAGACCTTGATCATTTCGAGCAGTAAACAGAATCGTGCCGGTTTCATCCCCAATCAGGCACTCAGCGATGCGAGTGTTAGCAGCGCCGGGCCGGCCACTAAAAGACGACGAATTGCGAGATTTCTTATCCAGCACCGTCGTCGACGACAAGACCTTGACGGCGAGGGTGTGGCCGTTGGTTCCAGGCTTCAGGTCACCTACCTTCACGAACACCGGCTTCCTCTTCACCACTCCTTGTGCCGGTTGCTGGTTTTCGATCTCCGCCGGCGTTGTGTCATTCACTGTCGCCATCTCTACCGTTGAAATGAGAAATCGAAGTTGAGTTGGTTCGGTTTGTTATTTTGTCCTCCAATCGATAAACCCTAACCCTAGAATCCTATAGAAGTAAAGATGTGAGTGACAATTGAACCACTTTTTGTTATTGCGTTTTGGGGTTTCATGTTTGGTATTGTTGACATTTTGAACGCCCTAAGATTTGAAATGTGGCTAGAGCTTACCCTCTTCGTTTTGTTGTTCAATTTAGACTTATATAGTTATGTAACTTTTTTTTAAACGGTAACAGTTAATTGACTGGTACATTCTCGAAGGAAATTCATACATTAGCCATAACACGTATATCTTACCAATTCATAAGAAAATTCATCATCGGTAAACCCGCTACTTATCTAAGAGCAATTGCCCTAAAAAAGATACGAACTTAAAAGCTTTTTTAAAGGAAGTCAAGAGGGTAATAACACTAACCTAAAACCCTCTAGCCTACATTTATGTAGTAATCTTCTACCTATAATAAACAAATAAATCAAAATATACTTGTCAAATTCTTAAATTATTTACTGACAATTGTCAAATTTTTAAATAACTTTTGACATGTGTCACATTCTAACCATTTATCCAATTATCTCTCATATTAAATGCATATATTCTCTTTCATGTTAAAGAATTAAATTAAATACAATAATTAATGATTTTAGTTATACATTTTTATAATAATAATAATAATAATATTTTAATATATTACAAATCAAATCTTTATATAAAAAAATAGATCTTAAAAATAAAAAATTATATAATACTAATTATTTAAAAAAACAAAACCCAAAAGTTTAAACAACAAGATTTATATTTAAAAAAATAGTTTTTAATACAAATTTAAAAATTAAATGCTAAAAAATAACTTAAATTCAATCATATTTTATCTCAAAAATCGTTTTTAAATACTAAATTTTTATTAATTACTATATAATATTTTTTATACAATCCGTGTAATACACAGGATATTAACCTAGTATAACTATATGGAAGAATGACATATATTCTCCTATTTACAACTTTAATTACATATAGTCAAATTAAAAGTTAAATTACATATATATCCTTTTATATTTTTTTAAATAGGAAAATATATGTAATTTAAAACTTTATATAAGAGGATGTATGTAATTTAAAAATTAAGATAAGATGATATATATAATTTATTTTTGAATCAGATACATATGTAATTTATGAAATTTATATAAGAATATATGTAATTGACTTATGTATATTTACCCATTTTGTAAAACGATTGTTGATGTAATCAACTTAAAACATGATATATGTGAAACGGGGCTAATCTACAATTCGAAATAGTTTATATTTCCTTCCTTATTCTAAAAAATAAGAAAAGAAAAAAAATAGAAAAAAAATGAGAATGATATTTAATTGTATCTCTATTCTTTTTTATTTATTTTCACGTCAATAACTAAAATGAAACGTCAACACATTTGAGATAAAAGAAGTAGAGAGATCTGTCTAGTTCTAAATCGCTTTGGAATTTAATTATTCAATTGGTTTCATTTTCATGAAAAAGAACATTTGAATCATGACACACGTTTATTTAGTCACTCAAAGTTCTGAAAACTCAGCCTAATGGTTAGGACATAGGATTCTCAGCTTCCATTGTGGATGTCAGGGGTTCGAATCCATCTAAGAATAAGTTTGAATGACACCAGGTGAAGAGTCAGCTTGGGGTTTATCTCAAGTTCGATTCTGATGAGAGGGCGAAGGTTTACCCATTCCACGGGGTACTTGTGCATTAGGGGTGTGAGTTCTTACGGCGGTTGGAGGAGTCCGACCTTAGACAATCTCCCTCAAAGGATAGGAAGCACGTGAGAATACCTTCGTTTAAATAATTAGTCAGGCAAAGTTTTTTAATATCAGTTAATATATGCCAAATTTAAATTTTCTTATGCGTAACGGTTTTTTTTAATAAATTTATCCGCCGTTAAAAAAAATTATCCATTTTCTCTTAATAAGTTTTCTTGATCAAATACCATGCTTTCACTCTTGATCAGTACAAGTATTTGTGAGTAACACGTGTCGTGTTGTAGTTCCCTAAAGAATATTTAGGTGTCACTACATTTATTAGTATTTAATTAATAAGATTACATTAATAGTTATTTTGAAAAATAATCATCAAACTTAAGCATCCTCCAATACAAGTGATCTTATTAATGCATTTAGTAGTAAACAAGTTCACTCATCTATAAAGGATTGTAATTTAGGTTTAAATATTTTAAGGAGACAACCGCATGATAGAGGCCCATACATCTTGGTGCAAACTTGTTTCGGACACGCTAACTGGCTCATGTCAGGCCGCCTCAGACACATCACATGAGAGGTAAATCAGCCTAACACGATTGGCGTTGCAAATCATATTCGAACACATGACCGTTCTCTCTTGGTGCAAATCCTACGCCTCCTTAAACAACTGAGCTACATACAGAGGAGCTAGACATATAAAACTCAATGATGTGGATCGATGACGTGGCTTGCGGTGGGTAGATTTTTCAGGTAAAGTAAATAAAGGAGTGTTTGTGAGTTAGGATTTGGTTATGAGCAAAACAAATGTTAGTCACTTAGACCTTAAGTTGAAGTTTAATTTGTTACTAAGAAGAGTCTAATCAAAGAAGAAATTGACGGTAACTTTGGTATATTTTGTCAAATGCTTTAAGTTTAAGTGGATTCTTGTTGTTTGTTGGCCTAAAATTAGTGACAGAGCTTGAAAAAAATTTCAAGTTAATTGAAAGATTTTAAGGAAGGAAAACGAATAAAGCCGTATTCAATATCTATAAAATTTTCTAGCAAAATACTGTTAAATCAACCATTATGAGCGAAAAAATGGCGAGGACCGTGGTACACCGGCTCTTCAAAAGCTTCGCCTAAATGGTGTGCATTCACAAGCTGTGATCCCAAAATTTCACATTGTTTCATCAAACAAACAATTAGTATCACTTTATTCTTTTCTTTTTTTTAACAGTCATACTATCTTACTCATACACTATATCAAATATTCCTTCCTTCTTTGAATTTGAATTCAAGACCTCATTTCTAAGAGATAATGCCTCTATCAAGTATGTTAGTATCACATTGACATTATCACTTTATCTAGTCATGGAAATCTTAACAAGATAAACACCGTTGAAATATCATGTGTTTCAACAAACAATGTACGTTTGGGTCTCCATGTATATTTAAAAAAATAGAGGCATGTGTCATTTTCATGCATTGTGTTTTTTTTTTCTAATTATTTTACTCTTAAATACCATATAATACTACATATGTCTAGTTTTCTCCCAATTAACCTTTTATTTAAATAAGATTTAATATGCGTCTTAATAATTATAAAGTTTTTACTTCACTAGGTTTTGATCTCATTAGATCTTTAATGTGGGCCTCAAAGTAATAAAATGTAGTTATTCGGTTATCGCAATAAGAAAGTGTTAACATTCAAACCATCCATATACACACACACACACTAGGGGTGTGTTCACGGTTCGGTTCCAAACCGCGAAACCGCCCAAACCGGTCATCGGTTCGGTTTCACGGTCGGTTTTTTATTCAAACATTTGGTCGGTCAGTTTCAAAAGTTCAAAACCGTAATAAACGGTTTGGTTTATGGTTTTCACAAAAACCGGTCGCAAAAAACCGGACCGGACGGTGTATATATATATATATAATGTTTTTTTTTATTTTGATTTTCATATGTATTTAAATGTGTAATTGTATGTAATATTTAATTAAGTTGTTAGTTGTTTGGTTAGTACTAAAAATTTTATAACTTTGGAAATTAAGTTGTTTGTTTTTGGACTGCATGTTTTTTGAACATATATTTTTTGACATTATGTACTTTCATTTGGATAACAGTTTTCATAATGTTTTTTCACATGAGGTCAAATTTATGATGTTTTTGAATAGTAGGTTGTATATTTGATGGTTTTGTAATGTTTTTTTGATAGTAGTTATTTTTCGCTACTTGTATTTTATACAGGTTTTGTAATGTTTGTTTCACATGTTGTAGTTTTGGACAAGTTAGTGGCGTAAGGTTTTTTTTTAAGAAGTAGGTTTTCTTTTAATTTTTTAACAGGCCCAAACCGCAAACCAAACCGAAACCAAACCGTTGATAACGGTTCGGTTCGGTTTGGTTTTTATTTTCAGCGGTTCGGTTTTGGTTTTCAATATTTAAAAACCGTTATTAACGGTTCGGTTTATGGTTTAACCTTAAAACAGTAAAAACCGGACCGTGAACACCCCTAACACACACACTAATATATAATACATATTAGAAGGACAAAATAATAATTTGCTTAAATCTCTTAAAATTAAGAGTTTTACAACTCTTATAGCATATGGTACAACTTTTTAATTCTAATCTAAATGTTTGTTCGTGTTTTCACTTTGTCCCACATTGGTAGCTTTTAAGAATTTAAGTGAGATAGAGTGATTATAAAAGAAAACCCTTCAAAACAAATGAATCACTTCTTGACATTTTTGGTGCATTTGGCCTTTTATGTCAGTAGTTAAAGTCACTTTTAGTTAACTACGTACCAAGTTAAAAAAATTGTTTTTGTTATGGTTATGACTCAAGAATGAACCATGCAAACATTTAAAACGTCCAACTTAAGTGTTGTGTTTTCCGCTGCAACGCGCGGGTACTAGACTAATATATATTAATGCATATTATGTGGTTTTCCACCTTGTCAACTTTAAAAAGCCTTTCCTGTTATGTTTACAATAATTTTGTTAGTGTGGAAGTGGATGGATGATGTATCTAAACATGAGGTATTAGTGAATTGTGACATCATATTCCCTTCAGTGATATAACTTAGCTCTATATGCATGATGGTCTAAGGCAAACTCAAGAATAAACTCAACACGTATTAAATTTACAAAGAAAAAATGCATAAAATTACACTATGAAACGAAAAAACAAGAGTCCCGCACTTTCTATCCTTCCTCAGTGATTCTCTCAACTTGGCTTATATTTTGCCTTTGATACCTTGTAATTGTAATTTGATTTTTGGTTTACAAAAGAATTTATTTTCTCTTTTACTTGTCTTTTGTTCATCTTTGAAAGTTATTAGCAAAATTCATTTTTATGATTAGTAATGATACTATGAAAGTAAAATTATCAAACCAAACTAACCAATTATGTCACAAGTATTTAAATAGAAACATGAAATTGCATATTAAAGTCATTATTATGACTTGGTCATGCTCTCCAAAATCTTTTCCACTATATTATTATATTATATTTTTTTATCGATATCCAATCAAAAAACCTTCCTTCACTCATTTATTCAAACATATAATAAACTAATTAAATATAAAATGAAATAAAGATACCATTTGTTACCGTGTAAGGACACTTGTTAGGATAATGCGACGCATAATGGTTTTGTGTCTTTGATCATTTATCTGGCTATAATTAAATAATATTCCATTGGATATTAAATTATATTATATGTCAGCAATTTAGTGACAAATAATCTATATAAACAATATCGTTTTTTTGGGATTTTTTTGTTGCATAGAAAAAGTGCATATTATTCTAAGACCACATGTATCATACATGATAGATACAAATAATATTAGCTAAGTTATTAACAATAGTTTAAAATTTATAAAAAAAATTAAGAAAAATATGATTGAAACAACATATAAGTTTTCATTTCAAGTAATAAAATTATTATAATATTTTTTTTAACTTTTTTTCCCAAAAACGTTTGTTTTTTTAGCATTTTGCGTTAAAAAGTCTATTTTAAAAAACGTCATTCTTTATATTAAATTATAGGTAGTATCATGTATTGTATTAATAAAAAAATAATATTTAATATTTAATAATAATATGTAATAATTATAAAACAATATTTTAAGATAAAATACAATTGAAAATATGTATAAGTATTTAATTTAAGAAAGAAAACAATAATATCATTTTTTTTTTAATTTTGTGTTTTGAAAAGTTTGTTTTTTAAGCGTTTCATTTACAAAAACACTTTTTTTTAAAAATTGTCATTTTTATAAGTTTAAAAACATTAATATTGAAATTTTTTATATCTTCTTTTAAAAAAATTATTTTTAAAAAGTTCAGAAAAATTACATATTTATAATAATTAGTTTTTAGAAAGTTTTTTTAAGAAATTATATTTTATAATATTTTATAATTTTTTTTCTAAATTGAAAATGATATAAACAATATAATCTGTATTTAATATTTTTTATTTATAAAAGAGATATATACCTTTAATAGAAGAAAAAAGCAGCAAATTAATATTTAAATGCTTTAAAACAGAAAAATATGTTCAAATTTTTTTATCAATATAAAATTTTAGTTTTTTATTTTGTTTTGATAATTAAATTAAAATGAAGATATCATATAATCATATTTGTCTTGTCCGGCTTTCATCCTGATTGTTTTTCTTAAAATCAATTTTTACACGTGAAAATAACTTTTTAAATGTGTGATAACCATTTTACTTTATTATATAAATAGAATAAATTTCATTTAAATATTATTTGTTCAATATTTTTTTAAAATAAATAATTTATAGTCTTTTTTACACGCAATACATGCATATGTGTATATTTAATTACGCATAAATAATTAGAGATATGAAATAAGATAAAACAAAGAATGAGAGAGAAAAACATATTTTTTTAATTACCACTAAATTGTTACGTAAATATATTTATAAAGTTCTGCCAATTCTCAATATATATAATATTGGTTTTAAAATAAATATGCTCACATACATATAGAGATTGTATCAGTGAAAACCACATCTTACAATGAAAACATTTAAACAAAAATCTTAACGTTACATTTAATTTATTGTTTTTAAATCTCATTAAAAATCATATTTTGATGAAGACGATGGTTCATCTCTTCAAGCCGCTCAATCTTCCATCTTCGTATTCCTTGTTCAATGCTAGACGAAGTGCGAGGTAAACCGAGGAGGTCGGAGAGGCTCGATCTTGAGGAAATTTGGGTGCAAATTTAAGACACTCGTGTGCGATTCTCATGAGAACTTCAAGTTTGTTTGAGATCTGGGTTCAAGATCTTCGTTTAATATATCACAACTATAATATATATATTGGGTGTTTTAGTTTGTTTTTTAAAATATGGTTTGATTTTATACATATAAATCTGATCATTCCTTCAAGAAACACCTAAATCAGGTTTCAAGATTTGGTTTTAAGATTAGGTATTTTATCTGTTGGTGATGGTTTGACACATTTTTTTAAGGGAAAATTACCAAAATAATCATTGTTGACCACATGTTTACCAAAATAATCACACAGATTCCGGCGTCTAAGACGCCCATTTAGACGTCCCTTTAGACGCCCATTTTGTGTACTTTTTTACAACATACGGGCCCACATGTCGGCGGCTTTGTCGGGGTGTCTGAGACTCCTTTTCTACCGGCGTCTTAGACGCCGACTTAGACGCCCCTTTAGACGCCCTTTTTCTGTTTAAGACTCCTTTTCTACCGGCGTCTAAAGGCGTCTAAGTCGGCGTCTAAGACACCGGTTTAAAAGGAGTCTTAGACACCCCGACAAAGCCGCCGACATGTGGGTCCGTATGTTCAAAAAAGTACACAAAATGGGCGTCTAAGTCGGCGTCTAAATGGGCGTCTTAGACGCCCGTAGAAAAGTAGTCTTAGACACCCCGACAAAGCCGCCGACATGTGGGCCCGTATGCTGTAAAAAGTACACAAAATGGGCGTCTAAAGGGGCGTCTAAATGGGCGTCTTAGACGCCGGAATCTGTGTGATTATTTTGGTAATTTTTTGGTCAACAATGATCAAATTGGTAATTTTCCCTTTTTTTAATACGTAGATTTACAAAAAAAATATATGTGTGTATTTGGTTTAAAATATTTTTATTTGTTGCAAATGGTTTCAGTTTTTTTTTTTAATATATGAGTTTACACGTGTGTATTTTCATTATTGTACTTGTATGTCGATTATTACACATGTTTCTATTGTGTTCAAGGTTAAATCTAGTTATTTTATATTAGATTTTTGTGTATACGAATTTACACATGTATAAAAAGTTTGTTAACAATATATTTTCTTCTTAGTTATAGTGTTTTTTTTTTCAACTTTAAGATCTATTTCAATCAATTTTAAATATACACATATGTAAATTATTTATACATATGATAATTCTTGTTATAATTTAACATTTTTTTTGTTTGGTGAAGGTTTTTTAAGATGTATGTAATTAAAGAGTGGATGTTTATTTGATTATTTTGTTTATGATCATAACATGTGTGAAAACTCAGTTTTTAATTAGCATATGTGCAAACTAAATTTTCATATTCGTAAAACTGGTTAATTAAATAATTGTTTTTCTTATACCGATCTAGATTTTACATTAAATCTTTGTTTTTTCTTTGTAATTTAATATGTGAACAAGGAATAATAAAGATATAAATAATAAAAAAACATGAAGACTTTTATTTATTTGTAAAGATATTTTTCGTTTTTGATTAGTATATATGGGTTTACACAAGTGTTTGATGTATATGTTTTTAAGGATTACACATATATATCAAACATGGTTTTATGTTTTTCTCCATGTTTATTTGATTATTATTACAAATGCATATTTTGATTTTCACACATCCAATGATAGAGATTACAGGATACAGCTAGAGGTGAACAACATTTTTGCATTAAAAGGTTTTAAGGGTTAAAATTGAAATAATCTATCAATCTAAACTTTTCTAAAGTTTTAATACGTTTAAATATAAACATTTTTTATAAAAAATTGTTTTTTTTTGATAAATTTACCCTAGACTTAGAAGTGTTCATAATAACCGAAAACCATAAAAGTAGTGCGGAGAACAAGTTAGAATTGTGGGTTAGAGGGACTTTCGATTACTGAATCCATAACTGAATCAAATTGCGAATTCGGTTTTTGGGTCGGTTTACAATTCCAGTATTTTTGGAATTCGGAGGTATTCGGTTTAAACAATTTAAACCGAATTAATATTTAAATATATTATAATTATTTATTTTGAGTGGATGCCCTAATAGCTAGGAAATACGGATACGAGTACGGATTCAATTGGTTTTGAGTGGATGCCCTAAGAAACGTATTTGACGTAATACGGTTGAAGACGTTTTAATTTGGGTTGTTCGGTTATTAACCGAATCTGAACCGATTTGAATTCGGTTTTGCTAATCCCGAATATGGTTCGATTTGGTTTTTGGTTGGGGTAAAAAAAAATTCAAAACCATTTAAACCAAATCGTTGAACATGCATAACTGGATTATCAAGTATACAACTTTTAGAATTGAAAAAAATGTAATTGTATTGTGTGAATATAGTGTGTAATTAGTCCACCGTATTATATATACTTGTGTTTATGTGTGTATTTAGAAAGAAAAGTGTGAAGCCATGTTACGGTCACAATTTTCTAGAGAAAAAATTCATTCTTAAATGGGTAGCAACAACATATGCAATTTGATTGCATATTTTTTGACATGTGACGTAAATGCGTTATAAGAATGTGTTATTATGTGTATTTGAATGTATGTGGTTGTTGGTGGAGCTCAGTTGGTAAGAGCTCAGGCCTCCCAATGTGGAGGTCTTGAGTTCGAACCCTCCGGGTGACACTTTCAATCACATGCGATGAAGGGGAGAAGCTGCACCTCATAGAGGTCAGGGTTCGAACCTGAGCAAGGGAGAGGGTTTACGGCGGTGTGTCGGTTCCCGCTTATCTGGTGTGGCTGGGGTGGCTATGATGGGAATGCCATTGCCCACTCTATTGCCACTCAAGCCGTTCAAAAAAAAATGTATATCTGAATACGCATAGGTTTATTTTGAACTATGTCATAATTACTAGTAACATGCTTCTCTTTAAGGCAAAACCTCTTAATTAGTTAATACATTGTCCATAAACTGATTATAATTTTTATCTCTAAAAAAATCTCAAAACGTTATCTAATTAGTTGATGATAACTAAAATTATAATGTTTAATGACTAATTAATAAATGGTTTTGTGAAAAATAAAGTGCATTAGAAAGAAAAGAATATAACTTGTCGGATTAGATTTAAAAAGTTATTAGGATAAGGTTCATCAAGTTCATCTTAACGTAGCCCATCACGTTGCAGTGTAGAAGTTTGAACGAGTTGGACCGACCTTAACTTCTTCTAATTTGTGCCCCCACTTGCACAAAAGACCATACCCGGTATTTGATTTACCTCCCTCTTTACGCAGAGGTCAGGAACTGGGAGGAACTAGATCTTTTCACAATATGATGTTTACTACTTTATTTTACATATTTGTGCAAGTGATTGTTTCTAATAGCTTATATTACCTTATTAGTTACTAGAAAACTCGTCTTCTATACCATCACTCACACTCTTTCTAGTAATTCCGATATCACGCTCTTTTCATACTCATCTTTTCTAAACTATGATAGTTTTTACTTTACAAAAGTTGCAAAATTAAGAGTTTATAATGTATACGGACCTTTATTATTAAACTAAATATTACTTTTTTTAATTTATAATTAAACTCATACATCTCATTCTTTATTTACGTTACACTTGTAGACATGGGCGTACCCATGTTGATTGTTGGGGCTTCAGGGGTAGTCGTCCTTCTTAAAAAAAATTTTCTTTAGTATTATATATATGTTAAAATATTGACCGATACTTTAATATTTTGCTATCACCCCTCTTAAATTTGAATAATCGGACCTGTGATGAGAATTTATGTTTTTTTGGAAGGCAATGTTTCACGTATGTTGTCTTAACCGGGTCCACCGAAGACGCGTCCCCCAGATGCCTGGAAACCCTGTAGAATAGGTAAACATTCGCCCTCTATTGAGAAACCTGGAATAAACTCAGGATTGTCATATGGGATAAATGTCCTCCAACTTGACCCCAACGAGAGTAGAACCCACAGCCATTACAATGAATGGTTGAAGCTCTACTAGTGGGCTAAGCAATGATAGACTGATGAGAATTTATGTGATAGTTGTATTTGTTTTTTGGAAATAGTCTCCATATATGTTGTTTTGAATATATATAAAAAAAATCATATATATTATATTTTTATTATGCTTTAATATATGTAGTTTAATTTAATTGTCTTTTTTTCGCATGACCTGATCTGATTCAACATAATCCAACCTAAACGAACAAAAAAAATTATTATATAATGTTTATCAAACAACCTTAGAAAATTTCCATCCTACATGAAAAAAATTGCCCGATCCTTCACTCCTTGTAAATGTAGGATTAGGTAATATTGAGAGGTGGTTGAACCCAATTAACAATTGATAAAATTAGGTGTTAATATGATATTAGTTTTTTGAGATCAAGGTTTGAGCTTTGTTAATAACAAATTGATATAGAAACCATCTGCATCCGTTCATATTCACACGTGCCATGTTACTTGACAAATAAAATTTCAGACCTCTTTAAGATACCATCGAACTCAAAGACTCGAAACCTGGATCATATGACAACACCTGATCCCAGGATAACCCACCCCAGAAGGAAACCATTTTGGAAAACCCTCAGACCTTCTCGAACTTAATGCTTTGGATACGATTTGAATCCATGACTTTCTATTTGAAAAGTCATGGAGTATTACTGCGATAAGCCCCTTGATAGACCTTTCTTAATAACACACATTTCCACTATGGGTCCTATAATCGATACATTACTTACATTATTTCTTTGTTATATTTAAGTTGAATCAATCGTATCATGTTAAAATAATTTTTACTCATATATACTTTTTAAATATGTTTTAATATCAAAAAATATGATATTGTGTACCCATATCATGATAACTCATTTTTTTTAAAAAAAAAAAAACTTTGATTAAAATATATTTATTATATATACGCGTACATAATGGTTGCGTGTGAGAGGCCCCACCAATAACGCGTTAGCCTACGTTTGGAATTTTAGATGAGACCGACCGAAATCCCACCAAAATGGTTCCTCAATCAAATGGCGGTTTTTAATTTTCAAACTCCACAAAAGCATTGGTCCGTTAATTAACATTAAAGAGTCAATGAACGCTGGATTAATTGGTTTTAGAGATAATCTCATTTCTTTTCAATATAAATGTCTATATGTTTGAGTCTCACTTACAACAATATGTTTCAAGTGAGCCAGATTTTTTTATCATAGCAGGTTTTTGGATGGTGTGTTTACATTGGAATGGAGGTCACCAACACTTTATGCGTTTCGCGGGCGTTGGTGGCTTTTAGCATTGGGTTTATCTGGCTGACCGAGTTTAAAATGTATTTTTTAATCGTTCAAAAAATAATAATTAACGTTGGAAATGTAATTATAAATGAAGAAAATAAAGTTTATATATAAAATTTCATATAAATAATATATAGGAAAGATTATAACATTCTAAATTAAGTATTCTTACAATATATTGATAGATGGTAAATTGATAACTTAATGTTATTTCTCTTTTAATCACTATTTATATCTTTTTTAAACTTCAAAACTCTACATAATCTCGCTTTTTTATCTTTCTCATCATTCTCAATTATCAACGCCTTTACTTGCAAATGTCTCACCCTCTCTAAGAAACTAAACCATATATGAGGATTGTCAATACTAAACTATATATGAGTGTTGTTAATACTAAATAGATCTACCTATTGCATGTTAACCATATCGTCTCACGAATTAATTGATTGCGGTTGTTGTAACAAAAACTTATAGGAGATATTGATTGAATTAAATAATAAGTCATGTTCATGAATATAGGGGAAGCTTCCCCTAAAAAGTCTATTTTGCCTAAGAAGGCTAAGAAGGATTTTAAAAACTCGAAAACCGACTCAAAGAAACCCCGATTGAACTCATTTTTGCGTCATTGGAACCGGCTTGTCGAACCTTAAAACCCAAACCCTAAATCATAAACAATAAACCCTAATACTAAAACCAAAACTTTAAAAACAAATCTTTAACATAAAGATACAACTTAAAAGCTAAAAACCAATCCCTAAAACCTAAAATCTAAATCTAGATGTTAAAACGAAAACTTAAAATATAATATTATAGAGTTCGATGAGACGGTTCCAATGCCATCGAAATGAGTTCAATCGGAGTTCGTTTGGGTCGGTTTTAAAGTTTTTAAAAATCCTTCTTAGCCTTCTTAGGCAAAAAAGACTTTTTATTTGATCCTTACCCTATGAATATAATCATATCAAAGTAATCAAACAAAACTTGTATATAAGACATAAATTGAACTGAAAAAAAAAAGCAATATAAAACAGTAAAATGGCTACAAAACTCACTTCTTACTAACGGGCTTGTGATTTGCTTGACTTTGAGACTTGGCACCAAAATATGCTAAAAAGAAATAATAAATAATGTTTGTTTGTTGTTATTTAACCAATTGAATTTGCCAAAAATACAAAACATTGATGATACAAATAGAGTGTGTTATTTGATGTTAGTGTTTATTTTCTTTTGTGAACTACATTTCTTGTAATTAAACACTTAGGAGGTGTTTGATTGGGTCTGAATAGGTCTAAATAATTCATATTCAAACCGTTTGTTTCATAAGAAAAAACACATTTAAATGGACCCAATGTTTGAATGAAGGTCTGAACCATTCAGATATCACAACAAGTCTAAATGATGAATGAAGGTCTGAATGGAACCCACTACTCCCCATCAATCGAATCTCCTCCGACACCACTATCCCAATCGTCTCCCCACAGCCACCACGCCCGTCGCCACCGCTCCCGATCGGATCCCAACAACCACCGCACAGCCCTCCGATCTGAACCCAACAGCCTCGTGTCACTACCGTCGGCGATCTACAGCTCCGAACCATGAACCACCATCAACTACCACATCGTGTGAGTTTGGAAGGCCGACGAAGCTGGTCAGCGATCACAAAAGGTTGCTGTGGGTGGAAGGCGGCTGGAATCGTCCGCCAATGGACTCGCCGGAGAAGGGAAGCGTCGGTTAGTCTTCACCGTGAAGGAGGTGGTGTGCTGTCTCTTTTTTTCTCCTCCGCACGAAATCACACACACACCAGTGTGTATGTGTGTGGCGGATGTTCCAATTGAAGGGTAGGCAAGTTAGTTTCCTTTTATATTTTTGGTTTTAGGGATGTAATTCAGATGTTATAACAAAAGATCTTAACTGATTCAACATTTAATAATTCAGGTCTTTTTAATTATTCAGACATCTTAATCATTCAGCTCTTAATGATTCAGACGTTATCAAACGGCCCATTAGATTCTTTCTTTGAAATTATCTTAATTTTGGTGTCATTTTGTGTTACACTTCTGGTATATCAAACAACACTTTTTTGATCAAGGTTTTTTTTGTATGTTTAACACAAATGTGTATAAATATTTAATTGTCATATATTATTGAGTTTTACAAGTCATATGAGTAGTCTGTACTTAGTTCATGTCATATAACAACGATATCTACTAACCTATCAAACTTTTGGCTACTAATGGATGTCAAATACTTTATGGATTTGAGAGATAGGATGGGTAAAATTATTCATGCAAATTCGGATATCTGGAGTTTAATATATCTAAATCCGTATATGAAATTTCAAATCTTTGAAAATTTGATATATCTAAAATATTTATTACTTAATAATTGTTTGAAAAGAATTTTAAGAATTAAAAAAGTTCAAAGATACAAAAATTATCCAATATATCTAAAATATTAGAAAATTATTCGAAAAATCCGAAAATCTGAAAAATTATTCAAAATTAAAAACTATTTTTAAAACTATTACGGATAATTCCGATATCCAAAATTTTCTAGAATGATTATTCGAATTAATTTCCCACGATTCGGGTGTCATTTCGGATATGGTTTTTTTTTCTTTGCACACTCTTACAATAAGGTTCGAATACTAAGACATAAAACTAACTTTTGGATCAAGAATAACTCATTTTAGTTAATAATTAAGTGAAATATGTATGTCCAAATCTGATACAACATTTTTGCAAGAACACTATTTTAGAGTTCTCAATTTGTGTAAAATGCTTGAGGTCTCAAAATTTATCAAAAAAAAAAAAATGTAAAATCACATGAATTTGAATAAAACTATCTGAATTTAGTTTATAATTAAAGAATCTTCCAACTTGTTTAAGTTTTGACCAATTTATAACTAGTTAAAGTGAAGCAAAGTTTTCAATCAAAATACTTGACATAAGGTTTTGTGTGTGAAATGTGTAAATTCTACAAGACAAGAATTGGTTGTTTTTGCATGAAATAATACACCTACATAGAGTTATCATGAATAGTGCATCTGCATGATTATTTTATTTGTGCGTGATAATTCTATGTTTTCTTTATTTTATCGTATAAGAAGAATTAGCATTTGTGTAATAAAATCACACGGACTTCGTACAGTTCATAAGGAAAAAAATGAATTTGTACATTAAAATTTTCATACATATTAAAAACGACTTTGCATTTTAAGAATACACATCAATTTGATAAAACTAAAAAAAACTCCTAACAAATCAATTTTAGAAAGAAAAAAAATATGATTTTTAATTATAAGATTAGAATTGTTATAAGTGTAAAATAATTTAATAAAAATATATAGATCACGAAGTTATGTATATATAACTCACAAAGTTTCGTAAGTAACTCATAAAGTTACATAAATATAACTCATACAACGTACATATATGTAACGTACAAATTACATACCTAATAACATGAACTTCATATTTTTTTTATCTTTTTTACAATTTTACACTTATAATAAACAAAAAAGAAAAAAAATAGCAGGTAAAAACATCTAAATAAAATAACTATGTGTAAGGTGGTAACGCTATGCAATAGAAAACAAAACTTTTAAGTTTGATTTTTGCTTATAAAAAAACTCTCAAGTTAACTAATATCTCGTCAAGCCAACTCTATTTTAATTTTAGTATGTAAATAAAAATAGCTATTAAGTTAAAATTTCATATTTGAAATATCATATATACCAAATGTGTCAAAAGATTAAGAACTGGTTTATTTGAGTTCAGATGATTTATAGTTATTTTATTGTACTTCGTTTCTTAAAAATTACCGATAATGCATCAATAACAAAATCTAAAAGAATTTAGTTTATGGTTTTAAAAGTTTTATAAGTTATACTCTATGCTTTAAAAGTTGCAAAATTCTTAAAGAACTATAAAACTCTTAATTTTAAAAATTTTGACCCAAATGATCATTATATTCTTCATATATATATATATATATATATATATATATATTATAATATAATATAATATATATTTTTAAACAACAAACGTTTAGTTACTCGAGATTATATTGACAAATAGATCATCATTCGAACCGAAGAACATAGTATGGTGACCTAACA
Source organism: Mikania micrantha (assembly GCA_009363875.1). Classification (NCBI taxonomy): domain Eukaryota; kingdom Viridiplantae; phylum Streptophyta; class Magnoliopsida; order Asterales; family Asteraceae; genus Mikania; species Mikania micrantha. The sequence goes on along the minus strand of CM018689.1, from coordinate 45,116,904 downwards.
TAGCCTGTTCGAAAGAAAACCTATAACTCAAAAAACCATTTGATTCAAGCCAAGACCTCTTATTAAAAAAATTAATAGACTTTCACTATGCTAAAGGCACTTTAGTATTGTATTATAGTATACAATCGGTTTGATGATTTATAAGGAACCACCTACGTTATCTGATTTTTATTATGCCTTCTTGAGATTGATTGAATATAAACTTCTCGTTTTATATATGTTACTTTTTTATTTAATTTAATATAATTATTTAATTACCTTTTCCTATTAATTTAAACTGTTAATAATTTTTTATTGAAAAACGATTATTTAAATTCGTGTCAGGTTAAACATTAGCAGGTTTAAACTAAAAAATTAAATAAAATTAAAACAGGTTTTTTAAACAAAAGATGATATGGATGTTTTTTCAACACAAATAATAATATTTGAAAAAGAGTGTAAACACAAAAGGTATTTTGTAATTACTCGAAATAAATCAAAAAACCTTCGAATCTACTTGTCTTTTTCAAGTGTGTGAAATGCACACTTCACAAAGAGCGTGTAATAAAATTATCCTGCATGTACGGCTGTGTGGATCTCATTCAAGGCCGGTTTCCTACACCACCAACAATAATTCTTATATAATATTCACCCATATTAAATTAATCAATGTTTTCATAACCGGACCGGACGTCGAACCGGTCTCCTTACCGGTCAGAGGTCGGACCGGTCGGACCGGTCGAACCGGATTTAAGAACCGGATGATTTTATATACATTTTATAAATATATATATATATAAAAATAAAAAAAATTAAAAAAAATTAAAAAAAAAAAAAAACCGGTCCAACCACCGGCCCGACCACCGGTTTTCCGGTCCGACCACCGGTCGCCGGTTCAACCGGCCAGTTATGACAAAAACGGTTTTGGACATAGAACCGGCCCGCTTAGCTTACCGAATCCCGGTCCGACCGGTCCGACCGGCCGGTCCGGTCCGGGTTTAAAAACATTGAAATTAATAATAAATATTTTTTTTTGACACAATGTTTTTACGACAGACCTTTGCCTCGTATTGAGATTGAACCCGAGATAAACTTTAAGCTAATTTTTAATCTATTGTCTTTTAAACTTGCCTCAAATGGATTCAAACCCATAACATCTACTATGAAATGTGAAAAACCCATGGTTGTAGAAGTCGCTATGCGCTAGTCGGGCGGTGAGGTACCGCCTAGGGATTAATCGGCGCTAGACGGATTGGAATTTTTATATGTAATTTTACAAATATATATTATATACACACATCAATATCAATAATTTAATATAATACTTCAAATAATTTTAAAAAATATACTTAAATATACTAAAAAAAGTATTTTAAAGTGCAAACTAAAACATTGAGTTCAAAGTTTAGAGATAAATTTCGATGTTAACTGCCTGGATTCGATGTTTCAGAGACATATTAAAGATTTTTGGTTGAGAAATGTCTAAATAATAATGAAATTGATCCCTTTTTACCATAAAAAAGTCAAAAAAAGTCAAAAAAGTAAAAAAAATAAAAATCTGATTGGGCTGCCTAGGCCGCCTAGGCCACCTAGACCCCTCCTAGGCCAAAAATTAGACAGTAGATGGGAGCTTAGCTCCTAGGCGGCTTAGGACGATTTTTACAACATTGGAAAAACCTAACCACCGAGCTAAGTTTTCAAGAAAAATTAATAATAAATACTAAAAATAAAATTTATATATATTTCTGGTGATAAATCCATTATGCTTTTAATCATGAATAAAATAAAAACTAAATTATTTTCTTCTCAAATATATTCACAAAATTATACAAAATGCAGACTAAAGACATTATATTTTAATTATATTTTAGCGTTATGTTTGTGGTGAGTATGGCTAAGAAAACAAACAATCCTTGGTTTAAATTCGAAAAGGGATTTTTAAAAATAATGAGTTTTCTTGGTGATTTGTGAGTAAATATAATAATAAGATGCTTATACTGTTATCACATTAATATTTCAGCAATCCGTTTATAATCCAAATATTAACCATTTAAAATAATACAAAAGGCCGTATTAATTATTAAAATACGCCCACTTTCTCATGTGTGCCACGTAACGCTACGAGGCTGCCGCCGTTTAGTCAAACACTCCATTGACCACTCCCCTATATAACCACCATCACCTCCCACCTACTCTCTATTCTCAATCATGGCACCCAAAGATAGACTCGCCGGTGACGGAAAACACGCCGGCAACATCTTCGGCAGCAACGATACCGGTGGCGGTTGTGTGAGTATAAAAGAGCCACATTTTAGAGGGGTCAGAAAGAGGCCGTGGGGGCGGTACGCGGCGGAGATCCGTGATCCCGGCAAGAAAAACCGTGTGTGGCTGGGAACTTTCGACACGGCGGAGGCCGCGGCGCGTGCTTACGACAAGGCGGCGCGTGAGTTTCGTGGTGCTAAAGCCAAGACTAATTTTCCGACACATGACGATGAAATCGGTTTGCTGAAGCTACAAAGTTGTCCGATTCGGACTCAATGCAGTCCGAGTCAGACCAGCACGATCGAGTCGCCGAGTCGGTGCGATTCGTTACCACTTTTAGATCTCAACCTCTCATACGGTGGATCTCCGCCGTTCGCCGTCCAATATCCGTACCAACACCACAACAACCACCGCTTTGCCACCGGCACAGGTTTTTATTCGCCGCCCGCAAACCAGATGCTATATTTCGACCGGATTTTCCGGCAGTCGGTTTCAAAAAGCGACGAATCTAACTCCTCGGCAGTGGTTGATTTGAAGCCGTCGCTACTGCCGCCGCCGCCGCCAACTCGACTCATCGGAATCGATCTTAATTTACCGCCGCCGGCTGAATCTTTCTGATTATAACATCCATGAAATCTTAAAGCTTAGAGAGTAATTAGTACTATTAATATCTTTTGCTAATTCTCGTAGGAACCGGCGTCATCGTTCGCCGGTGCGATCATGTAACTTTCCGGCGGTAAATACAATTTCCGATCAGCCTTTTTGCAACATGTTTGATGAGTTACCGTTATATGTAATGTTTGTTCAATGGATATATGGAATATCGGTATCTTCACCGATGATCGGCGTTAATGATTGTTGGTTTTTATTTATTTATTTATTTATTTTTGGCGAAATTGCCGGCGTAAATATTTGGTCCAATTCGTACCGGCGGCACACGAGTTTTGTGTTGTCATGTCGGCTTGCTTGACACGTTTGATGTTGTCTCCCATTTAGGGCTGCGTTTTATTTTTATTTAAAAAATAGTGTGTGAAAAGACTAAAAAGTCCTTTGCATTTGTATGCATGTGAATGACTTGTAAGCATGCGAACGACTCATCCGGTCGACTCGAGCTCGAACACTAATGAGTCAAGCTGGCTATAAGCTTTTATATATATACACAGGAAACATGTCCAATGCAAAGGAAATTAACGTGAAAATTAAAGAAAGGATTTTGAGTTTTTGATTAGATTAATCAATTGTTAAAATTTAGTGGACCACATTTTTCATTAAAGTAATTTTAAATCTGCAAAACACTAGTAACCTACCTTTATTGACTTTTTTTTATAGTCAACTTAAGTGACTTTTTTTATAGTATTGTAGTTTTTTTTTCGATTTTTTTATGTGGTTCGTGAATGTTTGGTTAGTAGTGATTATACAGTTGGTTCTTTAATCATGCATTTAAATGACAGTCTATAATTTTCATATAACGTGGTACGTGATTATTTGTCCGTAATTATGCAGTTGGTCATTGATTATGTGTGTTAAATTACGGTCTTTAATTTTTAATGGACGTTATGTCAAATTTCTGTGACTTCTTACGCTTTTCACGTTAAAATCTTTTGTATGTTAACCGTCCCATATATATATATATATAGGGAATGGTATAAAAAATAACCCTCTTTTTTTGCTACAACTACATAATCCATTTCAACCAATAATAAACTTACACATAAGCTTTTTATTAAAATATTAAAAAGTGCATCATAGTCATTTTACTTTTATAAGTTTCCCACCCCCCTCTTTTTTAAACATTAATAACTTTTTATAATATATTAATTTTTAAAAAAAATCTGCACCATTATATTCGTCTCATTTTTCTCTTTAATTCCGTTATATTCTTAACTAATTTTTTTTACTTTTTTTAGATGCCCTATATTTACATCATTGTAACGAGCTTAAATATAACAAATTTATTTGAAATTTCTTCTAACAATGATAAATTACAGTGATGTAATTTACATTGACGTAATTTACCGTGATGTGGACGTAAAATTCGGTTTCGGTTTTTTTCGGTTAATTCGGTTCCGGTTCGGTTTTTTCGGTTAATTTGGTTCCGGTTCGGTTTTTTCGGTTAATTCTGTTTCGGTTCGGTTTTTTTTTGGCTTTTTGCTCATCCCTAATTTGTAACGAGCCTAATACAACAAATTAGTTTGAATTTTTTTCGAACAATGATAAATTACATTATTATAATTATCATTGTTAGAAAAAAAAATCAAAATAATGCTTTATATTACATCACTGTAATTTATCATTGTAATTATCATTGTTAGAAAAAAAATAAAATAATGTGTTATATTATATCACTGTAATTTATCATTATTAGAAAAAAAATTCAATATAATGTGTTATATTTATGCTCGTTACATCGATGTAAACAATGAATAATAAGAAAAAAAAATTAAAAAACTAGTCAACATTATAATAGGAATTAAAAAGAAAATTAAATCACTGTAAATAATATGTTACGTCACCGTTAATTATGTTATTGTAAATTACTTCAATTTGTGTTACATTACTTCATTTTGTGTTACATTAGTGTAATTTACCATTGTTAGAAAAAATTTCTAATTAATTTGTTATCTTTAAGCACGTTACAATGATGTAAATACATGACATCAAAAAAATAAAAAACTAGTCGAGACTATAATGAAATTAAAGAGAAAAATGAGAATAGTATAATGGTGCAATTTTTTTTTAAAAATAATATAACATAAAAAAGTTATGAATGTTTATAAAAATGGGGTAAACTTTACATAAATAACAATTGTCCTAAATGCCCTTCATATTAAAAAAAAAAGGAAATTGACACGTGGCATGATCATATACACTTACTTTTTTAAAGTAACTATTGGATGATAGTTAATGAGTTGTAACAAAAGATAAGGGTTATTAAAAATTGCATCCCCTATATATATATATATATAGGGAAGGGTTCTAATGCTAACCTTAGGATAGAGCAATAACCCATTAACCCCACCATATTTAATGATCAAATTACAAGATGCTAATCTAATGGTTGATATTAAACTACAATATAATAATGTAATTGATTTGAAAGAAAATGGAATAAGGGTATTAATGTAATTTGCTATATTAAATACTTTACCCCATCTTTTTTTATACATCCATAACTTTTTTATACTATAATATTTTTTATAAAAATTGCACCATTTTACTCGTCTTTTTTTTCTCTTTAATTCCGTTATAGTCTTGACTAGGTTTTTTTATTTTTTTCGGATGTTCGTATTTACACCAATGTAACAAGTATAAAACTAACAAATTATTTGTAACGAGTTGTAACGAATTTGGGTTTACATTGTTGTATAATAAATAGGGGTTAAGTTTAAGAGTGTAAACGAGCCAAGCCGATCCTGAGCTCGTTAATTACGTTATATTCTTGACTAGGTTTTTTATTTTTTCCGGATGCTCGTTAATTACGTTATATTCTTGATTTTGTAACGAATTTTGGTTTTTAAAGTACTAAAATGTATTTACAATCTTGTAAATATAATTTTTAAAGTATGAAAATGTATTTACAATCTTGTAGATATAACGAATTTTGGTTTTTATCAACAATAGTATTTTTTTTTAAGTATTAAAATGTATTTACAATCTTGTAGATATAACGAATTTTGGTTTTTATCAACAAAATGTTATATTATTTTTTTAAACTATTTAAAATATATTTACAATCTTGTAGATATAATTTTTTTTAAGTATTAAAACGTATTTACAATCTTGTATATATAACGAAATTTTAGTTTTTATCAACAAAATGTTATATTATTTTTTTAAAGTATTAAAATGTCTTTACAATCTTGTAGATATAATTTTTTTAAAGTATTAAAACGTATTTACAATCTAGTAGATATAACGAATTTTGTTTTTTATCACCAAAATGTTATACTATTTTTTTAAAGTATTAAAATGTATTTACAATCTTGTAGATATAATTTTTTTATAGTATTAAAATGTATTTACAATCTTGTAGATATAACGAATTTTGTAGCATCCGGAAAAAATAAAAAAACCTAGTCAAGAATATAACGTAATTAACTAGCTCGGGATGGGCTTGGCTCGTTTACACTCTTAAACGTAAACCCTATTTATTCTACAACAATGTAAACCTCAAATTCGTTACAACTCGTTCCAAATAATTTGTTATTTTTTTACTTGTTACATTGGTGTAAATACGAACATCCGAAAAAAATAAAAAAACCTAGTCAAGACTATAACGGAATTAAAGAGAAAAATAAGACGAGTAAAATGGTGCAATTTTTATAAAAAAATATTATAGTATAAAAAAGTTATGGATGTATAAAAAAAGAGGGGGTAAGTTAGTACATAAAGCAAATTACTAATTTACCCTTATCAAATAATAAAAGAAAAATCCATGTGTTTAATTATGATTGGGTAAAGAGAGTTAATGGGTTAGTGCTCTAAGTGTGAGTTAGTATTTGATCCCAATCCTATATATATATATATATATAAATATATATATATAAATATATATATATTGATGTCGACGGAGCTTAGCTAATAAACTAACTAAAAACCGACTCTAAAACTAGACACAAAGTAATAAATCTAGACTCTCTAAAACCTAAGCTACCGACAGGCAAGTGTACCTATCGTATATAGCAGAGCAAAGCAAGTCCGGATATCGAACCCACAGACTTCTACAGACTGTACTAACTAGACTCTATGACTTATCTATACAAAATTTGTACTTAAATAAAATAATAATAAGGAGGGGGTTTTCTAACAAAACTAAGATTAACTTAAATAAAGACTAAAGAAAAGACACCAAACTGAAACGAAGATCAGACGAGAAAAGAACACTACCTAGGTATGAATCCTACACATGTTCAACAAAGAATCTATCGGTAATGGAACCAATGTGATACCGGGATCTTAAAATATTAAACTCAAAAGAAACCTAGAGCACCCTCGACCCTTCTCAAGGATTGTCAACTAAGAGTCCTAGAAGCCGTTAAACCACCGGTTAAATGGATTTCCCTCACAGGTCATCCAATTATACTCAAAATGTATCCGCTAGACAATCTACCTCACGGCATGATAATCTCAAAACACCTAAGAAGTAACTGTTGAACAATCTACCTCACAGCACGAAAGTCACAGTTTTCTTAAATGCTAGGGATGACTTGGGTTTTCCTATTGGATTCGGTAAACAAAGATATAAGATGAACTAGAAAGATCTTCTCACAAAGCTTCTAAACTAGCAAATCTAACACCCTAGACAAACCGACAATCTCTCACCTCACGGCTATCAAGATTGGTTGCACATCTAATATATCTATATCAAGATAATAACTCCTATGATAAACTCGTACGCAGTAAACCATCCAATAATCAAAAACACACAGTAATTGACCTAGTATGCACCTATTACATGAAAGACATTCACCAAGGCACACAAGGAGTAAATCATCAATCCATAAACAATCATAGACACACATAAAACATCCAATAATCCAAACCAAGTTTGTTACATCATGAGTTCATCACATAAACATAATCCAAAACCAATAAAAACCAATGTTAAACATGTGCAATCATCAAAACCTAGATAGTTCTAAAATATTAGCCAAAAAACATCATACGAATACAATCCATAATCTGCTTAAAGTGAATGAGAAACATAGAATTCAAAGAAAACAAAGAAACAAAGAAAACCGAATGAAGAACACCCGAATTCCTTGATCCTAGGCCTTCAATCTTCAATCCAATGCTTTCCCAACCTTTGATTCACCTTAGAATGGCCTTTCCTCGTCCTCCTAGTCGCCTCCAGCCGTTCAAAAACGTATCTCCCCCTAGGGTTTTCGACTTTTTGGCTTAAAACTGATTTTCTGCGATTTTAAGTCTGTGGCGTAGCGCGACAGATACCTCTAAATATGTCGCGTAGCGCGAGAGATTTAAGAGGGTATTTTTGTCTTTTCCACCTCTAGCGTAGCGCGACAGGGTTTGCTATGGTTGTCGCGTAGCGCGAGAGAATCCAGAATCCAGTTTTCTTCTTCTCTTGTTTCCGGGTCCGTCCTTACCCAACCGTGAGCTCGTTTCTTTGTACTTTAGCACCAAATAAACGTGTTTATTACCTGCAAGCATCAAATTACAGAAATGTGAAGCACCAGCTTAAATCGACTCTAAAACTGAATAAAACAGTACTGAAACTTATCAAAAACAAATAGAAAAACAGATGTGTTTTACAACACATCACAATATATATATATACTAGATTATATCCCGTGTATTACACGGATTTAATATAAAATAGTAAATAGTAAACAATAGAATTAAGAAATTATAAAATTATTAGTTTACATGTTAATAAGTACTTTAACTAATAAAAATAATAATTAAAAACTTAAATAACGAAAAAAATACTTGATGATCTTCTTGATTTGAAATAATGGATATCATTGAATTGATTAACATGAAAACTTCAGTTCATATTTTTTAAAACTCTGATTTAATGATTATTTTATTTTTCTAAAAAAATCACTTTTTAAGAAAATGGTTTTTTTTTCAAAAAATTTTGTTTTCTAAATATCACATAACATATTTCTTATTTTAAAATAATTTGATTTTTTTAATATTTTTTAAACTTATTTAATTGTGCTTTCTAATAAAAATATTTGATTTTAATTTTTTTTTAAAACTATCTTGTATATATAAAGGTAAATAATATTATTATTACTACTACTACTATTCTTATTATTATTTAATATGAGAGAGTATAATTATTTAATAGGAGATATAATTAAGTATTTTGATCAAAAAATGACATGTGTCAATGCTTGTTTAAAAATTTGACAAGTGGCAAACAAATATGTTTGTTTATTAAGATAGTAAGATATATATTAATTTTTTTCCGGTAAAAATTTCAAAATGTTCGCATTTAACTTTTCCTTTATCTTATTTTTAACTGTTAAATGTGAAGATATCTAGGTGTCTGTCTGTTACTTGAGAGACATAGGCATAAGTTTTTAAATATATGATTTTATTATTAATTAATAATAAAAGTAGAACGCTTTTTTTTTAGTCGAATGCTTTTATCGAAGCAGGCTCTTTACCCCAATTTTGGTAGGGTTAAGGTTTGTTTTTATCTCTCCTACCAGACCTCACAAAGTATGATTACACTGGGTATGTTGTTGATTTTCACATCAAGATTATTAAATTGAATTTTAAATTATATTAGCCCGTTATATAATATATTGTATTTGTAAAATAGATCTTTGCTTTAGAAAACTTCAGATTTTATTTTTTTAAATATGTTTTTTAATAAAAAGTTCTTTTCAAATATTTTAGTAGGATTTTATTTGATAAAAAGCATAGTTAAAAAGTATTTAATAATATTATTTTATAAAAAAATAAACATTTAATTATTTTATAACATTTATGTTACAAATAATTTTAGTTTGTAAATTAGAAAATTAAGAATAGAAAAGGAAAAGGTAAAAGAGGGTGATGATGGAATGCACATAAAGCTGAAAGTAAATACATACCTGCTTTTGTATTATTCAGTTGACTGAGGTATATTTAGTATTTTTATCTACAGATCTCTGTAAAACACCCACGTGTGAAAAGACTATACTTACCTGATTTTTGTCAATTGCCATTTACCCAACTCTCAACCACACTTTTTACTCAACTGTTAACCGTTGATTTTTACTACATGTAATGATTAAAACTCGCCGTATAACAAAAATTTTATAAAATTGTGATATATTAGTTATAAAGACTGAAACACAAAAATAAAAAACCAGCATTATGTTTCATATACGTTAGTTATGGAATAAGAGTTAAAAGCAACATTGCGTAATATAATGAGTTTACAAATTTCATTAAGCATATTGTTTCGGAAATATTAATATGGTTAAACCGGGACTGGTCACGAATAGGTTTGTTAATCAAGATGTAGATTTTTATTTTTTTATGTTAAACTAGATATGATAATTTTATAATTTTTATCGTAACATTCGGTTTTTAAATATGATATAATAAGTTTGATTGATATAATCAGTAAACTAGTAGAACAACTTGTTCGACATGTGATTCGATATCAATCCAAGGGTATTAATTAAAAAACTTGTAATTTAAGTTGCTTCCTTCAAATTTTATTTCTACTTAGTTTAATTTTTTTTTTGAAGAGCGGAAATTTTATATATAGAATAAACCAAGCAAGATGCTTGAAAGTAAACCCCATATTACAATTTCCACAAATTATAGCTTTAGATCACAATTTTTTTATAAAACTAAAACAATTCCAAGAACTCCAATCTATATCTTTAGGCTTAGCTCGGTTTGGAACTCACAAAAAGTTTAAAACTTTTATGTCTTCAACAATTTTGATAGTATCAACACATTGTTGTTTCATGCTCTTTATAGGATCTTAGACGGTAATGATCATGATTGTTTGCAACACTTTGATATGTGAATTCTTCCGTTAATAATCAAAAGGAAGATACAAGTTCTCATCTGGTGACAAGTGGTTAGTGATGAAGCTTGACTAAACCGGGAGGGGGTGAAATCTTATGGGATCAAAATTTTTTTTCAATCGACCGGTATGTCTCGATTAGTTGGGTTAAATGTTCGAATATGTGATTCGGATAAAACAAATGAGAGGGACGCTAATGGGGTAAAAAAATGAGAGGGATGGAAATAGTATTTTTTTAAAATGTGTTTGGTTAATTTTTTTAGGGGGAGGGGAGGGGGGGCGAAACCAGTATTTAAAAAAAACTGGCTTACGGTCCGAAAATTAACACTACTGACGAAAAAGTGGATCTAGGAATTTTTTTCTATTGGTTCACTATGTGAAGACACTTCAATTAGATAAAACCAATGAAAAGAATATTCGGGTCGGATAATATAAATACGATAATAGTTACGAATTTAGAAAAAGTAAACATACCTACAATTGCTCCTTTCGTGGTTTCATCTTTTGAAAACATTGCAACACATATTCGACTGAAACTTGTTTTAAGAACCTTCTTTCGATGTAAGAAATGCAAGCATCGTTTAAGTATTTGTCACTTATCTTATTACGCAAATCCGTCTTCAAATGTTTCATTGATGAAAACTTCTTTTCAACACTTGTTGTTGCAACGAAAATTAGTGATAACTTTATTAAATGATAAACAAACGGATAAGTAATATGATTCTTGTTTCCATCATGCATTTGACATGGATCTTTAAGCAAATAAGCTCTTCTAATTTCATCCTTCTGAGTATGGTAATAAGATGTCCTATTTTGAAGGATACCACACGAAAGATCATTCAAATCAAATTTTAAGCATTTGCTGCTTGAAGATGATGATGATTTAACATTTGTTGAGACTCTTTTGAAAAATCTATCAATACTTATAATACCTAATCAAGTTTCACAAAACACCTAAACAAATCAATAGTTCAATACTAATTTTACAAAATACCTAAACAAATCAATACTAAGTTCACATAGTATCTAAATAAATAAACACTAATTTCACAAAAGTAGTAAAAACCTAGACAAATAGAGCCATAAAATTAAGGGCTGAAGCATGAAGCTACCTTATGGGAAAAAGAACATAATACAGGATTTGAACCCGTGACCTATGAAATGAAATCCTGAATCCTTAACACTAGACTACTTTTAAATTATATACTTGGAATTCACCTCCAAAATACTAATTGGTTCACCCTAAGTTTAACACTTTAGAAAAAAATTTTCCTACAACGACGGTAGGTTCCGGTGAACCCATATACTTACAAGTAGATCCGTCCCTGCTAGTGACATTCATTAATGAAGGGATTTTACACTAAAGGTTAATGTGTCTCCAGATCTCAACTGTTACTTCACATTATGAGACTAAGTATTTGATTGTTTCCTCTACTCTGTCACACATCACACTCAGTGACGGATCTTGAACGTTTTAAAAGGCGGAGCTGAAATCTACTTAACTCACAATACATGTTAATTTTTTAAAACAAGTGGACAAAACAAATATTTTTAACAAAAAAAAACCCCTCGACCAAAAAAATAACACTATGGACGGAAAAAATGGAGTGTCGCCTCAACCCTATAAAAGCTTCGTCCATACACATACTAGCGAATCAAGATGAATATCTCGTCGAGAAAGAGCATCTCGACTCGGAAATCTACTGAGTAGTATCTCCGAAAGAAGAAGTTAACTTATTATATATATCTTAATTATCGGTGTCCGATAGCGCATGATATATTGATGGAAACTGGATTTGGACACAAATGTTGGCGTCCGATAGCGCATGATATATTGATGGAAACTGGATTTGGACACAAATGTTGGCTGGGTCGGTAGGTAGGTTCATTCCTTGTGTGCTATGTGGCCGTGGGTTCTAATCCGTGGCCCCTCTTTTTTTTTCTTTCTTTCACCAAGATATTCGTATCCCACACCCAACCTTTTTTCCTTTCTTTTTCCAACTTATTTTATCCCTTTTTTTTCCTTTTTCACAATCGTTTTTTCATTATATGTCATCGATCCGCCGTTACAACTGATTTTCATTGTCATATAACCGGTCAACTCTTTAAACTTTCTTTTTTTCCTCCCCTTTCACTTTTTACGTTTTTTTAAATGATAATAAATCTACTGTTATTGTTACGTTGTTTTGCTATGTCATGTGTCATTATCATATTCGGCCCTTGTGTAAAACACGTTTTTTTTGGTAAATTGAATACCATGTTTTGCATAACGAAGTTGGTAGTGATTTTTATTTAACATTGCTATTATTTTGGTTTAACATTCGTATTTTCATCCTCTCAACTTTCGTTTCTTAATTTTTCACTTTATGATTTCGATGTTAACACTTTCACCTCCTCAATTTCCTAAAAACGTTGTAAAAAGTTACTTTAACTTCTTCACATTTATAAGGTTTTTAACTTATCCCTTTTGTTCGTTAGCAAAAAATAATAATTTATTAGATGCTTAGTTTTACGTATGTGTCTGTATAAATTCATGTTGATACATGTTTCCATATAATTTTTTTCTACAAACAATTTTGGTCAAATATAGTACGTTTTCTTTCTTATTTATATACATTTTTTGTTAGCCTGCGTTTTGACGTAAATACTTTTAAAAGATAAGTTGGGTCAAAATCGAAGTACTTCACGCCGCCGCAGCGCACGGCTGGTAATTTTACTAGTTTAAATAAAATGATAAATTTGGTTGGAAAAATAATTTTCATAAAATTTTTCATGTGAATAACGTATGTATGTATTTGTGTGAGAGAATGGATTACGACGGCTGAAAAGAGGGAATTGAAAAGCGTGCAGGTGGTGGGTGCCAACCCACTATGCCGCACACGTTTCCTCCTTGTACCCATATCCGTTTAAACAAACAATCTCTCTCTCTCTATATATAAAATATAAATATATTTTAAAGTAATAAAATGTTTTAGCTATTTCATTATAAAATATAAATTTATTTAAATTTAGTATATATGGTTTAGACACCTATCGGTTATAGCCTCTCAAACTTAAATCTTACAAAAGTTTTGGCTTAAAACGTAACTATATTTGAGGGCAAAAACATAAATGATTTTATTTTGAGCCGAAATAGTTAAAACACTTAAACACATGGGCTAACCGTAATTTACTCTATATTTTAAAATAAAACATTGTCCAATTTTTTTCAACTAGTTATTATTATTAGAGGAAAGTGAATATGAGTCTGTTAAGCACATAACTTAGATATTATATCTATCAAAATGACATAGTTTTAATTAAATATCATTAATTATGATATGTACAAAATTAATCAAGTGAAAATAAGAACATGAAATAATAACCAAATTAATGTAATTTAATCAAAAATACGTTGTTCTAAGGGGTTATACTAATAAGTTAAGTGCTTAAAAGTCACATATTTACTTTTCCTTATTACTGTTATTATTATTATTGTTAATGGCAAGAAAATTTTATTAAAAAAAAAAAAGTCGCTGGTAAGAAGGGAAAGCCAATGGTTAAATGAAACGTTAAAATCACATCATTTTTTTCAATTCAAATGAGTATATTTAGCCCAATCTTCAATCTATACATACAATAATAATGCGTTTATTTCTCCTAATATTTTATCTATATCTTTATTTCTTTCTGAATAATCTATTGTTTCTTGTTTGCGTAAAGACAAAAACGTTGCGAAAATAATGTTTTTTATTTTTATTTTTAAGTTTACTCTCTCGGGTCTTCTCTTTGGTTTGCAGAAAGTATAATCCATGTGACACCACCTGTTGACTAGTATGCAAGTCGATGTAGCAACAGGACAATATATATATATATATATATATATATATATATTAAGTATTTGATTAGATAAGTATTTGGTTACTCATTTTCCAAGTCTAAACCACAAACATCACATAGCTATTGTCACGTTTTATGCAATGCAATCACGCTTCTCATCCAAAACAAGTTTTTTTTGTAATTAGGGGTCTTCGCGGTCCGGTTTATACGGTTTTTAAGTAGAACCATAACCGAACCGTTAACAACGGTTTTTGAACAATGAAAACCAAAACCGAACCGTTCAAAATAAAAACAAAACCGAACCAAACCAAACCGAACCATTATCAACAGTTTGGTTCTAGTTTGGTTTGTGGTTTGTAATTTTGATCCCGTTAAAAATAAAATCGAATCAAACGAAACCTTTATAGTTCAACACGGAATATTTACACAAAGTCCATATGTATTTTTTTTAAATCACGAATTAATCAAAAACTCAATATGTGCATACACACATTGATTTATGTATATATAAACATCCCTCTACACACATATATAAAGATCTATATATGCATATATATATATATATATATATATATATATATATATATATATATATATCGATATGCATATATAAGTATATATGCGTATATACGTGTGTGTGTGTGTATACGCGTGCACACACATATACGGTCTGGTCCGGTTATTTATGGAAACCGTAAACCAAACTTTTTATTGTGATTTTAAACTTTTGAAACCGACCAACGGAATGTTTGAAACAAAACCAACCGTGAAACCGAACCGATTAACGGTTTGGACGGTTTCGCGGTTTGAGGTAAGACCGTGAACACCCCTATCTATATTTTTTAGATTTTTCTTAAAATATATAAAAATATTTCAAGATAATCGATTAATGGTTACGTTGTTACAAAATCTTTTGTTCAAGATGATTATAAATATTATATATTCCAAAATGTAAAAAAAGTTCATGTAATTCAATATATACGATCGTAATGACAGTTGATCCAAACAAACATCATTTAAAAAACGTTGAAATCATAATTCTTTTATCTTTATGTCAAGGAATTTAATTATTAATATGATTCAAAAAGATTTTAAAAAATAAATTAATAGAAAGAGAATAAACTTATAAATGTTAGAAAAGTGACTAAAATTAATATCGGCTTTAAATAATAAAACAATATCACTGTGTGTATTTTATGTGGCTTTAAATAATAAAACAATAAAACTCATAAAATACTCATTTAGTGGGAAAACAAATACAAAGTGGTCTTGAATTACAAGTGTCCACGTAAAATACACATTTATTATAGTATAAATATACATCTTAAATTATGCATCAACATTTATATAGATGTGTGTATATATATATCAAAAAGATGATTTTATCCTGTCACATAATCACTATTCAATTTAATGGGGAACAACACTATCATTAGACGTTTTCTCACCGACCGGTGGTGCCTGTAGATTTATGTCATGTGACATATATTTTTTTATGATTTTTTTTTTACATGTACAAGTTTTGAATCTATGTGTATAAACTTTTATTGCATATAAATGCTAATGTTTTTCTTTCCTCAAATATTGCCAAAAGTAAATTCTTACATTCCTTTGAAGTATTAGTATATGTACAAAATATTTCTTATGTTTTACCTTCAATTTTGATAAACTCAGTTAAATTACCCTTATATTAAAAAACAAGCTGCTAATGAATAGTAACTGGGTATTTTGGTAATTTCAAGTCACTGGTTTACCCATTTTCCTCCCATATCCTGCATAGCTTGCGTTTACCACTTTACCCATTTCCTCCCATACCCAGCATTGCCTGCCGACCTTTTTCTTTTTCACGTACATCCCATGCCACTTTTTCTTCTTGACGTTATCACGCACAAACGCACACCGGTTTTGTTTGTGGATTTTTGCAGGTTTGTTTGCCATTCATGTGAATCATCACTATGTGGGTTGGCCGGATTTTAGGGTTTTGATTCATCGCTATGTGGGTTGGCCGGTTTTCGGGTTCTATATCGCAAAAGCTCTTCTTGTGCATTGTGTTTGCAGGTTTGTTTGCTATTCATGTGAATCATCGCTATGTGGGTTGGCCGGCTTTTAGGGTTTTGAACCATCTTTATGTGGGTTGTCAGGTTTTCGAGTTCTGTATCACAAAAGCTCTTCACATTCTTTTCATTTCCATCTTCACTATGTGGGTTGGCCGACTTTCACGCCCTTTGACCAGTCGCCATGGTCAATTGGGTGCTGTGAGGGACCCGAGGTTTACCATTTGATTTTGTTTTTGGGTCTTTTATCATTTGATTGAAATCAATTTGAGTTTGTTTATCCAGATGTTTAATCGGGTTTGCATTCATTGGAAGTTAATTTCTAGAATAAGGGATTCAAGTTCAAAACATATGAATGTGCTTTTGCATTCCGATTCGTAGTTGCTAATGATATCTTTATGTAAGTTCACTTCAATTCACACATATTATTGATGTGATGCAAATTTAATGTTTTTCCTCTAAAATTTTAATATATATATGGATCAGAAACCTTTAAAGGTTACAAGTATTTGGGTACACGAATTCATGCAGATGGAACTGTTGGATTGTAAGCTTACAAATTGTTTTATTTTTAGCGCAAAATATATCTGTTTACTTCTTGAATCCATCTGGGTCTAGATACAGGTACAAGTGGACAACTTATGGGGAAGCAGCTGCAACTAGGACAGCTATTGGCTCTGGGTTAGTGGCCCATGGAATACCAAAGGCAATTCTTGTGTATAGTAGCTTCTTTATTCAAATTATTTGTTGATTATGTTCTTATTTAGGTTATTAGTATGTCTAATTGGTTAATTTTGCATCAGGGTTCATGTATTGGTGTATATTTTATCAACATACCAGATTGGATGATTGTTGATCATGCTTGCTCTGCATATTCATATGTATCTGTCCCTTTATACGACACCCTTGGTTTGTTTTTTTTTCCTCTTAAGTTTTTGTTTCATTTTATGTTGCAGATGTGTAAAAGTGTAATTAATGCTTAATCTTCTAGGCC
Source organism: Mikania micrantha (assembly GCA_009363875.1). NCBI lineage: Eukaryota > Viridiplantae > Streptophyta > Magnoliopsida > Asterales > Asteraceae > Mikania > Mikania micrantha. Next base: position 45,099,296 of record CM018689.1, on the reverse strand, counting down.
CAGATGCTGTGAAGTGTATTGTGAATCACTCTTCTATACAAGCCAAATTTTGTGTGCCACAGACATTGCAAAGTGTAAGTTTAATGCTTTGTTTGTTAGTCGCTTGGGTGTGTAATGGATATGATGGTCATGACTTATTTTAGTGATATTAAAAATGTTTGATTAATTAATTTGACTTTATCATCTTTTTACGATGGCTGAATTGTAATTAAGGCACTATAATAAAGAAATCTAATTTTGATTTAAATCGAAGCATATGTGCCAAACATTTTGACATTTCAGTTGCTAAGCTTTTTGTCCGAGATTCCTACCGTTATGTTGATCCGGCATGTTTTGTTTCCAGAGATTGCTTCGGCACGAGTATTACCAAAGATTTTTTAATTGCATCTTATTACTTTTTTGTATTATTTGTGTTTTGGTACTGCATTTTGTTATAGGAAAGACTGTTTCTTTGGCTACATATGGTGAATATTATGTTAGTGCCTCTTTCTAAATGTTATGGTTACGTTGCTTATATTTTGGTATGCTGGATTCATAAAGGAACTATCGCTATGTACACTTTAAAACGAACGACAACATACATATGCAAGAAGAGAGAAAAAAAATAAAAAGTCACAACTTAACCAAATTGACCCATGTATTCCCCGCCGCAACGCGCAGCAGGGATAAAACTAGTTCTCTTAAATTTAGGTGTGCAAACTACTATTTTATATAAATATTTGTGTTTTCTTACTTTAAACCATTATTAAAGGTAAAAAAAAATCCTCTTAAAGTATTAGCCTATGTGTCAAATAATCTTTATGTTTTGCTTTTAATTCTGATAACCCCAGGCCTCGAATCTATGTTTACAAACTTCTATTGCATATAAATATATAAGTTTTCTTCTCGAAGACTATTATTAAAAGTAAAAAACCTTCCCTTGAAGCATTAGTATATATACCAAATATTCCTTATGTTTTTACCTTTAATTTTAATAAACTAGATTGACTTGCAACTTAACACGTCATGAAACATGATGCGCTTCAATTTGTTAAATAAGATTTCCGATATAGTTAATGTCTTTTTTTGTAAAATTTGGATTTACATTGAACAATTTAAGTATTTATTAGGTGAGTTTGGTTATATCGGTTCAGTATATCAAACTTGACGCAAGTGCTGCACCGAGTCTTAGTTAACTTCCATTACCTAAGTTTTTTTTAACAGATGAGAATTATTAAAAAGAATAGCAAGAAACTATAATAAAAGCTACCATAAAGATGAAAACTAGGCTTAGATAAAATTAAAATTACGTCAATTTGTCTGGAAGCCGATATCAAGTTTAATTCATATGTAACCTGTTGGCTTTTTCTCTTCAATAGTTTTCCAAACGGAAGCCGATAGGTTGCTAAAAATCTTGTTTTTTTTTCTTTAAAACGTTTTGAGACACCCAAGACGAGATTTTAACCGTCCTATCGTATTTGACGCTCTAAGGCGTGTGCCTAAACCCACAGACATTATCTTACCAAATATCTCTCAACTGAATTCAAACTCAAATTTAAACCTCTTATAAGAAAGTTAAGTAGTAACCATTAAAAGGCATTTAGGAAAATTGCATTTAAGAGGAAAGGGGGGCATAAGTCTCCTAGTATTTAAAATTTTATTATAATAATTCTATTATGTTATGACTGGCAAAAGGGGTGGGTCGGGTTGGGTAACGGGTTAGAACGTGTAAGAGTCAGAATGAGTGCGGGTTAGAACGAGTTTTAAGCAAAATCCATTTGGGTCTAAATGAATTTTTCTTTAAAAACATCAATTTATTTAACTTAAAATTTGTTATAAGTAAACAAATAGTCCATTTAGATAATTTTTAGTGATTTTCTTATCAAATATGTTATTAATCATTCTTAAATGTTTGAATCAATTGTATTTATATAATTTTTTAGTTACCCATCTCGACCCGCATTGTGTTTAAGTGCTACCCATCTCAACTCATTCAATATTATGATGTTACCCATTTCAACTCATTATACAATAATTGTTTACCAAAACCAACTAATTTATTTTGATTTGGGTAAAAATTGCCTCCTATACATTATATGTTTTAATCTTGTATATTTAGTTAGTTTCTCACGAAATTTATAAAAACAACTCTCGTTATTTGCAATGCTGCAACCTTAAACTCTTTCCCTTTCTAACGGCATAAAAATTCTTCCCGGCATCTTTTTTTTTTTTTTTTTTTGCTTAAGATGAAGGGTGTCTAGGATGATCTTTTTTTTATAACCGTAACAACTCATCTACGTGGTAAATCATCGGGTTCCCTCAATACCCGACTAACCGAGAGAACAAGTAAAACGTTGCTGTAAGCCTGTAAGCAACCGTGTCGATGACTTCTAAGGAAAATTGTTCTAAATGAGTATTGAACTTAAAATCTCTATGTTGTCTATCCTTCACTTTAACCAATACACCACTTCTTTGGAGGTTGTCGTGGATGATTTTTAAGATTAACTAAAAGCATGTTTGATTTAAGGAATTTCATTAAATTGGATTTTTTGATTGAAAATGAATCTGGTTGTCATTAAAAAATTGAAATTGAAAGAAAAACTATTCAACCTTTTACCCCCAAAAGTCATTATTAACTTCCTATTCAATAAAAGTATTTCTTTCTTCTCGTACACTCAATTATAGGATTCAATCATGTCATCCAAAAATAAAAAGCTATTGATATTAGTACAATAATGTATAAATAGAATAAACCATGATACAATAAGATAAAAAATTAAAATAAATGTTACGTAGATTGATTTAAACTAAAGTTTTCAACAAGAAGTATCTTCGTCTTTGTTCTTCACTTGAACATATTAAGATGTTAGTGGTAGTTGAGGGCTCGTGTTTAACACGAGTCAATAACTTAAAACAGATTATACGCGTCTACAAGACGAGCACATTTTGACTTAAGAGTGAACCAATACACAGAGGCGGCCCTAAAAGTTGGCGTGCCAAGGACGAGCCGAAAAAAAAGGCCCCTAGCGTTTTCAAATATTAAAGTGAAGGTGTTCAAAAAACCAAATAACCGTTTAATACCGAAAACCGAAATGTATTCGTAACTGAAAAAATCGAACCGAATTCTGAATTCGGTTTTCGTTTTAGTTCTAGCTGTATCCAAATTCCGAATTCGGTTTGGTACCTAACCATATTCGAATTTTGGTTTTTAATTCCAATTATTTTATAAATTTGATTTGTTTGGTTAACCGATTAAAGCGAATTTAAGTTTAAATTTATTATCTTATTAATAATATATAAGATTGAATTCGGTTTACTCGGTTGAATTCGGTTTATTCAGATTGGTTTATTTGGTTTTTAATCGGTTTATTTGGTTTTAATCTGTTTATTCAATTGAATTCGGTTTATTCTACTTTTAAGCGGTTTATTTGGCTTTCCATCTGTTTATTTGGTTTTAACTGAAATTAGAACCGAACCACCTCTCGAATTCGGTTCGTGTTTTTGATAGGGAAAAAAAATTGAAAACCGATTAAACCAGACTGAATAAATCGTTAACCGAACCATTGGACATATTTAGTTTAAAGGGCATAAAAGTAACTTCCTATACTTTAAAAAAATGATTTTTTGAACCCATTAAACAACGTGTTTATAAATGCTTATTTTTAGTTATCTTCGCTTTATTAGTTCTTATTTGAATAAATCTTTATATATATATATATGTATAAAAAATTTTATGCCCCCTTAAAAAATGGGCCTGGGACGGGGGTCGGGTTTGCCCCTCCCCCGTGCCGCCCATGCCAATACACATCACCTGTCATAGTTAACCTGAAACCCGAAAGAGTATAAGAACCAAAGCATATGTGTTGTTGGAGTTAACTTGACACCCGAAAGAGTACGTGAAACAAGAGCGCAGATAGTCGAGAGTTTGCTTGTGTTTGTTGGTCTTACTGTGTAGAGAGTCGAGAGTTTGTTGTGATTTTTTTTTTCTTTCTCCTTCTATTGATACAAGGCACAAATTTTTGTATATAATTTGAAAAGGCACAATTCAATTGTATCGGAAGGTCAGCAAATTAGTCCTTACTAGTGTTGAAGTTAGTGAGCTCCAACGTATAGTCCTTGTTCTTAGTTCAGTCAGACTAAGGCCTAGCAATGATTACTGGTCATGGACTATCGAGGAGTCGGGGTGTTTTTCGGTGAGGAGCTTAAAAAAACAAATTGAAACCCTTAATAAATCATCTTTTGATCATTGTTTCCTATGGAATAATTGAGTTTCGAAGAAAGTTAATTTTCTAGCATGGCGAGCAGGGTTGGATAGACTTTCGACATTAGTGACGTTAGCAGAACGAAAAGTTAGTCTGCAATATGTGATATGTACATTTTGTAGTAATGCTGAAGAATCGGTGGACCATCTATTTACTTCATGTAGCCTTGTTCAATCTGTTTGGGACTCGGTTTTGAAGTGGTGTAAAATCACACCAACATTCATATTCACTATAAGTGACTTACTTGATTAGCACAAATACATTCAGGGTCACAAAAAATGGAGGAAACTTTTTCATGGAGTTATATTAACTACCCTTTGGAGTATATTGAAGGTTCACAATGACATGATATTTAATCGGAAGGATGCTAATCTCACAAGGATTGTGGAGGAGGTTAAAGTACTCAGTTTTATCTGGATTTCTTCTATATCAAGGCTGGGAAGTATCCAATGGGAAGAATGGCGTTTGTTTGAACTCAATAGATTGAAATGCTTTCATTAATGATATGTTTATGGTTTATGTGTATTGTTTTGTATATATTTTGATCCAGCACTCTGCTAGATCCATTTAATAAAAATTTTGTTGGCCGTTCAAAAAAACCCCGCTTCAAAAACCAACTTTCGCGCATCAAACCTCACATTACGCATACCACTCTCATCACTCGTACTAGCTTATAAACCCACGTAAGATTTATCATTCACACTCTATTTTCACAGCTTTTATGTTCTAAATTTCTTAGCTCCGCTTTGAACCCGTTTTGATTTATTGTAATTCTCACAAATAGTAAAACTCGCACAAAATAAATAATAATTAAATTTGTAAAATATATAAATAATTATTTTTGTTTAGAAAAGAGTAAACTTATCTTTTACTTCCGTGGTTTGACAGTTATAACTATTTTGCTCCAAACTTTTCAAAATGTCCATTATACTCCTTGTGGTTTGACAATAATAACCATTTTGCCCACTGTGGTTTGATAGTTATAACATTTTGCTCTCAGAAAAAGGGAGTATAATGGAGACCATTGACAAAGTCAGGGATTGTAATGGATATTTTGAAAAGTTTGGAGCAAAAATATTATAACTCTCAAACCACATAGAGTAAAAAAAGAGAAGTTTACTCTTTAGAAAATAAAATAAACGAGTAAATTACGGTTTTGGTTCATGTGTTTTAAGTGTTTAACTATTTTGGCACAAAATAGAATTTTTTGTCAATTCAACTCATGTGCTTTAGACAACTATCGTTTTTGGTCCCTAACCATGGTTAAGTTTTGGGCCAAAACAGTTATAATAGTTAAGTTTAAGGGCTAAAACTGATAGTTATCTAAACCACATGGGCTGAATTGATAAAAAATTATATTTTGTGTCAAAATAGTTAAGACACACATAGGTCAAACCGTAATTTACTCAAAAGAAACATATATTTCTCTATATTTTTCTAGCACAACTGCCCAAGTGAGAATTACACAAGTTAGACCCATCAAAGAGCTATATAGTTGTAATTCTTAAAATAAATAAACTTTTTTTCAATGAAGTTTGATACGTTACATTATTAAAATCTATTAATATACTAAAGGACATATATTATGACATCTTACACGCAAGTTGACATCAGTCAATAGTACAAAACATTAAATTGTTCAAACACAAATGTGAAAAATCTTAATTTGTCCGGTGGTTCTATTTTTTTTAAATACATCTTTTATTTTTAATTTCGTACGTTTAAAAAAACAACACAAAACATGTGCATAAGATTTGTTAAACATTTAAATTGGTTTTAACTTTTAAACCACAAGCCAACGTATCCAAGGGGTTGTTTGTTCACATATTAATGGAACAATTCAGCACTTAACTATTCAGCACTTAACCATTCAACACGTTTGGTTTAAATAAACTTACATTTTAATGATTCAGTTCAGCACTTATCCATTCGGTACTTAATGATTCAGTTTAACACTTAATGGTTCAGACCCTCTTAACCATACAGACATCTTAACCATTTAGCACTTAATGATTCAGATCTACCAAAAAGCTCCTAAATCTAGTATTGATTCACAACGATCGCACGTCTTCTAATATATACATTTTAAAAACATGATGTAGAGGTAAAAAATGACTTCTTAAATAAAAACGTACATATAAAATAATATACAAATCAAATTATGATAGCAAATTAACTTTTCGTATATAATTATTACTATCTAAACAAAAATGAATTGCAGCTAAGTATGAATAGCGAATCAAATTGATTGGTCCGTCGTTTGCATTGAATCCTTCAATAACATATTAACATCTATAAAAGAGTGGATAATTTATCATTTAAGATAAGCTCACGTGAATAACATGTATACAATTATTTAATTGAACTTCAACTATATATAAAATTTCAGTAAGATGCTCGTATGATGTGATGAAAAACAAAACATTTTGGTTCCTGATTTTGGATCGTAAAAAGCTTAAAACAGCTCGTGTTTTGTCAAATCAACTCTGTTAATTTAATTATTAATATTTAACTAAAATAACTCTTATGATAAAATTCTCAATTTAAAAGGTCAAATATGATATGTTAAATATGATAAAAGTATCAAGAATGGATTTATTTGATTTGAAAATGTTTTCTTTTATATTTATTATATCACACTTTATTTCTTAAAAGTATCACTGTGAGACAAACTAAGAAGTTAAAAATTTTAGTTTATTATTGTTAAAGCTTTGTAAGTTATCCTTCATTCTTTAATAGTTGCAAAACTCTTAATGTTAAATAGATCTAGCCAATGACTATTATATCATTTCAACAGGTATTGTAATATAGTATAGATAACACAATGTTAAAATACATGTAACTAATCTTTGTTGTTATAATTTAACTGAATTTGTTATCTAAACAAAATTGAGGTGTTACTAAAAAGTTTTATTTTATGGTCGTGTATGTTTATCCGTTTTTTTTCTTTTGGGTTCGTGGAAGGAGAGTATCAGATGGATGATGGTTCACAAAACAAGGGCATTAAATTGACGCGACAATGCATATATAATTTTATTTTTTGTTTATCACTTTTTTCCCTTGACCCGTAGGTTTGTTTTACAATCGTGCATTTTTATTAGTAAATGTTTTTTTTTTGTTTTCTTCCAAGTATGTTTTTCTTTTGGGTTCGTGAAATGAGGATGTTAAATTGATTGGGTAACACGCTAATAGTTTTAACTTAGTATTAGTTTTCTTTTTCTTTTTTTTTTCCACCCGTAATAGATTTGTTTTATGACTTCATATGTTCGGTTAATGTTTTTCTTTTCTTTTGAGTTCGTCCGTCCCCAAGTGTTTTATTTTACAATTTTTTTTGTTTTTCTTATTTTTTTTATAAAGTTAGTTTTATAGTCGCATCTTTTATTTGTTTATGTTTTTATTTTGTTTTCTTTAGAGTCTGTTTTCAAGTCAAAACGAGAGTGCTAAATCTACGCAGCAACGCGCGAGATGCGCCATCTAGTTAAATACATTGTAGTTACTAAAGAAAATATAATATAGTTGAGGGGCTTGGAGTAATTAATTAATAGTTTTGTCCTAAGTATGAATTAATTTGAAAGAATAATAAATCATAAATGGGTGGCTGACATATCTAGTCAAGGGGACCGCATTTTTCGTACGTGACAACATAACACGTAAGAAGGGGCCCACGTCATTCACGTGAGAATATGTTGTCGTCACGGCGGTCTTACGTTTACTGTACGCCATCATTAACTTTGTTTGGTCTTATCGTCCCGCTGACGGCGGCCACGGGTTTTCAGATGTTGGTCTGGCTGTTGGGATGCAGCCGCACCCTTTAACGGCGCCGTTAAACAATTTGATTTTTTTAAAAAAAACTATCATCTTTTTGTAATAATAAATGTAATATAAATTATATTTATTTCATTCTAAATCTATGTGATTATATATTTATCAATATATAAGTTTTATTAAGGGTGTTGATCATGTTAGGTTAGCGGATTAGTGGGTTAACATGCTGATGGATTAAATTTTACGTCTCGAACCTGACTCCTTTGTATATTTGTGATATATACATTTATTCAAATCAATCCAAACTTGGCTTGTTTAACATGTTTATCTTAATTAATCAAACAAATTTATAAACTAGTTGTTGGCTTTTAGAATCATTATTAATAGCAAAGGGAAGCAAAAAAAAAAAAGTGAGAAGACATCAAACATTATTTTTTACTTAATAAGAGAAATATGCAAAAGTTATATTGAAATTTAATCATAAGATAATGCATCTCATAAGTTATATACTTTTTAGTATATACATGGAAAATATCAAATAAAAGTCTATTTTGCTTAAAAAAGGCTTAAAACGATTTAAAATCTTTGAAACCAAGCCAAACGAACTTCGATTTAACTTGATGACATTGGAACCGTCTCATCAAACCTTACAATATTAGCTTTTATGTTTTATATTTAAGAATTAGTTTTAGAGTTTAGGTTTTAGAGGCTTTTATATTTAGATTGAAGGTTTGCATTTAAAGTTTTGGTTTTTAGCATTAGGGTTAATCATCTATGATTTAAGATTGGGGGTTTAGAGTTCGACAAGTTGATTTTAATGATGCAAAAATGAGTTCAATCAGATTTTGTTTTAGTTAATTCTTGAGTTTTTTAAAATCTTTTTTTAAACCTCTTACTGAAAATAGACTTTTTAGAGGGAATCAACCCCTACACGCATACACTTAGGGGTGTAAACGAACCAAGGCAGCTCGTGAGATACTCGAGATCGGATCGGTAAAAAGCTTGAACGAGCCGAGCCTTAACGAGCCCGAGCCCGAGCCCAAAAGTGTGGCTCGTTTAGTTATCGAGCCCGAGCTCGAGCTTTACATATCGAGCTCGAGCCGGCTCGCGAGCCTTAACGAGCTTTTTGTTTATATAATTTTTATTTATTATATTAAGTGTTTATTTATAAAATTAATTATTTTTATATGTAAAACTATTATAAATATATTTAAATCAAATATTTTATGTTAAATTTATAAAATATAGTTATAAATATAATTAAATTAGTAATTAAAGTAAATAAATTAAATAAATAAAATCTAAACAAGCCGAGCCGAGCTCGAGCCAAAAAATTTTCTAACGAGCCGAGCTCGAGCTCGAGCCTTAACGAACTCGGGATCAGCTCGGCTCGTTTATACCCCTACTGATACACTTAATCTTACATTAAAAGATTTTGAATTCACATTGTATATATTTATGATAGAAATTCACTAATACTATTAGATTATAAGAATCAGGACTTAACTTATGGTTGCCTTTTGATACATGCATACACATGGCAATTAAGGTTCTGTTGTTAACTTATGTTAATTCCGGTGACTCAATAACTACAATATGATATCACCCAAATCTTTAGAGTTTTTCAAAAACTTTATTATACATGTGTAAAAATATGTTCTTTTATGTGTATGTGTTAATTCCAAAGCGTTTAGGATTTAAAACAAGTTAAAGTCTTACGTTACACAGCTAATTTAATTTAACTTGATGACAATTTACATTGTTGTATGATCATAAATGAAAAATTTTTTTTGCACAAACACATAAATAAACATAGTATTCTACATGTATAATAAAGATTATGAAAAAAACTAAAGATTTCAGTTGATCAAGACGGGTTATTTGAGTTACCATAATTAACGAGAATTATTATTTGATTTCAATCATATATATATATATTGTGGTTTGGCTGCAAATGAGTAAAACTTTAAATAGTGGATGAAGAAATTTCAGTCATTGGTCTTATATTTAAAGGACTATAAATGTGTCACATCAGAAAGAGATTTTAAAATGAAAGTAAAATGGTTGGAAGAGTATGATAGGTATTGCAGCAATTGTTAACTTTTTCATACGTAATTATTTTATAAAAAACTTACACCATAATATCAAGACTTTTTTTCCAACGAGAATGTTTCGGGTAAAAATTAACAAGTATAATTTTTAGCAAAACCGAATTAGAAAGTGGGATATTGTGTTTTACAATCAAGAATATCAATTATGTGTAACTTGTAACAAAAATATCCCTAAGGATCCCTAGGGATATTCCAGAATATGAAACAGAAAAATAGCAAAACACACGAGATTTGTACGAGAAAAAACCCTTAATCCCTTAGGATTGCCGACATAAAAACCTCGAGAGGTGACAATTGTCGCTCTCCCTAGTTTATTTATATGAAAACAACGAAATTACAAAGAAAGATCGCAATATGATCAATGCTACAAGTGTTTGTATTCTTGTATGGCTGCTAAGTGTGTTTAGTCGCTAATATCGATCAGTGACTCGGTATTTATACTACAAAATTACAAATAATGGTCATAATAGCAGTTGCGGATAATTCGGGATCTTTCCATTTGTGGATGGCTTGTTCAAATTAGTGGCGTTGAGTTCTCGAGACTTCCGTAGTCCATGATCTTTTAGTTGGAATGTTTGTTGACTCCTTCCGTGATTATAGCTCGGCAAGCTGTTAACCTGTTAACCTATAATCTGGCAATCAAATTAGGAATTGTGACACCCTAGTCACTTCCATGTCCCCTCCGGACATTTTACACCAATATTTAATAAATTACATTTAGGTCCCAGCAAAAACTTTAGTGTTTTACAAACCTGTAAAACATACTATTTACTAACACCTGTTAAAACAAAGTTTACGTATGTTTACATATTCCACAACACATTTATTACACAAAAGTTTCACAACTTTTTGGTTACTAAAATTTAAAACCATCATATGAGCCTTCATGTTCGACCTTCCGATCACCATCACCGCTCACGTAACTCCTTTGTACCTGTAAACACCACATTTAAATTCACCATTAGTTCGTTAGAACTAAGTAAGATTACCCCACTATTTCACCTAGTGTATTCCATAATACTATATGGATACACCAATGAGGTTCCAAATAAAATTTGGCAACATCATTTAACCACATACAAAAACGATTTACTAACGGTTCGTTTTCAACCAAACATCAATATATCTCCCATTCATGCACAAACATTATAATTTAACATAACACATATATACGCAAACAGAACTCCAGTTGTGCATCATATTTCCCAAAAGTCAAAATTTAACAATTTGACTCTTGAATTTTGAATGTCTACACCCTTGTAGGTCATCTTTTGTTCACACACCTTGTGAATATGTTTCATTGGAATTGCAAGTCTTATGTTCACACACATTGTGAATCAAAGCATGCACATTACCAATTTGATTCCTACACAGTTGTAGATCACCCTTTTTGTTCACACACCTTGTGAATCAATTACATTGGAATTGCATGTCTTATGTTCACACACCTTGTGAATCAGCACACACCTTACCAATCCACCATTTGTTCACACACCTTGTGAATCAATTACATTGGAATTGCATGTCTTATGTTCACACATCTTGTGAATCAGCATGCACATTACCAATCCACCATTTGTTCACACACCTTGTGAATCAATTACATTATAATTGCATGTCTTATGTTCACACACCTTGTGAATCAGCATGCACATTACCAATCCACCATTTGTTCACACACCTTATGAATCAATTACATTGGAATTACATGTTTTATATTCACACACCTTGTGAATCAGCATGCATATATCCAATTTAACATCTACACATTTGTAGATAACCACATGTTCACACACCTTGTGAATCATTCAACCGCAATAACCACAATCATTATTATCCATTTCAATCAACTCAACTAATCATGTATATGTGCTAAATGCACAAACACTTGTAGTGTGGACTCACCCCGTCCTACAACTACAAGCTCAATCAAATATGTAACTTACCTCGATTTGGAGAGTTATCAACAATCTCCAATTCCTTTCCAAGCCTTATAGAACTAGATTCACCTCCTCTTCCTATCATATATTCACATATAATAGGATTTAACAATATGAACACACAACTTGTGTTATTTATATAATCTAATTCATTCGACCTGTTTTACTTTTTATATTCAATCAAAGCCTCATTGAGGCTTTTTATCAAACAACTAATGTGTAGAAATTAATCTACACATGTTCTTAATCATATTATCAAAGTTTCATATTTTGTAATCCATTACTAATGATTAGCATATCATGCTAAAACCATTAATTCCCAAGTTTCAACATTTAATCAACATTTGAATTGGATCTATCATTCCAAAGAATGATCTAAAATCATCATAACCACGATTTAATCATCCCACAGGTTATCATACTCAATAATATGAGTTTCATGACAACCGGACATTATAACGGATCAAAATCAAGATTTCACCGTTAAAACATCTACTTCTTCGTTTCTAATCATCCCTAATCATTATATAATGCTCAAAACTCAATTTAATCCGTATACTATCAAAATCAATGGAATAAAACGAATCGTTACCCTTCAAACGGATTTTTGGTTGAAATACGACGATCAGAACTTGCAGAAACGATTCCTAGATCGATCCGGATGATCTGGTAGCTTCAAAATGAAGATCAGATGCTAAAATTTCGTCTGTGTGTGTTTATGGTGAAAAGGTTCGAGAAAGAAAGAAAATAAAATTTTCTTTGTAATCCTGATAAGAATAGCAATCTGCCAAACCCCCACACTTGTCGCGTACCGCGAAGGAGGGTTCAAGGACTCTTCGCGTACCGCGAAGCAATTCGGGATCCTCAGATATTTTGGGTTCTTCGCGTACCGCGAAGAGGGGCTCATGAAGCCTTCGCGTACCGCGAAGAGTTCCAAAACATAATATCTTTATAATTTTCTTCATTTCACGATTCCGGACAATCCGTAACTCCATTTCGCGCACGGTTTTCGCCTATGTTTATCATTTCTCGCATATTTTCAATTTGTAACGATCACAATCATTTTATTAATGATTATATCAACGTGTGCGATTGCTGAAAATCGATCGTTACAGGAATAAACAGAGATATTAGTCAATTGTAAATATGTCCCTAAATATCCCTAACTATCACTGATCATTAAATATTCCGGGTAATTTTCGGTGCACAACAGAGAATAATATTGATACATTAAAAACAGTTAAATTTGGCGTTGTATAAAACTTTGTGTTTTTATGGTGTTTTTTTGTATGTTTTTATTAAACTAGGTGTTTTATGGTGTTTTTTCATAAGTTAATGAAACTAAACATTTTATGGTGTTTTTCACTAAATTAACGAAAAGGATAACAATGTTTATAGTGTTTTTTTTATATGTTCCTTCTGATATTAACAATATTTATTAGATAACAACGTTTTATGGTATTTTTATCTTGGAAATACACATGGCGTTTTATATTCGGTAAATGTACATGTTGTTTTAATACTTACATTAGTTTTATTTTTCAAATTTACTTGGTGTTTTGTGAAACTTTGTGTTTTATAGTGTTTTTCACTGAATAAACAAAAAGGAAACCAATGTCTTATGGTATTTTTCTATATGTTTTTCGGATATTCACAATTTTTCCTCGAATAACAATGTTTTATGGTGTTTTTATCTTAAAAATACATAATTTTTTTATTCAGCAAATACACATAAAAAACACCATAAATTGTACATGGGTAGAATTACATAGTTCTAAAAACTAAGTGTAAATTTAAGCATTTACTATTTTGTTTAGTACTCAAAAACGCCATAAAACATTCAGTTTCAAAAAATTCCGTAAAAGCACCATAAAAACGTCGAGTTTTTATGAAGAACTAGTTTAGGTCATTTTTTTTAAATATGTCAATATTACGTAGTTTTATGTTGTTTATGAATAAATACATTGGAAAACACCATAAACCATTTCAGTTGAAAAACACAATGTATAAACATAGTGTTTATGGCGTTCTTCGTGTTTAAAAAAAAGCATAAAATTCCCCGTGGTATTTATGTTTTGTTAGTGTTCAAAAACACCATAAAACAAAAAAAGCGCTATAAAAACACAAGTTTCATGAACATGTAGATTTGATTGTATTTTTAATACAACAATATTGTACTCGTTAAGAGGTAAAAAAACACCTGATTTTATAGTGTAATAATATATAAAATGGTTACCGAACGTTTAAAAAAATAGTTGAAATTGAATGTAACTTACATGTGCATCCTCATTTTTTTATTTTGATATCTATACCTTTTAAACTAATATACACATGCCTTTTTCTTGTTGCTTTCTACAATCTCTAAGGTTTTATCCTTTGTAAAATATCTCTCTCCTCTCTCTCTCTCTATATATATATATATATATATATACTACTATATAATACATATATGAATGATACAATAGTCTTTTACCAAAAACTCTTAGAACATAAAGTACAACAAACAAATCTTTAAGAGCCATAAACTAAATGACTTTCTTTTAGGGGTGTTCAACAAATCCGAAATCCGAATCGTATTCGCAACCCGAAAAAACCGATTCGAATCAAAGATTCGGATAGATTAGGATCGGATATCCGTTTTCCGAATTCGGATCGGATATCGGATATCCAAAATCCTCTTTATTCAGATCGGATATCCGAATTCAATCCGAATAACCCGAATAAACCCTGTTTATTCGGGTTTTTCGGATGAAAAATAGGTTTATTCGGGTTATTCGGATCGGGTATCGGATAGAAAATTTTCGAATTCGGATTAGGTTTCGGATAAGGTCTTAAAATTTTCAAATCCGAACAACCAGATCCAAATAACCCGAATAAATTGTTATTCGATCCGATGAACACCCCTACTTTCTTTTACTTTTTAGTTTGTCCCACATTGATACATTTAAAAAATAAAGTGCCATATAATACCTATAAAAGAATACCCTCTCAAAACCAAATAAATTACTTCTTCACATTTTTGTCATATCATATTTGACATTTTAAATTATGAATTTAATCATAATAATTTTTTTAGTTAAAAGAGTTTATTTGATTAAAACTAGGTGGTTTAAGCTTTTTACGAGCCAAAATCATTAGCTTAATTGTTTTGTTTTCCGCTGCATCACGCGGGCATCTTACTAGTGTGTGTATATATGTATAATACACTAATAAAAGAAACTAAAATTTTACAATATTAGTGGTTGTCATTTTACAAAATTGCGGTACCACCTAACCCCCTTCTGGAAAAAAACATGAGGAATAACTATAAAAACACTATATAATAAAGTATATGGTGTCAATGCTTAACTAGATTATTTAATAAAAAGATCACAATTAAAACGCTAAGGTCATTTGTAGTGGTTAAGACTCAATTTTTTTAATTAGGCGTCACATAAACATATATTTTAATCGCTCACTATTCATACACACATGTAAAACTATTACCCATTTGCCTCTCCTCTCACAGCTCACTTACGTCCCATCATCACTCTCTTTCTCTCCTCTCAAATTTACAGTGATCATACCATGACCACCATCACGTAAATGCCCCCCACTCTCCGGTCACGTCCTTATGTAGTTGAGGGAGCGTGCCAGGAGGATCTGATTCATGTCCCTCACACGCCACTCACTTACCAATGTACATAACATAACCAATGTACATAACATAATAAAATATAATTCAATTTGAAATAATTTAAAGTATAAATTAGCTATTGGTATGAGACATACGTAACAATTGTGGACCCACTTTGTTATGTCTTATCCAGGGGAGGCTGTTTTAAAGTCTCACCGCACCGCCGCCCTCACTTTCCTTGTGTATTAAATTATTTTAAAAACAATAAACTACATTTTCTTTCAATATTATATAAAAAATATATACAACCACGTGAATAAGGTATAAATAAAGCCAAGTTGTATCTCCTGTTGTAGTATCTTACTAAACAAACGGATTGTTTTTTTTTCTTTTATATAAAATTTTTGTTGGCTGTTCAAAAAATAAATAAATAAATAAAGCCAAGTTTAGACAAACTATCAAAAGTTTTTTTTTTTTTTTTTTGAATGTTATAAATTTTAACCTAACTAAAAAATGTGATTTACTTTTACATAACATTTAAAAATAAAAAATTAGAGTTATGAAAAACATTTTTTAGTGGCAACAGAGTATAATGTGTTTTGATGCAGTATAAAAAACAATGATTTTCAAAAACAATAAGCTTTAAATTTATAAAAAAAAATGATACATTACATTTATTCACTACAATATTTTTATAGCAAGTTTCAAAAATAAACCTTAGTATTTGTCTAGTTAGGTCAAATAGTTGAAAATAGTGTTGATACATAGGAAACAAGCAATAGAAATTAAATGACATAAAAATCAGTCATAAAGAATATTTATTTTACATTTTGACTCTCATTCAATGACATGTCTGGTTTCAACATTAATTTCTAAGGTGGTGTTTGTTTTTTAAGAGGTAAAACGTCTGCGATATGCGGACCACATCTGCAAATCTCTTTTGCAGAAGAGGTGGATCAAACATCTGCAAGAAGAGTTTTTGAGGGTGTTTGTTTTCCAAAAACATCTTCAAACAAAAAACCTCTTCATAAGAAAACCCAACCCACCGTCCCCCAACCCCATCGGCCACCGATCCTCCGATCGTGTTCCACTGTCACCATTACCACCGCGTCTCTAGGGTTTCATCCGACGAAGGGATGCGAAGGGTTCGATGACGGGATGCGATTGAGACTGTCACCATCACCACCGCGGCTCTAGGGTTCGACTGTGGAGGGCGACGACGACGGGATGCGACGAAGGGATGCGAAGGGTTCGACTGTGGAGGGCGACGACGGCGGCGGTGGCTTGAGGGGGCGTCTGGTGGAGATCGAACGAACTGTTCATCGCCCCTTTCCTCAGATCGAACGACTAGGGTTCGCTTCTGGTGTTCGCCGACTAGGGTGTGGAGGCGATGGCAGTGGGAGGCGACGGCGGTGGGGGAGCCGGCGGTGGGAGAGACCGGCGATGGCAGTGGGAGGCGACGGCTGAGGGGCGATCGTGAGGATGAGATGGGGGTGAGAAGGTTTGAAGAGGTTTGAAGATGATGGTCCACCTCTTTTCCAAGAAGAGGTCTCGCAGACGTTTTTTAATGAAATGTCTGCGAGAAAACAAGCACCCTACATCTTTCTTTGGTCTGCGGGGTGCAGACAAAAGAGGTCTCGCAGACCTTCGCAGACGTTTTCTTAAAAAACAAACAACCCCTAAGAGAATACACTATTGAAATAGAAATGACTCTTGTTAAAAGGTACTAAATCATAAGTTTTTTTTTTAAGTTACCATGATTATCTGTAATAATTTATGGATATGGTAACGCCTCTATATGAAATCTTGTGATAATGTGTATATGTGGAAGGTTGAAAACAAAGCTAAGTTAAAATGAATCATGATTGGCTCGAGCTTGAATTTTATCAAGCTAAAAAGTCAATCTTAAATATTAATAAATTGGCTTTTTTTGCATTATTTACATATTCAAAAAAGAAAAAACCTTCAAGGCTTTAACACATACATAATATGTTATTTGTAAGATAAAAAAAAACTATAATTCTATTTATTAATGTCATGACCAATCTATTCAGTTGTAAAGAAAATAGAATATTCAGTAGGTGATTTTGAGCTTCAATGTAAAATGATTAATAAAAGATATGTTAAACAAATTACATACATATAATAAATGACGAGACAAACCTATATATCATGACTCAGGCTTGGCTTGTTCACAAACACGATTTTTTTAACTGAGTTTTTTCTAAGCAAGGTTTAAGCCGAGAGATTTTTGAACATTCTTATATATGTGTGCAATATATTGAGAAGGGTTTGGTTAAGATTGCCATTCTTAACATAAATATTGAAAATATATCACATACAATCCCATAAGTATAAATACATGATAACCACATGAATGTAAGTGTCATGTGATATTTAGATACAAGTTTAGTTAACTAGTCATCAAGAAACCCCTTGATTTGCATTTTCCTCCTCAAGGATAGTGGTAACTAAGTATTTAGATATGGGTTTAGCTTTTTTTTTTTTGAACAGGCAAACGAAACCAATTTATTACCAACAAAAAAGTACAAAGGAAACCTAACAAGATGCTAGGCAACCATAACACAAACATAGTGGAGACAAGACAATTAATTACACCCAGCCCCAATCACAACCCCTTATTGAGATTAAAAACTCCTTCCAGACTTCCACTCCTCCCACAGCAAGGTTGGTGATTTAGATCTGCATTTAATCTGTCCTTTATTTCCTCCACAATTTTCTGCCATGAAATAGTATTCCTATGGAAAACTTTGTTGTTTCTTGCGATCCATATAGTCCAACAAGCAATCTGCCCAATTGCATTAAGAAGCTTTTTCTTTCTTTTTTCTATAGACATTGTATCAATATAGTCCTGAACAGCCTCAACTGAGTCTAATTGCAAAGGTACTGGCACTTTAACCCACACCCAGACCTGCCACCAAATTGACTTTGCGATCGAACATGATACCAAAAGATGGTCTGCACTCTCCACATTATAACCACACAAGTTACATGTCGTATTAACCTGTATTCCCCGAATCTGTAGTGCCTCCGTAGTGGGAATTCTCCCCATTAGTGCCCTCCATGTCATCACATTGACCTTATTTGGTATCCAATTGTTCCATAAAAACTTCCTTATACCCATTTGAGCTCCATTCGAGGCGTCCACCAGGTCCTTCCTGACCTCTTTCACGACGAAAGGCTCGCCAAGGCTGTTTTGCCAGCCCCACTTATCTTCATTATTATTAATTCCTACTGATGCCAACAGATTCATTAGGATACCAATTTCCTCCCATTCCCATTCCCATTCCCAGAGGGTAGTGTTTCCAATCTTATAACATCCATCACATACCTTAGATTTTTTCTCCTTTGCTATTTTGAAGATTCTTGGGAACTCGTCACACAAAATCTTGCCCTCCATCCAATGGTCCGTCCAAAAGTAAGTTTTCTGACCACTCCCCACTACACACCTTAACTTATTTAGTAACTCTTTCTCAATACCACCAATGTTTTTCCATATCCCACCTAAGGATTGTTTAATAGGAATTGTCTTACAACATCTCTTCCCTTCATGTATTGCTTTGATCACCTTTGCCCAAAGTTGTGATTGTGTTGACTTGTATCTCCACCACCACTTTGTTAGCAATGCCAAATTCATATCCTTTAATCCTCCTATCCCCATACGACCTTTGGCTTTTGGAACCAGTAGTTTCTCCCATGCCACCCATTTGATTTTTTTGTTTTGATTTGATGCACCCCATAGAAACTTTCTCCTTATCCCTTCGAGTGTCTTGATTACTTTACCTGTTGCCTTGTATAATGATAGGAAGTAAGAAGGTAAACTCCCCAGCACAACCTTTACCAACGTTATCCTTCCTGCTAGTGACAAAATCCTTGCTTTCCATCCCGAGAGTCTGGTATTGAATTTATCAATAATCGGCTTCCAGTATTTAGTTTGATTCATGTTTGCCCCAACCCATAATCCCACATAATTAAATGGGAATACACCTGCTTTACAGTTCAGTAACTCGGCGGCCTCATCACCAACCCCTTCTTCCAGCCCCACACCGTACACCCAGCTTTTCCTGTAATTAACCTTCAGCCCCGAAGCTAGGTGGAAAATCTTAATATTCTTCTCAGATTACACCAATTTGAATTCGAACTATCCCCTGCAAAAATAACATCATCTGCATAGAATAAGTTAGAAATAACCGGCCCCCCATTTGGTAATTGTACCCCATTAAATAGCCCTATTTCCGTAGCCCTTCCTATTAACACATGGAGGGCCTCCATAGCTATTAGAAAAAGGAACGGAGATAAAGGCTCACCCTGTCTTAATCCTCTGTAAAGTCAAATTCAGTCGTAGGAGAACCATTGATAAGGACAGAAGCCTTCCCAGAGAACAATAAACCAAGTATCCAATTCCTCCACCTTGATGAGAACCCCATATGTTTCATAGTTGAGACCAGGAATTTCCAGTTTAGAGTATCAAACGCTTTTTCAAAATCTACTTTGAAGAATACCAACTTCTTTTTCACCTTCTTCGCCCATGTAAGAATCTCATTGATAATTAATGGATAATCTAAGATATTCCTACCCTTTATAAAAGTCGTCTGCGTCTCAGAGACTAGTGAGTCTAGTGTGGGCTTCAATCTGTTTGCTAAAATTTTTGATACCACTTTTTGCACCACCTCAACTAATGAAATTGATCTATATTCAACAAGTTCCATGGGATCGGCTACTTTTGGGATCAGAGTAACAAAGGAGCTTGTACCTTTATTTATACATCCATGTTTGTGAAAATGATCCATCAACTTCTTAAACAAGGTTGTAGTTTTACCCAGTATTTCCTAATGAATGCAAAAGAAAAGCCGTCTGGTCCCGGTGCCTTTTCACCCCCACAGTCCCAAACAACACGCTTTATTTCTTCATTGGTAAATTCACCAATCAGCTTCACTGCTTGTTCCTCTGTTAGTATCTTGAATCCCTCCCTACCCATTTTTGGTCTAACATCCATTAGTTCATCAAATTTTTCTTTAAAGCAGATTCTCACCTTTTCTTTTATTTCACCAGGATCATTAATCCATCTACCTTCAATTATTAACCCACTGATCTTGTTGCTGGCCTTGTTACAGTTCACCATCCTGTGGAAAAAAGCAATATTGTCATCCCCTAGTTCAACCCATTTTACTTTTGCTTTTTGCCTTAAATCTTTGTTTCTTAATTTGTTAATGAATTCCTTTAGCACCAACCTCTACTTTTGCCAGTGTAATAACGGTTAAGGTTCAAAATCTTGTCAAGTCAAAAGGGATCATTTTTAACCTTGATCTTTCTCTTGATTAGGATCCCAAAGAAAATTTATTTTTTTTTGAATGGCAAATGTCTCAATCGTGTGAACCCACTATTTTCAGGTCATGTCACCAAGGTCTAGTTACCTGAGCCTCCATGGGCCACCACAACCACCTCAGGTGGAAACCCCACTGATAAAACCCTTGACCCCCATACCCCTATTTCACTACGGGAGTGTTTTGAACCCAAGACCCCTATCTGGAAGAATCATGGGGTACCATTAAGACAACGCTTCATTAGTAAATTTAAATGTTGCATTGATTACCCGTTTATAACCTTTCTTTTCAATTAAGACGTCTTTTCAATTTTATGAAAAGAAGCCGACGTATCAACCAAAAGATGATGTATACTGAAACCGAAATTTCACCTTTATTATTGGCATCAAGTTTATTTACTTATTTGTTGCTGTTGCTACTACTGTTATTACTACTCGGGGGTGGATCTATGTTGGCCGGGGTGGGTTCATCGGAACTCATTGTGTTTCGAAGCATTAGTAGGAAATTTTTCAAAAGACTTAAAAGACAGAGTGAACTTATTAATATTTTAAGATGAACATCTAATATAATTTTACTTGAAGTCTAGCGGTATGGAATATGAATATCATATATATCTTTTTTTGAACGGCGAAAGTTTCAATCGTGTGATCCCATTGTTTTCAGGCCATGTCATCAAGGTCTAGTTACCTGGACCTTCTATGAGCCACCACAACCACCACAGGAGGAAACCCCACTGGAAACCCACTGACCCCCTCAGACCCCTATTTCGTTACGGGAGGGTTTGAACCCAATACCTCTAATTTGAAAGAATCCTGAGATACCATTGAGGCAATGCCTCATTGCTAATATGAATATCATATAATAGATCACGGGTTCCATTAATGTGTTCGTTTTTTTTTTCCTTTTTATTTTGCGGATTCTTTTTTAGTTTTTTTTTTTTGAACGGCGAAGGTCTCAATCGTGTGAGCCCAAAATTTCCAGACCATATCACCAAGGTCTAGTTACCTGGACCTCCCTTGAGCCACAACAAACGACTCCAGGAGGAAACCCCACTGAGAAAGCCCCCTGACCCTCCGCAGACCCTTTTCTCTCTACGGAGAGGATTTGAACCTAAGACCTCTTATTTGGAAAAATACCATTGAGGCTAAGCTCGTTGGTGCAGATTCTTTTTTAGTGATTGTGGAAAACCTGAAACAACCAAACAAAGCCATTAGGGTTTATTTTGATACACCTCAGGCCTCAGCCCCAGGCCCCCTCTGGCCTCTCCTGTTTCCCGACCGACCGACGACGCATCACGCTCGCCGGACGCCTCCACTCGCTGCTCAGGCCTCAGCCCTCGCCCCTCAGCACCTGCCCGTCTGCCCCCCTGCCCTGCGACTCTGCGAGCGGCTCAGCGCCTCAGCACCCTGCCAGCTGCGACCAACCCCTGCCGGCCTCAGTTCGAACTTCAATTAGCCGGCTGCTCCTTTTCATTGATTTGGTGAGTAAATTATAACTTACACTTTCATTGATTTGCCTAGCTATTTTGAGAGTATTGATTTTGAGTTTGAATCTTGATTTTGAGAATGAATTATTTCATTAGGTATTATGAGTATTGATAGATTTTTCAAAAGAGCCTCAACAAACCTTGAATCATCATCTTATCACCCTAGTCAAAGGGATGAAATTCAGTTGATTTTGTTTGGATTATTTTGAATACATTTATGCTACTATTGAATTAGTTTTGGTTCTTGGTTATGGCAACGGTTTTTAATCCATAGCTGTGAATAGGAAAAGTGAACAATATAATGTGAGATTGGTATAATGAGTTTTTTGAAAACTGTTAATAGTACCCAAATCTTAAACACACACATCAAAGCTACATAATAGTTCAAACTTGTGTACATGTTATAAGGGCTGCAAATTACTAATTATAGGAATACAATAAAAAGTTTGTTCGAATCTATTTGTTGAACCGTGGGTATAATTTGAAACTTGCAGATTCAATATGTGCAAAACTCTAGTGGATGGAAATGATAACATGACATCCAAGTTGAAATCATTTTTCTGTGTTATTGGTATGCAATTCTACCAGAGGTTGTTCGTGTGTTTTTGTTAACATATATGATTTTTTTGTTAACATATATGTTTTTTTTTGTTAACATATATGATTTTAGAGTTTTAGGATTGAATTTTGTTAACTAATCACCGGTTCCGTGATTGCAGGTCTTGAATTCGCTACCCTAGTCGTTGGTTTTGCTATCGTAGGTCTTGAAATCGATGGGTTCTTGCAAGAACTGCAATTCCACAAGCCTAGTCGTCGATTCGGTAACCGGAAACCTAGAATGCTCCTCATGTGGTGTCGTTCAAGATTTTAATAATTTCGAACAGCAAACCTTCAACGCCGACGGACCCGTCGGTACAAACGTCCGACTCGGTTCATCAGGATTCGGGTACAACTATTCTTACCGTGAAACCAAAATTTACTTAGCACAGAATCTCATCTCTGATATACTGTCAAGACTTGATCTTACACAAAGATTTGATGAAGTTAATAACATGATTAAAACCATAACTGAAGAGGAATTTGGTGCAGGCAATTGGTTTAGTGTACTTGTTGGGGCTTGCATCTATGTAGTTATGCGAAACGCAAACAAATTTTTACCGTTCACAAGTGTGTGTGATTCTGTAGGTTGTGATATATATGAGTTGGGTCGAATGGTGTCGCGTGTTGTAGACCATCTTGATTTGAAGCTCCCAGATTTTGATATAGTTGGGTTGTTTGACCGCGTGTTCAAAGAATGGGTTAAGGGTAGGAGTAATATTGGGAAAGATTTAAGTGGGAGGATGGTGAAACAAGGTATTTTCTTGCTGCAATGCATGATAAAGTGGTATGTGACAACCGGGAGGCGGCCTGTGCCAGCAGTGGTGGCTGTGATGGTGTTTGTTTGTGACCTTAATGAGGTTGAGATTAGTATGGATGATTTAGCTGGTAAGTTAAATGTGGCAGTTGTGACTTGCAAGTTAAGGTACAAAGAACTTCTAAAACGGTTAGTGGATGTTGCAAGAGCTAATCTGCCATGGGGGGATGATGTCAATGTTAAGAATATTATGAAGAACGCACCTATTGTTATTCAGTATATGGAGGTGAAATCAATGAGTGATCCCGGAAAAGAAATTGCAAGTTTAGAGAACATTGATGCTGATTTGGATTGTTTAGTGAGCGATTGTTTAAGCCGAGAAGATGAAAGTTTGATTGTTCAAGATTTAAGGCAAAATGAATCACAGGGTTCATCTGATTGGGAGATTGAAGATTTGGAGAAGCTTAAGGTGTCACCCGAGTGCTTATCTGCAATTTATTCAAAATATTTGGAAGAATATTCTAAAGTGAAGACATCAGTGAAAAGGGTAGAAGGTAGCGAAAAATTTGATTTTTTTGTGGATACAACCGAATATTGGAGTGGAGACTCCGAATTGAGCAAGAAACTATTTCTTGGTAAGATATTGGAAAAAGATGTTGGATTGAATGCTATGCCTCCATCTTTTGTTAATGGGTGTTTGAAAACTCAAAAGATAAAGAGAAAGATAAAAGCTGCTAAAATAAGAATTGAGAAGATAAGGCGACCATTTATGGCTGCAAAAAGCTTCAATCAAAGTGATGACAGATTGTTAATGGTGAATACAAGAAAGAGAAAGAAAATTGATATTGATTGGGAAGATTTTGTTATTGAAACTCTGTTACTGCATGATGTAAAAGAAGAGGAAATAGAGAAAGGTTACTACAATGCATTGTTGGATCTTCATGTCTTCCAAGGGATTTGAAAATATAGTATGTTTTTTTGTAACTTTTAGGTTAGTCTAATTGATCATATCTCTGAACCAACAACAGCCGGTCAGCCGTAAATCCGACTATTGATCATCTCTCAGAAAAGTAAACTAAATTCCACCAACTGAAGAGAGTATTCTGAATACAAGGGATGTAAACAAGAAGCTGTAGTGGCCAAGTAAGAAGCTATATTCTATTTATGTGCTTACTTTATTTTGCATGCTCTTGAACATTTCATATTTGTTTGACTGCTAATTGTTTCTTATTTTTATTTTTATGGTGTAAAAGATTATTATGCTGATGAAATAGGGAGGCGCTGTTGATCATGATGGGTCAAATGTAAAATTATGAACATTATGACTCATTGATCTCGTATCATTTTACCTCTAATGTTTGTTGATTATTGTTTTACTAATGACCACCTCTAAACCAGTAAAATTTCTTGTTTCCACAAAAGTAGTCATAGATAGCCTGTTCTTGGATTTGGGCATTGATGCAGGGGGTGTTGTTTTGTTAGGATTTTCAAATAATTTGAAATCACATTTGTTGTGTATGTTGTAATTGAATTCAAGATACGTGAAACCCTACTTGACGAGACTGAATGCATAAATTAAGGTACAATTCTTTGAATTAAAAAACGCCCTTGGGTTTTCAAGTAATTTGCAACAGCATGCTTTAATATGAACAAATTTAATTTAGGACAAGATTAAATAAAAATTTAGTCTTGTTAAAAACTTAAAAACATCTATTTTTGTACAGGATTTGTATTTTTTTTGTATTGGGGTTGTGTTTTTTTTTTTTTTACTTGTCTTGTATTTAAAAATATAGTACAAAAATCCGATATAAAGATAGGTGTTCTTATGTTTTTGACAAAAACTCGTTTTTAGCCGATCCAACCCCTGAATTTGGATCTTGTTTGTTTGTTTGGATGGTGCAGGCTGCAGTTGCAATGAATCCTACTCAAGATAATGCTTAAGAGACTCTTCTTGATGGTATAATACCTTTCAACTTTGTTGAATAGATGATACAAATGATTTATTGTTTTATTTACCAAGTTTGTTTATACATCTATCTTTTATTTCAACTCACTTGAAAGCACGAAGAAATATATGGAATCAACGAATTATGACGAGTTGTTTCATTTAAGATTGGTATCTTTTGCACATAATATTAGACTATTAGTTCAAGAACCGATTCATTTTGATTTTCCATACGCTAATCATTTCAGTCTCTTACTTCCATTTCCTCCATCCAAGAACTACATTGTCGATGGTAAGTCGATTATCCAACATGTTTGCATTCATCCATTACTTCTCATGTTATTAGTTAGTCTCCAATCTGAAACAAAATAGGTACCAGATTGAAACCTAGAACAGAAACAAAGTACTTGGAAATCCTTCTCCAATTGAACAAAATTCAATTCAAAGAAAAACTATCCCTATTTACAGTTAGATTAACCTTGTCCATCAGGTTACTCGCATTATTTTGGCTAACTTATCTCCTAAGTTAATCCAAGTAAAAATCAAATTGACTGACCTTGTCCCTTAAGTGGCTAATTACAGACTCTATTTATTACTTTAACTATGACTCAATAGCTTTTATAAGCCCCTAAACTATTAAGTCTCTGTGAAGATTGGTCCAACACTATCTGCCCTTGATCTAATCAAGTTCTAAATTCACAAAACTATGTAAGTTGGTACTCTTTTAAGTTTTAAATCTTCAATTTCAATATTGTTTCTTGTCTTGATTCTAGATCTCTGTTTTTGGCGAACTTCAGTGATTTCAACTGATTTTAGTTCTGTTTTAAACCTTTTTGTTAAAATTGTAGTTGAATGTGCTGATTATTTGAATGTTATACATTGATAATACGGTTCATGTTGCCATGTTGGCATGTTACTTGAATAAACCAAAGGAGATATTGTATGGCTAAAGAAAGCATAGTAAATTATTGTAGAATATAGAAAATTTTACAAAAAGCTGAACCTGATGTAACTTATAGGTTAGACCTTACATATTTTATCAACTTCTTCAAATTTTGTCGAATATTCATATTCAGTATCTTTATTTTCATGTTTTTTGGTGATTTAAATATATCTTAATCACAAGAGCGAATGAGCTTATATATATACAAGGAGTTGGCAAAAATTAATAACCAGAAAGATGATATGCTTCCAATAGTGGTTGCAAAACAGATGGGTCAGGCTAGACTTGCACAAACCAAACCTATGGGAACCGGTTCAACAAACCGGTTTTTTTTTTTTTTTTTTAAATTTTTTTCTTTAAAATTGACAATAACTTTGGTAAAATTTACAAAATTGACAATAAACTTTGCTAAAACCTTAACTAAACTTAATAAAATTTGTAATTGTAAACTTTGTAATTTTTTAAACTTAACTTAATAAAACCTTAACTTTAGTAAAATTTGTAATTTGTAATTATAACCTAATAATTATATGAATTGAGACTTAATAAAAACTCTCATTAATAGAAAAAAAATCATAATGAACAAATTGAAGAAAACATAAATTAAAATGCTTAAACAATTAAAATAAACCGAAATCGTAAAACATAATAATTAAATACATTTTGGTAATATGCGGCTTCTTCACGTTTAATTTTTCTCCGAGCTAATTTAATAATATGCGGCTTCTTCCTCGCCGGTTATTCCTTTCAACAAACCCGCCTCGACCTCCTCTTGTAATAACTTGCTCTCGTAATCCAATTCACCTTCAAGTGAAGATTTATCTTGAAGAGTTTGTTGAATAAGTCGGAGTTAGACAATGGTTGTCGAAGTGGTTAAATGGTAAACTTTGTTGAATCACGAATTGAGTCATTTGGTCTCGAACCGCATCGATGCTATAAGCAAATAATACTTACATCGTTGGACATCATAGGTTGACCTCGTACGGCTTCGTTCTTCAAAAATTTGCAATATTTGTACTCGTGGTGGTTTTTCAAAGTATTATTGGTGTCGTGTTTGAAAAAAACTACCACATAACTTGCACTGAGCTTTATTCGGACCGATCAACATTTTACACAAGTCATAATTTTTCCATATTTTTGGATTCCTCTTTGTAAGAATAACTTCAACAATTTCAATGTTAGTTGAAGCATCACAACCAACCAAAGATTGAGCACTTCATGAAGTCATTTGGGAGCGGTTTGCGTTTTGAGAGTTTTGAGAGCGTTTTTTGCGTTTTGAAAGCTTAGAAAGCGCTTGAGAAATGTGTGCTTGAACCTAAACAACCATTACGTATTTATAGTAAACATATGGGGGCTAAAATGCAAAAAAAAAAAAAAAAAAAAAAACCCAAAAAAAGGTCAAAAAACACCCGCCAACGGCACTTTTTTAAAAAAATGGTCAAAAAGCAATCTAGCCGTTAAAACCGGTTTAGGAATTGGTTCGGTTCGATTCCAAACTGGTTCTAATGGTAAAAATCCCAAACCTATTCCAAATCTATGGTTCGGGCCGGTTTCCAAACCGGTTTGGGTGGAACCGGTTTTTGTGTGTGATGAGATCCATGCATAAACCGGTTTTTCAAACCGAACCGGTTTATTTGTGCAACTCTAGATCAGGCGGGTAGAGCAAAATTGAAGGATAGAAACAAATTTGGTTGAGCTCAAACGTTTTAACCAAAATTTAAATTCTCTTTTAGTTAATATTGGTTCCCAATTCAGGGATGCTAATGCAGGAATTATGCCAACTATAAATGCTTGATTCTTTGCAATTGTTATACCACTTTATGATGAAGTTTTTTTATTTTATTTTATTTATTTATTTATTTGACGGCTTGAAACGAGAGACTCAAGACAAGATTTTAAGCGTTCTCTCATATTTGAAGTTTATGGCGAAGTTACAATTAAGCTTAGGGTGTGAATTTCTCTTAAAAGTGTTTCTTTTGAGCATCTAGAAGAAGATTTATTCAACAGTGACTAGCACGAGTTGTTGTGATGAAAAGAAAATATATTATTACTTCATAATGCATCACTTTTACATTTTTACTCATGGACGAACCTTAAGTTTACTTCTCAAATGGGCCCAGAAATTATGAAAAGTTTTATTAAAGCATTTTGCTTATTGGTGGACATTAAGACAAGCCCTTAAGTAAGGCTGGCAAAAAGGGTTTTAACGGGTTCTAACATGTTTCAGACGACACGACTAATGCAAATATAAACATGAAAACAACTTGTTTAACACTTGGTTAGATGATTTAAGCATGACAGTTATATATTTTTATGTACCAAAAAAGAAAAATGATGAAGTCTCGCTTTTTAATTTTTATTATTTTAAAAAAAATAAAAAATCAAATAGTAAATTTTTTGCTAAACAGGCCTAATCGTATCTTAACAGATACCCATTTTGCCAGCCCTACCCTTAAGTTATAAATAATAAAGTTATTGGACACACTAATTTTTGTATATGAAGATTGACAAAATGGGTTTCTAGCATGAACTAAGATTTACCCATTTTGACCCATTTCTCATTTTGTCACCCAAACTATAAGATCATTGACAAATTAATAAAAATTATCATTCATGGCTGCAACATTTTTCAATCAGATAAGATAGTTTATGAATTGTTATAGAACATGTTTCTTATTGATCTTAAAAGCCTGTTTTGCATGACAGTGGATAGAACAAGGCAGAGATGCAATATGTCTAGAAATTATCAAAGTTTTATGTAAAATCAGCGATGACATTTACACGAAGCTAATGGGAATGGCTGCAAAATTTTTTCTTCAATTAGACATCTTGCTTGTGTAAATTGTTACAAATCAAGTATATTATTGTTGTCATCACAATAAGATCCTTCTCTTGAGAAAATTAATAAAAATATGATTTTTCGTTTAATTTTGGACACAAATAAACACATCCAAAACAAATATAAGATGAATAAGACATTGATAACTAAAATTGTAAGCATTCTTTGAATATAAATGAGCATTATAAGAATATTATTTCATTAGACTAAGGAACAACTGAGAAGTGCAATCCATCCTATACCTGCACACATGAACATACTCTAGGATTTGGATGCCACACTTAGCACCTTTATGTTTTAAAAGTTTGGCTCAATTCAGTTGCTTCTGAGCTACCTGGCTAGGTCATCAGCTTACTACTGAGCTCTGTCGGCTCAGTTACAACTTACAACTGAGCTACGGATCCGCTCATCAGCTTACTCCTAACCAAATTAAAGCTGATGTTGAAAACTGGTGATAAATATCATAAATGTTTTTTTGAAGGGGCGAAAAAGTCATTACAATGTGAGAAAGCCAATTAAATTACACAAAAAAAGGACAATGTACAATCTTGTTCATTCCTTGCTTGCTTCAACTATAACTTTCTAGGGTTGTTAAAAGCCAACCTCACTAAAAAATACCTTAACAAACTTATGCTTACACTTGTAACACGAGTGCGTGCGTGCCTGCTTGTGTGTTTGCTTTATGCCGAGTGTTAGCAAGCCTTAAAGTTTAATAATAATCACATGAAGGGTTGTGATCAAGACAGCAATATAGGCCCGTTCTCAGATGCAGTCCTAGAATTTTCATTACCGTTATTGTGCCTCGTTAATTGCACATCACGAGAGTAATGAGTTCTTGCTTTTGCATAAGGAGCACCTCTTGCTGTTTATCATATTCATATATCAACAATGTTACTGAATGTAATTTTTTTAATGAAATTACTAAAATTGGAGAGAAATGTTGCGAATTTACCTGCGATTTGCTGAGTTCGGAGGATGTTTTGACGCCTTTTCCACCAACATGTTAAGCATGTGGCAATTAGAAGAAGTCCTATACATGATCCTAACGCGATTCCGATCTTTGCACCAGCAGATAAGTGGGGTCCGCAAGTAGGTAGTCCAGGTATCCCACAAAGACCTTTATTATCTGTAAAACTGCAGATGCCTAACGGGTGAAGCATGTGTATGCTGATGTATAAAACCTCTTAAATCTTCTTATTCAACACATATGAATGTTTTTACAAATAAAAATAATATTTGATGCATATAACCTCCTAAATATTCTTATTCAACTAATATGATTATAATTAAAATAAAAATACTTATAATGTATGTATGAAACGTTGGTTATAAAAAATAAAATAAAAAACCTACTTGAAGCTTGCTCGATGCAAGAGCCTTCCTCCTAATGCCGCTGGAACCTTCCCAGAGAGGGAGTTGCCATTAAGATTCCTGCAACATGATGTTATAAAAAAGGTAATTAAATTATAGCATCCAGTATATATTACTTTATATTTTCAGTTTTTGTTTGCAGAAAATATAAAATAAAGTAGAAGCATCTTACAATATTCGAACTGATGTCAAACCTCCAAGGCTTTCAGGAATGGATCCATTAAAGAAATTGTATGAAAGGTCCCTGCATTGCAAATTCGGTTTCAGATAACCGATTCATCAAGAAGTTATTAGCTAAATACTTGAAAAAATTACAAATTTAGGTAAATCAAATTTATATCTCATAACTTATAACTTACAATACTTCTAGGGTAGCAATTTTTCCAAGTGAAGAAGGAATATGCCCTTGGATGCTATTTTCACTCAGGTTCCTGCATATGCCCAAAATTGTATCTTATAAAACTATATGGATATTTTTCATATTTTAATATAGAAATGATGTTATGTAAAAAAGAGCAATTATGCTGAAAAGAGCAGATTATGTCTAAACTTACATATTTTCTAGATGACTCAGCTTAGATATGTCATCAGGTAAGAATCCTCTCAAACCCTGGTTGTCAAGGCCTCTGTAAACATAGTTAAAATTATGTCTAAGAGATGTGCATACCATCAACATAGTGTTTAGAAAAATAAAACAGATTTTCCCGTATTACATAATTTATTCACATATTAAATACAGGGTAGAGTTCTTTGATCGTATTATTGGTGCATTTTTACTAGAAAGATGGAAGGTGGCCTTTTTGTGTTGATTGATTTTTGGGCATAATACAATGGGACTGTATTGCACGTTTCCAATTCACATGAATGATTTAATTGTTTGATGAATAAATTGTTAAAACCATATTTTCAAATTTTCCTCTTGTATTCTTTGCTGATATGAATCGATTGTTGGGCCATCAAGAAAACACAAGCAAAAAAGTAACCATATTTACAAAAGGAAGCATTTTTGTTAATATGTGTTTGTTCCTTCCATGGAACACCTTCCATGGAACATCGTATTTGCAACGTTAATAATTTACTTCTTGTCACACAAGTTCATTGTTTTGAATCATTAAAAACCAATCTCACCAAGTTGATTGGCCATGACTGTAATACAAGAACCCTATAATTACTTTAGAATTTAACTCATAGAGATGGCATTTCTCATCAGGGGAAGGCTAGGAGAGTGATACTTTCATAGTTAAACCTTCCAACAATTCTTTTCTATTTCACTGGATATTCAAGACCCTGCATGTACTTTTAACCTTTAAACTTTACATTTGGTATCACAAACCGTTGCTTCAATCAAAATTTGATCACTTAATATATAAAAGCAATACTTTTCTTAGAGATAGCCAATTTCCTTTGCGATCGAGGCAATCTTAATCCTAAAAAGTACTTCAAAAGGTCTGCATAATTTCATCAGAAGCAAGTTCCAATGAAAGTATCCTTATTTCAATTTCTAGCTTCATCACTTCTAGTAACTAGCAACCACTAACCACTATATCATCGACATATGAAAACATCAAAGCACATCTAGAGTTTGATGATATAAATAAAACTAAGCATTCATTGAAACCAAACTCGGTTACGACGACTTTGGATCTTACAAATCAAGCATGGTGAGATTGATTTAAGGCTTAAGCCATAGAAGGGTTTTCATAAGACAAAGAGGGAGAATGTGTTTATAATGAATGAAAATAGTCTTGCATATTCATATGCTTGATCAGGCAATAATTTTAAAATGTTAGTTTAGTTAAAACATGCATCTAGGTTGAGTTGGTTTCTTTATAATTGTTTAAAATTTCAACACACATAAATTTGAGATATCATGTCAACTGAATACATAAGAACATAAGAACTTACAGCCCATCAATGAACCATTTCACTTTAGTGCTATCAAATTGACAATCTACTCCACTCCATGGATGTTGTTGCGGAACACATGGATCACCATTCCACCCAAAACGAAGAGGAAGACCAAGTGCACTCTTTAATTTCTGCAGAGCATTTACTAGAAATAAAAAGATAGTTAATATACTAGACATGCTTCTTAAAGCTTTAATTCCACGAAATGTTCTAAATCACTACTCAATAACCAAATATGTCAAGTTACATATGATCAATCAAGAAATATGGGGAAGGAAGTTCACATAGTATCTACAGACAATACCTAGAAGTTTAAAGGTTTATTTTGTCATCAAAATGGCTTGTATAAAAAAATTAACAGAAAAAATAAATACCTTCATCTATTAAAGTCTTGGCCTCAGCATTGACAATTTCAAAGATCTCTATGGCACTGATTATTGTATGGCTGCCTTTTACTGGATTCAAAGTTATTGTCAAAGTTCTCCCACTAACAGCAACTGTTGTGTTCAGCACAAGAGCACTATTTATGCCTCCACTCAATTTTACAATATCAATTTCTTGGAATTCAGTATCACCATTTATTAAAATATCAAAAACCCGTTGTCCTTCCCCTGTGACAGAAGGATCAATCTCAGCAAAATGCAACCAAATGGAGTAATTTCTATTTGGATCAACATCCATTGTGTAAGTTAAAACCGGCTGATTATCAGTGCTAATAAGCGCAGTTTGGTAAAGAGCTTCTGGATAATAGTTTGGTACATTTGGTGATAACTTGATGTTGTTTTTTGTTGTCAAAGGATGATCAGAACTTTGACCAAAAGTAGTAATTGAATTCCAAAACCGGTCTCCGCCCCAGTGGTTCCCACTGTAATCCACATCAAATTTAGGATTTTTAGCACCACAACTGAGTCTTTTATGGGTTCTTAAGATCGTTCCTCGGCCCCAACCTGGCCCATAGTTATATGCATTATTGCCAACTTGGAGAATTTCGATTGAAAGTACAGCTGGATCTCCATGACCTGTGCTGTGGAAGCAAATTGAGGCGGTTCCATCTTCAAGAAATACAAGGGACTCAACAAAAGCTTGTTCATCATCATGGTTGCTCCAACCAGATTGCAATGAGTAAACTAGGGTTCCTTCTATGGATACATCAAACAAAGGCTCATTGTCAAAAGTTGGATCCTTAACTAACCCAAAAAATATTCTGATTGAATAGTGGCCATGTGGTACCCGCTGTATGTGGTAGCAATTTTCAGGACCCTCAGATAAAGGAAAATAGCGAAGTGTGTGAAGAGGTGGAGTGATAAAACTTGGGCGGGTTGCATTAGTAAAGTATCCACCACTATACCCAAAATCTCTGTACCAAAGTGTATTTGTTGGTGGTGTATGGACATCGTTCCGGGCTCCACAACTTATTCTTAAAGCATATGGTGCTGCATCCATGGAAATCCAATGAGTATAAACAAACATCAGAAAATAACATAAATGCATAGTCAAGGTTTAAAAAAGCGGAAACGAGCCTCGAGGCGTTTTCTGTTAGCCTCACGAGGCGTAAGCCTCAAAAAACCTTGAAAAATAATTAAATTACATATATACTACATAAAAGCCACAATTTAACATAAAACAAATGATAAAAGTATCACAAGGTATAATACAATTGAAAAGGTAGAGCAAATCGAATTCGAAAATGCATTGTATAATGAAATTAAGTACCATCAGCAGTTGTATTTTTTTAGTGTAAAATGGATGCAAAGGAATCCTAAAGAATTTGGAGGTGTAAATTACACGCTAGTTAAGATTTCTAAGCTCCCGACCAAGCGGGGGTCAAGGGGGCCGCGCCCCCTTGCGGGGTCCTAGGGGCAGCGCCCCTGGCGGGGTCCAAGGGGCAGAGCCCTTGGTGGCGGTCCCCCCGAAACCTAAACGAAATGCTAGATTTATTGTTTACGCATGCTTTAGTTCAATTAGGTTTCTTATTTTACCTAAACGGGTGAAATAAGGGTCAAAAAACTCAAAACAGGTCAAAAAAACAGCCCAAAATCAAAAAATACCATCTTTAGTGAGGCTTAAGCCTCACCGCCTCGACGCCTCGAACCGCCTCGATCCGCCTGAGGCTTACGTTCCAATTCCCCCTACTGAGGCTACGCCTCATATGCGTTTTTTGGACGCCTCGGCCGAGGCGTACGCCTCGAGGCGCGCCTCGGAACGCCTTTTTAAACCATGTGCATAGTCACTATAAATCCGCATATGCAGTATGCTGGTAACTCAAAAGTGATCTTGAGCCACGACTTTTAGATTAAGCTATCGCATACCGACAATTTGCAACACCAATCAACTTATGTAAATTTTGCAACATCAGAAATGATAAATCACATTACAAGTACGAAATACCACATACCATTGAAGGAAACAATTTTGATTTGAAGGAAAAAACTATCTTCTAATTTCAGGAATAAGCAAGAGAGATGTGAACTAATAATTGGTATTGTTGCAAATTAACAAGGAAAAGTACTTATAGCAAAGCTATTGGTAAGGTGCAGAGGGGGGTGAGATGTAGGTAGACCTTAAAAAAACAAACATATAAAACATAAACACACAAATAAGCATATAGATATATGAAGCTACCAACAATAGGGATAGTGGCAAGATAGATAGCAACATATGTAGCATTATAATATCATAAAACAACAAACAAACATATAATTCAGTATGGCAATAGCATGCGACGTCCCCTTAAAATTGCAAGAAAAATCCACACCCCTAAGAGGCAGCTAAGCTACATCTACCCTTCTTTTAGGTGTCAACTTTAATTTTACGACTCCACGAATTCCTACCTTGGACCATGTTCTCAGATAGGAACAATTCTAGCAAATTGTGCCTATTCCAACCATTCCAAGTCAGTTTCAGCCTGCCTAAACTCCTTGTCCCCTCCACAATAAGGGTTTCCATTGTTCTAACTGGCGTAATGGTGTGACTCCTTTTTACATGCCCAAACTATATCAATTTATCCCCTTGTCTTATTCCATATCCTAGTCACCCCAAACCTAACTCTAAAAACCTTGTTTCTTATCCTATCTAGCCTTTGTGTATCCACACATTCACCTGATGTGACCTGGGACTCCACTTCATAATAAACCAGATTGATCTAAGTTTTTTTTTGTTATGTTATTACAAAACAAAACTTAAATCATTGATTCAGCTTTCTTCAACCATTTGTTTGCAAATGTGCAATTGAAGGTTGAAGCAACATAATCTTTACAGCCACGCATTTTATACAATCTCACAAACTACGAATCCTGATTAATTCCCAAATTTTCGATTTGCATCAGATAGAGCCAAATGTAAGCATAAAACGCCAAAAAAATCAATCAAATATCTAGAAATTGAAAAAAATTAAACAAAATTCATCAATCTAGCACAATTAACGCATCAACAAGCAGCAAAAACTAATCAAAATAAGAATAATGTAAACCTTGGTAAGAAGGCGTGAAAGCTGCAAGGAAAACAAGGAGGAAAATGAGCAGTGAGAGTGGTCTACGCATCTTCGGATCCAATCCTCAACAATCTCTAACTTTCTCTCTCACACACAAAACACGCACTGAAGTTTCTCTCTCTAGAACTCACTGGTAATCTCTGTAAAATCTTCCCACTTTCACAAATCTTGAGCATCTAGAGAGAGAAAGACAGGGAGGACTGAGGAGTAAGAACGTGACTGCAAATAGACGCACAAATTTTGTTATTTTAATATATATATATATAGGGAAGGGTATAAAAAATAACCCTCATCTTTTGCTACAACTACATAACTCATTTCAACCAATCATAAATTTACACATAAGCTTTTCATTAAAATATTAAAAAGGGCATCCTAGTCATTTTACCTTTATAAGTTTTTCCTCCCATCTTTTTTAAACATTAATAACTTTTTTATAATATATTATTTTTTTAAAAAAATTGCACCATTGTATTCGTCTCATTTTTCTCTTTAATTCCGTTATAGTCTCGACTAATTTTTTTTACTTTTTTTAGATGCCCTATATTTACATCATTGTAACGAGCTTAAATATAACAAATTTAATTAAAACTTTTTTAAAAATGATAAATTACAGTGATGTAATTTACATTGACGTAATTTATCGTGATGTAATTTACATTGACGTAAAATTTGGTTTCGGTTTTTTCGGTTAATTTGGTTCCGGTTCGGTTTTTTCGGTTAATTCGGTTTCGGTTCGTTTTTTTTTTCTTTTTGCTCATCCCTAATTTGTAACGAGCCTAAATACAACAAATTAGTTTGAAATGTTTTCGAACAATGATAAATTACATCACTATAATTATCATTGTTAGAGAAAAAAAT
Organism: Mikania micrantha; assembly: GCA_009363875.1. Classification (NCBI taxonomy): domain Eukaryota; kingdom Viridiplantae; phylum Streptophyta; class Magnoliopsida; order Asterales; family Asteraceae; genus Mikania; species Mikania micrantha. Next base: position 45,062,081 of record CM018689.1, on the reverse strand, counting down.
CAAAATAATGTGTTATATTACATCACTATAATTTATCATTGTAATTATCATTGTTAGAGAAAAAGTAAAATAATGTGTTATATTAATTACATCACTGTAATTTATCATTGTTAGAAAAAAATTTAAAATACTGTGTTATATTTATGCTCGTTATATCGATGTTAATAATGGGCAATGAGAAAAAAAATTAAAAAAAACTAGTCAACATTATAACGGGAATTAAAGAGAAAATTACATCACTGTAAATAATGTGTTACGTCACCGTTAATTATGTCATTGTAAATTACTTCATTTTGTGTTACATTACTTCATTTTGTGTTACATTACTGTAATTTACCATTGTTGGAAAAAATTTCTAATTAATTTGTTATCGTTAAGCTCGTTATAATGATGTAAATACATGACATCAAAAAAAAAAAAAAAACTAGTCGAGACTATAACGAAATTAAAGAGAAAAATGAGACGAGTATAATGGTGCAATTTTTTTAAAAAAATAATATAGTATAAAAAAGTTATGAATGTTTAAAAAAAAGGGGTAAACTTTATATAAATAATAAATGTCTTAAATGCCCTTCATACTAAAGACAAATGAATTGACACGTGGCACGATCCTATGCATTTACCTTTTTCAAGTAACCATTGGATGATGGTTAATGGGTTGTAACAAAAGATGAGGGTTATCAAAAATTCCATACCCTATATATATATATTATATATATTTTTTTTTCCTCAAAATAAATTAACCATCTTTTTATTTACCCACGCAGCCACGCTCTTTCTAATTTAACATATCTTTGATAATGACTCATTGACCCGTATATACTGAAAATTCTAAAACCTTCTAGTGATCATTCAATTGAACCAGTATTAGAAAAGAATAATGGGGTGTGAGATAGGAGAAAGTAGGAAGCGGGAGTGGAGGGCCAAGATTTGTTTCCACCAGTCCCTGCCAAAAGTTGGACACCGCTGATCAGGCGGGGCGACCATTAAACACAGAGCCGGCCCTGAGAATTAAAAAATATTCTGGGGCCTGGGACGAGAAAATAAAAATGGGCCCTCTCGTAGGCGGCCATAAGAATTAAGGTGACCAAGACGAACCAAAAAAAAGACCCTCTAGCTAATTCAAATATTAAATTAGGGGTGTTCAAGAAAACCAAAAACCGAACAGTTTTTGTAACTAAAAAAATGAACTGCATTCGTAACTGAAAAACCGAACCGTGTTCGTAACTGCAAAAAACCCAATCGAATTTTGAATTTGGTTTTTGTTTTGGTTCCTCACTTTGAATTTCAAATTCGGTTTTCGGTTCGGTTTCTAACCGTATCCGAATTTTGGTTTTTTGTTCGGTTATCGTTCCAATTTTTTTGAATTCGGTTTATTCGGTTTTTAACCGGTTTATTTGGTTTTAATCAGTTTATTCGATTGAATTCGAATTGGTTTATTTGTTTTGCCGGTTTAATCGATTTGTTCTGTTTTAACCGCAACCGAACCAAATCTCAAATTTTTTGTATATATAATATATACTTCTTTTTTTAATTTCGGACCCCCTAAATTGTCGGACCCGGGAGTTCGCTCACCCCGCCCCTCCCCATGCCGGCCTTGATTAAACATGGTCTAATACGAGATATATTATTCCTTAGACACAAATTGATTTAAGAATAATTGGTTTTGTATATGTTTTATATACATCTTACACATCTCATATAAGCATATATGCAGCTAATTATTGATATTAAGAAAATTCTGACAGAAAATTATTGATCTCATATATGTCTCGTAACGAGCGTTATGAAATGTATAAAGGGTGTGAAATTTAAGGACTGGGCTTAAGAATTAACTATTAAAAATTACACAATCTTAAATTAAATCAATAATGAAATAATTAAAAATCATTAAACTTTTTTTTGTCAAATAGCAGAAAAGTATTTATTTATTAATTTAGATAAAATATCCAACAAGAGACAAATGAGCAATGTTAGACGGACCTAAAATCATCTCACAAGTTCATAACGTCTAAGTATGTATGACAAAAGCGTCTATGTGTACTTTTTTATTACACATATTTCTTTTGGTTACTTTTAATTTTTTTTTTTCACATATTCAATTGACTTAGAAAAGGGATTTAAAGATTGCCATCAAATAAAAATCATTTATAGTTGACTGTTCTTGTCAAAATAACAATGTTTTTAAAACCGAATCGGACGTCGAACTGGTCTCTTCAATGGTCAGCGATTGAACCGGCCGAATCAAATTTAAGAACCGGATAACATCAGAAATATTATATAAATACATATAATATATTTTATATCTATTTAAAATACGGAATACAAAATATATTTAAAAAACCAATTCGACCGTCCAGTTTCGAGTTCGATTGGTCAATTTCTTCAAAAACGGTTTGAGCACTAAACTGACCCGCTCTTATTACCGAGTCCCGATCCCACCGACCGGTCCGGTTTGGGTTTGAAAATATGGCAAAATCAGAAGGCCAGTGCTTCTAAATTTTTGTATTATTATATTTACCATCTTCTAAACAATTTTTTTTTACTAAATGAATAAAGCAGTGCACCCCACACTCAACTTATTTAATAAATTTCATAATTCATATTTATCGATAAAATTAATCCTAATTATACTAAAATATCTAACAATGATAATAAGTGAAACACATATGAACAGGATCAGGACTCCATTATGCGCAAAAACATTATTATAGTTTTAACAGTCGATGCATATTTCTTTCGACTTAATGTGATACGTGTGTTGTGACACCCCATAAATTCCAGGTCAGCAATTTATTTATTTAAATGATTTTTGTACACGTGGCATGACGGTACGAACATTGACACACAACAAGATAATTCGAGAAATTATCGAGACGCCGCACACACGTGTCAATACACACGAACGTTGGTGAACGTTTAGCACATCGTGTAACAAAACACTCGAAACCTCACGAAACGCTCAAACATTGAACTTGGAAGTTCAAACAATGCCAAACGATAGGTCATAATCGTGAAAACGACGACGAACGGATCAAACCCATGAAACTGGGCCTATTGGGCTCCTCTGGGACCCATCGCGGTACGCGATGGCCCACTAAGAATAGCATAGCGGTACGCGAAGGATCTCGGGGAAATTTGAATCCCGAAATCCATCGCTTTACGCTGAGAGGATCTTGGACCCTCTCAGCGGTACGCAACGAGTCCAACACGCAAAATCTTTATAAAACCAAGATGTAATCATTCCAAGCCACCCTATAACACCATTTTCGAGTTCTGGCCACTTCTACTCGACATCATCACCTCCTACAACCATCTTCTACCTCTAAAACCTCCATTGGCAGCCATTGAAGCTCAAGTTTGAAGCTTGGGAGTTACATTGAAGGCTCGGAGGGTCAAGGGAAGATCTTTAGGCACCAACCACCACCACCACCTTCTTGTTAGTCGAAGGAACTGCTATCCAGGAGCCTCTAAAGCTGCTCTAACATCCTTTGACGATTTAAGGCTTGTGAGGTAGTCTCTACAAGCTTAACACACGCTTATAACACCTCTACACACACATGCAAGCACATATAGTGCACATACATGAATTTTCTTGATGTAGAATCTGGGTTTGTTGATTTTAACATGTTTCTTGATGATCTAAGATGATATAATGATGATTTGTGACGATCTATGAGGTTGTGTATGTAGAAATGTCATGATTTAGTCATGAACTAGTGAAAAACCCACATGCATGTATGATCCATGGCATGTGGGATGATTTTGAAGGTTCAAATATGTTTCTTGATGACATTGGAAGTATGCTACATGATTTGTTATTGTTGAAATGGTTAAAAATGAGATTTTTGTTGCACTTACTATTATTAGTAACTTTTAAATTGCAAAATGGTAATATAGATGATATTGGTAAAATGCATGCTCATGGATTGCTATTAGAATGTTATTAGGATGATGTTGATGCTTATAATGTGGTTTTGATGTTGATTATGGTCATATTTAGCATAGTTACTATTATTAGTAACTTTTGTAGACGAAGTATTGATGGTGGGTGATTTGAGCTAGCTTGGCATGTTTAGATGATATAAAATGGCCTATCATAATGATTTGTGACATAAAAATGGATTTGAAGTGTTTAGAATAATCATTTGTATGTAAATTGACAAAGTTACTATTTATAGTAACTTTATTTTTAGAAATATTGATTTATGAACGTTTTGTATGATTTGAACATGCTAAGTTAGATGGTTTCTGATATCACACTTGCTAGAATTAGAAACTTTCCTTTTTAGGAAACTTTTGTATGCAAACGTGACTTACGTTACTTATTTGATCACGTATGACTTAACGAGCATGCTAGAACTTTAAAAACGAATGTTTTTGTGAAACTTGCCATAAATAGAAACTTACTATAAATAGTAAGTTGTCCATAGGCACGACTTGCGCGTTTTGCACACGACGAGCACTAACACGAATGTTACACGATTCACAACCGACACACAGTTTACCAACGGGTCGTTGACTTGACACGGTCAAACTCGGTCAAACACGGTCAATGTGGACCAACATGAGCAAACACGGTCATTGTGGACCGACACGGACAAACATGAACAACCGAGGGTTGTTGAGCACAAACACGAGCACTAACACGAACACGAGCACGGTCACTTACACAAACTCACGTATGGTGTACGATATAGGTAGCCGGTGACCGACACGCCTTTCGACGCAGGAGCTTACGCTTGCTTATCACACTTTCACTAAGGTGAGTTTACGGCCCATCTTTAACTCTTTTACAAGCTTTTCAAATAGGGGGAGAATACTAGTTTAATCGAGTCAAACATTATTACTGTACAAACATTTACTGTGTATGCTGGTTTATTAGACAAACATTACGTGTTGAACTCGTAACAAGTCCTCACAAAGTCTTACCGTTAATGTACGAAACAACGTGGTAGGTTTGAATGGATCCGTTTGGGTGTGACTAACCCCACGGGCACAATTTTGACTGGAGGTCATAACACGTGAAACTCTGACCTAACTTGCTATGTAATACGAGACATAGCGAAGGCAAGGACAAACAAGTCTAGTTTGGTAGTGACACACTGACACTTGGAGCCTTGGGCTCGGTACTAACATTATGATAAACAGCATGACACATGTTTTCTTACTATTATGTATATATCAAAACCTGTGAACTCACCAACCATTGTGTTGACACATTTTCTTAAACTTGTATTCTCAGGTAACTGACAGGCGTATGGATTCAGGACACGTACCTAAGGACTTGAGCTTAGGATCTGCATATTTTCATATTGTGTCTTTTGATCAAACAATATTTATTTTGTTATGTCTATTTAAACCTTGTAATGTATGACATTTCACTTTCCGCTGCATGTTAAAACAATTGTATTTTTCCGCTGCTATGATATATGTATTTTCCGCTGCAAATATTTTATTAACTTTTATGACAAGCATTGTGTCTGAAAACGCATATAGAGTTGTTTTATATGACCAAAGAGCTGTGATTCTGGCCACGTCACACCCACGTGGACTAACACCATAAGTGGGAATTTGAGGGTGTGACATGTGTTTTGTCTTGGGACAATATAATTAAAAACTTGTGTGTTATAGTTAAACCGTAGATCGAAAGAACTATTATGTATGTATGCTACAATATACGAATTAAAAAAAGGTAATTCGATAGAAAAAGAAATAAGAAAACTCAAAATGGATATCAAGCAATGCATCATGCTTACCAATTTCCTTATGAGTGTGGTTTAAGTGACATTAGTATGGTTAAGCATAAAAAATATATAAAGTTACGGCAATATAGTTATGTTGATCTAAACATAATAAAAAACAATTATATAATGGCACAAATGTTTTTCGGTTGATGGAAGTCTCATTTTTCATTGTTCCAACCAATGTTTTCAAACCCGGACCGGATCGGCCGGTCGGACAGGGATTTAATACTAAGGGCGGCCCGGTTATGTGCTTGAAACCGTTTTTGAGGGAACTGGGTTGTCGTACCGGGAAACCAGGTGGTCGAATCGGTTTTTTAAAAAATGTTTTATATTTTTTATTATATATTTAACATAAATATATATATAAATATATTATATATATTTATATAATATTTATGACGTAGTCCGGTTCTTAAATCCGTTATGGCCGGTCCGACCGTTACCAGTAAAGAGACCGGTTCGATGTCCGGTCCAGTTATAAAAACATTTGTTCCAGCACATTATCATCGGTCCATATAAAGTTATAAACCATAATTTGTCAAATTTTATGTCCTAATTATATAATATCGAAAGTAAATAAGGAAACCAAACCATTATTGTTGCCCGACATGACATCCTTAAATAAAATTTGGTATCGAAAAAACAAGCATGTTCTAAAATGATATCAAAATTAATAAATATTATGTTGTTGTAAAAAATAAAAAATATTATATTTAATAAAAATTGCATCAAAATACAAAACTTAAATAAAAATATGCATACAAAAACAATATATTCTGGAAAATTTTAAAAAACATTATATTGTTTTGATAAAGGTTAAAATTATATTACATTTTGTCAGGGTTAATTTCCTAATAAATTTATATTGAAGTAAAAACATATTCAATTGATGTTTACAAAAAAATTACATTTGGTTTGTATATACAATTTTTCCTTTTTGCCTTACTTAATATTACTAATAAAAGTAATCTATGTCAACATGACACTAACTAATATGATAGATTTTTTTTTTTAAATTAGAGATTTCTGGCTTTAACCCAGGCAAAAAATAGACTAATTCGAAAGGAGTAATCATATGATGAATATTTCGTTAATAAATAAACAAATAAAGTAGTCAAAGGAATTAAAGTGAAAGAGATTATTTAGCATATTATATTTATAGCTGACAAAACATGTCAGACCCGATAATACATTAAAAAGATAAGACACAAACACCAATAGGGTTGGTATGAACACAACACGATATCTAATCATGTCATTTTTCTTAAACACAAACCTTTTTAAAAACAAGTTTGAGCTGATTCGAGGTCTAAAACTAAACCGTTGACACTCCTAAATAATGTTTTGAAAACTGGACCGGACCGGTCGAACCGGGAACTGGTGTCAGACCGGTCTGGTTAGGGGTACTAGGTCGTTTTGGGTGAACTGGCTAGTTGAACCGGTGAACAGGTGGTTGGTAGAGGTGCTCAAACCGGTTTTTTTTTCTCAAACCTGTTCGGTTTGGGACCCGAACCGGTCTGGTCAACGTGTGGTGAAAACCGGTTTGGTGAAAACCGGTTCGGTTTGGAAACCGGTTTGGGAGATTGAAGATGTCAAACCTATAAAACCGGTTTGGATCGGTTTGGAACCGGTTTGGACCGGTTTAGAGGGGTTGAAACCGGTTTGGGAGACGAGGATGTCAAACCTATTCCGAACCGTCGGTTTGGACCAGTTTGGAAACCGGTTTGGGTGAAACCGGTTTGAGATCCGAAACCGGTTTTTTTGTTCACCTCTAGTGGTCGGACTGAAAAACCGGTGGTTAGACCGGTTTTTTTTATATTTTTGTATTTTTTTTGATTATATATATATTTATAAAATGTTTATAAAATCATCCGGTTTTTAAATCCGTTCAACCGGTCTGACCGGTTCGACTGCTGACCAGTAAGGAGACCGGTTCGAAGTCCTGTTTGGTTATGAAAGCATTGCTCTAATACATGTTAAAAAAAGTCAATGCTTGACATATTGATATCGCAAGTATTATTGCGCAATTATCGGTCACTTTCCAAGTGCTATTTGGTCAACTCTCTTTGAGATAAAAGAGGAAAATAATATATGTGCCGATTCTAATTTTACCACTTAAATAAAATATTATTAAAATAGGTATCGGTCATATTTTGTTAAGTTCTGAAATGTTTTTTCATGCCTAAAATTAAATATTAACCATCTTTCTTATTAAAAATTAACGATTTTAAATAACTAGATTATCTAATTAAATATTAAATATAGGGGTTGGATATAGTAAAAATAGATTTTTGCCTAAAAATATTAATAATCAATAGGAGTTTGACAAGATATGCTAAAAATATAAAAATAAAAGTTTTGTACAAAAAACAAAATTTAGTACAAAAACAAAAAAATCCAGTACAACAAAGAAATATAGTACAAAAGACAAAATTTAGTAAAAAAACAAAATGTAATACCAAAAAAATCCAGTAAAAAAGTCAAAAATCTGATACAAAAAATCTAGTATAAAAAAATACAGTACAAAAAACAAAAAAATCCAGTACAAAAAATTAAAGTACAAAAAAAGAATCCAGTACAAATAAATAAAAAATATAATACAACAAATAAGACATTATTCCTAAATTATTATGTCACATTTCAAACTTCTAATAGTTTTTACGGGAAAAAAATATTTTTATTTGATGTTTCCTTGTTAAATATAATACAAGTATACAACCACCACTAGGTGCTAGTATGTAAAATTTTCATTATTTAATCTAAATAATCCAAGTTTTCTTTTTATACCAAACCCGTGTCATTCTAAAACGACATAAATACAATTTTAAGGTTAATCTCTTCTTTTGTTTTGTTATGTAATTTTAAAACTTATTTTGTCTGGTTTACTAAGAAATAAACGGTTACTTAGTTACTTGTGATGAATTTGGGCCTAAACGGTATGTTATAAGCTATAACCATGTAACGTGTTCATATTTAAAATTTTATATCACCGTCATTTAGAGGTGCTAAAACCGGTTTTTTTTTCTCAAACCGGTCCGGTTTTGTCAACGGATTGTCAAAACCGGTTCGGTTTGGAAACCGGTTTGGAGATGAGGGATGTCAAACCTATAGAACCGGTTTGGGAGATGATGATGTCAAACCTATTACAAACCGGCGGTTCGGATCGGTTTGGAAACCGGTTTGGGTGAAACCGGTTTGAGATCATGATTGGACTGGTATGTTGGACCTTTTGAGATCCTGGAAAGGATTGGTCCCGTAGCCTACAAACTCAAACTTCCAGTGGAGCTAAGCAATGTTCACGATACATTTCATATGTCAAATCTTAAGAAATTCTAGGCTGATCATGATGTTCAGATTCTACTGGAAGACATTCAGATTCAAAACAACATGCAATTCATAGAACGTCCAGTTGAGATCATGGATCATCGGGTAAAGAAACTCAAATGTAGCCGTATCCCGATCGTAAAGGTACGACGGGAAGGCAAACGTGGTGCAGAGTTCACCTGGGAACGTGAAGACCAGATGAAGCTCAAGTACCCTCATCTTTTTATAGTATTTTCGGCTAGTTAATTTCGGGACGAAATTCTCTTAACTATGGGAGACTGTAACATCTCGACTGTAACATCTCTACAGTAAGTCATAGTATTCATAGATCAAGATAGAACAATGTGTACATGTTAGTGTATATGCCAATATGATTCGTATTCAATATGTCAATGTGCCAATGTGATTCATGTATTCATGTATGTGTGTTATAGGATTTTATCTAGTTAGGAACAAGTATATATTATTTATTTGCAATCGATTACGCTAGGCAAGAACGATATTGTATTATATCGAAACAGTGGTGGGCTGGCGGCAGATTCAGTAGGTAGCTGGACTTTACGTATGCCCTATACATATACTGCGTTCGGTGCAATAGGATAGTGTTAGTGTGTAGTGTTATGACGAATAGTATGAAAACAAATCGTTTAAACAAATCGTAATGCGTAAGCGAGACTCAGTATCATTATGGGTGACGACTCGTAATGATATTAATGTCGAACTTATAATTACGAGTGAACATCAATAAAATACGCAAAACGACCAAAAACGTATATGATTACAGGTATACACGTAACTATATTCGTTTAACGGTTTGATTACGAACGAACAGTAAAAATAAGTAAAATATTATATTTTACGATTTACAATTTTGAAACTCATCAAAAATAAACAAAGAAATCTAAATTACAATTCAAATATTTCGTTTTCGTAATCGTAACGACGCGTACGAAAAAATACGCGAAACCGACACCGAGCGTGACCGAATACACGAGGAACCCCTCGGGGTATAAAAACCCTTATTTCCCCTTGTTTTTCACCTTTTCTTCATTTATGCGCTCCAATAAACAATCTCTCTTTAAAAACTCGTCTACCACTTCTCTCACTAGAAAACCTCCATTAAAACGTCAATATCTCCTTCGTTTCTTCACAAAATCGCGCGTATAATATATCAAAACGATCATCTAGACAAGAGGAAGCTTGTAGTACAAAGGATCGGAGCTGGTTCTGGCTATTTTGGCCGGAATCGTAGAGAGAAGGTACGGTACTGTAGGTGTTGCTACTATTCATCATCTTCTTCATATTACAACTGGTTTTCAGCTCTTTTTACTCATGAACTAGACTTGAAATCAGCATAGAAATACTTAGAAAAGCTTGGATTAAGGTGACAAAGGCTGAAAGGGTTCGAGTTTGGCCTTGGTATTAGTGTCAATGCAAGATTATGGGAGCATGACTAGTCTCGACACAAGAACAACTTGGCTTTTCATGTGTCGATATTACTAGGATCGACAAAGCTCAAAATCTGTCAAGTGTCATCGACACACTCAGCATCGAAGTATCCAAGGATGTCAGACTAAACCACGGTCGATACTACTAAAATCAGAACAATTAATATTGATGATGAGCACCCATCGATAATGTCAATATCGATGGGCCTCATGTTATGCAAAACCGATTTCCCATCGATCCTATTAATTCTGTGGACCTGCAAACTCTTGGTTATCATCATCATTACTTAGAGGAAACTGGTCCAAGTGAATTAGAACCAATAACCAGCCAAGAGTGATATTATCGAAGGCAGCACATAGATCCTAACGACCCATCGGTATTACCAATATCGATGGGCACACACTTAGATTCAAATGAAGTTATTTCGATACTATCAGCCATGCAAGAATTAAAATCAATAACATAACTTAAATTAGGCCGATCCATGGAGTTTAGAACCTAGAAACGTGGCCAGTGCACAACAAACTTAATATCGAAGGGATAGTAAGCCATCGATATTATTAATATCGATGGGCTTCTCTTGAGAATACATTACAAGTGGTTAACTAACACTCTTAATATTTAGAAGTGAATCAACAGTTAACCCCACAAACAATAGAATAATACAAGGAACATATTTAATAAATCTAATATCCTTAATACATGTAATGGTTATCAATACTTTGGTTTGATAACTACAATTCTATCATATATTATTCTATACATGATATCACAGGTGATCAATAATGAGAAGAACATGTGGATTGGGAATGGAAATCAATAGTTGTATTGCAAGTAGTGTGGAGTTCTAGTAGTGATGTGGTGGGATGTTGGCTAGGGCTTGGTTCCCTTACATATGCCCTATATATAAGCATCACTTCTAGGATGATATATTACTTGTGAATATAACTATTGAGAAGCCATTGGGAGAACAGGTGAAACAGACAACATACAAGTAACTCGATTAACATTGTGTTTGTGCATGTGAATGAATCAAGGTTTTCAATTAACATACTTATGAACTCACCAACCTAGTGTTGACTTTGTTTAAATGCATGTTTTCTCAGGTGATGAACAGGTGTAGCTACTTATATGCATGGACTAAGCTAGTGGACTTTTAGAAGACCTAGCTTCGTTTTGTGTTGCATGCTTTTGTTGACAAAAACAATGAATCATCTTTTGTATATCTTGTACAGATACAAGATATAGTTTCATTGATTCTTTTGGGTAGATTTACTTGGTTAAATTATGAACGATACATTGTAATTTAATCTTGTAATTTTATATCATGGATGTGTTAGCATATCTCATTTATTTATCATGTGCTATGTAAACAATCTGATCATTCGATTATCACTCACGATATCGCACCCCGAGAACCTTCCGCCCGGTGGGAAAGTCGATCCAGTCCACCGGCTCGGGGTGTGACATGACTCCCCGGAATTCTTTTTCCAACCCCACCTGTCTTCCTTTTGATTAATTTCCACCTTTGCTAGTAATTCCATTAGGATACCAATCTCCCCCCATTCTTCTTGTGAACTGGGATTTATCTCCCACTCCCATTCCCATAAAACCGTATTGCCAATCTTGTAGTAGTAATCACATACCTTAGCCTTTTTTACCTTTGCTAACTTGAAGATTCTTGGGAACTCATCACACAATAATTTGCCCTCTATCCAATGGTCCGTCCAAAAGTCAGTTTTCTGCCCATTGCCCACTTCACTCCTTAACTTCCTATTTATATTAGTATTCAGTTTCAATATATCTTTCCCAATGCCACCAATATATAGCTTTTGAATTTCTCTTCTAAAAACTTTAATGGAGTCAAGGATACATTTTTACCTCTCTTACATACATTGGATTAAGTGTTGCTTGTTTTTCTTAAAAACGTCTTCGCAGTCTCTTTTTATGCGCCGCGCAAACCAAGCGTAGACATTAACATCTGCAGACTGTTTGTTTTTTCAAAAATGTTTAATTAAAAAACGTCTGCGCGTGCTCTTCTTGGAGCATATATGGCCCAACCACTTCTAGAATTTTCTAAAGTCTGTAGAAACACCCACCACCGTTGGCCACCACCGCCATCACCGTCGGACACCGCCGCCGCGTCGCCACCACCGTTGGCCACAACCTCCACAATCGTCGGTCATCCCATCACCACCACCACCATCACCACCGGCGCCCGGTGATCACCCCCCACCACCGTCAGTCACTTCCACCGACGACGACCACCACCTTTGGCCACCCCCCACCACCACCACAATCAGCCACCAACACCACCATCATCCGCACAACCACACCAATTTATTTTAAAAGTCAACAGACGTTGAAAAAACAAGCACTCTTCTTGCAGACTGTAGACATTTGGTTCATCTTTTCTTCCGCATATGTCTGCAAATGTGGTCCGCAGATTATAGACATTTCAGCTCTAAAAAAACAGCACCTTAGTTTGGTTCACGGACTACGATGTAGTTAAAGCTTGGGACACCTAAAAATTACAGCTCTCATTGCAAAAAAATATATATGTATATAATTAAGCTAATTTTGTTAAGTGTTGCCTAGTCAAGTATATTTTTTATGCTTTATTTGTCATTCATTGCTGCTTCATTGTAGTTGATATCATTTTACATAGATATCACGCAAGCTGGTTATTTGTGTTAAGTATTGAACTTACATAGATATCGCTTAAAAAATTCTAATAGGCGAGAAAAATGAACTTTATTCAAGCATATTTATGCAATGCAACAAATTTTTTTGGTATGACAACTATAAGTTTTGTAGTTTGTTATTAAGAGTTTCAAACATATGTACGAAAGGACAGTTTATACTTTTTACTTTATAACTAGACATAAACATATAAAAATAGATCTTCTAATTTTTATTTTGATTCAAATTTCTAAAAAATTATTGAGACACTTTTGCTTTCATCATAAACAAAAATTGTAGTTAGACAGATGTTTTAGGTTTTTGATTTTTATAGTCGATTTTGATTACAAATGATTTAGTTATGTGAAAAGATGGTTTCATTGGTTTAGTTAATTGCAAATTTGGGTATGGGCCATTCAAGCACATTTTAATTAATTAATTTATTCAATTAAATCTTAATCTCAATTAAAAAACCAAACATTTTTAGTTATTAAAATAATTCATGATATGCTTCTCATTACTTAATAATCATGGTTATTTTTATGCCTTGCTTGGATTATTCGAATGATGTTAAAACTTTAGAACAACTCATGATTAGGTGTGAATTTTAGATGAACTCAAGGTAATTAATTTTTTTATGAATCAAGAATAAGACGATGACCGATCAAGAAGGGTGGTACCAAGTCGCCTTTTAAGCCTATTATTTTTTTGAACGACTAATTTGAATTACTGACGAATCAGTATAGCATTATCATGCTACCAGTAATAACATCAGATCATGTGATTAGAATTGAAGATCATAACGTTTTTTTTGGAAAAATTGTTATAAAAGAGGAATTACAACCCTGTTTTATTTCATCTTCTTGATGAAAACAATCTAAGCTTCAATTAAAATAAACATCCACTACATGTCAGAAATTTTAAATAAATTGAAAAGTAAAAACACTTGAACTCGGTGCTCGATCTTCCAGTCTTGAATGTTTTTTTTAATTACAGGGCCAATATTAAAAATGTAACACAAGAGGTGTTGGGGATTTTCTTTCACAAATAGTGTCAATTCTATTGCTAGTGGCGAATTAGAGGAAAAAGAAAATTGGAATGTTGGGGTGTCAGGTGGTACACCAGTGGAGAAAAAGTTGGTACAATTCGGTCAAATCAATGATGAAATCGCCACTACTAGTGAATAATAGGCTGAAATTGTCACAAGTAGCAGAGAGGAGGCTGGAATCGCCACTGCGCGCGGAGAGGAGGGAGATAAATCAATTTTTTAATATATCTATATCACCTGACCCCATACATTCCTTTTTCCGCTCTCCTTTAATCGCCACTAGCAATGGCGTTAACACCATTTATGAAAAAATAATTCCCAACAACCCTTGTGATGATTTTTTTGGTATTGGCCCTATTTAAAAAAAATCCAGACTTCCTAAACTATAATTTTATTTACTTCTCTTGAAAACGACATTTTTTATTAATATTTTTAATTAACAGTATGTAACATGGGTGTATGACTTGGTGTATGTTATTATGTTTTGAGGAGTAGCGCTCCGCTCCTTGTTAGTACCAACTTCCTACTTAAATTCCACGTCAATTATGAGTGGTTTATTATTTTTTTGAACCGCTAAATTTTGTATCACTGACGAATCACTATAATATCATCGTATCACCGTACCACTAGTAGTACCGTTAGATCATATCCACATCAAGTCAGCAGTTTCGGAAAAATTCAATACTTTGAGAAAACCTCTTTATGAGATTCGAACCCAAGACTATTTGGTTTCTGAACCTTATCCTACTACCAAAATATCATTAGGTTGTAATGCCTTTATTAGGCCATCTTTAATACCTCCACCGCAGTTCCAGCGGGAATACTCCATTTGGCGGGCTTGGCGGGCACACTGCCCCCACCCCGGCGGTGCCTATTTCCACCCCACAGCGCCCCCCGCGCCCCATGATACCTCCCCTCTTCTCATTGGCCAATTTTTTTAAAAGGGGACCAACATTAATAAATAAAAGGGTATATTGGTGATGATGTGGCATAGTTAGGAATATTTTTCAGTCGGGTGACTATTATAAGGTTTTAAAGTTTTCAGTGGATGATGATGTGACATAAAATTTTAGTGCGGCTGGTATTAAAGATGGTCTTAGCTGAATAAATTTTAAGTTCCAACTAACTTGTACACAATTGCAATAGTAGTTATGTATATGGGCAAGTATGATAACATATGCAAGCCGGCCTTAATTGATTGATGTAATTAATGACATCATTAATTTATTCGAACCATAATTTTAATAAATTGCAGTGGTATGATAGAACTTATTGCAAACCATAAGAGTTAATTTGTATACATAATGACATCAATCAATTATTCTCTTTGTTGTAGTTGTTTTTCTTTCAACTCTTTTTTTGGTTTACTCTGGCTAGTCTTAGCCGGAGCTTTCGTTTTGCTCTTCCCAAACCACTTTCTTTTGGTACCCCTCGTGGTACTAGGGGAACTAAAATCACTACGGCCCACAACCTTTTGAGTTTTCGTTGACAAAGTACCACTTCTTAATGCCTCATCAGTAAGCTTAATGGTCAACAAGATAGTACGTTTGAGCGTGGTTGGTTCAGCTGTAGTCACCATTCCCCGAATCTGGGGAACCAGACCTTTAATGTACTTCTCGATCAACGCTGCTTCCGTAGTAAACATATTGGGAAGTTAGCAAGTGAGTTAATGAAAACGATCGGTATAAGCTAGACTATCAGCACCGATCATGGAGTGATTCTAGAATTCCTAATACAGTTTTTGGATTTCAGTGATTAGGCAGTACTCTGACATAATCATAGTTTTAAAATCGTTACAGCCCATTGCATCAAGTGTAGCCGAACCCAAAGTTTTTTCCTGGGTATTCCACCAGGTTATAGCTGAATCCTTCAAAGAACAATCAGCATAAGACACCTTATGCTCCGCCAAACATTGGCTGATTTTGAGTTTATTTCCATTTCCTCGATCGCCTCTTTATGAGATTCGAACCCAAGACCATTTGGTTTCTGAACCTTATCCCACTACCAAAATATCATTAGGTTGTAATCCCTTTATTAGGCCATCTTTAATACCTCCACCGCAGTTCCAGCGGGAATACTCCATTCGGCGGGTTTGGCGGGCACACTGCCCCCACCCCGGCGGTGCCTATTTCCACCCCACAGCGCCCCCGCGCCCCGTGATACCTCCCCTCTTCTCATTGGCCAATTTTTTTAAAAGGGGACCAACATTAATAAATAAAAGGGTATATTGGTGATGATGTGGCATAGTTAGGAATGTTTTTCAGTCGGGTGACCATTATAAGGTTTTAAAGTTTTCAGTGGATGATGATGTGACAGAAAATTTTAGTGCGGTTGGTATTAAAGATGGTCTTAGCTGAATAAATTTTAAGTTCCAACTAACTTGTACACCATTGCAATAGTAGTTATGTATATGGGCCAGTATGATAACATATGCAAGCCGGCCTTAATTGATTGATGTAATTAATGACATCATTAATTTATTCGAACCATAATTTTGATAAATTGCAGTGGTATGATAGAACTTATTGCAAACCATAAGAGTTAATTTGTATACATAATGACATCAATCAATTATTCTCTTTGTTGTAGTTGTTTTTCTTTCAACTCTTTTTTTGGTTTTTTTCATATGGAAATTAAATTGCAACTGGTATTCTCAAGGCAATGTAATAAGATAATTTAATTCATATACGAAAAGCTCATGTTAATGAAAATTAAAAAAGAGCAATCAAGTTTTTTTAGTCGAAATCTAATGATATTAGGAGTAAAAAATGTTGTATTTTATGTGAAAATTATGGTTTTAACTAACGAAGTTAAGATGAATATGACATCGATAATTCAATTTGTGTGGATTGACAGTGCAATTGTAGTGCGCGTTTGTGTGACGTGGTTCAAGTCAAGTCATGAATCGAGTGTCTATTCAAAAATTTAGATTATTAACTCTCGTATTAATTTATGTATTGAATAAACACTCTTCACATTACATGTTTTTATTCAAATTCTATATTAGTAACTCTCATATTAATCTACTATGTTATTAACTCGTGTATTACACGGATTTAATATAAATTATTAAATAGTTATTAATAAAAAGCTAGCAATTATAAAACGTTATTTTGATATAAAATGATTAATTTACATATTTATAAATATTTTAAGTAATAAAAAAATAATTAAAAACTTTAATCACTATACAAATGATATACGACCTTTTAATATGTAGCAATTGATATCTTAAAATAACTAAGTTAAAAACTTCATTTTGTATTATATTAAAAACTAAGTTTTATAAATTAATAATATAAAATATAATTTTTGTAATTATTAAAATTAAACGACCAATTTAAAAATATCGTTAAACATAACGGACCAAAGTATAACTTTTCTATCATTTTTATTAATTTAATTTTCAAATAAATTAAAAAAATGTCATTTGTTCATAAAAATCTCATTGTTTTAACCTCCTTTTATAGTATATTTTATTTTAAAAAAAATCATTTTTTATGATAACTTGTTTTATACATAAAGTTTGTTGTTGGAAAATAAAATATTTCTTGCTATAAAAAATTTTTATTTTAGAAAATTTCGTATTAAAAAAAAATAAAGTATGTTTTATAATAAAAAAGATAAATAATATATTAGTTATTAGTATTATAATTATTTAAGGGTTATGCTAAATAGGGTGTGGAATTTTTCATAACCCACTAAATGCGCGCTAACCCAAATAACTTTGGCAAGATAAAGCCGAATCTTGGATTTTTTTAACATCATTGTAACACATTTTGAACACCATGTTCTTTTATGAGTTTGTGGAAATTCATCACCGTTTAAAAAATATCATCGTTGTAAATTTTTGTGTTACAGTACTGTAAGTTTTAAATATTTTGAAACTTACAGTACTTTAAGTTTTGAACGGTGATGAGTTAGCCCAAACTCATAAAAAAACATGGTGTTCAAAATGTGTTACAATGATGTTCAAAAAAAAATCCAAGATTCGGCTTCATCTTGCCAAAGTTATTTGGGTTAGTGCGCATTTCGTGGGTTATATTTTTAACCTTCCCCATGCTAAATATACCCCCTTTTGTAATTTTTTTACTTGTCATACCCCATCCTTAAGCTTTTTAAATATATACAAATAAACCTTATGTTTTAATTTGTTAACTAAAAAGATCCATAAGCATTTAAAATTAAAACAACTACAAACATCACGGAATAATCATCATCATCATCAATTCATCGTTTAAAAATCAAATCAACACGAAATATAAGCCTAAATAACCATAGCCGAACGAAAACTCAAACTCTATTAAAATGAGTATAAAACTCAAATTAATTGAAACCAAAGATTCCTTTAACATCTGCGAAAATCTCTGCGTAAACCAAAGCTATTCGAACACAAATTAGTTAGCTAAGATAGATGTTTCATACAACATTACACTCGTTTTTGTTCAAAGAATTAAAGTCCTATGTTTGGAACAACAATCAGGCCTCAGTTCAATCGAATTTGAACAAAGATGAATTCAGATTCATAGGATAAAATCTGATTTTTGATGAATTTATATTTTATATTTTGTAGAGGGGGCATGACAAGTAAGAAGGGGATATGTTTAGTAGAATTTAGGGTGGAAATAATGCTTGGAGCATTTTGGTTGTGTTATAATGTTGAAAGGTTGATTTTGACAAATTTATATTTAATATTTAGGGGGAAAGGGTATAACAAGTCAAAATGGGGGGTATATTTAGCCTGACCCTTATTTAATAAAAGAGAATATAATTATTTAATAAAAGAGAAAATTAAGTGGAATGATAAGGTTTTGACAAGTGGTAATTATAGTGGTGTAAAAATGTGACAAGCGTCAATAATAGTATAAAGAGGTGATAAGTGACAAAAATTTACCTTTTTGTTATAAAATATAGATCTAAATCAATTAAATAAAGATTTTTCACATTACATGTTTTAAATCATGATTGTTGACATCACATTCAAGTTTTTTTAGCTTTAATTTTAAAAATATGTCAAAATTGCTCGAACTCACGTTAACAAAGTTAAAATATTCAAGTTGAGTTAGACGTGTCAAAATCACTCAAAGTTACTTAATAGAGAAAGTATTCACGTTTTAGTTTAAATGAATAAAAATCATCCGAACTCATCTTCAAACTTCAATTTTAAAAAGTCAAATTCATCCGAACTCACCTCTAAAAAGTTAAAATATTTAAGTTTAAATGAGTAAAATCGTCCAACCTTCTGAATGACTCTCTTCTTCTTCTTTTTTTTTTAATTATTATTATTATTGTGTAAAATGTGGCATAACTTCATGGTTAGACCTAACCTTATATAATTTGTCTCTTATTTTATATTTTTATTAAATATATCCATGTGACACAAAACTTATTGTTATAACATCTTAAATATATGCATGTGACAAATGGGTTAGTGATATAGTTATTCTTATAAGAAGTAGTTAAAATGCATACATACATATAGAGAAGATTTAAATAGGCAATTTTGTTTAAATGTCATGAGAACAAAAAGAATCTAATTCTTGAAATGAAAATTGGAGATATGGATAAATAATAGTGAATTTGTCTAAGTGGTAAGAGATGACCCAAGTCTCAGAAAAGAGGAGGGTTCAAATCCCACCTGGGGCATTTTCTTGGATATCCAGGTGAGGAGTTGAATATAGACTTTAATCTCGGGTTTGATTTCAATGGGGGCGAGCCGGCGAGAGTTTACATATTTCACGAGGTTCCCACGCATCTGGTGGGCGTATGATTTACCTTTGTCTCATGTGTCTAGTTAAGACAAGTTAATACGTGGTAAGTAAGATCATTGCATTTCAAAAAATAATAATAAGAGTTAAATGCAATTTGCAACCCAGTGGTTTATTTTTTAGTGAAGGCTGCAACCCTTCTTTTTTATTTTTGCAACTTGCAACCTTGTGTTTTTAAAAAGTCTACAACCTGCACCCATTCAGTTAAAATTGACATAGCGTCGTTAGTGTATTAAGGGTAAAGTTGTAATTTGATATTTATTATTAAATTAATAGTCAATTCAAAAAAGGCATTTTAAAATACCATTTTGTTTCCAAACTGAATTTATATAAACGGCTAATCAAATATCATTTACTCTTTTTGTTATCGTAATTATATGTTTAAACTTGAACGGAATCATTTATAGGTAAATTGTATTTTAGAACTATGGGGATAAAATCAATAGCTTACTCATTGTTTGCTTTTTTAAATAACTGTCTTGTTATTAGCTTATTACCCTTTTTTTTTTTTTTTGAAAAAGCCAAGCTTTCATATAAAAAACCAAAGGAAAAACAGACACAGCCCAGCCAGAAACTGGGCCACAACAAAAACAAACAGATACACATCCAACGGAACAACCCTATCATTTACAAGTCTAGATTTGAGCTGCTCCAAATGTTCCAGTATGCAAGTGTAAATTTAGACCTATTATGTAGCCATAAGTAAGATAATTCCTTGACCTCAGCTCTTCCAAAATCTTGAGCCCACCGGTGTTCTTCCTTGAAAATACCTTGTCATTTCTTGCTTGCCATGTTCTCCAAATAGTTGCCTAGAAAATCATATTTATCAATTTCTTTTTCGTAGAGTTACCATCTTGTTTTTCAGCATGATCCAGC
Source organism: Mikania micrantha (assembly GCA_009363875.1). NCBI lineage: Eukaryota > Viridiplantae > Streptophyta > Magnoliopsida > Asterales > Asteraceae > Mikania > Mikania micrantha. The sequence goes on along the minus strand of CM018689.1, from coordinate 45,041,187 downwards.
AGCCCCTCCACCTTTTCAACATCAACCGGCCTTGAAATCTTCAACCATGAACACATCTGAATCCCACACCAGCCTAGCCATTGGACATCTAACCAAAAGGATGGATTTAGTATCATATGCTTGGACTGTTTTTCACCCTATACTTTACGCAATTATATACTTAGCTATCATTAAAATGAGTTTTTGATAACATATATAAAACTTTTACCTTTAGTTTTGCAAATGCCAACTTTTTTGCTTTTGTTTTCAGGAGATTTCATACATGCAGCTTCTTCTCAACCACCAACTAGGCATTTTATTATACATTCGAGAAAGGTATTACTGAATGGAATAAGAAAAGTATATGATATTTGATTAGCCGTTTATATAAATTCAGTTTGAAAAAAATGGTATTTTAAAATTCCTTTTTGAATTGAGTTCATTTAATACTTTTAATTTAATAATAAATATTAAATTACAATTTTACCCTTAATAAACTAACGACGTTATTTCAATTTTAACTGAGTGGGTGCAGATTGCGGGCTTTTTAAAAACACAGGGTTGCAAGCTGCAAAAATAAAAAAGAAGGGTTGCAACCTTCACTAAAATGTAAACCACAGGGTTGCAAATTGCATTTTAACTCTAATAAAAATAGTGAAACAAGCAACCATAGTTAAAATTTTATTGCTCGATTATGATTTGTTTGGACCCTTTGTACATAATTAGTACGTTTGTAAATGTTATCCATAAATAGTACCCCATAACCCTATCTAATTAATTGCCATCTTAATCTACCAATATATTCACGTGAAACTAGTTAAAGTAATGCTTAATTTCCAGACAGCTCTATCTTTAACCCCCCCTCCCCCTCCCCCTCTAAAGATGGAACAGAGGGTTACGTCGTGCTACCTTCAGTTATCATGGTGGTTAATAACTAAGATCAATTCCTCGATCGCCGATCGTGAGACCATACCCCCTGATGTGCGAGAATCTCGTGGAATACGTAAACATTCGCCCCCCATTGGTTCAGAACCCGAGATTAAGCTCAAGATTCCTTCCCTCACCTGGTACCTTTAAAGTGCCACCAATGAGACTTGAACCCTGGTGTTAAAAGAAGAAAGAGCCAAGCTTTAACCACCAGGCTAGCTTTGTTGGATAGATGGACAACACATATACCCGTTCTTTGTCTCTTTACTGTATGTTGCAACTTTTACAAACTGTGGATTCTTAAAGTAACAGAGAATTTTAGAATCATCCAACTCAAATACACGTTTTAAACAACAGAATGTGACTCAACCATTTGTATTCTAGCATTTGGAATGAGGATATGTGATCTATTTTTGTACTTTTTTTTTATTTCCATCTTCACCCTTCAAAAAAAATCAAAACTTTATCATCTTTCTTTATTTCTTTCTTATCTTTTTCATCATTTTTAGTTATATAAGCAGAAAGCCTTAATGGCTTCTGCAGGAAAACCAATAGCTGACCACAATCACCAGCAAGAAAGGCGACAACCGGTCTTGAAATGCCCGCGATGCAATTCGTCTAACACCAAGTTTTGCTATTACAACAACTATAGTTTGTCACAACCTAGACACTTTTGCAAAGCCTGCAAGAGGTATTGGACAAGAGGTGGCACCTTAAGGAATGTTCATGTGGGTGGTGGTTGTAGGAAGAACAAAAGAATCAAGACAACATTCACAGCAGCTGATGATAGTTCTAACCCTAACCCTAACCCTAACCCTAACCCTAACCCTAACTCTGATTCTAACACTAATCTTGATCACTCCACATCTTCAAACAACAACCTCAACCCTATGTATGGATTGCTACAAGTAAACCCTAAATACCCAAGATTCGATTCTAAGGTTTTCGGTAACCATGATGTTTCCAGCACTACAAGGAAAGTCACCTGTAGCAACGAAAAAAGTCGTCGCAATAGCCCAGAAAAGTCGTCGCTATAGGCTATAGCGACGACATGTGGTCGATGTTTAGTCGTCGCTATAGGTTAGTCGCAATAGCTCAGGAAAGTCGTCGCTACAAATGTCGTCCCTATAGATTACGCTATAGCGACGACATGTCGTCGCTATAGATGCCTGACACATTTTCTTTTTTGATTTATTTTTATTACGTTAATTATTTTAAAAAAAAGAAATTTTTTTTCAAAATTACCTATAGCGATGACCTGTAGTCGCTATAGATCATGGTCAAATAGTCAAACATAGGGCTATAGCGACGACATGATCAAAGTCAAAAGGTCAGACTTTGATCTATAGCGACGACATATAGTCGCTATAGCCCTACAAAAAAAATTCAATATTTTTTTGTTTTCTGGAATTTCCAGTTTTAAACCTGTTTAATCAACAATAACAGTTTTAACCTGCTAAGAGTTTATCAAACATCAAAATACATTCACATTCATGTTTACATCCAAATCTCAAAGTTAACCAAACAACCAAGCATAACAAGTTTAAGTTTGTTTATCAACCAACCAAGCATAACAAAGTTATAATTGTTTTAAAATCCACAACTTCATCTATTCATCTTCATCGTCATCTTCATCATCTTCTTCTTCTTCCTCTTGATATTTTTCTTGATTTGTTTCGAATCCGGGATAGTAGAAGGAGCTAGAGCCTTGGCCTCCTTGCATTGACATCAACTTGTTGATTTGTTGTTGCATCATTTCATTGATGCGTTGTTGCTCCGCCCAGCGAGCATTTGCATCAGCAAGTTGTTGTTGCAGCTCGTTTGCTGCAGGATGGTACATGTGTGGAGGCAGGTCTGGGGTTATACTTTTAACTTTTCTTCCAACGCCCCTTACGTGCCCACGCCGCTCACCCAATGAGCGCTGCAGCACTTCCACTTCATCTACTGGTGTGTCATCACCACCGGATGTGGATTTTGCTTTGTTTAATTCATCACTAATATTCTCCTACATTAAAAACACAAGACAAACATACGTTAAATATTTGACAAAAATCCGTCAGCATAACTGCTGTAAAATGACTACACAAAATGTATACTAAATGGCAACAAATCCTAATTCAAAAACAAGAATTCCCAATTCAATCAACAAATATCTAACAATTCATGTTCACCCATCCTATATATTAAAAGGCAACTTTCAAATAAAGTTTAAATGAGTAAAACATAATACTATTGAACATCTATTACTTACCCAATGTTGCTCGGCTAATTGATTATACCATCCCAAGCTTCCCTTGAAATGCATATCCCTCCAGCCTTCCACATGTTGAGGCGCACCACCCTCCTTGACCTTTAAACAATAACAAATATTATCATTCAGATATCAAATAAAAATTAATACATATTTTGATAACACTAAATTATAACCTCATCATAACGTCTCTGAGCGTATGATTGGGTCCCATGATAACTTCCATACAGCTGTTTTGATCTGTTAGCTGTATTCTTCAAAGATCTGTTTTTATATGTAGAAGTTGTAAACAGCCCATCAATAATCTGCACCCACTCTTCTGGGCCCATGCCCTTAGGAGGATTCTGTTTGGCTCTTTCAGTGTTGTCATAGCCTCCTTCTTTGTCAAAGTGCTTCTTTAGCTTTGTTTTCCGGTCTTTGTACCGGTTCGCACAGTCAGCTTGAATCCCAAGCTTGATTCCATCCCAGTATTCAGTATTGTGATATTGGGCCAGATCAAAGTAATTCTATAAAAGTTGATATGATTAGAAAATAACCAAAAATATGAAACCAGTATACAAAAAGTATTAGTAAGTATACTAACATGGAGAGTGGTCAGAATAGACATCTTGACATCTCCCGGAACCTCCTGCCAGCTCCGATAATGAAATGGTGCATGTCTGTCAACTTCATTGGATATCAACTGAATAAATAGCTGATAATTTTCTCCAACAGCTCTGTATAAGTTGGAGGAGTAATCAAACTCAATTGGAAGTGGTCTGCTTCCATTCTTTTGGAATTTATCATACAAGTTCAAGTTCTTTCCAGAAGATCTTCGTTTTGTTGGTTTTGCTACATTAACACATGAAATTAAAAGCTACCAAATTGAATAATATGTTTAAGGAGATTTAAAAATATATTATACTAGAAACTTACAAGATTCACAGCTGGTTGGCACCCTATAATGATGCCCATGTGGAGGTTCATCACCTCCGTCACCGCCATGGTAACCGGCAACATCCGCCATTCCTTGGACAAAAGCAAATAAATGTTAACAATTTTAACAAATGCAACAATACAATATTAACAATATCAACAATTTACAAGAAATACAACAATGAAATAGCAAAAAATGTAAACAATTATAACTATCATACATTTATTCAGAATCGTCACTACAATAATTTATCTATTTCATCATCATCATCATCTTCCTCATCTTCATCTTCTTCTTCTTCTTCTTCCTCCTCTTCATCATCGTATTCTACTTCATCATCATCAATGAAAATCTGATCATCCACACCTTCATCTAAAGGTGCCCTCATAGGCAACGGGCCTAAGTCGACTACTAAGTCACAAAAATCTTGAGTTTCTTGCGAGACACTCAACTCATCATTAACAACTAAGTTATAATCAGATGATTGGTTGTCGTGTAATATATCTACTTCATTAGCCCCAATCATACTTGGATGATCCCAAAGTTTACGATGATTAACATTTTCTACAACCCTCCAATTACCGGTTGTTCGAGAAGGATCTTGGAGATAAAACACTTGTTTAGCTTGTGTAGCTAAAATGTATTGTTCGTTAACAAACCACTCACGGCTAATATCAATTGCAATAATATTATTCTTCTTAACAAGGCGTTTACCCGATGTGTTGAACCATTTACAACGAAATACTACAACTGAGTAACTATTTACATAGTTCAACTCTATAATCTCCTCTAGTTGACCATAAAAGTGAGTACCATCTTCTCCTATTGTAACAACACCACTATTCTGAGTAGTGCGACGGACATCACGACTGTGTACCACAAATCTAACACCGTTGACTATACAAGCCGTGTACACATATGCATTCAATGGGCCATGTGCTAATGACTTTAATTCATTTGACAACTCCACGGACAATGATGATGACGATGACGACGACGATGACATATTTGATTTATATCGAAACCATGAAGAGAATCCTGTTTTTAGATCACGTCCGGGAAATTCAGATTCAAATTCACTATACAATTAACAAACATTATAGATTAGTTTACTAAAGCAACTAATATGAAAATTAACCAAGTAAATAAATACGCTTACGATTTGTAGTCTTTAATTTCATCGCAGTTGCTTAATACAAACCATTCCAATGATTTTCTAACATCTTCAGAAAGTGATATTATTTTCTTCTTTGAAATTGGGCGGCATTGTGATGAAAAAACATGAAGATGTCTCTTGGGAATGTCAGCATCTGCGTTTCTATCAGGACGGTTGAATTTGGTTTGCATACCTTCAAGATACATAGAACAGAAGGTCAATGCTTCATCTGCAACATAGCCCTCTGCTATTGATCCTTCAGGTCTGGCTTTATTTCTAACATATGCCTTTAGCTTCTTCATGTATCTTTCAAAGGGATACATCCATCTCATATACACAGGCCCACCAAGAATAGCCTCTTCAGGCAAATGAATAACTAAATGAACCATTATGTCAAAAAACGCTGGAGGATATATCAACTCCAAATTACATAGTATCTTGATCACATCTTTATGAGCTTTCTCCATGTCTTTCACATCAAGTGACCGTGCACAAATTTTTTGAAACACGGTGCAAAGATCAATTATTGTTGTTGAAACATTTGGGGGCAAACATCCTTGTACACCTATTGGCAACAATCGTTGCATTAAGATGTGATAATCATGAGACTTTAACCCGATTATATTTGAATTATTAGGAAGCACCTTGTTTTTAAAGTTCGAACCAAAACCATCGGGTAGTCTCACTCCTCTAATAAACTTACAAAAATGTTCTCGATCTGTAGGTGTGAAAGAGTAAGGGGCATGTGGTTGGTAAAACTTGTTGTTATTCTTAGTTAGCCAAAGATTTTTTCGAATACACATATTCTCTAAGTCTTGTCTTGCTTTAGGCGTGTCTTTTGATTTTTCATTCATTAGTGAAGTACCCAACAAACTTTCACACACATTTTTCTCCACGTGCATAACATCAAGATTGTGTTTTAAAAGAAGGGAAGACCAATAATCTAACTCAAAGAAGATACTTTTTTTGTTCCAATTCAACTCTAATGCAGATCACTTTCTTTTCACACCTCCATGACTTGGATGTTTACCCAGAACACGAATGGGAAGGCCTTGTAATTGTTTTAATATTTTTTCATTACTTAACTGTTTAGGAGGATCTCTGGTCTCCTTTTGGCCATTAAACAACAAATTTTCCCTTAATTTATGATTTTTAGTCAAAAATCGTCTATGACCAACAAAAACTATCTTGTTAGTTATAGAGCACGAGGGTGTGTCTTCATTACAAGTAGAACATGCTTTATAACCTTGACCACTCCATTCAGACAAGCTACTACGAGCAGGATAATCATTAATAGTCCACAAAAGAGCCGCACGCATCGTGAATATGGTTTCATTGTGTGCATCTCTCATTTGCACTCCATCAGTCCACAACGTTTTCAATTCATCCACCAAAGGCCTTAAAAAACATCAAATATCTTTTCCAGGAGATTTAGGGCTAGGAATGAGCAAAGTTAACATGAAAGAAGACTCTTTCATACATAACCAAGGCGGTGTATTGTATGTTGTCAACACCACCGGCCACATACTGTAAGTCTGACTCATGTTGCCAAATGGATTAAAGCCATCTGCAGCCAAACCCAAACGAACGTTCCTGGGTTCCTTAGCAAAATTAGGATATCTGTTATCAAATTCTTGCCATGCCTTCCCATCAACCGGATGACGCATCATACCATCTGTTGAGCGTCCGGTATTATGCCATATCATATCTTTCGCGGTGAATCTAGAACTAAACCTTCGTCGAAGACGTGAAGTTAAAGGAAAGTAACGCAATACTTTTTGTGCTACTTTCTTTCCCTTTGTGTTTTTGTCAACCCATCTGCTCTCATTACAAATTGGACAATTTTGCATAGGAGAATTCTCTTTCCAGAATAGAGCGCAATCATTAATGCAAGCATGTATAGACTGATATCCTAAACAAATTTTTCTCAGTTTCTTCTTAGCTTCATAATGGGAGGCTGGAATCTTATTTTCTTTCGGGAATGCAAATCTTAAAAACTCTAAAAGTTGGTCAAAGGAACTATCAGTCCATTTATTAATAACTTTAATATGCATTAATTTTGCCAAAAAGTTTAGGGAAGACATCCAATTACAACTAGGGTATAGCTCGGTATTAAGCTCCTTAAATAATGCGTCAAACTCCGTGTCTAAGCCATCTCCATACTCATTTACATTTTCGTCATATGTATTCTGCTCACCAATGACATCATCAAGTGCATCAAACATCTCATTATTTGTTAGTGGACGATTATCTGCGTTCGTAGCCCACATTCTTTCAACCTCTGAAGCATTGGAATATTTCTCACCATGATGTACCCATGTTGTATATGACTGTAGAAAACCACGGTCATGTATGTGGGCATAAATTGTAGCCAAATTCTGGAGTGATCGTTTAGAATTTGCACAACTTTTACACGGGCAATACCCTTTACCTTCACCATTGACATGGTTCTTTGCAATCTCCATAAACTTATTAAGACCATTTAAAAAATCCGGGCATCTCCGGTTTCGTAATGTTATCCAACTTTTATCAACTTCCATGTTAGTTATCAACACATGAACCTAAACACGCATATCTAGATGAAATTTTATAAACACATAAAAATAAACATACTTATAAAAAGTCAATGTTACAAAGGAAACATAAACAAAACATACAACATACCTAAACATATGCATACAAATGAAATTCATTTATCACATAAACCTAAACATACATATCTAGATGAAATTTATAAACACATAAACATACTTATAAAAAGTCAATGTTACAAAGGAAACATAAACAAAACATACAACATACCTAAACATATGCATACAAATTCTAACCTTAAGTTAACACAAGTTAAACATCTACACATTACATAAACATAGATTTACACACATACATAAATTCATATCTTAATTTAGCTCAAATCATTTAACTTGATGTTTTCTAACATACACACATAACATAAACATAAATATACAACATACCTAAACATATGCATACAAATTCTAACCTTAAGTTAACACAAGTTAAACATCTACACATTATCCTTAAATTACATATACTAATATCTTTAAATTTACATAAATTGCATATTGTAATTATATATCCAACATAAAAATACATACCTAAATTCTAATCTTAACTTAACATAATAACCCAACATACTAATAATCTAACAAGAACATAAAATTATACAAATACACTACTAAAGAAATGTGTTTCATCAATAAATAATACCAAAGAAACATGTTTCATCAATGAATAATACAACATCATTAACCATTTTTTACATACACAACAATTAAAACACATTAAAGTTTCAAAATAAACATACCTCTCTTGAATTAAGGTTCCAAAAATCTTCAACACGAAATCTTTTCTTGCACAATCACATACATCAACAAAAATATGAAAAAAAATTAGTAAATAAATTCATATGAAAAAACAAATGAAAAATTACAGAAAAAAACCATACCAACGAAGAAGTGAAGGATCCAACAATTTATTATCACCAAATCAAACCTATCAACATATAAAATTCATGAAGTACTTGAAAATATATGAAAAAAACAACAAAAAATTGAAAATTTAAGAAAAAACACATACCTAGACAAATGAGATGATCCAAATCATCCTTTCATCACGAAATCGGCAATATACGAACCAAGTAACTCGAAATCGCCCCTTAAAATCGAAAAAATGGAGTTTGGGAGAGTTTCTGCGAAAATGGAGGTTCTGCGAATTTTTTGTGTATATATTACCTATAGCGACGACATGTCGTCGCTATAGGTAAATGTCGAAACCGATGCGCGCAATAAATGCACTGACAAAAAGCACTTTCGTCTTCTTCCTACCCTATAGCGACGACATGTAGTCGCTATAGGTAATTTAATTTTTTTTTTGATTTTTCAACCTTTTTAAATCTGTTAAAAAAGAAATTTAAAAAAAAATTAATATATTCTGGCTATAGCGACGACAGTTAGTCGCTATAGAGATTTCCCAGAACCGCCAAACTTTCGGTCAAACGCGCCTTTTCCATCGTGAGCTATAGCGATGTCGTCGCTATAGATCAAAAAGTTTGAAAAAGTACTTTTGATCTATAGCGACGACATGTCGTCGCTATAGCTCAATCTATAGGAACGACAAGCTGTCGACACTATAGCCTTTGTCCCATTAGGTAACTTTTCTTGTAGTGGCATGATCTTGTTCAACCTCAAATGAGTTCTCTTGGATTAGGGTTTTTATCATTGGTGGCTAATGTTCATAATTCAAGATCACTTGTTTCAAGCTACCCTTCTATGTATAGTGGTGGATTAACTTCTAGCTGCAACAGTGATCATACCATGTCTTCTCTTTTAGCTACATGCCTTCAGCAACAACCAACATTTCTAAAGTTTGCATCATATGGAGATGGGGTGGGTTCAGTTGTGAATGAAGTTCAAATAGAGGGACCAAAAAGCAGCACAAATTGGAACAATAGTTTAAATGGTGATCAGAATGATGAAATCACAGCCTTAGAATCATCTGATCCAAAGCATGATTCTTCAAGAATTAATTCGGTTTCGTTGATCTAACTAGCTAGCCAAAATAATTTGATTAATGGTCTTAATTTCTGAGAATTGGCAAACACTACACCAATGTAACCCTGTAGGGATAACAGAAGCTGCGACGACCTAAGTCGTCCCTATAGAAAAGGCTATAGCGACGACTTTTGTCGTCGCTAAACATTGATTTTCCTGTAGTGAAAGTTTTCTCAACAACAGATACAATCCTACAATGTTATATATATATATATAGAGGGATATAATTTTTAATAACACTTATCTTTTGTTACAACTCATTATCTATCATCCAATAGTTACTTTAAAAAAGTAAGTGTATAGGATCGTGGCACGTGTCGATTTCCTTTTTTTTAATATGAAGAGCATTTAGGACATTTGTCATTTATGTAAAGTTTACCCCCTTTTTTAAGCATTCATAACTTTTTTATACTATATTATTTTTTTAAAAAAATTGCACCATTATACTCATTTCAGTTTTCTCTTTAATTTCGTTATAGTCTTGACTAGTTTTTTTTTATTTTTTTGATGTCATGTATTTACATCATTGTAACGAGCTTAAAGATATAAATTAATTAGAAATTTTTTCTAACAATGGTAAATTACAGTAATATAACACAAAATGAAGTAATGTAACACAAAATGAAGTAACTTACAATGACATAATTAACGGTGACGTAACACATTATTTACAGTGATGTAATTTTCTCTTTAATTCCCGTTATAATATTGACTAGTTTTTTTAAGTTTTTTTCTCATTGTTCAATATTTACATCGATGTAACGAGCATAAATATATCACATTATTTTGAATTTTTTTCTAACAATGATAAATTACAGTGATGTAATATAACACATTATTTTATTTTTTCTATAAAAATGATTATTACAATGATAAATTACAGTGATGTAATATAACACATTATTTTGATTTTTTTCTCTAACAATGATAATTATAGTGATGTAATTTATCATTGTTCAAAAAAAATTCAAACTAATTTGTTGTATTTAGGCTCGTTACAAATTAGGGATGAACAAAAAGTCAAAAAAACCGAACCGGAACCGAATTAACCGAAACCGAATTTTATGTCAATGTAAATTACATCACGGTAAATTACATCAATGTAAATTATTATTGTTAGAAAAAAATTCAAATAAATTTGTTATATTTAAGCTCGTTAAAATGATGTAAATATATGGCATCTAAAAAAAGTAAAAAAAATTAGTCGAGACTATAACGGAATTAAAGTGAAAAATGAGACGAATATAATGGTGCAACTTTTTTAAAAAAATAATATATTATAAAAAAGTTATTAATGTTTAAAAAAGAGGATGAGGAACTTATAAAAGTAAAATGATTATGATGCCCTTTTTAATATTTTAATAAAAAGCTTATGTGTAATTTTATTATTGGTTGAAATGAGTTATGTAATTGTAGCAAAAAAAGAGGGTTATTTTTTATACTTTTCCCTATATATATATATATATATATATATATATATTGCAAAATTGTGCTCAATTTCATATGTGTCAATTCTATTATTTGAATCAATTTTTAGGTTTATTTTTTCTGATCTTTCGATTTTCTGTTCATTTTCTAGAGAATTAGGATAGGGAAGAAGGATATCATGAATTTTATTTAGTTCAAATATCAAGTCTTATTCCTATTTTGGTATTTTTTATTTCAGGATTTTTAGCTCCGAGTAGCAAAGAGAATGAGTCAATCATCCACTTTAGTATCTTATTGAACAATATATATATATCGGCCATTTAAAAGTTAAATCGGATGCAACAACGTCTATGGTCTGGTGAGTTTGTGCTTATATTACATTTGTATGAAAGAGAGGGTGATATGTTCATTTACTTCAAGGTAGAATAAGTTTGAATTTATTAATCATATTCGTCTTTGGAATATTTTGCTTAATTATTGCAAAACTAAAACTAGGTTATAGACTAATGTATAAAAGGAAAAGTCATAAAAAATGCAATTTATTATATTTTACAAGAAAGAAGAAGAAAATAAGAGTTAATATATTTTTTATTTTTTTAGTTTTAATAATAATAAGAATATTTAAATAAAATGGATTGAAAGATGTTTGTGTTAATTTAGATTTTTTATCATCCAAATACAATTTTATAGTTTTCAGAGCATCATGAACAATATTACATACAAATTAAATGTTATTAATAATGCTTATGATATTAGCATATAGGATTCATTTAAATAGTTAATAATTGATAAATTATTGTCATAATTATTATGTGTTTACGTTTGTACATGTTAAATTTAATTTTAATATATTGATTTAAGTTAAAATATTTTATTAATGGTAATATTGTTAATATTATAAAATTTGCCAAATATTTAGTTCTTATATTAAATATCAGATTAGTACACAAGATGAATAAAAAATATAATAAATAGCTATGAAAGTAATTTAAACAATATAAAACGATTTTTTTTAATATAAACTATGATTAAAAATTTATATAATTTAGTACATTAAATAATAAAATAATTATATTATTTTTTTAAACACTATTTTTTTTTCAAAATTTGTTTCTTTAAATATTTCTTTTTAAAAAAAACTATACTTGGAAATTCTATATTTTATAATAATTGGTTTCTTATAAAAAGTGTTTTCTTAATATGAACATATATATTTTTAATGTATTAATACAATATTTAGTAATTTAAAAATGTATAAAATGTATATAATATTTAATATTATTATTTAATATAAGATACATTTATTAGAAGAAAGAGGTGGAAAAACAAAATTGAGGTTTCTAGGATGTTTACATGTATAACTAGAAATCTTTATTTGTTAGGTCAGATAGATGAAATCAATTTTAATTTTAATTTTTTTAATAAAAAGCCAAGATAGTCAACAATCTTAACAAGGGAAGGTAAATTTATGATTTGACACACATTAATTTATCGTTATATTTAGAAATGTTAGGTTATATTTAATAAGTTTATTTAAATTAAATGTTTTCAATAATTTTTGTGATATTAACATTTATGATTTATATAATTAATTCATATGATATAGAAACGGGTGGATAGACTATGACCCATATATATGTCTTATAAGAGAAAAAAATATCTTATTGAATGACGTTGTGTTACAAGAAAATCTATAATTGCACTTCAAAGAGGCAATGCACGTGAAGTAGCAGCTTTTGAAAAAACATCACCATAAACAACTTATAAAGTGTTGGGAGTTCCAGTTCTAAAGCTCCTTCGATGATAACTCTTACTATTTTTGTACCTGGTATTTGAGTAATGATACCATACGCCTCTAATTGCCTTACCATTTATCACCAAATTTGGTTTCATCTTGTTTTATCAAGATACATGTAATACGGGTTCTACCACTAGTATGTAATGGGGTCACACATTCACACCCAAAGAGTCTTTTAGTGGCATGTTTCGGTCATCTTTCCCATTACTTAGAAAATGTGAGTCACCGGTTCAGGTACAAGATACTATCATTACCACCTGAACAATTAGACATTCAACCCGCGTTCCGAGGCGTGAAGTGAGAGAGAATTGATGTCATAATTGGGGTTTTGAATAAGACAACCTTTTTATTTTTCTTTTTTGATTTGATTTTCTTTTCATATCGAAAAAATACGAAGAACGGGTGGTGTGAAGTTTTTTTTTATCATCTTTAACGACAAAATTTTCCATCCTTTTTTGTTTATTATAGAATTTGAACCTTCAACCTATTTTATAAAGTAACACCTTAACAATGACGAACCTAGAATATTTTTCTTTGTGAGGTCACTTTTTTTTCTATATTCTTATTTCTACTAACTTGATGTTACAATTTTTGGATCTGGGTCTAATTATTGAGCAATTCTATTATAAAATATGATCATATATAATTTACAATTTAAAAATTGCTGACTCCCTTTGGATTCGAACATTAAACCTACTATAAAAGAATGTTTCATGATTTTTCTGGTTACCATTACACCAACTTCACTTTAGCGCTATAAATTACTTTAAATTATATTTATGAGGTCATTTTAAAAAAAATTATGTCAGAAAAATTTTATGGTATACGTTCTATTAACGAGTTAACATTCAACAGGATCTCATGACCCCGAACCCATTAATATAGGTTGATCTATCCATGCACCTTAACGTCCATCACCTTAATACTATTGACACAAATGCTCTTTGGTCCACACGCAAACATACTATTGAATCACACATTCGCACCCGAGAGGCCGAAAATGTAATCATATGATAAACTATATATGAAAAGATTAACACGTACTTTTGTTGTTGATTCACTGAAACAGATGTACTAATTTCACAAAATATACGAAGGCAACATTCGTATACATATATACATAGTTATGATTATATACAAATAGATATTTTTTTGTAAAAATTAAGCGTATAAACTAATTAAGTGTTAACATATGGCAACTATTTAACAAATAGATGGGGGTAGTTTAGTACTTTGGTAACTAAAAGAGTTAATGTCAACTCCTAAAACCATGCAAATTTAATTTCAAAATTTTAATTATTGATTTGTAAATTTAATATGTTTTCTATAATTATATAAAATGTTTTTATGTGTATTAGGTTTTTTTTTTTGAATTATAATCAGCACATAATAGCAAATTTTTTTATTATCACATAATACACATTATTTTTTTTATAATTATCACTAATTACACATATTAGTACAAAGAAAAACAAGCAAAACAAGATTGATGCCAAGTATATTATGTATATATACAAATATGTACTAATGACACCTACTAGCACATAACAAAACATACAAAGAATTACTGACAGATATATGATTATGTACTAATAGTATATATCATATATCAACACATGGCAAAAATGCAACCAACTTACTCATGCATATTTGTAGCATATACTAATATCACATATTAGCATATAGCAAAAATGTAACCGACTCATTCCTTAAAAATATTAATTGATAATGTTTAATTTAAATGAGCGTGATATTAGCAAATTATATTAATCAAAATTCCTCTTATGCCCTTATTTCTATTTTAAACAACATATTAATTACAATTTTCCCAATGGTTCTTTTATGACCATTGATGATAACACATTAAAGGTCCGATCATTTCTCATTGTTTTTACAAAATTATCATTTTTGTACAATAACCTTATTCCATACATACATACATACATCTACCGATATAACTTTTGGTCCTTTTGGTAATAATTCACGAAATATATATATATAGTAAAAGGAAATTAAAAAAACAAACTTATCTAACATAATCTCACTCTTTAGTATTGTGGGGAAAAGGATGATGATATACATTATCTCTATCTCAGATGGGATATATATAGAGGCTGAAGAAAAGAAAATCAAGTATCATATATATTAATTTTAATTCTTAATTAACAATATTTTACATAAAAGGCATTGGATTGCATTTATAAAACCTATTTCATAAGAGAAACGTTCCACTTATGAAATATATATATATATATATATAATTTAAGCTTAGAACTCATGTGATGAACATTTAAATAAAAAGACGGAAGACATGATTATAAGAAAACCAGTTTTGATTCATAATAAATATTTGGACAAAAAAGTTTAAAATTAAAAGATATCTAAGAAATTCTACTGATGTATATCATGTATTTCAAGGTGATGGAGGCTTGTAGCTTTGAAGAGGGTCACCCTCATGGCTCATTGTCCATGTCTTTGAGTTCATACCACTCGTTGATGCTAACCACATTTGCAGTCGTAGGGCTCATGTTTTGGTCTGCCCATGCGGTAGGCGGTTGCGGTGGTGGTGGTTGGTAGTGTAGGGGTGGTTGAACAAAAGGTACACCAAATTCTCCAAGACCATTCAATGGAGAGAGTTGAGGCACCATCATGGTTAATGGACCTGGTTGGGGAGTAGCTCGACCGCCAAGCGCCACATTAACTGCACCAAACGCGGTGTTCACACCACCTAACTCGCAATTCGGGTTAAACAAGAAAGTTGGTTGGTAGCAAAAACCACCACCATTAAAGGGTTGCATGGTTTGTGTGATTTCTGGCTTCAATGTGCCATAAGCATCGCTTGAGCATGCACCAATACTCGCAAGGTCATGAGAAGATCTCATGGCCAAAGCTGTTGGTGGCGGTTTAGTAAATTGTGATGATGAGGATGCACAATCTACCCTGCCCCTCTTACGAGTGGTTCCTCCACAAGGAATGTTCCTGAGCACCCCACCATGGGTCCAGTAACGGCGGCATTCCTTGCAGAGATAGCGTGGCTGTGTCACACTATAGTTGTTATAGTAACAAAACTTAGTGTTACTGGAGTAACACCGAGGACAATTAGGTGGCGGAAATGGCGGTGGAGCACGGGGATGATTCGGCTGCTTTCCGGCTTCCTTCTCTGTCATGTTGCTTGATATATTGGTAGATTTTGTGCATTTGTTGAACAGTTTACTTACTATATGGCTATTTATAGGAGGTTATGGGGTTTGACCATGCAGTTTACATGTTAAGGAATGTGTGTAAAAACAATCCAGGATCATGTTTGTTTTAAAATATTTCAATTAATTCATTGGAACCATTTTCATCATCTCATGTGTGTACGGTGATCAGATGTTTGCAAGAAGATTTTCTTTGTTGAATGTTGACTCATATAAGTATTGGGTCAAAGGGACATGAAATGAGAAATTAATTATGAGAGATTTGATATCTTTCTTTTATAAATAATTTATCTAACTAGTAACATTTACTAAAATAAATTGGTAAAATCATATCAAAATGTGTGGATTAATAAAACTAAAATAAATTGGTAAAATCATATCAAAGTCTGTTGATTGAATTATGCAATGTTTTCAAACCCGGACCGTACCGGCCGGTCGGACCGGGGTTCGGTAGTATAAGCGGTCCGGTTCTGTGTTTAAAACCGTTTTCGTGATAACCGGCCGGTTGGACCGGCGACCGGTGGTCGGACCGGAAAACCGGTGGTTGGACCGGTTTTTTATTTTTTTTTAATTTTTTTGATTATATATATTTATAAAATGTATATAAAATCATCCGGTTCTTAAATCCGGTTCGACCGGTCCGACCTCTGACCGGTAAGGAGTCCGGTTCGACGTCCGGTTCGGTTATGAAAACATTGGAATTATGTTTATCATCTAATCAAGCATCAAGTAAGGACTTGATGTACATGCGTGCGCATATGTATGAAAAAATTTATACATAACTCAATGTTAGGGATGTTAAAAAAAATCGAAACCCAAAACGTATGCCCAATGTGTATTGTGCTAAGTATGAGATTATTTTTAATTTTTTTCACGGATATAAGATGAGTATGCGATTAGATGAAACCCGACCAGATTACTCGAAACCACATGCTCATTTACTTAGAATTTATACTTGAATCATCATATACCTAAAATTTTTTAATTTTAATCTTATTGTTCTTTAACCCTTATTAATGTTTCATTTCAGTGGTTACTTTATGCGATTTTTTTTTTCTTTTGGAATCTATATATATGATTATATTGTTTATATTTTGTATATTGTTAAGTATATAGATAAAATTTATATAAAATTGAATGATATTATTTATATATGAGAATGCTTATATGATTGTACTATATTTTAATTTGTAATAGATATAAATAGGACTTATAGAATTATGATAATGATAAAGAACATACTTTGAAATTCCAACAGATATTTTTTAAAGAGTAAACTATCATTTTAGTCCTTAAGGTTTGGCAGCTTTTGTCATTTTAGTCTAATAGCTTAAATTTTGCCATTTTGTTCATTATGATTTCATTTTATTGTCATTTTCGTCCCTGTGTTTTGGTAACTTTTGTCATTTTAGTCTAAAAATTTAAATTTAATTGGACTAAAATGATAATAAAATGAAAACCATAATGACCAATATAGCAATAAAATGAAACCATAATAACCAAGATTGTAAAATTTAAACTATTGGACTAAAATAGCAAAAGTTGTCAAACCATAGGGACTAAAATGACATTTTACTCATTTTTTAAATTATGACGAGTATATCCAATACTCATGAGTATGCCTAACACCTTACATTAAGTGAGTTGTGAGGCAAGATTTTACAACCGAGTAAAGGATTGAATTTGTCAATACATTTTTTTTTTAACAGCAATAGTCCTACTTCTAAATTACACCTAAATACACCTTGCTTGGATTTGAACCCAAGACCTTCTTCCTAAGAGACAATGCCTCTACCAAGTAGGCTAGTCCTACATTGGTGAATTTGTCAAATACATTATGTGAACCCAATTTATTGTCATCCCTGCTTGTTTTTGAGAAACCACCGAAACTTGTATTTATGTGGTATAATTACATAAAACTCAATCATCATACAAAACTCATTTGATTATACACACATGAAAACTTGTCAAAATCAATATAAATCATTGTTTTCCCCCCCGAATATTATTACTACGTGCATACAATAATCTCGTTTTTTATATATATATGTGTGTTTGTGTGTGTGTAAATTTACATATCTTTAAAATCCAAGACGTGTAATTGACACTTTTTATACTAAAAAACTACGCATGTATTAGCTACAGAGATGATGTGTTAGTTCTTAACACATCTAAATTTTCACATACAAATTAAAGACAAAAGTGTCATATAGATGTAACAATAATATTTGAGAAAAAAATTTGGACTAATCGTGACAGGTTTTCACAAGTTTACACGGATTACAAAGTATACACTCGTAAAGAAGATGCTATTGTAGCTTTCAAAACAAATGGATTTATTTGACACATTGGTATAAAGCATATTAAAGTTACACCATCACATAATCAAGAAAAATAAAAAGAATAAATTTCTAACACCCCTATGATTCTCAAACTGAAATCGACCAAAGGTTTAGGGATAAATCGTTATTTACTTTTTTCCTTTGTCGTCTCTGCTTGTTCGGGCACTAAGCCTATTTCCTGCATTTGATGTTCAATTGACACCAAGCCAGTCTGAGCAAGAAAGCTGCATAAACACCAAAAAAACAACTGTTAAAACATGCAGACAATGAGTATACAGAAGTTGTGTTCAAATGTTTGGAAAAATCATTTGGACTTTTAATCATCATCATCATACTCGGTGTATCTCATCATTAGCAAATCTAAGGTAGGGTCTAAGGAAGGTAAGATGTAGTATTTCGTAGGAATAGAGAGGTTGTTTCCAATGAGACCCCTGGCTTATTTGGACTTTAATCTTAAGTAGTAAAAATCACTTTTGTATTATAGATTTAAAAAGGGACACCTGATGCTAGAGATTAACAAGGCGATTAGGAAAGTGCTTAAGGGCCTCGAGGCGACACATTACGTGCATTTTGGTCATAACTAGGATCCTATGAGGTTTATATGTAAGAACAACTAAAGGGAAAAGCTTGCTAGATAAAATGCTGATACGCGAAACAGATGAAAGCGATCCGATTTCTAATTGTAAATGAAACTTATTTGGTCGTACATAGAGCAACAATCATATACATGATGCGCATGCCTCTCGTCTCAGCTTTCATGGTGTTTTCCAGACCACCAGAAGCTTGACCACAAGATTTCTCTGTTTGTTACAAGCCACAACCTTAAATTAACAGTCTGTTGGATTAGAATTCGTAAAATTTAATGTAATTTCACAATATCAAATCAAAAAACAAGACAAAAAACATCAGCATGTTCCCTCTAATCCTAAGATAACTTATATCATAAATCTGTTTGATCATCATTACAAGAGTCATAACTCACTAAACTTTAACCTTTCATAGTCATGGATCACAACAAGTATGTTCTGATACATGAATCAAACCCCATCACAAATAGACCAATTCAATCATAACAAAATCAAACACCAACAACACAACTACCAAATTGACCAATTCAATCATAACAAAATCAAAAAACCAACAACACAACAAAAATTTCAAAACTTTACCTGCTGAGAAGGAAGAACAGAGTGCCTGCGATGAAAACAAGAAAACTAACATGAAACACCAATGTGAAGTCGCTAGAAGAGAAAGCTAATCCCAGCATAACAAAAAGACAAACACCCAACATCAAGAATGCTCCTTTCAATGCATTCCAAGTGGGACCCTGATGTCAAAACAACAAAAGATTACTAATTTTAAGAGAAAATAACGCAAATCGAAACTTTAAGATTCACGAACATTAACACCATGGGCTAGGGCTCCAAGAAACACGGCTGTTACTGATGATACATCTTCTCTGGCGGGTTGTTTGCCCTCCATTCTGGATTGGGTTTTAGACTTGATCTTGTGCGATTGGTTTATAAATTAGGGTTTAATTGCAACTTAATCGGAAGATCAATTACGCCAATTTGGGAATTTCGGATTCTCTCTGGTACAATCTATGTAAAAAAATGTGTGTTAACGAAGAAGCGGAGAGAAAATTATAGTTCAGATCAACAGATTTAGGAACAAGTGATCCAAGCAAATCAGTTCTATTGTTATTTAGATTGCAGCATACAGTTGGGATACTGGCCTTAAAACCTCCCATAAGCCATCACAACCACCGCAGAAGGAAACCCTACTGGAAAACCCTCACAATCACCGCAGAAGGAAACCCTACTAGAAAAACCCCCAGACCCCCCTCAAACCCTTTTTTCTCTGCGAGAGAGATTTGAACCAAGACCTCTTATTTGGAGGAATCTCGAAGTACCATTAATGCACTGCCTCATTGGTACCACTTTATAATATAGTTAAGTTCACCAAGTCGGTAGTTCAGAAGGAAACTCTTTGAGAAAATTTTCCTGCATGATTCAAATGCATAACCTTGTGTTTCATGAGTTTTATTTTACCACCAAATTGTCATCATGTTGCAATGCTTTTGATTTTAATTTTTCACCCATATATATTTTTATTGTTTTTTAAATTGAATTCTTTTAAGTTAATTTTTAGGCTTATTATGCTGGTAAGTACATGTAAAAATAACGTAAAAATATAAAAATAAGCTTATAAAATTATAAATATATTTAAACAATTATAATTAATGTTTAAATAAACATAATTGTGGTTTAAAAAAATATATGGTTTGGTTTAATGTTTTGTTCATTAAATTTAAAAATAGATAAATAAAATAAATATTGTTCAACCACCTCCCGGTTTGTCGGCTCAAGTGATCCGATTGATAACCAAGCAGTCTAAACAAGAATGGTTTAGAGGCATTTAACTAAACCAGTTTTAGTGATAATTCCCGATTCAACTGGTCGGTCCGGCCATGAAAACCATGCTTACCCTTAATAATCCACCCATTAAGGTTTGTTGTAAAATTTCTATTTTTCAAATAAAAAAAAATGTTTTTGAAACTACAACGATTTTGAATAAAACATCTTTGAGAAATTACTTTGGAAATTAAACTGGGACACCTTCTTTTGTAAACTCACTCTATATACCAACTACAGATTGTACTGTACAACTCTTTGATGCAAGCCAGAAACACAACAGATATACAAACAAAAGTATCACAAGTAAAATATGTTTATAAATATATTATTAAAATGAACAAACTCCATAATATAAATTGAAATTCAATTCCCCGTGTATGGATGACCCCTAAATTGAGAATCAGTTTGGAACTGCCATTCCCTCTCTTTCAAATGCTGCAAACCTGGTGCTTGTTCTATTCTCAGCTCACCACCTCCACCACCACCATCGCCGCCGCTAATGTTTGCTTTTTGGTAGCCAAACAGAAGTTTTTCCCTCGGAGATGGTTTCTCAAAATACACCATTCGGTTAGTAGGTAACAGGTTGCCCCAAGGATCAACAAGATCAAACCTCGGGCCACCATCATATCCATAAAAGTTTCCAAGATTTCCTGAAGCATTGTTACCCAAAACGGGCCAATGATGGTTGTTAGAACTGGGCTCGAGGCTGAGGTTGTTATTGTACCGGTAAAGCCATTCAGAAGAACTTAATCCATACACAGGGGGACGATATGCATCAACAAATCCAGGCAGTCCTGAAATTAGATCCAATGGTTCTTGTGGTGGAGAGAAGTTTGATAATCTGCTGAGTGGTGGTGCACCCAGTATACCATGGTCTTCGGGTAACAATGGTGCTGATGGAATCGGTGCAATGTATGAAGCTTCTGATATGGATAGATCAGCTAAAGATGATGATGGGATTTCGGAGATTGGAGCCAGTTCATGCTTGTTTGAATTTCTTGTTTTTCTTTCCAGTTCAAGATTTGAACTTTCTCTATTAAGAACCCAACCACTAAGTGAAGGAGGTCCAGCAGAATACGGTTGGCCCCTTTTTGATGAATCATGCATCCCATTTGACCCATTTGAACCGTTTTGTGCAGTAACCAATGAAGCAGCACGGCGCAGACCTTCTTCAGATGTTTCTGTTTGGTCAACCGGTATATCATTTGAGATCTGAATTGGTTCAGAGTTGTATCTTGTGAGAGGCTTGAAGAGAATCACCTCTTCTTCTTCAGATTCCCTATCGGTTTTCTTTGGAATCTTTTCAGAATCTTTACCCGTGTGGAATATTCTTGCTGATTGATCGTAAAAGATTGGATTTTGAAAAGAATTTTTTGATCTTTCAGCTATCTTTATGGAAGCATGCAGAATTCGTGTAATTCGGATTGAATTTCCATCTTCAAAGTTGGTTTGATTTTCTGTGGAGAAAATTAGCAAATTGTTTGATTCAGATAGGGGTTCAAACCCTTGTAACTCATGGTCTTCCCACAATGCGGTTTGACTTTCATTGACCATATCATGCTCATTAAAATCAAATCCACTCAAAAGATCAACCAAAGCACCAAAGAAATACGACTTAGCATTGAACACTTTTTCATCTTTACCATAAGTTTCTGCATGATCAAGAAACCCGACATACCATTCCAAAAACACACGTACAGCTGGCAACACCACGCAACAGTTTTCTTGATTATCGCTTGTGATACACCGTTGAATAATATGGCCCATGAAAGAAAATGTGAAAGTCCATGCCCATGCTGCACCCTTTAAAATCTGTTCATCTTTTGCCCCTTTTAGTTCTTTTATTTCCGGGTTTTTAATTAAATTATGAATTACAAATATGAGGATTGTGACAGCTTGAATGGCACGATAAGGACCTCTTCTTGATGAATCAAATGGTTCATACGGTTCTAATGAAGATCTTAATTCTATCTCATTTAATGCTAACAAGGATTCTAATTCTTTCATTGTTGATGCAAAAGTGTGAGGTAAGTCCTCAAAGCTGCATATCAAGCGAAATATTTTTGATTATATAAGAACAAAATTTAAATTGTAACTTTTATAAACAAAGGGGGATGCAAGAGAAGACTGTGTACCTGGGTTTAACCAGAAAGAAACTTATCATCCTCACAAAAAGAGGCCATAAATCTGTTTTTACAGGTAACACGTGCTCGTTTGCCCCTAATTTGTTGATGTTTGTTGAATCTATGCTTGAGTGTGACTTGATTTGTGATGAAAGCCTTTTTAATGGCTTTGTGAAATCAATGTGGGCGTCTGTAGAAAGTGATTGCAATTTGCATGATTTATTCTGCAAATTTACGAAATAATTAATCTGTAGTTTGTTGACAAAAAAGAATTTATTTTGAGGTAGAAAATGGGTGGTCGGAGTGTTGTGTAACATGTTTGAGTCAAAACAGGTAACTTATTTGTACAGATCAGGTCGGATCCAAATGACCTAAAACTCTTTTTGTAACTAATTAATTAATATGTTCATTAATAATTAATGTGTCATATATGAATTACAAAGATTCTTTAATTTCAATAATAATCTAATTTTGAATAAACGAATTTAGGAGGTTCTGTGCATTTAAAGAAACACTTTGGGCTTCTTTTAACTCAGTTAGAAACAGCCCGAATAAACTCATTCATATGTTAATGAATCAAAATTACCACATATAAACCCCGTTAGTTCGTTTACCTTCTCAAAGAGTAACATAATATTGTCTCTGGCATCTGGAAAGGGCTCTTTGACAGCCAAACTTCTTATACAATGATATAATGCAAGGAAATCATCACCAATATATGTTGCCAACAGTGCCAACTGCAACACAGGTCATTAACAAGGGCAATAATTTATACTTCTTAAAAATCCACATTACCACCAATTGACAGATAATAATTTATACTAACAGTTTGACTAATAATACTTTCAACTTTCACTTTCATTAACAAGGGCAATCCCAGTAAAATAATCATTATATATCTAGACTCGTTTTACGCTTGACTTACCACTAGATTTCCTTTGTATGTTTCCCTATTTAATTCATTATCATTACTATGAGCAAAATCATGCGTAAACCTTTGAAATTGTGCTACCTGGATTGCCCTCGTTAATTAAAGTGAACGTTGGATGCTAGTATGGATTATTATCAGTCAATAGGTCATAGTTTGAATTATTAAATCCAATTTACCATTTTTAAAATAAATTTAATATAACAAATACCTGATTTTGAGGGTTTCCACTGTGTGGCCATACTGTTGTTGCTTCTAAGTAGTATCTAGCTGCAACAGCCCATTTTTGAACATCAGGTTTTTTACAAAGCTCCATGTATCTTGAAACATCACCTAAACAAACTAAAAATCGATGACATATGTAGTGGCATGTTTGCAACATTGCAGGTTCACAAATTCTTTTGAATTTTGTGATTAGATCTTTGTAAAACTCAGCAACTTCAGATAGAAACAACTTGAATCCTTCCACATGGCTATTAAGGTTATTTGCACTTTCTGTACTACTAGAAATTTTCTTGATTTTCTTTCTATATTCATCTATATGCTTGTAATGAAGCCTCCATAATGAGTACTCAAGTTCTTGAAGATTAACTGTTTGGTAATCATTGATAATTATTTTCTCATAATGAGAGCGTGCTTTATTGTACAGATCCTGAACCTCTGGATGTGATATACCTTTATGTTGAATTGTTGCCCATAATACCTTTTCAATATTAACAATCTGAGAAATGTAAACCATAGAAAGGTTAAAAAAAGATCTTATTTACTTCACTTAATGTGGAAATCATTCTTTCGACGTTGGCATAGAGATTCACCTCAAGAAATGAAGTCTGTTTTTCCTTTTGATCTTTAAGTGTTGCAGACGGTTTTCCGTTCATGATTATGTACAAAATGTTGGATAACTGATTCTAAAATTTAAGAAGAGATAATTCAATGTAATCACCTTCCTGTGTAACAAAAATTACATATCATAAAGTTAAAAAGTATACATACAACAAACATTAAAGATGATCATATAGACGAGCCAAAGAACTAAGAAGATAATTTTGTAACTATGGTATGTAATCAACTCAATATTTTATATGTTAGCTTTATCGATAAGTTGATACTACTTGTATCATGGACCAAAAATTGTGCACAAAATACTAATCAACTTCAGTTCAATCATATTCGATTTAACATAAATAATCAACCAAAACTGAAATCAAAACCATGAATATAGCCTATGAACAGAAATATGAAGCAATTACTAAACCAGTTCTAAGTGGTTGCCTAAACTTTTAGGTGATGGAATCAGTCTGACAATATATCAAACACTTGAAGTGCATAATTCAATACAGAGTGATGATGAAAGTTACTTAGAGATTGTAACGCAAATTGAAAACCCATGTAGAAGAACACTTCGGATGATCAATAAGAGTTGCAAATTCTATAAAAATTCAGGGAAAAAGAAGATAAGATTAGATAATTTTTTTAAGAAGAAGCACGTTACTTGAAAGAACAAGATTCTGTACGATTCTGCAAAATTCAGATGAACTGCTGCTGAAATTAGTAAAAAAATTCAAATCCCAGATCCCAAATCTCAAATCCTATCGATTTGTGAAGAGAAAAACACACACATACACACAGAATTAACAAGAAGAATTTAATTTGCTTTATGATTTGGCAGAATGTTTTAATGCTTTCAGTTTGGCGGAACAATGAACCTTGCTGCTGTTGATTGCCCAGAAAAAGAGGTAAGATGTTTTTGCAAATGACGATTTTACCCTCAGTTTGCATTTCTCTAATGGATATGATAATATTTTCTAAAGAATTCAATCATAGACACCTAGGCAACCACTTAAGTGAGGGCTTACATATATTTTTTTAACGGCGAAAATTTCAATCGTGTGAGTCCAGTGTTTTCAAGTTATGTCATCAATGTCTAGTTATTTGGACTTCCCATGAGCCCCACAGCCATCCCAGGAGGAAACTCTACTGGAAAAAACCCCATGACCCCACTCAAATCCCTTTTCACTGCGAGAGGGTTTCGAACCCGAGACCTTCTATTTGGAAGAATCCCAGGGTACCATTGAGGCACTGTCATCATAGGGTGGTCACGCCTCTATGTGTATTGGGGTTGTGAGGAGTGGGGGTGTGAAGGAGGGTGGTCAAGCCCCTCCTGACGCCTCACTACACATAGTTTAATTGTTTAAGGTTAGCTTTTTTTTTTTGAAAGGCTAATTTTAGCTCACTGGCGATCCACTAGAGTATTATCGTGCCATCAGCATTATCATCTGATCATATGCACCACAGAGTCACTAGTTCAGAAAGAAACTCAATAACTTGAGAAAACTCCCTTGTGGGATTTGAACCCAAAACTATTTGATTCATAAGTTTTATGACTTTATCTCACCATTAAGATACTGCTAGGCTGTAATGCCTTTGACAGATTTTTTGCTCAGTCGTGATGTTTTTTCTGAGTTGGGCTCCGATGTATGCCACCAAGAAGTTATATGTTGGAACGGTAAAAATCTTGTCTTGAATATCTTCGTAAGCTGTTAAAAAACATAATGACAATAGCCATTTAACCATCCATTTTTATCTCATTGCTCTTTGACCCATCTTTTAACCAACGAAAATACGACATAATTTCCTATTATTATCGTTATTAGCGAGAAATCCATTATTTTTTTTCTATTTCTTGGAACAGTACTGAAAAGTTATATTTTAACGTCATATGCAACAGAAACTCATAATAATTTAGACAATAATTAGTCCGAAGAACGTGTGATTAGTTTATTTAATAAAGACATTGTTTCTAAAAAAGATCTTGAAATTAAATTTAAAAAATTAATATTTGAGAGTAGTTTAAGATTAGAACTGGAATCAATTAATTCTATTAAAAAATTAAAAGTTTAATTTATTGGTTTAGAAAAAAAGCTAGTTAGACTAAAATAAATAGTTAAACGGTTAATTGGGTGATTGCTATTTTTTATTTAGGTTTGACAGATCTAAGATAATTTAACTTTTTAATTTGATGTGATAACTATATTGTTTATTATTTTTATATATATGTTTATCTAGTTTTCAAGTCATCTATTATTTTAAACATAATAGTTTTTCATGATCTTTTGTGGTTTTGGTGATGTGATTTTGGTTGCTTATGCGATACATATGTCTGTGTATACACACATGTATCTATGTATATTCAAGTGATTTAGGAAATTATTTTTAAATAACAAGGGTTAGCTTCACACATTAAAAATTAAGTATTTTTAGGAGTTACTAAACTTATTGAAAGTTTTTAAGTTTGCACTTTAAATTTATTTACCTACTATAATAAAAAAAATATTTATATGAGACACGAGTTGCTTTCCAGTGAAATCTGAAGTTTTTTGTCTGTCCCTCTCTTCCAAAAGATATTAATAAGTTTTAGCAATTAAATTATATAATTAAATATTAAAAAAATAAACCTTCTTATTGTATAATATTTTACTATTTATTAAAATTTAATAAATTATTAGAATATTACAATTATATCTTATCTTAAAATATAATTTTATAATTATTAAATATTTATTATTATTTTATATTAATAAATTATATTTTTTTTTGATTATTCAATCCGTATAATACACATGTTTATATGTTTGTGTGTGTGTGTATATGTAGGATCATATACAAAAAAATAGATAGTTTTGTAAAAAGTGTAGGAACCAAAGATGTGTTTCAAATGTATTTTTATTTAACTATAATATAAGAGTAAATTAGTGAATTTAAATATAATATAGATCATTAGCAATTTATTCGGTTTACAAAATTGATTTACGAAGGGGTGTTCATCGAATCGAATTTCGAATAACTCGAATATTTCGAATTGAATGATTTCAAATTTTGATTTTTTTAAGAGCATTCGAATTCGATATCGATTTGAAAAATCCAATTGGAATTCGAAATTTGAATTCATTTTCAAATTCGAAATTCGATTCTATTCGAATTCGGAATTTGAATTCGTTTTGAATAGGATTAGAATTCAAATTCGAATTGATTTGATTTGAATTTAATTAAAAAATTGTTTATACTTCCTATATTTGTGTATTCAAAATATCAAATAATTAAAACCTTAAACATTCAAATATCAAAATAACCAACATCTAAGTTGTAATATTAGAGATATCATTTAAACTAGTACAATAATAAAAATTCAATATATAATGCCAGTGATAACATACGAAAAAACATAAAGTGACAAGTAATCAAAATATTAGAAATTAACAACTAAAATGATCAATTTTCGAGCTTCATGATTTACGCTTTTATTGTGAATGTTTAGGTTTAGCGTATTTAAAAGTGTTAAAATTATGGATATTTTATAATTAAATTGACATTTGTCTGATAGTATTTTTCTCTTTTATAAACTAAACAACCTAATTAAAAAACCTAATTTTTAAATATAGTAATTACTTGTGCATATAAAATAAAAATATATAAATAATTTAAATTCGAATTTCGAATCGAATCGAATTAAAAATATGAAATTCGAAATTCAAAATTATACTACGAATCGACCGATCATATACAAAAAAATAGATAGTTTTGTAAAAAGTGTAGGAACCAAAGATGTGTTAACAAATGTATTTTTATTTAACTATAATATAAGAGTAAATTAGTGAATTTAAATATAATATAGATCCTTAGCAATTTATCCGGTTTACAAAATTGATTTACGAATCAATTAATATAATTCATCCTTATTATCAAAATTTTAACACACATATATAGTTCTTGAAGATTTGGATTCAAAAGATCTTGATTCATCAAGAACTATCAATAAATGATTATACTAATATATGCTAACATGTAATAACATAAAAAATTTACAGGTATAAATTTTACTTATATATGCTAACATGTACTAACATAAAAAATTATAATATTTTGT
This sequence comes from Mikania micrantha, assembly GCA_009363875.1. Lineage (NCBI taxonomy): Eukaryota > Viridiplantae > Streptophyta > Magnoliopsida > Asterales > Asteraceae > Mikania > Mikania micrantha. Next base: position 45,012,227 of record CM018689.1, on the reverse strand, counting down.
CAAGATTTTTAACAATTATATATTATGTATATGTGCTGATATATATATATATATATATATATATATATATATATATATATATATTAACACGTACTAATAAAACATATTGGCAATGGCACATAGCAAAATAGACAAAAAAGATTGTTTACAAGTATATGATTATGTATACGTGTTGATATACACTACATGTACTGATAGCATATATTATCATATAGCAAAACATGCAAAAAAGATTGTGAACATGTATATGATTATGTATATGTTCTGCTATATGCTAACATGTACTAATAACACATAACAAAATATGCAAACATGTACTAATTATACACATTATCACATAGCAAAATAAGCAACCGACTTATTCCTGAATATTCGTAACCGGTCATCTTAGATTTAAACGTAGTGTGATACCAGTAAATTAGAACAATGAAAATTCCTTTTGTCTTTTTTTCCATTCTAAAAAAACATGTTAATTATTGTAACATCTGTGCCGGAATCGCTACCGGAACAGTGAACTGTACAGTAACTTGAACAGTAACTCAGATACAATCAAGGAGAAATACTTAGAAACTATTAACATTCGACGATGAACATAAGCTATTATACGATGTTTCTGAAATCCTGATTTAAACCTCATGGTTAAAACAGCCAGAAACACATCAGACAATCAGGAACAGATGCAAACATGTTTGATTTTGTATTATTAGGTTTAAACGTATGTGAGGATAAACAGAACAAAACCATAACAGTTGTGGTTACGGAATGCTAAACTGACGAACTATCTGTATAGGTGACGATCTGTACGAATAGATATGATAGTTTAACGATCTGAAACGATGACTGAAAAGTAGAAAACAAAAATCAGAAAGTGAAACGTACGATCGTGTTCGTACAGTTAGCGCTCTGTACGAAGACGCGCGTAAGTGACGTTTTCTGACGAAACGAAAACGAAGACGAATCGAACGAAAATAAACTTAAGGAAATATAATATTTCCTGTTTACAATTTTGAAACTCATCATAAACAAATTAAAACAAAACTATTCTAATTAAAACGCGTAAAACATACGATACGCGAAAGAATTAACGAAAAGCATAAAACAACGAATTACGACGAATAATTCAAGAAAAATTTAAAATTTAGTATTTATTAGGAATTACAACCTTTAAAATAATTTAAATTAAAACCCTTTTATTTAAATTACGTAATTACGCGCGTTACGATCCGAAAACGCGACGAAAACGAGAACCGAACAACCGAAACGAACCCGAATACCTTCGGGGTATTTAAAGGCCAAATGAGCCTATTCCTTTCATTTTCACCAACATCTTTATTCTTCTTGAAATTTTCGGATTTCATCATCACCACCATTTACAAGCTTCAAATCCATTTATCTCCTTCGTTTCTTGGCCAATTCTTGTGTTTTTGGTGTCCACGCGTAGCTAGCAACAAGCTCTACAAGGAAGTACAACTGATCTACGAAGTTATCCAGCCAAAGTCGAGGTATGAAGCCTTTAAATTCACGAATATTAGGGTTTCTTAAACCTATGATCGTCTTAAACCCAAAAACCGGTTTAGAGACCGTACCCATGCACCCACGACACTTATGAGGACTAACCATCGTCTAAGACCCATCATGGAACAACCTCTCAAACACACAAGGCTCGATGAAGATGATGATGCTGGTACAGGTTCGTGACACTCTCACGGCCGAACCTTTTAGGTTGGGTTTCCAGGTGGCCGAACCCTTAATGCCTTAGCCATAGCCGAACCTTCGAGGCCAGATGAACCTTGCTGAGTCCATACATGAGCGGCGAACCTATGAGGCTGGACGAACCTAGGACTCACGAAACCCCTAAGGCCGAACCTTTGATGCATGAAACGAACCTTCTCTTTTGCAAACCAGCCAAACCCAGCTCAGGGTGGCGAACCTTTCCCCTCGAAGAACCCTGCATGTCAGTTGCCGAACCTTCTACTCATGGTCGAACCTGCTGAAGTGTTAGCCGAACCCTTCTGCATGGGTGGCGAACCCATTACTTTTGGCGAGCCTTTTTATCTAAGCCTAACCGCCGAACCATAGCCAAACCCTTCCTTGGCGAACCTTCACAAGACATGGGAGCCGAACCTTGTGACTATACATCCTTAGCCGAACCTTAGATCGACAGGTTAATAGGTTCGTTGATAAGGGGGGGTTAAAATCATAAAGCCGGCATGTGCATGGCCCAATTCGACCTCTTCGGCCCAAACCCTTAACTTGTAGACTCACGTATGCAGCCCAACTAGTTTAGGCCCATGTGAAATACTATTGGGCCACCATAACTGTTGCGGCCCACACCCACTTGGCCCATGACTAACTCAAGCGGCCCAACTCCTTTTTGGTTTAAGCCCAACACACTCAAATAAGCCATTTTGGCCCAACAATCTACTATTCGGCCTAATACATGACTTTTAGGTCCATTTAATACAAATGACACAAAAAGGGTTACCCGGCCTAACAAGTTCTAACGGTTAACTAAATTCAAGAATGAAAAACCAGAATTTATGATAATTGGATGCACGGGTTATCATTTAAGTATTACAAATGTGGTGACAACTAATGCTTAATTTAAACTAGGTTGATCAAATTGAATCTGACGTATTAGTGCTCGGTTCATTTATAAATCAAACCGAACATGTTTTCAGTTGAGCCTAAATCAAACGTGTGTATTTCTAATCTAAGCATTTTTTGAGTGAGTGTTGAGCGAATTTTTAACGCCCCGAAACAAAAAGAAAAGTGACGATGGAGCTATTGACATTTTTAAAAAAAAAATTGTTTGATGATTAACAGATAGTAACACTATTGTTTAGGGTTGTAAATGAACCGAACGTTCAGCGAACAGTTCGTGAACCGTTCGGCGGGAAGTTCGTTTATGTTCGTTCGTTTAATAAAAGAACGAACACGAACAAGAAATTCCATTCGTTTAGTTAAATGAACGAACATATGAATACTTAAAGTTTTGAAAGAGGTGATAACTTTTAAACTAAACCTTAAGTTGAGAATCTGCAACAAAATCAAAGAGACTCAATATTTTCTTACACTATATTATGAACTATGGGCCGGATAATAAACAAGACTAGTGAGTGCTAGTCAACCTTATGACTAACACGTACACACACACAAGATACTATAACAAATACTTATAAGCTTCAAACATTCTGAAATCGATACAGGATTCTAAAGACAACAAAAGAATACTACAAAGAGCGCGTGCATTCTAGTCTAAGCTAAGTCGACCACTTCAAACATCAGGTGAGTTCATTTGTCCCTTTTCAAACTTATTTGTTTTACTTCGGGACTGAGAAGCATGTTAAACATTTTCATAAACCATTGAAATGATATTTAATGCTTTAAACGCAAACATGATACTTATGTTGAAGCTTATGCTTGGAACCTTTTATACTTTGAGAAACAATGGACTTGATACTTATACTTTAAACAAGAAGTTTAAACTAAATACTTGAGGCTTACAACATAGATTTGAAGCCTAGACATTATGCTAAACCCTTATGATATAAACTTGATACTTAAACTTGGAGCTAAATACTTATGTTATAAACTATGTGCTTAAACTATACGATTGAGGTTTAACTTATAAACTCTATGTCTAACTATATACAAAATCTTAAGGCTTTGAAAATACTTAAATTAAACACTAATGCTTTATACAATTATTTCGGAAAGTTAATGTTCTACACCTTTAGTAAAGTATTAAATTACTTTACACTTATAACGATTTGCTTAAACTTAACTTGAAACATATATGCTTAGAAATACTTATATACGTGAGATGCTTGAAATACTTGGATGCTTAATACACTTGAAATACTTGAGAACATGTGAATACCTGTTACACTTGAGATACTTGAAAACACATGAATACTTGTTATACTTAGAATACTTGAAACACGTGAATGCATGATACATTTGGGATACTTGAATACTTGAATGCATGATATACTTGGGATACATGAACACTTGGGATACATGAACACTTGGAATGCTTGATACATTTGGATGCTTGAACACTTGAATGCTTGAAACATGAGATGCTTAAACAAAAGACTGATTGACCGCCGCGTGTTGACCTGTGTGTCAACCCCTACTAGTCATCAGTGAAACAATGTATGCATAAACTTTTGGACATTGTAAGACAAACTGTTGGCCGCCGCGTGTTGACCTGTGTGTCAACCCCTACTAGTCATCAGTGTTCTTCTTTGTCAGAGTCATGTAAGACAGACTGATTGGCCGCCGCTTGTTGACCTGTGTGTCAACCCCTACTAGTCATTCAGTGTTCTTCTTGATTCATCAATGGTGATGACAAGTGACTAGAATGATTGAGTTCTTCTAGTTGACTTTGTGTTAACTTGAAGGTTTCTCTATCAAAACATGTCACGAGTCATAAATATGATCATTATGGATGGATGCTGAACTCCTTAGGGTTTTCAGCTGTCCATAATGGTGCCTATTAAACTTGATACTTATTCGTTGTGGAATCAATAGTGTGGAGTGAAATGCTTAATTATCATTAACAACAATATGTTAAGCAGCCCGGTATGTGGTGGGACTGTGGCTGGGGCTTGTCCCCTACATATGCCCTATATATAAGCATACTTGGTTGGATAGCATAGGTGGTTGTTAGTGAGGTTAAGGTTGTCATTTCGGGGGAAACAAAGTAAACATTGGCAGGGAAACAAACGTTAAGAATCATATGTCATGAGATCAGAGTAGTGGGGATGAAATGCTTAATTATCATTAACAAAAATATGTTAAGCAGCCCGGTATGTGGTGGGACGGTGGCTGGGGCTTGTCCCCTACATATGCCCTATATATAAGCATACTTGGTTGAATAGCATAGGTGGTTGTTAGTGACGTTAAGGTTGTCATTCAGGGAATCAAGGTAAACAATTACAGGGTAATCTAATTCAAAGAATCAAACAGGTAGGATGAGACGCTTAATTATCATCAGGAACAATATATCATGTGGTTCAGTATGTGGTGGGACGGTGGCTGGGGCTTGTCCCCTACATATGCCCTATATATAAGCATACTGAATCAGATGGTATAGGTGGTTAATGGTGAGGTTAAGGTTGTCATTCAAAGGATGTTACAAACTAATTTTTACATAAAAACTACATGAACTCACCAACCATTGTGTTGACATTGTTTGATTACATGCTTTCTCAGGTGACGCACAGGATTAAGCTAAGATTCAGGATTGCATGCTAGGATGCCCAGATATAGATCCTAGTTAACTTTTGAAGAAGCACATCTCTTGAGATCGATATGAATCTCTTTTGATATCTTGTACAGATACAAGATAGATATATTTGATTCTTTTGGATATGTTTACTTAGTTAAATTACCAAACCTTGACATTTATAATTTAACTTTGTAATCCTAGTTAATGTTTTATTGTGCTTAATTATTCTTAACATTGATGCTATGTAAACAATCTGATCATCACGATTATCATTCACGATATCGCGCCCCGAGAACCTTCCGCCCGACGGGGACTTCGATCCAACCTCGCCGGCTCGGGGTGTGACAATTATGATATTCATCGGTTCTTTTAACTATTGATGATAACACATTAAAGGTTCAGATCGTTTCACATTGTTATTACAAAACTATCATTTTGTACAAACACCTTACTATATATGATTGGATTAATATACACCTCATATTATTTACAACTAAATAATGCATTCCAGCTAATAACAAATAGTCACGCACCCTTTTATAAAAATCCAAAAGTTATTTTAGTCATTTAACCTAATAAAAAAATCAGGTTTAATAAAAATGTATGTATAAAAAAATTTAATTTCTAAGTGATTAGAGTAAAAAAGAACACTTTGTCTTCATTTGTATTGAAAATGACGGGATTGAACAAAAAGTTGACTTAAATTATTAGAAAGAATGTAATATTTTATAACTTTTGAAATAGAAAATTAATGTATTTAGTCTTATAGTTGTGCTTGAAAGTAATTACATCGATCTATACTCGCATTCATGTATTATCAACAAATGTGCATTTAATTTAGTTGACAAAATTATATATATGCATCAAGAGTTGGACTTAGTGCACGTTTGGAATTCCATTTAAACTAACTTATTAACATATTGGTTTTATGAAAAATTAATAAGTTAAATAGATGTTTGGTAATGTCAAAAAAACTTTTGGTTTTAACTTTTTGAGTAAGGTTAAAAAGTTGTTTTTAAAAAACTACAATTTGTTGCTTTTAAAATTACTTTTTAACTTTTAGATAAAATAAGCTAAAAACTAATCATAACACTTTTTTTAACAGCTAATCCAAACAACTTATTGACTTTTTGACTATTCACATATCAAAACCTAATCCAAACATTTTTTTCTTCATCTTAAAAACTCATAAATTAATTTGTACTTTTGACAAAAATGTCTTTTAAGCTTAAATAAGCAAATCCCAAACATGCACTTAAGTTTCCTCCCTATTTTTGTGGTAGGGTTCGATATTTGAGTACATACATTTTTTATTTTGTTGGTTATGGATGATTGTGATCCATTGATATTGAAGTTCTGTAGAACCATAAATTTTACCATTATTCATGGTAGCGTACCGGGTAGTTGACTTAACTATTGTTTTGCTCAGAGTCAGAGGAGTGACCGAATTGTTTCGTGATATGATACACACGGTCTTATCCTAAACATTTGTGCAAGAAATTGTTTGTACGGCTTAAACTTATGACCTTAATGTTACAAAACAACAACCTTATCAGCTCATTCAAAGTTCACTCTCTAATTGGTTGAATGTTACAACTTACCAAAAGGTAAAAGCATGATTGGTCAAGATGTCAGGACCTACTCAACTATTTTAAGGGTCCTAGAAGAAATAAAATTTTGTGGCTCAAACAAAGGCCTTGTAAGCATGAAGCAACTTGCAAAGAATAAACTAAACATAAAAAGAAACATTATTTTTAAAGGAAATAAATAATCGATAACCAATGTGATTTCGCAATCTGATCGATTGAACCAGTGAATAATTAAGTGATAAAATTAGTGTAAATAATCTTTAGTTTATTAGTCTGTTTTTATCTCTAAAAAAAATGAATTGCTCTAAAAGAAATTTAGGGGTCTCTAAAACACTTAATTAGGTACTAGGCTGATGCCTTTTTTTTTTTTTTTTTTAAGAAAGCCGGCATTGCAAGACTATTAAAAAGGCTCATGTGTACAATTAGTTTTGTGCTCGAATTGAGGTGGTTTGAGTTCATCTAACCTTCACTAATGATTCATTGTTAAATACTGTCTTCATGTTGCATTTGTCAACAACATCCCAATCCAATAAAAAAGCAACAAATCATTGCATTATATTGTAGTTTTTTTTAATAAACTTAAAACTAAATCATTTTCCAATTAAAACATGTATAAGGGGCTAGTCTCTTCTCCTCTTGATGGCTGATGCATTCATAGTTACATTTAGGGGTGTGTTTTTTTACCCGAACCCGAATAACTGACCTGAAAAACACCTACCAAAACCTGAAAAACCCAAACCCGAAAATACCCAACCCGAAAAAGCCTACTACCCGAACCCGAAAACTTAGAATGGTTCGGTCCTTGGGTACCCGCAAGTTTTGTTCTAGTAAACCCAAACTAGGGTTCTAAGGGGCGGTAACATTCTTTGATTTTAAAAGCCTCTATATGTTTTGAGATTGTTGAAAAAATGTATGTTTTGGTTAAATACGTTTTAGTTATGATATGGTTAAACATTTGAAATTTTTAAGGAAATGTATGTTTTGGTTAAACATGTTTAAATTTTATTTGTTTGAAAAAGAGAATATTAGTTTTTCAAGTATTACCCAAGAACCGTTTAACCCAACCCGATTAAACCCGAGAACCGAAACCCAAGAACCAATTAAACCGAAGTTAAATGGTTCAATTCTCGGTTCCAATTTCATATTACAAAAACCTGAATAACCTGACCCAGGCAGTCCGAAACCCGAGGAACCAACATAAACGACACCCCTAGTTACATCATATAAAGTTGAGTGATTTTAAAAAGATAAAAGAAACTTTTGATTACTTAATTGAAACGTTTAAGAAAATTGATTACTATTTTACAAAGTTACCCCTTAAAGTATTTGGTAACTTTCTCTTTCCTTGTAACATATCATAGCTATATTGTGCTACTAAAAATCATATTATATATGTTATTAAAAGTGTCGCCGATTAAAAAACGAGGATGTTTGGCCACTAACAACATACTAAACATAAAATGTTTTTTTTGTCTCCCGTTAAATATATCTGACTACAAAGTTAGCATATATAAAATGAGATATATAATGGGTTCTCATGTCAACAAACAATATTAAAAAACAAGGAATGTATGTGTTACAATTGTTTAATTGTTTGTGATCATATGAGTAATTTATGAAAATTATAAATCAAGAATAAAATGTTAACAAACAACATAAACCATTTAACAATTTACTCTTTTGTTTATAATACATAAAGTTATTGGCTGATTTGTGAACCCATTACACATCTTATTTTATAATATGCCAACTTTGTAGTTAGATTTATCGAGACTAACAACCAGGGTCGGCCCAAGCATTTTAGGGGTCCAAAACGACTAATAAAATTAAGCCAATTTAGAAAATAAATGTTTTGCTTTCAATTCTAATAAATGTTGATAACACATTTATAGCATAACAAATATTTAATTAGCTAATGGCAAACAGAAACAACAAAATTACATTAAACATACATAAAAAAGTGCAACAAAAAAAGATAATGTATTATCATCATATCAACTAACAATTGAAGATTTTAACAAAGCATATAGTCATAAACAATTTTAGAAGCGTATATGCAATAAATGTTCAAAAAATAAAATTAGTCTTTAATAAAAACGAAAAATTTAAAAATCAAATAAATCAATTGGCATCAAAATATCAAATAATAAATAGATAACAACAAAAATCAACAAAGTTAAGATATAGAAATACCTAGAAAATTCAATCGATTACTACAATAAAAAAATTATAAATCATATTAATCAAGATGAAGAAGCAAAAAAAAAAGAGAGTGTAAGAATCAAAAGTACTTTAAAAGTTCAATTTTTATATGAGTAAAAAAAATTGATGGATGCGTGATTAAACTTTTAAACAAAAAAACTTAAACTACCACACCATAAGGTATACAATTGTTGTACTTTTTCACTCTGACTTATTCATTTTGGATCAATATAACAAAAATACAAGGTATATAGAAAATTTGCTAAGAAACATGGCCCTAAGGTTTTGGTGGCCTCAAAACTCAAACCCCTGCTTTACTCTCTAAGCATGTCGGGTCACTCCTGCAAACAACATTTTATGTTTAGTATGTTGTTAGTGGCAATTTACTCTAAACAAAAAGAAACACAAAAGGAAACGAAAATATTTACATCGTTTGTCGTTCATTTTTATTAAGCAATAAGTTGTAAAAAATTTTTAGCATGTATAATAGTACGTTCCAAAGAGCAAGGACTAGGTAGACAAGGTATAATTTTCTCTCATTTATAGGTTTTGGTGGGTTTTGCGATTGATCAAACTTCCTTTTAACTTTTAAAACTTATCTTTTAATTTGTAAAATATCACTTTAATATTTTGAATTTTATAAGTTATTAATGTCTGTTGTATATGTGTTATCTAATTTTTCCTAAATAATTTTATGTAGTTAGTTTAACAACAATAATAATAATGATATGTTATATTGATTGACGATAATTAACTAATATCTTTAAGAATGAAAATGACACCATATTTTTATCTATGTTTTGATCTTTATAACCAAATTATTATAACTTAATGTGTCTCTTTTACATACTTGATCACGTTAATATCACTGACGCGATCCGCATGATAAAATTTACGAACACAATGCATCACAGGATTTATGCGTACTTTTATTTTTCTAGTATTCAATTAGCTTGATTCTTTTACGGTTAATTGTATTATTGGTCTTTATGCTTTGATCATATTACAAGGTTTGGCCTTTAAACTAAAAAAATTGTAAATTTAGTCTAAATATTTGTGAGAATGTTACATAAAATATGATCCATTTGGTTTGATCAGATTACATGTTTGGTTTCAACATTAAAAAATTGCAAATTAAGTTGAATATTTATGAGAGAATTACATAAACAAGTCTTATGGTTTGATTATTTGTAAATTTAGGCCCCATATTAAATTACGATTTCAATTAATAATTAGGGGTTAGGTTAACCTAAATAAGTCTCTTAACCTAAAAAGTCTGGGAAGGATTTTGAATCATTAGATCATTAATCAATGACTATGATTAAACCAAGTTGTTGAAGGGTATTTTAGTAATGAATACTTTTGTTGACTTTTTATCAAGTTTCCCCATTTTCTTTAAACATTCGTAACTTTTACATACGAAATTATTTTTTGAAAAAAAAATACACCATAAAAACGAGCATTTTTTTATCTTCAAAATTAGCAGTGTATTGCTATAGAAAAAATTAGTTTTTTTAGTTCATTGTATATTTTGTGCAGGTCATTGTGTCTTTTGTAAAGATCATTGTGTCTTTTGTACAGGTCATTGTGTCTTTTGTACATATCATCGTGTTTTTTTGTTTTTGCTCACTGTTGTGTTTTTATGAACATTTTAAGACAAAATGATGCGCATAATACATTATGTCAAGTAATGATGAAACAATGACGAATATGAATAACACAATTATCTTTAAAAGACACAATTACTTATAATAAAGACACAAAGACAAGCATGAACAATTTTGTACATGTCCTTGTGTCTTTTGGTTAGGTCATTGTGTCTTTTATGTTTATTTTCAATATGGTATTTTCCTGAAAAATTTAAAACACAATGATGTTGCAGAATATATAATGTTAAGCAAGGATGACACAATGACGAGTGTGAATAAAACAATGATATTTAAAAAAGATACAATTACCTGTAAAAAAATCACAATGATGAGTATAACAACTTTGTACAAGTCATTGTGTCTTTTGTATAAGTCATTGTGTCTTTTGTACATGTCATTGTGTCTTTCGTGTTTATGCTCAATGTTGTGTTTTAATAAACATTTTAAGACACAAAAATGTTGCGGAATACATAATATTAAGCAAGAATGATATAATGACGAGTATGAATAACACAATGATCTTTAAAAAAGACACGATTACTTTTAAAAAAGACACAATTACCTGTAAGAAAAAACACAAAAAGATAATTATACACAAATATTTAAAAAAGACACAATTACGATAATTAGACACAATTAGCTGAAAAAAATCATTTTTATAACAAAATCATACTCATTTTAAATATAAAAAATTCTCGTTTTTATGATATATTTTTCTTAAAAAAAATAATTTCATATGTAAAAGTTATGAACGTTTAAAAATTTTGGGGGAAAGTGGTTAAGACAAAATTACCCTCTAACAACTTTTCCCACTAAAATTTTAAAATTTTCATCTTAAATTTAATCCTATGATTTAATGGCCAATAATCTTTCTTAGTTTTTTTAGGATAAGAGGACTATTTAGTTGAACCCAATCCTAATAATTAAAACACATTAATTAAAATCAGTTAATATAAATAATCTATGAATTCAAAACAATTATTTAAATGTTTAAATTAATTCACTACTAATAAATTACATTACTTAATTTCGATTAATATAAATAATTTGTGTATCCAAACTAGTTATTTAAGCAATATGAATATAATTTACATATTTAAAAGTTTTAAAAAAATCTTGAATATTTAATGTTTATAATTCAAAATTTCTTTTTATTTTTTATTTTTGTTTAATAATATAATATCAATACAACTATTCTAAATAACTAGTGAGACAATCCAAATTATTATGATGAGACTATTATAATAGTGTTTAAACAATTAGTTTAGATTTGTGGATATTATATTAATTGATCTTAAATAATTATGATCAAACACTTAAAAAATAAATATAACTTGATATGGGGACTAAATCAACAATTAATCAAAACATAAGAACCATTTATGTAATTCTCTAACAAATATTTCATATTTGGATTAAGTTTGTACTTTTTCAGTGTTGCATAGTGTCACACCCCGAGCCGGCGGGGTTGGATCGGAGTCCCCGTCGGGCGGAAGGTTCCCGGGGCGTGATATCGCGGATGATAATCATGATGATCAGATTGTTTACATAGCATCAACGTTTAAGAATAACTAAAGCACAATCAAATGATATATAGGATTACAAAGTTAAATTACAATAGCAATGTTCTGTAATTTAACTAAGTTAACCTAACCAAAAGAATAAATGTTTATATCTTGTATATGTACAAGATATCAAAATGATATATGTCATCAACAAAATATGTGCTTCTCCAAAAGTCTACTAGGTCCTCTATCTGGGCATCCTAGTATGCAATCCAAGAGCTTAAACTTAAACCTGTTCTTCACCTGAGAAAGCATGTAAAAAGATCAAGTCAACACAACGGTTGGTGAGTTCATAAAATTTATAAGTTTAAAATAGTTTTCAACAAACCTCTTTCGGTAAAACCGTAACCTCATTAACTCCACATGTAATATCCAAATCGGTATGCTTATATATAGGGCATACCCCTGAGTCGAGCCTACGACCCGCCCAGACGCCATCCCACCACATACTAATCCGGATATGACACTGTTGCTAATAATAATTAAGCATTTTACCTACCAATCAATTCCATTCCTCATCAAAGCTTTTGTTATCTGTTTCAAAGTTTTCATGTCTATTGTAGTCATAAGTATTGGTCTCTCATCATGTTTATCAACATCATAGATTCACACACACATAGTTTAGCCCTTACTTATCTCCTATAAGCAGACAAAAGCTCTGGAATACCAGAAGTTTAGCAATTACATGTCTCTTATATAGATAATAGCTTAGCATTCAATAGGTTCATGTTTAGCCTTTACATACCTCATATAAGCCGACAAAAGCTCTGGAATACCAGAAGTTTAGCAATTACATGTCCCTTATAACCAGGTAATAGCCCCGTAACGTTACGTTTATGTTTAGCATTTACATACCTCATATAAGCCGACACAAGCTCTGGAATACCAGAAGTTTAGCAATTACGTGTCCCTTATAACCAGGTAATAGCCTAGAATCGATACTTTCATGTTTAGCCTTTACATACCTCATATAAGCCGACAAAAGCTCTGGAATACCAGAAGTTTAGCAATTACATGTCCCTTATAACCAGGTAATAGCTGAGTATCATTATGTTTATGTTTTTACATGTATCTCACCCCATAGGTACAAGCTCTGGAATACCAGAAGTTTAGCAATTACGTAGACTATGGTTAGATACATGTATGATGTCCTATGAGCAAGTAATAGTTTCCAAGCATGAAGTTTCAAGTATTCCATCATTGATTCATCATGTATATCATGTGTTTATTTCAAGCCTCATATAATAGCATCAAGTCTCATGTATTTGTGTCAAGGCTCATGTAATAGCATCAAGTCTCATGTAATTGTATCAAGTCTCATGTATTTGTATCATGTTTCATGTAATAGCATTAAGTCTCATGTAATTGTATCAAGTCTCATGTAATAGCATCAAGTCTCATGTAATAACATTAAGTCTCATGTAATTGTATCAAGTAACCAACAATTTATTTTAAGCATCAAGCTTAAATTATAAGTTTCAATCACAAGTAATCATGTTTATAATTAAAGCATTAAGTAACATTTCAATAAAAATGTTTAACATGCTTCTCAGTCCCGAAGTAAAACAAATAAGTTTGCAAGGGGACAATGAACTCACCTGTATTAGTAGGGTTGACTTAGCTTAAAAGAAGAAGACGCGCGCTCTTGTTGCACTTGAGTTTGTTTTACGACCCTGTATTGAATTCACATTGTATTTGTAATTAATAAGTATAAACCTTGAGGATTTAAGGGCGCGTATGTGTTAGCCCAAGAGTTGGCTAACACATGCGAGTCTCAGTATCGCTCTTCGTTCGGCCCTAAGTAATGGTAGTGATTTGACTTGGTCTTTTGTTTATTTGACTTAACACTTGGAACCAATTGTGATTATACCCAAACTAAATCGCTTTAGGATTTATGAATTCATTTCCAAAACTTTGTCATCTTGTAACAATTTAATTAAATAATTATAAGCGTGTGTCATACTTTAATCCCATTTAATGTATTACTCTTGAATTTAGGTTATCTTGAAACTCATTGGGCCGAATGTGAGTCATGTGGGTCGTAATTCACGTGATCTAAATTAAACAGCATGGGCCGAAAGAGCTGAGCCAGAACAGCCCCATTGGACCGAATGCTATGGAGTTGGGCCGAAGGCAAAAAGGGCTGTTGGGCCTGTTTAATTTTCGGCGTGGGATTAGGCTATGTATTGGGCCAAGTATACACAGTTTGGGCCAGATTGGATGGGTCTAGCTTATGGGCTGCGCATGATGGACTGGCCGATCTATTGGGCCTGTAATTATACAGAGTTTCTGGGCCTATTGGGCCATTGTGCTGAGCTCCAAGTTAATGGATTTATATTGGCCGAAAGTTGCAATATGATATGGGCCGGTTAACAAAAGATTTAGCCATAGCAAATAAAAGTGTGGGCCATAGAATGTTGCTGGGCCTAATTTTAGCTATGGGCCTAAGCAGCCTACTGATCAGATGCTAAGGAAAGGATTTGGGCTTCACTGTTTGGGCTCATCATGATCGACAGAAAACATGGATTCACCTCCAGCGAACCCTTTTTGGATCTCAAGGTTCGGTCACCTAGTTTGGTCACATGGTTCGTTTCCCTCAAAGAGTAGCCCATAGGTTCGTCGTAGGTGCTGGTTCGGTGATGATTTAGTAAGGGTTCGACGGTTAAAAGGACAAAGGTTCGTGAGTTGACGAAGGTTCGTCTCCCCATGCAGGGTTCGTGAGTAGAATGGTTCGTGGGTCTGGTCCTCATGGGTTCGTTGAGATGCGGCCAAGGTTCGCAGCAATAAATAGTTCGACAACCATACAACAGGTTCGTCGGGAATGAAGGTTCGGCCCTTCGATGGTTCGTGAATACTTCCATGGTTCGGCAACAGCAGATCTGGGTTTGTGAACAACCTCCATTCTCACGAACCTGTACTCGACCGGCCCTCTTCATCATCAATCACCCATACTTCTAGCATCGATCTACTGGTTCGCATCATGTGACCTGTTTTTTTTCGAAGGTGTAAGGGTAGGGGATGGGATCTAGAACCGGTCTTGGTGTGTGCATGTTGATCTTGAGGTAGAAAACCATAATTACCAGCTACTTAAACACTTCATACCTCGAAAATGGTTGGTCGAAACTGAAAAACAACTGTACTTCTATGTAGAGGAAGTCGAGATCTTCGTTTAGGCTCCAAGAACACACGAATTGGTTGAGATTTGAGTAAGTTATGGACCTTGAAAGATCAAAAATGGTGGGTTTTTGTTGATGTTGAAGATATGAACGGGAAAGAGGAAATAGAGAGAGAGAGAGTGACTTGAAATAAATGAGAAAACTAACTCATTTAGGGTATTTATACCCCGGGGTGGTTCGGATTGGTTTCGGGTGCTCGGTTCGCGTTTTCGTCGCGTAACCGGATTTTTACGCGTATAATTTGTAATCTACATAAAAAGAGTTTATTCTTAATAAGTTAAAGGTTATTTATTTGTAAAAAAAATTATTTTATGATGAGTTTCAAAATTGTAAAATAGGAAATATTTTATTTCTTTAGAATTATTATCATCGTATCGTTATTCATTCGTTTTCGTTTCGTCAGATCGCGTCGCCATCGCGCGTATTCGTTCGAATCGTCATTCGAACGAACACGACGATGGTTTAGCTTTCTGATTCTTGTTTTCTACTGTTAAGTCATTATTTCAAAACGTTAAACTATCAGAATCATTCGTACAGATCGTCACCTATACGAATAACTCGTCGGTTTAGCATTCCGTAACAATAACCGTTATAGTTTCGTTTTGTTTAACCTCACATACGTTTATGCAACTAATATCACATCAAGAATTTATGTTTCAACATTGTGTTGTCTGACATGTTTTCTGACTGTTAAACCCTAAGGTTTAAGTCAGATTCAGACAATCGTTTAATAGTTTCATGTAAATCAAAAGCATCAATAGTCTAAACATAGTTTCACGAAATGTGTACCTGGGTTACTGTACATGTTTACTGTTGCGATCACTGTTCCGGCACGCGTCCGGCACTGATGTTACACATAGGGACCATGTATGTGACCTTATCACAAATGAATAGACAAAATTTGCAGTTTTTCAACTCAATTCTTCAACCGTAAGGACCAAACATTCAATCTTATCAAACTACAAGGTCATTTGTGCAATTTACTCTTAGCTTATTAAATTGTTTAAGTGTGTAATCCATTTAGCTTGATTGTTAACTCTAAAATTCTAGACATTTGTTCATCTCTTTCACCGCTCTACTTTTTAAGTCATCTAGTTTTCTTAAACTAGTCTAAAAAAGTCCTGCAAATTCAGCATACTGGTTGGGATTCATCTTGTGACCGAAAGGTCATGGGTTCAAGCCCTGTAATCGAGGTGTCGTAGGTCAATCAAAAACAATGTAAAAATAGAGACTTAGCTACCTATGACTATAGCACGGGTAAGTAAGGTCGTCTCCACGGGGAATCAGTGGAAAGTGCTAATTGTCACTACAAACTAATTAACTTAAGAAAAATGAAAACTTGAGATTGAATTGAATTTAGAGAAGTGTTTAGAAGAAACAAACTTTAAATTTGATTTGAAAACAATTAATGAAAAAGGTAATCTGTGACAATTCACAAATTCCATGTTAGAATCATAACTCAAAAATAAAGAAAATGAGTGTAAGCGAAATTTCGAAACGAGGCTCCGATTTCAAGATACACTGATTCGAATATAGCGTTACATAAGAGATCATATAATTTGAAATTTTCAAGTCTTGAAATTATCATGGTTGGAAAGAGCTCGAAAAATCGTGAACGTGGGTGAAAACGGCGCGTAAAACGGAACAATGTTCGCTCGGTTACGAGAAGGACATTGGGAAGGGGCAAACACTGAACTCGTCAGCTCGGTTACGGGAGCCCAGGAGTTATAATTGTACAGTTGGTCGGGAACTAAACACGACATTGTTGGAAGGAACAATGTTCGCACTGGATACCATTGTTTTACACCCAGTTTGGGACATAAATATTATTTAACTCTTTTTATGCAAACATTTGATTCGTTTGGGATACATTACATACATTTTCGACAAATAAACTTGTGAACTCACCAGCAATATGCTGATTGTTTAAAATTATGTTTTCTCAGATGCACAATGATAAAGGGGTGGAGCGGGGAGCTCAGTCTTTGGAGACATATAGTAGAGTCAACAGTGTGAAACATAGCATAGTATATGTGTGAAATTCAGTAGAAACTGTGATGACATAACACATAAGTGTTTTTGTTGTAAACAATGACTGTGAAACCTTGAAAGTCACACGGTATGCTTCCGCAACAACAAAGGTGTGACATAATCAATTCCGGTTTTTAGGTTGCAAGTTCGACAATGAATGTAAGTTAAACCTAGATCAAAGTCATGTAAAAATCGATTGTGTTAATCAATTTGCTTGAAGTGATGATAATGGAACGAACGTTTAAGATTTGCTCATTCACACAAACACCAATAGACATATGCAAAGCATTACACAATTACCAATGAGTAAACGATGCAAGAAAACCGAATCACTGATGATAACGTATCAATACAAAAACATAAATCTATTGTTTAAATCAACCAAATAGAAGTCATATCAAGTTTACAATCAAAAACCGAGATTCAACATTCAAACAAGGTTTCACTCACAACCCTAATTACCCGGAAGCGATTACGAAGGAGAACTAGCCACGCATCGTCATTAGCACTTGTTGATTCTTGATTCGGGTGATGATTCAACGATTACGGATGGATTAGGAAGAGTTTAGATGACCAAATTCGTCACTTTTTCGCCCCCAATTTGTCTAGAAAAGAGTTTCTAACGAAAGCCAAGAATCCCGCCTTAAATGTGGGAAGAATCTGCTGAAAAATCAGTTTTTTGAAAGGCCCAAAATCCCCACACGTATGACACGTGTTTAATACGACATTTCAAAATAGGTCCCAGATTTTTCAAAAATAAACATCCATTTTCATCACCCAAAATAACCAAAGTTTCCACCAAAACATATAAAGTTAGGTTAATTCTACATTTGAAAACCCAATTACAACATTAACTACAATTCACAAAAGTTATTGGGTTTTAATTAAAACATGCTCGATCCGATCCTCCATACTATTCCGATCACGCGCGCCATCACTCTTTACGTTCACCTACAAAACACCACATTGAAATCACCATTAGTTCGTTATAACTAAGTAAGAACACCTATGTATACTATTTGGTTCATAACGGAAGGTTATTAGAACCTAAAACGCGATTAAACGACCAAAACAAGTGAATTTGAACACCCCCCAGCCGTAGCTTATGGGCTGACCGTAGGCTATGGTTGTTTTGAACAGAACCTTCCAACCGTAGCTTATGGTCTGACCATAGGCTATGGTCATTTTAAACAGAACCCTTCAGCCAAAGGCTATGCCGAGGGCATAGCTTATGCCCCCTGCACATACGAATATCACTTTTTTTCGCGTTTTACACTCCCATAACCACCACGGATCGTACCAACACTTCCGTTTCTGCCAAATAAATCCCATAACACCTTTGAAACATAAATACCAAGTTCCAAAACATAATTTGGGTTATAATTAAGTTATTCACCAAACGATATGTTAAACGGGTCATTTACACCTAAACCCATTAACACACAAATTTTCACCCAAAGCTAATGGAACTTCCTTTTCCCCAAGGATTTCTATTTGTTACATTAATTCAACATATTCAACACATGAAATGCATGCTTAAAAACACTTTAAAACACACCTAAAGTGTTAAACTCTACAACCACCAATATTTAAGTTATGATTCACACCACTTCCTTGAGACATCCTTTTTCACCAAGGATTCTCAAGGTAAGCAATCACACCACTTGTGATTTACTTAAACACTATAGATTCACCATGGGAAGATCACACCACTTGTGATTCAACCCAACTCCAACTTCACACCACTTGTGAATTGTTTGACCATTTTTAGTCAAACTTCAAATAAGAAGTTCACACCACTTGTGAATCATCCTTATTCCTTCCTACCACATATAAACATGTAATATTACAATAACTTAGCAAATATAAGACATCTATTGCCTGTTATTGTCAAACAACAAATATCTAAACACCAATTCACCAAATAAAACATCATGTATATTCCACATACATTTATATACATATATGTGCATAACACCATTCAATCATATCAAATATAATAGGTGGGTGACTTACCTTGCCCCAAAGTGTTATCTACTATCAAAATCTCCTTTCCGGGTCGTTTAGTTCCATTACCTCCAATATCGCCCCCTATTATCACAACTAATAAGTTTTAATATAAGAGTTGACTTTAACTAGTCAAGATACTCCCATTTTCACCCTCTACAATCAAATTGACTTCCAACTGATCCATTATCACCCAAATCCACCATTATTCATTTATATAACATATCTCACCTCATTAATAAACTTCAAAACTTATTTTTAAGTTAAATACTTCATTTGGCATTTTATCAAGCACCTTATACGCACCCAATTAATTACCTATGATCATTGATTCATAACACCTAAATCAAACTCCAATTTTTATTTTTTTTACAAGATGAACAAATTCCTCATTTTCATAAACAAACTCCAACTATTTTGTGAAATTATCAAACTCAACATTTGAACACCAAGTTTAACCATTAAGTTCATATACCCCATGAACACCATAACCCCCATTTATCATATTATAACAAAATGAAAGGAAATGATCAAGATGTTGTTCCTAGATGATTATCACTATGGATAACAACATTTAGCACCATCAAAACCTCCCATTTCGGATTTCACCTCACCATACTCACACCCCATATTAGACCTACGAAAATTCCAACAAAAACACCCAAAAATCTTACCTAGTTGTAGTATGATGCAAAGAGAACTCAATTTCCTGCTTGCATGAAGAAATAGAACAAGATTTGAGCTCCAATTTGATTTACTCTTCAAGATTTGAAGTTTTCTCTTTGTTCTTCCTCTCTTTCACGTTCACATACAAACACACACATAGAATGTGTGATTTTGACCAAGGTCAACACCTTTAACCTCTCATTTAATTTAAGTTTCACATATTGTCAATTTTAGTCCCTCAGTTTCTAATTAAATCTAACTAGTTTATTTCTAACTTAGTTAAGTTAGTTAACACCACCATTTGGTTATAATTAACAAATATTTATAAAAACACCCATCAAATTAAAATAAAACATAATTATACACCAATTATATTTTATTTATAATATTTCTCCAAAATGGGTCATTACAAATTCTCCCCTCCTTATAAAGGTTTCGTCCCCGAAACCTCATTACACTTCAAAAAGAAAAGGATAAAATTTCCGCATTTCATCCTCGGACTCCCACGTAGTATTCGAACCCCGCCTGTTCTTCCATTGCACCATTACTTGGTTAATCGTCTTATTCCGAAGTTGCTTGACTTTTCTATCCAAAATAGCCACCGGTTTCTCAATATAATTGAGTTTATCATCAATCACCAAATCCTCCATTGGCATATAAGCCGATTCGTCAGCCAAGCACTTTCGCAGATAGGACACGTGGAATGTATTGTGAATCCCACTCAACTCCTCCGGTAGCTCTAAGCGATAGGCAACCTCGCCAATCCGAGCTATAATCTTAAATGGTCCAATAAAACGTGGACTAAGCTTCCCACGCTTACGAAAACGAATCACGCCCTTCCAAGGAGAAACTTTTAACAACACAAAGTCCCCCACTTGGAATTCAATCGCCCTCCTCCGTTTATCCGCATACGATTTCTGACGGTCTTGTGCCGCCTTTAAATAAGCTCGTATCTGATCGATTCGTTCGTTTGTCACCTTAACTACCTTTTTGCTGGCGAGTTCCCTTGGCCCCACTTCTCCCCAACACACGGGAGTTCTACATTTCCTCCCATACAAAACCTCAAAAGGAGGCATTCCAAGACCGGAATGATAACTGTTATTATAAGAAAACTCCGCCAACGGTAAGTAGTCATCCTAACTCCCTCCAAAGTCAATGATGCACGCCCGTAGCATGTCCTCAAGTGTTTGAATGGTTCTTTCACTCTGACCATCTGTGACATCCGTGAAAATCCCAGGTAATAACCATATTAAAATCTTAGCTATCCAGTCATTTACGAACAAAAACCAAGTATTACGTATGTTGAGTTGATGGTATTTAGACAAAACTAAGAAACCATGATCTGTCACGGGTTTCAAATATCGTAATGCGTATAAAAATAATCAAGGAATAAATACGAGATTTTGGAAATATTTAATAAAGTGAATTATAATATAAACCATTTATAAATATCCCAAATATTAAAATAAATTTTATAAAATTTTTGAGTATATCAATAAATATAAATTTATAACTATTTTAATATTTAAATAAATATTTAAATAATTATAAAATGTTCTTTTAAATAAATATGAATTAATAAACTTTTTTTTTTTTTTTATAATTATTTTTACACATTTTTATTTATAAAAATTGAAAGAACTCTTTCCTTAATTAAATTTTAATCAAAAATCCTAATTAAACATAATCATTTAACTTTTTAACCTACTAATCTACACCCCCACATCCTTGTCCCCTTCCAACATTTTTGTCTCCCCAAGACCCTCCCCTCTCCAATTTCAACTATAAATACCACCTTCCATCCTTCACAAATCCTTTGCACCAAATCCATTCTTTCTTTGGATTTCTAATTCTATCTTCCTAAATCACTTCTCTTGAAATCTTTCTAAGGTTTTCAAGGTAATACTCACTTAAACTAAATGTTCTTACATTATTCACATTATGTCTTCATACTTCTTCTTCTTCTTCTTCTAACCCTCTAATTCTAAGTTGTTACCATGCTTGATAACACAAAGGTTTGTGTGTTGTGAGGTTTCCTAATAACTTGTCTTATGACAAGTAACCTATGATCAATCTATACACAAACATATTTTCAAGTTATGGATTCTTGCAATATTGATAACAAAAAGGTTTGTGTGTTTGTTCTCTACCAAACATCCAAACATACCTTCAATATTTGCCTTATTATTTTGAATGTTGATAACACAAAGGTTTTGTATAATTAGGGGTCTTTAATCAAAGATCAACAACTATACAAAACATACTTTCAACGTTTACCATGCTTTTATATTTTTAGCATTTTAATACATTCACAAATATATACTTGTAATTATTCAAACATATTACTTAAATGTGATTAACCCATTTAAGGTTTGACTTTAAATCAATATTACTTGAAAGTAATAAATTCATAAACCTTATTCCTAAACTTGATTATACGCATTACAAACTTAATCATTTTAAACCATCTTTGGTTTCATTATTTATTATTAGACCATCTGTGGTCCTATTATTATTAAACCATCCGTGGTTTCATTCGTAATTTGGTACGACTCAAAATAACGAGTCGATTAAAATGCCAAATTAAAAAGTGAACTGTGTTATGGCTTAATATCATTATTAAGTTGGAAGATGACAAGTTCGAGTAACGTATTATCATCTCTTATATGACTTAATGAAAGTCATTACTTTGCAATAACCCCAATCTATTAATCGGGTTAACGCATCTCTTATAAAAATACTAAATATTAAATCCATCGAAAAACTCAACAAATGTATACTTTCCTTATTTTAGGAGTTTGAAGTTCGTGACGAGAAACAAGATCTTAATATCATCTACCTTCTAGCATCTTACTACTAGTGAGTTTCATAGCCCCTCTTTTACTTTAATGTTTTGGGGTGGAATACATGCTAGATGCTAAAATCTTTACATCCATATGTGTTTAATTGAAATAGGCATTTTAGTGATTACTTGAGTATACGTGTTACTATCGTTTAAACTTCTTTAATATTCATGATGTACATTAGCAATATTTTGAGTGAAGTATACGTTTGACATCGTTTAAACTCATAATCATAAAATGCATGCTTTATTGTTAAACATTAATGGATGAATATCAATATAAACTCTTTTCTAACCATGCTTTATCAAGTCATAAACCTATGGACTCACCAACTATTTTTAGTTGACACTTGAGCATGTATTTCAGGAAATTAGCTTCATGGATTTTGTCACAACAAGAAGATTTTGAAGATATTGTTTAATTTAGATTAGACTATATAGAGAAATCTTCCATTGTTGTATTGTTTTGATCATATCATTTTGTAAAACTCTTATTGATATGTCATTTGAATTTATGTAATTCTCTTATGTATGTCTATTTGGATTATGAATGCAATTTAGTAAGTTTCTTTATAAACAATGTATTTGTAATCCAATTTCGTCTCGCCCTCGTGTTTCCGCTTTAGCGGGGGTGTGACACCATCCGTTTGAGGGTGATACGCCGTGCTTAATAGTAACTTTGTACCCAACTCCTCCTGAAAATTCTTCCAAAAATGAGAAGTGAACCGAGTATCATGATCAGACACAATAGTCACAGGTACCCCGTGTCGAGCCACCACCTCCTTAACATAAATTTCGGCCATCTTCTTGGAAGAATACGTCTCCTTGATCGGTATAAAATGAGCACTCTTTGATAATCAATCTACGATGACCCATATCGTACCATAACCATTCCTAGTTTTAGGAAGCTTTGTGATTATGTCCATCGTAATATGCTCCCACTTCCACATCGGAATCTCCAAAGGTTGCAATTTGCCATACGGCTTTTGATGCTCCGCCTTAACTTGAGCACAAGTCAAGCATTTTTCGACATACTTAACAATATCTCGTTTCATCCCCGGCCACCAATAGTTAACCTGCAAGTCACGATACATCTTCGTGCCTCCCGGGTGAATCGAATATCTCGATTTATGAGATTCCTCCATTAAAGCCGTCTTTAAAGGACAAGTGGGAGGTATCCACACCCGACCCCACCTTGTCTTTAGTCCTCGACCATCCTCCTCCAATTGGTGAGCTAACCCCTTAATCCTGTCACGTTTCCAATTCTCCTCCTTTAAAGCTTCCGTTTGAGCAGCTTTAATTTGATTCACCAAATCCGATGTCACCACGATTTTCATTGCTTTTACCCAAATGGGTAAAGGTTCCTCCTTCCTACTCAAAGCGTCCGCCACTACATTTGCTTTCCCCGGATGATAGAGAATTTCGCAGTCTTAGTCTTTGAGTAACTCCATCCAACGTCTCCGCCTCATATTCAATTCCTTCTGAGTGAAGAAATACTTCAAACTCTTGTGGTCGGTATAAATAGTACATTTCACCCCATAAAGATAATGACGCCATATCTTTAATGCAAAAACAACTGCCGCAAGCTCCAAGTCATGAACAGGATAGTTAACCTCATGAACTTTCAACTGACGTGAAGCATAAGCAATAACTTTCCCTCTCTGCATCAAAACACACCCAAAACCAACATAAGATGCATCGGAGTAGACCACAAGATCATCCGATCCATCTGGTAATGACAACACCGGTGCTTATGTTAGTCTTGTCTTTAACTCTTGAAACGCCTTCTCTTGTTCATCACCCCACACAAACTTCGTATCCTTCCTCGTAAGCTTAGTCAAAGATGAAGCAATCTTGGCAAAGTCTTGAATAAACCTCCTGTAATAACCGGCTAAACCAAGAAAACTTCTAACCTCGGTTGGAGTTTTTGGCGGACTTCATTTCATAACTGCCTGAATTTTTGAAGGATCAACATGTATACCATCAACATTGACCACATGCCCCAAGAATTGGACTTCATGTAACCAGAAGTCACATTTTGAAAATTTGGCATACAATTTCTCCTTGCGAAGTGTTTCAAGAACTTCACGCAAATGACACGCGTGATCGGCTTCATTCTTGGAATAGATAAGTATGTCATCGATGAACACAATGACTGACCTATCTAACATAGGACGACACACCCGATTCATCAAGTCCATGAATGCCGCCGGTGCGTTAGTTAACCCGAAAGACATCACAAGAAACTCGTAATGCCCGTACCTCGTACGAAAAGCCGTCTTTGGAATGTCTTCCTCTCTAACCTTTAACTGATGGTATCCCGATCGAAGGTCGATCTTAGAAAACCATGAAGCACCCTGTAATTGGTCAAAGAGGTCGTCAATCCTAGGTAATGGATACCTATTTTTCACCGTGACCTTGTTCAACTCTCGATAATTTATACACATTCTGAAGCTCCCATCTTTCTTCTTGACAAACAACACCGGTGCACCCCAAGGTGAGATGCTCGGACGAATAAAACCCCGGTCAAGAAATTCTTGCAATTGAGTCATCATCTCCTGCAATTCAGATGGCGCCAACCGGTATGGAGCCTTAGCAATGGGTTTAGCCTGGGCACCAAATCAATTCGAAACTCCACATCCCTTTCGGGAGGTAATCCTGGTAGTTCATCCGGAAAGACATCCATAAAATCATGCACAATCGGAATGTCTTCAATCATCTTCAGTCCTTTCTCCGAATCCACCACGTAAGCAAGAAATGATCGTCCCCCATGTTCAAATACTTCATAGCTTTGATTAAAGAACATAAGATCATGCCACCATGTTTCTCCCCACGAATACACACCTCATGTCCTCTAGGAGACATCAATTGAATAATCTTATGCTTGCACACAATGTTGGCCCCGTGAGCCGAAAGCCAATCCATCCCAACCACCGCGTCAAACTCCCCCAATACCATAGGGATCAAATCAATGTCAAAATCCTCCCCATGGATGGTTAATTTACATTTTCGATAGATATCACATACTATGAAGCATTTAGAATCCGCTATTTCTATTTCTAAAGGCACCGACAATTTCTCAACAACAAAAGAAGAATGTTGTATAAAATTAGTAGACACAAATAATCTACTAGCCCCCGAATCAAATAAAATGTCAGCAGGCAATGTATTGATGAAGAAAGTACCTGTCACCACATCATGTGTGACTTTAGCTTCCTCTGCAGTAATTTGGAAAGCCCTACCCTTTGGTTTGGGTACCTCAACCTTATTCCCACTTCCTTGCCCCTTAAACGATCGAGTTTCTGTTCCACCCAATCCAGCCCCTTTTAGTTCTGGACACTCACTCCGAACATGCCCCGGTTTGTAGCAATTATAACATAAATTCAAAGGGCTCGAGCATTGATTAGCAAGATGACCTTGCTTTCCACACTTGTAACATGATAAAGGTCGCACCGAGCAATCACCCGCGTGGTCTTTCCTACATTTTGCACAATGCTTAACTCCCTTACTTGAGTGGAACTTTGTAGGCGAGTTAGAGAACTTCCTTTTTTTAGACGACCCCGTATCCTTCTCCACCTTCCGCTTTTCACGGCGGTCTTCTTGCCGCTTTAGCTCCAACTCACGCTCCCGAGCACAGTCAATAAGTTCCGCCAATGTCTCACACTTTGATGGTGTAAGAAACTCGCGGTACTTGGCATTCAACATACTGTGGTATCCATTGATCCACATCCGCTCTGTTTGCAATAACTCCGGGCGAAACCTCGCCTTGTCATAGAAGATGGCAGTGATAATGTCAATGCTTTCCTCTTTATGTCGCATATGAAGAAATTCCTCAGTAATTCTGTCGATCGCCGCCTGCGGACAGAATCGTTTAAGAAACAGCTCCTTAAACCCCCCCCCCATGTTAGACTTTTAATGCCATCCCTACCCTTCTCCTTTCGAAGAAGCTCCCACCAATCCTTTGCCCTTTCTCGCAATTGATTTGCAGCAAAGATCACCTCATCTTCCGGATCACAATGGCTCGTCTCAAACGTGCCCTCCATATCAGTTATCCACCGTTGACTCAATAATGGGTCAACCTCCCCTTTGAATTCACTTGGCTTGCAAGCCACAAACTCCTTATAGGTCACCTTCTTTGGAGTCCGTTCCCCATCTCTCCCCGCTCTGAGAGTTGCAAACTCTTTTTGAATAAATTCCCTCATGGAGGCTTGTAGACCCTCCATATGGTGAGAAATTGAAGCTTCTAGTGCTTTTGCCACCTCTTCCCTCACCATAGTTTGCAATTTAGTGAGGTTAGTTTCATGACCTCCACTACCGTGAACGTCATCACCACCCGCCATTCTACGGCTGAAATAAGTTATTTGATACATTAGTTTTACTATCTAGTTCATATACAAAGCACACCATGAAAAATGAACTAAAAAGCATCATAACATCAACTCCAAACACCTTACCTAATGTTCCAAATCATAATATGGGTTGATTTGATTAAGGTCATACCCAAGTCAAGAATATAATCTTATGTTGGCCAGACATAACATCATATACTTCACTTGAACAATTCCTTAACTTCATCTCACCATAATATAACTAGGAAGTTCGGTTTAACAAGCAATTTCACACCAAACATCATCATCATATGCAACTAAGGTAAACACCACAAACTTGTTACCTTAACCTCCGGCTTCGTGATCGGATCTCGGATCGAACGTTACTCCCCAAATCAAAAGCACAACGATTTGAGTTCAAGTGTTCGCGACGCACTTGAATCCCTCAAACCATTAGATCTTATGCCAACTTGTAAGGCCCAAAATCCCCACTCGTATGACACGTGTTTAATACGACATTTCAAAATAGGTCTCAGATTTTTCAAAAATAAACATCCATTTTCATCACCCAAAATAACCAAAGTTTCCACCAAAACATATAAAGTTAGGTTAATTCTACATTTGAAAACCCAATTACAACATTACCTACAATTCACAAAAGTTATTGGGTTTTAATTAAAACATGTTCGATCCGATCCTCCATACTATTCCCGATCACGCGCGCCATCACCCTTTACGTTCACCTACAAAACACCACATTGAAATCACCATTAGTTCGTTAGAACTAAGTAAGAACACCTATGTATACTATTTGGTTCATAACGGAAGGTTATTAGAACCTAAAATGCGAATAAACGACCAAAACAAGTGATTTTGAACACCCCCCCCAGCCGTAGCTTATGGGCTGACCGTAGGCTATGGTTGTTTTGAACAGAACCTTCCAACCGTAGCTTATGGTCTGACCATAGGCTATGGTCATTTTAAACAGAACCCTTCAGCCAAAGGCTATGCCCAGGGCATAGCTTATGCCCCCTGCACATACAAATATCACTTTTTTTTGCGTTTTACACTCCCATAACCACCCCGGATCGTACCAACACTTTCGTTTCTCCCAAATAAATCCCATAACACCTTTGAAAGATAAATACCAAGTTCTAAAACATAATTTGGGTTATAATTAAGTTATTCACCAAACGATATGTTAAACGGGTCATTTACACCTAAACCCATTAACACACAAATTTTCACCCAAAGCTAATGGAACTTCCTTTTCCCCAAGGATTTCCATTTGTTACATTAATTCAACATATTCAACACATGAAATGCATGTTTAAAAACACTTTAAAACACACCTAAAGTGTTAAACTCTACAACCACCAATATTTAAGTTATGATTCACACCACTTCCTTGAGACATCCTTTTTCACCAAGGATTTTCAAGGTAAGCAACCACACCACTTGTGATTTACTTAAACACTATAGATTCACCATGGGAAGATCACACCACTTGTGATTCAACCCAACTCCAACTTCACACCACTTGTGAATTGTTTGACCATTTTTAGTCAAACTTCAAATAAGAAGTTCACACCACTTGTGAATCATCCTTATTCCTTCCTACCACATATAAACATGTTATATTACAATAACTTAGCAAATATAAGACATCTATTGCCTGTTATTGTCAAACAACAAATATCTAAACACCAATTCACCAAATAAAGCATCATGTATATTCCACATACATTTATATACATATATGTGCATAACACCATTCAATCATATCAAGTATAATAGGTGGGTGACTTACCTTGCCCCAAAGTGTTATCTACTATCAAAATCTTCTTTCCGGGTCGTTTAGTTCCACTACCTCCAATATCGCCCCCTATTATCACAACTAATAGGTTTTAATATAAGAGTTGACTTTAACTAGTCAAGATACTCCCATTTTCACCCTCTACAATCAAATTGACTTCCAATTGATCCATTATCACCCAAATCCACCATTATTCATTTATATAACATATCTCACCTCATTAATAAACTTCAAAACTTATTTTTAAGTTAAATACTTCATTTGGCATTTTATCAAACACCTTATACGCACCCAATTAACCACCTATGATCATTGATTCATAACACCTAAATCAAACTCCAATTTTTTTTTTTACAAGATGAACAAATTCCTCATTTTCATAAACAAACTCCAACTATTTTGTGAAATTATCAAACTCAACATTTGAACACCAAGTTTAACCATTAAGTTCATATACCCCATGAACACCATAACCCCCATTTATCATATTATAACAAAATGAAAGGAAATGATCAAGATGTTGTTCCTAGATGATTATCACTATCGATAACAACATTTAGCATCATCAAAACCTCCAATTTCGGATTTCACCTCACCATACTCACACCCCATATTAGACCTACGAAAATTCCAACAAAAACACCCAAAAATCTTACCTAGTTGTAGTATGATGCAAAGAGAACTCAATTTCCTGCTTGCATGAAGAAATAGAACAAGATTTGAGCTCCAATTTGATTTACTCTTCAAGATTTGAAGTTTTCTCCTTGTTCTTCCTCTCTTTCACGTTCACAGACAAACACACACATAGAATGTGTGATTTTGACCAAGGTCAACACCTTTAACCTCTCATTTAATTTAAGTTTCACATATTGTCAATTTTAGTCCCTCAGTTTCTAATTAAATCTAACTAGTTTATTTCTAACTTAGTTAAGTTAGTTAACACCACCATTTGGTTATAATTAACAAATATTTATAAAAACACCCATCAAATTAAAATAAAACATAATTATACACCAATTATATTTTATTTATAATATTTCTCCAAAATGGGTCGTTACATTTTTCCTGCCTTCGGTGTACCATACGCCGGGCCTGGGCGTATGATACGCCCAAAATGTTGCCCTACACTTGCCAGATTCTGCCAACGCTCAAAACTGGACGTATGGTACGCTGGCCGTATGAAACGCCAGGCTGGGCGTATCATACGCCCAGAATGATCTCACCAACGGATGCGTCTCGTCGAGAAACTCAGTTTTCATATATTATGGGTCCCATAACTCTTCTCCTAGCTCCAGTTATGCGTTGGCTTCCCGAAAACCATGTTCTTGCACTCTTTAGATCTCGACGCCTCTTCTAACCCTCCAATTTGCTCCCGAACACGTCTTTAAACTCTTCACACCTGAAATTCATAAACATACTCAAAGTAAACGTGTTTCGGGTCAAAATTCACTAATATCACGTATTTACACGTTGATTAAATCGATTATTTACCACGTGATCACCCTGTCAGGGGTGATTTAAAGAACATCCAGATGAGGAAAGGAATCTTGAGCTTTATCTCGGGTTCTGGACCAATGGGGGCGAGGGTTTACCCATTCCCGGGGTTCCCACGCATCTGATGTGGTCGCGTCTTACCTTTGCCCGGTAGGCCCTTTTAAGACAACATACATGGTATGTAGGATCGTCGCCGTTCAAAAAAAATCTAAAAAACAATCTCAAAGAAATAATTAATTTTAATGAGTTTTTAAAATTTTCATGACCGCTCAAATTTTTTATCATTATGTTGTGCACTAATTGTCTCATGATGTTTTTCAACTTTCAAAGCAACTTAAATGGTATGATGGTGGTAGAGTCGCTAGAGAGATTTTCATTTTATAGACTTTGAGAAAATATGTTACTAATAGAGCATGACAAAAGATTTTATTTACTTTTTTTTCTCTAAAGCACCTTTGTATGCAACCTATTATTTTGAAAAAGTTAACTTTAGGTAAAAGCTATTAATATTATCTACCTTGAAATAATAATAGCTTATACTAATGTACAAAAATAAATTATGTGATATGATTACATTGTAGATCACGTTTTGATTCTTAAGAAATTATTGATTTACTACCGACTATTTGTAATTGCGCATACTGTTTGATTTTAGGCGAACCGGCATTATATATATAAACAATCATTTCATCTTGAAAAATAATTTAAACAACAAATTTTTCTAAGTTTTTGACTTGTTTATTGATTTATTTAATTATTTAAAGATTTTTTTTTTGAGTTTTATGGCTGAGAGACTACTTATTTTTGTCTAAGGGTAATTTTTTTTAAACGTCAATATTATCACTCTTAAACTACTTTAAAATTTATCTTATTCTCTTGAATTTAAACTTGAGATTTTTTTTCTAAAAGACAATACATTTATCAAGTGAGATAGTCTTGCATTATTTATGAAATGGTAAATCTTGCTTTAATTTGAGATGTTTGTTAATGTTTAATTTTTTTATTCTTGAATCCCATCAAGTATTAATTGTGAGACTGATGTTTTTTTTTTATATATATTTTTTATCTTACTCTCTCTCTCTCATTTTTTTTTCTTTTTTTTATGTATTGCGACGTTACTTAATATTTTGGATATTATATGTATGTATTTTGGTTTTCGGAATTTTGACAACGCGACATGCAATGCTTCATACACTTTGAATTACATATAAATGGGAGTTTAGAAAGTAATAAATGGTTTTTTATTACTACTATTTTTTATTAGAATTATTATTACTATTATCACTACTACTATCATCACTACCACGAGGACTACTACCAGTCTACCACCATTACCATGATTACTACCACGGCAACCACCACCATCACCCTTGACATGATAGCCACCATCACCGCCCGGTCACGAGTCACGACAACGACTAATAATGCTACCGGAGGGGTTGTTACTGTTATTGTTGTTCATGCTCTGTCATTGTTGTTATATTCATTGTTGTTATATTGTTAGGTTATTTAATGGAAAATGTTTTATCCTGTCAAAAAACAATTTGTGAAAGAAGATGGATATTTTACTGATGACTTAAGATGCATTTAATAAGATTTTATGAAATATATACTATTTTAAAAAAATCCACTTATAAACTCGTACCAAATACACAAATTCCATGACAATCAAAAGTGAGGATAAAACATTGTGGATGCGATGTGGTTGTGAAACCTCCTGGATATGTGTTCTGCTTCTTCTTCTTTTTTTTTCTTTCTATTTTTTCAGAGACATTTACATGTGTCATATTCCAAATATCATTTATTACGTATATATTCAAGTAAAAAAGTTAATTACGTATTTTTTATTTTCAAAAGATTTTCTCCCTTCCAATAAACTAGTCAATTACATATTTCTCTCAAAGAAAATATGTGATTGATTTTAAGGGTGGGATAATATCTAATAAAGGTTTTAACTAGAGGATATATGTAAATAATATTTTTTCAAACAAGCTCTAGGCTAACGACATATTTGAGATCTCAAGATCGAAACCGGATTTCATCAAAGGGGTTTCCCAAGGGTATAACTTAAGAAATATTTTTCCTTCTATAGAGTAG
The DNA here is from genome assembly GCA_009363875.1 of Mikania micrantha. Taxonomy (NCBI): domain Eukaryota; kingdom Viridiplantae; phylum Streptophyta; class Magnoliopsida; order Asterales; family Asteraceae; genus Mikania; species Mikania micrantha. The sequence continues at coordinate 44,979,526 of CM018689.1, read as the reverse complement.
GAGAACATGAAATTCTGAAAGACTAAATACGTTGCCTAAAAAGTTCTTATTGGGAAAAAACGCTAAGACACTCTTATTCATTGTTGTTTAAAAAAAACGTGTTCTGCTTTTTTACATTTTAGACTTTCAAACGTTAGGTTGAATTTTAAATTGAGGTGTTCCAGAAACATAATATGCGTCCAAGAAAAACCTTAATTTATTAAAATAGCTTGGTATGATGCAGCTTAATTATCCATTTGGATTGTTAATAATATAATTATTTGCTTTTAGTCTGATTTTATATCTTTGTCTTTTTTTTTTACATTTAGAAGGCATAGGAAGCAATGAGCAGGACACAAGTGACACATGTATTATGTATTTTTTTTGAACGGCGAAGGTCTCAATCGTGTGAACCCACTGTTTCCAGGCCATGTCACCAAAGTCTAGTTATCTGGACCTCCCATGAGCCACCACAACCACCCCAGGAAGAAACCCCACTGGGAAAACCCTCAACCCCTTAGACCCCTATTTCGCTGCGGGAGGGATTTGAACCCAGGACCTCCTATTTGAAAGATTCTTGAGGTACCATTGAGGCAATGCTTCATTGGTACACATGTATTATGTACACTTGTCACTTTTATGAGAGAGAAGTATTTGTGTCCAATTGTATGCGCAAGTTTTTGACACACAATTCCACACCAAGTAAAATGGGATAGCCCATAATGTAATGTGTAGTCATACCTATTTAAGATATTAAAACTGAACACACATTGGATCTTCTAATGGTTCGAAACATTTGTTTATGATCGTGGTCCGTGACAACCCACTTACATGGTAAAACTCAACTAACAAGGAAGTACATGTGAAACTCGACTAACAAGGAAGGACAGGTAAAACTCAGCCACAAACAATTGAATCAATCGCCTCTTAGGAAAATCAATCTTATTGAGAATTGAACTTTAGACCCTTAGATTATCTCTAGGCCTCTAAACGAACTAAATGAGCACGAATACATGCATGTTCGTGTTCGTTCATTTAACTTTAGCTGAACACGAACACATTAACGAACATGAATTTTGTATTCGTGTTTGTATATTAATGAAATGAATATGCCCATGTTCGTTCATTAGAAAATTAAATGAACTGTTTATGAACATACATGACCACAAACATACCAAAATAAACGAACAAACATAATTGAACAAACACAAACCAACACGAACACTATTGAATAAGCATAAACAAACACAATTGAACAAGAATAAAAGAATACAATTGAACAAGCATAATCGAACGCAAACGACAAGTCTCCTAAATTTAAATACTTGTCATTCAGAAATTAAATAGTTAACCGAACATAAACTAACACTAGATAGTTAACGAACATAAACGAACACAGAATAGTTCATGAATATAAATAAACGAGCACTAGGTGTATTCATGTTCTTTCATTTAATTAAACGACCATAAATGAATTTTCTGCCGAACAGTTCATGAGCAGTTCACTAACCGTTTAGTTTGTTTAAAGTCCTAATTATCTTTTCTTCACTTAAACTACTATATTAGTTAGTTCAAGATTGGGTAGAAACATATTTGCCCTATGTAAAATGGGATACACTAAAAAGTAAGTGGTTAAGAACACTATTTATCGCACTGTGTGTTGCATCTTTTTGAAATTTGTTTTTTAATAATACTATACAAATATAACGCAAAGTAAGTTTTTTAATTTTAAGAGATAAAGTTTTTTAAAAAAATAATAAACTATACAAAAAGATATTAATTTTAAAATAAATAAATGAAACCATGATAAACCGAAAAGATTTTAAATGTGTATGGTTGAAAAAAAATATTTACTAAATATGTGTAATTGAAAACTTATTTATCAAAATGAGTGGTTTTTTTTATTTCATTACTTTTAACTAATATAAAAAAATAAAGAAAAACACTCGTATTAGTAGATAAATTTTCAACTATACCTATTTGGTAAATATTTTTTTCAACTACAAATATTTGATAAATATTTTTTTTCAACTACACCAATTTAAAAAAAAAACGATTAATAAAGTGCAGATTATTTGTTTTACCTCTTCCTATCCTAAGTACTTTCTCTTTTGAGATTGACGATGTATCAATCATAACCAATACTTTGATTCGGTAAACATTCATAACCTTTCTGTCGTATTTTTTTTTAACGACATTTGGTTTACTATTATTATTCGTTCAAGTTTTTTACAAGAGGATTTCAATCATTTTAATTATTTGACATTTTAAATCAGGCTTGAACCCAAGAACACATCAAAAGAAAACCTGAAGACAAACCCTCTTTCTTACCGTGATAAAGATTCAAAACCATGGGCGGATCTAGGCACAAGAGAGTGGGTTCACAGGAACCCACTGCGCTTCGACTCGTTAGTAAGAAAATTTTTTTTCGAAAGATGTAATAATTGAGTGAACCCATTAACATTTTACGGGTGAATCCTAAGTACGATTATGCCCCAAAGGTAAGATAACCCATAAAGATTTTTAAGAGTGAAACTTTAATGTAATTTTCACAGCAATTTGTCAACTTGATTGAGGTTCGTGCTCTTTGTCAGAAAAATCTCGATAATCAATGCTTAGATTTCTATATTATCATGTTAAAATCATTTTCTGGTCATATAAACTTAGTAAACAAAATGGTAGTTATTGGTGGTTAAAACCTCGGGTTAAGTTAATTTTGATCATATAAACTAAGCAAATTTCGTTTAGGCTTCGGGGCGTTGCCCCGAACACTACAAAGGATGTTGCCCCCTTGAGGCCTTGACCCATGCCTGTTGACTAGTCAGCAGGACCGCCACCTTGGACTTGCAAGGGCGTGTGACCCCCTTGGCTTCCGTTTGGTCTAAAGCTCAGAAATCTTAAACGAAAGGGTACTCTGTACCTCCAAACTCTTTAATAACAATGTTTTCTAATTTTAAAAATTGACTTAATATAGCACACTGTTATTACATGATGAACATTACAAGACTCAAACCGTCGACCCGACCCGACCCGAAATCTTTTTGTTTGTTTCTATTTAGTTGAAACGTCTTAAAATAGTGAACCCACCGAAAAAAAATTCCTTAATCCGTCATTGTTCAAAACCAAAACATTTTAAATAAAAAGTTAAATGGATGTTAGTTGAGCTGTTAACCGTTAGTCTTTCCAAGATATTTAACAAGAATAAACTTTGTGCTAGTGTGAGAAATGATGGTAACTATAATCAAGACGTTTAGAAGTCTTGTAAGCCCACACCATTAAATTTAGGTGTGGTTAGGTTCAACAATCGGACCCATATGCACCTACCTTGAAAGACCCTACCACAAAGTGTGTTCTTAAATATGATGTGATATTTTGTTATTTGTGTGGGTGGATTACGTGGAATTCAAATCAAACCAACTAATTGTTGAAACTTTCTTTCATTCTTTCTTTCTTTCTTTAAACGAGCTTGTAGCTCAAATGACAACCCGTTATTCTTATAAAAGTTACGCTTTATGAGGTCATGAGTTTAAATCCTGGTCAAAACTGTCAGTAGGAAGTTTTACTATATAGTAAGTTTCCTCTTAAGGAGTATGTGGATTACTTGATTCAGCGCTTGCGAACACCTGGGCTTTAGATACCGGAGAGTTGGTAGAAAACTGTGGTTTCAGCGCATGGGTTATTAGGTTCGAAGATTCATTTGGAATATGAAGAGGCATGTCACTAGCCCTTGTTAGCTGTTAAAAAAAATTGTTGAGACTTTTATTATTTTTGTATTATGTGGAGGCCTTAATATCATAATTCGAGAAACCAAATAATTAAAAAAAAGGAGAACTTTATATACGTGTAATTAATTTTCAGTTTTTTTTTTTTTCAAGTAATTCACTAATATTTTTTTAATTGTTACTTTATTTTAAAAAGGTGTTTTAAGTTATATGTTTTACCTACAATAGTATGTAACCATCCCGCCCGTTTGAAATTCTATTCTCGTTTCTTTTTTTAATATGTTGACGTAGATTAAAACTGATTATAGGAATCAAAGAACTAAAAAAAAAATAATTTATTTAAAAAATTAATTATCATGTTAATAATTGTTTTTTAAAAACAAACTTATGATACCATCATTAACATGGTAATAAAAGGTTTTTTTTAAAAACTATTAATATGTTAATTAATTTCTTAAATAAATTATTATTATTTTATTTTTTAACACACATAATTAGCTTTAATCAACCTCATCATTTAAAAAAAATGAAATTTTAAATGATTTATTATAGGTATAATATATGGGATTAGAGCAGGTTCTTAAAATAGAGTAAGGGCTGTTTGGTAGCCTTTTAATGATTTCATTACAAGGTAACGCCTGAATCAGTAAGAGGAAATGTTGTTTGGTTTAATTAAAATTTACCTTTTAATGGTTCAACAAGACTCTTAATGATTCAGTACAAAAACAAGCCTAAATGAAACTTGTGATCTCTACGCCACTGGGTACGTCTCTTGTTTATTTCTCTCATGTTTGAAGAAATGTCGATTTCTTTCTAGGATTTGGTCTCTATTTTTTAATCCTTCTAGTTCCACTGTAATTAGGTCTTCTTGTTTGGGGCTTTGATGTTCTAACAGATGATGATTCTCCTTTAAAAAAGATTGCTGGGATAATTAGAACTTTAGCAATTTTGTCTATGATAATTTTAAAAAGGGGTAAAATAGTCATTTTAAACATTTTTATAGGTCTAACCAAACAACATTACTAATTTAAACACTTAAATGGCTGACTGGCTCAGAGTTTCTTATCATGTTAGACCTTAAACACTACGGTTACCGAACATCCCCTAACATAATTAAAATTTAAGAAGTATAAATGAACTAATTAAAATAAAATTGTTGTTATGAACATGGGATGCCCTGTAGAGGGGCAAACCCGACCTCCGTCCAGGGTCCATTTATCGCAAGGGCACAAAAATTTCAAAAATCGTTTTTAAATTATATATATTTACTTATATCTCAAAATATAAAACCGAAAAAACACAAGTTTATAATTCACTAGGGCCTTTTTTTCTCAGTATGTCCGGGACACTGGAATTCTCAGGGCCGTCCTTTATGAAGCTTTAAAACCAAAGGAGCTTTGATGTGTTGGTGCACAATGATTTTTCTAACGAAAGATTATGAGTTCAAATTTCTCCTAAGACATATCAAGGCTAAGGGATTCATAGGGTTTTCTCAAAATAAGTTTCCTCTTGAGACGAGACATCCTAAGTTTTGGTATTGTCATATGATACACGTCTCGAGTCTTCGGGCTAAGTGATATCCTGAGTTTAAAGGTTACTGTTTAAAAAGAAATGAAGTTTTAATACTTGTCTTTTATTCAAACCCATAGGTCAATAACTGACTAGTTAACAAGGATAGTGTTCAAAAAATCAAACCGTAACAAAACTTGTCAATTCCAAAAAAGAAAACAAAAGAGTCAGTGTCGTACTAATATTAATTTTAAACCATTAAAGGTTGAAAATTAGACGGACTTGGTCATATCAAGGTAACTTATGCTAATGACTTTTTTTAATATTAGACGACTGACTAAAAATAATAGAAACAAAATAAATAATCATAAAAAATTTGTAAAACTCCAATAAACAAAAAATAATATTAAAGTAAAACAACTAATAGAAATAACGTTGGTAAAGGCAAAATATAACTGAAAATTATTATATATATTAAAAACAAAATAAAGATATAGTAAACTTTATTACTTTCTTTATTTTTTTCATAAAAACATTCAATAGTAATTTTTTTTAAAATTTTACCCACAAAAGTTGAATATTATAACAAACAAATAGTAAACTTTTCAGTTCTTCATATTGGTTACAAAAGGTTTAATATTTCAACAATTTAGTTTTGAATATAGAAAATTATTACAACCTTCTTATTGGTTTGTTTCATTTTGTTACAAACGTTTAAGTATATTTTAATTGTGGTTGAAAACTTTTAGTTTCATTTTGACTAACTTTGGAATACTGTATAAATAACGAAGTAACCCTTGGGTATTACGACGGAGGAATGCTAATTTTTAAAAGAGAGAACGTTTTAGAGTTTTAAGGCAGAATGATAGCAATGGCGACATGTTTTTTATTGACTTTTTGATATTCAAGATCATGTTGTTGTCGATGACATTAGTTCAAGGTTGTGCATAGCTCTTATTTTTTTCTTTTTTTTGTGTTTTTTCTATTGTTTAGAGTTTTTTAAGGGTGTAAGGGTTATTGTGACATATGTTTAAAATTAGAATTATTAATATCTTAAGATTCTATATCAGGATAATAGTCATTGCAACACATTTTAATGTCTGTTTTTCATATATGGGATCGAGGTTCTTGATGCATCGCCAAGAAGAAAACTCTTACTTAAATTAAAATACCTTAAAATGATGTCGTTAATCAACCTAGTTAGTAACCGAAACTATAGTAACATATTTCATATTTTCTTATTAGTTATAAGTAAATTTCGAAAAATGTTCATAAAATAATAAACATCATTTCGGTCTAACTCAAAGAATGTTTAAATTTTCATATAGTGCAATGACATTATGTAAGTTTAACAAGTGTAAGCAAAGGGTGTGATAAATAGTATAGTTTGGTTTTAGTTCGAAATAATTTAAGTTTGATTAAGTGTGTGTTAAAAAAATCACAATATAAAAATCCAAGTTTTTCCACCATTCTCAACCAAAAAATTATAAAAAATAATTAACAGTTGATGAAAACTCGCCATAAACCTCTTTTGAAACTAGTTCGGTGCTTAATTGCTATACAAACAACACATTCATGACTTCATTGCTCGAATTTGAAGGAGATTGAGTCTAAAGACGTCGACGTCAATCACATGAGGTATATTATATTAATTTTAAATCTGAGAAGACATAACTCACTGAACGTCAAATCATGACAGAATTGCACATGTCATGATTTCTTCGTTAAAAACTAACTGAATCTAACAGTTAAAAGTGCAATTCACTTACAAAAGTTTGGATTATAATTACAAATATAAAAATCTAGGGACTAAACCTGTAAAAAAAAATTAAACCAATCATTAATGCAATTATCTCAAATTAATATAATACCATAATGTTTGGTTTGATGAAACTAGGTTCCTTTTTCCACAGTTCACCCAAAGTGATTCTTGATCCTTTAATAGAAGAAATCCCTTAAACCATGCATCTGAGTTCAAAGTTCAAACTATGGTAAAAAAATTGCAAATATAAACAAGATTGCACAAATATGAGTTATGAGTTATGACATAAGTTTGTATTTTGTTGGACTAAAGCTAAAATACTAAATGGACTAAAGTTTTGATTATTCATTAATAAGCCCAAATAAACTTTTTAAGTTATAGTCCACGGACTTATTAACCCAATACTTAAAGCTTTTTATTTGTTTTGTTAATTCACTGATTGTTCTATAGTTTTAGTCATAATATCATGACTATGCATAATTGCATAGTATAACTTTTAAAATACAAATGAGACAAATATAACACCAAAAAGGTAATTTTTTACTCCCTTGGCATAAGTAGATACTATTTGGCATTTTGTAAAGATTCTTTAATGGGATTACTTGTTTTTTAACATCAATTTTTCCAACTTTTTTCTATACACCATGCGATTTGAATCATCAACAAATCTTAAGAAGGAACACTTTAACACAACTTGATATCATTGGGACAAACGCCCTTTTTGGTGTGAAAGACATTGCTTTATATCTTTGATTATTTATTTACAAATATAACATATTTGTTTAATTAAACTTGTTTGGATGGATTTTAAGTATCTTACAAATAAAACTGTTCATGGAATCTTTAATCATCTTTATTTTATTTGTTAGTTATAATTATAGATGAAAGATTATAAGAAAACTCTCAAGAAAACATCAACCAATCATATAATTTATACATTATATGTCACTTTAATTTACTTTTTATACACATTTTACCAAAAAAAAAATTCTATGTGTTGTGTTACTTATATGTAACAACAATTTCGTATGCTTTTTGTTGACTTGTGTTTTGTATATGTAATAATAAGAGTTACGTATGTGTAACATAATAAATATAATTATTTTTTGGTAGAAGCATTATATGACATTAATAAATTTAAAAATAAAAATAAAATTTATGTAAATTATGTGGTTGATCGAGAAGAATTTCATGAGCAAACCATAAGTTGGTATTCTCTACTATTACCAGTTTACCGGTTGGGGTTTCACCTTGTGACCAAGAGGTCATGGGTTCAAGCTCTGTCAGAGACGATTTAAAGGACATCCAGGTGAGGGAAATAATCTTGAGCTTAATATCGGGTTCTGGACCAATGGGTGGGCAAGGGTTTACCCATTCCAGGGTGTTCCCGCGTATCTGGTGTGATCGCATCTTACCTCTCCCCGGTGGGCCCTGTTAAGACAACATACGTGGTACGTAGGATCGTCAAATTAAAAAAAAAAAAACAATTTACGATTTATGATGCTTTTAAACCTAAGTTGCATCTATATCTGACAGCGGGTCAATGTTTAAAATTACAAGCCGGGACTTCGGAGTCCAATGTCTTTATGAAGTTCGATTAATATTTCATAAATGATTAAATAAAGGATTATTTTTTTTACAAAAATTCACGAAGTAATTTAAAGCATTTCATTTGATTATGCAAAGTAGACCTAAATTGACGAAAAACACTAATGTAAGCTTTTACTTCAACAATGACTAATAATTGAAACGAGATAAGCAACCCACATATTGTAGCAGGTTGCTACGATTAAAACTCAAGCTTGAGACGAGTTGATATGATTAAGAAAAAGATATGAACTTGTCACAGAGTGTAGAAACACCGTTCACAAAATAAACAAATACTTTTATTATTCAATTACTCGAATTACAATTCAGAGAAATACACAATGAAAAATATATTATTAAAAGAAACATAAAAGTGCTAAAATGTAAATTACAAGAAAGAAACGTAGTACAAGATGAAACAAGTTCTAAAATTTAAATTAAAATAAGAAGTATAGCATAAGATGAAACGAATTAAAACGGGTTCGGTGGCTGAGAATTTTTGTTCAAAAGATGTCCCTTAGAACAGATTTCGGGCTACACAGGTGAACCCGACTGTTTCCCAGTGTACAACAGCCGAAGCAGTATGTACTGCCGGAGTTAACCGAAAACCCGAAACGTTACCTGAAACAAGAGGGTTTAACACGAGAAATCGATCTTGTAGGTTGTTGAGAACTCAACAAAGTATCTTCTTGTGTTGTGAACTTGTGTTTGTGTGTTTCAAAGGGTGTAGAGATTTCTCTACTTGGCAAAGAAAACAAGAGACCAAATGTCTTTATTTATACATGTATCATATGGCATTTCAAAGATTGCCAATATGTTAATAACCAATTCATGACAAATGAATTGGCCATCATGTCCATTAAAAACATATTAATGACTTAGTTAATAACTAATTCATGACAAATGAATTGGCCATCATGTTCATTAACAAACCAATTCATGGCAATTTAATTAGGTATATAAAAAGTTTTTTATCGGCAATTTTTCTTTTAACACTTTACACAACACAATTTCGAGCATCGATATCTCATTCATCTTAGCTCCGCTTTGGACCCGATTATGTTCGTTACAAACCCGTAATATGTAATAATCATATTCGTAACATATACGAATAATTATCATGGTTTAAAATTAATAATAAAACATATTTATTATTAAAATTCCAACACGAAGCAACTAGAAATATTGAAATGTAAATAAAAAAACATAAGTATGTTCTTGTCTGTTACATCATAAAAAATTTTCAAAAGTAATTTAATATAAATATATAAGAAAAGTAAAAAAAACGCATTGCATGATGTGACGTGTTTACAAAAGTTGAGGGTTACCAATAATTTTCAGCTCAGGTGGTTGAGGGCATGTACCCAGTACTCTGTGACTTTAATACTAGGAGATTATGGGTTATAGTTCTAGTATGGACAAAATATGAGTTTTATGTTATGATAGGGGGTTTTCTGTCACATATGGTGAGTTTCATCCTATTGGGTGTGGATATAATTAGGTGTGTTTATGACCCGTCAGTTATCCAAATTGCCGTTCAAAAAAAACAAAAGTTAGAGGGTTTATCATTGGTGGTAAATTATCAACTTCACTTCAAATTAAGATGTAATATAATATAATGTTGTCAACTTTGTACAACCACAAAATAATTTGTAAATGTCAAATGTTAAATAACACAAATGTTCTACACATACATGAACAAAGCCAAAATAGATTTTTTTTTTTTAAAAAAAAAAAATTGATTACTAGATTCTATATAAGTTATACATTATAAGAAAATATGAAATTAGCTTAATTGATACTCTTATCTCTGAGTTTATATTATAAAGAAAATGTAATTTAGCATCTACGGTTTAAGAACAAGAATTCAAAGATTTATCATATTAAAAGAGAAAAAAAAAAAAGTAAATTAATATATCCAGTGATCTGTCGGTTATTCAAATTAGTCATTAAAAAAAACAAAGAAAAATAGATATAGTCATTGAATATCAATTGACGATATACAATACATGATTGATTGTCGTTTGTCATTATCAACACAAACTTGCATGTTGTCATGTTGACATAGATGGTCAAACAATGAGCTCCAACCATATGGTCATCAACCACTAATTAAGATAGAGACTTATGAGTGGCAAAGCTAAGGATGACCCAAACATATCACATGAAAATTTTCAAACCCAATGACCCACCAATCCCTAAAAACGTCCACTCTTCGCTCAATTCATATCCACATAACTTTATGATTTACATATCTTCAGTCAAACAAACAAAATATATAAATTAAACATTTTTTCATGACAAAAATGAACCCATATATCAAGAAACATAAAAAGTAAGTTGCTTCTTGATTTAAAATTTGAAAATTATATATCCTTTTTGTACACAAGGATCATCATCTCAGTAAAATAAGGCTTTTGGTCCATTTCAATCACTCATGCCTTGAACCACTTCTTTTCTTGCCTTTCATTATCACTTTCCCCTACCATTTCACTTTCTCATGTCTTTATTCATTATGCTTTGGTCTCTTTTATGTGTTTTTTAGGTCAAAAAGCAAACTTGAGTATGTTTAGATATGTATAAAAGAAGCACCCACTACAAGATTTCCATGCAAAACTACAAAGCTACCAATCAAAAGACATTGTTGACTTTGACAATAAGTTGGAGCATTCTTATCCTTGGATTCCCATACTTGCATTATTTTATTTTTATCTAGAATTATTTCATATATTTTCAAAGAACTATGGTAAAATAAAATTTTTTGGACTAATTTACTAATTTTTAAAACATTCTTGAAAATAAACCAATACAAAAAAAAAAATCCACTCTTTTTAAAACACTCTCTTTTACAATGAGTTAGAGCATTCTTATCCTTGGATTCCCATACTTGAATTCCCTTTTGTTTTATTTTATTATCTAGAATTATTTCATATATTTTCAAAAAAACTATGGTAAAATAATTTTTTTGGAATAATTACTAATTTTTAAAACATTCTTGAAAACTAAACCAAAACAAGAAAAATTCACTCTCTTTAACAAAAACCCTAATGTAATTTACCCTCTTTTTCAAACTTCATAAATGTACAACCCTCAAAGCAAGATGTACAACATGTAAAGCAAATCTTGTCCTCTTCATACTCATCATTGAGTGGTACATTTGTTCATTTTTATTTGTAACCTTTTGCATTAGATTTGAACCTATTTAGCAGTAAGAATGGACTAAAAACAAGATAAATTTACAATTTCTTCCCATGCCCATTGTTTCTTACCATTTTTAGGTCAAGTGAAAGCATCATTATTTTACTTTAATTAATATAATTTGATTATGAAATGTACAAGCATGTAATGCATGGAAATGAGATTAAAATTGACACCCAAAGATCTTGTACATTGCTTCAACACAACACTGCATAACCGACTTGTACATTAGGGCTAAAGTTGTAGTTGTTTTGGGGGTGGATCCGTTTCTATCAATGGTTCCATAACTCCTCGACCCGACGGGTCACCAGTCGTCTAACCGGTTAACCGGTCATGTCAATTAGACAGGTTCGGTTTGGAAAACTCAGGTTCATCCTTCTTCCCACAATTTTATACAATTTGGACCAATTTCTTATGCAAAATTCAACTACAATTAAACCGTTACATTGAAAATCAAATCAATAACTCATAATTCAAGAAGAACCTGAAACCCTCGGTGAAGTCACCGGAAACAATGGCAAAAGTCGGGGCTCCGAATCCCTCCTAGGAGTACTCGCCGGAGATGGATGCAAGTAAAAACCCTTTTTAGCAATCGCCTTATCTTCAGCTTCAAAGTTCAAATCTGAACTATCTCCGGTCGCCGGAGACCTGATAAAAAGGTCCGGTACAAGAGGGGTGACCGGGCTAAGCACCAAAGACGGGAAATTAAGCATTCCCGGCGACAGAATCTCCGGCGTACCGGGTCTCCGTGGAGACCCAGAGAATCCAGACCTGTTTACTAAACCGGGTACCAAAGGGCTGATCTTGAAGTTCTTCATACTGTTCCTCCGTTCGTATAATCTCGAAGGTTTCTTGTTTGGACCCGTTTTCATGGGTGGAATCGGGTTTCTGGTGGGTACATCGGATCGGGCAGCAGCGGCTTGCTTGGCAGTTTCGGAGGATCCGGTTAGCATCTGGACTACTTTCTTGAAGGAAGATGTGTCAGCTTGAACAAAAGTTGTTGGGTAAGGGCTGTTGGGGTCGGATCTGGCGATGGGTGTTGGCGGTGGCGATGGGTGGTGGTTAGTGGCGGTGGAATTGGTGGTGCTGTTATTCTCCATTGATGAATGAATCTAGAGAGAGATAGAGAGAGGGTCTAGAGAGAGAGAGAGATGTGAAGATGTAGAAGAAGATTGAGGTGATGGTTTGGCATTTTGCCTTTCAATTTGTTACTTTGTTTTGTTTGGTAGGAAATGTCTTGGTGGGACTTTCGAACTCTTCTGTTTCATATTTTCACTCGCTTCTATGGAGAGTTAACTTCACCAAACTTTTGATTGGGTCATTTTTTTTTTTTTAATATTTGCTTTTTCCTTTTAAATTATACCTTCTATATATTGATCTCAACGGGTCGTGAACACCTTTGTTGAAATAAAAACGACACTTTAACTCTAATAGTTTACATGTCTAATAGAACTGTTACGGATCGAAACTATTCTAATGTATGTGACTTGTCTCATATCGGTTGTATATGTAATTAATTGATGTGAGGTTTATCAAACAAATGGGTTTTTTACTCATCAGACTAGTTTTTTAGGTTTAGTTCTAATATTTGACCATATTAAGGTCACATGGATGGATGGATAGATTGTTCTCAAGAAAACATCTTTTTAGTAATGTTGAGTGATTATCGATGATTTAATCATGTCGTTTACTTTCGAATCTTGTATAGAAATGTTGCTATTAAAAAATAAAGAAAATAGTTGACCAGTACGAGTGTCAATTACGTTGGATTCGTGAGTTGGTGTGTTAACAAGTGACAGGTTGCAGGATTGAATTTAACATAAATTCGGGTCAACATAAACAAGACTTGATTATCTAAATAATTAAAAAAATTACACAGGTTGTAAATGAGCTGTTGCATTATAAGCACGTTAAGGATGTTGTGTTTAATAAGTATGTATAAGTGTGACAAATAGTTAACATGATTTTATTTGACAAAAAAAAAATGATATAATTGCAACTCTAAATCATAAAATACAGTAAGCCGAAATTGTGGTATAAAATTGTTTAATTTATAATAAACACTGAGGATGGAATGACGGTGGTATTTATAAGTTGGGTTTTGTGTATGGAATTAATTATAAAAGTTTTCTAGAGCTAATTGTGGTGATTATATCAGATGTGGTGTTTGATTTGATTAGCTGAAACTGATATTAAAACGGTTGTTTAATATTAAAACTTAATTATGCATATAATTTATATAAAGAAAACATGCTTATTAAACGCATAATTAAATTAAAAGTGGTCCTCTAACCTAATGCATTATGTGTCATGTTTAAAGGGTGGGTCATCATATTTAAAGGGTGTTTGATCCTGTGATTTGAAGGTGCTTATTAAATTTTAAATAAGTATATATGTACGGTAGTTTGCAATGTAAATTATTTCCTAAGAGATACTATTTAAATGTGTGTTCTAGTGTTTAAGATTAGACAACATATATAAACTAAGGATTTCTAATCTAATTATTACCTTTTTTGACTTACATATGACACGTATTATGTTGTTTATCCAGTTTTGTAGTTTCTTCGGTAATAGGCTCAGACTTATGTTCAAAGCGTCACATCCTATTGGATAGTTGAAATTCTGCATTAGGTGTTTTCTAGAACCGATAATCTTAACCCAACACATGAAAAATGGGTTGGTTTGGATGAATAAATATTATATTTTGGGTAGAAATGGGTAACACCATAATATAGAAAAGGTTAAGATGAGTAACTCCTTAACATAATATATGTCAAGATGAGTAAATTAAAAATTATGTAAATAGAATCGATTTAAATGGATAATAATTATTAATAATATGTTTGATGAAAAAATCACTGAAAATTATTAAATAAACTATTTGTTTAGTTATAATTTATTTTGGCTTAAACTAAACTAAAGTTTTTTTTTAACACCAATTTATACCGAAACTGATTTTACTTAAAACTCATCCTGAATTGCACCATTATGACACGTTACCTGACCCGTCCTTTTTGCTAGACTTAATGTTTTCGTTCCAATCCGTTCAAATGATTACAGTTTCAGTAAATTATAATTATCCTAATCTGCTTAACTAAAAGGAATATTAACTAAACCCACATTACATCGAGTAAAATAAAGTTTTTGTGAGATAAGAATGCAAGTCTATTGAATTAAATAACAAAAAGAAAAAAGTTTGATTCATTCTTCACCATAACCTTCAGTTGAATTCGTATTAAATATAATTATTTTAGGAATTTTGGGAGTCAACGTGATTCTGTTTTTAGACGTTTAGCAACTTGGATTACTTTTACTGGGTCGGATTACCCGGATTTCAATAACATTGTATCGTTTTTTTTGAACGGCTTGTTATGACGACCCCCAAAACGGGATTTCAACCGTCCCCTTGGATTTGATGCTCTGGGGCGTATGCCCGAGCCCACCCTAGGAGGAACCCCACAACTGGGTAAACCCCCTGACCTTGCTTTAGCAAATATGCCTCAGCCCGGATTCGAACCCAAGACCTCTCATAGGGAAGTCAAGGGGGTAAGCATTAGGCTAGAAGCCCTTGGTTATAACATTATATCGTTTAAAGGGTTCAGAATTACACCATGCTAAATCACATAAACCATATTCTAATTCAATTCACCTAAAAGTTTACAAAGTTAGAAAATACACCCTTCTCATTCCTATGCAAATAAATAATAAATAAATAAGTAAAAAAAATACCTATTTTATGATTTAAAGATTAGGTTCAAGTAAAAAGGATGAGATTGATGATAAGGGTGAGAAGGATTGTGGATTTAACAAGTGACATTTTTCCAATTTTATAAAAAGGGTATTTTGGTCATTGTGTTTAATGTTTCAAGTTATTGTGTTTAATGCTTCATGTCATTGTGTTTAATATTTTTATTATTTTGTTTTATTTTTTATATATCATATTGTGTTATTTTGTTATTGTTTTTTTATGCATTAAATAAATTGTTCTTATTTATTTTTTATGTTTTATGTATTAAAACTACATTATTGTGTTATTTTACCATTATGTTTATAAAACTTACAATTTTAAAAAACATAAATTGTTTTTATTTTTTGAAAAATACATTTTCGTCATTGTATATATGTGTATGTCATTGTGTAATATATTTATTATTGTGTTTTATCTTCAGATAATTGTGTAATATAATCATCATTATGTGTTATGTTCATGTCATTATGTAATATATTCATCATTGTTTTTTATCTTCAGATGATTGTGTAATATGACATCATTGTGTCTTAGGTTCAGGACATTGTGTAATAGTCATTATTTTGTTTTACATTAAGGTTATTGTGTAATACACGCGTCATTGTATTTTACGTTCAGGTCATTGTGTTTTACGTTCTAGTCATTGTGTAATATATTCATCGTTGTATTAAATGAATTTGTTTTATCATTATGATTTACATATAAAAAGTACGTGATTCTATTGTTTCACCAATATTATTTTTAAAGCTCATGAATTTATAAAAAAAATAGTTAGACACAACGACGACATAAAGAAACACTCGCAAACAAAAAGACACAATAACAGACAATTAGACACAATTACGCATTACAAATATAAAAGGTAGAGGAAAACGTTTATTTTTTGTTTTTTGTATAACAATACTATACTCGTTTTAAAGATAAAAAATGCTCGTTTTTTTTGTGTAATTTTTTTTTTTAAAATAAAATTGTATATAAAAGTTATGACCGTTTAAAAAAATGGGAGATTATGATAAAAAGTCAACAAAAGTGTCTATGACTAAAATACGCTTGCACTAACTTTATTAATATAACTTTGATCTCAACCATTAAATGATAAAACACATTTTTTTTGAACGGCGACGATCCTACATACCACGTATGTTGTCTTAACAGGGTCTATCAGGCAGAGGTAAGACGCGACCACGCCAGATGCGCATGAACCCCTGGAATGGGAAAACCCTCGCCCCCAATTGGTCCAAAACCCGAGATTAAGCTCAAGATTCCTTCTCTCGCCTAGATGTCCTTCAAATTGCTCCTAACAGGTTCCTAACAGGGCTTGAACCCATGATATCTCGGTCACAAAGTGAAACCCCAACTAGTAAGCTGAATTCGCATGACAAATGATAAAACACATGCCATCTTTGGTTTATAACATTTACTTTATCATTTATCTCTCAAATTAAATATTTATATTAGATAATAAGAATAATGAAAAATATATATTGTAAGATATTTATTAAAAATTTAATCTTAAAAGATTAAATTTCGAACACAAATTTTTGTTTATCATCAATTAAATTGTTAATCTCTTTATAATTTATAAATTATCATTACTAATTATTATTTAATTTTTTATTTATTCAATTGGACAAGTTTGATAACATAATAACATATAAATATAGAAAAACTTTCAACCTTTTCAATTAAGAAAACTTTAATGTAAGAAGAAATATTAACATAATTTTAATCAAGTGGTTTTAATATTATTGAATGTGAATAATATATAATAAAATATAAATAACAAGAATTGTTAATTGCATTCCCAAATTTCTTGAGGACTTGGGAAGACATGATGTTATTAGAGTTGAAGAAAAAGATTTATTTAAAAATATCTTCACTTGCACTAGGTGCCTCAAAGACACGATCGTGACATTGAAGGAACCTATGTTAGATTTAGTACTCATCCCACTTAAATCTCATCCTATTGAAATTTTCTGTCACGTTATCATCGCACTAAAAATCTTAAAACCACATAATGGTCACCCCACTAAAAAACATTCTTATTGTGCCACATCATCACAACATCCTCATAGCAAAACATTCCCCACCAACCACAAATGAGAGAAGAAAGCGGGGAGCGGGGGCCGCTGGGCTCTCGGACTTGACCCCGCCGGGATGGGGTGGCGGTGTGCCCGCCTAGCTAAGCCTGCCAGACCGCTGGAGCCCGTTGGGTTGGCGGTGAATGTATTACGGATGGTCTTAGTATGCTGACACCTAGTCACGAGCGCCTATTAAAGACACATTTGTGAGAGCAAACTACTATAGGTCAGAAGAAGGGTCATCTCTTAGTCGTCGGATATCACTCAAGATCCCCCATTATCTTGAGGGTTGCGTTATAAGAAGATAATGCAACCGTAGTCCTTAATCGTCATCAAACTACTAATTAGTTTTATATGTTTGATGTTTGTAGATTAAAATCTTAGTACGTACCTAGAAATTTTTTATACGGGTCGGAATTTATTTGGATAACTATTTGATATTAAATATTTTATTTTTTTCGACCGATTTTAATGAGGTCGGGTCCGATTACTAAAAAAATAATAAAACTAAATAAAATGACAAATACATAATAAACAAAGTCAAATAATCATCTTATTGATTAGGATGGTATTCTTTCGACATTATTCAAAAGAATACTATTTAAACCAACAAATTATAGATTCGAAGATTGTGAAGGTTTAAAATTTTTTTTTGAAAAGTTGTAACATATTACCTAAATATACAAATCATAAACAAATCAACTAAGTTTTTCATAATGTTAACAAGTTTTAACTTTTGAAATTATACAATAATCACTTAATCTATAAATTGGGGTTGTTGTCATGTAGAGTACAAAGGTGTATATTAGTAAATTATGTTACAGTATTTTTTAGAAGAGAATCGAACATGATTTCTAAATATCAAATTTAATCACTCAATACAAAAATTGGGTCTTATTACTTTTTTAAGTGGGCTACGACTGATTAGGTGTTGAATTAAATTATTAATTACTAATTGGGTTTAATCACAAGTAATGCATATTTCGTTATTTGAATAATTTTTTTATTATTTTTAGCTTTAAAATGATTTCAAATTCTGCTTCATATAGTTCGTCAAATTTCCATGGGGGTCGGGGACAAAATTTCGTGTGAGTCGGCCAAGATCAGATCGTATATACGTTGGTCGATTCTCATACCCTATTAATCCTATGGTCTTAGAATAAAAACTAGATGAAACCATGAAGAATGGATAGGTGTACAAGGTGCCAAAATGTAGGCAAAATCAGATGCTAAATGAAAGTTTTCTTTGTGACATGCTCTAGGTGCAACAAAAGGCTCAAAAGGATCGTGTCAAAGACATCCAAATGCAATAAGACCAGCTAGTTGTGGAGTTTGATAATTCATCCATAATATCACTCATTATCCATTTACAAAGCCAAAATAAAATAAAGAGTAAATTACGGTTTTGGTTTATGTTGTTTAATTTTTTTAACTATTTCAACTTAAAATAAAATCTTCTATCAATGCAATCCATTTGGTTTAAACAACTAACGGTTTTTACCCCTAATTATAGTAATTAGGTTTGGGGATAAAACCGTTAGAATAGTTACTTTTGGTGGGCAAAATCGCTAGTTGTTTAAATCGCATGGGTTGCATTGATAGAATATTCTACTTTAGATTGAAATAGTTAAAACACGTAAACCATATAGGCTAAAACCATAATTTACTCTAAATTATATAAGCAGGAAGAAAAGGAAACAATATAAACAGACGACTCTGATCAAAATGTGTGCTCAACATGCTACTTTTATAATTAAATTTGATTTTTACAATAGAAATCTCATGTTTCTTCTGTTTGTCAAAACAATATGTAATGTAAGGAAAGATTGTATGAGTTAAAATTTACCTTGAATAAGCAACCAATGATGAAAGATTCTTTTAGATTATAATTTGTTGTGTGTTTGCAGTAATTGTAGTGAATTATATTGTTTTTATCAAGTGAGAAGCACCTTAGTTTATATAGTGTAAGAGCTCAAGGAATTAAAATAAACTATAAAATTGAATGTTTTCAATGAATTGTAATCTTATTACTAGTAACTGATTTTCACTACTTGGCAACAAATTGACCATTAGTCAAAACCAAAGTAATAACAATTGTCTATCAATACCATCCCATTCAGTCATCAATTTCAATTGATCAACAATATAATAAGTAAGAAGTGCATCATCAACATGTCACAATTTTTGCTTTTCATTTTCATAGTTTTCGCATTTTCAAACACCAACTTTAATTATCAGTATCTTATTTATGTTAGCTTCTTAGTATACCACTAGCTTATTGACATGTGTGTTACACAGAGTTGTATAAAAATAAGTATTACAAAGCAATCAATAATAAAAAATAAATACACAAATAACAGATAATTTTTAAAATTTAAAAATAAATAAAATTATATTTTATAAATATTTGTATACTTCTTTAAACAATACAAATGAGATTTAAAATTTTGAAATTTTGAAATTATTGGTTGAAAATGAAAAGTTTAAAATGATTATATTATCATTAATATTTAAAGAAAATGAATATTATTTTTCTTTTAAATTTGAAAGTTTGAATTACTTGTATTAAATGGAATTAATTCATAAGCTTCTTAAATATGTCATGTGGATAGTACAGAAAGTCGCCACATGGCAAATGGCATGTGGATATGCTAGAATTACGCCACGTGACATATATTTTGTTATTCTTTTATTATATAGTATAGATTTGGTATATTGAGAAACTTTCACATACACAAACCTAATAGATAATAACTATCCTAATGATATGAAATATAATTTTTAGTGTCTAAATTCAACATAAATCATATTTTCTACTTGGTGGACAAAAAAACCTATTTTTTCAGTATTTTCAAAAACTTATTGATCCTGTAAAATATAGGTTAGTTAGGCAATTTGGTGTGTAGTCATACTCGAACGGTGGTATATGATTCTACTTTATAATCAGATATATATCATATACATATTATTTATTTTTTTCTCAAGTGAGCAAAATTTAGAGAGAAAACATTGTGATGACATCAAAAGTGTTAAAGAGTTGGTATCTTTTACATTTTAATTTCCAAACTTGCCAATAAGGTTCTTGTTTGTGGACTATATCAAATCAAACAAATTGTTGAGTCTTGATTTGTTTTTACATATAAATTTGTTTGACTATTGTTGTGTCGCTTTCGTGTTGAGGTGTATGATCCCAACACTTATCAATTATCAAAATCAAACATATGTATTGAAGAAATTTAAACAATTGGTCAAAGACTCGTATAAATATGATTGAAAACACATTTTTTAAACATGTATCTTTGACCGATACAAAGGCTCAAGTGCTTACTCTTAGATTTCAACATCACCCAATAGGAGATGAGAGTATTGATAAACATTGGTATAATGATTCTTAATTCTTAATTTAACAAACACAATTAAAGAGTTAAAACAAAATAGAAAATTCCCATCAAGCTTAAAAATTGAGTTGATGAGTTTGTAACTTGTGTTACATTTCATAGTATCAATTTAGTTACAAAAACTAAGTCACTAAATTTATAGGAATAAACCAAAAGGATGTTAATATAGAATTAATAAAAATTTAGATAGTTATTAGTATTAAATTTGTGTGCGACCGAGAAAAAAACTAATGTCAGTGACATTTTATAAATACGGGACAATTACATATATTATCCTATAAACTTCATGAATTGCATATATACCTGACTTAAAAAAACAAATTACATATATCATCTTATCTAAAGAAGGGGATATATGTAATTTAACTTTGGTATATATCTAATTAAAGTTGTAAATAAATAGATATATGTAATTATTCCTATAAATAAAGTCAAAACTTTTACGTAAACTCGCCATTTGTAGAATAGTGATGACGTTGATTCAACTTTAACGACATATACATGTGTGTTTAGATAAACAAAAAATGATAATTATGAGCACATTTAAAAAAAAAACTACATTATAACATTGTAGTTAGAATCTATAAAATATCATATGTTAAAAATTATAAAAAGAAAAAAATGCTTACAAGTATGATGCTTGTTTGGCGAAAAGGCATTAGAGAAAGTCTCGAGTTTAAATGGTATATTTTATAAAAGAATGATGAACCATTCAAAATATTTCAATAAATGGTTGTAAACTATGCATAAATATTTGTACTAATAAAGAGTATGTTATCTCTCTATCATCTATCTATCTATTCTAATAAATCAAAGTTTTTTTGGACACATGGCACATTTTTAGAGCATCTCAGATTTGATTTCTCGTCTCTTTCTCCTATTAAATACACATCATATTAAATAATAATATTAAATATTAAATATGTTTTTATACATTTTTTTAAATTAAGAAAAATATTTGCTAATACATTAAAAATATATTAACATTAGAAAACACATTTTTAAAAGCAATCTATTATAAAATATACAATTTTTAAAAACAATATTTTATAACAAAATGTTTAAGGAATTAACAAATATTGAAAAAATTAGTGTTTAAAAACATAATATAATTATTTTTATTGATGATCAACCCGTGTAATACACGTGGTTCTAACCTAGTTATACATTTATACCCTTGTATCATTAGAGTACGTATATATAATGTATTATGTTTAACCTCCATCGGACATAGGCCATCCAGCAAATAAATACACATAAAAGAAACAGAAAAAAAACCTAAGCCTAGTAAGAAAAAATATTGCTAAAAAGAATAACTTGACAAATTTTGTATCTCAAATGACGAACACTTCATATCTAATAAAACAAAATCTTAATAGACTCATGACATATTTTTAGGTCTTTTAATGCTAACTTTCATTTTGTTTCATATTTAATGCTATTTTTTATTAAACAATGATATTAAATATTAATTATATATTTTGTATTTTTGCATATTATAAACAAGATTTTCAATAATAAACTTTTTTAAAAATCTTTTATATAAAATACAACTATTTCTATAACAACATATTTTTTTTAAAATAATAAATATTTAAAACTTTTTAAGTAAATAAAAGTTCTATAAAAAAATTAAAAAAGGAAAGTTTAAACAAAATAAAACAAAACTAGAATTTCTAAACAACAAGATTTTAATAAAAATATTTTTCTTCAAAAGCAGTTTGTAAAGATTAAGTAAACATTTTTTTTAAATAATACTGTTGTTTTATTGCTTAAACAACTTATTTAAGTAAAATATATATTTCTTACATTAAAATATAAGTTTTAAATCATATTTTTTATAAATAAATAATCAATATTTTATTTATAAAACTCATGTAATACATAATATAATATATGAACTTACATGAAATGTAAAAAAGTTAAAGATAAATATTACATGATCCGGTAATTATTATATATATTAAAATGTATGAAAAATGAATAGTAAATATATTAGTATTATATTGAATATTATTATATATATATTAAAATGTATGAGAAAAGGAATAGTAAATATATTAGTATTATATTGAATAGTAAATTAATATATATATATATATATATATTAATAATAATGCATAATAAAATAAATAATAATGTATATGTGTCTGATCCATGTAAATGATGCTTTGAACATTTAAACTTGTACCACCAAAAGTTTTTTTTACTGTGAAAACTAACAAACAAATATGAGTGTATTAAATTTGATATATTTGCTTACAGATTTGAGTTTTTATTAAATTTGAGAGATTTACTTATAAATTTGGGTTTTGTTGGTTTAGGGTTTAGGTTTTTTTTTTTCTGATAACCATGGGAATCACTTGAATGGTAATTAAACCCCTGAGTCCCCTAATACCCGACTAACCAAGAGTAATAGGTAAAGCCTGACCGCAAACAACCAGGTCGGTAACCTCCAAGGAAACTTACTCTAAGTAAGGATTGAACTTGAGATCTTTATGTTGTCTCTTCTCCACTCTAACCACTGCACCACTTCCTTAAAGGTTAGGCTTTAGTTCGTCATAAAATATTTAATTTTGCTATGTAACTTAGTGAGTGGGTCCTATTATTTATTATACACACACATATATACATATATTTATATATATATATATATATATATGTATATATAAATTATATTTTTATATTATATATTATTTATGTGTCTGAATCATGTAGTGATGTTTTGAAAATTTAGACTTCGACCATCATAAGTTTTTTTAACTTTGAAAAGTAGTAAACAAAGATAAATGTATTAAATATGAAAGATTACTTTGAGATTTGAGTTTTTCTTATAATTTAAACGATTGGTTGCCGGTGAGACGTATTTTGTAAGTAATTTTTTCTATTATTTTTATAACATATTTGTGAGGATTTTGTATGATTTTATGTTTTAATGAAAAATTTGTATAAAGATCGTGATGAATGATTTGATTTTGTTATATAACTTATGCTTCTGCAAATGATATATATTTATTATCGGGTGTGTACCGTGATAACCCGACACAACGCGCGGGGTGAATAAACCTAGTTTTAAGTTAAAAGTTAAAACTACATAACAACTAGGTATATTCAAACCGCGCGTTGCGGCGGGTTATCACTGTCCACTCTTGAGAACGGGTATTATATATCATTTGCAAAAGTATAAGTTACATAGCAGAATCAAATATCTCATCACGAACTCTATACAATTTTTTTGTAAAAATATAAAATCATACAATATAATAGAAAAAATGACGCTCAAAATCCTTATTGCCGGCAACCAATCGTTTTAATTAAAACAAAATCCAAAATATCTAAGCAACTCTTTCAAATTTAATAAAAACTCATATATTTAAACAAATCTCTTAAATTTAGTACCATTTTTCTGCTTACTACTTTTCAAATAAAAAGTTAAATGATTTAAAAATTTTCGAAAGCCAAAATCAAAGACATATAAAATATACCATTTCTTATGGTTGCTTTTTAATATATAGTATAATTTATAACGACAGAGACTGCGTTCCACGCGCTGGTAGAGAGAGTGGCATACGGGAGTATTATTGCAGGCTGATAACTGGCCCTTGGGGTCCATTAAGACGAAAATGTCAAACGAGGTTCAATTCTTTCTTCGTTTTTTTTATTATTATTATTCTTTTATTTTTTATTTATATATATCCTTTTTCTTAACGGCAAGAACCAGGTTCAATGATGCTCATTGACTTTTATTACACTTTTTATATCAGTAAATTTACCCTATTCTCCTTCTTAACTTTTTTAAATTAATTTACTCGATGTTTAATCTTTTATTTTGTGACTTTTAGCAAGAAGTTAGAATACAATAATTACATATATATATATAAACACACACATATATATATATATATATGGGATGGTTCGAATGTTAACTCTTTCTTATTGCGTTAACCGAATAACTACATCTTATTACTTTGAGATCCACACTAAAGTAAATATAAATGTGTAAACCTTTTCCTTTTTTAATTAATATAGAGCCATCTACATTAATAAAAAATAAGAAAAAACATACGCCTTTAAATTTACTTTAATGTGAGTCCCAAAGTAATAAGTTGTAGTTATTCGGTTATCGCAATAAGAAAGAGTTAACATTCGAACCATTCCCTATATATATATATAATTTATTA
This sequence comes from Mikania micrantha, assembly GCA_009363875.1. Classification (NCBI taxonomy): domain Eukaryota; kingdom Viridiplantae; phylum Streptophyta; class Magnoliopsida; order Asterales; family Asteraceae; genus Mikania; species Mikania micrantha. Next base: position 44,954,361 of record CM018689.1, on the reverse strand, counting down.
TAGCCAAAAGCATTGAAGGATATAAAAGTAATTTCCTTTAAAAATAAATTTAACTTATATTAGTTCTTAGTTGAACATTCCTATATATATAGGGATGCATTCTATTGAGAACCACTTTTATGTTAAGAACTTGAGAACTGTATAATACACTTGTACATGAACCGTTAGATCAAACTTATTTTAGTTTTTAATTAATTAAACAGAAAAAACATGTGGTCTACAATTAAAGTTAAATATTTTAATGGGAGTTTTGAGAAGAAAATACTTATTTTACCCTTTAAGGGGTATAAATGACTTTTTTTATGTCAGATTCTCTTTCCTATTTTCCCTCTCCTACTTAATTTATGTCAGATTCTCTCTGCTCTCTCTTCTTTATCTATATTTCAGATTATCTCTCATCTTTCTCTCTCATCTCTCCTCTCTCTTTGTCCTTTATTTTTTATATGTTTGACTAACAAAATAAAAAAAAATAATTTTTTTTAAAGAAAAACAAAAAATATACACATGTGTATCAAACAAAAATTTGACTACATAAGCACAATATTACATATTCTCAACCATAATAAATATTACACATGTGTATTTTACATATGAAACAAAAAATTGCACATGTGTAAATTTATAAAAACATCAAATTAACCAAAACACCAAAAACTACACATATGTAGGTGTAATATTTTATAAATATTAAATATACAAAATCTACACATGTATAGTATTTCGAGTAAAGTGTACTTTGTGTATTAAAACTTGTACATTTTTATATATACGCATGTGTAGTTTTTTCTATATCTTCTTCTAAAAATATGTTTTTTTTTTTTTATTTTGTATAAAAAAATATACATTTTTGTTGTTGTTTCGAAATTTTAAAAAATATTTTTTTAAATGGATGGAGAGAGAAGAGATAGATGACATAGAAATTTAATATTAATAAATAATTATATATATGGGTGATTTAAATGAGAGAGAAATAGATAAATTATTATATTTATGGGTGAGTGGTTAAAGACTATTATACCCTTTTCATATTAGTAAATTAGAAAGAAAAAAAAAGTTGACCTTAACAGTTAAGATATGGTTTAAGGGTTTTCTCTTTAAAAAAGAAATGACCAATAAATAGTGACTTATATTTGTTTTCATATTGGTCCCTTTTTTTTAATACACGACTTAAGATATGGAAGTTAAAACATTATCATTATTGTCTTACGTGGTCAAGCAATACATTCATAGAACTAGGGCTCTAAAGGAACCGAACGTTCAGCGAATAGTTCGTGAACCGTTCGGCTGGAAGTTCGTTTAGTTAAATGAACGAACATGAACAGAGGTCGTGTTCGTTCATTTGTGTTCGTGAACGTTCGGTAACATGTTCGTTTACGTTCGTTTACGTTCGTTTATGTTCGGTTAAGTTCATTTATTATATTTATTTATTAAATATGTTGTTTATTTTTAATTTTTAGTTTAATACCATAATACTTAAGTTATTTTTAGTTTAATACTATAATATCTTAATTTATATATTTATAAATGATTATCTACATTGCTTGAGGTTAAAAATGTTGATTTTTATTGTTTAAATAACATGTGTTCATTAGCGTTCGTGAACCATTCGTGAACAAACAAATTTCCTTAATGAACGAACACGAACAAGAATTTTCGTTCGGTAAACGTTCGTGAACCGTTCGTGAACAAGTTAAAAGTTAAACGAACGAACACGAACAAGGGCTCGTCCGTGTTCGTTCGGTTCGTTTACAGCCCTACATAGAACTTATAATTAAGCATATGAGAAGGGGTGTGTTTTTTACTTGAACCCGAAGAACCAACCCGAAAAAACATATCCAAACCCGAAAAACCGAAACCCGAAACTACCCAACCCGAGAAAGCGTATGTAGGACCCGAACCCGACGACCGAGAATGGTTCGGTCTTTGGGTTCCCACGTGGGCAGTTCGAGTAAACCCGAAAGTTATCCAACTTCCTTTGATCGTTAGCAGGGTTAAGAACCTCTTGTTATATGTTCTTTAAATTTGATTACTCTTTATGGCATACAATTCTTGGCCTTGCTGTATAAAATTAAAAATTTGATTACACTTTATTCTCAAAAGAACTTGCTATACAATACTTGCTGTATAACATGCTATATAATTCTTGCATTGTTCATGCGATATAATTCTTGTTGAGTTTATGCTCAAGTTTGATCAGTTAGATAATTAAATGTTCAATCATTGGTTAAACATGTTTTGATCGTGTTTTTGACAATTACTTTTACGATAAAGTACACTTCTAGGTTTTACAACAGCGTAACAGTCGTTTTACGACGAGTATGCTTTAGGGCTTTTACGCAAGAGTTTAAGCTGTTGTGACGTGTTTTCTCATCCGCGTTTGATATTCGTAGTTGTGTCATGGTTGCGACAGTATGCAGGCTTTTCAAATACACCATGATAGTTAAAAAAAATTAATGCATTTTGTTGTCCCTTTCAAAGTCGCTAATTTCATGTGGACCTATAATATATTTGATTGTAAAAAAGAAAAAATTCTTTTAAAGCTTTAGATTATTTTCATTCCTAACCAACCAAACTAATTTGTTCATTAAAAAATTACTTTATATCTACTTCAACTAAGCAACCAAACAAAACTTAATTTTTTTCATTCTCATTCACAACCAACACATACCCAATTAAATGATCCAATTATAATTTGACAAGTGTCGAAAGAAAATCCAAATTTAACAAGCTTTATCCAAAAAAATATTTTTTATTTTTAAAACCTTTAACCTTTAGGGACACCCCTTAATATAGGAACTTCAAAATTTTTAGACAGGAGTAACTTCGACTCAACGTGCTCTTTTAACATTTCGGACCAAGCAAGTTTCATATAACAACCACTTCCCTGTCTTCTAAACAATTAGAATTTAGGTTAATTTAAGTTTTACTGATAGTTAAAAATAACAAGTAAAAGTCGTTGCATCTTATGACGGTGAGATTTGCGTGATTAAGTACAATAAAAGAAATGTATGAAGTTATCATGTGGTTATGTATCTCGATATGTGCATAAAAAATGTCGTAAATATATATCAGGAAACAAAAGAAAAGTTATGTAGTTGTAAAATTAGGCATTAAAAACACAAAAACGTATAATATATGTGAATTGGCTCGCTTTAAATAAAACTGATGTCATAACGTGGTCTCACTCAATTTCAAATAAATTTATATGAAAAAATAAATAAACACAAACACATCACAACAATATATTTGTATACGATGATTAAATTGTGGGTGTAAATATAAAAAAATATTAGAATAATAAAATGCAATTATTTATGTGTTGTGTTACATATGTGAAACAAAAGCATGTCTGAGATGTGGCTCGAACTTCAGATCAATGAGAAGGAAATGACAAAGTCTGTCGAATTAAAAGTATACTCGATTAATAATAAGTTGAATATGCATAAGTTGATGTATGTAAGGGTGGCAGCTTCAGACACGACCTGAAACATGACCCAATCACGACACATAATAATTAAGTTTTTTGTTGGTAAGTATAACCCGTTTAAAAAAAAGATCATGTTCAGGTTGACCCGTTTATAAAACATGTCAGGTTTGGGTTGACTCATTAACCCGTTTGAGGTTTCAAAATTTTTATGTTTTATTTTTGTCTTTCTTGTCACATATATTTAGTTGTTTTTCTTTTGATTATTTACCATACTTTAATTGATCGAGTAACAAAATTTATATTTTTTTCATCTAAAAAATGATTTTAATTTTTTTCAGTTAACTATACAAACGAGTTTATTTTAAATTTCATAGTTTATAATAATGATTTACATAATCATATATTTAGCTATAATAATATTAATTATTTTGTTAAAATACTATACTAACTATTTGTTATTTCATACAAATATAAACAGGGTTAGGGTTGAAAACATTGACACGAGTAAATACATGGATCATGTTTCCGGTTGCAAAATTCAACCCGCCAACCAGATAACTCGCAATATGTTAACCCATTAACCGTCAACCCAAAACTATTGACACCCTAGATGTACGTATATATTCTACATTCAAACGTACATTAATTATAATGTCAACATCAAAAGCTCAAAATTAATGGTATAAAGCCTGTGCCAACATCAAAAAAATAAAAATTAAAGAAGAGAAGATGATAGAAAAGCATGAGAACGATCGATATATGGTAACTCTTTAGTTTTGTTAAACTTCATTTTAAGTCAAAAGAGGAATTAGACATAAACAAGGAACACCAATCATTTGTTTCCAAAGATATTTCATTTATTTGTCATTTATAAAGTAGCCTATTATTATACATGATTAGATTCTTTTTGTACTTCTATGTAACAAATTATATTATTCAAGTTTTTTTTTATGTTTAAAGATTTGCTGAATTCTCTTGTAATCATGTAGATATCGTTTTTAGATTAAGTTATATCATTGATACTTAATATTGAATAGGATAACAATCAAAGATTTAAGAATGTAAATGAAATATATTAGAAAATCTATGTATGTGATCTAACAAAAAAATTGTTTTATATAATAGGAAATTAACAACGTCAACCATTGCAATGGCTAGAAAACAGTTTAACATTCATTTCCAATTGCTATCAGCAGGGCCGATCCTGATAATTTAAGTGCTCGGGTCAAGAAAGTAAAAATACCCCTAGGCTCAAACGAATTATACACTATATAAACTCCTGTTTTTAAATATCGATTACCGTTATAGCAATAAACATAGCAAAATCATAGACTTGGGGGTGTTGATTGGGCTAACCCAATCGAGTTTCGGGTTTGTTGGGGTTTCTTACTTTCTTTAAAAAATATTGAACCACAACCCGACTCTAATAACGTTTGTGTTAGCCATGTCACTGTTTATAAGGTCGGATTAGTTGGGGTAATATTTATTTGCTATTATCTTGACCCAATATTTAAGTAAAAAGTTATATATGTTTTATATTTAATAATTAGTATATACAAAAAATATTAATGGAAAACCGACCCTAATAATAGTTCGGGTTAACCGGACTAACTTTTTGGACCTGAATAACCTGACTTTATTAACCTTACTCGGGTTTGCGTGCCGGTTTGGTTAGTCAGGTTTAGGTATTTTCGACACCCTACTCATAATAATATAAAAAACATTTTATAATCTTATATAAACTTAACAGGCTCGATTTTTTATAGCTTGGATATTAGACTTATTTAAACTTAATGAGTATAAACTTTTTTATATAAAATATGAAGAAAAAAAATTTGGGCCTTTCAAAAAATCAGCTCCGGGGCGGTGGCTTGGTTTGCCCTTAGTAAGGGCCGGCCCTGGCTATCAGTTATGCATTAATAAATAATTACTTTGGAAGTAAACAACTAATTTTTGTGGAACGGTTTACTTCTAAAGTACATGAAGTAAGTGACATACTTCATAAGTAAGCGTCTTACCTCAGCCTGGTGGGCCTTTTTAAGACAACATACGTGGTATATAGGATCGTCTCCATTCAAAAAAAAAAAAAAGGTTTCGAAGCGCAAACTTACATCCAAAGAAATATACTTTCCAAACATTACAATTTCAAAACACGGTTTAATTCCGAAACTTTACAACCCCATAACTTGAGAAATATGTCCCTCGATGGTGATCTAATGGTAAATGGGTGGGAATCTGAGGTCTAGGATTCTAAGCCCAGCACTACCCAATTTTCCCTTAGTCACACGATTTACATATCTCATATTGGCCATGAGACCAGTCGATGAGGGACACCTAATTGTGACGTTCACCATTTTTTCATGTACTTGAGAAATACAAGCAAACTATGAGTGTTGCCCCCACTGCTGCCTCCCGTAGGAGTCTGGGCCGTGTCTCAATCCCAGTGTGGCTGATCATCCTCTCAGACCAGCTACTGATCATCGCCTTGGTAAGCTATTACCTCACCAACTGAACATTGCTAAATAGAGGAGTTGCCCATAGGATCAATGGGCTTCACCTTTGATCATCAAACAAGTGTGTATATTATATTTACAGACTTGTTTAAGATTTTATCATGACTTCTTATTTTGTCATTAAGCAAATTTAATTATATCAAACTTGGTAGATGACACTAAAACCACTAACATATATATCTTATGGTATACAGGTTCTTCATTTTATAAAAATGATTATTTTTCACCATTTTTACTTACCATTTCATCCCAACAATTTGAACATGTTAACCATAAAAAAGAGAAAATTTGGTTAAACAAAACAGATAAACATAATCGATAAACATGAATCATGTTATTTCTAATATAGAAATATCTCTATTTGATGGAGCTAGCCCCCTTGATAGTAGGGGTGTGTACACAAATAATCTTGTTTCAATGGTTGAAAATTTTTCTAAAGACATTTGCGTATGCCTCATAATTAAGTGGTGTGTTGCCAATATGAAACTAACCCACTTGGTAGTAGAGGTGTTTAAAAAAGATGAAATACGAAAAAATCCGAAATCCAAATTGTATCCGAAACTCGAAAAACGATTCAAATTCTTATTCGGGTTGTTCGGATAAATTGGGTCTGATACCCATTTTTCTTATTCGGATCGGATATCCAAAATCTTGTTTATCCAGATCGGATATCTGAATTTAACCCGAAAAACCATGCTTATTCGGATTGTTCTGGTGTTAAAAAGAAAACAAATTTATTCGGGTTATTCAGATACATTCGGCTTTGATAAGCATATTTTTTATTCGGATCGGTCAAATTTCGGATAAAATCTCAAAAATTTCAAACCCAAATAATCAATGCAAATAAACTGTTATCCTACACGATTAACATCCATATCCATACTTGGTAGAGGCTTTGCTTCTTAGAATGACATGTTATGTGTTTAATCTTATGCAATGATGTAATTAGTTTATAGTATTTTACTATTTTATGAGAAAAGGAAGCTTAGCCGTTTAAAAAAAATTAAGTGGTGTATTGTTAACATCAAATCATCAATTGCTATTTAATTTTGAAGAGTCAAACGAGATTGAGATTGTGTAGTCTCGGTTTCTAGATGACAAGAAATATTCAAATGTGCAAAATTGCGTCATCACTAATTTTGTTTATACCAAAGAGGCATTGCCTCAATGGTACCCCATGATTCTTCCAAATGGGAGGTTATGGGTTCAAATCCCTCCCGCAGCAAAAAATGGGTCTGAGGGGGGTCAGGGGGTTTTCCCAGTAGGGTTTCCTCCTGGGGTGGTTGTGATGGCTCATGGAAGGTCCAGGTAACTAGACGTTGGTGACATGGCTTGGAAACAGTGGGTTCACACGATTGAGACCTTCGCCGTTCAAAAAAAAAAAAACTAATTTTGTTTATACACGGCTTTTACGCTTGAATTTTGTGTGAATAAAACAAAAATTAATTAAATACGTCTTTTAATTATCGGTAAACACCATTATTAATAATCATAAATATCAGTTAAATATAAAACCTACCAAAAGATCATAACAGCGTCCGCCTAAAATAGACAGAATAAAATTTGGGCTTTTCGTAATCATTTTAACTAAATTCTGTTTTAATTAAATCTTTTTTTTTATAAAAAAATGTGATAGTTTTATAAATGTGAGAAAGACGTGCTAAGGCGTCTAACACTCTAACTAACTTTAGAAGAATAATGTAGATGAATATCCTAAAAAGTAAAAACTTGTTAAATTTGTAAAAAATTGATGTAATATTTAATTTCTTTTATTTAGGTGTGTAATATATATTACTATAAGAAAAATAATAAATAAAAAATATACAGTATGACGTTTTACAATGTGTAAATTGTATGAGACGTGTATATACATACTTTATATAGCTAAAAAAATAATTTTTATTGTATCAAAGTGTTACTTTAAAATTTTTCTTATTTTTAGTTTGTTTTTTCTTAAAGATAAGACTAAGTAACTGAGAATATATATATATATATATATATATATATATATATATATATAATTTTATAGTGTTTTTTCTGTATTATTTCTTCTATCTCGTTACTACTAAATAAAAGAACATGCTTCATTCTCTCGTGTTTTCTCATTAAAACTTTTGTGATTTTTTACTTTTAAAAAATATATTACTTACAATTTAATCTTGTATTTATTCAAGGCGTATAATAAACGAATTTTTCTAACCTAGTATATAATACACTAGTTATTTTGAGTACAACTTTTATTTTCAATCACAAGACCGCTTGTTTTGCTTCCATGTAAAAGTAAAGGCGATCATTTGATATAGACATTATATCTATGAGTAAGGCTAAATGGTTGTTTGATAAGCATCTTAACCATTCAGACTTAAATTTATCTCTTAACTATTTGGAGGCTATGAATCATTAAGAGATAATATTTTAATAATCATTAAAAGACTACCAAACAACCCTTAATTATGCCTAAGACTTAACAAAACTCAGAAAGAAATATAAGAACATAAAAAGGCATAAACCATATCTCAAACAATAAACATATTAGATTAACATATAATCTTTATACATCCATTTTTTTTTGAACGGCAAAGACCATAAACCATGGACCAACTCATCATTTCATTTTATACATCCATTTGATATATAAAATTAGTTGACATTGTTTGGCTTAGAATTTAACTCTTGGACAACAAACCCCACTTTGTAAATTACACACAATTATTTACTTTAATTATTGTTTTCTTTAGTCAATAAACAAAACTTTAGGTACAAGAAAATTGGACCTTTCTACATTCTAGAAAAAGACTTTAAGGTGCTTAGGTTAATTATATTCAAACTGTATTGATTGATACAATAACACATGCATAAAGTACAACCATTATTTAACCTCTTTCATATCCACCATAAATTTTTATTAATTTTTGGACAGGTTTTAAAAAATAGTCTTAGTAATTAGAAAAAGACGACTAAATGGTTGCATACATGGTCAAATGTATAAAAATATTTGGGTAGTTGGGCATACGACATTTCACTTAATAAATCATAGATGCATAGAGTTTTTTTATTTTTAATTTTTTGGTGACATGCTTAAGAAAAATATACAAATTATATATACCCTTATTTAGCTACCACATTCTTCATAAAAAATCTCCAAGAACGTTGTTCTACATCTTGATATTTTGTGCAAAAATTTTCAACCCTTTGGTAACATGGTGGATGCATACATGACTGCAAAGAAAGACAGGACATGTTGGAGGCTAGTGACCCGGTTACTTGTTGTCACGCTTTACCTGTTCCTTTTGGTTTTGGGACCTGGGGGACCCTGTGGGACCATGGGGTTTACCACATCGCGATTATAAAAAATGTGAATAATCCAATGTTCATGAAAGGTGAGTAATTCACATCAAAAAGTTGTTTCTATTAAGTTTGCTATCAAGGTGGGTAAAGTTGTCATATCCACAATTGGTTAGGGTTTTGATGTATCTATCTTGGTGTTTTCTTTTATATGTGATGGTGTTTAGTTTTTCGTATTTACGTTCTTTTAGTGTTTTTTTTATGTGGATCTAGCATGTTTGCTAGTTTTATTGACGTTAAAAAAACTTGAAAGGGAAAGAGGATAGAGAGAGTCATTTTAATGAGGTTTATAAAAAATAAACATGCACCACACTTGTTATGTTTTGAAGACCCTTTTAGGAAATGCCTTTATACTCATATTATACAAACTATATATATTCTAATATTAGTTATTTCCAAATATGTTTTTATGTTTACATCACTTAAGATAAATATTTAATACCATAACTATATGAAAGTGCATATCTTATGGAATTTAATACAAATTTATTTATTATTCTGTCTAATATATATACATATACATTGACGGAGCTTGAAAAAAAGCTCGGAGGGGCAGAAGGATTTTTAGAAAGAAAACGGAGAGGGCCGAAGGATTTTTAGGAAAAAATCGAAGGAGGCCGAAGGATTTTTAGGAAGGAAATGAGGGGAACCGAACGATTTTTCGACAAAATACAACTAAATCGACTATTATGACCGGAAAAACAGGGAGGCGGGGGCCCCCTGGCCCTCAATAAGGTCCTTCATTGTACACACACACACACACACACACATATATATATATACCTATTATAATAAAAGAGTGATTTTAGTGGACACATATCGTTTTCTTTGACAATTTGAAAAAAATTATCGCATCTCTCTCTCTTAATAAGTACTAATAATCTTTACTAATTAAATTATATAATGAAATATGGAAAATATAAATCTTCTTATTCTAATAATTTGCTAATTTATTAGAATTTAATAAACTATAAGAATATTTTAATTATATCTTATCTTCAAATATAAATTTATTATTATTAAATATTTTTTTATGATTTGATATTACTGAATTATATTTTTTTAAGTATTCAATCCGTGCAATAAACGAATTTCTAGGCTAGTGTGTGTGCATGTTTAATATATAGTGTAAGAGGTTATTTCTCAAGCATACAGGGTAAGACTATGTACATCAGATCATGAAATGGCACCTCCTTTTCCCTTAAGCAAAGCAAGAGCTAAATCAACTTTTGTTCTCATGTTTGTTCGTGTGAAGAATATTGTGTGTTTTTATCGATTTCACTTGGGGATTTTTGTTTGTGGTGCGTGTTTAGGTGTGTTTGTGGTGCGTGTGACAAAAAGGAAATTTGCCGTCTATGAGTTTATAGGGTTAATTTGTGTGTGCACTCGTTTGTGGACTAAAATAATTAAAATAAAAGAGATAAAAAAATATTGTATTTTTTATTTTTTTATAATTCAGAAAACAAAAGAATTCTTACTGAGCATAAAACGGGTTCAAGAATCAATTCTTTTTATAAGGGTTAAAATCACTTATTTTTACTTTTTTAGATCATACTGTAAAGTGGATCGTACGGTTCTAAAAAAGAAATAAACAAGAATATTTTATCAAAATAAATTAACGTGTTAATATGCTTTTCTATTTAGACCATTCTTTTTAATATTCTTTGTGTTTACTATTATTTTTTCCTGTTATAAATATCTATAACTTTTATGACTACCCATAATGGGCATGTATGTGAAGATGTATTTGATGAGATGAATGATGAGGATGCATATAAGACATACCACATTGGAGAGGGTGGGGATGAGAGGAAGCATGTAACTTTTGACCTTGAAGAAGTGCATCAACATGCACAATTTTGTGTGGGTCCAATCATAAAGACAATTTTTTAAAACAACTTTTGTTTTAAAAAAAATGTTTAAAAGAAAAATAGAAAAAAAAAATGATTATGTGAAAGAAAAGGATGCATGTATAAAGGATGAGTTGGGTCAAAAAAAGATGAGAGAATACACGTGAAAAAAATTGTTAAAAAACTGAGATGATAGTGATGACTATGATACATGTGCTAAATACACCCACTTGCATTGCGGTTAGTCTAAGTAAGAGGCCTAATTCTATTATTATTTTTTTTGAGACAAAAGTAACTTTTGAAGATGTAAATAATAACTTAAAAGCGTAACATGGGCCAATTTATATCCCAGCCCCAACCAGTAAAGGAAAGTGGCCTTATCAGAAATTCACAATATCAAACTTGGCCCAATTTTTTTTTTTTAATAAAGTTTACATGGGCTCCTGCAATAAATGCATCTTAATAAAAAAAATCGGTGTGCGACTGTATGTGTGTTTGTCTGTGTTAGATATTACAAGATTACAAAATTTTTCAGGTTGGTCTCAACCCATATTCAAATATATTAAAAGATGAATAAAATGGCTACTATGTACCGGTATACATACACAAAAAAATTGACTATGAATGACCAAAGCTTTTGTTTTTGAACGCTTGAAACATAGACACCCAAAACAGATTTCATCCGCCTTATCGTATTTGATGTTCTTATTCATAGGCCAGAGCCAATATTAGAAGAATCTTACAACTGGGTAAAAACTTATAGTTCTATGGTCATCTACGAATGACCAAGTAGATGGGCAAAAAACCTTTTTCGATGCTGGAACTGAAGGTTCAACCCAAATCAATATTGGTTCCCGAATGGAAAATATTAGAACAGACTGCTATCTAGTTGGAATTTGCAATTTCTACCTGATTTTTGATTTTTTTTAAAATTTAGTTCTTATCTGACCCAAAAAAACCGGCTCCTAGCTGTTACACCGTCATGTTCTAGATCTAATTTTTGAGACCTTAACTTTTACCATTAGGAGCATATTTTTGGCCCATATTTTGGTATTTTATGCCCTCTAACTTAGTATATATAGACATGGATGAGTTCATTGAGTTCGTACTTGAAAACACCAAACTAAACGCAAAAAATGCTCGCATTACGCTCGTTTTACTTCTCTTTGTCTCATGATCTCTTCTAGAATTCTGCTCTTTCTACATTCTACTTGTGTATTATAAGTAACAATGGCTCACTTACAATCATTTGTTGGTTAAGGTTAAAGCATAGAGCCAACCGTAGTTTGAGCTCTTTCGTATAATAAGAACATGAAAAATTTGTTACAATTGGGATTTGGTTGAGATAAGTGACTAGTCTCTCAAAATGTTCGTTGCAAATTTTGTGATGCTCTTTTAGCAAAGAAATCAAACTCAAGTTTGAAGAAACATATTAATAAATCATTTTGTGAGACGTTGAAAAATAACCCAGAAACCCAACAAATTCACATGGGTAGTGATGATGTAATATTCTATTACGGTGTTTTTTGCCCTCCGTAAAAAAAAATCTAGATCCGTCACTGACACCAAAACTTTAATGCACCTATTACCCGAATTAGAGGTGGCCAAACCGGTTCCGGTTCCAAACGGTTTCGGTTCCGGTCAACAAAATCAAGAACCGGTTCCGGTTTTTGACTGGTTCCAACCGGTTTTTTGCTGGTTCCAACCGGTTTTTTGCCGGTTCCGGTTTCGGTTCGGGTTTGACCTGTTTAAGGGTGGAACCGGTTCCGCTTTTTCTTATTCCGGTTATAATTTCTCTGAAAACCCAAAACCGCCCGTACCCACCGGTTCCGGATACGTTGGCCACCTCTAACCCGAATAACCTTAGACTTCATGGTGAAACCTTTACTAATGAAAAAATTATGATTGAGCCACTAGAGTCTAGAAGAGCATAAATGTATTATAAAAGTAAAACGAATGTAAAGAAAACCATAGTATTTTATGTGTTTTTTGCATTTGGTTTGTGGCAATCAACCAATTAATCAAATATCTATTTCTATCAAGTTCGGGTGAAAAAAGTTCAAATATTAAAAATATAAGCTATAATCGATTTAAAAAAAAAGGGTAGAACTTGGAAGCAACCGATTTTTTTGGTCCATATAGAATTGGGTTAAAATTTAATAGCAAAAGCTTAGGAGTTGGGACTATTGGTTTGTCATTAGTTGAAGTCCACCTTAGGAGGCGACTGAGTGTTTGATTCCCGGCCTATCTCTTCCTCCAAGCAATGACGAACATTTAAAAGAATGCGGGTTTCTTGTTCATGTTCGTTTGTTAAGAAAACTCAGTGTGTTCATGTCCGTTCGTTAATAGTATAAACGAATAGCTTGTGAACATAGATGAACATAAGTAAACAAACATAAATGAACCTAACTGAACAAACATACACACAAATAAAGAAAATACAAAAAACGTACATTATTGAACACACAAAGTTAAACAAACATGAAGAAGAACATGTGTTCTAAATTTGCATTGATATTTGCCTATTTCATTTAATAAATTCATTAAAATTTAGGTAAAATAAAAAAGTCACAAACATGGTAGTTTATGGGAAAGTGAATATATCACTTATAAATTAAAATAAATGAATTAATTTATTAATAAAAGTAAACGAACAAACATAAACGAACATATATAAAGAACATAAATGATCGAACCTAAACTAACGCTCACAAGCGTAAATGAACGAACAAGACGTGTATTCTGTTCGTTCGTTTACAGACCTAGTTTTACCCGTCCAAGTCTCTAAATCTTGTTATATCATATTTTAATTATCTAACTTTAAACTAATATTTTTTTAATAGATATAATTTATTAAATCAAAGAAAAACCAATAGTATCCTGGTTTTCCTTTTTCTTGGAAATCATTTTTTGTTTTAAGAAAAGATGAGTGGGGACAAGTTACATCAGACAAATATTGGCTTAATAAAGAAAAGCCCATTCATCATGTGATTACAAGTATTACTACAATTTTGAATTTTCAATTACTTTTTACATTTTTATGTTAAAGTTCTCATTGAAAGAAGTGAAAGAAAATGAAGAAATGGTCTTCACCCATGCTCATGCTTTCCTTTAGTGAGACATTACTATTCATCACATCTACCTTCATTATTATTCCCCATTTCCTATCTCCAACGTAACTTAAATAAAATTTCGTGAATTGAAAATAATATATTAATAAGCTACACTTCTTGTCTAGTAGTATTCATGAATGAAAGAAGATACTTCCTTAACTAGGTCAAAGGTTGCAAGAAAAAAAGTTTACCGATTTATTCGGTTCTCGTTTATTTGATGGATATGATGTCACAAAGGTTGGGGTAACTAGACTTTAATGTCATGACCAGATAACCAGCTGTTCATACGTTGAAATCCTCCGCTGCTAAAAAAAAGTGCTATGCTTCAAAAGAACATTAAAAAAGAAAAAAAAACACATGGTTGTGTTATCATTCTAACGAGTAATGAAATATATGCATATTTATTAGAACAAAATCAGCCTAACACAACGTTTATATTTAAAAATAGTTGCATTACCTGAAGCTGAAATAGATTTAATACAACTTTTTTATTACATAATAACCTTTTTTCTTCAAATGCAACTTTTTAAAAAAGTTGATTATGTAATAAAAATGTTGCTTCAGCTAATACAACTTTAGCTAATGCAACTTATTTGTAATTATTTGTAATAAAAAAAGGTTAAACTAAACTTATTTTCTAGTAGTGATTCACGTATGTGATAAGATTTTTATAATTGTTTTATTAGAATAGTGATTATAATTTAATCTTCTTGAATCCACCGTATCAAAATCAATAACAAAAATCACATCCAGTAAATCACTCGTTACATAGCTATTTGTAAGCGGTAAAAAACATAAAATATAAGCAAACTTTACCCTCGAGTCCTTGACCCTGGTATTCGGATCAATAACCATTTTACAAATAATTAATTATTTAAAAACTTCAATAATAACCACAACAAAAGCATCCCCTTAACTTCCACAAACTACAACACCAACCCCTCAATAACATTACCATCTTCATTCTCAAATAGAAATCAAAGGACACATGAAAGCTTTAAATACAAGTCCACAACAACATAGTTTTTAAGTAAATCATAAAATTCCAAACAACACCCCTTAACTAACCCTCAAATGTCAAACCAGCCCCTTAACTTTCACGGGCGCATGGAGTTTTGGAAGAAGGTTCAAACGCGAAAGGACCCACACTGAACACATCATAGGGAAGTGGGTGCACATCTGGGCTCGACAATGGTGGTTTCTTGCTAGGGATCAACAAGGATCCCTTGACCCCAGAATGCAGATCAGTGGGCTCGTTGCATGTAGCCATGGGTGAAGTTAGCAGGTTCACCCTGCACCTATGGGACCCATATGTGGTCAAAGTTTTGGGTGGCTTGATGAAGAAGTACCCGTTCTTGTCAGTTGTACCTTTGACCCTCAATGGGTACTTTGTGTTGTTGCATGTTAACAGCACCTCCGCTCCTGCCATGGTCAAACAAATTTCAAAAACTTCATTCCTGCCATTGACGCATTGTTCGCTTGTACATTGATGTTACCAAAAGGACAACCTGTTTTCGGGAGAGGTTGTCTACACACACCCAAAAACATATTTTAACAGTATACGTCTCGTAGTGGTCACTACGGGGTGTATAGCCGCCTCGTAGTGGTCACTACGGGACATATAAGGGTCCAATTATTGGCACTAACACCCGATAATTGCCTCTATATATGCCTCGTATTGACCAATACGGGACGTATATGGGTGTGAGGTGTGTCAGTGGGGTGTGTGAATAACACCACCCCTGTTTTCAACCAATAAAAGGGAAATTCACAAATTATTTGACCACAAACTTTCCTCAAAATGTTCATTTAACTTTCAATGACATAAAATGAGCATTGTCTGTACGGGCATAAGTACCCCTACATATACGGGCGACACCCATTCAACCAACGAATCAAAAAATGGCATTTGTACTTTACGGGCATCCACTTCATACATATGTGGGTGCCATCCCGTACATGTATATGCTCCACAAGTGCATATATGGGCGTTGCATTTATACAAGAAAACTGAAAAAAAAATTAAAAAACATGTCAAAACAAAAATAAAAAATAGTTCTGAGCGACGCCGTCAATAACAGCCGTGTTAGCGTGGACCCGACGCATGTGACAAATGGGCGCAAGGACAAACGTCAATTTTTGATTTGTAGGTTATATGGGCGCGGACACCATACAGGCTTAAAACCCATGCTGTACAGTTGTGCATTGGTTACTTGTACCATGTATGTGTAGTTTTTTGTATGAAGCACTAGCTGTATGCATTGTTAAGTTGTACGGTACAATTAAACATCGAATGCAAATTACATTTCATGCATTGTTTACTTGTACCCTGATGTTTCCTGTTGGCATTACGTTTAAGTTTTTCCTTTATCCAAGAAAAAGTTTTTTGGTTTGGTTACGCATTGAATACTTGTACAATACTACCATGTATGTGATAATTTGATGCATTGATAAGTTGTACCGTACAAATAAAACCTGCCTCAAAATCTCAATTCCATGTATTGTTTACTTGTACATTATAACCTTTATAAATTTGCTTTACCCAGGATAAAGCATATTATGGCAGTCGTACTTGATGCATTGTTCAGTTGTACTGTACAACTAAAAGTTGTACAAAAACCCATTTCCATGCATTGTGTAGTTGTACAGTTATTTCATGCACAGATGAGTTGTACGGTACATCACAGTAATGCACCCAGATTAAACAACGCAGTGTTCATACTCTTCGATGCATAGATGAGTTGTACTGTTCTTCACGCATCAGTGAGTTGTACCGTACAACCCATTAATGCAATGGCTTATGCATGCATGCATATGGCCATATAGATTATGTTTTTATAGAGATACACAACTGTCAAACCGGTCATGTTACCAATTAAAAGGTTTCAAAAGCAAAAGGACGTCATAAATATAGATTAATCATAAAAAATTTTAAAAATTTAAAATAAAAAATAACAATTACGATATTAAAAAATATAAACAATAAAATTTAAAGTAGAAAAAGTTTAAACAACTAAATAGATTATTATTAGTATTATTTGGAGGTTTAATGAGTGTTTTGAAAAAGATTTATTTAGAAATTTAAATAAAAAAATAAAAGTTTTAAAAAATACCGGTTATATAAATATACATACAGAATGAGAGTATATATATACCCTGAAGTGGTTTGGCGCCAATGAGTGTATCAACCCCTTTGTACTTGCAAGCTTTACAGTAAACAACACCCTGAACCGCCACCAGCTTTCTTGCCGGAAGCGGTGGCAGGAGGGGTGCCGGTGAGAAGGTCGGTGGCTGAGCAGGTGCCTTGGTAGGAGGGTGGACCGGAGCGTGAACCGGAGCGTGAACAGGAGCCTTGGTCGGCGCGTGAGATGTGGGTGGAGTAGCAAGCTTTTGATGGTGACGATGGTGGTGGTGATGGTGGGGTGCCGGTGCTGCCGCCGGTTGGTGTGATGGCGCGTGGTGGGGTGACTGAGTCCAGCTGACATTGTCATCGACGTCGTCACCGGAGACATTAATGATCATGCAAGTGGCTACCACCAGTGCTAGGGCTAGCAAAACCCTAAAACCCATTTTGGTGTATCTTTTACGGTGTGTGTGTGTGTGAGGTGACGGTGGAGATGGTGAAGAAAGGGTGGTGGTATTTATATGGAAATGGAAGGGGTAATATTGACATTTTACGAGATTTTTGAGTATGGGCCCGATTAAGACCACTCCCATTCACAACCAACCAACCAAAACTATTTCATAAAATATTAATTTCTCTCTCTTTTGTATATACAACCAACCAAACTTAATTTGTTCACTCTCATTCACAACCAACCCAACCTAATAAAATTAACCAATCACAAAAATACACGTGGCTTTCTAAATTAGAAAAAGTTAAAAAAAAGGTGGCGACCAAGGTTGGTCTACCGACCTAATCGTTGGTTTGGTTGCCAAATTCTAATTTTTCTTTTTTTTTATTTGTAAATTGCCGACCGACCCAAGTAAATGATCATGGATGGGAACAGTCTAAATAAAAAACGTAAAAGCTCAAACTACAAAGAAAAAAAAGGTGTGGGTCTATAAATTAAAAGTAAAAAAAATATAAAATTAAAAGTAAAAAAAAGAAGCCAAAATCTAATGTTTTTAGAAAGACAAACATATGGCATTATTATTATGTTGGTTTTGAATTAATATGTTTTTTTTTACTATGTTTGAATAGATGATCTTTCATCTAAAAGACAAATCATTTATCAAGTGAACTATTATTACATTGACATATGCTTTTAATTAGAAGGTGATATCGTCATTGATCAACATATTATTAAGTGTTAATTCTGTTGGATAATGGTTTTTATGAATCGTTTTATTTGCATTTGAAATTTTTAGTATCATGTTTCAAACTTGACTTAATTTGAATAAGAATTTGTTTATCTAATTCAATTATCCAGAATAAGCATGATTTCTATGTTTAAATAACCCGAACAACTCAAATAAGCAATTTTTTGTCTCTATGATATATGAGTTGATACAATAAAAATGGATATACAACCCGAATCTATCTAAATAAAAATTTGAATAAGGTTTTACAATTTTATTTACGATTTTGATTTTGATTTTCTTGAACACCTCTAAATATCGCACATTTTTTTAGATGTCACACATGATCTCTTCTCAAGGTTTTCACGTATAATTTAAAGATAGTAGTGATCAGATTGTTTGAGTAACGGTTGAACGGTCTCCGGGATGAACTTGATCTCCAGCTTCTTTCTGGTTATCCTGCTAAGAACAGAAAGCACCGTTAGCCTTACCGCAGGAGCAAGCCTCCTGCGATTAAACTCCGGCGTGAAAATAAGAATTTGATCGGAGATGATAAATTTTAGAGCGTGAGAGGTGAATGAGAGGAAGTGTGTGTTTCGTAACCTAAGGCCTAGTATTTATACTGATGAACACAAGGAAGGCTCTAAGAAAGCATGGGCTTGCCACCACAAAAGAGGAAAGGATCTAGTTTTTCGATTCGATCTGTATAAATCAATTATATATTTTTTTTCTGGTTGGTAAGAGAACTCCAAGCCACATTTGACACTTGTGTCTTGAATCATGAAAGTGAAATCAACCCAGAGAATTCGTGATATGCCTAGGGAAAACTAGAAGGTACGAGAGTAATGTCGGGTGAAGCTCATGAGAGAGAGCATTTTCCTAGGCTAACCCATATCACATTCCAAGTAGGTTACCATAGGCAAACACGCACCTAGACATGCCGAAATAGGTTCTGAACCTAGTAAACGACCCTTGCTAGAAAAGATGATCTTGGTTGGACGAGAGTTCAGACTAGGAGTGTTCATCGGATCGGATAACGGTTTATTCGGGTTATTCGGATCGGGTTGTTCGGATTTGAAATTTGTAAGACCTTATCTGAAACCGACCAGATCCGAATTTGAAAATTTTCTATCCGATCCAAATCTATCCGAATAACCCGAGAAACCCGAATAAACGTATTTTTTCATCCGAATAATCCGAACAACCCGATATCCGATCCGAATAAAGAGGATTTTGTATATCTGATATCCGATCCGATCCGAATTCGGAAAACGGATATCCGATCCGAATTTATCTGAATATCCGAATATATCCGAATCTTTAATTCGAATCGGTTTTTTCGGGTTTCGGATACGATTCGGATTTCGGATTTTTTCGGATTTTTTCGGATTTCGGATTTTTTGGACACCTCTAGTTCAGACCCCACAACCATTCCATAATAGTATTCCTTTCATTCCACGATATGAAAAACGAAAAACCTTTTCCTGAACCTAATCCAGCCCAAGCGCAAGCTAGATGTTACCAAAGGAAGTTCCCAACCCGAACCCACAAGGTACTACGGAGACCAGCCTATTAGGGAGTAATCTTTGTTTCCAATATAAAGCATCCCATTCCAAACAAGACCATCTAGTAGAGACTCTGTTAACCCATGTTAAATACTTGAAACATTAGGCTAGAAGTTTGACCTTGTTAAACAGAGTGATTTTTTAGTTCGCTTAGGGCTTCGATTTTTTCATTTGCTTTAACGCTTTTTAAGATGGTTTGATCGTTAAAATAAAAAGGGATACTTTCTTTCTGTTAACAACAAACAATATTTTATTAAATATAATATAACATTAACATGAGACAAAGGGCTAAGTGAATCTAAAAATAAAATATATAATTGATTTATACATGTTCACTTATAGAAAAAAAGAAAATCGTATATTTGTATATGCTATCGTAATAATATCCAAATGGGAGATGCAAGCAACCGCTAAATTATTAGGGTAAAAAGTGTAAAGTGTTGTTTTATGGGGGTTTATCTAGGTGGTTTTATTATTATCTTTTTATTGAGGATTGTGCAAGGTTATAGAGGTCAGTAAAAGCATTAATGCTACAGGCTTGAGGAGCAGATTTTGGAGTTTTGCAAACTTTGTTGCAGGTAGATTACCCCTATAGTGTATGGGGGCATTTTTGGGTTTTTAGGTCACTTTCCAACGGTAAAATGATCTGAAATCACACTGGTGTGGTTTTTAGTCTTTTTACAAGTAACCACAGGGGCTGAGGGGTGATCTACTTTCTTATATATGAACGAAAAATAAATAAAGTATTCTAGCATAATGATTAGGGTATGGTTGCTTCTTAGGTAGGTTCGAACGTACGTCAAAAGCGTCAAAGTACAGAGGACAGTTGAAATCTCGTATTGGGTGTTGTCGTACCAAGCTATTAAAAAAAACTAAAAATAAATATCTATTTTTCTTTTGAAATACTATTGTTTTATTATGTAACTTCACTAACACACAACTCTACTATAACCTTGCACAATCCTCAATAGATATAATATATTTTTTTTCAATATATCTTTTTATAATTTGCAAGTTTTGATCGCTAAGTTGTAGACATTTTAGCAAACTCATATTATGTGAATACTAAAATATATTTATTCTATAAATGACATTTTTTTCAAAATACGTTTTCAGAAAAAAATATTAAAAAAAAACTTATAAAACTAAGAGTAAAATGTCGAAATAGTTTCCGTGTGTTTTGTTACTATTTAACTCTTAGTTCCTAGATATCATAAATTGTTCATATGCTTTCAAACTTTAAAAATCTGTAACAGATAGTTTTTATGTTACTAATTTACCCTGTTTAACTAAAATACCCTCATGTGTATTTCAAATATTTAAATTTTGAAATCATACAAGTAATTTATAAAATTTATGAACCAAGAGTGATAATAATAATATCAATAACAACAACAATAATAATAAACGCATGCTTGACCAAATTAGGGTTGTGTTTTTTTACCGAACCTGAAGAACCATCCCGAAAAAAAACATATCTGGAATCGAGAAACCCTAAAACCGTTTAAACCATCCTGAAAATGTGATAAACCTGAACCCGAAAGCTTTAGCTGGATTAGTCTTTGGGTACTATAGGAACATATTCGAGTAGGCTCAAAAAACCTGAATTAGTTTTTCATGAGCATTTTATATGTAATATGTATGACCCTAATAACGAGCATATGTGTGTCTACTCAAAAAAACATACACCGGATGTGATTGAATTATTTAATACATTCTTAATTTCTCACTTCCCAGACTTCTTAAACATTATTAAACAATAATAGACAACATGATGGCATGTTTTCTACTAAAGTTTATGTTTGTTAGGTTATAGTTTGTTAAACAATTGGGATTGTGGTTACATTTATTAAACATGTTTTAATTTATTTTGCTTTTGTGTTCATATTGTATTGCAACAATTTTAAATATACTATGGATTGCTTGAAAAAAACAGGTTAACATAATTATTCAAGTAGAATCTGAAAACCGTTTAATCAAACATGATTAAACACAAAAACCAAATATACTTTGATTATTTGGTTGACTATTGGTTCCATCTTCAGATTTTCAAAACTTAAATAACCCAACATGAAAAACCGAAACCTGAGAAACCTAAAGCCCAAAACACCAACCAAACGACACCCTTAACCAAATAAAGTTTAAACATTATATTTTTATGCATTACTTAAAGTATTAACTTATACATCATTATAATCATATTTTATATTAAAAAAGTATTAAATAAATTCTAATTTTTATTCTTGACTATTAAATGCATATTTATTGAAATAATTATTTTTCTACATGAATTTATGATTAAAAATAACTAAACAATATTCATTATTATATTTTATATGAAATGTATAATTGAAAACACATAGAATTAGTAAAAATAATATATAAATTAAATAAACAAATAAAAAACAAGCCATGTTAAACCAAGCCTTGAAAATTTTATCACTAAATCAATTTAAAACTTTAGAAATCTTACTACTCTAATAAACAAAAATAATTTTTGCCACTTGTCATGTTTTTAGCTAACTAATGCCACATGTCATCTTATTGTAATTTCATTTAATTATATTTGTTAATAAATACTTATATCATCTCTCCTATTAACTAATAATAATATTAATCATATTATTTACCTTTTTCATATTAATAATTAAAAATAGTTTTAAATAAATTAAAATATAATTTTTGTTAAAAAATATGTACTTTTTTCAAAAAAAATAGAATTTTCTTATAAATAAGAAATATTTAAAATCGTTATTTTTAGGAAATTAACAGTTTTCTAAAAAACAAGTTTTCTTAAAAAATGATTTTTTTTATAAATGAAATTAACATTAAAACTAAGTTTAAACAATACGATTTTATAAATAAATGACATTTTTTAAAACAAAATATTTAAAAATGATTTTTTTTTAAAAAAAAAACATAAGTTTTAAAGAAATGATAAGGAAAACTATACTTTTGACATAAAAACTATATGAGTTTTTAACGTTTTAGTTTAAAAATCTTAGCTGTTATAAACTAAGAAGATCGAATAATAATTATTTAGTTATTAGAGTTTTTAATTGTTAGTTTATTACATAAAATATTTATCTATACTTACTTTAATCATTGTATACCAAAATATTGTTTTAAAATTCTTAAGTTTTTATTAATAACTATTTAATATTTTATGATTAATCCGTGTAATACACGGGTTAATAAACTAGTAGAACTATAAATAAACTCAACTCAAGCTTTCTTAAAAACAAGCGAAGCCCCAGGCTTAGCAAGTTTAAAGCTTCAAGTTGTAATCAACATATTATTAGACTATTAGCGTTAATATAATTAGTGAAATCTAAATAAATCACAGTGAAATAATCATTAGCATGCAAAGATTATAGCTTCAAAATAGGAGAAACAATGTTTTATTTGCATACATCATGTATACATGTACATGTATACTTTTGGCCCTAAATATCAATCTTTCTAGGGACTTGTTAAAAATTGGGATAATATCATATATCCTCTTAATAAACATCAAAATTACATATATCCCAAATGTTAAAATAAAATTACAAATATCCCCATGTTCTAAAATTGCCCCTTAGTAAGGAGAAATATGTAAGTTATTTTAATTAGTTCATTAAGGGTAAAATATGAATATATAATTTGTTTTTTAATAAAATGGATAAATATGTAATATATTTGACTTAGAAAGGGGAAATATGTAATTTAGTTTTATAATTGAGTAAATATGTAATACATAATTTTAGCAAGGGAATATATGTAATTGACCTTTAAAAATTATGGTTCTTTGAAATTAAATAATTTGATACAGGCCTAAAGCCTGCTGGTGGTTTTGTTTATTTCCCCACTTTTGCAAGCTTTAACGCCTTACTGGAAAGTGTAATAATTAACAATTTGCTAAGCACAAGAACAGCAAAAAAACCTCAAATAATTAAATCCATAACGTTAACTAAATGAATCATTGAAATAAAAAACCAAACAAAATTGAGGTCTGCACCCAAAAAAGCTTCAGCAAAAAGCCAGCAGGACCAATAACATCTTCCATTCAAATTCCAAATGAGAAGCTGTTCATCGTTAGAGTTGCAATAATTAACCAAATAAAGTAGATCGGTTAGCAATGACAGGAGGAGTTGAACAATGGTTCGAAACAAAGTTCGACATGTCTGGGCGTATATCACAGCAGCATTTCCTGAAATAATTTATATCGTGATTAATAAACCATATCATAGTTATAATACAAGATTTTTTTTAATCTATTTAGGTTATTTCTTAGACCAAATACCAATCAATGAGCATTTATACCAAGCTGGTTAATGGTTAGTAACAAGAACAAAGATACTTATTATGGTTCAAACAGTTGGTTGGTGAATCAAATGATAAATTATAAAATTTTAACTATGACAGTAGATCAGCCTATTTTTCATCTTAACTTCTTTTTGCACAAGATGTGTTAAAAATATGTTGATAGTTCATTTAGTAATTCAGTTAGTGTTGGCTATGTTAGTTTGAATATGTTAACTTGTTATTTTGCATAAGTGTTTTATGCAGGCTAAAAGTGCTTACAAGGTCAAGGGTTGAATAGAATGAAAAAGAAATGAGAAGGGTTCTTGTGTAATTTAGAGTATACAAAAGAGAGAAGTCAGATGCGTTGGAGATAATGCATCTTTCTAACTCTAGAGTTTTTACTCTCTCATACGATAGCTTTAATTCTAGGGTTTTCAGTTTGATGGGATTCATCATCTTGTCGAATTGGTGTCTTAATCTTGGTAGATCAGTAAGGTTTGATTTATAATAAGGTTTGGTTTATGTTTGTAGATTTCAGATCTATGATAATATTATCTTTTTGTATTGATTTTGTGGCTTGAGAGATTACAGATCTAATTTCTTGTTATTGTCAGTTTAGGGTTTGGGTCTATTGTTCTTAGATCAAGTTGTCATTGTATAAATTCTCTTAGTCTGTACACGATTTTTTCTGATTTTATTGATCACAGTTTCAAGGGAATCTGTAAGTTGTTATATCTATAGCTTTTGACGATATGAGAAGACTGAAATTATCAAAGGGAATATACCCTCTAAAATCATCTTTTAAAATCGTTACAAAAGGCCCATATCGACATCTAATCTATATTGACACAAACGCTCCAGACACATACCTAGGTGCCTCAAACTAACTCAACATTGTTGCCTTTTACTATCTGCTTATGTAGTGATAATTTTATAAAAATTATGGTAATAATCACTCTTAGTTTGCTAAGATCTGCCTGATGTATAATGTTATGGTTGATAATTGCTAATTAAAATATGTTTTTTTTTATTAAATTAGTAAAATAGTACTAGTTTTAAATGCATTTTTTTTATAATAATACCATGGTGAAAAGAACCGCCTTCGTCCCCCTTTAATGCCCTTGCTAGTTGCTACTTTGACTACCTAGACTGTCACACGAGTCTCAAATACACTCACTCATGTAAAAGGTAAATCTAAAGTTTTATTATAAGATAGATTCCTTGGTTTTAAATTGCACCCATAATTCACTAATGTGGCGTTCAGATCGCAATCCAACGGGTGTTGCAATACCTTTATATTATGCGCCAATTTTGCACTGTAATTCGCAAGATGCGTTTAACAAGGATTTTTTTGACAAGGTTGGACTTCTTATTGAGCAATATGAGTTTTTTTTTTCAGAGACTCCCTTTAACTTTTTAAGCATCCATGAGACTTTATTTACAATTTTCCAGTCTAGTATCATCTTGCCAATGTACATTTTTTTTGTTGTTCCTTAAATATTTGTGGAAATTAATGTTTTAGAGTATATATAGTTTTAGTGATTAACAAACGCATCATGCATTAAATATAGTGCATCGGATTTGGGATCAAACGCATCGGAGCGCATATAGCAACTTAAAACCAAGATCAAAGCCCTACAAAAAGAACATCAAAATTTGCAAGCACTTATCAACTGTGATATATTAGCATCTTGCAATATCAGTCTTGAAACAAAAAAAATAAAAATCACTGAAAGCAAAGCTATTATCAGAAAAAAACTATTACCTTCTATGCTTTAGATATAAGTTCCTGGTTTTCCACATCATTTACAGCTCCATTTTCTTCGACATTATCACCACTCATGACAGGAGGTTGAACCTGTTCATCCTCAGGCAAAGGCTCTTCCACATAATCATTCTCAAAAGCATCAGCAGGAACTTCATATATCCTAACTTGAGGCTTATGTGGATCCTTAACAAGCACATACTTCCCTTCATTCAACTTCATGCATAAATCTACAATCGCCTTCACTATTCCCCACATATTCAAAGTATTCAAATTGATCTGCCCAGCAAATTCCTTTGGCTTATACCCAACAACAGCTAATATCACATGATTAAAATGATCACGAGGATGAACCCTAGTCACATAACCCAACTTCATCATATCTGCACTAGCCAGTATCGCTTGTGCAGTCCACTTAGCCAACTTATTAGCATTGTTCTTCAACTCAGTAGCTAAAACCGCCCCCCTTTGAGTGTCCAACTTCCTTCGCCAATCCACACCAGAATACTTCGGGTCAAATTCATTCAAAGCATTCACAGTCATATAAGACTTTTGATTATTAACCTCCACAACACTCTGAACCTCACACCTAGCCACCAAAGACACATCATTGTCAAGCTTCCAGCGCCTGTACCTATACCCAACTGAAGCCACTTCCTCCCCTTCAGTTGCAAACGGATTCGGCTCCTCAAAGCTAATTTGTTTACCGTCCCTATGCAAAACTTGCTGTGAAAAGTTTTGATTTATGTAAGCAGCCTCAACAGACAAAGAGTGAGCAGAGTTGATATCATCTTTCGCCTCAGGCAATGGTTCCTGTGATGTCTCATTAACAGACAACAAATCCAACTGCGACCCGTCTCGTTTATCAAAGAATAACTTGTTTCCCACCCGTTGAATTACAATATCCCAAGAGTAAACCGACCTCGGTGCACACATTAGTGTGGAGAGTATTGAATCGGTCGCAAATACAGTAGCTTTATCCTCATTAGCAAGCCGTCTAATAACCGGATCATCAGTAGTTGTAACTTTAAAGAAATTTCTATTCTTAAACCGCTCTAATCTCCTTTCGTTTTTAGGTGTTGTTCTATCATAAGTTTTATCATAAAATTCGAGTGACCCACAAGTTAACAGATCTTCTGGTTCAGAAACATTGTATGAAAGTTTTGTAAACGTTGAAAAAGGGATTTGATCAATCATATTCCATTCAGGTTGAATATCAACCGACGATTTAAACACGGAGGCTTCACGCCTAGGGTTATTACCTCCGGTACGATTCGCATGATACAGCCGATCACGACGAGCACGTTGCTTCTCGGCTTCACGTTTCTTTGCTTCCACCTCCTCGTCACGGCGCTGTGGGAGCTGGTTCCGGTTGTTCTGGAACCTCCATTTAGGTCCGAATTTGGGGCGAGGTGGTGGTTTCCCGTCGACGAGGCGAAACGTTGAATCTTCGTCGGCGTTGAGACCGCCTGTAAACGAATCATCCGTGGTGAAATCGAAGGCGGAGTCTGCGGAGTTTTTGGTGCGATTGTAGTTGGATCGGGTCCAATCGGCAATGCGTCCGAGTTTGTCGGAGCGGGAGAACGGGGCGAAGGGAACGTTGACGGGGTGATTGAGGATGGAGGCGGCGGTTATAGCGGATTCCGGTGGCCCCCAGCCGTCGACGTTGAAGGGAACGTCACCGATGTCGAATCCGACCATAGTTTTCCGATCTGCTGAGTGGTTTGTGTTGTGACGGGATGGAGAGTGTAGAATGAAACCCTATGTTGATTGCTAATGGGCCTAAAAGTTTCCTGGACTCCAATTAGTTGGGCCTAGCTTATAATTCTTCTAACGTCTTCTGCAAACCGGGTTTTTTTTAAACGGTTCCAATCGGTTCTGGTTCAGGTCAACAAAGTCAAGATACGGTTCCAGTTCCAGTTCTGGGTTTCGACCAGTTTTTGACCGATTCCGGTTCGGGTTTTAGCCGGATACAAGTGGAACCAGTTCCGGTTCTAATTTGTCTGAAAAACCGGACCCGTTTGTACCCACCGGTTCCGGTTTCGGTTCGGTTTTTCGGTTCCGGTTCCGAGTCCGTGTTTTTGCCCACCTCTACTTAAAAGCTAAAACCTATTTATCTATTTATTTATTTTTATTTTCTCATATCCTGCTTTCAGTTTTTCTAATATCATGGTTCCTTGTCATGTGTTGCTCTCAAGGAAACTCAAAATGTAATTAATAGAATAGTGCAGGGTGGTTGTTTAAGTGAAAATGAGTGTATTGGTGAATGACATAAGAAAAATTTTCGATTTTTTTTTATTTTTTACAAATAACACTTAGATTTTTAAGATAAAATAATACGAACTATACATTATATTATTTTACCACCAGAATGTTTCCTTATGGACATAAAAATGTAGAGTCGATCACTTCTTGTTTTCCTTTCTTTCAAGGGGAAGGTATTGTTAGGATTCTTCACAATTTTGTTTTGAACGATTTTTGGTCAAACATTAGCTAAACTAGAGGTGCACAAAAAAAACCAGGTATGGACCTAGACCCGGGCTAAACCCAAACCCAAACCCGGTTCCAACCCAAAACCGACGGGTTCTCCCTCGTTCCTATATTTTTTTGAAGACGGTTTCCTACCCAACCCGAAAAAACCTACCCAAACAAGCTTTACCTTTTTTTCGAAGATGACTGTTGGAATCGAAAAACTAGGCGTTTTTCAACCTTTTTTTTTGGTTGGCCACTTTACCCCTCTAAATTAGTATATGTAGGTTTTTGATGAATTGACTGATTCACAACTCTCAAAAGCAAACCCGAACATTAAAAACGCGAAAACGCAAAAAATACTCGTGTTATCTTTGTTCACTCACATCTTAATCTTTCTTATTCTTGTAACAACCGGTTTCTTATAAATGAATGTATTTGAAATAATCGTTAATTGAACGATTGTGATTGTTGTAATTTGAAAATATGTGAGAAATCATTAACGTGGGAGAAAACCGTGCGCGAAACGGAGTTACGGATTGTCCGGAATCACGAAAAGAAGAAAATTACGAAGATATTATACTTTGGGACTCTTCGCGGTACGCGATGGTAGTTTTGAGGTTCCTTCGTGGTACGCGAAGAACCCAAAATATCTGAGAATCCCGAATTGCTTCGAGGTACGCGAATGATCCTTTTGCCCCTCTTCGCGGTACGCGACGAGTGTGGCGGTTTGATGAATCAAGATTTAATCAGGAAACTTGCAGAAGAGTTTTCTAAAACTCTTTCTATCGAATTTCTTGAACCACAAACAAAGATTTAAGCTGCCAAACTCAGATTTGAAGCCATTTAAGCCCACGGATCGTACCAGAGAACGTATCTGCAACATCCGATCGTTGTTTTGTGATTGAATATCCGTTCGATTGGGTAACGATTCGTTTTATCTTACTAGTTTAATATTTTGTGAATTAAATCTAGTTTTGATTGTAATACTATGATTATGGGTATTGATTATTGCCTAGTTGATAACTAGGGGTTGTTAGAAACGAAGAATTTGATATTTGGTTGGGGAAATCTTCGTTTTGAATGCCGGGATAATGTCCAGTTGTTATGAAACCCATATCATGGTATGATAACTAGTAGGATGGGTAAATTGTGGTTTTGAAATGAATATGGATTATAATCCATGGGTTAAATGATGATGTGATAAATTGATGTTAACATTATGAACAGTTATGATCATAAATAAATTTTTGAATAATATAAATAGTTAAAGATCGTAACTAATATAATGAACATCAATTAATTGATGAAATGCCTAAGAGAGGCATGAAATGTGATTAATTGTGATAATTGACTTTGAGGAAGTCAATTCAGTCAAGTGTGTTGAACTTGATTGTATGTGCTATACGTGTTGAAACTAGTTGTGTATGTATTTTGCAACTAGGTGGTGGTAGTGGAAGTCAAACCACTAGTCATAGAGCAGGAAAAGAGCCTGCAGTTGCTAATCTCTTATCTGATCAAGGTAAGTAATCCCACAACTATGACATCACATAATAAACATTGAATTTTGTTGTTGAATAAATTGTATGATAAATATGGTATTGGTGATAGGGGAACGTTGAATAATAACAGTTCAACAACCTATGATAAATCTAATACCTTGGTGAATAAAGGTGTCACACCCCCAAATTCTCACTCGTGGTGTCAGTCCACGTGGATGTGACGTGGCCAGGATCACAGCTCATGGTCATATAGAACGACGCTATATGAGTTAAACAATCACACATGTTTGTAAAATAATCATGGCTTTCATAAGTAAACAGCGGAAAATGTTTTAGACATCCCAAGTAAACAAAGTTTGCAGCGGAAAGTAAATTGTTCAAGACACTACATAGTTCAAATTGTTCTTAAAACAAAGCAAATGCACATAAAGCCTAGGACATGAGTCTATATGCCAGTCAGACTCCTTAATGCTTCCTTGTGCGCGTCCTAGCGTGTGCTCCATTTAGTTACCTGAGAATACATGCGAAAAGAGTCAACTAAAAAGTTGGTGAGTTCACAGGTTTAGACAGACTGAAAAGTAAACAGATATATACTGGGTATGTTAAGTTTTGTTGTTGGATACTACGATCCGCGGAGTGTGTCAGTTCATCTTACCGAAACTAGACTGTTCCCGTTTGCCTCCGCAGGTCATCGCTGAACCCGCATTCCCATCGAAATTACACTCGTTATGACCTCCAGTCAACATTGGTGCCGAGTGGGGTTAGTCAAACCCAGTAGTACTACGTAATTACGACTCTTTTGTGATACAATTAACGGTAAGGATAAGTGAGGACTTTAAGCGATAATAGTTACACTCGAAAATGGTTTTCACAACATACCAGTCATATATCTAAAACAGTTGCATAGTATTCTCACCCCAAGTTTAAGTAAAACAGTATAAGAATAAAAGTGGGGCCGTAAACTCACCTGAGTTTGAGCAGAGATACCGTACAGGAATCGTGTAGCTCGCCGGCTAATGTTTACCTATATCACATAGGTGTTGTAAGTTCGTGTTTACATACATGTGGGCCTCACAGAACCGTGTTCGTATTTAACAACACCAAGTTGTTAAGTGGGTCACGTTGACCGTGTTTGACCTAACGATCCGTTGGTGACGGTTTGGATCAAGTGCTCGTGTAACGTGCGGTTTAGTGTCGTGTGAAGTGTACGGATACCAATGATCATTTCCATAAGGAAAATTTCCACCTTTGTCAAGTCATACATAAACCACATTCCGATTATTCTAATATGCGTGTTTATCCTAAATGAGCATGTTATCACATTGCACATAGTTACACATAGTCGGTTTAGCATGTTTTGCGCGTAAAAGTTACCATAATTAGAAAGTTACAAGATATGCATATATCACTAAGTCTAGATACAAATCTTATCATAACATCATCATATTAGTCTTAAATAAGTATTTAATCATAACCATTATGACTAGTATGCTCCTATTCTCCAAATTGTAAAATGAAGTTACTATATTTAATAACATTCCTAAATATCATACTATTAGCAATTTTTGTGATTCCAATGCATCAAATAACTATCATATTAACTTCTAAACATCATTTTAAACATAACTTATAGATCTAAACATACAAATGTGACCATTTCATCAAAAGTACATACTTTGTAACCTTAAAGTTACTAAAATTAGCAATATTCACCAAGTGACCAAATATTGACAAATCAACCATTTCTAATCTTGCAAATCATCATCAATATCACTTATGACAACATTTCCATATCAAGAATCATACCAATAGGCTTAGATCATTCATGCATGCTACTACAAACATCCATTTATGACCAAATCATCAACATGCACATTAACATTATCATGGATCGTCACAAAACTTATTCTAAACATCATAGATCATCAAATATCATGTAAACATCATCAAACCCAGAACTAAAATTCGTGCATGTGCATCTAGGGTGCTTACATGTGTGTTTAAAGTCATGCATGTAAGTGTAAAGGTGAAGAAAGTGTGTTTTGGGTATAGAACTACCTTCTAATGCTTCAAGAATGCCAAGATAACGACAAGAACAGCCTCTAAACTCTCTGGACAGTAGGTTCTTGCAGAAATGAGATGGTTGTGATGGTGGTTTTGAGCTCCAATGGGTCTTCAAGCTTCCAAACCTTCAACCTTCAAGCTTAGAGCTTCAATGGAGGTCTTCAATGGCTTCCCAAATGTCAAATCAAAGTGTTTCAGAGAGGAATAGTCGAGAGTTGGTGTGTAGAACCGGAGAAATGATGAAGGGTGGAGTTAATAGGCATGGTGGTCTTGATTTTATAAAGATTTGTCGACTGGCACCTATCGCGTACCGCGGTGGAGGGTTAAAAGAATCTTCGCGTACCGCGACGGATTTCGGGAGCCAAACCCCCGCGATGCCTGTCGCGTACCGCTATAATTCCTCCTGTTGGGCCATCGTGTACCGCGATGGGTCCCAGAGAAGTCCAATAAGCCTAATTTTGTTGTTTCGAACCGATTTTCTCGTATTTCTCGATTACGATGTTTCGAGACATATGAACATCATTTCTCCTACCTTAGGTTCCCTAGTACTTAAGTGTTGTGCAAATGGACTGTGGTCTGTGTAATTCACCAACGTTCGTTATTCAAGACACGTGCGTTATGTTTTGCGATAATTCCTTGAATTATCTGTGCGTTTGGTTTGTTGTGCCACGTGTCACACTAAATAGTAATGATTCTAGTGCCACGTATGCAACATTAATTCATATTATTAGTTAGAATAAAGAAATTGCTGACCTGGAAATTCCGAGATGTCACAAAAGGTGTGGGAATTCTATGATGGAAGTACCGGTGGGTGAACATCATAGTAATTTGATTGAAATAATTATGACTCCACAATGGTGGATAGCTAGATGTGCTAGCAATTGTCTTAGATGGAAGTACCGGTGGGTGAACATCTTAAGACTTGAATTAATTATGATTCCACAATGGTGGATAGCTAGAGGTGCTAGCAATTGTCTTAGATGGAAGTACCGGTGGGTGAACATCTTAAGACTTGAATTAATTATGATTCCACAATGGTGGATAGCTAGAGGTGCTAGCAATTGTCTTAGATGGAAGTACCGGTGGGTGAACATCTAAAGACATGAATTAATTATGACTCCACAATGGTGGATAGCCAGAGGTGATGGCAATGGTCTTAGATGGAAGTACCGGTGGGTGAACATCTTAAGACTTAAATTAATTATGATATCACAAATGTGTGAATAGTCAGAGGTGCTGACAAATAGCTATGGTGAAAGCACATGAATGTGAACACCATAGTTTAACATTGATTAAACTATTGTAAGCAATAGTTGATAATTGATAATATAATATCATTATATTGTGAGAGTCAATTCGAATAGAAATGACTCAGTTTGAATGTTGATTGTGAAAACTGTATTTTTACATTTTGTTGTGCGAAACCATTGGGGTTTACTTACTTAGTTCTTATGAACTAATGTGAATTATTGTGTGATGTTTGTAGGTCAAACATGATGGATCTGGCTGTAAGGATCGAGGTGGACTGTGAATCGAACGAACAAACCTTGTTGCAAACGTTTGAAATTTTGGTTTAAACTTACTTATGTAAATAAGTACTGTAAAATGTGTGACACGTTTACGTTTGCGTTAAACTTTGTTTAATATTATAAAATAAAGAAGGTCAAACAAGGTTTTGAAAATGAAAAATTTGCTGAGACCAACTCTGATATTATAGGAAATTGGTTGAATAGTAACCGGGGGTTACAATTCTCTTGTTATGTTTCAATTACAATCATCCGTTGGACATAGAGGTTCTTCTATTGACGTCTTTGTTCGGGTTTTACCTAACAATAGAAACCCGAAAGTTTTGTGCAATTGGGATTTATGTTAAATAAGTGACATGTCTTCAAAGACCCGTTGCAAATTTTGTGGTGCTTTGTTGGCTAAAGAGTCCAACACTACATTGAACACTCATATTTTTAATTTTGCAAAGACAAGAAAGAAAATTTAAATTCCGATCAAACGCAAATCGGTGTTAGCGGTGGAATGTTTATGTATGATGTAAGCATGTTCGAGATAGAATGCCTAAGTTTGTGATTCAAGAAGATTTGCCGTTCGACCATTTCGACAACTCTCGTTAAACAAAATGATTCGGAAGACACTCTAACCTCGCTACACACATGTAAGTTGAACTACTCTTAGACATTATTGTTCAAAATGTGGAAAAACGTAAAACAAGATTTAGTTTCATTTTTTGAAAATTTACAAACTGGTGTGAACTTAATCACCGACGCTTGGTCGGCTCCACATAGTTTGCCTGAGTCATACTTTTACGTTACCGGCTTACCGCTCATTGAGTAAATCCCGACATGTGGCACATGATGAAACGTACGATTGCGTTTGAATTATTTTCATATCCACATTCTTGCAAAATATTTGTTTTACATTTTAGATTATGTAATAAAAAATTTAAATTAGAAAATAAAATAGTTTCAATGTTGTTCGATAACGCATCAAACAATACTAAAGCGGTTAAAAAACTAAAAAATAAATAAAAATCTATTTGTAACGGCAATTTTATTCATAATCGATGTATTGCATATATTATAAAATTGGTTGTGCAAGACAGACTCGAAGTTGATACTTTTAGAGCCGAATTTATAAGTATGTTAAATGTTGCATGATGTTTATAAAAAAAGTAGAAAAATGTTTATAAATTATAGAAAAGTATGTAAATATATGAATTCCATTGGTTGAATTAAATAAAACACGAATCTGTAAGCAAACACTGGTTTTGTATGAGAACAAATAAGTCACTGTTATCTTATTCAAACATCACCGAAATCCTAGAAAAGATCACATTTTTTTCAATATATATAATACTATGTTATAAACCCGAGTATTACACGGGTTTGAGTAACAAATGAAGCAGTTAAAATATATTTATGATGAATTACGTAATCAATTGTATATAAATACATTTTATAATTACAAATACAATTTATAAATCTCTAAAACTTTTTTATATACAACGTACAGTTATCCGTAAAAAAATTAGTTGTTTCAGTAACAAACTATCTTTTGTTAACGGTTGGCCTTAACTTTTATTTATTAAAATTGCAAATGATATGTGTGAGTAATTGTCTTATTTGAAAAAGTTAGTCATATTTTAATTAAAATATAACTTTAATACATAAGTTAGGTTTGTATTTATATATGCAACATTCCTTTGATTTTGAACAAAAATAGTATCAATATATAATCTTAATAATAATCAAATAAATGTTAAAAGAAAAATACAACTTAAATTTGCCACCATAAAAATAGGATTGGTGTAATTTAAATTTTAGTATAAAAATAGGATCTATTTGTTTTATTGTTTTTATTTATAAATTGACATGTGTCAATAATTTTTTAAAATTAAATGTGGGGTTGACACATGAAAAATTTAAAAGAACATTAATTATGGTAGTGACACATAAGCAACAGTCTTTCTTCGGAATGATACTGAACGGGTCGATCCTCTTCCCCTGTTTGTTTTAGCAACTTATCCTAAGGTCTCCTTGCATTCGAATTATATAATATAATAAGGAAAGCAAGACAAAATTTGTCCACTAAAATCTTTAAAATATAGACCTTATTTTGCCGTCACCCCAGTCACGTATGACTTCTTTATGTGTTATTTTCTCATATTGTATTTCCTCCCGTACAATAATTTAAGTAAATAAATGTCATTACAAGCCCACACCAATTAAACTCCCAATTAAATAAAAAAGCAAAATTATTTTTCAACTATTATCCTATTGGCTTATGCTTCATAATTGATTTTTTTTATTCGTCGAAAATACGATATATTTTGCTTAATATTTATACCAAGTCCGTTGACTTTATTATCTTTATTTAAGGGTGTAATAACGACGAATGTGAAAGAAATTGTCTTGAAACAAAAGGTCAAATTTATATGACATCTATGTGATATAATTTGATAATTTCTAATTTCTAATTTCTAATTTATACACATACATACATATATACATAAATATATATATGTGTGTGTGTGTGTGAGTGTGTTCAACGGCCTCCTCACACGTTTAACCCCGTGACCATGGTTACATGGGGTGCTCACACCCTGCTCATGTTGGGTGTGTAGTGAAGGAAGGCGCAACCGGAAATGTGACGGGTCACTCATGTCACCGCTCAATCCCCATTACACACTCGTAGGCCCACGAATCATATGATTTTAACTACATCTTAATTGCTAATTTGGAGCCAGTGTAAGACTTAAGACATAGATGAGACTCAAACGTATCTAAGAGTTGCTTAGGATGTATTGGAATTTTTTATAAATATGTTATCTAAATTCTTATTATATTTTGTTCCTAATTTAAGATTTGACTCTTTATATCTCTTTGTATTGAAGTTAAATTATTTATTTTCTTATATTTCTTGTATAAATAGAAGACTTGTGTGTCGTGTGTCATGTTTAAAAGAGAAAAACTAACTCATAGAAACTTGACTTGAGAGGAAGTTTTTTACATAAGAATAAGAGTGGAACACTTGAAAGCTTGTAATATTATAATATATATTTCATAAGTAACACGACCTATGAACAATTTTTCTTGTGTTTGAAACCTGCATGCTCTTGTTTCACGTATTTTTCTTGGGCGATCCAAAATATATATTAATATAACTATGTGGTACAAAATTCCTCAAATCAAATCCAACTTTGTTACGGTTTATTACGCATCTTGTAATTATCTTTATTATTTCTTTCACTCTTTGTCTTGTTATTTAAATAATTTATTATGAAAAGTGTTTAATTGATGACTTGCACATAGCATATTCCCATGATTAGATTATAAATTTTTTTTTTTTTATCAAAATTAGTAAAACTAGAATTAATTTTTCACCTGGATAGAAGACAACATGAAAACTACAAACACTCAAAAGTATTCTTATGAACTTAAGGACAAGTTGATAGGCACAAACTTGACGCAACGAACCTCAATACTCGTTCTCAAGCATAACATAAAGTGATACGTTTTGATAAATCTATTCTTGCCTGACACGCCTTAAATATCTCTATCGAACGATAGATATATTTAGAAGTAGCCTCGAAATGACGAGATTAATGTTGTTTATCATATGCTTGACACTAAGAGTTAGTTAAGACTTAAGATATCACACATGACAAAAGCAAAATGAAATTACCAAAGCTCTACATGTGATCTAATTGGAAATTTGGAAGTGATATATCACCCACTTCGATATGATATGGGTGATATTTTCCTTAGCCAAAAGTTAGCTATTGATATACTTAGGAAGTCAATTGACTAATAATATCAGAGTTTTAAGCTCAATTAGTTGAACTTATAAGAGAATTCGAGTTCATCATGTTAAAAAATTAATTTAAAAAGTTCAAGTTCTGTCTGGTTTAATTTGTTTGTTATTTATTTAGTTATTTTTACTTATATATGTTTATAGTTATATCTATATATATTTATAAACATAATTTTTATATGTGGATGCTGAGATAGATGTGTAGATATACAAAATTTAACTAAATAAGGAATGAATTATTATTTTTCAAGGGTATCATGCATCTCAAATAAACTAAGAGGGACGATTGAGATGGTTCAGGCATATGCGGAGAAGATATATGATTGCACTGCACCTGTATGAAGAGTGGAGACTCTCTGTGGAGAGGAGGAGGAGGAGAATGGACTGACCAAAGTTGACATGGAATGAACATATTCAAAAGGATTTGTTAAAGTTGTATATCTTTAAGAATACGATTAGTGATCAGAATTCTTGCAAACGTAAGATAAAATTCAAAGATTGTTAGAGGTTTTGATGATAAATGTTAGACAATCATAGTTTTAGTTATGATCTTAGTATTTGGTATACCTTAGCTCAAATGTAATTAGGCATGTTACACTTTGTTCGTCCGCTTCTGTTTTTCTGTCTTATGCTCTTTTGTTTTAGTTGATGATACAATGTGTTTCTTTATATTTGTTATACTTTTTTACATGTATGTTTATGCTTGTGATTGTGTGTGTGTAGTGTGACATATATAAGTCGAGAGATTTTAAGCATGCAATTGCTTTATTCCATTGAAATAAGGGTAAAGTTGATTCCGTTTCACATTCATATTCTCTACTAATTAGTGATACTTTACTAGGTATGTTTGTTTGTTTATATATATATATATATATTATATAAGGTAAGGTTATTCAAAAAAGTCTCCCTTGTGTTAAAAATGATTAAAATGATTTTTAGCAACTCATAAACCTACTCAATTAGATTCTAATTAAGCTTATTTTTGTGGTGTTGGAACCAGCTCATAAAATCTTAAACACTAAAGGGTCAATTCTAAATTTAAAATACAATAATGTATGATTTTAAAATAGTATATAGTTTAGGGGAGTTTTTTACTAAACTAGTGTTTATGGTGAAAATATTTACCAAAATGGTGTTTTCTAGGCTTCTATCTATCTAAGATTACTTTTTAAGTTTAACTTAAATTAATTACAATCTCTTTACAATTAATTTTTTTTATATTTGTTCTTAAAATATTTAAATAAAAACTAAGCAAGATTTATGATTCACTTTATATGTATATTTAATATATATAAAAAATTAAAAAAGCATTTTACTAAATAGACGTATGCATTCTACATTTAATATTGAATAAACTTTATTAGGAAAAATAAATCTTTTTGTAACAAATATTTTTGAGTTTAAAATTCAATTTTTCTAAATACGTTTATATTTATTAATTTTTTTTCAAAATATTATATTTTATTTATACAAAAGAGTTATTTCAATATTTTTATAAAGTAAAACCGTTTAGAAACATATCACTACATGTATTTTAATATTTATATATAATAATACCTTCTAAAAAACTATTTTCAAGAAAAATATAATCTTTTTTAAATCCATTAACAAAAAACATGTTTAGCTAAATTAAAGCTATAGTAATACAAAATTGCATGGATTCAATTTTTCAAAAAGCATTATTTTTTTCATGTTAAAACTTTTTTATATATATTATTTCTTAAGTACATGTTAGTTCTAAAATTGTTCTCATGTACTTTGGGAGTTAATTTTAATACAAGTTTTAGCCGTAAAAAACTAATACTTTTTGGAAAAAAAAAGTACATATATTATTTGGTTTAGTTAAGCTTAATTTAGCTAAACATGTTTTTTGTTAATAGATTTAAAAATATATATATATTTTACTTGTTGAAAATAGTTTTTTAGGAGGTATTAGTTTATATAAATATTAAAATACACGTGGTGATATGTTTTAAAACGGTTTTACTTTATATAAATATTAAAAATAGCTCTTTTGTATAAATAAAATGTTTTTTAAAAAAATTCATTAACAATAAAACATATTTAGAAAAATTGAATTTTAAACTAAAAAATATTAATTGTAAAGAGAATGTAATTAATTAAAGTTAAACTCAAAAAGTAATCTTAGATGGATAGAAGATTAGAAGCCTAGAAAACACCATTTTGGTAATTTTTTTTCAAGTAACACTATTTTGGTAAATATTTTTACCATAAACACTAGTTTAGTAAAAAACTCATTTTAGGGTTTATTACAAAGTAACAAACGGTGTGACTTGTTTTATATCTGTGTTTTAATATTCGAGATTACGTCATGTTGTTGCAACACGATACGTGTGGCTAACTAGCTTTTATTAATTGGGTTATTTTATAATAATTATACCAATTACCAGTTTGCCCCTAGAAAAAATGACAACATTTAATGTTCTTGTCTCCTTTTTCTTTTCTTCATAATTGAAATTCTCTAATAAGGATATGAAAATCTTATTGATTATGTCAACTATGAATATGTCAAAAGCTCGACTCCAATTGAGCTAAAGAAAAAGCCATAAGATGCAAAGCCGATTAAGATCAAGTCCAATGCAAGATCATTAATATATCATTAATCATACTAACTAAAAACCATAAATATGACATGATTAATTTTTTTTTTTATCATCAGATCTCACTGTAGTAGTGAAATTACATCGAAATAAAAGGCAATCAGGCAATAAGTTGTGTTGTTAGCTCTTGTAAAATTAAGTTTTTGAAAAACTACACTCATAGATTTTAGCATCATAACATTGTTATACATGACAAGTTGAAGTTAAATAAAAAGTTTCATAACCTCATGTGCTAGGATAACAAGATATCAAATGCAAATGGTATAAACGCATCTTAATTTTCAAGAAATATGTCTTCATGTTTGGTCCTTTGCCTGAACATGTTAAAACAATTTGACTCAATATGAAAATATTACTCCTTAAAACCACAAGAGAAAAAACCTCTGTTAGATTAACACGCGCTTGTTTCACTCCTATCCATACAAAGACTAAAATGTTCAGTTGATCTAATACTCAGTTCCCGAGTTTATCAAAGGAATGAACAGCAAGGAAAAAAATGGAAAATAAAGGAACATAATTGAGAGGAAAGGAAAAGAAAATAATGAAGTTCTTAAATCGGAAGAAAAGGAAAATTAAGTAATTTTGCATAATTTTCCTTTCACTTATCTTTCTTTCCCTCCTTAAATGAAACTCGAGAACACGACATGTGTTATTTTCCTTTCTTTTCTCTCGTTAAATGAAACTCATGAACACAAAATTTTTCTCCTTTCCTTCCATTTCATTTCTTTTCTCTCCTTTAATGAACTCGGGAACAAAGAGTAAGTGTTAATCTTCCTATCAACTTTTAGTCAATAAATCACCAATTTTTTTTAACAAAAATATCAGCATGTCTAA
Source organism: Mikania micrantha (assembly GCA_009363875.1). Taxonomy (NCBI): domain Eukaryota; kingdom Viridiplantae; phylum Streptophyta; class Magnoliopsida; order Asterales; family Asteraceae; genus Mikania; species Mikania micrantha. Next base: position 44,913,382 of record CM018689.1, on the reverse strand, counting down.
AGACACCAAAAGAAAAAAAAAAAGAAAAGAAAAAAAAAAAAAAAAAAACCCTAACCAAATCATATCATTGCTTGAATCCCGAGAGCTCTATACAATGTAAAATATCATCAAAAACACGTCCTGAGACAAACAAGACATACTTCATCAACCAAGATGGAGAAATCGTAAGATGATAGATTTTTTTGAACGACGAATGTCTCAATCGTATAAGTCCACTGTTTTCAGGCCATGTCACCAAGGTTTAGTTACCTGGACCTCCAATGAGCCACTACAACCACCACAGGAGGAAACCCCACTGGAAAAACCTCCTGACCCCCCTCAGACCTCTTTTTCGCTGTGGGAGGGATTTGAACCCAAGACCTCCCATTTGAAAGAATCTTGGAGTATTATTGAGACAATGTCTCTTTGGTTCGCAAGATGATATAGATGATAAGAGATAAATATACCATCGACACATAAAGATATCTCCAAGATAGTTTGCATAATTCAATAGAAGATTTATAAATGTAAATCTGAGACGAGAATTTACACACATAACAACAATTTATTTTTTTTACAATTGAAATATTATCAAAAGATCAAATACACTTGTATTTTACTAAAAATAATAATAATAAGTTCTATGAAATTTGGTCAAAGCAACAAATTGTTTGAAGCATTATTGTCACATTTAAAGCAAAAACTATATTGACAAAGCTTATACCATAAACATACATCGAATATCGCCTTGTGTGTTGCTTTCAATGTTCATAAACCAATTTTTCGAGTCAAATCTTTACCAAATCTCATTAAAAACAGAATACACTTTATAAAATTCTTAAAAATAATTATTTTATGTGAAAATAATTTTGAATTGTGATTTCATATAAAGAGTAATAAACTTTTTTTATAAAAGAAAAAAAGTTAAGTCTTTATTATCAATCTTTTGATGTTGCTATGAATATATACACACTATATATATATATATATATATATAGGGAAGTGTTCAAATAATAACTCACTCTTAAAGCATTAACCCGAAATAACCCGCCAAGATGAAACCAAATCTTGGATTTTTTTTGACATCATTGTAAGGCACGTGCAACACTTTATTTTTTTATGAGTTTACGAAAATTCATAACCGTTTGAGACGTAATATCATTGAAAGTTTTCCGCTTACACCAATGTAATTGTTTTAGGCCTAAAACTTACTCAAACGGTAATGAATTTTTGCAAACTTATAATAGAAGAAAGTGTTATATATGTCTTACAATGATGTTCAAAAAAATATCCAAGATTTGGCTTCATCTTAACGGGTTATTTCGGGTTAATGCTTTAAGAGTGGGTTATTATTTGTTCACAATTATATATATAGCATACATCGAATATCGCCTTGTGTGTTGCTTTCAATGTTCATAAACCAATTTTCCGAGTCAAATCTTTACCAAATCTCATTAAAAACATAATACACTTTATAAAATTCTTAAAAATAATTATTTTATGTGAAAATAATTTTGAATTGTGATTTCATATAAAGAGTAATAAACTTTTTTTATAAAAGAAAAAAAGTTAAGTCTTTATTATCAATCTTTTGATGTTGCTATGAATATATACACACTATATATATATATATATATATAGGGAAGTGTTCAAATAATAACTCACTCTTAAAGCATTAACCCGAAATAACCCGCCAAGATGAAACCAAATCTTGGATTTTTTTTGACATCATTGTAAGGCACGTGCAACACTTTATTTTTTTATGAGTTTACGAAAATTCATAACCGTTTGAGACGTAATATCATTGAAAGTTTTCCGCTTACACCAATGTAATTGTTTTAGGCCTAAAACTTACTCAAACGGTAATGAATTTTTGCAAACTTATAATAGAAGAAAGTGTTATATATGTCTTACAATGATGTTCAAAAAAATATCCAAGATTTGGCTTCATCTTAACGGGTTATTTCGGGTTAATGCTTTAAGAGTGGGTTATTATTTGTTCACAATTATATATATAGCATACATCGAATATCGCCTTGTGTGTTGCTTTCAATGTTCATAAACCAATTTTCCGAGTCAAATCTTTACCAAATCTCATTAAAAACATAATGCACTTTATAAAATTCTTAAAAATAATTATTTTATGTGAAAATAATTTTGAATTGTGATTTCATAAAAAGAGCAATAAACTTTTTTTATAAAAGAAAAAAAGTTAAGTCTTTATTATCAATCTTTTGATGTTGCTATGAATATACACACACTATATATATATATATATATAAATATATATAGAGAAGTGTTCAAATAATAACTCACTCTTAAAGCACTAAACCAAAATAACCCGTCAAGATGAAGCCAAATCTTTGATTTTTTTAACATCATTGTAAGGCACGTGCAACACTTTCTTTTTTTATGAGTTTACGAAAATTCATAACCGTTTGAGACGTAACATCATTGAAAGTTTTCCACTTACACCAATGTAATTGTTTTAGGCCTAAAACTTAATCAAACGGTAATGACTTTTTCCAAACTTATAAAAGAAGAAAGTGTTATAGATGTCTTACAATGATGTTCAAAAAAATATCCAAGATCTGGCTTCATCTTGACAGGTTATTTTGAGTTAATGATTTAAGAGTGGGTTATTATTTGTTCACAATTATATATATAGCATACATCGAATATCGCCTTGTGTGTTGCTTTCAATGTTCATAAACCAATTTTCCGAGTCAAATCTTTACCAAATCTCATTAAAAACATAATGCACTTTATAAAATTCTTAAAAATAATTATTTTATGTGAAAATAATTTTGAATTGTGATTTCATAAAAAGAGCAATAAACTTTTTTTATAAAAGAAAAAAAGTTAAGTCTTTATTATCAATCTTTTGATGTTGCTATGAATATACACACACTATATATATATATATATATATATATATAAATATATATAGAGAAGTGTTCAAATAATAACTCACTCTTAAAGCATTAACCCAAAATAACCCGTCAAGATGAAGCCAAATCTTTGATTTTTTTAACATCATTGTAAGGCACGTGCAACACTTTCTTTTTTTATGAGTTTACAAAAATTCATAACCGTTTGAGACGTAACATCATTGAAAGTTTTCCACTTACACCAATGTAATTGTTTTAGGCCTAAAACTTATTCAAACGGTAATGAATTTTTGCAAACTTATAAAAGAAGAAAGTGTTATAGATGTCTTACAATGATGTTCAAAAAAATATCCTAGATTTGGCTTCATCTTGACGGGTTATTTCGGGTTAATGCTTTAAGAGTGAGTTATTATTTGTTCACGATTATATATATATATATATATATATATAGGAAAGTGTTAAAATAATAACCCACTCTTAAAGCAATAACCCAGATAACTTTGCCAAGATGAAGCCGAATATTGAATTTTTTTTATCATCATTGTAACACAATTAGAACACTATGTTCTTTTATGAGTTTGTGAAAATTCATAACCGTTTAAGAGATATCATCGTTGTAAGTTTTTGATTTATAGCACTGTAACTGTTTTAGGCTCAAAACTTACAACGATGTAAACTATCAAATGGTGATGAATTTTCGCAAACTCATAAAAGAACATAGTGTTCTAATTGTGTTACAATGATGTTAAAAAAAATTCAAGATTCGGCTTAATCTTTGCAAAGTTATCTGGGTTATTGATTTAAGAGTGGGTTATTATTTGATCCCAATCATATATATATATATATATAGGAAGGCTCATGAGAAAAACTATTCATTTTAGAGAAAACAAAAAAAACTCATACTAACCAATAAATTTTTTATTTATTTTTTCATAATTTTTTATTATAACGTTAGAAATGTTATAATAAAAAAGAAAATTTTTGAAAAAAATATGTAGATCTCGAAGTTACGTATACGTAACTCAAAAAGTTTCGTGTAAGTTACATACATATAATCAATATGTGTAACATACAAGTTACATATATGTAATAACCTAAAATACATATTTTTTTTATTTTTTTTCTTTTTTTACACTTCTTATGTTATAATAAAAGGAAATGAAAAAAAATGAAAACAATAATAATTGGTGATAATTGTGATTAATTTTCTTAGTTTTATAAAAAATGATGGTTTTCTTAGAAACCCTCGTGTATCTGCTCAATGTCTTGAAATTATAGTCCAACTTGCTTTTAAGACAGGTCTTGTATAAAATTATATCTAACACAACAAAAGAAAATACACATCACAAATTGATATTGTAAATCTACTTTGAAAGGTATGTTGGTAAAATATTTTGCATATCAATTAAATAATTTATTATATAGATCTATTAATTTTTTTATAAATAGTTTTGCCTATGTTCAATAAATATATCACTATCACTCCATATAAGTGTCACATACGCGCCACATTAATAACCAACACCATCACCTCCTAATCACTTCACATCATCATCACATGTGTTATCATCACTCCTCCGTGTGTGCAATCGATGCTTCCGAGCATACCGGGAAAGCCATGGACATATTCATTCACTACATAAATTTGTTGAATATAGCTCCATGTTGGCTTTCTCAAATATCGTGGGTCGTATAATGTTATAACACCTTTCGAAATAATGAAAATAATCAAAAAAACAAATTAAATAAAAAACTTAAAACAATTAAATAAATTATAACTTTACAAAAGTTGTAAAGACTATCTCGTAAAACTTTATCCGAGATCCGTGAATATTCGTCCCAAGAATCGCTACATGTGTCATATGCCAAATGTTGAATAACATTTGTACACTTTTCTATAGATGTGAAACATGGTACAACGATTGCGTCTATTTTTTTTAAACACGGAGAACCTTCTTCCATATCACTTACGGTTTGAAGAAATAAACTGCGGCTCATTCGAAAACGACGTTTAAATTGCTTGTCGTCGTAAGTTGAATTTTTAGTAAAGTAATCGAGGCGTTTGTTTTCACCCTTACGATCACGGTTTATTTTTTTTCGTCGTATCACTTGCTAGTAGTTTTCTTCAATATTAGATACGACGTATGTTACTGTTTCTTGAATGGTGCGTAAAAACATGAATGCTCCTTCGTCCGAATCGGATGATGACGATCTCGTAATTTCCTCCTCCCAACTCATTTTTTTGTGGATTTGTAAATTGGGTTTTTTTGAGAAAAGAATGGTTATTTTAAAGAGATGAATGATTATTTTAGAAAGTTGAATGATGGTTTAAAGAGTTGGATGGTTAATTTATAGTGATTAATTTTTGTTAACGGTAACATGTGTTTTTTTTATTGCTTCAAACGGTCGAAACACCCGTGATGGCCCTAACGCCTGCGTGACTGCGTCCCTCATGCCCCATTCAAGCCCCTCTGTAGTGGGGGTGGACACCAAAGGGGCGTGATCGGCCCCTCTCATGTTCCATTACACATATCCTTAGAAGGATATAGTTAATAATTCAATTTAATTATCGAAGATGAACAATTAAAAAAAACATATCAATGCTGTATTATAATATATATTGATATGTTATGTTTGGCTTTTTAAATTTTGACTTTTATATAAATAGTTATTTTAATTAGGGAGGAAAAATTACATCTTTCTCTTTCCTAACTTGAAAAATTACATATTTTCCTAAGTTACAAATTTTTAATGAATAATGTACAATGCTCTTAAAGAATGATTTGGAGAAATATGTAATTTTGCAAGCTATGAATGAGAAATATGTTAATTACCCTTTTGATTAAATTTTAAAATTAAATTATAAGAGTTGATTTAATGAAACATGAGTTGGTCTAAGCTTTTCATGAGCCAAAATCATCAATTTAAATGTTTTGTTTTGCGTCACATCGTGCGGGCATATCACGTGTGTGTGTATGGATTGTATCATATGAAAACTCGATCTTAAAGAGAAACGCTTAAAAACTATTTGGGTCGTCCATTTTGAACTCTTGAAAATAAAATGTGGTTCACACTAAACTATATTTTTTATTCAAATCCTAACTTTGTATTCTATTTAATGTGGACCACATATTTATTTTCAAGATTCCAAATAAGCGGCTCATATAAGGTTTAAGGGTTTTTTCTTTAAGACTGAGTTTTCACATTATGCAATCTCTATATATATGTGTACACACACATTACTAGGGGATTTTTTTTAAGAAAACACTTTTGAATCTACAAAATAAAATCTTGCATAAATTACTATAACTAGGGTGTAAGCATTTATTTGTTATGATACTTGGTATTCATTTGTAACACATGCAGTACTTTTAGAATATACATTTTCTCTTTGTGGCAAAGTTTTTATTGATACAAAGAACAAAACTCATTTCAAAGTTGACGAAGATGTAGATTTGCTTAAGATATCATTTAGATGCAATCGATCGTATACAAGACTAAACAAGTATCAAAGAAATACTACTTGAACCCGAATAAGTGTTAACCTGATCTACCGAACCCGATCTATTAATAAACCCGAACCAGAAGTTTTTAAATGATTCAGTAAATGGTTAATTTTCTCAAATATTTGATAACCCGAATAACCCAAATATGTATATGAGTATATCATCGACTTATTAACATGTTACCTGTATGTATATATATGTGCATTCATTATTTTGAATATCACTCGTAATAATGTTTATTAAGTTAAAACTTTATATGATATGTGTATGTATATATGCATTCTTTCATATGTATATATATGCATTCTTTCATATGCATATATATGCATCATCCGTAAGCTATTTCGCTTTTCGTCTTTTGACTTATACATATGCTATGTGTAAGTATATATGTATTCATTATGTATATGTTATATGTGTATACATTAACATGATATAAATATTTATTTTATACTATGTATGTGTATGTGTATATTGTATAACATTTCAAGTGTTATTTTTGTTAATTTTAGATTGATCTTTAAGTGAATTTAGTATAATCATAATACCAATTAATACCGACTTGAACCGATTATCAAACCTGAATACCTGATACAAATAACTTAAATGATTTGGTATCCGGGTTTATTTTTAATATCAAAAAACCCAAACAACCCGACCGAGGAACACGAAACCTGATTAACAAACCCAAACAACACCCCTAGTTTCATAGGGTTTTTCATATATCCTTCCCATCTTCAATTTTTTTTCCTGATATCGTATTCTAAAATAACCTAACCTTAACATATCCGAAACCAATTCTTAAAAAGTTGCCAACTTTAACTACCTTTACTTGCCATCACTTTAATTGTCACCAAAAACATTTGCATCGCAGCCTCCACCACAATGTAAACAAGATGTTGCATGTGAACACCTTTTTATTTTTATTTTCTTCAAAAAGATATTATTTCAGCCGTTGACATTTGACATACCTTTTGAAGGGCCTAGACTCTTGAGTGTCCCGGCCCCTTTTGTTTTTATGGTCAGAAGGGTTGATTTGGTAGCATTCGTCAGGAAATTCCCGTTTTTCTGCTGAGAAGGGTTGATATAATAGTATTTCGTTTGAAAATTTTATAGGTATTAAATCCGATCTGCTCCGTTTTCTTCCTAAAATCCTTCACCCTTTCTTTCAGTTTTTTTTCAAGCTCCGTCATCCGATTAGAACGATTTGTTGCATATCCGTACAGTCATTCTGGCTGGTACGGTGTCATTAATTTGAACATTAAGGGCCCCGACATAATGATCTACAAATACCTTCATATCCACCCATTAATGGAAGTTCCACCCCTTAATCTTTCGTCTTCAATCTCCATGCTCACCTTCATCTTTCTGCCATGAAAACCCACAAACACCCACCTCTGAATCTCCTCCTCCTCATCTTTACCTTCTTCCTCCGATCACCACCGTCCGCCGCCGTCGATTTCATCTTCAACTCCTTCAATTCCACCACCGTCTCCCTCTACGGCAACGCCACAGTTCAATCCCGTATACTCACCCTCACCAACTCCACCCCTAGTCAAACCGGTCGAGCCCTTTATCCCCAAAAAATCCCCACCAAAAACATCTCGTCAGTCATCCCCTTCTCGACCTCCTTCATATTCGCCATGGCACCCACACGCAACGTTCTTCCGGGCCACGGATTTGTGTTCATCTTCACCCCCGTCACCGGGATCGCCAACACGAATCCAGCTCAGAATCTTGGGCTTTTCAGCAGATCAGTTGATGGGGATTCGAGCAATCACGTTTTTGGAGTCGAATTCGATGTGTTTAGAAACGAAGAGTTTCGAGATATTGATGCTAATCATGTTGGGATTGATGTGAATTCGTTAACCTCTGTTAATTCATCTGCAGCTGGGTATTATGTTGATGGTCAAGATGGGGAGTTTAGGAATTTGCAGCTTAATAGTGGTAACAACTATCAAGTTTGGATTGATTATGAAGATTTTATGATTAATGTGACTATGGCTCCCGTGGGTGTGAAGAAGCCCACCAGGTGTTTGATATGTTTCCCCATGAATCTTTCTGATGTTTTTGAAGATGAAATGTATGTGGGATTCACTGCTTCTACTGGGACATTGACTCAAAATCACTTGATTTTGAGTTGGAGCTTTAGCAACTCGAATTTTTCACTGAGTGATGGTTTGATAACAGAAGGGTTGCCTTCATTTGTGCTTCCTGGTGAGTCAATTTATCGGTCAACCGGGTTCATTGTTGGTTTGACTTTAGGGGTGTTCTTTGTGGTGGTCACTTGTGGTGTGATTGGTTTTGTTTGGATCAAGAGGAATAGGAGAATAGCAAAGGAGAAAGCTGATATGGAGGACTGGGAATTGGAGTATTGGCCTCATAGGATACCATTTCAAGAAATTGATGTGGCAACAAAGAGTTTTAGTGATGAAAATGTGATTGGAATTGGTGGAAATGGAAAGGTTTACAAAGGAGTTTTGGGGGGCATAGATATTGCGGTAAAACGAATCAATCATGACAACAATGATGGTGTTCGAGGGTTTTTAGCCGAGGTTTCGAGTCTTGGAAGATTAAAACATAAGAGCTTGGTTGGATTAAGAGGATGGTGTAAGAAAGAAAAAGGTAGTTTGATCTTAGTTTATGATTATATGGAAAATGGGAGTTTGGACAAAATTTTGTTTGATTGCAAACATGATAACAAAATCTTGAATTTCAACGATCGAATGAAAATCTTGAAAGATGTAGCAAACGGGATCTTTTATCTACACGAAGGGTGGGAAGCAAAGGTGTTACATAGGGACATCAAGTCAAGTAATGTGTTACTTGATAAAGAAATGAATGCAAGATTAGGCGATTTTGGGTTAGCTCGTATGCACCAACATGGTCAAGTGGCTACCACAACTCGGGTGGTAGGGACCGCAGGGTACCTAGCACCTGAGGTGATCAGAACAGGTCGAGCCTCAACACAAACAGATGTTTTCAGCTTTGGGATTCTAATACTTGAAGTTGTATGTGGAAAAAGACCAATAAAGGAAGGAGACATCCCTTTGGTCAATTGGGTAACCGAACTAATGCAAAAAGACACACTTTTTGACGCTATAGACGAGCGGCTGATAGCTAATGATGGGCTTGACCGCGAGGAGGTCGAAATGGTGCTATATTTGGGACTATTGTGTGCACACCCGGATGCAAAAGTGAGGCCAACAATGAGACAAGTTGTGAAGACTTTAGAAGGCAAGAACAAGAATGAAGTAGATGAAGCTGAAGTTGAAGCAGAAGGTATGGAAGTTCACTTGTTAGAAAGGATGAGATCTAAAAATCTATGGTCAAAATATGCTCAAATACTAAATTTTGGGTCAACATCATTCTCTTCGCATCCAACATTTGGGGAAATTAGAGATGGGATTTCTTCTTCAATGTCAATTTCATCATCTGATATTGTGGAGGGTAGATAAGTTTGAAATTGTATAGATATACAACACTTGAAAAACATTGTTTTTTGTATGGTTTTGTGATATGGGCTTTTTTTTTTTTTTTTGTGTTATTTATTCAATTTTTTTTGTATTTTTATGATATGTGTTAATTTGTTTGTTTAGACTTTAGACATATGTAATTAGTATTAATATAATAATTTCTTGAGGTTTATTTGTAAAGTAATTGGTTATATTGCAAAGGCGCACAACAACATACCCTTTGGATACACATTCATTGGCAATCAATTGTAATGATTGCCTCTTGGTTCTTGGCATACCTTGTATTCTTGTAATTAGTAAGCTTATTCTCAGGGCCGGCTCAAGTTTTTTGAGGGCCAAGACATATAAAAAAATTTAAGCCCTTTTAGTAAATATTTTTTTGCTTCCGATAAGAAATTATGGTTCGTAAATTATAGAAAACATAAAGAAAAAGTTAATTTGTCTCTATATACATAAGTTTACTCATATTTACAGTTAACAAATAATATATATATAATTAATATAACAAAAATGCTATAAATCACAATACTTAGTGATGATATTTTGTAACTCTTTCATATTTGTTAATGAACTTAATTACTGTATTTACTACTAAAAGCTTGTCTAACGGATGTAATAATTTAGAAAAAGATAACTTAAACGAACTTTCTTTTTTAAAATGCATGTGAACTTTCTCATTTTTGAAATTTAAAACGACAAAATAAATAATTTGCTTGATAAACCGAACATAACCCTAACGATTGGGGCCTAAAAAATTTGGTGGTCCTAGGCCCTTGCCTCTAAATTACTAAAGGAGAGCCGGCTCTGCTTATTGTTTTGTAACCTTAAGGTTATGAGTTAAGCCGTGTAAACAATCTTTTTTACAAATATGTAAGATAAGACTGTTAATATCATATCGCAAAGTGATATGACCCTTTGTAAAACAGGAGTCAAGTCAAGTACCAAATACGCCTCTTGATTTTCGTGTCATCGTGATACATGAAAAACATATTACACATGTTAAAAGGTATAATGAAATATGGAATGTTGCTTTATCTAAATCTTATATATGAAAAATGGGAGATGTTAAAAGATAACCAATAATTATATTAATAAATACTAAAATTATAATGTAAGGTTTGTTGAGTCAAACATTTGAATTTTACGAAATGGTTGTTCTTTGACAAATTTGATGTCTTGAATATTTGTTTGGTTGGAGGCAACTAATTGAAGAAAATTCAATGCCGTGTTAGGTGGCGTACTGATCGTGAAATGTGATAAATTAATATATTATGTATATTTTTGGGATTTTATTTTTAAATGTAGAATTGTATATATCTCCTCTAAATTTGAAAAACTCACATATTTCTTTTATGTCTAAATTTTTAATGCACATATACAATTATCTTAAAGCATGCTTTAAGAAAACATGTAATTATGAAAGTTTATAGAAGATATATGAAATTGCCGTAGTTTAAATAACATTATTGACTAATTTGCTTTTTAAAAACCTAATAATTCAATAACGTCTATGGCAAACCTAGAAAGAATTTTGAAAATTACTTTTTGTAAAGATGTAATAAGTTGTTTTTCAAAAACCGTAAATTTTAGTTTTTCAAAATGACTTGTAACGCATAAAATTACAAATCTACCACATCTTTTTACTCTTTACCCAATCTACCCAACCACCTGCCCACACTACTGGCCATCGCCACCAAACATCTCCACCTGCTATCGCCAGCCACGACCACCAACCATCGCCACCCGCTACCGCCAGCCACCGCTACCACCACCCATCGCCACCCGCTACCGCCAGCCACCAACACCCACTCCCAACACTACCACACATACCGCCACCCGCGTTTTTAGAAAATATAATGCAAACATTTTTCTAAAACTTATTTAACAAAAATCATAAGCCAATAAATACTTTTGATAAAAAACACATTTAGCCAAACGGTAAAAAAATGATTTTAAAATTAGCAACTTATTAATTATTACTTAATCTATAAGTTTTTAACCTAGCCATCAATCACTAGTTCACGATCCCCCTTTTTCAAGGTATCTTATTCTTTTTATCACAATCATGAATATACGTTCAAAACCGTCCATAATAAGACTTCAAAGTATTTATGATAATGAATAAATAGGGTGTTCTCGTCAGTGGCGGAGCTTGAAAATTTTGTCCGAGGGGCCGAAAGTTACGGAACAAAACTTTTTTTCTTATCGCTATGTTTCTGGCTAAAATTCCGGTCGACACATGATTATTCGGGTCGGATCAAACAATTTAAAGTTTAAAATATCAAATATTTGTTCCACTCAAAAATATATACATGTTTGTATCAAACAAGACATAAAATGTTTAAAACGAAAAGGTGAGTACCCGGAAGAAGAATCACAATTCAACGCGACGACCTTTACGCTCTTTGAACTCATTGATTATACACTCCGAATCAAACTTCTCAGTAATTTCCTTTTCTTGGTAATTTCCTTTTGCGAAGATGATTATTGAAATATGCAATGTTCAATAGTTAACGTCCATTTTAATTTTTAAAGCCCAGAACAAGATTTAAAATCAAAATTGGCTAATGAACAAGATAACAACCGATTTTGTGAACTCTTAAAGGTAATGTTAAAACTTACAATATTAGTTCAACTTTATTATTTTTTTTTTAAATCCAAGGAGGCCCAAGGAATTTTATGAAGAAAAACCGAAGGGGCCGAACTCAATAAATATAAAATTTTTCGACCGAAAACTACTATCGAGACTTCTGGCCAGAAAAACGGCAGGGCCGGGGCACCCCCCGGGCCCCTTCAAAGCTCCGCCAATGGTTCTTGAATATCCGAAAATTTCAGATAGTGAATTTCAGTATCCAAATCCGTATCCGAAATTTCGGATCATATGATTGCACAATGACCCGTTAAAAAGATCAACTTGGTGTTGGTTATTGAATTTGATCGTATATACAGATGATTATATGACCTGACAATCTTAACCTAAAACAAAATAAATGGATTGGTTTGTGTGAGCAATTATTGTATTTTGGTTTGACATAGGTAGCATCATAACATAAAAGGTTTGAGGTGTGTATCCTAAAAACTATGAGAATAAAATAGATTTAAACGAGTATTAATTATCAATAATATATTTGATGATAAAATTGTTAAAGTTTATACAAATAAACTATTTATTTACTTGCAACTCACTTTAACTTAAACTAAATTGACTTTTTTTAAAAAACAACTTATTTAGATCCAAACTATTTTTGTTTAAAATTCACCATGACTCAAACTCGTTCTTACATATTACCTAACTCAACCCGTCTATTTTACCATGCTTAATGATTATGCATCCTATATGAAATGAATGATTATGTCATATGAATTTGGTACAAAGTCATGGGCGGAGCTTAATAGGGGCCGAGGGTGGGGGCGACCGGTCCCCCTGTTTTTTCGTCCGTAGTGTTAATTTTTCGGCCAAAATGTTGTTTTTAGTTAAAAATTGCGGTTTCGCCCCCTCATTTCAAAAAATTAACATGTATTCTGGGTTTCAAAAATTTCCGCCCTCTCTCACTTTGCCCAAGCTCCGCGACCGACAAAAGTTAAGTTGAATGCTTATGCATCTGTTGAGTCCTCTGCTCATGACCCACGAATGGCCATGACTTGCTGAATTTCTTTTTTGAGGCAAATGATCGAACAGCTTGCAGACGGCTCAACATACTTGAATTCAATGATGCATATTGAATCAACAATGTGCCCAGAGAGTCAACATTTGCTGATTAATCTGATCAGGTTTTCACGCCTGGTGAGCATCGTTCGATTTTGGTTTGATTTTGACCTGATTTGCATCTTCCCATGGTTCTGATCGATTGGAAAATCAAATTGAATTGCAGATCTCGAAGTTCTTTAGATCGTCACTCCAAAGCAGATGGAAACGATGATTGTAATCATGCGCAACAAAATCAGAAGCAGGCGATGATGAAGTAGATCCAAGTAAGGAATTGATCGGAAATTGATGGTGTCATGGTTTTGAAATTGATTGGATAGGAGGGTTGTTCGAGTTCATTCGTTTAATTTTTAACTTGTTCATGAATAATAACAGAACGAAAATTCTTATTCGTGCTCGTTTATTAAGGATTTGAAATTATTTATGAACAATTTAAGAACGTAAAAGAACATATATTATATAAAAAAATCAATATTCTTAATTTCAAATATTAGATATATCACTTTATATAAATATATAGTTAAACTTGATATAAAACTAAAAAAAATAATTATCGGAAAACAAAATAAAAGTTAGAAATAATAAATGTAATTGAAATTACCCTAAACTATTGTTTTAAAGACCTTAGTTTCAAATTACTATCCTTTAGCAAGATCCAAATTCCAAATAACTATTTCTAATTCAAATGTTATGGTATTAAGCATAAATCTTTCACTTACAAATGCACCATTGTGATTTTCACCACACATCTTAAACATATGACTACAAGTAAGCCTGACAAAATAACCGCGTTGGGTCAGATTGGGCTGGTAACGGGTCAGAACAAGTTCGGGTCGAGATGAGTGTAGGTCAGGATGAGTTTTATGCAAATCAGTTTGGGTCTAAATGAGTCGTTTTAAAAGAAAAATCAACTTCGTTTAAGTTAAATGGGTTGTAAGTAAACAAATAATTTATTTGCATAATCTTTAGTAATTTTATCATCAAATATATTATTAATAATTATTACCCATTTAAATCTATTCTATTTTCATTGTATTTAGGATACCCGTCTTTACCTGTATTGTTTTAAGGTGTTACACATATCAACTCGTCCTATGTTATGATCCTATCAATTTCATCCAAAATACAATAATTGTTCACTCAAACTAATACATTTATCTATTTGGGTTAAGATTGACATGTCTGATTAAAAAGCGATCTATTTTTACATTATACTGCACCAACTATTAATTGACAAATAATGTCAACATTCCAACTCTTAAGAGTAATATCAATATACAAACTTTTAACTGTTGTCTTGCAAATTCAACCTACTAGTTGGGGTTTCACCTTACAACCGAGAGGTCATGGGTTCAGGCCCTGCCAAGGGCAATTTAAAAGACAATCAGGTAAGGTAAAAAATTTTGAGCTTAATCTCGGGTTCTGGATCAATGAGGGGCAGGGGTTTACCCATTACAGGGGGTTCCCGTGCATCTGATGTAGTCGCGTCTTACCTCTGCCTGGTTGGCCCTGTTAAGACAACATACGTGGTATGTAGGATCATCGCCATTAAAAAAATAGTATTAATCGACAAGTGCTATAAATAGTAACGTACAAATGCGTGAGGACACCCTTTTGAAGTGGTCACTAAAGACTGGCCCCTCGATTTACTACGTGTGGTGTTGGAAAATATAACTTTCACATCACAACAAAAAATTACATATCTTTCTTTTTAAAATTAGTATTTTTTGTATATTTTCTTACTAGATTATTACCCCGTGTATTACACGGGGTTTAATATATAATAACTATTAATAAAAATTAATTATAAAACAGTATTTTAAAATGAAATGAATAAATTAAGTATTATTAAATATATTAAATGATTAAAATATCAATTAAAAAATTTAATAATTAAAAAATTGATACTCAACTTCCTTAAATTGTAAGAGCTGAAAATTTTAAACTAATTAAAGTTAAAAGCTATCAGTTTCAAAATCAAAAAGGTAAGGTACTCATTTTTTAATTATTAAAGTTAAGTGACCTAATTGGCTAATTTAAAAATATCATTAAACAAAATGTCCCAAATTGCAATTTTTCCTATCATTTTTTTAACTTTTAGTTTTTAAAGTAATTATTTTTTAAAGCATTTCGTGTTAAAAATGTTATTTTTTTATATAAATCATGTTGTTTAAAATCTCTGTTTTATAGTTTATTTCATTTTTTTTAAAAATATTTTTTTAGATAACTTAATTTGTAGAAAAAAAAATTATAAATACCGATGTAACATATATTTCTTGTCTTTAAAAATCTTTTATTTTTAGAAAAAATTTAATACTTTACTTTTTTAATGTGTTTTTTTAAATTGATTTTCAATTTATTTAAAAACCATTTTTAACATTAAAAAAGTAAATATTATCATTAATATTTTAGTTATTTAACAAGAGAGTTAATAAAATTATTTAATATGAAAGAGAGTTGAGTTAGATGATAAAATGAAGACATGTGGCAATATTGATTTAAAAACATGACAAGTGTCAAAAATGAGTTTTGTTTATTATAATAGTAAGATAAGATAAGATAAGATAGAATGATAAAAATCATTGTATAATATGTACTATTAATGTTATTATTTGGCTAAAGTTTGTGTTTCCATTTATAATTTTGTTAAAAATCGACTTGATCTCCTTGGGTGCAACCCACTTGTGCATGATTAGTACCTCAACAAGCAAAAGATAAAATAAAAGGTAACCTAATTCAAATTGGGAGTAACAACTTATGATCGGGCGACTCAGTTTTAGAATAAGTTGCTCAGCTGCACTTGATTTTATAAATCAAACTAAAAGTTCGAACTTAAGTTTGACTCGATTACGAAAAAAGGCTTAACTCAGTTTGACCCGATTTTGGCCAAATTTGACTTTGTTAGATTCTAAGAAATAATAAAAGAAATTTTAATTAAAATTTGTCAATTGATGTTACTTAGTTTTCGTCAAGCTTATTGATTTGGTTTATTAATTTTGGCCCATTGAAAGGTGATTGATTTTAAGGAGCATGAACTCCTAATTTAATTATTAAATGAGTTAAAATACAAATGTCATTTTAGCCTTTTAGGCTCACGGGTTATAATTTTTTTTTTTTTTTCATAGGATGCTCATTCAAAAAAGTTAAGCTAGAATGTTTTATAATATACTATTATAGCTTTGACCCAGTGCGATGATAAAAACGATTTGAATGGATACACTTGATTATATTTGTGGTCATTGCGAGTTTCTAATGGAATTTTTTATTTTGTTTGAGTCTTGTTGTATAATATTTTTTTTCTTCTTTTATTTAGATCGGGTAGATTCATCTTAAAAAACAATAATTTCATATAAATAAAATTAAAGTTGTTTAAAATACGTTAGTGACAGTTAATAATAGAGTTGGGTTTAATTTAAAATCAGTTTTAACTATTAATTATGTCTTTTTCAACTTGGTTGTATAACAAATAAAATAGACATTAAAAGTAGGAGGGAGATGATTGTAAAATTTTAGAGGAGCGGACGTGAATTTAACAAATATATAATATTGAAAGAAATATTAAAAAAGATGGTTGCTCCCAAGCTAACAAGTGGGCACGCTGCTGTTTATGATTTACCAAATGTTCTAACCTTAAATATATGCTTATTTTTAAATTGTTTATGCAATTGATGCTTTAATTAATTCATTATTCTGGACTATATGTGTTTGAAACCTCCAACGGTTATGCTTTTGTGATTTGGAATGTGAAATAGTCATGATTGTGTTCAGAAGTTGTTTGAAAGGTCAAATGAATATTGATGCAAATTATGATTTCAAAGGGGTGGTTTTGAAAATGTTTTCGATGGGTATGGCATGGTTACAATTTACAAATGAACATTGGTTTGGAAATGGTTTAGCATACTTACGTGGAAAACAATGATTTAAATTTTTTTTTGAACGACATTTGATCTCAACGTGTGAACTACTGATTTTCGGCTACGTCACCAAGGTCTAGTTACCATGACCTCCGTTGATACCTCACCACCACCCCAGGAGGAAACCGCACCGGAAAACCCCCACCTCTCAAGGACCCCAATTTCGCCTTGGAAGGGTTTTGAACCCATGACATTACATTTGGAAAGCCAATTGGTACCGCTAGAACAAAGCCCCTTTAGTTTTTTTTATGTGATCTCAACGTGTGAACCACTGATTTTCAGATCATGTCACCAAGGTATAGTTACCATGACCTCCGTTGAGACCCCACCACCACTTCGGAAGGAAACTGCACCGGAAAACCCCCTGACCTTCCAAGAACCCCTATTTCGCCTTGAGAGGGATTTAACTATGTTTTGGCATAAAGTAGTTGTACAAATGATAATGTTTTGATTGGTAGGTTGATCTTATGTGGGTTTTGAGAGGCCCCGAACCCCGGGAGTCCCCTCGGTTGGAAAAGCATAAAAAACATAGTTCTTAAACCGTAAAATAATCGTATATCATAGCAGCGGAAATTATCACATAATCTTTAATCATAATTAAAACATCTAAACCACATTCGTAAATTAGTCTTTAATCTCAATAGGAATGACAGTTCTTGAATAGGTAGTCCTCATGTCATACCACGAGCCATCATATCCTTATCATAACTTGCTCAACCTGACATGCATGCTAAATCAAGTCAGCTTTCGCTGGTGAGTTCTAAGTTAAATTTTTATAAAAATCTTTAGCCTTTTTGATCATCACATAACATAACATAATTCATATCTTTACTCATTCATATCTTTATATAACATAACATAATTCAAGTACATAACATACATGTCAACATAACATCAATCATACTGTGCATAAAAATTTAGCCTTCACTGTTGACCGAAGTCAACATGCTTGTGCAGCACAAGACTCTATAACACTGATGACCCGAAGTCGACAGGCTTGTATAAATACAAGACTTTATAACTATCAACCCGAAGTTGATAACTCATGCATGCATAAGATTTCCTCAACCGGCGACACAAAGTCGACAGGCTTGTGTTTCCACAATACTCTTTAACTATCAACCGAAGTTGACAGCTCATACCGGTACAAGACTTCTTTACATACATTATTCATATACATAACATCATTCATTCATTCATTCATACATAACATGGTTTAATCATTTAAACCATCATAATCATAAACAGTTCTTCGCAGACTCAAGTTTTACCCAACCGCAGCCGGGACTTCAATATCACATTTCCTGCTCGACCTCGGCCGAGACTTTGAAAATCAATTACTTCTCAACCACAGTTGAGACTTAAAACATTCTTTATACCTCAGCTGAGACTCTTACAATCATTTACTTTTCAACCAGAGTTGAGACTTAAAACATTCTTTACATCTCAGCTGAGACTCTTAAAAATTCATTTACTTCTCAACCACAGTTGAGTCTTAAAACATTCTTTACCGGAAAACATTATTTACCTGAACATAATCAAATTAAAATCACTTTCATACAATAACTTTATAACATGCATACCAGCCCAAAACGATAAAACATTAAATATGGCTATAAAGAACTCACCTGAGCTTAGTAACGCACAATTTGCTAGCTTTTATTCATTTCCTTACTTTCTCACTTCAGAATGACATCCTATTAATATGCATATATTATCATGATTATAACCTTATCATGAAGATGCTCAAATTACGATTACCGCTCGAAACTTCGGCATGTCGTAACTTTTATTCGGAGTTTTGTTTCAAAATTTCGCTTACACTCATTTTGACCTTTTTTATCTCTACATTCTTGTTATGCTTAAAGATTACTTATTTTCTCGGCTTAGATAAACGTATTCTCTTATTTAATTAGTTTGTCTTAGGGTGTTGCTAAACTTACTGTATAATAACATTGGTTTAAGGCAACGGAAGCACATACATACTCATACCCAACACAAACCCGACAACACCCGTGTAATACCACACAACCATAACCAACCGCGATTCAAAACCCTAAGCTAGATCCTATTTACTTGAACTATAGCTACTGGAAGTAAATCATACCTTTAAACGCCGAACGAAACTTCAACTGGTTCAGATTCCTATGACCGGATCTACAATCGTAAGGTAAATAACAAGATATCTTGATTTCTTTCTTCACTCGTAAAACACAGAAGTCGTTCAGAAGCAATTCACAATTTCTAGATATGCATAACGTTTTAAGTTGGTTTCCAAAGGAAAATATCTTGGCTTCCAGAATGCTATATGTGTTTAAATTACAAACAAGAATTAATTCAAAA
Organism: Mikania micrantha; assembly: GCA_009363875.1. NCBI lineage: Eukaryota > Viridiplantae > Streptophyta > Magnoliopsida > Asterales > Asteraceae > Mikania > Mikania micrantha. The sequence continues at coordinate 44,893,567 of CM018689.1, read as the reverse complement.
GTTTCAGTTAGGCCCTTGGACTTTGAGGTCCTATTTTTAAAACCCCTTCTACTTTGCTCACATATTTTTAATATTCACGAGCTTATATCATGTTCATACTTTATCGTATAACGGTCCCGCTTATATTAATGTGATCGTAATCACTTCGGGAACATTCATAAAAATTTCGAACCCAAACGGTCACATAATTTTTTACACGTTATTAATAAACTTTATAACGTGTCCATACATTATCAGATATTTTTATCGTTTATATCATTTTGATCGTAATTACTTTATGAACGTTTATATAAAATTTGAACATAAACGGTTACCGAAATTTTCGGTTGTTACAGGTTTTGTGTTATATATATTAATGTAATTGAATCTTAAAGAGTTTGGTAGTGTAGAGTGTACACTTGTTCAAAGTTTTTGAGCTCCGAACCAAACGGGGGTAAAGGGGGCCACACGTTCTCTGGTCCTAAGGGCAGAGCCCCTGATAGTGGTCCCTCTAACCCACAAATACACTCGCGAAAATCGACTACTTTTAAATACCTTATGGTTGGTTGGTGAAGCAAAAGAAAGCTCGCACATAGAACAAAGATGAAGAAATCTTAATCTCACAAAATTCTCTTGCATGATCCTGATCAAATTTCTTGAACTCATAAGAGTGGAAATATATTAATTACGGAAAGTGATTCCTTATACTATCTAATAGAAATCCTAGTATTAATCTCTGAATTTCTCCGGGATTTTGGGTATTGGAGGGTTGCTTGATGTTGCATATTTTTGAGATGAGGAACTTAATGTAAGACGTTTTATGCATTTTAGGGTGGATTGATGCTACGGGTCTTTATGCGAGTAACTTTCACGCAAGAATTATTGTGCTTTAAGTATTATGGACAAGTTTAACGTCTCAAAGAGTAATCATGATAAGCTCTTGTTGAGGTTGACTGTGATAGGGCTTTCTTGTTGATCAGAAAAGAGCGAGGCTATCATAGAGCAACTCATTGACGAAGTTTGAAAAAAAAACTCCGAGAAGATCAAAGGATTTTAGGAAGAAAACAGAGGAAATCAGACTCAATACCCATAAAATTTTCAATGAAATACTACTAAATCGACCATTCTGAATGGAAAAATGAAAAATTTCTGATGAAATACTACATAACAGTCTTATTTATTAACAAAGTTTGTTTTATATATTAAGTAATATAAATTTGATGGAAATTTCTTTAATAATAAATTAATAAAACTTTCAATTATTGAGTAATTTTATTTATTTGCTTTAATAAATCAATAATTTATTATTGTTTGATTTTTAAATTTAATATAATGGTAAATTATGAGATAATTAAGGCTAATTAAATTATGTTTTGTGTTAACGGGAATTATTTAATAAAAATAAGTTGCTTATTATAGTTTCCCATATTTGAATTTTAATAATTTTAAAAGTTTTTTAATTTATTGTGCATGTTAGTTTTTTAAATTGCTAAAATGTGTTATACGTAATTTAAATAATACAAAATGCTAAAAAATAATTATATGTTAAACTAACATGATATGTAGATTTAATATTAATTATATGTAATTTTATTAATTGCAAATATGAGGTCATTTTACTAAAAAAATTATGTTAATTTTTTTATTATTATAAAAAACATAAAAATCATGGATTTATTATCAAGGTTTGTTTTATATTTTAAGTAATGAAAAATTAGAGGAATTTGTATAATAATAAATAAATACAACTTTGAATAATTTAGTTGTTGGACCTATCTATATCTATATTTTATAATAAATAAAGTTTTTAGGAGGACATATGTCAATTTTTTAAGCTACCTAAAATTTGTTTTTCTCATCTCTCTCTTATATTTAATATTTATATGTTATCTTTTATTAAATTTTGTTTTTTTTTCATACTCTCTCTGCCCTATTATATATTAATTATTTTATTAAACTTGATAAATAATATGATTACAATTTATCTAAATTCTTTATTTACTTAAAAAATATATTTGAAAACTATATATTATGATAGTTAAAATAAATAATTATAAAATTTATTTATTTAACATGTGTAATACACATGTTTTACCTTAGTTTCTTTTAATAAATCGATAATATTTTATTTTTTAACTTTTAAATATAAAATAATAGTAAATTAGAATATAATTAATGCTAATAAATTTGTGTTTTATGATAATGGAAATTTTTACTTTTAATGTGGTGATGACATTTGTAAAATATCTTATGTGGCAATAGTATTAGAATGACATGTGCCATTTAATGAGGTGTATATGCTAATAAAAGGCTATGTGGCATTGATTTTACTCTTTTATTAGTAGTAGAAGATATGAATTGAGTTTTAATAAAAACTCTCATTAATTGAAAAAAAAATGCATCATAAGGAACAAATTGAAATAAACATAAATTAAAATACTTTAACAATTAAAATAAACCAAAATCGTAAAACATAATAATTAAATTTATTTTGGAAATTTTATTTTTCACGTTTAATTTTCTTCAAAGCTAATTTGATTCGATTCATAATATGCGGCTTCTTTATTGTCGGTTATTTTTTCTGACAAACACGTCTTGACCTTAAGCAAAAGTAGTTCCATCGTTCGTCATCGTAGGTTGACTTCATGCGGTTTTGTTCTTCAAAGTTTTGCAATATTTGTACTCGTGGTGGTTTTTGAAAGTACTATTGGCGTTGTATTTGAAAAAACCACCACATAGCTTACATCAAGCTTTATTTGGATCGCTTGACATTTTATGCAAATCATAATTTTTCCATATTTCTAGATTCCTCTTTGTAGGAATAACTTCAACAACTTCAAGGTTAGCTGTAGCACCACAACCAATCGAAGATTGAGCACTGAATGAAGCCATTTGTGAGTGGTTTTGCGTTTTGAGAGTTTAGATAACGTTTTTTGCGTTTTGAGAGTTCAGAGAGCGTTTGAGAAATGTGTGATTGAACCTAAACAGCCACTACGTATTCATATTAAACATTTGTGTGCTAAAATGAAAAAAAGGGTCTAAAATAGGCTCCAACGGCTAGTTTTTTTAAGAAAGTGCCAAAAATCTAACCGTTAAACTGGTTCGGGTCAGTTCTTTTCCTAAACTGGTTCCAACGGCAAAAACCCAAACATATGGCAAACCTACGGTTTGGACCAGTTTGTAAACTTGTTTGGAGGGAACTTGTTTCTTTTTGAGATCATAGCGGTTTATAAACCGATTTGGAAAACCAAACCGGGATTTTTGTGCAAGTCTACAATTATAGTCATTTAAAAATCTCGCAGTTTGAGACTTGTTAGAAAAAAAATCCGGCTAAAAAAGTTCTTTTAAAACGAAACAAGCTTGAGCCATGGTTGGCTTGACTCGATTTTTAATATATATATATATATATATATATATATATATATTATTAAATATTTATGTGTAAACTAAAAGAGGGTAAAAACAAGAGTCAGTTCGAGGTTCGATATTTTTTATAAGCTTGAGCTTGATTTTCTGGCGAATCAAAATTTTTCGGCTGAGCTTGACTGTGATTGATTATAACCCTGTATCCAATTGTAGTTTCTCAAATTATTTGAACCTAATCTAATCTATTCCAAATCACAAGAGCGTGACAGTAAACCTAATTGAACATAGGGGCGCGTTATTTGGACACCCACTACGGATCAGTCAACACCTACCCTATCTATACGAGCCGTAAAGGGCTTTACGGGCCCGTAAAGCCGTCAGAGAGTGTCAGAAAATGTCAGTGAGATGTCCGGCGGCTGAAAACGGAATACGAGCCGTAAAGGCCTATACGACTCGTTTTTAAACCTGAAAAGAAAATAAGTTTTGTTTTTCCACCCGATATACGTACGTGTTTAACTTATTTGAAACATTGTAATTGTCTAACTGTTTTAAATGGTTAAAACATATATTTTAACGTAATTATATTTAATCGCTATACGTCAGAAAATGTCACTGAGATGTCTGGCGGCTGAAAACGGAATACGAGCCGTAAAGGCCTATACGACTCGTTTTTAAACCTGAAAAGAAAATAAGTTTTGTTTTTCCACCCGATATACGTACGTGTTTAACTTATTTGAAACATTGTAATTGTCTAACTGTTTTAAATGGTTAAAACATATATTTTAACGTAATTATATTTAATCGCTATACGTACGTTTTTAACGTTATATATTAAACATATGATATATATATTATTATATATACGTGTTATAAAATCCGCACGTTGTTTGAATTCCGGTATACGTACGCGTTTAACGTTAATTGTTATATCATATCGTCTAGTTATTTAATTTTTAAGTTATAAATAATATATGTTTATAATAGCGTATAATCGTACTTTGTTTTGAAATCCGGTATTTGTTAAATGCAACACGTACGGTACGTGTTTAAGTAACTTATAATATCGTTTAATTGTTCGAAAAAAAACGTAACCATTTTTAATCGTTTTGTTGTAAAATAATAAGTATTTTAACGTTATTATTTAATTATTTTGCCTATTTGTTTTGTTTGAAAAATATTTTAACATCGTGACGTTTAAATATAAATAACAATTTTTTTTAACATAATTAGTTATGATTTTCGTAAATTTAAATGTTTTGTTTGAAAATTATTTTAACGTAATCGTGTTTAATGATTTTAAAACAATAGTTATCAGAATATAAATAACGTTAAACGGTTTTAAGAAAAATTGTTAACTATCTATTATTCATTTCACAATCACGCACATTTTTTAATTATATAATAAAAGATAAAACAAACAATCACGCCATACACAACATATATACAAAATAAAAATACATACATCGAATGCTAAAGTAGTGTCCATACATCAAAATCCAAAAAAAGAAAAGACAAAATAAAAAAAAAATAACTAAGCATGACCACCAGGATCCTGCGGATCCTGATGATGTCCCGGTCCTGGAAAGACGGGAATATCCATGCCAGCAGATGCCGCCATACGCTCCGTCATCCACCGCATCATCCCCTCCAAGCGATCAACGCGTCCAGAAAGGTCGCGTACGCTTCCAACAAGGTCGCGTAAGATCGCCGCGTCAGCCGGATGCAGTCGTGGCTGACGAACAACGACATTGGGTTCACCGTGATACACGCCAGTCTTCTTCGAACCAGTACGTCTAGCTTTTGGTTCACCGTGATACACGCCACCGCGATCGCATTTAAGCCACACTTTTATAACTACACCGGTTGCATTAGTTTTGCTTCGTCGTCTAACTAGCACATAACCATTTTCACGCCCTCTAGCAATCGCCCAATCAACAAGTTTATCAACACCGGCGAAAACCTGAAAAAAAATGTATAAGATTTTATAAACTAACAACCGTTAAACGAATAAGTTTGCTACCTGATCAGTTTCATAGACACACATATATTCATCACCGAAGTTGTTGCCTCCCATCGACATTGTTAAACCTTTACGAGTTTGAATTTGTTAAAGAACCCCAAAACCTAATTGTTTAGAAAATCAAATTGTTCCTGTCTGCGTTTTATTTTTTGATTCAAGTATTGCTGTAACGCCCTGAATTTTTATAAACGATTAATTAACGTAAGAAATTTCGGTGCCCGTTTATGTTCAAAATTTATATAAATGTTCGTAAATTAATTACGATCAAAATGATATAAACAATACAAGTATCTGATATTGTATGAGCGCGTTATAAGCTTTATGAATAACGTGCAAAATTTCTGTGACCGTTTGGGTTCGAAATTTTTTATGAACATTCGTGAAGTAATTACGATTGAATTAATATAGTCATGACTATTATACGATAAAGTATGGGCCCGTTAGAAGCTCGTGAATATTAAAAATAGTTGAGACAAGTTAAAGGGGGTTTTAAAAATAGATGTAGAAAGTTGAGGGGCCAAAGTGTAAATATTAAAACTAATTCAATTCTTCATATATGAGAAGAAGTGATGTAATCTTCGGATATGTTCTGGTGATTTCGTATTTTGCATCATGAATGGTAGCAATTTGCTTAATCGGTGGAACTTTAATATTCTCAAACGACAACCCAAAAATTTTATCGAGTTCACATTCTCGTTCCTTCTCTTCTTTTTCAAGTTACCAAGACCAAACACACTTATGTGTGTTGATCAACTAGGAAGAAATAGCAGGGGCAAGGGCCACGGTCGGTTCTTCCAACAAAGCCTCATCGGTGGCTGCAAAGTTCGGCTCCGGCGACCTCCTGCGAGGCTCGACTCTCAAAGATCAGCTCGATGATGACCATGGAAGTTCCCAGCAAAAAAAAATAAAGCCGACCCTGTGATTGTTTTGGTCTCCGGATTACACCCACACGGTTTTTATGAAACATGGTAAAGTCTTGATGAAATCCCGTTTTTGAGAGAACCAGCCTCCGAGTTCGAACGATCCCCGGAGATTCAACCGTTGGATCGCTCTCAAATTTTAACTGAAGCTTCCTAACACATAAACGAAGACTTTCACCGTTGGGATTTCGATTACGAGGTCTGGAGGTCGACTTTTTATGCTCCCGAACAGAGCTGTTCTGCTAAGCAGATTCCGGCTAACTGTTGCTTTTCCGGAGACAGTAGCAGCGGCGGCCGGTGGCGGCAATTCATGGGGAAGGTAGAGCTCGATGAGATGAAACCGTAGATACCTGAATCGCCTCGATCGGAGTTCGTTTGGTCTAGGTTCGAGCTACTAGTATTTGTTGAGTGAAAAACCCAACCATGGGTTTGGTTACAAATCTGGTCAATGAAGTCAACTTGATCAACAGGTAGATTCGGTGAGGACTGGAAGGTTCAAGATGTGAAACCGAGTCGAAGGAACAGGTCGGTAATCTAAACGGGTGTGAACGAGTGGATTCGTATAGGCGAACCAAACGAACGAAAGGTATAACTTAATTACAAATTATTAGAATGTTAACTAGTAGTAATATGATTTAATATCGTGTTTGAGGACTAATAAGGTTTAAATGGATAAACGATAACCAACGACTTGATCGATATATTTATTTTTATAAAATGTAAATTGTTAGATGTAAAGTTTATATGATTACAAAGACAATCATATAAAGCTAGTTGTTTAAGGATTATTTCAATTGAAGTGGGATTTGGTTATAAAATAGACAACTTGAATTGTCTGGATTTGACTAAAAATAAAGGGAACTCTGCCCGTTTTTCGTAAGATTTAAAAGTAAGTTTTATTAACTTAAACGTCCTCAAATACGGTTTAGACTTGATACGAATTATAAGTAGTAAGATGAATGATTCTTAAATCATTTAATAGTTATAACTACATAGCGAGGCATTGATCAAGCACGCGTAGATTCAACATATTGATACAAAGGCTTACTTGATTAAGATCCTTATTATTAATCAAGTTAGACTCCATGGATAGCTAAGACACCCAGGTGAGTTCTTTATAGCCCTGTTTTAAATGTTTTACCATTTGGGCTGATATGCATGTTATAAAGTTATTTTATGAAGGTGATTGATTTACCTGACTACGGTCATATAAAAGAATGTGTTAAAGTTATCGTATGAAAATGATTTTAACCTGATTAAGGTCAGGTAAAGAATGTTTTTAGATACAGAATGTTTTCAAGTAAAGAATGTATTAAAGTAAAGAAGGTTTTAAGTCTCAACTACGTTTGAGAAGTAAATGATTTAAAGAAATTCAGCTGAGACGTAATGAATATGTTAAGTCTCAATGATGATTGAGAAGTAAATGATTTTAAGAGTCTCAGCTGAGATATAACGAATGTTTTTAAAGTCTCAAATGCGGTTGAGAAATAAATGATTATTTTTGTATAAGACACTCGACTGATGTCGAGGATGAAATGTAAGACACTCGACCGAGGTCGAGCAGAAAATGTGATAATGAAGTCCCGGCTGCGGTTGGGCAAAACCTGAGCACTGTGGTGCGAAAGACAGTTTATGATTATGATGGTTTAACGCTTTAAACCATGTTATGTATGAATGATGTATGTCAAGAAGTCTTGTACCGGTATGAGCCGTCAATTTCGGTTGATGGTTTAAGAAGTCCTGTGAAAGAACAGGCATAAGTCCTGTGAAAGAACAGGCAGAAGTCCTGTGAAAGAACAGGCAGAAGTCCTGTGAAAGAACAGGCAGAAGTCCTGTGAAAGAACAGGCATAAGTCCTGTGAAAGAACAGGCAGAAGTCCTGTGAAAGAACAGGCATGTTGACTTCGGTCAACAAGACAGGCTACATTTATGCACCTTATGATTAATGTTATGATGTCATATATGTTGTGTATATGAAATGTTTTATGTACAGTATGATTGAGACTGTTGACTTAGGTCAACAGTGAAGGCTAATGTTTTATGTTCAGTATGACTGAGACTGTTGACTTCGGTCAGCAGTAAGTTATGATGCTATGTATGTTATGACTTATGTTATGTTATATAAAGATATGAATGAGTAAAGATTTTTATGAAAAGTTAACTTAGAACTCACCAGCGAAAGCTGACTTGTTTTAGCATACATGTCAGGTTGAGCAAGTTATGATAAGGATGTGATGGCTCGTGGCATGACAAGAGAACTACCTATTCAAGAGCTGGCATTCCAGTTAGGATTAAATGTTATGTAAAGACTTCCGCTGTTAAAATATATGGTTATTCTACGGTTTAAGAGCTATGCTTTTGATGTTTAACCAACAGAGAGACTCCCTGGGAACGGGGCCTCTCAATTGCATTATAACGTATGCCATGAAGATATATATCAAACGATTAATTTACGCATACATCTATTACGTTAAGTCAAATAATTTGCGCTGCTCAAATTATTGGCGTTCAATACGGGCCGTAAAGGGCTTTACGGGCCGTATGTACTGCGTGTCAGTCTGCGTCAGCCCTATGATTTGACGTGTCAGATTTTGTCAGAAATATTCGTTTCAATACGACCCGTAAAGGGCTTTACGGGCCGTATTGAGGGTGTCCGAGGATCCAGTCGGGTGTCTCCCTAACAGCCCCCTTGAACATATCTCAATTCACTTTCTTACACACACATCTAACTTCACAGTTCACACATTAAACCCACACATTAAACCTTAACCATTTGCAACAATATTCTTGGCTCCACTCGAATTCACTCCAACCTGTATATTAAACACATAAACGTCTCGAGTAATATTAAACCCTCGTCATTTGCAACAATATTCTTGGCCTCACTCGAGTCCATTCCAACCTACACATTAAACCCATAAACATCTCGAGTAATATTAAACCCTAACCATTTGTAGCAATATTCTTGGTTTCACTCAAGCATCTTGAGTAATATTAAGCATGTAAACGTCTCGACTAATGTTACTCAATATCTATTGATGTTAGTAACAAGCAAATAAATAATTAAAGATGACAAGGAAATATATTATGCGGAATAAGAGATTGTGACAAATCATGATTATGATTATGACTTTCATAAAAAAATGGCCTTAGTTTATATTTAATTATTTTCTCTTTTGGTTATTAAGAATCTTATTTATTAATTCAATTATCCTCTACTTTCAGCCACATAATAGCATCCATGTTACCCTACTTGTGGCATCTTGCATCATTCAACACGTAACAAAGGTACAACACAATAATATCCGTGGTACCGTATTTGATACCACAAACCCACACGCTAAAAAACCATAAATTTTTCATATTCTACCTCTACTTTAAATAACAACAGAAAAGGTCCCTAGGCACTTAAAGTTATAAACTTTGATCACAAAACATAACATATTACCATGTTACACAAAGTTTATATCTAAGTTGGGTGCTTGGTAATCTTTTAATAATTAAGATGTATTATTAAGTATGAGTAATTAACATGTGACATAAAATGATATTCTTTTAACCAAGTTAATGTTACATTTTTACTATTAAGAGGTATTTTTTTAATTTTTTAATAAACTAGTATGTGAAAACTTGATATTAAAGAGAAACACTTAAACCTTATATAAGTCTTTCATTTGAAATCTTGAAAATAAATATGTAATGTACAATAAATCATAAATATATAAAAATAAATAATTTGAGTATTTATCATATGTATCTAATCATCTTGTTACAATCATGCCACTTCATTCCCAAATCTCAATTTCTTAAATCCTCACTCCATGCTTGACATAGGCGAAGCTTTATTATGACCGAGGGGGTGAGGGGACTATACCCTATTTTTCAGCCAGCCAACATTGTTATTTTTTTCAAACTTGTTTTGGCATTGATATTAAATTTTTGAAAAATTCAACGGTTTAAATCTAGTTGGAAGTTTCAAGTGACAAAACCGTTTATCAGCTAGTTTTTTTAAAATATGTTAGCTATCCACTTAAGTAAAAGATCGATTAAGTTGCAGTTAATTGATTTTAGTTATTATATCGATTTTGGTTTTTAAGCTTAAAAATTATTAATCAAACCAATTATGATTAAAACAATTTAAAAAATTGACAGGTTAATCAGTTTAGTTAGTTTAAAACTGATTTTCAATTAGTTAACCGGTTTGTACACCTCTAAATTAAACTATTGAAGTATTCGTAAACAAAATCTTTATTTAGGTTGAGGTATATTTGGTACTTTTGTGAAATTAAAAGGGTATGACAATATGATTTTTTCAAGCAAAATGAAAGAAAGAAATAGAGAATTGCTTTTTCTTTTTGGCTTTTTCTTCGTTGTTCTGTTCAATACCCCAATTCTCTGATTGTGACGGTAGCACTCTCTCTCTCTCTTCTTTCTCTCTCTATATGTATATATACTAATTGTGTATGTATATTATTCTCTTTATTAGCTTTGAATCTTATTTGCCCATGTTTTTGATTTTTTTTTTATTTTCAACCTTTTTTTTAAAGAAACAATAACCAAGGGAGGCCCCATCCGTCATCACCACCACCATCACCCACCGCCGGGTCCACCGAATCACCACCACCAACACCACCTTCTGTTTTGTATTTAAAAAAATATCAAATCTTTTTTTCTGTTTATTTATTTTTTTTCCCTCATCTTTCTGTTCACATTTGAATTAACACCCACAAAATATTTGTAATTGTTCTTGAATCTCTCATGTTCTGTTTCACCTCCCACCACGAAAAAGATTCTTTCTTGGTGAGAGAATAAGAGGGTAGAGATGATGGTTGATTTGATTTAATCACCAAGAAAGAAGAACATTTTTAATATTTTTTTTTTTAAATTTTTGTATTTTTGGTTGTAGATCCTCTGAAGACATCAAATTATATACCCTTTTGGTAAGTATTGATTTGATGGTTTGTTTTTGATGTTTTTTTAGTGTTTTTGGGGGCAAATAATTGTCTCCGTCCATGACTGTTTCCTGATTTATTTAATAAATTCAAATGCTTTTATTAATATATGGTGATGCTTGTATTGTTTGTTTATTTATAGTTTTGTGGGTTGTTCAGGCGTCGAAGGAAGCTGGTGCTTGACTTTTGATCCTCAAAAGTCTTGATCTTTGATCTAGGGTTTGTTGATTTGATTCATCAAGATCTGTCTGCATAGGTTAATTTTATCCCCAATTGATCAAAGGTACAATTCAATCTGCTTTTGATTGTGTTCTTGAAGCTTTCAGTCGATTTTCAAGATTCTTGAAGCTTTCGGTCAATTTTCAAGATTTCTTGATGAACGATTATGTAATTAGTGATATGGGTGATGTATGTAATTCTGTATATATGGAATCATCTTGTTCATAAAAGCTTCTGTTCTTGATCAATTCAAAAAAAAGTAGGATAGATTGTTTTAGAGAGCAAGAATGGAGGATGAGGCTAATTCTTGGATTAGAAGAACAAAGTTTTCTCATACAGTTTGTCACAGATTAGATTCTGCAAGATTAGCTTCATATCTAACTGATGTTGAACCCATTCGACTGGCGGGTGTGAAAACTAGACCACCAAAAACTCTTGACGACCCTAAACCGGTTCAAATTCATTCAAATCCCGTTACAAACAAGTATAGAACCGTGACCCCGCCACCCAAAACCATGGTCCCTGAAACCTTTAAAGAAGCAAAGTCCAATACAAAACGATTTTCGACTCCACACCCTCAGAGAGTAGAAAGTGAAAAGGGTTATAAAGGGAAGAAAACGTTTCATAGAAACATGACAACGGTTGATTTGAGGTCTTCCCCGAATGGCACTGCTAGTCCTTTGAAACAGTTTAATTCCATGAAGATTAGTGGTAAAAGAAGGATTCAAAGGGATTATTCTTGGTCAAAGTTGTTTGATCATGGTGGAGGGAAGGTTATTTCAGTTGAAATGGTTGATGATTTTATGGTTGATCTTTCAAAGCTTTTTCTTGGACATAGATTTGCTCATGGTGCAAATAGTCAACTTTACCATGGGATTTATAAGGATGAAGCTGTTGCGGTTAAGATAATTCGGGTTCCTGATGATGACGAAAATGAAGATTTAGTGATTCGACTTGAGAATCAGTTTGCAAGAGAAGTCAATCTTTTGTCTCGCCTCCATCATCAAAATGTCATTAAGGTATGTGTGTGTGTATAGAGAGACAATATAAAATGCAAAGGGTTTCTTTGTACAAAATCTGCATGGAATTATCACATAGATGGATTATGCGTGATAATTTCACATGGACTTCTTACCATTCGCACACAAATAGTCCTTTGTACGATAAAGGCCATATATATACATATAATACATACATACATACTATGTGAACATATATCTATAATCTATATGCACACATATATATGCATACACACATATGGCTCTTTCACTGCAAAACCATATGTGGGAATTACATAAGCACTTTTGTGTATCACATAACAGTGGGAGAGAGTGAGAAACACTTGAAAACCTGTTATACATTACTTCTAAAAGGGTAGGTTTACCTCCCTCATGTTAGCCGTGGGACCGGTCGGTGAGGGGCGCCTTATGGTGGCGTTCACCATTTTTTTTAAAAGAGTAGGTTTAAGATTTAAGTATCTATCTGGTTTTCTTAGATATCTACTTAAAATACATCCCTATATATATTCTTCTTGTTTATTTTTGACTCTCTCTCTCTATATATATATATATATGTTCATGTTGTTTGTTTTTGACTCATAAGTTATATGCAATTTATATGATATATCACATACATGCAATCGTTAGCGGAATAAGAGGGGTGTGTGGATGTATGTATAACTTCAGTATGGTGAATTGAGTTTAGGATCTTTGAGTGGCTTTGCTAGACTGATTAGGATTATTATTTATTAGAATTCAAAATAATTACACTTTTTTTTTGGATAAAGTGCGTAGCCTGGAAAAATATATACCAGCAACCAAAAGAATTACATGATCACAGGGGCATTATCCCCGATAATACAAGACAACCATGAATCATCCCTGTTTGGGAACCCAAAAAATAATTACACTTGGAAAATCTAGTTAGGTCTTGTTTGGATGTACATTTTAAAAGTGATTATGTGTTAATGAATATTAGAATCAGATAAATGTGTACATAATAACTAATAAGATAGTGTTTTAATAATTGGATTGGCTTATGTCATTTGAAGTTGTAAGGATTGCATAATTAGATGTTAAAGCATTTGACAAGGTTCATTATTTCTAAAACTTATAAATAAAATGCCAAAATAGTTTATTTCATCAACCCTAACATGGATACTTGTAACCCAAACACGACCCATAAAACCCGTTTGTTCTAAACGAGTCAAACGGGTTGGTGGGTTATGGCTTATTTAAACAAGTTAAGCATGTCATCCCAAACACATTTTGTAAAATTAAAAATGTCAACATGAACACAACCCATTTAATAAATCGATCTAAAACCTAATTTCTGTTCCTTATGATAGCTTATCAATAAAAGGTAACCTTTTTTTGTGGTGGTAGTTTGTAGCTGCTTGCAGACAACCTCGGGTTTTCTGTATCATTACCGAGTACCTTTCGGAAGGTTCATTACGGGCGTACTTGCATAAGCTCGAGGATAACACGGGTAAAGAAAAAGAATACCTTCCATTAGAAAAGCTTATCAATATGGCATTAGATATCGCGCGTGGAATGGAATACATACATTCACAAGGCGTGATTCATAGGGATCTCAAGCCCGAAAACATACTAATAAACGAAGGTTTTCAGCTTAAAATTGCTGATTTTGGGATCGGTTGTGAGGAGGCGTATTGTGACTTTTTGGCTGATGATCCGGGAACGTACCGTTGGATGGCTCCCGAGATGATTAAACGGAAATCTTACGGTCGGAAGGTTGACGTGTACGGGTTTGGGCTCATTTTATGGGAGATGGTGGCTGGGACGATACCGTATAAAGATATGACTCCAATACAGGCTGCATTTGCTGTAGTTCATAAGGTATGTTTCCTTTGTTTTTCAACAAAATAGTTATGGTTTTAAATCCTTGACTGAGTATTCATATTGACATTTTCAGAACTTACGACCGTCTATTCCGGCTAACTGTCCTCCGGCAATGAGAGAATTAATCGAGCAATGCTGGTCTTCACAACCCGATAAAAGGCCCGAATTCTGGCAGGTGGTGAAGGTGTTAGAGGAGTTTGAAATGTTAGTTGCTCGTGATGGAAACTTGAATCTTTTACAACACCCGACATGTTTGGATCATAAAAAGGGGCTTCGCCACTGGATTCAGAAACTCGGGCCTCATCATCCACAGTCCAACGCGTCCATTCCTAAACCGAGGTTTTCGTGAAGTGTTTTGTGATGTAATTATACGCGTGCTTGTTTTTGTCGTTCGTGTCTGTCATGTTATGTGAATGATTAGCTATTACCGGTACCAAAAACATGTCGATTCGGTCTTATCATACGCCGTGTCTGGAGATCAGATTATGGTATTTAGAATGTTGGTAGAATGTTTTGCCAACTTGCTGCTTATTGTTTCATTTTTGTGGTTATATGCTGTTACATTTTCCATATGAGTGCTTTGATGTACAAAGCTGTCCTTGTAGTGTTGTAGCTAATGGGCCAATGGCTAATTGCCTAATTTACATGTATTGGGCCGTTTGAGTGAATTTCACTCGTGTTATAAAGCCCAAATACTTAGCTTGTTGGTTTACTCGATTAAAAGGCCCATTAAGTAATACCATTATACATTTATACCATTACCAACTAAGGAGGCAAACCGGGTTTAGAAACTTTGACATTTTTGGAAATTTATGACTTTGACTTATGTGAACTAATGTCATTAGAGATTAACAAAACCTAGAGACTTGGTAGTTATTATGTTAAAGCATAATGAGATGTCTCGTTGCGAACCGTTACGTTTTACCGCTTTAAGTATGAATTGTGTGACTTCAATTTAGGCTTTGTTGATAAAAGACTTAAACTAACCTAAAACCACTGTTTTGAAAACCGGACCGGCAACCGGTGGGTGAACCGGTCCGGTTCGGGGGTTCTGGGTTGTTTTGGGAGAACTGGCCGGTTGAAGCGGTGAACCAGCGGTTAGACCGTGAAACTGATGGTCAGACCGGTGGTTGAACGGGTTTTTTTCTATTTTTTTGATTATATATATATATTTTTATAAAATGTTTATAAAGTCATCCGGTTCTTAAATCCTGTCTTACCGATCCGACCTGTTGAACTTCTGACCGGTAAGGAGACCGATTTGACGTCTGGTCCGGTTCTGAAAACATTGCCTAAAACACGATCTCAACACTAATAAAATTACTAGAAATCATGTGGTATATAATGCCTAATGAGTAATGATCATCCAAGTAAACAAGAAGTTATGATATTCGTTCTCAAGAGAAACACGATTAAATCGAATTTAACTCGTTCGACATGTGGTATGCAACAATTGATAACCTAGAAAAAAAAACAATCTTTCTATTCTAATAAACAAAGATAAGTTTTGTCACATGTCATATTCTTATATTTTCTTGCCACTTGTCATTTTTCTATAATTTTATTCAATTCTCTATCTTAATTATTAATTAAATACATTCTCTCATATTAAATACTTATAATTATAATATTAATGAGTAATAATATTATTTGTCTTTTTAAATGCAATAAAATAGTTTTTAATAAATTAAAATCAAATATTTTTATTTAAAAGCTCACTTCAAAAAAAAGTTTATAAAATATGAAACTTTCTAAAAATCAATTTTTTTAAAAGTTAGAAAAGTTAGTATTTTTAGAAAATAAAAGTAAAATAAAAAACAATTTTTAAAAAATAAATAAAGTACCCTATAAATCATAGTTTTCAAATACCGGTATTTTTATAAACAAATGATGTTTCTTAATACAAATTGCTTAAAATAATTATGTTCAACCAAAAGTTATAAAAATGATAGGAAAAATTAAACTTTAGTTATTTATGTTAAATGATATTATCAAATTAAGTTATTTAACTTTAATAATTATATAAATTATACATCATTTTCTTGATTTGTAACAATTAGTTTTTAATAGAAAAGTAAATGAATTTGTAACATCAATTAGTTCAAGAATCTGTATTCTTTCAAAACAAGATCATGTATTATTTTTTTAGTTATTAAAAATTTTAATTATTATTATATCACTTAAAATACTCATTAATACGTAATCAACTTAATTTATAACAAATTGTTTATTTTCTTACATTTTTATTACTAATTATTTAATGTTTTATATTTAATCCGTGTAATACACGGGATAATAATCTAGTAAACTAATATAAGTTCATGACTGTATTCTCACGTTCAATCCGTCTAACTGCTAAAAAGTTGCCAGCTTTACTTTTAGTTAATTGTTTTTGTTCATACACAATTTTGTGTCAAATCTCTATACCTAATCTCACCATAAAATCTATCTATAACATGTATTACAATCATTATTCACGAAATATTACTCAAACCTTGACTTATTTTCATCCTAGAAACTCCACAATTTTTCATCTAGTTTTTGGGTCGACTTTAACGAGTGATAACTCAGTAAAATCATGATAAAAAATGAAGCTTTATGAGTCAAAATTAAGTTTCGTAAATTAGTTTTCTAACTCAACCGATTTCATAATTTTTGTTAAAGATTTGGCCCTTTAAAAAGTCGAACAAATTCAAAGATCAAAATCCGGATTTTAGGCTATTCACAGCGGTCACCCCACTGAAAATCATTCCCCACCGAAATTTCCGGACACATCATCACCCCACTGAAAACCTTAAACCCCCACAGTGGTCACCCCACTAAAAACCCTTCCCCACTATTCCATTGGACCAATCAGAAAGCGAGAGAGAGAGAGAAAGCTAGCGGGGAGCGGGGGCCGTGGAAGTGGTTTGGGCGGGAGCCGCTGAAGGGGGGCGGTGTTCCCGCTATTGGCCGTTGAAGTATGCACCCCGCGGGAGGGGGCGGGGCGACCGCTGCACACGGTCTTATAGAAGACTGTTATGACAACATCAAAAGAACCATAACAAGAATATTATATTTCTTAATAAAGAAAAAAATTAAAAAATAAACATTATTACCTAACTCATTTATCAATATTAGACTGTCTCCAATGCATATTTTCTTACATGTGCACGTCCCACTTGGACAAGTATTTTTCTCACGGATGCATTGGAGATAAAAGGATTTATACCCACTTGCACTACATAAAGTGCACTCAAGTGCAGAAAAAAGGTGGCCCACAATGTTAAAATTCAATGTTTTTTTCAAAAGATGAGAGAAAATGCATGTGAGAATGATGTGTTGGAGTTAAAAAGAGGAGATATAAGACTGAAGGCAAAGCGCACGTATGACCATTTGCACGTCCTACGTGGAATCATGTTTGTCAGACATGCATTGGAACCATGTGCATGTCATCCCCTATGCACTTCCTCACTTGCGTTCAAGTGCAAAAGTGGTGGGCCCATCTCAATTAAAAAGCAATTTTTTTAAAAATAAAACATGTAATGCATTTTAAAATGAAAGGGTGACGTGGAAGAGAGAGAATGCATGTAGGAAGAATGTGTTGGAGTTAAAAAGAGGAGAGATAATGCATGTGGAAAGAAAGAGTAAAATGCTGATGTGGCAGTGATGACTAGGACGCATTTAGTTAAATGCAGTGTTAGCATTGCGGGTAGTCTAATACATATGAAAAGAAAGAGTAAAATGCTGATGTGGCAGTGATGACTAGGACGCATGTAGTAAATGCAGTCTTTAGCATTGCGGGTAGTCTTAATGGCATTTGCCAACAACTAAAACTACCCCTCAACTTTGAAAAGCTTTAAAATTAAAATATCATTTTTAACGCATACAAGTTTCTAAATTTTAAATCCATAGATGCCGATTCCTGTCTCGGAAAAGAGTTTTCTCCTCTTTGTCTTTGATTTCATGTCTATCTTCTTTCATCTTCTATAGAAGGCTCATATTCAATGCAATCATTGAAGTAATGTACACCTGCCGATGCCTTTTAGTATTATGACGGTGCGGAAGCAAAAAGCACAGAAGGGGACACTGGCCCAGTTAAAAAAAGCCACCCTAGCAGAATGGGGAAAGGCTTACTACGTACCTCTCCTCTGACTTCATTTACCTTCGCTCTCCACCCTGCTGCTAGATGGGATAGGGCTTTTCACATGCTTGAGATAAGACAGGTCTTTTTTAGGCATGAAATAGGCCGGAGTGATGACTTAGCTGGAATTTCAGCCCGAGAGAAAGACTAAAGGTTTTCGTCGCGGCCCCGGGTCCTTTTTAATTGATTCTTTTATCACATTGGGAGATTTTACATCGTTGAATGGGCCTATTCGATATGATTTTTCTTCATTAATTTTTGATTGTTAATTTTGAAAATAAACGTAGATTATATCGGTAATATCGTTATATAATTGTTTTTTATTTTATTTCGATCTCCATAACCAATTCTTCGTATTCTCTTATGTACCAAACCACATTAATGTTACCGATGCAACACGCGTAATGAAGTTAGTGAATACATCTCATAACGATACAACGGTGTTTCTATCAACATTTCAATCTTTAAAAATAATACATCAAAACTTTATATTTTTCTTTTAATCATACCATCATGACGTAACGTGTCAGCTATAACGAATATGATCATGAACACAATGTGCGTGTAAGTGTGCTCGTTGGAGATTAACCTTAACTTATTGGCATTTAAAACCAATAAATTGCATCCCAATAAACATACAACACGTAGATCCCAGCTATTCAAATACAGTTGTATGGTACGTGTGACAGAACAAAATTGAATATATTATATTATTTTTTTTATTAAAAATTAAAATAGGAAGCAACTAAAGACAGGTGTGTGAATGAGATGGGGTATACTCTGGAAGCTAAATAACATTTTTTTTAAAAAAAAACAGAGAAAATAAACTTTTAATAATCGGGATCTCAAACGATTTAGAAAATAAGTCATCTTTGATATTCTAAGTATTTGGTCACTTAATCTCCATGACTGGTAGGGACGACTAGTGAGAAATATTAGGGAAACCCTAAGATCATGGGGTATGCCATATGGTTCACTCACTCCACATATGCGCACGTAGGCGTCACGTAGGTACCTACCACAACAACCCACTTCATCAAAAGTGGTGGAAATGCCCCTTTGTCCAACCACTTCACGTCATCATTTTTTTAAAACTTAAATAATTAGATATAATTAATCATAAATTAAAAAATTACATAAAATTATAAATAAACATTACAACTCGTGCTCTTCTAGTTACAACGATCTCGATTAATTCGTGCTCTTCTAGTTAGAACGGGTCTTTCAACTTGTTGTCTGATGATGTCGAGAGTAAGTTGTGCGGCTTCGATTAAAAAATATTCGCCTTCGCTAAAATTGTCATCTTCCCGTAAAAACTGCATTTTTGTAAAAATACTAATTTTTTGTTTGATGTTTTTTTGTGTGATGTGAAGAAAAAAGAGTGTGTGATGGTTGTATATATAGGATTTTTTTTTAAAATAATTTTTTTAAAAAAAATATGTAACGGTCAAAATTGGGGCTCAATGGGTGTGAGAGCCGTTGCCCCACTCACGCCGGCCCACACACGCCCACCAGGGGGCGGTGTGCCACACCCTTTTACGCCCACTCCCTTGGCACACCCCATGGTCTAATTGTATTTTATTCATTACTAGCAGGGTCGGATCAAGCTTTTTGTAGGCCCAAGACAAATGCAAAAATTGAGGCCTATTTGGTTTTGCATGCGATAATAAAATTATGGTTCATAAATTGTAAAAAAACATAAAAATATGTTAATATGTCTCTGTTTACATAAGTTTACTCAAATTAAAGTTAACAAATGATAGTCATAAATGATATAAACAAAGAAGCTATATAATACAACACTTAGTTATAATATTTTATAACTTTGTCATATTTGTTAATCAGCTTGATTGACTTATTTACCGCTAGAAAGTTTGTCTAAATTGTTCACTTATAACATCAATAAAAGGTCTATTACAACGCTAAGTAAAGATGAAACAAAAACATAGAAGACGTAATTATTTGAAAGGAAATAACCTTAAATAAACTTTCTTTTTTAGGAAATATGAGTGAACTTTTTAATTTTTCATATTTAAAACGAAAAAATAAATAACGATAAACCAAACATAACCCGAACGGTTGGGGCCCCAAAAATTTGGAGGCTCCAGGCAATTGCCTCAAAAATTTTAAATGGGAGTCGGCCTTGATTGCTAGGTTAGAAACCCATGTATTACATGGGTTGAATAAATCAAATATTTTATAAACAACATTTTTATAAATATTTGTATGTATAATCCCTATCATTAAATGTTGATAAATAATAAAGGATGAATACTTAAAATAATAAATTACAAATAATAAAAATTTAGGAATTATAAAATTACATTTTAAGATATTATATAATTGAAAATTCTTATAGGACACGAAATGAATAAAAACATATTACTAATTAATAGTTATCAAAGAAAATTTAGACAATATAAGATAATTTTCTTAATATAAAATATGACTATATAAAATATTACTAATTTTTTTTAGATACTAATTTTTTCAAAGTTTGTTTCTTCAAATATTACGTTTTAAATTCTCTTTTTTTACAAATTTTATATTTTATAATAATTTGGTTTTTTTAAAAGTATGTTTTTTAATAATAATCAATTCAAAAATGTATAAAAATTATATTTAATATTTAATATTATTATTTAATATAACATAATTTAATTGAAGAGATAGACGTGAATACATAATTGGGGTGCTTTAAGAAAATGACATGTGTCTTTAGAATATTTATTTATTAGAATAGATATATATATATATATATCAATCATTATAGTGTTATAGTAATTATCTTTAATTCTTGACTAAATTTTAAAAAAATAAATCCTTAAATAGGAGAGAGAAGCGGGAAAATATAAAAATAAGTTGTCTAAAATGATGACAAATGTCCACAATTATTTTGATTTATTAGCATAGATAGATTTAATACTATAATTTAATTATTCAAAATCATTAAGATTTAATTATTTAATATAAAAGATAATTAATTAGTATTTAATATGAGAGATAGGTGGAAATTTTTTTTCTAAAGTTTATAATATTGTGAAATGTGTCAAGTATTGTTATTCTTTTATTAGAATAAGATTTAGGAGTATTTATCGGGTCGGATAACTGTTTATTTGAATTTGAAAATTTTCAGACTCTACCCAAAACCTGAACTGAATAAAAAGATATTTATCCGATCTAAATCTAACCGAATAAGCTGAATAAACTTGATTTTTACAACCGAACAACGCGAATAAACTTGATTTTTACAACCGAACAATCGGAATAAACATGGTTTTTTGGGTATATTTAGGTTGAATTCAGATCTCTGATTCGAATAAGTGAAATTTTGGATATTCGATCCAATCCAAACAAGAAAAATGGATAGCCGACCCGAATATATCCGAACAACCCCGGCTTGGTTTTTCGGATTTCGGTTTTTTTGAACACCCCTATTATTGTAATTTTTTAAAGATTTATAGAGTTATGTATAATTCTTATCTATAATAAACATGTGTATGAATAAAGAAATAGTGAAAAATATTTGCATTGCAAATTTTTAAGATTTCTAGAGTTGTGTATAATTGTTATCTATGTTAACTCATATAATTTCCTTAGATAAATCGAAATCTTTGTTTTTTAGTATAATTATTACACATATATAACATTCTTTTTTTATGTGTATATGTAACTTCATCAACATTTAAGATTTAAAAGCAATGTTTAGTTAAGTTAATTTGCACTGAAAATTATGAATACTGATGATGTAACTTATTTTTACACTACTTTTAAATATTAAATGATGATAAATTTACACATACATATAAAAGAAAAAAAATGTTGTATATGTGTAATGATAATATTGAAAAAAACAAAACTTAACACAAAAAAATCAAGTGAACGGATGACTCCCCTGTATAATTATTATTTGAATCCAAAAATTTAGTGACTACATACGATGTACCGAAAGGTCTATCAACAGCTATTCAAACGAATTTTTTTTTAATCCCAAATAATGCTTTTCTTGCCAATAATACAACATATATAAAAGTTGATATATTTGTAAATCTAATACACCGTCCAAACAAATACTTTTTAGGATGAAACTATGTACCACGATGTTAATGAATTCATCAAAAAAACATTAACAAACAAAAGGAATGTTTCTACGTTTTAAAAACAACCAAGAGAGCCAGCAAGGTGTTTAAAAACTCACTTGTGCGCCAAAAACAGTACAACACCAAACAAAATCTTAATACAATGACACCCAATGCACAACATATAAAATCCAAAATTACGTCATTCTTCGCAAGTCAAAGAACTCCACCTTACACGATGTTTCACTCAAAGAAAACTTAACAATTGTACCTTTTAACAATTGTACCTCAATGAACAAATTCTGATATGAGTGTCTTTTTCCTTTGAAAATCATCTCATTTCTATTTCTATGTATGTATAGTATGAGAGCTTGTAGAATAAGTATGTTTTATTTTTTTTAAAGATATATAAGATTTCTTATTTCTATTTAAATTACCACAAAAATGCATTGCTTCAACTGGTTATGTGCCAATAACAGTCATGTTGATGTTGATGACAAACTCTAACCTTAAATAAAAATAATACATGTGTTACTTTCTAGTGAATTCTTATTTTAATTTTTCTGTTTTTTTTCTTTTTTATTAAATAGTATATTAAATAATATATATCTATACTATATAATAAATAAAAGTTTTGGTGGACACATGTCACCATTGTAGACAACCTATTTTTTTGAACGACCAACTAATCAACTGTCGGGTACTCCGTACG
This sequence comes from Mikania micrantha, assembly GCA_009363875.1. Lineage (NCBI taxonomy): Eukaryota > Viridiplantae > Streptophyta > Magnoliopsida > Asterales > Asteraceae > Mikania > Mikania micrantha. The sequence continues at coordinate 44,870,337 of CM018689.1, read as the reverse complement.
CGACCCCTAATGACTAAAGGATGCACAAGCTGGCCACTAATCCAGACGTACGGGGCCCCTAGCACCCAAGCACCCGCCCAAAGTCACGACGATGAAAGGCCGGTAAAACCGGGTGGGATCAAGAATCGAACCCATGGCCTGGGTCGTCTATCACTTCCCCATACCTGCATCTTAACATTAGGACAAGACATCATTGGTACCATTGTCGACAACCTAAAAATTAGTTTTCTTGCTTCTCTTATATTAATTGTTTGTAAATCATCTTTTATTATATTTTGATTTTTCTTATTTCTCTTCTATTAAATAATAACAATTTTATTCAATTTAACAAATAAAATTATTACATCATAAGTCATATTATTTATTTTTTTGTAAAAAGTCTTTGAAAAATATGTAAGATATTATTTAAAAAAATAATTTAAAATTTATTTGTTTAACCTATGTTTTACACAGGTATTTACATAATAATTTATAAATTCTCTCTCATATCAAATAATGATGAGAAAGAAAAATATACTTTTAGAAATTAAATAATATTTTATTAATATATACTCTTTATAAATATTTCATTTATATAATATTTTTTGATTATTTCTCCTATTATTCCTATTATACTGACCGTTTAATATTTAACTGATCTAACTTAATATAATACATGATTTGCTAACATATTAATCAATACTTGTAATCAATATATACAATGAAAATACTAGACTTGTGACACACAAATAATTGCAGACGGATTGTTGTCTTTTAAAAGTAATATATCATGTTAAAAGATGTACAATGATTCTACATGTCCCTATAGATATAGTGCCTAATTGAGTATACAAGTGGTGGTACATAATTTTCTTCATCATTTTTAAGTTCTTTTTCTTAAATAATAAATGTGGTGATGTATATATCATGATAGATTAGTTTATATCATCTTAAATATGATACAAAAATTTATTTAGAAGTCTACAAGTCACTCTCTTGGAATAATAATAATAATAGCAATTTTTTTGGCTCCTTGATTCCCCTGTGCTTCCTTAAGTGAAACCACAACAATATCACCACCACATAGCACCACACAGGAGTGCTTAGAAGTTAGAATAATTGAAAACCGTTTAAAATCGATAATCGAATCGTATCTATAACCGAAAAAACCGGATCGGATTCCAAATTCGGTTTTCAGTTCGGTTAATGGTTTCAGTTTTTTTTTTGAATTTGGTTTGTTTGGTTTATTCGTTTACATTAAACCGAATTCATATTTTAATTTATTATTTTTATTAATAATATATAAGGTTGAATCCGGTTTATTTGGTTGAATTCGGTTTGTTCGGTTGAATTCGGTTTTAACCGGTTTATTTGGTTTTAATCGGTTTGTTCGGTTAAATTCGGTTTGTTAGGTTTTAACCGTAACCGAATCAAATTGAATTCGGTTCGGATAACCATTTCCCGAATTCGGTTCGGTTAACAGTTAGGGACAATTTTTTTGAAAACCGATTAAACCGAACCGAATAAACTGTTAACTGAACCGATGAACATCCCCACCACCACGTAATACAAAATGGGAAATCAAATACTAAAGAAACTTACATCATATTCACATGAATACCCTGCTTATGTTTACCTAAAAAAACCAAAACCCTAGTGGTGTATATCAAAATAAAAATAATAATAATAATAATAATAATAATAATAATAATAATAATAATATTAATAATAAAATCTGAATTGAATGATGATAATAAATTTGTATACACACATACAAGGATTTCAAAATTTTAAATTAACTTGACGTTTTGTTAGACCATCCATAATACGCATGTAGGGGAGGGCGTATGTGCATGTGATGACGTGGAGGCTGCATGTGGGATGAGTGCAGTGGAGAGGAAGGAGAGAAGAGTCTGCATGTTGGGTTAGCACTTGAGAAAATGATTGAATAGGTGGTATATATCTGTGTCACACCCCCACCTCTCGTCAGATGTTGATGATGTCACTGAGAAGGTTGCGAAAGCATAGTGGTGATGTCTCAGAGATGAGGTGTGACTTACTTGATCCGATATCATAGCACACAGATTAACTTAAAGTAAATATATTACAAGGATGTCGTAATCACAACCAACATTACATTATATAAACTAAGTTTATTACATTATCTGATTTATTTAATTACAAACATATGAAGTGCATCCTCACCCGGTGGTCACTGTCTTCCTGCAAAAGTTTTAAGTTTAAAACGTCAGCACAAAGCTGGTGAGATCGTAAAGTTCATGTTCAACAATATGATATGTAATACAAGTTCTCACAATGTTCAGTTCAAGATAACCATGGGACCCGTATCTAGTTCCTTTTGGACTGTTATGTTCTCGTTCTATAAAGATACTACCCGTCGGTACATATCTTAGTGCATCATTGTCTTAATGTCTATCACTACATTAAGAAGTTCTGGAAACAGATAACAAACATTTACACCATGGGGAGTTGCAAGCTCCCGGCAAATGGGTTGTCAGCCGATAGTACTATCATTGTTTTCTGTTCGGCCATGGGTTCACTAGATACAGTTCGGAAATGAGGACTTATAAGTTCTGTGATAGGGTTCTGTTCTACAGGCAAAATCCCATGAAATCCACAAGTTCTCAACAAATCACATGAAATCACATTTATAACAGTGGCACATATCATATAGTTCTGAAAAGTTCCACAGTGCTACCCCGATGTTTGTAAAAGATTAAAAAGAAAATGGGTTAGTACGAAACTCACCTGATAACTTACAAGTATCAGAATGTCACACAACTGATAGTAATAGAGTGATTTCGCATTTAATTATGTTTAATGAGTTATTTATGTTTTAACTTACTAATTAGATCTTTCTGAACGTCCAATGTCAAAGACATTGTCTTAACAGTCATCAAACTGATGTTAAGTATTTAGTTAGTTAATAAGTTAATTTAATGTTATATCATACAATGTATGATAATGTAGGAACCTACACTGAATTAGGTTCCTAATACAAGGTTGATGACACACTTGATTAATCAGAATAATCTCGGATTAACCAAATAGTTAATGTTGTTGATTATAATGCTAAAACAGTTTCTCAACAGATTAATTGCTTAGAAATGATCAATCCTTGTTATTGATTACCCAAATATCATGAAATATCACAATGTAGCATTAGAATAGGTTTGATAACCATGTTTAACATACTAATCTGACTGTTATCATAAACATCATATAATCGTTCCAATAAGTATGTTAATGATTATGATTAGTTTGAAACACTTGGGTTTAACCTTGCATTTCAAAGATTAACCAAACTAATCACCTACATTGTCACAATCAAATGGTTTAAACCATTATAACCATTGTTATAATCCCATGCAAACCGAGCATTACAACGGATCAAAACAAGGATTTACCCATTAACATATCGAGTTCTTCGCTTATAATCAATCCTAGCCATTATCTAGGCAATAATCAACAACCCTAACTATATCATTACGTTCAAAATCAAGATTTAATCAACCATTATCAAGCTAGCTAGAAGGTTAAAATGAACCGTTACCTAATCAGACGAAGTTTTGAATGTAGAGCAACGATCAGGGCTTGCAGAAACGTTCCTTGGTGCGATCGGGATGTTTAGACACCTTTAGAACTGAGTTTGGGGTGATGAAATGAAGGTTTGGTCGTCTGAAAGTGAAGCAAAGCCGAGAAGAAGAAGAAATATACTATTCCCCATGCAATCTGATCTTTTAAACTCATCCACCGACTCAAAACCCGCCGGGCGCACCGCCCCAGGTGGACGTGTGGCCCGGGGTGTACCGCCTAGCCCTATTTTAGACAAATTTTTGGATTTTCTTCGTTTCGCCATTCCGGACAATCCGTAACTCTGTTTCGCGCACGGTTTTCGCCTATGTTCACCATTTCTCGCATACTATCAACCTGTAATAATTAAAATTGCTAAATCAATGTGGATTTCAAGCACGAACAAATGTGCTTACGTCATTGATGCCGAAATTCTCGAATGCAATTGTCACAATCTGAGACCCAAAGCAACAAAAACCAATTTTTAAAAAAAATACACAATAGCTCTTTTGTAAAAATAAGTTTTTTCCTCTTATATAAAATATAAATACGAATGATTCGTGCAAACTAAAATTTCACACCGAAATCTCTTAGTCCTTTCAATATTTTTCAAATTCTTTCAACAATGGCAACAATTTCAACTTATTGATTAGCGCTCTCATATGACAACGAATATATTTTCACAATTGTGAATTATAACTAAGAAAGGAATTACATGATATATTTACATTCCTTTTTATTTATTTTGTTGTATACTAAATTAGAGATCTTTGCACTAATTACAAGATTTAATTTAATAATTTTTTAACACGTGCAATTTCTAAATGTATTGCTCAGGTATTAAAACTTAACACACCAGTTTGGTGAGCTAAACATCACTATATGAAGTGACCGTCTACACTTAAGTTAACAAATGACAAGTATAAACGTGCTTAAAATAAATAAATAGATTCTAAAATATAGTTAAAAGGTATATGAAATCACAGTAAGTTTTTTTCTTCAACTCTTATAAACAAATTTAAATGCCTTCACCTCATTTAAAAAAGTCTAACTCAAACCGTTAGACTTAAATAGACTTGACTCGATTCATTTTTTTTATTGAACGGCGACGATCATACATACCAAATATGTTGTCTTAACAGGGCCCACCGGGCAGAGGTAAGACGCGGCCACACCAGATGAGCGGAAACTCTCTGAATGGGTAAACCCTCGCCCCCCATTGGTCCATAACCCAATTTTAAGCTCAAGATTATTTCCCTCACCTGGATGTCCTTTAAATCGCCCCTGACAGGGCTTGAACCCATGACCTCTCGCTCGCCATCAACATTTGATCTTCGACTCCAATCTTCTTTGTTCTTCATCATGCTCATCGTTTATCATTCAACAACAATTTCTTACATTTCTTAATGTGTGATTTGGTTGTATTCTGTGAGATCACTAATTTGGTTAGGTCTGGATGCTTTTGGTTGAATTGTTAGATGTGTTTTTTTAATAGATTATCATCTTTGCTTTTGTTTCTTGACAATTTTAGTTTGATATAGATCTCAATAAAGAGAAACACAACTTAATCATTTGTTTCGTAAGTGGTTACATGTAATTTGTTAATAGAGAACAAGAAGTGATCTAATTGTATTTAATTCAAGCTTGGTTCTTATTTTAGGGGTAACTTTATAGAAATGTAACAAATTTTCAGCTTTATTCCAATTAGGTCACTCATACTTTTTTTTTTGTTCCGATTAAGTCATTCATATTTTTTTTTGTTCCAATTAAGTCACTCATACTTTTTTTTTTGTTTCGATTAGGTCACTTTACTTTTAATTTTGTTTCAATTAGGTCACTCATATTGTAAGTAAAATGTCTGTGATTATAACACTATTTTAAAGTAAAGTGACCTAATCGGAATAAAAAAAAGTATGAGTGACTTAATCAAAACAAAAAAAAGTATGAGTGTCATAAGTGAAACAAAGCTGAAAGTTGGTTACATTTGTATGGCATTTTCATTTTTATAAATGATTACATATCCTTGTTTATCTCATTTTACTACTTGTTTATGAAGAATCCAAGTTGAAATGGGGTTACATTACAAATGGATCCCACCGAAACGAGACTTGTGAATACATATGACTTTATTTGCTTACGATGTTATAGAATGCCCTTCCCTCTTACAGCGAACTTGTAAGAACTTTTTCCAGCTTCTTACGCCTCTCTCTCTTATTAATTCTCCTCTCTTTAATTCTTTTTTTGATTGGTGAGATTGAATTGAATGTTGTTTCTTTGTTTATTCTCTTGTTTATATTTTCAACTTTCTGGGTATTCTCTGGTTTCGGGTCCTTACCTTTCAGGGAAGAGCCTTTATTTCCTGCCGTATTGCTTGATTGATGGGTGGCTACCCATTCCGTCTTTTCCTCCATCCTTTCTTCATTAATGCCGCATTAAATGACCTGAACTTCCATTATGGCTTGCATTAAATGCCTCTCCTACAGCCGTATCTCATGTAATTGTTACTTAATTATTTACCGTGTTGCCATTTTAACATGTAACGTCATCATTTTCAAGGTTGTTTTTTCACAAATAACTAGTAGGAAACAATGAACACCAAAATAGTTATACTACTACATATATGTAATTCTCTTGTCACATGTATATAATTCTATTACTACATATGTGAAATTATGTTATTATATATATATATATATATATTGTATTTGAATCAAATGATGAAAACCCGATCTTAAAAAGAAACTCTTAAACCCTACGTGGACTGTTAGATCAAACATTTTCCTTTTGTGATTTATTTATTTGAAAATGGTAGTTTAGTATTTAACAACTTCCCATATATATCCAAATTTTCCTCTCTCTCTCTCTCTCCCTCATTTTAAAATCACTGCATATCTCTACTTTCTCTCTCAACTCTCTCTTTCTATCGAAGAAGAAGATGCTGGGGCACTCATCAGAAAAATGGAAGGTGGTGATGAATGTTGGTGGTGACCGGAGGAACGTGGTGATGAACGTGGCTCTCACTAGAAAATGGAAGGCGGGTGGGTGGTGGTGAACGACAACGACAAGATCGGTGGAGGAGATGGGTTTAGACAGTGGTGGTGGCCGTGGGTTTAGACGGTGGTGCTCGTGGATTTAGGCGGCGACAGGTTTAGGCGGTGGTGATGGTGGTGGTGGTCGTTCTTTCTCTATTCTCTCTCTAAAGTCGATGGTGGTGGTGGTTGATGATGGTGGTGGTAGTTCTCTGTCAATGGTGGTGTGGTGGTCCGATGGTGGTGGTGGTGGTTTCAAGAGGTGGTGGTTCAAACACATGCTTGACCAGGTGTACATTGTGCTGAAAAACTTGTAAATTTTTATATATACATATGTGTACACTACTACACAAATGGGCAAAAGTGACCAAAAATTGAGACTGTCAAAAAAAGGGCTCGGAATAGTGCTAAGAAAGCTGTGTGTAATGCTAAAGTAGAATTTGGAGATGATTTATCGGTTATTATTCCATATAAGCCACGATGGATGGGTTCTCAAATTTGGGAAAAACTGGTTGAATATTGGAATACTGACGATTGCAAAGCAAAATCTTCTATAAATGCAAGTAATAGAGGAAAATTAATTGGGGGCAAACATAATCTCGGCTCACAAACCTATGTCACGCTTAAACGAAAAGCAGTAAGCCATACTAATTTGTCCCTTTTTATTAATATAACATGAAAATATAAAATTTCAAATGTGCCTTTCTAGGATAAGCTACTTGGGCGGCCTGCTACAGTTGATGAAATTTGGATGCAATCACATGGGAAGAAAGGGACAAGACCTTTAGATAAATTGTTGACTAGTAAAGGAGGCGAGAGGTCACAAGAGACTGGAAATTTGGATGAGATTGATCTACAAACCACTGTTAAATGGGTTGACACTAGGGCAAAGGATTCTCTTGTAAGTTTCTTTACTTTTAAAAGCTATGTTATAGTTATTACTTATCAAAAGTTATAATTATTAGAAAGTTATTTTGTTTTTCTATATTATAGAAATCATATAAAGAATGTGTTAAAAAGAGATATGGAGATGATGCTAGCAAACAACCATTGTTTGATCCAGACTCATGGATACAAACTGTTAGGGGGAGGAAAAAAGGCAGAGTCTATGGTTTTAGTGACATCAGTGATCCACATGTTGTGATAACAAGTACATCGCCTACGACAACAAATGAACATGTATGTTTATTCTATTTTAGTCAATGTTTTCATTTGTATTCAGGTTATATATGTTGGGTGTAATCTTAATGGGTTGGTTTATGTGTTGATTTTTATTAGTATTCTGGACAAATTAAATGAGTCAAATTAAGGTTTAGTTATATTATTACTCCTTATTTGACCTTTTACAAGTTGGTATTTGGTTTTGTCATGAAATTTCTACAAATCCGCTTCACACGAAACTTGTTAAACTAGTTTGTTGAAATGAGTTATAGTTGATATAATTTGTTGTAATGTGCTGCTTGGTTTTAACGTGGTATGTTAATTATAGGTACAAAGGTTGAATGAGGAAATAACTAAACTACGGCAAGAGAAAGAAACGTAACGACAAGAGAAAGAAAAAGAAAGGGCAGAGAAGCTTAAAATGATGGAGTAAATTGAGAAAAATAGGAATGCAACTGCCGAAATGAAAGAGCAAATTCACATCCTTTTGAAGAACATATCAAAAAATCGCTCTAACTAGCTAGGAATATGATCTTTTGTTAGATATTGTCATATATTTATTATCATAACTATGTTTGGTATTTCTCATTGTACTTGCATTTAGATACTTTTTTCATATTTGTTTTGAATGTTTGTTTGATTAATGAACTAGTACAATCTTATCAATTCATTAAAATATTTGATTATGGTATTGCATTTTATAAATACCGGAGCACTGAAAAGCTAATTGTTTAATTCTGCATTTTTAGTGACCGAAACAATGGTAACAAATCTAGCCAAAAGTTTAACTAAAGCTCGGTTGCTAAATTAGTCGTAAATAACTTTGTTGCGATTTCAAGTGCTACTAATTTGGTCCCAAAATTTTTCGAAAAAGGTTCGGACGCGAAAAATTGCGGTCGCAATTGTGGTTGCCAACGCTTTCTGAAGGTTCGGTCACAAAAGCGGTTGGAAAAATGAAACGGTCGCAAATTCGGTCATTAATTTAGCCACCAAATCTTTTGTCACAAAAGTGGTCACAAAAACAATTTGGTTGCAAATTCGGTTGTTAAATCTGCCACCAAATCTTTAGTCGCAAAATCGGTCGCAACAATATATCGGTCACAAAAAATTGGTCGCAAAATAATTACCGACCAAGGTATAAACGACCACCAAAATTGGTCGCAAAATGACATTTGCGACCGTTTTGTGACAGTTTTGACCGTCGCAAATGGTCTTTTTTGTAGTAGTGCGTAGTTTTCAGATTTTATAGGTATTGCTGGAATATGTGTACTTTATGCAGTAAAACATCTACATTTTTATTACTACACATGTGTAATTTTTCAGATCTTATATGTGTGCTTGACCAGATGCATTTTATGTAGTAAAACTTGTACATTTTTATTACTACACATGTGTACTTTTTCAGATCTTATAGTTGTTGCTTGACAAAGTGTACTTTGTGTAATTAAACTTGTACATTTTTATTTTATACACATGTGTAGTTTTTCAAATTTTATATTTGCTTGACCATGCGTACTATAATATTGTGTTTGTGTAATGAAATTTGAGTTTGATACACATGTGTATATTTTTTGTTTTTGTTTAAAAAAATATGACTTTTTTATTTTGGGTAATCAAACATATAGAAAAAAGTCACTTATACCCCTTAAAGAATAAAATATGTATTTTCTTTTGAAAAACCTAAATAAAATGATCAACTATAATTGTGGACCACATACTTATTTATTTAATTAATTAAAAACTAAAATAAGTTTTATCTAACGGTCCACGTAAGATTTAAGGGTTTTTTTCTTTAAGATTGGGTTTTCAAAGTATTCAAACCATATATATATATATATATATATATATATATATAGGGAAAAGAGAAAATGAAAACCACATCTCAATGAGAAAACCGCGAAAACCATACAAAAATCACGTAAAAACATTTTTTTTTGAATTTTTTTACAGCATTGTAACACTATTGGGCATATTTTTATAAAAAAATCAAAAAAGCGCCGACCAAATATTTTTAAAAAAAATATTTTATAAACCCACGTAAACCTACGTAACAAAATGTAATTTTTTTTTACATTTTGTTACGTAGGTTTTATGTGGGTTTATAAAATATTTTTTTTAAAAATATTTGTTCGGCGCTTTTTATATTTTTTTTATAAAAATGTGCTCAATAGTGTTACAAAGCTGTAAAAAAAATTTCAAAAAAAAAACGTTCTTTTTACGTGATTTTTTGCATGGTTTTCGCAATTTTCTCATTGAGATGTGGTTTTCAAAATATTCATACCCTATATATATATATATACATATGTATGTAATATGAATTTATACATTTTTGCATATATTATTTTTAAATGGTTTGTAATTGGTTACATATAGGTGAATGTTTTTTTAAAAAGTTTATTTTACCATTTTGTCTAAGAAAAATGATTATTAAAAAGTAACTTGTTGGAACTTAAACAGTTTATTTGACCATTTGTATCATTGGAACCAACTTGTTGCACCCTAAATTCCAAACTTTAAACAATAAACAATAAACCTAATACTAACACCAAAATTTTAAAAACTGAACTTAAACTTAAATAAAAAAATATAAAAGCTAAAGAGTAAGCCTTTAAACCTAAACTTTAAAGTTTGTTAAAGCTAAAAACTAAAAGCTAATATCTGAGGTTCGATAATACGATTCAAATGCTATCAAAATGAGTTCAATCAAAATTCGTTTAGGTCGATTTGAGATGTTTTCAAAATCATTTTAGTCTTATTAGGTAAAATAGATTTTTTTTTTTATTTCACGTTGTTTAATAAGCATATTTTCAAGAAGCAAAAACTTTTTTTTAACTGATCAAATATCATTAACAAGGGTTCATACTTGCATCAAAATAAACCCAAGTTTATCCTTTAATTTTCCTGCGAATTGTTGCTAGGTTTTCCTAAATCAATGGTTGAGGCGCCCACAATAGAAACTCATCAATGGAACCTTAGCTTTCATTTTAGTGTAAACTCGTCAATTCCCAAAAAAAAAAAAAAAAAAAAAAAAAAACACATTAAATCACAATTAAATTCATCAACCAAATCATATATAGAATCGTAGAATCAAAAGGCAACCTGGATTCGGTGATTCACTATCCATAGATTGTCCACTGAAATCTATACAAATCTTTAAAAGGATCTTTTACAACTGAAATAACCGAGAAGCTGCAAATGCTCTGCACATCTTCCTGTTCTTCTTCTACACCGTTTCCCCAAATCGAAGCTGACTGTTAAATCAGCAAGAAATCCCCAATTCATTGTTCATAATTCGAAATCTTTGTGGGTTGTTCTGATAAGCGATCAAGAACACAAGAAAACGATCTAGATCTGCAAAAAACAAGAAGAATTTGGGCTGCCAATGAGGTAAAGATCCTTGCTTTTTTGTCTTTATTGGGTTGAAATCATAGGTTGTTGATATCTTTTGCTTCCAAATTGTTACATAACAATTGGGTTCATAGATTTAATCAGTTGTGGGCACTGTGTGAATGAGATGAACGAGGAGATTGAGATTTTGGAGGAAGGAAAACGATGACTAGTGGGTCATTGGGTTTAAGATCATCAAGCTACGGGTCTTTGATACAACATCAACAACAGTTCCAAAATGGAGGAGTGTTCTTACAGCAAAAACCAAATCAATCAACACCACCAATTGCTTCAAGGAAAACATCGAAGATGTTTGTTGCTAAAGACAAGGAAAACATGTTCATGTGGATCTTTAAGTTTGCACACAGGAAGAAAGTTGGAATGCTGTTCTTGTGTCTTGTTTCAATCGCAGCTATGTTGTGGGTACTTTATGTTGGCAAAGGTTTGATTCTCATTCTCCTTAAAATCAATTTTTACTTGAATTTGCTTGATTTTAGCTCAATTTGTTTCCAAGTATTCATCAGTATCCATAATTTAGTCGAGTTGCTTTCATGTTTGGTAGTATTACTTCATTGTTATCAATTGTATTTGAATCTTGATTGGTTTCATGATTATTTCAGTTATGGGCTGTGGATTCACCTCATTTTGCACATTTTTAACCCAATTCAATTTTTTCTGTCATAGTTTTAATTCAATTTTATGAATATTAACTTCATTTTGATTGTTTCTGAGCTCAATCAAGTTTCTGGGTCCTTAATAAATGATCCATATTGTACATTTCTATATAAATCGCATTTTGTAGTCTGTACCAATATATAATTTATATCAACTTACTGCAATGTTGATTCATTTTTAGCTCAATTTCATTTGTGGGTCTTTAATTTTGACTGCTTTTGTACAGTTTTATCTCAGTGTGCCATCTTTTCTTAGAAATCCATCAAATTAACTAAATTTTGATTGATTTTCAGCTCAATTTGTTTTCAGGGTCATTGTACATTTTCTGCATTTTGCACACATTTAGCTCAATTTGCATTCTTGATCTATATCAACCGCCCAATTTAATCAAAATTTACTGCATCTTGATTAATCTTGAGCTCAACTAATTTGGGTTTAGTTTATCCTAATGATTTTCATTTACTTTTTTTCCGACTGTTAAAATTCATGTTTGGGATTCCTTGCAGGCGAAGTTCCACAAGAAGCTCACAATATTCAAAAGTTAGAATTTAAGAACAATTCCATCACAGAAGTTTCTCCAATGGGTGCTGATGAACAAAATGTAAAAGCTATTAATTCTTCACTTGCTGATCATGAAGTGAATATCACTTTTAATAAAGATATAACCATTACCATTGTCTCACCACCATCACCACCACCACCACGTGTATATTTCACCGGATACACCCTTCCTCATGACCATCCTTGCCAAAACTTCCCAATGCCGCCGCCACCTGCAGACAAGAAAAGAACAGGCCCACGTCGTAAGTTTTAATAGTCTCATACTTCATTTTAGCTTATTTTCAATTCTAATATCTTTTTTTCGCTACATGCCAGCATGCCCTGTGTGTTACCTTCCTGTGGAAGAAGCCATTGCCATGATGCCAAATTCCTCATCATTTTCACCCATTCTCCAAAATCTGACATACATTCATGAAGAAAATCTAACAAAAACTGAATTTGGTGGCTCTGAATTCGGTGGATATCCTTCGTTGAAGCAAAGGCTTGAATCTTTTGACATAAAAGAGTCAATGACTGTCCATTGCGGGTATGATTTCCTCTTATGGGTCAAGTGGAATGAGTAAATGATCAAAATGGGTAATTTGTTTGTACGAGTTGAATTGGGTTGAAGCCTTGGAAGGGTCAAAATGAGCAACACATTTTTTTTAAATTTTGCAAGTTTTAATACACAATTAGTCAATAATATATGATTTTGATTATTTTTTTTGAACAATGTGATTTAGGAGGGTTTATACACTAAAAGGCCCTACCAACTCATTTCTGTTCTGGATATTTTTTTTATAATAGGACTGATTCCATTCATAAGTAAAAAGGTTTAAAAGTATTATTATTTATTTTCATTGATTCTTCTTTGGTTATTGGTAACTATTCAAGCAGATTTGTTAGAGGAGATAAGCCGGGACGCAACACCGGATTTGACATTGATGATTCGGATCTTTTTGAGATGGACCAGTGTCGGGGAGTGGTTGTTGCATCAGCAGTATTCGGTATCACATTATAACACGCTGCTCAAACTTTCCTACCTTTAAAGTGTCTTTTCTTTAAAATTTGTGTTTGGTAGGTGCTTATGATTCAATTAAACAACCCAAGAACATCAGTGAAACCGCAAAGAAAGATGCGTGCTTTTTCATGTTCATTGATGAAGAAACTGCTAATTTTTTGAGAAACTCGAGTGATCTTGATGATAGCAAACGGATTGGATTATGGAGAATTGTTGTTGTCCATAATTTACCGTATTCCGATCCAAGACGCAATGGAAAGGTAGATTAGTTACAATTTTAAATGGTTCATTATCTTAGCTTTGCATTAGTTTCTCATAGGGGTGGTAGTTTGGACCCATTATTTAAGAATGGCTCCATTTGGATTGTGTTTTGATCTCAAATAGATCAAATAAGAAAATTTAGGTAGATGACCAACATGTCAAGTGGGTGGAGTGGGATGAAAGCCGTCCACAGTCTGTTTATAAAACATAGGCAAATTAGGTTTTTGATAATCCAAACTATAACCCATTGACTGATAATAATTCATACTAGCAATTTAATCAATGGCACCCCTAATTTTCACTCTAGTTGTTAATGACAATCCCAATAGTATAATTATTAGATATTTATACTCGAGTTGCACTAAATTTTAACTCGATTTCGATTGTAAGGTTTATCAATTCATTTATGATCATCATTATAAGCGAAATCGAGTGAAAATCAAGTGATAATCATATGATTATGATACCAGGATTGTCCTTGACAATAGAAGTGAAAATTGGAAGTTTTATTGGTCAAATTGACAAAATAGATTATTATTAGCCAATGTGTAATAATTTGGATTATTAAAATCCAATTTGCTTTAAACATACATCTAAATCACTTTGTTCATGACTTGGATCATTTTTGTATATTTTATATATATATATATATAAAGTTATTACATTAGCTATTAATAAAATGATTTACAATCTGGACAAAAAAATGTTTGGGGTCATCCCAACCTAACCAAGCTGGCAAGCTCATTTCCACCGGTTTTGACCCATTATTGATCCAGCCCTACACCCGTGTCTTGCCACCTCTAATTTTTCATGAAATAGAGAATAATTTTATTAAAGCTGCTTATTTGCAGGTCCCAAAGCTTCTATTACATAGGCTTTTCCCAAATGTTCGTTATTCGCTATGGGTGGATGGGAAACTCGAGCTTGTGGTGGATCCTTATCAAATTCTTGAAAGGTATTGTCTTTTATTGTAATGATAGTCATGGTTGGAGAAATCGCTAGTTGCTAGTCGGTCGGCGAGGTAGGGACTAGGGATTATTCGGATTGGAATTTTTGTATAGAATTTTTAAAAATGTTATATATATACATACAAATACACACATCAATATAAATATAATACTTCAAAATTCAAATATTTTTCTAATAAACTTAAAGATAATAAACAAAGTACTTAAAAATTCAAACATTAATATAAGCATATTTGGGAGTCGACTGAGACCGATCGTGCGCAGCTGCTTTTTGACCGATCGATCGATCGTGATTTTGGGAGTCGACTGAGACAGAGAAGAAGAAAAACCACAATTTCTTTGGCCTTGGACCGAAACTTTTGGCCTACACATAAAATTATTGGCCTGTTGACCGATTTTTTGCCCGGTTGACCGATTTTTTGCCCTTGGACCGATTAATCCGACTAGGCCGACTAGCCCCGACTAGGCCTGATGCCGATTTTTTGGCCTAAACATAACATTGTTAGTATATGATCTTCTGGTCTAAAAATTAAAAAAAAAATGTAATGTAACATTTCAGTGAAAGCCTCCAATGGGGTCGCGCAATGGTAATTGCTTTAGAACCCTCTAGCAAATGCTAGATCATATTCAAATCCAACATCAACTAGTCTTTTGCCTTTAATCCCATTATAGGTCATCTGCCAACGCAAGCTGCGTTTTACCTGTAACGGATTCTCATGATCGTAAAAACTTTTCAATAGAAAAAAGCGAGTAAACTTCTCTTTTCTTCTATAAAATGAGAATGACTTGATTACAAGATCTTGAAAAACCTACACATCTTGCATCACTATGCAAAATTTTGATCATGCAAACATTTTATCTTTGTAATTTTCAGGTTCTTATGGAGGAAGAATGCTAGTTTTGCCATATCTAGACATTATAAGCGATTTGATGTATTTGTAGAAGCAGAGGCCAATAAAGCAGCTTCAAAGTATGACAATGCTTCCATTGACTTCCAGATTAACTTCTATAAAATGGAGGGTTTGACCCCATATTCAGAGGCTAAACTTCCTATCAGAAGCGGTACAATACACTCGCATGCTATTTGTTTGTATAATTTATTGCTTAGCTCATGTTTAATATATTTTAAAATTTTAATCATGCAGATGTACCAGAAGGATGCGTGGTAATACGTGAGCATATTCCTATCTCGAACCTTTTTACGTGTCTGTGGTTCAATGAAGTTGACCGGTTTACTTCAAGAGATCAGATTAGTTTCTCAACGGTGAGGGATAAGATCACATCTAAAACAAATTGGACTGTTCATATGTTTTGGGATTGTCAGAGGCGAAATTTTGTAGTTCAGGTAATTATTCTATGTTGATACTGGTTACCTTTGACTTTGAAAGTCAACATGTTTTTTTTCTAATGCGATATTGATTAGCTTATAGTTTCAAACTTAGCATAAGGTTCTATTATTTTGAAACTTTTGATGTGATTTGAACATGGTTTGAAAGATTTCTCTAGATTTTAAAGATTTCTAAATAATTTTGGATACGAAAATTGATTCTTTTGGCCTCAAAGTCAATGCTGTGCTAGCTGTTTAATTTCCCTTCCAATTCATACAACTTTCTTGATACACTTTGATTTTCATGGTCAAAGTAGTTTTTTCATACTGCAATCTTGATTAAGATTTACTTTATTGCTTGCCATTATATGTCACTTTGAAAAGTCAGCTATAACTTTAACATGGTTATAATTAAAGGGGAAAGATCAAATAAGAAGAAATTTTTGCCTCAGAAGAGTAAGGACTAATAGGATTTTGACATGTGACATGATAATATAGGTATAACATTTTATTTTTTATACTAGATTTTTATTTTTTGTACTAGATTCTTTTTTTATTCTGTAATTTTTTGTGTATTGGATTTTTGTGTTTTTTGTATTGTGTTTTTTTTTTTGTACTATATTTTTATTTTATTGTACTAGATTTTTATTTTTTTGTATTGGATTTTTATTTTTTTTGTACTAAATTTTTGATTTTTGTACTGGATTTTTTTTGTATTAGATTTTTGTATTTATATTTTTAGAATGTCACATGTCAAACGCTTATTAGTTCTTATTCTTCTTAGGCAAAAATCTCTTCTTAGTGGATCTAATCCCTATAATTAAATGCCAAGATTTTGACATCAGTTTGACTTCAAAAGTCAATGATTGTGATCTCCCCTACAGTCCATACAACTTTCATTCTTGATAATGCTGATTATGATGATTTTGGTTCTCTCTCAGGGATACCATCGAGATATTCTCGAGCATTGGCCTCCATCACCGCCACTGCCACTGCAACTGCCACTGCCACTGCCACTGCCACTGCCACTACCACCACCACCACTTCTTCTGCCCTCTCTTCCTGGAGCACCTGCTGTTTTTATGCCACCACCTTCCGCCCAAATCGTTGAAACACCAATCATTTCAGCTGTAGAAACAACCACGGAACCTATTGTAAGTAATCCCACAAAGATTCCATCAGCAAGACGCCGAAGAAGATTCAGTTCAAGGCGACACCGCAAAGTTGTTGTGGGGACAACTCCAAACTTATAAAGATTTGTATATCGAAAGGAAATCATCATCTTTTTCCTTCCCTGTTTAGAGAAATCATTTTTGGGCTAGGAAAAATCATCCAAGACGAGTATTTTCATCTTCATCATCATATACAAGTTAGTTTTATCAGTTTATCATTTTTTATTGTATATATACCCTCTAAAAAATCATGATTATGAAATTTATCTCTCAATTTTGTTTTTCTTTTGTGACCTGAATATGTATTTTATTATAAAGGATTTTCATTTATTAATTATATACTAAAAAGCTTAAGAAAAATGGAAGTTTAAAGGTGTATTATACTCCTAGGCATCTATTTTCACTTTTAGACTTGTTTAATTTGAAAATGTTGTCAATGTGTGATTTTTATAAAAAGTAGACAAATAGAAGTTCAAAATAAGCAAGCCAACTCACCTACCCTTGAGTTAAAAACCTGCCTAATGCATGCTCAGTTTCCTGCTTAGATTGAATATTATGAGAGCAGTTTGTTAGTTATGAGCCCGAGCCCGAGCCCGAGCCCGTGCTTGTTGGTACAATCTTTGCATGATATGAGTTTCATTTGTGCATTTAAATGGGTGCGTTTTCCTGTCCAACAAATTTATAGCAGGACGATGATTTCTAGCGCAACACAAAAATATTCAGGTTTTGGGTCAACTAATATTACTTATTTAGTAAATAAGTCAACTCTAATACGAGCTTTCAATAAACAAGTTAACATGTTAACCCGTTTAATTTTTAAGAATTTTATAAAAGCTCATATTTAGACTCTTTTGACTCTGAATGATGTATTTAAATAGCGTTTACATTTAAATTTTGATGATTTTCCTATCATAAACTTCAACTCCTCTTTATTTTCATAAACTTTATTCCACATCCTTTACATTTCTTTTCTCTAATCTCAAACTAAATAGATAAAACTCATAAACCCATGCCAAAGAGCTTGTAGCGCAACTAACCCTCCACAATTTTCGTAAGACTTAGGTTATGTGTGGTTATAGCAGTTTTTCTCTTGAGAGAGGCATGTGGATTTGCTCGGTTCAATGCCCGCCAACACATGGGCGTTAGATCCGGTGGTGTTTGTAGAGCAGCTTGTAACACCCATGTTATATTATGCCCCATTCGGACAATTAAAATCCATATTTAAAAAATTACATTTAGGCCCTAGTAAAAACTTTTGTGTTTTAACTATTAACAAATACACTACGTGCTAACACACATTAAAACCGAGTTTAAGTGTATCACATACTTTACAAAACATACATTACACAAAAGTTTCATAAAATGTTTGGTTATTAACTCCAAAATCACTACTCAAGCCTCCATGTTCGAATCCAATCACCATCACTGCTCACTTGACTCTTTCGTATTTGTAATCATTACAAAAACATCACCTCGTTAGTCTGTAAAGACTAAGTAAGTTCCTTTGCTCGCTCCCTAGAGCATATATTACCAAAATAGTAAATTTTTGACAAAATCAGCCCACCAATGTATTGCCCAGTATGACAGATATTTTGGGGCTTTTGATCTCCAAGTGCGTATCATACGCCATTGTGATCGCAACGTGTGGGTTGTTGGGTCTGAGGGATTCATTTGAGTTATAAAAGACATGTCAGTGAGCCCTAGTTTGTCATTAAACATAAATAATAATAATACAACTAAGTAAGTTACCCGGTATATTCTCACTCTTCAATAAGGTCTGACAAAGAATGATGAAGTCAAACCTTACCCCTATTCCAGTTAGGATACATAGGCTGCTTCGAAGAAATCACTGGCTCAAAATTATCGTTTGAAGTTAATCATTTCAACGCTATTATTTTCACAAAATAAGTAAAACAACGCTAAAATTCGTGTAATTTTACTTTTGCCCTTGAAGGCTCACACACACACATTATGTGTGCATCACAAATGAGGTGTATAAATAACAACAATAACAACAACAACAATGCGCTATATAAAAAAATGAAAAAAACTAATCGAGATTATAACAAAATTAAAAACAAAAATTACATCACTATATATAATGTGTTGCATCACTGTAATTTACTGTTGCTAAAAATTCAAAATAATGTTTTATATTTATGATTGTTATATTGATGTAAATACGGAGGGCATCTAGAAAAAAAATTAAAAAAATAGTCGAGATTATAAAAAAAGTAAAGAGAAAAATAAGACGAATTTAATGGTGCAACTTTTATAAGAAAAATACTATAGCATACAAAAGTTATTAATGTTTAAAAAAAGAAGAGGTAAAGTTTGTATAAAAAATTATATTGATTGAAATACATCAGAAGATGATGGTTATCACCATCATATTAAATCTACTTTTTTTAATTTGGTACAAAATATCTTAAATATCATCTCTTATTAAAAAAGAATACTGACACGTGACACATTTTTATGCACTTACTTTTAGAATAAACATTGGGTAATAGTTCATGAGCTTTTGATTTTTCTTGGGGTAGAAAACATTCCATGCCTTATATATATATAGGGTGTGGTTTCTTTGTTAACCCTTCTTTATTGTGTTAACCGAATAACTACAAGTTATTAATTTGGGGCCCACGTTAAAGTAAATCTAAAGGTGTAGGTTTTTGCTTATTTTTTTTATTAATGTAATTGAGCCATACATTAATTACATTAATAAAAAAAAGAAGAAAAAACATACACCTTTAGATTTACTTTAATGTGGGACACAAATTAATAAGATGTAGTTATTCAGTTAACGCAATAAACATGGTTTAACAAAGGAACGACACCCTATATATATAAGGAATTAATAAAATGAAAACCCCATTTTAGTGTGAAAACCGTGAAAACTAAGCAAAAATCATGTAAAAAAACGAATTTTTTTTGAAATTTTTTTACAGGTTTGTAACATTATTAAGCACATTTTTATAAAAAAAAAATCAAATTATCTGTAAAAATGTGCCCAATAGTGTTACAAACCAGTAAAAAAAATTCAAAAAAAAATGTTTTTTTACATGATTTTTACATGGTTTTTTATAGTTTTCTCACTAAAGAGACGTTTTCAAATTATATTATATATATACACACACACATATATATATATATATATATATATATATATATATATATATATAGGATTGTGATCTATTTATAACCCCCTATTATGGCAATAACCCATTAACTCTAATTACCCAATCAAAATTAAACACATAGATTTATATTATTAAATCTGATGAGGTCATATTAGCAAGGATTCAAAAATCGCTAGGCGCTCCTAGGTCGGAATAGCTCCTTGGAGCGAGTAATCGGGGAGTACTCGGCCATAGTCGGGAGTACTCGGGTAAAACCCAGGAAGTACTCGGCCTCGGGACCACCCCTTGGAGCGAGTACTCGGCCTTGGAGGCCGACTTTTACAACAGTGCATATTAGTAATCTGGTTTATGTACTAACTTACCCCCTCTTTTTTATACATTCATAACTTTTTTATACTATAATATTTTTTTATGAAAATTGCACCATTTTACTCGTCTTATATTTCTCTTGAATTCCGTTATAGTCTTGACTAGTTTTTTTTATTTTTTTTCGGATGTTCGTATTTACACCAATGTAACAAGTATAAAAATAACAAATTATTTGTAACGAATTTGGGTTTACATTATTGTAGAATAAATAGGGGTTACGTTTAAGAGTGTAAACGAGCCAAGCCGATCCCGGGGTCGTTAATTACGTTATATTCTTGACTAGGTTTTTTTTTTATTTTTTCCGAATGCTCCAAAATTCGTTATATATACAAGATTGTAAATACATTTTAATACTTTAAAAAAAATTATATCTACAAGATTGTAAATACATTTTAATACTTTAAAAAAATACTATAACATTTTGTTGATAAAAACCAAAATTCGTCCTTGTAAATACATCTTAATACTTTAAAAAAATATATCTACAAGATTGTAAATACATTTTAATACGTAAAAAAAACTATAACATTTTGTTGATAAAAACCAAAATTCGTTACATCTACAAGATTGTAAGTACATTTTAATACTTTAAAAATTATATCTACAAGATTGTAAACACATTTTAATACTTTAAAAACCAAAATTCGTTACAAAATCAAGAATATAACGTAATTAACGAGCATCCGGAAAAAATAAAAAAACTAGTCAAGAATATAACGTAATTAACGAGCTCGGGATCGGCTTGGCTCGTTTACACTCTTAAACGTAACCCCTATTTATTCTACAACAATGTAAACCCAAATTCGTTAAAACTCGTTACAAATAATTTGTTATTTTTATACTTGTTACATTGGTGTAAATACGAACATCCGAAAAAAAATAAAAAAACCTAGTCAAGACTATAACGGAATTAAAGAGAAAAACAAGACGAGTAAAATGGTGCAATTTTTATAAAAAATATTATAGTATAAAAAAGTTATGGATGTATAAAAAAAGATGTGGTAACTTTAATAATATAGCAAATTACATTAATACCCTTATTTCCTATTTTTTCAAATCAAATATATTATTTTATTATAATCTAATATGAACCATTAGATTAGTATCTTAAAATTTGATCATCAAATGTGGTGAGGTTATTGGGTTATTCCTTAATCTTAAGGTTATGAATAGATCACTTATATATATATATATATATATATATTATATATATAATATATATATATATATATATATATATATATATATATATATATATATATATATATATAGGGAAAGGAGTGTTAACCCATGGTAATTGAGGTAACTTATAAACTCAATTTGATTGGTTGTCTAATTTAATAAATTTGAAATGTGTGGTCCATATTAAATCTGAGAAAAATGAGTGGTTGAGATTTCTTGAAGGGTATTTTGGAGATTTGTGAGGTGTACTTGATTTGATTTTTAAAATAAAAGTTTACCCCCCATTTTTTTAAACCTTCATAACTTTTATATACATTATTATTTTTTAAAAAAAATTACACCATTAAATTTGTCACATTTTTATCTTTAATTCAAGTATAGTTTTGTCAAAAAATTTTAAAGTTTTCGAAATTACACTGATGTAACGAACTGAATTTTTCAAAGTGTTTGTAATTACATTGATGTAACGAGCTGAATTTTTTCAAAGTGTTCTTAATTACACTGATGTAACAAGCTGAATTTTTTCAAAGTGTTCATAATTACACTGATGTAACGAGTCGTTACACTGATGTAACGAGCTGTAACTTATTATTTATTTTACGTTACAATTATCTAACTTTCTATCTTATTTGATATAAATTTATCTAATTAACTAAATTTTATAATAAAAAATAAGTTTGTAATATATATTTAAGATGAGAGAAAAATAATTTGATGGAAATTTTTGAAAAAAAAGAAAAATTATTGTACTTATGTTTTTTACGTTAGTGTAATTACGAGCGCCTCGAAAAAAATTTGGCATGACTATAATGAAATTAACGAGAAAATATGACGAGTTTAATGGTGTAATTTTTAAAAAAATAACATAGTATAAAAAAGTTATAAGTGTATAAAAATCAAGGGGGGAACTTTAATTTAAAAATAGGAAAATAGATGGTTTATTAAGAGTGTGACACTTGTCACTCTTATATTAAATCTGATTTTTGTAATTAAGACAAATGACCATAATGCCCTTTTGTATTAAAAATTAATTAGTGACACTTGTCACAATTAGATTTAATCTTGGAAATTTGAACCATTGGATTTGAGTTATTGAGTTTTCTCAATTAGAAAGGGTTATTATATGATCCCTTCACTATATATATATATATTATAGGGGAAGGTTCCATTGTTAACCCTCCCTTATAGCGTTAACCGCTTAACCTTAGCGTTTTTTGGCCGAATCTTAGTTTTTTTTTCATGGTTTTTATTATACATAAATAGGGGGTTTTTTTTGTGTTTTTGCTAATTCATTACCGTTTGTAAGTTATAGTAAGTGTAAGTGTAAGTTACTTACACTTACTTACATTTACTCAAATTGTAAGTAAGTGTAAGTAACTTACACTTACTATAACTTACAAACGGTGATGAATTAGCAAAAACACAAAAAAGAAACCCCCCTATTTATGTATAATAAAAACCATAAAAAAAAAACTAAGATTCTGGCAAAAAACGCTAGGGTTAAGCGGTTAACGCTATAAGGGAGGGTTAACATTTGAACCTCTCCCTATATATATATATATATATATATATATATATATATATATATATATGTCACACCCGGGGCCGGCGGGAACGGATCGGGTTTCCCCGTCGGGCGGAAGGTTCCCGGGGCGCGATATCTTTGAGGTGATAATCAAATGATCAGATTGTTTACATAGCACATGAGATATAAATGAGAAATGCTAATCATGACATGAAATAGAATTACAAAGTTAAATTACATTATACATCATAATTTAACTAAGTAAATCTAATCAAAAAGAATCATTGAGTTTATATCTTGAACTGTACAAGATATACAAAAGTGATTCACTGTTTTGTCATATCAAAAGTATGCAGTCAAAAGTAAGCTAGGTCTTCTAAGAGTCCACTAGCTTAACACTTGCACAATTGTATCTACACCGGTCCGTCACCTGAGAAAACATGCATTTAAACAAAGTCAACACTAGGTTGGTGAGTTCATAAGTAAGTAAATTGAAAACCATTGAATTGATCATGCACACATCCACAATGTCATACTTGTAACTTGTAATACTTGTTTCATCTGTACCACCCAATGGCCTCTCCTTAGTTATATGTACAAGTAGTGTATCACCTGATCAAGTATGCTTATATATAGGGAATCCTGAAAGGGTCAAGCCCAGACGCTATCCCACCACATACTCAGTCAAGTTCCACACCACTTGCGATACAACTAAAGATATCCATTACCCCGCTTATTCATCGCACTTGATATGTATTCAGTTATTGTATTGAAGATAGAATAATATATTGTATGGGGTTTAATTATCAAACCGAAGTATTGATAACCCTCGATGTATTAAGGAATTTTAGATTAATATAATCTTGTCCTTGTATTATTCTATACTTGAGGTGGGTTAACTGATGATACTCTATTAAATATTAAGAGTGTGAGTTAACCCCTTGCAACTTGTTCTTGAACCATAGTGCATAGAGCCTAAAAGGAATCCATTGAAATCCTCACGTAATCAGATTTCAATGCATCCGATTTATCTCTACCACTTTGCATGTCTATTGTCCTCAACGAAATCTATTACTAGTAGTGTCACATGAGAGCAGATCACCTTCTCAACCTACTAGTCAATAGGGTTCTCGCTGGATTAATTACTTATCACTGTAGATTAATATCACCATGTGTCGCTTACCAGAACCTGACTTGAGGTCGCCCTGTCACCGGTCATACGTTACCGGCCATTGAATTGTTACGATCAACATACTAGCCCTACAAGCTAGAGGTTTGTCAAACCTATGGTACCACTATGCTATCGTCGGTTTAGTCACGTCAAACTAACTGGTCAGCGAATTAAAGGGACTTACATGATCAACTTGAACAACTTGGCACATGATTGAAGTGATATAATGCAAACAGGTCAATAGTAACTAATTGTAATTGTATTCACTTGTACTCTTGTTCTCATTGTCATATGTTCTCCGTGATATTAACAAAGTTAAATAAGAACTAGTCTTATTAGGTTATGTTAATTAATTGAGTGAATGATGTTGTTATCATGAAATTATGTTATCATGATTATCATTCCATGCTACTTGTTCTTCTTGTAATATGTGTTGAGTTATAAGGTTAAGTATTATAAGATCTAGTCTTATTACACTTATTTAACTCTTGTATTGAATGATGTAGTAAAGATATATTATCTTTATATCATTCTTGTGTTTTGCTCTTGTAATCATGTCATCATGTTTCCTTGTAATTGTTACAATGTCATTTCTTGTAAGAATAACTAAGTGTTGTAAGAGTTAACTTACTACTAAGTTATTCTATTGTATCGATGAGTTATGATATTAAAAATATCATCATCATCTTATCTTTCCTGTATTCTTGAATTCAAACAAGCATGCATACAATGATTTATGATAATAAGCAATTTAATATCAAATAATCAAAGTATTAACAATATGTAAGCAAAACTTTTAAATAAATAAAAGTAAAGCATGTTTCTCAGCCCCGAGAGTTTAAAATCAGTAAAGATTAAAGAAAAGGGGCATATGAACTCACCTTGTAGTAGTAGAGTTGACTTAGCTTAAAAGGAATGAAGACACGCGCTCTTTGTTGTTTCTTGATGTTGATTTCACGCTCCTGTATTGTTTACACATTGTATTTGACTCGTAAGTATCACTATTATAATTTGTGTGTGTGTATGTATTGTTTCTACCTTTGTTGTCACTACTCGGTCTCGACCCTCATTCGGCCCAATTTACTTTCAATGTGCATTGTGGACACTAAATTAATTTAGTTCACAATTTGTGTATGATTGTAATGTATGCCCAAGGGTTTGATTTACATACTTTCATTTTGTCTTTAATTCAATCCTTTTGTGAGAGTTCAATAACCTACCACTCTTATTTGTTTAAACACAATTGATTGTCATTCTCTTTTGAAAGAAGTACTATACCTCAACTCCCATTTATATTAAATGTCACCTTTTATTATTTGCTTCTTGAATTTAAATTATCTTGAAACTTATTGGGCCGAAGGTGAGTCATGTGATTCGTAATTCGCGTGGGCTTAAGTTGAACAATATAGGCCGGTTCAAGTGTGCATGGCTGAAAGGAGTGGCCTGTTGGGCCTGTTGGGCCTGTTGGGCCTGTTCTGTTAATGTTGGGCCTAGGTGTTATGTGGGCCGAATACTCCAAAACATCACACAAAAGAAATGGGCTGTCAAACTGATAATGGGCTGAAACAAAATGTAGTTGGGCCAGCATGTATCCATTGGGCCGAGTGAACTGGGCCCAAAACAATGAGATTGGGCCTAGTCATATAGACATGGGCCGAAGGTGTGGAGATGGTCCATTAGGCTGCGATGGGCTGAACAAAAATATGTTGGGCCGAAACTTAAAAGGCTGTTGGGCCTAAAGAACTCTCATGGTTACTCAATTGAAATTGGGCCAAGTCTAAGTTGTCTTTGGGCCAACTAGTTGATGTGGGCTGAATAATGATTGGGCCTCGGCTGGTGGACATATGCTGTTGGGCCATAACAAAATGGTTGGGACATACATTGGGCCGATAAAATCACTATTTAATCAGTCCAATTTAATTATGGTGATCGAATATGTGAGCTGGAACAAAATAGTTGAACGTGGCTTCATGTTGGGCCATATGAAATACATGATGGTATATTGAGTTTGGGCCGTAAGTGATTAAATTGCTGGGCTGTTCGGTCGCTATTGGCCCACCAGAATCTGTGTTGTCGTTCACGAAACAACAAGGTCGTATCTCATACTCTGGTCAGCGAATCTTTGAAGTGGAATACACTAGGGTTCGGCCATGTGAGGAAAAACAGGGTTCGGCTAAGGTTGACCTGTAGGGTTCGTGTAAAAGGCCTGAAGGTTCGTTGTATGTTGAGGTCGAATGGTTCGGTCCTGATCTGGGAAGGCTCGGCTGCATGCCAAGGGTTCGGGAGTCCACAGGTTCGTAACCAACAATGGTTCGTGAGATGGTTCTAGGCAGCAACAAGGTTCGTTTGTGCTCAAGTTGTCTCAGTAGGGTTCGGCATCCCTCCCTTCCACGAACCTGCAACCTAATGGCTCCATCATAAAACCTCGACCTGTTGCAACTCCATACCCAAGGTTTTTATAAAATGCAGATCAGTTCTCGAGAGGGTTGGGGTCGTGGAGGTGAGTTTAAATCCGACTAGGGACCAAAGTTGAACAACACGAACACACAAACCCTATTTTCTCAGACTTTTCTTGACATTATACCTCGGTTTTCAGTGGACTAAGCTCCAGATCCGCTGTACTTTCTTGTAGAGGACGTCGAGGGCTACGCGTGGACGAAAGAATCACTCGAATCGGTTAAGAAACGAGAGAGTTATGATGTTTTGAAGGTGTGGAAATGGTGAGGGGAAGTGTAGCCGGAAATTTGTAAAAGAGAGAGAGGTTGAAGATGAAATTGCATTAAATGAGTTCATGTAGGGTTTTTATACTCGTGTGGTGTTCGGGTTCGTTTTGGTTGCTCGGTTCGCGTTTTCGTCGCGTATCCGGAAAATTACGCGTAATTAATAATAAATAAATAAAAATGTTCTTTTAATTAATTTGATGAGTTTCAAAATTGTAAAAATGTTTATTATTTTATTTTATTAAATTTAAATTCGTTTCGTGACGTTTTTCGCTTTCGTTACGTCGAATCGCGTCACCATCGCGCGTAATATTTTTTTATACATCCATAACTTTTTTATACTATAATATTTTTTTATAAAAATTGCACCATTTTACTCGTCTTTTTTTCTCTTTAATTCCGTTATAGTCTTGAGTAGGTTTTTTTATTTTTTTCGGATGTTCGTATTTACACCAATGTAACAAGTATAAAACTAACAAATTATTTGTAACGAGTTGTAACGAATTTGGGTTTACATTGTCGTATAATAAATATGGGTTAAGTTTAAGAGTGTAAACGAGCCAAGCCGATCCTGAGCTCGTTAATTACGTTATATTCTTGACTAGGTTTTTTATTTTTTCCGTATGCTCGTTAATTACGTTATATTCTTGATTTTGTAACGAATTTTGGTTTTTAAAGTATTAAAATGTATTTACAATCTTGTAAATATAATTTTTAAAGTATGAAAATGTATTTACAATCTTGTAGATATAACGAATTTTGGTTTTTATCAACAAAATGTTATAGTATTTTTTTAAAGTATTAAAACGTATTACAATCTAGTAGATATAACGAATTTTGTTTTTTATCAACAAAATGGTATAGTATTTTTTTAAAGTATTAAAATGTATTTACAATCTTGTAGATATAACGAATTTTGATTTTTATCAACAAAATGTTATATTATTTTTTAAAGAATTAAAATATATTTACAATCTTGTAGATATAATTTTTTTAAAGTATTAAAACGTATTTACAATCTTGTATACATAACGAATTTTTGGTTTTTATCAACAAAATGTTATATTATTTTTTTTAAAGTATTAAAATGTTTTTACAATCTTGTAGATATAATTTATTTAAAGTATTAAAACGTATTTACAATCTAGTAGATATAACGAATTTTGTTTTTTATCAACAAAATGTTATACTATTTTTTTAAAGTATTAAAATGTATTTACAATCTTGTAGATATAATTTTTTTATAGTATTAAAATGTATTTACAATCTTGTAGATATAACGAATTTTGGAGCATCCGGAAAAAATAAAAAAACCTAGTCAAGAATATAACGTAATTAACTAGCTCGGGATCGGCTTGGCTCGTTTACACTCTTAAACGTAAACCCTATTTATTCTACAACAACGTAAACCCCAAATTCGTTACAACTCGTTCCAAATAATTTGTTATTTTTATACTTGTTACATTGGTGTAAATACGAACATCCGAAAAAAATAAAAAAAAACCTAGTCAAGACTATAACGGAATTAAAGAGAAAAATAAAACGAGTAAAATGGTGCAATTTTTATAAAAAAATATTATAGTATAAAAAAGTTATGGATGTATAAAAAAAGGGGGTAAGTTAGTACATAAAGCAAATTACTAATTTACCTTATCAAATAATAAAAGAAAAATCCATGTGTTTAATTATGATTGGGTAAAGAGAGTTAATGGGTTAGTGCTTTAAGTGTGAGTTAGTATTTGATCCAAATCATATATATATATATATATATATATATATATATATATATAGGGCAGGGTTCAAAAGAACACTCCTCACTATGGAGAAACTAAGAAAATATATTAACCAATCAATTTTTTAAAAAAAAATTCATGATTTTTGTTATTAGTTTAAAAAAGCTATGAAAAATAACTTTTTTTAATAAAAATATATAGATCAGGAAATTACATAGCTGTAACCTATAAAGTTACTTATATGTAGCTAATACATGTTATGTACAAGTTACATGTATATAATCAATAAGTTACATATATCTAACAACATGAGTTACATATATGTAATAGCATGCGTTACATATATTTTTTATTTTTGCTAACAAATCTAACCTTATAATAAAACAAAATGTAAAACAAAAAAGGAAAAACGAAATTGAATGATAATAATTGTGATTCGTTTCTAAGTTTTCTTCAAAATAAAGGTTTTCATTGAAACCCTCTCCTATATATATATATATATATATATATATATATATATATATGTCACACCCCCACCTCTTGTCACCTGAGATGATGTCATTCGTCGTTCTGAGAAGGTTGCAGAAGCATAGTGGTGATGTCTCAGAGATGAGGTATGACTTACTTGATCCGGTACACAATACACGGATAAACTTAAAATAAATACATTACAAGGATCCTCGTTACAAACAACATTACAGTTTACAATTTAAGTTTATAACACAATCTAATTTATTTAATTACAAGTGTTTGAAGTGCAGCGTCACCGTGGTCACTGTCTCCCTGCAAAAATGTTTGAGTATGAAAGATCAGCACAAAGCTGGTGAGATCGTAAAGTTCAAGTTCAACAATATGATATGATATGTAAGTTCTCAAAATGTTCAGTTCAAGATAACCATGAGACCCGTATCTAATTCCTTTCAGACTACTCCGTTCTCGTTCTATAAAGATACTACCCGTCGGTAAATATCTTAGTTTCTCATTGCCTTAATGCCTATCACTACATTAACAAGTTCTGGAAACATATAACAAACATTTACACCAAGGGGAGTTGCAAGTTCTCGGCAAATGGGTTGTCAGCCGATAGTACTATCATTGTTTTCTGTTCGGCCCCACAGGGGTTCACTAGATACAGTTCAAGGAATGAGGACTTTTAAGTTCTGTGATAAAGTTCTGTTCTACAGGAAAAATCCCATGAAATCCACAAGTTCTCAACAAATCACATGTAATCACGTAGATAACAGTGATACATATCATATGTTCAAGAAAAGTTCCACAGTAATACTGTCACACCCCCAAATTCCCAACTGCAGTGTCAGATCGCGCGGGTGTGACGTGGCCAGGATCACAGCTCATGGTCATATAGAACGACTCTATATGAGTTACACAACACACAGTTTTGTAAAATAATACAAGTTCCATTAATAAAACAACGGAAGTGTTTGATAACTAAAGCAGCGGAATAAATAAGTATTACAGCGGAAAGTAAATTGTTTGAGACACTACATGTGCATAAAATTGTTTTAAAAGGAACGCATCAAAACAAACCTAGGACTAGAGTCTAATGCATGCGACTCTTCTTGTACTTCTCCTGTGTGTCCTAGCGTGTGCTCCATTAGTTACCTGAGAATACATGCGAAAAGTGTCAACTAAAAAGTTGGTGAGTTCACAGGTTTAGACAGACACAAAAGTAAACAGACATATACTGGGTATGTTAAGTTTAGTTGTTGGATCTACGATCCGTGGAGTGTGTCACTTCATCTTACCGAAACTCGATTGTTTCCGTTTGCCTCCGCGGGTCATCGCTGAACCCGACATCAACATCGAAATTACACTCGTTATGACCTCCAGTCAACATTGGTGCCGAGAGGGGCTAGTCAAACCCAGTAGTACTACGTAATTACGACTCGTTTGTTACACAACTAACAGTAAGAATACGTGAGGACTTAATGCGATAATAGTTACACTCAAAATAGTTTTACAACATACCAGTCATATATCTAAAACAGTTGCAATGCAATTCTCACTTCATGAGTTTAGTAAAAGCAGTTAAAGAGTAAAAGTGGGGCTGCAAACTCACCTGAGTTTGTGTAGAGCGTTCTTAACAAGAATCGTGTAGCTCGCCGGCCAGTAGTTACCTATATTACATAGGTACTATAAGTTTGTGATCACATACATGTGGGTCTCACAGGACCGTGTTCGTGTTTAACAACTCCAAGTTGTTATGTGGGTCGAGTTGACCGTGTTTGACCGTGTTGACCATGTTTTGACCTAACGACCCATTGGTGACAGTTTTTGATCAAGTGCTCGTGTAACGTGTGTTTTAGTGTCGTGTGATGTGTGCGGATACCAAAGTCACTTTCGTGAGGAAACTTACTATTTATAGTAAGTTTCTATTTCAGAAAAGTTTCCAAATTAGGCAAGTCATGCGAGAAATCATATTTCGATTATTCTAATATGCATATTTATCCTAAGTGAGCGTGTTATCACATAGCACATAGTTACACTCAGCCGGTTAGGCACGTCTCGTGTATAAAAGTTACTAAATATAGTAAGTTCACATAACACATCGTCTCAATCATCAACTTTCCATTCTATCATGTTCCTAAGACCCTTGACATTATCATGGCAACTCATCATGACCAAAACAAGTTATTATGCGCAAGTTTTATAAACAAAGTTTCCATTTATGGAAACTTGTCACTAATACGCATATTTCCAATATTCTAATGAGTCAAAATGCCTAATATCATTTTGTTAAATCCATATAGTCATGCCAATCATACTATAACATCTAGTTCACTATTAATTTGCAAGCTCATAACAAAAAGTTACTATTTATAGTAAGCTATGAAAAATACACAAAATTCATTCATTCAACGACAACAATCCTTTAATATCATCATTTTAACATCAAATAAGTATGTTAGGCACCCAACACTATCAAACTCATCATTTTAAAACAAACTTATGATAAAAAGTTACTATTTTTAGTAACATTTATAAAAATCATACCTTTAATGATTTTAACCATTCCAATGCACCAAATATCCATCACATTGGTTTTAAATCATCATTTTGACATAACTTATAGATCTAAACATACAAATGTGGCCATATCATCATTTTTGCACATTTTGTGATAATAAAGTTACTATTTTTAGTAACTAACACATTTTTACAATCCTTGACAACAATAATACTTCTATATCTCTTAGATCATATCAAATATCATAACTAACATCATACAATCATCAATAATCATGTAAATCAACCTAGATCTTACATGCATGTGGCTAAAAGTACACATTTCATCGAAAAATCAATAAATCATCATCATATTCAATCACAATCATCATAGATCGTTCCAACATCATCAAATCAGTGACATTTATACAAAATAACAGATTTACAAACTCAAAATTTCGTGATTAAGGTAGTGCTAGTGATGCATGTGGCCAAAATGGCCTGCATGTGTGTGTGGAAGGGACTCTAGACTAGATTGAACATAGATACTACCTCACAAGGCCTTAGATCGACGAGATGGGGCTTGAGCAGGTCTGGAAGGGCTCTAAACGTGACTGAGGTCGAGAACACAACAGCTTATTTGGTTCTTCGATCTCCTCTTTTGTCACACCCCCAAATTCCCACTCATGGTGTCAGTCCACGTGGGTGTGACGTGGCCAGAATCACAGCTCAAGGTCATATAGAACAACTCTATATGCGTTTCAAATCAAAGTTTGCCATACAAGTATTAAATCAGTTTGCAGTGGAAATTAAATAGTATTGCAGCGAAAAATGATATGTTTTGACATGTGCAGCGGGAATAATAAGTTGTCAGACACTACGATGTTTGATAAAAATACATATCCAAAATAAATATTGTTTGAATGAAATACATAAATAAATGCATGCGGTTCCTATGCTCGATCCCCTACGTGCATTCCTGGCTTCCATAGCCTGCTAGTTACCTGAGAATACAAGTTTAAAAAGTGTCAACACAATGGTTGGTGAGTTCACAGGTTTTGATAGATTCATATAGTAATAAAACGTGTCATGCTGTTTATCATATGTTAGTACCGAGCCCTAGGCTCCAACTGTCAGTGCGTCACTACCGAACTAGACTTGTTTGTCCTTGCCTCCACTGTGTCTCGTGCACACAGTAAGTTAGGTCAGAATTTCACGGGTTATGACACTCAGTCAATATTGTGCCCCGTGGGGTTAGTCACACCCAAACGGATCCATTCAAATCTACCAATTTGTTCGTACATTAACGGTAAGACTTTGTGAGGATTTAATACGAGTTCGACACTTAATGTTTGTCCAATAAACCAGCATACACAAAAATGTTTGTCATAGTAATAATGTTTGACTCGATGTAACTAGTATTCTCCCCCTATTTGATAGCGTTTGAAAAGAGTAAAGAGGGGCCGTAAATTCACCTTAGTGATTGTGTGCTAAAGCAAGCGTAAGCTCCTGCGTAGACTGCGCGTCGGTCACCGGCGACCTATATCGTATACCATACGCGAGTTTGTGTAACGACCGTGCTCGTTTCGTGTTAGTGCTTGTGTTTGTGCTCAACAACCCTCGGTTGTTCATGTTTGTCCGTGTCGGTCCACAATGACCGTGTTTGCTCGTGTTGGTCCACAATGACCGTGTTTGACCGAAGTTGATCGTGTCAAGTCAACGACCCGTTGGTGAATCGTGTAGCAATCGTGTAAGTGCTCGTTGTGTACAAAATGAGCAAGTCGCGTCTATGGACAACTTACTAATTATAGTAAGTTTCCATTTATGGAAAGTTCACTAAGCATGACGATTTTTATAGTTCTAGCATGCTCGTTTGTCCTACGTGATCATGTTAACACGTAACACATCATCATACAAAGTCACATAAGTCGTTCATAACATGTTTGCACATAAAAGTTTCCTAAAATGGAAAGTTTCCATTTCTAGCATACGTGATATCGGAAACCATCTAACTTAGCATCTAATCCTCATGTTATAACATATTAAACCACTTAGCATGCTTAAATCATACAACATGTTTATAAATCGGTTTTTCTAAAAATAAAGTTACTATAAATAGTAACTTTGTAGTTTTGCATAAAATGACCATTCCAAGGACTTCTAATCCATTTTAATACTACAAATCATCATGTTATGCCATTTAACAACATTTAAATTTACCAACATAGTCAAGTTTATCACCTAGCAACATTTCATCAATAAAAGGTACTAATAACGGCAACTATGCCAAAATGACCATAATCATCACCAAAAATCACATTCTAAGTGTTCAAATCATCATATTAACATCCAAGTAGTAATTTCATAACATGCATGTTATCCATATCATCCATAACACCATTTTGTAACTCAAAAGTTACTATAAATAGAAAGAATTCAATATAATCACATTTTGGCCATTTTAAACATAACTAATCATGTAGATCATCATCAATAACATTTATATTCACCAAAATCTCATCTAGCAACCTTAGATGATGCATACATGTTCATTCTTCACCCCATAATAGCAATATGTAACTAAAAAGTTACTATATTTAGCAAGTTCATCAAAAATAGCATTTTTAACTATTTCAACATCATCTAAGCATGTAATCATCCTCCAATATCATCAAGAAGTATATCCATGGTTGGAGAAGTCGCTAGGCGCTGCCAGGTCGGCGGACTGGGGAGTTGCGAGTACTGGGATATGATAATTTATAAAGAAAATAATTTTTATAAAATTATATATATGTTAAATATCATTAGTTTACTAGTATTTATAACAAATAAAGTGAATATCAATAAAAATAAAAAAGATACATGTTAAAATCGGTAAAAAACAAGTGAAAATCCCGTTTTGCAAGGCGTATTTATGTAAAAAAGTGAAAATCAAACAATAATTAGTAAAAAACAATGAAAATCAGTAAAAAACAGTAAAATTTGGTCAAAAACAGCGAAAATCCGAGTTGCCCGAGTTGGACCGAGTTGCCCGAGTTGGACCGAGTTGCCCCGAGTTGGTCCGAGTAGACCGAGTACACCCGAGTAAATCCGAGTTGAACCATTTCCGAGTACAGAGGGCCGAGTTGCAACAAATCGCCTCGGAAGGTGGCCGATTTTCGAGTACTCGGCCGAGTCGGCCGAGTTTTACAACACTGAGTATATCTAAATATTAAAAATCATCCCACATGCCATGGATCATACATGCATGTGGGTTTTTCACTTGATAATGACCAAACCATGAAATCTATACTTACACAACATCATAGATCATCACATTTCTTCATAATATCATTGTAGATCATCATATACAGTAGATTTATCAACAAACCCATATTCAAAGTTAAAGAAATTCGTGCATGTGAGTGTAGTGAGCTTGCATGTGGGTTTTAACCATTGCATGTGTGTTTGTGGGTGTTTAAAGTGCACAATAGCCATAGAACTACCTCAAGTGCTCCAGGGATTGATGAAAGATAATGCTAGCAGCCTCCAAGATCTCTGGACAGCTCGTTCTTAGCGGTGACGAAGTGGTGATGCGACCTCCAAGCTCCTAGGTGAACACCAAGCTTCAATCTCCAACTTCTTGAGCTTCAAGATGGTCAACAATGGTGGAAATGGACTGAAAAATGGTAGAGAAGACGAAGTTGATCAAGTGTTGGAGTGTTAAACCGGATATAATGAGTGAAAGGAGTAGTCTAGGCATGATTTGTCTTGGATTTATAAGATTTTGTCGTCTGGGCGGCGTCGCGTACCGCGGTGGAGCTCCCAGATAATCTCAGCGTACCGCGACGGATTTCGGGATTCAAATTTTCCCGAATCTCGTCGCGTGTCGCGACAGGTTCTCTTCTGGGCCATCGCGTACCGCGATGGGTCCACAGAGAGCCCAATAGGCCCAATTCAATGGGTTTGATCCGTTTGTCGTCGTTTTCACGTTTACGAACTATCGTTTGGCCTCGTTTGAACTTCCAAGTTCAATGTGTGAGTGTTTCGTGAGGTTTCGAGTGTTGTGTTACACGATGTGCTAAACGTTCACCAACGTTCGTGTGTTTTGACACGTGTGTACTATTTCTCGATAATTCCTCTAATTATCTTGATGTGTGTCAGTGTTCGTACTGTCGTGCCACGTGTCGCACTAAATTAAGATAATTCTTGTGCTACGTGTACAAAATCATTTAAATAAATATTTAAATAAATACAATACTGACCTGGAAATTACGGGGTGTCACATCTTTCAAGCTTGGTCTTCGAATCGTCAATGGATCTCCAACTGTTGTTCTTGATGGTTGCTACAGATGAAAATGGTGATAACAGGTCGTTCTTGATCGAGGTTGAGTGTTGCGTGTGTAGGGTCGTCGCGTACCGCGACGTCTAGCAAAAAGAACCTTCGCGTAGCGCGATGATTAAAATAATCATCCGGTTCCCGAAACACGCCTCGTATCGGGATGAAGGAAGATGATTGGTCGTCGCGTACCGCGACGGTTTTCAGTGAATTTGAATTTCCCTGCCTTTGCGTCGCGTTCCGCGAAGATCCATTCGGGTGCCCATCGCGTACCGCGATGGGTCCCAGTTGAGCCCAATAAGCCCAATTTTGTTGTTTAGAAGCGATTTTCGCGTTTTTCTTGATAACGATCATCGTTTCTCGACACATAAGCATTGTTCTACCTATTCTAGGTTCCTTAGGACCTAAGTGTAGTGAAAGTGTACTGTGATTTGATCCGTTCACCAACGTTCGTTGTTCAAGACACATGCGAGCGTTTCGCGATAATTCTTCGAATTATCGGTGCGTTTAGACTGTCGTGCCACGTGTCACACTAGACATTTGTAATTCTAGTGCCACGTGTGCAATAATAATACATATTATTATTAAAATAGAGCTAATGCTGACCTGAAAATTGCAAGGTGTCACAAATACCCCGATGTTTATAAAACATTAAAAAGAAAAGGGGTTATACAAAACTCACATGATATCTCACTAGTAGCAGAATATCACACAACTGGTAGTAATAAGGTGATTCTGCATTAGTTTATGTTTGATTAATTATTTATGTTTTAACTTACTAATTGGATCTTTCTGAACGTCGAATGGCAAAGACATTGCAGTAAAAGTCATCAAACCGATATTAGGTTTTCAATTAGTTAATTTAATGTCATATCATACAATGTATGATAATGTAGGAACCTATACTGATTCAGGTTCCTAATACAAGGGTGCTGACACTTTAGATTAATCAGAATAACCTCAGATTAACTAAATAGTTAATGTTGTTGATTATGATGCTAATACAGTTTCTAGATGAATTTATGGCTTAAGAATGATCAATCCTTGTTATTGAATATCAAAATATCATGAAATATCACAATGTGACATTAGAATAGGTTTATTAACCATATTCAACATACTAATCTGACTTTTATCATAAACATCAGATAATCACTCCAATAAGTATGTTAATGATTGTGATTAGTTTGAAACTCTTGGATTTAACCTTGCATTTCAAAGATTAATCCAACTAATCACCTACATTGTGACAATCAAATGGTTTAAACCATTATAACCATTGTTATGATTTCATGAAAACCGAGCATTACAACGGATCAAAACAAGGATTTACCCGTTAAAACGTTCTTCGTTTATAATCAATCCTAGTCATCATCTAGGCAATAATCAACAACCCTAACTATACCAT
This sequence comes from Mikania micrantha, assembly GCA_009363875.1. Lineage (NCBI taxonomy): Eukaryota > Viridiplantae > Streptophyta > Magnoliopsida > Asterales > Asteraceae > Mikania > Mikania micrantha. The sequence continues at coordinate 44,832,690 of CM018689.1, read as the reverse complement.
TACGTTAAAAAACAAGATCTAATCAACCATTATCAAACTAGAAGGTTAAAACGAACCGTTACCTAATCAGACGGATTTCTGAGTGTAGAACAACGATCAGGACTTGCAGGTACGTTCCCTGGCTTCAAATATACAATCTGAGGGTCTTAAGATTGAGTTTTGATGATGAAAGTTGAGTTTTGTTCGTCTGGAAGCGAAGAGAGTTCAAGAGATGAAAGAATGATTGAATTGCATGAAATCCGACAATTTGATCCTATCTGCCAAATCGACCCACGCCAGGCGTACCGCCCCGCGTGGCCGCTTGGTCTGAAGTGTAGCGCGCGAGAAACCCATTCCCAGATCTTTCTCCTCCTCCACGCGTACCGCCAAGCGTGAAGGGTTGGGGCTAGGCGTAGCGCTTGGAACGTTTGACTTTGAAATTTTTTACCTTTCTTCGTTTTGCTATTTCGGACAATCCGGAACTCCGTTTCGCACACGGTTTTCGCCTACGTTCACCATTTCTCGCATACTATCACCTAAATCAACGTGCATTTCAAGCACGACCAAATGTTTTCTCGTCATTAATGACATAATTCTCAAATGCAATTGTCACAATATATATATATATATATATATATATATATATATATATATATATATATATATATATAGGGGAAGGTTCCATTGTTAACCCTCCCTTATAGCGTTAACCGCTTAACCCTAGCGTTTTTTGCCCGAATCTTAAATTTTTTTTCATGGTTTTTATTTTGCAAAAATAAGGGGGGGTTTCTTTTTTGTGTTTTTGCTAATTCATCACCGTTTAGAAGTTATTGTAAGTGTAAGTTACTTACACTTACTAAACGGTGATGAATTAGCAAAAACACAAAAAAGAAACCCCCCCTATTTTTACATAATAAAAACCATGAAAAAAAAATTTAAGATTCGGGCAAAAAACGCTAGGGTTAAGCGGTTAACGCTATAAGGGAGGGTTAACATTTGAACCTCTCCCTATATATATATATATATATATATATATATATAGGGGTTGTATCACGTGAAAACTCAATCTTAAAGAGAAAACCCTTAAATCATATATGTGCCATTGATTTGAAATCTTAAAATAAAAATATGTGGTCCATATAACCCATATTAAAATTGGTTTGTTTATTCAAAACTCTATTTTTTATTTAGGTTTAATATGGACCACATATTTATTTTCAATATTATAAATCAATGGCCAAAGCCTTATATGGCAAGGAATTGTTGCTAAACCACTGTTTTTGTATTAAACCAAATAACTTTGTCAATATCAATCCAAATCTTAGAATTTTTTTTGAATATCTTTGTAACACATGTGGAACACGTTTTCTTCTATGTGTATGTGTAATTTCATCACCGTTTAAGATTTAACATCGTTAGAAGTTTTTTTTTGTTACAATAATATAAGTGATTAGACCCGAAAACATACAATGATGTTAACTCTTAAATAGTAATGAATTTATATACACATAAAAAAAATAAAGTGTTCTACATGTGTTACAATGATGTTCATTAAAAAACCCCAAGAGTTGGCTTAATTTTAGCGGAGTTATTTGGCTTGATCATAATAGGTGCCATTGATTTGAAATTTTAAAATAAAAATATGTGGTCCATATTAACTCACATTAAAATTGGTTTATTTATTCAAAACTCAAATTTTTAATTAGGTTTAATATGGACCACATATTTATTTTCAATATTATAAATCAATGGCCAAATCCTTATAGGGCAAGGAATTGTTGCTAAACCACTGTTTTTGTATTAAACGAAATAACTTTGTCAATATCCATCCAAATCTTAGAATTTTTTTTTGAATATCTTTGTAACACATGTAGAACACGTTTTCTTCTATGTGTATGTGTAATTTCATCACCGTTTAAGATTTAACATCGTTAGAAGTTTTTTTTGTTACAATAATATAAGTGATTAGACCCGAAAACATACAATGATGTTAACTCTTAAATAGTGATGAATATATATATACACATAAAAAAATAAAGTGTTCTACATGTGTTACAAAGATGTTCATTAAAAAACCCCAAGAGTTGGCTTAATTTTAGCGGAGTTATTTGGGTTAGTAAAAAAAAGTGGATTATATTTTAACCCCAATCCTATATATATATATATATATATATATATATATATATATATATATATATAAGGTTTGTATCATGTAAAAACCCGATCTTGGAGAGAAAATCGTTAAACCCTATTTGATCGTCCATTTGGAATCTTCAAAACAAATACGTGGTCTGCATGAAACCACATTAAAATTGATTTGTTATTCAAACCTTGATTTTTTTATTGAAATTTAACATGAAACATATATTTATTTTCAAGATTCCAAATGGACGGTTTAGATAGGATTTAAGGGTTTTTTTCTCTAATATCATGTTTTCACATGATACAAATACGATGATTAGGAACTTTATTTGAATGTATGTTGTGTTTGTAAGTTCCTTGGAATGAGTTAGCAGGATGTTTCGAATAGTGATAATCGATAATTAGAGATGCACAAAAAAACCGGTTAACTGAACCGGTTATAACCATTTTTTAATGAATTTTTCAAACTTGGCAAATCTAAGTAAAAAATCGGTTATTTGATAGTTAGTCAATTCGGTTAATCGGTTAGAGTTACTATATCGATTTCGGTTTAAAAGCTTGAAAAACCTGTTATTAGTAAAACCACCGACCAAACTTTGACCCGTTAACTGGTTTAGTTACTCCAAAACCGATTTTCAAGCCGTTTGTGCGCCTCTGCCGATGATGCTATACATATTGTGGGGGCATACTATGCAAAATCGAGTTATCACAGAATACATAAATATATATATATATATATATATATATATATATATATAGGGTAAGGAGTGAATAATAACCCACCTTAATTGCGGTAACCCATTAACCCTGGCAAAAAACGCTCAAATCGCAAAAATTTTTTTTTCATGGTTTTTTTTATGCAAAAATAGGGGGGGCTCCTTTTTTAACCGTTCGCTAATTCACAAGCGTTAAAAAGTTAAACGAAATGTAAGTTTGCGTTACACTGCGAACATTTATTTAAGTGTCGCAGTGTAACGCAAACTTACATTTCGTTTAACTTTTTAACGCTTGTGAATTAGCGAACGGTTAAAAAAGGAGCCCCCCTATTTTTGCATAAAAAAACCATAAAATTTTTTTTTTTGCGATTTGAGCGTTTTTTGCCAGGGTTAATGGGTTACCGCAATTAATGAGGGTTATTATATGATCCCTTTCCTATATATATATATATATATATAGGGAAAGGAGTGAATAAGAACCCATGGTAATTGAGATAACTTATAAACTCAATTTGATTGGTTGTCTAATTTAATGAATTTGAAATGTGTGGTCCATATTAAATCTGGGAAAAATGAGTGGTTGAGATTTCTTTAAGGGTATTTTGGAGATTTGTGAGGTGTACTTGATTTGATTTTTAAAATAAAAGTTTACCCCCCAATTTTTTAAACCTTCATAACTTTTATATACATTATTATTTTTTTTAAAAAATTACACCATTAAATTTGTCACATTTTAATCTTTAATTCAAGTATAGTTTTGTCAAAAAATTTTAAAGTTTTCAAAATTACACTGATGTAACGAGCTGAATTTTTTCAAAGTGTTCGTAATTACACTGATGTAACGAGCTAATTTTTTTCAAAGTTCCTAATTACACTGATGTAACGAGCTGAATTTTTTCAAAGTGTTCATAATTACACTGATGTAACGAGTCGTTACACTGATGTAACGAGCTGTAACTTATTATTTTTTTTACGTTACAATTATCTAACTTTCTATCTTATTTGATATAAATTTATCTAATTAACTAAATTTTATAATAAAAAATAAGTTTGTAATATATATTTAAGATGAGAGAAAAAAAAATTTGATGGAAAATTTTTGAAAAAAGAGAAAAATTATTGTACTTATGTTTTTTACATTAGTGTAATTACGAACGTCCAAAAAAAATTTGGCATGACTATAATGAAATTAACGAGAAAAATATGACGAGTTTAATGGTGTAATTTTTATAAAAAAATAACATAGTATAAAAAAGTTATAAGTATATAACAATCAAGGGGGAAACTTTAATTTAAAAATAGGAAAATGGATGGTTTTATAATAGTGTGACACTTGTCACTCTTATATTAAATCTGATTTTTGTAATTAAGACAAAAGACCATAATGCCCTTTTGTATTAAAAATTAATTAGTGACACATGTCACCATTAGATTAAATCTTGGAAATTTGAACCATTGGATGTGAGTTATTGAGTTTTCTCAATTAGAGAGGGTTATTATATGATCCCTTCCCTATATATATATATATATATATATATATATATATATATATATATATATAGGGGAAGGTTCCCCTAAAAAGTCTATTTTGCCTAAGAAGGCTAAGAAGGATTTTTAAAAATTTGAAAACCGACTCAAACAAACTCCGAACTAACTCATTTTTGCGTCATTGGAACCGTCTTGTCAAACCTTAAACCCGGAACATCAAAACCCAAACCATAAACCATAATACTAAAACCTAAACTTTAAACTCAAACAATAAAGCCTAAAGATAAAACCTAAAAGTTAAAAATCAAGCCCTAAAACCTAAACTTTATAGATAAACGTTAAATCTAAAACTTAAAAGCTAATATTATTGAGTTCGACGATACGGTTCCAATGCCATCGAAATGAGCTCAATCGGAGTTCGTTTGGGTCGGTTTTGGATGATTTGAAAATCCTTTTTAGCCTTTTTAGGCAAAATACACTTTTTATTTGATCCTACCCCTATATATATATATATATATATATATATTATCGGTACAGTTACTATATTCAAATCATTAATCTGGTGGCATCTATGAGAACGTCAATCACTAGGTGTGTGTGTATAATGAGTGAGAATGCTCTTAGAAAAGACAAGACAATTTTATAGTTACATATGTTAATCACTCAATCTACATGTGATATTATGAGATGATATTCAACTCGTAAATCTGATAATGTTTTACTTCCTAATATTAAACATATATATATATAAGAAATTACATATATTTTAGGGAAAATTACGAAAATAGCCACTTTGACCAAAAATTTAACCAAAATGACCATTTGACTTTTCTATCATCAAAATGTCCATGCCTTTACAGGCGCCGGCGCCCGTATACTTACGGGCGGCCGCCTATATGGGATCCAATGGGATTTCGCCATGTGTCCTACACGGGCGTCCACGCCTCTTAAATCTGACAAACGCCCTTTAAAAAAGTAAGTTGTCACGGGCGTCGGGCCCACACTGACACCTTTGTCACGGGCGTCCGCCCCTAAAAAAATAAAAAAAATAAAAAAAATAAAAAAGTCGTTTAAAAAAAATTAAAAAAAATAGAAAAAAAAATAAAAAAATAAAAAAGTACAGTCGGACGCCTGTAAAGTACGGTCGGACGCCTGTAAAGTACGGGCGGACGCCTGTAAAGTACGGACGCCTGTAAAGTACGGGCGGACGCCTGTAAAGTACGGTCGGACGCCTGTAAAGTACGGGCGGACGCCTGTAAAGTACGGTCGGACGCCTGTAAAGTACGGTCGGACGCCTGTGACACGTTTTCCGAAAAAAAGTCTTGGACGCCCGTAACTAGGTTCGGGCGCCTGTGTGGTCGGTCCCGGCGCCCGTTAAGGACACGTGGCGAAATCTCATTGGATCCCATATAGGCGGTCGCCCGTAAGTATACGGGCGCCGGCGCCTGTAAAGGCATGGACATTTTGGTGATGGAAAAGTCAAATGGTCATTTTGGTTAAATTTTTGGTCAAAGTGGGTATTTTGGTGATTTTCCCTTTTATCATATTTCTATGCCTTGACCTTACTTCCACGCGCTAAACGTAAAATTTACTAGTGTTTATTTCCTTATTACATTGTTGTGCTATTTGGTACACCTCTCCCAGTAACCCCAGGTTTCGAAGTTGGTATGAGCAGCTCGTAAGGTGGAACACCGGCACCACATCTATTCCTAAGCTTTGGATCAACATTCCTCCTATTAATCTCATTTTCAATTTCTTTAACTTTCATTGAGAATTTATAAAATGCTTCAATAATCTTTAGTTCACCTGGCCACCATGTGTTTGTATATCTCTCCAAGATACTCCTCCTCATGAGAGTGTGCTGATATTATATCAACTACCGCCATGTATTTAGTCGATTCGAATAAATTAGGTAAGGATTCTAGAAAATAGCCTTGTGGGTCAGCCATGAAAGTAGCATACTCATTATCATATTGTTGAGGTATGAGTTTTTTCATAAGTGGTGGCCTATTTGGAACATATCCCCCATAGTGGTACTGCCCAAAGTTAAGCGCTGCATGTTGTGCTGATGCGGTCCATATTAGAATGGTTAATATTTCTGCAAGTTTGTCTGGACTATTTAGTTTAGGCCACCAAGTAGCTTCACGAATATCAGCATGCCCCACATTAATGGCTTCACTATACCAAGACTGAAGTTCTGTGTCTGATATAACATTGTCTTCATCGGGGTAGTAATGATTTACATATGTATGCACCAGCTCTTCAATTGCAGACCAGATTAGAAGCCCGTCATTCGCATACGGGTAGTCTTCAATGAGTAGTCTCAATCCATGGGGCTTTGTCTCATCAGGATCCGCCATTCCTCTACAACCAAAGGAAAGTAAAAATGCTTAGAACATGCTATAAGTGTCTTTATAACGGTGAACTGGTGTACTCTATAAAAATGTTTGTGGGTTCAAATCTTGAACAATGGTGATTTTATTTTAGAAAATATAGGTGTTGGTAGTTAAGGAAAATTATTTTATAGTTTGGAGGTATTGTATTTGTACCTTCGTATCAAATCTGCAGGAAGGGCTTCTAAATCGAAGCGCCACCAGTCTCTATAGGCAGCAGATATCATCTCGGTGCTATATTTTCCTGGAGAAAAGCTGCTCTCTATGATGCCTTCTACACATATAAGGCTCTCACGAGCCGTTGTGTTTACTGCAAGTGCATGCTTCATGTGGAGACTAAGAAGCTTGAAGATTGGATGCATTGAGCTTAAGTGTCGATGAGTGGCTATTATGAATGGTTCCATACATGCATGTATTCTTAACCTGTTTATATCCACTAATAATCATTTATTTGATCTGAATGTCATTAATATAGATTAGGAATATATATATATATATATATATATATATATATATATATATATGTGTGTGTATGTATGTATGTATGTATGTATGTATGTATGTATGTATGTATGTATGTATGAACTCAACAATAGCATTTGACATACCAATGGTGGACAAGTTGGTGAACACCATTGTCATTAGAACATACATGAGCTTTGCCTAGTTTCCACAACCAATTAGTAGTTGCATCAACTGGAGGAGTGAGAACTTGCTTGGATGGGATATGGGTGTCGATTGGAGGAAGACTAAGCTCGATTGCAATGGGCTTAAGAGTTCCCATTGTTGTCAAGAAGAAGATTGTACGAGTTGCATATGATTTCCGGTTTTCTTGAGCATTAATCCTCTCTAGAAACGGAAGGTAAATGTCGTGGTAATCCAATATGAAGAGCTTGTTCGCATCCAAGGCCTGAAAATAAAAAAAAATAAAAAAAAAATGTTTTAAGAGTTGAAGTCAACTTAGTCAACTGAATATTAGTCAATATTGGTTTACAATGTGAAATTTGTTAAATCAGTTACAACTATTATATGTTAGAGTGTCGATCTAGAACAAAATGTAGCTTAGTGTGGAACAAATTAGAGCATTTATATAAGACCAATTCACTGGCAAATATATTATTTTTGAAGAAAAGATTGTATACTTTTCATATGAAATTGGGGAAATCTCTAAAAGATCACACGTATGAGTTTGATAAGTTTGTGTTGGTTCTTGAAAATATTGAGGTAAAGAAAAAAATATGAGAATTAAAAAACTATTTTCTTAATGTCTTTAACAGGGTTCTTATGAGAACTTTGTTGATACTTAGATGTTTGGACAAGAAACATTGTCTATTAAAGAAGTGTTAGCATCTTTGAATTCTAAAGAATTACAAAAGAAGAAGTCAGAATCTATGGATGAATCTGGGAGTGGATTACTTGTAAGAGGTCAATTTGATAAAAATGAGTTTAAATCCCATAAGTTTCAATTTGGAAGATCAAAGTCTAGATTTAAGAGATGATGTTATGCATGCAATTCTGAAAAGCGTCTTAAAAAGGAATTTGCCCTAAGAGAAAGAAGAAATAAGAAAAGGCACATAGTAATTCACTTTCAGAAGGTTAATCATTTGTGGTTATGATAGTGCTAAAGTTCTCATTGTTACCATAGGAGTAGCCAAAGATGAATGGATTATGGATTCTGGGTGTTCGTATCACATGACTCCCAACAAGAATTTCTTTCAAAATTTGGAGTTGGAAGATCTTGTTGTGGCACAGTTGTGAGATGATAGACCGTGTAAGATTCCTGGATATGGAAATGTAAAATTGAAGCTAGAAGGTGGAGGATATTTCATTCTTTGTAAGGTACATTCCAGGTTTAGCTCGAAGTATTATAATTTCATTAGGAACTTTGAAAAGTGAAGATTATCAAGCGAGTCTCAGGAGTGGTAAATCCAAATTAGTGAAAGGTTCCATAGTTGTGTTAACAGGTACAAAAAAAAGGTAATAACATATATGTTTTAGATGGTTAGATTGTTCAAGGTTTAGCCTGCTTTACTAGACAGAAGGAAACCGACTCTACTCTTTTGTGGCATAATAGAATGGGTCACATTAGTGTTAAAGGTCTGTTGGAATTGAACAAAAGAAGGTTATTAAAGAATGTTCAGAATGATTCGATCTAGTTTTGTGAACATTGTGCATTGGGCAAAGCAAAGAGGGTATGAATTAGTAAAGAGTTCACAAGAGCAAAGGTATTTTAGACTATGTTCATGCATATCTATGGAGGCCAACAAAGGTTAATTCTCTTGGAGGTGCCATATATTTTTTGAGTATAGTTGTTGATTACTCAAGAAGGGTATGGATTCATTCTATTAAAAACCAACAAATTGTAAAAAACTAAAAGAACCACATTTATAGCCACAAGTTTTGATTGGGTCTGAATCATTAAGTATTGAATAGTTAAGATGTTTGAATGATTAAAAGGGTCTGAATGATTAAAAGGGTCTGAATGATTAAATGCTAAACCAATTAAGTGTGCCTAATTCTAACATCTGAATAAAAATAAAAATCCGAAATTTCTCACAAAAAAACCCTACCCTTCCCGTCCCCATCTTCCCGTCGTCATCCAGGTGAAGCACCGTCATGAAGCACAACCGCGAGCACCGCCATGAAGCACCACCGCAAGCATCACTGCGAAACACCACCGCGAGCACCACCGTGAAGCCATCTACCTTCAATCGCAACCCTTTCGCCGTCTACCTTCGATCGCCACCCCGTCTACCTTCGATCACAGCCCCTTCGCCGTCTACCTTCGATTGCACCACCGTGAAGCCATCTACCTTCGATCGCCACCCTCGTCGGTCCAGTAAGCTATACGATAACCACCCTCATCGACCTTCGATCGCAGCCCCTGCGCATCCCCGTCGCAGGTCATATCGGTCGTCGACGTCGTCGCCCTTGTCAGTGTCCGGCGGTGCCAAGTCTGGTCGTGCCAAACCCTAGCCCCGCCCAAGCCCCAGCCCCAGCCCCAGCCCCTCTTTTCCTTCACGTTTGAATGGTTCAGACTCTCCCCCAAGTCTGAATGGTTTAGACCTCCATTCAGACATTTGGTTCCATTCAGATGTGTGTTTTTTTCGCGAAACAAACGGTCTGAATCTGAACCATTCAGATTCAGACCTATTCAAACCCAAACAAACAGCCTCTAAAACTAATGGGACTCCATGTATAAATAATCAAACGAAAATTGGGTCTACGTAAATTGGATCCAAGATTTATAAACATTAAAATTCAACATATTAGAAATGTAATTATGGAATTCCTCTACCTCGTCCTCATCAGATCCATGATCGAATCCTTGGAGCACTGGTTTCTAAATTCAATTAAGTAACGGTGTTGTACGAAACTGATGCAATCAATTGGAAATTAGAAAGAATTTGAGAGAGAAAAACGACTAATCGATTTCATTGCATGATCAATACAACTGAATACAACGACTTATAACAACCATTTCATGGTCGTTACTCACAATTACAAAAACAGTCCTCACTATTACATTTATTAAGCACAGACACTCTAACTATTAACAATTGACAACAACCACCCTTCTACTTATTAATACGTAACAATACCCCTTGGTTAAGAACTTTCTTGACCCTAAGAAAGGAAATCTGGAAAGCGCATTTGCATGTCATCTAAGAATTCCCATGTAGCATCAGCTGCATTACAATTGCTCCAATGAACCAAAACCTGCACAGCAGCTCTATTGCGGTGCTTCACTACTCTTCGATCCAAAACCGCATAAGGATAATGAATAAAACGAGAATCCGTAGGCAAAGGATAATGTGAGTAGGAGGACCTTTAGCCAATTTTAACAAAGAAACATGAAATGTGGAATGAATCACAACATCACCTGGCAAATCCAATCTGTAAGCCACCGATCCAATTTTTTCTAAAATCAAAAATGGACCAAAATATTTTGGAGTTAATTTGGAATGTTTATGCATGCGTAAAGAATTCTGCATATATGGCTGTAACCTCAAATAAACCCAAGACCCCACTTCGAAAGAACGCTCTGAACGATGTTTATTGGCTTGGTGACACATGCGAGCTTGTGCACGTTCCAAATTAAAACGTAAAAGTTGAATGGTATCCTCCCTATTCCTCATAAAAACATCAACTACTGGATCAGAAGAATCCTTAGGAACATAAGGATTATAAAGTGGAGGATCATACCCATATAAAGCTTTGAAAGGAGTCATACAAATACTAGAATGGAAATTAGTATTGTACCACCACTCTGCTAATGGTAACCAAGTAACCCATGTATTCGGACGCTCCATAACCATACAACGAAGATAACCTTCAATACAACGATTAACAACTTCCGTTTGCCCATCAGATTGTGGATGAAATGCCGTTGATAAAGCTAAAGTAATTCCCTGCAGAGCCATGAATTCCTGCCAAAACTTACTAAGAAAAATAGTATCTCTATCCGAAACAATTGAAACCGGACATCCATGTAACTTGTAAACAGAATCCAAAAAAACTTGAGCTACATCTTTGGCAGAAAAAGGGTGATGTAAGGGCAGTAAATGACAGTATTTAGTTAATCGATCCACCACCACCAAAATGGTATCTTTACCATGAGACTTTGGTAAACCCCCTACAAAATCCATCGAAATATCAACAAATATAGAAGTTGGAATCTGAAGTGGCTGTAATAACCCCGGAGTAACTACATTTTCACTTTTTGCCCTACTACAAACATCACAGTTTCGAACAAAAACTCTCACTTGTTTACTTAAACCCTTCCAATAAAAAATTCCTCGAATTCGTTGTAATGTAGCATGCATTCCCGAATGACCTCCTAAAGCTGAAGAATGAAATAACGAAAGAATATCATTCCTCAATACACTATCATTTCCTACCACAATCTTATGCTTCCGTCGCAAAGTAATACCATCCCAGCTAAAGTTTTTATGCAATTGACCCTTCTTCAAACTTTGTAATAACTGAAACAAAATAGGATCAGATTGCCAAGAGTCGGTGACCCTTTGTAATAAAATAGGCTCTACATTTGAAAGATGAATAGCGAATAAAGTTGGACCCTGAACCCGTGATAAAGCATCCGCTACTGTATTTTCCTTACCTTGCTTATACACTATTTCATAATCATACTTCATCAACTTAGAAAGCCAAGTATGTTGCAGAGGTGTAGTAATTTTCTGGCTCAAAAGATGTTTCAAACTTTGTTGATCAGTTCGAATAATAAAATGAGCCGGTAACAAATAATAATGCCAATGCTTAACAGCCATGAGGATGGCCAATAATTCCTTTTCATACACTGAAAGTGTTTGTTGTTTGGCCGATAATGCCTTACTTATAAAAGATATAGGATGGTTATTTTGCATGAGAACCGCTCCTAAACCTTTATTAGATGCATCAGTTTCAACCACAAAAAGTTGGGAATAATCAGGCAGAGCTAATACTGGTGCTGTAGATAAAGCCTGCTTGAGACCTTGAAAAGCCTTATCAGCTTGATCATTCCACATAAAAGCATCCTTCTTCAATAAATCTGTTAAGGGTCTAGCCAACACTCCAAAACCACGAATGAATCGCCTATAATACCCAGCTAACCCAAGGAACCCACGAAGCTGTTTAAGGTTAACCGGAATAGGCCAAATTCTAATTGCTTCCACTTTCTTAGGATCGGTTTGCACTCCTTGTGCTGATATAATATATCCCAAATATTCTACAGCTTGACCCGCGAAAGTGCACTTGGAACGTTTAGCATATAACTGATTTTCCCTCAACAGCTGTAAAACTTGTTGCAAATGCGAAACATGTGCTTGTAAGGACTTGCTAAAAACCAAAATATCATCAAAGAAAACCAGCACACATTTCCGAAGTAATGATTTAAACACATGATTCATCAATGACTGGAAAGTTGCAGGTGCGTTGGTGAGGCCAAAAGGCATCACTAAGAACTCAAAATGACCCTCATGAGTTCTAAAAGCTGTCTTATGAATATCAGATTCGTTCATCCGAACTTGATGATAACCAGACCGAAGGTCTAATTTAGAAAAAATAGAAGCTTTACCCAACTCATCCAAAAGTTCTTCAATAAGAGGAATTGGAAACTTATCCTTCACGGTAGCCTCGTTCAAACGTCTATAATCCATACACATACGCCATTGACCATCTTTTTTTTTAACTAGAACCACCGGAGCTGCAAATGCACTGTGGCTGTCGCGGATTACCCCAGACTCCATTAACTCTTTTGTCATTTTTTCAATGATATCTTTTTGACCAGCCGGATACCTATAAGGCTTCTGATTAATTGGGTCACTTCCTTCTTTAAGTACAATCTTATGATCAAAAACCCGAGAAGGTGGTAACCCTACAGGAACCTCAAATACATCCACATATTGCTTCAATAACACTTCAATTGAATCGTACACTTGTTCCTGTAAAACTGTGGATCCATAATGACTGCCCTCATCTCCTTCTAACAATTGTAAATTGCACAATTGTAAAGAAGTATGAACTTGTTTGTATACAATTTTCTGTACTTGCTCCATAGTACACAAAGACAACTGATTATCCAAAATTCCTTTCAATTCACATTTCTCATTGTTAATCATAAACTGCATTGTCATCTTATTAAAATTCCATAGGATATCATTTAAAGGCAATAACCACTGAACTCCAAGAATCATATCATAATTGCCTAATGGAATTAATAACACCTCAGCAGTGAACCATTTACCCTGCATACACCATTGAAACTGAGGACATACATGCTTACACAATAACTCTTTACCATCTGCCACACTAATTTTTAAAGGAGAAATATCCCTAATTTCACATTGCAAGTACTTTGCCAACTTACTATCAATGAAATTATGTGTGGAACCCGAATCAATAAGGATATGTAATTGCCTATTAGCCAAAGTTCCTTTAACTCTCATCGTAGCAAAAGAATGAGCTCCCATTAAAGCATTAACTGATAAATGAGGATCCTGCTCATTAATCTCAGATTCAAACAATTCATTCTCTTCTCCTTCCACTTCAATTACAAAAACTTGTTTCTTACTACATTTATGATTAGGAGTATATTTTTCGGGACACCAAAAACACTCTCCATTTGTTCTTTTTACTTCCATTTCTTTACTAGATAATGTTTTAAATCCGGATGAACCAGTGCTTCTCATATTACTTCCAGTATTCACAGAAGAACTACCCGAACTAGAAACTTTAAGAGCCGGAGTAGGAAGCAATGGTAATTTTGAAGCATTTGATGGAGGTAATACCTTAGAAACTGAATTCCAAGGTTTTGATGATATATTAGAATTCGATGATCCTGATAAGTTTTTCAACAAATTCATATGCGTATTATTTTGTATTTTGGCCAAACCATAAGCCTCATGCAAAGTTTTTGGTTTAAACATCTTAACTGGTCCTTTAATTTCTTCTTTAACACCTTTCAAGAACAAGCTAATAGCATAAGATTCAGGAATGGTTACCTTATTGAGTACTGAGTCAAATTTCTTACAATAATCTTCCAATAATTCCAATTCTCCCGACTGATGCATTGAAGCTAATTCTTCAATTGGATCTTCGAACAACTTATTCGAAAATCTATCAGTAATAGCTCGCACATAATCCACCCATTGTACTTCAGCAATAGTGGCTCCTCGAGACTTCATAAACGACTGATGCCAATGCAAGGCATCTTCCTCCAAATGAATAACTGCATACCTCAACTTCAAATTTTCTGGAGTATCATCGACTGAAAAAAACTGCTCACAACGATACAACCAATTATCGACATCTTGACCATTGAATTTGGGAAAATCAATTTTCCCCAAACGAGTCATCCTTAAATGATTGCGTGGATCATTCAAATTATGATTATTTGATTCACCAGAACCTGACGGACTACCATTTCTTCCATGCAACATCAATTGCTCCACCAACGACCTCAATTCAGCAATTGATCTATTGGTTTCTGCTGTAGATTCCTTCAATTCTACGAACGCACGATCATGATCCTTCAATGTTTTATCAATTTCCTGATTCCTTGTATTATTTGCCATACTCTGTTACGCCAATTACCCAGCGAAAACGTTGCCGAGGAGCTTAAAGCTCTGATACCAATTGATGCAATCAATTGGAAATTAGAAAGAATTTAAGAGAGAAAAACGACTAATCGATTTCATTGCATGATCAATACAACTGAATACAACGACTTATAACAACCATTTCATGGTCGTTACTCACAATTACAAAAACAGTCCTCACTATTACATTTATTAAGCACAGACACTCTAACTATTAACAATTGACAACAACCACCCTTCTACTTATTAATACGTAACAGAAACCAACAATCTAAACCAGGGCCGGCCTATTAGGGTTATTAGGCCAAGCTAGGGCTTGAGGCCACCTAAAAAATAGAGCCCCATTTTTTTAATTTATATATATACTAGGTTAGTATCACGTATATTACACGGATTAAATAATAATCAATAAATATTCAATAATATAAATTCAAAAATTGTAAATGAGTTTTTGATTAAAAATATGATCAACATTACATATAAAATAAAACAATAATATTGTATTTTAAAAAAGTTGATTTCAAAAAATTTTCATTTTTTTACAAAATTATAGGATGTTATCTATTATTACACAAGTTGATAAAAAAAATAAATAGTTAATAATAATGACTTATAAATTATAAAAAGATATTATAAGTTATAAATTATTGGATAATTTTCATATATTATAATAATTTGATTTTTCAAATGTGTGTTTTTTAATATTAAAATATTTTTTTATTATATTAAGAAATCATTTTTAAATATAAAAGGTATATATAATATAATTAATATTTAATACTTTTATGTAATGTATTTTTTTTTTAATATTAAGAACTTTTTTTAATTGAAAAATGTGTAAAGAATATGTAATTATATAATTCG
The DNA here is from genome assembly GCA_009363875.1 of Mikania micrantha. Taxonomy (NCBI): domain Eukaryota; kingdom Viridiplantae; phylum Streptophyta; class Magnoliopsida; order Asterales; family Asteraceae; genus Mikania; species Mikania micrantha. The sequence goes on along the minus strand of CM018689.1, from coordinate 44,817,012 downwards.
TTTGAGATCCTACATCACTGTAATTCGCCTTACAGCACTGTAAATATTACAGTGATGTAGGATCTCAAACGAAAAAGAATTTGCACAAACACATAAAAGAACATACTTTTATACTTGTAAAACAAAGATTTTGAAAAAAAAAACAAAAGATTCGGGGTCATCTTCAAGGGTTAATTCGGGTTATGTCAATAAGGGTGGGTTATTATAGGATGCGAATCCTATATATATATATATATATATATATATATATATATATATATAGGGTAGGGATAATTTGAAAACCACTTTTTATTGTGAAACCCAGCAAACCGCTGTGTAAAACATACGTAACATGAGTTTTCATGGTTTTAAAAAATATTTTTTTGGCGCTTTTTTTTATAAAAATGTCCTAAATAATGTTACAAACCTGTAAAAAAATTTCAAAAAAAAATTCGTTCGTTTTACATGAGTTTTCATGGTTTTCTCACTAAAACAAGGTTTTTCATTTTATTAATCCCCTCCCCTATATATATATATATATATATATATATATATATAGGGAGGGTTCCATAGAGAACCTCCATTTTGGAGAAAACATAGAAAACTAATCACAATTGTTATCAATCAATCTCGTTTTTCGTTTTTTGTTTTACATTTTGTTTTATTATAATGTTAGATTTGTTAACAAAAAGAAAAAAATTTATGTAATTTATGTAATTTATGTTTTTACATATATGTAACTTGTACAATTCATATATGAGTTACATATATGTAACTTTATAGGTTACATTTACGTAACTTCGTGATATACATATTTTTATTAAAAAAATTTTTGTTTATAACATTTATAAGCTAATAATAAAAAATCATGAAATTTTTTTTTAAAAAAATTGATTGTTTAATAAGAGTTTTCTCAGTTTTCTTCAAAGTAAAAAGTTTTCTTTTGAACCTTCCCCGATATACACACACATCAGTAATTATTTTATTTTGCAAGTGGTCTGTAAGGATTGATTGATGATGGGCCGTGGCAAATGGAAAATGGAGGTGCGTAAATCGGGTTTTATTTTAACTTTTTTCGGTAAACAAAGGCAAGAACCGGTTCGAGTTTTGGCCGGGTGCAGGTGGAACCAGTTCCGATTTTTCCAGTTTCGATTCCGGTTCTAATTTGTCAGAAAAACTGTAGCCATTTGTACCTACCGGTTGGAGTATGACCGGTTCTGGTTCGGGTTGTTGGTTCCGGTTCCTTTTTTCCCCACCCTCTAGTGGAAAGAAGGGTGTAAAGCCCAATGACAGGCTGACAGCCCTGATTAAGTAACATATTATACCAGGGTTAAAAAAAAGAACTAGATCGCAGCCCTATGATTATGAACATTAACATATTCGACATTAAATGAATTATATATACGGGGAAATGTTCTTCTAAAAAGTTTTTTTTGTCTAAGAAGGCTAAAAAGGATTTTTAAAAACTCGAAAACCGATTCAAACAAACTCCGATTGAATTTATTTTTACATCATTGGAACCGGCTTGTAATTCTCTAAAATATAAACCTTAAATCATAAACAATAAACCCTAATAATAAAACAAAATTATAAAAACAAACCCTAAACCTAAAGATAAAACCTAAAAGCTAAAAAAAATGCCTAAAATCCAAAATATAAAACTAGTTATTAAAGCTAAAAACAAAAAGCAAATGTTGTAGGGTTCAATAAGACGGTTCCAATGCCATCAAAATGAGTTCAATCGGATTTCATTTGGGTCGGTTTTAGAGATTTTAAAAATCATTTTTAGCCTTCTTAGGCAACATAAACTTTTTATTTGATCCTTGCCACACACACATATATATAGGGAGATAATCAAATGTTAACCCATGTTTATTGCGTTAACCGAATAACTACATTTTATTACTTTTGGGCTCATATTAAAGTAAATCTAAATGTGTATGTTTTTTTTTTCTTTTTTAATTAATGTAGGGCTCACTTACATTAATAAAAAAAGAAGAAAAAACCTAAAACTTTAAATTTACTTTAATATGGGCTCTAAAGTAATAAGATATAGTTATTCAGTTAACGCAATAAGGAAGGGTTAACATTCGAACCATCCCATATATATAAGGGAGTTATGAAAATAGTTCATCCAAACCTTGCATTAGCAGGTAACTTGCGAAGCTACCAACAGTTTTGTATAGGAACCCCAAGTTGATTCAACAAAAAATTATGAGATCTATGCAGGAAGGCAGTTAGACGAAACATGTGCAAAAACATTGATGCAAATCCATTAAGTAAGAAACTACGATTAAGAAATCAAAATAAAACTCCGAATCTACCCGTATAAACCCTAATACATCAAAACAAGGAACCACACGACACGAAACCTTACCCATATATGGGATTGTTAATCGATAGAACAAACCCTTGCTCATGGCTAGAATGTTAGGAGATGATCTATAGTCCTCCGGCGATATAGAAATTGCATACTCAAGCAGAAACTCCATCGGGTTGTAGTGGGGTCAAGCATGGTTTAATATCATTTGGGATCCGAATATATTTATTTTCGTAGTTTACATTATTTCAAACTTTCAATATATATTTATTTGAAAAAGCTTCTCTTTTACTTCATGTGATTTGACAATTTTAACGATATTGCTTCAAACTTTTCAAAATGGTCATTATGTTTTTTATGGTTTGATAGTTTAATTCTTTTGCTCCTAACTTTTCCAATATGTCTTCATTATACTCAATCTTTTTCGAAACCACATGGAGCAAAAGTAATATAAGTTATAACTGTCAAAGCACCGGGAGCAAAATGGTTAAACTGTCAAACCACATGAAGGATAATGGCCACCGGGTGGATATAAAACTAGTTGAATTGGTTTTTGATCTAGGGTTATATTAGAATTGCGACAAATCATGGATTGTGTATAAGTTTAAGTCGGATGGATCTAAGTCTTCGAAACCTCTCCCAGACTAGCGGTAAGGTGCTAGGCCGGGAAGAGGTCAAGGGCTTGAAACCCTTTTGAGGCGACTAGAACCGTCATTTAACATTTTAGCCATTTTGCACCTTTTAAGGTTTACGTTTTTTTTTTTTTATAAAAAAATTCTAAAAATATCAGAACTTATTCTTTTAGAATCTGATCTAATTAAGTTTTTTTTATTTTCAAGAAAGTAATTATTTATTTTATTCTTTGAATGAAATTATAAACTATAAACTAGTCTAAATATTATAAATTACCTTTATATATTTCAGAAAATTATTTTTTTTAATTTTGAATTTTGATGTAAACATAAATATAATTTTTATCCAAATAAAATTCTTTTATTTAAATAAAGCACAAAACCTTACATAATTCAGAATTTCTCCTAAATAAATTATGATATAATTTTTCTAATTATTCTAAATACTTGTTTATGAAAGTTCTAACTTTTAATATACATTTTTTATAAACAATAATAAAATAAAATATTTCTAGTTATCATTATAGATATCATTGAACTTTAAACCCTAAATCATAAAAACCATGAGTTATAAATAGATAAATATTAGAAGTATTATTTTATCGCATTCTAGCATTATTGTTTATAAAACTCATTAACTATATGAATCTCTTTCATCAATTATTCAAATCCCTATTATAAACCATTCAATCTTAGAATTTTGATCATTAGAGACACTATAGAAATATTAAGAACTACTACCTGAAATCTAGACGAGACTAAGTCTTATGTTTAAATCATACAAACCTAGGGGGAAGTGTGACTACATTATTCCGTAAATGATACACAAGACATACGTTGGAAGCTAAGCAAGACATGTGAATTTCTCATATTCCCTTTTACATTTTGTAAACTTTGGGATATTACACATGTCCATATTCAAAGATCTTGAACTTTAGAATATATTCAAACATTAGATGCAAAACATTAAGTCTAGCTAGATTGGTTTGATGTTGTTTGTGATATCATCTTTGTGATCTATGAAAATAATAAATCTATTATCTTATTTGTTGAAAACTTGTTGAATTACTTGCTTTGAAGCAATGTATGAAAACATGTTTGAGAGACATTACATCTATTGCAAACTTGTTATATACATGTTTTAATTCAAGACATGATCAGTATGAATTATAAACAAAGTACTATCACTTGTTTGAGAGACTTTGGTTATCTTATATCTATGTGCAAAATTATAGAATACATGTCACTGAATCTATTTCTATTTAGACTTGTGATTGCATCTTTTTATATCTATGTTTATAAATTATATGAGTACTCATCAACTATGCAAATAGTTGATTAAATTGTATTTTACATGTGTAACAAGTTAGAAGCTTGAAAGAAGATTCATTTAGAAATATTTGGACCTAGATAAATAATAAACATGTTATGTAGTTTCAATTTAAGATGTAATGTTTTGGATATTGTATTATTTGAATATTGATGGCTTGATAGATTGTATGGATGGTTAAATTCAAACCATTAAGATGGATTGTTAAATATGAAACATACAAATAACATCATAAGCGTTTGAATAATTACACATGACACCTCAATTGGAACTCCTTAATTTTTAGAGTAACAAGCATGTGGTTGAACTCATGGGAGATGTTATGTACAAGGGTGTAGGTAAAAATAATGAAGATTTGAATCAGGATTGTTACTCTGAAAGTTAAGGAGTTCCAATTTAGGTGGAAAATGTTTCTTGTGAAGCCATTAGTGAGAATGAAGTTTCACATGAAGCTCGTGAATTGGAAAATGGTTAGCAGTGTTATAGTGTGGCTAGAGATAAAACTATAAGACGCAGTTCCTCTAGTTAGATTCATACAAAGTGATGAGTTTTCTACAGTGGTGTTTCATGTGGCAGAAATGGAAGCTACAAGTGAACCAATTACATTTGAAGATGCATGCAATTAATTCAGTTGATAAAGAATTTTGGATTAAAGCTATGTAAGATGAGATGGATTCATTGTACTAGAATAAAACCTGAAAGTTAGTTGAAAGACCTGTGGGACAGAAGCTTATGGACTGCAAGTGGATTTACAAGTTAAAGTAAGGTATCATTGGAGTTGAAAAATCAAGATTCAAAGCTGGGTTGGTAGCTAAAGGGTTCATTCAAAGGGATGTTTATTGACTATAATGAGAATTGTTCTCCTTTAGTTATGTATACTTAAACTAGAGTGATATTTATCATTGAATGCTCTAAGGATTATGATTTAGATCAACTTGATGTCAAAACAACTTCTTTCATTTTTTTTTTAGGAACAAATTTGTATGAAATAACCGGAAATATATGAAGTGAATGGACAAGAAAATAAGGTATGCATATTACAAAATTCTTTTTATGGACTGAAACAATCCCCTAGGCAGTGATACAAGAGAGTTGATGATTATATGATTAATTGTGGGTTTTCTAGAAGATGCTATCATATTGTGTGTAATTTAAAGAATATGATTCTAGAGAATAAATATTTGCTGCTAGACGTAGATGATGTGCTGATAGCTTGCAAAAGATGTGAAATTAATCAAGAATTTGTTAATGAAAGAGTTTGATATGAAATATTTAGGAGATTTCTTGAAGATATTGGGCATGGAAATACATGAAAATAGAGATGACAAGATGTTATTTTGGACTTAGAAGACTTATGCTGATAAAGTTTAAAGAATTTTGGTATGGATAACAACAAACCAATAGCTACTCCTTTGGCTCAACACTTTAAGGTGTCTAATCAAGATTTTCCAGTTATTTATGATCAATAAAAATACATGGAAATGATACCTTATGCTAATGTTGTTGGTGGCCTGATGTATTTGACATTTTGTACTTGGTCAAATATTGATGTAAAGCTCACTAAGAAGTTGTCAAATGGATTCTAAGGTTTCTAAATGGCACTAAGTAATATGGTTTAATGCTTGGAAGAGTTATAAAAGATGTGTTAGAATTAGTTGATTATGTTGATGCATGTTTTGCTAAAGATTTTGATAAAAGAAGACTTATCACTGGGTATGCTTTTATGATACTAGGTGGTTTGGTTAGTTGGAAGTCAACCTTGCAACATGCAGTGGCTTTGACTTCTATGAAATTAGAATATATTGCTTTAACTAAAGTGTTAAAGAAGCTATTTGGCTCAAAGGTTTTGTATTGAATTAAGAATTGATGAAGTTAAGGATGTTGTGATATGTGATAATCAAGGGGCTATTCAATTGTCAAAAAACCAAGCATTTCATGAAAGAACTAAGCATATTTATGTGAAGTTGCGTTTTATTCTTGATTTTATACAATCTAAGGAGGTTTTGGTGAGTCAGGTTAGTACTATGGAGAATGCTGCACATATGTTAACTAAGACCATGTCAAGCTCACTTTTTGAAAGATGCTTGGATGGGCTGGGAAGCGGTCGATACTTTGAATTGACTTTACACTAGGTGGAGAATGTTATAAGAGTGCAAATAAACATTGGTCAAGTCAATATTGGTTTACAATGTGCAATTTGTTAAATCAGTTACAATTGTTTATGTTTTTCCTTTGAGTTAGTATATAGTGATAGATGATGTAATTTTGTTTTTACTTCTTGTAATTCTTTTATAGTGAGCAATTGATCTTTGATAATAATAGTGAGAGGAATAAATCATTTATAGATTTTTCATTCTTGTTCTTCTTAATCTGTTCATATTGAATTGTATGTTCCTTGGTGAAATTAATAACAATAAAAAACCTTTGAAATCCAAATCATATAATATGGAAGAGTTTATTCATGCCCCTAAGTGATATCCAATTATTTGTTGAGAGTTATTTATACCTCTTGTATAGACATTCCATTAAGGTTGCATATAATATGTTCCTCTTTAAGAGCTGATTCTTGTTGTCCATATACTGTTGGATCAAGTTTGCTCACAGGAGGATATACCTTCAGAAACATAATCCAATGGTTTAATGTTTATAAACTTATGATCATTAAAGATTTAATCAATTTAACTAATAAGCATTTATGAACATATGCTAGCGAAGTAGATTGTCCTTGTCTTTATGTACCTTCAACTTCTCTATGCTAACAGGGTTCATCCCAGCAAGTGTTTGGCGACCAAGTTCATGATCTTGTGTATAGCTTGTTGCATTCCCTATAATGTCAATGATTTTTTGTATTATGATTTCATCTATTTAGAGAAAAATATATATAATATTTGTTAGAATAAATTTATTAGATCAAGGTGACAATTACATGACAAGTTCTTTGGGGTCTCAAACTTAAAGAAGTCTTCAATTGATCCACGTATATCCAAAAACTTTAATAGTGAATTCTTATTGAAACTCTTCTCAACTTGTGATGTATTCCTATAAAGATTTGTAATTTCATCAAAATCTCTAGGAAAAGCATTCCCATTGTTTAAAGTGGCCACCAAGGGTGGAATGTTGCGCAAAATCCCCTTCCAAATTCCCTTGAGGATGTCATTACGCCTAGTCCCTTCGATAACTTCATCTCTTGGCACATATGTTGAAAAAATCATCATATTCCCTCGCGCTTCATTGTTTACATCTGTGTAATATTGATAAATTTTATTTACTTCAAACTATAAGTAAAGTTGAAAACTAAAAAAAATTAAAAATAAAACAAAAACTAACTGGCAATTGTAGAGGGACGTCCTGTGCGGCAACGTCTAGGATGTGGGTTTGGTTCACCTCCTAGTGTTGGCCTTGCATATTCAACTCCTTTATCAGGATTTCCAAGATCATTATATGTGTCATAATCATATATTCTGTCAGAAGGTAATCGATGTCCACTTCCATCACCTCTCTTATTTTCTAGTTCTGTAGCTCTCAAGTATTTCAGCCCTTTTGGTGTTTGACTTGGTAAATATGCCTACAAAATCCATCAATACATAAATTACTGGATTGAAAAACATATTATTTTAAAAGTTATATAGATTGTCATTATAGTTAAATGATTAATTTTGTGTTATAATTTAAAAACTACGTGAATAGGAAGATATGTCACCTTGTTGGAAAAGAATATCCTTTGTTCTTTGCTAATATGAGGTGGTTGAATCCAAGAGTTGCATGCAAAATGAAAAAAACCATCCAGAGAGATGGTCTCCACATATAACTCTTTGTTATCATTGTTTCTCACTAAGATGGCCCCTGGTTCTCCAAAGTCTGCATCAATTACTAGCTCAACTTCAAAGCTAAAGTAGTCTAGACTATTAGCTTTGCGAGTGGCACATTTGCTCCAATTTTTTACACATTCCTTGCTCACCTTCGGCTTCATGGTACCTATCATTCATGTGCACATTAAAAACATGTTACCACGCTCCACAATATGATAAACAAACATGAAACACAATTTCAAAAATTGATGCAAAATTACGTGGATCTAATTGGGTGCTAACAAGTTGAAAACCGACACCCCTCTCCTCAAGCTTCATATCGTTTTGCGAATATAACCTTGGGATCTTCATCAATGAGACTTCATTGCTTTTCTTAACGATAACTAATGTTGTTACCTTTAAAGTTAAGGACTCATCAACCTTAATTTTCTCTTCAAGGAAATCCATGGACATTGTGGCTTTTGCAACCTTCAGAAATTTCAACTTCTTCTTGCAAGAAGAAACAAACATAGGAGCTTTTAATGTTTTTGTTTTAGCATAAACACTAGTAGATAGTGTAAGAGGGTATGATGGACGGGTTTTTAGTGTGTTCTTTCCCACATGAGAAATAAATGAGGACAACATGCTATTTGTTCTCGTCATTTGGTATTCACAAATTAAAGATCAAATTTTAACTACTTTACTAATGTTGGGTGGATGCATTTGAGTTATAATTTGTGTTATATATAGACACACACAGTGATACCTAAATGAATAATGCTAGCAAACAAATGAATTCAATCAACCAAGGGCTATGACATCATAAATATTAGTGTTCTAGAAAATACTACTGTTCCTGCTTATTTTCTAACAGAAGACGGTAATATTACTAATATGATGCCCAATGTAGTACAAAATTTTTTTAGAGATTTATAATTTTTATTTTTTAAATATAAAATGCATTTGTATATAATAGATTATGTAATTCAACATAAATATATATTAGTTGGATCATTGTTTTACCTAAACATGTGTAATACATGAGTTTATAACCTAGTAGATTTGTGTATGTGTGTGTGATCGTTGTATAAGATTTTTTTTTTTTGAACTTTGAATCTTAATCCTTTTCAAAATACTCTTAAAACTTTTTGTAAACCTACTCTCAATAGATGTCAACTCATTGACACACATAATGTGCATCATTCTTTAAGAAGTTCGCTAACTTTATATGTGCAAATTCATCAAAATGTTATAACTTTCTAAGCTCTTAATCATTAATAGAAAACTAGGTATCACACAGAAGTTTAGTTGGTGAATCAATGACAGAATGCATCAAATTAAACACTGTACTTTTTTTTTCTTTTTTTTTTTTTTTGCGTTTGGTTGATCCGTCGGTACGTTTGGACAATTCCCCCTAAAGATTTTTGACAGAGATTTCGATCATGATCGTTATCCTATATTTAATTTTCGACAAACATCAATCATAAATGGGATAATTTGCAACAGTAATCACTTCTCCACAACCACATGCAAAAGAAATTTCGTATAACTTGATTGATAAACTTGATTAATTAACTAATAGAATACTAAATTAAACCGCATAACTTTAAACATTTTTAACATACGTATATACTTAAGCATAACAATTTTAAGTATTGTTAATCTAGCAGATTATTAAGGGTGTATAGGATTTCCTCGAGCATATGAGGGTTTAGACGGATCTAGCTTATTAGATTGACTGACCTTTGAGTTAAATATGGTAAGTCTAGGTGGATGATCACTTTTCTTTTCTAGCGCATGTCACTAATTACTTAGGGTTATTCATACGTTAATGATCATAATGGTGTAAGGTAAAAGTTAAACTTAAAATTAGGACTGACAAAACAGGTCTTAACAGGTTAACATGTTTCAGATGACGCGTTTAATGCATATTTAAAACAGTGAAAACGGCTAGTTTAACGTTTGTTTTGGTGATTTAAGCATGACAGTTCTTTATTTTATGTAGCAAAAAAGAAAAAAAATGAAGAAATGTAGCCTCTTAATTAATTTCTATAAATAAAAAAAAAGCATAAAATCAAATGGTAATTTTTTTGTTAAACAGGTATAATCGTATCTTAACATGTACCTATTTTGTCATCTTTACTTAAAATTGCAGCATATGTCGGTATTTTAATTTTTTTGCTACCTAACACTTCCGTACTATTTTGATTTTTTTGCTACCTTTACTCTTTTGATTTTTGATTCAGTGGCCATGACTCATCGACAATTTTCATTGAATAAGTTTTTGATCGTTATACAAGAAGAGCTTGTTAGACGGAACAAGGCATAGAGACTCTTTTGAATTTTATAGACTTGATGATGTTTTTATGTTTGACATTAGAATATATTACTATTATAATAAATAACATTTCAGTTTTTAACATGTGTAATACACATGATTTAACCTAGTATAGAATATATAGAAATTTGTGAATATTTATGGTTGTATTAAAAGTTTATATTTTCTTACGAAATTTAGATGGAATATATGGTCATGGTGACGATCAGGATGACATGGTTCATCTAATAAGAGCTTGCATGTGTAACAAAAATAATGATTTCGTGACCAGACCGGACCGGCCAGTTCAACCGGTCGGATCTGAAACCATTAAAGATTACGGTTCAAATCGAACACTTTAACCGCCGCAATATTAACCGGTTGTTTTTAGTTGAACCGGTTAACTGGTTTAAGGTCGAACGGGAAATTTTTTTGAAAAACAAATATTCCTCTTTCTTTTATATAAAGAGGTAAGAAACATTTTCTTTTGTTATCTCACTAATGTGAGATAATTATTTTCATACAAAGGAAGGGTTTCTCACCGATGTGAGACAACTTTTTTCATACAAACTTGTGATTCTTTTCATTCTTTTTATAAATAAGTGAGAAATCTCTTTCTTTGTTATCTTACCTATGTGGGACACAATTTCAAGAAAAAGACCCTATTATTTAAACTAACATGTAATTAAACAAAACTTATTTGGTTATAAAAACATTAAATATTTTTCAAAATTATTGAACTAGTTATGATATCATCTGGTTTTTTAATCCGGTCCAACTGATCCGACCGGTTCGACCAAGTGAACCAGTAAAATGTCCGGTTCGATGTCCGGTCCAGTTATGAAAACATTGAACAAAATAGTAGCATTACCAAGCCTAATACTTTAAAGCACATTTTTTCCCTTTTTCAAACATATCACTATCATGAAAATAGTGTAGCATTATTCGAAGTTTTTGAAACAATTTTAATTAAGCATATGTGTTTTTGTTTAACCTAAACAAAATTTGATGGAGTGTCGGATTCAGATTTTTTTTACAGGAGGCAAAAAATGGATTGGTAAAGCGGGTTAGATTAGTTGAAACCACAAAACAAACATATCTATCCGGGTAAAAAGCAGGTAGGGTTAGTTGAAATCACAAAACAAACCTATCAAAAAGTATTTAGAAAAACAATTGCTCAAATAATAAATTCCAAAGTTACAGCACAAGTTAATATCGGTATAAAATATATGAAGAGAACATAATTTTCATTATTTACTTACAATTGTACAACTTTTTAATCAAGTTTATGTCTCTTGTAATCAGATTTCTGCCTCTTATAATTAGATTTGTGCCCCCTTTTCGTTTCAAAATTAAGCAAAATTATTCAAAAACAATGTGTTTTAACATTTGATCGAGAAATCCTACTGGGGGACTATCTCCCTCCTTAAGCCTTGCCAGAGCTTCTGAGACCATGTTTAGTATCCACCCTACTGAAATTTTCTGGCACGTCATCACCTCACTGAAAATCTTAAAACTTCATAATGGTTACCCTACTGAAAAACCTTCCCTATTGTGCCACATCATCACTAATATATAATTTTATTTGTTAATGTGGGCCACCTTTTTTAAAAATTGACCAATGTGAAGAGGGAAAGCATCACGGCACGCGGGGGCCACTGTGGGGTGGAAATATGCACCGTCGGGGTTGGGGAAGGCGTGCCCGCCAGGCCCATGGGTTGTACGTGACACTGAAAAGCATGACAATGACCAATATCAAATTATCAAAATGTATCATGCTTGTAAAAATATGAGCATTCAACTTTTACGCGTCAATAAAACTTAAAACCCAAACAAATCAAACTAAAGGCTCAGAATTATAGACTCGATAGGTGCATATTTTTATCATATTTGTAAACAAACAAACTTAACAATATATTCCGTTCTTCAGTAAAATCTTGAGAGGAAAGATAACGATAAACATTACTCATATTTCTAGTTGAGATACAGAGGCTGCTTCGAATGAGTCACCAATCAAAGTTATCGTTTGAATTTACTCAACTCATCGCTTTTAACGTTATTTTCAGAAAATAAGTAACATTTAAAATTACTGTAATTTTACTTTTGTCTATTGAAGACCACCTCATATATACATTATTAGTGCAATTGTTATCATATCTATGAAACCCACAAATTCATCATCACTAAAAATTGGCCACGCAAATATTAGAAAAGCTATTAGACTGGTGGGTATGCCCCTTGAGTGGGCGTGGCACACCGCCCCTTGTGGCGTGAGAGGGGCGTGGGAGGGGAGGCGTGATGGGTGCAACGGGTGTGAGAGGGGGATGTAGCCGTTGGAGAACATTAAAAAAAAAAAATTTAACCTATTTAAAACATTCAAACATTCAACCCAAAAAAATTTTAACTCCACATTTCAAACATTCAACACAAAAAAAATACCCACTCTTCCCATTTCAAACTTTCTTAACCAAAAAAATATTTTCCATAGATCCCAACCAAAACCCAAATTACTATAACCCAAACACTTCACCTAACCGAAACCTGAGCACGCCACTTCCGAATTGATTCTTTAGCCCTTCTCCAATAAATCATTTTTTTGATCCAAACTGTTATCGACCGAATTTTGATTCAAGCCCACAACAAGAGTTTTACACATTCGCCGATTATGGTTCGAGTCAACAACCGCACGGGTTTGGTCAAGTATCTCAGGATGAAGTTGTACCCGAGACCCAACCCACTACAAATGCCGGTCCAAGCACGCAACCAAAACAAAGGCGTAGACACAGAAAGAAACAAGTTGGGGATACCGAACCCGCTGTGGGAGGTTTATCCCGTCTAGAAAAATGGTCTACAGAGGAGGGGTTTCAACTTACAAAAGCTTGGATCGATGTGTCGGAAGATCCAATTGTTGGTAATTACTTTCCTTTTAATTTTTTAAAATTGTTAATATTTTTTTTATAAATTGTTAAAAAATTTTTTATAAATTGTTTATAGGTCGTAACCAAAAAGGACCGGACTTTTGGAGTAAAATCCGTAGTCAATTTTTTCAAGCCATGGGTAGTTGGGATTATCGTACAAACAATACGCTCTCTAGCAAATGGCGTGACATGAACCAAAAGGTTAGAAGGTTCAACGAGATTTATTCCCAGAAATGGCAAACTCGTCGGAACGGCCAAAGCGACGCAATGATCGAGCTCGAATTGGAAGATCAATACCGGGAAGAGTTTAACGCCCCTTTCACACTTAAACGGATTTGGGAGCTTATGAGGAAATGTCCAAACTGGATTCGAATCCCGACTGTACAAACGTCAGCCTCAAAACGATCAAAAGCATCGTCAACCGATAGCCTCGGCACGTCGGATGCTCGAGTTCATATAAATCTAAACGATCTCGACGAAGAAGAAGAAGACGACGACGACGAGATAGAGGATTTGACCCGTCCGACCAGGAGAGATCGCGCAAAAACCGACCGAGCAAGGGCGAGACGAGGCTCTTCATCTCAAACGACCCCGGATTATAACCAAGGAATAGAACACTTATCTCAACGAATCGGTGACTTTAACGAATTAAAACGGGAACGTCAACGGTTGGTAGAGTTACAAATTTTATTCACCAAGGGGCATACCTCATAGCCTTATAGGCTGATTTACAATAAATGCTTTGAATTTATTGAGAAAAAAAAACAGTTATAAAGGTCCGATCGCAAATTCGTTCAAAATATTAGCTAAAATATGCTAAAATGATTTTGATCCCCAAAAATTTTGCACCATATATATATTCAGTGTGTTATTATCAACTTCTTGACAATGGTTATTTCCTAACTTTATAACGTCAATTGTCAATTTCTTTATCCTTTATGTTTATCGACTAATAACATACTAAATTAGTTATAGAAAACATCTTTAAAATAAAAATTTAGAGTAATAAAATACTAAATTAGTTACGGAAAACATCTTTAAAACGAAAATTTATAATAGATTTCATCCTTATAATTACATAAAATCGTTTTTAGATTTAATCATTTTTCTTGATATAAAAACGATTTTTAATCGTTTTAGATTTCACATTTTTAAGAATGATTTCTAGCTATTTTTAATCTAAGACGACATTGATAAAATAAATGAATATAGGATGAATGATGTGATTTACTCTAAAATAAATATTTCATTAAATAAATATCTTTCGAACACAAAGAGAGAACAAACTTTTTATCACATAACAAATTATTCAACAAATTTTAATTTGTGTGTGATTCTTTTGTTCATAATTCAAAAAATTAAAGATCTAACCAAATAATCAAACGAATGAGCTCAGGAGTATGATATCAAGTTTTTTTTTTTTAATTATGACGATTAGAATCCATATTTCCTAACTAATTCAAACAATATACCAAATCAAAATGCAGGATTGCCAGCGTGCTCCAATAACACCTAACATTTATAATACTTGTATTAATAAGGGTTATTTAATATTTAATATTATTATTTAAAATGATGTGTTTTTAATAAAAAAGAGAGACGGGAAATCAAAGTTAAGATGTTATAAGAATGTGTCACGTGTCCCTAGAAACCTTCATTTATTATAATAGATAGATTTAATAATTCAAAACACAAATCTTTAGAATAAGTATACCATTAAATAAAAATCTTCAAACCATAGAGACTCAATCAGATTTTTGTCACATGACAAAACGTGTCACAAACATGTTTGTGCATGATCCCTTTAATTCTTAATTACAAAACATAAAGTTCTAACAAGCAATCAAACACAAAAAATAAATGAGAAAAACGCAAATGATCTTAGAAGTTAGAAGTGCATGTGCTGTCATTTTTTTATAATAATGAATGAAATCGAATGACTTATATGTGTCAAATTTTTAAAAAAAAATGTTTTATGCAAAAAGTCAAAGAAAAAAAAATAGATATCACATTATACTATATAATTAAAAGACAATCAAAAGGAATAGTGTTTTTTTGTTTTTTATTTGACTATTATTATATAATATACTATATGTATATATATTATACTGAAAATAGTATGTGTATATTAATTTAAATAGTAACTATTATATATGCAGTGAAAAAAATTGTCCTTTCTAAGGTTTCGGTGGCGTTCAGAGAATGTAATGGTGATTTATTTGTTCAGAGAACGTGCTTCAACCACAATTATAAACACTTTTAATCCATGTTGTAGTGGAGAATAAGCGAAAGACACAATGAATTGGAAACTAGAATCAAGAAAACTATAAGGAGTATTGAAAAATTTGTTGCAGACTTCGGTTTGATTTATATATAATAATTTGTATTAATTAGATTTTATATTTCTATTATCATTCATTTAGTATACATAGTACTGTACTAGTTTGTTTCCCAAATATAACAAATGTATTGTTAATATATTTTATTACTATTATTATAAAACGTGACACGTCTCCTACAATTTAAAAAAAAATAATTCATAATTGATAAAATAATTGAAACCTTATTACGTACTAAGGATTTTGCTTCAGGAAATATCAAAATAAATATTAGTTGAGATTTTTTTTTTTGTAAAATGTAGCATATATATTTCAGGAAATAATAATTTTAGTACCATGAATTTGGATTTATTTAGAAGATTTATTTGGAGTATAGTCGGTAATCCAAACTACTGTCTTACAAAACGAATAGTTTCTTCAACAATTAGTACTATAATTATTGACTTATTGTAATTGCATGTTAGACTGGCCCACACCATTTGTTCTCTTGTGAAAGACATAATACATAATATCACCATGTGGTTTTGATGAATATAGATCAAATTAATTTTCAAATGGATATTTTTTCCCCGGTATTTCAATGTAGACATGTATGCAGTAAACGAACCGACCGTTTAACGAACCGTTCGTGAACTGTTCGGCAAGAAGTTCGTTTATGTTCGTTCGTTTAATAAATGAACGAACACGAACAAGAAATTCCGTCCGTTTAGTTAAATGAACGAACATGAACAGAGGCCGTATTCGTTCATTTGTGTTCGTGAACGTTCGGTAAAATGTTCGTTTATGTTCGGTTAAGTTCATTTATAATACTCATTCATTATATTGTTGTATATTTTTAATTTTTAGTTTAATACCAATATACCATAATAATTAAGTTATTTTTAATTTAATACTATAATATTTTAATTTATTTATATATAAATGATTATCTCAAATCCTTGAGATTAGGAATGTTGATTTTTAATGTTTAAATAATATGTTTTCGTTGGCGTTCGTAAACCGTTCGTGAACAAAATAAATTCCTTAATAAACGAACACGAATAAGAATTTTTGTTCGGTTCGCGTTTATTACCCGTTCGTTAACAAGTTAAAACTTAAACGAACAAACACGAACAAGGGCTCGTTCGTGTTTTTTAGTTTTCATTGTTTGAACGGAAATTCATTTAAATCTTCTTAAATGAAAACTTTTCATTTCGTTATTTCTGAAACAATTGTCAATCATTACCCTTTTATACAATCTACACACCCTAAAATTATAATTCAACACCCCGGCCGACACCCATATGCCCCGTAGTGGCCACTACAGGACGTTTTGATCACAGACTGACAACCTTAAATGATCAGACATTATGTTGTCAGTGTGTCAGACCTATACGCCACGTAGTGACCACTACGGGGCGTATATGGTTAAAAAATTTAATCTCGGCAGTTTTTGGGGGTTTGAATATGTTTTTTTTTGGGGGGGGGGGGTTTGGGTATGTTTTTGGGGTGTAAAAATATAGTTGTTTTGTTAAAAAAATAAAAATATAATATTTTTGTTTAAAAATTATTTTATATTTTACGACGTACCTTTCGTTACGTTTATACTTTACGACGACGTATCTCTCGTACGGTAAAAAGTTTAGTTACTTTTTTAAAACGCATGTTTTTTTGTTTGTAAAAATCTAATCTTTTTTTGTTTAAAACTTGTTTTTTATTTTTTACATTTTTTACGGTCTCTCGGTTCGTTTATTTTTAATTGTTTTTTAAAACTTTTAGTTTTGAAATCTAAAAATGTTTTTAATTATTAGATTTAATAATAATTTAAATATATTAATTAATTGATATATAAATAACGTTATTTGTCTAAGCATATTGATGTTACAGAATAATACGATAAATAATGCATCATCAATCAAAACATATTTAAATAATAAACAAGCATCACCAACCAAAACAACCAAATATATACACGCATCATCAACCAAAACAACCAAATATATACAAAACGTAAACATGAATACAAGTGTCTGTTTAACAAATACAAATATAACTGAAAATACTAACTAGCCATCATGAGGTGGAGGTGGAGGTGGAGGGGGAGGAGGATAATCTCGTGGCTGCGGAACTGCAGGGAGCTGGACACCCTCAACATGAGCATGCCTAAGCTCGATATACACCTGTCACGAGATCAAATCCTCCAACCGATCCATACGTCGCGTCAGCTGCTCGCTGGTATGAGCGAGCCGCTGACTGAGCTCAAGTTATGTTGCTTCACTATGGGTGTCCAACCGATCTATGACATATTGCGTCATATAAAGTTGGGTCCATCGAGTTAAGAACATATAAAGCTGCTCGCTGGTTTGACATTGCTGGAGTGAATGAACTATGCCTTGGAAGTTGAAAACTACTCTCTTGTGAGTCGACAACTGCGCTTTGTCTAGATTCATTCCCCCTTTGTTGTTGAGTCTTCAATATCGGACGTCCGCGTGTATCCTTTGAACCAATGGCGTTTTCTTTTCACTTTTAAACGGAAACACTAGCGAAAGTATTTTTTTAACCAGACTCTTTTTCACTGACTCAGGTTTTGAATTTATTTCCTTTGTCACCAGACCCATTTGTCCTTCGACGTCGATTTCTTCGTCTTCTAGAAGTGTCGGGTACCGAGTATCAAGTTTTGTCCAAAAGATGTCTATATCAGAAAGTTGGATAATCGTGTCTGTATACAAATGAAAGGAAAATAATCAGTTTACAACCAAAAAATGTAAAAAACAAACAAAGAGGAATTGGTTACAGTATTTTGATACCTGTATTTTCGTATGTTGAGATCCGACAAGCACATGGCAAGCCACAGCTTGTCCACAACCGGTGGCTGCATGACATATTACGTTGACACATAACCTTGATCTTATTTATTTCGTCAAGTAATAAATCAAGAGCTTTATGAGAAACCTTGCCGCGTAGGTTATTAAACATGGGTAATTTATGATGACCCATTGTCTTTATTAAACTTGTTTCAAACTCGTGTTTCATGTTTACCTCCTGTGATTCGACCATTTGATCAACAAAACCAACCGGTGTCGAGAGTGAGTTATTAGTTGTTCTCAGATATCTTTTTAAGTTTGAATGTTTACTCTCGACTCTGTTAATTGTACGTTGACCAAAGTTAAGCGTTCTGTTAGTCCAGGCAGTAACAAACATGTCTTTGTATGGGTTTAACCAAGTCTGTGTGACATAATTCAAAACCCCTGAAATAAAAAAACACCTATGACATAAGACAACGTAATTTAAACAAAAATAATGATAATGATATTTAATGACACTTACTTTGACGGTTATCTGCGACTAGTTGTTCGTACAGACGGTTGTAGTTATAGTCGTAAATTTCTGGCGACGAAGAGTCACACAAATTCCCCCAACGACCCTTAAACTTTTTCTAATCACCGTCTGAAAAACTTGCCTTGCAGTGTTTTGCGATATTTTCGCTTATGTGCCACCTGCATAAATACCTGGAAGCGAGCGCAAAGACCTTACGGCATGCATTCATCAGAGCAAGGTCTCTGTCGGTTATTATCACGCGGGGCTCCATACACTTATCTAGCATCTCTTTTACCCGTTCTAGAACCCAATGATAATTTTCCTCTTTTTCTTTACTCACGAACGCGTGTGCAATACAAAACGTATGGTGTGTTGAGGTAACACCAACTATCTGTACAAAAGGAAGTTTGTATATGTTAGTCTTGTAAGTCGCGTCGATCATAAGAACATGTGGGAACGCACGCCACTAGGTGTATGATTTTTTATGACAAAAGAAAATCTCCTCCACGACATTTGTTTCGGAGTTTTCGCGAGTATAGTATACGTAATTCTTAGTATGCAGCAGGTTCTCTAAGACCAGCATTGGGGTTGATCCGACTTTTTGTTTATTTTTAAATTTTTGCTGCACATTGTATACGTCTCTACGAATGGAGACGTTGTCAGGATTCTGCTTCTTTAGGCTAGAAAGTATGTTGCGTGGCTCCATGTGTTACTCAGTCAGATGATGTACCATGTTTTGTTCCTGCTCGGACAATCTTCTAACAAACGGGTGCCCCTCAAGATTTTGATCAGGTTCATGGTTGTGTTTGTCGTTTCTGACCTGAAGCTTCCAACCATAAGAATCACTGTCGTATATCCCTATTAATTTAAAAGGACAGCTGATTTTTTTGCTACCGGTACGTCTTAAAATGGCCGTACTATTGTGTTCACCACCACGATCACACACAAGCCAGATTTTGTTGACCTCATCGGTCCCCTTCTTTTTCTTAGATTTTCCGGTAACTACGACGTATCCATTATCAAGGGCTCTACTTTTCACGCATGCCATAAGCTCCTCCACAGAAATGAATATCTGAAAACAATGTTTCATTAAACTAATATCCATCTAACTAAAAACAAGTGAAAAATATATTACCTCATTGGTATTACAGTCCATATTTTGGTATACAACGTCAGCTTCTTCCTCTTTAACCGCAACTTGGGGTCTGTGTGATTGTTCACCAGCGTAACATTCCCTGTTAACGTCTTCATCAACGCAAGGTTCCTGGTGTAACATCACTGTATTTCAGGCACTTCATTACATAAATGGTTGTGTTGTTAAAAGCCTGATATTATAATTGATAATTATGATAGATTATTGGATGTTATTATCATTGGTATACATATTGAGAACATATAATTATGAGTATAAACCACGGGGAGTCTAGTTAAAAAACAACTAGACAGAACCAGAGAATTTATCACAATCGAATTAATATGATATGGATGGTTGATTTGGAAAGGAAAGGATATAATCATGGTATATCGAAGAGGTGGTGGGATGGCGGCTGAAGCAGTTGCGACTGACTTCTACGTATGCCCTATACATAAACCATCTTCGGTTTATCATGATTATATCAGTGTTGAGGCTTTGGTGAGGAGAATCCGAAGTTTTGGGTTGGAATAGAAAGGATTTATGAGTTTGATATTAGTTGGTTACTAAACATAGTCAAGAACACATGGTCATGGTTTATCGAAATGGTGGTGGGACGGTGGCTAGCTAGATAGGTTGCGAACTACTCCTATATATGCCCTATACATAAGCTTATTTCGGTCTATCATGGATGTGTCAGTGATATGGTTTAGTGGGATTTGGATTGAGAAGTTATAATATTCAATGTAATAAAATAATGAAAGCGTTATTGAAAATAACTACGCGATGGTGAGGTTACGAATATAATTTAAACGCGAATGTTATTTCAGAAATATTAACATAATAATGTATTCGCGTGGGTGACGATTCACACGAATATAATTATTAGGAATAATATACTGAAACGATATTCCATAAATCGTAAATCGAATCGAAATACGATACGAATGACGGATTCGAAAAGGTGACGATCTTTACGAATACGTGCGTGAGTAACGCGTTTCGACGAGATAACGAAATGATATCTAATGATATTAAATTATAAAAAGGAATTTAAAAACGTCTATTAGGAATTACGACCTACGACGGATCCGAACAAATCGTTTTATTAAATAAATAATTTAACGAAAGAAACGGAATTATTTTATAAAACGACTTTAATTAAAATCATTTTGCTAAAAAGAAACATAATTAAAGATACGTGGTATACATATGGGAAGACACACCCATTTCTTTCATTTCCCACACTCCTCTCTCTCTCTCACTAGAACTACCAATTCGTCCCCATCCTCTCTCTCTAACTTCTCTCTACATTATCTCTCTCAATTCTCAACCATTTCAAGAGATCTTGGTGGCTAAACGTTCGTGTGACCAAGTAGAACAAGAACCCACGAAGATTTCGAGCATTTGAATGAGATTTGAAGGGAGATCGGGCATTTTACTTTTGTTTTATCACTTTGAAACAATCGGTTATTGTTATCACCATTTTAAACGATTCTATACAATGAAAACCCTAAAACGAACTAAAATAAGGGTGGGTAAGTCATGGAGGAACCTGTAACTCCAGGAAGCTCGATGATGCTGATGATGATGAACAACCATGGTTGGTGGTTCGTGAAGAGTCGAAGGGCCGAACCTCCATCGAGCTGGGCACAAGGGAGCCGAACCCAAAAAGGGGTGACCGAACCTTGTGTTGGCCGAACTCTGGCCGAACCTTTGTCCAGCGAACCTCCATCCACCGAACCATAGGGTGGGGCGAACCAACTATCAACAAACCAGTAAGCTACAGACCTAGTAGCTGCGAACCTGAGATGGGCCGAGCCTGTGTACCGGCCGAACCCTCATTGGGACGAACCTAATGGCAGCAAAACCCTAACCATGAACCTTGGATGCTGGCCGAGCCTTAGGCCGCTGGAACCATGGCAGCGAACCTATGACCATTGTGAAGCTATGAGGGTTGTCTAAACTAAGATTTTCGAACTAAGATGAATAGATACACTAGCACATGAAAATTAATGATGAACGAATAAACATGCATGCATGGATGTTTTAAGAACTATCACACTTTTTCATAATGAACATAATTTTTAAATTTTAGATTTTATGAGAATTGAATAACTTATGAAACTAACATAAGTTTGATTTCTTAAACTTAATCAAATATGACAATTTAAGATAAATGGGTCAACTAGCATCAACATGCATGCATGCAACTATGAATATGTATATGTGTATAAGGTTTATCACCTTTGCAACATGTATAATTTCTATGTTTCCATTAAAATCATCATATAATAATTGATTTAAAATTTACAAGTTTTAAACCTATCTTTTATGATGAGAATAGGAAGCCTTCATGATTATCACTTTAACTTAGGTAATGAACATAAGAAATTCATACACTTAATAATTCAAGGTCAAACGAATATGAAGAACTTAATGATGATCACACCTAGACACTTATGAATATGCAACACGCGATAATTACAGGTTGTTGAAGTATCTTGATTTCCCTTACATGAGTGCGTATTCTACAAACATTGAATCTAAGCATTCAGGTGAGTTCTCATACCCTCCTTTTTAAATCACTTTGTTTTTAAACTCGGAGGTGGAACATGTATACCAAGATTTAAAATATTATTTTGATAACACATGGGTGACACCTGGATTATCAATATGATATTCATATTATTGAATTATTATTGATTGTGAATTGATATGGATGATTGCATATTTCGTGAGTCATTGTTAGTTGAGTTGACTTCGGTCCTCCGCGATGATTGAATTGCCGTTGATTGAGTTGACTAAGGTCCTCCGCTGTGATTCCACTGTTGATTGAGTTGACTGTGGTCCTCCGCAGTGCACGTATTGACACTAATACTATTGGGAATATCGTTGGTTGAGTTGATTGCGGTCCTCCGCGATGATTCCGCTGTTGATTGAGTTCACTGAGGTCCTCCGCGGTAACTATTATTGAGATGATTATGGTAAATATTGATTATTGACTGATTTGTGATTGGTTGAAATTGGTTGAATACATGTGGATGATTATTTGTGATTATTTGAATTAAGTGATGGTTGTGTTTGTGTGATGGCAGTGTTGGATTACTTCGCAGGTGCACATGTGTATTTCTTGAAAAATTATAAACTTTTATAAATACTTGTAAACATTTCTGAAACATAAACTTATAATTACTCACCAACTACTTCTTAGTTGACACTTGATTTTCTACATGTTTCAGGAAATGAAGAGAAGTAAGTAGAGAAGGGTAGCTCTACATCTTTTGGACTCATCACTTAGGATCTTGGACTTAGCTAAATTAATTGGATTACTGAAGACTAGTGCTTAGTTAATTTAGCTAATCTTTTGTGTAAATTTACTGTAACTAAATCATGATGAACATGATTTTTGATGTAATTAATTTGGTTGATTTAGTTGACATGTGATGATTTATTTAGATGCCCACGAGCTTATGATCAATCTACACATCCCTCGTGGCATCCCGACGTTTCCGCCATTGGTCGGGGTGTTACACCTGGTTCAAATCAAACTGCCAGTATAAAGTTTGACCCGCAACCTCTTCGTTAAGATCTGGCAATACTGGTCTATTTGTGGCCTCAGATGATTGCACACTAGTCTTGTCCTTAAAAACATTATGATTAGTTTGTCATTTGATTAACAATAGAAACAACTAAATACAGTTTCATACCTTATAAGTTTCAGCCACACGCGAAACGTCGGAATATTGACTGAAGAAAAAGTCTCCATCCCACCAAGACATCTTTCAAATCAAAAATATGGGTGTAGAATGTAGATATTCTAATAAACGAAACAAGAGAAACTCGATCAACTATACGTCAAGTGATTCGAGGGAACGTTTGATATTGTAACGCAATATGTGTGTATATATGAATGATGAATTCGTAAGTTACAAACTATTTGTCACGTTTTAAACATTAAACGCCACCTATTGGTCACTACGGGGCGTTTGGGTCTAATCAACTGACACTGTTAGAAATTTTTCAGAACATCGTACCATTACGCCCCGTAGTGGCCACTACGGGGCGTTTAGGTCTAATCATAGCCCCTGTCGTTTGACCAAGATAGTACAAGCCGTACCAAAACGCCCCGTAGTTGTAACATCTATGCCGGAATCGTTACCGGAACAGTAAGTTGCACTGTAGATTGTACAGTAACTCAGGTACAAATTACGTGAAACTATGTTTATGCTATTGATACATTATGCTTAACACGATACTATTATACAATTGTCTGAAAATCTGACTAAAACCTTAGGGTTTAACAGTCAGAAACATATTAAACAACACAATATGGGAACACATATACTTGATTTGATGCTATTGTGTATAAACGTATGTGAGGTTAAACAAAACCATAACGGATGTTGTTACGGAATGCTAAACAAACAAATTATTCGTATAGGTGACGATCTGTACGAATGATTATGAGAGTTTAACGTTCTGAAATAATGACTGAACAGTAGAGAACAAGAATCAGAAAGCCAAACCATCGTCGTGTTCGTTCGAATGACGATTCGAACGAATACGCGCGATGGCGACGCGTTTTGACGAAACGAAAACGAACACGAAAAACAATACGAACGATCATAAAATTAAGGAAATAAAATATTTCCTGTTTTGCAATTTTGAAACTCATCATAAATAAAATTAAACAAAACTATTTTACTAATTCGCAAACAAATTAACGAAATGCGTAACAATAATAGAATTCGATAAATTATTTAATAAAACGACATTTAAAATAATTACTAGAAATAAATACCATCCAAGTAGTTAAAATAAACTCTTTTTATTTAAATTACGAGAAATGCACGTAACGAACCCAAAATGCGACGAAAATACGAACCGAGCGACCGAAACGAACCCGAATACCCACGGAGTATATAAGCCTTGAAAGAGGCTATTTTTCTCATTTATGACAAACCCTCTCTCTCTCTAACTCACAATCCCGTTCATCTCTCTCTCTCTCTAGCAAGATCCAACTTCCAAGCTCCATAATTTCTTCATTTGTGGATGAAATCAAGCAAACTCGGCGTCTAAACGAAGATCTCGACTCCCTTTACTCAGAAGTACAGCTGTTTTGGGGAGTTAACCGATCATCTTTGAGGTAATAAGCCACAAAGTGGCTGAAAAATAGGGTTTTATGCTTGTTGTTCGAACCACCCACATGAAACCGGTTCTAGGTTATCCCTTCGAGCCCTACCTCGGTTAGAACCTCAGTTGCGCACGACACCACCAGAGGGACCACGATATAACAGATCGGGAACGAGGATGGTGCACAGGTTCGTGGGTTTGGGGCTGGTTGGGGTCCTCATCAGACGAACCCTGGGGTCTCCCGAACCTGCTTGGCTGCTGCGAACCCAACTCACAGACCAGCGAACCTGTGAAGCATAAACCCTACGAACCATAGCCACCTGCGAACCCTAAGTGGCGAACCTAACCTCATCAAGCCGAACCTTGCACCAACAAGTCACTAGCCTATATGCAACCTACAAACCCTGTGAAGCATCTGTCAGCCGAACCATCTGACTCAACATGCGGCGAGCCTTCATGCTCACGAACCTTTTCATCAAGCCAAGTGGCCGAACCCTTTGGAGCCTCAGCCGAACCCTGTTGCACCACCAGACCTACGAACCCTGTGCGAACCATTGCTGCCACGAACCCCCTCGAGCATGGGACGAACCTTGCATGGAAACACAGTGCCGAACCTTACTTTATAAGTCCAAAAGGTTCGCTGGTGATGCTGCCATTCTTGCTAAAACCGTCGACACCATGTGGCCCCTACTTGCTTCGGCCTAATCTAGGTGTAGCTGGCCCATACAACTCTTCTAGGCCCACATGAATTTGATTAGTTCTAGCCCATGGTGTCATCCAAGTTACACGGCCCAACATAAACACTTCGGCCCATGTAGGTTGGTCGGTCCATAAGGGGATTTGGCCCAAGCTCCTACGGCCCATACATGTTAATGGCCCAAGTAACCGGCTCAAAATCGGCCCAACTATGGTGCCATGATCCATCTTCTCCTTGTTTGACCCACACTCTTTATTCTTGGCCCAAAAATAGTACTCGACTTGTTGTAATTGTCTTGGTCTAGAGCTCATCTCAATCGGCCCACATGATTGGCACGAGGCCCAACTAGTTAGCCCATTAACACTCGAGGCCCTATCTAACCCTATTCGGCCCATTTATTAGAGTATAACTTAACACTTAAAACTAAATGATGTGAAATAACGTGTATGGAAACGTATGGTGATTTCAATAAGATGATGAAAGACTTTAGAAGCTATATGCTTGCAAACTTTAACTTTTACAGCTACGATGCCACAAACCATTTTGAAATCAAAGATGACAGTAAGTGCAACAAATTTATAATATGAAGACAATGCAATATTAACCACAAGTAAACAAGGGCCGAATGACTACCGAGACTCACGAGTGTTAGCCAACATTAGGGCTAACACTAACACTTACACGAATCAATACAACACATACTTATAAGTTACAAATACTATGAAATCAATACAGGAGCGTGAACATCATAACTAGTGCAAACAAAGAGCGCGTGCATTCTTATTCTACTTAGTCAATCACTACGGACACAAGGTGAGTTCATTTGTCCCTTTTCTAACTATTTTGATTTTACTTCGGGACTGAGAAGCATGTTATACATTTTAAACAAATGATTTATAAAAACGCTTTTAAACTTATTCTTGATGCTTATGCTACAGACTTGATGCTTAAACTAGATGCTTAATGCTTATGCTATAAACTCTATGCTTAAACCATACGCTTGATGCTTATGCTATAAACTATATGCTTAAACCACATACTCGATGCTAAAGTTTGAACACTTATACTAAATGCTAATGCTACATGCTAACACTCGATGCAAATGCTATATGCTAATACTAAATGCTCATGTTACAAGCTAACACTCGATGTTAATGCTACATGCTAATACTAAATGCTAATGCTACATGCTAACACCGGATGCTAATGCTACATGCAAATACTAAATGCTAATGCTACATGCTAACACCATATGCTAAAGCTACAAATTGATGCCACAAGCTTATGATCCTATGATGATGCTACATACATACATACTAATTGCTTAAAACCACGGATGCTTTAAACACTTGTATGCTTATATGCTTGCCATGCTAAAACAATGGTTTGGCCTCTCAGTGCTTGCCTTATCGGTTGTGAAACTATTAGAATGCTATAAACTTGAATGCTAAAACTATCAACTATGGTAGAACATACCACATTGGCCTCTCAGTGCTTGCCATGGGTGTTCTTCATAGTTGGGACTTGAAGGAACAGACCGTCGGCCTCTCAGCGCTTGCCGTAGGGTGACCTTCATAGTCATGACTTGAGGGGTAAACTGATGGCCTCTCAGTGCTTGCCATACAGTGATTCCTCAATGTTCACTCATGTTGTAAACTTAAACATAATGCTAAAGCTATTAGCTATTTAGAATGGACCAACTGGCCTCTCAGTGCTTGCCAGGGAGTGTTCTTGTAGCTATGACTATTGTAGATCAGGTCGTTTGGCCTCTCAGTGCTTGCCAAACGGTGTTCTACTTAGTCGGGATTCTGAGGAGTAGACTGATGGCCTCTCAGTGCTTGCTATACAGTGATTCCTCATTTTCCACTCATGTTGTAAACTTAACGAAATGCTAAAGCTATAAACAAAATGGATGGTAGGTAAGACGCTTAATTATCATTAACAGCAATGTCCTATGCGACTTAGTATGTGGTGGGACGGCGTCTGGGCGGGTCGTAGGCTAGACTCAGGGGTATGCCCTATATATAAGCATACTGAGTTGGATGATACAGGTGGTGTTAATGACATTAAGGTCGTTACCTAGGGGAAACATGAACACTTTTGGGTCAATATCATAAACTTTTAAACACGATGCTTGTGAAACTTATATTGAGGCTAATACATACGAATGCTATAGACTTGTAAGCTTTGAAACAGTAAACTAAAGCTATGATGAAGAATGAATCGAATGGTAGGTAAAATGCTTAATTATCATTAATAGCAATGTCCTATGCGACTTAGTATGTGGTGGGACGGCGTCTGGGCGGGTCGTAGGCTCGACTCAGGGGTATGCCCTATATATAAGCATACCGAGTTGGATGATACAGGTGTTGTTAATGAGGTTAAGGTTTTACCGAAGAGGTTTGCAAAAGCTATTTTACAAATACTAAAACTACATGAACTCACCAACCATTGTGTTGACTTTGTTTTCTTACATGCTTTCTCAGGTGATGAACAGGGTTAAGCTAAGGCTTTTGGATTGCATGCTAGGCGGCCTAGATAGAGGACCTAGTTGATTTTGGAAGCACATATTTTGTTGTTCATATGAATCTCTTTTGAATGTCTTGTACAGTTACAAGATAGAAAACTTTGATTCTTTTGATAGGTTTACCGGGTTAAATTACTGAACATTTATATTGTAATTTAACTTTGTAATCCTAGTTAATGTTTAATTGTGCTTTAGTTATTCTTAACATTGACGCTATGTAAACAATCTAATCACCACGATTATCACTCACGATATCACGCCCCGAGAACCTTCCGCCCGACGAGGATTTCGATCCTACCCCGTCGGCTCGGGGTGTGACAGTAGTGGCCACTACGAGGCGTATGTGGGGTGTGCAGACATGCTTTTGGGGTGTAAGTTTAACACCACCCTAAAACAATTGTATGAGATTATTCTACATCAGTCATAAGGGAAGGAACATTGAGTTTTTGAGAATAATTGGGATAGAACCAAAATCAGTTTAAGGTATGTTCTATTCTCATTATGGGCTTTAATATGAGTTACATGAGATTTTCTATGTAGGCACGAGACTGGGTATATAAAATGTGGTATGTACTGGTTTGTTTCATAAACCAAAAGGTTTTCAAAACGATTTTTATTCGTTTATTAATTCCCATGAAGATTGTTAAAAGCGAATTATTTTATAAAGCGAAAAGCTTTAGAAACGATTTGTGTAATCGTTTATTTATAACGAGAGTGTTAGAACCGGTTTGTTATATAATGAGAGGCCCCGAGCCCCTCAGTTGGCAAAATATCAAAACCATAATACTTAAACCATAATTACATTATCATAGCAGCGGAATGTAGGGTAAAAACATAAAATATCATACAGATCTAAACAAACTTTTACACATTAAACATAACCCACTCTTCTAACAGTCATATAATACAGCCAGTCTATGCCAGGGGTAGTCTTCAATGTATGCCATGAACCTTACTGTCATTCTTCCTCAATACCATTCAACCTGACATGCATGCTAAAACAAGTCAGCTTTCGCTGGTGAGTTCTAAGTTAACTTTTCATAAAAACAAAATCTTTAATATATATAAAACATTTGCCTTCACTGTCGACCAAAGTCAACAGTCTCAATCATACTAAACATAAAACCTTTCATATACATAACATACATAACATCATAACATCAATCATACAGTGCATAAATGTAGCCTGTCCTGTTGACCAAAGTCAACATGCTTGCACAAGACGTATTAAACTGGCGACACACAGTCGACAGGCCTGTTCTTTCACAGGACTTATGCCTGTTCTTTCACAGGACTTATGCCTGTTCTTTCACAGGACTTATGCCTGTTCTTTCACAGGACTTATTAAACCATCAACCGAAATTGACGGCTCATACCGGTACAAGACTTCTTTACATATATCATTCATACATAATATGGTTTAAATCATTTAAACCATCATCATCATAAACGGCTCCTTTCACCGTGGTGTTCAAGTTTTGCCCAACCGCAGCCAGCAAAACCTCATTTCCTACTCAACCTCGGTTGAGTCCTTTAAAATCATTTCTTTCTCAACCGCAGTTGAGACTTTAAAACATTCATTATTTTTCAGCTGAGATTCTTAAAAATCATTTACTTCTCAATCATCATTGAGACTTAACATATTCATTACATCTCAGCTGACATTCTTAAAATCATTTACTTCTCAATCATAGTTGAGACTTAAAACATTCTTTTCTTTAAAACATTCTTTATCTATAAACATTCTTTATCTGTAAACTTTCTTTATCTGTAAACATGTTTTACCTGACCATAATCAGGTTAAAATCACTCTCATACAATACTTTATACATACATACAATCATTTTCATAAAAGAACTTTATAACATGCGTATCAGCCCAAAATGATAAAACATTTAAAACAGGGCTTTAAGAACTCACTTGATGTCTTACTTTAGCAAGATCCCTCGAAAACTGGTACTAACAGTATAATTCTGCATTAATTTATACTTAATAAGTCATTTATGTTTTAGCCCACTGATTAGATCTTTCTGAACGTTCAATGTCAAAGACATTGTCTTGAAAGTCATCAAATAGTTAATGTTGTTGATTATAATGCTAAAACAATTCCTAAACAGATTAATGGCTTAGAAATGATAAATCCTTATCATTGATTACCCAGATATCATGAAATATCACAATGTAGTCTTAGAATAGGTTTAATAACCATGTTTAACATACTAATCTGACTGTTATCATAAACATCAGATAATCGTTCCAATAAGTATGTTAATGATTGTGATTAGTTTAAACACTTAGATTTAACCTTTGCATTTCAAAGATTAACCAAACTAATCATCTACATTGTCATAATCAAATGGATTAAACCATTATAACCATAGTTGTGATTTCATGCAAACCGGGCATTACAACGGATCAAAACAAGGATTTAACCGTTAGAACATCGTGTTCTTCATTTCTGATCCATCCTAGCCATCATCTAGGCAATAATCAACAATCCTAACTATGTCATTACGTTCAAAATCAAGATCTAGTCAATCAAAATTGAACTAGAAGGCTAAAACAAATCATTACCTAATCGGAGGGTTTTCTGCGGATAAAACAACGATCAGGACTTGTAAACACGTTCCCTGGCTTCAAATATACGATCTGATGGCTTCAACAGGTTGTTTGGAGGGTGTTTTGCTTGTGTTCTTCGTCTGTAGATCGTCTGAGTTCGAAGATGTAAAAATAATTAACTTTGCTTGAAATCTGATGAAGTAGATCAGATTGTTGCACCGCCACACCCGTCGCGTACCGCGACCAGAAGCCAAAAAGGGCTTCGCGTACCGCGAAGAAATCCGGAGGATTTCAGATATTTTGGTCCATCGCGTACCGCGAAGGATCCTCAATCACTTCGTCGCGTACCGCGACGAGTCCAAAAATTCCATACTTTGAAATTTTCCTTCGTTTCGCGATTCCGGACAATCCGTAACTCCGTTTCGCGCACGGTTTTCGCCCACATTCACCATTTCTCGCATACTATCATCCTGTAATAATAACGATTATTAATTCGACGTAGATTTTATACACGATCAAACGTGCTAATTATTCGGTTGTTACATATAAACAAGATAAAATTGTTAATTTTTTTAACCGGTTAGTTTTCATGACGTGATAGAAGTACGTTTGGATAACAATGTTTAAGAAAACATTTTGTTAATGTGCGTGTTAGTCACGATTTATGTAATTAAAAAATGTTTTATGTGAGCATATTTCAATTATCTAACATAAGCATTAGACACGATTTTTGTAATTGCGTAAATTCAATATGATTATTAGAAAAAGCTTATG
This sequence comes from Mikania micrantha, assembly GCA_009363875.1. Taxonomy (NCBI): domain Eukaryota; kingdom Viridiplantae; phylum Streptophyta; class Magnoliopsida; order Asterales; family Asteraceae; genus Mikania; species Mikania micrantha. The sequence goes on along the minus strand of CM018689.1, from coordinate 44,785,267 downwards.
TTATAAATAATAATTGTTTTATGTAAACATTTTAATTACTAAGTTAGCATGAGAGCTAGATACGATTTATGTAATCGTTTTTATTTTGGACAGACTTATGACTGTTTGATTTAAAGGTTCAAGATAAAACAAGAACAAAAGTATGATGATTTTGTTATTGGGCCATTTTTGGTTTATCCCGAAAGACATGTGTTATTGGCTATCGAGGATGGTTTCCCATGACAGGAGCAACCATTCACGCATGTTCAGATCTAAACGATTTCATGGACTATCGGCCCATAGAAAGAAGCTTGATAATGATCAATGGTACGTGATACGACACAAGCTGTTGGAATTGGTAATGTAAAACTTAAAATGTCCACGAGTGAATCCCTATTGTTAAAAGATGTTTATTATATCCCGAGCATAAGCAAGGGTGTAATTTCTGCGAGTAAGTTGAATATTGAGGGTTACTCGATCTTACTTGCGCCGGTAGAAAAATGACGTATGTTTTGTCGAATAGAAAATGTTAATTTCAATGCGATTGGAGCATTAAGATACAAAATGTACCGACTAGAACTCTGGAGTGATGTGGAGCCAAAGGACATTGAAATGTCAGATACTGAAAATATTCAAGATAGTAACACTATATGACTTGATGTTTAGAACTCATATATATGTCTTTTTAAATTATTACAAATATTTTTTTATGAATTGTTTGTGTTCAATACCTTAGGATAACACATGCCTTTTGCAAAAATAAACACTTTAACATATGAAAGAGATGTACGTTATAGTAAAATACATTAATAAATTATGTGGTATTTATTATAAAATGATGATGACATGTAGATGCTTCTACCGCTTTCTTATGGTTAAAATTATGTGGATTATGTATCTTCTAACCTAGGAAACATCCTAAATACATAGTATGAGATACAACAAATGGAAATTTGAATTTAATATGTTATATGTCATAATGAAAGATGCAATTATATTGAAGGAGGCATGCCATGTGATAATGTTATCTGCAAAGATTTTGATAAATGATGAAAGTGTTGAAGAAATAGCATTTTAAGATTTGATATTTAGCTATCATTCTTGTATCTGTTTAAAATATGTTGTTTTTGTTCAACTATGGCTTAAGTTTATTTATTATTAAAATAAACAAGTTGATCTAAAGATAATAAAACGATAATCGGTAAATAATATTTTAATTTTGAAGAATTTAAATTTGTCTAATTTAATAAAGATACATATTTAAACGGAAATTACAAGTAGTGACTTGCACGAACACAACGAGCGGGTTGTGATCATGACTTATGTTGCAAGTCACATATCAAACATCAATGTAATACAACGAGTCATGTATTAAGATAATATACACACAAATGAAAGATGTCGTCTAACGTTATGAATATGATTTCGATCCTTTAGTTGAGTGGTTAGAAGGTAAAATATGAAACTTGACGAGATGTGTTAGTTCTTACATATTAAATTTTTAAATAATTTTTTATTACGTAAGTAAATTTTTATTTAATGACGTGTTTATGACTTTTACATTAGAGTCATAAGTGTATATTTATATGTGATGATTCATTGGTACAAGTCATATGAAGAGTTTCAATTGTTGGGTATAAATAATGAACATGTATGTTCTTTTTTTGGTTGATTGCTTGATTGAATCAAGTTGTGTAAAGATTAAGAGATAAGTTCTCTCAAGTTCATCCACCATCTCCAACTTCATACATTTCCTATCATTTCTAAACATATTATTAATTTAGTGATATCTCGGGTGTGTGGACATTCCTAACAACACACAAACTATTTCGGTTGTTGTATCTTGGAGGTAAATGTGTTCATCTTGAGAAGATGCGCGAAATCTGTTTCATGAAAAACATATTGAATACTTGTTTAATCCATGTTGCAGTGGAGAATAAATGGAAAACATAATGAATTGAAATCTAGAATCAAGAAAACTATAAAAGCGAGTCTTGAAGAATTTATTGCAGGCATCGGTTCGAATTATATATAATACTTTATATAATTAGATTTTATATTTCTATTATTATTCATTTAGTATACATGGTATTGTAATATTTTGTTTCCTAAATATAACCAGAGTGTCGTTAACATAAATTTTATTATTATAATAAAATGTGATACATCTCCTACATTTTTCTTGATATAACTTATCAATATAAGCAAAATAGATAGTACTTTTAAGGATACTGTGAATTAAACTAAAGACACGTTTGAACTCCTTCAAAGCAAACATAAGGATGGCAACAAAATTAGCATCACCTTGACAGAAGAAGAAGAAGAGATCATTGGCAAAAAAAATGAGATGAGTGATACCTACTTCTAAACACTGCAAACAAAATTTGAATTTCTCATTATTGTTAACAATATAGATAGTTATTAGGCACATAATTTAATGGCCAAAGTGAAGAGATAGGGAGACAATGGTCCTTGTATCTAAGCCCTCAGTTGCCTTTAAAAAACCCCTTATGTTCCCCATTAAATGAAATAGAAGGGGAATCCAAAGTAAACCAAACAAGATCTAAAGAAAGGCTATTTGACGATGTCATAAGCCTTTTGGATGTCAATCTTATATGCATATCTAGTCTGCTCTATTCAGTGATAGTTTCTCATTGGTGACAAAACGCACCATATATCGTTAGCAATGGTAGAGATTATTATTTTGTTATGAACAGTGAGTATGGATACAACAAAGGGTAACTAGAACACAATTAGTAGGAACAAAAAAGGTCATCAACATGCAGTCTAGAAACCAACCTCTCATTATGATTCTCAATGGAATGGATACTACCATGATTTTGATTGCTCTTTACTCCTTTATGGAAATACTTTTGAGTTGTGATCCCCACCAATAAGCCAAGTAAAATTATTTTTTCTTATGTTATTTTTTTGCTAATTTCTAGATTCTTTAGATCTAAATTTGTAAATACCTAAATTATTAATAAATTCTAAATTATATGCTAACAAAATCGAAATTTAATTTCACAAAATCAAAATGATACGCAAAGAAAAATCGAATTTAATTCGTTGATTCGTTTTTTCCCATTCGATTACTCTAGAAAATCGAAGTGATATTCATAACAAAATCTTACAATATACTTGGAAATTAAAAAAGATCTTACCAAATTAATAAATATGACACATTAGCCGAACACAAATACAACCTAAAGCAATGTATTGCGCACAAGACTTGTAAAGGAACTGAAGGAACACAAACGAGCCATTGTTCGTGTTTGCTTACGTTTAACTTGATAATAAAAGTTTACGAACACTAAAAGAACGAAAATTTATGTTTGTTCATTCATTAAGAACATGTAATTGTTCACGAACAGTAACGAATATAAATTATTAAACTAAAATCAACATTCTCAATATCAAATAATAGACATAATCATCTTACATTAATATAAAGTTAAACATTTAATATAAAAACTAAAAAATAAGTATCGTAAAAAAAAGCAAAAAGTTATAAATAATAATTGGAATAGAATGACCTTAAACTGATATTGCAAAAAAAAAAGTTTCAAATATTATGCTTTTAGCAAATAATTAAATGTTATGATATTAAAAACTAATATAAAATTTATGGGTACAAAACATGTCAAAACTCAGAAAAATGATAACAACTTACACATTCATCAGAATCTGTGATTAATCACAACTTTTACAAAATACAAAGAACACTAAGAATCAACTATTACAACTCGATCTAAATACAATATGACTCAAACCTTAGAATCATAAAACCAGAAAATACAATCAGACGAAGACTTGGTTGAAATACACATCAACCGTATACACAAAGATTGACTAAACTGAGTAAACTCCAACTGATTCACAAAGGTTATGAATCAGAGAACAAGAAATGAAAAACCCTAGATCGAATACTCTGTATTTCTTTTGAGAGAGAAAGTAAAAGTGTAGAAAATGAAGATAAGTGAATCCATTTGATACGTGTACTCTTATTAAGTACTCCTCAACTCTTGAGCTTCCTTCCCAATTATCCAAGCTGCCCTTTATCTTTTCCATATTTTCATCTTTTGCCCTTCTACTCTTACACTCTTAACCTGCACAAGACTTTTGCAAAATAACAAATTTAAACTACTCAACAAATCCTAACTAAATACAACTACTTTACTAACTGAATTATTAATATTAGTCTAATATTTAGCCTAATATTTTAACATCCCCATAATTCAATTAGTAAACATGTCTATTAAGCCTAACCCTTGACAAAAAAAACTTGTGTTGTTCAATATTTAAACCTTTTGTAAAACCATTAGCCAATTGATCATTTGTTTCAATTTTTTCAACTTTTATAAAACCACTTGACACTTTTTCTCGTACAAAATACAGATCTATCTCAAAATGCTTTGTACGATCATGAAAAACAGGATTAGCTGCAATAGCACAAAATACCTTCATAGGAATTTTATTTTCCATGTTCAACTCAGATAGAAGATTATTTAACCATATTAAATCACAAGTCATAGCACACAACGCCCTGTATTCTGCCTCAGCAGTAGATCCTGATATAGTGGCTTGTTTTCTACTTTTCCAATTGACTAAAGAGTTACCAAGAAATATACAGAAACCGGTAACTGATTTCCAGGTAATAACACATTTACCCCAATCTGAATCGACAAAGGCTCTTAAATTTAACTGATTATATTTATTAAACAATACTCCAGTACCTGGGGATGATTTCAAATAATGCAAAACTCTAAGACCAACATTTAAATGTGCATTAGTAGGAGCATGCATGAATTGACTTAGATATTGAACAGAGTAAGATATATCAGGCCTTGTCAAAGACAAATAAATTAGTTTGCCAACCAACTTTTGAAACCCAATTACATTATCTAACAACCTATCATCTTGCTTACATTTAGCAGACACAACAAAGCTTTGTTCAATAGGTGTATCAATATGCTTGCATCCTAAATAACCAAATTCAGCAAGCAGTTCAAGACAATACTTTCTTTGTGACAAACAAATACCTTTATTTGAGTATAACACTTCAAATCCTAAAAAATATCTAAGAATTCCTAGATCTTTAATTAGAAAATTTTGATTTAAAAATTCTTTTATAGTTTTAATTCCAGATTCATCATTCTTTGGAATGACAATATCATCTACATACACAAGTAGAACAATAAACACAAAATTAACAGATTTAATAAACAAGGAATGATCACACACACTTTGAAAAAAACCAATTTTAACTAACACACTAGTTAATTTTTCATACCACTTTCTAGGTGCTTGTTTTAAGCCATACAAAGATTTGGTTAATTTACAAACCTTTGTTTCATTTTTTGAGTAATATCCCTCGGGTAAACTCATATAAACATCTTCAGTTAGGTTACCATACAAAAAAACATTATTTATATCTAATTGAAATAATGTCCAGTTATTTTGTAAGGCCAAATTTAAGACACACCTAACTGTTACCATTTTAACAACTGGCGAAAAAGTTTCATCAAAGTCTATAACCTCCCTTTGATTAAACCCTTTCGCCACTAATTTTGCTTTATATCTCTCTATCTCACCTGTTGACTTATACTTGATTTTGTAAACCCATTTGCAGCCTATTGCTTTTCTGCCTAAAGGTAGGTCCACTAATTCCCAAGTGTTATTTCTATGAAGAGCCTCCATCTCATTGTTCGTAGCCTCAATCCAATTTTTATCAGTTGAGGCTTCAACATATGTTTTAGGTTCTACAGTTTTGTTTAAGTTAGTGACAAAACAGTAGTTTTCATTTGATAGTTTAGAATAGTTAACTACTATTTCTAAACCGTACTTGACTTTCCCTTCGACCACAAAATCATTAAACTTGTTGGGAAAGATAGGAGTCCTAGAGGAGGTTCTAGTTGGTTTATTTACACCAGAAGTACCTTCATTTCCACCATCATGACCCTCAGATAGGCTCATCTCATCATGTGAATATAAATCATGATTAAAACTTACCTGCTCACTAAGTCGTCTAAAACTGGATGATCCTGAACTAGATGGAAACTAAGGTAATACTGCAGCCTCACCACTAGGTGGCTGCTGATGTAAGACTGCAGCCTCACCATTAGATGGTTGCTAAGATAAGTAGATAACAATGCAGTGACCATTAGTATTGTGAGAATCAACAGTAGTTAACAACTCAGTGGGTTGTCGGTTTTTATTCAATGATTTGTGAGACATCATTGCCCCTCCATCATCATTGGGAATTTCCTCACCAAAAAAATTCAAATCAATATTATCTGAAAAATTTAAAGTGTTTAATGTATCTTTATTTTGATTTAAAATTGTATCAGTTGTTTTATCAGAATCTTTAAATGGGTATATATTTTCATAAAATTTTACATCTCGAGAATAGATAACAACTTTGTTATCAAGACTCCACAGTTTATACCCCTTTTTAAGTTTGAGTAACCAATTAAAACACGTTTTTCTGCTTTACTTGAAAATTTATTGAAATTGTTTAAAACCGTATTAAAACACAAACAACCAAAATTTTTAAGGTGAGGAAAGGAGGTGTTAAAACCAAACATAACCTCATAGGCACTCTTACCTTTGAGAACTAATGAAGGGGTCCTATTAATTAAATAGACCGCAGTTAGAACAGTCTCAGGCCATAAATTCAAAGGTAATCTAGATTGAAACAATAAGGATCTAGCAACATTTAGTAGATGTATATGTTTTCTCTCAACTATCCCATTTTGTTGGGGAGTGTAGACACATGTTGTTTGGTGCAAAGTCTCTTTGGAGTGACAAAAATTACTCATTCGATTGTTTATAAATTCAGTTCCATTATCAATGCGAAAAGCTTTAATAGTTTTATCAAATTGATTTTCTATTAATTCACAAAAATTTGACAGATTTTGAAATACTTCGTCTTTTGTTTATAACATGTAACACCAAACATGTAACACCCAAACTTTTCACACGATTACACGTGTCAAATTTTGGTCCCAGTTTAAAATTTTTCCACAAAATCATGTTCGAAAGCATGACATCTCTATTTCATAAGTTAAACACACAATTTATATTTATGATTAATAAAAACTAGTGTGTTTAATTTTAATCTCACCAAAGATTTACATAACGCTTGATTCCACTTCAAAACGTGCCCGATCTGATCGCCCAATGCATATCTATTTATGACCTGTAACATCACATATAAGGACACAATTAGTTCATATGAACTAAGTAAGTAACCATTTCCACAGTTTCCAAAAACTCAATTTAACACATCCACATATATATCATATGGATGTTTATCATGTTTAGACGATAATATATCATATTCAAACATCAACTTGCACCCAACATCCATGGTGCATTTATTTCCCTTAATGGGACATTTTCACAAATATGAATATATCATCTAATCCAATTCTACCACCAGCACCTCTGGCTAAATTTAAAACACCGTATATATAAATATATAATTATTTGATCAACCAATTACCCACACACCTGTGGTTTCAATGATTTAGTTTCCGGATTAACCGGTTATCAATAAAATGTAAAAATACATTTTTGACAATCAACATTCAAACTGAGTCATTTCTATTCGAATTGACTCTCACAATATAATAATATCATATTATCGATCAACAGCTATTGTTTACAATAGTTTAATCAATATTACACTATGGTGTTCACATTCCTGTGCTTCCATCATAGCTATTTGTCAGCATCTCTGACTATTTACACATTTGTGATATCATAATTAGTTCAAGTCTTGAGATGTTCACCCACCGGTCCTTCCATCTAAGACAATTGCTAGCACCTCTAGCTATCCACACATTTGTGGAATCATAAATCAATCAAGTCTTAAGATGTTCACCCACCGGTACTTCCATCTAAGACAATTGCTAGCACCTCTAGCTATCCACACATTTGTGGAATCATAAATCAATCAAGTCTTAAGATGTTCACCCACTGGTACTTCCATCTAAGACAATTGCCAGCACCTCTGGCTATCCACCATTGTGGAGTCATAAATATTAAGTCTAAGATGTTCACCCACCGGTACTTCCATCTAGACAATTGCCAGCACCTCTGGCTAACTACCATTGTGGAGTCATAAATATTAAGTCTAAGATGTTCACCCACCGGTACTTCCATCTAGACAATTTCCAGCACCTCTGGCTATCCACCATTGTGGAGTCATAAATATTAAGTCTAAGATGTTCACCCACCGGTACTTCCATCTAGACAATTGCCAGCACCTCTGGCTATCCACCATTGTGGAGTCATAAATATTAAGTCTAAGATGTTCACCCACCAGTACTTCCATCTAGACAATTGCTAGCACCTCTAGCTATCCACCATCGTGGAGTCATAAATAATTCAATTCCCGGATTAACCGGTTAGCCACACATTTGTGGTTCAACAATTTAGTTCCCGGATTAACCGGTTAGCCACACATTTGTGGTTCAATTAAATCAATTTCACCGGCTCATCCGGCTAAATTTTAATGCATTTATACTATGCATACCACACAAGCATAACATTCGTTTTGAAGCTAATAACGCCTTCTCATAGGTCTTTTAATTCCATTAGTTTCATTAATCAAGTTATGCACCATCATTCTATAAACACCAAATCATATTAATTAATCACAGGGTCATCCGGTTATTCTAATGTAAATATATTGCATATACGTTTCCCATTGAAACTTAACAAACACAAACTAAAGGATTTCTCATCCCATAGTTTCAATCACATATTTAACATTATTCACATATATCAAGTACGCAAATAGACTCTTTCTACTACTTATATGTAATGTTACAGTAAGTTGGGTAACTTACCTGGTTCATACGGTTGTTCACTTCCTACAACCTCTTTTCCACTTCTGTGAATTGTCACTTGACTTTCACCACCAACACCTAGTTGCATATTCACACATATACAATTATGTTCAATACATATAACACTTACAATCAAGTTTAACGCACTTGACTGATTTGACTTCCTCAAATCAATTTATCACATAATTGACTCTATCTTACTATGTTTAGTAAGTTTTAGTCAATTATCACAATTAATCATGTTTCATGCCTCACTTAGGCATTTCATCAAATAATTGATGTTCAATTATATTGGTTACGATCTTTAGTCACTTTTATTATTCAATTTTCATTTAAGATCATAACTGTTAATAATTTTAACATCAATTCATCAAAATCATCATTTAACCTATGGATTATAATCCATAATTCATTTCAAAATCATAATCTACCCATCCTACTAGTTATCACACCATGATATGGGTTTCATAACAACTGGACATTATCCCGGCTTCAAAACGAAGATTTCACCGTCAAAATATCGAGTTCTTCGTTTCTAACAACCCCTAGTTATCAACTAGGCAATAATCAATACCCATAATCATAGTATTACAATCAAAACTAGATTTAATTCACAAAATATTAAACTAGTAGGATAAAACGAATCGTTACCCAATCTGACGGATATTCAGTCGTAAAACAACGATCAGATGTTGCAGATACGTTCTCTGGTACGATCCGTAGGCTTAAACGGCTTCAATTTTGAGATTTATAACTCAAAAATACGTTTATGGTTGAAGGAAGTTCGAAAAAAGGGGATTTACACGCTTCTGGAACGAAATCTGATCTTTAACTCAAGTTTTGCCGACTTAACACGCCGGGCGTATCGCCCCAGCCCAGTGCTTGGCGTGGGGCGTAACGCCCCAGGGTAATTTCGTCCAATTTTTTATTTTTGCTTCGTTTCGCGATTCCGGACAATCCGTAACTCCGTTTCGCGCACGGTTTTCGCCCACGTTTATCATTTCTCGCATACTATCAACCTCTAATAACCAAAATTGCTAAATCATCGTGGATCTCTAGAACGATCACATATGCTCGTGCTTTTGATGACGTAATTCTCACACATTTTCAAATTACAACAAACACAATCATTCAATTAACGATTATTTCAAATACATTCATTTATTAAAAACCGGTTGTTACAAATCTTCCCTCCTTACAAAGGTTTCGTCCCCGAAACCGCTTATACCTTAAAAGAAAGGATAAAATTTCCTTCCTGTAATCTTCTGACTACCACGTGGCGTCAGATTCCCTTCCCTTGAACCTTTACGTGGTTCAAGGACTTGTTTCTCAAATGTTTGACCTTTCGGTCTAATATAGCTACCGGCTTTTCCACATAGTTCAACTTGTCATCAATTTCCAAGTCTTCTAGTGGCACATAAGCCGATTCATCGGCCAGACATTTTCTCAGATATGACACATGAAAAGTGTCTTATATGCCATTCAATTCCTCCGGTAGCTCAAGACGATAAGCAACATTGCCAATTCGAGCTATAATCTTGAATGGTCCAATGAAACGCGGCTTAACTTCTCTTGCTTTATAAAACATATAACACCTTTTCAAAGAGAGACCTTTAACAATACAAAATCCCCCACCTGGAACTCAATAGTCTTCCTATGTTTATCAACATAGGAATTCTGACGGTCTTGTGCCGCCTTCAAATGAACTAGAATCTGATCTATACGTTCATTTGTTACTTTAACTACCTTTTTATTTGCCAATTCTTGATGCCCAACTACTCCCCAACTCCCCGGAGTATGACATTTCCTCCCATATAACATTTCATATTGAGGCATCCCAATACTGGAATGATAACTGTTATTATATGAGAATTCAGGTAAAGGTAGATAATCATCCCAACTACCCTCAAATTATATTATACACGCTCATAACATATTCTCCAACGTTTGAATGGTCCTTTCACTTTGACCACCATTCTGAGGATGACACGTCATGCTTATCAACAATCCCAATTATTCCTGAAAGTTTCCCCAGAAATGAGAAGTAAATCAAGTTTCTCGATCAGAAATAATCGTCACTGGCACACCATGCCTAGACACCACTTCTCTAGCATATATTTCAAGCATAATTGAATATTTATCCTTAGATAAACATAATCATTATACATGATTCTACATAATCAATCTACAATTTATTGTTTGGTTTGACTTTCTTCATACAAACCAAATCATACACTCAAATGTATTTCTACATACATAGTGTATTTCTACATACATCTTACCTCTCTTTTGAATATTCACATAAATATTCATCCCATTATATGTATGAATATAATTTATACATATTGTAAATATCCTATTTCTTTACAAATAGGCATAACTTTGACTTTTTAAAGTCAAACATCATGTATAATGTATTTAACACACAACCACAACCGAATGACTTAACATTCGCGTTAATCATTTATTTCATAAGAGCTGTTAATCACACACAATGGTAATTACTGCATTCATTTGCATAGATAGACATTCTTAGCTACCATTCATTCTCAAGCATTATCATTGAACACAATACATATGTGCACACAAAACTCCAATTGTGCATCATATTTCCCAAAAGTCAACTTAAACAATTTGACTATTGAAATTTGATGTCTACACTCTTGTAGATCATCTTTTGTTCACACCCATATGAATATACTACATTGGAATTGCAAGTCTTATGTTCACACACCTTGTGAATCGAAACATGCACATAACCAATTTAATGTCTACACTTTTGTAGATCATAACATCCATAGTATGATGGTTGCTTACACTCTTGTAAATCAACTCAATCATTATTACTAGTTGAATGTTCACAATAACGACACTAACCATAACCATTTACATCAATTTCAATTAAAACAACAAATCACATATATGCTAATTGCGCAAACAATTGTAGTGTGGACTCACCCAGTCCTATAACTACAAATTCAACAAAATGGGTAACTTATTATCATGTACATGTACATGGATTACCCCCAACGCCACAAAAATGTGGACTTACATGATAAACACCAACGCCATTTCATTATGGACTTACATGACAAATACCAATGCCATATCACTATGGACTTACATGTTAATATTAATGCCACGCACCAGTGGTCTTACATTAGTTTCACACGAATGTGAAGCGTCACCCATTATCTGTGTCAGTTATTCTAAACATATAACGACACTTTTATTAGTTATGCAATTTATCATAACATTAATCAATTTCAACAATCCAAATACCACCCCATGTGGTTTCATATTCATATACTTCCACAAAATGTGGATTATTATCATTTTATAGTGTCAACTATAAATTATCATTTAGTAACACGTTTCAACTTATGCATTTAGCACATAACATTCATCTAATACTACAAGACATCTATCAAGTAGTTAAATACCACCACCATTCAATTTATCACAGTTACTACAAGTCAATTACAAGTAGTAACAGCAAACATAATCACATAACACATAAGCACTAATATGTCTTATGGTTGCATATGAGTGAGTAAATAACTCACCTATTCACATTAACCATAACTTTGACTTCTTTTTAAAGTCAACCTCGTTTGACACATACTCACATATTGACCAATCCATACTCATGTGGATTTTTCCCAATACCTCACTAAGGAGGATTTGTATGACAAATTCAATGTCATTCCAGGATGGTTTTACACATCCAACACAACGCAACTCACTAATGGTTTTACAAACAAATTCAACGCCACTCACAAGTGGTCTTATATGATAAATCCAATGCCATCCACCAATGGTCTTACATGTTATTATTATTTTAACTCAAAATTAAACAAAAACATATTTATCAATCTAAATATAAAAATTAGGGTGTTATTTAAGGAATATATAATTTATTCCTTAAATTAAGTAATGAAATGTGAAGTTAAATGAAAATTATTTAGTTTTGAGCAAAAAATTTGTTTGATAATTAGTATTAGTTATTTTAATCAGTTTTGTTAAATTGAATATTTTTGAGAGGCCCCGAAACCGGGCACCTCGCAGAGGTCGGTTTTCATCATAACACATAGCTCTTAAACTAAAAACTTTCATAATCATGCAGCGGAAATGTAAACATAGTTTGATAAACATAATTCAATAACGCGTCTGTATCAAAAACATATCGAATTGCCAAACCAACGGATCGTCTAACTTGATGCCCGAGCTCCATGCCTTCTCTTGTCATACCTTCAACCTGACATACATGCTAAATCAAGTCAGCTTACGCTGGTGAGTTCTAGTTTTCATAAAACAACATTAAACATACTTAACATAAACATCATTTCATACACATAGTCCGTAACCTTAGCACACAACATCCTTAACATCATCATCATACGTTCCACTGTCACCATACGAACAGTGGGCTTATGCCGGCACAAGGCTTCATACCCAGTTATAGTCTTGGTTGACTATCATACCCAGTTATAGTCGTGGTTGACTATCATACTCAGTTATAGTCGTGGTTGACTATCATTCGTACATTTTCCTATAACACGTATAGGAACATCATTCGTTCATCCTACATGACATGCTAGCATCATATCATCATTCACCGTAGTCATTATAACATTATAACATTTCATGCTAGTATCTTATCATCATAACATCATCACTTTGTCCTAATATCATAGGACTCATCATATTATGTCATGTCAGTATCATTTCATCATATCATCATAACCCACTAGCAATGAATACATATCATGCTATCATCATCTCATCAGATCATACATTTTGGCATTCATAAACTTTTCATACTAGCATCTTATCATCATAGCATTCTGCCCTAACAACAAAGGCACATATCATATACTCATCCTAGCACTCTATGACATCATCATGGCATCTACTAACTATTGTCATAGTTATCATCATATTGCATGTCATCATATAGTCTTCATCATATTATGTCTTCATAACTCATTCATCATATGTTCATCATAAATTCATCCTACTTAGCATATTACATGCGCAATATTACATGCGCAATATTACATGCACAATTCATCACTCATAATGCATACATAATCATGGCATAACATGCATCATCATAACATAAACACATAACATTTTCACATAATAGTAAGCATGTATGCCAGCCCAAAACATTTAGTGTGAAACAGGGCATCTAGAACTCACCTGATAGTAGTTTTCTGTTTCCTTAGCCGAACTCCTTAGCTAGGCCTTAAGAACCTACATCAGTATATCGTCTCATCACATACCATTCTTAGACATATGATATATCCTAAGTCCTCATAGTCAACTAGTTCCCCCTTACTGAATCCAAGTCCTCGAAACTTAACTAAGTGTTCGAAACCCTTGAAATTCATTAAGTCCTAATGTACACGAAATCCATGAGTATTCGAATACTAGCACACGAAATACCCAAGGTACACGAACCCCCGGGTGTACTCGAACATCCATGTGTACTCGAAACTAGGGTACACGAACCTAGTGTATTCGAAACAGTTGTACTCAAAAAGTGGGGTTTCGAGTACTCCCTTTGTGATATTTTTCGTGTACGCATCTTTTGGTCATACAACATCTAAGAAATTCATCTAAGACCATGGGAAGCTAGTAATAGGTTCCTTAGGTTGTTACCAACACGCTGGAGACTCAAAGTTCGGAACTTTATGCATAAAGTGTGAGCTTTATGCATAAGTTCACTTCTATCTAACAATCCTAACTTTTGTATAAAAATCGTAACTTTTATACATAAACCACTTACTTGTAGTTAGATGATCACCCCTGTAGATTCTCGTGCGTTCCTTCTTCTCCCTGAGCGATTTATAGCCGATCTTTGATGTTCTTGAGCTCCAACTTCGAGTACTCGAGAGAAACTGTGCCTTCAGCCAAAGGTATGCACGTTTCCTGAGACACTCATATATATAGGGGGTGTACCCGAACTTGGAGTTCTCGAATTGGACTGTACTCGAAATCTTGTGTACACGAAATCTGGTGTACTCGAAATCTCACAAATTTCGAGTACATGATCTCTAAGCTTCACTTTGGTTATTTTTCGTCTATTTTCCTACAAGTTACTTATCCGTTACACGTACATAGAATTCAAATAACTTGTATCAGAAAATTGGGGTGTTACAATATTTTATAAAAAAAAATTAATGAAATGTGAATTTAAATAAAAATTATTTAGTTTGAGCAAAAATTAGTTAGGTAATTAGTGTTAATTATTTTAACCTTAAATTGAACATTTTTATAAAATTACTTAGATTTAACATATGAAATGAAAACCACATTCAATTTAACTATAACTAGGTTTATTCCTCTCGCGCGCTACGGCGGGTTGGTAGAGTATTATATATCATTTGCATAATCATAAGTTGCATAGCAAAATCAAATTTTTGATCACGAGCTTTATACAATTTTTTCATAAAAACATAAAATCATACAAAACTGTTACAAATATATTATAAAAATAATAGAAAAATTACTCACAAAATCCGTCCCATCAATCGTTTAAATTAAAAGAAAAACCCAAATTTTTAAGTAAATATATCAAATTTAATAAAAACCCAAATCTCTAAACAATTTCTCAAATTTAATACCATTATCTATGTTTATTACTTTTTAAAGTTAAAAAAATTTCTCATGTTTCAACTCTAAATTTTTAAAACGTCACTAAATGAATCAGATCCTAAATATTATAATATATATATATATATATATAATATATAATAATCTATCTTATATAATAAATTAAGGTTTTTGAATGCCACATGCCATGTAATGAAGCATCTTTCATTTTCGTTTCCCTCCTAAAACTTAGAGCAGTAACTCATTTATTAACCATCCTTTATTAATAGTGATAATTAATAAATTTGACATATTATTACTTTAACTTATTTTTCTTATATTTAATAAATTATGTATATAAATAAATAATTAAGTAATGAATATTTTACACTTTCAATGTAGGAATTTAATAATATGTTTAGAATATATTGAAAAAAGCAAATAACTAAACAAAATAAAATAAAATAGATACATTATAAAACAAATTGTAAACTATACAAATAATGATTTTATTAAAAATGAGAATATTAAAAACCTGAATTATTTCATTTATATTCATATATTTTTATAACAAAAAAATAAAATAGATATATTATAAAACAATATCGTAAACTATACAAATAATGATTTTATTAATAATAAGAATATTAAAAACCTAAATAATTTCATATATATTCATATATTTTTATATTTTAACTTACTATTTTCATTAAATAATATAAAACTTATAATTTTTATTTCATTTTTTAGGTAAGTTACAAAAACTAAGGACTTATCTATATATTTTACAAATTATGGTATAATTATAATTCATAAAAGTTAATTCTTTTTATGTATAGTAATATTATTACATGTTATTATATAAATATTTTTACTTATTCAGCTAATTATATAATAAAATATGAAAATTAACATTAATATTCCTATATTTTTATTTCTTTTTTTACAACAACTTATTTTAAATTGTTATTATCTGTTTATAACTCTCAACTTACAAAAATATAAATAATTGGTAACATTTATTATCATTCTAGTCATTTAGTTTTTGTTTATCAATATGTATCTATTATTTAATTATTGATATCTATTATTTAATCATGCATTATGAATTATAAATATGAAAAATAATTAATATATTATTAAACAAATGAAGTTAATCTGCAATTAGTTATAAAGTTTTTAGTTAAACTTCTTTTCTTATCAACACTTCTATTTAGGTCTCTTACTATCATTAACTTCAAATTATGTTAATTAATATATTTAACAACAACAACAATAATAATAGTAATTGTTCTCCATGGATTATTTTTAAATATTTTAAAGTATTTACTTTAATATTTGAATGTTAAAAGACAATATGTATAATTATAAAAAATTCAAGTGTAATTCTTATTTTTTTTTATACACATAACTTTTTTTGTTAAAAAGTGTACAACATTTTGTATATTAAACCCGTGTAACACATGGGATTTAACCTAGTATATATAATATATACAATCAAATGGGGCCGAGAATTTGGCTCACTAACTACTATTACTTTTTATGCTTTTTACTTATATATAGTAATAAAAGTTCAAATAAGAAATAAATGTAGGTCTTACAACCTAGTTTTCAACGATAAAGATGTTAAAGAATAATAAAACAAATAAAAATAATACATAACAAAGTTTGAAGTATTTTTCTATAATTATAGTCCCTGCAAACATGTTTTAGAATTATGTAAAGTAACTTTATATAGAAAGTTGATGTTAGAAAATATGAAAAACATTAAAAGAAACAATAAAGAATGAAATGTTACTTATTTAATTTAAATGGATGGATAGTCCATGATCCGCATGTCTTGTAAGGAGGGAAATGAGTGGGAAAAAAATTTCTAAACCCTATCTCATTAAATGACATGTGGCAAGAGAAAACTTTTATTTTTATTATAATATATGTGTATCTGTGTGTGTGTGTGTAAATATATAATAAGAATTGTGTCCACTTACTATATAATAATAATATTCATACTATTAATTTTTATCACTTTTAATAATAACTAGTTTTATTCGCCCCGCGCATTGCAGCGGATTATCACAGTGCACTCTCGAAAATTAGTATCATGTATCAATTACAGAAGCATAACTTAAAAAGCAAAATCAAATCCCCTATCACGAACTAAATCGTAAACTCTAAAGCTTAAACCTAAATCTTAAACCCTAAACCAACAAAAACTCAAATCTGCATGTAAATCTCTCAATTTTATAAAATTCAAATGTCTAATTTAAATATCTCAAATTTAATACCTCAATCTCTGTTTACTAATTTTCAAAGTTAAAGATGTTGGTTCAAGTCTTAACTTTCAAAACATCACTACATAGATCATACACCTATGCACTATGCATTACTATTAATATATATATACACACACACTATTGAATATTATATATATACACACACACATATAATATCATGGACCCCTACATATTTAATAATATTTTTTTACTACTCATTTTTTCACCATCTTTAATATATATAACTAGGTTTTTCCCCCCACGCAGTGCGGTAGGTTATCACAATACACTTTAGAAAACATGTATTATATATCATTTGTATAAGCATAAATTACATAGCAAAATCAAATTTTCTCATCACGAACCCTACGCAAATTTCTCATAAACAAAAATCGATTTTCTATGATAAAAAATAAATCGTTGTTATCTTTTTCGAACATCACTGAAACACTACAAAGGACCACATTTTTCACTATATAATATAATATAATGTGTGTACTTACTATTTTAATATAATATATATAATTACTATTCATTTGTGTTACATATAATACTTATAATCAATATAATATAATATATATACATATACATGTGTGTATATACTATTTTAATATAATATATATATAATAACTATTCATTTGTGTTGCCTTTTAATATATATAGGCTTATTCATCTCGCGGTTGCAGCGAGTTATTAAAGTACACTCTAGATAATAGGTATTATATATCATCTGTAGAATCATAAGTTACATAGGAAAATCAAAATTTTCATCACGATCTTTATACAAATTTTTCATAAAAAGATATCATACAAAGTTCTCACAAATATATTATATAAATAATATAAAAAATTACTCAAAAATACATCTCACCTACAACCAATTAATAATTAAATAATGATTATTATATAATATTAATAATAATAATTGATTAAAACATGCATTGAAAGTAGAATTAATTAAATATTAATAATTAACAAGATATAGAAAGTCAAATAAAACGGCATACGTTATAAAAACAATTAGTAATTAAATAAATTTAATAATTAAATAATAATAATCGATTAAAACATGCATTATTATAAGTCAAATAAAACGGCATACATTATAATAATAACTAGGTTTAATCTTACCCGCGCGCTGCGGCGGGTTATCACAGTACACTTCCGAAAATAGGTATTATATATCATTTGCAAAATTGCAAAATCATAAGTTACATAGCAAAATCAAATCTTTCATACAAACTCTATACAATTATATATATATATATATATATATATATATATATATATATATATATATATATATATATATATAAACACTAGTCGGGAACCCGCGCGATGCAGCGGCGTTGACAATATGTTAAGCCGACACATGTCCTTCAAAACCAAATATTTTACAACTTGAACCATTAAGTTAACTTTGAAGTGAAAATTTGGTCTGTTTGATGGATTCACAAGGCAAGTTAGTTGTATAAACAAACCATGATGATACTCCTTTTCTGTCGTTTCTTTGAAGCTTTTATAGGGTAAGATGACAACCAACCAGTCTCGTACCTTAATTTATGATTGCTCATACATATCATATTTAGCTTTTAAGTTAGTCTACTTATTATTAGATTCAAGTCATTACTTTATATATAATTGTTCATGCTAACAGAGTAATCAATTTGGTGTGAGGATCTGATCATGTTAAATCTCTACCAACAGCAATTCTAGTAATAGTGGGTTAATTTGACAAAGATGTTCAAATATCAAGATTTAAAAATAAAGTTCCTTTAATTGAGGGTGTGTGTTTATTACTTTATTGGACAAACAGAGTTATCAACAGGTTCTTTGTTGCAGACACAGGTGATGGTTTGTTCCAAAAATGGATAAATAATAAAGCAACAGATAAGGAAACATGCATTACCAAATGGACCTAGTAAACAACAGGATGTATGTAAATATTTAATCGACTGTATTGTTATCACCTGCCACAATTTAGAGACATTTAAGAAAGTGTAACAAAAATACTTAATGATCAGTCTTTAGCTTCAATTAAATAATCATTCTATTGTAATTATGGGTACTAAAGACCCAATAATTAGCTCCAAAACAAGCATCCATTGACAGTAGCTTAATAATTTATGAACTATGGTGATTTAATTCTTCATGTACTCAAAATCCGTTGATCAACTACTGAACAAAAAATGACTAAAGAATTTAAGAAAACCATATGTTCTCTTAAAGTGTCTATGATCATTAGAGATGTACACCCACTTGACAACAAATAAAGCATGCCTCAATTGACCTTTATTACCAAGTCCACCCACAATCTTCAACAACTGATCTTCTGAGAATTGCAATTTTGACAATATCATTACGATTGAAAACTTCCAGCTCATCATACTTATCTATTAACCATAGATATTCTTCAAATCAACAAATATCACTCCCAAACATGGTTAAAAGATACAAAATTCATAAATAAAACTGCATAGAAATGCTTAAATTTGACAATATACCTGTCAAAAGGGTCACATGGGTTTGATGAAAAATTATGTATAAATATGCATTAATAGGTCGAGGGACGAATACAAAAACAATTTAAATTGTTTTAACAGAAAAAGGTTTTTAACAATTGAGACAACCTTATGTAATTAACATATTCTGGTTCAAATCAAAGTTACCCAATGTTTATTAGTTGACTTTAACTCTGGTTTAGATGTCCTGCTTATAACATTAGCACCAACTGAAACAACACCGGGGAGGTCTCCAAAAGTTGCTCCCTATAATTAATGAAATTTAAATAAAAAATGGCAAGAAAAAAAGTGAATAGTGTAAATAAGCCTGTTCATTGATACAAACAATTTGTAACAACAGTCAAAATTCGATAGTGAATTTATTATCAACCAGAATATACAGGTTGGAACAATCAGGCCCAACGAGGCCTAATAAGAACTCAGGCCTAACTAAGACCAATCGGTAAAGATAAATCGATTAAACTCACAGATTTTCTTTACAAACTGTTAAATAATTATTTGAGATTTTCGAAAGAAAACGAGCAAGTTATTTATTAACGTTCGATGATCGGTTAATATTCCAAACTCTATAATTAAGTTCTCAACAATAAATAAAAATTAATGTTATTATTTTTATCAAATCCAATTGAGGAGACTGTCAAAACAGTTTAACAGTTAATCCGACAAAATTAAGCTGTTAAATTCTCCTGTTTACCATATTAATTCTTGTTCGACGAAACAAATATTACGAGATGGTTTGTGCTATTCGTAACACGTTTCAGTCACGAAATAATCATTGGTAGTGATAAGTGACTTGAACGGGTTGATTTTGCGAGATATGTGTTGTTTATACGCGAAATGTACTGACCTAGGGTATTTTCTTCCACCTACAAACCCTAGGTATAAAAGGAATGCAAGAAATGTGGCACTCATTTTTCTCCAGCCGTTCTACACTTTTCTACACACATTTGTGTGTGTTTTGTATTTCCGATCGGAAGAACAAATGAAAAGGAAGAAGGATTCCGGCCACCACCCTCCACCGGCGAACCTCTACCCACACAATCTCCAGCCAGCCTCGTCCCTTCACTGGTTCCAGTCGAGCGCACACCATCTGGTGTGTGCCTGTGTGCGCGATCGTGAGCCCAAGAACAAGAGTTGTCAGCCGTTCCTCAGCTACGGCAGCTCCTTTCCCCGGTAACTTCCAGGTCCTCCGACGAACGTACCGGCCAGCCACCAGCCCCCTTATTTCGCTTCTGATGACAGCCGCAAGACACGCACACAATATGGGTGCGTGTTCATGAGAAAAGGAGAGAACAAGAGAGAGTGAGAGTCGTTCAGCCTCTCCTCCGGCCGCCAGCCTCCTTCTCCGACGAGCCATCTGCTCCTGCCAGCACCTGTTTTCCTTCCCTTTTATTCCCTATCTTCAGGTCTTGACTGGTGAACCAGGGCTGTCCAGATTGGTTGCTATAGGGATGGGTTAGGTGCTCACTATGATAGTTTTGATGACTAGCTAAGCCACATACAAGCAGACCATCACATGATCCAGTGAGAATACAGAAGACCGAGTTGTTTGGGAGTAGCTGGGACTGATTTGGGATTAGTCAAAGTTGGTCAAAAAGTTAACTCAAGTCAGATCTGGTCAACAATACTAACCGAATGCTCGGAAACGATCGTAATGCCAAACCGAGTCCGTCGATGATCTCGGATCCCAAATCGGGTTCCCGGTACTCAAAAATGAGGTTGCGTACGCGAACCAAACCGGAAGGTATAACCGCACGCTAATCTTTATCATACAAATCTTAACTCGTGCGTTAATATTTTATATTGCGATAAATTGAAACAAAAACGAGACAATCTAGATATATTCGTTAAGATAAACAAAAATATATAAATTGTAACATACGGTACTTTCCATTAAATATACAATCATATTATTAACGGTAGTCGCCTTAAGTAAACAAATCGAGTGTGTACCGACATTGAGAGAATTAAGACGACTAGGTACGAAAACCTGACAATTCAAGTGGGATGATTTAAATGGAATATTTCAACTATTAGAGTTCATTGTATAAATTAATAAACGTTTGATAATAATGGGTTAATGAGCCTTACAAATGGTATATGTGTATAAATGATATAATATAGTTTATTTTGTAGAACAATAAATATATGTATATATATATACATATACATTTGGATGAATACAGTTATGATCGGTTTTCAACAAGTGAATAACAACTCAAGTTCCGAACAGTTTAAATTAATTGAAACAAAGTATGTTGTTTAAGCATATCTTGAAAGATAATATGTATTTTTGAATGTATATAAATTGTAAGGGTGTTATTTACAAACGAGTGTCAAAATAATATAAGTTTATATTGACAAATCGATTATAGAAGTCAATATTTAAAGCTAATGACTTTTATTCAACAAAATGGTTTAAAAACTATAAATAAATTCAACATACGTATCTAAATAGTGTTAATTTTAGTAAAAGATGAACACACGTATTTATACATATAAATGCATCTATATATTTTGATACACATATGTAAAATATTTTGATTAACTCGAATAATTCACCAATTTATTATTTGGTTTAAAATACATTTATATTTAGGTACTTTCAAATAAACGACAATTATAAATACGTATATCGACTAAAGTGGATGCCCGATTATTTTAGTATCTAAAAATTTGATTAAAGGGTTTTAAATAATATATGTTCATATTGATGAATTAATGATAAAAATATATATATATGGACCTAATGACTACTATTTCAACAAAATAGTTTTAAATATATTTCGTACATATATGAATACATTTTGGGATATAATAAACCTTGTTACAACGGATTATACGTATACAAGTTAGGGCATTTACATGTTTTTATTGTAAACATGAACCGATTAATCAACAAAGTTATACAAAATAACAACAATTATCAAGATTGGTAATTTAGATTATATATGCACATTTTAAGCATATCAATTATAAGCACATTTGATTGAATATATAATCATGTATTAAAGAATAAACAATATTGATTCAAAAGTTACATATGCAAACAAAAGTCCTCGGATAATCGAATTTAATACGAGTGAGGACGCGTTAAATTACGTATGATAGTTGTGTCAAATAGGACACATGAAACAAGACTGTCGATATTGGTTATTGATACACATCTAATCTACAAACAGGACGCCATATTTGACTCAATTGGGAAATGTTATACTAGCTCAGATACACATAGGATTGACTAGCACTGACATGCAGAGTTTGGTTACTATGATTTTGATTATCACATTACATGGATGTTGTTTTCATTGCTACATACAAGGTGAGTTTCACAACCCCTTTTTACTATTTTTGTATTCAAAACTCGGGGGAGAAATCATGCACAACACATTATTTGAACACAAGTGATACACACACAATGTTATTACATGAGTCACATTTATCGCATTAAGTCCCCTATTCTGTAACCGTTAATTGTGGGTAAACGTGAATTATTGGGAATAGTACTATTCGGGAGTGACAACCCCCGCCCGTGGTTAGTCGCTCTAACTTTGATTGTAGGTCAGATCGGGTGCACAATATTCATCTCAATACAATGTTTTGCGATAGAACATTGGGATGGGGCAACTCAATCATGTCAAGTTCGGTTATGGGAGCTCATGGTAATCATGTAACACTCATGATATTGTTTTGAGAACAATAGTCACAACAAAAATCTTGTGGTTCAAATGGAAAACAATATTTTAACTCAACAACAATTTGAAAACTATGTTTCAACTCATTAAAAACTTGTGAACTCACCAGCTTTATGCTGACTGTTTTTAGCATGTTTTTCTCAGATAATTGAAGAGATACTATGAGACGCATTTTGGGTATTGACATAAGAAGACACATTGCATCACTTGAATCATTAGCTTATGTACCTTTATGATGTAAACACATGATGATGCCCATTTAGTTTTAACAACGTGAAGGTTAGTATTATCTTATATTCAATGTGTTCATGATATTCAGTTTCGTCTCATCCCCGTGTTTCCGCCTCAGGCGGGGGTGTGACAGATTGGTATCAGAGCCATTGGTTATAGAGAATTAGGTTTCCTATTGTGGTGCCTAGACTATAACCGTAGGCTCTAACATGTTAGGACTATAGAAACTAAGTGTATAGATGTGTTGGTCTGAAATTTTTTTTCATTGTAAGGATTGATTGCCTATTAAGTATTGTAAGTGCCATAGTATACTATTCTTACTTATCACAATAGACTTGATGCACAGCTACTCTCGAAATAACTCCGACACAACTTACAAGTTAGTTGAGAATAAGTCGAGTTGCCGTAACATCTAACCACCTTTAATTACCAACATTTACATACTATATTGGTGAAACAAGCAAGAACATAACATCACAAACTAAATACGGTCTGTAAAACTCGATAAAGTCTACAATGTTGTTGAACCGAGTAGACGTTTCTCAAATCTCAAAATTGTACCAATGTGAGATTAATCAAACACAATATTACTGACTGTTGATGTCAATTCATTGAAAAGACATGATGAACTCAACTGACCTAGGAGATCTTCGGATTGACGAGTTAAAAAGATTGAAAGAATCAACAACATTATATGATAAGGAGTGATTACACGGAGTGAACAACAAAAAAAAAAAACAACGGAACACAAGAACAACGCATTATGACTCATGATGGGAGATTACTAGAGTGATCAAGTAAGATAATTGATAGTTACACTTTGTACTACGTAACTATGAATTATAGTACTTGTGAATTCTGGGAAATCCTATTGTGATAATTAGTGTTTGAACACAATAATTCTAATAGTGCAAGTGCAAAAGTTAATTCTTTCGAACTGAACGAATACAACTAGATGGGTTCTAGTAAAAAAAAGAAATTGATCCTTGAACACAACATCGATCAGTGAACGACGCAAAAAAAAAACAAAAACAAAAGTGTTGTAATTGGTACCGATGACAATACGAAGTAACCAACGAATAATCATATGAACACAATTAGTTCTTTGCTCAAATAGTCATTATCAAGTTTTGCAAGTATATACTTGTGATCTACTATTCGGTTCAAATAGACTCCAACTTGACTATGAGTACTACAAACTTTCTCTGATATTATACAGAGAGTAGTACTGTCATTTTAGTTCAAGTGACAGTATTTGATCTATTACAACTCGACTTAAGACAAATGATTGTCTTGACTATCCTAATTCCCATATGGCTAGATACATCAACTACCTTACGTGTTTTCAATAGTTGAAGAAATCGTAACTCAAACACATAGAAATGTAGTGACCGCGAAACTCTAATCAAATCATGGATGACTCATCCACTCTAACGTCCACTTCACCTATCCATGTTCTTGCTAACATTCTCTTCTTGTATTTTCCCTCTAATTGATGGAAGAAAAGTTGTCATGGACAACTATATTTTGTGAAATCTATATGATGGTGATGTTGTCCATCAATCATACCTTGACGATTAGCAAATTCTTAACTCAAACATTGATCGTGTATGTTTAGGTGACTACAACACATAAATTAAGTCACTCTAATCTACATATATTTAAGATCCAACTATAACAAATATTATATCCAAGGCATTCCCTCTCAGTTGATTGAAACAAGGGCATGAAAAGCAAAGCAAAGTTTTACGAGGAACAAACTTACTATTTCCAAGATGGGAAATATGAACATCTCGTAATGGGTACCTTCCTCATTAAGCCCGTTGTCAACATGCATTCAAAGTTAAAGGAGTTTGGCAACGAACACTGTCAACACACTTTGAACATTTTATGACTTTTCTATCCGGTAGAACTGTCTGAGTTATCCCGAATTAGCGGTTCGCAATCACAAGGCAAAGAACAAGTTTTGGTAGGAGTGCAATTCTCTCAATCCCTAGTAAAGGGAGTATAACCAAACTCTCATTAGTGGGAGAACTGGAAAGAAATTAATATATTTTCACTCAATACAACCAAGTTGTGAGTGTTGAAGAATTTAGGAATTGTTGTAGCAAAAAAAACTTGAGGCAGACAAGAGATTTGATAATCCTTAGAGAATTTCATGAAACTGTTGATGGGAACTCACAAGAGATCTTATGAAAATTCACAATAACTTAATTCTGATTTTGTCAAGAGGGCAACTAGGAAGATAAATTGATTTACATTCGAGAAGTATCATGAGGATCCAAACTCTGGTTTACATGACCATCATACTATAATGAATGATCAACCTATCTCTGTTTGAGGAGTTTGGGTGGATTAGGAGTTGTTTACCTACAAGTACATTCTTATCAAAGGATGATTCCCTCAGTTTCTTATAAAGCATGGATGACTTAGCCCTCCAAATAATCGACTGAGTTGGAAGCAGAATGACAATGACTATCAGATTTATTTGCAGTAATGCAGAAGAAGAAGGCATGCTAGTCAAATAACTTGTTATGCGTAGACGCCATTAAACAAGTCGAGCATTTCTTAGCTTGACTTGTACTTTTGAACATGATGTCTAATGTCTCTTGACTTTAATATAAGCATTATTTGAAGGAATGTCGATAGAGTATTTTAACCGATCGACAAGCGAATAACATGATCTTGCAGGATCTCTGGTTAGTTGAAAGCTTGCAAGATCAAAGTGCTGAACAGAGTACTTAACTTGAGTGGGTCATTATTTATATAATTGATCAAAGAGATTATTCAATCAAAATTTTAAAAGCTTCTAACAGACATGAGTTCAAGAAAACTTTGCTAGTTCGAAACAAGCACTTGATTGGAACTAAGGGAAGAATTTTTCTTCCTAAACTCTATGCCACTAACTCATTTGATGCTTATATGATAACGTCATGGATGGTCGGGAGCATCGAGTAATTATTAGGATAATTAGACAAATGACGGGATAAATCAACACTGGAGGCTAGCAAAACTTCATTGATCCTAATTAGCGAGGCAAGGTTAGTCAAATATCAGAACATGACAAATCTATTCAGTAAAGACAGTCAAAATGCGGGTCAATCTGGCCCAATATGAGAAACAACTTACTAGTTGTAATAAGATTTTCACATGACCATTAAGGATCAAGATGATAGAAGCCTCAAACTAGATTAATAATCATGCAGACAGAAAATAAAAGAAGTGCTTTGTGAATGCCCAATTCACATACTCATTAAATCACTAGACAAGTTAGAATTTCCTTCCAAGTAAGCGATGTTTAATTTCGAGGACGAAATTTCTTAAAGGAGGGGAGACTGTAACAACAGTCAAAATTCGATAGTGAATTTATTATCAACCAGAATATACAGGTTGGAACAATCAGGCCCAACGAGGCCCAATAAGAACTCAGGCCTAACTAAGACCAATCGGTAAAGATAAATCGATTAAACTCACAGATTTTCTTTACAAACTGTTAAATAATTATTTGAGATTTTCGAAAGAAAACGAGCAAGTTATTTATTAACGTTCGATGATCGGTTAATATTCCAAACTCTATAATTAAGTTCTCAACAATAAATAAAAATTAATGTTATTATTTTTATCAAATCCAATTGAGGAGACTGTCAAAACAGTTTAACAGTTAATCCGACAAAATTAAGCTGTTAAATTCTCCTGTTTACCATATTAATTCTTGTTCGACGAAACAAATATTACGAGATGGTTTGTGCTATTCGTAACACGTTTCAGTCACGAAATAATCATTGGTAGTGATAAGTGACTTGAACGGGTTGATTTTGCGAGATATGTGTTGTTTATACGCGAAATGTACTGACCTAGGGTATTTTCTTCCACCTACAAACCCTAGGTATAAAAGGAATGCAAGAAATGTGGCACTCATTTTTCTCCAGCCGTTCTACACTTTTCTACACACATTTGTGTGTGTTTTGTATTTCCGATCGGAAGAACAAATGAAAAGGAAGAAGGATTCCGGCCACCACCCTCCACCGGCGAACCTCTACCCACACAATCTCCAGCCAGCCTCGTCCCTTCACTGGTTCCAGTCGAGCGCACACCATCTGGTGTGTGCCTGTGTGCGCGATCGTGAGCCCAAGAACAAGAGTTGTCAGCCGTTCCTCAGCTACGGCAGCTCCTTTCCCCGGTAACTTCCAGGTCCTCCGACGAACGTACCGGCCAGCCACCAGCCCCCTTATTTCGCTTCTGATGACAGCCGCAAGACACGCACACAATATGGGTGCGTGTTCATGAGAAAAGGAGAGAACAAGAGAGAGTGAGAGTCGTTCAGCCTCTCCTCCGGCCGCCAGCCTCCTTCTCCGACGAGCCATCTGCTCCTGCCAGCACCTGTTTTCCTTCCCTTTTATTCCCTATCTTCAGGTCTTGACTGGTGAACCAGGGCTGTCCAGATTGGTTGCTATAGGGATGGGTTAGGTGCTCACTATGATAGTTTTGATGACTAGCTAAGCCACATACAAGCAGACCATCACATGATCCAGTGAGAATACAGAAGACCGAGTTGTTTGGGAGTAGCTGGGACTGATTTGGGATTAGTCAAAGTTGGTCAAAAAGTTAACTCAAGTCAGATCTGGTCAACAATACTAACCGAATGCTCGGAAACGATCGTAATGCCAAACCGAGTCCGTCGATGATCTCGGATCCCAAATCGGGTTCCCGGTACTCAAAAATGAGGTTGCGTACGCGAACCAAACCGGAAGGTATAACCGCACGCTAATCTTTATCATACAAATCTTAACTCGTGCGTTAATATTTTATATTGCGATAAATTGAAACAAAAACGAGACAATCTAGATATATTCGTTAAGATAAACAAAAATATATAAATTGTAACATACGGTACTTTCCATTAAATATACAATCATATTATTAACGGTAGTCGCCTTAAGTAAACAAATCGAGTGTGTACCGACATTGAGAGAATTAAGACGACTAGGTACGAAAACCTGACAATTCAAGTGGGATGATTTAAATGGAATATTTCAACTATTAGAGTTCATTGTATAAATTAATAAACGTTTGATAATAATGGGTTAATGAGCCTTACAAATGGTATATGTGTATAAATGATATAATATAGTTTATTTTGTAGAACAATAAATATATGTATATATATATACATATACATTTGGATGAATACAGTTATGATCGGTTTTCAACAAGTGAATAACAACTCAAGTTCCGAACAGTTTAAATTAATTGAAACAAAGTATGTTGTTTAAGCATATCTTGAAAGATATTATGTATTTTTGAATGTATATAAATTGTAAGGGTGTTATTTACAAACGAGTGTCAAAATAATATAAGTTTATATTGACAAATCGATTATAGAAGTCAATATTTAAAGCTAATGACTTTTATTCAACAAAATGGTTTAAAAACTATAAATAAATTCAACATACGTATCTAAATAGTGTTAATTTTAGTAAAAGATGAACACACGTATTTATACATATAAATGCATCTATATATTTTGATACACATATGTAAAATATTTTGATTAACTCGAATAATTCACCAATTTATTATTTGGTTTAAAATACATTTATATTTAGGTACTTTCAAATAAACGACAATTATAAATACGTATATCGACTAAAGTGGATGCCCGATTATTTTAGTATCTAAAAATTTGATTAAAGGGTTTTAAATAATATATGTTCATATTGATGAATTAATGATAAAAATATATATATGGACCTAATGACTACTATTTCAACAAAATAGTTTTAAATATATTTCGTACATATATGAATACATTTTGGGATATAATAAACCTTGTTACAACGGATTATACGTATACAAGTTAGGGCATTTACATGTTTTTATTGTAAACATGAACCGATTAATCAACAAAGTTATACAAAATAACAACAATTATCAAGATTGGTAATTTAGATTATATATGCACATTTTAAGCATATCAATTATAAGCACATTTGATTGAATATATAATCATGTATTAAAGAATAAACAATATTGATTCAAAAGTTACATATGCAAACAAAAGTCCTCGGATAATCGAATTTAATACGAGTGAGGACGCGTTAAATTACGTATGATAGTTGTGTCAAATAGGACACATGAAACAAGACTGTCGATATTGGTTATTGATACACATCTAATCTACAAACAGGACGCCATATTTGACTCAATTGGGAAATGTTATACTAGCTCAGATACACATAGGATTGACTAGCACTGACATGCAGAGTTTGGTTACTATGATTTTGATTATCACATTACATGGATGTTGTTTTCATTGCTACATACAAGGTGAGTTTCACAACCCCTTTTTACTATTTTTGTATTCAAAACTCGGGGGAGAAATCATGCACAACACATTATTTGAACACAAGTGATACACACACAATGTTATTACATGAGTCACATTTATCGCATTAAGTCCCCTATTCTGTAACCGTTAATTGTGGGTAAACATGAATTATTGGGAATAGTACTATTCGGGAGTGACAACCCCCGCCCGTGGTTAGTCGCTCTAACTTTGATTGTAGGTCAGATCGGGTGCACAATATTCATCTCAATACAATGTTTTGCGATAGAACATTGGGATGGGGCAACTCAATCATGTCAAGTTCGGTTATGGGAGCTCATGGTAATCATGTAACACTCATGATATTGTTTTGAGAACAATAGTCACAACAAAAATCTTGTGGTTCAAATGGAAAACAATATTTTAACTCAACAACAATTTGAAAACTATGTTTCAACTCATTAAAAACTTGTGAACTCACCAGCTTTATGCTGACTGTTTTTAGCATGTTTTTCTCAGATAATTGAAGAGATACTATGAGACGCATTTTGGGTATTAACATAAGAAGACACATTGCATCACTTGAATCATTAGCTTATGTACCTTTATGATGTAAACACATGATGATGCCCATTTAGTTTTAACAACGTGAAGGTTAGTATTATCTTATATTCAATGTGTTCATGATATTCAGTTTCGTCTCATCCCCGTGTTTCCGCCTCAGGCGGGGGTGTGACACAATTAACCTTTCTTTCTGGGATTCAGCAAACTCGTAAAGAGTCATCCTCATTGTAACCTATATGACCATTTTGCAAGTTAAAGAACAAAAATTCAAATCAAATTTACATTCATGTTGCATTAAATTTTGAAAAAAAAATAGAAAATGTTTTAATATAAAGATATGAAGACTTACATTATATTGATCAACTTCTCATACTATCTACTTATAACAATTTCAAATATGTTTTAATCTCATTATCTCTAAGGAATTTGATAAACACTCATACTATCTACTTATAGCGATTTCATAAAGTACAAACACCTCCAAATTATATCACTTACAATCTATTTCATTACAGTTGATTATCAAATTCTAAATTTAAAATCACATAATCAAGACTAAAACTCAACAAATAATTTAACAGTTAATCAATGGCATACAACTTGTAATTAATCAACGCATAAATTTTATTTTACACGAAAAAAATTAAAGTGAAATACTCTAACAATCATAATAAGTACCTCAAAAGTCCAGGTTTGGAACTTGTAGACACCCGCATGAACTAAAACCTTTGTGGTCCAGCACATAATAACCCTGTAACAACAAACACTAAAATTGTTGCACCAGATAATTATTTTTTAAGAAAAATGACAACTCATGAGATTTGTATAATGTCAAATAAATGCACCAGATTAGGTGAAATAGAATGAGCAACTGCTTATCCACCAATTATATATTCCATAAACAAAGCCCAGCCGATTATCCAAGCAAGACTGAAATATTACAATATATTAATATGAGCATCCAAAAGTTTTGCACCGGAGATAAGCAAGATTACCAGAGTTTAAGCTTAAGCCCCTTGTTTTACACCTGCACATACAGATTGGACTTAACAAAAAAATAATAAATAAAATAAAACAAAGCAAAAATGGAGCATACCTAGATCATTTAGTTCTAAATCAACACAAAATTAGGAAAACCACTCCTCATAACCCGGAAGAAAAAACACAACATAATTGTGTTGATTATTCATGTAATTATTAATTAAAGTGGATTTTAATCCGCACGATGTGACAAAGGTGACAGTTTAAAAAGACAGCGAACTACGTCTACTGTTCGACAACCAGAGTAGTGTCGTCAGCCATTAAACAACAGTTTGATAAAACTAACCTAGTTATGTGGGGGCATTCAAAAGGCTTTTAGAACACAAACTGCAACAGTGAGCTAGCTGCCATGTTTTTCTTCAATTATATCTTCAATCTATTTAAAAAACTTTATTCGTCATGTACGACATAAGCTCAATGTCATAAAATATATCAACTCCTTGTAGGGCATGTTGTTTAATGCAAGTGTCTTGTTATAATAGTAATTTATGACCCTAAACACACTTGACGAATCTTTAAAACTCAAAATAATTGCTTGGATTATATATTGTTGAAGCTCAATATCATGGGTAAATCATAAACTAAAACATAAAAAATATAGCAATGTGTCACAAAATAAAAAGATTCCACACAAAAACTGAATCTTTAAAAAATAACTATGAAGCTTTTTCTACCCATTAATCATTGTCTTGATTTAACAATTAACATAAACCCAATTTAACAAAAAAAAATAACAAAAAAAGTTATAAATTTCGATCACATCATCTTGATCTACCAATTCACATTTAAAATTTCCCACAATTTAGAAAAGAAAATATATAACAAAAACCCAACTCAACCGAAAAATAAAAAGAAAGATAAAAATAGATCCATAAAGCCTTAAACAACAATAAAACTTGCACATGATGATAAGAAAATTAAAATTATACAATTATTGATCAAGAGCATTAAACAACTTAAGATTATAGAAGAGAAATAAAGAAAGCAAAAGAAAAAAATACCACACATAGGTAGTTGGTAGTCTTATCCATCACTCATCTAATAAACAACCCCAATTTCCTTTAGTGTCTCACCTAAAATGCTAAAGCATTTTACTTGTCTCGAATTGTATAGCAAGATGAGCTTGTTCAAGAGAACTTCTTCCTTTCCATAATTATTGAATTCACATACTATTGTCGTGCTTTGTACCCTTCCTAAAACAATTATATTGAAAATTGCAATTGAACTTGAGCTCAAAATCAACATGAAACGTGAAACCAACAAAGTTGTTCACTAAAAAACAAGTTAATCAATGAACCAAAATACCATCAAGTTATTAAGAAAATCAATCATTATGCGTTTGCTTTAGAACAAAATAACAATTTAAATAAATCATAAAACATAAGTGGTGAAATCAACAATGCTTTCCTCAAAAAATAGGTTCATCCTTTCTTGAGGTAAAGATTATTTACAATTCAATTCGCAAATGGAAATTGGAAAAAATTGGCTCTACAATTCTTGACTGCCTATTTTAATACCTACAAAATATAATCAAAATTTCAAGTAACATTTGCATAAATCCACTACCAAGATAATCAATCACACATTTACACTACATAATTCTCGAACATAATTGAAAATTTTCAAAAGAAAATTGATTTGAAAAAACGAAAACATACCTTGAAGTTTAAGGCCGCAAGATGTTGGCCTTTAGATCCTGTATCATTTCCGTTTCTCGGTTTCTCTAGAGCTCATCACCTTAAAAAACTAAACCCTAGAAATGCATAGATAAGAGAAGATCAAAACCAAGGAAGTGAAGAACATACAGAGTTTAGATCAAGAGCACGATGAAGAGTAAAATATCAAAGGTTAGCATCCATAGTCAATCGTAACAAGATATCTCTGATAATCCATTTGGAAGCAGACGACAATGAGGGTGTAAGGAATGGGATGCCTAAGGGCACCTGAATCGGAGAGGCGGTGGTCTGTGATGCGTAACTCACCTGAATCGGAGATGCACCTGTATCGAAGATCGAGAAGCTCCGGAAGCGACGTGGGAAGGAGCAGATGGAGAAGAGTTTTGAGGGGTGTGTTTGAATTTGGGATGCATTTGAAATGAGGAGGTTTTTATCCCGCTTGTTTTTCAGGGGTTAGAACTTAGAATGTGAAAGGAGGGCTTGTACCTCAAGCTTAATAACTTATACATTTCTTAAAATTAAGACATTGCACATTTCTCTCTCATATATGCATTATAAGTAGTATAGATAAAATTATACAAAGTCAAAAAAACAAAATTTAAAACTTTAAGTGGCAAAAATTAAATAAACAAAACTTTATATTATATAAAAGTTTTAGTGACAAAAATCGAAAAAACAAAACTTTACTATTAAGTTTTAGTGGCCATAATCGAAAAAAAACTTTATATTATATAAAAGTTTTAGTAGCCAAAATCAAAAAAAAAAAATTTAAAGTTTTAGTGGCCAAAATTGAAAAAACAAAACTTTATATTATATAAAAGTTTTAGTGACCAAAATCGAAAAAACAAAACTTTACTATTAAGTTTTAGTGGCAAAAATCGAAAAAACAAAACTTTATGTTATATAAAAGTTTTAGTGGCCAAAATCGAAAAAAAAAACTTTATACTATATTAAAGTTTTAGTGACAAAAATCGAAAAAACAAAACTTTAAAAGTTTTTGTGGCCAAATTCGAAAAAACAAAACTTTATATTGTATAAAAGTTTTAGTGACCAAAATCGAAAAAACAAAACTTTACTTTTAGTGGCCAAAATCAAAAAAACAAAACTTTATATTATATAAAAGTTTTACTGGCCAAAATAGAAAAAACAAAAATTTAAATAGTTTTAGTGGCAAAAATCAAAAAAACAAAACCTTATAATATATAAAAGTTTTAGTGACCACAATCAAAAAAACAAAACTTTAAAAGTTTTAGTGGCAAAAATCAAAAAAACAAAATTTTATATTATATAAAAGTTTTGGTGACAAAAATCGAAAAAACAAAACTTTATTATTCCTTTTAGTTGGTTTTTAATATATATAACTAGGTTTAATCCCGCCCGCGCGTTGCAGCGGGTTATCACAGTATACTTCCAATAACGGTTATTATATATCATTTGCAAAATCATAAGTTACATAGCAAAATCAAATCTCTCATCACAAATTTTATACAATTATATATATATAAACATAATATTATACAAAATTGAAAAAACAAAATTTAAAAGTTTTAGTGGCCAAAATTAAATAAAGAAAACTTTATATTATATAAAAGTTTTAGTGAAACAAAACTTTATATTATATAAAGTTTTAGTGGCCAAAATCAAAAAAAAAAACTTTAAAAAGTTTTAGTGGCCAAAATCGAAAAAACAAAACTTTATATTATATAAAAGTTTTGGTGACCAAAATCGAAAAAACAAAACTTTACTATTAAGTTTTAGTGGCCAAAATCGAAAAAACAAAACTTTATATTATACGAAAGTTTTAGTGGCAAATATCGAAAAAACAAAATTTTAAAAAGTTTTAGTGGTCAAATTCAAAAAAACAAAACTTTATATTATATTAAAGTTATAGCGGAAAAAATCGAAAAAACAAAACTTTAAAAGTTTTTGTGGCCAAAATCGAAAAAACAAAACTTTATATTATATAAAAGTTTTAGTGACCAAAATCGAAAAAACAAAACTTTAAAAAGTTTTAGTGGGCAAAATCAAAAAAACAAAACCTTATAATATATAAAAGTTTTAGTGGTAAAAATCGAAAAAACAAAACATTAAAAGTTTAGTGGCCAATATCAAAAAAACAAAACTTTATATTATATAAAAGTTTTAGTGACCAAAATCGAAAAAACAAAATTTTACTATTCCTTTCAGTTGGTTTATAATATATATACTAGGTTTAATACCACCCGCGCGTTGCGGCGGGTTATCACAGTACACTTCCGATAACGGGTATTATATATCATTTGCAAAATCATAAATTACATAGCAAAATCAAAATCTCATCACAAACTCTATACAATTATATATATATACATAAACATAAAATTATACAAAATCGAAAAAACAAAATTTAAAAGTTTTAGTTGCCAAAATTAAATAAACAAAACTTTATATTATATAAAAGTATTAGTGACCAAAATCGAAAAAACAAAACTTTATATTATATAAAAGTTTTACTGGCCAAAATCAAAATAAAAACTTTAAAAACTTTTAGTGGTCAAAATCGAAAAAACAAAAGTTTATATGATATAAAAGTTTTATTAAACAAAATCGAAAAAACAAAACTTTACTATTAAGTTTTAGTGGCCAAAATCGAAAAAACAAAACTTTATATTATATAAAAGTTTTAGTGACAAAAATCGAAAAAACAAAACTTTAAAAAGTTTTAGTGGCCAAAATCGAAAAAACAAAACTTTAAAAAGTTTTAGTGGCCAAAATCGAAAAAACAAAACTTTATGTTATATTAAAGTTTTAGTGGCAAAAATTGAAAAAACAAAACTTTAAAAGTTTTTGTGGCCAAAATCGAATAAACAAAACTTTATATTATATAAAAGTTTTAGTGACTAAAATCGAAAAAACAAAACTTTACTTTTAGTGGCCAAAATCGAAAAAACAAAACTTTATATTATATAAAAGTTTTAGTGGCCAAAATCAAAAAAACAAAACTTTAAAAAGTTTTAGTGGGCAAAATCGAAAAAACAAAACCTTATATGTAACACCCGAAAATTTAGCAGCTTAAAAATAAACATGCGAGATTTCGGTAACTGCTGATGTTCGAAGAATTGCGTTATCAAAGAAATAAACACATTTGATCGTGCTTGAAATCCACGATGATATGTGTGACAACTCAAAATTCTCAGGTTAGAATCATAACTCGAGAATGAAGAGAATGAGTGTAAGCGAAATCGTGAAACGAGGCTCCGATTTCAAAATACACTGAATCGAATATAGCAATAGATTAGAGGTCAAATATTTTGAACTCTTTAGGTCTTGAGATTATAACCATTGGAAAGAGCTCGAAAAATCGTGAACGTAGGCGAAAACCGTGCGCAAAACGGAGTTCGTATGCTCCCGGAATCGCGTAACGAAGATAAGATCAAGATCTGGCCGCCATGGGGCCGCGCGGTACTCCCCAAGTGGAGGGCTGGAGTGGGGCGATGCGCCCCGTGTCAGCAGATCGCAAAAATGGCTTAAAAAGTCAAGTTTCATCTAGAAGTCTCATTTTTTTGCGTATCTTCGACGATTTCGACCTCACACACACTAAATCAGTATCCAATCCATCAAAACATCAATTTTAAAGGCTTCTCAAGGTTTAGATCAAACCAGGGAACGTTTCTGCAAGCCCGGATGGTCTTTTTACCCGCAGAACTCCGTCGGGTAGGTAACGGTTCATTCTAACCTTCTAGATTGATTATGATTGATTAAATCTTGTTTTTGAACGTAATGATATAGTTAGGGTTGTTGAGTATTGCCTAGATGATGGCTAGGATTGATTATAAGTGAAGAACTCGAACGGTTAATGGGAAAATCCTTGTTTTGAGCCGTTGTAATGCCCGGTTTGCATGGAATCATAACAATGGTTATATTGGTTTAAACCATTTGATTATGACAAGGTAGGTGATTAGTTTGATTAATTTTGATATGCAAGGTTAAATCCAAGTGTTTCAAACTAATCACAATCAATAACAAGGATTGATCATTCCTAAGCCATTAAACTGTATAGAGATTGTTTTAGCTTGATAATCAACAACATTAACGATTTGATGGTTATTAAGGCAATGTCTTTGACATTGGACGTTCAGAAAAGATTTAATCAGTATGTTAAAACATATATAACATATTATACGTAAACTAATGCAGGACTATACCATTAGCACCAGTTGTGAGTGATCTCGCTACCGTGAGACATCAGGTGAGTTCTAGACGCCCTGTTTTTATGTTTAATGTTTTGGGCTGGCATACATGCTTAACGTTATGTTCATGATGTTATGTGCTTAAGATGACGATAAATGAATAATGATATGCCATGACTATGTATGCGTGTTATTGTGTTCATATTAGTAAGACATGATGATGAGAGGTATGATAACATGCTATGAGGATTACAGATGTTAAGCTATGATGAAATCCTAGGCTGTTAGGATGAAGGTATGATGTGGAATACGAGGAATAGGTTATTGTAACATGTAAGTGATGATATGATGATTAAGATGCTAGCATGAAATGTTATGATATGATATGTGCCTTTGCTATTAGGGCAGAATGCTATGATGATAAGATGCTAGTATGAAAAGTTTATGAATACCAGAAGGTATGATCTGATGATATGATGACAGCATGATATATATTCATTGCTAGAAGGTATGATGGTATGATGAAGTGATACTGGCATGACATAAGATGATGATGTCTATGGTATTAGGACATCGTGATTACGTCATGATGATAACAGACTAGCATGCCATGTGCATGATATTAGCATAGTCTGTTATGAGTTATCCTATGTTATTAGGATAACGTTACGATGTTATGCTGAATGATGATATAGTGCTAGCATATCATGTCATGATGAATGATGGTAGCTCCAGTACTTGTTACTGGGTAAGTATGGTTGCTCTCGTACTTGTTACGGGATGAGTATGACGTAGCTCCCATATTCGTATGGGTAAGTATGGTAGCTCCAGTACTTGTTACTGGGTAAGTATGGTAGCTCCGGTACTTGTTACTGGGAAAGTATGGTAGCTCCGGTACTTGTTACTGGGTAAGTATGGTAGCTCCAGTACTTGTTACTGGGTAAGTATGGTAGCTCCAGTACTTGTTACGGGGTAAGTATGGAGTCTTATGCCGGTATAAGCCATCAATTTCGGTTGATGTGTTAAGAAGTCCTGTGAAAGAACAGGCAGAAGTCCTGTGCAAGAACAGGCAGAAGTCCTGTGCAAGAACAGGCCTGTCGACCATGTGTCGTCAGTTCGGTTAAAGAAATCTTAGGCATGCTTGAGTTATCAGCTGCGGGTTGATAGTGTTAAAGAAATCTTATACATGTATGAGTTATCAGCTGCGTGTTGATAGTTATAGAGTCTTGTGCCGCGCAAGCCTGTTTGACTTTAGGTCAGCAGTTGACGGCGAAATTCCTTCACCGTATGAATGATGTTATGTAGGTATGCTATGAGGAAAGGCACGTTATGTGTTTAAGCTATGTCATGTGAAATTATGTATGTTATGAATAAGATATGTTATGTTATGTGATGATGTTTTATGTTAAGTATATTTTAACTTAACAAAACGTTTATGATGTTTTACAAAAACTAGAACTCACCAGCGTAAGCTGACTTGATTTAGCATGTATGTCAGGTTAAGCTATGGTCAGAGAAGGCAAGGAGCTCGGGCATCCAGATAGAGAGTTTGATGGTTTTGGCAATTCGATATGTTTTTGATACAGATACTTTATTGTATTCTGTTTATCAAACGATGTTCAAATTTCCGCTGCATGATTATGAAAATTTTTAGTTTAAGGGCTATGTGTTATGACTAGACCAACGTACGTGGGGTCGCCCGGAATCGGGGCCTCACATTATAATATATAAAAGTTTTAGTGGCCAAAATCTAAAAAACAAAACTTTAAAAGTTTTAGTGGTCAAAATCAAAAAAACAAAACTTTACATTATATAAAAGTTTTGGTGACCAAAATCGAAAAAACAAAACTTTACTATTCCTTTCAGTTGGTTTTAATATATATAACTAGGTTTAATCCCACCCGCGAGTTGCGGCGGGTTATCACAGTATACTTCCGATAATGGGTATTATATATCAT
The DNA here is from genome assembly GCA_009363875.1 of Mikania micrantha. Lineage (NCBI taxonomy): Eukaryota > Viridiplantae > Streptophyta > Magnoliopsida > Asterales > Asteraceae > Mikania > Mikania micrantha. The sequence goes on along the minus strand of CM018689.1, from coordinate 44,745,376 downwards.
TTGCAAAATCATTAGTTACATAGCAAAATCAAATCTTTCATCACAAACTCTATACAATTATATATGTATATAAACATAAAACTATACAAAATCAAAAAAAAATTTTAAAAGTTTTAGTGGCATAAATTAAATAAACAAAACTTTATATTATATAAAAGTTTTAGTGACCAAAATCAAAAAACAAAACTTTGCTATTAAGTTTTAGAGGCCATAATCGAAAAAACAAAACTTTATATTATATAAAAGTTTTAGTGGCCAAAATCAAAAAAAAACTTTAAAAAGTTTTAGTGGCCAAAATCGAAAAAACAAAACTTTATATTATATAAAAGTTTTAGTGACCAAAATCGAAAAAACAAAACTTTACTATTAAGTTTTAGTGGCAAAAATCGAAAAAACAAAACTTTATATTATATAAAAGTTTTAGTGGCCAAAATCGAAAAAACAAAACTTTAAAAAGTTTTAGTGGCCAAAATAAAAAAAAAACTTTATATTATATTAAAGTTTTAGTGACAAAAATCGAAAAGTGGCAAAAATTGAAAAAACAAAAATTTAAAAATTTTGTGGCCAAAATCGAATAAACAAAACTTTATATTATATAAAAGTTTTAGTGACCAAAATCGAAAAAACAAAACTTTACTTTTAGTGGCCAAAATCGAAAAAACAAAACTTTATATTATATAAAAGTTTTAGTGGCCGAAATCAAAAAAACAAAACTTTAAAAAGTTTTAGTGGGCAAAAATCGAAAAAACAAAACCTTATAATATATAAAAGTTTTAGTGGCAAAAATCGAAAAAACAAAACTTTAAAAGCTTTAGTGGTCAAAATCAAAAAAAAAAAACTTTACATTATATAAAAGTTTTGGTGACCAAAATCGAAAAAACAAAGCTTTACAGCCTTTACTATTCCTTTCAGTTGGTTTTTAATATATATAATAATAATAATTAATAATAATTATTATTATTATTATTATATAGTAAATAATTATTATATATTGTTGCTAATAATTAAATAATAACCATAATTAAATAAAAATATTTATTAAATAATAACAATATTAATTAAATAATAATAATTAATAATGACTATTATTATATAATATTAATACTAACCATTATATAATAAATAAATAATAACAACAATAATTAATCAACTAATAGTCAAAATTTTGCAAATATTTCGATTTATTGTTTTGAGATGGATTTACAGTTGTTGTAGCCGATTTTTGGTTTACATTTTGATATTCGTTATGATGTCATCGTGATAGGACGGTTGGATCAAAAATAGTACTTATTAAATAATTACATTAATAATTGATAACAATAATTAAATTTTACCCGTTTTATTTGGTTGGCTTATGTTAGTGTTTATTAGTGCTATATTTTATAACTAAGCAATGCATTTTTCGTTATGATGTGGATACGTTTATAACGGTTACACTTTAGGGTTTTAATTACATCAAAATGACAAATGTTGTAATGTTTTTATATATGTTGTATAGTAAAAAAATGGCTGAGAGTGACAATATTAATAATAAGGATAAGAATAACAATACTTTTTTACGAGTGACCAGTGATAATAATTTTTTATTCTAGGTTTTTTCGTATGCCTCGCTTAAAAAAAAAAAAGAAGGGACAACAATAATTTTGGATATGCTATATATTGAACGGCCTCTGAAGAAACTATGAACCGTTGTTATAAAAACATTTTTAAAAAAATCATTAATGAATAAATTATTATATTTCAATTGAACCGTCTTAAAAAAAACAAATGTAATCGTTTTAAAAGCATTAGGTTATACCACTTTAAAAATATTATCATTCATAATTCTGCAACAAATTAATGACGGTTCATTTATTCACAGACAATTAAAACAATATTTTTGAACCAATCTAGCAATTAAACAGTTTAATTAAATTATTTTCTGAAAACATTTATTATTTAAAATAAGCAAATACAACAACTAGAAAGATGTGAAATTCAAGAATGCTTAAGAAAAGGTGGTAATAAAACATAAATATACAAAGGTAGCTTGAAATTATTATATATATTAAAATGTATGAGAAAGAAATAGTAAATATATGTATATTATATTGAATAGTACATTTAAATATAATATTGAATAGTATATATATATATATAGGAGACAGATCGGATACAAAGGGGTTTTAACGTGAGAAGGATAGGAACGATTTCCAGCCCATGATCAAATTAATCAATGGTTAAAATTTAGTGGTCCCCACTTTTCATTAAAAACTTGCGTGATTTTAAAGTTGAAAGTTTAAAAAAGGAATAACGTACATTTGTTGACTTTTTTATAGTTAAATCAAGTTCCACTATTTTTAAAAAAATCGAATAACTTTTAAACGGTTAATCGTTTTTTAAAAAAAATTACACCATAAAATAGAGAATTTTATTATCTTTAATTTGAGTATAGTATTGTTGTAGTTTTTTTCGATTTTTTTTCGTGGTCCGTGATTTTAGTGTTTAGTACGTGATTATTGATACGTAATTATGTAGTTCGTCCTTTGATTATGCATGTTAAATGACGGTCTGTGATTTTCATATAATATGGTACGTGATTTAGTGGTACGTGATTATGCAGTTGGTCATTGATTACGTGTGTTAAATTACGGTCTGTAATTTGTTGAATCACGGTCTGTAATTATATATGGACGATATTGCCTTTACCCTAATGACACATGTCAAAAGCTTGTGGCTTCCTACGCTTCTCATGTTAAAATCCTTTGTATTATAACCGTCCTCTATAAATATAAATATATAATGAATAGCAATAGGTATCTGATTCATATAGTGATATTTTGAAAATTTAAACTTAGATCACCAAAAGTTTTTTTTTACTTTGAACAGTAATGATGGTATTAAATTTGAGATATTTGCTTAAAGATTTGAATTTATGAAATTTGAGAGATTTAGGTTTCTTTTGGTTTAAGGCTTAGGTTTTTTTTATAACCATGGGAACCCACTTGCGTGGTAAACCTCCGACTAACCGAGAAAAACAGGTAAAGCGCGGCCGTATGCAACCGGATCGGTGACATACTAAGAAAATTGCTCTAAGTGAGGATTGAACTTGAGATCTTTAGGTTGTTTCTCCTTCACTTTAACCATTACACCACTTCTTTGGAGCTTAGGATTTAGTTCGTGATGAAATATTTGATTTTGCTATGTAACTTATTTTTTTCAAATGATATATAATACTCATTTTCGGGAGCGTACTGTGATAACCCGCCGCAATGCGCGGAGGAAGTAAACGTAGTTATATATATTAAAATGCATGTAAAAGGAATAGTATAAATATATATTATATAGTGAGTGGGCCTCATTATTTATTGTATTATATATATATATATATTATATGTATATTATATTATTATATGCTATATAATTTAGGTGTCTGATCCATGCAGTGACGTTTTAAAATTTTGATTTGGGCCATCATAAGCTTTTTAACTTTAAAAAGTAGTAAACAAAGATAAATGTATTAAATATGAAACATTTGCTTATAGATTTGAGTTTTTTCATATGATTCAAACGATTGGTTGCCGGTGAGACGTATTTTGTGAATAACTTTTTCTATTATTTATATAACATATTTGTGAGAATTTTTTATGATTTTATGTTTTTATGAAATTTTTTTATAAAGATCGTGATGAAAAATTTGATTTTCCTATGTAACTTATGATTCTACAAATGGTATATAATACCTATTATCGAGAGTGTATTGTGATAACCCGCTACAACGCGCGGGATGAATAAACCTAGTTATATATATATTAAAAGAGATGAAAAAGGAATAGTAGATTTAATATTATTATATAATAAGAGGGCCCATGCTTATATATATATTATATTATTTAGGTGTCTAATACATATATATATATATATTAAAAGAGATGAAAACGGAATAGTAGATTTAATATTATTATATAATAAGAGGGCCCATGCTTATATATATATATATATATATATTATATTATTTAGGTGTCTAATCCATGTAGTGACGCTTTAAAAATTTAGACTTGTACCATTAGAAGTTTTTTTAACCTTAGAAGTGGTAAACATAGATAAGCGTATTAAATTTGATAAATTTGCTTATAGATTTGAATTTTTATTAAATTTGAGAGATTTGCTTAGATAGTTTGTTTTTCTTAATTGAAACAATTGGTTGCCGGTAAGAGGGATTTGAGAGTAATTTTTCTATTATTTTTGTAACATATTTGTAAGGATTTTGTATGATTTTAAATTTTTATAGAAAAATTGTATAGAGTTCGTGATGATATATTTGATTTATTATGTAACTTATGCTTCAGAAAATGATATATAATACAAGTTCTCGAAAGTGTACTGTGATAACCCGCCGCAACGCGCGGGTTGAATAAACCTAGTTAGAATATAAAGATTAAAAGAAATCTTAACAAAACATACATATAAAAAATTAAAAAATATTAATTTCATATGCTTATCCTATATGATTAAAGCATAAACATTTTTTTTATTATCTAATAATTGAAAAATAATAATAATTAAATATGTGAACGCATTATATAATTTTTAACATTGTGTGTATATTTGAATTTACATTTCTTGCTATTATCACTTTTGCAACAATAGAATCTCCTAAAGTAGGGGAGACTGTAATGTCCGAGATTTTCCGATCATTATTACGGCGATGTTATCCGATTTGTAGTTATGACGAATGTTAATAAATAATTACGTGAAATTTATCTCGATTATTATATCCCAAATCATACATATAAATATATATGCAACTAAATGTATATTATAACTTTTAATTAATATTAATTTAGAACTAATAAATTCATAAGTTTTATAAAAATAAATTGTTTAAAATACAATTAGAATAAAAATGAATGAAAGTAGTAATAAAAATCAAAGTTTATAAAAGAAAATCAAAAGATTTACACTTAATATGTAAATTTACAAACCACAAGGACTTAAGGGTAAAATTTAATTACCCAACCCCTTCCCTTTTTGTTTCCACGTTTTTCCGGCCATGACTCCGGCCAAACACCAAAATTCCGGCCAAGTCCCAAAACCGGGTTTTAAAGCTCCATTTGATCGGGTTTTGATACCCCCATGACCCAAATCGAATTTCTAACGCATTTAAACGGTTGAAACGAGTTATTACGAACAATTAATCACACTTTAATGACCTCATAACCGCAACATTAACCCAAGAATTAAACTCGACCGTTCGGATTGAATTAACGAGATTGAACATGGGGTTATTCATCACTTCGATCATATGAAACTAAACATATCATTCCTCATCTCTAAAAATTGTTCTGGAACTACGAATCGAACGAAGAACGGTCGAACCAATTGAGGCACTCGAACTCGATCAAGAAGCGACCAAATCAAGTTTAGAATCAGATTTTAGTGTAGATCAATACCCCTCTATCAATTTCAGTTCACAATCGTTGTTTGATTGATTGGAGAATTAGGGTTCTTGAATATTTGGGGAAAAATCTAAGCTCTAAAAATAAATCTACATTGTTATGGAATTCTTAAACAAATTAGAACCTTGGTTTACTGGCTAGAGCTTGGGAGAGTTAACTAATGGTCTAGGGTTCCAGACCCATTCAAGCCAATTTTTTTCTCTTTCTTTTATTTTATTTTTAAACTATTTTGAACTATTTAAAAATTCCAAAAATTTGATAAAAAATAGTTATAAAAACCCTGGAATTATTTTACTAACTCAGAAAAATTTTAATATATAAATTCATTTTAATTAAATATAAAACTAATAGTTTGTGTTTATAAACAACTATTTAAATCATAAAAACACGCTAAAACTATTTATAAAATTCTATAAAAATTATACAACACTTCTGGAACTACTATGTACTTGCACAAAAATTTTTATAAATTTTTATGCTGTACACTTATTTAATTTAATTTAAATGTATTAAAAATATAAATAAATAATCCCTTAAAAAATATGTAACTATTATAAAAAATTTAGAAAACTTACACCATATTTCTGGAACTTTTATAAATCTGGGAAAATTTTTATTTTAATTTTTATAACAGAAAACTATTTATTTTGATTTAAAAGCTTTATGAAACTGAATAAATAATTTATTAAAAATACTAAAATAACTTTTAAAATTCTGAAAATTTTTAAATGAGTTATTTGGATTGAAAAAATCTCATAAATATTTTTTTTGAATAAAAATGCTATTTAACTTGAATTATAAATACTATAAATCAATATATTTTAAATATATAAAATTTTAGAAAAATGCTATTATTTTCTGGAATAATTATATATAACAGAAAATATTTTATTTAAATAAATTTATCAAATAGAAATTATCTTAAATTAAAACCTTATATTAAAACATATAAATACAGGATTTTGCATTTGGTAATTTAATTGGAAATTTATATAATCAATTATATTTTGTATAACACTTTAACTTTAAATATTTTTTTTAGAATAATTAACTTATGAATTATTGATCATTATTTCCTTATCGAATAATAATTATACCACTTTGTCATTTTTACCAATTTAATTACTTAACTTAACCTTGATTTCTCTAAACCTATTTAGAACCCAGATCTTGAACCTAGAATGCCTTATAACCAATGTTTTAAAAACCGGTTCGAACCGGCCGGTTTAACCGGTTCAACCGGTTGCCGGTTACTAAACCGGTACGAAACACTCCGGTATTATGCAGGTTCCTTCGATTGGTTGTGCCGCCGGTTTAATCCGGTTTAACCCGGTTTTACTGGTAAAACCGGTATTTCCGGTTTAAAAAAGAAAACACAAAATTTCGGCTTTTAAGCGATTTTCGGCTTTTAAGCGATCGTGAACTTGATGCGTTTAACACGTCAATGTCATAATCCTATTATGCACTTTCATTTAAAAAAAATTTATTAGAATTTGAGTAATTTTAGGTTGTTTTGGATGAATTTGTGTACTTTTTGAATTGTTTTTAGATGGATTTGTATACTTTATGGAAACTTATTTGAGTATAAGTTGTATTTCTATGGAATTTTATGGTTAATTAGTGTGTCCGGTTGAACCATCCGGTACAACCCGGTTCAACCGGTTGAACCATTTTTTAGCAAAATCCGGTACACCTAAAATACCGGTTTTTAAAACATTGCTTATAACTTTATTTTGAACTTGAGAATTATGAACTTGAAACTTTAGGTTTGTTGTGAGAATTGCTTCTCGCAAATTTGGACTTACAAGTTACAACTACGTTTGCAACTTAGCTATTCATCTTATCCAGGTGAGTTTCATATTCCCCTTTTCTTGATTTGATTTTGTTTTCAAAACATCGGGGATGAAACATGAACTTCAACTATTTGAACAATCTGTATCTATGAACTTTATCTTTTGATTTGAGCTTGTGTCCCAAACTACATGTGAACTATCCTCGAAACTTGCATTGATCATTAACTATATTAGCCTGACTGTTGTGATGATAGCTATTGAACTGACCATTCCACCCAGCCGGTGATCACTCAGTTACAACTATTGAACTATTTGAACTTTGTATGTTTGAACTATTGTGCACAATTTGAACTATTGGAACTATAAGGATAGTATGTGTTACTATGCCTAACTTGGTTAACTAAGGTTTGATGTGCAATAGTTTAATGTATGTATCCACATTAAGCCTTATCTATTAATATGTTTATGATACATGATTCAAACTTTGAACTATTAAACTATTTATCGAGTCAACTTTATGATTATCACCAACTACTTTTGTAGTTGGCCTTTTAAACTTATTCATGTTTCAGGTGCAACTTAGTGAGCTTTGGGATGAACACATAAGATGCTTGGACTTTAGAAGCTTTAAAAATAAATTGAACTCTAGTTTTTGGCTTATTGAACTTTGGTTGTTTGAACTTATTTACTTTGGTTTTAAGACAATGTAATTTTGTTGCAGTGATCATGAGCTATTGAACAGTCGCGTTCGCGCCCCGACGTATTCCGCCGTCGGTTGGGGTGTAACATAGGCCGTACTAATAATCATTGCTGTGTTTTTTGTCTGTGTTTTGATATTCGATATGCTATCACCGCTACGTGATCGAATACATATTTCGGCAGAGCTATATGATTCAATATTTTTTTATGGTAAAATTTTAATTTGGTAGATGTCGTGTTTTTTCGTTCAATACAGGTTTACCGCCACAACGCGCGGTTTTAATCCTAGTTTAATACATTTATCTTTGTTTACTATTTTTTAAAGTTAAAAAATTTATGATGGTTAAAATCTAAATTTTTAAAACGTCACTACATGGATCAGATACCTAAATTATATATTGTATAATATAGAATATAATAAATAATGGGGCCCGCTCACTATATATTATATATATATATATATATATATATATATATATATATATTTCTACTAATCCTTTTACATGCATAATAATAATAATAATAATAATAATAATAATAATAATAATAATAATAATAATAATAATAATAATAATAATAATAATAATAATAATTAAAAAAATTCTATACACTCTAGGCCAATTAGCCACAAAACTCCCAACAAGTCATTCCTTATTGAGTAAGAATTGATGGCTTTAAGCCATCTATAAATTATGAATCGTCTTATGGTTTAACGACATAAATAATAAGAGACATAGCTCAGTACATTTTTGAAGTTTCACTACCTATTCTTACTCTGGTAGGTTTTGTCACATTTATGAGTTTCCTCATAAATTTGTGAACTACAAGTGGTGTGTATGATTTCTTTGGAGACATATTGGTCAATTGACTATTGTCCTTAAAAGAACTAAATATTTAACTAGTATGTTTCTTTGAGCATAATTAACAATTAATAACTCAATAATCAGTTTTGTCTTCCTTGTAACCAAATTTAATTCTACTTGCTCAAAATTCTAATTGTATTTTTTGTTGAACGGCCAACTAATCAACTGCCGGGTACTCCGTACGCTGCCCCCAATGGCTAAAGGATGCCCAAGCTGGCCACTAGTTCAGACGGACGGAACCCCTAGCCCACTAGCCACCAATTCCCGAGGAAAACCCGACCCAAACACCCGCCCAAAGGCACAACGGTGAAAGGCTGGTAAAACCGATTGGGATCAAGAATCGAACCCATGACCTGGGTCTTCTATCACTTCCCTGATACCTCTATCTTACCACAAGGACAAGACATCATTGGTAAAATTCTAATTGTATTAATGTTTGTGATCCAACAATCTTAGTTGTAGTTAGAGGTGGGCAAAAAATCCGGAACCAGATTCAACAATCGGAACCGAAACCGGTTGTATCTGAACTGGTGGGTACATGTTGTTTCAGATTCTCAGACAAATTAGAACCGGAATAGGAAAAAAGGGTAACCGGTTCCACCTTTACCCGGCAAAACCCGAACAAGAACCGTCTAAAGCCTTAATCGTTTGGAACTGGAACCGGTCCAGGTCCAAAAAAAATCCAGTTTGCCCGCCTCTAGTTGTGATTATTTTTCTTCTACAATTAACAGTTTACAGTTCTACTCCTAGTTAGAGGTGGGCAAAAAACCCGGTTTTGGAACCACAACTGGAACCGGAACCGGGAACCGAACCGGAATCGGTGGGTAGGGGCGGTTCCAGATTTTCAAAGAAACTGGAACCGGAACCGAAAAAGCGGAATCAGTTCCACCTTTACCCGGCCAAACCCGAACCGGAACCGGCTAAAAACCGGTTTGAACCAGTCTAAAACCGGAACCGAAACCGGAACCGGTTGTTGACTTTGTTGACCGGAACCGGTTTAAAAAAAATCGGTTTGCCCACCTCTACTCCTTGTAGTTGGACTGAAGTTAAATCAAATTGGACCCAAGCTTAATAGTTGTTGGGCTGGGATCACATATGATTTCGAACCAATTTTATCCTACAAAGTACAAGCCAAGCCGACCCATCATATTTATAAACGATAACTAACCCATCTTTTGACAGAGCCCAATCGGTTTGCAAAATCTGCTATAACCGAGCTTACTATCTTAATGTTGAGAACGAGAGTTGCACAAACCGGTTCTTTTCATCAAACCGGTTCGGTTCCTAAAGCGGTCCGGTTTGGATAGCATAAGGGGAAACCGGTTCGGGTTGGAAACTGGTTTGAGAGAAAGGGATGCCAAACCTATAGGAACCGGTTTGGGGGGTTTGAAACCGATTTGAAGGGGTTGAAACCGGTTCGGACCGGTTTGTGAACCGGTTTTAAAGGCAAAATCCCGAACCTATGTCAAACTGGCGGTTGGGACCAGTTTGGAAACCGGTTTGGCAAGAACCGGTTTGAGATCCACTGATGACCGGTTTGTAAACTCAAACCGGTTTTTTTGTTCACCTCTATTGAGAACCAACTTAAGGAACAATAGCCAGTTTAAGTTATACTGAACAGTCAACACGCAGGTTTGTTTTGAACTTTTTTTTTCTAATTCGATTTTATTATCTTAATATTATAATTATTTTTTTTTTAGTTTTGTTATTTTTAAGCTTTCAAATATAATATTTTATAAAAATTTAAATATATTGTTGTGACGTGTTTATTTTTATCAGTGTAAAACAACGAATGAATATATATAAAATAGGTCTGGCTAAGGTAGCTGAAACAATCAAGATTGATAAAACTTAATGTCATCCCTAGGCAATTGACGCTAGCCAAAACCAATCACATTTCCTAAGAAGAAAGTGAATCTAGTGGTCTCCACTTACACCTAGACACGAGCACTATTGGGATCAATCAAGACTCAAGCAATGTTCGCACCAATCGAAATATGTAAACTAGACAATCTCCACTTTGCAACACAAGAAGGAAATGTAATAAAATATCACTGCAAATAAAATGCCATTTAGTGGCACATTTTAGCGGTATTTAATTTTTGTGTCACTGCTATAGGATTTAGTGACACTTTGAGTGTGTCACATCTGTTTGATCCCTACTTTTAGTGATACTTATTTTATATGTCTTTAAATTGTATTTTTAGTGGCACTTTAAATATGCCAAACTAATTAGCAAATACTTTTATGGCATTTAACTTATGTCACTAAATCAATTTAACATTTTTCACACTTATCGTTCCCTCAAAAAATTCACTCCCTCCTAAATTTTAGTAAAAGAAATTTTACTAAAATTAATTCCCACCTAAACTTCTACTGTTTCCTAAAAATATAGCAATTTGCTGGTTTCATCCTTTGACTTCGAAAATTACTAGGGGTGTCCTTATTTTGAAAATTTTGCACTGGTTTTGTCCTTTGTCACTAACCCCGTTAACTTATTCCGTTAAAACCCTCATGTGGCAGTCACATGAGGGGTAAAATCGTCATTTCATCCCCTTCTTCCCCACTCCACCTAGGGTTTTCAGATTACTAGTTTCGTCCTTTTAATTTATCAATTCATTACGTTTGAGAAGCCGAAGAGGAAGAGAGAGCTGCCATTTGATGATGAATCATCTTTTCTTCTTCTTCTTCCTCCTCTTTACGAGTCTTTCGGCTTTCCAATCACTCGAATACACACCGCCGCCATTTTTATTGAATTTAAAGAATTCCTTTCCTCAGTAAAATGTTGTGGCCTTGAAGACGCATCTGAAACCATTGACATGTCTTCTTCAATTTCAATTTCATGGTGCGTAGACGAGGAGCCTCTTTTACAAATGAAATCATCCTCATTTATATGATTTTGAAGGAAAAATGCGAGTGTTCCAGGTACATAGTCCACCCAGATTCGCACCACTGCTGTTTTCTGAATCTTTCATTATATTTTATTTTTCCAAACAATCAAATTCCCAAATGGGTTTTTTTATTAATCAAGTGCAGGAGAAATATGGCTGGGCCTTCTTTTCTCGATGATACAGCCAGCTCTTTCTTCCTCTTCGGCTTCTCAAACGTAATGAATTGATAAATTAAAAGGACGAAACCAGTAATCTGAAAACCCCAGGTGGAGTGGGGAAGAAGAAGGGGATGAAATGACGATTTTACCCCTCATGTGACTGCCACATGGGGGTTTTAACGGAATAAGTTAACGGGGTTAGTGACAAAGGACAAAACCAGTGCAAAATTTTCAAAATAAGGACACCCCTAGTAATTTTCGAAGTCAAAGGACGAAACCAGCAAATTGCTATATTTTTAAAGGACATAATCAGTAATTTACACTTATTATTATTATTATTATTATTATATAGACAATATGCTTTTTATGTGTTAATTGTTAACATTTTTTAATTGATTGTGTTGAAGGGCTAGTTGGATTACCCATGGAAGTTGATGCAATGAGATTCCGACTCAATCTTGTAATATCTGGTGGCAAACCACATGCTGAAGATGGTTGGAGGGGTCTAAAGATTGGAAAATGCCACTTTCCTGTATAAGTTAAAAGACCCAGGTTATTAACTGATTTGTAGCAACTTTATAAATTAAATATCACAGCAGAGACCACTCGGGTTATTAATGTCTTTTGATGGTAATATGGATTTTAATTCAAGAGTATGCAAAGCCTATTTGACAATTACAATGGTAACAGTGGTATATCAAAGTAAACGATGGTCTAATATCATTATAACTATACTCAAAAAGTTGACTGTATGACTGCAACTTATTGGCCTGGAAGAATAGTTTTTTTAATGTTTTTTTTTTTCAACGTGACAATTGTGTGTAAAATTTAGCTGAGATGTATCAATTTGATTTTGATGAAGCTGATAAAAAAAGGCTCAAGACTGAACTTATGATCCACATTGGTAATTTGAAACAGGATACAAGGTTTGCAAACTTGAATGGTCTATCGAGTCTTGTACGATTGATGGTTGAAACAAAGAAACATCTTTCATTTACATTGGTGTACCGTTTACTGAAATTGGCTCTCGTTTTACCCGTTGCAACATCAACTGTTGAAAGATGCTTTTCTGGAATGAAGTATGTGAAGTCCGATCTGCGTAATCGGATTGGTGATGAAAATTTAAGTGATAGTTGTATTTGTTATATTGAAAAAGATTTGCTTTGGAATGTTTCTCTAGATGATGTAATGAATAGGTTTCAAAAATTGAAAACTCGTAGAGAACAATTATAGGCATATTGTATTTCTATAATTTTTCTAATGATGATTAGCGTACTTTTATTATGTATTTGAGACTAATTTTATTTTTATAATGACTTGACCCGACCAGATTCATAACGGTTAAAAGAATTATACATTTAATGATAAACAACTGATCACCAAAAATTTTCGACCCTCATAAAAGATATTCCTGGGTCCGCCACTGGTGTAAATCTAATCAAGTCGTGGAACCATAAATAAAGAGAAACCGTTTATTTTATTTATTGGCCTGGTATGTAGTTTGAAGCCAACATTTTTTTTATTTTCTTTCATTTATTTTATTTTTTGGCGAATTTGATTTATATTTCTTATTTTATTAATGTGGGCTTCATACCATTTCAGGTTAGGCTTGCAAATTATAAATACACTTTGTATAAGAAAAAGTTAGTTCGAGATATATTATAAACCCATGTTTTTTTTTCTTTTATTATTGACATTTACTTGAAAGTTGCTTCAATTATAAGGTTACCTGTCTTGGCAATTCTTGGGTTGCAGACTTGCAGATGATTTTGAAATCTTTTCACACATTGGCATCTCATGTAAGTAAATTAGTCATGACTCGTCTAATAAAAATAAAGAGAAACCGTTGTGTGACTATGAGCTATTAAATATCTCTTCAATTTTGAGTAAATTAAGGATGGTCTACACATGATTTTATGAAACTAAAGAGCTCCGATATGTAATAGAAAGAAAACTTTTAAAGCTTGAGGTATATATGAATTTGATTCGTTTTATAGCTATACTCCAATCAATTATTGTATTGAACATGTTATTTGTCTATTCAAGAAGTACAAGGCCAAGAACATAACCACTAATATGCAGCAGGAGTTTACCCAAGAAATCTATATCATAAGGTTTGTCATTTATCATCTTTAAAACTTTAGGGTCATTTATACACTTTGACATTTTTGAGGTATATACGAAAACCATCACTAGTTTTCTATAACAATCCTATTTGTTTATTTTTCTTTTTAAAACATGTTTGTTTTATCCAATTTATTCTAACAAAAATAATGTACATATTTCACTACATGATCGATAAACTAACGGTAAACGAGTATCACCTTGTTAATTATCATTGTCGTCGCATCGAGCGGGTTTACAACTATTATATATATATATATACGGCGAAAACTTTTGATATGCGTAAATTACTAAAGCTTTTTAATGTTTGATGATGACAGGGTTGATATCATGAGAAGTTTTCCAGCTAAGTCATATGACAGTAAAATTTTCATCAATGATTAAATTACGCGTGACATGTAGACATTTGAAAATCGAAAGATGTTGCTTATTACATTACTTTTGACATTTTTTGTATTATGTTTCGGATCAAACTTTTTGGTGTTATTATTTACAATTTTATTAAACTTTTATTTTATATTTATGTTGTAAATCATGTCTATGTGATAATGTGTTATATAACAAACTGTAGGTAGTTTTCACCATCACAAAGTTTGATCCTCTGAAGGAGTTTTTATATTGTGGGAAAATAAAAGTACCACTAAACTAACAAGGATATGTGACTAAGATAAATTTTTAGTGGCACAAAAATTGTGTTTCAAAGGTCTCCTTTTATTTTGTGGCAGAAAAAAAGTGCCACTAAAACTCTAAAAACTATGTGTGGCACATTCAAAAAGTGCCACTAAAAGCCTTTAGTGACACCACTTCTAGTGACACTTTTTTTGTGTGCCACACAATCTTTAAGAGATTAATAGTGGCACCTTTTTGCTTTTTTGAAGCACTTTTTGTATACTATTAAATGACATTTTATTTGTAGTGTATGTATAAGATTAATTTTAAGAGAGAATGCAAAATAGAAACAATGAAGACTGTTAAAAATATGAACTATGTTATCATCGGCGTAGTCACCATGCATGATGGCATCATTCGCATAAAAAAAAATGAAAAATGAAAAGATTACTGAATAAAGTAGCATGAATTAACACAACATCCTCTACATTTTTAAGAGCAACATTTACGCCATTCATAGACATATATCACCTTTCTATAAGCATCTTTTGAAACTAAATTCTTTCAAAGGGCTACCATCATGGACAAAGGATAGAAGGGGCCCGGGAATGCCCCGGTCCCCCCTGTTTTCTCGCTCAGAATGGTCGATATAATAGCATTTCGTCGGAAAATCATCTGGTTCCTTTCATTTTCTTCCTAAAAATCATTCGGCTTCTTCCGTTTTCATCCTAAAAATCCTTCGGCTCACTCCGTTTTCTTCTTAAAAATCCTTCGGCCCCCTCCGAGCTTTTTTCAAGCTCCGTCACTAACTATTATAAATCAAGATTTAAGCCCTTGATAATAAACAGGAATGAGTCTAGCCAGCCACTTCCCACCAAATTCCATAAATGACATGATTGAGCATAAGCACTCCTTAAAAAATCACAAGCCTTGGTGAAGTCAATTAAAAAAAAATACCGTTTGTTTCCTTCCTTTTTCGTTTACAAAAGGATTATCTCATTCAACATTAATGGTTCGTCAAGAATTTGACGACCTTTTAGAAACGTTGACTATGTATGACCCACCAAAAAGTCTATAATGCCCCCCAAACTAGGGATGTTCGTGGTGTTGTTCGGTCGGTTTTGCAAAAATTCTAAACCAAATCACTAATTGCAATTTCAAAAAATGACAAACCAAACCAGCCATGTAAGTTGTGTAAACCAAACCGGCCGGTTTGCGGTTCCACGGTTTTTTTAAAAAGAAAAGAGAATTTTTAATATAATGATGCAAAAGACCATAATCTATTTCAAATTCAGATTTCAAACGTTGAAAACCATAATCTTAAAGCCAACCATTATCAAAATAAAAAACTAGCATAAAAAGAGTGATTAATGAACTTTGATTGAAGATGATCTTCTAAATCAATGATATTATCATCATCCTTTTTTAGTTTTAATACAACATGTGAGCCATTGATAAAGAGAATAGAGACTAAAGGGTAAAGGAAATGAAAAGACACTAATTTAATTAGGTTTTTAAATAATTTAAATATATATATATATATATATATATATATATATCTTATCTTATCTTATCTTAGTATTATAATAAACAAAAATATTTTTGCCACATGTCATATTTTAAGACTAATAAAGCCACATGTCACATTTTTATAATCTCACTTAATTCTCTTTCATATTAAATAATTTCATAATTATCTATCCAAATAACTAATTATAATCCTAATGATATTATATACTTTTTAATATTAAAATAGTTTTTAAATAATATAAAAATCAAAAAAAAATTTCATTAAAGAACATACTTGAAAAAGTTCTAAAATATGAAAGCTTTCTAAAAATCAAAATTTTTAGTACTTTAAAAACCTGAATTTATAAAAATGATGGTGAACATTACAATTTTGACCCTTTATGTTTAATGATATTTTCATATTATGACGTAACTAAAAAAATTTGTACCTTATCTTCTTATTTTGTGGAAAAAACTATACTTTTGATCATTTATATTTATTGATATTTCCAACAAATATTATACATTACCATCTTAATTTTGCAACAAATAGTTTTTGACAAAAAAAACAATTAAAATTTTTGATGTTAGTTACTTTGAAAATTTCAATTGTTACAAATCAAGAAACTCGGGACCATTGTTATTAAAAATTTTAATTATTGTTTTATTACTTAAAGTACTTATTAATTTGATTAATCCTTTTATGATAAAATATTGTTTCATAATTTCTAAATTTTTTTGTTATTAACTGGTTTATATTTTATTTTAAATCTGTGTAATACACGGGGTAATAATCTAGTATATATATATATATATATATATATATATATAGGAATTGAATCCTATGAAATCTCAATTTTAAAGAGAAAACCCTTAAACCGTGAGCCATTAATTTGAAATCTTGAAAATAAATATGTGGTCCACATTAACCCACATTAACCCACATTAAAAATGATTTGTTTATTCAAAAGCTAATTTTTTTATTCAGGTTTAATGTGGACCACATATTTATTTTCAAGATTTCAAATCAATGGCTCACATAGGGTTTAAGGGTTTTCTCTCTAAGATTGACTTTTCATATTAAAGGACGTTCCTTAATCAACCTTATATATTTTATGCTATCTCTTTACTATTTTTTTATGCGTATACGTTTACTTTCTTCCTACTCTATGAAAGGCCCCTAAACCAGGGAGTCATCTTGGTTGGTTAAACATCAAAAGCATAGTTCTTAAACCGTACAATAATCATATATTATAGCAGCAGGAATAATTACATCATTTTTAATCACAATTAAAAGATCTAAACCACATTCGTATATTGTTTTTTAGTCTCAATAGGCACGCTAGTTCTTGAATAGGTAGTCTTCATGTCATGCCACAAGCCATCATATCATTACCATAACTTGTTCAACCTGACATTCATTCTAAATCAACTCAGCTTCCTCAGCTTCCGCTGGTGAGTTTTAAGTTAATTTTTATAAATCTTTATGCATTCAAATCATAACACATATCATATTCAAATACATAACATAGATGTCATCAATACATCATTCATATTGTGAAGAAAATTTAACCATCAACTGCTGACCCAAAGTCAATAAGCTTGTTCAAGCACAAGACGTCATCAACTAACAACCCATAGTCGGTAGACTTTTATAAACACAAGACTTCCTTAACTGCTGACCGGAAGTCAACAGGCTTGTGCAAGCACAAGACTTCATCAACTGACTGTCACACCCTGACCGACGACGGAATACGTCGGGACGCGAGTTTGATTGTTCATTAGCTCGTGGTGCTATTATATGTTTCAATATTTAATGCATGAATATTAATCAATACAAAAATTAAATTCATAAAATTCAAATTACGTTACAAGAATTTAAATATACAATCCGTTACAAATGAAATTCTAAACATCGTTTTAAAAAATTATCTAGGTCTACTATTCCTATTCCTATGTCTTCATCTTAACCTGTTACATATGTAAAATAAAGGTCAACTATTTCCACAGTTGGTGAACAATTATATAGCTTAATACAATAGGTAAAAAGAATGCAAAACTATTAAACTAAATAGAATTTGATCTAAAGCATATGTAAATTGCAAGTAGCACAAAACAAGAATCCAAACAAGTGATCTTACAAAGTTTAAATTAAGACTAGGTAGGTCTTAACTTAAACAATGTGAATCATAATGTTTATGTATGTGTATCTTTCACCTTTTTGACACAAGACATAAGTCATTGTGAAAAACATAGCTACATTTTTAGGCTACTAGATAATGTTTATGTTTGATGTATGAAGCGTCTTATAACCTAAATCCCACATTGCAATTAGCACATAAGTTCACATAGCATCTAAATCATGTTTACTAAGCTTAAAAGTTTGCATCATGTATATGTTTTGACTCAAAGAATATGTTTGTGTATATACCATATGTAACATCCCAAAAGTTTTCAAAAGTAAAAAGGGAGTAAGAATAAACCCACTTGTGTTGAGTCTACTCTTGTCCAAATGTTTCTTGTGTTTGAATGAGGAAAAGCTAGCAATCCTTTCCTAAGTTTCAAAGCATATGTCTTAGTCTATGTTCAAGAGTTTACCTAAAAATCTATTGCTTCTATGGAATCCCTAATGTATCTAACATTTGATAATGTTTAACTAGACTTAGAATAATAGTTTTTAGGAATATTTAATTATCAATTATAATTAAATATTATCCTTTGTATAGATAATAATAAATTTGGAATACTCTCAATATTCCATTTATTTATTATAAAGTCTAAGAATAATTGTTTGGGAATATTTAATTAATTATAATTAAATATTCTTATTTGTATATAATAAATATATGGGAATATAATAATAATCCACTTATTTATTATATAGGTCTAAAAACATAGATTTGTGCCCCAATAATCATGGTTTAGTTTGTTAGAATAGTTATACACACACACACATACTAGGTTAGTAACCCGTGTATCGCACGGGTTGACATAGAGTTAAGATGCAGTTCACGATATTTATAACTACCTTTAACACAACAACTTATACGTGACACAAAACATCATAAATTAAAATTAAAAGTCACAATAATTTGTTCATAAGTTTTCAATAATTTCCTTAAACACAATGTTTGTTGTTGTACTTGTAACTTTTCCATCTTTGTTTAAAATTAGAAGTTTTAATCCATCACTACTTTTCACCCTGGATAATGTAACATACAATTGACCATATGTTAAATACCGGATCTCTTAAATACAATCCAACTTTTAATAGTGATTATTGTAATAATCACAATAATTATAATAAATTATGATTTTAAATACATTAGACATGTTTTGAAATGCTTAGTGATTGGAAACCGTTATTATTTAAAGTCATTATTAATCTCAGTTATACACAATTGTAATTAATTTTAGATAAATTAGGTAAGGTATTTAAGTGACGGTTATTATTTAAAGTCATTATTAATTGTGGTTGTGACATTTGTCAAAATGGCATACGTGGCATAGGTATTTGAGTGACACGTGCCATGTTAATGATGTGGACAACCTAATTAAATGTCATGTAGCATTTAAGTTACTATTTTATTAGAAGTAGTAGATATATATATATATATATATATAGTTAAATTATTCTATATAATATTTATTGTTTTAAAAAAAGTTTTGATTTTAAAAATAATTTATTGAATAAAAGTTTTTTTACAACATAATATTCTTTGTTTATGTTTTATAATTTATAAAATTATCGTTCAAATCATTTTATAAAATTACAAGTTATAAGTTTATAAAAGTTACTTTTCAAATAAATTCATATAATTTGTATTGGTGTAAAGAAGTATAAAAATTGCATTTTTAAATTTTTATAATTCATATGAAGTTTAAGTAATTGTTCATAAAGTTTTGTACAATTTTTAAAGTCAAAAGTTTCTTTAATTTTTTTAAAAGAATTTAAACTGTAGAATGTATTTAAAGTTTGTAAAAAAGAAAACAATTTAAAGGTTTTAACCATGTGTCTTTTTTTGAAAAATATAACTAAAATCTTAATTTAAACACCTTGTTCTATGATCATAATAATTAAATTAATTTATGATAGTTAATAAATGGTTACAAAATAAGATGTTAGGTTTTATAAAATTTTCCAGAATTTATATGTAAAAAAATAGCATCAAAATGGTTAAAAACGGGCACAAAAACAAGTTTAGGGCTGCTGGGAAGAATCGAACTCGAGACCACCCCTCAGCCAGCGGCCATGCTACAGCTAGGCTGATGGCGCTTGATGTTGAACATGTCGGGATTGGTTTCATGTTATACAGATCTCAAAATCAAGTTTCAAAGCATATGAACCCTAAATCCAATCGATTCCAAATTCGTTCGATTCATTGTTTGTGAGAGATCAAAAGCATGGGGCTTTTGACCCTCATGTTCTTACAATCCTAAAGGTGTAAAACTTACTTGATTTGGTGGTCGTTTGAGAGGGGTTCGAGTTATGCAGGGGCTTCGGCCGTTTCTTGGTTCGAATCGCGTTCCTGGCTTGTTGTGAGTTCTTGTTTTTAGCCCAGACGAGAATTCGCATGAGCAAAAGGGTTCTGATGATGTCTTTGATTTGGTTTTTATACTGATGTTCGATGAATTTGAATTCTAGTCGAGCTCGGTATTTTTAGAAATGATTTGACGAGTTTGTTGATTTGATTATCATTCATTGATGATTGCCAACTGTTTTCCCGTTCAAATCTCTTCCAAACCGAACAAGAATGAGCTGTAATTGAGCTGTATACGAGAGGATTGCATTCCGGGACTTAAACGGGTCTTTGGGTCGACCAGTGGGGAAGATGGGTTGAAGGATAACAACTTTAGGTTTATTTCGATTTTGGTCCCTCTACTTCTTGTTTCTTTTTAAATTATGTTTTAAAGTTTACCCTCTCACATTTTAGGTTCTTAAAATTTTCCTTTTGGTCCCTCAAATTACATAGCACCTTATCTCTCAAAAATTTATGAAAATTTATATTACTTTTATAATAATTTGTCATTTATTATTTTTATTTTATTCTTAAAGCTTATAGAATTATGTTCGATGAATTTGAATTATAGTCAAGCTCGGTATGTTTAGAAATGATTTGACTAGTTTATTGATTCGATTATCATTCATTGATGATTGCCAACTGTTTTCCGTTCAAATCTCTTCCAAACCGAACAAGAATGAGCTGTAATTGAGCTGTACACGAGAGGATTGCATTTCGGGTCTTAAACGGGTCTTTGGGTCGACCAGTGGGGAAGATGGGTTGAAGGATAACAACTTTAGGTTTATTTCGATTTTGGTCCCTCTACTTCTTGTTTCTTTTTAAATTATGTTTTAAAGTTTACCCACTCACATTTTAGGTTCTTAAAATGTTCCTTTTGGTCCCTCAAATTACATAACACCTTATCTCTCAAAAATTTATGAAAATTTATATTACTTTTATAATAATTTGTCATTTATTATTTTTATTTTATTCTTAAAGCTTATAGAATTATTTTAGAGATTATAAAACCTTTATTTTCTTTTAAAAATTTTTATGGTTTAATATCAATTGTTTACAAAGTTTATATCATCTTTTAGTAATTATTATTACTTAATTATTTATTTTGACATAACTTTATAAGTTTGAACATCATTATGTGTTTAAAAACCTATGATTTGTTTTCAAATATTTTGTTTAAATATTTAGCTCATAATAATTATAAAACACTTTATAATTTAAAAATCAAATATTATTAGTTTTATTTGTTATTATTATTTTCTTAACTAAATATTAATTAAAATAATGTTTGATATGTGTATATATATTTCATAAATATATACATATACCATTTTATGATTTTATGAAATCATTATGTTATTTCTAATATTTTTAATTAAACGCTTAGAATAATAACAATTTATTTATGTATTAGTTTTTTTCATAATCGTCGTATAACTTTATATTTAGCAAACTTTATTTGTCTATATATATACTCCAAACTTTGCTTTATTAGAGTTTAAACATGATCACAGTTATTCGAATTTCGAAACGGCCCTAGGGATTACACTGACGACCCATAGTCGACAGGCTTGTGTAAACACAATACTTCCTCAATTGCTGACCCGAAGTCAACAGGCTTGTGCAAGCACAAGACTTTCATCAACTGACGACACACAGTCGACAGGCTTGTGTAAACGCAATACTTCCTCAACTGCTGACTCGAAGTCAACAGGCTTATACCATTACAAGACTTCCTCAATAACAATAAATCACATAACAGCAATTAACATATATCATTCATATCTATAACATCAATCATTCACACATAACATTGTTTAAATCATTTAAACCATCATAAGCATAAATAGTTCTAATCAATAAATTTTAAACATGCATATCAGCCTAAAAATATTATTAAAACATTTTAACATAAATTAATTAAAAATGTGCTATTAGAACTCACATGAAGTCTTAGCTATCCATGTAGTCTAACTTGATTAAGAATAAAGATCTTAATCAAACAAGCTTTTGTATCGATCTGTTGAATCTACGTGTGCTTGACCAATACCTCGTTATGTTTCTACAGCTATTAAATGATTTAAGAAATCATTCATCTTAATATATTTAAGCCTTATTTGAGGATATTTAGGTTATTAAAACATGCTTTTAATTCTACCGAAAATCGGCCAGAGTTTCCTTTGTTTTTAATTAAATCCAGACAACTCATTTTGTCTATTTTATAACCAAATCCCAAGTAATTACTTTTAAACGACTATTAATCATACTCAAACATGGCATATATATAATCAATTACTAATAATTGACATTCTAATAATTCTAAATAAGTTATACCTATTGGTTCATTTGGATCGCGTACACAAACCTGCTCATTTAACCCATTAAGACAACCGATCGGTCCCTTCGACTCGGTTTCGCATCCCGAACCTTCTCGTCTTGTCGAATCTGAACTTGACTGTTGTTGACCGAGTTGGACCAGCTCTGACCACTTTGACTTTCGTTGACCATCTTGGAATCCAAATCATTGTTGAATTTTCACTCAACAACATACGAGTAGCTAGAAACTAGACCAAACGAACTCCGATCGAGGCGATTCAGGTGTCCACGGTTTCATCTCATCGAGCTCTACCTTCTAAGTCAGTTGCCGCTGGCCGCCACTGCCGCTACAGTCGCCGGGAACGCAAAAAGATCGCCGTCTTTTCTTCCCGCAACACTGTTCTGTTCGGGCTATGAAAAATTCGACTTCCAGCCCTCAAAATTGAAAACCCAACCGTGAAAGCCTTCGTTTGTGTGTTATGAAGCTTCCTTCAAAATTTGAGAGCGATCCAACGATTGAATCTCCGGGGATCATTTGAACTCGGAGGCCGGTTCCTTCCTTTCTTCTCCCTTGATCGGCTGCACACACTTGTTCGCCGACTTTGATTGATCTCACCACAAAAATCTGCATCCTTCACTTTTTATTTGATTTAAAATTTACACTTTGACCCCCTCATCTATGGCCTCCTATTTTTTAAACCCCCTTCAACTTGTCTCACATATTTTTAATATTCATGAGCTCCTAATATGTCCGTACTTTATAGTATAATAGTCATGTTTATATTAATTCGATCGTAATTACTTCATGAATGTTCATATAAATTTCGAACCCAAACAGTGACAAAAATGTTGCACGTTATTCACAAAATTATAACGCGTCCGTACATTATCGGATATTTGTATCATTTTGATCGTAATTAATTTACGAACATTTATGTAAATTTTGAACATAAACGGTTTTAAAAATTTCGCAAGTCTATTAATCGTTTATAAAAATTCGGGCGTTATACTATAATAAAAAAGTATATAGTAAATTACTGAAATAGTCCTTGTGGTTTGCTAATATTTCACTCTTGTTCCCTAGGTTTCATAAATTACTCATATGGTCCCAAACTTTTAACATTTGCACATCTTGGTTTTAAAAAGCTTGAGGCGCTCAAAAGCGATGAGGTCGAAAATACCGAGGCGCGAGGCGAGAGCTTTGCGTATGCGAGGCGTTAATTTTAACACTAAAAAAAATGCTAATTTTAAAAAAGAATTAAAAAAAAGCAAACAAAATAACATTCTTTTAACACTAAAAATAAAGTCCAAACATAAAAAAATGCTTAAAAAGTCTTCATAAATACAAAAAAACAAAGCAAATTCTAATCAATCATCATAACCGGGCACGCGACCATCTTAATTGAAAATTCAAAAAACAAAAAATTAGAAACCAGAAATTACATGTGGTGTCTTCTGATTAAGGCCCTGTTTGGAATTGCTTATTTATCTTTAAAAGTACTTTTTGTCAAAAGTGCTTATTAATGTAACATCTATGCCGGAACCGTCACCGGAACGGCAATTTGCACAGTAAAGTGCACAGTAACTCAGGTACACATTACGTGAAACTATGTCGATGCTATTTACACATGAGGCTTAACGCGAAACTATGATGCGATTGTCTGAAATCTGATTTAAAACCTGATGGTTTAACAGTCAGAAACATATCAGACAACATAGACCTGACACACAGATACTTGATTTGATGCATCAATTGGTATCAGAGCTCAAAGTTATAGAGAATAATAGGTCATATACTTAAACGGTTTGGCCTAGACTATAACTTAGAGACCCTTCATGTAGAGAACATAGGAATTAGGAATCTACTTGCATTATGTCTTCTGCATTTGATCATTGCACTAACCGATATCCTATTGGTTCCGATCAGAATGTCACCGAGAAGACAACCATCACCGTCTCTTCCTTCACAGGAGATGGAACCAGCAGTCAAGGCACTCGCAACTCTAATCACTGAAGAGTTGATGGCGGTTCTTCCTGGAATCATCACTCGGATCCGAAACAGTGAGGAGTTTGCTAGGAACTTCCCATTTCTTTCTGCAGAGGAGAAGGAATCGAAGAAAGGAGAAACCAGCAAGAAACCTAAACGTCGTTCTGCAAAAAGGCGAAAAAGAACTGTGAACTACACTGAAGCTGTACCTATCAGTCAAATTATGCCAGATTTGACTACAGGAGTCAGTGCTCATTATGAGGGAAAAACCCCTCTCTGTTCAGCTTGTCACTACTATCATCGGACTGAACTTCCATGTGTACGATGCACACGCTGTGGGAAGGCGGGCCACTGGATGCAACAATGCATGACACCAATGACCCATATTCCCCGTCAATATGTTGGTACATTTCCTAAATGTGCCACATGTGGTTTTCACCATGACGAGAGGAAACCTTGTAGACACTGTCTGAATTGTGGGAAATACGGACACTGGATCCAACAGTGCCGGGTTATTTCCACTAGGAAACATGAGCAAAGAGCAAATACCTTTGTTCCCTCATAACATAACCACAGCTGCTACACCTGCAAAATGCTCGGACATTTCGCGAGGGACCGCCCTAGGAGGATGCCTCCAGCTGAACCAACAATCACTGAGGAATTACTTGCTTTACCAGCTCCTGGAGATCACTCGGAGTCCAATGACCCCATAGGTATGCAAATTTTATCATGTTACGATGAAATATTTATTGATGTGTTACTGAGGAACGCATGATCTGTTGTGATTTTAGAAACAATAAACTTAAGGTAACGGTAAGCAAACTCAGTGTCGATAAGATAATCGAAATAGTAACCTAAGAAATCCTTAGGTCAAATAAGCGTTAAATGATTTAATGAAGAAGGGATAATTCCTGATTATAGTTTAACTACTATAATTAGAAAGAGGACCTTACCTACTTAGAACACTAAAAGCCGTAGAACGTCCAAAATGCTAAGACTAGCGTGTAACTGTCACTTCTCACCTAGACCTCATGGAACTCGAAATTTCTTAATTTGGAGAACTTTGGTTCTAGGATGTTAATAGAGGATGAATGTTAGAACTGTGCTGGAATCATAGATAAACTACATAAGCAGACAGGGAAATCAGTTATGGATATAAGACAAAGTTATGCCAAAGACAGGTGCTGGTATGTGATATGATTTAAACCATAAGTGCTCGTTTCATTTTGACACTAGTATGCACAAGAAATTTAACTTGTTCCTATTAGTGTAACCACATAAGTATTCCATGAAAACTTAGGAAATCTTTTATTGTGATAGAAACAATGAAAGAATCCTTGGTTCATGCATGTGACATACGTAGGAAACCACAGCTAACACTAAGGTTGTGTAACCGTTGATGCTCATGGCATCAATTAGTTTTGAACAATAAGATGTTAAAATTATGCAAAGATTATGCAAAGCAATAAGATAAGCAAAACTCTGAGGCAATACTTGACGAATCATACTTAAGGAAATGACACCAGGAGACGAAAACAGGATACATCTGACTCATGATGAATAAGTCAACACAAAGGACTCATTATACATGGGACCAGATGGTATAAATGACATGGAACTAAGCATGATGCGACTTAGAAGATAGATCACAAGAAATGAGTGGCTGATTAACTCTTGATCAAATCGATTGAGGTGCTGTGAAAGACCTACACATGCAATTCATAGACAAATCAATAGGAACTGCAGAAATGTGAAGTCAAGCACTAAACGAAACCGTATTTCAATTATTAAACTTAGTGGGAATTCCAAAAGCAACCCCAGAGCTCGTTTATGAGCATAGGGATATCAAGCCAAACAAAGTCTTTCCCCAATTGTTACAAAGAAAGTTGTAACTGATAATAACTTTTAAATTTCGGGACGAAATTTCTTTAACAAGGGGAGACTGTAACATCTATGCCAGAACCGTCACCGGAACAGTAATTTGCACAGTAAAGTGCACAGTAACTCAGGTACACATTACGTGAAACTATGTCGATGCTATTTACACATGAGGCTTAACGCGAAACTATGATGCGATTGTCTGAAATCTGATTTAAAACCTGATGGTTTAACAGTCAGAAACATATCAGACAACATAGACCTGACACACAGATACTTGATTTGATGCTATTATGTATAAACGTAGGTGAGGTTAAACAGAACGACACCATAACAGTTGTTGTTACGGAACGTTAAACCGACAAATTATTTGTGTAGGTGACGATTTGCACGAATAAAATCTGAAAGTTTAAAGTTCTGAGATGATGACTGAAAAGTAGAAAACAAAATCAGAAAGTGAAACGTACGATCGTGTTCGTACAGTTAGCGCTCTGTACGAAAACGCGCGTAAGTGACGTTTTCTGACGAAACGAAAACGAAGACGATACGAACGATAATAATATTAAGTAAAATATAATATTTTATTTTTTACAATTTTGAAGCTCATCAAAAATAATCCAAGAAAACTAAATTACGTGTTCAATTATTTAATTACGTAACCGTAATAACACGCGCGTAAAAATAGACGACGACGAAAACCGAGCAACCGAAACGAACCCGAACACCCCCGGGGTATAAATACCCTAAATGAGGCTTCTTCCTCATTCAACACCTCCACTTTCTCTCTCTAGAAACCATTTCCGGCCACACTTTCTCTCTCTACCTTCTCTCTACCATAACTCACTCAAAACTCAACCAAATCACCTCATTCTTGCGCCAAATCGAAGCTCTCGACATTCCCTACACAAAGGTACCAAGGATCGGCCCTATCTCCATCTCAAACTCTCGAAATCTTAGAGAAATTTCGGTTTTTAGGGTTTTCTACAAACCCGACAAAAACCGAACTTTAGCCGGTTTAAAACACCCCTTTTTTGACCCATACACCTTCTAAATGAGTTTACTCATCTAAACCCACTCAAAACGACTATATATACGACTATACCTAGAAATCATCTTCTCCCATGGCTGAAAACCCGTTCTGGCGAATGGCCCACGGGAGTATGAGTCGGGAGAATGAGTCGAGAGAATGAGTGGAGAATGAGTCGGGAGAATGAGTGGAGAATGAGTGGAGAGTATGAGTCGGGAGTATGAGCCGGGAGAATGAGCCATTCGGGTGACTCATTCGGGCGAATGACTCATTCGGGAGACTCATTCGGAGGACTTATTCGGGAGACTCATTCGGCGACTGGCTCATTCGGGAGAATGACTCATTCGGGTGAAAACTCATTAGCATGAGCCATTCTTATGAAAATCACAAGAATGAGTCATTTTCACTACACCAACTCAGTTAACAACTCAGATTTCAAAAAGAACAATCAAATAAGGGATCATAACTCAAATAATGTTTAATCAAACACAGAACTGTCAATGCAACATCAGTACGACAACAGTGAGCGCGTGCATTTTTGAGTCTTAGTCAACCACTACAACAACAAGGTGAGTTCATTTGTCCCTTTTCAAACATATTTGTTTTACCTTGGGACTGAGAAGCATGTTGTACATTTTAAACAAATATTGAAATGTTTTAAACGAATGCTTTTATACTTATTCATGATGCTTAATCTTCATGCTTGATACTTATGCTATGAAACTTTGGACTTAAATTATACGCTCGATGATTGCGCTATAAACTACACTCTTAAACTTTAGGCTAAATGCTTGTGTTATAAACTCTATGCATAAACTACATATTCAATGCTAAGGCTTTGAAACACTTACACTAAACGCTAATACTTGATACAATCGTTTCAAAACTAATACTATAAGTACATATTCTAAATGCTGATTCTTTAAACAATTATTTTGAAAGCTAAGATCTTATACTCTGAATCTGGATGTTAATTTGTTTTACACTTACACTTAATTGTTTAAACTTAAACTTGAAAACTTATAAGCTTAGAAAGACTTACTCGCTTAAAAGGCTATGAAGACTTATATGCGTAAAATACTTAAGACACTTGAATGCTTGATATACTTGGAAGGCTTGAAAACACTTGAATGCTTGATATACTTGGAAGGCTTGAAAACACATGAATGCTTGATACACTTGATATGCTTGGGAAAAACATGAATGCTTGATATACTTGATATGCTTGGAAAACATGAATGCTTGATATACTTGATATGCTTGGAATGCTCAGACAACAGACTGATTGACCGCCGCGTCTTGACATTGGTCAAGCCCTACTAGTCATCAGTGAAACTATGTGAATGCTTTAGACTTGTATGCTTAAACTATCGGACATTGTAAGACAGACTGATTGGCCTCCGCGTGTTGACCTAGGTGTCAACCCCTACTAGTCATCAGTGTTCTTCTTTGTCGGACATCGTAAGACCGACTGTTGGCCGCCGCGTGTTGACCTAGGTGTCAACCCCTACTAGTCATCAGTGTTCTTCGTTGTCAGAATCATGTAAGACAGACTGATTGGCCGCCGCGTGTTGACCTAGGTGTCAACCCCTACTAGTCATTCAGTGTTCTTCTTAATTCTTCTATGGTTATGACAAGTGACTAGAATGATTTGGGTTCTTCTAGTTGACCTTGTGTCAGCTTGAGGGTTCTCTATCATAACACGTCACGAGTTATACTTAGGACCGTTATGGATGGATGATGAACTCCTTAGGGTGTTCAGCTGTCCATAATGGTGCCTCATAAACTTGATACTCAGATGCTACTTTGTGTGTGTTAAAGGGTATGTAAGACGCTTAATTATCATTAACAGCAATGTCCCATGCGACTTAGTATGTGGTGGGACGGCGTCTAGGCGGGTCGTAGGCTCGACTCAGGGGTATGTGTATATATAAGCATACCGAGTTGGATGATACAGGTGGTGTTAATGAGATTAAGGTTGTTACCTAGGGGAAACATGAACACTTTTGGGTTGATATCATAAACTTTTAAACATAATGCTTCTTAAACTGATATTGAAGCTAATACATATCGATGCTATCGACTTGTAAACTTTGAAACAGTAAACCAAAGCTATGATGAAGAATGAATCGAATGGTAGGTAAAATGCCTAATTATCAGTAACAACAATGTTCTATGTGACTTAGTATGTGGTGGGACGGCGTCTGGGCGGGTCGTAGGCTCGACTCGGGGTATGCCCTATATATAAGCATATCGAGTTGGATGATACAGGTGTTGTTAATGAGGTTAGGGTTTTATCTAAAAGGTTTGCAAAAGCTATTTTACAAATACCAAAACTACATGAACTCACCAACCATTGTGTTGACTTTGTTTTTCTTACATGCTTTCTCAGGTGACGCACATGAATAGGCTTAAGCTTTTGGATTGCATACTAGGATGCCAGTTAGCAGACCTAGTAGACTTTTGAAGAAGCACATATTTTGCTAAGGATACGAATCCCTTTTGATATCTTAGATACAAGATAGGAAACATATGATTCTTTGTCAGGTAACCGAGTTAAATTACTGAACATTGATATTGTAATTTAACTTTGTAATCCTAGTTTAATGTTTGATTGTGCTTTAGTTATTCTTAACATTGATGCTATGTAAACAATCTGATCATCATAATTATCACTCCCGATATCGCGCCCCGAGAACCTTCCGCCCGACGGGGACTTCGATCCAACTCCGCCGGCTCGGGGTGTGACAATTAACTTATAACTTTTGAAATGAAGTTTTTAAAAAATGTGTTTGAATTAGTTTTTTCAAAATTAATTTTCAAAATGACCAAAAAAATATTTTTTTATTGACACTATTTAATGTTATTGGTTAATGGTAAAAAGTGGGGTAGATTTATAATTTTATGTCAATAAGTCATAAGTCATTTTGAAAAGCTAGAATTTTAGATTTTGAAAAACAACTTATCATCATTTTACAAAAAGTCATTTTTAAAAGTATTTTTAGGTTTAATAAACAACTTATTGACTTATTGGCTTTTTCAAAAAGACAATAAATCAATAAGTCATTTTTAGATAAATCCCAAACGGGGCCTAAAACCAAAAAGCAAAAAAACAAAAAATATAAACATTTAACATACTTATAAGAAGCTAGCTGGAGAATTGTTGCTTGAGCAAGAGTGAAGAGGCCGATGCTGAAGAATCGGCTACCAGGAGGTCCAGGAGACTAGATCGGCAACAACTGGAGGCTGGCCGGCGCACGGCTGGAGGCTGGATTGGCCGGCGGCAGTAGTCGGGATCGTCGGAAACAGGCAGAAAGCGGGAGGCAGAAAACGGGAGGCTAAATGTCGAGGTATGTTGGAATCGTAAATTTTAGGGTTATAATCAGTGGGTCATGCTATTTACTAAAAAAGAAAATCCTTTTTAAAAAAAATAATAATAAAAAGCCGCTCCAAGCTCCAACCGCCTAACACCCTGGAGCGCCGCCTCACTCCGCCTCTGGAAATCGCACCGCTTCAGCAGCGCAAAGCGTTTGGTCCATCGCCTCAAGCGCCTCACGCCTCAGGCGTGCTTTTTTAAACCAAGTTGCACATATAGTCCTTAAGTGAGGGTAATTTGGTCAATTATGTGAGATTAATTTGGTGACATAAGTACTATATGTGTTACAAATATCAAAAGTTTGGGACCATATGAGTAATTTATGAAACCTATGGACCAAGAGTGAAATACTATCAAACCACAATGACCATATCAGTAGTTTACTCAAGAGTATACTTAGGAGACACATGTCATACTTTAGTGAAATATGAAATGTGTTTACCCGTCTCTATCTCCTTCCATTTTTTAATAAATAAATATTATAAAATATATATCTTCTTATTTTAATAATTTACTAATTTACTAAAACTTGATAATGTATAATAAGATTTAAATTATATATTATCTTAAAATATAATTTTGTAAATATTAAATATTATTATAATCTGTTTTATAAATTTTAGATATGAAGTTGATATCGGACTATGATAGCAGCACGTGGGTTGTTGGGTCTGAGAGATCTTTAGGCTATAAAAAAATGCTACTGAGACCTCGTTTGTCATTTATAATAATAATAATAATAATAATAATAATAATAATAATAATAATAATAATAATAATAATTATTATTATTATTATTATTATTATTATTATTATTATTATTATAAATCCACTATAACAAATAAGTCTAATGCACCTTTTATATTAAAAAAAAATATTGTATTAGGTCAAGTTGTATTAGATCTATTAATACAACTTTTTTATTACATAATACAATCTTTTCCCAAATGCAACATTTCATATGCGGTTTTTTAAAAAAAGTTTTATTATGTAATAAAATGGTTGCATTATACGAATACAGCTTTAGCTAATGCAACATATTTTCAACCTTTTGTGACAGAAAAGATATATATATTGTATTAGGCTTGGTTTTTAGTGTGTGTGAATTAAGAACAAGATAAAAAGAAAAATTATCAAAATGATAAAAGTTACATAACAGGTTCATTGAGTTTTAGTTTGTTGTTTAAAACCAAGTATTATTACTTATATTCACAAATGAATATAAAATGAGTCGTATAAATACATGACGTGAATAGTAAATACGACATCATTACAAATGTGTCCGTCTTAGGATTAATATCTTTAACACAAATAAATATATGAGTATGGTTCAAGTCTCAAGATCACTCAAGATAACATAGATTAAAGACTATCAATTAAACTTTTGCAAAGCTTTCTTCACAACTTTTGTATTCTCACTGGTATATTCGGAATGAACACTTTCTCCAATTAAAAGACAATTTTATACCAATGAGAGAATAATAAAGACAATGTGACATGTCACGAACACCTTTTGGAAAAAAAACACCTATTTGGTAAATATTTTTCAAATCACCTATTTTGGTAAATAAGTTTTTCACCAACACCTATTTGGAAAAAAAACTTGACATGTCACTAGTACGTTTAAATTTCATAAAACCAATCACAATCAAGAATTAATGCTGGCCGGCCATGTCATACACTACCTTAAATTTTGGTCACTACACGCGCGAGTGTGCATGGCCGGGTTGTGACTTTTCAAAACATTATTATATAATTTGGATATAGACAGAGTAAGGTTTCATTGTTAACCCACACTTATTACGTTGACATGTATAACTCCGTTAAGATCAATCCAAATCTTTGTTTTTTTAAATATAATTATTACACATAAATAATATTTTCTTCGTTTATATGTATGTGTAAATTCATCACCGTTTAAGATTTAAAATTAGTGTAAGTTTGGTTACCTTAACATGATTTATAATTTTCGGTACAATGTAATTTAAACTTATACTAATTTTAAATCTTAAACGGCAATGAATTTACACGTACACATAAAAGAAGAAAGTATTGTTTATGTGTAATAATGATAATTAAAAAAAGAAAACAAAGATTTGAACTGATCTTGACAGAGTTATACGGGCTATCGCAATAAGAGTGAGTTAACAATTGATCATTCCCATATATATATATATATATCCAAATTAGATACACAAAAAAAAAGGTTTAACCAAGTTGGTTTTTGAATTGGTTTTGATTTTTTGGAAAAACTAGCTGTTTAGGACCAGTTTGAGGTTTCAAGAGACCAAACCCGTTATGAAACAATTTTTCATTTCGGTTAATTAACTGGTCAATCTAAGCGATAACCGGTTCAGTTAATCAGTTTCAGTTATTATATCGGTTTTGGTTTAAGAGCTTGAAAACCTGTTCGACAATTCCAAAACTGGTTTTCAAGCGGTTTGTGCACCTCTATTAATGATGCTATTCACATTGTTAATCCGGTGGCATCTTTGCAAACGTTGGTCACTGGGTGTGTGTCTATATATGTGTCTGAGCGTGTATGTGTGCACAAAATTCAGGTGGCTACATACCAATTAATGAGTGATAATGCCCTTGAAATTGTACGAAATACATGTGTAAAGACTAATATAGGCTGATGCTCACCAAACTTCTTGTTTTGTCCAAGTATAGGAGTCTCTTTGAATAAACACCTTCGTAAGGAAGAAGTGATTCTTCGGAAGCAGCATTGCTTCCGAAGGATAACTGGTTCCTGCCGAAGGTTGTACAAGACAACTGCTTCCGAGGAATCTTCTTATGCACTAAAGACAAAGACTTCCGAGGTTTATCCTCTGACAAAGACTGTAGCAGATTACACTTATGGTACAAAAGGTACTGACACAAGACATGTTGGTCTGAATAAAGATAGAGACAACATGTAATGAGTCAGATAAAGCACCTTACCTCTCCCATGCTACATTAAATGCAAAAGATCATCTGAAGCCTTGAAGATCAATAACATTAAATGTCTTTTGTATTTAGTAGTCTTTTGTAAAGTCAATGTCTATTAATGTAATGATTATGAAAGAGTGTCTTAGCCTGTTAAGACACTCAACATACTAGAATAAGCTTTACTTTATGTACTTGTCTAGTATACCCAACTTGTATTCCTAAGTGTATACGGTTGTAGCCTCGGCTATATAACCTCCCAATGTATGGTTGCTTAATAGGTGCTTGCTTGTATACTTCTACTTTGAGAGAAATATATCCTTGAGCTTGAATTATTCCTGTGTTCTTATTATTGTTCAAAGATTATTACTGTGTCATTTTGAGTGAAATTGTGAGATCATTCTAACAGAACATTCCGCATCTGTTAGAGTTAAGTAAGAAATACTTGTGAAGTGTTGTTTAGAGATAACAACCCGATCCTACAAGTGGTATCAGAGCTATTGGCTCTTGAACTTGACTGACTAATCATCATCAAGTTACCAGTTCTATTTCTTATAAAATCTCATAGTATTAACACTCATATTTTCTGTGTCTGTCTAAGATGGCTGCTCTAAACAAACATGATACAGAAAATGGCACTCTCAACAAGCCACCAATGTTCACACCTGAAGACTTCGATACCTGGAAAGTCAGAATGGAAGGGTTCATCAGGAACCAAGACTTCAAACTTTGGAAGTCTGTTCTTGAAGGTCCCTACATTCCTACAGTTGCTGCTGCTGGTGCTGGAGTTGCTGCAGTACCAAAAGATCCATCTATGTACTCAGACGAAGATTACAAGAAGATGGAAGTTGATTCTAAAGCTCTTTGGCTCATTCAGATGTCAATACCGAACTCCATTATACATGCATTCAAGAAATGCAAGTCTGCTCAAGAACTGTGGAATTCCTTGAAGCAGATGTATGAAGGGTCAGAAGATGTCAAAGAAAACAAGAAGGATATGCTGAAACAGAAGTTTGAAAACTTTTGTCAACAAAACAATGAGAATATGTCTTCTCAGTACCTAAGGTATGTCCAACTTGTGGATGAATTAACTACTGCAGGTGTAACTCTTGATAATCAAGATGTGCTCAGAAAATTTCTGAGGTCTCTTCCAAAGGCATGGAATATTTATTCTGTAACAATCAGAAGAACAGAAAACCTGAAAACTCTAACTTTAGGAGAATTGTTTGGTATTCTCAGTGCATATCAGATGGAATTAGATGCCCAAGAATCTAAAGTCTCCCACTCACCATCTGGTTCAGCTGCTCTTTATGCACCCATCAATAATCCTCCATACCAAAGCTATCAACCCCTCTACCATTCTACCTCCACACCCACTGTCACATTTCCTGAAACTCCAACTTCATCAAACCTTGTCTCTCACCCAACCCCACTACTAACCTCTGGGCAAGGAGCTTTTATGGCTGAGGAGACCAATTACTTTCATCTGTGTCAAGAAGACTTGGATGGTATTCCTGCAGATGATCTTGAGGAGATGGATATAAACTATCAAATGGCTATGATTTCATACAGGGCAAAGAAGTTTTACCAAAGAACCGGCAGACAGTTCAAAAAGCACAATATGAAGACTGGGTTTGGACTTGACAAATCTAAACTCAAATGCTTTAACTGTCAACAGTTAGGCCACTTTGCCAGAGAATGCAAGTCCACAGGAACTCAGCCGACAACTTCTGGGCAACCACAACAAAGACCATCAAGCTCATCTAACAATGCAAACATTGCTGAACAAGATTTTGCAGACTGGAGCTTTCAAGCTGAGGACGCCTCCATCTCCAACAGTGCTTTGATGGCAAATGACTCATCTTCCTCAAGCAAGGTAACTGATAGCATGTGCTCACCTGAATGCTTAGAAACATTAACTATTTATAAGAAAATAAATTCTCAACTCTGTAATGAGCTTGAGTCTCTACAAGTAGTCAAGGCAAATTTCTTTGAGGTTGAAAGAAATTACAAAGAAAAGATTGAAGAAATGGAAAAGACCATTTCAAGTTTAAAACATGAAGATACTAACAAACAGTGTCAGATTAAAAATCTTTTAGAAAGACTAACCACTGCCAAGACTGAACTTGTATTGGCTGAGTCTTACAGAGACAAATTTCTAAGCCAAGGTGAAAAATATGAAAAAATTTTTAGAATGAGCAGCACAACTGAACTTGTGAATAAAAGGGGAGCTGGTTTGGGATATAACAAAGTGGAACCTCCATCTGCTTATACTTCCATAACAGATGTTAGGTGTAAATCACTAGTTGACCTTGTGTATAATGAGGAGTTGGATATACACAAGGTGGTTCAAAAGGATAATCTCTCTAATCCAAGTACCTCAACATGCTCAGATGAGGATGATGTTCCTATTAAATCAGTAAAAGGAAAACAAGCTTTGAAATTTAAGAAACAAAATAAGAAAACTAAGAAACATTCAACAGTTTTTATCAAAGCTAAAACCACAGAAAATATCTCCTCAGATGAGTATGTGACTTGCCCATCTGACAAGTCAAAACGAGGTAGATCAATGGAGAGAAAAGTCAATTCTCCAGGAAAACAGGCAAAGTCTAAGACTAACAAGTATGCTGGAACATCCGAATCATCACTCTCTGAGGATCAAAGATCAGACTTCGTTAAAAGGGATAAGCAGCAACACTCTCCCAACAGTCAAACTCTATGTCTGATGTGCGGTAAAAAGAATCATTTTGCTGCTGATTGCTTCTATAATCCAAGAAGCAGAATTTCCTCAAGCAAGGGAAGAGGAATAAAGAATAGTTGGAGTCAGTCATCTACTTCTTCTGAAGAACAGAGAAGAAATTTGGTCAAGAGGGCATCGGAAGCAAGTACCTCCAATAATAGGAAGAAACAAAATAAAAATGCTTCTGAAAAGAAAGCATCGGAAGCAAAGAAAAAGGAAGCTTCCGAAAGAAAAGGAACCTCGGAAGCTCATCAAAGGAATGCTTTCAACAAACAAAAGAGATCATCTGTCTTCGGAAGAAGATCATCGGAAGGAAAAAGAAAAACAGCTTCCGATGACCATCAAAAGAAACCAAGTCTTCCGACAACTCAAAAGGCACAACAAGTATGGAAGAAGAAGGAATCAACTGATAAGCCATCACCCACATCAGAAGCAGCCACATCATCTGTCCCACCTAGAATGATGTCAAAGAAATTTACTTACAATGATGCAAATGGTAAACCCAAGACCACATGGGCTTGGGTTCCCATCAGAAACTAACTCACTTCTGGTCATGTGCAGGGACAGCAGGAATCAAAAGGGAACTTGTGGATAGTTGACAGTGGCTGCTCCAGGCACATGACAGGCAACAAGACCCTCTTGCACAAATATGAACCATTTTTTGGCGGGTCTGTTGCTTTTGGAAGTGATCCAGTAGGAGGTTACATAACAGGTAGAGGCACAATCACAAATGGTAAGGTATCACAAGACAATTTAGTGCTCCTAGAACTCCACAACAAAATGGTGTCGCTGAGAGAAGGAATAGGACACTAATTGAGGCTGAATATATAGCTGCTTCTAGCTGCTGTGCACAAGTCATCTGGATCCAGAATCAGATGAAGGATTATGGAGTAGATCTGTTCAATACTCCTATTCAGATAGACAATTCCAGTGCAATCTCCATCACCAATAATCCTGTCAAGCATTCCAAGACCAAGCACATTGACATCAGATACCATTTCATCAGAGATTGTGCAGAAAAGAAGTTGATTCATTTGGTCAAAGTTGATTCAGAAAACAATTTGGCAGATCTCTTCACAAAGGCGTTTGATGAAGGAAGATTCAGGTACTTAATAACATCCATTGGGATGATCAACTTTGAATAAATGTACTGACAAGGAATAAATAATTCTTCGGAAGATAAACTTAACTTATCCTCCGATGAGTAACTACTCAGCAGAAGATAGGTTAAGTCTTCGGAAGCATTATTTCTTCCTTAGTCGGAAGATCTCACACTTCAGAAGCTAACTTACCTTCTGAAGTAATACTCTTCCGATACATTATTTTCGGAAGCATAGGCTTCTCAAGGTACTCTTCAGAAGAAAGTGTCTTCCGAAGAACATTTTGCCTAATGAATTTTCTAACAGTGCCTCCGACAGTATAAATTTTATACTTCGGAAGCACATCCCTTCTGAACACTTTTGGTCTAATAAATTCCCTGCTTCCGAAAGTCACTTCTTCGGAAGCACCTCAGTCAGAGAAAATTAATTGTGAAACCAGCTGTCATCGGAAGACCTTTTTCTGACATCCGGATCTCAAATTTAATGTGTCTATATATTAAATGCTGAAATCCGAAGGTATATAAAGGTCTCCCGCTCATTCAAATTCTCACAAACTGTTTCACTTTGAACTCTTCTTTTCTTTAATCTCTCAAATTGTGCCCTAAAATCACCAACTGTCATGGCTCTTCTTGCTTTCAAACCTGCTCACAACGTACCAGCGGAGTTATTAGCAGAACATGATGCTGACTTCGCCCCAATAATCTCCTTTCTTCAAAGGAGCAGGTATTTCTTTGCACTAACCGTTCAGCCCTTGGTGTATGAATCTCATCACCAACAGTTTTGGGCATCTTGTTCTGTTTCTTCGTCTCCCAATGGTCGGTCTCTTGAAGCCACCATTGATGCTCATCCCATTGCTATCACTGTGGAAACCATCTGTCGGCATCTTAAATTCAATGATGCCGGTGGAAGGGTCTCTTTCACTAAGGATGAGGTAGCATCGACATTTAAGTCGATGGGGTACGAAGGTCCTCTCCCTTCAACAACCTATTTGAAGGGTAGAGTGTCCTATAATTACAAGTACCTCATACATGTGTTTTTACATTGTCTTTCAAATAAATCTGGTGGTTGGGACCAAGTTCCATCTGATTTAGCTTCGGCTATTCATGGCTTGGTTTCTAATCAACTGTTTAATTTTTCTGCTTTTATTTTAATAATTTGGTTGACAACATCACGTCACCAAAGAAGTTTTGTATGTATCCCAGGTTTTTGCAACACCTTTTTAATGAAGAGTTGGGAGCTTCCATTTCTCTAACTGGGAATACTTACAAAATGCCCTTGGTCTCTTCCAAGATTTTTGTGCAACTCAAGAAGAAGAGTGCTCAGTTCTCTGGGACATTCACTCCTCTTCTTTCCTCTATGGAGTCCCCTGCTCCAGAAGGTGACAGCTCTGTTTACCCCACAGATGCTGAACCCACACCTTCCACTTCTGTTCCTCACCCCATAAAAATCACTTACAAACGCAAACGAAACCCTGTGCAACTTTCTACAGTTGTTCAGGCTCCTTCTACTGAACCCAAACAGAAAAAGGTTAAAAGAACTGCTCAGGGCACAGTTCTACCTAAGGTGAAAGCCACACCCCTTGTTTCTCCACAGGTTCTTCCTTTGAAACCTGTGGTTGCCCTTAACCAGCCTGAAAGCCCTCAGCTTATGTCACAAAACATAACTGAGAATATTCAAAGGGATGCACCCATCATTGAGTTTGCTTCTCATGAAGCAACTTCATTAGATAAGAGACTGTCTCCCAAGTCTCCAGGTTCGTATCATCCAGAAATGCCCCCCTCCCATCCCATCACCCAGGCTCAAGGAACCTCTGCACTAACTATGGAGGAACCACTCTCTCCCACTTCCCAAACTTTAATGAGAGTGGTGACACAGTTACAAGCTCGGTTCCCTGACCCAGAGCCTATTCAGTCAGAGGTTGGTCCCAGTAGTTCTGAAGGGGTCAATGCAGGTGAGGCTGCCACTACTGTTGATCTTAATAAAGATCCACAGGACAGTGGTACAGGCAATAGGACCTCACCTGCGGCAACCTATGTTGGGGAGGACTTCTTTGAGGTTCTTCTCAATGAAGGGAATCCAGGGTGCCAAGAACCCACATCTGGTGGTGGAGGTGCAGGAGCTAGGCTCAAGACTCCATCGCCCCATGATTCTACTCTGGTAGAGGAGGGCATATCCACACAGGAATTGACGGCTACAATCACTTCCCTCCAAGCCAGGGTAGCTCAGTTGGAAGCTGAGGTGGCTACCCTGCGGTTTGAGATCCAGACCAAAGAAGCAACCATTCTGGATCTCAGGAGGCGTCCACCTGTTCTTTTGCATCCGTTTCATCCTGATCCTGCTACTACCACTTTTACCTCCCCTGATGCTACCAAAAAGGGGGAGAATATACCAACTGCAGGGTCAGGATCAGAAGCAAGAGAAGAGGAGGGTGCACAGGAAGTTAATCCATCTTTAGTCACTTTGACTGCTGAATGGGATGACTTCTTGGGTACTTATTTTCAAGATTCTTCTTCTACTTCTTCTTCTTCTGCTTCTGAGGATACAAGGGAGGTTGCCAAAGAGACTGAACAGCAAACATCAAATGTCTCTTTGGAACCTCAGTCCCCTCTTGGGACTAAGTCTCCTTCTGAGACTGCAGCCCAGGTTGTCATGGAAGACACCACACAAGAAGAACCAATTTCCATGAAATCTGTGTCCCCTTCTGGGACAGAAGCTGCTGAAGCTCTCTCTTCCTCTCCTGAGCCCTTTGTGGAATCTAATAAGGAATCATCTAAGGGGATTGGTCAACTGGAGGAGACAGTGAATGCTGAGGTTAACTCCGAAGCTGCAGCTGCCTCCGAAGGCCCAGTCATCCTGGATGTTTCCTCCACAGAGGAGCTACATGCCAATGAACCAGCTGGTGAGGCAACAGAAGAAATCTCCTCTGGGGCAAAAATAACTGCTGATGACAAAGGAAAAAGTAAGCTAACCCCAGAGGAGGAAGCAGAACAGGAGGAGATGAGACCAAAGAAAACAAAGGGCCGACCAAATACCTCTCTAGATGAAGAGCGAGCTAGACTCTCTGCTTTGCTCGAAGAAAGAGGTTATGACTTTGATGAAGTCATCAACTGGTCGGTACCTAGAATGGCTGCCGAGCTGGACAAGGTGCAGCAGCAAGAACAAGCTGTTGCTGCATCAAAGGCTCTGAGTGTACTTACAAAGGAGCAAAAAGAAAAGGCCTACAGAGACAAGAACAAGGCCTTTCTCTTGGAATATGGCTTCCATGCTCGGCAGCTAGGCCCAATGAAGAACTCAACCATGGATATGCATATCAGAGATATAAAAGCCAAAGTTGCCAGAGGTGAGTTACCTTCAATTGAACAAATAAGGGCAAGAAAGGAAAGCCTAATGAGAGGCTTAGGTTTAGGGGAGGAGCTACAATAGAATTTCCCCTCTCTGGTGCAGGGATCAGAGAGGGAGAAGAAGTCATGTGTGGGGAAGTAACAAAAGCAATGTTCCCCAACATGTTCCCCCTAAATCCTAAAGAAGAACCAATATCTCCTCCTTCAAGTCCAAGTATGGATAACATGCCAATCTCCTCAGTCTACAAAAAGGGTAAGAAGACTACAAGGAAACAATCAACTGTGGAAGCCCAACAGGCCAGAGTTCTGAGAAGTCAGGCCACTGCTCAAGACAAACCAAGATTCACAAGAAGAAAGAGCATGGCTAAAAGGAAAAAGAAAACAGAAACTATCCCCTTCGACTCTGAGCCTGATACAACACTCTCAGTACTTGAAGCCACATCTGAAGCAACTCCCGAAACTACACAAACCCGAGAAGACATGAGGGATATCAGCAGACTAATGCATGAGCATTCATACATCCCCTTGGTAAATTGGAGCTTCAATGCACAAGAAAGGATATTCATCCTTACCGACTACAATGGAGAAATAAAACTGGTGGATCTTTTGCATCTGATGATGTTGGCAAAACCCTATATATTTGATCTAGATATGCTCCCTCTCAATAATCCTGACAATGGAGCAGATGGGAGGTCAGCAATCAGATTGATTAGAAAAAGGGCACAGGTACTGAGGGGTACATGGAAGCCAAGGTTTATTCCTTAGAAGTTTTGGTAGCATCAGCCTAGGGGAGACTGTAAAGACTAATAAAGGCTGATGCTCACCAAACTTCTTGTTTTGTCCAAGTATAGGAGTCTCTTTGAATAAACACCTTCGGAAGGAAGAAGTGATTCTTCGGAAGCAGCATTGCTTCCGAAGGATAACTGGTTCCTGCCGAAGGTTGTACAAGACAACTGCTTCCGAGGAATCTTCTTATGCACTAAAGACAAAGACTTCCGAGGTTTATCCTCTGACAAAGACTGTAGCAGATTACACTTATGGTACAAAAGGTACTGACACAAGACATGTTGGTCTGAATAAAGATAGAGACAACATGTAATGAGTCAGATAAAGCACCTTACCTCTCCCATGCTACATTAAATGCAAAAGATCATCTGAAGCCTTGAAGATCAATAACATTAAATGTCTTTTGTATTTAGTAGTCTTTTGTAAAGTCAATGTCTATTAATGTAATGATTATGAAAGAGTGTCTTAGCCTGTTAAGACACTCAACATACTAGAATAAGCTTTACTTTATGTACTTGTCTAGTATACCCAACTTGTATTCCTAAGTGTATACGGTTGTAGCCTCGGCTATATAACCTCCCAATGTATGGTTGCTTAATAGGTGCTTGCTTGTATACTTCCACTTTGAGAGAAATATATCCTTGAGCTTGAATTATTCCTGTGTTCTTATTATTGTTCAAAGATTATTACTGTGTCATTTTGAGTGAAATTGTGAGATCATTCTAACAGAACATTCCGCATCTGTTAGAGTTAAGTAAGAAATACTTGTGAAGTGTTGTTTAGAGATAACAACCCGATCCTACAACATGTATATATATTTTAATTTTTTTGGAAATGATACATATGAAAAACAAATATAAGCTAGACTCCAATATAACGAGTAATTAGAATGCTATTAGAACATAAGAAACAATTCTATAGTTGCATATGTTAACCACTCAATCTACATCTGATTAACGAGATTTTATTAAACTTACAAATCAGATAATGTTTTACATCCTAAGATTAAACTTGTAAAAAAAGAAGAAAATACATATATTTTATCAAATTGCTATGCCCGACGTTACTCATATGTGCTCTATGTAGAATTTTACTAGACGTGTTTATTTACTTATTATATTGTTATGCTGTTTGGAACACCTCTCCCAGTAACCCCAGGTTTAGAAGTTGGTACGAGCAGCTCGTAAGGTGGAACACCGGCACCACATCTATTCCTAAGTTTTGGATCAACATTCCTCCTATTAATCTCATTTTCAATTTTTTTTACTTTCATTGAGAATCTATAAAATGCCTCAATAATCTTTAGTTCACCAGGCCACCTTGTGTATGTATCCTTCATCTCCCCAAGATACTCCTCCTCATGTGAGTGTGCTGATATTATATCAACTACCGCCATGTATTTAGTCGATTCGAATAAACTAGGCAAGGATGCAAGAAAATAGCCTTGTGGGTCAGCCATGAAAGCAGCATACTCATTCTCATGTTGTTGAGGTATAAGTTTTTGCATAAGTGGTGGCCTATTTGGAACATATCCCCCGTAATGGTACTGCCCAAAGTTAAGTGCCGCGTGTTGTGCTGATGCGGTCCATATTAGAATGGTTAATATTTCTACAAGTTTTTCCGGACTACTTAGTTTGGGCCACCAAGTAGCTTCACGAAGATCAGCATGCCCCACATTAATGGCTTCACTATACCAAGACTGAAGTTCTGTGTCTGATATAACAGTGTTTTCATCTGGGTAGTAATGATTTACGTATGTATGCACCAGCTCTTCAATTGCAGACCAGATGAGAAGCCCATCATTCGCATATGGGTAGTCTTCAATGAGTAGTCTTAGTCCATGGGGCTTTGTCTCATCAGGAACCGCCATCCCTCTACAACCAAAGGAAAGTAAAATACTTAGAATGTGACTTTATAATGGTAAAGTAGTTTTATTTTATAAAATTTAGGTATT
This sequence comes from Mikania micrantha, assembly GCA_009363875.1. Taxonomy (NCBI): domain Eukaryota; kingdom Viridiplantae; phylum Streptophyta; class Magnoliopsida; order Asterales; family Asteraceae; genus Mikania; species Mikania micrantha. Next base: position 44,701,339 of record CM018689.1, on the reverse strand, counting down.
GTTGGTTAAAGAAATTTATTTTATAGTTTGGTGGTACTATATTCGTACCTTCGTATCAAATCTGCAGGAAGGCCTTCCAAATCGAAGCGCCACCAATCTCTATAGGCCGCAGATATCATCTCGATGCTATATTTTCCTGGAGAAAAGCCACACTCTATAATGCCTTCTGCGGATATAAGGCTCTCACGAGCCATTGCGTTTATTGAAAGTGCATGCTTCATGTGGAGACTAAGAAGCTTGAAGATTGGATGCATTGAGCTTAAGTGTCGATGAGTGGCTATTATGAATGGTTCCATACATGCGTGAACTCTTAACCTATTTATATTCATAGCATAAACTCATAGTCATTGATTTGATTTGTATGTCATTTTGGTGTTTTTTTTAATAGTTTTCCATTGATATAGATTAGGAATATGAACTTAAAATAGCATTTGACATACCAATGGTGGACAAGTTGGTGAACACCATTGTCATTAGAACATACATGAGCTTTGCCTAGTTTCCACAACCAATTAGTAGTTGCATCAACCGGAGGAGTGAGAACTTGCTTTGATGGGATATTGGTGTCATTTGGAGGAAGACTGAGCTCGATTGCAATGGGCTTAAGAGTTCCCATTGTTGTCAAGAAGAAGATTGTACGTGTTGCATATGCTTTTCGATCTTCTTGAGCATTAATCCTCTCTAGAAACGGAAGGTAAATGTCGTGGTAATCCAACATGAAGAGCTTGTTCGCATCCAAAGCCTAAAATAAAAAAAAATAAAATAAAAACTTTGAAATCCATATCATATAATATGAAGAGCTTACTCATGCTCCTTAATTTATATGTTGAGAGTTATTTATACCTCTTGTATAGACATTCCATTGAGGTTGCATATAATATGTTCCTCTTTAAGAGCTGATTCTTGCTGTCCATATATTGTGGGATCAAGTTTGCTCACCGGAGGATATTCCTTCAGAACATAATCCAATTTTAATTGGTTATAAACTTATGATCATTATAAATTTAATTAGTTTAATTAATAAACATTTAAGAACATATGCGCGCGAGCAAGATTGTCCTTTTTATATGTACCTTCAACTTCTCTATGCTAACAGGGTTCATCCCGGCAAGTGTTTGGCGACCAAGTTCATCATCTTGTACATAGCTTGTTACATTCCCTATAATTTCAATGATTTTCATTATTATGATTTTATTTATTTAAGGAAAAATATATATAATATTTTTAAGAAATAATTTTTTTATCAAGGTGACACTTACATGATAAATTCTTTGGGGTCTCAAACTTAAAGATATCTTCAATTGATCCACGTATATCCAAAAACTTTAATAAACCATTCTTATTGAAACTCATCTCAACTTGTGGTGTATTCCTATAAAGATTTGTAATGTCATCAAAATCCCTAGGAACACCATTCTCATTGTTGAAAGTGGCCACCAAGGGTGGAATGTTGTGCAACACCCCCTTCCAAATTCCCTTGAGGATATCATTACGCCTCGTCCCCTCCATAACTTCATCTCTTGGCACATATGTTGAAGAAATCATCGTATTCACTCGTGTTTCACAAGTTACATCTACGTAATATTGATAAATTTTATTTAATTCAAATTATATGTACAACTGAAAGCTACAATAAAAAAAGTAACAAAAACTAACCAGAAACTGTGGAGGGACGTCCTGTGCGACAACGTCTAGGATGTGGGTTTGTTTCGCCTCCTAATGTTGGCCTTGCATATTCAACTCCTTTATCAGGATTTCCAAGATCATTATATGTGTCATAATCATATATTCTGTCTGAAGGTAATCTATGTCCACTTCCATCACCTCTCTTGTTTTCTAGTTCTGTAGCTCTCAAGTATTTCAGTCCTTTTGGTGTTTGACTTGGTAAATATGCCTACAAAACCCATTAATACATAAATTGGTGGATTGGATTACATTTTATTTCATAAATTAGGTAAATTGTCATTATAGTTTTATAAGTATTGATTTAATCATTGTGTAATAAATTACAAACAATATTATTATGAATTAACCTCCAATGTGGCTAGGGCTTTGTAAATTTAAGAAACATAAAACATAAGTTTATACTAATTACATGTTATAATTTAAAAACTATAAATAAGATGATATGTCACCTTGTTGGAAAAGAATATCCTTTGTTCTTTGCTAATGTGAGATGGTTGAATCCAAAAGTTGCATGCAAAATGAAAAAAACCATCCAGAGAAATGGTCTCCACATACAACTCCTTATTATCATTGTTTCTCACTAAGATGGCCCCTGGTTCTCCAAAGTCTGCATCAATTACCAACTCAACTTCAAAGCTAAAACAATCTGGACCGTTAGCTTTGCGAGTGGCACATTTACTCCAGTCTTTTACACATTCCTCGCTCACCTTCGGCTTCATGGTACCTATTATTCATGCATGTGCACATTAAAAAACATAGTTGTGTTATCACACTCCACAACATGAAAAACAAACATGAAACAAAATTTCAAATACTGATGCTTAATTACTTGGATCTAATTGGGTGCTAACAAGTTGAAAACCGACACCCTTCTCCTCATGCTTCATATCGTTTGGTGAATATAACCATGGGATCTTCATCATCGAGACTTCATTCCTTATCTTAACGGTAACTGTTGCTGTTACCTTTAAAGTTAAGGACACATCAACCTTAATTTCCTCTTCTAGGAAATCCATGGCCAATGTAGCTTTTGCAACCTTTAGAGATTTCATCTTCTTCTTGCAAGAAGAAAGAATCATAGGAGCTTTTAATGTTTTCGTTTTACCATAAACACTAGTAGATTGGGTAAGAGGGTATGTTGGACTTGTGTTTGGTGTGTTCTTCCCCTCATGAGATATAAAAGAAGACAACATGCTATTTGTTCCCGCCATTTGGTATTCTCAAATTAAGATTCAGATTTAACTACTATACTTATGTTGTGTGGTTGCATTTTGAGTTATAATTTGTGTTATATATATACACATAATGGTATCTAAATGAATAATGCTAGCAAACAAATAGATTCAATCAACCAATAGCTAGGACCACATAATTAACTAGCAACTCACATTGAACACATGTTTTTGGTAATATTATTATTATCCATTTTACCTCTCTTTCAAGACAATACTACTGGTTGGAAAAATAAGATACGCGGATAATTTGTTAAGTAATTGGTCAAACTGGTTTAATAGGGTTAAATAAAAAAATATAAAAAATGCCAACTTCCTTTAGAATAAATGTTCTATATTTACAAATTTATTGTGCACGAAAGTATTGCCAAATTAATAACGAAATAGAATTTTATAAAACTAAAATAAGATTGTTATAAATATTTATTCTTAGCTAGTGATGGCTAATCAAATACAATAAAAGAAAAATATTATATCGTTTCAGAAAAACACAATTAAAAAAAAAATATACACCACCTAGTGATTAAGATTCATCTCAAACCATGCAACATGAGAATTAATTTTTCTTTTTATTTATTTAATAAACTGCCAGGTCGTCTTTTTAAAATTTTTATTTTTGTTTGCATTTCATAATTAGACCGGCCGTCAAGTTTAATTAATCTTTGTATAGCTTTTTTTTTTCTTAAGCTAGCTCCATGTATGTTATTGGTTCATTTTACAATTATGATCGTTCATGCAGAAGCGTGTTGATCCCACCTAGTGTTTTTGAAAATGATAGCAAGAATGAAAGACATAATAACTAGCTAGATTACCAATGATGTGTTGTCCTATTGGTAAGATACAGGTATAATGGAAGTGATAGAAGACCCAGGTAATTGGTTCGATTCTTGATCCCATCCGGTTTTACCGGTCTTCTACCGTCGTGTCTTTAGGCGGGTGCTTGAGTCGGATTTTCCCCGGGAATTGGTGGCTGGTGGGCTAAGGGCTCCGTCTGTCTGGACTAGTGGCCAGCTTGGGCATCCTTTAGCCATTGGGGGCCGCGTACAGAGTACCCGACTGTTGATTAGTTGGCCGTTCAAAAAAAAAACTAGCTAGATCGTCTTAATTAATAGTGTATTTGCAGGCAGTTAATCTGAATATTGGTGAAGCTAAGGCTTGGAGTTACCAGAAAATATGAATGACAATGGGCCGGGTTCGGGTATGGTATTATAAAAATGTGTCACATACCCGACCCATTACCCATCGGGCATATATCAGGTAATTACCCATCGGATATCGGGTATACCCATTAGTTTACTAAAAAAACTATATGATATTTTAAGTACATTTGTATAATATTAATTTTATATAATGTTATTTTTTAATTATAAAAATAAATTAGAATTATACGTATAATATCAACATCATAAAACGTAAAAAAAGAGTAAATATCATGACATATAAATCTCAAAAGATGCTAAATAAACTGTTAATTTAATACTAAAACTGAAACTAAATATTCAAAACATGATTAGTTTTTAAACAATAAAAATGATACTTCCTTTCAGATCTAAAATAATAAGATAAAACTTACAATTTGTTCTAATCTTCATAAAAAGAATTATGTTTTATAAAAGGAAATTAAAAAATATCAACAAAATATAACGGGTGTTATTTCGGGTAAATGGGCCAGGTATCGGGCCGGGTATTCATTAATCCCATACCCGTACCCGAACCCGAACCCGAAAGAATACATTTTTTTTGATTCCATACCCTGTCACATACCCTGATATTCAGGCAAATATTCGGCCCTAAAGTTTCGGGTTTTCTCATAGGGTATGGGTTTTTCTGCCATGCATACCTAAAAAATAGAGCCCCTAGCCCCCTAATTTATATGACTTGAGCCGGTGGGATTAATTGTTGTAGAGCTTGGCCAGACTAACTCAAAACACGCTAAGAAGAGGCTTATGGAGTGGTTTTTGGGCATTTGAATATCACATTTGAATATTTTAACTAAGTTAACCACTTAAGAGTTCACATAAATGTAAGGATGTCTTACAGGTAGAATTTTATGAAAGAAACCATACAAACAAACAAACTTACCCAATATATTCTCACTTTTCAATAGGGTCTGGGGGAAGGATGGACACAAACCTTACCCCTATCCTAGTTGAGATAAAGAGGTTGTTTCGAAGGAATCTCTGGCTCAAAGTTATCGTTTGAAGTTGATCATCCCAACATTTTTAACGTTATTTTCACAAAATAAATAAAATAACGTTCAAATTAGTGTAATTTTACTTTGGCTCCTTAATGACCCACCGATATATCCATTTTATGAGTGCACCGCAAATGGGGTGTGTGAAAGAGAAGCATCTTGAATTAAAATCCACTTGAATTAGAATTTAGCAAACTTCACTTTTAAGGTTTTTTTGTTTAAACTCTAATCTGATTAGTATAGATCCTTTGTACTTTTTTTATGGCTTATGTTGTAGCTTCTGAGTGTTTGTGTTTTAATTGAAAAGTTTTAGGATGAGAATTTTACGTAAAGAATCTCAATTTTATTATTTGTTTTGGGTGCTCAAAAATCTTAAGTTGACTCTTAGTGTATAAAGGTGAAGTTAGGTTTCAGTTCATAAAAAAATATAGGGTCTTTAATTTCATAAGTTTTTATAGTTATATGGGCCCTTGCAATGTTTGGCTAGCAAAATGAAATAAGACATCCTGAGTCGATGAGCCTTAATATCACGAGATCGCATGTAGTTTAACAAATTCAAATTAAATCAGTGTTGATATTGCATAGAAGAGATCAATTGGTATCTCCTGCTAGAGATGCACAAAATAACCAGTTAACCGAACCAGTACCAGTTCGTAACCGGTTATTGCAATCAGTTATAGGTTTTTGGAAAAACCGGCGGTTTATGACCGGTTTGAGATTTCAAGAGATCAAACCGGTTAATAACCGGTTAACCAAACCAGTTAACCGGTCCAACTCACTAAAAAATCGGTTATTTGAAAGTTAACCGGTTCGGTTAATAAGTTTCGGTTATTATACGGTTTCAGTTTTTGAGCTTTAAAAACCGGTTATTAACCAACCGGTTATTAGAAAAAACCGGTTTCTAGCCTTTGACCGGTTAACCGGTTCGGTTATTCCAAAACCGGTTTTCGATCGGTTAACCGATTTGTGCACCTCTATCTACTGCTCCTTCATGATGCAACCTGCAACAGTAAACTAGTTTTCAAGCACCTAGAGGTGTAAACGAGCCGATCCCGAGCTCGTTAAGTCTCGAGCTTGGCTCGTTTAGATAAATTCGGGCTTGAGCTCGAGCTCGGCTCGGCTCGTTTAAATTTTATTTATTTAATTTATTTACTTTAATTACTAATTTAATTATATTTTCTAAATTTAACATTAAATATATGATTTAAATATATTTATCATAATTTTATATATAAAAATAATTAATTTTATAAATAAACACTTAATATAATAAATAAAAATTATATATTCAAAAAGCTCGTTAAGGCTCGCGAGCCGGCTCAAGCTTGATATGTAAATCTCGGGCTCGATAACTAAACAAGCCACACTTTAGGCCTTGAGCTCGAGCTTAGGCTCGCTAAGGCTCAACTCATTCGAGCTTTTTACCGATCCGATCCCGAGTATTTCACAATCTGCCTTGGTTCGTTTACACTTTTACAATTACCTACTATCTATAATTCAGTATTCCACATGTCAGAACTTTCCAACGCCTGTGGGCAACATATTAGTAGTTTTAAAATTCTAGGTTTTTCCATAAGCATTGTAAATAATATAATTTTATAATATCAAACAAAAAAGTTTGATTAAAATACCAATTACATGACAAGTCAATATATTTAAAATCAAGAAAAAAATGCTAAAATTATTATATAAATTATACCAAGGTACATAGGTAATTATCATCATCCTCGGTGCGTTGCTTTTGGTGATGCGTTCATGTGTTGTTGAACATGTGTTGCATTTCTTGTATATGTTGTTAAAGTCGTTGATCTTGTCCATTTACTTGTAGTTGGCAATATTGTTGGAGAGAGGGTATGTACTCAACACATTAGGGGTTACACTTCGCACATCATGACCAATGCCTCGTATATGACCACGTCTAGAACATAAGGCATATTCCAGACACTCAATTTAATTAACTAATAATGAACACAAGCCTTACTCAATGATCTCTTATATTCTTCATTAAATAAACAATAAATACAAGTTGAATTTTACTAAATTGTTGGAGCATAATATTTATAAAATAGATCATGAACGTGTTTAACTATAGATAATAAACGATAAGAAATTCTCAAATTTCAATAAAACTACATTAATAGAAACAAATGCTAAAAATACTTGCAATAATATCCAATTTTAATATATTAAAATGAGTCTATGTTATTTTAACTCATTTAATTTAAACTATAAGTTTAATGTTCTAAGTTTGCTAAAGTGGATTAGAATCATTTTAATCCATTTAAACTAAAAATTAGATATTAAGTGCATTAAAGTAGGTGTCACACCCTGTCAAATACGAAGATCCAACGATAAAGAGAACTACTGGTGATTTCAGTACGAAAATGTATCCACCATGATATAATGTTTTATAGTACAATACATGAAGATTCACGAAATATGGTCTCATAGTGTAAATGTAATTAAAAAAATCTTTAATTATATTTCTACATGATACATTTGATGCAAGCTTATTGATCACCTGAAAAACAACATGAAAGAAGTCAATTAATAATAGTTGATAAGCACGCAAGTTAGATGATTCTATAAATGTATAGGAAATTTATCCTGAATTATGCTAAATTGTATTACAAGTTTACATACGTATGACGGAGGCAATCTACATGAGTTTACGATCAAAATCTATGGACATTGTGCCTCAAAATTCATTAATGATGAAATACAAACATGAGGAAACAATGTCAAGAAAATATTCATTAACGTGGTATAAACAGTGATATAGGTTGACCTTAGCTAGCACTTCTAATCATACATGAATGAAAGTTCAACTTAAATAATGCTATTTAATATTTATGCATCAGCTCAAATGACTTATATGATTATATGAACGAGTCAAAGATACTTTATGATATAATATGAACAATTAAACAGTCTAGTTTAAGAATTTCCCACCGGTTTAGTGTTTAATGTTGTTCAATTGTTGATATGATTGTAGGGTTTGTTTTAAACAAGACCTAAAATGATATAAAATTATAAATTCAATATGAGTTTTATGAACACTGTATATTATTATGTAGTGATAATATGTAAATTAATGACTCATATATCATATGTATGATGGTTTTTATAAGATTTTTTTAATATAGATATGGACGTATATAAAGTACGTCTTAAAGTGATAGATCACATGAACCTCCTCAATTCATGAATTAATCATTAATGTTTAATCCAAGCCGGTATTAAGGTTCATATAAACTTGTAAGTTGTAAATACGTTTAATTAAACGGGAGTATTTAAGTTTAACATTATATAACTTCATGAAGTATACGTTTAAATAGATAAGTTAAAACTTCATATCTCCAATACCTGCATCACGTATTTACATAAAATTTTAAAACGTGTTTTATGTTACAAGTTAAATAAAAACAAGTAGATATCACGTTTTTGTAATTGTACCATAATTCTTTTCAGTGTATACGAGTCCTTTTTTTTTTTTTTTTTGTAAATTTAGATTATTTTTTCAGGTCAAGTGGAATGTTTAGATTCCTATGTCCATAGCTTTCAAATTCGTGTCACTCAATGCAAGTTACGAACACAATCCGGTTAGCATCCTTTGATAATAAGAATTCATTATATATGTTTTAATTTGATTGTAATTCGGTATCCGGGTGGCCCTAAGAATTCAAGTGTCCAGAACGATCAGTAAAAAATGCCATACCAAAAACCGTTTAAAACGAAAACCGAACCGTATTCGTAATCGAGAAAACTGAACAAAATTTTGAATTCGATTTTCGGTTGGGGTCCAAACGGTTTCAAAATCCGGTTTTCGGTTTTAGTTATCGATTTCAATTTTTTTGAATCCGGCTTATCCGATTAACCGATTAAACCGAATTCAAATTTAAATTTATTGTTTTATTAATAATATATAAGGTTTAATTTGGTATTCGGTTGAATTTAGTTTATTCGGATCGGTTTATTCGACAAAATTCAGTTTATTCAGTTTGAATTCAGTTTTCGGATAGCGGAAAAAATTGAAACCGATTAAATGAATCTCTATATGACTATATATACATAACAAACAAACACACTTACCCAGTATATTCTCACTAATGAGTAGGGTCTGGGGGAAAGATAAATACAAACCTTACCCGTGTCCCAGTTAGGATACAGATGTTGTTCCGAAGGAGTCCCCAGCTCAAAGTTATCGTTTGAAGTTAAACGTTATTTTCACAAAATAAGTAAAATAACATTAAAATTAGCGTAAGTTTACTTTTGACAAATGAGAGCTCACACATATATGCACTATATGTGTGCATCGCAAATAAGTCGTGTACATACATACATACATACATACATACATACATACATATATATCAAAAATTTGCGCCCCTAAAAAATAAGACCGAGACGAAGGTTGGGTTTCCCTTCCTTCTATCCACAACTGGTTGGGTTTCCCTTCCTCCTATCCACAACTGGTCCTAACCATAACTCAGTCTCACGATTTTCTTGGTTTTTTTTGTGACATAATAACATACGACAAGAAGCTGTCAAAATATTATCAAACGGTGCTGTGTCTGTTAAAAAAATGATTTTTAAGTGCATAAAATCGAATAAAACCGAACCAATAGTGTTGTGCCTGTTAAAAAAAATTTTTTTACGTGCATTAAATTGAATGGATGTGAGCCACATCTTAATATCACATGGAATTTGTTTGGTCTATAAATTATCGTACATGCGTGTGGACCAAAGAATTGAAAATGACTTAATATCATGCCTCGTATATCAAGTCAAGATGGATTCATCAATCTCTAAATAATAAAACTAATATTGAAAATTTGATCATTTATAAACCACATATTAAAACAACGTTATGAACTTATGATTAATAACATCTTTTTATTATTTTTATGATTTTTTTCATAGTAGCCAAAGACCATGTTTTGTTTTCGCTATTTGTTTCTCTAAATAAAACAAAATATGTAACTAAAAAATTTCATAAAAAACTTTCATATTACTCTCTAAATTAAGTCGCGTCACTTTTAAACAATTCTTACAATTTTAACGGGAGTTAAACCAAATGCAAGTTTGAATTCCTCCAAGGTAAAGATAAGAATGCCAACAAAATTAGCAATACCATGACACAACAGGTAGAGATCATTGGCAAAAGAGAGTGAGTTACATACTTCTAAACACCTCTAACAGAATTTGAATTTCGCATTATCGTTAACAATACACTCAATCATTAGTGTAACATCACTGTACTTTCGGTTGTCCGTACGACCGTACATCCGTACGATTGTACTGTTACGACCGGAGATTTATAATTATTGATGATTATGAAATTATTGATTAACATTACTGATATTATCACTGTTACTGGTATGCATGATTATAATATATATTATACGCGTAAACCATGGGAAGTTTAGTTGTAACCCAACTAAACAGAACCAGAGAGTTCATCGCAGTAATATTATTGAAAATGATGATTGTTGGTTCGAAATAAAAATGAATATGGGGTTTGCTTTGGAAATTTTAATATTAAAATTTATAAAATAATGGAACTGATTACGCGATGTGAGGTTACGAACGTTATCTAAACACGAATATTAATTCAGAAATATTAACTTAATAAATGTATTCGCGTGAGTGACGATTCACACGAATATAGTTATTAGGAATAATATTCTGAAACAATATTCAATAAATCGTAAATCGAATCGAAATACGATACGAGCGACGAATTCGCAAAGGTGACGATCTTTACGAATACGTACGCGAGTGACGCGTTTCGACGAAATAATTAAATAATATCAAGCGATACTAAAATTAATAAATGAAAACTGAAAACGTTTATTAGGAATCACAACCTAAAGCAAAACCGGGTAAATCAGTTATTTAAAATATTTAATTTGGTAAAAATAAAACGAAATCGTTTTACGAAATAAAATTATTTAAATCATTTTAATTAAGGAAATCCAATTATTTAGACATGTTATGCTTAAATTTGTTTTCGTTAAAAACCAAGCATAACCGACCATTTATATGATTATGAATAACCGACATCTTTTATTTTAAACCGTAAAATACGCGCGTTACGTTCCGGAAACGTAACGAAAACGCGAACCGAGCAACAAAAACGAACCCGAACTCACTCGGGGTATAAATACCCTTAAATGAGTCATCTTCTTCATTTTCTCTCTTCCCACTCTCTCTCTAAAACCAAACCACCGGAACTTTCTCTCTCTAGAAACCCTAACCTTCTCTCTACCATATCTCACTCATCTCTCAACGAAATCGAACCATTCTTGAGCCTAGACGAAGGTATTGATCCCCTCTACACGGAAGTACAAAGGATCTGCTCTGAAAACGACCAAAACCGAGGTAAAATCGAGATCAAAGTAGCGATTTTTAGGGTTTTCTACAAACCCGACAAAAACCGAACTTTAACCGGTTCAAAACATCACCTTTTCGACCCATACACCTTCTAAATGAGTTTACTCACCTAAACCCACTCAAAACGACTATATATACGACTATACCTCGAAATCATCTTCTCCCATGGCTGAAAACCCGTTCGGGCGAATGGCCCATGAGTATGAGCCATTCGGCCGAATGAGTGGAGAATGAGTGGAGTATGAGCTCATTCAGGAGAATGAGTGGAGTATGAGCTCACTCGGGAGAATGAGTGGAGTATGAGCTCACTCGGGAGAATGAGTGGAGTATGAGCTCACTCGGGAGAATGAGTGGAGTATGAGCTCACTCGGGAGAATGAGTGGAGTATGAGCTCACTCGGGAGAATAAGTGGAGTATGAGCTCATTCGGGAGAATGAGTGGAGTATGACTCATTCGGGTGACTCATTCGGGTGACTCATTCGGGGGACTCATTCGGGAGACTCATTCGGGAGAATGACTCATTCGGGACTCATTCGGGAGAATGACTCATTCGGGTGAAAACTCATTAGCATGAGCCATTTTTATGAAAATCACAAGAATGAGCCATTTTCACTACACCAACTCAATTAACAACTTAGATTTCAAAAGGAACAATCAAATAAGGGATCATAACTTTAGATAACATTTAATCAAACACAGGACTGTGAATACAACATCAGTACGACAACGGTGAGCGCGCATAATACGAGAACACAGATACTAAGGACTTCAAGTGAGTTCTCATAACCTCCCTTTCTTTAAACTGTTTTGTTTTAAAACTCGGAGGTGAAGCATGTATACCAAATTCAAATATTATTTTGATAACTCAAGGTTAATACCTGTTTATCAATATGATATTCACGATATAAAATTATTAATTATTATGGATTGTCTCTTATTATTTTATATCCATGTAAGCATTGTTATTGACTCCGGTTAATAACAAAGATTACAAGTATTGTCTCAAACCCCGATAATCATCGCTCTTAACTTCGGTTAATTGCTTTGACATCGTGTATTGTCATGTGGATGATTTCCACATCTGTGAATCATTGCCTTTGACTTCGGTTAATTGCTTTGACTTCATGTATTGTCACGTGGTTAGCTACCACTCCATGAATCATGTATTTAACTTATGTTAATTACATAATGATCATGTATAGTCACGAACATTATTGGAGAATATGAATGATGTGATTGGTTGATTTGGTTGTGGATTGATTATCTATGTTTGATTATGATTATTTGTGATTGATTATGACTGATTGGTTATGTGATTATGTGATTGTATATGTGTTTGATTGATGAATTGGTGGATGTGTGTTGGATTATCTCATACAGGTATTCATATGGAATTTCTCACAAAGATCATAAGTTTTATAATCGTTTTAAACAAAGCATTTTATAAAACCATTTTAAACTTAAACTTTTAAACTCATTTTACTAAAACATTTTTTTTTAAATATAAAACTCATGATTACTCACCAACTACTTTTGTAGTTGACACTTGTTTTCTTACATGTTTCAGGTGATGGAGACAAGTAGGAATGAAGAGAGGATCTCTTCTATTTTGGACATCATCATCATATAGGATCTTGGACTTAGTTAATTAACTAAATTTCTGGCGATTAGAGTTTAGTTAGTTTAACTAATTCTTTTGTGTAACTGCTGTACTTGATTCATGATGAACATGATTTTTGTGTAATTATTTTGGTTGATTAAATGATATATGATGATTTGATTTAGATGCCCATGAGCTTTTGAACAATCTACACATCCCTCGTGGCATCCCGATGATTCCGCCGTCGGTCGGGGTGTTACAGATTGGTATCAGAGCCTGGGTTATAGGGAATTAGGTTACTAGAAATGGTTGACCTAGTCTATAACAATAGGATACCCTAGTATGAATTGATTCATACACTAGTTAGTATATTCAGGATTTCATGCTTATGTGTTTATTACATGTTAATTGAACTCCTGTTATACATCTGATATAAATATGCTGATTATAAATTTCTTGCTTACGTGTGCCCTAATGATTCGATAAGGACATGCACGTGGTGTATCGTAAAGGTGGTGGGACGTTGGCTAGGGCAGTTGCGACTGACCCTTACATATGCCCTATATATATACCATTTACGGTACATTAGGTGGATGTCAGTATTGAAGAATGTGGGAACTACCCGTTTGGGAAATTATTTGCTTAGGAACTTAATTGTTTATGGATTGCTTGCCTTAGGAATTATTTGTTTGAGCTATAAACTCCAGACAAGGACACACTCGTGGTATGCTACAAAGGTGGTGGGACGGTGGCTGGGGCAGTTGCGACTGACCCCTACATATGCCCTATACATATACCATTTGTAGTATATTGGGGGTCTGTCAGTGTCAGGAACTTAGGATATTATTAGGACCTTACTAGGAGGGTTTGAGAGGATATGATTGTGGACTGTTGATGATATGTTTGATGGATTGACTGGGATTGACTCTTGAATGATCACACTTGATAAATACTTATAAATTCACTTATGAAACACACTGATTGGACACGTAGGGTGCATAGGATTAACAAACGATATGAGCGATTAGTGATGGAATATGGACTTGGGTGATGATATAGACACTTGATGATAATATAAACGCATAGTGATGATACTAACACTTAGTGATGGTATGGACACTTGATGAGAATAAACTATAGGGAGGATATGAACACTTAGTGACAATAAGAGCACTTTGTGACGATATGAGCCCTCATTGATGATTATTGACATTGGGATTGACATGGACTTTAGTAAACTTAGACAATTGGGGGAAACTTAATGTCAGGTGAACTTAGACATTAGGTGAACTTAGAAATAGGTAAACCTACATGTCAGGTGAACTTAGACATTAGGCGAACCTAATTGCCCAAGGGAACTAGAGACCACTTCACTCAAAATTATCCTACAAAGGATAAGGGTAGTGAAGTGAGGTTATGGTAAGATACATAACACACCCTAAATGCTAACAAGGGCATAATCGTGGTGCAATGGAACGGTGGTGGGACGGTGTAGGGGAGATTGCGATCTACCTCTGCATATGCCCTATATATAAGCTTGTTGCATTGCATTGGGAGGTTGTCAGTGTTAGTATAGGGTGAGGAATGTATAGGACCTAGGAATAGTTAGCTAACACTAGTTATGACCAACTAGGACACTTAGAATAATAATAGGCAAATTTATAGACGTTATGAGTTTAAATAACAGATAGGAAATAAATATAGTTCCTATATGTAATCCTAACTGTTTAAAATAAACTCATTTGACCATTGTTTGTATGACTTACGTTGTGAACGATAGTAACATGTTTCTAATTTCTCAGAAACATGCCGCCTCGCCGTCACAACGAAGATGACTCAAACAGTGGGGATGCTAACAACGGTAATGCCAACTCCGGCATACAAGAGTTAGCCACACTTATCTCTGGATTGGTGAGCCAACTGACTCAGGCTAACCAGAATATCAACCAGAACAGAGGTGGTGCAAACCAGACAACCTGCACATTCAAGCACTTCAATTCCTGCAACCCCCTGAAATTCACGGGTGCTGAGTCGGCCACTGGTCTGCTGCAGTGGTTCGAGAGTATGGAGAACACCTTCATCAACAGCGAATGTCCCGAGAATCTGAAAGTTCGCTATGCCACCAGTGTTTTCCAAAAGAGAGCACTAACTTGGTGGAATGGGGAAAAGCGAACTAGGGGAGTTGATGCTGCCTTAGCACTGACATGGACAGAGGTCAAGAACCTGATGACCACTGAATTCTGTCCTAGAAGCGAGATGAGGAAACTGGAGACTGAGTTCTGGGAGCTCAAGCAAGATAGCGGAGAGAATGTCATCTACAATACTCAGTTTCATGAGTATAGTTTACTGGTGCCTCATATGGTGACACCCTTAGAAAGGGCGATTGAGAAGTATATCGGCGGGCTGCCGGTGCAGATTCAGGATACAGTCTATGGGAGTAATCCCAAAACACTGGAGGCCGCTATCCGATTATCTGCGACTCTTACTGACAATCATGTGAGGAATGGAACACTCACTAGGAAAGGATACAAGAAGACTGACACCAAGACTACTGCAAAGGAAGTCAAAGCTGAAGTCAAGTCTGAAGCTGCTAGTTCATCCAAAAGCAGCAACAAGAAGAGAAAGGCCAGAAACTTCGTGGTCACTGCTCCTGCTGCTAAGTCTGTGCAGCAATCATCTAACAATTCAACTACCAGGAATTTCACTGGGAACACTCCTCAGTGTAACACCTGCCGTTATCATCACGCACCAAATTTGCCATGTCGCGTCTGCAACAACTGCGGCAAGTTTGGTCACTTTGCTAATGTTTGTCGGAGTGCACCGCAAGCACAAAGGTTGCAACATGCACCGCTTGCACTGCCAGCTCCTCATGCACAACCTATGCTAGCTGTACCCGTTCGCCAGATTCCTCAGGCACAGGCAAGAGCCTGTTATGAGTGTGGTGAAGTGGGTCACTTCAGAAATCAATGCCCAAAGTTGACTGGAAATAATCAAAGGGTGGCAAGAGGCCGGGCTTTTCAATTGAATGCTCCAGCTGCTCAAGCCAACCAGGATGTGGTCAACGGTACATTTCTGATCAACAACTCTTATGCATCTGTCTTATTTGATTCTGGTGCCGATAGGAGTTTCGTTTCATATAATTTTGAATGCTTGCTTGGTAGAACACGTACATACCTAGATAAACCGTTTAACGTGGAAGTGGCTGACGGAAACACTATTGATATTGACACTATTATCGTTGGATGTACGGTGAACTTAAATGATCACGTTTTCCCAATTGATCTTATACCTATGCATCTTGGTAGCTTTGATGTTATCATAGGCATGGATTGGTTAGCCACCCACAAAGCGGAGATTGTATGCCATGAAAAGTATATTCGTATTCCCTTACCTTCGGGTGAAACTTTGAGAATATTTGGGGAAACTGCTAGTAAAGGTCTTAAGTTAATGTCTTGCACTAAAGCACATAAGTACCTTAGAAAGAAATGTATAGCATTTCTAGCTCACATTGTGGAGAAACATGAGAAAGGAAAGAAGATTGAAGATGTTCCAGTGATACGAAATTTCCCAGAAGTCTTTCCAGACGATTTGCCGGGACTTCCACCAGAACGTCAAGTTGAGTTCCGAATCGACCTAGTACCTGGTGCGAACCCAGTCGCCAAAGCTCCTTACAGACTTGCGCCATCAGAATTGCAAGAATTGGCGAGTCAACTGCAAGAACTTACCGATAAAGGATTCATTCGCCCGAGCCATTCACCATGGGGTGCACCGGTCCTGTTTGTCAAGAAAAAGGACGGGTCATTCCGGATGTGCATCGATTACCGCGAATTGAACAAGTTAACTATCAAGAATCGATACCCACTGCCGTGCATCGATGATCTCTTCGATCAGCTTCAAGGCTCGACATGGTTTTCAAAGATTGATCTTAGGTCTGGGTATCATCAACTTCGCGTACATGATGATGATATTCCCAAGACAGCGTTTAGAACCAGATGTGGCCATTATGAATTTTTGGTAATGCCTTTCGGCCTTACCAATGCACCTGCGGTTTTCATGGACCTCATGAACCGTGTTTGCAGGCCCTACTTGGATAAATTCGTGATTGTATTTATTGATGATATTTTGATCTACTCAAAGACCAAGGAAGAACACGAGAAACACCTTAAGTTGGTTTTGGAGATCCTAAGAGAGGAGCGACTGTATGCCAAATTCTCCAAATGTGAATTTTGGCTTAAGGAAGTTCAATTCTTGGGACACATAGTCAACGAGTACGGTGTTCACGTGGATCCTGCAAAGATTGATGCTGTGAAAAATTGGAGTACACCGAAGACACCGACGGAGATTCGATCGTTTCTTGGACTTGCTGGTTACTATCGGCGGTTCATATCGAACTTCTCCAGGATTGCTGTCCCTCTCACTGCTTTGACTCAGAAGAATAGGCCATATGAGTGGGGACCGAAGCAAGAAGAGGCATTTCAGACTCTGAAGCAGAAACTTTGTGATGCTCCTGTCTTGACATTGCCGGATGGAAATGATGATTTTGTGGTTTATTGTGATGCATCCAACCTAGGTCTCGGTTGTGTTCTCATGCAACGGGGAAAGGTTGTGGCTTATGCATCAAGGCAATTGAAGATTCATGAAAAGAACTACACTACACACGACTTGGAACTTGGAGCAGTTGTGTTTGCTTTGAAGATATGGAGACACTATCTTTATGGCACTAAGTGTGTAGTGTTCACTGATCATAAAAGCTTGCAACATATTCTGAATCAAAAAGAGCTGAATATGAGACAACGGAGATGGGTTGAACTGTTGAACGATTATGACTGTGAAATCCGCTACCATCCTGGTAAAACGAATGTAGTAGCAGATGCGCTTAGCCGCAAAAGTCAAGTTCAGATCCATAGTGTCCGAGTGCACACTAACCTCCGTAATGATGTTCTCACAGCCCAACAACACTCATTAGCTCAAGATAATTTGAAGAATGAGATGTCTTGCGGGGCTGAAATCTTATTGGAAACTAAGGATGACGGTTTGATGTACTATTTGAATCGGTTGTGGATACCGAACAGAGGTGATCTTAGGATGGTGATTATGGATGAAGCTCATAAGTCTCGCTATTCGATTCATCCAGGTTCTGACAAGATGTATCAAGACCTTAGGGGCTTGTACTGGTGGCCTGGAATGAAGAAGGTTATTGCTGAGTATGTGTCTAAATGCCTTAACTGTGCTAAAGTCAAGGCAGAACATCAACGACCTTCGGGATTGTTATTACAACCAGAAATACCAATGTGGAAGTGGGAGAATATCTCCATGGATTTCATTACTAAGCTCCCACGAACCACAAACGGTAAAGATAGTATCTGGGTGATTGTTGATAGACTGACTAAGTCGGCTCATTTCTTACCGATACGCGAGACGTATCCTGTGCGAAAGTTGGCGCGTATCTACATTGATGAGATCATTAGCCGACATGGTATTCCTTTAAGCATAATATCGGATCGTGACGCTCGTTTCACGGCACGATTTTGGGAATCACTTCATGAAGCCTTCGGAACAAGATTGGATCTTAGCACTGCTTATCATCCTCAAACAGATGGTCAGACGGAGCGAACGATTCAGACATTGGAAGACATGTTAAGAGCTTGTGTCATTGATTCCGGTGGCAATTGGGATAGCCATCTACCATTGGTTGAGTTCTCGTATAACAACAGTTATCACGCGAGCATTGGTATGGCACCGTTTGAAGCTCTTTATGGCAGGAAATGTCGGTCACCTATTTGTTGGACCGAAGTCGGCGATTCGCAGATTACTGGTCCAGAGATTATTCAGGAAACGACTGACAAGATCCGCCAGATCCGCGACAATCTGTTAGCTGCTCGCAGCAGACAGAAGAGTTACGCGGATAAAAGGAGAAAACCTCTAGAGTTTGAAGTGGGAGATATGGTATTGCTTAAAGTGTCGCCTTGGAAGGGCGTTGTTCGATTCGGAAAGAAAGGGAAGCTTGCTCCACGTTATGTTGGCCCTTTTAAGATCCTCGAACGGATCGGGAAGGTGGCCTACAAGTTAGAACTTCCTACTGAACTTAGTAACGTGCACCCGACGTTCCACGTGTCCAATCTAAGAAAGTGCTTAGCTGATCAGGATCTTCAGGTACCACTCGATGACATTCGCATCGATGATACCATGCACTTTGTTGAAAAACCAGTGGAGATAATGGATCGTGAGGTTAAACAGCTCAAACGCAGTAGAATTCCAATTGTCAAAGTACGTTGGGAATCGAAGCGGGGTCCAGATTTCACATGGGAGCGGGAAGATCAGATGAAGCTTAAGTACCCACATTTATTTACTACGGTCGCTCCAAATTGAATTTCGGGACGAAATTCCTTTAACTAGGGGAGACTGTAACATCACTGTACTTTCGGTTGTCCGTACGACCGTACATCCGTACGATTGTACTGTTACGACCGGAGATTTATAATTATTGATGATTATGAAATTATTGATTAACATTACTGATATTATCACTGTTACTGGTATGCATGATTATAATATATATTATACGCGTAAACCATGGGAAGTTTAGTTGTAACCCAACTAAACAGAACCAGAGAGTTCATCGCAGTAATATTATTGAAAATGATGATTGTTGGTTCGAAATAAAAATGAATATGGGGTTTGCTTTGGAAATTTTAATATTAAAATTTATAAAATAATGGAACTGATTACGCGATGTGAGGTTACGAACGTTATCTAAACACGAATATTAATTCAGAAATATTAACTTAATAAATGTATTCGCGTGAGTGACGATTCACACGAATATAGTTATTAGGAATAATATTCTGAAACAATATTCAATAAATCGTAAATCGAATCGAAATACGATACGAGCGACGAATTCGCAAAGGTGACGATCTTTACGAATACGTACGCGAGTGACGCGTTTCGACGAAATAATTAAATAATATCAAGCGATACTAAAATTAATAAATGAAAACTGAAAACGTTTATTAGGAATCACAACCTAAAGCAAAACCGGGTAAATCAGTTATTTAAAATATTTAATTTGGTAAAAATAAAACGAAATCGTTTTACGAAATAAAATTATTTAAATCATTTTAATTAAGGAAATCCAATTATTTAGACATGTTATGCTTAAATTTGTTTTCGTTAAAAACCAAGCATAACCGACCATTTATATGATTATGAATAACCGACATCTTTTATTTTAAACCGTAAAATACGCGCGTTACGTTCCGGAAACGTAACGAAAACGCGAACCGAGCAACAAAAACGAACCCGAACTCACTCGGGGTATAAATACCCTTAAATGAGTCATCTTCTTCATTTTCTCTCTTCCCACTCTCTCTCTAAAACCAAACCACCGGAACTTTCTCTCTCTAGAAACCCTAACCTTCTCTCTACCATATCTCACTCATCTCTCAACGAAATCGAACCATTCTTGAGCCTAGACGAAGGTATTGATCCCCTCTACACGGAAGTACAAAGGATCTGCTCTGAAAACGACCAAAACCGAGGTAAAATCGAGATCAAAGTAGCGATTTTTAGGGTTTTCTACAAACCCGACAAAAACCGAACTTTAACCGGTTCAAAACATCACTTTTTCGACCCATACACCTTCTAAATGAGTTTACTCACCTAAACCCACTCAAAACGACTATATATACGACTATACCTCGAAATCATCTTCTCCCATGGCTGAAAACCCGTTCGGGCGAATGGCCCATGAGTATGAGCCATTCGGCCGAATGAGTGGAGTATGAGCTCACTCGGGAGAATGAGTGGAGTATGAGCTCACTCGGGAGAATGAGTGGAGTATGAGCTCACTCGGGAGAATGAGTGGAGTATGAGCTCACTCGGGAGAATGAGTGGAGTATGAGCTCACTCGGGAGAATGAGTGGAGTATGAGCTCATTCGGGAGAATGAGTGGAGTATGACTCATTCGGGTGACTCATTCGGGTGACTCATTCGGGGGACTCATTCGGGAGACTCATTCGGGAGAATGACTCATTCGGGACTCATTCGGGAGAATGACTCATTCGGGTGAAAACTCATTAGCATGAGCCATTTTTATGAAAATCACAAGAATGAGCCATTTTCACTACACCAACTCAATTAACAACTTAGATTTCAAAAAGAACAATCAAATAAGGGATCATAACTTTAGATAACATTTAATCAAACACAGGACTGTGAATACAACATCAGTACGACAACGGTGAGCGCGCATAATACGAGAACACAGATACTAAGGACTTCAAGTGAGTTCTCATAACCTCCCTTTCTTTAAACTGTTTTGTTTTAAAACTCGGAGGTGAAGCATGTATACCAAATTCAAATATTATTTTGATAACTCAAGGTTAATACCTGTTTATCAATATGATATTCACGATATAAAATTATTAATTATTATGGATTGTCTCTTATTATTTTATATCCATGTAAGCATTGTTATTGACTCCGGTTAATAACAAAGATTACAAGTATTGTCTCAAACCCCGATAATCATCGCTCTTAACTTCGGTTAATTGCTTTGACATCGTGTATTGTCATGTGGATGATTTCCACATCTGTGAATCATTGCCTTTGACTTCGGTTAATTGCTTTGACTTCATGTATTGTCACGTGGTTAGCTACCACTCCATGAATCATGTATTTAACTTATGTTAATTACATAATGATCATGTATAGTCACGAACATTATTGGAGAATATGAATGATGTGATTGGTTGATTTGGTTGTGGATTGATTATCTATGTTTGATTATGATTATTTGTGATTGATTATGACTGATTGGTTATGTGATTATGTGATTGTATATGTGTTTGATTGATGAATTGGTGGATGTGTGTTGGATTATCTCATACAGGTATTCATATGGAATTTCTCACAAAGATCATAAGTTTTATAATCGTTTTAAACAAAGCATTTTATAAAACCATTTTAAACTTAAACTTTTAAACTCATTTTCCTAAAACATTTTTTTTTAAATATAAAACTCATGATTACTCACCAACTACTTTTGTAGTTGACACTTGTTTTCTTACATGTTTCAGGTGATGGAGACAAGTAGGAATGAAGACAGGATCTCTTCTATTTTGGACATCATCATCATATAGGATCTTGGACTTAGTTAATTAACTAAATTTCTGGCGATTAGAGTTTAGTTAGTTTAACTAATTCTTTTGTGTAACTGCTGTACTTGATTCATGATGAACATGATTTTTGTGTAATTATTTTGGTTGATTAAATGATATATGATGATTTGATTTAGATGCCCATGAGCTTTTGAACAATTTAAACATCCCTCGTGGCATCCCGATGATTCCGCCGTCGGTCGGGGTGTTACAATTAGGCACATATTTCCATGACCGAAGTGAAAAGTTAGGGAGACGATGATCGTTGTATCTAAGCCCTCACTTGCCTTTAAAGAACCCCTTATGTTCATAATTAATTGAAACAAAGAGTGATGTAGAAGAGACATTGTTCATGATTCAAAGAATCATGGAAGAGGGAATCCAAACAAGATCTAAAGAAAGCTTATTTGACGATGTATAAGCCTTTTGGATATCAATCTTATATGATCATCTAGTCTCCTCTATTATGTGATAGTTTCTCATTGGTGACAAAACGCACCATATCATTAGCAATGGTAGAGAAGATTATTATTATTTTTCAGAGTAAATTACTGATATAGTCCATATGGTTTGCTAGTATTCCACTCTTGGTTTCTAGGTTTCAAAATTACCCATATAGTTCCAAACTTTAAACATTTATAATACATATAGTCATTTAGTCATCAAATTACTCTCACAAATATACTTGATCAAACTACCCTCACATAATGACTATATGTGTTACAAATGTTTAAAGTTTTTGATCATATAAGTGATTTATAAAGCCTAGGACAGAAAGTGAAATACTAGCAAACTATATGAATCATCTCAGTAATTTACTGTATTTTTTTATGAAGAGAGAATATGTATCCAACAAAGGCTAGATAGCAAACGATATGCCTAGAACACACTTTGTAGGAACAAAAAGGTCATCAACATGCGGTCGAGAAACCAACCTCCCATCATGATTCTCCATGGAATGGATCCTACCATTATTTTGGTTGCTCTTGACTCCTTTATGGAAATACTTTTGACTTGTGATTCCCATCAATAAGCCAAGATTCTTAAAATCTGAAAGAGTAAATTACAGTTTTGGCCCCTGTGGTTTATGTGTTTTAACTATTTTGGCTCAAAATAGAATCTTCTATCAATTCAGCCCCTGTGGTTTACACAAACTAATGTTTTTGGCCCCCAACCATACTTAGATTTTGGGCCAAAACCGTTATAATAACTAAGTTTAAGGGGCCAAAACCGATAGTTATCTAAACCACAGGGGCTGAATTTATAAAATGTTCTATTTTGGGTCGAAATAGTTAAAACACATAAACCATAGGGGCCAAAAACGTAATTTACTCAATCTGAAATATGAAAATATCTAAATTATATGCTAACAAAATCGAAATTATATGCAAAAAAAAAATTGAATTGAATTTAATTTGTTGATTCGTTTTTTTTTCCCATTCCATTACTCTAGAAAATCAAAGTGATATTCATAACAAAATCTTATATCATACATGGAAATTAAAAAGATCTTACCAAACTAATAAACATGACACGTACATTAGCCGACACAAATACAACCGAAAACAATATATGCTCACAAGGCTGTAAACAAACTAAACAAACACAAACGAGTCATTGCCCATGTGTGTTTGTTTAACATTTAACTTGCAAAAAATTTACGTTTCAAATATTATGTTTTTAGCAAGATACAAAACTAAAATAATTAGAATTTTAGTTTAAATGTTATGATATTAAATTAAATATATAAAATTTATGAATACAAAACACGGATAAACATAAACATAAATGAAAACAATACCGAACATTTACGAACACAAATAAACTAATATGATCTCTATTCATGTTTATTTCTTTAACTAAACAGACGAACTTTCTTATTTATTTTGGTTAATTTTTTAAACGAGCGAATATAGACGTAATTCTTACCAAATAGTTTGCAAAGTGTCGGCTAAACGTTAAGTTTAGTTCATTTAGAGTAAATATTCAATTCACTTATAACATGAAAATCATCTTTCTCAATGCCACTTTATATCTTGCAATCCATCATTCTACTTGTGTGGGGCACTCTGTATACTTGGATTATTTTAATTGTAGTTTTTTTTACTTACTGACTTCAAGAGAGTCTAAGCTTGAAATCTAAGAATTGGGCGCATATATATATATAGGGCAAGGATTCAATGGTAACCCACCATAATTGAGCAAACTCAATAACTCTCATCTAATGGTTAGATTAAAATCAAGTTGAATAGGATTATGCCAAGTGTCAACATTTTTTTTTAAATGAAAAGGGCATTTTTGACATTTTCCTAACCACCTACCTTTTCTATTATTTTTAAAAAAGTTACCCCCATAATTTTTAAACATTTATAACTTTTTTATACATATTTATTTTTTTATAAAAATTACACCATTAAATTTCTTATATTTTTCTCTTTAATTCTATTATAATTTTGCCAAAAACTAATAATTTCTCCAAAATACTCGTAGTTACGTCAATGTAATGAACAATCTGGTTTCTTTGACAACGCAATATGGTTTTATAAAAATTACGCCATTAAATTTCTTGTAATTTTATCTTTAATTCTATTATAATTACACCAATAATTACACCAATATTACGTAGTTTTCATCTTAATGTTCATTATTAGATTGCTAAAATGACGGGTTACATTGATGTAAGGATAAAAAGATTACACTTATACTATAAGAAATGCAAAACATCTTTCATCAAGATTTTAGAAAATTCAAAAATAACTTAAATTTAATACAAATATTGGTGAATTCAAGTATTACACTGATGTAATGTAGACGTTCATTAATTAAGTTGCTTCAAAAACTAATTACAATACTATTTACATCAATGTAAAAAACAGTTACATTACCTTAATCATTTGTTACATTAAGGTAATTTGCTTAAAAAACAAATCTAGATTGAACAACTTTGTCTTTCTTAGATCAAGAGAACAAATTCAGTGTAACATACTTCTTCATCAAAAAGATTAGCACAAAAGCAACCCCATTTGAATCTGAAAGATTTGTAAATAAATCTCTTAATCTCATATATCAACTAAAAACATGTTTGATCAATCAAAACATGTAAATACATCTGGTGAAAATTAAAAAAAAAAAAAAAAAGCATCCTCACAACAAAGAGCATCTCAAAAAGCATCTCAAATTCTAAATGTCATTGAGTACATGAGACCGCTAATGACTTTACCTCCAGATTTTGGTACCTTTGGTCTGATCTCCAATGGCTCCCATTGTTTAACAGCTTCCTCTAATCGTTCTTCATCTGTAGCTTCAAATTCAGCAATCAAAATCGGGTCTTTTTGG
Organism: Mikania micrantha; assembly: GCA_009363875.1. Lineage (NCBI taxonomy): Eukaryota > Viridiplantae > Streptophyta > Magnoliopsida > Asterales > Asteraceae > Mikania > Mikania micrantha. Next base: position 44,675,734 of record CM018689.1, on the reverse strand, counting down.
TCTCAAACCGGGTTAGATTTGATTGTAATCTCACTGAAAGATTGGTGGTTGTTATCAGGGTTGCAAGGAGATATCCATTTTGCTTTGACATAATCAGCTCTTCGCCATGGAGGCAAAGGCATTCCTTTCTTCTTCAAGCTCTGTTTTGTTGCATCAGAAACTATGTTGATGATCTTCTGGAGACGATCGGGTTTGCCCACGAATATATGAGGAAGCATATGAAGAACTGCTTTGTGTGTATCATCGAGACACAACCACACCACCATCGTAGTCATGGTTCTCTTCGGAGAGGGTGGAATCACGATCACCATCCAAAACCCTAATCATCGCTAGAGAAGGGCGGGATCATCATGCCACCCACGGTTGCCGGAGATCTTCGAATCACTGTGTTGTTACCCCCTTCGTGATTTCATCGAAAGGTTGAAGAAAAGTGTGTTAGATCTGATCATGTGTGTGTTTTTTATTAAAATGGTGTGTGTAGATGTGATGCATCTGATCATATAATCAAGTGTCTGACAAAAAGAGATGAGAGAGAGAGATAATGTATTTTTACTATTTTGTCCTTAATCTAATCTTCACCATTAATTTAGAATCTAATATATTTTATATTATATCAATGGTTGAGGTAGGGTTTATGGGTTACCTCAATTACACAAGGTTATTATATGATCCCTTCCCTATATATATATATATATAGGATTGGGTTCAAATGCTAACCCTCATTTATGGCACTAACCCATTAACCCTCATAAACCAATCAGAATTGAACACATGGCTTTTTCTTTTATTATTTAACTAGGTTAGTCACCCGCGTATTACACGGGTTGATTAAAAAATTACGACTTAGTAATTAAGATTCAATAATTGAAAATGATTTTGTCATAATTTTTTGTTAGTTAAGTTATAACAATGTTATTTGATAAAAAAAAAAAAAGTTAATTTTGCTATGATCGAATGAAGACATTTAATATATAAAATGCAAACATCCGACTAATTATATTCGTATGAAATTGGAAATACTTAGATAAATTAAGCTATTTAAATATAATAATGTTAGCATAAAAAAAGTAAATTAAAAAATATAAATAATGAATAATAAATATTTAAAAACTATAAAATTATATTTAAAAAAGGATTTAAAAATTATATATGGTTGAATTCTTCTTAAGAATTTTTAGGTTTTAATAAATTATCAGGATAAAAAAATTATATATTTTATATTTAGTTATATAATTTGAGTATTTAAAATTGTTAGTATTAAACAGGAGAGAGTGTTATCATTTAATAGAAGAAAGACAGGAAAAAAAATGAGAGAGTTAAAAAAATGACACGAGTCGATTTTTGCCATTTTTTTATTAGAGTTGATTGATGAAATAAGAAATATTGAAAATTTCAAAACTATAAATAATAAATAATGAATATTTAATCATTATAAAATTATATTTTAAAATAAGATGGTTGAAATCTTCGTATAATTTATTGAGTTTTTATAATTTATTAAATTAAAAAGATTTATATTTTTTGTAATTAATCATATAATTAAATTATTTAAAATCATTAGTGTTAAATAAGAAAGAGAGAGAGAGAGCATTTAATATATAAAATAAAATGGAGGGAAAAAAATTATGAGAATAAATATGAGAATTACATGTGTCATTTTGCTACTCTTTTATTAAGATAAATTATTTCTATTTTTCTAACTAAATAATAAATATAAATAGATAAAGAGGAGAGAGAAGCTGGAAAACTAAAATTTTGATAGCCTAGAATTATGACAAGTGTCCAAAGTTATTTTGATTTATTAGTATTAATAGATAAGGGTAAAGTAGTAATTTGCTATATTAAATACTTTACCCCCTCTTTTTTTATACATCCATAACTTTTTTATGCTATAATATTTTTTTATAAAAATTGCACCATTTTACTCGTCTTATTTTTCTCTTTAATTCTGTTATAGTCTTGACTAGGTTTTTTTATTTTTTTTCGTATGTTCGTATTTACACCAATGTAACAAGTATAAAAATAACAAATTATTTGTAACGAGTTGTAACGAATTTCGGTTAAAGAAAATAATACAACATTTTGTTGATAAAAACCAAAATTCGTTATATATACAAGATTGTAAATACGTTTTAATACTTTTAAAAAATTATATCTACAAGATTGTAAAGACATTTTAATACCTTAAAAAAAATAATATAACATTTTGTTGATAAAAACCAAAATTCGTTATATCTACAAGATTGTAAATACATTTTAATACTTTAAAAAAAATACTATAACATTTTGTTGATAAAAACTAAAATTCGTTATATATACTAGATTGTAATATGTTTTAATACTTTAAAAAAATAATATAACATTTTGTTGATAAAAACCAAAATTCGTTATATCTACAAGATTGTAAATACATTTTCATAATTTAAAAATTATATTTACAAGATTGTAAATACATTTTAGTACTTTAAAAACCAAAATTCGTTACAAAATCAAGAATATAACGTAATTAACGAGCATCCAGAAAAAATAAAAAACATAGTCAAGAATATAACGTAATTAACGAGCTCAGGATCGGCTTGGCTCGTTTACACTCTTAAAAAATACTCAGTCACTGCACTCTGAGACAACGGTCTTGCAGTTGCATCAATCGCCGTTCTAAAAAAATAAACAAAAATAATAAATAGCATATGTCACTTTATACAATATCTAAAAATAATAAATAACCTATTTCACCTTTACACAATATCTAAAAAAGCATAAAAACTTGTTTCTTAACTATCATATTAATTATTAAATGTCAACTGTTAACTTTAGGCCGGGTAAGTGTATATTTTGATTTTCTTTCTTTTTATTCTATTAAATAATGATATTTTTAATTTAATAAATAATATGAGTATACCTTAAGTCTTATTCTTTAAGATTTCTATATAACATTTCTGAAAAATATTAAAATAATATTTTATAAACATTCATTTTTAATCTGTGTATAATTTGTGTACTACACATGTTCTAAACAATGAATAATTTTTAAAATACTTGCATGTGTCTCGTAATGACCCAATCCATTTCACTATATAGTTCGACACGAGTATTAAATTACATCAACGAGTTGTCCTCTATGTTCTTGTACTCTAAACTAGCTTAATGACATTCAAATCTATTGTAAGGTGCTGAATTTGTGCACAATTGTTGATGTCAATCAACAGCTCTCTTTGCACACACACCTCCTAATCCACTATTAACACATTTTTCCTTTATTGCAATTTAATAGGAATTCAGATGTATAAAAAGTAAGAAGTACAACATTAAAAAAATATATAAAAGTATCTGATATTTTTATGTCAATAATGTCAAGGTATTACTAGCCTACTTTGAAATGCATTGTTTTTTAAAAGAAAAGTTTTTAATTTAAATTCAAGCAAAAGATAGATTAATTAAAAATAGTCTAGTAATAGTAAAATAAATCTGATTTATAAAAAAAATCGATAAGATTTGCCTAATTCATGACACCTAGCCTTGAGATTCGTATCTTTCAATGACGTCACCTTGTAAAGCAACCCATTTTGTAAACGTGATAAATGCTTTGTATATCACTTCTCCTCGTTCACAATCTAATCTAACCTTGACATTTAAAAAAAAAAAAAAACTAGTTTCTCTCTTTCAAGTATACGATCCGATTAAACCTAGCTTTTCACTCTCACTAACAGCCAACCATTACTATTTTTTTATTAAATAAATATAATTTTTGGTTTTTATGAAAAATTATAAGATACAATGGTATTTGATATGAAACTATGCTAATAGATACAATATTTATAAGAAAAAATAATCAGATAATTTTTTTTGTATAATAATTTTGTTCTATAAATCTTCTTAACCAATAAAAAAAACTGTCAACTGTTAGATAGGATAAATCAATGCTTGTTTATATTTATTTTATATAAAAAAATTTATAAGAAACTCTATTTTTGTTAACATTTATACTGGTATGCTCATACAAAAAACTGATCAAGACAAGTTTTTTGAATTTTTTTAAATGTCAATTATTAAAACTTATTAGAGAAAAACAAGATTATACCTAAAACTATTTAAGTTAAAACAAAGAAAAAAAGGAAAAAAAAAAAGATATTCAATACCAAGCGGGTCTTAGAGCATGTGCGGGAGGTGCGACCGCACAGGGCCCGATTTTTTAGGGGGCCCTAAATTTTTTAAAAAATTGTATATGTTATATATATTTTAATTTATTTTACAACAAACAAATATAACAATTCAATTTTTAATTATATATATTTAAAATATTTGAAGCAAGTCGATTGTTTTTCAAATGCATCAACTGCATATAAAATCTTGTTGACTATTCCGGTAATTGTAGCATATGCAGAAATAAATTTTTCAAAATTGAAGTCATACTTACGATCGATAATGTCTTAAGAAATACTTAATGAATTGAAAATTATACTATTGAGAATGAGATACTAGACAATGTGGATTATGGAGATTTAATCAACAAGTTTGCATCAAAAAATGCTAGAAGAACGTCACGTTTTATTTAATTATTTGAAACATTGAAATGCATCATTTTGCTAAAACAATATTGTTTATATTGTTTTTACTGTTGTTTTAATTATCGTCAATTTTTGTGTGTTTCGCACAGGGTACCTAATTTCTCAGAGACGGCCCTGTTGAATACATAGCATGAGTCATCCTTTTTTTTTTCTTTTTTTAAATGTTGTCTTGGCCTTTAAACAAGATCGCTAATGGGAATGGTCTTATAAAGATTTCAATTCAACCTTAACTTGATTGTTTGTATTGAATAGGGTTGTCTCCGACTCTTTAAGTTTTTAGGATGACTCATGCGAATACTAAAAATGAGCCCACACACACATAATTCATAAATCGACGACAATTGAGATAACAACAAGTAATAAACAATGCATAAACAATTTTATTGACACAAAATAATGTTTTTCACATATTTAAATAAATGTTAACACTTTCTTAATATTATTTACTGATCAAATCTTTATTCATAAAATTATATAAAAATATTTCTAAATTTCGGATTTTCAAAAAAATTGGTCAGTCATGTATGGTCGTACATTTCGCACTTATCATTAGCCACCCTGGTATATAATTAGAAACATAATTAGAAACATGTCTCAGGGCATGAAAATTTGTACTATTTTTCTCACTTTCTTCGCATGCAACATGAAGTGTCATATTGTAAATTTTCCGAACTCGTTATTTTTCCATTTTGATGGAATAGTTTCTCATTTTCCTTGTTGCGTGAGGTGTTAAATTTTGATTGGTTGCAACAAACTAAATTTGAAAAAATAAATAAATTGTTTAGTTGAAAAATAGGGAGAATTCATTTGATTCGAGAAAATAAATAAAATTCATGCACACACGTTAGGGGGGAGGATTTTTCTTTATTTTTGAACCGTTAATTTTTGGATAATTAGCAGAACATTGGAGTCTCATTGTGCCACCATCATTACCATCTGATCATATTCACCATCAAATCACCAGTTTTAAAGAAAATTCAATAACTTGAGAAAAACTCCGTTATGTATTCGAACCCAAGACTACGGGAGGATTTCATTCGCGAAAACTTTTCACTGGATTGAGTTTCCCCATACATAACATCGCATGCCCTTAAAATGTGACAGCCATGAATTCTAATGATCTCAAATGAACATCTACACAAAGTTCAATGAATTGGCCACATTAACATGTTTATCCTTGAGAACTAAATTTTTATGCATAATCTGCTTTGAAAAAATAATAATAATAATAATAATAATAATAATAATAATAATAATAATAATAATAATAATAATAATAATAATAATAATAATAATAATAATAAAAAAGTTGAATAATATTCAATTGTTAATGGTCTTATGGTCTAATAACATAAATAATGAGAGATAGAGATTGAATTTTCTTGATATATCAGTAACTAATCATTACTCTGCAAATATAGGTAGTGTGGCTGATTTACAATATTTCCTTCGGAGAGGCGCTCAATCGACTGTTGTTAAAAAAACCTAAATATTCAAGTAGCTATGTTTCTTTGAGCATAATTAACTATTAGTTACTCAATGATTAGTTTTATCTTCCTTGTAACGTACAAGAGGGGCATTTCTCAATTAAGTAAGTCACACATGAAATCTCATATTTGGAAGTTATATTCCGATTTCTTTGGCGTTTAGGGGGCTGCACTCTAGGTCTAAAATCCTTGGCCTATCTGAGGCTATCATTAACTGGGGCACAATAGAACCGATCCAATTTAATTCTATTTGCTCTAATCATGTTAATGTTTGTGATTACCAAAACATTGTTTTAGTTTTATTTTTTAATGGATTATCATTAAGCATACATAATTTGTTTTTTGAAAAATAAGAAGAAACTAGTATATAGGACCCGCACGTTGCGGCGGGGTCTGATATACTAACGTAAAAACAACCAACAGAACATGATGTTAAAATCGTGTACAATAAAATGCATGAAGAAGGAAACCTTTAAATCACAGTTGCTTTGCAAAAAGTAACTCTCTACCAACTATATGAAATTTCAAAACCATTAAACAACATATCTCAATTTATTATAAACTAAAAGTTATAGTCCCATTACAGATTTAAATCACTAAAAACACAACGCTATACAACATCTATAACGCAAGCTTTGAAACTAAGGATTGAAGATTACGAATTCATTTAATAGTAAAGAATGTGATTACAGAAAACTTAAAAAAAAGGCTCTGCGTAAATGTAGAATTTATAAACGATACAAATATTATAAAATTATTAAATCCAAATCGTATATATAAAATGATATAAACGATACAAATATTCGATAATGTACGGACGTGTTATAGGCATGTGAGCAACGCACAAAATATCTGTGACCGTTTGGGTTCGAAATTTATAAAAACGTTCATGAATATGTGAGTAAAATATGAGGGGACTTTAAAAATAAGAGTTCAAAGTTCTGGGTTATAAACAAAAATTTGAAATTATTTCAAAACGTGGATTCCATGAATCTCACATAATTTATTATTCACTTTGAGGGCAAAATCGTAATTTACTTGGTTTTTTACATTTTAAAAGAATAAAATAATCTTAGCACTGTAATTTTAGAGAGATTTACAATCTCTTAAACATATAATATAAGTATCAACACCATAATATCACAATATATATAACATAAATACACGTATTTCACATTGCCAAAAAAAGAAAGAAAATATAAGAAATGTGTAACAACCGAAAATTTGGTAATCTAATAATAAACGTTCGAAATTTCGGTAACCGTTTATGTCCAAAATTTATATAAACGTTCATAAAGTAATTACGATCCAAATGATATAAACGATAAAAATATCCGATAATGTATGGACACGTTATAAAGTCTATTAATAACGTGCAAAAGTTCTGTCACCGTTTGGGTTCGAAATTTTTATGAACGTTCTTTAAGTAATTGCGATCAAATTAGTATAAGCGGGACCGTTATACGATAAAGTATGAACACGATATAAACCCGTGAATATTAAAAATATGTGAGCAAAGTAGAAGGAGACTTTAAAAATAAACCCCTAAAGTGCAAGGGGTGAATGTGTAACATTGAAATTAAATCAAATGTAGTAGTAAGATTGATTTTTGTATTGCGTTTATGATTTTTGTGGCTAGAATGCGGCCGTTAAAAAAAACCAAGTTAATTACGATTTTGTCCTAAAAAAGGAATAGTATATTATGTGAGAATGACCGACTTTACAATTTAATATATATAATAATAAAAAAAAGTTCAAAATATTGCACTATCAAAACTAGAGGGGGCAAATTTTACCCATATCAAAGGAAATGGGTTGGTTTGTTAAAAACAATTATAGTATAATGGTTGAAATGGTAACGTCATAATATTGAATGGGTTGAAATTAGTAGCACTTAAACACAATGCGAGTCAATATGGGTAAGCAAAAAACTATATAAATGCAATTGATTCAAACATTTAAGAATAATAAATAACAAATTTGATGAAAAAATCACTAAAAAGTATCCAAATGGACTATTTGTTTACTTATAACACATCTTATGTTAAACTAAATTGATGCTTTTTAAGAACATTCCATTTAGACCCGAATTAATTTTGCTTGAAACTCGTTCTGACCCGCATCCATTCTGACCCGTTACCCAACCCGACACAACCCGCCCATTTTGCCGGGCATAATCAAAACCGACTGGGACAGTGGGCTGTATCGGCCAACCGGCCCAACCCACCAACCCGGTCGTTGAATCAAATTGGACTTCTAAATGATCCAGCAATCTTAGTTGTAGTTATTTATTTTCTATAGTTCTACACTTCTACTCCTGGACGGCTGGGCCTGGTAGTCTGTAGTTGAACTGAATGTTGAATCAAATTGGGCCCATGCTTAGTAATTTTTGGGCTAAGACCACATTGGCACGTATGATATGGAACCAAATTTAACCTACAAACCAAGCCGATCCATTATATTATAAACTAGTATTTTGACCCGCCGCATGTTGCGGCGGCGTCATAACGGTTAGTAATTAAATTTATACTATCGACTAAAAACATATAGGGATAGACTTTTAAGTGACGTCTTACAAAATTTATGAATGGAACCTAAAATTATAAGAGTTAATCATAAAAGTTTTAATATTAAGTGTATAAATAAACTTTTAACTCTACAAACTTAAGGAGGGTCAAATCGACGCTTTACGAAGTCTAGGGATAGATCATAAAAGTTTAGAAGTTAAACATAAAAGTTTTGATATTGAGTGCAAAGGTAAACTTTAAATTCTAAAAGGTAGTTGTTATAAATGTGTTCGATTGGACTAATGAGTATTCGATTTTGATAGTATACTCCTAATGAATATGAACTCAAAACACAAATTGTTAATTTATAAAACTAAACCATAAAAAAATTACGTTTCTCAATTACTATTATCATTCTCTGTTTAGAAATATTTAATTATTATTATTATTTAATTATTAGTATTATTTAAATATTTTTATTAGGTAAATAGTTTGTGAATTAATTACAAATAAAATATGTGAATATTAAAAATATGTGAGTAAAGTATGAGGGAGCTTTAAAAATAAGAGTTCAAAGTTTAGGGTCAAAAATCTAACTTTTGATTTAATTCAAGTTTGAGACCCCCTTTGTTGCGGCCTGCGGTCGTAATATCGTTGCAACCTTTTGAAGCGTTTTGATCAACAGTCGTATTTTGAAACGGTTCATTTAGAAAGGAAAATACTAAGAAGTAGACACGGATGTAAGAAAATTTTATTTTTAGTTAAGTAACAAAAGAGGTAAATTAGAAATTTGAGAACTAAATATTCAATTAGTATGTTTCTTTGAGCATAATTAACAATTAATAAGTCAATGATCAGTTTTGTCTTCCTTGTAACCAAATTTAATTCTACTTGCTCTAAATTTTAATCGTATAAATGTTTGTGATCCAACAATCTTAGTTGTAATAAGAGGTGAGCAAAAAACCGAGGGCATAGGCGGTTCTGGATTCTCAAGGAAACCAGAACAAAAAAAAAGCATAACCGGTTCCACCTTCACCTGGCAAAACCAGATTTAGCCAAAACCCGAACCAAAACCGGCCAAAAACTGGTTGGAACCTGTCAAAAACCGGAACCGGTTGTTGACCGGAACCAATTCATAGAAAAACAGTTTGCCCACCTCTAGTTGTAGTTATTTTTCTTCTACAATTAACACTTCTACTCCTAGTGTAGAGTGGCACAAACCGTTTTTTTTTATCAAACCGGTTCGGTTCCTAAACCGGTCCGGTTTGGGTTTAAATGGAGTGAAATCGGTTCGGGCTGTAAACCGGTTCGGGGGAGACAAAATACAAACCTATGGGAACCTGTTCTAGTATGTTTAAACCAGTTTGGGCGTAAACTGGTTCCACAAACCGGTTTTTTCATTTTTTTTTCCCCAAAATTGATAATAAACTTTGCTAAAACCTTAAGTTAACTTAATAAAATTTGTAATTTGTAAAAAAAAATACTTTGTAATTTTTTAAAACTAAACTTAACTTAATAAAACCTTAACTCTCCTTATTTGAAAATAAAAATACATCATAATGAGTCTTAATAAAAATTCTAGTCTCATTAATTGAAAATAAAAATACAACATAATGAACAAATTGAAGAAAACATAAATTAAAATACTTAAACAACTAAAATAAGCCAAAATCGTAAAAATATGAAATAAATTTTATTTAGTACCAAAGGACTTGTTGGATAAAAACACCGTAAAAATGTTGTTACGGTTTTAAAAACATGAAGCATTTTTGTTGTTTGTTCAATAACATCCTAAATCGACGGATTAAATGCTTCAACCCGACACTTTTGCACTAAAATATTATGGAAAACAATTAAACTGTCTTTTTTTAAAGCTTTATAAAACATGTTACATGTCGAATGCCATGTAGTTGTTACGTCCCAATTTGAACCTAGATATCTAGTATTCAATTCTTTACAAAAACGACGATAATTAGTATGTCGTTTTGCTGAGCTAAAAATGCCGTGTAACATTTGTTTAAAATTATCCTTTGTTTGTTCAATAGTTTTTATCCCGTCTTGAGCCGCCAAATTAATGATATGTGCAACACATCGACTATGGAAAAAACACATTCTCAAATAGGTTTATATTTTAAAATTAGATGTTGGACCGCACGCGTATTATTCAACGCGTTATCAAATGAGATTGAAAATATTTTGTTTTTCAATTTAAAATTTTTATAACGTTGTCTAAAACATAAAATAAATTCTCACTCGTGTGAGGATAATCAAATAACTCAAAAGTGACCATACGTGTCATTAATTGCCACGTATCGGGTTGTATCCAATGAATGGTGACACAAATGTACGAGTCGGGTGAACCATGTAGAACGGACCAAACATCACAAGTTAAACAAACGCCGATTTAAAAGTTTATAAAACCCAAAATAAGTACATTTTTAGACTTTTTTCACATTTTTAAACAATCTTTTTTAATGGCAGAACGACTTACGTGTGTGTAACGAGGTTGAAGAGTTTGTTGAATAAGTCGAGTTAGATGAGGGTTGTCGAAGTGATTAAATGGTAAACTTTGTTGAATCACTAATTGAGCCATTTGCTCCCGAATCGCATCGACACTATAAGCGAAAATACTCCTATCGTTGGACATCATAGGTTGACCTCATGCAGCTTCGTTCTTCAAAGCTTTGCAATATTTGTACTCATGGTGGTTTTCAAAGTACTATTAGCGTCGTGTTTGAAAAAACTAACACATAGTTTGCACCGAGCTTTATTCGGACCACTCGACATTTTACACAAGTCGTAAGTTTTCCATATTTTCGGATTTCTCTTTGTAGGAATAATTTCAACAAATTCAAGGTTAATTGAAGCATCACAACCAACCGAAGATTGAGCGCTTGAAGAAGCCCTTGTGCGAAAAGATGTTTTGGGAACATCTTTTTCCTGGACTTTCAGTTGATGATATCCTGATCGAAGATCAATTTTAGAAAAATGACAAGCTCCTTTAAGTTGATCAAATAAATGATCAATTCATGGAGTGATACTTGTTTTTGATAATCACCTTATTTAGCTTCCTCTAGTCAATACATATCTACATTGACCCATCTTTATTTTTGACAAAAAGAATTGGAGCTCCCCAAGGTGATGAGCTATGTCGAATAAAACTCTTTTCTAATAGCTCATCTAATTATTTCTTAAACACTTTCATCTCAGTCGATGCCAACTTATAGGGGAATTTAGCAATTGTAGTCGTACATGGTACCATATTGATATTGAATTATATTTCTCAATCTGATGGTAAACCAGACATTTCATCTGGAAACACGTCGGTATAATCAACTACAATCAGTACTTCTTCTAGTTTCTTCTTTTCTTGATAATCAGTAGTTAATAATATTATGTAAGCTAAACAACCTTTGTTCGGATAATTAATAGCTTTGATCATAGGAATGATTCCAACATGATTTGTTGGTTTATGACCCTTGATGATCAATTTTCCTTCTGTTGGAATACTAACTTCAATTGATTTGGTATCGCATAAGATACAAGCTTGGTTTGTAGCTAACCAATCCAATCTGCTTACCGCATCAAAACTAACGAACGTCATTGGTAAGAATTTCACAGGTATATTGTGCTTAAAGAGTGTGATCTTACAGTTTACTAGAACCTCATTTATCTTAACTAGATCACCATTAGCGGTTTTTACCGGATAAGGTTTATCTAGTTTCACTAGTGGTTCTTTTAGAAACTTGCAGAATTCATAATCAATAAAGCTTTACTTCGCTCATGAATTAAACAATACCTTAACATAAACATTATTGATAAGAAACGTACAAGTAATGACATCTGGCATATCTGTAGCTTCTTTAGCATTAAGAACCAAAAGCTCAAGTCATCTTTTTCCAATTTGGATTAGCTCTTGCTCATGAATCACCAGCCCTGTTAATTTCACTTGCTTTGTTTAATTTAGGACCCTGCTAGCTCAACAGCCGAGTCAATAGTCCAAGGCATAACAGCCTTAACCATGTCATTAATTTCACATACCAATCCCCAAATATAATAACTAACAAGGTTTGGTTCTGGTGTCACAAGATGTGGCATCAATTGAGTGTATTCAAAGTTTTTAAAAGTGTATTCCTTATGCCTGGTACCGACCATGCGATGGCATATGAATTTCCAATCGATCTCTTTTTTTTTTATTCATAAGGAAAAATTTCCGGATTACCAACTCCCAAAAACTTTCCCAAGTCATAGTAAATGCTTGGTTTCTACCTATGATATAAATAATGGAATTCCACAATACTAAAGCTATGTATTTAAATGAATTTGAAGCGTACAAAATCATATCTTCTTCGACACATTTGCTAATAGCAAGTATTGCCTCAATATTTTCAATCCATCTTAATGTTATGACAACTCCTTCCGTTTCAGTGAACCCAGAAGGTTTACAAAATCGAAATGTTTTATACTAACATTCATTAGTTTCGAATTGCTTCAAAGTAGAAGCTTCTTAATTTTCATTGTTCATTTAAGATGCATCGTTTTCCTTTATTATTGTTTTCATGAGATTCGAATTTTCATTTTTTTTAGCGATTATTGACAGAATCGCATCTTTTAGTCATTCTACAATCATTGATTGTATCTCAGTAGTATTCTGAGTCACGGTTTCCATAATACCGTGTTTTCTCTTTCGCCCACATTTATTTGTGGAAGATTCACTATTGTTTAGATTTCTAGACATTGTCTACATAATGAGATATTTGACAAGGTCTAATAAAAATTCATAATAATTTAGCTTATAGGCTATCATCAAAATTTACTATGTTGTTTCAATCATTCTTAGTATTTCAAGAATACTATTCTACCTATTCCTTTGATAGACACTTATCTCAGTTCGGTTAAAGCTTAGATACAATCTTTAGTACCTATTTCGCTAAAACCAGGAGCTCTGATACCAACCTGTCACACCCCAGGCTATCGGCGACCCAGGCGCTGTGACCCGATTGGATTCATAGATAATACAGTCTCGGTCAGAGTTTATTATTCTTTTTCGTATGTTTTAAGCGGAAGCGTTGTTTCATGAATTCATAATTGTACACAGGGAAAATCGTTATTTTTCAAACTTCATAAATAATTCACATGCATAGATGTGAAAACCATATTCCATCGTTGCTTAATGATTCATACGCGTGGGTATAAAAAACCACATTTTCATCGTTTGTTAAATATTTTTCAAAATAACTTTTCAGGATTTCATAAAATTTCATACGCATAGGTATGAACACCATCATTTCATATTATTGTAAACCGGATTTTCACAAACACATAATTTCGAATCATTTTATAATATCCGGTTTATACATTACTTGGAGCCGTAGCTCCAATAGCTCCATGGTCTCACCACAAGATCCTATTCAAGGCATCATAGGCCAAGAATCTCTAACCTTGCTTCTTGTTTATATTTCATTACTACCTGAAAAGTTTTTGAAAATAAAACGTCAACATAATGTTGGTGAATACAAATAACAGACTCGATATTTAAGCATATCATATTCGGTCCTTTAACCATAATTAATAGTGGCAATACTACACATTTAGTAGGTTATTTCACTGATCGATACAACCACTGCATACCCTGGCTTGTACTGTCACTGGTTAGGAATAACAGCAGAGTGTGTCTTACAATTGTTCCCTCCAACCCACAGCCCGTCACTGGTTAGGTTGCCTGCGGAGTGCGTCTTACGTATAACCTTCCAGCCCACATTACCAGCCACGTATGGGAATTGCACCCATAGCGGATACAATTTGCAAATCGTACGTATACTAATGGCCTAAATGCTGGTCTAATAGTATCCCTTTATGCGTCAAAGTTTAACATACCATGCTCATAAAAATTCATTTATAAATTTAAAAACAAGTTAGATGTATTCACTTGAATTTTTGGTTGGTAAAGTGACAGCTTAAAACTTCTCAATATAAATTTGGGCAGCGTTTCTGCCTAATCTATCCTTATAATTATTCTGCAAAGAAAATTTATTTATTTATTTATTATTATTAATATTATTATTATTATTACTACGATTGTATTATTATTATATTATTATTATTACGATTGTATTATTATTATTATATTATTATTATTACGATTTATTATTATTATTATTATTATTATTTTAAGTAAACTGAAATTTATAATATATAGGGTTGGAGCTTAACCATAACCCTATAAGTTAATATTATATTAAATCCTTAATTTATAAGTTTAACTTATAAATTAAATAATATATATAAACCATGGTTGTAAAAGTCGCTAGGCGCTAGTCGGGCGGCGAGGTACCGCCTAGGGATTAATCGGGATTAATCGGCGCTAGGCGGATTGGAATTTTTATATGTAATTTTACAAATATATATTATATACACACATCAATATCAATAATTTAATATAATACTTCAAATAATTTTAAAAAATATACTTAAATATACTAAAAAAAGTACTTTAAAGTGCAAACTTAAACACTGAGTTCAAAGTTTAGAGATAAATTTCGATGTTAACTGCTTGAATTCGATGTTTCAGAGACATATTAAAGATTTTTGATTGAGAAATGTCTAAATAATCATGAAATGGGTCCCTTTTTACCATAAAAAAGTCAAAAAAAGTCAAAAAAAGTCAAAAAAGTGAAAAAAAAATAAAAATCTGATCGGGCCGCCTAGGCCGCCTAGGCCCCGCCTAGACCGCCTAGACCCCGCCTAGGCCGCCTAGCACCGCCTAGCGCCTAGACACCGCCTAGGCCAAAAATTACACATAAGGAGGGCGCCTAGCGCCTAGGCCGATTTTTACAACACTGATATAAACGAACCGACTCCTCAATCTTAACTTTTATACTGATCAGCATCTCCTAGCATCCAAAACTTCTATTCCTTTTAAAGGTGTGTGCTTGTGTGTATATGTATATATTGTGAATTGTAATTGAGACGAATTCGTGAGCTTAAATAGAGGAATTAAACGTGATGGCTAAGGAAATTGTTGATATAGGTTTCTACGTGTATTAATTATTTGCTTCGTCATTTTTTTTGTTTTGTTGTTGAATCACCACGTAGCATCATTTCATTCAATTTGAATTTGTAATGTACATTTTAATATTTTATTATTTTATTATTATAATTAATTTAGCTCAAATTTCGTTTTTCTCTTATAACTTTTAAAATATGATGTTTTATAAAATTATAAAAATACTGTTAGGATCAGCTCATTTTTCTCTACGTTTCGACCCAAGTTTCGTTAAAAACGGAGAAAGTTTAATTAAAATATATTTTATTAATTTTAGATGGTCCCGCGTAATATTAACTAACTAAATAGGTATGACAAAATTATTTTTTTTAACACTTATTTTACTCGTTGCTTACTAGTATGTAAGTGTCATATATGTGTATAAAATAACTATGTTTTTAAAATTATAATATCGAACAATATATTTTTATAAAATAAATATACATGTGTTACACCATAGTTATTCGTTTAAACGAACGCTTCAAATCTTAAACAATCATTTCTAATATTAATTTCTCGAATAATCATATTTTATAAGTTAATTATAACTATCTTGAATATTTACATGAGACCTTATAATTCAATTGACCGTTTTATTATTGTATTTTTAAATAATAACATTTTAATTATAAATGAAAGTAGTTAATTTATATCCTTAAAACGGGAAGTTACAAAAAAACCCCAAAAAAAGGTTAAAAAAAAAAGCCTCCAACGGCTATTTAAAATGGTCAAAACCCAAACTAGCCGTTAAACCGGTTTGGAAAATCGGTTTATAAACCGGTTCGGGTCGGGTCGGTTCCAAACCTATTCCAATGGAACCGGACCGGTTTTTTTGCCCAAGTCTATCCTAGTGGACCTACCAGTTAGGACTGAAAGTTAAATCAAATTGGACCCAAGCTTAATAATTGTTTGGCTAGGACCACAATGATTTCGAACCAATTTTATCCTACAAAGCAAGCCGATCCATCATATTTATAAACTATAACAAACCCATCTTTTTAAACGAGCCCAATCGGTTCGTAAAATACTAAAATCTACTAACCGAGTCCCGAGCTTCCTAATTTCCTATTATCCAATGTTATACCAAAATAATAGTATTATCTTAATGTTAAGAACCAACTTAGTGAACAATAGCCAGTTTAAGCTATGCTCAACACGCAGGTTCGTCTTAATTTTTTTTTCTAATTCGATTTTATTATTTTTAATATTATGATTAATTTTTTTTCATGTTCGTGTTTTTTAGTTTCCATATATAATATTTAATAAAAATTTAAATATATTGTTGTGACTTGTTTATTTTTATCTGTGTTTTTTTAGAACGGATGATATATATAAAATAGGCATGACTAAGGAAACTGAAACAATCAAAATTGATAAGACTTGATGCCACCCCATAGGCAATTGACGCTAGCCAAAACTAATCAAATTTCCCAAGAGAGCGAATCTAGTGGTCTACACTTGCACCTATTGGCATCAATTAAGACACAAGCAATGTTCGTACCAATCGATTTCCATTAAGATTATTACGTTAAATAACTATTGGGTTTCTACCAGATGATGAATTAGTAACTACATCCAATTTCTAAAAAAATCTGAATTGTTTCCATTTTTGGAATGGAATATTTTTGGAATCTCCATGAATATGATCAAACCTTATTCCATGGTATTTACATGAGGTTCTTCTTTTTTATTCTTAAGAAAGTCCGTGTTGCAGCTGGAAATCCTATCACGATTTCTAATATCAGGACGCATACACAATCCCTTATATCCATGGTTGTAGAAGTCGTTAGGCGCTAGTCGGACGGCGAGGTACCGCCTAGGGATTAATCGGCGCTAGACGGATTGGAATTTTTATACGTAATTTTACAAATATATATTATATACACACATCAAAATCAATAATTTAATATAATAACTCAAACAATTTTAAAAATAAAATTCAATATACTAAATCAAGTACTTCAAAGTTCAAACTTAGACACCAAGTTCAAAGTTTAGAAATGGATTTCGATGTTAAGTGGCTGGATTCGATGTTTTAGAGACATAATAATAAAATTTTTGGTTGAGAAATATCTAAATAATCATGAAATTGATCTATTTTTACCCAAAAAAAGTCAAAAAAAAATAAAAATCCAAGTAGGCCGACTAGGCCCGCCTAGACCCCGCCTAGCGCCTAGGCACTGCCTAGGGCAAAATCGACAAGGTTGGAGGGCGCCTAGCGCCTAGGAGGCCGCCTATGCCGATTTTTACAACACTGCTTATATCAAAACACTGATATAAAAGCAGGTTATAACAGTTGTCATTTCGACGTAAAAGCATAAAGTGTAGCCGTCAGAAATGTGTATGTTATATCATAACAAAAATGTCATGTTTAGTGATAAAATCTAGGATTAATAAACACAAACATAAGACAAGCAAATAAAACGGTAAAAACTTAATTATTATTATTATTAATTATAATTTAATAATTACTATTACTAATTAATTTTGGAGCTCACCGTTCTTATGTGGTAAGAGTGTCACAAATATCAAAATATTAACCAAAAATCAGTCCCAATGCCTATCAATACATCTTAAAACAATAAATCGTACCGTCTACAAAAATTTTGAGTATTAGTTAATTAACTATTATTATTATTAAATTATATTATAATAATTAGTATTAATATTATATAATAATAGTAATCATTATTAATTTATTCTATTTTCATCATACAATGATTCTTTTTCTTCTTTGGATCATAATTCAATCAACTGAGGTTATTCTAAGCTGTAAGTTCAATCAAATAAGAATAGTTTCTTTTGCCGCTTTTACTAATATAGTCCCGAGTTGATAATTAGAGTTAGAAGCTTCACAGCTGACGAATATAGTCTAGAAAGTAGTTATTATTATTATTATTATTATTATTATTATTATTATTATTATTATTGTCACTAGTACTGGTACGCTGCGTTTTTTTTAGTTTCATAACATATACTAATTGTTATTATTATTTAATTATTATTACCGTTAACATCAAAACATACATATAAGACTACCAACAACGCATAAGCATATATTTATTACATGCATCCTAGTTATTACTGTCATATCTGCGTTTTACCCATAATTCATGCATGCATTCCTTCTACTCTTTTTAACTCCAACACATTATTCCCACATGTATTATCTCTCTTCCACATCACAATTATATATATATATATATATATATATATATATATATATATATTTATGGTGATTTTGGAAAATGAGGCCCACATTAACTCTAAGACTATCCGCAATGCTAAGACTGCATTTACTACATGCGTCCTAATCATCACTGCCACATCAGCATTTTATTCTTTCTTTTCACATGCATTCTCTCTTATCTTTTTAACTCCAACACATCCTTACCACATGCATTATCTCTCTCCCACATGATTTTAAAGAGGTGGCCCACCACTTTTTTCTTTTTATACGCACGTCTACACGTGCAAATCCATCCAAAGTTTGCATTCTCCTCCCCTCCATTGCATCCGCTTGAAAAATGGCCAGCCACATAGACCTTCCACAGGCGCAGTGCGTTCAGTCTAAGTGCATTGCATTTGGCCAAGTGCATTCATTAAAATGCAACCGCCTAGTCACTATACTACAGTGCATCATTTTAAAGTGTCATCTTTACGTAGGCCAAGTGCACCCTCCCAAAATACGCATTAGAGGGAGCCTAATGCAAAACATGAAGAAAATAACCATGAAATCATGAATTACAAATGTAGATCCAACTTCAAATTGTATATTATTATAATATTCAATAATTAATTAAATTTCCCGTTAATTATATATAATTTTAATTTCTATTTGGAAACTATCTTAAATGTATATGTTGCTCGTACATTTGAATTTAATTATTGTTAATTTGCATGAAAAACTAAATGTTAATTATATATATCATTTACTTGTTTAATTTTTATTTATGATAATTCGACGTTAACATAAAAATTGTTTACAAGTCCATCTATTTATTATTTATATACCTTTTTCTAAACCCGTTAACGTATAACAGTGTATCGATCTCAGACCTTCCTTTTACTTTAATGTATTTAAAAATTCAGTAAAGGTTCCTTAATCAACCTTGTATATTTTACGCATTTCTTTGCTATTTTTTATGCATATATTATATATATTTACATTCTTTCTACCCTAATAAAAGAGTATATTTAAATTATATATTATCTTTATTATATATAATTATACAAATACTGTATATTATTATTATTATTATTCGTTTTATAATATTTAGATATGAAGTTGATAGCAACTGTGATGTCAACGCGTAGGTTGTTGTGTCTGAGAGATCTTAGACTATGAAAAAACATGCCTTTGAGACCTAGTTTGACATTCATAATAATAATAATAATAAAATCAATACAACAAAATAAACCTAATGCGACCTTTATTTTCAGAAAAAGGCTACATTAGGTCAATTAAGTTGCATTAGATCTAACTATTGCAACTTTTTTGTTGCATAATGAAAATTTTTTTTTCCAAATACAACATTTTTAAATACAACTTTAAAAAAAGGTGTGTTATGTAACTTTAACTAGTGCAACATATTTGTAACCTTTTGGACAAAAAAAAACGTTACATTAGGTTCATTGGCGTAGCTTTGTTTAGACTAGGGGCGGCCGCCCACCCTGTTTTTTCATGCGTTAGTGTAAATTTCCTGATACGTAGTGTAAAATTTTTTAAAAACCTTTATTTCGCCCCCAAGGAAAAAGAAAAAATTATTTCGCTCCCAATAAGATTATGGTCAAGCTTCGCCACTGATTAGGTTTGTTTTTTAGTGTATGTGAATTAAGAACAAGATAAAGAAAGAAAAATAAACTAAACGATAAAAGTTACATAACAGGTTTATTAAGTTGTAGTTTGTTGTTTAAAACCAATTATTACTTATATTCACAAATGAATATAAAATGAGTCGTATCAATACATGATGTGAATAGTGAATATGACATCATTACAAATGTGTCCGATTTAGGATTAATATCTATAACATGAATAAATATATGAGTTGCATTTCGCTGATTATATACAATAAGTATGGTTCAAGATTACTCAAGATAAACATAGATTAAAGACTATCAATTAAACTTTTGCAAAGCTTTCTTCACAACTTTTGTATTCTCACTGGTATATTCAAAATGAACACTTTCTCCCATTAAAAGACAATTTTAGACCAATGCGAGAATAATAAAGACAATGTGACATGTCGTGAGTACGTGTAATCTCATAAAACCAGTCACAATCAAGAATGAATGCTGGCCGGCCATGTCATATAGTACCTTAAATTTTGGTCACTACACGCGCGAGTGTGCATGGCCAGGTTGTAACTTTTCAAAACATTATCATATAATTTGGATATATATATATAGGGGTTGAATCCAGTAAGAAGGGATTTTTGCGTAACAAGAGTAAGAAGCAATAGAAATTTGACACGTGTCATCATAAAACAGTAATACAGTACAAAAAACGAAATACAATACAAAAAGAAACAAAATACAGTACAAAAAATTAAAAATCTAGTATAAAAAAAATCCAGTACAAAAAAAAATAAAATATAATACAAAAAACAAAAATCTAATACAAAAAACCACAAAAATACAGTATAAAAAATATAGAACAAATCTAGTACAAAAAAAAATCTAGCATAAAAAATAAAATTTTATACCTAAATTATGTGACACGTGTCAAATTCTTATTAGTTCTCACTCTTCTTAGAAAAAAACTCTTCTTATTTGATCCTTCCCCTATATATATATAGGGGAGTGATATTCTACAAATGATAAAAACCTTAAAAAGTGTAAGAAACAACAATAAAATGACATGTGTACATTAGTTTAAAAGGTACAAATGTCAAAATTTAAAAAAGAGGCTGCACATGCAATTTCCACCGTTTTTTTTAAACGTTTGTAGCTATTTTATACATTAACATTTTTTTTGAAAAAATCACACTATAAAATCAAGCGTTTTTTTTTACCTTTCAAACGAGTATAATATTGCTATATTAAAAAAACCAATAATAGGTGTTCATAAACCTTGCGTTTTTATGATGTTTTTTATGGTGTTTTTGAATACTAACAAAACATGAAACACCACAAGACATTTTATGGTGTTTTTGAACACGGAAAACATTATAAACATTTAAGTTTATGCATGGTGTTTTTCAAACTTAGGTTTATGGTGTTCACGAATGAACATATTGAACACTAAAAACACTATAAACATTTAATTTTGTGACGCATCTATACATTTTGTGACATTTACGTTTTATGTTGTTCACGTTTTATGGTGTTTTTCGAGTTATTTTATGGTGTTTATTGTGTTCAGGTACTAATGAAACTAAAACAGGGCATTTTGTAGTGTTTTTGAACACTAAAAACACCATAAACACTTTTATGGTGTTTCTTATGCGACGCATCCATACGTTTTATGGTGTTTTTCCGAGTTATAGTGTAAACATTTATGGTGTTAATAGTGTTCGAATATTCATGAAACTTAAACTGGACAATTTATGGTGTTTTTAGAGTTCAGACATATGAACCATCCGAAAACACCATAAAACGCAAAATTCATATACAATAAATTTAGGTCGGGTTTTTTTATAGCAATATTATACTCGTTGAAAAGATAAAAAAAATGCTCGATTTTATGGTGTAATTTTTTTAAATAATAATAACATATAAAAAAGTTATAAACATTTTTTTTAAAAAGGAGAAGTTGTTAAAAAAGTCAACAACAATCACAATACCTATTATACCCTCCAATCATTTAAGTTTTTCCTTAATTATCTCTAATGATGTGACATAATTACAACCATCAATCTAAAAATTCAATGGCCCAAATTTCTTTCTACACTTTTTAAGGTTTTAAGCCTTTTTAGCCTAACCATATACTATATATATATATATGGTAAGGTTCCATTGTTAGCATACTCTTATTATGTTAACCCGCATAACTCCGCCAAAATCAATCCAAATCTTTGTTTTCTTTTTAAATATAGTTATTACACCTAAATAATACTTTCTTCTTTTATATGTATGCGTTACTTCATCACCGTTTAAGATTTAAAATCAGTGTAAGTTTGGTTACATTAACAGGAGTTATAATTTTTGGTACAATGTAATTTTAACTTACATTGATTTTAAATCTTAAACGGTGATGAATTTACACATACACATAAACGAAGAAAGTATTGTTTATGTGTAATAATTATATTTAAGAAAAACAAAGATTTGAATTGTTCTTGGCAGAGTTATACGGGTTTCCACAATAACAGTAAGTTAACAATCGATCCTTCCCCTATATATATGTAGTCAAATTAGATACAAAAAAAAAGGTTTAACCAAACCAGTTTTTGAATTGGTTTTGGTTTTTTGGAAAAACTGGCTGTTTAGGACCAGTTTGAGGTTTCAAGAGACCAAACCCGTTATGAAACAGTTTTTCATTTCGGTATATAACTGGTCAATCTAAGCAATAATCGGTTCGGTTAATCGATTTCACTTATTATATCGATTTCGATTTAAGAGCTTGAAAACCTGTTATGCGTAAAACGATTGACCAAACTTTGACTGATTAATCGATTCGGCAATTCCAAAACTGGTTTTCAAGCGTTTTGTGCACCTCTATTAATGATGCTATTCACATCGTTAATCTGGTTGCATCTTTGCAAACGTCGGTCACTGGGTGTGTGTCTATATATGTGTCTGCGCATGTGTGTGCACGCAAAATTTAGGTGGTTACATACCAATTAATGAGTGATAATGCTCTTGAAACTGTACGAAATACATGTATTTCTTTTAATTTTCTTGGAAATGATACATATGAAAAACAAACATAACCCTAGCTAGACTCCAATATAAAAGTAAGAATGCTATTAGATAAGAAGAAACAATGCTATGCCCCGACGTTACTTATATGTGCTATATGTAGAATTTAACTAGATGTGTTTATTTTCTTATTATATTGTTATGCTGTTTGGAACACCTCTCCCAGTAACTCCAGGTTTAGAAGTTGGTACAAGCAGCTCGTAAGGTGGAACACCGGCACCACATCTATTCCTAAGTTTTGGATCAACATTCCTCCTATTAATCTCATTTTCAATTTTTTTTACTTTCATTGAGAATCTATAAAATGCCTCAATAATCTTTAGTTCACCAGGCCACCTTATGTATGTATCCTTCATCTCCCCAAGATACTCCTCCTCATGTGAGTGTGCTGATATTATATCAACTACCGCCATGTATTTTGTCGATTCGAATAAACTAGGCAAGGATGCAAGAAAATAGCCTTGTGGGTCAGCCATGAAAGTAGCATACTCATTCTCATGTTGTTGAGGTATAAGCTTTTGCATAAGTGGTGGTCTATTTGGAACATATCCCCCATAGTGGTACTGCCCAAAGTTAAGTGCTGCGTGTTGTGCTGATGCGGTCCATATTAGAATGGTTAATATTTCTCCAAGTTTTTCTGGACTACTTAGTTTGGGCCACCAAGTAGCTTCACGAAGATCAGCATGCCCCACATTAATGGCTTCACTATACCAAGACTGAAGTTCTGTGTCTGATACAACAGTGTTTTCATCTGGGTAGTAATGATTTACATATGTCTGCACTAGCTCTTCAATTGCAGACCAGATGAGAAGCCCATCATTCGCATATGGGTAGTCTTCAATTAATAGTCTCAGTCCATGGGGCTTTGTTTCATCAGGAACCGCCATCCCTCTACAACCAAAGAAAAGTAAAATGCTTAGAATATGATACAAATTAGTGACTTTATAATGGTAACGTGGTTTTATTTTAGAAAATTTAGGTATTGTTGGTTAAAGAAATTTATTTTATAACTTTGGTGGTATTGTATTCATACCTTCGTATCAAATCTGCAGGAAGACCTTCCAAATCGAAGCGCCACCAATCTTTATAGGCAGCAGATATCATCTCGATGCTATATTTTCCTGGAGAAAAGCCACACTCTATAATGCCTTCTGCGGATATAAGGCTCTCACGAGCCATTGCGTTTATTGAAAGTGCATGCTTCATGTGGAGGCTAAGAAGCTTGAAGATTGGATGCATTGAGCTTAAGTGTCGATGAGTGGCTATTATGAATGGTTCCATACATGCATGAACTCTTAACCTGTTTATATCCATAGCATAAACTCATAGTCATTTATTTGATTTGTATGTCATTTTGGTATTTTTTTTAATAGTTTTCCATTGATATACATTAGGAATATAAACTTAATAGCATTTGACATACCAATGGTGGACAAGTTGGTGAACACCATTGTCATTAGAACATACATGAGCTTTGCCTAGTTTCCACAACCAATTAGTAGTTGCATCAACCGGAGGAGTGAGAACTTGCTTTGATGGGATATTGGTGCCATTTGGAGGAAGACTGAGCTCGATTGCAATGGGCTTAAGAGTTCCCATTGTTGACAAGAAGAAGATTGTACGCGTTGCATATGCTTTTCGATCTTCTTGAGCATTAATTCTCTCTAGAAACGGAAGGTAAATGTCGTGGTAATCCAACATGAAGAGCTTGTTCGCATCCAAAGCCTAAAATAAAATAAAAACTTTGAAATCCATATCATATAATATGAAGAGCTTACTCATGCTCCTTAAGTTATATGTTGAAAGTTATTTATACCTCTTGTATAGACATTCCATTGAGGTTGCATATAATATGTTCCTCTTTAAGAGCTGATTCTTGTTGTCCATATATTGTGGGATCAAGTTTGCTCACTGGAGGATATTCCTTCAGAACATAATCCAATTTTAAATGGTTATAAACTTATGATCATTATAAATTTAATTAGTTTAATTAATAAACATTTAAGAACATATGCGCGTGAGCAAGATTGTCCTTTTTATATGTACCTTCAACTTCTCTATGCTAACAGGGTTCATCCCGGCAAGTGTTTGGCGACCAAGTTCATCATCTTGTACATAGCTTGTTACATTCCCTATAATTTCAAGATTTTTCATTATTATGATTTTATTTATTTGAGGAAAAATATATATAATATTTTTAAGAAATAATTTTTTTATCAAGGTGACACTTACATGATAAATTCTTTGGGGTCTCAAACTTAAAGATATCTTCAATTGATCCACGTATATCCAAAACCTTTAATAAACCATTCTTATTGAAACTCATCTCAACTTGTGGTGTATTCCTATAAAGATTTGTAATGTCATCAAAATCCCTAGGAACACCATTCTCATTGTTGAAAGTGGCCACCAAGGGTGGAATGTTGTGCAACACCCCCTTCCAAATTCCCTTGAGGATATCTTTACGCCTAATCCCCTCCATAACTTCATCTCTTGGCACATATGTTGAAGAAATCATCGTATTCACTCGTGTTTCACAAGTTACATCTACATAATATTGATAAATTTTATTTAATTCAAATTATATGTACAACTGAAAGCTACAATAACAAAAAGTAACAAAAACTAACCAGAAACTGTGGAGGGACGTCCTGTGCGACAACGTCTAGGATGTGGGTTTGTTTCACCTCCTAATGTTGGCCTTGCATATTCAACTCCTTTATCAGGATTTCCAAGATCATTATATGTGTCATAATCATATATTCTGTCTGAAGGTAATCTATGTCCACTTCCATCACCTCTCTTGTTTTCTAGTTCTGTAGCTCTCAAGTATTTCAGCCCTTTTGGTGTTTGACTTGGTAAATATGCCTACAAAACCCATTAATACATAAATTGGTGGATTGGATAACATATTATTTCATAAATTAGGTAAATTGTCATTATAGTTTTATAAGTATTGATTTAATCATTGTGTAATAAATTACAAACAATATTATTATGAATTTACCTCCAATGTGGCTAGGACATTTTAATTTTGAAGAAACATAAAAAATGTGTTGAGTAGATACTGTATAAACTATGAAGAAGGCGATATGATGACAAACCTTACATCAATCGAGCAAATAAGTTTATACTAATTACATGTTATAATTTAAAAACTATAAATAAGATGATATGTCACCTTGTTGGAAAAGAATATCCTTTGTTCTTTGCTAATGTGAGATGGTTGAATCCAAGAGTTGCATGCAAAATGAAAAAAACCATCTAGAGAGATGGTTTCCACATACAACTCCTTATTATCATTATTTCTCACTAAGATGGCCCCTGGTTCTCCAAAGTCTGCATCAATTACCAACTCAACTTCAAAGCTAAAACAATCTGGACCGTTAGCTTTGCGAGTGGCACATTTACTCCAATCTTTTACACATTCCTCGCTCACCTTCGGCTTCATGGTACCTATTATTCATGCATGTGCACATTAAAAAACATAGTTGTGTTATCACACTCCACAACATGAAAAACAAACATGAAACAAAATTTCAAATAATGATGCTTAATTACTTGGATCTAATTGAGTGCTAACAAGTTGAAACCCGACACCCCTCTCCTCATGCTTCATATCGTTCTGTGAATATAACCATGGGATCTTCATCATCGAGACTTCATTCCTTATCTTAATGGTAACTAGTGCTGTTACCTTTAAACTTAAGGACACATCAACCTTAATTTCCTCTTTTAGGAAATCCATGGCCAATGTAGCTTTTGCAACCTTTAGAGATTTCATCTTCTTCTTGCCAGAAGAAAGAAACATAGGAGCTTTTGATGTTTTTGTTTTACCATAAACACTAGTAGATTGGGTAAGAGGATATGTTGGACTAGTGTTTGGTGTGTTCTTCCCCTCATGAGATATAAAGGAAGACAACATGCTATTTGTTCCCGCCATTTGGTATTCGGTCACAAATTAAGATTCAGATTTAACTACTATACTTTACTTATGTTGTGTGGTTGCATTTGAGTTATAATTTGTGCTATATATATACACATAATGGTATCTAAATGAATAATGCTAGCAAACAAATAGATTCAATCAACCAGTAGCTAGGACCACATAATTAACTAGCATCTCACATTGAACACATTTTTTTTGTTCATATTAATATCATGTATTTTCCCTCTCTTTCACGACATATATGCTACTGGTTGCAAAAATAATATACGCAGATTAAGTTGTTAATCGGTCAAAACTGGTTTAATTAGGTTAAATAAAAAAATATAAAAAATGCCAACATCCTTTAGAATAAATGTTCTGTGTTTACATATTTATTGTGCAAGAAAGTATTGCAGAACTAATAACGAAATAGAATTTTGTAAAACTAAAAATAGATTTTTTTTTATAAATATTGATTCTTACCTAGTGATGGCTTATCAAATGATGGCTTATCAAATGCAATAAAAGAAAAATATAATATCGTTTCAGAAAAACATCATTAAAAAAATAATATATATTACCTATTGATTAAGATTCATCTCAAACTATGCAACATGAATATTAATTTTTCTTTTAATATACTGCCTGGTCGTCTTTTTTAAATTTTTATTTTTGTTTGTATTTCATAATAAGACCGTCAAGTTTAATTAATCTTTGTATAGCTTTTTTTTTTCTTAAGCTAGCTCCATGCATGTTATTATTGGTTCATTTTACAATTATGGTTGCTAGAATGAAAGACATAATAACTAGCTAGATCGTCTTAATTAATAGTTTATTTACAGGCGGTTTATCAAAATATAGGTGAAGCTAAGGCTTGAGCCGGTGGGGTTAATTGTTGTTGAGCTTGGCCAGACTAACTCAAAAGACGCTAAGATCGAAGAGGCTAGCTTATGGAGTGTTTCTTGGGCATTTGAATATTTTAACTAAGTTAACCACTTTAGAGTTCGCTTAATGGTAGAATTTTATGAAAGAAACCATACAAACAAACAAATTTACCAAGTATATTCTCAATTTTTAGTAGGGTCTGGAAAGAAGGATAGACACAAGTCTTACCTCTATCCTAGTTGGGATAGAGAGGCTGATTCGAAGAAGTCTCTGGCTCAAAGTTATCATTTGAAGTTGATCATCCCAACATTTTTAACGTGATTTTCACAAAATAAATAAAATAACGTTAAAATTAGTGCCATTTTACTTTGACCTTTGAGGGTTCACACATATATGCCATGAAAGAGGACCATATTGAATTAAAATCCACTAGAATTTGAATTTAGCAAACTTCACTTTTAAGGTTTTTTGTTTAAACTCTAATCTGATTAGTATAGATCCTTTGTACTTTTTTTATGGCTTATGTTGTAGCTTTTGAGTGTTTGTGTTTGAATGAAAAGTTTTAGGATGAGAATTTTATGAAAAGAATCTCAATTTTAAAAATTGTTCGTTTTGGGTCCTCAAAAATATTAAGTTGACTCTTAGTGTATAAAGGTAAAGTTGGGTTTAAGTTCATAAAAAATATAGGGACTTTAATTTCTTAAGTTTTTATAGTTAGATGGCCCTTGCGATGTTTGGCTAGCAAAATATAATAAGACAACCTGAGTCGATGAGCCTTATTATCACGAGATCGCATGCAGTTTAACAAATTTTAAATTAAATCAGTTTTAATATTGCATAGAAGAGATCAATTGGTATCTACTGCTCCTTCCTGATGCGACCTGCAATGGTAAACTAGTTCTAAGCACCAACTATGCCTGGCAAAATCGGCGGGTTGAGTCGAGTTGGGTAACGGGTCAGGATGGGTTCGGGTCAGGATGGGTGCAGATCAGAATGGGTTCGGGTCAGGATGGGTGCGGGTCAGAACGGGTTTTAAGCAAAATTAGTCCGGGTCTAAATGGATTATTTTTAAAAAATATCAATTTAATTTAACTTTAGATGTGTTGTAAGTAAACAAAAAGTTCATTTGGATAGTTTTTAGTTATTTTCTCATCAAATATGTTATTAATCATTCTTAAATGTTTGAATCTATTGCATTTACATACTTTTTTGGTTACCTATCTTGACCCGCGTTGTGTTCAACTGCTGCTCATCTCAACCCATTCAATATTATGATGTTACTCATTTCAACCCATTATACTACAATTTTTTAACCAAACAAACACATTTCCTTTGACATGGATAAAAATTGTCACCTTTAGTATGTACTCAACACATTAGGGGTTACACTTCGCACATCATGACCAATGCCTCGTATATGCCCACATCTAGAACATAAGGCGTGTGTTTCCAGACACTCAATTTAATTAACTAATAATAAACACAAGCCTTACTCAATGATCTCTTATATATATATTCTTCTTATATTATTTTCTTCATTAAACAAACAATAAATACAAGTTGAATTTCGCTAAATTGTTGGAGCATAACATTTATAAAATAGATCATCATAATATTTATAAAATAGATCATGAACGTGTTTAACTATAGATAATAAACGATAAGAAATTCTCAAATTTCAATAAAACTACATTAATAGAAACAAGTGCTAAAAATACTTGCAATAACATCCAATTTTGATATATTAAAATGAGTCTATGTTATTTTAACTCATTTAAACTATAAGTTTAATGTTCTAAGTTTGCTAAAGTGGATTAGAATCATTTTAATCCATTTAAACTAAAAATTAGATATTAAGTGCATTAAAGTAGGTGTCACACCCTGTCAAATACGAAGATCCAACGATAAAGAGAACTACTGGTGATTTCAGTACGAAAATGTATCCACCATGATATAATGTTTTATAGTACAATTCATGAAGATTCACGAAATATGGTCTCATAGTGTAAATGTAATTAAAAAAATCTTTAATTATATTTCTACGTGATACATTTGATGCAAGCTTATTGATCACCTGAAAAACAACATGAAAGAAGTCAATTAATAATAGTTGATAAGCACGCAAGTTAGATGATTCTATAAATGTATAGGAAATTTATCCTGAATTATGCTAAATTGTATTACAAGTTTACATACGTATGACGGAGGCAATCTACATGAGTTTACGATCAAAATCTATGGACATTGTGCCTCAAAATTCATTAATGATTAAATACAAACATGAGGAAACAATGTCAAGAAAATATTCACGTGGCATAAACAGTGATATAGGTTAGCCTTAGCTAGCAGTTCTAATCATACATGAATGAATGTTCAACTTAAATAATGCTATTTAATATTTATGCATCACCTCAAATGACTTGTTATGATTGTATGAACGAGTCAAAGATACTTTATGATATAGTATGAACAATTAAACAGTCTAGTTTAAGAATTCCCCCTCGGTTTAGTGTTTGAAACAATAAAAAGGGGTCACTACACTAAGAAATAATGTTGCTCAACTGTTGATATGATTGTAGGGTTTGTTCTAAACAAGTCCTACAATGATATAAACTCAATATGAGTTTTATGAACAATGTATATTATTATGTAGTGATAATATGTAAATTAATGACTTATATATCATATGTTGGTGGTTTTTATAAGATTTTTTTTATATACATATATATGAACGTATATAAAGTACGTCTTAAAGTGATAGATCACATGAACCTCCTCAATTCATGCATTAATGTTTAATCCAAGCCGGTATTAAGCTTCATATAAACTTGTAAGTTGTAAATACGTTTAATTAAACGGGAGTATCTAAGTTTAACATTATAAGCTTATCTATTTAAACGTTTTGATTTAGTTTCGAAAGAAATCAAATGGCTCAAGTCTCAAGAACAATAGGTAATCAAACACTCTAATATGAGCTCCAAGGTTTCAAAAACAATGTTCTTATATTAAAACTCAATCAAAAACTTCTAAAAAATGATAACAAACCCTAATATTTATACTAAGCCTAAAGATAACTACTAAACCTAAAGATAATAATAAATTGAATAAATATACTACAAGATAATTATTCAACTTTAAATTTCTTAGATAATCTTGATCTTCAATACCTGCATCACGTTGTATTACATAAAATTTTAAAACGTGTTTTATGTTACAAGTTAAATAAAAACAAGTAGATATCACGTTTCATAATTGTATTCTTTTTAGTGTATACAAGTCCCTTTTTTTGTAAATTTAGATTATTTTTTCAGGTCAAGTGGAATGTTTTTATCTATGAATACGCGTGTTGCATTTAGATTCGTATGTCCATAGCTTTCAAATTCGTGTCACTCAATACAAGTTACGAACACAACCCTGTTAGCATCCTTTGATAATAAGAATTCATTTTATATATTTTAATTTGATTGGAAGTCGTAACCAGGGGCGACTCTAAGAATTGAAATGTCTAGAATGATCAGGAAAAAAATGCCCTACTAAAAACCGTTTAAAACGAAAACCGAACCGTATTTGTAACAGAGAAACGGAACAGAATTCTGAATTTGGTTTTCGGTTGGGGTCCAAATTGTTTCCAAATCCGGTTTTCGGTTTTAGTTATCGATTACAAATTTTTTTAATCCGGCTTATCTGATTAACTGATTAAACCGAATTCAGATTTAAATTTATTATTTTATTAATAATATATAAGGTTTAATTTGGTATTCGGTTGAATTCAATGTATTCGGATCGGTTTATTCGGTTTTTAATTGGTTTATTCGACAAAATTCGGTTTATTCAGTTGAATTCGGTTTATTTGGATCGGTTTTTAATCAGTTTATTTGGCTTTTAATCGGTTTTAACCGAAACCGAACCGAACCACTTCCCGATTTCGGTTTTCGGATAGCGGAAAAAATTTACACCGATTAAATGAATCTCTATATGACTATGTATACAAAACAAACACACTTACCCAGTATATTCTCACTCTTCGGTAGGGTCTGGGGGAAAAATACATACTACCCTTACCCGTGTCCCAGTTAGGGCACAGAGGTCGTTCCGAATGAATCCCCGGCTCAAAGTTATCGTTTGAAGTTACACGTTATTTTCACAAAATAAGTAAAATAACGTTAAAATTAACGTAAGTTTACTTTTGGCCAATAAGAGCTCACATATATATGCACTATATGTGTGCATCACAAATAAGACGTGTATATACATATACTGATATACATATACATATACATATATATTAAAAAATTATGCCCCTAAAAAATAAGATCGAGACGAAGGTTGGGTTTCCCTTCCTTCTATCCACAACTGGTCCTAACCATAACTCAGTCTCACGATTTTCTTGGTTTTTTTTGTGACATAATAACATACGACAAGAAGCTGTCAAAATATTATCAAACGGTGCTGTGTCTGTTAAAAAAATGATTTTTAAGTGCATAAAATCGAATAGAACCGAACCAATAGTGTTGTACCTGTTAAAAAAATAATTTTTACGTGCATTAAATTGAATGGATGTGAGCCACATCTTAATATCACATGGAATTTGTTTGGTCTATAAATTATCGTACATGCGTGTGGACCAAAGAATTGAAAATGACTAAATATCATGCCTCGTATATCAAGTCAAGATGGATTCATCAATCTCTAAATAATAAAACTAACATTGAAAATTTGATCATTTATAAACCACGTATTAGAACAACGTTATGAACTTATGATTAATAACATCTTTTTATTATTTTTATGATTTTTTTCATAGTAGCCAAAGACCATGTTTTGTTTTCGCTATTTGTTTCTCTAAATAAAACAAAATATGTAACTAAAAAATTTCATAAAAAAACCTTCATATTACTCTCTAAATTAAGTCGCGTCACTTTTAAACAATTCTTACAATTTTAACGGGAGTTAAACCAAATGCAAGTTTGAATTCCTCCAAGGTAAAGATAAGAATGCCAACAAAATTAGCTATACCATGACAGAACATGTAGAGATCATTGGCAAAAGAGAGTGAGTTACATACTTCTAAACACCTATAACAGAATTTGAATTTCGCATTATCGTTAACGATACACTCAATCATTAGGCACATATTTCCATGAACGAAGTGAAAAGTTAGGGAGACGATGATCGTTGTATCTAAGCCCTCACTTGCCTTTAAAGAACCCCTTGTGTTCATAATTAATTGAAACAAAGAGTGATGTAGAAGAGACATCATGGAAGAGGGAATCCAAACAAGATCTAAAGAAAGTTTATTTGACGATGTATAAGTCTTTTGGATATCAATCTTATATGCTCATCTAGTCTCCTCTATTCTGTGATAGTTTCTCATTGGTGACAAAACACACCATATCATTAGCAACGGTAGAGGAGATTATTATTATTTTTCAGAGTAAATTACTGATATAGTTCATGTGGTTTGCTACTATTTCATTCTTGGTTCCTAGGTTTTAAAACTACCCATATGGTCCCAAACTTTAAATATTTGTAACACATATAGTCCTTAAGTCATCAAATTACTCTCACATATATACTTGACCAAACTACCCTTATATAATAACTATATGTGTTACAAATGTTTAAAGTTTTTGATCATATATAAGTAATTAAAAAACTTAGGACAAAAAGTAAAATACTAGCAAATTATATGGATCATCGTAGTAATTTACTGTTTTTTTTTTATAAAAAGAGAATATGTATCCAACAAATTAAGGCTAGATAGCAAAGGATATGCCTAGAACACACTTTGTAGGAACAAAAAGGTCATCAACATGCGGTCTAGAAACCAACCTCCCATCATGATTCTCAGTGGAATGGATCCTACCATTATTTTGGTTGCTCATGACTCCTTTATGGAAATACTTTTGAGTTGTGATTCCCATCAATAAGCCAAGATTCTTAAAATCTGAAATCTGAAATCTGAAAATATTTAAATTATATGCTAACAAAATCGAAATTATATGCAAAAAAAATCGAATTTAATTCGTAACAAAATCTTATATCATACATGGAAATTAAAAAGATCTTACAAACTAATAAACATGACACATTAGCCGACACAAATACAACCGAAAGCAATATATGCTCACAAGGCTGTAAACAAACTAAACGAACACAAACGAGTCATTGCTCATGTGTGTTTGTTTAACATTTAACTTGCAAAAAATTTACGTTTCAAATATTATGTTTTTAGCAAGATACAAAATTAAAATAATTAGAATTTTAGTTTAAATGTTATGATATTAAATTAAATATATAAAATTTATGAATACAAAACAGGGATAAACATAAACATAAATGAAAACAATACCAAACATTTACGAACACAAACAAACTAATATGATCTTTATTCATGTTTATTTCTTTAACTAAACAGACGAACTTTCTTATTTATTTTGGTTAATTTTTTAAACAAGCGAATATAGACGTAATTCTTACCAAATAGTTTGCAAAGTGTCTGCTAAACGTTAAGTTTAGTTCATTTAGAGTAAATATTCAATTCACTTATAACATGAAAATCATTTTCTCAATGCCACTTTATATCTTGCAATCCAACATTCTACTTGTGTGGGGCACTCTATATACTTGGATTATTTTAATTGTAGTTTTTTTACTTACTTCAAGAGAGTCTAAGCTTGAAATCTAAGAATTGGGCGCATATATATATATATATATGAAATCTTCTATATTCTTCTTTCTACGACGCGTGATCCGGGCTATCGTATGTCTTTGTATCCAAGCCAAAAAGGTTTTACGCAGTAAGGTTAAAGCATTATGTCCGGTTTTATCATGGAACGGTTGGTTGACGAGTCTTCAACTCAAACCAACTTGGCCCGTCAGGGGGTTGGGTAAAGCCTCCGCTACAATCAAAGCATAAGGAAGCATCTCTAATGCCAATGAAAAATGCACCGCTGTAATTGTAGCATGAGTGTAAGGCTGAAGCTTCGATACTCAGTCACTGCACTATGAGACAACGGTCTTGCAGTTGCATCAATCGCCGTTCTAAAAAAATAAACAAAAATAATAAATAGCATATGTTCCTAAAAGTGATCCAAAAAATAACTAAAAACACTAACCTAGACTTAACTTAATGGATTCTGGATCAATTACCAGATGTGATGGAACTAGGATCTTAAACAGCAAAATATGGGCAACCTAATGGATTTTGGATCAATTACCAGATGTAACCAACTAAGAAAACCTAATTTTGCAATAAACACACTAGTTAGTTGAATCACCTCCCGGATTTTTCCAACAACACTTTTGTACTCAAATGAACAAGTCACATTCCTGATTTTCCCATTCCAATACACCAAAGATGCAAGGAGTAATCTTAAAATGACTAATTTGACACGAAATGACAATAACACTAATTCTTTCAAAGAACCATCCCTCCCGGGTAATTACTATGAAAACCCTAATGCTAAAGATCACCCGACAAGTCTTATCACCTTCCGGATTTCTAAACTTAGATACACATACAACCCTAAAAACATCAATCACATCTTTTCCTATGGCTAGTGATATCAAACAAGCCATAAACTAGTCATAACACTAAGTCAATGACTTAATACGCGTCTAACACCGAAAGACATTCAATAAACACGTATGGAACATGATATGAACTGATATAATCAAGATTAGATATGCAAAACTCATCAAAATGACATAATAAGATCTGTTACAAAAGTGTTTTCCATCACAAATCAAAACAATATAGTCAATAGTCATCAATAATCATCAAACATTCATTCTAACCTAAGTAGAATCAAAGAACTAGCCTAATAACATCATCATCAGTCAAGAATACTCAGAAACAACAAGATGAAATGAAATAAACTACTGAAAATTAAGAACAAGTGAGAACAAAGAGTGACCAAGATGAATTCACATGGAAACCAAGCCTTCTAGCCCTCCAATGCTTCCCAAATGCTTCCCAATGCTTCTGGAATGCTCTTCTGCTTCAAAAATGGTCGACAATGATTACTGAAACGGCTGTGGATCGTGTCACACCCCCAAATTCCCACTCGTGGTGTCAGTCCACGTGGGTGTGATGTGGCCAGAATCACAGCTCAAGGTCATATAGAACACCTCTATATGCGTTTACAACTCAAATGTTTGACACACACATAACAAAAAATAGTTTGCAGCGGAAATTTAATAGTATTGTAGCGGAATAAGTATTGTCATAACATGCAGCGGAAAGTTAAAGCGTTACACACACATTGTTTAATACATAGTTGAAATAAAATTGTTTTCAAAAAGTTATACAAAATCAGAAATGCATGATGGCCCTAATGCTCGTTCCCTTAGAGGTGCATTCCTGAATGTCCATCATCTTCTCAGTTACCTGAGAATACAAGTTAGAAAAAGTGTCAACACAAAGGTTGGTGAGTTCACAGGTTTTGATATACATATGGTAATAAAAGTGTGTCATGCTATTTATCAAATGTTAGTACCGAGCCCTTGGCTCCAAGTGTCAGTGCGTCACTATCGAACTAGACTTGTTTGTCCTTGCCTCCACTATGTCTCGTATACATAGCAAGTTAGGTCAAAGTTATGTCTCGTACATTAACGGTAAGACTTTGTGTGGGCTTGTTACGAGTTCAACACTTATGTTTGTCTAATAAACCAGCATACACAATAAAATGTTTGTCATTGTATAAATGTTTGACTCGATGCAACTAGTATTCTCCCCCTATTTAAAAGCGTTTGAAAAGAGTAAAGAGGGCCGTAAACTCACCTTAGTGATCAAGAAGTGAAGTAAGCGTAAGCTCCTTGAGAAAGTAGTGCGTCGGTCACCGGCAACCTATATTGTACACTGTACGTGAGTTCGTGTAAGTAACCGTGATCGTGCTTGTGTTAGTGCTCGTGTTTGTGCCCACAACCCTTGATTGTTCATGTTTGTTTGTGTCGGTCCACAATGACCGTGTTTGTTCGTGTTGGTCCACATTGACCGTGTTCGACTGTGTTGGTCCACAATGACCGTGTTTGACCAAAGTTGACTGTGTTTGCCAAATTTGACCGTGTCAAGTCAATGATCCGTTGGTGAACCGTGTGACGGTTGTGAATCATGTAGCAAACTTGCAAGTGCTCGTCGGGTGCAAAACGCGCAAATCGTGTCTATGGACAACTTACTATTTATAGTAAGTTTCCATTTATGGAAAATTTCACAAAGCATAATGGTTTTAGAGTTCTAGCATGCTCGTTAGTCCTACGTGATCATGTTAACACATAACACATCATCATACAAAGTCACATAAGTCATTTTCATCATGTTAGCACATAAAAGTTTCCTAAAATGGAAAGTTTCCATTTATAGCATACGTGACATCGGAAACCATCTAATTTAGCATGCTATCATCATATTATAACATAAGGAACCACTTAGCATGTTCAAATCATCCGAAACGTTTATAAGTTATCATTTCTAAAAATAAAGTTACTATAAATAGTAACTATGGCATTTTACATACAAATGATTATCCTAAATCATTCTAATCCATTTTTACACCATAAATCATCATAATAAACCAAATTCATCATTTGCACATACAAACATAGCCCAAATCATTACCTAATAACATTCGGTGCAAAAGTTACTATATTTAGCAACCTTGCTAAAATAACCATATTCAATATCCAAATCACATTCCTAAGCTTCTAATCATCATCACATTCATCAAACAACATGTTAACACACATGCATGCTCATTATATACACCAAATCATCGACTTGTAACTAAAAAGTTACTATAAATAGAAAGATTCATAAAATCATAGTTTTAACCACTCTAGACTAAATCTAATCATGTAGCATGCTCCCAATATCATCTATGAACATACCAACATACTCAAAATCATCCCAACAATCATGGATCATACATGCATGGCCATTATTCAACATTTTATATACAAATCATGAGTTTCATCAACACCAATCATCATGGATCTTCACAAAACTCAATTTAAACGTCATAGATCATCAAGAAGTACATTAAAACTAGCAAACCCAGATTCAAACATAAAGAAATTCGTGCATGTGGGTCTAGTGAGCTTGCATGTGGGTTTTACCCATTGCATGTGTGTGTAGAGGTGAAAAGAGGGTGTGTAAACTAGTAAAGACTACCTCACAAGCTCCTAGATCGTCAAGAAAGTGTTGGAGCTGCTCTGGAAAGTCCTGGACTGCGGCTCCCTCGACCAACAAGAAGGTGGTGATGGTGGTTGAGGTCTAGAGGCCTTTCTTCAATGGTTTCAAGCTTCCAAGAGCTTCAAAATGGCTTCAATGGCTTCCAAGAGGTCAAATCAGAATGTTTCAGTCGTTTGGGAAGAAGAGTGGCCGAATGGTAGAGTGTGGAGTCGACTAAAATGATGAGAATAGGTGTGATGATGATCTTGGAAGTTTAAAAAGAAAATCTGCGAATCCAGGTGTCAGGCGTATCGCCTGACGTGGCTCACCGGCGCCTGTCGTTGCGCGCGGGGCTACCGGATGAGGCGCCATTTTCCACATCCGTGCGGATCGCCAGGGGTAGGAGCTTCGGGTCTGGCGTAGCGCCTGGCACATATGTTAGGCCCAATAAGCCTATTTGGTGGTTCTAGGTCCATTTTCGCCCGTTTCTTGACTATAGAACATCGTTTGAGCATCGTTTGGACTCTAGTTGCCAATTATAAATCATAACTGACTTGTGAAGTGTTTCTGTGGACAATCGTTGTGACGTTCACCAACGTTCGTGAGTTTTGACACGTGTGTGTGCGGTTTCTGATAATCCCTTGGATTATCCTGTTGTGCATCAATGTTCATACTGTCATGCCACGTTTACATATATCATTTAAATAAACATTTAAATAAGTAGTAAGCTGACCTGGAAATTACGGGGTGTCACATCCTCCCCTTGTTAGAAAGAATTTCGTCCCGAAATTCAACTTGCGTTGCCAGTGTTTGTCTGTTCCGCGAACAGGTGTGGGTATTTCTGTTTCATCTGGTCTTCACGTTCCCACGTGAATTCCGGTCCTCGTCGCGAATTCCATCGCACTTTCACAATCAGTATCTTGCTAAGTTTGAGCTTCTTGGTTTCCCGATCCATAAATTCCACCGGTTCCTCAACGAAGTTCAATTGTTCGTCGATCTGTATATCTCCAGAGGTATAACAAGTGTTTCATCGGATAAACACTTCTTGAGGTTCGAAATGTGGAATACGTTGTGTACACTGCTCAGCTCGTCTGGCAGGTTCAGCTCGTAGGCCACCGGGCATATGCGTTTAGTGATCTCGAACGGTCCAATGTATCGAGGATTCAACTTTCCTCGTTTGCCAAACTGTATGACCCCCTTCCAGGGCGAGATCTTGAGTAACACTCTGTCTCCCACCTGGAACTCCAACGGTTTGCGTCGCTTGTCAGCATAACTTTTCTGTCTGTCCCGATCTGCTGCCATCCGTTTGCGTATCTGCACGATCTTCTCAGTTGTTTCGTGCACAAGCTCTGTACCGGTCAGTTGACTGTCCCCAACTTCCGCCCAGCAGATGGGTGATCGACACTTACGTCCGTAAAGTGCCTCGAATGGTGCAGCTTGTATGCTAGTGTGGTAACTGTTGTTGTACGAGAACTCAACTAACGGTAGGTGAGTCTCCCAGCTATTGCCAAAGTCAATAACACATGCGCGAAGCATGTCTTCCAGTGTCTGTATGGTTCGTTCACTCTGTCCATCAGTCAGCGGGTGATACGCGGTACTCATGTCCAATCTCGTACCCAAAGCCTTATGCAAAGACTTCCAGAAGTGCGACGTGAATCGACTGTCGCGGTCAGAGATTATTGAGATTGGCACTCCATGTTGAGTAACCACTTCCTTTAGATAGATACGAGTGATTTTGTCTAGCTTGTCAGTCTCTTTAATAGGCAAAAAGTGTGCAGACTTTGTCAGTTAGTCTACGATAACCCAGTGGTATCGCAACCACTTGCCGTCTTTGGCAATTTAGTTATGAAGTCCATGGAAATCTGTTCCCATCTCCACATAGGTATTTCAGGCTATTGAAGTAACCCTGATGGCTTCTGGTACTCAACTTTGACTTTTGAGCACGTTAGACACTTACTCACGTAAGTTGCTATCTCAGCTTTCATGTTTGGCCACCAGTAGGTTGTCTTCAGGTCGTGGTACATCTTGTCAGAGCCCGGATGTACGAAATACCGGCTCTTGTGAGCTTCGTCCATCACTACTTCTCTCAATCCCCCGTAGCGTGGAATCCAAATTCGATCCATTAGGTAATAAGCTCCGTCGTCCTTTACTTTCATTTGTTTATCCATACCACGCATGGCTTCAAGAGTGAGATTTTCAGCTTTCAGGGCTTCTTGTTGTGCGATTCGGATCTGATTTGGTAATTCAGAATGAATCGTGAGTTGTAGGGCTCGCACGCGTTTTGTTGTCTCTTTCCGGCTTAGTGCGTCAGCCACTACGTTGGCTTTACCGGGATGATATTTGATAGCGCAATCATAATCGCCGATGAGCTCAACCCATCTTCGTTGTCTCATGTTCAACTCTTTCTGATCGAAGATGTGTTGGAGGCTCTTATGATCGGTAAAGATAGTGCATTTCGTGCCATACAAGTAGTGTCGCCAGATCTTCAAAGCAAACACTACGGCTCCCAACTCAAGATCGTGAGTTGTTTAGTTCTTCTCATGCACCTTCAGTTGTCGTGATGCGTATGCTATCACTTTCTCGCGTTGCATCAACACGCAACCGAGTCTTTGTTTCGAGGCGTCGCAATACACCACGAAATCATCGCATCCTTCAGGTAGGGATAGGATGGGTGCAGTGCATAGCTTCTGTTTTAGCAGGTTGAAAGCAGCCTCTTGTTTCTCTCCCCAATCGAATTTCTTGTCTTTATGAGTCAGGGATGTCAGTGATTGAACAATCTTTGAGAATCCTTCAATAAATCTTCTGTAGTACCCGGCCAGACCTAGGAATTGTCGCACCTCAGTTGGAGTCTTGGGTGCTTCCTAGTTCTTAATGGCTTCAATCTTTGCTGGGTCTACATGTATCCCTTGCTCGTTGACTACGTGTCCAAGGAATTGGACTTCGCGAATCCAAAAATCGCACTTTGAAAACTTAGCGTACAACTGTTCTTTCTTCAATAATTCCAAGACTAGCCTCAGATGTTCAGCATGTTCTTCCTGATTCTTCGAATAAATCAGGATATCGTCAATGAACACTATTACGAATTTACCAAGATAGGGTTTGCACACACTATTCATGAGATCCATGAGTACAGCTGGTGCATTGGTCAATCCGAAGGGCATAACCAAGAATTCGTAGTGTCCATATCGGGTTATAAAGGCAGTCTTAGGAATATCATTCTCATGTATTCTTAGTTGATGGTAACCCGATCTTAAATCGATCTTCGAATAGTAGCTTGACCCTTGCAACTGGTCAAACAGATCGTCTATTCGTGGCAACGGGTATCGATTCTTGATCGTCACCTTGTTCAGCTCTCTATAGTCGATGCACATACGGAATGAACCGTCTTTCTTCTTTACAAACAGGACCGGTGCTCCCCAAGGCGAGAAGCTCGGTCTGATAAATCCTTTGTCTAACAGTTCCTGCAACTGGTTAGACAGTTCCTGCATCTCAGTTGGTGCTAGTCGGTATGGAGCTTTAGCAATCGGTGCTGCTCCAGGTGTGAGGTCTATCTGGAACTCGACTTGTCGTTGCGGTGGTAGTCCAGGTAGATCTTTGAGAAATACTTCGGGAAATTGCGGACTACGGCGGTGTCCTCAATCTTCCTTTCTTTCTTTGGTTGCTCGGTGATAAGGGATAGTATCGCAGTGTATCCCTTCTGAATGTACTTGTTTGCCTTTATGCATGACATAATGTTCAGAGGAACTCCCTGTCGTTCTCCTTGAATTGAGATCTGTTCCCCGTTCTGCAACGTTACCCGTACAATCTTTTCGTTGCATACAATCTCGGCTTGGTTAGCGGATAACCAATCCATTCCAACGACCACATCAAAACTTCCGAGAGTCACCGCCATTAGGTCGATTTCGAGTTCGTGATCTGCCAAAACCATGACGCATCCTCGAAAGATGTGTTGTGTTTCAATCAGTTTGCCGTCGGCTAACTCTATGGTATACTTATAGTCTAGTGGTGTTGGGGTAATATCTAGTAATTCACTAAACTCACTAGAATAAAGCTCCTATCGGCACCGGTATCAAATAATATACTAGCGTAGACATTATTTAAAATAAACGTACCGGTTACGATGTTTGGGTCATCCTTGGCCTCCCCCGAGCCAATCACAAAAGCTCGACCCTTGGCCGCTCCTCCTCCGGCCTTCTTCAACTGAGGGCAATCCCTCCTCATGTGCCTCGGTTTTCCACATTCATAACACCCCTTGAGAGTGTTCTGGTTGTTGTTCTGGTTGAAGTTGTTGTTGTTACTGGGAAATTTGGATCTGCAGTCTTTGGCCATGTGGCCATGTCGTCAACACTTCAGGCAACGATACCGCTCACATTGTCCGAAGTGGTGATAGGAACATCGGTTACACAAGGGGTATTTCCCCTGATACACACCCTTTCCCTTGTCATCGGGTTGGGTGGCAGTAAAAGCTCTTGTTGGTGCAGATCGTTGTGATTGTTGTTGTTGTTGATGAGGTTAGTGCTGACTGGGTTCCCACTTCCTCTTCTGGCTCTCTTGAGGCTTCAAATGTTCGACTCATTTGGGTAGCTTGCCCTGAGCTACAGCTTGATCGGTCTATTTATGAGCCAGTCTGATCAGTGGTTGGATAGTGGTGAGGTCAGAAGTAGTCGCCATGCTTTGGATTTGTTCGGACAGTCCACTGATGAACTGCTCAATCTTCTTGTAATCCGGCGTCACCATTGCTGGGCATAGCTTGCATAACTCATGAAATATCGATCTCAGAGCCCACCA
This sequence comes from Mikania micrantha, assembly GCA_009363875.1. Lineage (NCBI taxonomy): Eukaryota > Viridiplantae > Streptophyta > Magnoliopsida > Asterales > Asteraceae > Mikania > Mikania micrantha. Next base: position 44,632,492 of record CM018689.1, on the reverse strand, counting down.
TCTTCAGCACCCAAAATTCGGCTTCCAGTTTCCTGATTTCATCACGAGGACAGTACTCTTCTTGCAGTAGTCGGGTGAAGTCAGCCCAAGACTTAGAGTTGGCACCGTCTAACCCCAGGGTTTGTACATGGGTGTTCCACCATGTGAGGGCTGCTCCCTCGAGTGTTTGTGTACTTAACCCGGTTTTCTTCAGCACATTCGCTCATGGCGAATACAGATTCAACCTTCTCCACCCAGCGGAGCATCCCGACCGCTCCTTCTGTTCCCTTGAACTTAAGTGGGTGGCAGTTTAGAAAGGATTTAAATGAATATCCCTTGTTGTTGTTGTTGCCTTGCGATCCATTGTTCTTCCCACTAGTTTTGCTATGAAGACTGTTCGCTTCATACACAGCGAGTACTTTGTTGACTCGCTGGTCAACCAGCATTTTGATCCTTGCTGCTTCAGCTCTGCGCTTGGGGTTACGGACATAGGGTGCTTTTCCAGACATGGTTCTGTATGGAAATGATAGTATGTTAGTTAGCGTGAGTTAGAGTGTTAGCCAAACGTCATGCTAGAAGTCAAGTAAGATGTCATGTTAGTTGTCAAGTCAGATGTTATGTTAGCAAACAACCATAATCAGAATACAATAAATAAGACAAAGCATAATTCTCATTAATAATAAACTTGAAGTACAATGATTTCCAAAAGATGATAACAACATAAGTTTGTACGAGCATATCCCGCTCGTTTAGGCAAATATAAAAACAAACATAAATGAAAGTATCTCGACTAATCGGAGTCAACGGTGACATGTGAAATGTCACTATCCACTCCGTCATCATCCTCTGCCTCCTCAGGATCCTCGTTGGGATCCTCGTCAAAGTCTCCCTCCTCGAGGTCATTGACCTCGAACTGGGGACCGTCATCAAGTGGCGGCTCCACTATAAACTGCTCAGCCCAGGCGTTAAGCATGGTGTCGCTAGCCAGAACTATCGCATGAATCTCCTCATTGGCGACCCGATTCTCGGTAATGCGCCCGTCATGCTCCTGCATGACATCGACCATTTGCCCGTGCTGACTCATCAGCTGAGCCACCTGGAGACGTAAGGTCTCCACCTGCTCCTCTAACCTGTCATTACGCCTTTCAAGGGGATCGTTCTTCTCTCAAAGAACGCGGACCTCGTCCGATAACTCACCGTTCCTCCAAATCTCCCGTCGTGTACAAGCCACATGAGCCGCGAAGGCTTGCTCCATCGGCACTCCGAGTGGCGGCAGTCGATGACCCGTAGATGTATCGCCGGGATAACGATACGGAGGTACTTTCTCTCCAACGATCCACTCCTGAATGGTTGTAGGGTACCAACCCCAGTGCCGGTCTCACATCATCTTCCTGACACGCCGATCCATCTCAGCGTCCACCTGAGCTACAATGTCGTCGACTCGTCGTCGACTCTCTCTAGTCTGGTCGTCAGTCACCGGGCGCTTTCCCGGGTTCCTCCCAGTATCATCATTGTTGGCCATCCTGTAAGTCTCAAGTTAGTAAGCAACGGTTTAATCATAAGTAATAACATCATCAATGTGCACGTTCTAAGTGTAGTGCCTAAAGTTGAGGAATGGCTATAGTCTAAGTTTACTATATGCAAACCTAGTTCCCTATAACCAAGGCTCTGATACCAGTCTGTCATACCCCCAAATTCCCACTCGTGGTGTCAGTCCATGTGGGTGTGACGTGGCCAGAATCACAGCTCAAGGTCATATAGAACACCTCTATATGCGTTTACAACTCCAATGTTCGACACACACATAACAAAAAATAGTTTGCAGCGGAAATTTAATATTATTGCAGCGGAATAAGTATTGTCATAACATGTAGCAGAAAGTTAAAGCATTACACACACATTGTTTAATACATAGTTGAATTAAAATTGTTTTCAAAAAGTTAAACAAAATCAGAAATGCATGATGGCCCTAATGCTTGTTCCCTTAGAGGTGCAGTCCTGAATGTCCATCTTCTCAGTTACTTGAGAATACAAGTTAGAAAAAGTGTCAACACAATGGTTGGTGAGTTCACAAGTTTTGATATACATATGGTAATAAAACTGTGTCATGCTGTTTATCAAATGTTAGTACCGAGCCCTTGGCTCCAAGTGTCAGTGCGTCACTACCGAACTAGACTTGTTTGTCCTTGCCTCCACTATGTCTCGTATACATAGCAAGTTAGGTCAAAGTTTCACGTGTTATGACATACAGTCAATATTGTGCCACGCGGGGTTAGTCACCCAAACGGATCCATTCAAACCTACCACGTTGTTAGTACATCAACGGTAAGACTTTGTGAGGGCTTTTTACGAGTTCAACACTTATGTTTGTCTAATAAACCAGCATACACAATAAAATGTCTGTCATTGTATAAATGTTTGACTCGATGCAACTAGTATTCTCCCCCTATTTAAAAGCGTTTGAAAAGAGTAAAGAGGGGCCGTAAACTCACCTTAGTGATCAAGAAGTGAAGTAAGCGTAAGCTCCTTGAGAAAGTAGCGCGTCGGTCACCGGCAACCTATATCGTACACTGTACGTGAGTTCGTGTAAGTGACCGTGATCGTACTTGTGTTAGTGCTCGTGTTTGTGCCCAACAACCCTTGATTTTTCATGTTTGTTTGTGTCGGTCCACAATGACCGTGTTTATTCGTGTTGGTCCACATTGACCGTGTTCGACTGTGTTGGTCCACAATGACCGTGTTTGATCAAAGTTGACTGTGTTTGACCAAAGTTGACCGTGTCAAGTCAACGATCCGTTGGTGAACCGTGTGACGGTTGTGAATCGTGTAGCAAACGTGCAAGTGCTCGTCGGGTGCAAAACGCGCAAATCGCGTCTATGGACAACTTACTATTTATAGTAAGTTTCCATTTATGGAAAGTTTCACAAAGCATAATGGTTTTAGAGTTCTAGCATGCTCGTTAGTCCTACGTGATCATGTTAACACATAACACATCATCATACAAAGTCACATAAGTCATTTTCATCATGTTAGCACATAAAAGATTCCTAAAATGGAAAGTTTCCATTTATACCATACGTGACATCGGAAACCATCTAATTTAGCATGCTATCATCATATTATAACATAAGGAACCACTTAGCATGTTCAAATCATCCGAAACGTTTATAAGTTATCATTTCTAAAAATAAAGTTACTATAAATAGTAACTATGGCATTTTACATACAAATGATTATCCTAAATCATTCTAATCCATTTTTACACCATAAATCATCATAATAAACCAAATTCATCATTTGCACATACAAACATAGCCCAAATCATTACCTAATAACATTCGGTCCACAAAAGTTACTATATTTAGCAACCTTGCTAAAATAACCATATTCAATATCCAAATCACATTCCTAAGCTTCTAATCATCATCACATTCATCAAACAACATGTTAACACACATGCATGCTCATCATATACACCAAATCATCGACTTGTAACTAAAAAGTTACTCTAAATAGAAATATTCATAAAATCATAGTTTTAACCACTCTAGACTAAATCTAATCATGTAGCATGCTCCCAATATCATCTATGAACATACCAACATACTCAAAATCATCCCAACAATCATGGATCATACATGCATGGCCATTATTCAACATTTTATATACAAATCATGAGTTTTATCAACACCAATCATCATGGATCTTCGCAAAACTCAATTTAAACATCATAGATCATCAAGAAGTACATTAAAACTAGCAAACCCAGATTCAAACATAAAGAAATTCGTGCATGTGGGTCTAGTGAGCTTGCATGTGGGTTTTACCCATTGCATGTGTGTGTAGAGGTGAAAAGAGGGTGTGTAAACTAGTAGAGACTACCTCACAAGCTCCTAGATCGTCAAGAAAGTGTTGGAGCAGCTCTGGAAAGTCCTGGACAGCGGCTCCCTTGACCAACAAGAAGGTGGTGATGGTGGTTGAGGTCTAGAGGCCTTTCTTCAATGGTTTCAAGCTTCCAAGAGCTTCAAAATGGCTTCAATGGCTTCCAAGAGGTCAAATCAGAATGTTTCAGTCGTTTGGGAAGAAGAGTGGCCAAATGGTAGAGTGTGGAGTCGACTAAAATGATGAGAATAGGTGTGATGATGATCTTGGAAGTTTAAAAAGAAAATCTGCGAATCCAGGTGTCAGGCGTATCGCCTGACGTGGCTCACCGGCGCATGTCGTTGCGCGCGGGGCTACCGGATGAGGCGCCATTTTCCACATCCGTGCGGATCGCCAGGGGTAGGAGCTTCGGGTCTGGCGTAGCGCCTGGCCCATATGTTAGGCCCAATAAGCCTATTTGGTGGTTCTAGGTCCATTTTCGCCCATTTCTCGACTATATAACATTGTTTGAGCATCATTTGGACTCTAGTTGCCAATTATAAATCATAACTGACTTGTGAAGTGTTTCTGTGGACAATGGTTGTGACGTTCACCAACGTTCGTGAGTTTTGACACGTGTGTGTGCGGTTTCTGATAATCCCTTGGATTATCCTGTTGTGCATCAATGTTCGTACTGTAGTGTCACGTGTCACACTAAATTAATCTAATTCTAGTACCACGTGTACATAAATCATTTAAATAAACATTTAAACAAGTAGTAAGCTGACCTGGAAATTACGGGGTGTCACAGAGCGTCTCCTCTTTATTCTTGCATTCAACCTGACTTTTTTCAAAATTCAAACCCCGTCGCGTACCGCTAAGAACATTTAAACCAATCTTCGCGTATCGCTATGGACAAAACAAGCGGGCATTCCCGAATTCCTTCGCGTATCGCGCCAACAGCAAAATGATTAAAATTTGTCTTTTCCTCTGGATTTCAACCGGGGCTCGATTCCTTCGGGTTTCAAACTCGATTTCCGCTCATTTCATTCGACAAACCTGTAAAAACCACAAAATGTAAAAAGAAACTAAAAATAACCATAAACAACATATTTACAACTTAAAATCGATTAAAAATGACTTAAAACCGGATGTGTTTTACAACCCATAAGGAGCGTACTGTGATAACCCGCCGCAACGCGTGGAGGAAGTAAACCTAGTTATATATATTAAAATGCATGTAAAAGGAATAGTATAAATATATATATATTATATTGTGAGTGGGCCTCATTATTTATTGTATTGTATATATAAATATATACACATATATATATTTTATATGTATATTATATTATTATATGCTATATAATTTAGGTTCTGATCCATGCAGTGACATTTTAAAATTTTGATTTGGGTCATCATAAGTTTTTTAACTTTAAAAAGTAGTAAACAAAGATAAATGTATTAAATATGAAACATTTGCTTATAGATTTGAGTTTTTTCATATGATTCAAACGATTGGTTGCCGGTGAGACGTATTTTGTAAATAACTTTTTCTATTATTTATATAACATATTTGTGAGAATTTTTTATGATTTTATGTTTTTATGAAAATTTTTTATAAAGATCGTGATGAAAGATTTGATTTTCCTATGTAACTTATGATTCTACAAATGATATATAATACCTATTATCGAGAGTGTACTGTGATAACCCGCTACAACGCGCGGGGTGAATAAACCTACTTATATATATATTAAAAGAGATGAAAAAGGAATAGTAGATTTAATATTATTATATAATAAGAGGGTCCATGCTTATATATATTATATTATTTAGGTGTCTAATCCATATATATATATATTAAAAGAGATGAAAAAGGAATAATAGATTTAATATTATTATATAATAAGAGGGCCCATGCTTATATATGTATATATATATTATATTATTTAGGTGTCTAATCCATGTAGTAACGCTTTAAAAATTTAGACTTGTACCATTAGAAGTTTTTTAACCTTAGAAGTGGTAAACATAGATAATGGTATTAAATTTGATAAATTTGCTTATAGATTTGAATTTTTATTAAATTTGAGAGATTTGCTTAGATAGTTTGTTTTTCTTAATTGAAACAATTGGTTGCCGGTAAGAGGGATTTGAGAGTAATTTTTCTATTATTTTTGTAACATATTTGTAAGGATTTTGTATGATTTTAAATTTTTATAAAAAAGTTGTATAGAGTTCGTGATGATATATTTGATTTATTATGTAACTTATGCTTCTGAAAATGATATATAATACAAGTTCTCGAGAGTGTACTGTGATAACTCGTCGCATAATAATAATAATAATAATAATAATAATAATAATAATAATAATATAAAAAATTCTATACACTCTAGGCCAATTAGCCACAAAACTCCCAACAAGTCATTCCTTATTGAGTAAGAATTGATGGCTTTCAAGCCATCTATAAATTATGAATCGTCTTATGGTTTAACGACATAAATAATAAGAGACAGAGCTTGTACATTTTTGAAGTTTCACTACCTATTCTTACTCTGGTAGGTTTTGTCACATTTATGAGTTTCCTCATAAATTTGTGAACTACAAGTGGTGTGTATGATTTCTTTGGAGACATATTGGTCAATTGACTATTGTCCTTAAAAGAACTGAATATTTAACTAGTATGTTTCTTTGAGCATAATTAACAATTAATAACTCAATAATCAGTTTTGTCTTCCTTGTAACCAAATTTAATTCTACTTGCTCAAAATTCTAATTGTATTTTTTGTTGAACGGCCAACTAATCAACTGTCGGGTACTCCGTACGCTGCCCCCAATGGCTAAAGGATGCCCAAGCTGGCCACTAGTTCAGACGAACGGAACCCCTAGCCCACTAGCCACCAATTCCCGAGGAAAACCCAACCCAAAAACCCGCCCAAAGGCACGACGGTGAAAGGCCGGTAAAACCGATTGGGATCAAGAATCGAACCCATTACCTGGGTCTTCTATTACTTCCCTCATACCTATATCTTACCACAAGAACAAGACATCATTGGTAAAATTCTAATTGTATTAATGTTTGTGATCCAACAATCTTAGTTGTAGTTAGAGGTGGGCAAAAAATCCGGAACCAGATTCAACAATCGGAACCGAAACCGGTTGTATCTGAACTGGTGGGTACATGTTGTTTCAGATTCTCAGACAAATTAGAACCGGAATAGGAAAAAAGGGTAACCGGTTCCACCTTTACCCGGCAAAACCCGAACAAGAACCGTCTAAAGCCTGAAGCGTTTGGAACTGGAACCGGTCCAAAAAAATCCAGTTTGCCCACCTCTAGTTGTGATTATTTTTCTTCTGCAATTAACAGTTTACAGTTCTACTCCTAGTTAGAGGTGGGCAAAAAACCCGGTTTTGGAACCATAACTGGAACCGGAACCGGGAACCGAACCGGAACCGGTGGGTAAGGGCGGTTCCAGATTTTCAAAGAAACTGGAACCGGAACCGAAAAAGCAGAATCAGTTCCACCTTTACCCGGCCAAACCCGAACCAGAACCGGCCAAAAACCTGTTTGAACCGGTCCGAAACCGGAACCGGTTGTTGACTTTGTTGACCGGAACCGGTTTAAAAAAAATCGGTTTGCCCACCTCTACTCCTAGTAGTTGGACTGAAGTTAAATCAAATTGGACCCAAGCTTAATAGTTGTTGGGCTGGGATCACATATGATTTCGAACCAATTTTATCCTACAAAGTACAAGCCAAGCCGACCCATCATATTTATAAACGATAACTAACCCATCTTTTGACAGAGCCCAATCGGCTTGCAAAATCTGCTATAACGGACCTTACTATCTTAATGTTGAGAACTAGAGTTGCACAAACTGGTTCTTTTCATCAAACCGGTTCGGTTCCTAAAGCGGTCCGGTTTGGATAGTATAAGGGGAAACCGGTTCGGTTTGGAAACTGGTTTGAGAGAAAGGCCGGGATGCCAAACCTATAGGAACCGGTTTGAGGGGTTTGAAATCGATTTGAAGGGGTTGAAACCGGTTTGGAGGGGTTTGAAACCGGTTCGGACAGGTTTGTGAACTGGTTTTAAAGGCAAAATCCCGAACCTATGTCAAACTGGCGGTTGGGACCAGTTTGGAAACCGGTTTGGCAAGAACCGGTTTGAGATCCACTGATGACCGGTTTGTAAACCCAAACCGGTTTTTTTGTTCACCTCTATTGAGAATCAACTTAGGGAATAATGGCCAGTTTAAGTTATACTCAACAGTCAACACGCAGGTTTGTTTTGAACTTTTTTTTTCCTAATTTGATTTTATTATCTTATTATTATAATTAATTTCTTTAGTTTTGTTATTTTTAAGCTTTCAAATATAATATTTTATAAAAATTTAAATATATTGTTGTGACGTGTTTATTTTTATGAGTGTAAAACAACAGATGAATTTATATAAAATAGGTCTGGCTAAGGTAGCTGAAACAATCAAGATTGATAAAACTTAATGTCATCCCTAGGCAATTGACGCTAGCCAAAACAAATCAAATTTCCTAAGAAGAAAGTGAATCTAGTGGTCTCCACTTACACCTAGACACGAGCACTATTGGTATCAATCAAGACATAAGCAATGTTCGCACCAATCGAAATATGTAAACTAGACAATCTCCACTTTGCAACACAAGAAGGAAATGTAATAGAATATCACTGCAAATAAAATGTCATTTAGTGACACACATTTTTAACGACATTTAATTTTTGTGTCACTACTATAGGATTTAGTGACACTTTGAGTGTGTCACATCTGTTTGATCCCTACTTTTAGTGACACTTATTATATATGTGTTTAAATTGTATTTTCAGTGGGCACAAACTGACGGGCAGACTGAACGAACAAATCAAACCCTTGAAGACATGCTCAGAAGCTGTGTGATTGATTTTGGAGGTAGCTGGGATATTCATCTTCCACTTGTTGAATTTTCATACAATAACAGCTACCATACCAGTATTCAATGCGCTCCATTTGAAGCACTTTATGGACGGAAGTGTAGATCACCTATCTATTGGTCAGAGGTAGGTGAAAGTCAAATCATCGGCCCAGAATTCATTCAGGAAACAACTGACAAGATCGCACTCATTCAAGAACGAATTAAAGCTGCTCGCGATCGTCAAAAGAGTTATGCTGATAATCGCCGTAGACCACTCGAATTTCAAGTAGGTGATCGAGTAATGTTAAAAGTGTCACCTTGGAAAGGCATTTTCAGATTCGGGAAACGAGGTAAACTTTCGCCAAGATTTGTAGGGCCATTTAAAATTCTTGAACGAATTGGACCAGTAGCCTACAGACTTGAATTACCTCTTGAACTCAGTAACATTCACGATGTCTTTCATGTGTCTAATCTGAAGAAATGCTTAACTGATGAATCATTGATCATACCTCTAGAAGAAATTCATATTGATGAAAAACTTCAGTTCAGTGAAGAACCAGTAGAGGTAATGGATCGAGAAACGAAAGTGTTAAAACGTAGTCGCATACCGATTGTCAAAGTGCGATGGAACTCGCAGCGAGGACCCGAATATACGTGGGAACGTGAAGACCAAATGAAAGCAAAGTACCCACATCTATTCTTATAAACAATTGTCTTAATGTAAGTCTTCGTTAAATTTCGGGACGAAATTCTTCTAACAGGAGACTGTGACAGTTGCGTACGAAGAATTCGACATTAATGACGTGAGCACATTTGGTCGTGCTTGAAATCCACGAGGATTTAGTAACTTTTGTTATTGGGGATTGATAGTATATGAAAAATGATGAACGTGGGCGAAAACCGTGCGCAAAACGGAGTTCGTATGCTCCCGGAATCGCGAAAAGAAGATTTCAACAAAAATGATGATGCTGATGACGTGGGGCGGTACGCCCCAGCCCAGACCTCCAGCTGGGGCGATGCGCCCCGGAGCTTAAGTCGGCTAAAAACGTTTTTAAACGATCTGATCGCGTTGGAAGCCTCAAAACTCACCATTTTCGACCTGTTCTTCATCCTAGACGAAAAATAACATATCTACATCATAAATCTTCATATTAAAGCCATTTGAAGCTATAAATCGCACCACGGATCGAGTTTTCAAGTCCTGATCGTCGTTTTACCCGCAGAAATTCGTCAGAACAGGTAACGGTTCGTTTTAACCATCTAGTTTGATTTTGATTGATTAGATCTTGATTTTGAACGTAATGAGATAGTTAGGATTGTTGATTATTGCCTAGATGATGGCTAGGATTGATTATAAACAAAGAACACGAAGTTCTAACGGTTAAATCCTTGTTTTGATCCGTTGTAATGCCCGATTTTCATAAAATCATAACTATGATTATAATGGTTTAAACCATTTGATTGTAACAATGTAGGTGATTAGTTTGATTAATCTTTGAAATACAAAGGTTAAATCCAAGTGTTTCAAACTAATCATAATCATTAGCATACTCATTGGAATGATTATCTGATGTTTGTGATAACAGTCAGATTAGTATGTTAAATCTGGTTATTTCACCTATTCTAATGCTACATTGTGATATTTCATGATATTTGGGTAATCAATAATAAGGATTAATCATTTCTAAGTCATTAAATTATCTAGAAACTGTTTTAGCATTATAATCAACAACATTAACTATCTGATTAATCAGAGATTATTCTGATTAATCTAGAGTGTCATCAACTTTGAATTAGGAATCTAATACAATGTAGGTTCCTACATTATCATACATTGTATGATATAACCTTAAATTAATTAATTATATAATTAATATCGAGTTGATGATTTAATAAGCAATGTCTTTGACATTGAACGTTCAGAAGGATCTAATCAGTAAACTAGAACATAAATAACTTATTAAAGATAACTAAATGCAGAATCATCTATATACTATCAGTTTGGTGATACCCTGCTACCTTATACTATCAGGTGAGTTTCGTACAACCCCTTTTATTTTTAATCTTTTATAAACATCGGGGAAACTCTGCAAACTGTTGTCTGAACATATGATATGCATCAATGATATCTGTGTGATTTCATGTGATTTTGTGGGATTTCATGGGATTTTGCCTGTAGACTGAACTCTATCATGGAACTGAAAGTCCTCATTTTTGAACTGTATCTAGTGAACCCATGTGTGGCCGAGCAGAAAACATTGATAGTACTATTGGTTGACACCCCATTCGCTGGGAGGATTGCATCTCCCCTTGTGTGAATGTTTGTTATCTGTTTCCTGAACTTCTTAATGGTGTGATAGACATTAAGATAATGAGGCACTAAGATATGTACCGACGGGTAATATCTTGAGACAGACTAGACGTCCGAAAGGAACTAGATACAGGTCCCATGGTTATCCAGAACTGAACTTTTGAGAACGTGCTTATCATATCATATTGTTTTAAATTGAACTGTCGATCTCACCAGCTTTGTGCTGACGTTTCAAACTTAAATCTTTTTGCAGGAAGACAGTGACACACGGTGAGGCAGCACTTCAAGCACTAGTAATTAAATAAGTCAGTTGTGTAATAAACTTAGTTGTAAACTATGATACTGATTGTAATGACGGAACCCTGTATTGTACTTATTTTAAGTTAATCTGTGTGCTTATGATATCGGTTCAAGTAAGTCACCCCTCACCTCGGAGACATCACCACTATGCTTTCGCAACCGGTTCGGTGACGTCAGACCAGACACGAGGTGACGAGGGGTGGGGGTGTGACAGGGTGGTATCAGAGCCACAGGTTTATAGAGAATTAGGTTGACTTAGAGACCTAGACTATAACCATAGGCTCGTATAGTAACACAGAGAGCACCGAACATTAATATTGAACAAAACTTGTTTTGAGTTAAGCCAGGATAATCAGGTGGTACAAATTCTAGTTATGAGTGGCCAGCCTAACTGAAATTTGCAACACGTGTGCATTCTAGTTTGATTAATTCAAGCAAAACACTAACAATAGTAATGACGAATAGTTGCGTTAAGATAGGAGTACGTCTCATATCATGTGTATGTTGAATGTTATTATTCAATATATTTTTTTCATGGTACTGATTCGAGTATTCAGTTTATACAGCGATGGCAGACCAAGGAGAGAGATACATTTATCAGCGGTTTCCTTACGTGATACTAGACGATACCCCGAGCTCAAGTTCGGGTTCTGACTCCGATCCATCGGAGGCATCTGCAGCTGCTTCTCAGGCTGATGCACCTGTACCACAGACACCACCACCAGCACCTGAACCAGCACCTATGCCATCTCCACCGAGAGTTCCAGCATGGGATGGACTCAGACGTATGCGAGGTCAAGCTCGCAAGACGACAGGTCTTCCTATTAGACGTCAGATGGCGCCTAGGGATGAGCCTGACACTGTACATGAGGTAGGAGAGTCCTCACAGCAGGCTGAGTTGAGGGCGCAGGTACAGCAGATTTCTCAGGATTTACAGGCTTTGAGACAGGATGTATCTCAGCACCATACTCTTCTAGAGGATACCCGCACCACTGTTCTAGACATTCTCACTTCTCATTTGACTCTTATGGAGCAGGTGAATGTCTTAGGTGCTAATACTCAGGCTTGGAGAGCGACGATGGAGGAGCGACTTCGGAGGACCTGGCGACAGGCGTTAGTAGTTACTTTTTGGCAGGAGGTAGCGTTGTGGAGTGAGAGATGGGTGTATCTGAGGCAGTTAGTGAGCACCATGAGTATGGAGGCTCGGTTGATGATGATAGGTATAGTGATGGTTGCTATAGCTATAGTGATTTCCTGCTTACCGTTCTTTATACGGTAAACGATGAGGGATGTTTATTTTGGTTGTTATTATATAGTCGGATAGGTTGTGAGTATATGATGCATAGGGAAATTTTGTTTGTAAAATAGATTCCCGATAGTTAGTATGGATGAATCGGTTCTGATGGTTCTTGTATTATAACCTTGTGATGTATGAAATTATGGTACTGTAATAATATGGGTGTTCTGTATATCTGTTTGTATAATGAACTATGTGTGTGAACTATAATTAATTTTTCTGTGTGAGAACATAACCGTATGCGAAAGAATTAATATGAGAACATGTATGTAACTAAAGTACAGTACGAGAGCCATACTGTACGAGAACATATCTATGGTCTGTATGAGAACTTAATGTATGAACTGAGAACATATTAGAGAACTTGTGTGAGAACATGTCCTAGTTCTGTATGAACATATTTCTGAAAACATGTGTTGCAATGCAAAGAGCTGGGTAAGACTCTAACATGTTTTTGAAATAACAGGACTAAGTATAACTACGAACAATTGTGTGATCTGTGTGTAATACAAACATGTCTGGACTGAATTCATGTAGTTATACTATATTCTTTATAATCACATTTCAATATAAATTTTCAGTGTAACTGAATATGATTGAATTTATGTGATAGAATGGGTTATATCTTTAATATTCTTAAACTGACCTGAATTTGTCTGCTTGTGAGCAGATTAATGGCTCCTAAAAGAGGTCGACCAGCTAAGAAAGCTGCGAAGAATATTACCAACCCTGAACCGAATCAAATTCCACCTCTGAATGTTGACTCAAATCCGGATCCGCATGTTAATCCGGAAGCGAACGTAGTTCCACCTGGGAACTTGGAAACAAATACTGCTCCACGAGTGAACCCTGGAGCAGGCATCGTTCCACCTGCTGGTACAAGCGGATCTGAAACAAATGAAGCTATGATAGCTCGTATTGTGCGTGAACAATTATCTGCTTGTGGTGTTCTGACACAACACCAACCACATATCACCGCAGGTTCTGGTGGGGAACACGATCATGCTGAACATAATGCTACAGGTGGTCACGTTGAAACTCATACCACTACCGGTACAACTACCATTGTTCCTGATCCACCACGACAGGGATGTACTTATAAATATTTTGCTTCCTGTAACCCTCCGACTTTTACTGGCAAAGAAGGAGCGGCTGGTCTAATAAGGTGGATTGAGGAGATGGAAACTAAGCTTAAAATCAGTAGTGTTTGGAGGAGCATAAGGTGTCTTATGCTGCCTGTTCTTTGAAAGACTCTGCTTTGACTTGGTGGAATACCCAGGCCAAGACTTTGGGTTCAGCCACAGTTGACTCGATGGGCTGGAATGATTTTAAAACTCTAATTAGATCAGAGTACTGTCCCATCACTGAAATTCAAAAACTCCAGGAGGAATTCTGGAATCACTCGATGATCGGTGCTGACTGTCTTGCTTACACCGATCGTTTTCATGAACTCACTTGTTTACTTCCCGACATGTTTCCTACGGAAGCCGCTTTAATCGAGAAGTACATTAAGGGTCTGATTCCTCAGATACGAGGAATGGTGACTGCTGCTGAACCTACAACCCTGAAACATACCATTCTTTTGACCACTAAGCTTACCAATGAGGCGGTAAGGAGTGGTACTCTGTCTTTGAAACCTCAGACGGTTCATAGTCGTAGTGATGTCGGTACCTCGAATGTGTCAAAAGGTACCAAACGAAAGTGGTTTGGTAAGAACAAAACAAGGGCTTCGGCTGAGATCAGTCAGAACAAACCAACGGTGAAGAACTATGGTGCAAATGTTCCTGAGAGGAAAACTTATATTGGGCAGGCGCCCAAATGCAATAAGTGTCCACTCCATCACACGGGACCATGTCCTGTTTGTCTGAACTGTAACCGAGTTGGACATTTTGCTAAATATTGCAACTTTCCTGCTCAGACACCAAACCAAGCACCACGACAAACCACTCAAACCAACCGGTCATGTTACAAATGTGGAAGCCCTGATCATCTCATACGAAACTGTCCGAACAATAACACCAATCCGGGAACTGAAGCTAGGGGGAGAGCTTTTCAGATTGGTGCGACCGAGGCAAGACATGATGCAAATGTTGTTACTGGTACGTTTCTTCTTAATAATCTATACGCATCAGTTTTGTTTGACACAGGAGCGGATAAGAGCTTTATCTCTCCTGAATTTGCATCATTAATTTCATTGCCTACGGTAGATCTAGAAACTCCTTATGTTATTGAACTTGCTAACGGCAAGTTGATCAAAACAAACAATGTTATTCAAGGATGTTCCTTGAATTTGAATGATCATCTTTTCGATATTGATTTACTTCCTATTGAGCTTGGGAGCTTTGATGTCGTTGTTGGTATGGACTGGCTTTCTAATAACCAAGCGGAAGTTGTCTGTCAAAACAAAGTGATCCGTATTCCATTACCTAACGGTAATACACTGATAGTTCAAGGAGAACGAGCTGGTAGAAAACTTGGTATCATATCTTGTATGCGAGCTCAGAAGTTCTTAAGGAAAGGTTGTTATGCTTTCCTAGCACATGTGACTGAGCACAATTCTTCACCCAAACAAATCACAGATATCCCAGTAGTCAAGGATTTTCCTGAAGTTTTTCCTGAGGATATATCAGGATTACCCCCAGTAAGACAAGTTGAATTTCGAATCGACTTGATTCCAGGTGCAGCACCTGTTGCTAAAGCCCCGTATCGGCTTGCACCGTCCGAAATGCAAGAACTTTCAGGTCAATTGCAAGAACTGTTAGACAAAGGTTTTATCAGACCTAGTTTCTCACCCTGGGGAGCACCTATTCTTTTTGTGAAAAAGAAGGATGGTTCATTCAGAATGTGTATTGACTACAGGGAACTCAATAAACTGACAATCAAGAACCGTTATCCACTACCTCGTATCGATGATCTGTTTGATCAACTACAAGGTGCTACTTATTTTTCAAAAATCGATTTAAGATCCGGATATCATCAGTTACGTATTCATGATGATGACATTCCTAAAACTGCTTTCAGAACTCGATACGGACATTACGAATTTTTAGTAATGCCATTTGGTTTAACAAATGCACCAGCAGTTTTCATGGATCTGATGAATCGAGTATGTAGACCTTATCTGGATAAATTTGTGATTGTGTTTATTGATGATATTCTTATTTATTATCGAAATCAACAAGAACATGCTCAACACTTGAAATTAATTCTAGAACTTTTGGCACGTGAAAAATTATATGCCAAGTTCTCCAAGTGTGAGTTCTGGTTACGAGAAGTTCAATTTCTTGGTCATCTAGTAAATCAAAATGGTATTCAAGTGGATCCCAGTAAGATTCAGGCGGTGAAACAATGGGAGACACCACGAACCCCGACTGAAATACGCCAATTTTTGGGGTTGGCAGGTTATTATCGCCGGTTTATCAAGAACTTTTCAAAGATAGCCTTGCCACTGACTACATTGACACAGAAAAATCAACTGTTTATATGGAGTTCTCAACAGGAGGAGGCGTTCCAACTATTGAAACACAAACTCTGTAATGCACCTATATTGGCACTACCGGAAGGTACGGATAACTTCACAGTGTATTGTGATGCTTCACGTCAAGGTCTTGGGTGTGTTCTAATGCAGAAGGATAAGGTAATTGCTTATGCTTCTCGGCAGTTGAAAGTACATGAGAAGAACTATACCACACATGATCTAGAACTTGGTGCAGTAGTGTTTGCACTCAAGATTTGGAGACATTATCTATACGGAACTAGGTGTATTATATACACTGATCACAAAAGCCTCCAACACATTCTAGATCAGAAAATGTTGAACATGCGACAGAGGCGATGGGTTGAACTCTTAAACGACTATGACTGTGAAATTCGTTATCACCCAGGCAAAGCAAATGTTGTAGCTGATGCTTTAAGTCGCAAGGAACGAGTCAAGCCTTTACGTGTGAAAGCGTTAGGTATGACTATTCAAACCAGTCTAATTCCTCAAACCAAAGACGCTCAGCAACAAGCTTTACAAACAATGAACTATTCTGCTGAAGGACTGAGAGGATTAGATAAGAAACTCGATACTAAGGCTGATGGACTGTTGTATTTCAAAGACCGAATGTGGATTCCTTTATTCGGTAACTCTCGAACTATTATCTTGGATGAGGCGCATAAATCCAGGTATTCTATTCATCCAGGTGCTGATAAAATGTATAAAGATCTTAAAGACTTTTACTGGTGGCCTGGAATGAAGAAACACATAGCTGAATATGTGGATCGATGTTTAACATGTCTCAAAGTTAAGGCTGAACATCAACGACCTTCTGGTTACTACAACAACCTGAGATTCCCATGTGGAAATGGGATCAGATCTCTATGGATTTCATTACTAAATTACCCAGAACATCACGTAACCATGACTCTATATGGGTTATCGTTGATCGCCTTACGAAATCTGCGCATTTCTTACCCATCCGAGAAGATTATTCTATGGATCGACTCGCTAAACTTTATGTTAATGAGATTGTATCTCGACATGGAGTACCGATCTCTATCATTTCTGACAGAGATAGTCGATTTATGTCACGATTTTGGCAAACTCTTCAGAATGCTCTGGGCACGCAAATCAATATGAGCACAGCTTATCACCCACAAACTGACGGGCAAACTGAACGAACAAATCAAACCCTTGAAGACATGCTCAGAAGCTGTGTGATTGATTTTGGAGGTAGCTGGGATATTCATCTTCCACTTGTTGAATTTTCATACAATAACAGCTACCATACCAGTATTCAATGCGCTCCATTTGAAGCACTTTATGGACGGAAGTGTAGATCACCTATCTGTTGGTCAGAGGTAGGTGAAAGTCAAATCATCGGCCCAGAATTCATTCAGGAAACAACTGACAAGATCGCACTCATTCAAGAACGAATTAAAGCTGCTCGCGATCGTCAAAAGAGTTATGCTGATAATCGCCGTAGACCACTCGAATTTCAAGTAGGTGATCGAGTAATGTTAAAAGTGTCACCTTGGAAAGGCATTTTCAGATTCAGGAAACGAGGTAAACTTTCGCCAAGATTTGTAGGGCCATTTAAAATTCTTGAACGAATTGGACCAGTAGCCTACAGACTTGAATTACCTCTTGAACTCAGTAACATTCACGATGTCTTTCATGTGTCTAATCTGAAGAAATGCTTAACTGATGAATCATTGATCATACCTCTAGAAGAAATTCATATTGATGAAAAACTTCAGTTCAGTGAAGAACCAGTAGAGGTAATGGATCGAGAAACGAAAGTGTTAAAACGTAGTCGCATACCGATTGTCAAAGTGCGATGGAACTCGCAGCGAGGACCCGAATATACGTGGGAACGTGAAGACCAAATGAAAGCAAAGTACCCACATCTATTCTTATAAACAATTGTCTTAATGTAAGTCTTCGTTAAATTTCGGGACGAAATTCTTCTAACAGGAGGAGACTGTGACAGTTGCGTACGAAGAATTCGGCATTAATGACGTGAGCACATTTGGTCGTGCTTGAAATCCACGAGGATTTAGTAACTTTTGTTATTGGGGATTGATAGTATATGAAAAATGATGAACGTGGGCGAAAACCGTGCGCAAAACGGAGTTCGTATGCTCCCGGAATCGCGAAAAGAAGATTTCAACAAAAATGATGATGCTGATGACGTGGGGCGGTACGCCCCAGCCCAGACCTCCAGCTGGGGCGATGCGCCCCGGAGCTTAAGTCGGCTAAAAACGTTTTTAAACGATCTGATCGCGTTGGAAGCCTCAAAACTCACCATTTTCGACCTGTTCTTCATCCTAGACGAAAAATAACATATCTACATCATAAATCTTCATATTAAAGCCATTTGAAGCTATAAATCGCACCACGGATCGAGTTTTCAAGTCCTGATCGTCGTTTTACCCGCAGAAATTCGTCAGAACAGGTAACGGTTCGTTTTAACCATCTAGTTTGATTTTGATTGATTAGATCTTGATTTTGAACGTAATGAGATAGTTAGGATTGTTGATTATTGCCTAGATGATGGCTAGGATTGATTATAAACAAAGAACACGAAGTTCTAACGGTTAAATCCTTGTTTTGATCCGTTGTAATGCCCGATTTTCATAAAATCATAACTATGATTATAATGGTTTAAACCATTTGATTGTAACAATGTAGGTGATTAGTTTGATTAATCTTTGAAATACAAAGGTTAAATCCAAGTGTTTCAAACTAATCATAATCATTAGCATACTCATTGGAATGATTATCTGATGTTTGTGATAACAGTCAGATTAGTATGTTAAATCTGGTTATTTCACCTATTCTAATGCTACATTGTGATATTTCATGATATTTGGGTAATCAATAATAAGGATTAATCATTTCTAAGTCATTAAATTATCTAGAAACTGTTTTAGCATTATAATCAACAACATTAACTATCTGATTAATCAGAGATTATTCTGATTAATCTAGAGTGTCATCAACTTTGAATTAGGAATCTAATACAATGTAGGTTCCTACATTATCATACATTGTATGATATAACCTTAAATTAATTAATTATATAATTAATATCGAGTTGATGATTTAATAAGCAATGTCTTTGACATTGAACGTTCAGAAGGATCTAATCAGTAAACTAGAACATAAATAACTTATTAAAGATAACTAAATGCAGAATCATCTATATACTATCAGTTTGGTGATACCCTGCTACCTTTATACTATCAGGTGAGTTTCGTACAACCCCTTTTATTTTTAATCTTTTATAAACATCGGGGAAACTCTGCAAACTGTTGTCTGAACATATGATATGCATCAATGATATCTGTGTGATTTCATGTGATTTTGTGGGATTTCATGGGATTTTGCCTGTAGACTGAACTCTATCATGGAACTGAAAGTCCTCATTTTTGAACTGTATCTAGTGAACCCATGTGTGGCCGAGCAGAAAACATTGATAGTACTATTGGTTGACACCCCATTCGCTGGGAGGATTGCATCTCCCCTTGTGTGAATGTTTGTTATCTGTTTCCTGAACTTCTTAATGGTGACATCAGACCAGACACGAGGTGACGAGGGGTGGGGGTGTGACAGCCTGTGCGTTGGTAAGTCCGAAAGGCATGACCAGAAACTCGTAATGTCCGTACCGTGTTCTGAAGGTTGTCTTTGGTACGTCTTCCTCTTGTATTCTAAGTTGATGGTAACCGGATCTTAAATCGATTTTCGAATAGTAGCTTGACCCTTGCAATTGATCAAACAAATCGTCTATTCGAGGTAGGGGGTACCGGTTCTTGATCGTTACCTTATTCAGTTCCCGGTAGTCTATACACCTACGGAATGAACCATCTTTCTTTTTCACGAATAAGACCGGTGCTCCCCAAGGTGAGAAGCTCGGTCGTATAAATCCTTTATCTAACAACTCCTGTAGTTGATTAGATAGTTCCTGCATTTCAGTAGGAGCCAATCGGTATGGTGCCTTGGCTATTGGTGCTGCTCCTGGTGTCAGATCTATCTGAAACTCCACTTGTCGCGCTAGTGGTAGTCCCGGTAGATCGTCAGGAAAGACTTCTGGATAATCGCGAACAATGGCGATGTCCTTGATCTCCCGTTCCTTCTTTGGTTGTTCGGTGATAAGTGCCAGGATAGCTGTGTATCCCTTCTTCAAGTATTTGTTTGCCTTCATGCAGGACATGATGTTTAGTGGTACTCCGCGCCGTTCTCCCTGGATTGAGATCTGCTCTCCACTTGGCAATGTAATCCGCACAATATTCTCGTTGCACACAATCTCAGCGTGGTTTGCAGATAGCCAATCCATTCCAATCACCACGTCGAAGCTCCCGAGAGTTACCGGCATCAGGTCAATCACCAGTTGGTGGTCTGCTAACGTCAGGACACACCCCTTGATGAGATGTTGTGTTTCTATCAGCTTGCCGTCTGCTAACTCTACGGTGTACTTATGGTCTAGTGGTGTTGGTGTTATATTAAGAAGTTTGCTAAAGTCACTAGAGATAAAACTCCTATCGGCACCGGTATCAAATAATATGCTAGCATAGACATTATTTAAAAGAAACGTATCGGTAACGACATTGGGGTCATCTTTCGCTTCTCCCGAGCCAATCACAAAGGCTCGTCCCTTCGCTGCTCCACCTCCACCCTTTTTCAGTTGCGGGCAGTCCCTCCGCATGTGCCCCGGTTTGCCACATTCGTAACACCCCTTGAGAGTGTTTTGGTTGTTGTTGTTGTTGTTGGGGTTGGGGTTGGATCGACATTCCTTGGCCAAGTGCCCGTTTCTTCCACAGTTAGTGCATTTGACCCTTTTGCATGGGCCGAAGTGGTGGAAGTTGCAAGTATTGCATTTTGGGCTGTTGCCCTGATATCCCCCTTTGCCTTGAGTGTTCGGCTGGGTGGCAGTGAAAGCTTTAGCAGGTGCTGGTCGGTGTTGGGTTTGTTGTTGAGGTGTGAAAGTTCGGTTATTGCTAGGCTCCCACTTCTTCTTGGGCTCTTGGGGCTTCAGATGTTCACCCCTCTTCGGCAGCTTTCCCTGAGCTACCGCCAGATCGGTTAATTTATGAGCCAAGCGAATCAGTGGTTGGATGGTGGAGAGATCAGAAGCAGTCACCATGCTTTGAATTTGCTCAGGCAACCCACTGATGAATTGCTCAATTTTCTTGTATTCCGGCGTCACCATTGCCGAGCACAGCTTGCACAGCTCATGAAATCGAGTGCGGTACTTCTTGATTTCGGATCCTACCATCTTGTGTACCCAAAATTCTTCCTCAAGCTTCTGATCTCATCACGAGGACAGTATTCCTCGTGAGGCATTCGGGTGAAATTCTCCCATGGGATGGAGTTTGCCGTTTCCAGTCCAAGAGTCTGGACGTGTGTGTTCCACCAGTGAGGGCTGGTCCTTCCAGAGTCCCGGTGGCATACTTTACTCGGTTTTCCTCCGAGCACTCAGACATGGCAAATACCGATTCAAGCTTTTCAATCCAGCGGAGTAGTCCCACTGCTCCTTCTGTACCCTGGAACTTGTGAGGGTGGCAGCTCAGAAAGGCTTTGAACGAGCATCCTTTCGCTGCGCTTCCTTGGGATCCGTTATTGGTGCCGCTAGTCTCGCTGGCAAGTCGGTTTGCCTCGTACTCAGCGAGTACTTTGTTAACCTTACGTTCGACCATCATGTTGATCCTTGCCTTTTCGGCCTTACGTTTGAGATTGCGGGCGTTGGGTCCTCTTCCAGACATGATTCTATACAGAGAGGTTAGAGCATTAGTTAGCATGAGTTAGAGTGTTAGACGATTGTAATGTCAGAAGTCAAGTCAGGTGTTATGTTAACAAGCAATCATAATCAAGACATAATAAGTAAAGCAAAGCATCATTTCATTAATAATAATAACTTGAAGTACAATGATTTTCAAAAGAGATGCTACAAAATTCGCACGAGCACATCCCGCTCGGCTAAGTAATACAAAAGTAGAATACTGAAATAGAAATCCTAACTAGACAATCGTGGAGTGTGAATCTCCACTATCAGCAGGGCCATCATCGTCCTCCTCATTAGGATCCTCGTCTGGATCCTCGTCAAAATCTTCCTCTTCGAGATCCTCCGGCTCGAATTGGGGTTCTGGCTCAGGTTGTGGCTCCACTATGAACTGTCCGACCCATGCATTTAGCATGGCGTCGCATGCCTGGATCATGGCAAGATTCTCCTCGTTGGCGTCCTCCACGGCTGCCAATCGCCCAGCGTGTCCATGTGTCACTTCGGCTAAGAAATCCTGTTGCTCCTCGAGCAACGTAGTCCTATCATGGATGTCTGTGACCTCAGCCACAATCCCCTCCTGTCGCTGGATCGCGTCCTGAGTCCTAGTGACTAACCCATCCTGTGTCCCCTCAACACGTGCGAGTCTCTCCTCTAGTTGCTCCACACGACTCTGGAGATGCTGACTATGCTCCAAAAGATCCCTAAACCCATCAGTCATTACGCGTAGCTGACATGACTCGCGTCTATATCGTGAGATCAATGCGGCAAATGCCCTCTCCATATGCATTCCAATAGGTGGTAGTGATGGTCCAGTAGATGCGTCATCTAACAAAGGTAACTTAGGTACTCTCTCTTCTCTCGCCCAAACAGCAAGGGTAGTAGGGTACCAGTCCCATGGTCCCCTGCTGCTCGAGGGTCGGAGCCTCTTGGACTCCTGAGCATATACCTGCTCCACTATGTCCTGGATCTTCTGTTTGTCTTCCTCGGTAAGCTCATACTCATACGGGCGCTTCCTCGGGTCTTTCCCGTTCTGATCCTTGTTGTTGTCCATGCCTGCGTTTAAATCAAATAAGTAACAGTGCATGATAATAAAGAATTATTGTTGTGTAATTTCTAGTGTAGTGTCTAGTGTAGAGCAAGGCTATAGTCTAAGTTCACCACATGCAACCAAGGCTCTGATACCAGTCTGTCACACCCCCAAATTCCCACTCGTGGTGTCAGTCCACGTGGGTGTGACGTGGCCAGGATCACAGCTCATGGTCATATAGAACGACTCTATATGAGTTACACAATCACACAAGTATGTAAAATAACATAGTTTCATTCAATATGCAGCGGAAAATGTTTTAACATCATGAGGTAAATAAGTTGCAGCGGAAAGTAAATTGTTTAACATAAACAGACACTACATTGTTCAACTTCGGTTTAAAACCAACAATTTCACACACAAGCCTAAGACACGAGTCTACATGCCAGTCAGACTCCTTAGGGCTTCCAAGTGTGCATCCTAGCGTATGCTCCATTAATTACCTGAGAATACATGCGAAAAGTGTCAACTAAAAAGTTGGTGAGTTCACAGGTTTAGACGGACTGAAAAGTAAACAGACATATATTGGGTATGTTAAGTTTTGTTGTTGGATACTACGATCCGTGGAGTGTGTCAGTTCATCTTACCGAAACTAGACTGTTCCCGTTTGCCTCCGCAGGTCATCGCTGAACCCGCATTCCCATCGAAATTACACTCGTTATGACTTCCAGTCAACATTGGTGCCGAGTGGGGTTAGTGAAACCCAGTAGTACTACGTAATTACGACTCGTTTGATACACAACTAACGGTAAGGATAAGTGAGGACTTTAAGCGATAAAAGTTACACTCGAAAATGGTTTTCACAACATACCAGTAATACATCTAAAACAGTTGCATAGTATTCTCACCCCAATGATTTAGTAAAACAGTTAAAAAGTAAAAGTGGGGCCGTAAACTCACCTGAGTTTGGCAGAGTGTTCGTACAAGAACCGTGTAGCTCGCCGGCTAGTAGTTACCTATATCATATAGGTGTTATAAGTTTGTGTTCATATATGTGGGTCTCACAGGACCGTGTTCGAGTTCAACAACTCCGAGTTGTTTTGTGGGTCGCGTTGACCGCGTTTGACCGTGTTGACCGTGTTTGACCTAACGACCCGTTGGTGACGGTTTTGGATCAAGTGTTCGTGTAATGTGCGATTTCGTGTCGTGTGAAGTGTACGGATACCAGTAGTCATTTTTGTGAGGAAACTTACTTTATAGTAAGTTTCTATTTCAGAATAGTTTCCACATTAGGCAAGTCATGCAAGAATTCATATTCCGATTATTCTAACGTGCATATTTATCCTAAATGAGCATGTTATCACATAGCACATAGTTACACATAACTGTTTTAGCATAGTTTGCGCGTAAAAGTTTCTATAGTTAGCAAGTTACAAAATAAGTATGTGTCACCAAGTCTAACTAACCATCTCATCTTAATATCGTCATCCTAGTTCAAAATAACCGTTAACTCGTATTTATTACAACAAATATGTCATCATTTATAGACTTTGTGAAATAAAGTTACTATTTATAGTACTATTCTTAAAAATCATATATTTGATGATTTTAACAATTTTAACACATATATAACCATCCGTTTAGTTTCTAAACATCATTTTGAACATAACTTATAGATCTAACCACATGCATTAAGTCATTTCATCATAAATCAACATTTCATGATTTTAAAGTTACCACAATTAGTAATAATCACATTTTGACATATCTTGCTATTCATAACACTTCTAGATCTCATAAATCATATCCAATAACATTTCAATATCAAACATCATGAATCTCCACTATATCATACATACATGTTGCTAGAACCATCATTTTGATTAATATGACCATTATATCATAACAACGTCCTCATGAAATGTAAAAATACATCATAGATCATCAATATTCATACTCAAATCAACAAACCCAGATTCAAAGTGATAGAAATTCGTGTATGTGAAGCTCATGCATTTGTATGTGTGTGTGTGAGCTTGCACGTGTGTGTAATGGTGTTTTTTAGACTACAAGGGTGCTAGAACTACCTTCTAATGCTTCAAAATGTGGCTAAGCAAGCTTCAATTACGAGAGAGAATGGAGTGTGGTGTTCTTGGAGCTCCTTTGTGCCTCAAACCTTCAAGATCTTCAAGAATAAGCTTCCCAAGATGCAACCATGGCTTCCAAAGGTTCCTTGAGGGTAATTATGGTGTTGTGGGACTAGAATCAGACGTTATGGGGGTTTAAATAGAAGGGTTTACGTATAGGATTGGGTAAAATGAGTATGGTATGGTAATCATGAGATTTACAAGATTTTTAGCTGTTAGACACCTCAGGCGTATCGCCTGACGAGAGCCATCGAAGTCAGGCGTACCGCGCGAGGCAGCCGGATGAGAGGCGTTCTTCCTCATCCGCGCGCAGCGCCAGAGTGTGGAGCTTTGGGTCAGGCGTACCGCCTGGACCCTAGATCCGGCCCAATCTGGCTCATTTTCATGTTTTGGCCCATTTTTCGTGTATTTCTCGATTACGGACATCGTTTCGAGACATATAAACGTTATTTCACCTATTTTAGGTTCCCTAGAACCTAAGTGTAGCATATATGGACTGTGGTTTGATCCGTCCACCAACGTTCGTCATTCAAAACACGTGCGAGTATTGTGCGATAATTCCTCGAATTATCGGTGTGTTCGAACTGTTGTGCCACGTGTCACACTAAATACAATTATTCTAGTGCTACGTATGAAATAATAATACACATTATTATTAAAATAGTATAAATGCTGACCTGGAATTTGCGAGGTGTCACATCATCCCCCAGTTATTGGGAATTTCGTCTCGAAATTCAGTTCATGTGCCGGTGTTGGTTTGTTCGGCGAATAGATGAGGGTATTTCTTCTTCATCTGATCCTCCCGTTCCCAGGTGTATTCCGGTCCTCGCCGTGAGTTCCATCGAACTTTTACTATCGGTATCTTTCTATGTTTCAGTTTCTTGAGTTCTCGGTCCATAATTTCCACCGGTTCCTCTATGAAGTGTAATTGTTCGTCGATCTGGATTTCCTCTAGAGGAATTGTGAGAGTTTCGTCTGACAAACACTTCTTGAGGTTCGAAACGTGAAACACGTTGTGTACGCTACTTAGTTCTTGTGGTAGCTGTAGTTCGTAGGCCACCGGGCCTATCCGTTTAGCAATCTCGAAAGGTCCAATATAGCGAGGGTTTAGCTTTCCCCGCTTTCCGAACCGGATCACCCCTTTCCAGGGCGAGACTTTAAGAAGTACATGATCTCCCACCTGAAATTCTAGAGGTTTGCGCCTCTTGTCGGCGTAGCTCTTTTGTCGATCCCGTGCTGCTGCCATTATGTTACGTATCTGCACGATCTTTTCAGTTGTTTCGTGCACGAGTTCGGGTCCGGTCAGTTGGCTTTCGCCAACTTCCGCCCAACAGAGTGGTGATCTGCACTTACGTCCGTAGAGTGCTTCAAAAGGTGCAGCTCCAATGCTGGTGTGGTAGCTGTTATTATACGAAAACTCCACCAAAGGTAGGTGTGTCTCCCAGCTATTACCGAAGTCAATCACACATGCCCGAAGCATGTCCTCCAGGGTTTGGATGGTTCTTTCACTTTGACCATCGGTTTGTGGGTGATAAGCTGTGCTCATATCCAACCTCGTCCCGAGTGCCTTGTGTAAGGACTTCCAGAAGTGTGCCGTGAAACGGCTGTCTCGGTCTGATATTATAGAGGTTGGGACTCCGTGTCTGGATACGATTTCCTTCAAGTAGATCCGGGTTAACTTTTCCAATTTATCAGTTTCCTTAATCGGCAGGAAGTGTGCCGATTTCGTGAGTCGGTCGACGATAACCCAGATGGTATCGCAACCACTAGTAGTCTTTGGCAGTTTTGTGATAAAATCCATGGAAATCTGTTCCCATTTCCATACTGGAATTTCCGGTTGTTGAAGTAGTCCTGAAGGTTTCTGGTATTCGACCTTGACCTTTGAGCAAGTCAGACACTTACTCACATATGTTGCGATTTCTGACTTCATGTTAGGCCACCAATAAGTTGCCTTTAAATCATGGTACATCTTGTCAGAACCTGGATGTATCGAGTATCGGCTCTTATGAGCTTCATCCATTACTACCTTTCTTAAGTCCCCATAACTTGGAACCCAAATACGATCCATTAGGTAGTAAGCTCCATCATCCTTCTGTTTCATTTGTTTGTCCATCCCTCTCATGGCCTCGAGAGTGAGGTTTTCGGCTTTTAACGCTTCTTGTTGTGCGATTCGAATTTGATTTGGTAGTTCGGAGTGGATGGTAAGTTGTAGTGCGCGCACGCATTTAGTCGTTTCCTTCCGGCTTAGTGCGTCAGCTACTACATTGGCTTTACCGGGATGATATTTGATTGCACAATCATAATCACCTATCAGTTCGACCCATCTGCGTTGTCTCATGTTCAGCTCCTTTTGGTCAAAAATGTGTTGTAGGCTCTTATGATCAGTAAATATCGTGCACTTGGTGCCGTACAGATAGTGTCGCCAGATCTTCAGTGCGAACACTACGGCTCCCAACTCTAAATCGTGAGTTGTGTAGTTCTTTTCGTGCACCTTCAATTGTCGTGACGCATATGCTATAACTTTCTCGCATTGTATCAACACGCAACCGAGTCCTTGTTTCGATGCATCGCAGTAAACTACAAAATCTTCACATCCGTCCGGTAGTGATAGAATCGGTGCGCTGCACAATTTTTGTTTCAATAAATCGAAAGCAGCTTCTTGTTTTTCTCCCCATTCGAACTTCTTATCTTTGTGCGTAAGGGAAGTCAATGATTGTGTGATCTTCGAGAACCCTTCGATAAATCGTCTGTAGTACCCGGCCAATCCCAGAAACTGTCGCACCTCAGTTGGAGTCTTTGGTGCTGTCCAGTTCTTGATGGCCTCGATCTTGGCTGGGTCTACGTGTATCCCTTTCTCGTTCACTACGTGTCCAAGGAATTGAACTTCGCGAATCCAAAAATCACATTTGGAAAACTTCGCGTATAGTTGTTCCTTCTTTAGTAATTCTAAGACACGTCTCAAGTGATCGGCATGTTCTTCGTGAGTCTTGGAGTAAATCAGAATGTCATCTATGAACACGATTACGAATTTGTCAAGATACGGCTTACACACCCGATTCATAAGATCCATGAATACCGCCGGTGCGTTGGTCAGTCCGAAAGGCATGACCAGAAACTCGTAATGTCCGTACCGTGTTCTGAAGGTTGTCTTTGGTATGTCTTCCTCTTGTATTCTAAGTTGATGGTAACCGGATCTTAAATCGATTTTCGAATATTAGCTTGACCCTTGCAACTGATCAAACAAATAGTCTATTCGAGGTAGGGGTATCGGTTCTTGATCGTTACCTTATTCAGTTCCCGGTAGTCTATACACATACGGAATGAACCATCTTTCTTTTTCACGAATAAGACCGGTGCTCCCCAAGGTGAGAAGCTCGGTCGTATAAATCCTTTATCTAACAACTCCTGTAGTTGATTAGATAGTTCCTGCATTTCAGTAGGAGCCAATCGGTATGGTGCCTTGGCTATTGGTGCTGCTCCTGGTGTCAGATCTATCTGAAACTCCACTTGTCGCGCTAGTGGTAGTCCCGGTAGATCGTCAGGAAAGACTTCTGGATAATCGCGAACAATGGCGATGTCCTCGATCTCCCGTTCCTTCTTTGGTTGTTCGGTGATAAGTGCCAGGATAGCTGTGTATCCCTTCTTCAAGTATTTGTTTGCCTTCATGCAGGACATGATGTTTAGTGGTACTCCGCGCCGTTCTCCCTGGATTGAGATCTGCTCTCCACTTGGCAATGTAATCCGCACAATATTCTCGTTGCACACAATCTCAGCGTGGTTTGCAGATAGCCAATCCATTCCAATCACCACGTCGAAGCTCCCGAGAGTTACCGGCATCAGGTCAATCACCAGTTGGTGGTCTGCTAACGTCAGGACACACCCCTTGATGAGATGTTGTGTTTCTATCAGCTTGCCGTCTGCTAACTCTACGGTGTACTTATGGTCTAGTGGTGTTGGTGTTATATTAAGAAGTTTGCTAAAGTCACTAGAGATAAAACTCCTATCGGCACCGGTATCAAATAATATGCTAGCATAGACATTATTTAAAAGAAACGTATCGGTAACGACATTGGGGTCATCTTTCGCTTCTCCCGAGCCAATCACAAAGGCTCGTCCCTTCGCTGCTCCACCTCCACCCTTTTCCAGTTGCGGGCAGTCCCTCCGCATGTGCCCCGGTTTGCCACATTCGTAACACCCCTTGAGAGTGTTTTGGTTGTTGTTGTTGTTGTTGGGGTTGGGGTTGGATCGACATTCCTTGGCCAAGTGCCCGTTTCTTCCACAGTTAGTGCATTTGACCCTTTTGCATGGGCCGAAGTGGTGGAAGTTGCAAGTATTGCATTTTGGGCTGTTGCCCTGATATCCCCCTTTGCCTTGAGTGTTCGGCTGGGTGGCAGTGAAAGCTTTAGCAGGTGCTGGTCGGTGTTGGGTTTGTTGTTGAGGTGTGAAAGTTCGGTTATTGCTAGGCTCCCACTTCTTCTTGGGCTCTTGGGGCTTCAGATGTTCACCCCTCTTCGGCAGCTTTCCCTGAGCTACCGCCTGATCGGTTAATTTATGAGCCAAGCGAATCAGTGGTTGGATGGTGGAGAGATCAGAAGCAGTCACCATGCTTTGAATTTGCTCAGGCAACCCACTGATGAATTGCTCAATTTTCTTGTATTCCGGCGTCACCATTGCCGAGCACAGCTTGCACAGCTCATGAAATCGAGTGCGGTACTTCTTGATTTCGGATCCTACCATCTTGTGTACCCAAATTCTTCCTCAAGCTTCTGATCTCATCACGAGGACAGTATTCCTCGTGAGGCATTCGGGTGAAATTCTCCCATGGGATGGAGTTTGCCGTTTCCAGTCCAAGAGTCTGGACGTGTGTGTTCCACCAGGTGAGGGCTGGTCCTTCCAGAGTCCCGGTGGCATACTTTACTCGGTTTTCCTCCGAGCACTCAGACATGGCAAATACCGATTCAAGCTTTTCAATCCAGCGGAGTAGTCCCACTGCTCCTTCTGTACCCTGGAACTTGTGAGGGTGGCAGCTCAGAAAGGCTTTGAACGAGCATCCTTTCGCTGCGCTTCCTTGGGATCCGTTATTGGTGCCGCTAGTCTCGCTGGCAAGTCGGTTTGCCTCGTACTCAGCGAGTACTTTGTTAACCTTACGTTCGACCATCATGTTGATCCTTGCCTTTTCGGCCTTACGTTTGAGATTGCGGGCGTTGGGTCCTCTTCCAGACATGATTCTATACAGAGAGGTTAGAGCATTAGTTAGCATGAGTTAGAGTGTTAGACGATTGTAATGTCAGAAGTCAAGTCAGGTGTTATGTTAACAAGCAATCATAATCAAGACATAATAAGTAAAGCAAAGCATCATTTCATTAATAATAATAACTTGAAGTACAATGATTTTCAAAAGAGATGCTACAAAATTCGCACGAGCACATCCTGCTCGGCTAAGTAATACAAAAGTAGAATACTGAAATAGAAATCCTAACTAGACAATCGTGGAGTGTGAATCTCCACTATCAGCAGGGCCATCATCGTCCTCCTCATTAGGATCCTCGTCTGGATCCTCGTCAAAATCTTCCTCTTCGAGATCCTCCGGCTCGAATTGGGGTTCTGGCTCAGGTTGTGGCTCCACTATGAACTGTCCGACCCATGCATTTAGCATGGCGTCGCTTGCCTGGATCATGGCAAGATTCTCCTCGTTGGCGTCCTCCACGGCTGCCAATCGCCCAGCGTGTCCATGTGTCACTTCGGCTAAGAAATCTTGTTGCTCCTCGAGCAACGTAGTCCTATCATGGATGTCTGTGACCTCAGCCACAATCCCCTCCTGTCGCTGGATCGCGTCCTGAGTCCTAGTGACTAACCCATCCTGTGTCCCCTCAACACGTGCGAGTCTCTCCTCTAGTTGCTCCACACGACTCTGGAGATGCTGACTATGCTCCAAAAGATCCCTAAACCCATCAGTCATTACGCGTAGCTGACATGACTCGCGTCTATATCGTGAGATCAATGCGGCAAATGCCCTCTCCATATGCATTCCAATAGGTGGTAGTGATGGTCCAGTAGATGCGTCATCTAACAAAGGTAACTTAGGTACTCTCTCTTCTCTCGCCCAAACAGCAAGGGTAGTAGGGTACCAGTCCCATGGTCCCCTGCTGCTCGAGGGTCGGAGCCTCTTGGACTCCTGAGCATATACCTGCTCCACTATGTCCTGGATCTTCTGTTTGTCTTCCTCGGTAAGCTCATACTCATACGGGCGCTTCCTCGGGTCTTTCCCGTTCTGATCCTTGTTGTTGTCCTTGCCTGCGTTTAAATCAAATAAGTAACAGTGCATGATAATAAAGAATTATTGTTGTGTAATTTCTAGTGTAGTGTCTAGTGTAGAGCAAGGCTATAGTCTAAGTTCACCACATGCAAACCTAGTTCTCTATAACCAAGGCTCTGATACCAGTCTGATTCACACCCCCAAATTCCCACTCGTGGTGTCAGTCCACGTGGGTGTGACGTGGCCAGGATCACAGCTCATGGTCATATAGAACGACTCTATATGAGTTACACAATCACACAAGTATGTAAAATAACATAGTTTCATTCAATATGCAGCGGAAAATGTTTTAACATCATGAGGTAAATAAGTTGCAGCGGAAAGTAAATTGTTTAACATAAACAGACACTACATTGTTCAACTTCGGTTTAAAACCAACAATTTCACACACACAGCCTAAGACACGAGTCTACATGCCAGTCAGACTCCTTAGTGCTTCCAAGTGTGCATCCTAGCGTATGCTCCATTAATTACCTGAGAATACATGCGAAAAGTGTCAACTAAAAAGTTGGTGAGTTCACAGGTTTAGACAGACTGAAAAGTAAACAGACATATACTGGGTATGTTAAGTTTTGTTGTTGGATACTACGATCCGTGGAGTGTGTCAGTTCATCTTACCGAAACTAGACTGTTCCCGTTTGCCTCCGCATGTCATCGCTGAACCCGCATTCCCATCAAAATTACACTCGTTATGACTTCCAGTCAACATTGGTGCCGAGTGGGGTTAGTCAAACCCAGTAGTACTACGTAATTACGACTCGTTTGATACACAACTAACGGTAAGGATAAGTGAGGACTTTAAGCGATAAAAGTTACACTCGAAAATGGTTTTCACAACATACCAGTAATACATCTAAAACAGTTGCATAGTATTCTCACCCCAATGATTTAGTAAAACAGTTAAAGAGTAAAAGTGGGGCCGTAAACTCACCTGAGTTTGGCAGAGTGTTCGTACAAGAACCGTGTAGCTCGCCGGCTAGTAGTTACCTATATCATATAGGTGTTATAAGTTTGTGTTCATATATGTGGGTCTCACAGGACCGTGTTCGAGTTCAACAACTCCGAGTTGTTTTGTGGTCGCGTTGACCGCGTTTGACCGTGTTGACCGTGTTTGACCTAACGACCCGTTGGTGACGGTTTTGGATCAAGTGTTCGTGTAATGTGCGATTTCGTGTCGTGTGAAGTGTACGGATACCAGTAGTCATTTTTGTGAGGAAACTTACTTTATAGTAAGTTTCTATTTCAGAATAGTTTCCACATTAGGCAAGTCATGCAAGA
Organism: Mikania micrantha; assembly: GCA_009363875.1. Taxonomy (NCBI): domain Eukaryota; kingdom Viridiplantae; phylum Streptophyta; class Magnoliopsida; order Asterales; family Asteraceae; genus Mikania; species Mikania micrantha. The sequence goes on along the minus strand of CM018689.1, from coordinate 44,599,784 downwards.
ATTCATATTCCGATTATTCTAACGTGCATATTTATCCTAAATGAGCATGTTATCACATAGCACATAGTTACACATAACTGTTTTAGCATAGTTTGCGCGTAAAAGTTTCTATAGTTAGCAAGTTACAAAATAAGTATGTGTCACCAAGTCTAACTAACCATCTCATCTTAATATCGTCATCCTAGTTCAAAATAACCGTTAACTCGTATTTATTACAACAAATATGTCATCATTTATAGACTTTGTGAAATAAAGTTACTATTTATAGTACTATTCTTAAAAATCATATATTTGATGATTTTAACAATTTTAACACATATATAACCATCCGTTTAGTTTCTAAACATCATTTTGAACATAACTTATAGATCTAACCACATGCATTAAGTCATTTCATCATAAATCAACATTTCATGATTTTAAAGTTACCACAATTAGTAATAATCACATTTTGACATATCTTGCTATTCATAACACTTCTAGATCTCATAAATCATATCCAATAACATTTCAATATCAAACATCATGAATCTCCACCTATATCATACATACATGTTGCTAGAACCATCATTTTGATTAATATGACCATTATATCATAACAACGTCCTCATGAAATGTAAAAATACATCATAGATCATCAATATTCATACTCAAATCAACAAACCCAGATTCAAAGTGATAGAAATTCGTGTATGTGAAGCTCATGCATTTGTATGTGTGTGTGTGAGCTTGCACGTGTGTGTAATGGTGTTTTTAGACTACAAGGGTGCTAGAACTACCTTCTAATGCTTCAAAATGTGGCTAAGCAAGCTTCAATCACGAGAGAGAATGGAGTGTGGTGTTCTTGGAGCTCCTTTGTGCCTCAAACCTTCAAGATCTTCAAGAATAAGCTTCCCAAGATGCAACCATGGCTTCCAAAGGTTCCTTGAGGGTAATTATGGTGTTGTGGGACTAATCAGACGTTATGGGGGTTTAAATAGAAGGGTTTACGTATAGGATTGGGTAAAATGAGTATGGTATGGTAATCATGAGATTTACAAGATTTTTAGCTGTCAGACACCTCAGGCGTATCGCCTGACGAGAGCCATCGAAGTCAGGCGTATCGCCTGACGAGAGCCATCGAAGTCAGGCGTACCGCGCGAGGCAGCCGGATGAGAGGCGTTCTTCCTCATCCGCGCGCATCGCCAGAGTGTGGAGCTTCGGGTCAGGCGTACCGCCTGGACCCTAGATCCGGCCCAATCTGGCTCATTTTCATGTTTTGGCCCATTTTTCGTGTATTTCTCGATTACGGACATCGTTTCGAGACATATAAACGTTATTTCACCTATTTTAGGTTCCTAGAACCTAAGTGTAGCATATATGGACTGTGGTTTGATCCGTCCACCAACGTTCGTCATTCAAAACACGTGCGAGTATTGTGCGATAATTCCTCGAATTATTGGTGTGTTCGAACTGTTGTGCCACGTGTCACACTAAATACAATTATTCTAGTGCCACATATGAAATAATAATACACATTATTATTAAAATAGTATAAATGCTGACCTGGAATTTGCGAGGTGTCACAATATATAATCTTGGAAAGAGGGCCCACGTGAACTTGAAATGCACCGCACTTGGCCAAGTGCAATCTTCTAAGTGCAACCGCCTAGTTAGCACACCACATTGCATCCTTCAGAAGGGCAAACTCCACATAGGCTAAATATACCCTCCCAACATGCGCATTGGAGGGAGCCTAATCAACATTCACAAACAAGCTCTGGCTTTCATTTCAGCCTTACTTCAGAACAAAACATCAGGCTCCACGATTTCAACCCTAGTTTCATAGAAAGACATTCATGACTTCAGGCTCGACGAAATCAGAATCCTTCGACTCTTGTGTCCTCCGATCGCTACTATGGCTGAGCCGCGATTTGTGGGTAATTCGAGTGTTTTTTGCTTTAATTATTAATTTGTTAATAGTTCTCGTTAGTAATGTTTTGTTGGATTGTGTAAGTGTTATAGATTTTCCTGTTTTCTCATAAAAACTGAGAAATTTATAATGTTTGGATTTTAATAAAGTTAGGGCTTATTGGATTAGCTAATTAATTTGGTTTTTAATGTAAAATGAAGTGTTAGATTTGTTTTAATTTTGATGGGTCAGTGATGATTTGGTAATGCTAATCTCTGTTTGGTGTTTAATTTTGACTAGGTGAATAGTCTATTTATGATTGTTATATGATCGAGAATGGCTTGTCAAAAGCATGAATGGTGAAGTTCTTACACAGAAGAAGGTTAGCAATAGTTGCTAATGGTTTTTAGTTTCTATGAATCAATTTAAATTTATTGTAAATGTGTCCTCTGAAGAAAATTGAATATATCTTCATTTGGTACATGAATTGAACTATATTGGTACAAAATTTGACCTTGGAAAAAGAATACTTCATGTGGAATCTCCTCGGTGCAAATATAATCTATGTATTGAACTTGAATCAAATTTATATTCTACTGTTGAAGAATATATGTGTGGGCCCTTAAGGGGCAAAAGTAAAAGTACATTAATTTTAACGTTATTTCAATTATTTTGTGAAAATAACGTTAAAATCATTGGGATGATCAACTTCAAACGATAACTTTGAGTCGGGGACTCTTTCGGAGCAGCCTCTCTATCCCAATTGCGATAGGGGTAAGGTTTGTATCTATCATTCCCCCCAGACCCTACTGAAAAGTGGGAATATACTGGGTAAGGTTGTTGTTGTTGTTGTTGAAGAAATCAATATACTTGCCCAAAGTTTTGGACTTAATGTTGTTGCATTGTGATAATACTTTTTAAGTTTAAAATTAAATGTTGCAATGTATCTTATTACCTCTTTTGGAAAATCATTCAAGCATAGGTGGCTTAACCCTAACAGGTAGATTTTGCAATATTATAAACCCATGTTTTTTTTTTCTTTTATCATTGACATTTACTTGAAAGTTGCTTCAATTATAAGGTTACCTGTCTTGGCAATTCTTGGGTTGCAGACATGCAGATGATTTTGGAATCTTTTCACACATTGGCATCTCATGTAAGTAAATTAGTCATGACTCGTCTAATAAAAATAAAGAGAAACCGTTGCGTGACTATGAGCTTTTAAATATCTCTGCAATTTTGAGTAAATTAAGGATGGTCTACACATGATTTTATGAAACTAAAGAGCTCCGATATGTTTTTTTTTTGAACGGAAACTTTCAATAAAAACCACCCAAATCGAGCCAGCGAGACGCTAAAGCTCGAGGGGCACCAAATATACAAACAACCAAAAGAGTGCAAAACAAAAGGGAACATAACAAAACAAAAGAAAAGTTAAAATGAAAACCCACTCCAATCTTCCCAAGATAACGATTCCCATCTTGCACGATTTTTAACCCAAAGAAAGCTAAGAGCTTGGATCTCTTTAATGATAACTTGAAGTGAGCTTTTACTCCGATCGAAAACTGCATCATTTCGCATCCTCCAGATACACCAAGATACACCAGATAGTTGTTAGAACGATTGCATGAAGAAGAGCTCCGATATGTAATAGAAAGAAAACTTTTAAAGCTTGAGGTATATATGAATTTGATTCGTTTTATAGCTATACTCCAATCAATTATTGTATTGAACATGTTATTTGTCTATTCAAGAAGTACAAGGCCAAGAACATAACCACTAATATGCAGCAGGAGTTTACCCAAGAAATCTATACCATAAGGTTTGTCATTTATCATCTTTAAAACTTTAGGGTCATTTATACCCTTTTACACTTTTGAGGTATATACGAAAACCATCACTAGTTTTCTATAACAATCCTATTTGTTTATTTTTCTTTTTAAAACATGTTTGTTTTATCCAATTTATTCTAACAAAAATAATACATATTTCACTACATGATTGATAAACTAACGGTAAACGAGTATCACCTTGTTAATTATCATTGTCGTCGCATCGAGCGGCTTTACAACTATTATATATATACGGCGAGAACTTTTGATATGCGTAAATTACTAAAGCTTTTTAATGTTTGATGATGGCAGGGTTGATATCATGAGAAGTTTTCCAGCTAAGTCATATGACAGTAAAATTTTCATCAATGATTATATTACGCGTGACATGTAGACATTTGAAAATCGAAAGATGTTGCTTATTACATTACTTTTGACATTTTTTGTATTATGTTTCGGATCAAACTTTTTAGTGTTATTATTTACAATTTTATTAAACTTTTATTTTATATTTATGTTGTAAATCATGTCTATGTGATAATGTGTTATATAACAAATTGTAGGTAGTTTTTACTGTCACAAAGTTTGATCCTCTGATGGAGTTTTTATATTATGGGAAAATAAAAATGCCACTAAACTAACAAGGATATGTGACTAAGATAAATTTTTAGTGGCACAAAAATTGTGTTTCAAAGGTCTTCTTTTATTTTGTGGCAGAAAAAAAGTGTCACTAAAACTCTAAAAACTATGTGTGACACATTCAAAAAGTGCCACTAAAAGCCTTTAGTGAGAGCACTTCTAGTGGCATTTTTTTGTGTGCCACACAAACTTTAAGAGATTTATAGTGGCACTTTTTTGATTTTTTGAAGCACTTTTTGTATACTATTAAATGATATTTTATTTGTAGTGTATGTATGAGATTAATTTTAAGAGAGAATGCAAAATATAAACAATGAAGACTGTTAAAAATATGAACTATGCTTAAAAAGTCTTCATAAATACAAAAAAACAAAGCAAATTCTAATCAATCATCATAACTGGGCACGCGACCATCTTAATTGAAAATTCAAAAAACAAAAAATTAGAAACCAGAAATTACATGTGGTGTCTTCTGATTAAGGCTCTGTTTGAGATTGCTTATTTATCTTTAAAAAGACTTTTTGTCAAAAGTGTTTATTAATTTATAATTTTTTGAAATGAAGTTTTTAAAAAATGTGTTTGGATTAGTTTTTTCAAAATTAATTTTCAAAATTACCAAAAAAAATATTTTTTTATTGACACTATTTAATTTAGTTATTGTAAAGTGTAAAAAGTGGGGTAGATTTGTAATTTTATGTCAATAAGTCATTTTTAGTTGAAATCCCAAACAGGACCTAAAACCAAAAAGCAGAAATTATTAAATGAAAAAACAAAAAATAGAAACATTTAACATACTTATAAGAAGCTAGCTGGAGAATTGTTGCTTGAGCAAGAGTGAAGAGGCCGATGCTGAAGAATCGGCTACCAGGAGGTCCAGGAGACTAGATCGGCGACAACTGGAGGCTGGCCGGCGCACGGCTGGAGGCCGGATTGGCCGGCGGCAGTAGTTGGGATCGCCGGAAACAGGCAGAAAGCGGGAGGCAGAAAACGGGAGGCTAAATGTCGAGGTATGTTGGAATCGTAAATTTTAGGGTTATAATCAGTGGGTCATGCTATTTACTAAAAAGGAAAATCCTTTTCAAAAAAAAATAATAAAAAGCCGCTCCAAGCTCCAACCGCCTAACACCCTGGAGCGCCGCCTCACTTCGCCTCTGGAAATCGCACCGCTTCAGCAGCGCAAAGCGTTTGGTCCATCGCCTCAAGCGCCTCACGCCTCAGGCGCGCTTTTTTAAACCAAGTTGCACATATAGTCCTTAAGTGAGGGTAATTTGGTCAATTATGTGAGATTAATTTGGTGACATAAGTACTATATGTGTTATAAATATCAAAAGTTTGGGATCATATGAGTAATTTATGAAACCTATGGACCAAGAGTGAAATATTATCAAACCACAAGGACCATATCAGTAGTTAACTCAAGAGTATACTTAGGAGACACGTATCATACTTTAGTGAAATATGAAATGTGTTTACCCGTCTCTATCTCCTTCCATTTTTTAATAAATAAATATTATAAAATATATAGCATCTTATTTTAATAATTTACTAATTTACTAAAACTTGATAATGTGTAATAAGATTTAAATTATATATTATCTTAAAATATAATTTTGTAAATATTAAATATTATTATAATCTGTTTTATAAATTTTAGATATGAAGTTGATTAATACAACTTTTTTATTACATAATACAATCTTTTCCCAAATGCAACATTTCATATGCGGTTTTTTTAAAAAAAGTTTTATTATGTAATAAAATGGTTGCATTATGCGAATACAACTTTAGCTAATGCAACATATTTCCAACCTTTTGTGATAGAAAAGATATATATATTGTATTAAGCTTGGTTTTTAGTGTGTGTCAATTAAGAACAAGATAAAGAAGAAAAATTATCAAAATGATAAAAGTTACATAACAGGTTCATTGAGTTTTAGTTTGTTGTTTAAAACCAATTATTATTACTTATATTCACAAATGAATATAAAATGAGTCGTATCAATACATGACGTGAATAGTAAATACGACATCATTACAAATGTGTCCGTCTTAGGATTAATATCTTTAACACAAATAATATATGAGTTGCATCTATATATAAGACTGGTCGCTTCTCGTTGATTATATACAAGTATGGTTCAAGTCTCAAGATCACTCAAGATAACATAGATTAAAGACTATCAATTAAACTTTTGCAAAGCTTTCTTCACAACTTTTGTATTCTCACTGGTATATTCGGAATGAACACTTTCTCCAATTAAAAGACAATTTTATACCAATGAGAGAATAATAAAGACAATGTGACATGTCACGAACACCTTTTGGAAAAAAACACCTATTTGGTAAATATTTTTCAAATCACCTATTTTGGTAAATAAGTTTTTCACCAACACCTATTTGGAAAAAAAAACTTGACATGTCACTAGTACGTTTAAATTTCATAAAACCAATCACAATCAAGAATTAATGCTGGCCGGCCATGTCATACACTACCTTAAATTTTGGTCACTACACGCACGAGTGTGCATGGCCGGGTTGTGACTTTTCAAAACATTATTATATAATTTGGATATAGACAGAGTAAGGTTTCATTGTTAACCCACACTTATTACGTTGACATGTATAACTCCGTTAAGATCAATCCAAATCTTTGTTTTTTTAAATATAATTATTACACATAAATAATATTTTCTTCGTTTATATGTATGTGTAAATTCATCACCGTTTAAGATTTAAAATTAGTGTAAGTTTGGTTACCTTAACAGGATTTATAATTTTCGGTACAATGTAATTTAAACTTATACTAATTTTAAATCTTAAACGGCAATGAATTTACACGTACACATAAAAGAAGAAAGTATTGTTTATGTGTAATAATGATAATTAAAAAAAGAAAACAAAGATTTGAACTGATCTTGACAGAGTTATACGGGCTATCGCAATAAGAGTGAGTTAACAATTGATCATTCCCATAAATATATATATATATATATATATATATATATATATCCAAATTAGATACACAAAAAAAAAAGGTTTAACCAAGTTGGTTTTTGAATTGGTTTTATTTTTTGGAAAAACTAGCTGTTTAGGACCAGTTTGAGGTTTCAAGAGACCAAACCCGTTATGAAACAATTTTTCATTTCGGTTAATTAACTGGTCAATCTAAGCGATAACCGGTTCGGTTAATCAGTTTCAGTTATTATATCGGTTTTGGTTTAAGAGCTTGAAAACCTGTTCGACAATTCCAAAACTGGTTTTCAAGCGGTTTGTGCACCTCTATTAATGATGCTATTCACATTGTTAATCCGGTGGCATCTTTGCAAACGTTGGTCACTGGGTGTGTGTCTATATATGTGTCTGAGCGTGTATGTGTGCACAAAATTCAGGTGGCTACATACCAATTAATGAGTGATAATGCCCTTGAAATTGTACGAAATACATGTATATATATTTTAATTTTTTTGGAAATGATACATATGAAAAACAAATATAAGCTATGGGCAACCTAATGGATTCTGGATCAATTACCAGATGTAACCAACTAAGAAAACCTAATTTTGCAATAAACACACTAGTTAGTGAATCAACCACCTCCCGGATTTTCCAACAACACTTTTGTACTCAAATGAACAAGTCACATTCCTGATTTTCCCATTCCAATACCCCAAAGATGCAAGAGTAATCTTAAAATGACTAATTTGACACGAAATGACAATAACACTAATTCTTTCAAAGAACCATCCCTCCCGGTAATTACTATGAAAACCCTATGCTAAAGATCACCCGACAAGTCTTATCACCTTCCGGATTTCTAAACTTAGATACACATACACCCTAAAAACATCATCACATCTTTTCCTATTCTAGTGATATCAAACAAGCATAAACTAGTCATAACACTAAGTCAATGACTTAATACGCGTCTAACACCGAAAGACATTCAATAAACACGTATGGAACATGATATGAACTGATATAATCAAGATTAGATATGCAAAACTCATCAAAATGACATAATAAGATCTGTTACAAAAGTGTTTTCCATCACAAATCAAAACAATATAGTCAATAGTCATAAATAATCATCAAACATTCATTCTAACCTAAGTAGAATCAAAGAACTAGCCTAATAACATCATCATCATCAAGAATACTCAGAAACACAAATGAAATGAAATAAACTACTGAAAATTAAGAACAAGTGAGAACAAAGAGTGACCAAGATGAATTCACATGGAAACCAAGCCTTCTAGCCCTCCAATGCTTCCCAATGCTTCCCAATGCTTCTGGAATGCTCTTCTGCTTCAAAAATGGTCGACAATGATTACTGAAACGGCTGTGGATCGTGTCACACCCCCAATTCCCACTCGTGTGTCAGTCCACGTGGGTGTGATGGCCAGAATCACAGCTCAAGGTCATATAGAACACCTCTATATGTGTTTACAACTCAAATGTTTGACACACACATAACAAAAAATAGTTTGCAGCGGAATTTAATAGTATTGTAGCGGAATAAGTATTGTCATAACATGCAGCGGAAAGTTAAAGCGTTAACAACCACATTGTTTAATACATAGTTGAAATAAAATTGTTTTCAAAAAGTTAAACAAAATCAGAAATGCATGATGGCCCTAATGCTCGTTCCCTTAGAGGTGCATTCCTGAATGTCCATCATCTTCTCAGTTACCTGAGAATACAAGTTAGAAAAAGTGTCAACACAATGGTTGGTGAGTTCACAGGTTTTGATGTACATATGGTAATAAAAGTGTGTCATGCTATTTATCAAATGTTAGTACCGAGCCCTTGGCTCCAAGTGTCAGTGCGTCACTATCGAGCTAGACTTGTTTGTCCTTGCCTCCACTATGTCTCGTATACATAGCAAGTTAGGTCAAAGTTATGTCTCGTACATTAACGGTAAGACTTTGTGTGGGCTTGTTACGAGTTCAACACTTATGTTTGTCTAATAAACCAGCATACACAATAAAATGTTTGTCATTGTATAATGTTTGACTCGATGCAACTAGTATTCTCCCCCTTTAAATTTAAAAGAGTTTGAAAGAGTAAAGGGCCGTAAACTCACCTTAGTGATCAAGAAGTGAAGTAAGCGTAAGCTCCTTGAGAAAGTAGTGCGTCGGTCACCGGCAACCTATATTGTACACTGTACGTGAGTTCGTGTAAGTAACCGTGATCGTGCTTGTGTTAGTGCTCGTGTTTGTGCCCACAACCCTTGATTGTTCATGTTTGTTTGTGTCGGTCCACAATGACCGTGTTTGTTCGTGTTGGTCCACATTGACCGTGTTCGACTGTGTTGGTCCACAATGACCGTGTTTGACCAAAGTTGACTGTGTTTGCCAAATTTGACTGTGTCAAGTCAATGATCGTTGGTGTGAACCGTGTGACGGTTGTGAATCATGTAGCAAACTTGCAAGTGCTCGTCGGGTGCAAAACGCGCAAATCGTGTCTATGGACAACTTACTATTTATAGAAGTTTCCATTTATGGAAAATTTCACAAAGCATAATGGTTTTATAGTTCTAGCATGCTCGTTAGTCCTACGTGATCATGTTAACACATAACACATCATCATACAAAGTCACATAAGTCATTTTCATCATGTTAGCACATAAAAGTTTCCTAAAATGGAAGTTTCCATTTATAGCATACGTGACATCGGAAACCATCTAATTTAGCATGCTATCATCATATTATAACATAAGGAACCACTTAGCATGTTCAAATCATCCGAAACGTTTATAAGTTATCATTTCTAAAAATAAAGTTACTATAAATAGTAACTATGGCATTTTACATACAAATGATTATCCTAAATCATTCTAATCCATTTTTACACCATAAATCATCATAATAAACCAAATTCATCATTTGCACATACAAACATAGCCCAAATCATTACCTAATAACATTCGGTACAAAAGTTACTATATTTAGCAACCTTGCTAAAATAACCATATTCAATATCCAAATCACATTCCTAAGCTTCTAATCATCATCACATTCATCAAACAACATGTTAACACACATGCATGCTCATTATACACCAAATCATCGACTTGTAACTAAAAAGTTACTATAAATAGAAAGATTCATAAAATCATAGTTTTAACCACTCTAGACTAAATCTAATCATGTAGCATGCTCCCAATATCATCTATGAATACCAACATACTCAAATCATCCCAACAATCATGGATCATACGCATGGCCATTATTCAACATTTTATATACAAATCATGAGTTTCATCAACACCAATCATCATGGATCTTCACAAAACTCAATTTAAACTTCATAGATCATCAAGAAGTACATTAAAACTAGCAAACCCAGATTCAAACATAAAGAAATTCGTGCATGTGGGTCTAGTGAGCTTGCATGTGGGTTTTACCCATTGCATGTGTGTGTAGAGTGAAAAGAGGGTGTGTAAACTAGTAAAGACTACCTCACAAGCTCCTAGATCGTCAAGAAAGTGTTGGAGCTGCTCTGGAAAGTCCTGGACTGCGGCTCCCTCGACCAACAAGAAGGTGGTGATGGTGGTTGAGGTCTAGAGGCCTTTCTTCAATGGTTTCAAGCTTCCAAGAGCTTCAAAATGGCTTCAATGGCTTCCAAGAGGTCAAATCAGAATGTTTCAGTCGTTTGGGAAGAAGAGTGGCCGAATGGTAGAGTGTGGAGTCGACTAAAATGATGAGAATAGGTGTGATGATGATCTTGGAAGTTTAAAAAGAAAATCCGCGAATCCAGGTGTCAGGCGTATCGCCTGACGTGGCTCACCGGCGCCTGTCGTTGCGCACGGGGCTACCGGATCAGGCGCCATTTTCCACATCCGTGCGGATCGCCAGGGGTAGGAGCTTCGGGTCTGGCGTAGCGCCTGGCACATATGTTAGGCCCAATAAGCCTATTTGGTGGTTCTAGGTCCATTTTCGCCCGTTTCTTGACTATAGAACATCGTTTGAGCATCGTTTGGACTCTAGTTTCCAATTATAAATCATAACTGACTTGTGAAGTGTTTCTGTGGACAATCGTTGTGACGTTCACCAACGTTCGTGAGTTTTGACACGTGTGTGTGCGGTTTCTGATAATCCGTTGGATTATCCTGTTGTGCATCAATGTTCGTACTGTCATGCCACGTGTACATATATCATTTAAATAAACATTTAAATAAGTAGTAAGCTGACCTGGAAATTACGGGGTGTCCACATCCTCCCCTTGTTAGAAAGAATTTCGTCCCGAAATTCAACTTGCGTTGCCAGTGTTTGTCTGTTCCGCGAACAGGTGTGGGTATTTCTGTTTCATCTGGTCTTCACGTTCCCACGTGAATTCCGGTCCTCGTCGCGAATTCCATCGCACTTTCACAATCAGTATCTTGCTAAGTTTGAGCTTCTTGGTTTCCCGATCCATAAATTCCACCGGTTCCTCAACGAAGTTCAATTGTTCGTCGATCTGTATATCTCCAGAGGTATAACAAGTGTTTCATCGGATAAACACTTCTTGAGGTTCGAGATGTGGAATACGTTGTGTACACTGCTCAGCTCGTCTGGCAGGTTCAGCTCGTAGGCCACCGGGCCTATGCGTTTAGTGATCTCGAACGGTCCAATGTATCGAGGATTCAACTTGCCTCGTTTGCCAAACCGTATGACCCCCTTCCAGGGCGAGATCTTGAGTAACACTCTGTCTCCCACCTGGAACTCCAACGGTTTGCGTCGCTTGTCAGCATAACTTTTCTGTCTGTCCCGATCTGCTGCCATCCGTTTGCGTATCTGCACGATCTTCTCAGTTGTTTCGTGCACAAGCTCTGTACCGGTCAGTTGACTGTCCCCAACTTCCGCCCAGCAGATAGGTGATCGACACTTACGTCCGTAAAGTGCCTCGAATGGTGCAGCTTGTATGCTAGTGTGGTAACTGTTGTTGTACGAGAACTCAACTAACGGTAGGTGAGTCTCCCAGCTACTGCCAAAGTCAATAACACATGCGCGAAGCATGTCTTCCAGTGTCTGTATGGTTCGTTCACTCTGTCCATCAGTCAGCGGGTGATACGCGGTACTCATGTCCAATCTCGTACCCAAAGCCTTATGCAAAGACTTCCAGAAGTGCGACGTGAATCGACTGTCGCGGTCAGAGATTATTGAGATTGGCACTCCATGTTGAGTAACCACTTCCTTTAGATAGATACGAGTGATTTTGTCTAGCTTGTCAGTCTCTTTAATAGGCAAAAAGTGTGCAGACTTTGTCAGTTAGTCTACGATAACCCAGTGGTATCGCAACCACTTGCCGTCTTTGGCAATTTAGTTATGAAGTCCATGGAAATCTGTTCCCATCTCCACATAGGTATTTCAGGCTATTGAAGTACCCCTGATGGCTTCTGGTACTCAACTTTGACTTTTGAGCACGTTAGACACTTACTCACGTAAGTTGCTATCTCAGCTTTCATGTTTGGCCACCAGTAGGTTGTCTTCAGGTCGTGTACATCTTGTCAGAGCCCGGATGTACGAAATACCGGCTCTTGTGAGCTTCGTCCATCACTACTTCTCTCAATCCCCCTAGCGTGGAATCCAAATTCGATCCATTAGGTAATAAGCTCCGTCGTCCTTTACTTTCATTTGTTTATCCATACCACGCATGGCTTCAAGAGTGAGATTTTCAGCTTTCAGGGCTTCTTGTTGTGCGATTCGGATCTGATTTGGTAATTCAGAATGAATCGTGAGTTGTAGGGCTCGCACGCGTTTTGTTGTCTCTTTCCGGCTTAGTGCGTCAGCCACTACGTTGGCTTTACCGGGATGATATTTGATAGCGCAATCATAATCGCCGATGAGCTCAACCCATCTTCGTTGTCTCATGTTCAACTCTTTCTGATCGAAGATGTGTTGGAGGCTCTTATGATCGGTAAAGATAGTGCATTTCGTGCCATACAAGTAGTGTCGCCAGATCTTCAAAGCAAACACTACGGCTCCCAACTCAAGATCGTGAGTTGTTTAGTTCTTCTCATGCACCTTCAGTTGTCGTGATGCGTATGCTATTTCTCTTCTCGCGTTGCATCAACACGCAACCGAGTCTTTGTTTCGAGGCGTCGCAATACACCACGAAATCATCGCATCCTTCAGGTAGGGATAGGATGGGTGCAGTGCATAGCTTCTGTTTTAGCAGGTTGAAAGCAGCCTCTTGTTTCTCTCCCCCCAATCGAATTTCTTGTCTTTATGAGTCAGGGATGTCAGTGATTGAACAATCTTTGAGAATCCTTCAATAAATCTTCTGTAGTACCCGGCCAGACCTAGGAATTGTCGCACCTCAGTTGGAGTCTTGGGTGCTTCCTAGTTCTTAATGGCTTCAATCTTTGCTGGGTCTACATGTATCCCTTGCTCGTTGACTACGTGTCCAAGGAATTGGACTTCGCGAATCCAAAAATCGCACTTTGAAAACTTAGCGTACAACTGTTCTTTCTTCAATAATTCCAAGACTAGCCTCAGATGTTCAGCATGTTCTTCCTGATTCTTCGAATAAATCAGGATATCGTCAATGAACACTATTACGAATTTACCAAGATAGGGTTTGCACACACTATTCATGAGATCCATGAATACAGCTGGTGCATTGGTCAATCCGAAGGGCATAACCAAGAATTCGTAGTGTCCATATCGGGTTATAAAGGCAGTCTTAGGAATATCATTCTCATGTATTCTTAGTTGATGGTAACCCGATCTTAAATCGATCTTCGAATAGTAGCTTGACCCTTGCAACTGGTCAAACAGATCGTCTATTCGTGGCAACGGGTATCGATTCTTGATCGTCACCTTGTTCAGCTCTCTATAGTCGATGCACATACGGAATGAACCGTCTTTCTTCTTTACAAACAGGATCGGTGCTCCCCAAGGCGAGAAGCTCGGTCTGATAAATCCTTTGTCTAACAGTTCCTGCAACTGGTTAGACAGTTCCTGCATCTCAGTTGGTGCTAGTCGGTATGGAGCTTTAGCAATCGGTGCTGCTCCAGGTGTGAGGTCTATCTGGAACTCGACTTGTCGTTGCGGTGGTAGTCCAGGTAGATCTTTGAGAAATACTTCGGGAAAATCGCGGACTACGGCGGTGTCCTCAATCTTCCTTTCTTTCTTTGGTTGCTCGGTGATAAGGGATAGTATCGCAGTGTATCCCTTCTGAATGTACTTGTTTGCCTTTATGCATGACATAATGTTCAGAGGAACTCCCTGTCGTTCTCCTTGAATTGAGATCTGTTCCCCGTTCTGCAACGTTACCCGTACAATCTTTTCGTTGCATACAATCTCGGCTTGGTTAGCGGATAACCAATCCATTCCAACGACCACATCAAAACTTCCGAGAGTCACCGCCATTAGGTCGATTTCGAGTTCGTGATCTGCCAAAACCATGACGCATCCTCGAAAGATGTGTTGTGTTTCAATCAGTTTGCCGTCGGCTAACTCTATGGTATACTTATAGCCTAGTGGTGTTGGGGTAATATCTAGTAATTCACTAAACTCACTAGATATAAAGCTCCTATCGGCACCGGTATCAAATAATATACTAGCGTAGACATTATTTAAAATAAACGTACCGGTTACGATGTTTGGGTCATCCTTGGCCTCCCCCGAGCCAATCACAAAAGCTCGACCCTTGGCCGCTCCTCCTCCGGCCTTCTTCAACTGAGGGCAATCCCTCCTCATGTGCCTCGGTTTTCCACATTCATAACACCCCTTGAGAGTGTTCTGGTTGTTGTTCTGGTTGAAGTTGTTGTTGTTACTGGGAAATTTGGATCTGCAGTCTTTGGCCATGTGGCCATGTCGTCAACACTTCAGGCAACGATACCGCTCACATTGTCCGAAGTGGTGATAGGAACATCGGTTACACAAGGGGTATTTCCCCTGATACACACCCTTTCCCTTGTCATCGGGTTGGGTGGCAGTAAAAGCTCTTGTTGGTGCAGATCGTTGTGATTGTTGTTGTTGTTGATGAGGTTAGTGCTGACTAGGTTCCCACTTCCTCTTCTGGCTCTCTTGAGGCTTCAAATGTTCGACTCATTTGGGTAGCTTGCCCTGAGCTACAGCTTGATCGGTCTATTTATGAGCCAGTCTGATCAGTGGTTGGATAGTGGTGAGGTCAGAAGTAGTCGCCATGCTTTGGATTTGTTCGGACAGTCCACTGATGAACTGCTCAATCTTCTTGTATTCCGGCGTCACCATTGCTGGGCATAGCTTGCATAACTCATGAAATATCGATCTCAGAGCCCACCATCTTCAGCACCCAAAATTCGGCTTCCAGTTTCCTGATTTCATCACGAGGACAGTACTCTTCTTGCAGTAGTCGGGTGAAGTCAGCCCAAGACTTAGAGTTGGCACCGTCTAACCCCAGGGTTTGTACATGGGTGTTCCACCATGTGAGGGCTGCTCCCTCGAGTGTTTGCGTACTTAACCCGGTTTTCTTCAGCACATTCGCTCATGGCGAATACAGATTCAACCTTCTCCACCCAGCGGAGCATCCCGACCGCTCCTTCTGTTCCCTTGAACTTAAGTGGGTGGCAGTTCAGAAAGGATTTAAATGAATATCCCTTGTTGTTGTTGTTGCCTTGCGATCCATTGTTCTTCCCACTAGTTTTGCTATGAAGACTGTTCGCTTCATACTCAGCGAGTACTTTGTTGACTCGCTGGTCAACCAGCATTTTGATCCTTCTGCTTCTTCAGCTCTGCGCTGGGTTACGGACATAGGGTGCTTTTCCAGACATGGTTCTGTATGGAAATGATAGTATGTTAGTTAGCGTGAGTTAGAGTGTTGGCCAAACGTCATGCTAGAAGTCAAGTAAGATGTCATGTTAGTTGTCAAGTCAGATGTTATGTTAGCAAACAACCATAATCAGAATACAATAAATAAGACAAAGCATAATTCTCATTAATAATAAACTTGAAGTACAATGATTTCCAAAAGATGATAACAACATAAGTTTGTACGAGCACATCCCGCTCGTTTAGGCAAATATAAAAACAAACATAAATGAAAGTATCTCGACTAATCGGAGTCAACGGTGACATGTGAAATGTCACTATCCACTCCGTCATCATCCTCTGCCTCCTCAGGATCCTCGTTGGGATCCTCGTCAAAGTCTCCCTCCTCGAGGTCATTGACCTCGAACTGGGGACCGTCATCAAGTGGCGGCTCCACTATAAAACTGCTCAGCCCAGGCGTTAAGCATGGTGTCGCTAGCCAGAACTATCGCATGAATCTCCTCATTGGCGACCCGATTCTCGGTAATGCGCCCGTCATGCTCCTGCATGACATCGACCATTTGCCCGTGCTGACTCATCAGCTGAGCCACCTGGAAACGTAAGGTCTCCACCTGCTCCTCTAACCTGTCATTACGCCTTTCAAGGGGATCGTTCTTCTCTCAAAGAACGCGGACCTCGTCCGATAACTCACCGTTCCTCCAAATCTCCCGTCGTGTACAAGCCACATGAGCCGCGAAGGCTTGCTCCATCGGCACTCCGAGTGGCGGCAGTCGATGACCCGTAGATGTATCGCCGGGATAACGATACGGAGGTACTTTCTCTCCAACGATCCACTCCTGAATGGTTGTAGGGTACCAACCCCAGTGCCGGTCTCACATCATCTTCCTGACACGCCGATCCATCTCAGCGTCCACCTGAGCTACAATGTCGTCGACTCGTCGTCGACTCTCTCTAGTCTGGTCGTCAGTCACCGGGCGCTTTCCCGGGTTCCTCCCAGTATCATCATTGTTGGCCATCCTGTAAGTCTCAAGTTAGTAAGCAACGGTTTAATCATAAGTAATAACATCATCAATGTGCACGTTCTAAGTGTAGTGCCTAAAGTTGAGCAATGGCTATAGTCTAAGTTTACTATATGCAAACCTAGTTCCCTATAACCAAGGCTCTGATACCAGTCTGTCATACCCCCAAATTCCCACTCGTGGTGTCAGTCCATGTGGGTGTGACGTGGCCAGAATCACAGCTCAAGGTCATATAGAACACCTCTATATGCGTTTACAACTCCAATGTTCGACACACACATAACAAAAAATAGTTTGCAGCGGAAATTTAATATTATTGCAGCGGAATAAGTATTGTCATAACATGTAGCAGAAAGTTAAAGCATTACACACACATTGTTTAATACATAGTTGAATTAAAATTGTTTTCAAAAAGTTAAACAAAATCAGAAATGCATGATGGCCCTAATGCTTGTTCACTTAGAGGTGCATTCCTGAATGTCCATCTTCTCAGTTACTTGAGAATACAAGTTAGAAAAAGTGTCAACACAATGGTTGGTGAGTTCACAAGTTTTGATATACATATGGTAATAAAACTGTGTCATGCTGTTTATCAAATGTTAGTACCGAGCCCTTGGCTCCAAGTGTCAGTGCGTCACTACCGAACTAGACTTGTTTGTCCTTGCCTCCACTATGTCTCGTATACATAGCAAGTTAGGTCAAAGTTTCACGTGTTATGACATACAGTCAATATTGTGCCACGCGGGGTTAGTCACCCAAACGGATCCATTCAAACCTACCACGTTGTTAGTACATCAACGGTAAGACTTTGTGAGGGCTTTTTACGAGTTCAACACTTATGTTTGTCTAATAAACCAGCATACACAATAAAATGTCTGTCATTGTATAAATGTTTGACTCGATGCAACTAGTATTCTCCCCCTATTTAAAAGCGTTTGAAAAGAGTAAAGAGGGGCCGTAAACTCACCTTAGTGATCAAGAAGTGAAGTAAGCGTAAGCTCCTTGAGAAAGTAGCGCGTCGGTCACCGGCAACCTATATCGTACACTGTACGTGAGTTCGTGTAAGTGACCGTGATCGTACTTGTGTTAGTGCTCGTGTTTGTGCCCAACAACCCTTGATTTTTCATGTTTGTTTGTGTCGGTCCACAATGACCGTGTTTATTCGTGTTGGTCCACATTGACCGTGTTCGACTGTGTTGGTCCACAATGACCGTGTTTGATCAAAGTTGACTGTGTTTGACCAAAGTTGACCGTGTCAAGTCAACGATCCGTTGGTGAACCGTGTGACGGTTGTGAATCGTGTAGCAAACGTGCAAGTGCTCGTCGGGTGCAAAACGCGCAAATCGCGTCTATGGACAACTTACTATTTATAGTAAGTTTCCATTTATGGAAAGTTTCACAAAGCATAATGGTTTTAGAGTTCTAGCATGCTCGTTAGTCCTACGTGATCATGTTAACACATAACACATCATCATACAAAGTCACATAAGTCATTTTCATCATGTTAGCACATAAAAGATTCCTAAAATGGAAAGTTTCCATTTATACCATACGTGACATCGGAAACCATCTAATTTAGCATGCTATCATCATATTATAACATAAGGAACCACTTAGCATGTTCAAATCATCCGAAACGTTTATAAGTTATCATTTCTAAAATAAAGTTACTATAAATAGTAACTATGGCATTTTACATACAAATGATTATCCTAAATCATTCTACTCCATTTTTACACCATAAATCATCATAATAAACCAAATTCATCATTTGCACATACAAACATAGCCCAAATCATTACCTAATAACATTCGGTCCACAAAAGTTACTATATTTAGCAACCTTGCTAAAATAACCATATTCAATATCCAAATCACATTCCTAAGCTTCTAATCATCATCACATTCATCAAACAACATGTTAACACACATGCATGCTCATCATATACACCAAATCATCGACTTGTAACTAAAAAGTTACTCTAAATAGAAATATTCATAAAATCATAGTTTTAACCACTCTAGACTAAATCTAATCATGTAGCATGCTCCCAATATCATCTATGAACATACCAACATACTCAAAATCATCCCAACAATCATGGATCATACATGCATGGCCATTATTCAACATTTTATATACAAATCATGAGTTTTATCAACACCAATCATCATGGATCTTCGCAAAACTCAATTTAAACATCATAGATCATCAAGAAGTACATTAAAACTAGCAAACCCAGATTCAAACATAAAGAAATTCGTGCATGTGGGTCTAGTGAGCTTGCATGTGGGTTTTACCCATTGCATGTGTGTGTAGAGGTGAAAAGAGGGTGTGTAAACTAGTAGAGACTACCTCACAAGCTCCTAGATCGTCAAGAAAGTGTTGGAGCAGCTCTGGAAAGTCCTGGACAGCGGCTCCCTTGACCAACAAGAAGGTGGTGATGGTGGTTGAGGTCTAGAGGCCTTTCTTCAATGGTTTCAAGCTTCCAAGAGCTTCAAAATGGCTTCAATGGCTTCCAAGAGGTCAAATCAGAATGTTTCAGTCGTTTGGGAAGAAGAGTGGCCAAATGGTAGAGTGTGGAGTCGACTAAAATGATGAGAATAGGTGTGATGATGATCTTGGAAGTTTAAAAAGAAAATCTGCGAATCCAGGTGTCAGGCGTATCGCCTGACGTGGCTCACCGGCGCCTGTCGTTGCGCGCGGGGCTACCGGATGAGGCGCCATTTTCCACATCCGTGCGGATCGTCAGGGGTAGGAGCTTCGGGTCTGGCGTAGCGCCTGGCCCATATGTTAGGCCCAATAAGCCTATTTGGTGGTTCTAGGTCCATTTTCGCCCATTTCTCGACTATATAACATCGTTTGAGCATCATTTGGACTCTAGTTGCCAATTATAAATCATAACTGACTTGTGAAGTGTTTCTGTGGACAATTGTTGTGACGTTCACCAACGTTCGTGAGTTTTGACACGTGTGTGTGCGGTTTCTGATAATCCCTTGGATTATCCTGTTGTGCATCAATGTTCGTACTATAGTGCCACGTGTCACACTAAATTAATCTAATTCTAGTACCACGTGTACATAAATCATTTAAATAAACATTTAAACAAGTAGTAAGCTGACCTGAAAATTACGGGGTGTCACAGAGCGTCTCCTCTTTATTCTTGCATTCAACCTGACTTTTTTCAAAATTCAAACCCCGTCGCGTACCGCTAAGAACATTTAAACCAATCTTCGCGTATCGCTATGGACAAAACAAGCGGGCATTCCCGAATTCCTTCGCGTATCGCGAAGGATTTATTCTTCCTCTTCGCGTACCGCGCCAACAGCAAAATGATTAAAATTTGTCTTTTTCTCTGGATTTCAACCGGGGCTCGATTCCTTCGGGTTTCAAACTCGATTTCCGCTCATTTCATTCGACAAACCTGTAAAAACCACAAAATGTAAAAAGAAACTAAAAATAACCATAAACAACATATTTACAACTTAAAATCGATTAAAAATGACTTAAAACCGGATGTGTTTTACAACCCATAAGGAGCGTACTGTGATAACCCGCCGCAACGCGTGGAGGAAGTAAACCTAGTTATATATATTAAAATGCATGTAAAAGGAATAGTATAAATATATATATTATATTGTGAGTGGGCCTCATTATTTATTGTATTGTATATATAAATATATACACATATATATATATTTTATATGTATATTATATTATTATATGCTATATAATTTAGGTTCTGATCCATGCAGTGACATTTTAAAATTTTAATTTGGGTCATCATAAGTTTTTTAACTTTAAAAAGTAGTAAACAAAGATAAATGTATTAAATATGAAACATTTGCTTATAGATTTGAGTTTTTTCATATGATTCAAACGATTGGTTGCCGGTGAGACGTATTTTGTAAATAACTTTTTCTATTATTTATATAACATATTTGTGAGAATTTTTTATGATTTTATGTTTTTATGAAAAATTTTTATAAAGATCGTGATGAAAGATTTGATTTTCCTATGTAACTTATGATTCTACAAATGATATATAATACCTATTATCGAGAGTGTACTGTGATAACCCGCTACAACGCGCGGGGTGAATAAACCTACTTATATATATATATTAAAAGAGATGAAAAAGGAATAGTAGATTTAATATTATTATATAATAAGAGGGTCCATGCTTATATATATTATATTATTTAGGTGTCTAATCCATATATATATATATTAAAAGAGATGAAAAAGGAATAATAGATTTAATATTATTATATAATAAGAGGGCCCATGCTTATATATGTATATATATATTATATTATTTAGGTGTCTAATCCATGTAGTAACGCTTTAAAAATTTAGACTTGTACCATTAGAAGTTTTTTAACCTTAGAAGTGGTAAACATAGATAATGGTATTAAATTTGATAAATTTGCTTATAGATTTGAATTTTTATTAAATTTGAGAGATTTGCTTAGATAGTTTGTTTTTCTTAATTGAAACAATTGGTTGCCGGTAAGAGGGATTTGAGAGTAATTTTTCTATTATTTTTGTAACATATTTGTAAGGATTTTGTATGATTTTAAATTTTTATAAAAAAGTTGTATAGAGTTCGTGATGATATATTTGATTTATTATGTAACTTATGCTTCTGAAAATGATATATAATACAAGTTCTCGAGAGTGTACTGTGATAACTCGTCGCAACGCGCGGGTTGAATAAACCTAGTTAGAATATAAAGATTAAAAGAAATCTTAACAAAAACATACATAAAAAAATTAAAAAATATTAATTTCATATGCTTATCCTATATGATTAAAGCATAAACATTTTTTTTATTATCTAATAATTGAAAAATAATAATAATTAAATATGTGAACGCATTTTATAATTTTTAACATTGTGTGTATATTTGAATTTATATTTCTTGCTATTATCACTTTTGCAACAATGGATTTATTGTTTTAGGCCGTATTAATAATCATTGCAGTGTTTTTTGTCTGTGTTTTGATATTCGATATGCTATCACCGCTAGCGCTATGTGATCGAATACATATTTCGGCAGAGCTGTATGATTCAATATTTTTTTATGGTAAAATTTTAATTTGGTAGATGTCGTGTTTTTTCGTTCAATACAGGTTTACCGCCACAACGCACGGTTTTAATCTTAGTTTAATACATTTATCTTTGTTTACTATTTTTTAAAGTTAAAAAATTTATAATGGTTAAAATCTAAATTTTTAAAACGTCACTACATGGATCACATACCTAAATTATATATTATATAATATATAAGATAATAAATAATGGGGCCTGCTCACTATATATATATATATATATATATATATATATATATATATATATTTCTACTAATCCTATAATAATAATAATAATAATAATAATAATAATAATAATTATAAAAAATTCTATACACTCTAGGCCAATTAGCCACAAAACTCCCAACAAGTCATTCCTTATTGAGTAAGAATTGATGGCTTCAAGCCATCTATAAATTATGAATCGTCTTATGGTTTAACGACATAAATAATAAGAGACAGAGCTTGTACATTTTTGAAGTTTCACTACCTATTCTTACTCTGGTAGGTTTTGTCACATTTATGAGTTTCCTCATAAATTTGTGAACTACAAGTGGTGTGTATGATTTCTTTGGAGACATATTGGTCAATTGACTATTGTCTTTAAAAGAACTGAATATTTAACTAGTATGTTTCTTTGAGCATAATTAACAATTAATAACTCAATAATCAGTTTTGTCTTCCTTGTAACCAAATTTAATTCTACTTGCTCAAAATTCTAATTGTATTTTTTGTTGAACGGCCAACTAATCAACTGTCGGGTACTCCGTACGCTGCCCCCAATGGCTAAAGGATGCCCAAGCTGGCCACTAGTTCAGACGAACGGAACCCCTAGCCCACCAGCCACCAATTCCCGAGGAAAACCCAACCCAAAAACCCGCCCAAAGGCACGACGGTGAAAGGCCGGTAAAACCGATTGGGATCAAGAATCGAACCCATTACCTGGGTCTTCTATCACTTCCCTCATACCTCTATCTTACCACAAGGACAAGACATCATTGGTAAAATTCTAATTGTATTAATGTTTGTGATCCAACAATCTTAGTTGTAGTTAGAGGTGGGCAAAAAATCCGGAACCAGATTCAACAATCGGAACCGAAACCGGTTGTATCTGAACTGGTGGGTACATGTTGTTTCAGATTCTCAGACAAATTAGAACCGGAATAGGAAAAAAGGGTAACCGGTTCCACCTTTACCCGGCAAAACCCGAACAAGAACCGTCTAAAGCCTGAAGCGTTTGGAACTGGAACCGGTCCAAAAAAATCCAGTTTGCCCACCTCTAGTTGTGATTATTTTTCTTCTGCAATTAACAGTTTACAGTTCTACTCCTAGTTAGAGGTGGGCAAAAAACCCGGTTTTGGAACCATAACTGGAACCGGAACCGGGAACCGAACCGGAACCGGTGGGTAGGGGCGGTTCCAGATTTTCAAAGAAACTGGAACCGGAACCGAAAAAGCAGAATCAGTTCCACCTTTACCCGGCCAAACCCGAACCAGAACCGGCCAAAAACCGGTTTGAACCGGTCCGAAACCGGAACCGGTTGTTGACTTTGTTGACCGGAACCGGTTTAAAAAAAATCGGTTTGCCCACCTCTACTCCTAGTAGTTGGACTGAAGTTAAATCAAATTGGACCCAAGCTTAATAGTTGTTGGGCTGGGATCACATATGATTTCGAACCAATTTTATCCTACAAAGTACAAGCCAAGCCGACCCATCATATTTATAAACGATAACTAACCCATCTTTTGACAGAGCCCAATCGGCTTGCAAAATCTGCTATAACGGACCTTACTATCTTAATGTTGAGAACTAGAGTTGCACAAACTAGTTCTTTTCATCAAACCGGTTCGGTTCCTAAAGCGGTCCGGTTTGGATAGTATAAGGGGAAACCGGTTCGGTTTGGAAACTGGTTTGAGAGAAAGGCCGGGATGCCAAACCTATAGGAACCGGTTTGAGGGGTTTGAAATCGATTTGAAGGGGTTGAAACCGGTTTGGAGGGGTTTGAAACCGGTTCGGACCGATTTGTGAACTGGTTTTAAAGGCAAAATCCCAAACCTATGTCAAACTGGCGGTTGGGACCAGTTTGGAAACCGGTTTGGCAAGAACCGGTTTGAGATCCACTGATGACCGGTTTGTAAACCCAAACCGGTTTTTTTGTTCACCTCTATTGAGAATCAACTTAGGGAACAATGGCCAGTTTAAGTTATACTCAACAGTCAACACGCAGGTTTGTTTTGAACTTTTTTTTTCCTAATTTGATTTTATTATCTTATTATTATAATTAATTTCTTTAGTTTTGTTATTTTTAAGCTTTCAAATATAATATTTTATAAAAATTTAAATATATTGTTGTGACGTGTTTATTTTTATGAGTGTAAAACAACAGATGAATTTATATAAAATAGGTCTGGCTAAGGTAGCTGAAACAATCAAGATTGATAAAACTTAATGTCATCCCTAGGCAATTGACGCTAGCCAAAACAAATCAAATTTCCTAAGAAGAAAGTGAATCTAGTGGTCTCCACTTACACCTAGACACGAGCACTATTGGTATCAATCAAGACACAAGCAATGTTCGCACCAATCGAAATATGTAAACTAGACAATCTCCACTTTGCAACACAAGAAGGAAATGTAATAGAATATCACTGCAAATAAAATGTCATTTAGTGACACACATTTTTAACGACATTTAATTTTTGTGTCACTACTATAGGATTTAGTGACACTTTGAGTGTGTCACATCTGTTTGATCCCTACTTTTAGTGACACTTATTATATATGTGTTTAAATTGTATTTTCAGTGGTACTTTAAATATGCCACACTAATTAGCAAATACTTTTATGGCATTTAACTTATGTCACTAAATCATTTAACATTTTTCACACTTATCGTTCCCTCTAAAAATTCACTCCCTCCTAAATTTCAGTAAAAGAAATTTTACTAAAATTAATTCCCACCTAAACTTCTACTGTTTCCTAAAAATTCCATCCACCTGTTTCTACCCTAAGACTACCCGCAATGCATAAGCATGCATTTGCTACATGCATCCTAATCACCACTGTCACATCAGCTTTTTACCCATCTTTTTTTACATCCATTCTCTCTCATATTTTTAACTCCAACACATCCTTCGTACATGCATCCTCTCTCTTCCACATCACCATTTCATTTTATATATGTCACACCCCCAAATTCCCACTCGTGGTGTCAGTCCACGTGGGTGTGACGTGGCCAGGATCACAGCTCATGGTCATATAGAACGACTCTATATGAGTTACACAATCACACAAGTATGTAAAATAACATAGTTTCATTCAATATGCAGCGGAAAATGTTTTAACATCATGAGGTAAATAAGTTGCAGCGGAAAGTAAATTGTTTAACATAAACAGACACTACATTGTTCAACTTCGGTTTAAAACCAACAATTTCACACACAAGCCTAAGACACGAGTCTACATGCCAGTCAGAATCCTTAGTGCTTCCAAGTGTGCATCCTAGCGTATACTCCATTAATTACCTGAGAATACATGTGAAAAGTGTCAACTAAAAAGTTGGTGAGTTCACAGGTTTAGACAGACTGAAAAGTAAACAGACATATACTGGGTATGTTAAGTTTTGTTGTTGGATACTACGATCCGTGGAGTGTGTCAGTTCATCTTACCGAAACTAGACTGTTCCCGTTTGCCTCCGCAGGTCATCGCTGAACCCGCATTCCCATCGAAATTACACTCGTTATGACCTCCAGTCAACATTGGTGCCGAGTGGGGTTAGTCAAACCCAGTAGTACTACGTAATTACGAATCGTTTGATATACAACTAACGGTAAGTTGTTCCTTCTTTAGTAATTCTAAGACACGTCTCAAGTGATCGGCATGTTCTTCGTGAGTCTTGGAGTAAATCAGAATGTCATCTATGAACACGATTACGAATTTGTCAAGATACGGCTTACACACCCGATTCATAAGATCCATGAATACCGCTTGTGTGACAGTTGCGTACGAAGAATTCGGCATTAATGACGTGAGCACATTTGGTCGTGCTTGAAATCCACGAGGATTTAGTAACTTTTGTTATTGGGGATTGATAGTATATGAAAAATGATGAACGTGGGCGAAAACCGTGCGCAAAACGGAGTTCGTATGCTCCCGGAATCGCGAAAAGAAGATTTCAACAAAAATGATGATGCTGATGACGTGGGGCGGTACGCCCCAGCCCAGACCTCCAGCTGGGGCGATGCGCCCCGGAGCTTAAGTCGGCTAAAAACGTTTTTAAACGATCTGATCGCGTTGGAAGCCTCAAAACTCACCATTTTCGACCTGTTCTTCATCCTAGACGAAAAATAACATATCTACATCATAAATCTTCATATTAAAGCCATTTGAAGCTATAAATCGCACCACGGATCGAGTTTTCAAGTCCTGATCGTCGTTTTACCCGCAGAAATTCGTCAGAACAGGTAACGGTTCGTTTTAACCATCTAGTTTGATTTTGATTGATTAGATCTTGATTTTGAACGTAATGAGATAGTTAGGATTGTTGATTATTGCCTAGATGATGGCTAGGATTGATTATAAACAAAGAACACGAAGTTCTAACGGTTAAATCCTTGTTTTGATCCGTTGTAATGCCCGATTTTCATAAAATCATAACTATGATTATAATGGTTTAAACCATTTGATTGTAACAATGTAGGTGATTAGTTTGATTAATCTTTGAAATACAAAGGTTAAATCCAAGTGTTTCAAACTAATCATAATCATTAGCATACTCATTGGAATGATTATCTGATGTTTGTGATAACAGTCAGATTAGTATGTTAAATCTGGTTATTTCACCTATTCTAATGCTACATTGTGATATTTCATGATATTTGGGTAATCAATAATAAGGATTAATCATTTCTAAGTCATTAAATTATCTAGAAACTGTTTTAGCATTATAATCAACAACATTAACTATCTGATTAATCAGAGATTATTCTGATTAATCTAGAGTGTCATCAACTTTGAATTAGGAATCTAATACAATGTAGGTTCCTACATTATCATACATTGTATGATATAACCTTAAATTAATTAATTATATAATTAATATCGATTTGATGATTTAATAAGCAATGTCTTTGACATTGAACGTTCAGAAGGATCTAATCAGTAAACTAGAACATAAATAACTTATTAAAGATAACTAAATGCAGAATCATCTATATACTATCAGTTTGGTGATACCCTGCTACCTTTATACTATCAGGTGAGTTTCGTACAACCCCTTTTATTTTTAATCTTTTATAAACATCGGGGAAACTCTGCAAACTGTTGTCTGAACATATGATATGCATCAATGATATCTGTGTGATTTCATGTGATTTTGTGGGATTTCATGGGATTTTGCCTGTAGACTGAACTCTATCATGGAACTGAAAGTCCTCATTTTTGAACTGTATCTAGTGAACCCATGTGTGGCCGAGCAGAAAACATTGATAGTACTATTGGTTGACACCCCATTCGCTAGGAGGATTGCATCTCCCCTTGTGTGAATGTTTGTTATCTGCTTCCTGAACTTCTTAATGGTGTGATAGACATTAAGATAATGAGGCACTAAGATATGTACCGACGGGTAATATCTTGAGACAGACTAGACGTCCGAAAGGAACTAGATACAGGTCCCATGGTTATCCAGAACTGAACTTTTGAGAACGTGCTTATCATATCATATTGTTTTAAATTGAACTGTCGATCTCACCAGCTTTGTGCTGACGTTTCAAACTTAAATCTTTTTGCAGGAAGACAGTGACACACGGTGAGGCAGCACTTCAAGCACTAGTAATTAAATAAGTCAGTTGTGTAATAAACTTAGTTGTAAACTATGATACTGATTGTAATGACGGAACCCTGTATTGTACTTATTTTAAGTTAATCTGTGTGCTTATGATATCGGTTCAAGTAAGTCACCCCTCACCTCGGAGACATCACCACTATGCTTCCGCAACCGGTTCGGTGACGTCAGACCAGACACGAGGTGACGAGGGGTGGGGGTGTGACAGGGTGGTATCAGAGCCACAGGTTTATAGAGAATTAGGTTGACTTAGAGACCTAGACTATAACCATAGGCTCGTATAGTAACACAGAGAGCACCGAACATTAATATTGAACAAAACTTGTTTTGAGTTAAGCCAGGATAATCAGGTGGTACAAATTCCAGTTATGAGTGGCCAGCCTAACTGAAATTTGCAACACGTGTGCATTCTAGTTTGATTAATTCAAGCAAAACACTAACAATAGTAATGACGAATAGTTGCGTTAAGATAGGAGTACGTCTCATATCATGTGTATGTTGAATGTTATTATTCAATATATTTTTTTCATGGTACTGATTCGAGTATTCAGTTTATACAGCGATGGCAGACCAAGGAGAGAGATACATTTATCAGCGGTTTCCTTACGTGATACTAGACGATACCCCGAGCTCAAGTTCGGGTTCTGACTCCGATCCATCGGAGGCATCTGCAGCTGCTTCTCAGGCTGATGCACCTGTACCACAGACATCACCAGCACCAGCACCAGCACCTATGCCATCTCCACCGAGAGTTCCAGCATGGGATGGACTCAGACGTATGCGAGGTCAAGCTCGCAAGACGACAGGTCTTCCTATTAGACGTCAGATGGCGCCTAGGGATGAGCCTGACACTGTACATGAGGTAGGAGAGTCCTCACAGCAGGCTGAGTTGAGGGCGCAGGTACAGCAGATTTCTCAGGATTTACAGGCTTTGAGACAGGATGTATCTCAGCACCATACTCTTCTAGAGGATACCCGCACCACTGTTCTAGACATTCTCACTTCTCATTTGACTCTTATGGAGCAGGTGAATGTCTTAGGTGCTAATACTCAGGCTTGGAGAGCGACGATGGAGGAGCGACTTCGGAGGACCTGGCGACAGGCGTTAGTAGTTACTTTTTGGCAGGAGGTAGCGTTGTGGAGTGAGAGATGGGTGTATCTGAGGCAGTTAGTGAGCACCATGAGTATGGAGGCTCGGTTGATGATGATAGTTATAGTGATGGTTGCTATAGCTATAGTGATTTCCTGCTTACCGTTCTTTATACGGTAAACGATGAGGGATGTTTATTTTGGTTGTTATTATATAGTCGGATAGGTTGTGAGTATATGATGCATAGGGAAATTTTGTTTGTAAAATAGATTCCCGATAGTTAGTATGGATGAATCGGTTCTGATGGTTCTTGTATTATAACCTTGTGATGTATGAAATTATGGTACTGTAATAATATGGGTGTTCTGTATATCTGTTTGTATAATGAACTATGTGTGTGAACTATAATTAATTTTTCTGTGTGAGAACATAACCGTATGCGAAAGAATTAATATGAGAACATGTCTGTAACTAAAGTACAGTACGAGAGCCATACTGTACGAGAACATATCTATGGTCTGTATGAGAACTTAATGTATGAACTGAGAACATATTAGAGAACTTGTGTGAGAACATGTCCTAGTTCTGTATGAACATATTTCTGAAAACATGTGTTGCAATGCAAAGAGCTGGGTAAGACTCTAACATGTTTTTGAAATAACAGGACTAAGTATAACTACGAACAATTGTGTGATCTGTGTGTAATACAAACATGTCTGGACTGAATTCATGTAGTTATACTATATTCTTTATAATCACATTTCAATATAAATTTTCAGTGTAACTGAATATGATTGAATTTATGTGATAGAATGGGTTATATCTTTAATATTCTTAAACTGACCTGAATTTGTCTGCTTGTGAGCAGATTAATGGCTCCTAAAAGAGGTCGACCAGCTAAGAAAGCTGCTAAGAATATTACCAACCCTGAACTGAATCAAATTCCACCTCTGAATGTTGACTCAAATCCGGATCCGCATGTTAATCCGGAAGCGAACGTAGTTCCACCTGGGAACTTGGAAACAAATACTGCTCCACCAGTGAACCCTGGAGCAGGCATCGTTCCACCTGCTGGTACAAGCGGATCTGAAACAAATGAAGCTAGGATAGCTCGTATTGTGCGTGAACAATTATCTGCTTGTGGTGTTCTGACACAACACCAACCACATATCACCGCAGGTTCTGGTGGGGAACACGATCATGCTGAACATAATGCTACAGGTGGTCACGTTGAAACTCATACCACTACCGGTACAACTACCATTGTTCCTGATCCACCACGACAGGGATGTACTTATAAATATTTTGCTTCCTGTAACCCTCCGACTTTTACTAGCAAAGAAGGAGCGGCTGGTCTAATAAGGTGGATTGAGGAGATGGAAACTAAGCTTAAAATCAGTCAGTGTTTGGAGGAGCATAAGGTGTCTTATGCTGCCTGTTCTTTGAAAGACTCTGCTTTGACTTGGTGGAATACCCAGGCCAAGACTTTGGGTTCAGCCACAGTTGACTCGATGGGCTGGAATGATTTTAAAACTCTAATTAGATCAGAGTACTGTCCCATCACTGAAATTCAAAAACTCCAGGAGGAATTCTGGAATCACTCGATGATCGGTGCTGACTGTCTTGCTTACACCGATCGTTTTCATGAACTCACTTGTTTACTTCCCGACATGTTTCCTACGGAAGCCGCTTTAATCGAGAAGTACATTAAGGGTCTGATTCCTCAGATACGAGGAATGGTGACTGCTGCTGAACCTACAACCCTGAAACATACCATTCTTTTGACCACTAAGCTTACCAATGAGGCGGTAAGGAGTGGTACTCTGTCTTTGAAACCTCAGACGGTTCATAGTCGTAGTGATGTCGGTACCTCGAATGTGTCAAAAGGTACCAAACGAAAGTGGTTTGGTAAGAACAAAACAAGGGCTTCGGCTGAGATCAGTCAGAACAAACCAACGGTGAAGAACTATGGTGCAAATGTTCCTGAGAGGAAAACTTATATTGGGCAGGCGCCCAAATGCAATAAGTGTCCACTCCATCACACGGGACCATGTCCTGTTTGTCTGAACTGTAACCGAGTTGGACATTATGCTAAATATTGCAACTTTCCTGCTCAGACACCAAACCAAGCACCACGACAAACCACTCAAACCAACCGGTCATGTTACAAATGTGGAAGCCCTGATCATCTCATACGAAACTGTCCGAACAATAACACCAATCCGGGAACTGAAGCTAGGGGGAGAGCTTTTCAGATTGGTGCGACCGAGGCAAGACATGATGCAAATATTGTTACTGGTACGTTTCTTCTTAATAATCTATACGCATCAGTTTTGTTTGACACAGGAGCGGATAAGAGCTTTACTTCCTATTGAGCTTGGGAGCTTTGATGTCGTTGAATTTGAATGATCATCTTTTCGATATTGATTTACTTCCTATTGAGCTTGGGAGCTTTGATGTCGTTGTTGGTATGGACTGGCTTTCTAATAACCAAGCGGAAGTTGTCTGTCAAAACAAAGTGATCTGTATTCCATTACCTAACGGTAATACACTGATAGTTCAAGGAGAACGAGCTGGTAGAAAACTTGGTATCATATCTTGTATGCGAGCTCAGAAGTTCTTAAGGAAAGGTTGTTATGCTTTCCTAGCACATGTGACTGAGCACAATTCTTCACCCAAACAAATCACAGATATCCCAGTAGTCAAGGATTTTCCTGAAGTTTTTCCTGAGGATATATCAGGATTACCCCCAGTAAGACAAGTTGAATTTCGAATCGACTTGATTCCAGGTGCAGCACCTATTGCTAAAGCTCCGTATCGGCTTGCACCATCCGAAATGCAAGAACTTTCAGGTCAATTGCAAGAACTGTTAGACAAAGGTTTTATCAGACCTAGTTTGTCACCCTGGGGAGCACCTATTCTTTTTGTGAAAAAGAAGGATGGTTCATTCAGAATGTGTATTGACTACAGGGAACTCAATAAACTGACAATCAAGAACCGTTATCTACTACCTCGTATCGATGATCTGTTTGATCAACTACAAGGTGCTACTTATTTTTCAAAAATCGATTTAAGATCC
The DNA here is from genome assembly GCA_009363875.1 of Mikania micrantha. Classification (NCBI taxonomy): domain Eukaryota; kingdom Viridiplantae; phylum Streptophyta; class Magnoliopsida; order Asterales; family Asteraceae; genus Mikania; species Mikania micrantha. The sequence continues at coordinate 44,567,559 of CM018689.1, read as the reverse complement.
GGATATCATCAGTTACGTATTCATGATGATGACATTCCTAAAACTGCTTTCAGAACTCGATACAGACATTACGAATTTTTAGTAATGCCATTTGGTTTAACAAATGCACCAGCAGTTTTCATGGATCTGATGAATCGAGTATGTAGACCTTATCTGGATAAATTTGTGATTGTGTTTATTGATGATATTCTTATTTATTCTCGAAATCAACAAGAACATGCTCAACACTTGAAATTAATTCTAGAACTTTTGGCACGTGAAAAATTATATGCCAAGTTCTCCAAGTGTGAGTTCTGGTTACGAGAAGTTCAATTTCTTGGTCATGTAGTAAATCAAAATGGTATTCAAGTGGATCCCAGTAAGATTCAGGCGGTGAAACAATGGGAGACACCACGAACCCCGACTGAAATACGCCAATTTTTGGGGTTGGCAGGTTATTATCGCCGGTTTATCAAGAACTTTTCAAAGATAGCCTTGCCACTGACTACATTGACACAGAAAAATCAACTGTTTATATGGAGTTCTCAACAGGAGGAGGCGTTCCAACTATTGAAACACAAACTCTGTAATGCACCTATATTGGCACTACCGGAAGGTACGGATAACTTCACAGTGTATTGTGATGCTTCACGTCAAGGTCTTGGGTGTGTTCTAATGCAGAAGGATAAGGTAATTGCTTATGCTTCTCGGCAGTTGAAAGTACATGAGAAGAACTATACCACACATGATCTAGAACTTGGTGCAGTAGTGTTTGCACTCAAGATTTGGAGACATTATCTATACGGAACTAGGTGTATTATATACACTGATCACAAAAGCCTCCAACACATTCTAGATCAGAAAATGTTGAACATGCGACAGAGGCGATGGGTTGAACTCTTAAACGACTATGACTGTGAAATTCGTTATCACCCAGGCAAAGCAAATGTTGTAGCTGATGCTTTAAGTCACAAGGAACGAGTCAAGCCTTTACGTGTGAAAGCGTTAGGTATGACTATTCAAACCAGTCTAATTCCTCAAACCAAAGACGCTCAGCAACAAGCTTTACAAACAATGAACTATTCTGCTGAAGGACTGAGAGGATTAGATAAGAAACTCGATACTAAGGCTGATGGACTGTTGTATTTCAAAGACCGAATGTGGATTCCTTTATTCGGTAACTCTCGAACTATTATCTTGGATGAGGCGCATAAATCCAGGTATTCTATTCATCCAGGTGCTGATAAAATGTATAAAGATCTTAAAGACTTTTACTGGTGGCCTGGAATGAAGAAACACATAGCTGAATATGTGGATCGATGTTTAACATGTCTCAAAGTTAAGGCTGAACATCAACGACCTTCTGGGTTACTACAACAACCTGAGATTCCCATGTGGAAATGGGATCAGATCTCTATGGATTTCATTACTAAATTACCCAGAACATCACGTAACCATGACTCTATATGGGTTATCGTTGATCGCCTTACGAAATCTGCGCATTTCTTACCCATCCGAGAAGATTATTCTATGGATCGACTCGCTAAACTTTATGTTAATGAGATTGTATCTCGACATGGAGTACCGATCTCTATCATTTCTGACAGAGATAGTCGATTTATGTCACGATTTTGGCAAACTCTTCAGAATGCTCTGGGCACGCAAATCAATATGAGCACAGCTTATCACCCACAAACTGACGGGCAGACTGAACGAACAAATCAAACTCTTGAAGACATGCTCAGAAGCTGTGTGATTGATTTTGGAGGTAGCTGGGATATTCATCTTCCACTTGTTGAATTTTCATACAATAACAGCTACCATACCAGTATTCAATGCGCTCCATTTGAAGCACTTTATGGACGGAAGTGTAGATCACCTATCTGTTGGTCAGAGGTAGTGAAAGTCAAATCATCGGCCCAGAATTCATTCAGGAAACAACTGACAAGATCGCACTCATTCAAGAACGAATTAAAGCTGCTCGCGATCGTCAAAAGAGTTATGCTGATAATCGCCGTAGACCACTCGAATTTCAAGTAGGTGATCGAGTAATGTTAAAAGTGTCACCTTGGAAAGGCATTTTCAGATTCGGGAAACGAGGTAAACTTTCGCCAAGATTTGTAGGGCCATTTAAAATTCTTGAACGAATTGGACCAGTAGCCTACAGACTTGAATTACCTCTTGAACTCAGTAACATTCACGATGTCTTTCATGTGTCTAATCTGAAGAAATGCTTAACTGATGAATCATTGATCATACCTCTAGAAGAAATTCATATTGATGAAAAACTTCAGTTCAGTGAAGAACCAGTAGAGGTAATGGATCGAGAAACGAAAGTGTTAAAACGTAGTCGCATACCGATTTTCAAAGTGCGATGGAACTCGCAGCGAGCACCCGAATATACGTGGGAACGTGAACACCAAATGAAAGCAAAGTACCCACATCTATTCTTATAAACAATTGTCTTAATGTAAGTCTTCGTTAAATTTCGGGACGAAATTCTTCTAACAGGAGGAGACTGTGACAGTTGCGTACGAAGAATTCGGCATTAATGACGTGAGCACATTTGGTCGTGCTTGAAATCCACGAGGATTTAGTAACTTTTGTTATTGGGGATTGATAGTATATGAAAAATGACGAACGTGGGCGAAAACCGTGCGCAAAACGGAGTTCGTATGCTCCCGGAATCGCGAAAAGAAGATTTCAACAAAAATGATGATGCTGATGACGTGGGGCGGTACTCCCTAGCCCAGACCTCCAGCTGGGGCGATGCGCCCCGGAGCTTAAGTCGGCTAAAAACGTTTTTAAACGATCTGATCGCGTTGGAAGCCTCAAAACTCACCACTTTCGACCTGTTCTTCATCCTAGACGAAAAATAACATATCTACATCATAAATCTTCATATTAAAGCCATTTGAAGCTATAAATCGCACCACGGATCGAGTTTTCAAGTCCTGATCGTCGTTTTACCCGCAGAAATTCGTCAGAACAGGTAACGGTTCGTTTTAACCATCTAGTTTGATTTTGATTGATTAGATCTTGATTTTGAACGTAATGAGATAGTTAGGATTGTTGATTATTGCCTAGATGATGGCTAGGATTGATTATAAACAAAGAACACGAAGTTCTAACGGTTAAATCCTTGTTTTGATCCGTTGTAATGCCCGATTTTCATAAAATCATAACTATGATTATAATGGTTTAAACCATTTGATTGTAACAATGTAGGTGATTAGTTTGATTAATCTTTGAAATACAAAGGTTAAATCCAAGTGTTTCAAACTAATCATAATCATTAGCATACTCATTGGAATGATTATCTGATGTTTGTGATAACAGTCAGATTAGTATGTTAAATCTGGTTATTTCACCTATTCTAATGCTACATTGTGATATTTCATGATATTTGGGTAATCAATAATAAGGATTAATCATTTCTAAGTCATTAAATTATCTAGAAACTGTTTTAGCATTATAATCAACAACATTAACTATCTGATTAATCAGAGATTATTCTGATTAATCTAGAGTGTCATCAACTTTGAATTAGGAATCTAATACAATGTAGGTTCCTACATTATCATACATTGTATGATATAACCTTAAATTAATTAATTATATAATTAATATCGAGTTGATGATTTAATAAGCAATGTCTTTGACATTGAACGTTCAGAAGGATCTAATCAGTAAACTAGAACATAAATAACTTATTAAAGATAACTAAATGCAGAATCATCTATATACTATCAGTTTGGTGATACCCTGCTACCTTTATACTATCAGGTGAGTTTCGTACAACCCCTTTTATTTTTAATCTTTTATAAACATCGGGAAACTCTGCAAACTGTTGTCTGAACATATGATATGCATCAATGATATCTGTGTGATTTCATGTGATTTTGTGGGATTTCATGGGATTTTGCCTGTAGACTGAACTCTATCATGGAACTGAAAGTCCTTATTTTTGAACTGTATCTAGTGAACCCATGTGTGGCCGAGCAGAAAACATTGATAGTACTATTGGTTGACACCCCATTCGCTGGGAGGATTGCATCTCCCCTTGTGTGAATGTTTGTTATCTGTTTCCTGAACTTCTTAATGGTGTGATAGACATTAAGATAATGAGGCACTAAGATATGTACCGACGGGTAATATCTTGAGACAGACTAGACGTCCGAAAGGAACTAGATACAGGTCCCATGGTTATCCAGAACTGAACTTTTGAGAACGTGCTTATCATATCATATTGTTTTAAATTGAACTGTCGATCTCACCAGCTTTGTGCTGACGTTTCAAACTTAAATCTTTTTGCAGGAAGACAGTGACACACGGTGAGGCAGCACTTCAAGCACTAGTAATTAAATAAGTCAGTTGTGTAATAAACTTAGTTGTAAACTATGATACTGATTGTAATGACGGAACCCTGTATTGTACTTATTTTAAGTTAATCTGTGTGCTTATGATATCGGTTCAAGTAAGTCACCCCTCACCTCGGAGACATCACCACTATGCTTCCGCAACCGGTTCGGTGACGTCAGACCAGACACGAGGTGACGAGGGGTGGGGGTGTGACAGGGTGGTATCAGAGCCACAGGTTTATAGAGAATTAGGTTGACTTAGAGACCTAGACTATAACCATAGGCTCGTATAGTAACACAGAGAGCACCGAACATTAATATTGAACAAAACTTGTTTTGAGTTAAGCCAGGATAATCAGGTGGTACAAATTCCAGTTATGAGTGGCCAGCCTAACTGAAATTTGCAACACGTGTGCATTCTAGTTTGATTAATTCAAGCAAAACACTAACAATAGTAATGACGAATAGTTGCGTTAAGATAGGAGTACGTCTCATATCATGTGTATGTTGAATGTTATTATTCAATATATTTTTTTCATGGTACTGATTCGAGTATTCAGTTTATACAGCGATGGCAGACCAAGGAGAGAGATACATTTATCAGCGGTTTCCTTACGTGATACTAGACGATACCCCGAGCTCAAGTTCGGGTTCTGACTCCGATCCATCGGAGGCATCTGCAGCTGCTTCTCAGGCTGATGCACCTGTACCACAGACACCACCAGCACCAGCACCAGCACCAGCACCTGAACCAGCACCTATGCCATCTCCACCGAGAGTTCCAGCATGGGATGGACTCAGACGTATGCGAGGTCAAGCTCGCAAGACGACAGGTCTTCCTATTAGACGTCAGATGGCGCCTAGGGATGAGCCTGACACTGTACATGAGGTAGGAGAGTCCTCACAGCAGGCTGAGTTGAGGGCGCAGGTACAGCAGATTTCTCAGGATTTACAGGCTTTGAGACAGGATGTATCTCAGCACCATACTCTTCTAGAGGATACCCGCACCACTGTTCTAGACATTCTCACTTCTCATTTGACTCTTATGGAGCAGGTGAATGTCTTAGGTGCTAATACTCAGGCTTGGAGAGCGACGATGGAGGAGCGACTTCGGAGGACCTGGCAACAGGCGTTAGTAGTTACTTTTTGGCAGGAGGTAGCGTTGTGGAGTGAGAGATGGGTGTATCTGAGGCAGTTAGTGAGCACCATGAGTATGGAGGCTCGGTTGATGATGATAGTTATAGTGATGGTTGCTATAGCTATAGTGATTTCCTGCTTACCGTTCTTTATACGGTAAACGATGAGGGATGTTTATTTTGGTTGTTATTATATAGTCGGATAGGTTGTGAGTATATGATGCATAGGGAAATTTTGTTTGTAAAATAGATTCCCGATAGTTAGTATGGATGAATCGGTTCTGATGGTTCTTGTATTATAACCTTGTGATGTATGAAATTATGGTACTGTAATAATATGGGTGTTCTGTATATCTGTTTGTATAATGAACTATGTGTGTGAACTATAATTAATTTTTCTGTGTGAGAACATAACCGTATGCGAAAGAATTAATATGAGAACATGTCTGTAACTAAAGTACAGTACGAGAGCCATACTGTACGAGAACATATCTATGGTCTGTATGAGAACTTAATGTATGAACTGAGAACATATTAGAGAACTTGTGTGAGAACATGTCCTAGTTCTGTATGAACATATTTCTGAAAACATGTGTTGCAGTGCAAAGAGCTGGGTAAGACTCTAACATGTTTTTGAAATAACAGGACTAAGTATAACTACGAACAATTGTGTGATCTGTGTGTAATACAAACATGTCTGGACTGAATTCATGTAGTTATACTATATTCTTTATAATCACATTTCAATATAAATTTTCAGTGTAACTGAATATGATTGAATTTATGTGATAGAATGGGTTATATCTTTAATATTCTTAAACTGACCTGAATTTGTCTGCTTGTGAGCAGATTAATGGCTCCTAAAAGAGGTCGACCAGCTAAGAAAGCTGCTAAGAATATTACCAACCCTGAACCGAATCAAATTCCACCTCTGAATGTTGACTCAAATCCGGATCCGCATGTTAATCCGGAAGCGAACGTAGTTCCACCTGGGAACTTGGAAACAAATACTGCTCCACCAGTGAACCCTGGAGCAGGCATCGTTCCACCTGCTGGTACAAGCGGATCTGAAACAAATGAAGCTATGATAGCTCGTATTGTGCGTGAACAATTATCTGCTTGTGGTGTTCTGACACAACACCAACCACATATCACCGCAGGTTCTGGTGGGGAACACGATCATGCTGAACATAATGCTACAGGTGGTCACGTTGAAACTCATACCACTACCGGTACAACTACCATTGTTCCTGATCCACCACGACAGGGATGTACTTATAAATATTTTGCTTCCTGTAACCCTCCGACTTTTACTGGCAAAGAAGGAGCGGCTGGTCTAATAAGGTGGATTGAGGAGATGGAAACTAAGCTTAAAATCAGTCAGTGTTTGGAGGAGCATAAGGTGTCTTATGCTGCCTGTTCTTTGAAAGACTCTGCTTTGACTTGGTGGAATACCCAGGCCAAGACTTTGGGTTCAGCCACAGTTGACTCGATGGGCTGGAATGATTTTAAAACTCTAATTAGATCAGAAAACTGTCCCATCACTGAAATTCAAAAACTCCAGGAGGAATTCTGGAATCACTCGATGATCGGTGCTGACTGTCTTGCTTACACCGATCGTTTTCATGAACTCACTTGTTTACTTCCCGACATGTTTCCTACGGAAGCCGCTTTAATCGAGAAGTACATTAAGGGTCTGATTCCTCAGATACGAGGAATGGTGACTGCTGCTGAACCTACAACCCTGAAACATACCATTCTTTTGACCACTAAGCTTACCAATGAGGCGGTAAGGAGTGGTACTCTGTCTTTGAAACCTCAGACGGTTCATAGTCGTAGTGATGTCGGTACCTCGAATGTGTCAAAAGGTACCAAACGAAAGTGGTTTGGTAAGAACAAAACAAGGGCTTCGGCTGAGATCAGTCAGAACAAACCAACGGTGAAGAACTATGGTGCAAATGTTCCTGAGAGGAAAACTTATATTGGGCAGGCGCCCAAATGCAATAAGTGTCCACTCCATCACACGGGACCATGTCCTGTTTGTCTGAACTGTAACCGAGTTGGACATTATGCTAAATATTGCAACTTTCCTGCTCAGACACCAAACCAAGCACCACGACAAACCACTCAAACCAACCGGTCATGTTACAAATGTGGAAGCCCTGATCATCTCATACGAAACTGTCCGAACAATAACACCAATCCGGGAACTGAAGCTAGGGGGAGAGCTTTTCAGATTGGTGCGACCGAGGCAAGACATGATGCAAATATTGTTACTGGTACGTTTCTTCTTAATAATCTATACGCATCAGTTTTGTTTGACACAGGAGCGGATAAGAGCTTTATCTCTCCTGAATTTGCATCATTAATTTCATTGCCTACGGTAGATCTAGAAACTCCTTATGTTATTGAACTTGCTAACGGCAAGTTGATCAAAACAAACAATGTTATTCAAGGATGTTCCTTGAATTTGAATGATCATCTTTTCGATATTGATTTACTTCCTATTGAGCTTGGGAGCTTTGATGTCGTTGTTGGTATGGACTGGCTTTCTAATAACCAAGCGGAAGTTGTCTGTCAAAACAAAGTGATCCGTATTCCATTACCTAACGGTAATACACTGATAGTTCAAGGAGAACGAGCTGGTATAAAACTTGGTATCATATCTTGTATGCAAGCTCAGAAGTTCTTAAGGAAAGGTTGTTATGCTTTATCTAACAACTCCTGTAGTTGATTAGATAGTTCCTGCATTTCAGTAGGAGCCAATCGGTATGGTGCCTTGGCTATTGGTGCTGCTCCTGGTGTCAGATCTATCTGAAACTCCACTTGTCGCGCTGGTGGTAGTCCCAGTAGATCGTCAGGAAAGACTTCTGGATAATCGCGAACAATGGCGATGTCCTTGATCTCCCGTTCCTTCTTTGGTTGTTCGGTGATAAGTGCCAGGATAGCTGTGTATCCCTTCTTCAAGTATTTGTTTGCCTTCATGCAGGACATGATGTTTAGTGGTACTCCGCGCCGTTCTCCCTGGATTGAGATCTGCTCTCCACTTGGCAATGTAATCCGCACAATATTCTCGTTGCACACAATCTCAGCGTGGTTTGCAGATAGCCAATCCATTCCAATCACCACGTCGAAGCTCCCGAGAGTTACCGGCATCAGGTCAATCACCAGTTGGTGGTCTGCTAACGTCAGGACACACCCCTTGATGAGATGTTGTGTTTCTATCAGCTTGCCGTCTGCTAACTCTACGGTGTACTTATGGTCTAGTGGTGTTGGTGTTATATTAAGAAGTTTGCTAAAGTCACTAGAGATAAAACTCCTATCGGCACCGGTATCAAATAATATGCTAGCATAGACATTATTTAAAAGAAACGTATCGGTAATGACATTGGGGTCATCTTTCGCTTCTCCCGAGCCAATCACAAAGGCTCGTCCCTTCGCTGCTCCACCTCCACCCTTTTTCAGTTGCGGGCAGTCCCTCCGCATGTGCCCCGGTTTGCCACATTCGTAACACCCCTTGAGAGTGTTTTGGTTGTTGTTGTTGTTGTTGGGGTTGGGGTTGGATCGACATTCCTTGGCCAAGTGCCCGTTTCTTCCACAGTTAGTGCATTTGACCCTTTTGCATGGGCCGAAGTGGTGGAAGTTGCAAGTATTGCATTTTGGGCTGTTGCCCTGATATCCCCCTTTGCCTTGAGTGTTCGGCTGGGTGGCAGTGAAAGCTTTAGCAGGTGCTGGTCGGTGTTGGGTTTGTTGTTGAGGTGTGAAAGTTCGGTTATTGCTAGGCTCCCACTTCTTCTTGGGCTCTTGGGGCTTCAGATGTTCACCCCTCTTCGGCAGCTTTCCCTGAGCTACCGCCTGATCGGTTAATTTATGAGCCAAGCGAATCAGTGGTTGGATGGTGGAGAGATCAGAAGCAGTCACCATGCTTTGAATTTGCTCAGGCAACCCACTGATGAATTGCTCAATTTTCTTGTATTCCGGCGTCACCATTGCCGAGCACAGCTTGCACAGCTCATGAAATCGAGTGCGGTACTTCTCGATTTCGGATCCTACCATCTTGTGTACCCAAAATTCTTCCTCAAGCTTCTGATCTCATCACGAGGACAATATTCCTCGTGAAGCATTCGGGTGAAATTCTCCCATGGGATGGAGTTTGTCGTTTCCAGTCCAAGAGTCTGGACGTGTGTGTTCCACCAGGTGAGGGCTGGTCCTTCCAGAGTCCCGGTGGCATACTTTACTCGGTTTTCCTCCGAGCACTCAGACATGGCAAATACCGATTCAAGCTTTTCAATCCAGCGGAGTAGTCCCACTGCTCCTTCTGTACCCTGGAACTTGTGAGGGTGGCAGCTCAGAAAGGCTTTGAACGAGCATCCTTTCGCTGCGCTTCCTTGGGATCCGTTATTGGTGCCGCTAGTCTCGCTGGCAAGTCGGTTTGCCTCGTACTCAGCGAGTACTTTGTTAACCTTACGTTCGACCATCATGTTGATCCTTGCCTTTTCGGCCTTACGTTTGAGATTGCGGGCGTTGGGTCCTCTTCCAGACATGATTCTATACAGAGAGGTTAGAGCATTAGTTAGCATGAGTTAGAGTGTTAGACGATTGTAATGTCAGAAGTCAAGTCAGGTGTTATGTTAACAAGCAATCATAATCAAGACATAATAAGTAAAGCAAAGCATCATTTCATTAATAATAATAACTTGAAGTACAATGATTTTCAAAAGAGATGCTACAAAATTCGCACGAGCACATCCCGCTCGGCTAAGTAATACAAAAGTAGAATACTGAAATAGAAATCCTAACTAGACAATCGTGGAGTGTGAATCTCCACTATCAGCAGGGCCATCATCGTCCTCCTCATTAGGATCCTCGTCTGGATCCTCGTCAAAATCTTCCTCTTCGAGATCCTCCGGCTCGAATTGGGGTTCTGGCTCAGGTTGTGGCTCCACTATGAACTGTCCGACCCATGCATTTAGCATGGCGTCGCTTGCCTGGATCATGGCAAGATTCTCCTCGTTGGCGTCCTCCACAGCTGCCAATCGCCCAGCGTGTCCATGTGTCACTTCGGCTAAGAAATCCTGTTGCTCCTCGAGCAACGTAGTCCTATCATGGATGTCTGTGACCTCAGCCACAATCCCCTCCTGTCGCTGGATCGCGTCCTGAGTCCTAGTGACTAACCCATCCTGTGTCCCCTCAACACGTGCGAGTCTCTCCTCTAGTTGCTCCACACGACTCTGGAGATGCTGACTATGCTCCAAAAGATCCCTAAACCCATCAGTCATTACGCGTAGCTGACATGAGTCGCGTCTATATCGTGAGATCAATGCGGCAAATGCCCTCTCCATATGCATTCCAATAGGTGGTAGTGATGGTCCAGTAGATGCGTCATCTAACAAAGGTAACTTAGGTACTCTCTCTTCTCCCGCCCAAACAGCAAGGGTAGTAGGGTACCAGTCCCATGGTCCCCTGCTGCTCGAGGGTCGGAGCCTCTTGGACTCCTGAGCATATACCTGCTCCACTATGTCCTGGATCTTCTGTTTGTCTTCCTCGGTAAGCTCATACTCATACGGGCGCTTCCTCGGGTCTTTCCCGTTCTGATCCTTGTTGTTGTCCATGCCTGCGTTTAAATCAAATAAGTAACAGTGCATGATAATAAAGAATTATTGTTGTGTAATTTCTAGTGTAGTGTCTAGTGTAGAGCAAGGCTATAGTCTAAGTTCACCACATGCAAACCTAGTTCTCTATAACCAAGGCTCTGATACCAGTCTGTCACACCCCCAAATTCCCACTCGTGGTGTCAGTCCACGTGGGTGTGACGTGGCCAGGATCACAGCTCATGGTCATATAGAACGACTCTATATGAGTTACACAATCACACAAGTATGTAAAATAACATAGTTTCATTCAATATGCAGCGGAAAATGTTTTAACATCATGAGGTAAATAAGTTGCAGCGGAAAGTAAATTGTTTAACATAAACAGACACTACATTGTTCAACTTCGGTTTAAAACCAACAATTTCACACACAAGCCTAAGACACGAGTCTACATGCCAGTCAGACTCCTTAGTGCTTCCAAGTGTGCATCCTAGCGTATGCTCCATTAATTACCTGAGAATACATGCGAAAAGTGTCAACTAAAAAGTTGGTGAGTTCACAGGTTTAGACAGACTGAAAAGTAAACAGACATATACTGGGTATGTTAAGTTTTGTTGTTGGATACTACGATCCGTGGAGTGTGTCAGTTCATCTTACCGAAACTAGACTGTTCCCGTTTGCCTCCGCAGGTCATCGCTGAACCCGCATTCCCATCGAAATTACACTCGTTATGACTTCCAGTCAACATTGGTGCCGAGTGGGGTTAGTCAAACCCAGTAGTACTACGTAATTACGACTCGTTTGATACACAACTAACGGTAAGGATAAGTGAGGACTTTAAGCGATACAAGTTACACTCGAAAATGGTTTTCACAACATACCAGTAATACATCTAAAACAGTTGCATAGTATTCTCACCCCAATGATTTAGTAAAACAGTTAAAAAGTAAAAGTGGGGCCGTAAACTCACCTGAGTTTGGCAGAGTGTTCGTACAAGAACCGTGTAGCTCGCCGGCTAGTAGTTACCTATATCATATAGGTGTTATAAGTTTGTGTTCATATATGTGGGTCTCACAGGACCGTGTTCGAGTTCAACAACTCCGAGTTGTTTTGTGTGTCGCGTTGACCGCGTTTGACCGTGTTGACCGTGTTTGACCTAACGACCCGTTGGTGACGGTTTTGGATCAAGTGTTCGTGTAATGTGCGATTTCGTGTCGTGTGAAGTGTACGGATACCAGTAGTCATTTTTGTGAGGAAACTTACTTTATAGTAAGTTTCTATTTCAGAATAGTTTCCACATTAGGCAAGTCATGCAAGAATTCATATTCCGATTATTCTAACGTGCATATTTATCCTAAATGAGCATGTTATCACATAGCACATAGTTACACATAACTGTTTTAGCATAGTTTGCGCGTAAAAGTTTCTATAGTTAGCAAGTTACAAAATAAGTATGTGTCACCAAGTCTAACTAACCATCTCATCTTAATATCGTCATCCTAGTTCAAAATAACCGTTAACTCGTATTTATTACAACAAATATGTCATCATTTATAGACTTTGTGAAATAAAGTTACTATTTATAGTACTATTCTTAAAAATCATATATTTGATGATTTTAACAATTTTAACACATATATAACCATCCGTTTAGTTTCTAAACATCATTTTGAACATAACTTATAGATCTAACCACATGCATTAAGTCATTTCATCATAAATCAACATTTCATGATATTAAAGTTACCACAATTAGTAATAATCACATTTTGACATATCTTGCTATTCATAACACTTCTAGATCTCATAAATCATATCCAATAACATTTCAATATCAAACATCATGAATCTCCACTATATCATACATACATGTTGCTAGAACCATCATTTTGATTAATATGACCATTATATCATAACAACGTCCTCATGAAATGTAAAAATACATCATAGATCATCAATATTCATACTCAAATCAACAAACCCAGATTCAAAGTGATAGAAATTCGTGTATGTGAAGCTCATGCATTTGTATGTGTGTGTGTGAGCTTGCACGTGTGTGTAATGGTGTTTTTAGACTACAAGGGTGCTAGAACTACCTTCTAATGCTTCAAAATGTGGCTAAGCAAGCTTCAATCACGAGAGAGAATGGAGTGTGGTGTTCTTGGAGCTCCTTTGTGCCTCAAACCTTCAAGATCTTCAAGAATAAGCTTCCCAAGATGCAACCATGGCTTCCAAAGGTTCCTTGAGGGTAATTATGGTGTTGTGGGACTAGAATCAGACGTTATGGGGGTTTAAATAGAAGGGTTTACGTATAGGATTGGGTAAAATGAGTATGGTATGGTAATCATGAGATTTACAAGATTTTTAGCTGTCAGACACCTCAGGCGTATCGCCTGACGAGAGCCATCGAAGTCAGGCGTATCGCCTGACGAGAGCCATCGAAGTCAGGCGTACCGCGCGAGGCAGCCGGATGAGAGGCGTTCTTCCTCATCCGCGCGCATCGCCAGAGTGTGGAGCTTCGGGTCAGGCGTACCGCCTGGACCCTAGATCCGGCCCAATCTGGCTCATTTTCATGTTTTGGCCCATTTTTCGTGTATTTCTCGATTACGGACATCGTTTCGAGACATATAAACGTTATTTCACCTATTTTAGGTTCCCTAGAACCTAAGTGTAGCATATATGGACTGTGGTTTGATCCGTCCACCAACGTTCGTCATTCAAAACACGTGCGAGTATTGTGCGATAATTCCTCGAATTATCGGTGTGTTCGAACTGTTGTGCCACGTGTCACACTAAATACAATTATTCTAGTGCCACGTATGAAATAATAATACACATTATTATTAAAATAGTATAAATGCTGACCTGGAATTTGCGAGGTGTCACAATATATAATCTTGGAAAGAGGGCCCACGTGAACTTGAAATGCACCGCACTTGGCCAAGTGCAATCTTCTAAGTGCAACCGCCTAGTTAGCACACCACATTGCATCCTTCAGAAGGGCAAACTCCACATAGGCTAAATATACCCTCCCAACATGCGCATTGGAGGGAGCCTAATCAACATTCACAAACAAGCTCTGGCTTTCATTTCAGCCTTACTTCAGAACAAAACATCAGGCTCCACGATTTCAACCCTAGTTTCATAGAAAGACATTCATGACTTCAGGCTCGACGAAATCAGAATCCTTCGACTCTTGTGTCCTCCGATCGCTACTATGGCTGAGCCGCGATTTGTGGGTAATTCGAGTGTTTTTTGCTTTAATTATTAATTTGTTAATAGTTCTCGTTAGTAATGTTTTGTTGGATTGTGTAAGTGTTATAGATTTTCCTGTGTTTTCTCATAAAAACTGAGAAATTTATAATGTTTGGATTTTAATAAAGTTAGGGCTTATTGGATTAGCTAATTAATTTGGTTTTTAATGTAAAATGAAGTGTTAGATTTGTTTTAATTTTGATGGGTCAGTGATGATTTGGTAATGCTAATATCTGTTTGGTGTTTAATTTTGACTAGGTGAATAGTCTATTTATGATTGTTATATGATCGAGAATGGCTTGTCAAAAGCATGAATGGTGAAGTTCTTACACAGAAGAAGGTTAGCAATAGTTGCTAATGGTTTTTAGTTTCTATGAATCAATTTAAATTTATTGTAAATGTGTCCTCTGAAGAAAATTGAATATATCTTCATTTGGTACATGAATTGAACTATATTGGTACAAAATTTGACCTTGGAAAAAGAATACTTCATGTGGAATCTCCTCAGTGCAAATATAATCTATGTATTGAACTTGAATCAAATTTATATTCTACTGTTGAAGAATATATGTGTGGGCCCTTAAGGGGCAAAAGTAAAAGTACATTAATTTTAACGTTATTTCAATTATTTTGTGAAAATAACGTTAAAATCATTGGGATGATCAACTTCAAACGATAACTTTGAGTCGGGGACTCTTTTGGAGCAGCCTCTCTATCCCAATTGGGATAGGGGTAAGGTTTGTATCTATCATTCCCCCCAGACCCTACTGAAAAGTGGGAATATACTGGGTAAGGTTGTTGTTGTTGTTGAAGAAATCAATATACTTGCCCAAAGTTTTGGAATTAATGTTGTTGCATTGTGATAATACTCTTTAAGTTTAAAATTAAATGTTGCAATGTATCTTATTACCTCTTTTGGAAAATCATTCAAGCATAGGTGGCTTAACCCTAACAGGTAGATTTTGCAATATTATAAACCCATGTTTTTTTTTTCTTTTATCATTGACATTTACTTGAAAGTTGCTTCAATTATAAGATTACCTGTCTTGGCAATTCTTGGGTTGCAGACATGCAGATGATTTTGGAATCTTTTCACACATTGGCATCTCATGTAAGTAAATTAGTCATGACTCGTCTAATAAAAATAAAGAGAAACTGTTGCGTGACTATGAGCTTTTAAATATCTCTGCAATTTTGAGTAAATTAAGGATGGTCTACACATGATTTTATGAAACTAAAGAGCTCCGATATGTTTTTTTTTTTTTGAACGGAAACTTTCAATAAAAACCACCCAAATCGAGCCAGCGAGAAGCTAAAGCTCGAGGGGCACCAAATATACAAACAACCAAAAGAGTGCAAAACAAAAGGGAACATAACAAAACAAAAGAAAAGTTAAAATGAAAACCCACTCCAATCTTCCCAAGATAACGATTCCCATCTTGCACGATTTTTAACCCAAAGAAAGCTAAGAGCTTGGATCTCTTTAATGATAACTTGAAGTGAGCTTTTACTCCGATCGAAAACTGCATCATTTCGCATCCTCCAGATACACCAAGATACACCAGATAGTTGTTAGAACGATTGCATGAAAAAGAGCTCCGATATGTAATAGAAAGAAAACTTTTAAAGCTTGAGGTATATATGAATTTGATTCGTTTTATAGCTATACTCCAATCAATTATTGTATTGAACATGTTATTTGTCTATTCAAGAAGTACAAGGCCAAGAACATAACCACTAATATGCAGCAGGAGTTTACCCAAGAAATCTATACCATAAGGTTTGTCATTTATCATCTTTAAAACTTTAGGGTCATTTATACACTTTTACACTTTTGAGGTATATACGAAAACCATCACTAGTTTTCTATAACAATCCTATTTGTTTATTTTTCTTTTTAAAACATGTTTGTTTTATCCAATTTATTCTAACAAAAATAATATACATATTTCACTACATGATTGATAAACTAACGGTAAACGAGTATCACCTTGTTAATTATCATTGTCGTCGCATCGAGCGGCTTTACAACTATTATATATATACGGCGAGAACTTTTGATATGCGTAAATTACTAAAGCTTTTTAATGTTTGATGATGGCAGGGTTGATATCATGAGAAGTTTTCCAGCTAAGTCATATGACAGTAAAATTTTCATCAATGATTATATTACGCGTGACATGTAGACATTTGAAAATCGAAAGATGTTGCTTATTACATTACTTTTGACATTTTTTGTATTATGTTTCGGATCAAACTTTTTAGTGTTATTATTTACAATTTTATTAAACTTTTATTTTATATTTATGTTGTAAATCATGTCTATGTGATAATGTGTTATATAACAAATTGTAGGTAGTTTTTACTGTCACAAAGTTTGATCCTCTGATGGAGTTTTTATATTATGGGAAAATAAAAATGCCACTAAACTAACAAGGATATGTGACTAAGATAAATTTTTAGTGGCACAAAAATTGTGTTTCAAAGGTCTTCTTTTATTTTGTGGCAGAAAAAAAGTGTCACTAAAACTCTAAAAACTATGTGTGGCACATTCAAAAAGTGCCACTAAAAACCTTTAGTGAGAGCACTTCTAGTGGCATTTTTTTGTGTGCCACACAAACTTTAAGAGATTTATAGTGGCGCTTTTTTGATTTTTTGAAGCACTTTTTGTATACTATTAAATGACATTTTATTTGTAGTGTATGTATGAGATTAATTTTAAGAGAGAATGCAAAATATAAACAATGAAGACTGTTAAAAATATGAACTATGCTTAAAAAGTCTTCATAAATACAAAAAAACAAAGCAAATTCTAATCAATCATCATAACTGGGCACGCGACCATCTTAATTGAAAATTCAAAAAACAAAAAATTAGAAACCAGAAATTACATGTGGTGTCTTCTGATTAAGGCCCTGTTTGAGATTGCTTATTTATCTTTAAAAGGACTTTTTGTCAAAAGTGTTTATTAATTTATAATTTTTTGAAATGAAGTTTTTAAAAAATGTGTTTGGATTAGTTTTTTCAAAATTAATTTTCAAAATTACCAAAAAAAATATTTTTTTATTGACACTATTTAATGTTATTGGGTAAAGTGTAAAAAGTGGGGTAGATTTGTAATTTTATGTCAATAAGTCATTTTTAGTTGAAATCCCAAACAGGACCTAAAACCAAAAAGCAGAAATTATTAAATGAAAAAACAAAAAATAGAAACATTTAACATACTTATAAGAAGCTAGCTGGAGAATTGTTGCTTGAGCAAGAGTGAAGAGGCCGATGCTGAAGAATCGGCTACCAGGAGGTCCAGGAGACTAGATCGGCGACAACTGGAGGCTGGCCGGCGGCAGTAGTTGGGATCGCCGGAAACAGGCAGAAAGCGGGAGGCAGAAAACGGGAGGCTAAATGTCGAGGTATGTTGGAATCGTAAATTTTAAGGTTATAATCAGTGGGTCATGCTATTTACTAAAAAGGAAAATCCTTTTTAAAAAAAAATAATAAAAAGCCGCTCCAAGCTCCAACCGCCTAACACCCTGGAGCGCCGCCTCACTTCGCCTCTGGAAATCGCACCGCTTCAGCAGCGCAAAGCGTTTGGTCCATCGCCTCAAGCGCCTCACGCGCGCTTTTTTAAACCAAGTTGCACATATAGTCCTTAAGTGAGGGTAATTTGGTCAATTATGTGAGATTAATTTGGTGACATAAGTACTATATGTGTTATAAATATCAAAAGTTTGGGATCATATGAGTAATTTATGAAACCTATGGACCAAGAGTGAAATATTATCAAACCACAAGGACCATATCAGTAGTTAACTCAAGAGTATACTTAGGAGACACGTATCATACTTTAGTGAAATATGAAATGTGTTTACCCGTCTCTATCTCCTTCCATTTTTTAATAAATAAATATTATAAAATATATAGCATCTTATTTTAATAATTTACTAATTTACTAAAACTTGATAATGTGTAATAAGATTTAAATTATATATTATCTTAAAATATAATTTTGTAAATATTAAATATTATTATAATCTGTTTTATAAATTTTAGATATGAAGTTGATTAATACAACTTTTTTATTACATAATACAATCTTTTCCCAAATGCAACATTTCATATGCGGTTTTTTTAAAAAAAGTTTTATTATGTAATAAAATGGTTGCATTATGCGAATACAACTTTAGCTAATGCAACATATTTCTAACCTTTTGTGATAGAAAAGATATATATATTGTATTAAGCTTGGTTTTTAGTGTGTGTCAATTAAGAACAAGATAAAGAAGAAAAATTATCAAAATGATAAAAGTTACATAACAGGTTCATTGAGTTTTAGTTTGTTGTTTAAAACCAATTATTATTACTTATATTCACAAATGAATATAAAATGAGTCGTATCAATACATGACGTGAATAGTAAATACGACATCATTACAAATGTGTCCGTCTTAGGATTAATATCTTTAACACAAATAAATATATGAGTTGCATCTATATATAAGACTGGTCGCTTCTCGTTGATTATATACAAGTATGGTTCAAGTCTCAAGATCACTCAAGATAACATAGATTAAAGACTATCAATTAAACTTTTGCAAAGCTTTCTTCACAACTTTTGTATTCTCACTGGTATATTCGGAATGAACACTTTCTCCAATTAAAAGACAATTTTATACCAATGAGAGAATAATAAAGACAATGTGACATGTCACGAACACCTTTTGGAAAAAAAACACCTATTTGGTAAATATTTTTCAAATCACCTATTTTGGTAAATAAGTTTTTCACCAACACCTATTTGGAAAAAAAACTTGACATGTCACTAGTACGTTTAAATTTCATAAAACCAATCACAATCAAGAATTAATGCTGGCCGGCCATGTCATACACTACCTTAAATTTTGGTCACTACACGCGCGAGTGTGCATGGCCGGGTTGTGACTTTTCAAAACATTATTATATAATTTGGATATAGACAGAGTAAGGTTTCATTGTTAACCCACACTTATTACGTTGACATGTATAACTCCGTTAAGATCAATCCAAATCTTTGTTTTTTTAAATATAATTATTACACATAAATAATATTTTCTTCGTTTATATGTATGTGTAAATTCATCACCGTTTAAGATTTAAAATTAGTGTAAGTTTGGTTACCTTAACAGGATTTATAATTTTCGGTACAATGTAATTTAAACTTATACTAATTTTAAATCTTAAACGGCAATGAATTTACACGTACACATAAAAGAAGAAAGTATTGTTTATGTGTAATAATGATAATTAAAAAAAGAAAACAAAGATTTGAACTGATCTTGACAGAGTTATACGGGCTATCGCAATAAGAGTGAGTTAACAATTGATCATTCCCATATATATATATATATATATATATATATATATATATATATATATATATCCAAATTAGATACACAAAAAAAAAAGGTTTAACCAAGTTGGTTTTTGAATTGGTTTTGATTTTTTGGAAAAACTAGCTGTTTAGGACCAGTTTGAGGTTTCAAGAGACCAAACCCGTTATGAAACAATTTTTCATTTCGGTTAATTAACTGGTCAATCTAAGCGATAACCGGTTCGGTTAATCAGTTTCAGTTATTATATCGGTTTTGGTTTAAGAGCTTGAAAACCTGTTCGACAATTCCAAAACTGGTTTTCAAGCGGTTTGTGCACCTCTATTAATGATGCTATTCACATTGTTAATCCGGTGGCATCTTTGCAAACGTTGGTCACTGGGTGTGTGTCTATATATGTGTCTGAGCGTGTATGTGTGCACAAAATTCAGGTGGCTACATACCAATTAATGAGTGATAATGCCCTTGAAATTGTACGAAATACATGTATATATATTTTAATTTTTTTGGAAATGATACATATGAAAAACAAATATAAGCTAGACTCCAATATAACGAGTAATTAGAATGCTATTAGAACATAAGAAACAATTCTATAGTTGCATATGTTAACCACTCAATCTACATCTGATTAACGAGATTTTATTAAACTTACAAATCAGATAATGTTTTACATCCTAAGATTAAACTTGTAAAAAAAGAAGAAAATACATATATTTTATCAAATTGCTATGCCCGACGTTACTCATATGTGCTCTATGTAGAATTTTACTAGACGTGTTTATTTACTTATTATATTGTTATGCTGTTTGGAACACCTCTCCCAGTAACCCCAGGTTTAGAAGTTGGTACGAGCAGCTCGTAAGGTGGAACACCGGCACCACATCTATTCCTAAGTTTTGGATCAACATTCCTCCTATTAATCTCATTTTCAATTTTTTTTACTTTCATTGAGAATCTATAAAATGCCTCAATAATCTTTAGTTCACCAGGCCACCTTGTGTATGTATCCTTCATCTCCCCAAGATACTCCTCCTCATGTGAGTGTGCTGATATTATATCAACTACCGCCATGTATTTAGTCGATTCGAATAAACTAGGCAAGGATGCAAGAAAATAGCCTTGTGGGTCAGCCATGAAAGTAGCATACTCATTCTCATGTTGTTGAGGTATAAGTTTTTGCATAAGTGGTGGCCTATTTGGAACATATCCCCCATAATGGTACTGCCCAAAGTTAAGTGCCGCGTGTTGTGCTGATGCGGTCCATATTAGAATGGTTAATATTTCTACAAGTTTTTCCGGACTACTTAGTTTGGGCCACCAAGTAGCTTCACGAAGATCAGCATGCCCCACATTAATGGCTTCACTATACCAAGACTGAAGTTCTGTGTCTGATATAACAGTGTTTTCATCTGGGTAGTAATGATTTACGTATGTATTCACCAGCTCTTCAATTGCAGACCAGATGAGAAGCCCATCATTCGCATATGGGTAGTCTTCAATGAGTAGTCTTAGTACATGGGGCTTTGTCTCATCAGGAACCGCCATCCCTCTACAACCAAAGGAAAGTAAAATACTTAGAATGTGACTTTATAATGGTAAAGTAGTTTTATTTTAGAAAATTTAGGTATTGTTGGTTAAAGAAATTTATTTTATAGTTTGGTGGTACTATATTCGTACCTTCGTATCAAATCTGCAGGAAGGCCTTCCAAATCGAAGCGCCACCAATCTCTATAGGCAGCAGATATCATCTCGATGCTATATTTTCCTGGAGAAAAGCCACACTCTATAATGCCTTCTGCGGATATAAGGCTCTCACGAGCCATTGCGTTTATTGAAAGTGCATGCTTCATGTGGAGACTAAGAAGCTTGAAGATTGGATGCATTGAGCTTAAGTGTCGATGAGTGGCTATTATGAATGGTTCCATACATGCGTGAACTCTTAACCTATTTATATTCATAGCATAAACTCATAGTCATTGATTTGATTTGTATGTCATTTTGGTGTTTTTTTAATAGTTTTCCATTGATATAGATTAGGAATATGAACTTAAAATAGCATTTGACATACCAATGGTGGACAAGTTGGTGAACACCATTGTCATTAGAACATACATGAGCTTTGCCTAGTTTCCACAACCAATTAGTAGTTGCATCAACCGGAGGAGTGAGAACTTGCTTTGATGGGATATTGGTGTCATTTGGAGGAAGACTGAGCTCGATTGCAATGGGCTTAAGAGTTCCCATTGTTGTCAAGAAGAAGATTGTACGTGTTGCATATGCTTTTCGATCTTCTTGAGCATTAATCCTCTCTAGAAACGGAAGGTAAATGTCGTGGTAATCCAACATGAAGAGCTTGTTCGCATCCAAAGCCTAAAATAAAAAAAAATAAAATAAAAACTTTGAAATCCATATCATATAATATGAAGAGCTTACTCATGCTCCTTAATTTATATGTTGAGAGTTATTTATACCTCTTGTATAGACATTCCATTGAGGTTGCATATAATATGTTCCTCTTTAAGAGCTGATTCTTGCTGTCCATATATTGTGGGATCAAGTTTGCTCACCGGAGGATATTCCTTCAGAACATAATCCAATTTTAAATGGTTATAAACTTATGATCATTATAAATTTAATTAGTTTAATTAATAAACATTTAAGAACATATGCACGCGAGCAAGATTGTCCTTTTTATATGTACCTTCAACTTCTCTATGCTAACAGGGTTCATCCCGGCAAGTGTTTGGCGACCAAGTTCATCATCTTGTACATAGCTTGTTACATTCCCTATAATTTCAATGATTTTCATTATTATGATTTTATTTATTTAAGGAAAAATATATATAATATTTTTAAGAAATAATTTTTTTATCAAGGTGACACTTACATGATAAATTCTTTGGGGTCTCAAACTTAAAGATATCTTCAATTGATCCACGTATATCCAAAAACTTTAATAAACCATTCTTATTGAAACTCATCTCAACTTGTGGTGTATTCCTATAAAGATTTGTAATGTCATCAAAATCCCTAGGAACACCATTCTCATTGTTGAAAGTGGCCACCAAGGGTGGAATGTTGTGCAACACCCCCTTCCAAATTCCCTTGAGGATATCATTACGCCTCGTCCCCTCCATAACTTCATCTCTTGGCACATATGTTGAAGAAATCATCGTATTCACTCGTGTTTCACAAGTTACATCTATGTAATATTGATAAATTTTATTTAATTCAAATTATATGTACAACTGAAAGCTACAATAAAAAAAGTAACAAAAACTAACCAGAAACTGTGGAGGGACGTCCTGTGCGACAACGTCTAGGATGTGGGTTTGTTTCGCCTCCTAATGTTGGCCTTGCATATTCAACTCCTTTATCAGGATTTCCAAGATCATTATATGTGTCATAATCATATATTCTGTCTGAAGGTAATCTATGTCCACTTCCATCACCTCTCTTGTTTTCTAGTTCTGTAGCTCTCAAGTATTTCAGCCCTTTTGGTGTTTGACTTGGTAAATATGCCTACAAAACCCATTAATACATAAATTGGTGGATTGGATAACATATTATTTCATAAATTAGGTAAATTGTCATTGTAGTTTTATAAGTATTGATTTAATCATTGTGTAATAAATTACAAACAATATTATTATGAATTAACCTCCAATGTGGCTAGGGCTTTGTAAATTTAAGAAACATAAAACAGAAGTTTATACTAATTACATGTTATAATTTAAAAACTATAAATAAGATGATATGTCACCTTGTTGGAAAAGAATATCCTTTGTTCTTTGCTAATGTGAGATGGTTGAATCCAAGAGTTGCATGCAAAATGGAAAAAACCATCTAGAGAGATGGTCTCCACATACAACTCCTTATTATCATTATTTCTCACTAAGATGGCCCCTGGTTCTCCAAAGTCTGCATCAATTTCCAGCTCAACTTCAAAGCTAAAACAATCTGGACCGTTAGCTTTGCGAGTGGCACATTTACTCCAGTCTTTTACACATTCCTCGCTCACCTTCGGCTTCAAGGTACCTATCATTCATGCATTTGCGCATTAAAAAACATAGTTGTGTTATCACACTCCACAACATGAAAAACAAACATGAAACAAAATTTCAAATACTGAGGCTTAATTACTTGGATCTAATTGGGTGCTAACAAGTTGAAAACCGACACCCTTCTCCTCATGCTTCATATCGTTTGGTGAATATAACCACGGGATCTTCATCATTGAGACTTCATTCCTTATCTTAACGGTAACTGTCGCTGTTACCTTTAAAGTTAAGGACACATCAACCTTAATTTCCTCTTCTAGGAAATCCATGGCCAATGTAGCTTTTGCAACCTTTAGAGATTTCATCTTCTTCTTGCAAGAAGAAAGAAACATAGGAGCTTTTGATGTTTTTGTTTTACCATAGACACTAGTAGATTGGGTAAGAGGATATGTTGGACTAGTGTTTGGTGTGTTCTTTCCCTCATGAGATATAAAGGAAGACAACATGCTATTTGTTCCCGCCATTTGGTATTTGGTCACAAATTAAGATTCAGATTTAACTACTATACTTTACTTATGTTGTGTGGTTGCATTTGAGTTATAATTTGTGCTATATATATACACATAATGGTATCTAAATGAATAATGCTAGCAAACAAATAGATTCAATCAACCAGTAGCTAGGACCACATAATTAACTAGCATCTCACATTGAACACATTTTTTTTTGTTCATATTAATATCATGTATTTTCCCTCTCTTTCACGACATATATGCTACTGGTTGCAAAAATAATATACGCAGATTAAGTTGTTAATCGGTCAAAACTAGGGCTGTAAACGAACCGAACGTTCAGCGAACCGTTCGTGAACCGTTCGGCGGGAAGTTCGTTTATGTTCGTTCATTTATTAAATGAACGAACACGAACAAAAAATTCCGTTCGTTTAGTTAAATGAACGAACATGAACAGATGTCGTGTTCGTTCATTTGTGTTCATGAACGTTCGGTAACATGTTTGTTTACGTTCGTTTATGTTCGGTTAAGGTCATTTATTATATTTATTCATTAAATATGTTGTATATTTTTAATTTTTATTTTTTAGTTTAATATCATAATATTTAAGTTATTTTTAGTTTAATACTATAATATTTTAATTTATATATTTGTAAATGATTATCTCCAATGCTTGATATTAAGAATGTTGATTTTTGTTGTTTTAATAATATGTGTTCATTATCGTTCGTGAACCGTCCGTGAACAAGCTAAATTCCTTAATGAACGAACACGAGCAAGAATCTTCGTTCGGTTAGCGTTCGTAAACCGTTCGTGAACAAGTTAAAAGTTAAACGAACGAACACGAAAAAGGGCTCGTTCGTGTTCGTTCGTTCGTTTACAACCCTAGTCAAAACTGGTTTAATTAGGTTAAATAAAAAAATATAAAAAATGCCAGAATAAATGTTCTGTGTTTACAAATTTATTGTGCAAGAAAGTATTGCAGAACTAATAACGAAATAGAATTTTGTAAAACTAAAAATAGATTTTTTTTTATAAATATTGATTCTTACCTAGTGATGGCTAATCAAATGCAATAAAAGAAAAATATAATATCGTTTCAGAAAAACATCATTAAAAAAATAATATATTACCTATTGATTAAGATTCATCTCAAACTATGCAACATGAATATTAATTTTTCTTTTAATACACTGCCTGGTCGTCTTTTTAAAATTTTTATTTTTGTTTGTATTTCATAATAAGACCGTCAAGTTTATTTAATCTTTGTATAGCTTTTTTTTCCTTAAGCTAGCTCCATGCATGTTATTATTGGTTCATTTTACAATTATGGTTGCTAGAATGAAAGACATAATAACTAGCTAGATCGTCTTAATTAATAGTTTATTTACAGGCGGTTTATCAAAATATATATAGGTGAAGCTAAGGCTTGAGCCGGTGGGGTTAATTGTTGTTGAGCTTAATGGTAGAATTTTATGAAAGAAACCATACAAACAAACAAATTTACCAAGTATATTCTCAATTTTTAGTAGGGTCTGGGAAGAAGGATAGACACAAGTCTTACCTCTATTCTATTTGGGATAGAGAGGCTGATTCGAAGAAGTTTATGGCTCAAAGTTATCATTTGAAGTTGATAATCCAACATTTTTAACGTGATTTTCACAAAATAAATAAAATAACGTTAAAATTAGTGTCATTTTACTTTTACCCTTGAGGGTTCACACATATATGCCATGAAAGAGAACCATATTCAATTAAAATCACTTGAATTAGAATTCAGCAAACTTCACTTTTAAGGTTTTTTTGTTTAAACTCTAATCTGATTAGTATAGATCCTTTGTACTTTTTTTATGGCTTATGTTGTAGCTTTTGAGTGTTTGTGTTTGAATGAAAAGTTTTAGGATGAGAATTTTATGAAAAGAATCTCAATTTTAAAAATTGTTCGTTTTGGGTCCTCAAAAATCTTAAGTTGACTCTTAGTGTATAAAGGTGAAGTTGGGTTTAAGTTCATAAAAAATATAGGGACTTTAATTTCTTAAGTTTTTATAGTTAGATGGCCCTTGCGATGTTTGGCTAGCAAAATATAATAAGACATCCTGAGTCGATGAGCCTTATTATCACGAGATCGCACGCAGTTTAACAAATTTTAAATTAAATCAGTTTTAATATTGCATAGAAGAGATCAATTGGTATCTACTGCTCCTTCCTGATGCGACCTGCAATGGTAAACTAGTTCTAAGCACCAACTATGCCTGGCAAAATCGGCGGGTTGGGTCGAGTTGGGTAACGGGTCAGGATGGGTGCGGGTCAGAACGGGTTTTAAGCAAAATCAGTTTGGGTCTAAATGGATTATTTTTAAAAAATATCAATTTAATTTAACTTTAGATGTGTTGTAAGTAAACAAATAGTTCATTTGTATAGTTTTTAGTTATTTTCTCATCAAATATGTTATTAATCATTTTTAAATGTTTGAATCTATTGCATTTACATACTTTTTTGGTTACCTATCTTGACCCGCGTTGTGTTCAACTGTTGTTCATCTCAACCCATTCAATATTATGATGTTACTCATTTCAACCCATTATACTACAATTTTTTATCCAAACAAACACATTTCCTTTGACATGGATAAAAATTGTGACATTTAGTATGTACTCAACACATTAGGGGTTACACTTCGCACATCATGACCAATGCCTCGTATATGCCCACATCTAGAACATAAGGCGTGTGTTTCCAGACACCCAATTTAATTAACTAACAATAAACACAAGCCTTACTCAATGATCTCTTATATATATTCTTCTTATATTATTTTCTTCATTAAACAAACAATAAATACAAGTTGAATTTTACTAAATTGTTGGAGCATAACATTTATAAAGTAGATCATAAACGTGTTTAACTATAGATAATAAACGATAGAAATTCTCAAATTTCTATAAAACTGCATTAATAGAAACAAACGCTAAAAATACTTGCAATAATATGAGTCTATGCTATTTTAACTCATTTAACTATAAGTTTAATGTTCTAAGTTTACTGAAGTGGATTAGAATCATTTTAATCCATTTAAACTAAAAATTAGATATTAAGTGCATTAAAGTAGGTGTCACACCCTGTCAAAGACGAAAATACGAAGATGCAACGATAAAGAGAACTACTAGTGCTTTTAGTGCGAAAATGTATCCACCATGCATGATATAATATTTTATAGTAATTCACAAAATATGGTCTCATAGTATAAATGTAATTAAAAAAATCTTTAATTATATTTCTACATGATACATTTGATGCAAGCTTATTGATTACTTGAAAAACAACATGAAAGAAGTCAATTAATAATAGTTGGTAAGCACGCAGGTTAGATGCTTCTATGCTAAATTGTATTACAAGTTTACATAAGTATGACGGAGGCAATCTACATGATTTTACAATCAAAATCTATTGACATTGTGCCTCAAAATTCATTAATGATGAAATACAAACATGAGGAAAGAATGTCAAGAAAATATTCAGTAAACTGGTATAAACAGTGATATAGGTTGGTCTTAATTAGCTAGCAGTTCTAATCATACACCGATTTAGTGTTTGAAACAATAAACAGGGGTCACAACAGTAAGAAATAATGTTGCTCAACTGTTGATATGATTGTAGGGTTTGTTCTAAACAAGTCCTACAATGATATAAACTCAATATGAGTTTTATGAACAGTGTATATTATTATGTAGTGATAATATGTAAATTAATCACTTATATATCGTATGTATGGTGGTTTTTATAAGATTTTTTTAATATACATATGGACGTATATAAAGTAAGTCTTAAAGTGATATATCACATGAACCTCCTCAATTCATGAAGTTATGTTTAATCCAAGCCGGTATTAAGCTTCATATAAACTTGTAAGTTGTAAATACATTTAATTAAACGGGAGTATTTAAGTTTAACATTATAAGCTTATCTATTTAAACATTTTGATTCAGTTTCGAAAGAAATCAAATGGCTCAAGTCACAAGAACAATAGGTAATCAAACACTCTAATATGAGCTCCAAGGTTTCAAAAACAATGTTCTTATATTAAAATTCAATCAAAAACTTCTAATAAATAATAACAAACCCTAATATTTATACTAAACCTAAAGATGACTACTAAACCTAAAGATAAATAATAAATTGAATAAATATACTACAAGATAATTATTCAACATTAAATTTCTTAGATAATCTTGATCTTCAATACCTGCATCACGTTGTATTACATTAAATTTTAAAACGTGTTTTATGTTACAAGTTAAATAAAATCAAGTAGATATCACGTTTTATAATTGTATTCTTTTTAGTGTATACAAGTCCCTTTTTTTGTAAATTTAGATTATTTTTTCAGGTCAAGTGGAATGTTTTTATCTAATGAATATGCGTGTTGCGTTTAGATTCGTATTTCCATAGCTTTCAAATTTGTGTCACTCAATACAAGTTACGAACTCAATCCCGTTAGCATACTTTGATAATAAGAATTCATTTTATATATTTTAATTTGATTAGAAGTCGTAACCAGGGGCGGCCCTGAGAATTGAAGTGTATAGAATGATCCGGAAAAAATGCCCTACTAAAAACCGTTTAAAACGAAAACCGAACCGTATTTGTAATTGAGAAAACGGAACAGAATTCTGAATTTGGTTTTCGGTTGGGGTCCAAATTGTTTCCAAATCCGGTTCGCGGTTTTAGTTATCGATTTCAATTTTTTTGAATCCGGCTTATCTGATTAACCGATCAAACCGAATTCAGATTAAAATTTATTATTTTATTAATAATATATAATGTTTAATTTGGTATTTTGTTGGATTCAATTTATTCGGATTGGTTTATTCGGTTTTTAACTGGTTTATTCAACAAAATTCGGTGATTAACCGAAACCGAACCGAACCACTTCCCGAATTCGGTTTTCGGATAGCGGGAAAAATTGAAACTGATTAAATGAATCTCTATATGACTATATATACATAACAAACAAACACGCTTACCCAGTATATTTTCACTCTTCAGTAGGGTCTGGGGAAATTAAGATAATTACAAACCTTTCCCGTGTCCCAGTTAGGATACAGAGGTTGTTCCGAAGAAGTCCCCAGCTCAAAGTTATCGTTTGAAGTTAAACGTTATTTTTACAAAATAAGTAAAATAACATTAAAATTAGCGTAAGTTTACTTTTGACCAATGAGAGCTCACACATATATGCACTATATGTGTGCATCGCAAATAAGGCATGCATATACATATACATCAAAAATTTGTGCCCTTAAAATATAAGACAGAGACGAAGGTTGGGTTTCCCTTCCTTCTATCCACAGCTGGTTGGGTTTCCCTTCCTCCTATCCACAGCTGGTCCTAACCATAACTCAGTCTCACGATTTTCTTGGTTTTTTTTGTGACATAATAACATACGACAAGAAGCTGTCAAAATATTATCAAACGGTGCTGTGTCTGTTAAAAAAATGATTTTTAAGTGCATAAAATCGAATAGAACCGAACCAATAGTGTTGTACCTGTTAAAAAAATAATTTTTACGTGCATTAAATTGAATGGATGTGAGCCACATCTTAATATCACATGGAATTTGTTTGGTCTATAAATTATCGTACATGCGTGTGGACCAAACAATTGAAAATGACTAAATATCATGCCTCTTATATCAAGTCAAGATGGATTCATCAATCTCTAAATAATAAAACTAATATTGAAAATTTGATCATTTATAAACCACATATTAGAACAACGTTATGAACTTATGATTAATAATATCTTTTTATTATTTTTATGATTTTCTTCATAGTAGCCAAAGACCATGTTTTGTTTTCACTATTCATTTCTCTAAATAAAACAAAATATGTAACTAAAAAGTTTCATAAAAAACCTTCATATTACTCTCTAAATTAAGTCGTGTCACTTTCAAACAATTCTTACAATTTTAACGGGAGTTAAACCAAAGGCAAGTTTGAATTCCTCCAAGGTAAAGATAAGAACGCCAACAAAATTAGCAATACCATGACAGAACTGGAAGAGATCATTGGCAAAAGAGAGTGATCGAGTGAGACATACTTCTAAACACCGCTAACAGAATTTGAATTTCGCATTATCGTTTATAATACACTCAATCATTAGGCACATAGTTCCATGACCGAAGTGAAAAGTTAGGGAGACGATGATCGTTGTATCTAAGCCCTCACTTGCCTTTAAAGAACCCCTTATGTTCATAATTAATTGAAACAAAGAGTGATGTAGAAGAGACATTGTTCATGATTCAAAGAATCATGGAAGAGGGAATCCAAACAAGATCTAAAGAAAGCTTATTTGACGATGTATAAGTCTTTTGGATATCAATCTTATATGCTCATCTAGTCTCCTCTATTCTGTGATAGTTTCTCATTGGTGACAAAACACACCATATCATTAGCAACGGTAGAGGAGATTATTATTATTTTTCAGAGTAAATTACTGATATAGTCGATGTGGTTTGCTAGTATTTCATTCTTGGTTTCTAGGTTTCAAAATTACACATATGGTCCCAAACTTTAGTTATTTGTAACACATATAGTCCTTAACTTATCAAATTACTCTCACATATATACTTGACCAAACTACCCTCACATAATGACTATATGTGTTACAAATGTTTAAAGTTTTTGATCATATAAGTAATTTATAAAACTTATGACAAAAAGTAAAATACTAGCAAATTATATGGATCATCTTAGTAATTTACTGTATTTTTTTTATAAAAAGAGAATATGTATCCAACAAAGGCTAGATAGCAAAGGATATGCCTGGAACACACTTTGTAGGAACAAAAAGGTCATCAACATGCGGTCTAGAAACCAACCTCCCATAATGATTCTCAATGGAATTGATCCTACCATTATTTTGGTTGCTCTTGACTCCTTTATTGAAATATTTTTGAGTTGTGATCCCCATCAATAAGCCAAGATTCTTAAAATCTTAAATATGAAAATATCTAAATTAGCAATAAATTCTAAATTATATGCTAACAAAATCGAAATGATATGCAAAAAAAATCGAATTTAATTCGTTGATTTGTTTTTTCCTATTCCATTACTCTAGAAAATCGAAGTGATATTCATAACAAAATCTTGTATCATACATGGAAATTAAAAAGATCTTACCAAACTAATAAACATGACACATTAGCCGACAAAAATACAACCTAAAGCAATATATACTTACAAGGTTGTAAACAAACCAAACAAACACAAACGAGTCATTGCCCGTGTGTTTGTTTAACATTTAACTTATGAAGAACGGTTCATGAACACTATACAAACGAAAATTCTTGTCCTTGTTCATTCAATATGAAAATTGTACTTGTTTGCAAACGCAAACGAATAAACGTTGTTAAAAAACAAAAATCAGCATTCTCAATATGAATCATTAAACATAATCATCTTATATTAATATTAATATAAAGTTAAAAACTTGATATAAAAATTAAAAAATAATTATCTTTAGAAAAACAAAAAGTTTATAAATAATCGTAATTGAATTACCTTAAACTAGGGTTGTAATCGAGCCGAGCTCGAGCTCGAGACAGTTCGAGCCGAGCCGAGCCAGCTCGATAATTTTTTCGAGCCAAAAAATAGAGCTCGAGCTCGAATAGAAAAATCGAGCCACGAGCCAGCTCAGGTTTTTTTTTTCACCTCTTCCTCCTCCACTTTACATACATACATACATACATACATACATACATACATATAAAATCTAATATTTATATATACACACACACACATATATATTACATATAATATGATAATATATATAAATTTATGTATAAGATATTAAATATCTATAAATATAAATAAATATATATGTATGTATATATATTTATATACATAGGAATGGGTTCAAATACTAACCCTCTCTTACGGCGCTAACCCATTAACTTTGGCAAAAAATGGCCGAATCTTGAATTTTTTTTTTAAACATCATTGTAACACAATTTGAACACCATGTTCAGTTTTGAGTTTTGGCTAATTCATCACCGTTTAAAAAATATCATCGTTGTAAGGTTTTTGCTACAGTACTGTAAGTTTTAAATATTTAAACACCTACAGTACTGTAAGAGCCCAAACGGTGATGAATTAGCCAAAACTCAAAACTGAACATGGTGTTCAAATTGTGTTACAATGATGTTTAAAAAAAAAAATTCAAGATTCGGCCATTTTTTGCCAAAGTTAATGGGTTAGCGCCGTAAGGAGGGTTAGTATTTGAACCATTCCCTATATACATATATTTATATGTTATGTGTAATATAACATATGTGTGTGTATAATTTAATATATATATATATATATGTTAAAAATCGAGCCGAGCCACGAGCCGAGCCAACGAGTCGAGCCACGAGCCGAGCTCGAGCCGAGCCAACCCTAGCTCGGGCTCGGCTCGGTTTTATCGAGCTTTTTTCGAGCCGAGCCGTTTTCGAGCCGAGCTTTTTCGAGCTTTTTTCGAGCGAGCAGCCTCGAGCCGCGAGTTTTTTGAACAGCCCTACCTTAAACTAATGTTGCAAGGATTTACGTTTCAAATATTATGTTTTCAGCAAGATACAAATTTCAAATAATTAGAATTTTAGTTTAAACGTTATGATATTAAATTAAATATATAAAATTTATGAATACAAAACACGGATAAACATAAATATAAATGAAAACATTACTGAACATTTACGAACACAAATAAACTAATATGATCTCTGTTCATGTTTATTTCTTTAACTAAACAGACGAAATTTCTTATATTTTGGTTAATTTATTAAACGAGCTTACCCAACAGTTTGCAAAGTGTCGTCTAAACGTTAAGTTTAGTTCATTTAGAGTAAATATTCAATTCACTTATAACATGAAAATCATCTTTCTCAATGCTACTTTATATCTTGCAATCCAACATTTTACTTGTGTGGGGCACTCTATATACTTCGATTATTTTAATTGTAACTTTTTTACTTCTTGCTTCAAGAGAGTCTAAGCCTGAAAAATTAAGAATTGGGCACATATATATGAAATCTTATATATTCTTCTTTCTATGACGCGTGATCCGGGCTATCACCCGGCTTTGTATCCTAGCCAAACAGGTTTTACGCGGTAAGGTTAAAGCTTCTAGCCCGGTTTTTCTCTGGAACGGTTGGTTGACGAGTCTTCGACTCTAACCAATTTGACATGTCATGGGGGTTGGGTGGATCCTCCACTGACATCGCAGCAGGAGGGAGCATCTCTAATGCCACTGAAAAATGCATCACTGCAATTGTAGCATGAGTGTATAAGGCTGAAGCTTCGATACTCAGTCACTGCACTTTGAGACAACAATCTTGTCGTTGCATCAATCGTCGTTCTAAAAAAAATAAACAAAAATAATAAATAACATATGTCACCTTTATACAATATCTAAAAATAATAAATAACCTGTCACCTTTATACAATATCTAGAAAAACTTGTTTCTTAATTTTCTATCATGATAATTATTAAATGTCAACTGTTAACTCTAGGGTAAGTATATATTTTGATTTTCTTTCTTTTTATTCTATTAAATAATAATTTTTTTAATTTAATAAATAATATGAGTATACCTTAAGTCTTGTTCTTAAAGGTTTCTAACTTTCTATACAACATTTTTGAAAAATATTAAAATAATATTTTTATAAACATTCGTTTTTTAATCTGTGTATAATTTGTCTACTACACATGTTCTATACCAGTGAATAATTTTTAAAATACTTGCATGTGTCTCGTAATGACCCAATCCATTTAACTATATATTTCAACACGAGTATTAAATTACATCAATGAGTTGTCCTCTATGTTCGTGTACTCTAGACTAGCTTAACTCATTAGGCATTCAAATCTATTGTAAGGTGATGAATTTGTGCATAATTATTGATGTCAATCAACAACTCTCTTTGCACACACACCACGTAATCTACTATTAACACATTTTTCCTTTATTGCAATTTAATAGGTATTCATATGTATAAAAAGTAAGAAGTACAACGTTAAAAGAATATATAAAAGTATATGATATTTTCATGTTAATAATGTCAAGTAATACTAGTCTACTTTGAAAAGCATTGTTTTTTAAAAGAAAATTTTTTAATTTAAATTCAAGCAAAAGATAGATTAATTAAAAATAGTTTAGTAATAATAAAATAAATTTGATTTATAAAAAAAATCGTTAAGATTTGTCTAATTCATGACCCCTGCCTTGAGATTCGTATCTTTCAATGACGTCACCTTGGAAAGCAACCCATTTTGTAAACGTGATAAATGCTTTGTAGATCACTTCTCCTAATTCCCAATCTAATCTAACCTTAACATTTAAAAAAAACTACTTTCTCTCTTTCAAGTATACAATCCCATCAAACCTAGCTTTTCACTCTCACTAACATTCAACCATTACCATTTTTTATTAAGTAAATATAATTTATGATTTTAGTTTTTATTAAAAATTATAAGATACAATGGTATTTGATATGAAACTATGCTAATAGATATAATATTTATAGGGAAAAATAATCAGATAATTTTTTTTGTATAATAATTTTGTTCTATAAAATCTTCTTAACCAATAAAAAAATTGTCAACTCTTAGATAGGATAAATCAATGATTGTTTATATTTATTTTATATAAAAAATTTTAAAAGAAACTCTATTATTGTTAAGATTAATACTGGTATGCTCATACAAAAAACTGATCAAGACAAGTTTTTTGATTTTTTTAAATGTCAATTATTAAAACTTATTAGAGAAAAACAAGATTATACCTAAAACTATTTAAGTTAAAACAAAGAAAAAAAAGAAAAAAAAAAGATATTCAATACATAGCATGAGTCATCCTTTTTTTTCTTTTGTTGTCTTGGCCTTTAAACAAGATCGCTAATGGGAATGGTCTTATAAAGATTTCAATTCAACCTTAACTTGATTGTTTGTATTGAATAGGGTTGTCTCCGACTTTTTAAGTTTTTAGGATGACTCATGCGAATACTAAAAATGAGCCCACACACACATATATAATTCATAAATCAACGACAATTGAGATAACAATAAGTAATAAACAATGCATAAACAATTTTATTGACACAAAATAATGTTTTTCACATATTTAAACAAATGTTAACACTTTCTTAATATTAGTTACTGATCAAATCTTTATTCATAAAATTATATAAAAATATTTCTAAATTTCGGATTTTCAAAAAAATTGGTCAGTCATGTATGGTCGTACCTTTCATCCACCCTGGTATATAATTAGAAACATGTCTCAGGGCATGAAAATTTGTACTATTTTTCTCACTTTCTTCGCATGCAACATGAAGTGTCATATTGTAAATTTTCCAAACTCTTTATTTTTCCATTTTGATGGAAAAGTTTCTCATTTTCCTTGTTGTGTGAGGTGTTGAATTTTGATTGGTTGTAACAAACTAAATTTGAAAAAAAAAAATAAATTGTTTAGTTGAAAAATAGGGAGAATTCATTTGATTAGAGAAAATAAATAAAATTCATGCACACACGTTAGGGGGGAGGATTTTTCTTTATTTTTGAACGGTTAATTTTTGGATAACTAACAGAATACTGAAGTATTATCGTGTCACCATCATTAGCACCAGATTATGTTCACCTCCAAATCGTCAGTTTTAAAGAAAATTCAATAACTTGACAAAAACTCCCTTATGGTATTCGAACCCAAAACTCGGGGAGGATTTCATTCGGGGAAAACTTTTCACCGGATTGAGTTTCCCCATACATCACCTCGCATGCCCTTAAAATGTGATAGCCATGAATTCTAATGATCTCAAATGAACATCTACACAAAGTTCAATGAATTGGGCACATTAACATGTTTATCCTTGAGAACTAAATTTTTGTGCATACGTTGCTTTGAAAAAAATAATAAAAATAATAAAAAAATAATAGTAATTAAAAACAAAACAAAACTCTATACACTCTATAGGCAAATTAGCAACTAAGCTACCAACTAGTCATTCCTTATCGAGTAAGATTTAATGATCATAAAGTTGAATAATATTCGATTGCTAATGGTCTTATGGTCCAATAACATAAATAATGAGAGATAAAGCTTGAAGTTTCTTGATGTATCAGTACCTAAGCATTACTTTGCAAATATAGGCAGTATGGCTGATTTACGAAATTTCCTTCAGAGACATGTTGGTCAATCGACTGTTGTCGTTGAAAAAACCTAAATAATCAAGTAATATGTTTCTTTGAGCTTAATTAACTATTTAGTTTTATCTTCCTTGTAACGTACAAGAGGGGCATGTTTCAATTAAGTTAGTCACATATGGAATCTCATAGTTGGAAGTTATGTTCCGATTTCTTTGGCGTTTAGTGGGCTGCTCTCTAGGTCTCACCTAAAATCCTTAGTCTATCCGAGGCTATCGTTAGCTGGGGCACGATAGAACCAATCCAATTTAATTATATTTGCTCTAATCATATTAATGTTTGTGATTACCAAAACATTGTCTTAGTTTTTTTTATGGATTATCATTAAGCATACAGAATTTGTTTTTTGAAAAATAAGAAGAAATATTAAAAGTTGAAAATATCGCACCATCAAAACTGGCTGGGACAGTGGGACTGTATCGGCCAACCTGCCCAACCCCACCAACCCGGTCGTTGAATCAAATTGGACTTTACGTAAACATCAACCTGAATGATCCAACAATCTTAGTTGTAGTTATTTATTTTCTATAGTTCTACACTTCTACTCCTGGACGGCTGGGCCTGGTAGTCTGTAGTTGGACTGAAAGTTGAATCAAATTGGGCCCATGCTTAGTAATTGTTGGGCTGAGACCACATTGGCACATATGATTTGGAACCAAATTTAACCTACAAACCAATACATTATAAATGATAACTAATCCATCTTTTCTCCGAGCCCAATCGGTTTGTAAAATCTGCTGAGGTGTGCAAATCGGGTTTTTTGGAACCGGTTCCGGTTTCAACCGATTCCAGTGCGGTCAACAAAGTCAAGACTCGGTTCTGGTTTCGGTTCCAGGTTTCGACCGGTTCCAACCGGTTTTTGACCGGTTCCGTTCGGGTTTTGGCCGGGTATTAGGTGGAACCAGTTTCGATTTTAATTTGTCTGAAAAACCGGACCCGTTTGTACCCACCGGTTTGGGTATGGCCGGTTCCGGTTTCGGGCCCGTTTTTTGGCCCACCTCTAGTGCTAACTACTAATTAGGGCAATAAATGAACCAAATGTTCAGTAATCGTTTGTAAACCGTTCGGAGGGAAGTTCATTTATGATCGTTCGTTTAATAAATGAACAAACGCAAATAAGAATTTTCGTTCGTTTAGCTAAATGAACGGACATGTACAGATGTCGTGTTCGTAAATGCCCGATAATGAGTTCCTTTTTTTGTTTGTTAACGTTCGTTTATATTCTTTTATTATGTTTATTTGTTAAATATGTTTTGTATTTTGTATTTTTAGTTTATTTCATAACAGTTAAACTAAAACTCTAGTTATTTGTAATTTGTATCTTGTTAAAAACATAGTAATTTGAAACTCGGATTTTTAAACATTAGTTAAGATAATTTCAATTACAATTATTATTTCTAACTTTTTCTTTGTTTTAAGAAAAATATTTTTGTGATTTTTATATTAAGTTTTAGCTTTAATATGATTATGTCTAATATTTGAGACAAATTTTGTTAATTTTTATTTTTTTAAATAATATGTGTTTATTTATGTTAATAAACTGTTTGTGAGCAAGTTCAATTTATTAATGAACAAACACGAACAATAATATTTGTTCGGTACATGTTCATGAACAAGTTAAATGTTAAATAAACGAACACGGAAATAAACAAACACGAACAAAAGCTCTCCCATGCTCGTTTACAACCCTATTACTAACCGAACTTATTATCTTAATGTTAAGGACCAACTTAGTGAATAATAGCCGACTATACTAAACACGCAGGTTCGTT
Source organism: Mikania micrantha (assembly GCA_009363875.1). Lineage (NCBI taxonomy): Eukaryota > Viridiplantae > Streptophyta > Magnoliopsida > Asterales > Asteraceae > Mikania > Mikania micrantha. The sequence continues at coordinate 44,529,343 of CM018689.1, read as the reverse complement.
TTAAACTTTTTTTAATTCGATTTTATTATTTTAATATTATAATTAGTTTGTTTGATAAAATTTGTTTTTATAAGTTTTCAAATATAACATTTTATAAAAATTTAAATATTTGTTGTGACATGTTTACTTTTATTTGTGTTTATTTAAAACGGATGAATATATATAAAATAGGTCTGCGGTAGCCAAAACAATCAAAATTAATAAGACTTGATGCCACCTCTAGGCAACTGACGCTAGCCAAGACCCGTCAAAATTTCCAAAAAGAAAGCAAATCTAGTGGTCTTCATGCTATTCACTCTAATGCCAATAATAGAAAATTTATGAGGATTAATTTTAAGACACGATGTAAAATAAAAATGATGAAGAGTAATAACATTATTAACTACATTAACATCGCTAATCACCATGAATGATGGCATCATTAGCATAAAGAATATGAGAAATGCAAAGAATATTGACTGACGTAACACGAAATAATCCAGCTTCATGTACTTTTTTAAGAGCAACTTTGTTTATAGAAAGAATAAAAACTTTAGACGAAATTAGATAACCTTTTCTTAAGGCTTTTCAAACTAAATTCTTTCAAAAGGCTACCGTTAATCAAGACTGAAGCACTTGTGATGATAATAAACAAGAATGAGTCTAGCCTAGCCACTTCCCACCAACTTCCATTAATGACATGATTGAGCATAAGTACTTCATGCTTAAAGAATCACAAGCCTTGAAGAAGTCAATTTTAAACACATACACACAGAAAAGAACTCTTGATAGTAATTGTACCTGATATTAAGAACTAAAACCAATAACTCATGAACAAATCCATATATTTCACTATTTAGGTGATTCTAGTAAAATTGCAACGGTCAAGGGGACTTGTAACTACCATAGTACCAAATAGCATCATTAATTTTCCAAGACAAAATCCGGATATCTGAATTTTCAAGTTGGTTTCTTAAGTGTTAAATTTAGAGCCAATACAATTCAAGTTGGAGTTGTAAACAAATACAAACAAACATGTTATTGAATGCTCAAAATGGGGTAAGTTTAAAAAAAAACAGCGTAACTTTTTTATCTTGTTTATACTAAATTGTCATTTTTACAGATAAGCTAGTACATTTTCTTGACAAGTTCAACACATAAAGCATTTGCATCTTGATCTGGGTAACATATAAATAGTTGGCAAGATTTCATTCGAATGGGGTCACCACCGAGAGAGGGGTGGTGTTCCCACAGATCTCGCTAGCTTCAGTGGGACAACTGTTGTGATAGCCTGATAAACCTCTTTATTATTCTTAGACATCTCAAAGAATAGTCCCATCAAGATATTTATATACTCGTTATCAAGGCGATTTAAGCACCAAACCTAGTTTGGTTAAGTGAATTGAGTAAATTAGAATATATGTAAAAAATATAAAAGCCCTAGTTTGGTTTATAACATTTTAAATTACAATGGAGCTTACAAACACTGATGCGTGATGTACTTATTTCCGATGCAGGCAAATAGTTGTCGCATTTTTAGCCATAAACCCTAGTATCACACTCGTAAACCAGAACCAGAGAGGAAAGAAATCGACAATGGCTAATCGACGATGCATACAAACCCTAATTCGACAAATTTATAAATCAAAACTTTGTTCTGATCCACCATCGTCTCTTCAGCACATCAGAGCCCTAGCCCAGATCCCAAATTTGCCCAAAAAATCCCTCCACCACATGGTTTCAACCCCTAATTTCAATTCTTCACTAACTTATGTCACTACGGATCGCCGGTTTTCTTCTGATCGACACGATAATAGCGATGATACCGAAGAAGACGACGACGACGATGAATTGGAAAAGAATACCGTGAAGAGAGAGTATTCGCCAGAAGAGAAGGAGAGTGAGGCTGCTGCTATTGGGTACAAGGTGATTGGGCAGCTCCAGCGGTCGGACCGGGTTTTCAAGGAATATGAACCTGTGTTTGCTGTTATTCAGGTTATATATACTTCTTCGTTTTCAGTATTCGATTATGCAAGTGTGTTTTAGTCATCGCATTTTGTTCCAAGTGACTATGAACCCTAGAAATGAGTAGTAATGGAAGATATTATTACAAAAAATAATGTTTTGGTTTATAAAATAGGATAAGAAAGTTATCATAATCCTTTTGGTATTGGCCTTGTAAGCTAAATTACAATTGAAATCATGACATTGCAGATAGAAATGATACCACATTTGCTGTTTTAGGATCAAAATCAAATGGCTTTTTTTCATTTAATAAGAAAAAATATGAAGTTCTGTTGATGAATTTATATGCTTTGGATATTGATTTGCTTATGTTGCTGTAGATTGGAGCACATCAGTTCAAGGTGAGCAATGGGGATTGCATATACACAGAAAAGTTGAAGTTCTGTGAAGTTAATGACAAGGTTAGTTAAGCTTAAATGCACTCTATACACGCAATTGCATCTGCTTATAAAATTCTATACATTGCTAATTGTTCTGCTGGAGTCTTTAAAACATGTTCCTTTTTTATAATAAGAAGATATTTGCACACATGTTCTGTATTGGAGAAAAAAAAAACATGTAAAATTGCTTTTTAAACAAGAATCAACTAGAATATGAATAAATGGTAAATTCTCCTTGATGTTGGTTATGTTTATCTAGAATGTCATTGTTTTTGTCATTTTTACAAGTGTGAGTTTTTTTGGTTCCTGAATTCACACTAAAACATTTTCAGATAAAGAAATGGAGCCGTTTAATCATCAATACTTATTTTTTTGGTCATAAATCATCAGTGTTTATTGCTTGTGGAAAGTAAAATCATCACTGTGCATTTTTTTGAAGTTCTGGTATCATAAAAACTCTCATTTGTGCACCTCTATGGCTCTATGTTCTTCTTTTCTTATTATCAAAGTTGATTTTTTAATGTGAGCTTTGATCTCATTGCTTATTTCATCTTGCACCATAGTTGCTGATGCATCTGTTGCAATGTATTGAATGATGTTAGGTTTTTGATAATTTACCTATTCAGTTGGATTCTTTTTTATTTATTTATCATTTCTTGCCATAAACGTCTCATGTTTAAAAGAATATCAGTTCACTTATGATGTCTTTGTGTTTCAGATAATTCTAAATAAGGTTCTCATGCTTGGTTCTAAGACTCAGACGATGATAGGTCGACCTGTTTTGCCTGAGGCGGCTGTTCATGCAGTTGTGGAAGAGCATGTAAGAATAAATTTTTAAAATATACCTTCTTTGTGTATGTAAAGCTGAAGCTTTTATCAATCAAATTACTTCATTTCTATATGAATACTGATAAGCACTGAGAATCATTGGGAAACAAATGGGATTGATGCATACTTTGAGATCTCACTAAACTGTATGCAGTTTTTGATTTAATGGACCACAGTGATACTAAGAACCCAAATTGAAGGAAGTTTTGATTATATGATCTTAAGGAATTATAAAGATATGGAGAAATGTTCCTTGGTATCTTGATGGGATGAAATCCTGTTCTTGTAGCTCAGTAATTTTATTAAAAGTTTTTAGGCTATTACAAATAGTATTTATATTATTATGTAAACCAGATTTCATTTCCTTTTCTGTTTTTACAGGCCTTAGATGCAAAAGTTATCATATTTAAGAAAAAGAGGAGAAAGAACTACCGAAGAACAAAAGGTCACAGACAGGTAATCTCATATCAGTTTGCAATTTCAACCCATTTTTCTAACAGGTCAAAAGGTTAAAATAAATAAAGCTTACAGGAAACAGGTCAAATAGGTTGAAAGTTGTCCAAAATTATTATTTTTTATTTCAAATGACCTCATTAATCACTGTATCCACAACTTAAATATTTTTGTAATGTTATAGTTTATGTGATCATATATAATTATATTGTCTATCTAAAACTAAAATCTACCCATTTTAGCCTGAATTTGTTTTGACTTATTCCCCAATCTGTCCATTTTAGTAAATATAATGATATATATAAAAAATAATATATTGGTGTTTATTATGTTTCCAGGAATTGACAAAACTAAGGATAACTGACATACAAGGAATTGAAAAACCAGAAATGCCAGCCCCTGCAAAGAAGGTAGCAAAGGAAGCAGTTGTTGCATAGAATGAAGTTCATTGTAGGTGATAGTCTCTCATTATACTTTCTTGTTGTTTTATGTATTTTCTTTTTTGTGTTCCTTTCATTAAATCATTTCAGCATATCTTCATCTTTTTTTTTTCTTTTTTCTTTTTTATTTTATAACATTTTTCCAATTATCTATGAAATCAAGGGCATTCAATCACCTTCTTGTTGACTTATTGATCCTTACGAGATTGTGCAATCTTGTATCAAATAAGTTTGCGTCTTTAGGCATGTTTGTTTATGTTGTCACCTGTTCAAAAAACATGGATCTGCTGATATTCTGTTTCTGCTAGTTGAGGTATTACAGTCTGATCATGCAATTGTTGACAAACCTTATTGACCAAACCGCTAATTATGGTTTTCAAACGACAAAACGAATCCTGTCTGGCTAGTTATGTTTGGCACTTTGGTGGACCTGTCAAAATCGGTTTTGTCTGTTTAAATTTGTTTTTTCTCCTTAAAAAGTTTGGTTTGTTTTAATATTTCAAATGACGGTTCATTATGTACGTGTTTGGTGTTTTGGTTCATGGCCAGAACCTGTTCCGGCAGACCTTTATTATACCATTACTTGGACTAGGAATGTTCATGTTCATGTTCATGTTCGGATATCCGTGGGATATCGGAATATTCCGGATAGTTGATTTAAGTATCCATTTTTGACATCCTCCTCTTGCAGTTAGCAATATTCCCAGTTGATTTAAGAAAAGCTCGAGTGAGTTTGAAATATGTAAAAAAAAAATCATAAATAGAAATATATATACTTCAAGCAGTTACGCAAGTCTCATCAATTGTTTCATTAATGATAACGGCATAACGCTGGGTTAGTCCGTGGCTAATAAACCCATGTTACAATAAAAAAAGAACATATTAACGTAAATAAAAAGTGCAATTTGATATTTGGCTTATATATCTTTAAAATTTAAGTGAGAATTGAGTACAAGTAATGTAATAAATAAAGAATTTATAAATTTATACATAAAATTTATACGGCTTGTATGGAATATACAACTTATTCATAAAATTTGTAAATTTATACAATATACACAAACAAACACATGAATAATATATGCACAGGATTGGTTTGTATAATTTGTTTAAATTCTTATATGATAAGAGCGTTAGAGCATTCATAATATACAAAATCAAGGATAACTTAACATATGCTATTGGAAATCCAGGGATGCATGCATCCTTCACAATAAAAAGCATTGGGTTGTTTCACTTTGTATTTGGGCTCCTTCCTTACTTGAAAAGGAGTTATGATTTTTGTCTAACATAGTTAAGAACCTGGTAGAGATGGAACCAGTTTTAGGTTTTTAATCGGTTTTAATGGGTTTCCAGCTGGTTCGATTTTAGTGTTTGGCTGGTTAGAGTTGGAACCTGCTTTGGTAATAACGGTTCAATTTTGGTTTCGGTTATGATTGCTTTGAGAAATTTAAACCATTTGTACCCGCCGATTCAAGTAGAATCGGTTCCCAAACCAAATAGGATAAGTCAGGTTCGGTTTTAGAACCGTTTTTTTCCCTACCACTAAGGATACCATTTAACTTACAATAGAAATACTTATTAAAAGTGTGATGTTTTGTTAATTTCTAATATGTAAATCCTCGATGATTGTTCTAATGAGGTTACCGTTGACGATGAAAGTGAAAGTTGAGTGTCAATGGTTATTAGTCAGATTTTTAGTATGAATTACTGTTGGGTTAATATGCTAAAGTGTCAATCAATCATACCCAATAAATTTCACTGGTTAATATCTTAAAGTTTGAATGGTTAAAACTCAATTTTCCTAATTAAAAAAGATATTTCATGAAGTCTTATGACTCTCTCCAATAGTGTATAGACATGAGCACTATTATACTTTAAACTATCAAAGTGTAACTTTTGTAATCCAATAGCTTATTGGAGAATATTACACTTTTTTATTAAAAAAATTAAAAATAAAAAAACCACCAAGTGGAGATGCATTATTTTCCATCCATTTGCTTGTTAAAAACTTTTCTTTCATTTGAGTGCTTCCCATCCATTTCTGTGTAATGTAAATCCATTAAATTTGCTCTAGTGGACTTCCCTTTAATAACAGTATTTCAACTTCACCCACATCTTCAATAATTCCCCATCAAACACACAGTTCCTACACTTAAAAAGCAATAATATATTCTATAAGCAGTGCCCTTTTACTTTTTTTTTTTTATAAAAATCTTATATATAATTAACCTTTTATTTTAACAGTAATAAACCAGGAGTGGCTTGGGTTTCTCTCTGTTAGGAAATTTTAAATCAATGTACCTGGTCTTTCGGAAACACCCCGGTCGCCTAATTCACATATGAAAACCCATTTATTAAGCTATGTTTTTGGGTGAACTTCTTGCTCATAGAACAATTTCTCTCAAATAGACTCGAACTTAACACCTTTTATAAGAGAAACCAATGAAATAGCGTAGGCTAGAAGCCTTTTGGTATATATTTGTTTAACTTGACCTACCTATCCCACTCAGCATAACAAAATATGTGTCTTGATCTTCTTACTGTTGCTGGATTTTTTTAAATGTTTTTTTTGTTGGTCTTTAGCTGAAGCCTATATCCATCTTGTGTGGCCTTTAAAAGTGTCATGGGAAAATCACTGGATTAACCTTTTGACCACCATAAATAGCTCTTGACTAAAAAATAGCTAAATAACAATTATAACTCTTGGACCCGCGAAAATGGACAGAAATATGTAGAGAGGTGTAGGTCAAAGTGATGGAGAAAATGGCAATGAGTTTAAACCAGATTTCCAAAACGAGTGTTCTGTTTAGACATCTCAAATCCATAATTCTTACACTCCATCTAATTGTACAAGTCATATAGTTTTGTATGGGTCGTGTAAGATGGTGTTATACGGATCGTACATGCCTATATGTTCTGTATTGCCTCTTGAATTTCTCTCATAGTCTGATCTCATCTATAATGTACAGTCGTACAGATCCATTGCTTTGTGTATGGGGCCATAGTAAGTATTGTACACGCCATACAAATGGCCTATTGATAGTGTAAGAATAACAAGACATCTTTCAATAATGGCAACGAGATGTGATTGATGGATGGGAGGCGATAGCTCAAAGCGATAGGATGCGATCGCTTGCAATGGCAATGAGATGTGATTGATGGCGACGGTTTAGGGAATTAGGGGTATTAAATGAATTAATTTTTTTTTGAACGGCGAAGGTCTCAATCGTATGAACCCACTGTTTTCAGGCCATGTCACCAAGGTCTGGTTACATGGACCTCCCATGAGCCACCACAACCACCCCAGGAGGAAACCTTACTCGGAAAACCCCCTGACCCCCCCCCCTCTCAGACCCCTGTTTCGCTGCGGGAGGGATTTAACCTAAGACCTCTCATTTGAAAGAATCATGTGGTACCATTGAGGCAATGCCTCATTGGTATTAATTGAATTAATTGTCATCCTGAATTGATTAATAAGAAAAAGGCTTATTCACACACACAACTTTCTTACTTTAACACCCACCGACTCTATACACCTTGTATAAACCTATGCGAGACGTATAACCCTCTTTGACACCCAGTGGTTTGACATTGATTGGTTACGTATACGGCCGCGCATATGACGCGTATAGACCTATACGAAGCATATAGGAGTCCAATCATTAACTCTGATAAATAATGATTGCCCCTATACGCGGATACGCCTCGTAAGACATATACGATGCGTATAGGGGGATGTGAAGGGTGTGGGATAGGTGTCTGACTCAAAGAATTAAAAAATATATATATAATAATAATTAATGATCTTCCATCACAATTAACGAGAGAAGAATGTGGTGTCAAAAACATGTCTATAAATCCAGTTTCTTCTTCTCACAATGCTAAGAGCAGAAAGTGGTGTGATGGAACATATTTTTAAGATAAACTCTTAAGACAAAAGTTACTTAACTTACTTGTATATTTCAAATTCTTCCAGAAATTAAGAGGCATTTCTTAAATTTGTCTACCTAAAACGTTTACTTTTTTAAGCTTTAGTACCCATTGGCGGAGGTTTTAAGGGGCCCGGGGTGCCCCGATCCCTGCCATTTTTATGGCCAGAAATCTCGATATAGTAGTTTTCGGTCGAAAAAATTTTATAGGTGTTGAGCTCGGCCCCTTCGGTTTTTCTTCATAAAATTCCTTGGGCTCCCCTCCCTTGGATTTTAAACAATAATAAAGTTAAACTAATATTATAAGTTTTAACATTACCTTTAAAGGTTCACAATATCGGTTGTTATCTTCTTCATTACCCAATCTTGAGTTTAAATCTTGTTTTGGGCCTTAAAAATTAAAATGATCCTTAACTATTTCACATTACATATTTCAATAATCGTCTTCGCAAAGGAAATTACTGAGAAGTTTGATTCGAAGTGTATAATTAATTAGTTTAAAGAGGTTAAAGGTCGTCGCGTTGAATTGTGATTCTTCTTCCAGGTACTCACATTTTCGTTTTAAACATTTTATGTCTTGTTTGATACAAACATATATATTTGAATGGAACAAATATTTGATATTTTAAACTTTAAATTGTTTGACCCGACCCAAATAATCATGTGTCGACCCGAATTTTAGCCCGAAACATAGTGATAAGGAATAAAATTTTGTCCCATGACTTTCGGCCCTCTTGAAGAAAGTATTCAAGCTCCGTCACTGTTAGCACCAACAATGTTTTGGGACCCGCTATGAAACGAATCACGTACACATAGTTTATACAATACCTACATGTTTACATTACTCCTTTTAAATGATATTCTTGTTAGGCTATGTGTTATCATCAAGCCTCCCTCACTCCACGTAGGCGCCACATAATCAACCAACACCATCACCCCCTCATCACTCCACATAATCTTTTCCTATGTTATCCATCACGCCCCCATCACTCCACGTCATCACCACCTTTATTCAATATTCTATTATTTGATTTTTATTATTTTTAATTGAAAATAAAATTCAAAAAAGAGATAATATAATTAAAAAAATATAAAATTACAAAATAAAACTAAAAAAATTACATAATAAAAAAAATTACATAATAAAAAAATACTATAAAAAAAATTAATCCAAATTATATTTTTTCATTATCCGCTCCTTCGTCTTCTCGACCATTTCACGAGCGCGACTGGTTAAGTGATCGGTTGGAGTCCACAAAAATTTCATATCATTGTTGTATTGTTTTTGCTCCTGTAAGTCGACAAATTTTTGTAACGACTCGGAGATTGTATCCAACGTTTCTTTATAATCGGTTGAAAACGAGGCTTGTGGTCGTTTACCCTTGTTGTTTCGACCGGGCGGACATTGAGGAGAGGTTGGCGGGGGCATGTCCATTTCGACCTCCTCATCCGACTCGTTTAAGTTAACGAAACATCGACCGGTTGAGTCGGATTGAGTGGTCGTGTACTTGCCGGACGATGACCTCTTCGTCCATTTCGAAGTTTGTAACTTCGGGACAGGATGCCATTTGGTTGATTTTCTCATAACTTGCCACGCCACGATATGATTAAATGGCCCGTTTTCTCGAGCATAGGTCATCAACGCCTCGTTCATGACCGATTCAATTCGTCGTTCTCACCACTTTTACGGTTGTTGTGGTGTTGAACCCATACGCCGTTAAATTTCGCGACTTTACGTTGTAAGTCGCGCCATTTGCCGGAAATCATGTCGTGCGTCCGGTGGGAGTCACGACCCATTGCCGAAAAAAACTGGGCTCTCACGCTGTAACATCTGTGCCGGAAACGTCGCCGGAATGGTGAACGGAACAGTAAAGGCACAGTAACTCAGGTACAAACTATGCAAACTATTGATATACTATCAACTACGCAATGCTTAACAGTAAACTATTATGCTATTGTTTCTGAAATCTGATTAAACGTAACAGTTCAACAGTCAGAAAACATGTCTGACAACACAGTGTTGAAACACAAATACTTGATGTGATATGATTTGGTGTAAACGTATGCGAGGTTGAACAAAACAGAATTTTAACAGTTGTTGTTGCGAAATGCTAAACCGATTAGTTAGTCGTATAGGTGACGATCTGTACGAATGATTCTGATAGTTTAACGTTCTGAAATAATAACTGAAAATTTGAAAACAAAAGTCTGAAAGCAAAACCATTGTCGTGTTCGTTCGAATAACGATTCGAACGAATACGCGCGATGGCGACGCGTTCTAATGAAACGAAAACACGACACGAACGAAAATAATTTAATAAAATAAAATAAATAACATTTTACAATTTTGAAACTCATCAAAATAATTAAATTAACTCCTTTTATTTAAAACCATTTAAATTACGCGTAATTATCCGGAAACGTAACGAAAACGTGAACCGAGCAACGAAAACGAACCCGAACACCCTCGGGGTATAAATACACTTAAATGAGTCAAATTTACTCATTTCCCACTTCATCTTCTTCCCCACAAATCAAAAACCCGGTTTTGAAAACCCTAGCCATTTACAATCTTTTTCTTCCATAACTTTCTCATTTCTTCACCAAATCCTTCCATTCTTGAACCTACTTGAAGCTCTCAACCTCTACTACACGAAAGTACAACCGATCTGGAACGAAAACCACTGAAAAACAAGGTAATGAGTTGAGAAACCCACGAAAAATTAGGGTTTTCACCCTTTTGTTCTAACTTCTAATCTAACCGGCCAAGCACCTTCGAATCTTGCAACCTGCGATCACTAGAACCAACCATAGCACCCACTATCTTCAAAACCACAACCGAGCCTTGAAATGGACACAAGTTGGGGCTGGGTCTGATTCGGTCGAATGGGTGCCGATTGGCCCAAGGCCGAATGAACTTGGCCGAGTCACCCCATTCGCGGGTTATCTTCTTCGAATAGCAGGCTCATTCGACCCAAGTTATTCGGCAGCCACCACCCCAGTCGAACCACTCATTCGCCAACCCTCTCCCTTCATTCGACACCTTCCATTCGACCAACACTCATACTCCCTACATTCGGCCATGCAATCATTCGGCAGCCACATTCGTCCCCTCTACTATAGCCACACCATGCGGCCAAGAACCCTAAGCCATGAAGCTAGCTAGGTCCAACAGCAAGCATCCAGGCCCAAACACAATTAATTTCGGCCCAGGGATAATTGAATTGGCACAAGCAATCGACCTGGCCCAGCTAATGACCTCAATCCAATGTTAACTATTTGACCTCAACACTTCACTTAGCCCAATGACATTAAGCAGGCCCAACCCTACTATTCTGGCCCAATCAGCTTGAGAGTTGGCCCAGACAGTTTGTTTCAGCCCACTGATGCTAGTTCGGCCCAATAGGCTTAGCCGGCCCAAAGTGTTATACCAAGGTCTTGTTTCAGGCCCAACGTGACTAAAAGGCTGAATTGGGCCAAGTGTCAGGCCCAATAACCTCATTCGACCCCATTTCAACTAGTTGGCCCATCTTGGTTCAACCGGCCCAAAGAACTATTCAAGGCCTAATCCCATCCTACAACAAGCCCACATGAATTAATAGTCCATGAGATCTAGTTCGGCTCACTTGGTTGTTTTGTAAACAAACACATAAAAGTCTAAGTAGATTACGAGGCTTGCGACAAGATCTTTTAGGGATTAATTAACATCTAGAATTCTTTTAACATGTGTTAAAATGTAAAGTATCATTTTTAAGTACATCAACACATTAAGAATAATGACAACGCCTTTGAGTAATCTATCATGGTGGTTTAAAACAAATTAAACTTCTAAGTATTACACTTAGAAATTTTTATGGGTTAAAGTTCTCATAAATTTATTATGGCAATGAATCAAGCAGGACACACAACATAAAGACATATAACAATGTTGAACTATAACAAGAGAACCAAGGCCGAATCATGACCGAGACTTAAGTGTGTTAGTCAACTTTAGGACTAACACCTACGCACACACGCTCAAACACATACAACTTATACTCACAAGTTATAAACAACGTGAAATCAATACAGGATCGTGAAAACAATATCAATTACAACAAAGAGCGCGTGCATTCTTGTTTGAGACTAAGTCAACTACCACAGCTACAAGGTGAGTTCATTGTCCCTTTTCAAACTATTTTGATTTTAACTCGGGACTGAGAAGCATGTTATATTTTTTTAACACAAATGTTTTAAATTTAACAAAATGCTTTTATACTATTGATTATGCCGAGTGCTAAAGGCATAAGACATTATTCAAACTAAATGCTATTGGATTATGCCAAGTGCTAAAGGCATAAGACACTATTCAAACTAAATGCTATTTGATTATGCCAAGTGCTAAAGGCATAAGACACTATTCAAACTAAATACTATTTGATTATGCCAAGTGCTAAAGGCATAAGCTACTTGCTAATACTAAAGCTATGTGTTAATACCAAGTGCTAAGGGTATATACTATCTGATGATGCTATTGTGGATGCTAATGTTATGGGGTTATGCTACAAGCTAATACTATGAGTCATGCTAAATACTAAGACTACGGGTTAAACTAAATGCTAATACTACGGGTTTATGCTACAAACTAACACTACGGGTTATGCTTAATACTAATGCTATGAGACTATGCTACTTGTTAATGCTATGGGTTTTATGCTAGAGATTAATGTAAACACTAAAGGCTAATGATGCTATAATGCTATAGGGATACTAAATACAAACATACATACATACACATTGAATACTTGAAGCTATGGATAATGTAAACTCTTGAATGCTATGTGATTGCCATGCTCAAACAACGGTTTGGCCTCTCAGTGCTTGCCTTACCGGTTGTAAAGCTAGTTCTTGTGCACAAGTTACGTAAATGCTGGAAACTTTGAATGCTATAAACTATTGGCTATGGAAGAACAATAGTTGGTCTCTCAGTGCTTGCCTTCAGGTGTTCTTCCTAGTCGGGACTTGAAGAACAATAGTTGGTCTCTCAGTGCTTGCCTTCATGTGTTCTTCACAGTCGGGACTAGAAGGCATCTACTATGGTCTCTCATTGCTTGCCATAGGGTGTCCTTCATGGTCTTAAATGAGGAAACGGACTGATGGCCTCTCAGTGCTTGCCATGCAGTGTTTCCCAAAACTATTTACTCACGTGAACAGTAACTAGGACGATATTGGTGATCCTTAGTTGACTTTGTGTCATCAAGGGAATCCTCTATCTCCCCCTATGTTGCTAATTTCACATAGAACTGGTATGGATTGATACTGGATTCCTTCGGGCATTCAGTTGTCTATTCTGGTGACTCTCAAGCTAAACTCACGGATGCTATGGGTAAACTTATAAACAAAATGCTTAAACTATGATGGGGAAACGAGATTGAAGGGTAGGTAAAATGCTTAATTATTATTAACAACAGTGTCATATGCGGATTAGTATGTGGTGGGATGGCGCCTGGGCGGGTCGTAGGCTCGACCCAGGGGTATGCCCTATACATAAGCATACCGATTTGGATATTGCAGGTGGAGTTAATAAGATTAAGGTTGTACCGGAAGAGGTTTGCTAAAGCTATTTAAACTTATAAACTACATGAACTCACCAACCATTGTGTTGACCTTGTTTCTTTTACATGCTTTCTCAGGTGATGCACAGGTATAATCTAAGGCCCAGGATTGCATGCTAGGCAGCCCAACTAGAGGACCTAGCAGACTTTTGAAAGCATATCTTTTGTAGTTAATACGAATCTCTTTTGATATCTTGTACAGATACAAGATAGAAACCTTTGATTCTTTTGGATAGGTTTACTTAGTTAAATTATCAAACATTGATATTGTAATTTAACTCTGTAATCCTAGTGTAATGTTGATTGTGCTTTAGATATTCTTAACATTGATGCTATGTAAACAATCTGATCAACACGATTATCACTCACGATATTGCGCCCCGGGAACCTTCCGCCCGACGGGGACTCCGATCCAACCCCGCCGGCCCGGGGTGTGACACACGCGTTTCCAAAATTCCGAGCTCGTTTGGTTGTTACCAACGAACGGGTCTTCAGAAACGTCAATGTAGGCACGGGCTAGTGCCACCTCCTCAGATTCCGACCACCTAGTGATACTCGGTTTTGTTGTTTTTTCCGGCACCTCCTTTCGTCGGTGCCTGCGACGCGATGTAGCGGGTTGAGCGTCGGGTTGTGTTTCCGGAACCGCATCAACATCAGGTTCCGGTTGATTCTCAGATACGTTGTCAAAGGCGGGTGAGTTTTGGTTGAAAAAAGGTTGTTGTGGGTACCAATTTGAGAAGGTTAAAAACGGGTTTGGGTTGTTTGGATTGTTTGGATCGAGTTGAGGTCGGTAACAATTCATAAACGGGTTAAAGTATGGGTTGTTTGGATCCATGATAGTGTAGAAAGTTTTGAAGATTAGAAGATTTTTTGAGAGAGTTTAAATAATTTTTGAGAATTTTGGAAGAAATTTATGTGGGTTGAATGAGTTTATATAGGGTTTAATTTATTTTTTTTTTGTTTCAAACAGTCATATAGCCGTTATCTTTTTTTTCCTTCCTTTCTCACGCCCGTGACCACCCTCACGAGTTGCCCCTCACGCCCCTGTGTAACGGGGGGAGGGCGCCACCGGGACGTGACCGGCCCCTCTCACGCCCCCATCACACACCATAACACATACCCTTAGGAACCATAACACATACCCTTAGCAAAATAACAATTATAACTCTTGGACCCGCGAAAATGGACAGAAATATGTAGAGAGGTGTAGGTCAAAGTGATGGAGAAAATGGCAATGAGTTTAAACCAGATTTCCAAAACGAGTGTTCTGTTTAGACATCTCAAATCCATAATTCTTACACTCCATCTAATTGTACAAGTCATATAGTTTTGTATGGGTCGTGTAAGATGGTGTTATACGGATCGTACATGCCTATATGTTCTGTATTGCCTCTTGAATTTCTCTCATAGTCTGATCTCATCTATAATGTACAGTCGTACAGATCCATTGCTTTGTGTATGGGGCCATAGTAAGTATTGTACACGCCATACAAATGGCCTATTGATAGTGTAAGAATAACAAGACCTCTTTCAATAATGGCAACGAGATGTGATTGATGAATGGGAGGCGATAGCTCAAAGCGATAGGACGCGATCGCTTGCAATGGCAATGAGATGTGATTGATGGCGACGGTTTAGGGAATTAGGGGTATTAATTGAATTAATTTTTTTTGAACGGCGAATGTCTCAATCGCGTGAACCCACTGTTTCCAGGTCATGTCACTAAGGTCTAGTTACCTAGACCTCCAATGAGCCACCACAACCACCCCAGAAGGAAACCCACTAGGAAACCCTCCTGACCCCCCCCCCCCCCTCAGACCCCTATTTCGCTGCGGAAGAGATTTGAACCCAAGACCTCCCATTTGAAAAAATCATACGGTACCATTGAGGCAATGTCTCATTGGTATTAATTGAATTAATTGTCATCCTGAATTGATTAATAAGAAAAAGGGTTATTCACACACACAACTTTCTTACTTTAACACCCACCGACCCTATACACCTTGTGTAAACATATGCGAGACGTATAACCCTCTTTGACAACCAATGGTTTGACATTGATTGGTTACGTATACGGCCGCGCATATGACGCGTATAGACCTATACGAAATATATAGGAGTCCAATCATTGACTCTGATAAATAATGATTGCCCCTATACGCGGATACGCCTCGTATGACATATACGATGCGTATAGGGCGGTGTGAAGGGTGTGGGATGGGTGTCTGAATAATAGGACCATAAGAAAAAATATAAACCTCAAAGAATTAAAAAAATATATAATAATAATTAATGATCTTCCATCACAATTAACGAGAGAAGAATGTGGTGTCAAAAACATGTCTATAAATCCAGTTTCTTCTTCTCACAATGCTAAGAGCAGAAAGTGGTGTGATGGAACATATTTTTAAGATAAACTCTTAAGACACAAGTTACTTAACTAACCAATATATTTCAAATTCTTCTAGAAATTAAGAGGCATTTCTTAAATTTGTCTACCTGAAACCTTCACTTTTTTAAGCTTTAGTACCCATTGGCAGAGGTTTTAAGGGGCCCAGGGGTGCCCCGATCCCTGCCATTTTTCTGACCAGAAGTCTCGATATACAAGTTTTGGTCAAAAAAATTTTATAGGTGTTGAACCCGGCTCCTTCGGTTTTTCTTCATAAAATTCCTTGGGCTCCCCTCCCTTGGATTTTAAAAAATAATAAAGTTAAACTAATATTATAAGTTTTAACATTACCTTTAAGAGTTCACAGTATCGGTTGTTATCTTGTTCATTAGCCAATCTTGAGTTTAAATCTTGTTTTGGGCCTTAAAAATTAAAATGGGCCTTAACTATTGAACATTACATATTTCAATAATCGTCTTCGCAAAGGAAATTGCTGAGAAGTTTGATTCGAAGTGTATAATCAATGAGTTCAAAGAGGTTAAAGGTCGTCGCGTTGAATTGTGATTCTTCTTCCGAGTACTCACATTTTCGTTTTAAACATTTTATGTCTTGTTTGATACAAACATATATATATATTGGAATGGAACAAATATTTGATATTTTAAACTTTAAATTGTTTGACCCGAACCGAATAATCATGTGTCCACCCGAATTTTAGTCCGAAACCTAGTGATAAGAAATAAAATTTTGCCCCATGACTTTCGGCCCCCTCGGACAAAGTATTCAAGCTCCGTCACTGTTAGTACCAACGATGTTTGGGACCCGCTATGAAACGAATCGCGTACACATCGTTTATACAATACCTACATGTTTACATTACTTCTTTAAATGATCATTCTTGTTAGGGACCATAACACATATATCAGAGATATATAAGGTTGTATTTGTTGTTAAATAATATTACTATTCATATAGTGATGATTGTAGTTGTATTACTTATATAGAGTAATTATTAAGTATCTTAATGGAATGAAAACACTAAAAGTATCTATATTTCACTATAGGGGTAGACCTTTTATTAGTTTGCACATGTTGAAGTCGACTTGTTGATTGACCGGCCTTCACTTGGCAGTTGACTCTTGAGGATTGAATTTACATGTCAATTTGACATATTTTGGTGAATCACTTTGGATCAATGGCAAGATGGATGAGCAGTCCTAAGCACTCTTAAAAGTATTTGTTGTTTCATATTTAAATATCAGATTACTTGTTAGGTATTGCGTTCACGAGTTTTTTCTTTGGAAGATTCTTTCCCATTTATGATTTTAGGTGGTTAAAACAGTAAGTGGTGTTTGACAACCTTATAATGATTATATTAAAAGACTATTTCTGAATCAATCAGAGACTATAACTGTTTTTTTTTTTTAAAAAAAAACACATCTCAATCAGTAAATCAATCATTTAACCATTAAGAAACTTAATGAAACAAACAACTCTTAACTCTAACACATGTCATGCAAGGTTCATATGGTTTAAATATGTACATTGTACACATAATAAAAAAAAGTTAATAAAATAGACAAATAAATTCTAACACTTTTAAATTTGTAAATTTTTAAGTATCTAATAATTACAAAACATTATTTGTTATTCATACTATATTATACTATATATTAGAATGACTGAGAATTAGTAAAATTTATAAAGCTTATAATTTAAGTCTTAAATTAACTTTTAAATTAGAATGTATAATCTTTTAAAATTAAACTAAATGTTTTTTTTTGTTGACTTTTTTTGTTTGTCTCAAATGGGTGCTTTTAATAAATGAAGTGAGATACAGTGACTTAATTTTTATTTTATTTGACTTTATTGTCAAGCCGAGTTATTAGAAATTTTTAACAAATTTAGTAGGGCTGTCAAAAAAAAATTTTATCGGTTGATTCGGTCACCAAAATATTGAGTTTTTGAGTGTAGATATAAGGATTTTGATTCATGATGTAACTTCAAAGATTGTCTTTCTTTCTTTTTTTTTTTTTAAATTTGGTTCAGACACACTTTTTTCATATTCCTTTAAATGAATAAACACTTATGGTCGGTTAGGAAATCTATATATATATATATATATATATATGATACTAGTTTAGCACCCGCGCGTTGCAGCGGCAAACACAACACTTAACTTGGATGTTTTAAATATTTGAATGGTTCGCTCTTAAGTCATAACCATAACAAAAGCATTTTTTTTAACTTGGTTGTTAACTAAAAGTGACTTTAACTGTTAACATAAAAGGCCAAATGCACAAAAAATGTCAAGAAGTGATTCATTTGTTTTGAAGGGTTTTTTTTTATAATCACTATATCTCCCTTAAATTCTTAAAAGCTACCAATGTGAGAAAAAGTGAAAACACAAACAAACATTTAGATTAAAATTAAAAAGTTGTACCATATGCTATAAAAGTTGTAAAACTCTTAATTTTAAGAGATTTAAGCAAATTACTATTTTGTCCTTTTAATCTGTATTATATAGTAGTATAGATAATAATAAAATTGAATATTGAATAAACATTTATATGTTTTTAAATTAAATATATTTTTTAAGGCATAAAAAATATACTAGTATTAATATTTAAAAAAAAATACTATTATTATTTTATTACCTAAGGTATTAAGTTATTCAAAAAATTTAATCACATTTTATATTAAACAATCGACTGGTATTATATAAATTTTCATTAATAACACGGGATATTAACATAGTTCTAATATAAATAACACATATCAATCTGCTTGAAATAATATAAACCTTACATTATCTAAATATTCAAATTTCAAACTTTAACTTTCGAATAATTAAATAATCTATTCACACATTCTACATAAATTCAACAACTATAACTATAAGATCCTAAAAAAAACTTAACCAAACTCAACCAACAACTTACAACTAGTTTTTAGTTTCATCTACATTACTAATCAAACTTCGTATATCAAATATCAAATAACTAATTTCAAATACTCAATCTAAACATGACTTAATCAAACTATCAAAGAATCATAACAAACAAGAAAAACAATACATGAACTCAAACTCTTGGGTTGGGTAGGTTGGAAAGTGCGTGGATAGGGGACATTTGGATGAGCCAACACTATCGTTTATGGTTAAGTTAACCTCATAATAAAAGTGAAATAGGGAGTCAATAATATATTTATTTATTTTATGGTTGAAATTGATTTGAGGCAAGGGTTTTGACTTTTGAAGAGTTGTCCGATCTTTAGGAGTTAAGGTAATAGCATTTACAATGGTATCGTCGTTCTCATTACTGTAATTTAACTAAAAATTAACATTTCATAAATTTATCTTCTATTTTCTAAAAAAATCTCATATCTCATTCCCTATATATATATATTTATATATATATGGGAGGGTTCAAATAAAAACTCATTACTTTGGAGAAAACTAAGAAAACTCGTACTAAACAATCAATTTTTAAAAAAAATTCATGATTTTTTATATTTAGCTTAGAAATGGTACAAACAAAGAAATTTTTTTTTAAAAAATATGTAGACTACGAAGTTACGTATATGTAACCAAAAAGTTACATATATGTAACTCATATATGTAGTTTACAAGTTACATATATGTAATCAATGATAACATGATTTACATATATTTTTTTATTTTTTTAACAGACCTAACCTTATAATAAAACAAAATGTAAAATAAAAAACGAAAAGCGAAATTGACTGATAAGAATTGTGATTACTTTTCTAAGTTTTATCAAAAATGGAGGTTTTCTATATATATATAGGAAATACATAATTTGAAAACCACTTTTTAGTGTGAAAACCGTGAAAATCATGTAAAAAAACGTATTTTTTTTGAAATTTTTTTACAGGTTTGTAACACTATTGGGCATATTTTTATAAAAAAAAATCAAAAAAGCGCTTACCATATATTTTTTTAAAAAATATATTTTATAAAACCATGTAAAACATACGTAACTCTTCGTCAGATCTGACGAAATTTTTTTACGTTTTGTTACGTATGTTTTACATGGTTTTATAAAATACTTTTTTTAAAAATATATGGTCGGCGCTTTTTTTATTTTTTTATAAAAATGTGCCCAATAGTGTTACAAACCTGTAAAAAAATTTCAAAAAAAAAACATTTTTTTACATAATTTTAACATGGTTTTCACGGTTTTCGTACTAAGAAGTGGTTTTCAAATTATCTATTCCTTATATATATAGGAAGAGGATCAAATGTTAACCCTTCTTTATTGCGTTAACCGAATAACTACATCTTATTACTTTGAGGTCCACACTAAAGTAAATCTAAAGGTTGTGGTTTTTTCTTATTTTTAATAAATGTAGGGCCCACTTACATTAATAAAAAAACAAGAAAAAACCACAACCTTTAGATTTACTTTAATGTGGGCCCCAATATAATAAGATATAGTTATTTGATTATCGCAATAAGGAAGGGTTAACATTCGAACCATCCCCTATATATATATATATGTATATATATATATATATATAGGGGATGGTTCCTTTGTTAACCCTTCCTTATTGTGATAACCCCTTAACCCTAGCATTTTTTGCGTTTTTTGCCCGAATCTTTGTTTTTTTACATGGTTTTTATTATACATAAATAGGGGGTTTCTTTTTTGTGTTTTTATTAATTCATCACCGTTTACAAGTTACTTAGGGGTGTTTGGTAGGCTCTGCCTCTGAATCGGTAAGAGGGAAGGGTGTTTGGTTGGGTAAAAGAGAGCATCTGAATGATTCAATTAAGATCTGAATGGTTAAGCATTTGGGAGAGTCTGAATGAAAAATTGAAGGCCTGATTCCCAATCTATCCCTTTCACGCACACAGCCACCGTTGGACTCTTTCACCGTTTCACCGATTGAAGGTAGATGGCTAGGGTTTTTCACGACCGGCGACCCGCATCCGGTCCGACGACTACCATCGGCGAGCGACGGTGACGGAGCCGGCGACTACCATTTGCTTACCTTCGGACCATAGGGGGCGGTGACGGAGCCGGCAACGGAGGTGGCGACCTGCAACCAGATGCGATGAAGTGGACGGTGGAAGCGATCAGATGGGGCTGGGAGGGTTGGTCTAGGGTTTTGATGAAAAAAGAGTTTTTTTTTTTATTTTTTATTTTCATTCAGACGTGTAAACCAAACAGTCTTAATTAGTTCAACACTTAATGGTTCAGACCCTCTTAACTATTCAGACATCTTAACCATTCAGCACTTAATGATTTAGACTCAACCAAACAACCCCTTACCCTTGTAAATAACTTCTAAACGGTGATGAATTAGCAAAAACACAAAAAAGAAACCCCCTATTTATGTATAATAAAAACCATGAAAAAAAAACAAAGATTCGGGCAAAAAACGCAAAAAAATGTTAGGGTTAAGGGGTTATCGCAATAAGGAAGGATTAACATCTGATCATTCCCCTCTATATATAAATGATCCTGTTTTAATTAAAGAGTTAAATGCAATTTGCAACCATGTGGGTTATTCTTTACCAAAGGTTGAGGTTGCAACCCTCTTTTTTAATCCTGTGTT
Source organism: Mikania micrantha (assembly GCA_009363875.1). Lineage (NCBI taxonomy): Eukaryota > Viridiplantae > Streptophyta > Magnoliopsida > Asterales > Asteraceae > Mikania > Mikania micrantha. Next base: position 44,507,740 of record CM018689.1, on the reverse strand, counting down.
TTTAAAAAAGTTTGCAACATGCAACCATTCAATTAAAATTAATATAATTCCGTTAGTTTATGAAGGTTAAAATTGTAATTTATTATTAAATTAATAATCTTATCTAATTATTGACATTAATTTGGGCTTTCCTTGAACTCTTCCGGGGAAATTAAGCTTGGCTTTGGTTCCTTAAGATCGAAGGGCCGCTTCATCGTATGTTAGAGCTACTGCTTCGGCTGTCTTGAATGTCCCAAGCCACACGTAATCGCATTATAAACTTTGTAATTTAGCTGATTTTTAGTTCTCAAAATATGTGAAGTTTAATCGGAGTAATTAAGAAAAGTGTAAATATTTTTACTACAACATGATTTTCTCACATGTTCATAAATTAATTCTAAACTAATTTTGTGTGTTTAAAATTGTATCAAAGAGTATATATATTAATACTATTAATAAGAAGCCTTTTTTTGTAACGACCCGTTTTGATAATATGAATATGTTTGAAGAAACCGTAAGTAGAATGGTTTTGGTTATAAAAAATTGAAAATATGTGAGAAATGATGAACGTGGGAGAAAACCGAGCGCGAAACGGAGTTCCGGATTGTCCGGAATCGCGAAACGAAGATAAAATCGAAAAACGAAGAAAATGGCCTGGGGAGGTACGCCCATGATAGGCGATGCGCGCGGGAGAGGGAAATCATCTGGCCTTGCCCCCATCCGCGCGGTACGCCTGAGACCAACGTCCCTCGTGGGGCGATGCGCCTGGCGTCAGTGGCGGCTACAGAAAGCTTATCTTCAAAGGAATTCAACCACAAACATTCATCTATCTCTTTTTCTCGATCTCTTGCACCATAAACACACACACACAAATGAATTTTAAGCTCCCAACATCAATTTTGAAGCCACCAGAACGTTCGGGTTGAGCCGTGGATCGTTTCTACGCGTCCAGATCATTGTTTTTCAATCAGGAATTCGTTTGAAGGGTAACGATTCGTCTTATCTCATTTATTTTGATAATATACGGATTAAATATAGTTTTGAGTATTGTATAATGATCTGCGATGATTAGGAACAAAGGACTAGGTGTTTTAACGGTGGAATCTTGATTTTGGTCCGTTATAATGTCCGCTGGTTATGAAACTCATATTACTGAGTATGATTATTAGTGGGGTGATTAAAGAGTGGTTGTTATGGTCTTGAATCATTCTTTAGAATGATAAATTAACGTGTAAAGTTGAGAGTTAATGATTGTAGCGTAAAACGATGTTATGAGGATTTAAATACGATAAAGAACATGTGTGGATTAATTTCTACACATGGGTTACTGATAAAAGCCTCAACGAGGTTTTGATTGAAAATAAGGAATGAAACAGGTCAAATGAATTAGATTATATAATAACACAAGTTGCGTGTTCATGTTGTTAAATTCTCTTATATGTGAATATATAATAGGAAGAGGAGGTGAATCTAATTCTAGAAGGCCTGGGAAGGAGTTGGAAATTGTTGATAACTCTTCAAATTAAGGTAAGTTACATATTTGATCGAACTTGTAGTTAAGGACTGGGTGAGTCCATACTACAGGTGATTGTGGTATATGTGATTGTGGTTATTGTTGTTGCATGATTCACAAGGTGTGTGAACATGTGGTGATCTACGAATGCGTAGATGTTGAATTGGTAATGTGCATGTTTTGATTCACAAGGTGTGTGAACGTATAACTTGCAATTTCAATGTAAAAGATTCAAAAGGTGTGTGAACATGTGGTGATCTACGAATGCGTAGATGTTGAATTGGTAATGTGCATGTTTTGATTCACAAGGTGTGTGAACGTATAACTTGCAATTTCAATGTAAAAGATTCACAAGGTGTGTGAACATGTGGTAATCTACGAATGCGTAGATGTTGAATTGGTAATGTGCATGTTTTGATTCACAAGGTGTGTGAACGTATAACTTGTAATTCCAATGTAAAGATTCACAAGGTGTGTGAACATGTGGTGATCTACGAATGTGTAGATGTTGAATTGGTAATGTGCATGTTTTGATTCACAAAGTGTGTGAACGTATAACTTGCAATTCCAATGTAAAAGATTCACAAGGTGTGTGAACATGTAGTGATCTACGAATGGGTAGATGTTGAATTGGAAATGTGCATGTAAAAGATTCACAAGGTGTGTGAACATAAAACCTGCAATTCCAGTGTAATTGATTCACAAGGTGTGTGAACAATAGATGACCTATAAGGGTGTAGACACTTGAAATTCAAGTGTCAAATTGTAAATTGTGATTTTTGTAAATTATGATGCACAATTGGAGTTTTGTGTGTTTATATATGCGTTATATTAAATTATAATGATTGTGCATGAATGAGAGATATAATGAGGTTTTGGTTGAAAACGAACCGTTAGTAAATCGTTTTGTATGTGGTTGACTATTGTTGTCAAATTTTATTTGGAACCTCATTAGTGTATCCATATGGTGTTATGGAATACACTGGGTGGATTGGTGAGTTAATCTTACTTAGTTCTAACGAACTAATGGTGAATTTAAATGTGGTGTTTACAGGTACAAAGGAGTGAGGTGAGCGGTGATGGTGATCGGGAATCGAACATGGAGGCTCGTATGGTGGTTTTATCTTTAAATAATCGAACTTGTGTGAAGCTTTTGTGTATTAAATGGTTTGTCAAGTTTGTAAACATACTTAAACTTGTTTTAACAAGTGTTGGTAATAGTATGTTTAAAGGTTTGTATAAAACACGAAAGTTTTTAACTGGGACCTAAACTTAAATTATTAAATATTGGTGAAAATGTCCGGGAGGGACATGAAAGTGACTGGGGTGTCACAGGTTGGTATCAGAGCCAACGGTTTGAGGGATTTGAGTGCTTCATGAACACTTAAACTCAAACCATTGAGCTCTTGATAGATGGGAAGAGCCGTTCGATTCGAAATCCGATCACAAAGCCGAGCTCACCAGGTATGATGTATCTGCAAATTGTTATGGGATATGGAAATTGTTTTGTTATAAACCAATATTCCTAACTAGTGTGAAACAGTGAACGTAAGGACACGGGTATATGGTGCATATCTTGCTATGCCTGGCCAGCTTAGTAACATATACAGGATATGAACGTATCCTTAGGAACATTATTTCACATCAGTATATGGAGGTATTGGTGGGGTGTGAAGATTGGGTGTATGTGATTGGTTAAAATCACAGATGTGTCGGTATTATCTAAATAATTGAGTAATTCACAAGAGTGTGAATATTCAATAAAGACACATGAATATGTAATGTATAAGTCCGTTAAGGACGAGCATGTGGTTTGCATATATGTGGAGTATAAATATGTAAACTAATGATATGTTATATTATTTCAGTCATAAAATGGCTAATGAACATAACCCCAAGGGGTTTGGGCATGAGGAAGAACAACTCACCGAACTGCAAATGATGGTGAGGGAGGAGGTAGCTAAAGCATTTGAAGCTACCTTACCAACTCGTTTAGATGGATTACAAGCTTCGTTGAAAGATTTTATAAGTGAAGAGTTTGCAACTCTTAAAGATGAAATAAGTGGGGAAAAACCTTCTAAAAAGGTTACTTACAAAGAGTTTGTGGCTTGTAAGCCAACGGAATTTAAAGGTGAAGTGGATCCACTGTTGAGCCAAAGGTGGATAACTGATATGGAAAGCACGTTTGAAACGTGTCATTGTGATCCGTCTGACGAGGTAATGTTTGCTGGAAACCAATTGAAAGAGCGAGCAAAAGATTGGTGGGAACTTCTTCGAAACGAGAAGGGTCGGGATGGTATGAAAGATTTAACTTGGGGTGCATTTAAGGAGTTGTTCCTTAAACGATTCTGTCCTCAGGCTGCTATTGATAGAATTACTGAGGAGTTTTTACATATGAGGCATTAGGAGGAGGATATAGACACTATTACTGCAGTGTTCTATGATAAAGCTAAATTTTGTCCTGATCTTCTTAGGACTGAACGAATGTGGATTAACAGGTACCACAGTATGTTGAATGCTAAGTACCGGGAGTTTCTCATACCATCCAAGTTTGAAACTTTGTCTGAATTGATTGATTGCGCTCGTGAGCGTGAATTGGAGTTAAAAAGACAAGAAGATCGTGGGGAGAAACGAAAAATGGAGAAGGAAGTGGGATCCTCTAAAAAGGGGAAATTTGTTAGTCCACCAAAAAAGTTTAGTTCTTTGGGAGAAGCTAAACATTGTTTAAAATGTGGAAGGAAACATTTTGGGGAATGTTACTTTAAATCGGTGGTATGTTATAAATGTGGAAAGCTGGGGCATCTTGCCTCTCAATGTGCCAGTGCACTCAATCTGTGCTATAACTGCTACAAACCGGGGCATCGACGAAGTGAATGCCCAGAGTTGAAAGGGACAGGCCAAGGAGGTACGAGTGGTGGGTCTTTTAAGGCCCAAGGTAGTGGCAAGAAGGTTGAAATACCCCCACCAAAGGGTAGAGCCTTCAAAATTACGGCGGAAGAGGCTAAAGTCACTTCAGACGTGGTGACAGGTACTTTTCATATAAATTCCTTGCCTGCTTATATATTGTTTGATTCTGGAGCTAGTCGCTCTTTTATATCTGTGAAATTTATGAATCATGATTCGTTTGTGCTAGCTAAGCTACCTTGTCCATTAAAGGTAGAAATAGCTGATTCTAAGAGTTTCTTAGTGTATGACATCTATCATAGATGTAAACTCACCATTGATGGTGAGGATTATGAGGTTGATTTGATGCCAATGATCTTGGGAGAATTTGATGTTGTGATTGGGATGGATTGGTTGTCTAAATATGGAGCTAACATAGTATGTAATCGAAAGGTTATTCAATTAATGTCTCCGAGTGGTTATGAAGTATGTATTCAAGGAGAGAAACGAGGTGGAACCATATTATGTTCCTTAGCTAAAGCTGTGAATTACATGAACCATGGGGGTCAGTCATTTTTAGCTTATGTTATTGATGTAAGGAATGAGGTAAAGGAACTTAATGATGTTCTAGTAGTCAAGGATTTTCCTGATGTATTCCCGGATGATTTACCGGGAATTCCTTGTGATAGAGAAGTTGAGTTTAAAATTGATCTCATTCCTGGGGCTAAGCCCATAGCTAAAGCTCCATATCGGTTGGCACCATCTGAACTGAAAGAATTAATGACACAGTTGCAAGATCTTTTGGATAAAGGCTTTATCCGTCCGAGTATCTCCCCGTGGGGTGCACCAATTCTTTTTGTTAAAAAGAAAGACGGAAGCCTTAGAATGTGTATTGATTATAGAGAGTTGAACAAAGTAACTGTGAAAAACCGATATCCTCTACCTCGAATTGATGACCTTTTTAATCAGTTGCAAGGAGCGTCGTGGTTTTCTAAAATCGATCTTCGCTCGGGTTATCATCAACTCAAGGTTAAAGAGGAAGATATTCCCAAGACTGCTTTTCGTACTCGTTACGGTCATTATGAATTTCTTGTGATGTCGTTTGGGTTGACAAATGCACCGGCTGCGTTCATGGATTTGATGAACCGGGTGTGTCGCCCAATGTTGGATCGATTTGTCATTGTCTTTATCGATGACATTCTTATTTATTCTAAAAATGAGGGTGATCACGCTTGTCATTTGCATGAAGTTCTTGAAACTTTACGTAAGAAGAAATTATATGCCAAATTTTCTAAATGCGCATTTTGGTTGCGTGAAGTCCAGTTTTTGGGACATGTGGTGTGTGCTGATGGCATACTTGTTGATCCTTCGAAAGTTCAAGCGGTGATGAAGTGGAGTTCACCTAAAACTCCTACTGAAATTAGAAGTTTTCTTGGTCTAGCCGGTTATTATCGGCGGTTTATACAGGATTTTGCAAGAATTGCATCTCCTTTAACTAAACTGACAAGAAAAGATGTGAAATTTGTTTAGGGTAATGATCAAGAAAAAGCTTTTAATGAGCTCAAGTTCAAGTTAACTCAGGCACCGGTATTAACTTTACCGGATGGACCTGATAATTTGATGGTGTATTCTGATGCATCTTATCTTGGGCTTGGTTGTGTCCTTATGCAAAGGGGTAAAGTGATTGCCTATGCGTCGAGGCAACTGAAAGTTCATGAAGTAAACTATCCTACTCATGATCTAGAATTAGCAGCGGTGGTGTTTGCCTTAAAAATCTGGAGGCATTACTTGTATGGTGTGAAATGCACAATTTACACTGATCACAAGAGCCTGAAATATTTCTTTACACAGAAGGAATTAAATATGAGGCAAAGACGTTGGATAGAACTACTCAAGGATTATGATTGTGAAATCCTTTATCATCCAGGTAAAGCCAATGTGGTGGCGGATGCCTTGAGTAGGAAAGAGGAACATGAACCCATTCGGGTTACAGCAATGAAGATTGTGATTTCCTCTGATTTGGTGGATCAAGTTAAAGAAGCTCAAGTTGAAGCTTTGAAAGAAGAAAACTGGAAACGAGACCGAATAAAGGTGCAAGCTCATAACTTGGATGAAGATAGTCGTGGTTTAAAAACAAGATGGGGTAGGGTGTGGATACCTCCCACTTGTTCTTTGAAAACTGATCTAATGGAGGAAGCTCATAAATCAAAATAATCAATTCATCCGGGGGCCACAAAAATGTATCGAGACCTTCGGGTAAATTACTGGTGGCCAGGTATGAAACGTGATATTGCTAAATATGTTGAAAAATGTTTAACTTGTTTACAAGTTAAGGCTGAGCATCAAAAGCCTTATGGCAAATTACAGCCTTTAGAGATTCCTATATGGAAATGGGAACACATCACAATGGACCTAATTACTAAACTCCCGAAAACCCGAAAGGGGTATGATGCGATTTGGGTCATTGTGGATCGGTTGACTAAAAGTGCTCATTTTATTCCTATTCGTGTATTGTATTCTTCCGAGAAGATGGCCGAAGTGTATGTGAAAGAAATAGTGTCGCGTCACGGAATACCAGTGACGATTGTGTCCGATCGAGACACACGATTCACTTCGCATTTCTGGAGGAATTTTCAAAAGGAATTGGGCACGAAACTGTTGTTGAGCACGGCGTATCATCCCCAGACTGATGGTCAGAGTGAACGAACCATTCAGACGCTGGAGGATATGCTACGAACATGTATCATTGATTTTGGAGGAAGTTGGGATGACTATCTACCTCTGTCGGAATTTTCGTATAACAACAGTTATCATTCTGGATTGGGAATGCCTCCATATGAGATGTTATATGGAAGGCGATGTCGTACTCCCGTTTGCTGGGGAGAAGTTGGACCGCGAGAGCTTGAAAATAAAGAAATATTGAAAGTTACAAATCAGCGAATTGATCAAATTCGAGCTCACTTGAAGGCGGCACAAGACCGTCAAAAGTCGTATGCAGATAAACGAAGACGATCGATTGAGTTTCAAGTGGGAGACTTTGTACTGTTAAAGGTTTCCCCTTGGAATGGTGTGATTCGTTTTCGTAAAAGAGGGAAATTAAGTCCGCGTTTTATCGGACCATTCAGAATTATAGCTCGGATAGGTAATGTTACTTATCGCCTTGAGCTACCAGAAGAACTGAGTGGTATACATGATACTTTTCATGTGTCATATCTGAGAAAATGTTTGGCTGATGAATCGGCATATGTGCCACTAGAAGACTTGGAAATTGATGATAAGTTGAATTATGTGGAAAAGCCGGTAGCTATATTAGACCGAAAGGTCAAACAACTCATAAACAAATCCTTGAATCAAGTGAAGGTCCAATGGAAAAATAGAAGGGGATCTGACGCAACGTGGGAATCGGAAGATGAAATGCGGAAATTTTATCCTTTTCTTTTTGATGTATAACTGGTTTCGAGGACGAAACCTTTGTAAGGAGGGGAGATTTGTAACGACCCGTTTTGATAATATGAATATGTTTGAAGAAACCGTAAGTAGAATGGTTTTGGTTACAAAAAATTGAAAATATGTGAGAAATGATGAACGTGGAAGAAAACCGAGCGCGAAACGGAGCTCCGGATTGTCCGGAATCGCGAAACGAAGATAAAATCGAAAAACGAAGAAAATGGCCTGGGGCGGTACGCCCCGAGCCACACGCCCACGATAGGCGATGCGCGCGGGAGAGGGAAATCATCTGGCCTTGCCCCCATCCGTGCGGTACGCCTGAGACCAACGTCCCTCGTGGGGCGATGCGCCTGGCGTCAGTGGCGGCTGCAGAAAGCTTATCTTCAAAGGAATTCAACCACAAACATTCATCTATCTCTTTTTCTCGATCTCTTGCACCATAAACACACACACAAACGAATTTTAAGCTCCCAACATCAATTTTGAAGTCACCAGAACGTTCGGGTTGAGCCGTGGATCGTTTCTACGCGTCCAGATCATTGTTTTTCAATCAGGAATCCGTTTGAAGGGTAATGATTCGTCTTATCTCATTTATTTTGATAATATACGGATTAAATATAGTTTTGAGTATTGTATAATGATCTGGGATGATTAGGAACAAAGGACTAGGTGTTTTAATGGTGGAATCTTGATTTTGGTCCGTTATAATGCCCGCTGGTTATGAAACTCATATTACTGAGTATGATTATTAGTGGGGTGATTAAAGAGTGGTTGTGATGGTCTTGAATCATTCTTTAGAATGATAAATTAACGTGTAAAGTTGAGAGTTAATGATTGTAGCGTAAAACGATGTTATGAGGATTTAAATACGATAAAGAACATGTGTGGATTAATTTCTACACATGGGTTACTGATAAAAGCCTCAACGAGGTTTTGATTGAAAATAAGGAATGAAACAGGTCAAATGAATTAGATTATATAATAACACAAGTTGCGTGTTCATGTTGTTATTTTCTGTTATATGTGAATATATAATAGGAAGAGGAGGTGAATCTAATTCTAGAAGGCCTGGGAAGGAGTTGGAAATTGTTGATAACTCTTCAAATTAAGGTAAGTTACATATTTGATCGAACTTGTAGTTAAGGACTGGGTGAGTCCATACTACAGGTGATTGTGGTATATGTGATTGTGGTTATTGTTGTTGCATGATTCACAAGGTGTGTGAACATGTGGTGATCTACGAATGCGTAGATGTTGAATTGGTAATGTGCATGTTTTGATTCACAAGGTGTGTGAACGTATAACTTGCAATTTCAATGTAAAAGATTCACAAGGTGTGTGAACATGTGGTGATCTACGAATGCGTAGATGTTGAATTGGTAATGTGCATGTTTTGATTCACAAGGTGTGTGAACGTATAACTTGCAATTTCAATGTAAAAGATTCACAAGGTGTGTGAACATGTGGTGATCTACGAATGCATAGATGTTGAATTGGTAATGTGCATGTTTTGATTCACAAGGTGTGTGAACGTATAACTTGTAATTCCAATGTAAAGATTCACAAGGTGTGTGAACATGTGGTGATCTACGAATGCGTAGATGTTGAATTGGTAATGTGCATGTTTTGATTCACAAAGTGTGTGAACGTATAACTTGCAATTCCAATGTAAAAGATTCACAAGGTGTGTGAACATGTGGTGATCTACGAATGGGTAGATGTTGAATTGGAAATGTGCATGTAAAAGATTCACAAGGTGTGTGAACATAAAACTTGCAATTCCAGTGTAATTGATTCACAAGATGTGTGAACAATGAATGACCTATAAGGGTGTAGACACTTGAAATTCAAGTGTCAAATTGTAAATTGTGATTTTTGTAAATTATGATGCACAATTGGAGTTTTTTGTGTTTATATATGCGTTATATTAAATTATAATGATTGTGCATGAATGAGAGATATAATGAGGTTTTGGTTGAAAACGAACCGTTAGTAAATCGTTTTGTATGTGGTTGACTATTGTTGTCAAATTTTATTTGGAACCTAATTAGTGTATCCATATGGTGTTATGGAATACACTGGGTGGATTGGTGAGGTAATCTTACTTAGTTCTAACGAACTAATGGTGAATTTAAATGTGGTGTTTACAGGTACAAAGGAGTGAGGTGAGCGGTGATGGTGATCGGGAATCGAACATGGAGGCTCGTATGGTGGTTTGATCTTTAAATAATCGAACTTGTGTGAAGCTTTTGTGTATTAAATGGTTTGTCAAGTTTGTAAACATACTTAAACTTGTTTTAACAAGTGTTGGTAATAGTATGTTTAAAGGTTTGTATAAAACACGAAAGTTTTTAACTGGGACCTAAACTTAAATTATTAAATATTGGTGAAAATGTCCGGAAGGGACATGAAAGTGACTGGGGTGTCACATTTTTAAAATACAATCTTTATTTATTTAAGTCCTGTAGGATTAAAAATACATTAATATCATACATTAAAATACATTAATATCATTTTCCCTGAAAGAGTTCAATGAAGGCCTGAATAAATGTCAATAAATTGTATAAAACTATTAATTTAATGATTAATAATAAATTACGATTTTACCCCTTCTTGCCCCTTCATAAACTAACATAGCTATTAATTCTAATTTAATGGTGCATGTTGCCGGCTTTATAAAAATACAGGGTTGCAAGCTACAAAAATAAAAAATGAATGTTGCAAAATCCAGTAAAAAATAAACCGCCGAGATGTAAATTGCATTTAACTCTTAATCTTAATTAGATAATACTTATTTTTCTCCTTTTTTTTTTCTTTTCTATCTTTCAAACATAATCACTCATGATAAAACAGTAAAATCTAAATAAGGGGTCCTATTGTAGCTCACCTATATACTAGAGGGATGAAGAATAAAGAAAGAAACATGACGAAGAAGAGAAAATAGATAATTTTTGTGATTTTCGTTATGTTTTGGGAACGAAAATAACTTTGTGAACTTATAGGTAATTGGAGGGAACCAAAAATCAAACCTATGTTTGATTAAATTTGTTCGGGTTTGTAGTAGGTTTTAAAAAGGAAGGCGATCGATTTAATTTTTATTTTTTAACTAGTTTTTACCAGTTTAGTTGGAGTTAAACTGATTTGAATGAGTCATGTTACAAACCAATTGTTCAGTTTTAATCAAACTGGTTTTACTAACCTGGTTTCAATATTGATTCTAGCTTAAGACTGTTCTTTTTACACCTCATGTGTAATAGCTTTAAGTGAGTAATGCCTTTTATAAATTTTAATTTGTGTAATTTAAGTGTGATTTTGTTTCTTTATCTTTTAATCAGTAAAAATATCATAAAAATTTTTTTCTATTTTTTTAATGTAATTAGTTACAAAAATGTTCATGAGTGTTAGCATAAAAAATCTTAAAAGGTGACTCCGGTTCAAAATATACCATTTATATGCTAAAAAAACATGTAAAATAAAATTCATGAATGTCATTTGATAATTATCCTAACATCTTGGGTTCCTTGCTACACTTATGAGGTTTTTGACATCTTTATGTCTATGAGGTACATTGAAGTGTTTTGACTTTAAGGACTCCAACCAAAAACACGTAAGATCAACTAAGTTGATAAATAAATGGCAACTAATGAAGGCTTTTAATTTATATAAATTTGCAAAAAGAAAAAGAGATGAATAATGGTATTTTTCTTGAGTTTAAAAATTTTTTTTGGGACCCTATTTATAAATGAGTATTTTGGATCTGCTGTTGACTTAAAACACTCAAATCACAAGAATAAAACACAAAAGTCAATCAGCTAACTAAGTGCTCAAAACTGATCGACATGATAACATACTCACACAAACATTACGGAATCTGAATCTTAGTATTAGGTTTCTTGTCTACAATTTAGTTTATTTATACAACAATTTTTGCTTTTTAATTGTCTTGATTGTTTATAATTGCAATATTGTTTATTTTCATTACAAGGCTCATTTTAGGTTTTACAACGGAGTAACAATGGCTGTAACATATTTTTTGTATATGCATTTTGAAATTCAGGATCATGTCTGCTATTTGATTGTTGGAAAGCTTTGTGACGTGGCCGCTGGTGAACACACTAGTTTAGTACATGTACAGATATACCTTCAATTTATTTATTTTAGTGTTTTTATGTTTTAAAATGTTGTTGAAAGAATGCGTCATTTTAAAAGATTAGTGGTGTTGGTGCAAACACTAAACACAAATATTAATTAAATTGTTTAGGAAGAAACCTCGATCTTCATTAGTGCTTAATTACATGCTTACACATACTAATTTAAACTTTTTGTTAGTGGATCATGCATTATATTATGATTTATATGTGAGTGCCATATATAATATATATTCACTTGAGAACGTAATCAGATATTATTAGATTTCAATATGATGTAACAATCAAAACTAAGTTATTTTTTCCTAAAACATATCGAAATATAGATTTTAAAATCCTTTGTTTTTTAATTTAAACATTATGCTCTTTCTAAATGGATGAAAGAACCAAAAGGTTCTAGCCTAGCGGTATTGCAATGAAGGGGAGAAGTTGCACCTCATTGAGGTCAAGAGTTCAAACATGAGCAGGGGAGAGGGCTTACGAATTTATCCGGTTCTCGCTTATCTAGTGGGTGAAGGGGTGACGATTGTGCCTGCCTTTAGATGTGTGCCAGTTAGGGTTTAAATAAGTCGTTCAGCCTGAAGCCGTTAAAAAAAATGGATGAAAGAAGCTTGAATTTTGCCTTTGCCCGGGTCCAAAAAATAATGAAAACATAACACGTTTTCTAATTCGGCTAAAACCTAATTGATCACCATCAAACAGGCTAAAATCGATGCAAATTTTTTAATAATTTTTGTTTTAATCAAACTTAAACTACTTAGACGTCAGCTAATGAGTTTTAGCTCAACATGCTATTCATGATTTTCACAAGACTTAGGTTATGTGAGGTTATAGAGTTTAAATCATCGTCAATTTGGACGGACCTTAAGAAGGGCCCAATTTTTGTTTTAATCAAACTTAAACTACTTAGTCGTCAGCTAATGAGTTTTAGCTCAACATGCTATTCATGATTTTCACAAGACTTAGGTTATGTGAGGTTATAGAGTTTAAATCATCGTCAATTTGGACGGACCTTAAGAAGGGCCCAAGGCCCCCCCCCCCCAACCCGTTTTTCCGGTCAGAATGGTTGATTTAGTAGTATTTCTTCTGAAAATCCTTCACCTCCTTCCGTTTTCTGCCTAAAAATCCTTCGAACCCCTCCGAGCTTTTTTTCAAGCTTCGTCAATGATCACCAAAGTGGTCAGTAGGAGATTTTATCATTAGGGGGTTTTATTGCATAATAGGTTTCCTCCTTAGAGACATTAGGACTTGCTCAGTTTAGCACTCACCAACACCTAGGAATTGGATAAAGACTATAATAGCAGCGCGCACGTTGTTAGGTATGAGAGATCTCTTTTGTAAGTGAATGAATTTCCTTGATTATTCTCATTCAACATGTGCTGCCTATCCGTGAGTGTCCCATAAATCCACTGTAGAACAACCGAATCAATTTTCTCCCAAGTAGTATACGCAGCTAATGTTTTTGCAGGGGGCGGTGTACCGTCGATGTGGTGAAAGTGTGAAACACCTCGTGACCGCGTGCATGCAACGTGAACAGATGTACCCAGATAGGGTAGGAGATCTTGATGCCGTCGAGAACACGAACCTTATGCTGAATATTCATGACCATATATACGGGATGAAGGGCTTGATTTTTCGATGGTTGAGGGGGTGGATTCTAGTCGGCCATGGAGGATGGAGGCAAAGTTTTGGATTAGGGTTTGAAGGATAGGGATGGTGACGTGATCGTGATCATGTCAAAAGGGTGATACCATGTAAGTAAATGAATTTCCTTGATTATTCTCATTCAACATGTGCTGCCTATATAGTACAAATTATGAGGAAATTATGGAGATATTTACGTAAACTCAATATTCTCTAACTAACTATATTTACATAATAAATACATAGGTTATTGAGACAATCATATCCATAAATATGATCGGCTAACATATTTAACTTATGAAAAGTCATGTCGTTAAACCCTAATTTTCTAGCAAAAAAAGAAAACTAGAAATCAAATTTGAAACATTGTTATAGGAATGCATTAAAATTTGCATATGATAGTGAATCACATTTTAAGTGTCCAACCAACTCATTAGGTTTATTTTTAATTTAAATTTAATTTAATTTCTTTTTTTATTTAAACCCTATGGTGCCCATCACCACAAAAAGCAATTTTGAACACTATAAAAAAGTGAAAGCTATATACATCCAAAAGTGAAGTTAGGGAAGCATACAGTTGGTCTTTGGATGGATCCTAGAAGTGGAACTATGAAGGGAATATTCTTTTCACACAATTGGATAATTATTTGGCTTTATATCCCCCAACCCACTGACTTCCATCATTTTCTTCAAGAAACAAACAAACCAATTTCAAATTTACATTCTTGATTTTTCAGACTAACATACAAGAACACAATTCAAGTTCTTGATATGCTTGATCATGGCGTAAAAGATGGAACTTGGAGAGGAATCTTACCTCTCTGAACTCCTCACAAAATCAAAACCAAGAAACTGTGAGTGTGTGTGAGAGTGTGTGTGTGTGTGAGAGAGAGAGAGAGAGATGGCTAAAGGGGCAATTGGGATTTCTTGATTTCATGTTTATGTCTTCTGCAATTGAATTTCACATGAATGGAGGAAGCTCTGTGATGATTCTTGGCCGCAGATGGTAACATTATGTTTCTTGAAATTTGCTGATTTTGTTGTTTTTTTGATTTCTTATTGTTTTTGTTCATGATAGTTGCTAATTAAGGTTATTTGTTTAGCTAACAAAAATAGGATGTGACAATATTTGTATAAAGTTCATGTTTTTTATGTTTTTTGATAAGATGGTTGCTTCCAGATTGCAAAAACAGCAGCAAACACATACAAGAAACCTACCATTAATTGGATCATATAAAAACAAAAAAAAAATAATAATAAAAAAAAAAAACTGTTAATCACCATGTTCTTGTTGTCATCAAAAAGACAAAAACATATAAAGATTCAACCTTTCACTGAATTCCTCTAACAGAGATATCATTCTTTAATCTTTAAAGAACACCTGTCCAAAATAAACTGTTTTTTTCGGATCTTGTAGGTTAGCAGGGCATTGTGAGGCCCGAAAGTTTTCTGGTAGCGGATTCTTACAATTTAAAAAAAAAAAAAAAAAAAAAAAAATTTACATGAAGATTCTTGATTCTGTTGGAAAGAATTTGTTTCATATTCTGTTGATTTACAGTTAACTTCAAGTTTTCTTTCAACAGGTGCAGAAACAAACCAATCAAGGCTACTTTAGACACGCGGTTAAAGATGATCATCTTATGAAACAACCCAATTTCCATCATTTTAGCAAGAATTCAATTCCATCTAATGCATCAAACTTTCATTTGCTTGCTTTTAGTTTTTTATCTGTAACAAAACTTGATTGAAACCAGCAATTTCATCAAGGGCAAACCTCCTTTGGCAATATATATTTGGCTTCAGAAAGAACCCTTAGTTCCTTCTGGTGTCATCTATATATAAACATACATATCTATATATTTATATAATTATAGATGTAGATTATAGATAATTAGCATCTTTGGGGACAAATCTCCTTTTGGCATACCAGAATTCTGGTAAAAAATTTGCATCTTCGGGGCAAATCTCCTTTGGCATATTGGGTGTCTCTTGCAGACCCCTTTCTTGAGTTATCTCCCAGTTTCGTAGAGATCGGGACAGTGATATCAGTAATACTTCAAGATCAGAAGGTACCTTTGTTCATTCTATAAATTTCCCAAATTTTATAGTTTTTGATTCTTTAATTTCAGTTTAGTAATTAAAATTGTGTTTGTTTCTTGCAAAGATTGCAGAAATGGATGTGTTTCTGAGTGATTTTGATAGCTACAGTGAGAGCAGCAGTTCTGATGATCAAGAAGATGATGAGTTCATGTACAGTGGACAAGCTACCTCCATTCTCTCAAATCTTCAAGAAACCATCGGGAAAATCGATGATTTCTTGTTGTTTGAGAGAAGATATGTCCATGGTGACATTGTTTACTCGGGCCAAGATCGCGATTCCCAAATGGGAAAGATAACAAATGTTGAGATTATGGTGGATTTGGAAACCATCAATGAGAAGAAGCTGAAAGACATCAGCTCCAAGAAACTTGGAAGAATCCGGTCCATCTCAACGGGTGAGTTTGTAATATCAGGCCCATGGGTTGGTAAAGCCGAGCACATAACCGACAATGTAACCGTCTTGTTTGATGATGGCATCAAGTGTGAGTTCACAGTAAACGGGTTGGAGACGGATAAGCTTGTGCCAGTGTTTCCAGATTTGATGGATGATTCACAATATCCTTACTATCCAGGACAACGGGTCAAAGCCGTGAACTTGACCCGATCAAACTCATCCAAATGGTTATGCGGGTCCAAGAATGAAAACCAGGATGAAGGGACTGTATGCTCTATCGATGCAGCGCTGGTCCATGTAAACTGGCTTGGATGCGCATTACTAGGGTCAGAAAGCATGCCAGTGCCTCCATCTTTACAAAACTCGAAAGATTTGACACCTGTTTCGTGTTTCCCTCATTCAAACTGGCAGATCGGTGATTGGTGTATGCTACCTAAACCCGGGCACACGTGCTTTGCGGGTCATCCTGTTCAAAAACAATCAACCATCTGTTCAGATTTACAAGAAATCTTTGTGATTTCAAAGATGAAATGCAAAGTTGATGTGTTATGGCAAGATGGAAGTGAATCTTGCGGGTTGTATTCGAGTCATCTCGGCCCAATTAACACACTCAATGCTCATGATTTCTGGCCTCATCAATTTGTTCTTGAGAAACAAACATTTGATGGTCAACAAGATAGAAAGTTTGGTGTGGTGAAGGCTGTGGATCCGAACGAGAAAACCGTGAAGGTGAAGTGGGAATCAGAAGTTGAGGAAACTGTGAGCGCGTATGAGCTGATCGAGCACCCTGATTATTCATATAACCAGGGTGATCTTGTGTTTAGATTAAACAGAGATCAAATTGTTGAAGATGGTGAGAAATGCAGAAGTAATGCATACTTGAATCATGTCGGGTTTGTGATCGGGTTGAAAAACGGGCTCATTGAAGTCAAATGGGCTGCAGGTTTTACATCTAACGTGGCACCTCACGAGGTTTTACGGGTTGAAAAGTCTGAAGGCCCGTCAGCAACATCATTGCATAACAATGGCAGCATCCAGCAAGATCAAGAGAAGCCCGAGCTGGTAAATCCAACCCGACCCAACCAAAAATCATGTTATTATAAGGCACATGAAACTTAGACTAAAGTACTAAACATGAATTTTTTCTTTGTCTTAGAGTATTTCGGGTTCTGATGATGAGAATGATTGCTTAAAGACGTTATATGGATCGACAGCTTATAAAGTCCCACGAGCAGCTATCGGGCTTTTATCCAATGTAGCTAAGAGCCTGTTTGGGTTCCCGTTTTATGCATCATTGTCGGGTGATCCAGCCCATGTCCTGGAAAACGGGTCAATGCTAAGTTTTGACCAGGAAGACGATCCGGTGCTTGTAGAGACATCTTCAGAGTCAAAGTCAATCAAAGTCAATCAATCAAAGGATGAAATTAGGCAGTTTGACATGGTCAACGACTGCTCAAACCACCACTTTATCGATAGCCCGGAAAAGAGCTCGTTATCAAGTCAGGTTAGAGTTCTAAGTTTGAAAAAATAACTTATGTTACTTGTTAACAATCTATTTAAAGTTGATTATTCGACTACATGTCATGGTTTCAAATTTCAATCATGTGTGTCATGTTTCAATCGTGTTAGGTTTATTGTGTGGACGGGTTGAATAGTTTAACCCAAACACAACCCGTAAATTTATTCTTGTCAAAAACATCAGTCCTAACCGGGGCACACTTAGGTCATGTAACCTTAGCACAGCCCATTTATTAAACGGGTCGGATATAAGTATACAACAACCTAAAACCGATTATTTTTGTGTTGTGTCAGAAATTGTCATCCCTCATTCAATGATGTTCTGGTTTGTTGTAGGTGACAAAAGTTTGGCTAAAGAAAGTTCAGCAAGAGTGGAGCATTTTAGCGAATGATCTTCCTGGTAAGAAGTTATCAAATTTTCGTGTATATATCGGTTTCAGAAACTAACATTGAATCTTTATGCCCGTTTTGACAGAGACGATATATGTTCGTGTCTTCGAAGAAAGGATGGATCTTTTACGGGCTGCAGTTGTTGGGGCACCTGGGACTCCTTATCATGACTGCCTCTTCTTTTTCGACATTTTTCTCCCCCCGGAGTATCCTAACGAGCCACCGGTAATCATTACTTACCATGCACACGTGTGAGACTGTATTGTCCCACACGGGTCACACTTGTAATAATATTTTCCAGCATAAAAGTTACCATTTGTAAAAAGTCCTACACTTTTTGCTGCTTACAGATGGTGCATTATGACTCGGGTGGGCTTCGGGTCAACCCAAACCTATACGAGTCTGGAAGGGTGTGTCTTAGCCTTCTTAAGACATGGACTGGGACAGGGACCGAGACATGGAATCCTAACGGTTCCACGATTCTTCAAGTTTTACTCTCGCTTCAGGCTTTAGTGCTTAACAAGAACCCATATTTCAATGAAGCCGGGTACGATCAGCAAGTTGGAAGTCCCGAAGGTGAAAAGAACTCGGGTAGTTATAACGAGAATGCGTTTCTCATGAGCTGCAAATCCATGCTTTACATACTTCGCAAGCCACCTAAGGTACAAACGATCTTTTCAAGCTCGTCTGTTAGCTTTGGACTTACAGTTGTCATGTCGTGTCGTGTCAGTTTTTAAATATCGTTTATCTTTATAACAAACCGAGAAAATGCATTTGTTATTACTGTTGTCTATATGTTTATGGTTGGGTCTCGCTTTTCATATTAATGTTTTATAACCGCTTAATCTAGCATTTCGAGCCGCTTGTCGAGGAACACTTCAGCAAACGCTGCACGCGTATCTTAACGGCTTGTAAGGCTTATTTGGATGGGGTTCCGGTAGGTTGTGCTTTTGAGAGCCCGTATGTTGAGCCCGATGGGTGGACCGGGAATTCTACCGGTTTCAAGATCATGTTGTCAAAGCTCGTCCCTAAGCTCGTGGAAGCTTTTACCGCAAAGGGGTTTGATTGTGGCGAGTTTTGTAAAACGGGCCAGTGGTAACGCATCAAACAATGTAGCCCGTTTTCGAATGCGGGTTCCATCTAAAGAGATGTACAAGTTTTGATGCATGTAGTCTTCATAATACTAAATGTGTAAAGTATTGGGTTTTATAGACTGTCACACTTGTGTAAAGGTTGTGCACAAATAAAAGGTATTCCTTTCATGAAAGTGAGGTGTCAAATTCGGAGAAATGTACAAGTTTTAATGCACAAGTTACATGTGATTGAAGCATTATTATCTGGATTTGAGGGTTACTTGCGTGATAAGGAAATTACCATTGTGTGGTATGTAAGATATTTGGGTTGTTAGTTTGTTGTATTTGGATTATGTAACATTTCTCTAAATAAATGATAAAAAAAAAAAAAAGTGTGGATTGTGTATGTAGTTTTGCAAAATCATTGGATAATAATGGATAATAATAATAATATATTAGTGTCAGATTTTTTAAATAAAATTCTCAAGCAAATAAATAAATGTGTAGATAAATTAAACGATTTAACGAGAAGTTTGTTTATTTCATAAATAAGCAAATATTAACATTTTTTTTTATTTAATAAAAACGAAGACCTGATAATCTAAAAACTTAAACAACTACTTCACAAATCATAACAATAAAAAACCGATGACCAAAATAAAATTTTAACGTATCTAAAAGAATTGACAAGACAAAGAGCTAATTGATAAAGAAAACTGATGAAAATTAATTAAGTACCAAATAAGTAAACCACTAGTTGTTTGCTTATCAGGTGTCGACACTTTGGAACCCTACCCTCTCTGATCCATTCAACACGTGCAATTTCTTTTCTGTCTATACGTCCTGCAATTTACACTTGAATTCCTTTTGTATCTACTTGTTTAGTTAATTCTATAGTTTTTTTCATTGCTTTACGAGCAATAGTTTAAGATTCAGTTGTTTCTTGTATGTTATATTTATAACTAGTTTTATACCCGTTCGGTGGACGGGTATTTAAACGTCATAATCACATAAGTATTTTTATTTGAATTGTAAGTAAAAAAATTATTTGTTAATAAAATAAGTATATAACAAATAAAAATTACAACAAAAAACACCAAACATACATTCATCACGCCTGCACAGTAATACAAAACAAAGAATACAACACATCTAACTTGCCAATCCTTTTAGCTAAATGCCATTTTGCTGCATGATTTAAGGAAACAGCGACAACAAAAAAATTCCATTGCTAACCAATGAAGCTGTATCAACATAAGACTAAAAGAAAGTAATTGTTCATACATAAAATTCAACATGAGTCATAAAGAAAACCACTTGAATGAGTTAAAAATCATAAAAAAATACAAATAATGCACCACTTGAAAAGTGTTGATGCCAGTAGACAAAGTTCAATTGCTAACAAATGAAGCTTTTTTTAAGCATGAATGTAATTATCATGTAAATCTTCATATCCTTTCACAAAATATGCCCAGTTAAACTGAAATCAAAACTAAATCCTAAGAAAAAATTCAACTTATAATTGTAGCTAAAATTTAAACTAATTAACATTAAAACCTGTAAATAAGTTAAAACAATGATATGGTGTGTAGTTAAGGAAAATGCAACTTCATTAAATAACCAATAACATTACAAAATCATTAATAAATGTAAACAAAAGAAACATGCACATTATGTCGTCCTAAAAGGAGCGATGCAATTAGCACTTACATATTTGCTTCTATGCATTCCACCCCATGCTTCACATCGGAAAATCTTCCATTGCCTCCACTCCTGCAATTATGATTAAACACCATTCAGTTTTATAAAAAAAACGAACAAAAGAATCCCCAATTTGTATTCAAAAGTAAAAAAACCCTAAACCACGCCCGGTTCCACGAAATGATTGAGAACTACGACGGGGTCGATTTTAATCACAAATTAACATAACTATTTGATAGAAAATTTGCAATTCTTCATATTTAAATAAATATATCAACTTATTGAAGAGATTTCACTTACATCCAATTGTTTTTAAATCATTAGAGAAGTAAGAAACCCATAAGACCAAATCAAATTAGATGGGGGTGATGATGACGAAGAACGCTTCAGTCCTCGCCTTTAAATATGTAATTGGTTGCTCCGATTCTATCCTTCGCAATCAGTAATGATGGAAAATTGAGTAGCTTCGATGACCGATTTGACTAGCGTAATGGTTGATTGAATAGGTGGCGATGACGACCGATTAAGCAGAGGTGATGCCACCTTTTGAACATCATATTATTTCTTTGTTTAAATATCGATGTCTGCTATGTGAGGTTGGCGGGAGAATTAGAATGCCAAAGACATGTAGTGGGGAATTAGGCTGTTGAGGATTTGAAGGTAGCATGTGACACACGTTTAATTTGGGAGATTTTAGGAAAACTGCTCAAAACTAATGGGTAAATGGCATAACTGCCTATTTTACACAGTCAAGATTAAATCTTGGCGAATTTAGATGGTTCAGATTTGTTCTTAAGGCAGTTGAAACGACCGGTGTCTATATATATAATTCATAAATTAATATTTTTTTC
Organism: Mikania micrantha; assembly: GCA_009363875.1. Lineage (NCBI taxonomy): Eukaryota > Viridiplantae > Streptophyta > Magnoliopsida > Asterales > Asteraceae > Mikania > Mikania micrantha. The sequence continues at coordinate 44,486,099 of CM018689.1, read as the reverse complement.
GAGAAAATTATTTGGCTGGATTAAACATTTTAGCCATTTTAACTTAAAATATAATTTTTTATCAATTCAACCCCTGTTGTTTAAACAACTAACGTTTTTTACCATCAATCATAGTTAAGTTTTGGGCCAAAACCGTTATAATAGTTAAGTTTGATAGACAAAACCCGTTAGTTATTTATTTAAACACTAAAAAATCTTTTTTATTTTGAAAATGTTTAAAAAGTATACTTAATATTTATTACTATTATATAATATTAGATGTATTTAATATGACAGAGATGGAAGGAAATAAACGTTGAGATGCTATATAAACTTCCAATGTGGCACTACAAACCTTAATTTATTAAACCGGTGGGTGTGCCTCTTGAGTGGGCGTGATGGGCGTGGCACACCGCCCCCCTTGTGGGCGTGAGTGGCTGTGATGGAGCAGGCGTGAGTGGGGCAACGTCGTGAAGGAGAGAAGAAGAGGGAGAAGAAAAGGGGTGTGAGTGGGGCAAAGGGGCATTTCCATCAAAATGATGGAGTGAGTGGTTGTTGTGGATGCCTACGTAGCGTCTACGTGACGCATAGATTGAGTGATTGAACTATGGGGCATATCCCATGGTCTTAGTATAGATAGATTTTTCACTTGATGAACAAAATTAATTTGTTATTTGATGTCCTTTCATAGATGACGTCACCCCACACAATCCCTTGTCACCATTATTAGTTTTACCCAGTGTTATTAAAACCGGAACGGTCGGATCGGGAACCGGGGGTCGACCGGCCCAAAAACCACATGTGAACCGCCCTCATGGGAATCGGCTGGTTGAGCCGGTTCACCGGTCGGACTGGATTTCAAGTTTTTTTTAACTAAAATTATAAGAATTAAACATTAAAATCAAACCTTGTATTTTTTTAACATGATTATGTTTGTTTGAACATTAATTATGTATGTTTAAATGTGTTTATAATTTTATAAATATTTTGGAATTTTTTTTATATTTATTATGTCATCCAGTAACTGAATCCAGCCTGACCAGTAACCAGTAAGACGTCCGGATCGATTATTAATGAACAAACAAATTAATGTTCAAACAAACTTTATTTTCACAGCAACCAACAAACAAACAAGTTTATATTATTAACGAAGGAACTTGGGTCATGTCTTGGTTAAACAACCAAACACAACCACAATATGAAATTTGGATTCTCCAAAAAGGTACATCTATTACGAAACACATGAATACATTATATATAAAAAGAAACACATGATTACATTATATATAAAAAGAAACACATGATTACATTATGTACTTGAACTGAATATGTACCAGTAAAATTTCTCATTTATGCAACTCTAGGTGTCGTGTTGAATTTGACTCGACTCGAATATTCGATTCGTATCTCAGATAAAAGGTACATGACCACACCGGTAGGTCGTATTGATCGATATAAAAGGTTCAATAAATATACATGTGATCGGTGTACATATGAGCCGTCATGTTCAAAGATTGAAGCATAGCTTCACCTTCCACATTGAACTTGAACACCGTTATTCCACCATTGTTCACATCAAATGCTCTGAACCTACAACACCATACAAACACTTGCATATGTCAGCATGCTATACAACAATCTCATTCATAGCAAAATTATTGGTCTGAAAAGAAAAAAAAAGGCAAATTGGATTTTAATAATCCAAAGTTTTAGAGTTGGCCTCTGCCGGTCCCAACTACGAAAATCACCAATAACGGTCCCTACTTTCACACTATTTTTCCCTGGTGAACCTCTTTTTAAAAAACTTAACACCGTTAACTTTTTTTCGAATTTTAAACGGATTTTTTAGGGCTTTTGATCAGAATGAGAATATGAGTCAAATAATGTATAACTTGCCTCAAAATGTTGCTCGAATTACCCGATTGATGATTTCCTTGATCAATTGAAAGTTTAAAACATTAAGGGATAGAAAGCTCAAGTTAATAAATACCTATCTGGGGGTAGACCAAGAGCCGTGCAGATTAGCGCCCGTAATATGGATTTATGGGTCACTACAAGAAAATTGTCCCCCTGAAAATCAAACATTGTTAAACATAGCAACATTAAGTAGTTGATCAAATACTCATAAGTGTAAAATACCCTTTTGTGATGCCAATATAAAGGGATGACTTGGGGCAAAAAGGAAACAATATACTTAGAGTTGACAAGAACACGTATATTTATATATATATATATATATATATATATATATATTGCATACTAATTAATATAAAGTTCAAATTTACAATCAAAATACAAATCTGTATAAAAAGTTAAACCTAAACTATAAAACTATGCTCATTTTCTTTTCAACTTCTAGATTTTTGCATAAAATACTCTGTTAGTTTTAGAAACACATTTTGTAAATACAACCTAAAACCTAAACAACTCAATCTGCAAACCGATGGGTTGACCTGAATCAGACATATTTAGCTAAACATGTTCGCAAGTTAGACATAAACCATTTAGAATAAACTCAAACCCATGCATTTTGTGTTAGTTTGGTTTTTTTTTTTTTTTTTTCAAGGTTGTGTTAGAAATTCACACCCTGGATACATGTGATGCCATGAGTAACATATACAAACACAAGAAAATATAGAGATTTTCTTACGGATGTAAACAAGATTTCCTTCCAAGCTACACTTGCAGCTTCCCATACTTGTTGAAGAGGATAAACACCGTTTACATTGAAATTAGATGGATCCTCTCTCCATGTTATGTGGTCCTTTGGATATCTTTGCCTAGCCTCCACTGCCTCCAATCACTCAAACTCGTTTAGTACGATGCATATACTGAAAATTTAGCATTTTAACCTTTTGTATGATTTAGTGCCGATTGTTGAATGAAATATCAGAGCCGAGGACTCCTTCGGAGCAGCCTCTCTATCCCAACTGGGATAGGGGTAAGATTTGTGTCCATCCTTCCCCCCAGACTCTATTGAAAAGTGGGAATATACTGGGTTTGTTTGTTTGTTGAATGAAATATCATTGTTTAATTAGTGGTCTGAATTGATATATTTTATAATCTAAACAAGAAGATAATTTTGAAATTGTATATGCAGACCATTTTTCATGCCTTCAAGGTGGAATAGATGTGCCTCCTTCAGGGTATCAAGAAAGATCACAGGCTCTTCCCTCCCTAACCACAAGATTTCGGCAGTCGACTGCATCCAAATCATATTATTTTAAATCCTTAAAAAGAATAATTTTCCAATGTGCGTTCAATAAATCTAAGATAATAAATTCATAATATGAACCTTGGCACGAGAAATTGGACTCGAAAAACACTGATCAAAGTTTATATTCACCAAAGCTTTCTTGCATTTTTCTGCTTGCATTATTCCGGTTTCTGTTAACATTGACAGGTTTGAGCTTCCCTGAATGTGCAATATGTTGACATTATTAACAGAAGCAATGAAAACATAACAACAGTAACAATGTATAAGTAAAATTTATTTGAAACCTGAATTTTATTAATAACGGGCCAAATATGAAAAATTATATTAATTATTATCAATACAGGAAACGGATCAAATGTATTTATAAACTTGTGAGCTCTTAAACCGTTTAATATATAAATATAAAGTTAAATACGGTTATAATCCCAGTTTTTCAGTCCAGAGGTAGTTTTATCTTTTTATAATAACACAACAGAAAAACTGGATGGGGGTTAAATGATTGGAGTTAATGAAGACAAAAATAAAACTTACGGGCTAAAAAAGCAATTTTTAAACTTTAGGAATAGAAGAGTTCTTTTGACCAAACCACAAGGACTAAAACCATATTTTAACTCATAAATATATCATTACCTTAATAATTTAGTTTTTTATTCATTAATTATAACATTGGTTATTCATATAGTTCAGAGGGCTAGAACCATATTTACTCATAAATATATCATTCCCTTAATAATTTAGGTTTTTATTCATTATATAAAACATTAGTTATTCATATAGTTCAGAGGGCTAGAACTAGGGGTGTTCATTTTCGGATATCCAAAGTTTCGGATATCCGAAAATTTCGGATAGTGATTTTCACTATCCGAATCCGAAATTTCGGATATCCGAAGTTCGGATATCCGAAAATTTCGGATAGTGATTTTCACTATCCGAATCCGAAATTTCGGATATCCGAAATCAGAAAAAAAATAAAAAAATTTAAAAATATATATTTCGGATATCCAAATATCCGAAAATTATTCGGATATCCGAAAATTATCCGAAAAATATCCGGATATCCGAAAAAATATCCGAAAAAAATATCCGGATATCCGAAAAAATATCCGAAATAAAAAACTATTTCGGATATCGGATATCCGAACTATCCGAAAATTTTCAAACTAGGTATCCGAATCCGAAATTTCGGATATCCGAACTTCCGGATATCCGATTTTTTCGGATATTTCAGATTCAGTTTTTCGGATATTTCGGATTCGGATACGGATTTTTTTAAACACCCCTAGCTAGAACCATATTTACTCATAAATATATCATTCCCTTAATAATTTAGTTTTTTTATTCATTATATTTAACATTAGTTATTCATATGGTTCAGAAAAAGGACAATGTGCCTACATGTCAACCCGACCTGACCCTTTACAACCGAAACCCATTTGGAGCCATTACTCAAGCAGCCCGACCCACCCGTAGTGATAGTGGTTTTAGATGGGTCCTACTTTTAATATTAATATTTTATATAAAACATTTTGTTAGTGGTTTTGCAATAAAAATGAAAGTAGCTTTTAAAAGGTAAAAATAAGCAATGATAAACCTGAATCCGGTTTTCATCGTTCCATGAGCTCAATCCATGCCTTACAAGAGTTACTTTCTTCGGGGACGACAATAGCTTTCGTGTAAGTGAAGTCGTTGCTTTACTAAAATCATATGCACCTCCTGTCACCGAACCATTATCTCCGACTGTCCATACAATGGTTGCATATACATACCTTAAATTAGCTTATTAATTTCTATAAAACATGTAACTGCAGTCAATTGTGGTCAAAGTTAAACGATCTGCACACCAAAATAATTTGGGAGAAAGTAGCAAAAACATTAACTTGTGTGATAGAAAACAGATGAAATTTGACAAACGTATATTCTGGTCAATGTGGTTGTCTTAGTTTAGCCATGTGATCACTATGGTTCAGTTTTCTAAATGGTTGAACCATCAAGGTTATGCCCAATAATTTGACAAAATTATCAGCCGGAGTAATGCCACATGAGTCCACAAATCAAGGTAATGACACCATGGTTGTCAAAAGCCCTTGGACACTCGCCTAGGCGCAAAAAAAAAAAAACAGGCGCATGAAAGGCGCCTCATGGCTGCCTAGACGCAATTTGGTGACTTTCCGGCAGGATTCTGGCAAAATTCTGAAAAATCCAGTTAAATTCGAAAAAAATCCAACTATAAACCGGTCTAAAACAACCATAAAAAGGTTTTTATATTTAAAAACTCTACATAACTAGATTATTAATAATTTTATAGTTAGACTTTAAAATTTTTAAGCCTAAAACATGTAAAACCTAACTTAATAGTTAATACTATGCGTCTAGTTTAAAAAAGTCCTCGCTTTTTTGCACATTGTGCCTATGCTCAGGGCGCTCTTATGCACTTTGAGTACGCATTGCGTCTTTTGACAACTATGAATGACACCAGTTTTGTAGAAGCTTTGATCAAGATGATCAAATAGTCCAAAACTAAACCAAAAATGCATTTTCAAAACCACTCTAAAATCACCTACAAATTCACTCTTTGGAACATCTTCAAATTCAAAATTATTCCTCAGTTTATAACATGATACGGATTCTTTACAATTCCCGCCAAAAACATTTCAACTTGATGAAACTAAACCAGATAATTTATTACTTACTCAATCAATCATCACAATTCATTATCATGTACATCATAATCATGCAATTCAATTCAACAATAGAGATCAAAAGGGTTGATTACCAGTGGTTAAAGTTAGCTCTGAGGCTGATGACGAGCATTGAATTCGAAATCTTGGAGTGTAAAATTGGGGGTACTTTTTGGGTTTATCTACAATTAAAACGTAGGGAAAATGAGTGGTTGTGAGAGTAAGTCTAGAACTCATGTTCTTGAAGGTTTCATCCAGTATCGTGTTTGTCTGATTTTAGCATTTAGGGTTTTCTAAATTGGGAAATTTATGGTGTTGGATTATGGTTCAGTTGTAGTCTTATCTACAATTGTAGGGCCATGAAAAATGGGTGGATTATGCTTCCAAGTTCCAAAAGGAAAACAAATACTCTGATCCTCTCTGTGTTTGTTTACGTTTGACTTGGTGAAACTAAACATGGAGACTCGTTAAATTTTAGGAAAAATTATCAAAGTAGTATTGTTGACAACCGTTTTACTAGACTAATCATTCAAATTACGCCGCTTTAACAGCGTTTTTCTGTATTTTTTATAAACATACGGGTCCGCATGTCGGCGGCTTTGTCGGAGTCTAAATGGGTGTCTAATACCCATTTTCTATCGGCGTCTTAAGACGCCTATAGATGCCTAATTTAGACGCCGGCCTAAATCTCACATGTAGCTCGGCTCGATCGGCTTGGCGGCGTCTTTAGACGTCTGTTCTAAATTTATATGACATTCCCTGATTTGACCAATTTGACGGCCTAAAGATGTCAGAATGTGTGTCTTTTATACTCCAAAACGACGTCTTAGGCGTCGCTTTGGAGTCTAAAAGACACTCATTCTCACATCTTTAAGCCGTCAAATCAGGGAATGTCACATTAATTCAGAACCGACGTCTAATGACGTCACTTTGGAGTCTAAAGACGCCTCCGGAACGGGCGTCTAAAGACGCCGCTTTAAGGGCTTTAAGACGCTGCCAAGCCGATCGAGCCAAGCCACATGTGAGATTTAAGTCGGCGTCTACATGCGTCTTTAGACGCCGGTTGAAAAGGGGTCTTAGACACCCATTTAGACCCCAACAAAGCCACCGACATATGGGTCCGCATGTTTACAAAAAGTATAGAAAAAGGGCTTTTAAAGCGGCATCTAAGACGCCGGTAGAAAATGGGTGGGTCTTAGGCACCCATTTATACTCCGACAAAGCCGCCGACACGTAGGCCCGTATGTTTACAAAAAGTACTGAAAAATGACATATAAAGCAGCGTCTTAGACGCCGTAATTTAAGCGATTAGTTTGGTAAAAAGGTGGTTAACAATGACTAGTTTAGTAATTTTCTCTAAATTTTCTAATACAAATATGAGGGTTGGATGCAGCATGAAATAATACTTTTTTTTACCAAGTAAGAATCAATAATAATTTGATATGTAACATGTTAAAAACGTAAAAACAAAAATTAGTATAAAAAATATATAGTACAAACTACAAAATCCAGTAAAAAAACAAAATTCTGATACACCAAATAAAAAATAAAATACAAAAACTCATAAAACCATTACAAAAAAAAATAAAAATCCAATAAAAAACAAAAAAATAAAGTATAAAAAAATCTAGTATAAAAAAATACAAAAGAAAAAAAAATACAGTACAAAGAGATAAAAAATTAATATAAAAAATAAGATATTACACCTAAGTTATCATTATTCTTTTTATTAACATGACACAAGTCAACATTTTATTTGTTTTTACTCTTATTAGGCAAAAATATCTTCTTATTTTAACATTTCTGATAAATATTTATTATTTTATTTAGTGATTCGTTTTATAATACTAACTTTACGTCTTAACAATATTTCACGTAAAAAAATTGATCGAGTGGCGACTAACTCATTTTAGAGTCTCATTATTAATAAAAAAAATTAATAATGGTTTATCCGTCGCATGTTACGACAACAACCAATACGATTGTGAATTAAAAAAACATCAAAACAGTTGTTACTTAGTCTCAAAATCCTAAAGTGCACCATTTAAAAAGTGAGTATCAATCTGTTGTAAAAGCTTGAAAGCATGATCGTCTAGTCGGTCGTAAAGGCAAGCGTCAAGAAACCCCAATGCAATAATCCATCATTTTTCTCATCATATATATACAGAGGTTGATCTAATATGAAGAGAATTTTGCCTAAAAAAATTACGAATCAATAGGAGTTTGACATGTGTTATATTAAAAGCATAAAAACAGAAATACAGTAAAAAAAACAAACAAAAAACAAAATAAAGTACAACAAAAATTTAACACAAAAAATCAAAAATATAGTAAGAAAAAATAAAAATCTTGTAGAAAAAAACAAAAAATCGGTAAAAAAACAAAATCTAGTACAAAAAAATCTAGTGTAAAAAAAAATCTATTACAAAAAAAAATAATAATAATCTAGTATAAAAACTAAGATTTTATGTCTAAATATTATTCATTCTTTTTTTAACATGTCACATGTTAAACTTATATTGATTTTTACCCTTTTTAGAAAACAATTTATTCCTATTTGATCATTCTCCTATATATATTAGTAAAAAAATGTTAAATTGAAAACCAACATTAGTTAACAATTAAAAGAATCATTTACAATTATTAGTTCTTTTATTTTAAAAATAAAGTAGAGAAAAGTTATTATTATAGACCTTAAGCATTTAGTTATAAATAGTCTTTTTTTTTAGTTCTATAAATTTATTATGTTTCATTTGAATACATTGCTGATTAGCTGTATACATAAATTCAAATAAAAAATAAATAAAGCTTTTTCCCCCCTAAAATTACCAAAAGAAACTAAGGACACCCATAGTAGGGGTGTGCATGGTTCGGTTCGGTGCGGTTATAGTCATTTTTATAACCAAAACCGCTACTTCGGTTAATTCTAAGTCGTTAACCATAACCATAACCAATTGATCGGTTAACCACCGGTTACAGTTTGGTTTCGGTTAAATTCGGTTAATAATGTAATTGTTGAAAAACTAAGAAAAATTTGTAAATATGCTTGTGAATTATGGTTATATTAATGATAAAAATCTTAATGAGACTTGTAGTGACTGAGAATGTGTGAACAAAAAGTAAAATCACGCAAACTCTAATTTATTTTCTAATATTTTTAGTTTCACATATGATCCATAATATTTTCATATAGTATAAAGCAAAAATTAATCTTCTATACTTGACTTTCACCATAACTTCTTAAAAAAATACAAACATAAAAATATTAAAAAAATAAATATACATTATTCGGTTCGTTTAATGGCTTCGCTTAACCATAACCGTCGGTTAAAGTCGGTTTCGGTTAAATCGGTTATGGTTCGGGGCAGTTATCGGTTATTTTTCGGTTATAGTTATATTATGCTCACCCCTAACCCATAGTAATTTTTGCACTGATTACGTCCTAAAAAAAACCTTTTTCCCCCTACATTTTGAAAGTACTTTGTTCATTATTATTACAACTTTTTTTCTTTTAATCCTGAAATATATATATATGTAATCAGGTATATATAAACTAAATATATAATTACATGTATGTAATCATGTATATAAATATAAATATTAAATTTGTTCATTAATCATTATCATTCTTTTTTTTTGTCCTCTTAATCGTGATATTCCCAAAAATCAAAATCCACTACTTCCGTAGAAGTGGTAATGACGAGCAAGAAAACATGGGAGTTCGGCTAGAGAGACGGCAAAAGTTTGGTTTGACAGATGTTATTTAGTGGCTTCTTTACATCTTCTAAGTTCTAACCCACACTATCACTTTTTTAATTTTTTTTTTCATTTTAAATAAATTCACTGACTCAATTGAACCCACTCGAAAAGAGAAACCGAACCCACTAAACCCATTCTAACCAACTAAACTTTTTGTAATTAAATTATATAAACAAATAATTGTATTCATTAATAATAAAATTGAATTAGATTATAATCAAACTAAAGATAAAAAACCCAAAAATCACAGAAAAATGCATATGAAATTAAACTAATATGATTCATTAATTTATATCAAAATCAAAAATGTGTATATTTTGATCTCAGGACTCTTTTATGATATTATCACTAACTTCATTGATCTATGAAACCCATGCATTTCATTATTAATTAATCACATATTCCAACGATATGTTTTGCAATATAATACACGCATACATGATATTGTTTATATTATTTTGTTTCATTGTGCGTTGGTCATTGAATTATTCCCATTTAGATTTTAGCACACCAAAGGCTCAACTTTTGGACTTTCTTGAACTTAACTACTTTTCACCATTTGGAAAAATAAAAAAAAAATAAAAAAAATAAATTAGTAGCCACGTTTGTAGTTTCATCCGTTAACTTGAAATGTACATTTTAGGGTGGATCCATGCATATCATTATTGAATAATAAAAATTGATTGAGAACATTAATGTCATTGTTTAAACATGTAACACCAAAAAGCGTGTGCCAATACCGTAAATCATGTTAAACTAGTAAAACACTAAAACTGATGTCAAAGCTAGAAGCAAAGCAAACTCTTTTTTACCACCAAATATACTTTTAAAAGCCAAAACCTTATTTCCAAAAAGATTTTGAAAATTTAATGAAATCGAAAGTTAAAAGAGCAAATACAAATTAAAGAAACATAATTTAGTAGTTTTCTTGATTCAGTTGGACAAATAGTTGAGATTGTTGTGTTGCCATCAAGGTGTGGGATTATCAGGCTTCCGTCCGAGCAGATATCATAGCTTATAAAAATAAATTTATAATAAACTAGTTTGGTACCCCATGTATTACACAGGTTGAATTAAAAATATATAAGAAATAATCATTAATAAAAATTTAGACAATATAAGAATTTTTTTTTGAAATAAAATATGACTAAAATTATGTAGAATTTAATACTTTAAGTAATAAAATAGTTACATTATTTTTATAAACACTAATTTTTTCAAACTTTATTTCTTTAAACATTTTCTTTTAAAAAACCATTTTTAAAAATTGTATATTTTATAATAATTTGGGTTTTTAAAATGTATGTTTTTAATATTAATATTTTTAATGTATTAAAAATATGTTTCTTAATTTAAAAATGTAAAAAAAATATTTAATATTATTATTAAATATAAGGTGTATTTAATATGAGAGAGAGACGGTAAATCAAAATGGAGGTGCTCTAAAAAACCCGCCATATGTCCCTAAAAACTTTGATTTATTAGAATAGATAGATAGATAAATCTATAATTTAAATTCTAACCTCTAATTTGTAGTTGATAAATTTGACTCATTTATCAGAATGATCCATTAAACCAAGTAATTTATGTCGTTATTTCTTAATTCTTAATTAAGAGTCATGTAATCATTGCGTTGACCATTATTCGTTAGTAGTGACTTAGCAGCAACATAAACATCAATATCTACAACTACATTAAAGAGCCTCTTTCTGGTTGTTGATATTAATTAGCATGTATCCATTATATATGCATCTGTTTTGGTTAAACTTGTCTAAGATCACCGAGTGGTAAATGGTTCTAGTTTATGAGACTATAAAAGAGATACCGTGATAACGACTGCAGAAAAGAAGTTCTTAGATTCATCCACTTCAATCATCAGCCGGGAAGTCCTCGTCAGAGGCATTGTCAAGAAACGAGCCTAGCGTCTTCCTTAAAAGGCTGAATGTTTTGTCATCCTATGAGAAAACACATCATGACTTTAAGTTAGATCCTTTGAACAAAACAATGTATATACATTCAGTTTAAGGAAATCTGTTAATCTGTAATCTTTTTGACCCGTTAGTTAGAAATTTAACATAACTGGAATCTGCTTGTTTAAAATTAATCGGGTCGAAGTTAAGAGGAGATATGTAACCTGCTTCTTTTTTTTCAGAGACTCTTCCAGCTCAGCAATTTTGGTTGCACAAGCCTTTTCATGCTCGGTTATCATGTTCTTTTCTTTCTTTCCTGTTAAATCTAAATCAATGACACTGGTTTTGATGAGATTATTAGTTAACTGAAGTAAATTGCTGCTTACTGTGTTGTTCGTATTTCACCAACAATTTCTCCTTCTCGTCTTCGTATTTTGAAATGGTATCTGTTATTTGACAGCACAATCAAAGCTCAGATTCATTTCAATTACGGGTCAAACAGGTTAGGTTGACCCCTTTTGTCCATTCTTAAATAAGATTAACAACAACAACCTTACCCAGTATATTCCCACTTTTCAGTAGGGTCTGGGGAGGAATGATAGATACATTATATGCGTGCACCACAATAATAATGAAAGTGAAATAATTTAAATTTTTTGGCATCCATCTAATGAGGTTGGCAAGTGTGTTAGCCAAAGTAAATTGCACTAATTTTAATGTTATTTTACTTATTTTTTTTGTGAAAATAGCGTTAAAAGCGTTGTGTTGATCGTTAATCAGCATCATGAGCTGGGGGTCTCATTGGAAGCAACATCTCTATTTCTAAATGTATAGGTAAGGTTGTTTACATCTTATCCTCCTCAGACCCTACCTTAGCTTTGTTATTGGTGGGATATACTGAGTAAGATAACGATGACGACTATGAGGTTGGCACAAATAATACACTTTTTTCCCCTTTTAGATAGATCTTCTTATCTGACCTGTTTAAAACACTAATTACCCAGATCACCATTCGGTAGGTAGAAATTGCCAAATCTATCACTTAATGATAGTTGTGTTTATGTTGATCAGGCTGAAAACCATTTACCTCGTTTGCATTCATAGTCAAGCAATCACATATTCAGATTACATGCAATGTCAACCTTTTTCAAAATTAAAAATTAAAAAAAAATGATAAGAAGTTGCAATAAAACTACAAATTTGTCATGAAAATAGTTTTAAATAGGTAATGGTCATCAAATTAATTTCTAAAGTGCTATACCCTAAAAACAGCAAATTTTGCATAATATATAAACTTCTATGCAAGATTTACAAATTTGGTAAGTGTTTGGCACCTTTAAGAGCCTGAAGATGTGAGTTCTTATCCTTGCAGAAATTTTCATAAACTGCTTGAAACTTGACAGTCTCATTCTTCAGCAAGTTTTCACACTGTATGCAAATTTTATATTAGTTTTTAAGCATTCATGATCTTCACAACTAACCTTTTTATAAGAAAGTGATTCTCTTTGCAAACCTCTTTTGAGCTCTTTGATAATGCTTTGGCAAAGTTTTGCCTGAAATTTACGCAACAAATATGATTACACTATGGAATTAGTAATCGAGAGTCAAGATCATAAGATAGACATTTGGTGCAAATATCAGTCAGTGTTTACAATTACCTTTCTTTCTCTACTTTGGACTTCAACTCATCAAACTTAGACCTGATTTCTGTAGCAACACTGACCAAAAAACATCAATCAATTAGTCTCAATAAATTTGACTATTAGATATGTTACTTGTGGCTTACAGATTTTTCCACTGGTTAAAACTTAAAACTCATTTAGCTTGTTCAGGTGGCTCAGACAGAATATTGTAATTGAGGATTCTAAATTTCTAATGATCTAAAAATCATATTGTTACGTATTTTTATATAAGGAAGTTCTCTTACATCAATATCATTCATATTGTCTTTGCCAAAAGACAACATAAAATATCCAGTAATAAGTTTTTGGATCAAAAAGTTCTATTATATGCTCATAATCCACGCAATCATGCCAGACTAATATGCCTTTTCATGTATTTGTCAGTGTATGGACCCCAGCCGTGTCTTACTGAATAAAGAAAATACCAAACGGATACTTTTCAACATCAAACTACTTATTTTGTAAAGTTAATACTGCCAGGTACTCTATTTAATAGAAACTTGAACATCATCTTGCATAATGCATCTTTTGTGTATAGTATTCACAAAGTACAAGCCATCATACACAAACGCCTCTTTTTTCCTAACCACAAACTCTCCTAATCACTTGAAATAGAGAATGTTTATTGTGTTCTTTAAATACATGTTACTTCATTCGATTTTTTAAGCAACTTATACCCCAAGAAACCAAGTCCGCAGTTCACTTGACTAGTATAAACCAGCACATCACTAGAGTGGGTTTGGGTTACAAGGTGGAAGCTTAAGCCTGGAAATTAGAAACTCAAACAAAATAATCTAGATTTGAAGAACAGCATGGATGAGAAAACACTGGTTCAATTGATAGTAAAGTTAATGGGGGTTAACATGAATTATGAGTATTGAGATGTTTGTGTATGATGGCTTCTACATTGTGAATCACACTATGCAGAAAAAAAGGTGCAAAAGGCATTATTGTGTTTAGGTTTTAATTAATAGTGTATCCTCAACTTTACAAGTACTTGACACCAGGGGGTATGCCAGTTAGTGTTTAACTGCCAAATATCCACCCTATGAATATCTTTTATCTTATATATGTGTTCTGAGTGAATTCTCTCTATTCATAATATTCATATGTGTGTACCATCATTAGAGAGACTATAACTTGACAGTATCAGAGAACTTTCACAGCAATGCAAGCTAAAATACTAAGAAAGATCAAATTTTATATGTACAACAATCACTTTGGCCAAGAGATGAAAAGATATTATGTTTGTGGTTAGATCCAGATTGTAAAACACATCATCATACAAGTAATATAGATACAAAACGATTGATAAGGCCTAGTTTGAAGAAAGTAGAACATAAGGCGTTCATGGAAGAGCAATTTCACTTCAAGAATCCAAACATTTTCAGTCTAATTATGCCAGCCAGCCAGTCATCGTAGTTACTAGAGATTAAGATCAATGAATACATCCAGTAACATAATTGATAATACACAATGAAAACATACGTACAATGCAGCAAATAGACATATTATTAAGCAGATCCAGAGATCAATAACATATATATAACTTGATAAAAAAATTAGGCACAACAAAATTAAGCAAATCATGAAATTCACCTCGAAATAGTCTCCTCCTTTTTCTTCAGTCCGTCCTTCTGTGCTTTCTCCTTAATCATATGCAAGGCGTTCATTAAACCTTTTATATCACTGCAAATTTCAATAACATTTTTTCCAAATTCAAAATCCACAAGCAACCTGATGTTAGTTTCTTAATTACAGAAAACAAACAACATTACGCCAAGCAAAAACGTCAAAAACAATGCAACAACACGCGATTTAATATCTCTTTATTAATAACCATCTGGAAACGAAGTTTTCAGCAATCGCAATTATGAAACCGAGATTTTACCTAGATAGATCGGCATCTAGATCATCATCTTCATAGGTGGATCGTTGTTTCTTAGGAGCTCTCTGCTTCAATTTACCAGCACCGAAGTTGAAATCATCTTCTTCTACCATCATTCCTTTCAATTCCGTAACCGGACTTCCTGATTCAGCGATTTTCTTCTTCCTGGAACTCGATTTTGGTGGTGACATTCTCAGAGTTTTGATTGTGTGAGAACTGAGAAGTGTGTTTTTGGCGCCCTTCAAATTATTTGCATACGCGTATTCCGTTACTATGAGGGATTTTTATAAGAAAATTCAGGTTTGAATATCCCACACGATGCTTGCGTTGTTCTAAATAAGTGACGTCATAAATATATACATTTTAAGGTAATATTTTTCGTTCTTTAATCGATTTTTATTACACAAAATTGTTATTGATATAAATAATTGGTGGGAAGTAGCCACGATTCGAAGCATGACCCTCGACTTTTATTATTCATAACCTAAGCGAATTTACTATTCAAATAATGTTGTCACGTGCTTTAAGTTTAACACTTAAAAAGATGATAAACTGTGAAACCGTTTTACGACCGAGTATAATATCAATTTTATGGTGAAGTAGCGTTGTTTTTTACAAAAAAATTTACTTTAAGGTTTTACGATACAATGACAGTTGTTACAGCGAGTTTTTCTTGTCCACAAGATAGTACTTGTTGTCATTGTGCATGGCTAATAAACCGTTATTTTTATTAAAAAAACTCTCACTCCTTGTAGCAATGCGTGAAGGGAAAACATTTTGTTAAAAGTATGTTAAGTAATTCAGTTAGTGTAGCTAGTTTAATTGTTTGAAATTTGTAACTTTTTATGTTGCATAATTTTCTTGTACAAGTTGTAGATGACAAGCTCTATAACTTGAAGGGTGCAAGAAAGAAGTTAAAGAAGTTCAAGGATTGATTTGGTAAAAAGGCTAATTGTTGGTAATTTTAATATAAAGAGAGTATGTTGAGTCTATAACTTGATGGAGTCCTTTTATTCTTACATAAGAATGAACTTATCTTCTTTGGTCTTCGACATCTTGAGTATGATCATATTTCTTGACGAACAAATATTTGTTCACAAACTTTTCTACATTGATCCGTGTTTGTATGTGCTTGTTGCTCATCAAATTGGTAAGTATATTGTAGTTTGTTTGTCTGTTTCGTTGAGTCTTATTTTAGGGTCTTGAGCTTTGTACCCAGTGACAGACCTATAATTTTTTTTTATGGGGGTCGGGAATTTTTTTTGCATAGTATTTGTTGTTAATTTTTTTCTTTTACCAATTCGAATGATATCAGGTCGGATCATCAAAAAATTGATTAAAACTAAATTAAATCAAAATACATAATAAAACCATGCCAAATTATCATCTCATTTATTAGAATGATATCATAAAATTTGTTTTCTTAATTTCAACATGATTCGAAATAGTATTATTTAAATTAATAAATAAAAGAATAAACGAATGTGAAGGCTTAAATTTTCCTTTAAAAAATTGGTTCATATTACATAAATATACAAATTGTACACAAATCAATTAAGTTTCTCATTATGCTAATAAGTTTAAATTTTTGAAATTATACGATAAACACTCAACCTACAATTTGCAATTGTTGTGATGTGGATGACAACGAAGTATATTAATAAGTTGTTGCTCTATTTTATTTATATGAGCGGACTAAACATTAATTATGAACATCAAATTCAATCACTTTATATACAAATTAGGTATTATTACTTTTTAAGGGAACTATGACATATTAGGTTATTAGTTAAATTATTTATTAACAATTGGGTTTCATCACAAGTAATGCATATTACGTTATATGAGTATTATTTTATTTTTTTTGGCTTTAAAATAATTTTGAATTGAGTTTTATCTAGTTCATCAAATTTTCATGGGGGTCTGGGACAAAATTTTTTGGGGGTCGGTCGAGATCATATCATATATATAACATTAAAAATCAAAAGTTCATGGGGTCGGTCGAACCCCATACACACTTAATAGGTACACCCCTATTTGTACCTAAATCAAGTTGTAACTGATTAGGGTTGTTTATGTGTTAGAATCTTTTTGTTTCTTCTTTATTAATCATAGATTCAATTGAATATGTAAGTTATTGATATATATAATCTTTTTGACACATTTATTTGATCTTGAAATTCCACTAAATAGCATCACTCTTAAAGTTTGTGTAAACTTCTCTTTAAGTATATAGTGTGTTTTCTTTCAAATAGGGTGTTTATCACACGTTTGCTAATGGGTATCTAATTTTACGCTTTCTTCTTACATGATATCCACAATCTTTTAAAATAAATTAATTTATCTTTTAGGATTTGTACATACAAACTATTGGTTGGAAACACTACTTTACAACTAACACGTGTTGTATGCTAATAATATTCCTTTTTTGTATTTCGTAATATTAGAAAATATTTTTAAAAAATGTATGAGTAAAAGATATGTGAATATAATATGATTGATTTGACTTACGTATGACGTATAGATGATGATGGTGGTGTATGAATATCATGAACTTTAAGAAGACTTAACGTCAACGCTTAGAAGAGAGATCTTATCGCCAGTATCAGAGTATCATTAGGCTTAATAGGCTTAATGTTGAATATTCTTTTGTTTTTCTCTAATAGTGTTGGGTTTTTTTTTTATATCTTAATTTTAATTTATTACTTTATTTTAACCAAATATAATATCATGGACCTCCTGGTTACATTTTATCCTTGAAGACTATAATGAGTGCATTGTTACTTTCACCGAACTTAAAACTAATTCAAATCACCCATAAATAAAGGCTACTCTGTAATGTTTTAGAACGAATTTGATTGATACTAGCAAGATTTCTCTACATTTGTTTAAGTTAAAATACATATCAAGCCTGCAATCCCATCCTGCCTAACATTACATTTCATATGGTTTTCATTTACCAAATATCAAGGGAAAATGAACTACACATGCATTTGTTTTCTTACTTGCAACATCCCAAATTTCACCTTTATTTATGCACAAAACAAACAAACAAAGAGGGGTTCCCCAAATAAAAGGACAACATATATCAAGAATTTTCCATATGTAAAGAACCTGGATCATAGCAACAATGGCAAAACCTACTAGCCAATGGGTTTGCATAGTCATATTAGCTCTTATGGGGTCAACATTCACCATGGCTCACATGGTCAAGCTGTCACGTAAACTCCTGATGGACAAAAATGGTGAACCTGAACCCAACTTAGACTCAGCTGCTAAAACGGTTCAACATCACTCACAAGTGGATATAACTGAAGTTAGTGCTAGCGGTTGTGGTGGCAGCAGGGAAGATAAAGAAATCTATGGAGGCGGTCAAGGCAGTGGCGTCACCTCCATTGGGTTTCAAAGAATTTTCCCGTTTCCAGGATTCCCGTTTGCCATTTTGGTGCCACAGGTGACCACGTGGGGAGAGGGAGGCGGGTATGGTGGGTCAGATAACAGACCAGGTGTGGGTGTAAATTGCCCATGTGCCCATAACACGCTTCCAATACACTATGTTATTACGCCTGTCTATTCTCAACCCATGAAAACCGCCTCCCTAGACAATATGAAATGTGAGGGTCCCTGTGACCTGGCACCGGGCCCATCAGGTAATTAGTATGGATGACTAGATGGTAGAGAATTTATGTTGTCAGGGAAAAATTTAGTTGTTTTATCGTTTTCCTATCAATAAAAGTTTTGCAAGGAGGGTCATGTATTGTGTATTGTGCATTTGTATGATCTTCTATTATCTTCAAGGGGCTACCAATGCCAACTCAATGGGTCAAGAAGGTAAACCTAAGGGCCAGGGGCCCCCATTTTCTAAACTACACTTTACACGATTACAAATATATTATTAAACAATTTGCATCAAATGAAGATAGAAAATAAACTTAACCTAAATATATATTCACATACAAAATATATATAAGAATACAAAAAATATATATACATGGTTATCAATTTTAAAGTTTATTATCATCGGTCTTAAATCTGGTAAAAAAGAAGGGCTTATAACATGATTTTTGAAATAAAGGGCTCAAACTTTTAGTTCACTTGGGGCCCCTAAATCGGTTGATCCCTCCCGGTGGGCTAATTAAATTTGACCTAAGATAGAGTTTCAGTATAACTTTACCACAAAAATAAAACATTTTTCAAAAAAATAATAATTAATATAATTGTACATGTATGGTATATTCATTTGATGTAAGCAACTGTACAACCATAATTGGTTGGACTTTCCTGTTCAAACTTAAGAACACGCGGGTGTTTTTTTAATATTTGTAATGCAGACTCTTTCACAACACCAGTACCCATCCCATGAAAAATAAAGAGAACCGAACCTGGCCCGGTTGTGTTAATAGCCAAGTTAAGGTTGTGAGAGGCTTCCTCGACTCGCATGCCACGTAAATCAACCGTGTTTTTTGATGTCTGCACCACTGGTCCATACAAAACCTCTTTACTGTTCTTAATATCGGATAAATTCTTGAGGCTTCTAATCTTGTGTCCCTAAAAAACACACAAATATCTGTCATCTGTCGAACAATAATTCAACCAAAAAACTCACTAACACACAAATATCTGTCATCTGTCGAACAATAATTCAACCAAAAAACTCACTAACACACTTATTGTTTAACAAAATACCTGCTTTTTGATTTGTGATTGTGAATTTAGTGTTGGTGTTGGAATTGTGTCACTGCTCTGAACAGCTCTCATACAGCTGGCATTCACTCGAACTCTAATTTTACCATACTGGACAAGGGCGGTGCCATCAGTGCCAGGTGGCTCGACTATAGTGGCTAATTTATTTCCTAATCCCCTCACAATGACTTGGTCCCCAAGTTTCACTGAAAGTGTAGAACTGTCTGCTTCTGTGGTGGATGGTTCTTCAGTATAAAAGTGAGCTTCAATAACTGATGAAATGACCGACTCAGATTCCTTTAGGAGTGCATTAAGTTGGTCAATACTAGCAGTTGCAATTTTTGCTTCAAAATCCTTCACTGTTGCCTCCAACTGAGATCTCACAGCAATTAATTCCTTTTGGATCTTTTGAGCTTCTTTTGCCTTGAGAGCTGCTTCGCGCCTCGTAAGATCATTTGCCTCGTGTTTAATCTTCACAATAGATTAGATAGTAGACAGACATGTTAAAAATCAAGCTAATAATCATATCATGTAATAACACAACAAGGGGAACACAGGTAGCAAGCCCGAGAACCAATGTGAGATGGGGTATGGCCGTATGGGCAGACATAACAGCCATCCACTAGAGTCCTAACATAACTGGCATACAACCATCCGATCGGAAATATAACAAGACTTCAAGAGGTGGAAAGATGAGAATGGTGGGTACTGGGTAGATTAAATGACCGGGTTCACATGTTTTTCCAGACAGATTGGGCGGGGCTGGGTTGACCTGAAACAAATTTAATTTATATATCTAAATAATTAATGTCCATGATGAATATATAAATTATATTAACTTATTCGTATTGAATTAGGAGATTTTGTGCACTAAGAATCAATCAGAGATGGCATTTTATGTAGGGTTGTCAGGCCAATATCACTAAAACAAACACAGCCCATTTAATTCATTTTTGTGATAATACCCATCCTAGACCGGACATGTCTAATCCATGTAACCCGAACAGGACCCTGTAACCACGTTATCTAAATAGACTGGTGGGTAAAAGGGGCTGCAAACAAGTTATAATTGGGTTCTAAACACATTAGCAGGCTAAACTTTTAACTTTATCGTATTTATTTACTTTTCATTTCAATTAATCGAATTGACGGATCGACCTGTTCATCCAAAACCCAACCCAAACATTAACCGTTTATTAAACATGGTTGGCATGTGAAACCAAACTCTAACATACTTATTCTTGTGTCGGGAATTGACGCCCACTAAAAAAACAACTTCATATGACTTTCAGCCCATTTGACTCGTTTCCTTTCAATCTAACTTTTTATTTCAACTGTTTTGACCCAGTAGATATAGAGCGTATGCAAATGGGTTGAAACTTGAAATTCTTATCTCCATAAAGCATCAAATCAAGAAGCCATACCTCATTATAAAGATCCATAACATTTGAATATATATGTGCTGCTTTGTTTGCCTGAACTTCTAATCTCTTCTTTTCTTCCATTAATGACTGATAAAGCAAGCCTCTGCGCTTATCTGCCTTTGCTGGCGTTAACCTTTTGACCCATGTTTCAGCACGGTCAACAATTTTTTCATCAAAACCTATTGATTTAGCAATGCTCAATGCATTTGATTCACCTGTGCTTCCCCAAAGTATTCTGTAAGTTGGTTGTAAAGTCTTAAAAGAAAACTCCATTGCTGCATTCTCATATCGAGAATCCTTCTCTTTCAAGAGAGATAAATCTGCATAATGTGTGGTTGTCACTGCTAAGTTGACTCTATCTTTAATATACTCTAATATGCTTGTAGAAAGTGCCACGCCTTCTGACGGGTCAGTCCCACTGCCAATTTCATCGATGAGAATGAGTGATTGTTTAGTGGTCACTTCCAACATCTTACAAATCCGTGAGAGGTGACCACTAAAAGTTGAGAGGCTTTGCTCCAAAGACTACAATTAAAGGAAAATTACTGAATATTAAACTTAGATTGTGTATTATACTGTATTTTACATTGTTATTCATCCAAATATGGGTCAAAACTATGGTTTGTAAATTTACTACATTAATTCCAGTTATTAGGTAGTTAATTGCTAAACAAAGGGGTATGACAGATATAGGGCAAGTTTGGTTAGTATTTAAAGGGTCAAAGTGATGAAGGAGACCTGGAAACCTAACCCGGTCTAGAATGGAACCCAGGTTGAAAATTATCTAGAATTCGGTATTTATGATTTATATTTATCGTTAACTTTTATTTATTTTACATATTGTTCAGATCTAGTTTCCTAGTTTATCTATTTGTCTTATATAAGTAAATATTTCAAGTTTGTATTGTTAGTTTTTTTGATTGAGTTTTAATATAGGAACATTGTTCTTGGAACCTTTGGGTTCATATTAGAGTCTTTGATTATCTAATTGTTCTTTCTGTAACTGCATCAAAAAGTCTGCGTAGAAACATGTTTGTTAATTTATGGTTTATAAAGGTTGTGTCTAATCTTTGTTCTTTATAATTGTGCTCTTAACCACTATGAATTCGTTATGACAAAACCTGTGTTTCAATTGATCTGCATATCAACAATATTATCACAATGTAATAAAGACTTAAACATGTAATTTTTGGTACTGGTTGAAACAGGAGGACTTTATTTGGGTTAACTCAAAACACTTTTTGTTTAAACAATTTTAAATTTTTAATAAATGATTAGTTTGGAGAATAAATAGAAAGGAAATAGAGTGCGACCTGACTGTCTCCAATATCTGCCAAAATAAAATCAAACCATGGAAGGGTGGGTTGATTTCTAGCAGGTAAAAACATGCCAGCCTTCAACATAATAGATGCCACTCCTAAGGTTTTCATGGAAGCAGTTTTACCCCCAGTGTTAGGTCCTGAGATCACAACCACCCTTTTTTCATGTCCAATTTTGATGTCAATAGGAACAGGAAATGTTAAAGGTTGACTCGCCACTCCATTTTCCTCGCACCACATAACCGAGTTACTAGATTTTGATGCCACATGACCTGACAAACTTTTCAAAGAGCTCTCAAGAAGCAAAGGATGCTGAATACCTTCAATATTTATTAAAAACGCACTATTTCCCAAACAACATGAACTTATAACTGGACATACTCCATTCATCCACCGAGCATGAGCAGCTCTTGCAACTGCAAAATCAACTTCTAGTACTCTGTCTAACAAGTACTTAATCTCTGAACCTGAGAGTGCAATGTCAGATGTAAGCAAGCCCAAAACAGCTTGCTCCTCGACCCGTTCTGCATTTGAAAGTTTGACTTCCATGTTGTTCAAGTCAACCACATCTTTTGGTTCCATGAAGTATGTTGCTCCAGAGCTACTAACATTTAAAACAACACCATTTGGCAGCAAAGACTTATGAGAAGCCTTGATTCCAACACACATTCTTGATCGACGTTTAGTTACCAACGGTTTGTCAATACCACCAGCTTGAAAAATCTTGATGGATATATCTTTTAGCAGAGAGTCAATATCATCCATGTTACTCTTTCTTTCTGACCTAATAATCTCCAAATCTTCACTGGCTCTGTCGAGTATAATTGAGAGCTTACAGTCTATACAAAAGTCTATTTTCTGCTCCAACTCTGTTAAAAAATTGCAATTCTGAAGAATTTCAAGCAGAGGATAGTACCTGTGTTAATGCAATTAAGATGATATCCAGTGAAACTACTTTGAACTGAAACTGTGTCATGTAGCATTAGGGCCTTGGGGGTGTGTGGGTCAGTTTGGGTTAATTTTGAGTGACCCAAACCAAAACAGAATTTTTGGTTTTCGTCTTTTAGAAAACCTTTGAGTTTTGGTTTTGATGGCTTTTGGTTTTGTGTTCTGTGAATTGGTTCGGTTCGGTTCGGTTTTTTTGGGGTTGAGTTTTTAAAGCTTCAACTTTGACATGTAGCGTAATCTAAGTCTTTGTCGGACTTTTTTGATTGTGATAATAAACTTGATGAATATTTAATCAAAACCTACTATAGTACTTGAATTAAGGTTCTGGTGTGTACTTCCAGGTTGTCATCCAGATGAGTGAACATAATAACCAATTTTGAACTGTGTGTTCAGCAGTTCGGTTGGGTTTGATTTTCAGCTTTTGGAAAATAGTTAAACTCATTGGTTTTTTTATAGGGTTTGTTTTTTTGTTGCAGTTTTATCGGTTATTTTGGTTTCAGTTCAGTTCATTGGTTCTTTGCTAACCCTAGAAGCATTTCAGTGATCAGTTTATATAACAAGCTGAATTAGAATGTAAGAACATTATCATATTTGTTCTCTTAATTCGATGGTTCATTCAAAGCAATTCCTTAGGGATAATGTAAAATAACACAAAATTCAGCATATTACAAAACATAATCAAATTATAAAGTTTGATTTTATACCTTTCAGATTGTAGAGAAATCTTCTGCAACTGTTCAAATAAACCCCTAGCAGATCTTAAAGTCCTCTTCACTGCACAAATCTCTCCAATCGAAAGCAACCGACCGGAAACCGATGACTCGACGAGCTCCGACACATCTTCAATTCCGGAGAAATTCGGCGGAAGATGAAGCGCAAATGCAGCGGACGTCTGATCCAAAAGCCTCCGGCTCTCCTCGGGGCTCCGGCCTAACGGAACCAGACCATTTCCGGCGGCAGAGCAGCCCATAGTGGTGGAAGTGAAGGCGGATATTTGGTTGCAGACGGACGGCCATTCGAGAATCTTCATCGTTTCGTCCTGTAGTGATTCCGCCAGTTTGAGCCGGTGACTCGTCGTCTCCGCAGAGCATTTGACTGAACGTGTGTTGAGATTTAGTAATGAGGCTTTTGTGAAAGGGGAGATGATGAACAAATTGCAGAGCTCCATGGATGAATGGAGGTTAGGTTTCTGTGAACTGCGATTAACAGTTGTCTTCATCTTATCCATGCTGGAGGGAAAAATGGAAGTTTCAGTGAATTTATTATTTATATACACATATATAAATTAACTAAATATTAATTTTTTTAATGGCTTTGTAAGACGACATTAATATATTAATGTATATATTAAAAACCAAAATGTTGTTGTGAAAGGAAAAACACTATTCACTTTCTACTACTTCTATTGCATCACGTACAACTCACCTTTTTACCCATTTTATCTTTTCCTGTTGCTATCTCATTTCCTACTGCTATCTCAGATCTACCTTCTCATCTCCTCCTCACCGTTGCCACCACAGCTCCTCACTGTCGTCGACTCCACGATTTCCACTCTCCTCCGACTACTTCGCATCAACCTACAGCGTTCCGGTGACAACGATCGAGCATAACTTTAGGCGCTTCATGTACGATTCGTTTATGCGGCGATTTCTGACATGGTTATGGCCACCACACCATAGACGACTATTGGTTTCGGTGAAGGGTAACAACAACAATAGCAAGGATGATTTGATGATCATGAACATGGACAAACCTAGCAATACGACCGACCACGATTTGGATCTCTCTCTATGATTTTGACGGATGCGGTACTCTTTTCATTTTCCATCCATATATTGAATGAATTTAGGGTTTTGAGATTTCAAGAGTTTTGAGCAAAATTTTATGAAATACTGAATTAGTTTAGGGTTTTGATATTTCAAGAGTTTTGATGATTTTATGAAATTCTTTACTCCCAAGTCAAATTGATACTAAATATACAAAATGTCGGTCTTCATGGAGTCTTAAAATATCATTAGAAATAGCAACCAAAAACTTCCAAGAGTATATAAGGGACAAATCCTAATTGATGTAAATTAACAACAGTTATAAAACACCAAGGGTCGGCTACCGAAGTTTTGTTCCATTTCATAATTATCCATGTTTGTTTCAGGTTTGTTTATAGTTCAATTAAATACATATCTCTCTTTTGTTGAATATTCTTTCTTTTGTCTACAAGTTCTCACCTTTGTCAATGACTAGAGTTGTATGCAACTTTATATCATATTATGTCTATATGTGGATCTCTCTTATGTTTGATATTTTTTACAGTATTCATGTTGATCTCGCTCCCTTCACAAGTTTTTTTTTAAGTAATTGTTCTTATCATATAGGCTTTTATACAATGTTATTTTGTTGTTGTATAATCAGAATGTTTTCTATTAGTATAATCATATTGAATGCTTTATTTTGGAATAGGAAGCTGTTTGTTTTCTGAAGACATGCCAAAATAAAACCAGTGAGTATTAATTTAGTTTGAACTGTGAAGTGGCAAACCAAGAACCAGGTTGTTCATTAGTTAACTGTTTTGCATCACCTCCCAGTTAACTTTCCACCCCAACTAAAGTCAAATGTTTTAATGTGTTACCCGACCATTTTTCAACTATAACATTATTTATTGTTGGAAAATACTCAAAACTCAAACACATCAAAACAAGCCATCCATATGAAAAAACAAATATTATCTTGACGATATATAACATTTATAAAAATTCATTTTGGTTACTTTTAACAATTGACAGCTTCCACAAACCAATAATTTTGATCTAAAGTTTTCATTAGAAGACCTTGAAACCATTTAAGTAGTTAAAAAAGGAAAGCTTTTAATTTTTTTTCTGTAATGATAAACTGAAGCACACAAGAACTAAAACTCAGGTTTTATCAAGTGTTATCATACTCAAGTAATTCAAGAAAAATTTGTTGCAAAGTTGGCATTGAAATTGTCCTAGGTTTGAACTATTTAGTGGTTGTTGTAAGATTAGCTCTTTGTCGTATTGCTGCTTATTTTATGAATAGACTTGGTAATGGCTTTCATTTTTTTAATAATTTTTTACTCATTTGACTTAAGTAAAAAATAGGCTTGAGCGGACCGTTTTTACAATCACGTCCTGTGGGCATTGGACAAGGCGGGAACACGAGCCCTATGTGAGAACGAGCTAATCCAAAAGGATCAACTGGGTAAGTAACAACAACTTTATCAATTGGGATATTCAAGCTAAGTTCTTGATGATTTTTTCCCCGTGTGTTCTATAGCAGCAAATTAGTCTCTAATTGGTTTGAATTTGTGATCGGTTGTTGCCTATGCTTTGTTGCTCACATGTGAGTGTTGATAGGTTTTGGGTTATTGTTTTCAAATTTTAGCTGTTTATGGGTGATTTTTTTCCCAACTATTCTGTAGCAGCAAAATTAGTATTGGGTTATACATGAATTAAGGTTCCAATTTCTGTTTTTATTGCTAATTCTTTTGTCAATTTTAGTTTTTCTTCTAAATATGTTTTTTAGTTGCAGATTAATGACTTCTTGAAGCGTTTGAACATTGTACTTATAAATCTCAAAGTAACGAAAATTTTTACTAAACATCGACCCGTCCCGCTGCGAAGCGCGGGTCGTATCTCCTAGTGTATATTAAAAAGCAAAATTTTCTCATCTCACATAAATACTATTCAATTTGTTACATATTTGATGCATCAAATACAAGCTTTTAATGCACTACGATAGATACGATATACATACAATAGATGTGTCACACCATCACCTCCACCTCTTCTCACCTACACCCACGACCATCAGGTCCCCTCTACTACCGCCGCACCTACTCTCGCAGGCTAAACCAGACACCATCACACCAACTGCCGGTTTCACCCATCTCCACCACTCCACCATCCTTGACTGAAACCCCAAACCACCGGTGAAAACCCTAACCCTGATCCAAGGGAGAATAGTATAATACAGTCTCTTCTACTTTGGTCACTACTTCGAGACGCTTTTTTATTCGTTAACCAAAACCGCCGGCAAGTATATCGTAAGTTTAAACCTGTTTCTTAACTCCTGCGCACGCTTGGACACAGTCGTAATTAAGCGGTTGTGGATCATGCAGTTTTACTTCATCGAGCAAAATCAACCCCTAGTTGTCCCTAATTGATCAATATCACATTCCCACACTCACAAACCCTAGAATTTCTGAAATCCAAGTGGGGTTCGATTCTTTACTTCTTTTGAGGTTTTAACATCTGATTACGATTGAAGTTAGCAAATTGCAGAAATCTAAATGTTACCTCGAAATTTGGGTTTAGAGCACGAATCAGTTGGTTGTTTTTGTTAGTTTTTAGGATTTCATACGGTGATCTTGACTTTAATATAAGGGGTTTTTTGAGTTTGATTTTTGATTATGGATAGGAGACATGGATGGGAACTCCCTGCTCATACTTTTCAGGTTTGAACTTTGTAATTGATTTGCTACTTTGATCTGCTATTTGTATTTGTTTTGCTTAATGTGGGTTGGATAAGAAGCATTTTTGATAAAATTCGTGTAATCATGGTTATTATTCAGCTTTGAATACAGATATATTTTAAATAGATTAGATTTGACTATTAAGAGGTTGATTTACCACAGTTTGACCAAGAAGCAACCCTTTATTTACCCCCACACTCTCTGTATGATGATAAGCTTTAGTGGACAATGCATATAGGTAGCAGTTTGCTCAATAAAACAAGTGTTTAACTATATAAAAGCCTAAAACATTACAAATCATTGTGTTATATATATAGGGGAGTTTGTTTTGACTTAAATTTGAGCAGCAATTCTAACTAAAATTGTTCACTATTGTGACCTGAATATATTGCTTTAACTTGCATTTTGTAGGTTCATCATAGTTATCTGGTCAATAGCAAAATACTTCAAAATAAGTTTTGATATGTAGGGCATAATTTCGCGTGGGAGATTTACCGTTCAATTTCAAAATAAGTTTTGATATGTAGGCCATAATTTCTATATGCGGACACTGCCGTGGTCATGGTGACGATGGCTGAGTTTAACCCTAAAGTTCTTGAGATTGGCAATGATGACGATAGTTGTTTTTCCTTGGCAAGGAAATTCGTTGAAGCCTCAATGCATTTTGCGATCTGAGCCAAAAAGATACTAGAAGTCTAATAAAACCTGAATATAAATATGGTCCCGGGGCAACGCCCGGGTCGTAAATCCTAGTTAAGACAATATTTCAACTGTTCCATATAATTTTATTACCTTGGGCTTACACCTGAGTCATCATATTAAGAACCCTACAACTGGATAAACCCTGACTTTGTCTCAGCAAATATGATTTAGTCCAGATTCGAACCTAACACATCTCAAAGAAAAGTCAATGGGTTATTATTTGTTATTATTTAAGGGTCCTAATATTTATACATCATCCATATCTTTTATACACCATACTTAGGTCAAATCAATCATATTATACTCACATAACTTTTGCTCTTAAATATTTTTTAATATTATAAATACAAAATATGGTGTTATTCATACACTGGCGTACCAATATTCATACTCTTATTTAATATTAATAATACTGTTTTAAAATTGTATCGAACTAGCCTTGCTAACCGGTTAAACCAAGTTTCGTCAAGGTTTTTCATTTTTTTTACCGAAATGTTAAATTTCGATAATTATCAAGATGTTTCAAGTGAGTTGCTAGTGTTTTATTTTTGATCCGTATGTTTCATAAATTACTCGTATGGTTTCAGCAAGAGTAGCCTGGGGGAGAGGCAAACCCGATCTCTGTCCTTGGCACATTTTTTAATGGCACAAAAATTCTGATACATATATAGATTCATTCAAAAGAGAACTAACAAGTTCCAGAGAACCAACAAATTGTAAAGAACTAAAAAAAATCATTTACGAACTCATGATTTAAGAAATATAAAAAAATATTTTTTAAATACAGGAAGTTACTTTCATGTCCTTTAAACTATGGTGTTCATCGATTCGATTAACGCTTATTTGTTTCGGTTTAATCGGTTTTCAATTTTTTCCCAATCTCAAAACCGAACCGAATTCGGGAAGTGGTTCGGTTCAGTTTCGGTTAAAACTAAATAAATTGATTAAAAACAAATAAACCAGTTAAAAAAAAGAATTAACCGAATTCAATCGAATAAATAGATTATAACACAATTGAACCAGTTAAAAACCAAACAAATGGTACAAATAAACCGAATTCAACCTTATATATTCTTAGTAAAATAATAAATTTAAATCTAAATTCAGTTTAATCTAATCAGCCGAATTAAAAAAAATCCAAAACAGTAAACGGAATTTAGATTTCGGACACGGTTGGGAACCGAACTAGAAACCAAATCCGGAATTTGGATATAGTTAGAAACAGAACCAAAAACCGAATTCAAAATTCAGTTCGGTTTTTTCAGTTACGAACACGGTTCAGTTTTCGGTTATTTTGAAAACGCCTGCTTTAATATTTGAATTCGTTAGATGCATTTTTTCCGTTTCGTCGTGGATTCCTTAATTCTCAGGAACGCCCCTGAATTTGAGTGTGAAACATATTTGAGAAAGATATTTCTAAAGTTATTTATTTAAAGACTAATTGTCACCTAAAATTAATCATCCAACTACGATAATCAAACATTTGATACATGGTCACACGCTTATAGTTAAAATCTCACATAAATGATTTTCAGATCTGGTTATATAACCATTGTGTAAGTTTAATTTAGTAGTGAAGGTTGAGTTCAATTCTTAAAATCAATTGAAGTTAAACGTTACTCCTCATAGATTGGTTTAAGTCTCGCTTAACACAAATTTTATGTAATTTAAGTTAGAAGAAAAAACTAGTTATTCTTAAACAATTGCAATGTTTACCAAATTTGGTATAAATATATTGATTATGCTTTTTAAGTCGTCAACAGGCAAATTAACATATAAAAAAGAAACTTGCGTATCCTTTTGTTTTCTTTTTAACAACCTAATCTTTAAGGGTGTTGATATTGGTACATCATCCTTATTATTTACATATCATACATCTTGTTTAATCAGTCGCATCACACACATATAAATACTTTGTAAGTTTACCTTTCAGGTTTTAATATCTTGTGACCGTCTCCATCGCAAAACTTGATGTAAACTATTAGAAAGATTATTAATACAATCTATTCATTATCCATTTTTCAAACAAGACAGTCTTACAACATAATAATATGGCCATATGGGCAAATACATACACTACATTAGTAACTTCTAAGTAAGTTAATAATACAAAAGACAACAACATAATCCACATTGAAGTGACGACAAAGCATATTCAACTTACAATCCCCCCGTCATGACATGCAGAATGTCGTCAGGCAGCATAAGAGATGGCATATGACACTAGGCTCCCCGTATGTTACAATGTTACATCCTATAATGACATATCCAATGCCACTTTGCATATGCTTTCTCTCATGATTTTGTTCTTTATTACGTAGTATGATTGAAAACACGGATGATTTTATCATGTTATAAGAATTTTCATGATCTTATTTCTATTTTATGATATATCATTCAATCATAAATATTCAGGTCAAAATCGCTAATGATACATTTTTAATAGAGACAGTCGATTGGTTGGCATGGTTATGAAAAGAAGTTTGTACGTCAACCATATCACCTCTATCTCATTAATTCAAGAGAAACACGCCACCTGTGATAAAATCTTACAGAGTCAGAATTGTAACATGAAATCTAAAAAAAAAAACTCAAACTCTGTCACTCATTAATATTGAACAATAAGGCTATTGACATTTATCGGCACATATAACCCAATATTCAGTTATCAACTCATGATCCAACCATTTAACTCATAATAAATCTGGTACTTCTCTATTTGAACATATGCTTGAACAATGAACATATTTCAACTCAAATCGTCGATCGTTTGTTGAAAAGAACCATAGTTGGCAATCCATACCTTATAGTGTCACGGAACCCCAACAAGGGTACTTTTGTGACTTGGTGTGGGCAGTAGAACCTAGTGGTTGCTATGGGTGCATTGATTGAACCTTAACTTTTGGTTGATGGTGTGGCGGCAAGCATCGTTGGCATTGGTGAAAATAATGGATGGTTCAATTGTGGTATTCTTCATGTGATCTTTCTTTGATAGGGAGCTTAATGAGGTTCATCATGAGTTGATTCTTACAAGAAAAAAATTTATGGGTCCCTTAAATTTCCGCCTCTCATTTAGAACTCTTAAAGCTCCGCCACTACATTTCACATACCACAATTAGTTAAATCACAAGACGAAACATGCATTGAATAATAGTATTTGGGGTGGTCAACCGTTATCGAGACTCTGGTCATGCCAACCAACGCCCAGTAGTTAAACAACCATATGAATAAATTCTAATATTGGACATATATCCAGTATTACAAGCCATTCTAGACTTTGTTCCCTGTATTTTTATATATTGCTTTCGTGGGGGTGTCACTACTTATATTAGGATTTTGCTATACATTAGTTTATTTAGTACTTTGGTATTTTGTTATTATGTTTGCCATGCACATTTCTGATTACTCTATTATGTCTCTAGATGCATTTTCTTAATTGTCACGTACTCATGCGCTCACTTGCATGGGTTTTGCTGTTTTGTGTCCATCTATTTTGACGCTTTGTGTAGAATGTTTGTGGTATGTTGCGTTAAAAAAACACAAAAAAAAAACTTTTTTGTTCGAGGGTCTCTTACGAAACAACATATCACATTTTGGGGTAGATGTAAGGTTCGTTTGCAATTCTTGATCTATCCTTTCCTAAACCATACAAAATGAGACTTTACTTAGTATATTTGCTTGTGAGTTATAATAATAATAATAAATGTATTTCTCTACTCTCAGACCCCGTATGGCGTATTCAACGTCATCAGAGTGGCGGTATAAATCGCGTCAGATTCTTCTGCTAAGTTCACTCACAAGCCCTAATATTCATCATTCGGTGAAAATTCGATCCCAAATTCATCCTTTTAATCAACGCACACTCTGAAATTAGCAAAACATTACCGTAACAGACTGATCAAGATGCCGCAAGTAAGGATTATAGCCAAGAATTTCATGGACATGGTGGCTTCATTACCTGCCATGAAGCTCGACAAGCTCTACGAAAATGCCTTCATATGTGAAGCTATTCTCAGGTTCTTTCTCTAGTTCATATAACCTCTGGATTGTTGGTATATATGTATATGATGTTGATCATTCGCACGATTTGTTCTGCTTTGGATTAATATTTCTTAGGTTTATGTGTATAGAAATGAGTCCTCTTAGACGAATATTAAGTTTTTAGCGATAATCTTGTCCCTCTCAAATTGGATGCGGAATTGATCTGTGGGCAATTATGATTAATGCAGGCAGGGATGTGAAATAGCAGTTGAAACCTAACGGTCAAACCGAAGCAAATTGGCCTGTTTGTCGGATTTAAGATCCAAATTTCAAATGGCTCAGTGCACAGTTTGGTGTTTTTGATTTTCACGGTTTTGAAAATTGGAACCAATCGAATCTGTCATTTAAGCTATACTACTTTTCTCTCTCTCAGTTTGATATATGTAGTTAAATATATGTATATAAATCATAAATTATCTTTATCATTTATTTTCTTTTGTCAAACTAATGATTTGGGAAAAAAATCTGTTCAAGCAGCCAAACAAAACAGAACCATTAACCACCAAACCAATAAAATTAGCTGATCTGGCCGAGACACCCAACCTGCCCGATTTGGTTTGTCATATCTTGATACCATGGTTAGTATTGCGGCCCCAAGTTTTAATGAAAACTGGCCAAACCGGACCATGAACATGGAGGGTTGGTTTGTTGGTCTTTGGCAGATAGGGAAGAAGATGAAGCTTTCTCTGTGTATGGACTACGTAGAATATCCAAGCTTGTGAGTGAGTTGTGACAATGCTGAGTATACTGTTTTTTTGTTTAATAGGGGGTCTCTTAAAGCCAAACACCACCTATGACCATTATAGTAATTCCCATTACTATTCTACGGAATTCCGCTTTCCATTACATTTTTTAAATCAAAGCAAAACCCCCCCCCCCCCCCCAAAAAAAATAAAAAAAATAAAAAAACAACAGGGTTACTATTACGGTAGTACATCATTTTCTGGATTTTTAAGTTAATATTTTAGAAAGCAAAAACTTTATTGCATTTTTTTCCTATTAAAAACTAGATTGCTAGGAACCAAATTTACTGGTGTTAGTAATGGGTTTATTTAGATTGCCATTGTAATTGGAAAGTATTGAAATTGACCTCAATGAGTCAAAGGTCAACAGTTTTATCTGCTTTATCAACTAGGGGGTGATCAAGTTTGTTTAGCCAACTGGAGGTTGTATTGATAGATTAGTCCTTCAAAGAAAGTACAAATATAATTTATGTGTCAGCTGTGAAAAAATTGCATTAATAAAGTCTGCGTATTTATTGTTGTTTCCTGATAATGAATGAAGAAAGTAGTAGGACTGGTCAAGCATGTGTTGCTTTCAAATTATAATAATATTTATTAACTTTTAAAACTTTATAAGACGATATATTTGTAACAATTTGTGCTTGATACTCAGGTCTTTGCCACCATTGGCCAAGAAGTATGTTCTTCAATTGTTGTATACAGATGTTCCTGTGACAGCTAGTTCATTGCAAGAGTGGGTTCTTGCTGATGGTGCTTCAAAGCATAGAGTTGCCATTGATAGACTCATTCAGTTGAGAGTACTTACTGAAATTCTCGATAGGTACATTTATTTGCTTATTTCTCTCATTAAATTTTTTAAAGCGGGGTTTCCTTCAACTGTGAATTAAGGGTGCATTCAACTCTGGTGACGAGTTTTTCACGGTTATCAAAAAGAAAAAAACAAACATTCAATTGTAGGGCTCAACAATGGTTTAAAACCATTTTTAGTATCCATGATCAAACATTTCTGTTTTTTGAGTTTTTAAACTGCATCTGCAGGAAGAAAGAAACCACTTACAGGTTAAACCCAATGTTTCAGATGAATCTTCGGGAGCATATTGTTAATGGGTAAGTTATAAATTCTAATTGCTGGTTATCATTTTCTTGCATTACTTGTAAGATGTAGATTTTTGTTTTTTATATGTTATTATGTTGATCAATTATGTTACAAGTTAACCAAAAAATGTGTTTATTTTAACATCTAAAAGCTGTAATTTGTTCTTGACATTCGATCCATCTTTTGTAGCGGTGTGTTACCAAGAGAACCTATGGACGCAAATACAACAGTAAGACTCCCAAGCTTAGAGGATCTAGACATATATGCTGCTCAACAATGGGAGGTATGGAATTTATCCAAAAGTTACTTATATATTAATGTTTTTGTTACTTTCATATTTTGGTTTCTACTAATCATTTTTGCAGCTACAGTATATTCTGTTTCATGACTTGCTATTGTGGCAATCTAGTGTTTCTTGCTGCATCTCATAAACTCTGCTGAAGCCGAGGCTACTACAAAAAGCATCAGTCCTGTTATGATGAAAGTCTTCCAACGAGGCCTTTTAAGCCAAAGGTAGTTTTTCTCATTATAATGTATACTGATTTTCTGTTCATTGCTATAAATACCAACATCGTAAGGTCAAATCACAATTCCACAGAGACAAAGAAGGTCCTCGACTTACAGAAAGCGGTTTCCAGTTTCTGGTATGATAGAAATATGCAGGGGTAATGTTTGTGTCTACTCTATTATTTTATGAGAATTTGATTACTATGTATTTACTTTATAGCTAATGGATACCAATGCACAACTCTGGTACATCATTAGGGAGTATATCAGTAACTCTGAGGTATGTATTCATGCCTGAAATTTTTTATCATATCTAATCACTTGGTTGGCACAATTTCTTAAGCAATTAATTTTTGTAGGGATGTCAATCCTGTTAGGTTGGTGGGTTGAATGTTTGAACCCCGCTACCCATATATTTATTCGTGTGAAAAACATCAATCTTATTTGTACATACTTGAAAGCATGTAGCCCAAACATGAGCCGTTTAACCCATTTATTGAAAGCTGTCAACCAAGTTGACGGGTTGTAATCAATTTGTAAACGGGCTGGAGGATTGACATGTTTAGTTAAACATGTCGAATTGTTGAATTAAACAGGTCAACCCGAACACTAACAAATAGATATGACAACCCAAAACTTGGTTATTTTCATGTTAGGACTTGCCACCCTTATATTTTGTGTGGTGTTTTTATGTGATTTTACAGTTAAAAATGAAATGTATTGATGATTTCATTTGTCTTTTTGAACATCTTATGAGCAGGATAGAGGTGTGGATTCAGCTGATCTTATCTCATTTTTGCTGGAACTTAGCTTTCATGTCACTGGCGAGGTATCATATTTGTCATGCGTGCCAATTTAATCAACCAGGGTTGATAATTTTAGTTATGCACAGGCATATAACATGAACACTTTAAACGATATACAAAGGACAACGGTTAGAGACCTTGCAGACTTGGGGCTTATTAAACTCCAGCAGGTGAATACTATGTTCTTTCAACCATATTTTGAAATATTTTTATTTTTATTATATCATTTTAGGATGTTTCTTGAGAATCTTGTATTCTTGTTGCCTTTGTTTTTCTAGGGGAGGAAAGATAGTTGGTTCATTCCTACTAAACTGGCTACTAATCTCTCAATAAGCTTGTCGGATGCATCATCAAGGAAACAGGTACCTTATTCAATGTTTTACAAGTTGATCAATTCATCCTTACCTTGGTTTTAAGAAGCAGGAGGGGCGCAAGGCAATTGGAAAGTGCCTCAGGGTTTGGAGGCGTGCTTCTGCCTTCTCGTACATGTTGGTCAAAATTGATCATAATTAGGGTCTGGAGTAAGCTGATATGTAAATGAGACCAACAAAACGAAAAGATTATGAAAAGTTTACTCGATGAAGAAAGGCTCATATGATAAGAAAGATGCTGCTTTTTGTTGTAAATAAAGCTTGTTTGGTTGTATGTAAAGCTCTAGGCTCTAGCCTCACGCTTCTGTTGTTGGGACCTAAACACCTCAGAGCCCCTTGCGTTTTTATTATCAAGATTCTGACATCTATTAAAAACTAGAAAAAGAAAATATACCATGAAATTTTGTTTTTTGAACCTTGAACAAAGGGATATGAAATCTTTACCTTTTCTCTTGTATGTGATTGCAGTATTTAATCTTAGTTTCGGTCAAAAAAAGCTGTAATTTGTGAAAATGTATAAAAGAATTTGGATTGTAGACTCGTAGTTGGCTGACTTTATGCTTGGTGCCAGGGATATATTGTAGTGGAAACTAACTTCCGGCTATATGCATACTCAACCTCCAAGTTACATTGTGAAATCTTAAGACTCTTTTCAAGGTACTCATGACTCCATTTGTATTTTCTGAATGTTTTATTTAACATAGAAGGTCAATTATTTTTTGGCAACCTATGCAATCAAGATTATATTTGTTTAAAATATTTCTCTGCTGATCTTTCACTTGTGGTATAACGCAGGGTGGAGTATCAGCTTCCTAATCTTATTGTAGGATCCATTACAAAGGAAAACCTCTACAAAGCCTTTTCAAATGGCATTACAGCAGACCAGGCAAGTATCAAATACTAATTTGCCATTGTATATAACTACATACTTTTCTCATAATAAAAATTAGGGGTGTTTATTGACTGGTGAAACCAATAAAACCACACAAACCAAAGCAAGTAAACTGGTTTGGCTCACAGTTTGATTTTGTCAGACCGGTCCTGCTGACGGTTTGGAACATGGAACTGCCAGTTAGCCTTTTTGATTTATTTATTTTTAATAATTTTTTAAATATGCAATTATGTATATATAAGTATGTATTATATTCATGAGCCATTTTCATCATCTTCAAGATTTTAATACAATCTAACGTTTTTAAAAAGTGTATTTAAGAAAAATCATTTCAAACCATGAGAACTGAACCTCTAATCACTAACCATCAGAACCAAGCCAATCTGGTAGTTTGACCCATTTTTTTTCTTTAAAAAACAATTGGTTTGGTCGTCATTTTTCTATATCCAAATTAGGTGATTCTTCTCTTAAACCGAATCTGGATTTGCAGATAGTTTCATTTCTTCAGCAGAATGCTCATCCGCGTGTTGCAGATAGAGTGCCATCCGTACCAGAAAATGTCACGGATCAGGTTCTCTGTCACCTATATCCAGATCTATTTTAAAAAAACATGTTTTACTACTTTTTTCATTACTTTTTTTTAATGTTGGCATACAAAATCATCATGACATTATTGTTTGCATACATCATTTTTTACATTAACTTTGTTTACAGATTAGGCTATGGGAGTTGGATCTAAATAGGGTAGAGATGACAACTGCTCATTTCTTTGATGATTTTCCATCAAGGGTAAGAAAAAAACACCAACCACCTAACAGTATAACCAGTAAAATCTTTTTTTTTTAATTACCAATTTGCCACTGGATTATACAGGATCTGTTTGAAGCAGCTTGCGACTTTGCAAGAGAATACAGCAGTTTGCTCTGGGAAGACTCGAAAAAGATGCGTCTTATAGTGAAAACTGAAATTTACGCTCTGATGAAAGATTTTCTCAGCCATCAAAAATAGCTACTGCATCCAACAGTCTGTTTTTACTGTAGCCAGTGGGATCTGTGCATGATAAATCAAATTCTATAGGTTTTACGGTTTGGTTCTGAAGGCCTAAAACTTAGAACCATTTGTTCAACTTTTTTTTTTTTAAATTTTTATATGCAGATGTGTATTTATTATATCTTATGATATTTTTATCTTTTTAAAATTTTAATCCAAACCAACAATCAGTGTGAATTTATCACGCAAAACAAACATAATACCAAGAGTTTTTTTTGATGACTAGGGAACCCACTTGCGTGGTAAACTCCGGGCCCCTCACCCTCCAATACCCTTGTGGATTGGGGTTAGCATAAATGGTGTAAACGATTTTAGGTTAGTTTCGATTTGAATTGGTTAACATGTTATCACACAACATGAAACTAACATGAAATTCGTCCTGTAAATGTATAAATGGGTTATAGCCGGGTTCTGGTCAAATCTGCGAAGACGTTGTTTAATTAAATGTGTTCAACCAAGGGCTTCTAGCCTAATGGTTACCCCCTTGACTTCCCTGTGGGAGGTCTTGGGTTCGAATCCGGGCTGAGGCATATTTGCTGAAGCAAGGTCAGGGGGTTTACCCAGTTGTGGGGTTCCTCCTGGGGTGGGCTCGGGCATACGCCCCAGAGCGTCAAATCCGAGGGGACGGTTGAAATTCCGTCTTGGGTGTCGTTGTACCAAGCCGTTCAAAAAAAAAAAAAAAAATTAAATGTGTTCTGTTGGACCAGTTGGCAAGTTAACTTGCTTAACCCTATATTTTAAATTTTAAAGATTTTCTTTTCTTAATGATTGAGTTTTTCGTGTTGAAATACAATACATGCATTTGTACGTGTGTGTATGTATAGTTATTATGTCATGTAATTTTCTTTTTGCCATTTGCCTTAATATAAACTCAAACTTTTTGTATAAGAGCCTTACGTTAATAAAACCCTTATCTTAAAAAGGGCGGGACAATCATATATGTACTATTATAGTTTTTTCTAACCATATTCAAATGTAACTTAATTATATAAAAAGTTTTTAAAAAAAAAGTTTAGATAAGTAAGCGGTAAAAGATGTTAATATTTATGTAGTTGATTCAAATTGATCCAAGGGTTCAAGACTTCAAGAAAAACAGACATTTTAGCATTCAAGCATATACATATTTACTACATACAGTTACCACAACAACCATTTTATGTTGCAAGGAAACTATCTCAGCTTTCAACCCCGTGCCACACGATACTCGGGCCGGGTTCATCTAAACGACAAATCAACAACAAACCATTTGATTTCTAAAAGCCTAAACAAAACCCAAACAAATCGTGGGTTTTCTTCATTGGACAGACGAGGTAGATATGTAAATTAGCACGGACTCAGGGGTTAATATACGCTTACATCAAATGCGAGTCGTAGGTGTCAAAATGTGAGTCAGGAATAACCAGAGGCAGCTTGTCTATGTACATGAACAATCGCTTCAGATTTTCTCTTGTTATTGTGGCCATGTCGATTGCTTCTTTATGGTCAACATACACCCACAGCTCACTCGAGTCAACTCGCTTTAGGCTGACTCGGCAAAACGGGCATGATAGGGATCTTGTACGCCTGCCATGAAGTAATTGTGTCATATGAAAGAAAAAAAATGTAATCTTTATGTTTTCAGGAAAGTAATGAAAACTAAAATATTCAATGATGAATACCACATGAAGGAAAAAAGATCTAGATTTGATATTAGAGAAAATAATTTTGGCTCGTTTACTCATTTATGGAGCCACCCTTGGTTTTATCTCTGATGGCCAAACATGTAAAATAAAAGGCAGCTATAAAAGAAACGGGCCAAACGGGCTGAAAGGCACCCAAAGCGTGTTCTCGGTGCATAAAGCCCAACTAAACTATTTTATTAGTGAAATACTGAGATTATTGACAAACTAAATATTTACCATAAATTCAAAAATTTTGCAAACTAAAAAAAGGATTCAAGGCTAACCCAGTCCAATCCCAGCTCATACTTAAAAGTGATCAGTTTTACCTGTTACCCAACCGGACAAACCCCCCCATTTTGCCCTTCTAAGCTCGACTCCTAATCAAACAATAATCTTTGGAACCAGATAGAGCAATAAGTTTTCTTTTATTGGTGTTAGCAGTGAATGCTAAACTTAATTAGCTATTTACATAAATCATTTTTTTTGTATGATTCTAATCAAAAACTCATCAACATTTTATTGTAAGTTTAGCCATAGGATAGTAGAATGCATATGTGCCTAGTTGTTAACTTAGATAATAGATTTGTTGGTATATATTTCACATAAACCATTCACACAAGCATTTTTTGTCCTCGATA
The DNA here is from genome assembly GCA_009363875.1 of Mikania micrantha. Taxonomy (NCBI): domain Eukaryota; kingdom Viridiplantae; phylum Streptophyta; class Magnoliopsida; order Asterales; family Asteraceae; genus Mikania; species Mikania micrantha. The sequence goes on along the minus strand of CM018689.1, from coordinate 44,445,616 downwards.
AATTGAAAATTTGGATATCATTCAACAGACATTGACATTCAAAATCAATACAAACACATAAACAGTATTAATGAAAGTGTATGCACTATTCTCTATCACAACATATTCTTTTCACAAGATGCACTGCGATAACTTTTAATTTTGTATATTTGTACTACACAAACAAGAATGCGACATTCAAGGTGAGCACAAATTGATGAGTTCATCATGTTTTATACGAGAAAGTGAGATTTTTAATCACCAAATATATTAAAAAGAAGAAAATTTCAATTCTTGATAAAGAAAGATAGAAGGCCATACCAGTCATTATAGCAATTTGAGCACATGGCATGGTTACATTTAGGTAAAACTAGTTTGCTATTCATCTCCATGCAAATACCACATTCTTCTTCACGTTCGACATCAATATCAGAACGATGAATGTAGTCTCCATCGTCTCTTTTTCTATACCTTTCCATGCATACCTTCTTTTGTTTCCTCTCTTCGGAATCCGTCACACCACTTTGAAGTTGCATTAAAGATGGATATATGATACCTATTCATTGCATCATCTTAAATAAAAACATTCTTAAAACAATAACACACACACACACACATACACATAATTATCAAGAATCCATTGATCCACTAATCCCCTCCTATGGCCAGCTAGGCATTTCAAGAATTAACTAATGAATTAATTGACTTACCTAAGCTAGTTATCTTATATATAGCATCAAATTTGTAATTCTCATATGTAAAGATTATCCTAAGATAGTATATACTGCATAGTTATAAAAGCTTTGATCCTACTGGAATGTATATCTGATTAGGGTTTCTAGTATTGAACCCATAGGCCCTTTAGGTTAATTAGGGCTATCAACACTAGAACCTAATCTTATATACATTTCAATAAATCCCATGTAACACTGTTTAGAACAATGAAAGAAGCCAAGAATTGAATCAGGAGTTGACTTTTAACTTGTGTACAAAAGTCGAACCGTCTGGCCCTTTGGATCATACCATAGAATTCTCTTATGCTAGCCTTCCTTTCATGCGTACACATGGTTGTGGTACCATCCTCATAAACCTGTAGTATGTGCAAGCCCCAAACTTTATCAATGCGTATGAAAAGCAAAATCCGAGAAACAAAAATACTCGAACAAGTTTGAATTTTTGACCTGAAAAATCAGAATCCTCAAAAGTCCAAGAGCACCAGCAAGGTGGTAGTCGGACCATTGAACAAAGAAAAGGAAAAACTGTGCAGCCGGGCTATACGACATTCTCATCTGAACACACGCCCCATCATACTCCCTTGGGAAATCAGATGCCCTGCATGATCATCATACATCAAACATACATAACAATTACAACATCATAAAAATCTTGCAAAAGACCATCTTCAAATTTGATTACAACTCTACAAGACATTGTAGATCCAACCTCAAAAGTCAAAATGTATGTCTTCTATACTAATAGGATTCAAGAACTCTGTTTCATGGTGTCAACCTCACTCTTTCACAATAACATAATACAGAAACATACACACATGCATATATACATACATACATACACACAGTTATATATGTGTTTGTGTATTTGAATCTACTTGATAAAATTCATCAAGTATTTTTTGAGTTTTATACTCTAGTATAGTCTATATACCCCCAAATTGGACAATATAGAATTAACACACATGTTAAGAATCAATGTTAATCAATATCAGCTAAAAGAAATCAATATGAATTCAAATAGCCTTAAAAATTCAAAATTGGGAGTAAATTTAGAGTTTTAAAATCCAGAATTCAGAAATTAAACTGAATTCAAATACCCTTTTAAGATACCTTTACCGCGTATAGAAGCAATCATTGCAATCAAATTGAAACCAAATTATATATTTCTGACTAAACACGAGTCGAAAATTGACTCGTAAATCGACATGAACAAACCCTAGATTCACCCAAAAGATCATAATTCCAGAAACTAAATCGAACGATTCACGAACAGAACATCAATTTCAAGAAAAATTAACCAACAAAATAAAAAATTGAAAAACTTTGAGAGAAATGATCGACTTCTTACAGCGAATTAGCATGTTGAATATCAGCTTCAAGAACTTTGAGAGAATCCTTGAACGATTTTCTCATCGATCCCACATACATCTCCTTTTAAACGATTTCTTCACGAACAGAAAGAAGCTACGCAGATTAACACACCATCTACTGATTCGTGATGACTTTCTTTCTCTCTCTAAAAACCCTAGAATAAATTTTTTCTCTCTCTAGAACGAGTGGGGTGGGGTGGGGTGGGATCAGTGGTAACTTCTTCTCTCTGTTCTCGAGGGAACTGAAGGAGAAGAAGAAGAACCGAGTCACTGTCAAGCTTACACGTGGACAAGAAGCTGGATGATCTTTGAAATTTCTATAAAAGATTTGTTTTAATAGGATATAGTTGTAATTATTATACTAATAGTTGTATTAAATAAATGATTAAAGTGCCTTAAAAAGAATCAATGTAACTAATTATTCCTTGCGTTTTTTTTATTTTATTTGTGTATAACTAATCTAACCTAGTTATTTTTTAACTGCTGATTTTAAATCATTGACGGATCACTAGAGTATCATTGTGCCACCAGCAGTACCGTCTGTTCATATATATCACAAAGTCACCAGTTTTGAAGGAAACTCGATATTTTCCCAGGACCTTTTGATTCTTGAACTTTATCGCACCACCGAGATACCGCTAAGCTGTAACGCCTTTGATTACGGGTTTAAATCAAAACAAAAATATAAGCTAATCTAGACTAGTTTAAGAATAAGATAAAAAATATTTGTCATTGAAAAAAATTGATTTATTTATTTTTTTTTGTTTTTTGTTTTAAAAAACAAAATAATTATATTATAAAATTAGCAGGGATCTAGAATAATGCAACATACAATATACAAAACAAAATCAAGTATAGATATATGCTAAAAGATCAATACTAGCAGTTTCTTAGCATAAAATAAATAAACGTTTATTTTCATGTTGTTCTGATAGTAAAATGATATACTATTCTCTTTAAGATACAAATTATAGTGGTTGTGATATTATCCTAAATAATAAAGATAATCAATTAAAAATTAATAACATTTTTCTTGTAATTTCCTATAAAATTTGTATTTGTATTGAGTTGCATAGGGGCATTATTTCGAATTTCTTCTATTTATTTTAATATTTATTTATGTAATAACCTTTCCCTATAATTTCTAACCAAAGGAAGTTCTATGCGTGTTGTGACAAAAATTGAACTTTAAAATATAAAACATTAAGTAACACCAAATTGAATTAAAATATTATACAACCACAAACAAAAAGTTGTTAAATGCACAATTCTATTGTTATTAAAATGATCGTCGAACTACTTTTCGGGCTCTGTCCTTTATTAGAAAAATGATCCTCAAGAAGTGTCAAATAGAATTTTCAAAACGATAATAAGATTATGTTAATATTGGATTATTTGTGGTTTAAATAAAATTTAGAGTAAATTACTTTTTATGGTTATTATGGTTTGCTATTAGTCCGTCGGTTTTATAAATTACCCATATGGTCCCAAACTTTGAACATTTGTAACACATATAATTCTTATGTTATCAAATTACACTCATATATTTAACCAAATTACCCTCACATAAGGATTATATATTTTACAAATGTTTAAAGTTTGAGACAATATATGTAATTTATAAAACCTAGAGAACAAGAGTAAAATAATAACAAACCACAAGGACTATATAAGCAATTTACTCCAAAATTTATATCAAAATATAGATTTGACAATATGTCATAATAACATATTTTTAATTTAATTAAAGTAAGAAACACAAAATGGAATATTAAACTTGTGCAAAGTACAATCACAATTGATGATTTGATGAGGTACAAAAACATATTTGTTAACATGATGTTTAAGCATGACCAGATAAATTTAAAATAAAAGTAATATAAGCTATGTTTGACACTTTTACCTAAGTTGAAACCAAGTAAACTTTGACCGAAATGGCAATAAAATGAAACCATAGTGACTAAATTGACAAAATTAAAATTATTGGACTAAAATGACAAAAATTGTCAAACCAAATGGACTAAAATGACATTTTACTCTAAAAATAAATATGTCATAACAAAACATACAAAATTTGGAAAAACAATATATATTATATATTTTAAAATCTATTAGAGAAAAATAAACTACATTTAAAACTAATTATAAAAAATAACATAATAAACAAAAGAACAAAACTGACCTTTATAATGAAAACTCATGCTTGGTTTCAATTGCATAAACTCTAATAATAAACCATCAGTTTTGGTAAAACATAAATACCAACTGACATTTTCATACCCCTTGTTTGATGATAACTGAAAACAAAATGTGGCAAATGCGACTTTTTTTTTTTGAAAAATAGAAACAAAGGGCCACATGTGATTTCCTCGAAAAGAAAAACATTAAAAAAAAAATAAAAGAAGCAGAAGAAGAACGATTTTAATACACATCAAAGTTGGATGATGTGGGTTATAAGAAAAAGTATTAAATAAAAATAAAATTTTTCTTAAAAGCACATATTTTTGTATTAAATTTGTCTTTTATATTATAGAGTAAATTACCAAGATGTTCATTGTGGTTTGCTATTATTTCGCTTTTGGTCCATAGGTTTCATAAATTACACATATGGTCTCAAATTTTAAACATTTATAACATACATAGTCCTTATGTGAGGGTAATTTGGTTAATTATGTGAGGGTAGCTTGATAACCTAAGGACTATATATGTTACAAATGTTCTGAAGTTTAACACCATATGTGGCAAAAACCAAAAAAAAATTTTTTAACATACGTGACATATAGGACTATATTGGACACATTTTTATAAAAAAAAAAAATCAAAAAAACGCCGACTAAATATTTTTTTTTAAATTTCTTTTATAAAACCATGTAAAACATACGTAACAAAACGTATAAAAAATTGTCCGATTCGACGCAGCGTTACGTATGTTTTACATGAGTTTATAAAATATTTTTTTAAAACATATTTGATCGGCGCTTTTTTGATTTTTTTATAAAAATGTCCCCAATTGTGTTATAAACCTGTAAAAAAATTATAGAAAATTACATTTTTTACAAGCTTTTTGTCTATTTTTCACGGTTTCTCACTAAAATGAGGTTTTCATTTTATTAATTCCCATATATATACACAAGTAATTAATAAAAATAACCACATTTTAGTGAGAAACCGTGAAAAATAGGCAAAAACAGGTAATTAATAAAATGAAAACCCCATAATGAGAAAATCGTGAAAATAATGCAAAAATCATGTAAAAAACGTATATTTTTTTAAATTGTTTAACACTATTGGGCATATTTTTATAAAAAAAATCAAAAAAGCGCCGAGTAAATATTTTTAAATTTTTTTAATAAACCCATATAAAGCATATGTAACGCTGTGTCAGATCTGACGAAATTTTTTTCACGTTTTGTTACGTATGTTTTACATGGTTTTATACAATACTTTTTTAAAAATATCAGGTCGCGTTTTTTTGATTTTTTTTATAAAAGTATGACCAATAGTGCTACAAACCTGTAACAAAAAATTCAAAAAAAAGTTATTTTTACATGATTTTTGTCCTTTTTTTCATGAATAGTGGTTTTTAAATTATCTTTACACTATATATATTTATAACATGCAAAACCAATTAAATAATAAAAAAAACAGAAACACTGTTTTATAGATTCTTTCTAATAAGGCATATAATTTTACGAGCCACTTTCGTTAATACCGATATTTTCGTAAGATTTTCTCTAAGTAGTAAATGATATTTGATACCAACAATGTTCAAATATGGTATTAAATGTTAGAAAATCGAGACAACACTTAATTTCTACATGTTATATTCTATATATGTTTTAAAGAAATATTTGTTATAGACATGAATAGTTGTGACAACAGCCTGTATATCACAACCTCTGTCTGTGATCTGCGTGACACAGAGAGAAGAAATTAGGAAGAGATTTTAAAAAAAACAATGAGCAACTTAGAGAGGGCAAGGGGCCAACTGGCCAAGGATACCAAAGAGCAGAGGCGTACCTATTATAGTGTCATGGGGTTCGACCGGCCCCCATGAACTTTTAATTTTCAATGTTAAATATATGATATGATCTCGACCGGTCCCCTAAAAATTTTGTCTCCGACCCCCATGAAAATTTGACGAGCTAGGTAAAGCTCAATTTAAAATTATTTTAAAGCCAACAATAAAAAAATAATATCCATATAACGCAATATCCATTACTAATGTTGAAACTCAATTAACAATTAACAATTTATTTAATCGGCCATAGTTCATTTAAAAAAGTAATAAGACCCAATTTATATATTAAGTGATTTAATTTGATCTTCAGAATTCATGTTTGGTTCGCTTCTAAAAATAGATCAAAGTAATAACTTACTAATATACATTGTTTTCCCCCACATCACAACAACTGTAATTTATATATTGAGTAATTATTGTGTAAGTTGAAACTTGTTAACATAATGAGCAAATTAGTTTATTTGTGTATAATTTGTTTATTTAGGTAATATGTAACCATTTTTTAAAATAAAATTTAAACATTCACCTTTTTATTATCTTTAATTCATAAATTTAAACGATATTTTTTTGAATTATGTCGAAAAAATAAATTTTATCATATCATCCTAATAAATGAGATGATAATTTAGCGTGTTTTTATTATGTATTTGTGATTTAGTATAGTTTTATCAATTTTTTTGTGATCCGACCCGATTCCATTTGAATTTGTCAAAAAAATAAAATAATTAACAACAAATAATTATTCAAAAAAAAATCTCAAACCCCATAAAAAAAAATTCTAGGCCCGTCATTGCCAAAGAGACAATCATTAACAAAGATCATGAAAACAAAAACACTTCAGACAATTATTTGATTAACTGCTAACTTGCAAGGAGCCAATCATCTCCTCATGCTTGAATGATTTGAAGAACTTGCATGGTTACTTATTTTAAGACATTGAATACGTTTTATATAAAAAAAAAAATTGTAGACCATATTTCTACTACATTTAAATGTTGAAATCTTCCATATAACTTTGTCCGTATCTTGTCATGATATTAACTAAATATATGACTAATTTATGTCTATATTATTTGGTTTAACCCGTCTACATATAGCATTTAGTTTAACTTCATCATTACGCCTATTTATTTATTATCAAATATTGCAGCTCAAATAATGAGTATATATGTAACTAAGTAAAAAATAAATAAAATTGTGCGAACCTATTCATTTGGTGTATTAGGGGTGTGCATGAAACCGAAAAAACTGACTCAAAACCGAAAAATCCAAACCGAAATAATCGAACCCAAATATAAACCTACGAGTTTGGTATAAGATTTCTAAAAACCCAAAAGTTTGGGTTTGATTTTACTAAAAATAAAAACAGAAAAAACCAAATGAATATGTATGTATGTATGTAGGCATATTAACTTTCAAAAATTTCAATAATTTATAAGCCGTCTATTTTTATTTTATTGGTTCTTGATACCACAAGCAATAAAATCATATATTTTATTATTTTTTAAGCTTATGATTCTAAAAACACATATGATTTTTACTAAATTTAAAGATTTTTATATATAATTATAAATGTTAAGAAGTGTAGTACTTCAAATATTTTTAGTACAAAAATAATATTTTGGTTTTATGCCTAAGTAGAAAACAGAAAAAACCTAAACCGAACCCAAATGGGTTTTAAAAAGATAAAAACCATAAAAACCGAACCCAAAGGGCTTTAAAAAAAAAAAAAAAAAAAAAACCTAAATTTTTTAGGTTTGAACTAAGAAAAAACTGACCAATGCACACCCTTATGGTGTATTATGCAAGGCTATAGAACCTTTTTTTAGCAATTGTGTCTCTTTAAATTGTAGTTCTTGTTACATTGTTCTATTTAAAGTTAATTACTATATAAATACATTCGAGTCCTTTGACCTATATATGTTGAAGCTTGCACTTAGGTATTTCAAGGACCACTTGCATTAGGTTTTTAAAACAATTAACATTATAAATACAAAAAAAAACAAAGAAATATACAAGTAAACTCTAACTCGAGTGACTATTTATGCATTTACCAATCTAAACATCATCAAAATATAGGTAATGTCAGAATTAGTTCGTTTGAGCTATTTTCTGTCATTATAGAATTAATTCGTTTGATAGAAACTTTGTTTTTTTAAATGAGAAGGCCTAAATTTATATATGTATGTAATTTAGTTTGAAATAAACTAAGAATATAACATAGTTAACCTTAAAAAATAAAATAAAAAGTTACGGGCTATTTTCTTATGATTAAATCATTAGCTAGGACTTGGCTGCAAGCCTTAAAAATGTTAGAAACTAGGGATTTATCCGTCACGCTTACAACGGTAACCCATATTAAATAGGATAAAAACACTATATCAAATGTCATCACTCGGACCAGATAAAAGCCGTTACTATGTCGTAAAACCACAAATCGTAAAACACAATCGAATGATAAAGTAATGAAGATAGATCGAAACTTCGAGATCCAAAAATTGAACAAAAGATATTGGGGCATCAAATAATAAATTTGACGACAAACTTTCTATTATAATAAACAAGCATTTTTTTTTGCCACTTGTCAACTTTTTATACAAATATTGCCAAGTGTCATCTTTTTATTATAATACTTAATTCTCTTTCCTATTAATTATTTATAATCTTTTTGATATTAAATAATAATCTAATTAATACTAATGACAAATAATATTAATTACCTTTCTCATATATAGAGATAGTTTTTAAAAAAATTTAAAAACAAATCTTTTATTAGAAGACACACTTAAAAAGTAAATAAAATATAAATTTTTTTATTAAAAATAAATTTCTCAGAAAATTAAATTTTAAAAAATAAAATATACTATAAACTAGAGTTTTTAAACAATATGATTTTTAAATAAGCAAATGATGTTTTATTAATTTATTTAAAAGCATATTTTATAAAATTGATAGGAAAAGTTATACTTTTGGTCCTTTATATTATGATATTTTCAAATTGGTTGTTTAACTTTAATAATTACATAAACTATCCCTTACATTTTTAAAAAAGCTTAGGTTTTGACAAAATAAAAACATAAGTTTTAACGTTAATTAGTTCAATGATATCAATTTTGTAAATCAAGAAAATCATTTATCATTTATTTGGTTATTGAAGCTTTTGATTATTGTTTTATTAGTTAAAATATTTATCAATATGTAAATTGATAGGAAAAGTTACACTTTTGGTCCTTTATATTATAATATTTTTAACTTTGATAATTACATAGACTATCCCTTACATTTTTAACAAATGTTAGGTGTTGACAAAATAAAAACATAATTTTAAGCAAATGGTGTTTTATTAATTTATTTACAAAAAGATTTTATAAAATTGATAGGAAAAGTTTCACTTTTGGTCCTTTTGTTATGATATTTTCAAATTGGTTCTTTAACGTTAATAATTACATAAACTATCCCTTACATTTTTAACAAATGTTACGTTTTGACAAAATAAAAACAAAACTTTTTAACGTTAATATTTAGTTCAGTGATATAAACTTTATAAATCAAGAAAATCATTTATCATTTCTTTGGTTATTGAAGCTTTTGATATGTAAATTAATTATTTTAGATCAAAATATCATTTTATAACTTCTACGTTTTTATTAATTAACTATTAATTTTTTTTAATTCGTGTAATACACAGGGTAATAAACCAATATTAAATAAACAGAACAACGTGAATAAAATACTTTATTTTAATTTGCAATATGGAACGATGTCAACTCAAAATAACTCTTATCTAGATAACGTACTTTATTTAATAAATATAACACACTTATAGTATTTTATTGCATATATAGGGGATAGTTCGAATGTTAATCATTTCTTATTGCGATAACTGAATAATTACATCTTATTACTTTGGGGCCTTACATTAATTAAAAATAAGAAAAAATCACAACCTTTAGATTTAGAGCCCCCAAGTAATAAGATGTAGTTATTCGGTTAACGCAATATACATGGGTTAACATTTGATCCCCTCCCTTGTTGCATATTACAATATATAATTAAAATAGATGAAAAAGAATAGTATTAATATTATTATTATATATTAGTAGGCCCTATTATTTATATATATTTAATATCATATATATTATATTATTTAGGTATCTGATTCATTTAGTGATGTTTTGACAATTTAAACTTGAACCATCAGAAATTTTTAGTTTTGAAAATTAGTAAACAGAGGTAAGGGTAATAAATTTAAAAGATTTGTTTAAATATTTGTGTTTTTATTAAATTTGAGATATTTCCTTAGAGATTTAGGTTTTTTTTTTAATTCAAACGATTATATTTCTATTATTTCTATAACATAGTGATGAGGATTTTGTATGATTTTGTGTTTTTATTATAAAATTGTATAGAGTTCGTGATGAGAGATTTGATTTTGCTAGGCAACTTATGCTTCTGCAAATGATATATAATACCAATTATCGGGAGTGTACTGTGATAACCCGTCGCAATGCGCGTGGTGAATAAACCTTGTTAAAATAATATCCTAAATCAGTTGGCATACATCCATCAATTGTGTATTTTCCTCCCTGTTACATATTAAAAATCTCAACGGAAGTCACACGGTGGTTTAAGTGTATAAGATACAAACTAAATGTTTCAAGTTCAAATCTTCACTTAGAGCAATTTTTTTAAATGTCACTGGCCCGGTTGCTTGCGGTTGATCTTCACATGTTACTCTCGGCTAGTTAGGTATTAAGGGACCCATGAGTTAACCATGTTATTGAGTTCTCACGGTCATAAAAAAAATTGATTAAAAGATCTATAAATGTCAAAGACATTATAGCCAGACGACATCTTGATGGTAGGATAAGGCTTAAGAACCATAAGATCATGGGTTCAATCTCGCAAAAAGGATGCTTTCAAAGTACTAAGTTTTCCAATGAAATGGTGGCTTTGTGGTGGATTTGACTGGATGGTAACGCTCGTAAGAGAATAATAATTTAGTGATCCGTTAGTGTTCCAAATTAATCGATAAAAAAAAGGTTCTATATATGTATATTTCACGTAATCATGGAATAATACGTCAATCAATAACCAATAAAATTACCAATTTGATTAAGTTAAAAAAAAGGTTATAAGAGAACCAAAACGAGACATTAAACAATATTATGGGATAATGATGAACTTATGAAGAAAATGAGGATTTGAACAAAAATAAATAAAAATTAATGGGAATGGGAAACTCTACTTTTTGTCTGCCACTTTTTAGTTGCTTTGCCTTCACGCTCCGTTGATTGCTACATTTTTTTTGGCACTCAAAAGTTTATAAGTTTGTCAAAAGTATTTAAATTTTATTACTTTTTTTTTGAAATAACAATTATTTAATTTATTAAATATATAGACTTAAATTAACCTGCATCATATAGTATTTAAAACTCTAATCTTTTCGTTGTCAAACATATCACTTAACCATCTTGATGGATCATAAAAAAAGGCAAAAAGAGTATTTCATGAAATGAAACGATATATAAGAGGAGAGTGACCATGACATCATATCATGACATTTACCATATCACTAATAAAATTTACAAATCTATGTTTTTAAATCAATCTTCCACTGCATAATTATTGCATAATGGTAATAGATACGAGAAAGCAACAAGTTATGACGAATAAGTAAAAACCAAATACCTAAGACTATGTGTAGTGGTTACCCCACTGAAATTTTTTGTCGCGTCATTACTCAATTGAAAATCTAAAAACCTCATAGTGGCCACCAAACTGAAAACATTTCCCCATTATACCACACCATCACCCCACTAAACCTCAAAACACCCATAGTGGCCAGTCACGATCGAGAGGAGAAAGAGGGGGATGCAGGGGGACAGTGCCAGAGCTTGGACTAAGTGAGAGGGAACGAAAATTTTTGAAACCCAAAATGCATGTTAATTTTTTGAAACGAATGGGCGAAACCACTATTTTTATTTAAAAATAACATTTCGGTCAAAACATTAACACTACAGACAGAAAAAGAGTGGGACGGTCGCCCCCTAGCCCCTGAATAGCTTCGCCCATACACGGGGAACGGGGGTTGATGGGGGCTTGGAAGGGAGGCCGCCGGGGTAGGAGGTGGTGTGCCTGCTGAAGACAAGGATGCTGTTGGGAGGCACGGGGTGGGTATTACACCCGGTCTAACAAAACTGAATAAATTAACTTAAAAAACTAATTTGATAGTTTGGTTTATAAGTCTATATAAATTGTTCATACAATCGATGTTGAGGAATTTACCTTGCAATAGTTTTGATTTGGAAAATTGATAAGAACACGCTATTTCGAGTCACAAAGACAATCACTTTGTAAAATGAATAAAAACTAGTGCTCCATTTGCTTTTCATGACACAAAGCATATCAATTTTTAATATAATTTGAATATAAAAGTTTATCAGTTTTAAAAAGAGTAAATTACCCAGACGACTTATATGGTTTGTTATTATTTCACTCTTTGTCCATATTTAGTGATGCACAAAAAAACCGGTTAACCGAACCGGTACCGGTTAGAAACCGGTTATTGCAATCGGTTATAGGTTATTCAAAAAACCGGCGGTTTGGGACCGGTTTGAGGTTTCAAGAGACCAAACCGGTTAACCGGTCCAACTCACTAAAAAATCGGTTATTTATAGGTTAACCGGTTCGGTTAACCGGTTTCGGTTATTATACGGTTTCAGTTTTTGAGCTTGAAAAACCGGTTATTAACCGAACCGGTTATTGGAAAAAACCGGTTTCTAGCCTTTGACCGGTTAACCGGTTCGGTTATTCCAAAACCGGTTTTCGACCGGTTAACCGGTTTGTGCACCTCTACATATATTTCATAAATTACCCATATGATTCCTATGATTTGCTAGTATTTTACTCTTGGTCCATATGTTTCATAAAAAACCCATATGGTCATAAACTGTAAACATTTGTAATACATATAATTCTTATGTGAGAGTAATTTGGTCATGTATGTGAGAGTACTTTAAAAACCTAAGGACTATATGTGTTACAAAATGTTTAAAGTTTGAGATCATATAAGTAATTTATGAAACATATAAACCAAGAGTGAAATACTAGCAAACCATATGAACCATGTCAGTAATTTACTCTTCTAAAAATAAACATTAAAAAAGCACAAAAAAGAATATACTTAAATGGTCATTATGACGTAACACGTTAGAACAACCCAGTTTATAAAAGTGCGCATCACCTCACTGTAACACCCGAGGACGTTTTTATCAATGTTTTAAAAACCGGTTCGAATCGGTCGATTCGACCGCCTGCTGCTTACTAATCCTGTACGAAATCCTTCGGTATTATGCAGGTTCATTCAATCGATCATGCCGGCGGTTTAATCCGGTTTTATCGGTATTTCCGGTTTGAAAAAAACACAAAATTTCAGCTTTTAAGAGACCGTAAACTTGATGCGTTTAACACGTCAATGTCATAATCTTATTATGCACTTTTATTTAAAATATTTTATTAGCATTTGAGTACTTTTGGATTATTTTGAATGAATTTGTATACTTTTTGGAAACTTATTTGAGTATAAGTTGTATTTATATAGAATTCTATGGTTAATTAGTGTGCCGGTTGAACCATCCGGTACAACCTGGTTCAACCGGTTGAACCATTTTTGATCCAATTCCGGTGCACATAAAATATCGTTTTTTTAAACATTGGTTATTATATATATGAATTTGATTCAATTAACTAACTGCAGGAGTTTATCAATCTCTCGTATCATCGACCCGGTTGCTTGCAGTCGCGCTTTATCTGGATCTCTCGGTTAGTCGGGTATTGGGGAGATTTAGGGATTTGCTACGTTAATGGGTTCACACAGTTATAAAAAATATTACATTTGGTATTTTAAGTTACTATATTAGAATTATATGAAGCACTCAGAAAAATAGAAAACCCAATTTATATTGTATTATATTAAAGGGTAATATTGACTATAAATTATGCATATATTTTTAAAAACAATTGGGTTAAAATATAGCGAAATAAAGTAGCTTTGATTTAAAATCCTATAACTCTAGGTTTCTTATCTGGTTGCATATACATGTTAACTAGTGAATTACCCACGCATTGCGGCCGGAAATTTTGTCACGATTTATAATATAAGAACGCATACTCGATCTTGTGTATCCAAAACACAGATATAAAAACATGTTACAATAGTTGTCACTCGTGTATCCAAAACACAGATATAAAAAATGTTACAACAGTTGTCACTCCGACACAAAATCCTAAAGTGTAGCCGTTATAAACGCGTCTGTCACACCATAATAAAAAAAATGTTGTGCTTAGTTGTAAAATCTAGCATTAATAAACACGAACATAAGACAACTAAACAAAATGGTAACAAATTAATTATTATTTGACAATTAAAATTATTAATAATTTTGAGTCTATCATATTGAAATGGTGACAACATCACGAATATCAAAACGTAAACAAAAAACTGGTTGTAACAGCTGTCAATCCATCCTAAAACGCTAAATCAAAACATGTGCAAAAGTTTTGACTATTTGTTAATTAATTATTATTATTTAATTATTACTAATATTATATAATAATTATTATCTTTCCGTGGTGACAACATAAAGAATATCAAAACGTAAACCGGTTGCAACGGATATCAATCCATACTAAAACAGTGAACAAAACGTGTGCAGAAGTTTTCACTATTAGTTATTTAATTATTATAAAACAATTAGTATATCAGTATTAAATAATAAATTATTTAATAATTACTAATATTATATAATAACTATTATTTATTAATTATTATTATTATTACGTCTTTGTAGCACTTTTTTTACCAACATCGTATATTACTTAATTATTAATATTTAATTAGTATTAATAATATATAATAAGTATTATTTAATTATTATTAATATTTAATTATTATTACCATTATAATGATGTCTTTTTCTAGATGTATATATACATATTTGATGAAAAAGTTTACGGTAATAAATTATTTCTAAACATCAAGACTATTTAAATGCAAGAAATGATCAGGTAAACATCATCATTTAAAATGATAGAAAATTTACTTCGTTTGTATTAATTTTATTATCATTGTTTTCACATATTTAAAATGTGAATTTTCTTATATACAATTATGAATCACAATCTTTGTAGATAGTTAACTTGCAATCATAAACAATTTTAAAATTTTAGAAATTAAAAAATTTAAATTTACATAAACCAGACCAATTTGAAAAAGCTTGTGATTTAACGATACTAATGTATTTAATAAGAACCATTGCACCGATGCAAGTGTAGGCCAAGTGTTCTGGGTAGAGGTGGGCAAAAAACCCAGAACTGAAACCGACAATCCGAACCGTAACAGGTCATACTTTAACCGGTAGGTACAGGCGGTTTTAGATTCTCAGATAAATCGGAACCAGAAAAAGCGGAACCGGTTCTACCTTTACCCAACAAAACCCAAACCCGAAAGGCCAAAACCCGAACCGAAACCGGTCAAAAACCGGAACCAGTTATTGACTTTTTGACCAGAACCGTAACCGGTTTAAAAAAAAACGGTTTACCCACCTCTAGTTGGCTCACAATGTGAGGGTGGTGTGTAAGTCTTGGTGTAATTGGTAAACCGTTGAACGAGCGGGGAAGGTTGGTTGGACGGGGGTGAGCGGGCACATCGCCCCCCTACCCCCCACGGCCTCAAAATGGAGCTCCCAGCGATCGACGATCTCTGTGTGTTCCTCTCCTCTCGAGAAGTAAATGTATATGTTAGGACCCACATAAAAATATAACATTTTGATAACGTGGCAGTGGGGAAGGTTTTTTAGTAGGATGACTACTGTGGGGTTTTAAGGTTTTCAGTAAATGTATCGATGTGACAGAAAATTTCAGTAGAGTGGAATTTTAGTGGGATGACCACTATACACAGTCTAAGGAACCTAGTGCAACCCCACTCATAATTTTTGTTTTTAACTCATTTGAAGACAATTTTTACTTCTCCGGTAGTTTATCCTTCTTTTTTCTTCCTATTTTATCAAAAGGAAAAATTGCCAAATTACTCAAGGTTGACCAATTTTTTACCAAATTAATCACTCAAATTTAGCCCCCTTAGACGCAGGTTTAGAAGTCGCTTTAAACGCCCTTTTTCTGTACTTTTTGCAAACATACGGGCTCACATGTTGACGGCTTTGTCGGGGTCTAAATGTGTGTCTTAAGACCCATTTTCTACCGGCGTCTTAAGACGCCTTCAGACGCTTAATTTAGACACCACTTCTGACATTTTTTTGGATTCTTTAGGCTCCAAAGCGACGTCTTTAGACGCCCATTTTGACGTATTTAAGCCGCCAAATCAGTAAAATCAGGTAAGGTCACATCCATCCTAAACCGTGTCTAAATACGTCGCTTTGAAGTCTAAAATTCCAAAAAGACGCGAGAATGTGCGTCTAAATTGGGCGTCTAAATGTCTCTTAAGACGCCGGTAAAAATGAAGTCTTAAGACACCCGTTTAAAACCTGACAAAGTGGCCAACATGTGGGCCCGTATATTTTTTCCAGAGACACAAAAGAACAAAAAACGGGGGTTTAAAGCTTAAACGAAGGGCTAAATTTCAGTGATTATCTTGGTAAAAAGATGTTCAAACTTGATTATTTTTGTAATTTTTCCTTTTATTAATTATACAATTAAAAATGAAAGTTATTAAAGATGACTGTTATGTATATAAAAATTGAAATTAAAAGATGATAATTTGTCATTAAAATAGAAAAAATAAATCTACTAAATAGTAAGGGTTAATCATAATACAACTTTAACTTTGCAACAAGCATCACAACTTAAACCAAAAGTACATATTAAATCATGTAATTTTTTTGGGTTATTTTGTTTAGACACCCTACTTTTTATACGAACCATATAAGAAGGAGCTATACAGCCCGTATTTTCCACCTGAAATTTTCTCATACTCTGATCACATATACCAAGTACGGTCATACATTTCTGTACAGGCCGTAAAGTGACGGTATAGTGGGTGTTATAATAACAACACCCATTATTTTCCCTTTTTACCAAATACGGCAAATAGTAATATTTTGTGGGTTGGTGACCGTGAGCACGGGCCACTATATATACAAAACCGGTGCGTGAATTACCGTTTTAAAAAAGGGAAAATTACCAAAATAGCCACTTTGACCAAAAAGTTATCCAAAAGGGAAAATTACCAAAATAGCCAATTTGACCAGATTTTTACACAATATGTCCATTTGACTTTTCAAAAGCACAAATGTCCATCCCCTTTACGGGCGTCGGCGCCCGTATACTTACGGGCGGCCGCCTATATGAGATCCAATGGGATTTCGCCATGTGTCCTTAACGGGCGCCCGGACCGACCACACAGGCGCCCGAACCTAGTTACGGGCGTCCAAGACTTTTTTTCGGAAAACGTGTCACAGGCGTCCGCCTGTACTTTACAGGCGTCCGCCTGTAAGTTACAGGCGTCCGCCTGTAAGTTACAGGCGCCCGTACTTTACAGGCGTCCGCCTGTACTTTACAGGCGCCCGACTGTACTTTTTTATTTTTTTATTTTTTTTCTATTTTTTTTAATTTTTTTTTAAACGACTTTTTTATTTTTTTATTTTTTTTATTTTTTTAGGGGCGGACGCCCGTGACAAAGTTGTCAGGGTGGGCCCGACGCCCGTGACAACTTTTTTTTTAAACGGGCGTTTGTCATTTTTAAGGGGCGTGGGCGCCCGTGTAGGACACATGGCGCTTTCTGATTGGGGCTTACACAGGCGGCCGCCCGTGAGTACACAGGCGCCGGCGCCCGTAAAGAGGATGGACATTTCTGCTTTTGAAAAGTCAAATGGACATTTTGGTTAAAATTCTGGTCAAAGTGGACATTTTGGTAATTTTCCATTTGACTTTACAAATGCCAAAATGTCCATAACCTTTACAGGCGCCGGCGCCTGTGTACACACGGGCGGGCGCCTGTGTAATATCCAATCAAAAAACGCCACGTTTTCTACACAGGCGCCCACGCCCCTTAAAAACCACGAACGCCCGTATAAAAAAAAAGTTGTCACGGGCGTCGGGCCCACACTGACACATCTGTCACGGGCGTCCGACCGTAAAGAAAAAAAAAAAAAAAATCCCGGGTCAAGTCACAGGCGCCCAGACCACCTACACAGGCGCCCGAACCGACCACACGGGCGCCCAAACCTAGTTACGGGCGTCCAAACTTTTTTTTTCCGAAAAAGTGCCACAGGCGCCCGCCTGTAACACACAGGCGCCCGCCTGTGTAGTACAGGCGTCCGCCCGTACAAGTTTTTTTTTTTTTT
Organism: Mikania micrantha; assembly: GCA_009363875.1. NCBI lineage: Eukaryota > Viridiplantae > Streptophyta > Magnoliopsida > Asterales > Asteraceae > Mikania > Mikania micrantha. Next base: position 44,427,150 of record CM018689.1, on the reverse strand, counting down.
TTTTTTTTTTGAATTTTTATTTTATAGGCGTCCGACCATAAAGACGGGTATATATATGCGTAAAGTGTCCCTACCTAAAACGCTCACTTTTTTTTTTGCAAACAAATTTGAAATGGAATTTACGGTTATTTTCTGTATTGGCGGAAATTGGGAGGTTAAAAATGGAATATATGATTATCTTCCTATTGATTGTTTGCGACGTGCTGTATGTCTTCATTATAAAATTACTTATCAAGAACTGCTTGAGTTAATTTCTGTTCGTTTTGATATTCGAGATATAAGTCGAATATCGTATAAATTTTCAACATATATATATCCTGTTGATATATGTGATGATAACGATGTTTCTGTTTTTTTTTAAATTCTGGAAAAAAATGAGAGTGAAATATGTTATATGTACGTCGTTAATGATGTTAGACCTGATCATGTTCGTGATAGAAAAATTTCATCACATGGTTCTAACTCAAAAAAAAAATTTGTAGTTCCTGATTTAAATATTGGTGATTGTTTTGACAGTTTTAATGATTTTAATCAAAAACCTCAATTCAGTTTTGATTTAAATCAGAATGTTTTTAACGATGAATCCGTACCAGAAGTAGAAGCAGAACTTATTAACTCAAAATTTTGTAAACCATCTTCATCTTTACATGCAATAATAAATAAAGTTTTTAAAGATAAAGAAGATTTAAAATTAGAAATTTCAACCATGGCATTGAATGAATGTTTTCAGTTTAAAGTTCAAAAATCATCAAAAAAAAGATTTGTTGTGGTATGTTATTTCGAAAATTGTAACTGGGTTTTAAGAGCCTCTAGTTATAAAGACACGTGCGCATTTCACGTGACTTATTTTAACAATGAGCATACATGTTCAAGGACGCAAACTTATCCTAACATTAGAAACGCAAACAAAAAAGTTCTTGGTCATATAATAAAGGACCAACTTACTGACTGTGGACGTGTGTACCGTGGAAAAGAAATAGTCAAAGATATAAATCAGAGATTTAAGGTGAACATATCATACAATCAAGCATGGCGAGGGAAACATTATGCCGAACAAATTTTGGCTGGATCAACTGAGGAATCATTTGCAAAACTGCCTGCATATTGTCATTATCTTCAATTAGCTAATCCAGGAACAATAACTCATATTTTGAGGGACGAGTTTAACCGTTTTGAAATGGTTTTTGTTGCTATTGGTGCAGCGGTAAGTTACGAATTATTAAAAATATTATATTCTTGTATTATATATTTATTAATACTTATTTACAGGTGCGCAGTTTTGTTCATTGTTTGCGTCCTATAATAATTATTGACGGGGCACATCTTAAGGGTACCTTTAAAGGCACCATGTTTTTAGCTGTTGGTATGGATGAAAATAATCAAATTTTACCAATTGCATTCGGTGTGGGGAAAACAGAATCCGAGGAATCGTGGACGTGGTTTTTGTCAAAACTCAAGGAGGGCATTGAAGATCATGCAAATCTTGCAATTATTTCAGATCGAGCCGCTTCCATTGATCAAGCAATAAGAACAGTATATCCACAGGCTTATCATGGTCTTTGTTGCCGACATTTGATGATGAATCTACGTCTGAAGGGTAAAGCACAAGAAAGTTTAAATGATATTCTTACATTTGCTAATAAATTTCCGTTGGAACTGTATCCGAGCAAAGTACCCCAAAATTGCGTGTCCAATCTTTCATTTTTGAAAAACACTGCTGAGTAACAATATGTTGAGTCGCCATTCTGATAAAACTCAACAACGTCGTTCGACCAATTGTCAGACTCATCGTCAGGAATAGCCCATTTTCGTTTTTTTACCGGTTCATTTACAGGTTCCGCATTTTGGTGATTCTGATCACTAGATCCTTCAGTGTTGCTTTTTAATGTTCTCCATTTTGATAATATCCATTTCGAAGGTTTATCTGTTGGTTGAGAAAAAAATTGTTTATCCATTTTCAAATTTGTTTGCAAAAAAAAAGTGAGCGTTTTAGGTAGGGACACTTTACGCATATATATACCCGTCTTTATGGTCGGACGCCTATAAAATAAAGATTTAAAAAAAAAAAAAAAAAAAAAACTTGTACGGGCGGACGCCTGTACTACACAGGCGGGCGCCTGTGTGTTACAGGCGGGCGCCTGTGGCACTTTTTCCGAAAAAAAAAGTTTGGACGCCCGTAACTAGGTTTGGGCGCCCGTGTGGTCGGTTCGGGCGCCTGTGTAGGTGGTCTGGGCGCCTGTGACTTGACCCGGGATTTTTTTTTTTTTTTTTTCTTTACGGTCGGACGCCCGTGACAGATGTGTCAGTGTGGGCCCGACGCCCGTGACAACTTTTTTTTTATACGGGCGTTCGTGGTTTTTAAGGGGCGTGGGCGCCTGTGTAGAAAACGTGGCGTTTTTTGATTGGATATTACACAGGCGCCCGCCCGTGTGTACACAGGCGCCGGCGCCTGTAAAGGTTATGGACATTTTGGCATTTGGAAAGTCAAATGGACATTTTGGATAACTTTTTGGTCAAAGTGGCTATTTTGGTAATTTTCCCTTTAAAAAAACCAGACCAGATTCTGGTCAATTTCGGACTTCGTGGTGCAAAATCTGGCGACTGTCTAAAATTTATCCGTCGGCATTTCTCCGGCGATCTCACCACTCTCCGGCGATGAAAACCCTAATTTCAAACCCTATTTCAATCCCCCAATTCACCTCCTATATATCTAACTTTCCATCACTTCCCCGTAAGAATCGCATAGTTCTCAACTTTCAAAGCACAAAACATCATCCGACACATAATTTGACAACGCTGTGTTCGTGTTCAGCTGAATATGGTGGCTGGACCGATCTGATTTCCGTCGGCGATTCAGGTGAGTCGAATCAGCTCCGCAGGTTACTGAGTTCCTTCGGAATCGATGAAAAAAGATACGCATTTGTTTATCTATTTGGTTTTGTGTGTGCTCTGGGTTTTTCTAGGGTTAGGATATCATCGATTGTTGTTTTTCCTGTGTGTTTTCTTGTTTTTGCCGTCGGATTTTCGTTTGGGATTGTGAATAGGTGGGATTTCAATGAGGTATTGAGTTTATTTTGGAGTAATGGTGGTAAGAAAAACAAGAAGAAAAAACTCAAAGATGATGAATTTAGGGTTTCAATTGAAAACTTGAAGAATTTGATGGATTTGTTAAATGGGTTTGATGTGAACTTTGTAAATTTAAAGAGAAGTATGAGAAAAGATGTTGATTCTAACAGAATTAGTAGAAGTGATTTGGTTAATTACATTGAGAGTGTAGAATCAATTGAACAAGCCGTACTGCAAGCTAAAAGTGTGATTGAAGGCTATATGAATTGTATGGTTGTTGATACCAATGATGTATCCAAAGCAACAAGTCATAAACCGAGTGATCAAAAGAAAACAGTAGACAGAAAAGGGTTTGATATCTCACAGTTCATTGCAGGTTTCCAAGACAGATCATTCGGGTCGAGGTCTGGTAAAGTGAAAGATTCAGTTAAGAATGACCCCAGATCTACAAAGTCAAGTGATCAGGATCAAGCAAAAATCATGGATCCACTTGTTGAAGACAAGAACATGAAAACTATAATTAGTGATGATGAGAGTTCATATAATGATGGTGATGTTAGGGTTAAACAAACATATGGAGGGAAAACCATAGGTAGAATGGGTAGAATGACATTAATGGAGATGCAGATCGATGCTAAACAAGTTTTTGACAGAGATGAGTATGCTGTCAAGGATAATAAAACAAGATTTATGAAGAACAGTAATTTGGTTCAGGCATGGGAGTCTGATGATGGTTTTCTTGATTCAGATTTGGGTGCTGGTCGTAAGCAAAGACGTAAAAATGAATATTATGAGCAAGAACAACATAATTATGATAAATATGATGGAAATAATATGCTTTATGATAATTTGGAATCAAGTGAAACTGAAGGTTATGAAAATAAGAATAGGTTTGCTACATCTCCAACTTCAGAGATATCAAGTGACATGCTTTTTAATGATTATGTAACAGAGGCGAATGCTCTTTTGAAACAAGCTCGAGAGTGGTTAAGACATAGAGGGATTGAAGAAGATGCAGAAAAAATGTTGTATAAATCTACTGAATTGTTGTCCAAAGCTGTTGATATGAAGCCCATGAGTTTATTGGCTGTGGGTCAATTGGGAAACACTTATCTTCTTCATGGAGAGTTGAAACTAAAATTGAGCCGTAAGTTAAGAGCTTTACTTGCAGAAAGTGACTCCAATGTGCTTGAAAGATTAGATGATGAAGTGACTAGTAGAGAAAAGTTTGTTGATTATCTTGTTAATGTTTGTGAGGAGTGTGAAGAACTGTTGGTTAAGGCTGGAAGGAAGTATAGGCTGGCATTATCAATTGATGGAGATGATATGAGAGCATTGTACAATTGGGGTCTCGCTCTCTCATTCAGAGCTCAGTTGATTGCAGATATTGGACCTGTAAGCACATTTAGTCAACAAATGAATACGGAGACATGCGCACGCGCACATACACACACTTACAAGTTTTATAACATAAGGTTTAATGTTGTCTCAGGAAGCAGCTTTTGATGCTGACAAGGTTTACTTGGCGGCCATTGACAAATTTGATGCAATGATGTCTAGGAGCAATGCTAATACACCAGACGGTATGGTGTTTCTTTGGTTTTCAGACACAAACTTTATTATACTAATCATGCTTAAAAAACCATCTGCTATGTTATGGCTCTTAAAGTAACAGCAGTAACGCATATAATTGTATCAGGGGGGGTTCGTAAACCTTTGAAACTGGCTGAACCGTCAAAACCCAAGCAATTTGAGATTTCTCTGGTCCGGTTCACGGTTTGTTTTGGTGGCTTAGAGTTCAGACAGTTGGTTTGGACCTTGGAACTGGCTGTTTATCCTTTCATATTTATTTATATTTCAAATTTTGGAATATAGTTGTCTATGCATTATATTCAAGAACCCTATACCGTGCATACAAAACAAAACATGAATAAAAAAGGGTACTTTTCAGAGCCAGGGTTCTCAGTTGGGATCCCTCAGGATAGAAGGAAGGTTAGCTTTTGCAATTAGTGAAATTTTACTAGAGATATATATTAAGGAACCATCTATGTTATCTTTTAATTTAGAAAAATAGTTCAAACCATCAAAACAAAGCCATTAAGCCACCAAACCGTTAAAACAGTGTGGTTTTGGTTTGTGTCATTTCCTGAAACCGTGGTTGGCAGTTCAGTCTAGAATTTTGTCAAAACGGGCTGAACCGGACTGTGAACAACCGCTCAATATAAATAAACTTCTGATTGCTGACATTAGCAGAGCCAAAAAAACGCTCTTAATCTTTCCTTGGTTTTTTGATATACAAGTGTCTGTTTGCAGCTCTTTTCAGATGGGGTGTTGCATTACAACAACGATCGCGTCTAAGAACAAGAAACTTTAGAGAGAAAGTTAAGTTGTTAAGCCAGGCTAAAAGGCTTTATGAGGATGCACTTCTTATGGACTCCAATAATCTCCAGGTAAAACAAGCCCTAATGACCTGTGAATCTGAGCTACGGTACAAGAACCGATTTTAACCCAAAGAGCCAACTGCTTCTGCCATGGAAAATCGGGGGTTTTCAAGTCTACGGCCCAAACTGGGCTGCCTGTCAGCCCCCCATACATGGTCGAATACGGCAAAAGGATACAATTTTCTTTTGCTTATTTTAACGTTTTTATAGCAACAAATTACATAGCAATAATGTCTCATTTGGACATTTTGGCCTCAAGAGAAGGCTCAACCTTTGTCACACCTCCAAACATGTAACTTTTGAAGATTAATCTGCTGTTAGCAATAAAGTGATTTTGTAAATGTTATTAGCATGCAAAGTTGCAATCGTAGGTGTTAAATGAGTCGTGTCTGTGTTGGTAGATTGAGCTCATCACAAGCTTGAAAACTTGACATAAACTCACGGGAGATATCGATACTGATACTGCTCATTAAACCTGAGATTTTTTATTTTATTTTATTTTATAGATTTTTAATTTTATTTTATAGATTTTTATTTTATTTTTTGCATACTAATGCTTAAAATTGTAATGTTACTAACAAAAATAGCAACGCAAATTACATTTATAGTATAAAACTTTATGCTCGCTTTCTATTTTTTGAAAATTTGGCTTAGGTACCTATCTGGTCAACTGAAAGGTCTCAAACATGATCCATCTAACCAAACAAGCATGTCAACCCAAAGGTCCCAAAAATGAACCATCTAACTAAACATGCATGTGGGTTTGACCCGAAACACACATAATTAAACTCAAACCTATGATTTTTTTTTTTTTTTTATTTAGGCTCATCTAAACTCTAAAGTATAAACAAATCACAATACAATGTGGTATTCCTTTAAAGGTACAATGAAGAGGAAAACAAAATTTGTACGATTATAAATGTCACAATTCCTCCAAATCACAATCCTCTTTTACGACCTAAGCATGGCTAACACCATGAACAATTATCCGAACCATCTTCAATGGTACTTAGGCCTGTAAATGAACCACACGAACACATTAACGAACATGAATTTTGTGTTTGTGTTCGTTTATTAAGAAAATGAATATGTTCGTGTTCGTTTGTGTTCGTTTATTAATAAATTAAACGAACTGTTCATGAACATTAATGAACACAAACGAACTAAAATAAACGAACAAACATAAATGGACATTTTTTAACACCATTGAACAATCATAAACGAAAGTGAACACTATTGAACAAACATAAACGAATACAATTGAACAAACATAAACGAATACAATTGAACAAGTATAAACGAGCACAAACGACAAGTCTTTTAAATGTAAATACAAATCATTCGTAAATTAGTCAGTTAACCGAGCAAAAATTAACATTACATACTTAACGAACACTAACGAACACAAATAAACGAACGTTAATAAACGAACATAACCGAACTGTTCATGAACATAAATAAACGAACACAAATTTTATGTTCGTGTTTGTTCATTTATCAAATAAACGAACTTCTTACCGAACAGTTCATGAACTGATCACAAAGCAATAACATGTTTGATTCATATGATCTAACCATGCGTCCTGACTCAACACATGTTTTCCAACAGAAACCATGACGGTCTATGATTTAGCAAGTTTTCTTAAATTTTTTAACAAGTTAAAAAAAAATGTTTTCATTATTCTCAAATATAATCTTTTGTATGCGTGAAAGTTTATCACAAGATCAAAAGGAAGGAAGATTTACATTCTTGGTTGCCAATTGGGACACTAGAAATGTAATATATTAAAAAAATAGAAAGGATATAAGAACAGTAATTATTTAACCAAATAAGTTTGAATAAAAAGTTTATGTGAACATTCTGACATCAAAATTCATCAACAATTCAAGAAAATTAAGTTTTTCATGGGGTTTTCATTCAGATTTGAACAAGAATGAGTTTGAAAATTTTATATTAGAACATTAGTTTTCAAAGAACTTTATGAGAACGATATTCAAACTGAAAATAAGTTGTTGCACTACCTAACATTTATTTGAACGATATCGTAATTAATACTTGATCACAGATATAAAAAAAAAAAAAAGTGTAAATATAAGGTCCTACCGGGAGTCGAACCCAGGTCGCTGGATTCAAAGTCCAGAGTGCTAACCACTACACCATAGAACCGATGTTTGCTATTGCCTTGCTTAAATCATTTTAATTATCACAAATGAAAATAACTTTTAAAAAAGATAAATTAAAGCTTTTTACCAGCTTTTTCGGTAGTTTTTTATAATTTTCCCTTTTAACGAAAAGGGACCATCACGATTATATTTGTGCTATAACAACCATACCTCAAAAAGAACATGATATCGACAAACTTTATTTAAAAAAAAAAAAACAGATTGCTTCTAGAAAAACCCTTCGACTCAGGTACGAGTATCAGGCACAATTGTAGTTCATATATGTATTTAAGTCCAATTCAAACTACATGATCATCCAAAGGCAATTATCTTGCAATTTCAAAAACACTATATTTGACCTAACAAAACATATGATATGTACACAAATATAGTGTTTTTGAAATTGCAAGTCACAAGACCACAAATGTGTCCAGTTACATTTAACAATCGTGTCAATTCAGCTCAAATCTAATTTGGTCACAGGATTAAGCTTCAAACTTAGCCAAGATATTAACCAAAAAGAAGCTGTCTGGGTCTTCTATACAACACGAACCCATGTCCCTCCACACATTGGACAACCATGAACCCAACGGCTGATCCACAGCTCCCGATCATTTTGAAGAGGCGCGCTACTGTTGCCGCCTTGTGAGCCAAAAGCTGAAGTTTGTCGCAAACATCTTATGCACTGCATTTAGCATAAAACTGAGTTCAATAACTTATAAAAACAACAATTAAAGTCGCTTTATTATACCAGATCCGAAAGAGAAAAGATGATACCTTGTACCAAACTCCTTCCAGGCCCGTTTTCCAGACAGCTGTTGTTACGTCTCGTCGGGAGCCCATTATTCCAAGAAATGCCCCTAACCCAACTGAAGTGTTCAACCCAAATGCTGCATCTCTCTCTGACATCCTACGTTTTCTGGGCCACAAGCGTTGGACTTCATGGGGCGCGTCATTTCCATCAACTGAGCTGAAGCTGGCCCAATCCATAGAACTGGTCAGCCTTGATGAATCATCAACACCCAAATCATCTGGGTCAGACCAGGGCCCACCAAAAGTGTTCCGTCTATGCCATTCTTCAGCAGGAGGATGGAGTTCTAACTCTCTTAGTAGTAAACCGGCTGCATCAGCGCCTCTAGGCCGTGGCATCATCTGCATGGAAGTTCATTAAATAAATTTAAAAAATTTAATAGAAAAATCAAATGGGTCAAATGTCACCCAAATGCTTACACAAAGTCCTAAGCAGTAAGTCCTAACTTGCTTTACTAGAAAAAAAAATAGATTACTATTTTCATATTATAATAACTATAAATCTATAATCACAATAATGCAATAGTCATTTATGAAAATAAAATTAAAATGAACTAGAATCGTTCTACTTCGACCAATTAGATGCTCATTTGGCTAGCCCATCTTTACCTCTACAATCATGTATCCACAAGAATTGTAGGATCATCTATTTTGCACACTCATTTACGAAACCAACTAAATGAAACATACTTAACAAAAATAAACTATAGACATTTAAAAATCTGCATTTTCATCCATGCAAAAACTTACATCCAAAATAAAAGACTTTCTAAGAAAATCTCACTACTTGAAATTAACCATAGAATACTAATCAAGAGTGTGGACCTACTAAGGGCTTTATGGTGTCATTTAAGTGACATGATGTGATTTCCGTGACCTATAATATATATTATAATAGGAGTGAGCATGAAGAGTACAATAATCAATCGGGTAATTCCAACATTTTTCAACTTTAAAACCAGATAACAAACTGCTTTAACGTGAGCACAAACAGGGGAAAAAACATTCATCAAGACAATATTATGAATTCAAAATAAATTTGACTGAGTGGAGTTATTTCCATCTAATGCTATGTTTTAAAAAGCAACAATAAACTTTACTGAGTAACAGGCATAAGGACTAGAGAGGTGAAAACTTAAGGGTGTAATTGTTATTAAGGCTTAATGCCAAGGGTGACATCACAGGTTTGATGCTTCTTAACCTTTCACAGGGCTCTTTCACACTCCTCATACAAAATAAATCATCCAGCATAAAACAAGGATATGCGAATAAATGACCTATTACGGGATACGAAATCATCATCTCAAACACATTAACATGATTCTAAAAACCAGACCAAGCATGATTTGTATAATTTGTAATATAATTCAAATGTCAGACAGCCTTTTATCTAAACAAAACTTATTTTATCTTAAGCCGGCCCAATCTCAAGGTTTGAAAAGGTTAAACATTTATGTGTATCTTTCAGAGCTAGTATCAAACTTAACTAAAATGTCAAGAATGTAGTACCTGCATATGTGGGCCAAGTGATGCTTCAACAACCTCTGGCAAAACGGTATAATTTCCATCTATGTAATGAAGACGGACCTGGATGTTACTGCTTCCTACCTGAGAAACAGGTAACGGGTGTGCCAGAACTGATGTTCTTTTACAAAGATCCATTAGTATCAAGAACAGCACTTTCACCTGCACCATATCATAGTAGCAACACTGAACATTGATATCCTGACCAGCATAAATTTTATTAAACAGAATTAAGTAGCAATCTAACTTCATCAAATGTGTATCCTTGACCAGCATTGCCAGAACCATATCTAGACTTATTTGCTGGGCCTTCCTCAGATCCTTTGGCTACAGAGCCAACCTGACCAGCCCGAGAAACGGCTAACTCTTCTGATCTGCCCAATGCTGATGTCACTTTTGTAGGGGCAGAACTGATTTCTTCAACCTTGCCAACAGCACCGGACTGAGGTTTGTGCACAGCTGAATCCGTGTTGTTCCTTTGAGGAGCACCTAAATTTCTGGACAGGTGTATTCGCCGAAAGAAATAGCAAAATAACAGAAGTTGGCAGAGTCTATGAAGGAAATGACAGTCTCCAATAAGCCTGACAGCTGGAGTTCCAGGGAATGTTCCAGTGTTTATACTTATAGGCATAAATGAAGATGGCCCACTTATGGGATTAGGAGTTGTATTAGGAACACCATCAGAAGTGCTACTGATCTTAGCAATAGCTCCTTGTACCCATGCTTGGATTGGAGTGCTTGCAGTAGAACTTGAACTACCATTTTGAGCACCTAGATAACACAACCATAAAAACTACATCTTAAAAATTTCTTCCCATACGTTCATGGTAATTATGTAAATAATTATAATAAAACAAAAACATCACATATGGTGTATAAACTGACCCTGTGCAGCTCCAGGATTGCCAGTACTTTGAGTGGGACTGATAACCATGTTACGGTTGCCACCAGTACCAGCAGTTACAGCATGGCTTGCCAGTGTACGACAAAAACTAGCATAGCGACGCAAGCGTGTAATGAAATGTGAAGCCAGATCAAGAACAGCATCAACATATGCCTGCATATTCATTTGTGTTAATTAGGAAGAACAAAAGAAAATCATGAGAGTGTGGTGCAAACCTGAATGTTTAGAACAAGTGCAGGGTCAATAGCCATTGATTCAGGGTCAAGGCTGTTTAATGTCTCGCCAGATGCAAGCCATGGCTCAACTACTAAAGCTGAAGGATTAACCAGAGCTGTTTCGATTCCTTTTCCTAACATATCCAGTAACAATCTTGCCTGCATGTCCAGCACCATTGCTCTCACCTCCTGCGCATTTGTACCTTCTAAAAGTCTGCATTTTATCCTGTCTAGTCTCTGCATAAATCAGCGTCATTATTGTGATTATTCAACATTAATAATAGGTTATTTACATAATTATATACATACATAACAGATGAATAGATGATGTACATAAGAAGAGAAAGTTTCAGATACAAAGGACAATTTACGTACAGAGTGTACGAAGGATGCGTGATAATTGTCATGCAAGACTAAAATGTTCTTGAGTTATAGTTATCACAAAACAGAGTTATCACGCAAAAAAAAAATTACACGCGGATGAATTTTGTGTGATAACTCCATGTACGTGACATTTATCACGCATCCTTAGTACCTTCACACACAATTTTTCCTTTGTATAATAGCTGGCCACTACATAACTATAGGCATACAATAACACATTGTGAGTGTTACAGTTGGAGGGCAGTTGAAGATACATACAGGGCCATACTCTTGTCTGTGCTGAGTGGAAGGAAGAGAGTGAAAATCAGCATCCAGAACCGCAATCACATTGTTTAGTGAAACTGAGTAAAATCACGAAAACCACAATATCACAGTTGCTCAAAGAATACTTTAAAGATTGTATGATACCAAATTCCCAATATAATACTTACCAATGCCATCCTCAGCAGCACTCTGTGTACAGCCAACAGCATCCCACCAATCAACTCCAACCATAAGACTCCACCAAAACCTGATATAGAACACAATTTTGGGAAAAAAGCAATGATTGCCAATATTTATAAATTAAAGTGGTGTAGCCTTCAGTTGTTTCACAGATAGCTGCTTTCAGTTCACTTTTATGGATTTAAGTAGAATACCTTTCAGCAATTGCACGTTCCCACGTTGAGGAGTTTGCTTTCACTTGACTGCTTGCAACAGCAGGGGGAAGAACACGTATAATCTTCAACATAGTGCAATCCCTGACTGTATCATGCCAAACAGTAGCAGAACAGCAACTTGTAGAAGAAAATGCAGGAGAAGCAATTGCAGAAACAACATTGATCTGATAATTATCAACAGGTGTAAAGCTTGAACCAGAAAAAATGTGGATCCCACCTCGTAAAAAAGCAACAGCAACCTCACCACCATGAGCAGAATAGACTATACGAGCAAGAGTTCTAACATCACTTGGCAAATCAAACGGGTCAAAAACCACCCTTTTTGACTCTTCAATGCCAAGCTCAGATGTGTTCAGACCACCCTCAGAAGTAGATCCAGAGGGACCCGACTGGTTACTTTTTAAATAATCGGTAGCTGGAATGCTTTTATTGACTTTTGTGACCCACACTGTCTGCATGGGAGGCTGCCCACTAAAATTGGATGTGGGATTCCCAAATATTGGGTGTAGGACAACAGGCTCTAAAGAAGATTCCCAACGTTGAACTCTCCATCCAGTAATGGAAGGACCCTCATCTGGATCATAGGGAGACATGTATTGCCCTACATACATGATGCCAACATCTGATTAGTTCACTTCCCATTATAAAAAATTTAATCCAAAAAACAATAAATACCTTCAACAATCACAATAGCAATCACAGACCCGCCACAGGTAGGGTCAAATGCAACTGCAGTGACACCAGAACCCCATGTAGTTGTTGCTGCTGATTGAGATGAAGCCTCGGGACTCACATATGCAGAGAAATTAGAAACAGGAGAACAATGAAGCGCAACCAAGTCACTGTAATCTTGTTCTGTCTGCTTCTTCCCTTGCTTAGCTTCTGTGTAAAAATACTCCTGCCAGCCAAACAAATATGATGCCAATGGGGCAAAACCATCCCATGACATTGAATTAAGAGGAGGAGGGATTCCATTACTGATGCTAGTCTTTGGAGTAGCTTGAAATCCATTTCCGGGACCTGGGGTGACCTCCCAGACAACAACAGTTGACGGGTTCACAATTGGAACCCCTGCAACATGTAACGCTCCTGAGTCTGTCACGATTGCATCAGCAGCCATAATACCACTAGGACCTGCTCCCAAAAGGCCTTTGCTGGTGCAAAACCATTTATATATACCATTTTGGTTATACGGCCACTCAGACCAGTGGAGCTGAATAGATCCAGATGAGAAGACAGAACATACGCATAGAAAGTTCGGCCATCCAGCTGGATTAAATGAAAAAACAAATTAAATAAAAATGCAATGATTCTAAATTATGAATAGTTAAAAAGTAAAAGCAATCACCTGGAGCTCGAGGTTGTTGTGAGAGAAACTTTTCCTCAAATGTTGACTTTGTAGAATTACCAGATCTTGAGGAAAGCCACCTATACTGATTTAAACAAAAAAAAAAACAAAAATGTGTCAATCCTGTCTCACACTTTGAAATTTTGAATACAAGTAACAAGAAGGCGGCATCAACTGCATACAGGAGACACCCCAGATAGCCACTTAGTAACAACTGCAATATCCTGTCGCCATTCATGCTCCCGCTGCCAACAACTAGTGTCTTTAACCAAGCTATCTGACTTCTGTAGCATAATAAAACAAGTCAGCTTCAATGATTTATATCAAATGAGCTAAATTTTCAACACGTTTGCTCAACACGAAAGAATTGTATGTACTGTTTCTACAAAAAAATTTCCAGAGAGAAATAACCAAACAGTAAAACAATGACCTTGGATTATATGCTTAAAAACTGAAAAGCAATAGGCTACATGAGCAGACAAAACTTACCTGGAAAGGCTGAGTCCAGATTGTTATCCGCCCATGAAAATTAGCTATGAGCAAAGCACGAGGGCAAGATGAAGGTGACCATTCAATAAATTGAACTGAATCACGTGGAGAATCTGGCATTATTGATCAAAAAAAAAAAGTCATGACTAGAAAAATCTTAAAAAGGAGCAGCAAAAAGAACTATGCATGCTTTGCCAAACAAAATCATATATGGCACAAGGTGGTAGACAGAAATGCAGTTGTCTTTAACATATGTAATGAGTAACAATTATATGCAATTAAGAGCAAAGAAAAATACACCATCATTCAAATAAACAAGCCATAACTACTGAACAGAAATGAAAATGGAATCATGTAATAGAATTACATACACATTACCTGCAATGACATTGAATACAGTTGACTCGGTAGGTCGTTCGGGGATCACAATGTGAATTGGAATCCAAAATGGTGGATTTGCATTAGAACTACAAGAAATAAAGAAAAATCTTAGAATGAAAGATATTAATCAAAAAGAAATTGCTCTACAATTGAAAATTTAGCATAAAACTTTGATGCATGTATCTTAAATTCTTAATTGCATTTGTTTATTAACAAGCTCAACCAGAAATTGAAGACAGAATAATTAAATTATTTGTAACTTCAAGTCACATAACGACCTCTATAATAAAGTAAACACTAGAGATCTATAGAGACATATGTATAATAAGATTCTACCATCAAGTTGGAAATGATGCCAAGAGGTTATCATATGATGATACCAACAAAAATTATGCGAAGATTATGCTTAGTTTAATAACCAAATCTTCCTAGATAAAAAAAAAATATGCCTGCTATTGTCAACGATGGGAAAACAGATAATACCACATACCTAGGTATACGTGCACAAGTCTCTGATGCACATGCTATGGCATTTAACTTCCCGCACCAAGCAACAGCACTGTTACAAAAAGGTGGGCCGGATTAGAATATACCACCACTAGGTTTTTGCATAAATGAATGGTAAAGTACTGCAACGAGCATATATTCCAGATGCAAATAATAATTCTAATTTTAACTGGAATAGGATAGAGATCACTTGCTTCTGATATCCGAATATGGCTACCAACCAAAAACAGTTGAAAAATATTACTCACTTTGCAAAAACAAACGGAAACAAATATGAAAAGAATACATCAAATCCTCAAACAAATTGTATTCCTTGTCCCAAAAAAAATAAGACCAGCGTTTGTTTAATATCACCCTGGTACTTTTACACTTCCAATAGTCAATAGATAGGAATCTTGATATCAATTTTTCAACACCTCAAACAATTCATTTTATCAGCAATCATATAGCCAGATCCCATGTATCACAAAACCAAAAAACCTAGTGTGACCTGCAAACAGCCAGTCAGTATAAACAGATTCTTTTACATGCCATTGATAATTTAACCCAATTATAGATATCCTATCAAGAGAACACAAAATGCTGCAAAAATTACAAATCACCAAAAGCATCCATTTTTCATAATTTACTATTAATCCAGCCACATACAAAGTAAACCAAACCAGTAAGCAAAAAACCAAGCAAATCAAAACCTATTATCCACCAATCAAACACAAAAAATAATAAAATAATAAAAAAATCACCCAAAATACCTAAAATTGCGACACAATTCAGGAACACTCATCTTGTACTGCAAATTAGACCTAGGCTGCTTAAGCCTGATACAAAACACAGTAGCCGGACTAACAGAATCCTCATCCATAGGATCCCCAACTGTTCCACCTTCTTTATCCATATCACTATCGTCTCCTTCAGCGGCGCAGGAATCAGAAACAACGATAGCAGCTTCAGAGGGGTCAATTACAGCAGAAGTAGCAGTGGCATCAACGGCGGAGGATGATTCTTCACCGGAGTCTTTGTTGTTGTGAGCAACGGGGCCAGACGATGCACTCATCTGAAAGAAACGATTGAAGGGTAAAAACCCTAATTTATATGCAGATGCAGAGAGAGAAAGATGAAGTGGTGAGAAAGTCGCGATTGAGGGCGACAGCAATGACTGGAGATGGAGAATTTGATTTGTTTTTGTCGAGAGACGTAGTGGGGTTGGGGTTAGGGTTTGTTTGTGTGAAAGAATGTGCGACGAATAAAAAGGGGACAAGACAAACAAAATGCTTCCCGGTAAAATAAATCTTGGTAAAAAATTTCTTATAAGATTCTCTAAAAATTGAAAAAAATAAATAAATAAATAAATAACACACACATAATTGTGTGGTAATTTAATTAACTTCAACAACCGAATTTTTGTTTTTTTATTATATTTGGTTTTATACATGTAAAAAACTATTTTTGTTTATGTGTATAGAGGTTGATTCAGATACAAAATGAGTTTTTTGTAAAAAAGTGTAAAAAACAAAGTGTTATTATAAATAACAATATGTTATTATTAACAAGGAACTTTTAAATATTATAATAACACTTTGTTATTTATAATATCACTTTGCTTTTTATACTTTTTACAAAATTATCACATTGTACAACAACCTTACTCTAAGTGTATATATGCAAATTTGCATCCAATTATAATTTAAAACAATTGTAAGTTTTTGTTACACTATAAACATTTATTTAATGTAATAAAAGTGTAAATTGTTGTCAGATTTTAAACGACATAAATATATAGTCTTTTGTATGTATAATAAAGATTATGAAAAAAAATTTATTTGATTGATTTTAACTTAGTTAGTTTACTATTATTAAGGTATGTTATTATTTTATCTCAACCTTTTTTACACACATAGACTAATTTGAGAGAGTAACTTCTCATAAATATATAAACAGAAGTGTGGTGTATTGAAACGAATGATTATCTTGAAGTGATTTTAGTTTAATTTTTTATAAATACAGTATTAAATGTTTCGAAAATATATTTACATATATAAAGATAAGTAACATTGTAAGAATATGCATTATGTATGTCGGTTCGTGTGAGATATTAGTCTTCTTTTTGGTGAAGTAGGTGTTCTTTAAAGATTCCGGTTGAATCGGGTAAAATTTTTAATGATGAGCTGCTTTAAAACATGGTACATTTTGTAACTTTAGTGGTGTTGACGATAAATATAAAATATGACACCTAAATCTTTCATGATTTATCTTATTGAGAACAAAGTTTCATTGTTAGGGTTGTTGTCAAAGTAACATAGACATAGACAGCGGTACAACTCATCATGTTCAGGCCTGTTGTGCCAATGAAGAGTAGCCACATAAGTATTGTATGACAAAAAAAATTCATATCAGACTAAAATATAAATTTAAAGGGTTGATTTTTACTCCATTGTGTTATAAATAATTGATTGTTGGGTTATCATAAGAAGCTCAAAAGCTTGAAGTAGTAAAAATAAGTATTACTAAGATAGATGCGTGAACAATCAAGATTAAACCAGATGAAAAGTTAAGTTTTTGGTGGTTATTTGTGATAACTCAGATAAAACTTCGAAAGGGAGACTAAGTTAGTTTAAACATGTGAAGATGAGATAGATCACACCGCTAGTAAGAACCGTAAATCCCCTTATTGCAAAGGTGAGACAAACCCACACTAACATAGTATAAAATGACTAGACAAGATCTAACACGCTTACACCTTTTCATGTGGGAATATGAATTATTGGATACATCTAGATAAAGGTGATGTGTTTTTAATGCAGTGTATAGTTATTGGCCTTATATTTGGCTTTCGATCTAACTTAGTAACTTTATCTAAACTTTTGTTTGTCTTAGTCTAGCTTTACCTTTAGTGTTATTTTTATTTATTTTTCTATTTTGACCAACAAATGCTCGATTACCCGCGATCAACCTGACCACCATTTCACCTGAAGAATAAAGCTTGGAGATCTAACCCACCTATCTAGAAGGAAACCTAAAATTAAGAAAACTCTCCGGCTCAATTTAGAACAATATTTGTTTTAAACAAAACTTTAATATAAGACTTCTTATAAGATAAGTCAAGAAGCGACTAAAAGTCATTTGGTTACAGTGTTACGTTGGTGTTATATTTTTCTAAGAGGGTGTGTAGATACTTTTGGAAGTATGCGATGCATTTTCTTTTTCAATTGCTTTATTATTTTTAATGTTATATTTCCCATCATTCTTTATTAGATGCAATTTATCACTATTAATTATTGTATGTTATGATTTCCTTAGCCACACTTAATATTATCTAAATTACCATGCATATAGTACATTCCCTTTAAAAATTAAAACATCTGTTTGTTTACCTTATACATATATATATCAAAAAATCATAAATTATTTTTAGATTTTCATATGTAAAAAAAAAAAACGAAAAACCCTCACACTATAGGGGAAGATGAAGACCCAAACTTACAATATTAGTAGATTTGAGGGACTTGTTTCCAAAGATATGATTAATGATAAGGTCTTTTATAGACATTAGAATAAAAATTTGTGAATTTTTTTATTTTTTTTAGGGACGTGTGGTTTTCTTTTGGTTAAGTGTGGGTTTCTTCGTGTATCCTACAATTTTATGTCTTTTTGCTATATATTGATGGTACTTAGGTGGTGTTTGTTTTTTAAGAGGTAAAATGTCTGCAGTCTGCGAACCATATCTGCAGGAGAAGAGGTGGACCAAATGTCTGCAGTTTGCAAAAAGAAGAGTGTTTACAAAAAGAAAAGTGTTTGTTTTTCAACGTCTGAGTGGCGGAGGTGGGCGACGGGGGGCGGCCGGTAGTGGAGGGCGGCGGCGGAGGTGGCCGGCGACGGTGGGTGGCAGCGGTGCTGGCGGTGGTGGTGGCCGGTGATGGTGGGTAGTCTCTGCATACCTTAGAAGATCCTAAAAGTGGTTGGTCCACATCTGCACCAAGAAGGCCTCACGCAGACATTTTTTAATGAAACATTTTCGAAAAAACAAATAGTCTGCAAATGTCAACATCTGCGCGTGGTCTGCGCGGCGCAGACATAAGAGGTTGCGCAGACCTTTTGTTAAAAAACAAACAAGGCCTTAGTTTCTAGATTATTTGTATGCTTTTCTGGTGACTTTTTTTTATTTTATCTTCATGGTAGAGGTGTAAATGACTCAACACACCTCGTAAGATGCTCGGAATCGGATCAATAAAAGTTTTAATGAGTCAAGCCTAAATGAGTCTAAGCCTGAGTTTGAGCCCATAAATATGAATCATTTAGTTATCGAGTCCGAGTCGGCTAGCCAGCCTAAACCGACTTTTTATTTATATAGTTATTATTTATTACATTAAGTGTATATTTATAAAATTAAGATAAATATATTTAATCATGTATTTTATATTAAATTTGGAATAATTATAAATATATATTAAATTAGTAATTAAAATAAATAAATAGAATAATTAAAAAAAAACGAACCAAGCTGAGCTCAAGCCTAAAAAATTTTAATAAGACAAACACGAGCTCGAGTATTAATGGGCTTGGCTCGTTTAAACCTCTACTTTTTGACAATATTATATGACTTGTAATTTTATTATAAGCTATGAAATAAATAAAAAATTAATATTTGACAAAGCCTTATTTTTTATGTTTTTGTTTGTGTATACAAATATTTAGATCAAAGCAAATTTCAACAATCAATAATCAAAAAACTTGTCAAGAGTTGAAGATAACACTGGTTGTTGATTAGGCTTCTTTATCACTAATTATTCTTCAAGTTTCATCATTTATTTCACTTTCTTGAGTTTCCATGTTCATAGATTTTCTTTCATACCTAACTACGGTATTATCATTGCTTTTGAAATATGGCCTAAGGATGACTTGCTTCCTTCGGTTTCTACCAACCGTGTTTCCAACCCGTGCCACTTGCGCCGTTGTCGATGAATCATAACTATACCCACGTCCACCTCGTCTAGGACTGACAATATCAAACACGAACACGTTAAAACGACATGACTTTAGCATGTTTTGTGTTTTGTGTTTACCCTTAACATTTTCGTGTCTAAAACAGGTCGACATGTTAAGACCTATTTATTTTTCGTGCATAAACAAATAAACCCGTTAAGACCAGTTAAGATCTGTTTAAAATTTAAAATAAATAATATAATAAAATATATGGGTAATCGATTAGCTTCAAAAAATTTCTAATTATTTAACCCTAGTTCTTTAACAGGTTCTTTAATAGGTTCTTTAACATGTTATTTATAGTTTTAACTGTTAACATGTTTCTTAACGGGTCATTTCGTGTTTACGTGTTTCTAACGGGTCGTGTTCGTGTTTGGAAAAACATACATGATAAGAATTCGTGCCGTGTTCGTGTTTACCCATTTCGTGTTTATGTGTTTTTAACGGGTCGTGTTCGTGTTTACCCAGTTCATGTTTCGTGTCTTAACGGGTCGTGTCTTAACAGGTCGTGTCTGACCCGTAAAACACAAGGACCTATACGTAAAACACAATAATGAAATACCACAATTGTGTACTTGTAATATGTAAAATATAAAAATAAAAAAAAAATTAATGTATAAAAACAACTAAAAATAAAAAAAAATAAGCTAAAACTTAAATAAAATAATAAAAACATATTACAAAATGACGATGACGTGGAAATTACCTTGTAACATAAAACACAATGACCAAAATGTATATTTTTTAAAATTAAAAAAATGTCACATATCAACCCACTACATTTTTGTCACACCCCCAAATTCTCACGTGCGGTGTCAGACCGCATGGGTGTGACGTGACCAGAATCACAACTCTTGTTCATATAAAACGACTCTATATGCGTTTTAAAAGTATGTTTGAAAAACAACATTAATCACATCGATTAATTAGCAAGCAGCGGAATATAAAGTGTTTGATGATGTAGGGGAAAGTAAATGTAAGACACCACAATGTTTAATACATAACATAAAATAATTAAAATTGTTTGTTCAAAACGACACGGCATTAATGCATGCAAGTCCTATGCTTGTGTCCTTAAATGCATTCTTTTCCGTAAGCAGCTAGTTACCTGAGAATACATGTTTAAGAAAAAATGTCAACACATATGTAACAACCGAAAAATTTGATAACCTAATAATAAATATGCGAAATTTCGATAACCGTTTATGTCCAAATTTTATATAAACATTCGTAAAGTAATTACGATCAAAATGATATAAACGATAAAAATATCTGATAATGTATGGACTTGTTATAAAGCCTACGTGTAAAAATTTATGTGACCGTTTGGGTTCGAAATTTTTATGAACATTCCCGAACTAATTACGATCACATTAATATAAGCGGGACCGTTATATGATAAAGTATGAACAAGATATAAGCTCGTGAATATTAAAAATATATGAGCAAAGTAAAATGGGGTTTTAAAAATAGGACCCTAAAGTGGAAGGGGTCAATGTGTAACATTGAAATTAAATCAAAAGTCTAAGTCGGTAATTCATGGAGTATTCGAGATGTAGCCAGAAGATATATTTAAATATATAGACTTGAGATTCCATTTGCTTATCGTTCATCAGGATCATCATACGCGCAGCTTCAACTAATTCAAACTATAAACTATTGCAAATTAATGATCGAAGAAGAATCGATCACACATCGTTAAGGTATGTGTTCATGATTCTCATCTCGTGTTAGTTTAGTCTTGATTGATTAAAGAGACCAACACCATGTTTAGGTAGAGTTTTGGTTTTGTATGATGAACATAAACTTGAATTGGTTGGAGCCCAATTTCATCTAATTTCATCTAGATAATGATCAAATTTTCTTGAGTTTTATGAGGATATAATATATATGTGCTTCCGTTGCCTTAAACTATCACACCCTGCGTCGCATGTGGAATCCACGGCGCGTGACATAATGAATTCATAGCCATAGTTCAAGAATAACCCAAGATTTACTAATGTTTCATAGTTATTAGATAGATTAACACAAAACACGCATTATTATACATCAAAGTATACGCATAATGATAATATTACAAAACATCTAGTTTGTTTCTTGTTTCTAGGTCACCTTAAACATTCATAGCATCTTGACCTAGCTAAATTTCCTGATCCTGATTACCTGAAACATGTAAAGAAAACTTGGATCAACCACACGTGGTTGAGCGAGAAACATACCTCGTATAAACTTGAGTAACAATTATAGCACAAGCTCATCATATAAATGTATTGAAATACAAATCCAATGAACATGCAAATAATAAACCTATTGCAATAGCTTTCATGTGTGATACACCACGTGTATCCAGTTCGTGTGGTGTCCAACCCGCAGTTGGAGCACGCGTTTTTGTGTTCGCGGTTTCCCGCATATGGACCATACCAGTACTACCGGGGGCTTGACAAATCAAGTTAATGATATTGCATAAGAATAGCATCATTCAGCATTTGTATAACCAAAACATGTAAATGATTTGCATTGTATCAATAGTTTGCTTTTACAATAGTTTAAAATGTTTGAGTTATCAATAGTTTACATGTTCCACCCCGCAGTTTTAGTAAAAGAAAAGAAAAGGGGTTATGAGTCTCACCTATGTTATTGAAGTGTTTTAATATTGAAGTTTCACGCAAAATACGAAGAGGATGCTGCAATTCATTAATGTTTTATGAGTTCTTTGTAATTGAATTGGATTATCAGAATATTCCTTGACTTTTGATAGCAAGGAATCGTAGTTCAAGTTCCTTAAGTTAATATTGCACAAAGTGCAATAAACAGGAACCTATAATGATTTAGGCTCCTATTAAGGAGTTAATGACTAACTGGATTAATCACGACATTTTCGGATTAATCAAATAGATTGTAACATTTGCAAATTTCGATTATTATTTTTGTAATTCCTACATACTCCGTTAATGAAAGCATCTCTTTTTAAACTGTTTTATTATAATACGTTATATATATGTATATATTCAATTATTTAATTAAGCGTGTTAAAAAAAATTATTTATTTAAGTATTCAAAACTTAAAATTTTTATAAAACCTTTTAATAGTAATAATAATAATAAATTGCAAAACAAATATTCTTTTTAGCATTATTTATGACATTATAAATATAACATTGTTATAAATATTTAAAGCTTTATGAATTTTATTTAAACCTTATTAAATAAAATGTCTTATAAACATTTTCTTTTTAGACCTTATAAACTTGATAAGTTATAAAAATTACTCTATAAATCTTATAAATGCTTTAAAACCTAAAACTAATGAGTGGTGTAATTCAAGGGGCATTTTTGTCAAAAACCGAAACTATGTATGTGTGTGTGGTGGAGTTGGTCAAGAGGGAACACAAGATTAAAAGTTTAAGGGGCCATTTCTGCCATTTCCTTAAACTTTCAGCAAGTATACCCAAACCAGCCCCCCCCTCTCTTCTTCCCGTTCGTCGACTGCACGCCACCAACCGCTACCGGCTTTCACCTCCAACCACGAATTCGACCATTTAATGCGACCCTCACGCTCGGCCAACCAACCTCCAACTTCCAACAACCATAATTATTGTTTTAATTGCTTCTAATCACGCGTTAACATCCATTAATCTCAACCGAACCATTAAACAAAACTCTAACTCGAATTCGGTTCTCTAGATCACCATATTCAAATTAATCACACACACTGACTCGCGACATCATTCTGAAGCTGTACAAACCATCAATTGCATCTCTGAATCATTGGAACTCCGATTCAACATCAAGAACGGCCGAGACCTCTCACGAACTCGAACTCCTTCGAACGAAACTATTACAGGTTAGTATTATAACCATTAGATTCGTAGTTGATTGTAGAACAAAAGCCCTAAGGTTCTAAGGGCTCACGATCGAGCATCGAATCGGATTAGAAAGGATTAAGAGTTAGGGCTTCTTTTCTTGAATTGGGGATGAACAACACGTGTGGTTTAAAACGATTCTGATTTCATTTCCCTCAACAAAACCCCACCCAGCCGAGTGGTTAAGACACTCGGGCTGGGCGGGGCAGACCAAGGTTCGAATCCCATACACAGCATCAGAAACCGTTTTTCTTCCTTTAAACCCATTTTTTTTACTTTAAACACACTTTAAATATTCTGAAAAATCATAAAAAAATTCTATAAAATATCTTTTTAACATTTTAAAGTTTCTGCTAATTTATATAAATTTCAGAATATTATCTTATTATTATTTTCTCGTTTAAGTTATTATATGTGTTATAAAAATTATTTTAATACATATAAAAATCATAATAAAATATCTAGAAAATCTTAAAAATGATATTATGCCTCTTTTATATTCTGAAAATATTTAAAAATATTATTTTTAATAATTTCGATTCTTTAAATATTAATATAGGTTTAAAACCATTATATTTTAATTTATAAAAACATATTAATGTGTAAAAAGGTCTTAGAAAAATATTTAAAAACTTTTTGTTTATATTAAAATCATTTTATCACTTTATTTTTATAAAACATAAACTAAGGTTATTTTAATAAATATTATTACTAATATAATTCATGAAAGCCTTATATAACTTTATTTATATTCTAAAGAAATTTTTATAAAATTTATTTTATAAGGTATTTTAACTTAAAATCTTAAGGTAATTAAATTTAGAATACTTAGTTCTAAAAATTAATTACTTGAACTTATAAAATTTATTTATTTGAACTTATAAAATTTATTTATTTGAACTTGTAAAATTTATGTGAACTTATAATTATTTATGTAAACTTATAAATTGTCTTATTTATTATTACACTATGAAAGTCTATTTTTATGACTTTAATTAGGTTTGCCTATGCTTAGAAACTCATAGATACATTCTTATACATATGTTCAAATAGGTTAACAAGTGATATTACACAACTTGCTTAAGTTGTAACTTTTGGAGTGCTTAAACAAACAAGTGAGTTTTCATATCCCCTTTTAGTTTTAAATTATTTTGGGGTGTCACACATGTCCTATTTCAAATGCTTAAACTATGTACTCTTCTTGAAACTTATGCAAACTATGAAATGCTTTGTTGTTGAATTATTGTTAAGTGTTGGACTTGTATTTGTATACACATTTTATTCTTATGCATTTTTGCACGTATTCTAGTACTTAGTTCCTAAGGGAGTCGCACTCTCTTCGCTTTTAGTGTTAAAAAGGGACGGTACACCATTTACACATGCTTGTTTCATTCACTATATGATATTCAAACTCAATGCTATTTAAGTTTGCATGCTTTTATACTTATGTTATCAAAAATATGACTACTCACCAACTATTCAATTAGTTGACATTTACTTTACATGTGTGACAGGTTAAGTGAAAGGCTTTATTGCAAATCTAGGAAGAATGGACCTAGATAGTTTATCAAATTATTTATGTTTTAAATTTTGTATTTGACTTTGATGTTGTAATGAAATGTTTGTGTTAGACTTTGAACTTTTAGTAATTTAAGTTATGAAACTTTGAATTTATATCATGAGCTTTTGAAACAATCTTGTTCACATCATGCCCCGGCATATTCCGCCACCGGTCGGGGTGTGACAGATTGGTATCAGAGCCATGGTTATAGGGAATTAGGTGATTAGAAATAGTGACCTAGACTATAACTAAGTTGCTTACTTACATGAACCTTTATATGAACCTTTGCTTAGTGAACTTCTATGATGAACTCTTAGTTAGTGAACTTCCATTATGAACCTATACTTAGTGAATTTCTATCATGAATTCTTGCTTAGTGAACTCTCAATTTGAACTATTGCCTTAGTGAACTTCCTTTTTGAACTCTTACCTGATGAACTTCACTTATGAAGCTTCTTTAAGAGAACCTTCTCTTAGTGAACCACATTATGAACTCTATCATTGAACTTTTAATGATCCTCCTCAAATGAACCTTCAATATTGAACCCTTAGAAAACCTTCATATGAACTTTGCTTCTGAACCTTAACCTTAGTGAACTCACATATGAACCTTGTGTTAAACTTCTATTCTAAACCCTCAACATTCTCGTAAACTCGTGGACTCTACGTGGACTTTGGAAATACGCGACCTTCTAAACATCAATAGTACATATGAATATCTTTGTGATCTTATTCCCGTTAGAACTAGGTTTGAAAGACGGACATGTACTAACTGGAAGGGTGAAATACCGGTAGTTGAGACTCCTGTCTAGGAAAGTTATTCGTATAAATCCCCGATGTACTGTGGGACCAGTTTAGCTTTCCTGGGGACTCTCGATGAGAGTATTTTTACTTATAGGCCAAAGCATGTCATACCAAACGTCTAACAAACAATAAGTTCTAATATGTCAAAGGGTCCAATTGGATGCCACTCCTTGACCTCAAACAATTTCAAGCAAGTTCGAATGAACCATCATCCTTATGACCTTCTAGAACTAAGGTTCAAAAATTATGATGTCACACACTTATTGAACCCTATGTCATTCAAGTTCTTATTATCCAACTTCTAACTAAACTTATAATTTCAGCTTGATCAAAATGAGTCATAGACGTGGTGGATCTTCAAGCAGGAAGATGGCTGCTGAAATTGCCCGTCAAATGGAAGCTGTGCTACCGAATATGGTGGTACGAATGCAACAACTACAACATCAAATGAACCCTATACCTATCAACCAGGTTCCGATCAATCCCCCTCGATGTTCTTTCAAGGACTTTAACTCATGTTACCCGACAAAGTTCAATGGTACTGAAGGAGCAACGGGAATGCTTCAATGGTTCGAGAGCATGGACAGTGTGTTCTTGAACTGTGAATGTCCAAATGAGCTCAAAGTACGGTATGCCACATCGACCCTTCAAAAGAGGGCCCTTACTTGGTGGAATGCCGAGAAACGAACCCTCGGTGAAGAAGCCACAACCGCCTTGACTTGGGAGCAACTGAAGGATGCTATGACTCGGGAGTTTTGCCCCCGGAATGAAATAATGAAACTGGAGCACGAGTTTTGGTTACTGAAACAAGATAGCGGTGAAAATATGGCCTACAATAACCGTTTTCATGAACTAAGTGCTCTAGTTCCTGAAATGGTGACCCCTCTGTCTAGAGGGATCGAAAAATACATTGGCGGCCTGCCGATGCAAATTCAGGATTCAGTTTGGAGCAGCAAACCGCTTCTATAGCGGATGCCATTCGGCTGTCGGCAACACTTACCGACAACCATGTTAAAGCCGGGACTCTCACTCGAAAAGGGTCCAAGAAAGAAGAAAAGAAGAGTTCAAATGAGCCATCCAAAGAAGTTCAAACTGGTTCTTCCATTCCCTTCAAGAAACACAACAACAAAAGGAAGGCCAACCACATGAACTTTGCAGCTACTCAAGCCACCCCAATACAACAAGTTGCACCCGCCACTCAAGTCAAAAAGGTTTACACTGGTACCGCGCCTTTGTGTCCGACTTGTAACTACCATCATATGGCCGTGTATCCATGTCGGGTTTGCACGAACTGCAAACGCTATGGCCACTTCTTCAACACATGTCGGATGCCAAAAGTCCCCACAAACCAAGCCAATGTTCCTCGTATCACTGCTCCAAACGCACCCCCAACGGTTAGAGTTTGCTATATCTGTGGTGATCCAGGCCACATGGCTAATGTCTGCAATTTGAGGGTCAACCGGAATAACATACCTCCTAATCCGCCAAACCAAGCAA
This sequence comes from Mikania micrantha, assembly GCA_009363875.1. Lineage (NCBI taxonomy): Eukaryota > Viridiplantae > Streptophyta > Magnoliopsida > Asterales > Asteraceae > Mikania > Mikania micrantha. Next base: position 44,399,554 of record CM018689.1, on the reverse strand, counting down.
ACCAGGGTGCTCAAGCTAGAGTCTTCAACATCATTGCCGATCAGGCACAAACCAACAATGACGTGGTCAACAGTACGTTCCTTGTTAACGGACATTATGCTTTTTGATACAGGGGCCGATAAGAGCTTTATATATTTACAATTTGAACCCTTACTTGCTTTGCCTAGAACTAGATTAGAAAATTCGTTTATAGTTGAAGTAGCTAACGGGAAACTTATTAAGCTTGACTCAGTAATCTCCAAATACACGTTGAACCTAAACGCGCACGATTTTCCCATCGATTTAATACCCATGCAATTGGGTAGTTTCGATGTCATAGTAGGCATGGATTGGTTATCGAAGATCTGTGCCGAAAACATTTGTGGTGAAAAGTTCATCCGTATCCCGCTCTCGCAAGGTCAAGAACTCAAGGTTTATGGTGAACGAAAGGCTACGGGTCTTAAACTTATGACTTGAACCCAAAAGCTCTAAGACATTTAGCATTGGGGATACTTTTTATCATCTCAACCTAAAGTTTCTAAAACATTCTATTCCACATAATCTTCCGTTTGAAACAAAATCTTGTGATATTAGACTTATGATCATGACATTTATGTAATATAAGTTTCCTAATATCAAAACCATCTTCAAAATCCTTTAATATTCAAACCATCCAAATAACGCTTATGTTATCTTGTAAAAGGTCAATCAAGTCAAAGCTTATGGTTCTATGAGATAGATTTCTTCAATCTGATCAATTGAAGTGAAACATCCTATAAAACCTAATAATTTTGATAAAACCATTTTACATTATGAAATTCTAAATCAACTCATTCGTGTGTCAAGTTCAAGGATAGGGTGATCATGCAAGGTAAATTATCATTACGGGTGCACACGTAACGAGAATTTGCAATACATGTGAATCCTAGTAAATCCTGTTGTATGAGGCAATGGACACAATTGCTTTAGTAAACTTCGTGTTAAAACCCTAACATTCAAATCGTATTCTAAGATTCAACACTTACCCATAGATATCCGTCAAATCGATTCTCTAGATCCTACCCAAGCACCAACATTACTTTGCGAGTTGTTCGTTTTGTAAAGAAGGGCAGATTAGCTCCTCGATACGTAGGATCGGTAAAGTTGCTTACCGACTCGAGCTTCCTGAAGAATTGTCAAACGTGCATCCGACATTTCATGTGTCAAACCTCAAAAAGTGCTTAGCCGATGAAATCTTACACATACCCCTCGATGAAGTTCGTATTGACGAATCGATGCATTTCGTAAAAAGGCCAGTGAAGATAGTGGATAGAGACGTCAAGAAGCTGAAAAACAAGCGTATCCCGTTAGTTTTGGTACGTTGGGATTCTAAACGCGGACCAGAGCTCACTTGGGAACGAGAAGACCAAATGAAGACAAAATACCCGCATCTCTTTGCTCAAGACTCCTCGTAATTAATTTCGGGACGAAATTTTCTAAAGTAGGGGAGACTGTAACATTTGCAAATTTCGATTATTATTTTTGTAATTCCTACATACTCCGTTAATGAAAGCATCTCTTTTTAAACTGTTTTATTATAATACGTTATATATATGTATATATTCAATTATTTAATTAAGCGTGTAAAAAAAATTATTTATTTAAGTATTCAAAACTTAAAATTTTTATAAAACCTTTTAATAGTAATAATAATAATAAATTGCAAAACAAATATTCTTTTTAGCATTATTTATGACATTATAAATATAACATTGTTATAAATATTTAAAGCTTTATGAATTTTATTTAAACCTTATTAAATAAAATGTCTTATAAACATTTTCTTTTTAGACCTTATAAACTTGATAAGTTATAAAAATTACTCTATAAATCTTATAAATGCTTTAAAACCTAAAACTAATGAGTGGTGTAATTCAAGGGGCATTTTTGTCAAAAACCGAAACTATGTATGTGTGTGTGGTGGAGTTGGTCAAGAGGGAACACAAGATTAAAAGTTTAAGGGGCCATTTCTGCCATTTCCTTAAACTTTCAGCAAGTATACCCAAACCAGCCCCCCCCTCTCTTCTTCCCGTTCGTCGACTGCACGCCACCAACCGCTACCGGCTTTCACCTCCAACCACGAATTCGACCATTTAATGCGACCCTCACGCTCGGCCAACCAACCTCCAACTTCCAACAACCATAATTATTGTTTTAATTGCTTCTAATCACGCGTTAACATCCATTAATCTCAACCGAACCATTAAACAAAACTCTAACTCGAATTCGGTTCTCTAGATCACCATATTCAAATTAATCACACACACTGACTCGCGACATCATTCTGAAGCTGTACAAACCATCAATTGCATCTCTGAATCATTGGAACTCCGATTCAACATCAAGAACGGCCGAGACCTCTCACGAACTCGAACTCCTTCGAACGAAACTATTACAGGTTAGTATTATAACCATTAGATTCGTAGTTGATTGTAGAACAAAAGCCCTAAGGTTCTAAGGGCTCACGATCGAGCATCGAATCGGATTAGAAAGGATTAAGAGTTAGGGCTTCTTTTCTTGAATTGGGGATGAACAACACGTGTGGTTTAAAACGATTCTGATTTCATTTCCCTCAACAAAACCCCACCCAGCCGAGTGGTTAAGACACTCGGGCTGGGCGGGGCAGACCAAGGTTCGAATCCCATACACAGCATCAGAAACCGTTTTTCTTCCTTTAAACCCATTTTTTTTACTTTAAACACACTTTAAATATTCTGAAAAATCATAAAAAAATTCTATAAAATATCTTTTTAACATTTTAAAGTTTCTGCTAATTTATATAAATTTCAGAATATTATCTTATTATTATTTTCTCGTTTAAGTTATTATATGTGTTATAAAAATTATTTTAATACATATAAAAATCATAATAAAATATCTAGAAAATCTTAAAAATGATATTATGCCTCTTTTATATTCTGAAAATATTTAAAAATATTATTTTTAATAATTTCGATTCTTTAAATATTAATATAGGTTTAAAACCATTATATTTTAATTTATAAAAACATATTAATGTGTAAAAAGGTCTTAGAAAAATATTTAAAAACTTTTTGTTTATATTAAAATCATTTTATCACTTTATTTTTATAAAACATAAACTAAGGTTATTTTAATAAATATTATTACTAATATAATTCATGAAAGCCTTATATAACTTTATTTATATTCTAAAGAAATTTTTATAAAATTTATTTTATAAGGTATTTTAACTTAAAATCTTAAGGTAATTAAATTTAGAATACTTAGTTCTAAAAATTAATTACTTGAACTTATAAAATTTATTTATTTGAACTTATAAATTTATTTATTTGAACTTGTAAAATTTATGTGAACTTATAATTATTTATGTAAACTTATAAATTGTCTTATTTATTATTACACTATGAAAGTCTATTTTTATGACTTTAATTAGGTTTGCCTATGCTTAGAAACTCATAGATACATTCTTATACATATGTTCAAATAGGTTAACAAGTGATATTACACAACTTGCTTAAGTTGTAACTTTTGGAGTGCTTAAACAAACAAGTGAGTTTTCATATCCCCTTTTAGTTTTAAATTATTTTGGGGTGTCACACATGTCCTATTTCAAATGCTTAAACTATGTACTCTTCTTGAAACTTATGCAAACTATGAAATGCTTTGTTGTTGAATTATTGTTAAGTGTTGGACTTGTATTTGTATACACATTTTATTCTTATGCATTTTTGCACGTATTCTAGTACTTAGTTCCTAAGGGAGTCGCACTCTCTTCGCTTTTAGTGTTAAAAAGGGACGGTACACCATTTACACATGCTTGTTTCATTCACTATATGATATTCAAACTCAATGCTATTTAAGTTTGCATGCTTTTATACTTATGTTATCAAAAATATGACTACTCACCAACTATTCAATTAGTTGACATTTACTTTACATGTGTGACAGGTTAAGTGAAAGGCTTTATTGCAAATCTAGGAAGAATGGACCTAGATAGTTTATCAAATTATTTATGTTTTAAATTTTGTATTTGACTTTGATGTTGTAATGAAATGTTTGTGTTAGACTTTGAACTTTTAGTAATTTAAGTTATGAAACTTTGAATTTATATCATGAGCTTTTGAAACAATCTTGTTCACATCATGCCCCGGCATATTCCGCCACCGGTCGGGGTGTGACATAGATATTGTTGTTGAATATTCAATTAAAACAATTCCTAGATGAATTTCTGGCTTAGGAATAGTCAATCTTTATTATTGATCATTTAGGTATCATGAAACATGAGAATGCGATATTAGAATAGGTTTAATAACCATTCTCAATGTACTAATCTGACTGTTATCATAAACATCAGATCGTTATTCCGGTGATTATCTATGCTTGTCATTAGTTTGAAACACTTGGATTTAACCTAGCATTTCAAGAAATGATCAAGACAATCACAATTATTGTTACAATCAAATGGTTTAAACCATTAATTCCATTATTGTGGTTTCATGAAAACCGGGCATTACAACAGATCAAAACAAGGATTTACCCATTAACAGTTCAAGTTCTTCGTTTATAATCATTCCTAGCCGTCATCTAGGCAATAATCAACAATCTTAACTACTGTATTATATTCAAAACAACATTTAATCTAACCATTATGAAACTAGAAGGTTAAAACTAACCGTTACCTAATCTGACGGATTTCTCGGGCAGATATGATGATCGGGACTTGTAGATATGTTTCTTGGTGCGATCCGTGGGTTTATGTGACACCCCGTAATCTCCAGGTCAGCATCTTATTTATTTAAATGATTATTTAAATGCATTATGTACACGTGGCACTAGAATTAGATTTATTTAGTGTGACACGTGGCACGACAGTACGAACACTGACACATGACTAGATAATTCGTGGAATTATCGACGAACAGCACACACGTGTCAAAACACACGAACGTTGGTGAACGTCTAACACATTGTGTAGCACAACACTCGAAACCTCACGAAACATTGTCACAAGTCAATTATGGCCGATAATTGACCAATAGAGTCCAAACGACACTCGAATGATGTTTTACAGTCGAGAAACGAGCAAGAATGGGCCAGAACAACAAAACAAGCTTATTGGGCTTGAAATTCAGGCCAGGCGGTACGCCTGACCCAGGATGCCCGCGACAGGCGATGCGCGCGGATGAAATATGAGCGCCTCGTCTGTCTGGATCCGCGCGTAACGTACCAACTTGCACAACCACGCCAGGCGATACGCCTGACCTCTCTGACAGCTTAAAATCTTCTTGAGCAACACAAAATCCATCATTATCTCTATATCATCATTTTAGTCGACTCCAGACGCCATTGCACGAGTTTCTCTTCCCTAGCACCTCTGTTACATGCAAAACACACACAAAGGAAGCCATTGAAGCCATTGTTGAGGTCCTTGAAGCCTTGGAAGCTTGAAGGAAGACGTTGGAAGCTTGACACCACCACCATCACTTCACCTCTGCTCAAATCCGAGTCCCAGGAGCCTATAGAAGCTGCTAAGATCAACATCTCTCAGTTCTTGAGCTTTAGAGGTAGTTCTTGTGACTAAAACACTCATTTGCACATCACTACACACACATGCAAGTGTTGAATCTCACATGCAAGCACTAGAGTGCACATGCACGAATTTTCTTGATGATGAATCTGGGTTTGAGGATTAAACCACTGTTGATAATGATCTATGATGTTATTATCGAGTTTTATGATGATCTAAAATGATGGGTATGGACCATCTTACTTAAAATGATGTTTTGTGATGACATTGATGCATGCATGTACGATCCATGATGATAGAGATGATTTTCAGTATTGGAATATGCTTATTGATGATATTGGGATGATTACTCATGGTTAGATTTGGTTGAAATGGTTAAAACTACGATTTTTATGAAACATTCCATTTATAGTAACTTTTTAGTTACAAATAGATGATTTGGTGAATTTGGTGAACATGCATGTATATAGGATTGTTGCTAGGATGATATCATGATGATTTGATGTGTTAGAAAGAGGTCTTGATGATGTCTATGATCATATGTAGTGTTATTTCTATTTTTAGAAACTTTTCTAGTTGAAATATTAATAGATGATGAAATCGGTTATGTTGACATGATTAAATGTTGTTAGACGATATATTATGATGATTTGTAGCATAATCAATGGATTAGAAACATTAAAGGTTCATTTTTATGCAAAAACCACAAAGTTACTATTTATAGTAACTTTATTTTTAGAAAAACCGATTTGCCAACATGTTGTGTTATTTGAGCATGCTAAATGACTTATTGTGTTATAATATGCATAATAGATGCTAAGTTAGATGGTTTCCGATGTCACGTATGCTAAAAATGGAAACTTTCCATTTTAGGAAACTTTTGTGCACTAACATGTTATAAACGGCATATATGAACTTGTATGATAATGTGCTATGTGTTAACATGACCCCGTAGGACTATTGAACATGCTAGAACTCTAAAACCGTTATGCTTTGTGAACTTTCTAAAAATGGAAACTTACTATAAATAGTAAGTTGTCCATAAACGCGACCTACGCGTTGTGCACACGACAAACACCTACACGATTGCTACACGATTCACAAACCGTCACACGGTTCACCAACGGGTCGTTGACTTGACACGGTCAACTTTGGTCAACACGGTCAAACACGGTCAATGTGGACCAACACGGTCAACACGGTCAAACACGGTCAATGTGGACCAACACGAGCAAACACGGTCATTGTGGACCGACACGGACAAACATGAACAACCAAGGGTTGTTGGACACAAACATGAGCACTAACACGAACACTAGCACGGTCACTTACACCAACTCACGTACGGTATACGATATAGGTTGCCGGTGACCGACACGCATTTCGACGCAGGAGCTTACGCTTACTTATCGCTTTATTCACTAAGGTGAGTTTACGGCCCCTCTTTACTCTTTTTCAAATGCTCTTAAATAGGGGGAGAATACTAGTTGCATCGAGTCAAACATTATTACTGTACAAACACTATTGTGTATGCTGGTTTATTGGACAAACATTAAGTGTTGAACTCGTTACAAGCCCTCACAAAGTCTTACCGTTAATGTACGAACAACGTGGTAGGTTTGGATGGATCCATTAGGGAATGACTAACCCCACGGGGCACCATGTTGACTGAGTGTCATAACCCGTGCAAATTCTGACCTAACTTGCTATGTATACGAGGCATAGCGGAGGCAAGAGCAAACAAGTCTAGTTCGGTAGTGACGCACTGACACTTTGGGCCTAGGGCTCGGTACTAACATTGATAAACAGCATGACACACTTTTCATTACTATATGTATATCAAAACCTGTGAACTCACCAACCATTGTGTTGACATTTTTCTAACTTGTATTCTCAGGTAACTGAGGAGTTGATGGACATTCAGAGATGCACCATAGGGGAACGAGCATTAGGGCCATCATGCATTCCTGTTTTTGCTTAACTTTTGAAAACTATTTTGTTTGGTTTATGTATTAAACAATGTTATGTCAACAATTAATTATTTCCGCTGCACATGTCAAACATTTGATTTCCGCTGCAATATATTATGATAACTTTTATTCCGCTGCAAACTATTTTATTCTGTGTATGTGTCAAACACTGGATTTGTAAACGCATATAGAGGTGTTCTATATGACCTTGAGCTGTGATTCTGGACACGTCACATCCACGTGGACATTTGCCACAAGTGGGAATTTGGGGGTGTGACAGACTGGTATCAGAGCCTTGGTTATAGGGAACTAGGTTTGCATGTAGTAAACTTAGACTATAGCCATTGCTCAACTCTAGACACTACACGTAGAACTTGCACAATGATGACATTATTACTTATCGAACTGTTGCTTACTAACTTAAAAACTTGCAGGATGGCTGACGATAACACTAGCAGGAGCACCGACCGACACCAGATCCCTGATGACATGGCTGCCGAGAGTCGGCGACGCGTCGAGAGCATCGTAGCCCAGGTCGATGCCGAGATGGATCGGAGGGCTAGGGACTCAGCACGGGCTAGGTACTGGGGATGGCTACCCGCCATCATACAGAGCTGGATCATAGAGGAGAGAGTACCACCTTACCGATATCCCGGCGACACCACTCCAGGCCACCGTTTACCACCACTTGGAGTGTCGACAGAGCAGGCGTTTGCGGCACACGTGGCTTGCACACGACAGGTGATTCGGAAGAGTAGGGAACTAACTGATGAGTTCCGGACTCTTCGTGAGAGAAACGATCGTCTAGAAAGGCGAAACGATCAGCTAGAGGAGCGCAACAACAGACTGGAAGCCCAGATGGAGGCTCTACGACTCCAAATGTCCCAACTACTGACCGAGCATGGACAGGTCGTCGATGTCATGCAGGAACACGACGTGCGTATCACCGAGAATCGGACGGACATCACCGAGACTCAGGCCATGGTGCAGGCCAGTGATGCCATGCTTAATGCATGGGCTGCACAGTTTATTGAGGAGCCACCTCAGGAGGATGGTCCTGAATTCGAGGCCGAGGACCTCGAAGAAGAGGACCTTGATGAGGATCCTAATGAGGATCCGGAGGAGGATGATGATGACGGAGACGCTGCTAGCGATATCTCACACGTCTCTATGGATTCGGATTAGAGGACTGTTGTATTTTGTATTTTCTTATTTTGGCCTAGACGAGCGGGATGTGCTCGAAAAACTTATTATGTATTTCCTTTTGAAATCATTGTACTTCAAGCTTATTATTAATGAGAATTATGTTTTGTCTTACTTATTACATGTTGATCATGATTGCTAGATAACATAACATCTGACTTGACTACTAGCATGACATATGATCTGACTTCTGACATGACATCTGACTTGACTTCTCTTATGACATTGGCTAATGCTCAAACACATGCTAACTAACATTCTAACCTTCCGTATAGAACATGTCAGGGAGAGGAGCAAATGCCCTAAGACTCAAACGCAAGGCCGAAAAGGCAAGAATCAACATGATGGTTGAACGCAGATTCAACCGGATGCTCGCTGAGTACGAGGCAAACAAACATGCCAGCGAAACGAGTGGCACTAACAACGGTACCAACACTTGCCTAACATGACTAACATAGTGTAGCTAACACGCACTAACACACGACATTGGTTTCTGAACCACAGGATCGCAAGGCAACAGCAACAACAAAGGATGTTCTTTCAAATCCTTCCTGAACTGCCACCCTCACAAGTTCAAGGGAACTGAGGGAGCTGTTGGTATGCTTCGCTGGGTGGAGAAGGCAGAATCTGTGTTCGCCATGTGCGAATGTTCTGAAGAAAACCGGGTCAAGTATGCAACCGGTACACTGGAGGGACCAGCTCTTACATGGTGGAACACCCATGTTCAAACCTTGGGGTTGGACGGTGCCAACTCCATGTCATGGACCGACTTCACCCGACTGCTGCATGAGGAATATTGTCCTCGTGATGAGATCCGCAAACTGGAAGCGGAATTCTGGGTGCATAAAATGGTGGGATCGGAGATCGAGCAATATTGTACTCGATTTCATGAGCTGTGTAAGCTATGCCCGGCTATGGTGACGCCGGAATACAAGAAGATCGAGCAGTTCATCAGTGGATTACCCGAGCAATTCCAAAGCATAGTGATGGCGTCTGACATCACCACCATCCAACCACTGATCAGACTGGCTCATAAACTGACCGATCAAGCTGTAGCGCAGGGCAAGCTACCAAAACGAGGCGAGCATGTGAAGCCTCAAGAGAGCCAGAAGAGGAAGTGGGAACCCAGCCACCAGCAAGCTCATCAACCCCAACAACAACAAAAATCTGCACCAGCCAGAGCTTTCACTGCCACCCAACCCGATGACAAGGGGAAGGGTGTATATCAGGGGAAATACCCATTGTGCAACCGATGCTCATACCACCACTCCGGGCAATGCGAACGATACCGTTGCCTGAAGTGCGGAAGACACGGCCATATGGCCAAGGATTGCAGAACAAGATTCCCCATCAACAACAACAATCCCAACCAGAACCAGAATAACAACAACAACCAGAACACTCTTAGAGGGTGTTATGAATGTGGCAAGCCGGGCCACATGAGGAGGGATTGTCCTCAACTGAAGAAGGCCGGAGGAGGAGCGTCCAAAGGAAGAGCTTTTGTGATTGGCTCGGGAGAAGCCAAGGATGACCCAAACATCGTAACCGGTACGTTTCTTTTAAATAATGTCTATGCTAGCATATTATTTGATACCGGTGCCGATAGGAGCTTTATATCCAGTGAGTTTAGCAAATTACTAGATATTACCCCAACACCACTAGACTACAAGTATACCGTAGAGCTAGCCGACGGCAAGCTAATTGAAACACAACACATCTTTCGAGGATGCGTCATGGTTTTGGCGGATCACGAACTCGAAATTGACTTGATGCCGGTGACTCTCGGAAGCTTTGATGTGGTCGTTGGAATGGATTGGTTATCCGCTAACCAAGCTGAGATCGTATGCAACGAGAAGATCGTACGAGTGACGTTGCAGAACGGAGAACAGATCTCGATTCAGGGGGAAAGGCGGGGAGTACCTCTGAACATCATATCATGCATGAAGGCGAACAAGTACCTACAAAAGGGATACACTGCCATACTAGCCCTCATCGCCGAGCAACCCAAGAAAGAGAGGAAGATTGAGGACATCGCCGTAGTCCGCGATTTTCCCGAAGTGTTTCCCGAGGATCTACCTGGATTGCCTCCGAAACGACAAGTCGAGTTCCAGATAGACCTTACACCAGGAGCAGCACCGATTGCTAAGGCTCCATACCGACTAGCACCAACGGAGATGCAGGAACTGTCTAACCAGTTGCAAGAACTGTTAGACAAGGGATTCATCAGACCGAGCTTCTCACCTTGGGGAGCACCGGTCTTGTTCGTAAAGAAGAAAGACGGATCATTCCGTATGTGTATCGACTACAGAGAGCTGAACAAAGTGACGATCAAGAATCGATATCCCTTACCACGAATAGACGATCTATTTGACCAATTGCAAGGGTCAAGCTACTATTCAAAGATCGATTTAAGATCGGGTTACCATCAATTGAGGATACAAGAAAACGATATTCCTAAGACTGCCTTCCGAACTCGATACGGACACTACGAATTCTTGGTTATGCCCTTTGGACTGACCAATGCACCAGCCGTGTTCATGGATCTCATGAATAGAGTGTGCAAACCTTATCTTGACAAATTCGTGATAGTGTTCATTGACGACATTCTGATTTACTCTAAGAATCAGGAAGAGCATGCCGAACATCTAAGGCTAGTCTTGGAACTACTGAAGAAAGAGCAACTGTACGCGAAATTTTCAAAGTGCGACTTTTGGATTCGCGAAGTCCAATTCCTTGGACACGTGGTTAATGAACGGGGAATACACGTAGACCCAGCCAAAATCGAAGCCATCAAAAACTGGGAAGCACCCAAGACTCCGACTGAGGTGCGACAATTCCTAGGTCTGGCCGGGTACTACCGGAGATTTATCGAAGGATTCTCAAAAATTGCCCAATCGTTGACGTCCTTGACACATAAAGATAAGAAATTCGATTGGGGAGACAAACAGGAGGCTGCATTTAACTTGTTGAAACAGAAACTATGCACTGCACCCATCCTATCCCTACCGGAAGGATGTGATGACTTCGTGGTGTATTGCGACGCTTCGAAACAAGGACTCGGTTGCGTGCTGATGCAACGCGAGAAAGTGATAGCATACGCTTCACGCCAACTGAAGGTACATGAGAAGAACTACACGACTCATGACCTTGAGTTGGGAGCCGTGGTGTTTGCCTTGAAGATCTGGCGACACTACTTGTACGGCACGAAATGTACAATCTTTACCGATCATAAGAGCCTACAACACATCTTCGACCAGAAAGAGTTGAACATGAGACAACGAAGGTGGGTTGAACTCATAGGTGATTATGATTGCGCCATCAAGTATCATCCAGGCAAAGCCAATGTAGTGGCCGACGCATTGAGTCGAAAAGAAACGACAAAGCGCGTGCGTGCACTACAACTCACGATTCATTCTGAATTGCCAAATCAGATACGAAACGCACAACAAGAAGCTCTAAAAGCTGAAAACCTTACTCTTGAAGCCATGCGTGGCATGGATAAGCAAATAAAGGCCAAAGACGACGGAGCTTACTATTTAATGGATCGAATCTGGATTCCATGCTACGGAGGATTGAGGGAAGTAGTGATGGACGAAGCACACAAGAGCCGGTATTCCGTACATCCGGGCTCTGACAAGATGTATCACGATTTGAAGACAACCTATTGGTGGCCAAACATGAAAGCTGAAATAGCAACTTACGTGGGTAAGTGTCTAACGTGCTCAAAAGTCAAGGTTGAGTACCAGAAACCATCAGGGTTACTTCAACAACCGGAACTACCAATGTGGAAATGGGAGCAAATTTCCATGGACTTCATAACTAAACTACCTAAGACGGCAAGTGGTTGCGATACCATCTGGGTTATCGTAGACCGACTGACGAAATCTGCTCATTTCCTACCTATCAAAGAGACAGATAAGCTAGACAAACTCACTCGTATCTACCTGAAGGAAGTGGTCACTCGACATGGAGTGCCAATCTCAATCATATCTGACCGCGACAGTCGATTCACGTCGCATTTCTGGAAGTCCTTGCATAAGGCTTTGGGCACGAGATTGGACATGAGTACCGCTTACCACCCGCAGACGGACGGGCAGAGTGAGCGAACCATACAGACACTGGAGGACATGCTACGGGCATGCGTTATTGACTTTGGAAGTAGCTGGGAATCTCACCTACCGTTAGTTGAGTTTTCATATAACAATAGCTACCACACTAGCATTCAAGCAGCACCATTCGAGGCACTTTACGGACGTAAGTGTCGATCACCCATCTGCTGGGCGGAAGTTGGAGACAGCCAACTGACTGGTCCAGAACTGGTGCACGAGACAACTGAGAAGATCGTGCAAATACGCAAACGAATGGCAGCAGCTCGGGACAGACAGAAAAGCTACGCCGACAAGCGACGTAAACCGTTAGAGTTCCAGGTGGGAGACAGAGTGTTACTCAAGGTCTCGCCCTGGAAAGGTGTCATTCGGTTTGGCAAACGAGGAAAGTTGAACCCTCGTTACATTGGACCGTTCGAGATTACAAAACGAATAGGCCCTGTAGCCTACGAACTGAACCTGCCGGTTGAACTGAGCAGCGTACACAACGTATTCCACATCTCGAACCTCAAGAAGTGCCTATCAGATGAAACACTTGTTATTCCTCTCGAGGAAATACAAATCGACGAACAATTGAACTTTGTTGAGGAACCGGTGGAGATTATGGACCGGGAAACCAAGAAGCTCAAACTTAGTAAAATCCCGATTGTAAAAGTACGATGGAATTCGCGACGAGGACCGGAATTCACGTGGGAACGTGAGGACCAGATGAAACAAAAGTACCCACACCTGTTCGCGGAACAGACAAACACTAGCAACACGAGTTGAATTTCGGGACGAAATTCTTTCTAACATGGGGAGGATGTGACACCCCGTAATCTCCAGGTCAGCATCTTATTTATTTAAATGATTATTTAAATGCATTATGTACACGTGGCACTAGAATTAGATTTATTTAGTGTGACACGTGGCACGACAGTACGAACACTGACACATGACTAGATAATTCGTGGAATTATCGACGAACAGCACACACGTGTCAAAACACACGAACGTTGGTGAACGTCTAACACATTGTGTAGCACAACACTCGAAACCTCACGAAACATTGTCACAAGTCAATTATGGCCGATAATTGACCAATAGAGTCCAAACGACACTCGAATGATGTTTTACAGTCGAGAAACGAGCAAGAATGGGCCAGAACAACAAAACAAGCTTATTGGGCTTGAAATTCAGGCCAGGCGGTACGCCTGACCCAGGATGCCCGCGACAGGCGATGCGCGCGGATGAAATATGAGCGCCTCGTCTGTCTGGATCCGCGCGTAACGTACCAACTTGCACAACCACGCCAGGCGATACGCCTGACCTCTCTGACAGCTTAAAATCTTCTTGAGCAACACAAAATCCATCATTATCTCTATATCATCATTTTAGTCGACTCCAGACGCCATTGCACGAGTTTCTCTTCCCTAGCACCTCTGTTACATGCAAAACACACACAAAGGAAGCCATTGAAGCCATTGTTGAGGTCCTTGAAGCCTTGGAAGCTTGAAGGAAGACGTTGGAAGCTTGACACCACCACCATCACTTCACCTCTGCTCAAATCCGAGTCCCAGGAGCCTATAGAAGCTGCTAAGATCAACATCTCTCAGTTCTTGAGCTTTAGAGGTAGTTCTTGTGACTAAAACACTCATTTGCACATCACTACACACACATGCAAGTGTTGAATCTCACATGCAAGCACTAGAGTGCACATGCACGAATTTTCTTGATGATGAATCTGGGTTTGAGGATTAAACCACTGTTGATAATGATCTATGATGTTATTATCGAGTTTTATGATGATCTAAAATGATGGGTATGGACCATCTTACTTAAAATGATGTTTTGTGATGACATTGATGCATGCATGTACGATCCATGATGATAGAGATGATTTTCAGTATTGGAATATGCTTATTGATGATATTGGGATGATTACTCATGGTTAGATTTGGTTGAAATGGTTAAAACTACGATTTTTATGAAACATTCCATTTATAGTAACTTTTTAGTTACAAATAGATGATTTGGTGAATTTGGTGAACATGCATGTATATAGGATTGTTGCTAGGATGATATCATGATGATTTGATGTGTTAGAAAGAGGTCTTGATGATGTCTATGATCATATGTAGTGTTATTTCTATTTTTAGAAACTTTTCTAGTTGAAATATTAATAGATGATGAAATCGGTTATGTTGACATGATTAAATGTTGTTAGACGATATATTATGATGATTTGTAGCATAATCAATGGATTAGAAACATTAAAGGTTCATTTTTATGCAAAAACCACAAAGTTACTATTTATAGTAACTTTATTTTTAGAAAAACCGATTTGCCAACATGTTGTGTTATTTGAGCATGCTAAATGACTTATTGTGTTATAATATGCATAATAGATGCTAAGTTAGATGGTTTCCGATGTCACGTATGCTAAAAATGGAAACTTTCCATTTTAGGAAACTTTTGTGCACTAACATGTTATAAACGGCATATATGAACTTGTATGATAATGTGCTATGTGTTAACATGACCCCGTAGGACTATTGAACATGCTAGAACTCTAAAACCGTTATGCTTTGTGAACTTTCTAAAAATGGAAACTTACTATAAATAGTAAGTTGTCCATAAACGCGACCTACGCGTTGTGCACACGACAAACACCTACACGATTGCTACACGATTCACAAACCGTCACACGGTTCACCAACGGGTCGTTGACTTGACACGGTCAACTTTGGTCAACACGGTCAAACACGGTCAATGTGGACCAACACGGTCAACACGGTCAAACACGGTCAATGTGGACCAACACGAGCAAACACGGTCATTGTGGACCGACACGGACAAACATGAACAACCAAGGGTTGTTGGACACAAACATGAGCACTAACACGAACACTAGCACGGTCACTTACACCAACTCACGTACGGTATACGATATAGGTTGCCGGTGACCGACACGCATTTCGACGCAGGAGCTTACGCTTACTTATCGCTTTATTCACTAAGGTGAGTTTACGGCCCCTCTTTACTCTTTTTCAAATGCTTTTAAATAGGGGGAGAATACTAGTTGCATCGAGTCAAACATTATTACTGTACAAACACTATTGTGTATGCTGGTTTATTGGACAAACATTAAGTGTTGAACTCGTTACAAGCCCTCACAAAGTCTTACCGTTAATGTACGAACAACGTGGTAGGTTTGGATGGATCCATTAGGGAATGACTAACCCCACGGGGCACCATGTTGACTGAGTGTCATAACCCGTGCAAATTCTGACCTAACTTGCTATGTATACGAGGCATAGCGGAGGCAAGAGCAAACAAGTCTAGTTCGGTAGTGACGCACTGACACTTTGGGCCTAGGGCTCGGTACTAACATTGATAAACAGCATGACACACTTTTCATTACTATATGTATATCAAAACCTGTGAACTCACCAACCATTGTGTTGACATTTTTCTAACTTGTATTCTCAGGTAACTGAGGAGTTGATGGACATTCAGAGATGCACCATAGGGGAACGAGCATTAGGGCCATCATGCATTCCTGTTTTTGCTTAACTTTTGAAAACTATTTTGTTTGGTTTATGTATTAAACAATGTTATGTCAACAATTAATTATTTCCGCTGCACATGTCAAACATTTGATTTCCGCTGCAATATATTATGATAACTTTTATTCCGCTGCAAACTATTTTATTCTGTGTATGTGTCAAACACTGGATTTGTAAACGCATATAGAGGTGTTCTATATGACCTTGAGCTGTGATTCTGGACACGTCACATCCACGTGGACATTTGCCACAAGTGGGAATTTGGGGGTGTGACAGTTTAGAAGCCTTCAAGATGAAGATTTGATGGTAAAAAGTTGAGTTTAGGCGTCTGGAAGTCGAGTTATTTGCTAGAAATGAGTTATAATCAAGAAAATCAGATTTTTATGCCTGCTGCGTCCGTCGCGTACCGTCAAGGGTGGCAAAGGGGTTCTTCGCGTACCTCCACCGCCTTAGTCAGACACGATTTTGTTTTCGTGATTCCGGGAGCATACGAACTCCGTTTTGTGCACGCTTTTCGTCTACATTCACGATTTTTCAAGCTCTTTCCAATGGTTATAATTTCAAGAATTAAAGAGTTCAAAATATTTGACCTCTTATTTAACGTTATATTCGACTCAATGTATCTTGAAATCGGAGCCTTGTTTCTCGATTTCGCTTACACTCGTTCTCTTCATTTCCGAGTTATGATTCTAGACATGAACTCAGTTAGTCATCTATTTGAATAAGCATTAGGTGATGGATGTTTCTTTGCGATCTATTAACACCATTTTTCGCATACTATCAACCTGTAATAATTACAATAGCTAAATCAACGTGGATTTCTAGAACGACCGCATATGATTTCGTCATTAATGACGTAATTCTTAACTGCAATTGTCACATAAACCATTGTTATTATACATTAAGTTTAGTAAAACCCTAAAACGAACTAATTAAATAAGAGAATACACTTATCTAAGCTGAGCAAATAAGTTATCTTTAAGCATAACAACAATGCAGAGATAAAAATGATCAAAATGAGTGTAAGCGAAATTTTGAAACAAAGCTCCGAATGAAAGTTACGATAGGCCGAAGTTCCGAGCGGTCATCATAAATCTGAGCATCTTCATGATAAGTGTTATCATTTTATCTCGAGTTATGTTCAAGTTATTATTAATTGAGATAAATAAGATTAAGTTTATAAAACTCTCCGGGTCGTTATAGCAAGCTAAACACTCGTATTGGAGATAACTATAACGTAGTCGTTGTGCTACCGGTTTAGAAACCTTGTAAAGAGGGTTTATATTGTATGATAAGGTTATAATCATGATAAGATATCAATATTAATAGGATATCATTCTGAACGTGAGAAAGTAAGGAAAGGAAGAAAGCTAGCAGATTGTGCCTTATTAAGCTCAGGTGAGTTCTTTGTAGCCTTATTTTAAATGTTTTATCATTTTGGGCTGATATGCATGTTATGAAACTATTTTGTGAAAATGATTTAACCTGACTATGGTCAGGTAAAGAATGTTTTAAGTCTTAACTACGGTTGAGAAGTAAATGATTTTTTAAAGTCTCGGCCGAGGTCGAGTAGAGAATATGATTTTGAAGTCCTGGTTGCGGTTGGACAAAAGTTGAGCGCTGTGTACAGATCACTGTTTATGATTATGATGGTTTAAATGTTTTAAACCATTTTATGTATGAATGAATGAGTTATGTAAAATGATGTTATGTGAATGATTGTTATGTAAAGAAGTCTTGTACCGGTATGAGCTGTCAACTTCGGTTGATAGTTAAAGAGTCTTTTGGAAACACAAGCCTGTCGACTGTGTGTCGCCAGTTGAGGAAGTCTTATGCATGCATGAGCTGTCAACTTCGGGTTGATAGTCATGGAGTCTTGTGCTGCACAAGCATGTTGACTTCGTGTCAGCAGTTGAGGCTAAATTTTATGCACAATATGATTGATGTTATGATGATGTGTATGAAATATATATATACGTTATGATGACATGTATGTTATGTATTTGAATTATGTTAAGTGATGATATGAATGAATAAAAGTTTTTCTAAAAATTTAACTTAGAACTCACTAGCATATAGCTGACTTGTTTTACATGTTTATCAGGTTGAATAGTTTGAGAAAGAATAGCAGGATGGCTCGTGGCATACCTTGAGGACTACCCTGGCATACACTGGCTGTATTATAGAACTATTAGAGATATGGGATATGTGTTGACGTTCGTTTAGTATCTGTACATTAGTTGATGTTGTTACCTTAATTTCCACTGCTATAATAATGTAATTACGGTTTAAGAACTATGTGTTTGATGCATTGCCAACCGAGGGGACTCCTGGGGCTCGGGGCCTCTCAACATAGGTTGGTGAGTTCATAGGTTTTGATATATATACACATACAAAAGAAATGTTTGTCACGTGTCATGTTGTTTATTATATGTTAGTTCCGAGCCCTAGGCTCCAAGTGTCAGTTGTGTCTACCGAACTAGACTTGTTAGCTCTAGCCTCCACCATGTCTCATAAAAACAATAGCGCGATGGGTCGAGATTACACGCGTCCTGACCTCCAGTCGGTATCGTCGCCGCATGGGGTTCGTCACAACCAATAGATCTATCTAAACTCACCTCGTTGTTTGAACATTAACGGTAAGACTGTGCGAGAACTTGTTACGATATAACACTTAATGTTTGTCTAATAAACCAGCATACACAAATGTTTGTACAAGTGATACTGTTTGACTCGATCAACATGTATTCTCCCCCTATTTTGAAAGTTTGCAAAAAGTTTAAAAAGGGGTCGTAAACTCACCTTAGTGATTGCTTGTAAAGCGTAAGCTCCTAATTTCTTCGGCGAGTCAGTCACCGGCTACCTATATCGTATAGCTTACGTGAGTTCGTGTTCGTGACTGTGTTTTGTGTTCGTCCTCATGACTGTGTTTCGTGTTCGTGCTCGTGTTTGTGCTCAACAACCCTTGGTTGTTATGTTTGTCCATGTCGGATTGTCGGTCCATACTGATCGTGTTTGTCCGTGTCAAGTCAACGACCCGTTAGTGAACCATGTGTTGGTTCTAATTTGTGCAACACTCGTTATCGTGCACGTAGTGCGTAAAACACATAATTCACGTTCATGGTCAACTTACTACTTATAGTAAGTTTCCATTTTTAGAAAGTTCGCAACACATTTCGTTTTAATGGTTCTATCATGCTCAATAATCTTATATGATCATGTTATAGCACGTTGTTACAAACGCTCAAATAAATATATAAGTCGTTTTTAGTCATTAAAGTTTTCTAAAATGTAAAGTTTCTATATTTAGCATGATTAACATCAAGAATCCCATAACTTAGCACACAATAATCCTATTGTATCATTCTAAGCTATTGATCATGTATAAATCAAGTCTTGCGTTTCAATTTCAGGACTTCACCAAAAAAAGTTTCTATAAATAGCAATGTATGCCTTAAACATCATTTTAACCAAACTAATCCATGACCATTGCTAATAAACACATTATTAACCATATCACATCATCTAAAATTACTTATTTCACCAAAATCATTATTTATCACGATTTTACAAAATAAAATTACTAAAAATAGGAACTTTGTCTAAATATCCATCAAATGACCAAAATAATATTCCTAACCCATTCCTTATGCAAATATCATTATCATATATCACAATCATCATTTAAACATGTTTCCATTATCAACATCATCATCTAACAAGATCTTGTAACTTTAAAGTTACTAAAAATGGTAATAACTTCTAATAATCCATTTTTGATCAACAAAATCATAATGAACCATATGACACATCTCAAATATCATCACAAACATATATTCATACTTAAATATTCATGGATGTGACATCCAGTTACGTGACAACAGAACTCTGAAAACAAACAACAGTTGTATGTGTTTAAGTGAAAACTTAAATGCAGGAAATACAACTCAAGAGAAACAACAGTGTACAAACAAATGACAAGAACCTATCGGTTGCGATCTGATATCCATAGATAACAGGAATCAGATGGCCGACAAATCAGTACGAAAACAATGTGAATTCAAGATCATCAATGTGAAAACATGAAGTTTAGTTTAGTCCGTCTGTGAGAATGTCCAATGAAAAACAATAATTCGTTATCGTAGACGAATAATAAACCGACAGTGTGTTTGCGTGGGTGACGATTCACACAAACATATCTGTGGGTTTAGCGTTCTGAACGATAACTGAGAAGTAGAAAACCAAATCAGAAAGTGGAACGTACGATCGTGTTCGTATAGTTAGCGCTCTGTACGAAAACGCGCGTAAGTGACGTTTTCTGACTAAACGACGAAGATTAACCAGTTAATCTCGAACGAAACAGTAAAAATAAGAGAAACATAATATTTTATGTTTTTACAATTTTGAAACTCATCGAAGCAATCCGAGAGAATTCCTTATTTAAAATTTGTATAATACGCGTTTTACGTTCCAGAAACGTAACGAAAACGAGAACCGAGCAACCGAAACGAACCCGAACACACCCGAAGTATAAAAAGCCTAAATGAGGCTTTCTTCCTCATTTTCCCTTTCCCTCTCTCTCTAAAACCCTAATCCCTGTTTCCACCCTCTTTCTAGATTTTTGAACTTCAAAACCCTATAACTCACTCATTTCTTGATGAAATCAAGCAAATATCATATCAAATCGAATCCCTCGATCTCCTCTACACGAAAGTACAAAAGATCCGTTCCAAAACCCACCTGAAACGAGGTAATCGGAGCTCAAAGTGGGCGAAAATTAGGGTTTTCAAAACCCCTTTGGTTAAACCCCTTCAAAACCAGCTTCTTACCATCCAAACCTCACACCCAGACCGATGGCGGAATGCGTCGGGGCGCGAGTTTGACTGTTCATTAGCTTATGGTGCTATTACAATGTTTCATATTTAATGCATCCATTTAATTAATAATCAATTCATTCAACCAACATTTAAATAGTCATTACAAGAATTCCAAATAAATAAACTATTACATTGAAAGACTATACAATTGTTTCAAATTTTAAACTAGGTCACTAAGCCTATCTTATGTTTTCATCGTGCTTCCTTATCCTGTTACACATGTAAAATAGAGTTTGTCAACTATGTGCATAGTTGGTGAGTTCACACACAAAGTTTAAATAATATGTATAAAAAGGATGCAAACTATAGCCTAACTAGATATGTATCATAAGCATAGCATGAATACAAGTTTGAATAAATTGAATGAATGAATGAATAACAATAGCTTGTGTCCAAACAAGTATCCTTACAACATGTTAATTCAAGTATGGTCATACTATAAAGTAACAGTTATAATTCGACAAGTTTGCTAGGTGTACTTTTCACCTTTTTCACACAAAGGCAAAAGCCTTTGCGAAAATAGTATCTAACTATCTTAGGCTACTAAGTACTAGATTGCTTGACTGGCAACACACATAGAATCAACACATTGTATAAGCCTAGCCTCTAACACATAAAGCTAACTAGGTCTAAGGCTTGCATCATAGATTGAATGAATAATAGAATGAATAAAGTTTGAATAAGACGTGTGTAACATCACAAAAACAAAATGTAAAAGGGAGTGTGAAGAAACTCACTTGAGTGGTCTAGCTTGTCCAATAGTTCTTGATTAGAGTTTTGTGAAGTCAAGATCACCCTTCTTATCGTGAAGTTAATTGACATCAATTTAATCTAAGCATTCCTATAATTCAAGTGTCATGTCTTAAACCATGGTATATGATCAAGTTTTAGAGAATCAAAATACATTTTATGATCTTAATACTAAAATAGTAGCTTCTGCTCTTTGCTGGAAGCCATTTTGGATTGGTTGGACCTTATTTAGAAAATTTAAGGGTTTGGCTCGTTAATACATTGATTACATTTTTTGTATACTTTGGGATTTATATATATCTTGAAAGTGAATGCTGATGGCCTTTTATTTTTTGTGACCATTCTTCTTTTCTTTTGTTTTGATTTTGGATTGCTCTCTTGGTGTTTTTATGATTGTCACTATTTGTGTAGCTCATGCCATAATTTTATCATGTAAAGTTTAACTACCTCTAAGAATAATAATTCCTTGGTGATTAATGATTTAAGGGATTAAATCATCATACTACTGTATTTGCATGTTACAAAAAATCAAATTTTTTAATTAGGAAAAAAAGGTAATGTTTTTTTTTTTTTTAAAAAAAAACACCTCTTACAAATCCACTATCAGCCCATCTATCTTTTGACTCTAATCACATGTTTCAAATCAAACCAACTTGTATTTTTGGTCTAACTGACTCATTAGGGTGACTTATTAGAGTGAATGTTTTGTTTGTGAGTATGAAATGTAATAGAAAATGTAAGTATTTAATTATTGGTATGAACTTGCATAGGATAGGCTCTTGGTTATTCGTATCGAACGTATCGAATCAAGTAGAAAATAAAATGATTAAAAATTATACGTATTCTAGATGCGTTTTTAATGTATGGATCATGTCTAGATAGAATAAATTGAATTTTATCACCTTTATATGTATTCTAGATGTGTTTGTTTATGTTGCATGTAAAAACTATATATTATAAATTGTATCAACTTTTAATACAATAGCCATATTGATTTTATATATTGTAGGAGGAAGACGCAACATCAATGCTCGAGAGGTACGGGGAGGACGTTACTCAACATCCGGTTGGTGATGTTGAGTTGTGGGAGCGTACACAAGGAGGGAAAAAAATTCGGGATAGGTTCTTCAGATTCTAGTTCATCATTACAGGCACACCTTCTTCGTCATCCGGGTCAACACCGACTTACGCTGAGTACCAACGCTCGCAAGAGAAGGTATTTCATAAGAAATTTAATTAAGAAAAGTCTGAACCGTTTTGACTAGTCATACTCGTTTAACCAACTTGTATGTTTTCTTGTTTGGTTAAGATTCATGTGTGTTTTAACAATTTTTTAGGTGCAAGAATTGCAATCCCAAGTAGAAGAATTGCATAATCGAGTCGAAGATGTTCAACAAAAAATGAGGGAAGAGGTGCAACACCACATGAGGGAAGAAATACAACAACAAATGAGGGAAGAAATGCAACGACAAATAGCCGAGCTAATGAAAAAATTTGGTAATTTCGGCAATTCAACATGATAGTTTGGCTTATATATTCGTTTTTTGTTGTTGAACTTGTAGTTTGATGATTGTAGTCTTTTGTGGTGAACTTGTAATTTGATAATTGTAATCTTTTGAGGTAAAACTTGTAATTCGATGATGGTAGTTTTTGTGGTAGAACTTTTAACTCAACAATGACATTATCTTGTAGTTGAACATGATTTGTATTGAATCTTTTGGCATTTAAAGCAGGAAAAAATATGGGTTTATTGCAATTATTTTATTTTATTTTTTAAAATGTTAGTTTGTCAGAAACTGGTAGGAACTAAGAAAAAGTACAGGTGTAAAACTCGTCGGAAATTGGTCTGAAACGCATTTGTCGGAAGTTTGATGGAAACATAACAATAAAATTAATAAAGCTGGTGGTCGGAAATTCGTCGGAAACACATGATCGGAAATCAGTCGGAAATAAATTTTGTCGGAAACTAGTCGGAATAGGAAAAAAAATAAAACTTAATCTTATTATTTTTTTTTGTCGAAAAATTCCTCGGAATTTAGTCGGAAACATTGTCGTCGGAAAGTTGTCGCAAAATGTCCACGGAAGTTTGTCGGAAATATTTTTCCAACCAGGTTTTTTCCGACTAATATTTTCTGTAGGAATTTCGTCGGAAACATCGATTTCCGACAAATTTCCGACCAAAGTCGTCGTCGGAAAAACGCGTGTTTTCTAGTAGTGAAGTTTATAATCTTATGCATCAAAACAAAATTCTCAAGGGTCTCAAGGGTTGCATAAAAAAACTAATTTATTTACTATCAAGTAATCAAATAAACATTTCTAAATACACTTAAAGAGAGAGACAATTATTAGGACAAGTTTTGTATTGATACCAGTATATTCACATCGAATTTTAGTGTCAAATAATCCAATAAATAGGTGTGTTGAGTAAAGTTTAGAATGGTTTTAGGTAATGATGACCGTAGGTCAAGACGGATTATAAGAAAATCAGTTTGGGTCTAAATGATTTGCTTTATAAAGCATCAAACAAACAAACAAACAAACTTACCTAGTATTTTCCCACTTTTCAGCAGGGTCTAGAAGGGAAGGATGAACACAAACCTTACCCATATCCCAGTTGGGATAGAGAGGCTGCTCCGAAAGAGTTCCCGACTCATAGTTGTCGTTTGAAGTTAATCATCCCACTCACTTCCAACATGAAGCAAATGCATATAATGAAACATAAAAGAAATCACAAAACCCAAAAAGAGACTCTCAACTAGCCTTCAACATCAAGTACGGTTTTGCTGTTTTTGCATCCATCCAAATGATGAAGAAGCACACCAGCTCCAACACTATCATTCAAACTCTCAACAGCAACAAAAGATTGAGTCTTCACATCTTCTAGCCCTGACCTCTCAACTAATGGTCTCAAACCTGTGCCCTCACTCCCCCAACACAAGGATTGTGGGCTGGTGGTCACCTCATTTATAGCCACTGCTCATGAAGAAACTGAACCACCAAGAACCCTCCAAGCATTTTCTTAAAATAATTAACCACTCACTCAAACCACTAATCATCCTATTTACGTAATCACAAATAAGAAAACTACAACCAAATAATATAGGCTTCCTTTTTTTTGTAACAATTTGTCATCTTATTCGATAGTTTAAACAATTAACACCAAAAAGTCACCATCCCTTATTCCTCATCCACAATACTACACAGGAAATCAGATATCGATCACCTCCATTGCAAGACATAATAGCTTCAAAACATATGTGATGTAGACAAAAGCTTTAAAACATTACTCTAACAAAATACCTGTTGGGGATATCTTCGGAATCGACGGATGTAGCTCAGATTTCACCAGAGAGGGCTTGGAGGAGACCGGAGACTTTCTGCCCCAAAGTTTGGGGATGTCTTTAGATACTCGGATGTCGCCGGAGAGGCCTAGGAGGTGACCGGATGTCGCTAGGAGAGGCTGAATCGTTGAACGGCAGACGAGAGACGAAGGAAGAGAGGGCGTGATGTTAAGGTTTTTTCTACCTTTCTCGTCCCATAGCTGTGCCTTCCGTTTTACATTTACTTTAAATGTTTACTTATGAATTTTATTTTAAAAATAACAAAAATTATAAAACTAATATAAAACTAGCTTAAATTATTACAATAATAAATCAACCGTTTAACCGACTAACTGAACAAACCAAATTCAAAACAACAAATAATCTGAAAACCAGTCCGATCACCAAATTCATAGTTCAGGTAAGGTTAAGAACCGAACCAAAGACCGAATTCACAATTCGATTCGTTTTTTTTTTGTTACGAATATGGTTCGGTTAACGATTCGGGATAAAAATGTAATGATATAGAAGGAAATATTAACAAAAATGAGATTTCAAATTTTAATTTATTAAAGTTAATGAATATTTTAATAAACCTGTGGTAGGAATATAGTCGGAAAACTCCTACAATTTTCCAACAAATTGTTAATTTTGGTCGGAAAAATGTCGGAAAATTCCGATCATTTTCCTACAAAAACAATTCGTTTTTTGTATTTCAAACTTTAGACAACGTTTTTTTTCACGTCATCTTACTAAACATTAAGTATATAACATGAAAAACTTTGTAATAATAAATTATATGTGTAATACGTATTTACATGTGCGTACATTATTAAAACCTAAAAAAGTCTTAGTGTACAAGTATATATGTATTTGTTCGTTTACACAACCGAAAAACACGTATTTTGTTAAATTATGTTTTTTATAACTAATGTTTTTGTATATAATAAAGGTGTAGCAAAGATGATGCAAGAAAACAATGTTAAGAGCCTCAAAATTTAAAAATAAAAACCTATGGTAGGAATTCAGTCGGAAAATACCGACAACTTTCCAACAAATTGTTAAATATGGTCGGAAAACTGTCGGAAACTTCCGACCATTTTCCTACTAAAACGATTCGTTTTTGGTTTTTCAAGCTTTAGACATCGTTTTTTGTCACGTCATTTTATTAAACATTCAATATATAACATAAAAAACTTTGTAATAATAAATTATATATATTATACACATCCACGTATTTACATATTCGTGCATTATTAGAACCTAAAAAATTCTTTAGTGTACAAGTATATATGTATTTGTTCGTTTACACAACCGACAAATACGTATTTTGTTAAATTATGTTTTTTATAACTAATGTTTTCGTATATAATAAAGGTGTACCAAATATGACACAAGAAAACAATGTTAAGAGCTTCAAAATTTAAAAATAAAAACCTATGGTAGGAATTCAGTCGGAAAATACCGACAACTTTCCAACAAATTGTTAAATATGGTCGGAAAACTGTCGGAAACTTCCGACCATTTTCCTACTAAAACGATTCGTTTTTGGTTTTCCAAGTTTTAGACATCGTTTTTTGTCACATCATTTTATTAAACATTCAGTATATAACATAAAAAACTTTGTAATAATAAATTATATATGTTATACACATCCACGTATTTACATATTCGTGCATTATTAGAACCTAAAAAATTCTTTAGTGTTTAAGTATATATGTATTTGTTCGTTTACACAACCGACAAACACGTATTTTGTTAAATTATGTTTTTTATAACTAATGTTTTCGTATATAATAAAGGTGTAACAAATATGACACAAGAAAACAATGTTAAGATCCTGAAAATTTAAAAATAAAAACCTATGGTAGGAATTTAGTCGGAAATTACCGACAACTTTCCAACAAATTATTCAGTTATGTCGGAAACTTGTCGGAACCTTCCGACCATTTTCATACAAAATATTATATTTTTGTTTATTCAAGCATTACACATCGATTTTTTTTTTTTGCTTTTGTTTTTCGATATATTCATTATACATGATAACATTAAGCTTTCGTATGTATTTTCATGTTCGTAATAAAAAAAATAAAAAATTGTTTTTTATTTCCGACGGATTTCCGACCATTATTTTTTTAATTTATATTATGTTATTTTCCCGATAATTTCCCGATAAATATTTTAATTTTTTTATTTTGAAAATTTTGGTCGGAAACTAGTCGGTAGATACCGAGAGATTTCCGACCAATTTAAAAATGTATTAATTTATTTTATTTTTAAACTTTTGGTCGGAATGTAGTCGGTAGATACCGAGAGTTTTCCGACCAAAGAATGTATTGTCGATTTATTGTTTGAAATTTAACACTAAAAAATTTGGTTTTTTTTTTTGTCGGAATTTGCTTGGAAAACCGTTGGAAACTTCCGACCATATTTTTTGGTCGGAAAATTTTGTTGGAAAATTTCAGTTTTCTAGTAGTGTATAATATGGGATTCCTAATAAAAGATGTCTACAATAATGGAATAATTGTCTAAGTTTAAAAGAGTATTTTGAGAATATTCATTTATCATTTTAAATAAGTATTCTCAAAATTTTGTATAGAATAATTGTTATTCTATATATTGTATTTGTTAATTGCTTTAAAGTCTAGAAATCGTATTTGTGTTTAAAGGCAAAAGTTATTAAGATGTTTAAATAAAACATATCTTAAATATTTGTAGATATTTATATAGAATAATTATATAATCTTTATATAATCATTTTATTTTATTTGCATACAAGGTACTGACCATTAATTCAAAATTAGCAACTTTATAAATTAATTTATTTAATTTAATAGATGGTACTGTTTAAAGATAAATTATTGATTACATACATACATAATTTATAATAAACTAACATTAATTTATAATAAACTAACATTTTAACATAATACCAAAACCCATACAAAACTTTTACCAGCTTTTGTCCACCCCACCACCTTAGGACGTGGCACATTGATTCCTTCATTCATAGCTTCACTTGCACCAAACTTTTCTGCTACTATTTCTGCATTAAAGTAACGCAACCGAACATCAACTACAATAACACAATAGACACTTTATTTTTAGCCTTTTACCTGATTTTGACCTGCCCACCATTTTTCCATCTGTTGCATTCATCTTATCAGCCACAAAAGTGATACTTGTCTCATCACCTATTTCCCTTTGTCCTATGTTTGCATTATCAGAAAATAAGGGAACAACAGATCAAAAGTATCACTTATATACATTGACCCTTATTTTTTATAGATTGTAGTTATATGCAAACCTGTGAATTTATTGGTTTCTTCTCGTCTCACCTCTTGTGTTAACCCAAGGCTAAACGTGGGTATTTCATCTTTTAGCATGACTGGTTTCATACAACTTTCTTTCACAACTTCGTTTTCACTGTCCTTCAAACCTCCTTGTTTAGGAACATTTGCACCGTATTTTTCCAACAATATATCTGCATTAATGTAATCAAAACCATCAGTTTGCATGTCTTGAAATGTACATGTTACACTACTCACAGCTACCTACATTGCCAAAATAATAACTTACATACTTTTGATATATAGTTACATCAAATTACAATAACATTAATTTAAATAAAAACAATATTTTTCAATTTAAGTGTGGTACCTTTCTTTGTCTTCCCCACAAACTTACGATCAACTATAGTAACATTCTCAGATACAACACATGCCTTCATGTTTTCACTTAATCCCTTGCCTGTTATATGTAAATTAATTAAAGAAAGCACAACATCAAATCTAAAGAAAGCACTACATATATTAATTTTGTAGGGGCACTTTGTTCTTAAATCAATGTCTTACACAAACTTACACTACTAATAATTGCTTTTAATCATATTTTACATTTTAAATCAATTGGTCTTAAATCAATGTCTTACATCAAATTACAGCTATATTTAACTTCCAAAAATTACCCATTTTACTTTTCACTTAATCCCTTGCTTGTTATATGTACATTAATTAAAGAAAACGCAAAATGAAATATAAAGAAAACACTACATATATGTTACATACACATACCTATAATTTGATTGTATTCTTCTTGGTTTCCCTCCTGTGTTAACCCAAGACTAAAGGTTGGAAATTCATCAACCACAAATCGTTGATTCAGAATCTGATCTGGTTTGTCTATGCAAACTTTGTCACCTGTGTGTTACCTCAATGTTTTATAGATTCTTCAATGTAACGTTAACTTACTTTAATTCAAAAATCATTTCATACCTGAAACTTTGGTTACATCTTTACCTTCTGTCTCTGTTGCACCCAACTTGCACCCTTGAAACTTGTCTTTCGATTCTCCTTCTGGTTTCTCTACAATTTAAATTTAGAGATTGTTATTAATATATAAATGATGTCACATTTTGTTTATTTACATTAACTTACATCTGTGTCCCATAAAAAACAATATCAATTTGAATACATACTTGTACCTGATTGTTCAAGCCCTTTTCTTTCATGTTGTTCTTGAGTAAAACCAAGGCTGAAACTTGGGCAACCTAAGTCCACTTCATGATTATTGTTGTCATCAGAATCTTTATTATTTTTGTTAACCGTTTCCAGATCAACATCCTCTTCATCCTCGTCACTTTCTATCCATTTTTGTCTACGCCTGTTTATTTCCAAACAAACATCCATAATTCTGTCGTCTATATCATCACGTAACCCACTCCCCAAAGTGTCATCACTCAACACCGTACACTTTTTAATTGAAGATGTCTCCTCATTTTTCTTTACATGAAATTGCTCCTCATTTTTCTTTGTAACTTCTTTCTCTTTTAATTGAACAACGCACGGCTTTTCATTGAAGATTCTCTCATATTTCTCCGCCATAAGCCTAACCATATGATTCTTTGGTTCTTTTTCAATTTTCTTCGTTATTGCTCTCTCAAACCTCCTCTTATTGCATATTGTTTGATCAAACATACGGTCTAGATCAATCATGTTCCCCTATAACTCAAATCATTTAAAATTACTTTATATTTTTATATAATATATAATATTACAATATAAGTTCTTATATATTTTTAGTACCAGATCACCGCTTTCAGATATTTCTACTAACTCCAACGCTTCCCTTTGCTTAAGTTTCTGCATATTCCAAAATTCAATTGGTGCTTTTGTATGATCCACATTCATCCCCTTGCATTGTACGTTGTCAACATACAACAACTTTGAAAAGAAACGCAACAGTTACTTTATTAGTCAATTTTTAAATTTACAAATTTATAATTAAGCAATAAAACATTAAAACGTACCGTAAGCACTGCTAGAGGACCTTTAAAAGGAGATTTTGTATTTGGTAACCATCCATATTTGCACTTCTCTATGCAATCAATGATATAAGAACACCAATTTACCTTTGATATATCGGTATCATCAGCTAAATAGTTTAGAACATCGAGCTTGCATTTTCCGTGCGCATGACATTCAACAATTGTACTCAGAAATAACATCAAGAAGTCTAGTTTGAAATTAAAAGAGTCATCATCTCCAGCCTCAGCTAACCTCTTAACCAATTCAGAAGGAGAGATATAATCATTGGTATATAAATTTCTCCACTCTTGAATTTTTTTACAAAGATTCTTGGTTGGGTTAACATTTTTTTAGTCAATATCTCCTTTTGGAACTCCTAACAATCCAAACACCGCCTTTTCATTAACCTTAATTGGTCCTTCTCTACCAAGTATTTCCATACTTGTCACATCCAATCTGTCCACAATATAATGGCCTAATTTTTGTGGTATTCCATTGACCTTAAAACTGAGTAACTTTCCAAAACCCATTTCTTGAACAGCTTCTTTTTGTTTTGTTTTCAAGGTTTGCAATCCTTTACAAAACTGTTTTGGGGTGCATCTGTTCACTATTCGAAACCATTCAACAGGGATATCCAAACCCTCTTCCTCCTCTACATTGTTTTCCTTTTTTAGCCTTCTCCTTTTTTGTCACACCCCCAATTTCCCACTCGTGGTGTCAGTCCACGTGGGTGTGACGTGGCCAGGAATCACAGCTCTTGGTCATATAGAACGACTTCTATATGAGTTACACAATCACACAGTTTGCAAAAACCAAACAAGTTTATATAAGTATGCAGCGGAAAATGTAAATCGTTAAATACATAAGTAGCAGCGGAAAGTAATTGTTGAAATAAACACTACAAATGATTTAATTGTTTTCAAATCATTATTAATGCACACAATGCCTAGGACACGAGTCTATATGCAAGCCAGACTCCTTAAGGCTTCCTTGTGCGCATCCTAGCGTGTGCTCCATTAGTTACCTGAGAATACATGCGAAAAGTGTCAACTATAAAGTTGGTGAGTTCACAGGTTTAAGTATTGGAAAGTAGTAAAACAGTCATATATACTGGGTATGTTAAATAGTTTTGTTGGATCTACGATCCGTAGAGTGTGTCATGTCATCTTACCGAAACTCGACTGTTTCCATTTGCCTCTGCGGGTCATCGCGGAACCCGAAATCAACATCGATATTACACTCGTTATGACCGCAGTCAACGTTGTTGCCGAGTGGGGTTGGTCAAACCCAGTAGTACTACGTAATAACGACTCGTTCGTACACAACTAACGGTAAGGGTAGAGAGGTCTTGATGCGATAATAGTACACTCAAAATAATTTTGTGACATACCAGTCATATATCTAAAGCAGTTGCATAGCATTCTCACCCCAAAAGATTTGTAAAACATTTAATGAGTAAAAGTGGGGCTGTAAACTCACCTGAGTCTGCTTGAGTGCGTTCTTACGAGAACGGAGTAGCTCGCTGGCTAGTAGTTACCTATATCACATAGGTGTTATAAGTTTGTGATCGTAATTGTGTGGGTCTCACAGGACCGTATTCATGTCTAAACAACTCCTGGTTGTTATGTGGGTCGCGTTGACCGTGGTTGACCGTGTTGGTCGTGTTGATCGTGTTTGACCTAACGACCCGTTGGTGAATCGTGTGTCGGTTGTGTATCGTGTAACATTCGTGTAAGTGCTCGTCGGGTGCAAAACATGCAAGTCTCGTCTATGGACAACTTACTATTTATAGTAAGTTTCCATTTATGGGAAGTTCACAAAGCATAACAGTTTTAAAGTTCTAGCATGCTCATTAGTCCTACGTGATCATGTTAACACATAGCACATCATCATACAAAATCATATAAGTTGTTTACAACATGTTTGAACATAAAAGTTTCCTAAAATGGAAAGTTTTCCATTTATGGCATACAAGACATCGGAAACTATCTAACTTAGCGTCTAATCATCACATTATAACATAATAAGTCATTTAGCATGTCCAAATCATTCAACACGTTGATAAATCGGTTTTTGTAGAAATAAAGTTACTAAATATAGTAACTTTATGGTTTTTCATGAAAACGATCATTTTAACATTTCTAGTCCTATTTTCTCATCACCAATCATCATAATAATCTATCTAGCATCATTCAATCATGTAAATATACCCAAATTTATCATCTAGCAACCTTTTAACTAGAAAAGTTTCTAAAAATAGTAACCATGCCAAAAATGATCATATTCAACATCAAGATCACATTCTAAGTATCAATATCCTCTTAATAACATCCTAGTAGTAGATCCACATACATGCATGTTGCTAATACCAACCATAACATTATTTTATAAATAAAAAGTTACTATAAATAGAAAGTTTCATCAAAAATCATAGTTTAACCATTCTAACACAATCTAACCATGAGTTATCCTTCTAATATCATCAATAATCATCTACCATCATTCAAAATCATCTCAATACTCATGGATCGTACATGCATGCATCAATAACATCATAAATCATCATTTTAAGCATCAAGACATATATTCAACATCTTGGATCATCATAAAACTCCATATAATCATCATGGATCATCAAGAAACGCATCTAAATCGACAAACCCAGAGGCAAACTTCGTGCATGTGCATCAAAGGTGCTTGCATGTGTGTTTCATGCCTTGCATGTGTGTGTAGAAGTGACAAATGACCATTTTAGCCATGAGGGGTGTAAGAACTACCTTCTAAAGCTTCGGGATCCCTGAGATGATGACTTCACAGCCTCTAGTTCCTCTGGACAGCTTGCTCTTAGCAGAAATGAAGTGGTGATGGTGGTGGTTTGTGCTCCAATGTGTCCTCCAAGCTTTCAAAGCTCAAAAATGGCTTCCAGAGGTTCTAAGGGTGAGTTGCAGGTGAAGAAGACGAGTATGGAGGGTCTAGAACTCGAGAAAAGGGTTATAGGCCAGCTAGAAACGATTTCCTCTTGGTTTTATAAAGATTTGCCGTCTGACACCCGTCGCGTACCGCGACACTAGGCCAGAAAGATGCTTCGCGCTACGCGAAGGAATCCGGGAGTCAACTCTTCGCGATGTCTGTCGCGTACCGCGACAGGAACTCCTGTTGGGCCA
The DNA here is from genome assembly GCA_009363875.1 of Mikania micrantha. NCBI lineage: Eukaryota > Viridiplantae > Streptophyta > Magnoliopsida > Asterales > Asteraceae > Mikania > Mikania micrantha. Next base: position 44,365,783 of record CM018689.1, on the reverse strand, counting down.
TCGCGTACCGCGATGGGTTCCTGAGTAGCCCAATAAGCTTAGTTTTGTTGTTTCGAACCGATTTTCGCGTATTTCTCGAATACGATCATCGTTTCTCGACACTTAAGCGTTGTTCTACTAAACTAGATTCTCCGGAACCTAATTGTGCAGTGTATGTGTACTGTGGTTCGATCCGTTCACCAACGTTCGTTATTCAAGACACGTGCGTGTTCTGTGCGATAATTTCTCGAATTATCGGTGTGTTTGGTCTGTTGTGCCACGTGTCACACTAAATACAATTATTCTAGTGCCACGTATGAAATAATAATACACATTATTATTAAAATAAAATAAATGCTGACCTGGAATTTATGGGGTGTCACATCATCCCCCAGTTAATAGGAATTTCGTCCCGAAATTCAGTTCGTGTTGCCGGTGTTAGTCGGGTCGGAGAATAAGTGAGGGTATTTCTGTTTCATTTGGTCCTCTAGTTCCCAGGTGTATTCCGGTCCTCGTCGCGAATTCCATCGTACCTTTACGTTCGGTATCTTGCTAAGCTTCAACTTCTTGATTTCCCGGTCCATGATTTCCACCGGTTCCTCAACGAAGTGTAGTTGTTCGTCTATCTGGATTTCCTCTAAAGGAATTGCGAGCGTTTCGTTTGATAATCATTTCTTGAGATTTGAAACGTGAAACACGTTGTGTACACTACTCAATTCTTGCGGTAGCTGTAGTTCGTAGGTCACGGGGCTTATTCGTTTTGTGATCTCGAATGGACCAATGTAACGAGGGTTTAGTTTTCCCAGTTTCCCGAATCGAATCACCCCTTTCCAAGGCGAGACTTTAAGAAGTACTCGGTCTCCCATTTGGAATTCCAAAGGTTTGCGTCTCTTGTCGGCGTAGCTCTTTTGTCGGTCTCGAGCTGCTGCCATTCTGTAACGTAATTGCGCGATTTTCTTGGTCGTTTTGTACCCAAGTTCGAGGCTTGTCAGTTGGCTTTCACAACTTCCGCCCAACAAATGAATGATCGACACTGACGTCCCTAGAGTGCTTCGAACGTTGCAGCTTGTATACTCGTGTGATAAGTATTGTTGTTCGAGGACTTAACTAACGGTAAGCGAGTCTCCCAGCTATTTTCATAGTCATTGACACATGCTCGAAGTGCGTTTTCCAATCTCTGTATAGTTCGTTCGCTCTGCCCATCAGTTTGCGGATGTTAACGGTTCTCATACCCAAATCTTGTGCCCAATGTCTGATGTTAGGATTTCCAGAAATGTGACGTAAATCCGTTGTCGTGGTTAGAGATGATCAAGGTTGGCACTTCACGTCGAGTGGCCACTTCCTTCAAGTAAATTCGATCCTGTTCTTCTAGTTAGTCGGTCTCCTTAATGGGTAGTAAGTGTGCAGGCTTCGTTAGTCGTTCAACGATTATTCAAACAGTATCGCAACCACTTTTCGTCCTTGGCAGTTTAGTTATTAAGTCCATAGGAATCTACTCCCATTTCCACATTGGTATCTTGGGTTGTTGAAATAGCCCTGATGGCTTTTGGTATTCAATCTTAACCTTTGGGCACGTTAAACACTTACCCACGTAAGTTGTTAATTCTGCCTTCACGCTCGGCCACCGATGGGTCGTCTTTAGGTCATGGTACATTCTGTCAGAGACCGGATGTAAAGAATGTCGGCTCCTTCGGGCTTCATTAATCACTAAGCCCCTCAGTCCTCCGTAGTGTGGAATCCAGTTCCGATCCATAAGATAGTAGGTTACGTCGGCCTTCGCCTCCATCTGTTTATCCGTGTCACGCAGGAATAAATGAGTGAGGTCCTCGACCTTCAGAGCTTCCTGTTGTGCGGTTCGGATTCTGATTGGGTAGCTTTGAGTGAATCGTAAGTTGTAGTGCACGTACGTTTTTGGGTTGTTTCTTTCCGGCTCATCGCGTCGGCTACTACGTTAGTTTTTCCAGTGTGGTATTTGATAGCACAATCACAATCGCCTATCAACTAGTCCCATCTGAGTTATCTCATGTTCAGTCCCTTCTGGTCGAAGGTGTGTTGCAGTCTCTTATGATTGATGAATATCGTGCATGTCGTGTCGGATAGGTAGTGTCACTAGATCCTCCGTGCGAACACTACGGCTCCCAATTCCAAGTTATGAGACGTGTAGTTCTTTTCGTGCACTTTCAATTGTCGTGACGCATAAGCTATCACCTTCTCGCGTTGCTTCAATACACAACCGAGTCCTTGTTTTGACGCGTCGCAATAAACTACAAAGTCTTCGCACCCGTTCGGTAGTGATAGAATAGGTGCATTGCACAATTTCTGCTTCAACAAGTCGAAAGCAGCTTCTTGTTTCTCTCCCCATTCGGATTTCTTGTCTTTGTGCGTAAGGGAAGTCAATGATTGTGCGATCTTCGAGGATCCCTCAATAGATCGCCTGCAGTACCCGGCCAATCCCAGAAGCTGTCGCACCTTAGTCGAAGTCTTTGGTGCTGTCCAGTTCTTAATGGCCTCGACCTTGGCTGGATCTACGTGTATTCCTTTTGCGTTTACTACGTGTCCACGAAACATGGACTTCGCGAATCCAAATATCGCATTTGGAAACTTTGCGTATTGTTGTTCCCTCTTCAGTAGTTCCAAGACACGCTTTTAAGTGGTCGGCATGTTTCTTCTTGGGTCTTGGAGTACATCAGGGTATCATCTAGGAACATGATTACGAATTTGTCCAGATACGGCTTACACACCCGATTCATGAGATCCATGAATACTGCCGGTGCGTTGGTCAGTCCGAAGGGCATGACCAAACATTCGTAATGTCAATCTTGCGTCCTAAGGATCGTCTTAGGAATGTCCTTTTTCTTGTATCCTCGTTTGATGGTAATCGGAACTCAAAACGATCTTCGGGTAATAGCTTGACCCTTACAACTAGTCTAACAAATCGTCCATTCGTGGTAATAGTATCAATTCCTGTTTGTCACCTTGCTTGACTCTCGGTAGTCGATACACATTCGGAAAGACCTTTCTCTCTCACAAGCAGGACTGGTGCTCCTCATGTTGATAATCTTGGTCTGGTTAACTCTTTGCCTAACAACTCTTGCAATTGATTAGTCAGTTTCTTGCATCTTAGTTGGACCAATTGGTATGGCGCTTTGACGGTTAGTGCGGCTCACGGTGTGAGTTCTATCCGAAACTCCACTTGTCTCTTTGGGGTAGTCCAGGTAGATCTTCTAGAAAATTACAAACAACTTCAATATCTACCATTTTTCTTTCCTTCTATGTTTGTCTCGTGATACGAACTAATATCGTTGAGTATCCTTTCTGTAGGTACTTGCTAGCCTATGACGTGGTGTTTAGCGTTATTCTCTGTCGTTCTCCTTGAATTGGGACCTGGTTTCCATTTGGCAACGTAACATTGATCTATATTCACATTGTACACAAGTTCTGCTTGGTTTGTAGGTACTAGTGTGTCCCCACCACTGCATCAAAGTTCCCGAGAGTTACTAGAATTAGGTCGATCTTAAATTCGTGACTCGTCAATATCAAGACGCATCCTTTGAGAATGTGTTGCGTCTTCAATCAGCTTACAGTTGCTAACTCTACGGTATACTTATAGTCTAGTGGTGTCGGGGAAATGTTAAGCATTTTACTAAATTCGCTAGGTATCAGGCTACTATTAGCACCGATATCACATTACATACTAGCATAGGCATTATGTAAAAGAAACGTACCAGTCAAGATGATAGAATCATCTTTTGCTTCTTTGGAGTCATTTACAATTGCAGGAGTCATTGTCACGCTTTCTTTTTCCTTCAGCTGTGGGCAATCTCTGCGCCAATGCCCAGGCTTGCCACACTTATAACATCCTTTAACGACTTTCTGGTTGTCTTTGCTACCAACTGGATTGCTTCTACACTCCTTGGCCATGTGACCGTTTCTTCCGCATTTCCGACATCGATAGCGTTCACACTGGCCGTTGTGATGATATGGGCATCTTTTGCACTTAGGGTATTTCCCTTGGTAGGCATTCTTGCCCTTGGTACTGGATGGCGTAGCAGTACAGTCGCTAGTTGTCGCTGACCGGTTATGGAGTTGCATTTGTTGGGAAGAGGGAGTTTGGTTGTGACTAGGCTCCCACTTGCGCTTGCGATCCTGAGGCTTCAGGTGTTCACCCTTCTTGGGTAGCTTACCCTCTGCTACCGCTTGGTTAGTCAGATGATAAGCCAAACAAATAGTGGGTTGAATGAGTGTGGGGTCTGTTGCGGTAATCAGGCTTCGGATTTGTTTAGGTAATCCACTAACGTATGGATCGATCTTTCTATAGTCCGGAGTCACCATTTCTGGGTATTGTTTACACCATTCGTGAAATCGAGTGGTGTATTGTTCGATTTCAGATCCTTCCATTTTGTGATTCCAAAACCGCTCCAGTTCCTTGGTTTCGTTCTGTGGATGGTATTCTTCCTTCAACATTTTGACGAAGTTTTCCCAGGGAATTGAGTTAGCAGTCCCCAGACTCAGTGTCTGGACATGCGAATTCCACCAAGTGAGGGCTTGTCCTTCTAGAGTCCCGGTAGCAAATTTCACTTTGTCTTCTTCAGAACACTGGCACATGTGGAAGATTGATTCGACCCTCTTAACCCATTGGAGCAGTCCTACCGCTCCTTCTGATCCCGTGTATGGTTGAGGATGGTAGCTGAGGAAAGTTTTGAAGGTGCATCCTCTTGAGCTGTTGTTGTGAGTCTCACTTCCTGTCTCACTGTTTAAGCATGCAGCCTCGTAATCCGTAATGGCCTTGTTAACCAGTTGTTCTACCATGGCCTCGACAGTCGCAGAATCGATTGACGGGTTGTTGGTGCGCACATACGTTCCTTGACCATCCATTTGTTGGTATCTATATACAACAGATATTGTATTACTCACTGTTAGAGTTATTGCGTGTAAGCATGTGTAGGGAGCAAATATATCATAAGTTTAAGGTACCATTTCAAAAGTAGGATCATAGGTTTGACGAGATTACTACTACCGAAATGATTTGTATGAGCACAACTCGCTCATCTCGGTTCTAACAATAGTACAATACTTCATATAGTAAAGAAATAAACTACTCGGTGGAAACAGCGGAGCTCGAATCTCCACTTCCAGAGGTGTACTATACAGTTTCCCAGCTGGTTGTAGCTTATCAATTGAACTTGCCAGAATTCGTATGTACCTATAAATTCACGATTACGTTGGCCACCATAATCGTCAATTTATCTTACACAGTCATTCTAGTTCATTCAACCTCAAGCTACTTAACAATCTCGGGTTCGAAGTTTTGCTTCCTGGGAATCGATACTAAGGTTACAATCCTTAAACATGCGTCATTTGACTGGGTTTACACTCAAGAAAGAGGTTGGAAAAAGGCGTTCGATTTGAGTTGGATTGTGCTATAGGAGTCTTCTTCATAGCATAGAAGAGTTTCCCTTCGGTCTTGAGTTCGCCTTTTCTCTAATCCCCTTGCACAGGTCGCATGTGTAGTTGAGTGTTAACGCCCACTAAGGGTGCCCGAGGCATGATCGTAAGAGTCAGATCAAATCACAAAGCATGTTGTTAAGTTAAGCACATAATGTGTTGTGTGAAACTAGTGTAGTGTCTAATGTAGAGCAGTGGCTATAGTCTAAGTTCACTACATGCAAACCTAGTTCCCTATAACCAAGGCTCTGATACCAGTCTGTCACACCCCCAATTTCCCACTCGTGGTGTCAGTCCACGTGGGTGTGACGTGGCCAGGAATCACAGCTCTTGGTCATATAGAACGACTTCTATATGAGTTACACAATCACACAGTTTGCAAAAACCAAACAAGTTTATATAAGTATGCAGCGGAAAATGTAAATCGTTAAATACATAAGTAGCAGCGGAAAGTAATTGTTGAAATAAACACTACAAATGATTTAATTGTTTTCAAATCATTATTAATGCACACAATGCCTAGGACACGAGTCTATATGCAAGCCAGACTCCTTAAGGCTTCCTTGTGCGCATCCTAGCGTGTGCTCCATTAGTTACCTGAGAATACATGCGAAAAGTGTCAACTATAAAGTTGGTGAGTTCACAGGTTTAAGTATTGGAAAGTAGTAAAACAGTCATATATACTGGGTATGTTAAATAGTTTTGTTGGATCTACGATCCGTAGAGTGTGTCATGTCATCTTACCGAAACTCGACTGTTTCCATTTGCCTCTGCGGGTCATCGCGGAACCCGAAATCAACATCGATATTACACTCGTTATGACCGCAGTCAACGTTGTTGCCGAGTGGGGTTGGTCAAACCCAGTAGTACTACGTAATAACGACTCGTTCGTACACAACTAACGGTAAGGGTAGAGAGGTCTTGATGCGATAATAGTACACTCAAAATAATTTTGTGACATACCAGTCATATATCTAAAGCAGTTGCATAGCATTCTCACCCCAAAAGATTTGTAAAACATTTAATGAGTAAAAGTGGGGCTGTAAACTCACCTGAGTCTGCTTGAGTGCGTTCTTACGAGAACGGAGTAGCTCGCTGGCTAGTAGTTACCTATATCACATAGGTGTTATAAGTTTGTGATCGTAATTGTGTGGGTCTCACAGGACCGTATTCATGTCTAAACAACTCCTGGTTGTTATGTGGGTCGCGTTGACCGTGGTTGACCGTGTTGGTCGTGTTGATCGTGTTTGACCTAACGACCCGTTGGTGAATCGTGTGTCGGTTGTGTATCGTGTAACATTCGTGTAAGTGCTCGTCGGGTGCAAAACATGCAAGTCTCGTCTATGGACAACTTACTATTTATAGTAAGTTTCCATTTATGGGAAGTTCACAAAGCATAACAGTTTTAAAGTTCTAGCATGCTCATTAGTCCTACGTGATCATGTTAACACATAGCACATCATCATACAAAATCATATAAGTTGTTTACAACATGTTTGAACATAAAAGTTTCCTAAAATGGAAAGTTTTCCATTTATGGCATACAAGACATCGGAAACTATCTAACTTAGCGTCTAATCATCACATTATAACATAATAAGTCATTTAGCATGTCCAAATCATTCAACACGTTGATAAATCGGTTTTTGTAGAAATAAAGTTACTAAATATAGTAACTTTATGGTTTTTCATGAAAACGATCATTTTAACATTTCTAGTCCTATTTTCTCATCACCAATCATCATAATAATCTATCTAGCATCATTCAATCATGTAAATATACCCAAATTTATCATCTAGCAACCTTTTAACTAGAAAAGTTTCTAAAAATAGTAACCATGCCAAAAATGATCATATTCAACATCAAGATCACATTCTAAGTATCAATATCCTCTTAATAACATCCTAGTAGTAGATCCACATACATGCATGTTGCTAATACCAACCATAACATTATTTTATAAATAAAAAGTTACTATAAATAGAAAGTTTCATCAAAAATCATAGTTTAACCATTCTAACACAATCTAACCATGAGTTATCCTTCTAATATCATCAATAATCATCTACCATCATTCAAAATCATCTCAATACTCATGGATCGTACATGCATGCATCAATAACATCATAAATCATCATTTTAAGCATCAAGACATATATTCAACATCTTGGATCATCATAAAACTCCATATAATCATCATGGATCATCAAGAAACGCATCTAAATCGACAAACCCAGAGGCAAACTTCGTGCATGTGCATCAAAGGTGCTTGCATGTGTGTTTCATGCCTTGCATGTGTGTGTAGAAGTGACAAATGACCATTTTAGCCATGAGGGGTGTAAGAACTACCTTCTAAAGCTTCGGGATCCCTGAGATGATGACTTCACAGCCTCTAGTTCCTCTGGACAGCTTGCTCTTAGCAGAAATGAAGTGGTGATGGTGGTGGTTTGTGCTCCAATGTGTCCTCCAAGCTTTCAAAGCTCAAAAATGGCTTCCAGAGGTTCTAAGGGTGAGTTGCAGGTGAAGAAGACGAGTATGGAGGGTCTAGAACTCGAGAAAAGGGTTATAGGCCAGCTAGAAACGATTTCCTCTTGGTTTTATAAAGATTTGCCGTCTGACACCCGTCGCGTACCGCGACACTAGGCCAGAAAGATGCTTCGCGCTACGCGAAGGAATCCGGGAGTCAACTCTTCGCGATGTCTGTCGCGTACCGCGACAGGAACTCCTGTTGGGCCATCGCGTACTGCGATGGGTTCCTGAGTAGCCCAATAAGCTTAGTTTTGTTGTTTCGAACCGATTTTCGCGTATTTCTCGAATACGATCATCGTTTCTCGACACTTAAGCGTTGTTCTACTAAACTAGATTCTCCGGAACCTAATTGTGCAGTGTATGTGTACTGTGGTTCGATCCGTTCACCAACGTTCGTTATTCAAGACACGTGCGTGTTCTGTGCGATAATTTCTCGAATTATCGGTGTGTTTGGTCTGTTGTGCCACGTGTCACACTAAATACAATTATTCTAGTGCCACGTATGAAATAATAATACACATTATTATTAAAATAAAATAAATGCTGACCTGGAATTTATGGGGTGTCACATTTTTACATTGCTATTTGAGATATGAACAACTGTATTAAAAAACATAAAAACCGTAAACACTGATATGAATTAGATTTTAAGTCATGTATTAAAAAGTCTAACCCAGTTAACATTTTAAATAGATTCTTTTTATAACCTGATTAGAAAAAATACCTTTTCTTTTGTTTTTCCTTTTGATGACAGCAACTGGACATTCAAGTTCTCGATTGGTATCATCATCTGAATCTATTTCAATAGGATAATTACTTGTGTTCGTGAATCTACTAAGTGACTTGGATGCTATTCTATCACTTTTCCTTCCTGAAATTAAATTACATTTAGCACAATATTTTAAACATTTTAGTTAAAGTAGATTATTTTTTTTACTCTCTATTGACCGCCCACTCGAGTCAACTTCAATTGTCTTCATTTTTGTAGTTAATAATTTGCCTTCTTTTTAGTCGATACTGCAAATCAATAGTAATAACATATTTAAACGTCATTGTTATAAATTACAGAGAACTATACATATCAGTACTAGGTAAAATGTCTAACTGATAGCATCTTACAATGTGAAACTGATACAATTTGAAACTGATAGCATCTTATATGTCCTAATGCGTAATAATGGCTAATAGCAACGTCAAACTGATAGAATGTCAAACTTATACAATTCGTATCACCTAATATCAAACGATTAATAACTGTTTGATCAGTAGAAGACGATAAAACATACCAGAAACAGACCAAAATCCGTCCTGAAGAATTTTTAGGGATAAATAAACTTCATGTTGAAAATAGGGATCGGTTGATAACTGTTTATTTATAATCATAGAATAATTTTTATATATTAATATAAACTCCCTAAATCGACTCTAGTGTTATAGTTAACCAACCTCCCCTAAATCTAACCACGCTTAGTAAGATCGTCACATGAATGAAGATTTTTTTTCAGATTTCAGTACTAATAACCCTAAATCCCCAAAAACTTTAACATATCGATTAACATTCAAATTTCATAAGCCGATATGGGTTATCTACGGCTCAAAGCGATTTCGTTACCACAGTAAAGAAAAACCCTAATTAACCACTCAATATAATAACGAAGACGAACATTGAAGACCTGCGTATGACAGATTTCACTTACGGGTAAAAAAAAAAAATTCTACATAGATAATAGCTTCCGATTAAAACCCATTACTGTTTATGGGTTTAGCTCACCTTAAGTTGAAAAATTAACATATAAACCGGATAACTCACCTTAAGTTGAAAAAAAATACGACCAGAATTCGAAAGGGTAAAGTCACCGGAATAACTCTTAAAACGTCCCATAAAATTTAATAAATCCATTATCATTCAAATTTCATACCAAGACATGGGTTATCTACTGTTCATACCGAAATTCGTGCATGTCCAGATTTGCTGTGTAAAAATCGGTGTTACCGATTGGGTTTTTTAAGGACGGTGACCAGAATGTGATTTCATTCCGGCAGTGAAAAAGAACCCTAAATAACAACTCCAAATAACAACAACGACGAACACTGAAAAACTTGCGTATGATAAATTTTAACTTACCGTAAAATGAAGACGACGACGACTATCAAAATCTGAAAAGTTAGAACGACGAAAGCCAAAATTTCGTAATGATGCTGTGAACGGCGACGAACAAATAATGGTAATAGAACCAAGGTAAAAAGCATGAATCAAGGTATGGAACCCAGAACAGAGAGTACCTTTTTACTGTGTAAAGCTACTGTTTGTTTTTAAATCTGCAGCCTTTTGTGTAAACCAAAAATACCAATTATACCCTTATGATATACTTACCATATTAAAATAATACTATAAAATCAGATGCATTCAAACCAACCGTTGGATCACCTTTTTATGTTGATTTAAGCCACTAGGATTGAGTTATACGGTTATCGCATTAAGGAAGGGTTATCAAACGAACCAACCCCTATATATATATATATATATTTAAATATAAAATTACAATGATTTTGCTGATACAAATTGTAAAGCTTTAATCATTTCTATGGATTGATTATTAGAGTAAAAAAATTACAATTATTGAAATTTTATTAAGATTTTCTAAGGAATGTAATAAAGAATTTTACTAGATAAAATTTATCTTTTTTTTTTACATTTGTATGAACTTTTAAAATAAACTGAAAAAAATAATTTAACATAAAGAAAAAAAGAAAGAAAAAAAGAAAAAAAGACAAAAGACAAAACCGAAGCCGCCCGTTTTAGAACCCGGGTCAGCCGATTTTTGGATTAGAATTGCAAGTTCATATAACCAATTGAGCTGGGCTTCTCAGCGAGATATTTTCTACCTGAAATATAAAACATGTGATTTAAGTTCTCCCCAATTCAATACACTTGACCCTATGAACCCTAGATTGTTCTTGATCCAAATTCGTTTGAACACGAATCCGATCGTTCAAACAACCATGGGGCTTTTGATCCTTGCATAAAAACGAATTTATTGACATAAGGTATTACCTGGTTTGTTAGTAGATTGATTGGATTCGAGTGATGCAAGTGCCGACTGTTCTTCGGCTCAGATGTGTTCTCGGATGTGTTCGGGAGTAGTGATTTGAGACCCAGACAAGTTCCTGCCGATCAAAAGGATACTTAGGTTAATTTGATTTGGTTTTTATACTATCTTAAACTGGGTTTGTGTTTCGGTCACCGATCGTGTACTTAGAAAACAGTTGACGCATGATTTGGGTTTAATCTTATTAATTGTTGATTGAGGACAGTCTTCTCGTTCGTATACCTTCCAAATTTACATCCAATTTGAGCTGGCAACACATTTTCGTGAGTTGGAATTGCGTGTGAACCGGGTTGGATTGCTTCAAACGTATGGCTGGAAGAAAGGAAGAAAAGAAGGAAGGGTACTCCCTTTTTTACACTTTGACCCTCCATCTTTCAGCTTTTGACAAGTTTCATATTCTACTTTGTTGAACTAAGTTTTTTTTTTTTTTTAATTTTTCAAATTGGAGCCTCTAGTTTATGCTTTTAATATTTGATCTAAATTGCTAATAGAATTTTATAAAATCTATTTATAAGAATTGTTCTAACTTCTATTATGTTCTATTATGATAAAACATTTTATAACTAAAACCTTTAATAATTATTTTCAAAATCTTTTGACGCATTCTTTTATGTTTCTATTTTTATTTGAGAATTAGTTATTTGATTTTTTTTACTTAGAATACGTTGCATGATCATTCATAAAATTAAATTATTTCAACTTCTTATTATATAACCATATTGTTAATAGATTATAATGTTGTATTTCAAAAAACACATTTGGTTATACATACATATATACATATACATATATATGTATGTATGTATGTATGTATGTATGTATGTATGTATGTATGTATGTATGTATGTATGTATGTATGTATGTATGTATGTATGTATGTATGAATGTTTTTTTATGAATTCAAAATGTTCATGTAATATCAAGAAACTTTGTTTGGTTTTTTTTTTTATCAAACATGATTAAATACAAAACGGTCAACTAGAAACCTTAGCGATTACAAAACCCCTAGAAATCCACCCTAAACTAACCCTTGAAAGTGTGGAGACCTGTGGGGCTTCGGTTCCGACCATGATCCCTTGAAATGGGATGGTCTTAGTCGTGACAGCCGCAGTGGTCGAATGGAGAACCACAGCTCGGCCGAAAGGCCTTGGCCTGAAGAGAGCCGCATGAGCCATGGCGACCGAAAGACTCATTCTCTCGGCCATGAGGGTCATTCACTCGGTCAAAAGAGGGGTCTCACTCGGGCAAGGATCAGTCGGCCGAAGTAACAGCTTATTCGCCGAGCCATCTTAGTCGGCCAAGTCATTCGCTCGGGTCATACTCAGTCGGCTGGGACACCCCTCATTCGGCCTAGGCCTCTTCTTTCGACCAAAACACCAATTCGGCTAGCCACCTCATACGGCCAAGTGGTTCGGCCCAAGCAGCTCCATTTGGCCCAAACCCAATCCTTCGGCCCAAGCACCAACATTGGATCTAAGGCCCATTCATTAGGCCCAAGTTTAGGGGCTCGACCCACATCATTCGCCCAAGTAATTCCAATCGGCCCACACCTTTTAAGCCGGCCCAGATTGGTTGGCTTGCCATGAATTTGTTCGGCCCATGATGGTTAATCCAGCCCACAAGTCATTCGGCATATGATCATTGATCGGCCCACATCACTAACATGGAAAAACAAACACTAGAAAGAAACCTTAATGAGTAGCATGCATGGAAACCATAGCTTATTAACACAAAGGTGGTGGATTATGGGTAATGACCTTCACAAACCTTAAGGGGTTGTTTGTTTTTTTTAAAAAGCCTCTTCTAACCTCTTATGTCTGCGCCACGCTGACGCGGGAAGAGGTTAGAGGTTCGCAGATCGTTTGTTTTCTCGCAGACATTTCATTAAAAAACGTCTGCGCGGTCTCTTCTTGGCGCAGACGTGGAACAAGCTCTTCTTGAGGTCTTCCAACCTACTCCTCCATTTTCAGCCATTCAACCGAACTCCTCCACCGCTATACTCGCCGTCGCCGCCCTGCTCCACCGCCCTACTCGCCATCGCCGCCCTACTCGCCGTCGCAGACCTACTCCACCGCCGTCATCGTCGCCGACCTACTACATGCCTTCGATAGAACTACTCTTCCGCCGCTATGCCCTCAACCACCGTCTTCCTCCGTCCTCCACTACCGCTCGTGATTCCGCCTCAAGCAACCACCGATCGCGATTGGTAAGTCCTCCACTGCCGCTCATTAGGGTTTTAGAACGAGGGTTCGATCGAGGGGTTTGGCCGGTGGGGAAGATTCAAGGTTAGGGTTTCATCGAAGATTGCAGGTGTCGGGTGGGGAAGATTGCAGGGGTTTGGCCGGTGGGGAAGATTCTGGTCGGTGATGATGGTGTCGGTGGGAAGATGGTTAGGGTTTTTTTTGAAGAGGTGACCTCTTTTTGTTTGCTTAGGATAGGGGAAGAGGTAAAAAAACAAACACCCCAAAATCTCTTCTTGCAGATGTTTGGTCCACCTCTTCTGCAAAAGAAGTCTACAGACGTGGTCCACAGACTGCAGATGTTTTACCTCTGAAAAAACAAACATCACCTAAGACTTTGTCTTTCGAACATGATAACAAGTGGTTTCAAAGTGTAAGACAAACTTAACAACGAGCTTCTAATCTTTAACCTAAAGTCTAAGTTTTTATACTTAAAACCTCTCTTTGGTTATGACCTTAAATCAAGTAGAACATAAAATCATGAACAAGTATACTAACCATAACCTAATTGGGTTAAGTGTTATTAAAATCCATAACGAGTAAACAAGGCCGAATAACGATCGAGACTTACGGGTGTTGGCCAACTTTAGGGCTAACACATACACACACGAACACTTATAACTTATACTTGTAAGTTACAAACAATGTGAAATCGATACAGGATCGTGAAAACCACATCAAGTACAACAAAGAGCGCGTGCATTGCTTGTTAGAACCTAGTCAACCACAACAATTACAAGGTGAGTTTATATGCCCCTTTTCTAATCTTAACTGATTTCAAAGCTCGGGGCTAAGAAACATGCTTAAAGCTTTTATTTACTTAAAAGTTTGATACAACATACTGATTTTACTATGATTTAGATAATATTGTTTATCATTATTATCGTTTATCATTGTATACTTGCTTTCTGTGACAATTGTATTCGAGAATTACGTCATTAATGACGAAATCACATGCGGTCGTTCTAGAAATCCACGTTGATTTAGATATTGTAATTATTACAGGTTGATATTATGCAAAAAATGGTGTTAGTAGATCGCAAAGAAACATCCACCACCTAATGCTTATTCAAATAGATGACCAACTGAGTTCATGTCTAGAATCATAACTCGGAAATGAAGAGAATGAGTATAAGCGAAATCGCGAAACGAGGCTCCGATTTCAAAATACATTGAGTCGAATATAGCGTTAAATAATAGGTCAAATATTTTGAACTCTTTAACTCTTGAAATTATAACCATTGGAAAGAGCTTGAAAAATCGTGAACGTAGGCGAAAACCGTGCGCAAAACGGAGATCGTATGCTCCCGGAATCGCAAAAACAAAATCGTGTCTGACTAAGGCGGTGGAGGTACGCGAAGAACCTCTTTGCCACCCTCGGCGGTACGCGACGGAAGCAGCAGGCATAAAAATCTGATTTTCTTGATCAGATCTCATTTCTAACGAATAAACTCGACTTCCAGACCATTATAACCTAATTTTCACTATCCAAACTCCATCTTGAAGGTGTTTAAACCCACGGATCGCACCAAGGAACATATCTACAAGTCCCAATCATCATATCTGCCCGAGAAATCCGTCAGATTAGGTAACGGTTCGTTTTAACATTCTAGTTTGATAATGGTTAGATTAAATCTTGTTTTGAATATAATACAATAGTTAGGACTGTTGATTATTGCCTAGATGATGGCTAGGAATGAATATAAACAAAGAACTTGATATGTTAATGAGTAAATCCTTGTTTTGATCCGTTGTAATGCCCATTTTCATGAAACCCCAATAATGGTTATAATGGTTTAAACCATTTGATTGTAACAATGATTGTGATTTTCTTGATTATTTCTTGAAATGCTAGGTTAAATCCAAGTGTTTCAAACTAATGACAAGCATAGATAATCACCGGAATAACGATATGATGTTTATGATAACAGTCAGATTAGTACATTGAGAATGGTTATTAAACCTATTCTAATATCGCATTCTCATGTTTCATGATACCTAAATGATCAATAACAAGGATTGACTATTCCTAAGCCAGAAATTCATCTTGGAATTGTTTTAAGTGAATAATCAACAACAATATCTATTTGATTAATCCGAAAATGTCGTGATTAATCCAGTTAGTCATAAACTCCTTAATAGGAACATAAATCATTATAGGTTCCTTGTTTATCGCACTTTGTGCAATATTAACTTAAGGAGGCTGATTAAGGATTAAGATAATCTTGATGACTTGAACTGTGATTCCTTGTCATCAAAAGTCAAGGAATATTCTGATAATCCAATTCAAATACAAAGAACTCATAAAACAGTAATGAATTGCAGAATTCTCCTCGAATTTTGCGTGACACTTCAATAACACAGGTGAGACTCATAACCCCTTTTTTTTCTTTTACAAAAACCGCGAGGTGGAACACGTAAACTATTGATAACTCAAACATTTTAAACTATTGTGCAAGCAAACTATTGATACAATGCAAATCATTTACATGTTTTGGTTATACAAATGTTGAATGATGCTATTCTTATGCAATATCATTAACTTGATTCGTCAAGCCCCCGGTAGTACTGGTATGGTCCATATGCGGGAAACCGCGAACACAAAAACGCGTGCTCCAACTGCGGGTTGGAAACCACACGAACTGGATACACGTGGTGTATCACACATGGAAAGCTATTGCAATAGGTTTGATATTTGCATGTTCATTGGGTTTGTATTTCAATACATTTATATGATGATCTTGTGCTATAATTGCTACTCAAGTTTATACAAAATATGTTAACTCAAAATATATTTTTCTCACTCAACCACGTGTGGTTGATCCAAGTTTTCTTTACATGTTTCAGGTAATCAAGATCAGGAAATTCAGCTAGGTCAAGATGCCATGAATGTTTAGGGTGACCTAGAAATGAGAAACAAACTAGACGTTTTGTAATATTATCATTATGTGTATATTTTGATGTATAATATTGTGTGCATTTGTGTTAATCTATCTAATAACTATGAAACATTAGTAAATCTTGGGTTATTCTTGAACTATGGCTATGAATTCATTACGTCACGAGCCGTGGATTCCGCACGCGACGCAGGGTGTGACAGTTTCCTGATCATTATCATATCTGAGATAGCTAGGATGATATATGCTAATATAGCTTCATAACATATCAACACAATAGAATAATACTAGTTGTAAGAATATATCTTACAACATCCTATTATTCTTATACGATTGAACAATGAGATAATCAAGGGGTAACATGCTAATAACAATTACAAACAACAAGAATGATAATCATGATAACGTAACTTCATGATAACAAGATCATTCACACATTACTAACATCGTGTGATAAGACAGGTTCTTATAACACTTTGTTAATGTCAATAAGAACACACAACATAGAGATAACAGCTGAGAAAATTACTTGCGATATCGAGTAGGATATCATGATAACATACTTTCGAGAAGTCATTTCCTTCACATTCCACCACTAGTTACTAAAACAAATTCTTAACACACGTGGTTAACATATGAGAACACATAACATGGGGAATGTTATACATTGATTATACATGACAGTTTACAATAAATCACACCCTTGGAATAGGATTTTGGGGGATCCTATGGTAGTGAACATGGGACCCTTGGTTAACCTATATAAATAACCATAACGCTCACATCATTCCTAATAAACATCATATCAAAAGAGTCTTAACCTTACTTTCATTTAAATGAAGTTGACTCGACCTATTAGGAACACACCGAGCATGGCATACAATAACATTCTAATTATTAACACTCCAATGGTTTTGGGAACCTATTCATTCATATAGATATCGTGAGAGGATATCTTACACACCAGGTTGATCAGGAATGACAACCACTGGGACAATTTTGTCTCAATCTAGGTATCATGGAGAGGATACCTTACACTCCAAACCAGTCGGAAACCACATACCTAAAGAATCTAAACTTTCAATTTTCTAGATATTATGGAGAGAATATCTTGCACGCCAAAACTTATCAATGGTAACACGCCTAGAAACAATTCAGTCTCATTCAAATAGATATTATGGGGAGGATATCTTACGGACCGGACTGGGTAGTACTGACAGTCACAGAGACTATTAAGTCTTGATCTAGATATCGTTGGGGAATATCTTACACTTCGGGCTAATCAATAATGATCAGCTACAAAAACTATCAAGTCTTGCTCTAGATATCTTTGGGGAATATCTTACACTCCGGGTTAATCAGAAATGATTAGCTACAAAAAGTATTAAGTTTTGCTCTAGATATCGAGAAGGATATCTTACACGCCGGGCTAATCCGTAAGGAATAGCTAACAGAGACAATTACGTCTCTTCTTCAAATGATGGGAATAATCAACTTGGGGAATCATGGGTGAAATGAAATGGGTATCCATAGCTGTATTGCAAGAGGTGTGGAGTTCTATCAGTTATGTGGTGGGATGTTGGCTGGAGCTTGTTCCCCTACATATGCCCTATATATAAGCATAACTGATAGGATGAGATACTATTTGTAAGTATAGCTATGGAGAGGACATAGTGTATGACAGATGAAACATTCATAGACAATGCTTGTGTGTAACATTGTGAACATTAATGACAACAAATCAACAGTTTTCAATTATCAAACTTATAAACTCACCAACCTAGTGTTGACTTTGTTTAAATGCATGTTTTCTCAGGTGACGAACAAGTTTAGTCACCAGCATCCAAGGATTTAGCTAGTGGACTTTAGAAGACCTAGCTTTATTTTGCGTCGAACATACTTTCGAATGACAAACAATGAATCATCTTTTGTAAATCTTGTGCAGATACAAGATAGAAACTCATTGATTCTTTTTGGATAGATTTACTTAGTTAAATTATATGTCATGTTAATTTAACTTTGTAATTTAAATTTGTAATTCTATATCATATGTCATGTTAGCAATTCTCATTATATATCATGTGCCATGTAAACAATCTGATCACTTCGATTATCAAACGATATCACGCCCCGGGAACCTTCCGCCTGACGGGAAAGTCGATCCAGCCCGCCGGCTCGGGGTGTGACAATGGATCATGGGGAATCATGCATGCATGCTAACAAAAGTCATCATCATCATTAAAAATCACATATGACACACTAAACTCATCAAGACTCATAGTAGATCGATTTCATAACCTAAATATGTCATCAAGACCACAATCACAGATTAATATCATCCAAAAACTCGTGCATGTGAAGATCAAGTGTGTACATGCAAGCTTTAAGCCTTGCATGTGGATTTGTGTGTGTTGTATGTGTGAAATGAACATTAGAACTACCTCTCAAGGCCTTGAATCACCAAGATTATGTTGTAGCAGCTTCAAGAGCTCCTAGATTGCTCGTGTTTTAGCAGAAACAAGGAGGTGATGATGGTGCTCAAGCCTTCAAACCTTTCTTCAAGCTCCCAAAGCTTCAACTTCTTCAACAATGGCTTCCAATAGAGTGTTCCTGAGGTTCCAGAGCTGTAGAGGGTGACTTAGGGGTGATTTTTCCGAGTGGATTGCATCTGGGCTCAAGGAAAATGATTAAAAGGTGCCAGCAAGCTTCTGGTTGGTCTTTAAAGATTTTCTGCGATTCCCGACTCCCAGGCGAACCGCCTGACGTGCCAGCTTGACTCCAGGCGTACCGCGCGAGTTATTCTGGTCCGAGAAGCTTTCCCTGTCTCGCGCGTACTGTCACACCCGGGCTCTCGACGACCGGGGCGCTGCGACCCGATTTGTTTCATAAATAATACATTTTCGGTCAGAGTTTATTAATCTTTTTCAAATGTTTCAACGGAAGCGTTATTTTATGAATTTTAAAATTTTACAAATGATTCACATGCATAGATGTGAAAACCATATTTCATCGTTTCTAAATGATTCCTACGCGTGGGTATGAAAAAACCAGATTTTCATCGTTAATAATTTTTAAAGTAACTTTTCAGGATTTCATAAATCTTCATACGCATAGGTATTGTAACACCCCGACCGACGGCGGAATCATCGGGATGCCACGAGGGATGTGTAGATTGTTCAAAAGCTCATGGGCATCTAAATCAAGTCATCATATATCATTTAAGCAACCACAATAATTACACAAAAATCATGTTCATCATGAATCAAGTAATTCAAATACACAAAAGATTTAGTTAAACTAACTAAACTCTAATCGCCAGAAATTTAGTTAATTAACTAAGTCCAAGATCCTATATGATGATGATGTCCAAAATAGAAGAGATCCTCTCTTCCTTTCCTACTTGTCTCCATCACCTGAAACATGTAAGAAAACAAATGTCAACTACAAAAGTAGTTGATGAGTAATCATAAGTCTTTATATTTTAAAAATGTTTTGGTAAAAATGAATTTAAAAGTTTAAGTTTAGAATAGTTTTATGAAATGCTTTGTTTAAAACGATTATAAAACTTATGATTTTCATGAGAAATTCCATATGAATACCTGTATGAGATAATCCAACACACATCCATCCATTCAACAACCAAACACATACACAATCACATAATCACATAGTCAATCAGTTATAATCAATCTCAAATAATCATAATCAAACATAGATAATCAATCCACAAACAAATCAACCAATCACATCATTTATATTCTCCAATAATGTTCGTGACTATACATGATCATTCTGTAATTAACATAAGTTAAATACATGATTCATGGAGTGGTCGCTAACCACGTGTCAATACATGAAGCCATAGCAAATAACCGAAGTCAAAGGCAATGCTTCACAGATGTGGACACCATCCACGTGACAATACACGATGTCAAAGCAATTAACCGAAGTTAAGAGCGATGATTCTCGGGATTTGTGACAATACTTGTAATCTTTGTTATTGACCTAGGTCAATAACAATGTTTACATGGATATAAAATAATAAGAGATAATCCCATAATAATGATAATTTCAAATGTGAATATCATATTGATAAACAGGTATTAACCTTGTGTTATCAAAATAATATTTAATTTGGTATACATGTTTCACCTCCGGGTTTTAAAACCAAAAACAGTTTAAAGAAAGGGAGGTTATGAGAACTCACCTGAAGTCCTTAGTATATATATGTTCTCGTATTATGTGCGCTCGCGTAGATAACTCAAAGCAAGTCAACAATCTGTAATTATATTTTATTTTGCATTCATAAGTATATTTTCATCATTTCAAGTTAGTGCCCTTTTAAATCCTTAAGTGTTTAGTTACCTAGTTTATTTACTCAAAGTTAACTTGTAACACCTAAGGCTTATAGATGATCATTGTAACATTTAACTTAAACTTGTTAATTTTTATCATCTAGGGTTGACAATTATTGGCAAATCGCATGTTCACTTTTCGTGATTAAATGTGCTAAAGTATTACCTTTATTCATACTCCCCCATATATACATGCATGAGTTCCTCATCACAACATCATTACTTAGGTTATAAAATCCCCTTTTTTAGTTTCATGAAATAATATTTAAGTTATTCTCATGAAGATTTCAAGTCATAACAATTTATAACTTAAAGTTCATTTATATATGTATATATTATAGAAGATAATTATCATTTGTACTCATGCATGCATGTATTACCCCACTATGTGGTTCTTGGATCGTCCTTAACCCTAGATTCAACAATTAAGTGTGGTTACACAAAGGTGGCAGCGAACCTTTAGGGTTATGGCCGAAGGTTCGGCTTCCATAACACAAGGTTCGTGGGATCGTGACCCCTAGTTCAGCCAAAGTTCGGCTAATTGCATGCTAGGGTTCGGTTGAATGCTCATGACACAAGGGTTCGCTGCCTTAAAGCTCACGAACCCTTAGGTTCGTTCACCTACAGCAGGATGGTTCGGCCTTGCATGGGGGTTCGCTGAAAAAGGTTTTAGTCCTAAGGTTCGCCCGGTTCCTTATGGTTCGCTGCTGCATGAGGGGTTCGGTGGCCTAATGGTTCGGCACCCCATGGTTCGCTGGTCAAGAAGGGCGCAGAGGGTTCGGCAAAATATAAGGGGAGGGTTCGTTGCAGTAAGGGTTCGGCCAAAACCTATCTTTCCCGCCCAGAGAGGGTTCGTGGTCAAGGGTTCGGCCACCTGCAGCCTCCTGCTTCGCGAACCAGTACTCCATGGTCGTCCAGCATCATCATCTCCAACGTTTTTCTGTTACAAGTTCGATCCAGCAGTCCTATTCTCTCATACTTAACTCATTTTAATGTTTTTCAAGTTCTAGAATCAGTTATAACCGTAATAAACACAAGGGTTCGAGTTTCATGATAAAACCGAAACTAAATCTTCAGATTTACCTCGATTTGTAGCTCAAACTCACGATCCTCCTGTACTTTCTCGTTCTCCTTGATTCCCCGGTCGTTTTGGCACCAAGATCTTGCGATTTCGTCAAGAATCGAAGAAGTTATGCTAGTGAGAAGTTAGAGAGAGAGTAGGGTTACGGGATTTGAAGGTTAGAGAGAGAAGGTGTTTTAAGAAAATGAAGAAGATAAGGAAGAGGTTCTTCCTTATATCGCGTAGGCTCACCTCGCGGTCGGTCTCGTTTTCATCGCGATAAAACATCATAACAACTCGGTTTTTATCGTAAACATTTTTAAACATAAAACATTTAAATAATTAGTTTTCATTTTAAATACAATTGTTTTAAATAAAATTTGTTTCGTAAAATGATTCCGTCTCATTATCGTTAAATAATTATCTAAATAATTTAATTTATTCGAAAACATTTTAGGTTGTGGTTCCTAATAAACGTTTTTAGTTTTCATTATTAAATTAAATATCGTTTGATATTATTCAATTATCTCGTCGAAACGCGTTACTCGCGTACGTATTCGTAAAGATCGTCACCTTTGCGAATCCGACGCTCGTATCGTATTTCGATTAGATTTATGATTTAGGGAATATCGTTTCAGTATATTATTCTTAATAATTATATTCGTATGAATCGTCACCCACGCGAATACATTATTAAGTTAATATTTCTGAATTAATATTCACGTTTAAGTAATGTTCGTAACCTCACTTCGCGTAATTAATTCCCATTATTTAATAGCTTTAATATTATCATTTCCCAAACCAAAACCCACTAAACCAAGTCACTGACACATCCATGATAGACCGAAATATGCATATGTATAGGGCATATGCAGAGGTAGATCGCAACCTCCCCTACACCGTCCCACCGCTATTTCGATAAACCATGACCATGTGTCCTTGACTACGTTTAGCAACCAGACCATAACAAACTCCCAGTTCCATCCCAAAACCGTTCTCAAACCAATAATCCATCATTATCAGTGATAACACTGCGATAAACTCTATGGGTCTGTTCAGTTAAATTTCAACTAAACTTCCCAAGGTTTACGCGTATAATATATTATAAAATCATGCATACCAGTAACAGTGACAATATCAGCAAAGTCAAACAATAATATTATAATCAATAATATTCATAAATCTCCGGTCGTACAGTACAATCGTACGGATGTACGGACGTACGGACAACTGAAAGTACAGTGATGTTACAGGTATGAACACCATCATTTCAATTTATAGTAAACCGGATTTTAACAACATATAATTACAAATCATTTTATAATATCTGGTTTATACATGAGTTGGAGACATAGCTCCAATAGCTCCATGGTCTCACAACAAGATCTTATTTAAGGCATCATAGGCCAAGAATCTCTAATCTTGCTTCTCTTTTACCTTTCATTATTACCTGAAAAGTTTTTGAAAATAAAACGTAAACATAATGTTGGTGAATACAAATAACAGCCCTCGATATGTAAACATAGCATGTTCGGTCCTTTAACCATAATTAATAGTGGCAATAGTGCACATTTAGCAGGTTATTTCACTGATCGATACAACCACTGCATACACTGGCTTGTACTGTCACTGGTTAAAAACAACAGCGAAGTCCGTCCTACAATTGTTCCCTCCAGCCCACAACCCGTCACTGGTTAGGTTGCCTGCGGAGTGCGTCTTACGTATAACATTCAAGCCCACATTACCAGCTACGTATGAGAATTTCACCCATAGCGGATACAATTGTCAAATCGTACATATACTAATGGCCTAAATACTGGTATAATAGTATCTCTTTATGCGTCAAAGTTTAAACATACCATGCTCATAAAAATTCATTTATAAATTTAAAAACAAGTTAGATGTATTTACCTGTATTTTCGGTTGGCTGAGTGACAACTTATAACTTCTTAATATAAATTCGGCCAGCGTTTCTGCTTAACCTATCCTTATAACTACCTTCAAATAATTGATTCTTGGTGTTGTTTATTTTTCTGATCCTAAAATGAATCAAAAGTTCAATATCTTGTTTACATGCTAGACATCGATCTTAGCCTTAAACCTATAATTTAATATCATAAAATAAACCTTAAATTTATAAATCAAATTTATAGATTAAAATACGTACATGTTCGTACAATATTTTTGAACGAAAGAAGTCGAAACAATTTTTTTTTTTGTTTGACAACCAAACTTAATTCACATTCTATGTATACGTGAAAATTAGCCGCCTCGTAATTTTGTCAGTATATATATATATGTGTGTGTGTGTGTGTGTGTGTGTTGAATGTTGGTAAGCATTTGCTTATCCTCAATGTTATATTTTTTTTTTCTCACGACATATCGCAGCACACGTGCACATCTTTAGGTTATTATTATTAAGGTTATTATTATTATTATTATTATTATTAATTAAGCTCAAATTTTGTTTTAGTCTTATAACTTTTCAAATATTGAGTTTTATAAAATTATAACTATACAGTTGGAACCTACTCATTTTTATCTACGGATGAAGATCAAATATAATATACTGGTCTATTACCCGTGTATTACACGGATTAAATATAAAATATTGAACAGTTAGTAATAAAATTTATAAATTTTGAAATATAAAATGTTTAACTTAAGTTTTAATAGCTATTTTAAGTAACAAACAATATTTAAAAATTTTAATAACAATAGGAATATCATTTAACCTTTTTGATTTGTAATAATTGAGTTCCTCAAGCGAATTTAAAGTTAATATTCTGTCAAAAACTAACTACTTTTAAATTAGTAAGATAAGATAATATTTTTGTAATTATTAAAGTTAAAAAAACTAATATGAAATTATCTATAAACATACAAGACAAAAGTGTAACTTGTATTATCATTTTTATAAGTTTTGGCTGATTATCATTTTTTTTGGAAAAAAAATTGTTTTTTAAGAAAACTAATATTTTTATACAACTTTTATTTCTAAAAAATGTTACATATTTTTTTAAATTTTGATTTAAAAAATTATAATATATTAAAATTTTCATAACTATGTTTTTAATAAAATGTTTTGATTTTTAATTTATTAAAAACTTTTATTTTAATTTGTAAAAGATAAATAATATCATTAGTTATAATTATCATTATAAATATTTAATATGAGAGATAATATTATTATTTAAGAAGAAAGAAAATCATGTGAGTGCATATAAAATTGACAAGTGGCAAAATGATCTTAAAAAAGCGCCAAAGAAAGAAGGGGGCACAAGCAAGCGCAAGAATCAAAGCAGGGCAGGATCGAAGAGCTTAGACAGCAAGCGAGAAGGAATCCCTCAAAGGCACTGAGGCAAGGTCTTTCACGCA
Source organism: Mikania micrantha (assembly GCA_009363875.1). Classification (NCBI taxonomy): domain Eukaryota; kingdom Viridiplantae; phylum Streptophyta; class Magnoliopsida; order Asterales; family Asteraceae; genus Mikania; species Mikania micrantha. The sequence goes on along the minus strand of CM018689.1, from coordinate 44,340,789 downwards.
TGTCAAATGAGGATTTTTGTTTATTATAATAGTAAGAAGTAAGATTTTAATATTATTATTATTTAACCGACTCTTGACTAAACTTAATGATTGTTTAGACATCAGTTTATTTCTAATAATTATTTTATCCTACGTATTCATTTAAACGACTGCTAAAAATTTTGAACGTTTATTTCTACTATTATACTCTCGAATAATCATATTTTATAAACTAAACTATTTTAATTGTTAAACGAGACCTTATAACTTAAATAAACGTTCTATTATTAATATATATATATATATATATATATATATATATTTGAGTCATAGCATTTTATTTATTTTCTCAAAACAGGATGCTACACGTACCGCCTGTGGGCGGGTGTTGGGTCTAGGCGTACCGCCTGGCTGTCCAGACAAGCCCAATTAGCCCATTTTGCATGTCCGGGCTCGTTTTCGATCGTTCTCGACTGTAATACGTTGTTTTAGCATCGTTTGAGCTTAATCGTCAATTATTAGTCATAATTGACTTGTGCAATATACTTGTGCTAAACTGGTATGATGTTCACCAACGTTCGTGATCTCTGACACGTGTGTGCGGTTTTTCGATAATTCCTCGAATTATCCTGTTGTGTGACTGTATTTGTACTATCGTTCCACGTGTCACACTAAATTAAGTTAATTCTAGTGCCACGTATGCATCTGGGTAACTAAATAAACATTTAATTAAAATAGAAGCTGACCTGAAATTTGCGGGGTGTCACAATTTTTACCATTTTTTAAAGTAAACTATTTTTATTAGAGCCTTATACTATAACTATTTATTTGCATTTTATATATTATTATTATAATGGCTAAAAATAAATAAATAATAAACAAGTTCTAAAAGTTTAGAAAATTATTGTCTGACTTCTTCCTATTGAATTATACTTATTCTAAAAACTTAAATTTATTTTATTATCAGGATTAATTTTTCCTAATTATAAACATTATATTTAATGTTCTAAAATTGAAGAAAATATCAAACATGTTCAGAAAATTATTAAATTAAATTTCTATTCTTATTAAATGATGCTTGTGTAAAAAAGTTGAGTTTCTTATATTATATATTGTAGGTTTAATTTAACATTTAAATATCAATAAATAGAAAATGAAATTATGAAATCTGATCAGTTACTATTATATAATAATTAGAAGCTAGAAGAAGAGCTTTGACAATAAAATAACTTTTTAAACTAATTTATAGATTTTAAAATAAATAAAGATTTTACTGTACTACTTAACATTCAATTTATACTTATATCATAAGTGCTGTTTTTAACACTATAACATTATAATGTAACATGTACGGTCATTGCTTTCTACCTAATATTTCATAGCTAATTTATTTGATTTAAACTTCCATTTTCTTACTAAATAGTAAATCATACTTTAATATATTAAATAATTTCAAATCAAGAAATTAGAATAAAATTTTATCAGAATTCAAGTATTATCTTTCAATTCATCTTTAACAAAGTTCAGAAACAGTATCTGAAATCCACAGCATCCCATAGACGATTCTACGACTTTAGACTACATGCCATACTAAGCTTGAACGTTTTAAAAAAAGAGGACGAAAATTTACATGAACCATAATACATGTTAATTTTTTGAAGTGGGAGGTAACAAACCAATACTTGATACAAAAAATAACCTTTTGGTCGAGAAAATAACGATACGAATAGAAAAAAGAGGAGAGGCGGTCGCCCCACGCCCTATGAAGCTTCATCACCGACTACGTGTAATTTATATTTCATTGACATGTTTGACCCGAAAGTCAAACATCACGAGAAACTTTAAGACAATGGATATTAAAACGTTTGATTGATCGATACTACATAGAAACAACCAAGTCGTAGCATCTTTGATTTATGTTATATTTTATATAACACCACAAAAAAAAATAATCATACGGTTATAAAAAGCTTGCCCATCATCCAGGGAGGAGTCTAGCATCAATTTACAGATACTCAAGCAGGTCTTCCTGGTTTTTCAAATCCCATATGACCATCTTACCATCTAGACCTGTAATGTTCATTATAATGAATCAAACGACCAAAAAAAAATCTATATTACATGAAAACCACTAACAAGTACTCCACAAGTTGCGAAATAAAAGTATCCTACCCTGGTAGGAGTAGAAGTAGGGGTGTTCATGATCCGGTTTGTCTAGCTGAAAAAAATCTAGGTTGAACTGCTGAAAACGGTTTAAAAATGACAAACCAAACCGGCTGGGTTGGATGGGTCAGCCAGACTGAGAAATTTGATGGTTTGAACCCATTTTTATTTAAAAACTGTGAGTTTGTAATAAAATTTAGAAAAAAATAAAAAGATTCATGATTATAATACATAGTCCAAAACATGTAAATAAATACCGGTTTGGTTTACAAGAGCGGTTCCAAGTTCCAAACCACTGCCAAAATTAAACCGCGAACAGTCCGACTTGCTTCGGATTGGGTTGTTCAGTAGGTTTCAATGGTTAATGAACACCCCTAACCAGAAGCAATACTACTTATATTGGTAATTTTAGCTTGAATTTTGTCCCCAAAAGGAAATGATCATGTTGTACATTGTAATGAATATTTGATCATATTTAATTGGTGTTTAGGCTTAAAACGATACAATAAAAGGTTACCAATATGATATGTTTACCTGAAGTACTAAAGCTGGTCATTTTGGTACTTTCTGATTCCTTCATTGGGACAATGCAACTAAGAATACAAAACGTGAGAAGTTACTTAGAAAAGTGTGAAAAAAATGTAAAAATGGCAGAGGGTGTACTTGATGCAGTTGTCATGAACACCGGCACGGCTTTTATCATTGCTAGTTCCCTGTTTCGAGCTTCCATAGAACTTTCCAAACGCTTCTGTAAACTGAAACGAGAAAATAGAATGATAAGATATAAATCTGAAGGTCCAATCTAATCCTTAGATAAACATAATATAAAGCATATTTGTGATTTACATAAAAGTACCAAAAGCCTTGAAAAAGGAACTAGACTTTAAAGGGATTTTTCTAAACTAATGTGATTAGATTTTTTTTTAAACTAATGTGAACTAGACTTTATAGAGAGGATGCTTCGTAGGAGCTTCCTGGCTCAAAGCTCCGGTTTATATATATACACATTTCCTTTTTCTTTTACATATATATATACCTTGCTTCAAAAAACACCACAAGAAAACTGAATCCGTATTAATCAAAACATATAAAACACCAATAAACGCATAATCATATAGCACAATCAATTTATCGAAACAAATAACCACAAAACCATTTAGGGCATGATAAAAAGTCATGAAACTGTCATTAAACAATCAAAACCAAAAGTTTTCAAATAACCCTGCATCCTCCCATCCCGCAACCAAGCATATAATCATATTTCATACATTCCAAACTAGCAAACATACTATCAGACACACGTACTATATACAAAAAGGAGCCCCTAGAGCTATAGCCAAGCCCCTAGATTTATCTATCCCTCACCTATATTCTATGCCTCCACAAACTCCTATCATCGATCATGTATATACCAAGTAAAATAAGCATATGTAAATTCTTTCTTTTCCTTTGAAACTAATATTTGATATATTCAAAGTATCATATAAATAACAAGCATAAAATAGAAGAGGTCAAATCAAGTGTAAAACCTGTGATCTTCCACTAGAAGATGCTGCCTTTTTTTCATCAAGAAACCTGACAAAGCTCCTAAAACAAAATATAAATTGCATAAGTTGGATCTTAACGCATATATAATAAACAATGAACATATATTTTCAAAGAAATATCAAAGTAATAACCAATACATTACCATAAACCTGTTCCATCTGCTGCAAAAACCATTGGATTGCAGTCAAAGCCCACACCAATCACTAGTTTCTCAGAGACAAACATAACCTGAAAAAACGTCGTTTATGACCATTTAAATAAAAGAACAGCAAAAACAAGGCAGAATGATAGAGAGGATGCTGACCCACATCACGAAGAGGCAGATCACGGAGCACCACACTTTGAGCTAGAGGAGAAGGTCCAATTTGGTCAACAAAGTATATCATGGAATTATGGCCTGGTTTACCCCAAACAAAAATAATAATTATAAACTATTAAAAATTTATAGCATCCTATTCTTATTTTTTGTAACCATGAGAAACCGAACCTGGAAAAATATAGAGTTGTTTAGAAACTTTTGGCTAGAGCTTGCTAGAGAAAAGCTCAAAAAAAGCTCGTTCGTCAACAAGCTAAGCTGAGCCAGGGTTGGCTCATTTCGTTGGCTTGTTTAAATTATATATATATAAGAAATATTTATACATACTTATTTAGTACTATTTATTGGTTAAATTTTATTGAAAAAATTAATTATCATACGAAGGAATAAGAATCATAATCAAAAAACTGACAACGAGCTAACTCAAGCTTAAAACAGATGCAAAATAAAAAATTACGATTTTTTTTTTTAATTCAAGCTGTCTAGTAGAGCCATGAGAAGGCCCAGATATTGTACAAGCCAAGCTGCTCATTTTTCTAGCTCGTTATAAAAAACAAGTCAATGTGCCTCATTTACAACCACTAGACCCTGTTGATACCCTGCTAACCAATGGGTGCACTAGGCAGGTGGCCTTCAAGAGGGTTATAGCATCTTAACTTGTGTTATTATGAACATGAAAGAAACATAGTCAATTCCCTCACCTACATAGGCTAAGCTATTCCCACTTGGGGACCATTTGACACCAAAGGCCCAACAAAATGAGAGATCAAGCTGAACAATTTGCTGGTCAAACATAACAAGGAAGAAGTTATATATGGCCTTTACAACCATACTTTTTATAACACAAATTCTTGGTTTACGATTGGACATATTAATAGACAGCAAACCTCTCCAAATTTTGCATCTAACGAGCCGCCTCCTGACTTTTTTGGTTTACTGCCAATCATCATGATAGATGTCAGTGAAAATGTTTCAGTAAAAATATCATGTGCAAGAATATATGAAGCCTTTGAAATATTGTACACATACCCTGCATCAACTCCTTTAATAAAAGTTGAGAATACTCGGCATTTTCCATCTGTAGATGTTGTAGCTATTAGAACCTGTCAAAAGGCACAAAGAATAGTTAAAAACTAGTGTATTGCCAGCATATAATTGCCTACATTATAACAAAGGAACTAATACTTATATCTCTATATGAATTCAAAAATTCATTTAGGGGTGTTCATAAACCACTGAACCCAACCAAAACAAAGCAAATCTCAGGTGAATCTGGAACCAGCAATTTATATTTGTTATTTATTTATTTTTTCATGTTTGAAATATGCAGTTGCAGCATATTCCTGAATCATCCTTTTCATTTTACAAGTTCAATACACTACTAACGATTAAAAAACAAAAAATTGGTTCAAACTATCCAAACTCCCATGCTGAACCGTTTTGGCTGGTCTGGCCGACCACCTAGCCAATCAGCTGGTTTAGTTTTCTGTTTTTTGAAACCCGAAGTTGGTAGTCCGGCCCAGAATATTCAGCAAAGCTGGCTAAATTGGGCCATGAACACACCTACATTCTACTGAACGTGTATAATTCCATCCATTCTCCCACCAAAATAAAGCACCACAACACGAAACACTGAGTTTTGAACATATCAAATAAGGAAAAACAACAAAATTATTAAGCTTTTAGTATGGTGATATCAGGCGAAGAAAGTTTGTTTCAGTCTTCATGTATGAAAATCTTAAATAGTTATAAACCTGAGTTCATTCCAGGTTCTACAAGGCACCTGTAACTAAAGTTTCCAGAATTTAAGGGCTGTTGATGATGAGTTCTAGCATGCTTCATCCATTTTATGTCATCTATAAACAGCATACTGATATCTAAAACTCTTAAACATGCAATTCTACTCATAATAACACTTATGATACTGAGAAAAGATTCAACTAGCTGCAAGCTTCCTTTTAGGTCAACACATACTAGGTGTGATATGTGTACCCAAAAATCAAATTCAAAATTCATTTTATAAAAGCCTAAAGAGAGCGAGTAAAAAAAATCTTTGAATAGCAAGACAATATGTCGAGAGTAAATTTATTAGATACAAATGCTGAAAGAACAATGAATCTGTAGATGCACAACATTGAAGCTTACATATCAACTTTAACAACACATGTTATCTAATTTACAAAGTTATATGAAAAAGGAGAAAATACGAACATTGTTCGGATGCCAAGCAACACTAGTCACAGAAGAATCATGCCTTTTCCTGATTAGTTTACTAACCCACCTGGGAAAACAAATTATACACATTATTAAAAAAGTTGGGTTTTTGCAAGAAGAAACAACCTCGCTGACTTATGCAATTAGTCAAAGCTCTATGCTGCATTCTTGTCAATATCCTTTTTATCATCTATTGGATTCTATGATGGAAAGTTTCAAAGATGAAGTTTTCAAGCATGCAGTGTATGTCAAGAAAGAGAATCAGAATTAATAGAAATGACAAAAAGTTGAACATCTTATATATCACCAGTTATTCTCCTGCTCATAATAACATATGCAAACAGTTTTAGCTCCGCTTCCCACAGCAAACTTGTTTCCTGTAAATGATAGTTACCAAGTATAAAGCAACATAAATAAGATTCACATAAACATATTTTTAAATAGCAAGTAGTAGACAATTAGACATCTCCAAACCTAAAGAAATAAACTGGCAGTTCATACAAAGCATTCTATAGATTACGACACTAACAACATTATACGTAATCAATTTTCATTATGACTAAAAGAAGCATGTGCCTATGAAAAAAATATCTGAATACAAAAGGGTAAGCACAACCTAAGTTGACAACAAGATTCATAACTGATCTTACCACATTCACATTTAAAAGTGCTACTTTTCCAAATATTCAGTAGGTTAGGGGCGTCATTTAAATGACTAAAATAGCCTTAATTGTACATCCATATTTTAGATTCTCCTGCCATGAAAGGATCCCATGTTTGTAAATAAATCAATAAATATAATATTGATAAAGCCATTGATCATCAATTGTTCGAAGCCTAAAAGAGTATACAAGTGAATCCTGCTTATGTGTCCAAATGTTCACCATCAGGAAACACTATAATCTAGTAAATCCGGCACACTTTAATATAGCCAAAGAAAATGCAACTTCCCAACAATGTCATGACATCATGTGAATTGAACTGATCAAGTTGCGATTCATAAACTCCATAAATGATTTAATTTAGATCCCTTTTTAACAAAACAGTGGTCAAGAACATTACAAGTCATTTGGATGGTTAGAATACCTTTAGGACTCCACTGTACACAAAGTGCAGCACGGTTTAACCTAAGGATAACAAGAGTAGGTACCCATGCAGATCCTTCTTCATTCCAGACATACCTGCAAAATGAAAAGTAGTCGAGATATAGGATTTAAGGAACAACAACACTAACAAAAAGAACCAACGGAAAAGACTACTTGCCTGCTTCCATAAATGGGCAGAAGTAGTAACAACAAAAGCGCAATCGTATGTATTTGAGTAAAAGAAATAGAGATACAGGGAGACGCAAAATATATGAAAAACTTAAAGCATTCACTCACGAGTTCCGATCATGAGACACGGTAACTATTCTGTTTGATGATTTACTCCAATCTATCCCCACTATGATTTGGTCATGCTGCAACACAGTTAAAAAAAAAAAAAAAAAGAGTTTTGTGTTAGAATATAAATTAAATGCATAATGAGGTAAATTATATACTTGTACAAAAAAAAAAACCCACATGGGGGTTAGAAAATAAACGAAGAAAAACAAAGAGGCTACACTAGCACACCACAAATCGAAGTTACATGCACTTGATGCCAGTCACCGGCATTATCTTCCGTCAACATTACTTCACCTCTAGCATGCATATGTCATTACATGAACTACAAAATATTACTCTAGTTTTATTTAATTCAAAAATTAAAACCATATATAATTAGAAATATAGCCATACATGGTTAAATATTGATATCATTCACAGCATTTACTAAACAGTTAACATCCTCAACTTTCAGCCATAAAACAAAAGGCTATCAATATTATACCATAAAATTTCACAATATGTAACCAGTGAATTATATATGTAGCTCCAGAAACTTGCATGTGAACATGACTATATTCTATCTAGGACTGTGTTACAGTAAAAAACTAGGCCATACGAAACCAGAGCCAGAGATACTGATAACAAGTTCACGTGTGAACCAATAATCAGACTTTTAGCACCAGTCTTCAAACTGAACCACAAAACAGACTAGAAATTTTAGCTAGCGATTCAAGTCTAACTCCAGACCTATATGGCATTATTTCATTAAAGTAAAAACAAACTCATTTCTAAATGGATCAAGCATATCGGTTTTGCTTTAATTTAATGTTCTGAGTCAGTTAAATTGTTTTATGGTTATGTACCGAGTTTTGCACATGCTGGTTTTATCTGATACACATGATTTCTATCAACTTTTTCCTTAAAGAAAGATGGTGTATAAAAGTGTCAATGCCATAAGTTCAACTTTTAAGGAATTTTAAAAGTATGCCAACAGCTTTCATGAAGTGATGAAAGCAAGATATTAAACACTTAACTAAGAATAAATTAGTGATCTTCATAGACACCGGGGGGAGAGGGGGGGTTATGTAAAACAGAAAAGAGGGTGGGTATATTATGGATAATTTATTAGCAATAGGAAGCTAAATGCAAACAAAAGAAATTTGAAAAAGATTACCAAAGAAAAATCAAAAGGAGTGAATATGATAATGGTGGTCATCCTTAACCATATAGAATATAATAGATAGGATGTTGTGGAATAAGCTTAATATAAAGTACCTTTTGGAGAACATGAATCCTTTCCCAATTTTCTTCCACCAATTTATAGATGTGAACCTCATTAGTGTTTGGACAAAGAGCAACCACTGCATAGACGCAAATACGATCATAACATATAATGACAGGTGCAAAGAAAGCTGGAACCAACAAGTATTGCACACAGGCTACGTTGTCATAGAATAGGATAATATGACCGACAGAATGTTAGAATACACAATGTCCTGATCTAAAAAAGTAAACAAGGGGTATACATCACACCAAGACCTAGCCATTTTCTACTGGCTTTTTACATGCGTATAAATCTGGATGGAGTACTGAACGAATTGGATCAAGATTCATGGTAATTGTAGGTAATTCTCATTTGAAAAGTGAACAGACCAATTAGATTTTCAATATTTACATGGATTGTAAGAAATTCAAGAAAAATCAAGAACCACATTGAACTTTAGAACAAGTATTGCAAACAAATCAATGTTGATACCGAGTTTGTGACACACTCGGTATGAATTTCGCATGGTAAAAGTAACGAGTTAGACCTTAAAATAAAAAATAAATAAACAAATAAAAACTTTCAGTCGGATCAAAGGGAGCATAATTTACCATGGCAATAGCTGTATCTACTAAATTCCAAAGAATTGAAGCAGTTTTTAAATCTAGAAACTATCAATTTTTATTTCAAAACATGATCATATATCTAATCAAGTAATCCAGTAACAAAAATATATCAAATTAACCTAAACGCAGATTTTCGTGACATGAAGACAAATTCATTAGTAATTTATTTTAAAATTGTTTACATCAGTGGCTTACTAGATTGATCGGGACTCCAAGCATGACAAGTAATGCAATCGGCAAACTGATGTACTGCAATTGCCGCCATTTCAATCTGTAAAACAGAACAAACAAAATACTTTTATGAGGTGTTCGATCTTGTTAAAAACCTTCAAATTTCTGATGATTTGAATGATGAGAGAGAGATAATCACAATTAATTAGATCGGAGAAAAGAGTAATCATGAAAATTAAAATCGAAGGCAAGCCAAGATCTGTGAGAGAATACGAATCGTTGCGGTTTTTAGGGCTTAAAAGTTTTATATTCTTCCGTTTTACCTTTGCCTTATTATATTTAAGCCCGACAATGACGCATCATTTTCTTTCATTAATTATATCATCATTTTCCTTACAAATAGAAAAAGGGTAATAATATATTGAGTAAACTAGGTTATATACCCGTGTATTACACGGGCTTTGTGAATAAAAATTATTTGATTTTATAATTCTTTATTATTAATTCTTTTTCATTAAATAATTATGTCAAAAATAATAATATTAGTTATACCTTTTTTATATTAAAAAACTTTAAATACAAGAAATTATAATAAAATGTTTTTAATACACACACATATATAACATTAAACATAGATTATATTTATTATTAAGCATTAATTTTGTGTATTTTTGTAAACAATGTATATTATTAATTAACATTAAATGTGAGTTTTTATATTAACAATTACATTTTTTTTTGAATAACATGAGAATGCCATCTGGCATTTTTTGGAATCAATTATTAGTAATGAAGATGAAGATTTACGAGATGGTTCTATGATTTTTTAGTATTTCACTTTTGGTCTTATGTTTCATAAATTATCTATATGGTCTATAACATTTGACATTTTTGTAACCCAAATAGTCCTTATGTGAGGGTAATTTGGTCAATTACGTGAGGGTAATTTGATGACATAAGAACTATATGTGTTACTAATGTCAAAAGTTAGGGACAATATGAGTAATTTATGAAACATAGGGACCAAGAGTGAAATACTAGCAAACCACAATGACTATATAGGTAATTTACTCTAATATATTAGTATCCCATACGATGTTTGTATACGTCTATATGAGGCCTCTGACATCCACTAATATGATAATAATTAGTCTCATATATGTCACGTATAGAAAAACTATTTTCTCAGCTAATGTTTCATTATTCTCCTACTCAAAATCATGATATCACAAATAGTATAACTAAAATCAAGAAATATGATGACCAGCATAGCTCACGACAGTTTATCTATGATTGAACGAATATAAATAGTTATTATAATATGAGCTGCTTTGTTCGTATATTTTTTATGTTTGTGCCTCTTTATTTCCCTCAGTCACATAAAATTTTGAACCATTCAGTGCTTGAGGTACTAAGTTATTTTGTGAGAACCCCCTTTATTTTTATTGATATGAAAGGAGCATGTTAGAATTATGAGAAACGTCTATCTTAACATGCCAACATTATTGATTTTCTCTTCAAATAAGTTCGTCAATGATAGCGGATAAAAGGGGAGTTATGGTCGCTAATCTCTTAATATAAAGTATTGCACATAAAAAAAAAAATTATATAAAGCTTTTGTTAGGAGAGAAAATGTTGGTCACTTTTTGAGGTTTCTTTAAAATTTTTATCAAACCTTCTAACACCTGATTTTAAGAAACTTGATTAATATAATTATGGATTAAAATTGGGTCATGGTACTTGATGATTTATAACTTTATAATAAAATAAATTGTAGTTATTTAGCATTAATTGATTTTTAATAATACTGAAAATGCTAAAAACATACAATTGCAATGTTTCTCATGTAAGTCTCTTTATCTATATAATAAATAAAGGTTTTGATATGACACTTGTTAATATTCTAGGCATTTAAAAATAATTTTTCACGCATCTCTATCATAATAAATATTTATATGCCATGTTTTTGTTAAATTTTGATTTTTTTTATCTTCTCTCTCCTATTAAATATTAATAATTTTATCAAACTTAGTAAATAATATGATTAAATTATGAATCAATTCTTTAATTTTTTTTATAAAACATCGTTGAAAAATATGTATTATGTTATTTTAAACAAATAATTTTAAAATTCAAATAATTAACCTATGTAAATGTTTAATACATCTATATTTAATGTTATATACGCGTGTGTATGTGTTTTAAAAACATTTTTTATGAATTTTTATCTCTAAAGTTTTTCTATATAAAAAAAAGTATAACTAATATTATTAGTATTAATATAATCATGTAAATTTAAAAAGATATAATAATATTATTTTAATTATGTAAATTAATGAAGACGTAATTATAAAATCGCATTATTTCTTATTCGCAAACTCGTGTATTACACGGGTGTATAACCTAGTTTATTTAATACATGATAGAATTAGTCAGTGGCGAAGCTTGACCCCAAGCGTAGGGGGGGCGAAACTTCAGGGGGGCGAACATAGGGTGTATATTTTTTTTCCGGGGGGGCGAAATAAAAATTTTAAAAAATTTTGCACTACGAATCGGGAAATGTACACCACTGAACGAAAAAACAGGGGGGGCGAGCCCCTTCAAAGCTGCGCCCCTGGAATTAGTTATACCAAAAGCCTTTTAACTTTCAAGTCAAATATAGGGTGTTCAAAAATCCGAAATCAGAATCGTATTCGAAACCCGAAAAAACTGAACCAGATTATAGATTCGGGTCGGATATGCATTTTTCTTATTCAGATCGGATATACAAAATCTTGTTTATTCGTATCGGATATCCCAATTTAATACTAATAACCCGAATCAAACATGTTTTTCCGGATTATTTGTATGTAAAAATAAGTTTATTCAGGTTATTCGGATAGATTCGGATCGGATTGACATATTTCTAATTCGGATCGAGTCGGATTTTTGATAGTCTTAAAATCTTCAAATCCGAATAATCCAACTAGAATAATCCATTATCCGCCCCGATAACCACCCCTAGACTCAACCATCTAGTAATTTGAAACACAATAAATATTAAGAGTGATCAGCTATATCCAAGTTTTGTGTTTTAGCCATGAATCCATAGACATGTGAGGATTGAATGAAAACTTAAAGTAACGAAGATGATGATTATTTATAACAATTTCATTATACTCCATCTCTTATTTATAATAATTTGAATGGGTAGAATTCCTCTCATGATACACATTGAAGCCATACTTGAATCTAAAAATAAAAACAACAATAAATAATTAAATCCCATAAAAATTTTAAAAGTTATACAAGTATAAACACAACATTTCAAGCTATAAAATATGCATGTTGTTGTGAAAATAAACTTGGAATTTATTCTAAAATATATATAAAAAAATATGTATCATATTTGACCCAACTTAGTTTTAAAAAAAATTAATATAGACAAATTATTAATAAAGCATGTCCCTCGCATGTTGCGACTAGTTGTGTTTAAAAATGGGGAGTCACAAAATTACCTTGTTACGAGAATGAGTGTGGAGTGACACTTAAAAACTAAAAAAATATATATTACCTTTGGTCCTTCTTATTTTAAATAAAATTAATACCAAATGTATATAAAAATAAGTATATCATCAATGTATATTTGTAATTTAAGAAAATAATATATTTTATAATTTGATTAAAAAACAAAGCATAACTAAGACTAAATATGAAATGCGAAATATAAAAAAAATAAAAGTAAAATAAAAAAAATCAAAATTAGTGTTTATCGAAAAGAAATTGCAATCCACATAATACATTAGATGAGACATAGATGTGTTGCTAACTAAGCAAAATGTAACATTCTATTATTTTTCTGCAAGATGCAAACCGATTTTCAATAACTCAGGTAAAAACTCGAATCAATATGCATAATTGCATAACATGATATAAAAATGAAATAACATGTGTAAAAAACAAACCACACAAATCAGGCCGGTCAAGAAGAAAAAAAATGTCAAAAACTCAAACGTAAGCATAAACATCAAGTGATAACGTCAATAAAAATATCAAAACAATTATAAAATGGCCTTTAAATATAATAATAACTAGCTAGCGTTGCGCGGGCGTTGTGGCGCATCCTGCTGTTTGAGTTTGACATGCTCCTTTAATTAACCTAAAGAACCCACAAGAACAATTCACATACACATTAGTTTAACTAATTTAACATGTCTATTGCCTAATTTGCATTTTTCTCAATCTTAAACAAACATATATAACAATGCTATCAAGTTTTGACAACTTCACATAAAAAATTAATCATTTTCTGTACAAATAGGTGAAGTTCTTCTTCAAACTATATCATCATGTCTAATTTATGTTTTTTTTTTTTCAAATTTATACGTCTGAAATTGTGGTTGTATTCCAAAGATTAGATTTAAGAAGTGAAATACCGTTTAAATTATACACGTCAAATGTGTGTAAAAATAAATATAGCTTCTCACTAAAAGATACATAGACTTGTAAGTTAATGAATGGACTTATGGACACAATCTTGTTTATCATGAGTTTAATAATTATCATACTCATACACTTGATATAATAACTTCCATAATGTCATTCATTAGGGCTGTAAACGAACCGAACGTTTAGCGAACAGCTCGTAAACCGTTCGGCGGGAAGTTCGTTCATGTTCGTTCGTTTATTAAATGAACGAACACGAACAAAAAATTCCGTTCGTTTAGTTAAATGAGCGAACATGAACAGAGGTCGTGTTCGTTCATTTGTGTTCGTGAATGTTCGGTAACATGTTCGTTTATGTTCGGTTAAGTTCATTTATTATATTTATTCATTAAATTTGTTGTATATTTTAATTTTTAGTTTAATATCATAATATTTAAGTTATTTTTAGTTTAATACTACAATATTTTAATTTACATTTTTACAAATGATTATCTCCAAAATGCTTGAGATTAAGAATGTTGATTTTATTGTTTAAATAATAAGTGTTCGTTAGCGTTCGAGAACCGTTCATGAACAAGTTAAATTCCTTAATGAACGAACATGAACAAGAATTTTCGTTCGGTTAGCGTTCTTGAACCGTTCGTGAACAAGTTAAAAGTTAAACGAACGAACACGAACAAGGGCTCATTCGTGTTCGTTCGGTTCATTTACAACCCTATCATTCATATTGTCACGTCCCATTTACGGTACACACATGTAATGTAAATATGTGTAGATACTCAAGAGGCCAAAGTAAAATTGCACTAATTTTAACGTTATTTTACTTATTTTGTGAAAATAACGTTAAAAATGTTGGATGATCAACTTCAAACGATAATTTTTAACCGGGGACTCCTTCGGAACAGCCTCTTTATCCCAACTGCAGGGATATGGGTAAGGTTTGTGTCTATAATTCCTTTCAGACCCTACTGAAAAATGGAAATATAATGGGTAAGTTTGTTTGTTAATGTCATTCATATTGTATCATGCCTGAAAAGATGCATATGACCTTATCAACAAAGAGAGATGCACAATCAAATAAGTGTGTTTGGCTCTGCTGTAAAACACTTTTATTGAAACCTATACCAAATTAGAATTTTGTTTTCTAAAATAAATCCTAGCTTTATATAATCCAATGAAAATATTATTAATTTATTATATATATATATATATATATATATATATATATATTTTGAACGGCTTGAGTTGCAATAGAGTGGGCAATGACATTTCCATCGTAGCCATCCCAGCCATACCAGATAAGCGGGAACCGGCACACTGCCGTAAACCCCCTTTCCTGTTCAGGTTTGAACCCCTGATCTCTATGAGGTACAACTTCTCCTCTTCATTGCATGTGATTGAAAGTGTCACCCAGAGGATTCGAACTCAAGACCTCCACATTAGGAGGCCAACTCTTACCAACTGAGCTCCACCAACAACCACTGTTAATTTATTATATGCCAATTTTTGTCTATTTTACTAAAATAAAATTATTCTACTTCAATTGAACGAGTCATTAAGTTGCTTCTATTTATACGTGATGATGACTAATTTCATTACTCATCTCACCTACTTTATATAGAAAGCCACATTCCATCACGTTAACATCTTTGCATGCAAATTCACCACCACCGAACCACTCTCTCTCTCTAAAATCACACACCGGAGCTTGAACTTTTGCCGCCAATCACCATTGAAGAACCTTCAAGCTCAAAATTCAAACACGATGATACCCAATTCAATCGAGTTCGGTACCATGAGCAAGAGACAATCTGTCTTCGTATTCGTCTCACTCGTTTTTCTTTTCTTGTTATCTTTCAACGGCGCTTCGATCTTCTCCGTCAAGATTCCGTCACTCGGTTCCACCCACCGATCGCCGGAGAAAGTAACCAGGAAGTCAAGAAGCTTGATTTCTGTGAAAAAAGAAGAAAGCCCATCTGAAATTTCAATCCCTCAATTGAATTTACAAAGTGTACCAGCTCCTCCAGCCGGAGATGGAGATTCAAGAAACCGGCGACAAGAAATGTCTCCGGCGATAGAAGAAAACCCTTATCCCGATGTGAATGTGGATCCAGACACTTATTTGCCGTATTTACGTAAATCTCACAGTTTCGAGATCGAATCGGAGAATGCACTGGAAAACCGAAACAAGAAACTGTTAAAGATGCTGATTGGTTTAAGATCTTCTCGTAACCGCCGGGGAGATGATTTTCCGGCGAGAGTGAAGGAGTTCTTCAGCAAGAAGAACGATACATCTTCTTGCCATATTCGATTCTTCATGACGTGGATATCATCACTGAATTCGTTTAATGAACGTGCATTTCACTCGATTGAATCGATATTCAAAACCCATCCAAACGCGTGTCTTCTGATCGCATCTAGCTCATTAGACTCGATCAGAGGACACCAAATCCTAAAACCCTTTATTGACAAAGGGTTTCGGGTGACCGCAATTTCCCCCGATTTAAACTTCTTGTTCAAGAAAACCATGGCCGAGTCATGGTTTTCGAGGCTGATTCGAGGTCATGTTCGTACCGGAATCATCCCGTTAGGCCAAAACATATCAAATCTACTTCGGCTTTGTTTGTTGTACAAATACGGTGGCATTTACATCGACACGGATGTCATAATCTTGAAAAGTTTCACCAAGTTAAAGAACTCGATCGGGGCACAATCGATCGATCTAAACACGAAGAAATGGAGCCGGTTGAACAACGCGGTCATGGTGTTCGACAAAATGCACCCGTTGGTCTACAAGTTCATCGAAGAATTCGCGTTAACGTTCAATGGTAACAAATGGGGTCACAATGGTCCTTATTTGGTTTCAAGGGTGGTTGCAAGGCTGCAAGGGAGGCCTGGATATGACTTCAATGTTCTGGCTCCAATCGCGTTTTACCCGATGAACTGGGACCGCGTTCGGGTCTTGTTTCGTGGTGCGAAAAACGAGACCGATTCGAGATGGTTAAAGGTGAAGTTTGAGCAGATTATGAGCCAAAGTTATGCCCTTCATCTTTGGAACAAGCAAAGTAGAGGGTATCATATTGAAGAAGGAAGCATTGTTAAGAAACTTTTGTTGGATCATTGTGTTTTTTGCAATATCTCTAGTACTGACTATATGCTAACTAGTAGTACACAAGAAGATTAATTCTTTTGATCAATGATATTGGTATTTTTAGTTGTACATTGTGTCACTCAATAAGAAGAAATATAAAGATGTAACTTCACTTGTAATTTGTGCATAAAAGGTTGTACATGTATTTGTTGGTGGATATACTAATACACTATGATAGAATGATGTAAATTACCTTTTTATGTAATAATAGGAAGTATAGCATATAGAGGTGTGGGAAAAAAAATGGTTCCAAAACCTACAACCTGAACCGTAACCGGTGGGTACATGCGGTTTCGGGTTTTCAAAGTAATCGTAATTGGAACCAATGCCAGTTCCATCTTTACTCGGCTAAAACCCCAACCGAAACCAACCAAAAAACGGTTGACATTGGTAAAAAACTTATACCAGTTATTGACTTTGTTGACCGGAATCGAAACGGTTCAAAAAATCCGGTTTGCCCGCCTCTGATATGATATGTGAAGCATTATGGGCTTGCATATTTTGTACTAAGCCAGGGTAAAGTTTACATAATTACATGTTAAATTTAGAAGCAAAATTTAAAAAAACAAATTGTACATCATGCATTATAGGTTGTAACGTGAACATTAAAAGGTCATACGTGTCTATTTTAAGTTCATGCAAGTTTTGTGATTCAACGTCCGCTTATAGCTAACACACGTGGGTAAAGTGGTAGTTAACTTGACGTCTATCTACCGTTAGATCACAGACCCGATTTTAATAAAGAATACAATCACATAAATTTGGTTAAATTTAGGAAACAAAGTTATTTTTTGATCAATTCTATGATAGTATGATGTTTGGTTAAATTTAGGAAACAAAGTTATTTTTTGATCAATTCTATGGTAGTATGATGTATACATATGCAATTATGAGTATATGCATCAAAAGAACCAAGATCTCCATGCTAGTGAAGATATGATCGGATTGGGGAGGTCATGGGTTCAAGTCTTTGCATAGACAAAATAGAGGTTCCATGCTGGACTAAATAGTTTTCTCTCACCTATGGTGGGTTTCCTCATATTGGATGTGGATATGATCGGGTGGGTCTATAACCCGCCAGTGATCTAAATTGTCATTCAAAAAAAGGTCAACACAAATATAAAATAATTTTTAATCTTTAGAAGTTGATTTGCGTATTTGATTTGATTTATTTGAAAAATCTGTTTACAATCGTCCATTATTTGTTCGCTGAATCAAATTGATTTGTGATGTACGTATTGTTTAATCTTTAGAAGTTGATTTTATTTTATGTTATAGGCTAAAGCGTTAGTTGGTGATGAAATATTTTATAAATAATTATTGTTTTGATTTATAACCTAAAACAAGACATTTTCACTTGTTTATTGTTTTCATACCGATGTATATTACTTTGTTGTTACTTTTTTATTATGATTTCAACTTTTTTATTTTAACACGTTACCAACGTTATACGCCTCATATATTCGAGGCGTATAGCCCCCTCTGACACCACTGATTCGACAATAATTGGTCTTATATACGCCTCAAATAAGTCCTATGCGACATGTGTAGACCTATACGAGACGTATATTAGTCCAATCATTAACACTGATAAATTTTGACAAATTATGATATATATGCTCCCTATAGATCTCGTATATACATACACAAGACGTATAGAAGGTGTGAAGGAATAGGATGAATATGAGAATAACATGACCAATTTTTGTATTGATATGCTTGAAGAAAATATTGATAATTGATTTTCAGGTTGTGACTATATGTTAATTTTTATAGATCTGTATCTTAGTTCTTAAAATTGGTTATAGTGTTTTTTGTAGCCTGTCAGTGTTTATAAGTTAATTGGCTACAAAAAAGGGTGTAAATGAATTAAGCCACTTTATGAAAAACTTAAAATCAGATTGGTAAAAAACTCAAATGAGCCGAACTCAAACGAGCCAGAGTTCAAACCTTAAAATATGGCTCGTTTAGTTATCGAGCCGGCTCGCAAGCTTAAACGATTTTTATATTTATGTAATTTTTATTTAATTAAATAAATGTATATTTATATAAATATTTTTTTTATATTTAAAATTATGACAAAAATTAATAAAATCTTACATTTCTAATATATATATATATACACACATTACTATATAATACATATAGAAAGAACACAATATTTTTTATCAAAAACTTTCAAAATTAAGAATTTTATAACTTTTAGAACATAAAGTACAACAAACAAAGCTTTAAGAGCCATAAACTAAATGGTTTTCTTTTACTTTTTTAATTTGTCACACATTTATACATTTAAAAAATAAAGTGTCATATAATACCTATAAAAGAAAACTCTCCCAAATCAAATAAATTATTTTTTCACATATTTGTCATATCATATTTGACATTTTAAATTATGAATTTTATCATAATAAATTTTTTAGTTAAAATAGTCGATTTGATAAAAATTAGGTGGTTTAAGCTTTTTACGAGCCAAAATCATTAGCCTAAGGGTATGTGTTATCCACCGTGACCCAGGCGTGATGCCCCTGAGTCAAGCCCTGGTTGCGCCCCACCCCCATTACACAGGGGCGTAAGGGTGGCGTGAAAGGCAGAGGCGTGAGCCTCCTCACGGGGTGATGACCTTGGGGAGGAAAAAAATTAAAAAAATTAAAACGGTAATATTACCGTTAAAACCAAAAAAAAAAAAAGAAAAAAATTATACCTTATATAAACTCATTCAACCCACTCAAAATTCTTCAAAAATTTTCCAAAAATCTTTCAAATCTCTCAAAAAATCTTCAAAAATCTTTCAAATCCTCAAAAACTTCTACACTACCATGGATCCAAACAACCCATACTTTAACCAATTTATAACACGTTTATGAATTGTTATCGATCTCAAGTCGATCCAAACAACTCGAACCAATTTCTAACATTCTCAAATTGGTTTCCACAACAACATTTTTTTAACCAAGCCAACACACCCGCCTTTGACAACGTTTTTGAGAATCAACCGAATCCCGATGTTGACGTGGTTCGGAAACACAACCCAAAAGGAAGTGCCAGAATAAACAACCAAACCGAGCATCACTCGATGGTTGGAATATGAGGAGGTGGCACTGCTCGTGCCTACATTGACGTTTCCGAAGATCCGATGCTTGGTAACAACCAAACGAGCTCGAAATTTTGGAAACGCGTTAGAGCCCAGCTTTTTTCGGCAATGGGTCGTGGCTCCTACCGGACGAACGACATGATTTCCGGCAAATGGCGCGACTTACAACGTAAAATCGCGAAATTTAATGGCATATGGGTTCAACACTACAACAACCGAAAAAGTGGTGAGAAGACGAATCGGTCATGAACGAGGCGTTGATGACCTATGCTCGAGAAAACGGGTCATTTTCTCATATCGCGGAGTGTCAATTTATGAGAAAAAACCAAATGGCATCCCATCTGGAAGTTACAAACTTCGAAACGGATGAAGACATCATCGTCCGGAAAGTACACGACTACTCAATCCGACTCAACCGGTCGATGTTTCGTTAACTTAAACGAGCCGGATGAGGAAGTCGAAATGGACACGTCCCCACCAACCTCTCCTCAATGTCCGCCCTGTCGAAACAACAGGGGTAAACGACCACAAGCCTCGTCTTCAACTAATCATAAAGGAACGTTGGAGAACATCTCCTCGTCGTTACAAAAATTTGCCGACTTACAAGAGTAAAAGCAATAAAACAATGATATGAAATTGTTGTGGATTCCAACCGATCACTTAACCGGCCGCGCTCGTGAAATGACCGAGAATACGAAGGAGCGGATTTTGAAACGATATAATATGAATTAATTTTTTTATTGTATTTTTTTATGTAGTTTAATTTTTTTTATCATGTAATTTTTTAATTTTAGTTTGTAATATTAATATTTTTAATAATATTATGTGTTTTTTTAATTTAATTTATAATTGAAAAAATAAAATTCAAATAATAAAATATTGAATAAATGTGGTGATGACGTGGAGTGATGGATAATACATGTAAAGATGGTGTGGAGTGATAAGGGAGTGATGGTGTTAGTTGATTATGTGGCGCCTACGTGGCGTCTACGTGGTGCCTACGAGGGCTAGGGGCTCCGTCCGTCTGGACTAGTGTATGCCATTGAAGGCCGCGTACGGAATACTCGGCAGTTGATTAGTTGATGGTTAAAAAAAATGAGCAACTAAAGCCTATTAAGTAGTATTGAATAGTTAGTCACAAATCAAACGTCATAAAAATTTATAAACAACATGCTCATTGTACTTTTTTTATCGGCTAATAGTACCACCTGATCATATCCACTAACAAGTCGTCAGTTTTGAATAAAACTCAATATTTTAAAAAAACCATCTTGTAGGATTCGAATTCAGGACCATTTGGTTTCTCAGCCTTATTTCACCACCAAAATACCACCAGACTGTAATGCATTTGGTACATGCTCATTGTACTTGGATTAACAATCAAATACTTATGTTACTTAATGTCTTAATGACATAACGACATTTATGTTACCCTAACAATCAAATACTTATGTTATTGAACGTCATATCCGCATTTTAAAAACGCCATATATCTAATAATGTAAAACTAAATTAAAGTAATAGATAGTCTTGATTTGCTTTTTATACGCAAAAACAGTAACATTTATAGTCAACTTTTTAATTTTCTTTTATTGGGTAATAATGGGTATGGCTTTTAATTTTCGCTTCTATTTTGACTTGGTATGAATTATTATTAATATATAGACCGCGGTTATCTCAACTGCCTCAACAAGCAAATCTAGCCGTTTAAAATACCTGAAATGAAATCTCAGCCGTATAAATTCGCCGGTTGGGCGGTTTCCAGCCAGTTACCGGCGGTTTTGATAGGAGGCTCTTGAACATGCCCACCTGTCCCATGTTTCACTTCCGTCTATCCCACGTCACCACCCCTTTTTCCGGTAACCACCTCATACAACCGAACACCTCCTTATTTGAGAGGTTTCGAGCACCATTCCCCTCACCTTAACTACACACCTTAAATCTCATCTTCTAGCTTCTCTCTCGCAACCATCAACCCATCTCTGTCGCCACCACGACACCATCTGGTTTTAGCCAATCTCTTACCACTGCCATGCCACCTCGACCACCATCATCAAACATACTACAGATAGATAATACAACAAAAGAAGATGAAGATGAGGGTGACCAAACGTTGGTGTGGGGATGTGGTTGTGAACGGTGACGGCGGCATTGGTCGTGACCAAACCAGAGGTGCTGGTCGATGAGGACAAATGGATGCCTCGTCATCATCAGATGACTTCAAAACGCATAAGGAATAAGTGTTTGTTGTGTGAGAGAGACAAGTATATGAGACTCTAGAAATTGCACGTGTAAATATTGAATAAAACTGGAAAGATAATAAATAGATAGCTTTCGATTTTTGCAGATTAGGGTACGGCTATTGATTTGATATCATCTACTTATTTGCTTTATACGCGTCGTTCAAAAAGAAATTTTGCTTTATACGCCATCATGATTAGACTATTGGGTGTGCCAAGGCACCCCACTCACTCCACGTATGCGCCACGTAGGCGCCACATAAGCACTCACCACAACCACTCACCCCATCATTTTGGTGGAAATGCCCCATTACCCCACTCACTCCACGTCATCATCCCTTTTTTAAACTTTTATATATATATATATGTGTGTGTGTGTGAATCTGTGTGTGTGTAAGAGAAAGAGAGAGAAAGTGAATGTGTGTGTGTAGAGAGAGAGAGAGAGATGCCCCATTGCCGTTGCCACAATCACGCCAACCCCACTCAAGCCCTCTCACGCCCCAAGGGGGGCGGTGTGCCACGCCCTATCACGCCCTCCCCACGCCCACTCAAGGGGCATACCCAAGGGTCTTACATATTTACATTCTTGGGATTTGCTTTAGTGTACAAGTTTGTAATACATACGTACAACATAGGAAAGCTTATATTGGAAAATGTTCATGCCATATCTGAGTTCTATCGGATTCATTCTTATGATGTATGTAGAACGCATCATGCATCATGCATCATGCATCATGCATTTGAGAATTATACATCTTAGGCCACAAGGAGTGGTCTAGGTTTTCCTCACTTTTCCCCGTTGCCACATCAGCTTTCCCCACTTTTCTCCACTTTTCTCCATTTTACACGGTGTCGTCCCACTTTTCCCCATTTTCAAATCTTATTTTTAATTAATTATTTTAACAATAAATATAATAAAATAAAAAAAGATTCATTAAATTTAAAATAAAAAAAAAGAATTCAAAAAAAAAATACAACTAAAAAAAAATACAACAAAAAAAAAAGAGTACAAAAAAAAAGAGTACAACCTAAAAAATTAAATTAAAAACCTAGAAAGGGCAATGCCATCCCCAACGAGCAGCAATTTCTCGTTTACGATCGAGAATCAGTTGTAGCATTGGTTCTTGATAAATTGAGTGGTCTTTCATCATAAACTCTAAATCTACAGCCTTTTGCTGTTCGTCTAAAGCCTGTTGTTGTCGTCGCATTAATGCAACGCGTGCTTCTTTCTCCTCTTGCAAAACACGGAGTTTTTCAACTCGATGGCGTTCTCTTTTTTCGTTGTCCTCTTTGTTTAACGAGTTGAATTCCGCCATTTGTTGAATTAAATCGTCATTTGTGGAGGAGGACGCGGCCGATCTTTTGCCATTTCTTGTTGGCCTATCCGGTTCATAATAAATGCGTGGGCCCATCACGATCAAGGTTGATGTTGATGTCTTCGTCATCATCAAGGTTGATGTCAACGTGGGGGTTCGCACTACCCATTGACTCGTTTGGCTTCGGCCTTTTTGTTGTAGATTGTGAGTCACAACCTACTGGTGGAATGTCGCACCATAAAGGGCTATAGCGGACCACATCCCACGCTTGGATGTGATCGAATCCCTTTGACTTGACCAAGGTTTTGTAGTTTTTCATGGCCGTTTTCAAAAGTTGTTCGTCCCCTTCACCGCTTTTGCGATTCATTGAACACTGTTGGTAAAAACCGTTCCATTTCTTCATGGAAGCGTTCATATCGTTCCATTTGGAATAGATTTGATCAACAGTCCTCGACCTGTCCTTCACGAGATGGTGAAAATGTTCGGTTACCTACATATAAAGAAAATAAATTTAAGCATCAACCGTTACTTTTTTTGTTAACTTAAACAATGTTAAAAAATACCTTTCTATAAAAACCATCCCGTTTTTGCGCATTACCAACATCGGGATTTTCAGAAATAGTTAGCCAAGCTCTGGCCAACGCAACCTCCTCTTCATCGGACCAACGCTTGGCCGGTGCTTTCTTTCCAGTTGGTTTCTTTCCCGGTCGCCTAACCGGTTCTTGTTCTTCTTCTTCTTCCGACTCGACTTGAACATGTTCGCTTGAATCCGAGTCGTCTTGATTATGGTCACGATAGTCTAAACATACAAATAAGCGTATAAAAATAGAAAAAATAGACTTAAAAAATAAACTTATAAAAATAAACAAAATAAAATAAAATATAAAAATAAACGTATAAAAAATACCTTGAAATGGAGATTGTTGTTGAAAATTTTGTTGGTCTTGTTGATACGATTGCTCCCACCGGTTGAATTGTTGTTGAGTGCCCGGTGAATATTGCAAATATGGAGGCGGGTTCATTGGATCGTAGAAAAATGATGGTTGATTCGGAGATGGCATTTGTGGATGATACCCGGGTGTGTTGAACGGGTTCATTTGAGGCGTTTGAACATTTTTTTGTCGTGGTTTTCTAAATTTCTTGGTTGATGACCCACCACGTGATGAACCTCCTTCCATTTTAGTTGAAAATTTTATAAATTTTGGTGTATAAGTTATAGAAGATGAGAGAAAAAAGTGTGAGATTTTGGTTGGTTTTTGAGTTGTTTAAATAGAAAAAAGAATTGGTTTTTTTTTTTTTTTAAATTTAACCGTTGTCCAACGGTTATATTTTTCCCCTCCTCACTTCGGCGACAATCGGTGTGGACACCCCGAATCACCCCACCCCACTTGGGGGGGTGGTGTTCCCGATCGGCCCCGGGTGGCCTTTCTCTTCCCCGGCTCTCTCCTTTGCTCCACTCCGAGTGCCCTTAAAGGAAACTAAAGATACAAAACTGGAAAAACATAATTGCTTATAAACTTATAATACACGTACGTTTTATCATATCTATACTTATAAGGATAAAATACACACAAAATTTAAAAAATATAATATTGATATTACACCTCACTTATACACACATTCTTTTAGTGTCATTTAAGAAGAAATCTCTTATCAAAGGTTCTTTATTTCATATTAATGTAAATATAAAATGAAAATTATTACTAATGACTTAAAAGACATTTACATTTGCTTTAATAATCATTTTTTTACTCTAATTATATTGTTTCGATTCATGTTTTTTACGTAGAAAATTTCTATGAAAATTAAATAAATAGATAGAAACGAGATATACTACTAGAAAACTCACACACTTCCTACAAAATTTTCCGACAACATATCGACAAACAAAATTTCCTACAACATATAGACAAATTTCCGACAAATTGAATAACCCCAAAATTGCTAATTTTTTTCCTACAAAATACCGACAAACTAGCTACAAAATAATACGTTGTCGCTATTTTGTGGGAAAACCTAATATAGTTCCGACAAAGTACCGACAAAACCAAAACTGTCTTAAAATTTAATTACAATTCCGACAATTTTCCGACAAAAAAATAATGTTATATTATTCACATTATATAAAACTAGTTTAAAGGAGGAAAAGTTAAAATGTTGTGGGAATTTTGTCGGAAATTGTATAACTTTTCCTACAATTTTCCGACAACATTAAAAATAATTACATTAATTGCATATTTTGTAGGAACGTTGTCGGAAAATGTTTTAAGTTTCCGACTATCTTCCGACAACCATTAAAAAGTTATGTTAATTACACATTTGGTCGGAAATTGTTATATGTTTCCGACAATCTTCCGACAAGCATTAAAAAAATTAATTTATTTTTAATTTTAGATGATTTTTTAAAATATTTGTCAGAAATTTTCTAACTTTTCCTACGATTTTCCGACAACATTAAAAAAATTATATTAATTGCACATTTTGTCGGAATGTTGTCGGAAAATGTTTTAAGTTTCCGACTATCTTCCGACAACTATTAAAAAGTTATATTAATTACACATTTGGTCGGAAATTGTTATATGTTTCCGACAATCTTCCGACAACCATTAAAAAAATTAATTTATTTAATTTTATACGATTTTTTAAAATATTTGTCAAAAATTTTGTAACTTTCCGACTAATTTCCGACAACATATTTTTCCTATTTTAAATATAGTTTTACAAAACTTACTATTTTTTTTGTCGAAAATATCAATGTAAGACAACGTAATAAATGAAATTATTAGTGAGTGTTAAATATGTTATTAATATAGAAAAAACATAAAATTTTTAAAGGTTGATATAAAACTTAATATAATATAATTAATAATTAATTACTTACTTTAATAATTAAAGATCATGAATAATACTAACATAACGTTAATTATTAAAAATTGTACTAAATTAAGGAGTATTTTCACTATTAACGTAATTTGTAATTTGTATGTGTGTGTTCTAAACTATGTTTATGGATATATCTTATGCATATGATCTTTTAGTATGTACATATTGTGTATTGAATCTGTGTTAGTAGATAAATGTGTATGTGTGGGTTATGATATGTGTATATGTATGCATATGTATTAGTGTGTGTTATGGTATGTGTACATGTATGCATATGTGTGTGTGTGTGTTATTGTATGGCTGCATGGATGTATACGTGTTAGCGTGTGTGTTATTGTATGTCTACATAGATGCATACATGTTAGTGTGTGTGTGTCATTGTTTGTCTACAAGGATGCATATGTGTTAGTGTTAGTGTGTGTTATGGTATGTGTACATATATGCATATGTGTCACTGCATGTTCTTATATATGTATATGTATATGCACATGTACAAGTATAGCAAGTGGAATTAGTGTGTTTATGTAATAATATGTGTGTGTGAGAGAGAGAGAGAGTGTGTGTGTGTGTGTGTATGTGGTAATGTGTGTATGTGCATAGTATATATCATGGTTGCAAAAGTCGTTAGGCGCTTCAAGGTCGGAATAGATCCTTGGAGCGAGTAATCGGAGAGTACTCGGCACTAGGCGGGAGTATTCGGGTAATACTCAGGAAGTACTCGGCCTCGGAACAGCTCCTTGAAGCGAGTACTCAGAGAGACTCGGCCTTGGAGGCCGACTTTTACAACAGTGGTATATGTTAATGAATCCACGTGTGATGTGTGTGTATGCGATGCGTATGTATATTATATAATGTAATTGTGTTTGAATATGCTAGCTTGTGTATGCGTTGTTCGTATTTTTTTAATGTAATATGAATGCAAAAGAATTCTAAAGAGTTCGGAGATACGTAGAGCACGCTTGTTTAAGATTTGTGAACTCCTGACCAAGCGGGGGTCAAGGGGGGCGCGCTAGGGGTGTTTAGAAAAATCGAAAACCGTTTAAAATCGATAACCGAAGCGTATCCGTAACCAAAAAAACTGAACTGGATTCTAAATATAGTATTCGGTTCGGTTATCTGTTTTTTTAATTTGGTTTGTTCAGTTTATTCGGTTAACTGATTAAACTGAATTCATATTTAAATTTATTATTTTTATTAATAATATGTGTGGGTTAGATTTACCCTTCCTTATAATGGGGTTAGTCTAAATGGGTTTCATTTTGTTTGGACCTTGGTGATTGGGTTATGTAGAAAGGTAATTAGGTTTACCAGTCGCAAAAAACGGTTTACTTAGTGATTTGAGGTCTGGGTCAGCCTAGTCAGGAGTCTCAATCGGGAGGGTATTACATGGTTGCATATGTACTTGGTTGCTATAATGGTTGGGCATGATTTTAGACATGAAATTCTACTATTTTTATTTATTTAAGGCTCTAATATGCATTAATTATATATATTTTAATAAATGATATGTCAAAGATGTTCAATCCCAGTTGGAAAAGGAAATGAAGGCCCGACAACACTTAGAGAACCTCTTGGAACAAATGTAAAGAGAAGCGGAAAAAGAGCGTGTCGAACACGAGAAACTGCGAAAACAAATGGAAAAAGAAGCGGAAAAAGAGCGGGTCGAACGCGAGAAACCACAAAGACAAATGGAAGAACGTGTAAAAAAGTTTGCGGATAAGTAGTTTCTTTTTTACTTTGTATTTTGAGATCTTAAAACATGTGTTATATTGTTAAGTTTGATAATTAGTTGTAATGACTAAAAAGATTGTTTAAACATTTTTATTTTTGGAATTTTTTGGGTTTTTTTTAGATTCTTTAGTAATTTTTAAGCAGCTTTTAATTCTTTTAGCTTTAAATTCTTTCAGCATTTTGGACAAACGTACGTTGGTTTTTGTCGGAATTTCGTCGGAAAAAAGGGAATGCGATGTTGTCGGTATTTCGTCGGAAAAAAGGGAAAGCGATGTTGTCGGTATTTCGTCGGAAATACTGAAAATTAATTTAATATAAATAAATTAAATAATTGAAGTTGTCGGAAAGTTGTCGGTAACTATCAAAATAAAAATTTATGAATAAAAGGTTTTGTCGTTAATTTGTCGGTAATTTTATTTAAACCGAAAAATAGTAAAAAATGTTTGTCGGAAATTCGTCAGAAAACTTAAATGATTTATTGGTACCAAAATTTATTTTTATTATTATTAATAATTAAAAAAAAAAGAAGAAAATCATGCTTCAAAACAAGTTTGTCGCTAATCCGTCGGAGATACGTCAAATCTGAAATCGTCGGTATGTTGTCGGAAATTTACCTACAAACATGTTTTGTCGCTAAGTTGTGGGAATTATAGTCGGAAAATTGTCGGAAATTTTTTTCCTACGAGGTTTTTTCCGACAAAGGCCTTTTGTCGGTATTTCGTCGGTATTAAGCAGTTTCCGACGAATATTTTGTCGGAAAAATTTCAGTTTTTTGGTAGTGATACTTTACTATTAAATATAAGGTTTCTTATACATTATTTTATATATATGGTTTCCGGTCACTATCTTGAGAGAATATCTGGACCGTTTAAAATGACTGAGAATAAATTTCAGCTGTGTAAATTCAATTTAAGATGTAGTTATGAAAACAGTTTATCCTCACTTCCCTGCTATCTCATATATCCCAGTTAAACAATTATTATTTTTTATAGAATGAATTTTACTAAATTAATTCGATTATACCATTGTACACGGCCACCGGACGGGTATAAAACTAGTTAGTTTTAATGGTTTCTGTGGTTAGAATGCAGTTATGACATCCACAAGCGATCAATACATGGTGACTCAAGACTTTGCCATTGAGCAAATATCTAGATTGTCCTAGACGCTTGTTGCGTCCGAAATACGGTCACGATCTCAAGCACTGATACAAAAACACATCGAACAATTGTCATTCCAACGTAAAATATGATATCATTAACTATTGTAAAACAATATTTATTTTACCGTAAACCTAAAAACTTAGCATGCTTGTCTCATCAAGACGGGCGAAATAAAACTATAAAAATAATATTAATGAAAGAGAAATCTAAAACCAAACTATGAAAAACAATAAAATTAATTAATTAAATAAAAAAGGAAAAAAGAAATTTTTTTTCACTGTTTCGTTAGTTTGTTAATGACATATTTTCAATTTACAGAATTTAACACAAATTTAATAATCAAATAATAGGGGTAACTTTATATAAATGTAACCAACTTTCAGCTTTGTTCCAATTAGGTCACTCATACTTTTTTTTTGTTCCGATTAAGTCACTCGTACTTTTTTTTGTTCCGATTAAGTCACTCGTACTTTTTTTTTGTTCCGATTAGGTCACTGTATTTTTAATTTTGTTTCAGTTATGAGTGACTTAATCGGAACAAAAAAAAGTATGAGTGACTTAATCGGAACAAAAAAAAGTATGAGTGACTTAATCGGAACAAAAAAAAGTACAAGTGACTTAATCGGAACAAAAAAAAAGTAGGAGTGACTTAATCGGAACAAAAAAAAGTATAAGTGACCTAAGTGGAACAAAACTGAAAGTTGGTTACATTTGTATGACGTTTTTCCCAAATAATATTGGTAAAATGCATGTAAGATCAAACTTGCATAGTTGCATTTAATTATAGTCATCGTTGTACATAAGATCAAGCTTATTAAGGATTCCGTGAATAACTTCACAATCACTCAATTTACTTCATGAATATTTTACCAAATATAGTTTAATTAGTCAATCCAATTAATCAAAGCTGCAATTTGTACCATATATAGCTCATGTAAATGTAAATTCGCTTGTAAACAGGCTATGTAATAGTCTTGATGTATTCTTGTGAGCATCTCTATCCAGCCATCCACATTTTTTTCCGATCAAATATGGACAACACGATCACATATAATACGTTTTCATACGTGTTTAATGCATATTTTCAGTTGGTCTTTGTTTTTTACGTTAATTTTATTACGAAAAAAGTTGTGTTACAAATTACTATACCGCTCTATGTTTCGACATTGCCACAACATGCATCAGGTAAAACTACTAGTTTTACATAACTATCAAGATTGGCTTATAATATTTGGGAATAAAGTTGATATCTTGGTAATAAAACAAGGGTTCAGATGTTCTGGTGGCACTACAAAAGTCCGTCCACAATTCAAGATCCAAAAAAGTGATGGCCAATTATATTTTGGTTACAAGACACTTGTGGTTTTTATGCACAATTTAAAAAATAATTAAAATACATAACTCATATGTGTACAAAAAGGTTAATAATGATTTGTTTATATGATTTGTACATATCTCATTACAGGAAAAACCACGTTTAGGGACGACAAAAGTCATCGCTATAGCTCCAAGATATCGTCGCTAAGGCTATAGCGATGAGATGTCGTGATCACCACTATGTCGTCTCTACTAATTAGTCGCAATTGCCTGGACAAATCATCGCAATAAGCTAGATAGTAGCGAATAGCGACATAAAGTCGTCGTCACGTTTAGTATATATATTTTTTCTCTTGCATTTTATGAGTCTAAAGCTCTTGTTACCAATATTTTCATGATTCCTAAACATAATAGGAAATGAATTAGATGTTAAAAAAATCAAAAAAAAAAAAAAAAAGAGAGAAGAAATACATATTTGCAGCAGCCACCAAATTATCATAAACAAATGCAATTCTCATTCAGGCTCTCTTAGACTTGAAAGCCTTCTTGTTCACATATAATCTCCTTTGAATGGAGGCATTCATCCCAATGAAAAACACAAGTCCCCCCAACAGGGCCAAATTCTACAAAATCAACAACTTATAAAATCCACCAGTAATTAAAAATTAAAAGATTTAGAGATACAACAACAACAAGCATACCCAGTAAAAATTTCACTTAAAGTAGGGTCTAGGGGGAAGGATAGAAACAAACATTACCCCTATCCCAGTTGGGATAGAGATGCTGTTCCAAAGGAGTCCTCGGCCCAAAGTCATCGTTTGAGGTTAATAATCTCAATGCTTTTAACGATTATTTTCACAAAATAAGTAAAATAACGTTAAAATTAGTGCATTTTTACTTTTGCCCTTTAAGGGCCAACACATATATACATTATATGCATGCACCGCAAATGGGACAATTAAAAGAATTAGAGATGAGATATGTTGTTCTAACCTGTGTAAATTTGATAAAAAGTATAGTAAATGTCTTCTTCTCCATGTCATAATTGTAGAAATCATACAAGATAGGAGTAACAATCAACTGGTGCAAAATCTGAAACAAACGGGTAATTTTTAACCACATAAGTTCATAGGCAGATATCCTGATACCCGCGAACCCAATGGGTATGGGATACGGTTTTACAATTGGTATGGGATTGAGATTACCTAAACCGGTTTCTAAATTGATTACTTATCAGCAGATTACCAATAATATGATGTTTTATAATTTATGAGGGTTTTCTAACCAGGAGAAAAGCACCAATTGTGCTGCCAAATATGAAAAGAAGGCTTCCAATACCCTTCAGGGCTATAGCTCCAGCAACCAGAACTTTAATCTGGATCACCAAGATTTAAATTAAGCTAATTGGGGGCAAATAAGCAAAACACTCAACTAGGGGTGTAAACGAACCAAGTCAAGTCGTGAAATATTCAAAATCGTATCGATAAAAAGCTCGAACGAGCCCGAGCTCGAGCCTAAAAGTGTGACTTGTTTAGTTATCGAGCCTGAGCTCGAGCTTTACATACTGAGCTTGAGCCGACTCGCGAGCCTTAACGAACTTTTTGAATATATAATTTTTATTTATTATATTAAGTGTTTATTTATAAAATTGATTGTTTTTATATATAAAATTATGATAAATATATTTAAATTAAATATTTTATATTAAATTTAGAAAATATAATTATAAATATAATTAAATTAGTAATTAAATAAATAAAATCTAAACGAGCCGAGTCGAGCTCGAGTTCGAGCCCGAATTTATCTAAACGAGCCGAGCTCGAGCTTTAACGAGCGCGGTATTGGCTCGGCTCGTTGACACCCTACACTCAACCTAAAAAAAAACTCTTTTTGCCTCAAATTCTGGTGCTTGGAGGCCTGTAAGTTTTGTGAAACGCTTTGACAACTTATTGAACTTGGGCACAAGGGCTTTTGCTGCTGGTCCACCATCAGTGCCAAATTCATTAAACCTGCATTTGATACATGGAAAAGTAAAAAACGACCCATGATGAAAGATAATCAAACTATTTGAGGATCATCAATTGATAATTGAAAAACGCAACGATAGGCAGTAATAAAAATTTGCGTAAACACATAAAAGAACATAAAAAATTTTGAAAAAAAAACAAAATATTCGGGTTGATCTTGACGGAATTATTTGTGTTAATATAATAAATGCATGTTATTATTTGATGCAGATGATATATATTTATATATAAATATTAAAAAAAGAGTTTAATTATAAAAAATGATGAGCATAACTACGGGTCGAGTAGTTGACATTTGACAATTAATTAATTTTTTTTTTTTGAAAAGCCATTAAGTATAAATGTTTTATTTAATTTTTATATTTTACATATTAAAAATACACAATTATGTTATTCTATCATTGTATTTTTCATAACTCATCATTTTAAAAAACACACTTTTTATTATATTGTGTTATATATATCTTAGTTTTTTTTGTGTTTTACATTCACGTCATTGTATAACATGTATTCACCGTTGTGTTTTTTATTTTGGCTTATTTTGTGTTTTTTTTGCCATTTTTTAAATATTAAAAATTTTGTTGTTATTTAATTTTTATGTTTTACATATTAGAAGTATACAAGTATACAACTATTTTGTTTTATCATTTTGTTTTTCAAAACTCATCATTTTAGAAACCACATGTTTTAGGTTATTATGTTATATGCATTAATCATTATATTACTTTTAGATCACTTATCATTGTTTTTTTATGTATTACATCATTTTTTTTGTTATATTATCATTGTATTTTATATAATTAAAGCAAACAATTGCGTTTTTTTACCAAAATATTAATAAGCCAAAATAACGAGCAAAAAACAATGAGCTAGAAAACGTAATTTTTTAGATTTTAAAAGTGGTAACTTGCCCAAAAGAATATCAATATGTATTTTACATTATTATGATATTTATATTGACATCTGAAAAATAGTAATGGCTTTTTATTAATGTTAAGTTAGTAATAATTAATTAAAAATGAATGACTGACAACCACAACAATAAATTAAGTAAATCAACACTAACCAAAGTTAAAAATAAAATATAAAGACCTTGAAGACCAACATATTCACCTTGGACGGTACATCACCAGTGAGATGGATCGAGACGAAGCGTCAGAGAGAGAAAAAGGTTAGAACCGCATAGTTCCTCCTGGGTTTTGGGTTTGAATACGAGTAAAGACATATTTATTGAGGCAGTGTTAGTCTGTTAGAGGTTACCTAGTTGTAAAGTTTTTATTGAGTTGGGCTTGGCCATATGCCAAACTCGAAGCGTCAAATCCGATGAATGGTTAAAATCTCGTAATGTGTGTATGTGTTCCAAGGCGTTCAAAAAAATGTGTATATCTTGATCCTGATTTCATAGCATGAATAACACGCATGACGCATTCCATAGCGTTAATTGGTTGTTTTTGTAACAGCAACAATAATCTACTTCTACTCTACTTCTAAATAATCTCTTATTGCCTGGATTTGAACCTAAGACCTTATTTCTAAGAGATAATGTTATTACTTTTGTAACGGAAATATAATACATAAAGTATGTTGCTAGTGCTACCAATGTCTTAAAAACCGGTATTTTAGGTGCACCGGATTTGGCTCAAAAATGGTTCAACCGGACACACAAATGAACCATATAATTCTATAGAAATACAACTTGTATTTAAATATGTTTCCAAAAAGTATACAAATTCATCAAAAAACAATTCAAAAAGTACTAAAATTCATCCAAAACAATTTAAAAGTACTCAAATTTTAATAAAATTTTTTTAAATAAAAGTGCATAATAAGATTATGACATTGACGTGTTAAATGTATCAAGTTCATGATCGCTTAAAAGCCGAAAATCACTTAAAAGCCGAAATTTTGTGTTTTTGAAGCCGGAAATACCGGTAAAACTGGACTAAACCACCGTCACGATCGATCGAAGGAACCTGCATAATACCGGAGGGTTTCGTACCGGAATAGTAATCGGTAGACGGTTAAACCGAACCGGGCGGTTCAAACCGGTTTTTAAAACATTGAGTGCTACACATGAGAATTTTTAATTGAATTCAAAGAGTTGGTATATTCATGGGTCATTAAGATTGCAAAATAAAGAGTTCGATTTGATTTGAAGACAACAATTAATATTACGCAAAAATCATATTACATAAATTAAATGAAAATCCCTTTAGTACTTAGACCACCCGGTGTGCCCCTTGGTTGTGGCTTGAGTGGGCAAAAAAGAGGCGTGGAACACCGCCCCCTTTGAAGCGTGGGCGGGCGTGGAGAGTTGGGCCTGGCCTTGGCAACGGGCTTCTCGACCGTTGGAGGGAAAGGATTCAACCGTTGACACCATTACAAAAAAAATAATACTATATATACGACCATAAATTAACATCACACACACACACACTCTTTTTCTTCACATCACACAAAAAACATCAAATAAAAAAGTAGTTTTGTTAGAAAATGCAGTTTTTACGGAAAGATGATGATTTTAGTGAAGACGAATATTTTTTAATCGAAGTCGCACAAGTTACACATGCGACGAGGAAAAACAAGCAAACCGTCAAATGCTTCGTAACGAGAATACACATGCGAAGATAAGTTAATAAGTTATTTAAGGCCTTGTTTGGGATTTCATTTAAAAATAACTTATTGACTTATTGGCTTTTTCAAAAAGGCAATAAGTTAATAAGTTGTTTGTCAAACTTAAAAGTACTTTTAAAAATGACTTTTGTAAAAGGGCAATAAGTTGTTTTTTAAAAGCTAAAAATTCTAGCTTTTCAAAATGACTTATGACTTATTGACATAAAATTACAAATTTACCTCACTCTTTACCCTTTATCCAATAACCTTAAAATGATGTCAAAAATTTTTTTCTATTTTGGTCCTTTTAAAATTTTATTTTGGAAAAGCTAATCCAAACACATTTTTAAAAACTTCATTTCAAAAAGTCATAAGTTAGTAAGCACTTTTGACAAAAAGTCATTTTGAAGTTAAATAAGCAATGTCAAACAAGGTCTAACTTTAACAAACTAAATATAATAAGAATTGTATATAAATTACTCAACATCATAAGTCGAATTTGATCAAAAGTGCATGATAAACTTACTCTTGCCACGCAGAGATAACGAAGAAGGAGACGAAGAGAAGGCGACCAATGACAGACATGAACGTCATTGATGCAGCTTTGAGTTTTCTCTCACTAACTTCTCTCTAAAAAAAGTTATCTTATTTATTTAATTTATAGGGAAATCTTCATGATCTCTCTGTTATAACTTTGATCCTTTGTTTATTTAAATTTATCATATTGAGGCCTTTAGGTAAGTAAACAGACATTTGGACCCATATATAGTTTTTTTTTCGTTGAAATGATTTTATAGCCTTTTTTTCCTGGAGGTAGAGGTGTTAATCGGTTCAGTTAACGATTTATTCGGTTTAATAAGTTTTTAACCCGTTTATTCGGTTGAATTCGGTTCGATTAACCATTTCTTGAATTCGGTTTGGTCAACAGTTAGGGAATATTTTTGAAAACCGAATTCAATCGAACAAATCAAATTCAACCAAATAAACCGAATTCAACCTTATATATTATTAATAAAAATATAAACTTAAATATGAATTTGGTTTAATTGGTTAACCGAACGAATCGGACAAATCGAATTCAAAAAAATTTTGAAAGCGTTAACCGAATCTAAAACCGAATTCGTAATTCGGATACGGTAAGGAACCGAAAATGAATTCAGAATTCGATTCGTTTTTTCAGTCACGGATACAGTTCGGTTTTCGGTTTTAAACGGTTTTCGGTTTTTCTGAACACCCCTACCTGGAGGAGAGAAGCTTGATTTTTGTTTTAAGTGATTTCATAATATTATTTGTTTTCTATTTGGTTTTTAAACGTTATATTAGACTTGCGAAGTTGCGAACGTATTGAAAGAGAACCATGTTATATTAATGGTTTAAATTTATTTAAAGAATGGAAAAAAATAAAAAGAGTACATTTTAAAGGTATTACTCTTATTAATCTATTAAAATGCAAGAAAAATAAGTTTTATTAAAGGCATATATTGCTTACATGTTAACCATTTGTGAAAAGATAGCACCATTTCTAAACTAAAGTTAATAAAAGGTACCTAAAATTCCCAATATCACAAGAAGATTAGACAGTTGAGAAAGTTTAATTAAAAGAAATATAATATAAAATATTTACCAATTAATTTGTATAAAAATATTATAAAAATAACTGGAGATATATAAGCACATATACTTGTATTTATAAGGTTACTTCATCAATATGAACTATTTGTAATTGTTTATTTAGTTTATAGATATAATGTTATTAGAGTTTGAAAGTTTTAGATGTCACTTGTTGTAATTTGTTAAACTTCATGGACGGTTTCTCAAATATAGTTAAATACTTTAATGCTAGTTAATGCAGTCACTATAAATAGGAAGTTGGCCACCTACTTTACCGACTTAGGATCTTCGTCTAAAGGCTATTGGTTTGACTTGTTTCATTAAGGCCATAGTGATGCCCCTTCACGAAAAGAGTCGATTATATAAAGAAAAGGTTTTCGGCTTTCGCCTAGTAATAACGTTTTGACTTTTTTACGAGAGGTTTTGAATTTGAATCTCACATAGGACAAATATTGCTCGAAGTTTAGGAAGAAAGTTTTTCTAGTTATAGGTTTTCTTCTGGACGGGTGGACTAGGTCATCACGCTCAATTATTCAGGCGGAAGGGTAATCTATTTGTTAGGTTGATCTCGAGTAACCGGACGTTTGTTGTTTAAAAGTATATATTTATAACGAAAGAAGAAATTATTTTGGTTATTATGGTCTGGGCACATTAACCTATTTAGTTATTTGGTTCAAAAATAATCTTTTAATAAATTATACTTTTTGTATTTTATTTGTATTTTAGGTGTCGTGGGTTGTTGCTATATCTTGCTAGTTTTGGGATATATTGTAGGAGATGGGTTCACGTTTTTATTATAAAAAAAAATAATCAAATATTAATGATAACGAGACTCTCGTTATTCATAGAAAATAATCTAGTACAATACCGGTTACAAGACTAAAATAATAGAATATAAATTACTAATTTATATAACAAACTTGTTTTGATCCATTCCTTTGTTGGGTACTCCAAATAGCTTCCTTGAGTAGAGAATAATTAACGTCGAGTCTTCAATCAAGCATCTTGACGAGCCGGTAACAAATACTTCAATACGCTTATGTCTTCCACCTATTCTTTATTGACATAGAATAAACATGTTGATGATTATGGTTGAGGCACGTATTCAATACGCTTCCCTTAAAACAGATTTCGCGCCTCTTCTCAAGACGAACGCGTCTGTCTCCCAGGGTACAACAACCGAAACAGTATGTGTACTGTCGGGATTAACATAGCACCTGAAAAGAATATCTTAAACAAGCTTGAAGA
Source organism: Mikania micrantha (assembly GCA_009363875.1). Lineage (NCBI taxonomy): Eukaryota > Viridiplantae > Streptophyta > Magnoliopsida > Asterales > Asteraceae > Mikania > Mikania micrantha. The sequence continues at coordinate 44,302,322 of CM018689.1, read as the reverse complement.
TTTGAGAAAGTTAGAAATTCTTGTGTGATTTTATGTAGTATTCTTTTCAACCAAAAAAAAACAAGACACCAATTGTCTTGTATTTATACTACAATATGGTGATACCAAGGGTCTTGAATTAACACATATCATCAATACATGTAATTTGAAAAGCCTTAATTTAATTAAGTAAGATGTAGAGTCTTGATTTTAATTCAACTTAAATTTGATAATTAATCAAATAAATCAAATTTTCCAACATATATGATATGAGACTATATGTATTATATGCATGCTTGCGGGTTGGGGGTTTTTAGCCTTCTCTAGGGGTCGTGGGTTATATCTTTGCTGCTTTTGGGATATAGGATAGGAGATTATATGTGTTATATGTGGTATTTGCATGCTTGCGGGATGGGGGTTTTTAGCGTTATCTGGTTAGTGTGGTCTATATGTGTTTGTGTATGATACTTTCTACTTGTTTTTGTTTGCTTGCTTAAATGTCATAATGGGATATGTGTTTGGTTTCTCTGTTGGTCTGTTTTAGTCTGTAGATGACTTTTGTGGTTAGTGCTTACCTGCTTATATGTTAAGTTTAAATCGTTACCTGCTTATCTGTTTACGTTAAAATTTTTGTGCTGCATCTTTATGCTTGACGCTCCTACTTTTCGTTACATGTTTTCAAAAAAAAAAAAAAAAAATTTCGGGATCTTCTGAGCCAGGGGACTCTTACGAAGCATCCTCTCTATTCTACTTGTAGATAGGGGTAAGGTGTGTCTTAATCTTTCCCCTCCCAGACCCTACTTTAAGTGGGATTTTTTACTGGGTACGCTTGTTGTTGTTGTTGTTGTATTTTATAACCTTCTTGTCCTTTACGTTAAATATGGTAGGTGGTGTTTGTTTTTTTAAATTTGTTGGGGGTCTGCAGTCTGTTTGTTTTTAAGATAACATTTTATGTAAAACATATTTCTGCTCTCTTTTTTTTTGTTGTGCAGACTTGGACCAACATATTCTCCCCTTCACCCGTCGCCCCTCCACCACCGTCGTCCATCTACCTCGCATCTCCACCGTGTTGAAAATAGTTCCATCTTCCAATCATGACTGCACACATACGAAAGGCACTCAAGACCTACAACCATCTTTTAAGCGTGAATTTCATATCTAAAACATCTAGGGTTTTTTGCAGACGTTAAAAAACAAACATTTTTATTTTAACAAATTGCAGAGGTTTTGTCCAGCTTTTCTACTACGGAGGTCGTAGATGAGATCTCCAGTAACTTTATTGAGTTGTAATTTAATGCTACTAAAATATAAATATAAACGGGTAAACCCAAGGGATTACAAGATAACTACCGAAAACTAAAGACTAAAAGAACAAAGAGTTAAAGATCAAAAGCTGAAGAATTACAAGTGCAAGAGGCGTATTATATTATTATTATATATATTAAAATGTATGAGAAAGAAATAGTAATTATAATGATATTATATTATATTATATTAAATAGAATATTTAATTTATTTATATGTATAATAGTTAGTGAATATAATATATATATAAAATAATGAATGGGACTCGATGCTTATATTATATGCATCATTATATATTAAATTATTATATTATTTAGTTGTCTGATCCATTAACGTTTTCAAAATTTAGACTTAAACCATCCGAAGTTTTTTTAAGTCTGAAAGGTAGTAAACATTTATAAAAATTTGCTTAAATATTCGAGTTTTTATTAAATTTGAGATATTTGCATAAAGATTTAGGTTTTTGTTTTAATTCAAACGATTGATTGCCGGTGAGACGGATTTTGTAAATAATTTATTATTATTATTTTTATAACATATTTGTGAGGTTTTGTATGATTTTATCAAATATTTGTATATAATTCGTGATGAGATATTTGATTTTGCTATGTAACTTATGTTTCTGCAAATGATATGTATAATACCCGCTCTCAGGAGTGTACTGTGATAACCCGTCGCAACGCGCGGAGGGATAAACCTAGTTATATAATTAAAACCAATGAAAAAGGAATAGTAAAATTATATTATTATATAATAAAGGGTCCATTTCTTTATTATATTTTGTATGTATGTGTGTGTGTCTATATTATTTAGGTGTCCGATCAATGTAGTGACGTTATGAAAATTTAGACTTTGAATAACAGAAGTTTTAACTTTGAAAAGTATTAAACAAAGATAAGGGTATTAAATTTCAGAAATTTGCTTAGAGATTTGAGTTTTCTTTTAGTTTAAACGATTGGCTGCCGATGAGATAAATTTTGTGAGTAATTTTTCTATTATTTTTATAACATATTTGTAAGGATTTTGTATGTTTTATGTTTATGAAAAATTTGTATAGAATTCGTGATGACGGATTTGATTTTGCTATGTAATTTATGCTTCTGCAAATGATATATAACACTCATTCTCAGGAATGTAATGTGATAATCCGCCGCAACGCGCGGGACGAATAAACCTAGTTAGTGCTAAAAATTCATCTTTGGTAGTTATTGAGTTTTCATTACTTAGTTAAATCTTTAGTCAGTTATTTAATTTAAGTAGCTAGTTTGTTCAACAATTATAATATGCTCAATAGTTGGTAATTGCTGGCATTTAATACATTCAGTTATTTTGTCAAATGTCATTTTCATAATGACGTCACTCTAGAAAATAAATACCGAAATCGTTGCTTTGTTCGGTTGAGTTTTTAGGATATATAAACCTTGTATGAGCATTCATCTAAGGAGAGCTTTTCTTTATAATCAGTAATCTATTATACTTAATAAATCAAAATAATTAGGGACACTTATCACAAATAAATACACAACCTTATTAAATGCTAATTATATAAATATTTTTTTACCTTTTTCAATTAAAAAAGTTCTTAATATTCAAAAAATATATTACATAATAGTATTAAATACTAATTATATTATATATACTTTTTATAATAAAAAAGGATTTCTTAATATAATAAGAAAAATGTTTTAATATTAAAAAGCACACTTTTAAAATATCAAATTATTATAAAATATGAAAATTTTCCAATAATTTATAACTCATAATATCTTTTTATAACTTATAAATCATTATTATTAACTATTTATTTATTTATATTGATCAATTTGTGTAATAATATATAACATCCTATTATTTTGTAAGAAATGATATTTTTTAAAAACAACTTTTTTAAAATAAAATGTTTAAAAACCAAACTTTGAAAAATGATTTTTTTAAATACAATATCTTTATTTTATTTTTTATGTAATGTTGATCATATTTTAAATCAAAAAATCATTTCCTATTTTTAAATTTATATTATTGAATAATTATTAATTTTTATTCAACCCGTGTAACACACGGGATAGTAACCTGGTTTTCAATAAATCAATACAATCAATTGTTGTAATATGTTTCTGATTTCGTTGTGTTTCATCTAATTATATATTTGTATTGATTTTGTGTTTGATATCGTTCCAACAAGAAATAATATCGTAATTGAAATTACCTTAAACTAATGTTTCAAATACTAGTTTCTATATTTTTTTGTAACCGTGAAAACCCACATACCCGTAAAAATTATTTAGTTGATGGCCCAAAATCTTCGTCGACTGAACTCTTCTATCCACTTTGATGATCCAATATCCCTGTTTAGTGTATGCTAAATTTCTTTGTCCCCAACCTCTTGGTTGCCTTCATTGTTTTGTTTTTAGGATGCTAAAAATCTCTTTATTCACATTATGATTTCATCAATGACGAGTGACGATTGGCTGTAAACGAACCGAACGAACACTAACGAGCCCTTCTTCGTGTTCGTTCGTTTAACTTATAACTTGTTCACGAACGCTAACCGAACGAAGATTCTTGTTCGTGTTCGTTCATTAAGGAATTTAGCTTGTTCACGAACAGTTCACAAAACGTTAACGAACACATATTATTTAAACAATAAAATTCAACATTCTTAATCTCAAGCATTATTTATAAATATATAAATTCAATTATTATATTATCAAACTAAAAATAACTTAAATATTATGGTATTAAACTATAAATAAAAAATTAAAAATATACAACACATTTAATTAATAAGTATAATAAATGTACTTAACCGAACGTAAGCAAACATAAACGAACATGTTACCAAACATTCACGAACACAAATGAACGAACACGACCTCTGTTCATGTTCGTTCATTTAACTAAACGAACGTAATTTATTGTTCGTGTTCGTTCCTTTGTTAAACGAACGAACACAAACGAACTTTCTGCCGAACGGTTCATGAACGGTTCGTTGAACGTTCGGTTCGTTTACAACCCTAGTGACGAAGAAGCCCTCGTTCTTTGTGTAGCCGTGCTCGTATGAAACAAGCAACATGTTCCACATGTAGACACATTTAAAGGTAAATGAACACAAATTCCAAGAGCGTGACAACATTTTTATATGGTTAGTTGCTTTATAATGAACACATCTTGTTTAGAATAGTTCACTAAAGCTAGAGGTGGTGCCTCTCACATCAGATTTGGCATATATGGTTCACAAAATGGAATTTGACAATGCTAGAAAGAGGAATGTTGTCTACTTTATGGTCATGGCCCATGAGATTTATTTTTATTTCTGCCAGTTTGATTTGTTAGATATTTTCTCTCGCATCAACACATATGTTTCATAACAAAGAACTTGTAGATGCAAGGATGAGCTAGGAGGCTTCTCAAATGATAATATATGTAAATTGCTAGGCGCTAATCTGACGGTGGAGTTGAGACTAAGGGGATGTTTGATTGGGTCTAAATGTGTCTGAACCCGAATGATTCATATTTAGACCGTTTGTTTCGCAAAAAACCACATCTGAATGGAACCAAATGTCTGAATGAAGGTATGAACCATTCAGACGTGAAAGGGAGAGGTTGTGCTTGATGATCGATCGCTGCACTGCACCACCGCCCTGCCGACCGCAACGCACTGTCGCCCGCCCGCACACAGCGAACACAACGCGCCGCCGCTTGACCACCGCTGGAAATGCTCGATGGTTCGATGGTCACGGTTCTCGATGACGACGGGGGTGGCGACGGTTCTCAAAGGCGACGGCTCTCAAAGGCGACAGCTCTCAAAGGCGACGGCTGAATTGAAGGTCAATTGGGACAGGGGTGGCGACGGGTAGGGTTTTGTGAGAAATGAAGGTTTTGTCAAGAATGATGGTTAGTAGGTTTTTGTTGAATCAAAGGTCAATGGTTTACACCACAGGGGATGATGATAGACGCGATGATGGAGGGAGTGACGGGCGGCGACCAGCTGGGGTAAAGGGGACGACTGGGCCAAAGGGGACGGGTGGGGAGGCTAGGGTTTTGAACAAAAAAAGTATTTTTTTTTTATTCTTTATTTTTATTTAGACGTTAAACTAAACATTCTTAACCAGTTCAGCATTTATGATTCAGATCATCTTAACTATTCATTCATATTAACCATTCAACAATTAATAATTTAAACCCAATCACATAAAACTATATTTGAGCCACCTAAGCTTAGAGTTTGAAGGCCCAACCGCCCAGCCTATCTTAAAAACATAAAAAGAAAAACAAATCAATTAAAAGAAGTTTTGGATAAGGGTTGTGTTAAACTAACACCCCAAAATTTAAAAACACACCCTCTATACGGGCCATATTGGTCAGTACGGGCCGTCTCATTCCTCATACATACATTCCTCTGACATTCTAGGACAATGATTGAAAGCAAGGCGCCCTGTACAGACCAGTATGGGCCGTCTTGCTTTTTCCTCCTGACAATTCTGACATTCTAGGACAATGCTTGAATTAAGATGACCAGTACTGACCTGTACGGATCGTATAAGGAAGACGACATGGTTTTGGCCTAGTTTGGGTGAGACGGGCTCGTTTGGGTGATAGGCGGCCTAGTTTCTCTGAGACGGGGTGGTTTTGGGTGAGACGACCTGGTTTGGGTGATAGACGGCCTGGTTTCTCTGAGACGGGGTGGTTTTGGGTGAGACGATCAAGGGCAATACGGGCCGTACTGATCTGTACGTGCCGTATTTAAATTTTTTTATAATGTTATTTACTCGGTTTTTATTTCAATACAATGGATCTGTCTACTTACAGACTCATTGTAGAGTTCTTAAGTATGATCTTGGTTTAATTTAATAAAAATAATATTTAAGAGTCTAGAAGCGATCATATACAAAATATCAAAACAAATCTTTAACTATTTCATCTTTTCTTCTGTTCAAGTTTACCCAAACCCGTTAACACATTTGATGAGATTGATCTGGGTGAAGTCTTGAACGATAATATTAGAAATTGGTGCAAGTACGTCATTTCTACCTCATCATGGTGTACCCACTTGCTCTGATCCTGTCTCTGACGAGAGAACTGTGCTGTCAGATGTCAGAGCCACGTGTCTACCCAGATGTCTACCTAGACGCTGGATTGTCCACTGTACCTCCTGAAGGATCATAGTTTTTTGTCTTTTTGTATTTTGTTTTACATTGTATGTAAAATCCATGTTGTGTATATATATGTGTTTTGTTGTTTATTCGTATTGTTTATGGCTGTGTTTTGTTTTTTTAATAATTACGCGACAAATTTGTATCGTTTAAATAACACAAACAAACTAATTATAAAATAAAAGATTTAATTTGAACACGTAAATAATTAATATCGTTTAAAATCATTACGTAACAAGCTTATAATGTTCAAAATTAATATAATATACATATATATTGTTACAAATTAACAAAATACATATATTAAGTTTAAATAAAATAAATAATTTCTATACGGCCCGTACTGCCCTGTACTGGCCGTATAAAACTAATCAACACCAGTTAAGACTCAAATTGGCATGGAAAAATAACTCAAGGCCTGTACGACCCGTACAGGGCAGTACGACCCGTCTACAGAATTGGCACTGAATCCAAAGCATTATCATAAAATGTTTGTCTGTACTTTTATACGGGCTGTACAAGGCAGTACAGGCAGTATAAATTGACATGGATGTTAAAATAAAAAAGTGGGGTGTTTAAATAAAATTGCCCATTGGATAAACTTCAATCAAAATTTGAACTTTTACCCGAGAATACGTAAGTCGCTAGATAAAAGAAGGGGAAAATTCCCTAAATGTCTTTGTTTAACAAGAAAAGGACCAATATGTCCATGTGACCACTTTCTAGCCCGGCGCCGCCGCCCATAGGTAGGTTCGGGACGCCACAGGTAGGTTTGGGATGTCACACCCCGACCGACGGCGGAATACGTCGGGGCGCGACCTCGACTGTTCATTAGCTCATGGTGCTATTAGTAAGTTTGAATAATTATTACATTCATTATTAACATTAAAATACACATTCATTGATAACAATAAACAATTACAAACATTTAAAGAATTACAATATTTTATCATTACATTTGGAATCTAACATTTTTGTTTAAATTAAATCTAGGTCCACTATGCTTATCCTATGTCTTCACCATGTCTTCATCTTAACCTGTTACATATGTAAAATAAATTTGGGTCAACTATATGAATAGTTGGTGAGTAACCCATACAGTTTATATAGTATACATAGAAAACTGATACAATTCAGTTAGACTACAAAGTTTAAACTCTAGCATGCATATCCTACTAGTTTGCAATTAAGTTTATAGAATATCTCGTCTCCAAACTCGTATCAATACTTAGCTAAAAAGCTTAGTATATCTACAAGTCTGCAATAGTTTATACGTCTCCAAACTCGTTCAATACAAAGCACTAAGCTAAGTATAATCACAAGTTTGCCCATGATTGTACTTTTCGCCCTTTTAACACATTTGACCTAAGTCAAAGTGAAGGTGGTATCTAACACACCTTAGGCTACTCGGTATCGAATAACATAGAATAACACATAATCACAAAGCAGGTAGTATCACATAGCAAAGAATCGAACCAAATAGACTAAAGGTATTGCATCTATATAATTTGAATCTATAATAACTTGGATTTTGAATACTGGCATATGTAACATCCCAAAAGTACTAAAATGTAAAGAGGGAGTATAGAATTACTCACATGATGTCATAGCTTTGTCACTTGAATCGTTGCCTAGGATTTACAAAGTCGTGCTTGCACACCTTAACCTAAAGACAATATAATTTCTTAGTCTATGTACTTAGAGTTCAAGTTTTGGCATCCTAGTTTCTATGGCATACTATGGAAGTCTTAATTGATATGTCTAAGTTTGAATGATTTCCATTTAGGATTATTTATCAATTAAATAAATAAATATCCTAATTGATTTTGAATGATTATTTATTTATTTGACTTTGAATACTCAAATAAATAAATATCCTAATTGATTTTGAATGCTTATTTATTTGATCAAATAAATAACTATTCAAATTGATTTTTTTTGAATAATTATTTATTTATTTGATTTTGAATACTCAAATAAATAAATATTCTAATTGATTCTTAATAACTATTTGAATATGTAATGATGTTTGAGTTTAACCTAATTTCCATCCTTTTGTTTTGTTTTATTGTTTAATGTTTAAAAAAATTTGTTTTTAAAGAATACATCTTAAATTAAATAATTGTATTAAAGAAATTGTATGTTTATACAAGATTTATGTTTAGTTTAAGAACAAAAGTCTTTTTATTTATTTACTTTGAAATATTTATTTGTTTATAAAATTTTCTTTTTAGAATAATGATAGTTTTTTTGTTTAATAGTTTTAAAAATGTATAAATAAATAAATTCTTAGTTTAATATAAAACAACCATTTAAGGTTATTAATTTGTTTGAACAAAATTGATTTAAAATTAAAAGAATACATTTATAATCATTTTATTATAAAAGATAAAAGGTAAACATATATGTATTTTAAAGAAATTAAATAATTAATTATTTTAAAAAAAAATTAATCATCAATGAACTTAATAATTATTTTCATGTATGTATTTTATAAAAATCATTTTAGTATATTTTTTAAAAGAATAATAAAAGATTAACTATAGTTTTTAGTTTAGTTTAAGTTTAAATTATATGTAGAATAACTAATTAGATTAATAAAATAATTTTAACATTTTTCTGTAATGATTGTATTTATTACAGAATGTAAAAAAATATTTTAAGTTTTTAGTATTTTTTTTATTATAAAAGTATAGGATGGAAAATGGCTAATAAGGTCAAAACCCAAAAACCATGTCGGTTGGATGGCTCGAACCCGGGTATAGCCTCCCCAGCCCCAGCGTCTTAACCGCTGGGCTGAGAGGCATTTCATTAACTATGTTTGAATCGAAATAACCTAAAACAGAACCTCTGATCGGCCCCTATTCCCATATGAGCCGTAGAATTATTTCTCATCCAATCCGTATGATACAGTGATCAATCGAACTCAGAATCATAGGGGTTTCGATATACACAGAAAACCGAGTGGAATGGTGTTGGAACATACATGGAATGATTTGGAATTGATGGTGCTCGAGTGTGATGCAGGTTCGGTCGATTGCGGTCTTCAAATCCGACTTCAGAGTGTTTAAGAAATGATTTGAAGTTTGCAGAAGGTTTCGTGAAGACTAGGGCAAGGTTTAGAGTGTATTTGTTTCGGCTTTTATAGTGGTTTCATTCGAGTTCTATTTTCGTGGTTTGTTCGGTTTTAAGAGGATCGAATCCGAGTTATTTCGTATTGATTTCGTCTAATAAATGGTTTGATACGAATCTCCTATGAAAATCCTTCATAAATCTATTCCTATGTTGGTTCTAAATGTAACAACCCATTTTGGTGAAATATTATAAATTAAACATAATTGGTGTATGATTGTGTTTATTTAATTAATGGGTGTTTTGTATGATTTAATTATCTTAAATAATATTTGGTGGGTGATTTAAATAAGTATTTGTTAAATATATTGTAGTGGGAGTTAACTAACTTAATTAAGTTGGATATAAGTTAGTTAGTTTTAACATGTAAATTGAGGGGTTAGAAGTGTCAATAGATGAAAGTTAAATAACAAGGGGGTTTTAAATGTTGACTTGGTCAACATTTCACACTTTTATGTGTGTGTGTGCTGGAGACGTGAAAGAGAGGGGAGGACAAGGAGAAAAACTCAAGAACTTCAAGATTTGATCAAATTGGAGGTTGAATGTTGATCTGATCTTGAATGCAAGTTGAAATTGGAGTTCTCCTTGCATCAAACAACATCTAGGTAAGATTTTTGGGTGTTTTTGATGGGATTTTCGTGGGTCTCCATTGGGGGTGTGGGTTTGATGGGTAAAACTCTCAAATTTGGTGTTTTGAAAGTGTCAAATGTTGTTAATGATGTTGATAATCATGTAGGAACAACTTTTAATTGTTTTCTTTCATGATTTACATGTTATGAAAATGGGGGAATTGGGGTTTTCATGGAGTTGATAAACATGGTGTGTAAAGTAGTGTTTAAAGGTTTGTATTTGGTGATTATCACAAAGTTGCTGTAGTTTGTTGTGATAATGATGAAATTGTTCGTTTTTAAACAAAATAATGGAGTTACATAGATGTGTTAATGATGAATGATCATTAGCACATGAACTTGTGCATATATGGTGTTTGATGAAATGCCAATTAGAGCATTTAACTTAAAAATTAGTTTAAAACCTATGGTGATATGAAATAGGTGGGTGTATAAACTTAACAAAGGTGAATTGTTATGGTTAAGGGTCAATTGGAAGTAATTAAGTTAAAATGGTGACATTGGGGTGAATTGGTGTATTTTGACTAATTATGGTCAAACTTTATATTAAACCTATTAGTTGTGATAATAGGAATTGATAGTGAAGGTGTAAGTGGCACCAAACGACCCGGGAAGGAAGTTGTTATAGAGGATAGCGCGTTGGATCAAGGTAAGTCACCTAAATCTTCTACTTATTATGTGTAAAGGTGTTTACATGTATGAATGTTGTTGAAGATTTGACTTTATAGTGGATAGATGAACTAGTACTTGTTGTTAGTCAATGATAAGCAATTGGTGATATATGTTGCTTGATTATTGTAAACATGGTGTTTCAATACTAGTTCATGATTGATTTGGTGTTTAATTGTATATGTGTTGAATGATTTGAATTAGTTCACAAGGTGTGTGAATTGTAATTGAAATCAACTCAAATTGGTGTTTTGAATCACATGTGGTGTGATCATGACATTGGATTATTCACATGGTGTGTGAATGTCCTTTGTTGGGTGAAATCAAGTTAGTAAAACACAAGTGGTGTGGTTTACTTAACTTGAGAAATCTTGTGGAATAAGATTTCAATGGAGTTTTGGGTGCAAACGACCCGTTAGTAAATCGTTTGATATTATGACTATGATGGTTATAATTTGGTGAATTAAGGTGTATAATATGATTATATGGTGTTATATAATGTTTATGGAGGTATTGGAATGGTCGTATTTGAGCAAAAGGGGTCAAGATGGCTTAAAACAGCAAAAATAGCCGTGCAGGTGGTGCCCGGCGTATCATACGCCAGGGGGGGCGTATGATACGCCTCCTTCAGCTCCAACTTTGGATTTTGTCTGTGATACGCCCCAGATACGCCCAGTGTAGAATTTGACCAAAATTGACTTTTTGGGTCATGTAAGCTCGTGTGGGTGGGCATGGTGATCTTACTTAGTTCTAATGAACTAATGGTGACTTAATTATGGTGTTTTCAGGTGAACGGAAGGGTTGAACGTGGTTGTGATCGGATTGCCTCGCAAGGATTCGGATCAAACATCTTTTGGGGTTTTTCTTTGTTGGTTTAAAACAAAGGTTTTTGGTGAATAACTCTAATGTAGTTTTTGCTATTGAATGTTTAATTAACATCAATTATTTTGTAAAGTCCATTCAAGTGGGGTGTTTAAGATGTTAATTACATGTGTCGGTTTGAAAAATCTGGGACCTATTTTCATTTGTCGTTTAAACACACGTGGCATGATTTGGTGGGTTTGGGGCTTACACTAAACCGCGTGAACGAGCTGCTAGGGGATTCGGGTCGCGTAGGAGGTGGACGGGTCGGGTTCGATCATCTGGGCGAGGAAGAAAAGGAAACAAGTTTGGGCTTTTTACATTCAGGCCCTTGTTCTTTCGTTTCTTGCAATTTCTATCTGATATTTTATCCCTCACACATCTAATGTTTAAAAAGTTGCAGTTTTCACCTTTAACTTTAATCCTTAACATTTTGTGTTTAAAAGTTTACAAAAATCATTTTTAAAACATAAATTCGATATCTAAAAGTTATAAAACTTTTAATTTACGTCCTTAAAGTTTATTTATTTTGTTTACTAGATATAAACTTATTTACAAGAACTTATTATTTTAATCTTTATTATAAGGATTACTATTATGTGATATGAATCTATATGAGTTATTATTATTATTATTATTGTTGTTGTTATTATTATTATCTTTAATCTTAAACTCTATTTATTGCTAAATCCATTAGTAAACTTAGACTTTATTTTAAAGTATTTTTTTTTTTGACTTATGATGTTTGACATATTATTTTGCATTAAAACAAAATTAGTAGTCATGAATTTGGGGTTTATTATAAACGTGTAAAAATTAATTTCGATTTTTGTAACGAAAAACCCTGGGGATTACATGGGACGCCCATAGTGCGTTTCCCGCATAAAATTTCAAAAAAAAGGTGTGGACGCTCATAGCTAGGTTCGGGACGCCCATTGTGCGTTTCCCGCTTAAAATTTCAAAAAATGGGGACACCCATAGCTAGGTTCGGGACGCACGTAGTGTGTTTCCCGCTTAAAATTTCAAAAAAAGGTAGGGACACCCATAGCTAGGTTCGGACGCCCATGATGGTGGTTCGGTTCAGATTCTACATGACGCTTACAAAAAAAAAATTGGTTAGGGGCAGGACGCCCGTAACCAGATATGAAAATATATGGGCGGCCGGAAATTTTTATTGGCGTTGGCGCCTACGGTAGACACGTGGAGAGCTTCTATTGGTTTGGAAGACAGGCGACACCCGTGTTTTTATAGGCGGTGACGCCTGACTAAAAAGTGATCAGATGGACATATCGGTGATTTTATCTGTCAACTAAGTATATTTAGGAATTTTCCCTAAAAGAAGGGGGTTCGTCTAACCCTAAAAAAAGAGCGTCGATTGTCTCTACCGTTCAGCCTCCTCCTTCTTTCAGTCTGCAATTGCGTGGTTCAACATCGCACAAGTAAGTTTTCTTCTCACATCTCACTTGATCTCATATATCCATCATCTGTTCATCGCAACCTAGCCTGAAACCCTTTAACTGATTAGGCAGATTAGACTGATTTATTCCCGATTTGCAGAGTTTGACCAAGCAGGAGTGGCTACCGATTATATCAACCGATTTTAAGAAATCGCATCGGTGACCTAGCGCCTACTTATTAACCGCCGATTAATCGGCGCCTAGGACCAATTTTCGCAACAATAAAGCTTTAAGTATGATATGGTTGCCCAGTATTGAACATAATTCACAAGAACATTTAATTTAAAAGAAAATTTTTGGAGTCTTAGTAAGAGTAGTCTTAGTGAGAGGGGGCAGGGTTAAGGATTTACCTGGTGTGAGATATCACATTGTTTGAAGAACCCTAGATGATGTTTGGAGTAAAGAATTGTCAACAAGGGTGTTCTAGTGCGTTTGGTGCTAATTGCCAATGTAAAAATTTAGGGGTGTTCAAGAATTGAATTTCAAATAGCTCAGAATTTCGAAATTCAATTCGAATTATAATAAACCAATTCGAATTAGAAATTTTAATCCAAAATCAAATTCGAAATTCAATTCTATGTGAATTCAGAGCGAATTCGAGTTGATTTGATTCAAATTTAGCTAAAAATCTTTGTTTAAACTTTATTACTAAATTAATGTTATCTTCTAAACATTCAAATATTAAATGTTCTAAAGGCTTGTTTATACATACATATTAAACTACTTAAATATAAAATAAAATTTCTAGTCGAATTAAAAATCACAAACTTGAAATTCGATATAAGACTTCAAATTGAATATGGATTTAAAATTTGAATCGAATTTTGAATTAGTGATTTTCGAATTTTGAATCCAATTCTGAGTTTTTTGAATATGATTCAAAAACTGAACGCCCCTATGTAAAATGTTTTATATTGGTTTGAATTTCATATCTACATATGTGGTTCCCAATTTCCCATAATGTTCAATGTTTAACTGCTTATTTGCCTTGCACAGAACCTCTATTTTTAAAGAATTGTTTTTGGTTTTAATGTTTTATTAATTATGTTATAATTTTAGGTCATGGAGCAAGTTGAAATCGAGTATATCCCTGAAAAAATAGAACTTGAGTTTAGCTTGGATGATGAATTCAGGAAAGTGTTTGAGAAGTTTGCTTTCAGGGAATCTGCTGCTTCTGAGGTAAAGGGGCAATATGTGAAGATTTTAATTTATCATGTAAATAAAAATCTTTGTCTGATCTTTATAACTTATTTTATTAATATTATTTGTTCAGGAGAATGACAAAAACGAAGGGACTGCTGTTAATGCAGTGTCAAACAAGAAAGCTAGTTCTGACTCAGAGGAAGAAGAACAAGAAGACCAACAAAAGGAGAAAGGTGGCATCTCTAATAAAAAGAAAAAGGTTACATATGTTCTTGCTTTCCAGATGCATTTTGCAGTTATTCTTTTCATTTTATTGAAATATTTTATTTTAACTTTTTATTATTGCTCATTGATTATAGCTTCAGCGCCGAATGAAGATCGCTGAACTTAAGCAGATTAGTTCAAGGCCAGATGTAGTTGAGGTGATTTTTCTTGTGTTTCTTAAAATTAGGGCTGATTATAATTTATCTTGGCCAACCTTTTTGTTTGCTATGATGATTTTTTATGCTTCCCTCTTTGGAGCTGTTTTTTCAAGTGGATTGCCATATGTTGGAGGCCCACACCTAAAATTGTTTTTGACTAAATGATTTTTTCTCTCTTTTAGGTCTTGTGTCTGCATCTGTTTATTCACTATGATAATTTCTGCTTGTCACCAGATTTCTGATGTGATTGTTTTAATTGAGTTTCAGGTTTGGGATGCCACCTCTGCTGATCCTAAACTGCTGGTTTTTCTCAAATCATACCGTAATACTGTTCCAGTTCCAAGACATTGGTGTCAAAAAAGGAAATTTTTACAGGTGAGTCACCAAATAATAATCAATTATTATGGGAAACATATTTTGAATCAATGGGTGTATATATTTGGATTTCTATGAGAGCAAATACATGTGAATAACATAAAACAAGGGTTGCATGGTAGTGGGTGATGAAAGAATAGTTGATAAGATTTGTCTTATACGTATATATGTGGTTCTTGCAGGGGTCCCACTGAAACAATCTTGGAGCCTGGACATGTAGGTGTTTTTGCAATTGGGATTTTTATATATAAATGGGTCGTTTTTTATTGTATTTTCTGATGAGTGTTGGGGATATGGGAACTTGTTTGCCCTTTAAAACTAAATTAAATAATGTTATTTTTGATAACGTACATTGCATGCTACTCCTTGGGGGCTATTCATCTGTGCAATCTGGATGCTGATTATTTGGTTTTGTATTTTGGATATACCTTCATCATATAGTGCTGCACAAGCTTTTATACAAGATATTTTTCAAACAAACCATATAGCAGATTTGGGTTTTTACGGTTTTACTTTGGTATAGACTTCATTGTGGCTTAATTTTATCTGTAGGATTATCCTTGGTTTATCTATTTCTGCGCTGGTTGACTTGGATCTCATCTAGTTTTGAATATGTGTGACAGGGGAAGCGGGGTATTGAGAAACAGCCATTTCAACTTCCCGATTTTATTGCTGCCACAGGAATCCAGAAAATTAGACAGGTAAGCTTAGATCTTGATATCCATGTCTTGTATAACAAGTTTTGTTCTTATTTTGTTACTAGCATTTTCTCTAGCCTAACTTATGCCTGCTTTCTCATCTTGTATAAAGTTTAATTTTGTTGGTATTTTGAGCAAGCATATTCTAGTTGGCTCCTACAAAAACGCATAAATCCTCAGGCTTAACACATTTTTGGGTTTGCTGTAAACAATAATTCCTTTCTTAAACTACATCACTCTCAGTTGGCTCTTTATTTGTGATATAAGAAGAAAAGAGCTATGCAAAAATTAAGGGGCTATATATTTGTTCGTTTGAATTTTGAGAAGTTAGCTATTCTCTGTTTTTTGCATCTGTGATTTTTATGCTTTTAAGAATAGTAGTATAGCTAATGTGAGGAAAAGGGGAAAAAGCGCATAGGAGGAACTGAGGAAACAAATTTCACAAGAATGGAGTCATGATAGAAGACTACGGCTGAACTAAATTGCTAACCATGCCTTTGATTTCTTAGATTTCTATTGTCTATAGTTTTTTAGTGAAGAAATAAAATTACGAAGCAGAAAACTTTTAGAACGTGCAATTGGTATTATTATTGAACTATAGATTGTGATGAGAATATTAATATAATAATGTGACCAAGTTTTAAAAAATAAAGAATTAACTCATAAATTGTCCCTAACTGTCCGCATTTCATCAGCCTATCAGAGTATTATCTGTCTTCCACTGACATATGAGTTTCCTACCATTATTGAAACTTCACAGCATGAACATTTTTTGCTGGTTTTCGCAGGCTTATATTGAAAAGGAGGATAATAAGAAACTTAAACAGAAGCAGCGTGAGCGAATGCAGCCAAAAATGGGAAAGATGGATATTGATTATCAGGTGTGATAACTTAAATCTCCTGCAATATATTATGGGATTATAATCATTTACTCCTGTTTTGTTTGTTAAATATATATCTTGTTGGTACATTAATTTTTTTTCTTTCTATTTCATTCTTACATTTGGGTTTTTGACAAGATCTTAAACATGATTATGCAGGTACTCCATGATGCCTTTTTCAAGTACCAGACTAAACCAAAGCTGACATCCCATGGTGATCTTTATCATGAAGGGAAAGAGTTTGAGGTAGCATACCTTTCTATCTTAAATATCTTGTAAATTCTTTGGCATAATTTGGGTAACAAATGCTACATACTTTAATTGCGCAATCCTTGTAAACGTTATATTTTATGGTGGTTTATAATCAGACATACCTTGGTTTCCACAGGTAAAACTTAGAGAGATGAAGCCTGGTACCTTATCACATGAACTAAAAGAAGCACTAGGAATGCCAGAAGGTGCCCCTCCCCCATGGCTTATTAACATGCAGGTGATGTTCTAAAAAGAAGCAATCATATTGTCTTTTTTTTTTCTTAATGTTAATTGTTACGTTACATCATTGATCTTTGTTTGATTTAACGACTAACAACTTTAATTTGTAGAGATATGGTCCTCCACCTTCTTATCCACATTTAAAGATTCCAGGACTGAATGCTCCTATTCCACATGGAGCTAGCTTTGGTTATCATCCTGGAGGTTGGGGCAAGCCGCCTGTTGATGAAGTAGGTTATTCTGTTTAATGCTGTTTGTTTTAATCTATTATTTTTGGGGTTTGGATCTCCTAAAAAAGCTTTTTTTGCCTAAAAGGAGTAGGAAGAGATCTTGACCTTCTAATTTAAAATGAATGATTGAGATGAAAGTATTGATTAAATAAGAGTGAATGGGGATAATAGGAAAATATATATATATATATTTTTAATTTTTTTTAATTCTCCCATTTTATTAAACGATCATAACGTTTTCATATGATAATTTTTTTAAAATAATCACACCATAAAGTCGAGCGTTTTTTCCTCTTTAGTTTAAAAATAGTTTTGATATACCTTTTTTTTTTTTTTAAATCCAGAATGTTAATGTGTTGTTTTGTATTTTTCTGTGCTATATTTTTCTGTAAACATTTTTGTGATGTATATTTTTTGTTTTGTATGTTAACGAATTGCATTACACTAAATACAATACACTTTTCACAAAATCCCGTTCATTTTTAAAAATACAATACGTATGCAAAAAATCTAGCACGGTTTTAAAAAATTTAAAACATTGTTATATTTTATATATCAATATTATACTTGTATTAAAGATACAAAGATGTTTGATTTTATGGTGTAATTTTTAAAAAAAAAAATGTTGTATGAAAAAAGTCATGCACATTTAAAATAAGTGGAGGATTTTGAAAAAAATTCAATGAAAGATGCTATACCTAAATTACCCTTCCTTTCTTTTTTCTAGCACGCCACCTATGAAACTCTTATTGTTTTCTACTATTTTTAGGCAAAATTGTTTCCTATTGAAACCTTCCCCATTATAGTGTTTGTGTCATATTGCTTTCCTAATCCCTTGCATATCATCTTTTCCCATTTAAGTTTGGACGCCCTGTCTATGGTGATGTGTTTGGACAACAAGAAGAACCGCCCAACTATGAGGTACAATTGTACTAGCATGTTAAGTTGCATATCAAAACTTGGATTATAGTGATTTGGGTTTTGTTTTGTTATGTATATGATACAAATCAAATGGGTCAATTTGGTTTGAAAGTGATTAAAGTTTACATAATGACATAAACCACCTTAATCTTTTCCACTAAATTACACTATTCTATAGTTTCTTTAATCATATTTGACATTAATATATTTTAATGAAAATAATGGATACCAGTGTTTGTTGAGTTGGCCCAGCCGGCTTGCTTAGCATGCATTATAAAGTACACATCTGTTTTGACCTGTAACTTTTCCGGCTGATCCACCTGATTTTCTACCTTTTTTCTGGCCTAAAATGTTTTGTTTTAAAGGCTGATTCTATGATTTACTGTTTGATTATAATGGTTAAAGCATATGATTAAATTTTTCTCAATTATATTTTACTTTCTTGAATTTGCACAACTGTATCACCTTCTTGAATCCACTACAGGAAGAGCCAGTTGATAAGGGTAAGCACTGGGGTGATCTAGAAGAAGAGGAGGAGGAGGAAGAAGAGGAAGAGGAAGTGGAAGAGCAATATGAGGAAGAGGAATTGGAGGATGGAATTCAATCTGTTGATAGTCTCTCAAGGTTTGATTCAAAATACATTATGTTCAAGATTATTTATATATATGTATGTCAGTGTGTGACTGTTTGTATATAATATAACTCATACCATATATATGACACATATCTTTTGATAAAATGATTTAGTGGATCTTATGCACTATAAATACATTTGGGTAGCTAGCCATCTTTCTCTTTTCATTTTAATTGTTCAACCCGTTGAACAAACATAATCTGAATGAATCAAATAACAAGCAACGGGTCAACATTGTCTACAATTAAGCATGTTTTTTTGTTGTTGATGAACTAATTCATTCACTTTGTTGACAACAATTCAGTACTCCAACTGGCGTAGAAACCCCTGACGTGATTGACCTTCGCAAGCAACAGAGAAAGGAACCCGAGAAACCGCTTTACCAGGTGAGTCTTCCATGCCTTGGTTCTTCATTGAAAGAACTTCTCTCCTACATACATTTTCAAGTTAATACACACATCTAATTCTTGCATCGGTGTAGGTGTTGGAAGAAAAAGAAGAGAAGATTGCTCCAGGAACTTTATTGGGAACAACACATACGTAAACACTCCACTTTTCTACCAACATTTTGATTACTTTAATTGAATCATTTTATTTATATACTTAATATAATGAGACTTATATTCCTATTTTTTTGTGACAGCTATGTAATAGGTGGTGCCCCACAGGACAAGCCATCTGCCAAAAGGGTATGTATTTTCTATATCCATTGTGAAAAAATTAATCCAGATGTTCTTTTTATTGAGAGCTGAGCTACTCGTGATATTCTTGAGATAAGCTCTCTAAAAGCTTAGATTTAGTTGAGTTTAAACAAGCTCGAGTCTGAGATTAAGTTTGTATCATGACTTATTTAGTGAACGACCTTTAGCATCACATATGGAACTTGATTAGGATTGTGAGCCTAAACAGCCCTATTATTTATATGATTTCTGTTTAAACTATTAATTAATGTGTATAAATATATTATAT
Source organism: Mikania micrantha (assembly GCA_009363875.1). NCBI lineage: Eukaryota > Viridiplantae > Streptophyta > Magnoliopsida > Asterales > Asteraceae > Mikania > Mikania micrantha. The sequence continues at coordinate 44,282,372 of CM018689.1, read as the reverse complement.
TAGATTAAAATTATAATTATAAATATTATGTATATAGTCAATATATACATGTGTGTTTGTGTATAGTTATAAATGTATATAAATAAAATAGTAATTAAACTAGTAAATAATTAACAAGCGGAGCTCAAGCTTTAAAATTAGAATTCGAAACGAGCCGAGTACAAGTTTAGGAGAGCTCAGGGTTGGCTTGGCTTGGTTACATCCAATATTAACCATGAGGTCCCATTAATAGTTTAATACCATGCTAACCAACGAGACCTTGTAAGATGCATTTACATAGGGCAAGTGGCCTTTCAAGGTGTTTTCAGAAATTAGTGGAAGTTAGATTTTAACTTGAATGTTTACCACTGATTCAATATTGTATTTCGTTGACAGGTTGATTTGCTTAGAGGTCAGAAAACAGACCGGGTCGAGGTCTCATTACAGCCTGAAGAGTTGGAGCTCATGGAGAATGTCTTGCCTTCAAAGTAAGTGTTGTACCTTTCCTCGTTCTTTATAAAACATACACCAGGTGTTTAACCAATTATCTTTATCATCTGTTTTTTAGATACGAGGAGGCCCGTGAGGAAGAAAAACTCCGTAGTCAACGGGAAGACTTCAGTGATATGGTTGCCGAGGTGCGTTTCTTTTAATTTTTGGTTATTGTAATTTTTAGATGATCAAAAACTTGACTCTTGGAAGTTTTACTGTGTCTGCAGAATGAAAAGAAGAGGAAACGAAAGATGCACGAGAAGGACAACAAATCGAAGAAAAAGGATTTCAAGTTTTAAAAAACTCGTTTTCTCGACGGATGGTAAAGGATGTGCCGAGTATAATGTGTGGATGATGAACATTGGTTTCTGCTCTAGTCGTTTAAAAAAAACAAATGTGCAGCGCATTTGCATAAACCTGTAACTACTACTTCCCCCATCGGTTAGTCTAGATGGTTTTCATGTTTCTTTTTAAAACGTTTTGAAGTAATCAGATTATGCGTTATGAAGTAACAGATTATTAAAATTCTTTTGTGTTAGGTAGTAATCAGATTATTATGCTTTATAAAGTAATCGGCTTATATGTTTTGAATAATCGAAACATCGGAAGATCTTTAGCCCAAAAATTAATAAATTGCGTAGATTAAAAATCTGCCCTAGTGTTTAAAAAAAAAAACTAGGTTGTGGTACTTTGTGTCAAATTGAAACTGAGACTTTGAAAAATCATGTCAAATTGTTGCTACTAGAAATTTTGTCAAAGTTTGATTTATATGAAACGGCGAAACATGTTTGAAAGGGTTGCACCCTCCAAGCACCATCTTTGAGAACCACTTCCTCATGCCTAAAGTTACATATCCCTGGTTTCTTTTGAACCTTTAGTCAGCAAAATAAATAATTAGCATAGATGAAATTGATTTTGGTCAAATTCATTTTTAAACCCTTTTTATTGGTTTTTGGTATGTGTGGTTATGGTTCCTAGCTAGGCAAAAGTGGAACTGGTTCCTGTAATTTCAGTAATTCTGGCTTAGATAATGATATTTCAGAGAAATTGAAACCATCTATACTTGATAACGACCAAACCCTCATGAGAATTATGTGCTCTCGTCATTAATTTTTATTCCGTTGATATCTCCCAAAATGAACTTGGACCTTTTGCATTATTTGTTGGGTTTCAGGGTTTGCATGTTTCATTTTGCCTCTTGTTGAGTTGTTTCTACTTTTACAATGTACGTCGATATGTGAGTGGCAAAGCCTATTGCTTACAATTTCTCATATTATAATACCTTTTTAATAAAAATATACCATGTAATTTTATATTTTATAAAAATAATTAATATTAGGAGTCTCGGCTCCACTTCTCTTTTTAACACAAACAAAAAATTATATACATGGAATATAAAATAATTAAACAAATCATTTTTATTTTTTATAATTGTGTTTGTCACGTTGTCTTTAACATCATTATCATCGTACTTAGTGTATTTCAACAATAGCACAATTAAGGTAACATCTAAGGAGAATAAGATTTCGTCTTTAACATATTAAACACAATTAGACCTGTTTTACCAGTCCGCCCAAGCCTACAACTCGTATTAGGCCTCACTGTTTCTAACTAAGTAGGTCTCACATGTGATAACATCATTTGCTATAAGCACAAGCGCGCACACACATGTATACAAAGCAGTAGTTTACTTGATGTCAGAAACTGAATGTCATATATATAGAATGTCTTAAAAAGTTAAAAGTTAAAACCTAAATCCAAACCTCCTTAATTTCTTTAATATTTTCAGTTCTGATCTACAACTATTATGAATTGACAAAAAAAACACCTTGAACAACACAAAATTTATCAAATGAATCACACCCTCAACTCTTAAAGTTTAACAAAAGATACCAAAAGACAAATGATCTAAACCCATAAAACAAAACTAAGAATTTATCAACATGAGTGAAAGATTAGTTGAATGCTCCCATTCTTATGCCATTATCTCTGGTAGGGATGACACCTTCATCAGATTTGGAGTAGAAAACATAATAAAGCTCAGAGACAATACCAGTGAAAACCACAAAAGCAGCACCAGCACCGAACACACCTTTCCTCAGGGTCTCGCATGAAGGAGGGTTGGCCGAGAGTACGGTCCTATACTTTGTGTGATACGCGTTTCTGACTGAACCCGCAAGCAAGCATGCTTCAGCAATGATGAATGTCACCCTAATGAAATAAAGAAAATGATTTGAAATGGAAAAGATTGAAATGCAAGATGATGGTGTTTGTGGGTTACTAGTGTTGGTTATGGAGCTTGTTCTGTTCGAAAATGGTTACTCTTAGACGTTGGATAACAGGTTAAAACGGTTACTTTTTTGTACAGGGAAAAACGGGTTGGTTAATTTAAAACACTCTGTTCAAAACTATGTGCTTAATTTTTAAATAATTAATGTGTGAAATGAGATTAAACTTTTGTTTTTAAATAAATTGATTTAGGAGTTTTTAGACACCAAAGATACACTTTGGATCCATTTTGGCTTTATATTATCTTTTTGACCCACGCCCCATTTGCGGTCAACGCATATAATGTATATATATGTGGGCCATTACGAGGCAAAAGTAAAATTGCACTAATTTTAACGTTATTTTGTTTATTTTGTGAAAATAATCGTTAAAAGCGTTGGGATAATTAACCTCAAATGATGACTTTGAGCAGGGAACTCCTTCGAAGCAGCCTCTCTATTCCAACTGGGATAGGGGTAAGATTTGTCTCCATCCTTTCCCTAGACCCTACTCTAAGTGGGATTTTTGCTAGGTATGCTTGTTGTTGTAATATTTTTTGACCCGTTAAAAATAACACATCAATCAATTTATAAACGAAAGGGTAAATTTCCACCTCTAGCTATTTTTTTAACGTTAAGTAACGTTGAGAATCTGTTACCAGAAAACTCACATGTTTCCACCCGTTATTGCTAACCAATGGAATCATTCAAAATCTGTGTTCTAACTTGTCCTGTAATTACCACAATGTGTGACCAACTATGCTGCAGTTTGACTTCTGTGGTAAAACATTTTGACCTTAAAAGTCAAAATATACAACTTTTTATATGTATAAGGTGAAGATTTAAGAATGTAACTAACCAGCAGGTTATGAATAAGAAGATGGCTAACGCCCTTGAACGACCAGGGCTCAGGGCTCGCCCACAACACATGCAACGTGTTGCAACCATTACAAGGACTTGGCTCACTAGAAGGAACAATAGCGCACCTACACCCATTCCGGTTGCTATATCAGTTTCATAAACACAGTATCTTGAATTTGCATCTTGAGCAATCCGAGCCTGTGGTACAATTAAAAACAACAAAAGAAATAACTTATTATTACATCAATACAAAAAAAAAATACTATCTTATATTGCAAAACATTACGAACTAAAAAGCTCAAAGAGCCAATGCACATAAAATGTGAAGAATTATGCATATAAAAATACTAGCTTCATGTTTGATTTCTACATGTTAAATAAACAAACTTCTTACTTTAAAGTTGATACAAAGAAAAAATTATAGTGGTCTTTAGGAAGTAACAAACAAACAAACATAATCAGTAAAATTAATAGTACAGTCCTACTAATAAGTAGGGCAGAGGGGGTAACATTAACTCTATCCCAGTAGAATAAAGAGGTTGCTTTGAAAAAATCTGACTCAGATAAAGTGGTCTTTGGGAAGTATGGGTCACTATGTCTAAGTGCTTACGCGGTTCTCGTGTTAAAATTGATTCAACATTGAACAAGTCCCAATCTATATACACACAAATTTTCTTCTAAAACATCATATTGAGTAACATATAGAAATTTAGTCTTAATTGTCATACATATTCATACCTTGCATAGCTAAATTCTACAATTGATTTTTTTATAACAATGGGAACACAGTACGTGTAAACCTTACAATTGACATTAAAAATCACACAAATCAAATTTTAGCTTCCAAATTGGCAAGCTTTGGACCAACATTAAGGTGGAAAAGAGTACTATTAAACTAATATATGAAGCCATTAAAGCAGAGTTTGATCTTGAATTTAAACATCAAATCTTGTAACTAGCAGCGGCTTAAACAAGAAATTAAGCAAAAATAACTCCAAAATTACTTTGACAAACATAAAATTAATCACCTTTATGATGGATCCAAAAATACCCATATTAGATCAAACAAAACACAGAGTTACAGAGAAGAAAAATAGGGGGAAAATTAAAAAAAAACAAAGAAACAAATAATAAAATTGAAGAACTCACTGAAGCTCTTCTTTGCTCTGCGGCAACAGCAAGTGCAAAAGCAACGAGATCGAATACGAATACGACAACCAGAAGCAATGTTGAAGCCATCTGAATCAATCAGAGGAACACAGGATTTGCTTGGCAGATTATCAAAGCTTTTACTTAATGGAGATGAATTTGATATTTAAAAAGATAAATAAAAAAAAAAGTTTCTTTAGTTAGAAAGTAGCGTGAATCCTTCAATCACTTTTTTCCCCTTCACGGCTCACGCGTCATCTTGGCGGTGGATTTGAAAAGGTGAAAAATGTTAGCGTGAATTCTATTTTTTTTGATGAATAACTAATGTTTAGATAACCGATGGTGATTGCAAGTTTAAGAGGAAATTCAATAGTTTAAGATATGGATATTCGTGGTGCGGTTCTGTTGGTTTTTGCAAAAAATTCTAAACCAAACCACTAATTGCGGTTAAAAAAATGACAAATCAAACTGACCACGTAAGTCAGGGAGACCAAACCAACGGTAATGATGGTTTCGCGGTTTTACGGTTCGGTTTTTACGGTTTCACGGTTTTATAAAAAAACATTAGAGAACGGATAAGATAATAATACAAAATACCATAATTAATTTTAAATTAACATTTCAAAAGTCGAAAACCATAATAAAAAATTCCATCATTATCAAAATAACAAACTAGTTTATAAATAGTGATAATATATTAGATAAAGTTTTGATCAGTTATAATGGTTTATAATAAATTTCAAAGTCATACGCTAATTTGAATGCTTATGACCTTCATACGTTTTCATGCTTGTGTTGTTATTCAATGTGTTCCGTACAAAGATTTAATATGCTATCAAAATCTAAAAAATAACAAAATATATCTTGTTAAGCAAATGAAAAGACTTAGGCTTTTAATAATTTTTAAAATATTATATATATATATATATATATATATATGCATACACACATACATATATACATATACACATACACATATATAAATATACATACATGCATGCATGCATGCATACATACATATATATATATATATACGGTTGGTACGATTTATACGGTTTTAAAAAAAAGCAAACCGTAAACCACACCGAACCACTCGGTTTTTAAAATACTCAAACCATAAACCGCACCATCAAGTTTTAAAACCGACCAAACCGACCAATTGTCTTCAGTAGTTCGGTTCGGTCCGGTTTAAACGTTCGGTCGGTTTATGGACATCCCTAGTTTAAGAAAAGTCTTTTGTGAGATTCAAACTCAAGACCATTTGGTTCTCGAGCCTTATCCCAGCATCAAGATACTGCGTGACTATAATGTCTTTGGTTTAGTTTTATAAATTTTAAAAAATTAAATTATCATTTTTGTTTATGATTTAAAAACTTAAAACATCCGATCCAAAAAATGTTTTTTTTAAACAAATCAAGTCTTGTAATTAAAATTTTTATAATCATTTTAATGAATTAACACTGGTATTTCTTTTTAAAAAAACCGGACACGTCTCTTACATGAGGACGTTATGGTCTTCTATGTTCTCAAACCCTTTATTGAAAAATGAAAAATATGTAAATAACGTTGTAAAATTTGACTTTTGGTCAAATGCAGGGGCGGCCCGGGGGAGGGGCAAACCCGACCTCCGTCCCGGGCCCAATTTTTCGAGGGGCACATTTTTATGTATGTATTTATATATATATTAGGTTATAAACCCGAGTATTACACGGGTTTGAGTAACAAATAACTCAGTTAAATATATTTATGAGCCCATTTCATTTCTCAAAAGCCCTTTATCCTAACCGGTTCCATGGACGCTCACGTTCAAGAAGAAATTGAAATTCAAAATCCCAAGAAATTGGGCCCATGGATTTACAGTTTACTGATTATTGAATGATTGATTTAGGTAAAATACGGAAGTTAATCCCGAACATATTAACTTATGACATTTCGTTTAGGTTTCGGGGCGTTGCCCCGAACCCCACAAGCGGGACCGCCACCAGGGGCGCTGCCCCTAGGACCCCGCAAGGGGCGCGCCCCCCTTGACCCCCGCTTGGTCAGGAGCTTTGAATGCGTTAGGGGCCTTTTTCCCCCCGACTCGTCCTGGGCACCCAATTTCTCAGGGCCGCCCCTGGACTCAAATGTGTAATAGTGCAATTAATTTGTATAATATTATAAAAATTATATTTTTTTAATGGGGCAAAATTTGTAATATTACCAGTGGCGTACCCACGTATACTTCAAGGGAGGCAGCAACCCACCTTGAATTTTTTTTAACAGTACATATGTGTTAAAATTCTGATCATCCCTCGTAAAATTTTGCAATCGCCTCTATTAAACTTTTGATTTATAAGTGTTAATTAATAAAATAAGTTGAAAAATGCCCAACTAATAATTTAAACCCAATGTAAAATCAAGTTTAGTATTAATTATAATAAGTCAAACCATCTCTTAACTAGTTTTTTTTGAACGGCACTAAAAAAAACTGAATTCAATCGAATACACCAATTAAAAATTAATAAACCAAATTTAACATTATATATTATAAAGAAAACAAATTTAAATCTGAATTCGCTTTACTCGGTTAACCAAACACACTGAATTATAAAATAAATGGAACTGATAACAATACCGAAACCAAAATTCAGATACAGTTAGGAACCGACTTCGGAATTCGGATACAGTTAGCAACCGAACCGAATTGCTGATGATAATTTTAGCGGTAATTGTATTTGTTTTATACATAAAGAATTACTTATGAACGTCTCCTTATACATTGTTTTGAATATATATAAAAAAATAAAATCACGTAATGAACAACTTTAGATATATTTTATTTTCATTATGTCTTTATATATGAAATTTAGTTTGATTGTCGTTTTTTAACATGACCCGCCCCGCCTCGCCCCAACCCAACTTGAATACCAACAAATCTAAAAAATTTCCGCTCTACATGAAAAGATTTATAGGTCCATCATTGATCAAATGTGTAGCAACCATGTAAAAATCCTCCCAAGATGAATGACGAAGAAAAGTCGAGGGTTGTTTAATGAGAGTTCGCATAATCATTGGACGAAAGATGCATGTAACATGGTTTAATGCAATTTAGTAAGAAAATACCATAATTTCCCTCTTGTTTAGGATGTAATTGTGTAAACGCATTGTCTATGAACTTTTTGGTTGAATGGTTGCCCATGTTCATTTATTAAATAAACAAATAACATGAACACGAAATTTTGTCTGACAAATGTTGTATTATTGAACATTGATAATGTATTTGTTTACGTTCATTTATTATATTTATTCATGAATGTGTTTTATAATATATATATATATATATTTAATTTTTAGTTAATTACCATGACAATTAAACTAGAAATATAGGTATTTGTATTTTCATCTTGTAAAAACATTTGCCTTTTTATTTCATTAAGATTAGAATAAGGTCCATCTTAATTTCACCTCTCATACTCTAATGATTCGCAAGTTTTACTTGGTAACTTTGTTTGTTTGTTATCTTGTTAAAAACATACTAATTTGAAACTTAAATCTTTGATACATTAGTTTAAGGTAATTTTAATTACGATTATTATTTTGAATTTTTTTGTAAGATAATTATATTTTACATTTTTTATATCAAATTAACTTAATAACCTATCAAAGTATCTACCTTAAGATCAATCTCAAGTAAAGAATTACCATCATTTGGGCACTCAAAGACCCAAATAATTAAATCTAAACTTTTCTTATTGGTGGTGATAATTGAACACATTACATGGAGTCTCCATACAACTTAGGTTAATATATATTGGCACACCCTCCAAATCTAAAAGTTGCCAACTAAGCAAAATTAAAACACCATTAGAATTTGTAAATAATTCCCACAGCCTGTTTTTGAATCATTGGCAGAGGAAATTAAATTTATATATATGAGATTTTTGCATATATTCACTTACTAATGGTCTTTATTATGCATTTACTCCATTCTTAAAATAAATTACATATTTCCTCCTCTTAGGAAGAATATATAAATGACTTTTTTTTTTCATTTGAAAGAGAAATATATTGTAAGAGAAATAAATATATAATTGACTCTTTTTTTACTTTGATAAATATGTAATAAATAAACTTAACAATTTATATCTATAGTATATAATAAATAAAGATTTTGGTGGGACACATGTCACCATTGTAGACAACCTAAAAATTGGTTTCCCGCTTCTCTCTTATATTAATTGTTTGTAAATCATCTTTTATTAAATTTTGATTTTTTTTATTTCTCTTATATTAAATAATAACAATTTTATTCCATTTAACATTTAAAATTATTACATCATAAGTCATATTATTTATTTTTTTGTAGAAAGTCTTTGAAACATATGTAATATGTTATTTAAAATAAATAATATTAAAATTTATTTATTTAACCTGTGTATTACACATGTTTTTACCTAGTGTAAAATATGTAAACGCCCATGTACATATGATATAGCCTTACGAACCATATAAACAATTAATAATTGCTTGCACCCATCTATGATTGATCAATATCATGACGATTATATACGCACGAAATTATTAAATATATATTATCATTAACTTAGCTTCATGCATTTTAATAAATTCACATTTTACAAGATTTAAATAAATTGTATCTACATGAATGAATGCATGAAAAATAAATGTTGAGACATTATACCCAACTTTTCTTTTCTTTTTACTTTTCTTTTTTTGAGCAAATTGCCTTTTCGTTCTTCTTGTTTGGTAACTTTTTTTTATTTTAATATAAAAGTTTAAATTTTACTATCTTTGTCGTATGATTTCTTGTTTTTTTCTTTTTTCTTTTCGCCATTTTAGTCTGAATTTAAACTTTTGAACTAAAATAGCAAAAGTCATAAAACCATATGTATGAAAATAGTAAAAAACGTAAACCATAAATACGAAAATAATGAAATTTAAATTTTTGGACAAAAATGACTTGCCTACATGAACAAAAATGACAATTTACTCATATTATTTTCCGTTAAGTCAACTAAAATGTGATTCTTATTTTCTTAAGACTTAAGTTTCTGATCCATTACGAAACCATGCATTTTTTATAATATAAATTTGACTCTAAAACATGGAATTACATTTAAAAACATACTATTTGTGCTATTCTGAATCGTTCAATTCAAATGAAAATGAACTAGTTGTAATATTTTAATGAATTAATTAATAAACCTTTTGTTGACCCGTTACCATTTATCCAACTAACATATAAATAATTTTATAAATTCGCAGTTGTAACGAGCCAACAGTTTCAATCGACTGGCACGTGCAGCCAACTAAGCTTCATGGTCATGGTTTACTTTCTCAGGTTTTTATATAATATCGCAAAGGCTTTACATTTAAATGTTAAGTTGTACACGACGTGTAATTATTATCTTTTATAGGACTTGATGCGTTGTTTAATTTACACAAGATAGAAATAAAATATTATTTTACCATTTATTAATTAAAAAATTACCATGTATTTTACACGGTTAGATAAAAAACAATTGGGTTGTATCGTTTTAAAAGAATAATTTAAGCGAGATATTTTTAGACTTTAGTTTTAATTTGTGTTAATTGGGGATCCATTTTCGTTTTTGATAGTTATATGAGGTTGGCAAAAAAAACTGATTACCTAAACCGAATCCGAAACCCATCCAACTCGAAGCAACATATATAATTGGTTTCAGTTTCTCAGATAAATCATAACCGGAACTGAATCACCTTTACCTGTCCAAAACCGGAACCAAAACCAACCAAAAATCGATAAAAACTAGTAAAACCCAAGTGTAACCGGAACCGGTTCATAACTTTGATGATTTTAACCAGAACCAATTTGAAACCAATCACAGTTAAAAAAGTCCATTTAATCCAAATCTATTAATATGTGTAGTAGGTTTGTTTTAGTTGTTAGATTACTTTGTGTATATGATAATGATATATCTGATATGTATGTTATTTGTTTGTTTACATGGTGGGTGTCATGCCATATAACTGGTTGTGCTTTGCATTAGTTTTTTGATCGTATGCTTATTATGCTTTATCTGGTTCTGATTCTTGTTTTGGGTTTCTCCATGTTATTTATTCATGTTATTCATTTATTCATGTGTTTCTTGTATGTGTTGGAATATTTAGCTTAAATATATCCAATGCTCGTTGCTTCTTGGGCCGGTTTAGTTGCCAGTTTCCGGTCCGACCGGCTGGTACGGTCCGGTTTAAACAACACTATCCCTAACATGCATATTTTGAGGCAGGGTAAGGTTTGTTTTTACCTCTCTCTACAAACACTACTCAAAAGTTCGATTTTACTGGGTATGTTTGTTTATTACATATTTGGTTCTTTTTTTTTACTCATGAAAATTTTAACATGAATACTATAAATGATAATGATAATAATGACAATAAAAATATAATACATAATGTTTTATTCTATATTATTTTAAAAACATATTTATTACACATGTTAGTTAAATAATTTTTTTAATATATTTATTTAAAATATAGTACTATAGATTTCTTAAAAGGTTTTTATTAAAATCAAAGAATTAAACTTGTGTAATTTTATTATTTATTGAATTAAAGAGAATCATTACTATTCAATTATAATAGCCCGAAAAAAATATAAATTTTAACATGTGACATTTAAAAAAATATAAATAATAAGTGTAACTCCATCGTAATATAAGTTTGGTATATAAATTTAAAAACTTCAATCTTAGTCAAACACTTGTGACATTGTTTGATCAAATAGAACAATCTCACAAATATTTCCCATAAAAGGCAATGTTAGTATGTTAGATACACAAATGTGATTTCATTATATCATGAAGATAATCAAATTATAAAAACTATACATAATACATACACCTTAAAGTCATGAAACCTAATTTTAATGTGTATCCTTGGAGATAAGGGACAACTACCTACCTAATCCATGAGTTTTTCAAGTTTAATTTAAATAAATAACCATTACCTTAATATTCTAATAACTGCACAGGTCAATTTGAAATAAAATAGGTTTATCCAAAATCCAGCAAACCCAATACTTTAGTTTTTATTGTTTTGTAAACTAGTTTCATTGAAATTTATATTCGGGTCACATATAAAATCATTAATTATATTATTTTATCTTATGGAATATCGTTTTTAAATTTATTATTAATCAGCCTATAGATAAAAATTAGACATGCTAATGTTTTCTTAAAAAGATATATCGTGTAACCAATGAGTGATCAGTTTAATATAAAATTCCAATTCAAATTCTTAGTATTTTATTAATTAGTCCAATGAATGTAGTCGTTCTTGGATTTTAAAACTCAAGTAAAGTTACAAACCAAACACCATACTGATTTGGTTGGTTTAGAGACAATTTGGTTTTACTAAAAGGCTTATAGCTGTATGGTAGTCTATTAACTTCTCTTATAAGAAACATTTTGTTAAAGTTTTGCATATATCAAATATTGTTTTGGGTTAAGTCAAGGGGTAGTTTTTCTCCTAGGTGGGTGAGTTACGTTACCAAGTTCTGTTCTTCGGGCGAAATGGTGTTCTGTTTGCTAGAGAAATCCCAAATGACCGGACGTTTTTCGCTCAAAAAAGAAAAAAAGAGAGACCTTTTGGTTTTGGTATTACGAAAATAGAAAAAAAAAGTATCAGTACTGTTAGTGCTCGAGTGTTGAGGATTTAATACCCTGTACTGATTCGATACTGGAACCAATACTTCATTCAAAATTTTTTTTTATCTAATTAATGAAATTTAACTTATGTATTTTAAAAGATTTTTTTGGGTGTATTTTATTGTTTTACATAATATAAATTAACAATATTTATAAAATAGGTGAAATATAAATGAAAGAAAATAGGTAATTGTGGAGAAACGAAAGTACCACTCTGTTCCTGAGTTCATTTAAGGAGAGAAAAGAAATAAAACAGAAGGAAAAGAAAAACATGTTTGTGTTTCTTGGTTTCATTTAACGAAAGGAAATGAAAGGAAAATAACACATGTTGCTTTACTGAGTTTCATTTAAGAAGGGAAATGGATGGGAGTTGTAGGAAAACTAAACAAAATTATTAAGATTTTCCTTCCTTTATATTATTTTCTTTTTCTTTTCTCCCATTTCCTTTTCTTTCGATTCTCTTCTTTAATTAACTCGAAAACATAGCGTACATGTTTACGAAGGTTTGAATCCCTTATATTGTGATGATCTACTTCTAACTAAATTTATAAACTAAAGAGCTTCTAGTCTTATTTTTAACTTCAATTCTTTTAAAAATGTATAAGCTTAGAGTGTCTTAGAAAAAAAATCGTTTATACATGAGCAAAAAGTTTCTCTCTACAAGTTTTCTACAGTATAATAACTGAGATTAAGTAGTTCGTTTGTCAAGTTTACTTGATTTAACAATTAAATCACTAAATTTATAAATTTCAAAATAGAACAAACTAGATCATAATATTCGATTAACCCTTCACTCTATTATATTTATCTTTGCTTTTAATATCGAACTTCAGCATCTTTGTGGAGCACACAATTCATCCGCTGTGGTAGATTCAGTTATCCAGTGCTAGGTGTAGCGTTAGATTCCCTTATTTTGCCCCCAAATTCTTCTCCTTTGCTTGGATTTCAATTGCGAGCCTCCATGGGCAGCCCAACAAGTTTAATGAGTAAATCTAGAGCTTGAGAACCCCAAAATATTAGGGCCTCGAAATCCGACAAATTTTCTATATACAATAGAATTCGTTGAATTGGTCAGAAATAAAAAATCAGAGGGAACAATACAACAAGTATAGACTTTTTGGGGGATAATTTTGAGCTTTTCGTAGGAAAGTTGAATTCTATATTCACCAACTTAGTTGTTGGATATTTGTTATGATATTATCAAAAGAATAATATGTTAAGTGTTTGTCAACATTTATTATAATTGAAAACAAAATATATTTAGTAAAATGGTCTCATTTTATTATTCGCTTTAGACCACCTAAATACTTTGGCCGACTTTACAAGCCAATAAGAATTCGACATGCATGTGTAAAACCACGAACTCAAACCCTGAAGAAATTCCCAAACATGATCAGAGAAAGTAAAAAATGGCGAAATGGTAAAACTACTGGAATTAGGGATGCTTAAAAAGAATCTGAATTATGATTTGTATTTGAATCCAAAAAGTATAACAAATTCTTGAAGCTCTTTTGTAGCATGTTAATAGTTAAAGAGGTAACATTAAATTTTAATAGTTAAAAACTATATCTTAGGGGCTGTTTGTTTGAGTCTGAATAGGACTGAATCTGAATCAGACCGTTTGTTTTGCGAAAAAAACACACATATTTGAATGGAACCAAATGCCTGAATGGAGGTCTGAACCATTCAGACTTGGGGAGAGTCTGAACCATTCAGACGTGAAGGAAGAGAGGTTGGGGCTTGGGCTTGGGCGGGGCTAGGGCTTGGCACCACCGGACACCGACAGGGGCAACGATCGACAGGGCCGGTGACGGAGCTGCGACCGAAGGTCGATGAGGGTGGCGATCGTACAGCTTGCTGGACCGACGACGAAGATAGGGGTGGCGACTAGCTTCACTGTTGCTCGAGGACGAAGATCTGCGCCGGGGTAGACAAGGGAAGACGAAGATTGACGACGGGGTAGATGGCTTCACGGTGGTGCTTCACCTGTTCAATGACGATGGGAAGATGCAGACGGGTAGGGTAGGGTTTTTGAGAGAAATGTGGGATTTTTTTTATTTTTATTCAAATGTTTGAACCAAACACTTTTAACTGGTTCAACACTTAATCATTCAGACCCTCTTGATTATTCAGACGTCTTAACCATTCAATATTTAATGATTCTGACCCAACCAAATGACTCCTTAATTTTAGCTTGAAAATCATTCAAACTAGATTACATTTAACTATTAAAAGAATATGAATCATTAAAAGATAATATTTTAATAAACGACCGAGAAACAAACTGAGCCAACCTTAGATCAGAATTGGCTCGGTTACAAATTAAATGAGCCAGCTCGGTTACATATGAGCTTTATCCGAGCGAGCTTTATCCGAACAAACTACAAGCTTTTTAAAAACCTTTAAAGAAGACACCAAATAGTAACATGTGTTTATAAGTTTAATATGAGAGAAAATGATAAAAAGAAAATTGAAGAGATATCTTAAATTACCATGTACCAACTCAACTACTAGTTTTTTTAGTATATATTTGCATTATTTTAGATTTTTAGGGTTTTTTATTCTAACATTTTAAAATTATAATTAAAATCCTTTTGACCTTTGGGCCTCTTACAATACAATACAACGTAGATGTGATCCTAAATTTCGCTAAGATTATGTACTGTCAGTTTTGTACGATGGCATGATGCTATATGATTCGTAATGGCTAATGGGGCTATACACTCAGTATTTTTTTTTTTTAATTGAAAATTGTAAGAAGTTTAACAATTTATTTCTTAATCAATTTTTGTAAAATTGAAAAACTTTTCATAAAATTATAAAAGCAATATTTTATTAATTTAATCATTTTTTTAAATTATATATCGGTTAGTTAATCTAAATCATATAATAATGTAACCAACAAAACAAATCTTTGACCTCGATGTGTTGTTCATTCAGGACCAACATAAAAGAGGTAAATCGTGTGATCCAGGGTCGCAGCTAGGAGAAGTAAATCACTATTCTCGTATTTTAATATAAATGGAAGGCTAATATTATGAGTTGCTTTAAATTATATATATAATATAAATTGTTGTATAAAATTTGAACCAAATTTACAATTACAAAATGTTAAAAGTAACTAAATATTATTAAACTATTATTAACGAGTAAAACATGTACGTAATGGCTGCTGTCATGACAAATTCTATTAATAAAGTAGTCTTAACTCAATTAGAGAATATATGTAATTAATAGATATTATTTGTTTATGTTTTTAGACCAATTTTACTTGCTCTTTTTTTTCTTTGATAATCGTGATAACCTATTTGAATGGTAATTAAACACCCGGGGTCCTCCCTATACCTAACCAAAAGGAACATGTAAAGCGCAATCGTAAGCAACCGAGTCGGTGCCATTCGAGAAAAAATGTTCTAAGTAAGGATTGAATTTAAGACATCTTGTCTCTGCTCGACTCTAACCACTAAACCGATTCTTTGGAGGTTAGTTTTGAATCCTTATAATTATTATTTTCTTAATATTAGGTACTTTGCCACTACCAAAGAATATATTAATTAACTAGCTTTCTAATTTAAACTTTTTTATTTAATAAAGTGTAATTATTTAATTTAACTTGTTAGTATATTCTAATATTTCAATCTGTCCATGTGATTGTAGATTTTTAATATTTGTTTACCTTTCTTAATTAACTCTAGATAAATAAATATTCAAATCTGCCTTTGAAAAGTCATGGCCCCAATTACATTATATAAACAAACTCTTAATCATAATCATCCAATGCTCACAATGGCATCATCACTTGCATCACCACCACCAACCACCACCACCACCGCCGCCACCGGAAAACTCTTCTCTTCCTCCTCCACCTACGTTTCATCCTTCTCTTTCAAGTCATCTCAAATCCCCATATCAAGAAACCGCAAAAACCATGCAGTTTCATGCAAAACCCTAGATAATGACCACCATGATGAAAACACCGGCAAACTTGACCGGAGAAACCTTATGTTAGGTCTTGGAGGCCTTTATGGAACCGCGGCCACCTTCGGATCGGGCTCGTTGGCATTCGCAGACCCGATAATGGCACCCGACATCACAAAATGTGGTGCAGCTGACTTACCAGAGGGTGCTAAACCCACCAACTGCTGCCCTCCTTTGGCCAAAAAGATTACTGATTTCAAACCATTACCACCTTCGATCACCCGGGTCCGGCCCGCGGCTCATTTGGTTAACAAAGACTACATAGCCAAGTTCAACAAAGCAATCGAGCTCATGAAAGCGCTTCCAGATGATGACCCGCGTAGTTTTAAGCAACAAGCTGCGGTTCATTGCGCATATTGTGATGGTGCGTATGATCAAGTCGGGTTTCCGGATCTTGAGCTTCAAGTTCATGGTTCGTGGCTATTCTTACCTTTCCATCGACATTATTTATACTTTTTTGAGAAAATTTGTGGGAAGTTGATCGGTGACCCGAATTTTGCGATCCCATTTTGGAACTGGGATGCACCTGATGGGATGAAAATTCCCGATATTTACACGAGCAAGACATCACCATTGTATGATTCTTTTCGTGATGCTCAGCATCAATCGCCTTCTATAGTTGATCTTGACTTCAATGGGGTTGATGAAAACCTTAGCCGATCGAAACAAGTTTCCACAAATCTTACCATTATGTATAGACAAATTGTGTCTAGCGCGAAGACGGCTAGTCTTTTCATGGGTAGCCCTTATCGCGCAGGGGATGAGGCTAACCCTGGCGGTGGCTCTTTGGAGAGCATACCACATGGCCCGGTCCATGTTTGGACCGGGGATAGAACCCAACCTAATGGGGAAGACATGGGTAACTTTTATTCTGCAGCTCGAGATCCTATCTTCTATGCACATCATGCAAATGTTGATAGAATGTGGTCAGTTTGGAAAACTTTAGGAGGAAAAAGGAACGATTTTTCTGACAAAGACTGGCTCGATTCTTCGTTCTTGTTCTACGATGAGAACGCGGAGATGGTTCGAGTCAAGGTGCGTGATTGTCTCGACTCCAAGAATCTTGGCTACGTTTATCAAAACGTGGAAACACCATGGCTCAATAGCAAGCCCACACCACGGATCAAAAGGGTTTTGAGCAAGATCAAGAAGCTAGGTGTGGCTCGAGCCGACGAACACATACCCTTTGCGAAAGACGTGTTTCCGGCTAGCCTCGATAAGCCGATCAAGGTGTTGGTTCCTCGACCAAAGAAATCAAGAAGCAAGAAACAAAAGGAGGAAGAAGAAGAGATCTTGGTGATCCAAGGGATTGAAGTTAAACGCGATGCGTTTGTGAAGTTTGATGTGTTTGTGAATGATGAAGATGATGGGATGAATGCCACCGCCGATAAGACGGAGTTCGCCGGAAGTTTTGTGAATGTGCCTCATAAGCATAAACATAAGAAGAATGTGAAGACCAGATTGAGGTTGGGGATAAGTGAGCTTTTGGAAGATTTGAATGCTGATGATGATGATAATGTGTTGGTTACATTGGTGCCGAAGAATGGAGGTGGTGAGATTTCGATTGGGGGGATTAAGATCGAGCATGAAGATTGATGATGCTGAGGTGGATCGTATTTGTCAGCAAAGAATGTGGTTTCATTTTATGTTTGTTTTATTGTTTATTTTGGTAGTGGTATTGAACGTGTATTCGTGGTTAGTTTTATCAGTCGAGTAGTTTTTTGTTTTGTTTCCAAGTAGAAGAACGTAGTGTGTATTCTTTTCCAATTTGAATCAAGTTGCATGAGTTGCATGTGAAATTTTTGTTGCTGTTTCTTTAGTTTTATCGCGACCTTCGTGGAGCTTGAACTCGATTGAAACGTGACTAAATCAAGTAAGTAAACACATGATTATGTTCAGTTTTTAACATAGAACAATAGCCCTCTATCAATTGTAGTTCACAATCGTTCATTTGACCGATTTGAGAAATTAGGGTTCTTGGAGATTTGGGGAAAAACTAAGCTTTAAAGATAAACTTAAGTAAATATGGAGTCCTTAAACTTAAGTAAATATGGAGTCCTTAAACTGGTCTAGTGGTTAAACCATTGCTCGTTTGATTCACAGGGGTTCTTACACCCGACCTTCAAACCATTTTTTTATTATAACTTTTTATGCCATTTTGAACCCTTTAAACATCCGAAAAATTTTATAAAATTTTTAGAATTATTTTACAAACTCAGAAAAAAAATTGGGAAAGAAATTCATTTTATTTAATTTTAAAACTAATATTTTAAGTTTATCAATAACTGTTTAAATCAAAAAAAGCATAACAAGACTATTACTAAAATTCTAGAAAAATTTTACAACACTTCTAGAACCTTTATTAAGCTGTTCAAATTTTTATCTTAATTTTTACATAGTAAAACTATTTAATTTAAATTAAAGGTACTATAAATCTGCATAAAATAAGTATTAAAAATACTTAAAATTATATAAAAATTCTGTAAAAATTACAAAATATTTCTGGATCTTTTATAAATCTTTTCTAACTTTTATTTTAATTTTTATGCCTTAACACTATTTATTTGATTTAAAAGCATTATAAATTGAATAAATAATGTATTAAAAAATACTAAAATTTATATAAAAATTATGAAAAATTAAAAATATGTTATTTGAAATAAAACTAACTCAGAAATATTTTTATTGAGTAAAAATATTTTATTTGAATAAAAATTCTATTTAACTTGAATTATAATTATTATAAATTTAGTTACATATATATTTATTTATCTTATAAAATTTCAGAAAAAATACTTTTAGTTTCTTAAATAATTATTTATAACAAGAAATACTTTTATCTAAATTTATTTTTATTTAATTCAAAGAGCAATTAATTTAACTTAAACACTTTACATTAAAACATATAAGCATAAGACTTTATTTAGTAATTTAATTGAAAATTGATATAACTATTTACATATTTTGTATGACTTTAAATTTTAATTATTACTAAAGTATTTAACTTATGAATTTTAGATCTTTATTTCTTTAACTTATATTATTTATTTGTAATAACTAAAAAAATACAACTTTGTTGTGTTTATCAACCTAATCACCTAACCTAACTTTAATTTCTTCAAATCTATTATAACCTATATCTTAAATCTAGAATGCATTAGAAATCTATTTTGAACTTAGAGAATTTTGAACTTGAAACTATAGGTCTGTTATGAGAACTACTTCTCGCAAATTTGGATCTACAACTATGTGAGCTTGTAACTAGCTATTCATCTCATCCAGGTGAGTTTCATATTCCCCTTTTATTGCATTTGATTTTGTTTTCAAAACCTCGGGGATGAAACATGAACTTTAACTATTTGATCCATCTGTAGCTTATGTTCCAAACTACGTGTAAACTATCCTCGAAACTTGCATTGATCATTAACTACATTAGCCTGACTGTTGTGATGATAGCTATTGAACTGACCATTCCACCCAGCCAGTGATCACTCAGTTACCAACTATTGAACTATTGAACTTTGTGTGTTTGAACTGTTGTGCAAAATTTGAACTATTGAAACTATAAGGATAGTATGTATTACTACGCCTAACTTGGTTAACTAAGGTTTGATCTGCAATAGTTTAATGTATGTTTCCACATTAAGCCTTATCAATTGATATGTTTATTGTAACATCAGTGCCGGACACGTTGCCGGAACAGTGATCGCTACAGTAACTCGTACAGTAACTAAGGTACACATTACGTGAAACTATGTTTATGCTATTGACACATAATGCTTGACGTTAAACTATTATGCGATTGTCTGAAATCTGATTAAAACCTTAGGGTTTAATAGTCAGAAACACATCAGACAACACAGAACTGACACACAGATACTTGATTTGATGCTATTATGTATAAACGTAGGTGAGGTTAAACAAAACGAAATCCTAACGGTTGTTGTTACGGAATGCTAAACCGACGAATTATTCGTATAGGTGACGATCTGTACGAATGATTCTGAAAGTTTAAAGTTCTGAAATGATGACTGGAAAGTAGAAAACAAGAATCAGAAAGCCAAACCATTGTCGTGTTCGTTCGAATGACGATTCGAACGAATACACGCAATGGTGACGTGTTCTGACAAAACGAAAACGAAAACGATACGAACGATAATAAATTTAAGGAAATATAATATTTCCTATTTTACAATTTTGAAACTCATCAGAAATAAATTTAAAAGAAACTACTTTAATTGAAATACGTAAATTACGCGAAAGAACTAACGAAACGCGTAAAATAATAATATTTCGATAAATAAGTCAAGGAATATGATATTTAAAATATTTACTAGTAATAACCACCTTCCAAATGTTTAAGATAATGTCTTTTTATTTAAATTACTATAAACGCGCGCGTAACGAGCCGGAGACGCGACAAAAACGAGAACCGAGCAACCAAAACAAACCTGAATACCCTCGGGGTATTTAAACACCAATTGAGACCATTTATTTCATTTTTCATTTCACTCTCTCTCTCTAAAATACCCTAGCCGTTCATCTCTCTCTCTCTCTAAAGTTCACCACCTTCAAACCACCATAACTCCTTCAATCTTGGGTGAAATTTCGTGTTTTTGGTGTCCACTCGAAGCTCTCGTCATCCTTTACCTAGAAGTAAAACCGATCTAGAGTTTTGCCCAGCCTGATTCGAGGTATTAAAGCTTTAAAATTAGAAAAAGTAGGGTTTTACACCCTCTAGTTCGAACCCACAGCTTTGGCCGGTCAAAGGCCGAACTCTATTGAGTCTTACACGATCGAGAGTACTTAGAACATACCCCTCAACTTAGGAACGACTGAAGCTACAAGAGTTCGATGCTGGTGCTGTTGATGGAGGCCGAAGGTAGTACAGGTTCGTGGGATCTCAGGTGGCCGAACCCGAGTGCCCTAGCCGAACCACCTGCACCACCGAACCTTCAGCATCAAGTCCCCATCAGCCGAACCTACTATAGTTCACGAACCTAACTACGGAGACGAACCATTGCTGCGAACCCTGCTGCTTACACTTCGAACGAACCTAGTGATTCTAAGTGGCGAACCTAATCCCATGCAGGCCCATGCTCACCGAACCCTCGAATCAACCTTTGAGCTGCCCTAACATGGCCGAACCCTTTCCATGAGCAGCCGAACCTAGGGCTACCAACCATCAGCGAACCCTTATACTCTGGCCGAACCAAGGAGACCAGCCGAACCTAGCCGTGATTGACGAACCTGGGCTTCACGAACCTTCAGGGCTGCTAAGCTAGGGAATCTCACGAACCATTATGGCGACCGAACCTCATCATGGGGCGAACCTTGGGGTTAGCCGAACCTGGGGTTTAGGTCAATAGGTTTGCTGGACTTGGGCTTACACATCTAAATTCTTGATGCACTTAGTTGCAGCTATACATGCCCATATTCTTGACTCACAATAAACGGCCCAAGAAGATATAACCTTGGCCCAATTGGATTAATTAGCCCATATTTACAACAATGGCTTAGCCCAAGAAACCACATTCGGTCCACATATCTTCACGGCCCAAACCCTTTTCTTTTCGGCCCAACATCATTGGAATGGCTCATAGGATTAATTCGACCCACACATCTCTACATACGGCCCAAGTAGCCTCCACCCGACCCACATGATAGTATTCGGCCGTGTTAAGTTATCGGCCCAAGGTCCACATGTATTCGGCCCAAAATTATTTCGGCTCATATGGTAACGATATAATTTGACACATTAAGACTATAAACGTTGGGTAACTATACAAAGCAAGTGTGAAAAAGATAACAAGACAACCCTTAGATTATAAATCTAAGTTATAGTTATGACATGAAATTAATATCAAAGCTCTTATCAAAGTAAAGCTTAAAGTATCAAGAATAGGTTTAGTACTTTCATGAATAAGTTAAAGGCAACCAAAAGTGATGAAGTTCAAGTCATGACTCACAAACTTCGATTTCCTAATAAACACAAAGTAATGAAAGCAAATGGTTGTAAAGCTACGAGCAACAAACACGGGCCGAATCATGACCGAGACTCACAGTGTTAGCCAACTTTAGGGCTAACACTGACACTTATACGCACACAAATCACTACAACAAGTACTTATAAGCTACAATTACTATGAAATCAATACAGGATCGTGAACATCATAACAAGTACGAACAACGAGCGCGTGTATTTTGTCTTACTTAGTCAACCACTTCAAACACAAGGTGAGTTCATTTGTCCCTTTTCAAACATATTTGTTTTTACCTCGGGACTGAGAAGCATGTTATACATTTTAAACAATTATTGAAATGTTTATACAATGCTTTTACACTTATACATGATGCTTAAACTAATGCTTATGCTTAAACTATATGCTTGCTGGAGACTAAGACTTAAACCATATGTTTGCTGATTATGCTATAAACACTATGCTCAGATTACATGCTTGATGATTATGCTATAAACTTGAAGCTTAAATTAGATGCTTAATGCTTATGCTATAAACTTAAATCTTAAACTAGATGCTTAATGCTTATGCTTTAAACTTAATGCTCATACTATATGCTCAAGACTTATGCTATAAACGCTATGCTTAAACTATATACACAATGCTAATGATATGGATTATGTGCTCAAACTATATGCTAATTCTTGAAACTATATGCTCGAAGCTATGCTTGTGTGCGAAATGCTAAGCTTGTATCTAATCATGGACTACGTAATTGCTAAACGACTGCTAGAGCAGAGCTTGTACCCATGCATTGAGATACGTGGAAGCTAAACTATGATGATGCTAAGTTGTTATCTATATAACAGACACGTAATTGCCAAACGACTGCTAGAGCAGGGCTGGTGTCTGCTTATATGAGATATGTAAATGCTAAATTATTTGTGTGTCCACGGCTTGTGTCTATGTATGAGATACGTAATTGCCAAACGACTGCTAGAGCAGGGCTTGTATCTTCATATAGGAGACACGTAATTGCTAGACTATTCGGAAGCTAAGCTTAAACCAATTCATGAGATACATAATGGCTAAACACTGCTAGAGCAGAGCTTGTATCTAGCCGTGGACTACGTGATTGCTAAACGACTGCTAGAGCAGAGCTTGTACCCACGCATGAGATTGGTGAAAGCTAAACTATGATGTGTGAAACTATGATGCTTGTAAAACTTATTCTAAAGCTAATACTCTTGAATGCTATAAACTTATAATATTTTAAGCATTACACTAAAGCTATAATGGAGACTGGATGGAATGGTAGGTAAAATGCTTAACCATCATTAACAATAGTGTCATATGTGGATTAGTATGTGGTGGGACGACGTCTGGGCGGGTTGTAGGCTCGACTCAGGGGTATGCCCTATATATAAGCATACCGATTTGGATATTACATGTGATGTTAATGAGGTTAAGGTTTTACCGAAAGAGGTTTGCTAAAGCTATTTTTAAACTTATAAACTTTATGAACTCACCAACCATTGTGTTGACTTTGTTTTCTTAAATGCTTTCTCAGGTGACGCACATGAATATGCTTAAGCTTTTGGATTGCATGCTAGGCTGCCCAGATAGAGGACCTAGTTGATTTTGGAAGCACATCTTTTGTCATTAATACGAATCACTTTTGGATGTCTTGTACATTTACAAGATAGAAAACATTTGATTCTTTTGATAGGTTTACCGGGTTAAATTACTGAACATTGATATTGTAATTTAACTTTGTAATCCTAGTCTAATGTTTATTGTGCTTTAGTTATTCTTAACATTGATGCTATGTAAACAATCTGATCATCACGATTATCACTCATGATATCGCGCCCCGAGAACCTTTCGCCCCGCGGGGAAGTCGATCCGTCCCGCCGGCTCGGGGTGTGACATTTATGATACATGATTCAAACTTTGAACTATTAAACTATTTATCGAGTCAACTTTATGATTCTCACCAATTACTTTTGCAGTTGACCTTTCAAACTTTATTCATGTTTCAGGTGTATCTTAGTGAGCTTTTGAGATGAACACATAAGATTCTTGGACTTTAGAAGCTTTAAAAATAATTTGAACTCTAGTTTTTGTGTATTTGAGCTTTGGTTGATTGAACTTAGTTTACTTTGGTTTATAAGAAATATAATTTGGTTGCATTAATTATCAAACGTTTTCGTTGATCATGAGCTATTGAACAGTCACGTTCGCGCCCCGACGTATTTCGCCGTCGGTTGGGGTGTGACAGCTTGTACATCATTTGGATGTCAAGTCAGCTTTCCTAAATGGTGATTTAGCCGAGGAACTATATGTCTCACAACCGGAAGGTTATAAAGTGAAAGGAAAAGAGCATATGGTTTATAAGTTGAGTAAGGCTTTGTATGGTCTACGACAAGCTCCACGTGCATGGAACACAAAGCTTGATCAAGCACTTCGAAGCATGGGGTTCAGTAAGCGTACGAAGGAGCAGGCTGTTTACATTATGAAAAAAGGAAACGAAGTACTCATTGTCGGTGTCTATGTGGATGATATGATAGTAACGAGAAGCAATGTAGTTGCTGTTGGGCAATTTAAAGAAAAAAATGAAGAATACTTTTGAGATGAGCGATTTGGGTAAGTTAAGTTACTATCTTGGTTTGGAAGTATCTCAGAAAGACGGTCGTGTGGAGTTGAAACAAGCGGGTTATGCAATGAAGATTTTGCAACTGATGGGTATGGCTGATTGCAATCCTTCGAAGTTTCCCATGGATCCAAAACTGGTGTTGACCAAAGCAGGAGAAGGAGAACCGGTGAATGCAACGATGTATCGAAGTATAATAGGCAGTCTGAGATATTTGGTCCACACTAGACCTGACCTTGGTTATGCGGTTGGAAGTTTAAGTCAATTCATGGAGAGTCCGAAGAATAATCATTTTATGGCCTTGAAACAGGTTCTTCGGTATGTTAAAGGCACGATGAATTTTGGTCTGAATCACAAACGAGGTGGAAATGGTCTTATATTGGGTTATAGTGATAGTAGCCATGGGTCAGACATGGATGATAGACGTGGAACAACTGGTACAACATTATATTTTTGTGGTAGCCTGGTAACATGGTCTTCACTAAAGCAACACACCGTGGCCTTGTCGTCGTGTGAGGCGGAGTTTATGGCGGCTACTGAGGCTGCAGGTCAATCACTTTGGCTTAGAAGTTTTATCAGTGAGTTGACAGGAGACGATCCTAAAGTGGTGAAGTTATTAGTTGATAATGATTCGGCGATAACATTGATGAACAATCCAATTTTTCATGGGAGGAGCAAGCATATAGACACAAAGTTTCACTTCATCACAGAATGTATTGAAGGTAATAAAGTGTGTGTGGAACATGTGAGTGGAGATCTTCAAAAGACAACATATTAACCAAAGCATTACCGAGTATAAGATTTTTGGAGACGAGAGCTCTGATGGGGGTAGAAGACTTGGAAGATACATGCCAACATTAAAGGGGATATTGTTGAAGTTAATGTTGACTAAGGTGGTGTTTGTTTTTTCAGAGGTAAAACGTCTGCGGTCTGCGGACCACATCTGCAAACCTCTTTTGCAGAAGAGGTGGACCAAACCCCTGCAAGAAGAGTTTTTGAGGGTGTTTGTTTTCCAAAAACCTCTTCAAACAAATAATCCTCTTCTTATGAAAACCCAACCTCCGATCACCATCACCTCCGATCATCTGCTCAACCCCACCGATCACCATCACCTCCGATCATCTGCTCAACCCCACCGTCCTCCACTACCGTTGAACCCTCAGATCGTCCACCACCGTCACCATGTCGAACCCTAACCCGCAATCGAACGAACCCTAACCTGCAATCGAACGAAGGAACCCTAACCTGCAACCGAACGAAGGAACCCTGCAATCTCGAACCCTAACCTGCAATCGAACGAAGGAACCCTCGGTGGTTCGAAGGGATGGCGGTGGAGCAGGGCGGCGACGGCGAAGGAACCCTCGGTGGGGTACGGTCGAAGGAATCCTCGGTGGGGTACGGTCGAAGGAAGCCTCGGTGGGTACGGTCGAAGGGATGGCGGTGGAGCAGGGCGGCGAGGGCGAGGGCGGTGGAGCAGGGCGGCGACGGCGAGGGCGGTGGAGCAGGGGGCGACGACGACGGCGATGGCAGTGGAGGAGTTCGGTCGAAGTGGCTGGCGATGGGGGAGTAAATGAGGAGAAGAGGTTGGAAGAGGTTAGAAGAGCTTGGTCCATGTCTGCGCCAAGAAGAGGTCGCGCAGACCTTTTTTAATGAAATGTCTTCAAGAAAACAAACAGTCTAACCTTTTCCCGCGTCTGCGCGGCGCAGACATAAGAGGTTAGAAGATGTTTTTTTAAAAAAACAAACACCCCCTAAGATGCTAAGGTGGATCGTATTTGTCAGCAAAGAACGTGGTTACATTTTATGTTTGTTTTATTGTTTATTTTGGTAGTGGTATTGAACGTGTGTTCGTGGTTAGTTTTATCAGTCGAGTAGTTTTTTGTTTTGTTTCCAAGTAGAAGAACATAGTGTGTATTCTTTTTCAATTTGAATCAAGTTGCATGAGTTGCATGTGAAATTGTTGTTGCTGTTTCTTTAATTTTGGTTTGATATTTTTGTTCTGATTACCAACACGTTTAATGTTATAATTTATTTTCTGAAGAAATAAAGACATTATTATGATCACTAATCATGACGTACCGACAATTAGGGTGTTTACGGTCCGATTTTTAGGTAGAATCGTAAAGCACAATCAAACAGCTAAAAATAAAAATCATAACCAAACCAATTGTTATATATAAACGGTGTTGTTTTAAGTATACCTGACAATCTTGACCTATAACAAGATAAATAGATTGAATTGGGCAAACAATTATCGCATTTTAGGTTGAAATGAGTATCATTATAACATAGTATGGATTGAGATAGGTAACACCTTAACACAAAGCGGATCAAGATGAGCAACTTAAAAACATTTGAACATAATGGATTTCAATGGGTAAGGATATATAATATATTTAATAAGAAAATCGTTAAAAATTATTTAAATAAACTATTTATTTAGTTACAACTCAATTTTAACCTGAGTGAAATTGATTTTTTTTTAAAACGATCCGCTTCAACCCAAACAGATTTTGCTTAAAACTCGTATTAACCCGCACCCATCCTAACTCGTATATGTTCTGACTCATTACCTACCTTAACCCAACCCGCCTATTTTGCCAAGTATAGTTTTAAGATACAATAATCGATAAGATAATTATTACAAATAATATTTTATTTATATAATCATTATTAGAAAAAATGAAAAATAATGAAAATTAAAACGTAAAATGTTAAATCCTAAGGCTATGTGTTATCCATCACCCACCATTATTCCACGTAGGCGCCATGTTATCAACCAACACCATCATTCAGTGGGTTTACTAGTTTCAAATACTTCAATTAGATAGAACCGGACACAAAAATCCCGGTTCGGTTTGACGGTTCGAGTCTTGGAATGTTTATCACGTAATAACAGTGCGATATATTAAGTCAATAATTAAAAAATACCGTCATTAAAGAGTTCGGATGTGCAAAGTGTATGCTCGCTTAAGATTTCTGAGCTCCGGACCAAACGCGAGTCAAGGGGGCCGCGCCCCCTTGCGGGGTCCTAGGGGCAGCGCCTCTGGTGGGGTTCAAGGGGCAGAGCCCTTGGTGGCGGTTCGGACAAGGGTCAAGGGGGCAGCGCCCTTGTGGGGTTCGGGGCAAAGCCCTGAAACCTAAACGAAATTTGGGAAAAATATTAATTTCGGAAACTGATTTTAACACGATTTTATAGAAATTCATGCATTGAATATCAAGAATTCTCTAACAAAGATCACTTAATCCATTCAAGTTAACAAACTGTTGAAGAAAATTACATTAAGGATTCACCCCTAAAATATCAATGGGTTCGCCTTACCTTTTCGGCCTTTTGAAAACAAAAAAATCCTACTAAATCGTCGAAACGCGGTGGGTTCCGGTGAACCCACCCCAATATATGTAGATCCGCCCTTGCTCACGTCCCTGTGTAATGGGGAGAGGACGCCACCGGGGCGTGATCAAGCCCCTTCATGCCTTGGTAATACTCGACAACACATAGCCTAAGGACGAGTTTAGACACACTGATGAAGTGTACCGACTTGATTATCCAATGCTGTAAGTAAATATTTTAAGAATATTACTTAGGGTTTCTTAGAATTTTATTCTCGTGAAATGATGATCAAAATCGAAATTACGTGATTTGTTACTCGGTATTAAGTATTAACACTTGACAATCAGAAGTATAAAAGGGGAAGCTAACCATTTTCATCCTAGTAACGATTACGGGATCGACCATACGGATATGCGAGATATATGATCACACATGACTTGACTTTTTGAGGATACCGAAATTTTGAATTTTTTATGTGTATGTTATACATAACATTATTTTTATATGTATTTTGTATATAAATTTATTTTTAAATAAAATATCATTTTTCTATTAAAAAATAATGTTGTCACATTAATTATATATTATTCTGTTTATTGACTAATTTTATCACAATTATTATCAACTTATGAATTTTTATATGTACAGGGAATAATTTTAATATTTGCACAAAACACTAATTAAAATTTCATATACGGTTTGACGGTGAACACCTCTAATATATCAGAGACGGCTTGATAGCGAACATGCACAAGACACACATATACAAGTGGCCTTTAGGCTACGTGTTATGAGGCGTGAACACTTGATTGATAGGATGTCATGCCCAGGTCACTCTTGGAACACCATTACATGCCTGACATGAGCCGCGCATGACAAACACAAGCAATTCTTCAAACTTATAAACAATATATTTTTTTCCAAACATTATCTATTTCATGCATTGAAACAACCCAAACAATCCTTTTTTCAGTCCCCTTTTCAATTGTTATCAGACTCAATTCGATTCTAACATCCCAAACAATTCAAAATCTTTTCTAAGTTTGCTAATTGGTACAACTCACGGCCATCTTTTTTTTCAACCAATAATCATCTACGTCTGAACACATTCCTGAAATGCAACCGAATCCCGAACCCAAAATCGTACCGGAAACACACCCCAACCACGAGCTTGCTTCGTCAAGACATAAAAACAAAAGGAATGAAGCTGTTGAAAAAGTTACCAAACAAAACAACACTAGATGGACTTATAAAAAGGAGGTTGCACAAGTTCAAGCGTATATCGATGTTTCTGAAGATCTCTTGGTAGGTAATTTGATAAATATATTTATAAAAAATAAAATAATATATATTTTGCTTTTAAAAACACATTTTTTTGTCTTCGGAAACAATCAAACGAACACTGAATCTTGGAACTGTGTTTAAAACCACTTTTTTGAAGCAAGGGGTGTGACAACTAGTACCTGACCGGCTGGCAAGTCCGTACGGTGTGTGTACTATCAACAGTATCTATGTGTAAATACATGTGTGTAAACAGTATTTGTATTAACAGAATTCTAAATACAAGAAACAGTTGTACGTATTTTTGTGTAAACTTAAATACTGTAAGTACAACACGCATTTGAAACAATAGTTGTGTGTACTTAAGTGAAAACCTAAGTACAGTTAGCACAACAAATCATGAGAAACAATAGTGTTCAAACAAATAACAATAACAAATCGGTTGCGATATGATATCCATAGATGACAGGAATCAGATGGCCGACAATTCAATGTGAAAACAATGTGAAAACATGATGTTTAGTTGAGTCCGACAGTGAGGAAATACAAATTAAAACAATAATTCAGTGTTATTACAGAATAACGAATTGACAGTGTGTTTACGTGGGTGACGATTCACACAAACATATCTGTGAGTTTAACTTTCTGAAATAATGACTGAAAAGTAGAAAACAAAAGTCGGAAAGCAAAACCATTGTCGTGTTCGTTCGAATGACGATTCGAACGAATACGTGCGACGGTGACGCGATCCGACGAAATGAAAACGAAACACGACACGAATGAAAAATAAATTAATAAAATAAAATATTTAACATTTTACAATTTTGAAACTCATCAAAATAATTAAATTAACTTCTTTTATTTATTATAAATAAATTACGCGTAAAGTTCCGGAAACGCGACGAAAACGCGAACCGAGCAACCGAAACGAACTCGAATACTCTCGGAGTATAAAAACACCAAATGAGGTGTTTTTCCTCATTTACAATCAGCTCTTTCTCTCTCTAACTCACCTTCCCGCACCCTCTCTCTCTAGAACTTCCAACCTTCAAACTAGCCTATCTTGCTCATTTCTCAACGAATTTGGGTGATTCTTGGACCTACGTGAAGCTCTTAACCTCCTCTACAAGGAAGTACAACCGATATGAAGCTTTATCCACTAAATCTCGAGGTAACAAGGCTTGAAAAGTTCGAAAATAGGGTTTTCTATCCTTATGTTCTAACCGAACACCTCACCTAGTTTAAAACCATACTAATCACACACAAAACCTTTCGAGTAATTACCTACATGTAGCAATCCCATGGGAGTAGTAAGATCCAAGGCTCGGACTGGATGATGATGGTGAAAACCTACAGATTCGTGGGTAGTAGTGAGCCGAACTGAGACTTCGGCCGAACCTTCAAGCCGGCGAACCTTGGGTTGCCGAACCCATCATCAACAGCCGAACCAATGCATGCTAGCAACGAACCTCACCGAACCATGTACAAGGGCTAAGGCACGAACCTAGGGTAGCATGGAGATTGGCCGAACCCTTGGCTGGAACGAACCCTTCATCGGTTTGGACAAACCTCCCCATACCCACGAACCCTCCTTGGTCACCGAATCTCTGCATGGGACGAACCCTGAGCTATGATCCTCCGATTGTCGAACCTCCATTATGGCGAACCCTGCATGGGTTCCAAACCCCTCATGCACCGCGAACCATTTCCCATGCGAACCTATTACATGCTTTGATCAAATCCATGGCCGAACCCTTGAGCTTGCTACGAACCTTCTGCTTAAACTAGCCGAACCTTCAGGGACTCACGAACCCAAGCAAGCCCAGCTGCGAACCTTTCATGACAGATTTTTAGTCGAACCCTTTAGCACATAGGACGAACCTAAGAGGGGAAATCACTAAAAGGTTCGCTGACCTTGTGACTAACCGGTTGCAACATCTATGGATTTACCTGGTTGAATCAGATTCCAATACTAGTCAATATAATACTTTGAACTAAGCAATTCAACCGGCCCAGTGACAACTTTGCCGGCCCAACATCCAACAATTTATCCATGGGAGTCTTCGGCCCAATAGTTGGCCCACACACACAAATGCCCAAGTATTTCATTCGGCCCGCATTGACATATTCGGCCCGAACTATTAAGAAATAAGTAACCAACTTGTAAAACTATTATACTAAACGATATTATGCATGAAATCATCTATCAACTACACATTATTACAAAAGTGACGAGTGTTGAGTATTAAGTTCCATAGGGTGTAAAGCATGACATTTTTACTATGGTTTTTAAAGGATCAAGATCACCGAAGTAACGGTAACACAAAGCTATATTTCAATGTGCTAAAGATCATAACTTGTAATCAAAGGGGGATAAGATAATTAAAAACTCATAATAAATGCACTGGGCCGAATGAAGATCGAGACTCATAGGTGATAGCTAACCTTAAGGGTAACACACACACGCGCACAGAACCTTACGACTTATACTTATAAGTTAAATACAACGTGAAATCAATACAGGATCGTGAAAACACAACAAGTGCAATCAAGAGCGCGTGCATTCTTCTTTTAAGCTAAGTCAACCACTTCACACATAAGGTGAGTTCATATGCCCCTTTTCTTTAATCTTTGATTTTAAACTCTCGGGGCTGAGAAACATGTTTACTTTTAATTATTTAAAAGTTTTGCTTAACATGTTGCTTATACTTTGATTTAGATAATATTAAATTGTTATTATCGCTTATCATTGTATGCATGCTTGTATGATCATGAGATAACAGGGAAACTCAGATGAATATGATAATATAATTTCATAATCATCAACACAATTGAATAACAAAGTTGTAAGATTTTATCTCACAACACTTAGTTATTCCTACATGAGCAAACATTGAGACAATTCATACACAAACAAACAATGAGAACTACTACAGTGAAACATGATGACACTACACAACACATGAATGATTAGAAGATAAAATATTTTCTAAATATCATTCCACGTTATAATTGACTAAGTGTGATAAGTCAAGTACTTATAACACTTAGTTACAACTTAAAAATATACTATGTGATAGTATAGAGCATTTGGTATCCACCACCTGCATCACTTAAGGGTACTAAGACTAGTTCTTACTACGGCTTAAGGATTACATGGTGAACATATGGATTACATGAATGATAATCATGATAACGTAACTTCATTATAACAACATCATTCACACAATGATTAACATAACGTAATAAGACAAGTTCTTATTCAACTTTGTTAATCACATGAGGACATCCCACATTGAGAACAACAACAACATAGATGTACATCATCCATCGTTACCTGTGGACTAGTAGACTGAGGAATTTATTTTCTCTCATGTTATATTATTAGTAACAGTTTCGATGAAAGCTATGTGATCACACGGCGGGATAGAGGTGAATCGGGTGCATTGTAATCTGATTACGTGAGGATCACAATGGATTCCTTTTGGGCTCTATACGTTGCATTGGAGAATACATTACAAACAGTTAACTAAAAGTGAAACAACAGTTAATCCCACAATTATAGAATAATACAAGGAACATATTTGATAAATCTAAGATCCTTAACACAAATAATGGTTATCTAAACTTCGGTTTGATAACTACAACTCCATCATCATATTATTCTATACATGATATCACAGGTGATCGAGAATGAGATGAACATGTGGATTTGGGAATGAAAATCAATAGTTGTATTGCAAGTAGTGTGGAGTTTTAGTAGTGATGTGGTGGGATGTTGGCTAGGGCTTAGTTCCCTTACATATGCCCTATATATAAGCATCACTACTAGGATGATATAATACTTGTAAATATAACTATTGAGAAGCCATTGAGTGAACAGCTGAACATTGCAACATACAAGTAACACAACATACATTGTGATTGTGCATGTGAATGAATCAGGGTTTTCAATTAACATACTTATGAACTCACCAACCTAGTGTTGACTTTGTTTAAATGCATGTTTTCTCAGGTGATGAACAGGTTTAGTTACCAAGATTACAGGGACATAGCTAGTGGACTTTTAGAAGACCTAGCTACTTTTGTGATTGCATACTTTTGGATAACAAGAACATGAATCATCTTTTGTATATCTTGTACAGATACAAGATATAGTCTCATTGATTCTTTTGATAGATTTACTTGGTTAAATTATGAACGATACATTGTAATTTAATCTTGTAATTCTATATTATGGATGTGTTAGCATTTCTCATTTATTTATCATGTGCTATGTAAACAATCTGATCATTCGATTATCACTCAAGATATCGCGCCCCGGGAACCTTCCACCCGACGGGAAAACCCGATCCGTTCCCGCCGGCTCGGGGTGTGACAAGGGGTGGAGGTGTGTACTAGACGAATGACATGATTTAAGGTAAATGGCGACTTACAACGTAAAGTGACAAAGTTTAATGGATCATGGATTTAACACCACAACAATCGGAAAAGTGGCATTAGTGATGAAGGACGTGTTAATGGCCAACTATGGAGAGAAGTGTGCATTTGCTCTTAATGCATCGTGGTAAATTATGAGAAAATCGACAAATTGACTTTCCGTACCAAAGTTAGAAACATTGAAACGTAGCAAGACTTCATCTTCTGGCCATTACAAGACCACTCAAACTGATTCCACCGGTCGATGTATAATGGATTTAAATGAGTCAGATGATGAACATGAGATCAAAATGCCACTTGAAACATAACGTCCTCTCGGTAGAAACAACAAAGGGAAATGACAGAATCTTTGTTTTCAACGGACTATAAAGAAATGTTGGAAAACAAATCGGGGTCA
The DNA here is from genome assembly GCA_009363875.1 of Mikania micrantha. Lineage (NCBI taxonomy): Eukaryota > Viridiplantae > Streptophyta > Magnoliopsida > Asterales > Asteraceae > Mikania > Mikania micrantha. The sequence continues at coordinate 44,247,893 of CM018689.1, read as the reverse complement.
ATGGAAAAGTTTGTCAACATACAAAATCAAAAACAATACAACAATGACATGAAATTGTTGTGAATTCCAACAAATCAATTAACCATTCATGCATGTGAAATGATCGAGAAGACAAAGGAACACATTATGAAAAAATATAATGTGTAATTTACGAATATGTTTTTTTTAATATTATTGTGTTATTTAATTATAGAGATTAAAATGTTATCTGAATTTATTTTTATTGTTTAATATTTTAACGTTTATTGAATAAAATTGAAAACAATAATAAAAAACAATCACTATGGTTAAACCATAGTTACAGGAAACGTGTAGGAGCCCGCGTACCGTGATCTGAGCCGATCATACCAAATTGCGGTACATCATCGTCCCAATCGCCACTGGTTCGTGATCTGATACGTGAAAATGTGTCGATCCCGATTGAACTTAAATTCGTCAAATTGGCACTTAAATCGCGTACCAGATCAACTTAATTCGCGTTCCCAAACCACCAAATCTTCGAATTTGTCCAAGAATCGCCGATTGAAGCTTCCAGGCGACTGTTGGTATCCGATCGTCGTTTTGACTTCCGATTCCTTCCCCATTTCAAATTCTTTCAATTTAGTTCTTGTAAATTCATCAATTAGTCATTATTTCTATGTACATCTAATTTCAAATACTACAAAACGAAAATCATAAGTTCAAAATAATGGCATTTGGAAAGAAAGTTTCAAGTTCAAGGGATACCCAACCTACATAAGATCACAATTTTGGAAGTGATGATGATGTTGAAGAAATTTCCAACCCACGAACTGAAGAACCAATCATGGAATCTACACAAGAAGAAGCAGTGACAGAAATTCAAAGTAAGGAGAAGGATGACAAACCGTTGATGGCTGAAGTTGATTTTGTAAGCTCTGGAAATAGCAAGAAAGCTGGATGTTCAAAGGTTTGGATTTGAAAGCATTGCAAACAGAAATTTACAAGCTCTTATACACGTATTCATGTGCATTTTTTTGGGTGCTCCTGCAGGGAAGAAAGCTAAAATCAAGCGGTGTCCAGCCCTGCTACAAGATCGTGAGAAGTATGAAATACTTATGAAGAAAGTTAAGGATGCAGAAAAGGAAGGGATATCCCGTTCTTTAAAGAATTCTGTATTAAACTCCAAATAGAAGGTTTCTATTTCTTTCAAAAAACCAATCGAGCAAGCTTTTGGTGCTATGGAGAGAAACCAAGTTGATATGAAGATAATGAGAGGTTTATTTGCAAATGGAATTCCATTGAATGTTTTGCGCAATCCACAAATTTTAGAGATGGTGAGTGCTATTAACAAAGCTCCACCATGTTACAAACCCTCATCTAGTGAAAAAGCTAGAACTGTGTTGCTTGATGAATGTGTTAGAGAAGTTGAGAAAGAACTAACTCCTGTTAAGGACATGTGGTATTCTCAAGGTGTTTCCATTGTTTCATTGTTTCTGATGGCTGGTCTAACGTGAGGCGCAAACCATTGATCAATGTTCTTGCAGTGAATAACAGAGGAGCAATGTTTATGTATGTTGAGGGCTTTTCTGGTTTGGAAAAGACAGTGGCTGCAATTGCAAATTATTTGCTTACTGCCATTGAAAAGGTAGGACCAAGCAATATCCTACAAGTAATCACCGACAATGCAGCGAATTGCAAGGCAGCCAGAAAGGAGATCAAAAAGGTACATGGTCACATTTTTGGGTCTCCTTGTTGTGGTCATACCTCAAATCTTGTTTTTAAAGATCTTGGGAAAGAATTTGATTGGTTGATGAACACATATAGAAGAGGGAAAATTATTGTCAAATACTTTCTTAATCATTCTCAAGTATTGTCAATTTTTAGAGATAACTCAAAGCTTGAGTTATTAAAAGTGGCAAAAACAAGATTTGCATCTCACTATATTATGTTGAAAAGGCTTATGGATTGTAGAGAATCACTTGCAACAACCATTTCACTAAATTCATGTTGGGATTGGGTCAAACAAGTTGATGAAAACACAAGGGTCATAGGTGCAACAGTATTTGACACAATTAGGAGTGAAGACTTTTGGAATGATGTTGAGAATATATTGTCTATTACTAAACCAATTTTCTTGATGATCAAGTTTTGTGATGGTGAAGGCTCAAAGATGTGAGAAATTTATGAAAAAATGGATAATATGTTAGGTGAAATCAAAGACAAGATGTTGAAAAGTAAGTATGCAACTTATTACCCTCAAGTAGAATCCATCGTGCTTGCTAGGTGGGAGAAGATGACAATTCCTTTACATTGCTTGGGCTTTGCTTTGTCACGACGATTCTATGACTCGAATTACCTTCGTATGCTAGCTCAAGGAGGGATTCCTAGGAAAGCTCCAAACCATGACAAAGAAGTGGTGCTCGGGGTTATGGAGGCTTTCAAAAAGAATAGCAGAAAGTCAAGATGAAGAACAGATGTTGTGAGAGCAGTTTGCAAAATTTCATATGAAGAAGGGGCTTTATTCAATGGAAGCAGCTCAAGTGGATGCGATCACCATGGATGCAATTGACCGGTGGTCTAGCTACGGATCTGAAACACCAGAGTTGGCTGAAGTTGCTAAAAAGGTTCTTCCACAACCTATTAGCAGCTCATTAGCAGAACGAAACTGGAGTACTTACTCATACATTCATAGTGTGAAGAGAAATCGTTTGAATTCTAAGCGGGCGGACAAGTTAGTCTTTATACATTCAAACATCAGACTTCAATCGCGTTTCTCAGAAAGTTATAGCGCTGGGCCAACCAAAAAATGGGATATGAATCCCGAAAATGATTAATAAAAAGGGCCTAGTACCATATTAGAAGATATGCAATGGGAAAACTTGGAAGGAGAAGACAATGAAGACCCATAAGGAAAAAGACATATGGTTTATTAAGTTTATGAATTATATGTCATGTATTTTGTTTTTATGAACTTATGTTATGAATTTTGGGTTATGAATGAATGAATGATGAATATGATTATCAAATGAATTCTATTACATGAATTTTATGTTATGAAGCGATACGGCGTTCCGAATGAACCTACCCCCTCGTACCGAATTTTAGAAATGTACGAACCACGTACCCGTTTTCGTGCCACATACCGGAGAGCACCGCGTTCCGTGTGACTATGGGTTAAACCCTAGCCCAAGTGATGATAACACATCTGTAGGTGACTTAAAAGTGACATAAAAGATGCCTATGTGACAATGTTCTCAAGCACGACCTTCTTAGTGATGCTAACATAGCCTTACACGAGCTAGAAAGGGAGAAAGGGGCCAGATTCCGCACAGCCAGGCAAGTGTACTAAAATTGTTTTGTTGTTTTAATGCCATCCGTAAGGTGGTTTTTGGATTATAATTTGAGTATTTCCTTGCCAAACTAACTTAGACTTGTTTTTTAATCAAGTCAGAACCTAAGTTACGGTTGGCTTGGCTATGATACTTTTGTAAGTGATGGCTTAAATTGACTTTAAAGTCAAATTTTACACACCCTGAATTTTACAGCACATTTGCGGTTTGCCACCATATTTAAGAATTACTTTGAACCAATTTCACATGTTTCAAACCATTTTTTGTTTAGTTTTATGCATTTTAATATTACGAACATATATCCATTAATTAATCGTTAAAATATTCTATCAAACTGTCTTGATTGCTAACATTATTTATATATATGTGAAGAAACACTGAGAAAGTGCATAACTTTTCCTTTTGGTCGTGTCTTTCAATACATGGAAAATATAATGCAAGTTTGATGATGTCATGGATGAGGTCATATGTTTAATTTACAATAATGCCCTCGATAATGTGTTTTTTTAATGAGCTGCTTAAAATAAAGATTCTTTAAACAAAGCATAACCCAACAACAACTATGCTATATAACTGGTGCTACGTAGTGTATTTCATAATTAAATAGTTGTAGTTCAAAACCTATAGAATATAAGTTGTAATGATTTTATCATAGAAAATTTAGATGTTGATGTAAACAGAGGTGCACAAACCGGTTAAGTGGTCGAAAACCAGTTTTGGAATAACTGAACCGGTTAACCAGTCAGCACTAATCGATTCGTTTAATAACCGTTTTTTCAAGCTTTAAAACCGAAACCTATATGATAACTGAAACTGGTTAATCGCCAAATAACCAATTTTTTTACTGAGATGGACCGGTTAACCGATTTGGTCTCTTAAAACCTCAAACCGATCCTAAACCACCGGTTTTTTCAAAAACCTAAAACCAATTCAAAAACCAGTTTCTAACCAGTTCGGTTAACCGCTTTTTTTGTGCATCTCCAGCCGTAAAGAATAAAAAAGTAATAGAAGGGATCAAAGTTAAGGGAGATTTGTGAAGTCGGAAGGTGATAAAAGTTAAGTCAAAATTGGGGACAAGTGAGTTATTGGATGGTTAATTTGAGAGTTAAAAGAGGAGGATGAGATTAAAGTGGTGACATGTGTGATCATGTTCATCTCATGATAGGTGGTATAAAAGTTGAAACTAAGTAATCTGTTGGAGTCTTGATCTTAGCATTTTTTTTTCTTTTCATTTATAGTTTTAAATAAATATAATTGATTTCTATATCTCAAAACACATTTTTATAGGGAAGATTATGTGAATATAATTTTGACTATATATATTGTCAAAATTTTTAGCCAGCAGTATATTTTCTTTTGAAATTTATAAATTTGATCCATCCAAAATCTTTTCTATAAAAGGAATCTCAATTGATAAATGATAATAGACGCGTGAGCCGTATCTAAACAAAAGTTAGCTGATTTTATAGCCAACCAACATATAATGTCATGTAGGTTTCCTTGAGGGTGATTTATTTGCCCAAGTAATTCTTGACGACCGGACGTTTGCTGTAAAAAAAAAAACTAACATATAATGATTTAGTAAAGTGGAGTACCCACAACCCAACCTCCTTGAAATTTCTTTTAGTAATAATAAGTCAGCCCCATCATCTTGCCCACCCTCAAATGTATAGACCCGCTGACTCGGAATGCAAACTGAAAGGACCTCCAAAGAATTTTACCCGACCCGGTTTTCTTGTTTTGACATTTTAGCCCATTGTCTAGGTGTTATTTCTCTATTGGCTGTGATAATCAGGTACGAGGAATTACGACAGCAATGAAATGAGCACATTTGATCGTGTTTAAAATCCGTGTTGAAATGGTTGCTGAAATTGATATGGGATGATAGTAGGCGGAAAATGATGAACGTAGGCGAAAACCGTGCGCGAAACGGAGTTACGGATTGTCCGGAATCGCGAAACGAAGTTTCCGTCGAAAAACGGAAGAAATAGCCCTGAGGCGGTACGCCTCAGGTCGAGGGACAAGTCCAGGCGATACGCGCGGGTCCAAAAGTTTCTAGAAGGCCGGTATCATCCGCGCGCTACGCCTAGAGTGGGTGCATGTCGCCAGGCGATACGCCTGGGGTCAATTTGCTCGGCAAGTGGATTAAAAGATCAGATTTTTATCATTATACTCATTCTTATCTTCCTCTCGACGAAATCAGCCATCACCTTCGAAAATTCACTTCCAAACCATCAAAAATTCATATTTGAAGGCTTCTTGACGTTTAGATCGCATCAAGAGAAGTTAAAACAAGTTCTGATCATCATTTCATCCGTTGGAACCCGTCAGATTAGGTAATGGTTCATTTTAAACCTTCTAGTTTGATTATGAATGATTAAATCTTAGTTTTGAACGTAATGATATAGTTAGGGTTGTTGATTATTGCTTAGATGATGGCTAGGATTGATTTTGGATGATAAACTCGAACTGTTAACGGGTAAATCCTTGTTTTGAGCCGTTGTAATGCCCGGTTTGCATGGAATCATAACAATGGTTATAATGGTTTAAACCATTTGGTTGTGACTATGTATGTGATTAGTTTGATTAATCTTTAACATGCAACGTGGAAGTTGGGTGTTTTAAACTAATCACAATCATTAACATACTCATTAGAACGATTATCTAATGTTTCTGATAACAGTCAGATTAGTATGTTAAACATGGTTATTAAACCTATTCTAATACTACATTGTGATATTCCATGATATTTGGGTAGTCAATAACAAGGATTAATCATTTCTAAGCCATTAAACTGTCTGGAGACTATCTTAGCAATTACAATCAACAACATTAGCTATTTGGTTAGTCTGAGATTATACTGATTAATCGAGGGAGTCATCAACTTAGTATTAGGAACCTGAGTCAGTATAGGTTCCTACATTATCATACATTGTATGATATTACATTAAAATATGTAATTAGATACTAAACATCAGTTTGATGACTTTCAAAGCAATGTCCTTGACATTGTACGTTCAGAGAGATTTAATCAACGAGTTGGAACATTAATAACTTATCAAACATAAACTAAATGCAGAATCATCATATTATCATCGATTTGTGTGATATTCTGCTACTACTGAATTGTCAGGTGAGTTTCGTACAACCCCTTTTCTTTTTACTCTTTTATAAACATCGGGGTAGAACTGCTAAACTTTTGAGAACTATATGATATGCATCAATGATATCTGTGTGATTTCATTTGACTTTTGTGGGATTTCATGGGATTTTGCCTGTAGACAGAACTCTATCATTGAACTGAAAGTCCTCATTTTTGAACTGTATCTAGTGAACCCATTTGTGGCCGAACAGAAAACATTGATAGTACTATTGGTTGACACCCCATTCGCTGGGAGGATTGCATCTCCCCTTGTGTGAATGTTTGTTATCTGTTTCCTGAACTTCTTAATGGTATGATAGACATTAAGATAATGAGGCACTAAGATATGTACCGACGGGTAATATCTTGAGAACTGAACTAGACGTCCGAAAGGAACTAGATACAGGTCCCATGGTTATCCGGAACTGAACTTGTGAGAACTTGTTTATCATATCATATTGCTTTAAATTGAACTGTCGAACTCACCAGCTTTGTGCTGACGTTTCAAACTCAAACCTTTTTGCAGGTAAACAGTGATAGCCGGTGAGGATGCACTTTTGAAATACTTATACTAGAATAACTCGTGTTGTAATTAATCAAATGTGGTTGTAATGTAACTTTGGTTGCGATGTCCTTATAATGTTTGTATTTTAAGTTAATCTGTGTGCTTATGATATCGGTTCAAGTAAGTCACACCTCACCCCGGAGACATCACCACTATGCTTCCGCAACCGGTTCGGTGACGTCAGACCAGACACGAGGTGACGAGGGGTGGGGGTGTGACATTGGCTCTCTTGTTTCCTACAATTTAAGACAAAATCTAACACTCATAAAGTCTTCAAATTTGATCTCCATTGTTGCAGAATTCCATCTAAAGATGAAAATCAACACACATATAACAATTAAGTACCTTTAATGACAATTCCATGCAGAATCGTGAAGTCAAAATAGATGTTTTGAGTTTTAAATTTCATGAGTTCATCATCTTTTGTTTGGTCTAGTGTTTCCAACTCTCATTTGATCTGCATATGCAATTTGTCATATGTTACTCATATAGTGGTCACTCATTTCATCCTAATAACTGGGTTATATTAGACATAAGGTAACTTGGTGCCTTAGTGGTTTCACAAATTTTTTGTATATTGTTTCATAATATTTTAGAATTATAGATATCAGAATTCAAAATTTTAGAAAATCCTAATTTGGATATCCAGAATCTTACTATTATAATAAACAAAAATCTATATTTGCCACTTGTCACATTATAAGACTACTTTTGCCACTTGTCAATTTTTTATAAACTCACTTAATTCTCTCTTTCTTATTAAATAATTATATTATATATCTTATTAAATATTTATAATAATAATAATAACTAATGATATTATTTATCTTTTACAAATTAAAAATAGTTTGTAAAAAATTGAAAATCAAATCATTTTATTAAAAAACATACTTTAAAAATTTTATATATTATAATTTTTTGAATCAAAATTATAAAAATATTTCAAATCATTTATTTTTAGAAAATAAAAATTTTATAAAACAATAAGTTTTCATAAAAAATAATTTTATTTTTCCAAAAAAAAAAAGATAATAAACAATAAAAATGATGCTACAAGTTACATTTTTTTCCTGTATGTTTAAAGATAATTTCAAATTTGGTTTTTAGCTTTAATAATTACAGAAATATTATCCTATCTTACTAACTTGAAATAATTAGTTTTTGCCAGAAAATTAACTTAAGTTTTAAAGTTAATTAGTTTAAAGATCTCAATTATTAAAAATCAAGAAGGTTAGATGATATTTCTATTGCTTTAAAAAATTTTAATTATTGTTTTACTACTTAAATCAATTATCAATACACAAAATAAACATTTTATATCAAAATATTGTTTCAGAATTTTTTAATTTTTTACTAACTATCTAATATTTTGTATGTAATCCGTGTAACACACGGGTAATAATCTAGTTCCCAAGTAATAGAGTAGTTTGTAAGAAACTAAGAACCGAAGCGAACCTAAATGTTATGGTGTTTCAATTTTATTTACTAAATAATTTATTTTTACATAAATATTAGCGCATATATTTTTAATAGAGTAGTTTGTAAGAAATTTTAAACAATGAAGTCCAAAAACTTTGACCTCAAATGTTTCATAATAGATTAAGCATTTTTTTGGTAAATTTTTCCCAACCAAAAAAATTCAATTCTAAATGGCAAAACTCAAAAACTGAAATCAAGCTCATCATGAAAGGAGCCGAGTCCAAAAAATCCAATAAATAAATAAACTAGAACTTTATAGTGTTTTTAAAAACCTAAAAGCTGAAGTTTTATTTTGTATCTAACCAATGTTTTAAAAACCGGTATTTTAGGTGCACCGAATTTGGCTTAAAAATGGTTCAACCGGTTGAACCGGGTGTAACGGATGGTTCAACCGGACACACTAATTAACCATAGAATTCTATAGAAATACAACTTATACTCAAATAAATTTCCAAAAAAGTATACAAATTCATCCAAAAACAATTCAAAAAGTACTCAAATTCATCCAAAACAATATAAAAGTACTCAAATTCTAATAATTTTTTTAAAAAATAAAAGTGCATAATAGGATTATGACATTGGTGTTAAACGCATCAAGTTCACAATCTCTTAAAAGCCGAAAATCGCTTAAAAGCCGAAATTTTGTGTTTTTTTTGAAACCGGAAATACAGTTTTACCGGTATAACTGGATTAAACTGCCGGCACGATCGATCGAAGGACGCTGCAGAATATATGAGGGTTTCGTACCTGATGAGTTAACGGCGGCCGTTTCAAACCGGTTTTTAAAACATTGGGTTTAACTAGAGGTGGCAATTTTTACCACTGTTAAAGGAAATGTGTTGTTTTGGGTAATCAATTGTAGTATGATGGGCTAAAATGGGTAACATTACAATATTGAATGAGTTAGGATGGGTAGCACTTAAACATAATGCGGGTCAAGACGTGTAACCAAAAAAGTATGTAAATACAATAGATTCAAACATTTGATAATGATTAATAACATATTTGATGACAAAATCACTAAAAATTATCCAAATATACTATTTGTTTACTTATAACACATCTTAAGTTAAACTTAATTGATGTTTTTTAAGAACAATCCATTTAGACCCGAACTAATTTTGCTTAAAACCCGTCTTGACTCGCACCCGTTCTGACCCGTTACCTAATCCAACCCAACCCGCCCATTTTGCCAGGCATAGGTCTAACCCAAACTTACTCAAGTACATTCCTATCATTTGGAGTATGGATTAATGTTTATGAATGAATTGAACAACCATCTTAGAGTTGGACCTTTTATTTTAAAACTGAAAATAATAAAAGTATTTGAATTTGAAAAAAAAACAAAAAATGGATTAAACTTTTAAACAACGATAGAATTTAGATCTATACCTTTTATAATTTAAAAAATTAAAATACCATAGGTTTCAAATTTATCTTCAAATTTTGTTTAACATTCTATATATATCTAACTTTCCATCTCTATTTCTATCTCACTTGTAAATATTTATTTTATCATTTTTCTATTTTCTAGATACTCACAAATAGAAATAAGATGATGAATAATGAATATCTGTAATTGGATAGTTATAAAACTTGTAAATGTTAAAGAAAGGGACTACGATAAAAAGTGTGATGGAGATATAAATTCGATTTTGATTTGAAAATTACTAAATCGAAATTTGTTTCAAATTTTTAAATTCAAATTCAATTTTATTTGAATTTTGAATTTACGATCCTCAATTTGATTCGATTCAAAATTCAAACTAGAAATATATATATTAATTTTTATTTTATATATACATAATAGTTCAATATTTGAATCAAACTAAATATATATATATATATATATATATATTAATTTTTAATTTATATATACATAAATAGTTTAATATGTATAAAAACCGAGTTTAACAAGTGGACTATTTATTTTAAGGTTTTGATCATTTTATATTTTGAATAAAAGTCTAGAAAAAATAGGTCTAAAAAATTGAAGGGCCGAGAGGTTACTTCATCTATTTATGCTTGAAGTTTAATGACAACTATATACATCTTAATTATGAATATTGGTGGTGGTAGGGTTTTTTTTTTTTTTTTTTCCTTTCTTTCTTTCTTTCTGTTAAGGTACAAGTCTTTTGAGTTGATAGTAAACATAAGATAACTTTGGTGAAGCACTTGATTTCCCCGCAGTCCACCCACGTTCGATTCTTTGTAATTTTTTTGTTTTTATCATTTTTATTATTTCTTTTCCTACTTTTATTATTCTTGTTTTCTATTAACAAACTTGGGTTTACGAACTATACTTTTAAACCAACGATTTAATATTTGTTTTTTCCTAATTAATTTTTTCAGCTTGACATAGTTAACACCTATCATTTGTAACATGTTAACTTTCAAAACTTTTAGGTTTTACTCTTAAATTTATGTTTTATTCTTAAACTATGTAAAATGTTTCATCCCGTTAAATTTTGGAGTTTAAAGTTTATCCTATATATTATATACAATCTGATTTTTATTTTTAAAAACTTTCCAGACTCACCACTTTACTTTTTGTTGTAAAGAGCAAGACCAACACCAACTGAAGAATATCGGTGTCGTTTTATAACTATATTTTTACCTCTATAACCAATTTGTCATAACATCATACATTTTTTTTACTTAGCCACGCTAATTTCACTTAAACAACGAGCGTAATAAAGTTCGTAAACACGTCGCACCTTAAAATTCGTATATCGTAAGACACGGTGCATAATAGTGTTTTCTATCCATATTATAATCTCCAGATCTAATCCGCCATGACTTGATATGCTTTTGTATTCATAACACCAAAACGCAACTCACGAGTTTTAATCATATTGTCCCGTCGCAACTCCAGGATGCATTTTTTTAGATAATTTTTTAAGATTATTATATTGATGAAAATATTTCTTTTCACGACAGCTCTATTACAAACAATTCTCTTTTTATTACAATTAGGTTGTTTATCGCCACATGTTGCTGCGGGTTATCACAGTACACTTTCGATAACATGTATTAATATTATTTGCATAAATATAAGTTATATAGCAAAATTAAATCTCTTATCAAGAACTCTATACAAATTTATCATAAAATCATACAATATTCATTTAAATAAAAAATAATCCAAATCTCTAAACAAATATCAATTTTCTATGATAACAAATAAATCACAGTTATCTTTTCCGAGCACAACCAAAACTCAGTAAAAGACAACGTTTTTTCACTATATGTATAATATTTACTATTATACACACACACACCCCCATAGTAACTATTCATTTACATGAACTTTATTATATATATATATATATAGGGAGATGATCAACTGTTAACCCATGTTTATTGCATTAACCGAATAAATACATCTTATTACTTTGGGGCCCACACTAAAGTAAATCTAAATGTGTAGGTTTTTTTTTAATTAATGTAGGACCCACTTACATGTATAAAAAAATAAAAAAAACATACACATTTAGATTACTTTAATGTGGAACCCAAAGTAATATGTTGTAGTTATTCGGTTATCGCAATAAGAAATTGTTAACATTCGAACCATCCCCTATACATATATTACTGTCTTGTGACATTTTGTTGGTTGGATAAAGCTCAATAATCATAAGGTTTTGGGTTCAAATCTTACAAGGAGTTTTCTCAAAGCACTGACCAGGTGATACTAATAGTGACATGATGATACTCAGGGGCGGCCCTGAGAAATTGGGTGCCCAGGACGAGTCGGGGAAAAAAGACCCATAACGCATTCAAAGCTCCTGACCAAGCGGGGGTCAAGGGGGCCGCGCCCCTGGCGGGGTCCAAGGGGCAGAGCCCCTGGTGGCGGTCCCGCTGGCCAGTCAGCGGGCGGGGGTCAAGGGGGCAGCGCCCCCTTGTGGGGTTCGGGGCAACGCCCCGAAACCTAAACGAAATGTCATAAGTTAATATGTTCGGGATTAACTTCCGTATTTTACCTAAATCAGTCATTCAATAATCAGTAAACTGTAAATCCATGGGCCCAATTTCTTGGGATTTTGAATTTCAATTTCTTCTTGAACGTGAGCGTCCATGGAGCCGGTTAGGATAAAGGGCTTTTGAGAAACGAAATGGGCCCATAAATATATTTAACTGAGTTATTTGTTACTCAAACCCGTGTAATACTCGGGTTTATAACCTAATATATATATTCTCCTTCTCAATCAAGAAGAAATTAAGAAAAATTCTCCTTCTCAATCAAGAAATTCTACTACTGATGAAAATATACTTCAAGATTCTCAAGATCCGTATGAAGATATTGGACCCATATAAGTTATCCATGGGGTGATCCGTTTCTAATATGGGTTAATCTCAATTATTGTCCAAGACTCGATTTTCAAAGATATGACTCGATTTTCAAAAGAGTGACATTCATCTCAATTATTGTCCAGAAGAGTCCAAGACAAGACGTGATTTTCAAGATAGCAATTAAAGTTGTCAGAGATGTGATTTTCAAGATATCGATTAAAGTAGCCAGAGATGTGATTTTCAAGATATCGATTAAAGTAGCCAGCTACGAACTTAATGTCTAGCCCGCTACTCTACCTACTATAATAAAGACAAGATGGTGGCCGACAATATTGAATTATCTTCCATAATGGGGCTCTATAAATTGAAGGCTCGGATGTATTAGAATTCATTCGAAAATTTACTTAGAATTAAATGTATGAAAAAACCCTCTCCTCAAAAACTTGTATTATCAACCACCCAATGTTCAAAATCTTTAGATTTTCAAGTTATTATTGCTCCATCCAATTGTAAGGAAATCATTTGTAATTCAGATATTCAAGAAATAAATCAAGGTATTATTTAAATATGAGTTGTTTAATTTATGTTTCTGCCATATTGCTATATTGTTTGTTATTTAAATCTTCATTCTCTCGATCCTCATCCAAATGTCATCCAAATGGATATATATATATATATATATATATATATATATATATAAATACATATATAAAAATGTGCCCCTCAAAAAATTGGGCCCGGGACGGAGGTCGGGTTTGCCCCTCCCCCGGGCCGCCCCTGATGATACTTTAGTGATCAGTGACTGTTTCAAAATAATTAAAAAAATTAAACTACTTTCAATTAATTTTTCTTTTATGAATTTAAGCTCAAGATTTTTCTTTGTAAAAAGAGAATGTCTTTATTAAGTAACTTAATCTCACATTCACATGAAAAAACACATAAGATTTTACTTAAAAATAAAAAAAAATTATTTTTGTATTGAATTTATATTTTTTAATATTTGTTGTGCATTTTTTATTAAATTCTTATTTTTACTGTATTTAGTTTTTATATTATATTTAAAAATCTAGTAAATAATTACAAAATCAGTACATAAAATATGTTTTTTTTTAAGTTTTTAAACAAAAACATGTTTTTTACCGTATACAATCCGAATATTATATTTGTAAACCGATTACATATGATACTCATAATCAAATCTTCGGTAGAGAATGAATTTTAACATAGTACTACCAAATCATGGGCTGATGTGGTTAAGAAATGAATTTCAAAGATAATTTATACTATATAATAATACATATTAAAAGAATAGAATATTCATTTGACAAAATCTCTTAAAATTAAGAGGTATATAACTCTTATAACATAAAATATAACTTACAAATGTATGAAAATAACAAACTATATGTTTTTCTAACCTTTTAGTTTATTTCACATTAGTATTTTTAAGAAGTAAACTAAGATAGAATACTTATAGAAGAAAATTCTGTCAAATCAAATAAACCACTTCTTAATATTTTTATCACATCTGACATGTTTAGCATTTTAAATTAAGATTTTAAAATAATATTTATTTTTAGTTAAATATTAAAATTAAATTAAAACATTTGTCTTAGTAAGCCATGAGCTAACTTTAGCTTTTTACGAGACAAAATTAGCAATTTAAGTGTTTTATTTCACGTCGCATAGCATAGACATCTTACTAGTTCATATCAAAATGAAGTATTTTAATACGTGATTTGGGAATTTTATGCCGAACCAAATGGATTTATGACCCGACATATTAGTAGGCTTTAATTTAATGCTTTATAGTTATAAATATTTGTGTTGATGGGCTCTTGTTTTTGTCGGGTTAATCTCACGACTCACGGGTTAAAAGTCGGTTTAATTTGTTTGAACCGACTGATGGGTTTAACGGGCCATAATAGCAGTTACGTAATTTTCAGTTTATGCTTTCTTTTAGACGCTAATGGGTTAAGAAAACATGAGATGATTTGTGTAAAAATTAATGGGTCACGTGACTCACGTATGCATATGTCTTCTTGTTAAAAATTTGAGTCTAATTAATTAGTTATTATTTCGTGCGTTTAATTGTGTGCTATTTAATTTAGGGCAAAATCCAACACTTTTCTCTTTCGATTATTCCGCTTTGCCTAACAAAAATAAACCATAATTTAAGATATATCATCAACAAAAAACAAAAATGAACATGTAACAAGCTTTCAGCTTCCATTTAATTTTATTAATGAAGATTAATTACATGCATTAATTAAATGAAGAAAATTACAAGAAAATTATTAATCAAAGAAAGAATAATAAAATCAAAATAATATGCATACATACATATGTACATTATATATATAACGTAATGTTCAAACAATAATTCACTTTTAAAACATTAACCCGAAATAACCCGTCAAAATGAAACCAAATCTTGGATTTTTTTTTGAACATCATTGTAACATCTAAAACACTTTCTTCTTTTATGAGTTTGTGAAACTTCATCACCGTTTGAGACATAACATCGTTATAAGTTTTTCACTTACAACACTGTAACTGTTTTAGGCCTAAAACTTACAACGATATTACGTTTCAAACAGTGATGAGTTTTCGCAAATTCATAAAAGAAGAAAGTGTTGTAAATGTTTTACAATGATGTTTGAAAAAAAAATTCCAAGATTTGGCTTTATCTTGTCAAAGTTATCTGGGTTAATGTTTTAAGAGTAGGTTATTATTTGTTTACAATCATATATATATATATATATATCAACTATTTAATTGAAAATAATTTTTGTTGGCATTTATATTTGTATATATTTAGTATATGCAAATTAGTTAAGTTATGTAGCCGATCAATTTTCTTATGGGTGTTCCTACACTTTTACACCCTACCCTATAATACTAATATCGAAAGTCGAAACTAATCATTAATTATTATGGGTGTTGATGCTCATTAATTACTTTAATTTATGCTTTTGCATTGTTTTTTTGTTTGTTATATATTTTATTAATATTTATTTATATTTTATTTTTTTGAACAGCACGTTAATTTTGTTGTTTGTTTTTTTTTATTTGAACGGCAAGTTTTTTTAGTTGTATACCTAGTTTTGTGTTGCTCATTAAATAATTTATATTTCAATACTTTATATTATAATTAAGTCATATGAAATTATTATTTATTAACGTTGAGGTTTTTATATTTTTAGATACATAATAAATCAAAAAAAAGGCATATATATATATATATATATATATATAACATATTCTACAAGCTAAATGATTTTTGATAAAAGATCATTGATAACATAATTGAAACCATAAACTCAAAATAAAAACTAATCCTCAATGTGTATAAAAGTTTTATCAAGATTACAAGGATTGAGATGTTTATAAGATTCTAAACGTTGCATATATGTTGTTTGCCATCCAATTGCAGATGGGGCTCTATGATGAACCAAATATGCCGAAATGCAAGGCATAGGGTACTCTTTCTCTAACTGTACCATCACATAGTGGTTACCATATACATGTGCAATGGTAATCATTTGATGGTGATGAAATTCTTCATGACCTTTTCACATCGGAAAGCAAGTCACACAACCTTGATTGCTTAAACAATGGAGAATCACACCAAACCTGTTAGCAATCAGGATACCAGTCTCAGGCATTACCAAAAGATAAGTTGAATAAATTAATTTTTTTTATTTGAATTAAAAAAGATAAAAAAAGAGAAAAAAAAGTCAAGATAACATACCAAATGGGTATAGGAAGATGGCAACTCAAGATAAAATATTAGGTGTCAGCTATTTTGTTTGGAGTGTTGGACCACTATGGTGGAATAAAATTTCAAGATGCAACTTTAGTTTTGTGTTTGAACAGAGACCAAGTTAGTTAACCCATATAATGCCGTTCAAAAAAAAAAGTTAACCCATATAATATATAGTATAATTTGTTTTATTGGAAATAGTGTTGGTCAAAATATTTATTATACAATTAGTGTTTTTCATTTACAAAATATTAAATGTAGTTAATATAGTCAATAAGAAATTAAGTCCCATAATTAATATACTAGAGTAGGGTGAAAGTAGAAATTAGGGTAGGGTGTAATTAGAAAACTCCTTTTCTTATTCTTGATCCATCATATTCTCTATTTCTTCCACCTCTGTTATGTTCTCGATAATTGCTTCTGTCGCGGTCGTTAGAAATTCGGGCCAGTTCTTGCATTCATTGAAACAAAATGCGAATGATTATGAACCCAAAACATCATGCAGAAGCTAATTAACAATGTATTACACCACTTATGTAAAAATCTTTGTTATATGGTGTTCTTTCTTGTAGAGGTGTTCAAATTTGGATATCCAAAAAATTCGGATAGTGATTTTCACTATTCGTTTTTGATATCCGAAATTTCGGATTTGGATTCAGATATCCGAAATCTGGAAAAACGTTTAAAAAATTTATTTCGGATATCCGAATATCCGAAAAACTATCCGAAAAATAACTATTTCGGACAGTTCGGATATCCGAACTATCTAATTTTTTTCAAAAATGACATCCGAATCCGAATTTCCGGATATCTGAACCTTCGGATATCCGAAACTCCGGATATTCGAACATCTGCATATCCGAACTTCCAGACATTTCGGGTTCAAATTTTCGGATATTTCGTGTTCGGATTCGGATATATATTTTTTGAACACCCTGCATAAATGTAATTAAAATACAATGTGCATCATGAATTATGACATATCAAATTAAACACCCAATATTGAATTAATTATGACTAATTTTACACACATGTCATATGCTCAATGGCATATGCAAAATGCACGTAGCGCGATTTTTGAACTTTTTGTTTGAAAATTGAAATAGGTAGAAAATGTTTTTTTTTTTTTATTTTTATTTGTCATGTAAAGAGTAGCGACTTATACATTGTTTCTACATCAAATTCGTTGAAGGGCATCAACTTTCCCCTTTCAACAACTTAACTCTCACATTAAAAAAAAAAAAGATTGCCAATTTTCTTGAGTTTTACCCATATTGCAGAAACAAACAAACATACCCAGTATATTCTCACTTTTCAGTAGAGTCTGGAGAGAAGGATGGACACAAACTTTCCTTCTACGACTCTCTTAAGGTAGCCAAATGCCTCGTCATCTAATTAGTGACGTGCATGAATGGATTAACGAGTTTTTTATTTTTCTTTTCTTTTTTTTTTACTAGCTCCTTGATTAAATGTTAAGCCAACAGTGTACTTAGCGTCCTCTAGAACGGATTTGAACCTATTTAACTCATGTTTAGGGACCCTCCACTGGTCATTAACACTAAGCTCAGATGGTTTAACATCACAAAAAACCGGTATAACTTTCTTCTTAGCCTCGCTAATTCGCGCCAATTCATCGAGGCAAAAATAAAATTGACAAAACCTTGGAGAAAAAACAACAATCCCAACTTTACATTCTATGATCGCATTGTCGATTTTTTCGAACAATTTATCTCCCGGTTTCATGTTTTTGCTGTCCAAGAAAGGCCTTACGTTTGACCTCATGAGACGATCATATAAAAGCCCAACAATGTTCTTCTTGGTGTCAATCCCTCGGTGGTTGATGAACACATCGCATGGTGGTTGCCGACCGGCAACGAGGGCGGCAGACGGTGGTGGTTTGTGGTGTTGGAGGAGGTTGCGATAGACATTCTTAGCTGAGGAAAATGAACGTTGCATAGGGGCAAATTCTTTTATGTGTGTGTGTGTTTATTTATATATATATTAAATAGCAAAGTCGGTTTCCCTCACAAAATCACTGTTCATTTCTCTGCAACACATATATGGCGCGCGTACAACACATATGCGATTCGCCCCCCAGTTCCTCACGGTCTCCATCTCCACATTTTACAGGCAATCCGTCTGGGATACTCCCACACCGTCAACGCCCCCTCCCTCTCCGTTGTCGTTCATTCGCCCATTGGAATTCATTCTTATTAGCAAACACTAATGTTCCTTTCATTTGTGGTTCTTCCGGTTCTATTCTTCAGGCGTTCACGAATTACACCTACAAACCTAATATAATATCTGATACGTGCCACACACTTCTTTGGTTGCTCTTCCCACAATTCCACGTTGCAAATAGTTGGAAGTTTTACTTGCATTAGAATAGGACTTCTTTTCAATTTTACATGCGTGATTTCCTGATATTTAGGAATAAGTTATTTGTTTGCATATTTATATTTCTTGTATGTTGCATTTAGAAGGGGAGGAATGAAGAATATTATTGAAAGAAAGTTTAGTTTTATGTCTCTCTTCTTCTCTTGTATTCTTGGGAGTTTGTAGGTTTTCTCTGTAAACCTATCAATATCTCTCCCATTCTTCTTCGGTTATATGTTTGTTCATCTTCCATGAGTTATTTATTGAAATCTTTCATGAGTTTATTCAATCTCTCCACCGTTCATCAAATTGTTCTCATTTTTCACAATCCCCTTGATCTAGGTTTTGTTTTATTCATGTTTCACGGCTTTCAATTGAACTCTAAAGGCGATGAAGATCTGGAATTCAAATTACGTATAGTTAAGAATGTAGCAATTGTTATTTTGTTAAATCTTATTATTTTTAGTATATGTATTCGTCAGATCGATTTCATTTGCGCTCAATCATAGCCCCGTTGATCTAGGTTTTGTTTAGTTCATCTCCAATGCCTTTCAACACCTGGAATTGAACACTCAAGATAGACGACAGAAATCTGGAAATAAAATTACAAACAGGTAACAATTTAGTGATTGTTATTTTGTTAATCTCTTCATTGTTTTTAGTATCTACTAATTGTTTATCTCTTCATTGTAACTGTTAATTTCATGCTAATTATGTTACTTGCAAAATTAGTAAATTTCATTGTAATTTATGTCAATTCTTTATAGGCTTTTGCATTTGGAATCTCCTTTGTTAGATATGGCGTTCTTCTCCGACTTAGTTTTCTTTGGAAATTAATAATTTTTAGTTTTTGGATTTCTATAGCTTTGGGATTTCCTTTGTCAGCTATTGTGTTTATATGAAACTATATCACCTTGGGTTTTAGTAATCAAAAACTGACAACAAACAAACAAAATATAGTTGATCTGTGAATCTTTTTAATTATTTTCGAGGTGACAAATAGTAGTAAATTTTCCAAATTTGCTTCACATTGATATAGTGTCAACTCAATAGGTTTTAATTATTTGTAGAAAGTGCCCAAATTTCAATCGTTTTTTGTTTGAACCATGTTTAACATATCGTTTCCTATTTTTATTTTGCACACTTTTTTTTTGTCTGGCATTTTGGTTTATCTACAAGACTACAAGTTTAGGGGTAGATTTTTTTTATTTTACTAATCTCGAGTTTTAACTTGATCATAACTTATTAGAAAATCAAATTTATAATCACTTCTTCACCAAACAATCACAATCTTGAGTTACTTATGGAGTATGATGTTTTGGTTTATTAGTAAAATCATTTGAGATTTTTGACTAGATATTAATGATTACAGTAACATATACAATTTTTTAGAGTGAATTATTTTTATTCTTTAGTTATGCTTAAAATGAGACTAGCCTAAAGGTACTATATCTTAGAAGAAGAGGTGCTGATATATAGTTTAAAAGGAAGATTTTGTTCCTCTCACATGTTGACTGTTCATTTTGGTACACCTTTAGGCGCTTTAAGTATAACATGTATAATGGATAAGGCTTAATACTTTTGTTACTAAAAAGAAATTCTTACCCTGCTACTAAAAAAAAAGATATCCTGCCGCAACACTTGGGTTTTTTCCTATTATATATGTCTTATAAGAAAAATATACTTTTATTTCTTTGAGACACTGTTCAATTGGGTATGAAAATCTATGTGTGTGATACAATCGTCTATTGTTTCTTTTGCTTTCTTGATAGCATGTCTTCTTTCTCACAGTCATTAATCACTCGCCTCTTTCTTTCTTTCATCTATGTTTCATTTCGAGGTTTGCCTCATTCTTTTTGCTGCTGGTAGTTCTCTCTTTCTGTCAGCTTGGTGTTTAAGATTGGAGGTTGAGATTTGGTATGGTTGTTGTATATAGCCTTTTGTAGATGCTCCCGGCTTCCTAATTCTGATATGTTGATCATGAAGTTAGGGTTTTCAATAGTTGCATTAATTTTCAGTATTAGCTTTATCATTAACGTGTGGCTTATCACCAGAGATTTTTAGATGGTCAACTATTATATGTAGTAATTGAGAACTCACCTATTATTGTTTCACCTCATGTATATTTTTTAAGCTATCCATAGAATTACAAGTGCTCTGTTGGCTTATTTCATTTGTTGCTAGAAAATTTCTAAAATCACCCAGATGTCCTGACACGAATTTTTTTGCTATCTTCTTTGATGACTATCATATTAATTGTTCAATCTATTTAACTTTTACATGTTGATTCCTGCCTATGGCAAATTTATTTATTTCTTTATTTTAGTCCACACATAACAAACAAACAAACTTACCCAATGTCGGTGAGCAGACACAAAACTACTGTTCAATTTCCTGCCACCGTATATGCATATGATACAACCATCTGGTTCCCATTTGATAATGCCAAAACTACTGTTCAATTTGATAATGCCAAAACTACTGTTCAATTTCCTACCATCGTATATGCATATGGTACAAGCTTCTGGTTCCCATTTTATAATGCAAATCTGGTACACCTATCTGCTTTCCATTTCCCTTTCTGCTTTTACTTCATCTTCCACTTTTACTTGATCTTCCAGATTTACAGAGTCTTCTAGAGTTACAATCAGGTATGGTTATCTTTTCTTTTGATTTGATATTGGTTTACTTCCACTGATCACACCGACTTCCACATGCATACGTTGTTCTCGAGTTCGGCGTTCAGCCCTAGCCAACGTTTCTCCTCACCGTTCTTTGTCTCTTTGGCCGACACAACCGTCGATCGACTCATCTCCTGGTACAATCGTCCGCGTCAGTTGCAGCTGCTCTCGCTTCACTTATGGCTGTCCCGTTCTTTGTCTCTTCATTCGACACAACCGTCGATCGACTCATCTCCAGGTACAACCGTCGATCGACTTATGTCTTTTGAAACTCCAACCGAAAAAAAAAACCTAACACCAGCAACACCAAAACCTAAATCACTATCAACCAAAAGATCAACAACCTGGTCAACAGGTGATTACTATTTCTCTTTACATTATTTTTTTAAGTTTCTACAATTTTTCTATTATCTTTAAATAAAATATCACAACTTGATGCAATCAATATTTTTCTTCTTATATAAACAATATTATTCGTTTATCAATTTTCTCTTATCTAAATGTCATATATGATTTGTTCTTTCAATTGTTTAACTACAAACATCCTACACGTAGATGATCAGGACAAGAAGGCAAAAAAGTAAAAAGTCAAGACAATAGCAACTCTTTTTCTGGTAAACAAATAACTCTACTATTTCCTAATATGTATATATATTTTTTAATATCAACATTAAAATTATAAAAAAACTTTTGCAGGTATAAACTAAAAGGTTGCTACTTTTGTTTAATGGTTAAAGCTAAATGAAACATGATAAAGAAAAAGGCATTTTGCACTAAAGGTTACTACTTTTAATTGATAATTATAAGTAGGTGAAATTTTGTAAATATACCTAAATATTCCAGTAACATCAAGGTAAAATTCTTTTACAGGTATAAACTAAAGCTTCCTATTATTGGTTAATGGCTATAGCCAATAAAATGCCATAAAGAATTCAACATTTTGCATCCAACCACACAGTAGTCGTTCCTATCACGCGTCTATAAACGTCTCTTCTTCTCCTCCAAGGTAGCTCATAATCTTAGATCCCTAGATGTTGATGTATCCATCTATTGGTTTATTCTATGTTGTTTGGTATATTATGTTGTCAATTCAGTTCTTTTAGCTGTTTGATTATTAGCGTTACCTGACTTATTGGCTTATAAGCTTACTTCTTCTTTATTTATTACTTGATATCATAGACGGTTTCACCAATTGCAATTATTAAAAACCAAAATATAATTCACTTATAGAAAAGGATGAAGTTGTGAAAATATAATAGACATCCAACATATGCAGCTGCTGCTTTTAAGTTTTAGGAATCATAATAAATCATTGATGATTGAACTCAAGGCTAATTAAGATATGCTGATTGATCGACTATTGGTTAATTTGATGTTGTTCGGTATATTATGTTGTCAATTTTGGTTCTTTTAGCTGTTTGATGATTAGTGTTACCTATCCAGACAACCAATAGCTTATGATCCTTTTCGCCAACTCTTACAAAAATCATGCTACTTTTTGATGAACAACCACAGATCATAACAAGGAGCAGCTAACATAAGAAGAATTATGATCCTTTTTGCCAACCATTACAAAAATCATGCTTCTTTTTTATGAACATCCACGGATCATAACAAAGATAAGACCGTTCTTTTTGAAATCACTATGCTTCAAAACTTAAATAACATAAAATTTCTTAATGCAGGTAGCCATCTTTCAAAGACAGGAAAACTCTCAAGTAGACTTATACTTCTTTTTGATGAACATCCACGAATCATAACAAGTGTAAGATCGTTCCTTTTCAAATCACTATACTTCAAAACTTAAGTAACATAAAAGTTCTTGATGCAGCTAGCCATCTTTCAAATATAGGAAAACTCTAAAGTAGCCTTATCTATGTGTTACTTTATTTATATATGTGTGGATTTTAACGTATGTGTAAACTTGGTTATATCAGTTATAAACGGGTTGTAATGTGTTCTTTTAATTCTTTTGATAGTTCTTTATTAAGAGTTTAAACATGTTGATTTTCGTAAGGAATTTGATATTTTAGAATAGGTCATGCCGAAATTTTGAAAAAATTCTATGACCATTCTTTCGCATTTATTTTAAATAAAGTTCGTGTTACAACATACAAGAATAAAGCTCTACAACGAAACATCAAATTAGTCTTACCACACAAACATACTAATTTTATGCTTTGTTTTACGCTACATGTCTGTATATGAGACCCCGCCGCAACGCGCGGGTCATCACCACTAGTTGGATTTATTTGTGAAAAACTTAAATATAATTAATGGGCATTTATAGATTTTAAGATTTAACTAGACGCCGTTAAAAAAAAAATGTGAATTCGAATACAAATCTTTCACATGTAGCACGTACTTGGACCTCAAGTAAATTGTAGAAAGAGTAAAAGGGTTTGAATTTTTGTATTTCTTTTAGTATTACAGTTTACAAATTAAGTGTAAAAGAGTGAACCTTCAAACACGGGCTATAAAACAATTAAATTAAAGGGTCATGAAATAATTAAAAGAAAATTCTGATAATATTGAGTGTATATAGTACTTTAATGTTTCAATAAATTAAACTACAAACTCGCTTTAACTCACCAGCTGCATCATTAAGCAACTATAGTAACGAAAATATTTGAGATTTTTCCAGACGACTTTTCGTTGTTATAGGCCGACTTCGAGTCGGTATAGAAGTACCTAAGTAGTTGGCATAGCTTAGTACCGTTAGGGCACATTGTCGTCGGCACATAGGGATGGCAGAAAAACACGTACCCTATAGGAATACATGAAACCCGAAACTTTAGGGCCGGGTATTGGCCCGAATATTAAGATATGGACATGGACTGGGTATGGGATAAAAAAAATTATCTTTTTGAGTTTGAGTATGAGTATGGGATTAAGGAATACCCGGCCCGATATCTGGCCCACTTGCTAGAAATATTGCCCGAAATAATACCCGTAATATTTTGTTTATATTTTATAATTTCCTTTACTAAAATATAATTTTTTTAGGAAAGATTAGAACTAGTTGTAAGTTTTATCTTATTATTTTACATATGAAAGTAAGTATTAGTTTTATTATTTAAAAACTAACTTTCTTGTTTTGAATATGTAATTTTAGTTAGAATATTAAGAGATTTATATTTTTTTTATTTATTTTTTATGGTGTTGATTTTATATGTAAATAATTAATAAATTCAGATTTATTTTTGTAATTAAAAAATAACATTATATAAAATTAATATTATACAAATATATTAGGAAAATTACAAAACTTTTTTTTAATAAACTAATGGGTATATCCGAAGACCGTGGGTATGCCCGATGAGTAATTCCCGATAGATACCCGGCCCGACGGGTAATAGGCCGGGTATGGGACACATTTTTACAATCCGGCTGATGACCTTTTTGTTAAAATAGTGTTAATAAAAAAATGTCCTTTTTGTTCATTTTGAAAATTAATTTTGAAAAAGTTAACCCAAACACATTTTGAAAACTTTATTTTAAAAGGTCATAAGTTAATAAACAATTTTGACAAAAACCCATTTTGAAGTTAAATAAGCAATCTTAAACAGGGTCTAAATAAGACTCCATGAAAGAATTTGAACTGATATATGGAGCTTCTAATTCTTCAACATGAGTCACACTCATTGTAGCAAAATCAGAAAGATACTATCTGTTACATCAGCATTACATCGAACACTTGGTGTGCTACAATAGATCCCACACACACAAAAGATTATATTCACACTATCATGAAATGCAAAAAATTCTTGATCGAATATGATTAAGTTGATGAAGTTGAATACCCAAAAGTTAACTCACCTTGTTAATCCAGCCAAATCACTGTCAATTCCATCGGGTTTTGTCGAAACATGATGATCGAAGCATGCAGACTAATATGGAGACGGTGCCGGCTCAAGCTTTTTGGTGGCCCAAAGCAGAGTGAAGAATTGTGATGTTTTTTCTACTGTATATAAACTTTCATCTTTTATCCGAGCATATGACACAAAACGTATAATAATCATTAAGGAGAAATCTACAAAAATCATAAATCACAAACAAAATATGTAGATTAATCACAAATATTAAAACATTTTTTTTAAACAAATCAGAATTTGTTACAATAAAAAAACCCCAAAAGCCAATGTGAGACTATCCTACTTGGTAGAGACATTGCCTGTTAGAAAGGATATCAAGGAAGGAATATTAGGGTGTAGTTTACAAGTATGAGTATGATCGTTAAAAAAAAACTCAAAAATTTGAGATCCTTTAATTTAGGTGGCCCTAAACTAGGGTTTTTTATTTATGGAGAACGACATTGAAATATTTTTTATAGCACATGCAATTTGATTTTTTTTTGAACGGCGAATGTCTCAATCGTATGAACTCACTGTTTCTAGGCCATGTCAACAAGGTCTAGTTACCTGGACCTCCCATTATCCACCACAACCACCATAGGAGGAAACCCTATTAGGAAAACTCTCTAACCCCTCTCAAACCTCTTGAAGTATCATTAAGGCAATGCCTCATTGGTAGCACATGCAATTTGATAACCATAACTCCAGCTCGGGTTTGAGATTGGGACAAATTTGTTTGAAATAAATAATTTTAAGAGGTCGTGCAATCCAATTTCTTGGACGAAGAAGCCGCGTTTTGAGTGTAGATCATCGCGTGGGGTGCTCTATAACGGCTAACCAATCCACCATGAATTTATTGCAGTTCGAAATAGTTGTAGCTATTTTTTATCTAATGTTTTATTTTACTAACTTACATTAGCACATTTTTTAGAGGCTTTATATAAATGTCATGAGTTCAATTCCATGCAAAAATTTGATTAGTTTAAAGCAGTTTAGGAAAAGGAAACTGTTCAAAAAAAAAGTACCTGATGTTTTATACTGGCGTCTCATTTGTGGTGCATGTATATCTATCTTATATAATAAATTAAGGTTTTTATGTGTCACTTGTCATGCAATGGAGCATGTTTTATTTTTGTTTCCTCCCAAATTTTAAAGCATAAAATCATTTATTACCAATCATTTATTAATAGTGACAATTAATAGTTCTGCATCGAATCTCTTTAGAAAGAAGATCTTTTGTCTCATGGTAACCTGCTCCAGTCCCCTTATGAAACTTTCATTATTGGGTTAGCCATACACTTCACATGTTTCTAATAACCTCTGGTTTTTTTCAGATTTTGCGAGCATCTGGAATAACTAGCGAATTACAACTCTATTGTACCGCAATTGGTGCATTGATCTTTGCAGCGTTAATGCTTTTGTTGTCAAATTGCCGATTCTACCCCTACATACATGGTTACCAGATACCCACGGAGAGGCGCATTACAGTACTTGTATGCTTCTAGCCGGATTTTTATTAAAAATGGGAGCGTATGGATTGATTCGGATTAATATGGAATTATTACCACACGCTTATTCTATATTTTCTCCTTGGTTGATGATAGTAGGCACAATTTTAATACTAGTACTAGATGAATTGATGAGTTCCCCGAGTTTTTTTATCTATTTTTGGATTTACAGTGCCAAAATACTTTGATTTCTTATCTTTGTGATAACATGATCATATCTTACGTGGCAGACATGCTAATTTGAATTAATTTATGAAAATTAGAATTTCATTTATATGCTTCCTCTTTGCATTTATTAAGATTCTTTCTTCATGAGTGTCATAATTGGGATAGTCTTATTACTTCAAATTCAAAGAAAGCGAGTTCTTCTTTTTCAAAAAGAAATCACAGACTATTCTTCTTCCTATATACTTCTTATGTATGTGAATATGAATCTGGCTTTCTCTTTCTCCGTAACCAATCTTCTCACTTACGATCAACATCTTCTGGGGTCTAGTTCAACCTCGTGCTGGGTAATCTATTACGATCACATTTGCTCTTCTGTCAAGACTCTCATAAAGTATTGATTTGATCGATCCCTTCGTACCAAGTCAAGACTCATTACTTTCTCCAAGATGTCGCACCCCGAGAAATCCCGTCCCTTCCGGGCCGCGAGCAACAACAGATTGTCAGGATCGCAGTCTCCGGTCACACAACATGCGAGACCTATATGTCTGATTTCGTACGTACATCCAATAATTTGGATAAAACAGTTTAGTAATATCAGAGTTGCGGAAGTGGAATATAAGTTAACAAAACATTTTAACATTCATAGATAGCGGAAGCGTTAATTTAAAACGGTTTTCAAAATGTTAAGTAACAATAGTTGCGGAAGCGATTAAAGTAGTTTTCAATACAAAGCAATCAAACGTCTAATAAACTAAAACACATAAACGGATGCATGCGACTCCATCCTAGCATCCTAATCCTTGTG
This sequence comes from Mikania micrantha, assembly GCA_009363875.1. Lineage (NCBI taxonomy): Eukaryota > Viridiplantae > Streptophyta > Magnoliopsida > Asterales > Asteraceae > Mikania > Mikania micrantha. The sequence goes on along the minus strand of CM018689.1, from coordinate 44,219,945 downwards.
TGCGTGCCTTAGCTACCTGAGAAAACATGAGAGTAAAAGGTCAACACAAAGGTTGGTGAGAGCACAGGTTTCTCGTAAGCAATAAACATCCAATGTTTAAAGTAACAGTTGTGATTTACATATCATTACAATGCAGAATCGATTGATAGCTAGTCAATACAGTATATTATATGCGGGGTCGTACCGAAGCTGACAGTTGTGCCTCCCGCCATGTCCATCACAAGACAATGGCAAAGTGTTGGTCAATATTGCACCCATTCCGACCTACAGTCGGGTTGGCCTCCCCGGCGCGATGGGTGGGGCTTTTCAGGCCCAAATAGTACTATTCAAGATCACCACGCTAGGCGCTACGCGCTACTAACGGTCCGTGGAGTATCGCGAGGTCTTTTAGTTGTGATGTGGTCCACACATATACATATATGATAAAGCATGTCCATACGTAAATGAAATGAGTTGTTGTTTGTAAAACAATTTAGCATGCAATGTTTTCTCCCCCAAAGGTAGAAAAGTAAAAGGGGCCGTGAACTCACCTGATTAGTAGTCCCGGTGTGTTTGTATGTTCGCGTCTGCGAATGCTAGAAATCCTGCTAGTAGGCACCTATAACCATATAGGTGTGAGTATGTGTTTTGTGGTGTGTTGTATCCCATACAACTCCAAGTGTCGGTGTGCTCAACCGAGTGTGTGTGTGTTGACTTGTGTTGTCTCGACGAATCGTTGGTGACACGATTGTTGTGTTTACGTGCCTTAATGCACATAAGACACCAAAATGCATCCTATGACTCTAATCTCATAAGTTACCATTTTTAGAAAGTTTCTAATTTAGGAAAGTGTGGTTATGAAATCCCATTTCATAAAACTAATAACATCCAGTATGTTTATAAAATCATGTCTTAACATTTAAAACGCATCGTCGGCGCATAAATCATCATATACGCCGTTTTGCCCAAATAAAGTTTCCTTATTTGGAAAGTATCCGTTTAAAAGCTTGTTTTCACAAAACAAAGTTTCTAAATACGTTAAAAATCATTTCTAAACATATTTCAAAGATCAAAGTTTATCAAGACACTTTAAAACATCAAAAGCCCTCTTTTGATTTTATAAAGTTTCCATTTTTAGTAAGTTTCTATAAAACCATGATTTTGACAAAATCAATTATCCCAATGTGTTTCTAAACACTCAAAATTCTAACATGTCTAGATCATTACAAATCCAAGACTTGCAACATACAAGTTTCCTTTTATGGCAAGTGTACCAAAACTTCATCAAATCAACCAATAACTAAACCAAACTCAAATCTAACACATCTAAACACTAAATCAGTACTTCTATGATATCTAAACAACAAATCACCAACGCATTCGAGCACGATAACTAAACGGAGTTGCATGTGGGTTTTTAGCCCTTGCATGTACGATCTAACACTAGGAAAACGTTTAAAACTACCTTAGGTGACAAGATTTGAGGTAGAACAGCTTCTGATGACAACGCACTACTGGTTTGTTGGTCGTTCCTAGCTCCTTGTCTTCTCCTCCAAACTTCTAAGGCTCCAATGGCTTCAAATCACCAAGGAATGCATATAGATAGCTCCTATGTTGATCCAAAGGACTTGGGTGGTGATTTCAGAAGCTTTTAGTCGAGAATGGGCGAGAGAGTTCGAAGAAGTCGGAGAGAAAATGATTGAAAATGAAGGGGGTTGGTATTTAAAAGAAATTTGATCTGCATGGCCTTCGCGTACCGCGAAGGCCGATCAAAAGATTTCATCGCGTACCGCGATAGGATTCGGGAGTCTCGACTCCCGGTTTGCTTCGCGTATCGCGAAGATTTTCGCCGAAGGGTATCGCGTACCGCGATGAGTCCACTTCCTTTTTTTTCGATTTCGATGATTCGATTTCGCTCGTATTCGATTTCTAACGCTTATTCTAAACATCTAATACATGTTTAACATATAATCACAAAGTAGCACATAAGTTTGATTGATCACCAACGTTCGTGAGACTCGTGTGTGTTTCGATAATTCCTCGAATTATCTTTGATAGTTTGTGTTGGTGTGTAACGAAGTGTTTGCACGCTTGATTAATCCTAATCAACGTGTAATGCACAATTCAATAACTCCTCGAATTATTGTCTTGTGTTAGTGTTGTGTTTGCCACACTTGGTTTACAAAACCAATGTGCAATGTACGATTCGACAGTTCCTCAAACTATCGTTTCGTAGTTGTTTGTGTTCACTCATCTAATTAAACATAATTAAATGAAATGCAACAAGTATGAATGTGAAATGTAAAGAAAGTAAGAGTTGCAATTTACCTGAAATTGCCGGGTGTCACACAAGAGCCCTAGACAATTTATTATTTTAACTTATTTTCCTAAATTTTAAAAATTATATATACAAATAAATAATCAAGTCATGAATATTTTACACTTTCAACGCAAAAATTTAATAATATGTTTAGACTATATTCAAAAAGTCAAACAATTAAACAAAATAAAATAGATATATTATAAGATAAATCGTAAACTATACAAATATATAATCATTTTTTAATAATGAGGATCTTAAAAACTTAAATTATTTCATGTATATTCATATATTTTTATATTTTAACTTACTATTATCATTGAACATTATAAAACTTTTAAATATTGTCATTTTTTATGTAAGTTACATAAACTAATGACTTATTTATATATTTGACATGTATAATTATAATTCATTAAATTTACTTCATTTTATGTGTAGTAACATTATTAAATGTTAGTAGATAAATATTTTTACTTTTTTCTTATTTAAACTTTTATTTATGTCTCTAACTGTCATTAACTTCTAATTATGTTCCTTGAAATATTTAATAATAACAATAGCAGCAGCAGGAGAAGGAGTATGAGCAGCAACAGCAGTAGTAGTAGTAATGATGAAAGCAATTGTTTTCAATGGGTTATTTTTAGATATTTTAAAATATTTAAGTTGATAAGATGATTTGAATGTTAAAATACAATATGTATAATTATGAAAAATTTAAGTGTAATTCTTATTTTTTTTTTACAAACATAACCATTTTATTAAAAATTATATTACATTTTGTATATTTAACCCATGTAACACCGGGATTTAACCTAGTAATGTATATATGTGTGGACACTCAAGGGGCAAAAGTGATATTACTCTAATTTTAACGTTATATTACTTACTTTGTGAAAATAACATTAAAAACGTCGGAACGATTAACTTCAATTGATAACTTTGAGCCGGGGACTTCTTCGGAGCAGCTTGTTTATCCCAACTGAGATAGATGTAAGGTTTGTATTCATCATTCCCCCAGATCCTACTAAAAAATATGAATATACTGGGTAAGTTTGTTTGTATTATTTATTTTGATGATTGATGGTTTAAATTCCACCATAGAAGATGAGTATTTATAATAGGACTACTTTACGTGTGAGTTAGCCGTTTTAGAAAAACAAAAATCATATATGAATGTTTAAGTTTTTGTTTTTATGATTAAAATTTTGGGGGTCACTGTATTTAAATACTTCTAACTTTGACCTTTTGACTGACAATACTTCTAACTGAAAAATTTTATTGTCACTCTCAACTTTGAATACATTTTTCTATTTTTTAGATACTCACAAATAGAAAATATATGATGAATAATGAATATATGTAATTGTATAGTTATAAAACTTGTAAATGTTAAAGAAAGGGACTACGATAAAAAGTGTGATGGAGATATAAATTCGATTTTGATTCGAAAATTACCAAATCGAAATTTGTTTCAAATTTTTAAATTTGAATTCAATTTTATTTGAATTTTGAATTTACGATTTTCAATTTGATTGGATTCAAAATTCAAACTATATGTGTGTGTATTATTTTTTAATTTATGCATACATAAATAGTTCAATATGTATAAAAACTGAGTTTTACAAGTGGACTATTTATTTTAAGGTTTTTATCATTTTATATTTTGAATAAAGGTCTAGAAAAAATAGGTCCCAAAATTTGAAGGGCCGAGAGGTTACTTCATCTATTTATGCTTGAAGTTTAATGACAATCCATATCAAAATGAAGAATTTTAATACGTGATTTGGGAATTATATGCCTAACCAAATGGAATTATGACCCGACCCATAGATCACCACCCGAAGTGGAAATACAAAGGGATAATAGAACACAACTAGAATATATGCCCGCGCGATGCCGCGTGTTTGTATACTTATTATGTTCAAGTGAATAGAAGAATTAGTTTTGTTCTAAGAAAGGTTAATTATTTATAACAACATTCATATGTAAACCTTATATAGTTAGCATTATAGCAGTTTACATTTGTTAATAATTATGAGCATTTATGTCAAGATCTACTACACACAATGTTTAGTTATATTCTAAAGTAAATACAACGTTGTTAATTCTGTTAATGATCAATGTGCGCTCCAATTGCTAATGCTTGATCTTCTTCTTATATGGTTTTTTATATGGTTTTTGGCTTAGTGCATCTAAGACAGATAATTATATTAGTAACTAAATTACCAAATGTGTTGAAATAAAAAGTAATAGGTACCTTTTGCATGTAGGACTTGGCGTTTTGATGATTTCGTTAATGGTTTTGCATTATATTGTGCATCAATGAGTGGGCTTGGTGTTTTTGCAGAAGTGGTAATTGTGTCAACAGCTTTATGCACACGGATGGTAACATCCAACGATGGACCCAGAAATTTTTTTCATGGGGGTCGGAAATATTTTGTGGGCGATTTATGTCATTAAATATGTCATTTTTTTGACTAGTTCAAAACGGGTCAGGTTGGACCGGGTTAGATCGCCTGAAAAAATGATAAACCTCAATAAAATCATAAATATGTAATTACAGTACGCGAAATCGTCATCTCGTTGATTATGATTAAATGATAAAATTATTATCTTTCGAATGGATTCGTAGAAATGATATTCAATTTAACAAATTCGAGATTCAAAAAAGGCGATAACTAGTCTAAATTTTCTTTATATACATTGTTTCATATTACCTAAATATAAAGATTATACCCAAATCAACTAAGGTTCTCATCATGATAACAACTTTCAACTTTTAATATTATACTTAAATGGCCAAATCATATAAAAATTTAACTATTTAACAAATAAGTGACTTGATTGAGTCAAAATGACAAAACCATTAAAGTTAAGGTGTTCCTCTTCTTTAGGTCAAAGATTTGTGCCCATCAAAGACTGAATGATGTAGAAAATTGCTGATAAAAAATCTTAGAAATAAGTATATTGGGGTATGAATGATTGAATATTAAATTAAGTTGTTAATTAATAATTGAGTTTTGTCAAGGGTAATGCATAATGTGTTATTTTTTTGTTAATTTACTAGTTTTGGCTTTAAATTAGGCTTCATCATTGTTGTCAAAATTTCACGGAGGTCGGTGATAAAATTTATTGGGGGTCGGTCGAGATTAAATCATATATATAACAAATAATTTTTTTTTTCATGGGTGTCGGCCGACCCCCATGGTCATTAATTAGGTCCGCCTCTGGTACCATCTCTCTTCAATGTGATATGCAATATTTTGTGAATACATCTTATGGAGAGAATTGGAGTTGGTATTGTTTTTGGATCAGTATAACCATGATTAATAACCATTTCAGCACATTTGATGTTTAGAATGGATGTCATTGCTTCATTGAAGAAAACCATGTTAGTAGTTGAAGTTTCATCTGCCACTGATGCATTTACACAGTACCTGGTAGTAAAAATCAAAAGTTTGATGTAAGGTTATATGTAAAAAGACCAATGATGTCATCATTGGTATGAAAATGATGAAAAAAGCGAACTTACATGTAATTTGGTTCAATGATTGAATCATGATCTTCACACACCATATTTCTACCCTCAGGATAAACTTTTTTAGTGCAATCAAATCATAATGCATAATACCAAGTTCTAGAAGCAAATACTTTTGTTATACTTGCCAAACATGTGAAGTGTGTTTGCTGTATAAATTTTTAATAAGTTTACAAAGTTTTGAGAGAATGATGAAAAAAGCCAAATTTTTTTACCTTATGCTCAACAGGGTTGATGTTCAAAAGTTCCCCCATTGTAATTCTTTTTTCTGGTGTTTGAAATGTTGGTCTTTTCAAATGTTTGAACCTAAAAGCAAGAACAAATATATATGATCAAATGTACAATGAGTTTGTGTTAAACGAATAAATTTTCTGTTTAGTTTCATACTTGTTTGCAAACACATTTAGATAGGGAATGGGTGGATTTATGGAGATAGAAGTGGCTGTTGTAGACTCGAGTTGAAGGGTCCCTGCCATAGAATATATATTTTTGTTATTACATGATGATAAATTAGGTTGAAGAGGTTATTACTAACCTTTGAATTCGGTTACCATTGTTGATGTTATTGCCATTATTTGACCATTTGTTGTCACCGAGTCATGTTGGAATATTGTTTTATCCCACAATGTTATCTCTATTAAATGCTCTTTGAAATAATATGAATAAAAATTATATTAAGATTGTAATGAAAGAGTTGTTATGTAGTTTGGTGTTACGTGTCATCTTGAAGCAATATTTTTGTCAACTGTTTTCCAGATTTGGTTGTCATAGTTCTAATTTTTTCCACACGACCCATATAATCTGTTAATGGGTAATATTGTGAGCATTGAGAAATCATACCAATATTTGTGATTTTTCAAACGACTTCCCAAATCATTATAAGAAGTGAAGTTTTAACAATATGTAGGGATATCATTGTGAAGTGAATCCTCAAACGATGCACTTTTTCCAATTCTGAGAGATGTCTGATGCGGAAAAACTGTCATATATGTCCTTGAAGGAATACATAAGTATTTAGTAATTGTATAACATGATTGAACTGTGATGATGGTGTCAAAGTAGTTTTCCTCTTTTGAGTCAACAATAGCCTCAATTGCATCACCCTACAAATTTAATAATGTATTTAGTATACGATTATAAGTATCAAAAATTAAATAAATGTTAATTACTTACATGGATATCCACAAATAGGTAACATATTTCTTGGTTTTTGCTGTGTGGCCTCCATTTTTTTATTACTCTAACTTCAAGTGGTATAGAGGTGTCACTAGGCTTAATATCAGATATCCGTTTAGGATGCATTTTTTTGGTGGTTCACCGCCAAAGTGTAGAACATAATAATAAACAATTTATGCTTGCAAATGTATAGAATGTTAATAAAAGGTAACAAAAAATATATAAGATAAAAGAAATAATAGTAAAAACACAAACCTTTAAATTACTTTAATCTTATTTAGAAAGTCAGAATACACAATATTTTTTTCTTGAGTTTGCTTTGTCTTTATCTTGTCGTGTAATAAGAACTTTTAGTCCTTGGGGTGAGGTTGCTCTTGATAAGGCGACATATAATTTTCCATGACTAAACACTGGTTGTGGTAAGTAAACAACTATTATGTTAAGTGATTTTCCCTGACTTTTGTTGATTGTCATTGCGTAACATAATTTTAATGGGAATTGCTTTCTCTTAAACATAAAAGGTAATTCTTTATCCGTGTGTGTAAGGGTAATCCTCGGAATGTATACACGATGCCCAATTGATGTTCCAGTTATCATTCTCGCTTCAATAATTCTTGGCAGCAGTTGGGTAACTATTAATCTTGTGCCATTACATAGACCAGCCATTTGATTTAGATTGCGTAAGAGTATAACTGGAGAGTTAACTTTAATTTGTAGTTGATGAGGTGGTAGGCTATTAAAGTTGAGCATATTCAAATACTCTGTTGGATAAAGAAGTTCTACATCTTCATTGTTTCTAGCATGAGGTATTATAGAGTCGGTGCTATAATAGTTTATAATTGATTCTTTCGTCAATTTGAGTACCATATCATTTATCTCATCTGTATCATTCTTAGGGCAAACTATTGCCATTTTAGAGAATTCTGTTGCTGATGGATTTTCTAAAGTATGTGTGTCATAGATGAAATGGATAAGATCTAACAACGCATTCTCATGAAAAGGTATTAAAATATGTGATGGTATTTGGATGGTCTTTGTGTTCTCTTGTTTGTCTTTATCAATGTCTCCAATTGTACCATCACCAATATTAAGAAGCCACGATGAGAAGTTTTCAATTTCTAGTTTTTGTTCTAGACTTAGACCCGGTCTTTGAAGGCGCATGTTTTCTGTTAACTTAAAAACCTTAAAAAATCTCCATAAATATGATCTTAGTAGAGAAGATGCTATGATGAATCAAAACATATACGATCATTCATGGGAGCTTCATCCCAAATAATAAGGGAAGTTTCAGTTAATAGTTGCGCAAGATGGGTGCCTATTTTTATGTTGCAAATCGTTTCATCATTCAATTCGAAAGGCATTTTAAAACGTAAATGTGTTGTTCTGCCAGATAGCAACAAAGAAGCAATACCAGAAGCAACGACTGCTAACACAATCTTTCCTTTTCAACGTAATGCAGAAATGATTGTTTTCCAAAGGAATGATTTTCCAATTCCACCATGACCATAAACAAAAAGTGAAACCTGTGCCAATGTTGTAATGACGAATTCATAGATTGTCCTTTGTTGTGGATAAAGAAGCTTACGAAGTGCATCATGATCAAAAGCCAATTGATTTATGTCGTAATTTTTTTCCTCCATAAGGAGTTTATTTTCAAAGTTGTAAGAAGATCGTCTTTTGGCATAGGTAATCCATAATCTGCTAATGATGAACTTGCAGGTCCAGAACGTAACAGGAATTCAATTTCATGTAGAACATATTGTTTCAAGTCTTCTTCATTTACAACGCCATATTTTTGAGAAGCATCATCACTCATTTTTCTCCACTGATTATCCCACAACTGCTGTGGATCCGATATGTCACAATACATAAGCATGTGAGTGAATAAATATCTTAACTCAGAGGCAGAAGCCCAAATGGCAGCTTCCTCAAACGTATTAGACCATTCTCTATCATCACCAAGCAGACCAAGTTTCTCACATGCACTTCGATACGTAGGAGATATTTCGTCTAATACTTGTAAGACCCTACTCTCCGTAAGGGCCTTACTCGTTGGATTTACACTTTACATCATAGTTCTTAAACTAAAAATTTAAGTTCATTTCAGCGGAAGACTTAAAATTATTACAAGACGTTTGAATTTCATAAATAACAAAAAACTCAAATAAAATTATAAAGTTATCGTAAAATAGGATGCGAGTCTTTAAGTAGTGCCATGTAGCCTCTCAATCCATGCCAAGCTATTATCCTTCGTTTGCTTACTTGTCGATCTAATATGCATAAAAGTCAGCAATGCTGAGTGAGTTCTAGTGTAATTCTTTAAAACAATAATGATGTCTTTAGAACATGTTCGTTGCTTTGTTTTCTTATAAAAAAAATCTTTTTATTTATTTATCATGTCTCTTTGACATACTTTGTCTTTTTCTTTATCATGTACCATTGTATTCTTTCTGTTTGGTCTTTACCAACTTTTTCTTTGATTCTTTCTTTAACTTAACTTTTATTCTTACTATAACCTCCATCTTTACTTTTACATATCTTTGTCTTTGATCTATACATTTCTTTACTATTTTCTTTATTAACCTCACTCATGGGTATATACATGAGAGGGCCGTATTTCTTACACCCCATAAATGGAGTAAATACCTCTTTACAAAACTTGTAAGAAAACTTACAAGCCAGGTATACCAATTTCTTGGTAAGTCCCTCTTTACAAAACTTGTAAGAAAACTTACAAGCCGAGTATACCAATTTCTTGGTAAGTCCCTCTTAACAAAACTTGTAAGAAAACTTACAAGCCGGGTATACCAGTTTCTTGGTAAGTCCCTCTTAACAAAACTTGTAAGAAACTTACAAGCCGGGTATACCAATTTCTTGGTAAGTCCCTCTTAACAAAACTTGTAAGAAAACTTACAAGCCGGGTATACCAATTTCTTGGTAAGTCCCTCTTTACAATTAACCGCGTGTGCCCTATACGCGTATGCCCGGGTGAGAAAACAACGAATGCAAACTCTCTTTGACTTACCTGCAGGTAATCTATACAACAGGGACCCCTCTTTAATTCTTTAATCGGCCTCTTTATTCATTCATTCTTTATTCTTTACTGTTTAAGTCTTTAAACAGTTCTCTGCTCTTTAGCATGCTTCTTTATTTTTTAAATTCTTCGTTCTATACACTTTCTAATCTTTACTTCTTTAACGATTCTTACTCTACTTGAATAATATTAATTTTATTAGTTAATTCTTTACTTCTGATATCAATAATTTAACATTATTCCATAAGATTTCACTTTGAGATTTTATCCCTTTCCGTCATAAAATTTAGTTTTAATTCGGATACTCAAGTATCCTTGAGTTTGAATAAGATGACTGAAGTCAGATAAATAACTCATTCGGTGCGGATGAGTGAACTTAGTTAGGATGATCAAAACTTCATTCAATTCGGATGTATACTCTTAGCTCAGATGAGCTTCCGTTCAATTCGGATGAGCTATCTTTGTTCGAATGATCAACTTATACTCCGTTCGGATGAGCAATTATGTTTGAAAAGAACATGGACTTGTCAGGACTTAAATTACTTTTCTATTCTGTAATTACTTCATACTTTAAAAATATACATGTGTTATCTTTATTCATGATTCTTTAGTATATTCATTCTTTACTTTTATAAACTTTACGTGACTGTTTATCTTTGAATATACTTTATTGTTCACACGGTGAATCTTTATCTATATATTGAGACAATTAACTTAATCACAAAGACATAACTTAAGATAGTTGAAAACCATTTAGTATGCATATTAGCCCCAAAATAATTTAAAACATATAAAAGACATGGGGCTAGAAACTCACTTGGAGTCTTAGCTATCACTGCAGTCTAACTTGAACAAAGGTCTTAATCAAGTAAACCTTCGTATCGATCTGTTGAATCTACGCGCACTTGATCAATACCTCGCTATGTATCTATAACTTTCGTTCGTTTGGTTCGCCTATACGAACCCGCTCGTTAACACCCATTTAGAAAACCGACTCGTTACTTCGACTCGGTTTCACATCTTGAACCTTCACGTCCTCACCGAATCTACCTGACCAATGTTTATCAAGTTGACTTTATTGACCAGATTTGAAACCAAACCCATGGTTGGGTTTTTCACTCAACAACATACAAGTAGCTCGAACCTAGACCAAACGAACTCCGATCAAGGCGATTCAGGTGTCTACGGTTTCGTATCATCGAGCTCTACCTTCTGCATCAGTTTCCCCCGGCCATCGCTGCTGCTACAGTAGCCGGAAACACGAACAGCTCACCGGAATCCTCCCAGCACACTGTTATGTTCTGTTCGGGAGCATGAAAACTCGACCTCCAGACTTCAAAATCGAAAACCCAACGGTGAAAGTCTTCGTTTATGTGTTAAGAAGCTTCAGTTAAAATTTGAGAGCGATCCAACGGTTAGATCTCCGGGGATCGTCCGATCTCTGAGGCTGGTTCTCTATTTTCTTCCTTGCGACCTCCCTAGCCGACTTCGAACGATTTTCCCAAAAAAATATGCAATTCTTAACTTTTAATTAATTTAAAAGTTACACTTTGACCCCCTCATCTATGATTTTTAAAAACCCCTCAACTTTACTCAACTATTTTTAATATTCACGAGCTTCTAACGGGTCCATACTTTATCGTAATTACTTCATGAATGTTCATAAAAATTTCGAACCCAAACGGTCACAAAAATTTTGCACGTTATTCACAAAGCTTATAACGCGCTCGTACAATATCAGATACTTGTATTGTTTATATCATTTTGATCGTAATTAATTTACGAACATTTATATAAATTTTGAACATAAACGGGTACCAAAATTTCGTATGTTAATTAATCGTTTATAAAAATTCTGGGTGTTACAATACTTTTATCTTCAAATGATTGCCAACCTTTTTGGTGAGCTAATAACATTCGTAAATAGAAAGTTTCGCCACATCTTGTATGTATGTAAATTAGTCTTCCTATTATTTCTGTTTTACTTGTTGATCTTCTTCTCCAGCACTTTGATATATTATTCCATCTATATTGTGAAATGTACTCGAGATATGTAAGATTATGGCCGTTTTCGTCAATTTGGTTGTTATGAAGCCATTCTGTCAATGTAGTTCGCCTTGTTAAAGGATTTGATATTATGTTCCCTAATTATTCACCATCCTTAAAACGTATGCTTCGCATGTTCTCCAAATGAACAGATAAAACTTGTACTACAGGAGTTCTTTTATGAATAACAAAATCAAATATTCTTCAAGCTCCCTCATGTGGGAAAATGAAACGTCCATCCACAAAATTCTTAATCTCATCAACTTGGCTAGGAGGGACGTTTTGTTGATCGTCTAATGTCGGCATTCTACTAATTGCAAAACGGATGCGGTCTGCCCTTTTTGATATGTATTTGAATAAATACTTAATCAGCATGCTCCATCCACAATATTCGACATTTATATGTGCTTGATAATGTAAACATAAAAGTCGATTGTATAGTACCACATAGGAATTATCTAGTTCAATTCCATTTTTTTAACACAATATCTTGTTGATCGTCTCTTGTAATGTGCATAACCATTGTTGTCAAATTTGGTCATTGGTTCATATTCTTTGGAAAATTCTTTGAGCACTGAAGTCATGCATGGTGCTGAAGGTTTTACAAAACCACAGGGTCCATGCATCATAAGTTCAGTAACAACCTTATAAAGTACAGGTTCTAAAACAGGGTTAGGAATTTCAGCTGAAATGTAATTGTCAATTTGTTCGGTACTTTTTATCTTATATTTAGGAGTTACCCATAAAAGCAAATGACAATGGGGAAGGCCTCTTTTTTGAAACTCTATTGTGTAAAAATCTACATTGAAGGTTATTTAATAGTTTAGATACTAACATAAAAAAAATAGAATAGAAAAGAATATAATTGATAAGAACATAGAACCTGCTGTGACTTGACCAAATGGCTTTTGGATTTTGAGAAAGCTAATTAGTGAATTAACTTTAATTTGAAATACTCTAGCAATGATATCCGGACGATCTTGAGCTTAAAGTGAAGGAAATTGTGCTACATATCTTTCAAGTTCTGGCCATTTAACATTACAAGTGAAGGTAATGAAGTATTGTGGATTTCCATGTACTCGACATATAGCTAGAGCATCTTGGTAGTGCTTGTACATATATCGAGGGCTTCCGGTAAAAGATGACGGTAAGATGGTACGTTTGCCAATCTCACGACCCTCGGTATCACCACGTAAAACTGCGTCATGTACACCTTAAAGAAATTCTGTTCTGAATACATTTTGATTCGATCTTATATAGTCTAGGCGATTTTACTCTATACACACATAAGCGTCAACCAGATATTGTTGAAAAAGGAGACCTCCTCGTAGTAGTAACGTGTAAATATTTAACCGATCATGCAATTGGTAACTATAAAACATATTCATGGTTAAATTTTTTTTCTTGAGTTCTTTGATCATCTTGCAAACGTAAATTGCGTGACCATCCACTTTCTCCATATATGAAAAACAATGGATATTGTAATGTCATATATAATGGTTGCATTTTGTTTATACGCTGTGGAGAACCATTTTTTTTACGAATTATTATGTCGTAGTCATTAGCAATAGGATCATCCCCGTACACAATTGCACCGATGGAGCCAGGAGATGGTCTATTGTAGCGTAATGTGTTCTGAGAGTTATATAGATGAACTGTAAAATCTTCAACATTTGTTGAAAGACATAAATCTCTAGCTGTACGGAAAATCTTAACTAATTCATTACAATTATCTAGTATGCTAAGAATAATTCTGATAGTTTCAGGGCTAAGTCTAGAACGTGTGTCATCATTGAAAAACCGTAGCATGTTAGACACTTCATGTACAGTATCATAGATATACATTTGCATGAAGCGAGGTTCTTTGTCAAGAGGACATAATGAACCTAACCAATGATGCACTTGTCCCTCAATCTTAAAAACATATGGAGCCGAAGCATTATTAATAGTATTGTCAATTTTTGTACCAAATGATGTCATAGAAAACATACTATTGTATGCACATATGTCTGAAAGGAAGGTAGATTGTTCAAATAATTGTACTATTGTTGGATGAAGAGTTGTTGGAATTTGAAGTTTAACACTACCTCCTTTACAACATTGGTTATATCTTGGATGCCTAGCTGTAGATGATCTGATGGTACGTTCATCAAACCAGAAGAAAGCCTTGCAGTATTCACATACATAGCTGCAGTCACCATTATCTAAATATATCGATTCATAGGGTGACCGGCAATGCAAAGAAGAATTGTTATTTGACTGCTTTTCCGTTTCATCGGATGATTCTACAATTAAAAAAATATCCACACTTATTCTTAATCACTTCACAGTAGAGATTGCAGGAAACTATAAAGTGGGAATTTTTTTTTTGTGAGAATCATATTTTCTTTTTACTGTAAATCTATAATAAGCCACCAAGATTTTCATATATGATATTCAAATTCCTAAAGTACAACATATCGTGTTTGTTTAGGTAACCATGAAAAATCATTTAAAGCAAGGGCACATTATATGATCTAATACAATATTCTAAATTTAAAGGATTGTAAAGTGTGTGTTGAATAAGAAATGTGTAAAAATTAATACAAAGTTACGGCTCATTTAGAAGGTATAATACCACATTGATAATTATTGTATAGTACTAAACCCATATTGTACGTACCATGATTTGATAATAGTGTGTTAAAATGGTTAAATTTTGAACCTGTATAGACTGATTATGTTTAGTTACTTACATTTTTGTTTTATAATCTCAACAAATCATTAATGAATCATCTAGTGCAGCTTACAAAACAATTTTAAAACTTAACTTGAACTTTTTTTAATTCTAAACAGATAGATTTGTATGTTGATTTATGTTTGAGTTTATGTTAATCATAATATTAAAAAATCAAATATAAGTGATTTTTATATATAATTGGTAAAATTTTGTTTTATTTGATATAATACTGTTTTATTTGATATAATACTAATTCTTGTATAATTTGCAGGTGGTGACAACTGTGTACACTCCTCTTAGAGGCGATGTTATTCTGTCAAATCAGGTACATGATGGACATTTATAGAAGGAATTTGTTTAGGTCAGGTTTTGTCTACTAAAATATATTAAATTTGTATCCTACAATTTTATGTGACAGAACATTATAAGGGTCTGAAAGTTCGCAACATTACTTCCTGGAGTTTTTTCTTTTATCATCTTTCTGGAATTAAGGTCTATTTCAATGATGTAGCCATAACTAGGCAAGGTCCTACTCTTATTGGTGTTAACTATATCGCATTTTTATAGTGTGGGTCCCAGTCTTATGGGGGAATTTAAAAATGTAAAAATTGGCTACAACACTTTATAGTGATAATTTTGTATCTCCTGCAGGTGAATTCCTAATAAACATACTTCCTTTTCAAATTCTTTTTTTCGTTGGGCTATATTTCCTCTTTGTTAATTGTTGCTATTTATGCATTCCTTTTATGGTGTTTACTTTGTTGTTGTTCGTGGTATTAAGGACAAATTTTACCCTCTTAATTACTTGAATTTGGACTAATTAGTGTTGGAATCAATTGTGCTTTAATCATAAAGTTGGACTAAATTTGGATTTTCATTGTGTTTGTGTGTGGGTTTATAATTAGTATGATGTTCAACTATAAGAATCCACCCACACTCACTCCATCAACATCCCTACCCATTCCATCACAACATAGCCTCTTTTCATCATCAGCCACCCAACATTCAGGTTTCCTTTATTTTCTCGAATGTTAAAACTTTGAATTTGCTACATAACCTATTAGATCATTCATTAAGGTAAAATTCTTATTAAACAATCGTCTTCAATTTTTATATACTTGCAGTGTAATTCATGATAATATGTATTAATTTAAATCATTTGTTTTTTGATTTATTTTTTCTTTCATTTTATTTAGTGACTTAGAGGGAGACACAGAGAATCAATTGCCTAAACATCTACCTACCATTCTAGGTAATTTCCTTTGATTAAATGTTATGTTACTTTTTGATGTTCAAACATTTTGATGGTTAACGTGTTTTAGATTATAACTTAACTTATTCGGTATTGTGTAGTCATACACATTTTTGATTGTAATTTTAAATCTTTTTATGTGTTGGCAACAAATATAATATGAGTTGCTTCTTTATAGAATCAACAAATATATGCAAGTAGCATATTATTGAGTGATGTACAGACTCATTATTACGGGTATTGATGCAAAATGAAATTTTATTTATCTATTTCAATCAATTGAAACTACTAATTGTTCAGAACTCATTGAATGTGTGAACATGGTATACGATAAAAGCACATTAAAACCAAAATATTAAAGTGACATTAAAATTTCTCTTCATAAAGAGTGATGGTGATTTTTGTCATGTAATTGTAATCTCTTTATTTATTATTAGTTTGTTGATAGATTTTTAATGCTATCTATACATGTAGTGTTTGCATATTAGGTTCTAACTTATTAAATACAATTTTATATTGACTAATGTGTTTTCCTTTGCAATTTCATTACTTGAGTGTCTTCGTGTCATGTTGTTATTCTTTTGAAGGAAATTGACTTAGTTGTTCGTATTAAAGAAAATGGTAATCAGAAGTGGTTTTTGTTTTTGATTCATTGCAAAAAAAAATACGATGACCTATCACAATAATATATATGAAAAGGAGAAAATTACTCCTAACATTCTGGAGGATAAAAAAGAAAATTATATGGACTTTCGTGGATCAAGGAGAAAATTTCGTGGATCAAGGAGAAAATTACGGAATGTGGTCCTTTACTCCCCTCAAGTTGGAGCATGGAGATTTCGAGTGCCTAACTTGTCGAGTAAAAAGCGCAGTTGTTGAGTTCCCAAAGCTTTTGTAAATAAATCTGCTATATGAGACTTTGTGTCAATGTTGAATGGTTGAATTTCTCTAGAATCCACTCTTTCACGAACAAAAAACAATCCATCTCAACGTGTTTCGTGCGTTCATGGAAGACGGGATTATTTGCAATATGTCGCGCAGCTTGATTGTCACAGAATAAAGTTGTAGGTCCCTCTTGTGCAACGTCAAGTTCCTTCAACAACCATCGCATCCATAATATTTCACTAACTGTGGATGCCGTAGCTCGATATTCTGCCTCGGCGGATGAACGTGATACCACTGATTGTTTCTTTGATTTCCAAGAAACTGGTGCTCCCCCAAAAAGCAACAAGTATCCTGTTTGAGATTTTCTAGTGAATGGATAACCCAACCAATCCGAATCACAATAGGAAACAAGATTCATTCCCCCTTCTTGTGGCAATAAAATTCCTTGACCTGGAGTGTTTTTAAGATAACGTAACACACGAGTTGCTGCATCCATATGTGCTTGTCTCGGATCAGCAACAAATTGACTTAGAACATTTACAGAGTAAGCGATGTCTGGTCTTGTAGCTAGGAGGTAAAGAAGTCGCCCCACTAATCGTCGGTATTGATTTGCATCTACTTTTGGTCCACGATCATCTTTCTCAAGTTTTAAACCATGTTCCATGGGAAAAGTGCTAGGTCGACAACCTTGCATTCCACAATCTTCCAATATGTCCAAAGTGTACTTTCTTTGACTAAGTACAAGACCATCTCATGTTCGAGCTACCTCAATTCCGAGGAAGTATTTCAGCGTTCCAAGATCCTTAATACTGAAATCTTTATCAAGGTACTTCTTTGTTAGTTGGATTTTGTCAACATCATTTCCCGTTATGAAGACATCGTTGACATATATGAGAGCTGCAAAAAAAGAGTGACCACTCTTATAAATGAACAGTGAGCGGTCTGCTTTATTTTCCTTGAAACCCATCTCAGTCAAAGCAATGGAGAATCTTTGGTACCAGTTCCGAGATGCCTGTTTCAATCCATATAGAGATTTTCTCAGCTTGCATACTCGTGTTTCTTTTTTTTTTTACAAAACCCTTGAGGGATTTTCATGTATACTTCTTCATCCAGGTTTCCATGCAAGAAGGCGTTATTCACGTCTAGCTGATGTATGACCCAATCTTTCTTAACTGCCAAAGCAAGCAAAACTCTAACGGTCACCAACTTTGCAACTGGTGCGAACATTTCATGATAATCAATACCCTCCATTTGAGTAAAACCTTTTGCAACTAATCTTGCCTTGTATCTTTCAATCTCACCATTTAGTTTATACTTAATTTTATAGATCCATTTTGAGTCTATTGCGCGTTTCCCGCTTGGTAATTCTTCAAGGTTCCATGTACCGTTTTCTTCGAGGGCTTGAATTTCTTTCTTCATTGCCTCTCTACAGTTGCTATCCTGCATAGCTTGAGCAAAGGTTTTGGGCTCATCGTGTGAGCTGATGGCCGCTAAGAAAACTTTGTGCGCATCAGAAAATTTATCATATGTGATAAAATTGGCTAAAGGGTGCACCGTTGACGAATCATGATTGTTAACAGGTTGTGCATGAACTATGGATGGGGGAAGCTTCACATTGTAATCAGCAAGACGTCTTGGTTGGCTTTTATTTCTTTGTTCTCTGGTAGGTCCAACAAAAGCATTTGTTGTTTCGTCTTCTGGTATAAGATCCTGGTCCAAACTTTCGGTCATATTGGGCTCACCATGTTGAGTAGGTGAGTGCTGCTCTTGGTTCGGTTCAAAACCCAACAGCTTGTTTTCTTGACTTGGGCCATGATTTAACTCAACTTCAATGTCACTTGGGCTTAGATAATTATTTATATTAACTGACGCTTCACTTTTGCTATTATTTTCTTCCAATTTTTCATCCTAACTAGTGGGAAATTTGAAGACATCTTCTTGATTGCCTTGATCAGCAACAGAAGCAAAAGGGAAGGTATCCTCAATAAATTTTACATATCTTGAAATGACTATTTTTCCATGTTCAGCATCATAGATTTTATATCTTTAGGTTCCTCTTGGGTATCCCAAGAAAATGGCCGGTCTTCCCTTTATTGCAAATTTGTCTCCATTTGTTTCAGTACTCCTGTAATAAGCTAAACATCCAAAAATCCTCATATGATCATAAGCAGGGACTTGGTTATATAAGATTTCATAGGGAGTTTTATTTGAAATCACCTCCGAAGGCAAACGATTAATAATATAAGTGGCCGTTAGAACACATTCTCCCCAAAACTTAATAGGCAAATTTGCCTCAAATCTTAGCGCACGTGCCGTTTCGAGCAAATGCCTATGTTTACGTTCCACCACCCCATTTTGTTGTGGTGTATGTGGGCAAGTTGTTTCTAAAACGATTCCTTCACTGGCATAAAAATCAAGCATTCGGTTTGATGTGAATTCCCCACCGTTGTCGCATCTAATTCTTTTAATTCTTTTATCAAACTGTGTTCTCAAAAATTTGTGAAAATGAATCAAGCAATTGCTTGCTTCACTCTTGTGTTTTACAAGAAAATCCCAAACGGCTCTACTATAATCATCCACTATAGTCAAAAAATAATTTGCATGCGAAAGCGAAGGTGTACGATATTTACCCCAAATATCACAATGTATTAGCTCAAAACAACCATGTGTTTTAATTGAACTAACAGGAAAGGGTAATCTCGTTTGTTTAGCTTTAGAACAAGAATCACAAAAGTGGTTCTTAATTTTTAATGGAAATTTTTTAAGGAAATCAATATGACATAATTTAGAATCAGAGGCATGACCTAAGCGCTTATGCCAGGTACCAACAGTCATCATGGCTCGTCTCTTATCTTCAACCATTCCCATCTCATAAAGGCCGTTCTTGCACTTTCCTGTTCCGATTAACGCCCTTGAATGCAAGTCTTGCATCACAAAGAAATCAGGAAAGAACGTTATCGCACATCGGAGGTCTTTAGATAATCTACTTACTGATAATAGTTTGCAGTTAAAGTTTGGAATAATAAGAACATCTTTTATTTTTGATCCATCTGACATAATATAGTTCCCTCTTCCTTCCACTTTAACTCTTTCTCCGTTTGGTATGGTAACCGGAAGCTCACGATTGTTTGCAATTATATCTTCAAGAACAGTTGCTTTGTGAGTTATATGATCTGTGGCACCTGAGTCCACAAACCACTTATTTTTCCGATCGATATTACCCATTGTGTTGGCAGTTGGTGGTGTGTGTGCCATGTTAATGGCTGATGTAATATCAGTCTTCGACCCACCTGCAATAAACTTCAGAAACTGTTGATATTGCTCATCAGACAATCCTGGTACAAGGCTGTTGCTTGTCTCCACGTTTGGTTCAATATGATTTTGTTTACAACCCCTTTTCTTAGGTTTATTTTCATTAGTTTTGGTTGGGTTGGTTTTCTCACCCATCATTGCAGATGACAACAATGGATTCGTTTCTTTAGGTTTTGGCTCTGCTCTGATATCATAAAGAAAATGGTAATCAGAAGTGGTTTTTGTTTTTGATTCATTGCAAAAAAAATACGATGACCTATCACATTAATATATATGAAAAGGAGAAAATTACTCCTAACATTCTGGAGGATAAAAAAGAAAATTATATGGACTTTCGTGGATCAAGGAGAAAATTTCATGGATCAAGGAGAAAATTACGGAATGTGGTCCTTTACGTATGCACTACAAAAAAAGTAAACATTTGAGACGAAAGTGGTAGGAACTGAAACATAAGTTTAGAGTACGAAATATATAGGACTATTTTTCGTTTCTAATAATATTAGGGACTGATTTTTATGGGAAGTATGTTAGAGACTAATAATCAGTCACTAATATTATGTGTTGGATTTGGAAGCAAAAAGATTTAGTTTATAGTTAATTATGCTTATGTGTTCATTAATTAAAGGAAATGGATGTTGAATTTTTTGGTCAATGGGTTAATGTTTGAATATCATTTAATTTGAACATGTGTATAAAGAATTTAACCAGGGATACACTCTGCAAACTTACAATGTTTACTTAAACATACAAAACATCAAATACATGATGGTCCCTTACTGTATGTGTTTCATTGAAGAGTCTAAATATTCAATTCGGTTTTATTTTTTTAAGAAGAGATTATTGTTACTTGAAGGATCTGAATAGATTGATTAGTGAAAAGAGTATTGTCATTACTTAGATTGTAAGCAATGTGATAGAGATACAACACAACCAGAGAATTTTTGCTGTTTATGTATGTTATTTGCTGTTTGTGTATGTTATTAAATTGGTCAAAAACTTCCTATATGTTAATTGATGAATTATTGAATGACCAAAATTTTATATATGTATATTCAGGTCAGTAAAAATGCAAAGCTATGCAGATCAATAGATGAGTTATTTTAGAGAGAAGGGAATGGAATACAACAAGAAGGTTTAAAGGGATTGGCACAGAAGGTTTTATACATTCAAACTTTTGGTCTCACTAATCTGTCTTGGTCACAATAAACACATATATATTGTTATATTTGTATTTTGTTTCTATGTTCTGCATGCATTAAAATCCCTCCGCAGAATTTATCATCTCAGAACATGAAAAGATTTTTACTAATGGAATAACGCTTTTGCTTTTTTCATTTCATCAAGGATGGTGTTTGATTGGTGGGATATTTAAAATATCACAAAATCACTAATTCATTGTGTTTCAGCATTTTATATGAATTTGTTGCATAATGCTTTTGCTCAGTTTGTGTTCTTTTTTCCTATCATCATTTCTTGACGCATTTGTGCTAGATGGATTATTGTCATCTTTTTTGGCTATTGCCGTGCAATTTGGTTCTTATACCAAGTAATTAGAAAAATAAAATGTTTACTGTAAATATACAAAACATCAAATACATGATGGCCCCTTACGGTATGTGTTTCATTGAAGAGTCTAAATATTCCCTTACGGTATGTGTTTCATTGAAGAGTCTAAATATTCAATTCCGTTTTTATTTTTTTTGTTATCGATGTGACAAAGTAATAATCAGAATAATACAAAAATCATCTAACACCCAAAATCATAAAGAAATAGTAACAAAAAAGGAAACACCAATGGTAGGAAGAGGAATAAAAATCTGTGCAATAGAGGAAGAAGACGATTAGTGGTATCTATCATAAAACCCAAATTGTGATGATAAGAAGAAATTAGTGAAATGAACATAAATTAAGGGAATACGAAGTGTTCTAATACATCACGAATGAACATTAACAAAAAAAAATAATAGTAACAAATGAAAACCACAAATCGTAGGAAAACGAAACTAACCTGCGAAATAGAGTACGATGGTGAAGGAATAAGGCGATTTAGAATCTTCTGGTTTTGAAACACAAAAACATATGAACGGATTTTGAAATTAGGGTTGATGGGAAGATGACGAACATAGTAGAATGACGGTTAATAAAAAAATGACGGAATAAAAGATATATGTTGACGAAAATGAAGTTTAGATTGAGGGATATGAAATGACGGCTAAAAACAAAATTACGGAATAGAAGATATATGTTAAATAAAAACAAAATTACGGAAAAAAAGATATATGTTAAATGAAGTTTAGTTTGAGGGAAATGATTTTACAAGGGAGTAAGGAAATAACGGAATAGAAGTGACGGAGGTGTTTTAAGGGAAGTACAACACCAAATAAGGTTTAGATAATAATAGTGTAGGAGGTTGGTCACGTTTTATTAAAATAATAATAAAATATATTAACGATACTCTCGTTATATTTAGGAAACAAACTGGTACAATACAATGCATTCAAAATGAATGATAATAGAAATATAAAATCCAATTTATATAAAGTATTATAGTTAATTCAAACCGATGTTTGCAACATATTCTTCAAGACTTCTTCTTGTAGTTTTCTTGACTCTGGTTTTCAATCAATTGCGTCTTCAACTTATTCTCCTCTGCAACATGATTAAACGTGTTGATGATTGTGGTTGAGGCACGTATTCAATACGCTTCCCTTAAAACAGATTTCGCGCATCTTCTCAAGACGAACGCGTCTATCTCCCAGGGTACAACAACCGAAATAGTATGTGTACTGTCGGGATTAACCTAGCATTCGAAAAAATATCTTAAACAAGAGCTTGAAGAGTTGAGAAAACTAGAAATTCTTTAAAGTATGTGGTAGATTGTATGTAGCATTCTTGAAATTATCAAGTAGCCAACCAAACAAGACACCAATTGTCTTGTATTTATACTACAAGATTAGGATTCCAAAAGTCTTGAATTAATACATATAATCAACACATGAAATATGAAAAGTCTTGAGTAATTTGAAAAGTATTGATTTTAATTCAAATTAAATTTGATAATTTAATCAAATAACTCAAATTTCCAACAATCCACCACATGAATAAAAATCAACTCATACACTCAGTGTGAAGACACAATTTCAGCGGTTGAGTATTGCAGGAGAAGTAGGTTTCCCTTCACACAATACTCTTCCTGGTCTGGTTAACCCCTCATTGTCGTGTCCGTTATGGTCATGGAACACTATCTTGGTTCTGCGAGAGCTCTAGGAATTATGCCCCACAATTCCATTTGAAGCGACCCCACTTCTCTCTAACATAGGTGATTTGTCCACAAATCATTAAAGTATTTGGGTTATCATGATTTACACTGATCATTAACCTTATATTATGCTTAGCCTCACACAACAATGTCACTGATTGTTATAGGAATGGACTAGGACGCATTTAAACACCCTTTTATAGTTTAGGAGGATATATATCAACATATGTATATATATTAGCTTATACATTCATTGTACAACTATGCCCCCACAGTGACCATCCTAGATATATGAATTAGTTGTCCTATTGAACCTAGATCTTGGGATCTCCAATCAACTAGGTTAGGTTTCCTTCAAATATATCTTTACATGGGCTTTAGTCACATTCCTCAACTTAATCTCTCATTTTATTGGATCCAAAATATTATCTTTGACTTCATCAAGTCAACAACGATAATTTGCAACTGAGATAAGTTGTTCTAACGTGTTCTTGACTCACAAGTCCTACTAGCCCTTTTATCAATTTATAAGACTATAACTAGTGATCTCAACTTGGATCTAGTTATGTTACCATGTCTTAAGAATGATTTGAAACTCATTTCAAGGCTAAACATGTTCCACTTTTACCGATTGACATTTGAGTCCAATCAACTTGATTAACTCAATCGTGTACCCCACTTGGTCACGAATTTATAATATTTATTTGGATTACTAAAATCCTTTTTACAAAATCTTTCACATATTATTAAGTGCAAGCAACCCCCACATTTGAGTCTTATCAGATAACCATTTTTCAATTATCAAGATAGTCTGTGAAAAGTTCTCCTTTTTCACAAGAGAATACTATCTCTTACAAACTTTAGAGGGTTGTTTCGTAAATGACACATTCCCCCACATTGCTTGCGCTTTGATTAAGTTCATCCATACATATTACTCTATGAGTTCTCCTCATATGAACCGAAACTCATTCTCATGTCATCACATATATTGAATGTTTAAAGTTAATTTAATCTCCGCAGAGCATCTAAATTAACATGTATTAGTCTAGCATGCTTTAGACTAAAATAATAGCACGTGAATAGAAGATGCATCATTCTGATCAATCACAGCTCCTAGACATAACACATTATCTCTACAAACATTCATATCTTAGTTTAGACAAGAATGATGAGATTTTTTAAATCCTTAGTTTAAGAAAAACTCATAACCATATTTAACTTCATCCATTATGTAGGATGTAACATCTGTGCTGGAAACGTCGCCGGAACAGTGAACTGAACAGTGTATGCACAGTAACTCAGGTACAAACTATGCAAACTATTGATATGCTATTAGCTACATGATGCTTGACAGTAACTATTATGCTATTGTTTCAGAAATCCGATTAAACCTAACAGTTTAATAGTCAGAAAAACGTTAGACAACGCTAAACTTACACACAGATGCTTGTTAATGTGCTATTATGTATAAACGTATGTGAGGTTAAACAAAACCAAACTATAACGGTTACGGTTGCAGAATGCTAAACCGACGAATTATTCGTATAGGTGACGATCTGTACGAATAAATTTGAAAGCTTAACGTTCTGAAAAGGTGACTGAAAATTTGAAAACAAAAGTTGGAAAGCAAAACCATCGTCGTGTTCGTTCGAATGACGATTCAAATGAATACGCGCAATGGCGACGCGTTCTGACGAAACGAAAACGAAAACGACACGAACGACAGTAATTTAAGAAAATAAAATATTTTAATGTTTTACAATTTTGAAACTCATCATAAATAAAGAAATAAACCATTTTAGTTGAAGCATGTAAAATACGCGTGTTACATTCCGGAAACGCAACGAAAACACGAATCGTGCAAAAGAAACGAACCCAAACACCCTCGGGGTATAAATACCCTAAATGAGGGTATTTCCCTCATTCTCTCTTCTTCTCCTCCCTCTCAAAACCCTATTTCCGAATCTTAACTTCCACCACCATTTTTGAACTTCAAACTCTCATATCTTGCTTGTTTCTCAACCAAATCACCTCATTCTTGAACCAAATTGAAGCTCTTATCACCCTCTACACGAAAGTACAAGGGATCTTCCCTGAGAACTCCTGAATCGCAGGTAATCTGAGCCCCAAAGTTGCGATTTTAGGGTTTTTAAACCCTAATTCGAACCTTCCTTTGAAACTCGGTTCAAGCCATGAAAACCATTGGGAAATCCCTCACTAAACTCTTAGGATGTTTTAGGAACGAGTGTTGGTTCATGATTTAGCCATATAGCTCGAAAATAGGGGATGGGGTTGTTGCAGGTCGTCGGCCGAATGACTCCCAAGCAGAGGATCGAATGGCCCAGGCGAAACCTTCATTCGGCGAATGGACAGGGCGAACCAGCCTCCTCATTCGGCGAATGGCTAGGGGCGAAGCAACCCTCATTCGGCCAATGGGCAAGCATCGAAGCAAGTCTCTTTCGGCCAATCTCATTCGACCACATACCCATTCGAACAACCGCATTCGGCAGACCCCATACGACCATCACCTCCATTCGGGCTCAAGACTTATTCGACCAAGCATTCATTTGACACCTTTCTCATTCGGTCGGCATGCCTGGTTCGGCCACCACCCACATTCGACCGATCTTTTATTCGGCTCCTTCATTCTATCGGCCAAAGACATTGTTGGCTAGGCTGCATCGTAATGAAATGAAGAAGTTGGTTGGTCGATTCGAGTGGAGTTGTGAGTAGATAAATATTATGGGATAAGCATGTGTGTGTGCATGGGAACACCCACGTAAATCCCATGCATGGGTGGGAGTGTGTGCATGATGAAATATCAAGTTTTTCATACTAAGGACTAGGCCATCGATCAATTACTAAACAAATGCTGAACTTACATTTTCTATATCACATGGAATTTAGGATAAACAATGGATTTTTGCAACAACACTAAGGGTTTAAACTAAAGCAAGAACCACAAGAGACTACGGGAATTGACTAAGAAAAAGGGGTAGTTATGAACACCCAACACTTAGTTAATTATTCAATCACATACAAACAAGCTATGAGGTTCTATGGGAATCTAAGTCAGATTGTATAATAAATGATTCACGAAACAAGGGAAATGCCGAGACTTACTCTGAGGCCAAGAGTTAATCAAGCTGGATTAACTCCAGTCTAATAAACCCATCTATGATTTCCTTAAAATAAAACTATGATTTTAGAAGATAAAATCAATGATAAAATTCTTTAATTAATTAAATGATCATTAACATAAGGTTTGTTTAAAATAAACTATTTCAAAACCATTAATTAAAATCTTGAAAGGGTTACTTACGGGAATCGGGTTCACTTATGGGGAATAACCTAGACTGATTGGAGAAACTTAGAAAACTCCTTAGTGTCACACCCCGAGAAATCCCGTCCCTTCTGGGGCGCGAGCAACAACAGATTTTCAGGATCGCAGTCTCCGGTCACACTGTTGCGAGACCTACATGTCTGGTTGTACACGTACATCCAATAACTTGGATAAAACAGTTTTGTAAAATCAGAGTTGTGGAAGTTTAATAATATCAATACAGATAAAGTTCATAAGTTGTGGAGGCGTTAATCAAATAGTTTTCAAAACAACCTAAGTTTGAAGTTTGCGGAAGCGATTTCAGTAATCATTATTACAAAACAAGTCAAATATTTAAATGTTCTGAAAATATCCTAAGACACTAAAGCTGATGCATGGACTCCATCCTAGCATCCTATCCTCGAGTGCGTGCCTTAGTTACCTGAGAAAACATGCGAGTAAAAGGGTCAACACAATGGTTAGTGAGAGCACAGGTTTTTCATAAGCAGTAAACATCAAAATGTTTAAAGTAAGAGTTTTGCACATTTACATATCATTACAATGCAGTATCGATTGATAGCTTGTCAATACAGTTATATTATATTGTGGATGGTACCGAAGCTGACAGTTGGTGCCTCCCGCCAAGTCCATCACAAGACTATGGCAAAGTGTTGGTCAATATTGCACTGTTCCGACCTCCAGTCGGGTGTAGTGGGGCTTGTCAGGCCCAATAGTACTATTCAAGATTACCACGCTAGGCGTTATGCTATTAACGGTCCGAGGAGTATCGTGAGGACTTTTAGTTGTGATAGGGGCCCACACATATACATATAATACGTAAATAAAACGAGTTGTTGTTCAAAAACAGTTGTAATGTAATGTTTTCTCCCCCAAAGGTAGAAAAGATAAAAAGGGGCCGTGAACTCACCTGATGAAGTAGTTCCGGTCTTATGTGGTGTTCGCGACTGCGAAGGCTAGCAGTCCTGCTAGTAAGCTCCTATAATCATATAGGTGTAAGTATGTAATCTGAGGTGCGTTGTAGTCCATACAACTCCAAGTGTCGGTGTGCTCAACCGAGTGTGTGTGTGTGTTGACTGGTGAGACTCGACGAATCGTTGGTGACACGATTGTTGTGTTTATGTGCCTTGATGCACATAAGACACCAACATGCATCCTATGACTCTAATCACATAAGTTACCATTTTTAGAAAGTTTCCCATTTAAGAAAGTGTGGTTATGAAATTCCATTTCATAAAACTAATAACTTCCAATATGTTTATAAAATACGTTTAAACTCTAAAAACATGTCGTTTGCGCATAAATCACCATTTATGCCGTTTTACCCAAATAAAGTTTCCTTATTTGGAAAGTATTCGTTTAAAAGCTCGTTTTCACAAAACGAAGTTTCTAAATATGTTAAAAATCATTTCTAAGCATATTCCAATGCTCAAAGTTCATCAAAACGTTTTAAAACATCAAAAGCCCTCTTTTGATTTTTAAAAGTTTCCATAAATAGTAAGTTTACACAAAACCATATTTTTGACAAAAATCAAATATCCCAATGTGTTTCTGAACACTCAATACACATTTAACAACATCTAGACATGTCTAACATGTCTAGATCATCACAAATCCAAGACTTGCACATAAAAGTTTCCTTTTATGGCAAGTTTGTCCAAATCATCATCAAATCAAAACTAACTTAACCAAAACTCAATTCTAACATTTCTAAGCACCAAAATCAGTAAATCTACAACAAGTACTCATCAAATCACCAACGATTTCAAGCACAATAATCATATGGAGTTGCATGTGGGTGATTACCCATTGCATGTGCGATCTAATGCTAGATAAACCTTAAAAACTACCTTGTAAGCTAAGATTTGAGTGGTAGCAGGTGTATGAAGTCCTGGAAATGGCTGAAAGTGGTCCTCTCGCATGTTGCTAGCTTCCAAGACCTCCTATGGTAGCTCCAATGTCCTCAAATCTTCCAAGGATGCAAGGATGTGGCTTAGGAAGTGTTTAACAAAGGTTCAATGACTGATTTCGGAGGTTTCAGTTGCTGGGAGATGAGAGAAATCGGAGTAGAGGGTGAAAAGAAACGAGTGGAAAGGATTGGGGTTGATTAAATAGAAAAATCTGATCTGCATGGCCTTCGCGTACCGCGGAGGCCGATGAAAATTCATCATCGCGTACCGCAATGTAATTCGGGAGCTTCGAATCCCGGTTTTCTTCGCGTACCGCTAAGCCTTTCGCCGAGGGACCATCGCGTACCGCGATGAGCCCATTTCCTTGTTTTTCGATTTCGTTGATACGATTTCGCTCGTACTCGATTTTTAACGCTTATTCTAAACATCTAATACATGTTTAACATATAATCACAAAGTAGCACATAAGTTTGATTGATCACCAACGTTCGTGAGACTCGTGTGTGTTTCGATAGTTCCTCGAACTATCGTTTCGCAGTTGTTTGTGCTCAACTCATCTAATTAAACATAATTAGATGAAATGCAACAAGTATGAATGTGAAATGTAAAGAATATAAGAGTTGAAATTTACCTGAAATTGTCGGGTGTCACACTTAGTATCATAGGACACTTAGATGCACACCAAGACCAAGACCCCACTCTGCGTCTATTATAACTAATTATCGTGCTCAAATCCCTTAAAACAACTCAGGTGATTGAAGATACTTAAGCTACAAACAAAGAGCACGCACTATCTGTGATAACCTATACTGAGCAACACAGGTGAGTTCATTGTCCCTTTTCAAACTATTTTGAGTTTTACTTCGGGACTGAGAAGCATGTTAAACCTTCTAAACAAAAGTTTAACTATTGCAAATATGCTTTTGTATTTATTCAAAAATACTAATGCTAAGGGTGAATGCTACACATAAATGCTATGGGTTATGCTAAATGCTAATGCTACAGATTAATGCTAAATGCTTATGCTCCGGATTAATGCTTAATGCTATTGCTATGGGTTTATGCTAAATGCTAATGCTACGGATTAATGCTTAATGCAAATGCTATGGATTAATGCTTAATGCTAATGCTATGGGTTAATGCTAAAAGCTAATGCTACGGGTGAATGCTACACATAAATGCTATGGGTTTATGCTAGATGCTAATGTTAATGCTAACTGCTGATACGATATGCTAATGCTACCGGATAATGCTAATGGTAACGCTAAATGCTAATGATTCTATGCTAATGCTAATGCTATATACATACATACTAAAGGCTTGAAATGCTTGAAATGCTCAGAGTGCTTTAAACTTTGTATGTTTTATATGCTTGCCATGCTAAAACAAGGGTTTGGCCTCTCAGTGCTTGCCTTACCGGTTGTGAAGCTAGTACTTTTGCACAAGATACGTAAATGCTATGCTATTTGAATGCTATAAACTTGTATGCTAATGCTATTGACTATGGTAGAACATACTGTTTTGGTCTCTCAGTGCTTGCCATAGGGTGTTCTCCATAGTCGGGACTTGAAGGAACAGACCTTCGGCTCTCAGTGCTTGCCATAGGTTGACCTTTATAGTCCAAACTAGAGGGACATACTGTTGGTCTCTCAGTGCTTGCCATACAGTGATTCCTCATTGTCTACTCATGTTTGTGATATGTGACTAGTGTGATTCTGGTTTTCTTTAGTTGACTTTGTGTCATCTTAGAAATCCTTTATCATAGCACCGATGTTGCTAATCATAATTTGATCCGATATGGATTGATACTGGATTCCTTAGGGTGTTCAGTTGTCCATAAAGGAACTCACAAAGCCAGACTTGCAGATGCTATTGTATGCGTGTTGAAACTTACAAACAAAATGCTAAAGCTATGATGGGAATGTGAATGGATGGTAGGTAAAAGGCTTAATTATTATTAACAACAGTGTCATATGCAAATTAGTATGTGGTGGGATGGCGTCTGGGCGGGTTGTAGGCTCGACTCAGGGGTATGCCCTATATATAAGCATACCGATTTGGATATTACATGTGGTGTTAATGAGGTTAAGGTTTTATCGAAAGAGGTTTGCTAAAGCTATTTTCAAACTTATAAACTACATGAACTCACCAACCATTGTGTTGACCTTGGTTTCTTACATGCTTTCTCAGGTGATGCACAAGTTTAAGCTAAAGTTGTGGATTGCATACTAGGCTACCCAGATAGAGGACCTAGTTGATTTTGGAAGCACATCTTTTGTATTTAATACGAATCACTTTTGGATGTCTTGTACAGTTACAAGATAGAAAACAATTGATTCTTTTGATAGGTTTATTCAGTTAAATTACTAAACATTAACAAATGTAATTTAACTTTGTAATCCTAGTTTAATGCTTTATTGTGCTTAGTTATTCTTAACATTGATGCTATGTAAACAATCTGATCATCATGATTATCACACACGATATCGCGCCCCGGCGGGGAAGTCGATCCGCCCCGCCGGCTCGGGGTGTGACATATTGGTATCAGAGCTCAAGGTTATAGAGAATAATAGGTCATTTACTTAAATGGTTTGGCCTAGACTATAACTTAGGGACCCTCATGTAGAGAACTTAGAATCTATATTTGCATTGTGTTTTCTACATTCGATCACTGCACTAACCAATATTCTTTTGGTTATGATCAGAATGCCTCCTAGAAAACTACCGACTCCGGTTCCTACTACACAGACTTCGGCACCTCACTCATCAACACCATCACCACCAGATTCACCACCGCCACCTCCTTCTCCACATAGTCCTCCTCCGAACCCGAATGCGGGTCCAGTTATTGATCCTGCCACTATCGCCTTGGCGACACTTCTGAGTACTCAACTAACAAGTCAGCTGAAGGATGTCATCCCTGAGATGATTAACAGGATACAAGGCCATGGCAACAATTCTGGCCATACTACTGGGGAAGCTAGTGGAAACACTGGTCATACTTCTGACTGCTCCTACAAGTCATTTGTAGGATGCAAGCCACCAAGCTTCACTGGCGTGGAAGGAGCCGTTGGACTGATCCAATGGCTGGAAAAGATGGAGAATACTTTGGACATAAACAGTTCTCCGGAGCACCACAAAGTTCGCTATGCGGCTGGATCTTTCAGAAGCGAGCTTTGACATGGTGGAACGCTCAGATCAGAGCTAAGGGAAGAGATGAAGCAATGGCAATGCCATGGACAGAATTCAAACTTCTTCTGAGGAACGAGTTATGTCCGAAACACGAACTGCAGCAGCTAGAGATTGAGCTCTCGAACCATGTGATGAAGGGAGCCGATCATATGACTTTTACCACTCGCTATCATGAACTGGTAGCTTTGGTACCAGAGATGGTGCCAACATTGGAAAAGCTGATTGATCGTTACGTAGCAGGATTACCTTCTTGTATTCAGAGCATCGTGTTGGCTGCATATCATGCTACTCTGGAGTCAGCTATCTCCCTTTCAGCTAAACTTACCAATGTGATGGTAAAGTCTGGAGTTCTAAAAGATGATGCGGGAAAAACTAAGGAAGCAACAACGAAGAAACCAGAGTACCACCAGAAGAAAAAGCAAAAGGTCGTTAAGAACTATGCGGCCGTCACTCCTCTAAGACAGGCACCTGCAGCACCTGTCAATCCTGCACCCAAAAACTATGTGGGAATGCATCCTCAGTGTGCACAATGGAAATTTCATCATCCTGCCACGGCACAATGCAGGAAATGCAACAACTGTGGCCGATTAGGTCACCGAGCTCAACAATGCCGTGCTCCAGCAACTCAAGCTGCAAATAATGCTGTTGTAGCACTTCCTCCACCACCAAGACCTGACAATCACAAAAATAACAACAGGGGACGCTATAACTGTGGAGGATTAGGCCATTTCTCCAGAGATTGCCCAAAGCGAGTGCAACAGGGAACCCAAGCACCTCGTGGAAGGGCTTTTGTGATTGGAGCCAATGCAGCACACCAAGACCCTAACGTGGTCACCGGTACATTTCTTATACATGACTCTTATGCATCTATTTTGTTTGACACTGGTGCAGATCAGAGTTTTATTTCATCTGACTTTGCACGTCAACTTAATCTTACTGAGGAAACTTTAGACTCCCCTTATATCATCGAAGTAGCAAATGGGAAAGAAATCACAGCTAGCACCATACTTAGGAACTGCCCGCTTACACTTATTGATCATACATTTGCCATAGACTTGATACCGATGGAGCTGGGCAGTTTCGACATCATAGTAGGAATGGATTGGCTATCTCTCAATAGAGTAGAAGTCATCTGTTCTGAAAAGCTACTTCGTATTCCATTGACGAATGATCGTGTATTGGAAGTTCGTGGGGACCAAGCAAAGCATAGTGTCAAAATCATATCTTGCATCAAGGCGCGTAAGTGTCTACAGAAGAAGTGTGTAGCTTTTTTGGCTCATGTGGTGGAGAAACAGAAAGACAAGAGGACAATTCAAGACGTGCCGATAGTAAGGGAATACCCTGAAGTGTTTCCTGAAGACCTACCAGGTTTGCCACCTGTGCGACCGGTAGAGTTTCGTATTGACTTGATTCCTGGAGCAACACCTGTTGCTAAATCTCCTTACAGGTTAGCACCGTCGGAGATGCAGGAATTGTCGAACCAACTACAGGAGTTACTTGACAAAGGTTTCTTCCGACCGAGCTACTCACCTTGGGGAGCTCCGGTTTTGTTTGTAAAGAAGAAGGATGGATCTTTTCAGATGTGCATAGACTACAGAGAGCTAAACAAACTAACCATTAAGAATCAGTATCCATTACCGAGAATTGATGATTTGTTTGACCAACTACAAGGAGCACAGTATTTTTCGAAGATTGACTTACTGTCTGGATACCACCAGCTCAGAGTGCAAGATGAAGACATACCAAAGACGGTGTTTCGTACCAGATACGGGCATTACGAGTTTATGGTGATGCCTTTTGGGTTGACGAATGCACCCGTGGTTTTCATGGATCTCATGAACCGAGTGTGCAAGCCGTATCTAGATCAATTTGTGATTTTCTTCATCGATGACATATTGATCTATTCCAAAAGCAAAGCAGAGCACGAGCAACATCTCAGAATGATCTTGGAGCTGTTAAAGGAAGAGAAGCTCTATGCCAAATTTTCTGAGTGTGAATTTCGGCTAAGAGAAGTTCAATTCCTAGGTCATGTAGTCAACAGAGAGGGAATACATGTTGACCCTGCTAAGATTGAGGCGATTAAAGAATGGGATATTCCGAAGACACCGACGGAGATACGTTCTTTTCTAGGTTTAGCAGGCTATTACAGAAGGTTTATCTCAAACTTTTCTAAGATAGCTCTGCCACTCACAAAGCTAACACAGAAAAGCGAGCCGTTTGTTTGGGAACAAAAGCAGGAAGAAGCCTTTCAGACTTTGAAGCAAAAGCTATGTGATGCTCCGATCTTATCTTTCCCAGACGGTTGTGATGACTTTGTAGTCTACTGTGATGCATCCCATCAGGGACTTGGCTGTGTACTTATGTAGCGAGACAAAGTTATCGCGTATGCCTCGAGACAACTGAAGGTTCATGAGAAGAACTACATTACTCATGATCTGGAACTGGGGGCTGTGATATTTGCTTTAAAGATCTGGAGACATTACTTATATGGCACCAAGTGTACCATATTTACTGATCACAAGAGTCTGCAACACATATTTGATCAGAAGGAACTCAACATGCGACAGCGACGTTGGGTTGAGCTTCTGAATGATTACGACTGTGTAATCAAGTACCATCCGGGCAAGGAAAACGTTGTAGCTGATGCCTTGAGCCGGAAGGAACGTGTCAAACCCTTGCGCATCAAAGCAATGGGAATGACTGTGCAGACAAGCTTACACGGTAACATTATGCAAGCACAACAAGAGGCAGTTGAACGAGGAAACTTGAAGAAAGACTTAGATTGTGGAGTGGAAAAACATTTGGAAACAAAACCTGATGGACTCGTTTACTACAAGGATCGTGTATGGATTCCTGCAGCAGATAAGTTAAGGAAGCTTATATTCGATGAAGCACACAAGACCAAGTACTCTGTGCATCCCGGGGCTGATAAAATGTACCAAGACTTACGTGCTTTTTATTGGTGGCCCGGTATGAAGAAAGACATAGCTGAGCATGTTGGTAGATGTCTCACGTGTGCTAAGGAGAAAGCGGAACACCAAAAACCGTCAGGGTTACTGGAACAGCCTGAAATTCCACTTTGGAAGTGGGAACAGATAGCTATGGACTTTGTTACTAAGCTACCTCACACTTCTGGTGGACATGATACTATATGGGTTATCGTTGATCGATTAACCAAATCTGCTCATTTCTTGCCGCTGCGAGAAACTTACACGATGGATAAACTAGCGAAGCTTTACATCAATGAGATAGTGGTACGCCATGGTGTGCCATTGTCTATCATCTCAGATCGTGATAGCAGATTCACGTCAAGGTTCTGGCAGTCGTTGCAGAAATCTCTGGGGACACAATTAAACTAGAGTACAGCTTATCATCCACAAACGGATGGTCAAAGCAAACATACTATACAAACCCTGGAGGACATGTTAAGAACTTGTGTTCTAGACTTCAGTCGAAATTGGGACTCCCATTTTCCACTGATTGAATTCTTCTACAACAACATCTATTATAGTAGCATCGGATGTGCTCCGTTCGAGGCTCTCTATGGTCGTAAGTGTCGATTGCCGATCTGTTGGTCGGAAGTGGGAGATAATCATATCACCGGGCCAGAACTCATTCAAGAAACTACAGACAAAATTGCTCAGATACAACAAAGACTACAAGCAACTCGAAGCAGACAAAAGAGCTATGCCGATAAACGGCGCAAGCCGTTGGAATTCCAAGTGGGAGACCGTGTCATGTTGAAGGTATCCCCATGGAAAGGTATAGTTCGTTTCGCAAAGAAAGGCAAACTAACACCACGATACGTAGGACCGTTTGAGATCATCGAACGTATTGGTCCTGTGGCGTACAGACTTAGACTACCGGATGAACTTAGTGGTGTACACGACGTGTTTCGCGTCTCAAACTTGAAGAAGTGCCTTGCTGATGAAACTCTTATCATACCGGTTGAAGAAATTCAATTGGATGAACACTTACACTTTGTTGAAGAACCTTTAGAAATTATGGATCGCAAGGTTAAACAACTGGGGCGAAGCCGTATTCCGATTGTTAAGGTACGTTGGAACTCAAAGCGCGGACCCGAATTTACATGGGACCGCGAAGATAGCATGAAGCTCAAGTATCCCCAACTGTTTACAGAGGAAGTTGTACCTGACAACAATGCTTAAATTTCGGGACGAAATTTCTCTAACAAGGGGAGACTGTAACATCTGTGCCGGAAACGTCGCCGGAACAGTGAACTGAACAGTGTATGCACAGTAACTCAGGTACAAACTATGCAAACTATTGATATGCTATTAACTACTTGATGCTTGACAGTAACTATTATGCTATTGTTTCGGAAATCCGATTAAACCTAACAGTTTAACAGTCAGAAAAACGTTAAACAACGCTAAACTTACACACAGATGCTTGTTAATGTGCTATTATGTATAAACGTATGTGAGGTTAAACAAAACCAAACTATAACGGTTACGGTTGCAGAATGCTAAACCGACGAATTATTCGTATAGGTGACGATCTGTACGAATAAATCTGAAAGCTTAATGTTCTGAAAAGGTGACTGAAAATTTGAAAACAAAAGTTGGAAAGCAAAACCATCGTCGTGTTCGTTCGAATGACGATTCAAATGAATACGCGCGATGGCGACGCGTTCTGACGAAACGAAAACGAAAACGACACGAACGACAGTAATTTAAGAAAATAAAATATTTTAATTTTTTACAAATTTGAAACTCATCATAAATAAAGAAATAAACTATTTTAGTTGAAGCACGTAAAATACGCGTGTTACATTCCGGAAACGCAACGAAAACACGAATCGTGCAAACGAAACGAACCCGAACACCCTCGGGGTATAAATACCCTAAATGAGGGTATTTCCTTCATTCTCTCTTCTTCTCCTCCCTCTCAAAACCCTATTTCCGGATCTTAACTTCCACCACCATTTTTGAACTTCAAACTCTCATATCTTGCTTGTTTCTCAACCAAATCACCTCATTCTTGAACCAAATTGAAGCTCTCATCACCCTCTACACGAAAGTACAAGGGATCTTCCCTGAGAACTCTTGAATCGCAGGTAATCTGAGCCCCAAAGTGGCGATTTTAGGGTTTTTAAACCCTAATTCGAACCTTCCTTTGAAACCCGGTTCAAGCCATGAAAACCTTAGGGAAATCCCTCACTAAACTCTTAGGATGTGTTAGGAACGAGTGTTGGTTCATGATTTAGCCATATAGCTCGAAAATAGGGGATGGGGTTGTTGCAGGTCGTCGGCCGAATGACTCCCAAGCAGAGGATCGAATGGCCCAGGCGAAACCTTCATTCGGCGAATGGACAGGGCGAACCAGCCTCCTCATTCGGCGAATGGCTAGGGGCGAAGCAATCCTCATTCGGCCAATGGGCAACCATCGAATCAAGTCTCTTTCGGCCAAGCTCATTCGACCACATACCCATTCGAACAACCACATTCGGCAGACCCCATTCGACCATCTACTCCATTTGGGCTCAAGACTTATTCGACCAAGCATTCATTCGAAACCTTTCTCATTCGTTCGGCCACCACCCATGTAATCCCCAGGGTTTCCCGTTACGAATTCAAATATTGTGATCGTGTTTAATTCGAAATAAATAAAATTCTTGAATGTTAATTTGAAACATTTGTATTCATAAATCTATAAATGTATGTATAGTTAAATGATTATATTATTAATAATACAAAACAAAATTTAAGCTTTTGTAAATTTCATAAAAGTTGTAATTCTTTTAAGACTTAAAAAGTCATAATGGGTTGTGACAAAATAATAACATTTTATTAGTAAGTAAACAATTATTAAGTTTATAAAAAAATAATAATAACAAAATAATAATAATAATAATAATAATAATAATAATAATAATAATAATAATAATGAGAGATTAAATTCAATCTAAACCGGTATAAAACTCGAATCCAGATACACCATTAGGTTCCTTGGTCAATTCTGAACCTGTCTGTGCCATATAATCTCGCTTTCGATCTCTTCTGAGCACGATTTGAACACATACTCGGCCGAACTCTCTGCAACACTTGAACTCCATTCAATCAATCACGTAACCAGGTGATACTTATACCATTTTGCTCGAAATCCTAAGAGGATTAAAAGCCCTAACATTACAGAGGCTTAAAATCCCCGAATCGAACTGATTCGAACTAAGAACAATCTAAGGCTCATAGGTTTTGAGTTTCGATTTTGAACCATGCATATCACTAATTCAGATCCAAACTCTTCAAGGTTCTACCCCCCAACCCAGCGGTTAAGACCGCCGGCTGAGGGGGAATAAACCTGGGTTCGAATCTAGTAACCGGGTATTAAACCGGTTTTGGTGCCTTCCATCCATTTTAAATCATTTTTTTTAAATTATGTAAAAACATTCCAAAAATTATTGTGTAAATTCTGTAAAAACATTTCAGTTTCAAATTTTATTAGTTTATAATAAAAAAAACTAATATAATAATTAATTTAAAAAGTTTTTTTATTAAATCCTAAAAAAAAAAAAAGAATAAACTTTCAAACATTTTGATGTATTAAAAACCACAATATTTCCTTCGAATAGAATTTATTTATTATTATTTTTATTTTTAATTTTAAATAAAGATT
The DNA here is from genome assembly GCA_009363875.1 of Mikania micrantha. Taxonomy (NCBI): domain Eukaryota; kingdom Viridiplantae; phylum Streptophyta; class Magnoliopsida; order Asterales; family Asteraceae; genus Mikania; species Mikania micrantha. The sequence goes on along the minus strand of CM018689.1, from coordinate 44,181,341 downwards.
TAAATAAATCCCTTTTATAAGAAATATTAAATTTGATTTTTGAACCAAATAAAAAGGGTTTTCATATCAAAATTTTGTTATAAATCAACTTTCTGTTCAAAAATAATTATATACTTATTTCTTTATTATTGTTTTATACAATTTATTATTAAACATATATATATATATATATACATATATATATATGTTTTATCAAACATAAACATATTACCATTTGCAAAAGGGTAAACATGTTTTTAATCAATAGGATAATTGTTTAATCAAAATAATATAAATAATTATTTTAAGTTTATAAACTTTTAAAAGGTTAAATAAATTTTATAAAACTTATAATGCAAACATGCAAGTCTTTAAAATACAAATAGATGATTAAATGGATGGAAATTAATTCAAAGTAACCCATTTAGAAATTCAATTCCAAAATAATAAATAAAAAGGAATATTTAATATTCTATTTTTATTTATTATAAGGATATTATTAAATATCTTAAACAATTAAGTCTAGTTTATTCTTACAACTAAAATTGATAAATAAAAGGAATACAATTGTTATTCTATTTTGTTTAATCAATATTATAAGTTTAGTTATTCTAAGTATTCATTCAAGACATAAATTCATTCAAACTAGGACTTCCATTAGGATTGCCATAGTTTCTAGGATTCTTGAACTTGAACTATAGGATTGCTAAGACTTGAATTACTCAAATTATAGGTGAGTAGATTGCCTTACTTCCTCCTTGTTTAAATCAAGAACTTGGAACTAGCCTAGCATCCTAACAAGTGAGTTTCTTCACACTCCCTTTTACATTTTTGTTTTTGGGATGTTACACATGTCTTATTCAAACTTTATTCAATCTATTATTCATTCAATTTATGATGCAAGCCTTAGACTAGTTAGCTTTATGTGTTAGAGGCTAGGCTTATACAACGTGTTGATTCTATGTGTGTTGCCAGTCAAGCAATCTAGTACTTAGTAGCCTAAGATGGTTAGATACTATCTTCGTAAAGGCTTTTGCCTTTGTGTGAAAAAGGTGAAAAGCACACCTAGCAAACTGGTTGAATTATAACTGTTAATTTATAGTACGGCCATACTTGAATTAACATGTTGTAAGGATACTAGTTTGGACACAAGCAATTGTTATTCATTCATTCATTCAATTTATTCAAACTTGTATTCATGCTGTGCTTATGATACATATCTAGTTAGGCTATAGTTTGCATCCTTTTTATACCTATTATTTAAACTTTGTGTGTGAACTCACCAACTATGCAAATAGTTGACAAACTCTATTTTACAAGTGTAACAGGATAAGGAAGCATGATGAAGACATAGGATAAGACTTAGTAGACCTAGTTAAATTTTAAACAATGTTTTAGCATTCAATTGTGACTATTTTGTATTCAATTCATGTAATGTAATTTGAATTTAATGAATGAAATGTTGTATTATTTTAATGATGATGCATTAAATATTGAAACACATAATAGCACCATGAGCTAATGAACAGTCAAACTCGCGCCCCGACGTATTCCGCCGTCGGTCGGGGTGTGACAGATTGGTATCAGAGCCATGGTTATAGGGATCTAGGTTATTAGAAAATGGTGCCTAGACTATAACTAAGCTTACCCAAATATGAGTTATCTCATATTACACTTGTTTGTTTATTACTTGCTTATGTGCTATATGTTATATACTTATTCATCATGTGTTATACTTATTCATTATGTGTTATGTTATATTTGTTACCATAGAGGAAAGCCATAGTTGTTAATATGCCTTGTTTGCACTAGTTAGGAATGCCTTAGACTAAGTTACTTTATATCATGGGATTACTTAGTTTAAGCAATTGCCTTAACACTTGCTTTTAGGAGAAAACTATTCCAAACTCAAATGCTTGCAAACAACATTTAGTTGATATGAATTCAACAATCATTAGGCTTAATGCCTAATATTATTTCTTAGACAAAATAGGAATTCTATTATTGATTTTAAGATCCCGTTAGAATTAAAGTTTGTGAGGTGGATATGCACTAACTGGAAGAGTGTAGTACCGGTAGTTAGAATTCCTGTCTAGGAAAGCTATTCGTATAAATCCCCCGAGGTACTGTGGGACCTGTCTAGCTTTCCTGGGGACTTCTGATGAGAGTACAATCACTTATAGGCCAAAGCATATCATACCAAACACTTTACAAACTAAATGATTCTAATATGTCACCCAGTACTCTATTGTGAATGCCATTCCTTATGTTTTTCAAACAAGTTCAAACGATTTGCTTATTTATGATTCTATTATCTATTCAATTTGATTTAAAAACTCGTTAGAATTAAGTTTGTTAAGATGGACATGTAGTAACTGGAAGGATGAATACCGGTACTTGAGACTCCTGTCTAGGAAAGCGATTCATAGTCCCTGACGAGGGACCAGTCTAGCTTTCCTGGGGATTCTTAATGAGAGTATTTTACCTATAGGCCAAAGCATGACACGTCTTGCAAACAACATTAATTCTAATAAGTCAAAAGTGTCCAACTTGGATGCTACTCCCTAAAATTTATAATCTGATTCAAAATGATTTCAATACATTGCTTCTACAATCCCAAATCTTATGATATCATACTTGAGATTAGTGAGGGTGATCCATCACTACATATCACAAGCTATGATGTCATTTCCTTTGATGAATAATAATATATGTGTTATAATTCAAGAAAGTTAATAATGTCATACCAAAGATTGTGATGGTGATACATCACTACATCTAAGAGTTATGACGTTATCTTTCTTGGATTAGTAATGTATATGTTATGACTCAACAACTCCTTTATATCATACCCAAGATTCTATTTTTCTTTTGTTGAATAACATATTTGTTATGATTCAAGAAAGTTATTAATATCATACCTAAGATTGTAATGGTGATACATTACTACATCTTAAGGCAATGGCGTTACCTTTCTTTGGATTTATAATGAATATGTTATGATTCAATACCTCTATGATTCATACTTGAGGATAGTTATGGTGATTCATTACTATTCTCACAAGATATAATATCATCTATCTTTGTTCTATGGTGCATGTGTTATGATTCAAGAAGTTAGTAACATTATACCTAAGAGTTGTGATGGTGATACATTACAATATCAAAAGGTTATGGTGTTATTTTTCTTGGGTTGATAATGCCTATGTTTTAATTCTTAAATCTACATCATACTTGAGGTTAGTGATGGTGATGCATCACTGTGTCTCACAAGATATGATGTCAATTCTCTTTGATTTATGTTACCTATGTTATGATTCAGGAATTAGTAATATTATACCTAAGATGTGTGATGGTGATTCATCACTACATCTAAATTTCATTGTGTTACTTTTCTTGGATTGATAATGTATATGCTATTGTTTTTAGAACTCCATGATATCATACTTGACATTAGTAATGGTGATTCATTACTATGTCTCACATAATATGACATCATCTCTCCTTGTTCTGTGATAACTATGTTATGATTTAACTAACATTAAACCTAAGATCAGTGATGGTGATACATCACTAAATCTAAAAGGTTATGGTGTTATCGGTCTTTTATTCATGATGTATATTTTGATTCAAGAAAACAAGTAATATTATACTCAAAAATTATTGATGGTGATTCGTCAATAAATATAAAAGGTTATAATATTACATATTTTAATTATCCAAACTCGTGATAGAAAAATTTGATGATATGGTTCTTAAGATTAGTGACTTGTCACTATATCTATAAAGTTATTATATCACATATCTTGTTGTAATCCATGATGTCTATGTTACATTCTATAAACCCACTAGGATATTATGCCTAAGATCACTGATGAATAATTCTAACACGTCATTAAGTAATCAAACCTGAAAACAAAAAATTTCTTTCCTATGTTTTAAACAACTCATGATGATTTATGATTTACGATTTATGATTTCTCACTATATTTTATATTTTGTTTAAATCTCAACAAGGTGACATGACTTGAACTCATGGAATTTTAGTATGGATGATTCCATATAAAATTCCCAGCAAGTTCACATTATTGATGTTTAGACAAATCATTCTATATTCATACCTTTAGACAAAGATTCAAAAGGTTCCATGATGTTATAGCTAAGATTGATGATCATTAGTTATCACAACAATCAAAGCTTATATAATATCAAAATCTATGTATTCTACATCATTCGTTTATACAAAAATCGATCATCTATCAATTCATACGTTACAACCGAGAGATTCCATTGCAAAAATTTCAATGATGAAAACCTCTATACTCATGCAATTTTTAAAAGCAAGTCAAAGTCTCCCACACCTATTCAAGTTTGTCTAAAGTTCTTGTCACCCTTGGTAGGCGTTTGGTATGCTATCAAAGTATTAGTAGTGTGGTGGGTTGGCTGTGGTATACCCTATATATAAGCACTAATGGTACATTGGTAGTAGGATCAAAAGCTTAATCAAGGGCTAGAGTAGTCAAATTCGATCTACAGCTTCGAGAAACCATCTAGTCAAATCAATTGTTACTCAATTTCCAATCTTGGTGTGTATTCTTACACCAGGTCAAATTAAGGATATCGATAACCAAAGGAATCATGCTAATGATTCTTAAATGAGTTATCCTATATTCGTATGTTTAAACAATTATTCAAAGATTCAGTGATATCATAACTAAGGTTAATGATAAATAGTTATCATAACTATATAATATCACATACAAGTGTATTCAGTATCATTTGTATATTCAAAATCAATAATTTAGAAGTCCATATAACTATGAGATTCGATTGCAAGATTGCAATTGTTAATATCTCTAAAATCATACAATTTCTAAAGATAGTCAAGTATTCAAGCATCTATTCAAATGTAGTTAGGTTTAGGATAGTCTTGGTAGGCAATTGGAATGCTATCAAGGTATTAGTGATGTGGTGGGTTGGCTGCGGTATACCCTATATATAAGCACCACTAATACATTGATAGTAGCACCAAAAGCTTAATCAAGAATAGGATTAGTCAGTTTAATCTACAATTCGAATGAACTATTTTTTTAGTCAAAAATAATTGACAAATAAATTACTACTCATATAACGATATGTGGGTAGTAATTTAATACTAAATTAATCAAACACCATTGCAGTTAATCTCATCATGAGTTGAGGCAGCTTTCGTTAAATTCAAAACCCTCATAACAAGTAAACTAGTTATATACAAATCTGAAAATCCTAGTGCGTTACTAATACCTATTCTAATAAGTTCAAAGTTTTCTAACACAAATTGTGATTATAAACTCTCCTAAACAATCAATTAGTGGTTTAAATATTGAGACACTATCCTATGACCTTAATAATTAAAATTCTACTAACACTAAATTAGAACCAAGTTATTAATTTACTAAAATCGATAACTAAGGTGAAAAAAAAATTCAAAATTACTACTAAATAAATATTGGGATGAAATTACCTAAAGTAGGGGAGACTGTAATCCCCAGGGTTTCTCGTTACGAATTCAAATATTGTGATCGTGTTTAATTCGAAATAAATAAAATTCTTGAATGTTAATTTGAAACATTTGTATTCATAAATATATAAATGTATATATAGTTAAATGATTATATTATTAATAATACAAAACAAAATTTAAGCTTTTGTAAATTTCATAAAAGTTGTAATTCTTTTAAGACTTAAAAAGTCATAATGGGTTGTGATAAAATAATAACATTTTATTAGTAAGTAAACAATTATTAAGTTGATAAAAAAAATAATAATAACAAAATAATAATAATAATAATAATAATAATAATAATGAGAGATTAAATTTATTAAAAGGTTTTATAAATTTTGATGTGTTTAAAGTGACAACTTTTAAAACCTAAGTTATTGAAAATATATAAAAGATTTTTATAAACTTTAAAGATATAAAATACTTATTTAACTTGAAGGACTAAATTGGTCATTTTATAAACATAGTTTGTGAGAGAAGAAATTTTAAAACAAATGTGTAACAGAAAGGGACTTGAGGGACTAAAACTGCAATTTCCTTAAAGTTTCTTTCCCCTCTACCCGGTTACAGCCCACGGGTACCCGTCGACCCAATCTCCAACCCGAACACCAATCTCACTCGTTTACAGCCCATAACAGCTCATTCGCGATCGAATAGGAAAGTATACGAACGTATAAACAGTTGGCAATGATAAATTTATGAGATTGACACGAATAAACACGTTAATCGTTTCCAAATATAACACGATACGGCTAAAATTCAAATTCAATCTAAACCGGTATAAAACTCGAATCCAGATACACCATTAGGTTCCTTGGTCAATTCTGAACCTGTCTGTGCCATATAATCTTGCTTTCGATCTCTTCTGAGCACGATTTGAACACATACTCGGCCGAACTCTCTGCAACACTTGAACTCCATTCAATCAATCACGTAACCAGGTGATACTTATACCATTTTGCTCGAAATCCTAAGAGGATTAAAAGCCCTAACATTACAGAGGCTTACAATCCCCGAATCGAACGGATTCGAACTAAGAACAATCTAAGGCTCATAGGTTTTGAGTTTCGATTTTGAACCATGCATATCACTAATTCAGATCCAAACTCTTCAAGGTTCTACCCCCCAACCCAGCGGTTAAGACCGCCGGCTGAGGGGGAATAAACCCGGGTTCGAATCTAGTAACCGGGTATTAAACCGGTTTTGGTGCCTTCCATCCATTTTAAATCATTTTTTTTAAATTATGTAAAAACATTCCAAAAATTATTGTGTAAATTCTGTAAAAACATTTCAGTTTCAAATTTTATTAGTTTATAATAAAAAAAACTAATATAATAATTAATTTAAAAAGTTAATTTATTAAATCCTAAAAAAAAAAAAAGAATAAACTTTCAAACATTTTGATGTATTAAAAACCACAATATTTCCTTCGAATAGAATTTATTTATTATTATTTTTATTTTTAATTTTAAATAAAGATTTAAATAAATCCCTTTTATAAGAAATATTAAATTTGATTTTTGAACCAAATAAAAAGGGTTTTCATATCAAAATTTTGTTATAAATCAACTTTCTGTTCAAAAATAATTATATACTTATTTCTTTATTATTGTTTTATACAATTTATTATTAAATATATATATATATATATGTTTTATCAAACATAAACATATTACCATTTGCAAAAGGGTAAACATGTTTTTAATCAATAGGATAATTGTTTAATCAAAATAATATAAATAATTATTTTAAGTTTATAAACTTTTAAAAGGTTAAATAAATTTTATAAAACTTATAATGCAAACATGCAAGTCTTTAAAATACAAATAGATGATTAAATGGATGGAAATTAATTCAAAGTAACCCATTTAGAAATTCAATTCCAAAATAATAAATAAAAAGGAATATTTAATATTCTATTTTTATTTATTATAAGGATATTATTAAATATCTTAAACAATTAAGTCTAGTTTATTCTTAAAACTAAAATTGATAAATAAAAGGAATACATTAGTTATTCTATTTTGTTTAATCAATATTATAAGTTTAGTTATTCTAAGTATTCATTCTAGACATAAATTCATTCAAACTAGGACTTCCATTAGGATTGCCATAGTTTCTAGGATTCTTGAACTTGAACTATAGGATTGCTAAGACTTGAATTACTCAAATTATAGGTGAGTAGATAGCCTTACTTCCTCCTTGTTTAAATCAAGAACTTGGAACTAGCCTAGCATCCTAACAAGTGAGTTTCTTCACACTCCCTTTTACATTTTTGTTTTTGGGATGTTACACATGTCTTATTCAAACTTTATTCAATCTATTATTCATTCAATCTATGATGCAAGCCTTAGACTAGTTAGCTTTATGTGTTAGAGGCTAGGCTTATACAATGTGTTGATTCTATGTGTGTTGCCAGTCAAGCAATCTAGTACTTAGTAGCCTAAGATGGTTAGATACTATCTTCGTAAAGGCTTTTGCCTTTGTGTGAAAAAGGTGAAAAGCACACCTAGCAAACTGGTTGAATTATAACTGTTAATTTATAGTATGGCCATACTTGAATTAACATGTTGTAAGGATACTAGTTTGGACACAAGCAATTGTTATTCATTCATTCATTCATTTAATTTATTCAAACTTGTATTCATGCTGTGCTTATGATACATATCTAGTTAGGCTATAGTTTGCATCCTTTTTATACCTATTATTTAAACTTTGTGTGTGAACTCACCAACTATGCAAATAGTTGACAAACTCTATTTTACATGTGTAACAGGATAAGGAAGCATGATGAAGACATAGGATGAGACTTAGTAGACCTAGTTAAATTTTAAACAATGTTTTAGCATTCAATTGTAACTATTTTTTATTCAATTCATGTAATGTAATTTGAATTTAATGAATGAAATGTTGTATTGTTTTAATGATGATGCATTAAATATTGAAACACATAATAGCACCATGAGCTAATGAACAGTCAAACTCACACCCCGACGTATTCCGCCGTCGGTCGGGGTGTGACAACCCACATTCAACCGATCTTTTATTCGGCTCCTTCATTCGATCGGCCAAAGACATTGTTGGCTAGGCTGCATCGTAATGAAATGAAGAAGTTGGTTGGTCGATTCGAGTGGAGTTGTGAGTACATAAATATTATGGGATAAGCATGTGTGTGTGCATGGGAACACCCACGTAAATTGTCACACCCCGAGCCGGCGGGGTTGGATCGGAGTCCCCGTCGGGCGGAAGGTTCCCGGGGCGTGATATCGCGGGTGATAATCATGATGATCAGATTGTTTACATAGCATAAACGTTTAAGAATAACTAAAGCACAATCAAATGATATATAGGATTACAAAGTTAAATTACAATAGTAATGTTCTGCAATTTAACTAAGTAAACCTAATCAAAAGAATCAAATGTTTATATCTTGTATCTGTACAAGATATCAAAAGAAATGAGTGTCATCACAAAAAGATGTGCTTCCCAAAAATCTACTAGGTCCTCTATCTGGGCAGCCTAGTATGCAAATCCAAGAGCTTAAGTTTAAACCTGTTCTTCACCTGAGAAAGCATGTAAAAAGACCAAGTTAACACAACGGTTGGTGAGTTCATAAAGTTTATAAGGTTAAAATAGTTTCACAAACCTCTTTCGGTAAAACCTTAACATCATTAACTCCACCTGTAATATCCAAGTCGGTATGCTTATATATAGGGCATATGTAAGGGAACAAGCCCTAGCCAACATCCCACCACATACTAACCCGGATATGACATTGTTGTTAATAATAGTTAAGCATTTTACCTACCAATCAAATCAATCCTCATCAAAGCTTTTGTTATCTGTTTCAAAGTTTTCATGTCTATTGTATTCATAAGTGTTAGTCTCTCATCATGTTTATCAAGCATCATAGATTCACACACACATAGTTTAGCAATTACTTATCTCCTATAAGCAGACAAAAGCTCTGGAATACCAGAAGTTTAGCAATTACATGTCTCTTATATAGATAATAGCTTAGCATCCATTAGGTTCATGTTTAGCCTTTACATACCTCATATAAGCCGACAAAAGCTCTGGAATACCAGAAGTTTAGCAATTACATGTCCCTTATAACCAGGTAATAGCCCCGTAACGTTACGTTTATGTTTAGCATTTACATACCTCATATAAGCCGACACAAGCTCTGGAATACCAGAAGTTTAGCAATTACGTGTCCCTTATAACCAGGTAATAGCCTAGAATCGATACTTTCATGTTTAGCCTTTACATACCTCATATAAGCCGACAAAAGCTCTGGAATACCAGAAATTTAGCAATTACATGTCCCTTATAACCAGGTAGTAGCTGAGTATCATTATGTTTATGTTTTTACATGTATCTCACCCCATAGGTACAAGCTCTGGAATACCAGAAGTTTAGCAATTACGTAGACTATGGTTAGATACATGTACAATGTTTCATGCGCAAGTAATAGTTTCCAAGCATAAGGTTTCAAGTATTCAATCATTGATTCATCATGTATATCATATGTTTATTTCAAGTCTCATATAGTAGCATCACGTCTCATGTAATAGCATCAAGTCTCATGTAATAGCATCAGGTCTCATGTAATAGCATCAGGTCTCATGTAATAGCATCAGGTCTCATGTAACTGTATCAAGTCTCATGTAATTGCATCAAGTCTCATGTAATTGTATCAAGTCTCATGTAATAGCATTAAGTCTCATGTAATAGCATCAAGTTTCATGTAATCGGATCAAGTCTCATGTAATAGCATTAAGTCTCATGTAATAGCATCAAATCTCATAAGTCTTACGAGTATCCAACAATTGATTTTAAGCATCAAGCTTAAAGTATAAGTTTCCAATCATAAGTAATCATGTTTATGTTTAAAGCATTAAGTAACATTTCAACAAAAATGTTTAACATGCTTCTCAGTCCCGAAGTAAAACAAATAAGTTTGAAAGGGGACAATGAACTCACCTTGTGTCCTTAGTAGTTGACTATGTAAAACAAGAAATGCACGCACTCGCTGTTGTTGTGATGTTGTTGTATTCGAAACCTGTGTTGAATTCAATGCCGTTTATAACTTATAAGTACGAGTCATCAAGTCATAGGTTAATCCTAAAGTTGGTTAACTTTTATAAGTCTTTGTATCTTGGTTTTCCCTTGAACTCATTTGATAGCATAACATACTAACACTTAATCAATTAAGATTAAGATTAGTATGTAATACGTTCTTTGTTTATATGATTATTCTCGTTCTTGACTTTAACCAATTGTAAAATTGTGGGTATCGTAATATTCTCCTAAGTCCAACTTAGGTCTTTAAGTTACGCCTAGAACATTACCCTTGTATAAATCTTGAAATGGTTAACATCACTTGAGTGTGTTTATGTAAATATTATGTTATAAAAACATAATAAAACACAATCGTTTAATGGGTTCTAAAAGAGTTTAGAATGAAGTCCTACCATCCCATTAACTTTGTAGTAAAGTTGGTTGATTTATTTTATTAAAATAAACCCTTTTTGTTACCTTGTTCAAAACACGACTTAGTTATAAACCCTTGACATGTTTTAAACTATAGTTTATGATTAAACGTTTGTTTTAAAGTTTACCAATGTCTTCAACCCAACATTTAAGTAGTATAAGTGAAAACATCTTAACCCGATTGCAACCAAACTCAATCAAGTTTATACCCCTTTAAATAAAAATGATTGGACTTGATAATTAAATTATGTGAGCTTTTGTTGGCTGAATTTTTACAAGAATGATGTGGCCAAAATATTACTCTTGCCTAATTATAGGTGTTTATGGGATGTGTGGGGCCCACTCCATAAATATTAATTTCGAAACCAATAATTCAAAACATACCAGATTGTTGGCTGGAATTTATGGTTTTATATATGGATATGTGACCCATATTTGTTTTTCACTTTTGTAGTATATTTCTCGACCATAGAAGAAGTTCTCGGCCAATAACATTTAATTTATGATACCATTTTCATGCTTAGTTTAAGTTGTCTTGAATTTAAAACACTTGCATAGATGCTAAGTGTTAGTAACAACAACACAACCACAGAATGTGGTTCAAACTTAACCAAGCATTAATTAGTGGTTAACAAACAAGCAGCTATTAAAAAAAAAAAACCTATTCTCAGTCATAAACCTGACATTAATCAATTGAGTTCAAAGAGGTTTAATCGATGTTCAGCCATGGTTTTTAGCCAATTTCCATAGGCTCTTGAATCATGATCACTTTGGTGATCCTAGTTATGGTAATGCTGATGTTATTGGTTGTCCAATGAGCTGTCATAATTTGACAGAATTGAAAGGAAATCCAATTTATGCCATGTTAATGCATCGATAGTACAGGTCTTAACCTCACTGATCTGATGTGCAGAAGGCATGTACATAGAATGGTTAGGGTCTTGGAACCATTATATCGGCAGTTAACTCATCAACACCAAGCTCACTGTTTCGTCGATACTAGCATAGATTTTCTGTTCTATCGACATTAACAAGTCCAGCTAGGAACTGGGTCTTCGCTCTTGGGTCCCCTCAAGCCTATTAACATCGACCATTTTCAGGTGCCAAGCAGCCACGACTTTATAACATCGATGAACTAAGATGTGAACCCAACACTCGCCGATACTAGTGTTCGTGAGTTTCGTTGTGCCGATACTATGTTCCTTCGATCCTCCCATCCATTCCCAGCCTTCCCACAGTTCATCCAAGCTTCAATTTTAAGTGTTCCTAAAGTTTTTAAACAAGTTTTGTGTGCATCCTATAGCTGTGAAAGTGAGAAAACCGGTTTTTGAGTTCATACCTTTTGAAATGATGAAAACCCACTTTCTGCAGCAACTTCTCACTAGGATTCCGTCCAAAATACTTCAAGATAGCTCCGATCCATTGTACTTTCAGCTTCCCCTCGTCGACACGGTCGTTTCGATATATTATACGCGCGATTTGGTTAAGAAACGAAGGAGTTATGAGGATTTTTGTGGTGATTTCTAGTGAAAAACGAAAAAGTCGGGATTTAGAGTGAGAGAGAGATATTGCTGCACTCAAATGAAGAAGATGAACCAAAATAAGGGTTTTTATACCCCGGGGGTATTCGGGTTCGTTTCGGTTGCTTGGTTCGCGTTTTCGTCACGTATCCGGGTCGTTACGCGCGTTTTTCGTTATTTAAATAAAAAGAGTTTATTTTAACAAGTTAGAGGTTATTTATTTCTAAATAATTATTTTAAATATCGTTGCGTTTATTTATTTATTTTTCGAATTATAATAGTTTACGCGTTTTATTAATTTATTCGCGATTTAAATAAAATAGTTTAGTTTATTTTGTTTTATGATGAGTTTCAAAATTGTAAAATAAGAAATATTATATTTCTTTAAATTTATGATCGTTCGTATCGTTATTCGTTTTCGTTTTCGTTTTGTCAGATCGCGTCGCCATCACGCGTATTCGTTCGAATCGTCATTCGAACGAACACGTCAATGGTTTGGCTTTCTGATTCTTGTTTTCTACTGTTAAGTCATTATTTCATAACGTTAAACTTTCATAATCATTCGTACAGATCGTCACCTATACGAATAATCAATCCGATTAGCTTTCCGGAACAATAACCGTTAAGGTTTTGTTTTGTTTCACCTCACATACGTTTATGCAAAATAGTATCAAATCAAGTATTTATGTTTCAACACTGTGTTGTCTGACATGTTTTCTGACTGTTAAACCCTAAGGTTTAAGTCGGATTCAGACAATCGTTTAATAGTTTCATGTTATTCAAATGCATCAATAGTCTAAACATAGTTTCTCGAAATGTGTACCTGAGTTACTGTACATGTTTACTGTTGCGATCACTGTTCCGGCACGCGTCCGGCACTGATGTTACATAAATCCCATGCATGGGTGGGAGTGTGTGCATGATGAAATATCAAGTTTTTCATACTAAGGACTAGGCCATCGATCAATTACTAAACAAATGCTGAACTTACATTTTCTATATCACATGGAATTTAGGATAAACAATGGATTTTTGCAACAACACTAAGGGTTTAAACTAAAGCAACAACCACAAGAGACTACGGGAATTGACTAAGAAAAAGGGGTAGTTATGAACACCCAACACTTAGTTAATTATTCAATCACATACAAACAAGCTATGAGGTTCTATGGGAATCTAAGTCGGATTGTATAATAAATGATTCACGAAACAAGGGAAATGCCGAGACTTACTCTGAGGCCAAGAGTTAATCAAGCTGGATTAACTCCAGTCTAATAAACCCATCTATGATTTCCTTAAAATAAAACTATGATTTTAAAAGATAAAATCAATGATAAAATTTTTTAATTAATTAAATGATCATTAACATAAGGTTTGTTTAAAATAAACTATTTCAAAACCATTAATTAAAATCTTGAAAGGCTTACTTACGGGAATCGGGTTCACTTATGGGGAATAACCTAGACTGATTGGAGAAACTTAGAAAACTCCTTAGTATCATAGGACACTTAGTTGCACACCGAGACCAAGACCCCACTCTGCGTCTATTATAACTAATTATCGTGCTTAAATCCCTTAAAACAACTCAGGTGATTGAAGATACTTAAGCTACAAACAAAGAGCGCGCACTATCTGTGATACCTATACTGAGCAACACAGGTGAGTTCATTGTCCCTTTTCAAACTATTTTGAGTTTTACTTCGGGACTGAGAAGCATGTTAAACCTTTTATACAAAAGTTTAACTATTGCAAATATGCTTTTTTATTTATTCAAAAATACTAATGCTACTGGTGAATGCTACACATAAATGCTATGGGTTATGCTAAATGCTAATGCTACAGATTAATGCTAAATGCTTATGCTACGGATTAATGCTTAATGCTATTGCTATGGGTTTATGATAAATGCTAATGCTACGGATTAATGCTTAATGCAAATGCTACGGATTAATGCTTAATGCTAATGCTATGGGTTAATGCTAAAAGCTAATGCTACGGGTGAATGCTACACATAAATGCTATGGGTTATGCTAGATGCTAATGTTAATGCTAAATGCAGATACGATATGCTAATGCTACCGGATAATGCTAATGCTAACGCTAAATGCTAATGATTCTATGCTAATGCTAATGCTATATACATACATACTAAAGGCTTGAAATGCTTGAAATGCTCAGAGTGCTTTAAACTTTGTATGTTTTATATGCTTGCCATGCTAAAACAACGGTTTGGCCTCTCAGTGCTTGCCTTACCGGTTGTGAAGCTAGTACTTGTGCACAAGATACGTAAATGCTATGCTATTTGAATGCTATAAACTTGTATGCTAATGCTATTGACTATGGTAGAACATACTGTTTTGGTCTCTCAGTGCTTGCCATAGGGTGTTCTCCATAGTCGGGACTTGAAGGAACAGACCGTCGGCCTCTCAGTGCTTGCCATAGGTTGACCTTTATAGTCCAAACTAGAGGGACATACTGTTGGTCTCTCAGTGCTTGCCATACAGTGATTCCTCATTGTCTACTCATGTTTGTGATATGTGACTAGTGTGATTCTGGTTCTCTTTAGTTGACTTTGTGTCATCTTAGAAATCCTTTATCATAGCACCGATGTTGCTAATCATAATTTGATCCGATATGGATTGATACTGGATTCCTTAGGGTGTTCAGTTGTCCATAAAGGAACTCACAAAGCCAGACTTGCAGATGCTATTGTATGCGTGTTGAAACTTACAAACAAAATGCTAAAGCTATGATGGGAATGTGAATGGATGGTAGGTAAAAGGCTTAATTATTATTAACAACAGTGTCATATGCGAATTAGTATGTGGTGGGATGGCGTCTGGGCGGGTTGTAGGCTCGACTCAGGGGTATGCCCTATATATAAGCATACCGATTTGGATATTACATGTGGTGTTAATGAGGTTAAGGTTTTACCGAAAGAGGTTTGCTAAAGCTATTTTCAAGCTTATAAACTACATGAACTCACCAACCATTGTGTTGACCTTGGTTTCTTACATGCTTTCTCAGGTGATGCATAGGTTTAAGCTAAAGTTGTGGATTGCATACTAGGCTACCCAGATAGAGGACCTAGTTGATTTTGGAAGCACATCTTTTGTATTTAATACGAATCACTTTTGGATGTCTTGTACAGTTATAAGATAGAAAACAATTGATTCTTTTGATAGGTTTATTCAGTTAAATTACTAAACATTAACAAATGTAATTTAACTTTGTAAATCCTAGTTTAATGCTTTATTGTGCTTAGTTATTCTTAACATTGATGCTATGTAAACAATCTAATCATCATGATTATCACACACGATATCGCGCCCCGGGAACTTTCCGCCCGGCGGGGAAGTCGATCCGCCCCGCCGGCTCAGGGTGTGACATAGGATCATAACTCATTTGCCTTTAATCTCTAAGGCTTTACCATTTAATCATAAGAACTTAAACATAAGTCTTAACTCAAGTCACTTTGGTGAACAAATTCATCAGCATATGATGAATGCTATATGTATAAAATCACTAGACTCTTGAGATATAGTCAACAAGATTGATACTCAACAATATGACATCCCATGTGTCTAAAGTGATTTGTACATTTATATTGTTGTTTCAACAAAACCATGCATTAGGATACTCTCCTAAATTGAAGGATAAATCATCCATATAGTTTCAATAAGTTAATGGTTGTAGCATAATCACTATTGTAATCATCTTTAATAAATGTGCAAAATTTATTAAAATTATTTACAATAATAACATATATTTATTTCATATGTTATAGTAATCAAAATACACTTATGAATTTCCATGTTGATGCTCTCAACATATATTAGACGACATCCTTCGTTCTTGTGTATTTTGTTTTAATACACTCACCATAACATTGATATTTGATATGAGACTTACAACATATATAAGTCAATATCATAACCCGCTCATTGTGTTCGTGCAAGTCACCACTTGTAATTTCCGTTTAAATATGTATCTTTATTAGACTAGAAAAATTTAAATTCTCAAAATCTAAATATTATTTACCATATATCATTTTATTATTTCTAGATCAACTTGTTTATTTAAAAATAAATAAATAAACTTAAGCCATAGTTGAACATTTATAATAAAATATAATACATAACATATTTTAAACGGGTACAAGAATGATAGCTAAACATCAAATCTTAAAGTGTTATTTCTTCAACACTTTCAACGTCTACCAAAATCATCTCAAATGACATCGTCATTTGACATGTTTTGAAGTCCTCCTTCAATAGAAAGTCATGTTTCATTATGACATATAACAAATTAATTTCAAATTTTCATTTGTTGTATCTCATACTATGTATTTAGGATGCTCTTCTAAGTTAGAAGACACATAATCCACATAATTTCAAACATAATGAAAGCAATAGATGCATCTACATGTCATCATCACTTTATAATAAATTCCACAGAATTTATTAATATAGTTAACTATAACATATATTTCTTTCATATGTTATAGTGATTATTGTGCATAAACGCATGTGTTATCTTAAGATATTGAACACAACCAACACACCAAAACAAATGTTTATTTGTAATAGTTTAAAAAGGCATATAGATGAATTCTAAACATCAAGTCACATAGTGTTACTATCTTGAACACTTTCGGTATCTGACATTTCAATGTCCTCTGGCTCCACATCACTCCAGAGTTCAAGTCGGTACATTCCATATCTTAATGTTCCAACCGCATTGAACTTAACATTTTCCTTTTTACGAAACATGAGCCATTTTTCTGTTGATGCAAGTAAGATCGAGTAACCCTCGATATTCAACTTACTCGCAGAAATTACACCCTTACTTATGCTCAGGACATAATAAACATCTTTTAGAAATAAGGAATCACCCGTGGACATTTTAAGTTCCACATTCCCAACTCCAACAGTTTGTGTCATATCACCATTGATCATTATTATGCTTCTTTTTATGGGCCGATAGTCCATAAAATCATTAAGATCTGAAGATGCATGAATGGTTGCACCAGTCATGAGAAACCATCCTCGATACGCAATGACACGTGTCTTTTGAGATAAACCAAAAATGGCCCCAATAACATCTTCATTCTTTTGTTGTTTCATCTTGAACTCCAAATCAACAGTTACAAATCTGTTCAAAATAAAACGATTACACAAATCGTATCCAACTTTACTGTCAGATAATTAAATTGTTTGCATAAAACAATTTATTGTTTATAATATAATCTTTTTCTAAAAATCATATTAGAATTTAGTCGATTATAAAAATCGTGTCTAACGTTCACGTTAGATAATTGAAAAATGATGTAATAAAGCAATTTTGTTACGTAAGTCGTGACTAACACGCACATGAATAAAGTGTTTACTTAAATGTTTTTATCCAAACATACTTCTATGTCGTCATGAAAACTAACCGGTTAAAAAAATTAACATTTTTTTCAAATGATAAACCGGTTTCTACTTTGCTCGTTTTAAAATAAACCACAAAATTTTAAAGATTTTCTATTTATATAAGAAACCAGTTTTAACACTCTCATTAGAAATAAACAATTACAATAATCATTTCTAAAGCTTTTCGGTTTATAAAAGAAACCGGTTCTAACTCTCTCGTTAGAAAAACACGATTACACAAATCGTTTCTAAATCTTTTCAGTTTATAAAACAAACCGATTCTAACTCTCTTGTTAGAAATAAACGATTACCAAAATCGTTATAGAACTTATCATGTTTATACAAAATAAGCGGTTCTAACACACTCGTCAGAATATAAACAAATACAACATGGTTTTTAAGAACCTTTTGGTTTGTAGAACAAACCGAAACACATCACATCTTACATACCCCGTCTCGCTTGATCGGGTTCCCCTATGTTAGCCCGACCAAACCCAATGGGTTCCAATTGACTCGAAATCAAACCCAATCGATCCCCAACCATGGGGTTTTGTTTCTACTGACTTAAAAAAGTATGTATGTGAGTTTATGTGATCTCTATCATCGAAATCATACGGTTTTACAGCCCCAATCGGATTCGAACCTAAAACCCATTCTTTTGATTTGAATCCTTCAATTTAGTTATTGATAATCTGAAAAATCATAGGGTTTTTATTATCCTAGATATTTCGAACCTCTCTGTGTATTTAATTTGATTTTTACGATCGTTTAAATCCAGAACCATAAATGGTGTTAGCCGAAAAACCCTAGATATCAAATTCATCAAATTCGTAGTTGTTTGTTACCATTAAGTTAGGGTTTTCATAAAAACAACTACCACGAACCTTTCTGTAAGATTTGATTTAGACAAAAATTTCAAATGATTTGAAACCCCAAAACGTTTTTCTTTAAGAACCCTAAAACTAGTTCTCATTCAATTCGCTATTGTTTCATAAAATTGGCATATGGGTTTTGTTAATCAGTAGTTTCTGAAACTTTTAGCATAGTTTAATTTGATTTTTGATTTCGTTTACACTAAAACCCCCAAACCGTCTCACACGATGAACCCTAGAATTAAAGTTCATACGATTCGATGTTAAAAGCCGAAATGATATGGGGTTATTCTAAATCGGCATGTTTAGGTTGTATGGGAGTAGATTCTTACCTTGTTTGATGTTGATTCGATGTAGTTCGGTTAGAAGCCCTAGTTTCGGCCACTCCGAGATCCAAATCTTCTATCTTGAACTGTTGGGATCAAATTGTGGTTTGCAAAAGACTCTAAAAGTGCCAAATGAGGTTTAGGAACCTTCAATTTGATTGATTTACTTCGTATTATACGAGTTTGATTTGAACCAACTTCGGTTACGACTTTTAGGTTATCATTCCGTTTAATTCGAGCGTTATGATTGTAATTAACGTTAAATTGATGATGGGGATCATTATTGTGATTGTTATGGTCGATTTCATTTGATTAATTTCTATGTTTTGATGAAATTTCGAATTTCCATCGAATTTTTACTCAAAATTTGACTTTAAAAGTCAAATTTGGGTATTTCTTGTAATTACATGTTAATTCCTAGTAGTTTAAGTGATTGTAACTTGTTTTGTTCCAATATAACCCTTCTAGTTTGGTTTTGTTTAATTTCGTATTGTTTATGTTAAAAATTTGATTAACGGGGTTAATCCGGAAATGCTGGATTGTCACATCGCTCAACCGTATAGAGAAAAAACAAATAGTGAGTTCTATACGTTAACCATACGTTAACCAAACGTATACCCACGCTACCCGCAACCGTATACACGAGGAAGCCCAACGCTTTACACCTTCAAATCCAATATGATATATGATTACCGTGAACACGTGAGTTATCGTCCTTTGCCTTGTGGTTCTTCTTCACGCACAATGCCAATTATGGGATACAAAACTCTATAATGAGTTGCAGATGAAGTATTCACCATTTAATTGGTGATATACAAAATCAATTTGCCGTTTTAGATTTCACAATCAAAGCAATTTATGTAAATTAGTTTTTGAGCCAAAAAATCATCCGTTATGTAAATTACAATTTACTATGTCATTCCTTTATTACAATTTTATATTTGTAAATATAATTTTCTATTATTTCAACATTCATACCGGAAAACTAAGTCGTTAAAAAACAATAAACCATATATAAGACTCATGGTAAATCATTTAAAACACTATAAAAACAAACGATTGAATAAGTTTGTATTACGGTATAGGTTTCAAGATTGTACCACAATTGAATCCATTAAATATTGTACTAATCTTATTATTTCCCAAAATTATATTATCTAGATTTACCATAAAATCTTATAATATTAAGTATTTTAACATTTCGTGAACCCAAATCCTTACCGGTAACGTTTTTAAAAACGTTATAACAATTTCACGAAATCTGTTTTAAGATTTTAGGAGGTTGGTCACGTTTTATTAAAATAATAATAAAATATATTAACGATACTCTCGTTATATTTGGGAAACAAACTAGTACAATACAATGCATTCAAAATGAATGATAATAGAAATATAAAATCCAATTTATATAAAGTTTTATAGTTAATTCAAACCGATGTTTGCAACATATTCTTCAAGACTTCTTCTTGTAGTTTACTTGACTCTGGTTTTCAATCAATTGCGTCTTCAACTTATTCTACTCTGCAACATGATTAAACGTGTTGATGATTGTGGTTGAGGCACGTATTCAATACGATTCCCTTAAAACAGATTTTGCGCATCTTCTCAAGACGAACGAGTCTGTCTCCCAGGGTAGAACAACCGAAACAGTATGTGTACTATCGGGATTAACCTAGCTCTCGAAAAAATATCTTAAACAAGAGCTTGAAGAGTTGAGAAAACTAGAAATTCTTTAAAGTATGTGGTAGATTGTATGTAGCATTCTTGAAATTATCAAGTAGCCAACCAAACAAGACACCAATTGTCTTGTATTTATACTACAAGATTAGGATTCCAAAAGTCTTGAATTAATACATATAATCAACACATGAAATATGAAAAGTCTTGAGTAATTTGAAAAGTCTTGATTTTAATTCAAATTAAATTTGATAATTTAATCAAATAACTCAAATTTCCAACAAATAGTGCTTTAATTAATATTTTATCCTGTACATGCCCAGTCATATTAGTAAGCTTTAATGCTTTATAGTTATAAATATTTGTGTTGATAGGATCTTGTTTTTGTCGGATTAATCTCACGGGTTAAAACTTAAAAGTCGGTTTAATTTGTGTGAACCGAGTGATGGGTTTAACGGGCCATAATAGCAGTTACTTAATTTGCAGTTTTTGCTTTCTTTTAGACGCTAATGGGTTAAGAAAACATGAGATGATCATGATTTGTGTAAAAATGGGTCACGTATGCATGTCTTCTTGTTAAAAATTTGAGTCTAATTAATTAATTATTGTTTCGTGAGTTTAAGGGTGTGCTATTTAATTTAAGGCATAATCCAACACTTTTCTCTTTCGAATATTCTGCTTTGCCTAACAAAAATAAAACATAAATTATAGACGATATATCATTAAAAAAACAAAAATGAACATGTAACAAATTACATGTTCTTCATTAATTTTTATTAATGAAGATTAATTACATGCATTAATTAAATGAAGCAAATTACAAGAAAATTATTAATCAAAGAAAGAATAATAGAATCAAAATAATATGCATACATACATACATACATACATATGTACATTATATATATAGGGTAATGTTCAAATAATAATTCATTCTTAAAACATTAACCCGAAATAACTCGTCAAGATAAAAACAAATCTTGGATTTTTTTTTAACATCATTGTAAAACATCTAAAACACCTTCTTCTTTTATGATGCGAAAATTCATCACCGTTTGAGACATAGCATCGTTATAAGTTTTCACTTACAATACTGTAACTGTTTTAGGCTTAAAATTATAACGATGTTACGTCTCAAACGTTGATGAATTTTCGCAAACTCATAAAAGAAGAAAGTGTTGTAAATGTCTTACAATTATGTTAAAAAAAAATTCTAAGATTTAGCTTAATCTTGGAAAAGTTATCCGGGTTAATGCTTTAATTAAGAGTAGGTTATTATTTGTTCACAGGGGATGGTTCGAACGTTAACCTTTTATTATGACGATAACCGAATAACTACATCTTATTACTTTCCGGCCCATATTAAAGTAAATATAAAGGCATAGGTTTTTTTCTTAATTTTTTATTAATGTAAGTAGGTCATACATTAATTATAAAAAAGAAAAAAACCTACACATTTAAATTTACTTTAATGTAGGCCCCAAAGTAATAATATGCAGTTATTCGGTTATCGCAATAAACATGGGTTAACATTTGATCATCTCCATATATATATATATATATATATATATTAAAAAAATAATTTTTGTTGGCATTTATATTTGTATATATTTAGTATCTGCGAATTAATTAAGTTATGTGAGGATTATATGAATGGTTTAGGGTTTGGTCGATCAAAATTTGCAATAATTGAACTAGCCGATCAATTTTGTTATTCTTGATCGATCATATCCTCCATTTCTTCCACCTCTGTTATGTTCTGGATAATCGCTTCAGTCGCGGTCGTTAGAAATTCGGGCCAGTTCCTGAATTCATTAAAACAAAATGTGAATGATTAAGAACCCAAAAGTAAACACCATGCAAAAGCTAACCAAGTATTGTAACCAACTCAACTCGATCAAATGTTAAAAACAAAAAAAAAAATTTGCAAATTAACTTGAGTTACGTTGCACCCAACTTGCACCGTTTTTTTTTTTTTAAATTTTTTTTTCACAACCTCCACTTTGTCACATGAATAATTTTAGGCATGTAAACGAAACGAACGAACACGAACACATGCATGTTTGTGTTCATTCATTTAAATGTAACTGAACACGAACACATTAATGAACAAGAATTTTGTGTTCGTGTTCATTTATTAAGAAAATGAATATGTTTGTGTTCGTTTATTAAGAAAATGAATATGTTTGTGTTCGTTAATTAACAAATTAAACGAAATGTTCATGAACATAAATGAACACAAACGAGCCAAGATAAACGAACAAACATAAATTAGCATTATTTAACACTATTGAACAATCATAATCGAATATGAACACTATTGAACAAACATAAAACAAACACCGCTGAACAATCATACACGAACACAAACTAAAAGTCTCTTAAATGTAAATACATGTCATCCATAAATACCGGACATAAACTAAACATAACAAAGTTAACGAACATAAATGAACACAAATAAACGAACATAAATAAACGACCATAACCGAAGAGTTCGTGAACATAAATAAAAGAACACAAATTTTATATCCGTGTTCATTCATTTATTAAATAAACAAACATAAACGAACTTACCGCCGAACAGTTCACGAACTGTTTGGTTCATTTACATGCCTAAATAATATTCCTTTTTTTCAATTCTTAAAGAACAAAAGTAAAAACCTTTGTTTGTCACATGAATAACATTTTTTTTTCACTACCTCCTTCACATTGTTTCACTAATGTGTATTTAATTATATATATAATACTTACCCATTTGTGGAGTTGAATGTTAAGCCAACAGTGTACTTAGCGTCCTCTAGAGCGGATTTGAACCTATTTAACTCATGTTTAGGGACCCTCCACTGGTCATCAACACTAAGCTCAGATGGTTTAACATCACAAAAAACCGGTATAAGCTTCTTCTTAGCCTCGGTAATTCGCGCTAATTCATCGAGGCAAAAATAAGATTGGCAATACCTTGGAGAAAAAACAACAATCCCAACTTTACATTCGATGATCGCATTGTCGATTTTTTCGAACAATTTATCTCCCGGTTTCATGTTTTTGCTGTCCAAGAAAGGCCTTACGTTTGACCTCATGAGATGATCATATAAAAGCCCAACAATGTTCTTCTTGGTGTCAATCCCTCGGTGGTTGATGAACACATCGCATGGTGGTTGCCGACAGGTAACGAGGGCGGCAGATGGTGGTGGTTTGTGGTGTTGGAGGAGGTTGCGATAGACATTCTTAGCTGAGGAAAATGAACGTTGCATAGGGGCAAATTCTTTTATGTGTGTGTGTTTATTGGATTTTCTTGTGGAAAAATTAAATATAATTAATGGGTATTTATAGATTTTAAGATTTAACTAGACGCCGTTCAAAAATATAATAAAAAAAATGTGAACTTTGAATTTTCGAATACCAATCTTTCACATGTAGCACGTACTTGGACCTCAAGGAAATTGTAGAAAGAGTAAAAGGGTTTGAATTTTTTTTATTTACAAATTAAGTGTAAAAGAGTGAACCTTCAAACACGGGCTATAAAACAATTAAATTAAAGGGTCATGAAATAATTAAAAGAAAATTCTGATAATATTGAGTGTATAGTACTTTAATGTTTCAATAAATTAAACTACAAACTCGTTTTAACTCACTAGCTACATCGTTATAGGCCATGTCGTCGTTATAGTGCCGAAAATATTTGAGATTTTTCCCGACGACTTTTCTTCGTTATAGGCCATTTCAGCATGTCTCGACTACTTCAGGTCGATATAGTACTTAGTAGCAGATCCAAGATTTTTTTTTCCAATGATGTCACTTGTATGTTTTAGTTTCATAGCACCAGACATGAATTTTCTAAGGCGTTTTTATCGTTCTGTTCAGGTAATGCTCCTCACTTAATGAAAAAGATAGAATAAAAATCGTGATAAAAATGAAACAAACACGTAGCATAAATTCGATATAATTTTTTTCAACATAACAAATGCAAAAAACATTCATGTATATATCCATTTCTCATCCTATTATGCACTTTCATCTTCACATGCTTTATTGAATATAAATTTCTTTCAACACTAGTCGTTACAATTGGTAAAACTAGTGATAACTTGAGTAAACGGTAGATTAACGAATAATCAATATTTTTTTCTTTTTTCCCTCCTTTTGATACTAATGTTGTCACTAGACTAAAAACCGATGATGCTACTTGAAAATACTGTTCATAAATGTCCATTCACGTTGAAAAAATCGTTGATGTCCAGGTACTACGGTCCCAATAAATTGCATCCGTCCCTGTAAGTAGTCGGCATAGCTTAGTACCGTCAGGGTACATTGTCGTCGGCACATATCTCCCCTATACCGACGACATCTCGTTGGTAAAGTTTGAAAAAGATAATAATAAAATAAATCGTTTTTGATTTGTGCCAACGACAAGTGGTCGGGATAAATATAAAACAAGAAAAGTAAAATAAAATATGTGACGACAGGTGGTCGACATAGCTTGATATAATTATTTTTAAGAATTCTGTGCCAATGACATGTCGTCAGGATATGAACCAAATTTTAAAAGAATTCAATTAACCTATTGCTAATTATATTTTGTCGGCTTAGGGTTCCTATTATTGGTGACTTTTGTCGCCGCTAAAGGTTTTGTAGGGACAAGTTCCTTATCTTGTAATTTTTGTGTTTTTTTAAAACAACATATTAATATTCCCTTTAGGAGAACTATTAGAAATCAATTCTATTTGTCAATATATAAACACATCAATGTTGCAATGATTTCATATTGCAATTTTTTTTTCTCATTCTCTTATGTTTGAAAACTTTTTCATGAGATCATTACGAGTATTATTGTTTGAATTTTGTCGTATTCTGTCGTCGTTGCAAAAGTTAATGGTATTCCCTTTTATTCCAAATAGCAGAAATTTTGCTGGGCAAATAATTTATATATATTAACAGTTTTGCTGTGGTTACTAAGTTACGTTTCCCTTTGTGTATATAATTCATATTCTAATAAAATAAAATATATGTATGATGACTGAGCTTGAAAAAAACTCCAGAATTAAGAAGAAAAATGAAGGAGTTTGGGGGTCAATACATATAAAATTTTTGACAAAATACTATTAAATCGATCATTTTGAACGGAAAAATGGCGGAAGCCGAGTCACCCCGGACCCTTCAACATCTTCGTCTCTGCATGTGTTAGCAAAGTATGCACAATAACTATTAAACTTTCATATTTTTTAATTTATTAAATATCGGAAATAATATTATTGGCTATTTTTTTGGTACTTTTATTTATTAATACGAACTTTATTATTTTAGTTTAGGTTTTAGTATTCATAAATCATAAATTTTTTGTGAGACGATCGCTTATCACAACAATGAGAGAAAATCACAAAAGCAGCTATTATAGTATCACATCTGAGTGATTGATTACCCTTGTAGTTACAAAATCGCAATAAGATGATCACATTCGGGTTGTTTGGTTCATTA
This sequence comes from Mikania micrantha, assembly GCA_009363875.1. NCBI lineage: Eukaryota > Viridiplantae > Streptophyta > Magnoliopsida > Asterales > Asteraceae > Mikania > Mikania micrantha. The sequence goes on along the minus strand of CM018689.1, from coordinate 44,155,037 downwards.
ATTAATTGCTAAGTCAATATTATGTCTGAATCATTCGGACTATGTTTAAAAAAATTAATGGTTACAAACTGGCTGACTAATTTAGATGTTTTTTTATTAAACCAAGGAGTTTCAACATCTAACCGATTCAATCAATAAAAGGTTATCAAGCTTGGATAAAATAATTTTGAGTTAATTGCAATTTGCAACCTTGTGGTTTAACTCTTATCACACAGGTTGCAATCATTCTTTTTTATTTTCATAACTTACAATCATGTGATTCTAAATCACCTACAATATGAACGTGTGCAGTTAAATTTGACATAACTTTGTTAGTTATTAAAGAGTAATATTGTAATATTAAAGATATTAACAACAAAGATGTTGCATACATATGACAGCAAGCATTCGGTTTTCGATCCGGTTATCGGTTTTATAATTTTTTTTTGAATTCGGTTTATTCATATTTAAATTTATTATTTTTATTAATAATCTACAATATTTATTCGGTTGAATTAGGTTTATTCGATTCAGTTTTTAACTGGTTTATTGGGTTTTTGATTGGTTTGTTAGGTTTTAACAGAAAACAAACCAAATTGAATTCGGTTCGGATAACCATCTCCCGAATTCAGTTCGGTTAACGGTTAGGGAAAAAAATTTTGAAAACCGATTAAACCTAACCAAATAAACCAGACAAATGTTAACCGAACCGATGAACACACCTACATTTTAGTGACTTTAAAAGTCAAAGTAGGGTATCATGGGACAACGTCTTGACAACATATGTGTATATATACAAACATTGGTATTATGATTGACTTTAAAAGTCAAAGTAGAGGGCATTAAGGTCCCCCATCTGTAATGATCGGAAAAAAAAATACAATTGACACTGCTTGTTGACAACATAGCATTAAATTTATAAAAGATTCATATAATGGTTATTGCCATATGTATGCCGCATCTTTGTTGCTACATATTTATAATATTACAATTTTACCCTTCAAAAATTAACATGGTTATGTTAAATTTAATTGAAAAGGTGATTGTTACAGGTGTTTTAAAACCACACGGTTGCAAGTTGCGAAAAATTAATAATCAAAGAGGGTTGCAACCTAGAGTATGAGTTAAGCCATAGGGTTGGAAATTGCAATTAACTCAAGAATTTTTAACGTAACTATTAGTAAAGTGCCCAGACTTTTTATACCACTTAGAACCCGTAAAATAGTTGAGCATTTATTGTATTAATGCATTTGGCAATCGTTTTTCTATATTAAGTTAAAACACATGAAAAAACAATTTTTATAACTCATGTACACGCGTATATATACATAGAGATAAATGCGGATTTAAAGGTAATCAATTTTATCAAGGATGGTGACGTGAACATGTCCAAGCTTTATAAATCACAATATCAATCATTTTTATGGGTTGGTTCTGTCATGACTAACATGGGCGAAGCTTTATTGGGGCTGGGGTTGACCGTCCCCCTCTTTTTCCGTTCATAGTGTTAATTTTTCTGTCGAAATGTTATTTGTAGCTAAAAATAGTGGTTTTGTCTCATCGCTTCAAAAAATTAACATGTATTATGTGTTTCAATAACTTTGAGACGCCCCATTTGCGGTGTTTCAGAAGCAAATTAACATGTATAAGTAAATTAACATGTATTATGTGTTTCAGACGCCCTATTTGCGGTGTACACATACGATGTATATATGTGTGGTCCCTCAAGAGGTCAAAGTAAAATTGCACTAATTTTAATGTTATTTTACTTATTTTGTGAAAACAACGTTAAAAATGTTGGGATGATCAACTTCAAACGATAACTTTGAGCCGGAGACTCCTTCGGAGCTGCCTCTCCATCTCAACTAAAATAGGGGTAAGGTTTGTGTTCATCCTTCCCCCAGACCCTACTGAAAAGTAGGAATATACTGAGTAAGCTTGTTTGTTTATTTATGTGTTTCAAAAATTTTCACCATCATCTTACTTTGCTCAAGCTCCGCCATCGATGACTAATGCTAATATTTTGCAATGCTATCTATCTATCAACATGATAGAGCGAGATTCACTAATGTCACTTCGACACAAGTTTTCATAAATTACCTAGAAAATGGCAAGACCCATGTTGAGTTTCCTGCCCTATTTTTCAAAATATTAAAGCTTTTTATCATTTTTAATGAAATTAAAGGCATTTGATTTAAAGGCCCTTTCAATGTCTTTATATCTTCATTGTATGAAGATGGTAGAGAAGACTACAAATAGGAGCCAAATGTTGTATCATTATAGATATAAACATAGCATATGATTGTAAGACATGTTATTTAATTTTTGATAGTTTCAATATACCTTAATGATGTAAGATATCTTCATTGAATGTCTTTACAAATCAAACAACGTTTACCAACATATCTATATGACACTAATCTATTGGTGAAATTCAAACTTTAGTAATACTTATGGAAAGTTCGTGGGATATTAGGTCAACTTTATTGACATGTCATCGACAGTCATCCTTAACGTACTATGGTCTACATAAATGTATTGCCAACGACGTCCTCATTGATGTTGATTTCATCTAGAGATCATAAAGAAACATTCACTGACGGATCCCAACTGAAGGAATCAATATTCTCAATGCTTGAGATTTCCATTCATCTCGTTAACCATATATAATAATTACAAACTAAAGATACAACCACTAACGAGATATATTTGCTAATTATTTACGTAAATAATTAGCAAATATATCTCAATAGTGGTTGTATCCTATCCTTATTTAGTTTGTAATTATTATATATGGTTAACGAGATGATAGTCCTAATTATAAAAATAATCAACATTTTGATAGTAAAAGGACGAGTAGGGGTAAGCATGTTTTGAGCTGCCCGACCAAACCTGAAACCTAGGCCTGTTTTAACACCTCCAAATATGTTTCGTTACCTTTTTTTTAAATATTTCGGGCTTAAGTTGGTCATCAGTCCTTAATTACCCGACTAATTAGGCCCAACGGCCGATTAGAAGTTCAAGTAATATTCCAAAAACCTACGGGTGGAAAATCAAAACAATGCATTATATATACATGATACTTCAATTAAGCAACGACTGCTCTTATTTCAAACAATCATGGATATAATGTTCATGTTATTTTTGTTTATCATTGAAATTATACTAATTTTAACATTATTTTACTTGTTTTGTGAAAATAACTTTTAAAGTGTTGGGATTAATTAACTTCAAATGATAACTTTGAGTTGGGGACTCCTTCAAAACAGCCTCTCTATCCCAACTGAGATATGGATAAGGTTTATGTTCATTCTTCCTCAGACCCTACTGAAAAGTGAAAATATACTAGGTAAGTTTGTTTGTTATTTTTGTTTATCAAGTTTCAACTTTGAAGTTCCTAGGTTGTTTATCAAATTATAAACAAATTTGATGGGTCTTTTTACTCATAAATAGGGAAGTTAGGTATCTAGATTGATGTTCAACACAAGGGGGTCTTAGAGCATGTGCGGAAGGTGCGACCACATATGACCCAATTTTTTAAGGGTTTAAGGGCCCTATATTTTAAAAAAAATTGTATATATTATATATATATATATATTTTAATTTATTTTACAACAAACAAATATAACAATTGTATTTTTAATTATATATATTTAAAATATTTGAAACAAGTCGATTGTTTTTCAAATGCATCAATTGCATATAGAATCTTGTTGATTATTCCGGTAACTGTAGCATATACAGAAATAAATTTTTCAAAATTGAAGTTGTTGAAGTCATACTTACGATCGATAATGTCTTAAAAAAACTTAATGAATTGACAATTATACTATTGAGAATGAGATACTAGATAATGTGGATTATGGAGATCTAATCAACAAGTTTGCATCAAAAAATTCTAGAAGAACGTCACGTTTTATTTAGTTATTTGAAACATTGAAATGCATCATTTTGTTAAAACAATATTGTTTATATTGTTTTTACTATTGTTTTAATTATCGTCAATTTGTGTGTGTGTGCGCGCGCACACACATAGGGCCCGTTTTTAACATTCGCACATGACACATAATTTCTCAGAGACGGCCCTGGTTCAACATAAATAGATGTGAAGAGTTCATTGTCGATTAGAAAGTGAAAGGATTTGATTGTCGTTCAAGGCTTGAAGCTCGTTCGATAAATGAAAGTTCAAATGATACTTTGTAATATCTCGTGAGTTAATTTACAAGTTACACTTAGACCCCTCAACTTTAGTCTCGTATTTTTATCACTCTTCTTAAGTTTCAATCTATATTTTTAAGCTTCTCATATCGAATTCTAAGTTTTTTTTATTATGTTTTACACCTAATACTTTACGACAATATATACCCCAATATTTGGGGTGTTAGACCACTCCTATCTACAACCAACCAACCAAAATTATTTCATAAAATATTAATTTATCTCTCTTTCATATATACAACCAATAAAACTTAATTTTTTCACTCCTTTTCACAACCAACCAAACCTAATAAAATTAACTAATCACAAAAATACATGTGGCATAGAAAATCTTGTTTAATAATATTATAATAACCAACCAATGGTTGGTGGGGCAACTTGATTGTGAGTTTTAGAGTAATTTTTCTTTTGTTTTTTTTTTTAAATTGTTTTCATTTTTCTTTTTCATTTCCTTCTATCCAAATAACAAAAGTCAAAATATATATAATTTTTGTTATAATTATATTTTGAACAATTGATTAACTTGTTTACAATTTGTTTAAACTCATTTAACCTGCTAATGTCTATGTTTTGCTTATTTACAGTTTTTACTTTTTTAAATAATTAAATATATATAATTATCAGGTCGGATCCTATAGGTGAATTTTTTGACTAAGAAGAGTATGAGACAATAACAGTTTGACACGTGTCATGCTAACATCATAAAAATAGAAATCCAGTGCAAAAACAAAATCCAGTACAAACAGTGGCAGATACAGAAAATTTTTTCAGTGGGTTCACTACATTCAGACACTTCAATTATATAGAACCGGACACAAAAATTTCAGGGTCAGTTTGACGGTTTGGGTCTTGTAATGTTTGTCACGTAATAAGAGTGCGATATATTAAGTCAATAATTAAAAAAACATCGTCATTAAAGTGTTCAAGGTGTGTAGTGTACGCTCGTTTAAGATTTCTGGGCTCCGGACCAAGAGGGAGTCAAGGGGCCGTGCCACCTGCGAAGTCCTAGGGGTAGCGCCTCTTGTGAGTTGCCCCGAAACCTAAACGAAATTTAGGAAGAAATATTGATTTCGGAAAGTAGTTTTTAAGACGATCCTATAGAAATCCAAGCATTAATCATCAAGAATTATCTAACAAAGATCACTTAATCAATTGAAGTTGGTAAACTGTTGGAGAAAATTACATTAAGGATTCACTCCTAAAATATCAATAGGTTCACCTTACATTTTCGGCTTTTCGAAAACAAAAAAATTCTACTAAATTATCAAAACGATGTGGGTTCCGGTGAACTCACCTCATTATATGTAGATTCGCCCATGAGTACAAAAAACAAAATTTGATACAAAAAACAAAAAAATTAGCACAAAAAAACAAAAACCTAGTAAAAAATAAAAAAATACTGTAAAAAAATAAAAATACAGTACAAAAAATAAAAACACAGTAAAAAATTAAAATATCATACCTAAATTATCGTTCTTTTTTTTTAACATGAGACATGTTAAACATATATTGTTTTCTTCTCTTCTTATGTAAAATATCTTATTATTTAATCTTTCTCTTATAATTATCCATATAACTTCTAACACGTTCCCATTTCATACGTGTAAGACCACTCCCATCTATGAAAAATTACTCCGGCCGTTCGGCAAAAACTTTACGATTTCGGCTTTGTATTTGCAGACTTGATATTTTTGTTTATTAGTGACATGAAAATGACCTGGTCAAATCTGGACTTGAGAATGTGTTCCAAGTGAACATATTACCCCGTACATACTTTGAAAACCCACGTGACTTTGAAATATTCAATCCTTGGTCTCCTTTACCGCACGCTGCTTGTTTTTCTTTTCTTTTCTTTTTTTTTTCTTTTTTTTTATAATGGGTCCTAAGACTATGATTAGTATCCACCCTACTATTATCCTACCGAAAATCTTAAATTCTATAGTGGTCATCCCACTAAAAAAACATTCCTCATTGTACCACATCATCACCACTATATAATTTTATTTATCATTTTTTTAATTGTAACTCAATAAGTAAAATAAATAACAAAATAACAACGTTAACATTAAATTAAATGAGTCACGTAAAAATAAAAATGTTACATTGCTAACTTATAAAATACAAATTAATGATATTTGTCGAATATTTTCGAAATTAAGTTTCTCATAATCGACCGTTCGTCATCGAGTTCTTTGGGAGGCATACTACCCATCGCTTTGAGGTCGGCTCGAAAAAGTTTCTCATCGTGAATTTTTTCTTCTCCTCTTGTTTTGTTTTTTTGAAATTTCGTAAACTCCTCAAGTTGATGGGTGAGTTCGTTCGTTTTCGGGATTGGGGACACGGTTTGACGATTCGAAGATGAAGCCCGTTTTGTCATATCTTGTTCAACCGGTCTAAACAGTTCCGGGATGTCGAATTCATCGTCTTCCTCGTCTTGCTCGAGGTTAATCGCTTAATTCGTATAGGCATCCGAACCCCCCGTGAATACGCGCTCGTCTCGAAAATTGTAGTTTTTTTAAAAAAATTTGGCCCTCGTTGGCTTCTTAAGAAAGAACGCGAAATTTTGGAGCGTCTTTTATCGCGGCCCAAACATGGTAGCGGTTAAATGTTTGGTCGTTCGACTTTAGTTTATATTCCTTCTCCGCCCATTTTAAGACGTTTCCGTATGCGGTTGTTGGCACAGTTGTTGTCGATGCGACTATACCGCATCATTTTCGCGCTCATATCCTATATGTGCGGTATTCTTAATCAGTGTATCATATCATCTCGTGCCAATTACCAGTTAATTTTTTCCAAAAGTTTTCGCGCTTTTGCAAATTACCTTTGGTTTTGTTTTTGGAATGATCGATGTAATATTTTCCTAGCGCCGTTTCTTCGTCATGAGTCCACGGTTTCGGTGCCATAAGACCGCTACTCAGTCCGCCCGTGTCAGTCTCTTTCGCTCGCTTTTCTTTTTTCTTTATTTTTTGGAATTCTTGTGTCTTGAGCACGACATCGGTAGATATGAAATCCGGTTCATGTCGGGATTGAGACACGCTTTGTTGAAAACCTGATTGCGTAAATGACCAAAAACCGGGTTCAAAGCCCGGTTCTGTGAAGGATGAAAACTAGGTTTGAAGGTTCGATTGTTGCCATTGAGGGTTCGGGTTTTGTTACATTTGAAACAAACATTTTCGAATGGTTTCTGGATTATTTAACAAGTTGCAATCGGGGTTGTTTCAGTTTGGATTAACACTAATCTAAACACGATACTAAAAATCATTTTGTGCGTAATGAACTTAAACACGACACACAAAGTTACATAAACATGACAGTTTAGCCCAAATATTTTTTTTTATTTTTTATTGAAACTTCAAAATTACAAATTTATGATATAAAACAAAAACATGTATAAAAGTACATCTAAACTAGGGCTGTAATCGAGCCGAGCACGAGACAACTCGTTTTCTTCCTCCACTTTACATACACACACACACACATATATATATATATATATATATATATTATATTCAATCTAATATATATATATATATGCATGCATGCATATATACATATATATATACTTTATAATAAAAGAAAATAATTTTGCTTACGTGTCAACACCACAACAACTCTCCCTAAATTGCTGCCACTTGTCAAAAAACTTTTACAGATTTATAGTTTGCATTTCTAAAATTATAATGTATTCTTATATAGTAAATTATGTAATTTATTATAAATATATTTTGATTGTATTATTTTTTGTACTCAATCACAGGTAATACATGGGTTTATAACCTAGTATGTGTATATATATATATATATATATATATATAAGGATTGGGCTCAAATAATAACCCACCTTAATTGAGGAAACCCGATTAACTCTGACAAGATCAATACAAATTTTTGGTTTTTCGGTTTCATGATTTTTATTATACGTGCACAAGAATATGTTATTTTATGTGTTTGAGCAAATTCATCACCGTTTGGACTCTTACGTCAGTGTAAGTGGTCGCTACCGTAAATAAATATTTACAGTGTAACGCAAACTTACACTTGCTTTAAATCTCAAACGGTAATGAATTTGCCAAAATACATAAAATAGCATAATCTTGTACATGTATAATAAAGATCTTAAAAACGATAAATCAAAGATTTGGCTTGACATTGTCGGAGTTAATCAGGTTTCCTCAATTAAGGTGAGTTAACAAACGATCCTTACCCTTATACATAATATGTATATTTACATAAATATGTGTATAAGATATTGAATATATATATATATATCATGTATAATATATGTGTGTGTATAATTTAATATATATATATATATTAAAAATCGAGCCAAGCCAACGAGGCGAGCCAACCCTGGCTCCGGCTCGGCTCGGCTCGTTTTTAACGAACTTTTTTCGAGCCGAACCTTTTTAGAGCTTTTTTCGAGCGAGCCTCTATCCGCGGACTTTTTGAACATCCCTAATCTAAACTATAAAAACATGTCACGAGTCACACTATCTAAATAATTTTTTTCCTGACTTAACTATTTGTAGGAAATTTATCAGAAATATACATCAACATCAGATTTCCTTAAAAATGATTTGTATTAAAAAACCCTTATGGTTATATTTTCCGACGCGATATCGACAATTATTCAGACGATTTACATAAAAAGTATTTGGTTGGTAATTCTTGACAAGTTTTCTTAGTTTTGAAAATTTTCTACAAAATAAAGTCAAGCTTCTCAAGATAATCTATTTGTTTATTATTTAATTGTATTATTTATTAATAAGTAATATTTTTATTTATTACTTTATTTTCTGACAAGCTTCATTCAACATTATTTTTTTGTTTAATTTACCGTTAAAAAGTTATATTCAATTCATTAAATTTTGATATATACTGACAGCTATCCTAGCAAAAGTTAATTTTCTTTTATTTTATAAGTTTGTGTAAATTAAACATTGTTTAAGACTTAAAATCGTTGTAAGTTTTTAGCTTATATTACTGTAACTGTTTTATACCCAAAATTTACAACAATGTTACGTCTTTAACGATGATGAATTTACACAAATTTTATAAAAAAAGAAAGTGTTATAAATGTCTTATAATGAAGAAAAACTCAAGATTTGGCTTAATCTTGGCATAATTATTTGCGTTAATACAGTAAGAATGAGTTTTTATATGATCTCAATCTTATATATATATATATATATATATATATAAATAATGTTTTGAATTTTATGGAAACACATATCCGGATGGCCTAGATAAATTTTAAAAGTTTTCTCTTTAAGATCGGGTTTACACATGATACAAACACACACACACACACATATATATAATTTGAAAACCCTTATTAGCATGAAAACCATGTAAAAAATATTTAAAAAACGTTTCTTTATATTTTTTTAGAGGTTTGTAACATTATTTGGCTCATTTTTATAAATAAAAATAAAAAAGTGCCGAGTGAAGTTTTTAAATATATATGTTTTGTAAAATCATGTAAATCATATCTAACGTTGCGCCCATATAAATATATATTCATTTTGGGGAAATTAAAAACTAACCACAATCATTACTAATTAATTTATTTTTCATTTTTTTATTTATTTATATTATAAGGTAAAAAACGTAAAAAAAGGAAAAAATAATGTATTTCATATATTATTACATATATGTAACTTGTTGGAGTTACATATATACATAAATTTATGATATACATATTTTTATTAAAATTATTTTTTACTTATAGTATTTCTAACCCTATAAAAAATTATGATTTTTTTATAAATTTATTAGTTAGTATGGGTTTTGTTGGTTTTTCAAAAATAAAAAGTTTTCGTACGAGCCTTCTTCTATATACATACATACATACATACATGCATACATACATACATACATATAAAGGAATGTTCATAAGAAAACTACTTATTTTGGAGAAAACTAAGAAAATTTATATTTATCAATAAATTTTAAAAATATATATATATATTTATAAGTTTAAAATGTTATAATGAGAGATAAAATTTTAATAAAGATATGTAAATCACAAAGTTACGTATATGTAAATAAAAAATTTACGCATATGTAACTAGTATGCGTAACATTAAAGTTATATATATGTAATAACATGAAATACATATTTAAAAAAAAATTGTACATTTTTACAATATAATAATATGAAATAAAAAAAGAAAATAATGAAAAAAATTAATTGGTAATTATTGTGATTACTGATTAGTTTATTAGTTTTTTCTAAAATAATGGATTTTAAAAGAACCATCCCCTACACACACATATAGGAACAGAATCAAATGCAAGTGCTGCTTAACGTACAAAGCGTATGATGTATTCTGGACCCTTTGATCAAACTAATCAACGGGTAAGATCTAGTGGTCCCAACTTTATACAACTTTTTACACAAAATAAGCGTAAAATATAAATGGAAGGGTAAAATATAAAACAAAAACAACCATATTTTATATGTTACAACAACTTTCACTCGTTTTTTAAAAACTAAATAACTTTTACATGCTTTATTATTTTTTTAAAAAAAATTACACAATAAAATTGAGAAATTTATTATCTTTAGTTTGAATATAGTAATGTTATAGTTTTTTTTTTTAATTTTTTTAAGTGGTCCGTGATTTTTATGCTTGGTACGTGATTATTGGTACATGATTATGCATTTGGTTCTTTATTCATGCATGTTAAATGACGGTTCGTGATTTTCATATAACGTGGTCCGTGATTATACATTTTGTTTTTGATTATGTGTGTTAAAATACGGTCTGTGATTGTTATATATTGCGGTTCATAATTATTGGTCTGTGATTATCCCATTGGTCTTTGATAATTGGTGTTAAATGTCAGTCTGTAATTTTATGAATCACGGTCTGTAGCTTCCTACGTTTAACACGTTAATTTCATATGTACGTTAACCGTCCTCTCTACGTTTAACACCTTTATATTAAAGTAAATATAAACGTGTAGGTTTTTTCTTATTTTTTTTATTAATGTAAGTGAACCCTACATTAATTAAAAAAAACATATATCTTTAGATTTACTTTAGTATGTGCCCCAAAGTAATAAGATATAGTTACTCTGTTAACGCAATAAACATGTGTTAACATTTGATCTCTCCTCTATATATAATATATATACACACGTGTGTGTATTAAAGCTAGATTGACGAATATATAGTGTGTGTTACATGCTTCCGATCTAACGGCATTTACAACCTTGAAAAGTATTTTTCTAACCCAATTAAGCATATGAATGACAATACATTCATGTCATATATCAAGGGTGGATTCGTCATTCGTGTAATGTTTATTAGCCGAAAGGTTCCCACTCGATATATATTGACCAATATATTAGTGTGAATATTCTAAAGTAAAGTTCAAAAGAATTTTGGTCTCCTCGTGATTTCAGAATTTCATTAGGAGCCTTCGTCCCTTCCGATTTCCAAAGTAGTGATTCCAACCCAACGACCCTTCGTCTCTTGCACCTATTGACCTAGACGTCGCCTCGTCTTCATAGTAGCCTTCGAATCTTCGATTGACGATTTGCGAACAACCGTCGAGTGGATTCAATTGTTAACCCTAGCCTTCGAATTGAATCTGACGCTCACTGGACTGCTCACTGAGTCACTGCTGGAAGATATATGGCCTTGGTTAATGGGTTGAGGTATCAAAAAAAATAGAAAAATGGGGCCCCAATTAAGATGGCTATAGTGGACCGGCCCTGCCTCGTGTAATTTTATCTGGCTCCCATTTTGCCGTTACTAATCTTTCTTGAACAACAATCTGATATGAAGATTGAAAAACGGTTGGGTTCCAATAAAGCTATACTACTTAGCTACCCTGATCGTTTAAATTTTAGTAAATTGGGATCAAAATTCATCAAATGATGCTATATATATATACTTAAATTACTTTTAATTATCGCTTGATTATAAGTTGTTCGTTACAGCGAAACGAAATGAATGCAATGTTGGATCCAGTTTCAAGAATATTAGCCTGAAATTCTTGAAAAGGTCATTTACAAGAGATAATCTGTTAATAAAATTATTAAAATATTATCAACAGAGCCGGCCCTGGGAATCAAAAATAATTCCGGGGCCTGGGGCGAGAAAAAAATGGGCCCTTTCAGAGGTGGTCTTGAGAATTGAGGTGCCCAAGACGAACAAAAAAAAAAGACCCTATAGCGAATTCAGATATTAAATTATGTGTGCTCAATAAAACAAAAAACCAAACCGTATTCGTAACTGAAAAAACCCGAATTGCATTTGTAATTGAAAAACCCAAACCGTATTCGTAACTGAAAAAACCCGAATTGTATTCGAAACTGAAGAACCAAAACGAATTTTGAATTCGGTTATCGTTCCATTTTTTTTAATTCGGTTTGTCTGGTTAGCCTATTAAACTGAATTCATATATAAATTTATTATCTTATGAATAATATATGAGGTTGAATTCGGTTTATTTGGATCAGTTTATTCGGTTTTGAACCGATTTATTTGGTTTTAATCAGTTTATTAGATTTAATTTGTTTGTTTGAATCGGTTTATTCGATTTTTAACCGGTTTATTTGATTTTTAATTGGTTTGTTCAGTTCTAACCGAAACCGAACCGAACCGAATCTGATTTTTGGATAGGGAAAAATTGAAAACCAATTAAACCGTACCGAATAAACAATTAACTGATTCTCTATATATACACATATATCAAAATTTTGTGCCCTTACAAAAACTGGGTTCGGGATAAAGGTCAGGTTTGCCCTTCCCCAACCGCTCACGCGCCCTTTGAAGCATTAATGTTATATATTTCTTATATAATTTTTTTGTATATATAATATATATATATATAATTTCGGGCCCCTAAATTGTCGGGCCCGGGGCGGTCGCCCGCCTTGCCCCTCCCCATGGCCGGCCTTGATTATCAAATAACCTTTTAATTTTAAACTGTTAACTAAAGGTGAATTGAAAATCTAGTTCATAAGTTAGTTACAACACTACCCATCTGAAACCAAAGGGCTTCTAGCCTAATGGTAGCCCCTTGACTTATCTTATGAGAGGTCTTGGTTGGAGTCTCACCTAGAGCAAATATTGCTCTTGGGTGAGCCAGAGGGTTTTCCTAGTTGTAGGTTTCCTCCTGAACAGGTAGGTCAGGTCACCACGCTCTGTTCTTCAGGCGGAAGTGTGATCTATTTGACAAAGTGATCCCGGGTGACCGGACGTTTGCTGTTAAAAAAAAAAAAACTACCCATCTGAACATATAAATGCAAACATTGTTTTATAAAAACTAAAACAATATTGTGGTGTGTTATTGCAAGCCTGTTGGTGATAATCATGCAGCTTAAACGTATCAATAACGGATCATAACAACAATAAAAGTTATATTCCAAATCTGGTTAAAATTTTTTACTTAGGTTACCGTTAATTTTTTTTTTAAAAAAAAAGAAAGAAAAAAAAATACTTATTTAATTTGTCGATATGTTTGAAGTTTTTACTATTTTTATATAATAAAATATTAAGATATTAATCATATTAATTACATTTGTTCTATAAAAATAAATTATAACTGTTCTCGAATATTTACTTTTGTGATTGTGTGAGACACAGTCTCGATTTTGATTACTATTCAGTACTAGACAGCTTTTAATGACGACCAAGGTTAAGTTTGAGCTGAATGGTTGAATAGTCCACCGTCTCATTAGGGACCGTTAAATAAATAACATTCTAATAATATTTAAATTTAAATATTTAATAAAGTAAAGCTAAATTTTAAATTTAAGCTGAGCGTGGGTGGCAAGAAAAAATGTGACGTGCAAAAATAGGAATTCAAAATGTGTCAACTGGACCTAAAATCAGATTTACATGTGTCAACAGCACAATGATTAATGATTTATATATTAATTATAACTTTCAAATAAAAGAAAATTAAATATGCAATTAACAAGCTGACAGGACTTTTATTCAATATTTTAACACAATTAAAGTTGTTTTAATAAATATAATTATACTAATTTGGAATTAAGTTAGATATTAATTAGTTAAATAATTTAAATTGATTTGTCACCCCGGGATTCAGGAGACCGAAAATGACCATTCTTGCAACGTCATGATCGAATTGCTTTTCAAAATTTTATTCTTCGAAATATCATTCTTTCGTATTTTACAAAGTTTTCGCATCTAGCTATATATTGAACCAGAATGTTCTATTAGTTTAATAGTAAGACCAGATATAACAAGCGGATAATATCATAAATATTTAAAAACTTTCAAAATTTATATGATTATATATAAAAACAATCAAACAAACATTAATGTTGTTTAAATAAAATATAAACATGCTTAAAAAAAATATAGGGTCTAGAGTTTTAAAAGGACCCTATCACCGTTCGGTCCTCCTATTCAAAGGTCCAATGTACCGGTAACCGGTCATTTATACTGGGAGCGTTCCAAACATCTTATTTTAGACCGATTACCTCACTGATTCCTGACTGGTCCGATCTGGTTTTAAAAACACTTACGATTTATTGTTTTTAGGGAAGGGTTCAATTGTTAAACAATCCTTATTACGATAACCGAATAACTATATCTTATTACTTTGGGCTCACATTAAATTAAATCTAAATGTGTAGATTTTTTCTTCTTTTTTAGTTAATGTAAATGAGGCCCACATTAATTGCATTAATTAAAAAAGAAGAAAAAATACACCTTTAGATTTATTTTAATGTGGAACTAAAAGTAATAAGATGTAGCTATTCAGTTATCGCAAAAAAAGGCTTAGCAATTGATCATTTCCTTTTATATATATATCTTATTTTTTAAACAAAAAAAAATCACTTTTATCATCTCCCTTAAAGACTCACCTATAGTATTTTTATATTTATTCTTTTATAAAATATATTTGTAATGAACTAGGCTATTACCCCGTGTGACATACGGATTGAATATTAAATAGTAAATAATGAAAATTTAAAAAATATATTAACGATATTTCTCTATTAATTGATTAAATTATATTGTGTATTAATAATTACTTTAAATCATATAATAATTAAAGTTTTTAATAACAATAGCAATATCATTTACACTTCTTGATTTGTAATAATTAAGATCACTGACCTAACTAAAGTTAAAAATTTAATTTGTTAGTTTTTATCAAAAACTAACTATTTCAAATTAAGATGATAATGTAGTATTTTTGTAATTATTAAAGTTAAGGAACCTAATTTGAAATTACCGTTAAACATACATGACAAAAAAAAAAAAACTTTTATCATCATTTTTATAATGTTCTGTTTATAATTAATTTTTTATAAAACTTTTGTAAAAAACTATTTTTAAAATATGTTTTATAATAAAATGATTTGATTTTGAATATATCAAAAACTATTTTCAAATTTGTTAAAAGATAAATAATATCATTAGTTATTAATATTATAATTATTCAATAAGATAGATAATATAATTTATTTAATAGGAGAGATAATATCATTTATTTAATAAAAGGGAATTAAATGAATTTATAAAAAATTGACAAGTGGTATTATAGTCTTAGAATGTGACATGTGACAATTTAACATTTTTGTTTATTAGTATAGTAAGATTAGATTATTTGCTTTAATTAATGAAGAAAATATTGGCCAATGTGCAATCAATATATGTAAGAAATATTTAATAAGAAAATTCTCCATTTGTTTTGCTTTGAAAGGAATAAGGATTACATTAATACATTACTAACTGCTGTCATTGTTAAATTAATACTAGCTATCAAGTAATGTATTTTATTGAGTTATTATGTTATAATCATACTTATCTTCATGTTTAAAATTACATATAATATATTTTTTCCTCAAATGAATCTCATATACTATTGTTTTTAGTAAACTCGTATATTATAAAGATTAAATAAAGAAAAAAAATTGTATATTGGTAATTAGTATTTTTTTAACGGCTTAAATAATTATTAGTTAATAATATAAAACTATATAAAGTAAATTTATATTACATATTTAAAAATATATTTTATGATTATAATTATTATTTAATATTATTATCCAATCCGAAAGAAAAGTTGAAAGATAATGGTGAGAAAATTCATTTAATACTTAATAGGATAAAATAGAGAAGAAAATAAGATGGAAATTTCACAAAGTGACACATGACTCGTGTTTAATAGAAGTTGGAGAAAAGAAAATAAGGTGCCAAATTACAAAGAGTGGCACATATCATCTTAACTACTATTTGTTAGAATATGTTTTCTTTTACATATATATGTTTTCTTTAATGAAAATACTTAATCAATTATAATAGTTAAATAACAGTTATCTAAATTCTAACTAGTTATATAATTAATAAAATATGTTAGAGACAATGAAATGCAAAATTTAATAGACAAATGGGTTAGAGTGATAACCTAAATTGGATGAAACGAAAAGAAAGCGATGTAATTGTTTGAGTAAATGAATGATAATCTACAGGTCTTAAGTTCAAGCTCTATAAAATTGTTTTTCTTTGAAGGCTATTGATTCGGTTGTTACAACCGAACTTTACATGTTCCCCCTTATTAGTTATATATATATATATATATATATATATATATATATATATATATTTATTGGGGGAACCTAGAGTTTACCACGTAAGCGGATTCTAATGGTTACAAAAAGTATAAATTTATTGATGCAGTATGTTTTGAAATAGAGGTGGATTTTATAGTACTAATATCATGTCGTATATGGTTCGTATTTATACTTTACACTGTTATATGATGTTAAACATTTTTACTTTTTTCAGCAAATTTATTTCTATATATAATTGATTGATTGATGTTTGTTTTACCTCAGTTCCAGAATTCATTAAAAGAGAGAAAAGAAATGAAAGGAAAGGAAAGGAGAAAAATGTTGTTTTCCTAAGTTTCATTTAACGAGGGAAAAGAAATGAAAATAACACATGTCATGTTTCCGAGTTTCATTTAAGGAGAAAAAGAAAGAGATGTGGAAGGAAACTAGGCAAAATTACCTAGTTTTTCTTTCCTTTCTATTTGGAAATAAATGGAAGGAAAAAAATTCATTCTTTTCTTTTCATTTTCTCTTATTTCTTTTCCATTCTTTTCTTTTATGTTCTCTCCTTTAATAAACCCAGGAACTGAGCGGAAATGACTATTTAAGAAAATTACAAAAACCGAAGATGCCATATATGGAGGTCGATAAATCACACTCCATTTTCACAAATCTTGTTATCAGTTATTTTTTAAGAAATACTAATTTTCATTGGATTTTTTTGGTATCAGTACAAAATATAAGAAAAATATCATACAATATAATTCGATCACCTGGCCAATTACAATTGTATACATACTCATTTAAATGTTTGTAGCTCTTACAAGTTACAACCGATTACTTTTTTGTTATATATGAGAGTTTGTGCTTGCAAAATAGAAGGAAACCATTTTGTTAAGTGATTTAGAAGTTTGAACTTGAATTGGGAGGTATCAGGTTCAATTCTTGTGAAGTGTGAGCCTTTTTGGTTTTCTTTTTTGCATTGTAACTATATATAGCATTTCTAATATTGCAGCTCACTAATAGAAAATACGTAATTTTCCTACAAAAATTTCAAACAACATACCGACAAACAATATTTCTTATCACATAGAGATGACTTTAAACAATATTTTTTATCACATAGAGATGACTTTCCACCAAAAGTAAACAAAAAAATTCCTAAAATTTCATACAACGTTCGAGAAAATAGCTAAAAAAAGAAACTTTGTCGCTAATTACTCGCTATGTCTGGTTCCTTTCTGACAAATTACAAATAAAATTTTTATGTATATATTATATACGTTTAATACAAATTAATTTTATTTACTAGTTGGATGTCCTTTATTTACTTTACTTAGTTATCTTTTTTAAAGTAGTGGGTTACCCTATCATCATACATGTGTTGTGATCCTTATTTTAAATGATAGTTTATTATCATCCTTATTTCTATGATAATTTATGTGCAAAATATGTTTTTTTTTTTTAATTTATTCAATACAAAGTTACAACTAGCAGAGTTGGTAAGTATCAGACTTTGAGTTGACTTTTAACTTTTGTGGCATTTTTTTCTCACTAAACAACCTTTGTGACGTTCTTATATCGCATTGTACGGAACATAGCAATATTTTATTTATCTACGTTTTAATCTTTATAGTTGATCCGCCACAATTTCGTATGTTTATCTTAATCATGCCATGACACTGTAACACTTGGGCTTTACACTACTACATAACATTGTATCTGCTACCGGACTTACGGTCTCAAAATGGTGGCAATTGTCATTTTGAGACCAATTTGCTACCATAAAAGCGGTGGGAAAAACCCTGGTGGCAAATGACCTACTGCTACCATCTTGCCACCGTAATCCTTTTTGCTACGAAAATGTTGCAACCATAAAAAGGTCAAAAAAATTGCCATCATATTGCGATTGTTTTTTTCCTACCATATTAGTTGCTACCATTTTGTCACCATATCTTTATAGCTACCATTTTGTTCCAACCATTTTGCCACCATTTTCCTACCATATTGGTTGCTACCATTTTGCCACCATATCATTATATCTACCATTTTGCTACCATTTTTCCAACAAACCCGAACTTATTTGCCACTACTTTGCCACCAAAACGAACATAGTTGTCACTATTTTGCCACCAAAATCAAACATAGGGCACTGTACATATGACCATTTTTCCTGCTGAAAGATAAAACCTTCTAAAACAAACCTTTGATCATTTCACATATCAGAACTTATGTTTACTTAATTTCAAAATAACCGAACATAATAAAAGTTTAAACATTTTATCTCAAGTTAAAGAAACAGGTTAAACATCAAACATAATTCAAACTATCCAAACATAATAAAGTCTAAACAATCAAACTAAAAGTGTTTTATAGTCTATTTCCGGACCAATGTTTTCAACATATCTTCAATTTTTGACATTCGATTGCTCATATCATCTTTCTCTGCCTTATGTTTTTCTGTTCAGCCTCCAACTCAGCAATAATTCCATTTAATCTGTAACACCCCGACCGATGGCGGAAACGTCGGGATGCCACTAGTGATGTGTAGATTGTTCAAAAGCTCGTGGGCATCTAAATATAAACCATCACATATCAATCAAACCAAATAAATGTTTACACAAAAATCATGTCTATCATGAATTAAATACATCAATTACACAAAAGAATTAACTAAACTAACTAAACTCTAATCGCCATAATTTTAGTTAATTAGCTAAGTCCAAGATCCTATGTGATGATGTCCAAAAGTGAGAATTCATCTTCTTTGACCTACTTAGCTTCATCACCTGAAACATGTAAAGAAATCAAGTGTCAACTACTAAGTAGTTGGTGAGTAATCATAAGTTTTTATACTTTAAAAATGTTTTATAAAATTAGTATAAAAGTTTGTATTTTGAAAAGATTTTACAAAAAGTTTAGATAAAATAAGTATAAGAACTTGTGGTCTTTCTGAGGAAATCCACAAGAATACCTGCCTGAGATAATCCAACACATCTCCAAACTCAGCAATCAAACACATACACAAACACATAATCACATAATCACATATTCAATCAGTCATAGTCAATCATAGATAATCATAGTCAATAATAGATAATCAACCACATAACCATTCAATCAATCTCAACATCAATATTCTCAAATTATATCTATGACTATACATGGTCATTATGTAATTAACATAAGTTAAAAACATGATCCATGGAGTGAAAGCTATCCACGTGGCAATATATGAACCAATGCAATTGACCAAGGTCAAAGGCAATGTTTCACGGAGTCGTGATAATCCAAGTGACAATACATGTAATCCTTGTTATTGACCGAAGTCAATGACGATATTACATGAATATAAGCATATAAGTGATAATCCACAAGTAATGATAATTCTAAAATGTGAATATCATATTGATAAACAGGTATTATCCTTGTGTTATCAACATAGGTATACATGCTTCACCTCCGAGTTTTAAAACAAAATAGTTTAAAGAAAAGGAGGTTATGAGAACTCACCTGAGTCCTTAATTTCAGTGCTTTAATAGGATGCGCGCTCGCGTATATGAAATCCCAACTAACTCAGCAATCTGTATTTAATATGTTCGTGTTCATAAGTATTTGCGTTTTATTTAATCACATATCCTTATGTGCTTAATTTTTCTCATTAATGTTTCTTTAGCTTAGTTACTTAATTTAAGCGAGATTCTAACACTTAAATTTCATCAATGGTTAACACAAAAAGGTAGTTTAACTTGTTAGTTTAATTACCTAATAAGGATAATTTCATTGTGAACCCTTAGGTATATTTCTCATTATGTATGCTTAAGGATGTTAATCCTTATGACACCTATCCTTGTAACCACATATATGATTTCATTTAAACCACCACCATAGGCTAAGTTATTTTATAAACTTTAAGTTTAATAAAAGTGCATGTAAAATATCCATATGATATGTTAGCCTTTTCAATAAAATTTCATATAAGTGTAACACCATATTTTAAACAAACTTATGCTATAGATAGAGAAAAGGTGGTGATTACTATCGTTTCTTATGCATGTATAGATATTTGTGTGTGTATATGTATACTCTTGCTCCCCATTACCCTTAACCTATTAAATTAATGGATTTTAGTTCGGCTACCCATGAGGGCAGCGAATCCTCTAGCCCAACCGTAATAGGTTCGGCCCAATAGGGTTAGGGTTCGGCTCAAGTGAAAGTGAAAGTGAAAGGGTTCGGGGTTCTCATGGTTCGGCATCACACTAGGTTCGTAAGTCATGAGGGTTTACCTAAGTCGCATAGTGGTCCTAGGTTCGCCCATGCATTGGATCGCCAACCTGTTAGGGTTCGGCTCTTAAAGTGGCAAGACAAGGTTCGTGGCTGTGATGGCAGCTTTCAAACTCAATGGTTCGTTTAAGGCCAAAAAGGTTCGCCATCTCCATGTCCAGGTTCGTTTAACTGCTAGGTTCGGTCATCAGCGAGCTGGCTAACTGAGGTTCGTCCCATGGCAGGGTTCGGCTGCCATGGGTTCGTGAGGGCTGCTAGGGTTCGCTGCAACTGTGAGAAAAAGAGGGTTCGGCTGAAACAATAGTTCGCCACCCTTGTTCCCGCTCATGCAAGGTTCGCGAAAGGTAGGGTTCGGTGACTAGCAAAGGTTCGGCCCCCTTATAGACCAGCTAAGTTTCGTTGGTCATTAGAATGGTTCGTTTAACCAGGGTAGGTTCGGCTGGAGCTAGGGTTCGCCCAGTGGGGTTCGGCCCAAGCAAAAAGGTTCGGCCAAATTGATTTGCAGGGTTCGGCCACCTGCTGTGGTTCGAACCAGCCGTCCCCACATCATCATCTTCGAGTTTTTAAGATTCTAAGATCATCCAAGGTCTCCCTTATGTCCCTGCTAGCTCGATTATCAAGTGTTTATAACCCTATTCTCGTTTTAAGTTGGTAGCCACAATCCCATTACGTTTTATCAAAAACCGAAAAGAAAGCTTAGATTTACCTCACTTCGTGGATCAAACGTAGGATTTTCTTGTACTTTCTTGTTCCTCTCGATCACGCGGTCGTTTAGGCTCCTAGATCTCGCGATTCCGTCAAGAAACGAGCTCGATACGTTAGAGAGAAGTTAGAGAGAGAGTGTGTGTGCGTTTTAGAGAGAGAGTGGGTGTAGAGAAAATGAAAGAAGAAGAAGGAGGTTTCTTCTTTTATCGCGTGTAGTCACCGCGTGTTCGGTCATGTTTTTATCGCGATAAATTACATAAGTGCTCGGTTTTGATCGGTTTTTAACGAAAACACGTGTAATGCAATAAGTGTTAAATGAATTAGTTTTCGTTTTTAATAAAATAGTTTTTCAATTAAATTCGTTTAAATAAAAGATCACCATTTTTTAGTTAAATCAATTATTTACTAAATTAACTTATTCAGATTCGTTTTAAGTTGTGATTCCTAATAAATGTTTTCAGTTTTCATTTATTAATTTAATATCGTTTTATATTTTTTAATTATCTCATCGAAACGCGTTACTCGCGTACGTATTCGTAAAGATCGTCACCTTTGCGAATCCAACGCTCGTATCGTATTTCGACTTGATTTAATTTTAAGGAATATTATTTCAGAATATTATTCTTAATAATTATATTCGTGTGAATCGTCACCCACGCAAATACCTTTATTAAGTTAATATTTCTGAATTTATATTCGCGTTTAAATTGTGTTCGTAACCTCACCATCGCGTAACTGATTTCAATTATATCCCCATTATTTATTAACTTTAATATTATCAATTTTCAATCCAAAACCCACTATACCCAAGTCACTGACACATCCATGATACACCGAAATATGCATATGTATAGGGCATATGTAAGGGTCAGTCGCAACTGCCCTAGCCACCGTCTCACCGCTATTTCGATAAACCATGACCATATGTCCTTGACTATGTTTAGTAACCAAACAACAACCAACTTAAATCACCTTTCCATTTCCAACACAAATCCATAATCCGTGTAATCATCTGCGATAAACTCTCTGGTTCTGTTTAGTTGAGTTACAACTAAACTTCCCATGGTTTACGCGTATAATATGTTCTAAACATGTATACCGGTAACAGTGATAATCATCAAATAATGTATCAATATTAATAATTACAAAATCTCAGGACGTAACAATACAATCGTACGGATGTACGGACAACCGGAAGTACAGTGATGTTACAGTCTCCCCTAGTTAAAGGAATTTCGTCCCGAAATTCAACTTGGAATGACCGTAGTAAATAAATGTGGGTACTTAAGCTTCATCTGATCTTCTCGCTCCCATGTGAACTCTGGACCCCGCTTCGATTCCCAACGTACTTTGACAATTTGAATTCTACTGCGTTTGAGCTTTTTAACCTCACGATCCATTATCTCCACTGGTTTTTCAACAAAATGCATGGTATCATCGACGCGAATGTCATCGAGTGGTACCTGAAGATCCTGATCAGCTAAGCACTTCCTTAAATTGGACACATGAAACGTTGGGTGCACGTTACTAAGTTCAGGCGGAAGTTCCAATTTGTAAGCAACCTTCCCGATCCGTTCAAGGATCTTAAAAGGGCCAACATAACTTGGAGCAAGCTTCCCTTTCTTCCCGAATCGGACAACGCCTTTCCAAGGCGACACTTTAAGTAATACCATATCCACAACTTCAAACTCTAAAGGTTTTCTTCTTTTATCCGCGTAACTCTTCTGTCAACTGCGTGCAGCTAACAGATTGTCACGGATCTGGCGGATCTTGTCAGTCGTCTCCTGAATAATCTCGGGACCAGTGATCTGCGATTCGCCGACCTCGGTCCAACAAATAGGTGACCGACATTTCCTGCCATAAAGAGCTTCAAATGGTGCCATACCAATGCTCGCGTGATAACTGTTGTTATACAAGAACTCAACCAATGGTAGATGGCTATCCCAGTTGCCACCGAAGTCTATGACACAAGCTCTCAACATGTCTTCCAGTGTCTGAATCGTTCGCTCCGTTTGACCATCCGTTTGAGGATGATAAGCAGTGCTAAGATCCAGTCTTGTTCCAAAGGCTTCATGAAGTGGTTCCCAAAATCGTGCAGTGAATCGAGCATCACGATCTGATATTATGCTCAAGGGAATACCATGCCGGCTAATGATCTCATCAATGTAGATACGCGCTAACTTCCACACAGGGTACGTTTCGCGTATCAGTAAGAAATGAGCCGACTTGGTCAATCTATCAACAATTACCCAAATGCTATCTTTACCGTTAGTGGTTCGTGGGAGTTTAGTAACGAAATCCATAGAGATATTCTGCCACTTCTACATCGGTATTTCTGGTTGTAATAACAATCCTGAAGGTCGCTGGTGTTCTGCCTTGACTTTGGCACAGTTAAGGCACTTAGACACATACTC
Organism: Mikania micrantha; assembly: GCA_009363875.1. Lineage (NCBI taxonomy): Eukaryota > Viridiplantae > Streptophyta > Magnoliopsida > Asterales > Asteraceae > Mikania > Mikania micrantha. The sequence goes on along the minus strand of CM018689.1, from coordinate 44,130,885 downwards.
AGCAATATCCTTCTTCATTCCAGGCCACCAGTACAAGTCCCTAAGGTCTTGATACATCTTATCAGAACCTGGATGGATTGAATAACAAGACTTATGAGCTTCATCCATAATCACCATCCTAAGATCACCCCTGTTCGGTATCCACAACCGATTCAAATAATACATTAATCCATCATCTTTAGTTTCCAATAAGATTTCAGCCCCGCAAGACATCTCATTTTTCAAGTCATCTTGAGATAATAAGTGTTGTTGGGCCGTGAGAACATCATCACGGAGACTAGAGTGCACTCGAACACTATGGATCTAAACTTGACTTTTGCGACTAAGCGCATCTGCTACTACATTCGCTTTACCAGGATGGTAGCGAATTTCACAGTCATAATCATTCAACAGTTCAACCCATCTCCGTTGTCTCATGTTAAGTTCTTTCTGATTAAGAATATGTTGCAAACTCTTATGATCAGTGAACACTACACACTTAGTGCCATAAAGATAATGTCTCCATATCTTCAAAGCAAACACGACTGCACCAAGTTCCAAGTCATGTGTGGTGTAGTTCTTCTCGTGAATTTTCAGCTGTCTTGATGCATAGGCCACAACCTTTCCCCGTTGCATGAGAACACAACCGAGACCTAGGTTGGATGCATCACAATAGACTACAAAATCATCATTCCCATCAGGCAGTGTCAAGACAGGAGCATCACAGAGTTTCTGCTTCAAAGTCTGGAATGCCTCTTCTTGCTTTGGTCCCCACTCATAAGGTCTATTCTTTTGAGTCAAAGAAGTGAGTGGGACTGCAATCCTAGAGAAATTCGAAATGAACCGCCGATAGTAACCGACAAGTCCAAGAAACGATCGAATCTCCGTCGGTGTCTTCGGTGTACTCCAATTCTTCACCGCGTCAATCTTCGCAGGATCCACGTGAACACCTTTTTCATTGACTATGTGTCCTAAGAATTGAACTTCCTTAAGCCAAAATTCACATTTAGAGAATTTAGCATACAGTCGCTCCCCTCTTAGGATCTCCAAAACCAACTTAAGGTGTTTCTCGTGCTCTTCTTTGGTCTTTGAGTAGATCAGAATATCATCGATGAATACAATCACGAACTTATCCAAGTATGGCCTGCAAACATGGTTCATGAGGTCCATGAAAACCGCAGGTGCATTGGTAAGGCCAAAGGGCATTACCAGAAATTCATAATGGCCATATCTGGTTCTGAAAGCTGTCTTGGGAATATCAACATCATGTACGCGAAGCTGATGATAACTAGACCTCATATCAATCTTTGAAAACCATGCTGAGCCTTGAAGCTGATCGAAGAGATCATCGATACGCGGCAATGGACATCGATTCTTGATTGTGAGTTTGTTTAATTCGCGGTAGTCGATGCACATTCGGAATGACCTATCCTTCTTTTTGACAAACAGGACCGGTGCACCCCATGGCGAATGGCTCGGGCGAATGAATCCTTTATCAGTAAGTTCTTGTAATTGGCTCGCCAGTTCTTGTAACTCTGAAGGCGCAAGTCTGTAAGGAGCTTTGGCGACAGGGTTCACACCAGGTACTAAGTCAATTCGGAACTCTACTTGACGTTCTGGTGGAAGACCCGACAAATCGTCTGGAAATACTTCTGGAAAATCTCGTATCACTGGAACATCTTCAATTTTCTTTTCTTTCTCTTTCTTCTCCACAATGTGAGCTAAAAATGCTATACACTTCTTCCTAAGGTACTTGTGTGCTTTAGTGCATGACATCAGCTTAAGACCTTTACTAGGAGTTTCTCCAAAGCCTCTTAAAATTTCACCCGAAGGTAAAGGAATACGAATATATTTCTCGTGACAAACAATCTCCGCTTTGTGGGTGGCTAACCAATACATGCCTATGATAACATCAAAGCTACCAAGATGCATAGGTATAAGATCAATCGGGAAAACGTGATCATTTAAGTTCACAGTACATCCGATAATAACAGTGTCAATATCAATAGTGTTTCCGTCAGCCACCTCCACGTTAAACGATTTATCTAAATATGTACGTGTTCTACCAAGCAAGCATTCAAAATCATATGAAACGAAACTCCTATCAGCACCAGAATCAACTAAGACAGATGCATAAGAGTTGTTGATCAGAAATGTACTGTTGACCACGTCCTGGTTGGCTTGAGCAGCTGGAGCATTCAGTTGAAATGCTCTACCACGAGCCACGCGTTGATTATTTCCGGTCAGCTTTGGGCATTGGTTTCTGAAATGACCCACTTCGCTGCACTCATAACAGGCTCTTGCCTGTGCATGAGGTACCTGGCGAATAGGTACAGCTGGAATTGGTTGTGCATGTGGAGCAGGCAGTGCAAGCGGTGCATGTTGCATCCTTTGAGCTTTCGGTGCACTCCTACAAACATTTGCATAATGACCATACTTGCCGCAGTTGTTGCAGACGCGACATGGCAAGTTAGGTGCGTGATGATATCAGCAGGTATTACATTGGGGAGTATTCCCAGTGTAATTCCTGGCAGTATTGTTATTTGAAGATTGTTGCGTGTACTTAGCAGCAGCAGCAGTGACCATAAAGTTTCTGGTCTTCCTCTTTTTGTTGCTGCCTTTTGAAGAACTAGCAGCCTCAGTCTTTACTTCTGTTTTTGTTTCTTTTGCAGTAGCTTTCCCCTCAGTTTTCTTCGCCCCTTTCCTTGTGAGTGTTCCAGCTTTGACATGATTATCGGTGAGTGTAGCAGATAAACGAATCGCAGCCTCAAGTGTTTTGGGGTTGTTCCCATAGACGGTGTCTTGAATCTGCATAGGCAACCCGCCTATATACTTCTCAATAGCTCTCTCAAGTGGTGTAACAAGATGAGGCACCAGCAGGCTATACTCATGGAACTGAGTATTGTAGATTACATTCTCCCCGCTGTCCTGTTTGAGTTCCCAGAACTCAGTCTCAAGCTTCCTCATCTCACTGCGAGGACAAAATTCAGTGGTCATCAGATCCTTGACCTCTTTCCATGTTAGCGCTAGGGCGGCATCAACTCCCCTAGTTCGCTTTTCACCATTCCACCAAGTCAGTGGTCTCTTTTGGAAAACACTGGTGGCATAGCGCACCTTCAAGTTCTCAGGACAATCGTTGTTGATGAAGGTATTCTCCATGCTCTCAAACCACTGCAGCAGACCAGTGGCTGTTTCAGATGCCGTAAACTTCAGTGGATTACAGGAGTTGAAGTGTTTGAACGTGCAAACTGGGGGGTTTGCACCACCTCGGTTCTGATTGATGTTCTGATTGGCTTGAGTCAGTTGATTAACCAATCCAGAAATAAGGTTTGCTAACTCTTGTATGCCGGAGTTGGCATTTCCGTTAGCATCCTCTGAGTTCGTATCGTCTCCGTTGTGACGGCGTGGCGGCATGTTTATGAGGAAATTAGAAACATGTTACTACCATTTACAACGTAAGTCATACAAATAATGGTCAAATGAGTTCATTTAGACAGTTAAGATTACATATAGGAACTATATTTTTCTCCTATCTGTCATTAAACTCATAACATTTATCAATTTCCTAAAATTATACTAAGTGTCCTATTTGGTCATAACTAATACTAGTTAACTATTCCTAAGTTTCATACATTCTTCACCCTATACCAACACTGACAACCTCCCGATGCAATTCAACAAGCTTATATAGAGGGCATATGCAGAGGTAGATCGCAATCTCCCCTACACCGTCCCATCACCGTTCCATTGCACCACGATTATGCCCTTGTTAGCATTTAGGGTGTATCATGTATCTTACCATATTCTCACTTCACAAACCTTATCCTAGGTAGGATAATTTTGAGTGAAGTGGTCTCTAGTTCCCTTGGACAATTAGGTTCGCCTAATGTCTAAGTTCACCTGACATGTAGGTTCGCTTATTTCTAAGTTCACCTAATGTCTAAGTTCACCTGACATTAAAATTCCCCTAATGTCTAAGTTCACTAAATTCCATACCAAATCTCAATGTCCATAATCATCAATAAGGGTCCATATCATCACTGAGTGCTCTTATTGTCACTAAGTGTTCATATCCTCCCTATAGTTTATTCTCATCAAGTGTCCATACCATCACTAAGTGTTAGTATCATCACTATGCGTTTGTATTATCTCCAAGTGTCTATATCATCACCCAAGTCCATATTCCATCACTAATCGTTCATATCGTTCGTTGATCTTATGCACCCTACGTGTCCAATCTGTGTGTTTCATAAGTGAATTTATAAGTGTTTATCAAGTGTGATCATCCATGAGTCAATCCAAACTACTCCAACAAACATACCATCAACATCCATCAACCATAATCCTTAAAGTAATTCCTAACAATATCCTAAGTTCCTGACACTGACAGACCCCCAATATACTACAAATGGTATATGTATAGGGCATATGTAAGGGTCAGTAGCAACTGCCCTAGCCACCGTCCCACCACCTTTGTAGTATACCACGAGTGTGTCCTTGCCTGGAGTTTATAGATCAGACAAATAGTTCCCTAAAGCAGATAATTCCTAAACAGTTAATTTCCTAAGCAGATAATTTCCCAAACTGGTAGTTCCCACATTCTTCAATACTGACATCCACCTAATGTACCGTAAATGGTATATATATAGGGCATATGTAAGGGTCAGTCTCAACGGCCCTAGCCAACGTCCCACCACCTTTACGATACACCACGTGCATGTCATTATCGAATCATTAGGGCACAAGTAAACAATTAAGTAGTATATATAGTTCAGATGTATAACAGGAGTTCAGTTAACATGTAATAAACACATAAGCATGAAATCTTGAATATACTAACTAGTGTATGAATTAATTCATACTAGGGTATCCTACTATTATAGACTAGGTCAACCATTTCTAGTAACCTAATTCCCTATAACCCAGGCTCTGATACCAATCTGTAACACCCCGACTGATGGCAGAAACGTCGGGATGACACGAGTAATGTGTAGATTGTTCAAAAGCTCGTGGGCATCTAAATATAAACCATCACATATCAATCAAACCAAATAAATGTTTACACAAAAATCATGTCTATCATGAATTAAATACATCAATTACACAAAAGAATTAGCTAAACTAACTAAACTCTAATCGCCATAATTTTAGTTAATTAGCTAAGTCCAAGATCCTATGTGATGATGTCCAAAAGTGAGAATTCATCTTCTTCGACCTACTTAGCTTCATCACCTGAAACATGTAAAGAAATCAAGTGTCAACTACTAAGTAGTTGGTGAGTAATCATAAGTTTTTATACTTTAAAAATGTTTTATAAAATGAGTATAAAAGTTTGTATTTTGAAAAGATTTTACAAAAAGTTTAGATAAAATAAGTATAAGAACTTATGGTCTTTCTGAGGAAATCCACAAGAATACCTGCCTGAGATAATCCAACACATCTCCAAACTCAACAATCAAACACATACACAAACACATAATCACATATTCAATCAGTCATAGTCAATCATAGATAATCATAGTCAATAGTGCACCCTTCATCAAAAGAGTAGGCGGTTGAAAGACCCACCTCTGAATAAAGCCTTTAGGTTGGGAGTATGGGTTCTGGTAAAGGCTCTCCCGAATATTGGGTAGCTGTTGTTAAACCAGGTCGAATAACCCTAACGGGGCCCTTCTTTCGCTTTCCTGTCTCTGTCTCTCGACTCTCCGATTAGTAGGTCAATCAATATCGGTTCGATGGTTGGTGGCTTGACTTTCGCTTCGATAGTGGATGGCTAAACCAAGATCCCCCCTCCGCTTCGGTCTCGGTGACTGTGAAAAGAAACCTTCCCTCTTGTCTTTCCTGAAAGTCTGGGTGTGGAGCACACCTTTCGCTAGGAAGGGATCAGTTACGAGTACGAAATGCTTTTCACATACAAGTCGGATCAATTTCAATTCAAACATGGGTTTGATTCACACTCCATGTTCTGAGAAATATTTACCATCCGAAAAGAGGAAAAAACGGAGTCTTTGTCTCTAAAATAGATAATCAACCACATAACCATTCGATCAATCTCAACATCAATATTCTCAAATAATATCTGTAACTATACATGGTCATTATGTAATTAACATAAGTTAAAAACATGATCCATGGAGTGGAAGCTATCCACGTGGCAATACATGAAACCAATGCAATTGACCAAGGTCAAAGGCAATGTTTCACGGAGTCGTGATAATCCAAGTGACAATACATGTAATCCTTGTTATTGACCGAAGTCAATGACGATGTTACACGAATATAAGCATATAAGTGATAATCCACAAGTAATGATAATTCTAAAATGTGAATATCATATTGATAAACAGGTATTATCCTTGTGTTATCAACATAATATTTGAATTTGGTATACATACTTCACCTCCGAGTTTTAAAACAAAATAGTTTAAAGAAAATGAGGTTATGAGAACTCACCTGAGTCCTTAATTTCAGTGCTTTAATAGGATGCGCGCTCGCGTATATGAAATCCCAACTAACTCAGCAATCTGTATTTAATATGTTCATGTTCATAAGTATTTGCGTTTTATTTAATCACATATCCTTATGTGCTTAATTTTTCTCATTAATGTTTCTTTAGCTTAGTTACTTAATTTAAGCGAGATTCTAACACTTAAATTTCATCAATGGTTAACACAAAAAGGTAGTTTAATTACCTAATGAGGATAATTTCATTGTGAACCCTTAGGTATATTTCTCATTATGTATGCTTAAATGTTAATCCTTATGACACCTATCCTTGTAACCACATATATGATTCCATTTAATCCACCACCATAGGCTAAGTTATTTTATAAACTTTAAGTTTAATAAAAGTGCATGTAAAATATCCATATGATATGTTAGCCTTTTCAATAAAATTTCATATAAGTGTAACACCATATTTTAAACAAACTTATGCTATAGATAGAGAAAAGGTGGTGATTACTATCGTTTCTTATGCATGTATAGATATTTGTGTGTGTGTATGTATACTCTTTCTCCCCATTACCCTTAACCTATTAAATTAATGGATTTTAGTTCGGCTACCCATGAGGGCAGCGAACCCTCTAGCCCAACCGTAATAGGTTCGGCCCAATAGGGTTAGGGTTCGGCTCAAGTGAAAGTGAAAGGGTTCGGGGTTCTCATGGTTCGGCATCACACTAGGTTCATAAGTCATGAGGGTTTACCTAAGTCGCATAGTGGTCCTAGGTTCGCCCATGCATTGGATCGCCAACCTGTTAGGGTTCGACTCTTAAAGTGGCAAGACAAGGTTCGTGGCTGTGATGGCAGCTTTCAAACTCAATGGTTCGTTTAAGGCCAAACAGGTTCGCCATCTCCATGTCCAGGTTCGTTTAACTGCTAGGTTCGGTCATCAGCGAGCTGGCTAACTGAGGTTCGTCCCATGGCAGGGTTCGGCTGCCATGGGTTCGTGAGGGCTGCTAGGGTTCGCTGCAACTGTGAGAAAAAGAGGGTTCGGCTGAAACAATAGTTCGCCACCCTTGTTCCCGCTCATGCAAGGTTCGTGAAAGGTAGGGTTCGGTGACTAGCAAAGGTTCGGCCCCCTTATAGACCAGCTAAGGTTCGCTGGTCATTAGAATGGTTCGTTTAACCAGGGTAGGTTCGGCTGGAGCTAGGGTTCGCCCAGTGGGGTTCTGCCCAAGCAAAAAGGTTCGGCCAAATTGATTTGCAGGGTTCGGCCACCTGCTGTGGTGCGAACCAGCCATCCCCACATCATCATCTTCGAGTCTTTAAGATTCTAAGATCATCCAACGTCTCCCTTATGTCCCTGCTAGCTCGATTATCAAGTGTTTATAACCTTATTATCGTTTTAAGTTGGTAGCCACAATCCCATTACGTTTTTATCAAAAACCGAAAAGAAAGCTTAGATTTACCTCACTTCGTGGATCAAACGTAGGATTTTCTTGTACTTTCTTGTTCCTCTCGATCACGCGGTCGTTTAGGCTCCTAGATCTCGCGATTCCGTCAAGAAACGAGCTCGATACGTTAGAGAGAAGTTAGAGAGAGTGTGTGTGTGTTTTAGAGAGAGAGTGGGTGTAGAGAAAATGAAAGAAGAAGAAGGAGGTTTCTTCTTTTATCGCGTGTAGTCACCGCGTGTTCGGTCACATTTTTATCGCGATAAATTACATAAGTGCTCGGTTTTGATCGGTTTTTAACGAAAACACGTGTAATGCAATAAGTGTTAAATGAATAAGTTTTCGTTTTTAATAAAATAGTTTTTCAATTAAATTCGTTTAAATAAAAGATCACCATTTATTTTAGTTAAATCAATTATTTACTGAATTAACTTATTCAGATTCGTTTTAAGTTGTGATTCCTAATAAACGTTTTCAGTTTTCATTTATTAATTTAATATCGTTTTATATTATTTAATTATCTCGTCAAAACGCGTTACTCGCGTACGTATTCGTAAAGATCGTCACCTTTGCGAATCCAACGCTCGTATCGTATTTCGACTTGATGTAATTTTAAGGAATATTATGTCAGAATATTATTCTTAAAATTATATTCGTGTGAATCGTCACCCACGCAAATACCTTTATTAAGTTAATATTTCTGAATTTATATTCGCGTTTAAATTGTGTTCGTAACCTCACCATCGCGTAACTGATTTCAATTATATCCCCATTATTTATTAACTTTAATATTATCAATTTTCAATCCAAAACCCACTAAACCCAAGTCACTGACACATCCATGATACACCGAAATATGCATATGTATAGGGCATATGTAAGGGTCAGTCGCAACTGCCCTAGCCACCGTCCCACCGCTATTTCGATAAACCATGACCATATGTCCTTGACAATGTTTAGTAACCAAACAACAACCAACTTAAATCACCTTTCCATTTCCAACACAAATCCATAATCCGTGTAATCATCTGCGATAAACTCTCTGGTTCTGTTTAGTTGAGTTACAACTAAACTTCCCATGGTTTACGCGTATAATATGTTCTAAACATGTATACCAGTAACAGTGATAATCATCAAATAATGTATCAATATCAATAATTACAAAATCTCAGGTCGTAACAGTACAATCGTACGGATGTACGGACAACCGGAAGTACAGTGATGTTACATAATCTTTCTTTTTCTTCTTCTTTCTCCTTCAGAATCTCTTTGATAATCTCATTCAACTTTTGATTCTACAAAACAAGCAATAAAAATTCATAATGGGTCAAGTTCAATTTAATTTACGAATAAAATTCATAATGGGCCAAGTTCATTTTGTGAGGGTGATGTTAGTAATGACATTGGTTAATATCTAATTTGACTAATTAAATTATAAAAGCAACTAAATAATAACACCCAGTCATAGTTTCATATGGAATAAAACTTAAACTTATTATTAAAATTAACATACCTCAATAAAGCATTCACTACCATATTTAAAGGCTGCAAAATGGGTTTGATTAACAGGTTGGGTATTATGTCTAAAGGTTGTTAGTCAATCTTGGCATATCATATAGTCATGGGACTATTTATGTAAAATTGTTTTTCTTTGGTTTCATTATTTAATGTTTCGATAGGTTATGGAGGAACAAAATCTGATGGATTAGATTTGTTCCAAGAAAATAGGATAGTTTAAAAATGAGATAAACATCCTGCTTTATAGGGTTTTTCTGTTTTGTTTTTCGTTATAAATAAGGATGATTCAAAGGGATGTAATCATCACAAAAGTTTTGAAGGAATAAAACATTGGAGAAGGAGTTCCATAATCGTTTTGTTTGTGTGTTACTGAATCAGATACCAATCATCAGTTGGTATCAGAGCGAGGAAGAAGAAGACGGCGGCCTGTACAATTCAGCAACAAAGTTCAAGGAACACAGAGACAGAAGCTAAATGGATGAAGGAGGCGAAGGGAATAAGCAATTGGCGAATGTGAAAGAAACCATCAATGTGCCGTTCCAGTGCCCGATTCTGACATCAACCAACTGTCCCATCTGGTCATTGAGAATCAAGGCGATTTTCAAGGCACACGGGATATGGGAAGCGATTGAACCTGGAACGAATGTCGATCCGAAGAAGGACAATGTTGCGATCGCCTATTTGTATCAATCACTCCCAGAAGAGCTGATTCTCTGAATCGCACACTGTCTTCGTGCGAAAGAAATCTTAGACGCGCTAAAAAATCGACACCTAGGTGTCGAACGTGTGATGGAAGCCATATTACAAACCCTCAAGGCTGAATTCGAATCAACCTCAATGAAGGATTCTGAGAGGATTGATGACTTCGCGGCCAAGTTAGCCAGCATGGCTTCACGATCAGCAGCATTAGGAACGGTGATTGACGAGTCCACAATGGTGAGAAAGCTGCTGACTGCTATTCCGGAGAAATTCCTTAACATAGCAGCCACTATAGAGCAATTGGTGGACTTAAAGACGGTCAAGTTCCAGGAGATAGTTGGGAGGTTGAAAGCCTATGAAGAAAGAACAACAGGGAAGATGACTGGTAGCAACCTAGACCAACTGCTCTTGTCCTATGTGAAAAGGAAGGAAAGGGCCGAGGGATTGGAACTGACAGCCGAGGCAAGGGGCAAGGCTGAGGCAGGACCGGAGGACGGGGTCGGGGCAGTGGCCGTGGGTCAAGGACAATGGAAGGAGGAAGACCTACTGATAGATAAAAAAAGGACTGATCGAAACTTCAATGTTTCAGATGTGATGCCTATCGACACTTTTCTGCTGATTGCCCTACCCGAAAAGGAGAAGAAGCCAACCTGACTCAAGCAGCTGCTGGTGAGGGTCCGACTCTGTAGATGGCAGTCTCTGATGAAGGCATAAAAGAATGGATCAACGTGAGTGAGGAAAGGGTCTTCCCAAGTAATTATGAGACCCAAGCTGACGGGGATGGAATGTGGTACCTTGATACAGGTGCCACCAATCACATGACAGGAAACAGGGACCTGTTCTCAACATTGGATAACAAAACAGGAGGAACGGTTTGCTTTGGCGACAACTCCTGTGTGACTATCGAGGGCAGAGGTTCAATTTTGCTTGAGTGCAAAATTGGCGAGCAAAGGTTGCTTACAGATGTACTTTACATCCCCTTCCTGAGGTCCAACATCTTCAGTATTGGTCAAGCTGAAGAAGGAGGTTATGAGATCAGAATCAAGGATGGGATCCTGACGATGCTTGATCAAAATGGATCGGTCATGATGAAAGTGCAAAGAGCGAAAAACAGACTCTACAAGATCAGGCTCACAAGAGGAACACCAACCTTCTTAAGTGCCGAAATCCAAGAACCTGCCTGGCTCTGGCACGCACGCCTGGACCACCTGAACTTCGACACAATGAAGCAGCTGAAGAACATATTGGAAGGAGTCCCAACCATAGCTCACCCTAACCAAGTCTGCGAAGCCTGCCTGGCAGGGAAGCACACAAGGAAAGGGTTCCCAAAGCACTCCACTTTCAGAGCCGAAGAATCGTTCGACCTAATCACCATGGATCTGTGCGGACCGTTCTCACCAACCACACAAGCTGGGAACAAATACATCATACTGATTGTGGATGACCATAGTCGGTTCATGTGGGCATACATGTTGAAGGCAAAGGACGGAGCTTTTGGGAGATTCAAGATGTTCAAAACCATGGTAGAAATCCAATTCGGCAAAAGAATCAAATCCCTAAGGACTTATAGAGGAGGGGAATTCACCTCAAGTGAATTCAACAAATACTGTGATAAGGAAGGAATTTTGAGGCAACTAACAGTTCCCTATACGCCCCAGCATAATGGGATTGTAGAACGAAGAAACCGAACAATCCTAAACTGCACAAGGAGTGTTTTAAAGGCAATGAAAATGCCCCAATACTTCTGGCCTGAAGCTGTAAGACACTCCCTCTACGTCCTAAACAGATTACCCACAAAAATCCTAAGGTCCCACACTCCATACGAGCTGCTGAAGGGAAGAAAACCTAACCTGGAATACTTGAGAGTGTTCGGGTGTGTAGGGCACGTGAAAAGGCCCTCAAACCAAGTAAAGAAGTTGGATGATCGAAGCACCCCTATGGTTTACCTGGGGACAGAACCTGGTACAAAGGGGTATAGGATGTTTGATGTATCCAAAGGAAGCATTGTGATCAGCCGAGATGTAACATTCGAAGAAGGCCGAGGTTGGAGATAGGAAACACCAGGAAATAATAAAGAAGCAGAGTTCGAGGTAGAGTACTCGCAAGGATTGCAAAATCAAGAAGCTGATCAAGGTGGAGACAGCCCCACTTACCCCAATGACCCGATAAATGCTGATGATAAGCCAGATCAAGAAGACGAGGCATACTCGGAATTCACCAGCCCAGAATCCAATGACCGGGGAAGAGGACCTATCTATCCAGACTCACCAATGATCTTCAATAGTTCAGACCCTGCCCAAGCTCCCGAAGAAACATATGATGATTCTCCACCACAGGGATTCAAGAACTTAGAGGAAGTATAGGATCTACTACTTGCCGAAGGAGAACCAATAAATTACAAGGAAGCTGCAGGAAAGAAAGAATGGGACCAAACAATGAAGGAAGAATTGGCCTCAATTGAAAGAAACAATACTTGGAAATTGGTGAATCTGCCAAATGGTCACAGACCCATTGGCCTTAAGTGGGTTTATAAAATAAAGAAGGATGCAAGTGGGCAGATCACTAGACACAAGGCGAGGCTCGTGGCAAAGGGATATATTCAGTAACACGGAGTAGATTATGATGAAGTGTTCGCTCCCGTAGCAAGGCTAGATGTAAAAACAGTTTTCCTTCATGGAGAACTCAACGAGGAAGTATTTGTCAAACAACCCGAAGGCTTTGAAAAAAACGGGGCAGGAAGACAAAGTCTATAAATTAACTAAAGTCTTGTACGGCCTAAAACAGGCCCCACGGGCATACAAAATTGAATGGGGTCCTAAAAGGGTATGGGTTTACTCGCTGCAAACTTGAACAGGCAGTTTATACCAAAAAGGACATCACAACATATTACTATAATAGTAATATATGTAGATGACCTGCTGGTGACTGGAAGCAGTCGAGAACACATCTAACAACTCAAAAGGCAGAGGGAAAAACAGTTTGAGATGAGTGATCTTGGCCTACTTAGTTACTATCTGGGTCTGGAAGTAATTCAAGGTGAATCTGGGATCAAAGTTTCACAAGAGAGTTATGCTAAAAGGATACTAAAGATGGCTGGGCTAGAAGACTGCAATCCCACAAAAGTTCCAATGGAACCCGGGCTCAAGTTAATAAAAAAGGATGGAAGTGGAGATGTGAATGCAACAAAGTTCAGAAGGATCATCGGGTGTTTAAGGTACTTAACTCATACATAACCAGATCTATTATTTGCTGTGGGATATGTTAGTAGGTATAAGCAAGCCCCAAAGGTGTCTCATCAGCATGCAATCAAGCATGTCCTTAGGTATGTAAAAGGAACTACTAATCTAGGGATTCATTTTTAGCAAAAGGTGAAGGAAGAGCTGCTGGGGTACAGTGACAACAGCTATTCTGTTGATCAGGACGATGGAAAAGGTACAACAGGTGTGATCTTCTATTTTAATGGAAAACCCATAACCTGGCTATCTCAGAAACAGCCAACTGTGGCCCTCTCTTCTTGCAAAGCTGAGTTTATGGCAGCCACAACAGCTGCCTATCAAGCCATATGGTTAAGGGGTTTGCTTGCTGAAATAACTGATGAAAAAGAACAGCAGATTGTGATAAAAGTGGATAACAAGTCTGCAATTGCACTCATGAAAAATCCAGTTTTCCACAGGAGAAGTAAGCACATCAATACCAGATTTCACTGCATTCAAGAGTGTGTTGAAAAGGAGCAAATCAGAGTGGAACATATTAGTGGGGAAGAGCAGCGAGCAGACATCCTCACTAAAGCTTTGCCAAAAATCAGATTTTCAGAAATGAGAGACAAGCTTGGAATGGAAGAAATAAAGGAACCTTAGAAGACAATGCTGGAACCAAGATTGGGGTGTGATTGTTAGCCAATCTTGGCATATCATATAGTCATGAGACTATTTATGTAAAATTGTTTTTCTTTGGTTTCATTATTTAATGTTTCGATAGGTTAAGGAGGAACAAAATCTGATGGATTAGATTTGTTCCAAGAAAATAGGATAGTTTAAAAGTGAGATAAACATCCTGCTTTATAGTGTTTTTCTGTTTTGTTTTTCGTGATAAATAAGGATGATTCAAAGGGATGTAATCATCACAAAAGTTTTGAAGGAATAAAACATTGGAGAAGGAGTTCCATAATCGTTTTGTTTGTGTTACTGAATCAGATACCAATCTTCAAAGGTATCAAAAATTGTTGTTTTTTTCTATAGGTGTAAACACATGAGCTAGGCTGACCAGAGGGGTATTTTGGATTGCTTATTAAAACTGCTTATCTAATCATTGCCTCTTATTTCATAAATAAGCTCCTTTTTAGGGTGTTTGGGATTGCTTATCCAAACAACTACTCTGATTACAGTATTTGTGAATGAAATAGTTCATCAATAAGCAGTTTGAAGCTTAATATGATTCTCTTGAAAGAATTTATGCTTTCAGAATTATAGTTTCTGTGTTTGCTTAATATGGGTTATGGGTATATATGAAAGCAAGTGTGCTAATGTTTATAAAATAAGCAAAAAAGAATACTAAATTTCATACCTCCAGCCAAACAAAGATAGTTTCACTTCATGTGAACAAGTACTGACCAACAAAAATAGTGTCACCCTTCTTCACGGCTGTAAGTTAATGGATATGTTATTAATAACTTTTAAGGCTTACAAGATAACCAAGAACAATAACACGTGAGCATGTGTGTGTTTAACACATTCTCAACTGTTTTGAATAATGTTCTTGTCTGGTTTTTTCTTGTAACATTGTATGCTTTGGCATACAGTTGCTAGGGGAAATTGGATATATACACGTCTTCCACCCGCTTGATTACAAGTAAATGGATGAATATGGATGTCATTAAAATGCCAAAACCAATACCCATTAACCTTAAATCGAATTCTGTAAACTTAGTTCGCGTCAGCTCAGCAACACTTGCTAGAAAATTAGAATATAAATCTATTTGCTTTTTCAGAGCATCAAATGATGATATATCATCATGCAAGGAATCTGTGGACCAGTTTCACTGCCTGAGAATACATCTCTTGTGCATGCTTCAAATCATTGATGGAGAATCCTATAACTGATGAATCGGAATATACATCTAGGTATTTCTTCACCTACATGTGAAGCTGAATATTAGAAAAGAAAATAAACGTATTTGGAAGCTACAAAACTAAAATTAATTTTAAAAAAAGGGATGACTAGCATGCAATTTTTTTAGCTGCCAAGAATTAGCACATAGTACTTTAGCATAATTGTGCACCGTTCTTCCATTTTTACTTGATTGTGGCCATGGCTCGTATTATTGCTTTCAAGGTCCCATGTACCAGCAACTAAACCATACAATATTGGATTAACTCGGCCGATGTTGTTAAGAAAAATTAACAATCTGTGATATGTTTCAAAATAAAAATTCAGATGGTACAATAAAACCAAAAAAAAATAGGATACAATGTCCATTAAAATACCAAAAAAAAAAAAAAGAATGTGTGTAACACACCTTCCAAAAGGAAATGGGATTCCAAGCAATGCCGACACTGTTGCGGCAAAATCAAGCTGTAGATGAACTTAAATGAGGTTTCTCCATAACTAAAACTCAAAATCATTATTAAGAATTAATGATATGCACTCAGAATATACCACCGAACCTGCCCAATAGAACTAATGCACACCTTTCTTCCAACCTGTGAATAAAATAAATAATCATAATCAAGATCCTTGAAGCCACAAAATGAGAACCAAGTGAATTTTGAGCGAGAGTGATGATAAAAAATCTACCAAATAGTGTCACCCTTCTTCACGGCTGTAAGTTATGGAGTTTCCATCCTAGGCTCAAAGCATACAATGTTACAAGAAAAAACCAGACAAGAACATTATTAAAAACAGTTGAGAATGTGTTAAACTTTTTCAGGAAAGATTTTAGAAGGATGTTTGATATTGTTTTAGTTTAGAATTTTCGTAGCATGAATTGATGCATATTGTAATCCAACTATGGTTGAGGTTTGGAAACGTACAATCAAAAAGGGCAATACTTCTTGTGGTGCACAATCCTCCATTAGGAATATGACTCCAGCTCTGAATCCTACCACCTAACTAAAGATGGAGGTCAATCTGTAATCCTAAGAAGAGTGGAGCTGATGTTTATACCAAGAGTTGATCAGACTGACCTGCAACTTCACTTGAACAATTCAAGCAACAACAAGTTAGCTTTTGATATTGAAAGAGCTTTCTAAAGTCTGGCCAAAGGACTTTCCCCTGATGATCTAACCATTTTTTTATATTTACTACTTAGGGCACCCAACGGCTTCTATTTGAATTTAGAAAGATACGGGGATGTGGCCAAAATGAGAATTTTTTTTTTCATTTTAGGTGGTTTGATTGTGTTTGCATGGAAAATAGGTTGTTAGGAATCCATGGTTGGTATTTAGGTCATCCGCTACTTGAGGTAGCGGAAGCCGGGTGACGTACGTAGCATCATACTAACACGGACGAATTGTGGCTGCCATGAAGGAGGACATCCGCTACCTGAGGTAGCGGAACAGCTTAAGCCGGTTAATTTTTGTTAAACGTGGGTGAGTGCCGGTTAATTAATGAAGATGCCGCTACTTTAGATAGCGGATCTAGAAACTTAGAGAAGTATAGTAGATGAAAAATTGAAAATGAACATCTGGTCTTATATGTATATATTTTGTGGTATATTGCCAAATTGTGATGCATGGATGCAAGATATATAGATGGTGGGTGAGGCTTTTAATATAAGTCAATTACCTATTTGTTACTTTAACCCAAAAAAGGACCAAAATTTCCAAATGGCCGTCACCTTTGTGGGCTCCGGTGCCTGCAATTACACGGGTGAAAAACTAATGGTGAAAAATTGCTGCAAATTCATGTCGAAAAGTATGGTGAAAAATTAATGGTGAAAACTTAATATCACTTGTAATTTTGATGGATATAAATTGTTGTTCATGTTTCATTAGCACAATGTCAATTCATCATTAATATAATTGTAAATTTTATAAACTTGATGCAAAACTAATGCAAAATTGCTGCAAATTCATGTCGAAAAGTCAAAAATGACAGCAACATTACTAACAATTACGAAATACAATTCATGTTCAACATTAAAAAAATGAAGAAACCTCCAATCAGATTTATTGTCTTCTGAAGAATCTAGAGCCTCTTCTTTCACCTCCACCGCCGGTTTACTCAATCGATCGTTTAGCACGCTTCATTCAATCGATCGTTTACCACGGTTGTAACAGCAAGTGCCAGATCGTCCGGCAAGTCCGTACGGTATGTGTACTTTCACTTTATACTGTGTGTAAATACATGTACAAGAACAGTTATCGTATTAACAGAATTTAAAATACAATACACAGTTGTACGTATTTTTGTGTAAACCTAAATACAGTAAGTACAACATACAATTGAAACAATAGTTGTGTGTATTTAAGTGAAAACTTAAATACAGTTAACACGACGAATCACGGGAAACAACAGTGTACAAGTAAACAACGAAAACATATCGGTTGCGATCTGATGTCCATAGATGACAGGAATCAGATGGCCGACAAGTCAGTACAAGAACAATGTGATAACAGGATGTCTAGTTGTGTCCGTCAGTGAGAAAACACAATTCAAAACATAATATCAGTGTCGTTTCAGAATAACGAACTGACAGTGTGTTTGTGTGGGTGACGATTCACACAAACATATCTGTGAGTTTAACGTTCTGAAATGATGACTGACAAGTAGAAAACAAAAGTCAGAAAGCAAAACAATCGTCGTGTTCGACCGGGTGACGATTCGGATGAATACGCGCGAATGTGACGCGATCTGACGAAACGAAAACGAAAACACGACACGAACGAAAATAATTTAATAAAATAAAATAAATAACATTTTACAATTTTGAAACTCATCAAAATAATTAAATTAGTTACTTAATTAATTCTATTTAAATTACGCGTAATTTTCCGGAAACGTAACGAAAACGCGAACCGAGCAACGAAAACGAACCCGAACACCCTCGGGGTATAAATAACCATAAATGAGTCAAATTTACTCATTTCCCACTTCATCTTCTCCACCACAACTCAAATTTCCGGATTTCACAAAACCCTCCCCATTTCTCACCTTCTCTCTTCCATAACTTCTTCATTTCTTCACCAAATCACTCCATTCTTGAACCTACTTGAAGCTCTCATCACCCTCTACACGAAAGTACAAAGGATCCGCCTGAAAACGACCAAAACCGAGGTAAAATCGAGATCAAAGTAGCGATTTTTTAGGGTTTTCTACAAACCCGACAAAATCCGAACTTTAACCGGTCTAAAACACCCCCTTTTCGACCCATACACCTTCTAAATGAGTTTACTCACCTAAACCCACTCAAAACGACTATATATACGACTATACCCCGAAATCATCTTCTCCCATGGCTGAAAACCCGTTCGGGCGAATGACCCATGAGTATGAGCCATTCGGCCGAATGAGTGGAGTATGAGCTCATTCGGGAGAATGAGTGGAGTATGAGCTCATTCGGGAGAATGAGTGGAGTATGAGCTCATTCGGGAGAATGACTCATTCGGGACTCATTCGGGAGACTCATTCGGGTGACTCATTCGAGACTCATTCGGGACTCATTCGGGAGAATGACTCATTCGGGACTCATTCGGGAGAATGACTCATTCGGGTGAAAACTCATTAGCATGAGCCATTCTTATGAAAATCACAAGAATGAGTCATTTTCACTACACCAACTCAATTAACAACTCAGATTTCAAAAAGAACAATCAAATAGGGGATCATAACTCAAATAACATTTAATCAAACACAGGACTGTGAATACAACATCAGTACGACAACAAGAGCGCGTGCATCCTCGTTTAAGCTAAGTCAACTCCAACAACAACAAAGTGAGTTCATATGCCCCTTTTCCTTAATCTTTACTGATTTTAAACTCTCGGGCCTGAGAAACATGCTTTACTTTTATTTATTTAAAAGTTTTGCTTACATATTGTTAATACTTTGATTATTTGATATTAAATTGCTTATTATCATAAATCATTGTATGCATGCTTGTTTGAATTCAAGAATACAGAAAGATAAGATGATGATGATATTTTTAATATCATAACTCATCGATACAATAGAATAACTTAGTAGTAAGTTGACTCTTACAACACTTAGTTATTCTTACAAGAAATGACATTACAACAATTACAAGGAAACACGATGACATGATTTCAAGAACATAACACAAGAATGATATAAAGATAATATATCTTTATTACATCATTCAATACAAGAGTTAAATAAGTGTATTAAGACTAGCTCTTATAACACTTAACTTTACAACTCAACACATATTACAAGAAGAACAAGGAACATGGAATGATAATCATGATAACGTAATTTCATGATAACAACATCATTCACTCAATTAATTAACATAACCTAATAAGACTGGTTCTTATTTAACTTTGTTAATATCACTGAGAACATATGACAATGAGAACAAGGGTACAAGTGAATACAATTACAATTAGTTACTATTGACCTGTTTGCATTATATCACTTCAATCATGTGCCAAGTTGTTCAAGTGATCATGTAAGCCCCTTTAATTCGCTGACCAGTTAGTTTGACGGGACTAAACCGACGATAGCATAGTGGTACCATAGGTTTGACAAACCTCTAGCTTGTAGGGCTAGTATGTTGATCGTAACAATTCATTGGCCGGTAACGTATGACCGGTGACAGGGCGACCTCAAGTCAGGTTCTGGTAAACGACACATGGTGATATTAATCTACAGTGATAAGTAATTAATCCAGCGAGAACCCTATTGACTAGTAGGTTGAGAAGGTGATCTGCTCTCATGTGACACTACTAGTAATAGATTTCGTTGAGGACAATAGACATGCAAAGTGGTAGAGATAAATCGGATGCATTGAAATCTGATTACGTGAGGATTTCAATGGATTCCTTTTAGGCTCTATGCACTATGGTTCAAGGACAAGTTGCAAGAGGTTAACTCACACTCTTAATAATTAATAGAGTATCATCAGTTAACCCACCTCAAGTATAGAATAATTCAAGGACAAGATTATATTAATCTAAAATTCCTTAATACATCGAGGGTTATCAACACTTCGGTTTGATAATTAAAACCCTTTCAGTATATTATTCTATAATCAATACAATAACTGAATACATATCAAATACGATGAACAAACGGGTAATGGATATCTTTAGTTGTATCGCAAGTGGTGTGGAACTTGACTGAGTATGTGGTGGGATAGCGTCTGGGCTTGACCCTTTCAGGATTCCCTATATATAAGCATACTTGATCAGGTGATACTCTACTTGTATATATAACTAAGGAGAGGCCATTGGGTGGTACAGATGAAACAAGTATTACAAATAACAAGTATGATAATGTGGATGTGTGCACGATCAGTTCAAAGGTTTTCAATTGACTTAATTATGAACTCACCAACCTAGTGTTGACTTTGTTTAAATGCATGTTTTCTCAGGTGATGAACAGGTGTAGATACAATTGTGCAAGTGTTAAGCTAGTGGACTTTAGAAGACCTAGCTTACTTTTGGACTGCATACTTTTGATATGACAAAACAGTGAATCACTTTTGTATATCTTGTACAGTTCAAGATATAAACTCATTGATTCTTTTTGATTAGATTTACTTATTTAAATTATGATGTACAATGTAATTTAACTTTGTAATTCTATTTCATGTCATGATTAGCATTTCTCATTTATATCTCATGTGCTATATAAACAATCTGATCAATTGATTATCACCCAATGATATCGCGCCCCGGGAACCTTCCGCCCGACGGGAAAACACGATCCGTTCCCGCCGGCCTGGGGTGTGACAACGGTTCCTCCAATCGATCGTTACCCACGACGCTTACACAAATAACCACGTATGAGTCGTCGACAAAGGTTGCAAATAGAAATCACCACGTACGATTGCAAAGGATTCACCACGGTTCTACTATGATTTCACGATTTAAATGAGATTTTGTAGTGAGCGATTTTGTTTTTCTAGGTTAAAGGGTGGGTTCCCCAATTTTTGTAGCGTAATTTTTCTCAATATATAGGTTTTCTTTTCTTTTCTTTTTTGCCACCGTAATTTTGGTGGCAAATTATGATATAATTTTTTACCAACCAATTTGTCACTAAAAATAAAAGGTGGGAAAATTTCTCACCATTTAGCTACCATATCATATTAAAAACTTTTAATTTGCATTTGGTGAGAAATCGGTTGCAGAATTTGCTACTGTTTATTTTGGTGATAAATTTTTTGTGCAATTGCCTAGTTTTGTAGTAGTGTTAATCATACTGTTTTGCAGCTCGCAGATGAAACATGTGAGTAGGTTTTTTATTTGCTTATTTATTTATTTTTATTTTTTAGGGCAATTCACAAATCACACGTACATTGTGCATGTGAAACTTTCATTTTTATCATCTACAAAAATTTTAAAAATTTAGGAGCTAAAATTATAACTACCTGCAGAATCATCCTTTAAACATGTAGCAGACGGTACATGCATGTCCTTGAAATTAATGTTGGAATTTATTTCATAATATGCTCTTGTGACTATTTGATAAGCTACTTTAATATTAAGTTTTGATAATTAACCAATAAGCCCTTATGTATAAGTTGCATTTATCAATTAAATGATAATTGCATTATAGCATGGCAACATTTTGATGAATAATATCGCCCTTACATGAAACTATATATATGAAGGCATACTAAACTAATTCTTTTTAATGTCCAAGTAATCATTTCACTTACATAATGAAATCTCTAATCAAATTTTTGAGAAGTAAGGAAGATGAAATCAAATCTCAAACAAGTTCTCAATTCTCCATCATAACTTGGACATGAAAGAAGATTAGAAAATCATTACAATGATATCATCATCAAGAACATGAAATCAAATCTCAAACAAGTTCTCAATTCTTTCACAACGGGTATGTTTGTTTATGTTATTTGATTGAATGGATTAACGATCCGCTCACGATGTTGAAATAATCAACAATTAAAACTTTAACATTGTATATTTTTTTATTAGCTATCATACGTAAATGATTTGAACACTAATTTTTATTGCATGAAAGCATACAAATATTACGACTTTCAGTCAAAGAAGGAAAAAATCAAAACAAGACTTTAATTGCATGAAATTGAATGAATAAACAAAAAAATGGACTTGCTAGCTTAATGTTTTGTAAAGCTTCACAAATAAAAAATTACAATAAAAGAATTGGTTAATTAGCATTTTATTTTTATTTTTGCTAATTAAATTAAATTGAATAAAATAAAATTAATTAATGTTGTCATTAATTCCACGTTGAGTTGATTTCTTCAACGTTGGCTTTCCGCTTCAACCTCTATCATGTTCTCAATAATTGCTTCAGTTGCTGTCATTAAAAATTCTGGCCAGTCCCTGCAGGACAACTTCTATTAGTCAAAAAAGATATGAACGTGACACATTAATTAATATATTATGCGAAAATTAAGAAATATACAAGTCATTCAGACAAATTAAATTAAATATTCTGATAAAAACTATGATCTTATAGCATGTTGGTTTCATCTATGTTAATCAGGTCGGGTCTGGGTCACATATCTTTTACAATTATAACTCCTTGGTAGTAGTATATAGTGAAATTTCTTTTGATCTCACAAGATTCTTATAATAACCTCATTAGTTATGACAGTGTTTAAAATATTATATTTCTTTTATATCAAAAAACATTGCATTTTTATTGTTTGTTTTTAAATAACAATGTATTTCAATTACATTATCTTATGTTATTGTTTTATCCGACCTAGTGACCCAAAGACGACAAAAAAAAATTATAACACCAACTTAGTAAAATTAAAAATAACAGTTTCACACAAAATAGTTTTACAGGAAAAAATGTTTGAAAAAATGTTGGGTCACCCTCATGCATAAATCATTAAATCACATCCGATTTGGTAACATAGACAACTTTTCATGCATTTCAAAAACTAAAGCAAATTATGGTTTTTGCATGTGGTTTAAAATTTTTTAATTATTTTAACCAAAAATAAAATATTTTATCAATGCAGCCTTTGTGGTTCAAATAACTAACGGTTTTAGCCCTACAAACCTAACTATTCTAACCGTTTTGGCCCTCAAAGGTAACTATGGTTGGAGACCAAAATCGTTAGTTATTTAAATCACATAGACTGTATTGATACAAGACTTTAAAATAGTTAAAACACTTAAACCACATGGGGCGAAACCGTAATTTACTCCAAAAACAATACATGTATATATTGCGCCCATTGTTATGTGTGTTTTAATCAAATTACTTACCCGTTTGAGGAGTTAAATGTTAGACCAACGGTGTACTTAGCCTCCTCAAGAGCGGACCGGAACCGGTCTAACTCGACCGGAGGTGCCCTCCATATGTCCTTAACAACAAGCTCAGAAGGTTTGACATCACAAAATACTGGTATAACCTTCTTCTTAGCCTCCACAATACGAGCCAATTCATGCAAGCAAAAATACGATTGACAATACCGTGGAGAAAAAACCGCCACCCCTACTTTACATCCGATGATCGCATTGTCGATTTTATCGAACAATTTATCACCCGGTTTCATGTTCTTGCTGTCCAAGAATGGCCTTAATCTTAACCTCATGAGATGATCAAACAAAAGACCTGCAACATTTTTCTTGGTGTCGATACCGCGGTGGTTGATGAAGATATCACATGGTGGTTGTTGTGGTGGGAGGATGGCGGTAGCTGGTGGTTGTTGTGGCGGGAGGATGGCGGTAACTGGTGGTTGTTGTGGCGGGAGGATGGCGGTAGCTGGTGGTTTGTAGCATTGAAGGAGGTTGTGATGAACATATTTGGCAGAAGGAATTGAACGTCGCATGGAGGGAAGAAAATGTGAGTTGGGGTTTGTAGTTTATTTTGAGAGTTGTACGTAAGCTTGTGTTCGTGTTGTAATTATTCGATTCTAAAGTTGGGATCGAATTAAATGGGTATTTATAGATTCCAAAGAATGTGTATATATATTATTAAATGAGAAAGTGTGTGTCTATATTATATATATATATATATATATACACTCTTAGCATGCAAGAACTTATCAAATCTTGAATCTTGAATTTTCGAAGACAGATCATATGCATGCACGTAGTTGGACCTTGAAAATTTTATAGTAAGAGTAAAAGAGTTTGAATATATATGTTTACTCTTTGGTATTACAAAGTGTGGAGAACCTTCAAACACGGTTTTCAAAATAACAACATAAAATATGAAAAATTCAAATATATAATTAGTTATGCGTATTTTATTTTTAAACAATATTACAAATGTTTTTCTTTAGAATTATGTTTTTAACAATAACTTTTGCTCCTAATTTTTTTCGAAAATTTGATGTCACATAACTCTACAAGTCATCAATTTTATTATGTTATACAACTAGGTTATTACCCATATGTTACACGGATTAAATATAAAATATAAAATATTAAATAATTACTATTGAAAATGTAAATATTGTGAAACAATATATGATATAAAATGATTAAATTATGTATTAATAATGACTTTAAATAACAAAACAATAATTTTTGTAATAACAATAGGAATATCATTTAACTTCTTGATTTGTAATAATTGAGATCTTTAGACTAACTAATGTTAAAAATTTAATTAGTTAGTTTATTGCCAAAAATTAACTATTTCAAATTAAGATAATAAGTAGTATTATTTAATTATTAAAGTTAAAGAACCTAATTTAAAATTATCATTAAACACACAAAGATAAACAATGAAACTTATATTATCATTTTTATAACTTTTGGTTTATATTTCATTTTGTTTGAAAAAAATTTGTATTTAATAAAGCTTTTATTTTATAAAAATAACAAATTGAAATGTTTCCTATTTTTCTAGAGATAATGTAAATTATTTAATAAGAGAAAGACTTAAATAAGAGCATAAAAAATTGACAAGTGTCATTATGGTATTATAAGTGTGACAAGTGACAAATGAAAATGTTTGTTTATTATAATAGTAAGATACTCTACAAAAAAAAATCATCAAATTTAGTATTTTTTTTAAATAACAACATAAAATAATAAATATACGAACAATCAGTTATACTTATTTTTTTAAAAAATAACTTTTATTAGTCGATCATTGCAACGGTAACTCCTCGTACTTTCGAGACAATGACATGATTATGAATATCAAAAAAATAGATAAGAAAACCCGGCCCTAAAACATACCTTGTCCAAAAGGCTACCATCATTCTCCTACATATAAAATGTAAAAAACGTACTCCATCGTAAAATTAAGCATAAAAACCTCAATAAAAACATAGACAAAAGAGTAAAACAATAATAAAAAAACCCACAATGAAAATAGTTTGAATTGTGTGGCTAAAATGAAATAGATAGAATTTACTATTCATAAAGTATATATATATGTGTGTGTGTGTTAAAACAAGGATCAAATGCTAACTCACCTTAATTGTTGTAATTTTTAAATCAATGTAAATCTTTATTTTTATAAGATATTTATTATAAATATCTAAGAAAATTTTTTATTTTATGTATATATATAAATTCACTAGTGTAAGTGAATTCACAGCGGTGTCATTTTTATTCATTTTTACTTGTTGCTAAAACTTACCAAAACTTACCAAAACTTACACAAGTGAAAATTCGCTTACATAAGAGAATTTGCATTTACATATAAAATAAAAAGTCATGTGCCTGTAAAATAAATGTCATTAAAAACAAAATTTTGAGTTTATCTTAGTTAATTAGACTACCAAAATGAAGTGTGTTATTATGCTATCCAAATATTGTGTGCGTGCGTGTGTATATATAACAAGTGTTTTTCATTAGCATTACATTTACAAAAATCATTTTTTTTATTTTAATTCTAATATTCTATCTAATTTTACCATTATAAAAGTTAAACTAAGGCCTTTAACAACGATGGAACCAGAAAATGTTTTTAAAAGGTTCGTTAATTTTTTTGGGTCGATTCTTGTCAAGTGGAGTTGGTTTGGGTCTCATTAATAAATTGAAACCCCAAACAAAAATCAATCAACAAGCTAGGTAACATAACATTAATAATATATTTAACCAATAATCTAGCATTATGAAAAGGATCAACAATATGACATTCAAAAAATTAAGGAAATAATAAAATCATAAATAAAATTAACATTGTTTTTGTTTAGAATGTAATTTAAAATAATTATTGAATTATAATATGAAAGTATCAGGTCACCGGACAAGCTGAAAAATGCTATCTGTGTCACACCCCGAGCCGGCGGAAACGGATCGGGTTTTCCCATCGGGTGGAAGGTTCCTGGGACGCGATATCGTGAGTGATAATCAAATGATCAGATTGTTTACATAGCACATGATAAATAAATGAGAAATGCTAACACATCCATGATATAGAATTACAAGATTTAATTACAATGTATCGTTCATAATTAAATCAAGTAAATCTACCAAAAAGAATCAATGTAACTATATCTTGTATCTGTACAAGATATACAAAAGATAATTCATAGTTTAGTCATCAAAAGTATGCAACATCAAAAGTAGCTAGCGCTTCTAAAAGTCCACTAGCTTAATCCTTGCATGTAAGTACCTACACATGTTCGTCACCTGAGAAAACATGCATTTAAACAAAATCAACACTAGGTTGGTGAGTTCATAAGTTTAGGAATTGAAAACCATTGAATTAATGTCAGTCATGTTCACAATGTTTCCCACAATGTCCACTCCATGGTTATATTTACAGATAATGTCTCACCCAGCCAAGCATGCTTATATTAGGGCATACGAAAGGGTCAAGCCCAGACGCCATCCCACCACATGCTCAACTGAATTTAACACTACCTGTAATACAACGATGGATACCCATTTCATTTCACCCATGATTTCCCCGGTATGATTATCCCAACAATGAAAAAGAATGAGACATAATTATCTCTGTTAGCCATTCCTTATGGAATAACCCGGCATGTAAAATAAACCAATAATTGAATACAGAGACTTAATAATCTCTGTTAGCTATTCCTCACGGTTTAGCCCGGCATATATAATATCCCAAAAAGTAAAATATGATACGTAATGGTCTCTGTTAGCTATTCTTACAGATTAGCCCGGCATGTAAGATATCATACTCGATATCTAGAGCGAAACTTAATAGTTTCTGTAACTAATCATTACTGACCAGCCCGGCGTGTAAGATATCATACTCGATATCTAAAGCGAAACTTAATAGTTTCCGTAGCTAATCATTACTGATTAGCCCGGCGTGTAAATACCCAAATAATTGCGTAAAGAGACCTAATTGCCTCTGTTAGCTATTCCTTACGGATTAGCCCGGCATGTAAGATATCATACTCGATATCTAGAGCGAAACTTAATACTTTCTGTAGCTAATCATTACTGACCAGCCCGGCGTGTAAGATATCATACTCGATATCTAGGTAGGGGCATAATAGTCCCAGTAGCTGTCAACCCTGTCCAGCCCGGTGTGTAAAATGTCCTACTCATGATTCCTAGTTTGAGACGTCTTAGTCTCAGTAGCTGTCATTACTGACCATCCCGGCATGTAAGATATCCTCCCACAATATCTATTGGAATGAATAAGTTCCCTAGATTTTATGAATGTTATTAATTAAAATGATAGCACCTCTCGTGCCCGGTGTGATTTCATTAGATTACCCCAAGCCTTAGTGATTAGTGTTCGTGATCTACCCAACTGATCCATGGTTGTGTAACCGGCATCCTCTAACGGTTATAAGATGTGCTCTAAATAGAGTCTTAATAGATAATGATAGTATATGTGGGGAATGCCATCCCAAATGTGTGTGCTCATAATATCCTCCTCGATATCACAAGTAATTGTCTCAACTGTTATCTCTATGTGGAGTGTACTTAGTGACTTTAACAAAGTGTTGTAAGAACTAATCTTATAACACGATGTTAGAATGAGTGAATGATCTCGTTATCATGAAGTTTCGTTATCATGATTATCATTCTTGGTGTTTGTAGTTGTTATCAGCATGTTATCCCTTGGTTTTCCCCGTTGTTCTATCGTGTAAGAACAATAAACAGTTGTAAGATATATTCTTAACAACTTGTATTATTCTAGTGCATAAATGTGTCAGGAGGCTATAATGGCATGTATCTTCCTAGCTATTTCAGGTACGATAAAATCAAACAACAAGCATGTAATGATAAACGATAATAAAGATAAACAATTATTATTTAAATCATGATATAAGCAATATGTTATAACGAAACTTTTAAATAAATAAAAGCTTTAAGCATGTTTCTCAGCCCCGAGCTTTGAAATCAGTTATGTCACACCCCCAATTTCCCACTCGTGGCGTATGTCCACGTGGATGTGACGTGTCCAGAATCACAGCTCAAGGTCATATAGAACACCTCTATATGCGTTTACAAATCCAAGTTTGACACATACACTTGATAAAATAGTTTGCAGCGGAAATAAAGTAGTATTGCAGCGGAATAAATAAGTCATAACATGCAGCGGAAAATGATTGTTTACACAGCGGAAATTGTAAGTAGTTTAATACAACAACGTTTTAAATAAGATAAAGTCAAATTGTTTTCAAAAGACACGAAAACAAATGCATGTGGGGCCCTATGCTCATGTCCCCTATGTGCTTTCCTGCTCCACGAGCCTGTCATGCTAGTTACCTGAGAATACAAGTTTAAAAAGTGTCAACACAATGGTTGGTGAGTTCACAGGTTTTGATATACATATAGTAATAAAAGTGTGTCATGCTGTTTATCAATGTTAGTACCGAGCCCTAGGCCCAAAGTGTCAGTGCGTCACTACCGAACTAGACTTGTTTGCTCTTGCCTCCGCTATGCCTCGTATACACAGCAAGTTAGGTCAGAATTTGCACGGGTTATGACACTCAGTCAACATGGTGCCCCGTGGGGTTAGTCATTCCCTAATGGATCCATCCAAATCTACCACGTTGTTTGTACATTAACGGTAAGACTTTGTGAGGACTTGTAACGAGTTCAACACTTAATGTTTGTCCAATAAACCAGCATACACAAAAATGTTTGTAATAACAATAATGTTTGACTCGATGCAACTAGTATTCTCCCCCTATTTAAAAGCGTTTGAAAAGAGTAAAGAGGGGCCGTAAACTCACCTTAGTGATATGAACGAATGAAAGCGTAAGCTCCTGATGTAGTAGGCACGCTGGTCACCGGCAACCTATATCGTAGACCGTACGTGAGTTCGCGTAAGTGACCGTGCTAGTGTTAGTGCTCGTGTTTGTGTCCAACAACCCTGGGTTGTTCATGTTTGCCCGTGTCGGTCCACAATGACCGTGTTTGCTCGTGTTGGTCCATATTGACCGTGTTTGACCATGTTTGACCGTGTTTGACCAAGGTTGACCGTGTTTGACCAAAGTTGACCGTGTCAAGTCAACGACCCGTTGGTGAACCGTGTGACGGTTTGTGACTCGTGTAGCAATCGTGTAAGTGTTTGTCGTGTGCAAAACGCGTAGGTTGCGTTTATGGACAACTTACTATTTATAGTAAGTTTCCATTTTTAGAAAGTTCACAAAGCATGACGGTTTTATAGTTCTAGCATGTTCAATAGTCCTACGGGGTCATGTTAACACATAGCACGTCATCATACGGTTTCACATAAGTCATTTAGAACATGTTAGTGCACAAAAGTTTCCTAAAATGGAAAGTTTCCATTTTTAGCATACGTGACATCGGAAACCATCTAACTTAGCATCTAATCATCATGTTATAACATATCAAGCCATTTAGCAAGCTCAAATCATTCAAAACGTTCATAAGTTGGTTTTTGTAAAAATAAAGTTACTAAATATAGTAACTTTCTAATTTTGCATAGAAATGACCTTTTAACATTTCTAAACCAATTTTTATATCACCAATCATCATAATAAACCACTTAACACCATTTAATCATGTCATCTCATCCCAAATTATCGTTTAACAACATTCTAACTAGAAAAGTTACTAAAAATAGAAATAACACTACATATGATCATAGACATCATCAAAACCTCTTTCTAACACATCAAATCATCATGATATCATCCTAGCAACAATTCTATATACATGCATGTTCATCATATATCCCAAATCATCGATTTGTAACTAAAAAGTTACTAAAAATGGCAAGTTTGTCTACAAATCACATTTTAACCATCCTAATCACAATCTAATCTTGCAAGGACACTTATACATCATCATGAATCATTTCAACATCAACAAGACTATCTAAAATGCCTTAGATCATACATGCATGTCCATATCTCATCACAAAACATCATTCTAAGCAACAAGACCCATCCCCATCATCATAGATCATCATAGATCATCATCTAAACACCTTAGATCATCAAATACAGTAGGTTTATCAACAAACCCAGAAACAAAATTCGTGCATGTGCACTATAGGTGCTTGCATGTGGGTTTTGTGCATTGCATGTGAGATTTTAAGTGTTTTTAAGCTACAAGGAGAGTATAACTACCTTCTATAGCTTCAAAACCTCTGAGATGTTGATGAGAACAGCCTCTAAGGTCTCTGGATTCGCTGGGTTTGACAGGGAAAGCAAGAGAAGTGGTGGTGTCGAGCTCTAAGCTTGCTTCTTCAAGTCCCAAATCTTCACACCTTCAATCTTGAGCTTCAAGATGCTCAACAATGGCTTCCAGGACTATTGCAGGTGTTGGGAAGGAGAAATGGCCGAGGGTTTTCGTCTAGAATCGGTTATAATGAGTGGAATAGGTGTCATGATGGTTTTGGGAGCTTAAAAAGGTGATTTTGCGAATCTGGCGCCCCAGGCGTAACGCCTGACGTGGGCGAACCTCGCCTGTCGTTACGCGCGGGTCTGGTCGGACGAGGCGCTCAATTTCCTCCCGCGCGCATCGCCTGACGTGGGCGTCTCGGGTCAGGCGTACCGCCTGGCCTGTTTTTCAAGCCCAATAAGCTTGTTTTTGCTGTTCTGGCCCGATCTTGCCCGTTTCTCGATCATAGAACGTCGTTCGAGCGTCGTTTGGACTCTATTGATCAATTATTAGTCATAATTGACTTGTGACAGTGTTTCGTGAAGTTTCGAGTGTTGTGCTACACAATGTGTTAGACGTTCACCAACGTTCGTGTGTTTTGACACGTGTGTGCTGTTCGTCGATAATTCCACGAATTATCTAGTCATGTATCAGTGTTCGTACTGTCGTGCCACGTGTCACACTAAATTAATCTAATTCTAGTGCCACGTGTACATAATGCATTTAAATAATCATTTAAATAAATAAGATTCTGACCTGGAAATTACGGGGTGTCACATCCTCCCCATGTTAGAAAGAATTTCGTCCCGAAATTCAACTTGTGTTGTCAGTGTTGGTCTGTTCCGCGAACAGGTGTGGGTACTTTTGTTTCATCTGGTCTTCACGTTCCCACGTGAATTCCGGTCCTCGTCGCGAATTCCATCGCACTTTTACTATTGGAATCTTGCTGAGCTTGAGCTTCTTGGTTTCCCGGTCCATAATCTCCACCGGTTCCTCAACGAAGTTCAATTGTTCGTCGATTTGTATTTCCTCGAGGGGAATAACAAGTGTTTCATCAGATAGGCACTTCTTGAGATTCGAGATGTGGAATACGTTGTGTACACTGCTCAGTTCAACTGGCAGGTTTAGTTCGTAGGCTACAGGGCCTATTCGCTTTGTAATCTCGAAAGGTCCGATGTAACGAGGGTTCAACTTTCCTCGTTTGCCAAACCGAATGACACCTTTCCAGGGCGAGACCTTGAGTAACACTCTGTCCCCCACTTGGAATTCCAACGGTTTGCGTCGTTTGTCAGCATAGCTTTTCTGTCTGTCCCGAGCTGCTACCATTCGTTTGCGTATTTGTACGATCTTCTCAGTTGTCTCGTGCACCAGTTCTGGACCAGTCAGTTGGCTGTCTCCAACTTCCGCCCAGCAGATGGGTGATCGACACTTACGTCCGTAAAGTGCCTCGAATGGTGCAGCTTGAATGCTAGTGTGGTAGCTATTGTTATAGGAGAACTCAACTAATGGTAGATGAGATTCCCAGCTACTACCAAAGTCAATGACACATGCCCGGAGCATGTCTTCCAGTGTCTGTATCGTTCACTCACTTTGCCCGTCCGTCTGCGGGTGGTAAGCAGTACTCATGTCCAATCTCGTGCCCAAAGCCTTATGCAAAGACTTCCAGAAGTGAGACGTGAATCGACTGTCGCGATCAGATATGATTGAGATTGGCACTCCATGTCGAGTGACCACTTCCTTTAAATAAATCCGGGTGAGTTTGTCTAGCTTGTCGGTCTCCTTGATGGGTAGGAAATGTGCGGACTTTTTCAGTCGGTCTACGATAACCCAGATGGTATCGCATCCACTTGCCGTCTTAGGCAGCTTAGTGATGAAGTCCATGGAAATCTGTTCCCATTTCCACATTGGTAATTCCGGTTGTTGAAGTAACCCTGATGGCTTCTGGTACTCAACTTTGACTTTTGAGCACGTTAAACACTTACTTACGTAAGTTGCTATCTCAGCTTTCATGTTTGGCCACCAATAGGTTGTCTTCAGATCGTGATACATCTTATCAGAGCCTGGGTGTACGGAATACCGGCTCTTGTGAGCTTCATCCATCACTACTTCTCTCAATCCTCCGTAGCGTGGAATCCAGATTCGATCCATTAAATAGTAAGCTCCGTCGTCTTTTGCCTTTATTTGCTTATCCATGCCACGCATGGCTTCAAGAGTGAGGTTTTCAGTTTTCAGAGCTTCCTGTTGTGCTATCCGAATTTGATTTGGCAGTTCGGAATGGATCGTAAGTTGTAGTGCGCGCACGCGTTTTGTTGTTTCTTTTCGGCTCAACGCGTCGGCCACTACGTTGGCTTTACCGGGATGATACTTGATGGCGCAATCATAATCACCTATGAGTTCAACCCATCTTCGTTGTCTCATGTTCAACTCTTTCTGGTCGAAGATGTGTTGTAGGCTCTTATGATCGGTAAAGATTGTACATTTCGTGCCGTACAAGTAGTGTCGCCAGATCTTCAAGGCAAACACCACGGCTCCCAACTCAAGGTCATGAGTCGTGTAGTTCTTCTCATGCACCTTCAGTTGGCGTGAAGCGTATGCTATCACTTTCTCGCGTTGCATCAGCACGCAACCGAGTCCTTGTTTCGAAGCGTCGCAATACACCACGAAGTCATCACATCCTTCCGGTAGGGATAGGATGGGTGCAGTGCATAGTTTCTGCTTCAACAGGTTGAAAGCAGCTTCTTGTTTGTCTCCCCAATCGAACTTTTTGTCTTTATGGGTCAGGGACGTCAATGATTGGGCAATCTTCGAGAATCCTTCAATGAATCTCCGGTAGTACCCGGCCAGTCCAAGGAATTGCCGCACCTCAGTTGGAGTCTTGGGTGCTTCCCAGTTCTTAATGGCTTCGATCTTAGCTGGGTCTACGTGAATTCCCTGCTCATTAACCACGTGTCCAAGGAATTGGACTTCGCGAATCCAAAATTCGCATTTTGAAAATTTCGCGTACAGTTGCTCTTTCTTCAGTAGTTCCAAGACTAACCTTAGATGTTCGGCATGCTCCTCCCGATCCTTTGAATAAATCAGGATGTCGTCGATGAACACTATCACGAATTTGTCCAGGTAAGGTTTACACACTCTATTCATGAGATCCATGAATACGGCTGGCGCGTTGGTCAGTCCAAAGGGCATAACTAAGAACTCGTAGTGTCCGTATCGGGTTCTAAAGGCAGTCTTAGGGATATCGTTTTCCTGTATCCTTAGTTGGTGGTAACCCGATCTTAAATCGATCTTCGAATAGTAGCTTGACCCTTGCAACTGGTCAAACAGATCGTCTATTCGCGGTAAGGGATATCGATTCTTGATCGTCACCTTGTTCAGCTCTCTGTAGTCGATACACATACGGAATGATCCGTCTTTCTTCTTTACGAACAAGACCGGTGCTCCCCAAGGTGAGAAGCTTGGTCTGATAAATCCCTTGTCTAACAGTTCCTGCAACTGGTTAGACAGTTCCTGCATCTCCGTTGGTGCTAGTCGGTATGGAGCCTTAGCAATCGGTGCGGCTCCTGGTGTAAGGTCTATCTGAAACTCGACTTGTCGTTTCGGAGGTAGTCCAGGTAGGTCTTCGGGAAACACTTCGGGAAAATCGCGGACTACGGCGATGTCCTCAATCTTCCTCTCCTTCTTTGGTTGTTCTGCGATGAGGGCTAGTATGGCAGTGTATCCCTTTTGCAGGTACTTGTTCGCCTTCATGCATGACATGATGTTCAGAGGTACTCCCCGTCTTTCCCCCTGAATCGAGATCTGTTCTCCGTTCTGCAACGTCACTCGTACGATCTTCTCGTTGCATACGATCTCGGCCTGGTTAGTGGATAACCAATCCATTCCTACGACTACATCAAAGCTTCCGAGAGTCACCGGCATCAAATCGATTTCGAGTTCGTGATTCGCCAAAACCATGACGCATCCTCGGAAGATGTGTTGTGTTTCAATCAGTTTGCCGTCAGCTAACTCTACAGTATACTTGTAGTCTAGTGGCGTTGGGGTAATATCTAGTAATTTGCTAAACTCACTAGATATAAAGCTCCTATCGGCACCGGTATCAAATAATATGCTAGCATAGACATTATTTAAAAGAAACGTACCGGTTACGATGTTTGGGTCATCCTTGGCTTCTCCCGAGCCAATCACAAATGCTCTTCCTTTGGCCGCTCCTCCTCCGGCCTTCTTCAATTGAGGGCAATCCCTCCTCATGTGGCCTGGTTTTCCACATTCATAACACCCTCTGGAGGTGTTCTGGTTGTTGTTCTGGTTGTGGTTAGGGTTGTTGTTACTGGGAAATTTGGATCTGCAGTCTTTGGCCATGTGGCCATGTCGTCCACACTTCAAGCAACGATATCGTTCGCATTGCCCGAAGTGGTGATAAGAGCATCGGTTACACAAGGGGTATTTCCCTTGGTACACACCCTTCCCCTTGTCGTCGGGTTGGGTGGCAGTAAAGGCTCTGGCTGGTGCAGATCTTTGTTGTTGTTGAGGTTGATGAGATTGGTGGTGGCTGGGTTCCCACTTCCTCTTCTGGCTTTCTTGAGGCTTCACATGCTCGCCTCGTTTTGGTAGCTTGCCCTGAGCTACAGCTTGGTCAGTCAGTTTATGAGCCAGCCTGATCAGAGGTTGGATAGTGGTGAGGTCAGACGCAGTCACCATGCTCTGAATTTGTTCGGGCAGCCCACTGATGAACTGCTCGATTTTCTTGTACTCCGGCGTCACCATAGCCGGGCATAGCTTACACAGCTCATGGAATCGAGTACAGTATTGCTCGATCTCAGAGCCCACCATCTTCAGTACCCAGAACTCAGCCTCTAGCTTTCTGATCTCATCACGAGGACAGTATTCCTCTTGCAGTAGTCGGGTGAAATCAGCCCATGGCATGGAGTTGGCACCGTCCAACCCCAGGGTTTGTACATGGGTATTCCACCATGTGAGTGCTGGTCCTTCCAGTGTACCAGTTGCGAACTTCACCCGGTTCTCTTCAGTACATTCGCACATGGCGAATACAGACTCCACTTTCTCCACCCAGCGGAGCATTTCCACGGCTCCCTCAGTCCCCTTGAATTTGTGTGGGTGGCAGTTCAGGAAGGATTTAAAAGAACATCCTTTGTTGTTGTTGCCTTGTGATCCTGTCAGTCAGAAACCAATGTCGTAGGTCAGAGCGTGTTAGCTATACTATGTTAGTCATGTTGGGCGAGGGTTAGTACCGTTGTTCGAGCCACTGGTTTCACTAGCAAGGCGGTGTGCCTCGTGCTCTGCCAGTATCTTGTTAACCCGTCTGTCAACCATCATCTTAATGACGGCTGTGTCCAGTGTTCGTCTAGGAGGGCGTGCATGTGGTCCTCTTCCCGCCATAGATATTTTCTATACGGAAGGGATAGAATGTTAGTAAGTCAGAATGTTAGTCAGATGTTGTGTCGGAAGTCAGATCATATGTCATGTTAGTTGTCAAGTCAAAGCAATCATGGTCAATATGTAATAAGTAAGACAAAACATAATTCTCATTAATAATAAGTTGGAAGTACAATAATTTCAAAAGGAAATACATAATAAGTTCTTCGAGCACATCCCGCTCGTCTAGGCTAAAATAAAGAAAGTACAAAATACAACAGTCCACTAGTCAGAATCCATGGAAACATGCGAAATATCGCTAGCAGCGTCTCCGTCGTCATCATCCTCCTCCGGATCCTCATTAGGATCCTCATCAAGGTCCTCATCTTCGAGGTCCTCGGCCTCGAACTCGGGACCATCCTCCTGAGGTGGTTCCTCAATAAACTGTGCAGCCCATGCATTAAGCATGGCATCACTGGCCTGCACCATGGCCTGAGTCTCGGTTATGTCTGTCCGATTCTCAGTGATGCGTGCATCATGCTCCTGCATGACATCCACGATCTGTCCGTGCTGGGTCATCAGTTGAGACACTTGGAGACGTAGTGTCTCCATCTGTGCCTCCAATCTGTTGTTGCGTTCCTCCAGCCTGTCATTTTGTCTCTCTAGTCGCTCGTTCTTCTCGTGAAGAGCCCGAACCTCGTCTGTTAGCTCCCTACCCCTCCAGACTTCCCGTCGTGTGCAAGCAACATGTGCCGCGAAGGCCTGCTCCATCGGCACTCCGAACGGTGGTAGTCGGTGTCCTGGAGTGGTGTCGCCGGGATATCGATATGGAGGTACTCTCTCCTCGACGATCCAACTCTGGAGTATGGTGGGAAGCCATCCCCAATATCTGGCCCGTGCTGCGTCCCTCGCCCGCCGGCCCATCTCGGCGTCAACCTGTGATACTATATCGTGGACCCGGCGTCGGCTCTCTGCGGCCATGTCATCAGTGGTCGGGCGTCGGTCTGCGTTCCTGCCGGTACTGTCATTGTTGGCCATCCTGTAAGTTTTAAGTTAGTAAGCAATAGTTCAATATAAGCAAAAACATCATCAATGTGCAAGTTCTACGTGTAGTGTCTAAAGTTGAGCAATGGCTATAGTCTAAGCTTACTATATGCAAACCTAGTTCTCTATAACCAAGGCTCTGATACCAGTCTGTCACACCCCCAATTTCCCACTCGTGGCGTATGTCCACGTGGATGTGACGTGTCCAGAATCACAGCTCAAGGTCATATAGAACACCTCTATATGCGTTTACAAATCCAAGTTTGACACATACACTTGATAAAATAGTTTGCAGCGGAAATAAAGTAGTATTGCAGCGGAATAAATAAGTCATAACATGCAGCGGAAAATGATTGTTTACACAGCGGAAATTGTAAGTAGTTTAATACAACAACGTTTTAAATAAGATAAAGTCAAATTGTTTTCAAAAGACACGAAAACAAATGCATGTGGGGCCCTATGCTCATGTCCCCTATGTGCTTTCCTGCTCCACGAGCCTGTCATGCTAGTTACCTGAGAATACAAGTTTAAAAAGTGTCAACACAATGGTTGGTGAGTTCACAGGTTTTGATATACATATAGTAATAAAAGTGTGTCATGCTGTTTATCAATGTTAGTACCGAGCCCTAGGCCCAAAGTGTCAGTGCGTCACTACCGAACTAGACTTGTTTGCTCTTGCCTCCGCTATGCCTCGTATACACAGCAAGTTAGGTCAGAATTTGCACGGGTTATGACACTCAGTCAACATGGTGCCCCGTGGGGTTAGTCATTCCCTAATGGATCCATCCAAATCTACCACGTTGTTTGTACATTAACGGTAAGACTTTGTGAGGACTTGTAACGAGTTCAACACTTAATGTTTGTCCAATAAACCAGCATACACAAAAATGTTTGTAATAACAATAATGTTTGACTCGATGCAACTAGTATTCTCCCCCTATTTAAAAGCGTTTGAAAAGAGTAAAGAGGGGCCGTAAACTCACCTTAGTGATATGAACGAATGAAAGCGTAAGCTCCTGATGTAGTAGGCACGCTGGTCACCGGCAACCTATATCGTAGACCGTACGTGAGTTCGCGTAAGTGACCGTGCTAGTGTTAGTGCTCGTGTTTGTGTCCAACAACCCTGGGTTGTTCATGTTTGCCCGTGTCGGTCCACAATGACCGTGTTTGCTCGTGTTGGTCCATATTGACCGTGTTTGACCATGTTTGACCGTGTTTGACCAAGGTTGACCGTGTTTGACCAAAGTTGACCGTGTCAAGTCAACGACCCGTTGGTGAACCATGTGACGGTTTGTGACTCGTGTAGCAATCGTGTAAGTGTTTGTCGTGTGCAAAACGCGTAGGTTGCGTTTATGGACAACTTACTATTTATAGTAAGTTTCCATTTTTAGAAAGTTCACAAAGCATGACGGTTTTATAGTTCTAGCATGTTCAATAGTCCTACGGGGTCATGTTAACACATAGCACGTCATCATACGGTTTCACATAAGTCATTTAGAACATGTTAGTGCACAAAAGTTTCCTAAAATGGAAAGTTTCCATTTTTAGCATACGTGACATCGGAAACCATCTAACTTAGCATCTAATCATCATGTTATAACATATCAAGCCATTTAGCAAGCTCAAATCATTCAAAACGTTCATAAGTTGGTTTTTGTAAAAATAAAGTTACTAAATATAGTAACTTTCTAATTTTGCATAGAAATGACCTTTTAACATTTCTAAACCAATTTTTATATCACCAATCATCATAATAAACCACTTAACACCATTTAATCATGTCATCTCATCCCAAATTATCGTTTAACAACATTCTAACTAGAAAAGTTACTAAAAATAGAAATAACACTACATATGATCATAGACATCATCAAAACCTCTTTCTAACACATCAAATCATCATGATATCATCCTAGCAACAATTCTATATACATGCATGTTCATCATATATCCCAAATCATCGATTTGTAACTAAAAAGTTACTAAAAATGGCAAGTTTGTCTACAAATCACATTTTAACCATCCTAATCACAATCTAATCTTGCAAGGACACTTATACATCATCATGAATCATTTCAACATCAACAAGACTATCTAAAATGCCTTAGATCATACATGCATGTCCATATCTCATCACAAAACATCATTCTAAGCAACAAGACCCATCCCCATCATCATAGATCATCATAGATCATCATCTAAACACCTTAGATCATCAAATACAGTAGGTTTATCAACAAACCCAGAAACAAAATTCGTGCATGTGCACTATAGGTGCTTGCATGTGGGTTTTGTGCATTGCATGTGAGATTTTAAGTGTTTTTAAGCTACAAGGAGAGTATAACTACCTTCTATAGCTTCAAAACCTCTGAGATGTTGATGAGAACAGCCTCTAAGGTCTCTGGATTCGCTGGGTTTGACAGGGAAAGCAAGAGAAGTGGTGGTGTCGAGCTCTAAGCTTGCTTCTTCAAGTCCCAAATCTTCACACCTTCAATCTTGAGCTTCAAGATGCTCAACAATGGCTTCCAGGACTATTGCAGGTGTTGGGAAGGAGAAATGGCCGAGGGTTTTCGTCTAGAATCGGTTATAATGAGTGGAATAGGTGTCATGATGGTTTTGGGAGCTTAAAAAGGTGATTTTGCGAATCTGGCGCCCCAGGCGTAACGCCTGACGTGGGCGAACCTCGCCTGTCGTTACGCGCGGGTCTGGTCGGACGAGGCGCTCAATTTCCTCCCGCGCGCATCGCCTGACGTGGGCGTCTCGGGTCAGGCGTACCGCCTGACCTGTTTTTCAAGCCCAATAAGCTTGTTTTTGTTGTTCTGGCCCGATCTTGCCCGTTTCTCGATCATAGAACGTCGTTCGAGCGTCGTTTGGACTCTATTGATCAATTATTAGTCATAATTGACTTGTGACAGTGTTTCGTGAAGTTTCGAGTGTTGTGCTACACAATGTGTTAGACGTTCACCAACGTTCGTGTGTTTTGACACGTGTGTGCTGTTCGTCGATAATTCCACGAATTATCTAGTCATGTATCAGTGTTCGTACTGTCGTGCCACGTGTCACACTAAATTAATCTAATTCTAGTGCCACGTGTACATAATGCATTTAAATAATCATTTAAATAAATAAGATTCTGACCTGGAAATTACGGGGTGTCACAAGTTAAGATTAGAAAAGGAGCATATGAACTCACCTTATGTCTGAAATGGTTGGCTTAGCTTAAATGAGGAATGCACGCGCTCTTTGTTGTTCTTGTTGTTGTGTTCACGATCCTGTATTGATTTCACATTGTTTGTAATCTTATAAGTCTAAGTTAATAAGATTTGTGTGCGTGTATGTGTTAGCCCTAAGGTTGGCTAATACTTGTGAGTCTCGGTAATGATTCGGCCCTTGTCTGTTGTTCATAGGTTTCCCCATATTTGATCTCCTTTGCTTAGTTTGTTACGTGATCAAAGTTGTAAGTTATACAAAATCCAAGTCATAAAGTTGACTTAGGTTTATCGTTTAAGGTTTGTCTTTGTCATAATTAACCTTGTAGATGTAGAAAGATTATTAGAAAACATCCCATACTTGTTTTCAAGACTTTATTATTTAAATTGTAAATTACTTCATGAGTCAAGAACCCATTGGGCCAATTGGACTTAAACCAATTAACATATGGGCCAAGATAATCGTTTGAGCAAACTAGTTGTGCCGAATCATAGTTGGGTCTTGGACCGGTTAACTATTGTTAGGGCCAATGATATCGTGGGCCTATTGTACATAGTGTTTGGGCAGACTAGAATTGCGTTGGGCCTGAAGTTGGGCCGAACAATGACATTGGGCCAATGAACTATAGTGGACCGATACAAGGGTTCTGGGCCAAATATGTCGGGGGCTTGCCAAACCAATATAGGCCGATGTGATTAGTGTTGGGCCGAGTAATAGATCATGGGCTTCACAAGAGAGTTGGGCCATCCTATCGCGCCAGTTGATCATCACGGCCGAATTTCATGAAGTTGGGCCTACTCAAACATGCATGGCCGATAAGATAGAATGAAGGCGTGCTATTCCCAGCGAACCTTAAGGTTCGGTGGATTATAGGTTCGGGGATCAGAGGTTGATACAAGGTTCGTCAATTGGTCCAAGGTTCGGCTTGGTCTTGTGGGTTCGGCTCTTGCATCTCAACGATGATGGGTTCGTGAGTGATAAAGGTTCGGCAAGAAGAGTAGTTCGGCTTGCATGGTTCACCGGAGGGTTCGGTTGATGGTCGGAAGGTTCGTTAAAGATGGTGAGGGTTCGGCCATGTGCATGATGGTTCGGTGGTGTTGATAGGTTCGTGAAGTTGTAGCTCGCAGGTTTGGCTTTGCCATAGGGTTCGTCCACATAAAAGCTTCGGCTAGAGTTCGGTGGACACATGGGTTCGCAGAAGGTTCGTGTAAAGGGGATGGTTCGGCCATGGATGCTGGGTTCGTCTGGGGTTCGTGGTAGTCCATAGGTGCGGCTGATGATGGAAGGTTCGCCTTTGGCTAGGAGGTTTGCAGCCCCTGAGTTTTGCTGAAACAGGTTCGCCCCCCCCCCCCCCCCATTGACCCAGCTTTCCCCCGCGAACCTGTAACCCTTCAACATCATCTTCATCGATCACCAACTGATGTAGGGTGTTTTCGTGGTAGTGTTAAGTAGCAGGGTGTCTCTCAAAGGTGTAGAATATGGGTAGTAGAGTTTAGGCCGGTTAAGTGTGTGTGTGGGTCGAACCAAGCCTATAAAACCCTATTTTTTTATGTTTTTCTTGTGATCATACCTCGATTTCCAGTGGCTAATTTTCCAGATCAGTTGTACTTTCTTGAAGAGGAGATCGAGAGCTTCGCGTAGGTTCAAGAATCACTGAATTTCGTTGAGAATTGAAAGAGTTATGAAGCTTTGAAGGTCATTAATGGTGGTTTTGTTTTTAGAGAGAGGAAGAGCCGGAAATGGGATTTTAGAGAGAGTGTGTGCAGCCAAAAAGTGAGAAAAACATCCTCATTAGGTGTTTAAATACTCCGGGGTGTTTGGGTTCGTTTCGGTTGCTCGGTTCGTGATTTTGTCGCGTTTCCGGAAATTTTACGCGTAATTCTTATGTTTTAAATAAAAAGGAAGTTATTTTATCTTTTTAATTTAATTTCGTTCGTGTCGTGTTTCCGTTTTCGTTTCGTCAGATCGCGTCACCATCGCGCGTATTCGTTCGAATCGTCATTCGAACGAACACGTCGATGGTTTGGCTTTCTGACTTT
The DNA here is from genome assembly GCA_009363875.1 of Mikania micrantha. Lineage (NCBI taxonomy): Eukaryota > Viridiplantae > Streptophyta > Magnoliopsida > Asterales > Asteraceae > Mikania > Mikania micrantha. Next base: position 44,088,462 of record CM018689.1, on the reverse strand, counting down.
TGTTTTCTATTTCTCAGTCATCATTTCAGAACGTTAAACTCACAGATATGTTTGTGTGAATCGTCACCCACGCAAACACACTGTCAGTTCGTTATTCTGAAACGACACTGCAACATTGTTTTAAATTGTATTTCCTCACTAACGGACTCAACTAATATCCTGTTTTCACATTGTTTTCATACTGATATATCGGTCATCTGATTTCTGTCATCTATGGATATCAGATATCAACCGACTTGTTTTCGTTGTTCACTTGTACACTGTCTTTTCTCTTGAGTTGTTGTATTTACTGTATTTAAGTTTTCACTTAGACACATACAACCGTGCTTTGTTTTCTGAGTTTTGTTGTCACACAACTGTTTACGCACTGTATTTGCACACAGTAAATGATGAAAGTACACACACCGTACAGACTTGCCGGACGGTCTGGTACTGGTTGTCACAATCTGGGTTATAATTTTTATTGAAATCTAGTTATCTTGTTTGTTAGTGTGCCCATGGGCTCGTATAGAAAACTCATTCATCTAAAAAATGACAATGTATGCAAATCTAACATGTTTGATTCACACTTATTGACAGCAACCATATAATTTAGATATATAGATGAAAATGATTTATTTTATGAGCTTTTGGTTTGCTTCTAAGTTATAAATAATGCTGTAAATGCTTATAACATTCTTGCATTTTGTTTTTTATATCCTTTTAACCTTTGCAATTTCTATTTTTCTAATAGGAAATAGGGTCACAATCACAAATAGAGAGAAGTTGAGCATAAATTAAACAAATGATAAACGGTAGTTGTTTCTCTACATATAACATTAGAAGCTGACATCTATATATATATATATATATATATATATATATATATATATATATATATATGGATTAATAAAATGAAAACCTTATTTTAGTTAGAAAACCTTGAAAACTCATGTAAAACAAACGTTTTTTTTTAATTTTTTTTACAGGTTTGTAACATTAATATTGGGCACATTTTATAAAAAAATCAAAAAAGCGCCGAAGAAATATTTTTAAAAAAAATATTTTATAAATTTTTTTTACGTTGTAAAACATACGTAACACTGCGTCAGATCTCACGGAATTTTTTTACGTTTTTACGTATGTTTTACAATTTTTTTTTAGTTTTGTCACGTATGTTTTACATGCGGTTTTCTGGGTTTCACAAATAAAAGTGGTTTTCAAATTATATATATGGGTGTCAAAACTCAAAACAAGTATATTTTTAACAAAAAACATATCTTTTGTCCCAGTTACTTATGTTAGTACCTTATTTAGATTTTTTTTAAATGACTGTGAGAATAAACTTATATGGTAACCATGGGTACCCATTAGTATCCGAATAATCGGAAGGAACAGATAAAGCGCAGTCGCTAGCAACCGGGTCGGTGACCTTCAATAAAAATTGTCTTAAATGGGTGCGGAGATTTTAAGTTTAGCCAAACTTCGTCAATGGGATCGACCATGCGTCAACCAGTAGGGCACTGTTTTTGAAATCTTTATCATTAATAATGGTTAGAGTAAATGTTTTGCACTCGATCGGTCTACGCTTGGATCGACGTATATCGATTATGTATCTTATGATAGTTTTAGACTACGCACCTTTGAGGTCTAGGGTTCAAAGCCCGACAGGCCGACACCATCCAATTTTCTATGGATCATGTGATTTACCTCCCTCATGTTGGACGTGAAACCGGTCGGGACTGGTCGATGAAAGACGCTTAATGGTGACGGTCACCATTTTTTTTCAATTTGTTTGAATGTTGGACATTCGATTAGTTTTTATTATTAATAATGGAGTAAATATATGTGTTACTACATCAAAATCTAAGTTGGGCGTGTTGTCGAATTAGCTTGTATCTGGGCATCTTGCATCCCTTAGTTGATATCAGATTTAGATTCGACCTATAACAACAAAGAAGATCTACGTTAGAGAGCTCAAAGACATTAGATTTAACCTTTGTATTGTAGTCAGGACAAATTTCTTGATCATATTATTCCTTCTTTCTTCATGAGGAGGTTTAACTTTCTCGACAGAACAAAATGTATAGACTATATCAAATTTTTTTTATCTGTGGTGAGATTCAACTATCTGATCATGACAAAATGATCTAATCATATTGTTCTTCATTATGATGATCATAGAGTCACTAAAGAATTGAATAAGTAATAATTATTTTGTATTTTTATTTCACCTTAATATTATTTGTTGTCAAAAAAGGGAGTGTCCTTTTTTTTTCATGCGAAACTTGCCTACTTCACTAGTTCATTGACTTCAAATCAGTGATTCTTATTGATGTAGATGTAGATGTAGATGTTGAAGGGAATATGTCACCTAATAGTAACCAAGTTTCTCAAGTGTTCTAATTAATCATCAAAAGTTTTTTTGTCTTTTTAAAGTCACTCAACTTTTACCAAGTGTTTCAATCATGTGTAATTTTTTTTTTATAAATATTTATTTTTTTAAAAATTGATATAGGCAAATGAAACACAAATATGAATATTTATTAATAATAAGTGATTTTTTTTTCTAATTAACTTGAAATGAGATGTAGTTGTGAAGAAAACAAATTTACGAATTAATAACAAAGTTTCGGAATTGTTAAATTTATGTGAAATTGAGACAAAATAATAATTAAATACTAATAAATATTCATATATATTTCATTTGCCTCAATTAATTTCAAAAAAAATTAATATTTATAAAAAAATTACACATGATTGAAACACTTAGTGAAAGTTGAGTGATTTTAAAGAGACAAAAAAACTTTTGATGACTTAATTGGAACACTTGAGAAACTTGGTTACTATTCTACAAAGTTACCCCGATGTTGGATTGGTGGACAACATGTTCGTAAAATTTTCTTCCGTCTAGCATGTCTTTGGTTCAATAGCTTGTCGATCGGTGGACAACATTGCTAGCGTCGAGGAACTCGTAAAAAAAAATCATGTTAGTAGTTTAGATGTCTGTATACGATCTCATCAATCGCATCCACTGCAACAAAGGCCTTCCATAGACCCATGAAGCACAAATCTCCGCCACAAAAGCTTCGTTCAAGCGGAGCTTGAAATCCATAGCAGTTAATAGAGAACTTGACCAACGAGCTGATCGATAGAAAAGATTCATAAAAAATTAATGTTCAGTTCAAGCCATCAAAAACCATAGCAACTTGTTGCCATAAGCCCAATATCCTTCGCAATAACAAGCACACCGGACTAGTCGTGCACAAACCGGTTTTTTTAGCCAAACCGGTTCGGGTTAGGAACCGTCCGGTTTGGTCAGTGATGGTCCTAAACCGGTTTGGGGTGAAAAATCTTGAACCAGTGCCAAACTGGCGGTTCGGACAAGTTTGTGAATCGGTTTGGATGGAACCGGTTTGAGATCAATAAAAAACCGGATTATAAAACCGGTTTGTGGAACCGAACTGGTTTTTTTGTCCTAACTCTACACCGAACTGAGATGACATGAAGAGATAAGTTAGTAAGAAGCCCTTAACCAAAGCATAAGACCCTACAGGTGGGCAAAAAAACCGATTCCGAAACAAGTGGCAGGCCCATAATTTTTTTTCATGGGGGGCAGAAATTTATCAGGGTCATTTGTGTTCATGTTGGGTTGGATCATATTGGGTTGGGTCAGATTGGGTCGGGTCATGTTAGAAAAAAAAACAATTAAACTAAACTTTATATATAAAGACATAATGAAAATACAATGCATCTACAATTGTTCACTACGGGGTTTTATTTATTTATATATATATATATATATTCAAAACAACATATATGAAAACTTTCCTAAGTTACTCTTTCTGTGTCCTGAAAACCCAGCCTAATGGTTATGGCTCTCACCTTTCATAGTGAAGGTCGAGAATTTAAATACATCTGGGAGCAAGTTCAAGGACACCAACTGAAGGATCAGCTTAGGGTTTATCGCAGCTAATGGGAGGCGAAGGTTGACCCATTTCACGGGGTTCATTCGCATTGGGTGTCGTCGTGTATTCTCACGAAGGTCGAGTAGTCGACCTCGCTTACAAGTCACGAAAATGAGGGTTAGGCGTGAGAAAAAACGTCGTTCATAAAAAAATTAACTCTTTATGTACAAAACAAATATAAGTATCGCTTAAATTCTCATTAGCAATCCGATTACAAAAGTATAACTTCAAGTATTATGTTAATAAGTTATTAAAATTAATAATAGAATTGTTTAAAATGGACTAATGGTGGTTTTACATTATTATGTTAATAAGTTTTCAATACTAAGTTTGATTTTAAATTGGGTTTAAATTATTAGTTGGGCTTTTTTCAACTTAGTTTTATTAGTTAACACTTAGAAATTAAACGTTTAATGGGGGCGATCGCAAAATTTCACGGGGGGCGACCAGGATTTTAATATATATATATATATATATATATATACACTACTAAAATAAAATTTTCAAGGTGGGCTGCAGCCCCCCCCCCCTCCCTCCCCTTACCAGGCGGACTTCTAAGTGGGTACGCCACTATCCGGAACTAGAACCGGTCTTACCCAGACCAACGAGTATAGGCGGTTCGGTTTCTTAGAGAAAACAATACATGTTGAACCAGAATTATTGAAAACTGTTTCAGCTTTATCCCGCCGAAAACCCGAACTGCTATTTCACCTTTACCAGCAAAAAACCCAAAATTGGCTAAAAACAAGTCAAAATTGGTCAAAAACCCGAACCTAACAAGATTCAGTTATCGACTTTGTTGACCAGAACCGAAACCGAATAAAATAGGAACCGCTTAAAAAAACTGGTTTGTGCAACGTGGTGAGTATCCAACGACCCCAAAAATTTTAACCAATCTCAATCCTTCAATAAAGTTCAAGAAAATTGCATAAGAGTGACCGATAACTAGTATAAATAGGGATAAATGGAAAATTTTATGCTAACTTCACATAATTTTACTTTCAACACACATATAATCAGATAATAAAAACGTGATCTAGTTCATTTCTAATAAAAAATAATTAATATATTGCAATTCTTAGAAATACTGTAATTCATTGTAATAGATTTACGCTTCTAAAATTTAAATAAGACAAATTTTTACTTTTTAAGAAAAATTCTTTGAATACAATATTTTTTTAATGTATATTTTACTTTTAAAAGCGTAAGTTTTCATGAAATTTAATTCGTTCTTATATTCTAAATCTAAATAGGAAATTAAAGACTTTGTCAAAATTGTGTACGTTCAAATTTAAAGCAAAAGGAATTTTAAGTGTAAACACATAATACTTCAAGCACACGTCAGGACTATTTCCCATCATTGTCTCCCTTTCCGTACGGAAGCCATTCCACTTTCGTTATATCAAATTCTTAACATATTAATGGATATAGCTAAAAAGCTCTACATATGTCGTTTCTCGACAAAAAAAAAATAAAATAAAATATCACGTTTGTTTTTTAAACACAAACATCGTCTTTTTAAAACAGGTAAACACAAAATAACTCTTGTTAAAAAATCTGTTAACCAACTAACAATATAGATGACATGTTAAGTAACTTGTTAAGGGCATCGTTGAGGAAGTAGGGTTACATAATTATAAACTTTAGAAGATAATCGATTATCCAACTATTTTATTATTTTAAATTTTAAAGAGGTAATTTTGTAGAAAATAACCAAGTTTTAATTTTATTTCAATTAAGTCACTAAAATTTTCTTTTGTTTCAGTTTGATAACTTAAGTTTATTTTTATGTTTCAATCTTATATATGTGACCTATGTTACTTGTAACCTTAATTTTTTTTTTATTGTATGGTGACATGAAAATAGCATGGATTTTGAAAAAAATCTCATATTTATTTAAAATTGCAAAAATTTTTAAAAATTAAAATATTTGTGAATTTTTTCAAAAAATTGTAAAAATATTTAGTTGATTACAAAAAAAATCACAAAACGCCCAAATAGGTTTAAAATACGTCTAAAACATTCAAACGGATCCTAAATTCATATAAAAATTCACTTATAAAGTCTAAACGAACCAAAATGACATGTTATCCATGTTTCTTATGTAGTTTTAGAACATAAATCAAACTTATGTTACCTAATTGAAACAAAACAATGTACCAATGATTTAATTAGAACAAAATCAAAAGTCGATTATGTTTCTATAACATTTTCCTAATTTTAAATTATAAACATGTCTTAATAGGTTAACGGGTTTTTTTTGCATGTTTAGACACTGAAATTAAGAAGTCTTAACGTGTCGACCTGTTTTAAACACGAAACGTGTTAAGAGTATCGTGTCGAGTTAACGTGTCTCTGTTTGAAATTGTCAGTCCTATCTATGTATGATCTGAATACTTTTTTTAATGACTGATACTCGAAAGACCATATTTCAACCATCTCTAGTGGGGGTGTTCATGGTTCGGTTTCAAATGGAGCCAAATCAGGCGTCAATTTGGTTTTGCTGTTAGTAATTTGAAATCATAGAGAATGGTTTGGTTTACGTTTTAACTAAAAACCGCCGTTAAAAATCAGACCGAACCGTGTGATACGCACACTCACTCACATACATACATACATACATACATACATACATACATACATACATACATACATACATACATACATACATACATACATACATACATACATACATACATACATACATACATACATACATACATACATACATACATACATACATGCATGCATGCATGCATACACACACATTAAATACATAGATAGATAAGTTTGACGATTTAAGCATCATTTGACAAAAATAAATGTAGATTTGAGTTCATAATGTAAGTAGCGAATCCCAAATTGTAAAACGATTCAGTTTTTAATTTTAACGAGTCAAAAAACCCAAGGCTAAAATATTATGCCTAAATCGTAAACCAAACCGTTGATAGCGGCTTGGTTTGGTTTTATTTTCAATGGTTTGGTCTTACTTTTTAATATTTAAAATTTGTTATTAACGGTTTGGTTTATGTTTCTATCGAAAACCGTAAAAACTGAATCGCAAACAGTAACATTTAGCCAAGTCCATTTTAAAAACTCATAAATATATAAAACTCTAACTTTACCTTAGCAATATATCTTGACTCTCGATTCAAACCAAGACCATTATAAAAAAAGTTCAAAAGACTAACAATTAAATTATTTCAACTATATAACTTTAATGATATATACAAATTAATAAATACATATGAAGTTTGTAACTGTTCTAAAATAAGAAAAACCCATACTCTATTTATACAAATAACAAAAAAGCCACAAGGCCCACAACCTCACAAACGAGTAGGAGTAATTATTTTATTTAGAAAAAAAAGTTCATACGAAAAGAGAAAGAAAAACTAAAATTTAAGAAAATTTTAATAATACTTAAGGATATAAAGAATATAGCAACAATTCCTTCAGTATTTTAAATGCATAAGTTTAACTAGCCTTCTAACATTTTTGAGAGTGCAAGGATATGAGCTTAATTTGTCATATAATAATTGCATGCATATAATAATTATATACATATAATAATCATATATAGTTGTTAAGGGTATGAATGGAATATTACTAAAGTATTTTGGGGTCTAAAGTAAGTAATAAAATTATGTCATTTTAGTAAAAAAAATATTTTACTTTTAAATTAAAGCAAATGTTAACGATACACTAAACATATTTATCTTTGGATAATAATATAACAAAAATCTAGTAACCTAATAACAAACATAAGCAACAAATTGTATTAAACATAGATAAAAATGTGAAACTAAAATAATATCATGTATTATTATCATATCAACTAATAATTTATTTTGAACGGCTAATTTTTGAATCAATAGAGTATCATCCTGCCACCACCAGTATGCCAGTATCACCCATCATATCCATACCAATTCATCAGTTTTTGAGAAACCTCAATACTTTGAGATATTCTTTTGTGCGATTCAAATCTAAAACCATTTGATTTCTGAGACTTATCCCACTATCAAAATATAACACGAGGCTGTAATGCCTTTGGCTACAACTAACAATTGAAGTTTTTAACATAAACATACAATCATAAACAATTTTAAAAGCATATATACAATAAATTTTCAAAAAATAAAATTAGCTTGTGTGAAGCCCCGTTTCCGGGCGACCCCACGTACGTTGGTCTCGTCATAACACATAGCCCTTAAACTAAAAACTTTCATAAACATGCAGCGGAAATTTGAACATTGTCTGATAAACATGAAATAATGTCTTAATTAAAACATAATTGATTGCCAATGCCACCGAACTCTCTTTATCTGGATGCCTGAGCTCCATACCTTCTCTGACCAAAGCTTAACCTGACATACATGCTAAATCAAGTCAGCTTACCTGGTGAGTTCTAGTTTTCATAAAAATAAATCTTTACTGTACATAAAGCATTAGCATTCACTGTTGACCGAAATCAACAGTCTCAATCACCCTAAACATAACACATTTCATATACATAACATACATGACATCATTACATCAATCATACGGTGAAGAAACTTCGCCGTCAACTGCTGACCTGAAGTCAGACAGTCAGGTGCAGCACAAAACTCTATAACTATCAACCTACAGCTGATAACTTATACATGTATAAGATTTCTTTAACACTATCAACCGAGGTTGACAGCTCATACCGGTACAAGACTTCTTTACATATATCACTCACACATCAGATATACGTAATCATAACACACATTCATTTAGATCATTAAAACCGTTATCCTCATCATATCCATTGTCTTTAGCAGTGGGCTTATACCGGCATAAGACTCCATACCCAGTTATAGTCATGGTTGACTATCATAACCAGTTATAGTCGTGGTTGACTCTCATACCCAGTTATAGTCCTGGTTGACTCTCATACCCAGTTATAGTCCTGGTTGACTCTCATACCCAGTTATAGTCCTGGTTGACTCTCATACCCAGTTATAGTCCTGGTTGACTCTCATACCCAGTTATAGTCCTGGTTGACTCTCATACACAGTTATAGTCCTGGTTGACTCTCATACCCAGTTATAGTCCTGGTTGACTCTCATACCCAGTTATAGTCATGGTTGACTCTCATACCCAGTTATAGTCCTGGTTGACTCTCATACCCAGTTATAGTCCTGGTAGACTCTCATACCCATCTTCCTATAACACTTATAGAAACATCATTCCTTCATCATTCATGACACACTAGCGTCATATGATCATTCATCATATTCATCATAACATCATAACATTTCATGCCAGTCTCTTATCATCATGACATCATCACATTGTCCTAATATCTTAGGAATCATCATATTATGTCATGCCAGTATCATTTCGTCATACTATCATAACATCCTAGCAATGAATATACATCATGCTATCATCATATCATCAGATCATACATTCTGGCATTCATGAACTTTTCATACTAGCATCTTATCATCATAGCATTCTGCCCTAGCAGCAATGGCACATATCATATCATAATATCTCATGCTAGCATCTTTATCATCATATCATCACTTACATGTTACAATAGAACCTATTCCTCGTATCCCACATCATACCTTCATCCTAGCAGCCTAGGATTTAATCATAGCTTAACATCTATAATTATCCTCATAGCGTGTTATCATACATCTCATCATCATGTCTTACTAATATGAACACATCATACTTAGCATATAATCAGGTACAAATCATATTAACAAATTAACACGCATACATATTCATGGCATATCATTATTAATTTATCGTCATCTTAAGAACATAACATCATGAACATAACGTTAAGCATGTATGCCAGCCCAAAACATTAAACATTAAAATAGGGCGTCTAGAACTCACCTGATGTCTCACGGTAGCGAGATCATTCACAACTGGTGCTAATGGTATAGTCATGCGTTGGTTTACGTATAATACGTTATATACGTTTTAACATACTGATTAAATCTTTTCTGAACGTCCAATGTCAAAGACATTGCCTTAATAACCATCAAATCGTTAATGTTGTTGATTATCAAGCTAAAACAGTCTCTATACAGTTTAATGGCTTAGAAATGATCAATCGTTGTTATTGATTGTGATTAGTTTGAAACACTTGGATTTAACCTTGCATATCAAAATTAATCAAACTAATCACCTACCTTGTCATAATCAAATGGTTTAAACCACTATAACCATTGTTATGATTCCATGCAAACCGGGCATTACAACGGCTCAAAACAAGGATTTTTCCATTAACAGTTCGAGTTTCTCGTTTATAATCAATCCTAGCCATCATCTAGGCAATAATCAACAACCCTAACTATATCATCACGTTCAAAAACAAGATTTAATCAATCATAATCAATCTAGAAGGTTAAAGTGAACTGTTACCTATTCCAACGAAGTTCTGCGGGTAAAAAGACGATCCGGGCTTGTAGAAACGTTCCCTGGTTCGATCTAAACCTTGAGAAGCCTTCAAAATTGATGTTTTGGTGGATTAGATGCTGATTTGGTGTGTGTGAGGTCGAAATCGTCGAAGATAAGCACAAAAATGAGATTCCAGACAAAAACTTGACTTTTTAAGCCATTTTTGCGACTTTCTGGCCCTAGGCGCATCGCCCCACCTCGGAGGTTGTCCCGGGGCGTACCGCGCGGGTCCATGGCGGCCAGATTTTGATCCTATCTTCGTTTCGCGATTCCGGGAGCATACGAACTCCGTTTTGCGCACGGTTTTCGCCTACGTTCACGATTTTTCGAGCTCTTTCCGATGGTTATAATCTCAAGACCTAAAGAGTTCAAAATATTCGACCTCTAATCTATTGCTATATTCGATTCAGTGTATTTTGAAATCGGAGCCTCGTTTCTCGATTTCTCTTACACTCATTCTCTTCATTTTCGAGTTATGATTCTAACCTGAGAATTTTGATTTGTCACACATATCATCTTGGATTTCAAGCACGATCAAATGTGTTTATTTCTTTGATAACGCAATTCTTCGAACATCAACAGTTACCGAAATCTCGCACGTTTATCATTAAGCTGCTAAATTTTTCGGCTGTTACAGCTTGTAATAAAAGTGAGCATTTCTAACAAAACAATCATCTCATAAAGACTAATATTGTTGTAATACTCGCACTGATTTTATCATTTTGGATCAATTCTACAAAAGTTAAACATATATAAAGAAATTGTTAGAAATCAGGGACTTAATATTTTAGAAGCACTAGTTTTACCTTTTAAATTTGTCGTGTCACTCAGGACTAAAATTACCAATTCTTTTTTCTCAAACAAACATGCATGGTACCCACATAATCCAAGAAACAAAACAATTGTCAAAGTTTTCGAAGAAACACAATCCACATAAAGAAATTGATTGGCAAGATGAAGGATCAAGGATCTTTAACCATCATCGTTCATACCACTAGGAAGTGAACTCAACCAAAGAGGTCAATTAATAGAAAGCGACTGGCGATTTACTAAAAGATTCCTTTATCAGAAATTGTTTTAATTTTACAATTAATTTAATTATTTTTTCAAAAGAATTAAATTTATTTTCGTGGGTAATGCTAAACCAAACACAACTCTTTGGTTACATGTTACGAAATATTTTCATTCTCTTTGTGTGGGAATAGGAGTCACTACAAGAATTAAATGTTTAGCGACGCTAATAATCGTCATTATAGGTCCAAGAAGTTGCTGCTATAGGCTATAGCGAAGACATGTGGTCGCCGTATAGTCGCCTCTGTTGGTTCGTCACAGTAGCCCGAATTAGCCGACGCTATATGAAATCCTATGGCGACTAAAAGTCATTCCAATAGGTCATAAAATATATTTTTATTTTCAATTTTTTTCAACATAAAATAAGATTATATTAATTACAAAATAAAAAAATATATATTTAAAATAGTATTTGAAATGGAGGGATGCTAAGACAATCCACAGCCCACTGAAATCTTCCCCGTCGAAATTTTCTGACACATCATCACCTCACTGGATACCTTAAAACCCCACAATGATTATCTCACTGAAAAACCTTCTTCACTGTGTCACATAATCACCACTATATAATTTTAATTATTATTTGTTTTTAATTGTAAATTAATAATTAAAAATAACATTAAAATATAAAACGTTAACATTAAATTAAAGGAGTTAAATAAAAAAAACGCCACAATGCAAACTTAAATAAAAAAAATATCGAAAAAAAAACTAACAATTCAAATAAACATAAAACTTAACAATATTTGTCGAATAGTTTCGATCTCAATTTTTTATGATTGATCATTATTCGGCATCGAGTTTTAAGGGAGGCATATTTCCCATCGCTTTGAAGTCAGCTCGGAAAGTCTTCTCCTTATATTTTTCTCTTTGAAATTCCGTAAACGCTTCAAGTTGATGAGCGAGTTCGTTCATTGTTAGGATAAAGGAGATGGTTTGCCAACTCGAAGACGAAACCCGTTTTGTCTTATCTCGGCCAATCAGTCTAATCATTTCCTGGATGTCGTTTACAGGGCCGGCCCCGAGAAAAACACGTAGTGCAAATTTCCGATGATTCAGAAATCTGTATTTTTGTTTGATTTCACGTTAATTTAAAATAATTATTATTCGTATATGTAACCAACTCCGTAAGTAATAATCCTTCTCAGCCAGTTTTAGAATCCTCATTGCTGCACAACCACCGTCAACACCAGAACGAAACCAAAGCGGTTCAGTCCACGATCATTCACTATCGTCTGAGTTTTGTATCACGGTTTCAACTTTCTTTCTGTTGCCCATGATTGATCACTTCATAAGGACCATTTTGGTTTATTTTCTTTTTTTTTCCTTCTTCATGATCGGGGACCTACTTGCGTGGTAAACCCCGGGCCCCCCTCAATACACGACTAACCGAGGGGAACGGGTAAACCACAGGCGCAAGCACCAGGGTCGGTGGCCTTGCGGAGAAAATGTCACTCCTATGACTAGAACCCATGACCTCAAGGTTGAGGCCCAACTTTTGGTTTGATTTAGGATGAACAATAGATGGGTTATGCACATATTTGCATTGAACCCGTGAAAAACAATAGGAGGGGAAAAACTAAAACACACACAAGCATACACTAATATTAAAGCATACAAATGTCGGTACAATATAGACATGTGGGTATTTATACCATTTGATTTGGCGGTTATATAACCAATCATCAAGGTAGTTAAGTAACTAACTAGCGGTAACAACTAACATCGTTAATATAACTAACTTAACTACCAATGATCCTTAGCTAAAGTGGTTTAGAGGAGGTACCCTGCGACTTCAATATTGGGGAGGTCACGGGTTCAAGTCCTGGCGTGAACAAAATAGGGGTTCCATGTTGAGCTAGGGGGTTTTCTCTCACATATGGTGAGTTTCCTTCTATTGGGTGTGGATATGATCGGGTGGGTCTATGATCCGTCAGTGATCCAAATTGCCGTTCAAAAAAAAAACTAACTTAACTAACATAACTGTAACTATTTTAACGGTAATTGACTTTTAACTTTTACAATATTTAACATAATTTTGACTTCCAAAGTTCACCAAATTATCTTGAATCTTGATTAATCAAGTCCAACACTTTCTTCCCCGACCCACCTGCGTGCTATTGTCTAAGGTAAAGATTCTAATCCGCCTTGCAAATCGAGTCTAGTTGTTAATCTTTGTTTGTATAAATTATCCAGAAGAGATGAAGTTCTACAAAAAAAAAAAAAAAAAAAAAAAAAAAAAAAAAAAAAATAATAATAATAATAATAATAATAATAATAATAATAATAATAATAATAATTGTAAACCTATCACGAAAGATACGAAACCGGGTAAACATTTGATCAAAGTTAAGGGCATTTGATCAAAGTTAAGGGCGTTTGCGTTGGAAATTTGGCCAAGTAATGAATCTAAGATCGAGCAGGAACATATCTGAGTGTTGTATGCATAAGAACAAACATTAAACTGTTTGTTGAAATGGTGGAAGACTGGAAGTAGTAGAACAACAGTAATAAATTTACATAGTATATTCCTACTTTTCACTAAAATTTGTGGTTAAGAATGAACACAAACCGTACTCATATCTCAGTTGGGACAGAGATAGTACTCCGAAGAATTGAAGTCCACATCGTAGAACGAGGGATGAAAAGCTTAAATATTAAATAAATTAACAAATGAGGTAACAATTGAGAAACTATACTAACTGTTTTAAGTACATTGCATCCATTGAGAGGTGGTTCGACCCAGATCGGGTTTTGATTAAAGACATTTTTTTTTAAAATAGTTTTACCACTAATTCAGGGGTTGCTTAAGAAATTAAAAAAAAAAATCAAATATTCAATTGTGAACCTAGTTCAACCGGTTAATTATTGAAAATTTGCTTTGAGAGGCCACTAGTGTAAATCCTCTCCAAAACAACTCAAAAAATATTAAAATTGCCGATTTACGAAATTAATGAGTAATTATATAGGTTAATAAACGACCTTATTTAACAAACCGATTCAATCGGTTTAACATTAAAAAGTATAAAATCTCAAAATCTAACCGATTACGTATACGAATCTTAAATCATTTAAACTAATGTGGAATCAAATAAAGAAACAATAGAGTATTGAACATTAGAGTTTTGGACTACTTGCTTGTTATCTGATTTATTTGGTGATTAAACTGATACGACTAAAGTGTGCATTTGATAACCTTTTCTTTTAGTATTTTTCTGTCTTTAAATTAAGCATTTTTAGATTTCGAGCATTCGTTTCATTGTTTAAAATTTTGAAATTGATGTTGTTAAAAACGCATGTGATACTTTTCTTGATGTAATCATTATCACGTGTTCTTTTAATGTGATGTGTGATTGTTATTAAACTATGTTTAGACATTTGATTATTTTGCTTTTGAAAGTTCTTCTGATTTTGATACTAAACAAGCCTCCGATAGGTTGATTTTACCGATGTGTCATCGGGGAATCAATGGCCTAACAGTTTTCATGACAGTGTGATTAGCTCACATCATCTTCATATTTTGGCTCTTGATGAAAATATTCTATGAGACGTACGGATTGATCATAATTATTTGTTATGATATGGTGAGTGATGGTATGTGGTCACATACAACTCACAATTTTGGTACATTAAGCCAACATGTCTATGTACATTTTTTTTTGTACTCAAATAAGTATCTCTTTACCATACGACTTAATTGATCATATATTCATTCTATATTAGTTGTGTTGGATATTCGTATGGTTAATTATTTCGTTCAGACACTCAGTTGTTTAATGTTATGTTTGTGATCATTACAATTGAAATGCTTTAGTTGATTTTGCCACCATCGCTAGTGTTATCAATTATCACTTTTTTAACCATTACTCTTCATATTTCACCACCAATTTTGGTTAGTTGTCTTTCTCTTTGTTGTTTTATTTATTTATACTACAGGTACTCACGAGATTCATATGAATGTATGAAGAAATAAGCAAGAGATTAGAGATCGAGTTTAAATAGATTATGAAAATAAATAATGTAATTAGATATTTTGTTCTTCTTTAGTCAAACTATGAATTCATTTAATTATGAATTTATGTTTTGTTCAGATCTCTGTAATAGTGACATGTCAGTCTTAATTCGGTTAGGGTGTTACAAAAGCGATTGTGACAAAGCTGACATTTTGTTGCTGGCTACTTACCGTTATAAAGGTGATCATAGTAAAACACTACCTCCAATTGAGGTATGAGAAATAATGAGGTGTTCTCCGAAATGAAAGCCATTACAGGATGTTAGTAGTAGATTGTCAAAGAAATGATCATCAACTAAGATGATGAAAAGTCTTAAAGACATCTGATGGTCAATGCCAAAATAATATACACAAAGGTGCACTACAAGAATAAGAAATAACCTGCCTTATTGAAAAGAAAGAAAAGACCGATAACAATTAAAATGAGATCGATAAATAGATGGCCTTTAAAATACGTGGTATGTAAGATTGTCACTGTTTAAAAAAAAAATAGATGGCCTTTAAAATGAAGCAATTTAAGTGGTATGAAAAAAGAAAAATAGGGAGATGAGGAACAAAATGTGTACTTGAACAATTTTTAATGATTTTTATCAAATATTTTATTGATCATTTTTTACTTGTTTAAATATAGTCTATTAACATAGTTCGTAGGTTATCAATCTTAACTCAATTTATGTTAATATGTTACCTATTTTAACATGTTTTATGTATTGATTTTTTACTCATTTCAAACAAAAATACTATAATTGTTCAATAAAACAACTTATTTCTCTTGTTTTATGTAAAGATTGTGAGGCCCTGAAAAGGCACATAAATCAGTATCCTTTATTTCTGGATAGTTATATGAGTATTAAGAAAGAATTAATGTTTTGCCATGTATTTTTTTAATATGTGTATATGATGTTTGTATTTCTAAAATGACCTCAATTTCTCATAAGTTATCATGGTTACCTGAGAAGGAATTATTGCCCTCCTATCATATTTGTGCATAGTTGTCTTTGGAGTGATGTTCTGGTTTGATTTTCTTCTTATACAACATTAATAGTATGAAATCACATGATGTTTGATTGTTTTAGTGCCTTTTACTATTTCTTTTGAATTTGCTCGATTTCATATTTATTTTGTTTGTTTAAAAAATGATATCTATATACGGCTTTTTTTAACATTTATTTTTGTGTGTTGATTTGGCAATTTACTTTGATAAAATATCTCAACTCATTAGGCATAAGAAAACCAAATATTTACTTTCTAAAATATGGATACTAATCAAGAAAAGGTGAAAATATGGTATACGGTAATTAAACAAAACAAACAAATTCACACAGTATATTCTCCCTCTTTAATAGAATACGAGGAGAAGGATGAATACATACATTACCCTTATCACAGTTAGGATAAAGAAACTGTTCCAAAGGAGTCCCCGGCTCAAAATTTTCGTTTGAATTTAATCATCTCAACGCTTTTAACGTTATTTTCACAAAATAAGTAAAATAATGTTAAAACTAGTACAATTTTTAGCAACGATAAGTACATGGATCCGACCACTTGAAAATCTAACCATTAAAAGATATAGGCATTCAAGGGCTGAGATTCTAGGGCGCTAACACCATTAGCGGTGACATATGCATGTCGTCGCTAATAACCTCAAACCCAGCGACCTTTTTGATCAATAGTTGCGACACCTTTAGTGGTAACATTGTCACCGCCAATACTATTAGCGGCGACTGTGATAACTGTGTACGAGAACTACGTCAGCAACGAATTGAGCACGTTTGATCGTGTTTAAAATCCACGTGGAATTGATTGCCGAAATTGATATGGGATGATAGTATGCGGAAAATGATGAATGTAGGCGAAAACCGTGCGCGAAACGGAGTTACGGATTGCCCGGAATCGCGAAACGAAGTTTCCGTCGAAAAATGGAAGAAATAGCCTTAGGCGGTACGCCTAAGGTCAAGGGGAGACACTAGGCGATGCGCGCGGATCAAAGAACTTCTGGAAGCTCGAGGGGACGCGCGCGGTACGCCTGGCGTGGGTGCAGGCGGCCAGGCGATACGCCTGGGGTCCATTTGACGGGCAACTTGCATAAAAATCAACTTTTTCATTCTCATCCACACTTCTTGCTTCTCATCGACGCCAGCCACCATTACTTACGAAAATCTTCATCCAAACTCATCAAATCGCTGTTTCGAAGCCTCCGGGACGTTTAGATCGCATCAAGAGACGTTAAAACAAGTCCAGATCATCTTTCTAACCGCAGAAATTTGTCAGAAGAGGTAATGGTTCATTTTAAACCTTCTGGTTTGATTATGAATGATTAAATCTTAGTTTTGAACGTAATGATATAGTTAGGGTTGTTGATTATTGCCTAGATGATGGCTAGGATTGATTTTGAGAGACAAACTCGAACTGTTAATGGGTAAATCCTTGTTTTGAGCCGTTGTAATGCCCGGTTTGCATGGAATCATAACAATGGTTATAATGGTTTAAACCATTTGATTATGACAATGTAGATGATTAGTTTGATTAATCTTTGACATGCAACGTGAAAGTTGAATGTTTTAAACTAATCACAATCATTAACATACTCATTGGAACGATTATCTGATGTTTCTGATAACAGTCAGATTAGTATGTTAAACATGGTTATTAAACCTACTCTAATATTACATTGTGATATTCCATGATATTTGGGCAATCAATAACAAGGATTAATCATTCCTAAGCCATTAAACTGTTTAGAGACAATCTTATTAATTATAATCAACAACATTAACTATTTGGTTGATCTGAGATTATACTGATTAATCAGGTGAGTCATCAACTTAATATTAGGAACCTGAATCAGTATAGGTTCCTACATTATCATACCTTGTATGATATTACATTAAGATATGTAATTAAATACTAAACATCCAGCTGATGACTGTTAAGACAATGTCTTTGACATTGGACGTTCAAAAGGATTTAATCAGCAAGTTAAAATATAAATACTTATCAAATATAAACTAAATGCAGAATCATCATATCATTACCAGTTTGTGTGATATTCTGCTACTACTGAATTATCAGGTGAGTTTCGTACAACCCCTTTTCTCTTTATTGTTTTATAAACATCGGGGTAACTCTGTAAACTGTTTTCTGAACATATGATATGCATCACTGATATCTGTGTGATTTCATGTGACTTTTTGTGTGATTTCATGGGATTTTGCCGTTAGTAACAACTATCACAGTATCAAAAGTCCTCATTCGTGAACTGTATCTAGTGAACCCATGTGCGGCCGAACAGGAACCATTGATAGTACTATTGGCTGACAACCCATTTGCTGGGAGGATTGCATCTCCCCTGGTGTGAATGTTTGGTACCTGTTTCCATAACAACTTCTTAATGTTAGTGATAGACATTAAGATAATGAGGCAAAAAGATATTTACCGACGGGTGGTATCTTCGTGAACAAACAACTGTCCGAAAGGAACTAGATACGGGTCCCATGGTTATCATGAACTGAACTTTTTGAGAACATACTTATCATATCATATTGTCTTAAATTGAACTGTCGAACTCACCAGCTTTGTGCTGACGTTTCAAACTTAACATTTTTGCAGGTCAGCGGTGATATCACGGTGAGGATGCACTTCACATAGTTGAACTTTAATGTAACATATCGTGTAATAAACTTAATTGTAATATTACTGTATTGTCGAAACCCTTGTAATATATTTATTTTAAGTGAATCTGTGTGCTGTGATATCGGTTCAAGTAAGTCACACCTCATCTCTGAGACATCACCACTATGCTTCCGCAACCAATAGAATGAGACGTATGACATTATCTCAGGTGACGAGAGGTGGGGGTGTGACAGGGTGGTATCAGAGCCACAGGTTATAGAATTTAGGTGGACTTAGAGACCTAGACTATAACCATAGGCTCGAATAGTGACACAGAGAGCACCGACACACAAATAACGAACAAAACTTGTTTTGAATTAAGTTAGGATAATCAGGTGGTGCGGATCTCAGTTATGAGTGGCCAGCATAACTGAAATTCGTAACACGTGTGCATTCTAGTTTGATTTAATTCAAGCAGAACACTAATAACAGTGAACGAATAGTTGAGTAAGATAGGAGGACGTTTCATATCATGTGCATGTTGAATATTTTATTCAATATTTATTTCATGATACTGATCTGAGCATTATGTTTATACAGCGATGGCAGACCATGGAGAGAGGTATATATATCAGAGGTTTCCATATGTCCTGGTGGACGATACTCCCAGTTCCAGTTCTGGATCTGACTCAGATCCTTCAGAGGCTGTATCATTAGCATCACACACTTCTACAGTGCCTCCCATACCACCACTACCGGAGCCAGTACCCGTGCCGCCACCACCACCAGCACTCCCTATCATACCTAGTCCTCCTCATTCACCTCCGGCTGAACCAGTTGCTGATCAGAGACAGAGTATTACACCTCCTAGAGTACCCGCTTGGGACGGGTTGCGTCGTATGCGGGGTCAAGCCCGTAAGACTACAGGATTGCCTCAGCGTCACCAGATGGCTCCACGGGATGAGCCACAGGCTGTTCATGAAGTGGGAGAATCCTCCCACCAAGCTGAGTTGCGGGCACAAGTGCAGCAGATCTCTCAGGATCTACAAGCCTTGAGACATGATGTATCTCAGCACCATACACTTCTGGAGGATACCCGCACTACCGTTCTGGATATTCTCACTTCTCACCTGACCCTTATGGAGCAGGTGGATGTTTAGGTGCTAATACTCAGGCGTGGAGAGCAACGATGGAGGAGAGACTGCAGAGGACCTGGGTGCAGAGGCTTGTTGTTACATTCTGGCAGCAGGTTGCGGTGTGGAGTGCGGGAGTAGAAAGGGTGAGAGAGTTTGTGGTTTGGCTTGGGATGGCCAGTTTTGAGACCAGGATGTTAGTGGTGGGAGTGTTTATGGCAGCTGTAGCCATGTTGTTTTCTTGTTTATCGTATTTTCTACGATAAGTATGATGAGGCGGTTTTCTTTTGGATTATTATATGTATAGACGGATAGGGTGCTAGTAAGTGATGCATAGGGAAACTTTTGATTGTGAAATAGACTCCTCTTTAGTTGATTTTGGATGTTCGGGTTGTCAGTAGTTAATGTGCAGAAACTTTTTGAGTTGTATCAAAGTTGATCTAGTGTAATGTAATGATGGTTTATGTACATTCGTTAGTATCTATTGTGTTGCATGAGTAGGTGTATCAAAATCCTGTGTGGCAACATTTCAAAGTCCTGTGTGGCAAACATTTCAATTGTCTGTGTGACAAACATATCAAAGTCCTGTGTGGCAACATATCAAAGTCTTGTGTGGCAACATTTCAATTGTTTGTGTGACAAACATATCAAAGTCCTGTGTGGCAACATATCAAAGTCCTGTGTGGCAACATAACAAAGTCCTGTGTGGCAACATAACAAAGTCCTGTGTGGCAACATTACAAAGTCCTGTGTGGCAACATTCTAATTGTCTGTGTGACAACATAACAAAGTCCTGTGTGGCAAACATTTCAATTGTCTGTGTGACAAACATATCAAAGTCCTGTGTGGCAACATATCAAAGTCTTGTGTGGCAACATTTCAATTGTCTGTGTGACAAACATATCAAAGTCCTGTGTGGCAACATATCAAAATCCTGTGTGGCAACATAACAAAGTCCTGTGTGGCAACATAACAAAGTCCTGTGTGGCAACGTTTCAAAGTCCTAAGTGATCTTATATCAAAAATATGTAAATATTAACGTATTGATGTCACAATGTTGTGAGTTGTGAAATATTTTGACATGTTTTTGAATTATTAGGACTAAGTATAACTACAAACATTCGTATGATCACTGAGTATTGATCATATATTCGGACTGTGCCAGGTAGTTATACTGTATTTATTATAATCATATTTTTCAATGTCATAAAGTTTCAGTATAACTGAACATGATTGAATTTATGTGATTTAACGGGTTATATATATCTAATGTTCTTGAACTGATCTGAGTTGTCTGCATGTGAGCAGAAAATGGCTCCAAAACGAGGTCGACCGATCAGGAGATCTATGAAGAACATTACTGACCCGGAGTCAAACCAAGTTCCACCAGTAAATACTGAATCGAATCCAGATCCACAGGTTAATCTGGAAACAAATATTGTTCCACCTTTGAACCCGGGAATGAACACTGCTCCACCTGCTGGTGCAGGCGGATCTGAATCAAACGAAGCAATGATAGCACGGATTGTGCGTGAGCAGCTATCGGCTTGTGGTGTTTTGATACCACATCAACCTCATATCGCTTCGGGTTCTGGTGGGGATCATACTCATACGGAACATAACGCTACCGGTGGTCATGTTGAAACTAATAGAACTGCCGGTACAACTACAACGGTTCCTGATCCACCACGACAGGGATGCACTTATAAGTATTTCGCTTCCTGTAACCCTCCTACTTTCACTGGTAAAGAGGGAGCGGCCGGATTGCTAAGGTGGATCGAGGAAATGGAAACGAAATTGAAAATCAGCCAGTGTCTAGAGGAGCATAAAGTGTCTTATGCTGCCTGCTCTTTCAAAGAATCAGCTTTGACCTGGTGGAATACCCAGGCAAAAACGTTGGGCTCAGCTACAGTCGACTCAATGGGCTGGAATGAGTTTAAAACTCTGATTAGATCAGAGTACTGCCCACTTACCGAAATACAAAAGCTCCAGGAGGAATTCTGGAATCACTCGATGATTGGGGCTGACTGTTTAGCGTATACTCATCGTTTTCATGAACTCACATGTTTACTTCCCGATATGTTTCCTACTGAAGCAGCATTGATCGAGAAGTATATTAAGGGTTTGGTTCCCCAGATTCGGGGAATGGTAACTGCAGCGGAACCCACAACCCTTAAACGTGCGATTCTGTTGACCACTAAGCTTACCGATGAGGTGGTAAGGAGTGGTATGTTGGTAACAAAAACTCAGACGGCCGTGGGCCGTAGTGATGTCGGTACCTCAACTGTTTCTAAAGGTACCAAACGAAAGTGGTTTGGCAAGTCTAAGGCAAGGGCTCCGGTTGAGATCAACCAGAGCAAACAAACTGTGAAAAACTATGGTGTTGTTACTCCTGAGAGGAGAAACTATGTTGGGCAGGCACCTAAATGTACTCGGTGTTCATTTCATCATACTGGACAATGTCCTACTTGTGCCAACTGTAATAGAGTTGGGCACTACACCAAGTATTGCAACTTACCTACTCGTCAACCAAATCAAGCACCACAACAAACCACTCAAACAAACAGGTCGTGTTACAAGTGTGGGAGTCCCGACCACCTGATAAGAAATTGTCCAAACAATAACAACACCAATCCGGGGAATGAGGCTAGAGGGAGAGCTTTCCAGATTGGTGCTACCGAGGCAAGACACGATGCTAACATTGTTACTGGTACGTTCTTACTCAATAACCTATATGCATCAGTTCTCTTTGATACGGGGGCAGATAAGAGTTTTATCTCTCCTGAATTTGCATTATTACTTTCATTGCCTGCGGTAGAACTAGAAACTCCCTACGTTATTGAACTTGCTAATGGCAAGTTAATCAAAACTAATAGTGTCATTCAAGGATGTTCCTTGAATCTGAATGATCATCTTTTCAATATTGATTTACTTCCTATTGAGCTTGGGAGCTTTGATGTTGTTGTCGGTATGGACTGGCTTTCCATTAATCAAGCTGAAGTAATATGTCAAACTAAGATGATCCGTATTCCATTACCTGAGGGTAATACACTGATAGTTCAAGGGGAACGAGCTGGTAGAAAACTGGGTATCATTTCTTGTATGCAAACGCAGAAGTGTTTACGGAAAGGGTGTCCGGCCTTTCTAGCATATGTGATCAATAACAGCTCTTCACAAAAATGTATCGAAGATATTCCAGTAGTCAAGGACTTTCCTGAAGTCTTTCCTGACAATATATCAGGATTACCCCCAGTGAGGCAAGTGGAATTTCGAATTGATCTGATTCCAGGTGCAGCACCTGTGGCTAAAGCTCCTTATCGATTAGCACCCTCAGAGATGCAAGAGCTTTCAGGTCAACTGCAGGAACTGTTAGACAAGGGTTTTATTAGACCTAGTTTCTCACCCTGGGGAGCACCAGTTCTTTTTGTGAAAAAGAAGGATGGATCATTCAGGATGTGCATTGACTACAGAGAGCTCAATAAATTAACAATCAAAAATCGTTATCCATTACCACGTATAGATGATTTGTTCGATCAACTTCAAGGCGCTACCTACTTTTCAAAGATTGATTTGAGATCCGGATATCATCAGTTACGAGTGCATGAAGATGATGTTCCAAAAACTGCATTCCGAACTCGATATGGGCATTATGAATTTCTAGTAATGCCGTTTGGATTAACAAACGCTCCAGCAGTTTTCATGGATCTGATGAATCGGGTATGTAGGCCTTACTTGGATAAGTTTGTGATTGTATTTATTGATGATATTCTTATTTATTCTCAAAGCCAATCAGAACACGCTCAACACTTGAAACTGATCTTAGAACTTTTGGCACGTGAAAAACTATATGCCAAGTTCTCCAAGTGTGAGTTTTGGTTACGAGAAGTGCAATTTTTGGGGCATGTAGTGAATCAAGATGGCATTCAGGTGGATCCCAGTAAGATTAAAGCTGTAGAACAATGGGAAACACCACGAACCCCAACCGAAATACGTCAATTTCTAGGGCTGGCAGGTTATTATCGTCGATTTATCAAGAATTTCTCAAAGATAGCTCTGCCACTAACTACATTGACACAGAAAAATCAACAGTTTATATGGGGTTCTCAACAGGAGGAGGCGTTCCAACTGTTGAAACACAAACTCTGCAACGCACCTATCTTGGCATTACCGGAAGGTATCGATAACTTCACAGTGTATTGTGATGCTTCCCGTCAAGGTCTGGGGTGTGTTTTAATGCAGAACGATAAAGTGATTGCTTACGCTTCTCGACAGTTGAAAGTACATGAGAAGAATTATACCACTCATGATCTAGAACTTGGTGCAGTGGTGTTTGCACTCAAGATTTGGAGACACTATTTGTATGGAACTAAGTGTATTATATACACTGATCACAAAAGTCTTCAACACATTCTAGATCAGAAGATGCTTAATATGCGACAAAGGCGGTGGGTTGAACTGTTGAACGACTATGACTGTGAAATTCGTTATCACCCAGGGAAAGCGAATGTTGTAGCCGATGCCTTGAGTCGCAAGGAACGAGTCAAACCTTTACGTGTAAAAGCGTTAGGAATGACTTTTCAAACTAGTCTAATTTCTCAGATCAAAGAAGCTCAGCAACAAGCTTTACAAGCAACAAACTATTCTGCTGAGGGACTGAGAGGATTAGATAAGAAACTCGATACCAAAGACGATGGACTGTTGTATTTCAAAGACCGAATGTGGGTTCCTCTATTCGGTAACTCCAGAACAATCATCTTGAATGAGGCGCACAAATCCAGGTATTCTGTTCATCCAGGTGCTGACAAAATGTATAAAGATCTTAAAGATTTTTACTGGTGGCCCGGAATGAAGAAACACATAGCAGAATACGTGGGTCGATGTTTAACATGTTTAAAAGTTAAGGCTGAACATCAACGTCCTTCTGGGTTATTACAACAACCGGAGATACCAATGTGGAAATGGGAGCAGATCTCTATGGATTTCATTACTAAACTACCCAGAACATCGCATAATCATGACTCTATATGGGTTGTCGTTGATCGCCTTACTAAATCTGCGCATTTCATTCCCATCCGAGAAGATTACTCTATGGATCGACTTGCTAAACTCTATGTCAAGGAGATTGTCTCTCGACATGGAGTACCCATCTCTATAATTTCGGATAGAGATAGTCGATTTACATCACGATTTTGGCAAACTCTTCAGAATGCTCTGGGCACACAAATCAATATGAGCACAGCTTATCATCCACAAACTGACGGGCAAACCGAACGAACTAATCAAACTCTGGAAGACATGCTGAGAAGCTGTGTAATTGATTTTGGTGGTAGCTGGGATGTTCATCTTCCACTTGTTGAATTCTCATATAACAACAGCTATCATACCAGTATTAAATGTGCTCCATTTGAAGCACTCTATGGACGCAAGTGTAGATCCCCTGTCTGTTGGTCAGAAGTGGGTGAAAATCAAATCATAGGCCCAGAACTTATTCAAGAAACAACTGATAAGATCGCACTTATTCAAGAACGTATAAAAGCTGCTCGCGATCGACAAAAGAGTTATGCTGATAATCGTCGTAGACCCTTGGAATTTCAAATTGGTGATCTAGTAATGTTGAAAGTTTCACCATGGAAGGGTATCTTCAGATTTGGGAAAAGAGGTAAACTTTCACCAAGATTTGTAGGTCCATTCAAAATTCTTGAAAGAATTGGATCAGTGGCCTATAGACTTGAATTACCTCCTGAACTCGGTAACGTTCATGATGTCTTCCATGTATCAAATCTGAAGAAGTGTTTAGCTGATGAAACACTGATCGTACCTCTGAAAGAAATCCAAATTGATGAGAAACTTCAGTTCAGGGAAGAACCAGTTGAAGTAATGGATCGAGAAGTGAAAGTACTTAAACGTAGTCGTATACCTATCGTCAAAATTCGGTGGAATTCACAGCGTGGACCCGAATATACATGGGAACGTGAAGATCAGATGAAACAGAAATACCCACACCTATTCACATGATCAATTATTATCAAGTAAGTCTTTCCTAAATTTCGGGACGAAATTTTTCTAACAGGAGGAGACTGTGATAACTGTGTACGAGAACTACGTCAGCAACGAATTGAGCACATTTGATCGTGTTTAAAATCCACGTGGAATTGATTGCCGAAATTGATATGGGATGATAGTATGCGGAAAATGATGAATGTAGGCGAAAACCGTGCGCGAAACGGAGTTACGGATTGCCCGGAATCGCGAAACGAAGTTTCCGTCGAAAAATGGAAGAAATAGCCTTAGGCGGTACGCCTAAGGTCAAGGGGAGACACTAGGCGATGCGCGCGGATCAAAGAACTTCTGGAAGCTCGAGGGGGACGCGCGCGGTACGCCTGGCGTGGGTGCAGGCGGCCAGGCGATACGCCTGGGGTCCATTTGACGGGCAACTTGCATAAAAATCAACTTTTTCATTCTCATCCACACTTCTTGCTTCTCATCGACGCCAGCCACCATTACTTACGAAAATCTTCATCCAAACTCATCAAATCGCTGTTTCGAAGCCTCCGGGACGTTTAGATCGCATCAAGAGACGTTAAAACAAGTCCAGATCATCTTTCTAACCGCAGAAATTTGTCAGAAGAGGTAATGGTTCATTTTAAACCTTCTGGTTTGATTATGAATGATTAAATCTTAGTTTTGAACGTAATGATATAGTTAGGGTTGTTGATTATTGCCTAGATGATGGCTAGGATTGATTTTGAGAGACAAACTCGAACTGTTAATGGGTAAATCCTTGTTTTGAGCCGTTGTAATGCCCGGTTTGCATGGAATCATAACAATGGTTATAATGGTTTAAACCATTTGATTATGACAATGTAGATGATTAGTTTGATTAATCTTTGACATGCAACGTGAAAGTTGAATGTTTTAAACTAATCACAATCATTAACATACTCATTGGAACGATTATCTGATGTTTCTGATAACAGTCAGATTAGTATGTTAAACATGGTTATTAAACCTACTCTAATATTACATTGTGATATTCCATGATATTTGGGCAATCAATAACAAGGATTAATCATTCCTAAGCCATTAAACTGTTTAGAGACAATCTTAGCAATTATAATCAACAACATTAACTATTTGGTTGATCTGAGATTATACTGATTAATCAGGTGAGTCATCAACTTAATATTAGGAACCTGAATCAGTATAGGTTCCTACATTATCATACCTTGTATGATATTACATTAAGATATGTAATTAAATACTAAACATCCAGCTGATGACTGTTAAGACAATGTCTTTGACATTGGACGTTCAAAAGGATTTAATCAGCAAGTTAAAATATAAATACTTATCAAATATAAACTAAATGCAGAATCATCATATCATTACCAGTTTGTGTGATATTCTGCTACTACTGAATTATCAGGTGAGTTTCGTACAACCCCTTTTCTCTTTATTGTTTTATAAACATCGGGGTAACTCTGTAAACTGTTTTCTGAACATATGATATGCATCACTGATATCTGTGTGATTTCATGTGACTTTTTGTGTGATTTCATGGGATTTTGCCGTTAGTAACAACTATCACAGTATCAAAAGTCCTCATTCGTGAACTGTATCTAGTGAACCCATGTGCGGCCGAACAGGAACCATTGATAGTACTATTGGCTGACAACCCATTTGCTGGGAGGATTGCATCTCCCCTGGTGTGAATGTTTGGTACCTGTTTTCATAACAACTTCTTAATGTTAGTGATAGACATTAAGATAATGAGGCAAAAAGATATTTACCGACGGGTGGTATCTTCGTGAACAAACAACTGTCCGAAAGGAACTAGATACGGGTCCCATGGTTATCATGAACTGAACTTTTTGAGAACATACTTATCATATCATATTGTCTTAAATTGAACTGTCGAACTCACCAGCTTTGTGCTGACGTTTCAAACTTAACATTTTTGCAGGTCAGCGGTGATATCACGGTGAGGATGCACTTCACATAGTTGAACTTTAATGTAACATATCGTGTAATAAACTTAATTGTAATATTACTGTATTGTCGAAACCCTTGTAATATATTTATTTTAAGTGAATCTGTGTGCTGTGATATCGGTTCAAGTAAGTCACACCTCATCTCTGAGACATCACCACTATGCTTCCGCAACCAATAGAATGAGACGTATGACATTATCTCAGGTGACGAGAGGTGGGGGTGTGACAGCGACTTTTGCTTTTAAATGCTATCATTTCTTGTAGTGTTTTGCTTAAGTGTGTTTAGTGTAACTACTCCCGATCAGAAGTTCTCTTCTATCAATAAATATTAAATTGTTAGATGATAAAAAAATTTGTTATATTACAATTTTCATGCTCGTAAAAACTACCGTAGGAACTTATTCGTCTTTTGTCCTAGTAAATATTCACATTAAGTGATATAAATTGTCACATTCGATTTTCCAAATAAGATCAATGGCGCCAATCAATAGATGAGAAATTATGCATATACATTGGCGAAGGTTTAAGGGGCCTGGGTGCCCGGCCCCTGCGCCTGCCATTTTTCTAGCCAGAAGTCTTGATATAATAGTTTTCGGTCGAAAAATTTTATAGGTATTGAGCCCAGCCTTCGGTTTTTCTTCATAAAATTCCTTGGGTCCTCTTGGATTTTAAAAAGTAATAAAGTTGAACTAATATTGTAAGTTTTAACATTACCTTTAAATGTTCACAGTATCGGTTGTTATCTTGTTTATTAGTCAATCTTGAGTTTATATCTTATTTTAGGCCTTAAAAATTAAAATGGACCCTAACTATTAAACATTACATATTTCAACAATTGTCTTCGCAAAAAAAATTGCTGAGAAGTTTGATTCGGAGTGTATAATCAATGAGTTCAAAAAGCTTAAAGGTCGTCCCATTTAATTGTGATTCTTCTTCCTGTGCATATATCATTCAAAACATTTTATGTCTTGTTTGATACAAACATATATATATTTTTGAATGGAACAAATATTTGATATTTTAAACTCTAAATTGTTTGACCCGACCCGATATGTCGACCGAATTTTAGCCTTAAACATAGCGATAAGGAAAAAAAGTTTGCCCCATGACTTTCGGCCCACTCGGACAATTTTCAAGCTTCGCCCTGTGCATATATCATTCAAAACTCTAAAGATCACATATTAATTATATATTATCCCATTTATATAATATATAATTAGAGAACCCCAAACATCAAAATTCAAAAGGGTCTCTCTTTATGTAGCATACAGGACATTATTGAGGTTATACTTGAAGCTAATAGTTTCAATATTATCTGGTACGTGTCAAAATCGTTTTTGTTGCATATCTTGACAGACTCGAGTAATTAACTTATCGATGAGAAGATGGAGATTCTCCAAGAAGAAACGAAGTGAAGAATGCAAGTGATGCGCTTGGTTTGAAAATCGGCACCGCGTGACCTGCTCCTCTAAATGTTGCGAAAGTTAACCCTTCGTATTCTTGAAGCCAACCACCAACCTGAATAACAACAACATAAGCAGCAGCAACAACATAAAAGACATTAGATATATAACAGGACAATAACCGTCCCGGTATATCTACTTATAGCAAAACTATTATGTGTCTGAGAAAGAAGATATGTAAACAAACGTTACTTCTACTCTTATGAAAATAAATATTGTTTTCAAAAACTATATAAACCAACATAAAGATTTGTAACTTCAATTGTATCACATTTACTTCATTAGAAGTTGGAGTAAGAAAAAGTGCAATACCTGTTTTTGGTCGTACCATGGCCTCCATGCTCTTGTTATTGGCAAGCCCAGTGAGCTTAAACTGTATCTTGTGGATAACACAGGCACTCTTCCATCAGTATCCCCACTATCAAATTAAGAAATGCAAATTAAATTATTATAAATAAACACTATTTTTTTTTACTTTACATAAAAAAATTAGAGTAAATTGCGTTTTTCGTCCTTTATGTTTACACAAAATTTCAAAGATAGTCCTCTATGTTTCAAAATGACAAAATCAGTCCTTTAAGTTTTCAAACGTTGCAAACTCGGTCCTTTCTCCGTTAACTCTGTTAAGTATTAAAAGAATAAAAGACCAAATCTGAAAATTTATGTAAAACATAAAGAACCAAAAGAGAAATTCACCCAATTATTTATATGATTTTTTTCAGACATTTATGCCCATATTCTGTTGGTACTTAACGAAGTTAACAGGGAAAAGACTGAGTTTGCAACGTTTGAAAACTTAAAGGATTGATTTTGCCATTTTGAAACATAAAGGACTATCTTTAAAATTTTGTGTAAGTATAAAGGAACAAAAGTGCGATTTACTCAAAAAATTAATTATTCATGTGTTACCTGTATACCCATATTCTAAATTTTGCATCAATGAGTTTCTTGTATATGGGAAGAACTGAATTTTTTGACTGTGACCACCCATAGAATATGTCCATACTGCAAAAACAAAAATATGTGTTATGTTCATAATGCCTAGCTGGTGTTTATAAACATAGTTAAATAGAGATGTAGTCAGTTATATTACTTGCAAATTGTCCAGTTCTTGAGTCGAAGACCATCGCTAGCATGAAGAGCTTTTTGAACCTCGGGTTTATTGTAGTAATCTTTCGCATAACCATCAAGGCAAGGATCATAGCCACCTAGTATCCGAGGCATCTAAACAAAAGAGAAACAAGTATAGTTGAATTGATTATAAAACAAATTGACATAGCAAAGCCTTATTTGCGGTGCACACGTGTAATGTATGTATGTGTGGGTCTTTAAGAACAAAGGTAAAATTGCACTAATTTTAACGTTATTTTACTTATTTAGTGAAAATAACGTTAAAAGCGTTGGGATGTTTAACTTCAAATGATTAACTTTGAGCTTATGACTCATTTGAAGCAGTCTCTCGATCCCAACTAGAAAGTGAGAATATACTATGTAAGTTTTGTCTTCATCATACCCTACTGAAAAGTGAGAATATACTATGTAAGTTTGCTTGTTTGTAATTATAAAGCAAATTGGATTTTATTAGCACTTTAATGTTCATTGTCAAGGGAAATCCCAGTAATATAATAGTAAAGATTTACACTTGATCTCTCCTCATTTTCGTTCGAAATGATAATTATAATGAAATGGGAAATGTGCAAACAAAAGGGTGAATCATGTGTAAAATTTCTATGATGTAAAATTTATAGGAGTCAAAATGAATGCGGGTCAAGATAGATTTTGAACAAAATTAGTTTGGGTCTAAATGATTTTTTTTTAAAAAAAGACATCAATTTAGTTCAAGCTAAACAAATAGTTTATTTGTATAACCTTTAGTAATTTTATCACCACATATTTTATTGATAATTCTTACTCATTTGAATATATTTTATCATCACAATTTTTATGTTCCTCATCTTAACCCGTATTGTGTTAAGGTGTTACCCATCTCAACCCATTATATGTTATGATGTTACCCATTTCAACCAAAAATACAATAATTGTTCACCCAAACCAACCCAATTATCTTATTTTGAGTCAAGATTGCGATGTATATTTACCATCCTATAATTAGATGTGGTCTTCTTGAACATGACTTGTTCTTTGGTTTCTGAATATGCTGAATTGGCCATGCAAACAGAAGTGTAGAGGCTATAGATATCAATCTCTTTATATTGTTTAAGAACTTCATCCACAGCTTGGCTGCAGTCATCATTGCTCCAAGTATCATTACTGTTAAAATCACATGATGCTCTAATGGTTTTATGAGTTTCATCTGATACAACAGCATGGCTCCAAGCATAGTCAACAAGACCTTTCCAATCCTCAGCATCACTTGTTTCAGGATTACCCAACTGCAGTTTTTTTAAAATGAACCAATTTATTAGCCAATTTTGTTCTTCATTGGTAAAAATTAACAGATAAACTGTAAAAAAGATTAAAGATACATATGTAAATAGCTTGGAGATCATAAAGAGTACCAGTATTCCTTTCAGATTGATGAACAAGGAAGGATCTTTATTTCTCTCATGTATAAGACCAGCGAGTTCCGGAACGTATTTTCCTGCGTAAATTAATGTAAAATATGTCATAATTGAAAATTTATAACAGAAAATTTGGTGAAATGTGACATAAAACATACCTGCATAGCTCTCTCCAGCAATATAAAATGTTCTTGTTCGATATGATGGAAACTTCATGAACCAATTATGCAGGAAAGCATAAGTGTCGTTTGCTGATATAATATTTCATATAACAAGTTAGTGCTAAATATTGGGTTATTAATGCATCTTATAAAATGAATTTATTTCTAATTAATGTTTAAAATCATTGCAATTTGCCTTTTGTTACAATAAAAGAAGCACCATTCTTGTGAAAACATAAAGAATGATTACATTTTGCAACATGAACAGTTTTGGACAAAGGGTATATAAGATTATCATCTTTGCATGGACATTCAAATCAAATCTTGAAGATCTGCAAACTTATTTTTTGTTGTTGAATCCAACTCAAAATAGAAAACTAAGAGGCTATTTGGTGTTCTCTTAATGGTCATTAAGAGGTTATTTCTTAATTGTTCATAAACTCTTAATGGTTCATAACCTTTTAATGGTTAAGAGTTATTTTTAAGTCTGAATGGTTAAAATGCTACATCTTAATGATACATCTTAATCATTCAGGCTTAAGGTCATCTCTTGATTATTAAGAGGTTATGAATCATTAAAAAGTAGCCTCTTAATAACCATTAAAAGGCTATCAAACAACCTCTAAATCAACTTCAAAAACTAAAAAATAAATAAATAAATGAAAAAAAAAAATTTAACTTAATTTCCTAGTTTTAATTTGATTCTTAACTTGACAGACCCATTTCACATGTGAACCAAATTCAAGATAGACTTCCATGAATATATACATAATTAAATAAATAGGTTTATGCAGAAACACACCATCTCATACATATGGATACATATATTATATCAAAGATGCAAAAGCAACCATATATAAGCATAAGACTCACCAGTGGAGTCATCTCCTAGGTTTTCATAATCACTAGTTGTGTTAGAATAGGAAAAGCCTACTCCAACAGGAGATTCCAGGAACAACATATTGGCTTCTGCACCACCACAAATTTCAGCACATGCATATATGCCCCATTAAAGAATATATGCTTATTAATTAGCAGAAAATCTTAAATTAATAAAATCCCATAAGCATGAATAATATTAATTTCATAATTGTGAATTATAGTAATACAAAACCTCTATTCCATGAATAAGGATTTAACTGAAGATCATTTCCATCTGTTCCCACAATGAAAGGCCCAATCTCTTGTGTTGCTCCATATCCCACTGAAGAACACCCTGGACCTGAAACATGTCACCAAAGTGGACACCATTAGAATCAAGCCATAAACTAATTACTGTCCATAACCAAATGGATGAATTAGATATTAATAAATACTGCACTTGTCATTAGAAAATTATTAGGAACATCATGTTTTTTACAATAAATTTATTCTTCAAAACATTAATTATTTCTTTGATTATTTAGAAACTGAAAAGAGAGCATATATCTTCATAAAGAACCTTATCATCATTTATCTCTGTCCTCTTCCACTATAACATTCTTTACAAAGATATGTTCATATAAAAAAAAGAAAATCATAGATTTTGTCAAAAGATTGTACTGAAAATCTGAACCCCATTATCAAAAATTAGTGATCACATGCATCATTTGCTTGAAGATGATTATTATAAGTTCAAGAAACATATCAAGATTCAATATACTGTTTAGATCATCTCTCATATGTTAAAATACAACAATAAAGATTTAATTTAATTAACATGAAATACCTCCATTTAGCCATAGCACCAATGGTTTCTCATCTGGGAGAGTCCAGGCTTCATAAAACCAATAAAATAGTGCTCTTCCACTCACTTCATTTACAGTCACATATCCAGCATAATGATGAAAATCAACATTTGGCTGACCAGGCAAGTTGGAAACAAGATGATCATTGTTTTGAATATTTGATTTCTTTTCAATATTGGACCATGGTCCATGCCTAGCAGCTACAACAAAAGTAATCTCATATAGCAATAAAGCTAGAGTTATATTCAAAAGTGACATCACTTTTATAATGAAAGCCATAATTAAGGAGCTTTAGATCACACAAAACAAAAGCTCATACAACTTTCTTGTTAAAGGATAAAAGAAACCAAGACCCAATGATCTATTTATACTTGAAGCTGAGATATATGTTACCAGAAATCATGCCAATAATTAAAGATGAAGAGGGAAAGGTTGCATTCAGATTTTAGGGGGAGAATGTCATCATTTGAGTGACATCATTTGAGTAGCAATATTTTCTTGTTTATTGATCATATAGGCGTCGTATCACTTCCCCTCTTCACTCATTCAAAACTCATTGAAAATCGTTTTCCTACTTGAAGCAATTTTCCTTTGAGGCCACCGACCCTCTCGTTTAGTCGGGTATTGGGGGACATGAGTGTTTACCATACAAATGGGTTCCCGCAGTTATAAGAAAAAAACTTATTGAAAGAGAAAAAAGTTCGCATTCAAATCTTTTAGATCATTCAATATTTAACATAATATTTTAATTTTATTAATTTGATATTTGTTTGTTTTAGATATAACTAACTTTAAAATAATAGAAAATTTAATAACATAAAATAAATTAAAATAAATACTAAGTTCATTAAAATTTTAAAAATTACAATGCATAAATCAATTAATTCAAGCAAATAGAAAAATAATGGTCAATGTTAATACGTGCAGGGACGAAGCTTGAAATTTTTTTGTAGAGGGGCCGAAAGCCACGGCCACCCACTACAGGAAAACTCACCTTTAGCGGCGACAAAAATCGCCACTAAAGGTAGGGAAAATCGCCGCTATTGGTATTTGCGGGGCAGTTTGCCGCTAATGAGTCGCCACTATTTAATCTTTGTTAATGAAGTAAAAATCGCCGCCAATGGTCCCCGTTGCCGCTAATGGTCCCCCGTCACCGCTAGTGGTCCTCCATCGCTGCTAAAGGTGTCGCCGCTATTGAGATTTTTGACCACCTCGAGACTATCTATCACTAGCGGCGACAACTGTATCGCCTCGAGACTATTGGTGCTGCCGCTATTGATGTTCGGTCGGATAAAACCCCAGCCATTAGATGCGCTATAATTTTAGCGTGCCGGTGTCGCCGTTATTGCTATATATTCTTGTA
Source organism: Mikania micrantha (assembly GCA_009363875.1). NCBI lineage: Eukaryota > Viridiplantae > Streptophyta > Magnoliopsida > Asterales > Asteraceae > Mikania > Mikania micrantha. The sequence goes on along the minus strand of CM018689.1, from coordinate 44,053,010 downwards.
GTGACCCCTAACCCTGGTATATGGAATTTTTCTGTATGGGCGGATTCTATTAATATAAAATTTTCCGACCAAATTCTACCACATACCTGTTTCTAAGCCGAAAAACAGCAAGGGTCGGGGCCACCTCTGGCCCTAGTTATCCTTCATTCTTGAATACATGAGCTACCCTAATATATTCCACAAGATGTTGTCGTAGCAGGTAGCGAGTTTTCTCGCTATACAATTCTCGACACCTATCACTACTAAGCAAAAAATATACATCAAGCTTATTTTAATGAAAGAAACATAACACTTAGACTTCATTGCTAAAACCATATTTTGCAATATAATGCGGACATACATAATTCTTTTTAACTTCTTACGGTATTTTGTTAGAGTTAATTTTCAATTACTGCTCCATTTACCTTTATACATTTGATCAAATGCTTGTTTCCTATCTTTCCTTGTTGCTTCTTGTCTTGATGCAAACCTATATATCTATTCAGTCTTCGAGAAGGTGAACTTCTTGACAATTCTAGCATAGCTTGGGTATATATATGACATCTAGGAGCATTCAAAAAAATTCTCTATCCAAAATATCCAAAAATCCGAACCCGAATATCCAAAAGTACTTATTCGAAAACCTATTTTGAAAAATTTTGGATAGTTCAGATATCCACGTACTATCTGAAATAGTTTTTTAGGGATAATTTTCAGGTATTTTGGATAATTTATCGGATATTTCGGATATCTGAAATATTTTTTTTAATGTTGAAGTTTTTTTATCTGAGTTTGGATATCTAAATCCAAATCCGAAATTTTGGTACTTGTATTGATGACTATCAATTTGAAAAGAAGTATCAAGCGTGTTTTAATTTAATAAGCCATTGAACAACGATGATTAAATAAAAACATTGATCAATGTCATTGTTAGAACTGATACACTAAAAAACGCATGTAAAATCCAACCATCTTGTGAAGTTACAACTTTGAGTATGATCATAAGGTGCTCATGATCACCTTGCGTATATTGACGTCTTCATTCCTTAAGGTAGTCCCTCCAAAAACCCAATGTGTGCAATTAATGTTACCTAACATTCTATGAACCTTTGTCTTATTATTTGTGTTGCTTGTAAAATTTGAATGTTACTTTGATCGGCTTTCACAAATATATAGGTTCGTAGAGTTGAATAATACCTTTAAAAAAGAAAAATAAAAAAAAAATTGTATACTTTCATGTGACGTTCTAGTTGTACATGCCTTACACAAACCATTGGACGACTCATCCGAATTTGATGAAGAAAATGAATCCACAAATAAATTTAGTGTAATTTTTTTTGTTTGAGAATGTAATGGAGCTAGTATATATTTATCTAGGATATTTATTAATATAAAAAATTAAAAAATAATAATTATAATTGTGTCTCTAATTACATGATCAACTCATGCTCATGAGAACGACCAACGTCATTAAAATCATTGTTGTCCTAGAACAATGAAAGGCTGGGTAGTGTTGCGTCGTTAGTTTGCGTGACCAGGTGGTCACGTAGCCACTGTCGTGCTGCATAGGCGCATAAGGCCTCCACACCCTCTCACTATAATGAAAAAGGGCCATAGAATTGTAAAAATGCTAAGAGATATCTAACATGTATAGAGCTTAATTTTCTTGCACATATTCTGTGTAGGTCCACAATCACGTGATATAATGTTAGGAAGTTTTTTATTCTTTTTAATTTTCCACTAAAACCAAGGATGAAATTTTAGTACTGTATCGGTTTTGTACCCGTACTCGTTAACATTATTTGAATTTTTTATATTTCGGTATTGGTACTAACCAGTACGGTACTAACCGGTACGACATTGGTAAAATACCGAAAGTTACGGAATTGGTACCGGTACCGGAATATACATAGTTTTTGTTTTGAATTTGATTATTTACAATCTTGTATAGTTTAAAAAATATTTACCATAATGTCTTTAAACCTAATTATTATTTCAATTGTTTAATATAAAAAATACTATATAAATTCGAAAAACGATGCGTTTGTATTCTCCTGTTTTCAATTCTTAGTTATGTAAACTTGTTTTTCTTATAACATGTTCCTATTATGCATTCATATTCCTCATTTTTTTTATTTTTCTTATAATTATAACATAATATCATCAATAATTTGAAAATTAATATTCATCATCTTCATCCCAACCAAAATTTTTAAAAAACAGTACCAAATCAGTAAAGTATCAAAATACTAGTACCGGTACCGGTTCCGATACCGGTTTCAGTACCCACTTTTTTAGAATTTCGCGAGCGATATTTTCGGTATCGACACATGTACGGTACCAGTATAATACCGATCTCATCCCTATGTAAAACCATTAACATACGCATAAAAGAATTTATCCGGAAACAAATATAAATGCCTTTCTTGGAAGATCTTTTGGCAACTCGATCTCCTTTCTAGCTTACAGTAAAAGACGAGAGGGATATTAGTTTTTTATTCTGAGCTGAGTCTGAAAGTGCAAACATGGCATGTCATCCATTCCATGGTGGGTGGTTGGGTCATGGGTGGATGGGTGGGTGGGGAGAAAGAGTGGACAGTATTTTATTTTATTTTATTTTATTAATTTATTGGGTGAAGTTTGTGCATCACATGATGCATTTGATCACACTTTTACTTGAATGGATATATGGAGCAACCCTTGAGTAAAAAGTTTGCTCATATTTTATCAGTCAATATCAAATTATTCTCCTTTATCCAAAAAAATAATCAAATTATTCTGCATTGTATATAGTTGTGTCATACGTTAGATAAATAAGTAGTTAATTAGAAGAGGGAAAAAACTACACAAAGATAACATTTATTACAAGGAAATTTAATGAATCGAATTTCGAATAAGTTAAATAATTTGAATCGAATAATTTCTAATTATGAATTTTTATATACGGTTCGTGTTTGATTCGAATTAGAATTAAGTTCAAATAAACTAATTCGAATACAATATCAAATTCGAATCGAAATCGAGTTGATTTGATTTAAATTTACCTTATTAATTTGTTTAAACATATATTATTTACAAACTTAATGCTAAGTGTAAAATTTTAAAAGTAAAAAACAAAGCCTTAAACAAATAGTCTCATCATAAAGATCAATATTTGTATATATTAAATTTATATATATATATATATATATATATATATATATATATATATATATATAACACGCATCTGAATGGGATAGAAGGTCTGAATCATTCAGACTTCAGACCAAGTTTGAATGAGGCTGAATGGGATAGAAGGTCTATGTCTTTGTGATGTGCTCACCGAAGACCGCCGCTCCTCCACCACTGCTCGACGACCATAGTTGATGACATCTACAAGGGTTCGAACATCGACAACTGGGGGTTCAAACATTGACGACCAGGTTGGAGGTTCTACTTGGGTTGAGACGTCTGCGAAATCAGCATCGATACTCAACCACCACTGACGCTCGACCCTTTTCACGAAATCAAGACGCGGACTCGAACGATGTAACACCCAAACTTTCCACACGATTACACGTGTCCCATTTTAGGTCCCAGATTAAACTTTCTCAAAAATTTTGTTCGGAAGCGTAAAAATAACATTTCATAAGTTAAACACACTCAATTTCAAATCATTTACATTTATGATTAATAAAACTAGTGTGTTTAAGTTTAATATCATCAGAGAATTTTACATAACATTTGGTTCTGCTTCATAACATGCCCGATCAGATCGCCTGATGCATATCTATCTTTGACCTGTAACATCACATATAAGTCACCATTAGTTCATACGAACTAAGTAAGTAACCCCTCCCAAAATTCTCAAAAAAACTTATTTAAACCCATCCACATACATATCATATGGATGTTAATCATGTTTAGATAATAATATATCATATTCAAACATCAACTTGCACCCAACACATATGGTGCATTTATTTCCCTTAGTGGGACATTTTCACAATATGAATATATTATCTAATTCAACTCTACCACCAGCACCTCTGGCTAAATTTAAAACACCAAATATATATATATATTTTATTGGCTTAACCAATTACCCACACATCTGTGGTTTCAATAATTTAATTTCCGGATTAACCGGTTATCCACACATTTGTGGTATCATATATATATATTAAGTCTTAAGATGTTCACCCACCGGTCCTTTCATCTAAGACAATTGCTAGCACCTCTAGCTATCCACCAATGTGGAGTCAAATATATCAAGTCTAAGATGTTCACCCACCGGTACTTCCATCTAGACAATTGCCAGCACCTCTGGCTATCCACCAATGAGGAGTCAAATATATCAAGTCTAAGATGTTCACCCACCGGTACTTCCATCTAGACAATTGCCAGCACCTCTGGCTATCCACCAATGTGGAGTCAAATATAAAGTCTAAGATGTTCACCCACCGGTACTTCCATCTAGACAATTGTCAGCACCTCTGGCTATCCACCAATGTGGAGTCAAATATATCAAGTCTAAGATGTTCACCCGCCGGTACTTCCATCTAGACAACTGCCAGCACCTCTGGCTATCCACCAATGTGGAGTCATAACAACAAAATGTAAAATACATTTTTCACAATAAGCATTCAACTGAGTCAATTCTATCCGAATTGGCTCTCACAATGTAATAATATCATATTACCAATCATCAACTATTAATCACAATAGTTTAATCAAAGTTACACTATGGTGTTCACATTCCTGTACTTCCACCATAGCTAGTTGTCAGCACCTCTGACTATTCACACATTTGTGATATCATACTCAAACACCGGCTCATCTGGCTATTCTTATGCAATCTATGTTGCATAATCAATTCAATCGTGACATAAACACATTGGAACTTAACATATATACATTAGAGTCTATTAACTCAATTAGTTCCAATCTAGTTATGCCCATTCATTCAAATCAACCAATATATATACATCACAATCAAGTAGACTCTTTCTACTACTTATATGTAATGTTACAGTAAGTTGAGTAACTTACCTGGTTCATGCGGTTGTTCACTTCCTACAACCTCTTTTCCACTTCTGTGGCTTATCCCTTGACTTTCATCGTCAATACCTAGTTGCATATTCACACATATACAACTATATTCAATACATATAACACATATAATCAAGTTCAACTCACTTGACTGGTTTGACTTTCTCAAAGTCAATTTATCACATAACTGACTCTATCTTACTATCTTTAGCAAGTTTTAGTAAATTATCACAATTAATCATATTTCATGCCTCTGTTAGGCATTTCATCAATTAATTGATGTTCAATTATATTTGTTACGATCTTTAATCATTTTTATTATTAAAAATTCATTTAAGATCATAACTTGTTAATAATTTTTAACATCAATTCATCATTTAACTCATGGATCATAATCCATATTTCATTTAATACCATAATCTACCCATTCCTACTGGTTATCACACCATGATATGGGTTTCATAACAACCAGACATTATCCCGGCTTCAAAACGAAGATTTAACCATCAAAACAACAAGTTCTTCGTTTCTAACAATCCCTAGTTATCAACTAGGCAATAAGCAATACCCATAATCATAGTATTACAATCAGAACTAGATTTAATTCACAAAATATTAAACCAGTAGGATAAAACGAATCGTTACCCGATCTGACGGATTTCTACGGTTAAAACAACGATCGGGACTTGAAAACACGATCCTATGCACGATCTGGATGATTAGAAGCCTTTAAATTGAGGGTTTTAGACTTAGAAATGGTGGTTTGTTCGAAAGGATAAGAAAACCACGTTAAAAAATGCAATCTGATCTTTAAAAGACACTTTTACCGACATAAGACATGGGGCGTACCGCCCCAGCCCAGCCTTTGGCATGGGGCGTACCGCCCCAGGGGTTTTCTCGAATTGTTTTGATTTTCAACTTCGTTTCGCGATTCCGGACAATCCGTAACTCCGTTTCGCGCACGGTATTCGCCCACGTTCATCATTTCTCGCATACTATCAACCTCTAATAACCAAAATTGATAAATCATCATGGATCTCTAGAACGATCACATGTGCTCTTGCCATTAATGACGTAATTCTTACATATTTTCAAATCACAACAACCACAATCGTTCAATTAACGATTATTCCAAATACGTTTCATTATTGAAAACCGGTTGTTACAACCGACGCAAGAAATCGACCAGGTTGGATGTTTTGCTTTGTGGGTGATGTTGTCAATCAATTCGATTAAAGTGATAAAGATGGAACGAACGTTTAAGACTTGCTCATTCGCAAAATTACCAATAGACATACGCAACGCATCACACGACTACCAATGAGTAAACGATGCAAGAAAACCGAATCACTTATGGCAACATAGCAATACGAAAACATAAATCTATTGTTTAAATCAACCAAATGGAAATCGGATCATGTTTACAATCAAAAACCTAGATTCAACATTCAAACATTGTTTCACTTACAACCCTAATCAACCGGAAGCGATTACGAAGAAACTAGCCTTGCCTTCTCATGATTTGGTCTTCAATCGTTGATTCCATGGATGAATTCTCGAATCGAATCGTGATTTGGAGAGTTGGAGACACCCAAAAGCCTTCAATTTTCGTCCCCAAATAGCCCAAAAATCTTAACTTTTGACTTCGATGGATTATGGCTTCAAAATAGGCAAAATAGGGTTAAAATATGTTTTCCACGTTTTGGGCGTAGCCTACGCCGGGCCCAACTGAACGATGAAGAATTTCTGCCAACACTGAATTTTTGAGCGTAGCCTACGGTGACTTGGGCGTAGCCTACGCCCAGTCTGACCACCTACAGCTTCATCTCGTCGAGAAACTTAGTTTTCATATATTATGGATTCCGTAACTGTTCCTCTAGCTCAAGATATGCGCTTCCGAAGTTGTGAGCTTTTCTCGACTGTTTCTGATCCATCTGTGCATCTTTTCACCTCGTTAACACCCCCGGGCATCCATCTAACGTGTTTTTACCTGCAAATAACAATTTTATCTCAACGTATCATTGTTCCACATAAAAACGCAACTTTAAACTATTAAAGCACCTGAAAATCAAACACACATCACATCCCCACACTTATGTTTTGCTTGTCCCAAGCAAAGTCCTCTACGCACGATAACAAATAATTCAACAAAAACCATCGCTTAAACATCTCATTACCAGTTAATAGCAAAACTTCAAAAACACACCTAATTCCCAAGACTTACAACGTGCAATAGATTTACATCCCAACAAGCAATATTACAAATTTGACAAGAAAATCTCTAATCAAGGACACTTAGCTTCAAATGGTTCACATGCACACATTCACACCTCTCACAATGAACACTCCACTCGGCTTTGTATCTGAACTAGCAATGATGCACTAGTATTTTTGAACTCTCAATCAACTAATGGTGCATCATTATCATAAGCTTGCAAAGTAATCAAATCTCCACCATTATGCACAAAGTATACACAAATAAAGAGGTCTTTCAAGGTTGTAATGTTGGCTAAGGCTAAGGTATGGAAAAGGAATGTAAATGGCTAAAACAGGCAAAATCCAAGTTAAGTTCACACAAACAACTACTACACATAATCACTAGGGTAAGTATGTACCCTTATTGGATTACTTTTTATTTCTGAACACCACTAACATCACTATGAGCAATATTTTTGTCTTTTTTTCATTTTTCTTCTTTTTTTTTTTTACAAATCAAGACATTAACACTACTAAACTTGAATTCACCACATTGGTTTAAACTAAAATGGCTATAAAGACTGATTTTGGCTAATGGAATGAGTTTGGTTTAGGAAAGGAATGGGTAATTGGCTCAAAAATGGTTACTAGGAAATTTTGCTAAGGATTGGTGAAACAAACAAACAAGGCTAAACAAAGGGTTACCTTAATGCCTCTATCACTTTTGCACACGCTTTAGCTCATGGTCTTAACATGTATTAGCTATGCAAGTTCTGAAATGATGTCACACCCCCAATTTTCAACTAACGGAATCACACCGTTTGGGAACATGACAAACCAGGATCTCAGATCATTAGACATAACGAAGACCTCTATATGAATTTCAAAACATACTTTGGTCTTAAAAACATAATATCAGAGTTTTCAAAGTTTTGCGGAAGCGTTTTAAAACCAGTAATAGTTGTAAAATGTAAATTACAATACAAAGTATCAAGTGTTCAAATTCAAATAACTGAAATGTAATAAATGCATGCGACTCTATCTCCTAGTCCATGCCAGCTCAATTGCGCACCTTAGCGTCCTGAGAAAACATGTAAATCAAGGTCAACACAATGGTTGGTGCATAACACAGGTTTTAAGTATTCACAATGTTCAAAAACAGCAGTTTGAATATCAAGTTTGTAGATAACATAATCACACATGCATAGTCATGATAGCTAGTCATATAAACTATTTACATAAGTGGTCGACACCGAAGCTGACGAATTGCCATGCTATAGCATGTTTTTGCCTTGCCACTGTTGTCTAGCACAACAATAGTAAAATGTGTTTGGTCAGTCAAACACCTGCGTAGATCCCATCTACCAGGTGAGGTTTGTCAAACCTAATAGATCTATTTCCAACTACCACGCTTTGCACTACGGCAAACTAAACGGTTCGAAATGTAAGGACTTGTAATGCTATGTTTGCACTCAATGTAAACAGCTAACTCATGCAAGTGATATGTATCTAAAAGTGTTTGTTGCACATGTTTTCTCCCCCAAAACAGTTAAAATAAAAAGGGGCCGTGTACGCACCTTTGATAGTTGCAGAATGATCAAATACGTAAGCTCGTGTAGAAAAATCCTCTTACGAAGGATCTATGTTTAAACAATAACATAGTGTTATTCGGAATGTCGTTTTGTGCTTGAAATCACATGCGTGTCAATACACGTATGTTAGAGTGTTAGGAATATGCATACGTATGTACGCGTGCCTTTCAAATCGTTTAAATAAAATCATATAACCATAGATGATTCTATTTAAATAATCGTAATTATACGCGATTTCGTTTTCGGATTAAAATACCATTTTTATCATTCCAATTGGTTCGGGATGAAATTCTGGTTCCAACGCAATTCGAACGGATCGAATCGGAGTTAAAACGAGTGAGTTATGGTTGAAATACTAAAAATGATTTAAATTCCAAAAACCAGTAAAGGTCGGGTTCGAACCCGCGACCTCTACCTCCTAGCACACACTCCTCACCACCTCATCTGATTCAAATTTCATTAACATACTTCGTTTTAAATTGTTTTAACTAACAAGGGATCAGTTTCCTTTTGTTTATTAAACCGAAGCCATCAAACCCCAAATTGATCCACAATTTGAACTCGATTGAACCCAAAACCTTAGGGGTTTTGTTCCTGATGTCTAATAGGATCTGTAGATGGTCTTAATTTGAAACATCATTCATCAATTACCCGATTAATCGGTTATTAACAGGTTCGAATACCATTTCTCAAATCCCCAACTCACAATTGTTTAATTTGCTACTGTAACATCGAATTGATATGATATTATCATCATTCGGAGTCTTCTGGAACTCACCACACCATCCAATTCGATTCTAAAACCCATCTTAACCCAATCCCCCAATTCGTTTTTACTTCAAGAACCCTAGAAATTGAATTCAATCGATTCGTGCTTATTTCATGCAATTGACACATGGATTAGTTTAACCAAAGCATTCTGAAACTAGTGGTGATGTTTAATTAGATTTAAGAATCCATCACAATCAAAACCCCCAAAACCGTATTTATATGAACCCTAGTTATTAGTTTTCCTACAATTCGATGTTAACAGCCTAAATTGACTTAGGATCAACCTTATTCGACTCCTTTAGATGTAGTAGATGTCGAGAATTACCTGTTTTGACTCCCGATTGATGTAGTTCCCCTTGAGGGTGATATTCGGCCTAGGTCTCAATCCAATTTCTTCTTCCAACGCTTCTGGAATCAATTTGTTGTGGGTAAAACTATCTAAGGAAACCGATTATAGGTTCTGTAACTCCAATTGTGAAGCTCGTGACCGAATTGTATGGTTTTCACCTATACAAGTGACGGTTTCACCTTTTTGGCTTACAATCGAATTCAATTCGACATTATGGTCTATTATAACTGTCAATTATTGATGATAATCATCAATATGATGATTAAGAATGTTTAATGATCAGTTACAAGTCGATTTGTGAGGAATTTCGGATTTAATTGATAATCCCATGCGAATTTTGACTTCTAAGGTCAAAATTGAACCTTTAATTCAATTACAAACCTAAACTTAGCAATTTAAATGTATTGAGACTAATTTCTATAACTTCCAATCCCTTGAATTTGATTTTTAACAATAACATAACATTTCGGTTAACAAAATTGAGCCGAAAAATCCCGAATTGTCACTAATTAGTTCAATAGGAATATTATTGGGCTAAGTTAACTCATTTGGGCCAATTGGGCCTACCTTAGGCTCATTGGGCCTACCTTCTGTCCACTTGGGTCTCACAAAATATAATTGGGCCTATCTTGGGCCTTGAATTTGTAATTGGGCCTCCTTTGGGCCTCAGGTTTGTGATTGGGCTTATCTCCTATTCAATTGGGCCTCATGACTACTATTGGGCCTCATTGGCCTACCTTGGCCTTATTGGGCCTTCTTTGGCCTTACTGGGCCTTCTTTGTCTTGTTGGGCCTATGATCTAACCACTTTCAGTTAACAAGGTTAATCCGAAAAGTCGGATTGTCACATCATCCCCTTGTTGAAGGAATTTTCGTCCCGAAAATTAGTAAGTGTTAGGAGTAGTTAGGAAACTACTTACGAGTTTAAATCGTACGTGTTAGTGTGATTTGATCATTCCGTGTGCTTGTGTGTACTCACACACAAAGTCTAATGCTTGCAACATCACAACTAAATGTGATCGTTCAACGTGACTGTTTGCGTGTACACTAGTTAGTTCACCTAACTGTGACTGTTTGTGTTTGATCATACTGTGTTGTGTAACCTCACACATAGTGAGTGTCTATAACTGTTTGTACTATGCAACCCCGCACATAGTAAAATGTGTGTAACTAATCATGCATGTACTACCATAACATGTAACATATGAAATGTAGCACATAAAATGTATAAAATGTAATGTAGCACAAATGTTTGTAAACAAAACCAATTGAATAACAAAACCAATTGAATAAAGTGTTTGTGCTTACAGTTTGAAATTTGCAGTGTTGATGTGTGAAGCATCACGTCATCCCCTTGTTGAAGGAAATTTCGTCCCGAAATTTAACGTCCGCTCTCAGTGTTTGTAGTTGTTTTGAATAGATGAGGATATTTCTTCATCATTTGATCTTCCCGTTCCCATGTGAATTCAGGACCCGTCGTGAATTCCATCGGACTTTGACTATCGGAATCCTGCTTTGCTTAAGTTGTTTGACCTCCCGATCCATGATTTCTGCTGGTTCTTCAATGAATCGTAACTGTTCATCTACTTGTATTTCTTCCAACGGTACAATCAATGTCTCATCAGAAAGACATTTCTTCAAGTTCGATACGTGAAAAACATCATGAACTCCACTGAGTTCATTCGGTAGTTTGAGTTGATACGCAACCGGACCAATCCTTTTCAGAATCTCAAAAGGTCCTACGTAACGTGGACTAAGCTTTCCGCGCTTGCCGAATCGTATCACACCTTTCCAAGGTGATACCTTTAGAAGAACTCGGTCTCCTACTTGAAATTCCAACGGTTTACGACGTTTGTCAGCATAACTCTTCTGTCGATCCCGGGCCGCTGCCATACGGTTCCGGATCTGTACAATCATCTCAGTCGTCTCGTGCACCAGTTCAGGACCTGTTATCTGACTGTCACCAATCTCAGCCCAACAAACGGGTGAACGACATTTGCGACCATACAAAGCTTCAAACGGTGCTGCTTGAATACTTGTATGATAGCTATTATTGTAAGAGAATTCCACTAACGGTAAATGATTCTCCCAGCTGTCACCAAAGTCAATTACACAAGCTCGTAACATATCCTCGAGCGTTTGAATCGTACGTTCACTTTGACCGTCGGTCTGTGGATGATAGGCGGTACTCATATCCAAGCGAGTCCCCAATGACTTATGAAGAGATTTCCAAAAGTTGGAAGTAAATCGAGCATCCCGATCTGATATGATAGAGATTGGCACGCCATGCCGTGATACCACTTCCTTGATGTAAATGCGAGTCAGTTTCTCCATCTTATCAGTTTCTTTGATTGCTAAGAAGTGTGCAGATTTCGTTAATCGATCGACAATTACCCATATCGTATCACAACCACTCGGTGTACGGGGTAACTTAGTAATGAAGTCCATCGAAATCTGTTCCCATTTCCACATCGGTATCTCTGGTTGTTGCAGTAAACCAGATGGTTTCTGGTATTCAACTTTGACTTTCGAACAAGTCAAACATTTGCTAACGTACTTAGCAATGTCAGCTTTCATATGAGGCCACCAATACAGTGCCTTCAAATCATGATACATCTTGTCTGATCCTGGATGGACTGAATACCTGGACTTGTGTGCTTCATCCATCACGAGTTCCCTTAAACCTCCATACAAAGGTATCCACAGTCGATCTATGAAATAACGAATTCCATCAGACTTGACATCCAACTGTGTTTCCATCCCTCGTAAAGATTCCTGTACCAAGTTTTCCGTTTTCAAGGCCTCGAGCTGAGCACTGCGTACCCTGTCAGGTAAGTCAGTATGTATTGTCATCATAAGTGCGCGAACCCGTCTTGTTCCTGTTGTGTCTTTTCTGCTCAGAGCGTCAGCTACTACATTAGCTTTTCCCGGGTGATACTTAATCGCGCATTCGTAGTCGTTCAACAACTCAACCCATCGTCGTTGCCTCATATTAAGCTCCTTCTGATCAAAGATATGTTGCAAACTCTTATGATCAGTGTAAATAGTACACTTAGTTCCATACAAGTAATGCCTCCAAATCTTCAAAGCAAAAACCACTGCTCCTAACTCCAAGTCATGAGTAGTGTAATTCTTTTCGTGTGTTCGTAGTTGTCTGGAAGCATAAGCAATCACTTTATCACGTTGCATCAACACACATCCCAAACCTTGTGCAGATGCATCACAATACACCACAAAGTCTTCCGTCCCTTCCGGTAAGGACAAAATCGGTGCACTGCAGAGTTTCTGTTTCAATAACTGGAATGCAGCTTTCTGTTTATCCGTCCAGTTATACTTCGTTCCCTTGTGCGTAAGAGCTGTAAGTGGTTGAGCGATCTTTGAGAAACCTTCAATGAATCGTCGATAATAACCCGCCAAACCAAGGAACTGTCGTACCTCGGTAGGGGTCTTTGGTGCTTCCCAATTCTTAATCGCTTCAATCTTCGCTGGATCAACATGTATACCCTTTTCATTAACTATATGCCCCAAGAATTGTACTTCTCGCATCCAGAAGTCACATTTCGAGAACTTAGCGTACAGTTGTTCCTGTTTCAATAATTCCAATAGTAATCGAAGATGTTCAGCGTGTTCTTCTTCAGACTGTGAATAGATGAGAATGTCATCGATGAAAACAATGACAAACTTATCAAGATAAGGTTTACAAACACGATTCATGAGATCCATGAATACAACTGGAGCGTTTGTCAACCCAAATGGCATGACCAAGAACTCATAATGGCCATAGCGTGTCCTGAATGCTGTCTTTGGAATATTCTCCTCCTGGACTCTTAATTGATGATAACCAGACCTGAGATCAATCTTCGAGTAGTAACTCGAACCTTGCAACTGATCGAATAGATCGTCAATTCTGGGTAACGGATACCGGTTCTTGATAGTAACCTTGTTCAATTCCCGGTAATCGATACACATACGGAAAGTTCCGTCCTTCTTCTTTACAAACAAAACTGGAGCTCCCCACGGTGAAAAACTAGGTCGTATGAAACCCTTATCCAACAACTCTTGCAATTGTGTAGATAATTCTTGCATCTCTGACGGTGCAAGTCGATAAGGCGCTCTAGCTATCGGTGCTGCGTCTGGTGTAAGGTCGATTCGAAATTCCACCTGTCTGATAGGCGGTAATCCTGGCAAGTCTTCTGGAAATACCTCCGGAAAATCACAAACTACTGGTATGTCTTCAATATTCTTCTCAGCTACCGGCTTTTCAGTTATAAGTGCTATAACTGTCGTATGACCTTTACGCAGACATTTGTGTGCTTTCATACAAGATATGAGACGCAGTGGCGTACTGCTCTTCTCGCCTTGTACATACAATGTCTCTCCATGCTGAAGAGGTATACAAACGATCTTTTCATGGCATACTATTTCAGCCTGGTTTTTGGACAACCAGTCCATGCCAATAACTACATCAAAACTGCCTAGGGCAATAGGCATAAGATCAATTTCTAATGTTTGACCCATCAAATCAAGGATACATCCCTTAAAAATATTTTCCACTACAATCAACTTACCATCAGCTAATTCCACAGTGTATGGACTATCTAAGGCTGTAGGACTAACATTTAGCAACTTAGCAAGTGAACTAGATACAAAACTCCGATCGGCACCAGTGTCAAATAACATAGAGGCATAGTGATTATTTAAGAGGAACGTACCCGTAACAATGTTGGGATCCTCCCGTGCTTGACGTCCTCCAATCACAAACGCCCTGCCCCTTGCACCATTGTTGTTGTTGTTATTGTTGTTGTTGGTGCCATTACCATTACCGTTGCCATTCCCATTGCCATTGACATTATTGTCCCCGCCTTTCTTGAGTTGTGGGCAATCTTTCTTAAAATGCCCCATTTTGCCACACTCAAAACAACCCTTCTGTGCGTTGTTCTGGTTATTATTCTGGTTGTTGTGGTTGTTCTGTAGCTCTCCGCGACAATCCTTAGCCGCATGTCCAATCTTGCCACACCTTTGGCACCTAGCTCTATCACACTGATTACCTGCACGATGATACCCACACCTGTTGCACTTGGGGTGTTTGCCAATATAACCCCCCGATGATGACGATTGCTGACCACTGCTTGAATTATGATAAGACTTGTTTAAGTCTTGCTTCCGGTTTTGCTGATATGATTGTTGGTTGTGACCCTTAGAGTTGTTACCTTCCCACTTTCTTTTATGGTCTCCCATCTTGGTAGCAGATGTTCGTTTAGGCAGAGTCCCCTGTAATACTACCTGATCAGTAAGCTGATGCGCTAAACGAACAGCTTGTTGAATGGTGGTGGGATTTGCTGAAGTAACCAATCCCTGAATCTGAGGCACTAGTCCTCCAATGTATCTTTCAATCCACTTGCTGGCTGGAGTAGCCATGTGTGGTAGAAGTCTGGACAATTCATGTGACCTGGTCGTGTACTCTTCAATATTTGACCCCTCCATCTTGAGGTGCCAATATTCTTCCTCCAGCTTCTGCATCTCACTGCGAGGACAGTACTCCTCTTGCAGTAAAGTTTTGAAGCCGTTCCATGTCAAGGCATTAGCCTCCCCCAACCCCAAAGTCTGAACATTTGAGTTCCACCAAGTTAGTGCTGGACCCTCCAATGTTCCCGTAGCAAACTTCACCTTGCTTTCGTCAGGGCAGTTGCACATTTCAAACACAGACTCCGCCTTTTCAATCCACCGAAGGAGTCCTATGGCCCCCTCCGACCCTTTGAAATTGTGTGGCTTACAGTCCAAGAACATCTTGAACGTGCATGCCTGTGGGTTAACCAGTCCCCCAGCTGGACCATGTGGCCCTGTGTTGTGTGTCTGCGCATATTGTGCGATTGCCTCTGCAACTCTGTTGTTAATTAGCTCGTTGAGCTCAGCAACTGTCATGTGGATGTTTCCGTCAGCCATTTCCTTCCTATTTACAAGAAATGTTAGCGCGTTATCAAAATCCAATGTGACATGTGTAAGTAAACAACAAACACAACATGTAATATATAAATCAACACAACTGCTGAAAATAAATAATAGTTTTTCAATAGATAGAAATTTGGTTTGAGTACAATACTTTTGAAATCAAACATAAGTTTTCAAACTACTAATGTAGGAACACAACCCGTTCCTAATAAGTTTAAACAAAACAAGAAAGAGAAAAAAAAATCAATCATCCTCAACAGTGGATTCAGGATCGGAATCAACAACTGGTGCTGGTTCCTCCCCTTCCTCCTCTCCATTCTCCTCATCCTCCTCTTCATTGTCTGAGGCTACTAAATCCTCTAAGGCTTCTATTCTGCCCTCCAAGATCTCAGCTCGGTTCTCTGAAGCTTCAAGACGACCAATCAAATTAATCATCTCATCCCGCATATCATGAACCAGATGGGCAAGTTCCTCTTGCCTCTCATTAGCATCCCATAGTTCCTGAGAGTTTTGTGTGATCCTGTCTTCTGCCTCGTACAAATCCTCGCGCAGTTTGGCGATCTCCTCAGCGTCAGTCCTTTGCCTCTTAGGCTCAGGAATATCCAATACTGGTGGTGGATGTGTAGAAGGTCCCTCAGCAGGGATCTGCCGAGTGCCCTCCACTGGCTCCTCCTCCGGATCCTCATCCGGGTCCTCGTCTGGATCCTCCTCCGGATCCTCCTCCGGGTCCTCGACTGGATCCTCCTCCGGATCCTCCTCCGGATCTGAGTCATCCCTCTCATATGGTGGAGGAGATGGAATAGGTGGTGGTGGTGATGACGGTGGTGCCGGAACTATCGGTGCCTCGTCCTCATAATCATCAATATAGATGTAAGGTACTGATGATGATGCCATGCCTGTTACATAATACCATATGTAAGTGCAGTGCCATGGAATGTGTAAACAAGTCAATTACATAATGTCATATGTAATTTTTAAGTAATATGTGTAAACATATGTGTCTAATGTCTAACAGTCATAGTCTAAGTCTACAAATGCAAACCTAGTTCGCTATAACCAATGTCTCTGATACCAATCCGTCACACCCCCAATTTTCAACTAACGGAATCACACCGTTTGGGAACATGACAAACCAGGATCTCAGATCATTAGACATAACGAAGACCTCTATATGAATTTCAAAACATACTTTGGTCTTAAAAACATAATATCAGAGTTTTCAAAGTTTTGCGGAAGCGTTTTAAAACCAGTAATAGTTGTAAAATGTAAATTACAATACAAAGTATCAAGTGTTCAAATTCAAATAACTGAAATGTAATAAATGCATGCGACTCTATCTCCTAGTCCATGCCAGCTCAATTGCGCACCTTAGCGTCCTGAGAAAACATGTAAATCAAGGTCAACACAATGGTTGGTGCATAACACAGGTTTTAAGTATTCACAATGTTCAAAAACAGCAGTTTGATTATCAAGTTTGTAGATAACATAATCACACATGCATAGTCATGATAGCTAGTCATATAAACTATTTACATAAGTGGTCGACACCGAAGCTGACGAATTGCCATGCTATAGCATGTTTTTGCCTTGCCACTATTGTCTAGCACAACAATAGTAAAATGTGTTTGGTCAGTCAAACACCTGCGTAGATCCCATCTACCAGGTGAGGTTTGTCAAACCTAATAGATCTATTTCCAACTACCACGCTTTGCACTACGGCAAACTAAACGGTTCGAAATGTAAGGACTTGTAATGCTATGTTTGCACTCAATGTAAACAGCTAACTCATGCAAGTGATATGTATCTAAAAGTGTTTGTTGCACATGTTTTCTCCCCCAAAACAGTTAAAATAAAAAAGGGGCCGTGTACGCACCTTTGATAGTTGCAGAATGATCAAATACGTAAGCTCGTGTAGAAAAATCCTCTTACGAAGGATCTGTGTTTAAACAATAACATAGTGTTATTCGGAATGTCGTTTTGTGCTTGAAATCACATGCGTGTCAATACACGTATGTTAGAGTGTTAGGAATATGCATACGTATGTACGCGTGCCTTTCAAATCGTTTAAATAAAATCATATAACCATAGATGATTCTATTTAAATAATCGTAATTATACGCGATTTCGTTTTCGGATTAAAATACCATTTTTATCATTCCAATTGGTTCGGGATGAAATTCTGGTTCCAACGCAATTCGAACGGATCGAATCGGAGTTAAAACGAGTGAGTTATGGTTGAAATACTAAAAATGATTTAAATTCCAAAAACCAGTAAAGGTCGGGTTCGAACCCGCGACCTCTACCTCCTAGCACACACTCCTCACCACCTCATCTGATTCAAATTTCATTAACATACTTCGTTTTAAATTGTTTTAACTAACAAGGGATCAGTTTCCCTTTGTTTATTAAACCGAAGCCATCAAACCCCAAATTGATCCACAATTTGAACTCGATTGAACCCAAAACCTTAGGGGTTTTGTTCCTGATGTCTAATAGGATCTGTAGATGGTCTTAATTTGAAACATCATTCATCAATTACCCGATTAATCGGTTATTAACAGGTTCGAATACCATTTCTCAAATCCCCAACTCACAATTGTTTAATTTGCTACTGTAACATCGAATTGATATGATATTATCATCATTCGGAGTCTTCTGGAACTCACCACACCATCCAATTCGATTCTAAAACCCATCTTAACCCAATCCCCCAATTCATTTTTACTTCAAGAACCCTAGAAATTGAATTCAATCGATTCGTGCTTATTTCATGCAAGTGACACATGGATTAGTTTAACCGAAGCATTCTGAAACTAGTGGTGATGTTTAATTAGATTTAAGAATCCATCACAATCAAAACCCCCAAAACCGTATTTATATGAACCCTAGTTATTAGTTTTCCTACAATTCGATGTTAACAGCCTAAATTGACTTAGGATCAACCTTATTCGACTCCTTTAGATGTAGTAGATGTCGAGAATTACCTGTTTTGACTCCCGATTGATGTAGTTCCCCTTGAGGGTGATATTCGGCCTAGGTCTCAATCCAATTTCTTCTTCCAACGCTTCTGGAATCAATTTGTTGTGGGTAAAACTCTCTAAGGAAACCGATTATAGGTTCTGTAACTCCAATTGTGAAGCTCGTGACCGAATTGTATGGTTTTCACCTATACAAGTGACGGTTTCACCTTTTTGGCTTACAATCGAATTCAATTCGACATTATGGTCTATTATAACTGTCAATTATTGATGATAATCATCAATATGATGATTAAGAATGTTTAATGATCAGTTACAAGTCGATTTGTGAGGAATTTCGGATTTAATTGATAATCCCATGCGAATTTTGACTTCTAAGGTCAAAATTGAACCTTTAATTCAATTACAAACCTAAACTTAGCAATTTAAATGTATTGAGACTAATTTCTATAACTTCCAATCCCTTGAATTTGATTTTTAACAATAACATAACATTTCGGTTAACAAAATTGAGCCGAAAAATCCCGAATTGTCACTAATTAGTTCAATAGGAATATTATTGGGCTAAGTTAACTCATTTGGGCCAATTGGGCCTACCTTAGGCTCATTGGGCCTACCTTCTGTCCACTTGGGTCTCACAAAATATAATTGGGCCTATCTTGGGCCTTGAATTTGTAATTGGGCCTCCTTTGGGCCTCAGGTTTGTGATTGGGCTTATCTCCTATTCAATTGGGCCTCATGACTACTATTGGGCCTCATTGGCCTACTTTGGCCTTATTGGGCCTTCTTTGGCCTTACTGGGCCTTCTTGGGCCTTACTGGGCCTTCTTTGTCTTGTTGGGCCTATGATCTAACCACTTTCAGTTAACAAGGTTAATCCGAAAAGTCGGATTGTCACAAATGAAAACAACATTATGGTAAACACACATCAAACAAAAATGAGCATTCAATTCTATGTCTATTTCATGCTCCATATAGGCTCAATTTATCACAAAAATGATGGTAACGGGTTTCGGATGTAAAGCATGCATGTTTATCCACTATCTAGCCTTGTATCCATAATTGGGACTTACCTACCAAATTTTCATACAACTTGCTGAGAAAACTTTATTCCGCAACTTAAAGAACTAGGCATAATTAAGAAGTTACACATGTACACCGGTTTAAGACGCTTTCACGATTTTCTTTAAGAAATTTTTTTTTCGTGCACAAAAATACCTCTTTTGGAACAATTTTGAAAATTTTTTCAAAGTTTCCCCCCATCCCCACACTTAAAACTTTACATTGTCCCTAATGTAAAATTTATACTAAGTATGAGTGTCGAATGATGGTAACGGGGTGATCCAACAAAATCCATATTGCAAACCAACATTAACTCATCAATCAAATAATAATAAAAGCGAGTAAGGAAAAACACATGGACCTGATAAGTTATGCAAACATGATTGGCACCCTTTGATTTTAGTGCTTCGCCTTGAGGCACATGATGAATATATCAACCTGAAAGTCCATTGCTCTTTCCCACACTTGGATTCTTGAATGATATAAACCACCTATAAAAACAAACAAAACACAAAAAACAAGATAAAACAAACAAAGCCTAACTCACTTTCGTAGGAATCACGGTTGCATTTAGCATATGCAACAAGCCTTTTAAACCCCTCGGTAGGCCCGAGTGGACGAGCTAAGTCTCGTAAGGGTTTCTAGTGAACACACCCACAAATTTCATTGGGTTGCCTCCCAGATAACGCTAAGTTTTAGGTCTACAGCCAGACCATACCTCATTTATTACTTATGGTGGTCGAATTGAACACTTTCCTCCTGAGTTACCAACATAGGCTCGATGATCAATGCCTCGTGTCCATACTTCTGCTCTAATGAATAATGCGTATGTTAAATAACCATAAGATGGTATCAATGCACTTTTTCCTTCTGAGTTTCCATTGTATGCTCGGTAATTAACATGCCATGTCCATATTTCTATCCTCTTAATCAACACGACTATTGAATCAATATGGATCTGCTTGTAAATATCGTGACCCATGTCCTCCCTTCTTACCTCTCTCTTCTTTGAACCTAAACCACCCTCCCTAACTATGTTGATTGAAATAGTAGTTATAAAAGAGTGGTTTGAATAAACTAGGAGTGTCTTATTCAATGGTTTCTCACGAGTTGTAATGTTTTTTGTTTGATGTATGCATCCCCTATCATGCACCTAAAGGTCAGTAAATTTTCTATTTCATCATCAATGGTGAGCAATGTCAATGGCACCTTTTCAACAATAGGGGGAATATTGGTGGTATTATTATTATCAACAATCACTTCTAATGCTCTTATTTGTGCCAATTCCTCAACTAGATGACCAACTTTTTTTAACAACACATTTATGGTTTCGTCTCCAACCTCATTCTCCTTTTTCATATCTTTTAGTGTTTCTAAGATAGATTTGAGTTGAAGATTTCCCAATTTACCATCCGAGGACCCACTACTAGGATGCTGATTTTGATTTTGCTGCTGGTAGTTTCTTGAACACCCTTGTTATTGTCTTTGTTGGTAACCATCTTGATTGTAATAACCCCTATGATAACTACCATGATTGTAATCTTGAGTACCCTTGTGTGCCAAATGAGGGTAGTCATAATCATATTCCTCCAAATAACTTAAGCTTGGTTCAATCTCTAGTTCATAATTGTTGTATTCCCAATCTTGCCCTAAGTTGCAACT
Organism: Mikania micrantha; assembly: GCA_009363875.1. Classification (NCBI taxonomy): domain Eukaryota; kingdom Viridiplantae; phylum Streptophyta; class Magnoliopsida; order Asterales; family Asteraceae; genus Mikania; species Mikania micrantha. The sequence continues at coordinate 44,031,443 of CM018689.1, read as the reverse complement.
CTTGGTTTCCACCTCGGATTGATACTTATGTTGATAAGAACATCCTTGGTAACCATCATTTGACTGATAAGATGAGAATGAATCAACATCATCCTCATAATTTTCCATCATGTATCCTTCCCTTGTAATGCTATCACTTTCACAATCCTGATATGTTTCATATCTTCTTAAGAACACAGGACAATCTTCTATCCAATGTAATTTACTCCCTCAACACATACATGGTTCATAATAAACATCCCAATTCATGATGATATTAAAATTCTAGAGATTCTACAATGTTTGCAAAAATTACCTGCATACCACAAAAAATACCTCGTGCAATTCTGAACAATAAACAAAACAAAGTAAAAAAAATGAAAAAATAAATCTTTTTGTATTTTTATGTTTTTGAAAAGCAAATGCAAACAAAAATTATACTTAAACTAAAGCTAAACTAAATTAGCTCTTTGCGCGTTGATTCCCCGACAACGGCGCCATTTTGATCGATGTGTCGTAGGTCAATCAAAAACAATTTATAATTAAGAACTTAGCTTCCTTTGACTATAGCAAGGGCAAGCAAGGTCGTCTCCACAGGGAGTCAGTGGAAAGTGCTAATTGTCGTTACAAACTAATTAATCTAAGAAAAATGAAAACTTGGGATTGAATTGAATTAAAAGAACCGTTATAAAACTGAATGTAAGTTAAACCTAAATTGAAATCATATAAAATTGATGATGTCAATCAATTCAATTAAAGGGATAAATATGGAACGAACGTTTAGGACTTGCTTTTTTTTTAACAGCAGCAACCGAACGTAACGTCGTGGCATATGCACCACGCCAGCAGGCCTTGGAAGACCCCTTCCTCAAGGGAGCGATAGCCCGTTTTACCGGGCATCACCCTCGGAATAGCTGCACCTGATGCACAGAAACCGGCTTATTTGCTGTAAAACTGCGCCCCCCATCGGTTCAGAACCCAAGATTAAGCTCAAGATTCTTCCCCTCACCTGGTATCCATCAAAGTGACTCAGGTGGGAGTTGAACCCTTAAACTCCACATTGGAAGGTGGGTCTTCTACCACTAGGACAACTTATTTAAGACTTGCTTATTCGCAAAATTACCAATAGACATACGCAACACATCACACGACTACCTAAGAGTAAACGATAAAAGAAAACCGAATCACTGATGGTAACGCAACAATATGAAAACATAAATCTATTGTTTAAATCAACCAAATGGAAATCGGATCAAGTTTATAATAAAAAACCTAGATTCAACATTCAAACATTATTTCACTTACAACCCTAATCAACTGGAAGCGATTAAGAAGAAACTAGCCTTGCCTTCTCATGATTTGGTCTTCAATCGTTGATTCCATGGATGAATTCTCAAATCGATCGTGATCTGGAGAGTTGGAGATACCCAAAAAGCTTCAATTTTCGTCCCCAAAAAGCTTAACTTTCGATTTCGATGGATTATGGCTTCAAAATAGGCAAAATAGGGTTAAAATCCTGTTTTCCATGTTTTGGGCGTAGCCTACACCGGGCCCAACTGAACGGTGAAGAATTTCTGCCAATGCTGAATTTTTGGGCGTAGCCTACTCCCAGTCTGACTTCACCTACAGCTTCGTCTCGTCAGAAACTCAGTTTTCATATATTATGGATTCCGTAACTCTTCATCTAGCTCAAGATATGGACTTCCAAAGTTCTGAGCTTTTCTCGACTGTTTCTGATCCATCTGTGCATCATTTCACCTCGCTATCCATCTAACGTGTTTTACATGCAAATAACAATTGTACAACGTATCATTGTTCCACATAAAAACGCAACTTTAAACTGTTACAGCACCTGAAAATCAAACACACATCAGTGGGTTGAGATGCTCGAAAATGGAGGGTAGGGTTTTGTGAGGCGGTGATACTGCCAGGTTGGATGGTTTCATTTTATTGTCATTTTGGTCATTATGGTTTTCATTTTATTACCATTTTAGTACAATTAAATTTAAATTTTGGACTAAAATGACAAAAATTACCAAACCACAGGGACGAAAATAGCAATAAAATGAAACCATAAAGACGAAAATGGCAAAATTTAAACTATTGGACTAAAATGGCAAAAGTTTTCAAACAATAGGGACCAAAATTGCATTTTACTCTTAACTAAAAAAAACAATTCATTAATATCAAATAAGAATATTTATTTGACAATCATAAAATTGAAATATTCTTATAGTTTCAATAAATTAGTAAATTACTATAATAAGAAGATTTATATGTTTTTAATATTTAATTAAATAATTTAATTACTAAAATTATCATTAGGAGAGAGAGACAGAAAAAAGATTGCAGATTTCATTAGGTTGCGATATGTGTTTTCTAAAACTACTATACATATACGTATATTCCTATTTAAATCAAATCGAATTAAAAAGTCACAAAACAATTTTGAAATTCGATTCAAAAATTGAAGTTCGATTTGAAAATTTCAGTATCATACTTCGAATCAAATCCGAATGTGAAAATTTGAACCGAATTTTAAAGTGGTGATTTTTGAATCAAAATCGAATCGAATTTGAATTTTTCGAACCCAATTTGAAAACTAAATACCACTACTTCAATGGCAAGTGACAATTATTAGCAGCAAGCTAACAATTGTCATGTGAGTGCTTTCTTCTACTAATATGAAGTGTTACAAACAACAGTTATAGTTCAACCATATATAAAGATTTATTGTGTATGATTAGTTCTTTGAAATTTCTTTTTGCCATATCTGATTAAAGATTTGCAAAACCAAAAAAAAAAAAAATCAAATATAATATAATTGTAAATTTGATTTAGGTTCGATTTGAAACTCTATAAATTCCCAATATGATTCCGTTTGGTTAAATAAATATAGGCAAAAAAAATTAAACTAAATAAACCAAATTGATAACGTCGAACAAACCAAAAACTGAGTAACTGAATACATATATTTGTATACACATGAAATATGCAAATTAGATTTAAATAATCCAAACTTTTATCAGTTGTCCGCTACCGATCTCAACTATGAAAATCCTCAATAACAACAGTCATATTTTCAACCTATTTATCTAGCTATGGTCGACCTCCATTAAAATAAACATAATGCCGTTAACTTTTTTTGAAATCCAAACGTTTCAAGGTAAGTTATACATAATTCAACTTTTATACTCGTTATGATCCAAAGCCCTAAAAGATCCGTTTAATTTTCATAGTTGAGGCCGACAACGATTAACTAGATTATTAAAATTTAATCTATCCACGAAATATTATAATCTGAAATGTACTAATATATTAGATTTATAGAAATATTTAAAAAAAGCTCACAGGTTAATCTCTTTTCGACTATTCATACAACTATACTTCCTTTTTATGTTTTTTCTTCCATAGAGTTCAATACTTTTTGCATAGAGTAGCTTGTAGGTCACTTAAGTTCCATAACAACATTCTTGGCTACCTAAATATCAATTTGGGTTCGCTTATGCCATTTCACCAACCCACTTTATTTGACCCGTCTTTTTTTTAAAAAAAAAAATTAACAGTAACAAAATGATTTATCATGTAATGCCTACTATACTCACAATTTATATTTAAACAAACCAAATGATTTTTAGATAAAGATAGTAAGTTTATAAATTATGAATTAGTTGTTGTATATGTAAGGAAGTATTTATCAATTATATATGACTATTTTTTTATTATTTTGCTTTATTACTTAAAATACTAGCTTATTTATTTTTATTTATACATTATCCCAAAGGAAAAAAAATTATAATTCCTAACTAAATTGTAGTTACAAAATAGTTAATTTGGTATTTTCATTAAATTCTTACAACATACGGAGTTGTGACATAGTTTATGTAACTAAAAATATTTGGTAACACATATTATATTTCTATAAATTAATAATTTATATATGTTCTACATGCAACTTACACTTTAGTCAAATGTTCATTTTTTATATCCGACTCCATGAACATTAATGAACATATTAAGCTATTATAATACTAGGTTAGAAACTCATATATTTTATAGATTTAACAAATCTAATATGCTGTAAAAAATATTTTTTTACAAAAGATTGTATGTTTGATATCATTACTTGTTAAAAAAATAACTAATTAAAAAATATTTAAAAATAACAAATTACAAATATGAAATTTTATAATTATAAAATTATAATTTAAGTTATTATATAATTGAAAATTTCTTATGATAACTTAAGATTTAATTAGTTTTTAAAATAAGATCTATACATACATTTAGTATTTAATTTTAGTATTTAATTACTTCAAATTATTAATATTTAATATAAAAGATTGTTAGTATTTAATAGTAGAGAGAGTCAAGAAAAAAGTTTTTAGAATTCAACAAGCATGTGTTGAATCTAGTGCGCTATATATATATATATATATTAAAATAACAACCATGTCTTTCATAGGAGGCTCTGGGGAGGGTCAAAGCCGACCTCCGTCCAGGGCCCATTTTCTGTAAGGGCACAAAAATTTTAAAAAATCGTTTTTATATTATATATATTTACTTATATCTACAAATACAAAACCGAAAAATACAAATTTATAATTCGAAAGGGACCTTTTTTCTCGGTACGTCCGGGGCACATGAATTCTCGAGACCGCCCCTGATTTCTTTGATTTGATTTTGGAGTAGTCAATACTGAGCTTGAATCTGGTTCAACCCAATGAAAAAAAAAAAAAAAAAACCCGAAAACCCAATCAGAATTCAGTTTCCATTTGATTTGTAATCATGTTATTGTTTCCACTCAAGCTAAACAGTTGATGCCGAACCAGGTGGCCTGTTAGAACGTTCATGTTGCCCGTTATCTTTGCAAGTGCACTTTTCACACATAGTATTGGTGTGTGCATGTAAAGCATACCCACCTTGTCTCCCCACTTGGGTTTCACATGGAGGAATAGAAGCTTGATTGATGGCCTTGATAGCTCACAAACAGTAGTAACTTGACCCAATATGAATCTTATCCATGGCACTGTGAGAAGGTCAAAACTATGAAAAAGAAAAAGGGAAACAAGACGTAATTGACGTTCCAACTCGTGGCGATTCGACTAGCTAGGTGTTGTTTGATTGCCAAAGGATGAAAGATAAGATCGTATGACTACTTAAAGTGACGTTTAATTTGGCAAAAAATAAATTTTATATATATACCATACAACCTTATCATCTAAACATTGAAGTTTATGTTGGACTACGATGATTGGCGGACAATATTGTGAGAGCCTAAGGGTTTGAAAAATAATACCTAAAGGAACATGGATGGGCACTTGAGTTCATATGTGAAAGTTATTAAAGTTAAACTATTGCTCTTCTAGAAGTTAAGGATTCGAGCTTCGTCGAATGTAGATTGATATAAAATTTTGTAGTCCTGCGAATTCAGCCTACTGGTTGGGGTTTCACCTTGTGACCAAGAAGTCATGGGTTCGAGCCATGTCAGGGGAGATTTAAAGGACATTCAAGTGAGGTAAAGAATCTTGAGCTTAATCTCTGGTTCGGGACCAATGGGGGGCGAGGGTTTACCCAATTCAGGGGGTTCCCGCGTATCTGGTATGGCCGAGTCTTACCTCATGCCTAGTGGACCCTATTAAGACAACATATATGGTATGTAGGATCGTCGTCGTTCAAAAAAATATAAAATTTTGTGTTGAAAATTTAAAACAATTAAAAAAAAACTAAAGAATATAATGACAATCAAATGTTGAAATAAATCAATAATTGTCGCCAACCGATATATATAGAATTACGCAAGTATGACATACTTAAAGAACATGTTATTCCTCGAGCTCTAAACTCTAGAAGTTAAGGGCAGCTCAAACGACTGGCTCGAAATCGAATCAAAAATTCGCGGGTTGGGAAAATAATAATGTACTAACGTTTAGTATTGACAAAGTTCCAATAAAAAATGTTGTATTCAGATATAATTTTTATATGTGGACGAGGGTTGTCTGAAGTCAATAATTGACAACTTCTTGTATGATCCTTTGTATGACTGGCAAAATCTGCGGGTTGGGTTGGGTAATGAGTCAGAACGGGTTTGGGTCATGATGGCTGCGGGTCAGAACGGGTTTTAAACAAAATTAGTCCGGGTCTAAATGGATTGTTCTTAAAAAAACATCAATTTAATTTAACTTTAAATGTGTTATAAGTAAACAAATAGTCTATTTAGATAATTTTTAGTGATTTTCTCATCAAATATGTTTTTAATTATTCTTAAATGTTAAAATTCATTGCATTTACATACTTTTTTGGTTACCCGTCTTGACTCACATTGTGTTTAAATGTTACCCGTCTCAACCTTTTCAATATTATGAAATTACTCATTTCAACTCATTATACAACAATTGTTTACCCAAACCAACCCAATTTCTTTGACATGGGTAAAAATTGTCACCTCTAATCCTTTATCAGTAGGGTGATTGACCTTGAATACGAAGTCATCACCCTTAGGAAGAAAAATGAAATCCAAAAAACCTAGATCATGATGTAATAATCTTTTGAAGCAATGATCATAGGACTGAATTCACATCATCATCAGAATCATAGAAGGACATATCAACATCATGGATGTGCAGTTTAGAATTGACAAAGTTCCAAAAATAATTGTTTTATTCATATATAATTTTTATATGTGGACGAAGGTTGTCCGAAACTACGAAGTCAAGAATTGACAGCTACTTGTATGATCCTTTATCAGTAGGGTAATTGACCTTGAATCTAATGTCATCACCCTTAGGAAGATCGAAAAATGAAATCCAAGAAGCCTAGATCCAGAGTATCAATGTACTTTGGTCTTTCCTAGATTGCAAGACTTAGCTAGACGCTCTATATTGATAATCAGACTTGCAATTGAAGAAAAATGAGAACGAATTTGAGAATAAATGTTTTAGATTTGTTCATCGACCATAATTTTCATAAGTACATTTTGAGGATCTTTATAACCCTAATTTGATGACAGTTATTTAACTAATTAACTACTTTGACATAGTTACATATAAACCCTGGACTTTACATATAAGCATACTTGACTCAAATTTATAAAGTTTAGTTTATTGATTTCATTCTCTCCACAAACCTCTTTAAAGTGATTAGAGAGACTTCACAACCAAAATAATCAAAAGGACGGTTGAACCCTTTTAAAAGGTTTAGGTAGCCTAAGCCTAGGGGCACTACAAGAAATTTGGGTCTTTACCTACAAATAGTATGTGTGGATAAAAGTGTAATATGTGTTGCTAATTTTTTTTTACTTACACATAAATTAAGTGTCATGATGTGTTGCCTCACAACTGTTGAGATAGATCATTACCAACACATCATTTATGTGTATTATACATCATGATTTACCTACACATATATGTGTAGCTAAAACTAATTAATATATGCTGTTAGAAGTATAATGATTTGTTTAGTTGGCAGTTGACTTGGCAATTGACATGTACATAATTGATGGCATCACATTTTCTTACAATGTGTTATTGACACGTGTCATAAATGTATGTGTTGATAAAAGTAACACTATGTGTAGGTGAAAGTAGAATATGTGTAGGTATTATTGAGTTCAATATATATAGAAAGAAAAATAAATGTATTGGTAAAAAAAAGTATTTATATATAAAGATTAAACACAATGTATGTAAGTAATAATCTTCTAATGCATACCAATAAATAAAAAAACATATGCAAATGTAAATAGATACATATGTGACCAAAATAACCAAACTTAATTGAAAGAATTAAAACATCATCATTCAAACCACAAAGGAAGGTATGGGTTATACAAACTTAAATACTCAAAGTAACAAAACATAAGTTATTCATATGTCACTACAAGTTGCAGAAAATACTAAAACTAACACACTAATCAAATTTTGATCACACTCTAATGTATCACCTTGAGATGGTCATGTTGTGTTTGGAGACCTTGCACAGCATATGCATCAATGATTTGATCATTATATCATATTTCTATAGCCACTTTGTTGGAGACCTTGCAAACTTCATGATGTGCTTTTGTCGTACCTGTGTTTTATAACAATTTAGAAACTATAATAGATACATGTTGCACTTGTAAATTACACTTTTACATATTTCCCAATGAACACACCAATCAACACACAAGCCTGCATCATGCTTCAATCCTAGCTAGAAGCTGAACACCAAAAGAAATTCATTAGATCTACACAAATAAGTTAACAAATTGCTTAAAGATTGAAAGCTAACAGTTTTTAATAGTTTCTTTACAAATAAAAAAAATTGTTAAAAAGGATGTCAAAGGAAATGTTGTAACTCTTTAATAGAAGATACAATACATGTAAGAGAATTTGTACATCCACCTAAAATTCATTCAGTTTGTCGAAACCACCATGTCTAAGAGTACCATCCCAAAATCCTACATAAAATTATAAATCAATAAAATAAGTATATGTGTACAAGTGGCATACAAAGCTCAAATCATGTATACATGTTGCACATTGATCTTGAAGGCTCTTTTAAAACCATTTGCAAAGAAGCCTCCTAAAATTATCTCAAAGAATAATACTTGATACCAAGATGATGAATTCTTAGCAAAATAAAGAGCTTTTATGATACATTTTAACCACAGGAAGCAACATAAAAAATTAACAAGCTATAGATGAGCAAGGATACGTAACTCTTTTTTTTGCAGCCTATTTTTCTTTCTTTCTTTCTTTGTAAAAGGAGAAAGATTTATCGAATTCGTAAAAAACTTAAAAAGAAGACACCTAATGTTGACATTTACTGGCAAGAATTTATTGTGGGTTATTTTGTTTTAATGTTCATATAAATATGTCTTAGCATAGACACACGTTGTGTGAGTAAACTACAAGTCTAAAAGAGAAAAGGAAACTACAAATTACCAACACAATGGTTACCTTATTTCCGAGCTCAAGAGTCAATACCCCCTACTCACCGTTTGCTAGTGGATTGTTTCTCCTCAAAGCTTAAAAATAAAGCCTTAATCAAACATCATAAACCCAAAAAATAGTCGATTAGATACTCATACAATGCATAAATGGATATTATAACTTAAGAACTTACTATTTCAGCAAATTACCAAGAATTTTGACAGAATGTAGAGAAATTTCAGTTTGAAAGAGTAAGAAAGCGTAATTGGGACTTTACAAATCACCATATAATGCCAGCATTTTGTTCCTCTACGAATAGCAGGGTTATTAAGCTTATCTTCAACATCCCATATAAGAACTTGGTTAATTTAAGGTAAAGAAAAAAATATAAATCTATATTGATCTAAATAAATATCAAAGCTAACTAAATTTAGACAGAATCCCTAACAATCTTGGTTAAAACTCACAAAATGGAAAAAGAAATCATGATGATGCGATTAAGAAATTAAAAAAAGAAGATGATTGTGACAATTTGATCAAGAAATTGAGAGGAAAAAGATTAAAATTTAATCATTATGAAAGTATGAATTGATAAATGCAGGAATTTACATAATCAAATTGAAATACTTGGGGAAACGAACATAATCCTAACCATCCTAACCCTAACAGAGGTATAACAGATTCACAAAAAAAAATCAAATAATGCATCCTAAACAAATCAAACGTATAGATGAAGAATACACAAAATTATGAAGTGATTGAAAAAAATCTTACTCAATGACTTTCTTGTGATGATGATCCGATTAACAAATGGAGAAGAGCCGCAAGCATAGAGTATTGAGAGAATAGAAATAATTTGAATAACAAAAAAATGCAGGTTGGATCCGCGAATTTTTGAGACGTGCCACCAAATTTCTTGGGTGGGAAAATGTTATTGAGATGATTCTTTATGGGGAGACACGTGTCTAACAAATGTAGAATCATTTATTAGGTTTTAGATTAGACTGAAGTTTTGCATATATAACTTTGGTTAAGTGGCAATTGGATGATGTTTTGGTCGTAAAACTGTGTTCTAATCTCTTTACAAGCTATTTAAAATTTTATTTTCTTCAAATGGCCTGGGTCATGGAGAGCATATTTAGATTTATGTTTAAATATATGGAGTTGTTTTTTAAACCCAAAAGTCTAGGGCTGTTTACAAATACCGAAATCCAAATCGTATCGAAACCCGAAAAACGACCCGAATCCTTATTCGGGTTGCTTTCAGACTTTTTGTTTCTAAATCATTAAGACATGTATCAAAGTCACTAAAATTTAACACTGACCGATTAAAATGTATTCTTTTGATAAAATCACTAAAAGTTTGTAAAACAACACTTAGTCATTTTAGAAAGATATTATCGATCATTACTCACACATATACAAACATGTGTAGGTAAATATTTATTTCTATATCATTATATTTTTATCTTCGCATTTTAATTAAAATATTTTGTATATGTAATAAGTATCCAATATCTATACATATTATACATTTTGAAATGTGTTAGAATTATTTTTGCCATCTCATTTTAGAAAATAAAATAAAAATTTACATACTAAATTTATCTACTCATATTATGTGTTGGTAAAGCATAATAAATTATCCACACATATTTATGTGTCTAGATAATTTACCTACACATGGCTTAAATTTATCAAATGTGTGGGTAACTAAACATTTAATTTATAGTAAATTTTGGGGGGAATTTTTCCCACCAATGTTAAGTGTAGCTAACATGTATTGCCAACACATATTAACTGTTGGTCATTATGAAAATATATTATTAACCATTACCAACACATATACACACATGTGTAGGTAATTTACCTACACATGTACAAGTGTAGCTAAATTATGTGTTAGTAAAACTCAAATTTCTTGTAGTGGGATGTTGAAAGAAAATCTAAGACTGATGCTCACTAAAATTTTCTCTTAATTTTTATAAATACAGGAAGTTTTCGAAGTTAGTCTAATAGCTTCAAAAATCACTGTGTTTCCAAAAGAATACAACTTTTAGAAATAAATAATCTTTCTTAAAAGGCATTTGCTTTAGTGAAACTGAAAGCTTCCAAGAAGAAAAAAATTTTCAAGAAATAAATTTCATCTTCTAGAGACCAAAGCTTCCAAGAAACAATGCAAGCTTCCGAGAAACAGTCCAAGCTTTATAGATATGGATTAAAGCTTTTAAAGAACAATTGCTTCTAATCAAGACAAAAAACACTTCCAAATAACTACACTTTTCAGTTGTTTGTCAACCTTCTTACAAAATATTAAGTTCAAAAAAATGATCATTTTGATACATGTTATTCTTCTAATGAACTTGGATTTTACATACACTTTGAAGATAGTTTTTGCCAACTTTGGCTCAAATAAGAAACATCTAACTATGAGATAAAAAGACATTGGTTTACCTAGCTTCCAACCTTTCATAAGATCTTCTGAATGTTGGATTCAATCATGTTCACATGTGTTCTTTGTACATAACATTATCCAATAGAATATGTTGTAGTTACTTAGCCTTTAATAATACGTATACCCTAGAATAAATGTAATAGATTAGGTATAGTGGTAGTTCAAGTCGGTCATGCGTTTGAGCATCCGACTATAACTCTTGTTGTACATTTTTGCTTATATACTATAACAATTAAGTGAAATAAATAAAGAGTTTGAATTAGATTTTTTTATTTAGGTGGTATTGCATGGTTTGTGTCACACCCCGAGCCGGCGGGGTTGGATCGAAGTCCCCGTCGGGCGGAAGGTTCTCGGGGCGCGATATCGTGAGTGATAATTATGATGATCAGATTGTTTACATAGCATCAATGTTAAAAATAACTAAAGCACAATCAAACATTAAAATAGGATTACAAAGTTAAATTACAATATCAGTGTTCAGTAATTTAACTCAGTAAACCTAACAAAAGAATCATATGTTTCCTATCTTGTATCTGTACAAGATATCAAAAGTGATTCGTATCCATAGCAAAATATGTGCTTCTCCAAAAGTCTACTAGGTCTGCTAACTGGCATCCTAGTATGCAATCCAAAAGCTTAAGTCTATTCCTGTGCGTCACTTGAGAAAGCATGTAAGAAAACAAAGTCAACACAATGGTTGGTGAGTTCATGTAGTTTTAGTATTTGTAAAATAGCTTTTGCAACCTTTTAGGTAAAACCTTAACCTCATTAATAACACATGTATCATCCAACTCGGTATGCTTATAAATAGGGCATACCCCTGAGTCGAGCCTACGACCCGCCCAGACGCCATCCCACCACATACTAAGTTGCATAGTACATTACTGTTAATGATAATTAAGCATTTTACTTACCATTCGATTCATTCTTCATCATAGCTTTAGTTTACTGTTTCAAAGTTTACAAGTCTATGGCATTTGTATGTATTAGCTTCAATATTAGTTTCACAAGTATCGTATATATAAAAGTTTATGATATTGACCCCAAAAGCATTCATGCATCCCCTCGGTAACAACCTTAATCTCATTAACACCACTGTATTATCCAACTCGGTATGCTTATATATAGGGCATACCCCTGAGTCGAGCCTACAACCCGCCCAGACGCCATCCCACCACATACTAAGCTGCATAATACATTGCTGTTAATGATATTTAAGCGTCTTACCTACCATCCATTTCGTTTATAGCTTTAGCATTAAGTTTAAGTTTATGTCATGAGTGGAAAATGAGGAATCACTGTATGACAAGCACTGAGAGGCCATAAGTTTACTCCTCAGAATCCCGACTAAGTAGAACACCCGTTTGGCAAGCACTGAGAGGCCAGGAGGTCCATTCTAAATAGCCAATAGCTTTAGCATTATGTTTAAGTTTATAGCATGAGTGAACATTGAGGAATCACTGTATGGCAAGCACTGAGAGGCCATCAGTCTACTCCTCAAGTCATGACTATGAAGGTCACCCTATGGCAAGCACTGAGAGGCCGATGGTCTGTTCCTTCAAGTCCCAACTATGAAGAACACCACATGGCAAGCACTGAGAGGCCAATTTGGTATGTTCTATCATATTTGGTAGTTTTAGCTTTCAATTTTATAGCATTCAAATAACTTCATAATTGGTAAGGCAAGCACTGAGAGGCCCAACCGTTGTTTTAGCATGGCAAGCATATAAGCATACAAGTGTTTAATGCATCTGTAGTCTCAAGAGATTAGCATGTATGTAGCATTATCATAGAATCATAAGTTTGTAGCATCAATTTGTAGCTTTAGCATATGGTGTTAGCTTGTAGCATTAGCATTTAGTATTAGCATATAGCATTAGCATCTAGTGTTAGCATGTAGCATTAGCATCTAGTGTTAGCATGTAGCATTAGCATTAGCATTCAGTATTAGCATGTAGCATTAGCATTTAGTATTAGCATGTAACATTGGCATCTAGTGTTAGCATGTAGCATTAGCATCTAGTGTTAGCATGTAGCATTAGCATTTAGTATAAGTGTTCAAGCTTTAGCATCGAGTATGTAGTTTAAGCATAAACATTATAGGATAAGCATTAAGCATCTAGTTCAAGCATCAAGTCTTTAGCATAAGCGTTAAGAATATTTTTAAAAGCATTTTTATAAATCATTTGTTTAAAATGTGTAACATGCTCCTCAGTCCCGAATTAAAACCAAAATAGTTAGAAAAGGGACAAATGAACTCACCTTGTGTCCGTAATGGTTGACTAAGTAAAATAAGAATGCCCGCGCTCTTTGTTTGTATTTGTTGTGATGTTCACGATCCTGTATTGATTTCATAGTGTTTGTAGTTTATAAGCATTTGTTTGTGGTGACTTGTGTGCATGTACGTGTTAGCCCTAGAATTTGGCTAACACTTATGAATCTTGATCATTATCCGGCTCAGAATTCACTTCACTTCACAAAGTAATATTGCTCCTTTTCATTGTTTGCGCTTACTTACTTAAAGTTTGATTTAAAAAAAATTATAGCTTCCCTTAGAACTTTAAGTCTTTACATGTTTTGTCTAATCGCCTTTGTAATAATTATAGTGGAAATTTGTAGATGCATTATCATTGATTTCCATGCATTCGTTTGTAAGTTTCTTTCATTAAGAATTCTTTGGCTCGGATAATCCATTGGGTCTCATAAGTGACGTGGGCCGATTGGGCCTAAGATTTCTATTGGACTCGGCCGAGAACATTATGGATCATCATAGGTTTATGGCCAAATAACAAGGTGATGAAACAAAATGTTCAAGTTCCACTCAGGTGGGCCAAGGTTACTTGGGCCGAATAAGAGTTGGCTATAGTTGGTCTCTATGTGAGGTAAATGGGCCGATTAATACTATGTGTGGGCCTCGAGTGTTATGGGCCTTATATTGGGCCAACTAGCCAATCGTGAATCAATTGTTTGTTACTTGATCTGATTAACAACAATGGGCCATAGGTATTGGGCCTAATTCGTTCTTGAGCCTAAACATAACACTTATGACCCAACAGTAATTATGGGCCTACTGTTGGGCTGAATGTTGTTACTGGCCTAACCAAATGAAATGGGCCGAAGGGCTTGGGTTGCTTAATGGCTGGAAATTGGTAGTCAGCGAACCTGTTAGGCTTTAGCCTATGGTTCGTCCCCCATAGTCAAGGATCGGCCAAGGGATTGAGGTTCGCAGCTCTTGGAGGGTTCGGTTAACACAGCTGGGACGGCTAGGTTAGCTTAGATTTATGAAGGTTAGGGACCCCAGGAGGTTCGCTGGTTCCCTGAACAAAGCATGCAGGGTTCGGCTCTAGTGTGGGCTTCAGCTAGGGTTCGCCGATCCTTGCATGGGTTCGGCATGCTTAGTTCGCCACAATTCGTTCAGCAAGGGCTCGTTTAAGTGTAGGTTCGCAAGAAGGTTCGTAGCCCATCTGCACACAAGGTTCGTCCCATAACAGGGTTCGTGTACAGAGATGAGGGTTCGGTCGTCCAAGAAGGTTCGCCACCCTATGGTTCTAGGGTTCGGCTGCCCTAGTTAACATGGAAGGTTCACTGATATGGGTGCTGGTTCGCCAAAGCTGGGTTCGGGTAACACCTGCAAGGTTCGTGAATGATGCGGAGGTTCGTACAGGTGCAAAGGTTCGGCTGTCCATGAGCAGAAGGGTTCGGCCAACACTCTTGCTACAGGTTCGTGACTTTTGCATATGGTTCGGCTACCTGACCCTCACGAACCCTGGTTCAGCCTATCACCTTCTTCGAACCAAGCCATCCTAAATCG
This sequence comes from Mikania micrantha, assembly GCA_009363875.1. Taxonomy (NCBI): domain Eukaryota; kingdom Viridiplantae; phylum Streptophyta; class Magnoliopsida; order Asterales; family Asteraceae; genus Mikania; species Mikania micrantha. The sequence continues at coordinate 44,016,283 of CM018689.1, read as the reverse complement.
TTATCTAAGTTAGTCCCATTCCGTGGTAGATAGCTAGGGTTGCGAAACTCAAAATGGCGATACAAGGATCCGGCTAGAGTTAGTTTTAACAACAATGGAAGTAAAAACCCTAATATTCCGAACCTTTGAGCCTCTTTATCTTGGATTCGACTGGAATACTCTTCAGATCTGCTGTACTTCTTGATAGAGGACTTCAAGATGGTCGTTTAGGCTCCAAAAACACACGATTTCATCAACAAATGAAGGAGTTATGGTGATTTTAAGTTGAAAACTCTTACAGAGAGAGAGAGATGAACGGAAATGGTAGTTACAGAGAGAGAGTTTGTGGAAAATGCCATAAATGCTAGCATTTGGTGTTTAAATACTCCGAGGGTATTCGGGTTCGTTTCGGTTGCTCTTTCTCGTTTTCGTCGCGTTTCTCGTAACTTAAAATAAAAGAGTTTATTTTTAACCATTTGAATGGTATTTATTTCTAGTAATTATTTTAAATTTCCTTTAATTAATTTATTTGTCGAATTTCATTATTTTACGTGTTTCGTTTATTTGTTCGCAAATAAATAAAATGGCTCCGTTTAAATTTATTTATGATGAGTTTCAAAATTGTAAAATAGGAAATATTATATTTCCTTAAAATTTTTATCGTTCGTATCGTTCTTCGTTTTCGTTTTCGTTTTCGTTTTCGTTTCGTCAGAACGTGTCACCATCGCGCGTCTTCGTTCTAATCGTCATTCGAACGAACACGATGACGGTTTTGCTTTCCGACTTTTGTTTTCTACTTTTCAGTCATTATCTCAGAATTTTAAACTCTCAGAATCATTCGTACAGATCGTCACCTATACGAATAGTTCATCTGTTTAGCATTCCTTAACAACAACCGTTATGGTTTTGTTTTGTTTAACCTCACATACGTTTATACACAATAGCATTAAATCAAGTATACGTGTTTCAACACTGTGTTGTCTGATGTGTTTCTAACTGTTAAACCCTAAGGTTTTAAATCAGATTTTCAGACAATCGTATAATAGTATCGTGTTAAGCATAATGTATCAATAGCATAAACATAGTTTCACGTAATGTGTACCTGAGTTAATGTACAATCTACAGTGCAACTTACTGTTCCGGTAACGATTTCGGCACAAATGTTACAGTTTGCATGGGTTTTAGGTGGTTTGGGAATTTGTTTTTGAAAATAAGGTTTCTGCCACTGGGGATAGCAGAAGAGGTGTGATCTGGACATAGCATACATCATGGAAGAGATAGAGGTGCCATGTTGTGCATCATCCGCTACCTCAAGTAGCGGAAGGCACTTAAATGTCTATTAACATGTGTAACTTAAGAGGTTAATTATTCTTTGTGAACCGCCAGCTGAGGTAGTGGAATTACCATGCTACGTGTACCTCCTGCATCTTTTTCTCATCGATTTTTCTTGGCTGGCAGGTCTTATTTATTGCATGTCATATATTTTTATTGCATGCATGGCAGGTGTTAGGTGTTATTTAATGTTGTGTTAAATGAATTTCTATGCATGGTAGATATTGACACACCATCATCATCACAACCCGTTCTATTTAAACGAGTACATTCATTTGGCTACCTCATCTCATGCTAAACAAATATTCATACATACCAGCTCTCAATATTTTTTGCATCTACTTCCATACCTTCAATTTAATTTCTATCCACTAAAAATGAGCTACGATTTGCATCCGGGTCCAATTGTCGATGATGTTTTGTTTCTTAAATATTCACATCGGGCGCACGATATATTTAATAACAGGAAGCTTACCAAGTTGGTTTTCAGGCGTGCTGATCAAAAGTTTTTTTCTTTTCTTAGCAGCAACCTATCACAGACAATATTAAATGTTACATTGACATTGCTGGTTTTGGTGGGGTGATTCTGGCTACCGTAACCTCGATCATGGCTTACTGGAAGCACTGATCGAAAGATGGCGTCCAGAAACACACACATTTCATCTGCCAATCGGTGAAGTGACGGTAACCCTGGAAGACGTTACTGTTTTGTGGGGTTTACCTATCGAAGGCGAAGTTGTTTTTGGCTGTGAACAACTGTATTCCCTTGCTGATCGTATCTTTAGATGTCACACCTTGCTAGGTTTGACACCTAATGAAAACGATTTAAAAGGAAATGTTATAAAATTTATAACCATTTTTAATCATTTAAATAATAATTTTTCTGAAAATGCTTCAGATTTTGAGTGCATGCAACGTACACACTGTATAATACTTTACTTGTGCGGTGGCACATTATTTTCTGATTCTTCGAATAATATAGTATCACTTACCATTTTAAATAATTTAGAAGACTTAACTGTGTGTGGTCACCTTAGTTGGGGGAGTGTCGTGTTAGCGATGTTGTACAGGAACCTTTGTAAAGCAACATCAAGAAATTCCAGCAACATTGGTGGACCACTATATATATTGCAGTTGTGGGCATGGAGTAGAATCACTACTCTTGCACCGACGATTCTACATCGATTTGATAACAGTAGACCATATGGTACAATGTATGGTTTTAATAGTTTTGTTATATTTATAAAAATATTAATCAAGTAATTTATTATAACTTGTTTTAAATGGTTTTGAAGGTGGCGTGAAAAATTGACATATAAAGATGTCGTTTCATGTTCACTGAGAGCATGCAGGCCACAGTTGCATTCTTTATGGGAATGGGAGGTAAATTATTTCAATAGTGTTTTTTTGTACTTATAATTTTTCGTTGAAATTTAATATTATTTTTTAAAACAGTCCAAGTGGAGACCTTACGAGGAGGTGATTGGATTCCTACCAGGAATTTGTATGAGTGGTGTTCGTAGTTAGCAGAGTGAGTGCTTTCTAATATATTGGGATGTGGTTGAATTTCATACACCACAAAGGGTTATGAGACAATTTGGAATGGTTCAACGCATTCCTGACTCTATCCCTTTATCGTTAAACGAGCACATGAAGTTTCATAGTATAAGTCGCTCTGGCAAGCCAGCAAAAAACTCAAAGAATATTCACTCACAATTTTTGTCTGTGTTGAACCAACGGTGGGAGAATGCCACGTTATATGCAATGGTACTGGTCACGTACGGTGTTGTATATCACGAACCTAAAGTCAGAATAGATCATGCAGCCCGGGTTCCAAAATCACGGGTCTAGATCGCAATTCTTAGTTTGTAGTCATTTAAGTTCTATTTTGTAGTCATTATTGGTATCACTATATTACCGTTTTAGTTGACATTTTTGTTTTGTTTTTGATAGATGGGATAAGTTAGACTTATCAACAAGCAGGTAACTTCATGCACATGGAATCAACATCGAATTTCCAGAACTTTGAAACGTTGCAAAACACTGCGAATCAAGTTATGGGAACGCTTAATGAAGAGAGTTGCCTGCATTATCCATCACATCTTCAGACTGATCCCGTTAATTTAGGTGTGGATGAGACAGTACCACGTAATTTACGAAGGAGAGAAAGAAGACGTGGTAATGTCTGATTCATCGTTGGATGGGGGGAATTCACTTTCTTCACTTTCAATGGTCATATGACCTTCGGAGTGTTCAAACCCATCACTTTCACAATGATCATTATACTGCACAACAGCCGTATGATCAGCCCCTTCTCAGCAAATCCATTCAACTTGTTTGCTGAAGTGAAAAAGTTGTTTACCAATTCACCTTGAAATGAACCATGAAGTTAAGCTCATTTTCTTCTGCTAGAAAATACAACATATTCATACTTTTCTCAAAAACTAGATAAGAACTTTCAGAAATGCCTTGAAATGAGTAATACAATAACAAATTCAGAATAGATGATTCTTTTTGAATTTGAACATGGTTACAAATTTCATCAACAAACTGCTCGTATGTCATTCTATACCTCATAATAAACGATATGGATAGAGTTGATTCATCATAATTAACAACACCATTTAGATACGAAGTTTCCCCTTTCCAATATAACTTTATAAGAAATGGTCGAAATGAAGACATGATTTTGAAAGAGAATGGTTTAGAACTGAATTGTATGTGAGATTAAAAATAATCAAAGTGTTGTGATGATGAAAGGTTCTGATATTAAAAAAAAAAGCAGATTAACCTCATTTTATATAAGAACATAAAAATTAATTTTTGAAAAAAATAAAGTAAAATTAATTACATAATGTCAATTCAAAAAATAAAAAATAATAGCATTGTACGATTTTGAATTCAAATTTAAAATTAAAGATAAAGTAATAGCAGAAGTACATGTATATAAATTATATAAATTACCAGTAATCTGCATCTTCATAAAAATACGATTAAAAAGGTATAAATAATATTACCAGTTTTTAATATCATGTAAATTTAAAAAATATGTGATATTTAATTGTGTAATCCATGAGTTTATAACCTACTCTCATTATCTATATATATATATATAAACATAAAAATTAAATATTCAAAACAAAAAAGCCGAATTAATTAAATGAAATGACAAACCACAGCGTTGAATTCGTACCTATGAAATGAAATGACAAACATTGAATTAAAAATGTGGATCTCAGTTAAATTAAAAATGTGGAAAATAAATATGGCTCGAATTCGTACCTATGAAATGACAAAGCATTTGTACGTTAGAAATAAAGATGTGTACGTTAGAAATAAAGATGTGGTTGAGATTAATGGTAGGTGGGAAAAAATAAAGATGTGTACGTTAGAAATAAAGATTTCTAACAAAGATGTGGTTGGGGTCACTCAGTTGTACGGTGTGAAGGACAATATGGATCCGCTACTACAGGTAGTGGATGTGTTTTAATATACCACACCTACCTACTCGTTTAACATGGGAAAGAAAAGGAGACTTCCGCTACCCAAGGTAGCGGATGTATTGTTTAAGCTACGATAATCCATTTGCAACCTCGTTTAATATGGATGTTTTGATGATTAGGTGTCTTCCGCTACTTGAGGTAGCGGATAATGCACATCATGGCACCTTCCCCTCTTCCACGGTGTATGCTATGTCCAGATCACACCTCTTCCACTATCCCCAATGGTGGAAACCCTATTTTTAAAAACAAATTCCTAGACCACCTAAAACCCATGCAAATCATGCAATACTACCTAAATCAAAAAAAAAAAAAAAAAATCTTTGAATTATTTATTGCTTATTTTTCTTTCTGTTCTTATCATGTATTCACCTAGAAATTACTTATGTTCAACGCTAAGTGACTAGCAGGACTTCCCAAACCTTTTATTCACAAACAGAACTCCGTATTATTGATTGCATTAACTTCAACCAGACAATCATGACTGCCCTCATTCTATGATCTCTACCACACTGTCACTTGAGGTGGGATGGGCTCATTCTCAGTATCAAAGTGACGCCTGTTATGTCCCCTCACTCCTCCACTATGTCCCCCTTATATGTAGGACCATATCATAATCAGCACACCTATGTCTTTAAATGGCAAAATGTTCAATGAAACATTCGCAAATCATTCGGCAAAAAGTTTATTCATGTTCATTTATTTAATTAACAAAAGAACAAGAATAATTTTTTTATTCATTTGCTAAATAAATAAACATACAAATGAGTTTATTCGTTCATTTACATTCATGAACGCTTGTTTCTGTAGGTAAACTTTAGTTCATTGTATTCGTTCATTTACATCAGGTTATATTTTTTCATTTACGTTTGATTATGTTACTTTAATTATATGTTTGGTTATGTTCATTTATATCCATTTGTTTAGGTCTATTTATATCCATTAATTAGTTTAAGTCAGTTATGGTCATGTAATATTATTATCAAAACTAAATGTTATGTAAGTACAATTTAGAAGAATTTGATTTTTTACAATTCTAAAGTCCCTATCCACTCTACCTACAACCCCTATTATATATACACGTGTTGAAGTTCATGAAATGAATAGTAAATATATGTATATTATATTGAATAACATGAATACTATAAATATATATACACATACACATATTAAAGTTCATGAAATGAATAGTAAATATATGTATATTATATTGAATAGGGTGAATACTATATATATATATATATATATATATATATTATGTTGAATAGTAAATATTATATATATAATTATATATGAGTGATGAAAAAACGTGGTTCTTTCTAGGGTTTTGGTGGTATTCGGAGAAGGTAACGATGATTTATGTGTTCTCATAAAAATCAATGTTTGCTTAGAGATTGAAGTTTTTTTTTAATTCAACCAATTGGTTGCGGTGAGAAGGATTTTTTTTAGTAATTTTTTCTATTATTTTCGTAAAATATTTGTATGGGTTTTGTATGATTTTATGTTTTTATGAGAAATTTATATATAATTCGTGATGAGATATTTGATTTTGTTATGTAACTTATGTTTCTGCAAATGATATATAATACCCGTTATCATGAATGTACTGTCATAACCCACCGCAACGCTCGGCGAGAAAAAACCTTGTTAAAGTTTACTTTTAATCGTTTGTTTGATTTTTTTATTTATGTTTGTTCAGTATATTCCTCTTTGTTTGTTCAGTTATGTTTGTTATAATAATTCATTTATGTTTGTTAATTGTTCATTTATATCATGACGAATGAACATAAATAAACACGAACCCATAAATACATTCTACATGAACACCTATTTTCTACACAAACAAGAAAAACTTGTTTGTTGATTGTTCATGGTTGATTCTTTGTTTGATTTGTTTACAACCCTATAATTGCTTGCATATAGGCAATTCTGACAAATACTCGTCTCTAGCGGTATGATCAATAAGCTTTCCAACGTAACGTTTTAATATCGAACTACCCTCTTGCCCTCTCTAGATCTCCTCATTCTGGAGTTTGGTGATCAAGAAGCCAAATCTAGTGACTAAACTAACGGTGGTGTTTCCACTAATATTTTTCACAAAATTGATATTTACTCTCAAAATTAATACTACTAAAAAAAATGAAAACTAAAATCTGATTAATTGAATTATGACTTGGACTCCAACTTATCTTAGTTGATCAGTGAGATGGAAATCATCTATTTTATTGTTTATGCATTGTTTTTTGCTATATTTAACTTGAAATGGATGTATATCTCACTTATTGCTAACTACATCATATGGTTAGATCTTTGCATTTTAGGTCATGTACATTCTTGATTAGCCACAAGTATGGTGGGAAAAAGCTAAGTGCAAGTCTATGCAATTAAGGATAATAACGTTTGGGGCTTCAGTTGATTCTACCTCTCTATGATAGGTTCCTAGAATCATGCAAACAATATTATAAAATAAACTCATGCATGATATTGACACAATATTGCACCTCTTATTGCTTTTTGTATTAGATATTAATGCAGATCCTCTTCAACAAGTAGGTAAGATCAATAAACAAACAAACATATAATCAAAAGCCAGATAATAGAATAAAACACTGGTTAAATATATAGTTTATTATTATTAAATCTAATATTTGGATGTTCCCTGTTAAAAGACATAACAACTATGCTTATAATTCCTAAAATTTAGTAGTTTTCTTTAAGGCTAACAAAATAAACGGGTTGGGTTGGATTGGAAAACAGGCCAGAACGAGGTTTAAGCCAAATCAGTTTGGGTCAAAATGGATTGTTTTTAAAAACATTAATTTTGTTTAAGTCAAAATATGTTGAAACTAAACAAATAGTTCAAAAGCGTAATTTTTAGTGATTTTTTCATCAAATATGTTATTAATCATTCTTAAACGTTTGAATCTATTGCATACACATAGTTTTTATGTTACTCATCTAGACGCGTATTTTGTCATAAGATTGCCACCTCTAGACTTTTCTTACAATAATGTTCAAAATGTGTTTCAAATGAAATCAATATTGAAAACTTAATAATCTGTCAAACATATACCTAAATAAGGACATTATGATAAGATTTATTTATTTGTTTTTGATATTTGGATTTGTATGGTCTATATAATTCTTCAATCTACATCAGTCAGATAAACCATCAAATCACTAGCTAGCAGGGCATGTTTTTAAATCAATGGTTGACATAAGAACAAAATGGCCAACCAAGAGTGGCAGGCTGCAACTTAACATGCAAGGTAGTTAATTTCAGCCATTGGTGTAATATCAGAATAACGAGACTGATGTCTGCAAAGTATATGCTTCAAAGAGATAAACATAACCGACAAAATCTATATAACTTGTAGCTGATTTCATGTATGTTCATAAACTTATATGCTGAATCAATATATATATGTGTATATATATGTATATATGTATATATATATATATAGAGGGGAAGATTCATGAAAAACTTCTTATTTTAGAAAAAACCAAGAAAACTTATACTAACTAATAAAGTTTAAAAAAAATTCATAATTTCTTATGATAAGGTTAGAAATGTTATAATAAAAAAATTTTGAAAAAAATATGTAGATAACGAAGTTACGTATATATAACTCAAAAAGTTTCGCATATAACTTACAAAGTTACATATATGTACATAATCAGTCTATGTAGGATACAAGTTACATATATGTAATAACCTAAAATACATAAATTTTTTAAATTTTTTTCATTTTTTTACATTTCTTATCTTATAATAAAAGATAATAAAAAAATGAATAAAAAAATAATTAGTAATGATTGTGAGTAGTTTTTTTAGTTTTCTTCAAAATGATGGTTTTATTAGAAACTATCTCCTATATATATACACACACATATATATAGGGGAGGGTTATTTTGAAAACTTAGTTGATTTGATAAAACTTTGAAAATAATGAAAAAAATCATCAAAAAAAAAAGTTTCATTTTTTTTACAGTTAGGTTACATCATTAGGGTCATTTTTATAAAAAATAAAAAAGGCGACGACTAGTTTTTTAAAAAAAATAATAATAAAAAACCGATGTAACACATACGTAACATCGCTGTACAGGACTGAAAGAAGGTGTTACATTAGTGTTACATTTTCGTTTTATTAAATTTTTTAAAAAAAATTGGTCAATGCTTTTTTTATATTTTTTCATAAAAATGACCCTAATAATGTTACAAAACTATAAAAAATTTCTAAGAAAAAACTTTTGTTACATAGTGTTTTTTAAGGTTTTTTCAACTCAAGTGAGTTTCATTTTATACATGCCCTATATATATATATATATATATATATGGGGTAAGGTTCAATTGTCAACATACTCTTATTGCGTTAACCCGTATAACTCTGCCAAGATTAATTCAAATCTTTGTTTTCTTTTTTCACATATCATTATTACACATGTATAATATTTTCTTCTTTTATGTCTATGTGTAAATTCATCACCGTTAAATATTTAAAATTAGTGTAAGTTCAAATTACATTGTATCAAAAATTATAAATCCTGACAATGTAACAAAAACTTACACTGATTTTAAATCTTAAACAGTGATGAATTTACATCTATACTTAAAAGAAGAAAGTATTAGTTATGTGTAATAATGATATTTTTTAAAAAAAAAGAAGAAAACAAATATTTGGATTAATTTTGGCGGAGTTACACGTGTTAACGGAATAAGAGTGGGTTAAAAATTGATCATTCCCCTATATATATATATATAGGGATTGAATCCTATAAAAACCAAATCTTAGAGAGAAAACCCTTAAACCCTATGCGAGACGTTGATTTGGAATCTTGAAAATAAATATGTGGTCCACATTAACCCACATTAAAAATGATTTGTTTATTCAAAACCCAATTTTTTATTTAGGTTTAAATTGGACCACATATTTATTGTGACAGTTGCGTACGAAGAATTCGGCAGTAATGACGTGAGCACATTTGGTCGTGCTTGAAATCCACGAGGATTTAGTAACTTTTGTTATTGGGGATTGATAGTATGTGAAAAATGATGAACGTGGGCGAAAACCGCGCGCAAAACGGAGTTCGTATGCTCCCGGAATCGCGAAACGAAGTTTAAATCAAATATTGGAAGAAAAACACGCTAGGCGATACGCCTAACCCCCAACCCTCCAGAGCCAGGCTATGCGCCCAGGGACTATGTCGGCCAAAAATTGTTTTAAACGATCAGAATCGTCCAGAAACGTATTTCTTCACTTCTTTCGACCCCAAGCGACTTCCAGACGAAAATTCTTCTATCTAACACCATCATACTTCATATTAAAGCCATTTGAAGCTATAGATCGTGCCACGGATCGTATATTCAAGTCCTGATCGTTGTTATACGCGCAGAAATTCGTCAGAACAGGTAACGGTTCGTTTTAACCTTCTAGTTTGATTTTGATTGATTAGATCTTTATTTTGAACGTAATGAGATAGTTAGGATTGTTGATTATTGCCTAGATGTTGGCTAGGATTGATTATAAACGAAGAACACGAAGTTCTAACGGTTAAATCCTTGTTTTGATCCGTTGTGATGCCCGGTTTGCATGAAATCATACCTATGATTATAATGGTTTAAACCATTTGATTGTAAAAATGTAGGTGATTAGTTTGATTAATCTTTGAAATGCAAAGGTTAAATCCAAGTGTTTCAAACTAATCATAATCATTAACATACTCATTGGGATGATTATCTGATGTTTGTGATAACAGTCAGATTAGTATGTTAAATCTGGTTATTTCACCTATTCTGATGCTACATTGTGATATTTCATGATATTTAGGTAATCAATAATAAGGATTAATCACTCCTAAGCCATTAAATCATCTAGAAACTGTTTTAGCATTATAATCAACAACATTAACTATTTGGTTAATCTGAGATTATTCTGATTAATCTAGAGTGTCATCAACTTCGTGTTAGGAATCTAATGCAATGTAGGTTCCTACATTATCATACATTGTATGATATGACATTAAATTAATTAATTATATAATTAGTATCGAGTTGATGATTTACTAAGCAATGTCTTTGACATTGAACGTTCAGAAGGATCTAATCAGTAAACTAGAACATAAATAACTTATTAAAGATAACTAAATGCAGAATCATCTCTGTACTATCAGTTTGGTGATACACTGCTACACTTATACTATCAGGTGAGTTTCGTACAACCCCTTTTATTTTAATCTTTTATAAACATCGGGGAACATTGTTGAACTTTTAATGAACATATGATATGTATCACTGATATCTGTGTGATTTCATGTGATTGTTGTGACTTTTGTGGGATTTCATGGGATTTTGGCCTGTAGACTGAACTCTATCATGACACTGAAAGTCCTCATTTTGAACTGTATCTAGTGAACCCATGTGTGGCCGAGCAGAAAACATTGATAGTACTATTGGTTGACACCCCATTCGCTGGGAGGATTGCATCTCCCCTTGTGTGAATGTTTGTTATCTGTTTCCTGAACTTCTTAATGGTGTGATAGACATTAAGATAATGAGGCACTAAGATATGTACCGACGGGTAATATCTTGAGACAGACTAGACGTCCGAAAGGAACTAGATACAGGTCCCATGGTTATCCGGAACTGAACTTTTGAGAACTTGCTTATCATATCATATTGTTTTAAATTGAACTGTCGATCTCACCAGCTTTGTGCTGACGTTTCAAACTCAAACCTTTTTGCAGGTAAGCAGGAATAGCCGGTGAGGATGCACTTTGAGTTTTTGCACTTTAATAATTAGTATTGTAATTAAATAAATATAGTGTGTAATGTGGTTGTGATTGCGACACCCTGGTAATGTAATTACTTTAAGTTAATCTGTGTGCTTATGATATTGGTTCAAGTAAGTCACCCCTCACCTCAGAGACATCACCACTATGCTTCCGCAACCGATTCAGTGACGTCAGACCAGACACGAGGTGACGAGGGGTGGGGGTGTGACAGGGTGGTATCAGAGCCACAGGTTATAGAGAATTAGGTTGACTTAGAGACCTAGACTATAACCATAGGCTCGTATAGTAACACAGAGAGCACCGAACATTAATATTGAACAAAACTTGTTTTGAATTAAGCCAGGATAATCAGGTGGTACAAATTCCAGTTATGAGTGGCCAGCATAACTGAAATTTGCAACACGTGTGCATTCTAGTTTGATTTAATTCAAGCAAAACACTATCAATAGTAATGACGAATAGTTGCGTTAAGATAGGAGGACGTCTCATATCATGTGTATGTTGAATTTTATTATTCAATATATTTCTTTCATGATACTGATTAGAGATTTTTATTGTACAGCAATGGCAGATCGAGGCGAACAGTATCAGCTAGCTCCTCATGATATGAGGGATGGTACTCCGAGCTCTAGCTCAGCACCGGATTCAGATTCTTCGGAGGCATCGACTGCAGCCTCACGAGCTCCATCTGTAGTGCCACAGGCACAACCAGCATTACCACATTCACCATTAGAGCCTAGACCAGTTACACCACCACCACCAGCACTTCCTATCATACCTAGTCCTCCTCACTCACCTCCGGTTGATCCCGTTGCGGATCGGATGCAGAGTATATCACCTCCTAGGGTACCCGTTTGGGACGGGTTGCGGCGTATGCGGGGTCAAGCCCGCAAGACCACAGGACTACCTCCCCGGAAGCAACTGGCTCCCAGGGACGAGTTTCATGCCATACACGAGATGGGAGAATCCTCCCATCAGGCAGAGCTGAGAGCACAGTTGCAGCAAGTTACTCAGAATTTGCAGGGGACACAGCAGAGTCTACAGCAGTGTCAGGCTACGGTTGAGGATACACGTATGACCATATTAGATATCCTCACTTCTCACTTGACCCTGATGGATCAAGTGAAGGCGTTGGACACCGATACTCGAGCCTGGAGAACCGCGATGGATGATAGACTGAGGATGACATGGGGACAGATTATGCTTGCTGCATTTTGGCGGCAAGTGGCATGGATGACTGAGGGATGGAGTTGGGTGAGAGAGAGAGCGACAGAGTTTTTGGCATGGTTTGGAGCGGCGAGTACCGAGACCAGGATGATGATCCTGGCAGTAGTCATGGCAATAGTGGCCATGATACTTTCCTTCTTATCATACTTTATGCGATGAGTATGTACAGAAGATCAGTTTGGGATTTTCAGAGCATCAGGGTGTAGATAGGGGAGTTCTTTTCTGTTCTTTTCTTTATCTGATGGTAGTGTCTTGTGTTGTTTGGTGGTCTGTATAAAATCAATAATGATAATGATGAAATAAAATGGGTGTTTTGTGTATCGATCTGTGTAATGTACTATTTGGGTGTTGTGTGAATTATGTTTTTCTAATAACCTTGTGTGGACTATAAACAATTCTGTGTGAGAACATGTCAAACTAATATATATTTCGCTGAAATACGGTACGGGAGCAGTACTGTATGCGAATATATCGAACTAAAATATATATTTTGCTGGAATACAGTACGGAGCAATACTGTATGCAAATATATTTGTTACTAAAGTACAGTACGAGAGCCATACTGTACGAGAACATGTCTGAATTGTGAACGTATCTAATTGTGAATGTGTCTGTAACTAAAGTACAGTACGAGAGCCATACTGTACGAGAACATATCTATTGGTTATATGGGAACTTAGTGCATGAACTGAGAACATATCCTAGTTCTGTATGAACATATCTTTAAAAACATGTGTTGCAATGCAATGAGCTGGGTAAGACTCTAACATGTTTTTGAAATTACAGGACTAAGTATAACTACGAATAATTGTGTGATCTGTGTGTAATGTGAACATGTCTGGACTAAATTCATGTAGTTATACTGTATTCTTATAATCACCTTTTAATACAAATTTTCAGTGTAACTGAATGGGATTGTATTTATGTGATAGAACGGGTTATATCTTTAATGTTCTTGAACTGACCTGAGTTTTGTCTGCTTGTGAGCAGAATAATGGCTCCTAAACGAGGTCGACCAGCTAAGAGAGCTACTCAGAACATTACAAACCCTGAACAGAATCAAATTCCACCTTTGAATGTTGACTCAAATCCGGATCCGCATGTTAATCCGGAAGCGAACGTAGTTCCACCTGGGAACTTGGAAACGCATACTACTCCACCAGTGAACCCTGGAGCAGGCATTGTTCCACCTGCTGGTACAAGCGGATCTGAAACAAATGAGGCTATGATAGCTCGTATTGTGCGTGAACAACTATCTGCTTGTGGTGTTCTGACACAACACCAACCACATATCACTGCAGGTTCTGGTGGGGAACACGATCATGTTGAACATAATGCTACTGGTGGTCACGTTGAAACTCATACCACTACCGGTACAACTACTATTGTTCCTGATCCACCCCGACAGGGATGTACTTACAAGTATTTTGCTTCCTGTAACCCTCCTACTTTTACTGGCAAAGAAGGAGCGGCTGGTCTAATAAGGTGGATTGAGGAAATGGAAACTAAGCTCAAAATCAGTCAGTGTTTGGAGGAGCATAAGGTGTCTTATGCTGCCTGTTCTTTGAAAGATTCTGCTTTGACCTGGTGGAATACCCAGGCCAAGACTTTGGGTTCAGCCACAGTTGACTCGATGGGCTGGAACGATTTCAAAACTCTGATTAGATCAGAGTACTGTCCCATCACTGAAATTCAAAAACTCCAGGAAGAATTCTGGAATCACTCGATGATCGGTGCTGACTGTCTTGCTTACACCGATCGTTTTCATGAACTTACTTGTTTGCTTCCCGACATGTTTCCTACGGAAGCCGCTTTAATCGAGAAGTACATTAAGGGTCTGATTCCTCAGATACGAGGAATGGTGACTGCTGCTGAACCTACAACCCTGAAACATACGATTCTTTTGACCACTAAGCTTACCAATGAGGCGGTAAGGAGTGGTACTCTGTCTTTGAAACCTCAGACGGTTCATAATCGTAGTGATGTCGGTACCTCGAATGTGTCAAAAGGTACCAAACGAAAGTGGTTTGGCAAAACCAAGGCGAAGGCTCCGGCTGAGATCACCCAGAGCAAGCCAACTGTGAAAAACTATGGTGCAAATGTTCCTGAGAGGAAAACTTATACTGGGCAGGCGCCCAAATGCAATAAGTGTCCACTACATCACACGGGACCATGTCCTGTTTGTCTGAACTGTAACCGAGTTGGACATTATGCTAAATATTGCAACTTTCCTGCTCAGACACCAAACCAAGCACCACGACAAACCACTCAAACCAACCGGTCATGTTACAAATGTGGAAGCCCTGATCATCTCATACGAAACTGTCCGAACAATAACACCAATCCGGGAACTGAAGCTAGGGGAAGAGCTTTTCAGATTGGTGCGACCGAGGCGAGACATGATGCAAATATTGTTACTGGTACGTTTCTTCTTAATAATCTATACGCATCAGTTTTGTTTGACACAGGAGCGGATAAGAGCTTTATCTCTCCTGAATTTGCATCATTAATTTCATTGCCTACGGTAGATCTAGAAACCCCTTATGTTATTGAACTTGCTAACGGCAAGTTGATCAAAACTAACAGTGTTATTCAAGGATGTTCCTTGAATTTGAATGATCATCTTTTTAAAATTAATTTACTTCCTATTGAGCTTGGGAGCTTTGATGTTGTTGTTGGTATGGACTGGCTTTCTAATAACCAAGCGGAAGTTGTCTGTCAAAACAAGGTGATCCGCATTCCATTACCTAACGGTAATACACTGATAGTTCAAGGAGAACGAGCAGGTAGAAAACTTGGTCTCATATCTTGTATGCGAGCTCAGAAATTCTTAAGGAAAGGCTGTTATGCTTTCCTGGCACATGTGACTGAGCACAATTCTTCACCTAAACAAATCACAGATATCCCAGTAGTCAAGGATTTTTCTGAAGTTTTTCCTGAGGATATATCAGGATTACCCCCAGTGAGACAAGTTGAATTTCGAATCGACTTAATTCCAGGTGCAGCACCTGTTGCTAAAGCCCCGTATCGGCTTGCACCATCCGAAATGCAAGAACTTTCAGGTCAATTGCAAGAACTGTTAGACAAAGGTTTTATCAGACCTAGTTTCTCACCCTGGGGAGCACCTATTCTTTTTGTGAAAAAGAAGGATGGTTCATTCAGAATGTGTATTGACTACAGGGAACTCAATAAACTGACAATCAAGAACCGTTATCCACTACCTCGTATCGATGATCTGTTTGATCAACTACAAGGTGCTACTTATTTTTCAAAAATCGATTTGAGATCTGGATATCATCAGTTACGTATTCATGATGATGACATTCCTAAAACTGCTTTCAGAACTCGATACGGACATTACGAATTTCTAGTAATGCCGTTTGGTTTAACAAATGCACCAGCAGTTTTCATGGATCTGATGAATCGAGTATGTAGACCTTATCTGGATAAATTTGTGATTGTGTTTATTGATGATATTCTTATTTATTCTCGAAATCAACAAGAACATGCTCAACACTTGAAATTAATTCTAGAACTTTTGGCACGTGAAAAATTATATGCCAAATTCTCCAAGTGTGAGTTCTGGTTACGAGAAGTTCAATTTCTTGGTCATGTAGTAAATCAAAACGGTATTCAAGTGGATCCCAGTAAGATTCAGGCGGTGAAACAATGGGAGACACCACGAACCCCGACTGAAATACGTCAATTCTTGGGGTTGGCAGGTTATTATCGTCGGTTTATCAAGAACTTTTCAAAGATAGCCTTGCCACTGACTACATTGACACAGAAAAATCAACCGTTTATATGGAGTTCTCAACAGGAGGAGGCGTTCCAACTGTTGAAACATAAACTCTGTAATGCACCTATCTTGACACTACCGGAAGGTACTGATAACTTCACAGTGTATTGTGATGCTTCACGTCAAGGTCTTGGGTGTGTTTTAATGCAGAAAGATAAGGTAATTGCTTATGCTTCTCGACAACTGAAAGTACATGAGAAGAACTATACCACACATGATCTAGAACTTGGTGCAGTAGTGTTTGCACTCAAGATTTGGAGATATTATCTATACGGAACTAGGTGTATTATATACACTGATCACAAAAGCCTCCAACACATTCTAGATCAGAAAATGTTGAACATGCGACAGAGGCGTTGGGTTGAACTGTTAAACGATTACGACTGTGAGATTCGTTATCACCCAGGCAAAGCAAAGGTTGTAGCTGATGCTTTAAGTCGCAAGGAACGAGTCAAGCCTTTACGTGTGAAAGCGTTAGGTATGACTATTCAAACCAGTCTAATTCCTCAAATCAAAGACGCTCAGCAACAAGCTTTACAAGCAACGAACTATTCTGCTGAGGGACTAAGAGGATTAGATAAGAAACTCGATACTAAGGCTGATAGACTGTTGTATTTCAAAGACCGAATGTGGATTCCTTTATTCGGTAACTCTCGAACTATTATCTTGGATGAGGCGCATAAATCCAGGTATTCTATTCATCCAGGTGCTGATAAAATGTATAAAGATCTTAAAGACTTTTACTGGTGGCCTGGAATGAAGAAACAAATAGCTGAATACGTGGATCGATGTCTAACATGTCTCAAAGTCAAGGCTGAACATCAACGACCTTCTGGGTTACTACAACAACCTGAGATTCCCATGTGAAAATGGGATCAGATCTCTATGGATTTCATTACTAAATTACCCAGAACATCACGTAATCATGACTCTATATGGGTTATCGTTGATCGCCTTACGAAATCTGCACATTTCTTACCCATCCGAGAAGATTATTCTATGGATCGACTCGCTAAACTCTATGTTAATGAGATTGTATCTCGACATGGAGTACCGATCTCTATCATTTCTGACAGAGATAGTCGATTTATGTCACGATTTTGGCAAACTCTTCAGAATGCTTTGGGCACGCAAATCAATATGAGCACAGCTTATCATCCACAAACTGACGGGCAGACTGAACGAACGAATCAAACTCTTGAAGACATGCTCAGAAGCTGTGTGATTGATTTTGGAGGTAGCTGGGATATTCATCTTCCACTTGTTGAATTCTCATACAATAACAGCTACCATACAAGTATTCAATGCGCTCCATTCGAAGCACTTTATGGACGGAAGTGTAGATCACCTATCTGTTGGTCAGAGGTAGGTGAAAGTCAAATCATAGGCCCAGAATTCATTCAGGAAACAACTGATAAGATCGCACTCATTCAAGAACGAATCAAAGCTGCTCGCGATCGTCAAAAGAGTTATGCTGATAATCGCCGTAGACCACTCGAATTTCAAGTAGGTGATCGTGTAATGTTGAAAGTGTCACCTTGGAAAGGCATTTTCAGATTCGGGAAGCGAGGTAAACTTTCGCCAAGATTTGTAGGGCCGTTTAAAATTCTTGAACGAATTGGACCAGTAGCCTACAGACTTGAATTACCTCTTGAACTCAGTAACATTCACGATGTCTTTCATGTATCTAATCTGAAGAAATGTTTAACTGATGAATCATTGATCGTACCTCTCGAAGAGATTCATATTGACGAAAAACTTCAGTTCAGTGAAGAGCCAGTAGAGGTAATGGATCGAGAAACGAAAGTACTAAAACGTAGCCGCATACCGATTGTTAAAGTGCGGTGGAACTCGCAGCGAGGACCCGAATATACGTGGGAACGTGAAGATCAAATGAAAGCAAAGTACCCACATCTATTCTTATAAACAATTGTCTTAATGTAAGTCTTCATTAAATTTCGGGACGAAATTCTCTAACAGGAGGAGACTGTGACAGTTGCGTACGAAGAATTCGGTAGTAATGACGTGAGCACATTTGGTCGTGCTTGAAATCCACGAGGATTTAGTAACTTTTGTTATTGGGGATTGATAGTATGTGAAAAATGATGAACGTGGGCGAAAACCGCGCGCAAAACGGAGTTCGTATGCTCCCGGAATCGCGAAACGAAGTTTAAATCAAATATTGGAAGAAAAACACGCTAGGCGGTACGCCTAACCCCAACCCTCCAGAGCCAGGCTATGCGCCCAGGGACTATGTCGGCCAAAAATTGTTTTAAACGATCAGAATCGTCCAGAAACGTATTTCTTCACTTCTTTCGACCCCAAGCGACTTCCAGACGAAAATTCTTCTATCTAACACCATCATACTTCATATTAAAGCCATTTGAAGCTATAGATCGTGCCACGGATCGTATATTCAAGTCCTGATCGTTGTTATACGCGCAGAAATTCGTCAGAACAGGTAACGGTTCGTTTTAACCTTCTAGTTTGATTTTGATTGATTAGATCTTTATTTTGAACGTAATGAGATAGTTAGGATTGTTGATTATTGCCTAGATGTTGGCTAGGATTGATTATAAACGAAGAACACGAAGTTCTAACGGTTAAATCCTTGTTTTGATCCGTTGTGATGCCCGGTTTGCATGAAATCATACCTATGATTATAATGGTTTAAACCATTTGATTGT
Source organism: Mikania micrantha (assembly GCA_009363875.1). Lineage (NCBI taxonomy): Eukaryota > Viridiplantae > Streptophyta > Magnoliopsida > Asterales > Asteraceae > Mikania > Mikania micrantha. Next base: position 43,996,967 of record CM018689.1, on the reverse strand, counting down.
AACAATGTAGGTGATTAGTTTGATTAATCTTTGAAATGCAAAGGTTAAATCCAAGTGTTTCAAACTAATCATAATCATTAACATACTCATTGGAATGATTATCTGATGTTTGTGATAACAGTCAGATTAGTATGTTAAATCTGGTTATTTCACCTATTCTGATGCTACATTGTGATATTTCATGATATTTAGGTAATCAATAATAAGGATTAATCACTCCTAAGCCATTAAATCATCTAGAAACTGTTTTAGCATTATAATCAACAACATTAACTATTTGGTTAATCTGAGATTATTCTGATTAATCTAGAGTGTCATCAACTTCGTGTTAGGAATCTAATGCAATGTAGGTTCCTACATTATCATACATTGTATGATATGACATTAAATTAATTAATTATATAATTAGTATCGAGTTGATGATTTACTAAGCAATGTCTTTGACATTGAACGTTCAGAAGGATCTAATCAGTAAACTAGAACATAAATAACTTATTAAAGATAACTAAATGCAGAATCATCTCTGTACTATCAGTTTGGTGATACACTGCTACACTTATACTATCAGGTGAGTTTCGTACAACCCCTTTTATTTTAATCTTTTATAAACATCGGGGAACATTGTTGAACTTTTAATGAACATATGATATGTATCACTGATATCTGTGTGATTTCATGTGATTGTTGTGACTTTTGTGGGATTTCATGGGATTTTGGCCTGTAGACTGAACTCTATCATGACACTGAAAGTCCTCATTTTGAACTGTATCTAGTGAACCCATGTGTGGCCGAGCAGAAAACATTGATAGTACTATTGGTTGACACCCCATTCGCTGGGAGGATTGCATCTCCCCTTGTGTGAATGTTTGTTATCTGTTTCCTGAACTTCTTAATGGTGTGATAGACATTAAGATAATGAGGCACTAAGATATGTACCGACGGGTAATATCTTGAGACAGACTAGACGTCCGAAAGGAACTAGATACAGGTCCCATGGTTATCCGGAACTGAACTTTTGAGAACTTGCTTATCATATCATATTGTTTTAAATTGAACTGTCGATCTCACCAGCTTTGTGCTGACGTTTCAAACTCAAACCTTTTTGCAGGTAAGCAGGAATAGCCGGTGAGGATGCACTTTGAGTTTTTGCACTTTAATAATTAGTATTGTAATTAAATAAATATAGTGTGTAATGTGGTTGTGATTGCGACACCCTGGTAATGTAATTACTTTAAGTTAATCTGTGTGCTTATGATATTGGTTCAAGTAAGTCACCCCTCACCTCAGAGACATCACCACTATGCTTCCGCAACCGATTCAGTGACGTCAGACCAGACACGAGGTGACGAGGGGTGGGGGTGTGACATTTATTTTAAAGATTCCAAATCAATGGTTCGCATAGGGTTTAAGGGTTTCTCCCTAAGATTGTGTTTTTATATGATTCAATCCCTATACACACACACATACATAGGGACTTATTCTATTAAGAACCAATTAAATATAAAAAACCAAAAGAACTAATTTTGAACCACATCTTTTAAAGGGTATAAAAGTAATTTCCTCTTAAAATAGGGGAAGTTACTTTTTTAAAAATTGTGTCTATAATTGGTTATTTTAGTTTTTAACATGGTTGTAAAAGTCGCTAGGCGCTAGTCGGGCGGCAAGGTACCGCCTAGGGATTAATCGGGATTAATCAGCGCTAGGCGGATTGGAATTTTTATATGTAATTTTACAAATATTTATTATATATACACATTAACATCAATAATTTAATACAATACTTCAAATATATTAAAAAATAAACTTAAACATACTATGTCAAGTACTTCAAATTACAAACTTAAACACAAAATTCAAAGTTTATAGATGGATTTCAATGTTTAGTGGCACGTTTTAATGTATCAGATGTTATATTTGATGTTTTAGAGACTTATTAAGTATTTGGGGTTGAAAAATGTCTCGAATAATCACTTCCCTGTGTCCTTTTTACTCGAAAAAAGTCAAAAAAACCCAATAAAAAAGGCCGCCTAGGGCAAAATCGACAAGGTTTCTGCTAGGCGGCTGCCTAGGCAGATTTTACAACACTGGTTCTTAAGTATCAAAAGTTCTCAATTGAACATCCCTATATATATATATAAAAGAATTCATGACCTTTATTTTACCTAAAAATAATTCAAGTTGGTAACATATTATTCAACTTCAAGAACTAATGTTAAAGAGTTGCATGTCCAAGATTTTGTTTTCTGCACATGCTATATTTTCCCAGCTCCGACTTGCATAAATCCACTTTTTTAAAAGTTGAAAGACCAAACCATAGGCATTGTCCGCAGTGCCCTTAGAATTGAAGTAATCATGACAAACTAAGAGAAGAAGTTTTTATCAGGTCCGAATATATCTTATTTTATTAAAAGAATAGCTAAGTTGTCACACGTGTCCCTTTTATGTGCATTTATCTTTGGGTTTTCTTGCCTTTCTCTCCTCCTTCCTATCAATCCTTTCATTTTCCTTAAAAGAAGAATCCTAATAATTATACATCACCCCCATCATCTACACATCATACTTAGGTCAAATCAATCACATCATGCTCACATAACTTTTACTTATACATATTTTTAAAATATTTTTTAATATTAAAAAATTCAAAAAGTATTACTATTCGTACACCGGTGTACCAATATCTCAACCCTAAAAGAATCCCTTGATTTTGGCTTTCCTTTATTGTCAATTGAAGATTTCAAAAGTCAACACGTAAGCTATAAAATGTTTTGAATTTTGCTAGCCTTTCAGCGTAACACGTAAGTGTGTGTATATATTTTATTTTTTTTTTTTTATCTAAGGTTTTGAAGATGTTACAAGCTGCAGCACACCTTGGATGAAAATTTATTAAGGCATAAAGATTTGTTTACATTTTTCATTTTCATTTTGTAATATTTCCAAGTTGATCATAGCCTTTGTTAGAAGGACTAATATTTGATGAACATAAGTATGTCTTTTGCGAGTTTAGTTATTAAAATGTAAAAAATGTGATTGTTGAACTAATAAGTTTAGTTTATAAAATTAGAACAAAAATATAACTAAAAAAGTGTTTTATATTTGGATTAAAAAAACTTTATTTTATCTCAAAATATTGTTGTATAATTCCTAAATATTCATTAATAAGTATTTAGAATATTTTTTATTTAATCCGTGTAATACATAGGTTTTTATGTTAGTGTATATATATATATATATATATATAATTATTTGTATAAATAATGACTAGTGTTATAAAAATAAATTATAAACATAAAAAAAAATCAATAGTATTAGAAAATATATATCGTAATAGTTAACTGATGATTTGTGGAACTCCCCTCGTATTCCTCATAGCAAATTGATTAGTCAACTATATACAATATATACTCTCTTAGATTTTGCTATCAATAACTATCATGGTCAATCAACTAAATTTTTCTTAGGTCACTGTTGATCGCAAGTAAGATTTCAATAACTTAAACTTATAAAAGTTTCTATATGTTAAGGCAACTGTAACTGGAATAGTCAACAATAGTCTACATGCAATGGTTGCATTTGGGAAATAATCAAGCTCTTTCAAACACTTCATTATATCTATAGGGTTGCTAAATTCATTTGTTCGTGATATGTCAAATAACTTCAACTCCATATAAAGTTCGTCCGCATCAATATACAATCTTTTTTCAAACTAGAGTAATCTCTTTCTTTCATGAGTTGCTCATATTGAACGTTATCAATTGTTTCATTCAACTTTAATCTTTTTGTGTTGTAATCAAACCATTTATATTTGTGTTTTTTTTTTGGTTTTATATTTATAAATATATATATATATATATATATATATAGGATTTGAATCAAATGAAAACCCGATCTTAAAGAAAAAACCCTTAAACTCAATCTCAACCATTAGATTAAACTTATTTTATATTTCAATTAATAAAATAAAAAGGGTATAATGGTATTTTCACTAACTATCATCTCTCTTAATTAATTAACCAGATTCTCCCTCATATCTCATCTCTCTTCTTTTTATTCTCTCTCCTCTCTCCTCTCTCATTTCTCCTCTCCTCTATATATATATAATTTATATATTTTATTTTCCAGAATACTACACATGTGTAGTGTTTTATTTTTTTGGTTAAAAAAATATTTTTTAAAATATTACAACTACAAAAATGTATATTTTCATACAAAAAAAAGTCATTTTTTTTTAAAAAACAAAAAATATGCACTAATACTTGCGCATATTTTATAGGTGTTTTATTTTTTGGTTAAAAAATATTTTTTAAAATATTACAACTATAAAAATGTTTTATTTTTTGGTTAAAAAAATATTTTTTTTAAAATATTACAACTACAAAAATGTATATTTTCATTCAAAAAAAAAGCCATATTTCTTTTTAAAAAACAAAAAATATGCACATGTGTATCAACCATATTTTTAACCATAATAAAAACATTAAACATGTGTATTTTACACATAAAACATACATTACACATGTGTAATTTTATACAGAATATCAAAATTACCAAAAGCACACTACACATGTGTAAAATAAAAATGTACAAATTTTACAACAAACAATACGCTTGATCTAAACAGTACTATAAGATCTGAAAAACTACACATGTGTAGTAATAAACATGTATAAGTTTTACTACGTAAAGTACACTTCGTCAAGCAAACATCTATGATATCTGAAAACTACACATGTGTAGTATTAAAAATGTACAAATTTTACTGCCTAAAGTACACCTTGTCAAGCAACACCTATAAAATCTGAAAAAGTACACATGTGTAGTATAAAAAATGTACAACTTTTAGTGCATAAAGTACACCTTGTCAAGCAATGCCCATAAAATCTGAAAACTACACATGTGTACAAAAAAATGTACAAGTTTTATTATGGTTAAGAACATGGTTGATACACATGCGCATATCTTTTGTTTTTTAAAAAACATGACTTTTTTTGTATGAAAATTATACACTTTTGTAGTTGTAATATTTAAAAAAAAAGTTTTTAACCAAAAAATAAAACACTACACATGTGTAGTATTCTGGAAAATCAAATATATAAATTATATATATAGAGGAGGGAGGAGAGAGGAGAGAGGAGAGAGGAGAGAGGAGAGAGGAGAGAAAAGACAAAGTCAATTATACCCCTCAAAGGGTAAAAGAGTAAATTTACTCTTAAAAACCCCAATAAAATATTCACCTTTAATTGTGGACCACATGTTTTTTCTGATTAATTAATTAAAATCTAAACTAACTTTGATCTAACAGTCCATGTAGGGTTTAAGGGTTTTCTTTTTAAGATCGGGTTTTCAAAGGATTCAAACCCTATATATATATAGGATATGGTTCAAATAAGAGCCTATCAAAATTGTGGTAATTCATTAACTCAAATCAAATGGTTCAAAAATTCTAGATTATCAAGATTTTGGCATGTGTCACCGAGTAATTTTTTTTAATTGAAAATGATATTTTAGTCATTTGTCTTAATGTGACACCCCGTAAAATCCAGGTCAACATTTGTTTTAAATAAATGTTTATTTAATTGATAATTGTATACGTGGCACTAGAATTAGTTTAATTTAGTGTGACACGTGGCATAACAGCACAGACACCGACACAAGCACGATAATTCGATGAATTATCGCAACACGCACACACGTGTCTAAGAAAATACGAACGTTGGTGAACGTTAGCACATCGTGTAACCAAAACTAGAAACCTCATGAAACGCTCGAACATTGAACTTCAAAGTTCAAACGATGCCAAACATTAGTCCGTAAGTGAGAAAACGGCAAAAAACGAGCTAAACCATTGAAATTGGGCCTATTGGGCTCTTCCGGGACTCGTCGCGGTACGCTAAGGACCCTGGAGAGGCCCATGGCGGTACGCGATGAGTGGGCGGGGAGTTTGAATTCCCGAAAAGCATCGCGATATGCCGAGCATCTTTTGAACCCCCATGGCGGTACGCGACGACACCCAGACGCCAAATCTTTATAAAACCAAGACAATCATGCCTACATTATCCATTTTAATCATTCTCTTCGATCCTACACGCCACCCTCTAGGTTTATCTCTCCCATACCACCTGCAAACACCATTGGAAGCCATTTTTGCACACCTTTAAGCTACTTGGAAGTTCTTGGAGCAAGAAGGAAGGATTGTGGGACTTAAAGCCATCACCATCATCTTGATTCGGCTCCACTTGTCAACCAGGAGCTAGGTGTAACAACCGAATAATTAGCACATTTGATCGTGTATAAAATCTACGTTGAATTGACAATGGTAATTACTACAGATTGATAGTACACAAGAAATGATGAACGTGGACGAAAACCGTGCGCGAAACGGAGTTACGGATTGTCCGGAATCACGAAACGAAGAAAAATCTCAAAGTATGGAACATTTGGACTCGTCGCGGTACGCGACGGAGATTTGAGGATCCTTCGCGGTACGCGACGGACCTAAAATATCTAAAATCCTCCGGATTTCTTCGCGGTACGCGAAGCTTTATTTGGCCCTCGTCGCGGTACGCGACGGGTGAGGCGGTGGAATAAGTTGATATCTTTCATCAGATTGCATGAAATGTTATTTCATCTTCATATCTCGAACAAGAAAACCACCAGACGAATATCAGACGATTTTTTATCATCCAAACTCAAATTTGAAGCTGCCAGAGTCGACGGATCGCACCAGGGAACGTGTTTACAAGTCCTGATCGTTGTTTTAGCCGTAGAACTCTGTCAGATTAGGTAATGATTCGTTTTAACCTTCTAGTTTGATTTTGATTGATTAGATCTTGATTTTGAACGTAATGATATAGTTAGGATTGTTGATTATTGCCTAGATGATGGCTAGGATTGATTAGAAATGAAGAACACGATGTTCTAACGGTTAAATCCTTGTTTTGATCCGTTGTAATGCCCGGTTTGCATGAAATCACAACTATGATTATAATGGTTTAATCCATTTGATTATGACAATGTAGGTGATTAGATTGGTTAATCTTTGAAATGCAAAGGTTAAATCTAAGTATTTCAAACTAATCACAACCATTAACATACTCATTGGAACGATTATCTGATGTTTATGATGACTGTCAGATTAGTATGTTAAACATGGTTATTAAACCTATTCTAAGACTACATTGTGATATTTCATGATATTTGGGCAATCAATGATAAGGATTGATCATTTCTAAGCCATTAATCTGTTTATAAACTGTTTTAGCATTATAATCAACAACATTAACTATTTGATGACTTTCAAGACAATGTCTTTGACATTGAACGTTCAGAAAGATCTAATCAGTAGGTTAAAACCTAAATAACTTATTAAGTGTAAACTAATGCAGAGTTACATCATTAGTATCAGTTTACAAGGAATCTTGCTACTGTAAGATATCAGGTGAGTTCTTATAGCCCTGTTTTAAATGTTTTATCATTTTGGGCTGATATGCATGTTATAAAGTTATTTTATGAAAATGATTGTATGTATGTATGAAAGTGATTTTAACCTGATTATGGTCAGGTAAGGCATGTTTTCAGGAAAAGTATACTCAACTACGGTTGAGAAGTAAATGATTTTAAGAATTTCAGCTGAGATGTAATGAATACGTTTAGTCTCAATGATAATTGAGAAATAAATGATTTTACGAATCTCAGCTGAGATGTAACGAATGTTTTTAAGTCTCAACTGCTGTTGAGAAAGAAATGATTATTTTTTTTTTATAAGACACTCGACTGAGGTCGAGGAGGAAATGTAAGACACTCGACTGAGGTCGAGGAGGAAATGTAAGACACTCGACTGAGGTCGAGGAGGAACATGAGACACTCGTCTGAGGTCGAGGAGGAACATAAGACACTCGGCTGAGGTCGAGGAGGAACATAAGACACTCGACCGAGGTCGAGGAGGAACTGTGGTTTTGTCAACTACGGTTGAGCAAAACTTGAGCACAGCGGTGAAAGGAACCGCTTTTGCTTATGATGATTAAGAAGTCCTGCGTAAAAACAGGCCTGCCGACTGTGTGTCGCCAGTTGATGGAATCTTATGCATGTGTAAGTTATCGACTTCGGGTTGATAGTTTAAGAGTCTTGTGCTGCACAAGCCTGCTTGACTTCAGAGTAAGCAGTTGACGGTGAAGTTCCTTCACTGTATAAATGATGTTATGATGATATGTATGTTATGTAATTATGTTATGATGATATGTATGTTATGTAATTATGTTATGATGTTATGTATGTGATGAAGTTATGATATGAGAACAGGTATGTTATGTATTTGGATTATGTTATATGATGACATGAATGAATAAGGATTTTCTAAGAAATGAACTTAGAACTCACCAGCATAAAGCTGACTTGTTTTACATGCATATCAGGTTGAATAGTTTGAGAAAGGAGACCAGGAGTGCTTATGGCATACATTGAAGACTACCCTGGCATAAACTGGCTGTATTATATGACTGTTAGAAGAGTGGGTTATGTTTTAATGTGTGTTTAATATGTGTACTTTATGTATGTAATCACCTTAAATTCCACTGCTGTAGTAATCTAAATATGGTTTAAGGACTATGGGTATGATGTTTGCCAACCGAGGGGCTTGGGGCCTCTCACTAGGGAGGCTGATATCATCACCATTCTCATCTTCTTGAGCCTCTTGTGGTAATCTCTATGGCTAAACTGCCCTCTTCACACTCATACACCCACATGCATGGCCTCACACACACATGCAACCCATTAAGGGTTCGTGCACGAAATTTAGATGATATGAATCTGGTTTTGGTGGTTTCACTACTGATTTGATGATTTATGAGGATTTGATGATGTATTTTGACGATCTATAAGGATGTAAGTATGTATGATGCTTGATTGTTCTTAGATGATCAGAATAACGACATGCATGCATGATCTATGGCTATTTGGATGATGTTGGATATTCAAATATTTTTAGTGATGATATTAAAAGTGTATCACATGATGTTGTTATCATTAAAATGGTTAAAAATGGATTATTTGATGGACTTACTATTATTAGTAACTTTTACAATACAACTTGATGATATGGATTGAAATGTGAGCATGCGTGTGTATAGATTTGTCATTTGAATGATAATATGATGCTAAGAAATTGATTTGGGATTAATTTATGGTCATTTTAGGCCAAGTTATTATTTATAGTAACTTTTGTGACCCGATTATTGCTAGATGATGATTTGGTCTAAATGGATATGTTTAGACGATGATAAATGATATAATATGATGTTATTCGGTATAAAAATGGATTAGGAACGCTTAGGATGATCATTTGATGAATAATAGGCATAGTTACTATTTTTAGTAACTTTATTTTGTGAAATTTTGATCTAAGGGTATTAGATACGTTACGAGCATGATAAATGGCTTAACATGACTTGATATGATTATTGTATGCTACTTTAGATGAATCTTGATGTTAATCATGCTAGATATGGAGACTTTCCTCTTTAGGAAACTTTAATGTGTAAGAATGACTTATATGCTATGTGATCGTTTGTAACGATGTGATATGTGCTAACATGATCACGTAGGACTAACGAGCATGCTAGAACCTTAAAAACGATATGTGTTATGAAACTTTCCATAAATGGAAACTAACTATAAATAGTAAGTTGTCCTTGAACGCGACTTGCACATTTTGCACACAACGAGCACAATCACGAATGTTACACGAATTACCATCAACACACGGTTCACCAACGGGTCGTTGACTTGACACGGTCAAACACAGTCAAACATGAGCAAGCATGGTCAATGTGGACCAACACGGACAAACATAACAACCGAGGGTTGTTGAACACAAACACGAGCACGGACACGAGCACGGACACGAGCACGGTCACTTACACGAACTCACGTACGGTATACGATATAGGTAGCCAGTGACCAACACGTTTCCCAAGCAGGAGCTTACGCATTCATTTTCCGATCATTTGTAAGGTGAGTTTACGGCCCCTCTTTAACACTTTTGCAAATTTTTCAAATAGGGGGAGAATACTTGTTGGATCGAGTCAAACATTATTACTTTATTAGACAAACATAAGTGTTGTAATCGTAACAAGCCCTCACAAAGTCTTATCGTTATTGTACAAACAACGAGGTGAGTTTGAATAGATCTGTTTGGGTGTGACAAACCCCACGTGGCACAATACTGACCGGAGGTCGAGATACGTGAAATCTCGACCTATCTTGCTATGTTATTACGAGACATAGCGGAGGCAAGGACTAACAAGTATAGTTCGGTAGTGACGCACTGACACTTGGAGCCTAGGGCTCGGGACTAACATTTGATAAACAGCATGACACGTGACAAACATTTTTGATTATATTATATGTATATCAAAACCTGTGAACTTACCAACCTATGTGTTGACACTTTTTCTTAAACTTGTATTCTCAAGTAAGTAGTTGCGTTGGAAACCAGGAATGCACTTAGGGAAACGAGCACAGGACCCGCATGCATTTATTTTGTGTCTTTTGAACAATATTTATTTTTCTATGTATTTTAAACAATAGTGTCTGACATCTTATTTTCCGTTGCATTAACAAACGTATTTTATTTCGCTGCATAACTTGTATTTTTCCGCTGCTTTATTATATAAATTGTTTGGTTGTGTTTAAGTCGAACATGGTTTTTCAAACACATATAGAGTTATTCTATACGACCATAAGCTGTGATTCTGGCCACGTCACACCCAACAAATGTCCAAAATACCCTTAAACAAATTTCAGGTACTTATTTTTTCCAGAATTAATATAAAGAACTCATTTCAAAAGACTTTATTTCAACAACCAATCATAGTGAGTTTTTTTTCTTTTGAACGGCAATCATAATGAGTTAATGGGTTACCAAATTAAAGTGGGTTACCATTTGAACCATCCCTGTGTGTGTGTGTGTGTGTGTGTATAGGGATTCATTCTAATAACAACAAACAAGTTGTGAAAAATTAAAAGAACCGTATTTATAATCATATCATTTAAGGAGTATAAAGGTAATTTTCTTTTAAAGTATGATAAGTTACTATTATACTGTTTAAATTAGTGGCTAAAAAGCGTTACTTTAGTTTTCAAGCAATAATGATTATCAATTGAAATAAGCTCTGGATAGAGGTAAGGTTTACCCCTCTTCAGGGCCGCCCTGGATCCAACTAACATTAGTATTGAACAAAATCATAGGCAAATTGATGGATAAAGTAATCCTGATATCCATTGTAAAGTAAAGAGGTATAAATTCTGTAAGTGATACACCAACTGAATAATCTTGATATGCTTATAGTTTTGCTTTATCAATGTTGTTTTGTATCTATCATGTTTGAGTTTGAACAATAAAGCTTAAAGAAACAATTTTTGTTTAGTGGATTAAGTTTTTTTTTACAATTTTAGCAGGATTAATTATTAATTGAAACTCAGATGCTCAATCATGAATGGTCTATGCTTTAGAACACAGGTTGAAAATTCTAATTGGAATAGTTGATACGATTGTGATAATGTACTTACCTTACTGATAAGACACGAGTGCTTAGAATAAATCATGAGCTCAATGACCACTTTTATCTATTTTGCCTCCTTAGAAGCACTATAAGCTAGGTGGATCACATGAACCATTTTCTTTTGTTTTTTCTTAAGAAAGAAAAAAAGAAAGTGTATTGATGGTGTTAGTGATCAGATAATGAAAAAGCCCAGTCATATGTTTTACTAGGTGAGACGATGTAAACCTTACCTCAAATACAACTAACACAAAGAAAAAATTAAGTGTGCTTAGGTGCAGAGTCGGCTCAAGGGAGGGGTGAAGTAGGCGGCCATCCCGGACGCGACTTTTTAAGTGGCTTGAAATTTTTAAATTTGTTTTATATATATTATATATACAAAATTTATATAAGAACTAAAGCCCAACAAATTTTGGTAGAAGGAATTAATTCAATTGGTTATGGTTTGGCTCCTTAAAAAAATAAGCCCCACATGTTAAAGAAAAAAAATAGGTTTTTTTGGCCCAAATCATTTCTCTTTATCCCATTGTCTTGATTGGCAGGTGAGCAAATCGACTCATCACTGGTGAACCAGGTCACTCGTCATGCTCGAGCTCGCCTTCATCTTCATTAAATCGTCTTTGCTTGTGAACCAAAATCTACACGCACTGCGATTGCACAGTCACACACCCTCACAGAGTCACAGGTGAACCAGGTTCGGCGACCAGTGGTCGGCCCTACGCCCCTACTCCCTAGTCCCTACAGCCCTGCTCAAAGGTGAGCTCCTCTTGGCTGTCATTCCTATCACAGTTTATTTTTCTTGTCTATATTACTTGTTGGCTGTTGATTTTAGTACTTATATTTGTCTATTGGTTGTTGATTTTGTGTCCAATTCAAATATTCACTATTTTCAAAAATTATACCTCCTAAATACCTATCCAGTAGTCAGAAACGTAAAAGAAAAAAGATTGAATGAAAACTTAAAAAGTCTCAAGCTTGTGTTATACATAGGTTTTTTCCAAAACAAACCCAAAAGTTTCTTAAGAGGGACTCATTTTTTTTTCTCACCTTAGAGCCCATAATTGTTTTTGATTCTCGGGGCCGGTTTTGCTTAGGTGAGAGATAATAGTAGTTAGTATGATCATCAATTAGATGTTTATTAAACTAAAAACAAAATATATGCACCAATAATTATTTGACCCACTCTCTCCTCTAGGTCTCATTATTCTATTTCTATCCATCACCTCCGATCCTAAGCTACTAACCCCACCACCATCTTTAACAGTCTCGTTTATTCAGCACCAATTTACCAAATCAACCTCTGATTGGAACAAATCTCCATTGAAACCGTTCGTCAGAGCTATCTAGGCTTTTAGAAGATGGATTTAAAGAAGTAAACGAAAGGTTTAATTTGGTATATAATTATATACCAAAAGGTTTAATTCTCTCTAATTTTAAAGTTCAAACATATAACACGTTGTATGCGTAAAACACATATAAAATAGCATATATCATACTACACAATCCAACCCAATATAACCTGACTCATATATTTTGAACATGAAATATATGAGTTTTTTTTTTTTTTGAACAGCAAACGCCTGGTCATCCGAGACGACCCTGACAAATAGATCACCCTGTAATATATGAGTTAAGTATATGATATTTGGGCCTAATTAAAAATGGGTAATTTAATTTGCATATGTTAGTTTGTATTTCCAAAGGTGGTATGGTATGAGACAGCCTTATTTGACTGATCCAACACAATAACTTTTATTTTACTTTTGTGCACGCGGGTGGTTTTTCGCTTCTCAAACTTTTGATCATAAAATCAGACGAAGGAATTAGATTTTAATTCCTTTTTTTATCTTTTTCTTTTTCCAACTTTAGCCTTTTATGACTTTGCTTCTTAATTTATACTTTGACCAATCTGCATTGTCTGTTTACACCTCTCTTTCTAGAACAGATTCCCCCCTTTAATTATTCCTTATCTTGTGTTGTTGTTTAACCAAAATTAGCACTACTTATTACTTTTTTATATACCAAATTTTATATTAATAAATATGATTAATTTAGTTACTATTTTCATATGTTTTCCGTATTTAAATAATTATAAATGCATTTAAATGATAACCAAAAAGTAATACAAAACTAAAAAAATCATTTCTATCCAAATAATTTAAATGGTATAAAAGTTATTTGTTTTAAAGTTGAAGGAAATTAATTATATGTCATTTAAAAATATGACTATAAATGGTTCTTTTATTTTTAAATTAATATTAATTTTCAATTGAAGATTCTATATATACACACATATGTATGTGTGTATGTGTGTGTGTGTGTTTTCAATAAAGGCAATTTGTTATGCAACAAATTAGAAGATAAGAATTAAGGGGAGAAAGATCAAAGCAAGTTACAAGAAAGTAATATATGTTCAAGTTTAAAGAAAATCCATCAATCATCACTTCTTTTTATGTTGACAAAGAACCTCTATAAAGGTAGTTGGGGGCTATATGGAATTGTTCTGTTCCCCACAGGATGTCAGGATTTGTTAGAAATTGGGCTTTAGAAATGGGCCATCATTGACCTTATTGGGCCATTTAGAAAAAACCTTAGGCCTGTTTTAATTTTATGGATCTCAATTATTTGGTATAAGGATTAAGGAGTATCTATCTACAATGCATTAGCAAAGTTGCATACGTTCACAAAGGATATAGTTATATTCTACATTATTATTAGTGTCATTAACTAACTGAATATGGATGCTTAATGTAATAAAAATAAAAATAGAATATTTAAAATTTAATGTAAATTAAGTTAATTATTTAAACTTTCTTTGCATCCTTCTCACGAAATTAACTAAGAAACATGAGCAAATGAATAATTACAATGATACAAATGCGAATACATTTATTATGTAATTCAATAACTTTTTGAAAGTTAAAATAATAGGCCCAAAAATAGCACAAGGCTACCCACAACCCTTGCCCCGCCCAACCGGCGGCATCTCACCCCTCGGCGGCTTCCAGCGGGAACACCGCCACCTGCCTCAGCAGGTCCCGCCCAACCCCCTCCCACGGCCCCCGCTCCCCGCTTGGTTTCTTGGTTTTTGATTGGCCAAAAATAGTGGGGTGATGACGTGGGTGTGGCATAGTGGGAAGGGTTTTCAGTGGGGTGATCATTGTGGGTGTTTAAGGTTTTCAGTTGGGATGTGGCAGGAAATTTCAGTGGGGAAGGATTTTCAGTGGGATGACCGCTGTGGATGGTCTAAGCATGTCCGTGTAAGGTGTAACACACACTAGTGTGTGTACTAGTGTGTTTTCATGTATAGTATTCATACCAATCTAATGATTATGATTACCTACAAAAATTTCAGGTAAATGTGTAGAAATAGATTAGCACAATAGCACCTTAATTGCTCTCAATGATGCAATGTTGCAAAAATATGCCAACTTGTTCATAGATTTCGTAAGGATCCACATACTTACGAGTTACGACGTATATTCATTTAGAATCATATTTGGATTTTCAATATTTATTGTATTTAAATAATGCATTAATTTCAATCCTTTCGTTTATAATTTGTAATAAATGTCGAAAACTAGAGTTCTAAGTCGAGCTATGCGGTGGTGATGCGTCTTGGTAGGTTGTTGCAGGCATGAGACATTATGAAAAATAATAAACATGTTAGTTGTAACGCGTAAAACAATGAAAAATATTACACAAAACATATAAACATGTTTAACTTTATTATGTCAAGTCATTTATGACATGTATAAAATATATATGTCGTAATTATTTTAATGTCAAAGGTGGTTTATTAAATTTGTTTTAAATAAAACTATTTAAACTATATATTGGTAAATAAAAAAAACTTATTTTAAAATTATAGCAACTAGGTTTATTCAACCCGCGCGTTGCGGCGGGTTATCACAGTACACTCATGAGAACACGTATTTTATATCATTTGCAAAAGCATAAGTTACATCAAATCTCACATCACGAATAATATACAAAGTTTTCATAAAAACATAAAATCATACAAAACCTCACAAATATGTTTAAAAATAATATAAAAATTAATCACAAAACCCGTCTAATCAATTGTTTGAATTAAAAGAAAAACCAAAATCTCTAAGTAAATATGTCAAATTTAATAAAATCCAAATTTATAAGCAAATCTCTCAAATTAATACCATTATCTATGTTTACTACTTTTTAAAGTTAAAAACTTCTTATGGTCAAAGTCTAAATTTTAAAGCATTACTAAATGTTGTCTCAAATCTCTCAAATTTAATAAAATTTAATACTATTATCTCTGTTTACTACTTTTTAAAGTTAAAAAAAACTTTTGATGACTTAAGTCTAAATTATTAAAACGTCACTACATGGATCATAAACCTAAATAATATGTATATGTATATGTATATGTATATGTATGTATGTGTGTGTGTGTGTGAGTGATTTTGAATATATATATATACACACAATGGGACCCACTAAATATCTTACTATCTTAATAAACAAAAACTTTGTTTGCCACTTGTCACAATTTTAGTATAATAGTGTCACTTGGCAACTTATTAACATCTTCACTAAATCTCCACTCTTATTAAATAAGTGTATTAACTCTCATACTCAATAATTATAATATTATTGATATTATTAACCTTTTTAATACTAAAAAGTTTTATAATCAATTAAAAATAATATTTTATTATAAAAACACTTTAAAACAATTCTAAGATATGATTTTTTTAAATTGATATTTTTAAGAAATAAATAATTTTTAAATCGGTATTTATTAGAATTTTTTTTTTCTAAAAATCATGCATTCTATAAAAAATTAAACATAAAATAGACTATAATACATAGATTTTAAAGAATAGTTTTTATAAACAAATGACATTTTCAGTATTAAATTTTTAAAAATTAATTTCTTTATAAAATAAAGTTTTTGATAATTGTTTTATTACTTAAAATACTTATTAATACGTATTTCAAACATTTTATATTAAATCCGTGTAACACACGGGGTATAATCTAGTATAATAACAATATAAACACTATTCCTTTTAATGCTTTTTAATATATATATATAATATTGTAAAAATAAACAATTAGAGACAGGAAAACAAACTTATACTATATTATAAATAAAAATTAAAAGAGACGTGTTGTAATTCTAATCTATTATTACAATAATTTTCTCATTTATTTCTCATATTTAATGCATCCTATATAAAATAATAATATTAGATATTGAATAAACATTTTTAAATTCAAAATATTTTTAAGACATTAAAAATATATTAATATTATAAAATACTTTTTTTCTAAAGCAAAATTATTATAAAATAAGAAATATTGAAAAAAGTTTTCTAAAACGAAATGTTTATAAAAGAAATTTTAAAAATAATAATATTACTATTTTATTACTTAAAGTATTAAGTTATTCAAAAAATTTAATCATATTTTATATTAAAAAAATCAACTTATATAATACCGATTTCCATTAATGACTATTTATTATTTTTTTATTTAACATGAGTAATACATGTGATATTACCCTAGTCCACAAATATGTCAATCCGACGCAAAATTCTAAAATATACTCGGTCGCAGAAACAACAGTCCTTTCGTCGTAATGGCCGAAAGTGTACATCCATTGCAAATGCATGCCCAATGATCAAACAATATTAACAAAAGAAAATTTTAAAATAAGAAGCACCTAATGAACTATATTCAAAATCACCCTGAAAATATAAACAAAATTATATAAAATAAGAAACTTTAAAAGGTTTAAAAAATAAAGACAAAAAAAAAACTAATAAAAAGGTTAGAAGATATTTTTCAAAAAAAAAAAACTTAAAAAGCTTCAAAATTTGGAAATTGTGTCGACCAACACAAGACAACCAGAAATAACTGGCAAACAAAATATTTAAAATAAACAAAAGTGTCTAATCAATCAAAATTAGTAGTGTTGACTAGGTTTCAAATTGTTGATCACGTAGTGCTTCTTCATGTTGTTTGAAGTTTAATTGCGTGATTTTAAAGGTTTTTAGTTCGAAACACGGTTGCTTTGAGTGTATTTATGATTTTCAGATGTTAAGAGGCTAAGGACGTGTTCGAGAGCTTATTGGGTGATTAGAAGAGAAGTCAAAAAAATGGTGAACGCCACCATTAGGCGCCCCTCACCAACCGGTCACACGACCAACATGAAAAAAGCGCAAATACATGAAGTTCAGAAGGTCAAAACTTAGCGGAAGCATATCTTGGGGTAGGAAATGAGTTACGGGACCCATAATATATGAAAATCGCATTTCTCGACAAGACGAAGCTGCCGTTGAAGTCTAGCTGGGTGTATCGTACTTCCAGCTCGGCGTATCATACGGCCAGCGTATTATACGCCCAGTTTTGGGCGTTGGCAAAATGTCTTGGGCGTATCACTTGCAGTTACGTCGAGGGCCGGAAAATCGATTTTTAGCTTATATCAACCATGTTTAAACACAAGTCTTAGGGTTTCGAAAGAAGGCTGCTTTTGGGACGATTTCTAGGCGGAAAAATGACGATTTTGAGCATTTCAAGTCTCCCAAATCCATTCAAATTTATGAAAATCATTCCAACTCAAGAATCGAAGACAAGTTCATGATGATGCGTGGCTAGTTCTTTTGTAATTGCTTCCGGGCAATTAGGTTGTAAGTGAAACTTTGTGTTTGATGTTGAACTTAAGTTTTGGATTGTAAACTTGATTTGATTTTGGATTGGTTGATTTAAACAATACTTTTATGTTTTAGTTTCTACGCATTGTAATCAGTGGTTCGGTTTTCTTGCATCGTTTACTCATTGGTAACTATGTGTTACTTTGCATATTTATATTGGTAATTGTGTGAATGAGCAAGTCTTAAACATTTGTTCCATTATTATCACTTTAATCAAATTGAAGAACAATTCATGTTTATATAATTTCAATCTAAGTTGAACTTAAAATCATTGTGAATCTTGGAACCTAAAACCCGGAAGTGATTACCTTTTAATTAATTATTTGCAAATTAGAATTAAAGTGTTGTGTTAAACTATTTCTTCAATTGCTTCGAACATTTTCTTAATTCAATTTAATTCCAAGGTTTCTTTTATTTGATATAATCAAGTAATTAGTACAAATTAGCACTTTCCAAAGATCTTACTTACCCTTGCCGTCAAAGGTAGATAAGTAAAATTGTTTTTGATTGACATACGACACATCGAACAATTGTATGTATATATAATATCTTAAATTAAATTATATTTCGTGATTGATCGTAAAGATAAACAATAACTAATTATTTATGTTTTAAATTTATAACATAGTCCTTTTACTCATATTTTGCGGTGTGATGGTATGATTAAATTAAGCATATGAAGTCACGGTCGATAATGTGTATGCGTGTAAATGGTGAAATACAACTTTAAAAAAAACATAATAACATGATTAAATACATTAACGTGTGGATTTTAACGAACTTCATTGCACGTGTTGCATCGATAACATTTATATAAAATAATACCAGATAAAAAATTATGAAATTACGATGACTCACTTCAAGATATCAAAGAGACATCTAAAGTTACAACAAGTTGGTTCTCAGGCCTGAAACACAAATAAAAAATGGTTATATAAGAGTATTGGTGCTCTTTAGAGCATCGGCTTCATTCTTGGCCGTATTGGCATAATAATGTCTGTCAATATAACTCATTATTATCTAAAAAGATAACTGTAACAAAATTTTTGAGAAAAATCAAATTATATATTGCACAAGAGATAAATTATAAACTTTGAGAAATTAATGTGAATTTTACAAAGTTAAAGGGTGATTTTCAAAGCTTTTCAAACTCGAGGGTTTGGCTAAAAACCATTGACATTTCTAATCTATCTATACTAATAAATCAAAATAAAATGTGTCACATGTCACTTTCCTAAACTATCTTTATACAAATTTTCCCGCCTCTCTCTCTCATATTAAATGCATTTATATTCAATAATATTAATATTAAATATAATTTTATACATTTTTAAATTAAAAAAGGTTTTTAAAGCATTAAAAAATATATTAATTTTAAAAGAGTACATTTTTTTAGAATCCAAATTATTATGAAATATAAAATATTCAATAATTGTTTTTCAAAACGAAATATTCAAGGAACAAACTTTAATAAACTGAGTGTTTAAATAAATAATATTATTATTTTATTACTTATGTATTAAACTATATAAATTATTAATCATATTATTATTGACTATTTATTATTTTTTATATTTAACATGTGTAATACACGGGGTATTGACCTATTGACTTATATAACAATAATTATCATATTTTAATATTTTCAAAGAGTTTCATAAATGATTATAACATTTAATCGTAAAAATTTTAATGAAAGGTTTTAAAAGTATTTTTGAAACTTATTACATTTAAAAATTAATTGTTTACAAAAAAAAAAAAAAAAACAAAAAAACAAAATGTAGTTTACTAACTTAAGTACACTAAATTATATGTATATTATTTTAATTAAACGGAACTGAGTTAATTAAAGTTTTATAGATGGCTTACTCATAAGTTGGGTTAGAAACTCATTGGACCTAGAATACAAGTACAACTATACATGGGTCCAAAGACGGTTCAGCCTGATACGATTATACGAATTACCAAGCAACATGCCAGTTAAACCAGTTACGCGGCCCAAGGCCCAAACTTATTTTAACTAATTTAGTTTAAGTTAAATTGATATTTTTTGATAACCTCCTAATTTGATCCTAAATTCCTAATCCGTATTAAGTATTAACCCCTTAGGAATTAACACTATAAAAGAAAAAACTGTTCTAAATATGTTATAATAATATTAAAAAAAATCCAAAATTTAACTTTATCTTGCCGGAATTATTTAGGGAGGGTTTTATTGAAAACCTCTAACCATAAAAAAAATTCATTTTTTTACACTTCGGCAACATCATTAAGGTCATTTTTATTAAAAAAAAAATAATAAAATCGCATACTAGATTTAAAAAAAATAAAAAAATGATGTAAAACAGACGTAACTCAGCTGTAAATGCCTGGAAGACGTAATTACGTTAGTGTTACATTGTTTTTTTATTATTATTTTTAATTCTAGTCGGCGTTTTTTTTTTTAAAATGACCATAATAATGTTACAAAATATAAAAAAACAATTAAAAAACATTTTTTACAAAGGGTTTTTAAAGGTTTTTCAACTTAAGAGAGTTTCCATTTTATACATTTCCTATATATATTAGGGTAAGGTTCCATTATTAACACATTCTTATTGCGTTAACCTGTATAACTCTGCCAAGATCAATACAAATCTTTGTTTTCTTTTTTTAAATATCATTATTACCCGTAAATAATACTTTCTTATTTTATGTATATGCATAAATTAATCACCGTTTAAGATTTAATATCAGTGTACATTTTGGTTACATTAACAGGATTTATAATTTTCGGTATAATGTAATTTAAACTTACACTTGATTTTAAAATTAAAACGGTAATAAATTTACACATACACATAAACGAAGAAAGTTTTGTTTTTGTGTAATAATGATATTTGGAAAAAGAAAACAAATTTTTGGATTGATCTTAGCGAATTATTTAGGTTACAGCAATAAGAATGTGTTAACAGTTGATCATTCCCTTGTATATATATATATATATATATATATATATATATATATATATATATATATATATATATCTGTAATAATAATGGGTTAACAATTGATCATTCCCTAGATATATATATATATAGGGAAAAGATAAAATGAAAACCACATCTCAATGAGAAAACCGCGAAAACCATTCAAAAATCACGTAAAGCGAACGTATTTTTTTTTTTGAAATTTTTTTTACAGGTTTGTAACACTATTGGACACATTTTTATAAAAAAATAAAAAAAGCGCCGACTAAATATTTTTAAAAAAAATATTTTATAAACCCACGTAAAACCTCGTAACAAAACTAAGAAAATTTTTAGTTTTGTTACGTAGGTTTTACGTGGGTTTATAAATTTTTTTTAAAAAAAATATTTGGACGGCGTTTTTTTTATTTTTTTATCAAAATGTGTCCAATAGTGTTACAAACATATAAAAAAATTCAAAAAAATACGTTCGTTTTACGTGATTTTTGCATGGTTTTCGCGGTTTTCT
Source organism: Mikania micrantha (assembly GCA_009363875.1). NCBI lineage: Eukaryota > Viridiplantae > Streptophyta > Magnoliopsida > Asterales > Asteraceae > Mikania > Mikania micrantha. The sequence goes on along the minus strand of CM018689.1, from coordinate 43,975,237 downwards.
CATTGAGATGTGGTTTTCATTTTAACCATACCCTATATATATACATATAGATATATAGGGAAGGGTTCTAATGCTAACCCTAGGATAGAGTAATAACCCATTAACCTCACCATATTTAATGATCAAATTACAAGATGATTATCTAATGATTGATATTAAATTATAATATAATAATGTAATTGATTTAAAAGAAAAGGGAATAAGGGTATTGATGTAAATTGATATATTAAATACTTTACCTCATCTTTTTTTATACATCCATAACTTTTTTATACTATAATATTTTTTTATAAAAATTGCACCATTTTACTCGTCTTTTTTTCTCTTTAATTCCGTTATAGTCTTGACTAGGTTTTTTTATTTTTTTTCCGGATGTTCGTATTTACACCAATGTAACAAGTATAAAACTAACAAATTATTTGTAACGAGTTGTAACGAATTTGGGTTTATATTGTTGTATAATAAATAGGGTTTAAGTTTAAGAGTGTAAACGAGCCAAGCCGATCCTGAGCTCGTTAATTATGTTATATTCTTGACTAGGTTTTTTATTTTTTCCGGATGCTCGTTAATTACGTTATATTCTTGATTTTGTAACGAATTTTGGTTTTTAAAGTACTAAAATGTATTTACAATCTTGTAAATATAATTTTAAAAGTATGAAAATGTATTTAAAATCTTGTAGATATAACGAATTTTGATTTTTATCAACAAAATGTTATAGTATCTTTTTAAAGTATTAAAATGTATTACAATCTAGTAGATATAATGAATTTTGTTTTTATCAACAAAATGTTGTAGTATTTTTTTAAAGTATTAAAATGTATTTACAATTTTGTAAATATAACGAATTTTGGTTTTTATCAATAAAATGTTATAATATTTTTTTAAAGTATTAAAATATATTTACAATTTTGTAGATATAATTTTTTTAAAGTATTAAAGCGTATTTACAATCTTGTATATATAACGAATTTTTGTTTTTATCAACAAAATGTTATATTATTTTTTTAAAGTATTAAAATATATTTAGAATCTTGTAGATATAATTTTTTTAAAGTATTAAAACGTATTTACAATCTAGTAGATATAACGAATTTTGGTTTTTATCAACAAAATGTTATACTATTTTTTTAAAGTATTAAAATGTATTTACAATCTTGTAGATATAATTTTTTTATAGTATTAAAATATATTTACAATCTTGTATATATAACGAATTTTGGAGCATCCGGAAAAAATAAACAAAACCTAATCAAGAATATAACGTAATTAACTAGCTCGGGATCGGCTTGGCTCGTTTACACTCTTAAACGTAAACCATATTTATTCTACAACAATGTAAACCCCAAATTCGTTACAACTCGTTCCAAATAATTTGTTATTTTTATACTTGTTACATTGGTGTAAATACGAACATCCGAAAAAAAATAAAAAAACCTAGTCAAGACTATAACGGAATTAAAGAGAAAAATAAGACGAGTAAAATGGTGCAATTTTTATAAAAAAAATATTATAGTATAAAAAAGTTATAGATGTATAAAAAAAGAGGGGGTAAGTTAGTACATAAAGCAAATTACTAATTTACCCTTATCAAATAATAAAAGAAAAATCCATGTGTTTATTTATTATTGGGTAAAGAGAGTTAATGGGTTAGTGCTCTAAGTGTGAGTTAATATTTGATCCCAATCCTAGATATATATATATATATATATATCTGTGTGTGTGTATATATATGTATGTGTATATATGTATGTATGTATGTATGTATGTATGTATGTATGTATGTATGTATGTATGTATGTATGTATGTATGTATGTATATGGTAAGGTTACATTGTTAACAACTCTTATTGCGTTAACTCGTATTACTCCGTCAATATCAATCCAAATCTTTGTTTTTCTTTTTTTAAATATCATTATTATACATAAATAATACTTTATTTTTTTATATACATGTGTAAATTTATCACCGTTTAAAATTTCAAATCAGTGTAAGTTTTTATTTCATTAATAGGATTTATAATTTTTGGTACAATGTAATTTAAACTTACACTGATTTTAAATCTTTAGCGGTGATGAATTTACACATACACATAAAAGAATAAAGTTTTGTTTATATGTAATAATGGTATTTAGAAAAAGAAAACAAAGATTCCGATTGATCTTGGCGTAGTTATACGGGTTACCGCAATAAGAGTGTGTTAACAATTAATCATTATGGAAGTTTTCAATTGTTAATACTTCCTTATTACGATAACCACATAACTATATATTATTAATTTGGGGCTCATATTAAAGTAAATCTAAAATATAGGATTTTTCTCCTTTTTTAATTAATGTACGTGAGGCTCATATTAATTACATTAATTAAAAAAGAAAAAAACATATATACCTTTAGATTTACTTTAATGGGTACCTCAAAGTAATAAAATGTAGTTATTCGTTTATCGCAATAAGGAAGTGTTAACAATTGATCATTCCCCTCTATATAGTGAATGGTTCGAATGTTAACTTTCGGTTAGTGTAATAGTTGTTTAACTATAATGAAAACATATGGCCTTAAATCCAGAAATAAATTGAATTTTAAACACATAGAAAAGCAAAAGAAATAGCTGGTTGCATGATTTCTTTTTTTTTTTTTCGAATCTAAAATTGAAACTTACGACAAGATAGATCTGAATGTTGAACCTCATGATGATGTCGTTTTTGAAAGTCAAGCATCGTATGCACAACAAAACAATTATGGGTTCGTGTATGCTGACAGTAAACAAAGTAACCCGGAGGAGATTTATGAAGAAAAGTCGACCGATTCACACATTAACTAGGAAACAAAAGAGATACACTTAACTGAAACATAGATGTTTATGAATGTATATATGATTATTTGTTATGGTATTTATTATTATTTTTATATGTCAGGAATTTAATGTACGATGAAGCGCTGGTAGGGTGGGTGAAAAATAGAGCACTAAACAACGGTTACATTGTAATCAAAAGAAGAACGAAGAAATCAAAGACAACAGGCAGTGTAATCAAAGTCTGGCTCATGTATGACCGTGATGGCGAGCATAATAGCATTGCCATCTTTAGACGGTCAGGCAGCAAAATAATTGGTTGCCCATTTCAACTAATAGGGTTATACAACGAAGTTCGTGAATGTTGGAAATTACAGGTGATTAACGACAATCACAATCATGAACCTGCTCAGAATCTAAAGAGTCATCCATATGTTAGAAGATTCACTCAGAAGGAACAAGATATGGTTGATACTCTGACCGAGCAACACATGAATCCTCGTAACATTATTTCAAACATAAAGAAACATAACCCTGCAAATGTGTCCATTTCTAGATATGTATACAATTTACAGCAAAAAATGAAAACTAAGAAGAAATTTGGTGATACTCCGATGCAGGTTTTGGAAAATCTACTTCATAGTCAGCGTTACGTTTACTAAACTCGGAAAGATCCTTAAACAAACGTCATGGAAGACATTTTCTCCTGTCATCCAAAATCGTATTGCTGTAGGCGTGCATTTCCGCACGTACTGATGATCGACGCGACGTATAAAACGAACCAGTACCGACTTCCATTTATTCAAATTGTTGGCGTGACTTCCACACACCAGACGTTTAGTATTGCTCACGCGTTCGTAAGCACAGAGCGTGAGGAAAACTACGGCTGGGTTTTGGAAATGGTTAAGAGTATGTTGACTAAATGTATGGAGACACGTGTTATCATAACAGATCGAGACCATGCTGTTATGAGTGCGTGTCGTAAGGTATTTCTAGAAGCTGCAAAATATCTCTGCAGATGGCACATAGACGAAAATATTGCCAAACATTGTAAGGCAGGCTTTTCGAATGCAAACCGAAAGAAATTCAAAGGTCGTTAGGCGAATTTGTGTAACTCTCCGACATCATAGTTATACGATTATAATTACAACCGTCTGTACGAAAGACTTATTAAAGACAACAAAAAAGCAAGCATCATATACCATCATCATTATCATCATATCATCATTTGTTTTTTGTTTCATTTCAGGGGTTCTGAAGTATCTGACGCACAACTGATTAAACAGTTACAGAGATATGTTTGTAACAGCATGGACCAATAGAACACGCAACTTTGGTCAACGTACAACAAACCGGGTGGAAAGTCAGCACTCAAACCTAAAAGGATACCTCAAATCAACAAACAGCACGCTTGCCTCGCTTGTCGGTTTCGTAAATGAAATCGTGCAATCACAAGAGGTAAAAATGAATCACGATTTTAAAATGAGCTTGATTAAAATTATGGGTCATCCTAAACTACCAATATTTGATAACCTTCGAGGAAAGGTGCCCCATAAAGCTCTTGATTTGTTGGCCGAGGAAAAATATAAAATAAGGGTTATGCGCGACTCAAATATGTCGTGTGGTCACCAACTTTGGACGAGTTGTGGGTTGCGGTACGCTTGTCGTATATCAAAATACTTAAACGTAGGTTCGTAATACTAAATCTAAATCTCACATTCTGAGATAGACATATTTTGGACAAAACTAAACACAACTAACCCAACACTATTAGAAGAAGAAGAAATTGATGTTATAGGACAAATGAGTTTGGTTACAGAAAAAATAAATTCCAAACCTCCTGAGATAAAAAAGAGTCTAATAAATAAAGTCTTGTCACATGTATTTCCAAATAAAAGCGACAAAAAGATACACGTGATCGTCCAACTTTAAAAGCACAGAAACTTAAAAAGCAAAACGTTGTTAAAGATAACTTAGCGTCCCAACATAATACATTTGAACCTTCGAGGCATAGTTCGTTTACAACTACGACCGATAAGAGTTAGAAACACGTATTTCGGCGTCGTTTCACATTGGTATAAAAAAGAATGCAACCATCAGACTCGCACAGTCAAAACGAATTCCAGTTTCCACGTAACATGAAGCCAGAAGGATTATACAATGTTTATCACTTCGGTCGTCACATCCTTCCTATATTTCAACCTTACGTGATAGACATACAAGATGTCGAGCCAGATGGTAACTGTGGTTTTCATTCTATAGCCTTGGGTTTACGATTCAATGAAAATCAATGGACCTTCATTCGACAACAACTCTTGCAAGAATTGGGTTTTCACGCAGATATGTACATATATGTGTTTAATTCCTACGACCCACAATCTTGTGATGTAATACGTAACTCAATAAATTGGAAACAGATTGCACCTGCTCCTAGCGAACATTAGGGGTGTTCAAAATATCCGAAACTCGAAAATATTCGAAATCCGAATCGTATCCGAAACCCGAAAAAACCGTATCCGAAATCTATTTCGGGTTATTCGGGTCGGATAATATGGTTTTAGATTCGGGTCGGGTTTCAGATATGCAAAAATTGGTTTTTTCGGGTCGGATATCCGAAAAACCCGAAAAAAAAACAGGGTTATTCGTATGAACGAATTCGGGTTTTTCGGGTCGGATAATATATTTTGAATTTCGTGTCGGGTCGGGTTTCGGATAGACCAAAAAAATTTTCCAACCTGAATAACTCATTATCCGACCCGATGAACACCTCTAGCGAACATTGGATGTTTATGCCTCACACAGGCTTAGTAATTGCTCAAAAATTTGGTGTAACCGTTTACATTCTAAGCAATCGAGGTGCTCAAACCATTTTCCCTTTGTGGATATCTGTGAATGGTTCAATGCGACATAACGTCGTATTCGTGGTTCATCTTAGCTTCCATTTCATTAATGTTACATTACAATGAGATTATCTAATGCCAACGGTAAATCACATATGGAAACGTTACCGAAATGATGCAGCATCCGGCTGGGAGTTCATATATCATGACAGACTGCAAGAATATCGAAGAATTCTAGATACAATAAAGTTGGTTGATTACGTAGATGTGTAAATGTAAAAACAACAAATTCTTTATTTAAATGTAATAAAATTGAATTATTTGGTTTTTTTATAAAAAAATCAAATTTTGAACAGTACGGGCCGTACTGTTCTAAGATTATATTTACTTTTTAGTTTCAGTTTACATTTTCCACACACAAAACTCACACAAACTCTCTCATATTGATCTATACACCCTGTCTTGATCTTCGATCTTTCGACACCAGGTATGTATTTTGCTTCGTAGATCATTAATATAGGTGTTTTAGTTGTTAAATAACGATCTAGGTAGTTTTTTTCGGATTTAACGTTTCGAATGATGAACAAGACATGTCGTCTTGACCAGTACAGCCCGTATTGTTCTTCCCATTTTGAACCAGAACGAGAACAAGATGGGTTGTCTTGACCAATACGACCCGTACTGTTCAATATATAAAGAAAATGGTTTTTTGGCCTGGTTTGGCCAAGACGGCCTAGTTTTGGCCTAGTGTGACCAAGACGGGTCGTCTTAACCTGTACGGGCCGTCTTGGCCGAACAGCCTAGTTTTGGCCTGGTTTGGTCAAGACAGGTCGTCTTGACCTGTACGGGCCGTCTTGGTCGAACGGTCTGGTTTTGAGTGAGATGGGCAAACTCAGTATGGGCCGTATTAGTTTTTTGTTAATTTATTAAGCCGGTTTTTTCGTTTTGCAGCGTTTACGATACATATGGACGACGATGTGATGGCTGGCCAGCATGATGATGACCTAATTCTTGATGACGAGGCTGCAGAGCTCGTGCATCACCAGTGGCTACAGTTCGAGCCAGGTACCGCTGCCGCCGTTTGCTGCGGATGGTCGTCGGGGCGCATCGCAGCATCGATTGGGGTGTACTTGCTGATGCTGATCAGGCAGAGCGGGCCAGGGCCAGGGCCATGCTTGGCGAGGACACACCCTGGACCCGCCTGTTTGATACAACAGATCTCCCTGCGTACCGCCTTATTACAGTCGAGTTTTTAACGAATTTCCGCTACCGTGCTCATCAGGCGGTCGCTGCGGATCAAGAGGAGGAGCTGCTCCCCGACATTGAGTTCCAACTCTGCGGTCAGCATTTCGAGATGACGATCGAGAGATTTTCCGTGCTTATCGGCATCTACTACGAGCCGAAGACGGTTACTGACGCCTTCGTTCAGGGTCTGACCCAGGATGAGGATGGCGTTATGAGGGCGTGGTGGCCTCAGATCTCCATCGCACCGTTTCGGAGCCACCGAGTCCGAGCTTCGACGGTTCGGGACCCACTTATCCGCTACATCCACCGGTGCATCGTTACGACTATATCAACACGTGGACAGAGCCAAGAGTGGGTGACGACGTCCGATTTATTTTATCTTCATTCATTGATGACTGACAGGTCGTGCAACATTGCACATTGGCTTGCTTCGTACTTCGCCTCCTTTTATCACCGCCAGGAGCGAGATACCTTGTAGGGTGGAGCGTATGTGACACACATTGCACATACGAGAGGCTTCCTCCATCATCTCCAGGATCTGACGACGATCGAGCCCCGTAGGCTGGATCGTCGAATGATCCCGAACATGCGTGTAGCCATAGACATCCAGGTTGTCGGCTTGCGCTTCATTGGTTTAGATAGTCGTATCTGGCAGCCAGCCCAGATGGCCGTCGCGCAGCAGCAACAACAGGTGCCCCAGGACCAGGCTGAGGGGCAGATTCCGGATCCCGAGCCGATTCGGGAGGAGCCGGTCCAGTCACCTGTACAGGAGGAGCACCTCCACAGGACTCATCGCAGCATCCATCGAACGTCTACCGTGAGGTGCGCCTAACCGAGCCACTCGAGGCGTTGTTGCGGCATAGTCTGACGAGATTTTATAGGACACTCGTCGTCGGGACGCACAAGAGACACGTATCGAGCGACGGCTCGAAGGCATCGAGCAACGACTCGATCGGGTAGAGGATATGGTCCAGTGAACGATCAACGTCGTGTCTGATCGTGCGCGACGGGATGGGTCACAGCTTCCACCGTTAAGAGAGCCACGCGTCTACCCAGACGACGGATCCTCCGCTGGACCATCCGGAGCTTCATAGTTTAGTTTGTGTTTTTGTATTTTGTTTCCTTGTATGTAAAACTTATGTTGTGTATATATGTATGTTTCGTTTTTTATTTGTATTGTTTCTGGTTGTGTATTTTTATTTAATAATTACATGATAAACTTATAACGCTTAAACTAAATTAACGTAAACAAACTAATTATAAAATAAAATATTTAGTTAGAACGATTACGTAAATAATTAATTTCGTTTAAAATGATAACGTAACAAACTTATGACGTTTAATTAAAATAATAGACGTATATCGTTCAAAATTTAACGTAATATACGTATATCGTTAAAAATTAATAAAACACATAAATTAAGTTTAAATAAAATAAATAATTTATATACGGCTCGTACTGCCATGTACGGGCCGTATAAAATTACTCAACACCAGTTGACGCACAAAATGGCTTGTAAAAATAAGCCAACGCATGTACAGGCTGTAAAGGTTTATACGGCCCGTCCACAGAATCTTCACTGAATGCAAAACATTCATATGGAATGTTTGTCTGTACTCTATACGGGTCGTACTGACCTGTACGGCACGTCTCAGTTCACTGGAGTGTTAAAATATAAATGTGAGGTGTTTAAATAAAATGGCTCTATAATAAGTACCTTAAATATAAATCAAAAGGGTGTTTGTGACACCTCTTAATAATTATTAGTGAAAAAGAGAATTCTCTCCCAACATTAATCATGGAGTTTCCAAAAAGCATGTACTTTTATTCAAAAATTCGAATTGTCTTCTTTAAACTAAAGACGTGAAAGTTATTTTAGTTTTGAATTACTTTCAATGTGACTTAACTTGGTGGATCAATATTACATATATGTACTCAATTTGGAATTGTTGTTTACATATATATATATTTAGTTTGGAATCACTGATTGCATATATGTACCATGTTTAAAATAGATGATTGCATATATGTAATCAGCTTGTAATCGTTGATTAGATACATGTAATCAGCTTGTAATCGTTGATTACATATATGTAATCGATCATTTTAGAACTGTTGATTACATATATGTAAGTATTTTTCTTATGCAAAATATTTGATTACGTAACTGATAACTTAATGAATATCTGATATGTTGATATTAGTTACATATATACAAACAGTTAAATCTCATATTTGAGTTTTGATGCAGTTAGAAAAAAAAACTGTATAGTTTGTGTGTCCAATTAAAGTTTTGATGAGTGACCATGTGGTTACATCCTAGATTTGGACGATCTTGTCGTCAAAAGCAGTTGTGAGGAGAGCCATTGGAGATTCCAAATGTGGTTGCATCTCATATGAAAATGAGAAGTCGAAGATTCATGGTTTGTGATTTGAAGAATTTTTTGAGTGAAGCCATTTGCGATTACGCCCCATTTGCGGTGCACGCATATAATGTATATATGTGTGGGCCCTTAAGTGGCAAAAATAAACGTGCACTAATTTTAACGTTATTTTAGTTATTTGTGAAAATAACGTTAAAATCATTTGGATGATTACACTGGGTATGTTTGTTTGTTTGCTTGTTTAGTTATTTGTGAAAATAACGTTAAAATCATTGGGATGATCAACTTCAAACGATAACTTTGAGCCGGGGACTCTTTCGAAGCAGCATATCTATCCCAATTGAGATAGGAGTAAGGTTTGTATCTATCCTTCCTTCAGACCCTACTGAAAAGTAGGAATATACTGGATAAGCTTGCTGTTGTTGTTTGAGTGAAGCCATCAGAGTTGGATCAGATGTGTGCGGTCTTGTTAGTGGATTAGTGGGTCATTAGAGGTGGTCTGCACACGAGGGCTCGGGTTTTTAGAGATAAGAATGGTGAAAGTTAATGATGTAAATATGAAGTGAAAAACAATTAAGATTGTTACCCTAATTAGTTTGTATTTATGATTACCATAACGCCCTTTTGAAAGAATAAAAAGAAAAAATCAAAAATTTTTTATTGGTTGAAAAGGGTTGTTTTAGTTTTCTTCAAAAATAATTTTATTTTGACCCTCTCATACGATGTGTGTCAAAAAACCAAGAATATTGGCATCTACTTATATGATGTGTGGTAGGCAAAACGAGAGGTCATTTTATACCACATGCTTCAATACAAGTCTTCAAGTGTGTGCCGCACAATAAGATAACAAAAATTATAATAAAATAGGATACTGGTAGATTAGTTTACCAGAAATCAGTCTTGTAAAAATCGGCCTAGGCGGCCACCTAGGCGCCCATAAACCTTGTCGATTTTGCCCTAGGCGGCCTATTTTTTTTTTTTGTTTTTTTTTTGTTTTTTTGGTTTTTTTCGAGTAAAAATGACCCTATATAAGTGATTATTCCAGACATTTTTCAACCCCAAATACTTAATATGTCTCCAAAACATCAAATTCAACATCTGAAACATTGAACCCTGCCACTAAAAATCGAAATCCATGTATAAATGATGTGTTGCAAAACACATCTGTTTTTCCTTTTTGTTTCTATTGAGTTTCTGTACAGTTTTATTCGGTTTAGAGTCGATTTATGCTGGTTCTTCACAATTCTGTAATTTCATGCTCGCAGGTAATAAACATGTCATTTTGGTGCAAAAGATAAAACAATTGAGCTCCCGGTTGGAAAAGAACAAATCCGAAGACAAAAGAAGTCAAAAGCTGGAAATTTACCTTGTCGCGCTACGCGACGACCAAAGAAAACCCTGTCGCGCTACGCGACAGGTGGAAATGACTGAAATGCCCCTCACTTAATAATGCCGGTTGACCCGACTATTTTGTCGGGTAGTGGAACCCGTCGCGCTACGCGAAGGGTTTGGAGGAATTTGTCGCGTTACGCGACAGGGTTAAGAATTCAGTTTTTCGAGTTTAACATGGGAAAACGGCTGGGTCGGGGGAGATTTCGATTTTGGGGGCGACCAGAGACGACCTAGGAGGCGACAAGAGGCTAGAGAACAAGATTGGAGTCGATCTTGATCATCGGAAGCCCTAGACGAGTGATCCGAAGGGTGTAACGTGATCGGTTTACTTTGTTTCTCTTGTTTCTCATGTTTTCTTACTTTAAACTTATTATGATTTCTGTTCATACAATGTTTCGTGGCTAAACATTTAGAACTATCTAGGTTGGATGATTATACATGTTTGATTTTGGTTTGATTCGGTTTTAGAACATTATGATGTGATGGATTTATGATTTAAAGACTTGGTTTTGAATATTGGATGTGTATGTGTATCTTGGATTGTTAAATGATTGATATTATTTTCCTCATGTGTCTTGGTGATTGTCTGTCACATAATAGGTGCATGCTAGAATCAATTACTGTGTGTTTTTGATTAGTGGATGAGTTGCTTTGGCCGAGTGATTCATAGGAATGTTTTATTATGATTTAAATGATTAAGATGTGCAACTTGCTTCAACAGCCGTGAGGTGAGAAGTTGTCGATAAGTCTTGGATGTTGGATTTCTAGTTAGAGCCTTTGTGAGAAGATCTTTCTAGTATGTCTATCAAATCATGTTTATCGAGTCCAATAGGAAAATCCAAGTTATCCCTAGCATTTAAGTGAACTGTGACTTTCGCGCCGTGAGGTAGAATTTGTGACAGTTATTTCTTTGGTGTTTTGAGATTATTGTACTGTGAGGTAGGTAATCTAGCGGATATTTCATAAATAGTTGGATAACCTGTGAGGGAAATCCATGTGTCCGGTTGTTTAACGGCTTTTAGGATCTTTGGTTGACTATCCTTGAGAAGGGTCGAGGGTGCTCTAATTTTCCTGTGAGTTTGGTATTTTAAGATCCCGGTATCACATTAGTTCCAATCCCCGATAGAGCCTTGTCAAACATGTATATGATTCAAGCCTAGGTAGTGCTTCTTTTCTCCTCTGATTTAGTCTTTGGTTGCTCGTTTGTTTTTATTCTAAGTATTTATTAAGTTACCCTTAGTTGTTAGTAAAAACCCCCCTTCCTTATTAATAGTTTGTTTAAGTAAATTTTGTATAGATAAGTCTTTGAGTTTAGTTAGTACAGTCTACAGAAGTCTGTGGGTTTGATATCCGGACTTACTTTTGTCTTGCTACATACGATAGGTACACTTGCCTGTCGGTAGCTTAGGTTTTAGAGAGTCTAGATTTATTACTTTGTGTCTAGTTTTAGAGTTGGTTTTTAGTTAGTTCATTAGCTAAGCTCCGTCGACATCAATAAACTTTGAATTTTGTGTTTAAGTTTGTAATTTGAAGTACTTGACTTAGTATGTTTAAGTTTATTTTTTAATATATTTGAAGTATTATATTAAATTATTGATATTAATGTGTGTATATAATAAATATTTGTAAAATTACATATAAAAATTCCAATCCGCCTAGCGCTGATTAATCCCAATTAATCCCTAGGCGGTACCTCGACGTCCGACTAGCGCCTAGTGACTTTTACAACCATGCCAGAAATTAGAGCGATAATCTTGATTCAAAGTAAGATAAATGAGTTGATTTGAGTGAATAATTATTTTTTTTGGGTTGAAATAAGTCGGGTTGAGATGAGTAATAGGGTAACCTGAAAACCATGGGAATAGATTTGATTCCAATAGGTAAAAATGATTAATTATATATTTGATGAGAAATTCATTAAAAATATTAAAAAAATATTTATTTAATTACAACTCATTTTAACTTAAACTAAATTTATGTTTTTTTAAAATATTTTATTTAGATCCAAACTAGTATTGCTTAAAATACATCCGGCCTACACGAACCTGACCCAAACTCGTTTCAATCCATTACTCCGTTGGTCAGCCCGACTCGACCCGTTTATTTTGTCAAACTTACCAGATTCACCTATTTTTATTTAAAAAATATGATGTCAAGGTAATGTATATGTATTTTTATTTATTGATTTTAAAGAAATACATTATGTAGATGACAAGAATAATATTGGAATACAAGGACCCTTTGTAATTTCAACATAAAAACATATGAACTGGTACAATTTTTAATTCACTAAAAATCGTAAGAAACAAAATAAAAACAAATCAGAAAGCTAACCCGACATCAATGGAGGAAGAACAGCAGATTATCCAGAAGCGAAAATACTATTGGGGAAACACACCAAATGAAGAAGACTACTACAGACTCCATAACATCAAAGCAACTGCTTCCATTTTCAAATCACCAAGAGGCTTATCACTCTTTACTAGATCATGGCTTCCTCTGACACCACCACGTGGAATAATCTGTATGGTGCACGGCTATGGCAACGACATCAGCTGGACGTTCCAATCGACGGCGATCTTCCTCGCCGGCGCCGGATTCTCCTGTTTCGCACTCGACATGGAAGGCCACGGCCGATCGGAAGGACTAAAAGCGTTTGTTCCCGATGTGAATGCCGTTGTTGACGATTACATAGCGTTCTTCACCTCAATCGTTGATTCAACCGATGAGAATAACCGAAATATTCCGAAATTCCTGTTCGGTGAATCCATGGGAGGCGCGATCTGCCTTTTGATTCAGTTTACCAGACCTGATTTCTTCGACGGAGCGATTCTGATTGCTCCGATGTGTAAGATATCCGATAAAGTAAGACCTAAATGGCCGATACCTGAGATTTTGATGTTTATTTCGAAATTTGCCCCAACTTTAGCGATCGTACCGACGGCTGATTTAGTTGACAAGTCGGTTAAAGTTCCGGCGAAGAGAATCATCGGCACAATGAATCCGGTGAGGTACACCGGCAAGCCAAGGTTGGGGACGGTGACGGAGCTGTTGCGAGTGACGGATTATTTGAACCGTCGATTGAGCGATGTGAAGATACCGTTTATTGTTCTTCATGGAGATGCTGATGTTGTTACTGATCCTGCAGTGAGCGAAGAACTGTACGAGAAAGCGAAGAGTGAGGATAAGAGCATGAAGATCTACGTCGGGATGATGCATTCGCTGTTGTTCGGTGAGACTGATGAGAATGTTGAGATTGTTCGTGGTGATATTCTGGCTTGGTTGAATGATCGGTGTTGAAGATTGAAGAATGTGATTCGATTGTTGTTTGATCGGATTTGCGTCTGTATCGATGTTGTTTGTACATCAATTGGTTGGTAAAATTAACCAGTGAAACTGAATTTGTTGTGGAAGATTTGAGATGATGATCGCCGATGTTTATTATCACTTCAAAAGTTTGTCGAATCGTTTTGATTACTCTCTTTTAGTTTTTGTTATATTTTTATAATTCGTTTTATTTACAATAGTTTTATTATTTATTGTTTTTACTCGTTTAAATATTTTTTTAAAGATATATCTATTATATATTTATATGTGCTTCATAAACAACAAATACAAGTGAAATGTAATTTTAAAATGCCAGAGGATTAGTTTTTGACCATTAGCACTTGATGTTAATCTTATTAATTTGGTGCAAAACTTGTAATGTTGCTATAACATTTATATAAAGATAACATGTGTTAAAAAATAGACAATAATGCATATGTATAGTACTCATGATTTACTTTTAGCAATTTAAAAATTAAATACAAATTGCAAAAATGCATGTTAAACAAGGGTATCAAACAATGGTGAAGCTTAAACATTTTGAAAGAACAGAAATTTATAAAACCTATAATACATATTAAATTTTTGAAGCAAGAGAGGAACCAATACCTTTGGGCCGAAAAATTACCACCACCAGAGGGGAAAAAAAACAAAGAGGGAACGGTCCCTCCCCCAGTTCTCTAAAAGCTTCACGACAGTACCAAATCATTTGGCCTTCAACCACCGTCACTTCGAAAAAAACGGTCATACACAGCTCTTGTCATAATCATATAAATATAAGAGTAAACTTCTCTTTTGCTCCCTGTGGTTTGACAAAAGTAACCATTTTCATCCAAATTTTGAAATTTTGCAATTTTCCTCCATTAGTTTCAGAAAATTAACCATTTTCATCCAAAGTCCATTTAAACTTTGGATGAAAATGGTTACTTTTGTCAAACCACAGGGACTAAAATGGTTAATTTTCTGAAACTAATGGAGGAAAATTGCAAAATTTCAAAATTTGGATGAAAATGGTTACTTTTGTCAAACCATAGGAAGCAAAAGAGAAGTTTACTCTAAATATAACTAATCAATATTACATACATATATACATACGTATGTATGTATATGTGTGTGTGTGTATTCAGTTTTATAAATAAAGCATGCAAAATTTGAATGAGTGAAGATACAATAATATAAAGGTTGAAAATAGATTATAAACATAATAAAAGCAAAAGCAAAAACCTCTATATCTTGACCTGATGTATGCCATTATCATCCTATACAATGAGATCAAACTCAAAAAACACTTTGAAATGAATTCAATCTTTCTATAACTTCCTAATGAGCAACTACCCAGAAAACTTTTCATCACTGTAAAAAAAATTCTGCTTTTGTTAAGTATGATAGCTAAATGTCAATATTAACTCCATATATCCATTAATGAACCTTCTTTAAGCTTGAAACAAGTATTTCAAGTCGTCAACTGTAAGACGAGTCTGGCGGCTGCCAGTCTCGTCTTCCCCAAAAGCAGAAGCCACCATCTCTCTCTTCTTTTGCTGCAAGAACCACATTAACATTCTAAATCAGTAATTTTAAAGGTTAAATATGGAAATTTTGAAATTGTAGGCTCAATTAAGATGTTTGTCGATGGGTAGAACAGCTCGTGAGCAGCTCGATCAACTCATATAAAGCTTACATAAAACCAAGCTTAAATTAGCTCAAGCCTAAAGTTGAGCTTATTTAGCAAACAAGTTGGAGACCGAGCATGACTAGGCTCTCATGCCTAAATAAGCCTATTATTTATATAAATATAATAAACATTAATGGGTATGCTTATTTTGTAATAACATAAATACATGATTACAAAACAAAGAATATTATATACAAAATTATGGAAACTTAACTAATTAGCATATATTAGAAGAGGACCAACCAACCAAGTCATAAAAAGACTAATAAGAATTTCTAAAAACTTCAAAACCAACCCCAAGAAACTCCGTTTCAATACATTTTAGCAGCATTGGAAACATCATGTCGACCCCTAAACCTCAAAACTAAAGCCTATAATAAAACTTTAAACCTAAACCCTAAACCTTAAACACTAAATCTGAATCTTAAACTCTAAAGCTAAACCTTAAAACTAATCCCTAAAGCTAAACAAGCCGATTCCAAAGCCGCCAAAATAAAGTTCAATTGAATTTGATAGAGTTGGCAAAGCTAAAATCGCACACATACACAAACTGACATGCACGGGGTCCGACACACACACACATGAATTAAACAAGACGATCTCGTCCTCAAGTGAGCTCCGGCTTGTCCCGGTTCATTTGCACCCATAGTCCAAATTCTCAAAATTTATTCAGATCTAGATAATGTTAATGCATAGTAAATTAACGTAAACCTATCTTACCAATATTACAAATTTACAAGCTAGAACAAGATCAAACTAATTCTAACATTTTCTGCAATCCTTACAGACCAGAGAAAGTATATCAATTTAAAACACTTCTTAAATTCTTGCTCGAATGGAAAACATAAAAGACAGCAATTGAGCCTCCTTTAAAGAAGATAACAAATTGAAAAATTACAAAATAAAATAAGATCAAGGCATTATATTAGTTGTCACCCCACTTTTCCACACGCAATCTTGTTTGTAGATATTCTCCATTTAAAATTTACATTTTATGGGTCACAATTTTAAGTTTATTCTCACACTAAATGTTACAATTAGAAAAGAGACCCATAAAATGAAAAATATAGAACGGCTATAATGAATGTTTGCATGCTGCACTAGCAGGAGCAATGAACTTGCCATTTACAGTCTCAAAGAATCAACACTATTTGATGCAATTTTCATTTGTCAGTGCAATAAGGATGGAACCACATATGTTCCTAGGTACAAACTAGGAAGGTCAAATTCTAATTGTAGTCACACGCATGGCATATAGTAGAAGTGATTAAGAGTCGGATCATTATTCAAGGATCCATAACATACCACTTTCAAACTATGTGAATCCACAATAAACAAGAAATATACATCTCATCTTTTAGAGCATTTGAGAAAGTTAAATTTAAAATTATCTTGCAGTTTCACAAAGATAAACTTATTTTAAGATTTACTCCATTTTTTTCCCTTGTAAAGAGGTAAGCCAAAGATTGACATGCACTCTCATCATACTTAAAGTCTCATAGTTCGAAGGTTGTTTGACTAATTTGATTAACTAAAAGGAACAAGTATCCTAAAACAAAAGAGAAAAAAACGCTAGATATAATTATTGGGAAGATATTATATGACTCCTCCTCGCATAGCTAGGTTTCTAGTATTATGAAAAAATATGAAGATTTTTCTACATGAAAAAAACAGTTAAAAAAACTCATTTAATCCATTACCAAGGCCTGAGTATTGGCACATTTAAAATTTAAAAGGTGAAGAATTATATAGCGCATGTTGGCATACCTGAAGAGCCAATATGCGATCTTCAACAGTATCTTTAACAGTCAGCCTTAAAACAGAAACTGGACGAGTTTGACCGATCCTATGAGCTCTATCAACAGCTTGATCTTCAGTTGTTGGATTCCACCATAGATCCAAAAGTAGCACATGACAGGCAGCAACCATGTTCAATCCAAGACTTGCTGCTTTCAAAGACATTATCATAACATTAACCTACAACAAGAACAAGATTGTTTAGAACAATTTCCTAGAAATAATATATGTGTGTGTGTGTGGACATTCAATTGATAACCAATATTTTGTAGAGATCTACAAGAATCTTTTATAGCCACGAGCTATTTTTCTAATTAAAGTTGAGGGAAATAACTTCCATGGTGTGTATGATTCATGTGGTTCTCAACTATTTTTTGGTTCTTATTGCCCATATGTGTGTGTGTATCTAGGGATCTTTCAAATGAGAACCAATAAGGTGTTGAGAACTAAAAAAATATTTATAGCCACATATAAACTTGTGGCTATAACTGTTCTTTTAGTTCTCAATTGAACATCCTTTTATATATATATATATATATAGAGAGAGAGAGAGAGGAGGTGTTAGATTGAGAACTACGAACATGTTGAGAACCAAAAGAATCACTTGCAACCTCACACGTATACATATACATATATAACATAAAAGGATGTGGAATGTGAAATTCACAACAAACCTCTGGAAGAGTGTTGAAATCCTTCACGGCTTTATCCCGTGCCGCAATGGACATTGTTCCATCAAGACGTCTGTAACCAATGGAAGATTTTTTCAAGCAAGCTTCAAGCAAATCCAGCATCCTCGTCCACTGAGAAAACACAATTGCTTTCTCGCTCACAACTTTGACGTTATTATTATCATCACTTCCTATTTCACGAGGTTTAACAATAGATTTTAGAACCTCAACCGCCGCCTTTATTTTAGAGGAATCAAGTGCCTCGGAAACCACAATATTGGAGGACCAATTAGACGAACAAGATTCGTTAACCTCGGATTTCACTATACCAGAATCCTTTACTTCGTCATCCATAGAACTTTTGAGGGTCAATTTAGAAAATATTGATGAGGTGTTAAGGATAACTTTGCATTTAGAAGATGGACACTGACTATCATCACTTGAAAGATGTTCAAGTATACACTGGTTGCAGAACACATGTTCACAAGGTGTCACCACAGCATCTTCAGGTGGATCCTGTGTAATTTACAAGAATATTATTAATAAATAGTGTCACGGAATGTTGTTTGAGCAGGAGAAGATGTTTAACATACACTGCATATGCTGCAAATTGCCAAAGAAGCTTCTAAACAATTAAGGAGGCGAATTCGTTTTTCAGGAGGAAGTTTTTTTGCCTTGTCAAGAGATGACTTCCACTCGGAGTTTGGCTTGCATCCTTTGACCAGCAGAGGGTGATCACAAGCTTGTCTGAGGCGTAAAAGCATCAGCAGTATGTTAACATAGTTATCTTTCACTGTTCCCGCAGCTGCATATTCCTGACACAGGGAGATTTATAGAATTTCACAAATTAGCATGAAAGATATTTGACAAATACAATAGATAGATAATTAATTAGTAGATTGAAAGAAAGTATACTTCAAATTGAGCACGGGAATCAGATTCCAGCCTACAGTAGAATTCCCGCTCCTCAGGAGTGAAATCCACTTTCTTCAAATTAATGGTCTTGGGTGGCAGAGATATAATCGGTTCTCCATCAAGCATTGTTGCTTTAAAAAACATAAAAGAAAAAACAGACTAATTTCCAGCAATAATCTATAACAGTTGCACAGAAAGTATAAACAAACAAACTTACCCAATATATTCCCACTTTTCCGTAGGGTCTGGGGGGAAGGATGGACACAAACCTTACCCCTATCCCAGTTGGGATAGAGAGGCTGCTCTGAAGGAGTCCCCGGCTCCTTCGGAAAGTATATACTAACTAATTCAAATAAGATTGTTTCATCTTTAACAGATCAAATGAGTCAAACGGATCAAAACTATCACGGATAGTATTTTGACCTGTTTGGTTCAAAAGCAACCTTGGTTTAAAAAAGCTTCTAGCCTCCTATGCGTTTTGATCCCAAAAGACGAGGTGTGATGCGCAATGTGTGATGCGAGTGCATCATGCATGTGAGGTGTTAACTATTAAAAAAATACTAAAAATTATTTATAGATAATATTTTAAATTGTTAACTTTTAAACACTATAATATAAAACATTTTCATCATCGCAGGTCATATTTTTTCAATCGCTGGTCTAATTTGTTCAATTGATGGTAAGATTTGTTCAGTAAGATTTGAAAAACTCATACCCAATGCAATAAATGGTCTAATTTGTTCTATTACTGGTCAATGCAATCAATGTTCAATCGTATGATGTGTCGCATCACACATCAAAGCATTATGCATTTATGCGCTACAGATGCACGCATCATGCAATCTCATCATCACATATGTGCTCATTTTAAAACCAAGAACCCAACCCACAAGACCTGGCCATGTTGCCAGCTCCAATTATTGAGTATCTCACTCACCTTTGGTTCGACGAAGCATAATTGTCTTCAAAACAGCCTGTAACTTCTTATACCCAGTTGCAGGATTCCTCTGAATTGGGGACTTGATCGTTGCGCAGAACGATTTATAAACAGTATAGGGTTCATATCTTAAGAATCTAAAATAGCTATAAAGATCATCAATAGCATTCTGAATAGGAGTCCCTGATAAACACCATCTACGTTTAGCCCTAAGACCCCAACAAGCTCTAGCTACTTGTGTTCTATGATTCTTAATACTCTGTGCTTCATCAAGTACTACCCTAAACCATCTGACCTTAGCAAGAGGTCGAGCAAGAGTTTCAAATAATTCATTGTCAATTCCCTTTTTCCCTTTCTTGGAACGCTTACTAGTAGGAGGATATTTTCTTTTATTTCCAGGTGACAGCCCACCAGGGTGAAATTCATTACGCCTTTTTGTTTCATCTTCATCTTCATCAACAAGGGGCTGTTTTGGGACCTCCATGCTCACTATTGCATAAGTCGTTAAGACCACATCATACTTGGCCAGCTCACATGGGTCCTTGGTTCGGTTTGGACCATGATATATTAAAACAGAGAGCCTAGCTTTGCTGCTTACTTTGTTATGCAACTCATCGTTCCATTGACGAAGAACACTAGTAGGGCACACAATTAAGGTCCCTGCAGCTGGCCTACTTTGTGCATTACTTATCACATAAGAATTTGATGTTTGTTTGGATTTATTAAGCTCGGTCACAGAATCATCCTCCTCATCATCATCCAAATTAAAAGTCTCTGGCTTAATCTCTTTCACCTCAGCAGTATTCACATTAGAAGACGGAGACCTTTCTTTCAAAATAAGAGAAATCGTTGATATTGTTTTACCCAGTCCCTGCAAAAGGGTATCACACAAAAGCAGAAGATAATGAACAAATGTTCATAAATGGTTTACTAGAAGTTGAAAATGGGCAGGGCAGGCAAGTTCGGTACTTGGGTAATGGGTCAACATGAATACTGGTGAAGACAGCTTACCCATAATCCATATAATCCAAAAACATTTAGTCCTTTATGCATCACTAGTGTCCCATAATGGTTTCAAAACAATAAAAATCTGATTTCTTTAAACGATATAAATTATAAAGTTTATGCACTACAATTCCACTTTGGGATGACTTGTATGACATGTTTCCTTTTGAGCCAACTTTTCTTATTATACCCATACAAAATAAGGTATTAAACTGAATTGATCCATTCATAAGCAAATGGGCCGATGTTACAAAATCTATGATGAGCCATTAACAAATGCAATCTATAAAACATGGTAAATGCAATGTCTGAACTTATAAATGAATAAAAGGAAGGCCAGGCCACCTGATCATCAGCAAGGATTCCTCCAAAGCATTGCATGCTTTTAGTCTCTTTTTGTACCATCCATGATAATGCAATTCGCTGTCAAAATATCATCATTAAAAATTAGAAGCCCAAGTCCTCGAGAGTCAAAACACAGAAAAAAATCACATGGCATTCTCATTTTCCAGTTAATATTTAGAAAAATAATGTTTTGTGCACAGTTCTGAACCTGGTGTCTCAAAAGTGGAACCTCCAATAAACCATCAGGTGCATATGCTTCTGACTTCGGTTGGGAAAGATCCTGCAATTGAACATTCAAATTCGTCAAATTCAGTGTATTAGATCTTATGTAACAGGAAACTTACAAGCTTATGATCCTTAATAATTAGACTCACCTGCAATGCAGCTCGATAAACAACGTGTTCATCATTTGCCTTAACCCTTACATTATTATATCCCATGTGAATTGGAGGAACACCAAGTGAAGACCTTAACGGAACACTAATAGGTGATTTCCCATCTACAAGAGACTGTTTTGTAGGTGCAGATCCACTCATATCTTCTAGAATACATATATCAGGGTCATCAACATCAATGTATGTAACATTTTTCCCAAATGCTTGCTGGTTAACTTTTGGTGGCATAGAACCTATATTGGTAAATGCAGCTAATTTACTCTTAATTTCTTCCTTTGTAGGGACATGTTGCTTCTTAATTGTAACATCATGGTGAACATATGATTGGGATGGTGTAACTGAACCATTCCTTATATTGATAAGATGGCGAGAACTATGGACTCCATGAAATGGTGGCAGCGAGTTTTTGTCACTAAACAGATCATCTACATCAAACGATTTTTCAGTACCAAAATAAGATGTCCCATCCACCATAGAAAAAATCGGTCTTTTGTTTGTTAACATAGGAGGATAATGAGTTCCATTGGTAGACACTTTAGCAGGTGTTTCAGTAGAGCTTTCACTGCTAGGTAAAAAATTACCACCGCCTGATGCAATATTATCATCAAACAACATTCCATTATTGTAAATCACAGATTGAGGGTCAGAATAACATGGTCCATTTGCATTCATGATATATGGCATAGAAGATGTAGCATTCATGTTATACATAACATCAGAATACATTTCATCAGTCATCCCAGAATTATCCATCAAATTGAGATCAAGATTCCCATCATTAATACCAGACGCCCAACTTCTTGTAGCTCTCTCAAAGTTAGGTTCCCTAAGGTCATAGAGACTAGAAGATGAAAACTCTTCCCTACTGTCATAATGGCTAGGAGATGAATAGGCACCTGGTGGAACTTGCACTGCCCAGTCACCAGGAGCCCACGAGTACAAGTGTGTGGAGGAGACATCTGGCAGAGGTTCCACTTTTGTCACCCCATGAATAACTGATTGTCTCTCACACTCAGATGAACCACTTGAGCAAACAGGTCTAGAACCTGAAGCTTCTGCATGATCTGAAAAGAAAACTCAAAGCGAATAGAGATAATCAGGTTTCCATGACCTTGTTATAAATAATAACTAACCATCCATAATCATAAAATTAAAGCATTTCACGTCATATAAAATACATAAGTTGGTTCATGAGAAGTGTTACCATCGAGGATTTGGAGGTGCTCGTTAGGACCAATATGTGAAGCCGGCTCGTTATATGGTACAGTACATAAAGAAGGGTCTGCTAATCCACTCTGAAAAATGTATATCAGATAGTAAGTTTCTAACTAAAATTTGTGTTTAACAAAACAAGGTAAAAACCAAATAATTGACTTATTCTGTTAACTGAGGCACCCTACTCAACTGCATCAATGCACTATTTGAAGACAGATTCAACCTATGATTAGATTAAATTTATTCATCATTACAAAGGCATCTCACATTTTAATAACTAACATTATCTAAACAGAACAAATCTAAGATCATCCCAGATTTCCAATTACAAATCAGTAGTCATATACACAACAACTATCACAATAAAAGAGTTGAAAATACATAACACCTTGTGCAATTGCACACCAAACATAATCTGCACGCCAAACCTTATAAAACACCCCACGTATAAGATCAGTAGTCTACAATTCAATCCTGAAAAACCATAAAATGATGTCTAATTCTCCGATCAATTCATTCTGAATCCGGAAACGTTACAGAAACAAAGTAATCCAGTATTTGCACACAATTTCAGAAGATCATACACGTCACCTATGGTTCAAAACATCACACTTCATATGGATCTCACAAAAACAAAATCTACCTGCGGAAAATCATCAGGAGGACTCTCATCAAGAATACTCATAAACGAGTTTAAATCCATGCTCAACGCACCATCATCCGCGGGAAAACCGTCGTCGTCGTCATCACCGTCGAATTGCCATTCATAGGAGGTCTCAACGTTCGCCATCATCGTCACAAACACAAAATCATCCGATCGTTAGAAAACCCTAATTCCTTCGTCGCGGTTGTTGGTGATGCAATAACACTAGAGTCGCAATTGTAATCACTTGATCCTCTGGATAAATATCCCGAAGAACATCAAATTCGCCGTTGATTTTCCTCGAATCTTGTTATTTGTAGGGGGGTTTTGTGAAATCTGGGAGAAAGTTGTTTGTAGTTTCTGGGTGGTGTGTATCGGCGACTTTTCCCCGTCGTTGAAGGTTAAGGATTTCGAATCATCGCGTGACTGGTGCTGTTTTTCTTAGTTTTTCCTTTTTATTTTGTTTGTCATTTACTTCATAGATTAATTATTAAAAAAGAAAAGGAAAAAAAAAAAAAAACTTGATTGCCAATTCTTACGATATAGGAACATAGTGATTCCTACTTATTATTAATTTTTTATTTCCAATAAGAAGAGCACAAGCCGGTTAACCGATCAAAGTTTGGTCAACAATATTATCAATAATTGATTCGATTAATAACTTCTTTGGTTAATAACTCGTTTTTCAAACTTTAAAACCAAAACCGATGTAAATAAACGAAACTAGTTAACCAAACGAGTTGACCACCAAATAATTGATTTTTTACTTAGGTGTACCGGTTAATCATTTTTAAAACCGATTAATAACCAATTCTGTGTCTTGAAACCTTAAACCGATTCTAAAATGCTGATTTTTCCAATAACCTAAAACTAATTCGAAAAAACAGTTTTTTTGTGCATTTCTATTTTCAAGTATGTGGTTTTTATTTTTTTAATGAACTTTTTAATTATTTTAAGTATTGTTGTGTTGACTTTACCTTTAATTAATGTCAGGCATTACTATATCTAACAAAACACATTTAGGAATAATTTTTATCACAATAAATTCATTTTATCGCGATTTATCGCTATAAATTCATTTTATTGATTTTTTTCATGAGATTTTCCATGAGAAATCCAATTTTCGTGATAAATTCATTTAAATTGTCTCACATGCAGGCAATTTAATTTTAATTTTAGTTTTTTTTTCTTAACATGTAATAAATTTGTTTTATAATTATAAATGTTTCTTTTGTATTACATATTGACTCATAATAAGTTTGTTTTATAGTCACGACTCTTTGTACGTTAATGTTTTTTTTCTTTTGAGTTCGTTCTCGAGTCAAAACAAGAGTGTTAAATTTGCGCGGCAATGCGCGAGAGGCGCCATCTACTTTTAATACAAATGTGTTTTTTAGATTTATTTTTTAGCCATGGTGTATACATTATTGTTTAGGATGAGTCTAATTGCACCAACCATACTTACTAAATACACCAACCTATTTTGTAAATTAATTAATTTAATTTAATCATTGTTCGTTAATTGTTGCATATCAATATTTATTACTTATCATTAAATCAACTTAATCATTTATTATTTATTACATATCTAATTTGTTACTTAATAATTAATTTATATGTTATTAGATATAAATAAATAAATGATAACCATTTATTTAAATTAAACAAATAACCATTGATATATTTAAAAATTACTAATTTAGCAAGTTTTGTAATAATTAAAATTTAATAATTAATCAAAAACTAATTTAAAATTTCTAAAATTTTAATAATTAATAAATAACTAATTGAGCGGAAACCCTATTTCAATCACGTTACGTTTTATAAAGATTGGATAACAAAACTTGTTGAATATGAAGTTATAAATTAATTTTTTTATTAATTATTAAATTTAATTGTTACAACCTGCTAAATTAGTAACATTTTTAAATAATAAAATGGTTATTATTTATTTAATTTAAATAAATAGTTTTTATTAATTAATTTATGTCTAACAATATATAAAATAATGATTAATTAATAAGGAGCATGTCGGTTTTAATGATATATAATCATTAATGACATGTAGCAGTCAGTATAAGTAAAGGTACATATATAGGTGTAATTAACACAATCCTATTGTTTAAATGTGGTCATTTCTTACGGAATATGTTTTAAAGTTTTACCTGGTTATAAGTTATAACATGGTTTCAAAATGTGCACTGAGCATTTACTATGTTTTATTTCATGTTAAAATGAAAAAACTATAATGATAAAAGTCAACAATTAAATGGCTTCTCAAGATCCCAAGTCATTTCATTCAAACTTGTTCTTACCGTTGTTTCTATTATTATTTCGTATTGTTTTAAGTTCATTATGTTATTATTTTGCCTACTGTACAATAATTGTAACCAAAATAATTGACTTCAATAATAAGTATTATTTATATTATTTTTCATTGATATAGGTATTAATCTTCTAGTTATAATAAACAAGTAACTAAAATGTCACTTATCAAATTCTTAAACCATTCATGACACTTATCAAATTTTTAAACCACTTTTGACATGTGTTACATTCTTACAATGTAATCTAATTCTCTTTTAAATTAAATGCATATGTATTCACTTTATTAAATATTAAACAATTAAATTGAATGCTAATAACTAATGATTTTAGTTATACATTTTTATATTAATAAAAAAATTTAATAAATTAAAGATCAAAATTTTTAATTAAAAAATAGATTTTGAAAATAAAAATTATATAAAACAATTTTTCTAAAAGTAAACAAAACCAGAAGTTTAAACAACAAGATTTTTATATATAAAATTATGTTTTTTAAAAAATTTCAAAAATGAAATGTTAAAAAATAAATTTTTAAAAAATAAAAAGTTAAAAAAATGATATTATTGTTTTGTTATTTAAAATACGTGCATATACATAAATTCAATCATATGTATTTTATATCAAAAATTGTTTTTTAAATCCTATATTTTTATTAGTTACTATATAATATTTTTTTAATACACGGGTTATTAACTAGTATCTTATAAAATAAAATAAAATAACACAATCCTCACCCACACGGTTCCCACATGTTCATCTAATGATATATTCATTGAAGTTACTAGCTAGTGAGCTTTTTAATAGGATCACAAATGATTAATTAGCCATGTTAATGAGACTTTTATAGGACGTGTATTAGAACGCTCTAATCTGAAACTTCAATGCCATTGGTATTTTATTTTATTATTTTTTCATGTTACGTTTAAGGTGCGTGCATATAATTTATATGTATTGACCATCAATTGACAAAAATAAAATTGCACTAACTTTAATTTTATTTACTTAATTTTTATTAAAATAACATTAAAACCGTTGGTTGGTCGGTTAATCAGGCGTCATGAACTGAAGGTCTCATTGATTAGATATGAGGTACATATAAGGTTGTTTACGTTTTATCCTTTTCAGACTCTACCATAACTTGCTAATGATAGGATATATTGAACACGATAATGATGACTTTATTGTTTTTTTACCGTTGACATTCGCTTATGTGGAACTTGAAATATAAAAAAAAAATCAATTTGGTCATTTTATTATTGGGAAATTGGAATTAAATAATCCAAACTTTTATCAGTTGGTCGTTGTTGGTTCCAACTATAAAAATCCAATAACGGTCCTACTTTCAACTTATTTACCTCTGACGAACCTTCGTCAAAAAAATTAACGTCGTTACTTTTTCTTCGAATACCAAAATGGATATTTTAAGGCTTTTGATCATAATGAGAATATGATTCTGATGATGTATAACTTACCTTAAAACGTTGCTGCAAATGATGAAACGGTTCTTCACTCAGGTTTTTAAACTTTAAATTGATCAAGGAAATCATTAGAGGAAAATAATGTGAAAGTAGGGATCGTTGTTGAAGATTTTCATAGTTGGGACCTGTAATACCTATGGTTTCTAGTTAAATCTCAAGAAATGTAATCGTGTCCAATTCGTAATAAATAAAAGCATTAGACGTTCGTTGAAACACTTGTAATCATAAACTTATAAATTTACATATAAATATCTATTTTATTACTAAAGGAGCAGCAACAGCAGCAGTACAAAACATAATTTAAGCTTTTATAAATTTCATTGTAATAAAATAAAAGCATTTTTATTATTAAGTTTATAAAAATAAAAATAAAAATAAATAAATAACACAATAATAAAAGGTTTCAAAAGGGTAAATAACGATGGCAATTTATAAGAACTAGTATTTGTGACCCGCGCGTTGCAGCGGGGTCTGATATTGACGTGAAGCGAACCAAACATTAATCTCGAAACAAAACGTCGTCACAACATATAAAAAACAATCAAGTACTATAATTTTTTAACAATTTAAAACAAAATATATCAAGAAAAGAAAATAATATATCAATAAAGAAAAGAAATACATGAAAAACTATTTAGTACTTTGTTTTTTTTTTCCAGGCTTTGCTTGCAATTATCCTTACACGGCTCAATTTGCTACCAAGTCGTTCATCAAGATATAAGTACAAATAACCCAACATGCACAACAAAATCTGGAAAAAATTCCTTAAAAACCACAATATTTTCGCTTCATGCCTTCTTATTGTAGGTGCGTTTAGCTTTGCAAATAACCGAGTTTTAGTTGCACAGATTCTATAAAACAAACCCAAAATAAGTCAAAAGATTGCAGATAGAATATAAATATAAGTAGCAGAGATTTCTACATTGACTTAAACATCATAATTCAATCATTAGAGTAATTTAAACATTAATCAATCAATGAGTTCAAGGTGCCAAACATTATAATAAAACAAAAAGCTTTGGTCATGTATGGTACATTTAAATTAATTATGATTGTCATCCTAAATCATGAAAAAAAATCAGTTTGCTTCCTTTCTGTAAGATAGGATTGTGGTTCTAGCCTAATGCCCTTTAAGTTGTACTTTTGATTTTGCACTTTTGATTTTAGATTGCATCAGGGTGTCATTATAGTGTGTTTTGGATCTACTGACCCATTAAAGTGTGTTTTTGATTCAAAATTAAACTAAAGAAACGATGAGTATAAAGATTTGGATAGGTAATCAAAGCGTGCTAATTGTTCTTGTTAATAAGTCATGATCAACATAACATAATTAGGAAGTGGAGAGTATTTGCAAAAGCCATCAAAATCCAAAACATATATCAACAAACCAAAAAAAAAGCCACCCTAATTTAATCATCTCTACCTTCTTGAATGCAACAACAAAAAAGAAAACAAATTATAACACACAATGACAACCATACCTGGTCTTAGCCTATAATCTTGAACACGAAAGACTCAGCCCTCCAATCTTGAACGCGAAAGGCAAACCTAGAAATGAAATGTATATTAAAGGAAGAAAGAAAGAGACAGAACACAATGACAACCATACGGTGCATACCTGGTCTCAGCCACTAATATTGAACATGAAATGCAAACCTGGAAATGAAGTGTAGCTGAAAAGAAGAAAGAAAGAGGCAGTGATTAAAAATTGTGAGAAAGGAGGCATGTTATCAGGGAAAGCAAGACTTGCATCATCAGGTAGTATTACAATCATAGACTTTGATACCAAACTG
Organism: Mikania micrantha; assembly: GCA_009363875.1. Classification (NCBI taxonomy): domain Eukaryota; kingdom Viridiplantae; phylum Streptophyta; class Magnoliopsida; order Asterales; family Asteraceae; genus Mikania; species Mikania micrantha. The sequence goes on along the minus strand of CM018689.1, from coordinate 43,946,059 downwards.
AACAATAATTTGCATCACAAAACCATAATGCCTTTTAACATATACATAATGAAACAATCATCCCATTGTTTATGATTTTAAATTTATATCATAAATTAAACTCTAAATCGAGAAATTGCATTTAACGCATATGACAAAAGTGATCAAACTGACCTTGAGATCAATTTCAACCTTTGGAAACGATATCTTCGCTGACTGGTCTTAGAGGAGCCTGGAGCCTGATGAGGTCATGTTGCAAGACCAATCATAAACGTGAGGCAACAGCTGCAAAGAAAAGCCCGAGCAAAGATATAGCTGATAGGAAAGCATCTTTATAACATCACCGGAACATTATGATCCATCCAAAAAGATGATATTTAGCATCTACCTCAGCATGCTTGTGCAGAGCAACCATGCGATCTTCGGTCATAAAGTCTGCATTGAAAACCTATATGGATATTGTAGCTGAGGCTAGATAAAGACAACAATCACTGAAGTTGTTCACCCTAAAACATGAGTGCCCTAAGCTATATTTACCACAAACACTACTATCATGTTCAGGGAGAATCTATAAGTTACTTTAAAAATGATCATATGAAACTAAACGCACAGTTCTGTCAATCTTCAACAAGAATCAAAAAACAGGAAATTGATAATCATCGTTGATTTTCAAAATCTTTAAATCATAAGTACCAACAAACAAAACAACAACGGCGCAAATTCTATATCTTAAAAGAAGAAAATATAAAGTTTCAATATTAATCAAGATTATACCTTTGTAGTTAAATCTCACAATGATCACCACTACCAGTTTGATATTCCTCCCTCTAATTTCCGCTCTGTCATTCACATCATCATATAAATAAATACATACATTAAGGTAATATTTGATTTCAGATATCAAACCTTCCAGTTTGAAATGGGCTCAGACCTGTAAGAAGGGAACAAATAAATCATTTTGCCTTGGCTGCAACTATGTTGCCTTGCCAAGATACGGAACATCAAATCTTTGCTCAACCCTACTCTTACAGGGTAATAATCATAGCCAAAAAAAATAAAGTAGATAATGATAAAAATTATCGACAACAAGCATCATATTTTTAAAAGAATAAGAGTTGGTTATCAAGCAAATATGTACTTCATTTTCGGATCATATAACCAACTCAATTCTTCAACACACTAAATATTAGGGTTTTTGTCAAACCGAAAACACCTACGTTCCGGAAACCATCAATCAGAGCAACAAAGAGAGGAAGACGACAGCGGTGGCCGGAAGAAGAACCAAAGGAAGGCCGTCATATTAGGCAACGACGGTGACCGTACATAACCTACTGAACCATCAAAGCAAGAAAAATAGAGATAGGCGGTGAGGTGAGATTGCGATGACGGTCGTAGAGGAACCGCCGTCGTAGCTGAAACGACGGTCGACTCACCTACCTACCCCTATCCTCTCTATTTTCTCTCTCTATAACATCTATCACCGGATGATCCGGCCACCCCAAACACACATACTCTTCCTCTCTCTGGAACGACCAACTTTGTCTCTTTAGAACAGTCGCCATCGGATTCGTGGCCGGAAATCAGACGACAAAAGGCTAGAGAAACCCGGCTGAAATGACAGCAAAGAAAGAGAAATGATGGGTAGATGGAGAGAACATGGAATCAGTGATTGTACCAAACGCAGCAAGTGTTGTACGAAGTGAACAGTAACTTATGTAAGGAGGGGAGATTTTGCTTTTTAACATATATATAATGAAGTTAATAAAAGGTTTAATAAACTTTTGGGTTTACTTACACATAAAATAATAAAGTCACCAAAGTAGAGGGACCAAAATGGTTATCAAGTAAAACTATTTGTGAGGGGAGGGGGTTTAAAATGAAGTTGTAACCAGAGACAAAGAAGAGGGACTAAACATGTAAATTGCCCAAACTTCTTTTCTTCCCAACCCATTCTTTCTGGTGGGTACCCATTTAAGTGGCTAAGATCCGAAATGTTAATCCTTCAAGTTCCATATCGATTACCACTCACATTGAGCAAATTAGGAAGTGATTATCATGTGTATTCTGTGTAATCACGAATTTATAAGAATCAATCACTACATCACACATTAAAGCCATCCCAAACTTAACCGTTTGAACCAAAAAAATAGGATTTAACGCAAATGAGTATAAAAACCTAATCTAGCTATCAAATTTCGTCCTTTTGCTCATGTTGAACTTGACTGAGCTGAAAACAAACACAGAAAATCGCTTCTAGGCACAATTCGAACTCAAGACCTTGACGAACTCTTTGTTTACTCGAACTCCCTTGAATTGATAACTAATTAGGTAATTTCGTGCATCAAAACATTCGTAATCATTCAAGGATTAAAAGCCCTATGGTTGCATAGGCTTGCAATCTGTTAAACTCTTTAATTCAATCGAAAGAAATCTAGAGTTCCTGCAAAAAGGGGGTTTGTTTAACGAACCTGCATAAACTTAATTCAAACCCGGAATGTTCAATGCCTCCCCAACCCAGCACAGCGGTAGCTCCGCGTCTGCTGGGGCACGTGGACCCGGTTTTAAATCCCATCAGGCGCATTCGAGGCAGGTTTTTGTGCCATTTTATTTATAATAGCCCATTTCTTTTTGTAAAAACAATATCAAAAACTTTGTAAATTCATTCTAAATAACCTGATAATGTTTTATTAAATTTTGAAAAGTTTTAAATAAAGTTTTCTCATAAAACTAATTAAATACTTAAAACCTATATATATTTTAAAATATTCCAAGGAATATAAAACAAAATTCAAAATTTTAATGCATATAGTTATTTAAATCAATGTTTAATAAGATATCATTCTTATTATTCTTTTTATAAAATAATAATAAAATATTTGTTAGTTCAGAAATTTATAGTTTTGTACTTTTAATATCTTAAAAATATTATTCTTGAATAAAGATTATTTTTAAATAAAAATATAAGGTTTATGTTTGTAAAATCAACAATTATTTAAAGATCCAAATTTGGAAAACAAAAAGTTTTTAAACAAAAAAAAATCATTTTTATAAATCATTTTAATGAATGATTTAAGCTTAGTCAAAAAAATGATGATTTTTAAAAACGAATGATAGTTCAAATTAATTATGAGAATGCCTTTCCCCAAAGATTAAAATAAATAAATTTTATGATTATTTAATTCAAACATGCAAAATTTTATACATACAAATAAATAATTAATTTACAAAAGAATTGGGTGGAAATTATTCAACTTGTATTTTTAGAAATTCAAATACAAAATAATAAATTAAAAGAATATTCAATATTCTACTTTATTTGTTATAAGAATATTATTAAATATTTTAGTCTACTCATACAATAATATTGATTAAACAAATAAAAGGAATATGTTATATTCTACTTGACTTATTATTCAATATTATGGGAATATTTATTAAATAAATATCCAAATGATCCATTCAAACTTAGATATTTCATCTTATGACTTCCATTATGATGCTATAGATTCTAGGACACCAAGTCTTGAACTCTAAACAAAATACTAAGACTACTATGTCTTATAACTCTAGGTTGAAGCAATATCTACAACTTCATCCTCTATCACTCATCTAAGCATTCAAACTTGTGAGTTTCACTCATACTCTCTTTTTTACTTTTGTATTTTGGGATGTTACATATGTTATGCTAAACCATGTTATCTAGAGTCAACAATCAAAATTAAATGCAAACGATTAGTCTAAGTTGTTTGACTTATGTGCTTAGTATGCATGCTTGTTTATATTCAATGTATAATCTTGTTATGCTATGTGTAATCAATGTAACTAGTAGCCCTTGCAATATAACTTAGGTTATTATATATGGCAAAGGTGAAAGAGCCAATAATCTATGTAACTAGTAGTATTTGCACAATAGCTTTGGTTATTGTAAAATGCAACTATGAAAGAGCTAATATTCAATTATTGTAACCAGTAGTTTTTCATTAATGGCTTATGCCATTAAGTAGTAAAGGTGAAAGAGCCAAATAATTTATGTTAAACTTGTAGCATGCTTGCTTTAGGTCTTATTGATTTATACTTTGTTTGCATTTAAGTTTTAAACATATTCTTATATATATTAAACTGTATGTGTAACTCACTAACTATTCATATAGTTGACCCAAATTTATTTTATATATGTAACATGATAAGGTGAAAGTTATGGTGAAGACATATGATAAGCATAGTGGACCTATATTTAATTTAAACAAATGTTAGATTTCAAATGTATTGATAAATTAGTCTTTGTAATTCTTTAAATGGTTGTAATTGTTTATTGTATTCAATGAATGTTTGGTTTAATCTTAATAATGAATTTTGTAATTATTCAAACTTATTAATAGCATCATGAGCTAATGAACAGTCGACATCGCACCCCGAAATATTCCGCCGTCGGTCGGGGTGTGACAGGACCGACATATGTCAACTCCTAAAACTTTTGAGTATTAAAATCCAATACGCATTTTATTATATTGAAGTACTGGATCACGGGTCAAGTATAAAACTAGCTAACATGAAACACAATAAGTAAATGAATGTTAACTAAACTAGGTGAATCAGAAATTAAAAAATTAAAAATAAATGATTATTGATCAATTGTGGCAGAATCAACTTCTACAATCAATAATTCTTCTCGATTAAACTATGCTAAGAAAATGGGTGGTGGCACTTAGGACTGTCCAAAAAACTCGAAACTAGGATTCGTCTCGAAGTTCGTTCAAAAAAAGCTCGGATATAGCTCGGCTCGAATAAGGCTCGTTTGTAACTGACCCGAAACGAGCCAGCTAGTTTTGTAAATGAGCCGAGTCTGAGCCAGGGCTGACTCGGCTCTTATGCTCGGCTCGTTTGTACAACATGTTATAATAAAATATAAACTATAAGGTTACTTTCACTAATAAATATATTTGGTGTTATTTTGTAACTATGTTAAAAAAAAAAAGAAAAGAAAAGAGGACAGGAATACGAAATGAATCTCAATTCTCATGTGCTCCACTAATTCCTAATTCGCAAATCATATTATTAATTCCTAGTTCCGCATATTCACACCTCTTCTCTTATGTAAAAACCGAGCCAAAAACGAACCGAGCCGAGCAGAGGAGAATGCAATTCAAATATTAAATTTTTTATGTAAAAACCGAGCCAAAAACGAGCCAAGCCGAGCCAACTTCGTTAAAAACGAGACGAGTCCGAGCTGACCCCTGGCTCGGCTCGTGAACACCTCTAGTGGCGTAGCATTCAATAGCAAAAATTGTGCAAATAGTAACAAGGTGATGTTAAGGTGTTTCTTTTTAAAATAGGTTAAGTGTTCAAATCCTATAGTAAAAAAATTTATTGGTTAAAAAAATAGCAAAAACAACAAACCGACAAAATCAATACTCTTTGTTTAAATTTTCAATTTCAAACAGATATTTTAAGGGCTTCATGCTGGGCTAAGGGGTTTACTCTCACATTACGATCACGAATGGGGTTGTTTGAAAAGGAAAGCATGTGTGTACACTATACATGTAGCATAATAAATGAAGATCCAAATTAGATTATAACATAAAAGCTTTTCTCATTCTCATCTAATGAACTTGTTGTAAAGATGGCGGACACTTGTTTAACCATTAGATAAACATGTTATTTTTGGGTATAGATCTTTCAAAAGCAACACAGTATAAGGCCGTTTTCAAAATGTTAAATCAGACGTATTAAAGTGAAAATAACCTTTAAGTGTAAACTGTAAAGTTAGACAACCTCTAATGTTTAAAAATTATAAAAATAAGATTAAAATAACAGATAATTTAACCGTAAACCTCTCAATATTAAAAACAACACATCTAGAGAGAACCACAACCAATGTTTGGTATGGAACTTTGTTATATTGGTTGCATCCTTCCTAATGGCCTTTAATAACTACATATAAGTTAGGCCTACACAAATGATAACGTACAATCACTACGTGTCTTTGTTTTTGAACGACAGTTAAACTGTCTCGTCGTGCTACCTTCAGTTATCCTGACGATTGATAGCTAAGATCGATTCCTTAATCTCCGACCTTGAAACACATGTGCCCCCAGATGCGTGGGAACCGGATGGAATCCGTAAAGCCTCGCCCTCCATTAAGTTGGAACCCGGGATTAAAGCCCTGATTCGTTCCTTCACCTGGATATTTATTAAATTGTACTCAACAAGGTTAGAACCCAACACCTACACAAATGATAACGTACAATCACTACGGTGGTGTTTGTTTTTGAAGAGGTAAAATGCCTGCGGTCTGCGGACCATGTCTGCAAACTTCTTTTGCAGAAGAGGTGGACCAAACCTATGCAAGAAGAGGTTTTGAGGGTGTTTGTTTTTCAAAAACCTCTTCAAACAAAGAAAATCTCTTCAGTCTTCCCCAACCCCACCGTCGACCAAGCCACCACCGTCCACCACTGTCTTCATCTCCGATCGTCCTCCTCCACCTACCGTTGAGCCACCACCGTCCACCACTGTCGTCGATCGAAGGAACCAGAGGCAGAGGAGGAGGAGGAGACCGCGACTAGGGTTTCGATCGTCTCCCCTTTCCTCCGATCGAACCAGGGTTCGCGACTAGGGCTCGCGACTAGGGAGGTGGAACCGCGACGGTGGAGATCGAACAACCTAGGGTTTCGATCGTCTCCCCTTTCCTCCGATCGAACCAGGGCTCGCAACTAGGGCTCGCGACTAGGGCGGTGGAGGAGGAGACCGCGACGGTGGAGGAGGGCGGCAGCGGCGGAGCTCGGTGGAGGAGGGCGGCGGTGGTGGAGATCTGTCGCCGATGGGATGGGAAGAAGAGAAAAAGGGTTTGAAGAGGTTTGAAGAGGCTAGAAGATGATGATCCATGTCTTCTCCAAGAAGAGGTCTCGCAGACGTTTTTTAATGAAACGTCTGCGAGAAAACAAACACCCTACATCTTTCCTTGGTCTGCGGGGCGCAGACAAAAGTGGTCTCGCAGACCTTCGCAGACGTTTTTGTAAAAAACAAACAGCCCTAAGTGTCTTTTAAGTATGAGAATAGCATCCTCATATTATTGTAGATTGTGCATAACTACAATGAAAGTTATTTGTAATAGCAAGGATATATAATAATGATATATTTTTATTGTTAGTATTACTTACTAAATAAATGTTATATGATGATTTATTTTTGTCTGATGGGTTATTTGGCAGCCTCTTAATAATTACATGATAAAAATTTCTTTTAATTGACTAGAGGTTGGAGTTGTATGGTTAATTAAAAAAGTACATATAAATCGATCAACAAGACTCTTATTTATTAAAGGCAAATTGGATTTAAATAATCCAAACTGTGACCCATTGGCCGCTGCCGGTCCCAACTACGAAAATCCCCGATAACGGTCCGAACTTTCGACATATTTTCCCGGGGTGGACCGCCGTCAAATAAACCCTAACGGCGTTAACTTTTTTTCGAATTTCGAACGGATTTTTGAGGGCTTTTGTTTTAGATGGAGAATACGAGTCGAATGGCGTATAACTTACCTCGAAAAGTTGCTTCAAATTTCCCAATTTTGGTGTTTAAACTTTCAATTCGTCAAAGAAATCATCAAATTGAGAAATTTGGAGCAATGTTTCGAGGTAAGTTATACGCCATTCGACTCGTATTCTCCATCTGAACAAAAGCCCTCAAAAATCCGTTCCAAATTCGAAAAAAAGTTAACGCCGTTAGGGTTTATTTGACGGCGGTCCGCCACGGGAAAATATGTCGAAAGTTCGGACCGTTATCGGGGATTTTCGTAGTTGGGACCGGCAGCGGCCAATGGGTCAAAATTTGGATTATTTAAATTCAATTTGCCTTTATTAAACTATAAACATATATTAAATGATCTAAATTTATTATCACCTTAACACTTAATAAACCAAGTGTACCATTACTTATATAATAAATCAATTATAATATTTTTTATACATTCATTTTACACGCGTGTAGACTACTATATGATATACATGTGACATTTCGGCTTTAGTGATATAAACCGAATCTCTTAAACTAATACTTGTCGCATGCTGCTATAAAATTACGGTGTTCGGTACTTGTTTTAATTAATTTATGATTTAAAAATGGCAACTTGAATATTTGCAATTGGTTAGATTGGCTAATAATTAATAAACATCTAAAGTTTATATCAAACTATCCCCGGAATTTCAAATTAAGATTTATTAAGTTGGATAAGTACCATCAATTTCGTAAGTTTTAAATAATTTAATCAACATTTTTAGCAATGTTTTTAAAACCGAACAAGATGTTGAACAGGTCTCTTTAATAGTTTACGACCTGACCCATTGGACCGGATTTAAGAACCGAATAACGTCATAAATATTATATAAATATATATAATAAAAAATATAAAATATTTTTAAAAAACTGGTTCGACCGCCTGATTTCTTCAAAAACGATTCCGAGCACATAACCGGGCTACCCTTGGTACCGAATCTCGGTCCACCGGCCGCTCCAGTATGGGTTTGAAAATATTGCTTTTTAGAAAGTATTTATTTTCTTAACGTATCTAAACTTTTGACATATGTAAGATACTTCTAATTCCATTTTTCTAAATATAATACGTGGAATCATAAAGTATGATTTAAGAATAATAATAATAATTATATTTTTTAAGATTCCCTATACATTCTATGTTACAACATCGTATTTAACGACCAAAGACTAATGACAAAACTTTGTAACATTACAACAAAGAAAGCATTGTTTTCTTCATCACATCAAAGACAATCTTTCTTGAAGTATCCGTCAAACGTTTCCAAAGTATCATTTTGATGTTCATAAATCCCAACTTTGACACCATAATCAAGACCTGATCGAACAACAACAATTGATCTCTACTTGTTCCTTCAATGGGTTCGATCACCTCCCCGTCATCATCTGCCACTCCATCTGAAAAGTTTCCCCGATCATCACTCATGTCGGTTCCTCTTTCCAACAAAAAATCGGAACCAAGTTATGGAATATACGCAGTTTTTTCTTACAAAGAGCATTTAGATGACCGTAATGTTTCATGTGTGATGGGATGTTACGACCCTGTGACAAACACATGGAATCATGAGTGTCTCGTTCCAGGGATGGTTGAGAATTGTGTTTTGAAAGGATTTGCGATGGTTTCCGTCGGGCCATCGATTTATATAATTGGTGGTTACGTAGACAATGTTGAAGTACGGTCACAAGTGTTACGCTACAATGTTGTTACTAAAGAATGGTTTATGTGTGCCTCACTTATTACACCAAGACACAATTTCGCATGCTCAGTTTGTGATGGCAAGATCTACGTGGCAGGAGGTCAATCCACGTTGGATGGGGCTATGGGTGTGTCATCCGCCGAGGCATATGACGTGTCACTCAACGAGTGGACGCCTTTACCGTTTATGAGCACCATTAGATACAAATGTGTAGGTGTCACGTGGCAGGGGAGATTCCACGTAATTGGAGGGTTCACAGGAAACAAAATGCCCTTTATGGACCGATGCTCAGCTGAAGTTTATGACGTGGAAAACAAGAAGTGGGACCATGTGAGAGGCATGTGGCAGTTAGACATACCTCCTAATCAGATTGTTGTCATAAACAACAAACTGATTAGTTCCGGAGACTGTCTTAACGTTTGGAAAGGTCAGATTGAGACATACGATCAGGACCTTAACCTATGGTATCCTCTGAGAGGATCCATGAAGAATAACTTGTTATCTTCTTCATGCTCATTGAATAAAATGAATGCTGACGGACAAACTTCAGAGCCACTTGAACGGATATGTTTAACAATGGCGGCAATCGGAAGTTATTTGTATTTCATGGCTGGTTATCGAATGGTCGGAGACCAGTCGTCGTGTTGCACTTTGTCATTGGTTCATAGATTTGACACATCAGCAATGAACAACCAATGGGAGACTTTTGAGCCAATGCAGGTAGAAGGGGAGCGAGATCTATGCAGCCATTGTTGTGTTGCTCAACTTCCATAAAAGGTTATTATTATGTTAGTTGACATTTGCAATATAAAATATTGAAATAAGTTTGGTGGAAAATATGAAATTTAAACGTCTACTGGTAGCAGAAATATGAGAGAGTGAAATGTGTGTTAGCACCTCTCAACGTTTGATTCGATTAAAGTATAATTAGAGCTTTATATTATTTGAATTTGTTTAATCTCTATTTATATTTCATTTATTTAATTTAAGATAATATTACAAATTAATATTTCTTTTGGGCATAATATATAACCACGTTGACAAAGCTTAATAGGGACCGAGGAGGTGTGGGGGGAATCATCCCCTTTTTTTCCGTCTGTAGTATACTAGTATTAATTTTTCGACTGAAAATTTATTTTTTATTTTAAGTATTGGTTTTACCGCCATTGTTTCAAAAAAAATTACATGTATCGTGGTTCCCGTAAATTTCCGTCTCTTTCAAAACGTTCAAGTTTTGTCATTGTATATCCGCACATTGAGAGAGAGTTATGATACGAAGTTAAATTTCCTTGCCTCAATCTAGTCTCCCTAATAAATAATAATCTTTGATTCTGAACTCTATCTTGAGTTGTTGAATAATATGTCAATTTTTGCATTCCACAAGCACCATAAAGTTGCCAAAATGATTGGGTAAATTGTATGTTTGTAATTTGCGATGATAATAGGTCAGGTTTGGAACAAGTTTAAGTAATCCAAACAACATACCAATTATAAAAGTTTGTCTCACTACTGGCCCAAAATCTATTGGGTATCTATTGAGTATATACACTCGAGTATAGGGTATACTCGCGGGTTTCGGATATACCCTTTAGTTAGCTAAATATATACGTTAAAAATAACTAACTTAAAACTAATCGGATATGTGTTGAACTGATAATAAATTTATTTTATAACAAAAAAATATATTAAATATACCAAGAACATATTGTTGGTTATATCAAAAGCTAGTATTCAAGATTCATGTTCGGTTTCAAGGTAATGGTCAAGCTTCAATATAATATCTCCTATGACATTAAAATTAAGTTTTACCTTTAAGTATAATAATTGAAAGCAACGATAATAACTAAATGATGTACAAAAATCATATCTAATGTATTATCCTCGGTGACATACGATGAATATCGGGTATACTTATCTGATATTTTTGTATTTATAATCGGTTACACCGAACGGGTAAACGGGTATATGTAAACAGGTAATCGGATTGAGTAAACGGGTGTATGAACAACTCTCATGAGTCATGCCCGTCTCGTACCCTCGAAAATTTAGAAAATTAATCACATACCCAACCCAACACTCATCGGATTTGAGAATAATTGTCCCATTTGTTACGGGTTTTAGGTAAACCCGTCAGGCACGGTTTTTTTTGCCATCACTATTTGTAATTGTGATCTCCCCTAAATCCTTTGAAAAAGAAAGCATTTTTTTAATTGAAATAATCCTCCTGCACCAACTACAAATTTAGTTTCAAACTTCGACAGCCAATTTACACTCAATAGGCAGGTGTCCAGCAGCTTCCAAAGTGTCTCCACATTTTGATCATACCAAGCTTTAAAACGAATATTCCTTTACACAAGTGGGTTTCTCTCCATTCCGGCTTGCCAAACAAAATTTCACGTAAGGTGTTTGGTAGCTCTCTCGTGGTTATTAAGCGGCTACCTCTGACTGGTTAAGATACGGTCTTAAGTCTGAATGGTTAAGATGTTTTCTCTTAATCATTTACACTTAAGGTTATCTCTTAATTATTAAGCGGCTATGGACCTTTAAAAGGTAGCCTCTTAATAACCATACAGAGATAACCTTAAAATAACATTAAGAGGTAACCGAACATCCCTTAGCAGAGTTTTTGCCTCTTAGATAGAGAATTAAGTTTAAACACAAAAAAAAAAAAAGAAAGAAAGAAAAGAAATTGGATGGTAGTTTAAAAGTAGGAACATGATAGATTTAAGGTTAAAAAAAAAGTTTATATTTTATAATCCAACATAGGGGTGTTAACGGTTCGGCTGCAAACTGCAAAACCGCCAAAATCGGTCATCAATTCACTCTTGTTGTAGGTTTTTCCACTAACATTTGGTCAGTTTGAAACCGTATTGAACGATTTTGTTTATGGTTTTCACTAAAAAAGGGTGTGTGTATGTATGTATAAGGTTGATTGTTTAGGCATTCTTCGATTGCATTGTGATTAGTTCGTCTCAAACAATAAATTTTTTTTAACTGACTCAAAAAACTAGAAACTGAAACCTATAAAGCTTACACCGGAATCAAATTGTTAATAACGGTTTCGTTTGGTTTGGTTTTTAACAGTTCGGTTTTGGTTTCCGTTATTCAAAAACCATTATTTACAGTTTCACCCAAAAACCGTAAAACCGGTATACAAACACTTCTAGTCAAACATTACACGAAACCGAGGTTGCATATTCCCTTTGTCATGTGTGTCACCTGCAGATTGAAAGTTGTATCTTACGCAAATAACCTATCAAGTATCACATTTTGATCAAGTATTATTAACAAAACATGTGTAATCGATTAAATCCAACGTACACGTGAAACAAACTTTGAGTATTGGAGAACCTAAGGTTTCATCATATAAGTGAGTTCTCATGATAAAAAAAAAAAAAAAAAAAAAGTATTGTGTGTTTTATATAGTAATCCTATTTTATGCATAAAGTTTTGACGCAATTATGCATATCACTTGTAAGAAAATACTTTCAAAGGTAGCGACATGATGATGATGATACGTCTTATCCGAGATCTTCAAGATGACAAGATTAATTCGTGTTTATGGTTGATTTATAAGAGAAGTCATGTAAATGGTGGTGTAACGTAAAAAATCGAACTTTTTTCTTTCCACATACTTGCGAAAAATGACCATATTCCGATAACTTCATACATATAGTCTTGAATCTGCCCTGAGAAATAACATATAACATTTTACTTTATATACATGAGAGGTGGGAAAATCAGGTTTTTTTTTTAACCGGTTCCGATCAACAAAGTCGACAACTGGTTTCGGTTTTTGGCCGATTTTGGTTTGGGTTTTTCCGGGTGAGCAGAACCAGTTCCGGTTTTTATTGTTTCGATTTCTTTAAGATTTTAGAACCACCTGTACTTACCGGTTTAAGTATGACCGGTTCTGGCTTCGGGTTTTTGCCCCCCTTATACATAAAAAAACTCACTTTATACATGTGGGCTCATGTGGTCTTGGAGACTTGGAGTATAAGATTATTGGGCTTGTCAAAAGTAAAAAAAGGCCCATAACTAAATATTTCAACTAAAATTTTAATATTTGAAATCAAGGTCCAAGCATTTCAACGTCAAATCCCTCAAAAGAAGAGAAAGAGGAGTCTTTGTCACGTGACCCACAAAGTGTTTTCAACCGCATACGCACGTGATCGTAGGACCACCGACTGACGCACACACAGTAATCGGTCAAAATTTTAAGAACCTATGTTTTGACCTAATTCTGTTTAGGCACTCCCACGATCAATTTATACGGATTATGTTTTATACTCCACGCGAAATGTACCTTCAATAATACAATGGTCTAACGATTTTTTTTTTTTTTAATTTTTTTTTTAAACTATTCTAAATTAAGATGTCAATCACCTCTTTTATTTAAAAAAGAGTGTCACAACAAAATTGATCAAGAGTTTGAGAATGGCTTGATTATAATCTTACAAATGATTTTATGTTTTGATTATTATTATGTAGGTATTAATAATTAAATTAACAACCCAATGTGAGACTAGCCCACTTAGTAGAGTTATTGTCTCTTATAAAGGAGGTCTTTGGTTCAAACCCAAACAAGACGTATTTGCGTGTAATTTAGGAGTATGATTATTGTTGTCAAAAAAAATAATTAAATTAATAAAACCAGACCGATATTAAAACAAGTCCTTTTATTTTACGTTATAATTATATGCTATATGTCAAAAAGTTTTATTAATTGAACTTAAAAATTGAAACCATGTTGAATCCATCATGTCTGAAGTTTTTATTATCCGAATTATTCAAACCATTCTCTCCCATAATTGAACCACACTAAATGTTTATGACTAAAACTGGTTGACTATCATATTCGAATTACCAAACCATTATCTCTCATTCTAACCTTGTTAGCTTGATCGAGTAGTGATGTTCATTGAATCGAATTTTGAATAACTCAAATATTTCGAATCTAATGATTTCGAATTTTGAATTTTTTAAGAGTATTCGAATTCGAAATCAATTCGAAAAAACCAATTCGAAATCGAAATTCGAATTGGTTTGATTTGAATAATCAAAACATCAAATAATCAAAAACTTTAAATATCCAAAATATTAGAGATATCATTTAAATTAATAAAATGATAAAAGTTCAATATATAATCCCAATGATAACATACAAAAAACATAAAGTGACAAGTAATCAAAATTTTAAAAATTAACAATCAAAATGATCAAATTTTCAAGCTTCACGATTGACGCTTTTGTTGTGATTGTTTAGGTTTAACATATTTAAAAGTGTTAAAATTATGGGTACCTTATAATTAAATTGACATTTGTGTAATAGTCTTTCGGTTTTTATAAACTAAATCACTTAATTAAAAAAAACCTAATTTTTAAATATAGTAACTACTTGTGTATACAAAATAAGAATATATAAATAATTTTAATTCAAATTTCGAATCGAATCGAATCGAATTTAAAATATGAAATTCGAAATTCAAAATTATACTACGAATCGAATCGAATTCGAATACGAAAATTCGAATCGAATTTCAACTTGGTTTTTTCAAATTGAAATCGAATCAAATTTCTATTTTTTCGAGTCATATTCAAAAACTGAACACCTATATGATCAAGGGCCAGATGATTCGTAGCCTCTGGGTAAATAAGCCCTAATACGCGCACAATCATCGTGATATACACCCCTCCATATACTACCCGATGCCAATCATTAGCATGTTGTCCAACCTAACAGACACAACAAGTTGAACAAAACATGTATCCAGAACTACTCATTATTTTTGCCATGTCTCGTTATAAATGTGACAACAAGCTAATGCATGTTTATTAATGAGGGGGGGCTCAAATACGACTCACCCTGGCCTTAGTGCACCAACACCAATTTGAAGTCGCTCTGTCTTGCTCATCAAGCTCCTCTAACAAATCTTAGTCGAAGGCTTTTGAAGGTCGATACTCATCCTACAAAACTTTAAGCACCTATTGTGTGCCCTAGTGTCGATTGGGAATTGCATCCATTGAAAGTGAAGAAAATTGTAACCCTCAATCTTTAAATCTGACTACATACATGCATAAACCTAAAATCTAAATAAAACAAAAAAAAAGTCTTTGTTGGACTAATCTTGTAATTATAAAGAGTTGAAGGGTTTAAGTTAAAAGTCTTAGTTTAAATTAGTTTTTTGGATTAGATTGTTTTGTTTTTTCATCATGTTTTTAGGGAAAAACTTTGACTTGTTTAAGGTTGTTTTTTCTTATAAATAGGGGTTAAGTTTTAGGGTTAATTGTACCTCAATTTTATTAAATAAAAGCTTTTGTTTTTCTGAGTTTATCTTCTGCTTATTGAGAGTACCAAGTCTTCAATTGGTATCAGAGCTATCAAGCTCATCCCGTTCGACCTGAGAAGACTCGATTCCAAGATTGAAGGCTATGTGAAGACGACCTGTTCCAGGGCGAAATCAAAGGGCTGTTACAAGCGACGGTCGGTGAAGACTAAGCCCAGGCTACAAACGTCGAATCCCAGGCGACGAACATTGGTTATTCCAGGCGACGACGTGGTGGTCTGGGTTGGAACCCTGCACGAGTCAGGGTGAAACGACCGGAGGAAACAGGGTGAACCTGAAGGTGACGACTCTGAGAGTTTCAATCGGATTTCTATTGGGTTCAATTGGAATTGAGGAAGCCGTCTCAAGCAACTAGGTTTCAATTGACGAAATTGAATGCTCGTTCCAGGTATTCGAGAACCCAATTTCGCTTGCTGTTGAAATTGAAACCACGATTTCAGCAAACCGAGCATCTCTGTGTGTGATAAAAGGAGGAAAAAATACTTGTGTGGGATTTTTGAGTGATTCAAGACCTGTGTGGGAGGAATCAAGCTTGTGTGGAGAGTATTATAACCTGTGTGGGAGAAGTGAACCTGTGTGGGAGTTAATCAGAACTTGTGTGGGCTGTTTTGGTGTGAGAAATATTGAAAAAGTGTGAATCACAGAAGACAATGGCAGAAGGGGCAATTATGCAAGCTAGAGAACAGTCAAGTATATCTCTTCAATGTCCAAAGTTGACATCCACAAACTATACAACATGGGCGATTTTGGTTGAATCGATCTTGCAAGCGAACGGGCTACATGAAGCTATTGATCCTATAACCGGAGTAACTGTAGACCAAAAGAAAAAGTTTACTGCCCGAGCGTTTATTCTCCAATCCTTACTTGAAGATATCTTGCTACAAGTAGCAAAACATACCGAGGCTAGAGATGTGTGGGAGTCAATTCGGGTTCGTTTTCTAGGAGCGAATAGGGTACAAAAGGCAAGACTCCAAACGCTTAGAACTGTAACATCAGTGTCAGAACCGTCACCGGAACAGTGATCTCTACAGTACATGAACAGTGAAACATGTACGAACCATATACAATTCAGTACATTTCAGATTCATATCATTTATCATTATCATTTTGTGTTATCATAGAACAAACTCAGAAACATTTAACAGGAACACAGTTCAGAACGATGGTTCTTGAGTCAGATAATTATTTGACAATACAGAACCATCAAGTGATTATTTGTTTATAATTTATTATGTATAAACGTATGCGAGACTTTAAAGAACAAAACCCACGAATATTGTTACGTGAATGCTAAATTGACGGGTTATTTGTATAGGTGACGATCTGTATGAATATACCTGAAGGTTTAACGTTCTGAATGATATTCTATAATTAGAAAACAATATTGAAAAGTATAGTTATCGTCGTGTTCGTACGGGTGACGATTCGAACGAATACGCGCGACGACCGTACATTTCAATTTAAACAGTAAATTAATATTTTAAATTAAAATAAATCGAAGATATTAGTTAATTTATTAGGAATCACAACCTAGAATAATTAAATGATTTCTACTTTTAAAATAGTACTGTTTCGTCGCGAAAACTACACGAAACGACATTTTACGCGAAACCGAACGAGATCAAACGACCGGGTGTTTGTGGGTAATCAATGTGGTCATAAATGACCACACCAACCCATTTCACCCCTTCTCTTTCTCCCATTTACGTTCTAATCCTCTCTCTCTCTCTAAAGGATAGTTCTCCACCTTCTCTCTAAGAATTAGAGCTCATTTCTTTGTGGATTCAAGCTATTTTGGTTTCATTACAACCCTCTCATCGTGTAGATTTCAGAAGTACAACTTGTTCAAGCTTTCGTCCACGGAAATTGAGGTAAGGGTTAAGTTTAAATTCGGTTTTATAGTATGTTACGATCATTAGGGTTTTATTGATGTTGTAGCCACTTTACACACTAGTAAACACTTAGATAACTCAAGTAATCAACGAGAAAGAGGGTAGGATTTGTGTTGTAACAGATTTGAACTAGAAAAGGGAAGAAGTTGCAGGTTCGTGGGCTAAGGAGCTGGTTGATGATACAGGATCGCTAGCCGAACCCTACACGAACCCACATGATGCAGCCGAACCCTGCATGGTCTCTGCAACGAACCTGGCAGCTGTACTCAGTCTGTCAGCCGAACCCTAGGTCACCTGCAACGAACCTGTGATGGTGTAGCAACGAACCTTGCATGGCCGAACCCTGTCCATGCAGATCGCGAACCTTACACGAGCCTAGTAACAGGAATGGGTGAGCCGAATCTTTGGATCAAACTCAGCTGCGAACCATCACCTGACAGCCGAACCCTTGACCTACGAACCACGAGCCACGAACCTTCAAACTGAAACAGTAACCGAACCATTATGGTTCGTCCAGGTTAGAAGATGGCCGAACCTATCCTTAAACATAGCCGAACCTAAGACCAACTCCTCTAATAAGGTTCGCTGCCCTAAGCCCAATGTTAAACTAAAATTCGTTTAATTAGATTGAGGTGGGATCAAGAATCATCAAAACTAGTAGTAAGAACCTAGGAAATGTGTAACTCATCACCAACCTAGGTTTCTCATGTGTAATTGTCATATAAGGTGTATGCATGGTGGTACTTGGATCAATTAATTATACATGTGGGTGTGCATGACTAAGAATGGAATCCTAATCATACATGCATAGGTATAACTGAATGTTTAACATAAAATGATAAGGTTAAATAAATAAAATCAAATGATCATAGACATTCATGAGAAACAACAACACAAGTTGGTTAAGTAACTAGAAACCAAAGACATTCAATTGGGCCAAAGTGGCCCTATGGGGTTTAACTAGATGTTGATTCAATTCAAATAATGATGTTTATAAAAGATGAAGATGTTATAAATTTGTAAAAGTTGGTTTAATAAATTCTGAAGTTTTGCTTAATTAGAAATGTGAATTATAAATGGCAATGTTTTCTTTTAGTTAAATTTTGTTATAAAAGATTTGTGTTATAGCATTGATTGGGATTTGTTATAAAATAGACAATGTATTTGTCTGGATTTTTAAACGAAAAACAAAGGAAACTCTGCCGAAATTTTCTAAAATATAAAAGTAAGTTATTATAACTAACCATGGGATTTGGGATCATAAAAAAGGTAGCTAAGGAAAAGTTGACAGATAAGTCACCCTTACTGCCACTCTACAGAACCGTACATGAGATTTTCACCTCATACGGCTCCTCGTTCAATTCTTTCGACTATTACACGTACTTATTATATTCAAATTCTTATAAAACAACTCAGGAACCGAAGATACCTAGCTTACAAACAAGAGTGCGCATTCTGTGATAGTACATTAGACATCAACACAAGTGAGTTCATTGCCCCTTTTCTAACATTTTGTTTTAAAACGCGGGGCTGAGAAGCATGCGTAAACTGTTTATTAAATTGTTTACTTAAATGCTTTTAATTTTATATGTTTACATATATAAAAATGTTATCCTAGACCATGTCTAGGAAGATTTTATGCAGGTTTACTAACTGATTTACTTATAAATTAAGTGAATAATCAGATTTAAACTATAAGATTTCAACAGATCAAAACATTTCAAAAGAATTACATCAAACAATTTGACAAAACAAGTGTGGGAGTTCAAGGAATCAAACTAAACATTTTGACAAATCAAATGGGTGAATTCAATGAATCAAATGAAACATTTTGGTGAAACAAGTGTGGGACTTCAACAAATCAAACAAAACAATCTTTGCAAAGACAATATTCAATGTTCTACAAATCAAGTGTTTGTTGAACTATGAATCAAGTGTACATTTGATCAATGAATCTAGTATTCTATGATCAACGAATCAAGTACATCTTGTAACAGAATCAGACGAATCAATAAATCATTTTCAAGGGAAAACCTGGGAAATATCAGAGATAACATATGCCAAAACAGACAAAACAAAAACCCTACATTTCAAGAAGTCCTAGCTAGACCGTTTGATTTGTAGGTCAGAAGTTTGAGGATATTTACAGATTCCCTAAATACTAAGTACCTAGATTGACAGACTAGTCTACTCGAGTATGACCAAAGGCCCCAATCATTAGGACTTAGATTTTATTAAATGTTTATTTATTTATTTAATTAAACATTTATAACTGTTTATGCAATTACGGTGGTTGATCATATTGAGTGATGAACTTATGAAATCAACATGGATTTCAAATGATTGTAAATACAGGGACAACAAACAGAGGATCTTATGGAATTGTGTTAAGGGTAAAAATGCTTAATTATCATTAACAACAGTGTCATATACGGATTAGTATGTGGTGGGACGGTGGCTGGGCGGGCGGTAAGTTCGACCCTACATATGCCCTATATATAAGCATACCGATTCGGATATTACATGTGGTGTTAATGAGGTTAGGGTCTTTACCAAAGGAGGTTTTCAAATCATTTTTAATTACTAAAACTATATGAACTCACCAACCATGTGTTGACTTGATCTTTTTGCATGACTTCTCAGGTGACGAACAGGTTAATTAAGAAGTCATTTCTTTTGGACTAGGGCTTCAGATAGAAGACTTAGTATTTTGGACCTGCATACTTTTGAAGACATCATTACACAATTTATTTTGTATATCTTGTGTAAATACAAGATAGTCCTTTTATGATGTTTACAATAGATTTACATTGTTAAATTATAAACGATACTGATGTAATTTAACTTTGTAATTCTACAATATTAGCATTTCTCATTTATATCATGTGCAATGTAAACAATCTGATCACTTTCGATTATCTCACATGATATCGCGCCCCGGGAACCTTCCGCCCGTCGGGGAAAACCCGATCCTACCCCGCCGGCTCGGGGTGTGACAAGAACCGAATTGGAGAAACTTCACATGGGAGAAAGTGAGACAATAGATGAGTTTTTGGGTAAGATTTTGGCGTTGGTAGCAAAATTTAAAGAGCTTGGTTAATCAATCGAAGACGAGGTTGTGGTGAGAAAGCTACTTAGTGCGGTTCCAACAAAATTCATGCCTATTGTTGCTGCTATCGAACAATTTGTTGATTTGGATGATATGTTATTTGAAGAGGCTATGGGTCGGTTAAAGGCTTATGAGGAGAGAGTTAAAGTGAATAATGTTCATGATCAAGAAAAATTATTGCTTGCTAAAACAGATGAACAAAAGAAGAAAGAAGAGTCTTGTTGTGAAAGTTATGGACGAGGGTGTTCAAGTCAAAGTAATAGTGGAAGAGGTAGAGGATGTGGTAGAGGACGAGGTCGGTTTAGACCGGATGAAGACCGAGGTGAACGAGGTGCAAATAGGGACAAGAGCTATATTCGATGTTACAATTGTCAAGAATATGGACACTATGCGTATGAGTGTCCAAAGTCAAAGTCAAAGGAGGAAGAAGCCAATTTCGTTCAAGAAGATAATTTTGGGCCAGCACTTATGTGATCAAGGAATGAAGATTACAAGATTAGGGGGGTGATTGTTGGACTAATCTTGTAATTATAAAGAGTTAAAGGGTTTAAGTTAAAAGTCTTAGTTTAAATTAGTTTTTTGGATTAGATTGTTTTGTTTTTTCAGCATGTTTTTAGGGATAAACTTTGACTTGTTTAAGGTTGTTTTTTCTTATAAATAGGGGTTAAGTTTTAGGGTTAATTGTATCTCAATTTTATTAAATAAAAGTTTTTGTTTTTCTGAGTTTATCTTCTGCTTATTGAGAGTACCAAGTCTTCAGCCTTATGATGCATATATCTTTATATGTTGCATACATAGAAGATTGGAGCATAGCATAGACTTCGGTCTCATTTCTTTGTACCTAAGTATAGTTATATACAGGACATATAAGAATGAGATGTGCGAGTGTTTATATTATAATCCATCCACACCTATACATGACCCGTCACTCCACACATAACTGCTAGATGAACAATATGCCATGTATAATATCTATACGTAGCGTAGTGTATTTGAATTTTTTTTTTCAACTTTATCCCCAACCTATGTGGTGTATCATTCTAGATAATTCAAATTTTCATTATAAGAGTTGCAAACTACCGAACGCAAAAACAACTCTTAAAGCTTTATCTAAGACTTAAGCTAACAATAATCTACCACAAATAATTTGAAAACAAAAATAAATACATTAAGCAAGTAAAATCAAAGATTGAATACTAGTAGTATAGAGTGACACTAGAGGGTTTATGTGTGAGTTTGTTGTATTGGGAGTGGCTCTAATGACCAAAGCCCCTTTTGACCAAAATTATATGCTTATATGTGACATATGTGTTTTAAATAAAAATGACTAATTATTTCAAATTGAATATAATAAAATTTGATGACAGTGTTAATTTCAGTTCAATTTTTTGATCCTGTAAAAGATTGTGTATGTTAAGAACTCTTACAATAGATTTTTTTTTTCAAATTTCTCATTCAATCAAAAATTATGTTTGTTAAGCATGTCTAACGGTGATTGTATTTCTTTTTTGTTTACAGTCACATATAAGTTATATCTTTATAACCATATATATTGTTTTAGGTCGTGATGAGATTGCCAAAATTCAATGGTTTTTATTAGTAATTTTAGTTTACAAGATCAATGCTATCTAATATAATCTATTAAGTAGGATTGCCTTTTTTCGTTATGTTAGAAGTTTAAAGTCATTTTTTTTAGTTTTAAAAAACATTCTTATTTCTCTTGATTAAAAAAAGGTTTACTACAAATGTTAAAAGTCATCTTTTGTATAGTTTAGTCATCATAACCCCGACTTTAGTTTACAAAAGTATAGACAACTTATTAATTAAATTGAACATTTAATCATTATAACCCCAACTTTAGCTATAAAACACTATATAACTAAAGGCTTGAACAGCATTTTTTTCCATCAAAATACCTCAATATAGTCTGCTTAATCCCTAATATTTTATCCAAAAAACATCAAATGGCTAATGAATTTACATGACTGGTTACCAAAGGATATATTTAAGGATTACTATGAAGACTATGAGTTTATTAAAAAATAGATGAAAATAATGATGTTATTTTTCATAATGTATAAGGGGTTGTTTAGTAGCATCTGAATGTGTTTGAATCTGAATGATTAAGATTCAGATCATTTGTTTCAACAAAAAAACATACGTCTGAATGGAATGAAAATGTCTGAATCAAGGTCTAAATGATTCAGACATGAGAACAAGTCTGAATGAGAACCAAAGCTCTGAATCACGCTCATCACCCTCATAACCATGCCCTCGCCCTCCCTCCACCCATCATCGCTGTTGTCCCTCTGTCCAGTGCCGCCATCCCCCCGCCTGTCGCCCACGTCCCTCCAGTCGCCACCGCCGTACCTCACAAACCATTCCCACGCCATCTCCATCGTCTACAACTTCTTCTACTGCCCCGACTTACTCATCTGAACCATGCCCTCTCCCGCGGCCCAACGCCTCTGTTCCTTCCCCCGTTACCTTTGTCCCTCCGTCCAGCGCCACCTTCCCTCGCAAACCACTGCCCTCGCCGTCGCAGACCCACGACTCCGCTCGGATGTTCTCGTGGTAGATCGAATTGATTTGTACCATCTGAATTGATTTGGGTGTTTAGGTTAAGAAAAGAAGGTAAAGAAAAAGAGGGTAAAGAAAGAGGGTTTTATTCAGACACACTCAACCAAACAGCTTAACTTGTTCAACACCTAATGATCCAGACTCTCTTAATCATTCAGACATCTTAATTATTTAGAATATTAATATACTCGTAACATGTTTATAACTAATTAATACGCAAGAGATAAAACTAGCTAGCTGAAGGGTTCTCTGACCATGATGATCCTCACTAATTTTACAACAATACTTCTTTCATGGTTGTGTAGATCGTTTTTTGGAACTTGTTCACTTTGCGTGCATCACCATCTCTATGTCTCATGATTCATAACACCAACTCTTTATCGCTATGCATCACCTCAACTTGTTGCTCTAGCCTCTAAGTCACTGATACCCCTCGCTTCAATAAATCAACAATACTTCTTTCATGGTTGTGTAGATCGTTTTTTGGAGTTTGTTTCACTTAACCTGCATCACCATCTCTATGTCTCATGATTCTTTACACCACCTCTTCATCACTATGCATCACCTCAACTTGTTTGCTCTAAGTCAGTGATACCCCCTCGATTCAAAAAATTAAACCAACATATATTGTGGTTCTCGTAAGTTTTTGTCCCATCTTTTAAAACATTTCAAGATTCACCACTGCTGATATGCAAACAATAAACAAATAACTGGTAGTTTCTTAATGCTACAAAATAATCACATTACATAATTATAGGAGCATAAGATATTTATGTGTTGAAAGTATCTCTATTGCCAACAGTGGCATAACAGGAATCTCAATTGGTCACATAGCCATAGAGGCCACCTTTCTTTGAGATATATGGATACCTGATAGACATGAATTATAATGAATTTCAACAGATAATCATATGAACAAATTAATCGATATAGTTAACAAAGTGAAATACAATCCAAACCGAAAGTATGAAGTTTAAAATATATGATAAGTTACACAATCCTTCGAAACACGAGTTAGATTGTGCCACATCAAAATGTACATAGAGTGAAAATTGAAACATGTAATAAATAAAGAGATATATGAGTAGCTACTCCCCTCCATTCGCATGAGATGGCATACGTTAGTATGTGTGTAACGGCGAAAGATCAAATAAAAATATATTTTTGCCAAAAATAGTAAAAATTTAATAAAAATTTGACATGCGACATGATAATTTAGGTATAACATATTAAGTTTTGGACTACATTTTTATTTTTTTATACTCAATTCTTTTTTTTTCTGTATTTTTTTGTATTGAATTTTTTTTGTACAATAATTTTTTTACTGCATTTTTAAAGAGAAATTCTTAAAATCTATCCGGATCCTTTATCCATTTTCTTGTTAATAAAAGTGTGGTTCACAATAAAGTTGAATAAAAAATATATTTAAATAGAAAAAAATCAATTTTAATGTGGTTTAATATTGACCATGTATTTGTTTTCAATATTCAAAATAACGGGTTCATACAAAATTTTCTTTTTAAAATCTATTTTTGATATGATACAATCTATACGTATATATTAGATACAATTTGACATTTTGACCCATTGTCTATTTTTATTAGTTTCTTCACTTTGTTCGTTCAAGCAATTGTTTTTTCAATCTCAAGCAAGTAACTTTCAAACAATTTCGTTGATCATTCCAAATGATTCGTTCAATAATTTCGTAATTGATTCAAAGGAAAGGATCTCAACCGGTTTGTTTCGATAATGAAGTTTTTTAGTTATTTTTTATTTCTTATAGTTGAATTAGTGGTTTGAATGTGTTTCTTAGATGATTTTTCTTTCAAAAGCTTGTAAAATTATGAATTGTATATATGTAACGATATGTGGCTAGGGGATGGTTCAAAAGAAAACTACTCACTTTGAATAAAACTAAGAAAACTTCTACTAACCAATTAATTTTTTTAAAAAAAATCATGATTTTTTATTATTAGCTTAGAAATGTTATAAACAAGAAACAAATTTTAATAAAAATATGTAGATCACGAAGTTACGTATATGTAATCTATAAAGTTACATATATGTAATTCATATATGTAGTTTACAAGTTACATATATGTAATCAATGAGTTACATATATGTAATAACATGACTTACATATATTTTTTTCTTTTTGTTAACAAATCTAACCTTATAATAAAACAAAATGTAAAATAAAAAACGAAAAACGAAATTGATTAATAACAATTGTGATTAGTTTTCTAAGTTTTCTCAAATGTGAAGGTTTTATATGGAACCCCCTATGTGGCTATATGTTATAAGTTTAGTTAGTTTCTATTCATTTTTAGTATGAGTTCAATTAGTTTTTTTATTGCTTTCAACCTTTTTAATAAAAATAATTTTATATTTACGTTTTTATATGCAACAATAATAATGATAATAATGATCATAATAATAATATTTTTAAGAGACAACATATGAGTAGCTTTCATTTGAAATAAAATATTTAGCAGTCCAGATAAATTAGGAAACAGGTGACACCATGTTCACAAATTATTTTTTAATAATTGTTGAGACATTTTTTTTCTCTTAATCTGTATAGCTCACAAATAATAATTCAAGCAACTATTCTTCACAAGGGAGAATTTCTAATTAATTTTGGATAAGGTGTGACAAAATATCAGAATTATATCACACGAATGAAAAAAACAGAATTATCCGAGATTTTCGGAATCAAGAAAAGTAATTATTGAAAAATAGGATAAATCAAACATATGCAATAAATAAATAGATATCTATACTACATTATAAATTTATAATACATATAAGAAAGATATGAGTTAGATTCAATAAAAAGAGATTTTTGTCTAATAACCAATGTGACATGTTAAAAATAATAAAAACAAAAATCAAGTATAAAAAACAAAATCCAATACAAAAAAAAATCCAGAACAAAAAAATTCAGTACAAAAAATTAAAAATGTAGTAAAAAAAACACAATACAAAAAATACAAAAATTCAATAAAAAAAGAATCTACTATAAAAAATAAAAATATATTACAAAAAATAAGATGTTATATTTAAATTACCATGACACATGTCAAAATTATATTTATTATTACTCATTTTATGTAAAAATATCTTATTATTTGATCTTTTCTCTAAAAAGATAAAATAATCATTTGATAAAATCTCTTAAAATTAAGAGTTATACAACTCTTATACCATGAGGTACAACTTACAAAACTTTTAAACCATAAACTAAATTTTTTTCTTACTTTTTAGTTTTTCTCACGTTGTAACATCTGTGCCGTAATCGTTACCGGAACAGTAAGTTGCACAGTAACATGAACAGTAACTCAAGTACGAACTATGTAAACTAGGTCTATGCAAGGAACACTTTACGCTAAACATAAACTATCACACTATGTTTCTAAAATCTTGATTTAAACCTCATGGTTTAAACCGTCAGAAACACATCAGACAACAATGAACAAGTACACACATGCTTGATTTGATATTATCAGGATTAAACGTATGTGAGGATAAACAGAACAAAACCATAACAGTTGTTGTTACAGAATGTTAAACCGAATTATTCGTATAGGTGACGATCTGTACGAATAGATCTGAAAGTTTAACGATTTGAAATAATGACTGAAAAGTAGAAAACATAATCAGAAAGTGAAACGTACGATCGTGTTCGTACAGTTAGCGCTCTGTACGAAAGCGCGCGTAAGTGAAGCGTTCTGACGAAACGAAAACGAGGACGTCAAGAACGATAATAAAATTAAGGAAATATAATATTTCCTGTTTTACAATTTTGAAACTCATCAAAAATAAATTAAAAAGAAACCACAATAAATTAAAATACGTAAAATTTCGCGAAGCAATAACGAAACGTGTAAAACAATAAATTACGACAAATAATTCAAGAAAATAATATTTAAAATAATTACTATAAATAACCATCTTCCAAACATTTAAAATAAAGTCTTTTATTCAATTTATAAAACGCGCGCGTTATGATCCGGAACCACGACGAAAACACAAACCGGACAACCGAAACGAACCCGAATACCCTCGGAGTATTTAAAGTCTCAAATGAGGCTTTCGCCTCATTTTTACATGTTCTCTCTCTCTAAACCCTCTCTTTCGCACCTCTCTCTCTCTAGACATTCAAGACTTTAAACCTTCATATCTTGCTCGGTTCTTGGCGGAATCACGTGTTCTTGGTGTCCACGCGAAGCTCTCGTCATTCTCTACACGGAAGTACAATTGATCTGGAGTATTATCTAGCCGAATTCGAGGTATGGATCAAGAAATCTCACGAATTTAGGGTTTTCTTAGCATTAGTTTAACCCACCCATGTTAAATCGGTCTCATGCATAACCTACTACACCCCACACCTCTGAGGACCATCGGTGGTATAACCATAGCCATGGAGATGGGCTGGGACTGTGTGGGTCGATAAAGATGATGATGCTCGAACAGGGTTCGTGAATAAACAGCAAGGACCGAACCTACGTGGGTAATGACCGAACCCTGCTGCCTCTTCCGGCGAACATTTCTAGGTTGAACTCCCAGATGGCCGAACCATCATTTAGCCGAAGCTTTCCCTTGTTACCGAACCTGGTGTGACAATGAACCCTAGGCTAACCTTCAGTCAACAACCGAACCTCTCCTCATCAGTTTCTAACCTGCATAACCAACGAACCTTTTGTTGCCAACCACCAGCGACGAACCTTTTAAGTTTCAGGCGAACCTGGTGTGGCGAAGTATCAGCCGAACCCTCGGCCAACCTCACCCTAGCAGCACCGAACCCATTGCTAAAACACCCCATGGCCACGAACCCTTGACTGAGGAGGAATGGGGAAGCCCACGAACTTGTTATACATGTGGGAACCGAACCTCCATGTACACCGCACTACTGCCGAACCTAAGATAACTGGGTAACTGGTTGTGGATTGCTCGAACCTTACACATATGTGGCAAACCCTAGTACTCGGAAACTGCAGTGGCCGAACCTGCCCCTAGCGAACCTGTAGACTCAATCAGCCGAACCCTAACTATACTAACCATTATACTAGTTGGATGCATTCTCTAAAAATCTATTCGGCCAGCAGAAAACTTCGGCCTATACCATTACACGCGGCCCACATTCGTTTTAGTTGGCCCATGCTTAGCCTCGGCCCACAAGGTTCAAACCGCCCAAACGATTTAATTCGGCCCAAGAGATTTCCCCACGAATTGTCTTCGGCCCAAATCCCACTTTATGACCATCATAAATACTTTGGCCCAAGTGGATTATGCAACCTACACACTTACAAGGCCCAAATCATTATTTAGATTATTTTAGCTCATGCGGCCCAAAGTCTTGATTTAATCCCCATGTTCGGCCACTATGGCTCCACGAAATCGAGGCCCATTGTTGCGGCCCAATCATAAACAAGAGCCCACGCCACACAAACGGCCCAAGACCACTTATCATTCGGCCCAAGGGATCATTGTTTAGTAAACACTAGAAATGGGTTAAGGTCAATACAACATACATGGATTGGTTAAATACTACAAAGGTGGTGGGATCTCTTTGGTTTAAGGAACTCCACAAACCTTAACATCAAGTTTTAACAAGAATTTTTGGTTAAGTTATCCATTAGCCTTGTAATGAGTGCTCTTAGTTAACAAGGACAACATGTGGGATCTTGAATTACAAACCTAAGTTATTCTTAGGTTAGATTACAAGAATCCTAAATAATACGGGTAACTAACATATGGTGTAAAAGTTTTGGGTTCAAAGATAAACCAAAGAAGGGAAAACATAAAGTCAACAACACTAGTTACTGAAATTAACTTAAACTAGTTAAGTGTTAGTAATTTCCATGACCGTTTAGTGAAGGCCGATGATGACCGAGACTCATAAGGGTTAGCCAACTTAGGGCTAACACCTACACGCACACGATTTATCTAGAACGTATACTTATAAACTACAAACCACATGAAATCAATACAGGAATGTGAATATCACCACAAACACAACAACGAGCGCACGCAGTCTAGTTTGAGCTAAGTCAACCACTTCAAACACAAGGTGAGTTCATTTGTCCCTTTTCAAACATATTTGGTTTACTTCGGGACTGAGAAGCATGTTAAACATTTTAATAAATTATTGAAATGTTATTTAATGCTTTTAAACATAATCATGGTACTTATGACAAAGCTTATGTTTGGAAACTAGTATTTTTGAGAAGCTATATTCTAAATGCTTAAACTTGAGTTGATGCTTATGCTAGAAACTAAATGCTTAAATTTGAGGCTTGATGCTTATGCTAGAAACTAAATGCTTAAACTTGAGGCTTGATGCTTATGCTAGAAACTAAATGCTTAAACTTGAGACTTGATGCTTATGCTATGAACTTCATGACTAAACTATATGCGAATGCTTGAACATTATTCATTGTAATTTAACTTTGTAATCCTAGATTAATGCGTTATCGTGCTTTAGTTATTCTTAACATTGATGCTATGTAAACAATCTGATTATCACGATTATCATTCACGATATCGCGCCCCGAGAACCTTCCGCCCGACGGGGATCTCGATCCGACCCCGCCGGCTCGGGGTGTGACGCACGTTGATACATTTAAAAAAAAGTGTCATAGAATAATTATTAAAGAAAATCCTCTTAAAACAAATGAATCATTTCTTAAATCTTTTGTCGCATTTGGCATATAATATTTGACCTTTTAAATTGTGAGTTTTATCAAAATATTTATTTTTATTAAATATTAAAATTAAATTAAAAGAGTTGATTTAATGAAATATAATTTGTTTTCTGCCGATCGCACAGGTATCTCACTATTGTGTGTGTAAATAATTAAAGGATAATCTGAAAACCTCGTTTTAGTGTGAAAACCAGGAAAAAAAACTATATAAAAGGATTTATTTTAATTTTTTTGCAGGTGTAACATTATTTGGCATAATTTTATAAAAAAAATCAAAAAACGACAAGAGGATTTTTTTTAAAAATGTTTTTTAAAATCATGCAAAACATATGTAACATTTGTACGCAGCGTTAAATACTATTACAAAATTTGCACATACTAAAACATTATATTAACAACCTAGAATACAAGAACATATGTGAACAAAAAAGTATTCTAGTAAAACACAAATCAATTACCATTCAAGAACCTCCTACAAAGTTGTATTTTAAGCAAAAAAAAATTGCAATATTCACCATAGCTATACATACATCATATACATACCTCAACAACAAGACAATGGTATAAGAAAACTAAGTATAAATGCATATGCAACACCAAAAAATTGAATGTTAAATTGTTTCAAGACTGTACTCAACTTAAGTAAGTTTTCAATTTATATTTCTCATATGTAATAATAATTAGTGTAAAGACAAAGATGAAAACACTAGGTTTAAATGCATGTGTAACTTGGTTACATGTATATAAGTACACGCACAAACCCAATTATATTATGTAAGCACATAACTTCATATGTGTAATCATATCTATATATCATTTGGTTAAAAAGTATATCAAATCATATCATTGAATTACATATATGTAATCATACAAGTAAACTTGCTAACATATATGTAACCATTAGATAGTGTGCAAAACACCCTGGTGTTTAAAAACCCAGAAGGAACCTCACGCAATATGGAAATAAAAATTGTATTAATGTACATAGTGTTTATCAGGCAAAAAATATATTTAATATTCTATATTTATGGTTGAATCTACTATGAAGAGTTTTTTGCCTAAAAAGAATAGAAACTAATAAAAATTTAACATGTGACATGATAAAAATAACAAAAACAAAAATATAGTATAAAAACAAAATATAGCACAAAAAAACAAAATCAAGTACAAAAAAAACAAACTCTAGTACAAAAAAACCCCAAACAAAAATTAAAAATATTTAATACAGAATAATAAAAATTCAGTACAAAAAAATAAAAATATATGCAAAAAAAATATCGTACAAAAAACACAAAAATCCAGCATAAAAAAAATCTAGTACAAAAAAGAAAAATGTAGTACAAAAATTAAGATGTTATATCTAAATAATTGTGCCACATGTCAAAAACTTATTAGTTATTATTCTTCGTAAAGAAAAATATTCTTATTTGTTCTTTCCTCTCTCTCTCTCTCTCTCTATATATATATATATATATATATATATATATATATGGACGTGTTCAAATAATAAATCACTCTTAAAGCATTAACCCAAAATAACTCGTCAAGATAAAGTCAAATTTTGGATTTTTTTTAAAACCATTGTAAGACATATACAACACTTTTTTCTTTTATCTGTTTGCGAAAATTCATCACCGTTTGAGACGTAACATCGTTGTAAGTTTTTTATTTGCAATATTGTAACTGTTTTAGGCCTAAAACTTACAACGATGTTACGTCTCAAACGGTGATAAATTTTCGCAAACTCATAGAAGGATAAAGTGTTGTATGTGTCTTACAATGATGTTAAAAAAAATCCAAGATTTGATTTCATCTCGGCAAAGTTATCCGCGTTAATGTTTTAAGAGTGGGTTATTATGTGACCACAATCATAAATATATAGGATTAGACTCAAATAAGAACCCACCTTAATTGAGATCATCCATTAACCATAGCAAAATTCGCCCAAATCTTTGAAAAAAAAATTTCATGGCCTTTACTATACAAAATTAATGGTGTTTCTTTTTTGTGTTTTTGCTAATTCGTCACTGTTTAGAATCTTACCACAGGAACCATATCAATAATTTAGTCTTTAGTTTATGTAATTTGAAAAATAAGTTTAAATAACATTTAAACCAACACAGTTTTGCTACGTTATTTTGGAATAACCAATGATCCTAAAAGAAGAGCTATGCAAATTAATAGTTTTAGTTTCAATTTTCCAAAATTTCTAAATTGAACAAACTTAATCGCTACTTTATTTGGTTAATATAATGAATATAAATTGCATAAATATTGCTGTTTTTTACTCAAAAAATACATACCAGCAATCTAAAGGCGTAAGGCCGATTATGGAATAAAATAATAATAAACAATCGTTATGTTATGAGACATGCATATGTATGCTGGACAACATCGACACATATATATGCGTGTGTGTATGTAAATGTCTATGTGTATGTGTATGTGTATGCGTATATATGTATATATGTATATATGCGTATGCACACACATGTGAAAATGACAAAGAGGCGAATAAAACAAAATAACAAAAACGGTTATGGTGGGTCCTACTACAAGGGACAATCCCTACTCTTTCTCAACAAACAGATACGGGGACCCACTATCGCCTATATAAATGAATGAAAAAGGAAAGAATTCCGGGCATTCATACAGAGAACCATCTCACACACACCCACACAAAAGAAAACCCTAAGCCATTCCCTTTGTACCCGAGGAAGTACATAGACATTTCTTTGCTCAGCCAGGGATGATGGCATAAAGATTGGTTAATCGGAAGTTAATCAGTGAGTACTCCGGTTAATACATCTTCATTGGCGCCATCCGTGGGACCCGTAGGGTCATCTGCGTCATCATCCCAAGCAGAGAATGTCAAACATGAGTAATTCCGGAAACCAACCGTTCTCTTTCACGTTCATTCCCCCTTCTCACCAGACAACGGCGGCAACGGTAGTACATACCAGTACACCGGCAGAATCCCCAGCAATGAGAGTAGATGGTGAAGAGGCAAACAGTTCTTCTTCCGATCATACAACCCCAAGAGTTCCTCCCAAATCTACCGTTCCGTTCCTCCGGCAAACCCTCTTTTATCAGGGGAGGGGGTAATGAGAGCTCCTTCTACTCTGTATGGTATGTCTACATTTCTACCTCCTCCATTTTACCCATATACACCATTGTTACCCCCATTTAGCTATCCCTCGCCCCAAACCCCTATTTATACCGGCACAATGACAATGCCGATGCATTCCAACCCGATGGTTCCCTTCGCTCCATACGGTGGGATAAATTATGTACCAGGACTAGCTCTAAGGGTTACGGTCCCCTGTGGATCCCATTTAACTACTCCGGTAACCCCATATCCTCAGTATGTTTCAAACCTACCCATCTCACCCTTTCAATCTGTTATCTCCACACCGACAGGATCGACGTCCCATGAATCGATCCTAGCTAATTTGAGGACCCAGTTACAATTCACAGGTGTATCAATACCCCAAACAACCAGCCATAATGACATACCGATACCTTTTCACCTTCCCGTTAATTCACAGATTTACTTTCCTCCCTTGGATTATAATCGACCATATAAGCCACCAGAATTGTTGATGAAATCTAAGTTCATAGCACCTATCGCCCTGGCGGAATTCTAGCGAAAATTAAAAATGTCCACTAACGTAGGAAAGTATGATGGGCTCTCCGACCCAGAAGACCATTACAATGTATTCGTTAGTGCTGGAGGAGTCGAACAACGGACTATGCCGACATGGTGTCACATGTTTGTTCAGACTTTTTTTGGGGCCGCGCGCATATGGTTCGATAGCCTGTCGACTGAAAGTATAACTAGCTTTGAAGACCTAGCGATCAAGTTCAAACTGCACTTTAGCCAACAATGGAGGCATACGCGAGACAAAACAGAGGTTCTGAATCGTCCAAATGAAACCGTGGAGGAATTTATAGTCAGGTATAATCTAGAGAACCTCCAGATAAACGGAACTACTGAAGCCTTGAAAGTAGCCTGATTCATTCATGGGGTTAGGGATAAACATCTGATCAGGAAGCTACATGGAGTAAACGGGACTCCAGAAGACATGAACGCTTTGATGACAATTGCCAAAGCCTACGTACAACAGGAAAAGTCGGTAATCGCGAGCGCTGAGTGGGAAAACCGAAAGAACGAGAAAAAGTGACAAGTGCTCCGGCGCAGCCTAGCTACATGGGGTGAAAAAGCTTTGCAGATACCAACGCGAAATCTGCGCCATTTCGGCGGGAGACAGGAAGATTCACGCCATATACTCCCCGGGAAGTGTCCATTGTAGCCAGAAAGAAAGAGGAAAGGCATGAGGCGTATCCCTTGCTCACGAAAACACCGAGGGAAATTTGGCGAACTGAAGGTTTGAAATGGGAACAGCCTCGTCCCTTAAGAGACAACATGGCTAGGGATAAATCCAGACATTGTGATTATCATAGCGTGCATGGTCATGATACTAACGATTGTTGGCACTTGAAGAAACAGATAGAAAAATTCGTTTCCAATGGAGATTTGAAGCACCTTAAGGTGCAAAAAGAAAGGAGAAAAAACATCAAAAGAGGAAGAAAAAGCAGAGGGGAAAACAGTGCATGAAATATTCGCTACAGAGACCCAGGCGGGGAACATAAAGAGTAGTTTCAAAAGGCGCGCGGAGATCTTAGAAGCGTGGATGTGTACGCCATTGCTAATACCGGCAAGTGACGGTTGTTATAGTACGAGCTCGTTGAACATAACTGCTTTGGTGGGAAAATACAGGATGCATCGGATTTTTATTGATACGGGTAGTTCATCAGATATTCTATACGAGCATGCGTTCAGAAGGATGTCGTGGGAAGATCTACAACTGATAGAGCGGGTGGATTACCCGGTAATGGGCTTCTCTGGTGAAATGGTTAAACCCATGGGTAAGATTAACTTACCACTAACCATAGCAGAAGGTAAAAAGCAACGAAGGGTGAACTTGACATTCTTAATAATCAAAGCGGAGACCAGACATAATGTTCTTTTAGGAAGAATAGCACTAGGCCTACTGGCGGCATGGGTTTCCACAGCACAAGGCATGGTGGTCTTCCCCACCCCGAGGGGCCAGATGTGTATAAAGGCGGAAGAACAGTGTGCCATGTCTGAAGAGTGGGCGCACGCTATGCCCAAGGAGGCGCGGTTAATGGCGGACGAAAAGTGGGTTATCAATCCTAATTATCCCGAACAAATGGTTACCTTGGGGAAAGAGTTGTCAGAAAATGTACATCGACATTTGAAAAGCCTCCTAAGGGACTATGTTGATGTCTTTGCTTTCCAACATTCTGATATGACAGGGATACCGCGGGAAGTAATTGAACATCAGTTGAAGATTCATCCCAATAAAAAACCAATGGTCCAGAAAAAAAGAAGTATGGGAGTTGAAAGAAGGGAGGCAGTCGTTAAAGAAGTGAAGAAATTGGTGGAGGCGGGGATCCTGAGGGAGACTAAACACCAAACCTGGGTAGCTAATCCGGTAATGGTGCAGAAGTCGGATGGTACCTGGAGGATGTGTATAGATTATAAATATTTAAACAAAGCCTGTCCAAAAGATAACTACCCATTACCAGAAATTGACCTAAAGGTGGACTCATTGGCAGAATTCCCGGTAAAGTGCTTCCTAGATGCTCAAAAAGGGTATCACCAAGTCCAGATGGGGGAAGAAGACGAGAACAAGACAACTTTTCACACGGATATAGGCATTTTCTGCTACAAGAAAATGCCTTCCGGGTTAAAGAACGCAGGGGCTACATACAAGAGAATGATGGATATGGTGTTCAAGGATCAAATTGGAAAGAACGTGGAAGTATATGTGGATGACCTGGTGGTTAAAAGTCGAGGGGAAGAAATAATGTTAGCAGACGTGGCAGAAACACTAATCCAGTTGCGCAAATACAACATCAAGTTGAATCCGGTTAAATGCTCATTCGGGGTCATGGAAGGAAAGTTTTTGGGAGTGGTTGTCACAAAAGAGGGTTTCAAGGTTAATCCAGAAAAAGTGGAAGCTATCCGAAGTATGGCTCCCCCTAGATCGATCAAAGAAGTTCAAACCCTAAATGGAAGGCTGGTAGCAATCAATAGGTTTCTGTCGAAGCATGCAGAGAAATCCTTGCCATTCATAGCGGCCCTAAAAAAGGAAATTGGAAAGGAGTTTCGATGGTTCGTTGAGGCAGATCAAGCCTTCCAGGCTCTCAAAAAATGTCTGGAAGAATTACCCGCACTAACAGCCCCGTGCCAAGGAGACTTCTTGCAATTATACTTATCCGCCTCCGACAAAGCGATATGTTCAGTCCTATTGGTAGAAAGAGATGGTGTCCAAACCCCAGTATATTATGTCAGCAGAGTACTTACTCCACCAGAGATAAATTACTCCATGCTAGAAAAACTGGTATTAGCATTGGTCCATTCTTCAAGAAGATTGAGAAGATACTTCCAAGCACACCAAGTTGAAGTAGTAACGGCTCACCCCTTGCAACAAATATTAAAACGCCTAGAAATCTCAGGAAGATTGGCCAAATGGGCCATAGAGGTGGGAGTGTTTGATCTCACATTCAAGCCAAGAACAGCCATAAAAACACAGGTCATCGCAGATTTCATAGCAGAAATACCTAACGAATGCGAAAAAGAAATAGAAAGCGGAGAAAGCGGGGAAACATTAGGAGTATGGGAAGTTTATACAAATGGGGCATCCAATGTTGAAGGGGCAGGGGTAGGCGTGATGGTAGTGATCCCCTAGGGAAAAGAAAAGGCACGAGCATTGAGGTTAAAGTTCAAAGCTTCCAATAATGAGGCAGAGTACGAGGCTTTAATTGCATGTTTACAACTGGTCTTCCAGGAAAGTGCAAGAAAAGTAGTGGCGCATGTTGATTCTCTGTTGGTAGCAAACCAAATTAATGGGGTATATGAAGTCAAGGAGGATCGGATGAAACAGTACGTGCAGATCGTAGAAAGCCTAATGATGAAATTTGAAAGTTGTGTGGTGATACATGTTCCAAGAAGCCAGAACAAAAAGGCTGACGCGCTAAGTAAATTAGCTTCAAGCTTCGAAGATCCGGTCAAAGAAATATCGGTGGAAGAAGTATTGACACCAACCACAGAAGTAAGGATGATAAATGTGGTGCAAGAAAATAAAGACACTTGGATGGATCCTATACTCGATTATTTAGTAAAAGGGAAGCTTCCCGAACACAGGATGTTGGCACATAAGTTAAGGTGCAAGGCGCAACATTATGAAATGCAAGGTGGGGACTTGTATAGAAGAACCTTTTTAGGGCCCTTATTAAAGTGTGTAGACATGGAGGAAGCTAACTACCTGGTAAGGGAAGTCCATGCTGGCATTTGAGGGATTCACGCGGGCCCCATGTCGGTGGTAGCTAAGTTAACTAATGCCGGATATTACTGGCCGGGTATGCATCTCAGCGCTGTCGAGGAAATAAGGAAATGTCAAGCTTGCCAAAAACACGCACCTTTTCTAGCCCGCCCAAAGAACGAGTTAATCCCTGTAACATCGGCATGGCCCTTTCAAAAGTGGGCCATCGATTTGGTGGGGCCATTCCCGGTGGGACAAGGAGGAGTAAAATTTTTGATAGTGGCGGTAGGTTATTTTACCAAGTGAGTGGAGGCGAAGCCCCTAGCAACGATTACCGCCAAGCAATTGAAGAAATTCGTGTGGGAACAGATAGTTTGTCGGTTTGGAATGCCACTGTATCTGGTCAGCGACAACGGAACTCAATTCGCGGATAAATTCTTCCAACAATGGTGTGAAGAAATGAAGATAAAGCAGGTTTTCAGCTCAGTGGCACACCCTCAAAGCATTGGGCAAGTTGAAAGAGTCAACAGAAGTTTGGTGGAAGGATTGAAGAAGAGGCTAGAAGAAATGGGATCCTCATGGGTAGACGAACTACCCAGCGTACTATGGGCCTATAGAACCATGCCTAAGACTAGCAACGGGGAAACGCCCTTTCGTTTAACCTATGGATCAGAAGCAATGATACCGGCTGAGGTGGGGTCACCTTCCCAGAGAGTAGCAAAGGTGGGTATGATAGAAAATGACGGAGAATTAAGAAGAAACTGGGAAGCATTGGAAGAAAAAAGGGAACGAGCCGCGATAGAAGAAGAAAGATATAAGAGACAGCTGGAAAAGAACTACAACAAGAAAGTTCACCCAATCACATTTAAAAAAAGGAGAGTATGTATGGAGGAACAACAAGGCCAGCAAAGCAAAAGAACAAGGTAAAATGGGACCAAATTGGGAGGGCCCTTATATCATTAATGAAGTGCTGGGTAAGGGAGCATACAGTTTGACATTGATGGATGGGAGCAAGGTGCCCTGAACTTGGAATGGAGCTCAATTGAAGAAATGCTATATGTAAACTGAGAAGGCAAGTTAGACTCACCGAAATGTCTATGAATTAATATGCAAAGGTGTGTATTTGCAAACATAATGATACACTTAAGGGCAGAGACCCTCAACAGGTCTTACGCCCTCGAAAGATACATAGACGCGCACGAAGCACGGGTGACCCTCAAAAGGTACGTATATGTGCAAAAGCGCGGGAGACTCTCAGAAGGTCTCATAACCTCAAAAGGTGCAAATACACGCAAAAGCGCAGAAGACCCTCGAAAGGTCTTGTACCCTCAAAAGGTGCACATGAACGCCCATAAGCGTGTCAGACCCTCAAAAGGTCTTGTACCCTCAAAAGGTACTTCATTTTATAGTAGATTAACACGCGAGACCCTCAAAAGGTCTTGTACACTCAAAAGGTACTTCGTTTTATAGTAGATTAACATGCAGGACCCTCAAAAGGTCTTGAACCATCGAAAGGTGCTTCTTCTTATAGTAGATTAACACGCGAGACCCTCAAAGGGTCGTACATCCTCAAAAGGTATTTTTTTTTATTAATGATAACACGAGAGACCCTTAAAGGGCCTCACATCCATAGATAATACTCCGTTATACACATAAGAACACGTGGGGTCCTCCAGAGGTTTCTTAGCAAGTTAGCATTAAAAGCCCCAAAATGCCCTTTACCCTCGAGTGACAACCCGATTTAGGATCACTAATATACATAAGTGCGCGAGATTCTTAAGATATTTTATATCCATAAAAGACAGTCAACTTTATAGTTGATAACGGGTGCAAACGCACAAAACTTTATAAGATATGACGCCTGCGGAGGACATAATTAATTTGTGAATAATAGCGTGTCCAAATGCGCTTAGTCCTAAAAAGATCTAATAACCTAGCCACATACACATAACCAAAAGATGCCCTTGGAGAAGTGTGGTATCTGAAGGGTTACATTAATAACCAACAAAGGAACTTTCAAAGAAATTCCCAGTTTACTACATTAAATATAAAAATATAAACACTAAACCCTAAATAATCCACCGATGATAGCACCGTTTCTGTGGAGCATGGAAGCTGAGAGATGACGACCAGCAGGCAGTAAGCAACCCTTAGGAACCCAAATCTTCCGGCTCCTGGCCTTCATAGGTGCAAATGAGGGTGACATGTGATAATAAACCTCTAAATCACTAGATCCCCACAAAAAATGTTAGGATAGCGAAAGGAGGAATTTACACAATGGCGACCCCATACCACCTCCACAAGAAGAAGATGTTTGACATGTTATAATAAACCCCTTGAACATGGTAAAAGGACTTGCTGAACCAAGCCCTTCCATTGCTGCGGGTAGAAAAAGGAGTTTGGCGGGAAGGAGGCTAAGAGCTCTAAGAGCCTAAAGCCAGACATGTGGTAATAAACCTCTAGGGTCTTCTAGGATCCAGAAGGGAGAAGATAACAATGGGAGAACATGAAGAACTTCTATGAATGGGGGAAAGAAATTCCCTAAAGAAAAGGAGAAAAACTATTCAGGGATGAGGATTCAATAAGAGGATGGCACCCAATATATAGGATGAAAAAGCCTGCCACAAATCCTTGAAAAAATCTTTGAGAAAAGACAATACGCCTGCAAACAGTAAAAACAATGGCCCACCCAGGTCACCATTAATAAACGACAAGAAAGCCTAAGACCGGCTAGTTGACAAGACAAGACAACTTTAATTCAGCCATAAAAAATTAAACCCTTTCTTTTCTTTCTTTCTCTTTCTTTTTAAGAAATCGTTTAAAAGGCACCGTGCTGTCTTCTGTTACACAATATAGATACAACCAAAAAGAGATTACAATTCATAACAAAAGAACAATTACAAAAGACAAACTAAATCTTAGTTACTACTCTTATTACAAACCAAGGCTACCCCTAGGAGAAGTTCGATCTCTGCCCTCCGAAACATCCGGAGATTTAAGGAGTTCTTTGAGACCATCCAAGTTGTCATCGGAAGCAGTAGAAATAATGTCACTAAGTACAGGAACCGTAGGATCCCCTAGATCCTCATAGGCAGAACCCAATAAATCCACAGCATGCATGGCAAGTACCTGGATCCAAGCTTTGGCCTTCCTGAGACAAGGCGTATCCTTCCCTTATACCATGTTGGCGACCCAATAAGTCGGAAGAAGATGTAATGCTGTCAATAATATGCAAATAAGGGCTACTCAAGCGCAAGACGTCAAAAGATCAAGGTATTCCCTCCCGGATAAGCCATTTTCGGTCAGCTTTCAAAAGGGAGTTGGAAGCCTCTGAAGATTTTAAATCTTCCTTCACTTTTGGCAGCTCAAGCTCCATCCTCCGCATAGAATCCAATAAATCATTGTTCTTTTGGCGGAGATCTTTGTTATCTTCATTGCGCTGCTGGAGGCATCAGTGGGATTCAAGCCTTAAAGAGGTGAACTATTCCCTCCCCTGGGTAAAGGTAGCCAACAAATTGTTAATCTTTGATTCTTTCTCTTCCAAAAGGTCTTGAAGTTTAAGAGAATTCACGCGGTCGGTGCGCAAATCCGCAATTTAACGACGAAGAGAAGACAGCTCTGATTTGTCGACTTCATTTTCCTGGCGTAATCGAAAAAGCTCGGTCAGAGTGTCCCCATGCTCCGCGCTCAACCTTTTCACCTCTGCATCCAAAAGCTCAGCCCGGCGACCCAATTCGGGCAAATGAGTAACCATAGAACTAAGGGACTGAGTTAGATGGTCACCAAGGTCTTGT
This sequence comes from Mikania micrantha, assembly GCA_009363875.1. Taxonomy (NCBI): domain Eukaryota; kingdom Viridiplantae; phylum Streptophyta; class Magnoliopsida; order Asterales; family Asteraceae; genus Mikania; species Mikania micrantha. Next base: position 43,905,054 of record CM018689.1, on the reverse strand, counting down.
AGAGGAAGGTTCTGCGCCCTCTCAGCCTCAACTGGTGGAACCCCTCAAAAAAGAAATTCCCATCATAGAGAAGGGGCATCCAAGAAAGACCCTTGCTTGATACCCCAGCCAGGAACAAATGGGGCAATAGGGTTAAACCTAGGGGTATATCGGAAATGTGAAGGAACGGGAAATTCAAGAGGTAGAACGGTGGATGAGGTGGAAGAAGTCAAAATGGGAGGAATGTTCAAAGCAGAGGATGATATGGGGGGAAGAGAATCTTGGGAGGTAACTGTAGATAAGGAGTAGGTAGAAATGGAAGAGTTCAAGACCGGGGTGGACAAAACAACAGAGGCAAGCAGGGATAAAGGTGTGGTAGAAGAAGAGGGAAAGCAAACGGAAGTTGAAGAAGGGAGGATGATCACGGGAGGAACAGTGGCAACAGTTGGGCATCCATGGGAATCTAAAACGGTTGTAGCGGGAGCATTGGCTTCTTTAAGCTTTTTGAGGGAGGAAGAGGATTGAAGATCCACTCCTGCAAAAGAAAAGAGATAAACATTTAGAATTAGTAAAATATGAAAATAGACAAACGCGTAGGCTAAGCCTAATTTAAAAAGATAATAATGAAACCAAACAAAAATAAACCACATACCAACGCGCTTCCGTGAATATTTAGTCATCATAACAGAAGATAACTTTTTAGCTCGAAGTTGTGAAGGAGAAGGCTGAGTATTTCCTTGAAGTGCCAGGGAAAGAGGATTTCCAGAAGCGGGAGATCCCGCGGAAGTAACAATCTGCCCGGTAGAAGTCACGGCAGGACCCGGGGAAACTAAAGGCTGGCCCGCGGAAGCAGCAATATGTTCGGTGGAAGTCACGGCGGGACCCGGGGAAACCAAAGGCTGGCCCGCGGAAGCAACAATCTGTTCAGTGAAAGTCGTGGAGGGACCCAGGGAAACCAAATGTTGACCCGCGGAAGAAGTAATATGTATAGCAGAAGTCATGGCGGGATCCAAGGAAACTGAAGGTTTACTTGCAGAAGAAGAAACAACATCAATAGGCTCCGAAGCTGAACCTGCAAGAGAAAGGGGGAGTGTGCTGGAAACGGCAAGACATGCCACATAGCTCTTGGACATACCTGAAATCAAAGGAACATCAATCGAACCTGAAGCAAACACAGAAGAAAGCCCGCGCGGCGCCGGGGGGAAGAAGGGGTAGACCCACCAACAGAAACAATAGTTGGGGGGAGCCAGTGGACCCTCTCGGGGTGTCAGCTTGGACTGGAGAAGTAGATTTCCGGGAAAAAGTAGAAGAAGATAGCTGAAAAAACAAGGAAAAATAAAAATTGCAAGAGAGTTAGTCCGCATTCAAAGTGTTCACTTATAAACTAAAAAAGAAAGGAAAAAGAATGACCTGTTGGGAGGAACCCTCCGTAGGATCACTCCCCGAAACACCTGCCCTTGGAGAGAAAGCTACATAACGCGTGGTGGAACGGAGAAAAGGACCCTCGTTAGGCTTTAGAGGTTTCTCTTTGGGAACCAGGAGTCCGCGACGGGTATCCGACAACACCTCGAAAAAATAACCTTCCCCTAAAAGAAAAAGAAATTATAACAAAATTAAGACAAAAATATTTATACAAGAAAGAAGGAAAGAAAAAGGACGTACCTCCTTTCCGGTTAAGATACACTGGCTTGGTAGAAGGGGAATCTCAGAAACGGCTTATTCCAGTAGCCACGATAGCGTGCTTAGGGATAGGCTGAATATCTGTAGGATGCTCGCAAAACCATTTGTACAACCTCGAATTCACATAACTGCTTTCGACGGGAGCAGGGTCAACAATGAGATCCACAGGGGATCGCCATTGCATTCTGCCCGGGAAAACCTTTTCATCAATTTAAAAGAACTTACTCCTCCAATTCTTATCTTATGAACTGGAGGGAACCTTAAGAACCATAGAAGGCCCCTCTCTCTTGTCAAAAGAGTACCAATCATCATTCTTCACTAACTTGAAGAACACTTGGAAGAAAAAAGGAACAACGTTTTCTTGAACACTCCTCAGAACAAACTCATAATGATAAAGCCGAATTAACCCGAGAGGGCTCATTTGGGAAATATGGACCCCATACCTCTCCAGCATGTGTAAACAAAATTTACTTACAGGGAGCCTGAAGTGCGAGAAACGAAAGAAATCTGCATATAGGCATACCTTTCCGGGCTGGGCGTTTAGGGTTGTTTGCCCTAAGCTGGGAAATTCGAGATGCCACGCGGGCAATATCCGAAACTCTCTCAGAAATTCCTCGTAATCTAAGGGTGTCCAATTTATCTCATGGTTCGAAACAGAAAGTAGACTCTTGGAAGAAGTGGCGGCGGCATTCTTGGAGAGTTTTGCAGACTTGGGAGCCATGGAGAAACGAGGGCAAGTAAAAGAGATTCTAGAAAAGAAAGGAGAACGCTCGTTATCTGATCATCCACGAATATATATATATATATAGGAGGTGGATCCAATACAAAGGGTTATTAACGTGAGAAGGTAGGAAGGAATCTGAGCCATTGATCAAATAAATGAATGGTTAAGATCTAGTGGTCCCCACATTTTATTTAAAACTTGCGTGAATTAGAGCTGGAAGGGCAAATAAGGAATAACCTACATTTGTTGACTTTTTTATGGTTAAATCAAGTTCCACTTTTTTTTAAAAAACCGAATAACTTTTAAACGGTTAATCGTTTTTTAAAAAAAATTACACCATAAAATAGAGAATTTTATTATCTTTAATTTGAATATAGTATTGTTATAGTTTTTTTTGATTTTTTTTACGTGGTCCGTGATTTTAATGTTTGCTACGTGATTATTAGTACGTGATTATGCAGTTGTTCCTTTGATTTTGCATGTTAAATGACGGTCTGTGATTTTCATATAACGTGGTACGTGATTTAGTGGTACGTAATTATGCAGTTGGTCATTGATTACGTGTGTTAAATTACGGTCTGTAATTTTTCTAATCACGGTCTGTAATTATATATGGACGATATTGCCCCTTACCCTGATGACACATGTCAAAAGCCTGTGGCTTCCTACACTTAGTACGTTCCATACCCTTTGTATTATAACCGCCCTCTATATATATATACACACATGGGGGGTGAATAATTAATTCAACTTTTGAATTTTCTAATAAAGGCAGGATACTAATCAATGGGGGAAATCCCAGAAGCCGCTGACGATTAAATAGGGGCCGCGGAAGAGATGACCATCAAATCATCATCATGACGGGTTGCGAAATTCAACATCCTTACATACGAATCCCTATTACTTTTTTAATAATGAGATATGACAATAATGCATAAATAACTTATAAATCCCTGGTGATTTTCAAAATTAATCAATAAAATCACCGTTCTTGGAGGACTTGAAGGCGTAAGGCCGAGTATGGAATAAAATAATTAGAAACAATCGTTATGTTATGAGACATGCATATGCATGCTGGACAACATCGACACACTCATATATATATATATGCGTATGCACACACATGTGAAAATGACAAAGAGGCGAATAAAACAAAATAACAAAAACGGTTATGGTGGGTCCTACTCCAAGGGACAATCCCTACTCTTTCTCAACAAACAGATACGGGGACCCACTATCGCCTATATAAATGAATGAAAAAGGAAAGAATTCCAGGCATTCATACAGAGAACCATCTCACACACACCCACACAAAAGAAAACCCTAAGCCATTCCCTCTGTACCCGAGGAAGTACATAGACATTGCTTTGCTCAGCCAGAAATGATGGCATAGAGATTGATTAATCGGAAGTTAATCAATGAGTACTCCGGTTAATACATCTTCACAATCGAATTTTGTGTGTGTATATATTCGTTGTATAAACATAAATATTGCAAGTATAAATGATATCTAATTAATAAAACAACCTGACATTTTCTTTTTATATTACATATATTGTTGTAACGTGAATATTTTGTTATACGTTTCGTAAATTGAGTAATTACTACAGCAAGCAAGCAATATAACAATATTTTTACCGTTGAGTTTGTGTTTTTATCAAAAGTTTACTTGTCTTCTACTTGTGTAGGGCGCGGATGTGACCACTAGTTTAATTAACTAAAATGATAATATCTTTAATAAAATTTGGTTTTTAATAGCGTTAAATTTATGTTAAAGATTGTATTTTTTAAGATACAATTATTTGATTATAGAATTATATTGATAAGTACACAACTAATTAATTATACTTAAAAGGGACCACAAATTTAATGGTATTTGTACAATTGAAAAGTGGGAGCCACATAAAATAATTTCGTGCTTCTCGAGATTGTACTATTTCTTTGACGTCCACCCATTCCCAAGCCAGTCCAATTATGTACACACACTTCAGCCAATTCCGACACACTTTCCACTGCAAATAGGCGTCACATAATCAACCAACACTATCACTCTTTTATCACTTCACATCATCTTTACATAGGTTATCCATCACTTCCCTATCACTTCACGTAATCACCATTTTTCCCCCTTTCTTCTTCACCGTGTGAAGCAGGGGCGGCCCTGAGAAATTGGGTGCCCAGGACGAGTCGGGGAAAAAAGGCCCCTAACGCATTCAAAGCTCCTGACCAAGCGGGGGTCAAGGGGGCCGCGCCCCCTTGCGGGGTCCTAGGGGCAGCGCCCCTAGCGGGGTCCAAGGGGCAGAGCCCCTGGTGGCGGGAGTCAAGGGGGCAGCGCCCCCTTGTGGGGTTCGGGGCAACGCCCCGAAACCTAAACGAAATGTCATAAGTTAATATGTTCGGGATTAACTTCCGTATTTTACCTAAATCAGTCATTCAATAATCAGTAAACTGTAAATCCATGGGCCTAATTTCTTGGGATTTTGAATTTCAATTTCTTCTTGAACGTGAGCGTCCATGGAGCCGGTTAAGATAAAGGGCTTTTGAGAAATGAAATGGGCCCAATTTTTTGGGTATATGAACTAGTAGTTTCTTTTTCATCATAAATATATTTAACTGAGTTATTTGTTACTCAAACTCGTGTAATACTCGGGTTTATAACCTAGTATATATATAAATACATATATAAAAATGTGCCCCTCGAAAAATTGGGCCCGGGACGGAGGTCGGGTTTGCCCCTCCCCCGGGCCGCCCCTGGTGTGAAACCCTCACGGTTGACCACCACTTGGTGGTCACGCCCATGTATGTTATATTGATGGGGGCGTGAGGGAGGGTGTTCAAGCCCCTTCACGCTGAACAACACATGCCCTAATACAAAGACACTGTTCACATCTTTTAGGCTACCTGGGACGCGCACTTAAAAATGATGCACGTCGATGATGTGGCGGCTGCACGTCGGAGGTGTGTATTAGAGTGGAGGGTAGAGGAGCGTGTACGTCGGTAGGCGCATGTTGGAAAGTGCGGTGACATACGGTCATTTGGTGGATGTTGTGAGTAGGATGCATATATGAGTATTTACATGTAAATATTTTCTCTTTCCAACTTAAAAAATTACATATATGAGTATTTACATGTATATCAATTTTAGGTTAAATCAGTTTTATTATTTTTTTAAACGATTAATTTTTGGATAACGGGAATATAATCGTGCCACCAGTGTTATCATCCAATTATATCTACCACCAAGTCACTAATTCTAGAGAAAGCTCATTACTTTGAGAAAACTCTCTTATGTGATTGTAACACATGATCATTTGGTTCTTGAGTCTTATCCAAACAATAAGATACAGTGAAGCTATAATGCATTTGATGAATAAGTTATATTATACACACATAATTTGTACTTATATATATATATTATTAAATAATAAAAACTAAAAAAAGAAACAGTTTTATTTTACCAATAACCCAGCCCTTTTTTTCATATTTCAAATATTTTATTTTCTAGTTTACTTGACCTCTTTTACGAGAAATTATAAGTTCGAGTTTCTTGGCAAACAATTTCTTTTAGATGAGGAAATAGTTCTTTTAGTATAAGTTTTCTCTTGATTGATGAGACCAAATTGCCCTTTTGTCGAATAATGTTCGATATAACAGTTAAAAAATCTTATAAATTATGATAAAAATATGCCCACTTATTGTTATATAAAAACTACTTGGATATATTATAATAATATGTGTTGGGAAAGATGGGTTATAAAGATAAAATACATACTTAAAAGATATATTTAAAAATCATATAAAAAAAAAAAAAACCTCGTCAAGCTGAGCGTCCAGGAACACGAAATCTTATAAATGAAAACGAATTTTAAATCAGAAGAATGAACATGCAACTATTTAAGGAACTAATCTTTTTCAGTTCACGCATATCAAGTGAAAAATGTATTATAAATCAATATTATCCAATTATTGTCATATTATAAATCAACATTATCCAATTAGTGTCATATAAATTATAAATCAATATTATCCATTTAATGTCATCCATTAAAAACTTAATCACTTAGGGGCTGTTTGGTAGTGTTTAAACCATTAAGTGCTGAATGGTTAAGATGCCTGAATGATTAAGAGGGTCCGAATGATTAAGTGTTGAATCAATTAATAGCGTTTGGTTAAACGTCTGAATGATATGTATTTTTTATTCAATATGGTATTGGTGTTGAATGATTAAGTGCTGAACTGAATAATTAAGAGATGAATTTATTTCAAACCAAACACACTGAATGCTGAACGGTTAAGAGATAGCCTCTTAATGGTTCCATTAACAGGCTATCAAACAGCCCCTTAAGCAACATGCTCAACTTATCAATGTCATGTTAGACAAGTGTACATGTAACAATACAATACAATACAATATTAACAAAACCAAATGTCAATCCGTGAGATACAACGAACACCAATACTAAACCGTTTCTAATATTCAAACGATGTAAATTAGACTATCTAATAATCGATTCATATATGAAACAAAAAATAATAATGAAAAGAAAACAATTCAAAAGATCAAATAGAAGCAAAATGAAACAATAAGTAAGAACACCATTACTTATTACTTATGTCATTAATATTTCTAAATATGAAAAGAAAATTGTAAAATGACTAAACCAATAAAACTGTTATCAAGTTAGATAAATTAAAAGCAAAAGAACTAAAAAGAAAGATAAGATTTTAACAATTTATAAGAATGAATATGTGTACTTATAATTATGTCAAAAACCATAAAAAAATAAAATTCTAATCAAAATCAAGTCAAACTAACAAATATAAAAACAATGAAACTTACAAATATAAAAACATTGAAAATATGAATAAAGTTTGTTATATGTCAAAAGCTAAGGAGGTAACATCTAAAGTTGCTTACACTTGTATAACATACCAAAGTTTGTTCACCTATATATGTGGAGACAACTTCTATTTGTTTTCTAGTTCAAATTTCATATCAAACTTCTACTTTGAACATTGAGTTATTCATTGTTTAGACACTTTTAGCTTGTTATCAAACTCTTATTTAAAAAAAAACACATAACCCATAAATAATTAATAATTAGTTATATAGTTCATAAACATATTTATTTGCTTATAACATTTAAAAATAATTTTCTTAAGTTTTTCCAAACGTAGACATTCTTAAGTATCCTTTATTAAACTAAAAATTATATTCTTAGAAGATTAGTACCACATCAACCATCACATTATTCTTTATTTAAATAATAATTAGCTATATTTTAAAATTATTTTTATTAGAGAACATTATATGTTGTTTCTTCATCTATCTATTGCAGGAAACTCCTAGTAATTTACAAATGAAAATTGGAAGTGTGTATCATTGCAGACGCTTTTAGGGATGTTGAAGAAAGGTATGAATCAAGCATAATCATCTGATCGAAATAGAACCATTGGGGTAATCGATTCAAATTAAGGTGCTCTAGCCGTCCTCTTATGAAACAGCCGGTCGAGCCAGTTTCTGCTCGAACCAAGAACCATTTAATACGATCAAACTTCTTTTTTGTTACTTAAATTGAAAGTATAAAATATTACAACTTATGTTTTTTAAAAATGATTATGTTTGTTTGAACATGAATTATGTTGTATAAACGTGTGTATAATTTTATAATTTTTTTATTTGTCTAGTATCTTCTCAAGTATTTAAGATAACGCCCCGTTAGCGGTGCGCACATATAATGTATATATGTGTCGACAGCTCTTGAGGGGCAAAAGTAAAATTGCACTAATTTTAACGTTATTTTACTTATTCAGTGAAATAACGTTAAAATCGTTTCGGACGGTTGATCAAGCATCATGAGCCGAGGGTCTCACTGGAAGCAGCCTCTCTACCCCTACGGGGTAGGGGTAAGGCTGTCTACATCTCACCCTCCTCAGACCCTGCCTTAGCATGCTAATGGCGGGATATACTGAGTACGTTGATTGATTGACTTCTCAAGTATTTAAGATGATATTTGGTCTTGAAACCAGTCCAAGTGTCCAACCGATCCAATCTGTAAAGCCAAGGTTGCAAAAGTCGGTCTCCAAAGCCGAGTACTCGCTCCAATGAGTTGTTCCGAGGCCGAGTACTTTCCGAGTATTACCCGAGTACTCACCGATTACTCGCTCCAAGGAGATGTTCCAACCAATGAGCGTTTAGCGACTTTTGCAATCTTGAGTAAAGCGGTAAAAATATATGATTTAGTATTTGATGTTGCAATTCAGAAAACATTGATTAAACCTATGTAATTAAAAAAAAAATAAAATCTTCAAATGACCAAACACAAAACGGAAAGTGGGTGATGTCGTTGTTGGAGGTGGCATGTGATTGGTTTTAAAGGTGCCATGAATGAGGCTGTGACTTTTCTTATTTTTTTTCATTATTATTACTTTTTTTTTTACCGAATCCCCTAACCTATATTTAATAATGCTCAACAAACCTAGACCAGTAAAACAACCTCAATTTTAAAGCCAATACTTTTTTACCAATGCATTTTAATCTCGGTCATCCGGATAAATCTAATAACGAATCCGGCCTATTCACCATTTCAAATGAAACTCACTGTTATAAAACTTCCGGCCTACCTGAAACATGTTGTCCAAGTAAAACTCGAACTCATGAATTTCACGTTTGAAAAATGGAAAGTCATGGGTTACCTATTTCCAGACCAATTATTCTAGTGCTCATTGACACTAAAGCTAATACGTACGAAAAAAGAAAAATAACAAAAAGACTAAAATGTTTTTTTTATATGCGTACAATATATTTAGGGAGGTTTTAAACTTACACCCAGAAAAATGTTTTCACACCCCCAAAAAAACATTTTTACACACCCTAAAACAACCAAATTAAATTTTTTTAACCCTAAAAGGCCCGTAGTGATCACTATGTTGCGTATATGTCTTTATCTGACATCCGAATGTCTGACTCATTTAAGGTTGTCTACCAAAACGCTCTGTAGTGACCACTACGAGGCATATGGGTGGCGGCGGGGTGCTAAAATATGTTTTTGAGATATGTAAATAACCCCACCCTATATTTATTTGTTTAGTCACTTTATTATTTTAACAAGTTAGTGTTTTGTGTATTATAGCTGTGTATTGTACTTTGATCAACTACATTTGGCAGAAAATAAGTAACTGATGCAGGATGTCCCCATTGTTTGCCTTTGAGATTCATGAACTTCTTATGCTGCAACAAACTATCAATATATGGAACCAAATATCCGGATAATTTGTCATAATGGTAAAAGACCCACATTCCAATATAGAGGTCAACGGTTCGACTTGAGGCACTTGATGGATACCAGGTGAGAGGAGAAATCTTGAGTTTAATCTCAGGTTCTGAACCGATGGGGGCGCAATTTTTACAGCAAATAAGCTGGTTTCTGCGCATCAGGTGTAGCTTTTCAGAGTGTGGCGCCCGGTAAAACGGGCTATCACTCCCTTGAAGAAGGGGTCTTCCGAGGCCTGCTGATGTTGTGCATATGCCACAACGTTACGCCTGGTTGTTGCTCCAAATTCAAAAAAAGGAGTTTCAAGCAATCATTTTCAAGATTTGTTGGTGTATTTGTAAGGCCCGTAGCAATAAATTCTTTAATAACAACAAAGTTGTTTACCCATCTAAACATTTTTAAGTGACGTCACTAGTTTAACTTTCAAAGTAAAAAAGTATATTTTTTTATACTAATAAAATAAATATAAAATTGAACACATGTTACAATTAAAAACATTTTTACAATAACTTTTTCGTCTCTTTCCTCTATATTTCAATTAAAAATAAATTTTAACTCATGCAATACACAAATATCAACCTATATTTTGTAAAAAAAATATATTTTTTTTAAAACCGGCTTTTTAAAATGAAAGTTTAAAAAACAAACTTTTAATAACAAATGCTTTAACAAAATAATATAATTATTTAAAGTTTTAACTTATATCCAATTTCAATCATATTTTATATAAATAAACCGTTTAACATGTTTTAAAATTTTTATTACTAACTATTTATCTTTTTTTTTATTTAACACGTGTAATACACGAAGAACTATCCTAGTATACACATATATATTAACAACAACATCAAAGGAAACATAACTTTTTAAAACGGCTTTGAAAAACGATACCCAAAAGCGATATTTCAACCGTCCTCTCGGATTTGATTCTCTAGAACATATGTCCATCTCACCTCTAGAGAAGCCCTACAACTGGGTAAACTTCGTGATGACCTTAATTGTCTAAACAAGTATGTCTTGGGCCGGATTAAAACTAAAAACCTCAAATAAAAAAATCAATAAATTAACCAATAGACTAGAAGTTTTTTGGTTAAATGAAACGTAACAGCTTTTCATTCTTGCAAATATCTTATCTTTAAAGTCATTAAATTTTCATTTCTTTGATACTAATGATTCATTTATGGCGGATACAGTTAAATGTAGATCTGTTGTGTGCATGATAGATTGTTTCTCTATATATGTTATCATTGCCTAACGTAGGTGCGACAAAATATTTGAATAAGTATCCTGAAATTCCAAACTTGAAGTTTCTGAAATTTAGAATATTTGAAACAAACACCTAATATTTGGATTTTTGAACTAGGATTCAAGTGGCAAATTTAGAAAAGTTCGTGTAATTAAAATAATTAAACTATCTAAAGTAATAAATTTTTTGTCTATCATAGCCTAAATAAAAAAATTTGTTAAAACAAATAAATCATTTCTTAACATTTTTAACACATTTAAAAATATGTCAAAATCATAAAGCATTATGTGATTTAAAAATGACGGTCACCATACTTTAAAATCAAAAAATGTACTTCGCGAATGAAACCAGACAAAACGATAAGCATAGAATTGAAGCCTAAAATCAAAATTAAAAAAAAAAAAACATGATAAAAAATCATAAATTTACTTTGCAAACTTCTGAAGTTAAAATAAAATACATAAAATTTTAATGGTTAACATAGAATAAATATAATGTTTTTTAATATATATAATAATGGTATGCTTTTCCTTTAAAAAAATTAATTATTGATTTTCATCAACAAATAAATTTAAATAAGCGTGTGTTGTTTTAGAATTGCAAACAACATCTAGTTGTCAAAATATTACCAACAATATATATTTTTTTTTCAAATTTAGGCAAAACCATTAAATCAATTATTTGTTTTTTTTCGGAGCAAATGAATCAAAATTATGCCTTTTATAACAATATGAACATCAAATTACCTAAACTATATGTCACTATTCTTTTTATGCATTTTAATATATATAGTATTGTGAGGTACTTCTAACTTAATAGAAGGTGGGATATGTTCTACCTTTAACATGTTCAGCATACGATTATGTTATTATTGCATGCTTAGAAAAGTAATTATGAGGGAATTAAAACATTATGTAATGTAATTTTGTGTAATGTAAAGTTAATACCCCACAACAATATATTATATAAATTCACTCACTATATATAATAAGTTTCTTCAATTCTTTTTCATCTTCAAAGTTCAAACACACGACAACAAGTGAGCAACCTCAAATCTTCGGATACGTCTTGTTGGAAAAATTATTTGTGAAATGCATTTCACTGACTTTGGACAAAAATAATTATATTTATATATGTGTTATATAAGCATTTATCTATGGGTTTGTGTTCATATAAGAGTATCACAATAAACCAAGCCATGTCCAAAATATAGCTAAGATGAATGAGATATCGATGCTTAAAGTTGTATGGTTGAAATGTGAGAATTATGACAAGTAAATTGTCATGTTTATGACATATTATTATCTTGTTTATGACATATTAATTGTCATGTTTATGACATATTATTATCATCATCATCATCATCATCATCATCATCATCATCATCATTATTACAATAATAAATTGGGTTGAATAAGTTTCATCTTTGTGTGTATATGTATGTGAACTTTAGTAGTTCATTTTGTATGAGAAGGAATTCAACAATACACACATTCACATGACAAATCTTAAAAGGATTACTCACAATTTCTATCAACAACTTATTCTTTTTTCACATATATTAGACACAATTATACCTGGAGCTGTCTCGAGTGTGAGAACCATCTTCGGCAGTACACATACTGTTTCGGTTGTTGTACCCTGGGAGACAGACGCGTTTGTCTTGAGAAGAGTCGCAAAATCTGTTTTAAGGGAAGCGTATTGAATACATGCCTTAACCATAATCATCAGCATGCTTATTCTATGTCAAGAAAGAATAGGTGGAAGACATAAGTGTATTGAAGCATTTGTTGCCGGCTCATCAAGATGCTTGATTGAAGACTTAGCATTAATCATTCTCTAATCAAGGAGGCTATTTGGAATATCCAATGAAGACATGGATCAAAACAAGTTTGGTACATAAATTAGTAATATATATTCTTTTATTTTAATCGTGTAACCGGTATTGTACTAGATTATTTCCTACGAATAACGAGCGTATCGTTATTATGTATATTTTATTATTGTTTTATAATAAAAACGTGAACCCGACTCCTACATCTTTCATCAAACCAAAGTACTTCTACTCTAATGGTTACCTATTTAACTTTCCTTTGAAAGGACTTGGGTTTTAAATTTGGGTCAAGACATATTTGTTAAGATAAGGTCATGTAGTTTACCCAGTTGTGAGGTTCCTCCTAGGATAGGCTTGGGCGATGCCCAAAATGTCAAATCCGAGGGGACGGTTGAAATCTCATATTGAATGCCTATGTTCCAAGCTGTTAAAAAAATCTAGTTGATAATTTGGTTTGATTTGGTCGACTACGCGTCTGTTAAGGTTCATCAATGATTGAAACTTTGTACCTCCATTTAATTTGAATTCTATGGTTTATGAAAGAGTGAAACCTAGTGTTAATTTTATTATAAATATGTCAAATTCTAGATTTAAGTACCAATTTGTTCACTAGTTTCTTTGGTTTTTCAGTTGTTAGGCTACTCCTTTTTATAAAACACTTAATTCTAACTGTTAAGGTTGTTACTCTTAGTTTATAGTTTGTTAGCTTCTATTTTACAATTGAATGTATGGATTTAGGTGTTAATTTACTTATTTAGTTATGCCATCAAGTCATCAACCATAACTCCCATCTACTAGATCAACTGCCAGCTCAAGATAACCTTAAACAAACCTTGATACATAAACTTTATTAAAATCAGATCAAGTCAAATATATATTTTGAATATATTTAATACTTTTGAGTTTGTTAACACTAATTACATTTTAGTGAAAACTTTGATAAAAAGGAAGCGTTTTGAGATAAATTATATACTATGCTCAGAATAAATGCAACAAGTTTCTTCTTCTTGTTATTTTTTTTTAAAAATAAATACTTTCATGCTTTGTTAATGGTTATGTTTACAATGAGATAACTTTTTCTTGATTTTCGAATATATTGTTGCATTTGTTTTTTTTCTTGATTCAAAAATTGAGCCGTTACAATTTCATATGCTTCTGTTAAAGTATTAACCAAGTAAAATAACTAAGAAAAATTGTTGTTATAACGTGCCAAAAATTTTCAAATGCTAAATTTGGGTTGGATTTTTCTGAAATTTCTACACTTACTACCATAACATGTTTTTTATATGCGTTTTGATTTTTAAACTCAAATCAACACAACTTCGTACGATTTTTCGTAGGTAGTTAATGTCTGAGTGTCACAATTGCAACATCGATCCCTTGGTCTCAAAGCACCGTTTATGTTTCGAAGTTAATTATCCAAAAATACACATAATCAATTTATCCAAAAATAAACACAAACTCTCTGTTAACTTCCCCTACTTATTATGGCTAGTATTCCTAGCAAAATGAATTATTACAAATTAATAATTAACATAACGAAAAACTATTTTAAACACACCCCATGGACCATACTATCCCCAAATCTCAAAAACACACAGTACACACAAACACACACTTACCCAAATCCCAAATCTCTCTTTTTCAACTTCATCTGTAAAGTTTCACGCTTTCACATGCCCTCCATCTTCATCCCTGTGAATCTTTATTTGCAGGCTGCACAAGACCCTTCAAACCCTAACATGTTTGCATAATGCCATTCAACAAAATCAAAATCTTTATCAAGAATCACTGTGTTTTTTAGTGTGTGTTTTAGTGTGTTCTTGATGGGTCGTGATGATTTTCATCAATGGGGTTTCTTGTCACCAACTGAACCTCCATCATTGTACACACAACAACAAAGAGATGATCAGGGGAGACATTTTGATAAATCTGTAAATGCAATCTCTTTTGGGTTTGTTGCAACTGCCATTTTGATCTCCATGTTTCTTGTTATGGCGATTTTTGAGAGGTTTTTAAGAACTACTTCGCCGGTGTTGTCTCCCGGCGGTGGGAGTGGTGGCCGGAATGCTGCCGGACATGTTGATTCACAGATGGGTTTCAGTTCAAAACTTCATCACTCATCTCTCAAGGTTAGTTATCATCTTGCAAACTATTTCAGTATCATCTTCAATTTTGCTGATCATTTGAAGAAAAAACAGAGAAATTTGTGTAATTTATATCAATTCTTGTATTTGCAGATGATTTTGGTTCTTGATTTTGTTTGATGTTTTTATTTTGCCAAGTAAAATTACTTTAGGAATTAGCTTAATCCCGTTTTATGTGAGAAAATAAAATCCATCTGTTTTATATATATATATTTTTATTTTATCCATTTTTAGAATGTCTTATGACATTAACCTTTAAAATCAAACAAAATTTGTGAATCTTGAAATCATAAATGATGTTCATTTAACATGAATTGTAATAACTTCAACTTCAGAATTTCATGAAATAAAACAACAATTTCATTTATTTGTCAAATAGGCAAGTCTAGCTTAAACAAGGGCCTAGTGTAGATGTACTAGCTCAAAATTCTCCCAAAAAAATTCTGGAAATAATCATGCTATATTTATTTTATAAAAGGAATTAATTTTATAATAAAATGACACCAAAAATCATAATTGGAATCTAGTTTTTTTTGAAGCAAAACAAATGGAATAATGACTCTGGTTCATAATTCTTGTCTGCAATATACTGTAATTGTAACCTACACAATTTGGACAGTTGATTATTTGTAAAGATGGTTTGAAAATGATTTGTTAGTACAAATTTCATTCTTTTTGTGGGGTTTTGTTACTTTTTTAAAAACTTTATGTTGTTCCATTTGATTTGCTTCTTTAAGGCAACAACAAAATTTTCTTTTATAGATTTATGAAGGGAAAAAGAGAGGATTTTGAACATGTCATGGCCCTCTTTGTCAAGAAAAGGCCATGCTTGTGGATGCCTTTTTTTGTCTCTCTTGTTTTGCTCAACTCTCAAGTTAAGTTATGGGCCCTTTGTTTCAATCCTCTGATCTGTTCTTTCTATATTTATGTCACAATATTGCAATTTGACTAATTTGTTACACCATTTCGCGGCTAATACGCGTATCGTCGTATGTTTATGTTAACAAACTATATAATTTAGTACAAACGTATCAAATGCTAGATTAGGATGTATTTATGATCATTTTAGCAAATAGGAAAAGGTTACATAATCACTTTGATTAGGGAAAACACTTGATGAATGTGTATAATGTCTTGTATGTGTTTATTGAGCTTGTTACATCTCTAAAAACCTCTACTAGCTAATCTTGATTGATTTGGAAAATTTGAAACATAAATTTTTGTCAAGATTTTAAAAAGTTGGTATTTTTTTATCATTTGTTAATTGATTTCACTTGATTAGTGGCTCTCTAGTCTATACCCACCATGAAAAGCCTGTTACTAGGCTACTAGCTTATCCTTGTTGATTTGAAAAATTCAAATGCTAAACTTTCAAGGACAAAGTTAGTACTTTTTAATCAATTCTTGAACTTTTTCCACTTGATTAGTGACAATGGGTAATTGAGTTTAGGGATATGGTCCTTATACCATGCCCAAATGAGAAGAAACAAAAACGGTGGGTGAGGGTGGGCGTGGGGGTGGGGTGGGGTAGGGTAGGGTTGTGGTGGGGATTTTGTTTAATTTATTGGGCATTAAGTTTTTGATTCATCTTTGATCATGTGGATGCTCCCTCTTAAAGTATTTTCTTGACAAAGATAGTTGAATCATGGCCTCATGTATCCAAGAAACTGCTAGCTGGTTTCTTGGCCCCAACTCTCTTGTTGCTACATGATATTGTGTTATATTTAGTTGGTATGATTATAATGACAAAATGATGAGTCTTTGTGGGGCTCAATGGTCTATAGTCTCGTGTATGACAAATACGAGATACTGTTTGCTACGGGTTTGATTAAACAAATACGTGCATAACAGTATGTTACCTAATCGGGTTGAATTAGTTGTGTAAAAGCACGCCTATTCGACCCGATATCATAATCAAATCATGACTCAAATTGGGTTTTTTTTTTCTTCTCCTCATGTTTGACGGCCCGACCCGTTTTCTTTTTAAAAACTAAAGTACCATATCTTAAATCGCGTCGTCTGAATCCTGTTAAAAACTGTTAAGACCCGTTTTGACAGCCTTAACTGATGATTCACTCAAAGATACCCTAATATCATGATTCTTGTAACTTATCTTGATTATATTATATGAATATATAAAGTGTTCTTGAGTACATTATTCCTAGCATTTATTGTAAGATTTTAATATATAATTAAATCAATATATTTGTCTTGTTTAGAGGTTTTGATATAATTATACAATTATATGTTTGTCGGGATCCGATTAAACCAACATATGGCCGTATTTTAAGGAGTCGTTTGAATCAAGGCATGATTTTGTGAATAAATTTTCAACAATTTTGTATTTATCTTGGTAAAATATACTTGTGATTCTCAATCTTAGTGCTACCAAAACGTTTGTCGTTTGTACCTTAACATAAGCTAAATTAACTAATGTATTTTTATTAAATTAATTATGGGAATTAGGGTTTGTTTCTAGAGAATAGTATTTGCTTTCTATTTAAAAATGTTGGTTGTTTCCAAGAAAATGGTATTTTAATATTATATATACGGTAGTATTCAAATGAAAACATATTGTAATAACTTAATGGTTAATTTAGAAGTTAAAATACATAGTGTTATCAATTTATATATTTTAACCAAATGTAATTTTTTATTTAAAAGTTTACCCCCTTTTTATACGTTTATAACTTTTTTATATTTTATTAATTGTAAAAACCTTGCACGACTAAACTCATTTCATTTTTCTTTTTAATTTTGCCATAGTTTCGACTTATTATTATTTTTTTCCACGTACTTGTATTTACATCATTAATGAAATTACTGTAAATTGGTTGTTACATTTATGTAAACATGGTCCTATGGAAAAATTAGAAAAAAAGCTAATTGATATTATAACCGAGTCAAAAAGAAAAATGAGACGAATTTATTTATAAAAAAATATAGTATAATTTTTTTTGTATTTATGAAAAAAGAAGGTAAACTTAAAATAAAAAAATTAGATTGATTAATACGGAGTACATATTTTATAATAACACTTGTTACAATTATATTAAATCTATTTTTTCGATAGTATACAAAATGCCTTAATGTAATGCTATATCTAAAAGTTACCGTATGATCTCAATCTTATACACCTAACATTTGTATATTTGTTGAATGACGCTCTAAATTTAAATAATGAATTGTGAAATATATATAAACTTATATTCATTGATTTAACCGTCTCTACTATACTTGTAAGAAGTATATTCAAATGATTTTGCACATCTTGTAGTTCTTTATTAAAAAATAATTACATATACATGTGTAAACATACATGTATACGTTCGAGAAACATGTTCATTTCACAAATATGTACAAGTAATTATGCATTTTGCTAAAGATAACATTCTAATACGTTATCAATATGATTTTAGATATCAGAAAATGCAAGAGAGTTTTCGGTGTTGATGCCCGGAGAAGATATACCGACGTTCATTGCTCAACCGGCACCGGTGCCATGTCCATCTGAGCGGGTTCCATGGTCGGACGACCCACAAATCTCACATCCAAAGCTTACTTTAGACTCGAGTTCTCGATCAACACACCATGGTATGACATAGGTCAAAGTCACACGTCAATTGAAAGCCCATTCCATGGCTCATTGGTTAATTGGGTATAACCCTAATATTAATGGGTTTGATTTGTATATATTGTTAGTCCAAAAAGATGTCCCTAGACTACATGCTAATCTTCATTTTTAATTTGCTTCAAGGGTTATTAAATGGATTGCATTCTAACCACAAGTATGAATGATGATGTCTTTTAAACTTGAATTCTAATATTAATTTATTGGCATTATTATAAAAATTATTTGCATATTGTATGGGTTTGAGTGGATATAAGTTAAAAAAAAATTTGGGCTAAAAGCCCAGTATTGTAAAATCTTCTGTTTTCAAAGGAAAGCTTCAATGGGCTTCATATAAGAATTTATTTCTTTTTTTCTTTTACTTCTCTTGTAGGGGTTATTATCGCAATCTATTATAATAAATAAAAATAAATTTGAGTTGCATTTTATGTATTATATGATGAGAATTGTATTTTAAGATTTAGAGGGTAATCATACTGTGTTTGATGAAATGCCTAACGAGCTTGAAAATAAGATTCAAGAATTGATTTTTGGTGATGAGAAAAAGGAAAATGAAGGAAATGATATTGATAATAAGAGGGATAGGTTTATATTAGTTTTTGTGTGGATACATGTCAAAAAAAAAGCCAATGGTAGTTTTGATTACAACATAAAGTCAGAAACAAGAGAGCCTTTACGTGACAATTACAAAACATTCGTAGCATGTCTATTTGTAAAAAAAACTTTTGAAGATATAAAAGAGTGGCGGTTAAGTATTGATATGATAGTCGTTGAAAATTTGGATGAAAACCAGGTGGAAACTCTGTTTAATGGAAGTTTTGAAGAAAATTCGACAAAATTCGAATGAAAATAGTGATTGTGACATGTTAGGGACTGGTGATACAGTTTTTATGGAACCCAAATGCTACCCAAGTTAAGTTTGTGGTCTAATTATGGTTACCCAAAATTTGTTCAAGTGATAAATTCTGATAAAGAGTCATCAATATAGTGAAATGGTAGCATGATATATGGCATAAAATAAGACACATTATACTTTAAACATACATCTCTCGTTGCCAATTAGAGTAGAGCCAAAGGCAGCTATGACGATGAATTTTTACTTCTGGCAATGCAATTTAGTTGTACTCTCATGTTGATCCAAACGAATCATCCTTTCCACGGAGGCAAATCTTTGCCTGTTAGGTAAGAGGATAGCAAGTTACAAATTCTGTCTCGGTAGGACATGTGCATTGACGCAATCTATGATACTATCGGAGTGAAAAAAGGGTCTAAAGAAGAACAGAGACTGGGCTGTATTAAGTAAATCCTTTGTGTGTTTATAAAAGGTCTCTAAAAATTTTGGGGATAAACACCAATCCTAAGGTCTGAGACGACCCAAAAAGTAATTGATCAGATCACGATCTATTTGTGTCTCTCCTTTTGGGGGCATAAGGATGGATCCCCTCATTTTATTTGGGTCCTAGTACCGTCCCTTGTTAGTGCAATAAATAGAAGTGTATTCAATTCCAACTCTCGTAAAACATAATACAGGCAAAAAGCTGTAAGATTTTTATAAATTGTGATAAGAATATACATTGCTAAAACATTGTCACTCTACACGTATGTTTTCTTCTGAAATTCCGTAACCTAATTCATCTTCCCGAACTTTTATGTTAAACCATATCCTCTAGAGTGTCGATATTGCATTGCTGCTTAAAGAGCAATCGTTGCATTAGGGGTGTTTTTTTTACTCAAACCCGAGGAACCAACCCAAAAAACACCTACCCGAACCCGAAAAATTAGAATGGTTCGGTCCTTGGGTATGTTGGGTTAATCTTGTTGGGTCGGTTCAAGTTGGGTCATGAAGCGGATATGGGTCAGCAGCAAATTGGGTAGTTAAATGGTTATTTCACACCTGTTGAGTACATGACTAGATTGCTGAAGAATTGGTCTAATATTGACCAAGTTTGAAGGAAGAAAATGGGTGTGGTGAAGTTTGTTAATTGACCGAGATTTTGTTGGCATGTTAACGTTAGTGGACTTAGCTTATTTTAGCATGTGGATTTTTGTTTGTTTTCTATAAATAGCTTAGATGTAGCAGGTTTATATTGTACCCTTTTATTTATTTTGATAGAAAGCAGCAAGTTTTGAAAGCATCAAGTTTTCTTCCATTTGCATACATATATATACGTGAGTTTCTGTGTGTTTGTAAAGGGGCCATATCTAACAATTGGTATCAGAGCAAGGTTAACGAGGGCCGTTTTGAGAGTCGGTTCGAGAAAGGGTAGCCCTTGGCTGCGGGGCTGAAGAAGCAAGCAGAATGAAGCAGTAGCAGGACTTGATTTTCAGATCGTAGCAGCAAAGAGGAAGACCGTTAGCAAGAGACCGAAGCCGGAGAAGAAGAACCAGCGAGATGAAGATCGTAGACGGAAATTGAGTTCCGGTAGGATACCGGAAAGAACGAGCGCAAAAGACCGGCGGCATCTATACTGAGACCGAAGGAGGTGTTGAATCAGAAGACCGAAGTCTTTGACAGAAAGGTTACCAAAAAAAAGGCTACCAGGTCGAAATTTAAACAAGAATCCCATTCTTTTGAAAATCAACAAGAAGAAAGAAAACTAAAGGAATGGCAGGAGTGCAGGACGGATTGTTTTTTGAACGTAGTTTTTTTTTTCGGATTAAAAGTAGGTAAGAAGGATCAATGGCAAGCAACAACGTACGTGCATGGAAAGGCAAGAAGCTGAACCTCGGTGGTTCGCGTAGCAAGTAGCAAGAGATTGGACCGATGCGGTTCGTTTAGCAAGAGCAAGTAGTAAGTTTAAACCTATGTGGTTCTCATTGCAAGAGTAAGTACGCAAGCAAGCAAGCAAGAAGGTTCAAAGCAAGAGCAAGAACCGGAGCAAGAAGCAAGAGAAAAATCGGATCTTTGTGAACCGATCAAGCAAGAGAGAAGACCCGATGTGTTCTTAAAGCAGGTAGCAAGTAGCCTGTTAATCATAGCAAGAAGCAAGATGACTCG
This sequence comes from Mikania micrantha, assembly GCA_009363875.1. NCBI lineage: Eukaryota > Viridiplantae > Streptophyta > Magnoliopsida > Asterales > Asteraceae > Mikania > Mikania micrantha. The sequence goes on along the minus strand of CM018689.1, from coordinate 43,883,541 downwards.
AACGAGTTCGAATCAAGACCGAAAGTTAGCAAGATACCGGACGCGTGTGGTTCGTAGCAAGAAACGAGCAAGTAACATAGCAAGATTAAAAGGTTAGCAAGAAATAGAAAGAATGCATGAGTAAGAGAAAAAAGCATAAGCTAGCAAGAACGAAAAGAAAAAAAAATTGAGAAAGTTAGCATGTAGCAAGATGATTCTCATAGCAAGAAGAACATGGAGGAATGTGAGCAAGAAACAAGCATGTAGTAGGAACCGACATCAAGATTAAGGGGTGAATGTTAGGTTAATCTTGTTGGGTCGGTTCAAGTTGGGTCATGAAGCGGATATGGGTTAGCGGCAAATTGGGTAGTTAAATGGTTATTTCACACCTGTTGTGTACGTGACTAGATTGCTGAAGAATTGGTCTAATATTGACCAAGTTTGAAGGAAGAAAATGGGTGTGGTGAAGTTTGTTAATTGACCGAGATTTTGTTGGCATGTTAACGTTAGTGGACTTAGCTTATTTTAGCATGTGGGTTTTTGTTTGTTTCCTATAAATAGCTTAGATGTAGCAGGTTTATATTGTACCCTTTTATTTATTTTGATAGAAAGCAGCAAGTTTTGAAAGCAGCAAGATTTCTTCCATTTGCATACATATATATACGTAAGTTTCTGTGTGTTTGTAAAGGGGCCATATCTAACAGGGTATCCATGAGGTTTGTTCGGGTAAACCCGAAGTAGAGTTCTAAGGGGCGGTAATATTCTTTGATTTTAAAAGCCTATATATGTTTTGAGATTGTTAAAGAAATGCATGTTTTGGTTAAACATGTTTTAGTTATGTTATGGTTAAACATTTAAATTTTTTAAGAAAAATGTATGTTTTTATTAAACATGTTTAAATTTTATTTGTTTGAAAAACATAATATTATTTTTTCAAGTATTAACCAAGAACCGTTTAACCCAACCCGATTAAACCCGAGAACCACTTAAACCGAAGTTAAATGGTTTGGTTCTCGGTTCCAATTTCATATTACAAAAACCCAAATAACCCGAACCGAGCAGCCCGAAACCCGAAGAACCAACCAGAACGACACCCCTACGTTGTAGTGGTGCCGTGTGCGATACTATCCCTTTCACTCCTCTTGTATTTTTTTCACGCTCACCCTCACAAACTTCCTTGATTCCTTTCTTTACACTTTCATGTTTTTTTATATTTATTTTTTAACTAGTTATGCACTTTTGACCCATTTTAGAGCCAAGTGGTTCAATTTTATGTTTGAGTGGGATAGAGTGGAGTGGATTTAAGTGCGATATGACACTAACGTGGCTCTAGTTGTAGGGAGTGGAGAGTGATCCCCATCCTATAATCTTACATCTCGTTACCAGTCGTTTCATTCTTTGGTTGGGCCACCGATCGAGATTACATGGGATTCGGTGTACGTATTCCGGCTAATATCGGTTTTATGCTAAATCTTACGACTAAGCACAACTTTTTTTTTTATGGTATGACAAACATGTTTGTGACGGTTACATTTTATACTTTTACGTCAGAGCGACAACCGTGATATATCTTCATTTTGATATGTATGATTGTATCTATGTTTTATACTTGAAATCGAGGCGGAATTCACGCCGTAACGTGGAGTGAAACCCCCTGGTTTCAATTAAAAGTGAATAATTTCGCTTTAAGTCTAAAATGCAAGGTGACCATATAAATCCGGACCAGACATTAGATTAGTAAATATTTTAATTTTTGTATAATTCTTTATTTATATTGATAGACGAATTCTTTTTTATGTCTTTACCCTCCAATTACGTAAGATTATTTTTAGTGGTTTAGTAATAGCAAAAAAATATATTATACTAGATATTACCCTTGTGAACACACAGATTAAATATAAATATTAAATAGTTAATAATGAAATTTAAAAATTATATTAACAATATTTTAATATAAAGTGATTAAATTGTGTATTAATAATTAATTTAAATAATAATACAATAACTAAATTTTCTAATAACAATAGTAATATCATTAAACTTCTTGATTTGTAATAATTGAGATTTTTTAACTAACTAAAGTTAAAAATTTAATTAGTTAGTTTTCTGTCAAAAATTAATTATTTCAAATTAAGATGATAATATAATATTTTTGTAATTATTAAAGTTAAAAAACGTAATTTGAAATTACTATTAAATATACAAGACAAAAAAATGTAACTTTTATATATGTTTTTATAATTTTTGGTTTACATTTTTTTTTTGAAAAACATTGTTCTTTAAGAAATTTTTTTTATAAAAATTTATTTTCTAAAAATAAAAAATTGAAACATATCTTATTTTTTTAAGTTTGATATATAGAGAAATTATATTGTATAAAATTTAAAAAAAATGTTTTATAATAAAATGATTTGATTTTGAATATATTAAAAACTATTTTTAAATTTGTAAAAGATAAATAATATCATAAGCTATTATTAATATAATTATTTAATAAGATAGATAATATAATTTATTTAATATGAGAGATAATATAATTTATTTAATAAGAGAAAATTGACAAGTTGCTTATGCTTTAGAATGTGACAAATGACAAATGACAAATGAAAATTTTTTATTATTATAATAGTAAGATTGTTACGAAGGCATTACAAGTAGTCAAGTGATATAAACAAATATATCCTCAATTAATAAATATATCCTTAATTAGTATGACATAATGATGCCAATTTTTGATAATTAATTGATTGCTCATCCAGTGTTTTCGTGGCCAAACCAAGAAGTAACATTAAAATGGTTCAGTATGGTGCTTCTAAAACGCTCTTATCTGGACTAGATTTTGTCTCTCTAAAATACAAAGGATAAAACATTAAATCAAACACTATATTTTAAGCATTATTATGTTTATTTAAACAATAATTATGTTAGTTTAAACATGTTTATCATTATGTAACTTTTTAGCTATTTATAATATCATCCGATTTTTGAATCCGGTCTGATCAGTGAGCCAATAAAATGTTCGATTCAATATCTGGCATTCATGTAAACATTGGTTCCACCATATGAACCCTGGAGTTCTTACCACCACCAACTTGTTTCAGCACCGCTACGAAATTGTCATCTGTTGTTCGTTTGAGTTTGTTGGGCATCGTGTTCCTTATTTGATCCATCGTCTTCATTAGCTTTCTTCGATTTTAGAATACACCATAAGAACTTTAATAACGGTTCAGTTTGGTTCGAATTCTAATTTTAACGATTTGGTTTTTGATTTAAATAATAGAATAGTGTCTCGTTAGTAAACACTAGAGATTAATTGAGAACATTGATGTCGTTGTTTCAACCGGTGACATCAAAGAACACATGTCAAAACCATAAATCATGCGACACCTCAACTTCAAGTATGATCGCTGGATATTGGTGATCAACTCGATGATATTGGCTTCGAAAACTCGTTCAATAATTTCTTCATACCCAAATTGATACAATCAATGCTACCAAGCATCCCTAAAGTGTTGTGTCTATTTTCGTTTGTGTTAGGTAAAATACAAATGTTGTGACTAGTTGGTGCATATAATTTCGTTACCGTATAAAAATAATAGCAGTCCAAAGTATTTTCGTTACCGTATAAAAATAATAGCAGTCCAAAGTATTTTTGGCTTTCACATAAGCTTCTAGCATTATAGCTAAATATATAAATCGTATGTGTCGGGAACATTAATGGTAGTAAGTTTAGAAGTCACCAAAGTGCATAGTCGCCTTTAAGCTTTCTTCTATTCTCATGTCGTCCCCGCGATGGTGGCATAGTGGTAACAGGGTGAGAATCCATGATGGGGGTTTAGGGTTCAAAGCCCGACACCACCCAATTTTCCCTGGGTCACGCGATTTACCTCCCTCATATTGGCCGTAGAAACAGTCGGTGAGGGCGCCTAATGATGGCGTTCACCATTTTTATCCTCATGTCAAGTCCTTCTTGAAGCACTAGAAAATTTTGGGCATAACCACAACAACTTTTAGAAATAAATCCTTTAGCAATTGAAATTTCAATCTAAACGTGTCCTCAGGGCCAGCTTCACTTAAAAATTTATAGGCAAGAGCACAGGGCCCCAACCGTTTATGTTATGTTATGTTCTAATTATCTTCAGGTTATTTTTTTGTCGTTTTAAATCTGAAAAATTAGAGATTTCACTCATATTTTTAAAAAAGAAAGTTTGTTTAAAATTCCCTCTTTCCAAATAATTATATTTTTTACGTTTTTGTCACACTTTTACTTGACCTTAGAATAATTTTTTATTAATGGTACGGGTAAAAGATTTAAACATGTTTCCTAGTGATAAATATGGTAATTAAACTGATTAATTGTAAAATATCATCACTAAGTATTGTACTTTATAACAATCTTTGTTTATGCCATTTATGATTATCAATTGTTAATTGTAATTATAGGTAAATTTATGCAGATAGAGACAAATTAACATGTTTTTATGTTTTTTTAAAATTTGCGGACCATAGTTTTTAATGCATGAAAAAAATTATTTATGAAAATGGCCTCAAGTTTTGTATTTGCCTTGAGCCCTCAAAAGGGTTGAGCCGGCTGTGCATGTCATTAATGTATTTTAACTCATTAACAAAGTAACCTTTCGTTTTAACTCTATAAGCCTTTAAATGATCACGATCCACGTATCTTTTTTTCTAATGTGTTGTATTTTTTAAGTTTAGATTCAACAGAAGCAACATTGATTAGAAATTAAACCTCACGCGATTCGAATGAGTCGAAACTAGTTAATGGGGTAAGGATAACATCACAGCTCATTTCGTTGGAAGAATTGGGGTTAAAAGTAGTAGATTTATAGAATGAAGATGATGCAAAAATTTGTTTGATTATATGATTGTTTGTATAGTATTAAAATAATTAATATTTTTTAAAACGTTCCAACAATTCATTTGATCTATTTAACCACTCAAACCCCTTAGATCCACTCGGTGTCATCAATCTTTGAAGTGAATTTGTGGTTGCAACTATGATATTGCCAACCCACGTGAAGCCATGATCATTGCAAGAGTCAACCAGGGCCGGCCCTATAGGGTTATTATGTCAATCATCGGCTTGAAGTCACTCATAATTTAGGACCCCTATTTATGTATTATAATCCCAAATTTAAAATATGTTAATAATTCATTGATTGGCGTAGATACAGAAAATTAAAATTGCATCCAAGTTTTCATTAATTAGTTTTTTTTTTAATAATTTTGGTAACTCATTTATTTGGTAAACCCCCGAATACCTCCAATATTCGATTAACTAGGGGGAGCAGGTAAAACATAACTTTAAGCAACCAGATCAGTGACATACAAAAATATTGGTTTTAGTATTGATTAAACTTGAAACCTTAATGTTATTCCTCCTTTACTTAAAATCCCTACACCACTTTTTTATGTTAACCTTTTAAGTTTGCGTAGTTATGATGGACCCCATCAAGTTTGGATCAAAATATGATCAATCCCATCTTTATTTTGTCACTTTCATATGATCTATCCCATCTTCATTTTACTCATGTCAATCCTAAAAAGAAAAAAAAATATATAAAAATAAATAATTGAAGGAAAATTTTCTAGGAAAATAAAGTTTTACCTCATTGATATATGTTCACTACGTAACAACAACAATCAAAACCAATAAATATTTTATGATTCAAAATAAAATAAAAAATAAGAAGATGACCGACCATATGTTGAATATAATTCCAAATCAGTCATTGAGAGTACGTGCTAGAAGAAATTAAATGAAAATCAATCTAAGCCTTTAGTAAACTAATGAGCAAACTGATAAATTATAAATATAATTAAGAAGGAAATAGCTCAAAGTTATATAAATATAATCATCATAGTGATGAAAGTAGACGTGCACAAATCGGTTAACCTGCCAAAAACCGGTTCCCTATTAACCGAACCGGTTAACCGGTAGGTAGGGTTTGCCGGTTTTTACCAAAAACCGGTTCTGTTAAAAATCAGTTATTTTAACCTATGTATCGAAACCGATGGAACAGGACCGGTTAACCGGCTAAACCGATTTAAAAACCGGTTTTTTTACATATTTTTTTTTCGTTTTTCTTTTATACCTTTTGAACCTTAAACTAATAATTCATAAACCCTAATAAAACCTTAAACTAATAATTAATAAATCCTAATAAAACCTTATACTAATCAAACCTTAAACTTTTTTTTTTAACGGCGAAGGTCTCAATCGTGTGAACTAACTGTTTTCAGACCATGTCATCAAGGTCTAGTTACCTGGACCTTCCATGAGCCATTACAACCACCCCAGATGAAAGCATCAACAATATCAAAAGAAAAACAAAAACTAAGCCCAACCAATAAACAAACCTAAGTATTGAAACTTATATTGCTTCAATTATTGAGATCACCATACACGCGATGAGATCCTTTCGAAAGGGCTACAAACGTCAATATAAAAAAAAATAGTTCTTCATCAAAAGAAACTCAGTTATTTTTCTGTCATCAGGACCGAGTTGGATGATAATCAGCAATAGAATTACAAGATTAGTCAAACAAATCAAAGAAACCAAAGTAAAATGATACAATCCAAAATCTGACAGTTTCAATAGAGAAATACAAAATCTGACAGTTTCAATATAGAAATATTAATCATTGACATCAAAAAAATAAATAAATAAAGTTTCATTAATAGAAAACGTTTCAGTTTCCTTATTAATAACTCTTAAACATACACAAGACTGAACACGTTTACAAAAATTTAAGTCTTTAGAGACGTCAAGGCAGTTGAGTCCATATTAGGCTGGCCGGTATGCCCCATGAGTGGGCGTGGGAGAGGCTTGGGAGGGCGTGGCACACCGCTTCTCTAGGGGCGTGGCACACCGCTTCTCTAGGGGCGTGGGAGCTTGGGCGTGAGTCGAGCAACGGGCGTGAGGGCGTGGGTTTTGTAGGTTTCGACCGTTGGAGGGAGCCGTTGGTCAAGAAAAAAAAAAAATTTTTTTACCTATTTAAACCATTCAAACATTAAACCCAAAAAAAATTTAACTTCCCATTTCAAACATTCAACACAAAAAAAATACCCACTCTTCCCATTTCAAACTTTCTTAACCAAAAAAATAATTTCCATGGATCCCAACCAAAACCCAAATTACTATAACCCAAACACTCCACCTAACCGAAACCCGAACATGCCACCTCCGAATTGGGTCTTTAGCCCTTCTCCAATAAATCCTTTTTTCGATTCAAACTGTTATCGACTGAATTTTGATTCAAGCCCACAACAAGGGTTTTATACATTCGCCGATTATGGTTCGAGTCAACAACCGCACGGGTTTGGACAATTATCTCAGGATGAAGTTATACCCGAGACCCAACCCACTACAAATGCCGGTCCAAGCACGCAAACAAAACAAAGGCGTAGACACAGAAAGAAACAAGCTGGGGATACCGAACCCGCTGTGGGAGGTTCATCCCGTCTAGAAAAATGGACTACGGAGGAAGAGTTTCAACTTACAAAAGCTTGGATCGATGTGTCGGAAGATCCAATTGTTGGTAATTACTTTCCTTTTAGTTTTTTAAAATTGTTAATAATTTTTTTATAAATTGTTAACATTTTTTTATTAATTGTTTATACGTCGTAACCAAAAAGGACCGAACTTTTGGAGTAAAATCCGAAATCAATTTTTTCAAGCCATGGGTCGTGGGGAATATCGTACAAACGATATGCTCTCTAGCAAATGGCGTGACATGAACCTAAAGGTTAGAAAGTTTAACGGGATTTATTCCCAGAAATGGCAAACTCGTCGGAGCGGCCAAAGCGACGCGATGATCGAGCTCGAATCGGAAAATCAATACCGGGAAGAGTTTAACGCCCCCTTCACGCTTAAACGGAGTTAGGAGCTTATGAGGAAATGTCCGAACTGGATTCAAATCCCGACTGTACAAACGTCGGCCTCAAAACGATCAAAAGCATTGTCAACTGATAGCCCCAGCACGTCGGATGCTCGAGTGAATATAAATCTAAACGATCTCGACGAAGAAGAAGAAGACGACGACGACGAGATAGAGGAGTTGACTTGTCCGACCGGGAGAGATCGCGCAAAAACCGACCGAGCAAGGGCGAGACAAGGCTCTTCATCTCAAACGACCCCGGATTATAACCAAGGAATAGAACACTTATCTCAACGAATCGGTGACTTTAACGAATTAAAACGGGAACGTCAACGGTTGGTAGAGTTACAACTTCTATTCACCAACACCGAACACTTAACCGGGCTCGACCGCGAAATTGCCGAGCGGGAGAAGGATAAAATTCGTAATAAATATAGAGATAATTAATTTGTATTTTTTTTATTAATTTGTAATTTTTTTATTAATTTTTTTTATTAGTTTGTATTTTTTTTATTAATTTTTTTATTAGTTTGTAATTTTTTTTATTAATTTGTAATTTGTTTTTATTAATTATATCTCAATTTAATTTAAAAAGGAATGATGACGTGGAGTGAGTGGGTAATGGGGCATTTTCACCAAAATGGTGGGGTGAGTGGTTGTGGTGAGTGCTTATGTGGCGCCTACGTGGCGCATAGGTGAAGTGATTGGGTCACTTGGCATACCTTATAGTCTTAGGGGTGTAACACATTAAGCCAACGTATGAAATATTCGAGTTCAAGTTGGTAAAAACCTCAAACAAACTCAACCTAAACAAGCCCGAACCCGAACCAAAACCCCTTAGTATGTCTCGTTTAGTTATCAAGCCCGAGCTTAACATATCAGGCTCAAGACGTCTCGCGAAATTAGGCGAGTTTTTTATTTATATAAAATATGTTTATTCTATTAAGTGTGTATTTATAAAATTAATTATTTTTATACGTAAAGTTGTGATAAACATATTTTAATCATATATTTTATGTTAAATTTGGAAAGTGTGATAATAAATATATATATTAAAATAGTAATTAAAATAAATAAATTGAATAACTTAAAAACAAACGAATCGAACCGAGCCGAGCAGGGCAAAAGCCTAAAAATTTTGTAACAGGCCCAAACTCAGCTTAGCTCGAGTACTATTTAGTCAAAACAAGCAAAGCTTGAACCTTAACAAGCTTAGCCTCAATTTGTTTATACTTTATACCCCTACTCTTTATTAGACCAACCCTAATAAATACTTGTGAGAATTACATATTTCTTCTTTCTTACTTGCAAAATTACACATTTCTCTAAAGTACAAAATTTTAGTACATAATATACTATGTTATTAAAACATGATATAAAAAGAGAAATATGCTTTTTTTTAACGGCATAAAGAGAAATATGTAAATGCCCTATACATTTACATTGATTTGTGCCATAACACGATCCTCAAATTCAATACTATTAGGTATAATTATATCATTTAATTTATCCTCTTAAATATGACATTTAACATAATATCATTTCAAAACATAATACTAAACAAATCTACAGGAAAATAAAACATTCCAAAGACACAAGCGGGTTATCAAGTAATTCGTCATCGTTTCTCTCCGTCAAATCCCATCTACCTTGGTCAACCTCCATACCCGAACTCATATCGGGTTTCACAACCCGCTGCGGCACAAAAGAACCGACCCGACTCGGAGAATTTTCCATCTTCCTCGCCGACGGGCTTCTTCTGATTCCATTCCGGCCACCACCACCACCTCCTCCGCCTCTTCCCACAGTCCGATTCGCCGGAGATATTGAACGGGAAACCTGTCCGGACCCCGGCGATGGTCTTTTCCGGCCGGTAGACCCAAAACCCGATCCACGGTTGTTCATTTCAGATCCGGATCTAACACGACCCGGAGACTGTTGCTTGCCTCTCACCGGAGAATTCCTCACCCCACGAAGCTCGCCGGAATTATTATTAACCTGCCGGTTTCTTAACTTTGCAGGCGATCTGTCAGTCGCTTTCCGGCGAAGGATTTCTAAATCTTCTTCAAATGTAATGTTGGAGATGCTCTCGCTCATGTTGCTGCAGATCTCAGACACTTCGCCGGAAACATTATTATCTTCAAGATTGTAATTTTGTTGATCCTGGATCTTGAGAATGCTGTTTCTGGGGGTAATTTTCCTGGGTTGATCTTCGATTTTCGAAAAATGGTGGTGATTTGGGGTTTCTGAGAGCACTTCTTTCACCGTCTCTTCGTCCACCGGCGGTGGGGTTCTGCTTGATTTTGGTGAATGTTGGTTAAATTGAGATTGTGGTGGTTTGTAGGTGCTGACACAACAACCCATTGTTCAGAAATCGGAAAACGTGAGTATGATGGGTGGTGGTGGTTCACGGCGGAGTTGGGTGCTGACACAGTGGAAGAAAGTGAAAAAGATGGAAACTTTGATGCATTAGAAGTAATGGATGGTGGTGGTTTTCGGCGGCGATTGGGTGGTGGCACGGTGGTTTTAGGATCCTTGTGGTAGTTTAACATTGAAACTTGAAATGAAGATTTGAGAGGATGCCATTTGGATGGCGGTGGTGATATGGTGGTGACGGCGACGGCTACGGCTACGGCGACGGTGCTGATCGGCGGTGGTGATGGAAAAGACTTAGAGGTGGGTTGAGAGAAGAGTGGTGTGAAAAGGTGGATTTGGTAGTCAATGGAGTATAGTGTTGAATTTATTGGTCTTTCATCCAACTAATCCAAACATGAGGCAAAAATTTTCAAATTAATGTATAAAATAATATATTTTTATTAAATGTATGTGAAAAAAATGTAAAAAACAGTGGGAAATGGAGAAAAAAAAGGGAATATGGTGAATTGAAAAGTAATTGAGTAGGGTCAAATGTTAAAAAAGAGACGTTTCATATTGTGATTTTTTTTGAATTTTCCTCTACAATGGTGTTGGTTAAAAATTTTTATTAAAGTAAATGATTTAAAAGATATTTACAAAAATGGGTGCTTGTATTTTTAATTTTTTATTTCTTTTATTTTATATTAATTTAATGTATTATTTTCTTTAGATTTTTTTATTCAATCAATTTATCATCAATATTTCATGTTTTTTTCTATGAACTCGTTATAATTTTTTAATTGTATAATAACTTAATAAAATTATTATATTTTAAGCTTTAAGTAAAAGCATGTTAAACACAAGTAAAATAATTGTTTAATTACACTTTAAAAATAAGATGAGAATATTAACAAGCTAGACAAATGCATATCAAAATGCATATGAGAACACAATACTGTTAATGTACTGTTAATGTACTGTCGCGACGGTGACACAATTATGAATATCAAAATGCATATGAGAACACTCCACCTAACCGACTCTTCCCATTTCAAACTTTCTTAACCAAAAAAATAATTTTCATGGATTCCAACCAAAACCCAAATTACTATAACCCAAACACTCCACCTAACCGAAACCCTAACATGCCACCTCCAAATTGGGTCTTTAGCCCTTCTCCAATAAATCATTTTTTCGATTCAAACTGTTATCGACTGAATTTTGATTCAAGCCCACAACAAGGGTTTTATACAATCGCCGATTATGGTTCGAGTCAACAACCGCACGGGTTTGAACAATTATCTCAGGATGAAGTTATACCCGAGACCCAACCCACTACAAATGTCGGTCCAAGCACGCAATCAAAACAAAGGCGTAGACACAGAAAGAAACAAGCTGGGGATACCGAAACCGCTGTGGGAGGTTCATCCCGTATAGAAACATGGACTACGGAGGAGGAGTTTCAACTTACAAAAGCTTGGATCGATGTGTCGGAAGATCCAATTGTTGGTAATTACTTTCCTTTTAGTTTTTTAAAGTTGTTAATATTTTTTTTATAAATTGTTAACATTATTTTTATTAATTGTTTATAGGTCGTAACAAAAAAGGACCGGACTTTTGGAGTAAAATCTGAAATCAATTTTTTCAAGCCATGGGTCGTGGGGAATATCGTACAAAAGATATGCTCTCTAGCAAATGGCGTGACATGAACCTAAAGGTTAGAAAGTTCAACGGGATTTATTCCCAGAAATGACAAACTCGTCGGAGCGGCCAAAGCGACGCGATGATCGAGCTCGAAGCAGAAGATCAATACCGGGAAGACTTTAACGCCCCCTTCACGCTTAAACGGAGTTGAGAGCTTATGAGGAAATGTCCGAACTGGATTCGAATCCCGACTGTACAAACGTCGGCCTCAAAACGATCAAAAGCATCGTCAACCGATAGCCCCAGCACGTCGGATGCTCAAGTGAATATAAATCTAAACGATCTCGACGAAGAAGAAGAAGACGACGACGAGATAGAGGATTTGACTCGTCCGACCGGGAGAGATCGCGCAAAAACCGACCGAGCAAGGGCGAGACGAGGCTGTTCATCTCAAACGACCCCGGATTATAACCAATGAATAGAACAATTATCTCAACGAATCGGTGACTTTAACGAATTAAAACGGGAACGTCAACGGTTGGTAGAGTTACAACTTCTATTCACCAACACCGAACACTTAACCGGGCTCGACCGCGAAATTGCCGAGCGGGAGAAGGATAAAATTCGTAATAAATATAGAGATAATTAATTTGTATTTTTTTTATTAATTTGTAATTTTTTTATTAATTTTTTTATTAGTTTGTATTTTTTTTATTAATTTTTTTTATTAGTTTGTAATTTTTTTTATTAATTTGTAATTTGTTTTTATTAAATTATATTTCAATTTAATTTAAAAAGAATGATGACGTGGAGTGAGTGGGTAATGGAGCATTTCCACCAAAATGGTGGGGTGAGTGGTTGTGGTAAGTGCTTATGTGGCGCCTACGTGGCGCATACGTGGAGTGATTGAGTCACACCGAACACCCCATAGTCTAATAGCTAGCACTTTGTCGTAAATCCTAAAGTGTATTCCGTCATAAAATCAACTGTCATTCTGCTGTAAAACCCAAAAGCAGACTATATTGTATAAGTAAGCATCAAAAATCCGAATAAAACACAAAAAAAGGGTAAACATAAAGAACCTAAAATCAAAACATTGTAAAAACCATGAAATGTAAAAACCATAAATCTACCGTACAAAAATAATTACAGTATGTCCTAAAAACGATCGCATTCTGCTCTAAAACCTAAGAGCGTATTATATCGTAAAAATAAGCACAAAAAAGCGAACGAAAACAGTAAGCATAAACATCCTAAAATCAAAACATTTAAAAAAAATTCTGCAGTGAAAAAATTATAAATTTATTATGCAATTTTTTACTTGTCATTTTTCTAAAATTTTTATATGTATATATATAGAGATTGTATCATATGAAAACCGATCTTAAAGGAAGAAACCTTAAACCATATATGGGTCGTTCATTTGGGATCATTATATATATATATATATATATATATATATATAATTTCCTACAAAATAATAAGTTTCTTATTAGCTAAGTATTTAAAATTAAACAATACCTTCTAATAATGTTAAATTTTTAAAAAGGTTTTAACATCAAGAATCGTCTGTTAACATTTAATTAATGAAAGACATAATGTGTTTAGACAAACATGGCACCATAGTAGGGGTGTTCAAAAAATCCGAAATCCGAATCGTACCCGAAACCCGAAAAAACTGATCCGAATCAAAGATTCGGATATCCAAAATCCTCTTTATTCGGATCGGATATCCGAATTCAATCCGAATAACCCGAATAAACCATGTTTTTTCGGGTTGTTCGGATTATTCAGATGAAAAAATAGGTTTATTCGGGTTTTTTGGGTTATTCGGATGGATTAGGATCGGATAGAAAAATTTCGAATTCGGATCGAGTCGGGTTTCGGATAAGGTTTTAAAATTTTCAAATCCGAACAACCCGATCCGAATAAACCGTTATCCGATTCGATGAACACCTCTACACCATAGTACAAAAAGTCTATGTATTTTTCAAGAGAAAACAAATGACAAAAACATTTAAATAAAATATATAGGGAATAAAGGAAGAAAAAATGTGTTTTGAAACTAACAAAAAAAAACAAATTTGTTAAAATGCTATTATAACAAGTAAACTAATGTGAACTACAATGTAAATTAAATTACACGTTACAACAAATTCCATACCAGTCATTTTATATTTCATCGGCGACAAAAAAATGAAAAAATGTGACCCAAAATGTTAAAAGAACGAAAAATTAATTTACTTAGAATAAATATGCACGTTTTATGTGTAAGAAAAACGTAACAACACACGCGAGTGGGCTTTCAATGTATAAAAATGAAAACTTTGGATTGAATTGAATTAAAAGAACCATTATCAAGAAACAAACTTAACTTTTGATTTGAAAACAATTAATGAAAAAAGGTAATCACTTTCGGTTTTTAGGTTGTAAGATCCACAATGAATAAGTTAAAAAATGCCCAATGAATAATTTAAACCCAATGTAAAATCAATTTTAGTATTAATTATAATAAGACAAATCACCCCTAAATCGGTTAAAAACCGATTAAACCAGATTCAATTGAATATACCAATTAAAAACAAATAAACCGATCTAAATAAACATAATTCAACCTTATATATTATAAAGATAACAATTAATTGGTTAACCAAACAAACCGAATTCAAAAAAATTTTGGAACGGATAACAAATATTCGGAAACAGTTAGGAACCGACTTTGGAATTTGGATACATTTAGGAACCAGAACTTAAAACCAAATTTAGAATTTGGTTCGTGTTTTTCGGTTACGAATACGGTTATAGTATTAACAGTTTTCGACTCGTCATGGGTATCTCCAATTCTCAGGGCCTTATACATCTATCTATCTATTCTAATAAACAAAAATCTTCATTTGCCACTTGTCACATTCTAATGTCATATTGCCACTTGTCAATTTTTTAAGAACTTATTTAATTATCTCTTATTAAATACATTATATTCTCTCATATTAAATAAATTATATTATCTATCTTATTATATAATTATAATAATAATAACTAATGATATTATTTTTATTTTTTAAATTTAAAAATAGTTTTTATATATTTAAATTGGATCATTATATTATAAAATATATCTTAAAAAGCTTATAAAATATATTTTTTCATAAATATCAATTTTTAAAAAAAAAATAAATATTTCAATTTGTTATTTTTAGAAAATAATAGTTTTTCAAAAAAAAATTTTAAAAAACAATTTTTTTTCAAAAAAATAAAATATAAGCAGAAAAATATGTAAATGATGGTAAAAGTTACATTTTTTTTATTTTATATATTTAACGGTAATTTTAAATTAGGTTCTTTAACTTTAGTAATTATAAAAATATTACCTTCCCAAAAATAGTTAGTTTTTGATGTAAAACTAACTAATTAGATCTTTAACTTTAGTTTGTTCAAAAATTTCAGTTATTAAAAATCAAAAATGTTAAAGATATAACTATTGTTATTAAAAAATATTGATTATTGTTTTATTATCTAAAGTAATTATTAATTCATAATTTAATAATTTAATATAAAAATATCATCATTTATAATTTTTAAATTTTTATTATTAATTGTTTATTAACAATTAATAGTTTATATTTAATCCGTGTGCTCACACGGGTAATAGACTAGTTGTTTTGGATATATATACATAAAAATAACCACGTGGCCAACAATTTAGATGTATTATATTTTTTCATTATGTCTTTATATATAAAATTTAGTTTTATTGTCTTTTGTTAAATTGACCCGACCCGATCCGTCTCAACCCAACTTGAACACTAACAAACCTAAAAAGCTTCCGCCCTCCTATGAAAAAAATTCCCGAGCCCGCCACTGTCGGTATTGTTTATGATTTAATATATGAATTGATCAATATCTATTGAGGTACCAAACTAACAAAATTTAACCAAACGTAGTCATTCAAGTAAAATGTAGATTAGGTTAAACTTAAAAGAAACATATAAATAAAACACACAGATACCACTAAGAATGGACTAAAAGAATTTTCTTTTTCCAGAACATAATCTTGAAGGAACAACATTTAGAACACACAAACATGAATTAGCATATTTCTAGGGTTCTATGATTGGTGGCGTCAAGAGGCAACCAAATATAGTGACTACGGTGGTGAAGTGGTGGTATTGTGGATAAAGATCACGAGTGAGTGAGAGAGAAGGGGTAAATGGTTTGGAGAGTACAATGGTGCGACTGGGTGACTTCAATTAGGGGTGTGCGTGGTGCGGTTCGGTGCGGTTATGGCCAATTTCAAAACCATAACCGCATTTGCGGTTAATGACATTTCTAAAACCATAACCGAACCGCAATATGCGGTTAACCGCACTTCGGTTAACCGCCGGTTTCGGTTAATTTCGGTTAAATCGGTTAATTAACCATTCTATTATAACCTAAAGTAATAAATTTAAAATAATGTGTATTTTTGTCGAGTGTAGTCCAATTTTAATATATCAAGTCATCTCATAGCCGAACTTGTCCTTTTATAGTGAGTTTTCATTACATGTTTATTTTTTCATCGATGTGCTACTTCGGTTGTTTGTGGTGATAATGAGTTTAGGGAACGGTGATCAGTAAGATTAATAAACTGTTATGATTAAGGTGTATTTTACTATATATAAAGTGAAATTTATAGCATCTACTGTGTTAAAATGATTAATATCATGAAGAACATCATATGTTTTGAAGAATTATATAATAATTAATAATAATAATAATAGTAATAGTAATAATAATAGTAATAGTAATAATAATATATAACAATCGGTTCGGTTTGGTTAATGCGGTTAATTTATACATCAAAACCGAAACCGAACCGCAATGTGCGGTTAATCGATTATGCTTAACAAACCGTCGGTTCATTGTTCGGTTCGGTTAAGTCGGTTAATTCGGTTAATTCGGTTATTTGCTCACCCCTAACTTCAATCAGTGGCAGAGCTTGGGCAAAGTGAGAGGGGGCGTAAATTTTTGAAACCTAGAATACATGTTAATTTTTTGAAGCAAGGGGGCGAAACCGCGATTTTTAACTAAAAATAACATTTCGGCCGAAAAATTTACAATACGGACGAAAAAAGAGGAGGCCCGGCCCCTATTAAGCTACGCCACTTACTTCAATGATTATTGAGAATGTCAAGTTACATAAATACACGTTAGTAAGTCATTTTAGTGTTAAAATTAGTATATTAATATTCAACATAAATATGTTATTTTTTAGAAAAATGTAAGTCCAAACAGGCTTATATCTACATGTGTTGATACGTGAAATTGTTATTGGCTAGGTGTTTCTCTTCCGCATATTGCGGCGGAGAACCTCCTGCAAATAACAATTTAGTAGCCATGTATTGCAATGACAATCAACAATATAGTAGATAAAAAACACTAAAATAACTGTCAATCCATTATAAAACCCTAAAAATTATTTCACCGTAAAATTTGAAAGCATACTCAGTCGTAAAATTAGAAAATAAGAAAGAAAAAAAGAAAAAATAATATAATAAATCACAAAATAACAAAAAACATCGATTCTCCTGCTTCATCTTTAATATATAATATAAACTAGTGTTAATCTTGTGAGCGTTGTGGCGGGCTAGACTGCTAAACACGAATGGTATTTTCATAAGGAATTAAAATAGTAGTTCTATCGTTCAAAAGTACGTGGAGAAGTGAGTTTTTCGACAAATTGGTTAACAAATATACAAACATCTGAGATCCTTTTAGCAATTATTGTTAAAAAACTTCTTAGCTTTTGTAAAGTCCAATCACATCCTTAGTTTTTTTGAACGGCGAAGGTCTTAATCATGTGAGCCCACTGTTTGCAGGCCATGTCGTCAAGGTCTAGTTACCTGGACCTCTCATGAGCCACCCCAACCATCCCAGGAGGAAACCCCACTGGGAAAACCCCTGACCCATCTCAGACCCTATTTCGTTGCGGGAGGGTTTTGAAGCAAGACCTCTCATTTGAAAGAATCCTGGGGTACCATTGAGGCAATGCCTCATTGGTAATCACATCCTTAGTAGCCTCCATTTTAAAGAAGTTGAAATAATCAAGTGGTCATAAAACATGTTTCAAGGATTTACAAGTAAATCATATAATGAAAGTGAAATTGTGTTCCCAATAGTAGATAACATTATTAAGGTTTTTTCTTTCTTTTCTCTCTCTAAAAGCTAAAAGAAACAAATAAAAATGAAGTTGATGATGATATTTTAGTTTTCTTACCATATATATTTATAATTCACATGTGGTCTCTTCTTACATACAGTGTGACAATGACGGATGTTTCATACTCATTTTACCTATTTGATTAATTCATTTGTAGCCAAACTTAACAATCCAAAAATTCTATGGAGTCAAATGCTTAAACTTCATAGATACACGATTCTTTTTAATGAGATTTAATATATAAACAACAAAAACAGCACCAGCAAGAAGAAGAAGTAGATTAGCTAATTAATTAGTTTCGCATGCATAGATATAAATTTAAAAAATAAATATCATAAACATTAAAACGAAGGAATTTTAACCGTATTTTCAAGCCAATGAGCCCTACATTAATTTGTTTGAGTGTAGGTAACCTTATGGTTTTTTCAAGTCTTACTTGGAAAAATATATTTTAGGTAAGCCAAAGTTTTACAATAATGTGTTTTCGGACGATAAGTTTTCTTTGAAATGTTGGGAGAGTTGGGTCACTAGCATTGCCTGTGTTTGTTGGACGTGGGTGATCTTTCGCCATAAGATTTACCCGGATGACAGGACGTAAAACGTATTAGTTCGTCGTTAAAAAGATAATAAAAATTAACATTATTTAAGCTTCATTTAATTTAAATTTTCACAAGCCAATATTGAGCATGCCACAGCCGATAAGTGTGCCATTGATATAAATTAGATTAAATATAGAAGGATAAATCATTTCTCATCCTAAAATAAAGATTTTCTATAACAAGTGATGTAAATATTAGGAATGACAATCGGTCGGGTTCGGATAGGGTATATTTAATCACAGCCCCATACCTGATTGTAAACATTTATCCCAGACCCGACCCATTACTCATTGGGTATCTATAAGGTAATTACCCATTGGGTATTGGGCATACTCACTGGTATTGAGTATACCCATTAGTTTATTAAAAAAATTTGTGATTTTCCGAGTACATTTGTATATGATTAATTTTATGTAATGTTATTGTTTAATTACAAAAATAAATTATAATATTACATATAAGATCAACACCATAAAATATAAACAAATTAAATATAAATATCATCACATATAATTCTTAAAAGATGCTACCATGGACTATTAATTTAATATTCAAACTGAAATTAAATATTCAAAACAACAAGATTAGTTTTTAAATATAAAATAATAAGATAAAAGTTATAATTTGTTATGATGTTTCATTAAAAGACTTATGATTTAGAAAAGCAAATTAAAAAATATTAACAAAATATTACAGGTATTACTTTGTGTATTACTTCGGATAACTGGGCCGGGTTTCGGGCCGGGTATTCTTTAATCTCATACCCGTACCCGAACCCTAAAAAAAATTTTTTTATCCCATACCCGGTCCATACCCTAATATTCGGGCCAATACCCGGCCCTAAAGTTTCGGGCTTCGGGTTTTCCCATAGGTAAATGCTTGCCATACCCGGTCCATACCCTAATATTCGGGCCATCTCTAGTTAATATTTTATGCATATATCGAAGATACACTTATACACATGCTAAATTAAATAAATATTTTAGGCCACACCAATGTAAAACTAGCTCACTTGGTAAATGCTTGCCTCTTAAAATGAAAGGCCGTGGGTTCTATCCCATGCAATAGTGTAATTATGATGTAATTTAGGTGGGAGTAAATTAACCGTTCAAAAAATATATATATTTTAGGCCACGTCTATAAGTATATAAAACTTTGATGTCCAATTGTCCATTGTAAAAAGATCCCGTATAATATTTACCATTTTTGGAAATTCATTATTATTTATTTGTAATTCACATTTCACATGAGACTTGCTTTTTAAAATGGAATGTGAGACTTGCTTTTTAAAATGGAAGGTCATGAGTTAAATACCATACAATAGTGTAATTATGGTGTAATTTAGGTGGGAGTAAATTAACCGTTTAAAAAATATATATATATTTTAGGCCACATCTATAAGTATATAAAACTTTGATGTCCATTGTAAAAGATTCCGTATAATATTTACCATTTTTGGAAATTCATTATTATTTATTTGTAATTCACATTTCACATGCCCTATCACATGATACCTGAATTTACATGTGACTTTGCCTGTTTGCTTTTAATTAAAAGCTCCAATGTTTATTGCATCCTACTTTTATTTTATCTTTGGCCAACTCTCAAACAAAAAAAAAAAAGACTTTTCTAATAATAAAAAGTGCTAATAAATCATAGAAAGTAAGTTTTTAATTTACATCTGAATTATAGATAAATCAGCAATGTTTTATTTAATTAAATATATGACTATAGTTAACAATATATAGTTCAGAACTTCACTATACATTAGTATATTGATAATACTGGTAATGGTAATTATAAATGGTGAATGTCACCATTTAGTTCCTCTTACCGACTAGTCTTACGGTTAACATGAGAGATATAAATCGCGTGACCTAAAAAAATTGAGCGGTGTTTGGCTTTGAACCCTAGACCTTCATTATAGATTCTCATCCCTTAGCACTAGGCCACGCGATTTATAGATAAATAAATTAATGGTTTATTATGTGTTTAAATAGGGTATTTTTTTTTGAACGGCAGAGGATATAAATGTGTGAACAACTGGTTATTGGGTCATGTCACCAAGATTTGGTTTCTCTGACCGTCATGAGATCATACCCAACAGATAAACAGGAACATGATAAATCTGTAAACCGTCTCTCTTGATCATGTTTAAACCCTCAATTATTGAGATGCAATTTCTCTCCTTAATTGCAATATTGTTAAACTAGAAGCCCTTTAATGAGAATATTTTTAATCAGTCATATTGGTTTGACAAATCGAAAGAGGATAAAGTAATCAAACATAAAACTAATAATTCGAGGTTATTGAATGCATCCATTTGGGCATTGGATTCTTTGAAAATGGGGTATGGAGTGTCCCGTAGATCTAAACCAACATGGCTCTTGGCCACGGTTGTTTTTAAATTATTATGCAATTTTATTTCTTATGTTCTAAACATAGAAAAATACAACCGCATTTGATGTTA
The DNA here is from genome assembly GCA_009363875.1 of Mikania micrantha. Taxonomy (NCBI): domain Eukaryota; kingdom Viridiplantae; phylum Streptophyta; class Magnoliopsida; order Asterales; family Asteraceae; genus Mikania; species Mikania micrantha. Next base: position 43,862,393 of record CM018689.1, on the reverse strand, counting down.
GCATGTTGCAATGGTAATCCTAAAAAAATAAAATAACTTAAGTGGAGACTTATTAAAATTCTAAACATCTTTTTATTTATTTTTCCTTTTATTTTTCTTTCTATATTTTCTTTCTTAATAAGAGGCTATAATAGTAATGTAAATTTATTATTTAACTTAAATATTAACTTTAGTCACTTTTTTTTAACCATTTCAAATTTCTTTTAATAATTTTTTTGATGAGATCGATAATCAAATTCCCTAAAACTGAAAATCAAAGTTTGTGACTCCAAAGTTTTTAAATGATATTATTTATATCAGGTTTCTCTACAATTGTATTTATTTATTTAAATCAATTTTATATCACTTGAGATTGTATTTATTTACTTGTATAAAATTCTGAAACAAATTATTATAACTGTAGAACGAAATATTTTGAAACAATGATAGCAATTATCTTGGAAGTAAAATGTAACGATTTCAGGATCCATAAACTATATTACATAAAAAGGTTTGTACAAGAAATTAAACATATTTTTTGATTAGTAAAATTACTATTTTATTAAAAAATTATTATCATCTCATAAATGCATGAAATTTATGCATATAACTTGCATTCCTGAACATAAAACATATCTTCTGCTCAAACTATTGTTACATACAAAAGTTTCTCATGAACCAATATATATAACAATATCTTACATATATAGTTATCTAGATGTCTTACAAACAATGCATTTCTTACACAAAATACACGTGAAAACAATATTTATTATTTAATTGTCTTATAAATCTTAAATTGATATTATTAAGTAAAAAATTTTATATGTATTAAACTCATAAATACGTGAGTTATTAATCAAATTTTATAGGAATATATCACTATCATAATTGCCTTGATAGCAAGTTGTTGCTCGTAGATAATTGTGTTTAGGAATTAGGAGGGGTTGTAAATGATGTGTTGATCATCAATCTAAATTTTAGAATGGGTCCGTCCATGATATTTGACATTTTCGATACTTGTAATGTCTTGACAATTGACATATCAACATGAACTCAGAGTTGAGATACATTTTTATAAAAGATATAAATATATAATTTTAATAACTCCTTTAATCATACGAGAATACTATCATATTTTATATGTAATTTCTTTGGGACCATATTTCTTACATTCATGATCTACATGGGATGAAATAATACTCTTTTAAGTTATTTAAAAGAGTAAATTACTGTTTTAGCCTCTATAATTAAAGTGTTTTAACTATTTTAACCAAAAATATAATTTTATATTAATGTAGCCCCTGTGGTTTAAACAATTAAGTAATTAACGGTTTTGGCTTCCAATCATAGTTATGTTTAGTGGCCAAAACCGTTAAAATAGTTAGATTTAGGGGCCAAAACCATTAGTTGTTTAAAACACACGGGTTGCATTGATATAACATTCTATTTTTGGTTGAAATAGTTAAAAATTTAAACCAAAAGGACCAAAACCAATATTTAATCTATTTAAAATTTATCTCTCTTATATATTCATAATTTCATATATGAGGGATGACAACTTTATACATTTATTAGAAGCTGTTGATCACTAAAAACTTATTAAACAATTTATCTATTTTTTTTATTAAAAAGACCTAGAATTAAAATTTATTAGTATGAACCCTGGAAACAAGTAAGTTAGCTCTTACATGAACATCATTTTTTACCTTTTTTAACAACAAAATAAGGTTCAATTTTATAGCTTAAATGAATTCCCTCGAACTCAACAACCCACATTCTACGATCACAACCTGCTACCAACTCCCTATTATCCAACGCCCAGGTGTTGGTGAATGTTATACTAAGCAAATCCACCTGTCCCTTCAGGAGGAAACCTACTGATATGCTAAAACCCTCTAGTGACCGCTTTGACTAGAATTTAAACCCATGATCTTACAAATCACATCATTTTTTACTTGGTCAAAGCTATCGACAATGACACGTTGCTTGACGATAATTATGTAAACTTTATTTTCTTCGTCAATAGTATTAAATACTATTATTTATTAAATAAATTTATTTAATATCTTTTTGATTTATATCAAAGACTTTTTAACCATACAGTAGCTCCTTAACTTTTTACATGAGAGGTCTTGATTTGAGTATTTTTGGAAAAAAATGATTCTAAATAGGCAGGGAATTTTCATAGTATGGCTGTCCTCCTAGTGTGGAGTTAAGTTGCTCATTTGTCAAGTGATGCTTAATTTAACGGTTAATGAGTGTAATTTGGTAATGTAACTTAAATAAGCATAGAGTTTTAATAGTGTGGGTTTCCTACTGTATGATAGAGTCAAATTACTCATTTGTCGAGTTGTGCTTGACTTCATGGTTAAAAAAAATCGTGTTTTTGATTCATGGGTGTAATTTTGTGATGTAACTTATTTTATGGTGGTCACGTTTTAGTGGTCATTGAATAACATCCTTCTATGTCACGGATTCATACTGAAGATGAAGCTATCATGAAAGATCAATTCATTTCCATGGAGATGGACATGACATTGGGATGGAGCCAATTTACTCCAAAACATATGTTTGACAACAAGTTGTTGAGTTCATTTCGTAAATCATTTTTAATTTATTTATAATTAATAATATTAATTGGTTATTATTCATAGACTATCTACTTTGAGAAAAATAAATGATTAATATTTTTTTTAATGATGACAAATGTTTAGTCTGTATAATTAATTAGCAACCAAAATTGGTTGATGAAATGTGCAATAAACTACCTAAAATGTTGAATGAATTGGATCATACAATAATCCTCTTTTTTTATTTTTTTATGCCCACTTATGCAGTAAACCCTCGGGTCCCCCCCCCCCCCAATACCCGACTAACCGGGGGAGAAACATGTAAATCATGGCTACAAGTAACCGGGTCGGTGACCTTTAAAGAAAGCCGCCCTAAGAATCTTCCTATATTGTTGCAGCTTATTTGGTTGATACATCAGCAAAGTTAAAGGTTAATAAACCAAATCACTTGAAGCTTTGTTAAGGGGGAGAAGATGATCGATATCTCCTGGGTTAAAATCATTATTTGAGGATGTTTTTTAAAAAGGAGCGTGGGCTTTCAAGTTTAGAGCTTGTTTACAAATTTATGGACTAAAAGTCTAAAAGTAGTTAGTGGGTCGGTCATTTTAACACAAGAAAGGCCCAAAAGATCATAAGGAGTCCAACACGAGAATGGGCCACAAAGCCATGCTACTTTACGTGATGGATTAGTGAAATTCCGTTAGCTTTAAAAAAAACTTGAATAAGATAAGCAATGATTCGAGGTGGCAAAAAACCCATAACCGGAACCGACAACCTAAACCAAAACCGAGAAAAGCAGAAATGGTTCCACCTTTAACCGGGCAAAACCGGAACCGGCCAAAACCCGAACCAGTACCGGTTTAAAAAAACGGTTTGCCCACCTTTAGCAATGATTACTCTTGGTTTTTTCAAAAACAAAGGGCCGAAAACATGTTATTACACTGACAAATAGATTATTCTTTCGTTTTAAAGAACAATAACATGGTAACTTAACTCATTCTTCTTAAGAAAACTCAACACTAAGAAAACCTTGTAGCTTAACCCGAATCAAATTTTGGTTCAAGTTAGACTTTAACCCATAACTTTTTATATTATTTATTATAAAACTATTGCTTGACCAATTGGTATTTGTTTGATTAACTAGGGGTTTACTCTCCTTATATATATATATATACTAGTATGTCCGCGCGATGCAGCGGAAAACAAAACAATTAAGCTAATAATTTTTACCCGTAACAAACTTAAACCACCTAATTTTTGTCAAATCAACTCTTTTGACTAAAAAAATTATTATGATAAAATTCATAATTTATAAGGTCAAATATGATATGACAAAAGTGTGAATAAGTAATTTATTTGATTTGAGAGGCTTTCTTTTATAGGTATTATATGACACTTTATTTTTTAAATGTATCAATGTGGGACAAACTAAAAAGTAAAAAAAAAACTATTTAGTTTATGACTCTTAAAGCTTTGTTGTTGTACTTTATGTTTTGAGAGTTGTAAAACTCTTAATTTTAAGAGTTTTTAGCAAAAGACCATTGTGTCCTTCCTATATGTATTATATAGTAGTATAGATAGGGGAGGGTTCCATAGAAAACCTCCATTTTAAAGAAAACTTATAAAACTAATCACAATTTTTATCAATCAATTTCGTTTTTCTTTTTTTATTTTACATTTTGTTTTATTATAAGATAATATTTGTTAACAAAAATAAAAAAATAAAAAAATAAAAAAATATATGTAACTCATGTTATTATATATGTGTAACTAATTGATTACATATATATAACTTCGTAATCTACATATTTTTATTAAAAAATTTCTTTGTTTATACCATTTCTAAGTTAAATATAAAAAATCATGAATTTTTTTTTTTAAAATTGATTGTTTAGTACGAGTTTTCTTAGTTTTCTCCAAAGTAATGGGTTTTTATTTGAACCCTCCCCTCTATATATATATATATATAAATATAAATTAAGGTTTGGCTAAAAAGTCTTAAAACCATAAAAAGTGTGAGAAGTAATTTAAGTCATACACGTGTATTTTCCAATGTTTACAAGATATGGGTATTAACGTAATTTGTTCTCATTATTGTTAACGGTTATTTTGGGAAAATACCATGATTCTCGATAAAAAAATTTTAAGAATCTAAATCAATTATCGATTACAAGAAGAAATCACAGATAGTAATTGATTATATGATTCTAATTTCATCTGGCGAATAATCGTTTAGTTTTTTTGGGGGTAACGACGTGATGGAATCGAACATAGAAGATACGCAAGGTTATGGTGTTTTTCAGATTGTATGGTGTTTTTCAGATTGTATAGTGTTATTTCGTATGTTGTATGCTCTGTTTTTTGATATTATAGTGTTTTTCAAATTGTATGATGTTTTTTCAGATTGTATTGTGTTTTTTGGATCGTATGGTGTTTTTGAATCAAAGTATTACAACTTATTTTGAATCCAAAAGCCCTAATCACCATGATATTTTAAAATTTTGTGGTGTTTTTTTTTAAAAATAAGGCCCTGTTTTTTGATTTTATACACATGTATCGTGTTTTAATGGTGGTTATATACGTAGTGTAGAGTTTATGGTGTTTTTCAGATTATATATTTGTTCGGATGAAGTGTTTTATAAAATAAGTTAAATATTCTGTATTTCAAATAATTTTATGTGCTACGGTGTTTTAACGTGAACTGATAAGTCTAAAACGCCATAAAATTTAACGAATGTTCAAAACACCAATAATCTCACAACTAAAATTTAACGACGTTCAAAACACCATAAAATCTTAAACGCCATAAAATTTAACAGATGTTCAACACCATATATCGCGATAGATCAATAAGAAATACATTATAACACCATAACGTGACAAAAACACCACAAACAAAAAAAACACCATACAACTATGAAGGTCGCGGTTTCTGTTTCATTTTCAAAAAACACCAAATTACGTTTATGCCCATCCCGTGACTTTCAAACACCATACTAATTACAGAATTGCCACCGCGCAATTCTGACCGTAAAACACCACATATCTACGTTTAGGATTGCTTCTCACGCTTCTCACGGTTTTTATCCTTTTTAAAATATCTCTCCTATATATATATATATACCTAATTAAATTCAATAAAAAAAATATTAACTCGTACTAAAATGTCAATATGACTATCCAATTACGATAACGCAAACTCCGATATGGGTATTCAACTATCACAAGGGGCATAATGTTAAAAATTATATAACTAAAACAAAAAAGGCGTTCGTATACACAAAATCATTATTTTTAATTAGTATTATTATTTAGTTTAATAATTATTTGTGTTATATTTTATTTAGTATCCTCATTTAATTTAAGAATTATTAATGCTTAATAATTTATCAATGTACGTTAAATATTTCATTAATGTTCTTTACCTCCCAAAGAACCGAAAAAAAAAATCAAAAAATTGCGTCTAAAATTGCCTACCTGAAGAATAGTATCAAAATATAAAAAAAGACTAAAAATTGTCTTCCAAAGAACCGCGTCAAAAGATAGGAAGAACCTGGACTAAAAATCTTTCCTCCCAGTTAACCGCGTAAAAAAAGGTGATTAAAAATCATTTTTCCCAAAGAACCGCATCAAAAAATTAAAAAAAAAAAAAAACACGACGAAAAACCATGTCTCCCCCAATAACCACGTCAAAAAATCAAAGAACCGCCGCAAAAAATTGCCGCATCAAATGATAGGAAGAAATTGCAACTAAAAATTAATATTTAAGTAATATTACTGTTCACTCACAATAATCACAGTTCATAATTGTAAATATAGTAATGTTGTTATACTACTACAGGTGGACAAACTAGTTATTTAAAGAATCGATTTCTAGTAGGAACTGGTCCGGGTTTTAACTTATTCGATTATGAGTTTTAGCCGAGTAGAGTTGGAACCGGTTCTAATACTTCTGATTTGGTTTTGGTTTCGTTATGATTTCAATGAGAGATTAGAAGTGTCTGTATTCATCGGCTTAGGTTGGTTCGGTTCTGGTTCCAAATAGTATAATTGGGTTCGATTCCAGAACTATGTTTTCCCCACATCTGTATATGACTATATAGTATATATAACAACTTTCGCAAGGCCCATAGGGGGCAGTTTAAGTGAGATTCCGAGATTTGGTTAAAATTAATAAAACAGAATAAGATGTTATGATATTATAAATTTAAAATAAAACAGATGGACAGTGTGTTAAAAAATTTGGTTGGGTGTGAACGGTGAAGCTCTTCATGATCCATTTCTAAAATAAAATTATATTTTGAATAACTAATAATGTATATGCTCAACCACAACATAATCATTAATATATATATATATATGAGATGGTTCCATTGTTAACTCTCCCTTATCACCGTTTAGAAATTAAATCAAAATGTAAGTAAGTGTAAGTTTCTTACACTTACTTACATCAGATAGTGTAACTTAAACTTACAATTGATTTAATTTCTAAATGATGATGAATTAACAAAAACACAAAAAAGAAATCCCCCTATTTATGTATAATAAAAACCATGAAAAAAAACCAAAGATTGGGGCAAAAAATGCTAGGGTTAACGGGTTAACGCCAGGGGCGGCCCGGGGGAGGGGCAAACCCGACCTCCGTCCCGGGCCCAATTTTTCGAGGGGCACATTTTTATATATGTATTTATATATATATTAGGTTATAAACCCGAGTATTACACGAGTTTGAGTAACAAATAACTCAGTTAAATATATTTATGGGCCCATTTCATTTCTCAAAAGCCCTTTATCCTAACCGGCTCCATGGACCGCCACCAGGGGCTCTGCCCCTTGGACCCCGCCAGGGGCGCTGCCCCTAGGACCCCGCAAGGGGCGCGGCCCCCTTGACCCCCGCTTGGTCAGGAGCTTTGAATGCGTTAGGGGCCTTTTTCCCCGACTCGTCCTGGGCACCCAATTTCTCAGGACCGCCCCTGGTTAACGCTATAAGAGAGGGTTAACATTTGATCCTCTCCTTATATATATAATTATACAACCGTGTGCTATAAACTATGTGTATTGAAACTTATTTATTTATTATTTTAAAAGAAATGTTTATAATTTAGTTGTTAGACGTTCCATACAACTAGTCTAACATTTATTTATTTATTTATTTATATATTTATTATGATTTAGGTTTTAGTATTGTCGGGGTCTAGGATTGATATGTAATATTGGTTTATTCGATTTCATAATGGGACGAAACAAATGTCAGTTTCTAGAATCTCAATTAATTTTGAAATTTCATTTTATACCTTAACTTTAAACTCTTATTTATAAATCACCTTTCACTTTATTCATATATTTTTAATCCTTACGTTATTGGTTATTAGTCATGATTATATTAATTTGATCGCAATTGTCTCACGAACGTGTATAAAAATTTTGAACCCAAATGGCCGTAGAAATTTTGGGATTTGGAAACCTTTAAGATGATTGGATCAACTGGTATCAACAGTTTTCTACTCCCCCTTTTGTGGTTCGTAATCGCAAACATGTAAATAAAGGTTATGATTCTAGGCCACAGGAGTGCGCTCGGTTACCTTTCATCCAGATGGAAGAACACTCTTTTGTGGGTTAGACAGCAGTTTAAAGGTTCTAATTAAATTCATAGCTATTTTTTTGCCTTTTTATTACGGAAAGAACAAGTACAATTTATGCATGCCCTTTGGAATTAAGGTGTATTCATGGAACCTGTAACTTGTCATGACGCAGTTGATTTAGGATGGTCAACTTTGGTTGACCTCTGTATAACATTTTTTTTTTGAACGGTTAAGCTTACTCTTCCACCTAAATTACACCATATTTACACCTTGCATGGGATAGAACCCATGACCTCCCATTCTAAGAGGCAAGCCTCTACCAAGTGGGCTAGTCCCACATTGGCGACCTCTGTATAACTAATGGGAAGCTTTTAGGTTGCTCATATTATCAGAATTGTGTAGGAATTTGGATTGGAGATGTTTTGGTAAGTAGCTTCCACTTCCCTGATTGAAAGTCTTAAAATTAAAAAATAAATATAGTTTAAAAAACATTATTACTGTTAGAATTCAAAGGGTCGAGGAATTCAGGCGAACTATCACAGGTTTTAATAATCGGGTTGAGGAAGTTTAGAGATAAAAAATATACAACATAAATTGCATTAATAGGTGAAAACAAATGTTACAAATAACTGGTATTTATAGGTTTCTATTTGGCGCTAGTGGTACTCCTTGACCACCAGCAATGAGAGGTCTTGGGTTCGAGTCTCGTCTGGAGACTGGAGCAAAAAATGTTCTGGGTGAGCTAGGGAGTTTTCTAAGTGTGAGTTTCCTCCTAGATGGTGTGGTGGTTCCTCGATTCGGCACTCGCCAACGCCCGGCTTTAAATGTTTCCGGAGGTTGGTAGCGGTCTGTGGTCGCAGCGCGTGAGTTGTTGAGTCTGAAGACTCGTTTAGATGTTCAAAAAAAAATTTGGCGCTTAAAACACCAACCGATGTGATTATTTAGCTAACTAAATTAATTGCAATTAAAACTCATTTGTGACCCATACAACCCATATTAAAGTAGGGATATTCAAAAGAACCGAAAACCTTTTAATGTCGAAAAGCGAACCATATTCCTGACTAAAAAAACCAAAACAGATTCAATTTTCGTTTTGGTTCCTAACTATATTCGAATTCTGAATAGCCGTTGATGTACAATTCTAACAATTCTGCAATTGTAATAATTTTTAGTTTCTAATAACCTCAACATGCTATTTGTTATGTTTTTAAGATTATATAATCTTACTATCTTATCTTATCTTATCTTACTATACTAATAAAAGAAAATAAATTTTGTCACTTGTCATAATATTATAAAACTAATGCCAAATGTCAATTTCTTATTAAATTAATTTAATTCTCTCCTATTAAATAATTATATTCTCTTTCTACTTAAATAATTATAATACTACTAACTAATAATATTATCTATCTTTTTATTTCAAAAACATTTTAAAAAATGTTTTCAGATATGAAATTTTTTAATATTATTATTTTTTTAAATAAGAAAAAAATTATTTTTAGAATATCAAAGTTATATGAGAAACAATTTTCTTATAAAAATGATTTTTTTGTATAAAAAATAAAATAAACTATAACCAAGAGTTTTAAACAATAAGGTAGTTATAATCCAATGTCATTTTTTAATTTGTTTAAAAAAACAAAGTAAAAAAGTGAGAGACAAAGTTACGCTTTTTATCCTTATGTTTAATGCTATTTTTTAATTCAGTCGTTTAAATTTTAATAATTACATAAATTATATTATACCTTATTTATTTATAAAAGTTAACCTTTGATAGAACACATGATTAAGTTTATCATCAGTTAGTTTAAATATATAACTTTTAAAAATCAAAAGATTACATATCGTTTTTATAGTTATTAAAGTTTTTAATTATTGTTTTATTAGTTAAAATATTCATTAATGCGTAAATTAATCATTTTATCTTAAAATATCTTTTTACAATTTTTAAATTTTTATTACTAATTATTTCATATTTTATATTAAATCCGTGTAATACACGGGGTAATAATCTAGTATATCAATGTATTCACGTAAACAGGTTTGGTAACCGGACAGTGATCTTTTGGTTTTCTAGTCAGGTTCGGGTTCTTTTGCCATTCCTATACGAAACGTGCATAGAGTGGCTTAGAAACAAGTTCTCTTGTTTATTTCATATATTCATTTTTTATTTTTTATGTTACATTAATTCACTATATTACATAAAGCTGCAGGCATGGCCCCTGTGACTTCCAGGAAACAAGGATCTTTATCTAGGGATGTGTCTGCTGATTCAAACAAAGAGTTCAAACATCTTAAATGTGTTAATGGAGGTATCCATCTAAAAGCTATTCGCTTTGTTGAGGAAAATCAAATTGGCTATAATGTTTCTTCCTAATTATTATCCTTTCTCATCTTGCAGTCGTAGTTGTGAATGGAAGGACACACCATTTGCAGTGCACACATATAATGTATATATGTGTGGCCCTCGAGTGGCTAAAGTAAAATTGCATTAATTTTAACGTTGATTTACTTATTTTGGGTAAAAATAATATTAAAAGTGCTAGGATGATTAACTTCAAAAAATAATTTTGAGCCAGAGACACCTTCGGTCGTAGCATCTCTATCCCAACTGGGATAGAGATTGCTGGATTAATCTTGATGAAGTTTACAAGTTTAGGGGTTGTTTTGGTTATTTGATATTTATGTTTTAGATTAGATTGTTTTGTTTGTTATAAGCAGTTTGTTTAGGGATAAAACTTTGATTTTGTTTATGTTGGTTTAGCTTAAATTGGGGTCTTTGATTAAATGAAAATGTACGCACCTTTTGATTAAAAAGTTTTATTTTTTTGATTCCGTAATCGCAAGATCTGGGTTGGGTTTTTGGTGTTCAAATCAGGCTGTTAAAGGGCAGTAGGGCTTCAGAGATAAGGTTTGTGTCTATCATTCCCGTTTTTTAAGCCTGTTGAAAAGTAAGAATATACTGTGTAAGTTAGTTAGTTAGCTGCGGGTGGAAGGACCCGCAGTCTGGTTGAGAATTTGTAAAAATAGACAAGTTATCTGATACTAATCAATGTCATAAACCTGACTTAACTTGTCAGATACCTAACTCGTGTATTTTACCAACCACCACTGTGCAACAATCGATCAATATGGTCTCTTGTACAATAATTCATGAACCTACAACAATACCAATGCCAGTAACAGTTCCTGATCACAAACCACAAGCCTCAAGAAGAGATCTGACGGTCAAGAATGATGATGATCTGGCTGAAGTTTTGATGCTTGATCATAATTTTATTTTAAGCACGCTTCGATCCCGTCTCACAAAGCTCCAGGTAGCTTTTAAATTGTAAAGTATATTAATCATTAGTTAAATGAACCTTATAATCGTGTTACTTTTATATAGCCTTTAATATCTTCCATTTAAAACAATTTCTTTTATAACTGTGAGAACCCATCGACAAAAGTAACATGAAAAACGTTTGAATGATTAACTTCAAACGACAACTTTCTAAAGTTAATTTTGGGTACAACTTTCTGCTCTTCAGGTAATACAACATTTTTGGGATCAAAATGACACGCGAGGCGGTATTAACGCATTGCAGAAACTACCAGATCACGATGTTTGTATTCAATGTGGCATTTTACTTTACATTTACCCTGTTTCTAATAATTTGTGTTCGTTAACATCTGGCATATGATCTTGCCTATTTCCACAGGTACAAGCAGATGTAATTAGTGTTATGCTGGGCAACACTGAGTCTCTAACATTAGATCATTTCTCTTGTTTACTGCCTTTGCTGTCACGTTTACTCGATAGCCAAACCGAAAGGTAGATGCATAAACCACTTGCATTATTATAGATGCTCGTTGAACATAACAGACATCTTTATCGTATTCTTATCGCATATTTGCAAATGTTTGCAGACATATACATGTGTCACTTAACATGTTATTAAAGCTTGTAGCAGCCTTTGGGCCTGTGATCAACTCAACGATCTCGGCTGTAGGAGTTGATCTTCATGCACAGAAGAGGTCTGTTTTGTTGGTTCAGGCCTCTTTTTAAACACAAAACACACACTCAAGCTTACGTACAAGAGAAGTAATTTACTGCATCAAGAGTTTACTGCTTTTATTCATTCAATTGAAAATACATAAATACACCAAAGAAAATTAAGAACATGCATTACGTGGGAGTATTCTTGACCCACTAAGTTTACTACTATAATCTAGACTCTTTCAATTAAAAATTACCCACGATATAATTAAACATATGACAAATTAATAAGCTACACACCCATAAACCGACCCATCAAAATTAATCCAACATTCACCCTCTTGATCTCTGTCATGCTTCTTGTTTCTCGATTTGAACCGTTCTTACCTGTTTGCGTCGAATCTTCTTGATCTTGCTCCATAGTTTCACTTGCTAAACGTGCTACTTTCTTGCTCTTGCTATACAAATCACAAAGATTCAATCTAGCTATTTGATCTTGCTTAAACGAACCGCACCGGGTCTGACCTCTTGCATTTATGCTGCATGCTTTACAACTTGTCAGCTTTAATTTTGTCACCGTCTCATCCTGAAATTGAGCCCGAAATAGCTACCGTTGCATTCTTGCTATGTCTTGCTTCAGCAGCCTATATACATGCTTGCTTTTCTATCATTCAAATTTTCTTTGTACTTTTTCTTGCGTGCGTCCATTTTCTTCATGAGCCAAAAAAAAAAAAACTTGCTTCTGTTTATTTTATTTTTGCTCCTCGAAAAATCACAATCAAACCTTCCTTCTTCACATTTAATCATATCTTGCTTGCAAAACTCCATCGATCTTCCTTTCTTTTAACAACTATAGCCACCTCCACTAATGTTGCTACCATCGAGCCCTACGAAACATAATCGGGTTTTTTTTTTCATCTTACTGCTTAGACGAGAAACTTGTATCTTTCTATTTCTCTTGGTCTGTTGTGAACCCCTTCGGTCTCCATATCTGGTTCAAAATTCGATATTATCTTTCTTCCGACAGATATCCTGTCTTCATCTTTTGTTCCAGCATTTGAGAACTCATCGGCCTCGGTCATACTGTTTGGCCTATCACGACTTCAGTTCTTCTTGTTCGGCAACGGTCTCAAAATCGCTTGCACTTTCTTTCTCCCGGCAAGGTTACGGTCTTCCTTTCTTACTGCTTTGAAACAGTCGGTCTTTCTTTCTAGTGATTCTAATAAACGAAATCGCGTTTTTCTTTCTTGCCCAACCTCTTTGCTTCCAACGATAGCAGCCAAGGCTGCCGACTTCCTTCCTCGATTTCTTGCTTCTGACTCTCAAAACGGCCACTCCTTCCTCACCCGAGCCCTAGGCTCTGATACCAATTGTTGGTTCAGGCCTCTTTAAACACACAAAACACACAATCAAGCTTACGTACAAGAGAAGTAATTTACTGCATCAAGAGTTTATTGCTTTCACTCATTCAATTAAGAATACATAAATGCACCAAAGAAAATTAAGAACATGCATTACGTGGGACTATTCTTGACCCACTAAGTTTACTACTATAATCTAGACCTACTACTTAGACTCTTTCAATTAAAAATTACCCATGATCTAATTAAACATATGACAAATTAATAAGCTACTCACCCATAAACCGACCCATCAAGATTAATCCAACATGTCTCTTGTTTCTGTAGTTTGATTGTTCTTATTTAACTGTATTTTTTTTAACTAACCAACTTATGAAATCTGAAAACTTTATGACAGATATGAAACTTGCAATCAATGCCATATCCAGCTTAAAAAAATTCATAAAAACCTCCCAGATGTTATACGGTAATCATTTTTCTGAATCACTTGGTTGATGACTGATGCTAAAAATAACACATGTTTTTCGTAGTAGGCGGGGCGGTTTGATAGCAAAAAGCGCGCGAGAACTTAACCAAATACTTCAACAATCTTGGTCCTTTTGTGACACTCAACAATGAACAATTTATGTACAAAGAAAAGTAAAAAATAAACAAACAAAAGAAGTCACATTTTATCTTTGGATTCATTGCCCTCAATCAGCCATTTTCAGTAAAAAAAAGAAAAGAAAAATAATAATAATAATAATGATCAATGGCATATAGATTCTTGACCTATTGAGAATATGTAACATCTTTTTTCACATGTGTATCTTTTGTGTGAACCAAAAAAATGGAAAATTTTTACTGAATAATTTCCAGCAATATATTATAATTATTCGATCAGGTTTTATTCTATGTTTGATTTTACTGTATTTTATTATTTCTTTTTAAATAAAAGGTGGTGATCTTTTGATATAGTTAGTTTTGTAAACCAACTAAGGGCTTCTAACCTAATGGTTACCCCCTTGACTTCCTGGAGGTCTTGGGTTCGAATCTAGGCTGAGGCATATTTGCTGAAGCAAGGTCAGGGGTTTATCTAGTTGTGGGGTTCCTCTTGGGGCAAAGACGAAGCTTACTTAGGGCCGGGGGGGGGGGGGGGCGGTCGCCCCCCCTATTTTTTCGTCCGTAGTGTTAATTTTTTGGCCGAAAGGTTAATTTTTAGCTAAACATAGAGGTTTCGCCCCCCTCGCGTAAAAAAATTAACATGTATTCTGGCTCCCGTAATTTTTCGCCCCCCCTTTCTGAGCCTTCAAGCTCCGTCACTGTCTTGGGGTGGGCTCAGGCATACGCCCCAGGGCGTCAAATCCGAGGGGACGATCAGTGGCGGATCCATGAAGTTTTTTCGGTGGGTTCACCATTTTTCGACATTTTAATTAAATAGAACCAGATATAAAAATTTCCGGGTCAGGTTGACTGTTTGGGTCTTGTAATGTTCTTCACGTAATAACAGTGCGATATATTAAGTCAATGATTAAAATTAAAAAATATTGTCATTAAAGAGTTCGAATGTACATAGTGCATTTTCCTTTAAGATTTCTGAGCTACAGACCAAGCGAGAGTCAATAGGGTCACTCGCCCTTGCGGGGTCCAAGGTGGCGGTCCTGCTGGCCATTCAGCAGGCATGGGTCATTGATTATCGAGATTTCTCTAACAAAGATCACTTTACTCAATCAAGTTGACAAATTGCTGTGAAAATTACATTAAGAATTTACTCTTAAAAATTTTAATGGGTCTATCTTAGGAGTCACTCCTAAAATATTCATGGGTTCACCCTATTGTTTAACTCTTTTGAAATTTTTTTCCTATTAACGAATCGAAGTGCGGTGGGTTCCCGTGAACCCATTACTTTACACCTACATCCGCCCATGTGGACGGTTGAAATCCCGTCTTGGGTGTCGTTGTACCAAGCATGTTAAAAATAAGTTAGTTTTGTAAACCAATAATATTTTATAAAAAGAATACATCGAATTAAACCATTTAAAATATGCAATTTAATGGCTCTGCATATATCTTTGATTCTACGTTAAATTATTTCATTTTGATCATAAAGCATGTTGTTTATGAAGACTTAAAAAAGAATATTCACTTTATAATGTTGATGCAAGACAAGATGGACCATCCATGTTCCTTCCACAAAATATAGGAAATCAGTGGGTTACAGTTACGATTCGTGGTGAGCTTCAACAAAATATAGCGTTAAAAAACGACTTAAAAAAAGTCATGAAAGCATAGATAGACTCGATTTTGAACAAATTTATGCGGTAATGTAGATAAAAATGTGCACTATAGAGAGCTCGGCTTGTTTAGACTATAGAGTGCTTAAGCTTGAACTTGGTTCGCTTAAGTTTTTATTTGTAAAGCTTGAGCTCGGCTTGTTAGAAAATGTACAAGCTCGAGCTCGACTCGGCTTATTTAATATTTAGTTAAACAATTAATTTATTTTAATTATTATATTTAAATATATTTTTTATATATTTTTCATATATAACATAATATATGTAATTTTTATTATACTTTTCATAATTTTATATCTAAAACAGTTATTTATATAAATACACTTATTTAATTTAATAATATATAAATACACACACACACACATAATATATATAGGATTAGATCATATAATAACTCTCCTTAATTGTGATAACCCAAATAACTCTCACAAGATCAACTCAAATCTTTGGGTTTTTTTCATGACCTTCATTATACATGTATAAGACTATGTTCTTTATGTGTATGAGCTAATTCATGTGCGTACACTAAATTGCACTGGTGTAAAGTTTTGGCAAATTTTAAATGTTACTAAAAAATGTCAAAACTTTACACTAGTGTAATTTCGCGTATGCTCATGAATTAGCTCATACACATAAAAAAACATAGTCTTATACATGTATAATAAATGTCATGAAAAAAACCAAAGATTTGGGTTGATCTTGTGAGAGTTATTTGGGTTACCACAATTAAAGTGGGTTAACAATGGAACCGGCTCAAGCTTAATAATGTAAATCTCGAGCTTAAGCTCGATAACTAAACAACTCATATTTCAAGGTTGTGGTCAATTAGGCTCGGCTTGTTCGAGTTTTTTACCTATCCGCTTTTGTGTAGTTTACTTGCTGACTTGATTTGTTTACACTCTTAATGTTGTTAATAACAATATATATAATACGTAAAGTTTATTTAAAAATTGCGCCGCATCTAGAACCGTGGTCAAACTCCGTTCACGTTACTCTTTCTAATTCTACTTTTTATTTTACAGCACGTAACACAAAACTTATAGGCATATATGACTTTAAATTATAACTTAAAACTTATCATTTTCTATATATTTATATATTAATACATGTAGAAAAGAAATATGATTATTTACATATATCCTGTAATAAGAACCTCAATTACGTATTTACTCAACTTTTAAAATTATACCTGCCAAAAAAAACCAAATAGTTTATTTTGGGTCTGTAATAATTTAAATATAAAAGGTTAGTATGGGCTAAATGAAAAGTTGCACTGGGTTTAAATGGGTAGAATGGACGCAATCCACATGATTAGGATGGGCCACACAAAATACAAGGACGGGTCATGATGGTGATGCTAGAAGTAGAGGTGGCCGACGGACCCGGAACCGGAAATTGGAACTGGAACCGGTCGTACCCGAACTGGTGGGTACGGTAGGTTCCGGGTTTTCAGAGAAATTGGAACCGAAACCGGAAAAACCAGAACCGGTTCCACCCTTAAACCAGCCAAACTCGAACCGGAACCGACAAAAAACCGGTTGGAACTGGTTCTTGACTTTGTTGACCGGAACCGGTTCAAGTTACAAAAAAAACCCGGTTTGGCCACCTCTAGCTAGAAGTGCACAAACTGGTTATCCAGTTGAAAACCGGTTTGGGTTAACCGGTCAACGGTTTTGAGGTTCGGTTATTAACCGGATTTTATATCTTTAAAACCTGAACCGATTTATTGCTTCAACGTGTTTGGTTAACCGGTTAGAAAAATTGGTTTATAACCGGTTTGCTCATTGGAAATCTAAAACCGGGTCTAAATCGTCAAGTTCGACCAGTTCAAAAACCAGTTTCTGACCGGTTTAAAACTTATCCGAGTCAGAAAATTGTTTTATGGTGCATGTCTAGGTGGTGCCTGGGTTAATCAACTAATTGAACATTTACGTTTTTAGTAGTGCGCAATATACAACCAAAGATCTTCTTACGACTGGTGCCGCTTCATTTTTAAGGTCAACTATTTGGGTTTGAATTTTTGTTTCTAGTTTTATCATGATTAAACACTTTAAAATTTCATTTTAAAAAATGGTGAATGTCCCCATTAGGCGTTCCTCACCGACCGGTCCCACGGACAACATGAGAGACGTAAATCGCATGACTCAGGAAAAAATTGGGTGATGCTGGGTTTTGAACCCTAGACTTCCATTTGACCCTAAATCGTTTTATTCAGAAATTGTTATGACTTGAACCAAATTGACTGTTTTTAACCATTTTTGTTAGAACTCGTTTTGACCCGAATCAAATTGATCATTTTTTAAATGACCCGTTTTGATCCAAAACCATCTTTGTTAAAGTCCGTTTTAACCTGGACCAAAATGACCATTTTTCTAAAATAACTCGTCCTGACCAGAACCCGTCTTGACCCGTTACCCAGCCCGTCCATTTTGCCAAGCCTACTTTAAATAAATTACATATTACCTCATCATATTTCCTCTTGAAATGAACAAATATGTAATTGACTAGTTTATTTGAAAGGGAAAATATTGTTAAAAAAGAGGAAACATATAATAGACTTTTTACATGAGTATATATATAATAAATGATATTTTGAGGGAAAAATATGTAAATGTCACTATTTTTGCTAATCTATGCATTTTAGTTAAATAAGTTAAATTATCGTTTTAGGGTTTGAACAAGAAAAAAAATTCGCCTTCCACCTACAGAATTAAAGTTTAAAAAATAGATGAGAGTTTAATTTACGATATTGTAGGCTTTGTAGCCCTCCTCAATTAATTTTTCCTCATTTACAACGAAATATCCTCCAATGTATCAAACCATTAAAAAAAAATCTAACCCTCATAAAAAGTCAATTTATATATTTTTTATTTTTATTTCAACTTTATAGTAAAACTACTGAACCTAGAAGAAGCGTTGTCGTATGTACTTAACACTTATTTCTCATAAGGGCAAACAAATTTACAAAAATCCTAGACGAAAATTAATATATATATGCATATGATGACAAAACGATAAAAATAACATTAATAGAAACAAAGCCTTAAAACCACACGATTGAGCCGGATACAACGAAAATTTAAAAACAAATCATTTGCATTGGTTTTTGACCCAAAAAATTTCAAATATTATTTGCATTTAGCTTTTGCAATAATCTATTATACTTAATAAATCAAAATAATTGGAAGACATTTGTCCCTATTTTAGAGCATCTTCACAATAATTTTCCCGCTTCTCTCTCCTAATAAATACACAACTTTAATAAATACTAATAATATATTCTTTATACCTTTTTTAATCAAAAAAAATTCTTAATATTAAAAAAATATATTACATAATAGTATTAAATACTAATTATATTACATATATAATATACCTTTTATAATTAAAAAGGATTTCTTAATATAATAAAAAATTATTTTAATATTAAAAGCACACATTTAAAAAATCAAATTATTATAAAATATGAAAATTTTCCAATAATTTATAACTCATAAAATCTTTTTATAATTTATTAGTCATTATTATTAACTGTTTTTTTATTTATCAACTTGTGTAATAATAGATAACATCCTGTAATTTCGTAAAAATGATATATTTTAAAAACAACTTTTTTAAAATAAAATGTTTAAAAACCAAACTTTGAATAATGAATTTTTTATAATACAGTATTATTATTTTATTTATTATGTAATGTTGATCATATTTTAAATTAAAAAATAATTTACAATTTTAAATTTATATTATTGAATATTTATTAATTTTTATTCAACCCGTGTAATACACGGGATACTAACCTAGTTACCTATATGTTAAAAATACAACTTCTAATAAATAGAAGTGTTTTATTAATTCAAAGTGTGGCCACATTGATTTACATTTGATGTTTTTCTTCTATTAATTATACCTATTACCTATATATTAAAAATACAACTTCTAATAAATAGAAGTGTTTTATTAATTCAAAGTTTGGCCAAATTGATTTACATTTGATGTTTTTCTTCTATTAATTATACCTAGATCCATACATACTTCTTTAGCCCTATGTGATTTAAATTCAAATTCAAAATTGGAATTTATGGAATTATATATTATATTGAAAATATTAAATATATATTGAATAGTAAATATTATATATATAGTGAAAAACGTTGTCCTTTCTAGGTTTTGGTGGTGTTCGAAGAATGTAACGATGATTTATTTGTTTTCATACAAAATCGATGTTCGCTTAAAGATTTGGGTTTTTTTAATTCAACCAATTGGTTGTCGGTGAGAAAAACTTTGTAAGTAATTTTTTCAATTATTTTCATAACATATTTGTATGATTTTATGTTTTTATAAGAAATTTGTATATAGTTTGTGATGAATGATTTGATATTGCTATGTAACTTATGCTTTTATAAATGACATATAATACCCGTTATTGAAGTGAACTGTGATAACCCGCTGCAACACGCGACGTGAAAAAACCTAGTTTCCTTAAAAAATTAAGAAAAACATCTACATAGTGTTAAAAAAAACAAGACATGGCCCAACTTTGAATTAATAAAACACTTCTATTTATTAGAAGTTGTATTTTTAATATATAGGTAATTCGAAATTGGAATTTATGGAATTATATATTATATTGAAAATATTAAATATATATTGAATAGTAAATATTATATATATAGTGAAAAACGTTGTCCTTTCTAGGTTTTGATGGTGTTCGAAGAATGTAACGATGATTTATTTGTTTTCATACAAAATCGATGTTCGCTTAAAGATTCGGGTTTTTTTTAATTCAACCGATTGGTTGTCGGTGAGAAAAACTTTGTGAGTAATTTTTTCAATGATTTTCGTAACATATTTGTATGATTTTATGTTTTTATAAGAAATTTGTATATAGTTTGTAATGAAAGATTTGATTTTGCTATTTAACTTATGCTTTTATAAATGATATATAATACGCGACGTGAAAAAACCTAGTATTCTTAAAAAACTAAGAAAAACATCTACAAAGTATTAAAAAAAACAAGAAACGCGACATGGCCAAACAGGTGAAAGTACTATAGATATTGTATTCCCCTTTTTTTAGGTAAATTGGATTTAAATAATCTAAACTATAATCAATTGGCTGCTAGCTTGCTACTGATCTCAACTATGAAAATCCCCGATAATAGTCCGAACTTTTGACATATTTACCTATGGCGAACCGCCATCAAAAAAACCTTAACGGCGTTAACTTTTTTTCGAGTTTCGAACGGATTTTTGAGGGCTTTTGTTCAGCTGGGGAATACGAGTCGAACAATATATAACTTACTTCGAAAAATTGCTCCAAATTTCTCAATTTGATTATTAATTTGATGATTTGAAAGTTTAAACACCAAAATTGAGAAATTTGGAGCAACGTTTCGAGGTAAGTTATACGTCATTCAACTCGTATTATCCATCTGAACAGAAGCCCTCAAAAATCAACTCGAAAAAAAGTTAACGCCGTTAGATTTTTTGACGGCGGTCCGCCAGAGGTAAATATGTCGAAAGTTCGGACCATTATCAAGGATTTTCATAATTGAGACCGGCAGCGGCCAATTGATCAAAGTTTGGATTATTAAAAGTCAAATTTCCTTTTATATATATATATATATATGGATTTAATCAATAGGTCACTCCCTCGTCAAAAAGAATACAAACATGATTTTTGAATATCAAAATTTAGAAAACAAATGGCAATTTAATATAAAACCTTAAAAATTTGGAGAACAAAAGTTTCAAAAAAATATTACTAAAAAATAAAAGAGTAAATTACATAAAAAGGTCTTTTATGTATACATCAAGTTGCTGATTTCATCCTTAACATTAATAATTACATGAGACATCTTTTATCTTTATGTTTTGTAACAATTAGGTTATTTTACACTATCAAAGTTATCTTTTATAGTTAAATTTTAAAAAATGGCAAATTTGCCCTTCTTGTTAAAGGATGAAATATGTAACTATGTTTATAGTTAAATAATGTTTTGTGTAATTTACTTATTTGAGTAATTCTTTTTATTTTCGTTTTTTATTTAACTTTATAATTTTCAGTTATTTTATTTTATAAATATTTAAAGCTTATTAATAAGTTAATCAATTTATTTATGTCACACCCCGAGCCGGCGGAATATGATCGGTTGTCCCGTCGGGCGAAAGGTTCCCGGGGCGCGATATCGCGAGTGATAATCGTGATGATCAGATTGTTTACATTGCACATGATATAACTGAGAAATGCTAAATATAATAGAATTACAAAGTTAAATCACATCAGTATTGTTTATAATTTAACAATGTAAATCTACCATCAATCATCATAAATTTTCTATCTTGTATTTACACAAGATATACAAAATAAATCATATAATGATGTCTTCAAAATATGCAGGTCCAAAATACTAAGTCTTCTATCTGAAGTCCTAGTTCCAAAGGAAATAACTCCTTAGTTGACCTGTTCGTCACCTGAGAAGTCATGCAAAAATAAAGTCAACACATGGTTGGTGAGTTCATATAGTTTTATGATTTGAAAATGATTTGAAAACCTCTTTCGGTAAAGACCCTAACCTCATTAACTCCACATGTAATATCCACATCGGTATGCTTATATATAGGGCATATGTAAGGGACAAGCCCTAGCCAACATCCCACCACATACTAATATGCGTATGACACTGTTGTTAATGATAATTAAGCATTTTTACCCAACACCTCCGATTTAGATTATGCTATTGAAATCTGATTTGCCTTTGATTCTCTTGAGTTCCTCATAGATATATGATTTCCCAAAAGACGATGATAGAAAGAAAATGTTAAATATTTAATTATATAATTAAATAAAACATTTAAATACAACTAAGACATGATGATTGGGCCTTATTTGACTCAATCAATTAGACCTAGTTGTTGGTGGTTGTCCAAGTTGTAACCTCTCACACGTGACCCATGTCAGGCATAACTCGCAAGGAGTACACCTGAACTGAGCGGGATTTTAATGTTTTGCCCGTTACAGCCTGACCCAATGGTCTTCTGCATCTGAGTGGGACTTTAAGGATATCCTTTGATTCTTGATCTCTTGATTCACTTGATTTGACTTTGATATTGATTTCATTTGATCATTCATGTTATTGCCCGTTACAGCCTGACCTAATGGTCTTCTGCATCTGAGTGGGACTTTATATGTGTGTTACACGTGATCTTGATTCCCTATACAACTGACATCCACCTTAACATGAGTATTAATGATTTCATTAGATTATAATGATCTCATTATTTCAATGATTCACACACATTTATGATTTCTGATTCCTTGAGTCTCTTGATCTTGATCTTTTGAATTCCCATGATTCACAATGATAACTGATTTGATTATGATTCTTTGTTCTCAGATCCCACACTGAGATATGTTTTCTTTGAATATGATCTTTTGATTTGTTCATTTCATTTCACTTTGAATTTAGATTCTTGAATTTGAGCTTGATGGACTAAGTGTTGATTTAGAGTTTAAATTTAAGGTATTACTCATGAGAGTACTTAAATTTATTTGATAACTTGATCTGTTTAATAATTTCCTAGACAGGAGTCTAGGAGTATTAATAAACATATATATATGTAACAACATATAATAAATAAAAGCATTTAAATAAACAGTTTATATAAAACAGTTTACGCATGCTTCTCAGCCCCGCGTTTAAAACAAAAATGTTTAGAAAAGGGGCAATGAACTCACCTGTGTTGCTCTGAATTGAATTACCACAAAATGCGCGCTCGTTGTTTGTAGCTTAAGTATCTTCGGTTCCTGTGTTGTTTTAAAAGGATTCGCATACGATAAGTATTTATGATAGGCGTTGTAACTAAGGCTTTGGTCTCGGTGTGCAACTACGTGTCTTAGATTACTAATGTGTTTCTATGGTTTTCTCTAACTAAGCTAACCTTATTACTCATTCCTAACCAAAATCCCACAAATCATTTAAAGACTTAAAGTAAACATTTTCAATTTAATTTATTTAAATTACACATTTATTTAGGAAAATCATTTAATTACTTTAAGACAATTTATAATTTAATTTCTTTTATGACGAGCATAAATTTATTTAAGAAAAGTGAACTTATTCTTGATAATGGGCTTAGATTGAGCCCATTGAGCCAAATCTTGACCCACTTGATTTGAACTTTGTTTTTCACTTGATCCTTATCATGGTTTTGATGAACTAACACCCTTGATAGTTTTTAATAACTATCTAAGTTAGTTATATTTTTATAGAACATCCTAGGGTTTAAGTGTTAATATTTAAATAACACCTGAACCTTAGGTTATTGTTTTTGATCCTCATATTCTTCCCGATTACGTTGAACCCCAAAACCCTTTGTAAATCTCCATGTATACACATGCATGTATCTAACTTATGTAAATGCTCCCATGCCCTCACATTTCATGCATGACATCCACGTGATATATCCCATGCACCCACTCTTATTCCCTTAACAAACCCAACCCATCTCGGCTTATCTCAACTCCCAGAAAGGACCATGGTGACCAAAAGTGGAGCGAAAGACTAAGCCGAGTGAGAGTTAGGCTGTATGACTTCGACGAATGAAGCTTGGCGAATGAATGACTGTCGAATAACCCCTGGGCCGAAGGATGATGGGTCGAATGACCCTGATCTGCGAATGAAGGTGACCAAGCGAATGGAGAGGCTGGCCGTTCGAATGAGCTTTGGTTCGAATGGGTGGTCGAATGAAGGTGATAGTCGAATGAGAGCTTGATTCGGCGAGTAGGTTATGTATTCATTCGTGATTTGGTTAGCCGAAAGAATGGATGTTAGTCGAATGAGGTGCGACCGAATGATGACTGCCGGAGGAGTGTCGAATGATGACTTGATCGAATGAGGCAGGGGCGAAAGGGAGGTTTTGCTCATTCGGCGAATGAGGTTGGAGACCCATTCGGCGAATAGGGGTGAAGATTCATTCGGTGACCTGATGAACTCCATTCGGCCATTTGAAACTCGCCGACACAGCCGGGGTAGTCGAATAAATCGGCCATGGGTTGTCCCAACACTTGTTCCTACACTATCCTAGTGTGTCCTAAAGTGAATCCCAAGGTTTGAAGTGGTCTAAAACCGGTTGGAGTGGGGTTCGACCAAGAGGGTTTCCAAAACCCTAAAAACCGAACTGAAAATCGTTCTTTACCTCAAATTGGCTGGATAGAAGCTCAGATCGGTTGTACTTTCACAATCTACTAGTGATGGTGGTGATTTAGACACCAAAAACACCAAAAATGGTGGTGATTTGAGTGAGTTCTTGAAGAGAGAAGGTAGAGAGAGGTTTTGGAGAGAGAATGTAGAGAGAGAGTGACGATGGGGATGATGATAGCTGGTGGTTGTGGGTTGTTGTGGCATGAAATGCCACAATAAATGTGGGGGAAATACCCGGTTTCGTTCGGGTTCGTTCGGTTTCGCGTGGTTTCGCGTAGAAACGTCGTTTTCGCGTCGTTCTTGTAACGAAACGACTCGGTTTTAAAATAGAAGTCATAAAATTATTTTAGGTTGTGATTCCTAATAAATTAACTAAATATCTTTTAATTATTTAATTTACAAAATATTTATTTAACGTTTAAATCGAATCGCGCGGTCATCGCGCTTATTTGTTCGAATCAAATACGACGATAACTACACTTTTCAATATTGTTTTCTAATTATCGAATATCATTCAGAATGTTAAACTTTTAGATTTATTCGTACAGATCGTCACCTATACGAATAATCTGTCGGTTTAGCATTCACTTAACGATATTCGTGTTGTTTTGTCCTGTAAGGCCTCACATACGTTTATACATAGTAAGATCCTAACAAATAATTCACATGATGATTCTGTGTTGCCAGATAATTATCTGACTCAAGAACCATTGTTCCAAACTTGTTTATCCGAAATGACTGTGAATTTGCGTTATGATAACATGAAATGATAACAATGTTTGGAAATGAATATGAAATACACTGAATTTCGTAGAATTCGTACCTGATTACTGTTCATGTATTGTTTAAGGTCACTGTTCCGGTGATGTTTCCGGCACTGATGTTACAGTCTCCCCTTGTTAAAGAAATTTCGTCCCGAAATTTAAGAATTGTTATCGGGTACAGCTTCCTCTTCAAACAGTTGGGGATACTTTAACTTAATGTGATCCTCGCGTTCCCAAGTAAACTCGGGTCCGCGTCTTGAATTCCATCGAACCTTTACTATCGGAATACGGCTTCGCCTCAGTTGCTTGACTTTACGATCCATAATCTCTAAAGGTTCTTCGACAAAATGCAACTGCTCATCAACTTGAATCTCTTCGAGTGGAATGATGAGTGATTCGTCAGCAAGGCATTTCTTAAAATTCGAGACGTGAAACACGTCATGCACACCACTGAGTTCATCCGGTAATCTCAATCTATACGCCACAGGACCAATACGCTCGATGATTTCGAACGGTCCTACGTATCGTGGTGCTAACTTGCCTTTCTTTCCAAAGCGGACTACGCCTTTCCATGGAGAAACCTTCAACATGACACGGTCTCCCACTTGAAATTCCAACGGCTTACGCCGTTTGTCAGCGTAGCTTTTCTGTCTACTTCTTGTAGCTTGCAATCTTCTCTGAATCTGAGCAATCTTGTCGGTGGTTTCCTGAATAAGCTCTGGCCCAGTTATGCGATTATCTCCAACTTCAGTCCAACAGATCGGTGATCGACATTTCCGACCATAAAGAGCCTCGAATGGTGCACATCCGATACTGCTGTGGTAACTGTTGTTGTAGGAGAACTCAATCAGTGGCAAATGAGAATCCCAATTCCCACCGAAATCCAAAATACAGGTCCTTAACATATCCTCTAGGGTCTGAATCGTACGTTCGCTTTGGCCGTCCGTTTGTGGATGGTAAGCTGTACTCAGATTTAACTGTGTCCCTAGAGATTTCTGTAGGGATTGCCAGAACCTTGAAGTAAATCTGCTGTCTCTATCAGAAATAATTGATAATGGTACACCGTGACGTACCACTATCTCATTAATGTACAATCTCGCCAGTCTATCCATCGTGAAGGTTTCACGCATCGGCAAGAAGTGAGCAGATTTTGTTAAACGATCAATGATCACCCAAATCGTATCATGACCACTGGAAGTGCGGGGTAGCTTGGTAATGAAATCCATAGCTATTTGTTCCCACTTCCAGAGCGGAATCTCAGGCTGTTCCAGTAAACCAGACGGTCTCTGGTGTTCCGCCTTTACCTTCGCACACGTCAGACACCGACCGACGTACTCGGCTATGTCTTTCTTCATTCCCGGCCACCAATAAAATCCACGCAAGTCTTGATACATTTTATCAGCGCCTGGATGTACAGAATATTTTGTCTTGTGTGCTTCATCGAAGATAAGTCTTCTCAATTCATCTACCGCAGGAATCCATATACGATCCTGGTAGTAGATCATTCCATCAGACTTGGTCTCTAAATGTTTCTCTGCTCCGCAGTCAAGTTCTTTCTTCAAGTTTCCTCTGTCAACTGATTCATGTTGTGCCTGAATGATCCTGTCTTGTAAACTGGTCTGCACAGTCATCCCCATAGCTCTAACGCGTAAGGGTTTGACCCGTTCCTTCCGGCTCAAGGCATCAGCTACAACATTTGCCTTTCTCGGATGGTACTTGATCACACAATCATAATCATTCAGAAGTTCAACCCAACGGCGTTGTCGCATGTTGAGCTCCTTCTGATCAAAAATGTGCTGCAGACTCTTGTGATCTGTAAATATGGTACACTTAGTGCCATATAAGTAATGTCTCCAAATCTTCAATGCGAAGATTACTGCTCCCAGTTCAAGATCATGAGTAGTGTAGTTCTTCTCATGAATCTTTAACTGTCTTGATGCATAGGCTATGACCTTGTCCCGTTGCATTAAAACACAACCGAGTCCCTGATGGGATGCATCACAATACACAACAAAGTCTTCACATCCTTCTGGGAGAGATAAGATTGGAGCATCACACAGTTTCTGTTTCAATGTCTGAAAAGCATCTTCTTGTTTCTGCTCCCAGACAAACGGTTCACTTTTCTGAGTTAACTTAGTGAGAGGCAAAGCTATCTTAGAAAAGTTCGAGATGAACCTCCTGTAATAACCTGCCAATCCCAGAAAAGATCGTATCTCCGTTGGCGTTCTCGGAGTGTCCCAGTTCTTTATTGCTTCGATCTTGGCAGGATCTACGTGTATTCCTTCACTGTTGACTACATGACCAAGAAACTGAACTTCTTTTAACCAAAATTCACATTTAGAGAACTTGGCATAAAGCTTTTGTTCTGTCAACAGTTCCAAGATCTTTCTGAGATGTTGCTCATGTTCTGCTTTGCTTTTGGAGTAAATCAGTATGTCATCAATGAAGACAATGACAAACTGATCTAAATATGGCTTGCACACTCGGTTCATGAGATCCATGAAAACCGCTGGTGCATTCGTCAGTCCGAAAGGCATCACTAGGAATTCATAATGCCCGTATCTGGTTCGGAAAGCCGTCTTCGGTATGTCTTCATCTTGAACTCTAAGCTGATGATAACCAGACCGCAAGTCAATCTTAGAGAAGTACTGAGCTCCTTGCAGTTGGTCAAACAAATCATCAATCCTCGGCAATGGATACCGATTCTTGATGGTTAGTTTGTTCAGCTCTCTGTAATCTATGCACATTCTGAACGATCCGTCCTTCTTCTTTACGAACAAGACAGGAGCTCCCCAAGGTGAGTAGCTCGGTCTAATGAACCCTTTATCCAGTAACTCCTGCAACTGGTTCGATAATTCCTGCATCTCCGAAGGTGCTAACCGATAAGGAGATTTAGCAACAGGAGTTGCTCCAGGAACTAAATCAATTCGGAACTCTACCGGTCGCACGGGAGGCAAACCTGGTAGGTCTTCAGGAAATACTTCTGGATATTCCTTCACTACTGGTACGTCTTGTATCTTCTTCTTGTCTTTCTCTTTTTCCACTACATGAGCCAAGAAAGCTACACACTTCTTCTGTAAACACTTACGCGCCTTTATGCAGGAAATGATTTTGACACTTCGTTTTGCTTGATCCCCTCTGACTTCCAATACATGATCATCAGGCAATGGAACTCGAAGCAGCTTCTCAGAACAGATAACTTCCACTCGGTTAGAGGAAAGCCAATCCATTCCAACAATGATGTCGAAACTACCCAACTCCATCGGTATCAAATCGATAGAGAATGTATAACCGTTAATTGTCAATGGGCAATTCCTGTGAACTGTACTAACTGTGATCTGTTTTCCGTTAGCTACTTCTATAATGTAAGGGGAGTCTAACTGTTCTTCTATGGAATCTAGTTGGCATGCAAAATCGGCAGAGATAAAACTCTGATCCGCACCAGTGTCAAATAGAACAGATGCATAAAAGTCATGTAAGAGAAACGTACCAGTGACCACATTTGGGTCCTGGCGTGCAGCTGGTGCTCCAATAACAAAAGCTCTTCCACGAGGAGCTTGAACGGCTGGTTGAGCCTTCTTCGGGCAGTTCTTTGCAAAGTGGCCTTGTTCACCACAATTGAAGCATCCACCGTTGTTCTGATTGGTTGGTGGAGGAATAGCCAAAGCAGCATTGTTGACTGCTTGGTTAGGTGTCATCCGACAGTGCTGGACCCAATGGCCCTTTCTTCCACATCCCGTACATTGCTTGCAAGGAGTGTTAGCAATGTGATGATACTGGCACTTAGTA
Organism: Mikania micrantha; assembly: GCA_009363875.1. Taxonomy (NCBI): domain Eukaryota; kingdom Viridiplantae; phylum Streptophyta; class Magnoliopsida; order Asterales; family Asteraceae; genus Mikania; species Mikania micrantha. Next base: position 43,832,887 of record CM018689.1, on the reverse strand, counting down.
CACAAAGGATGTGGGCCAGTATACTGCCTCTTGGGCACATTTTGTTGTGCCACTGCTACTTGATTCAGAGGAGTAGCCACAGTGTAATTCCTTATGAACTTTTGCTTCTTCTTTGGGTGTTGCTGATGTTGTGGCTTCTTTGAAGTCTCTTCCTTTCTCTTGCCGGTGTCTGCCTCTTTCTTCAGAACTCCAGAGGCAACCATCAAATCAGTAAGTTTTCCAGACAGTCTCACTGCAGATTCAACAGTGGTAGGGTTGGCTGAAACAACCATGCCCTGGATGCAGGCGGGAAGTCCACCCACATATCTGTCTATTCTCTTCTCCAAGGTTGGTACCATGTCAGGTACCAAAGCAACCAACTCATGATAACGAGTTGTATACCCCATGTGATCAGCCCCCTTCATCACATGGTTGGATAATTCAACCTCCAGTTTCTGCAGCTCATTCTTGGGGCAGCACTCTGTTCGCAGCAGTGTCTTGAAATCTTCCCATGGCATGGCCATGGCTTCTTCTCTTCCTCGGGCGTTGATCTGACCATTCCACCAGGTCAGAGCCCGCTTGTTGAATGTTCCAGCTGAATAACGGACTTTATGATGCTCTGGACAACTGCAGAGATCCAGAGTAGCTTCAATATTTTCAATCCATTGGATTAATCCAACGGCTCCTTCAGATCCGCTAAAGCTAGGCGGCTTACATCCTACGAATGACTTGTAGGAGTAGTGTGAGGTACCACCAGTATTCCCACTGGCTTCTGCAGATGAGTTGCCAGTGTTGTTCATCTCATTACGGAGAAGGTTGAACATCTCCGGTATCGCTTCCTTCATCTGATTGGTCATCTGGCTGCTCAGTAGAGTCATCAAAGCGATGGTGGTAGGATCCAGTATGGGAGTCGTGCCTGAACCTGATGCCTGTGTGATCAGGGGAGGAGGAGGTGGAGGCGGTGGAGGAGGTGGCGGTGGTGAGTCATTTGGTGATGGTGTTGAGGAATGTGGAGCTTGGTCTTGTGTTGATGTCAACAGCGGAGGTTGTCTTCGTGGCGGCATTCTGATCATAACCAAATGAATATTGGTTAGTGCAATGATCGAATGCAGAAGACGCAATGCAATAAGCCTTAAATCCTAAGTGCTCTACATGCAGGGTCCCTAGGTTATAGTCTAGGCCAAACCGTTTGTATAAGTGACCTATATTTCTCTATAACCATGGCTCTGATACCAATCTGTCACACCCCGAGCCGGCGGAATAGGATCGGTTGTCCCGTCGGGCGGAAGGTTCCCAGGGCGCGATATCGCGAGTGGTAATCATGATGATCAGATTGTTTACATTGCACATGATATAACTGAGAAATGCTAAATATAATAGAATTACAAAGTTAAATTACATCAGTATTGTTTATAATTTAACAATGTAAATCTACCATCAATCATCATAAATTTTCTATCTTGTATTTACACAAGATATACAAAATAAATCATATAATGATGTCTTCAAAATATGCAGGTCCAAAATACTAAGTCTTCTATCTGAAGTCCTAGTTCCAAAGGAAATAACTCCTTAGTTGACCTGTTCGTCACCTGAGAAGTCATGCAAAAATAAAGTCAACACATGGTTGGTGAGTTCATATAGTTTTATGATTTGAAAATGATTTGAAAACCTCTTTCGGTAAAGACCCTAACCTCATTAACTCCACATGTAATATCCACATCGGTATGCTTATATATAGGGCATATGTAAGGGACAAGCCCTAGCCAACATCCCACCACATACTAATATGCGTATGACACTGTTGTTAATGATAATTAAGCATTTTTACCCAACACCTCCGATTTAGATTATGCTATTGAAATCTGATTTGCCTTTGATTCTCTTGAGTTCCTCATAGATATATGATTTCCCAAAAGACGATGATAGAAAGAAAATGTTAAATATTTAATTATATAATTAAATAAAACATTTAAATACAACTAAGACATGATGATTGGGCCTTATTTGACTCAATCAATTAGACCTAGTTGTTGGTGGTTGTCCAAGTTGTAACCTCTCACACGTGACCCATGTCAGGCATAACTCGCAAGGAGTACACCTGAACTGAGCGGGATTTTAATGTTTTGCCCGTTACAGCCTGACCCAATGGTCTTCTGCATCTGAGTGGGACTTTAAGGATATCCTTTGATTCTTGATCTCTTGATTCACTTGATTTGACTTTGATATTGATTTCATTTGATCATTCATGTTATTGCCCGTTACAGCCTGACCTAATGGTCTTCTGCATCTGAGTGGGACTTTATATGTGTGTTACACGTGATCTTGATTCCCTATACAACTGACATCCACCTTAACATGAGTATTAATGATTTCATTAGATTATAATGATCTCATTATTTCAATGATTCACACACATTTATGATTTCTGATTCCTTGAGTCTCTTGATCTTGATCTTTTGAATTCCCATGATTCACAATGATAACTGATTTGATTATGATTCTTTGTTCTCAGATCCCACACTGAGATATGTTTTCTTTGAATATGATCTTTTGATTTGTTCATTTCATTTCACTTTGAATTTAGATTCTTGAATTTGAGCTTGATGGACTAAGTGTTGATTTAGAGTTTAAATTTAAGGTATTACTCATGAGAGTACTTAAATTTATTTGATAACTTGATCTGTTTAATAATTTCCTAGACAGGAGTCTAGGAGTATTAATAAACATATATATATATATGTAACAACATATAATAAATAAAAGCATTTAAATAAACAGTTTATATAAAACAGTTTACGCATGCTTCTCAGCCCCGCGTTTAAAACAAAAATGTTTAGAAAAGGGGCAATGAACTCACCTGTGTTGCTCTGAATTGAATTACCACAAAATGCGCGCTCGTTGTTTGTAGCTTAAGTATCTTCGGTTCCTGTGTTGTTTTAAAAGGATTCGCATACGATAAGTATTTATGATAGGCGTTGTAACTAAGGCTTTGGTCTCGGTGTGCAACTACGTGTCTTAGATTACTAATGTGTTTCTATGGTTTTCTCTAACTAAGCTAACCTTATTACCCATTCCTAACCAAAATCCCACAAATCATTTAAAGACTTAAAGTAAACATTTTCAATTTAATTTATTTAAATTACACATTTATTTAGGAAAATCATTTAATTACTTTAAGACAATTTATAATTTAATTTCTTTTATGACGAGCATAAATTTATTTAAGAAAAGTGAACTTATTCTTGATAATGGGCTTAGATTGAGCCCATTGAGCCAAATCTTGACCCACTTGATTTGAACTTTGTTTTTCACTTGATCCTTATCATGGTTTTGATGAACTAACACCCTTGATAGTTTTTAATAACTATCTAAGTTAGTTATATTTTTATAGAACATCCTAGGGTTTAAGTGTTAATATTTAAATAACACCTGAACCTTAGGTTATTGTTTTTGATCCTCATATTCTTCCCGATTACGTTGAACCCCAAAACCCTTTGTAAATCTCCATGTATACACATGCATGTATCTAACTTATGTAAATGCTCCCATGCCCTCACATTTCATGCATGACATCCACGTGATATATCCCATGCACCCACTCTTATTCCCTTAACAAACCCAACCCATCTCGGCTTATCTCAACTCCCAGAAAGGACCATGGTGACCAAAAGTGGAGCGAAAGACTAAGCCGAGTGAGAGTTAGGCTGTATGACTTCGACGAATGAAGCTTGGCGAATGAATGACTGTCGAATAACCCCTGGGCCGAAGGATGATGGGTCGAATGACCCTGATCTGCGAATGAAGGTGACCAAGCGAATGGAGAGGCTGGCCGTTCGAATGAGCTTTGGTTCGAATGGGTGGTCGAATGAAGGTGATAGTCGAATGAGAGCTTGATTCGGCGAGTAGGTTATGTATTCATTCGTGATTTGGTTAGCCGAAAGAATGGATGTTAGTCGAATGAGGTGCGACCGAATGATGACTGCCGGAGGAGTGTCGAATGATGACTTGATCGAATGAGGCAGGGGCGAAAGGGAGGTTTTGCTCATTCGGCGAATGAGGTTGGAGACCCATTCGGCGAATAGGGGTGAAGATTCATTCGGTGACCTGATGAACTCCATTCGGCCATTTGAAACTCGCCGACACAGCCGGGGTAGTCGAATAAATCGGCCATGGGTTGTCCCAACACTTGTTCCTACACTATCCTAGTGTGTCCTAAAGTGAATCCCAAGGTTTGAAGTGGTCTAAAACCGGTTGGAGTGGGGTTCGACCAAGAGGGTTTCCAAAACCCTAAAAACCGAACTGAAAATCGTTCTTTACCTCAAATTGGCTGGATAGAAGCTCAGATCGGTTGTACTTTCACAATCTACTAGTGATGGTGGTGATTTAGACACCAAAAACACCAAAAATGGTGGTGATTTGAGTGAGTTCTTGAAGAGAGAAGGTAGAGAGAGGTTTTGGAGAGAGAATGTAGAGAGAGAGTGACGATGGGGATGATGATAGCTGGTGGTTGTGGGTTGTTGTGGCATGAAATGCCACAATAAATGTGGGGGAAATACCCGGTTTCGTTCGGGTTCGTTCGGTTTCGCGTGGTTTCGCGTCGAAACGTCGTTTTCGCGTCGTTCTTGTAACGAAACGACTCGGTTTTAAAATAGAAGTCATAAAATTATTTTAGGTTGTGATTCCTAATAAATTAACTAAATATCTTTTAATTATTTAATTTACAAAATATTTATTTAACGTTTAAATCGAATCGCGCGGTCATCGCGCGTATTTGTTCGAATCAAATACGACGATAACTACACTTTTCAATATTGTTTTCTAATTATCGAATATCATTCAGAATGTTAAACTTTTAGATTTATTCGTACAGATCGTCACCTATACGAATAATCTGTCGGTTTAGCATTCACTTAACGATATTCGTGTTGTTTTGTCCTGTAAGGCCTCACATACGTTTATACATAGTAAGATCCTAACAAATAATTCACATGATGATTCTGTGTTGCCAGATAATTATCTGACTCAAGAACCATTGTTCCAAACTTGTTTATCCGAAATGACTGTGAATTTGCGTTATGATAACATGAAATGATAACAATGTTTGGAAATGAATATGAAATACACTGAATTTCGTAGAATTCGTACCTGATTACTGTTCATGTATTGTTTAAGGTCACTGTTCCGGTGATGTTTCCGGCACTGATGTTACAATTTATTTATTATAATTAAAATTATTTAATTATACATTTTTTTATCATTTTCATTTTCATTAAAATTATTTAATTATACATTTTTATTTGTCCTTTTCATTTTCATTTGTTTAGTTTATTTATTTACTTTCCTATTTTTCATTATAATTCAAAGAAGTTATTTAATGATAAGCTTTCTTTTTAGCTAAAAAACATTATTTACAAGTAATAAAAATAAAGTTGGCTACTATGTTTTCTAGTTATCAACAAGGTTAATTATTAAATTTAGGTATTTTCGTATAAATTAAAATGTCGTTTAAAGTTATTTTAATAATTGACAATAAAAAATTAATTGCAAATATAACTCCTTATGAGCCTTCTTTAAAAAACTTATAATTTTTTAATCAAAAGTTGATTCTTAAATTATTTATAAATTGATTATTATGTCCTACAATCATTTCTTTTAATCTAATTCCTTATGACTTTATGAGCCTTTGAATTTATAAATATATTATAAAATCATATTAAAATACCTAAGATCCTAAATTTGATAATTAACCTAGTTTATAACCAAAATTGGTATTAGCCAACTTAATTTTTATTAATTATAAATAATGTATTTTAGATAAAACATTATAATAAAATAACAAATAATTTGTTTGAATTATAATAAATAATAGAAAAGTATATAAATAAACCAAAAAAATGAAAATGAAAATAATAAACAAAAAAAAAGTATACTTAAATAATTTTTAAATTATAAAATAAATAAATTGACTATTTAATTAATAAGCTTTAAAATTTTATAAAAAAATAAATGAAAAGAATAAAAGAAAAGGGAAAAATAAAAGAATAACTCAAATAAGTAAATTGCAAAAAACATCCTTTAACTATATACATAGTTACATTTTTATCCTTTAAAAATAAGTGTAAAATAGTCATTTTTCTTAAAATATAACTTTAGTTAGAGTAAAAGGACCTAATTGTTATAAAACATGAAAATAAAGTACGGATAATGTAATTAATAATGCTTAAGGATGAAATATACAATTTTATGTATACATAAAAGACCTTTTATGTAATTTACTCAAAAATAAATAAATTTGTGTAAAACTCACGGTTAAACAATTCTACCCATTAAAAATTCTCCACAAAAAAGTTAGAACTATATCGTTTTAACGATATGAATAGATATAAATCGTCACCAAAAATTAAAAATATATTATTTATTTTTTTATTAAATATATTATAAATAAACTTTCATTGACCACCCTACAAATAAAAAATATATTCTTAATTATTTGTTTATTTAACATATTATCTTTTAATTGTTAATACTGTTGATAATGTTAAAAAAAAAACTATTATAGCAATAAATGATTTAAATGATATGTCTTCTCTTAATTTTTATCTTTTTATTTTTAAGTTATTGATTCTTTGAATAATAAAATAGCATCTAGCCTTAAAGAAATAATTGATTTCAAAGTTCGAAAATTGACTTTAATATAAAATTCATTTTGGCTGGTATGCTTGTCGATTTTTTGATGGTTGAGATTATATTTTATAGAAAAACACCAGAACGTATTTGCAAAATAATTCAAGGTGTTACCTGATGACTTCAGCTTTACTTCCCCTCATAATGTTGAAGGTATGAGTTCATAATAAATAATTAATAGTATTTTAAGTAGTTAATATTGTTGTTTAAAAAAAATAAAATTAGAAATAACCTCGTATACGTGATACTATATGTATTATCTAACAAAACCTTTCCAAGAGTTTCTTCTATTTTGCGAAGGTTATCTAGAAGGCGGATTTGGCGTGGATCAACCAGAAGAGGTATGCATAAAAGTAAATATCTCGAGAAATCTATCCAGATAGAAAATTTGCATCCTAATATATTTAAATTAAAAGTAAAAGTTATTACATAAATTATGTTCTATTAATATGTTAATGATATATGTAAGTTAATACAACTAATAAAACTTCGTACGAAAAGTATAAAAAGTCACCACATAAATATTTGAAATTTAATTATTTTGTTAATTTTTTTAAAATGTAAATATAGCTAATTACTTATGCTAATGACATTACACTCCAACGGCATCTTAGTAATAGGATAAGGCTCACAAACCATAAGGTTCTGGGTTTGACTCCCATAAGGGTGTTTTTTCAAAAAGTATTGAATTTTTTTTAATTGATGACTTGATCTTGGATATAATCAGATAGTACCCTGGTGGCATAATATTTTAGTAATCCGTTAGTGATTCAAATTAGTCGTTCAGAAAAAAAAATCTAATACTTTTAATTTTATCTAAAAGAAAGTAATAATATACTAAAGGTGTTTTCTATTCAATGTGAAAGTTAGAACCACTCTTTTAACTTAAAGTCGTGTTTTATTAGAGTTAGGTGACCTATTTTTATCAAAACAATTTGATATGATAAGTCAAACATATCAAAGGTCAACATCACCCTTAAATCAGAAAACTTTACGAAGCACAAGGTTTAACTATATAGAGATTTAATGTCACTTTTATTAAAGGAATGAAGATATATTATAGAACGAAAAAGAAAACTTATTAAATAGACAGTAATATTATTTTAGATTGTATTTTTTGATTAGTACTACTCATAATAATATACATCTAAGTTTGAAATATTTTTCTTTCATAGGATGATAGAGTAGCGAACGATTAAGTTTTTAAAAAATATTTGTGTTCGACTATCAACATATCCAACAAGTGTGATAGAGTTTGAAATATTTTTGATTAGTACTACTCATAATAATATACATCTAAGTTTGAAATATTTTTCTTTCACAGGATGATAGAGTAGCGAACGATTAAGTTTTTAAAAAATATTTGTGTTCGACTATCAACATATCCAACAAGTGTGATAGAGTTTGAAATATTTTTTATTAGTACTACTCATAATAATATACATCTAAGTTTGAAATATTTTTCTTTCATAGGATGATAGAGTAGCGAATGATTAAGTTTTTAAAAAATATTTGTGTTCGACTATCAACATATCCAACAAGTGTATCCTTTTCATAAGTTATTACACTACATGTCTAATTTAACACTTTTTCATTTTATCCTTGCAATCTTTTGCGACAAAATGATGCATCTTTGAGCTGAAGGTTCCTTTAAAAACCGTTTTTTTATCCAATTGAAATAAGAGTAAGGTTTGTCTTTGTCTCATCATTTCAAACATTATTGTATAATAAAACTTTATTGAATATACTTGTTAGTGACAAAAAAGTGTTGCTTTTGGTTACTTTTTGAGGGTGTGAGTAGTGAACAATTACCAAGTATTAATTTTGATGTTAATTTCCACAAAATTTGATTCACATCTAAATGTTGTTTAATAGATCCTTTAACTCTATTATGTAAGAAATTCAGTTTCTCATTGTAAACCAATATATCGAATTGTATAAGAAAGTTAGAAAGTAAATAGAATTCTCGAGTCCATTGGACGCTTTCACCAAGTCAAATTCTCCCTTAAAATGCCTTTTTGGATATGAACTCCATAAAATGATAATGGGTAGATAATTTTATGGATGATGTTTTGGAATTGTGTCATCATCTCAATCGAACGTCTGTTTGACATTCTTTCTCGCCATCTCTTGAGCCTTTTTAAAGTATTTCCGTTTGTCATCGTCTTCATAAGGAGCATATTCAGGGTAAATACCATCGGCAAAATAGTACCCATACTTGAAGTATGTTCGTTAACATAATATGAAGACCCCGATGCGATTCTGTCTAGTATGTTGTCAAATATCAACGATTGATCTAAAACATTTAGATCATTATTCGATCCAGAAACATCAAAACACACATGTCATATTCAGAGATCATTAGAGGCCACTGCTTCAAGCATTATTGTAGGTCATATCGCTCACGATTTGAAGAAATAAATTGTGGCTCATTCGAACACAACGTTTGAATTGCTTGTAGTCGTAAGTTGGATTTTCATTAAAATAATCTTGAACGAGACGTTTGTTACCATCTTTACAACCATGGTTTATTTTTTTTTCGTTGTAACATTTGCGTAGAGTTTCTTCAATATTAGCTACAACGAATGTTAATATTGCTTGAGTGGTGCATAAAAACATGAATGTTCATTCTTTTGAATCGGATGATGACAATCTCGTAATTTCCTCCTCCCAACTCATTTTTTTGTAGATTGTAAATTGGGTTTTTTTTTTATATGAAAGAATGGTTATTTTAGAGAGATTATTGATTATTTTAGGTAGTTGAAAGATGGTTTTAAGAGTTAGATGATGGTTTAAATAGTTGGATTTTTAATTTATAGTGATTTAAAAAAAAATTCTTTTTTGCCCAACGGTCGAAAAGTTTTTTTTTATTAAGCTTCAAACGGTCGAATCCCTATGATGCTCCTCACCCATGTCCCCATAATGCCCCGGTCATGCTCCTATGTAGTGGGGAGGGCGTCAAGGAGGCGTGACGGCTCCTCTCACGCCTACTTCACATGCTATTAGACATGGTCTTAGATGGTGGCTCAGCTCCAGTTGATCTCTAACTTGTCGTTCAATTCCTACTAATCCTCGTAATGGAGTTTATTTACTTTTGTTTTTTGTTTTAAAGTAAATTTCACTTATCTAAATAAATCAACTAAAAATATATATGTAACAAAAATATCGCCCGATGCTTGCTAAAATTACCAAGAGATCCATATGTAAAGTTGTGGACATGTGTGCATTAGTGATGAAGCTTGAACGTTTAGAAAGAGCGACGGAAATTTACGGAACCTAGAACACATGTTAATTTTTTGAAGTGACGGAAACTTACGGAACCTAGAACACATGTTAATTTTTTGAAGCAAGGGTGACAAAAGCAATATTTTTAACAAAAAAAAATTCAATCACAAAATTAACACTACAAACGGAAAAAAGATGGAGTAGTTGTCCCCTGGCTTAACCTTCGCGAATCTGTGCATGTGTAGACTGTCAAGTAGGCATATATTAAGAAATTTTGTTTACTAACAAACTTTTTGTTATATTATATGAGTTAAATGTCATTTTAGTCCTTGTGGTTTGACAACTTTTGTCATTTTAGTCCATGTGGTTTGAATTTTGCCATTTTGGTCACTATGGTTTCATTTTATTGCAATTTTCATCCCTATGATTTGATAAATTTTGTCATTTTAGTCCAAAATTTTAAATTTAATTGGACTAAAATGACAATAAAATGGAAACCATATGATGAAAATGACAATAAAATGAAACCATAGTGACCAAAATGGCAAAATTCAAACCACAGGGACTAAAATGGCAAAAGTTGTCAAAACACAGAGACTAAAATAACATTTAACTCATATTATATTATAAACATAGCAACTCATGTGTCACTAATGTTTATTTTCCAGCCAAAAGAAACATAGTACTCGGGAAGGGGATGATGAATCTAATTATAGAAAAAATATATATTTGTTCCAAGGATATGAATCGTGACAACGCTACATTATAATAATATAATATTCATAACAAATCAAATATAATATATATTTTTTTATTCGTGAAAAATACTACTTTCTAAACATGAGTTTTCAAAATGAGAAGTAACAAAACTTTTTGGCATTTACCAATTAAATACAACCCCTTGTTCCCAAGACAAATTCGGTTGTCAAGTCTATGTCCATGTGACTGATCAAACGTTCAAATTCCTCCAATGTATAGAGGTACCATACAAATGAACGTAAGGTATAGACGAAGGTCACGTGTTTAAACCCGGATATAAAACTAGAATAATTTAAAGAAGTTTAAAGGGAAAAAAAGCAATAAAAATAGATTTAGCGCTATTTGAACTCCTTAATATATTAATGTGATTTTTTTGAACGGTCAATGTGAGGATGTTTAGTAATATCTGAATTATTAAATGCTGAATGGTTAAGATGTCTGAATGGTTAAGATGTCTGAATCATTAAGTGTTAAACCAGTTAATACTGTTTGTTTTAGTTTGAATGGAAAATTAAAAAAAAATACCATTTTTATTAAAAAAAAAAAACCCTACAAAATCAAAACAACCACCCGGGCGAACTCACCACAGCATCCCCAGCCTCCGCCTCGCCTTTGCCGCAGCCCCGGCATCCGTCGCTGCCTCATCCACCGAGCCCTCGAGCAGCAAGCATCTGAACCATCGAGCAGTGAGCATGAGTTCTAGACCCATGCCCCAACGCCTCTTCCCTTCACTTCTGAATGATTCAAACCCATGCCCAAGTATGAATGGTCTAGACCTCCATTCACGCATTTGGTTCCATTCAGATGTGATTTTTTTTCGAAACAAACGTTTTGAATCTGAATCATTCAGATTCATACTCATTCAAGCCTATTCAGACCCAAACAAACAACCCCTAATATACTTAATTTAGGCGTTGTGTCTTATAAGAAATAGTCTAAGGTTTAAATTTCGATAATAGGAGATTTATTTGTAATGTGACTAATTAATATAAGTTATTGAATTAATAATTTCTTGTGGTTATAATACAAATTGCTTAATTTTTTAACTATCTTGTGGAATATGAAAAAAGTTGAGATTTAAAGAAGAACAAGTATTTTGGCCCTATTTTACGTGGGTTAAGTTTAGGTTTTTAAACTTCAAAACAATTACGTGGTATTGCTAATTTTATAAAATCAATAAAACAAAAACCTACAAGTAAACGGATAAATTCGGTCCGGAATCCGGATAACCACTTCTTAAATTAAGTTCGGTTTGGTTTATGGATAGGGTAAAAAAAATTAAAACCGATTAAATTGAATCAAATAAACCATAAACGGAACCGTTGAACGCTCCTAAGTGAACCTATATGTTATAATAAAAAAAAATTAAGTCGGTCGCCATACCAGTTTTTTGATATTCTTGAAAGCAAACATTGGGCTGCATATCAAAATAAGAAAAACGAAGTAGTTTAAATATCAAAAGCTTATTTTTTAACGGCTTGTAACGACGACACTTAAGACATATTTTAACTATTTCCATAGATTTGACGCTCTGAAGCATGCATCCGAGCCCATACCATAAAGAATTCCACAATTGCGTAAATCATATGACATTGTTTTAGCAAATACACATAGTTGTTTAAATATCAGAACCTAGACAAAGCTATAGTAATTTAAAAAAAAAAAATCAAATAGCTAAAATGAAAAATCTTACACGTTAGAAAAATAGGCAAAAAAAAATCCAAAAAGTCAGTAACCCTCCAGTAGATGCGTTGGCTAGCTTTTTCAAGCCCTAGCGTGAGGAGAGGCAGTTGATATTCGAACCCACGACATATATAGGGACCAGGGTCAACCAACAATGTTTAGATGCTGGATCACTTGCCCACTTTATTTATTGCCTCACAATAGAAAATCAAATAAACAAAGAAAGCTAAGAATAATAATAAACTATATTATACTATATAATAAATAAAGTTTTTGGTAGGACATGAGTCATTATAGACTACTTAAAAATTAGTTTTCTCGTTTCTCTCTTTTATTAGTTGTTTGTAAACAATCTTTTGTTAGATTTTGATTTTTTCTTCTTTCTTTTATGTTAAATAATAATAATTTTATTCAATGTAACAAATTATACGATTACATCATAATTCATATTATTTAACTTTTATAAAAAGTCTTTAAAAAATATGTAATAGGTTATAAGTTTAAATTTTAAATACTTAATTTGTGTAATACACTGAGTTTTACTTGGTAATAAATAAATAAAACAGATCCACTCATAATCAGTCTGTAGTCTGTACAAACAACTTCTAACAAATGTAATAAGCAATGTTGTCAGGACCGGACCGGGAACCGGGTGGTCCATTGGGGCAAAAACCAGTGTGAAACGCCCTCAAGGGAACCGGCCGGTTGAGCCAGTTCATCGGTTGGACTGGGAACCGGTTCACTTATCGGATCGGATTTCTAGTATTTTTTTAACTAAAATTTAAATAATTAAATATTAAAATCAAACCTTGTATTTTTTTTTAACATGATTACGTTTGTTTAAACGTGTTTATAATTCTATAAATTTTTTGGAATTTTTTATATATTTATTATGTAATCTGGTTCTTGAATCCGGTCCTACTAGTAATTAGTAAGACATTCAGTTCGACGTCCGATAAGGTTATGAAAATATTGGTAATAAGTGAATAGTAGATACTACTCACGTCTTTACTAGTGAGACTATTGGGTGTGCCAAGACGCCCCACTCACTCCACGTGTGCGCCACGTAGGCTCCACATAAGCAGTCACCACAACCACTCACCCCACCATTTTGGTGGAAATGCCCCATTAACCCACTCACTCCACGTCATCATTCCTTTTTAATTTAATTTGAGATATAATTAATAAAAACAAATTACAAATTAATAAAAAAATTACAAACTAATAAAAAAATTAAAAAAAAATACAAACTAATAAAAAAAATTAAAAAAAAAAATACAAACTAATAAAAAAAATTAATAAAAACGATTTTTCCATAAATGTTCAATCAAATCGGCTTTGAGGTTCGCATGTGTATCCTCGTTGCGAAGCATTCGACGGTTTGCTTGTTTTTCTTCCTCGTTGATCTCCACATGCTCCAACAAATTCGGATCGTCTTCTTCATAAAATTCACATATTGCTCGACCGTTGTCTTCAATTATCATGTTGTGTAGTATCACACATGCGTATAACGCGTTTCGGATACGACTTGGCTTCCATGCTCTAGCAGGGTGTTGAATCATGTGCCACTTTTTCTTTAAAACTCCGAACGCTCGTTCAATATCCTTTCTTGCACCCTCTTGACGATTCTGGAAATACAGACGTTTTTCATCGTCAGTTTGTCGGGATGTAAATGATTTCACGAAAGTAGCCCATTGTGGATAAATACCATCGACTAAATAATACATGTATTTGTATGTTGTGTCATTGCAAATAAACTGCTGCCCGGGTGCCTTGCCTTCAATAAGATCGTTGTAAATCGGCGACTGATCTAGAACATTTATATCATTGTTCGATCCCGATGCACCAAAGAAGGCATGCCATATCCAAAGATCTTGAGACGCAACAGCTTCTAGCATAAAAGTCGGTCTTGGATGGTCGCCTCGTTGGAATTGACCTCGCCATGCTGTTGGACAATTGTCCCATTTATATCATTGTTCGATCCCGATGCACCAAAGAACATGTCTTTCAACTTGTTGTCTGATGATGTCGAGAGTAAGTTGTGCGGCTTCGATTAAAAATTCTTCTCCTTCGCTAAAATCGTCATCCTCCCGTATAAACTCCATTTTTATAAAAATACTACTTTTTTGTTTATTTTTTTTTTGTGAGATGTGAAGATTTTAGAGAGTGTGTGTGAATATTAGAGGGTTTGTGATGATTTTATATATAGGTTTTATTTAATTTTTTTTTTTTTAAATGGTCCAACGGTCGAAACCCAACCCCCCACCCACGCGGCCACGCCGTTGTTCTACTCACCGTGAATCAATCACGCCCCAAGGGGGGCGGTGTGCCACACCCAGAAACGCCCCACCCACGCCCACTCCGAGGGCACACCGGAGGGTCTGATATATACCTTATATTATACCTTAAATTGAACTAGATTGACTATTTTATCGGTTTTGGCCTCCAAACCTAACTATGATTGGGGGCCAAAACCTTTTGTTGTTTAAATCAAAGGGGTTGAACCATTAGTTTTTTAAACCATAAGAGTTGCATTAATAAAAGATTACATTTTCGGTTGAAATAGTTAAAACACTTGAATCACAAAGACCAAAATCGTAATTTACTCATTCAAATATTTAGATTGATACACATATTCAATTACTAGGCTAGTACTTGTATCACGTCTATTATACGAGATTTATTTTATTTTATCAAATCAATTTTTGCTCAGAAGACAAAGAAAAGTACCAAAACGTGCGTAATGTGGGTTTATATCTAGAGTCAAAACAAGAGGGGGCAAATGTGTTTTTTTAAGAACCGGTTTTTACTTGAATCGGTTTAGGTTCTAGTTAACAAAATTAAAAAATCAGGTAGAGATAGCACAGGCTTTGGTTTGATACGGGTTTTCATTGGTTTTTGGTTGATTAGACCTGATTTTTGGCCAACTAGAGTTGAAACTGGTTTTGGTACTTTTAGTTCGGTTCTAGGTTTTTGTTATGATTTTTTTAAGAAACTGGAACCACATGTACACGTCGATTCGGATAGAATCAGTTCCGGTTTCGGATAGATTACTCAGGTATTTTTCCGGAACCATTTTTTTTACCCAACCCTAATCAAAAGTACTTTATCATTTCAAATGCTGGATAGAGTACTCGGGCATGGCTCTGCTCGTATATGCCAGCACAGAAAGGTTCGAACTCAAGTAATGGTAGTGTTCCACAATCCACACGACGCTAAAAATTTATTATTGCAACAAACAATTTCAAATAATATTTTTTTTTACATAATGTATTATTTTGTTATTTTTTTTCTTTTTTCTAACTATTATCTTGAAAAATTATCTAAACTAATTGTGACAAGAAGAAAATAATTTCTTTTTCATATTTTCTTATTAACACAATTCGCCAACTTACATGATCTTGACTCCATGTGACTAAATTAGGAATCAAGAAACAGCAACTTATCGTTCCTTTATTTATTTATTTATTTATTTATTATTATTATTATTATTATTATTATTATTATTATTATTATTATTATTTATTTTATTTTTGACAAGAAAGTGCAACTTTTAATGTGTCATGTTCTTGCGTATGAGACTCATTTTTATGTCACATGATAGATGCTAAATGCACATCATCAGCATACATCATTAGATCTTGATGATCCATGTGTTTTCACACATTCGGAACATGAAATGAAATACACATGACTCTTAATTTTTCATACAAATAAAGTGACAAGAGTTATGATGAGTCTAAGCCCATGAAATATTATTTCAAGATTTAATTAATATCATCAATTGCCTCTAAAATGTTATATGAAAAACAAAAAGATCAATCCCATGACAAAATGTTGTTTGGTGGTATGAAATACGTCTTCATTTTTTGACAAAACGTTATTTCTGATTATGAAAATCTTACTTCTAATAAGCCTTAACTAACGAACAAGAATGCCGATGTTCACCTTATGTTTTATTCAAAAATGAATCCAAGTATAATTTTATGATGTGAGTATGTCACTAACTTTAATTTAAGGATTTGATCGCTATTTTAAAAAAAAGATTTATTTTATTTCAGCAGCCTCGTGTACTTACAAATTACACATATGTTAGTTTTTTAGCAAATATAAATTTACATATCTACCTACTCTAATAAAGGAGTATATTTATAAGACACGTGTCACATCCTGCTGATATATGGATTTTGTTTTCCCGTCTCTCTCTCCTAATTATTTTAACAATTTTTAATAATTATATATTGAAAAATATATATCTTCTTATTATAATAATTTACCACTTTACTAAAACTTGGTAAACTATAATAAGATTTAAATTATATATTATCTTAAAATATAATTATATAATTATTGAATATATTTATTATTTGTTTTATAACTTTTAGATATTCACATTTCTTATTTCACCAATAGTTGATAAATCTAGCATATAAACTTTTATGAAAATTACTATTTATAATATGTTATAATTATTCAACCCATATAATACATGGGTTTATAATGCTAGTATATATATATATAAAAGATAGACCTGATAATCTTGATACAAAGCAATCATGGGCGAAGGTTTAAAGGGACAGGAGGGGGTGACCACCCCCCTCTTTTTTTCGTCTTTAGTGTTAATTTTCGAGCCAAAAAGTTATTTTAAAAAAAAAATAGATTTCGCCCCCCCTCATTTAAAAAAAATATATTACCATATCTTCTAAATAAAAAATAAAATTTGTAATTAGTAAATAAAAAATTAAATTCAAAAATTACCCGCATATTAAAATCTCTAATTTTTTTTGTTCCCCTTTATTTCCCATAAATAGATTAATTACGATTTTGGACCTTGTGGTTAAAGTGTTTTAACCATTTCAACCCAAAATAGAATATTTTATCATTACAGCCCATATGGTTTAAACAACTAACTGTTTTGGCCCTCAAACTTAACTATTTTAACGGTTTTGACCCCAAACCTAACTATGGTTAGGAGCCAGAGCCGTTAGTTTTGTAAACCACAGGTCTTCATTGATAGAAAAATTTATTTTGCGTTGATACAAATCAAGATAAATGTAAAAATACTCAGCCAATCTCAAAGGTTTTCAGGCACTTACTCTTTTTTCACGCATAACGATAATTATTAGATACTTGTGTTTTTATTGTTTGACCCGACTTGACCCGGACATTTAACCCGAGTAACCGAGATATACTGATCGATTGGAAATTTTTATTATGTCATGTAAATTTTCGCCCCCCTAAAAATCGTGTGAAGCTCCGCCACTTAAAGCAAGACAAATATGTTGATATTGGCAAGCAAATATTCTACTTTGGGTTGAAATAGATGTTATCATAATATAGAACGAGTTGAGATGATTAACACCTTATCACAATACAGGTAAAGATGATAACATAAAAAACTATGAAAATAAAAAAGATTTAAACGTATAAGAGTTATCAATAATATATTAATTACTAAAGATTACGTAAATAAAGTACTTGTTTACTTACAACTCATTTTAAATTGAACTAGATTGATTATTTTAAATGAGCAATTTATACCCAAACTGATTTTGCTTAAAACTCATTCTAATCCAAACACATTCTACCCCGTTTGAATTTTAGTAAATTTTATTATAATTGTATATTTTTAATAATAATTATTATTATAATGAGCATTATTTTGTGCTCGTTTTGCTTTTAGTTAGAATTTTGGTAATTTTTATTATAATTATTGCATATTTTATCTTGATTATTTTGCATAAACTTACTATATCGCCTTGTCAATTCCCTTTTAGTTGTTTCGAAGACCCCAAAATATGCATGATCCCACAAGTCATTTATCAAAACCAAATTGATAATGACAATCCTTAGCCAACTAATATATCCCTTGTGCATCCAACATAAACAAAATTCGGTTAAACTCATTTTATCATTATCGATAAAAACAATATATGTGCAAGAATATAAGGTTTGCTTTATATTTTTCACTTATTTATTTGTCTTTTGTGCTTAGTCCTTATTCATTGAAAGCACAATGTTGTTCCCCTATAATTGATAATGATGTAATTTGAGGTAAACAACTATTGTATTTTAAGTAAGAGTTGTTAAATGAGCGAGACGAATAGAATCAACATCTGCTTGGTTGTTCGGGCTCAAGCTTATAAGAGTTGTTAAATGAGCGAGGCGAATAGAATCAACATCTGCTTGGTTGTTTGGGCTCTAGCTTATATCGATACGAGAGTAGTTAACTATGCTTGTTTTCAACTTGAGTCAGTAAACACGTTTTGGCTTTTGATGATCTTATATATGTTTTATACAATCTTAGATGTTAAATTAACATCAATATTTAGTTGTAAAAATCTAAAAAACAACAACAATAATTCTAGCATTACAATATTTATGACCACTTACCTAGTTACCATTTGTTAATATTAAACCAATCATATGGTATGGGTACTCAATTACAAAATCTAGAAACATAAAATCAAATGTTAAGTTATTTGAATTTAAACAATATGTATTTTTGTTTTAACGTGGACCAACTCGAAATTATATATTATTTGACTTGTTTATGAAAAAAAATACATTATAGCGTGGAGCAACTCAAAATTATACCAATACGTACGCGAATCAAATTAAATATATAATTACATATACATAAAACTAATCTCATAAGAGATTTTTTTTAGTTAAGTTGAAACAAAAGTGATAAATTTGAAGCTTTAGAAACCTGGTCAAGAGGGTCAAATTATATTTTACAATTTTTTTTAATTAAAAAAATAAAAGTGTCAACCCTATGGAGGAGACACTTAGAAACAAAAGAATAACTCTAAACTTTAAAAATTCAAAAAGTTAAAATGATATTTTATAAAATTTTTAAAAACTAAAAAAGTGAAAATATGAACTTAATTTGTGATTGAAAAATTCCGTTGACATTGATTATTTTTAAGTGTAAGACTATGGGTCTGTTTGGTATTAATGAATGGAATGGACGAGTGAATAGAATGGACATGGGAAAATTACCATTCCATTTTCATGTTTGGTTACATATGATAATGAAATGATTTATTACTTATTGTTGTTTAGTAAACATGATAAAAATAAAAGAATGGAATACAAATTATGAGTCGAGTCATGGTTTTAATCATTGTTCGAATCATGGGTCGGGTCGTGGGTCATGGGTCGAGTCATGGTTCGGATAATCGGTCGGTTATTGTTTAGCCCATGGTTCGATCATGAGGCATTTCATGGATTGGGTCATAGTTTGGTTTGTGGATCGGGTCGCGGTTTGGGTCATGGGTCGGGTCATGGGTTGAGCCATTGTTTGAGTCAAGGGCCAGGTAATTGTTTGAGTCATGGATCGGGTCATTATTTAGGTCATGATTCGAGTCATGGTTTGGGTCATGGTTCGGGTCATGAGTAAGGTTAAGGGTCAGGTGATGGTTTTGGACACGGGTAGGGTCATGGTTTTGGACACGATTCGGGTAATTGTTTTGAACATGGGTCGGATAATGGTTTTGGACATGGATCTAGTGATTGGTCAGATTATTCAAAAGTGAAGGAATCACATTCCTTGTGGAATGGTGCGTTCCATTCCTATGTGGTAACCAAATACGTTTCTTTTCATTACAACGTAATGACTCATTCCATTCCACCATTCATTTATACATATCAAACGCGACCTATGTGTTATCCATCATCACTCCCCCTCACTCCACATAGGCGTTACGTAGGTGTCACATAATCAACCAACACTATCACCCCCTTATCACTCCACATCATCTTTTTCAATGTTATCCATCACTTCCCCATCACTTCACGTCATCACCACCTTTATTCAATATTTTATAATTTGAATTTTATTTCTTCAATTATAAATTAAATTAAAAAACACATAATATTATTAAAAATATTAATATTACAAACTAAAATAAAAAAATTACATGATAAAAAAAATTAAACTACATAAAAAAATACAATAAAAAAATTAATTCATATTGTATCAGGACGGAATGCCATTTGGTTGATTTTCTCATAACTTGTCACGTCATGATATGAGAAAATGACCCGTTTTCTCTAGCATAGGTCATTAACGCCTCGTTCATGACTTCATGACCGATTCGTCGTTCTCACCACTTTTACGGTTGTTGTGGTGTTGAACCCATACGCCGTTAAATTTCGCGACTTTACGTTGTAAGTCGCGTCATTTACCGGAAATCATGTCGTTCGCCCGTTAGGAGTCACGACCCATTGCCTAAAAAAACTGAGCTCTAACGCGTCTCCAAAAAACTGGGCTCGTCCAGTAATATTACCGTTTTAAAGTTTTTTATTTTTATTTTTTTATTTTTCTCCTCCCATAGGTCATCATCCCGTGAGGAGGCTCACGCCTCTACCATTCACGCCACCCTCACGCCCTGTGTATTGGGGGTGGGGCGCTACCAGGACGTGACCCAGGAGCATCATGTCTGGATCACGGTGGATAACACATACCCTAATTATAACATATGGTGAAGTATAGTTTCTTAGTTCACTTTTACACGTGCTCTCATCTTTTTAACTTGGCAAAAAGAATTATTATTAAATTCATATCACCAAATGATAATTTTTTATATTCATCGTATACCTCTTTTTAAAATTCAAAATTAATATTTTTTAGCAACAATTCTTTTAGTTTTAAGCCCTGAGATGGGACGCCATCACCATAACGCACTTGTAACACAACCATACCACATCAAAAGTCCAAAACTTATCTAGCGTGACGATGATGGTCACGCAACAATCCACCGATCACAATTTTTTTATTTTTTTTATTTTCTAAACCAATGAAAATAATTTACATCGCCGTTTGTTAAACTGAGTATGCTTGTTTGTTGTTTATTTTTTCATTCACTAAATCTTATTAAAACACACATTTTTTACTCACATATATTAACCATTGCTTCATGTGTTGATGTTTATGTAACACGTGGTTAAGCCCTAAGTCAAATATAATATTATAATAATCTAATTCTCATTATACAATTACACAAAATAAAGTACCATTTTCATAACCATAATAAAATATATCTAAAACCATGTGTAATTCGAGAATTATGATATAATAATAACAAATTCTAAAATTAAATATTCGGAGCATTTGATTTACTAGATTTCCGTTTAATTGCAATCTGGCTATGTGGATTGTGGTATGAGTCAAACTATAACCATTAACAATTAACTACAGTCAAGGTATTGATTAATGCAAGAGTATATTACAAAACACATCCTTGCACTATCGACAAACATGTAAATTCAGTCTAATTTTTCAAATATTTAAATTTGGAAATTAGATTATTTAATATACATTTTTTAAACATCATAATCAGATTCCTAATGGAGAAACGCCTCAATACAATAATATAAAGTCTCTAAGGACGATTTAGACGATTTGATCAAAAAGTTAAGCAAAAAAATTAACTATAGTTTAAGAGAACGACAATCAAAGAAGCTGCATTACATGTGTTGACTGAAGTAAATATTTTTTAAGGATTGATAGTTTAAAGGTTTAATATTATTGTTTTAAGAAATTTTAATATTAAAGTTTTCGAAAATGAAAAATACGGTTTATGAACGTAGATACATACATACATACATGATTTAGGTGGTTTCAATGCTTATGAATACCCATACAATAAAATAATAGTTGATGGCCTCTTAACCTAGTGATAAATAGTGGTAATCCCATCTAGGGGTGTTCAAAATATCCGAAACTCGAAAAAATTCGAAATCCGAATCATATCCGAAACCCGAAAAAACCTTATCGGAAATCTATTTCGGGTTTTTCGGGTCGGATAATATGATTTTAGATTCGGGTAGGGTCGGGTTTCGGATATGCAAAAACTAGGTTTTCCGGGTCGGATATCCGAATAACCCGAAAAAGACAGGGTTTTTCGGGTCGGGTAATATATTTCAAATTTCAGGTCGGGTTGGGTTTCTGATAGACCTAAAAAAATTTCAAACCCGAAAAACCCGAATAACTCGTTATCCGACCCGATGAACACCCCTAAATTCCCATCTTTTTTTTGAACGGCTTGATACGATGACACTCAAGACGAGATTTTAATTGTCCCCTCGGATTTCACGCTCTGGGGCGAATGCCCGAGCCCACCCAGGAGGAACCCTACAAATGAGTAAACCCCCTGACATCGCCTCAGCAAAGATGCGTCGGCCCGGATTCGAACCAAAGACCTCTTATAGAGAAGTCAAGAGGATACTATTAGACTAGAACTCCTTTGGTGTTAATCCCATCTAAGTAATGCTACTTCTAGTCCCACAAAATGATCAACAGACGGATTTTAAGATGTGCGTGAGTTTGTCACAACAGAGCATGTGGTTTTCCTTCGAGGTTCCTCCTGTGATTGTCTTGGCTTGGTTCAATTCTGTTCTAAAACGTCCAATAATTGAGACAGTTGAAAACTTGTCACGACATAGCTCGAACTCGAAAACGGTGATAGATCAAATTTCGTTAAAAAAAAAAGAAAGAAAATAGTACAAGAAAAAAACATTGGGGCCAAATATAAAGATCGAAGTATACTTGGTGATCTACTTTCATGTATATTAATTGATAATGAATTAAGTACGAGGTACTTAATGCAAAAATACGGGACCCTCAAGAATAAAGAAAAGTACACTCTGCACCCTCGTCGGCGATGAAACACGCATGCATATAAATTCCGTTACCGTGAAACGTGGAAACTTCAAACTCCGACACTTTTCTTCCCTCTCTCTCTCTAAAACTCTTTTTTATTCTTATTTTCTCTCTCTAAAAATCTATACGTGTATATAAATAGATAGACGGAGCAATACACGCAGCTGATTTCGCACACACACTCGCCGGAAAATCCGATTTTAACCGCCGGTGATTTGTTCCTCGCCGTGGCGTTTTACTTCAGTTGCTGAGGTTTTGAATTTCGCTTTACTGATTCGTTTACGAATCTGAAAGGTCTGTTAATATTCGTCTTGTAAGTGTTCGATTGATAGTCGGTGATTGACAGATTGCGTTGGAATATAGTCGGAGATCTATTGATTCGTGCATTTGAATTTGTTTCAGATTTGGAATCCGGATTCGTGTTTGATTAACTTGATTCGCTCCTATTTTTGTTTGATTACTTCGATTGAGTTAATACATGAGAAAATAAAAATTTCGAGATGATTCTTTTTCTAGTAGGAAGAGATTGATTGATATTTACCTAAAGATAGACATGTTTGATGTTTTTTCCCCTTCTGTTTCAAACTGTGTTAGGTTTGAGTGATTGGTTTATAATATGTATGCTTGTGTTTCTCTCCCTATCAGAGTCATATGCCGACAAATTACATTCGAAAGTTTCAAAAGTGGAGTAAGATTGACGTTTTGCACGCAATTTGATCCAATTGTTGCTAAGCTTAGTAATTACAGTTGTTCATATTACATACCGTTGGGTTTAACTGATCAAATTTACCATCAAAGAATGAGATGAAATTAAATTCGTTACTGGTGTTTATTCAATTAAAAATATTTTTTAATTTCTGGCTTTGAATTTCATAAATGGATTGATAGTGAAAGCATAATCATGGATGATTATTTTATCAAGCAGCTTCAAGCTGATACCTGTTGATTGAAAAGTGATGATGGTTTATACCAGTGTTTCTGAACCATAATCTGCAACTTTCTTGTTTGTTCATCGTTTGAATCACATCTTCAAGTTATCATAATTGTACTAAAATTTGCTATTTGATGGCTACAGTTTGGCATGAGAACATATAAAAACCTTATTTGTCTATGAGGGAATCCAAAGCATGGAGAAATATGTTGAAAAAAAGGCAAACACATTGTGATTGTGTAAGCTTATATGGTTAAATTCAGTTTGATTCTAAGGCACATTCTTTAAATCTATATTTTTGGAGATTGGTAGGTTTCTAAATGCAGAGGTTCTATGTATGCAGGGAGTTTGCAGATACACGATGAAACCATTTTTGGGATTTATTTGTACGATAATGTTATACATTGTATATAGAACAACCAATTATCAATATTTGCAGACAGAGGTATGACACTGTCAACGACTATGTTATTTATTGCTTCTAAATTTTCAGATTGGCTTTTATGCCTGCTTCATGAATATGACATATGGTCTGCTTGCAGATTGTTTACACTTTTTAAACCTTTAATCCTATATTTTTCTTATGGGTTTACTAATGATTACATTTTATTTTTCATCAGCTGGACTCAAAGTTATATCGATTCTATACATCAAAGGTGCAGCTTCCAAATATTGCCAGAATCTGTTCTAAATTATTTCATTAGATCTCATT
The DNA here is from genome assembly GCA_009363875.1 of Mikania micrantha. Classification (NCBI taxonomy): domain Eukaryota; kingdom Viridiplantae; phylum Streptophyta; class Magnoliopsida; order Asterales; family Asteraceae; genus Mikania; species Mikania micrantha. The sequence goes on along the minus strand of CM018689.1, from coordinate 43,808,242 downwards.
TTATTATTCCCGTTTGTCTTGGTGAATCTTGAGACTTGCTTTTGTTGTGTATTTTGTGGGGGGTCCATTATTGCATGCTGATAATGGCCATTTTTGGTGCTGATCTTTAGGAATCTGTATCAGCTTCCACAAGCTTAAAGGGTTTACCTCGTGGTATTATTGAAGCTAAATCCGACTTGGAATTAAAACCATTGTGGTCAACAAGTAGTTCAAAGTTAGAGGTTAGACTTGATACATTCTGTTTAGTTTCTATAACATGTATGTGCATACATTCAAGTATTTAACTGCCATCTATTACTTACCTCTATTACTATTTATTAGGATAATCACTTAATTATCTTCATTTGGCGCAGACGAATATTTCTGCCCCGCATAACTTGCTGGCAATTCCAGTGGGTCTGAAACAGAAGCGTAATGTTAATACTATTGTTCAAAAGGTACAATGATCAATCGTCTTATAAAATCATAATTTTTTGACATTTCTTATTCTGTTAAAAATGGCAGCCTAACATTAGCAATTTCAGTTTCTTCAAGAAAATTTTACGATTATTTTGTTCCATTACGATGGGAGATTGGATGGCTGGCAAGATCTTGAGTGGAGCAACAAAGCCATACATATTGTAGCTGAGAACCAAACAAAGTGGTAAGAAATTCACAACCTTTTACATGAACCCATGGTTTTGTTGTTCATTTAAATTTGAACAAACAAAGCCTCACCTGTGTTAGTTATTTATTTTACAAACTCTTTACTTAGTTGTTCATTTAAATTTAACTATATTTCAGGTGGTTTGCAAAGCGGTTTCTGCATCCAGCTGCCGTGTCCATTTATGATTATATATTTCTCTGGGATGAAGACCTGGGAGTGCAACATTTCAATCCTAAAAGGTAGAGTTGGTATGGAATAATGCTCTTTCATCATCCTTAAATCATGAATCAGAAGTTTCAACCTACCCTCCACCTCTCCAAGAGTCAAAAGAATAAGCAAATTTTATTGAATATTCCTATATTGTTATGGCATGTTGTTTCCAGATACTTGGATATTGTTAAAACAGAGGGGTTAGAGATATCACAGCCAGCTTTAGATCCAAATTCAACTGGTATACATCATAGGATCACAGTACGGAAGAAAGCAAATAAGCTTCACAGGTGAACAAATTGGTTACTTCTACAGTTCTACTTTATAAATATTAGCAGTTAAGCACCATCATATTTTTTAAATGCTAATGTCTACGTTTTTTCAACAAACAGAAGAGTGTATGACAGCAGAGGCAGTGTGAAATGCTCAGATGCCAGTGATGGGCCCCCATGTGCTGGGTAAGTTTCCATACATACAAAAACACAAAAATATAATGTTCTAGATGTTATATTTTCATTAAAAATGCAGATTTGTAGAAGGAATGGCTCCAGTCTTCTCTAGAGCCGCATGGCATTGTGCCTGGCATCTTATTCAGGTAAACTTCATTAGCATCATCATAATACATGATATATATGTTATAAAATTTTTTGTTGTATTTACATAAGTTATAGGCATTTTTAGCCCGCGATGCTAATTAAGCGCGGTGTATGAAGCTCAAGCAGTCAAGTTGGATCTCAAACTCATCTATTAAAGGATTGGCCCATTTACACCTTAATATTAATTGACGAATCACAGCCCCTTTACAAGTTTGAACTTTGGGGGGGTCAAGAACTAAAAAGTTCATAATGAATTTTGACAATTTGGCGTTTCTGAACTTTTTTTTTCTCTCTTATCAGCTTGTAAGCCTCACAGGATTTATAATGTTTTATTTCCAGAATGACCTCGTTCATGGATGGGGAATGGATATCAAACTTGGCTATTGTGCACAGGTTAGTTTGTATTTCCAATTATTAATTTGTAAAGATGGTAATATGTTAAAAATTTGACACGGGAGTGTCTTAAAACTTCCAAATTGCAATTTTCATATTAGTAAGATGATGTGTTCAGGGGGAGAGGTCCAAGAAGGTGGGAATTGTTGACAGTGAATATGTTGTTCATCAGGGAATACAGTCATTAGGTGGACCTTCTGCTAAAAAGGTTCCTCTTTGAACTTGATACCCTTTACTTCCAGTCATCAATGCATAGATCGTTGATGCTACATTATAAAGGTGGCAAGATGTTCAGGTCAAAATACGGGTTGAAGTGGGTCATTTTATTTGTACATGTCAAAATCAGATACCAAACACTTTCTTCACGTTTTAAAAGTAATCTTTGAATAAAATGATATATGAGGTTACCATAAACACATCTGGCAAAATCTCACTCATATAGTCGGGACTGTAGGGATGAGATAAAAACAAATCTTACCTTTATTCGATAAAATAAAAAAAGTTGCTTCACAGAGACAATTGACTCAAAAGAGTCTCCTTTTTTTTAATTTTTTTATGCAATAAATTTGAACTTTAGACAACCTTGAGCCCATTTGACTCGTTCCCCATTTAGAAACTATTTGGTTTAACCCGTTTGAGATAATGCACAACCCAAAGTCAATTCTTAAATTCTTATGTAAACGGGTCGAAATTGTCCCTGCCCACGCAGACAAAAACTTTTATCTTTCTTGAACTTACATTTTTACTTTTTTTCAGAACCGGAACAGTATGGATTTGACAAAGGTAACAATTTCATACTACTTTGACTTTTGTTTTCTTTTTTAGATTTCCATATGCTAGAATCCGTCCATCTTGGCTTGTGTTATATTTATTTTTTTATCCTTTTTTCTTCAGAGACACAAAGTTGATATGAGGGCTGAGGTAACACACCCCCAATCCTCTTGTGTCATGCATGTGCACTTAGCCTTGTTCCGTTCCTAATAGATTTTGTATTGATTGTATTGATGCAGATCAGGAGGCAATCAACATTAGAGCTCACTACGTTCAAACAACGATGGGAAAAAGCTGTGCAGGAGGACAGAAACTGGGTCGACCCGTTCTTGAGAAGAATACGAAGACACAACCCGAGACTGATTTCAAGTCTCGATACATGATTTTTTGACCGCTCAAATTTAAATTTATTTTGCTTAGCTTAGATCAAGTATAGTGGCCTCTTATAAAGTTGACTTGTAATTTAGTTTTGTCTAGAGGCCCATTTGACCTCCCGTTCGCATTTAATTTGTTTGAAATTTCATAATTTCAGTTTTCTTGATTGAATGATAGGTCTAGAATCGTTAGCCATTGTCTTTCAACTCCTATAATCGTATCCGGTTATCAAGGCTAGCTCAAGCCTCAAAGTTAGAGACCATGTTGATGGTTCGACAGTCATAAAACTTAGTGACATTTTGTGGACATGATTGCCAATATCATATAATAACAGTTTTTGTAATAAAACAAGAGCTTTGTTTCTTAATCTGGTCCAAGACTAAATTGGTTAAAGAAAAATTGACGCTCAGACTGACCCGAGACTTAAATTTTATAAATCACACCCAATACGACTCATACACCGGTCGTATGTATGGGGTGTACAGGTCATAGAGGTAGATGGAGATCAGACTACGAGAGAAATTTAGGAGGGTAATACGGAGTTTATAGGGATGTACAAGCCATATAACACCACTATATACGATCTGTCCAGACCTATACGACCCATATAATTAGGTGGATGTTAGAATTATGAATTTGGAGTGTACATATATGGCCCCATATATTATTGATTAAATAGTATTAAAAATTGAAACATAATGATCAATTTATTATTACATGAGTCATAATTAAAGGTAAGATAATAATGTGATGTTATAGTGTCGGGAAAAAAAAAACGAGGATTAAAAATTAGGGTACACAATCTAACATAAATTGAATTTTAATAATTTAACTTTAAGTTATTAGCTTAGAATAATTTATATCGGCTATGTGACTAATGGCACTAATTATTGTCACTTTTTGTTATGAAAGATAATCATGTTCCAACTAAGAACTAACCTTTTGTGCTTCTAATGTTCATTTATGTCATTTTAGAACATTATAATTGCGACAAAAATAGGATTCAAATCATTCGATTGTTCATTAGGGACGGAAGTAATTCTTTCGGTAGATGAGATTGTTTCTAACAACGTGAATAAAAGTTATAAGCTATTACTTTTTTTCTATACTGAGGTCGACTATGAAACAATACTAGAAAACTGAAAATTGTTAAATCTACGATTTTAATCGATAAACAATAGTAGTAATTTAAGTAACTAACACCTTAACATTTTTGATGCTATTAGATGTCTTAAAAAAATATGGCAATATGCATTCTACCATGATAAGATAAGAATTCTCGGGTAATTTTGTTTCTTCTCATCACCAATCTAAACATTTAATTTAGTTTTACGTATGTATCATTATAAATTCAAATTCGAATTGATTCATGTTCTAATGACAAAAAAAAAATAAAAACAAGTTGGGTAAAATTTAATATGTTTTTTTCCAACCGAATAAGAAACAAAGTCATCAGGGAGAGTTGGGGGTAGCGTGCATCTCAGACAAAGTGAGGGAAGGAATATTTAAGAGGTTCAGACATGTGAGGAGGAGAAACCTGATGGCGCATGTTCGAAGCGTAAATAATCTTGCTATTAAGGGAAGAGAGGCATGGGACGACCTGGGTTGACATGAGATGAAAAAATTCGTCAGGATTTGTAAGAGATGCACCTCTCTGAAGACATGATCAGTGATAGGAGTTCCTGGAGACGTAATATAAAGGCGAGAGACCCCTAAATGGTTTGGGAAATTGGTTAGTGGAATTACTTTTCGTTATGAACTTAGTAACGGAGGGTATGTGTGTTACATGCTCGTATGATGGACATGTGCGAGATCTGCTTGCTTTCGTGGGTGTGTTCGCATCTTATGTTGGGATTTTACTAACATTGGTTTCTTTAGTAGTTTTGTATTTTGCTATCACATTTTTGATTACTCAAGTATGTCTCTGGATGCATCGTCTTACTTGTCATATATTCATGTGCTCACGTGTATGGGTTTTGCTCTTTCGTGCATGTCTATTTGACATGGATCTTACAAAGTAATATTTCACTGGTATGTTTGTTTATATTTTTTTAACATAAATATTATTAAAAAACAAGTCAAAAACAAATATAATATATTTTCATTTAATACTATAAATTTTAGATTATTATAGTTTTGATGCCATCGTCGAAACCATGACGGTGAATTTACTAGTTTTTTTCCTTCAATCAAGCATGATAATACTTGCTATGAAAAGAAATAATATAAGATATGTAGCAAAGTAAAGAAAAACTTGTTCAGCTTTATCAAACTTTTCCTTGTTTGCAGTTATCTATCATAAAAATTCGAACTATTTAATACTTGTTAAACTTTTTACGAAGCAAGTTCTCTGCAACATAGACATTAAAAAGTGAAATTTTATTAGATATGTTTGTTATTTATATTTCTAAAGTAAAATATCATTTTTAGTCCATAAGATTTGACAATTTTTGTCATTATGATTTTATTATATTATCATTTTGACCATTATGATTTCTATTTTAGTCCACTTAAATTTTAAACTTTTGAACTAAAATACAAAATTAACCAAAACACAGAGACAAAAATAACAATAAATATAAACTATAATGACGGCCAAAATGACAAATTTTAAACTATTAGACTTGGCAAAAATTGCAAAACCACGGGGATTAAAATGACATTTTACTTTATTTTCTAACATAAATATTGCAAAGAAACGAGTCAAAAACAAACATAATCTATTTTCATTTAATGTTATAAATTTTAAATGATTATAGTTTTGATGCCGCCGTCGTCGTAACCATGACGGTTAATTTACTAGTTTTTTTTTTAAATCAAGCATAATAATACTCATATTGAAAAAAAATAATAATATAAGATATGCAGCAAATTATAGAAACTTGTTAAACTTTATCAAAATTTTCCTTCATTGCAGTTATCTATCATAAAAAATCCCTCATTTTATATGACTAAAATATTATTTGATTCATCAAGTGTTGAATTCAAAACTATTTAAAACTTGATAGTTAAAAGACCGACTAAACCATTCAATGGTATTTTTTTTAGTGAAAGAAACAGCTCCATGTAGACGGTCACAGACTAATTCAGTCATTAAGACTTAAGAGACTTTCTAAGAGGCTATCACAAAAAAGTCATTTTCCAAGTCGTTTTTATAATTTGGTTCTAAATTTTCATATGATTCAACCTCTTTTTCTAAAATTTTTGGGCCCTTTTGAATAAATTATATGCTGAGGTTCAATTAGTAACGCAATCTAAACACAAATGGAACTTTCATCTTGTGGCTATTAGCTTACTGGGCTCTCCAAAAAGCTCGAATCTCGAATTCAGCTGGTAACTCGTTCGGAAAAAGCTCGGCTCGAATAAAGCTCGTTTGTAACTGAGCCAAACCGAGGCAGCTCGTTTTGTAACCGAGCCGAGCTCGAGCTAAGGCTGACTCGGCTCGTAGCTCGCTCATTGCTCGGCTCGTGGCTCGTCTCGCTTGTACAACATGCTATACTAAAATATAAAACTATATGATTACTTTTACTAATAAATACTCTTTTGTTATTTTGTAATTATGTTAAAAAATAAAAATAAAAAAAATAAAAGAAAAATGACAGAAATACGAAATGAATCTCAATTCTCACGTGCTCCACAAATTCCTATACATATTCACGCCTCTTCTTTTATGTAACAACCGAGCCCAAAACGAATCGATCCGAGTTGAGGAGAATGCAATTCAAATATTAAGTTTCTTATGTAAAAACCGAGCCAAAAACGAGCCCAGTTCGAGCCAAGATTTCAGGCTTGGTTTATAATCCGAGCCAAGCCAGACTCGGTTTAAATCCGAGCCGAGTCCGAGCTGACCCCTGACTCGGCTCGGCTCGTGAACACCCTATAGCAGAGGTGATTCCATTGACTATCAGTTCAAATTCAATCAAATTTTGGCTTAAAAAAAGAGAGAAAAAAAAAACCAAAAAAGGAAAAACATAGACAGCAACAAACATGTATTAAAAAACAATAACAAAATCTTGTTTGAAACCACAAAATTAAGCAACTAGCAAATCTCACAAAAAAAACATCATAAACTATGTTGAGCTCTCCATCATTAACTAACTAATCACTAATATCGACCGACCAAGATAAAATCATTATCATCAAGAACCTCAACATCTTTGCCTCCTACAAAATGCTCACGCCCGATATCCTTAACCAAATGGACGAATTCGACCCTCTTAGCCAAAGAAAGCGGTACGTATGGTAACCGAAAAACGGGCCTTACAACCCCAAGTTGAGCAAGGGCCGTGTTTAACCCGATCGGGTTGGGTTCACAGAACAGCCATTTTATCAAAGGTAAAAGCTTTGTATTCAGGGTTGGGTTCTTACCTTCAAACATGAGTTCCCTCATCAGGCCCGGAACCAAATTACTTGCAACTGAAATTACGCCTGTAGCGCCGTGATCCCACCTTGAGTCGTGACACTCGTCATCGTTTCCGCTCCAGACAGTGATGTTGTTTTTGGTGTGTTTTCCTATTCTTTCGTGTCCTACACATTCTTTGACTCCTGCTAAGTTGGTGGTGTTTTCAGCTAATGATTGGATAACACCTGGGGGGATATCTTGGCCCGTTCGAGATGGCACGTTGTAGATGATTGTGGGGCCCATTGGGAGGACACACTTGAAGTGAGAAACGATGCCTTCGAGGGATGTTTTCCCGTAATATGGATTGATGTGAAGAGCGGCATGCATTCCAACTGCAAAACCTTGTTCGGTTGCATGGATTGCTTCGCGGGTTGAGTTGCTTCCAGTGTTTCCTATGACCTAAGATGGTAAGATGGGCGGGTCAGGTCATAGATTTACAAGAGTTAATTATACAGATGATCCCATGGTTTGCGTAAGTAATAGGTTTGGTACCAAGGGTTTAAGGGGGTTTTATGCTTCCAATTTTCAGTTATCTCGGCTATGCTACCAGAGGCTCTAGGAAGTCGGAACATGATAGCATAGTTATTAAAAGCGAGCATCTTGAGGGCCTAGGCTCCAATCTGAAGCCAGGCGGTAAAATCCCGCTTTTGATAATTAGGAAAGTCAGGCGCCACTTGGAAACTTGTTTTTTTTTTTTAATTTATGAAAAATATATAGATTAATTATAAGTTAACATAATTAGGAATATTATCTATTATTTTATGAACCTTTTGGTTATGAAGAAATATTATCTGTTATTTTATGAACCTTTTGTTTTCAAGTTTAAACTTTTTTGGTTTTGTGGGATTTTTTCATTTGGGATGATTTTGCTATTTGATAATTTGAACATTGTGTTTGGTTAGTGAGAACTTTTTAGATTTCTAGTCTTATTTTTTATTTTATAATTTATTTTAGAATTTTTTTAGAAAGGGCGTTTTTTTTTCTCAGGCCCCCGCTTTTTTGGCGCTTAACGCCTAGGCCCTAGGCGGGGACCAATCGCCTTGAGGGCGCCTTACGCATTTGATAACTATGCATGATAGCACTCATCTTGGGATGAGCTTACCACTTCGATGCTTTCAGCAGTTATATGTGAGTTTAGGTATTTTTTGACTAACTTCCGTTAACCCTTTTTGTTAATTAGGATCAAATGACCAAAATAGCCTTATAACTTTCAAAGAGTATTTGATCATTTCATCCCAATTTAACAGAAAAGTTACTTAAACCTAATATCTAAACTCTTTACAAAATTAAAAGCATATAACCCAAATATGTTACCTTAAACCCTTGGTACCCAAGTCTGTTAGACTATTACTTTACGCAAAGCACAAGGACTATCCGTGTGATTAACTCTTACGGCAATAATCCGAAACTTTATGTAACAATTTAAGGTATTATTAAAAATACACTTTTGGTGGCTTTCAATGAATTCGACCCGTTCATACATTCTATGATTTGAACCAATTAACACAACCTAAATCAATACATTTTTAATATTTCTGGATTTAAAACCTATATCAACCCATTTATAAGTAAAAGGGTAAAGAATTTCACAAGACTGAAAAATAAGCAAAAGGGGCTGTTTTTACCTTAATTGATGTACCAAAGCAATTAATGGTGTGACCAATGAGCATAATGTGTTCATCCCAGCTCATTAACTGGCCTTCACCGGTGGTGCCACCAACGATTACACCATCAACACCATCTTCAATCTGCATATTCACCAAGGCATCATAAGCCTCCAGATCAAACCTCCCATCTGGTAAGTATGGAGTTTTAATTGCAGTTATTAATCTCAGTGACTTAATTTCATCTGTAGAGGTCCTGTTAATAAAATCAAATTCAGAATCAAAATTAAATAATAATTACAAAAAAAAAAAAACAAGATACCTGTTTTTAACTTCAAAACTGCGCATTGGAAGATGAAAATTAGGGATTACAGCTGCTTTTGGGCATATGCATCTACCACTCCTGTTTAATTGTCAAAATTTAACCAAGAAACAAGTCATTAATGATCAAAATTCAAAGATACAGACAAAGTGTTTGAACAAGTAAAAATAAATAAATAAATATAAATAAGAACATGATTCAATGAAAGAATTCATCAACATAATCATCTGAAATACTTGCAAAATCCCCAAAATCAAATCAAATTGTTTCCTATCAACATTAACTACATCAATTAAATACTTATTAAATGCAAAAAAGACTAAATATTTACAAAATCTCAGAATCTGCAAATATAAAAACCAGTCACTTTCAATAAGATCAAAACATAAACAATAAACAATACAAGAAATGCCAATCTATCATCACATAACATGCAACAATAACACAAATTACGATTCAAAAAACATACCTGTAGCGATTTTTCGTCGAATTTGGGCGTACGGATCGGAAAGCAGCGTCATTTGTCCACGAATTAGAGTTCCTGAAAGCAGATACTTGCTGGTACATGTTTAAATGAACAGATAATGTTTGTAACAGAAGACGATTTATTATGTTTTTTCTCAGATTGAAGTGTTCATGATAGTCGTCGTAACAGTCGTTGTAGTGACGGTGGTCGGGATGCAGAGGATATGGGCGGCGAGGTGGTGTGACATTGCTACGGATAGATCAGGAGTGACTGGAACCCTAGGTTAAATTCGTATTCATATTCATGTGTTATATACTAAAATATATCACGTGTGTAGATTTAATATAAAATATTAAATAGTTACTAATAAAAATTTATAAATTATAAAATAATATTTTAATATAAAATGATTAAAATACATATTAATAAATACTTTAACTAATAAAACAATGATTAAAAACTTTATTTTTAAAAAAAAATTAGTTTTAAAATTTTAATACTAAAACTGTCATATGTTTATAAAAAAAACTATTTTTTAAAATCTATGTATTATAGTCTATTTAATTTTTTAAAAATTTGTTTATAATACATGTTTTTTTAGAAGAAAAAATTCTAATAAATATCGATTTAAAAATTTTTATTTCTGAAAAAATTCATATCTTAATATTTTTTTTTAAGTTTTTTTTGATAAAATATTATTTTTAATTGATTATAAAACTATTTAGTATTAAAAAGATCAATAATATCATTAATATTATAATTTATTGAACATGAGAGTTAATATATCTATTTAATAATAGTGAGAATTTAATGAGACGACAAAAAGTTGCCAAGTGACATTATTAGTTTAAAATTGTGACAAGTGTCAAACAATATTTTTATTTATTAATTTAGTAAGATAAGATAAGAAACTAAGTAGACACATATCATTATGTGATGTTTCGTCAGTCTTATATTCCTGTATTTTTATCATTTAAATAAAAAAACACATGTTATTATTTAATTAATGTGCTATCATTTTCATACTTCTATATCTTATTAATAATAATGATATTAAAAGAATTTTTTTTAGATACTTAATTAATAAAAATTTAATTATAAATAACTATTATATTATTAATCAAAATACTGATTATTATTACTATTATCTTACTTGATGTGTTATTATTCGACGTGCTATTGTTTTCATACTTCTACATCTTATTAATAATAATAATATTAAAAGAAAATACAATTTTAGATAGTTTACATAAATTTAATTATAAATAACTATTATATTATTAACTATTATTAATATTTTGATTGTTTAATTTGTATAATACACAAGTTTTCTAACCTAATCTATCTATATTAATAAATAAAGATAATTGTGGACACTTGTCATCTTTCTATGACATCTAAATTTTATTTTTTCCGCTTCTCTCTCTTCATTAATTATCTATATTTATTATTTAATTAAAAATAATAATTAATTAATTGTATAAAGATGAAATTATTTATGAAGCTTTTAAATAAACATATATTTTTTATTTAACAACTTATTTTTAATTCTTCAAGTATATTCATATTCAAATTATATTTATTAAAATATTTGAAAATAAAGATTAATGATACTAATTGTTTTTATGAGTGATTTTAAAATATTTGAAAATTTTAATATAAATGAATGATTTGAATGATAAAAATATACTAAGTTGAAATAATAAAAAGTAAGTAATTTGAAAAAAAAACAAGTTATATGTATTAATATAACTTTAAGTCAAGTTAATTTCAGTGTGCTAAAGAAGAACACACATACTTTAATTAAATTTAAGTTTATATTATATTTTATTCAACTTTTGTAAAATTTGAGTTTAGTTAAATTATGTAATATACAGACTTTTTAGTCACATAAGTGTTTCTTAACAGATATGTATATGTAATTTATTTTTCAACCCGTGTAATACACGGGATTCTAACCTAGTAATATAATATAGTAATATAATAGTAGATTAAACATATATGTTTGAGAATGAAATCCTTTATTCACAACTAACACACACATCTTTATTTAAATTTTCTTAAAGATATAATATAATGGTGAATTGGTGATGGTTCCATTTTATTTTGGAGTCATTGACAATAAGCAATTTTTTTTAGGAAAATTCAGATCATTTGTAACTCATAAATTTTACACATAATCGTCGGTGGGTTTTTTAGATGCTAGAAACAAGAACGTAGAATTGAAACTACAGTTTAATGATAGTAATGATTGTAAATGCTACATATTGAAATAAAAAAAAAAGCTGAATTTAATAAACGGTAGGATCAATTTCATATATCTTTTTTTGTTTTATTAAATTTCACTATATTATTACTCCGTGCATTACACAGGATTTAATATAAAATAACTATTAATAAAAATTAATTATAAAATAATATTTTAATATAAAATGAATACATGAGGTATTATTAAGTATGTTTAATAATAAAAAAATTAATTAAAAAGTTTAATAATTAAAAAATTGATACTCGACTTTTGACAGCTGAAAATTATAAACTAATTAACGTTAAAAGATATCAGTTGCAAAATATAAAGGTAAGGTACCCATTTTTTTATATAATTAAAGTTAAGTGACCTAATTTGAAAATATCATCAAAAAAAATATCCAAAAGTGCAATTCTTCCTATCATTTTTATAACTTTTAGTTTCAAAAGTAATTATTTGTTTATAAAAATCATGTTGTTTAAAATCTCTGTTTTATAGTTTATTTCATTTTTTAAGAAAATATTTTTTAGAAAAAGAAAAGTAAAAATACCGATGTAACATATATTTCTTGTCTTTAAAAATCTTTGTTGTTTAGAAAAAATTAATATTTTTGAAACTATTTTAAAAAAAATAATTGATTTTTATTTATTTAAAAACCATTTTTAACATTAAAAAAGAAAATTATATCATTAATATTTTAGTTATTTAATAGGAGAGTTTATAAAAATATTTAATATGAAAGATAATGGAGGTAGATGATAAAAAGAAGACATGTGACAATATTAGTTTAAAAACATGACAAGTGTTAAAAATGATTTTTGTTTATTACAATAGTAAGATACAGGAACGATAAATGAAAAGATAATGTGTGAATAACTTTTTTTTGAACGACATTTGATCTCAAACAACTGATTTTCAGGTTATGTCACCAAGGTTTAGTTATCATGACCTTCGTTGAGACCCTACAACCACCCCAGGAGGAAACCGCACCGGAAAACCTTTGACCTTTCAAAAACTCCTATTTCGCCTTAAGAGAGATTTGAACATGTGACCTTCCATTTTAAAAGTCAAGAGGGTACCGTTAGAGCAAAGCCTCATAAGGATGTGTTAATAACTAATGATGTAAATCTGGACGAATGTTTATAAAACTTTATCTTTTCATAAAATTATATAATACATACAACACTTCTATTCTTTACCTAAATCAAACATATAGATTGTAAGTGTTACAAAATTTTAAAGGTTTGAAACAATATGAGTAATTTATAAAACATAGGAAAAAAAAAGATAAAATACTAACAACCACAACTGGTCTTCCATTTTTTTTAAGTGGATGCCAAGAGTTTCGCTCAACAGCCTAAGGAGCAACGAAAGGATATTTCTTATATCATAGGGAACAATTGATTTAATGTAGGCATCACGCTCTTTACTTTTGTCCTTCCTCCTTAATTTTAACGTACATCATCTTGATAATTTACTCTAATATAATATTCATTCAAATTGAACTATTGCATATCAATGTCGGTGACGAACATCTATTTATAGCAGATGAGTAATAGCAACTTAGCTCGTGGGTTTCATACGATGGTTCATGGTTTTATCCGGTCATTAGAATCCAACTTAAAATCTAAGGTGTAGTAAAACATTATAAGAGAAAAAAAATGAACCAACAAAAATTAAATTCCACGTGAACTAGGACTGACAAAATAGGTATTTCATAAGACATGAATAAGACATGTTTAATAAAAAGAGAAAATTACCAAACTAATCATTGTTGATCACCTTTTTACCAAAATCATCAATCAAATTCCGACGTCTAAGACACCACTTTATACTCCTTTTTTCTGTTCTTTTTGTAAACATACGGACCCACATGTCGTTGGTTTTGTCGGGGTCTAAGACCCCTTTTATACCGGCGTCTTGGATGCCGTTTTAAACACCACTTTAGACGCCCTTTTTTCTGTACTTTTTGTAAACATACAGGCCCACATGGGCGTCTAAAGTGGCGTCTAAGATGTCGGTAGAAAAGGGGTCTTACACACCCATTTAGACCCCGACAAAAGCCGTCGACATGTGAGCCCGTATTTTTACAAAAAGTACAAAAGAGGGTGTCTAAAGGGGCGTCTTAGACGCCGGAATTTGATTAATTATTTTCGTAAAAAGGTGGTCAAAAATGACTAGTGATGACGTAGGATAATATCGCAACATAACCAAATGGCAAGATCGCAAAATAGACCAAGTCAAATAACCAGATGGCACGATGGCAGAACGAACGAAACCAAAGTCAACTTACCGGATACAAAGATAAAGATGAAAGGACATTTAATGAAAGCCAAGTCTTCGGACCAAAGGATAAGAAGCAGACCTCAGGACAAGATGTGACATAAGTCAACTCTTGTACAGGAATAGCCAAAACATGCATGCTCGAAGGAAACGCCCAAAAAGCAGGAGGCCTGACCTCCTTAAATAAAAAACACCCACTCTGAATGATCTAGAGCCCGAGTAGTATAAATAGAACACTTGGGGAGCTCTTTCAGGTATCTCATCTCTCACTCCTACACTCACACTTTCATTCCTTGGTTTCTTTCTCCGATCAAGAGCTTATTCTCACGCCGGAGTCCAATTACATGAGGCCCCCTCCTGCGGTAAGGCTAACGGCTTTTGGTGGTTGCAGGATAGCAAGGATAGTCCAGGATAGCAAGATCGGAAGGAGTCCGGGATCCGTTACTTCAACAACTAGTTTGGTAGTTTTCTCTTAATAAAAAGTATACTATGTAATTTTATACTTTTTTAAATAATAAAAGAGTAAAATATCATTTTTCTCCATGTGGTTTGGCAACTTTTGTCATTTTAGCCCAATAGTTTGAATTTTGTCATTTTGGTCACTATAGTTTCATTTTATTGCCATTTTGGTCATTATGATTTCCATTTTATTGTCATTTTAGTCCAATTAAATTTTAAATTTTGGATTAAAATGGCAAAATTTACCAAACCATAGGGATTAAAATGACAATAAAATGAAACTATAATGACCAAAATTGCAAAACTTAAACTATTGGACTAAAATGACAAAAGTTGTCAAATCACAAGGACTAAAATAACATTTTACTCATAATAAAAATTATAATGCTAGACTTTATCATTTTTTTTGTTACATAAAACATTGAAGTGTTAACATTAAATCACCAAATCAAGTGTTAACAAGTTATTTTAATGTTTTATGTTTGATTTTATCGTGTCATTTCTGACCTGTTAAATATGATAAGGCCCATTATGTCACCTAATGTGAACTTTGCTAAAAAGAACGCGTAATTTGAAGTTTGATTCGGTTTGAGTAAGAAATTTGAATTCGGTTATACGAATTTAGTTTAAAAAAATTAATTTATTTTTATTTTATAAGAGTAATAACCATTATAATGGCAACATCCAAAGCATTTAATAAATTATAGGTGTCAACATCCGATTTACGTGTTCATAGATAACATAATTTAGTGATCTAGCGGCTAAGCAGGTGCTGAACTTGCTTATTGATAGCTCCATTAGGAAATTAGACATTTAGTGATTTAGAATTTAGATTAATTGCTTATTGGGTTGGATATTAGATGTTAGTATGCTCAAGTATTAGAATTTCAATCCTTGAAAACCTTTGTGTGTGTATATGTATATGTGTGAGTGTGTATATAATTATAATCATGTATATATAATATTAAAAAAATTGTAAAATGCATTTGACTTCAAATTTCAAATTCAATCCAATCCAATCCAATCCAATCCAAATCTTGTTTTTGTATTTGGATTGATATACGACCATGTATTAGAATAGATTCATCGAATCAAATTTCAAGCTTTTAGGTTTGATTCAAATACCAAACATCCATAATTTTTTTTAAAAAAATATCTAATAGAAAATATAAAGATAACTAATGGAATGAACTACACAAGTACTATTTTATAATTAATTAAGCTTGGAGACTCAATGTGCAAATACTCCCAAATCTAAAGGACTAAAAATATAATATTATTTACTAGTAAGGTTACACACGTGTTGTGGCGGTATTGAAATATACAGTAATTTGAATTTATATTATCGAATAAAAACATATTATAGATGTTCATAAAATTAACACAAAAAGCGTATTTTATATTATCCGAATTATTTCCAAAAAATAAGTTTATATTGAAAGATTGAGCAAGTTGAGTTTATCCAGACACATAAATAATGTAAGAAATTAATTCTTTAAAATTAAGAAACAAAAATGATAATTCAAAGCTTTAGAAACTTGAGAGAATCAAATTCATAAGAAAACTCTTAACTTTTATAAAAACCTAAAAACTTAACTGTAAACTAACTTAATCAATATATATATATATATATATATATATATAGGATTAGGATCAAGTAAAAATGGTGAGATTAGTGAGAAGGGTGAGAAGCAATATTGGCCATTGGATTAAACATGTGATTAATTTTCAAGAGAGGGTATTTTAGGAAGAAATTTTATTAGTTTTATGATACTTCATTATTCAAATTAAATTTAAAGTAAGAACAACATAAATGAAAGAATAATAAATTATTTGATTACAACCATCACACAACGTTTTTATTTATAAAATTTTGTTTAGTTAATGATTGTTAATATATTCTTTATAGTTAGAAACATACTTAATTACTTTATTTCATTGTGTTTTTATGCATGTTATTGTTGGTTGCGTTATATATATGTTATTTGTTTTCAATTTATGTATAATGCATGATTTTTGTGTCTATTGATTATAACGACTAATGAAATTATTCACAACAAACATGATTGTTGTGTATTACGTATCATTATTGTGTCTACTGTGTTATGTTCAATATTGTGTATTATTTGTCAGGATCGGATCAGATCTTAATCCGAGATCTGATGATAACAATAAGTTATGATTTCGATTGATTACTAGGCGGAAACATGCAATCAATCTAAGTTCAGTAACAATCCAAAATAATTCAAGACATATTTAATAAGAACAATTAAGAACAGATGATGATGAATATTAAAGGCAGTTATATTGATTTGTAAGTCTGAAATTGCTCAGAGAATTACAGTGTGTAAAAGTGTGTGTGTTTTCTCAAAAGCGTACAGACCGACTCTATAAAGGTCCTATTTATAGAGACCTATTTCAGACCTACATAACTGCCCTAACGGATAACCGTTATCAAAATAACAATACAAACGTCACATCAGTTATACACGTCATAACTGATGTCAGCAAAAACAAATAAACAACAAGATCTAAGTGTAGATTCTTCATCAGCAACAACAAGCTTGAACTTCAGCATTAGTAAGTTTGCATGTCAGCATTGCAAACTTACTTTCTTGTATTTGGCATATTTTCTTGATCAACATCACAACAGTTGGTCGTCAGCATTGCAATGTGATCCAAGTATCAACAGTTAACTTCATGTCAGCATTACAATGTCATGAAGTTGTCAGCATTAAGGATTGACTGTCAGCATTGAAGAGTTCAATGTCAGCATTGATGAATACTTGGCTCTTGTAATCATCAGCACTATAACATATATTATCAGCATCACACTTGGTCATCAGCATCTCAAGATTTGTTCATCAGCACTGCAATATCCTTTGGGATAACATCATCAGCAGTGTACTTTGAATGTCAACACTGCAACTTTAAGCTGTCAGCATTGAAGAATCCTTTGAGAACTTGTCAGCATCTCAATCTTCAATGAGTTGGCTTTCAGCATTATGACTTTGGTTGTCAGCACTGCAACATCCTTGACAAATCCTGCAATTACTAAACACTTAAACATAAGAATCAATTAACAAATAATGATCTTATAAATAGAAAGGTTTAAGGTTTAGAGATGTGGACCATATGTGTTGTCTGTATTGTGCCTGTCAACACATCAACATATTATATGGATTTGAACTTTATTCAAATTATCAGCATATCAAATAAATCTGTATAAAATAGAAAAACAGAAGTAAAGAGAGAGTTAGAATGTTGCCATCATTAAATGGACTTAATGAACTTGAAGCTTGCAGAAGGGTTGGTTAATTGTGGGCAGGGCACCATCTCATAATGGAAACCTAACAATCTCCCCCTGAGATGATGCTTCCTACAATTAGCCCACCATAATCCATAAATACCTCTTTCATTTGAGAAGAACCACTTATACATCTAAAGCCTTTTCATCATCAGCATCTGTCATCTTCACACATCCTCTTCTTCTTTGACTTGACTCATGCTGAAAGATAACATCAAATGATGTATAATGCCAGCAAATTGAGTCATTGGAGCTCTCAAATCTTCTCTCATGTAATAACTAGGCATTTGATTTAGTATAGATAGAGATTTGAAGTCCAACTCAGACAAGTCGTCTTTGTCAGTGAAGATGTATGATTTATCAAGACATTCCACCACAAGGTTTCCATCATTGTTAATATAAACTCTTTGTGGTTTCTTCAAAATTTTTACCTTTTGCTCATTTCTTCTCGGTTCATAACCAATGAACACATCTTCTGAATCTTTTCTTAACCTTCTGATCAGGTTCAAGAATTGAAAGAGATTACGTCTCCCAAAAGTGGAAACTGGTTTGTCAATGATTAAATTGTCCAAATAAGTGAGATAGGAGTTCTCAAGAAGTCTAACTTCAGAATAGGCATATAGCCTTATATCAGTTGCATTTAAGACTCGATCTCGTATGAAAATTACCAACTCCCATGATTTTTCATCATAAAACCACCCAGTTATAGGGTACTCCTTCATATTTCCAACAATTTTCTTTTTCTTGATTTCAGGTGGTTTCAGTTTTAGATTTTGCTCACTGTATTTCTTTTCATATTTCTTGAATTCACGCAAAACTTTGTCTTGATCCAACCCACCATCTGGCAATCTGTATAGCCTGACACATTTTCTCAATGTTTCTTGAAATGCTGCTGGTCTAGCATGATTGCTTCTGTTTACTAACTCTAGACCAGCCAATTCAATTAAATCTTGATCAGGAAGGTTGAATATTTGAAAGAATGGATAGAAACTTTCCACTGCACCTGTTTCTCTTTTGACTTGATAAGCATCCCAGCTCCAGTTATATTTCCATCCCATTATTTTTTACTTTTGCTTTATTTATTCTTGATCTTGAACTGTCAAAGTTTCTTGAAAAGTCATTCCAGTATTTTTCATGTATTGGGAGGAGTGAGAAGATTGCCTAGGAGAAGAGGACTGTGTGTAAGATGATTTTGCTTGTGATGCTGATAGATATTGTGGAATAAATGACTTTGGCTTCTCAAAAATTGGACTGGTGGAGGCTATTCGGCTGATGACAGGCATGTTAGACTTATCAAGTTTGGCTTTCTTGCCTGCCTTCTCATCTGTCATCAAAAATTCTTTCACTCTTTTGACCAGAGTGTCCCTCTTCATTCTGATATAACTTCTAGAGAGAACCCCTTTGTCATGTAAAAAGTTTCTGAGAGCTTGATCATTCATAGAGTCGGGATCTGGTTGAACCATACCCTCTGCAATCTCAGAATCAACTATTTCTTGTTCCCTTCTCTTCTTCTCTTTTTCTTCTCTCTCCTTTTTATCAATTTCAGTTTCATTTTGTGAATCAAGGAAAGAGTCAATTCTATCAGATTCTGCTGACAATTGTTCAAATGACATTAAATTTACAGTTTCAAGATCCATGCCACCATACTCCATAAGCTTCAGCACCAGCTTCATATGAGTGTCAGCCATAGCATTGGCAGTGAATTGTGATGCGAAGCTTTCACTAAAAGAAATGTTTGGTTCCTCAAACTATGGAGTGATTGTTGCTAATAAAGTTTCAGTTTGAGGACCAGTGGAGGATGTTGGTGCATGCATGCTGCTGGATTCTTGGATTTCTGACATTAGTGCTTCATTTGCAGCCAGTTCTGCATCTGTTAATTCACCAAGAATCCCAGCCAATGCCTTCACTTGTTTCTTATCAAACTTTGAAGAAGGCTTTGAAGATTCAGACGCCTTTTCTTTGCCCTTTGCCTTTTCCAGGGCATTTTCTTGTTTTCTTCTTAGAGCCTCAATGTGATTCCTGATTAAGATTCTTTCAATTTCTGTTCCAGGAATCCCCCTTGAAAAATCTTTAAAACTTGGAATGTTGACATTTAACAGATCTTCAGTTGCTTTATTCAATAGATCTAAGAATCCATATCTTTGGAAGATTACAGCCTTGAATTTTGGATCTAAGTCCTTGGCTGATGTTACTTCTTTTTGTGTTTGGGGAGATGGAGATTTTGACTTCTCTGGGGATTTTGGTGGTGAGGAAGATTTGAACCTTTTTGATGTTTTATCATCTTTGTCATGGTCAAACTTCCTCTTCTCCCCCTTGGAGGAAGCATCATCTCCCCCTGAACTGTAGTCAATATCATCACTACTGACAACTTGTTTTGATTTCTGGAAATCTTCAACCTTATCCTCAAGTTCTTCAATTCTTTCTCTTAATATTTTGTTTTCCTTTTCAAGCTCTTCAATAGTATATTCAAGGGATTCAAAGGAAGTCTTTGCTCTCTTTGATTTAGAAATTATGGCATTAAGCCTTGTAATTTCTCTTGCAGAGAATTGATCCTGTTCTGATCAGTTTGTTTTAGAGCATCAATGTCTTTCTGCAAGGCTTTGGATTTTGCTCTGACTGATTTTAACTGAAGATTCATCTTTTCAACTTCTTTTTCATAGGCCAGCTTGCTCTCTTCTAATTGATCTTTTAATTCAGTGATTTTCTCACATTGAGCATTTAATTCAGCAATTTTCTGCTCTCTTGAATTGATGGTATCTTTAAGTTCAGCTATGATTGCCTTTTGATCATTATCAGCCAGGCCACTGGCTGCTGCAAGTTGATTTTCCAGTTTTTGAATTTCAGACTTGAAAAGATCTACATGCTCCTTCATTTTATCTTGAGCCTTTTGAGCATAAGTTACTTCATTTTGAGTACTAATTAGCTTTTGGCTCAATTCCGTGGATTTCTCAATGTATCTTTCTCTTTGATCAATAGAGTATTTCAAATCACTTTGTAGATCATCTACAAAGGCTTTTAAGTTGGCTATCTCTCCCACTTGCGAATCTAGAGTGTTTGTGAATTGATTAACATAGTCATCACTCTTTTGGACATAAATTTGAGCTTGAGCAGCTGCTTCACTCAGATCTCTGATATGTGCATCCTGACTTACAATATATGCATTTTGAACCGCCAGATGATAGTCTTTTTGTTCAAGTTCAATCAGAAGTCTAGTGATTTCAGCATTCTGTTCATCAAGTGCATCTTGAAACTGGTTGTATTCAGTCATGTGTTCATCAAAATCATTTTCAATTTCAGCAGTTAGCTGATTGATTTCAGTTTCTCTTGCTTCAATTTGAGAGACCATGTGCTGCAGCAAAATTGGAACCATTTGTACTGCAACTGATGGTTGAGATTGAGCTTGAGGTTGTGGTTGTGAAGATTGAATATCTTGAATAACAGAATAAATCTGTTCAGTAGCAAGCACTGTTGTTGATTCCTGTTGTTGCTGCTGTTCTTGTTGTTCTAATGTTTGAAAGTTATCAATATTTTGGTTATCAACTTCCAAAGGAGAATTTGGAATTGATAAAATTTCTGTTGCTGTTTGGATTGGAGAAAGATTGGGAGTAAGATCAAGATTTTGAGTAAAATCTTGATCATCAGGCCTTGCCTGTGGATCAACTGATTGTGCTGGAGAGTGATGTGCAGGAGTTAAACTATGTTCTTGAAATCTTTCATTATTATCACCATCATCATCATCATTGTCATCTTTACTGCTATCACTACTAGACATATCAGCATGAGAATCAATGTGATCTGATGATGAAGTACTAGAATCATCATCTTCATCATCAGCTATAAACATCCCTTGTTCAATCAATGCATCTTGTAAGTCAAAGAATATTTGAGGGAATTCCGCATCTCCTCCCTCAAATTTACCCCTGTTCATTGATGGACATGTAAGATGATCATGATGTTTCAACCCATGAATCTTTTCACCAAAGGGTTGCATGTCTGGGTGTTGATGGTTGATTATTAGCTGAATGAATCTTGGATACATCAATAATTTTTTACTTCCTGCATTTACATTTGTTGTCATCCTATTAAAGATGGTTCTTGTAAAGTTGAATGGGGTTTACATCAGCAAGCTCATGATCATGGATGTTGTGCCAAGTGGAAGCTCAAACCATCATGATCTCCTATTTGAGATGCAGTGTTGCAAGATGTGAGCTAACAGTTTCCACTTCGGTCCCAATTGACCTTTGAGAATCTGTCTTCTGGCATTCCACCCGTATAACCAAGAAAATTTTGGAAGAAATCCAAAATTTCATCATCTGGTAGTTCAGTTATATCATATTCATCGTTTCCTAATTGCAAAACATTCCTGAATGTCTGTTCAGAAATGACGACTTGTTGCCCCCCAACTGTTCCAACAATAGTTCAGATATCATTCTGTACTTCTTCAACTGCTGTGATCCAGAACTCGTTTATCATTTGTCTGTACAAGGTTGGCCTTGCTGTTAGGGCAAACACCAAGTTTGATCGGTTTACGAAACGAAGAGTTTCCCTAAACCCATGAGATTTGGGATGTTCTGCATTCAAGAAAGCGCACACGTTGTGTTGGTCTGTAATTTCTAAAAGAGCCATATCTTTACGATCAGTGAATGAGGGTTGTGAACTTGAAGATGAAGAGTATTGATGATTCGATTGCAGTATAATGACGATTTTTGCTGAGGTTTGAAGGTTCGAGTGAAGGGTTTTCGCTCAAGTGCAATGGAGTGCCGATAAGGGTTAGGGTTCACTTTTCAAGTTCCTTTTATAGGTTAACTTTGCTGAGTACTAGGCTGAAATCTGGTGAAAAAGTGAATTTTAATTTCTCACGTGCTCCCCCTCTTCAAATGATTTTACTCAAAAATTGCTAAGTGATTGAAACTTTGGTCATCAACATTGATGTGTTGAAGTAAACTCATGATCATCAGCATTGATCATTTGTTTCGGAGTTATACTTGGCCAAATTTTGAGATTTGTTGATTTTGAGTGTCAGCATTGATTAATTGGTTAGGCAACATGCTACTTGATCAAGTTGTTCATCAGCATTTGAGAATTTCTCATCAGCACTGAGAGTTTACTCATCAGCACTGAGAATTACTTGTTAGCACTTAGAGTTTACTCGTCAGCATTGAAAATTACTCATCAGCACTGAGAGAGAGTTGGATCAAATTGTTAGGCAGTCATGTTACTTAATCAATGCAAAGGGATCAACACTTGAAACAGAGTTTACCGTCAACAATGAAACATACTTCATCAGCATTAGAGAAGTAACTGTTAGCACTAGAATTTCATCAGCATTGTAAATTCAGCACTGAAACTTCATCAGCATTGAAAATTAACTGTCAGCACTGAAACTTACTTCATCAGCATTAGAGAAGTAACTGTCAGCACTTGAAGTTACTTGGAAATTCAAATGAATCTTACCTGTCAGCAGTGTGATGTGATGGAATTCAAATGAAGTGATAACCTGATGATATTACCAATCAGTACTGGAGCTTGATAAATGAAGATTTGTCATCAGCATTCTTAAAAATGCATGTCAGCACTACAGGTTACTTGGGAACAAACATATTTTCATTATCAACTGTTTCAACTGTTTGAAAATCAACTTATGAAACTCCTTTTTATTGAGATTAGCAAATTTCTAAATCCAATTTATTTTTGTTGGTTTTCTGAAATTAGATTTTCTATTTTGTTTGGTTTGATTCAAACTTTGGTAAGTCACAGTGATAAATAAAATTTGGCAGAAATTAATATTTACATACTTAACTCTGATATGAATTTGATTCTTAAAATCATATATGTTTTAGAACTATCTGTATCAGTAGAAATGTTCTGAAATATTATTGAAAATTCAAACAATGGTATTGTTTATCCACTTAAACCCTGCTGATATAATCATAAACTAGATTATGAGAATTTGTTCAATTAAGATACCATTTAAATGTAACTTAGCAAGTTATCACAAACATGAAAATGTACTGTTTGAAGTCGAATTGTAGAATATTTTAAGGATTTATGTAAGATCTCCACTTAATTACCATTTTATAAGTTAATATTTTAATGAAAACTTGTTTTTCTTTTCTTTTCATCAATGACAAGCACTGTATTCTATGAACACTTATTTGGTTGATGTGTGCTGTCAAATTTGAAAATTTTTCTCTGTTTTTGTTCTTTTGAGACATTGCATTATACAGACTACTGTGTATAAATACACTTATTTGGTTGATGGTGCAGCTGATAATGTAGTCTTTTATGTATGTGTACTTTAAATGGTGGGAGATAGTCATAAATTCAACTTTCACTTCTTATATTCTAAATTAAAGAGATTTAATACCTTATCATGAGATAGATAAAATGCCTTACATATTTTTCATTTTAATTATGTTTCTCATTTTCCAGAATTGACTAGTTTTCAGCTGAGCCTACCAAAGCTTTGAAGATTTCAATATTCCTCCCTGAACAGTTGCTTCTTGATATATCATTTTCCATCACATATTCCTATCATTTTTCAAGAAGTCAATATCAGATATGCAGAAAAATATATACATTACTGAAATTCACATATTTTTGTAATTTTCTTTGTTTTTCTAATGTTTTTGTATTTTTCTGTGTTTTTCTAATGTTTTTGTATTTTTCTGTTTTTCTAATGTTTTTGTATTTTTTCTGTTTAAAGAATATCACTGTAACTTAGCAAAATTTAATCAATTTTCATATTTCATCATGCCTAGACTTTTTACTAGAAATTCAAATCTTTTTGGATCTAAAGCTTTGGTAAATAAGTCTGCAAGTTGAAATTCAGTATTTATGTACTTTAATTCTATCAATCCTTTTTCAGAGTTATCTCTAAGGAAATGATATCTTATTTCTATGTGCTTTGTTTTTGAGTGTTGTACTGGATTTTTAGTTATGAAAATTGCTGCTTTATTATCTATTTTTATTGGAGTTTTCAAAAAGTTGAATCCAAAGTCAAGCATCTGGTTTTGAATCCAGAGAACTTGAGAGCAAGACTGTGAAGTGGCTATATATTCAGCTTCTGCAGTTGATATGGACACATTTGTTTGCTTTTTGCATTGCCAAGATACCAGCTTGTTATCAAGGTATTGACAACCTCCTGACGTTGATTTTCTATCCCAATTATCTCCCCCAAAATCACTGTCAGTGTAGGCAGTTAAATAAAAATCCTCATCTTTTAGATACATTAGTCCAAGATCAGGTTTTCCTTTGAGATATCTAAAGATTCTTTTGACAGCAATTTCGTGGGATTCTTTGGGATCAGCTTGGTATCTGGCACATAAACATACACTATACATGATACCAGGCTTGCTTGCAGTTAGATACAAGAGGGAACCAATCATTGATCTGTAATAAGTTTGATTGACTGGCTTCCCTGTTGGATTTGGTTGTAGCTTGTCTCTTGGATCTGCAGGTGTTGAAGCTGGCTTTGAATCAGTGAGGTCAAACTTCTTGAGGATATCTTTGACATACTTTGTTTGGCTGATAAAGATTCCATCAGGCATTTGCTTGACTTAAGGCCAAGAAAGAAAGTGAGTTCACCCATGGCACTCATTTGAAATTTCTTCTTCATCAAGGCTTCAAATTCCTCACATAGTGTCTTGTTTGTGGACCCAAATATTATGTCGTCCACATACACTTGAACTACTAAGAGTTCACCATTTACATGCTTCAAGAAGAGGGTTTGGTCTATCTTTCCTCTTTTAAAATGATTTTCAATGAGATAAGATGACAAGGTTTCATACCATGCTCTAGGAGCTTGATGCTACCCATACAAAGCTTTGTCCAATTTGAACACTCTGTATGGATGATCTGGATGTTCAAAACCTGGTGGCTGTGCCACAGACCTCTTCGTGAAGTTTTCCATACAGGAAGACATATTTTACATCCAGTTGATAAACATTAAACTTGAAGGCAGCTGCATAAGCTAGAAAGATTCTAATAGCTTCAATTCTTGCAACTGGTGCAAACACTTCATCATAATCAATACCTTCTTCCTGTGTGTAGCCTTGTGCTACAAGCCTTGCTTTGTTTTTGATCACAATCCCTCTATCATATTTCTTGTTCTTGAATACCCATTTTGTGCCAATGGGTACTTGATTTTCAGGTAAATCAACAAGGGTCCAAACTTCTTGTTTTCTAAATTGCTGCAATTCTTCCTGCATTGCTTCTACCCAACTGTTATCTTTTAAGGCTTCTTTGATGTTTTTGGATTCATCTTGAGAAAGAAAGCAAGAAAATAAGCAAACATTTGCATATTCATGCATACTCCTTGTTGTCTTTGATGATAAATTGCCAATGATATTTGTGGCAGGATGATTTCTTTCAACAGTTCTGTATGTTGAACTTGTTGGAATCAAAGTATTGATATCTAAATTTGTGTCATTTAGATCAATAACATCATTTTCATCAGAGGGATTTGTGTCAGATGAATGGGTTGGGGGATTTGGATGTGCTGCTGATGAACTGCTATTCAGAGAAGAATTTTGAGCATCAGCATCATCATATGATGAATGCTGATGAGTTGAATATGTTTCTGCAGATGAATCTAATGGCTGTGGATCTTGAGTATCAGCAATGATGGGTGGATTATCAGATACAAGTGGTTTAATCCATCCTCTCCCATAATTTGTTAACTCTGAATCATCATCTTTTGTTTTACTTGAGCCTGCATCATCAGATGGGAAAATATCAAAGCTTTTCATAAAAGTGTCCATGTCAAATAGCCAATCAGGACCTATACACTTTGTCTTGAAATTATGTTCAAAGAACACAACATCAGCAGTTTCTTGCAAAGTGTATGCAGTTTTGTTAAAGACCCTGTAAGCTTTTGACACACTGGAATATCCAACAAAATATCCCTCATCAGCTTTTGAATCAAATTTTGATAATCTGTCAGTTGTGTTCAAAATGGAGACTGGACATCCAAAAGCTTTGAGAAATTTTTTTTGAGGTTTTCTGGAGAACATGGTTTCATATGGAGTTTTGTTTTGTTCTTTGACACTAAATGTTCTGTTTTGCACATAACAAGCTGTGTTGACAGCTTCTGCCCAAAATGATAAAGGAAGTTTTGAATCAACAAGCATTGATCTTGCAGCTTCAATTAGGGACCTGTTTTTCCTTTCAGCAATACCATTTTGTTGAGGGGTTCTTGCTGCACTAAACTGTCTTGTTATTCCATTTTCAAGACAAAAATTGTCCATTGTTTCATTTTTAAATTCAGAACCATTGTCACTCCTGAAACCTCTAACTGATTTTTAGATTTGATTCTCAATTCTTTTCACCATCTGAATTATCAAATCAGCAGTTTCACTTTTCTTGTTCAAGAAGAACACCCAAGAATATCTTGAATAGTCATCCACCATCATAAGGCAATATTGTTTCTTTCCCAAACTCAACACATTTACAGGGCCAAATAAATCCATATGGATTAACTGTAATGTGGAGTTAATTACACTTGCTGTAATTGATTTGTGGGAAGATCTTTTCTGTTTACCTTTCAAACAAACAACACAGTGGTCAAGACAGAAAAATTCTTTTTGTGGTAAACCAATGACATGATTTCCAGTTACCAACTTGTTCATATATTTGAAGTTTGCATAAGCAAGTCTTCTGTGCCATAATGTTGATTCATCATCAGTAGCCTTTGAAAGTAAACATGTTTCTTGTGATGTTGGTGGTGGTGATTCCGTATTAAGAGTGTATACATGATTCTTTCTTGGGGTTCTCATCACTACCCATTCATCATGGATTTTAAAACCAGGCTTGACAATCACACATTCTTGCTTGGTGAAGAAGGTTGAGTAGTCTTTATCACAGATCTGTGAGACACTCAACAGATTATACTGAAGCTGCTGCACATAGCTCACATTATCAAAGCTGAGATTTCTGCACTTTACTACTCCAGTACCAGTGATCTTTCCCTTCTGGTCTCCTCCAAATGCAACAGAGATGTCATTGATATTTTGAAAATCATGAAGCAGGTTGGCATTACCTGTCATGTGCCTGGAACATCCACTGTCAACATACCAGATGTTGTCAGTTCTCCTTGGATGCCCCTGTAATCAATGAAACAGATTAAATAGAAAATGGAACCCAAGCCTCCCAGGTCTTGGGTTTCCCATTTTCAAAAGTTTGAAAAGTAACTTTCTGCATTTTTGATAAATCTGGCAAATCAGATTCATCCTTTTGTTTGTTTTCAGAATCAGCTTTTGGTTTCCAATTCTGAGTGGATTGTGATTCAAAGGAAACTTTCTTTTGATTGATCTTTCCTTTCTCATCCTTGAGAGAGGAAGAAGAGTCATATCCATTTGATTTATTAATAGGTTTCTTCAAAATTGATTTGTGATCAGCATGATGACTGTTTGGATCTGATTCATAAAATGAATTTTCATAAAAAATGTTTGATGCTTTTGTTTTGTGAAAATTTTGTTTTCTGATTTTAGGTGCGGTGAAGTTGTATCCATAGTTGTCATCATTATAGTACTGTTGAGTACCAAAACTACGTGTGGGATGTTGATAACCACCAAACATAGTTTGCCATTGTTGATAGTTTTGAGGAGAAACTCTTGGTTGCTGAGATGTGTGAATTTGTGACAGATAATAATTCCCAAACATTCTATTTTCAGATTGATGTTGTCTGAATCTAGAATCTTTGGAATTTCTGGAATGATAGGCATTGTTTCCAGATTTGCCCTTTGTTTTGGCAACTTTACTATCAGAGAAAGGATAAGCCACATTTTTACTGTTCTGCATACACTCCAAACCAGGCTGATAATAGTAAAAATCAACAAGGTCATGATTGTTTGTTCTACATATAGAACAGTACCTTGAAGTGTTTGCAGAAACTGGAGAGTAGTTTTTACCCTGCAGTCTTTTCTTTTTCTCCACAAATTCAGACATTTTGTTAAAATGGTTCTTTGATTTGTATGTGCATTGTTTCCTTGTGTGAGACAAGCTTTTGCAAATTCAGACATTCAATTGATGATTTTAAAGCATCAGAAGTTGTATTTCCAGCCAAGACAAAATTCTTAAAAGAAAATGGATGTGAATCATCAACAATTGCACTTGTCTGATTTTGAGAGTCAGATTTTTGGAATACCACTTTTGGACTGG
Organism: Mikania micrantha; assembly: GCA_009363875.1. NCBI lineage: Eukaryota > Viridiplantae > Streptophyta > Magnoliopsida > Asterales > Asteraceae > Mikania > Mikania micrantha. The sequence continues at coordinate 43,779,000 of CM018689.1, read as the reverse complement.
TCATCGACTCAGGCATGGGTGTATAGTTTTCATTGTATGGAGGTGGAACCTCATGAAAACCCAACCATGCCTTTGACTTTCCTTGAAGTTGATTGTTGAGCAAATTAGTCAAGTGTTTGGAAGAAGTTTCAAAATTTTCCACTTTCAGAGTTGCAGTGGATAAATCAGATAATGTTTTTGTTAATTTTGACAAGTTTTCATCATGTTCTTTTTGCAAAATTAATTTCTCAGTTTTAAGTTGTTCATTATCTTTTAAAAGAGAATTAATTTTATTTTCATGTGTTACTTTGTCATTTATCCACTGTTTCTCTTCAAACCTGCATTTGCTTAACTCTCTTTGCAAATCAGCTATGTGTTGTTTTGAAACTTCTTGCTTGATTTTACACTCATCAGAACATGGTCTGGTTACCTCATTTCCCAGTGCCATCAAAGCAAGGAGTGGTTCATCTGTGTCTTCTTGAAAATTTTTTGCAACAGCAATCATGGCTTGTACAGGATCATACTCATCAGCATACTTGATCCAATCAAAATCCTCTAAGTTGTTTGTTACCACAAGTGCTTTTGGCTTTGGTGGTTCAATGGCTTTCATTTGAACAGCAGGTGCAGATTGAGTTGATTGATGATTTGGCTGATATCTGGAGGTGTCTTTGGGAGCTTTGCAATCACGTGAGAAATGACCATAAAGATTGCAGTTGTAGCATCTTACTTTATCAAGATCAATACCCACTTTTGTTTTATCAGCTTCAAATTTCATGGGACCATACTTCTTCCAGAATTTCTTGTGCCTCAAAACAACCATGACCATCTGCCATTTGATATCCATCTCTTCAACATCCTTTGGATCTATTTCTTCAAGATCATGTTGAGTAAATTGAGCTTTTGCAAGAGAGCTTGCAGCAAAACATTCAAAGCTTGCAACAAATGCTTAGCAAGCTTCTTGCTGCTCAACAGAATTGGTGTTTACAGAAAACTGTTGCTGAGAAAAGTGTTGTTGAGAGTCATTTTGTGATTGATTTGCAGCAGCAGGTGCTTGTGGTGTGGGAGTTGAATATACACCAAATCCAACATTTTCACGAGGAGAGTACTGAGAATTACTCCTTCCTTCTTCAACAACCAAGGCTTGAACACCAGCAGTCTTCACAAATTTGTATTGACCAACTTGAGCAGTAGATGCCCGTGCTTTGACATCCATGTCAATTGCTTCAAGTTTGGCAATCATCTCTTCAATTTTTACCTCATCAAGCTTTCTGGTTTCCTTGATCAAGGTAACCTTCTCAGTCCAGCTCTCTGGAAGTGTATTTAATAACTTAAGATTTAAGTCATAATTATCAACTTTGATTCCAAAGGTTTTTAGCTCATTGATCAATTGCACATAACGTTGGATTTTTTGGGTGACTGTTTCACCAGACATGTGTTTGAAGTTGTTGATGTGTTAGTTTAACACATCCGTTTTTGTAATTAATCGAGTCCGTTTTCATTAGTTTTGTATATATATTTTGAGTCGTTTTTAGTTCTTTTTTACATGTTACTGTTTTTGTGCAGGATTGTGTCCCGGAGGAGCGGAAACGAGGGCGAACGGGCATCGGAATCGAGTGCGGTTGATGATGCGAAGAAAACCAACTTTTCTGCCCTAGGCGGTACGCCTAGCGAGGCTGCTTGGCCCCAGGCGGTACGCCTGGCTAGCCCTCAGCCGCCCATCTTCCTTACCACCCGCACGCATCGCCTGGCCCCAAGCGACCCCGCCAGGCGATGCGCCCCAGATCAAAAATAACCCTAAAACCCTAATTTCTTCTCCTCTATAAATGGGATCGCATTCCAGCCGTTTTAGGGGTCTTCTTTTGCGACTTTGGAACCCTGATCAAGCTAGGAGGCTGCTGGAGCTTAACCATGGAAGGAAGAGCTTGATTAGGGCTTGTAGAAGTGAAGGAGGGCCTTGTTCTTGAGTATTTTCCTTTTCTTTACATGTTCTTAGTTTAAAGCTTTGATCTTTGATGTCTTTAGACATATTTTAGACTTGTTTAGCTACTGTTAGTATGATTTGTGGCTAGATCTATGGTTGTATCTAGGTTTGGGATGATAAAGTTGTGATCTTTGATGATTTTGGACTTGATTTATGCTTAATGATGATATATGCTTTGTAATCAGCTGTAAAGTTTGAATCTTTGATGGTTTTTATGGATGTTGAATGATTATATTTGGTGTATGTTTGATCCACATGTGTTTAGGAAGGTCTTTCCACACATAGATGCATGTTAGGCCTACTACTTTGTGTTTTAGGTTAGTTTATGGGTTGTTGATCGCATTCCATAGGATTAGACTTCATTAAGTATAGTTATTAGCATGTGTAACCTAACCTAGAAATCCGGGAGGTGATAGGTTAGATGGTTGGTCTCTTACACTTGGGATTTTTGAGTTAAACGACCCGGGAGGGCGTTGTCTTAGATCTACTTAGTGTTAGTGTTAATCCATGTCAAAGTTGTCAACTTTATAGTTCTCTAGTATCGTAGGATATAAACGGGTGGAGAAATCCGGGAGGTGATTCACCCGTTTGAGTGCAATTGCATATCGGGAAAATCCGGGAGGTGACCCGATAGACTAGTGCATACATTACAGCCTTAGGATATTCCATTGGAGTTGCTTGGTATCTGATCTGGGTCCCATTAGGTATTCCTTAGTCTGTTCCTTAAGATCCTAGTCTTTATCCTTCATAGATCAGTCCAAATCAGCATCTGTCATACTTTTGAATCCCAGCCTAGATACACCAGTTTTCCTTACTGCAGTTAGATTCCAGTTTCATTATCAGTTTTAGTTTGCTGTTTTTAGTGTAGTTGTTAGTTTAGTTTCCTTAATCAGTTTCAGTTTGATTTGATTATCAGTTAGCACCAAACCCCCCTCTTTTACCTTAGTTAAGTTCACAGTCTAGGTTTAGTTTGTTATACTAGTGTCCATTGGTTCGATATCCGGACTTCCGTCAGCTATTCTGCCACCGACAGGTACACTTGCCTTAGGAGCGGTCTAGTCTAGGTTTTCCGATTATTACTAGGTGTTTAGGTTAAGTATAGGTCTAGGATTAGATTTGGAGTCTTTAGCTTAGGTTAAATAGCTTTAATTTAGTCCTGTTTTTAGTATACTGACCGCTTGCATCAGTTGTCAAACATCATTTTGAGGCTCTCTCTCTTCATTCTCTTGATTTCTTCATTTCCAGCAAACATTACCTCCAACTGATCCCACAAGCTTTTTGCAGTTTCAAAATATTTGACACATACCAAAACTTCCATTGGTAAAGCAGATTTAAGTGTACCATAGGCTTTAATATCCACTTTAACCATTCTTTTCTCATCATCTCTCAGGTTGATTCCTCTAAGAGGTAAGCTTTTGTTGTGATACTTCAATCTGTTTTCTTCACTCAAATCAGCAGGAACATATGGGCCGTCAACAATCGAGCACCACATCTCTGGATCAGTGCTATCGATATGGTTTTGAAACCTAAGCTTCCACTGTTGGAAGTCAGCTGCATTCTTCAACACAGGAGGTTTAGCACCAGAGGAACCTGATTCAGAATATACAGACACAGTCGGTTGTGCCATTTGTTGATCTGTCATTTTTTTTTTAATTTTACTTAAAATTTCTAATGAGTTAAGATTAATTCAGGATCTAATAACCTAGTCCGAATTTGTCCAAACAATTAGTTCAAATGATGGATTAGTAATCAGAGACAATTCTAAGTAAGTAACAAAAACAACAGGAATACTATTTTTAAAGATTTGTTATCTATTGAGGAGAATCGAAAATCAATGGAACAGTAAAACCTGAAATAACCGCTTGACGCTTGAGACAGAAATCTGTGAATCGGCTCACAAATTTCCACGATTAGACCGATTATGAATCAACAAGTGATAGGTAATGGTATACGCTTGATTGTTTTCACAATATTTAGCTATGAATCTGAAATCTCAAAACACACAGTTTCACCAAGAACACACACAGTAAAACAAATCGATCAATCCATGTTAATTAGTTTAACTAATTGATTCGATCTAAATTAGATTGTTCTAAACTATACGATTTCAAGCTAGAATCAACTCTTGATCGTAGAAATCATAACTTTAGCTTTTGATTTTCAGGAAAATCAAAATATCGAGCTCTTGACTCTGATACCAATTGTCAGGATCGGATCATATCTTAATCTGAGATCTGATGATAACAATAAGCTATGATTTCGATTGATTACTAGGCGGAAACAGGCAATCAATCTAAGTTCAGTAACAATCCAAAATAACAAAACCCACAGTAATCAATATTCAAGACATATTTAATAAGAACAATTAAGAACAGATGATGATGAATATTAAAGGCAGTTATATTGATTTGTAAGTCTGAAATTGCTCAGAGAATTACAGTGTGTAAAAGTGCGTGTGTTTTCTCAAAAGCGTACAGGCTGACTCTATAAAGGTCCTATTTATAGAAACCTATTTCAGACCTACATAACTGCCCTAACGGATAACCGTTATCAAAATAACAATACAAACGTCACATCAGTTATACACGTCATAACTGATGTCAGCAAAAACAAATAAACAACAAGATCTAAGTGTAGATTCTTCATCAGCAACAACAAGCTTGAACTTCAGCATTAGTAAGTTTGCATGTCAGCATTGCAAACTTACTTTCTTGTATTTGGCATATTTTCTTGATCAGCATCACAACAGTTGGTCGTCAGCATTGTAATGTGATCCAAGTATCAACAGTTAACTTCATGTCAGCATTACAATGTCATGAAGTTGTCAGCATTGAAGAGTTCAATGTCAGCATTGATGAATACTTGGCTCTTGTAATCATCAGCACTACAACATATATTATCAGCATCACACTAGGTCATCAGCATCTCAAGATTTGTTCATCAGCACTGCAATATCCTTTGGGATAACATCATCAGCAGTGTACTTTGAATGTCAGCACTGCAACTTTAAGCTGTCAGCATTGAAGAATCCTTTGAGAACTTGTCAGCATCTCAATCTTCAATGAGTTGGCTTTCAGCATTATGACTTTGGTTGTCAGCACTGCAACATCCTTGACAAATCCTGCAATTACTAAACACTTAAACATAAGAATCAATTAACAAATAATGATCTTATAAATAGAAAGGTTTAAGGTTTAGAGATGTGGACCATATGTGTTGTCTGTATTGTGCCTGTCAACACATCAACATATTATATGGATTTGAACTTTATTCAAATTATCAGCATATCAAATAAATCTGTATAAAATAGAAAAACAGAAGTAAAGAGAGAGTTAGAATGTTGCCATCATTAAATGGACTTAATGAACTTGAAGCTTGCAGAAGGGTTGGTTAATTGTGGGCAGGGCATCATCTCATAATGGAAACCTAACATTATTGTATATTGTGTTTTTATGAGTTTTACTGATAACCATTGTGCAATACGTGCATCACAGATGACAACCGATATGACACAATAGGCACTATGTTTATACACAATGACCCAAAACACAGTGATGTCTATAACCATTGTTTCTAAAAATTTTGACATACCTTAACCATTGTGTTATACGTGCATCACAGATGACAACAGATATGACACAACGACACTATGTTTAGACACAATGACCCAAAACACAACGATGTCTATAACCATTGTTTCTAAAAATTTTGACCTAACCTAACCATTGTGTTATACGTACATCACAGATGACAACATATTTGACACAATGACACTATATTTAGACACAATGACCCAAAACATAGTTATGTTTATAACTATTGTTTCTAAAAATTTTGACCTAACATAACCATTGTGTAATACGTGCATCACAGATGACAACAGATATGACACAACGACACTATGTTTAGACAACAATCATTGTGTAATATATACATCATTTTATTTTATCTTCAAAACATTGTGTAATATACAATCATTGTGTCTTACGTTCAGGTCATTGTGTCTTACGTTCAGGTCATTGTGTAATATATCCATATTTGTGTTTTACGTTCAGACATGACACAACGATGAAAAAAAACAATCACAAACAAAAAGACACAATGACGCATTACAAATATAAAAGATGGAGGAAAACATTTTTTTTATACTCGTTTTAAAGATTAAAAAAGGCTCGTTTTTTTGGTGTATTTTTTTAAAAATATTATCGTATATAAAAGTTATGGCCGTTTAAAAAAATTGGGGAAATATGATAAAAAGTCAACAAAAGTGTCTGTGACTAAAATATTATTCCACTAACTTTTTTAATATAACTTTGATCTCAACTATTAAATTATATATCTAATGGCCCACAATTATTCTCACACTTCTCACCCATTTAAGCCTTTTTACTATAACTCTACCCTATGTATATATGAGAAAGACAAATGGTAATTTGATTAATATCTTAAAATTAAGAATTTTATAACCCTTATAACATATGATACAACTTTTAAATCTAACCTAAATGTTTTTTTTTATTTTCACTTTATTCTATATTGATAGGTTTTAAGAATTAAAGTCAGATAGAGTGATTATAATAGGAAAATAAACCTCAAAACAAATATATTATTTCTTGTCATTTTTAGTAAATTTGGCCTTTTGAATTTGAAGTTAAATTTATTTTAAGTTAACTACTAAAAATTCATAAAAAAATTGTTTTTTTTTTATAAATATGTCTTAGAACTAAACCATACAAAATTTACAAACCTTTAAATCACTCAATTTAAATGTTTTGTTTTCGTTGCATTGTGCGGGTACCATAATATCGTGTGTGTGTGTATTATGGTGAAGTTTAGAAGTATGTTTTACATGCCAATGCTAAGAATACGAAGTTTGCATAGAATTAATATACAATAAAGATTATCACTTTATCAGTTGTATGATAATTATCACGAATAGATGAAATTATCAAACAGTCTTCGTATATTTCATACGCAGTTTGGTTTTTAATAACATAACTTTGAAAGCATGTTCATAGTGCTAATCTATACTACCTAATAAAGTAATAATAATAAATATGTCACTTGTCCCTTTCATATTTATGTTTTATCAATTTTTGGCACATGTCTATTTTATATACATTCATTATTAAATTTTGACACTAGTAACTTTTATATTAATCTCTCATTTAATTATATTTTACTAATTCTCTCTCCTATTTAAGGTTAATAATTTTAAATAATTAAATTGTATAATTAAATGAAAAAATATAAATATTTTTATTCTTAATAATTATAAGTAGATTTCAATTATATCTTATTTTAAAATATAATTTTATAATTTTTAAGTATTTATTATTTATAATTTTTAAATCTTAATTAATTTCTTATTTCACTAACAACTGATATGATATTCAATATACAAATTTTGATAAAACCATTGGTTTATAACAAAATAAATTTAGTCAATTCATATTAAACTATTTTAAGTGTTCATTGGTAGTTCAAAATTATAAACTACGTCTCTCTTCTTTACTTCGAGGAAAGAAGTTTGGCACCCTACTTTAATTGCCTCAAACGTGAGTTAAACTTAAACTTATAGTTGGTCCTCATTTAAAGTTAATAAAATAACCCTTGTGACTGACTTTGCATTGAGGCATAATTAACATGGGTCAACCAAAAAATGGTAAGAAACATAGGTACAAAATATAAATTAACATATATACATTTAAATGTTGAATGAACAGTAATAATAATTTAATAATAATAATAATAATATAATATTAGTATAATAATAATAATTATTGTAATAGTATTATATAATTTTATTTTTTAATTGTTTATGTGTTTTAAGATTTAAAGTTTTACGACGTATAGATAATTTTATGCTATATGAGTTTCAATTTTTAAGATCATGTTTTTAATCCAGTTAGATATGGGGTTACCGCCGCAACGCGCGGAGCAACCCCTAGTTACAATGATATTTGAAGGACGTTTTTGTCATTTACTAAAAGACTCGAATGGCCAACCGATCCACGTCCGCGGTCAAAATTGAACAATTTTTTTTCTTCCACGTTTGATGGCATTCTAGAACCAATATAATAGTCATTGAACATAAAAAATAATATATGTAACAAAAACAGTTATAAAGATGGAGTTGTTGAACCATGTAACCTTAGAATATCAAGTTAAAATGCGTTTTTGAAATTATATTTTAATCGAGGTTTCAAAGGAGTCGAATCATTCTATAAGTTTGATAAAAAAAAAAAAAAAAAAAAAAGAGAACGGAAAAAAAAGAAGAATCATATCCGAATAATTTGATAACTCAACAATTCTTTTTTAATAATCACATGTACTAGATTCATACGTAACTAAATAAATATTCATAGAAAGTAGCATCGACAAAGCAAACTCAATATGCATATACAAATATTATAAACATGCTTTGTTTATTTTGAGTTGTTTAACTTGTTTAATCAATTGGGTCTTTGTGACATGTTTATTCGGTTTAATTAAATATGTTGATTTAGATAATTATAACCTCATACATGATTACAAAAGTGTTTTATACCCAACTTAAAACCAACCAGGTGTTTATCAGGTATTGTGTATACATATGGGTTTTGGCCTTTTGGGTGTACTTGCAGTTTATTTAAAGGGGTCAATTACATATATCTACTTACTAAAATCATTTATTACATATTTACCCAATCATAAAATTAAATTACATATTTCTCCTTTGTAAACCAAATATATTACATATTTATTCATTTCATTAAAAAACAAATTATGTATTTCCTATTTTACCCTTAATAAACTAATTAAAAAGAACTTACATATGCTCCTTACTAAGGGGTAATTTTGAAACATGGGGATATTTGTAATTTTAGTTTAACATTGTGGATATATGTAATTTTGATGTTTAATAAGGAGATATATGATATTGTCCCTTATTTAAAATACCGCTGAGTATACATGGCCAAAAACTTAGTCTGGATAAATCTATCGAAAATCTATTAATCAATTACATGTATCATAGTCATCATAAATGGTCTTAAATAATTAAAAATTATATACATTTTACAATATTTAAAAAGTTAAAACAAATAACCACGTATTAACTTCTACACTTGAATAAAATACTGTTTTAAAACTTACAAGTTTCATAAAATAAAAATTAACTAAATGACATCAGAGACAAGGAATTATAGAAACAAACTGAGAATTAAAGCTGAGAATATCCATTTCACTAGAAAAAGAAATTGAGACTGAGAATATACTAAATCAATTGAGACAGAGATATAATATTTAAATTAAATCCATAAATACCTAAAATATACATTATATGATAACAAAATTTGATACATCCATAAAATAATATAAAATAAAGAAATTATTGTCATGTATATGATTGGGTATATTATTAGGTAATTACATCGGGCAAATACGTACCATTAAATCCTTTATATACACCTGTAAAATTTTTAAAAGCAATTCATATATTATTTGATCCCTAATTATACTATATAATTAAAAACCATTATACTATATAATTAAAAAACAAGTGAAAGAAATAGATAAGTTTTTGCATTTTTAATTTTGGCCACCTAAATTTTTTAAAAGTATTTTAACTTCAATCAATCAAGTAGGTATGAGACATCAGATGAGGCATCTTGTGTACAAGGAAAGGAAAGAAGGAGAAAAATTAATTTAATAATCCAAATATTAGCGATCAATTCTTGTAATTTTTGAAAGATTTGCTTAGAAAGTTAGGTTTTTTATTTTAATTCAAACAATTGGTTGCCAGTAAAAAGGATTTTGCGAGTAATTTTCTATTATTTTTGTAATATATTTGTAAGGATTTTGGATAATTTTATGTTTTTATGAAAAATGTGTGTAGAGTTCGTGATTAAAGATTTGATTTTGCTATAAACTTATGCTTTTACAAATGATATATAAAATCTCTTATCAGAAGTATACTGTGATCACCCGCTGCAACACGCGAGAGAATAAACCTAGTTTTAATTTATGTATCGTTGAAAACAAATAAAGCCCACACTTAACTTTTTTTATTTTGGCCCGATATTATATGTTTCGTATATGTGTATGCAAGACTGTAACCTCTTCTGCCACTCACATATTTAACAATAATTAGTCTTGCATAAATAACGTATTTATACGAGAAGTATAAAAGTCCAATAATTAACATTGACATATTCCAATAAAATAATGATTATTTTTATACATGCATATACGAAATATATAAACGATATGATATGCTTCAAATAAAGTATTAATTCTTTTAACAGAATATTATAAATTTCCATGTTTGAATTTCCATGGTGTCTGCTGACCACATCGACGCAGACAATTCGTCGTCTACACCCCTTTTTCCCTTCTCGTATTCAAACGAACTATAATACGCCTAACTTCTTCAATATATTTTGAAGCTCTCTCTATCTCTCTTAAATTTTCAACTTTTTGTGTTGTTTTGTTGAAACCCATTTCACAGATCATCCCAATTCCGATCACATCTTCATCATCTCCCGCCAGAATTTGGTGCTGATGGCTAATCGTTATGATCCTAATCCATTTGATGATGGGGATGAAGTCAATCCCTTCGCTGTAAGTTACCGATTCTGCTTTCGTTTTCAATTTGATCGTAAAGTATCAACTATTGGCTGCCATTAAAGTTCGAACTGTTTGAGTTTTAAAGCAGGGTCTGTTTTAATTTTTGATCATTTTACCTTATCAGCGGTTAAAAACGTTTAAAAAATATATGTTTTTTATTGACGTTATAGCTGCAGATTTTATTTCAAGGTTTAAATAATTAAAATTCAGTTTTTTTTAGGAATGATTTCTTGTTTCAGATGATCTGCAAAGTTGTTTCTGTTTTTGTTTCATGTGAAATTGATGCAATTGTGTATAGTATGTATAATAATGATTATTATTTTGGCTCACTAATTTACCTAAATCTTTGGATATTAATAGGGTTTGATTACATAATTTGCCTAAATCCTTTGTGTCAAAAATTTTAATTCCGTTATACTTAAAAAAGAAACATGTTTATCCAAGATTAAATCAACTATTTATTAATTTTTTTTAGTGATTTAAACTGACTGATGTTAAGCCATTTAGTTAATTAATTTTGCTATGATTTAGTTATGTTAGGGGCAGCATACCTTGCACCTTTAATCAAAATCAAAACACATTATTAGGAAGAATGTATGAAATTTGTGGTCAATGGTGGTTTAAAAGTCAAATATGCATGCAAAGACAATAGGAATTAAAAAAAACCTTAAAAACTCTATAAATTCTACATCATACCATCAGTTTTAACTTGAGTTAGCCATATTTATATATCTGAAGTTGTAATTTCTCAAAATGATAATTATCCGCGATTTTAGATCAAAATTTCACTAGGTATTTTTGTCCGTTTGTTTGAGGATTTTACATCAAAATTTTTACCATGGCTCATTTGTATGAGTATTAAGAATATTTGTTTAATTTGAAGTTATGTTTGTATTAACATGATTAGGAAAATGGAGCTGGGGGAAAGGGCACTGGCAAGACAAATTACAGTGGAGGTTCTTTATACACAACGGTAAGCGAATAACTAGTTGCACTTAATCATCAAATTAACCATGTTTTTCCAGAGCCATCTTTATGATGAACAAGAATGATCATCATGTTCTTGTGAGATTTATTATTGTATTATGCATATGTATTTGATCACATCAGTTCTTATTAGACGTTTCAATTGTGTCATGGTGCTTCTTTGGTCTTTAATCATGTTTGTTGTTCATTCAATCCATTATCAAAGTGTCATTTGATGGTTTTTGTTTCAGAGTGTTCCTTCTGCTCCAAACTCTAGGCTTTCACCTCTTCCACATGAACCAGCGGAATTCTATAATGATTATGGGTCGGTTGACGTTCCTCTTGATTCTTCTGCTGTAGGTTCTACCATTTACATTTTACAAATTTGTTACTTTATTCCTTTCATGCTTTCTTTCTTGTGCTGAATCTTGACCACAATGGAACATTGTTAAAGGCCTTAAAGAAGAAAGAGAGAGAGCTGCAAGCCAAGGAAGCTGACCTGAGAAAGAGGGAAGAGGTGAATTATTCTACTTTTATGCATGAAATTATATATAAGCAGATGAAAGATTTATTATTACACAATTTAAATTAAAAAAATTTGAAGTTAATATAAGTGTGTATTATTTATCAGTATTTATAATTGTTTGCAGATCGTAAGACGAAAAGAAGAGGCAGCTGCTAGAGGTACTACATCCTTTGCATCTTTGGTCATATGTATATGTATATGTATATGTATATGTATATGTATATGTATATGTATATTCAATCACTGATGAAATCATATTTCCATTTCAGCTGGCATTGTTCTTGAGGAGAAAAATTGGCCACCATTTTTCCCAATTATTCATCATGATATTGCAAATGAGATACCGATCCATTTACAAAAAATGCAGTATGTTGCATTTACAACTTATTTGGGTATGTTTTTTTTTCAATTATTTTTTGCATACAAATTTCATGGGGCCAGTCATAGATTTGTGTATCAGTCTTCTTTCTCAATCCTTAAATTATGAAAGGAAAATTCATAATGTGCTTTTTGGGTTTGTAATATGTTATCAATCATATAGAGTTTTGTTGAATGAAAGCTACAAACAATTTCTTTTCAAAAAGATAAGAATATTGACAGATAAGCCTGGCAAAATGGACGAGCTGGATTAGGTTGGGTAGTAGGTCAAAACGAGTTCGTGTCAGGATGAGAGTAGACCATGATAGGTTTTAAGCAAAATCCATTTGAGTCTAAATGGGTCATTTTTTAAAAAAAACATCAATTTAGTTCAAGCTAAAATGGATTGTAAGTAAACAAATAGTTTATTTGCATAATCTTTAGTAATTTTACCCATCTTGACCGGCGTTATGCTAAAGTGTTACCCATTTCAACCCGTTGTGGCGTTGTATGTTATGATAATACCCATTTCAACCCAAAATACAATATTTTCTCACCCAAACCGACCCATTTATCTTGCTTTGGGTCAAGATTGCCACTTCTATTGACGTATTATCAACAAATCTTGCATACTTTGTGCCCAATTTCAGGTTGTAAATTTCACAGAACAGATGGTTTCTCAGTCTCAACTCAAATGTCTAAAAATTGCAATAAAATACTTAAACATGTATCCACTTCTTTCTGATTTTCTTGCTTAATATAATAATCTGTATAAATGTGCCAAACAGGGTTGGTATTTTGCCTTTTTTGGAATATTATTGCCACAACAACAGCATGGATTAAAGGAGAAGGTTTGTGTCACTCAGCCTCTAATATAGCTTTAACATTTCATTTACTTATTTATTTATTTATTTTTCGAAGACCCTCGAGAGGGTAAATCCGTCATTTAGCTATTGTAATATGTTTTTGTTTAACACTTGTGTTGCAGACCCAAAGATCTGGTTTCTTGCCATCATCTACTTCATACTAGGTGTTCCGCTAGCCTATGTGTTGTGGTATCGACCACTTTACCGTGCTTTTAGGTAAATATTCATTACCATAACAAATGTTGAATGCCTTGCGACTCAAGTAACACACTTTTAGAACTTTAAGGAGAAAAATTTTATAAAATGAGCATTTTTGCCCTTTTAAATTCGGTATAAACACTTGATGAAACAATAGATAAGCACAATGTGCTAACTTATTCTGCAATTAAAAAAATGTTAGTTTATTTTGCTTCTACTTTAATAGTTCTGTAAACTGGATTGAATTTTACATTTATACTATATTCTTTTTATCCTTGTCATTAACATTGCAAATTGTGTTTGTAGGAATGAAAGTGCATTTAGGTTTGGTTGGTTCTTCCTTTTTTACTGTGTAAGTTGATCTAACCATGTGACTAACTTTCCAAACCACCATGTTTGGTTTTCGTTTGCAAGTTAATCATGTTTCTTATGAAAACGCGAAAAACATAATATATTAAAGTAACGAGTGATTCTGGACTCGTTATGGAAATTTAAACGCAACAAAGAATGATCATATCTGGCTTCAAAGCCGAATAAACAGTGGGTCAAACTGTATTAAAACTGCTTCAAGTAAAGTGACAAAACACAAGAAACCAACACATGTTTATACCGTTTGCATTTATTACTTTTGGTTTCCTTGCGCTTGAGGCTATGGTGCCACTTAGTCGAGTCAAACGGGTCATGCATACCAATGTTATGACCTCAAGATCTATGATTGTAGGCTTTAAAACTTTTAAGACTTAGTTTTCCTAACCAAAAAGGCTAGTTGTGCAGCTTTCTGCACATTTGCCTTCTATTTCGATCGATGTGAAAAAAAAACCATAAATATTATGAAAATTAAAAAAAAAAAAAAAAAAACTTGTATTTGCACTTAGCCACTACATTTTGTTTATTTCTTGAAAATTTCTTGCCTACAGTTGCACATAGGTTTTGTGATCTTTGCTGCAGTTGCTCCTCCCATCGTCTTCAAAGGAAAATCTCTCGCGTAAGTATTTTCTTTAGAATTTTATAAATATTTATATTTATTTAGAATTTAACAAATAATCTTAGTACACTCAGAGTCTCACTTAACTATTTTCACCTTCCTTTTTTTTTTTTTTTTTAATTTGGAACAGTGGCATCCTACCAGCGGTTGATCTTGTAGGCGATCAAGCTTTGGTCGGGGTGAGTTTATAACTTCAACAGTATGCAGGATAACTTTGTAGAACTTTTAATTTTGTTCCAATCAAGTCACTCAAACTTTTTTATGTCTCAATTAAGTCATTCAAGTTATTTTTAATAATTATTGATTCAAGTAAGTCATTTTTAAGAAAAAAATTATTCATTAAAACTTATATCAACATGTATTACCTGTTTTTCAGGTTAAAACATAGGATTAGAAAATAAAAATAACTTGAATGACTTAATGAGACAAAAAAAAAAGTTTAATTGACTTGATTGGAACAAAACTAAAAGTTGATTATATTTCTACGAAGTTTTCCCTTTTTATTAATATGGAGCTCATTGTTCTTGTATAAATTTACATTTGTTGTGCATAGATTTTCTAC
The DNA here is from genome assembly GCA_009363875.1 of Mikania micrantha. NCBI lineage: Eukaryota > Viridiplantae > Streptophyta > Magnoliopsida > Asterales > Asteraceae > Mikania > Mikania micrantha. The sequence continues at coordinate 43,763,970 of CM018689.1, read as the reverse complement.
TTTATCGGGTTCGGGCTATTCTGTCTCGAGGCGCTACTAAGCGTGTGGGTCATTCAGGTTCGTGTAATCGTGTTTAATTAGCAAGTCAAAACTTTGACTTTTTTAGGTCAAATATTTGACTTTTTTCAAATAACTTAGAATTGAACCTACAACTTGATATGAAATTTGTGGTTTATGCAGCAAGTATACATGTATTTCCGAGGGAACGGTCGAGCTGCCGAGATGAGACGTGGGTCTGGTCGGTAAGACCTGCATTACGAGTCTGTACGTACACGCACGAGATAGCTATGGTGGTTTTGTTTGTTAGTATTGTTTGTTGGATTTACACACTGAGTTGTTTTGGTTGGTATAGATGTGTTAGTTTTTTTGTACGTTTGTAAATCTGTTATATCGTTCGTTATTCGAATTGGTATTTTTCTTTCTTATTTTAATTATCATTTAAACATGCTTAAATTCAAAAAATACTTATAATAAATTTTAAGAAGTCTAGCACGGCTTTCTTGTCACTCAAAATATAAAATATAGGGAAAAGATCAAATAATAAGAGATTTTTGCCTAAAAAGAGTAAGAATTAATAACAGTTTATTATTTGGCATTATAATTTAGGTATAGCCTCATTTCTTGTAATAGATTTTTATTTTTTGTACTAGATTTTTTTTTGTTCTTCGTTTTTCTTGTACTAAATTTTTGTGTTTTTTGTAATGTATTTTTTGTTTTTTGGTACTACATTTTTATTTTTTTGTACTGTATTTTTATTTTTACTAAATTTTCATTTTTTGTATTTAATTTTTATTTTTTGCACTTGATTTTTATTTTTTGTGCGGGATTCTTGTGTTTTTATACTATATTTTTATTTTTTGTACTGGATTTTTCTATTTTGTACTTGATTTTTTGTTTTTTATGTACTGAATTATGTTTTTTTTTGTACTGGATTTTTATTTTTATATTTGGAGCGTGTCACATGTTAAATTTATATTAGTTCTTACTTTTCTTAAACATAAATTCCTTCTTAGTGAATCAAGTATCTAACCCCATAAAATATAATAGTCTGATAGCATTATTATTCTCAATCGCATCCCATGTCCTTTCCATTCTCTATAAATCGTGTATAAGTTTATACGAGACATGTTTGTCATCTATATCAAGTAATTGATGTCATACTTTTTTTATCATGTTATGATACAATATTAATAATCATTCATTATAATAATGTATTTAAAACTCTTGGGGCTGATTCTTTATAAATAAGTTTTTATAAAAACATAAAAAACACAAATAATTTTCACGAAATCAAACGAATTTATACATCACGACGTCCAATAAAATTATAAGGATTATATACCATCATTTAGATTTAGATTACACGTAGTCCATAAACCTGCTTCTTACATAAAGTAGGGGTCAAAATTATATAAAGTAGCATATACAAATTATACGCTGGGATGTAAACATTTTTATAAAATCCAATCCAACGGCAGAGAGCAAGAAAATCAAAATCAAAGGCAAGAAGAGTTCCAGCTGGCATCAACGGCGGTCATGATCTTCTGATGCAGTGAGGGTCCGGCACAGGCGATTATTCCACGATCTAGGCCATACAAATACATACCTTTCGAAAAATCAAGTGGCCGGCCGCCGGCGTCGGTGACGATGCCGCCGGCCTCTTCGATGATGACAACTCCGGCAGCATGGTCCCATATCTTCTCTTTGTAACCGGCTCGAGCGAACTTCATGAAGATCTCCGCGTCGCCCCGAGCGATGGCTGCGTATTTCACCATGCTGTATACTCGTAACGGTTGATTCCTGCGATTAAATTTCATCTCATTTATGGAATATGCCGAATGTTTTGAAAACCGGACCGGATATCGAATCAGTCGTCTAACTGGTTCACTAGACGAACCGATCAAACCGGACTTAAAAACCATATAACATAATAAATTGTATAAACAAGTTACCTCAGCCCGACGCTGTGAGCTAACCCTTGAGTGAACAAGTGGCTCGAGTTTGCCTTCTCAACCGGTTCACAAAACGTAGCCAAAACCGGGTTATCAATAGTCGACACCTTAATCTGGCTAGCCGAGCCGATACCTTTATCGCCATTTACCAACGGTTGCATCCACGCCTTCTTGCTACCTTTCTTTGCATATAGCACGCACCCGTTACTATCCCAACCCGCAGGGTCGGGTTTAGTCAAACTCGAAAGGATCCTCCGGTACCCGTTTTGGTAATTTAACCACTCTTTATTCATTGGGTAGTTCGGGCACCCGAGGACCCCGAGAACCACTTCCCCGTTTTCAACTAGTGCTAGAGCAATCGCGTATTGATCCCCACGCACAAAGCCTAGAGTCCCATCAACCGGGTCAAGGACCCAGAATCTCCCCGTTGGCCCTCCTCGAGAGTTGCAGCGACTAATGGCTTGAAGAACTTGGGTGGTTTGAAGATGGGTCACCGGTGGTTTGATCCCGAAACGGGCTGCAGATGACAAGGCTTCGTTGACGGTCTTAACAACGGATGATAGGATGCTTGATGCGTCGGATTTTGACAGGGATTCAATGTCTTCTTCTGCAACAATGGATACATTTTCGGTTCCAAATGCTTGGGATAATATCCAACTAACTGTTGCTTGCACACTCCAATCTGTTGGTAAATTTGAGAGATGCAAGTGTTATAGTTAGAATTCGTTAAATTATTGATCAAATTGCGGATTTCATCCTCAAACTTTAAAAATTGCAAATTTATTTCGAACATTTATAAGAAGGTTGCATACACGGTCATATGGTTTGGTCAGATTGCATGTTTGGCCTCTAACACTAAAAATTACAAACTTAGTTTTTTTTTTAATAATTTTTTTACCTAAAAAAGAAAAAAAGTATTCAAAACAAGTCAAACGGAAAGATGGTTTGTTAATGAGTTGTAATAAAGTTGCAAGAGAGTTAATTGCATGGATGTAAAAATCGGCCTAAGCGGCGCCTAGGCGCTAGGCGCCCGAGAACTGTCTAATTTTTGGCCTAGGCGATGCCCAGGCGCTAGGCGGCTTAGGCAGATTTTTATTTTTTTTTGACTTTTTTTGACTTTTTTCTTGTAAAAAGGGACCAATTTCATGATTATTTAGACATTTCTCAACCAAAAATCATTAATATGTCTCTGAAACATCGAATCCAGCCAGTTAACATCGAAATTTATCTCTAAACTTTGAACTCAGTGTTTAAGTTTGCACTTAAAAGTACTTTATTTAGTATATTTAAGTTTATTTTTTAAATTATTGGAAGTATTATATTAAATTATTGATATTAATGTGTGTATATAATATATATTTGTAAAATTACATATAAAAATTCCAATCCGCCTAGCGCCGATTAATCCCGATTAATCCCTAGGCAGTCCCTCTCCGCCCGACTAGCGCCTAGCGACTTCTACAACCATGGTTAATTGGGTCCTAAACGGGTCATCTGCAGCCCTTTGAATGGTTAAAACGTGGAATAAAGTGGGTAAAAACGAGTTAATGCATATATATTTTTAGTTAAAATAAATTTTACAAAAACTACCTTAATTACCATGTGTGGTGCTAATCGTGCGAGCTCGTGGAATCGATTAGTTTATTCTAAATGGTTAGCCCATCATCAAAACAAGAGGCACAAGTCACTTTAAAGAGTGCCATAGCTTTTTAGTTCAATTTACATAACATTTAAACCTGTCATTTAGTGACATTAGTGATTGTCTTTTTATAAAACTGATATGAGTTCAGATCTTACAAGAAATTGCTACACAAAGCCAATGCTTTATTTTATTTTCCCTAAAGTTTGCAACCAAATACACACTTGAAGAGGATTAGCACTTGCTTTATGTAAAGATAATCTTCTAAAGTTTAAAGAAACCATTGGAGCTTAAGGACAACTTTAGCTTTTGTTTACTTTTCAGGTCAAACCTAATATTATTGGAAGCAATTTGGACAATTAATTCGTTACAAATTTCACCCAAACAATGTTAATTTTCTAGTATTTGTTCTAGATTTCATTTAGTCTTCAATTTTTTATTATTAAAAAGTAATATCATTAGTATAAGTTGATACTTCTTAACTTGAATGTTTGACCTCCAAAGGTCAAACTACAGCTCCCACAATCCATTACACCCAGTAGACAAAAGATGCAGAGTTCATTGTTTCAAAAATTTTAAAGTATATAACAAAGGGTTAATCTTGATTATGAAAGAAACGAAACTTGAAGGACTGAAATTGAAAGTTGAGTTTATTTTATCAGTATGTTTATCGGTTTAGTTAGTTTGTTTAGAATTAGAGTTATCAATTATATTTATGTGATTATAAGAGTAGGTAACTTGTTTGACATGTTTGCTTTATTAAAAAACAAAATTATTTTGCAAGAGTCAAGAGTTAAATAGGTAAGAAAGAGTCAATTTTGGATGAGATGAAAGCTATACTTTGTTTTCTTGGGCGTACTTTCCAATAATTGATATCAAAGTTTGGTTTGTGTGGTTTTGAGAGTCATTTTTCAAGAGGGGAGCAGCCTCTTGGCTAGTTGGCTGTGGGGTTGAAGAAGCAGTAGCCAATAGGCCCGATCAATACTTGGTGATTGATACCAAGAAAATCGAACAGGAATTAAAGTCATGCTTTTATATCAAGTTATCGCTGCGAACCTTGAGATACTATTGCGGCGAAAGATGATCAAAAATCTAGAGCTCTAATTCAAAATACCCGTTATAAGTTATAACAAACTTGCAAAACGGATCTTTTTATCATAAAGAGATTCGTCATTCGTGACCGTGCTTCACTCAAATAATGGATATGCAAGCATGAAAACTGATCGAGTGCTCTTGCACCAAAGATGAAAGGGGCCAAGACAGCGATAGGTTCTTTGTCCCTACGGGGAAGGATTCCTCGAAATCTTAAGGATTAGTAATCTTTTTTAGAAATCGAATGGATTCTCCAACCCTTAGTGATGCTTTGTCGGACGTGGAAAGGGCACTGGTTTCCTTGAGCGGTTGTGCACGGTTTGGAAGAAACAAGCAGGTGATTTAATTAGATGGTGTAAAATTACAAGCAAGCAAGAAGGCACGTGAAGAAAGTGTGGCTGTTTAGATCAGGAAAAAAAAGAGAAGGTAAACAAGAACGTTCCTTGGAAAGTAGGTTGCCAGGTTCGTTTCTTGCAAGATGGTAAAAGGCAGTCTAAAAGCCAAATCTTGAAGAAAGTAGGATTCAATCGCTGAATCCATGTGAAAAAAAGAAAGCAAGGTTAGCAAGAAAAGCAAGAATGAACACAGATGAAGCAAGAACAAAAGCAAGATCAAGCGGCTGTTTGGTAGGCCTCTTAATCATTCTATTAAGTAAAGGGCTTCTAGCCTAGCAGTACCTCTTGTCTTCTCCTGTTCTACATAAGGTCTTAGGACGAGTATCTCTAATTGCTTCTAGGTTCTAGATGAGCAGAGGTTTTCAAAAGGCACAGCCGAAGAGGTGAGAGTCCTCCTGATGAGTGTGAGACTAGGGCGTCCCTAGGAACCCAAGTATGTTGCCTAAAAATTACTAGCGGGGATCAACCCTGAGACGTTCATTACTTCATTGTTGTTCAGAAAAATATATTCTATTAAAAATCTGCCTTTTAATTGGTCAAAGGCTCAAGCCGTTTGGTTCACTAAGAAAACACATTTGAATCGGTCAGCAAGCCTCTTACCTATTAAGTTTTAAATAGACATTGAATAATTCATATTTTTTACTAGCTCAACACTTAATAAACCAAACAACCCTAAGATTAATCTTGATCATGAAAGAGACTAAAATTTGGAGTGAAATCAAAGGTCAAGTTTGTCTTATAAGTATGTTTATTGGTTTAGTTAGTCTGTTTAGAGATAATTATTTAGAGTTATCAGTTATATTTATTTGTTTTTTTTAATTAGATTTTAGAGTAAATTACATAAACCATTCTTTATATTCATTCATTTTATGGATGACATCCTTTATTAGAAATTATAACAGAAATCATCTTTAAAAATTAAACTTTATGATGTATTTCATCCTTTTATTTTAAGGACGTTATCTGTAACTATCTTTAGTAGATGTAACTATCTTTAGTAGAGGATGTCATCCATAAATTGAGCGAATATAAATGACGATTTATGTTATTTAATCCAGATTTTAAATAAGAGAAGGTCACTTATTTGACAAATTTGCTTTATCATAAATAAGAGGAGGTAACTTGTTTGAAAACTTTACTTCATTATAAATACAGGATAGGGATTATTATTTTGTAATAATCAAAAGCTATAACCTTGATTGAGATCAAACAACAATGTTTGTGTTCTTGAGCCAGCTTTCCAACAAATAAGTTGCAATTAACCCAAATAAAATCAACTTCAAGAATCTTCAAGCATTTAGCACACAATAACTCAAAATGCAGAATTTAATCCAGCATAACACCACTGAAACACTCAAAATCAGATTCAAAAAACGAAATTTAGATCGAAAATTACCAGCAATCGTGACAGGGGAACTATCATCTTTCGATTGAACACTATCTTCATCTCCATTGAAGATCAAATTTTGTTGAACTTTCTGACAGAGCAAACAAGCAACATGAACAGCTTTCACAGCAACCTCCAATTCCTTCGCATATTTCTCATCTCCCTCCGATTCAATCGACACCCAGTTTCTGTTCTTATCCATTTCGTTCGAAAATTCAGTTTTTTGGTCACAATTTGAGAGACAACAAATGGGGTTTCCAGATTTAGGGTAATTACGATTATGGAAGGAAATCAAGAATTTGAAATGGGATTTCAAATAACTATTGTTCTTGTTGCTCAAAAACAGAGGCTGTGGGAATTTGTTACCCAAATTTGAACGAAGAACAGTCATTATATAGAGTTATCTCACTCGATTGTGAGATTTGAATCGAGACTTTTCGACAATTTATACGATTTTGATGTATTCGGGGGTATATAGGCACGCCCGGTTGTTTTGCTTGGCCTCCAAAAGGGAAAGTGGAAGATTGCATTTAAGGGCCTTAAGATTTTCGATATGTTCACGAAGGGGTATGTGGAAATTGATTTTGTCACATGGCAATTATGTGTTTAAATTAATTAATTGATGATAAACGAGTCAATCAAGGCCAGTGTTCGAGATAGGGATGAGATCGGTACTCGGTTGGTACTAGCACTGAAAATTTTAAAAAAAAAAGTGGATACTAATTCTATTGGTTTGATACATCGGTTTTGTATTGGTATTTGTTACAAAATGATCATATCTTACTGACATTGTTACTATACATGTACCGGTTCTAGATTTATGAAAAAGTAGATAACGAATATCGTACCGAATCTATCGGTTAGGCACGGTGCTGGAACGATATCAGTGCTCAATACCACATGCTCATCTCTAGTTTGAGCTGCTAATATTGGTTATGGTGCGAAATTAAGTTTAAACATAGAGTTTGAAACAAGTCACGTTCGCGAAATTAAACTAGCTTAGCGTAAGCTAAGTCAAGCATGAGATAAGCTCGTTATACCCCTACTTTAACATTAGGCAAGTAGAAATAAATAAGGGTTTGTTTGTGCTTGTTCCTTCAGCGTCTACGAATAAATACAAATATATGACGCTTAAAAAAATTATTATATGTTTTTGTTTTCATGAAAATGAACATTAGTCTTGTAACATCCCATTGTAGATATTATACAAAATGGTATGAGGCATATATATAAAGGATTAATAGCTTAATTATTATTAACCAAGTGATGTGATAATATCTATTACATGCATATGAATTGTAAAGCTATAATTAATAAGTTGAAAGCCTTATAAGGAGTAAACTTTGGTGCAAATAAACTGCATCTTGATACCAGAGGGGTAATTTTTGTGGATAGATAATTACAAAAAACTCAAATTGATATTCCTCAACTGCCAAACCAAATACTTTAAAATTGACACTTAGTATGGTATTGCTTCTTTTAGGTCAAGGGTTAAATTAAATTTTGGTGTAATTTAGTTGAGTGTAGATTTGGTGTCATTTAGGGAAAAAATTGAAAAGCTAAAGACTTTCATTTTTGGAGAAATTGACGGGTGAATTGGTGGAGCCAAGGTTCTCGCAATTTTGTGATAATTTTGTGAAGAAAATCAAGCAAAGGTATTTATCGGTTTGGTTAATGGCATGGTTGTAGAAGTCGCTAGGCACTAGTCGGGCAGCGAGGTACCGCCTATGGATTAATCGGGATTAATCGGCGCTAGGCGGATTGAAATTTTTATATATAATTTAGTAGTATTTATTATATACACCCATTAATATCAATAATTCAATACTTCAAATATATTAAAAAATAAACTTAAACATACTAAGTCAAGTACTTCAAATAACAAACTTAAACATAAAATTCAAAGTTTATAGATGGATTTCGATGTTTAGTGGCAGGGTTCAATGTTTCGAATAATTACTGATATGTGTTTCTTTTACTCTAAAAAAGCCAAAAAAAAGCCAAAAAAAAAGCAAAAAAAGCCAAAAAAAGGCCGCCTAGGGCAAAATCGACAAGCATGAGATAAGCTCATTTTACAACACTGGTTAATAGTTTGTTCGGTTTGGTTTAATCTGTTTTCAAATTTTTTTTCTCAATCTGCAAACCAAATCGAGTTCGGGAAGTTGTTATCCAAACTGGATTCAATTCGGTTCAGTTTCGGTTAAAACCCAAGAAACCGAATTTAACCAAATAAATCATATAAAACCAAATAAACCGGTTAAAAACTGAATAAACCGATCCAAAAAACGAATTCAACCTTTTATATTAATAATAAAAATAATGAATTTAATTCGGTTCAGTTTCGGTTAAAACCCAAGAAACCGAATTTAACCGAATAAATCATATAAAACCAAATAAACCGGTTAAAAACTGAATAAACCGATCCAAAAAACGAATTCAACCTTTTATATTAATAATAAAAATAATGAATTTAAATCTGAATTTGATTTAATCGGTTGACCGAATTCAAAAAAGTTCTGGAACCTATAACCAAACGAAAAACTAATTCAGAAATAGGTTTTGTTTTAGGTTTTGAACGGTTTTCAGTTTTTTTGAACACCCCTATTATCATGTGTACGTTATAGATATGATAATCTCATTTGGCGTAAAAGACAGAAAGGAGAGTAAATTTAACCTGTTTCTTCATATTATGGATTCTTTGTAGTAATTTGATGAGATGATGACTGAATTTAGCCTTAAAATCTTTGATGAAAAATGCTACTAATGTTTCAATTGTGGATACATTATGCTTGAATACAAGAATCTTCATGAGTTTTATGGCTTAAACATGATGTATGAACTTAATATAGCTTTCAAGATGACATATTAGAAAGATTTAACTTAACTTGTAAACTTGGGGTTTGTGATTATAATAAAATGTAAAGAAGGTATTAAGGATGAGTTAAATATTTAAGCCTTTAAGGTAATTATATTCGCTGGCGTCTAATGAAATGTTTAAATAAAGAAATTTATGGAATTTGAATGATTTAATACCAAGTATATAAAACATCCTTACCAGAATGGGCGGGTTGGGTTGGCTCAAGTAACGGGCCAGAACGGGTGTGAATTAAGGATGAGTGCAGGTCATGATAGGTTTTAAACAAAACTAGTTTGAATCTAAATGAGCAGCTTCAATGAAAACATCGGTTTATTTCAATTTAAAATTAGTTGTAACGAAACAAATGATTTATTTTGATAATTTTAATGATTTTCTCATCACATTATTTTTGATCATTTAACCCGTTTGAATCAATTATATTCACATTGTTTTTAAGTTACCCATCTTGACCCACATTGTGTTAAGGTGCTACTCATCTCAACCCGTTCAATATCATAATGTTACTCATTTTAACCCAAAGTATAATAATTGTTTACCTAAATCTATATAATTATCTTATTATAAGTCAAGATTGCGTGGTGTAATCCTTATCAACAATAGAATGATGAAATCAAGATTTTTGAGTGTTGTATGTGTAAGAAAGATTGATAATGAACATGAATGAGTGAATTAAAAGACTCATATTGAAAGTTGCAAAGATCTATCATCTACGTATGCTAATGGTGGTGACAAACTTGCAAACTATTCATGAGTTGACTTCAGTAAGTCAACGTTATAAGGACCAAGATTGAGCTAACCCTACGTGTGAAGGTGACTGACTAGTATCCCTATTCGTAAGCCATATATCCAGTGATGGATCCATGATTTTTTCCCCATGATGTCACTATATTTATATGTTATAATTTCATAATGCCGGGCATAAATTTTTTGGGTTGGTTTTACCGTTCGTATCGGGTAAACAAAATAGTTAAAGTTATTTCCTACAAGTTTTCATATTTTGAAAATGCTATATTACATTTTCGACCAAAAGTTGTTGGATAACTCCTTTTCAATATAACAAATGTAAGAATCATTCATGTGTTTTCTTGTTTTCATCATCCTTTTGATAAACAATGATGTCACCAGTCCAAAAGTTTATGATGTCACTTGAAAATATCGTTCATAATTGTTCATACAATCTGAAAAATCGTTGCTATCCTGGGACTACGGTCCATAAAATATGTGTCCGCCCCTGCATATATCGAACTTGAATATTGAACAAGTAATATGATTTTTAATGTGTAATAACATTTATAAATTTGATTAAGACTTGTAACTATGTTATTTAGAATGTAAAGTTGGTACAACATTAAAGAGTGATGTTCCGTTGGCAAGACTTTAATTATTATATAAAAGGAAGAAGTATCATAAAATTAACATTTATATATTATTATAAATAATGTTGCCTAAAGAAGATCATCTATTTAGAATAGGGTTGGTTCGGCTAATTAATAGTTAATAGTTTGGTTCGTTTAAGACCGCTCATTCATATATGTTCGGTTCGGTTAGTTTGATTATTTGCTCATTCGTAATTGGCATGATGTATGCCAAAATTTATAGGAAACAATCATATATACATCGCTTTTAAATTTTTATGCGTTAACTTGGGCTTGTAATACGCTAGGTGGCGTCTTATACGCTTGTTCCCGTTTTTAGATGAGTTTTCATCATAATTTTGTGGTAATATATATATTATTTCCCAATCACTCATTTAGCATGTTTTGCAAACATTAAATCACTAGACCATTTCAGTTAAGGATGTTTTATATATATTTGTTAATATTCTAAATGAACATAAACCGACACGAAGGAACACAAACAACTAAACAAGCATAAAGAAGCCCAAATCAACTTAAAAAAAATTTGGGATTGAGTAAACTATTTAAAATATGTAAAACAAGTAACGTGTTGAACATCTTTTATAAATCTGAATGAGTGAATGCCTTGATAGGCTAACGTGCCCAAAAAAAGATTCTTAAATCTGAAATCAAACCAGTGTAAATCGATATTATTAATATATAATTTGAGTGCATGTGCAGATTGAACTTAAACTAATGAAAACAAACAAACATATATATATATATATAGGGAAAGGTTCCCCTAAAAAGTCTATTTTGCCTAAGAAGGCTAAGAAGGATTTTTAAAAACTCGAAAACCGAACCAAACACACTCCGATTGAATTCATTTTTGCGCCATTGGAACCGTTTTTTCCAACCCTAAAACCCAAACCTTAAATCATAAACAATAAACCCAAATACTAAAATCAAAACTTTAAAAACAAACCTTAAACATAAAGATAAAACATAAAACGCTAAAAATCAAGCCCTAAAATCTAAATTCTAAAACTACTTGTTAAAGCTAAAACCTAAAAGCTAATATTGTAGGGTTCGATGAGACGATTCCAATGTCATTGAAATGAGTTCAATCAGAGTTCGTTTGGGTCGGTTTTGAAGGTTTTAAAAATCCTTTTTAGCCTTCTTAGGCAAAAACAACTTTTTATTTGATCTTTCTCCTATATATATATATATAGGGGAAGGTTCCCCTAAAAAGTATTTTTTGCCTAAGAAGGCTAAGAAGGATGTTTAGAAACTCGAAAACCGACCCAAACAAACTCCGATTGAATTCATTTTTACATCAATGGAACCGGCTTGTAATTCCCTAAACCTAAACCTTAAATCATAAACAATAAACCCTAATAATGAAACCAAAATTATAAAAACAAACCCTAAACCTAAAGATAAAACCTAAAAGTTAAAAGAACATGCCCTAAAATCCAAACTCTAAAACTAGTTGTTAAAGACAAAACCAAAAAGCAAATATTGTAGGGTTCGATGAGACGGTTCCAATGACATCGAAATGAGTTCAATCGGAGTTCGTTTGGGATGATTTTAGAGATTTTTTAAATCCTTTTTAGCCTTCTTAGGCAAAATAGACTTTTTATTTGATCCTTACCCTATATATATATAGGATAAGGATCCGTTGTTAACCCACCTTAATTGTGGTAATCCATTAACCCTGACAAAAAACGCTCAAATTGCAAAAAAAAATTTTCATGGTTTTTTTTAATGCAAAAATAGGGGGGCTCCTTTTTTAAGCGTTCGCTAATTCACAAGCGTTAAAAAGTTAAACGAAATGTAAGTTTGCGTTACACTGCGAACATTTATTTAAGTGTCGCAGTGTAACGCAAACTTACATTTCGTTTAACTTTTTAACGCTTGTGAATTAGCGAACGCTTAAAAAAGGAGTCCCCCCTATTTTTGTATAAAAAAACCATGAAATTTTTTTTTTTGCGATTTTAGCGTTTTTTGCCAGGGTTAATGGGTTACCGCAATTAAGGAGGGTTCTTATTTGAGCCCAATCCTATATATATATAAAATTAACATAAATTAAGATAAGTAAACAAAAATAAATGAACATTCACAGATTTAAACAAACCATCAAGTCATGTGTCCGTCATTGTTTTTCGATTTAACAAGCAAATATGTCATGAGTTCTTCACATGTTAAGTACATAAACCTTATGAGTTTAGCTTCGGCAAGATAACCCCATACTTTCATATATCTAAGACTCGGTTTTCTTTCTGTCCAAAGTTCATAAAGAGTTTTAGGGACAAATTTTGAATGAACTCTATTGAGTATGTAAACTGCTGTCTTTAAGGCATCGCTCCAAAGAAATGAGGGTAAATCTGAGTTAGCTAACATACTGCGCATCATGTTCATTAGGGTTCCATTTTTCCTTTCAGCAACATCATTTTGTTGACGAGTACCGAGCATGGTATACTGGTTTCACGATCCCCTTGCCTTTACAAAACTCATAAAATGGACCAACCATTCCTTGAAATCAAGGCAATTATCATATTTAGATGATTACCTCTTTTAGCCAGCCATTCCTTGAAATCAGGGAAATCTTTATGCTTATGTCCTACCTTACGGAAAAACTTGCAGTAGGGCTTGCCATTGGAATTGTTAGAGCTGGAAGAAGCACCTGCATTGTATTTATGGACCTTAGAAGCTTCCTTGTGAGTATTGTTCTTCCTTTTCTTCGAACCAGCAGCCATCAGGTAAGCAACATCAGGTTTCTCTAGCTTCTGAAGCTCTTCTTCTTGTACGCACATGGCAATCAACTCGGTAGAGAATATGGTTCTCGGTTTTAAGCCGAGTTCTCGGTGGAGAAAAAATGGTTCTTGGCTTTTAGCCAATAATTTTTATTTTTGGATAGGATTTTTTCAAAATTTATTCAAATTTCTTAAATTTTGTAATCTTCCAAAATTTTAGGAAAAACACAATTAAATTTTGATTACATCCCAAAATAAGGGGATTTTTATGAAAAAAATCTTGAAAAACACGAAGAACATTCAATATAAAAATTTCTTGAATGTTCATAAAACGTGATATGTAGAAATCGATTAATCAACATATTTATTTGATACCACATGTTGATCGATTCCTTTGATTATAAACATCCATACATATGTAAACTATTAACAATAATATGAGATTAGATGAAACATGTGAATCCAGTGAAAGTATTGTTGATTCCTGACCTCATTCTTAACAATACTGGATCGAATGGGTTCCCGTTTAGGGTGTACGTTTAGGATGGATTAGTTTAGAGGTTCGGTTGAGGCTCATGGATTCTCTATGGTGAGGAGAATTCGATTGTGATGTTAAGTGTTGAACTACAGAAACCTCGAGGAGTAGCTGTTTCACCAGGAACAAGGCTTTAGACACTTAGTCAAAGCTTTGGTTTTAGCTGCCTCTAAAGTTTTGCACAAGGTTATTTTCGTTGTTTAGTTTTTCTTGCTTAGAAAAAGAGAAGAGAACATATAGAAAGCACAAGGAATTTTGGGGGAAGTAAATTCAAATTATTCAGATAATGTTGGGACTTAAATACCCAAACATTCTAAGATAAAAGAAAAGAAATAATAAGACAAATAGCTGACATTGTTACAGACACTGAAACAACAGACTAGTACAAATACAAAGTCAACAACAACGGAAACAAGAATCTTCAGGAGTCTTCATGTCTTCCGAGGTTGAAGTAGTTGTACTGGGGTTCAGTGGTTATTCTTTCTGAAGATGATCATCGGAAGCTGATTAGATAATCAATTTTTTCGGAAGAGGAGATTGTCTTCCGAGTCATTTGACTTCTTCCGATGCAATGATTGTCTTCCGAAGATGTCATGACCAGCTAGTGTCTTCTGAGGTAGATAAGTTCAGCGGTAGTTCTTTTTGGCGAAGCTTTCGCTGTGGGTCTTCCGATGCTGAAGCAATTTTTCAATCGGAAGAGAGGCATCCGCGGCTTGTCATTCCGTGGTTTTATTCAAGTGTCTGGCTTCAGTGGATTTGCTCATCAGTCCTTATTTTCCAATATTAAGTCAGGCAACTCTAATTATGAACCTTAATCTCATATTTATATACACTCAAGGGGAAACCCTAATTAGGACCTTAAGGGTAATTACGTCCATCAAGTAATCACCTATCTAAATGAGTATTTAAATAATTGACCAATTAGATAAATAATCATGAGAGTCATATATTATTTATTTATTTATTTCCAACATGCATGTGCAGATTGAACTTAAACTAACGAAAACAAACATGTATGTATGTATGTATAAAATTAACATAGGTAAACAAAAATAAATGAACATTCACAGATTTAAACAAATCATCAAGTCATGTGTCCGTCATTGTTTTTCGATTTAACAAGCAAATTGTCACACCCCCAAATTCTCACTTGCGGTGTCAGACCGCTAGGTGTGACATGGTCAGGATCAAAGCTCTCAGTCATATAGAACGACTCTATATAAATTTGAAAATACACTATATCATTAATAATAATCAAGTTGCAATGCAGCGGAATAATAATTGTCTAAAGCAGCGGAAATAAAATAATGTCATGCAGCAGAAATTAATTTGTATCGACGCTACATAGTTTCACAAATGTTATGATATGATAAAGTTTCTCAAATTGTTTGAAATGCATGCAAGACTCCTTATGCTCGTTCTTCCTTACGTGCATTCCTAACCTTGTGCATTACGGTTACCTGAGAATACATGCGAAAAAGGTGTCAACATAAAGTTGGTGAGTTCACAAGTTTGTATGATAAGTATTAAACAATATGGCTAATAAATACTGGTATGTAAAGTTGCCAGGCTAAAAGCATTGAGTGTCTGTGTTGAGTCACTACCGAACTAGACTGTGAGGCCTCCACCATGTTTATCGTAGAAACAATGGCGTTAGGTCATTATTATGCTCGTCCTAACCGCCAGTCAGAGTTGTCGTCGAGCGGGGCTTGTCAGACCCAATAGTACTATCTAATAACACCCCGTTGTGTAATATTAACGGTATGAATTGTGAGGACTTTTAAGTATGATATAACACACTCATATACGTTTGTAAGACATCACCAGTAATACCAAAAAATAGTTGCTATGTATTCTCACCCAGTTTAAGTAAAACAATAAAGCTAAGAAAATGGGGTCGTAAACTAACCCGAGTTTAGCGGTTGTTGTTGTCTGTGAACTGTGAGCGATTCGTCTCTAACAATTACCTATATTATATAGGTGTTGTGAGTTTGTGTTCACTATTATGTTCGTGTTCGTGTTCGTGTGGGTCTCACTAGACCATGTTCGTGTCCAAGCAACTCTAAGTTGTTGGTTGGTCGTGTTTGACTTAACGACCCGTTGATGATTTGTTTAGTTATAATGTTCGTTCAACGTGTGTTTAGTGTCGTGTGTTGTGTGTAACGCATAAGCAATGTTCGTTGGATAACTTACTATTTATAGTAAGTTTCCATTTTAGGCAGGTTTCTATTATAGGCAAGTTCACATATATCACCCTTTTAAATTATTCTAGCATGCTCGTAGATCCTATATGATCATGTTGTCACATAGCACATTGTTGCATGTTGTCAAATAAGCAAACATCACACATTAAAGTTTCTAAATATAGTAGGTTCATATATTTAGCATGTTTTATTACTTAAAATTGTACAATAACAATCATTAAATCATAATAAGCCACATTGTGTCATTTATCACCATAATTCATGTAAAATAATCACATTTCACAAAAATCCCCAATTCAAAGTTACTAAATTTAGTAAGTTTGTAAATAAACTTGTTTTAACCAAATCAAATCAAATCAATTCAATCTTATTCATATGATTCTAGTATTATCAATCAATCTCAATATGACCTTTAATCATCGTGTAAGCATATCGTCCATTAACAAAGTTTCTATTTATAGAAACTTGTAACAAATACACATATTTCAACAATTTTAATCAATCAAATACATCTAAAATCAACATCTTAGTTCCAATAATCATTTAAACACACGTATTATGCCTAGAACATCATCATGTATTGATTTGCCATAATAAAGTTATTATTTATAGTAACAAGTGCTCAAATCACTTTATACATGAATTTTATATAACCAATATACCAAATTTCATCATTTTATTCATAAATCATCATCCTAAAACACATGCATGTCCCTATTTCATCATTTATCAACATTTTGTAACTTTAAAGTTACTATAAATAGCAATATTTCATAAATAGTCCTTTTTGAGTCACAATAACCTCAATATTCATTGTCGACAACTCTAATATCACAAATAACCATCTATTCATAACCAAAATCCTCTAAAACATCTTAGATTATACATACATGTTGTCAAATGTCACCATTTCTTAGTAATATCAACAAATAGTTATTCAATCTCAACAAAATCTCCATAGATTGTCCCAATATCATCAAGTCAGTACTAAAATCATCAAGGTACATATTAATAGCACCTAAAATTCGTGAATGTGTCATGGGTGAGGTTGCATGTGGGTGATTTTCATTGCGTGTGTGTGTGTGAGTGTTCAAAGACAAAAATGAACATGGAGATTACCTTTTGAGGTTCTTGATTGACAGATTTCGTGTATGGCAGAAGCTCCAAGGCTTTGGGAGTCCCTGGTGGTGGTTATCTTGCTGCTATAAAGAATCCCTAGCTCTCTTCAAGCTCTAACCTTCAATGGTGCCTTCACAAGTAATGGTCCTTCGTTCCAGGGGTTGGGATAGGCTTAGCTAATGATTCAGATGAAGATTGTGTGTGTGACTTTGAGAGATTTGATGTAGAGAGGTAACAGAATGGACAGGGTGCCTTTTTATAATTTTTCTGCGATTTGGGAGGTGTCACGTACCGCCAAGCTGGCTCCAGGCTCTCTTGGCGTACCGCCACGATTATAATAATCGATTGCTTCCCGAAACACTCCGCGTACCGCCAAGGTGGAATGTGATCGGTCGTCGCGTACCGCGACGATTTTCGGGGAATTCAAATTTTCCCACCCAAGCTTCGCATACCGCCAAGGCCCAATCCAGGGGTCCTTGACGTACCGCGACACTTGCCGGAAGAGCCCAATTGGCCCAATTTCGTTGTTTTAAGTCATTTTTCGATCATTTCACGTTTAGGATCGACGTTTCATGACTCTGATTATATTTTAGTTTATTATAGGCTCGTATAATGTTTAATTGCTGATCAATTTCATCATTGATCGTTTAAATTCACCAACGTCCGTTAATCGAGACACGTGTGCGCGTTTTCCGATAATTCAGTTGTTCATATTTGGACTATCGTGCCACGTAACATACTAAATTAATCAAATTCTAGTGTCACGAATGTAATAATAATATGAATTATTATTAAAATAATGTAAAAGCTGACATGGAAAATACTATGTGTCACACAAATATGTCATGAGTTCTTCACATGTTAAGTAAATGAACCTTATGAGTTTAGCACACGTAGTTTGATTACATGCAAATTTGATATTGATAGGGGTCTATTTGATATAATGTATTGCTGCTAAGTTAAATTCTGGGTTGCGTCTTGTTTCAAGGTTGGCCCATATTTAGTTATCACGATCATAGCTCTGATCTGCAAAAACAAAGAAGCATTAAAGGGCTCGGGTGACCAGGCGTAAAAGCACTCTAAGACTCAAGTCAGTTATTTATACAAGATTATCAAGTGTATGACATATGACTATAAGAACAAGTAATTATAAGTGTAGGATCAGTTGTTCTCATTTGATCAATATTAGATTGTAGCAGCGGAATTCAGAGATGAATTAGCATAGAATTAGCAAGAACACTTTGAATCTAATAAAACAGTAACGAGCAAGTTGTTATAGAAAGAGAATTCTGCAAAAGGAATAAAATCATTCAATGAGCTAACTTCGTTTACAATTACAATATGTCAACTGTCCTTATATAGAAACAGTGACATCTGATGATGTCACATGATGTTGACATCTAACAGACAAAAGACAACGACTGAAATAAACAAAACTACTGAAAGCAAACTACAACATCTGATGAGTAAACTATTCATCAGACTTTTACAACTATTGAAAGTAAACTACTGAAGACAAAACAAACATCACAACATCTGAAGACTAACACTTCAGCTGTTGTGAATAACTTCAGGTCTTGTAATTCTTCAACATGGCTTTCAGCTGATGTGTTCTTCTTCAGTTGTTATGTGTATGTGAGACTTAAAGGTTTTTCTGATCAGGCTCATTGGTTCTTTTGGTCCAACAAACTCCCCCTGAACCAATGCAGCCAAAACTTTTAATTATTAACTGTCTCACTTATTTTGGTTTCCCAGGCTGAAAGATCTTGTCTTTTTCTTTGAGATCAGCTTCAAAATGACCAACTAAGTACAGGCCTGGCAATCAGCAGCTTCTGAAAATCTGAATGGCAAAGGATGAGAGGGAACTCCATTGGGGAAATGGACTATGAGCATTTACCCCTCTCATTGAAGCTACTGATCATAAATGAGTCTAAAAGACTCCCTGACATATGCTTCCAACAGAATAATTTTCTCTTCAGGTGTAAGCCTTTCTGGTTCTCCTTCAAAGAATGACTCAGGCCCATAATACTCAGATAAGTACCTGGCCGTTGTCCCATCATAGAGTTCCACCCTTGTGATTTCTCTGTATACAAATTCATCTGGATGCTTTCCTTCTAAGAATAGTGATAACTCATTCTGTTTCACTCCTTCCAATTTTATGTACACTAAACCTTTCTTAATCATTTTATTCTCTAAAAACTTAGGAGCTTTCAATCCAGAGTTGTAAACACTTTTAAAATCTCCTATTATTTCCCAAGGATCAAGCACAGATCCCAACATTATATCAGCACTGATTACCTTTTTGATTTTTCTTGCATATGCAGCTGGAACATCTCTTCTGTGAATTCTGTCTATCACCCTTGGATCAGGCCACATCCTGATTTGTTCTTTTCGATATTGATAGGTAAACCTCAGAGCATACAACCTTTGTGCTTCTTTCTTCATTGCTATGATTGTTGATGTCTGAGGGTACTCTCTATCAACTAACCTTAGAATATTTTCATCATGTTTCTTCTGACTCTCTTCTTCTTCAAGTTTAATCTTTATATCTAGTCTCTGAGATTCTGGAGTTATCTTGAGATGTTGACCAAAAACCAACCCCTTTTCTGATAAGAATAGTTATCTTGAGATCTGGCAACTTGACTATCCTTTTCTGAGCCATTTAATCTGAACCAGCTTTTGAAGACTCAGGCTTATGGACTTTTGTTTGCAGCATAGTAGAAATTGGAAGCCTGTCTTCTTCATCAGTATCTTCTTCTTCTTCTTGAACTCTTAACATTCTCCTTTTCTTGGGAGGTGCATCATCAGCAATAAGTTGAGTTGAATGGGTAGAAGGATTGACTTGTTCTTTTTGTACCTCAGATACTTCAGGTTCTTGATCATTACCAGCCTTCTCCACCCCAATCATATGATCTTGATCATCCTTTGCCTGATCATCCTCTGTTTCAATCTCTTGATCTTCAGATTGCATTTCAGGTTCAGCTGTTGCATCCTCCTTCTCAACATTAATAGCAACATCAATAGTCTTTGTCTTCTTCTGTCTCTTATAAGTGACTTGTATAACTGGAGACTTTTCAGAAGCATCTTCCTCCTCCTCATTTCTTGATCTTTTTCTCTCAGCTGCTGAATCTTTCACTAACTCCCCCTTTTTGGCTGCAGGGGAAGAAGGAGTTTGAAAGCTAGAAAGTTTTGCATCAACTGCATCATCAATCATTTTCTGAAGTTGAGTGTGGGATGGAAGCCTCTTATCAAGAGCTTGGGTAATTATATTCTTTAACAAAGGAGTGATGAGAGGTAGGGCAGTGATAAAAGCAACAACTAATGCCTCTGGGGGGCTTGAACCCAAAGGATTAATGCCTGAAGCAGAGGCTGGAGGTTTATCTTGTTGTGGAGTAGTGGAGGAAGTGTTTTGGGGACCTTCAAGACTTGAAGGTGCCATCTGTGGGTTTGGAAGGGCAGATGGACTTTTGTCCTTGGACATCTTGGTGAGCAGCTCATTGAGTCTGCAGACCTCAGCCTCAAGAAGCATGTTCTGTTTTAGAACATCAGATAAGGTCCTGTGGTCATCATTAGCCTTGGCTAAATCATCTGACCTCCTGAAAGTATCAGGATTAACCTGAGTTGAGTGTGGCTCAACATTTTCAGGTGCCCCTTGTTCTTGGTACTTGGGACTTCCAACCTCAGGGATAAACCCTTCATCAGTTGTTGCCTCTGGCAGGGTCTTAGAGATGTTACTACTATCAATCACTCCAAATGATAGAGGTGATGAAGTAGCAGCCCTGGCAGAATTCAGAATCTCTCTGTCCACACTAGGAGATCTGATATTGTAGTCAAAATCATGTGGGTTATCAGAAACACATTGATCCTCCCCCTCAATGTTGGAGTTAATCCCAGTGGTAATAGGTTTCTGGGTAGGGATTGGAGTGTTAATCTGATCTAGGATTTGTTCAATAACAAATGTGGGGCTTTGTTGAGTGGTTTCAGTAGTGGTAGGCTTTGAAGCAGAGTGCACCCGGGGAGAATGGTGCTGTTCAATAGAAACCCTTTCAAATGAAAGAGGCTCTAGATGAGTGTCTACCCCTTCAAGAGTTGCACCAAGTTCCTGATGAGAGGAATCTTGGGCGGTTTCGGCTGGTGGAGTCTGATGTACCACTGGCTGACTACTGCCAGTGGCCATGTCATACCTTGGTGAGGCATGGGCAGACTCAGGGGACTCATTTCCCTGAGCAGCCTTTTTGGGCTTTTTGGGATGTGACTTGGTGGGGACTTTGGATTTGGATTTGGATGTGGAGACTGTGGGTTCCCTATGCTTGGGTTTTAGCTTTCGGGCAGCCTCTTTGAGTGTGAGGTTTGTGTTGTGTCTGGAATATACCTCTAGCAGTACTGCTGGAGCAGAGATTCCCTGACCAACAAGGCCTGCTTGTTTTAATTGTTTTTCAATGATGGCCATTATAAAACGGGGATAAAGAAGCCATCTTGTGGAAACAGGTTTAGCAGCATGTTCAGTTAATTCTGAAAATAAAATTTGTGAAAAATTAAGTTTTTGGGATTCCAGAATTGAGTAAAGTACCTGCTGCCACCTTGAGGACATCTGGTCCCATGAAGATGATTTTGGAGCTAGACAAATGTTGATCATGTGGAAAATGAGACGTTCAGGATCATTGAAGTGTTTCTTGTAAAGAGTGGAGTCACTCAAGTCACCCTGGTATTCGTGACTTGTAAAACAGAGATCA
Source organism: Mikania micrantha (assembly GCA_009363875.1). Classification (NCBI taxonomy): domain Eukaryota; kingdom Viridiplantae; phylum Streptophyta; class Magnoliopsida; order Asterales; family Asteraceae; genus Mikania; species Mikania micrantha. The sequence continues at coordinate 43,741,943 of CM018689.1, read as the reverse complement.
GTAAGGTTCTTTGGAAATTGAGTGACCAAGTTAGCATCATCTAGATTGAGAACATCCCGCAGTTCGGCTGGGCTGACATGCACATTGTGTCCATTCACTGTAGAGAGGAGGGAGATTACACCGGTGCCGACATTGATAAGCTCAACATTTGTCCAGAATTGATGAAGTGATTCAACATAGATTGTAGGATTGATAAGAAAAGCTTTTTGGAATTGGGATGCATTCATCAGATCAACTGCTTCATCAAATTTTGACCAGAAAGATGATTTTGTGAGATATGCAACGGAGTTGTGATGAGGTTTAAGGTTCATTGTCGCCATGGAAGCAGAGACTTGAGAGGGAAGATAGGTTTTTGAAAAAGATTGAAAGTTCTGATGAAGTGGTAATGAAACAACTGAAGAGGGTTTGGTTTAAATAGAATACTGAAATAATGGAATTTTGTTCCTTCAGATGTTACAGAGAGAAAACAGCAGTGGTTGAAACATCTGAAGAGTACGTTTACTCATCAGGTGTTGTCGACATTGGTTGTTCATCAGCTGTTTTCATCAGTTGCTCATCAGACTTTGTGAAACATCAGATTTTCTCATCAGATTTTGTGAAAAATTGGTCATCAGAACTTGTGACAAAAGTTGTTCATCAGTATTTGTGAAATATTTTTGACCTTCAATACTTTGTCACCCAAAACCCATCAGTACATTTAACTGATAATATTGGTAAAGGTCAGATCTTTTCTTGAATCAGTACTTCTGATACTTATCAGTACTTACTGAAAATATCAGGAGTTGCAAGGTGATACAAAATTTTGTGTTTTGACAAAGGGGAAAATTTTTTTATTTTTGAAAATTTTTATCTGGTAGATGGAATTTTATTATTGTGAAAACCAATTTATTCAAGTTGCAGCATACCAAGCCTTAGAACTAAATTTTGAAAAGTTGAAGTCTCTAAAGGCTTAGTAAAGATATCTGCAAGTTCATCAGCACTAGGAACAAACTTTGGATCAATCAGACATTTTTCAAAACAATCCCTTATAAAATGATGTCTGATTTCAATATGTTTGGTCCTAGAGTGCTGAACTGGATTCTTTACAATACAAAGAGCTGAGGCACTATCCATTAACAATGGTGGCTTAGACTCTTTGATGCCATAATCCAAAAGTTGAGTCTGAAGCCAGAGAATTTGTGAAGTGCAGCTGGCAGCAGCAATGTACTCGGCTTCAGCTGTGGATGTAGCCACAGATGTTTGTTTCTTACTCTGCCAAGAAACCAAACAGTTTCCTAGAAACTGACAACCACCAGAAGTTGATTTTCTGGTAAGTTTGCATCCTGCATAGTCACTATCAGAAAAAGCAACCAGCTTGCAGGAATGCCCAGTGGAATACCAAATTCCCAGTGATTGAGTGCCCTGCAAATATCTAAAAATCCTTTTAACAGCAATCAAATGAGATTCTTTAGGTGCAGCCTGAAATCTAGCACAAACACATGTAGCAAACATAATGTCTGGTCTAGATGCTGTGAGATACATCAAGGAACCAATCATACATCTATAAAGTGTTTCATCAACTGATTTACCTTTCAAATCTGCATCAAGTTGTGTGGTGCTGCTCATGGGGTTAGAACAATTTTTACAGTTTTGCAGATCAAATTTCTTTAACAACTCTTTTGTATATTTGGACTGGTGAATGAAAATGCCATCAGGACTTTGTTTGATTTGAAGACCCAAGAAAAACTGTAATTCCCCCATGGCACTCATTTTAAAATTCTTTGTCATTAACTCAGTAAAATCAGCACACGACTTTGGATCAGATGAAGCAAAAATTATGTCATCAACATAAATTTGAACAAGGAGCTTATGCTGTCCTACTTTCTTTATGAACAAAGTTTTATCTATGGAGCCTCTAGTGAAATTATTTTGAAGGAGAAAAGTGGATAAAGTGTCATACCAGGCTCTAGGTGCTTGTTTCAGCCCATAAAGAGCTTTATCAAGCTTGTACACCCAATCAGGATGTTTATTGTCCTCAAAACCTGGTGGTTGACACACATACACTTCCTCTTTTATTTTACCATATAAGAAAGCACTTTTGACATCTATTTGAAAAACTTTTAGTTTGTGTAAGGCAGCATATGCTAAAAACAATCTAATTGCTTCCAATCTGGCAACAGGGGCAAAACTTTCATCATAATCAATACCTTCTTCCTGAGAGAACCCCTGTACAACCAGTCTGGCCTTGTTCTTAATTATTTGACCATTTTCATCAGTTTTATTCCTAAACACCCATTTAGTGCCTATTGCACACTTACCTTGAGGTAAAGGAACCAGCTCCCAGACTTGTTGTTTCTTGAACTGCAATAGCTCCAACTGCATAGCCTCCACCCAGCCATTGTCTCTGAGTGCTGTGGGATAGTTCTTTGGCTCTTGCTGACTGACAAATAAGGCATAGAGACAAAAATTTGACAATTGGCTTCTTGTTGAAACACCAGCAGAAATGTCACCCAGAACTTGAGATAATGGATGATCCTTCAGTTCTTGATATGGAATAAGATCAGTGCAAGTGTTTGCTGGAGGTCCAGTTGCTGCAGATGTTGATGAAGATCCAGGGAACAGTTCAGCAGGAATTTCAAATGATGTAGAAGATTCTAGAATTTCATCAGCATTGGTATTGGGAGGAACAACTGGAGCAGGAGGAGCATCAGATTTAGCAGACATTGGCAGATTATCACTAAATCTGAAAAGATGAGTACTTTCATCTTCATCATCAAGACTTCCTTGTGTGTTTTCTGTAGAAACTGTTGATGGAACTGCTTTAAATGCATCATCTGCCACAACAATAGACTCAACTGGAGATTGAGAAGATTCATGTTGCAAAATATCTAGATCAAACATCTCAATAGGATTTTGTGGAATAGAATCTTTTGGAAATTCATTGAATTTGATATGAAGAGTTTCTTCAACCATCTTGGTTCTGCAGTTAAACACTCTATAAGCCTTGCAAGTGGAAGAATAGCCAACAAAATATCCTGCATCAACTTTGGAGTCAAACTTTTTAAGTTGATCTTTGGTATTGAGGATATAACAAGGACACCCAAAAGCTCTGAAGAAGGAAATCAAAGGGGTCAAAGTATGAAGCATTTCATAAGGAGTTTTCAACCATCTTTGATTCACCAAAACTCTGTTTTGCACATAACAAGTTGTATTGACAGCTTCTGCCCAGAAAGTCAATGGCAAGCCGGAATCAGCCAGCATTGTTCTGGCAGCTTCAATGAAGGTTCTATTTTTCCTTTCAACTACTCCATTTTGTTCAGGAGTTCTAGGGATGCTGTACTACCTCTTGATTCCCTTTGCCAGATAAAATTCATCCAGAATATGATTTCTAAACTCTGTGCCATTATCACTCCTTACACACTTGACAGGAAGAGAATATTGTTTCTCAACATACAACACAAAGTTTATAATAGACTTAGCAACCTCATCTTTTGAGTGCAAGAAGAAGGTCCAGACAAACCTGGAGTAATCATCAACAATTACTAAGCAATACTTCTTCTTTGCCATACTCATGACCTTCACTGGCCCAAACAAATCCATATGCAACATTTGCAAACAAGCAGTTGATTTGGGATCGCCTATTGTAGGAAAAGATACCTTGTGTTGCTTCCCTTTCAAGCAAGCAGTGCAATTCTCATCACAACTAAAATCCTTCATTGGAAGACCTCGAACCAAACCATGTTTCACCAGTTGATTCATGTTTTTGAGATTTACATGACCCAACCTTCTGTGCCACAGATTAGATTCCTTGAGAGAGGCCTTTGAAAATAAACATGGATGACCTTTAACAGAAATTTTCTTTGACAAATCAAAGGCATAAACCTTTCCCACCCTGTTAGCTTTAAGAAGAGTATATTCATCCAAAACTTTGCCAATCAGAGGCAACACTTCAGAAGACAGTATCCTACAGTCTTGCTTGGTGAAAAGAGAAATGTGACCCTTATCACACATCTGACTAACACTCAGGAGATTATACTTAAGATTCTCTACATGATTCACATCATCAAACCTTATCTCACCATTTGACACATATCCTTTTCCTATAATGTATCCCTTAGCATCATTTCCAAATGAAACAAATCCCTTCCTTCCTGTAAAATAGTCATTAAGAAGAGATCTGCTCCCAGTCATATGCATGGATCCTCCACTGTCAACATACAGATGCTATTTTGGCATGCTGAAGGACCCTGCATACATGAACACACTCAGTTAGACTTTTGGACCCAAACCAGTTTGGTTTTGGGTCTGTTATCACATGAAGAAACAAAATTAACATTGTCATTTGAAGCAACACTTGAACCATTCTTTTCATAAGAGTTAACCTTGACTTTTGATCTTGATTTCTTCTTCTGAAATGAAGCAACAAATGCCTCTGCTAGATTGACTCTTCCTAGCAATTGTTGCATCATAATAATCAGTTGATTATGGTTGTGAGTCAAGATTTTGATGTCATCAGAAACATCAGTACCTGACTTTTGATTTTTGTGTTTATCACCTTAGCTACTTTGGGTGATGAATATTCTTTCAAGTGTTGTTTCTTTGAATCTGGAAAAACCCCTTTACTTTTCTTGGATTTACTTGAATCATTTCCCTGTGAGGGTTTTCCAGATTTTGAACCTACTGATGATTCTGGTACAAATTTGGAACTAAATTCATTTTTCATTTTGATTATGTTCTTGTTTTTGTTCTTAAGTTTATTGAATTTAGAGCCTCTTCTGTACCAGCATTCATCAGAAGAATGATTAAACAACCTACAAATTTCACAAGGCACTCTCTTGTGCTTCTCCTTGTGAGTATCTACAAGTACTGAAGACTTAGATACTGAATTTTTGTTCTTCAGAACATTTGGAACTTCAGTATTTGTAGACTGTTTGACAACTGCTGATGTGTTGACAACCTCTGAAGAGTTATTCTTCAGCACTTGTCTATCAACACATTTCTCATCATCAGTTGTACCATTACCAGCTTTTTCTACAACTGCTGATGAGACACTCTGGCTTATCAGAAGCCGTGCATCTTTCTCTCCAGTCCCATCCCCATCTGACTCAATCAGGTTTAAATTTAATTCATTTGAAACTTTTTCATCAGGGTCAATCTCAATTAAAACACTATCCTGACATGTGTCACCCTGAATGACATTTGTACATCAAATAGAGTAAGAATATGTTTCAATATCCATAGTTTCAGACTCAGATTTGCAAGCACTTGACTCTCCTTCAGATATATCTACAGAATCAGACATTTCTGAAGATTTGGTGGATTGATATACACTGTCCCCTTCAGACTCACATTCATAACTTTTTGGTGTATAATCAGCTGGGGGGGCAGTGTGATTGTATCCATTCCCAAACTTAACATTGGATGCTAATTGTTTGTTTAACAACATCTCAAACCCCTTACAGGACTCAACCCATTTTTCACAATTTACTTGGGCTGCAAGTGTTTGCTTCAGATCATTATGTTTCATAAGCATTACTTCCACTCTAGCCTTTTCATCAGATAACAAACATTTGAGCTTATAAATTTCAGACTCTTTTTCATTTAAAACTTTCTCAAATTCATTTTTGTTTTTAGCCACAGCCTTTTCTAGCTCAAATTTCTCATTGATTAATTCAACATTTATTTCTCTGATAGAAGCAAATGCTAAAATACACGATTCTGAACACAACTTAGCTTTTGATTCAGATGATACCTGTGATGTTGAAGAAGTTGAACATGAGGTGTCAGTTGAATCTATAGCCATCAAAGCAAGATTCCCGAATGGATTGTCTCCACCATGTGGACCAGCTTCAGAGTACAGCTGCATATTGAAATCAGATAAGTCATCAGGTAAACTACTCCAATCAGCTACTCCAGGGGTGAAGAAACTCTGATGTTGTTGTTGAGGCTGTTGATTGGTTTGAGATTTGCTAGGTTCAGGAAGAGCAGGTGATGGTGGAGGGATTATTGCTGGAGTGTGAGTGGGTTGTGGCATATAGAAGCAAGGATATGGATAAGGCATAGGACTTTGTGGTACAAAATGAGCTGGATAAAATTGTTGTTGACCAGATCCAGAAGATTGTTGTCCTTTGTTTGGTGTGTTATTGCTAGGAAAGGTCACAAAGGGTGCAGAGGAACTAGGTCCAGTGGATTTGCACTCTCTAGCAAAATGACCAAGCCTGTGACACTTGTGGCATCTCAACTTTCCTTTGTCAAAACCAACCTTGGTTTTGCCAGTTAATCCGGGAAATTTTCTTCCAGTTCTTTTGTAAAATTTTTGAGATCTAATGTTTATTAAGGCCATCTGACTTAATATATCCATTTCCTCCAGATCATCATCTGGAATTCCCTTCAAATCATCCATCACAAAACACAGATTATCACCATATGTACCTGCATTACCATCAACTCCCACAAAAGCATGTTCAGCACTATTAGTAGAGAAGTCAATATGTTCATCATAAGAACACTCAGACCCAGTATATTATGACTCTTGACCTATCAATGCAGTATTGCCAGGAATGAAATCATCAGTGAGTTTGCCAGATGAAGACAGTTTTCTCTTTTGTTCTACCTCTCTCTCAAAAGTTAAGAGTTTCCCATGGAGTTGGGTGAGAGATAGATTCTCTAGATTTGCATTAGAGCGTAAGACAATAGTATAAGTGTCACATCTCTGAGGCAGTGATATGAGGAATCTGTTGTTCATCTGACTATTTGTATACTCCTGCTTAACCATTTTCAATTCAGAAATCAAACAGGAAAACCGCTCAAACTGTTGAGTCAATGACTCACCCTTTCTATGAGAAAAAGTCTCATACTGTTGAGCAAGGATTTCTCTAGTATTTGCTAAAACCTCATCGGTTCCACCGAATTGTTCTTTCAATGCAACCCAGAGATCATGAGCAGTGTCGTGATGCATCAAGCCTGAATATATCTCATTCGGCAAAGCCATGGCCAGAATACCATGAGCTTTCGCATCAATTTCAAACAATTTTATATCCTCATCTGAATACATATCCGATGGTTTCGGAATCATGATTTTAGTTTCAGGGTCAGTGATCATGGGTTTATACGGACCATGCACTATAGATTTCCAACATCCTGCACTGTTAATTGACAGGTGATGTAGCATTCTACGTTGCCAAATGTTGTACTCACTCCGAACCAGCATCGGAGGCTTGGTTGCGGAGCCTGTGTTGTGCGGATCATTGTTTGGAGTTGTCATGATCTCAGATTCAATCAATATCAACTAAATTCAAATGAATTAAGTACAAGCTTCAACCAATTGATTCAAACAAATTGATATTGAAAAACAAATCAACAGAAGTTATCAGAAAACTTCAAACTATAACAAGTTCTTACTAATCAGCTAATTCGATCAAACAGAGAACTAAATTGAGCAGTTTCAGAGATCAATTGTTTAATCGATCAATGATTAACCTGCTCTGATACCAATTGTAGGATCAGTTGTTCTCATTTGATCAATATTAGATTGTAGCAGCGGAATTCAGAGATGAATTAGCATAGAATTAGCAAGAACACTTTGAATCTAATAAAACAGTAACGAGCAAGTTGTTATAGAAAGAGAATTCTGCAAAAGGAATAAAATCATTCAATGAGCTAACTTCGTTTACAATTACAATATGTCAACTGTCCTTATATAGAAACAGTGACATCTGATGATGTCACATGATGTTGACATCTAACAGACAAAAGACAACGACTGAAATAAACAAAACTAGTGAAAGCAAACTACAACATCTGATGAGTAAACTATTCATCAGACTTTTACAACTATTGAAAGTAAACTACTGAAGACAAAACAAACATCACAACATCTGAAGACTAACACTTCAGCTGTTGTGAATAACTTCAGGTCTTGTAATTCTTCAACATGGCTTTCAGCTGATGTGTTCTTCTTCAGTTGTTATGTGTATGTGAGACTTAAAGGTTTTTCTGATCAGGCTCATTGGTTCTTTTGGTCCAACAATAAGAGATAAAAGAGTAGTGATTGTGTAAGGATTGCTTAGGAGCATGTGTAGTAAGAGATATGGAAGGATGAATGCAAGAAGCTCTGGGTGGGAAAAAAAGACCGGTTATCGAATCAAACCTGATCTATCCGAATTACTGGCACAAATAGTTTCAATTTCTTAGATAAATCATAACCAAAATCAAAACTGAAGAGGAAATACTAGAACCAATTCCAACTCTACTTGACCAAAATCTGGAATCAAACGGTCAAAAGCTCGTCAAAACTTGGTAAAAAGCTAACCTAAACGGAACCAGTTTCATCTATACATGGTTCTAGACTTTATTGACCAAAACCAAAACTGATCTCTAACCTTAACCGATTTAAAAAAAATTGTTTTCATAACTGAACATGACTACCCTACCCGAAACCGATCATATCCAAACTAGTGGGCAGAAGCAATTTCAGTTTCTTAAGGAAATCATAATAGAAACCGAAATCGAACATGAATAACCTCGACCAATTCCAACTCTACCGGCCAAAAACTCGTCAAAACCAAACCGTAACCTTTTTCATCTCTACATTGTTTTTGACTTTTTACCAAAGCCATTTTCTACCCATGATTGATTCTAAAAAAAGCCTGGATTGCCGACCACTACCGAAAGCTGGTATACTTGGAAAAATGAACCAGGATAATATCTGGTTTCTTAGTTACAAATCAGATGTTTACTTGGGATGCATCATGAAATGCTTATAATTTAATTTTGATATTTGAAGATAGGATTAAAATGAGTTTTTATCATGTGAAAAATGTTTATCTATTTTATTTTATTTTCCACCGATAAAAATTATGTATGTATGTATGTATGCATGCATGCCAACCTTCTTGTTGTTAATTAAAACTATCTAGTGTATGTTGAATGGTCTAATTATTTAAATAGCCATGTAAACAAACTAAATGAACACAAACATGAATTTTGTGTTCGTGTATCAAGAAAAGAATGCGTTTAAGTTCGTTTGTTAGAAAATTAAATGAATTGTTCATGAGCATAAAAGAACACAGACGAACCAAATAAACCAACAAACATAATTGAATATAAATGAAGATTATTGAACACTATTGAACAAGCATTAAAGAACATGAACACTCTTAAACAAATACAAACGAATACAATTGAACAAGTATAAATGAACACAAATGACAAATCTCTTAAATGTAAATGCATATCATCCGTAAATTAGATAGTTAATTAACCGAACATAAACTAACATTACATAGTTAACGAACACAAATAAACGAACATAAATAAATGAACATAACCGAACATTTTATGAAGATAAATAAATGAACACTAGGTATGTTTATTTTCGTTCATTTAATTAAACGATCACAAATTTTATGTTTGTGTTCATTCATTTATTAAATAAATGAACGTAAATAAACTTGTGGCGAGTAATTCACGAATTGTTTTTTCGTTTGCAAGCCTCTATTTAAATATATAATGAATATTCTATTGTATCCCTTTGCGCTCCTTTATTACCTAATATACCAAATTTTTTATTTGTATCACTCCAAATTATTGGGTATACTTCTTTTTGTAAGGATACAATAATTTTACTTTACACATCATAAAACTAAAGAAAATAAATGAAGTTAAAAAAATATGAAATTGAAAGTAAAAGTAGCACGATCATATTTATCGAGTCCAATAAAACATTAAAGATAGCTCAATTATTACAATTTTAAAATAGATCACGCAAACATATACTTGTATTTGTTCCAAAGAGGCTTTGTCCTAACGGTACTCCTTGGCTTTTCAAATGGATGGTCATGAGTTCAAATTCCCCCCAAGGCGAAATAGGGGTCCTTGAGAGGTCAGGGGTTTTTCCGTACGGTTTCTTCCTGTGGTGGTGATGGGGTCTCAACGGAGGCCATGGTAACTAGACCTTGGTGACGTGACCTTAAAATCAGTGGTTTACACGTTAAGATCAAACGACTTCCAAAAAAAAATACTTGTATTTGTTAACGAACAAACTGACAAAATGATATGAAGATATAATAGAAAGTGAATGCTATGAGTTTTAAATTTTAATACTATTGGTGTGGTGGCTTGGTTGGTGAACACTACCTTCTCACATGGTGACCCTTAGTCATGTGAAGAGTGATCCTTAAGGGTGTTTATTTTCGGATATCAGAAAATTTCGGATAGTTATATTCACTATCCGAATCCGAGATTTTGGATTCGGATATTCGTTGCAAAAATGTTTTTAAAAAAGACATTTCGGACATCCGAATATCCGAAAATTTTCTGGATATCCAAAAAATTATCCGGATATCCGAAAAAAACTATTTCGTATATCAGAACTATCCAAAAATTTTCAAAATATTTATCCGAATCCGAGTTTTCAGATATCCGATTTTTCCAGATATTTCAGATACGGATTTTTTTAAGCACACCTAATTCCCATGATGGTTTACAGACAACATATTAGATGAAATTTTATTTTTATTCAGTTATGACTCTAAAATACACTGATTATATTTTATAATTTTCTATAAAATTATTTAATTTAAAGTTAAATATAATTTTTCTCAAATAACATACTCACATTAATCAAAAACACTAAATATGTAGTCTTGTTTATTTTGTCTAAACATTCCAAATGTTTGAATAAAACCGGAGATGTTTTAAAAAAAATAATTTTTTGGTCTTGTTACCAGTTTATGACGCATGTTAATCTCTTAAACAATTATACTTAACTAGTAAATTTAAATATGTTTGAAATCAATTGATAAATATATTTTTAAAAAAAGCTAGAAAACCACTAACATTCACCCATTATACCTTTTCCATATAAGTCGGGTATGAGTGAAAGGTGGTTATGAGACGACAACCACGTAACGCACTTTATTTGTCAAATTTACAAACTTAAGCTATGCATTAAATGAGAATTTATATTTTATATTGTTAAACAAATGCCAATAAATAAATAAATAAATAAGAACACCACCAAAAAATTGAAAAAAAAAAATCATATTACTAATAGAAACTAGAAATTTGAAAATACTAAAGAAGGTTGATTAAGTTTTTGTAAATATATATACTAGAGGGGTATTGGTGCGATGCCGTGAGTATACAACACACAAAAACCGGTAAAACATCAATGTTACTCAGTTTAATCAGGTGGTCTTCAATGATCGTATCATGACAAGATCCTCTTCGTAGCTAAGTCTATGAAGCCACATTTATGGAAGCAACAATCGATATGGGCGATTCATGAAGCAGGAGATGGTAGGGATGAACAAACTTTTGTGTCTGCTTTTGCTTTTGTGACATATTAATCATTATTCACTTATGTTTGAATGATTGAATGATTTATATAAAACATAATAAGATGTTAATCAGCATTGTTTGTGAATAGATATCGAATTTAATTCATTTATATGTTGCATCCTTGTTATTAGGCTAAACATGTTTATATATGTTGTGTATTTAATAGTTTTTAAATTTATGTATGATTTCTTGTATTTATTCATTAATGAAAACTTTTGATATCTTTCGCTAATTAAAGCTAAATTAACTCTATTTGTTAGTATTGTTTTAGATTTAGAAGGTTTTATGCATCTTAGCTTTAAAAGACTTTATTTTATGTTTTAAAAGTTGTAATTATTTAAACTGTTAAAATTATATAAAATTACCTTTGTTATGCTTACTAGGGGTGTCCACAGTCCGGTTCCAAACCGTGAAACCACCCAAGTTGTTCATCGATTTGGTTTCACGGTTTGTTTTTTCCAAACATTCGGTCAGTCGATTTCAAAAGTTTAAAACCGTAATAAACAGTTTGGTTTACGGTTTTTATAAAAAACTGTTTGTAAAAAACTGGACCAGATATATATATATATATATAGGGGATGATTCAAAAGAAAATTCTTCACTTTGGAGAAAACTAAGAAAACTCCTACTAACCAATCAATTTTTTTAAAAAAAATTTCATGATTTTTTATTATTAGCTTAGAAATGTTATTAACAATTTTTTTTAATAAAAATATGTATATCACGATGTTACGTATATATAACCTATAAAGTTACATATATGTAACTCATATATGTAGTTTACAAGTTACATATATGTGATCAATGGAGCTATATATGTGTAATGACATGTTTTACATATATTTTTTTTATTTTTTTCTTTTTGTTAACATATATAACCTTATAATAAAACAAAACAAAAAATGAAAAACGAAATTGATTGATAACAATTGTGATTAGTTTTTTTCTTAATTTTTTCCAAAATGGTGGTTTTTTTAGGAACCATCTCCTATATATATATGGGATGGTCCTTTGTTAACCATTCCTTATTGTGATAGCCGCATAACCCTGTCACTTTTTTGCGTTTTACACTTACTTACACTTGTAAATAATTTAAACGGTGATGAATTAGCAAAAACACAAAAAAGAAACCCCCTATTTATGTATAATAAAGACCATGAAAAAAAACAAAGATTCGGGCAAAAAACGCAAAAAAGTGCTAAGGTTATGCGGTTATCGCAATAAGGAATGGTTAACATTTGATCCTTCCCCTATATATATATATATATGTATATGTATATGCATATACAATTGTTTATATATGTGTGTATGCACATATTGAGTTCTTGATTTATTCGCGATTTAAAAAAATACATATAGACTTTGTGTAAATAGTCTGTGTTGAACTATAAAGGTTTCGTTTGATTCGATTTTATTTTTAACGTGATAAAAATCCCAAATCGCAAACCAAACTGGAATCAAACCGTTAATAACAGTTCAGTTTGGTTCGGTTTTGTTTTTCATTGTTCAAAAACCGCTGTTGATGGTTCGGTTACGGTTCCACTTAAAAACCGTATAAACTGGATCGTGAACACCCTTACTGCTTACATGTATACATAAAATAATATAATATACATTTTAACTAAATTTAAACCGATTCAATCTTGCGTTCACGTGTATAGAATCGTGGTCTTGTTTTTTTTTTTTACTACGAAAATTTTTATTACTCTTACTACTGCTTATATAATAATTAGGGTTATTGGATTTAAATACTCCCAACTTTGACCTAACTGCCGGCAATACTCCCAACTGAGAAAATGTTTACTGGCACTCCCAACTTTCAAAACATTTTCCACTGGCACTCTAAAACATGATTTTTTTGATGACGTGGCACCTGTTTTGGAGTGCTAGTGGAAAATGTTTTGAAAGTTGGGAGTGTCAGTAAACATTTTCTCAGTTGGGAGTATTGCCGGCCAATAGGTCAAAGTTGGGAGTATTTAAATCCAATAACCCTAATAATTACTATTATCATCATAATCATAATCATCATCTTGAACGGTTTGAAACAAAGACAAAAAGACAAGATTTAACCGTTCCTTCGAAATTGACGCTTTGAGGAATACGCCCAAATCCATCGCAAGAGGAATCTCACAACTATATAAACTCATTTACCTTGTCTCAACAAATATGTCTCGGTCCAGATTGGAACCCTAAACCTATAATAGGAAAGTCAAGGGACTAGGGAGTATACCTTGAAGTGTCAAATACGAGGGAATTGTTGAAATTCCTTGTAAGGTGTTTACGTTTTATCCCGTTCAAAAAAAAAAAAAAAAGAAAAAAAACTATTTCATATTAGTCTCTTAAGTACGATTCGTTTAAATCATGTTATATACTCTAGTTTTTTTGTTATACTAATTTTTTCTCTCTTTAAATAAATCAATACCTAAATAAATATCTTTTCAATTACTTTTTCACAAACACTAATATAATATAAAAGTTGTCGAAACCAAGCCTTGTAAAATTTGATCTCTCATCGCATATGCGGATTTTTCCTAGTAGTTTAAATAAAAATAAATCTAAGAGTTATATACTTAACCCACACATATAATAAAGTAAAATATGCTATTACACTATGACATTTAATAAAAGGAATATTTTTTATTTTACCTAATAGTAATAAAGTTACCCTCAAAAAGAGAATAATTCATATAATAGTAAAAAAAATATTAAACTCTTCAAACTTTCTTGTTTTCTTCGTATAGATAAGCTTGGGTTGAAAGTTACACATTCGAAGATGTCTTCAAAATTTCAATGACTTTGATGATTATGTACATAACTTTTAAAAGTTGATAGAGGAAGTTCTATAATACTATCATATATATATTAGAAGATAGATTTGGCCCTTATTTTAAACCATTTTAAATTAAAACAGTTTAAACAATTTTCTTCTAAATAATGAACCTTTTACTATAAGATTGTTCTTGAAAACAATCATGTTATTATGTCTCATTCATTGTTGCTATCCTAAATCATATTAATGTTATTATTTTGCTATTATTATTTAAATTATAATAAAGATAATAGTAATAGACTAATAGTAACGACAATAGTAACAATAATAATAACGGCAACAATAACAGTAACGATAATAGTTATTTCGATTGTTTTCATGGTTTCAGGGCACCCATCGAGCTATGTTAAGTTGAGTTTGGATCAAGCTTGAGCTCGAAAATTAAGAATCCAACCAACTCGGCTTGAATTTTTTATCGAGTTGTATCTTGAACTCAAGCTCAGCTCGTTAAATACTCAAGTCATGAGCCCGCTTAGTTTTTTTTTTTTTTTTTTTTTCATTCTATAAACATGATTCATACACAAATAAACATAAAATAGTATTGGTTAGCTTAATTCTTTATTTTTTTTAAGTTTTATATATTTTTTGCATGTTTTGCTATATAAATCATGATTTTTTGTTAATAAAATAGGGATCCTTACAAAATTTTATTAATAGAAATAAAAACTACTTAAAGAATTACACACACATACACATACATACATACATAGGATTCTGATCTTATAATAACTCTTTCTCGAAACGATAACTCGTATAACTTCGTCAATATCAATCCAAATCTTTGTGTTTTCTTCCGAATATTATTGTAACACATTTGGAACACTTTCTTCTATTATGTATACGTAAATTCATCACCGTATAAGAGTTAACATCGTTGTTTAAATACAATTTTGCATTTTATACAAAATACAGAATAGTGTTTGATTATTTTATAGTTTTTTTATGTTTCCAGCTAGAGTTGTTTTAGTTATAACTAGAGCTATGTACTTTTTCTATACATAAACTAGATGTTTAAATATAAGGTTTTAAGTGTGTAATAATACCCTTCTGAAGTTTAGACAACCAGTTTATAACAATAGATCATTCTAATTCGTTTATAACTTTATATCCTGCCCAACTTCAACTTTAACCTATTTGAATCAGTATAAATAAATTAAATAGATCAAATGAACCATGCTCAAGTTATACATAATAAATATTAGAGCACTAGGAGTCGTCCCATGCTTCCCCGTTTTTCCCCATTGCCACATCAACGCCACATCAGCTTTCCTCATTTTTCCCCGCTTTTCCCCATTTTGCACGGTGTCGTCCCACTTTTCCCCATTTTCAAATCTTAATTTTAATTAATTATTTTAACAATAAATAATAATAATAATAATAGTAATAGTAATAATAATAATAATAATAATAATATTTATAAAATAAAAAAAGATTCATTATATTTAAAATAAAAAAAATACTAACAAAAAAAGGGATAAAACCCTCATTTTCCTCCTTTATGTATGCCGACAATAAATGCCGTTCCCAAAACTACCGAGAGAGAAAGAAAGGGGCAGTGGCGGAGTCAACAAGCCCATGGCGGCGCTACGGCGGAGCTGCGGCGGGGAGGCAAAGAAGTCATACCCCCGAACTCCTCTTCTCGTGCTCTACAACATCTTCTTCTACAGTTTGGAAGGATTCCGACTTTAATGCGGCGAAATGGGACGAGAAAGTGAACGAAGGTTAGGTTTTTTTTTTTTTAATAATCCAACGGTGGAATTTAACGAATTTAACGGTTCAATTTTTCCTCCCCAAGTTCGGCCTCAATCGGTGAGATCTTCCCACTTGTCCCCGAGCCAAAACCGGGGGCACGGTGTTCCCGGCCGGCCCCGGTTCGGTGAGACTCTTCCCGGCCTTCTCCCGACATCCACTCCGTGTGCCCTTAGGATTATTTGCATATATCCTCCTAATGAGAACCTTTATTACATATTTACCCATCCTTAAAATCAATTACATATTTCCTATTGGAAGGGGGGAATATGTAATTGGCTAGTTTATTTGGAAAGGAAAATATTTTTTTTTTGAGAAAGAGAAATATGTAATTGACTTTTTACTTAGGTATATATGTAATAAATAATATTAAAAAAGAAAAATATGTCAATGCCACTGAATATTAATGTGTGTATATTATAAACTGGTTTTTTTATCAACTAATTTATATCACTGGCGAATCATTGGAGTATCATCGTGTTGTCACACCTCGACCGACAGCGGAATATGTCGGGGCGCGATTGTGAATGCCCAAAAGCTTATGGTGCTACGTTAACGTTTAAGTATTTATACATCCATACTAAATCAAATGCAAACATTCATTAATTCAACCAAATCAAAATATTCAATTACAATCATCCAAATTGAAATATAAAGGAAATAAATGACATTGTTCTAAATTTAGCTAGGTCCTCTAAACCTACACAAAGTCTTCAACATTGTTCTTCATCTTATCATGTTACATATGTAAAATAAAAGTCAACTATTTGCATAGTTGGTGAGCAATTAAAAACATTTTAATATAATACGTATAAAAAGATGCAAAACTATTAAACTAAATAGACAAGATCTAAAGCGTATGTAAGTTTCAAGTAGCACAAAGCAAGAATCCAAACAAGTGATATTACAAATCTTAAATCAAGACTAGCTAGGTCTTTGACTTAAACAATGTAAATCATAATGTTTATGTTTGTGTACATTTCACCTTTTTGACACAAGACATAAGTCATTGCGGAAAATGTAGCAACATTCTTAGGCTACTATGTACTAGTATATGTTTGATGTATGAAACATAATCTAACCTAATTCCCACATAGCAATTAGCACATAAGTTCACATAGCATCTAAATCATGTCTACTAAGCTTAAGAGTTTGCATTATGTATATGTTTTTGACACTATGAATATGTTTTTGTATAAGACATATGTAACATCCCAAAAAGTTAAAAAATGTAAAAAGAGAGTAAGAATTAACTCACTTTAATGGTGCTCGAGAAAACTCGTATAATGAAGAAGAATCAAGATCAACAGTTGTATTAAACTGGATGCCCTGAGGTTTGAACATGTATGGCCAGATAGCAGCTCAAAGGAACAAGTATACGATCCGAATGCAAATGTGGTTCAACCTAATCAAACAAATGCAACGAGGATGGGTAAATATTATGCTAGGCATGGATAAATGAAAGAACAACATAGGCAGGAATCGTTGGGCCTAACGAGCCTCTACAAGACTACATCAATTTTATAGGCTACCTAAACAAGACTAATGCCCCTTAACTAAGAACCTAAGCTCAACTACTTAGACTAGAAAAACAATAAATAAACGAATAATGAAGAGAAGAAAAAGAAAGAAAAAATCACCTCAAAGAAGCTTTAGAGACGAGACGATCTCGAAAGAAAGCACCTCCTTGTCGAGAGCATAAAAAAAACTATTATGTTCAACATCTCAAAGGGTGTTGCACTTGTAGAATCACCAAAATTTGGTTTGTTCCACTTGTGTATACTCAACTAAGAGTTGCAAGCTATAAGAGCCCAAGCAAGGGTACTTATAGCTGTTTAAAGAGACAAAATATTGGTTTCTTGGGCGATGTGGGATAGTTTTAAGGGAGGATTCGCGTCTTGTAATTGTCAATAAACGTCAAACTTGTTTTCGCATTTCCCGCTTCGTTATAACTCCGTTTTGCACACTGTTTTCGCCTACGTTTATCGTTTTCAGAGTACTATCATATGGAAGAATTCAACATTCATGGTGTCAAGAATTGGGTTTAAACTTTGGATATTGGTGTGAGTCAAGAGTCATGTTCTCAAACTTTTGTTTGTGATTCTTGCTTCGTTTGGGCTTGGTTTTATGAACCGTTTGAACCTAGTTGCTCCTTAGTATACTAGTATATCTAGAAGATTTGGGTGGTCTGATGACCTATTGTTGGGGTCATGCAAAAACCTAATTAACCTGTAGCTAGGGTAAGTCAGGTGTCGTATCCACGAGGAACATGTGGTCAGTGTTATATAATTTCGTTTAACTAATTAAATGCACTTAAGAAAATAAACTTGAATGTTGGATTTTGGTTTTTATGTAAAACAAACTTAAGTAAACTAAAACATATGTTAAAGAGTTGTAATAATTTATGAAAAATGTGATCTCTCCAGGTTTTAAGTTAGTAAAACAATTAGGTATGTCTTGATTTGTTAATTGGAAATCACATACACATGATTCATGCTTAGATTAATAAACAATTATGATTTGGAACCAAGTCAATGACTTTATTGACAACCAATAACTAGACCGGTGTTGTTGACTCAGTTATTTACTTGTTTCACAAAATGTAGGATTTCTAGAATACTTTAAAATTAAACCAATAACATTAAACTTGACAATAGATGAAAGCAAACAATGAGATTGAATTCAAAATTGTAAAATAAACCGGAAATCGTTTATCGTTTCACAATCAAACAATATTGAACTTGTAAATCTATGAAAACAAATCCAATACCAATGTTTAACAAATGAAAAGAAAACCTAGTTATCAAACCTAACCATTCACCCGGAGATGATCACAATCGGATTAGCCGGACATCACCAAACTTGAATCTTCACAATCGTTGAACATCTGCATGATCAGATCTTTGCTTTTACGAATTGGAATGATCTTAGGTTGATTTGGAGGAGTTGTAATGCCCAAAAACGCCCAATTTTTGCCCAGAAAGTCGTCCAAAAAGTGTAATTTTCGACCTGGAATGATAATGGCTGTAAAATAGGAAAATTAGGGTTAAAAACCCGTTTTTCCGCGTTTGGGCGTAGCCTATGCCGGGCCCATCTGAACGATGAAGAATTTCTGCCAACGTTGAATTTTTGGGCATAGCCTACCCCAAGCTGACTTCACCAACAGCTTTGTCTCATCGAGAAACTCAGTTTTCATATATTACGGGTCCTGTAACTCTTCTCCTAGCCCAAGATATGCTTCTTCAAAGTTTTTGGCTTCTACTCCGCATATTCGCATCTTCGGATGTGCTCGTTCTTGCTTCCCATTGTCTAGTTTCCTTCTAGAATCATCATCTTGCTTTGTTTAACCTACAAACACACAAGAACACACGATAGCTTCTATTCGAATGAATACTCATGTCAAAACACATAAGAACATCCGTTTAAACATTTGAATTACCAACCCAAACCCCCATTATCATGGTCCAAATTATTAGTTTGAGGATGTGGAAATGTTGGCTAAATAGTCACCCGAAATTCATCTTATGTCAAAATTAAGAATCCAACATGTAGAGCTTCTTACTTGTAATCATTTACATCTAAGCCTTACATAGATGGATAGTTGTAGTTTAACGTTTTAAGTTTAAACTATTTATAAAACCTTATACTATTTATTTTTAACATTTATAAACATACATTTTATAAAACTTAATTCATTTCAATTAATTAAATCTTTTATTCATTTTTTTGTTAATAAAACGTACATATAATTATATTTCTAAGTTGTAACATAGTTGGATTGTGAAAAATTTCACGTAATTTTTCTGATTTTGAGATGTGTCAAAATTGCATGTCGAAAACTGTCATCAGAATTTCTCGAATGTTACACGTGCCACCAGTAGTATTATCTGATCATTTCCACCACCAAGTTACCAGTTCAGGAGAAATCTGAATACTTTGAGGAAACTCTAGTGAAGTTTGGCATTTGATATGACTAATCATATGAATATATATATATATATATATATATATATATTAGGTCAATACCCTGTGCATTACACAGGTTAAATAAAAAAATAATAAATAGTCAATAATAATATGATTAATAGTTTATATAGTTTAATACATAGGTAATAAAATATTATTATTATTTATTTAAACACTAGGTTTATTAAAGTTCATTTTTTTTTGAATATTTCGTTTTAAAAAACAATTATTGAATATTTTATATTTCATAATAATTTGGATTCTAAAACAATGTACTCTTTTAAAATTAATATATTTTTAAATGTGTTAAAAACCTTTTTTTAATTTAAAAATATATAAAAGAATATTTTATATTTAATATTATTATTATTGAATATGAGTGCATTTATTAGGAGAGAGGGGCGAGAAAATTTTTATAAAGATGGTCTAGGAAAGTGACATGTGACACATTTTAGTTTGATTTATTAGTGTGTGTATATATATATATAGGGATGCATTTAATTAAAAAAAACAAGTTTTAAAGAACTGAAAAAAAACATTTCTAGCCACGTGTTTTAATGGGTATTATATTGATTTTTTTTACAATAGAGGAAGTTGCTTTTATATCATTTTAACTTGTGGCTAAAAATGATTTTTTTAGTTCTTAAGTTACAATGATTCTCATTTGAACATATATATATATATATAGGGGATGGTTCGAATGTTAACTCTTCCTTATTGCGTTAACCGGATAACTATATTTTATTACTTTGAAGCCCACATTAAAGTTTTTTTTTCTTAAAAAAGATAAAAAAAAACATACACTTTTAGATTTACCTTAATGTGGGTCCCAAACTAATAATATGCAGTTATTCGGTTAACGCAATAAACATGTGTTAACATTTGATTCTCTCCCTATATATATATGTTTATAAGAAAACACCTTATTTTAAAGAAAACTCATACTAACCAAAAAAATTTTTAAAAAATTCAAAAAATTTTATTATAAAGTTAGAGATGTTATAAGGAACAAAATTTTTTTAACAAGGATATGTATATCATGAATTTACGGTATATGGAACTCAAAAAGTTTCACATGTAACTTATAAAATTACATATATATGTAATAAGTAGGTAAATACATGTGTATTACACATATTAAATAAATAAATTTTAGAATTATTTATTTTAAATAACCCATTACATATTTTTCAAAGACTTTTTTATAAAAAAAATAAATAATATGACTTATGATATAATCATATTATTTTTTAAATAGAATAAAATTATTATTATTTATTAAAAGAAAAGGAAAAAAAATCAAGATTTAACAAAAGATGTTTAAAAACAATTAATAAAAGAGAGAGGCGGGAAAACTAATTTTTAGATGGTCTGCAATGTTGGCATGTGTCTTATCAAAACATTTATTTATTATATATAGTATAGATATAGATATGAAATACATACTTTTTTAGCTTTTTTCTTTTTTCTTACAATTTTTACCTTATAATATGAAGATATAAAAAATAAAAAAATGAAAAAAAATTTTGTTGGTAATGATTGTAGTTAGTGTTCTTAGTTTATTTTTCCAAAATGAAGGTTTTTTTAGGAAATTTATGTTAGTAACCTATGCATTACATAACTTAAATAGATATAACATGTTATAATCAATATTCTTTTATAAAAATTTGTATGTTTGATATCATTAATTGTTGATATAAATAATGAATATTTAAAATAATAAATTGCATGTAATGAAAATTTAAGAATTATAAAATTATATTTTAAGATGATATAATTCAAATTTTCTTATAACTTCTTGTATTTAATAATTTTTATAATAAGAACTACATATTAGATATTTAATTGTTTAATTTAATTATTTAAAATTATTATCATTAATATTTAATACGCATTTAATTAATAAGAGAAACTGTAAATTTTTTTTCTAAAGTTTGAAAAATGATACGTACACAATCTATCAACTCTTTTTAGTATAAAATCGATTAATTACTACCTGCATATATGTGAGTAAAAGGAATGAAATAAAATACCCAACTCACAATTTCAACTTTCAACAAAAGATTGATGCAAAACCTTATTTATCTATGACCTAATTCACACGTCACCATGTTATCACTTTTTATTCCTCTTTTTAGATTACTACAAAAATTATCAAATTTTTTAATGCACATTATGAGCAGTTTAACTTTTTTTTTCTTTCTCTTTACTAGCTACATGCACAATTGAGAATCTTTTTTTATTTTATATTTAATTTTACTTTTTTTTGTCTTTCTCCAAGTTTTCTTAAAGTATGAATTCATCAGTATAACATATTTTGTTTTATTTTTATATACGTTTCCTTTGCAAATTTATAATGAGATGATTGTGTAAATTCAATTTCACCTATTTAACGTTTATTTTTATGACATAATTTTCGTGTGATTTTTGAATTTTGTGTTTTTTCAATCACGTATCGATATTTAAAATTGGTATGCGGTTAATTCGTATGATTCTCTTAACATAGTTTAACATTTTGATATACTTACTATATCCAAGTTTCGGTATAAGGTTTATTCAAAATCAAGATGGTTTGTGTAAAAATAATTCCATGTTTGTAAATGATCATTTTTACAATCAGATAAGGACTGGTAACATAACAGTTAGGGGTTGTTTGTTTGCATCTGAATGGCATTAAGATGTTACCTCTGAATGGTTCATAACTTCTTAACCATTCAGACTTAGGTTTACCTCTTAATCATTCAGAGGTTATGAACCATAACCAACCTCTTAACCATTCAGACTTAAAGATATTTTTTAACCATTCAGATGCTATGAACCATTAAGAGATAGCCTCTGAATGAGATTAAGAGGCTACCAAACAGGGCCTTACTCTCTTGACTAGTATATTAGAGATCTTGGGTGCAAATTTGGGACGATACATATTTACTGAGACAAAGTCAAAGAGCTTACTCAATTGTGTGATTTCTCCTGGAGTGGCTCGAGCTTATGCCTCATAGCGTCAAATCCAATTGGTTTGTTGAAATCCAGTCTTAGTGTCGTCGAATCAAGGAGTTTAGAGAAACATAGCATTCGTGTAATTTTCAAATTTTATGTTTTTTTTTTTTTTATTTACGCATTGATAACTAAAGAAACAAAGGCATGACACCACCTTAAAGATAAGAGTTAAGAAAGGCTAGGGTAGTTTTAAGATGTCTCTTTTCAATCTTGATATGGTACATGTAAATTTTATATCAATTTTATATGTTATCTAAAAATTAGTTTTCCTGTCTTTCTTCTATTAAATATATGTAAGATATCTTTTTATATTTTAATTTTAATTCTCTCTATTGTATTACATAATAATGATGTTATTCAATCTGGTAAATAATTTAATTACAACAAAAACATATTCTTTTAATGTTTTTAAAACTACTATATGATATTTTATTTAAAATGGATCATTTTCAACTTTATTTATTAAAATATGTAATACACATACTTTTAACCTGTTATGATAATAAAAATAATGAGAAACAAAAGAGTGACATGTGTATTTTTATTTAACAAAAAAAAAACAATAATATAAGACTAAATTTAACATAAATAAGATTACATTTCTTTTTTTACGTATTTCAACAAATAAGCAAGCAAACATCACACAAAATAAATTAAAACTAGTTCAAACTCATCGAATACATACAATTTTGTTTAACCTGTTTATGTTGACTGTATGAAGCAATCAATGAACCCAATTTGTTAAGCTCGAATTGATATGAAATGACTTGCACAAAAATCAACCTTAATCAATTGATTTCGGCTAACTTTACCATTTGATGGTCGAATGATCCACACCTCACATAGACGTCACGTCACCCTCAAGAATCGATAATCCACTTTAGTTTATCCGGTCATTGTAAATTTTAATTCTCACTTTATTAGGTTTGAGTATCCAAAGAAGGACAACATTTTCTTTTAAAAATGTTAATTAATTAGATAATCATTTTACATTAATCATTTTATAGTTTGATCCCGTTATGAAGTTAAACATACCATAAGTAATTTATTTTTTTTTATAAATTTTTATTTTATATATATATATATATATATATATATATATTGTTGGACTAATATTGTAAATACTCGATAGTCAAAGGGGTTAAAAGTTAGAAAGTTTGGATTTATAAATTGTTTTATTTGAGTTTTAAAGTTTAAAAGATTAGATTAGTTTTTTTGTTTAAATTAAGATTGTTTTAAGCAGATTTTTTAGGGATAAAATTTAGTTGTGTTTTATCTTTTGGTTTATTATAAATAGGGGTATATATTATTGGTTTTCTTTGTACCAATTTTTGATTTAATAAAAGACCTCTGTTTTTTCAAGTTCATAAAATATTCTGTCATCGTGGGTCTGGGTTTCTGTTTTGGGTGAAACCATCGACCAACAGGGCCGGGAATTCTCAATTCAGGGGCTGATATCTTCAATTGGTATTAGAGCGCACCTGTTGAAGGTTTGTTCTAGAGGGACGATTCCACAAGGAAGATCAATTTGCGGTACCAAGCAGCATACAAGAAGACATCGGGAAAAATTACGTGAGCTAATCAAAATTCGATCAAAGCCTGTGTGATTCAGGCAGGAACGATTAAACTTGGGATCGATTTGGAGCTGTGAGCGCTTAAATGGGGTAGACTAGGAGCTGTGAATGTCACATCTCGAGCCGGCGGGAACGGATCGACTTTCCCGCCGGGCGGAAGGTTCCCGGGGTGTGATATCGTGAGTGATAATCGAATGATCAGATTATTTACATAGCACATGATAAATAAATGAGAAATTTTAACACAACAATGATATAGAATTACAAGATTAAATTACAATGTATCGTACATAATTTAATCAAGTAAATCTATCCAAAAGAATCAATGAGTTTATATCTTGTATTTGTATAACATACACAAAAATGATTCATTGTGCTGCCATCCAAAAGTATGATCACACAAAATGTAGCTTGGTCCTCTAAAGTCCACTAGCTATGTTCCTGAATGTGGGCGACTAAACCTGTTCGTCACCTGAGAAAAACATGTATTTAAACAAAGTCAACACTAGGTTGGTGAGTTCATAAGTTTAATAATTGAAAACCATTGAATTTATGTCAGTCTTGTTCACAATGTTTCACACAAGTTGTATCGTTAATTGATTCCCATGTTTCACACAATTTCCTCTCCATGGTTATATTTACAGATAGTGTCTCATCCAACCAAGCATGCTTATATATAGGGCATACGAAAGGGTCAAGCCCAGATGCCATCCCACCACATGCTCAACTGAATTCGACACTACCTGTAATACAACGATGGATACCCATTTCATTACACCCATGATTTCCCCGGTATGATTATCTCAACAATGAAAAAGAAAGAGACATGATTATCTCTGTTAGCTATTCCTTACGGATTAGCCCGGCATGTAAGATATCATATTCGATATCTAGAGCGAAACATAATAGTTTCTGTAGCTGATCATTACTGATTAGCCCGGCTTGTAAAATACCCAAATAATTGCGTAAAGAGACATTATTGCCTCTGTTAGCTCTTCCTTACGGATTAGCCCGGCGTGTAAGATATCATACTCGATATCTAGAGCGAAACTTAATAGTTTATGTGACTGTCAGTACTAACCAGTCCGGTGTGTAAGATATCATACTCGATATCTAGGTAGGGACATAATAGTCCCAGTAGCTGTCAACCCTGTCCAGCCCGGTGTGTAAAATGTCCTACTCATGATTCCTAGTTTGAGACGTAATAGTCTCAGTAGCTGTCATTACTGACCAGCCCGGCGTGTAAGATATCCTCCCACAATATCTATTGGAATGAATACGTTCCCTAGATTTTATGAATGATATTAATTTGAATTATAGCACCCCTCGTGCCCGGTGTGATTTCATTAGATTACCCCAAGCCCTGATGATTAGTGTTAGTGATTTACCCGACTGATCTACGGTTGTGTAACCGGCACCCTCTGACGGTTATAGGTTGTGCTCTAAATAGAGTCTTAATAGGTAGTGACAGTATATGTGGGGAATGTGTAACATCCCGTTTTATGGATATAAATAAAATACTTTCATTTATAATTAAAATATTATTAGTCAAAAATATAATAATAAAAACGACTAATTAAAACTTAAGGTCTCGATTAATAATATAAAATGGTTTATTTTATAAATATGTTTGTTTGAGAGTATAAGAGTAGAAATAAACGTTCAAAATTTTTAACGTTCGTTTAAACGAATAAGTAGGAGGAAGTAATTATTAGAAATAATCGTTATTTGAATGGTCAGTTACTAACTTACTATTATAGGAGACCGTCTAAAAAAAATATTAATAAAATATATTATAATTAAACTTTGTCCATTTTTCACGAAACTTAGATCGAAACGTAGAGGGAAATGAGTAGGTCCTAATTGTATATTCATAATTTTACAGAACATGATATTTTTACAAGAGAAGATCAAAAATATAAATTATATATATATATATATATATAGAAAAAGTGTACGTGTAAAAAAAAATAATAATGATAGTAACAAAAAAAAAAGGAAAAAAAAAAAAAAAAGAAAAGTCAAGAATGGTGCACGTGTGAGGTGTATGTTAACAGAAGATAAATATCAATTTATCTTCAATTGAATTTCACAATTACATGTATATATATTATCTACAATACTTGGATAAGAATTCGATGAAAGCCAAAGAAATTAAACGAAGAAGGATAACAGCTGTAAAAACCCTTACAACTAAATTTCAATCTTAGCATGTAATCGCCTGAAAGCTCTCAAGATTAAGAGATGTGTATCCACTAAGGTATATATTTAAATCTCTTAGTTTTACCCATAAATTTAAGTTTTAAATATTATTAACTTATAGGGTTAGGGTTAAAATTTGATCCGATACAGATACAAATATAATGTTAAACTTACGGGTTATTTTAGGAATAGAAAATAAACAGCATCAGGAATCGTTCTTGCAGAATATTTGTAAGGATAGATTAAGCAGAAACGCTGCCCAAAATTATACTAAGAAGTTCTAAGCTGTCACCCAGCCACTCAAAAATCCAGGTGAATACATCTAACTTGTTTCTAAATTATAAATGAATTTTTATGAGCATGTATGTTTAAACTTTGACGCATAAAGGAATACTACGTGACCAGCATTTAGGCTATTAGTATACGTATGATTTGCAAATTGTATCCGCTATGGGTGAAATTCCCATAGGTGGCTGGTAACGTGGGCTGGAAGGTTATACGTAAGACGCACTCCGCAGGCAACCTAACCAGTGACGGGCTGTGGGGTGGAGGGAACAATTGTAAGACGCACTCCGCTGTTGTTCCTAACCAGTGACAGTACAAGCCAAGGTATGCACAAGCCAAGGTATGCAGTGGTTGTATCGATCAGTGAAATAACCTGCTAAATGTGTAGTATTGCCACTATTAATTATGGTTAAAGGACCGAACATGCTATGCTTACACATTGAGTCTGTTATTTGTATTCACCAACATTATGTTGACGTTTTATTTTCAAAAACTTTTCAGGTAATAATGAAATGTAAAAGAGAAGCAAGATTAGAGATTCTTGGCCTATAATGCCTTGAATAGGATCTTATGGTGAGACCATGGAGCTATTGGAGCTATGCCTCCAAGTCATGTATAAACCGGATATTATAAAAATGAATTGAAATTGTGTGTTTGTTAAAAATCCGGTTTACAATCAAATGAAATGATGGTGTTCATACCTATGCGTATGAAATTTTATAAAAATCCTGAAAAGTTATTTTGAAAATTATTTACAAACGATGAAATGTGGTTTTTCATAACCATGCGTATGAACTATTTATAAATCATGAAATATATGGTTTTCACATCCATGCATGTGAATTATTTATAAAATTATGAATTTATGAAACAACACTTCCGCTGATTAAAAAGAATAATAAACTCTGACCGAGACATATCCATGAAACCAATTCGGGTCGCAGCGCCCGGGTCATCGTGAGCCCGGGGTGTGACATGTTGGTATCAGAGCTCCTGGTTTTAGCGAAATAGGTACTATTGATAGTATCTAAGCTTTAACCAAATTGAGATAAGTGCCTATCAAAGGAATAGGTATAATAGTATTCTTGAAATACTAAGAATGATTGAAATAACAGTGTGAATCTTGATGATAGCTTATGAGGTAAATTATGATGAATTTTTATCAGACTTTGTCAAATGTCTTATTACATAGACAATGTCTAGAAATCTAAACAATAGCGAACCTTCTGCAAATACGTGCGGGTGAAAGAGAACACACGGATATTATTGAAACCGTGACTCAGAATACTACTGAAATACAATCAATGATTGTAGAATGAATAAAATATGCGATTCTGTCAATAATCGCTAAAAAAATGAATGAAAATTCAAATCTCACGAAAACAATAACAAACGAAAATGATGCCTGAAAAAAATGAACACTGAAAATTAAGAATCTTCTAGTTTGAAACAATCCGAAACTAAAGAATGTTAGTATAAAACATTCCAATTTTGTAAACATCCTAAGTTCACTAGAACGGAAGGAGCTGTCATAGCTTTACGATGAATTAAAAAGATTGAGGCAATACTTGTTATTAGCAATTATGCCAATGAAGATATAGTTGTATATACTTTTAAAGTCATTTAAACATGTAGCTTTAGAATGGTGGAATTCCATTATTCAAAACAAAGGTAAAAACCAAGTATATACTATGAATCGAAAATTTTGCCTGAAAAAAAAAAAAGATTGATTGGAAATTCCTGAGCCATCGCATGGTCTGTGCTAGGCATCAGGAATCCACTTCTAAATACTTTGAATAAGCTTAATTGATGCCACATCTAGTGACACCAGAATCAAACCTTATTAGTAATTATATATGGGGATTGGTATGAGAAATTAGTGACATGGTTAAGGTTGTTATGCTCCAGACCATTGACTCAGCCGTTGGGCTGGCATGGTCCTAAATTAAATAAATTAAGTGGAATTAGAATGGTTGGTGGTTTAGGAGCAAAACCAAATCCAAATGCAAAGAAGAGAACTCGATATTTTGATTCTTAATGCTAAGGAAGCTACAGACATGCCATATGTCATTACTTGTACATTTCTTATCAATAATGTTTATGCTAAGGTTTTGTTTGATTCAGGAGCAAACCAAAGTTTTATTGATTACAAATTTTGTAAGCTTCTAAAAGAACCATTAGTGAAACTAGATACCTATCTGGTAGAATACGCTATTGGTGATGTAGTTAACGCAAATAAAGCATTAGTAAATGATGAGATCACACTCCTTAAGCACAATAACCTGTGAAATTCTTATCAATGACGTTGGCTGGCTTTGATGCGGTAATCGGAATGGATTGGTTAGCTACAAACAAAGCTTCCATCTTATGCAACACCAAATCCATTGAAGTCCGTGTTCAACTGGTTGGAAAATTTTATCAAAGCTACTAAGTGTCTGAACAAAGGTTGTTTAGCTTACTTAATCTTAGTTACAATTGATTATCAAGAAAAGAAGAAACGAAAGAATGTACCTGTTGTAGTTGATTTTCCAAACGTGTTTTCAGTTGAATTTCATGGTTTATCACCAGAACGAAAAGTAGAATTCAATATTAATCCGGTACCAGGTACAACTCCAATTACTAAATCTCCTTATAGGTTGGCACCGAATGAGATGAAAGAGTTCAAGAAACAATTAGACAAACTATTGGAAAAATGATTTATCCGCCCTAGCTCATCACCTTTAGGAGCTCCAATATTATTTGTTAAGAATAAAGATGGATCAACGCAAATGTGCATTGATTATAGGTGACAATTTAAAACAAGCATCCACATACACGAATTGACGATTTATTTGATCAACTTTAAGGCGCTTGTCATTTTTCTAAAATTAATCTTTGATCGAATATCATCAACTGAAAGTCCAGGAAAAATATATTCCTAAGACTGCTTTTCGTACAAGGTATGAGCATTATGAGTTCACTATTATGCCATTTGGACATACTAATGCTCCAACTGCCTTTATGGATATGATGAATCGGATATGCAAACCTTATCTGGTCAAATTCATCATTGTGTTAATTGATGATATTATTATTTACTCAAAAACACCCGAGGATCATGCTAAACATCTTAGAACCCTACTTGAACTACTAGGACATAAGAAATTGTATGCTAAATTCTCTAAATGTGAGTTCTGGCTCACATAGGTACAACTTTTGGGGCATGTTATTAATGCTCATGGTATTCAAGTAGATCCTTATAAGATAGAGACTATACACAAATGGGAGAACCCCAACTCATTTACGAAAGTAAGAAGTTTCATAGGCGTGGTCGGTTATTATAATCAATTCTAATTAAAATTTCTTACGAATAGTCGTTCCAATCTTCTTATTGACTAGAAAATCAGAAAAAAATTTGAATGGGTTCCTAAGAAATATAAATATTTTAAAATTCTTAAAGAAGAGTTGACTCAGCTCCGATCCTAGCATTACATAAAAGTGTTGAAGAGTTTATTGTGAGGCTTCTCAATTAGGATCAGGATGCGTATTGATGCAACAAAGCAAAGTGATTGATGGTGTTTCACGTCAACTAAAAACTCATGAAAAGAATTATGCAAGCCATAATTTGGAATTAATCGCTGTTATCTTTGCATTGAATTTATGGAGACATTATCTATACTGAGTTCATTTCATAGTTTAGACTGACCATAAGAGTTCAAAAATTTATCTTTGGTTAGAATTATGTGACGAACTTGTAATAACTCGGTGGGTTAAAGTTTGTCACTTCGAACGTCATTCGAATAGGAAAACTAACCCATTTTCCCAAAAATGCCAAATGAGTCAAAGTTACGGTTTTTACAAGATGAACTTTTTCAATCTACTTGATTGAAATTAGTTAAACCAAAAATCTTGCAAGCCACAAAAATTTTGATACGACAAGTTTTGATTATATAAAATTCTAAATTAACTCATTTGTGTGCCACGTTCATGAAATAGGGTAATCATGCAAAGCAAATTACCGTTACGGGTGCACACGGAACGCTAATTTGCAGTACATGTGAATCCTACTGTAAGGGACAATGTACACAATCATAACAAATTTTGAATACAAATCCTAAAAGAATTCAATATGCGACAACAAAGTAGGATGGAGGCATCAAACGACTATGAATGTGAAATTCTCTATCACAAAAGAAATACGAATGTGGTAGTAGATGCCTTAAGCCAAAAGTAAGAAAAGAAACCAAAAAGAGTATATGCCTAAGGCTTGAACTACAACTTAATTTAATAAATCAGAATAAAGAAGCAGAAAAACAAGTCAAAAAAAAAAAAAAAAAACAGATACCGAAGAAATGAAGGGCATGACTGAGCAATTAGTCAAAGAAGATGATAAAATTCTCCGAATGAACACAATAATCTGGGTGCTGGCGGATTAAAAAAAAAGAATATTATAATAAACTCATAAATCCAAATATATGATGTACCCATGAAACGATAAAATGTATAAAAATCTCAAAGATAACTATTGGTGGGTTAGCATGAAGAAAGACATAACTGCATAAGTTGCAAAATGTTTAACTTTTCTCAAGTTCAAGTAGAACATAAGAAATCCTTCTAATATGTTAAAAAAAAAAAAACTTTAATTACCAGTCTGTAAAATAAAAATGATAACTATGGATATTATATAACCAAATTTCCTCGAACCAGTCGTGGGAATTATACGATTTGGATTATCGTTGATAGACTGGTTAAGTCTGTTTATTTCTACAAATGATATAAACTTACACTATGGATAAATTAGCACAATTATACATTAATGAGATTGTATCTCTACACGATGTGTTTCATATTTCTAACCTTCGAAAATGTTTTGATAATGAGTCAGTATTAATTCCTCGACAAGATGCTGAGGTAAACGAAATATTTAAAAAAAAATATCGAACCACTTGAAATTGGAGACCACCGTGAAAAGAGACTCAAGCGTAAGAAGTTAGTGTTAGTTAAGGTTAAGTGGAACTCCAGACGTGACCCTGAATACAAATGAGAACTTGAAAAAAAAATGAGAAAGAAAATGTATACACTTATTACAATAATCTCGAGGACGAGATGAAAAAAAGGTGGGGAGAATGTAACATCCCGTTTTATGGATATAAATAAAATACTTTCATTTATAATTAAAATATTATTAGTCAAAAATATAATAATAAAAACGACTAATTAAAACTTAAGGTCTCGATTAATAATATAAAATGGTTTATTTTATAAATATGTTTGTTTGAGAGTATAAGAGTAGAAATAAACGTTCAAAATTTTTAACGTTCGTTTAAACGAATAAGTAGGAGGAAGTAATTATTAGAAATAATCGTTATTTGAATGGTCAGTTACTAACTTACTATTATAGGAGACCGTCTAAAAAAAATATTAATAAAATATATTATAATTAAACTTTGTCCATTTTTCACGAAACTTAGATCGAAACGTAGAGGGAAATGAGTAGGTCCTAATTGTATATTCATAATTTTACAGAACATGATATTTTTACAAGAGAAGATCAAAAATATAAATTATATATATATATATATATAGAAAAAGTGTACGTGTAAAAAAAAAATAATAATGATAGTAACAAAAAAAAAAAAGGAAAAAAAAAAAGAAAAGAAAAGTCAAGAATGGTGCACGTGTGAGGTGTATGTTAACAGAAGATAAATATCAATTTATCTTCAATTGAATTTCACAATTACATGTATATATATTATCTACAATACTTGGATAAGAATTCGATGAAAGCCAAAGAAATTAAACGAAGAAGGATAACAGCTGTAAAAACCCTTACAACTAAATTTCAATCTTAGCATGTAATCGCCTGAAAGCTCTCAAGATTAAGAGATGTGTATCCACTAAGGTATATATTTAAATCTCTTAGTTTTACCCATAAATTTAAGTTTTAAATATTATTAACTTATAGGGTTAGGGTTAAAATTTGATCCGATACAGATACAAATATAATGTTAAACTTACGGGTTATTTTAGGAATAGAAAATAAACAGCATCAGGAATCGTTCTTGCAGAATATTTGTAAGGATAGATTAAGCAGAAACGCTGCCCAAAATTATACTAAGAAGTTCTAAGCTGTCACCCAGCCACTCAAAAATCCAGGTGAATACATCTAACTTGTTTCTAAATTATAAATGAATTTTTATGAGCATGTATGTTTAAACTTTGACGCATAAAGGAATACTACGTGACCAGCATTTAGGCTATTAGTATACGTATGATTTGCAAATTGTATCCGCTATGGGTGAAATTCCCATAGGTGGCTGGTAACGTGGGCTGGAAGGTTATACGTAAGACGCACTCCGCAGGCAACCTAACCAGTGACGGGCTGTGGGGTGGAGGGAACAATTGTAAGACGCACACCGCTGTTGTTCCTAACCAGTGACAGTACAAGCCAGGGTATGCAGTGGTTGTATCGATCAGTGAAATAACCTGCTAAATGTGTAGTATTGCCACTATTAATTATGGTTAAAGGACCGAACATGCTATGCTTACACATTGAGTCTGTTATTTGTATTCACCAACATTATGTTGACGTTTTATTTTCAAAAACTTTTCAGGTAATAATGAAATGTAAAAGAGAAGCAAGATTAGAGATTCTTGGCCTATAATGCCTTGAATAGGATCTTGTGGTGAGACCATGGAGCTATTGGAGCTATGCCTCCAAGTCATGTATAAACCGGATATTATAAAAATGAATTGAAATTGTGTGTTTGTTAAAAATCCGGTTTACAATAAAATGAAATGATGGTGTTCATACCTATGCGTATGAAATTTTATAAAAATCCTGAAAAGTTATTTTGAAAATTATTTACAAACGATGAAATGTGGTTTTTCATAACCATGCGTATGAACTATTTATAAATCATGAAATATATGGTTTTCACATCCATGCATGTGAATTATTTATAAAATTATGAATTTATGAAACAACACTTCCGCTGATTAAAAAGAATAATAAACTCTGACCGAGACATATCCATGAAACCAATTCGGGTCGCAGCGCCCGGGTCATCGTGAGCCCGGGGTGTGACAGAATGCCATCCCGAAAGCGTGTGCTCATAATATCCTCCTCGATATCACGAGTAATTGTCTCGACTGTTATTTCGATGTTGAGTGTTCTTACTAACTTGAACAAGGTGTTATAGGAACTTGTCTCATACACAATGTTAGTAATGTGTGAATGATCTTGTTATCATGAAGTTACGTTATCATGATTATCATTCTTGTTATTTGTAATTATTATTGGTATGTTACCCCTTGGTTTTCCCGTTGTTCTATCGTGTAAGAATAATGCACAGTTGAAAGATATACTCTTAGCAACTTACATTATCTTATGTGTTAATGTGTCATGATTCTAGGTTGGCATGTAGCATCCTAGCTAGTTCAGGTATGATAAAATCAAACAAGCAAGCATGTAATGATAAACGATAATAACGATAAGCAATTATTATCTAAATCATAATATAAGCAATATGTTAATGGAAACTTTTAAATAAATAAAAGTAAGCATGTTTCTCAGCCCCGAGCTTTGAAATCAGTAAAGATTAGGAAAAAGGGGCATATGAACTCACCTTATGTGTGAAGTGGTTGACTTAGCTTAAGTAAGAATGCACGCGCTCTTGTTTGTACCTGAGTTTGCTTTCACAATCCTGTATTGATTTCACGTTGTTGTAGCTCATAAATAATAGTTATACGAATTCATGAGTGTGTGTTTGTGTTAACCTTAAAATTGGTTAACACTCGCGAGTATTGGCCATTGTTCTTCATTCGGCCCATCTTGGTTGTTATCAACTTGACAACCCTTATCCCACTAAATTTATGTTAGTTCGCTTTATTAATGATTTTAAATCTCATTTAAGTCACTATTGTGACGGAAAAGATTCTAAGTATATAACTTAGATTTTTATGTTAAGGTTATAAATCCATGGCATCTTATAACCTCTCTTTAATTGTTTGATTCCTTGTATTCGTTACAACTAAACCTCGTGGGCCTACCATTGGACCAAGGGCTATATGTATGGGTCGAAATGATGGGTTGGTTGTTTACTTGGTTTGTCTAAGGTGGTGGTTCAAATGTTCTTGGGCCAGAACAGCCCTACTGGGCCGAATTGTTGAGTCATGGGCCAAATGTCACAGGTTTGGGCCCAGAGGCGTGTAGGTGCCGATTTCAAGTGGAATTTGGCCCAGATGTTTTTGTGTGTGCCCAATAAATGAACGTGGGCCAACTATTGGGCTAGTTAACCACTATGGTTCACTTAAAGGTGTGATGGGCCATAATATGCATTCGGATCGCATGGTCATACTAATGGCCCAACTGATAGAGAAAATTGTGGGCCGAACTAGATACTCGACGTTGTGGGGGGGGGGGGGCTGGCCATGTGGTGTGAAGATCCACCAGCTGGTGGGTATCACCCAAGTCCAGCGAACCTCCCTTGTCATCAGAAGGTTCGGCCTGATGTCCGGCGAACCCTCTGGCGCTTCTCAGCTAAGGTTCATTCCTGGGTTAGACTTGCATCCCATAAGGTTCGCTGCAACTAGCTTCGTAGGATGTGTACTGGTTCGTGGGTCTCCCAAGGTTTGTCGAAGTCGAAGGTTCGTCTGGGATGGTTCGGTTGGCCGAGGGTTCGTGGCTGAAGGTTGTAGGTTCGTTGCTGTGGGGAGAGAAAGTTTCGGCTAGGGTTTAAGCATGGCAGGTTAGTGACTCACATGGAAACAGGTTCGTGGAGGTGGGCCATCAGTAGTAAGGTTCGCTTGGTGTTCTGGGTTCGTAGCTTGCAAGCAGGTTCGGCCAACACAACTGGATGTTGGGTTCGGCTGAACAAGGTTCGGCCATTGCCCCCGACGAACCTGTTTCAGCTCCACCATCATCATCGAACATGGTGTGTTCATAGGTCTGTTCTGTTTTCAATCCCACGTGTAGACTAGTTCCTGATGGTATAATGGTCGTGGGGGTTGGCCTAGAACCGGCTAAGACTTGTGTAACAAAAACCAAAATGAAAACCTTATTTTCGTGAATCTTTCAAGCTTCATACCTCGTTTTTGGCTGGATAAAACGCAAGATCTGTTGTACTTCTAGGTAGAGGACATCAAGAGCTACGCGTGGACACCAAAAACGCCCGATTTCGTCCACGAACGAGTGAGTTATGAGGATTTGAAGAGTGATTCTCCTAGTGTGAGAAAAGGTTCGTGAGTGGCTTCTAGAGAGAGGATGGGCTGCATTAAATGAGGGAAAACACCCTCATTTGGTGTTTATATACTCTCGGGGTATTCGGGTTCGTTTCGGTTGCTCGGTTCGCATTTCCGTTGCGTTTCCGGAAATTTTACGTGTAATTCATGTGTAACAAATAAAAGAATTTAATTTATTTATTTTGATGAGTTTCAAAATTGTAAACATTATTTATTTTATTTTTTTTAATTTACGGTTGTTCGTGTCGTGTTTCGTTTCGTTTCATCAGATCGCGTCACCATCGCGCGTATTCGTTCGAATGAACACGACAATGGTTTTGCTTTCCGACTTTTGTTTTCTACTTTTCAGTCATCATTTCCAGAACGTTAAAATCACAGCTATGTTTGTGTGAATAGTCACCCACGCAAACACACTGTCAGTTCGTTATTCTGAAAGAACACTGCAATATTGTTTTAAATTGTATTTCCTCACTGTCGGACTCAACTAGACATCCTGTTTTCACTTTGTTTTCGTACTGATTCGTCGGTCATCTGATTCCCGTCATCCATAGATATCAGATCGCAACCGATGTGTTTTTGTTGTTTACTTGTACACCGTCGTTTCTCTTGAGTTGTTGTATTTACTGTAATTAAGTTTTCACTTAAACACATACAACTGTGGTTTGTTTTCTGAGTTCTGTTGTCACACAACTTTTTACGCATTGTATTTGCACACAGTAAATGGTGAAAGTACACACACCGTACGGACTTGCCGGACGGTCTGGTACTGGTTGTCACAGTGAAGGCTTCAATCGACCTGTGATAGGTTCGATTTTGGGTTGAAGGCTATGAGAGCTTCGATCAGGCACCTGTTGAAGGCTGTAAGAATCTGAAATCCGCAGCTGTGAGGGTTGCGACGGGTAAAGGGGGGCTGTGAAAGCTTCAGTTGGCTTCAATCTTGAGTGAGTCAGGAGTTGAGGGGAAAAATGAATCTGTGATAGATTGATTTGGTGGGTGTTGAGATTTTATTGTGATTTTTTGATCGATTAATTTGGTGAACAGATGGCCATACCTGCTAGTGGAGTTGTTGTACCAGTTCGTGAGCCCGAAAATGTGAGTTTGTGTAACACATGCATATAAAATATATTGTTCAATATTACAATTTTAATTATCTAGTTATTATATACACATATATGACACTTACATACTAGTAAGTAACGAGTAAAATGATTATTAAAAATTTTTGACACACTTATTCGGTCAGTTAATGTTATAGGAGACCGCTCAAAATTAATAAAATATATTATAATTAAACTTTCTCCATTTTTAACTAAACTTTAGTCGAAATGTAGAGAAAAATGAGCTGATCCCAGCAGTATTTTTAGAATTTTATAAAACGTCATATTTTAAAAGTTATAAGAGGAAAACGAAATTTGAGCAAAATTAATTATAATAATAAAATAATAAAAATATCAAAAAAATCTTGAATGTAAATTGAAATTGATGTACAGAAGCATACGTGTTTCATTTTTATGAAACATATGAAATCACCGCCTGTGTTATTCGAATAAATACATCACACGTTGAAACCTACATCTATTCAACATCGATGAATATCTTTCGCAACAAGCATTGAACTGCCTATAAATAATTACCAAATTCTTAAACTTGAAATCACAGACAATTTATACATACACGCGTTTGAAAAGGAAAATAAGAAGCTCTGGATGCTAGGAGGTGCTGATCAATATAAAAAGTCAAGATTTAAAGAGTTGATTCGTTTAGGTATATTATCTAATTTTCTTAGTTAAACTTATAAATTTTAGAATTTAATATAATATTAACTTATAGGGTTAGGGTTAAGATCCGACCCTATGTATATATTAAAAATTTTGGTTTACTTAAAAATAAATAAATAATAATAATAATTGTAATAATAATAATAATAATAATAATCATCTTCGCCGTCGTAATAATAATCATATTAATAATAATAATAACAAATAATAAATAAGAAAATCTTCCTTGCAGAATAATTATAAGTATAGATTAAGCAGAAATGCTGCCCAAATTTATATCGAGAAGTTTAAGCTGTCACCCAGTCAACCGAAAATTCAGGTGAATACATTTAACTTCTTTTTAAATTATAAATGAATTTTTATGAGCATGTATGTTTAACTTTGACGCATAAAGGGATACTATGAGACCTGCATTTAGGCCATTAGTATACGTATGATTTGCAAATTGTATCTGCAATGGGTGAAATTCCCATACGTGGCTGGTAACGTGAGCTGGAAGATTATACGTAAGACGCACTCCGCAGGCAACCTAACCAGTGACGGGCTGTGGGCTGGAGGGAACAATTGTAAGACGCACTCCGCTGTTGTTCCTACCCAGTGACAGTACAAGCCAGGGTATGCAGTGGTTGTATCGATCAGTGAAATAACCTGCTAAATGTGTAGTATGGCCAATAATAATTATGGTTATAGGACCGAACATGCTATGCTTACATATCGAGTCTGTAATTTGTATTCACCAACATTATGTTGACGTTTTATTTTCAAAAACTTTTCAGGTAATAATGAAATATAAAAGAGAAGCGATATTAGAGATTCTTGGCATATGATGCCTTGAATAAGATCTTGTGGTGAGACCATGGAGCTATTGGAGCTATGCCTCCAAGTCCTGTATAAACCAGATATTATAAAATGAATTGAAATTGTGTGTTTGTGAATATCCGGTTTACAATAATATGAATAGATGGTGTTCATACCTATGCGTATGAAATTTTATGAAATCCTGAAAAGTTATTTTGAAAATTATTTACAAACAATGAAATGTGGTTTATCATACCCACGCGTATGAACTATTTAGAAATCATGAAACATATGATTTTCACATCCATGCATGTGAATTATTTATAAAATTATGAATTTATAAAACAACGCTTCCGCTGAAACATATTAAAATGAAAAATAAACTCTGACCGAGACTGTATTTTCCATAAAACCAATTCAAGTCGCAGCGCCGGGGCCGCCGAGAGCCCGGGGTGTGACAGTTTGCTTTGCCCAAAGCTGACCACAACAAACTAAACAGCCTAGTCCATCATGATGGAGACAGTTTTGGCAGCATATGGGTTGCAGGAAGCTATAGATCTTGTGACAGGAGGAGGAGTAGATGCAAGAAGGAAGCATATGGCAAAAGCTTTGGTCTTTCAATCAATACCCGAAGATGTTCTCCTTCAAGTGTCTAAGTACCAAGAGTTAAAGGATGTGTGGGATGCTATACAGGTCAGATTCTTAGGAGCCGAAAGGGTTCAAAAGGCTCGCTTACAAACACTTAGGAGTGAGTTGGAAGGAATGAGGATGTTGGAGACCGAGACCATGGATGAGTTCGCGGGAAGATTGAGTGGGATACAATCTAAATATAAAAGTCGTGGGTCCTCGCTTGAAGAAGAGGTGTTGGTAAGAAAATTTCTAAACTCTATGCCTCAAAAATACCTACCAATTGTGGATTCCATTGAGAAATATTTGGAGATTGAGAATATGGCATTTGAAGAAGTGGTGGGTCGTTTGAAGGCTTATGAAGAGCATGTGAAACCTCAAGAAGACTTGACAAGAGATATTCGTGACAAACTTTTGCTTGCATATGATGATCAACTAGTAACAGAGAAGAAGGGAAGGTGTGGTGGCTGTGATTGTTGCCAACAAAACCGTGGGAAAGGCAAAAGTGTTAGGGCTGAAGTGGGACGTGAGGGTCAACAAGGAAGAGATCAAAGGGGGCAACGTGACAAGTCGCGGGGTCAAGTGCTATTGATGTGAAGAAATGGGTCACTATGCCTATGAATGTCCAAAGTCAAAACCGAAGAAGGAAGAGGCCAACTTGATTCTAGATGATGGTTTTGGGCCTGCACTATTGTGATAATGGAATGAGTATCACAAGATTAGGAGGGTGATTGTTGGACTAATCTTGTAAATACTCGATAGTCAAAGGGGTTAAAAGTTAGAAAGTTTGACTTATAAATTGTTTTATTTGAGTTTTAAAGTTTAAAAGATTATATTAGTTTTTTTGTTTAAATTAAGATTGTTTTAAGCAGATTTTTTAGGGATAGAATTTAGTTGTGTTTTATCTTTTGGTTTATTATAAATAGGGGTATATGTTATTGGTTTTTTTGTACCAATTTTTGATTTAATAAAAGATCTCTGTTTTTTCAAGTTCATAAAATATCCTGTCATCGTGGGTCTGGGTGAAACCATCGACCAACAGGGCTGGGAATTCTCAATTTAGGGGCTGATATCTTCATCTATATATATAGGGGAAGGATCAAATGTTAACCCTCCCTTATTGCGAGAACCCGTGTTAACCCGGCATTTTTTGCCCGAATCTTTGTTTTTTTTTCATGGTTTTTGTTATACATAAATAGGGGGTTCTTTTTTGTGTTTTTGCTAATTCATCACCGTTTAGAAATTATTTACAAGTGTAAGTAGGTGTAAGTTGCTTACACTATACTTGTAAATAATTTCTAAACGGTGATGAATTAGCAAAAACACAAAAAAGAAACCCCCTATTTATGTATAACAAAAACCATGGAAAAAAACAAAGATTCGGGCAAAAAATACCGGGTTAACACGGGTTCTCGCAATAAGGGATGGTTAACAATGGAACCATCCCCTATATATATATGTATGTATGTATCATATGAAAACCGACAAGTCGTAGAGAAGTATACATTCATTTATAGTCATATGAATTAAGGGTATAAAAGTTATTTCGTTTTAAATCTAAGAGAAGTTCCTTTATGTTATGTAAACTTAATTGCGACTAAAATTGGCTCTTTTATTGTTAACTAATATCATACAATATATTAAAAAACAAACCTCTAATGAATAGTAATGTTTTGCTGCTTTAAAATTTGACCCTACCTCGTTAGTTTTAAATTGAACATTCCTACACACACATATACATATATAAGGGAATTATCAAATAATGATGGATTTTTGCGTACCAATTATAAGAACCAATATAAGTTTAATATATGGTATGCTAAAAAACAAAGGAAGAATAGTTTATGTATAATTTTATTTTTTGCACAAGATTTTTATTTTTTTACTGATTTTTTTTTTGTTTTAGACTTTGCCAAAACAATCATGTTGACCAAGATTTTGTGAGAATAACCATTGATATTTAGTCCCTGTTTCAGTTTTAGACTTAGCTTTAAACCTCGTTTTAGACGTCAGTTTTATGTACTTTTTTTGTCTCAGAAAGATACATACGGGCCCACATGTTGGCGGTTTTATCAGGGTCTAAATATGTGTCTTAAGACCTCTTTTTCCACTGGCGTCTTAAGCCCTTAAAGCGGTGTCTAAATTGGGCATCTTAAGACACCGGTATAAAAAGGTCTTAAGACATACATTTAGACCTCGAGAAAGCTATCAACATGTTGGCCCATATATTTCTTTCTTAGACAAAAAGGTACATAAAACTGGAGGCTAAAGTGAGGTTTAAAGCGAATTTTAAAACCGAAACGAGGGGCTAAGTAATAAGTATAAGTGATTATTTTGGTAAATTATGGGTCAAACATGATTGTTTTGGTAAATAACTTTAAGTTTTATACTATTTGCAATTTTTAAAACTATAAACCAAGTCATTTGCTACGGTTTGAAATTTTTGAAACCAACAGACTACAAATTAATACAAAAACTGACCATTAAACGGAAAGCTTATCAATCATTTTAAACCGAACCATAAATACCGGGTTTGAAATTTTTGAAATCAGCCGACCAGAAGTTAATACGAAAACTGACCATTATATAAAACATGTTATCAACCAATTTTAAGCCTAACCTTAAATACGTACATGCCCTATGACTCCCTAAGGTATGTATTTCTGTGTAGCTATAAGTCTATAACATGCGTAAAGAAGCCCAATTAAAACCTAGAAATATGTACAGTGTATAGAAAACATTTGTAACCAAGCCCGTAAAACAAGACCAACTGATCCAATAAACCCAATTCTTTTTAAAAAGTTAATCTTTAGATCACTAACGGATCATTGGAGTATTATCGTGTCACTAACAATACCACCCGATCGTATTCATCACCAAGTCACTAGTTCCGCAGTAAACTCAATACTTTGAGAAAATCCCTTGCGGGATTCGAACCCAGTACCATTTGGTTCCTGAGCCTTATCCCACAACAATGATACCGCTAAACTGTAAATCTGCAATGTCTTTGGTGACCCAATAAACCCAATATCAACCCAATTATAAACGGTCAAGGTCATTGGATTCTAAAATCTGCTAGATACAGTTTAGTCCGAGGCCGGTTCGGTTTTGAGTCAATGATCTGCCCTAAACTTAACTACATGTACAAAAGATAACACCATAATTTTTAAATTCGATCAACTATGTCTAGCAACCGGATTAAAAATTGGCCGAACACAACTTTAAAACTTAACAATTTTTTATTGTCTTTACGATTTGGTGACATAACACTACTGACTTCAATAACTCTTCAAAACCAAACTTGGCCGAACACATCTTTAAAAATTTTAATATATATCAAAATTAGTTGCAAACTCACCAAGTACACTTGTATATATAGAGCTTCTAATTTCTTATACCATTCCATATTTAATTTCTTTTCTTTTCTACTTTCCAATATAAAAAATATTCAAAAACAGTAGAAGAAGATGTTAGGCTTCAAAACCCTACTCGTGATTTTGCTTTTGCAAGCAATGTTGGCGTCGATGGTAATCGACGCTGCATCTGGTAACAAGGTTAAGCGTGTTAAGCCTCCCAAGCCTGTCAAACCCGTTCAAGAGATTTTAACATGCAAGAGTCGTAAAAGCAAGTGTTTCAAGAAGCGTGTCAAATGCCCCATGGAATGCCCCAAAGTTAAACCGAAGAACCCGAAAGACAAAGCTTGTTTTCTTGATTGTTACTCACCTAAATGCGAGGCCGTGTGCAAATGTAAGTAAAAAAACATAACTTTACGTATATATTTTTGTATATCAATTTGTTTAAATGATAAATATCTATTTGCATTTGATATATAGCACGTAAACCAAATTGCAATGGACCTGGGGCTGCATGCTACGACCCACGATTCATAGGTGGAGATGGAATTGTATTCTACTTTCATGGAAAGAGTAACGAGCATTTCACCTTGATTTCTGATTCCGATCTTCAAATCAACGCTCGTTTCATCGGGCTTCGACCAAAAGGTAGAACCCGAGACTATACATGGATCCAAGCATTGGGTCTTAAGTATGGTCATCATAACTTCACCCTTGAAGCAACAAGAACCGAAGAATGGGATGATAATGTTGATCACCTAAAGCTATCACATGATGGAATGGAATTGGTCATTCCAGAGGATCATTCATATGAATGGAGTTCAACCGAAGGCGATATACAAGTTGAAAGGACTTCAACAATCAATAGTATGGCTGTCACTATACCTGATCTGGTAGAAATATCTGTCAATGTGATTCCAGTATCAGAAGAAGATAGCAAGATACATAATTATCAGATTCCTGCAGACGATTGCTTTGCTCATTTGGAAGTACAATTTCGATTCTTTGGGTTGTCGTCTAATGTTGAAGGGATTCTTGGAAGAACTTATCGTCCGGATTTTGAAAATCCTGCAAAACAAGGAGTCGAAATGCCGGTGGTTGGGGGTGATGACAAGTACAAGACTAGTTCGCTACTCGCGACAGATTGCGCGAGTTGTGTGTTTGCTCCCGATAATATGAAGGATGAAAACGAGTCACTAATGATGGAATATGGCATGCTAGATTGCAAAGGTGGAGGGAATGGAATTGCATGCAAGAAATAAGTCTATTGGCAATATGTAATATGTGTTATGAATGATTCTTATTATATGTTATGAATGTGTTATTTAATTTGTTTTAAAATGCAAAGTATAAGCCTTTGAAGGATGTTATTATTTCTTGTGTGTTTTGATGGATGGATGTAAGAAAATGAAACATATGATTTAAATATTATATTTTTTTTTTGTGTTTGTTTCTCGTAGGCGTATCATGTTATATTTATTTTGTTGGTAATTAATCAAAGGAAGTTTAAGAACAAGGACATAGAATAACTCAAATGAATTTTTAATTATATAACATTATTAAATATATGTAAAATACATCGATCTAAGTTTATATACGACATAACAAAAGCGGTTATTATGTGAATTACAAGTTTTCATCAAAATGATCCAGTTTAACATAATGACATCACGACCCTTGTATTTCAATAAATATTAAGTTTAGTTTATATTTTTAAGATTCATTGTGAAATTAAACTTAGGTTAAGTAAGGTCTTTAATTTCTTCAAGTTTTGGTTTCGTATCACACAAGTGTTAGTTTGTTGTTTGCGTTAGTGATCAGTGACTATGAATTAGTGGTGACAACTTTTATCCATGTCAAAGAATATAGGTTGGTTTGGATAAACAATTATAGTATAATGGGTTGAAATGGATAAACAATTGCAGAACCGAGCCAAATATTGTGCTCGTTACTCAGCTCATTTTAAAACCGAGCGGCTCGGCTTGTTCGGTTTTGCTCGGTTTAATAAAATTTAATGCCATGAATAACTACCAACTGCCATCTAGTTGGTTAACACTCACATTAGAGCTAATAATCCCAAACCACAAACAATCAAATTTAAGATTAAAGGAAGTCATGTTCGGTTGCAATAATATCAAGCAATGACATAATTTTTTCAAAACATAATCCAAGTAGTGTAAATCTTTAAAAACACATCCAAACATTCATACTAGTCTAAGTAAAAAGACCACGGTTAGGAGTT
Source organism: Mikania micrantha (assembly GCA_009363875.1). Taxonomy (NCBI): domain Eukaryota; kingdom Viridiplantae; phylum Streptophyta; class Magnoliopsida; order Asterales; family Asteraceae; genus Mikania; species Mikania micrantha. Next base: position 43,696,998 of record CM018689.1, on the reverse strand, counting down.
AACAAATGACTGAGTATTGGGCATTTGAGAATTAAATTCTAACGTGAAAAGTGAAACAAATGGATCGGAGAATTAGATTTAAATTTTTGAGTTTTGCGTATTTGTCTATTTGGATATTGGGTCTTTTGAAAGTACTTTAAATATAAAAAATTATATTAGTTATACATTAATAAAATATTATATATATATATATAAAATTCAATTATACTTTAGTAAACGAGCCAACCTAGCGAGCAAAATGAGCGAGCCAATCGAGCGACTATCCAAGCGAGCAAAGAGCGAGCTTACCTTGACTCGGGCTCGGCTCGTTTATAAACCTAACCGAGCGTGCTTTGTTCGTTTAAAACCGAGCGAAATTCTAACGAGCTTTTTCCGAGTGAGCGACGAACGAGCAACAAGCGGCGAGCGATTTGAACAGCCCTACATACACCTTCTCCTCTCCTCCCTCTCTATTGAGCACTTCTCAAATAAACCATTTATGTCATCAAGTGCATCCTCACATACACTCATTTGTGGATTTTTTTTGAACAGCAACAACCGATCGTAACATCATGGCATATGCACCACGCTAGCAGGCCTTGGAATACCCTTTTCTCAAGGGAGCGATAACCCGTTTTACCGGGCGCCACCCTCAGAAGAGCTACACCTGATGAGCAGAACCAGCTTATTTGTTGTAAAAACGGCGCTCCCCATCGGTTCAAATTCCGATATTAAACTGATAATTCCTCCCTTCACCTAATATCCATCAAATTGCCTCAAGTGAGGGTCGAACCATTAACCTTCACATTGAAATGTGAGTCTTCTACCACTAGGACAACTTATCTGAATCTTTGTTGTGGATAACCTTACAACCTTTTCCCGACAGACTCATTTTACGACAATGCAGGGACGGTTCTTTATTGGGGCCCGGGGCCTGTTTTTCCGGTCAGAAGGGTCGATTTAATAGTATTTTGTCGGAAAATCATTCGATCCCCTTCATTTTTTTCCTAAAAATCCTTCGGCCCCCTTCGTTTTTTTCCTAAAAATCCTTCGGCCCCTCCGAGCTTTTTTTCAAGCTCCGTCCCTGCGACAATGACATAACAACGTTTGCACTTTAATTATTCATAAATTAGTTTATATTTTCAATAAATTTATAGCATAAAAAAAGTTTTAATTTTTTTTTGTTATGTTAAGCAATATAGTTAGGGTGTTCATTTTCGGGTATCCGAAAATTTCGGATATTGATTTTCAATATATCAAATTAGGGAAAAAAATTTATCCGAATTATCCGAAAATATTCGAAAAATTATCTGGATATCCGAACAAATTACCCGAAGAATTATCCTAAAATTTATTAGAATATCCGGAAAATTATCCGAAAATTTTCAAAATAGGTACGAATCCAAATTTCCGGACATCAGATTTTTTTCAGATTCAGATTTTTGGATATTTTGTATTCGGATATGAACTTTTTTGAACACCAAAATTAGTATCGTACGTTTACCTTATATAGTATTTCTTTTGTTTTGGATTTGCTTGAGAATAAAATAGTGGATGAGCCTAATCACTTGGGTTTTCAAACTCCAATTCTAAAACGTAAAGAAATCGTCATCCGCCAAAGTATGCTTTTGGTTAACTCTTTAGTTACTTTTTGCCAGACCTAAAACTACCTAATTAAAATAATAATATTTATTTTAATGTACAAATTATTATTTCATGATAGTTTATTTTACGGATTACGTTTGTTTGGTTTTATTACGTGTTTGTTTGGTTGTTATTATCCATTATCAATAACAATAATCAATCTAAATTAACATTTTTTTATTAAAATAATAATAAAATAATAATTAATTTTCACTAAAAAAATAATTGATTTTCTTATATCACAAACCACACGATCTTTATTTATTGTTTTTTACGGAATTAACTTTTTTTTTTTATGTAAATATTTGAGTTTTTTAAAATTACATGACATAAAAGGATTGCATGTTTAAGGGTCCTTTTTATAAGTTGATTTTTTTTTAAAAAGTTAAGAAATAGTACATTCCAATTAAAGATTATTAAATGTCCGATGTTATAGTGTAATTTTTTTCAATGTTAACATATGAAAAAGTTATGTGTATTTAAAAAATTGAATAAACTTGTAAAAAGTCAACAATGATAAGTTATATTAATTTATACTTTACCATTTTATGTGTAGTAATCATATAATTAGTTTTGATGTGTTAAGTCCTTATATCAATGGCTAATAATCGTTCCAACACCTAACACACAAGAAGCCATGTGAATATAACATTCCGTACATATGTATTTACGGGTGATATTAAAAATTTTCAAATATCTAATGTGTTCGAATTACTTAAATGGTTTATATCCAAATTTTTAATATGTATTAATTTAAATTGCAATTTAAGTTAATTTAAATGTGTTAAAATTATATTTAAAGTACTAAGTATACTTAAATTGAATTAACAATTAACAATTGCATAAAAAAAACTAACTCACAATTGGGGAAAAAAAATGTTTCGAAAATCAACTAAATAAAATTTATAACTATTACATTAAAGTTCATATATTTAACATAATTTGATGATTATATGTGTTAACAAAATATATTATATTTTATTAAACATGCATGTGAAATTAATACAATACACATGTTTTTAAAGACATCATTTTTTAGAACTAATTTATAAAGTACATTTATTTATTTATTTAATCTTGTATAACACACGAGATTTTAACCAGGGACGGTTCTTTATTGGGGCCAAGGAGGGCCCCGACCCCCTGTTTTTCCGGTCAGAAGGGTCGATTCAGTAGTATTTTGTTGAAAAATCATTCGATCTCCTTTGTTTTCTTTCTAAAAATCCTTCGGCTTCATCCGTTTTCTTCCTAAAAATTCTTCGGCCCCCTCCGAGCTTTTTTTCAAGCTCCGTCCCTGATTCTAACATGGTGTGTGCACTCGATTCTAAAAATTTGCCACATGATAAACGGGCATCCTTATCTAGTTTGGTGGGTGCATTGTTTTTAATAAGCATGAACAAGTTTAAACTTGCACTCAACGAATTGCTTTTTGGTTTCTGTATTTATAATCGAAACCACATCAACATTTTTGCAGACATAATTGAAATAATTAATGGCGTTTTCGAGATCATGTTTTATTTCATTTCTTGGGTTTATTTTGATTGTTAATGGTGTCCAAGCATGGAGCAAAGAGGGGCATGTCATGACATGCAAAATAGCACAAGTATGTATGCATTCGTTAATTAATTACTTGCAAAATTACAAAGTCATGATATGATTGTTTTTAAATTTGACATGTCAAATTTGTATTACTTATTATTTTTGTTAGACAAAAATATTTTTCTATTTAATCATGCCCTTATATATATATGTATGGGTGAAAAATCAAATAATAAGTTTGTTTTGCCTAAAAAGACTAAAAATGAGTTTTAAAACCCTCAAAACCGAACTAAATGAATTCCGATTGAACTCATTTTTCAGCGGTATTAGAACCGTCTCATCGAAGCTTACAATATTAACTTTTATGTTTTAGCTTTAACTATTATATTTGGAGTTTAGGTTTTAGGACTTAATTTTTGGCTTCTTGGTTATCTTTAGGTTTAGTATTTGCTTTTAAAGTTTTTGTTTTATTATTAGGGTTTATTGTTTATAATTTATGATTTGGGTTTTAAGGTTTGACAAACCAGTACCAATGATGCAAAAATAAATTCAATTTAGTTTGTTTGGGTCGGTTTCCAGGTTTTAAAAATCTTTCTTAGTCTTTTTAGGCAAAATGAACTTTTAGGTAAACCTTACCCTGTATATATTTATTTATGCATTGGGATATTGGTACAATATTGTATGAATAACAATACTTTTTGAATTTTTAATGTTAAAAAAATATTTAAAAAATGTGTTTAAGTAAAAGTTACGTAAGTATGATGTAATTAATTAACCTGAGTAAAGTGTATAAATGATATGAATGGCGTATAACTATTAGACTATCCACAGCGGTCACCCCACTGAAAATCCTTCCCCACCGAAATTTCTCGCCACGTCATCACCCCACTGAAAACCTTAAACCCCACAGTGGTCACCCCGCTAAAAATTCTTCCCCACTATTCCATTGGACCAATCAGAAAGCAGAAAAGAGAGAAAGGGAACGGGGAGCGGGGGCCGTGGAACCCTCCCAGGCGGGAGCCGTGGCTGCGGGTGGCGGTGTTCCCGCTGCACCCCGCCGAAATTGATGAGGCCGCCGGGGGAGCGGCTTAACCGCTGTGCGTAGTCTTAGGAGTTTAGGACCCTTATTTATAAACAATTTTTGTGCAGGATTTACTTGTACCACATGCAGCACATGTTGTACGGATGCTGTTGCCTGATTACGTGAAGGGTAATCTATCAGCGTTGTGTGTGTGGCCGGACCAGATCAGGCATTGGTACCGATACAGGTGGACCAGTCCTCTTCATTTCATCGATACACCTGACGATGCTTGTTCCTTCGATTATTCAAGTACTACCATTAACTATTTATTTATTTTTTATTTTTAAACATATATAAATTGTGATTTATATAGAATTATACATTTCTTTTGAATGACACATTGAATTATACATAAAACTCTATATCTATATCTATATTATATAATAAAAAAACAATAATATGACACATGTTATATTTTTTAAAGAACTAAGTGTGATACACAGATCAATAAGCTGATTAAAAGAAATAAAAGCAAATGGCAACCGCTAGCTAACCCTTCTAAATAACAAAAGTAAGTGTTGTAACGACAGGGGATTGTCATGATACCAACGGAATGAAGGATATGTGTGTTGCCGGAGCAATTAAAAATTTCACCACTCAGCTCTCTCATTATCACGAGGGAACTTCGGATCGACGATGTGAGTTTTTAATTATTTTTCATTATTAACAAAAGGATTCTAGCCTAGCGGTATTGCAATGAATAAGAGAAGCTGCACCTCATTGAGGTCAGAGGTTCAAACCTTAGCAGTGGAGAGGATTTAAGGATTTATCCGGTTCCTGCTTATCTTGTGGGTGAAGGGTGACGACTGGGCTTGCCCTTAGATGTGTGCCCGTTTGGGCTTAAATCAGTCGTTCAGCCTGAAGCCGTTCAAAAAAAATAAATTATTTTTTATAATTAAACTCATTTTTTCTTCATTTACAACTACTCATTTCATACTTAGATTCTAACACTTTGTTACATTGAAACCGTCTACGTAACCGGTCCAGTTGAGTGTTTTTGTGTAACATTACTGCTAGTTGAAACTTGAAACAGAGAAAAGCGGTTGGACCGGATATTTTTTTTAGAAAAGTGATTGAATATACGTATTTTAACTTCTAGACCGACACAAACCTATAACACCACTCAATACAAAGATAGCAAGTTTTATGTTTAAGCTTAACAAATTTCGTGTCGTAAACTAGCGACACGTTTAAACCATGATAAAAACCATGTCTAATCATATTAAACGTATGTTAACCTGTTAACGATCTGTTTAAACTTGTTTATATTTTTTAAGTTATGTATAATTAATATAAGTAAACCTGTTAATAATATGTTTAAACCTTATTAAACATTTGTTAATCTGATAACGATTTGTCATTTGTTATGTTACGTACTTACATTTATATATAACATAAATTATACAATACGTCGTGTTCGCGTCGTAGTGTGTTTAACAGGTTATGTTACATTTAGAATTAAGCTCTTGTCTACCGCTATTAATCTCTTTCATTCTTAAACCTCAACTAGCTATCAAAATATCATTTACAAATTATTGTAAATATTTATAAATAAAAAAAGGATTAAAAGATTCTTAACCTATGTATAAGATTTAATGCAAAGGGTACAAGTCAGAATTCAGCTGATTGTGAATTTGGGAATATTAATATATACAGATAACATGACCGAGGCTTTGTTATTTTTATCACATTTCATGGGGGATATTCATCAGGTACGTACTTTATTTATTTATTTATTTTTTTAACTTTATTTTCTAAAAAAATACATATTCTTGAAATTTTAATTCAATTTATATCTATATCTATACTGCCTAATAAAACAATAACAAATTTGTCACTTGTCACTCTCATATGTATTTAACATTAAATTTTGTCACCTGTCACTTTCATCTTCATTTATCATTAAATTTGACACTTATCACTTTTATATTTATATATCATTTAATTATATTTTACTAATTTTCTCTCATATTTAATGTTAATAATATTAAATAATTAAATTGTATACTTAAATGTAAAAATATAAAATTTTTGTTATAACCTAATAAGCATAGGTAGATTTCATCTTTCTGGCTTACTTATCAAATATCAATCCTGTAGTTATTAAACTTTCAAATTGTTGTTTTAATACTTAAAGTATTTGTTAATACATAGTTTATTTATCTTACATCAAAATAGTGTTTTATAATGTTTAAATTATGGGTCAATTACATTTATCCTCTTGATAAAATCATTTAATGCATATTTATCCAATCATAAAACTAAATTACATATTTTCCCTTTCTAAACCAGATATATTACATATTTATCCATTTCATTTAAAAAACAAACTATGTATTTCCTATTTTACCATTAATGAACTAACTAAAAACAATTTACACATTTCTCCTTACTAAGGGATAATTTTGAAACATGGGGATATTTGTAATTTTAGCTTAATATTGGAGACATATGTAATTTTGATGTTTAATAAAGGGATATATGATATTATCCCTTAAATTATCAGCTATAATTATTTAATATTTTATATTTATTCCGTGTAACACACGGGTAATAACATAGTAATTTATATATGTGATATATCAGCCCATGCATGTTGCATTCACTAGCGATGAAGGAGGAAACACCATTGATTTGAGATGGTTCAGGCATAAATCTAATTTGCACCATGTAAGTATCACATCCTAACAACCAAAAAGGGCTTTTAGTTAGGCTAGGGGTCACCCTTAGCTTTTATAATGTGAAGTTTTGGGTTCAAATCCAGAATATCTAATATTTGTTGAGATAAATTCATGAGGTTTACTTTGTTACGAGATTTCTACTGGTGTGGGCTCGGGCGTAGGCCCAGAGCATCATATCTGAGTAGACGGCTGAAATCATGTCTTGAATGTCTGTGTTTCAAGCCGTTAATAAAAGTATCATATCCTTACATTATTAATTAGTTTAATAACGTTCATTATAATAATAATAATCGAATAATAACCCTAGTTTATAAAAATTCATTTTGCTAAACTAACTATTTTTTATGTTAACTTCCACATTGCTATTTTGTTTATTTTTAAATAAGTATTTATTTTCTTTTTTAATGTATAGTTACTATTTACTAATTTCAAATTTGTCAAATCAATTGCACCATGTACTTATTTTTTATATTAACTGCATATTATGTATTATTATTATTTATGGAAGGTAAATGGATCATAAGATTGGTGATGAATATAAACAGGTATGGGATAGAGAGATAATTCTTACAGCTGCAGCAGAGTTTTATGACAAGGATATGAAGTCCCTACAAAAAGCCATTCAAGCTAATTTTACTCATGTAAGAAACTAATAACTCTAATTAAATATTTACTCACATAAATAATAATCAAGTATGGTAATTAATTTATATTATTTTTCTGATATTTATATAATAAAAGAATAGCTAATATGGACACTTGTTATTTTCTAATGAATTTAAAAAAAAAATTCCGCCTCTCTCTCATATTAAATAATAATTAACTTTTATATTAATAATTAATAAATTAATAATAAATCATTTTAAATAATTAAATTATACAATTAAATATAAAACAAATAGAACTTCTTATCATAAAAATTAAATAATACTTAATAAATCATAAGAAAATTTCAATTATATAATATCTTAAAATATAATTTTAAACTTCTTAATCCTTATTTGTGATATGTTATTTTTAAACATTCAATAATTATTATTTTATAAACAATTAATAATATCAAACATACAAATTTTATAAAAAATTATTGCTAATAACATTTAGATTTATTAACCCATGTAATACATAGGTTTCTAACCTAGTAAGTTAATATATGATTGATGATAAAAAAAAAATTGAAGTTGCAATTTATACACACTTATATTTGTTTTGGGTTCATTAATTGCGAGCAGGAGACGATGTTCTTGCAATTCTATTTTATCTACACACACATAAATATACTTTAAAATACTAGTGTGACATTCAATTTTTTTTCTTTCATTTTTTGTGTTTATGTAAGTAATATATGTTGTTATAAAAAAAACTATGTGCGTTTGTTACACACATATTTTACATATTTGAATTTTAATGCTACACAATGTAAAAACATGATTTTGAAACATATGTGTAACAAGTATCTATATACACACATATTTTCTCAATTTTTATTATATTATAATAACATTATATTGCATACTTAAATACAAAAATAAGAAAAAAAAATTGAATTTTATCCCGTATTTTCTTAACTCAAATGAGCTTCTAAATTACCTATTGTGTGTGACTGTGTGCGCGTATATATAATTTGTATTTAAAGCTATACTTTATAGAAAACATTTAAACATTTCATTTCTCATTGTTATATGCAAATAACGTTAATTTTGACTTTAACGTTGTGTATTTTTATAAAAGAATTTACTTAAGTAATTTGAAAAAAAAACTTAGGGGCTGTTTGTTTGGGTCTGAATGGATCTGAATCTGAATGGTTCAGATTCAGACCGTTTGTTTCGTGAAAAAAATGCACATCTGAATGGGTTCCAATGTCTGAATGAGGGTCTGAATCATTCAGACTTCAGACCAAGTCTGAATGGGTCTGAACAAGGGATACTTCGTCTGTGTGTTTTGACCATCCATCCACGACTGAACTCCACCACCATCCATCTACGACTGAACTCCACCACCATCATCAACGATTGCAGCTTCACCACCATCGACGGCAGCTCCACCACCATCATCGACTTCGATCCAGCTACCACCATCGACGACTCCGATTCAGGCACCACCATCGAAGACTCCGATCCAGCCACCACCATCGACGACTCCAATCCAGCCACCGCCATCGATGACTCTGATCCAGTCACCACCATCGCGATGGTTCGATGCGAACGAAACCCTAAAATCGACGATGAGACCCTAAAATCGACGACCAGAATGAAGTGGAGTTCACGGACACCTCTTCTTCTGTGAAGGGGATCTGCTCGGTGGCGACGGTGGACGGCGAAGGATGGAGAAGGGTGGCGAAGGGCGGTGGACGGCAATCTGTGGTTGGAAGCCGACGGGAAGTAAACGGCTGATCTAGTTCCAATTTTGACTTTTGAACCAATAAAAGGGTATTTTTTATTTAATTTCATTCAGACGTGGAACCAAACGCTCTTAACTGGTTAAGCACTTAATCATTCAGACCCTCTTAATCATTCAGACGTCTTAACCATTCAACACTTAATGGTTCAGACCCAACCAAACGGCCCCTTAGTTATGTGTTGTTTTATATATATAACCTTTTTTTTCGGATATGAAACGTTAGGGACTATGGTCGGACGACGTTCCCTCTTGGAAGGATTGTGATGATATTTCCACCTGCATTGACAAGTAAGTTTCTTCTTTGTGTCACATAAGACTAAATTAACAGAATATTAAATAATTAGTATAAATTGAAATAATAAAAAAAAAGAGTTGAAAAACTATTAAATGACAAAAATATTCCTAAAGAACATATTAACAAAGTAATCATTTATTATTTAATTTCTAAAAATATAATTTTTAATACCATTATTATTTAATATGGTAGAAAAAAATAAATTATTATTATTTAATATAATATTAAGAAGGAGAAGACGAAAAAATAAAAGCAAGAGATCATCAAAAAAGTGGCACGTGCGCAATAATATTTATTTATTAGTATAAATATTCATTTATTAATTTTTATTTATTTATTGTAAAAACAACACAAAATTTCAATGATTGATGATCAATTTACTCTCTTTTTTATTATAGTTTCGCTTAAAGAGTTTTCAACGAATCGAATTTTAAACAATTGCAATAATTCGTTTGAATATTTCGAAAAAAATGGTTTCAAATTTTGAACTTTTGAGCAAGATTCGTATCCGCTCAAATTTGAATAAAGCAATTTTAATTCAATATCAAATTTGATATTCAATTATATTGAAATTTATATTGAATTCAAGTTGATTCGATTTGAATTTAATTACCTAAATAATTTATTTAAATTTTATTTACAACATTAATATTATTCAAAACATCAAATAATAAAAACCTTAAACTAAATAGCCTTGAGAGGTCAGGAGGTTTTCCGGTGCGGTTTCCTCCTGCGGTGGTGGTGGGGTCTCAACGGAGGTCATGGCAACTAGACATTGGTGATGTGGCCTGAAAAACAGTGGTTTACACGTTGAGATCAAATGCCGTTAAAAAAAAGATAATTTGTTTAGTTTGGAATTTTATATTATTTTCGCAACATTATGAAAGTGTTTTAAGAAATCCTACAAATTTTTGTCCGAAATATTGTGTTACAAGTAAATCACTTTAAAATATTGTTTTTGAATGGCAATGGTTTGTTTTCATTTAATTTAAGGTATGCGAAGGAAAGTATAGAATTGGCATGCAAATGGGCCTACAAAGGTGTTGAGGCTGGCGAAACTCTTTCAGGTGAGAATAATAAACTAATAATGTCAATAGAATTATAGAAATATAGAATTGACTTCATTTGGTTAAACTTCTAAGAAGCTTGTTAAGGATTTTCAGTTACTCGTAACTAGCTCAAACGAATTTTAAATGAACTCATTCCAACGGATATCAACGTTAAAATCGGCTTGTCGAACTTTACGATCTTAACTTTTAGGTTTAACTTTTGGGTTTATATTTTACGGTTTAACTTTAGATTATAGAATGTATGTTTTCAACATTATCACTACTATGTATTTCGTGTTGGTCATCATTCTGTATATCTTGCTTGTTATTATGCGTTAATGTTTATTATTATGATTTATCTTGGGGTTTAGGTTTTATGGTTTAGATACTAAGATATAACTTTTAGGTTTTAGAATTTATATTTTACAACTTATTGTGTCTTTTTGTTAGTGAGTGTGTATTTTCTACTTGTCATTATGCTTTTCACCATTTTTACAAATTAATGAATTTTATAATAACCTTACCCATGATAATAATCGCTTATATTACATTAATATATTAAAAATTTTTACTAGCCATTATTCATATATCTTTTTTAACATTTTAAAAAAATATACTTAAATATTAGTCTAAAATGAAGAATTTGATTACTCAATGTTGCTATTAATTTAATACAAGTGATTTTTGTTAAAAATGAAAACAAAAGTCACTGAATTATTTAACTCATTGAGTGAAATCAAATTTAAGGGGTAAACAATTATTGTATATTACGATAAAATTGGTATCATTATGACATATAATAGACTGAGATGAGTAACATTTTAATACATATAGGTCAAGTTGAGTAACTTAAAAGATATGTGAATATAATTGATCCATATGGGTAAAATAATCAATAATATATTTGATGAAAAAATCATTTAAAAGTATTCAAATAAAGTATTTGTTTAGTTACAACTTATTTTAACTTGAATTAAATTGATATTCATTAAAACTCATCCTAAATTGCACTTGTTCTGACCCATTATCCAACCCAACCCTATCCATCCATTAATTTTGCTAAGTATACTTGTTATTGAATCATTACTCTATGCCTATTTGGTATTATTCTTAATGATCTAACATAATTAAATCTACATTTGCAGATGATTACTTCAAATCGAGAATGCCCTTTGTGATGAAGCGAATTGCACAAGGAGGCGTCCGATTATCGATGATTTTAAATCGGGTTTTCGGAGGCTCAAATTCAGTGGAAGATGCATTAGTAGCTACATGATTTAACTAATTAAATGAATGATTTAAACACATTATAATTAATTAACATATAGTTTCTTATTTAATTTGTAAGATGTGAATAATCAAGTAGGGTACTAGTTTGATCATATATGTTATAATATAAACTCTCTATTAAGGTTTTTTAGGTTTTTATTTTTTTTTCATGTTTGTACTTTTAATGAAAATCTAAACATTATACGTAACTTGTTCGATGAGACTATAATTATTTTATGTTTTTGGGAAGTTATTGATGTGTTTAGTGTTTACATATAGAAGTTACTAGTGATCCATACAAAGTGAATCGATCAGGGGATGTTATTGCGATCTTAAGCAGTTTACAAACTAACTAACATGATCACCTAATTTTTAATCTTATAAATAGTATTACAACATCTCATTCTAAGTTTTGTTACTTACATTAATTAAAAAAAAAAAAGAAAAAATCTAAATTTTAGATTTACTTTGATGTGGACCTCAAAGTAATAAGATGTAGTTATCCGGTTATCGCAATAAAAAAGGGTTAACAATTGAACCCTTCCCTATACATATATACATACAAGTATAATTTTTTATATTTAAATTAATATATATTTCCAAAAGACTTCTAGCGTAATAATATTTTTTTTGAGTTTTCTAATAGTTCGGGGTTGTGAGTCTCGTATGGAGAAAATATTCTAGGTTGAGAAAAGGGTTTTTCCAAATAATATGCATCTTTTTTTGTTTAACTTATTTTTTTAGTTTAAAATTTGTTTAGACTTTTTTATTTGTATTAAATTTTATTTTGAATAACACAAGACAGAAAGTCTAAAAGAAAATAATTCAAAAGATTATCACAATTGCTTGTTGGTGAGGTTGGGGTGAAAAGCCTTTTCAACAATAACACAAGGGTAGTGAAAATAATGAAAGACATCAAATCTCTTAGAATTCTTTTAAAAAAATCGAAGCACAATTCTTTAAAACAACTTTCTAGCTATTTTTTAAACGTCTAATATACACACTTATTAAATATTACATCTGATTGATATTACTTTGTCTACCACATAACTTGAAACTTCAACCTTATAAGAGATGACTATTGGTTTATTTGTATTAATAAAAGTAGGTTAGAAACATATGTTACACAAACGAAATAATTAAATTTTAATTTATCTAAAGTATTTATTTTATTAGGAAATACTATTTCATATATTTGTAATTATTGTAATCCTTTATTTTCCCCTTGATTAGCTCTCTTAATCTTGTATATATTACATAAAATTAGTTAATGAGAACAGTCAAGCTATCCTCCTTAAACTAACTTCAATGGAAAATATCATATGGAAGCCATTCTTTCTTTTCAGGATCTTCACATACACATTGATGGCCAACAATTAATGCAAATGGAAAACAAATTCCGAATCTAAAAGCAGTTTCCTGGAAATCTGAAGATAAAAAGTTCTCCTCATTCAAGCCTCTTTAACCGAAGAATCCATGTCTCAGATTCTTGGTCTCACATATGCTATTCAGGTTTGGAATATTCTTGTCTTATCCTACCGTCCAAACTCTTTTGAACAAATGCATATTCTCAAGGATTCTCTTCGTCAACAACAGAAAGGTAGTTCGTCTGTCACATAATTCGACAGAAAATTTAACGGTTTGTGTAATCAGCTTGCAGCCATCAGTTACCCTGTTGAGGAACATGATAAATGTCATTGGTTTTTATGTGGTCTTGGTTCCACTTTTGAAATGTTTTCTACTGCTCATCGTGTTATTACTCCTCCGCCTATGTTTTGGGATCTTCTTGCTCAAGCTGAAAATCATGAACTATTAATGAAATCAATCAACGCCTCTCACTCTTCACAAGTTGTTTTTGCTTCGCAACAAACTCGCAGCAATCATTCTCATAATCGTTATAATGGCGGAAATCAGTCTCGCGAATATGGTGGTAGGTCTCAAAATAATGCTGGTCGGGCCTGGTGTTGTGTTCGTCGACTCCCTCATTGTCAACTATGTAGAAAGGAGGGTCATTATGCATCTTCCTGTCCAAATCTTGCTATTTTCGAATACCCGGCTCATTAACAAGCCCCTTGTTTTTACCCAGCTCACCCCACCAAACTCAACTATCTCGAGTACCCTGATCAACACCCAAGGACTAACTACCTCTGCTACAAATCTCCACAACCAAATCCTAATAACTTTCGTGACCCATCAACCATCTCCACCAGGCCCAAACGCCTTTACTGACCAGCAATAGCCTCTCCTCCTCCCGTCACCTTAACCGACCCACATACTCAACCACCAACCGAACCTATACTCACACATCCTATGCAAACCCGCTCAAAATCAGGCATTTTCAAAGTAAAACACTCTGTTGATCTAGCTTTTATGGGACACAGTTCACTTCATACAACTCTTATTTCAGCTAAAGATCCTAAAGGGTACAAAACTGCTTCTAAACACTCAAACCGAATTAAGGCAATGAATGAAGAAATCGATGTCTTGAAGAAAAACAACACGTGGACTCTTGTTCCTCGTTCACCTAATATCAATGTGGTTGGTTCTAAATGGGCATATCGTACCAAATATGACTCAAATGGTTCGGTTGAGCGCTTTAAAGCACGCTCAGTCGCCCAAGGTTTCACTCAAATACCAGGTCTTGACTACAATCACACATTTAGTCCTGTTGTCAAAGCTTCCACGGTACGTATTGTTCTTGCTTTAGCCTTTAGCTACCATCAACAATTGGCCGCTTCATCAGCTCGATGTAAAAACGCTTTTTTTAAATGGAAATCTTAATGAGTTGTCTACATGTGTGTCGTCTTACCAGGGCATTTTATGGTCTCAAACAAGCACCACACACTTGGTTTCACAGGTTGAGCTTTTTTCTTTTGACTCATGGTTTTATTTTAGCAAATCTGACACATCACTCTTTGTTTCTAAAAGAGACTCTTTTGTCATGTACATGCTTGTTTATGTGAATGACCTTATTCTCACGGGTAATAACAAAGATATCTTAGGCAAGTTCATCTCCAATCTTCATAATGAGTTTGCAACAAAAAACTTGGGCCGTTTGAGTTACTTCCTTGGATTGGAATTAACCTACACCACGAATGGATTTTTTCTATGTCAATCCAAATATGTCTATGATATCTTGGCTCGGGCAGGTCGTAAAGATTCTAAACCAGTTTCCACCCCGCTTACTACAATTGACTCTTTTATTATTATAGGTTCTTCGTTTCATGATCCGACTCTTTATCGCTCGTTGGTAGGTGCCTTGCAGTATCTAACAATTACTAGTCCAGGTCTTGCATATGCTATAAATCAAGCAAGTAAATTTCTTCACTCACCCACTACATCTCACTATCAACTTGTCAAACGAATCATTCGCTATGTTAAGGCTACGTTATCTTATGGGTTCCCGTTCTCTAAACCTCAATCAACAACTCTTGTGGGCTAGTCGGATGCATATTGGGCTCGTTGCTTTGAGACACGACGCTCTACTTATGGGTATTCTAGATATCTAGGAGGAAATCTTGTCTCATGGAGTGCAAAAAAGCAACCAACTGTTTATAGATCCAGTTATGAGTTTGAATACATGGCAATGACAAATACAACAACATAAATCATGTGGGTTACTCATTTACTTCGTGAATTACATGTGTTATCCCCTGGGCGATATTAGGAAATATTAATATTTCATATATTTGTAATTATTGTAATTCTTTATTTTCTCCTTGATTAGTTCTCATAATGTTGTATGTATTACGCAAAATTAGTTAATGAGAACATGACAAAAAAAATTATTTTTTTAATAGATTTGTCTTTCTAAAACAAAAAAAAAATAATAAAAAAATAATAATTTTGTTATTCCGCACCGTGGGCAACAAGCTAGCAATAAAACATGTGCTTACAACGCCCATCAAACTTCCACCTGATCCCGTTACATTGCTGATTTCTTCAGCTTTTTCTTTCAAGTTCATCATCTCTCTCACACACACAGGAACACAATTTCTGCAAATTCTCAAACTTGTTCTTGGTAATAACTTTAATCTCTTACCATTTCTAGATTCATCTCATAATGTATATGCTCGATCCGCTTAAAAAAATTTGAAATTTGTAGTAAATACGTTACCCTTTTAATCCTCCTCTCACAATGCAAATCTTTGATTCGCTAACACAAATTATAGTAATTAATCTTGTTACAAAATGTGTTTCCTTATTTAATTTATCAAAATAATGTGATTATATGCCTATTTGATTGTATTTAGACAATTTATGATTTTGGTAAAGATTTTAGTTTTATTGATCTTAAAGTGTTTGTGAAATTGCCTCAGAGAAGATTCAGGCTTGTTTTTGTTTTCTTTTGTGTGTTTTGCAGGGACTTGTGAAGTGAATCTTCGTCTCTAACGTAAGGTAAGATGAACATATGTATCAAAACGTATGATTTTGAGCAATAAAAATCGAACCCAAATTTGTTTTTTGTATGTGCATTAAATTAATCGGATTGAACATTTTTACAAACAATTTCTAGTTTCTGGGAGAGCCAAAAGTTTCATTGGGATCGCTGTTACAAAAGTCGGCCTTCAAGGCCGAGGACGAGCACTCTCTCTAAGGAGTTGTTCAGAGGCCGAGTAGTTACTAATTATTACCCGAGTACTCCCAGTCCCGCCTAGGGCCGAGTACTGTCCGGTTACTCGCTCCAAGGAGCTATTCCGACCTAGAAGTGCTTTTGCAACCTTGATTGGGATTACTTGATACGTTTGTTTGTATGCTTATTCAAACTTATTAGAAGATTCTTTTCAATTTTTAACCATCAATTCATTTTTTTGATAAATGTACGTGTAGTTTATTTGTCTTGATATCATAGTTGTGAAAAGCTCACAGAGTGTGCGCCTATGTGCTCAGACGCAGCGCAACATATGCGCGCCTTGCTTGATAGGCACATTCTCAAGCACTAAGGTGGTTTTGTTTTTCCCCAAAAGGTCTGCGCAAGCTGTTCAGTCTACGCCGCACAAACCATGCGCATAAATTGTCATGCAAAATGTTTGTTTTTCAAAGATGTTTTAAAAAAATCGTCAGCGCGTAAGATATACTAATGTCTACAGAGACCACCCACCATCACCACTCACCACCCACCGTCCAGCACCACTGTCGGCCACCCCCACCACCACCATCGTCGGCCACCTCCAACACCCACCAGCAGCACCACTACCACTGTCCGTACACCACCACCAGTTTATTTTAACAGCCAACAAACGTTAAAAAACAAACAGTCTTCTTCTTACAGACTGTAGAGAGTTGGTCCATCTTTCCTTCTACAGATATCTACGGTCACAGACGGCAGATATTTTACCTCTTAAATAATAAACACCACCTCAGACGCGCGTTTTGTCAAATTCAGACAAAAAATTGTCTTCATAGGTGTTTAAACAGGTCTAGCAAACGTAAAATATGTCTAAAAGCCCCAAAAATGGTCTATTTTATACTATGTATGCAGTTCACATAAAAATAACTCTCCTTTTAAGCATCTTGCGCTTAGGCTCCACTGTGGCCTATGCACCATGAGTGCTCCTATGTGCCTTGACAGCTATGCTTGATATGCAGATCATACGAATGGTGATAGTAAATTTATTCATTTGTGACTGATTTATGGGTTGTCTATTTGTAACCTGCAAGTTTAAGATTACCTAAAACACTTTCTTGACCACTCGGTTGCTTGCAGCCGCGCTTAACCTGTTCCTCCCGGTTAGTCAAGTATTGGGGGTACCCGAGGGTTTACCACGTAAGTGGGTTCCCACGGTCATAAAAAAAATAACGGTGGCTAATTAAGATCACAATATAAAAATCATGTAATGTAGTTGTCATCAATTGACGAACAAATCTATGCTACCATCTGTTTCACATTATAAATTTTTAACCTGTACTTAGGTGTACATACAAATTATCTTTTCTTTTGATTATTTATGCAACATTTAAACTGTACATTTTGATAAAAACACAGTCCAAGTTACTAGGAGAATGTGTTTGTTTTTGACCATCAATTTGTTTCTAGATCCTTTTGCAATTTATTTGTCTATACAAATAGCCACAATAAAATCACTCCTTTGTGACGAAAATGTGTCATCTCTTTGCAAAATGAAGTGTAAGATTACATAGAAAAAAACCCTTGACTCTTGGAAGAAACCATAATCATAACATTCAAAATCTTGTAGTTGTCATCAATTGATGAACAAATCTAAATTACTTTTTGTTTCACATCATAAATTTTCAACCAGTACTTAGGTGGTACAGAAAACTTGTCTTTTTTTTTTTTTTTTTTTTTTTTTGCAATATTGGTTTACAATATAATGTCTTTTTTACATGTTTTACTCTCATCTGATACAAATTCACCTATATTATATACCTTCAGAGTTGGTATCTTGCAATGGCATTGGCAAGAATTTCAAGAAGCTGGAAGCAATCATCAGGAACATATGCCATTAACCGCAGCATAACAAACAAAGATGTTCCTATATACTACAAAGCCGAAACAGTTGACATGATTCTATGTCTACAATCCTTAACAAAAGTTGATCATATGAGATTTGAAAGCAGGGGAACATATGCAATTCAAGGGTACAGATTTGTTCATGCTGAGAGGGTGCCTAAGGATTATTCTGATTCAAATGGTGAAAAGCTTCGGTATGGTAATCTTGAAGCTACTAAACCGGGAGACAAGCCTAGAGTTGTTGTTCTTGGTTGTGGTTGGGCAGCATGTAGATTCCTTAAAGGAATTGATACCACAATGTACAATGTTGTTTGCATTTCACCTAGGAATCACATGGTTTTCACACCTTTGTTGGCATCAACTTGTGTTGGAACTCTGGAATTTCGTTCTGTAGCTGAGCCTGTTGGGCGTGTTCAGTCTGCTTTGGCTAAGGATCCAAATTCTTGCTTTTATCTTGCTTCCTGCACCGCTATTGATACAGACAAACATGAAGTAAGCATGTCTTAGAAACACACACACACACATGCAAATGAAGGTTTTTGTGTTGACCTACAAACAAACAAACTATTCCACAAACTCCCTCATTTTTCGTATTTTAATTTGAGGTGGCAAAATGAGTGAGACGGTTGGGGAATGGGTGATTTTTGGTAGTGTTGGGTAACAGTCTAATGCTTTGTTGCCAAAAAGCCAACATGGCGCATGTAGGCCCTTACGCGCATTCCAATTCAACCTTGTTTCCTTGCTTCAAAAGGCCCATTTTCAGGCGCTCAAACGCATTTAGGGTCAAATTCTAGCACCAAAAATCGTAAATACAGATCTAAAATCAATCTAAAGCAAACTAAACTAGCCAAAAACTCCTAAAATTGTCTAAGACCCCTAATAATGGTATTAGTATGTTACACATCTTGCTTAAAAAGTTCTCGTTTTTTAAGTACCTAACGCCTAGGCCTAAGGCTTACATTTTGCGTTTTAAGTGCGCCTTGTGCCTTCGACAACTATGATCTATATTTTTTAAGGGGAAAAAAAGAATTTAGGAGATTTTAAGCATAAAAAATCCAGTAAGTGCTATTTTCATCCCTTATGGCCTGCTTTCTTTTTTATGCATAACGCAAATCAACACCAGCCTATGCATATGAACATGGGTCAATAATGCTACCTCTAGTTTTTATCTTTATGCCTTTCGAACTGTGGTTGTTTTGATTGAACAGGTGTATTGTGAGACGGTTAGTGATAAAGAGCTATCATATGAACCATATCGGTTTAAAGTTGCTTATGACAAGCTTGTAATCGCTTCTGGATCCGAGCCGTTAACATTTGGCATAAAGGGCGTAAAGGAACATGCATATTTCCTTCGTGAAGTTAGTCATGCTCAAGAAATAAGGAAAAAACTTCTTTTGAATTTGATGCTCTCTGAAACTCCTGGTAACTAGTTTCACTATATGCACTATTTCTGTGAATTTAGTGGTGATATGTAACAGCATTTTGACCCATCCAATTGTATATGGATCGATTCAGGCATATCTGAGGAAGAAAAGGAGCAAATGTTGCACTGTGTTGTTATTGGAGGAGGCCCAACTGGAGTTGAGTTTAGTGGTGAACTCAGTGATTTTATAGTAAGAGATGTTTGTCAACGTTATGCACATGTTAAAAACTACGTTTGTGTCACTCTTATTGAGGTACTTAATGTTCTTTTTTCATATACTTAATTCCATGTATGCTTTTCTGGTAAAATATCTAAGCGTGTCTCTGTTTTCACAACAGGCGAACGAAATTCTGTCTTCTTTTGATGTTGGGCTACGACAATATGCTACAAAACACTTAACAAAGGTGGTAAACTTTATAAATTTCACTACTATTTTTCTATTTGGTAAAATATGACCCATGAAACAGATTAAATAAATCAAAATAAAATGATGTTTTTAGTTAAAGATTTTGATTGTATATAACAAGAAATTGCATGTCAGTATGGTGTACGTCTTGTTCGAGGAGTTGTTAAAGAGGTGCACCCGAAAAAGCTTATTCTTTGTGATGGGAGTGTGGTACCTTATGGACTTCTAGTGTGGTCAACTGGAGTTGGTCCCTCAGAGTTCATAAAACAACTAAATCTTCCCAAATCTCCTGGTGGAAGGTAAATTTATATCTTTTTGTACGTAAAGTTATGCTAATTTGGTGTTAATTATATCAAGAAATTGGCTGTTTAGCTTAGTTATTTAATATATTAGCTTAGTTATTTAATCTAGAGGTATTGCGTTTGAATTCATCACTTGGGTATCGCCTAGTGTATGATTAATGTTTCACCATGCTAGATTTGTTTGTGTATTATTCTATGACGAAACTGAACTTGTCAAAACGAACAAGTCGAATAACATGTCAGGATGTTAATTTAATGAGCATGCCAAGCTCTCAACCCTTTTTTGGCAATCTTTTATATTCTGTTATATCTATACCTAATATGTAAGTAATTTATATTTTCTTTATTCCGTGCAACTTTTTTGTTATTTATTTCCCCCCTTGCTATTTAATATTTTGATTTATTTCATTCATGTAATATATGAGTTTCTAACCACTTGATTCTCAGCTCAAGTGGTTGAGGGGAGGTACCCAGTGACTTCAATACTGGAGAGGTCACAGGTTCGAGTCCTGGCATGGACAAAATAGGGGTTCCATGCTAAGCTAGGGGGTTTTCTCTCACATATGGCGGGTTTCCTCCTATTGAGTGTGGATATGATCGGGTGGGTCTATGACCCATCAGTGATCCAAATTGCCGTTAAAAAAAACTAAAATAATAGGAAAATAAATTGAGCTGTAAATGTCATTTGACTTGGGCCAATGTTGAGATTAAACAAGGGTGTTACTATACATAAGCTTTTCAAAAACTTTTTTCCAGAAAAAAAGCTGAAATTTAATGAATTATATTGAGAAATTTGTTTTCGAGAACGCAGGATCGGCGTTGATGAATGGTTAAGGGTTCCATCAGTTGAAGATGTATTTGCACTTGGAGATTGTGCTGGTTTTCTTGAACACACAGGAAAGCCAGTTCTTCCTGCTCTAGCTCAGGTTTGACCTCAGTTCAAATGTACATGGGTTGACTTTATTAAGTCAAAATGCACTATATTTTGACTTTTGAAGAATGCTTGATGTAAATAACAGGTTGCTGAAAGGCAAGGTAAGTATTTAGTTGAATTGTTTAATAAAAAGATTGGGAAGCAAAACGCGGGAAAGGCTTCTTCTGCAAAAGATGTTGTTCTTGGAGATCCTTTTGTTTACAAGCATCTTGGTAGCATGGCTTCTGTTGGTCGCTATAAGGCGTTGGTTGACCTTACTCAGTCACAGGTAATATACTAATATATATAAATTTTTTACCATTTGTTTTATAAATTTTTAATGGTAAATATGATTATAAAAGAAATATTATCGCAACAATAATCTAAATTGTTGAATAAGACTGTTTATGAAGTTGTTGATGCATTCAAGTCCATCCATTGATATGTAAATGGGACAAATTTGCCACTACTAATGCGCATCATCAAAATAGTTTCTTGTTTTGCCTATGATATTGTACTGGGCTTAATTTTTTTTTTGTAACAATATATTGTCTTGTTTGCTAGAATGCAAAGGGATTATCGATGGCAGGGTTCGTTAGCTGGCTGATTTGGCGGTCTGCATATTTGACACGCGTTTTGAGCTGGAGAAACAGGTTTTATGTGATGATCAACTGGGCAACAACCTTGGTCTTTGGGAGAGATAATTCAAGAATTGGATGAACCAGTTAGTTAGTCTACACATTAGCTTCAGAATTTTAAAATTTTGTTACTAGTATTGTAGTGCGACACATTTGGAACACAAATTAATCAATACAATCATATAATAAGAATGATTTAGATGACATGTTAAGCGACGCGATTCGCTTATTTCTTGCATGTTATTCCATTTTCTCCACCTTTGCAGTCCAGAATACCATATTCCATCATTCGCGAGCCATGTTCATCCTTGATATTATCAGGAGAGAACATACATTGGGCACAATCTGTCGCGAGGAGTGAACTAGTTTTGTACTTGTCATCACCACCAACCACTGGCATTGCCACTCCTGGTTTTGCTGGATTTTCAAAATCAGGACGATACGTTCTTCCAAGAATCCCTTCAACATTAGATGACAACCCAAAGAATCGGAATTGTACTTCCAAATGTGCAAAGCAATCGTTCGAAGGAATTTGATAGTTATGTATTATGCTATCTTCTTCCGATACTGGAATCACATTGACAGATATTTCTGCAAGATCAGGTATAGTTATAGTCATGCTATTGGTTGTTGAAGTCCTTTCAACTTGTATATCGCCTTCGGTTGGACTCCATTCAGATGAATGACCCTCTGGAATGACCAATTCCATTCCATCATGTAATAGCTTTAAATGATCAACATTATCATCCCATTCTTTGGTTCTTGTTGCTTCAAGGGTGAAGTTATGATGGCCATACATAAGACCCAATGCTTGGATCCATGTATAGTCGCGGGTCCTACCTTTCGGTCGAAGTCCAATGAAACGTGCGTTGATTTGGAGATCAGAATCTGAAATCAAGGTGAAATGCTCGTTGCTCTTTCCATGAAAGTAGAATACGATCCCATCACCACCTATGAACCGCGGGTCATAGCAAGCGGCACCAGGTCCATTGCAGTTTGGTTTACGTGCTATATATCAAATGCAAATAGATATTTGTCATTCAAACATCTAGATTTTTTTAAAAAAATATACATTTATTAAAAGTTATGTTTTTACTTACATTTGCACACGGCCTCACATTTAGGTGAGTAACAATCAAGAAAACAAGCTTTCTCTTTCGGGTTCTTCGGCTTAACACTTGGGCATTCAATGGGGCATTTAACGCGCTTCATGAAACACTTGCTTTTGCGGCTCTTACATGTTAAAAGTTGTTGTACGGCTTTGATAGGTTTTCGAGGCTTAACACGCTTAACCTTGTTACTGGATGCAGCGTCAGTTACCATCGACACCAACATTGCTTGTAAAAGTAAAATCATAAGTAGGGTTTTAATTGGCGACATCTTCATTTCTGTTTTTGAAATTACAAAATGAGATAATTAAAATGGTGTAATAAATAGATGATGTCCAAGCTCTATATATACACATTCAACAAGTCTACTTGGTGAGTTTGCAACTGATTTTGAAAAATTGAAATGGTCAAAGATGTGTTTGGCCTAAATTTGGTTTTAAAGATTTCTTGAAGTCAATGATGGCATATCACCAGATTGTAATTATTATTACAATTAAAAGATTAGATTGTTATATATAGACACATTTATTTTACTTGGTTAAAACTTGGAATAGGTTATTGATACAACAATTTACTAATAACATTATATGTTTATTTTTTTTATTATTAAAATATATTCAAAAAAAACATATATGAGTAAAAGTAATATATATAACATGATTGATTTGATGCATAATGTGGCTAAAAGCTTTATGCTTTTCGTACAAAAAAATCATTTTGTTTGTGAAACCGATCTATTTATTTATAACGTCTAAATACGTCTCTACATAATGTATTATTACCAAATTTTTTAAATATATTACGCGGAACTGAGATTTTGTGCCGAAAGACACTTCACCACTTAGACTAAAAAAACCCGCGGGGCTAATTTGTATTTATGTTAGTTAAATGGCCAACGAAATCAAATAATAGGTATTTTTATTAAAAATATAAGAGTAAATTATTGATCTATGTGCATTTGGTTTGTGATTATTTCACTGTTAGTTTCTAAGTTTAATAAATTACTCATATGATTTCAAATATTTAAATAGTTGTGACACATATAGTTTCTAGATTTGATTTTGGTGAGAAATAAGATGAATGTATGTGTTACAAATGTTTAAAGGTTTGAGATCAAAGAGTAATTTATAAAATCTAGGATTAAAAGTGAAATATTAGCAACACACATACACTATCTCAATAATTTACTCAAAATATATTTATCTTAACAAAACTAATGTTTCAAGATCTAAGTTACAAATTACAATGTCTTTAACAAGATTCAAATTTCAAATGACTAGTTTTCAATTTTAAATGTTGTATTAATAATCTAAAAATCAAAAACTTAAGAATATAGAACACAATTAACGAATAAACATAATAAATTACGTATATGAACATAAAAAAAACACATTACCGAACGTTCACACATACAAATGAGTGAAACGAGTATGTTATATTAATTCAATTAACAAAATGAACGAAATTTCTTGTTAATGTTCGTTCATTTATTAAATGAAAGAAAATAAACGAACTTTCTATCGGTTCATGAACGGTTCATTGAACATACGGTTCATTTACAACTTAATCAGGATAGTAAATTCCTTAGATGAGTAATTTGATAAATTGTTGAAAAAGCCTTTCAGATTTATCATTAACTCCCTTATATATGATTTGTCTTATTCAATTTTGACCGAAAAACACAATCTCTACACTACATCTATTCTACTTCTAAAATAACTATAAATACTCTCTACATGATTTGAACTACATTTGTTTGGTTAGGTAATGCATTACCTTAAACACATAGATGTCTAATTTACCATTTTTTTTTTAAATTTTCTAGTATAAACAGTTAAAAAAAATGCAATGATAAAGTTCTTTTTATAATTATACTAAAAATATTTTGTTTATACAACAAAACACACAAAAAGGTACAATAATCAATAAAACAAGAATATGAGTGTGATGAATACACAATTTTAACTTTAAAAAACGTATCAAATATTTAATTTAGCTTCCACTTCGTAAAAGGTATAGGATAGATGGATCATTTCACGATCTGAAGTGCACTTTCCGTAAGAAATGAAAACTAAAAAAAAATAGTATTTAATTCGCATGTTTCATTTCCTTGCATCAATCAAAACATGCACAAGATATAATAACATTGTTCAAAGGCTTACACGCATAGATTTTGAATACAAATTAATCAACACAATCATATAATAAAAATAAATAATTAATTCATAACACATATTAAACATTGCCAATAAGCTTATTTCTTGCAAGTAATTCCATTTCCACCACCTTTGCAGTTTAGCATGCCATAATCCATCATTACCGGCTCATGTTCATCCTTCGTCTCATCGGGAGCGAACACGCAACGCGCGCAATCGGTGGCTAGGAGTGAGCTAGTCTTGTACTTGTCATCACCCCCAACCACTGGCATTGCCACTCCTGGTTTTGCCGGATTTTCGAAATCCGGACGATACGTCCTTCCAAGAATCCCTTCAACATTAGATGACAACCCAAAGAATCGGAATTGTACCTCCAAATGTGCGAAGCTATCGTCTGCAGGAATCTGGTAATTATGCAACTTGCTATCTTCTTGTGATACTGGAATCACATTGACAGATATTTCTGCAAGATCAGGTATAGTGACAGTCATGCTATTGGTTGTTGAAGTCCTTTCAACTTGTATATCGCCTTCGATTGAACTCCATTCAGATGAATGGCCCTCTGGAATGACCAATTCCATTCCATCACGTGTTAGCTTTAGGTGATCAACATTATCATCCCATTCTTGGGTTCTTGTTGCTTCAAGGGTGAAGTTATGATGGCCATACTTGAGACCCAATGCTTGGATCCAAGTATAGTCTCGGGTTCTACCTTCGGGTCGAAGCCCGATGAAACGAGCGTTGATTTGAAGATCGGAATCAGAAATCAAGGTGAAATGCTCGTTACTCTTTCCATGAAAGTAGAATACAATTCCATCTCCACCTATGAATCGTGGGTCGTAGCATGCAGCCCCGGGTCCATTGCAGTTTGGTTTACGTGCTAGCAGATGCAAATAAACAAGAATTAAAATCACAACATTTTGTTATGATGACAAATACATAGAAACATCAAAATGATATTTTTGAAAAAATATTGAACAATGAAAGTTACAATATCATCACTTACATCTACAAACGGCCTCACATTTGGGTGAGTAACAATCAAGGAAGCAAGCTTTGTCTTTCGGGTTCTTCGGCTTGACTTTGGGGCATTCCATGGGGCATTTGACACGCTTCTTGAAACACTTGCTTTTACGACTCTTGCATGTTAAAAGCTCTTGTATGGGTTTTACGGGTTTGGGAGGCTTAACCTTCTTAACCTTGCTACCAGATGCAGCGTTGGTTACCAACGCTGCCAACATTACGTATAAAAGTAAAATCATGAGTAGGGTTTTGATGGGTGACATCTTCATTTCTTGTTTTTGAAATTACTAAAGAAAATAGGGAATGGTTTAAGAAATAGATGATGTTCAAGCTCTATATAGGGATAGTGCTTGGTGGGCTTGCAACTAATTAATTTTGAAATGTTCCAAATTGTGTTTGGCCAAGTTTGGTTTTGATTATATCGAAAGTCTTATAACGCCAAACTGTAACACCGGCCATAAAATAAATAGACATATACATGGAGTAAATATTGAATGTTAGTTTCCCTATCTTTAACCAAGGCTTCTAACCTAATGGTTACCCCTTTGGCTTTCCTGTGTGAGGTCACGGGTTCAAATCCCTCCTAAGGCGAAATAGGGGTACCTGGGAGGTCAGGGGGTTTTCCGGTGCGGTTTCCTCCTGGGGTGGTGGTGGGGTCTCAACGGAGGTCATGGTAACTAAACCTTGGTGACGTGGCCTGAAAATCAGTGGCTCACACGTTGAGATCAAATGTCGTTCAAAAAAAAGTTTCCCTATCTTTATTATAATAAAAAAATAGCAATTGTGACACTTATCACCTCCTTATAAACTTAAGAAAAAATGGTCCCTCCTATCTTTCCTATTAAATAGTAATTGACTTTTATATTTAATTCAATATTAATGATTTTAAATAATTAAAGTATACAATTAAATATCAAATATATAAATATTCTTATAAGAAAATTTCAATTATATAATATCTTAAAATATAAATATTTTATTATTTGTAATTTATTATTTTTAAGTATTCGTCATTTATTATTTTATCATAAATTAACCCATGTAATATATGGTTTTCTAACGTAGTTAAATAAAAAAGTTTTTTAGGGTCCGATTAATTGGGTCACTTTGGGCCAAAAGTGATGATTGAATTTAATCATGCGTATTATAATTTTTTGATTCGTCTTTTATTTGTTTATTGCGTATTATGTTAATGATTTAAGGTTGGTAAAATGAAATAACAGGATTATTTTTTTTAAATTACTATTGGGTATATTATAATTTGGTTATATGAATAATATAATTGGAGTAATATATATAGTTGCTTAAGTAATTATTGGGTTTATAAGAACCTTTTAAGATGTTAGTTTATGCTGGAGGTGGGCAAACTGGTTTTTTGTTGAAACTGGTTCCGGTTCCGGTTTTTGACCGGTTCCAACCGGTTCGGGTTTTGTCTGGTTTTGGTTCGGGTTTGGCCGGGTAAAGGTGGAACCGGTTTCGCTTTTTTCAGTTCTGGTTTCTCTGAGAATCCTGAACCGCCTATACCCACCGATTCGGATTATTGGTTCTGGTTTCCCGATTTTTTACCCGCCTCTACTTTATGGCTTTATGCCACAGCAGAGGATAAAAAATTAACTGGATTGTTGAAATATAAATTTTTATATGATTGCTACTCTATCAAATTCAAGGTCGGCTCACAATTAAAAAAAAAAAAGCCTTATACCTCAAAAATCTAAGTGTCTCAAATTTTTAGGATAAATTGAATTTTAAGTTGTAACAGATACATATTGTAAATTTTTAGGATAAATTGACTTTTTAGGATAATAAATTGCTTAGTAATTTGATAAATTGTTCAAAAAGCCTTTCGGATTTATTATCAACTCCCTCATACATCATTTATCTTATTTAATTTTGACAGAGGAACACACTCTCTACACTACATCTATTCTACTTCAGTACTTCTAAAATAACTATAAATACTCTCTACATGATTTGAACTACATTTGTTTGGTTAGGTAATGCATTACCTTAAACACATAGATGTCTAATTTACCATTTTTTTAAAAAATATTTCTTAGTATAAATAGTTAAAAAAAAACCCAATGATAAAAGTTCTTTTTATAAATATACTAAAGATATTTTGTTTATACAACAAAACACACAAAAAAGTACAATAATCAATAAAACAAGAATATGAGTGTGATGAATACACAATTTTAATTATAAAAAAACGTATCAAATATTTAACTTAGCTTCCCCTTCATAAAAGGTACATGATAGATGGATCATTTCACGACCTGAAATGCACTTCCCGTAAGAAATGAAAACTAAAAAAAATAGTCTTTAATTCGCATGTTTCATTTCCTTGCATCAATTAAAACATGCACAAGATATAATAACATTGTTCAAAGGCTTACACGCATAGATTTTGAATACAAAATAACCAACACAATCATATAATAAAAATAAATAATTAATTCATAACACATATTAATTAAACAATGCCAATAAACTTATTTCTTGCAAGTAATTCCATTTCCTCCACCTTTGCAGTTTAGCATGCCATAATCCATCAATACCGGCTCATGTTCATCCTTCGTCTCATCGGGAGCGAACACGCAACGCGCGCAATCGGTGGCTAGGATCGAGCTAGTCCTGTACTTGTCATCACCCCCAACCACTGGCATTGCCACTCCTGGTTTTGCTGGGTTTTCGAAATCCGGACGATATGTTCTTCCAAGAATCCCTTCAACATTAGATGACAACCCAAAGAATCGGAATTGTACCTCCAAATGTGCAAAGCTGTCGTTTGCAGGAATCTGATAATTATGCAACTTGCTATCTTCTTGTGATACTGGAATCACATTGACAGCTATTTCCGCAAGATCTGGTATAGTGACAGTCATGCTGTTGGTTATTGAAGTCCTTTCAACTTGTATATCGCCTTCAGTTGAACTCCATTCAGATGAATGGCCCTCTGGAATGACCAATTCCATTCCATCATGTGATAGCTTTAGGTGATCAACTTTATCATCCCATTCTTCGGCTCTTGTTGCTTCAAGGGTGAAGTTATGATGGCCATACTTGAGACCCAAAGCTTGGATCCATGTATAGTCTCGGGTTCTACCTTCGGGTCGAAGCCCAATGAAACGAGCATTGATTTGAAGATCGGAATCAGAAATCAAGGTGAAATGCTCGTTACTCTTTCCATGAAAGTAGAATACAATTCCATCTCCACCTATGAATCGTGGGTCGTAGCATGCAGCCCCGGGTCCATTGCAATTTGGTTTACGTGCTATATATCAAATGCAAATAAACAAAAAATTAAAATCACAACATTTTGTTATGATGACAAATACGTAAAACATAAAAATGATAATTTTTGAAAAAATATTGAACAATGAAAGTTACAATATCATCACTTACATCTACAAACGGCCTCACATTTGGGTGAGTAACAATCAAGGAAGCAAGCTTTGTCTTTCGGGTTCTTCGGCTTGACTTTGGGGCATTCCATGGGGCATTTGACACGCTTCTTGAAACACTTGCTTTTACGACTCTTGCATGTTAAAAGCTCTTGTATGGGTTTGACGGGTTTGGGAGGCTTAACCTTCTTAACCTTGCTACCAGATGCAGCGTTGGTTAGCAACGCTGCCAACATTACGTATAAAAGTAAAATCATGAGTAGGGTTTTGATGGGTGACATCTTCATTTCTTGTTTTTGAAATTACTAAAGAAAATATGGAATGATATAAGAAATAGATGATATCCAAGCTCTATATATGGATAGTGCTTGGTGGGCTTGCAACTAATTAATTTTGAAATTTTGAAATGTTCCAAATTGTGTTGGCCAAGTTTGGTTTTGATTATATCGAAAGTGTTATAACGCCAAACTGTAACACCGGCCATAAAATAAATATACATATACATGGAGTGAATATTGAATGTAAGTTTCCATGTCTTTATTATAATAAAAGAATAGAAATTGTGGACACTTGTCACCTCTTTATAAACTTAAGACAAAATGTTCTCTCCTATCTTTCCTATTAAATAGTAATTGACCTTCATATTTAATTCAATATTAATGATTTTAAATAATTAAAGTATACAATTAAATATCAAATATATAAATCTTCTTATAAGAAAATTTCAATTATGTAATATCTTAAAATATTAAAATTTTTATTATTTGTAATTTATTATTTTTAAGTATTCGTCATTTATTATTTTATCAAAAATTAACCCATGTAATATATGGTTTTCTAACCTAGTTAAATAAAAAAGTTGTTTAGGGTCAGATTAATTGGGTCACTTTGGGCCAAAAGTGATGATTGAATTTAATCATGCGTATTATAATTTTTTGAATCCTCTTTTATTTGTTTATTCCGTATTATGTTAATGATTTAAGGTTGGTAAAATGAAATAACAGGATTATTTTTTTTAAATTGCCATTGGGTATATTATAATTTGGTTATATGAATAATATAATTGGAGTTATAAACTTAGTTACTTAAGTAATTATTGGGTTTATAAGAACCTTTTAAGATGTTAGTTAGTTTATGCTGGAGGTGTGCAAACCGGTTTTTTGTTGAAACTGGTTCCGGTTCCGGTTTTTGACCGGTTCCAACCGGTTCCGGTTTTATCCGGTTTCGGTTCGGGTTTTGTCCGGTTTCGGTTCGGGTTTGGCCGGGTAAATGTGGAACCGGTTTCGCTTTTTTCAGTTCTGGTTTCTCTGAGAATCCTGAACCGCCTGTATCCACCGGTTCGGATTCTTGGTTCCGGTTTCCGGATTTTTTACCCACCTCTACTTTATGCCACAACAAAGGAAAAAAAATTAACTGGATTGTTGTAATATAAATTTTTATATGTTTGCTACTGTATCAAATTCAAGGTCGGCTCACAATTAAAAAAAAAAAGCCTTATACCTCAAAAATCTAAGTGTCTCAAATTTTTAAGTTAAATTGACTTTTTAGTTGTAACAGATTCTGATTGTAAATTTTTAAGATAAACTGACTTTTTAGGATAGTAAATTGCTTAGTAATTTGATAAATTGTTCAAAAAGCATTTCAGATTTATTATCAACTCCCTCATACATGATTTATCTTATTCAATTTTGACCGAGTAACACACTCTCTACACTACATCTATTCTACTTCTAAAATATCTATAAATACTCTCTACATGATTTGAACTACATTTGTTTGGTTAGGTATAATGCATTACCTTAAACACATAGATGCCTAATTTACCATTTTTTTTAAAAAAAAAATTCCTAGCATAAATAGTTAAATAAAACACGCAATGATAAAGTTCTTTTTATAATTATACTATAGATATTTTGTTTATACAACAAAACACACAAAAAAGTACAATAATCAATAAAACAAGAATATGAGTGTGATGAATACACAATTTTAACTTTAAAAAACGTATCAAATATTTAACTTAGCTTCCCCTTCATAAAAGGTACATGATAGATGGATCATTTCACGATCTGAAGTGCACTTCTTGTAGGAAACGAAAACTAAAAAAAAATAGTATTTAATTCGCATGTTTCATTTCCTTGCATCAATCAAAACATGCACAAGATGTAATAACATTGTTAAAAGGCTTACACGCATAGATTTTGAATACAAATTAATCAACACAATCATATAATAAAAATAAATAATTAATTCATAACACATATTAAACATTGCCAATAAACTTATTTCTTGCAAGTAATTCCATTTCCTCCACCTTTGCAGTTTAGCATGCCATAATCCATCATTACCGACTCATGTTCATCCTTGGTCTCATCGGGAGCGAACGCGCAACGCGCGCAATCGGTGGCTAGGAGCGAGCTAGTCTTGTACTTGTCATCACCCCCAACCACTGGCATTGCCACTCCTGGTTTTGCTGGATTTTCGAAATCCGGACGATACGTTCTTCCAAGAATCCCTTCAACATTAGATGACAACCCAAAGAATCGGAATTGTACCTCCAAATGTGCGAAGCTATCGTCTGCAGGAATCTGATAATTATGCAACTTGCTATCTTCTTGTGATACTGGAATCACATTGACAGATATTTCTGCAAGATCAGGTATAGTGACAGTCATGCTATTGGTTGTTGAAGTCCTTTCAACTTGTATATCGCCTTCGGTTGGACTCCATTCAGATGAATGGCCCTCTGGAATGACCAATTCCATTCCATCATGTGTTAGCTTTAGGTGATCAACATTGTCATCCCATTCTTGGGTTCTTGTTGCTTCAAGGGTGAAGTTATGATGGCCATACTTGAGACCCAATGCTTGGATCCATGTATAGTCTCGGGTTCTACCTTCGGGTCGAAGCCCGATGAAACGAGCGTTGATTTGAAGATCGGAATCAGAAATCAAGGTGAAATGCTCGTTACTCTTTCCATGAAAGTAGAATACAATTCCGTCTCCACCGATGAATCGTGGGTCGTAGCATGCAGCCCCGGGTCCATTGCAGTTTGGTTTACGTGCTAGCAAATGCAAATAAACAAGAATTAAAATCACAACATTTTGTTATAATGATATTTTTGACAAAATATTGAACAATGAAAGTTACAATATCATCACTTACATCTACAAACGGCCTCACATTTGGGTGAGTAACAATCAAGGAAGCAAGCTTTGTCTTTCGGGTTCTTCGGCTTGACTCTGGGGCATTCCATGGGGCATTTGACACGCTTCATGAAACACTTGCTTTTACGACTCTTGCATGTTAAAAGCTCTTGTATGGGTTTGATGGGTTTGGGAGGCTTAACCTTCTTAACCTTGTTACCAGATGCAGCGTTGGTTACCAACGCTGCCAACATTACGTATAAAAGTAAAATCATGAGTAGGGTTTTGATGGGTGACATCTTCATTTCTTGTTTTTGAAGTTACTAAAGAAAATATGGAATGATATAAGAAATAGATGATATCCAAGCTCTATATATGGATAGTTCTTGGTGGGCTTGCAACTAATTAATTTTGAAATTTTGAAATGTTCCAAATTGTGTTTGGCCAAGTTTGGTTTTGATTATATCGAAAGTGTTATAACACCAAACTGTAACACCGGCTATACAATAAATATATATGGAGTGACTATTGAATGTTAGTTTCCTATTGTTAAATAAAAAAGTTTTCGGTCAACATGACCTTGGTGGTGAAATGGTGTGCTATTAGTAAAATGATATCTTCAAATTTGTGATAAAAATAAGTTGATAAATATAACAACACAAAATTATTACAACATTTTTTTACATAGAAAAGTGATCTTTCTTTACATTAAAATTTTAACACAAATAAAAAAATTTTTTTATATAAATTATATATAATTTTTAACATTAAAATTTTATACTTTAAAAATTATTTCAGATCATGTGTGATAAAAAACTCATGTACACTCAAAGGCCTCATATTAATTGGGTCTCCGAGGCCAAAAGTGATGATTGAACTTAAATACTTAATCATGCGTTGTTTAGTTTTTTGATTTGTTTATTTGTATTGATTTTTATATATTTATATTAAGATAATTTAAAGATTAATAAAAAATATATAATAAATTAAATTTTTTTAATTGTTTTTTGATATATTATAATTTGGTTAAATAGAATAATATAATTGGAGGATCAAACCTAATTGCTCAAGTAATTATAAGGTTTAAAAAAAACTTTTAGGATCCGTTAGTTTATTTCGTAGCAAAGGCAAAAAATATATATATATTGGATTATTGTAATATATATTTTTGTTATATATTTGTTACCGTATCAACGCCGGCTCACAATTAGAAAAGTAAGCCTGTCTTATGCCCTTAAAAATCAAAAGACCTTAAATTTTTAAAATAAATCGACTTTTTAGTTGTAACAGATTTTGATTATAGTAAAAAATTTTGGTTGTTTTAATTTTTTTAATTAATAAGCCTGATAATATAGATGGGCTGGGTTAGGTTGTGTAACTGGTCATAATGAGTTCGAGCCAATATGAGTTTTAAGCAAAAATTAGGTTGAGTTTAAATGAGTCATTTTTAAAAAGGTTCAATTTCTTTCAGGTTAAAATGGGTCGTAACTTATCAAACAATCTAATTTTATAATTTTTAGTGATTTCCCATTAAACATATTATTGATATTTTTTACCCATTTAAATTCATTCTTTTAACAGAGTTTTTAGGTAACCCATTTTAATTGTACTGTGATAAGGTGTTGTCCATCTCAACTTATTCAATGTTATAGTGTTGTATATTTCAACACAAAATACAATAATTATTCACCTAAATTAACCAATTTATCTTTTTTTGAGTCAAGATTGTCAGGGTTAGTAATTAATGTACACATTTTGTTTGCAATTTATACTTGTAGTTTGTGATTTATACAAGTACCCCGTGTATTATACAGTATGAATATAAAATATAATAAATAGCTAACAATGAAAATTTAAACAATATAAAATGATTTTTTAATATAAAATATGATTAGAAATTCATATAATTAATACATTAATAATAAAATAATTATATTATTTTTAAACGCTATTTTTTAAAGTTTGTTTCTTATTATATTTCGTTTTAAAAAATTGTTTTGAATATTCTATATTTATAATAATATGGTTTTTTAAAAAAATGTTTTTTATATTAATATATTTTTAGTGTTACTAAAAAAATCTTCTGGTAACCAGTGGAGGTGGAGGAGATATTTGAATGATACATCCGAAACTGCAGTCTTGGTGCAGTTAGAGTCCCTACTTGGGCAAGTTCAACTAAATGTGAAGGATGATAAATGGAGTTTGAGGATGGATGGGAATGGATCTTTTAATATCAAATGCCTTAGGGATGTATGTAGAGCTGTAAACGAACCGAACGTTAGCGAACAGTTCGTGAACCGTTCGACAGAATGTTCGTTTATGTTCGTTCGTTTAAGAAATGAACGAACTCGAACAAGAAATTCCGTTCGTTTAGTTAAATGAACGAACATGAACAGAGGTCGTGTTCGTTCATTTGTGTTCGTGACGTTCGTAACGTTTGTTGTTCGTAACTTCGTTGTTCGTTTAGTTTAAGTTCATTTATTATATTTTTTCATTAAATGTGTTGTATATTTTTAACATTTTATTTTTAGTTTAATACCATAATATTTAAGTTAATTTTAGTTTAATACTATAATATTTTAATTTATATATTTATAAATGATTATCTCCAATGCTTGATATTAAAAATGTTGATCTTTATTGTTTAAATAATATGTGTTCGTTAGCGTTCGTGAACCGTTCGTGAACAAACTAAATTCCTTAATGAACGAACACGAACATGAATTTTCGTTCGGTTAGCGTTCGTGAACCGTTCGTGAACAAGTTAAAAGTTAAACGGACGAACACGAACAAGGGCTCGTTCGTGTTCGTTCGGTTCGTTTACAGCCCTAGATGTATGGCAACTTTGTTCTAGAATGAAATACTTGGGTGCCAATATACTTGCTTAGCGAGTGGGTTTGGATCGTATTCTCACTTTAGAGGCCCTGTTCTAAAGAAAAGTAGCAATTTCAAAACGCCTATGCCAACAGTGTGGTGAAGTGGATGAGTCGGTTGCTCATCTTTTCCTATCATGCAACTTGTCAACCTCCATATGGCAGTAATTGGTGCAAGATCCCAACTTAACTATATATGCACTTGAAGTTTATGTTTTGTTCTCTTTCCATAATACATACATGGAGGCGAATTTAGGAGAGAACCATTGCTAGCAATTATCCTAATGGTGTGCTGGTGCATATGGATGGTTTGGAAATTGGAGTGACAAAATTTTCAATCATACTAATGTTCCACATTTCCATGATGGAAGATATCAAAACATTCAGCTTTCTATGGGTAAAAAATAGATCAAAGATGTATGATATAAATTGGTCTAAATTACGTAATGTTTGAAGTATGAAGCAATGTAAAAGATGTATGTGTGGTGTCTGTATATTGTTGTCTAGTTTCTTGCTAGGCTTTTGATCTTAATAAATAATATAAACTAGTGGTGAGGACCCGCGCGTAAAACAAAGCATAAAATTAGTATGCTTGTGTGTAAGACTAATTTGATGTTTCGTTGTAGAGCTTTATTCTCGTATGTTGTAACACGAACCTTATTTAAAATAAATGCGAAAGAATAGTCATAGAATTTTTTAAAAATTTCGGCATGACCTATTCTAAAATATCAAATTCCTTACGAAAATCAACATGTTTAAACTCTTAATAAAGAACAACCAAAAGAATTAAAAGAACATATTACAACCCATTTATAACTGATATAACCAAGTTTACACATACGTTAAAATCCACATATATGTAGATAAAGTAAAACATACATAAGGCTACTTTAGAGTTTTCCTATCTTTAAAAGATGGCTACCTGAATCAAGAACTTTTATGTTACTTAAGTTTTGAAGTATAGTGATTATAGCGTTTCTTAAGATTGTCAAGCACTCTAGGTTCATTCAAGTAAGCCAATTTGGTCATATCATCTACCCCGCCATAGTCTGCATCAGCATCTCTAAGTAACAGCTTCTCCGCAAAGGCCAAAATCTTCACAATTTCAAGAAAAGTTAAACTGATCAAAGTCATTTTCCATATAATTCTCTTTCATAACAAATCATGGGTTAACAAATCAGTTTGCCCATTTTATATTTATTTTTTCTAATAATCTTTATTTGAAATCAGGGAACTGAGAGTAGTGCTGGAGTTGCTGCCATATCTGAGATTCATCAGAAGAAGGAGAAATATGTTGCTCGAGTAACCCACAGATCTCCTTGAACACTGCTTCTTGAGGTTGCCATGATGTCGCCGCCGTTGCCGACATATGCGATGAGCAAAGGGTTATTAGCAGATGATGTGGTGTAGACGACAGGAAAAGAGTTTGGAGATGGAGAGATGCCGATGACGACTGCGCTCTTTCTCTAAAACAGTTGTCGTCATCCCTTCTCTCCTCTAGAACCGCGGCCACCGGAATCGTGGCCAGAAATCACACCAGAGACTGAGAAGGCTGAAGAGAAAGGCGGTGGGTTGATAGAATGGTGGTCGAATCGCACCAGAGAGAGCGGTAAGGGGAGAGAAAGCTGAGACGGTGGTGGTCCTGGTGGATAGAAAAAGCAGGCATAACCATGGAGTGATGAATTGTACCATACGTACAAACACATGTACAAAGATGAACAGTAATTTCCACACACAAACTAAACTTTCCTTTTTAATATATATATTAATGTGTATTTGCCGTTAAAAAAAAAGATACATTTTGGATCCTAGATAGAATGAATTATGTAATTATTGGTTCATTTAACATAAATACCCAACATGTTCAATATTACCGGTGGCAAAAGACAATGAAGCAAAAGGTCATAGAGCAAACAAAATGTGAATTTGCGGATTTTTTTGATCAATTATGTCTAGGGATGTAACCAAACTGAACGAACACGAAAGAGCCCTTGTTCGTGTTCGTTCGTTTAACAATATAATTAACATGTCTATAAACAGTTCATGAACATTTGCCAAACGAAAAATCTTGTTCGTGTTCGTTCATAGGAATTAAACTTGTTCACGAACATAAACGAACATATATTATTATGGGGAAAGGGTCTTCATATGTGTTATTATGGGGAAAGTGTGCTAAACAAACCTCAAATATACATAACATAAGAAATGTCTGACCTCAATTACCATTAAGTTTCAGCTCACTGGCTATGAATGCCAGATAAATTTCATAGTTAAGTATGTTTTTGTGTGAGTAATTTAGATTAGTGACCTCTACAAGTATTTTCACATGTGTAACAACATAACAAACTAGTGAACTTCACATGAACAATATTGATTGGTATGGTATGGTATGATGATTGGATGATACAAATTGTACATAAACATCTTGTCTTGATTACTATATATTGTGAGACAAACCTGGTCAGGAACACTGAGTCTTCAGAGGGTGGGTGACCTTAAGAAAATTTCAAATTATTTGAAGATAATAGTTATACTTTCACATTAAGGGATGTCTATATTCAAATATCATCATGTGTTTGAATGCATTAACTATTAACGAGAGAATACTTCATCTAGTTCCTCCTAATGAGGATTGAACTTGAGGTAAAGCATGGTCACAAGCAATCAGATCGTCGTCTCAGGGCCGGCTCAACCAATTTGAGGACCTTACGCGGCACTAAAATATGGGGCCCTTCTTTCATCCGAGAACTTGCATTCTTTTCTTATGTCTTTTTGATTCATTCGTTCTCTTGCAAGGTTAGGCGACCATATATTTAAAAATAAAACCAAAACCGAACATTTAAAAATAATACCAAACCAAACCGTTATTAACGATTTGGTTTTACGATTTGAGCTTAATGGGTTTCGGCTTTCTAGTATTGGTCTTTTTGAGAATCAAACATAATCATTTTACGGTTTGAGACGAGTTATTCGCATTACAATCCCAAATATATATTTTTTTAATTGAATAACGCCTAAATTATCAACCCTATACATTCATTTATACATATACATACATACAGTGGGGTCTTAGAGCAAGTGCGGGAGATGCGATCGCACAGGGCCATCTTTTTTTAGGGGCCCTAATTTTTTATAAAAATTTTGTGTGTATATATATATATATATATATATATTAATTTATTTTACAAGAAACACATAAAATTTACATTACAATTTTTTAAATATATTTAACCCAGTTACGAATTTTATAAAAGCTAAAGGAAAATTTTTTTCCTTAAAGCATTTGACCCAATAATTCATTACAACTTAAAATTTAAGTCAAAAAAACAAATTAACTCACGCACACATAAGGGCCCATTTTTAACATTCGCACAGAGAACATACTTTCTTAGAAACGACCCTGCATACATGGATACATATATGTATGTATGTAATACTATGTATGTATGCATAAACCCTGTTCATTTTCATCTCTAACATTTATTAAATCGGTCAAACCAAAAGCATTATCTTTTAACACCTTATCCATTTATAAAAACATAAATATATATATTTTGGTGAGAGAATTTTGGATTATTGTTAATGCCCAAAAGAGCAAGTTTGGTCGGTTGATGGATTCATGGATATACCCCACCACACAAGCCACTCATGTTTAAAAGCCGCTCCCGAATATGTACGGTTGTAAAGTAATCGCTTGGTAAAGGTTGGTTGGTTGGTTTATTTACAAATATATAAATCCTAATATTTTTTTTTCTTCTCATAAAATTTCGTAAATGCTAAATATCTATTAACTTCATTGGTTATTAGATTAATACAAGTTTGAAAAATTAAATAAATTAATAGATTTAGTTTCAAGGATGAACATTAGAAAACATAAATCAAGGGCTTCTGGCCTAATGGTTATCCTCTTGACTTCTATATGGGAGGTCTTGGGTTCGAATCCGGGCTGAGGCATATTTGTTGAAGCAAGGTCAGGGGGTTTACCCAGTTGTGGGGTTCCTCCTGGGGTGGGCTCGGGCATACGCCCCAAAGCGTCAAATCCCAGGAGACGGTTGAAATCCCGTCTTGGGTGTTGTTGTACCAAGCCGTTCAAAAAAAAAGAAAACATAAAATAAGTAAATAAATAAACTCACGAGGATTTCATCAAAAGCTTATGGGCATGATATATATATATATATATATATATATATATATATATATATATTATATATATTTTCTAGAGTAAATTGTCGAGACAGTTGACATAGTTTGCTAATGTTTCACTCTTAATATTAAATTTCACAAATTACTTATAAGTCCTAAACTTTAAATACTTTTAAGATATGCAGTCTTTAAGTTATAAGTTAGAGTAATTTGGTTAAACATGTAAGAGTAACTTAGTGTCCGAAGATTGTGTGTGTTACAAATGCTTAAAGTTTGGAATCATATTGGTAATTTATGAAACCTAGTTACTAAAAACGAGATAATAGCAAACCACTTGAACCAAATCGGCAATTTATACTAATTTTTATTTTGTAATTCATGTATACTGATTTTAAAATACAAACTTAAATTATTTTTATATTTTTTTAATTTTAATTTTTTTTATATTACAGGTAGGGAAATTCTCCACATAAAATCCCAAATAGGCAATTAGGCAAATAGGGAACAAAACAAAAGGCAGCCACCAGGGCGGAGACCCCCATCCAAATTAAAGAATCACAGGTCACAGTATTATTACAAGCCAGCAACTCCAATTCAATTCCACCTTTTAATCCTATTCAAAAATTCCATAAACCTTCATTGTGAACAATTTTTTTATTGTAACTTTTTTTATCACTATATAAATATTAAAACGTACTAAGGAACAGTAAACTTTTCTTTTCATTTTAATCACAAAAAGTTTGTTGTTTTGTGAGGAAACATAAGGTCGTTGCTTTGTGATGTCGACGGAGCTTAGCTATAAAACTAACTAAAAACCGACTTTAAACTAGACACAAAGTAATAAATCTAGACTCTCTAAAACCTAAGCTACCGACAGGCAAGTGTACCTGTCGTATGTAGCAGAGCAAAGCAAGTCCGGATATCGAACCCACAGACTTCTACAGACTGTACTAACTAGACTCTATGACTTATCTATACAAAATTTGTACTTAAATAAAATAATAATAAGGAGGGGGGTTTTCTAACAAAACTAAGATTAACTTAAATAAAGACTAAAGAAAAGACACAAAACTGAAACGAAGATCAGACGAGAAAAGAACACTACCTAGGTATGAATCCTACACATGCTCAACAAAGAATCTATCGGTTAATGAAAACTATGTGATACCGGGATCTTAAAATACTAAACTCAAAGGAAACCTAGAGCACCCTCGACCCTTCTCAAAGATTGTCAACTAAGAGTCCTAGAAGCCGTTAAACCACCGGTTAAATGGATTCCCCTCACAGGTCATCCAATTATACTCAAAATGTATCCGCTAGATAATCTACCTCACGGCACGATAATCTCAAAACACCTAAGAAGTAACTGTCGAACAATCTACCTCACAGCGCGAAAGTCACAGTTTTCTTAAATGCTAGGGATAACTTGGGTTTTCCTATTGGATTCGGTAAACACAGATATACGATGAACTAGAAAGATCTTCTCACAAAGTCTCTAAACTAGTCAATCTAACACCATAGACAAACCGACAATCTCTCACCTCACGGCTATCAAGATTGGTTGCACATCTAATATATCTATATCAAGATAATCACTCCTATGGTAAACTCGTACGTAGTAAACCATCCAATAATCAAAAACACACAGTAATTGACCTAGCATGTACCTATTACATGAAAGACATTCACCAAGGCACACAAGGAGTAAATCATCAATCCATAAACGATCATAGACACACATAAACATCCAATAATCCAATCCAAGTTTGTTACATCATGAGTTCATCACATAAACATAATCCAAAACCAATAAAAAACAATGTTAAACATGTGCAATCATCAAAACCTAGGTAGTTCTAAAAGATTAGCCAAGAAACATCATACGAATACAATCCATAATCTGATTAAAGCCAAAGAGAAACATGGAAATCACAGAAAACAAAGAAACAAAAAAAACCGAATGAAGAACACCCGATATCTTCGATCCCAAGCCTTCAATCTTCAATCCAACGCTTTCCCAACCTTCTAATCCCTTTAGAATAGCCTTTCTTCGTCCTCCTAGTCGCCTCCAGCCGTTCAAAAACGTATTCTCCCTTTTTTTTCGACTTGTTGGCTTAAAACTGAAAAACTGCGATTTTAAACCTGTGGCGTAGCGCGACAGATACCTCTAAATCTGTCGCGTAGCTCGAGAGATGTCAGAGGGTATTTTTGTCTTTTCCAGCTCTAGCGTAGCGCGACAGGGTTTCAATATGTTGTCGCGTAGCGCGAGAGAATCCAGAATTCAGTTTTTGGCCTTCTTTGATTCCAGGTTCGTTCTTACCCAACCGTGAGCTCGTTTCTTTGTACTTTATCACCGAATATACGTGTTTATTACCTGCAAGCATCAAATTACAGAAATGTGAAGCACCAGCTTAAATCGACTCTAAAACTGAATAAAACGGTACTGAAACTTAACAAAAACAAATGGAAAAACATATGTGTTTTACAACACATCACATCCCCACACTTATCTCTTTTTCGTCCCTGAAAAAGGCTTATGCAAAAATTTGGGATCACAGTTGGATAAAATAGTTTCCACACAGTTAATCTCGTTAATTCAAAATTAAATGCCTTGAAAAAGATTGCAAGTATTGTTATCCCATTAAACCCATACTGATTCTATCAAGTCCCTTAGTCATGGTCCATTATGTTCATGTTTTACATTTCATTTCATTAGACCCACACTTAGGAAATTTAAAACCAAATCAATCCTGAATTCTAACTTTCAAGTCATCCTTACCTATAAACAAACACGAAATTTCTCAAATCAGATTTTTATAATGGAAGCAGATGAAAGCGTGAGCATTTTTCTTTTATTCATTTTTTTTTTCATTGAACTTAGCTTAGTGGTGTTTCAACCAGGCTGCAACCCGGCATGTGACACATAAGTTTCTCGTCCAACTTCTTTTCTTTTATTATTATTTTATTTTTTTTTACTCAGCTTATTTGGTGAAATGGAGACGCCATAAGACTCGGATTTATTCTCATAAAAAGAGTATTTATGTGCCAAACAAAAATCAGATTTTCAAAACTCTCATTTGTTATTATGCAAAGATTCCTTAATAACTAGAAAACAATTTCATTAATTCCAAATCCCCAAGATGTTTCCCATGAAAATCATGCATTAAAGTAAAATTATACCAATCCTACGGGACAAATACAATCAGTTGAGCCTATCTACACATCCCATAACCAAAGCATAAAACCCAAACCAACAAGTTAACCATAAAAGAAACCATCAAACATAACTTTCTTATCATTTCTCATCATGCTTTTGCAACCAACTTAAACAAAGACAAGAAAGATTTAAGCTGAAAACTAAAAATGAAAATAAATTTAAAAAAAAAAAAAATTTTGACTCAAAAACTTAAGTAAACTAAAACTAAAATTCAAAAACTAACTACTGAAACAAATTTAAACTAAGTTTCTCATCCCCACACTTAAACTGTACATTGTCCCCAATGTAGAGAAAAAGGAAAACCAAAAGAAAAATTAAAAATGAAAAACTAAAAACTGAAAATGACTTAGCTGGTTGAAGGGAAGACTATCTAGTGCCAATCTTTCCACGTAGCTCCACAATCTACAAATTTTTCTCCACAGGCTACAAACATACACATAAGATCTATACAAAGACAAAAATCAAACAAGCATCAACACGTCCAAAGAATAATAATGATATCCATGATTAAGTCCAACCACAAACCAACCCTACCATTTAACTAAAATCAACAAAGAAAAACACAAATCAAACAAAAAAAAATAAATAAGAACTAACTAAAAATTTGAAAAATATCAATCCAATGCAACAAGAATGAACTTAGAAAGCCACTTATGGTAATGAATGCGGTGTGGAATAAGTAATTTGGGGGGTAAAATTTGAAAACTAGGGTTTTGAAGTATTTTAACACAATCAGGACTTGTCGCGTATCGTGACACTGAGAACACAACCCTTCGCGGTACGCGACAACAAATTGACCGGCTTTGACCGAGATCCTTCACGTAGCGCGACAGATGGGCAGATGGCCCTCGCGTGACGCGACGATGTCAATTTTCCAGAAAGTTTTCAGATTTTCCATGCCTTAGCCAAATTTCTACACCCCCAAAACACCAAACCATCCCGAAACATTCTAAAGCACAGAAAACATACCTGGTGACTTCAGTTCCTCTTTATGGCATCAAATGGATTAAAAACCTGCAAAACACATTAAAACACACAAAAACGAAAACGAAAAACAATCACGAAAAATGCAAAACACCAACGACACTAGGCATTACTAATTTACATACTCTACACTTGGGAGTTTAACCCAAGAGCTTCCTCAAACCCAACTCAAGTGGGAGGATTAAAGGAAACCTCCTCTCCTGCAATCAAATAAAAATCAATCAAGAAGAAATAAACAAAATATATTAAAATAAATTGAAGACAAAATAAACACTAATATGCACAGATAA
Organism: Mikania micrantha; assembly: GCA_009363875.1. Lineage (NCBI taxonomy): Eukaryota > Viridiplantae > Streptophyta > Magnoliopsida > Asterales > Asteraceae > Mikania > Mikania micrantha. Next base: position 43,652,562 of record CM018689.1, on the reverse strand, counting down.
GAACAAGAACTAGTAAGCACAATCGACTAAGAAGTCCCCGGCAACGGCGCCAAAAACTTGATGTCGACGGAGCTTAGCTATAAAACTAACTAAAAACCGACTTTAAACTAGACACAAAGTAATAAATCTAGACTCTCTAAAACCTAAGCTACCGACAGGCAAGTGTACCTGTCGTATGTAGCAGAGCAAAGCAAGTCCGGATATCGAACCCACAGACTTCTACAGACTGTACTAACTAGACTCTATGACTTATCTATACAAAATTTGTACTTAAATAAAATAATAATAAGGAGGGGGGTTTTCTAACAAAACTAAGATTAACTTAAATAAAGACTAAAGAAAAGACACAAAACTGAAACGAAGATCAGACGAGAAAAGAACACTACCTAGGTATGAATCCTACACATGCTCAACAAAGAATCTATCGGTTAATGGAAACTATGTGACACCGGGATCTTAAAATACTAAACTCAAAGGAAACCTAGAGCACCCTCGACCCTTCTCAAGGATTGTCAACTAAGAGTCCTAGAAGCCGTTAAACCACCGGTTAAATGGATTCCCCTCACAGGTCATCCAATTATACTCAAAATGTATCCGCTAGATAATCTACCTCACGGCACGATAATCTCAAAACACCTAAGAAGTAACTGTCGAACAATCTACCTCACAGCGCGAAAGTCACAGTTTTCTTAAATGTTAGGGATAACTTGGGTTTTCCTATTGGATTCGGTAAACACAGATATACGATGAACTAGAAAGATCTTCTCACAAAGTCTCTAAACTAGTCAATCTAACACCATAGACAAACCGACAATCTCTCACCTCACGGCTATCAAGATTGGTTGCACATCTAATATATCTATATCAAGATAATCACTCCTATGGTAAACTCGTACGTAGTAAACCATCCAATAATCAAAAACACACAGTAATTGACCTAGCATGTACCTATTACATGAAAGACATTCACCAAGGCACACAAGGAGTAAATCATCAATCCATAAACGATCATAGACACACATAAACATCCAATAATCCAATCCAAGTTTGTTACATCATGAGTTCATCACATAAACATAATCCAAAACCAATAAAAAACAATGTTAAACATGTGCAATCATCAAAACCTAGGTAGTTCTAAAAGATTAGCCAAGAAACATCATACGAATACAATCCATAATCTGATTAAAGCCAAAGAGAAACATGGAAATCACAGAAAACAAAGAAACAAAAAAAACCGAATGAAGAACACCCGATATCTTCGATCCCAAGCCTTCAATCTTCAATCCAACGCTTTCCCAACCTTCTAATCCCGTTAGAATAGCCTTTCTTCGTCCTCCTAGTCGCCTCCAGCCGTTCAAAAGCGTATTCTCCCTTTTTTTTTTCGACTTTTTGGCTTAAAACTGAAAAACTGCGATTTTAAACCTGTGGCGTAGCGCGACAGATACCTCTAAATCTGTCGCGTAGCTCGAGAGATGTCAGAGGGTATTTTTGTCTTTTCCAGCTCTAGCGTAGCGCGACAGGGTTTCAATATGTTGTCGCGTAGCGCGAGAGAATCCAGAATTCAGTTTTTGGCCTTCTTTGATTCCAGGTTCGTTCTTACCCAACCGTGAGATCGTTTCTTTGTACTTTATCACCGAATATACGTGTTTATTACCTGCAAGCATCAAATTACAGAAATGTGAAGCACCAGCTTAAATCGACTCTAAAACTGAATAAAACGGTACTGAAACTTAACAAAAACAAATGGAAAAACATATGTGTTTTACAACACATCACTTTGCAGCATAAAAGGTCATGGGTTCAAGCCGGACGAAATAGTGATACGACCCCTTCCTGAATCCTGCATAAAACGGAAGCTAAGTTAAACATCAGATACGTCCTTTATTTTACGCACATAAGTTTTAATGTAAAACTTTTAGTTTTAACATTTTGGTAACAAAAATTTGGAACTTGAATAATAAACTTTTGGTGCTTAAGTTTGATCTTAAAAGTTTGAATACTCTAATTTTAGACGAAAAAATTCCTTACATATAAAATAAATCAGTAAGTTATTTTATTTATCTTATATTAAAATTTTTCTTTTTTTGAATCAACCTTGTTTTTAATAAATATTACAATTAAAAAATAATGTGTATTTTGATTTTTTTTAAAAGTTAAATAGTATAAGTTATTATAGAAGAACTAAATTATATATTACTAGAAAATTTATTCTAGTTTTATCTTATGGTATTATAAACTAAATTACATATTTATTGGGTAATGATCAAATTGGAAGAGATTTTGCTTAAGAAAAGTTGAAACCAATAAGAGTTTAACATGCAACATGTTAAAAAACTGAATGAAGGATTATTTAAATATAATATCTTTTTTATACCAGATTTTATTTTTTTTACAGGGTTCTTTTTGTTCTATATTTTTTTTGCACAAATTTTTTTTGTATAATTTTTCTATTTTATTATATTGTAATTTTATGTGTTTCTAGATTTTTGTTTTTTTGTAATGGATTTTTAATTTTTTGTTCTGTATTTCTGTTTTTTTACAAGATTTTGTTTTTTGCACTGGATTTTTGTTTTAAACATATCACAAGTAAAACTTTTATTTGTTCATATTTTTCTTAAGCAGATTTTTTTATAGTGGATCCAACAGTCATATTTATTTATGTTTAAATTCGTAAGTTTTCAGTATAAAAGAAACAAAACCGCTATCAAATAAGTTAATACAAATATTAATAATTATTATCCTCTAAGCAGATGAAAGTCGAACGTTTAATCGTAAAATTTGATATTGTATAGAGGTACAAACAACGCATGTGATTGTAAGTTGTGCAACCCCAGTCTCCAACGGTCGATTATGTTACCGTTAGTGGGGATAACAAGTTTTTATATAATAATAACGTATCTTAGTCATCAATCCATTGGTAATGCGCAATAATGCTTAAAAGAAAGTTCCATTAATTTAATATTATTAACAGTAATAACTTTATTTCTGTTTACAAATAAATCAATTTTTTTTAACATAATTTTTTTCGTCTTTTTTAGTGTTTACAATAAGACTTAAAATCTCAATTTATTCAAAAAACATAATAATAATATCATCTAAAAATCATTAAAACAAATGTCCTTTGACGTTTTAGTTATCGTAACGCATATTGGTTTGGTTAACATGTCCTATGTCCTAGTAAACTTTAGAATTTGGTTTATAGTAACAATTGGTGATTAGGCGATATGTTTTTGTTTTTGTTTGCCTTATTTTTTTTCCTTCTACGTTTTCACCAAAATTATTATATATTACTTTCTGTTTAAGATAAACAAGTGGCTAAGATGAATGAGTAGTAAATCACTTGCATATCATGTAACCCACCCATGTTCAGAACTTGGCTTACACTACTCTTTTTTTAACTTTAGTCCTCACAATATAATCCTTGAACTTTAATAAACTTTTTTAAATCAAATAACAACTATAGAATTTTAAAAAGTTATCATTTACATCCCAAATATTCTTTTTCATTTTTATAATAGATAAAATAATGTTGTATATATTTTTATTCTTTAACTTAATTTTTTTTATTTTTCAATTTTTGCATTATTTTACTTTTTTTTATTTTTTTTTATTTTTATTCATATTCTTGACTTTTTGATGTGTATGTGTTTTACGATGTAAGTATTATTGTATCATTGTACAAGTGGTCGAATCCTTTCTAACCTATTATATGTTGATGATGTGTGTGTTGTTTAGGATCCGACTTGTATCATGGATACTAATAGGAACTTAACAAGTATGGCAAAAAAAAGTTTGATTCAGAGGGAAAAGAAGAGGCAAAAATTGGAACAGAAATATCATTTGATTCGTCGGTCCTCAAAAAAAGAAATAAGCAAAGTTCGATCGTTGAGTGACAAATGGGAAATTTATGGAAAGTTACAATCCCCACCGCGGAATAGTGCACCTACACGGCTTCATCGACGTTGTTTTTCAACTGGAAGGCCAAGAGCTAACTACCGAGATATTTTCGTCTAGGGTCTATCCATTAATTTGGAGAAATCTTCATTTTTTGGCACAAATATGGAACTTAAGCAATTGGCTAGTCTTCAAAATGTAAGTTTGTACCTTTTTCCTTTATTTCCTTTATTGAGCGGGAGCTAATATAAACATGATAAATGTTTGGAAACTTGTCGTTGACATCTTTAAATTTAAACTTTCAAACTGAAATGCAAAAATAATTTTACCTGAACGTAGAATTAGTAATTTACATTGATCACTCAAGTCTACTATTTTACTTCTTTCCCTACCATTTAAGATGGAGGGAACACAATATTCTTGAGGCCTTGATATATATATTTTTCTAATCTAATTATATTACATCATCTTATTTTTAACCTAAATTACACTCATCACTTGCAATGCAAATCTAAACAACATAAACTTTTTATAAATAATATTAAAAAAACACAATTTCGTGAGCCAGAAAAATAAAATGCATTCAAGTCAAAATAAAAAATAACTAAAAGAATAAAAAAAATTAAGAACACAACTAAAAATAATAATACAACCTAAAAATCATAAATCAAATCATGTTATTTTTATCATAAACTACCTTAAATAAGGGATATGTAATGAAGCGTGATGGTGGTATGAGAAGGATCGGTCACGCCCCCTTGGAGCCCTCCCCCACTACGAAGGGACGTGAGGGGCACATGCATGAGCCGGATCACGGCGTGAAATGAGAAGAAAGGGGGAAAAATGAGGGTAATGATAACACGTATGGTAATGACGTGAAGTAATGAGTGGTGATGGTGTTAGTTGTTTATGTGACGTCTGTGTGAAATGATGAGGACTTAACACCATGGACAGATGTTAGAAGGGGCCCGGGGGGCCAGGCCCCCCTGTTTTTTCGCTCAGAATGGTTGATTTACTAGTTTTTATCAGAAAATTTATAAACACTGACTCCAGCCTTCTCTATTTTTTTTAAATCCTTGGGTCCCAAGTTTTAAAAAAAATGCCAAAGTTAAACTAGTATTTTAATAATATGTAAAACTCTTCTGGAAACAAAAAAAAATGTGAACTATATTTTTTGCTTGATAGAATGGTACGATTAATCTTACACTTCATGTTTCTACAGCAACAACATGAAGGATTTTCTGGAATGAAAATATTCAATAATCATATTCGCAATAAAATGCCAAATGATTTCCTAGTGGATTCCTTATTGATTTACATAGAAAAAAAATTGTTGACAAGTTTTGATTCAGAGTCTATAATCAATGAATTTAAGAGCTTAAAGGTCGTCAGGCTGAGTTGTAATTATTCTTTCTGTTCCTCTTTCTTTTATCTTAAACATTTTATCTCTTGTTTGTTAAAAATAAATTTTAGTTTTTTGAATGTAACTAAAATAAGATATTTTAAGTTTTTAAATATTTGACCAGACCCGATTCACCAACATGAATATATAATCCGAAACATATCGATATGAAAAAAAATTTGTGCCTGTAACTTTCAGCCTCCTCTGAGTTTTTTTTCAAGCTCCGTCAATACGTAATACTACACATGGTCTATTAAGTTAAAGAAAAAAAGGATGAAACACCCAACCTCAAATGGTTTTCATTAAAAAGGTAAATCTAATTTAGTGTAAAAGCTATTTTAGAGCTTTTATAAATATGGCTAGAGACTAAAGTCTTTTATACAAGACTACAAGAGCATACATTTGTTTCAATATCTATAGAGAGAAAATGTTAATAAAAAATAAATAAATTTCGTGATTTTACATGTCTCAATTTTCAATTTGTGCAGGGAAGAGCCAAGTGGCATGATATTCGTCAGCCAACCAATCATCCACTTTCTTATTTTCAAAATCATATTTTAATATAATCCAACGGCTCTCCATTAATCTCCATTTTCAAACTCTCCTACTTTACTTCTCGGAGCTCAATGTTTATGTCCACCTGCCATTTCAACTTTATATTTTTTTTTTGAACGGCATAAATTTCATTAAGACACCCAAAAGCAAGCAAGCAAGATGTTAAAACTTGCAAAGTACACCAAAAAACATACAATTGAACCACCAATAATGAAACATAAAACTCAAAATGAAAAACTAATCCATTCCTCCCATGTCAATGAATCCCACATGACTCTCTGCTTGACCCAAACGAAGGAAAGGGACTGCACCTCTTTGAGCGTTAACAGGTGTGAAGTAGCCCTCCTATTGAAAATAACCTCGTTTCGATCTTTCCAAATACACCACAAGGCTGTCAGAATTACTGCGTGGATAGCCTCCTTTTTACGTTTACCCCATTTACCCCAACCATGAACCTGTAGCAGATCTTTCACGGAGAAAACATAAATAGGTTGTATTTTGCACTAAGAGGATATACCTTGCCATATCATTGTTGCCATGAAGCAGGAGGAGAATAAATGGAGTGCCGTTTCGTTCCTCTCACCACAAAAAACGCACAATAAATGGGTCAAAAAATTTCAACTTTATATTTAGCCTATTAATTAAACCCCTTGTAAACCAAGGGCTTCTAGCCTAATGGTTACTCTTTTGGCTTCTTCTGTGGAAGGTCACGGGTTCAAATCCCTCTCAAGGCGAAATAGGAGTCCTTGGGAGGTCAGGGGGTTTTCCGGTGCGGTTTCATCCTGAGGTGGTGGTGGGGTCTCAACGGAGGTCATGGTAACTAGACCTTGGTGACGTGGCCTGGAAATCAGTGGTTCACACGTTGAGATCAAATGCCGTTTAAAAAAAAAATTAAACCCCTTGTAATGTAATTAACTATTTAATTTCAATAAGCCTTTTGCCTTTTGAATCAATTTTTATCATTATTAATTTTAAAAATTATTATTTCCTTCTTATTATCATTATATGCTACAAAAATTATTGCATTATTGTCGATATTGTTGTTATCAGGTTTATATTAAAAATATTAATAATAAATAAATTAACAATTTTTCTTTCTGTTTTAGTTAAAATATTTACATATTAGAAATCATTTGAAGGAAAATATTTAATATGTTTAAATTTACAAGTATCTGTGAAATAAATATAAAAAAAAATTAAACATTGATTTTACAATTTAGTTATAAAAGAATATATAAAAATAATTATTGAAAATTAAAAAAAATAATATGAAGTTTTTATTTATAATGTTTTTGATTATCAAATTATCTTTATATATATATATATATATATATATAAATATTAGAATACAATAAACTTTTAACAAAAGACAAAAAAAAAAGATTATATTTTATTTCTATGACATATTTTCTTATATTGATATTAACATTGATATTTTTTATATAAAATTTAACTAATAATTTGAAAATAACGTGCATGTAAGGTTTAACTTAGGTATTTAGTATTGTTTGACAGAAATAAAAGGTATAAAATATAAAACTTTTTATGCTAGACTACTTTTGCATTTCATTAGTTTTTTTTATCTTTTTATTAAAGGTTAGCCATATGTCATGCGAAACTTATATTCATAAAAGTATTTATTCATTTCGAATAGACCATTTAGAGCATTTAACTTTTTAAGTTCATAAGACTTGATTGAATACGTACGTTTGGTTGATACATGAGAAATAATTTAATTAAGAGTAAATTGAACTTTTTGATGTAATTTGAATTTTTGATGTATATTTATTAGGAAAAATCACCAAAATAGCCACTTTGACTAGTCAAAGTGGCATTTTAGCCAATAAATTTCGAATTTTCAGCAATTTTCGGCCAATCAGGAACCGACATTTGGCAAAATATCGCCCCAGGAGATATTTTATGGGATAATATCGCTGAGGTGTCAGAATATCGCCACGTCAGAGATATTATTCCATATAATATCGCTGAGGTGTCAAAATATCGCCCATGCAGAGATATTATATGTAATAATATCGCCCAGGAAAAAAAATAAAAAAATTACACGTCAGCGCTCCATCTCAGTGATATACACTTTACATGTCAGCAATATTATATGTATAAATATCGCCAGAAGCAAAATTATTTATATTTAAATGATTTTTATAAAGGAATAAAATTTAGAATTTTGAAAAATGTTTGTAAAAAATATGTTGGAAAAAATTGCTTTAAACAAATATTCCTAATAATAAATTTATAACAAAACTTTTATAACCAAACTTTTAAGAATTGTTTTAAATTTTAAAAAAAAACGTTTTTAAATATTAAATTAGATACAATTGTTTTTAAATATCTTTATGAATCATTTTAAAATTTTTTAGAACAAACATTTATAAATTTTAAATTAGATACAAATGTTTTTAAATACTATCTAGAATTGTTTTTAAAATTTTTTGAACAAACTTTTTTAAATATTCCATTAGATACAAACGATTTTTATATATTTTTAAATTAGATACAAACGTTTTTAAATACTGTCAAGAATTGTTTTTAAAATTTTTTGAACAAACCTTTTTAAATATTCCATTTGATACAAACGTTTTTAAATACTATCAAGAATTGTTTTTAAAATTTTTTGAACAAACTTTTTTAAATATTCCATTTGATACAAACGTTTTTAAATATTTTTAAGAATTGATTTAAAAATTTTATGAACAAACGTTTATAAATATTAAATTTGATACAAACATTTTTAAATACTATCAAGAATTGTTTTTAAAATTTTAGAACAAACTTTTTTAAATATTCCATTAGATACAAATGTTTTTATTTATTTTTAAGAATTGTTTTAAATATTTTATGAACAAACGCTTATAAATATTAAATTTGATACAAATGTTTTTGAAATACTATGAAGAATTGTTTTTAAATTTTTAGAACAAACGTTTTTAAATATTAAACTTGATACAAACGTTTTTAAATATTTTTAAGAATTGAATCAAAAATTTTATGAACAAACGTTTATAAATATTAAATTTGATACAAACGTTTTTAAATACTATCAAGAATTGTTTTTAAAATTTTAGAACAAACTTTTTTAAATATTCCGTTAGATACAAATGTTTTTATTTATTTTTAAGAATTTTTTTAAAGATTTTATGAACAAACGTTTATAAATATTAAATTTGATACAAACGTTTTTAAATACTATGAAGAATTGTTTTTAAAATTTTTAAAACAAACGTTTTTAAATACAAACATTTTTAAATATTTTAAAGAATTGAATCAAAAATTTTATGAACAAACGTTTATAAATATTAAATTTGATACAAACGTTTTTAAATACTATCAAGAATTGTTTTTAAAATTTTTAGAACAAACTTTTTTAAATATTCCATTAGATACACACGTTTTTTATATATTTTTAAGAATTGTTTTAAAGATTTTATGAACAAACGTTTATAAATATTAAATTTGATACAAACGTTTTTAAATACTATGAAGAATTGTTTTAGAAATTTTTAGAACAAACGTTTTTAAATATTAAATTTGATACAAACGTTTCTAAATATTTTTAAGAATTGATTTAAAAATTTTACGAACAAGCGGTTTTAAATACTTTTATCAAAAATATCTCCTCGGGAAGAAACATATCGCCTCGATTATCAAAAATATCGCTTCGGGAAGAAAAATATCGCCTCGAAACTATAATATCGCCTAGGGAAGGATAAAACCTTGTTAGCCGTCAAATCGCGTCTTGGGAACCCAAAAAGGCTGCTTTCGATAAGACTATTTTCGTTTTAATATATTATTTAAAATAAATAATTTTCTAAAAAATATTTTTGATGGATTTGAATTTTGGTGTTTTTTAAAAATATGTTTTAAAAGTTTTTTCTTATGTTTCTAATGTATTTTCCTTTATATTATTAATTACACTTTGAATAGAAACAAAAAAATAATACGTTTTTTATTACGTGTTTTAAGTATATATTCCTTTGTTTCTAATCATATTTATAGATATTTTCTTTTTGTATTAATAATTACACTTTGAATAGGAAAAAAATAATACGTTATTAATCAAGTTTTTTATAAGTATATTCTTTTGTTTCAAATAATATTTATAAGTATATTTTTTTGTTTCTAATTTTATTTATAAGTTTTTTCTTTTGTAATATTAATTACCTTTTGAATAGAAAAAAATAATACGTTTTTTATAAGTATTTATTTTGTTAATTATGTTTTTGAGATAATATAAGTATTTTATTTTGTTAATTATGTTTTTGAGATATAAATAATTTATTTGTTTTTATAAAATTGTCATTTTTATTATTTATTAATCAAGATATTAATGGGGCGATATTAATGTCGTAGGGTGATTTCATCACGAGTTATATCGCTGACGTGGCGATATTATCACGAGTTATCTCTGACTCAGACGTAATATCGCTGACATCATGTTCCACGTGTATAACTGTTTTTAATGAAGTGCCACGTCAGCGATATATTATGTAATAATATCGCTGACCGGGCGATATTTTCGTGGTCAAAGGCTATTTCCGTGATTTTTGTGGTCAATGGCTATTTTGGTAAAAAAGGTGGGTCAAATGGCTATTTTCGTGGTTTTCCCTGTTTATTATACATGTAGGTTAGAAGTTTGTTTAAAACAAGACCATTGATTTGACAGAAATAAATAAAATATAAAAACCCTAAACTTAAACAAAACTATATTTATGTAAATACATGTATGTTAACTTGACAAACACATCATACGTGTACACCAAAAAGCATATAGGAAAACATATAACAAGTAATCATATATCATGCCATAACAAATTAAGTTCCTATGATTCTCACATATAAGACAAAGCATACAATAAATACAAGAGATGCATGCTGAAGAAAACAAAGAAAAAAAAAACCATACGCAACATATATCATAGATGCGTTTACAAGTAGATAGCTCATATCAAATGTCACACCTATATCTTAGCGTAAATTTTTTTTAACTTTTATATGGCATCTTCAAGATCTTTTATTGATATTCATGTTCTTAAAAAGACGCAAGTCTAATATATAACATTTGATCTTCTCATAGCTTCCTCTACGACTTCTTCACTCTCCCTCTGCTATGAAGGTTTTAACACTATTTACTGGTGTCATTAGTTGTCTCGTCCGAACATGTTTGAACCATTGCAATCTCTCCTAGCATATTCATTTGAAATCCATAACACCCCTAATCTAGCTCAAAAACTTCATTTCTTATTTTGTTTAACCTTGTACTCCCACACATTCACCTCTACATCATCTCTGCCGTCTTTAATTTTTGCTCTTGCATCTTTTTGATTGGCTAACAATATGCTTGCATATAATATAGTCAATCTAACGAAAACGTTATATAAATTCCCTCAAAATAAATAAGATATGAAAGATGAAGTAAATAAGCAAAAAATATAAAATATTATATTCATAAAATTATAATATGTCACAGTATTTATTTATTTAATAAAACATAAAAGATGAGTGGTTCTTAAAAACATCTTTATAAATCAAGTCTCAACTCAAAAGTGTATAATTAGATAAGTATCATAAATGCAAGGGTGTAAAATGTAATATTTCTCATTTTTATACCGTTACATATCCTGCTGCATCCTTAATTAGTCCAATCTATTTGACACACTCTCACACACACACACACATTTCACACACAGCACGAAGATTGCTTTCACCGGAAATTTCAAAATGGCGTTGTCCTCATCGACAAATTCCCGGAACCTCCCTCTGAAACTTCTGTTGATCTCCGTCGCCGTCGTATCGGCGGCGGTGATGATGAAATTAGCGGTTCCGTTGATGCTCAACGGCCTCCCGGCGATCTGGTCCGTCATCGTTACCTGGCTGAAACCTCCGTATCTCTACGTCGTCATAAACGGAATTATCATAGCAATCGCCGCTTCCACACGCATCCAAAACGAGCACCACCACGAAAACCAATCTCCGTCCTCAGATCTGCCGTCTGAATTACCTCTGGTGTCAAATCCGGCGAGTTTTGACATAATGGAGCCTTCTCCGGTGAGTTACGATGTTGAGCCTAGCGTAACGGTGCAGCCTCTGGTGGATGCGGATTTTGAGACGGTGGCGGTGAGCGGTCCGGTGACCGTCGGAGAAGATGAAGATGTGTTTGTTACATCGAGATCGACGGGGAATGAGGTTCAACCGGAGGTTAACTTTCCGGTGAAAGAGAAACAACTCGTATCTTCCAGATTCGCCAATAATCGGAAACCGGCAAAACCCAGTCCGGAAGGTGAGTTTTCTGAATAAATTCGTTAGAAAATTAACATCTAAAACAATTTTTCCATTTTTCATTCAAATTTTGAATTCATCGATCAGGCGCGAGAGCACTGAGAGTGCTGAAACCGAGGAAGCACGAGACGTTGGAGACCACCTGGAAGATGATAACCGACGGCCGTCAATTGCCGTTGACGAGGCACCTCCGGAAGTCCGACACCTTCGACAACCTTCACCACGACCACCGGCCCGATGAGTTGTCACCGCCGGCGAAGACAAAGGCGGTGAAGAAATCGGAGACGTTCAAGGACCGTACAGCATACGCAAACCAGAATGACTATCCGGTGCCGCCGGCGACTAATTTGTCTCCGGCAGCCGGAGGGAAGCTGAAGAAAGACGTTTCACTGAGTCATGACGAGTTGAACCGGCGAGTTGAAGCGTTCATTAAGAAGTTTAATGATGACATGAGGTTGCAGAGACAAGAGTCCCTGAAGCAGTACATGGAGATGGTGGGAAACCGATAATAAAAATAATGTTTTTTATATGAAAAAAATATATAAAAAATGGTTTTGAATTTTAGAGTAGTAAAAAAAAAAGATTTTGTGCATTAAATTTCATGGGTTTTGAATTTTAATGGGGTATAAGTGCGAGGATTGAAGATGATGGTAGCGACAAAATTAATTCTTTTATTTCTTTTTTTTTTTCTTATTTTTGGTGTAATATTTTTTTTTTATAAATTGGTTGGTGTAGTTATAAATATAGGTATATGGTTGTGCTTACAAGACAAAGGTTGTTTCTTTATCTAAAAATATCATCACCTTTTTTAATGTTTAGGATCATGTAATTAATTGCAACTAAAGGTCATATAATGAATGGTATTCAAATGTTATGTGTATGTAATATTTAATAAATTTATAAGTCGATTTAGATATAACTGCTAATGTGAGAGTAATCTGCTTGATTAAGAAAGAGGCTTTGTTTTCTAAACAAAAGGTTATAAATTCACATATAGATAAGTGATAGTTTAATATTGAGTGGTTTAGAAACACGAGTGAGTAAATTAAAAAGAGAACGATACAATTTATATAAAAAAATAATAATTAATTACTAAAACTAAATAAAGTTTTTGTACTTTTGCTACATTGATGGAATGATGGTTCATGATTTCTAGTCAAGTCGGTCTTAAACAGGTAAAGTCCAAAACTATAATTAAATTAAGTTAAATTAAAGAGAAAATTATGGTTAGGCATACACCAGGCCGGTTCCTTAAACATCATCTTTACGGGCCGTATAGGGCTATACGGGCCGTATAGGATTCTGACACCCGACATTCTCTGACACATCACATCAGAGCTCTGACATGTTCGACATACGTCATCCATACGACCCGTATAGCCCTATACGGCCCGTATGGAAATTTAATTTTGAAATGCGTGCTGATCATTTGGGATCTCGGTTTGCGTATAAATTATTTGACGTGACGTTTGAATAAATACTCAATTTGCGTGCGAATACCTATTATATAATGAACGTTGAAGTTTAAGTTTTCTTCATTCAATCTATTACTCGTTAAATATTACTTGTTTGTATTTCTTCGAAAACGTACTAAAGGTTTAAAAATGTCGATGGGAAACAACAGATTCGGAGATGAATACATGTGTGTGTATGAAACTGATCAGGTAATAAGATTATTTGTTTTACAGTCGTTAGTTTATAAAATCTTAAACATTTGTTGTTTTCAGGTATTTGTTGGTCCTGATGAACTGGTTGAATGGGCCATTGCAAGAGGGCTTGAAAACGGTTATGTGTTAGTTCGTCGTCAAAGCAAAACTAATGCATCCGGAGCCGTTATTAAGGTGTGGCTGAAATGCGATCGTGGTGGCGTTTACAAAGGAGAACCAAAACTTAGACGTACTGGTTCAAAGAAGACCGGTTGCGAATTTGAGTTAATTGGAAAATACGAGAGGAGTTGCGGTGGTTGGAAGTTGCGTGTAGTTAACAGTGAACACAACCACCAAGAGGCTGAACAACTTGGCGGTCATCCTTACGCGATGAGATTGAACGAAGCTTAAACACGTCTAGTTGAGCAACTTTCAAATCAAAATATGTTGCCCCGTGACATACTTGCAGCTGCTGTTAAGGACCAAAACCCCGATAATGTCTCTAACCTTAGATCTATTTACAACGCACGACAAAAGTTGCGTGCTGGACAAAACACGGGGGAAACTCTAATGCAGGTCCTTTTTAACACCCTGCAAAACAATAATTTTATTTACCAAACTCTAGACAATACGTCGACGGATGTCGTGGAGCAGATTTTTTTTATCCACTAGACATCCTATAATATTTGGCGCGCATTTCCTCATGTCTTGTTAATTGACACAACTTACAAAACGAACAAATACAACATGCCATTTGTTCAAATAGTTTGTGTCACGTCAACACACAAGACGTTTATCATTGCACATGCGTTTATAAGTAAGGAACGTAAAGAGAATTTCGTTTGAGTGTTACAAAGCCTGAAAGATACACTTCAATTCCCCCACCAAGTTGGTACTGGTCAACATATAAAAACCAACGTGCCGCTACCTACATCGGTGCATCGCCTGCACCATCACCGGCCGCCGTTTGAGCCAGGAGTGGGTCACACAGAAGGACCTATTCTTCATGTATTGCCTTATCAGCGGGCACAGCTGCAACCTTGCATGGTTGCTAGCTGATTATTTTTCTAGCTTTATTAGCCGTAAGGCTACTGGAGCTATTACGTTGGCTCTTTTATCACACGTATAGCTCGACGTATCGGTCGTTTTTCGCCCGATATTAGAGATAGCATGACCGTGACTTACGCCTCGACACTGCTGGGGCGTAGCACGGTCGTGCTCATGGGTATAGCGGCCGACATCCCCGGCGTGGGTCTGCGATGGTTACTGGATCGGCGCACAGAGTGGGTGCCGCCAGTTCCTGCTCCACAGCAGCAGCCACAGCCGCACGTACAGGAGCCCCCAGCAGACCAGCCACCACCACCACCACCACATCATGTCGTTGTTCGTCAGCCACGACTGCATCCGGCTGACGCGGCGATCTTACGCGACCTTTCTGGAAGCGTACGCGATCTTTCTGGACGCGTTGATCGCTTGGAGTGGATGATGCGGTGGATGATGGAACGTATGGCTGCATCTGCTGGCATGGATGTTCCTGTCTATCCAGGACGGGGACATGATCAGGATCCTGATGGTCATGCTTAGTTATTTTTGTTGTATTTTCTCTTTTCTTTTTTTTGTATTTTGATTTATGGACACTACTTACTATTCGAATGTAGGTATTTTTATTTCGTAAGTATGTTGTGTATGGCGTGGTTGTTTATTTTATCTTTTATTATATAATTAAAAAATGTGCGTGTCTGTGAAATGAAAAATAGATAGCTAACAATTTTTCTTAAAACCGTTCAAATTTATTTACGTTCTGATAACTATTGTTTTAAAATAAATGTTTAAACACGATTACGTTAAAATAATTTTCAAAGAAAACATTTAAACGATATTACATGTATGTTTCTTTGATAAAAGCGACTATATATACATGTGATAACAATAAACTTACGAAAATCATAACTACCTATGTTAAAAAAATTGTTATTTAAATTTAAACATCACGATGTTAAAATATTTGTCAAACAAAACAAGTAGACAATATAATTAAATAATCACGTTAAAATACTTATTATTTTACAACAAAACGATTAAAAATGGTTACGCTTTTCTTTCGAACAATTAGACGATATTATAAATAATTTAAACACGTACGTGTCGCGTTTACGAATACCGGATTTCAAAACAAAGTACGATTAGACGATTTTATAAATAGATATTACTTATAACTTAAAGATTAAACAATTAGACGATATGATATAAGTAAATTAACGTTAAACACGTACGTATACCGGATTTCAAACAAAGTACCGATTTTATAACAAAGTAAATTAAACATAATTACGTTAAATGATATCTTTTAACCATTTAAAACACTTAGACAATTACAATGTTACAAATAAGTTAAACATGTACGTATATCGGGCGAAAAAACAAAACTTGTAAATTTTCAGGTTTTCATACGAATCGTATAGGACAATACTATTCATATGTGGTTTTCAGCCGCCAGACACCTATACGGCCCCGTATAGGGCTATACGGCTCGTATAGAGTCAAATGGTGTTAACTGATCTGCATATAGTATCCAAATAACCGCACCCGTTTTAAATAGCTATTTCCATGTAAAATATACTTTTTTATCAATACAATCCTTATGTTTAAACAATTAATGGTTTTGGCCCTCAAACTTAAATATTATAACGGTTTTGACCCTCAAACTTAACTATGATACGTGTCATAACTGTTAATTTTTTAAATCATAGAAGTGTGATTGATAAAAAAATTTTATTTTAAGTTGAAATAGTTAAAATAACAAAATCACATAGACCAAAATCATAATTTACTTTGCGTTCAATGATGAAAGAAAAATAAAGAAAGTAACTGTATGAAACATTTTCACCTGTTAAATACAAACCACATAAAAATATGTTCAAAACAAATTTGACTTTAAAAACTTCAACAATATATCTCGAGTGTCTCATTTTTTGTAGATGTAAATTTGTAATAACCAAAACAAATATTAACTATTATAGTTTCACACCCCAAAAGAAAATAATGTATATATGTTTCTGTCTATCACTCCTACTCCTTAAAGTGTCTTCTTTTATTAAACAACTAGCTAACAAACCCTTAAACCTAATATTAAATTCACACAAATGTAAATCATGAGACTATAACATTCAACCACTTAATTTGATGAAAACTTTTGATTAACATCCTAATACCACTAGGCTGGATACTATTTGGTGCTTGAGAGTATTATCTTCACAATATCAAATACAATTCATACAACTTTGTTACATATGACTTGTTTTCTAAGTTTGATTTATCAAAATTTACAAAACAAAATGTATGTATCATGTTACAACAATAGCATTAAAAGGTGACACGTATAATAAAAACACATAAATTGTGAAGTCGTCACTTGTCGAAATTTATTATTGCTTTTATACAAAATGAATAAGAATGAAATCAGAGAAAGCAACCCAATTGACAACTCTATATACCTATGCACATGCAAACATCATCTTCAAACATTTAAAATTTTAAAAATAAAGAATTTGAGTCAAAATTGTCATTAATGTGATTCAATATGAGGTAAAGACAGATCGTGTGTTTATAGCCTTGTTTTGTTAATTCTAATACGCCTGATGAAAATGATTTATAGATATTCAAGTATTTATCTTTTTATAGTATTTAAACGTATATAATGCAAGATGCAATAAACGAAAGACATCAACCTTTTACTTCATATAAAATAATAAACCGATATGCGATATTATATGTTACACATTGCTTGTCACAAGATTCTAATAAATACTACCAAATAGTCTTTTCATTGAAAACATTTAAATTTATATTACTTTTATAAAAGTCAATCATCAATATCACCAGAATACATGATCATAGTCAAGTTTTTTTGAGTATATAAATGACCAGAGAGGTAATTGGTTTCAATCTTTCTCTCCCATAGATCCGTTGTACATAATATGCTCCTAGGTCGAGCATTGTAAAGGTGACATCACCTTTAACCTTTAAATGTTTCTTCCGAGATTCATTTTTATACATTAAGACATTAAAAGTGTTAAAAGCTCACCCATAACTTCTTGAATTTCATAGGCAATTATACTTAATCCATTCTTTTAATGTTATTTTATATTAACATAATTTTTTTTTGACCGGATTCGTATTTGACTCCTAAAAAAACTTTATGCAACCGTGACTGACTGGGCTAAACATGCGGTAATAACTTGGAAGTCGTGTATCATTTAAGATGATACTTAGCCGAGTTTATCCGGTTCAAATGTATGCACATCCAACTTTATTTCCAATCTAACTAAGATCGGCTCAACTCAATTTGAATTTTGAACCAACTTGGGTGAACTTGGACACTAAGTCAAAATTAGGACTCATTTTCGACTGTTCCACCATTTGCCGAATGATGTTAACTTGTGAAGAAAATGGGCCCATTTCCAACAGTACTAGTTCGGCCCATGTTTTACGGAAAAAGTAATTTAATGCTTTAAATAATAAAATCCATCAAATTTAGTGCTCCCTTTTATCTACATAAATATTATTATTAATTCTGTATTACGCATCCTCAAAAGCGTTAACTCACTTTATTAATTGTCACTAATACAATTTCTGCCATTAGTTTTTTCAATAACTAGTAAATGATCGGTGATCATGCACAGATTTATTCACGAAATATCTTTTTATTATAATAAACAAAAATATTTATTGTCACTTGTCACTTTCTCATTCTTTTATTTGTCACTTGTCATTTTCTTATAATCTTATTTAATTATCTTTTGAATTAATTAATTATATTACTAGGTTAGTACCTCGTGTGTTACACGGGTTGAATAAAAAAGTATGATAAATAATTATCAATTAAAATTTAAATACTATAAGATGATATTTAAAATGACATGTGATTAATTTTATATATTTAATACTTTAAGTAATAAAATAATTATACTTTTTATTTAAATACTAAGTTTTTTTAAAATTTGTTTCTTTAAAATGTCATTTTGAAAAACTGTTTTTGAAATTTTATATTTTATAAAAATTTGATTTTTTTAAAATGTTTTTTAATATTAATATATTTTTAATATATGAAAAACTTTTTTAATTTTAAAATATATAAAAGTATATTTAATATTTAATATTACGAATTATGGTTTATATAAAATGTATTTAATAGGAGAGAGAGGCGACATGTGCCCATAAAAACTTTTATTTATTATAATAGATAGATTTGTTAAATCGTTAATTTTTTTCTCCTATTATGTTAATTGAATAAATATAAGTTTTTGAGTTTCTAATTTTATTTTTATTTTACTTTCGTTTAATTTTTTTACAATTGATACTTTTATATTTTAACTTTACTTTTCATTTATTTTTAGGTAGACAATTTTATTATTTTAAACATAATTATTCATTTTTTATCATTTAATAAGATGAAAACATTAATTGAAAAGAAAGAGGCGGGAAATTTAGAAGTTGACTTAAACAGAAACTGACATGTGCCATAAGAAAACTTTTATTTATTATAATAGATAGATATCTCTTATAAAATAATTATATAATCTTTTCTATTAAATAATTACAATATTAATGACTACTAAAATTATTTGCCTTTTTATACTAATATATAGTTTTTAATAATTTATAAATCAAATATTTTCATTAAAAAACAAACTTTAAAAACAACTTATAAAATACAAAATTTACTAAAAATCAAAATTTTTTAAATGATAAATATATAAAAATGATATTTTAAAAAATAAAAAGTTTTATAAAAAACAAGTGTTCTTAAAAAAAATTACAAAAACTATAAATCAAAATTTTTAGATATTTTCAAATCGAGTTATTTAACTTTAATAGTTATATAAATTATACATTATTTTCTTGATTTGCTTAACAATTAGTTTTTAATAGAAAAACAACTAAAGTTTTAACATCAGTTAGTCCAAAGATCTTTATTGTTACAAATCAAGAAGGTTAAGTATCATTTTTTTAGTTATTGAAAAATTTAATTATTATTTTATTACTTAAAATATTTATTAATACGTAAATCAATTTATATTAAAATATTATTTTATTTTTCTAAATTTTTATAATAAGTATTTAATGTTTTATATTCAATATATGTATTACACAGGAAAATATTATTTAATTATTTCTATATTTTTATAATAAGTATTTAATGTTTTATATTCAATATATGTATTACACGGGGTAATAACCTAGTTATGGTAATAAACTATGAAGCAATAAATAAAATATGTATTGAGCATTTTCGAAAGCAATAATTTACTTTATGAATTTGTAATTATTGTAAAAGGGGTTTTAATCGTAAAAAAAGAGAACGAGTATGAGATTATACGTGACATGTTCTTAATTCTCTTAAGATATTTTTAATTATATGTTCATTAGTTTGTTTTATGTTATAGTTAATTTCGTTTTAATTTTTTGTTATTTTTCATATATTAACTAAATTTTTTGTATTTATTTTTTTGTCTTACATATTAAAAGTATATAATTATTTTATTTCACTATTTTTATTTTTCTGAACTTATATTTTGAAAAACATACAGATTATTATGTGTGTGATTCAATATTGTGTTTCACATTTTAAATCATGTAATATTATTTTGCTTTTTATATATTAGATAAAATTGTTATTTTGACATTATATTTTAAATATTAAAAATATAAAAAAAAAAAATTATCTCATGATTATGTTTTTTAAAATTCAATCATTTTAGAGAAAGAGTAATATGCAACAAAAAACACATTGATATATTTAAAAACCCAAAAAGAGCTGAAAAACTAAACAATTATACAATAACATTATATTCGTTTTAAAGATAAACTAAACTATTGTTTAGTGTACAACTTTAAATAAAATAAAGAAAAACTTGATAAAAAAAAAAGTTTGAAAAAACGGTCATAATTAAAATACCTAACATCAATTTTTTTTCTTTTACAATTTCATTTCAATCATTAATTGTAGATTTAATAGTCATAAATTATTCCTATATTTTTTATATTAAATATCCTTTTATATGTCATCAATTTTATTTTTAATATTACTTGAATACATAATGCATTAGGTTTAAGGTCCATAAAAATATAAAAGACATTAGAACTATATACTTCATAAAATTATCTAACCATCACCTCTCTGTCAAATTAACAAAATGCATTTGTAATTCTCCTAATATCATACAAATATGAAAAAGATTTGAAAAGTTACCAAATTATAGAACACTTTAATTTAAATCACTCATAGTTTGTGCAATTTTCATAAGAAAAAAATATTAAATTATATGTTGTCAAGGCTCTCAGGAGAGGCACACAAAAAACACCTTCCAGTTAGAGGTGTGCAAATCGGGTTTTTTTGAAACCGGTTCCGGTTTCAGTTCCGGTCAACAAAGTCAATACCTGGTTCCGGTTTTGGGTTTCGACTGGTTCCAACCGGTTTTGACCGGTTCCGGTTCTGGTTTTGATTGAGTATAGGTGGAACCATTTCCGGTTCGGGTTGTCGGTTCCGATCCGGTTTTTTCCCGCCTCTACTTGCAGTCATAGAAGCCCTCATGCAATATTCCAACAAGGTTTTGGGCTTTTGGCATATATTTCGGCCGAATCTTGTAAATCCGATAAACTTTTTTAAAATCCAACAAAACTTGTTTGAAACTTAGCAAAAATAGCCTAGATCAACCTATGCTATACTAAAGAGCCATAAACAGTTCTAAAAACATGTATAAAAAGCCTAAAAATATTATGTTTATGCTATGAGCACTGTTTATCTCAAGCACTTGATTTTTACGCATCTTGTGCTTAGGCCCAGTACTCATCCTTTTCGACAACTATGATTAAATTCAATAATCAAACAATATAATTCATCGGTTTATTATAATTAAGAAAAGGGAAAAGATTAAGTAACCTTACCAGATTGATGATAAACTTGTTTCATGTCAACATTATTTTTATATCGGTGGGCTTAAAGCCCAAAATGAACAAGGCCCAACGTTTTTTTATTGGGTATGTTTTGTTTGTATATTTATTATATTCATTTTAGGTTAAAGTGTTAAACCAACAGTTGTATTCTGTTATGTACATTGAAAATTATAAAATTTTAAACAGGGGTGAAGATTGTAAGTAAACCTTGGTCCACAACGACTTGCAGCTTATCGTACAGCATCAAAGATTTTAGGTTGGACTTATACGTTCCTTTCCCTCTTGCCAAAACTTCGCCATCAGAATCAATGATCCCCTCCTTAGTTGACCCGTCGGTTCGTGTGCCAGGCTCCAAGATCACCGCTTTCGCCTGCTCATATATCAAATCCGTTCAGTTTAGTCGGTTCAGATTGAATCGGTTGTGTTTATAGTTATTCAACTAGATTAGTATTCTTAAAAAAAGTTGTTCAGGTATGCATAGATGACTTTTTGGTGCATTAATTTTTGTAAATAACTAATACAGCATCCGTTTTGCCCATAGGTATTGTTTTTTATGTTTGAGTGGAGAGGTCACCTAGTTTGGATTTTTTTTTCTTGTTTTTTTATCAACATTAATGCTAACAAACCTGATCAGGTAATACACAGCTTACGCTGAACACGTGGCCTTCAAAGGTGCTCAAGATATAGCGGAAGTTGGATTCGATTATTATTCATAACTTTTGCAGTTTTGCTCTGTTTTAAGATACTTATATTTTTTTTAGTTTTGTATCAAGTGTTTAAATTTATGTTTATATAATATTTGAGATTGAAAATGTTGAATTTTGTTTTTGAAATAATATATGTTCATGAACCCTTCGTGAACAAGTTCAAATTCTTTAATGAACGAACACGAACAAAAATCTTTGTACGGTTAGTGTTTGTGAATTGATTGTGAACAGGTTAATTTTTTACGAACGAACACAAACAAGGGTTCGTTTGTTCAGTTCATTTACAACCCTATTAACACACCTGTAACAACTTATACAACTTATGGCCCAATTAACCTGTATGACCCATTTGATTAGTTTAATTTTTCGTATCATCTTTTAAACTTGTGACTTGCTACAGAAAGTATACTATCTGGATTTACCTTGAAGTACAAAATGTAAGGCGATTTCACGTGATCTCCATTATTCACCTTAGACATCAAAGATATTAATGCCAACTTTGGACATTGGCGAAGCACAATCAAATCCAAATAGCCATCTTCAAACTGAAAACCAAACAATACATATAAGCAAGCATTACAATAATGCCACATCATAAATAGATCATATTTATATATGTAAGGATTTGGTTTTTTATAAGCAAACCTTGGCATCAGGTGCTACCAATGTGTTTTCATTACTCCAAGGAACGTTATGAAGCCAAACAGAGACAAATGGACCGTTAAGCTTCCGCCAGTTAAAACTTTTGAAGTCAACCTTTGGACCGTGGTACCCATGCTGCCTAGGTTTAAGAGGTTCTATAAAATCAACACACGAACCGTTTTCCTCTCCTACATCTTCAAATCCAGGTGCAGGTACAAAACTTAAGCTGCCATTATATTCGCGTAGATGCAAAATTCTTTTGAGAGCCTAATTTTTTAGGGGAAGAAAACAATTTAGTCAGGCTTTATTTATTTATTTATTTGTAGAAAAATACTAGGGTACACATTAATGATGTTACAAATACGAGAATCTTTGATTCAGTATAAGATAATATAAGAACATCAAAGAAAATCATACCGCATTTGCATGTTAAATTAACAGGTCGGTGCAAGAAATCAAGAATCATGCGTACGTATGAAGTATCTGCGCATACATGTAGGGGGTTTTACTGATCACGGTCCACTTTGGGGAGATTTGACTAGAGGTGTTCATTGGCTCGGTTATTAGTTTATTCGGTTCGGTTTAATCATTTTTGAAATTTTTTTTACCCTAACAGAATTCAACAGAACCATAGACCAAATTCGTAATTCAGATGCGGTTAAGAATTAAACTAAAAACCAAATTCACAATTTGATTCGGTTTGTTTCAGTTACAAATACAATACGGTTTACAATTTTAAACGGTTTCCGGTTTTTCTAACGCCTAGTTTTGACAAAAAAATCTAAGCCGGATTGCTATATGTGGTTTTGAAAAATGACAAACAAAGCCCTAGGGGTTGGTGGGTCAGCTGAGCCATCTGCTTTTATTGGTTTGGTAGGGGTTCGACTTTGAAGGTATGAACCAACATTTTTACTTTTTTAGTATTTGAAAATCGTAAGTGTGTGTTATAACTTTTAGATGATAAAAGCTAATCAAGTAATCATGAATATAACACGTATACATAACTACATATTCAGGTTAAACAGCTGGTTTAATTAACATGGCCAGTTCTAAGTTCCAAACTGTCAGCCAGACCGTTAAATTGTCAAACTGCCAAAACTGAATCCTAATAATCTTGAATGGCCAGCTTTCTATGGTTTAGGCGGTTCAGATGGTTTCTTTATTTTATAATTTATGCATGTATGTATGTCATATGTGCCTATATGTGTGTGTGGCAGGGGGAGAGATGGAGACAGAGAGAGAGAGAGAGAGAGAGAGAGAGAGAAGGAACTAGTGTGGATTTAAGTACAAGTTTTTAATAGTAAAGGTGTGAACTTACATAGAAATCTAGCCGGGCACTTCCCATCCATCGATATTTCTCGGACTCGATGTCTATATCAGACACTAGTCCTTCAAGACACAATAAAAAACAAACAAGATACATAAGTTGACCACAAACATTGTTGAAACAGAGCAACGATTATACAAAATTTAACTAGTTACTAGTGTACCCCATGCAAGCATTAAGACACTAAAAAATACAGTCTCCCCTTGACAGATTGTAGCTACATCCAAAGAGCGTTTATGCCCTGCAAAAAATGAAGCACGCAACAGAAATCAAAGGTGTGGATACAAATTAACAACTAAAAAATAGCATTGGCTAAATAAAAATATACCGCGTATTGCAGCAAGAGCAGCATGAGCCGGTGTGCATGGCTCACCAGCTGAATCTAAAAGAGATTTAATCATGCCATTTCCAGTACCTTTGTCAAAGACAATCATGTTACGTTTTAAAAGCAAATTGAGTGACGATACTTTTAGTGTACAATGACAACAAAAAAAAGTGATTAAGACACCTGCAGGTATGACTCCAAGAGGCATTTTCAATGCTGTTGCCCAGTCTTCTCTTTCAAGCAATCCATTCACAACCTACTACAATTTGCATACGATTGGTGATCAGGTAAAGAGGTTGAATCATTTTTAAGCTTTAGCAATAAGATGTTATATGAGTATATAATTAACGGATTCATATAACAAAATTCATATAGCAAAAACAAGTGACAAACCAACCTCAACCAATATGCCATCCCCACTAACACAAATGATACCATCATATTTTGTAAGATCCAATGAACGAGAAACTTCTTTTGCATGAAGCTGATATTTGGTTTCTGAAGTTAAGATCAAGGGCAACAAGCATCATTAAGCTATGGTAAATAAGACTGGTAAATACAAGGGTGGCAATTTCATATACACCATGAAAAAAAAAATGTTTTGGGTTGTCATATCTAACCAATTTAAATAAGTAGGACATGTTATGGTTGAGTTTTTTAACACATTAAAATTTAAATGGATCTACACCCAACTGATTTGACAACCATTTAACCCATTTATTAATTATTACAACACGCCAACTCGTTTAACATGTTTACATTGTGATTACGACTAACTTATAAGTTGTAACCATCAACCCGTCAAATCGTTTGACTTGTTTAGTAATAATGAGCGCTTATGTTGTGTTTGGGCTACATGATTTTAAGAGTGCCAGAGTTTGGGTTGAAATCTTTGACACAAGCATATGCAAATGTTCCGATCGGGTTCAACGATTCAACTTAACACAATCGACACCCTTAGTAAATACTAAATACATGGCTAGTAAATGTAAGTAGAACAAACCTTGTACTGTTATATCAATATCAGCATCCTCAAGTATTGGTTTTACTTGATTGATAAAAAGCTTGGAAGCAGATTTCTTCCCCCCGAACGGATTAACAAATACGAACAGCTTCTTTGGTCGACCTTTTGCAACAACCATTAAAAGTCATACACATAAAGCATATTATATGCTTAAAAGCAACATTCAAAACTAATAATCATTTTAACATTTTGTCCAGTCAACTTTAAAAACATTATAATCCACTCTGTGGAAGAAACAAACATTTAGATCCCTAATTGTGTTGTAATGATCAAGTTATAAAAACTCCGACACCGATTTATGTATCCATCTGGAATATTCAAATATATCGAAGAAGGACAGAGTGAAGGCAGTTAACTTTTCACCAACTGTGTGGTCAATATAGGGGATAAATCCACATGATCATTAGAATCCGAAAATCAAACAAACGGTAGGGATTATGTCAAATTTAGTGATTAAACAGCAAAAACAACTAATCCAGGCCACAATTTTAAGTTTTCTAGTATATTCCGTCGTTTCAATACTCCTATCAATTGCTGATTTTGCTCAAAAGTCATTGTTGAATCACATGTTCATATCATAACTTCAACGAACAATCGAGATATAACAATTTACGTAAACAAACAATTCGATGAATTACTGTTACAGTATTACCTAGCGAATCGATGAATCCTTGTATCTTCTCGCACAAATTCCGTAACGAATCATCCGACATCAATTCAAACAAAAAACTCTTCCTCATCAACCTCCGTCGTCCCCTGCATCCAAATCCATCACCGCCGGTCTCAAGAAGCGCTCTAATCGTGATCAGACGTCCGGACGTTGAAATTCCGAGAACTTCCTTCTCTACAAACAAGCACCGGAGAATCACGCCTCGATCGAACCACCGGAGTATCCCGTCAGTGGAGAGAGTGAGTGAGGTTTTGACGCCGTTAACTGATACTTCGTCGGAGACTATGAGTTGTTGTTCCATCGATTTTGATTGCAGATTACGGTGATTGTGAAGCAATCGAGGTGGCGTGTGGGAATGGAAGATCGGCTATCAGCATCTTAAGGTACTGCCAACGATTCTAGAAGACTTTTGTATTGTCGCGATATTTGTTTTGTTGAGCTTCAAATGGAACTCAGGCTAGGTAGGACCACGATCTGACCCCTCGTCGTTTCAAATAACGTAATACGCCTCCTGTCACTATTTAGTGGTTTGTCTAAGGCCCTGTTTAAGCCGTGAAACCGTTCAAACTAGTCATTAGTTTGGATTTACGGTTTTTTTTCAAATGTTTGGTCAATTGGTTCCAAAAGTTTTACGGTTTAACCGATCGTAAAAAACCGGGCCGATTCCTGTTTATATGTGTGTGTTCGTGTATGTATGTATAAGGTTGATGATTTATGTAACATTCAATAAAAAAAATTACATTTTGATCTTGCGATGTGATTAGATTGTCTTAAACCGTAAACGAGTTAGGTCTGATTCTTACGTATGTATAATTAGATGATATTTATGAGTAAAAATCATTGTTAAAAAACAAATTATTGAAAATTTAATATGTAGGATTTAAGTTTAGGACGTGTGAATTTTTCTTATAAAAAAGGTCAGAGTATTCATAATTGTTAACCAACTAGGGGTTTAGCTCGTGTATTGCGATTCTAAACTTGTATTAAACTGAAAAAAACACGATATCTACCCAATCAAAATTCTTCAAAAATAAAACTAGATTCATATCTTTCTGCCAATATAGGCATTCGATCACGATGATGGTGATAAAATCATGAATATCATAACACAGTCAAAAACAACCACAACAGAAACAATAAATTAAATCGTCACAAAAGTTTGTATCAATCGCAATGAATATAAACTCAAATACAAGCGTACAATATTAAATGTTAATAATTGTGTGATTAAAACAATAAAAAAGGTGTTCGCAGTCGTAAAATGTATCATCATCATCAAAAAATAAGAATATAAAACGAACAAATATTTAGTTATCATTATTTATTAATTATTATTTAATTGTTATTGCTATTATATAGTTTATTATTATTGTAAACTTATTATTTAATTATTAATATTAATTAATTCATTATTATTATTTAAATAGTTTCGATTTACTATTATATAATTTTTATTATTTAATTTTTATAATCATTTAAATATTAATATTATTTTATTATTATTATTAACTAATTACTATTATATACATTATTATTTATATATTATTATTATTATTTTATTATAAATAAATAATTATTATTGCTATTCACACTTTAATAATTGTAGTTGTGAATTGAATATATAGTAGTTGTGTATTTAAATTATTCATCAATTGCGGGGGGACTGATAAAGTTATTATGATTCTTTAATTCCTTTTTACCAACTCATCAATTATAGTTTTTATTTTGAACAACTCATTATATTTTTACTCCTTTTAAAATCAATTTTTTTCGTGGCAAAGAACAAGTCTGATATATTTGGTTTTATGCAAATGGACTCTGTTCAACTAAATAGTCTCTTTATCCTAAAAATGATAAAAATGATTATTGATAATTAGATCATGAGATCAAATTTAAAATTAAAAATTTTAAAATTTTAGAAAGAAAAGTTGTCAGATGGTAATTTAGTTATAACCACTTTCTCCTCATATTTTTTAAACATTTATAACTTTTACATACGATATTATTTTTTAAAAAATATATATATCATAAAAACGAGCATTTTTTATCTTTATTAAACGTTTGTGTATAATTATTTTTTTTGTGTTTTTCTGACAGGTAATTGTGTCTTTTTTTAAAGATCATTGTGTAAACCATACTCGTTATTATGTCATTTTTGCTTAACGTTATGTATTCTGCAACATTATTGTGTCTTAAATTGTTTATAAAACACAGCATTGAGCAGAAACACAAAAGACACAATGACCTATACAAAAGACATAATTGCATGTACACTCACACCAAAAGGTTTATAAAAATGTCATAGATAATGTCTTATGTGAACTCTAGGCATAATGAACATAGTCAAAATGAACTAGCAAGTAAAACAGATTAACTAATGTTAACAAATGATGTTTGACATATGTTTAGCATAAAAATGCTTAAGTAGTAAACTATCACCGCGGGCCTCCCCCGAAGGGTAAATCAAACAACGGTGGGATGGCCGGTCCAATAGATCTATCATAGTCACTAAAATGGATGTGATCAATGCCTATGCTTAGCTAAAGTTCACTAACTATAAGGTCATTAGCTAAGTTCACATGTAAATGTAATAAATAAGTTACATGTTTCACCCCTAAATCAAAAACAGTGAAAGAGGGCTATGAAGACTCACCTTAGTGTTTCCGGTAGTCTTGATAATAAATGTCAAAGTATGGTTCAAATAATATCCAACACAAAATCAATGTTCACCTAAACAGTTCAATAGACATATGTTAAAATAGCTATGGCTCTATGGATTTTCTAAGTCTAAATGGATCAACGGGCTCGGTTTATGTTAAATGAATAAGCTCACAATTTGTTATGATTTATTTGTTTAAATAAAAGTAGTAATAATGTTTAACATTCTTATGTTTAACATAAAACATGAATTATAAGTTTTTGAAATTCAACTTATCTTATGTTTAGCCAAAATATTAAATATCGGTTTTGTAGTTCTAATCACAAACCAATACTTAATAATGTTTGAAAGGAATTTATCAAATGGTTTTTCAATAAAATAAATAGTCTAACATTTTATAAAATTTGTATGCCAGAGTCTAAATTTGTAAATTGTTTAAGATTATTTTCTTAAATTATTACTAGAAATAAATAAATAAGTAAATAAAATGTGGTGATAAAAACTTTAGTAAAATATTTAACACTTAATTTGGATGTTATGAAAATTCAAAAAAAAAATACATTTTATAAAAATGTTTTTGTCATCTAATGTACTAGTATTCTTCTTTGAAATTTTCTATAAATTTATTTATATTTTATTTATATAAAATAAATGACAAAAAAATATATATCTATATATATTTATTTTTTTTCTTTTCAAAAATAATAGTATTTTTATTTAAAATAATTACTGTTAAATTAGAATTTAAAAATTATATTTAAATAAAAAGATACATCCTAAAAAGTGCAAAAACAGGTTTTAACCCGGCTGGGGGAAATCGAACCCGCGACCCATCACACACACATCATATGTATTAACCAGTTGAACTAGGCTATAAGCCGCGAAAAAATCGGTTTCGAATTGTATTTAGTATAATCACGTATTTGGAAACCCCAAAATCAGTTTATAACCTCCGAGCCCTAATTTCTTTTTCATCCCAATTCGTTTGAATGGGATCCCGATTGTAACCTGAATCATGGGGCTTTGATTTCTAATCGAAAAACGATTATAATGAGGTAAAAATCACTTACCTTGGTTCACGTTTTAGTGGTTTTCGATTAAGAACAAAAGGAGGTGGTCGTCGAGCCTTCTCGGTCCAATTCACCACGATTTGGAGTTCTTGAGATCTTTTAAATCATCCAGACAACTTCGAAATGTTTGAGCAAATTTTCCTGGACGAGTTAATTCGATATTTATACACGTTGGTGACCAATTTGAATCACGGTCATTTTGTTCTTATGTTTGGATCGAAATTCACGTTCTAATGGCTGTTAATAGCCATTAAAACTGATTGAGAACGATTACGCGTAAAATCACTTTCTAATTTGAGGATTGATTTGTTGTAAACAGTTGTAATCGCGTGAGATTTGAAGACGGGTCAAGACTGGGTCGAGACATGAGACTCGGGTTGGCTGGAAGGTGTAACCGGGTAGGGGAGGGGGAAACTTTGGGTTTTTGTCACTTTTAGTCCCTCCTGATTTCCTTTTAAATTGCAGCTTACATTTTTGACATTTTAACCCTAAACTTTTGTTAATCCTTGTTTTCAATTGTTATAAATTGTTTAAAATTTTATTTAAACTTCACATTTTATATAAATTGATTATATGTTTTTAAAAGCATTATTTTAATGTTCTATTAAAACTATACAATTTTAAAACATATTTATATGTATTATTTATTTAATTACGATTAAAGTTTATAAAAGAAAATTCGTAATCATTTTATAAACACACACACACACATATATATTAAAATTTTATAATTTAAAATTTATTTGTTCAAGTTATTTAGTTATAAATAATTTCTAAATCTTATAACTTTTAATTTTAAATTGTATGATGATAAATAACTTCTCATACATGGATACATAAATATGTATATATATATATGTATATTTAACTACCTTTGTGTTTATTGTGCATATATATGTGTATATTAAATTTTCATTTAAATTGTTTTCTTGTGCATATACATGCACACATATGCATATATGTTTGTGTAAAAAGTTCTCAATGACATCATAATTTCTTTATTGAATATAAATATTTATTACAAATTTCACAGATGTTAGAATACAAAAAAATAGGTAAAACTATCACAAATAACCAGAAGCCCAAAACATTAACCTATCTAGTATACGATACATATGACTGCAAATTTGCAATACCAAGCACCCAATGATGCCATATGTTTGGAATAGCATATAAAGGAACATAAGACATCATCTCCAAAATGTACCACAATATTCTAGAATATGTCTTCTCCCTAAAGGTTCACGTCAAACTAGTACTAGTTGATGCGAGTTACTTCGTAGTAGGGCTGTAATCGAGCCGAGCCGAGCTAGGCGTGGCTCCAGCTCGGCTCGTGAATTTTCGAGCCGAGCCGAAATTTCTTTCGAGCCAAAAATCCTGGCTCCAGCTCGGCTCGTAAAAAACTCGAGCCACGAGCTAGCTCGTTTTTTGTTTTTTTTTTCATTTTTTCCTCCACTTTATATTATATATATATATAATCTAAGGGAATAGATAATTTGAAAACCACTTCTTAGTGCGAAAACCTTGAAAACTATGTAAAAATCATGTAAAAAAAACGTTTTTTTTTTTGAAATTTTTTTTACAGGTTTGTAACACTATTGGGCACATTTTTATAAAAAAAATCAAAAAAGCGCCGACCATATATTTTTTAAAAAAATATTTTATAAAACCATGTAAAACATACGTAACTCTTCGTAAGATCTGACGAAATTTTTTTAGTTTTGTTACGTATGTTTTACATGGTTTTATAAAATATTTTTTTTAAAATATATGGTCGGTGCTTTTTTGATTTTTTTTTTTATAAAAATGTGCCCAATAGTGTTACAAACCTGTAAAAAAAGTTTTAAAAAAAATACGTTTTTTTACATGATTTTTACATGGTTTCCAAGGTTTTCGCACTAAGAAGTGGTTTTCAAATTATCTATTCCCTATAATCTAATATATTAAATCTAATATATATAAAATCCAATATATATATGTATATGTATAATTATATATAAAATCTAATGTATACATATATATTATACATAATATGTATATTTATATAAATATGTATATAAATATTGTATATATATAATGTATAATAGATGTATGTGTGTAATATAATATATATATGTGTGTGTGTGTATAATTAAACATATATATGTGTGTGTGTATGTGTGTATATATATATTAAAAATCGAGCCGAGCCAACGAGTCGAGCCATGAGCCGAGCCAACCCTGGCTCCGGCTCGGCTCGGCTCGTTTTTAACGAGTTTTTTTCGAGCCTAGCCTTTTTCGAGTTTTTTTCTAGCGAGTTTCGAGCCGGGAGCTTTTTGAACAACCCTACTTCGTAGTGTAAAAGGAAGTACTTCAAACCATTGCTATTTGACTCGAACATGTTCAAAATGTCAGCCGGTTCAAAATAAGGATATAAAGATATGGTCATTTGTTTTCTTCCATGCTCCATGAATATCTAAGCTATTACATGTATTATTCTTAGCAGTCCATAAATCCCAAATTATACTATTGCACTCAATCCACCCTTTGAATATACAATCCACCCACCTATGCAGGTAGGCCTGTAAATGAATCAAATAACCATGAACACATGCATGTTCGTGTTCATTCATTTAAATTTAACCGAATACGAACACATTAACGAACATGAATTTTGTGTCTGTGTTCGTTTATTACGAAATTGAATATGTTCGTATTCGTTTGTTAGAAAATTAAATGAATTGTTCATGAACATAAATGAACACAAGTGAACCAAAATAAACAAACATAGTTGAACAAATGTAAGCAAACAATATTGAACAAGCATAAGCGAATACAATTGAATAAGCTTAAACGAATACAATTGAACAATCTTAAACGAACGCAAACGACATGGCTCTTAAATGTAAGTACATATCATCCATAAATTAGATAGTTAACCAAACATAATTGAACATTAGATAGTAAATGAATATTAATGAAAACAAATAAACGAAAATAACCGAAAAGTTCATGAACATAAATAAACGAACACTATGTGTGTTAATGATCATTAATTTAATTAAGTGAATACAAATGTTATGTTCGTGTTCGTTCATTTATTAAATAAACAAACACAAACAAAATTCCTGCCGAACAGTTAACGAACAATTCATAAACCATTCGATTTGTTTAGAGGCCTATATGTCCGGCATGAGGCTATGCTGATTAGAGAATTTAGAGGAGCTCCCAAATAGCAAAACGGTCCAATCAAGACTTCAAGAGGGATGTTTCCATAGCCCATACACCACCTCCTCGGGCTCCTCCTAGCAATTCAAAAAGACTAAAAACTGGGCCGATTATTAAGCATAGCAGCCCATGTATTTGACATTATATACTCCCTGGATCTCACCACAGTTAACACAATAATCCACCAAGCCCACATCATAACGGCTAAAGCTCAAGACATTGAACCAGCAGAATACATAAACCGGAGTATAAGGACAAAATAAAGTCCAAACATGCGGACCCTTACTTAGAGGTGCACAAACCGGTTAACCGGTCGAAAACCGGTTTTGGAATAACCGAACCGGTTAACCGGTCAAAGGCTAGAAACCGGTTTTTTCCAATAACCGGTTCGGTTAATAACCGGTTTTTCAAGCTCAAAAACTGAAACCGTATAATAACCGAAACCGGTTAACCGAACCGGTTAACCTATAAATAACCGATTTTTTAGTGAGTGGGACCGGTTAACCGGTTTGGTTAACCGGTTATTAACCGGTTTGGTCTCTTGAAACCTCAAACCGGTCCCAAACCGCCGGTTTTTTCAAAAACCTATAACCGATTGCAATAACCGGTTTAAAAACCGGTTTCTAACCGGTTACGAACCGGTACCGGTTCGGTTAACCGGTTTTTTTGTGCATCTCTACCCTTACTCATCCGATTTCACTGCTGGTCAAGTGGTCATACTCATAAACATTATAATACCAAGACTACTCTTATGTTGTATATTTTAGTGTAATTGAATGTAAAGGAATATTAAAAAGTTGGATGTACGGAGTGCAAAATATTTCTGAGCTCCTGACCAAGCGCGGGGGTCAAGGGGGCCACGCCCCTTTGCGGGGTCCAAGTGGGGTTCGGAGCAACGTCCTGTAACCTAAACGGAATTTACTTATTTATTGTGTTCGGAATTGCCTTTACCCGCGATTTGACCCGCCAAAACCAACCGCCAATAACTACCTTGCGGTTGGTTGGTGTTTAATAAGAAAACAAATTCGCAGAAGGAAGTAACAATCGAAATTCGTATCACTGATATTCTCTCTATTGGATTATCCCAAAATCAAGTTTCTTGAACTCAAAAGAGAAGAAACATTGATTTTGGATAGTGATTTCATACACGATCCGATATATTTCCAAAACGAATTTCTCCAACATCTTGTTTGTATTAAGATGCATTTGATTGAAATGAACAATCAGGTGTAGTTCCATTGAGAAAATTTGTTTGTTTGACGACAATTGATTATACACGTGGATGTCATCATCTGAGCCGCAACACCAAAGAATGCATGTCAAAACCATAAATCTTGTGAGATCATTGCCTATAGCAGGGACGGTTCTTTATTGGGGCCCGGGGGGGCCCCGGTCCTCTTGCTTTTCCGGTCAGAAGGGTCGATTCAGTAGTATTTTGTCGGAAAATCATTCGGCCACCTTCGTTTTCTTCCTAAAAATCCTTCGGTCCCCTCCGTTTTCTTCCTAAAAATCCTCCGCCTCCCTCCGTTTTCTTCCTAAAAATCCTTCGGCCCCCTCCGAGTTTTTTTTCAACACCATTGCAAAAGCAGTAAAGACCAATTGTAAGCAAACTGCAACCTTTGTTGAAACAATCTTTCATAGGACACAGCTTTCCGAATCTTCAAGAAAAAACATAGGACTGATCGAAAACATAATCAAAAAAAATAAATAATGTTGTTACTCGTCGTCATAGGTAGAAGATCGAATTCATATTTTAAATGAAAGAAGGCGAAAAGAAAAAACAATATTTTTATGACCGCGAGAATCCACTTACTTGGTAAACCCGTGGCTCCCTCCTAATATCCGACTGATCAGGATGAATAGGTAAAGTGCGACCACAGTCAACCGAGTCGGTGGCCTATAAGTGAAAATTGAATTTGAGATTTTTAAGTTTATGCTTTTTAAGTATTGCATCACTTTCTTAAAGGTTTCGTATTTTTTAAGAGAAGCTGCATAAAAGATGCAGTGTATGAAATCTTTGGTAGTGAGATTTTGTAAATAATATGCATGAAATATTTATAGAAGAGAGGTCATGTGTTGGTGGCAAGAACTAACAAGCTAGATCTCTTGTGAAGGTGGCTCTGCAAAAATACCCAAATTACCCCTTAATTTTTTTTCATCTAAACATAAAAACATCAATTTTTTATAGTAGATTTATCCTTTTTTTATTTTACGGTATAAAAAACAGAATACAGTAAAAAAATAATGGTTGTCAGAGTCGCTAAATACTGCTAGATCAGTCGGTTGAAAAGTAGTAATTACTCAACGGATAGACATAAATTACTCGGGCAATACTCACCGACCCATGGAGTTATACAAAAAAAAAACACATATTAATATATATATATTAAAAACCAAAATTTTCGTCCCTCACAGATATACTGTTCATTTCCTACTACCACAGATGCGTATGTTACAATCACTCAATGTCTTCAAAGACCATCTTCATCGCCTCTCTCTTCCTCCACTTACCGTCCTCTCTCCGTCTCTGGGGCTACCTCCGTATCCACCTCCCACCATGAAATCGCCACCAAACACATGCTCTCTCAGATCTGCATCCTGCCACCAGCATGCCGAACGACCGCGGAGCTTCATTTGGTGAAGGATGTTGCTATTGGTGAACCCTATGCCGGTGTTGATGATAGAGGGGTCAGGAGGTCGACATGTCCAGTGTTGATAATGGGGGTCTTAACGGGCCCCTCTCCGACTCGAAGGTGGAGCCGTGTTGGGACCCAAACCACACGATTGACTGCTGAAGATCAACAAGAAAGAGAAGCGTCTAGCGATTTCGACGGTGTTGGCTAGCACCGCCGTGAACGGAATCGTGGTGGAGGAATTTTAGGATGAATTTGGGTAAACTAAAAGGAAGTTTGCTACAGTGATTTGGGTGGTTGGTGGCCACTGAGAGAAACATTGCCCTGAAACTGGGCTTAATCTTTTGTTGGAGATGCTTAAGAACTTTCAGGTATATGTTTTCTGAGACCATCTATTTGGTATTGGTTCTAACGATGTAATAGTGTGTCTATATATGTGTGTGTATATATTTATATTGTTTTATTTTTTTGCAGAACTTAGAGTTTTTCTATCAATTCTATCGGTTTTTCTATCATGTTTTAGTGCTACAACATTTATTCTGTCTGGTATGTCTTTTCTTTTATCAAGCATGTCGTGTAGATTTGGAAAGACATGCAGGTGGATTGGGTTTATAACAAAACAGGCCGGGTTTTTATTTTTCAAGGGAAATTACATGAAATAGAAACATACCCAATAGGCATATACTTTCCTCTTAGCTCCTAGGGTTTATAGAAATTGGTTGACTTGATATTATATCTGGTTCATACATGCATCTAGGATCGTTTTGTTTTATTTTTGTTATGATTTTGTAAATTATGGAATTGAGGGAAACATTTATAAATTTGTGGTTACTTTGAAAGATATATATGTAATTGTTACATATTTGCTTTGTTCATATTTTGTTAGCAGATAGCTTGATAGAATATTTTGATCTTAAACTACTTTTGTGATTAAAAGGTTTTAGTTTTGTTACAAATCCTAATAATGTTATTATGAGTCACCCCCAAGGAAAAACAAGGTGAAAGAACGAATATTTTTTAATGATCATTGATGATCCCTTCTTATGGCTGCTAGGACTGAAGTGTTGTACCTTTCTATCTTTCTGATTCACCAGGTATGTTTTTCTGGTTTATTTTTGGTTTTTTGTTCTTAGGGTTTTGTTGTGTTTTTTTTCTTAGGGTTTTAGTCGTATCAAGGAAATCTCTAAGCAATCATATGTAAAGCAACCATCTGAACTTAAAACTTCTTCTGTAAAGTTTAGTTTTTTTTTCCCCTAAATTTATTTTTATAGTAGATTGTATCTTGAATAAAACGCTATATTATTCTTTTGCAGCTTATAAATTGTCATGAATCGGTTATTTATCTCTTAGCTCCTCTAAAATATGTAACCGTACAAGGATGCTAAGATGCAACTATGGTGCTTGGTGCTGTTGGAAAGGTACACTGTAAATTCAAAATCTTTTCGCTTCAGTTATATATGATTTTTGGTCACAGATTAAAGATTTAATATTCTTTTATTAAAATCATCTAAAATTGTATCATTTTATTGTCGTTTTGTTAACAAGGCTGTAAGAATCGAACATTGTGAAAGAGTTTTGTGATTTCAGAATCAAAGCACATCTGTATTGGCAATTGTCGTGAATGTGTATTCCTTTTTGGAGTACATCAATAACCACTTATTGTTGGGGATGACCACGTATGTTTAATATTATGCTTTTTTTTTGGGATAAACATAACAATCACCAAGTTTTGAAAAAAATATATAAATAAATCGAATTTCAATCCACTTTCAATTTCATAGCATTATAGTATCTTTAGTTTTAGATCTTAATCATAGCACATTTAATGACAAGAATTTAGCTTTCCATCTACAGTCGCTAATGCAAGTGTGGATGGATGATGTACTCCTCTTGATTTAAGCTTTCATGGTACCTACACGTTTTTATTTCTCTAATACGGATTAGATCATTGACGAACAAGCTGTTATAGATGTTTTGTTTTTCTTGATAGTTTTATTTTTGGTTTATTGTCATGACTTCTTTGAAATTTCTTTGGTATAATTTATTTAAAATAATCGGACTTATTTGAAACAACAGAAAACATGATTTGATTAGTCAACTTTTAAAGTAGGTAAACTTTGTTTCGCATGAATGATTTTGTGTAATATGTTTTTGTTTTGCAAGAACCTTTCGCTATTTTATCCACACCTTTTAGCATGCCAGCCAATTAGTTTGTTTGTAAGGGTGATGTTTCAGTTTTCTTTTGATTTGCTTTTGCTTTTTATATACGAAGTCTTAGTTTACGTTTTGATTTTTTTTTCTTAACTCAACGACATTGTGATCGATTGAACAATACACACACTAAAAAGGAGGCACAAAGAACTGAGACATTTTAACAAACAGTCATTTTTATTATCTTTTTGCTTTAAAAGTTCTATTTTGAACACGTCACTTGCTTCTTAAGGTATGCAATGCTAAAACAATGATGTGCTTATTTGCATATTGCTGACTGAATTGCCATAACAAAAGCTTTTATCAAAGGTTAAAAATTATTGGATTAGGTAATCAAAAACTTTACAATAGGGATGAATTACTGGTCAAGACACATTTGATTGGTTGGTGAAAAGCACTTGCCATTCGTTTGTTGTTAGCGGCATCCTGAAAACACCCGAATTAAAATATGGCTTTCAAATTAAGTTTCGCGTTACTGGATGCTGCCAAGAATCGCATGCATTATTTAAATTTTTTACTTCTAATTTTCTTTAGGTTTAATGGTATTGTTGCATCGAGCTTCACTTTTACCTAAGATTTTTTATATTGTTAATGTCTTTGATATAATGCATGGCTTATATTGAGATACATCTTTGATATTGTTACTGGATGCTGCCAAGAATCGCATGCATTATTTAAATTTTTTACTTCTAATTTTCTTTAGGTTTAACGGTATTGTTGCATCGAGCTTCACTTTTACCTGAGATTTTTGATATTGTTAATGTCTTTGATATAATGCATGGCTTATATTGAGATACATCGATTTAGTATATTGGACCCGGCGCATCGCGCGGGTCCTAAATCCTAGTCTAGTTAAAAAAGAGAAATTTGGTGTTTTTAATTTTTTATTTAAAAACTTATTTTTATTTGAGTATGTTCCTTTCGCTTCTATAACCAGCAATGACTTAAGATGACAGAAATAGGTTACCAGAAGAAATTTCCTGTTTCTGGCTCTCGTTACATATAAAGTTAGTGATTTAGGATTTGTTTGTTTACCTCTTAACGGAATCTTAATCAATCAACATCATCACCCCTTATCACTCCACATCATCTTTACATATGTTATCCATCACCTTCTTTATTCAATATTTTATTATTTGAATTTTATTTTTTAATTATAAATTAAATTAAAAAAAGACATAATATTATTAAAAAAATTAATATTACAAGATAAAATAAAAAAATTACATGATAAAAAAAATTAAACTACATAATAAAAAAAATACAATAAAAAAATTAATCCATATTGTATCGTTTCAAAATCCGCTTCGTCTACTCGGCCATTTCACGAGTGCGACCGGTTAAGTGATCGGTTGGAGTCTACAACAATTTCATATCATTGTTGTATTGTTTTTGCTCCTGTAAGTCGACAAATTTTTGTAACGACTCGGAGATGGTATCCAACGTTTATTGATGTAGCCGGTTGCGCGTTGGGTTGCGATGTAGCTGGCTGCGTGTTGGATTGTGTTTCCGAAACCACGTTAACATCGTGTTCCGGTTGATTTTAAGAAACGTTGTCAAAGGCGGGTGAGTTGTTTGGTAAAAAAAGGTTGTTGTGGGTACCAATTTGAGAAGGTTAGAAATTGGTTTGGGTTGTTTGGATCGACTTGAGGTCGTAACAATTCATAAACGGGTTAAAGTATGAGTTGTTTGGATTCATAGTAGTGTAGAAGTTTTTGAAGATTTGAGAGTTGAATTTTTTGAAGATTTTTTGAGAGATTAAGAGGGTATGTGAGTGTTTTTGAGTAGGTTGAATGAGTTTATATATGGTTTAATTTAATTTAATTTTTTTTTGGTTTAAACTGTCATATTACCGTTTTTTTTCTCCCTCCCCAACGGTCATCACCCTCACGATGCATAACACATAGCCCTATGCTTTAATGATTGTACATGATTTGTGGAAAAAAAACACATTTATCATCTAAGCTATACATGCTATAAACTATGGGTGTTCGTGATCCGGTTTTTACGGTTTTTAAGTGGAACCGCAACCAAACTGTTAACAACGGTTTTTGAACAATGAAAACCAAAACCAAACCAAACCAAACCATTATTAACGGTTTGGTTTATGGTTTGAGATTTTGATCCCGTTAAAAATAAAATCGAATCAAATCAAACCTTAATAGTTCAACACGAACTATTTACACCAAATACATATGTATTTTTTTAAATCTTAAATAAATCAATAACTCAATATGTGCATACACATATATAAACATCAGTTTATATGTATATACAAATATAGATGACGGTTATAATACAAAAAATTTTAACGTGAGAAACGTAAAAAGTCATATAAATTTGACATGTCTCATCAAGGTAAGGGGTATTATCGTACATATAAAATTACAGACCGTGATTCATAAAATTCCGGACTGTAATTTAACACACATAGTCAATGACCAACTGCATAATTACGGACCATATAATCACGTACCACGTTATATGAAAATTACAGACCGCCATTTATCTTTCATATCAAAGGAACAACTGTATAATTACGTACCAATAATCACGTACCAAACATTAAAATCACGGACCACGTAAAAAAATCGAAAAAACTATAACAATACTATACTCAAATTAAAGATACTAAAAAAATTATTTTATGGTGTAATTTAAAAAAAAAAATTAAGCGTTTTAAAAGTTATTCGATTTTTGAAAAAATGGTGGAACTTAATTAAAAAAAAGTCAACAAATGAAGGCAATCACTTTTTTGCCCTTTCAGTTTTCATTCACGCAAGTTTAAATAAAATGTGAAGACCACTAGATATTAACCATTCATTTATTTGATTAAGGACCCAGATTACTTCATACCCTTCTCACGTTAATAACCTTTTGTATTTGATCCGGCTCTTATATATATCTATGTGTATATACATATATCTATATTTATATATACACAAATATGGCCCGGTCCGTTTTTTACGACCGGTTTTTTATGAAAACGTAAACCAAACCGTTTATTACGGTTTTGAACTTTTGAAACCGACCAACCGAATGTTTGAAAAGAACCCAACCGTGAAACTGAACCGATGAACGGTTTGGACGGTTTTACTGTTTGAAACCGGACCGTGAACACCCCGCTATAAACTTTAAGGTATGTATAGCTCAGATGATAAATGTGTTTTTTTGTTTGCATTTTGTCTATTCAAGCTCCTTTATAATAAGAGTTAATTACACAAATGGTCCCTGTGGTTTATCGGGAATCCCAGGTTTGGGTACTAGCGTTTTTTTATAACATTCTGGGTCCTTAAATTCCTTAAAACGTTTCACCACTGGGTATTAGGGTAACCTGCCGTTTAAAATTAACGGTTTTAGCCTATCGTCCTTTCCGGCCATCTCTCCTCTTCCGGCCATCTCTCCTCGTCATGGCGGAGCTGCTACATCCGTTACCCCATCACGGCCACTTGATCGTCAACCTCCGCCCACCGCTGTTGCCGCTTATGGTCTTCCACGGCTCGTGAGGTCGCTTCCGAAACTGAGGGTTACGATGGCTGAATGGCGATGACGATTGCGGTTGGGATGAGGTGGTGAGGTCGACGACAGGCGGCGGAGTCGGAGGCTACGACAGGTGGTGGAGGAGGCGCCGGAAGAGGAGAGATGGCCGGAAAGGACGATAATGCCCTCACGTGCTAGGCACGTGAGGCTAAAACCGTTAATTTTAAACGGCAGGTTACCCTAATACCCAGTGGTGAAACGTTTTAAGGAATTTAAGGATCCAGAATGTTATAAAAAAACGCTACTACCCAAACCTGGGATTCCCGATAAACCACAGGGACCATTTGTGTAATTAACTCTTATAATAATTTGCATAAGAGTGTTCTCATATCTTGCATTGTTCTATAATAGCTTGTACTTTATGCACTAAAGATTGTACATGTACACCCAGATGTTTGATGTGGCTTCTTGTGCTTACCTTCGTCAAATCCATGAAAATAATTTGCGGAAAGGGTTCCCATATTTTGCATTATTTAGCTATAATGACTTGTACATTATGCATTAAAGATAGTACGTGGATGTAATCAAACACATACAAAGCTGGATTATTTTGCTATTGTGTCATTAAGGATGACAAAAAACCCGTGTCCGAAGGGTTTACCCGAAACCCGCTATTGATTCATTGTGTTATATCGGTGTGTATAGTGTGCATTAAAGTTTGTACGTTTGGATAGTTCAGAATAAGTGGACCGTAAAAACTATAAAGTCAAAAAGGTCAATGGATATAAGCTGATAATCAGACTGGGGGCCACATGGATACATTGAATGTGTGTGTTTGTGGTTTGGAATAAATACATGTAAGCCCCTGATATTTTTATATTTTATTAAAGGTTCTTTTTATTTTAAACAATACATATGAGTCATGGGTTAACTTAATCTTTTAATGGTTGGGATTTTTTAGTTGCATATTTAATTAAAAAAAGATAGGTAGTAGCGTATAACTTTATATAATATTAATTATATATGAACAATAACGTTTGAATCCAAAATTTTTAGTTAAAAACAATCATCTACATTGAATTACGGTTTTAGCCCATATGTTTTAAGTGTTATAACTATTTCAGTCT
Source organism: Mikania micrantha (assembly GCA_009363875.1). Classification (NCBI taxonomy): domain Eukaryota; kingdom Viridiplantae; phylum Streptophyta; class Magnoliopsida; order Asterales; family Asteraceae; genus Mikania; species Mikania micrantha. The sequence goes on along the minus strand of CM018689.1, from coordinate 43,609,730 downwards.
AAAATAAAATCTTCTATTAATTCAGCCCCTGTGGTTTTATACAACTATCGGTTTTGGCTACTCAAACTTTACTATTATAACGATTTTGGCCCAAAATATAACTATAATTGGGGGCAAAAACATTAGTTGTTTAAATCACAAGAGCTGAATTGATAGAAGATTCCATTTTAAGCCGAAATAGTTAAAACACTTAAAACACATGAGTCAAAACCGTAATTTACTCTTAAGATTAAAACGAGGGGTGCTGAATGAGTCAGGTTTTACACCAACAAGAACCTGATAATCAGGTCAAACCCAACAACCCAAACCTGTAACATCACTGTACTTTAGGTTGTCCGTACATCCGTACATCCGTACGATTGTACTGTTACGACCTGAGATTATTAATTATTAATGATTATGAATTGATGATATTTGTAACATCACTGTACTTTCGGTTGTCCGTACGTCCGTACATCCGTACGAATGTACTGTTACGACCGGAGATTTATTAATTATTGATGATTATGAATTACTGATTTTCACTACTGATATTATCACTGTACTGGTATGCATGACTACGATTTATAATACGCGTAAACCACAGGAAATTTAGTTGAATTCAACTAAACAGGCCTGTAGTGTTTATCGCAGTTACTTATCACTGACGATGATGGTTATTGGTTTAAGTATGTATTGGGATTGGAACTGGGAGTTGTTTGAGTCTGGTTGCTAAACATAGTCAAGGACCCATGGACATGGTTTATCGAAATAGCGGTGGGACGGTGGCTAGGGCAGTTGCGACTGACCCTTACATATGCCCTATATATATGCATATTTCAGTCTATCATGGATGTGTCAGTGACTAGGGTTTAGTGGGTTTTGGGTTTGGGAAATGATAATATTAAAGATAATAAATATTGGGAATTAATTACGCGAAGTGAGGTTACGAACATTACTTAAACGTGAATATTAATTCAGAAATGTTAACTTAATAAATGTATTCGCGTGGGTGACGATTCACACGAATATAATTATTAAGAATAGTATACTGAAACGATATTCCATAAATAATAAATCAAATCGAAATGCGATACGAGCGTCGGATTCGCAAAGGTGACGATCTTTACGAATACGTACGCGAGTAACGCGTTTCGACGAGATAATTAAATAATATGGAACGATATTAAATTATTAAATGAAAACTAAAAACGTTTATTAGGAATCACAACCTAAAATGTTTTCGAATAAATTAATTTATTTAAATAATTATTTAACGAAAACAGAACGGAATTTATTTTACGAGACAAATTATTTAAACTTATTTTATTTAAACAAAACCAATTTATTTAAAATGATTTATTGTTTTAAATATGCTACGTTAGAAAAACCGAGCGTGTTATTACATTTCACGTGTAGTTAACAAGAACATTTTCGAGGCAAGGATTATTTAAAATCAATGTAATTAATGAAATCATATTATTTAAACGCATTATGTTTGAATAAGAATAACGCTTAAGAATCGAATGTTTTATTATGATTAACGCGATAAAAACGAGACCGGACACACGGGGATCGACCGGATTATAAAAGTCCCTTATTTCTTTTCTCCTTCATTTTTTTGCAAGACCATTTCTCTCTCTAACCCACTCAAGGTTCGTCACCCTCACCAAACCCAACTTCTCTCTAACATTGCAAGCTCGTTTCTCAACGAAATCACAAGATTTTGGACTCCACGCGTTCGTGAGATCAAGAGGAGCAAGAAGATACAAGAAAATCCAAGGATTTATCACGATTTGAAGGTGAGAACTCTAGTTTACTTTTCGGTTTTGACTTGAAAACCCTAATCGAGCATGCTTTTATCATCTTTGGATTTCACACGTGTTAATCGAGCTGATATTCGGTCTAAGGAGATTATGAATCGGTTTCTAGACTAAGCCCATGGATAGGAGGAGGTGGGGATCGGATTCCAGCTCGTGGAAGGAGGTACAGATCGGCGAACCTGCAAGGTTCCGGCCGAGCCCTGTCCTAGCTATCCATGAGAAATGAACCCCTCTTCAGCATGAGGCCGACGAACCCTTGCAGGGTTTAAGAGAACGAACCCTTGGTCAAGGTGAGCGAACCATCAACGGGCGGGAAAACCCTGCATTTGGACGAACCCTGGTCTGAACGAACCCTACATTTGGCTGCAAACTCTTTAGGCGGGTCACGAACCACATCTTAGCCGAACCCTAAACCTACACCAAGCAGCGAACCATCAGGGGTGGCTGAAACCAGCGAACCCTCTTGTGGCCTTGACAAACCCTCTCCTCACGAACTTTGGGATAGCGAACCATAGGCTACGAACCTTGTGTCCTAGGGGCCGAACCTTCGGCCATAACCCTAAAGGTTCGCTGCCACCCTTGTGTAACCACACTAAATTGTTGAATCTAGGGTTAAGGACGATTCAAGAGCAACATGGTGGGGTAATACATGCATGCATGAGTACAAATGATAATTATCTTCTATAATATATACATATATAAATGAACTTTAAGTTATGAATTGTTATAACTTGAAATCTTCATGAGAATAACTTAAATATTATTTCATGAAACTAAAAAGGGGAATTTATAATCTAACGATGATATGATGATGAACTCATGCATGTATATATGAGGGTGTATGAATAAAGATAATACTTTAGCACCTTTAATTATGAATAGTGAACATGCGAGTTGCCAATAACTGTCAACCCTAAATGATAGAAATTTACATGTCTAAGTTAAATGTTACAATGATCATCTATAAGCCTTAGGTGTTACAAGTTAACTTAGAGTAAATAAACTAAGTAACTAAACACTTAAGGAATTAAAAGGGCACTAACTGGAAATGATGAAAATGTACTTATGAATGCGAAATAAAATATAATTACAGATTGTTGACTTGCTGTGAGTTATCTACGCGAGCGCGCATAATACGAGAACAAATATATACTAAGGACTTCAGGTGAGTTCTCATAACCTCCCTTTCTTTAAACTGTTTTAGTTTTAAAACTCGGAGGTGAAACATGTATACCGGTTTAAATATTATTTTGATAACACAAGGTTAATACCTGTTTATCAATATGATATTCACATTTGAAATTATCATTACTATGGGATTATCTCTTATTATTTTATATCCATGTAAACATTGTTATTGACCTAGGTCAATAACAAAGATTACAAGTATTGTCACAAATCCCGAGAGTCATCGCTCTTAACTTCGGTTAATCGCTTTGACATCGTGTATTGTCACGTGGATGGTTTCCACATCCGTGAAGTATTGCTCTTGACTTCGGTTAATTGCTTTGACTTCATGTATTGTCACGTGGTTAGCGACCACTCCATGATTCATGTATCTAACTTATGTTAAATACATAAGGAATCATGTATAGTCACGAACATTGATTGAGAATATGATTGATTGAGTTTGGTTGATTTGTTGTGGATTGATTGCCTATATTTGATTATGATTATTTGTGATTGGCTATGATTGATTTGGTGATATGGTTATGTGATTGTGTATGTGTTTGGCTGTTGAATTGATGGATGTGTGTTGGATTATCTCATACAGGTATTCATATGGATTTTTCTCAAGAAGATCATAAGTTTTATACCCGTTTTAAACAAAGCATTTTATAAAACCATTTTAAGCATAAACTTTCAAACGCATTTTACTAAAACATTTTTAAATATAAAAACTTATGATTACTCACCAACTACTTTTGTAGTTGACACTTGATTTTCTTACATGTTTCAGGTGATGGAGACAAGTAGGATGAAGAGGATGATCTCTTCTATTTTGGACATCATCATCATATAGGATTCTTGGACTTAGTTAATTAACTAAATTTCTGGCGATAAGAGTTTAGTTAGTTTAACTAAATCTTTTGATGTATTTGATTCATGATGAACATGATTTTTGTGTAATTATTGTGGTTGATTAAATGATATATGATGATTTGATTTAGATGCCCATGAGCTTTTGAACAATCTACACATCCCTCGTGGCATCCCGATGATTCCGCCGTCGGTCGGGGTGTTACAATATTCATTACTGATATTGTCATTTTTACTGGTATGCATGTGTATGATTAATTATACGCGTAAACCACAGGAAGTTTAGTTGTAATTCAACTAAACAGACCTGTAGTGTTTATCGCAGTTACTTATTACTGATGATGATGAATTAATGAAATGAGAATGGATGTGGGATGGAACTGGGAATTTGTTAGAGTCTGGTTACTAAACATAGTCAAGGACCCATGGACATGATTTATCGAAATAGCGGTGGGACGGTGGCTAGGGCAGTTGCGACTGACCCTTACATATGCCCTATATATATGCATATTTCGGTCTATCATGGATGTGTCAGTGACTAGGGTTTAGTGGGGTTTTGGTTTGGGAGATGATAATATCAAAGTTAATAAATAATGGGAATTTATTTATGCGAAGTGAGGTTACGAACATTACTATAAACACGAATATTAATTCAGAAATATTAACTTAATAATGTATTCGCGTGGGTGACGATTCACACGAATATAATTATTAAGAAGGATCTTCTGAAACGATATTCCATAAATCATAAATCAAATCGAAATACGATACGAGCGTCGGATTCGCAAAGGTGACGATCTTTACGAATACGTACGCGAGTAACGCGTTTCGATGAGATTAATTAAATGATATTAAATTAATAAATAAAATCTTAAAATATTTATTAGGAATCACAACCTAAATTAAACAGGAATGATTTAATTTATCAAATAATTATTTAGCAATAATGTAACGAAAGCGATTTACGACATAATTTATTTAAATCATAATTTATTTAAAACTTATTTAATTAAACAAAATTAATTTATTTAAAATGATTTAATCATTTAAATATGTTAGAAAACCGAGCGTATTACTACATCTCGCGTATATTAACTAAATCACTTTACGGGACATAAATTATGTAAAACCCATTTAATTCATAAAACCCTATTGTTTAAATACATTATGTTTTAAATGTGGGTAGCGTATAAAAACTGAACATTTAATTATACCATCGCGATAAAAACGAGACCGGACACGGGGAGGAAAATACGCGTTATAAGGAAGGGATTCTTTCTTCCTTCCTCATTTCTACAACACACTTTCTCTCTCTTTTTCACCTAAAACACACACACAAAACTTCTCTCTACCTTCTCTCTAGCTTTGGGAGCTCGTTTCTTGACGGATTCGCGAAATCTTTGCGGCTACGCGTTCGTGAGATCAAAAGGAACAAGATCATACGAAGAAAGCCCACGATTACTGAACAAATCGAGGTAAATCTGGAGTTTTCTTTACGTTTTTGCTAAAAGACTTCACGTGTTCATAGCTATCAACTTGTAAATCGATTTATGTGTTTTTAACCCTCTTGATCGGACCAATAGCAAGCTGAATGAAGTTATGAACGACACCCTAAGGATTAGGAACCGATGATGAGAAAGATGAGAGGTGCACACGCAGGGTTCGTGGGGAAGGGCTGTTGGCCGAACCCTGTACCATCGTACAGCTCATGGAGCCGAACCCACCCTCAACCACGAACCTTCTCTTTTGAGTAGCCGAACCCTTCTCCTGTTTCTGGGCCACAAACCATGCATGCAACGACGAACCCTAGTTGGGCTGGAACAAGGGCAGCGAACTATTGTTTCAGCCGAACCCTAGAAGAAACGAACCCTCCTGTTCCTTCTAGCCACGACCCGGGGAAGGGATTGCATGAGGACCACGAACCTAACTCTAAACGAACCACCCCATATGGCCGAACCCTCTAAGGTCGAACCTTTCCTTTGTTGTGAGCCGAACCCTGGCATCTTTGAGACTCACGAACCCTCTCTTTTACTAGGTTAGCCGAACCTAGTTTGAATTGGATGGAGGGTTCGCTGCCCATGTGTTGAATAATTTAGTTTTTATGCAATTAAGAGTTTAAGGACCAATAAATGACTTGCTTAGGTAGATATATGTATATACACGTACATGCATGCATGAGTACATTCAACCACCACCTTTTCTCTCTCTATACACAAGTTCTTATTTCTAAATACTATGAATTAAAAATGTATTGAATTTGATGGAAGAAGGTCATATCTTGCATGGATTATGTAAAGACACTTTTATTAAACTAAGAGATGTAATGAAGTAGGCTAAGATAGTGGCTTGAATGGAGTCATGCATGTGGGAACAAGTACATGTGTGATAAAATCATTATTTTAACATATACCTGCTAAGTGGTGCATACCAATGATGTTAATACTTGTTCATCATTTAATGACGATAAAAGATTATCAATAAAGTTAAATTTTGAGATGAATCTAAACAAAACTCTAAGTGTAACAACTTAACTTAGGAAAATAAACTAAGTTAAGAATATATCTAATGATTTAGAGTAACACTATGGTCAAATGACTTAAATTAAGTGCAAGTACTCACGAACATAAAACGTACAATAATTACAGATCGTTGAGTTACTACGAGTTATATACGCGAGCGCGCATAATAAGAGAACACGAATTCTAAGGACTTCAGGTGAGTTCTCATAACCTCCCTTTCTTTAAACTGTTTTAGTTTTAAAACTCGGAGGTGAAACATGTATACCAAATTCAAGTATTATTTTGATAACACAAGGCTAATACCTGTTTATCAATATGATATTCACAATATAAAATTATCATTTATTATGGATTATCTCTTATTAACTTATATCTGTGTAAATATTGTTATTGACTTCAGTCAATAACAAAGATTACATGTATTGTCACAAAATCCGAGAATCATCGCTCTTAACTTCGGTTAATTGCTTTGATATCATGTATTGTCACGTGGATGTTTTCCACTCTGTGAATCATTGCCTTTGACTTCGGTCAATTGCTTTGACTTCATGTATTGTCACGTGGTTAGCGACCACTCCATGAATCATGTATTTAACTTATGTTAATTACATAATGATCATGTATAGTCACGAACATTATTTGAGAATATGGTTGATGAGATTGGTTGATTAGTTTGTGGATTGATTATCTATATTTGATTATGATTATTTGTGATTGGCTATGATTGATTTGGTTATGTGGTTATGTGATTGTGTATGTGTTTGGCTGTTGAATTGATGGATGTGTGTTGGATTATCTCATACAGGTATTCATATGGATTTTCTTAAGAAGATCATAAGTTTTATACTCGTTTTAAACAAAGCATTTTATAAAACCATTTTAAGCATAAACTTTCAAACTCATTTTACTAAAACATTTTTAAATATAAAAACTTATGATTACTCACCAGCTACTTTTGTAGTTGACACTTGATTTCTTACATGTTTCAGGTGATGGAGACAAGTAGGAATGAAGAGAGGATCTCTTCTATTTTGGACATCATCATATAGGACCTTGGACTTAGTTAATTAACTAAATTTCTGGCGATTAGAGTTTAGTTAGTTTAACTAATTCTTTTGTGTAACTAATGTACTTGATTCATGATGAACATGATTTTTGTGTAATTATTTTGGTTGATTAAATGATATATGATGATTTGATTTAGATGCCCACGAGCTTTTGAACAATCTACACATCCCTCGTGGCATCCCGATGATTCCGCCGTCGGTCGGGGTGTTACAAAACCTGACTCGATTTTTTATAGGTTGTCACGAATCTGACCCGTTTGACCTGAAATATATATATATATATATATATATATTATTTTTCATATTCTACTCTAAAATCATAAATTATAATAAAAAAATATTATATAATCAAAAGGCAGTAAGCCAATAAACAAAATACATCAGGTTATGTAAATACATTAGTTTTCAAAATATAATAAAAGATTATTCAATCAAAATATGTTATTTTTCAGTCTTGTTCATAATCTATTTCATCATCAACACTTTTATCGTATTAAGAAATAACATCCTGAATGATATCATTTTTAGTTTTTTTTTTTGGTTGGCAATCCTATAATCAGAATATAAATATATAAAGATGCCATTTGAAAATATTCCTTTCTTAATAGTAGCAAGAAGACCAAAACTTACAATTGGTAATCAAGGTGGTTTGAGATGGCAAAGAATACACTTGTAGGAATTTTATATTTACTCGAATAAAGAAAATGGATGCAACTAATTGAATATGATAACCTAGTGTCAACTAGTAAAATAAATAACCAAAAAGCATAATAATATGCCTAATTATTAATAGAATACTACCTTAGGATCACTTGTAATATGTTCTCTTCATGATTCATCTTAATCTGAAGTGCTAGATCCGACCCATATGACTTCAAAACCAACTCTATATTCGATGTAACAAAATATATCAACTGCTCGAACCGGTAATCGGTGTGGTTTCGTTGTCGTTTTTTTCAAAACATTTGACCGGTCGGTTTGAAAAGCTTGAAACCGTAGTGAATGGTTTAACTTACGATCTTCACTAAAAACATGCCGTTAATAAAACACCGGACTGTGATACACACATGCACACACGTATACTGTCATATGCATTATACATATATAAGTTTGATTAATTTGGCGTTATAAGAGAGTTTTGTTTTTATTTTTAACGGGTCAAAAAACACAAATCGTAAACCAAACCGGAACCAACCGTTATTAATGATTTGGTTTGATTTGATTTTTATTTTTAATGGTTCGGTTTTGGTTTTTATTATACAAAAACCGCTATTAACGGTTTGGTTTATGGCTCAACTTAAAAACCATAAAAGTCAGAACGTGAACGCTCCTATCAACACATGTTTGTGCATTTAAATATTATAATAAGCTTATAAAGTATTCATCAAACAAATCCATTAGTTAATTTTTTCTTATTTTATCATATAATATATGTTGTTTTTTAAGAAAATATTATAAATTTCTTGAAAAATATTACAAAATTGGTCAACGTTTATATACAAAACTAAGATCCGGTAGATGATATCATCAAAACAACAAAGGGGCATTTGTGAAACATCATAAAACAATAAGGACAAACATGCAATTGATTCAGCCACCACAATGGAAGTCCCCTTTATATGATGGTGGAATAAATATTAAAAGAAAAAAATAGGAAATTTCTTAGATACTTATTTGAAAGTTCTTGGATATTTCTCAAATCAAAAGTAAAAAGGTGGAAAATTTTCTTTTAATTTTCCCGCTTTCTTGTTGTTCTTCAATCTCCTGATTGAGATCACTTAGAGAGCTATAATCCCCTTTTTAATTTCAATTTCTAGTGTATTTTTTAGTAAAATATCCCATTAGGGTTAGATCAGATCTGAAGAAAATGCAAAGAAAGTTCATGGAGAAAAGGGGATTAGATCCCAGCAGCAGTGAAGAAGGTCAACCTGAAAGGAAAAGACCAGCTCTTGCTAGGTATTTTTTTTTTTTTTTTTAATTATGTATACATTTTTTTGTTATTTTTTAAGATTAATTGTAAATATTTGAACTGGGTGTTGCCAGTTTATTTATTCTGGCAAATAATCATGTCAATCTTTCAATTATCTTGCTAATTTTAGTCAAATTTAGTAAGGTTTTGTAGTGGATTTTGTTTCTTGTTAATTTATTGGGAAATTGATGTCATTTATGCAACTATGAGCTGCTTTTTCCTGATTTTTATTTTTGTCTTGATTATGTCAATGGGAGCCCTAGATATTATCATCAAAAACTGCAATTTTTTTCTACCATGAAGAGCTAGATAGTGATGATTAGGTGAGATTAAATGAGTTAAGATCAAATAATTAAGCATACATGTAATAATTAAATGAAACCACATTCAAATTATCAATATTAGTTAGTGGAATTTGATTGGTTAGTTTTGCTAGATCAAAATGAGTAAAGATGCAATTTTTTGTTTGTTAAAGTAGCCTCTTTTGGTATATTTATAGCATTTCTTGTATACAAAAGTTTTAAGTGAACTTTTTTATGCAGTGTCATTGTTGAAGCTTTGAAGGTGGATAGTTTGCAGAAACTTTGTTCATCATTGGAGCCTATTCTCCGTAGAGTTGTAAGATGCTTAATCCCAAGTGATATTTTGTACATATCCGGATTGAAAATCGTCTTCTAGTTGCTTGGTGTTTCTTAATTCTTATGTGATATTAACAAACAAACAAACTTGCCTGGCATATTCCCACACTTTAGTAGGGACTAGGGGAAGGATGATGACAATCTTTACCCCTATTCTAGTTGGGATAGAGAGGCTGCTCCGAAGGGGTTTCAGACAAAGTTATCGTTTGAAGTTAATCATCCCAACGCTTTTACATTATTTTCACAAAATTACTAAAATAACGTTAAATTAGTGCAATTTTACTTTTGCCCCTTAAGGGTCCACACAAATATACATTATATGTGTGCACCGCAAATGGGGCTTTAAAGCATTTCTTATGTGATATCTTATTGTTAGATCTAACAACTAGAAAACATGCTTTTGATTCTAAATGTCTTAATTGTATATGCATGAAAGAAGTTAAAGAAACAAGGAGATTATGTTGGTGAAGATAGTTTTTGTGGGTTTTAAATATTTTTGCAATGATCACTTATTGTAACTAAGTATATTAGCTTAAAAGATTAATGTAAAAGAAGATATCTCAAATGATATGAGAAATCCCAATATATACATCTGTCTCTTTCGTAAAACAAAGTCAAAGTAACAATATTATAAATTTTTAATATCTGTTTGTATAATATTTACAAAAGCATTCATTTGAGATTCAACTTGTGTAGCTATGGTTTTAATTATAACTACTACTCATACTATTTGGATTGTTGATTAAATAGGTTAGTGAAGAAGTTGAGCGTGCTTTAGCAAAAATGGGCCCAGCAAAACCTAATGGAAGGTATTTCATCTCTATTTTGTAACGATTTAATGCTAATTTAAACATGTGAACTCTTATCAAACAATGTGTAAAGTTAAATGTTGCAAATTTTGGCTTTTACAAAGATTTTTGATGCCATCTTTGCCAATTTGTGCTTGTGGATTACATGACTTCCTCAAATTTGTTTGTTTTGCTCATGCAAGATTCTTTTTAAAACATGTCAAATTATCATTTTGTACATAATGATCATCATAATAGTTGATGACATTGATTTGTATAAATAAGATCTCTTCATTTGTCTTCTTGAAAGATTCTTAGGTTTTTAAACAATAATTAAAATTTTTTACGTGCCTTTTCTATATCATTTGCTACTTCATGCTTTTGGATTAAATAAATCCATCTAACCCATAAATTGACATATTTGTTCATTTTTTTTACTCAAACCAACCAATGACAATTTTTGCACCGATGATTATGTTACACATTTGATAGCCATTTGAACCATTTTTCTTGTATGTCTAGTTGAAGACTAGAGTTTTCAAAGAACAATGTGAGAAGTAGCTATTTACTTTTTTTTTTTAATTATTTTTTTTTTCATTTTTTGGAAATTCAAACAGGGTTTCTTCTCCTAAACGAATAGAAGGGCCTGATGGAAGAGATTTACAACTACACTTCAAGTCCAAATTATCACTTCCACTTTTCACAGGTGGAAAAGTAGAAGGTGAACGGGGTGCTGCAATCCATGTGGTATTAATCGATGCCAACACGGGTCATGTTGTAACATCTGGGCCTGAATCCTCAATCAAGCTAGATATTGTTGTGCTTGAAGGTGATTTCAACAATGAAGATGAAGAAGGATGGACCCAAGAAGAGTTTGAAACTCATATGGTAAAAGAACGAGAAGGAAAACGACCTCTTTTATCTGGTGAATTACAAGTGGTATTAAAAGAAGGTGTGGGGACATTAGGGGAGTTGACTTTCACTGATAATTCTAGTTGGATAAGAAGTCGAAAATTTAGACTTGGGCTTAAAGTTGCATTGGGTTATAGTGAAGGGGTTCGTATTCGTGAGGCCAAAACAGATGCTTTTGCTGTTAGGGATCATCGTGGAGAACGTGAGTTTTTATTCTTTTTATAATATTTATTTCTTATGGGTTTTACTTTTATTTTTTAAACAAATATTGTGTTAATATAATTTAAAAACTATATTATTACGCTAATAAAGTAACAATCCAAATTTTATACTAGAACAATCTAACTTTTGGATCTACAGTTTACAAGAAACATTACCCACCGGCTCTAACCGATGATGTTTGGAGACTTGAGAAGATCGGGAAAGATGGATCTTTTCACAAGAAGCTAAATAAATCAGGCATATATAGTGTTGAAGATTTTCTTCGTCTCGTAGTGAGAGATCCAAAGAAACTGAGAAGTGTAAGATTTGTATCATTTTTCTTCTAACCTTTGGATGTGCATTTTAACTGAACATTTTCTGTTTTGAGTGTTTGGATAAAGTGATTATCACTATTAGATTATTTAGGGGCTAAACAATCATAATCTGTTTTAGGCCTTAGTGCCTTACCCTATTTTTGATCTTTTAGCCCATCGTATGTCATTGTAACTAATTCTTATAGAAAAAAAAATTATTTGTATTACATCTTTATTAATTATGATATCTTGAAACTGTTTGTAGATATTGGGCAGTGGCATGTCAAACAAGATGTGGGATGTTCTTGTGGAGCATGCAAAGACTTGTATTTTGAGCCCGAAACTTTATGTCTACTATTCTGATGATGGGCGAAATGTTGGTGTTGTTTTCAATCACATTTATGAGTTAAGCGGTTTAGTTGCTGATGGCCATTATTATGCAACAGATGCTCTTTCTGATAATCAAAAGGTTAGTTTGCAACTTTGCATTATTTGTTTCCTATTGATTTACTTCTCTAATTCAAAATTCCTTTTATGTAGCAAGTATTTTAGATGATGTCTAAACTAATCATCAAAAAGATAAAACATGGAAGATCTTGCGAATCAATATTGATATGTTTAATGTTTTGTTATTTAAGCGGTGAAAAATAGGAGGTTTTGGCATGCAACTTTTCTATTAAGGAAACTTAGCCATGAACGTTAAATCATACTTGTCAAAGGCGCAAAGGTTGAGCCTTGGGCCTAGGCGCAAGACACTTAAAATAAGAAAGGTGCATAGCGTAAATATATTACTTTAGGGGCTTTAGATATGATTTTTACTTGTTTTGGGCTAGTTTAGGATAGTATAGGTTGGTTCTAAGTTTTTTTTTAAGTTTCAAGCATGTTTGGTCAAAATTTGCAAACATTTGTCGAAATTTACAGAATTTGGTTGAAATCTTGGGGAAATCTGGCCATCATAATTTCCTGGCATAAGGCGCAAATTTATAGAATTTGCTTTGATGGCACAACGCACTTTTCCTGTGCCTTTTGCCTCTCTTGGAGCCTAGGTGCACGCCAATATGGCCTTTTCTTGCCTCGCCTGAGAGCCTAGGTGCACATCACTATGGCTTTTGACAACATAGCATTAAACATCCTAAAATGGAAATTGTTGCTAAATTCTATGGCATGTCGAGTGCAATGTTATGAACGAGTTAAAAAATTCCAGGCTTAACTGCTAACTACAATTACAATTTTGGGAAAACAAAAAAATACCAATAGGGATGGGAGGGTGGTGGGTGGTCATTTTTTTTTTAATTTTAGTTTGCATTAATTGTTTTACACAATAAAGATGGTTCATAAATATAATTAAACATATTCACAAATTTAGAAATATAAAAAAAAATTAAACTACCTGTTCCAAGTTCCCAACCGTCAGCAGGACACCGCTAAAACCAAATCTGAACCAAACCATGTGAATCTCAAACCGGCTGACTTGCTTTTGGTTTGAGCGGTTCAGTTGGTTTAAACAGTTTATGAATACTCCTTAATGTAATGGTGAATGGTGAGACACTGACACAAGGCAAAATCAGTGACTAGATGAGGAGATAAAAAATGATAATGACACATGTCAACATCATACATTTTTGTGTTCATGGTCTTGTAGTCTAGTGAAAAGTGCACTAATTTTAACGTTATTTTAATTATTTTGTGAAAATAACGTTAAAATCATTGGGATGATCAACTTTAAACGATAACTTTGAGCCGGGGACTCTTTCGGAGCAGCCTCTCTATCCCAATTGGGATAGAGGTAAGGTTTGTAACTTTGTATCTATCCTTCTCTCCCAGACCCTACTGAAAAGTGGGAATATACTGGGTAAGGTTGTTGTTGTTGTTGGTCTTGTAGTCTAGTAATATTGGTGATTCACCCCCCCCCCCCCCCCCCCCCCCCCACAACAATCGCATAGAAGTAATATGTGTTCAAATCCTTACAAGTGTATGATTAGGTGCCATATACATAAAAAAATAAAATCTTTACGGAATGTGAACCTTTATTTTATACATGCACAGGTGTTTGTAGATACCTTGGTGAAGAAGGCTTACGATAACTGGATGCACGTGGTGGAATACGATGGAAAATCATTTTTAGGAGCTCATCAAATTAAACCAACCGCTCAACAAATCGATATGGGAATGGCCCCGCAAAACTATTCAAACTCATTTGATCAACAACTTAGTCTACCACCTCCAGCTACTCAAGAACAACCTACTTCAAATTCAGGAATAACCATTGGAAGTGAGTACTTATATGCTTATTTTCATTTTTCGCATGTATTAGTGAAATGTCTAAAATACCCTTGAGACTAATCGACCGTTTATCCTTTGTTGTGTAGGTTATGATGAGCCTACTCAATTCGATACAACTTCTTTCACTTTTCACAACCCCTTGATCAACAGTTCACAACAACATCATGCAAATGATAACAACATCCTGGCCCTTGGATTGACCCAACCATCCACTCCCAATTTCCTTTCTGGCAATACGAACACATTGAATCTGAGCTCTTCGTTTAGAGGATTAGAAGATTACTTTCCTGAAGAAGAAATCCGTATGAGAAGCCATGAAATGCTTGAAAATGAAGATATGCAGCATTTGCTTCGGTTGTTCAACATGGGCAATGGAGGGACACATGGTCAAACCTCGGGTAATCATGTTAACGAAAACTATTACCCGTATTCATCAGGTTACATGCCAAACACACCCAATTTCGGGTATGGATTTGATGTGGATAAAACCCGTTCTTCTGGGAAAGCCGTAGTCGGGTGGCTTAAACTCAAAGCAGCATTGAGATGGGGCATATTTATAAGGAAACAAGCAGCAGAAAGACGAGCCCAGATCGTGGAACTGGAAGACGACCCATAACCATGATTTCATTATTAAGGTAACCCGTTTTGGTTTTGCTGTTTTCGAGGCTTCTTTGGCGGTTAACACAGTTGACATAAAGAAATCTTGATGTTATGTATAGTGATAAAACTCTGTTTCAGTTTTTCACTTGTTTGAAGGCGAAGAACATGCTCTATCTGAAGCTCGAAAAGCTGAAGTTTTGGATGTAAGTTTTAGTTTATATAGTGATTGATCTGTTGCATGTTGTTGTATTAGTTCTTGTGTTGTTGGTTAAGATGTAACAGTAACATTAACAACTTTTTGTTGTATGATATGATGTGGTTTCTAATAATAGAACAACCTTTGTTTTCATCTTTTTTCGTCAGTTTTCTTTTCTTTTCTTTTTTTTTTGGGTGCATATATCATCTCTAGTCATTTGTATTATTTGTAATCATTTAACTAAAAATTTTGGAACCCTAGAGTCCATTTGACATTACGTTGGGCTATTTACCAAGAATACATAAACAAACAAAATTATTCGGTATATTCTTACTTTTTAATAAGGTTTGGTGCGAAATGATAAAGACAAACTTTACACCTATTCTAATTGTAATAAAAAGACTGCTTCAAAGGAGTCCTTGGTTCAAAGTTGTCTTTTAAAGTTGATCATCCCAAAACTTTTAACGCAATTTTCACATAATAAGTAAAATAACTTTGAAATTAGTGAGCATACACATATATACATTATACGCGTGCACTGCAAATGAAATGCTTTACCAATAACACATAAAATGGGCTAAATGTAATGCAACACTTCCGCTCTAAGATGGAGCGCAAGCATAGATGTTTATTATGTCCAACTTGAAATATAATTAATTCGATTGCCTAATAATGTTTGTTCTTGATGTGAAGTATTACAATAGCTCCATCTCAAGCTTTCAATCAACTTCTCTATGTTTGGTTCTCTCGTTTGCAACGTGAACGACCTCCTCATTATCAACCAACAATCTCATCGGTTTCGATTGAGGAAACCTAATTTCATCAAGTAGATTACGTAGCCATATAAGTTTGCCTGTGGTTTTTGCCATGACTCTGTATTCAGATTCAACACTCGAATGTTGCGCCACATTTTATTTCTAGCTCTTCCAACAAACCAACAGTAACCAGCAAATGATAATGTGCTCAAATGATCTCCATTGTAATCAACATTAGTAAAGCCTTCTAGAGTGTGAGGTCCATGATTTTGATACAATATGCCACTACTTGATGAGCCATTTAGATACTTTAGAATAGGAGTCACAGTGTCCCAATGTGAACGCCTTGGAGATGACATGAACTAACATACTGGTGTTCAAAAAAATCCATATTCGAACCCTAAACAGAAATATCCGAAAATTCGGATATCCGAAAGTTCGGATATCTGGAAATTCGAATATTGATTCGGATACCTGTTTCGAAAAATTTGTGATATTCGGATATCTTGGCCCCTGTGACCCACAATATTGTTTTTAGTAGATGGAGAAAAAAAAATTCAAACCATAATCTATTTATCTATCTTATATAATAAATAAAGGTTTTTTTGCCACATGTCATGCTATGAGGCATGTTTTGATTCATTTTCCCGCCTTAAATTTGGAGAATTAATTCATTTGTTAATAATTCTTTATTATTGGTATTAATTAACAAATTTGACCAATTAATATAGTAATTTATTTTCTTAAAAAAAATCCAAATATTAATATTCTTAGTTTTTTATGTGTATTAAATTTAATCGCAATTCAAGTTCATTGAACTACGATAACCAAAATACTTATAGGATATTATATATTTTAATAGAATTAATATTGCTAACATATAAACGTTAATACATAGTTAAATACAATATATTTAATAATTAACTTAACAAAATTTACTATTGTCACTTTAAAGTTTATTTTTTTAATGATTTATTTTAGTGACTTTAAGTATTAACAATTTAAATTGTATTTTATTGAACTTATGTAATACATATGTTCATTTAACTATTGCAATACATGTGCTTTTTGAAGACATAAATTTTGTATTGTAAATTATATAACATTTTATTTATTTAACCCGTGTAACACACGAGATTTAACATAGTTGAATACTTGAATTAATAGATGCTTGAATTGTCTCACTAAAATTCCATACTTTAGGATATAAACAGATTAACAGGAAGAAATCAAAATCATGCCAATGCGTGCAAAATACTTCAATATGTTACATAACTCAAATATAACAACATTATATTAAAACTTTATGTGGTGATTAGAAATTAGAATCTTACACGAATCATTACAACAAAGTGGTTATTATGAAATGACGCAGTGTTATATCATATCTACGCCTTTTAAGATAAAGATAATATACCAACAAAATAAAGTGACGAAGAATTAATACCTTTTTAGTTTTATTAAATATAAAACATTGTGTCCCATGTAAATCAACTTTTAAGTTACCCATTGATTAAGGATGGTTTGAAGATTATTAGTTATTACAATGACTAAATTACAAATGCAACAATTTCAAGCAATAGTTAAAACTGACCTAATCAAAATTCTTTAAATATATTTTAAGTTAAATATCATAATTTTTTAACCTAATTTCATACTCAACGTTGAATCATTCTTGGTATCTCTTAAATAATTTTTTCTTCATTAAAAAAGAAATCATATATTCCATTTACAAAAATCAAGTTTCATTAAATTACTCATAATTTACGGTGCCGGCAATGTAACCACGTTTGACTTGAATCAATTGCCAAAAAATTAATAATGCTAAGAATAATAAAAATAAGAGTAACTTCTCTTTTACTCCATGTGGTTTGACAATATTAACCATTTTGCTCTAAAACTTTCAAAATGATCATTATGTTCCCTGTGGTTTGACAGTTTAATCATTTTGCTCCTTGTGGTTTGACAATTATAACCCTTTTGCTCCCTGTGGTTTCGAAAAAAATGGAGTATAATGGAGATATATTGGAAAAGTTTGGAGCAAAATGATTAAACTGTCAAATCACAGGAAGCATAATGATCATTTTGAAAGTTTTGGAGCAAAATGGTTAATATTGTCAAACCATATGGAGCAAAATAGAAGTTTACTCTAAAAATAAAAAAGATTCACACGTGCGTTCCCCACTAAATCCTGACCGTCCATTCACATCATGACCGTCTCAACTTCTTAATCACCACCATCCACGTGTCAGATTCTTATTCGTAAGATCGCATAGGATTCTCCAACGAAACAAGAGGCGTGTTCGAGAAGAAATCAAGAAAACAACATTCAGCCGACTTTGACCGACCAAATCCTCCACGTCAGCTCAACCTCACCGCCTCACCATGAAGCTTCATCTGGCCAATCACACACTCACACGTGTACATAATTGCAACGGCTACTTTTTCACTCCTCGTATAAAAACAATTCCGAATTTGGGAATCATTTCCACGCAATTTCAAGTTTAAAAGTAATTCAATTTAACCCGGCATACAAAAACCCTTAAACCTCTTCACACGATTTGCAGATTTGATCTTGTTTCCCGCTTACGAACAACCTTCACAGCAATCCCAATTTACGACGACAAGAAATTAGGGTTCTTACTTCATACCCACTTCAAATCAAGGTTTGTAGTTACAGATTTCATGATTTCATTTGATTTAGGGTTAAAATTGTTTGGATTTCTGATCTGATTGATGGAAATAACAGGTACACAATGACAATGGGGAATGATTATAGATTAGGGTTTGTTAAACGGACGGGTTCATTCGGTAGAAAGAGGATTTTCATTTTGAACGAAATTGATATTGATTCTATCGATTCGATTTCACCCAAGAAGAAACGATCGACTGTAAACAGTTTAAAGTCTGAAAGATCGTTGCTTGAAGCTCTGCCTCAGGATGTTCTTGTAAGTTCGAATTCGATAAATGTTTGAATGATGTTTTTGTTGCAGATAACAGATTTAATCCCAATGATACACATAGTGATGGTGTTTGTGTGTGTTTTGTACAGATTAAGGTTTTATGTGGTGTGGAACATGATGATCTGAAAAAACTGTTTCATGTATCAAAACCAATTAGAGAAGCTGTAAGCGTGATTTCCCATTTCCTAATTCATCAAATTAATAAAAAGAAACAAAGAATTTGATTATATTATGTTTATGTGTTATGATGCAGGCTATGATTGCAAAGAAACATCATTTTGCATACAGTACACCAACAAAGATCCCTGCTTTTCGTTGCTCGATTGATCAATCGATACACAATGCTAATGAAATTGAAGCTCCAAATGCTCCAAAACAGTCGAGAGCAGCTCGTTCTCGACTGGATAAGAACAAACTGACCGCCCTCTCGGTGGCCTTATTTGCTTCTGATGAAGATGGAGGATGGTCAAGGAAGAAGTTGTTGACAGAGACTGAGTTTTAATCGAACAAAAGTTTGATTTTGTGTATACAGATTTTGTTCATGTTGTAAAGATTGGTTGTACATTAGGCAATTTGGGTTCTTCAATTGTTTCATTGAAGAAGAGGGATTTTTAGCTGGTTTGTGCTTAAATTGCTTGTGCATTTAGGACAGGAAGTATACACACTAGGTAGGGAAGAAGAAGACTTTGTGAATCTGTATTTGTATTTGGTTTTATGTTAAAACATTAGCTCTATGTATAAACTTTTTTTTTAGTTTTTGATCACTTTGGATGCTATTATCCCTTTACTATGAGTGGCAGTGTTATTTATGGGATCTTTTTTACCTATGAGACATTGTTTCAATGGTACCTCAGGATTCTTCCAAATGAGAGGTCGTGGGTTCAAATCCCTCCCGCAGCGAAATAGATCAAGAGGTTTTCCTAGTGGGGTTTTCTTCTAGGGTGGTTGTGGTGGCTTAGAGGAGATCCAGGTCTTGACCTTGGTGGTATGGACTGGAAACAGTGAGCTCACACGATTGAGAACTTCGCCGTTCAAAAAAAATTTATGGGATCTTATTTGTTTGTTTGTTTGTTTTTTTTTAATTTTTTTAAACAGTTCTAAGATGATATGCTGTGCTACATGAAAATTCTATGTACATGTTACAAGTTAGATTTACTAAGTTTGGTTAATGTTGTAACTGTTGTTTTAACTTGCATTTATAAAAATTTCTTAAAAAATTGTTTTAGAAGAAAAAGATAATACAAAATTTAAGGAAAATCTCTTCACTTTTAAAACTTCTTAAATTTTTAAATTTAGGCTTTGTTTGGGATTTCATTTAAAAATGACTTATTGACTTATTGGCTTTTTCAAAAAGCCAATAAGTTAATAAATAGTTTGTCAAACTTAAAAAAGACTTTTAAAAATGACTTTTTGTAAAAGCGTAATAAGTTGTTTTTCAAAAGCTAAAAATTCTAGCTTTTCAAAATGACTTATGACTTATTCACATAAAATTACAAATTTACCCCACTTTTTACCCTTTACCTAATAACCTTAAAATAGAGTCAATACAAAAATGTCCTTTTTGGTCATTTTAAAAATTTATTTTGGAAAAGCTAATCTAAACACATTTTTAAAAACTTCATTTCAAAAAGTCATAAGTTAATAAGCACTTTTAACAAAAAGTCCTTTTAAAGTTAAATAAGGAATCCCAAACAAGGCCTTAATGTTTAAGCTTTGTAAAATATTACCTTTTACCTCCTTAAATTTTTGATTTTCCTCAACTTTTATTCGTCAATTAAAAAAATATATATAATAATTGTGGATTATACAAAGGTAATGTATTGCTACGATGAATAATGAGACTAACACCGATTGAAAAACATTAATATTGTTATATAATTTTTTAACTATGTTATCTTCGTAACCTAGTCAAAACGAAACATTCTAAAGTTTTGAGTTTGTTCCTTAGTGTTACATATAAATTGTTTTTTCCAAAATAATTTTCGTTTGCTAATTTTTAAATAAATAACAATATTTATGGGTTATATCAACTGAAGGTAATATTTTTGTACTGTGAACATTCAGACCAAAACTAACTGAAAAACATCGGTATCGTTATATAACTATTTTTATCTATATTTCAGTTTACACAACCGACAATCATTTTTTGCTTATCTTTTTATTAAATTACTTTTTAAAATTCTTATGTATCTACTATTTTCTAATTTGTGTTTCAATCTCTATAATTGATCTGATATAACTTCAGGTGTCTTTTTTTAAGCCAACTTGACTTAAACTTTAGATCAAATTGCTAAACATGCCCGAGCTAAACTTAAACATGTCCGATCTTGATCTCGAGCCCTAAAAATATGACTTGTTTAGTTATCGAGCTTGAGCTCGAGCTGTTTCACGAGTATAAACGAACTTTTCATTTGTATAATTTTATTTAATTAAATAAGTTTATATTTATATAAATAATTGTTTTTAAATATAAAATTATATTGTATATACTATATAATAATATTATATAATGTTATTATAAAAATTATAATTATAAATATATATAAAATTAATAATGAAAAGAAATAAATATATTAATTAACAATAAAAAGGCCAAACCGAGCCGAGCTCGAGCTTTAGAAGTAAAGTTCTAAATAAGTCGAGCTCAAGTCTAAGTGAGGCAGGGCATAATTCGGTTTGGTTACAGCTCAATCGTTAACAAGCCAAATCTAACCAGAGGTGAACAAAAAAACCGGTTTGGGTTCTCAAACCGGTCCAGTCATGATCTCAAACGGTTTCATCCAAACCGGTTTCCAAACCGATCCGAACCGCCGGTTTGTAATAGGTTTGACATCCTCATCTCCCAAACCGGTTTCCAAACCGGTTCTATAGGTTTGAAATTCTCATCTCCCAAACCGGTTTCCAAACCGAACCGGTTTTCACCCGAACCGGTTTTGACCACCCGTTGACCAAACCGGACCAGTTTGAAAACCGAACCGGTTTGAGAAAAAACCCGGTTTGAGCACCTGTAAATCTAAAAATATAAGGTGTTTTGGGATTTCTACATGAATGTAGGATTGTAGGGTATCAAATATTCAAATCTTTTTCGAACAAATGGACCAAATATAAGCATCCGTATTATCTAGTCTCTACTGGGCTGATTTTTGGCCCGTAATGAGAGAGATTGATGGCTTAATTCTTTGCGGTTTCCTTGGGTTGATTATGGTCTAAGACCAAAAACTAAAAACTACTAGAAAGTTTGGTTAGTTGAGATGGGCTAAAAGTATTGGAATTATTAACTTCAAATAGACATGGGCAAAAAAACCGGTTTGGGTTTACAAACCGGTTTCCAAACCGATATTCCATCGTTCTCAAACCGGTTCCATCTAAACCGGTCCGAACCGCCGGTTCGGCATAGGTTTGGCATCCTCATCTCCCAAACTGGTTTCAACCCCTTCAAACCGGTTTTAACCTCTCCAAACCGGTTTCAAACCTATCCAAACCGGTTCTATAGATTTGACATCCTCATCTCCCAAACCGGTTTTGACCATCCGTTGACCAAACTGAATCGGTTCTTAAACCGAACAAGTTTGGAGAAAAAAACCGGCTTGTGCAACCCTAACTTCAAACAACAACTTTGATCCGAGTATTTTTTGGAGCAGTCTCTTTATCTCAAGTGGAATCAGAGTAAGGCTTGTCTCCTTTCTTTCCTCAGACTCTATTGAACAGTGAAAACATCCTGAGTAAGTTTATTTGTTTGTTCACGCTATAAATCTTGAATTTGTTGATTTGAGTGGTATCTTTTGATGATAAAAAGAAATTTTTTTATTATATTATCATAATCAATGAGATGGAGATCTAGGATACCTTTATTATGTATTTGTATTTTAGTTTAATTTTATCAGTTTTTGGGTAATTGACCTGACCCATTTCAAAGCGGTCCAAAATTTTTTCAAATAAAAATAAATTTCACGATAGAAACATGAGAACCAACTATACATTGCCACATGGCCAATGAACAAAAACAAACTAACACATCTTTGAAAATCAAAAAACACGCATCAGTGTGTGTATTTTCTTAATTGTGAGTCAACATGGTTTTTGTTTACACTAATGTGTTAACGTGTCTTTCTTTTGCTTGTTAATTGAAGATTTTATTTTGACACATTGTCGTAAAATCCGTTTTTTTCTTTTTTTTTTTTTTTTTTTTTTTTGATAAGTAGACCTTAATATGAGTACAATATTGGTATATTTGTGTTTTGTGTTTGAGAAAAGTCACATGAGGTCTTGTATCATTTTAAAGTGTTTATTTATTTTTTTAAATATAATATAGAATTTAAAGCTCATTTGTCCATTTTTTGAGTGCCAAATTAAAGCAAAAAACATGTTCACTGAATGAAAAGAAATATGGATGAAAAATCATTTTTTTATTTTTTGTGGCGAACTGCATAGTGGTCTAACTAATGAACTAATAAGACATCCGGTTCAATATTTGATCTCATTATGAAAACTTTGTTTATCAAAATAAATTATAATTATAATCAAACATGTAAAATAACAATGTATTGTTATTGAGAAAGCACTATTACAAAGTAATGTGGAACCACTTGAATACCGAATAAAAACTGGACCGATTGATATTTTTATAGATAAAGTCCACTCCCGTAGATCAAATGTTGTTTATGAGATTTCAAATGTCCAAGTTTTTAAAGCTTGTATTTGGGTCAGAAAAAGTCCGGCCTATTTATGATATGATTAAATATATTAAATAAAAAAAAAACACTGTGTAATCTTATAATTTTTAAAATAATTTTTAGAAGGTTATGCTCATCATTTTTTTTTCGTGATACCTAAAATTCGTAAAAAACATTCTACACATGAGATACAAAGTGGTTAAACAAGTCATTTTTATATATTATTTTGATACTTGTATTAATTACGTCATTTCTAACATGTTAAACACGATTTGACTTATTTTATCAAACCTAGCTACGTGTATTAAACGATAGAGAAAACGATATAAGATATGCACATGTTTGAGCAGGGCCGTCTCTGAGCAATTAAGTGCCCTGTGCGAATCTTAAAAATGGGCCCTATGTGCGTAGGCGTGCACACAAATTGACGATAATTAAAACAATAGTAAAAACAATATAAACAATATTGTTTTAGCAAAATGATGCATTTCGATGTTTCAAATAACTAAATAAAACGTAACGTTAATCTAGCATTTTTTGATGCAAACTTGTTGATTAAATCTTCATAATCCACATTGTGTAGTATCTCATTATCAATAGTATCATTTAGTGACAGAGCTTGAAAAAAAACTCGAAGGGGGGCGAAGGATTTTTAAGAAAAAAACGAAGGGTGCCGAAGGATTTTTAGGAAGAAAACGAAGGGAACCGAAGGATTTCCGACGAGATACTATTATATAGACCCTTCTGAGCGAAAAAAACAGGGGGCCGGGCCACCCCCGGGCCCCAATGATCCTCCGTCCCCGGTATCATTATCAATCCATTAAATCTTTCTTGAGAAATTATCGATCGTAAGTATGACTTCAACAACTTCAATTTTGAAAAATTTCTTTCTGCAAATGCTACATTTACCAGAATAGTCAACAAGATTCTATATGCAATTGATGCATTTGAAAAACAATCGACTTGCTTTAAATATTTTAAATATAATTAAAAATTGAATTGTTATATGTGTTTGTTGTAAAATAAATTAAAAAATATATAATATATACATTTTTTTAAAAAATTTTGAGCCCCATAAAAAATTGGGCCCTGTGCGGTCGCACCTTCCGTACTTGCTCTAAGACCCCCAGTTTGAGACATGGTAGATCAATAAACCCTAGTGGTTAAGACATATGAGTTGTCTCATTTTGATTGCCAACTAAGAACCTCTCCCAGCTTGTGTATGATTTATAACTTCGCCAAATGTTTCATCATAAGCAATACCTAGGGGTGGACAAACGAGCCATCTCATTTTTATTTTTTTTCTTTTTTTAGAATTACATTTTTTATTCCCTAAATTAAACCTATGTTAATTCAAACAAATAAGATAAAATGAAAATACTAAATACCAAATGCAATAAAAGCAAAACACCTAATTGTCGTTTGGAAGTTTTACTAAAAGCTTTTTTCTTTTGTTTTGTGTGGTTAGTTCCCTACCAAAGAATGCATTAGGCTTTGTTTTGTTGGGTCATATTCCCTTCTTTCAAACACATCATGTGCTCGTTTGGTTAACTTTCATACATATGGTCCAAACCCAAATGCTTATTTTGTTTATAAAGTAGGCTAACCTTGATTTAAAATTTTAGATTCTTATTATTTTTGGAGAAACACAGAGTAACATGCTATGCTTCAATTTTTCAATATGATAACATTAATACATTATTGTTTCTTTTAATTAAAATAACATGTCATACAAAATATAAAAATAATGCAACCTACTTTTTGTGAGTTGGAATGGTTTATAAACAACTAATTTTCTTTTCTTTTAGGTAATTAAAGCTATATATTTTTTTAAACTAAATATCAAATCAAATAAATTTAATGTTAGTTGAATAAGGTAGAGCCATCAAAGACAAAGCTGCAAAACCAAAAAAAAAAAAAAAAGAGTTTCGAAAACCGAATCTAAAGACCTAATCTGAACTCGTTCCGGTTAGTGGCGGACCCAGAACTTTTTTTCATGGAGGGCGGAAATTTTTTAGATTTGTTGGTGTTCAAGTTGGGTTGGGACGGATCGGGTCGGGACATGTTAAAAAAGACAAGCAAACTAAATTTTATATATAAAGACATAATAAAGATACAATACATATAAAATTGTTCACTAGGTGGTTTTATTTTATATAATATATATAACAACGTATAAGGCCCTGGAATTGTGGGTGCCTATGACAAGTCGGAAAAAAACCTCTTAGTGAATTCGATATTAAATTGGGGGTGTTCAAATAAGCTGAAAACTATTAATACAGAAAACTGAATCGTATTCATAACTGAAAAAACGAACTGAATTCTGAATTTGGTTTTAGGTTTGGTTCCTAATTGTATTCGAATTCCGAAGTTGGCTCTTAACTGTATCTGAATTTCGGTTATCAGTTCCATTTTTTTTTGAATTCGGTTTATTTGGTTAACCGACTAAAGTGAATTCAGATTTAAATTTGTTATCTTTATAGTATATAAGGTTTAATTCGGTTTATTTAGATCGGTTTATTTGGTTTTTAATTGATATATTCGATTGAATTCGGTTTAATCGTTTTTTAACCGATTTAATGGTGGTTTGTCTTATTATAATTCATACTAGACTTGATTTTACATTAGGTTTAAATTATTAGTTAGACATTTTTTTAACTTAGTTTTATTAATTAACACTTACATTTTAAAATTTTAATAGAGGCGATTGTAAAATTTTATGGGGGACGATCATGAATTTAACATATGTATAATATAAAAAAAAAAAAATTCAAGGTGGGCGGCTGCCCCTCCGGGGCAATAGGTAGGTACGCCCCTGGTTCCGGTTTCAATCCGATCAAAAGTGGAGCCCGTTTCAACCCGAAAATAATTAATAGTTCCAAATCGGTTTTATTTTTTTCCAGAAGACCAGTTCCAAACCATACAAGGTTCCAATCTGACTCAAACAAACTGGTTTTTGGAACCGGTTACCCCCATTTTCTAGGGCTGTCATAACGGTTAAGACACGACCCGTTAAGACACGAAACACGAACTGGTTAGACACGAACACGACACGAATTCTTATCGTGTCTGTTTTTTCAAACACGAACACGACCCGTTAAAAACACGAAATGACCCGTTAAGGTACCTATTAATAGTTAACACTATAAATGACCTGTTAAGGAACCTGTTAAGAAACTAAGGTTAGAAAATTAGAAATTTTTTGAAGTTAATCGGTTACCCACATATTCTATTATATTATTTATTTTAAATTTTAAACATGTCTTAGCATGTCTTGACAGGTCTTAACGGGTTATAGGGGTGTTCATCGGGTCGGATAACGAGTTATTCGGGTTTTTCGAATCGGGTTTTTTGGGTTGGGAATTTTTTTAGTCTATCCGAAACCCGACCCGAAATTCGAAATATATTATCCGACCCGAAAAACCCGAATTTGTTCATCCGAACAACCCGAACAACCCTGTTTTTTTCGGATATCCGACCCGAAAAAACCACTTTTTGCATATCCGAAGCCCGACCCGAAAATAAAATAATATTATCCGACCCGAAAAACCCGAAAAACCCGAAAAACCCGAAAAAGATTTCGGATACGGTTTTTTCGGGTTTCGGATACGATTCGGATTTCGAATTTTTTCGAGTTTCGGATATTTTGAACACCCCTAACGGGTTATAACAGGTCTTAACGGATCTTAACAGGTCTTAACGGATCTTAATAGGTATTCACGAATCTTAACATGTCTTAACGGGTCTTAGCGGGTTTTACATGTTTAGACACGAAAAATAAACAGGTCTTAACGTGTCGACCTGTTTTAGACACAAAACTTGTTAAGGGTAAACACGAAACATGTTAAAGTCGTGTCGTGTAAACGTGTTCGTGTCTGAAATTTCCAGCCCCACCATTTTCGAATCTAGCCATTGAGCAACTACTATATAGTCTTTTTGGACATTTTTTTAAAAATGTTTTCGCTATTTATGAACCATTTTACCTTCTTAAGTTAGTATAAACTAGGTTTATTCTTCCCGCGCGTTGCGCGGTTATCACAGTACAATTCCGGGAACAGGTATATATGTAATTTGCAGAAGCATAAATTACATAGCAAAATCAAAACTTTCATCACGAACTCTATATAAATTTTTCATAAAAACATAAAATCATACAAAATCCTCACAAATATATTATAAAAATAACAGAAAAAATTACTCACAAAATCCGTCTCAACGGCAACCAATCGTTTAAATTAAAAGAAAACCAAATCTCTAAGCAAATCTCTCAAATTGAATAAAAACCCAAAACTCTATATAAATTTTTCATAAAAACATAAAATCATACAAAATCCTCACAAATATTTTATAAAAATAATAGAAAAAATTACTCACAAAATCCGTCTCAACGGCAACCAATCGTTTAAATTAAAAGAAAACCAAATCTCTAAGCAAATCTTTCAAATTGAATAAAAACCCAAATCTCTAAGCAAATCTCTCAAATTGAATAAAAACCCAAATCTCTAAGCAAATCACTTAAATTTAATACACTTATCTATGTTTATTACTTTTCAAAATTAAAAAAACATCTGATGGTCTAAATCCAAATTTTCAAAATGTTACTACATGGATCAGAAACCTAAATATTATAATATATAATAATATATATAATATAATATAATATAATATAATATAATATAATATAATATAATATATATGTATATATAAAATCAATGAGCCACCAACTATATAATAGTATTATTTTTACTATTCCTTTTCATATATTTTAATTATATATAGTAATAAATATTAAATGAATTGGTTAATCATATTATTCAAAAAAGCAAACCCAAACGCAAAAAAAAAATCTCTTTATTCTCGTTATGGCTCTTTCACAATTATTCGTCAGGTAAGAAGGTTCTTTCACTAATCTAAATACCTAATCTGAACTGGTTCCGGTTTCAATCCGACAAAAAGTGGAGCCCATTTCAACCCAAAAATAATTGATAGTTCAAATAGGTTTTATTTTTTGTCCGGAAGACCAGTTCCAAACCATACAAGGTTCCAATCTGACTCAAACAAACTTGTTCAGGAACCGGTTACTCCCATTTTCGAATCTAGCCGTTGGGTAACGACTATATAGTCGTATTTGGACATTTTTTAAAATGTTTTTGCTATTTATGAACCATTTTACATTCTTAAGTTAGTATAAATAAGTATTAAATGAATTGGTATTATTCAAAAACCATCCCAAACGCAAAAAAATAATCTCTTTATTCTTGTTATGGTTCATTCACAATTATTCGTCAGGTAAGAAGGTTCCTTCACTAATCTTACCAATGTTAGGATGTTACCTCATAATAGGAACCTAAAAATTTGGTCCGGTTGGTATTTGTGTGAAATGAGATATGCATATCAAGATATTTGTTGCAAATTTTGTGGTAATTTTTTTGAGGGTAATGTCTATCTTTGTCTCGTCTCTCCCATACTCTACTTATTAATAGGACTTTATTGTGTACGTTTGTTAGTAACAAATCAAATAAAAACTGATGATGCAACGACAAAATAAAAAAAAATGCTATTCGTTTGTAAAATTATGTTTATTTCTAGTGAATCGTCTTAGTTTTTTCTATAAACTCTTAGAAATAAACACTATATGAATTTTATGTTTAAATGTTTATTGTATTAAAATAAAATTTTATTTTTCCTAGTTGTGACCGGATATTGGACCCGAACCAGTTTACACATGGGTATGGTTTCGATTTTATCCAACTCAATCTGGAACTGAACCTAACTCCACCTATATCCGAAACCAAACCCGACCCCCTATATCGAGAACTGATTTGTACCCAATTTGAAAAACTCAGTTGATACCTGAAACCGATTACTAAAAAGAAACCGAAGGTGCACTTCTAATGAAAGAACAAAGAAGTAAGATATTGAGTTGTCCATGTCATAGTCAATGAAACCCACAAAGTGAGCTTATGAAGTATACTTGAACTGTTGAACATGGAACTGTTGGGCTGTCAATGACATCCCCACCAGGCCCACTAAACCCTATCCCCGGCCCGGCCCGGCCATGAGCAGTTGACCATATGAGACATCATGACCTAATATTAGAGGTGGGTAAACCGGTTTTTTTAACCGGAA
This sequence comes from Mikania micrantha, assembly GCA_009363875.1. Taxonomy (NCBI): domain Eukaryota; kingdom Viridiplantae; phylum Streptophyta; class Magnoliopsida; order Asterales; family Asteraceae; genus Mikania; species Mikania micrantha. The sequence goes on along the minus strand of CM018689.1, from coordinate 43,579,881 downwards.
CTGGTTCTGGAAGGTTCCAGTTCTAAACGGTTCCATTCCGGGTTCTGCCAGGTAAAGGTGGAACCGGTTCCATTTTTCCCGGTTCCGATTTCTCTGAGAATCCGCAGCCGTCTGTACCCACCGGTTCGGGTACAACCGGTTCTGGTTTGGGTTGTTGGTTCCGGTTTCGGGTTTTTTGTCCACCTCAACCTGATATTGCTTTCACACTAGAAATATTATAGTTACTTTTTTATCTTGCTATACGTTAAACCAGATAAAATTTTTACAAGAAATGTGAAGTTTGGAAAAAATTGAACCAACCCAATAGGTCATAATCCTCCCCCCTTCAAAACAAATAAATTATAAAATTTCTTGTAAGATATATAACAATTGTAAGTATGATTTTCAAAAAAGACAAAGATTTGATCTTTGCAACTTAGATAAAAAGTGTATACCAGGGCATTTTTTATATCAATTTTTTTTTCTATTCACAACTTAGGATAGGGGCGTTTGCTTCTCTAAAGCCTCTCATAATGATTGGCTGGGCTGGGTTGGGTTAGACTAAGAACTAATTAAAACAATTAAACATGTTTCGGGAAAAATAGATTCAGGTCAAAAACGAAACGGGTCATTTTGAAAAATGTATAAATTTGGTTATGATAGAAAAATGAGTTAATTCGGATGATCAGTGGTGGTGAAGATGACGTAGGTTCATGATCGTGATTAGAATGGCAATGGGCTGGGTTCGGGTTGCAAATCTCAGTCCCATATCCGATTGTAAAATGTGTCACATACCCGGCCCATTGCCCGTCAGGTATCTATCGGGCAATTACCCATCGGGTATCGGGCATACCCATGGGTTTTGGGTATACCCATTAGTTTATTAATTTTTTTTGTAATTTTCCGAGTATACTTGTCTAATATTAATTTTATATAATGTTACTAGGTTATAAACCCGAGTATTACACGGGTTTGAGTATCAAATGACGCAGTTAAAATATATTTATGGTGAATTACATAATCAGTTGTATATAAATACATTTTATAATTACAAATACAATTTATAAATCTCTAAAACTTCTTTATATACAACGTACAATTATCCGTGAAAAAATTGGTTGTTTCGGTAACAAATCATCTTTTGGCAACGGTTGGCCTTTACTTTTATTTATTGACAATGAAAATGATATGTGTGAGTAAATTGTCTTATTTGAAAAAGTCAGTTATATTTTAATTAAAATATAACTTTAATACATAAGTTAGGTTAATATTCCTTTGATTTTGAATAAAATAGTATTAACATATAATCTTAATAATAATCAAATAAATGTTAAAAGAAAAATACAACTATATTTGTCACAATAAAAATAGGATTAGTGTAATTTAGATTTTAGCATAAAAATAGGATTTATTTTGTTTTATTGTTTTTAATTATAAATTGACATGTGTCAATATTTTTTAAAATTAAATGTAGGGTTGACACATGACAAATTTAAAGGAAGATTAATTATGGTAGTGATACATAAGCAAAAAAATTTTAGTTTATTATAATAGATAGATTTTTTAATTACAAAAATAAATTAGGATTTATTAATTAAATACATATAAAATCAACACCATAAAAAATAAACCAAAAAAATATACATCTCTTAATATTCAAAACAACAAAATTAGTTTTTAAATAATAAAACTGATAGTTGTCTTCATATCTAAAATAATAAATGAAAACTTACAACTTGTTCTAATTTTTCATAAAAAGAACTATGTTTTAGAAAAGGAAATTAAAAAATATAAACAAAATATTACGGGTATCATTTCGGGTAAGTGGGCCGGTATTACTTAATCCCATAACCGTACCCGAACCCAAAAAAATATTTTTTTTGATCCCATACCCGGTCCCATACCCTAATATTTGGGCCAATACATTGCTCTAAAGTTTCGGGTTTCGAGCATTCCCACAGGGTACGGGTTTTTCTGCCATCCCTATTCGTGACAGTGATAGAGCTGGCAGTGTTGTAGATCACATCATCATGTGAGGTGGCAACGATGACGACGATGGTGGGGTGATGATGGTGCGGGTGGCATCAGTGGTGAAGGTGATGCGAGGTGATGATGATGGTGTAGGTGGCATCAATGGTGAAGCAATGTGAATGACATGGTTGTGGTGTTGGTGCCAACTACAACTGAGTAGGATGACTACGAAGGTGATGACAATGGTGGCTTTAGTGATTACTGGTAAGAGCTACGACAGACAATGGTTGTTAGCAAGAGCTAAGTTAAGCAATAGTGATTACTTTGAGGTCATAGATTCAGGCTGTAAGAAACAACCTATTACACAAATATGTATAGATAAATATGCATACATCAGATTACAAAACGATATGGCATTTCCCTGGCCCCTGCACAATCGAGAGCTAAGTTAAGCATTAGATTCATCCTGTAATTTTAACAAATTGTAAATTATATTTTAACTTGCCATCTGTAAGATTATGAATGTGGTTTTAACACTAACATATAATTTTATTTTATTTTTTCTTTTCATGTTTAGTGATTCTCTTTCATTTAGTTGATCCATATATAAATGGCCCCATCATCTATATCCCCTTCTTGTATCTATACACTTGTATGGAGAAGATGGAGAAGATTCAAACCACTTGCATCAAATTCTGTACTTGTATTTAAGTTTTATTCTATCCTAAATTGAAAATAAAATCCCCTTCATAACTTGCATAATACATATTTCCTCAAGGTACACATTTTTAATACATAATATACAATACTATTAAAGCATGATTTGAGAAAGTATGTAATTTTATAAGTTAGAGATAAAAATATGTAAATGTCCCTAAATAATAATATGTTTTACGTTAAACAATGTTGTTTTTGACATCCGTTTACAAACCAAGATCCTATTTAAAATTTGATCTTATGCTTTGCCTTAGATTAGGCTCTTTTCATCAATCATGGTGGTTGCAATATGGTTATTGGCAATTTGGCATTTTTCATGTGTGGTGGGCTTCTCTACCAGTGGTCCTGATTTTGTTATCATATGGTGCAGGTTTGGTGCTGTTATTTCCAATGAAATTTTGATTTTTTTAATTCAAATATTAGTTGGTTCTTTTGTCTTAAATATTTGATATTTAGACTTATTTTGACACTTATTTGACATTTGTTTGCAAACATTTGTAATTTATACACACACATTATTAATTATTACCTATAAACAGTAATATTAGTTTTTTATTAATTTTGTTTTAAATAAAATGTTCTTAATGTTAAAAGAGAACATTTGCCATCTAGAACAGTTGGCAAAAGCTGGAATCTTAAGTTTCTTCACCTTCTTGCCTTGTGTTTGATTTCATGCACAATTTTTATCGTTTTATCTACCAATAGTGGACAAATTGGCGTATTATCAAATCACGCTTCTATTGCCACAGCAGTAGATATAGGTATTTTGAGAATACACCTTAAAGACCAATGACTAACGATGGCTCTGATGGGCGGTTTTGCTAGAATAGGTAATAGTGAAATCACTGTTTTACTAAATGATGCAGAGAAAAGTAGTGACATTGATCCACAAGAAGCTTAGCAAACTCTTGAAATAGCGGGAGTTGCTTTGAGAAAAGCTGAAGGAAAGAGACAAACAATTGAGGCAAATCAAGCTCTCCGATGGGCTAGGACACGAGTAGAGGCTATCAGTGCCATTTCATAACCAGTCGGTGCGTCCAAATATATATTTTTTTTCAAGTGCATAATAATAGATATTATATGTTATGTGAACAGAGAATATTTGCCATGGAGATCAATTGGCAAAAGTTGGTATCTTAAGTCTCTTTATATTCTTGCCTGGGTTTCATTTCATGCACAAATTTTCTTTTCTTTGCTTTGCATAACAACAGAGACATTATATATATTAATGTTTTTCAATAGAAAACACAAATGTAGGTTTGTCATGGTGGTTAGAAATTCCAAGTTGATTCTTTTTTTTTTTTTTTACTTTTATAAAATAACAATATTTAAATTTATAATAATATGTAATATTAATAACTAAACATTATTGATAATTAAATAATATTATTTAAATTTAATATTAATATTAAAAGAATATTATTATAATAATAAGTATATTTTATTAATACTTAATAACACTATTATTTCTTGAGAACAACGATCAATTGATGAGAAAGACGAGTCACATAAGAAAAAACAGAATATCGGTGTTTGATTCCCACCTATAGCAGCCTTTTTTTCTTTTCTTAACTAATACTATTTAAATTAAAGAATAATTATTTAAATAATACTAACAATTAAATAATATTAATGCAATTAGTAAATAATATTAATAATTAAATATTACTATTTTTTACGAGTAATGATCGAACTTTCATATTCACATTTAAAAAAGCTATAAAATTAAAACAAATTTTGAAAAATTAAATTTTCAATCATACGATAAAATTGAAATTTAGTATCTTCAAACTACCTATCTCAACCGAAAAAAGTGGTAAAGTTTGTCTTTTTTTTTTTCTCTTCATACCCTATTAAAGGCTTACAATATACTGATAATTTTGTTTGTTTGTTTTTTTTAATTTTCAAAATGTCATTATAGTACGTGTTTTTTTGTCACAAAAAAATAACAGTTTTATATTGTGAAATTTTAAATAATATTTTTCTTTAAATTATAAGTCATAGAATTTGTTAACAATTAAAAGTTCACTTCTAACATACTTTCTTATTGTATTTGGCTACGACAGACAATGGTTGTTAGCAAGAGCTAAGTTAAGCAATAGTGATTACTTTGAGGTCATAGATTCAAGCTGTAAGAAACAACCTCTTACACAAATATGTATAGATAAATATGCATACATCAGATTGCGAAATGATCTGACCTTTTCCTGGCCCCTACGCAATCGAGAGCTAAGTTAAGCATTAGATTCATCCTGTAATTTTAACAAATTGTAAATTATATTTTAACTTGCCATCTGTAAGATTATGAATGTGGTTTTAACACTAACATATAATTTTATTTTATTTTATTTTATTTTTTTCTTTTCATGTTTAGTGATTCTCTTTCATTTAGTTGATCCATATATAAATGGCCCCATCATCTATATCCCCTTCTTGTATCTATGCACTTGTATGGAGAAGATTCAAACCACATGCATCAAATTCTGTACTTGTATTTAAGTTTTATTCTACCCTAAATTGCAAATAAAATCCCCTTCATAACTTGCATAATACATATTTACTCAAGGTACAAATTTTTAATACAAAATATACAGTACTCTTAAAGCATGATTAGAGAAAGTATGTAATTTTACAAGTTAGAGATAAAAATATGTAAATGTCCCTAAATAATAATATGTTTTATGTTAAACAGTGTTGTTTTTGACATCCGTCTACAGACCAATATCCTATTTAAAATTTGATCTTATGCTTTGCCTTAGATTAGGCTCTTTTCATCAATCATGATTCATGGTGGTTGCAATATGGTTATTGGCAATTTGGCATTTTTCATGTGTGGTGGGCTTCTCTACCAGTGGTCCTGATTTTGTTATCATATGGTGCAAGTTTGGTGCTGTTATTTCCAATGAAATTTTGATTTTTTAATTCAAATATTAGTTGGTTCTTTTGTTTTAAATATTTGATATTTAGACTTATTTTGACACTTATTTAACATTTGTTTGCAAACGTTTGTAATTTATATACACACACATTATTAATTATTACCTATGAACAGTAATAATAGTTTTTTTTATTAATTTTGTTTTTAAATAAAATGTTCTCAATTTGAAATAAGAACATTTGCCATCTAGGACAATTGGCAAAAGCTTCTTGCCCTGGGTTCGATTTCATGCATAATTTTTTTTTTAATTTTTTTTCTTTCATCTGCATAATAATAGATATTATATGTTATGTGAAAAGAGAATATTTGCCATGCAGATCAATTGACAAAAGTTGGTATCTTAATTCTCTTCACCTTCTTGCCCTGGTTTCATTTCATGCACAATTGCACAAATTTTCTTTTCTTTCCTCTGCATAATAATAGACATTATATATATTAATGAGTTTTTTCAATAGAAAACACAAATTTAGGTTTGTCAAATAACAATATTTAAATTTATAGTAATATTTAATACTAATAACTAAATATTATTAATATAATAAGTGTATAATATTAATACTCAATAACACTATTTATAAACCCTTAATCGGTAATGTCGGTTGTTGCCTTCTCCAACATTTTAATTTATGTATTTTGCTTACGCTTTGGAAACATATGTAAGTCTGCCGTGCTGGTAGGGCTGTTTGAATATACAGTTTAGGTCAGTGGTTCAACACCCTGCCTTAGCGTTTTTTAAGGGTTTTTTTTCTTCGTCACACGTGCTTCTCTTATACGTGTCATGAAACGCCATCTTCTCTCGAATGATCTTACATTTCATTAATCTTCCATTATTTCCTCTGCTTTTATCTTTCTTCTGCACTCTCCTTTTTCTTGGCTCCCGATTTCTCTTCTTCAGTTTCTATGGTATTTGAGGGTTAGTCATCTTCTTAATCTTTTGCTTTATTTCAGTATATTCCTCTTGCTCTGGTTTTCTTTGTTGATTATTTTCTACCTGATTAGCACTCCTTTGTTGTTTGGAAATTTCTTTGGTGTGTATTAGACCTTTGAAATCTCTGATTTCTTGTTATTCCTTAGAAACTACGGTCGATTTATGAGAATCATGAGTCACAAGAGAAAAGACGGAATTTCGTGGTTTGATTCCCACTCACAGCAGGCTTCTTTTTTTTCTTTTGTTAACTAATGCTATTTAAAATTAATAATAATATTTAAATAATATTAATAACTAAATATTACTATTATTTTTTACGAGTAATGATTGAACTTTCAATTGACATTTACAAAAAGCTTTAAAATTAAAAGATAGTTTGAAAAAATAAATTTTCAACCACAAGATAAAATTGAAATTTAGTATCTTCAAACTATCTATCTCATCTGAAAAGTGGTAAAGTTTGTCTTCATCTTTTCTCTTTAAATCTTATTAAAAAGTAAGAATATACTGATAAATTTGTTTGTTTTTGTTTATTTCAAAATGTCATTATAGGACGTGTTTTTTCTCACGCAAAAAATATAACAGTTTTATATTGTGAAATTTAGATAATCTTTTTGTCTAAATTACAAGTCATAGAATTTGTTAAAAATTAAAACTTCACTTCTAACATACTTTATCATTATATTTGGCTAAAAAATGTCGTACAGTTTTTTCTACTACAAATCTATATTACTTCAAAATTACCACAACTTGATATACTATTGAATTATCTAAGATTAAACATTTTTTGTCAAGTGAACTACTCATGTCGGGAGAGGGGTAAACCCGACTTTCGTCCTAGGCCCATTTGTTAGGAGCACAACATTTTTGTTATATACGTATATATAGAGATTCATTCAAATAAGAAACAACAAGTTATAGACCTAAAAAGAACTGTTTATAAACACATGATTTAAGGGATACAAAAATTAATTTTCTTTAATGTAAAAGAAGTTACTGTAATGCCCTTTAAATAAGAGATGCTCATCTGTTCGGTTAACGGTTTATTTGATTTAATCGGTTTTCAGTTTCTTCCTTATCCGAAAACCGAACATAATTCGATAAATGGTTCGGTTTGGTTTCGGTTAAAACCAAACAAAACAAATAAACCAATTAAAACAAAATAAACTGGTTAAAAACAGAATAAACCGATCTGAATAAACCAAATTTAATTGAATAAACTGATTAAAAACTAATAAACCGATTAAAGCCCAAATAAACTGATATGAATAATCCGAATTCAATTTTATATATTATTAACAACATGATAAATTTAAATTTCAATTCGGTTTAATCGGTTAACTGAAGAAATCAGATTCAAAAAAATTGAAACAGATAACTGAACCGAAGACCGAAATTCGGACACGGTTAGGAACCAAACCGAAAACCTTAATTCGGAATTCGGATACAGGTAGGAACCAAACCGAAAATCGAATTTAGAATTCGGTTCGGTTTTTTCAGTTACGAATACAATGCGGTTTTTGGTTTTTTTTACACCATATTTTAATATTTGAATTCGCTAAGGGTTTTTTTCACGGATTGTTTTGGACACCTCAATTCTTAGATCCGTCCCTAAAACTACTCTCACATTGATAAAATGTCATACAACTTACTTTTGATATATTAAAAGTTCAATTCATTCATTAGAAGTTCAATTCATTCATTTGCTAAAATATATGAAAATGTCACAACCCAATTCAAAATTTGTTGAAATTATACAATATTATTGTATAAAAATTTATATATCTTTATTGTCATCGAATTAAGAATTATTTTCTTATTATTAAAATAAATAGATTCAGTACTACATGTATTTTTGAAAAACAAATGAACAAAATTAGTTTAGAGACTTTTTGTGTATTTTTTTTACAGCTTTAGGGACTTTAATAGGGGTGTTCAAAAAATCCGAAATCCGAAAAAATCCAAAATCCGAATCGTATTCAAAACCCGAAAAAACCGATCCGAAATAAAGATTCGGATAGATTCGGATCGGATATCCGTTTTCCGAATTCGGATCGGATCGGATTTCGGATATCCAAAATCCTCTTTATTCGGATCGGATATCCGAATTCAATCCGAATAACCCGAATAAACCCTGTTTATTCGGATTGTCCGGATTATTCGGATGAAAAAATAGGTTTATTCGGATTTTTCGGGTTATTCGGATAGATTCGGATCGGATAGAACATTTTCGAATTCGGATCGGGTCGGGTTTCGGATAAGGTCTTAAAATTTTCAAATCCGAACAACCCGATCCGAACAACCCGAATAAACCGTTATCCGATCCGATGACAAAAATTTGGACCCAAGTCTTTAATTTCTAAAAATTAATAACTTTTGCTGATTTAGACTAGAAAATTTTAATCATGCTACATATTACCGGATTTAGGATATTTTATAACTCTATTAATAAGTCATTTTTTCTCGTATTTTTAACTGTTAAAAAAATTATTAAAAATGTAAATAAGCTTTTATACATAGCTTTATTTATTACACCAGAAGACAGGTCCATGCGTACACTCTTTACTGACGACTTTGATCCCAAAAGTGAACAATAGTATTAAGCCCTACCATGTGTCGCTAATGTTTGGTCATTTCAACCTAAAAACTTGTTCATGTCATTTTTCTCTCTTATTCTTCACCTTTCAACCATTCATTATCTTCATATTTTTCATTATTTTAAAAGGCTTTTAGAGAATTATAAATTGTAGCAAATTGATATTAATTTTATTGTAAATTTTTAAAAAATAGTTATCATAATAGTTATAATAACAGCAAACTATTTAATATGTTTTTAGTTTATGTAAACAAAATCTATTTATTATGCTTATATACTCCTAAACAAAAATACACCTTGATTTCTAAATAGTTATGCACTGAAATATAATCGATAAATGATGATTTAGGAAACTTTAAAATGAATGATAAATTTAATTATATATAATCAGCGACATCAACGCATGATATTGAAATAAAAAATATGATTTTTAGGTAGTAATTATGGGCTTATAGCACCTTTGACTTCTTCATAAGAGTTATTGAGCACATGCCCTAGAATGTCAGATACAACTATACAAGGAGACGGTTAAAATTTAATCTTAGGTGTCTGTATTTTAAACTGTTTAAAAAAAGAAATTGTAAGTAGTTATGCACTAAAATATAACCTCCCTATTCTCTCCTTTTAAATTTAGTCACCGTTATGTTCCTTTTGAAAAAGGAAAACACTAATCTGTAATTGATGTTACTAATTTATAAAAGGGAGAATTACATATTTCCTCTTCCTAACTTAAAAAATTACATATTTTTCTAAAGTACAAATTTTCAATACATAATGTACAATGTTCTTAAAACATAAGTTGGGGAAATATGTGATTTTACAAGTTATGAGAAAGAAATATATAAAAGCTCCTTTAAAAAATTATATCAGTGTCTTGTTGCGAAAATAACGATGGTGTCCAGTTTGGACCTCTCGATAAGATTATAATCCATCTATCTATCTATCCTAAATTCCTAATAAATCAAAGTTACTACAGACACATGACGTGTTTTTAGAGCACTTCAACTTTGATTTCACGCATCTCTCTCTCCTATTAAATACACCTCATATTAAATAATAATATTAAATATACTTTTAATACATTTTTTAATTAAGAAAAATATTTTTAACTACATTAAAAATATATTTATATTAAAAAAACACATTTAAAAAAACCGATTTATTATAAAATATACTAAAAACAATATATTAAAACAAAATGTTTAAGGAAAACAAACATTAAAAAAATAGTGTTTAAAAAAATAATATAAATATTTTCATTGATAATCAACTCATGTAATACATGATGTGTTAACCTAGTTTTGTATATTTTCAGATTTATATTTATCTAAGAAATAATTTGAAGAGGTAAATAGAAAGCTTCAACAGGAGTCTAATTTATTCAAAACAGAAGACATGATATAGTAATTTTTTTTGTAGTTTTCCATCTTAAAATTTGATTTGTGTCCAACTTGTTTATTAATTATATGTTAATTTAGTTAGTTTATTAGGTATCATATAACTCTATCTATACAAAAATCAAATATGAATAGTGAAATACAATTGTTAAAGTGTGACGTACATCACTTTTATGTGTCAAGGTTTTACCTTTTTTTCGTAATTTCTTTTGTATATAGATTTGTTTCTGTGATTTGTTAACCTAAGGAGAACTGTCCAAGTGGTTTGCCGACTAGTTCAAGGTTCCCCTTCCAAGAGTCGCATGTTCAACGATCGCATGAACCCTCTTTTATTTATTTTTGCTATTTTTAATTTTGTTTCCCCTAGACTGGTACGTGTGTTTGTGTCTTCATTTATGTTCTAACGCTAGTCGTCACTAAACAACCAGTAAGTTGCATCAAAATCTAGTTATATATATATATATATATATAGAGGGACTTATTCCATTGAGAACCATTAAATATTAAAGAACTATAAGAACTAATTTTGAACCACATATTTAAAGGGTATAAAAATAATTTTCTTTTAAAATAGTAGAAGTTATTTTTATACCCTTCTAAACTTGTGGCTAAAATTGGTTCTTTTAGTTCTCAAGTTTAAATAGTTTTCATTTGAACATCCCTATATATATATATATATATATATATATATAGAGGGATATTCAATTGAGAACTCTTGGTACTTAAGAACTAAAAGAACCAATTATAGCCACAAGTTTAAAAGGGTAAAAAAGTAACTTCCCCTATTTTAAAGGAAAATTACTTTTATACCCCTTAAAGCATGTGGTTCAAAATTAGTTCTTTTGGTTCTTTCATATTTAATGGTTCTTAATAGAATAAGTCCCTATATATATATATATAGGGCGGTTATAATACAAAGGGTATGGAACGTACTAAGCGTAGGAAGCCACAAGCTTTTGACATGTGTCATCAGGGTAAGGGGTAATATCGTCCATGCATAATTACAGACCGTGATTAGAAAAATTACAGATCGTAATTTAACACATGTAATCAATGACCAACAGCATAATCACGTACCACGTTATATGAAAATCACAGACCGTCATTTAACATGCAAAATCAAAGGAATAACTGCGTAATTACGTACCAATAATCACGTACCAAACACTAAAATCACGTACCACGTAAAAAAATCGAAAAAAACTACAACAATACCATACTCAAATTAAAGATTATAAAATTCTCTATTTTATGGTGTAATTTATTTTAAAAAACGATTAACCGTTTAAAAGTTATTCGATTTTTAAAAAAATGGTGGAACTTGATTTAACCATAAAAAAAGTCAACAAATCTAGGTTATTCATTTTTTGCCCTTTAATCTTTAAAATCACGGAAGTTTTTAATGAAAAGTGGGGACCACTAGATCCTAACCATTGATTAATTTGATCAAAGGACATAAATCCTTCCTATCCTTCTCACGTTAAAACCCCTTTGTATCCGATCTGTCTCCTATATATATATATATATATATATAGGGAGAGGATCAAACGTTAACCCTCCCTTATAGCGTTAACCCGTTAACCCTGGTATTTTTTGCCCGAATCTTTGGTTTTTTTCATGGTTTTTATTATACATAAATAGGGGGTTTCTTTTTTGTGTTTTTGCTAATTCATCACCGTTTAGAAATTAAATCAAAGTGTATTTAATTTTTAAACGGTGATGAATTAGCAAAAACACAAAAAAGAAACCCTCTATTTATGTATAATAAAAACCATGAAAAAAACCAAAGATTCGGGCAAAAAATGCCAGGGTTAACGTTTGAACCTCTTCAAATATATATATATATAGGATCCGCATCCTATAATAACCCTCTCTTATTGCATAACCCGAAATAACCCTGCAAGATGAACCCGAATCTTTGGTTTTTTTTTCAAAATCTTAGTTTTACATGTACAAGAATATGTTCTTTTATGTGTTTGAGCAAATTCTTTTTCGTTTGTGATCCTACATCAATGTAATTTGCCTTACAGCACTGTAATATTGATGTAAGGCAAATTACATTGATGTAGGATCACAAACGAAAAAGAATTTGCTCAAACACATAAAAGAACATATTCTTATACATGTAAAACTAAGATTTTGATAAAAAAAAACCAAAGATTCGGGTTCATCTTGCAGGGTTATTTCGGGTTATGCAATAACAAATGGTTATTATAGGATCTTTACCCTATATATATATATATATATATATATATATATATATATATATATAACGCGTTAATATACATAAAACTGTTTTTGAGCCGACATTGAAGCAATAAAGCAGGTTAGCGGGGTATAAGAGTTAACAATGGATACGTGACTATGGTTTCACATAACATCTCATTATAACATTTAAATATTTATTTAAATAGGTTATAATACACGTCACATAAGTTAAATAAAAATATATTAAACATAAAAAGGTAAAACAAATATTAAGAATTAAATAAAAATCTAAATTCTATAAGAAGAAAAAAATAAAGTGATAGAATTAGATATGTGAAAAAAAGAATTATAAAGTTAAAAAATTATGATATGTTTCACAAATATTTACTTATTTATTTGATATAAATTAATCTATGGACATATAACATGACACAAAAAAATTATTAATTGCATAATCTTGTATTGAAATAAACTTAAAATGATATATAAAATAAAAAAAAACACATAAAAATCAACAATGTTTTTTTTACTATTTTCACAACATAGCTTTTCTATTTAAAAAAATAAAAAATAAAAAAATAAAAAATAAAATGATAGCTATAAGTTTCCATGCCTATGCCATCAGCCCATAATCTCTCCATAGTCCTTGCTAATGAATTACAGTCGATTTTCGTCTTGAATTATTCAATTCAAGACCAATGGAGTTCAATTCCATTCCCTTCACCAATTCCGTTCATAATTTCTTAACCATATTTTCATATATTTCTTCACACCCTCTTTTCTCCACCATTGTCACTCTATACACTTTAATTCTCATTTATGCTCCATCTTTTTTCCTCGGAATTGTTGTTTCTCCTGTTTTCAATTCCGCTGGAATCATACTCCTTTTCCTCCTCAAGTTAGGTGCCAATGAGAAATCAGAAACGGAATCCGATTATTTGGAAAGTAGAGTTTTTGATCATACAGATAAACACTATGAACATATTACTTCTTTGGAACAAAGATTTCTTGATTTGGTAGAATCCCATCAAAAGCAGACGTTTTTCAACCAAGATTTAGGCCTGGAATTCAATTCCCATGATGATTATTCCTTGGTATCATCACATGTGGTTGAAAGGGTGGAGACAAGAATGGAAATGAGTTCAAATCAAGTGGATACAACAATGAACTTTCATAAATGGAACATGAAAGCACCATTAGAGATCATATATGAAGCATATGAAGGAGTAGATGAAGAAGACGACGACGACGACGACGATGATGATAATGAAAACATGGTTTGTATTGATAAACACTTGTCTAAATTTGACAACTATCCATCGTTATCGACGTATTATTCTGAAAGTGAGACAGATAGCTCGTCAGATGATGATTTTCTCATGATCAAGAACTTGGAAACATACAAAAGTATGTTTTCAAAATGGGAAGATTATGATCGGGAAGAACTTATGGAGATCTCAATAGATTACAAGAAAAAAAATATTGAATTTTGTCTTGTCGACGAAGATAATTTGATCGAAATCGAAATTTTCCCGCGACAAATCGAGGTTTAAGGGGAATTGAAGAACTTATTCAACCAGATTCAAGGGTATAAATGTAGTGGCATCTAACATATTGAAGTATCGTGTTTTAGTTTTTAGTTATAAGCAAACAACATTTTTTGCATAGAGGTTTAAATATACGGAGCGATTTTGGGAACACAAAATACTTCGTTCGCAAAATAAGAATTTGTATTTTTATTAATGCCAATTGCCAAAATGTATTTGCTCGACTCAATATAGTTTTCGTGTGTGTTTTTGTTAGAAATAAATGTATTTCAATCATTTGCCATCTTTATTTATGGTTCCTGCTTTTTAAATTTTTTATTGCAAGTATATAAATAGATATATGTTATCAATGACACACTTAGTGTGTGTGTGTGTGTATATATATATGGGAAGGTTCCCCTAAAAAGTTCAATTTGTCTAAGAAGGCTAAGAAGAATTTTTAAAAAGTCGAAAACGACCGAAACAAACTCCGATTGAACTTTATGTTGCATCATTGGAACCGGCTTGTCGAATACTAAACCGCAAAACTTAAACCATAAACAATAAATCACTAGAACTAAAATCAAAAATTTGAAAACAATCTTAAAGCTAAAGATAAAACCTAAAAGCTAAAAATCAATCCTTAAAACCCAAACTCTAAAACTAGTTGTTAAATCTAAAACCTAAAAGCTAATATCGTAGTGTTCGATAAGACGATTCAATTGTCGTAAAAATGAGCTTAACCGAAGTTCGTTTGGTTTGATTTTGGAGGTTTTAAAAATAATTTTTAGCCTTCCAGGCAAAAAATATTTTTTATATGATCTTTCCCCTATATATATGTGTATATATATATATATATTTATATATATATATTTTGGGTTCGACAATCTAATTTCCCATAACTCAATGTTACAAATTTTAAATTGTGTCCGCCCATTTAAACCCAAACGGATTTGGCATAAAACCCGCCTTGACCCGCGCCGCTCTGACTTGTTACCCAACCCAACCCGCCCATTTTGTCAGGAATAATATAATACTAATATACATATAATACTAATAAATATAAATACACCATACTAACCTCTTGCTTCGAGACTATCACAGTCCGTCTCTAAGTGTTTAGGTCGATGTTGAGTTGTTAGTTGTATAGCGGTATATAGTATAACATTAGGGTTTGTAATTTGGGGGGTAAAACAAGATTATCATCATTTAATTGTTGTTAGAGTTGTAATTTTGGGTAATTTCGTAACTAAACAAGATCATTTAGAATTAAAAAAACCCTCCAATTTAAACCCTAGACCTATTTTAAAAGAAGAATATATGATTCTTTGTATAATAGTTATAGCTTTGATTTTTGTATTAACAATCTATTTTAATGTAATATTGTGTCACTTTAAAAAAATCATATGTGATCATATGAAATTTCATTTTATATGTTTTATTAACAAATTAAGATTTAGATTAAACGAGATCTTGTGATTTCAATCCGCTATTAATGTCCGCCCCTTGTATGTTGTTCAAAAGAAATATTTTTTCCAAATAAATAAAAATAAATTAGCCATATCATTTTTCTAAAAAATCTCATACTATACCTATAAATACACATGCCATGTTTCTAAGTGTCTAGTTTTCGTCTCTCTTTTATTAAACCTCTTTCTTTTTAAATCATAATATTAAATTATAATAACATTAAATTATAATATTAAATATTAATGATAATAATAAGGTAGCGTTTATTATGCATGAACGAAAGATGAAATGGAACGAGTCATTACATTGGAATGAAAAGAAACGTGTTTGGTTAGCAGTTAGCACATAGGAATGGAATACACCATTCCATAAATAATGTGAATATGTGATTCCTTCACTTTTGATGATTTTCATTCCTTGGAGTATGTGTGCTTTTTTTCATTCATTCTCTTGAAGGAATTTCCGACCAATGACCACACCCATGTCCAAGACCATGACCCGATCCATGACCAAAACCATGAGCCGACCCTTGACCTGACCCATGATCCGAATCATGGCACGAACCATGTGTCGACCCATGACCTAAACCATGACTCGACCCATGAGGCGAACCATGATTCGAACCATAACACGACCTATGACACGAACAATGACCCGATCTATGACTCAAAAAATTACCCGACCCATGACTCAAACAATGACCCGACCCATCAACCAAACCATGAACCGATCCATGAAATGCCCCATGATCGAACCATGAGCTAAACAATAACCGACTTATAAACCGACCGATGGTCCGAACCATGACTTAACACATGACAAAAAAAACCCGACCTATGACCCGACCCATGACTACAATAATTAAAACCATGACTCGACCCATAAATTGTATTCCATTCCTTCATTTTCTCATGTCTATCAAACAACTAGAAGTAATGAATCATTTCATTACTAGAGGTAACCAAACAGGATAATAAAATGGTAATGATTTATTTCTTTCTCACATCCATTTCATTCCTTTGTCCATTCCATTCCCCGGTCCATTCCATTCCATTCATTTTGAAAAGCAAAGTTTTGATAATAAATATAAATATGAAATATTTTAAAAGAGGTTCTGTTAAAAAAATAAAGTATAAAAAAAATCATTTTTTTCCCAATAAAGCAATTAAAAAATGAAAATATTTTAAAATCAAAGTTCTAACAATGAGGCATTTATTAAATTTTGACATCTGTAAAAACAGTTTTTCTAAAGATAAATGTTTAAAATAAACTTTGAAACACAAAACTTAAAAAAATGATATTGTCAAAAGTAATTTCTTATATGTAATTCAATATTATTTATCTTAAAATATCATTTTATAAGTATCACTTTACAATTTTTAAATATTTATTATTAATTATTTAATATGTGTAAATTTTTTTAACTGTTTTTATTTAATATTTATTATTAACTATTTAATATAATTTTATTATTAACTGTTTTTATTATGATTTATGACATATAATGTTATTATTTTTTAATTTTCTTAAACAAAACGATTTTAGTAATTATGGTGATCTCGTGGACGGTACTTTTCTACTTTTCAACCATCAAGTCACGTCTAATTTGTTTGCAACACAATATACAGTTGAATTTGGTTCCATCCGTATTCTATATTCGTCTTGTGAAAAAAAAGGTTCACTTATTGGTAAATCTACCTTTTCATGTTTTCTAATAGAGGTGTGCATGGGTCGGTTTGGGTCGGTTTTTGGCTTAGTCCAAACCCAAAACCGAAATTTCGGTTTTTTCGGTTTTTAAACCCGTTTGGGTTCGGTTTTTTCGGTTTTGATATTTTCAAAACCCATTTGGGTTCGGTTTGGGTTTCGGTTTTTTCGGTTTTTACTACTTAGGCCTTAAATTATGCTTATAAAAAAATAAACTAAAATATTATATTTGTATTAAAAATATTTTAAGTACAACACTACTTAATATTTAAAAATATATACAAAAATATTTAAATTTAGTAAAAATCATACGTGTTTTTGGTATCCTAAGCCAATAATAATAACAAAATATATGATTTTTATTTAACTTTTGATATCAAGAACTAAGAAAATAAAAATAGACGGTATATAAATTGTTGAATTTTTTCAAAGGTAATATATATATGCATATACACATGTATTCGGTTTTTTCGGTTTTTTCGGTTTTTCTTTAAGGTAAAACCAAACCCAAACCCAAACCCAAACTTTCGGTTTTTAGAAAACTAACACCAAACCCGTCGGTTTCTATTTGGGTTCGGTTTTTTTGGGTTGGATTTTTCGGTTTTTGGGTTTTGGGTCGGTTTTTTTGGTTTTATGCACACCCCTATTTTCTAATGTTAAAAAATATACGTGAGTAAAAATTATGTGTATAACATGATTGATTTAACCTACGTATGATATACGTGCAGTGGCGGAGCTTCAGATAATTGATAGGGGGCGAAAACCTACGTGAACTCAAATTTTTTTTCCCATTCGATCGGTATGTTTCGGTTAATCGGGTTAAATATACGGATCAGCAATTCGGGTCAAGTCGGGTCAAACAATAAGGAACATTCATCTTGAAAATAATACAGTATTTTAGATTTAAACCTGACTAATATGATTAATCTAAATTTCACAGTTACATTGAAAGAAAAACATGAATTTAACATTAAAATAGGTTGCTTTTGAAATAATTTAAGAAGGAAAAAAAATTACCAACTAGAATTGTGTTAAGATTAGCCAGTGAAATGGTTGTTGCTAAACGCTTGAAAGAGAATGGGGCAGTTGCAGGAATCTGTGGCGGTAGAATGGGGCGGGCGGTGTGGACCTCTGATCGGGACCAAGAAAAAGAAAGAAAATAGGATAGGAAGTAAGGGGGAAATAAAAGAGTGATTTAAATATTTAGGAGAATTATAAAAGAACAAAAAAAAATTGAGGTTCTTAATAAGTGGGTAATTTTTATTTAGGTTTTTATTTAAAAGAGATGGTAATATAATTTTTTTTTTCAATCAAGGGGCCAAGTTAATTTTTTTTTCAATCAGGGGGCGAAATCAAATATTTTTAAAAAAATTAACCTTTTAGCCCGAAAATTAAACCTACTGACGAAAAAAAGAGGGGGGGCGATGCTACACCCGTGTATACGTGTCCAACACAAGGAAGGAGGGAAGTGGGCGACGGCCTTGGCCTCACTTGTTAGAAGGTCTGAAATTTTATTTTTCATATATTATATATTTATATATATAAAAATTATATAAAAATTGTAAAACATCAATGTTTATTTGTGTTAAGAGGACCCAATTTTTTCCTGGCTTCGAAATTTATTTTCGGTTCTCGGGGCCATCTCTGATGATATATTGATAATGTGAGTGATGTGTGAATATTAAAACCCTATATAAAACCACATACTTCGTAATGAGATACACCTCATTCTAACTCGAGTGATGGTGATTGATCGTGGACTTTAAAATAACCTATACGATTCATAATAGACATGGTAATCTTGACACAAAGCAAGATAACTGAGTTGGTTTGAGTGAACAATTATTGTATTTTGTGTTTAAATGAGTAACATAATAGCATAGAATGACTTGAGATGGATAACACCTTAACACAAAACGGGTCAAGATAGACAACCTATAAAGTATGAGAATAAAATAGATTTAAATGGCTAAGAATTATCCAACCCAACCCAAAGATTATGGAAATAAAATATTTGTTTACTTACAACACATTTTAACTCGAACTAAATTAATGTTCTTTTAAAACGACACAAACTGATTTTACTTAAAACTATTCCTTGCCCCCATTCATTGTTATCTGAACCCACTCTGACCTATTGCCCAACCCAACCCAAACCGCCCATTTTGTCAGACTTATTCATAAATTGGTTTTTTATACACCATTTTTTAACACAACACAGACATTATATGTCTCGTATATGCCTATACAAGACGTATACCTCCTTCTAACACTCACTATTTCAATTATGATTGATCTCTTATACACCTCGTACAATGCATATACGTCTCATATAAGCCTATACGAGACCAATCATTGATAATAAAAAATTCTGTAAAATAATAATTGATCATTATATGCCTCAAATTATATGGCTCATATATGCCTATACGAGATTGTGGAGTTTGAGGTTTGAGTGTGAGAATAACAAGACAATAACTAAAACATGCAAAATGAAAAAAAAAAGGCAAATTTTTAGGTAACACTTAAATCTTTATACCGATAAATAAAACTAGTATATGAAATGTGTGATAGCTTCCAACTCTTTTTTTGGTATTACTCTTCTATTAAATAATAATAATTTCTCACATCTCTATTTTATTAAATAATAATGATATTAAAATTATATATTTAAAAATAAATAATAATTTATTATTTTATTTGTTAATATGCACTTTATAATTATATTAATCATTTAGTATTTCTCTTTTCAACTATTTTCATTACTTTTATATTTATACTACTTGTTTGATATTTTATTAATCCAATATGATATAAGATACTGGTTTCTAATTTATCTATACTGTATTAGAATACATATTGGAAGGAAAAAATAGTCATTTAACAAATTATTTAAAATTAAGAGTTTTACGAATTTTATAGCATGAATTATAACTTACAAAGTTTTAAAAACTATAAACTAATGGTTTTTTTTTTTTAATTTTATTTTACTTTTTAGCTATTGACACATTCTGATCTTTAAGAAATAAAGTATCATGTAATTACTATAAAAAACCCTCTCAAATTAAATGAATTACTTCTTGACTCTTTGTTATATTTGGCCTTTCAAATTTGACTTTATCAAAATCAAAACAGTTATTTTAATTATACTAAAATTAATTTATAAGAGTTGATTTGACGAAACAAGAGTTGGTTTAATCTTTTTACGAGCCAAAATCAGCAACATAAATGTTTTTTTCACCACATTGTGCAAGCATCTCACTAATTTTTCATAAAAACCAAGCATTGCTACCAATATCCTAATTCTGAATTTTTTATCCCAATCTAAGTCCGTTCGTTGTCAAGGTTCATTACGTAACAACAATGTGATATATCAAGACATTAATAATAATAACATTGGTATAAAAGAGTTTAGAGGTACAGAGTGAACGCTCGTTTAAGATTTCTAAGCTTCGGTCCATGTGGGAGTCAATGGGCAGAGCCTATGGTGGCAGTCTTGTTGACTAGTCAGTGAGCAAGAGTCAAGGGGCAATGCCCTTGTGGGGTTCGAGGCAACACATTAAAACCTAAACGAGATTCACTAAGTTTATATGACCGGAATTAATTTCACACACGAATTTAATCGCTGATCACAAAAATTCTTTGAATTATTCCCAAATCGAATTTCTTGACACTCGCAAGGGAAGAAATAGTGCTTCGAAAAATGAATTTAACACGATCCTATATAAATGCAAGCATTGATTATCGATAATTATCTAACAAAGATCACTTACCCATTCTAGTTGGCAAACTGCAGGAAAAATTACATTAAAGCTTTATCCTTATAAATGTTAATGAATTCACCTATCTTTTAAGTTTTTCAACCAAAAGAAAATTCTATTAAACCTTCGAAAAACGGTAGGTTCCTGTTAACCCACTCCCAGAATACTAGATCCGCCAATGATAATTAACATAACTGGTTTACTTACAATATATATGTATTGTAAACATTTATCATTGTAAGCATATAGTTAAAATGTTTAAATGTTACATATATCAATATAAACTCATTAGTGCACAGATTACAATGCATGTAATGTTATTTCAGCCGGACCTATTTGTATGTTAACTTACTTTTTACGTGTCCTATGGATCATGTGATATTGGAGGGTCATATTCACATGAAACCAACAAGCTCATGGGATGTTGCCAGACAACACAGCCAAAAATACATCACAAGTTCATGTCTGTACCTAGGAAATTACTAAACTAACATGATTCCAATATAGATATTAGTTAGGTCCTCTTATACATACACCTAAAAGAAACTTCACACCTTCATACGAGAGACATATACAAAACCAATATAATTGTCAGAATTTTTAGCGTTAGTAATTAGCCTCGTATAGGCCTATATAATATATAGGTCTCATACGAGACGTATATGATGGTAATGTCGAAAGAGTGTTGTAAGCCTAGCCTGTAAGGGGAACCTGTGTGCCTCATATTAACTTATACGAAGCGCATATTAAGTGTATAGCGTCAGTAAAGTCTTAAAATAAAAGAAAGAATGTGAGAACTAACATGTGTGATTAGTTAAAGTAAGATACTCTTGAAAAGCAAAATATCAAAACTATGTTAGGTGATGAAGATGTATTAATCGGAACTAGCTATCCACGATGATATTCCAATTAACTGACTCTATGTCATAATCTCAAGTTGAGCTCAACAATGTCAATGTACTTTCTCTGGTTTAGGAAGAATGATTTAGGGTTTTTGTGTGTGTGTGTATACTTGATCCGGAATGAGAGAATTCTTTCTTAGTTTTTTATAGGCCTTAGTGGGTCCCTCACTCCTGTTTGTTGAGGAAAAAATGAGGGTCAGTCCTTATTACGGACCCCATTATAACTGCCCAACTCCTTTGTCCTTTTCTTTAATTGTAAATTTATATTCATATTTGTGTACGTGTATAGGCATATTTGCTCAAATATATGTTACATTTTTTATGCACAAAGTGGCGCAGTCGTATATAGAGCCGCGCGAATCGTTGGCTACGTCTTCAGGTGATAAGAATAATTTATTCTTCAAATGCTTTATACGTTAGAGCCACAATGAAGATTATATGTCTCGATATAGAAATTTTTGAACTAATAAGGTTGATGTGATTCCTTGCCTAAGGATATGCCTTCAGCAATCAGTATTACTAATGTCATGTGGGTCTTATGTGGCTAGAAACAAATCAATTTTTGATAAAATTTAAATACAAATGATTGTTGTTATAAGAATGAGTATTAAGAAGCACGAAAAGAAATCTATTAAGTTGTCACTACAATGTAATATTCTAAAGCATACCCTATCATTAAACGACCATCACATGTCACAATATGTGAAAGTCGACTTCAAATGCATACATGACTATCAAAACAATATTGTCAAAAGATGATAAAAAAACAAAACATTAAAAATATTGAACAATGGTTTTCTAAGAAAAAATAATATTTTTGTATGAACTTGATTATTACAAATACAACTTTTTTATTTTTAACATCTCACCAACATTACACGTATAATTTAAACCTATAATATGCATATAACCTCCTCTGACATATAGGAGCTATACAACAAATGTAAGCCTATACGAAAAATATATAAATTCAATCTTAACAATGAGATTTTCTGAAAAATAATAATTAACTCCATAACATGACCTTTTCTAGAGGTTAATTTCTTGTCCTTTAAAGTCGATTTTGGGTGTGTCAAAAAAAGCAAGTGGGCACCATAAATGCTAAAACATTAAGCTTTTTATTTAGTTGATTGATGTAACATATATAAGAGGAAATTCAAATAAAACTTATTTTTCCCTAAATTACAACGTAATATCAAGTACTTTTTTAATTTTAATACAAGTACTTTTTATTTAGTTGATTGTGTTTTTCTAAACATTTTAAGATACAATGATGTCGCATAATACATTTTTTTTGAACATCAATAGTCCTACTTCTAAATTACACCAATACACATCTTGCTTTAATACATTTAATTTTAATACAAGTACTTTTTATTTAGTTGATTGTGTTTTTTCAAACATTTTAAGATACAATGGCAGCGACCTCTCCATGCTGCTCCTCTAACTGCGTCGTCCGGTTTCGGAGCGCCGCGATCTCATCGACCACTTGCTCCCGCATGTGATCCAGCTGTCCACGGAGATGCTGGTTCTCCTCTCGGAGAGCTCTGATATCCTCGTCTCGCTCGTGTGCCCTACGGGCTTCCCGAGAAGTCCTAGAAACAAGGGTTGCGAAAGCCCACTCAAATGACACTCCCAGTGCTGGTAGTCGGTGCGCCCGATCATCATCAGTAATAACACGCTGGAGAGGCACCCTCTCCTCAACAATCCAGTCTCATACCATGAATGGGTACCAGGTCCATGACCTAACGCGCTTAGCGATACGCGCCTGCTCGGCCATCTCTACATCCACCTGGGACATGATGCCCCGAACACGCTGCCGGCTCTCGTCCGTCAGCTCGTTCTCTGCGTGCCGCTTCTCCGGGTTACGCCTCGTATCCTCATTGTTATCAGACATCCTGTAAATCTCAAATCAGTAAGTAACAGTTAACAGAGATAATAATAGCATCAGTGTGAAATTTCTAAGTGTGGTGTCTAATGTAGAGCGGTGGCTATAGTCTAAGTTCACTACATGCAAACCTAGTTCTCTATAACCAAGGCTCTGATAACAGTCTGTCACACCCCCAAATTCCCACGTGCGGTGTCAGACCGCGCGGGTGTGACGTGGCCAGGATCACAGCTCATGGTCATATAGAACGACTCTATATGAGTTACACAATCACACATTTTTGTAAAATAATGCAAGTTTTAATAATACGCAGCGGAAAATGTTTACAATAGCATTTAAAAGTTGCAGCGGAAAATATATATTGTATCAAACAATACAAAAGATAATTGTTTTAGGAAATAACAAATCAAGCCTAGGAGTTTGAGTCTATGTGCATGTTAGAATCCTTAGTACATCCTGGTGCGCATCCTAGCTTGATATCCCTTCAGTTACCTGAGAATACATGCGAAAGTGTCAACTAAAAAGTTGGTGAGTTCACAGGTTTAGACAAACATAAATAGTAAACAGACATATACTGGGTATGTTAGTTTAGGTGTTGGATCTACGATCCGTGGAGTGTGTCAGTTCATCTTACCGAAACTCGACTGTTTCCGTTTGCCTCCACGGGTCATCGCTGAACCCGACATCAACATCGAAATTACACTCGTTATGACCTCCAGTCAACATTGGTGCCGAGTGGGTTAGTCAAACCCAGTAGTACTACGTAATTACGACTCGTTTGTTACACAACTAACTGTAAGGATACGTGAGGACTTAATGCGATAATAGTTACACTCAAAATAGTTTTACAACATACCAGTCATATATCTAAAACAGTTGCAATGTAATTCTCACCCCAATAGTTTGGCAAAACAGTTAATAAGTAAAAGTGGGGCTGTAAACTCACCTGAGTTTGAGAAGTGTGTTTCTTACAGAAATCGTGTAGCTCGTCGGCTAGAAGTTACCTATATCACATAGGTGTTATAAGTTTGTGTTACATACACGCGGGTCTCACAAGACCGTGTTAGTATTTAACAACTCTAAGTTGTTATGTGGGTCGAGTTGACCGTGTTTGACCTAACGACCCGTTGGTGACGGTTTTTGATCAAGTGTTCGTGTAGCGTGCGGTTTAGTGTCGTGTGATGTGTGCGGATACCAAAGTCACTTTCGTGAGGAACTTACTATTTCTTAAATACCCCAGAGGCAACCATCATGTCTGTCAAAGATGCTGACAGAGTAACAGCTAACTCCATAGTAGTAGGGTGAGCAAAAAATCACATGCCCTCGGATACTGGGCGGTAATCCACCAATGTACCGCTCTATCCTCTTTTCCAATGTTGGCACTATATCCGGTGCCAGTGCTGCCAGTTCATGAAATCTTGTGGTGTAGGTCAGATGCCCAGCACCAATCATAACCAGGTTGAGTAATTCGGTCTCAACCTTTTTGACTTCATTTCTTGGGCAAAACTCTGCCCGCAGTAATGCCTTGAAATCATTCCACGGCATTGACAGGGCCTCATCCCTGCCTCTGGTAGTAACCTGAGCGTTCCACCAAGTTAACGCCCGCAGCATACTTCACCCTATACTGTTCCGGACAGTTGCTGATCTCCAGCGTTGTTTCCATATTTTCGACCCATTGGATCAATCCGACGGCTCCTTCACTGCCACTAAAACTCGGTGGCTTGCATCCTACAAAGTTTTTGTAGGAATAGTCTTGGTGGTTTCGGGTGTTGCCACTGCCTTCTCCAGATGAGTTGACAATGTTGTTGCTGTTATTGGTGTTGATTCGGTTCATCATGTCTGGAATTACCTCCCTCAGCTGACTGGTCAACAGAGTGGCCAGTGCAATAGTAGCGGGATCCAGCTGATAAGCCGGTGGTGGTGGAGGAGGAGGTGGAGGTGGAGGTGGAGGAGAGTCAGGTGGTGTCGGTGTAGATGAGTGTGGAGCTGAACCCTGAGTCAGCGGTAATAGAGGTGGTTGTCTTCTTGGCGGCATTCTGATCATAACCGAAAGAAAATCGGTTAGTGCAGTGATCAGAAGTAGAAGACACATGCAAGTAGAATCCTATGTGACATGATTTCTACATGAGGTCCCTAAGTTATAGTCTAGGCCAAACCGTTTAATTAATATGACCTATATTTCTCTATAACCATGGCTCTGATACCAATCTGTCACACCCCAGGCCGGCGGGAACGGATGGGGTTTTCCCGTCGGGCGGAAGGTTCCCGGGGCGCGATATCTTGAATGATAATCGAATTGATCAGATTGTTTACATAGCACATGAGATATAAATGAGAAATGCTAACATGACATGAAATAGAATTACAAAATTAAATTACATTGTACATCATAATTTAACTAAGTAAATCTATTCAAAAAGAATCAATGAGTTTATATCTTGAACTGTACAAGATATACAAAAGTGATTCACTGTTTTATCATTCCAAAAGTATGCAATCAAAAGTAAGCTAGGTCTTCTAAAGGTCCACTAGCTTAGCGCTTGCATATATGTATCTACACCTGTTCGTCACCTGAGAAAACATGCAATTTAAACAAAAGTCAACACTAGGTTGGTGAGTTCATAAGTTTGAGTATTGAAAACCTGGAATTGTTCATGCACACAATCACAATGTCATATTTGATACTTGTAATACTTGATTCACCTGTTCCACCCAATGGCCTCTCCTTAGTTATATGTACAAGTAGTGTATCACCTGATTAAGTATGCTTATATATAGGGAATCACGAAAGGGTCAAGCCCATACGCTATCCCACCACATACTCAGTCAAGTTCCACACCACTTGCGATACAACTAAAGATATCCATTTCCCGTTTGTTCAACGTGTCTGATATGTATTCGTCTGTTGTATCAATTATAGAATAATATGGTGTGAGGGTTTTAGTTATCAAACCGAAGTATTGATAAACCCTTCATGCATTAAGGAAATTTGATTTATTTAATCAGATCCTTGTATTATTCTATATTTAGGAGGGGTTAACTGTTGTTACACTTTTAAATATTAAGAGTGTTAGTTAACCGCTTGTAACTTGTGCTTGAACCATAGTGCATAGAGCCTAAAAGGAATCCATTGAAATCCTCACGTAATCAGATTTCAATGCATCCGATTTACCTCTACCACTTTGCATGTTTAGTGTCCTCAACGAACTCTATTACTAGTAGTGTAACATGAGAGCAGATCACTTTCTCAACCTACTAGTCAATAGGATTTCCGCTGGATTAATTACTTATCACTGCAGATTAATATCACCATGTGTCGCTTACCAGAACCTGACTTGAGGTAGCCCTGTCACCGGTCATACGTTACCGGTCAATGAATCAATACGATCAACATACTAGCCCTACAAGCTAGAGGTTTGTCAAACCTATGGTACCACTATGCTATCGTCGGTTTAGTCACATCAAACTAACTGGTCAGCGAATTAAAGGGACTTACATGATCAACTTGTACAATTTGGCACATGATTGAAGTGATATAATGCAACAGGTCAATAGTAACTAATTGTAATTGTATTCACTTGTATTGTTGTTCTCATTGCCATATGTTCTCCATGATATTAACATAGTTAAATAAGAACTTGTCTTATTATATTATGTTAGTTAATGGAGTGAATGATGTTGTTATCATGAAATTACATTATCATGATTATCATTCTTTTTTATTCCATGTAGTCACCATGTTGTCACTAAGCAGTAATAAGAACCAGTCTTAATTCCCTTAGTCGACTCAGGTGGTGGATGATTCTTGTACTATGTTCTCTTGTAATAGGTATTGAGTTGTAAAGCTAAGTGTTATAAGAACTAGTCTTATTACACTTACCTAACTTTTGTATTGAATGATGTAATAAAGATGTGTTATCTTTATATCATTCTTATGTCTTGTTCTTGTCATCATGATCCTTGTAATTGTTTCTATGTTAATTCTTGTAAGAATAACTAAGGGTTGTAAGAGATAATCATACAACTATGTTATTCTATTGTATTGATGAGTTATGATATTATAATATCATAATCATCTTATTTTCCCCGTCATCATCCAATCATACAAGCAAGCATACAATGATATATGATAATAAACAATTTAATATCAATTAATCAAAGTATTAGCAATATGTAAGCAAAACTTTTAAGTAAGTAAAAGTAAAGCATGTTTCTCAGCCCCGAGAGTTTAAAATCAGTAAAGATTAAAGAAAAGGGGCGTATGAACTCACCTCGTAGTTGTTGGGGTTGACTTAACTTAAATGAGAATGCACGCGCTCTTGTTTGTACTTGTTGTTGTATTCACGATCCTGTATTGATTTCGCATTGTTCTTAGTTTATAAGTATACATTTGTAGGCATTTGTGTGCGTGTAGGTGTTAGCCCTAAAGTTGGCTAACACGCGTAAGTCTTTGTCATCATTCGGCCTCATTTACTTGTTATGGACTCTTATAACACTTAACCCAACTGGTTAAAGTTAGTGCCCCTTGTTATTGATTTTTATGATCAACTTGGATTTATGTCATAACGAGAGGGGTGCTAAGCATGAACTTAAATTTTAGGTTAAGGTTATAAACCCGTAGCATTTGATAACTTTACTTGAAGGTGTTTGTTAATTTCGTTTATTAATACTTGTAAAAGATAAAGCTTTTATGATTTAACAAGCTCCTTAGTCCATAATTTATTTCAAGTATTTGTTTTCCTTTAAATCATATGGGCCGAATGATTGTGTGGCCTTGGGCCAAATAGGGAGTTTGGGCCGACACCAGATTCTGGGTCAATCATCTTGGGCCGGATCAGTTCTTTGGGCCAAAACTGATTAGTTGGGCCACAATAATAATTTTAGGCCACATTGGGCCGAAATAATTGTCTTTGGACTGTTATTGGGCCTGAAGTAAATTGGGCCTGAGTAGTCCATTGGATTTCTGAGCGTGGCATCTGGGCCGAAGCAGCAGACCATTGGGCCGCATGACTGGGCCAGGCAGCCACTTAAGCCCAGCGAATGAATCTGATTTGTGTGAGGGTGGCCGAATGAGCTTTGAGGTGG
The DNA here is from genome assembly GCA_009363875.1 of Mikania micrantha. Classification (NCBI taxonomy): domain Eukaryota; kingdom Viridiplantae; phylum Streptophyta; class Magnoliopsida; order Asterales; family Asteraceae; genus Mikania; species Mikania micrantha. The sequence goes on along the minus strand of CM018689.1, from coordinate 43,550,811 downwards.
CGAATGGCATGGTTGTCGAATGTGCCACTGCTGGTCGGATGGGTTAGGCCGAGTGGCTTTTCTGGTCATGGTGGTGTTTGCCGAACGAATGTCAGTCGAATGAGTTGGTGGTCGGTTAGTTTAGAGTTCTTGGCCGAATGTCATCACCATGGGCGAATGTAAGAGGTCTGAACGAATGGGTCCTGGTGACTGGCGAATGGGGTAACCGGCGTATGAGGCTGGGGCGTAGGAGGTTGGTCGGCGACTGAGGGTGGCCGGCGAATGAGGGTCAGCCGAGTGAACAGCCATTCGACCTTTGCCCCTTCCTTCGGCCGAATGTAAGCTGGTCAGCCTTCATTCGCGCGACAGTAAGAACCCAGATGTCTTCTAGGGTAGGGTCTAGTTTCCAGCCCAAGACCATGGTGGTTTCGTAGGTGGTGTAGGCCAGGTAGGGTTCTCGAGGTTGTAGGATCCAAGGGGAAGAGCTTGGAACCGGTTTCAAGGTGAGGGTCGAACTAGGTGATGAAAACCCTAGTTTCATGACTTTTTGACGTCTCATACCTCGATTTTCAGTGGTGTTTGGCTCCGATCTGTTGTACTTTCGTGTAGAGGATGTTGAGAGCTTCGTGTAGGTTCAAAAATGGAGTGATTTGGTGGAGTATTGAGAGAGATATGGAAGAGAGAAGTTTGGAGATGGAGAGAGTTTTCAAAACCGGGAATAGGGTTTTTGTGTGAAGAAGAAGAAGGGAAAATGAGGGAATCACCCTCATTTAGGGTATTTATACCCCGAGGGTGTTCGGGTTCGTTTTTGTTGCTCGGTTCGCGTTTTCGTTACGTTTCCGGAAAATTACGCGTAATTTAAATAGAATAACTAAAAGAAAATTATTCTAATTATTTGATGAGTTTCAAAATTGTAAAACATTAAAATGTTTTATTTTCTTAAATTTATTATCGTATCGTGTCGTGTCGTGTTTCGTTTTCGTTTCGTCGAATCGCGTCACCTTCGCGCGTATTCGTTCGAATCGTCACCCGAACGAACACGACGAGGGTTTTGCTTTCCGACTTTTGTTTTCTACTTTTCAGAACTCTGAACTCACAGATATGTTTGTGTGAATCGTCACCCACGCAAACACACTGTCAGTTCGTTATTCTGACATAATACTGCATTTGTGTTTGAATTGTGTTTCCTCACTGTCGGACTCAACTAAACATCCAGTTTTCACATTGTTCTTGTACTGATTCGTCGGCCATCTGATTCCTGTCATCTGTGGCCATCAGATCGCAACCGATATGTTGTCGTTGTTTACTTGTACACTGTTATTTCCCGTGATTCGTTGTGTTAACTGTACTTAAGTTTTCACTTAAATACACACAACTATTGTTTCAAATGTATGTTGTACTTACTGTATTTAAGTTTACACAAAAATACGTACAACTATGTATTGTATTTTGAATTCTGATAATACAATAACTGTTCATGTACATGTATTTACACATAGTATAAAGTGAAAGTACGCATACCGTACGGACTTGCCGGACGATCTGGCACTTGATGTTACAGTCTTCCCTTGTTAAAGAAATTTCGTAATGAAATTTAAGCATCAAAGTCGGGCTTCAATTCTCGAACAGGTGGGGATACCTTGCTTTCATGTTGTCCTCGCGCTCCTAGGTAAACTCTGGTCCACGCTTGGAGTTCCATCGAACCTTTATAATAGGGATACGGCTTCGTTTCAGTCTCTTGACTTCACGTTCCATAATTTCTACAGGTTCTTCAATGAAATGTAACTGTTCATCAACTTGTATTTCTTCCAATGGTATGATCAATGATTCGTCAGCTAGACACCTTTTGAGATTTGATACATGAAAAACATCGTGTACTCCGCTGAGTTCATCAGGGAGTCTGAGCCTGTATGCCACAGGACCTATGCGTTGAGTAATCTCAAACGGTCCGACATACCGAGGTGCTAGTTTGCCCTTAACCCCAAAACGAACTACGCCTTTCCATGGGGACACTTTCAACATAACTCGGTCACCCACATCGAATTCCAAAGGCTTGCGCCGTTTGTCTGCGTAACTCCTTTGGCGGCTACGTGTTGCCTGTAATCTCTGTTGTATCTGGGCTATCTTATCAGTAGTCTCCTGAATAAGTTCAGGCCCAGTGATTCTGTTGTCTCCCAATTCGGTCCAACAAATTGGAGACCGACATTTTCTACCATATAGTGCTTCAAAAGAAGCACATCCGATGCTGCTGTGGTAGCTATTGTTGTAGGAGAACTCTATGAGAGGTAAGTGTGTGTCCCAACTTCCACCGAAGTCTAGGATGCATGTTCTCAACATATCCTCTAGGGTTTGAATGGTGCGCTCGCTTTGTCCATCCGTTTGTGGATGATAAGCAGTGCTCAAGTTAACACTTGTCCCTAAGGATTGTTGCAATGATTGCCAGAACCGCGATGTAAATCGACTGTCCCGATCTGAAATAATAGACAATGGCACACTGTGCCTCACTACTATTTCATCAATGTAGAGTCTTGCTAATTTCTCCATCTTGTATGTCTCTCTGATCGGCAAGAAATGTGCGGACTTGGTCAATCTATCAATGATGACCCAAATCGAATCATGTCCGCTGGAAGTGCGGGGTAGCTTGGTAATGAAATCCATAGCTATTTGTTCCCACTTCCACTGTGGAATCTCTGGTTGTTCCAGCAAACCCGAAGGTTTCTGGTGTTCTGCCTTGACTTTGGCACATGTGATACATTTGCCAACATAAGTGGCAATGTCTTTCTTCATACCCAGCCACCAATAAAATGACCTAAGATCTTGGTACATCTTATCGGCACCAGGATGAACTGAGTAACGTGACTTGTGTGCCTCGTCAAGAATGAGTGTTCGAAGTTCATCTACCGCTGGAATCCAAACACGATCCAGATAATAGATAACTCTATCTTGTTTTGTCTTGAATTGTTTCTCGGCTCTACAATCGAGCTCTCGTTTCAAATTGTCTCTTACCACTGCTTCTTGTTGTGCTTGTAGAATGTGATCTCTTAGACTTGTTTGCACAGTCATTCCCATTGCGCGAACACGTAAGGGTTTGACTCTTTCCTTCTTGCTCAGAGCATCTGCAACAACATTTGCTTTGCCCGTATGGTATTTGATCACACAATCATAGTCGTTCAGGAGCTCAACCCAACATCTCTGTCTCATGTTAAGCTCCTTCTGATCAAATATGTGCTGTAAACTCTTGTGATCTGTGAAGATAGTGCATTTGGTACCATAAAGGTAATGTCTCCAAATCTTTAATGCAAAGACAACAGCTCCCAGTTCAAGATCGTGTGTTGTGTAATTCTTCTCATGTATCTTCAGCTGTCGTGAAGCATAAGCAATGACTTTGCCTCGTTGCATCAAAACACATCCGAGACCCTGATGGGAAGCATCACAGTAAACTACAAAGTCATCGTTGCCTTCTGGGAGTGTTAAGATTGGAGCATTGCACAATCTTTGTTTCAATGTCTGGAATGCCTCTTCTTGTTCCTGAGTCCACACAAAAGGTTCAGACTTATGTGTGAGCTTGGTGAGAGGTAAGGCTATCTTAGAGAAATTCGAGATGAATCTCCTGTAGTAACCTGCCAATCCCAAGAATGATCGGATCTCTGTCGGTGTGGTAGGCACATCCCAGTTCTTGATTGCTTCAATCTTGGCAGGATCCACGTGAATACCATCACTGTTAATCACATGACCCAAGAACTGAACTTCTCTTAACCAGAATTCACACTTGGAGAATTTGGCATAGAGTCGTTCTTCTCTCAGAAGTTCCAAGACTGTCTTGAGATGTTGTTCGTGTTCCTTCTCGTTCTTCGAATAGATCAGTATATCATCAATGAAGACGATAACGAATTGATCTAGGTACGGCTTACACACCCGGTTCATTAAGTCCATACACACTGCCGGTGCGTTCGTCAATCCGAATGGCATCACCATGAATTCGTAATGACCATATCGGGTACGAAAGGCCGTCTTTGGTATGTCTTCTTCTTGTATCCGGAGCTGATGATTACCTGAACGCAGGTCTATCTTGGAAAAGAATTGTGCTCCTTGTAACTGATCAAACAAATCATCAATTCTCGGTAACGGGTACCGATTCTTGATGGTGAGTTTGTTGAGCTCTCTGTAATCGATGCACATCCTGAACGATCCATCCTTCTTCTTAACAAACAGAACTGGAGCTCCCCACGGGGAAAAGCTCGGTCGGATGAATCCCTTGTCAAGTAGCTCTTGTAATTGATTGGACAACTCCTGCATTTCAGATGGTGCAAGTCTGTAAGGAGACTTAGCCACATGAGTCGCTCCCGGAATAAAATCGATTCTGAACTGCACCGATCTCTCAGGTGGCAGCCCCGGTAAATCATCCGGAAACACGTCCGCATATTCTTTCACCACTGGTATGTCTTGAATCTTGATTGCTTTCTTGTCTTTCTCGACCACATGAGCTAGGAATGCGACACATTGTTTTCTAAGGTACTTGCGAGCCTTCATGCACGATATTATCTTGACACTGTGTTTCGCTTGGTCTCCACGAATCTCCAAAATCTGATCATTCTCCACTGGAATACGTAATAACTTTTCGGAACAGATGAATTCAACTCGGTTGAGAGATAGCCAATCCATTCCGATGATGATATCGAAACTGCCCAATTCCATCGGTATCAAGTCGATGGAAAATGTATGATCACCAAGTGTTAGTGGGCAATTCCTAAGTACTGTGTCAACTGTAATCTGTTTGCCGTTAGCTATCTCAATAGTATAAGGGGAGTCTAAAGCTTCCTCAACATGTTTAAGATGGCTAGTAAAATCGGATGAGATAAAACTCTGATCCGAACCAGTGTCACATAATATGGATGCATAGAAATCAGATAAGAGAAATGTACCCGTGATCACGTTCGGGTCTTGCCTAGCAGCAGCTGCTCCGATCTGAAAGGCTCGTCCTCTTGGTGCTTGAGCCCTTTGCTGATTCTTCTTGGGACAATCCCGAGAAAAGTGTCCAGGTTCGCCACAGTTGTAGCAGGACCTATGATCAGCAGCAGTAGCAGTAGTAGTAGTGGCTGCATTGTTGTTTCGGTTTGGAGCTCTCGTGCTCCTGCAGCGGTTTGCCCAATGGCCAAACTTTCCACAGTTGGTGCATTGCATGCACTGAGTGTTTGGCGCATGATGATATTGGCAAGTGTTGCACAAAGGTGCAGTGCCAGTGTAGGGCTTCCTGATCTCCAATGGTTGTGGCTGGTTGCGCATTGGAGCTTGAGTAGTAGCAGCAAAGTTTCTAGCCACCTTTTGCTTCTTCGCCGGCCTTTTATCCGGCTTCCTTGTGGTTCCAGTTTTGGTTGAGTCAGCCTCTTTCTTGAATACCCCAGAGGCAACCATCATGTCTGTCAAAGATGCTGACAGAGTAACAGCTAACTCCATAGTAGTAGGGTGAGCAAAAAATCACATGCCCTCGGATACTGGGCGGTAATCCACCAATGTACCGCTCTATCCTCTTTTCCAATGTTGGCACTATATCCGGTGCCAGTGCTGCCAGTTCATGAAATCTTGTGGTGTAGGTCAGATGCCCAGCACCAATCATAACCAGGTTGAGTAATTCGGTCTCAACCTTTTTGACTTCATTTCTTGGGCAAAACTCTGCCCGCAGTAATGCCTTGAAATCATTCCACGGCATTGACAGGGCCTCATCCCTGCCTCTGGTAGTAACCTGAGCGTTCCACCAAGTTAACGCCCGCTTGTGAAACGACCCCGCAGCATACTTCACCCTATACTGTTCCGGACAGTTGCTGATCTCCAGCGTTGTTTCCATATTTTCGACCCATTGGATCAATCCGACGGCTCCTTCACTGCCACTAAAACTCGGTGGCTTGCATTCTACAAAGATTTTGTAGGAATAGTCTTGGTGGTTTCGGGTGTTGCCACTGCCTTCTCCAGATGAGTTGACAATGTCGTTGCTGTTATTGGTGTTGATTCGGTTCATCATGTCTGGAATTACCTCCCTCAGCTGACTGGTCAACAGAGTGGCCAGTGCAATAGTAGCGGGATCCAGCTGATAAGCCGGTGGTGGTGGAGGAGGAGGTGGAGGTGGAGGTGGAGGAGAGTCAGGTGGTGTCGGTGTAGATGAGTGTGGAGCTGAACCCTGAGTCAGCGGTAATAGAGGTGGTTGTCTTCTTGGCGGCATTCTGATCATAACCGAAAGAAAATCGGTTAGTGCAGTGATCAGAAGTAGAAGACACATGCAAGTAGAATCCTATGTGACATGATTTCTACATGAGGTCCCTAAGTTATAGTCTAGGCCAAACCGTTTAATTAATATGACCTATATTTCTCTATAACCATGGCTCTGATACCAATCTGTCACACCCCAGGCCGGCGGGAACGGATGGGTTTTCCCGTCGGGCGGAAGGTTCCCGGGGCGCGATATCTTGAATGATAATCGAATTGATCAGATTGTTTACATAGCACATGAGATATAAATGAGAAATGCTAACATGACATGAAATAGAATTACAAAATTAAATTACATTGTACATCATAATTTAACTAAGTAAATCTATTCAAAAAGAATCAATGAGTTTATATCTTGAACTGTACAAGATATACAAAAGTGATTCACTGTTTTATCATTCCAAAAGTATGCAATCAAAAGTAAGCTAGGTCTTCTAAAGGTCCACTAGCTTAGCGCTTGCATATATGTATCTACACCTGTTCGTCACCTGAGAAAACATGCAATTTAAACAAAAGTCAACACTAGGTTGGTGAGTTCATAAGTTTGAGTATTGAAAACCTGGAATTGTTCATGCACACAATCACAATGTCATATTTGATACTTGTAATACTTGATTCACCTGTTCCACCCAATGGCCTCTCCTTAGTTATATGTACAAGTAGTGTATCACCTGATTAAGTATGCTTATATATAGGGAATCACGAAAGGGTCAAGCCCATACGCTATCCCACCACATACTCAGTCAAGTTCCACACCACTTGCGATACAACTAAAGATATCCATTTCCCGTTTGTTCAACGTGTCTGATATGTATTCGTCTGTTGTATCAATTATAGAATAATATGGTGTGAGGGTTTTAGTTATCAAACCGAAGTATTGATAAACCCTTCATGCATTAAGGAAATTTGATTTATTTAATCAGATCCTTGTATTATTCTATATTTAGGAGGGGTTAACTGTTGTTACACTTTTAAATATTAAGAGTGTTAGTTAACCGCTTGTAACTTGTGCTTGAACCATAGTGCATAGAGCCTAAAAGGAATCCATTGAAATCCTCACGTAATCAGATTTCAATGCATCCGATTTACCTCTACCACTTTGCATGTTTAGTGTCCTCAACGAACTCTATTACTAGTAGTGTAACATGAGAGCAGATCACTTTCTCAACCTACTAGTCAATAGGATTTCCGCTGGATTAATTACTTATCACTGCAGATTAATATCACCATGTGTCGCTTACCAGAACCTGACTTGAGGTAGCCCTGTCACCGGTCATACGTTACCGGTCAATGAATCAATACGATCAACATACTAGCCCTACAAGCTAGAGGTTTGTCAAACCTATGGTACCACTATGCTATCGTCGGTTTAGTCACATCAAACTAACTGGTCAGCGAATTAAAGGGACTTATATGATCAACTTGTACAATTTGGCACATGATTGAAGTGATATAATGCAACAGGTCAATAGTAACTAATTGTAATTGTATTCACTTGTATTGTTGTTCTCATTGCCATATGTTCTCCATGATATTAACATAGTTAAATAAGAACTTGTCTTATTATATTATGTTAGTTAATGGAGTGAATGATGTTGTTATCATGAAATTACATTATCATGATTATCATTCTTTGTTATTCCATGTAGTCACCATGTTGTCACTAAGCAGTAATAAGAACCAGTCTTAATTCCCTTAGTCGACTCAGGTGGTGGATGATTCTTGTTGTTGGACCGATTGGGAGCTCGGAAACAATCCGAATCCAATAGAAAACTACTCGACAGCCTCTGGAATAGTGCGGAATCCTATTCCAGGGTTTTCCAATCGAAACCAACAGAAACCGTGGTGATCCGAGGTTGTAAGAACAACGTGGAAGCAACAATCGAACACCAGGGGTTGAGAATCGAACTTGGATGATCAAGAACCGCTCAAATCTTCTAGGGTTTTGACACTTGAGTCTCAGGGAAGAAGGAGGGCTCTGGAAAGTTAGAGTTGAAATGATTTGAACTTCTATATATAAGCTGTAGTCATTCGGCCGAATGAGTGGCCGAAGCAGCTCATTCGGCGAATGACTAAGCTCGAATGAGCTATCATTCGAATGAGTCATTCGGCGAATGACTCATTCTCAATCCAGACATTCGCTATAACCTTCATTCGGCGAATGACTTCATTCTAGAGTCATTCGCTGAATGAGTAACCTTCATACTCAATTCAGTTTATAATCAATTCAACTAAATAGATAAACATTAATAGACATTAAGGAATAGTAACAAACATTAAGAAATAGAAATAAAGACAACTTCCATTAATACTTTGAACATTTACATGATAAGAGTTACAAAACTGAACTAGGGACAAAAACATGTATCAACAAACTCCCCCTTGGACCTAGTTCAACTCTTGGAAGTTTCTTTCTTGAAATACTTTGCTGAAATAGCTTTCCAATCTGCTCCAGCGTGTATCTTGAAAATGCTGCAGAGACGGATCACTCTCATAAACTGTAAACCTTCTTTTCACTCTCTTTTCACAGCATAGCACCCAAGATCATGGAAGTATGCCCAGCTAAGGATCTGACCTCCAGCTTTGTAGCCTTTGGTCCTGTAAACCTTCTTGTGCGTGGCTGGCATCTTCTCAGTGCTTTGCTTCTTTAACACTTCCCAGTAAGAAGCCCATTCCTCTTTTCTCTTCTTTCGATCATCGGCTTCAGCCTTGCTTGCCTCTACTTGTTCTTCTAGATATCTGACCAAGAGATCCTCTGTTTCCTGATCAAATGGCTCAGTGAATGTAGGCAGCTCGTCTTCGGCCGATGTATACTTTGGATATTCTTCATCTGTGATGTCTTCCAGAATAACCTCATCTATATCATCAAAAGGTTCTGGTTCGGGCTCTTCAAAACTGGGAACTGAGGTGTCATCAGTAACAACCTCGTCAGGATTCAACCTGAATAGCTCGGCTATCTGCTCTTTTGATAGACAGTGTATAATCTCTCCCTCCTCCTTGTCATAGCTCACTGAGTGCTGTATAATGCCCTGAGCGTCCAAAATCATGGTAAGTGTCTCATCAAGCTGACGTCTCAGAGGCACAACTTGAACTTCCTCAGTAGCTTCTGGCTCAGCTGTCTTTGATGGAGACGAAGGCGGAGGAGCCTGAGCTTTCTTGTCATTTGTCTTCTTTGACCGGATCTCAGAAGTGGGAGGATCTTGATCATCGTTGTTATCATCATCATCATCATCATCATCATCATCAGTACCAGATGATTCTGCAGACCCACTCCCCGATCCGTCTTTGTCATCATCATCAGCTTCATCATCTTCATCTGATTCCTCATCCTTCTCGGAATCCTCATAGTCAACTTGTTCCTCATCAGACTCTTCTTCATCTTCTTCATCTATCTGCTTGTCTGAATCATCGGAAGGAGCAGCAGAGCCTTCAATTCTAGGAGTATTGTCCTTTAGACTGTCAATCTGATCTGCCAGTCTGGCATTCTCAGTCTCTAAGGACAGTACCCTTTCATTGAAGTCAGTGACTGTTAGGGCGAGCTGATGATGTTCGTCTATGTATTTTAGCAGCTGCTGCTCCTGTTGAGCAGACCTGGCCCTCAAATCAGCCCTTTGGTCTGCTGCTTGAAGAAGCAGAGTATCCTGCTCTTCAACCCTCCTTGTGAGCTGAGCTATAACCAGCTCTTGTTCTTTATTCTTCCTTTCTTGCTCCATGCTCCTCTCCATCAATCTCAAGACCATACTGTTCAGTGTACTAAGCTGATCCACAACTGACACAGTAGGTATAAACGTATCAGCTCATGATGTAGATGGGCCCGAAGAAGCAGCAACATAAATCGGCTCACGAATAAAAGGAGTGGACAGAGGGGCAGTAGTGGTCTGAGTATGAATAGCCCTTGTCCGTGTCAGTGAAGAAACTGACACAGCTGCTACTGATGTGACAGTAGTTGTAGCAGCTGATGTCAGTTCTGACCTCCTCTGGAAAGAGAACCTCGATCTCTTTCCCCTTCCTGCTCTAGAGGATGTGGGCTGAGTAGCCGCAACAGCAACCACTGCTGCGGAAGCAGGAGCAGAAGACCTGGGAGGAGGAGATAGATCAAACTCTGGAATGAATAAAGGATCAGTGATCTCCTCTCTCTCTTCCTCTGTCCTCTTCCTCTTTCTAACAACCATCTTCCCGGCCACCATCACCTTCTCATACCCCTCCTCCAAGAAATCATCTGAATCAGTGCTCTCCTCATCACCATCACCAACAACACCCTCATCACCCGAGTCCTCTGACTCATCATCATCATCAGACATGTGAGGAACTGAAGTATCAGCAACAGTAGAGGTGGAAACAGTAGTAGTAGTGGTGGTCAGAAAGTCTAGATCCATCAAAGAATCGATATCAACATCCTCCTCCTGTGCTGTAGAAACATCAGCATCACCACCCGCAACAGAACCAACAACATCAACCATGCTCACTGAAGCAGCAGTGGTCATGTGTCCAAAACTCATCTCCCCTGCACCAGAACTCACCATAGCAGCAGTGCTTAATAACACTGTGCTCTCACCAACTCCAGCACCACTAGGGCCTGCACCACCATCCCCATCACCTCCATCACTATCATCACCTCCAGCTGGTACAACAATGTCTTCTACATCTGAGTCGGAGTCATCATGCCTCCATCTCCGTCCAGTAGGAGCCCTATAATCAGGTCGAGAGAGGTGACCAAATAAAGACCTGGTAGTGGGTTTCCTCTCCTTCCCTCTGTATGACAAAACTCTGTTAAGAGTAATGTCATTCATATGCTCCAACCGAATGATATCCGCATTGATCTTCGGAAGATATGGAACTTGGGCATCAATGATTTGCTGTAAAAACCTCGGGTACATAAGGAACTTCTTGTCACCCTTCAGAACCACGTTCTCCTTCATGTGAATGAAGATCATCTCTGAGATGTTGAAGGGTTTGTTGAGCACTAAAGCAGCAAATGCGCACTGGATGGTCTCACGCATATCATCAAAACCACCTCTCCTAGATCCAAGACAGTGTACCAGCACATGAGCTAAGTACTTGAACTGCGGAGACATAAACGCCTTGTTGAGGATGCCAACTCCAATGTCACCCTCATACTTGCACCGTAGAAAGCATCCACGAACCAGAAATCGATCAAGTAATGCAGGCTGATCAGGAGAGTCTTGAAATCCACAGATTCTCCGAATGTGCTCAGCTGAGACAATCACATCATGTCCTTGCACTTTGCCCCGTATAACTGTAGGCTCGGCCTCGCAATCAATATCAGCCAATGACCAAAAATCCTGCTGATGTGATAGATAGGGCACATGTACAGTAGATATAGCTGTGAATATCCTAGAACGCCTCAGAAATGTGATGATGTCTGAGTAGTGCTTCGCGTTCGGAGTGGTTAAGTCTAGATGAGCACAGATGTTGTGCTTAGGAACTGACTTGTATCCTGCCATACTGCATAACATAAGAAATAAACATGTCAGTATGAGATACTCAATCAGTAAACTGAAATTAGCCAAAAATCAGATTAACTGTTAATCTGATATGCCGAATGATAGACATTCGCCGAATGAGTCATTGGATCGAATGAGTCATACGTCGAATGAGCCATTCGTCAAATGAGGTTCATTCGTCGAATGACTCTCATTCGTCGAATGAGACATGAATATGACTGGTCATTCGTCGAATGAGCCATTCGTCGAATGAGGTTCATTCGCCGAATGAGTCATTCGCCGAATGACGACATTCGGCGTCTGATTTGAATTCAAAATCCCCCTTTTTTTAAAATCACAAATCAGTCCATAAAACCTGTTCATTAACACTCAGAATCGACCGACTAACACTCTTAATACAGATCATAGTTAGTTTCAAGTCCATTAAGATGGTCTATTTGCACGGCGAAAAACAAAACCCTAAAACCCTAAATTTTTATCTGATTGGCACGATTCCACGGTTGGAATGATCTGAAATTTGATCCCCATATACCTGAGATGAAGTATAAAAAGATTATCAGAGGCAGAGTCAACAAGGATCAGAGAAAATCAAGTGAAAAGACACTGTGTGCTAATCGCCGAATAGGGTTCTCTCTGTAGTCGCGAAAGAGTTTTTGTCGAATGACCTTCATTCGGCCGAAGGAGTGATATATAGTATCTTCTCATTCGCCGAATGAGCTATGCGAAAGGTCAACTGACTTTAGTCTCATTCGCCGAATGAAAGTAGTCGATTGAGACATTCGACAATTTTCATTCGCCGAATGAGAATGTCGAATGAGACATTCGACACCCTTCATTCGTCGAATGATGACCACAGAGTATGATTGATTCGGTCGAATGACTCATTCGCAGAATGAGTTCATTCGGCCGAATGAGTTCATTCTACCTCTCATTCGTACGAATGAGAGATGAAAACCTCCAAACCTCAACTATTTCAACATTTGACATTTTGAGCACTAAACCTTTAACACTTTATGAAGATATGTCTGGTTGGTTCAGGATTCAGATATGACAGACATCCGAATCTACAAATGATCATCTAAAACAAAATTGAAAATAGAAAATCTTTTTGTATTTTTCTGAAGCAACCACTACAACTGTACAAACAAGAATTTAAAACACATAAACACATATTTTTGTGAGAAGTCCATTAATAAGATAACACATATCTCTAATCACATCATATTGCCTTCAATGAATGCTTCACTTCAAACACAATTTCATTTTGATACGATTACTGATATATTTGTCCAAATTTAAACTGAACAATACATAACTCCTAAACAAACTATATGATCACTCATATTTTCTGATTGAGTTCCCCAATTCATTTCATCAATCAAGATCAAAATCAGTTCAAAACTCATTTCAGCATATCTTAAAACCAGTCATCATGAATTCAATAAGATTCAATCATTTATTATCTTTTTGTGTTTTTCTTGTTCTATCCAAATGGATGGCTTCAGCTAGGTCCGTCCCAGCAATATGGCACATGTATGGAATCGAACTTTAATTGTTTAAGTATTTCTCAAGCTTAATACCAGCTTGCATTAGGTTTTCTTCAAGCTTAATACCAGCTTGTTTTTAGTTTTTCACCAAGCTTAATACCAGCTTGTTTTTGATTTTCCTCAAGCTTAATACCAGCTTGCCTTTAATTTTTCTTTGAATGAAACCTCATTTGATTCCATGATGACAGGTGTATGCTTGATTTGAGTCAAAAACCGTTTTTCACTCAAAAGATTTAATAAAATGGATCCCACAAATCAAACTTTCTAAGTTATCATAAGTTGTTTATTTATTTTGTATAGCCAGCCTATCAGTACATCCCATCACAATTCTCTTGTGATTTTAGTTCATACATTCATTTCTGCTTCTATGACATAATGAAATCAATGTACTACTTTATTAAACAAGACCATCTCATTTTTTTTTTAATTTTTCTATTGTTTTTGGTTTTTCAAATTTTCTAATGTTTTTGGTTTTTCAAATTTTCTATTTCTCCTCCTAAAAACCTAAAAATAGAAAATCTTTTTGTGTTTTTGGTAATAAAAAATACCTGTACAAGAGAAAATGAAAATACTGAAATAAAATAAACAAAGCAAAGACTATCTAAGTAAAATGATGATCATTTGTGAGACTCAGATGAGGATTGAACTTCATCCTTTTGGAAAACACCATTAGCCGATAACAGATATAGAAATCTGGGTTTGTCAAAAGCTTTTGTAAAAAGATCGGCTTTTTGGTGATCGGTGTGAATTTTAACAACATCGATTAATTTCTTTTCAAAACAATCACGTATGAAGTGATATTTTATGTCGATGTGTTTGGTCTTGGAGTGCTGAACTGGATTTTTAGTGACAGCAATGGCGGCAGTATTATCAACATAAATAGGAGTGTTAGAAAATGTAACCCATAGTCCCTGAGTTGCTGTTGAATCCAGATGATTTGTGAACAACAACTAGCAGCAGCAATATATTCAGCTTCACAGGTTGAAGTAGACACCGACGTCTGCTTCTTGCACTGCCAGGTGACCAATCGGTTTCCAAAGAACTGACATCCCGCAGATGTTGACTTGAAATCTCTTTTGCATCCGCCATAATCTGAATCACTGTAGGCAGTAAGCTCAAAGTTATCATCATTAGGGTACCATAAGCCAAGTTCCGGTGTACCCTTCAGATAACGCATAATCCTTTTGACAGCAATAAGGTGAGATACTCTTGGTTTGGATTGATAACGTGCACACAAGCAAGTGGCGAACATGATATCTGGCCGTTTTCCAGGTGGGGGCATTGTATATTTCTGAACATCCACATGGTACCACTCCTCCACATTATGAGTTGAAATGTTGTAAACTTGTTTATTTGGAGTGTTGTACCCAAGAAAGTACCCTTCTTCCACCTTTTCATTAAACTTGCCCTGCTCATGTTTCTTAAGCATAGTGCATGGAGCACCAAATGGTTCTAGATACTTAAGATTTGGCTTTCTGTTATGGAGCAGTTCAAAGCAAGTCTTCCCATGTCTCTTCACAATAAGAACCCGGTTCAATGTATAACAAGCATTAGCAACAGCTTCGTTCCAGAATTGAACCGGCAGAGAAGAATCAGCAAGCATAGTTCTAGCAGCCTCAATCAATGTCCTATTCTTGCGTTCAGCAACACCATTCATCTGTGGAACGTATGGAGCACTAAATTGTTGCACAATGCCTCTTGCATTACAAAAATTCTCCATGTTGTGATTTTTGAACTCCGTTCCATTATCAGTTCTAAACTGACGAATCTTGAGCTTATAAAGCGATTCAAGTTTAGTAACCAGAACTTGAATACAATCAAACGTTTCTGATTTCTCTTTCAAAAAGAAGACCCAAGAGTATCTGGAGTATTCATCAGTGATAACAAGGCAGTATTGATCTCCAGCTATACTCTTCCTATTCACTGGACCAAACAAATCCATGTGGAGAAGCTCAAGAGGAACATTGATTGAATGATACTTTTTCAGCTTATGAGACTGCTTAGACTGCTTTCCCTTCTTGCACGAAACACAGATATCAGACAGCTTAAAATTTTTCAAGCTAACTCCCTCAACCAGACTGTTGTGTACCAAATGATTCATCTTGCGCAAACTCAAATGGCCCATCCTCTTATGCCAAAGGATTGAATCTTTCTCAGTTGCCTTTGTCATAAAACATGAAGCTGTTGAGGATGTAGTTGAAGCTGTGGCCATATTGAGAACGTACAAGTCTTGCTTCCTCGGAGCAGACATCAAAATCCAATCTTCAGGTATCTGCACACCTTGCTTGAGAATGTAACACTTGGAGTCATCAAATAGAACCTTGTACTCTTTGTCACAAATCTGAGAGACTGACAGGAGGTTGTTTTCCAACTGTTTGACATATCTGACATTATCGAACGAAACCTGTCCATTTGTCAAAATTCCCTCTCCAGTAATAAAACCACCTTTGTCTCCAGCAAAGGCAACATAGCCACCTCGAACTGCATTCACATTGGTGAGCAGAGAAATATCACCGGTCATGTGTCTGGAAGCCCCACTATCAATGATCCAATTGCTGTTCACTCCAGCTTTTGGGGCAACCTGCACAATAAAGAGACAATCAGTTTACTTTGGGAACCCAAGCCTTTACAGTCTTGGGTTGACCCATAGAGTCTCGGATCCAAACATCGATCCATTTTCCCTTAGGAATAGGTTTATCTGAAATTGGGGGAACAAACTCCTCAGATGATTTTACTTTCCAAATTGCATTTTTATCAAAAGAGGTTTTCATATAGATGGATGATGATTTTGATTGATTAACTTTGACTACATTTGGAACTTCCAAAGTTTCCAATTTTCCTTTTCCCTTGTCTGAATTTTTAGACTGAATGGGTGGTTTAGACTTTTGCTGAAAAGACTTAGGTACAGACTTTACCGGTTTTGGTAAAGCAGATTTTAAGTTTTTGAAAGGCACAACTTTAGGTCTGATCAACTGAGGGCAAAATCTCACAATGTGCCCTGACTCACCACACTCAAAACAAACTTTATCACCTTTTTTATGAAAATGTTTTAAATCAGAAAATGACTTTTTAGTTGATTTAAAAACATTTAATTTCTGATAATCTGGCTCAAAACCCAAACCCTTTCTTCCTTTGTTACCAAACTGAGCTGATTTGGTAACACAGTCAGCTTCAGACCCCTGTGAAGCTTTAACAAAGCATAATTCTTTGTAAATTTTTGATTTGGAGATTGGGTCACCTTTCATGACAACAGAAGTTTGATTCCGAGGAATGCTATGCTTAGGTGAATACTCTGATTCATCCTCGGAATCGGAAACCCAATCTTCAACAACTCCATCCACCCTTGACTCCTTAGTCTGAGATGAACTCTGATTTGCACTCAGACTAACTGGATCAATTACTAACGGAGTAGTAACTTGAAAATCCTTTACATCTTTGTCATTTGGAGTATTGACAAAGGCATTGAGGATTGGTGGAGGACAATTTTGATAATTAACCTGTTCCTTCCCCTGATCAGCACTCCTACTGATCATGTGCTCAATGATATAAGAAGAGCTTTCATAACTCTTGAGCTTCTGACCTAAAGTCTCATAATCACATTCAACTATTGCTAACTTCTTCTTGATCTCATTGATGGTATTGAGATAAGAAGTGATAGCATCTTGTTTGTTCAGAACAGCGATCTCGGCCTCATGCAATTGTCGATTTAAAAGATCAATTTTAATCTGAAAATCTTTTTCATTAGATTTTAAAACTTTGTTTGCCTCAATGCATAGGTCAAGATCGGTCAGCAAGTCACTGTTATGCTTCTGATAAGCAAGAACCTTACTCCTAAGGTCAACACAATTAAAACAATCAGATTGAGAAGATGAACAATCAGTGTATACCTGCTCAGAAGAGTCTGTAGAAGCAGAAGAATTTGCCATCAGAGCAAATTGAGTTGAAGAGTCATCAGCTTCACCATCAGATTCTTGAGTTTCAGAATCTGTCAGACTGTCTGATTCTGAACTTGATATCTTATCATCAATCACCAAAGAATCCTCCTGACTGCTTTCTTCATTATGATCTTCAGAATGCTGAATTTCTGCCACACAAGCTTTATCTTGATCTTCCTTATCAGCATTAAATCTGAAGTCCCAGTTCATCCCTTCATCTTGTTGAACCATTAAAGCTTTACTACCAGAAGATGAAGATCCAGCTGGAGAAGGAGAATCAATAGGAACTAATCTCCTTTCTGAATTGGTAGGTGTTGATTTCTGATGTTGAAATGGGTTCTTGTTCCCAGCTTTCTTAGGCTGTTTGCATTGTCTGGCAAAGTGACCCTTATCACCACAGTTGTAGCATGTAACAGATGCCATATCAAATCCAAACTTGGACTCCTTGTTTAGATTAATATCCTTCCCAGTCCTTTTCACAAACTCCTTTGCTCTTCTAACTGCACTAGCCAATGCCCACATAATGTCAATCCTCTCCATATCATCTGGATCAATCTGAGAGTAGTCATCATTGGTCAAATATGGATTGCCGATCTGACCAGCAACTAATCCATCATATGAGCTAACCAATGTTGACAGAAGACCCATATGCTCTTTAGCAATCTCTACTGTGACCTTGTCAAAATTCTCTGTTTTCAGACTTGCAGTAGGCTGATGATGCTCTTGTTGTGAGCTTGATGAAGAAGATGGACTGAAATGCATCTGAGCTGCAGATGGAGCTTCAGATGCTTTAGAAACAAAAGCAGTCTTCAAAGGAGCATGAGTTGTAGATTTATCAACTGTAGGAGTGGAGTAGTACAGAGAAGGATCTTGAACTTGCACAACCCTCTTGGCTTTCCACTTGTTCTCTATCTCCTGTTCCTTCAACTTCTGAATGAAATCATTGATGTCCATATGAGCCATCATCTGATTTTGCTTGAGTACCATCAAGAAGGACTCCCACTTTGGAGGTAGGGCATCTGCTAAACACTGAATCTTCTCTTGAGTTGTAGTTTTGACCTCATGGTTGAACAACTCACTCAACAGATGATAGAACCTAGCAATCAGCTCATCAAGGGACTCATTACCCACATACATAAAGCTGTTGAACTCTTTCCTTAAAGCTTTAGACTTACTGCTCTTCAATGCATCATTCCCCTCATATCTTTGTTGCAAGGCATCCCAGAGGTATTTGGAAGATGTAAACTGTCTAAATTGATGAAAGATATCTGTAGCAATGGACTGTGACAGAATGGCATATGCTTTCTTCTCATAGTCATACAGCTTCCTTTGAGGCTCGGTCATCCTTGTAACAAGCATAGGAGTACCATCCTCGTTTAAAGGCCTCAAGTAACCTCCCTCTATCATCATCCACAGATTTGTATCCACTCCATTGATGTGGATTTCAAATCTATACTTCCAGTGAGGGTAGTCATCTAAAGTCAACAACTTAGGAGCTTTGTTTGAGTTCCCGGTTTCATTTTCTGTCAACAAGAGAGTCTGAATGCGATGGTTTTGGTTAGCCATGAGTACTAGATCCTCCATTTGATCAGAAGTAATAAGATTCAACACTTAGAAAAATTTCAGAAGTGACTGGCGAATGAACTGATATTGGGCGAATGTCGGGGGCCGAATGTCTTGAAACTGGCGAATGGAGGCTGAGAATGACAACTGGCGAATGGGTTAGTCGAATGACCTATTCGGCGAATGGCAGATCGAATGAGTTCTTTCGCCGAATGAGTGTGGAGAATGAGGCTTATTCGGCGAATGAGAATGGCGAAGGAGCTATTCGCCGAATGAGACCTATTCGGCGAATGAGGGGCTATTCGGCTGAACTTATTCGGCCGTCAGAGTCATTCGGCAATCTGGTGTTTTAAGCAACGAAAATCGTGATAACTTGAGATTTTGAGCAGATCTAACCACCAAATTTGGTACAGAAGTTCAAGACATGATAACAAATCAATTGGGAAAGAATTAGAACAATCAAACCACAAAAACCCTTGATATTTCAATGAAATAGTAACTTGGGAAGCAAGAAAAATAGGGTTTTTGAAAGTTACGAAAATCAGGGTTTTGGGAATCTCAGATCTGTTGATTTTGAGTGGAAATCGAGTAGAATCAAGAGCCAATGCTCTGATACCACTTTGTTGGACCGATTGGGAATTCGGAAACAATCCGAATCCAATAGAAAACTACTCGACAGCCTCTGGAATAGTGCGGAATCCTATTCCAGGGTTTTCCAATCGAAACCAACAGAAACCGTGGTGATCCGAGGTTGTAAGAACAACGTGGAAGCAACAATCGAACACCACGGGTTGAGAATCGAACTTGGATGATCAAGAACCGCTCAAATCTTCTAGGGTTTTGACACTTGAGTCTCAGGGAAGAAGGAGGGCTCTGGAAAGTTAGAGTTGAAATGATTTGAACTTCTATATATAAGCTGTAGTCATTCGGCCGAATGAGTGGCCGAAGCAGCTCATTCGGCGAATGACTAAGCTCGAATGAGCTATCATTCGAATGAGTTATTCGGCGAATGACTCATTCTCAATCCAGACATTCGCTATAACCTTCATTCGGCGAATGACTTCATTCTAGAGTCATTCGCCGAATGAGTAACCTTCATACTCAATTCAGTTTATAATCAATTCAACTAAATAGATAAACATTAATAGACATTAAGGAATAGTAACAAACATTAAGAAATAGAAATAAAGACAACTTCCATTAATACTTTGAACATTTACATGATAAGAGTTACAAAACTGAACTAGGGACAAAAACATGTATCAACACTTGTACTATGTTCTCTTGTAATAGGTATTGAGTTGTAAAGCTAAGTGTTATAAGAACTAGTCTTATTACACTTACCTAACTTTTGTATTGAATGATGTAATAAAGATGTGTTATCTTTATATCATTCTTATGTCTTGTTCTTGTCATCATGATCCTTGTAATTGTTTCTATGTTAATTCTTGTAAGAATAACTAAGGGTTGTAAGAGATAATCATACAACTATGTTATTCTATTGTATTGATGAGTTATGATATTATAATATCATAATCATCTTATTTTCCCCGTCATCATCCAATCATACAAGCAAGCATACAATGATATATGATAATAAACAATTTAATATCAATTAATCAAAGTATTAGCAATATGTAAGCAAAACTTTTAAGTAAGTAAAAGTAAAGCATGTTTCTCAGCCCCGAGAGTTTAAAATCAGTAAAGATTAAAGAAAAGGGGCGTATGAACTCACCTCGTAGTTGTTGGGGTTGACTTAACTTAAATGAGAATGCACGCGCTCTTGTTTGTACTTGTTGTTGTATTCACGATCCTGTATTGATTTCGCATTGTTCTTAGTTTATAAGTATACATTTGTAGGCATTTGTGTGCGTGTAGGTGTTAGCCCTAAAGTTGGCTAACACGCGTAAGTCTTTGTCATCATTCGGCCTCATTTACTTGTTATGGACTCTTATAACACTTAACCCAACTGGTTAAAGTTAGTGCCCCTTGTTATTGATTTTTATGATCAACTTGGATTTATGTCATAACGAGAGGGGTGCTAAGCATGAACTTAAATTTTAGGTTAAAGGTTATAAACCCGTAGCATTTGATAACTTTACTTGAAGGTGTTTGTTAATTTCGTTTATTAATACTTGTAAAAGATAAAGCTTTTATGATTTAACAAGCTCCTTAGTCCATAATTTATTTCAAGTATTTGTTTTCCTTTAAATCATATGGGCCGAATGATTGTGTGGCCTTGGGCCAAATAGGGAGTTTGGGCCGACACCAGATTCTGGGTCAATCATCTTGGGCCGGATCAGTTCTTTGGGCCAAAACTGATTAGTTGGGCCACAATAATAATTTTAGGCCACATTGGGCCGAAATAATTGTCTTTGGACTGTTATTGGGCCTGAAGTAAATTGGGCCTGAGTAGTCCATTGGATTTCTGAGCGTGGCATCTGGGCCGAAGCAGCAGACCATTGGGCCGCATGACTGGGCCAGGCAGCCACTTAAGCCCAGCGAATGAATCTGATTTGTGTGAGGGTGGCCGAATGAGCTTTGAGGTGGCGAATGGCATGGTTGTCGAATGTGCCACTGCTGGTCGGATGGGTTAGGCCGAGTGGCTTTTCTGGTCATGGTGGTGTTTCCAGCCATGTCATCACCATGGGCGAATGTAAGAGGTCTAAACGAATGGGTCCTGGTGACTGGCGAATGGGGTAACCGGCGTATGAGGCTAGGGCGTAGGAGGTTGGTCGGCGACTGAGGGTGGGCGGCGAATGAGGGTCAGCCGAGTGAACAGCCATTCGACCTTTGCCCCTTCCTTCGGCCGAATGTAAGCTGGTCAGCCTTCATTCGCGCGACAGTAAGAACCCAGATGTCTTCTAGGGTAGGGTCTAGTTTCCAGCCCAAGACCATGGTGGTTTCGTAGGTGGTGTAGGCCAGGTAGGGTTCTCGAGGTTGTAGGATCCAAGGGGAAGAGCTTGGAACCGGTTTCAAGGTGAGGGTCGAACTAGGTGATGAAAACCCTAGTTTCATGACTTTTTGACGTCTCATACCTCGATTTTCAGTGGTGTTTGGCTCCGATCTGTTGTACTTTCGTGTAGAGGATGTTGAGAGCTTCGTGTAGGTTCAAAAATGGAGTGATTTGGTGGAGTATTGAGAGAGATATGGAAGAGAGAAGTTTGGAGATGGAGAGGGTTTTCAAAACCGGGAATAGGGTTTTTGTGTGAAGAAGAAGAAGGGAAAATGAGGGAATCACCCTCATTTAGGGTATTTATACCCCGAGGGTGTTCGGGTTCGTTTTTGTTGCTCGGTTCGCGTTTTCGTTACGTTTCCGGAAAATTACGCGTAATTTAAATAGAATAACTAAAAGAAAATTATTCTAATTATTTGATGAGTTTCAAAATTGTAAAACATTAAAATGTTTTATTTTCTTAAATTTATTATCGTATCGTGTCGTGTTTCGTTTTCGTTTCGTCGAATCGCGTCACCTTCGCGCGTATTCGTTCGAATCGTCACCCGAACGAACACGACGAGGGTTTTGCTTTCCGACTTTTGTTTTCTACTTTTCAGAACTCTGAACTCACAGATATGTTTGTGTGAATCGTCACCCACGCAAACACACTGTCAGTTCGTTATTCTGACATAATACTGCATTTGTGTTTGAATTGTGTTTCCTCACTGTCGGACTCAACTAAACATCCAGTTTTCACATTGTTCTTGTACTGATTCGTCGGCCATCTGATTCCTGTCATCTGTGGCCATCAGATCGCAACCGATATGTTGTCGTTGTTTACTTGTACACTGTTATTTCCCGTGATTCGTTGTGTTAACTGTACTTAAGTTTTCACTTAAATACACACAACTATTGTTTCAAATGTATGTTGTACTTACTGTATTTAAGTTTACACAAAAATACGTACAACTATGTATTGTATTTTGAATTCTGATAATACAATAAATGTTCATGTACATGTATTTACACATAGTATAAAGTGAAAGTACGCATACCGTACGGACTTGCCGGACGATCTGGCACTTGATGTTACAAGAAACTACCTCACAAAGCTCTAGATTGTTAAGATGAGGCCTGAGCAGACTGGAATGGCTCCCAATGTGGCTGTGATCGATCCAAATGCAAGAAATAAACAAGGTAGGATGGTCTTGGAGGTTCTACAAGGCTTCAATCTCCTCCAGTGGTCTCCAAACGATCTTGAGATAGCTTCAATGGTGTTTGCAGAGTGTTTATGGTCGAGAAGATGAGTTTCAGTCGAGAGGAACCGAGTAGGGGTGTAGCAGCATGATTAACATTGGTTAAATAAAGATTTTGCGTGTTAGGCGTCGTCGCGTACCACAACGTCTGGCAAAAAGCACCTTCACGTAGCGCGATGATTAAAGCAATCATTCGGTTCCCGAAACACGCCTCGTACCACGATGCAGGAAGATGACCGGTCGTCGAGTACCGCGACTGTTTTCGGAGAGTTCAAATTCTCCCGCCTGTGCCTCGCGTACCGCGATGGTCCATTTGGGTGCCTATCGCGTACCACGATGGGTGTCGGTTGAGCCCAATGAGCCCAATTTCATTGCTTCGAATCGAATTTCTCGACCACGGTCTTCGTTTCTCGACATGTGGGCATTGTTATAACTATTTTAGGTTCCTTAGAACCTAATTGCAGTGAAAGTGTACTGTGCTTTGATCCGTTCACCAACGTTCGTTATTTAAGACACGTGCGTGCATTTGGCGATAATTCTTCGAATTATCAGGCGTTTGGACTGTCGTGCCACTTGTCACACTAAACATTCCTAATTCTAGTGCCACGTGCGCAGTAATAATACACATTATTATTAAAATAAAATTAGTGCTGACCTGGAAATTGCGAGGTGTCACAGAGGTCATTGAGTCTTTTGTATAGGTCATTGGGTCTTTTGTATATGTCATTGTATCTTTTATGTTTCTTATCAATGTTGCAGGGTACATAATGTTAAGCAAATATGACACAATGACGAGTGAATAACACAATGATCTTTAAAAAAGACACAATTACCTGTAAAAAAGACACAATGATGAGTATAACAATTTTGTACATCTTATTGTGTCATTTGTATAGGGCATTGTGTCTTTTGTACAAGTTATTGTGTCTTTTGTGTTTCTGCTTAATGTTGTGTTTTGCTGAACAATTTAAGACACAATGATGTTGTAGAATACATAATGAAGTAATTGAATAACACAATGATCTTTAAAAAAGACATAATTACCTGCAAGAAAAATACAAAAAAATAATTATACACAAACGTTTAAGAAAAACACAATGGCGATAATTAGAAACAATGAGTTGAAAAAAATTTCATATTTATAGAAAAATTATACTCATTTTAAAGATAAAAAAATTCTCATTTTTTTGATATATATTTTTTTTCAAAAATAATATCGTATGTAAAAGTTATGAACGTCTAAACAATATGGAAGGAAAGTAGTTTTGATTAAATTACCTCTAACAACTTTTCCTCTAAAATTTTAAATTTTCTTTTTTAAGTTTGATCTTATGAACTAATAGTTAATAATTCTTTTTAGCATTTTTAAGATAATACAACTATTTAGGTCAATTCGATTTAACTAATGTAATATAATAAAAAAAGCAAACATACAATTAAAATCTCACATGAATAAAAAGCAAATAAATAATAAAAAATAAATAAAAAATAAAAAATGGACCTTTCTCGTGTTTGAACGGACGAGAATATAAGACACCGACCACGTGGCACGTTCTATAGCACCTAACTGTTGACTCCAAATATAACGGAATCACGCCTTACCGTTCACCGCCACCGGTATCCACGTGGCCAATTTCCCCCTCTGCACGTCAGCCCCAGATTAGCCGCCCCGACGAAGATTCGACTCCTTCCAAAGAAATAGCGTAGAATATATCTGTATAAAGAACAAAGACAGCAAAACCTTCTATGATTTCATGTATGTATAGACGGATGATTGTTTATTGTTGTTCTTAAAGTTTTCGGATCTGAAATTGAAAGAATTTGACTGATTTTGAAGCAGCAAATGAGGAATTTGAGTTTCTACAAGAGGTTTTCCAACAAGTTTGGTGAATATCCTTCGCTATCGAGATTTCTGGTGGTTTTCGCTGTAAGGTAATGGCATCCCGTTGATTTCATCTTCAATTTTCAATTCGATAGTTGTTAATGCTGATTTTTGATTCACGGTGATCTAGTAATTACTGAGTGGCTCAGCGTATTTTGATCTGTAGTTTTAGTCTTTTAGGGCGGTTTTTATAAGTAAATTGGATCTGGATTGTTGTGAAAATTGTGGACGATTTGTTGGTGTTTAAGGCGTTAATTTTCAGGAGATGTTAATGATGATTGTTGCATGCTTGATCAATTTGTAGAATTGAGTTTGATCTTTGTATTTGTTCAATTCGATAATTGTTGATCGTGCTTTTTGATTCACAGTGATCTAGGACGATTTTAGGTGAATTAAATCTGAATTAAATAAAATTGTAGCAGGCTTGTTCAATTTGCAGTGGTTCCTTATTTTGTTAGATATTTTACGTGTTTCTGTTTTGTAATTGAATTGTGGTAAATAATATTCATTGTTTATGATCATCAACTGTGTGAGGTGTCTGCCACACCCCCTTTACTTTTCATATGAGAGGTTAGGTTTGAATCTCTCCCTTGGTAGGGCAGAGGTTTTCTTTCAGGTCTTCGTGGTAGTCAGGAGTTCGAGTCTAACCTAGAAAATCAAACAATTGGGATGTTTAAAATCCCGTCACATGAGTCATGAGGGCTTGAACTCGGGTAATGGTAGTTGACCAAATGTTGTTAAAAAAATTGTGAGGTGTTTGGATGCACTTCATGTTGTTTTGTTGAATTCTCTGGCTTTAACTTCCAAAAATTTCAATTCATATTTAAATTCGTGCTTTTCAGTAATTTATCTGATATAACTATGTAGTGGTGGGGGTCTTGTGGCTTATTCTGAGGCAAACGCACTAACTGGTGCAAAGATTGATGAGTTACCGGAGGAGGGTGGTGAGAAGAAGAGGGTGGTTGTGCTTGGAACTGGTTGGGCTGGAACGAGTTTTGTGAAGAATTTGAAGAATCCCTCATATGACATCCAAGTGATATCACCAAGAAATTATTTTGCATTCACACCTTTACTACCAAGTGTTACAGTTGGTACGGTTGAAGCTCGCAGTGTTGTTGAACCAATTCGTAACATTGTCAAGAAGGTAATTGTGATGGTTTTACCATTGATCATCATCTTAATACCAAGTAGTTGTCTTTTAGTTTGAAGGGGGATTGACTAATAAATTATTGTTAAATTTATCACCACTTTTTTAGTAGTTGATATGATGATTTTTGTAACAAAAGTTTTTATTTCACAATAGTAAGTAGCAAGCTAAAGATTTGAGAGATATCGCCACATACATACAAATGCTAGTTCAGGTAGATGTTAATAAATTGACTTTTCGCCCACTCCTTGATTCTTGGGTAAGATTTTCTTTACTGTCTTCTATCTAAATCAGGTAGAGATCACCATTTGCAAACTTCTCCCTGATTATGTAGGAATTGCCAATTCTTTCTAATGAGAATAGAGATCACCTTTACATCATCCCCTTGTGCTAGAGATAACCATCATATATAATCTAATACGGTAAGTATTTGAAGAATTAGAGATCACTTCATGATGATTTAGAAGTCTAGAGTTTTAGTGTGCAAGAGGATGGTTTAATTGTTGGCTAGGTAGTTGCTTAAATATGCATAAGATTAAATTTTCAAACGTTTGTTTGACACTGCAGCACTCGTCTGGAACATCTTTCTTATAAGCTTTCAAGCTGGTGTTTAGTGAAAATCTGCTTTTTCTAGCTTTTTTAAAGACATACACTGGATCAAAATCCCTTGGAAAGATGTTCATGGACCACTTATTTTGCAAAGAGCCATTTCTTGAAAATGGCTCGATGACTCTAAAATCACCAAAAATCTCTATCAAGGCAACCAGTACTTGGAGCTGAAGTTCTGACTAATGCATGTTTAAACTATAACAGAAGCAATTCAATGCTAATTACTGGGAAGCTGAATGCTATAGGATTGATGCTAAAAACAAGAAAGTTTACTGTCGATCAAGTCAAGAAGATAAAGAAGAATTTGTTGTAGATTATGATTACCTGGTGATTGCAATGGGAGCTCGTGTTAATACCTTTAACACTCCAGGTGTAGAAGAAAACTGTCACTACTTGAAGGTAAATCACTCATACATTCATCCACTTTCATAATATACTTTGATTTGACTACATATAAAATCATAGCATCTAGTGTCTGTACAAATCTTATTTACTTG
This sequence comes from Mikania micrantha, assembly GCA_009363875.1. Lineage (NCBI taxonomy): Eukaryota > Viridiplantae > Streptophyta > Magnoliopsida > Asterales > Asteraceae > Mikania > Mikania micrantha. The sequence goes on along the minus strand of CM018689.1, from coordinate 43,523,732 downwards.
ACTTGTTCAATTCAGGAAGTTGAAGATGCTCAGAAGATCAGAAGGACTGTAATAGACTGCTTTGAAAAGGCAAGCTTACCTACTTTGAGTGATGATGAGAGGAAAAGAATGCTTCAATTTGTTGTTGTTGGTGGTGGGCCAACTGGAGTGGAGTTTGCTGCCGAGCTTCATGATTTTGTGTCTGAGGATTTGGTGAAGTTATACCCATCTGTTAAAGATTTGGTTAAAATAACACTTCTTGAGGCAACTGACCATATCTTGAACATGTAAGCCTTTATTTGGGTTTATTAGCCAATATTACTTTTTCGTTCTTTCTTTTTGAGCTTCCATTATGCTTGTACAATTGGTTCCTTGTTTTGTGCAGGTTTGACAAACGAATCACTACTTTTGCTGAAGAAAAGTTTCACAGAGATGGCATAGATTTGAGGACCGGGGCTATGGTTGTGAAGGTCTCAGATAAAGAAATTTCAACCAAAGTGATTAAAACTGGGGAGATTGCTACTATACCCTATGGAATGGCAGTCTGGTCAACCGGTATTGCAACTCGTCCTGTTGTAATGGATTTCATGAAGCAGATTGGGCAGGTAGTTTCCGTTGGATTGTGGTTTTCGGTTTCTATCTTTATGATTATATCTTGTGACAAACTTTGTGCTTCTTCCTATATATACAGGCAAATAGACGCGTATTAGCTACTGATGAATGGCTTCGAGTTGAAGGTACCAACAGCATATATGCACTTGGAGATTGTGCTACAATTAATCAGCGTAAAGTCATGGTGCGTTTGCAAATACACTCTTTGAGCTAATATTGATATAGAGCAGAAATGCACTGCACAAAATGAAATATGAACACTGTTGAAATGAGAATTGATAAATTATTGAATTACAAACCAATACATGAATCTAGAAATTCTAAATTTGGCAGGCATTGCGAGATCATATAAATTAAAATTGACAGCCTATAAATGAAAACGAATAAATCAAATCACTAAGATCGGGGGAAAATTGTTGAATTTGAAATCAGAGCTCTAGATGAAGAAACTGGAACCTAAAATTCTTTTTCTTCCATTACTTGTGGGCTCCATAACTCTGAATCAATTATATTCAATGAATTAAGAAAATCATGCATTAAACACATCTATCAGGAGGATATCTCAGCCATATTTCAGAAAGCAGACAAGGACAACTCAGGAACACTTACGGTCAAAGAGTTTCAAGAAGCGCTTGATGACATATGCGACAGATATCCTCAGGTGAAACTTTATCTGAACAATAAACAGATGAGCAGTCTCGTTGATCTACTCAAGGAATCCAAAGGAGATGTTACAAAAGAATCAATTGAATTAAATGTTGAAGAATTTAAATCCGCTCTTTCTCAAGTAGATTCTCAGATGAAGAATCTTCCAGCCACAGCTCAGGTACAACATCATTAGATTTATCATCCAAATTTTCATTTTACTTTTTTTTCACTTACATGTTTTGGTGATGGTTTCACAGGTTGCTGCTCAGCAAGGTTCTTATCTTGCTGATTGTTTCAACCGCATGGAAGAATGCACAAAAAATCCAGAAGGTCCTCTGCGTTTTAGAGAGTCTGGTAGACATAGATTTCGTCCCTTCAGGTACATATACAGATGGAATTTTAATAGTATATATATAAGTCCTCATCAATAGGGAACCATTACAAGGGTAGAGTAATCATTATTGAGTCAGTATACACAACTACATTGACTATCACCAAAACTTGACCACTTTTGTTTCTTTTGGGGAGAAGAGAGTTAACTAGTTCATCTCGGTTGCTTGCGGCCGTGCTTTACCTGTTTCTCTCAGTTAGTCGGGTATTGGCAGTGGCGGACCCAGAAATTTTTTTCATGGGAGGCGAAAATTTTTTTGTGCTCATTTAATGATCTAGCTTAATAATTTTTTTATCTTTTGTTTAGATCTATTCAGGTCGAATCAGGTCGGGTCATGTTAAAATAAGAAAATTAAACTAAATTTCATATATAAAAGCATAATAAAAATACAATACATCTAGGATGAGTGCATTTTAATGAGTGCATGTTTGGATGAGTTTTAATCTAAATCAGTTTGAATTTAAATAAGTCATTTTAATAAACATCATTTTTTTCCAACTTAAAGAGAATTGTAACTAAACAAATAGTTTAATTGAATAATTTTTAGTTATTTTCTCATCAAATTTATTACTAATCATTCTTATCCGTTTGAATCCATTATATTCACTTAATTTTAAAGTTATCCATCTTGACCTTTATTTTGTTAAGACGTTACCATCTCAACCCATTGTATGTTATAGTTCCGCCCACTTCTATCTAAAATACAATATTGTTTACCCAATCTATGCATTTATCTTGTTATAAGTTAAGATTTTCAGACCTAGTTGATCTCTACTTGGTTTTATTTTTTAGAATCTATCCAAAACAATATATATGGAGACTTTATAGGTAATCTTTTTTTTTAAAAAAAACAAGTATAACTATCACTTAAATTCACATCACAAGTCCAAATATACAAATTTAAGGGGGGCGATTGCAAAATATTAAGGGGTCGGTCAGAATTTTAACATATATATACCACTGAAAAAAAAATTTAAGGAGGGCGGCTGCCCCCCTTCCCCAAAGTGTGGGTACGCCCCTGGGTATTGGGGAGACCCGGGGGTTTACCATGTAAGTGGGCTCCTATGGTTATAAAAAAAAACAAAAGAGTTAACTAGTTACACTTTTCTTATATAAAAGTTTAGCAATAAGTTTACCGATTGACGGCAGCTTTGATGTGTGATATCCACGCTTCAGACATTTTGGTGGTCATGGTGGTGATGTCAATTGTATTGGCGGAGCGATGGAGGCTGTAGCAATGATTAGTGCATGATGTCTTTGGCAATGGTGATGACAAACATTCGCGGGTGGTGATGTTGACCCATTTTGACCAGTTCTAAGTTTGTAATTTTGTAGTTATCCTTTTGACCCTTTGAAAAATCCATTATGACCCTAGGTATCTAACTCTATTGGTTATGAAAATTGCCCATAATAACCCCAGAAATTGTTTGTAAGATTTTTGGGATATGAAACTGTTGGACCAATCTTGTATTTATTTGTTAGTTAGAGGTTTATTAGTAAAGTTTATTTATTTGTTTTGTTTTTCCTTAAAGTAGGCAGAATTATTAGGTTAGAATTTGATTTAAATTGAGATTAGATAAGGGTGTTGATTACTTGGAGAACAAGGTTAGGATTCATTATAAATAGGGGTTTAGGGAGTTTTATTTTCTTGTACCAAAAATTCAGAATTATAAAATTAGTCGTGGGTTTTTTTTTCAGCAGCTTGTGTTCTAGTTTTTTGTTCTTATCTTCTTGGTGTTCAATTAAATCTGGGCTGAACCATCAATTGGTATCAGAGCCCTTACCTGTGATCAAAGAGGAAGTATTCTGGTAGATTTAATTGCAGGAAAAAAAACAGATTCAGTCAAGAAGCAGAGTTACCAGACCTGATCAGAAGCTGTGATCAGCTATTTTCCGAGCCTAGTTTAAAGAGCAGACATGTTCTTTTGGGCAGTGTTGAACCAACCAGGACGTGCAGGGAAAAAAAAACAGCAGGTGACTGTTTTTTTGGCAAGAACTAAGAAGACAGAACAGAAGGTGTTGGTCTTCTGGGTTGGTAGTCGGCAGCAGTTAGCTTGCGACACAGGAAGATAATCGGAGCAGTAAGGGTCTGATCAAGAAGGGAGAAGTGAGTGAACAAAGACTGTGGCACAACCACAAAACAATACCGCATTGGTACCGGTAAAGGAAGGAGGATCAATTGCTTATCAATGCCCAATTTTAACATCTACTAACTATCCGATTTGGGCTCTTAGAGCTCGAACGATCATGGATGCTTATGGAGTGTGGGAATCAATTGAACCAGTAGATGGGGCTGCGGTGGATCCAAAGAAGTCCAAGATAGCAATTGCTTTTCTATTCCAAGCTATACCCGAAGATCTTGTGCTACAACTAGCCAATCTCATCGAAGTCAAGCAAGTTTGGGATGCATTGAAAACAAGGTTTTTGAGGGTGGATCGGGTCAGGACAGCACGTCTCCAAACGTTAAGGAGCGAATTTGAAGGACTAAAGATGAAGGAGGGAGAATTGGTTGATGCTTTTGCCGGAAAATTAAGTGGCTTGGTGTCAAAGGCAAGGAGTCTTGGATCAACTATTGAAGAAGAAGCATTGGTGAGAAAACTACTTGATTCAATGCCGAAATCCTTTTTGCAAATAGTGGCATCGATTGAACAATGCTACGAGTTAAGTACAATACCATTTGATGAAGCTGTTGGAAGGTTGAAAGCTTATGAAGAGCGCATCAAGGATTTCAAAGAAGAAGGTGATATTCATGAAAACTTAATGTTTTCTAAATCGGATGAAAGGGAGAAGAAGAGAGAGCACAAATGTGAAGATTGTGGCTTTGAAAGCTCTAACCGAGAAGACTTTGGACGTGGCCGAGGTAGAGGTCGGGGGTCCGGGAAAGGTCAAGGTGGTGGTGAGCAAGTTCCACGGGATAAAAGTCGCATTAGGTGCTACAAGTGCAACGAGCTCGGACATTATTTGCCGGAATGTCCTAGTTGGGACGAAAAGAAAGAGAAGGTCAACTTGACTCAAGCGGATGAGGATCATATACCTTTATTTTAATGAATAATGGGTTACAAGATTGGGGGGTGATTGTTGGACCAATCTTGTATTTATTTGTTAGTTAGAGGTTTATTAGTAAAGTTTATTTATTTGTTTTGTTTTTCCTTAAAGTAGGCAGAATTATTAGGTTAGAATTTGATTTAAATTGAGATTAGATAAGGGTGTTGATTACTTGGAGAACAAGGTCAGGATTCATTATAAATAGGGGTGTAGGGAGTTTTATTTTCTTGTACCAAAAATTCAGAATTATAAATTCAGTCGTGGGTTTTTCTTTCAGCAGCTTGTGTTATAGTTTTTTTTCTTATCTTCTTGGTGTTCAATTAAATCTGGGGCTGAACCATCAGAAACTTAAAAAAAAAAGCCTATGATTTATATGCAGGTACAGGCATCTTGGTCAATTTGCTCCATTAGGAGGAGAGCAAACAGCAGCACAACTCCCAGGTGATTGGGTGTCTATTGGCCACAGCTCTCAATGGCTTTGGTACTCTGTGTATGCAAGGTAACCAAACCCCACATGACTAGATTAAATAATAAAATCGCATTCATGACAGTAGTTTGACTTTTTTTTTACTTGTGTTTGACCCGACATTTACAGTAAGCAGGTCAGCTGGCGTACAAGATCTTTGGTGGTGTCGGACTGGATGAGGCGTTTCATCTTTGGGCGGGATTCCAGTCAAATATGAGCTGACCTCTGAACAGAAAATGCATGCAATCATGCTATTAAGACCTTATTTTTTTCTCAACATAAAGGCAAGTTTTGTCCCATGATCCATTGGTTCATTTTTGATTTGTAAACATGAGCTACTTTCTTTTTATTTGTTATGTTTTGAGTTGACCATGATATACGTTGATAATAAGAAACATTCAGTCAAAATATTTGACAAAATTGTAGATTTTGATTCTATTTTGTTGTCATGATGTTCTTTTATATCAGTACAAGTCATTTTATATCAACAAAACTTTAAGGTTCTGCTTGGTGCCACACGAATGCAGCTTGTTCATGTCGTAACTAACCGTTAGAAACACATATGATCAACTTGTAATCAAAATATAAAACTTTTTATGTTGCATTTTGAAGCACTTAATGTAATTCTAACAACTATTTCTTGTATGTATCCTGAGAGAGTTGTGTATAAGATGCGAACTCATTGATGGAAATTTTTGTGAATGTGATATCTAGATTCTTCTTACACTTCTGGAGTTCTGGTTGTTATAAGACTATCTTTATTTTTCTTGAACTTTTGGTTGCCATAAGATTCTTCCAAATTGAAGGTCATGTGTTCAAATCTCTCTCAAGGCGAAACAGGGGTCCTTGAGAGGTCAGGAGGTTTTCCGGTGCGGCTTCCTCCTGGGGTGGTGGTGGGGTCTCAATGGAAGTCATGGTAACTAGACCTTGGTGACGTGGCATGAAAATCAGTGGTTCACACGTTGAGATCAAATGCCGTTCAAAAAAAAATCTTGAATACGAGAAGAGTTGTACACTTGAAAAGAAATCTTAAATATGAGAAGTGTTGAACACTGAAGACTTGAATATTCTGATATATGTATTAGAAATCATATATGAGCTCTGAAGAATATTCTGTCTTTTCAAGCTTGCACACTCTTGTTTCAAGTATTTTTCCGAATGCTTGGTTAATCCTAGCAATACGATTTGCTTAGGTTGTTTTAAGCAAATAATACTTAGCATCGTAGGCGAGTTTCTTGTCGGATATGTCAGGATATAATCCTTCCTCCATAGCTTTGTCGTGTACTTTTGTTTCAAGTATTATTTCATCTTCATGATTTCTTACGTCTTGAATATGACCGGCCATGTTCAGGTGATCCTTTAAGTAAATCTACACCTCTATTGACTTCAAAGCGAATCTAATTTTTGTAATGACAAAGGACAAAGGTATAAAACCATTACACTAAAAAATGTATATTTTGAAGCTATCATATAAGATTGAGTGGTTAGTAAACAACGGGTATTAGGAATAGAGGTGCGCAATTCGGGTTTTTTTTGGGAACCAGACCGGTCAACAAAGTCAATACCCGGTTCCGGTTCCAGTTCCGGGTTTCGACCGGTTCTCAACGGTTTTTGACCGGTCCCAGTGTTCCGGTTCCGGTTTTAATTTGTCTAAAAAACGAGACCCTTTTGTACCCATCGGTTCGGGTATGACCGGTTTCAGGTCCGGTTTTTTTTGCCCACCTCTAATTAGGAATGTTGTTTTGGGCCAGATTAAGAATTCATTGAGAGAAAAGGTAAAAAAATCAAATAGGAATCGGCGGACACGAACCGGGTCCACTTGGTACCGGATAGGAATCAATTTCATGTCAAACCCATGGTTCGAATTTCAAAACCAGTTTTTTTTGTTTGCAAATCTATCACTTGCTAAATTCTGGTTGCTTTATACCATCATAATATTAATATCACCCTCCATGAAAAATGGTCATTTCGAGTATGATACGTATCTATCAATTGAGTTAGTCACACGTTTAATTGTCTAGAGCTAGATGCAATTCTCTTTTAATTGATAGTATAAAGTGGTGCTGGCAGAGTATTACATTACTCCATGTGGTGTCGATTCGAATCCACCGATCCTTTCCTGCAAATTCAAGCATATATTCTTTGTTTTTTTTTTGAGTTTTTTTTATACGAATTGGATCCTGTTTTATTAAATTATAATAAAGATATTATCATTATTCTTGGTAAACAAATTTATAGAATATATATGTTACAACTGACAACAAAAAAATGAAACAGATATAAAATACAAATTACATGGATAAAATAATTTATTTAAATTATTATGTTTTTAATAAATATTCTTCAAAAATCCACTTTGTAGCATAATTTGACTCGAAATTCGAATCTTCAATTTGTTCTTCATCGTAATCTTTTATAACGGAATTTACGTATCTTTTAAAGACGAACGTGTCTATCTCTTACGATACAGCAAGTGCACCCGAGTTTACACCGGGTTTAATACATGTTACGATGAAACTTAGAAAATATGAAGTTGAAGAATTAAAAGACTAATTTAGAAAGTGTTCCTCTCTAAATTATATAGAACTTATAGACTAAAGGATTAAGTTCAACTAAATAATTTTCTTATCTTAAAAAGTCTAAGGGGCTGTTTGTTTTTTCCAAAAAGGTCTGCGTGACCTCTTATGTTTGCGTCGCGCAGACGCGGGAAGAGGTTGGTCCTCTGCAGACCGTTTGTTTTCTCGCAGACATTTCATTAAAAAAGGTCTGCGCGACCTCTTCTTGGCGCAGACATGGACCAAGCTCTTTTTGAGTTCTTCCAACCTCTTCTAACCCACTCCTCCAATTTCAGCCCTTCGACCGAACTCCTCCACCGCCATACTCGCCGTCGCCGCCCCACTCCACCGCCCTAGTCGCCGTCGCCGCAACCCCCCGCCGTCGTGTCTGCACCTCAAGCCATCGCCTAAACCCACCGCCGACTGTTTCTCCTCCACCGCGATCGTGACGGTTCCAACATCTAGGTCGTTCGATCGAACCCTAGGGTTTCTCCTCGCCGCTGAGAGGTTTGCTCCACCTCTTCGCCGCCGCCGTAGGTGGAGGGGCTGAGCAGGGAAGTCGTCGATCAGAGATGAGGGGCGACGAAAACGAACCCTAGGTTGGAAGATCGGAGATGAGCGGCGGTTGGTGGAGGATCGGAGATGAGCGGCGGTAGGCGGAGGGGCTGAGGTCGACTGTGGGATTGGAACGGTGGGGTTGGTGGAAGATCGGAGATGGTCGATCAGAGATGAGGGGAGTTCGACGGTGGGGTTGGGACGGTGGAGTTGGGAAGAGGTTTTAAGTTGATCAGAAAACAAACACCCCCAAAAGCTCTTCTTGCAGGGGTTTGGTCCACCTCTTCTGCAAAAGATATCTGCAGATGAGGTCCGCAGATCGCAGACATTTTGCCTCTGAAAAAACAAACACCACCTAAGAAAACTTATTGACCATTAGATTATGAGATTAAATTTGAGAGGGAAAATTCACAATTTTAGATGGAAAAGTTGTTGAAGGGTAATTTAGTAATAACCGCTTTCCCTCACATTTTTTTTAAATGTTCATAACTTTTACATATGATATTAAATATATCATAAAAACGAATATTTTTTTCTATTTAACATGAGTATAGTATTGCAATAAAAAATAAAAATCTTTCGGTTCGTCGTGTCTTTCTTAAAACGTTTGTGTATAAATATTTTTTTACAAGTAATTGTGTTTCTTTTAAAGAACATTGTGTAATTCTTGCTTGATATTATGTATTATGTAACAACATTGTGTCTTAAAATGTTTAGAAAACACAACATTGAGCATGAAACACAAAATACACAATGATCTGTATAAAATATACAATGACATATACAAAATACACAATGTACAAATTTTTTTCTATAGTAACATTATATTCATTTTGAAGATAAAAAATGATCGTTTTTATGTTATATATATATTTTTTAAAATAATGTCGTATGTAAAAGTTATGAACGTGTAAAGAAGATATGATAACTTGATAAAAAGTCAACGAATGTGACAATTACTAAAATACATTCCAACAACTTGATTTAATCATATTCGTTGATTAATGATCTAATGACTCAAGATCCTTCTGAGACTTTTTAAGATAAATAGTTTATTTAGTTTAACCCAACCCATTGACTATAATGGTCTCTTTTTTTCTTATATTTTTATTGTTATTTCCTTATATATGCTATATTTCAATACATATAACGAGGACAAACATGCATACAAATTTTGAAAGTTTAAGTAATTAAAAAATTAAGACATATGATATGACCTTTAAAGGTTAGATATATGATTAATTTTTAATAAAATAACTATTAACCTTTAACATTAAATAAAAACAATAACAACAAAAATAACAACCATCATAATTTTTAAACATCTATAATTTTTTCATACGTTAATATTTTTTTAAAATCTCTACATTACTGAAAACAAACATTCAATTCCTTAAACTTGAGTACAGTATTTCAATTTTTGTAACTTTATAAAATACTAATATATTATGTGAATACATGTTTTATCAACGTAAGTATTAATGTGTTGTATTAATCAGTTAGATGTCATATCGTGCGACACTTATCTAGTTATAGAAAAAGAATCATGATGTCCATTTAAAATGTATACTTAAAACTCATATTTATGTTTAGTTTATGAAAATAAATTAAAGAATCAAAATCTTGCAATGATTTATGGAAAAAAAAACCTTAAGAGTCAAGTAATTCATTAAAAAAAAAAAACTTAAGTCAAAGCAAAATTACTATTTTATAACACAAGAAATTTATACTAGTCACTAATGATTAAAAACATTCATTTCAACCATTTAACTCTGAGCATTGATACTTTATTTTTCTTATATATGATTTTAACATAGTTTGATTTGTTGTGAAGCTCTCAAATGCAAGAAAAACCCAAAAATAATCATCTATGTAAGTCAAATATAATATGATTATTTATTAATGAATACCACATTTTCCACAAAAATTTTCAACATTTTTTCCTCTAGCTCTTTTAATCCTATATTCCTACCTGCATTCTCCCTTTTACAATTAATTTTCTTTGTGTTTCTGATACATGCATTTTTTTAATTCTTCTTCTTTTGAATTTTTGGATATAAACATAAATTCTTTTTATTGCTACTTTTTTTTGTAATTGAGAGTTTTATTTTTAATTTTCTTCCACCAATGTTTTTTTCATAGAAAGAATTACATATATTCCCTTATATATAATTATAATTACAAATATACCAAAGTCAAAAATTAAACTATATATAATATCTTCTTTTGTAATTTTACTTCTTTAGATAGAAGGATATATATATAGTTTAAAAATTAAGGTAAAATGATGTATGTAGTTTAAAACTTAAAGTTATTTAAGAAATATATGTAAAAGGGATGTATGTAACTTATTTTTGAATCAAATATATATGTAATTTATGAAATTTATAAGAGATATATTTTATTGTTTTTTTTTATATTATCTAACTAATTGATTTTGAAAAGATGATGCCGGTTTTGATTTTTTTATCATTTAGATTCACATTTTGTGAAAATATACCACTACTTAATATTAATGGACCAGATAACATATTTAAAAGATCGCAGTGACCCAAAAAGTATCACATAGAGTAGCAATATTTAAAAAATTAAGCGATCATCTTAAGCAATTAAAAGTTTAATAACATGAATTGCCTAAATAAATTATTTATTGATCAATTTATTATATAGTTGAATGACTTAATTTATAAAGTACAATGATGTGGATAATAATAAATTGTCACACTTAATTAAACGTAAGATGTATCCGAATGAAAACAAAAAAGCGTTTGTTTGTTGGTAATAAATGCACATGCTTTGGTTGGCAAAGATGGCTTCCCTTGCAAATTAAGATAAAAAATATAAAATAGATAACGAATTTAAGGCCACCTTCCACTTTGATGCAATATTTATATTTTATATTAATTAAATATAATTTAGTAAATGTTATATGAAGCATGATTAAAAAAAACAATTATGACAAAAGTCGATAAGCTTGCTTACTCCTCCGTACGTCACTTCCACTAAAATCTGAATAATAAGACGTGTAATAACTAATAATATTTTATTTGTCAAACTTATAAGACTACCCGCAGCGCCTTCACCGCCGGCCCAGCGGGAGGCATCCCTTCGGCGGGATTCAGCGGCTACACCGCCCCCCCTCACCGGCGGCCTCCAATTCCCGCACCAAGCGGCTCCCGCTCCCCGCCCACTTTCTTAATTTTATGCTTTCTGATTGGTTGATTGGAATAGTGGGGAAGGATTTTCGGTGGGGTGACCGTTGTGGGGTTTAAGGTTTTCAGTGGGGTGATGACGTGGCGTTAAATTTCGGTGGGGAAGGATTTTCAGTGGGGTGACCGCTGTGGATAGTCTAATAAGGCCCCCCTGTTTTCGTAATGAAGAGAATATGTCTAAGTGTCTTAACTTAACAAATGTCGTTAAAAAAAAGTGTCTAACAAATATCTAACTAATCTATTATTTATATACCAAAATAAGTATTTTAATTATTATTTATTATAATAACCAAGAGTGTATCGAGGCTAGTGCTAGATCCTTTTTTTTACGTGTGGCAAAAAATAGATATACAAAAATGAGTTTGGGTAAAAGCGTGTTGGATTAGTTGAAACCACAAAACAAACCTATTAAAAATATTTTAAAAAAATATTTAAATAATCAATTTTAAAGTTACATCACAGGTTAGTATTCGTATAAAATATATGAAAAAACATAGTTTTCATCAATAATCAATTAACTTTCAATTGTGCCTTATGTTATTAGGTTTGTGCTACTTCTAATTATATTTGTGTCTTTTGTAATCAGATTTGTTTCCTCTTTTTGTCCAAAACTAAGCAAAATTATTTAAAAATATATTTCTCCCCCTCCCTAAGTCTTGCATCCGTCAATGCTTAAGGCCTCTCCTCACCAACATTTCTTTAGACAACGTACTTGGTCTCCCAAGAACATATATGGCTTCCTATTTCTTAGAAGAAACTCATCTCTTAGGGTATTCATATCAGAAACAACCTCTCACAACAGAAGTCAGTAAAATATGACTAGAATAGAAATCTTTTGGTTATAGCGTTACATTAGATTTTAATAAAAATAATTTAACATTGTTCCCGTTTAAGCATCTCTCCATTTTTTATATGACCTTTTAAAGACGTTCGGGTTTTTTTTAATGTCTGTTTTAAAATCGTTCAGTTTTCTTAATATTTTAAAAATGTTTGTTTTTTCGCACCTCTTTTAAATCGTACTTTTTTTAAACGACATGTTTAAAATCGTATGGCTTTCTAATGCACTTTTTTAAATCTTCTTTTTTCATGTTTTTTATATAACTTCTTGCTTTTTCTATTTGAACGGCTAAAATAAATTTTAAGTCCGATCACCCGGGTAAGTCCAATGACGAAAAAATTGCCTATGCCCGCGAAACGCAGGCAACACTGGTGACCCGAATCGCCGACAATTTTAAAAGAGACTTACCGTTCGAATACCCAACATGGTAAAACCTCTGGCCACCTAAATGTCCAAATGAGAATCAAACTCGTAACCTTTATATTAGAAACTCATAGGGTTGTCATCTCCCATTTTTAAAATAATTTTCTATTTTTTCTTTGGGATTTTTGATCAATCTTTTCAAATATGCTCGAAGCGTTATTTTCAAAACCTTTTGTTTTTATTAGTGACGGAGCTTGACTTGTATGATTTGGGGGGGAGGGGGGGGGGGACTCAACGTGATCAAAAATATTTTTTTTTTGCTATCGACCGGTATGTCTCAGTTAATTGGGTTAAATGTTCGGATCATTGAATCGGGTCAAGTCGGGTCAAAAAATAAAAATTTCAAATAATTATCATTATGTGTGAAAAAATTAAAAGAAGGAGTACGAAGAATTATAATTCCGCTCAACGACCCTTTGAGAGTTTTGAATTGCTTGACATGATACATTGATTACCTTACTAACTTAGAACTTAGAAGGAGCAGTGGATAGTGGTGACTCGATGAGCCACTTAGCCGTAGCCATGAGCACTGAGCAGGTAGGACGCTAGAGGGAGACATGAACGCCGGAGATAGACAGGGACACCAAAGGGAGGCAATGACGATCGTGAGCGGTGAGCGGTGACTAAGGAACCGAGCATCATCGTGCGGTGACTAAGGAACCGAGCATCGTGTGGCGAGCACAAGGACGAATCCACGAAGGGTCAAGGCCTCAAGGGTGTGATGAAAGGACGAAGGGTCGTCACCGGTTGGTCGATATGACAGTGGCAGTCTTTGGGTCAAACTTGAACGGGTGAGGAGGGTAAAAGGTTGGAGGGGAATGAGGATTTTAGTGTTGGGAACGGAGGGAGATAAGGTAAATATTCAAATTTGTAAGAAATGAGGGAACAAATAAGAGGGGGGAAATTGAGGGTAAAAAATTTGGAGATTTGATATTAAATGTGAGAACGAGTATTTTTTTAAGTGTAATTGGCTTGTAAATTCTTTTTGAAGCGTATAATGAGAGGGGGGCAAAACTATTATTTTCAAAAAAATTACCTTACGATCCAAATATTAACACTACTCGCGAAGAAAAGAGGGGGGCGGTCGTCCCTCCCGGCCCCAACAAACCTTCGTCCCTGGTTTTTCTAAACGTATTTAATACAATCTTTTTTCTCTCTCAACATCTTCTTTAAAATCATTGGTTTTTTACGGATATTTTTAAACGTTAATTTTTTTGTAAACATGTTTTTTGAAGTCATTCATTTCTTAAAATTATGCTGTAAGAAAATGATTTTGTACAAACAATTATAAAAAGTAAACAGCCTTTAGAAAGAAATTAAAAGAGAAATTATAATAGGTTTACCTAATAAAAAGATGGAAAATAAATAACTATAATACAATAACTAAAAATAAAGAAATAAATGCAAAACATCCATTTGGTAAATATTTTTCAAATTATATATTTGTTAAAAAAAATTCCATCAATGCTCTTTTGATTTTTTTTTTTCATTTCTCTTATTTCACCTATCATATCCTATTTTGTTACATCTAATATTTAATATTTTTTTAGTTTAATTAGTATAATAGATTTGTTTCTAATTAATCTTCTGTGTGTGTATTTATAGTGTTCACTAGAGAATTGTAAAAATAAATTAACATTAATTGGTATACTATAACTAGAATACATTATGTGTTATATAACAAGAGAGCCATTTCTCACCCTAAATTTGACATTATTGCATATAAAAACCATGTATAATGACCCTCTCTTAGTATTACAAATCTTTTACTTTTTTACCATTTTAGTATCACATCATATTTTTCACTTTCATATTTCATATATGTTAGGTAAATGACTCAGTACTATCTATTCATCTTTCACTTTATTTTTTTTAATATTTATCAATAAAGATAAAGAAGTAAAGGATTGGTTTGTTTTTAACTATGATTGGTACCCACTAAGAAACAAGGATATCTGTATTCATCACTCGTATAATTCCACGTAGACGTAACGTTGATGACAAATAAACAACTAACACTATCATCTCTTCTTTATAATGTACATATGTGTTACTATTACGCACTCACCACTCCATTGTAATCAATACCTTTATTTAATATCTTATTATTTGATTTTTTTATTTTTTTTAATTAAAGAATTGCATTAATATTAAACACCAAAATAAAATTACATAATAAAATTAAAATTAAAATAAAATTACATTATAAAAATTAGAAAAAAAACATTAAAATAAAATCACTACATATTAAAAAGGGGTTCGTATTGTTTGGTTGTTCAGGACGTTGGGACCTGCTTGCGGACGTTGGGACCTGCTTGCGGACGATAACATATCATGAATGGATTAAAAAACGGATTGCATGGGTTATTTAGGTTGTTTGGATCCATAGTGCAGAGAAGAATTTTTGAAAAATTTGATTTTTTTAGTTGGGTAAATGATATTTGTTTAAGTTCAATGAATTTATAATGTAAAAGTCTGAATTTATTAATTTTTTCTTTCCAACGGCTCTTTCCTCCCAAACTGTCGAATGTTGCTTTCCCGTGACCACCCTCACACCCATAGTAGGGTCATGCCGGGGTGTAGTGGGGTTCGGGCATCAAGGGGGCTTGACTGAGACCTCTCACGCCTCAGTCACTCCTATTACATCAAACGTAAGTGGTTTTGTAGTTCTTTCAAATCTTGTTTCATTTTGATTTTAAACTTGTTCACATGTATGAAGTTTGATTCTTTTGTGTATATACATGAAATGCAAAGTGTATATTATTACATTTTATTTGATACATATGTGCATACAGTGTGTTTAGTTTATATGTATTGCATGTCACTTATATCTTGTATTCTTTGAATGAGAGATAACCTAAAGGTCTTAAGTTCAATCACCACATATAACAATTTTCCTTGGAGGCCACCAACTCGATTGTTTAGTGTCACGCTTTACATGTTCCTCTTGGTTAGTCGGGTAACCAAAGGGACCTGAGGCTTTACAACGTAAGTGAATTCTAACGGTTATAAAATTAATGTGAGCAGGCAATGGCAAACAATTCACGGAAAGCCATTCAGCACATGGTTTGAAGAGTTACACATACATCTAACAAATCTTCACTATATTAATTGAAAGTGTATAAACGATCCAGAAATAAAAAAGCTTAAAGAATTTAGAGATAAATTAATTAATAGGATATAAATCAATAAAGATTAAACAAATATGTCTTTTTTAATTAATATATGATTTAAGAATAAAAAAGAAACAATTTAGACTGATTCATAGCTCTTGCAAACATGCTACCAATCTTAAAAGAGCAAGGCCACCAATTTTAAAAATATATCTCACTTTTATAATAGAAGTCGTTTGACCTTTTGGTGTAAAGAAATTCAAGCATAAAGGTTACCTTTGTGGGTTTCATATAATGGTAAATTATTTATAAGAAAAAAACAAAAAAGTTGTATAAAAAAATGACCCTAACCTTCTTATCTAAAAGTTAGGCCTCATGTGTTGAGCAAAGCAACATTGGGTTTCACATGGTGGGGTGAGAGGTTTGCAATTGTTTTTTCTTCCACCCCAACCTTCTTATCTCCATGGATCATGGTTTACATGCTTCTACCAATGATAGGCTTAATCCCATTGATTACCATACTAAATAATTTACTTTTGTGCAACACAAATCATAGTAAGTTTTCTTGGATGTGTGTATATCAGGGTCGGCTCAAGTTTTTTTGTGGCTCAAAACAAAGTGAGAAATTGTGAATTTTTTTCTATTGTATATAAAAACTCATATTTTATATGAGCTTATAACACAAAACGTATAAATAATCATGAAGGAAAAAGTTACAAAAAAACATAAATCACAAACAAAATATGTAGATTATTTACAAATAATAAAACAATTTTTTTTCTTTACACAAATCAAAATTCTTTATAACAAAAAAGCCAAAAGCCAATATAGGATTATTTCATTTGATTGAGACATTGACTCTTAAAAATGAGATTTTAGATTCAAATCTAAACAAGTTTGGAATATTGGTGTGGAGTTTAAGAGTATCAGTAGCATATTATGGTGTAGTTTAAGAGTATGAGTAAGAGTATGAATGTTAAAAAGACCCTAAAAATTTGAGACCCCTAGATTTTAGTAGCCTTAAGCTAGGGCTTTTATTTTTTTTTTCAAATATTAAAGTCGGCCTTGGTGTATATATACATGAATGATAAGTGTCTTTGTTGGTAAGTTTTCAACAAGTTTTCCTTATTATAAGTGTGTGTATCAGATGGTTCAAAAGAAACCTTGTTTTTACGAAAACTAAAAAAACTCATATTAATCAATCAATTTTTTAAAAACTTTTTCATGTTTTTTTTATTATTATCTTAGAAATGTAAACAAGGGTTAGAACAAAAAAAAAATTAAATAGTTAATAATTTTTTTAGGAATTATAAATATTTTTTTTAGGTAAGATAATAGAAATTGGGCATACATAAATAATAAAATAATAATATCATTTTCCAATTTACGCATTCAACAATGAGTATATCACCTAGGGGTGTTCGTATTCGGTGGTGTTTCGGATATCCGAAAATTTCAGATAGTGGCTTTCATTATCCGAAACCAAATCCGAAATTTCGGATATTCGAAATCAGAAGAAAAAAACTAAAAACTAAAAAAATATTCGAATGCCCGAAAAATTATCCGAAATATCCGAAAAATTATCCGGAATAAAAAACTATTTCGGATATCCAAACTATCTGAAAAGATTCAAAATATATATCCGAATCCGAATTTCCGGATATCCGAACTTTCGGATTTGGATTTTCGTATATTTCATGTTCGAATACCGATTTTTGTAAACACCCCTAAGTCCCTAACATCACCAAGGCCAATGCGAAAACCGTCGCACAAATTTTGTGCTTGCGTTGTGAAGTACAACAGAATTGCGAAATAAAACCAAGCAGAGGATGCTTTCACATGTGAACAATTTATTGAACCGGGAAAATAAAAATAAAAATAAATCCCATTTTGTTCAATTTCATTATTTACAACCTGTTAACGACAGGCCCATTCCTGTATTTGCTGAACCGTAAACAGCCGGAACAGATTGAAGTGTAAAAATGAAAGAAACTTTTGTCGTAGGTTAATGTGTTCTTACTCTAAATATACAAATATAGTAGGCCCATTCCTGTATTAGCACACGCCTTTTTTTTTTTTTTTTTTTTTAAATCAGGGGTGTACAACAAGACCTTAATAGGGTGAGCGTAATATGACCATAACCGAAAAATAACCGATAACTGTCCCGAACCATAACCGATTTAACGGAAACCGACCTTAACCGATGGTTATGGTTAAGCGAAGCCATTAACACCGAACCATTCGGTTATGGTTCGACTTTAACCGAACCGAACAATCTAACCGTATCAAAATTGAGGTTTGGTTTTGGATCTAGACCATTTTAGCTGGTTGGTGCCGGGTAGAGGTTTGCAAAAAAAAACCGGTTCCAAAACCAGGACTGACAACCCGAACCGGCAGATATAGATGGTTACGGTTTCTCAGAGAAATTGTAACTGGAACTAGAAAAACCGAAACCGGTTCCACCATTCAGGCCAAAACTGAAACTCAAACAACCCAAAACCAGAACTCATGACCAAAAAAACGATCAAAACCCCACCCAAACTAACCGAAACCAGTTTGTGACTTTGATGACAAAAACCGTAACTGGTTTAAGAAAACTTAGTTTGCACGCCTCTAGTTTCTAGGTTTCTGGATTAGACAGGTGTCACGTGTTTTTTCGGGTTTTTACCGCACCGGTTTTCCCGGTCCAAGTACACAATGGTTTGAAACCGGTCTTTGCACACGCCTGCTTTTTATTACTTTTGCTTCCAAATCATACAAAAATAATAATGGAGTGGTTAGATATCTTATTTTATTGAAAAGTATGTTGCTTAGCTTGAGGGTGGGGGTGGGGTGTTCTAGAGTTCATTAGTTTGACACCAATCAATGCTAAATACATTATGGCATGCTATTATTAATGATTAGAATAAGGATTTTTTTTTTTCTAAACAAAAATGATATCATACTCTTATAAACTACTCTTAAGACCATCCGTAATACCTCTACCGCCGTAACAGCGGGAATGCTTCATTCGGCAGTGCTTATTTCCATCCCACAGCGGCCGCCGCGCCCCGTGATGCCTCTCCTGTTTTCATTGGCCAATTTTTAAAAAAGGGGACCCACATTAATAAATAAAATTATATATTGGTGAACGGTGATGATGTGCCACAGTAGGAAAGATTTTTCAGTAGGGTGACCATTATAAAGTTTTAGAGTTTTCAGTGGGATGATGACGTGTTAGAAAATTTCAGTAGAGTGATATTTCAGTTGAGTGGTACTAAACATGGACTAATAATTTCCTTTTGTCTAGACTCAAACCCAAGATTTCCTTTTTAAGAGTAACACATTTACTAAGTATGTTAGTCTCACGTTGACAAGAATATATTAAATAGATTTCGAGTTATAATATGTATAAGAATTAAAATTTACCTAAGGAACAAAATATTTGATGCATTTGATTATTTGTTATATTTATAGTAAAAAAGTTGGAATGTGATGAGAATTGTTGTTGTGTACGTGACACATGTGACGAGGGGAACAAGTAATGATCGAGATTACGAGAAAGTTAAAGCAACATAATTTAGACTCTAACTCTCATACTTTCAGTTAATCATGTTATGTTAATTCAGATATTAGCTTGAATAAATTAACCAAACAATTTTCTAATAAAATTCATATTAAAATATTATTGAATTTAAATAAACCAAATGTTCTCCATTTAATATTATTAATTTTTTGGCAAAGGTTTTCTGGCGATCAAACTTTAAGAGAAGCGGACAAATTTTATATCAAAAGAATGCCAAATAGGATAACTTTAATACAAATGTACACATGTACTTTTAAATTATTAAATTCTTTTATTAATGTATGCATAAAATATAATATAATACAGTTAGAACTAGGGGTGAGCATGATATAACCATGACCGAACAATAACTGCCCCGAACCATAACCGATTTAACCGAAACTGATTTTAACCGACGGTTATGGTTAAGCGAAGTCATTAACCGAACCATTTGGTTATGGTTATGGTTAAAGCTAGTCATTAACCGACTTTAACTGAACCAAACCTAATAATGTAATATTATGGGTCATACGTGACACGAAATATATTAGAAAAAGAACCAGAGTTCTTTTTACTATATGACAATATTATGGGTCATACGTGACACGAAATATGTTAGAAAAAGAAACAGAGTTCACGTGACTTTACTTTTTGTTTACACATTCTCAATCACTACAAGGTTTTACAAGCTTAACTAAGATTTTCATCATTAATATATCTATAATTCAGAAGCATATTTATAAGTTTTTCTTAGTTTTTCAACAATTTCATTATTAACCGAATTTAACCGAAACCGAACCGTAACCGGTGGTTAACCGATCAATTGGTTTTGGTTATGGTTAAGGATTTAGAATTAACCGAAATAGCGGTTTTGGTTATGAATATGGCCATAACCGCACCGAACCGAACCATGCACACCCCTAGTTAGAACGGCCCATCAAGGTTAAAAGTAAATTTAGGGTTTGGGCTCTCAAAAAACCCTTGATTTTCTGAAATTTCTTTTATATTGGGGTGACTGTTGTGAATAAAGGTAGGCAAAAAAACCGATAAACATAAATATGTTAATGATACAAACCTTGATGATCCTACAAATGTTAATAAACATACAAGCCTTGATAACCATACAAACCTTAATAAATCTACAAAATTTGATGGACATACAAACCTTAATGAAGACATGAATCTTAATGAACCTATAAATTTAGGCGAACCTAAAACCTTTGATGAACCTACTAACCTTGATTGACCTACTAACCTTACTGAATCTTTAAATCAAGTAAATGAATCTCCAGGTATTTTTTTATCAAAGTTGATAAATTTGTTAGGTCCTAATTTGTTAGTTCGTTTAAGACCTCTAAAACCGTTGGACCATACCTGAATACATTTATTTATAAAAAAACTCAAATATAACCTAAAATAATTATTCATAAGATATATATATATATATATATAATAAAATTATAAATATAAAAGATAACCTAGAATAATTGTAGATATATTTCATAAGAGACATCTAATTGCACGGTATTAGTTAAAGTCTTGGGATAAAAAACGTTAAAACCAAATGATATATTTTTATTAACATGATTGTTTTTGTTTAAATATTATTTATGTTTGATTACATATGTTTATAATTGTTTAATTTTTTTGAAGTAGTATATATATTTATTATGACATCCGGTTCTTAAAACCAGTTCGACTGATTAGATCAGTTGCTATTAAGACGTCGGGTTATGGACTCATTGTTATTTAGTTATTACTATATATATTTAAATACTTGATTTTTTAATTTTTATTATATAGAAATCCGAAAACCTCAAGAGGGCAATTCCGTAAATTACATAGAACCTAAGTTTTGTTGCCTTCACAGAGGATAAGATCCAGCGTTTATGTTATCGCCTCATCACTCATTTCGCCGGAAAATGAGTTTTTTCACCAACTAAAACGACGCCGAAATGGTAGAACAAAAATCTGACATCGCCGGAACAACCACCGGAAATTCAAGACTCCGCCAAGCCACCGATCAAATCACATCTTTAACCGTTCTTTCTCACTCTATCAAAGTCTTCCCATCGAAATGGAAAATGATAAGAACCAAGCTTGACGAAATACTCTCTATCATCGCCTCTCTCCCGCCGGAAATTCAAGATTCCGGCGACACCAACACGGCTCTCTCCGCCATCTTCCAGTCAATTGAAGAAACAACAGATTGCTGCAACAATTTGGCTCAGAAATGCATCGAACATTCCTACAGTGGGAAGCTGTTAATGCAGAGCGATCTTGATATAATCATTTCTAAATTCGATAATTACGTTAAGTGTTTGTCTGAATTTGTTAACGCAGATGGGTTTTTATCGAATGGGAATCACGCAATTGTGGTTTCAAGACCTGGGTTTGCAGCATCTAGAGATGATATCAAGTTTTATGTCAAAGATTTGTTGTGTAGGTTCAAGATTGGTCGGGTTGAAATGAAGATGCAAGCTTTGATTAGCTTCAATGAAGTGATTCAGGAAGATGAGAGGTATGTGAGAATTGCAATGGAAATTGATGGGATTGTTCATGTTCTAATGAAGTTCTTGAATTCGAAAGAAATTGGGATTCAAGAAGAGGCGTTGAAATCAGTAGCTATGATTTGTGGGTTTGATTCATATAAAAGTGTTTTAGTAGGAATTGGTGTTGTTGGTCCGTTAATTAAGGTTTTGGAAACTGGAAGTGATTTGGGGAAAGAGTTGTCCACCAGGTGTTTGATGAAAGTCACAGCAAACTGTGATAACGCATGGTCAGTTTCAGCCCATGGTGGGGTGTCTGCATTATTGAAGATATGTGAAAGTGGTTGTGATGATGCTAATAATGGTGGTGAATTGATCGGTTTGGCGTGTGGGGTGTTGAGAAATCTTGTCGGTGTTGATGAGATAAGGCGGTTTGTGGTTGAAGAAAACGCGATACCATTGTGTATCAAGCTTGTTAGGTCCAAAAATGAGGCTTCACAGATAGGTGCTATGGAGTTTGTTCAAGTCATGGCATCTGGGAATGAATTTGTGAGGGGTTTGATTGTGAATGAAGGTGGTATACGTGTTCTTGTACGCGTACTCGATCCAAAATCTTTGTATTCATCCAAAGCCAGAGAGAAATCCATGAGGGCACTCATGATATTATGTTCAGATTCAGTTGGATACTTGAACAGCTTGAAAACCTATGGTTTCATGGATCATATCCTATATTTTCTTCACAATGGTGAGGTTTCAATCCAAGAATCTGCACTTATGGCTGCATCTTGGCTTTCTGCAACTTCAGATGAGTTCAAGAAAGCAATGGGTGATGCAGGATTCATGCCAGAACTTGTTAAATTTCTTGATGCAAAGTCATTTGAGGCGCGTGATATTGCAGCAGAGACGATTCTGAGACTGGTGACAGTGCCGAGGAATCAAAAAAGATTCGTGCAAACAGATCAAAATGTGAACTTGCTTCTGCAACTGATTGATCCAGAAGAAGGTAATTCAAGTAACAGAAAAGTTTTACTTTCAATAATCATGTCATTAACCTTTTGTAATGAAGGTAGGAAGAAAATATTAAGCTCTGGGTATTTGAAAAACATAGAAAAACTTGCTGATGATCAAGTTTTAGACGCTAAAAAAATCATTAGAAACCTATCAACGAGTCGAATTCGAAGCATGATTAGAGGAATTTGGCATTCTTGAACTGTAATTCACTTGTTAATTGCTTGTAAATCTTAATTTTGTTGTGTATTTTGCTAAAAAGAAAACAATGAACATTAGATCTTTTGTGTTTAGATTGTACCCAAATCTCAAAAATTCAAATAAAACAAGGGAATGTTATCAAATTATGATTTGGATCATATGTTTCTTGAACCATCTTTCTTGATTTCCAAATAATGTTGTATATACTGAATATAAAATTTAGAGTTTATTTAAATAAAATTATTATAGTTTCTTCATTTATTGTTGTTGATAAATCTACCAAATGATGATGTGACACTTCTGAATTCTTATACTAACTAATGTTAACATGTCTTTGGCGACAATACTTTTTGGTCCTCACCAAAAGCATATATGTGTAGTTAAAAATCTGATAAATTTTTTTATTTTTTTATTTTTTTCTTTTTTTCTTTTTTGACTGTCAAGAGAAAAGACTCCACTATATGCACATTCTAATATCATTAGACCATAAATTTGGTTATTATAAATTTTGGAAAAGATTAAATAAGAAAAAAATTGTCTAAAAATTAAAAACCCATAGAAGTTCGACATGTGACGTGATAAAATAAGGAATGATGGATAATTTAGGTATAACATATTCTTTTTTGTACTAAATTTTTATTTTTTTTATACTTGATTATTTGTTCGTTCTGTATTGTTTATACTATTTTTTTTTGTATAGGATTCTTGCTTTTTTAATTGATTTTTTCTTTTTTTACTGCATTTTTTTGTACTCAATTTTTGTTTTTATGTTTTTCACATCACATGTCAAATTTATATTGGTTCTTACTCATTTTAAGCAAAAATCTTTTATTATTTGATCCAACCTCTATAAATTTTAAACAAAGAGAACAAGTAATTGTATTGTGCATCATCTTTCTGTTAACATCTTTATTAATAAAAAGAGATATGGGCATATTTATTACTAAACCAATTTTTAACTAGAAAATAATAAGAACTAAATAACACAGTGTGTTTTGAAGCTATAGAGTGAGGGAGAAAGATGCAATTATAGTTATAGTACATATAATAAATCATTTATATATAATAATTAATTTATTGATACAAGTTGTTATGTGACCACTAATTGAGTATTAGACATCTAGTTAAAATTTGTTTGGACTCTAAAAAAAATACTATTTATATAAAAAAATAAAACAATTATGAATCTTAATGATGATTAACTACTGTAATGATCTTGTCATTTTATTAAGATTGAAATGGTGATTAGGGGGTGCACATGGGGGGGGGGTATGTGGGGTGGTGGCATGAGGTGTAGCAATCAATATTTTGTCTACCAATGTGATGTACAAGTGATGTAACAGAGAGTACAATAAATAATAGCTTTTGGATGTGTCAATTTTCTTTCTATTATTTATTTATTTATTTTGTCTTTTTTTACCTTCTTATTGTTTTTTCTAGGGGCATTAAATTGTTTCTGGTTTTGGATGACACATGCACCACTTTCTGTTACTGGTTTTTTTCAGAAACAAAACTAGACACACTGCATAAGTCTTGCTCATAGATTCTATAATAAATTCTGTTTTATTTTTCACATATAATAAAATGTATCTTGAAATATATTAAAATGACGTATTTAAAAAATAGTAATCAAAAATTAAATGAATAAGTGAAAAGTGGAGAGAAACAGACAAAATATAGATAAGTGAAAATAAAAAAATAAATAAGATATATGAAAGTAAATAAATAAAATAAAATGTATAAACGAAATAAATAAATAAAATATGGTAAAGTATTATATTGTTTTTGGGGATATGGCAGTCTATGAAAATAAAGTAAATACACAAATTTTGCTCACGTATTTCTGGTTATATATAAGCTAGAACTTGTATACTTAGTTGTATATATACGCACACACTAACAAAGTAACAAATAGTCATTTTCATGATGATTACAATTATGAAAAATGAAAAATAATGCACTTTAGGATATTCTTTTTGTTACATTATGTAGGTACTAGGCACTTTTTAAATTTGAAGCTCCTAAAGATTGGGACGTATGATATAAAAATTGTTTAAATACACATAATTTATAATTATATGATATATAATGAATGGATCCAACGAGCTAGATAACAAGTTAAGATATCACGTGGTAAACCCTTGTATCTCCTTTTAGTATCGATTTACCAAAGGAACATGTAAAGTTAAGCCTGTAAACGAATCGTACGAACATGAACATGAACACTTTAATGAACATAAATTTTGTGTTCGTATTCGTTTATTAAGAAAATGAATGTGTTTTTGTTCGTTCGTTAGTAAATTAAACTAAATGTTCATGACCATAAATGAACGCAAACGAATCAAATAAACAAACAAACAAACATAATCTATACTACCTAATAAAAGAATAACAAATATGTCACGTGTCATTCTTATATTCATTTCTCATCAATTTTTGCCACATGTCATTTTCATATCCATTCATCATTAAATGTCACTATTATATTATCTCTCATTTAATTATATTTTACTAATTCTCTTTCTTATTTAAGGTTAATAATTTTAAAAAATTAAATTGTATACTTAAATGCAAAACTATAATTTTTTTTATTCTTAATAATTATAAGTAGATTTCAATTATATCTTATTTTAAAATATAATTTTATAATTTTTAAGTATTTATTATTTATAATTTTTAAATCTTAATTAATTTCTTATTTCAATAATGACCAATATGATATTAAACATACAAATTTTCATAAAACTATTAGTTTATAACAATATAAATTTAGTCAATTCATATTAAACTTTTTTGAGTGTTCATTGGTTGTTCAAAATAACTTTAATAATTATAAAAATAATATTTTACCTATCAAATATCAATTCTGTAGGTACTAAACTTTCGAATTGTTATTTTAATATTTAAAGTATTTGTTTATGCATATCTTGATCATCTTATATCAAATTATCGTTTTATAATTTTAAAATTATTATTTCTAATTGTTTAATATTTTATATTTATTCCGTGTAATACACGGGGTAATAACCTAGTTTAACATAAAGGAATATAATTGAACAACCATAAACGAACACAATTGAACAATCATAAACGAACACAACTGAACAAGCATACACGAACGCAAACGAAAATTCTCTTAAATGTAAATCCATATCATCCATAAATTAGAAAGTTAAGCGAACATTAATGAACACAAATAAACGAACATAACAGAACAGTTCATGAACATAAATAAACGAACACTAAGTGTGTTCATGTTCGTTCATTTATTAAATAAACGAACATAAACAAATTTTTCACCGCACAGTTCACAAACAGTTCGTGAACTGT
Organism: Mikania micrantha; assembly: GCA_009363875.1. Classification (NCBI taxonomy): domain Eukaryota; kingdom Viridiplantae; phylum Streptophyta; class Magnoliopsida; order Asterales; family Asteraceae; genus Mikania; species Mikania micrantha. The sequence continues at coordinate 43,497,323 of CM018689.1, read as the reverse complement.
TCAGCCTAGGTAAAGGGCAACCGTAAACAAATAGGTCAGTGACTTCCAAGTAAAATCACCCCATTTGGAAATTGAACTTGTAACTTTAGGTTGTTTCCCCTCTACTTTAACAATTACATCACTTCCTTAAAGATAAAGTTATGTTTTCTTACACTTTTAATTTTTAAATCTTCTCTAAGATTTCGGTACAATTTTTATTAGTAAATTATAATAAAACTAGGTTAAATCTCGTATATTACACGGATTGAAACCTAAAATGTTATATATTTAAAAAAAAAACTTGTTTTAAAAAAATGTTATTTTAGATAACTTATTTTTTACAAATTTTTTTCTAAAAGTATAGATTTAATATAATTCTTATCTTAAAATTTAAAATTTAAAATTTTAAAAGAATTTCATATTTTTCAAATTTATCAAGTGATTTTTTTTGATAAAACGATTTGATTTTTAATGAGTAAATTGCACTTTTGGTCCTTTATGTTTACACAAAATTTCAAAGATAGTCCTTTATGTTTCAAAATGTCAAAATCAGTAGTTTAAGTTTTCAAATGCTGCAAAACTCAGTCATTTCTCCGTTAACGCTGTTAAGTACTAACAGAATAGGGCATAAATGTCAAAAAATCATATAAGTAATTGAAAACATTTCACTTTTGCTCCTTTATGTTTACATAAATTTTCAGATATGGTCGTATATTATGTGAGTACCTAACGGCGTTAACGGGGAAATGACCGAGTTTGCAACATTTGAAAACTTAAAAAACTGATTTTGACATTTCGAAACATAAAGGACTATCTCTAAAATTTTGTGTAAACATAAAGGACTAAAAGTGCAATTTGGTCATTTTTAATTTATTAAAACTATTTTTAATATGAAACCGGTATAAAATTTCATTAATTAGTAGATTTATAATTTATATATATACTATATAATAAATAATGGTTTTCACATGCCACATATCAACTTTCTAAACAACATAATGATTATTTTCCCGACTCTTTCTCATAATAAATATTTGTATGTCATTTTTTTATTAAATTTTGATTTTTTTTCTTTTCTCTCTTCTAAATAAATTTTAATTTTTAATTGAACTTAGCAAATAATATGATTAAATTATAAATTAGTTCTTTAATTTTTTATAAAACGTATTTGAAACATATAAATTATGCTATTTAAAACAAATAATTTTAAATTTTAAATATTTAACATGCATAAGTGTGTAAGAAAATTATTTTAATTATGTAAATTTACGAATATATAATTATAAAATATACATATTTTTTGTCGCAACCAGTGTAATATACGGGTCTATAACCTATTTAATAAATTAGAGAATATAATTATAATTATCATTTAATATGATATATAATTAATTGAGTTGATAAAAATAACATGTGCCTATAATGGTTTAAAAAGTGACACATGTCAATAGTGGCTTAAAAAATTGACATGTATCAAAAGAAATATTTATTTATTATAATTGTGAGATCATAGAACAATATTACTAATTTTGGTTGAGTTTTTTTTTTATAATAACTTACGAAGGTAGTGGTACCTCTTGATTTTCCAAATGAAAGGTCATGAGTTCAAATCCCTCCCAAGGCAAAATGGGATCCTTGAGAGGTCAGGGGGTTTTTCGGTGCGGTTTCCTCCTGGGGTGGTGGTGAGGTCTCAACGGAGGTCATGGTAACTAGACCTTGGTGACGTGACCTAAAAATCAGTGATTTACACGTTGAGATCAAATGTCGTTAAAAAAATGAATAGATGAAATAATATTCTAGTTATAATGATCAAAGTAGGCTGTTAGCGTTAAATTTTGACCCAATAACAGAGCCCATAGAGTTAGATTTGGTCTTTTAACTTGGTCATGGGACTTGGGAGGAGGCGCACATACCGGGTTTTTCTTAAAACCGGTTTCGGGTACAAACTAGTTCCAGTTCTAAACCAAATTTGGTTTTGGTTAACAAAATCAAGAACCGGTTTTGGTTAGTTTCAATTTTTTGATCGGGTTTTGGCCGGATTTTATCTGTTTTTCGTTGGTACCGGTTTTGTTTTTGGCCGGGTAAAGGTGGAACCGGTTATGGTAACTCCGGTTCCAGTTCTGGTTCTTCTTACGATTTCTTGGAGAAGCCAGAACCCTGTACCCGTCGGTTCGAGTAGGATCGATTCGGTTTCGGTTCAGGTTGTCGGTTCCGGCTCCAGGTTTTTTGCTCCCACTACTTGGGAGTAGAGGTGCGCAAATCGGGTTTTTTTGGGAACCGGTTCCGGTCAACAAAGTCAAGACCCAGTTCCGGTTCCAGTTCCGGTTTCGACCGGTTCCGGTTTGGGTTTTGGCCGGGCACAGGTGGAACCAGTTCCGGTTTTGGTTCTAATTTGTTTGAAAAATCGGACCGTTTGTACTCACCAGTTCTGGTTGTTGGTTCCGGGTCCCCTTTTTTTGCCCACCTCTACTTGGGAGGGCCTCTTTAACTTGGTCATAGTAGGGCCTCTTAAACTTGGTCAAGCAATTTATAAAATGAGGTGATATGGATGGCAGAAAACTCATAATCCTTGAAAAACCTGAAACCTGAAACTTTTGGGTTGGTTATTGGCTTGAATATTATGGTATGGCATTACGTATGAGATAAAAATATTTTTTTTCGGGTTCTGATATGGGTATGGGATTAAGGAATGCTGGCTCGAATGTTCAAAATAATACATGTAGCAGTTTATCTTATTATTTTATATATGAAAACAAGTAACTTTATTATTTAAAAGCAGTCTTGTTTTGAAAATATAGTTTTAGTTTAAACATTAAAGCAATAGTTTATGTTAGCATATTTTGAAATTTATATATCATGAGATTTACAATTTTTTGTTTATGTTTTATGGTGTTGATATTATATTTATTTTATTTGTGGATTTTTATTTAATAACTTTATATTAATTGGGATAATACAAATGCACTCAAAAAATCTCAAAATTAATTTTTACCCGAAACAGAACATAACACGAATTTTTTGGATTGAGGCTTTTGCTAAACATGTTCACCAAAGCCATGCTAGTGCCTCCTAAATTTAGTCAAGCAAATAAGCAATACATAAAGTGTGAATTTTAATTATATCCAAGCGGGTTTTGCTTATCTTGTAAAGGATTGGTTATAAAAACATCATTGTATTATATATATTAAAATACAACTTAAGAAATAGTAACTTTAGATTGCTTTTAATTTTTTTACCAGCTATTATATAAAAAAATTTAGAAAAAAATATTTTAATCAGAAAAGTTTAAATATTAAACTTTTTATATAAATACAAGTTTGAATAGCTTTTAATATTTGTCACCAACTATAAAAAAAATTAGTTTTAAAAATTTAAAAAAAAATATTTTACTCATAAAATTTAAATATTAAACTTTTTTTATATATAAAAGTTTGAATAGCTTTTAATTTTTTTCACCAACTATTATTTAAAAAAATTAACTTTTTTTCATTTATTTTAATCATAAAAGTTTAAATATTTAACTTTCTTTGTATATATAATGTGACACCCCGTAATTTACAGGTCAGCTTGTTATTTATTTAAATGTTTATTTAAATGCTTATTGTACACGTGACACTAGAATTAGACCAATTTAGTGCGACACGTGGCACGACAATACAAACACTGGCACACAACTAGATAATTCGAGGAATTATCGACAAACAGCACACACGTGTCAAAACACACGAACGTTGGTGAACGTCTAGCACATTGTGTAACACAACACTCGAAACCTCACGAAACACTCACACATTGAACTTGGAAGTTCAAACGAGGCCAAACGATAGTTCGTAGACGTGAAAACGGCGACGAACGGATCAAACCCACTGAAATGGGCCTATTGGGCTCTTCAGGGGATCTGTCGCGCTACGCGAAGGCCCATAAGGACCCTGTCGCGGACGCGACAGGTGGGCGGGGGAAATTTAAACCCCGAAATCCCTCGCGCTATGCGAGACCCATCTTGCATGATTGTCGCGCTACGCGACAATGCCCAGTTCGCAGAAATCTTTATAAAACCAAGAACAATCATTTCTTGGCCACCCTACACACTCTCTCCGATATCTAGCCATCATATCTCGACATTATCCATTCCAGAACCTCTGCTACACTCAAGAATCACCATTGGAAGCCATTTTTGCATCAAGAGAAGCTTGGGAGTGAAGGATTGAAGACTTGAATCAAGGAAGGAACTCACCAAGATCATCACCACTCTCTTGGAGCTGCTACACTCGAATTTCCAGGAAGTCTAGGAGCTGCTCACACACCATTCCCACATTCTTGAAGCTTTGAAAGGTAGTCGCAATACTCTTGTAGCTTTCAAACACTCACAAACACACATGCAAGTGTTAAAACCCACATGCAAGCACCCTTGATGCACCCACACGAGATTTGCTTCTGGGTTTGTTGATTTCACAATGTTTCTTGATGATCTAAGACGATTATATTGAGTTTTGTGATGATCTATGATGATGGGTATATGTCTTGTTGCTTAAAAGGATGATTTATGATGATATAGATGCATGCATGTATGATCCATGAGTATGGGAATGATTTTGAATATGTAGAAATGTTTCTTAATGATATTAGAAGGATTACTCATGGTTGGATTTGTTTAAAATGGTTAAGATGTTGATTTTTGATGAAACTTTCCATTATTAGTAACTTTTTATTTGTAAAATGGTGTTATAGATGAAATGGTGAGCATACATGCATGTGGATTTGCTATTAGGATGATAATATGATGATTTGATTATTTAGAATATGGTTTTGATGATGTTTATAGTCACATTTGGCATTATTACTATTTTTAGTAACTTTTTGGGTCAAAATGTTGATAGATGATGGATTTGGTTATGTTGACATGATTAAATGTTGTTAGAAGATATATTATGATGATTTGTGACATAAAAATGGATTAGGAATGCTTAGATGGTTACTTTTAAGTTAAAACTACAAAGTTACTATTTATAGTAACTTTATTTTTACAAAAATCGATTTGTCAACGTGTTGCATGATTTGAGTATGCTAAATGGCTTATTATGTTATAACATGATGATTAGATGCCAAGTTAGATGGTTTCCGATGTCACGTATGCTAAAAATGGAAACTTTCCATTTTAGAAAACTTTTGTGTACTATCATGCTATAAACGATCTATGTGAATCCGTATGATGATGTGCTATGTGTTAACATGATCACGTAGGACAAACGAGCATGCTAGAACTATAAAACCGTTATGCTTTGTGAACTTTCCATAAATGGAAACTTACTATAAATAGTAAGTTGTCCATAGACGCGAGTTACGCGTCTTGCACACAACGAACACTTCCACAAGTGCTACACGATTCACAACCGTCACACAGTTCACCAACGGGTCGTTGACTTGACACGGTCAACTTTGGTCAACTCTAGTCAAACACAGTCAAACACGGTCAATGTGGACCAACACGAGCAAACACGGTCATTGTGGACCGACACGGACAAACATGAACAACCAAGGGTTGTTGGCTCAAACACGGGCACTAACACGAACACTAGCACGATCACATACACAAACTCACGTACGGTGTACGATATAGGTTGCCGGTGACCGACGCGCTACTTTCTCGAGGAGCTTACGCATACTTTCATTTCACATCACTAAGGTGAGTTTACGGCCCCTCTTTACTCTTTTTCAAACGCTTTTAAATAGGGGGAGAATACTAGTTACATCGAGTCAAACATTTATTACTGTACAAACATTTTTGTGTATGCTGGTTTATTGGACAAACATTAAGTGTTGAACTCGTAACAAGCCCTCACAAAGTCTTACCGTTAATGTACGAACAACGTGGTAGGTTTGAATGGATCCATTAGGGAATGACTAACCCCACGGGGCACTATGTTGACTGGATGTCATAACCCGTGCAAACTCTGACCTAACTTGTTATGTATACGAGACATAGCGGAGGCAAGGACAAACAAGTCTAGTTCGGTAGTGACGCACTGACACTTGGAGCCTATGGCTCGGTACTAACATATGATAAACAACATGACACACTTTCTTACTATATATGTATATCAAAACCTGTGAACTCACCAACCATTGTGTTGACACTTTTTCTAAACTGGTATTCTCAGGTAACTGACAGGCACCTGGAACAGGAATGCACGATTAAGGGATGAGCAACTAGGATCCTCATGCATTCTGTTTTTGTGTCATTTGAAAACAATCTACCTATGTTATGTATTAAACAGTGATTTGGTCTAACATTTATTTCCGCTGCAATATTTAAACTTATTACTTTTCCGCTGCATTTTTAACAATTATTATTCCGCTGCAAACTGTATGATTATGTGTATGTGTCAAACATGAGATTTGTGAATGCATATAGAGGTGTTCTATATAACCTTGAGCTGTGATTCTGGCCACGTCACACCCACGTGGAGTGACACCACGAGTGGGAATTTGGGGGTGTGATATATAAAAGTTTGAATATTTTGTTAGGAAAATATTAAACTTTTACTAACTTTTTGTGCTTATAAAAGTTTGGATAGTAAGCTTTTGTTTCTTGTTTTGGTATTAAGAGTCTAAATATTCTAAATTTTTATACAAAAACATTTAAACCATCTTTTTATTTCCTTATTTTGAATATGTTAAATTTTGGATGCAAAGTTTTGTTTTTTTATTTTTATTTCAAAAAAATTTGATTATGCTAATTTCAGTTGTAAATATTTCATGTGCTTTTTCTAATATTTTAGTTATAGATTTTCTTTTATTACCGTCATACTTATCATTGAGTTTAAATTTGTGTTTGGCCTTTTTGATGTCCACTATCACTCCAAGGTTTGGTTTCGAATTCTTCAATGGTGAGGTGCATCTTTAATTTTTATGGTGGAGTAACATCCACTTTTACGACATTGTACACTTTAAAGTTTTACGTTAGAATGATAATCATTACGACATGTTCTTTTATTTATGTTTTGTTGATTGGTATCACACCGTTGAAGATGATTTTGGTTTAAATTGCATCCATCCAAAATTCTAGACATATTTTTGTACTTTTCTACAATTGTTTAAATTTTTTAAAGAGTACTATAGGTGTTGTCATGACCTGAACTTGAAACAAGTTTCTGAACACCTTAGGTATTACATTAAAATAACAACCATTGTGTTGTATTTAATGTTTTGTGTTTAATGTTTGAGAACAAGATGGGGTTTTCGTCGCAACGCGTAAAAAACTCTAGTTTATAGTTAAACATAGTTATAGATAAGCATCTGAAAATGATATATTCGTAATTAAAAGAAAAACATACATTGTTGTGAAATAAAATTAAGAATTTACTTACTTAGGACATGTTGGTTTTGGCTGCACCTTACAACATCGGTTTGAATAATCAAACATAGATAGAAATATACACATGACCAATGTTTTCAGAACCGGACCAGACATTGAACCGGACATCATACTGGTCACCGATCGGACTGGATTCAAGAACCGGATGACGTAATAATTAAATAGTTAAAAAATACCAAAAAAAAAAGAAAAAAAATTATAAAATTATTAACACATAATAAACAAACAAAATCCATATTAAAACAGACATACTTAAGTTTAAACAAGCATATACCAAACTAAACAAACATAATCAAAAAGACAAAAAGTAAACAATGTATCCCAACTTTAAAAAAATATCATTCTGTGGAAAGAAATTAAAGTTACATTACATTTTTGGCATGGGTCAATTTCAAACAAAACTATATCAAAACATAGATTAAAAAATATATATCACAATTGTTTATTCGGAAGCTTATAAAACATCAAATTATAAGAGATTATAGAGGAAAATGAAAACGTTAAAAAGTAATTATGAAAGACACCAAACCTTATAATAGATTTATCAATTGAGTTTACACACTAAATCAAAGTTCAAAAGCTAAAATTTTCATAAACACTTGCAGCAAAAACTATAGAACTCAATACATGACTCATGTCTTAGATAAAACTTCATCGTACTATAACTGGTTTAGACAACTCTAGATATGATATCGTTCTTTAAATAATCACGTGTAGCCTCATGATCTGGATCTTATTCTAGTCCTTACGTACTTGTAAAACTAATATGTATACAAAAGTGAACGTTACTAAGTGGGTTTTGGTTTTTCTATGGTAAATTTACCTTTTAACTTTATCATATTTTAGCATACTTTAGCTAAGTAATAGCTACACATATTAATGTATTTTTTTTTGACTGTACTTTATTAATGTTTTAGCTCTAGTGTTTACAATTAGAAAGACTTTAATTTTATACTTGTCTTCACTTTATATGTGGGGTACCGTAGGGTTGTAATCGAGTCGAGCTGAGCCGAGCCAGCTTGATAATTTTTTCGAGCCAAAAATTCAAGCTCGAGCTCCTAAAGAAACTCGAGCCTCGAGACGACCCAGCTCGTTTTTTTTTACCTCCCCCACTTTACAATTTACATACATACATATATAATATATATATATAATCTAATATATATATATATATATATATATATATATATTTGTTAAAAATCGGGCCGAGCCATGAGCCACGAGCCAAGCCAACCCTGGCTCGGGCTCGGCTCATTTTTATCGAGCTTTTTTCGAGCCGAACTCTTTTCGAGCCGAGCCTTTTTCGAGCCGAGCTTTTTCGAGCGAGTTTCGAGACGCGAGCTTTTTGAACAAACCTAAATTCACTGTAACATGTAAAAGTAAAAGTTTCTATCATCCTACACAAGGCAAGACTCTCTTCAAGATAAGTTATAATTCCTTTTAACTACAACTAAACCCACGAGCTTCCCTTTGTTAAAGTGGTCAAAAATTTGAAGTGTTACGTTCCTAATCGTCTTGTTTAAGCGGTTTAAATTCTAGTTAATTCCTTAAATTATACGTGTTAAATTATTTAAAGATAAAACATAACCAAAACCGAACTGTTTTCACACGAACATGCCGCTTATGGCGGGAAGAATCTAATAGAACAAGGCTAATTACGGCAACGGCCGTCTGCATCTTCTCATATTACAATATGATTGTTGGCTTTTAATATGCTTCATGTTAAAGTTATCGAACCATTTATTTGTTTTGATCTTAATATATTGCACTATAAATAGAACTCAAATCATGTGTCACAAGTAAGCTATAATCTTTGTGCCAAAGAAGAAACCACAAGCTAGAAACAATGGCTTCCATGTTTGTGAAAATGGTCACATTTCTTTCAATTTGCCTCATGCTTGTCATATTGGCAGAAAGTAGATCAACCACGATCGGTAAGTCGATAAAAACCGCACTTGTTTAAATACAAGTGTTCATAAACCATTGAAAACGATCAAACAACTCAAATCAAACCAAACTGGCAAAGTCTATATAGTCCTGACATACGGTTTTGAAAACACGATCGATTTAATGGTTCGGCTGACGGTTTGTCTTGGAACTGGCTATATTTAAAGCGAATCGGCTGAGTTAATTTCTCTTACATATTTTTAGTTTCAGGTTTTAAAGATGTTATTCAAGAATCATGCATATATCAAAACGGGTCAAACTCATAAAACTAACCATTTTTGGTGGGCTTGTCAAGCCAACACAGCTTGTTTGTTTTACTGTATTCAGAAACTGTAGTTACCATAGTGGTGTACAAACCGGCTTTTTTAGCCTAACCGGTTAGGGTTAGAAACTGGTCCGGTTTGGTTAATGATGATTCTAAACCAGTTTGAGAGATGGGGATGCCAAGCTATAGGAACCGGTTCGGAGTGAGTTGAAACCGGTTCGGGTCAGTTTAGAAACTGATTTTAATGGTAAAAATTCGAAATCATTCGATTCGAAATATTCGAGTTATTTGAAATTTGATTTGATGAACATCCCTAGGTTTGGGAATTTGTTTGGCTGGAACCGATTTGAGATCAACTAAATACCTGTTTGTAGACCCGATCATAAACATCAGTGGTCTAAACTTTGAAGCCTTTTGATAGTTGATGGTTTACACAAAAGTCCCAGAACAAATTTGTACCCTATGACACTATTTTCTTTTTTATGAACAGGTTTCCAAAAGCCAGATTCGGTTGTTACATGTAACCAAGTTATTGGCGCAAAGGCTGGAGATGACTGCACCTCCATTAGCACGTCAGTTAAGTTGGGTCTGGACTCGTTTTTGGCAATCAACCCTAATATCAACTGTCTTTCGATCTTTGTGGGTCAATGGGTTTGTGTGGACGGAATTGTGACCAATTAATTACCCAAAAAGTAAGCGTCATGTGACACGTAGTCAACAAGTATCTGTTATCAATAATAAGCTTAGATAAACCCCAATCAGCTCTGGTTTATGTTGTAATTTCATATTTACAAGTTGTACTCACCGGTAATTCATCATAACTGCCTATTTATGGATCAAAATACTTGCTTTTTAGTGTGGCTGTTGATAAACCCTTAAACCCAACCAAACCACCAAACTGAACCAAGTTGGCCAGTTTGAGACTGATAGAGATTTAACAACCCAATCGACACAAACAACAGAAATTAATGAAATCAACAGACAATGGAAGAATGAGAACGATGATATTACTGAAGATCCAAATTACATCAAAAATGGAATCAACAGCCCTGGGTTAAACCCTTCTCTCTGCTATAAGCAGGAGCCAATACATTTAACTAAATCTCTTTCTGCCCAACTCATCAATCTCACCACTATTTATAACCCACAAACAAACACCCTAATTGTTAATATTACCAAACTACCCATATCTAGCATATACCATAAACTAAATATTACCAACATATTTAATATAACTATAATCTCTATCAGAGACCTATGCAGCAATGTTCACAATTCAGTTTTGGTAGTTCGATAGAATTGTTAAACCCAACCAAACCGCCAAAAGTAACCAAGTCTGGCCAGTTTGGTTTCCGTAGACGGTTTGGAACTTGGAACCACTCACCTGCAATTTAACCTTTTTCCAATTCGGGAATATGGAGTTATGCATGATGATATTCATGACCATCTTTATTATTTTAAAATTTTAAAACAAGCTAATGATTGTAACGTAAAAAGACAATCCAGCCAACCCACTAGTTTGGTTTGTTGTTTCCTTGAACTATAGTTACTGGTTCAGCCTAGAACTTTCATCAATACCAGCCAAGCCAAACCACGAACACCACTTCTCTAGGTACAAGCCAGGACAGGTTGGGTGTAGGTAAGTAGGTTCACCCGAAACATTTTTTGTGCAAATTAAACTATTACAAATAATAAATGTGAAATATAATTATAAAAGTTAGATTAAAGAATAGTCAAATTTATCAAAAAATTTAAGATGCTCTTTGTATTAAACATAATTCAAACTGACTCAAACTCACGAAAGCTTTTTACATTGTAAACATGTTTTCACAATTTGTCTTGTCCCAAACTTTTGTTCACCAATTGATTCACTTAGACATTAAATGAAACAAAACGAATTTAAAAAAGATTGGTTTGTACGGTTCAAGAAACGACCAACCTTTTTTTGTTATTAAACAGAGTCTACACCTTCAACTTGTTGTCGAGCCAGGTATCTCTCTCTTCTTTCTTTCTACACAAAGCACAAAAATAAAAAAAAAAAGGTGACATTAGCAAGCATACATTTTAGATCATTTAGGGAATTAGGGGTGACAATCTAAAGATGACACAAAACTCATAAAAAAAATAGCTAGGTTTTGGGTTATCATGTCTAAGATGTTTAATAAATTGACCAGTTAAACCATGAACATTTTTAAAAATAAAATAAAAACTAAAAATAAAATTTTAAGGTCGGTCATGACCCTCTTAACCCATTTACTACCCCGTTAACAATCTGCCAGCCCATTTACAACTTGATTTTAATTCGTCTGACTCATTTAGAAAATTTGATTATGGGGTTGAGTGGGGTTACATGATTTTTAGTGTGTATATGGATTTGGGTTGATGTCTTTGACATAAATAATGAAATAAATATATATGGGTCATGTTCGGTTCATCAACTCTAACTCAAAAGTCAAAACCTGCCAACTTGACACAATTTACTCATTTTTTTCTTTAACAATTATTTTAAAATTTGAATAATGTAGTTAAGAATTCAAATTAATGAGACCTTACCCATTCATCTATAACAAGGCCTTCACCAACAATTTTGGTCCCAATTTCCTCAGGAGGTTTCTTGCGGGATTCAAGAGCAGCCTCTGCCTCAGCTAACCGCAGCTTCAGTTTTTCCAGTGCCTTCATTATTTATTTTCAATTTCAGTAATGATAAATGTCTTTTGATTATAAAAGATATAAGAAAAAAAAATCATGATAATCAGGCTTACAGGGCTAGGATGTTCAATGTCTAGAAAAACTACTTGCAATATCTGCTCCACAGCCACTTGATCTTTCTGCTCATCAAACTGAGTCCAAATGAAACATTTAAATGAAAACAACATAAGAAAATATGAAAAATACAATATAATATTCAAATCAATAACCATATTCCATAAAAACAAAATATCTAAAGAGATTATAACTCACTAGCTCAGGTACATAATCCATCATCCCTTTGACTTTCAGGCTCATGATTTTGAATTTCACCTTTCTCTTTAGATCCATTGGTCTTTCGTTATTTTCTGGAGGCTCCACAAACTTAAAAACTATCAAAGCAAAAGATGAAACTTCATAAGCAATAATCACAGAAAGAAGATTAATTTAAAAATACAAAACAAGATTCACCGAATCATATTAAATAGATGCTATTACCAGTTGCAATAATAGTCTCGCCAGGAGCAAGAATAGCACCAGGAGGACGCATGAAGCAGCTTTTTGGCGCAGTTGTTTGAAACTTTAGCAACACAAATAAAAAATATTTATTAAATGGACACGTTAAAGCTAAAGTCAGATTTAAGTTTCAAGAAAGAATTAATTTACTAAGTAAAACTTGGACAGTATACGTGTACAACTAAATACAAGAATATAGAAAACTATTGACAGGCTTTAACAAATTTTTGATCATACCTTGAAAGCTACATGAGACTTGCTGGTGTTCTTAATCTTAATAGCACTTTGGACTTGCTTACCAGGTTCATCTAGAAAGTTAAAAGATGAGAATAGAAGATATTTTTTAACCATACACTTCAAAAATTTAATAATAATAATAATAATAAGCATTTTTTTCCCTAAAAATAGGGGTTTTAGAGAAATGTGAACACAACCAGCATACAATCAGGCTATATTCACTAATCACAGCTCATGCGTCGATAAACTTCTACGTTTAAACAAATAAATTCCACATGAATACTTTTTAGTTTCTAGCATTATGAAGAATGTTTAGTTGTAAGCCGTAAATATGTTAACCTTACAAACAATTATTACTTATTTGAAGTTTATTACTAACATGAAATGAAACCCAAACATAAGCATAAGCCATTACCACAAGCACCACATCAACCAGATACAGATATTAGATTATAATGGTTTTAACTCTTTTCTTGTGTAAATCATGACTCATTCTATTTTCCATTTTCCAGTTATAAATTACAGTGGAAGATCACCAAACTTGGTCATCATTTAGAATCCTTTTATAGGTAATTACATGCCAAAAATTAGATGCAAGGATGGTTACAGAGAAGTTTAGGACATATTCTATGTTTATCCTAGTTGTGTCATTCAAAATTTTTGAGGTATTGATAGTAAATTTGTGAATATCTCAACTGAAGAATCTAACTTATCACATTGATGTTAGAAAGCTATATTTATTGCCACAAGACACATGTAATACCACCTAATTGTTTCATAGAGCATCAACTCATATCTATGTAATTATTTATATAAACAAACTGCAAGACAAGAAAACGAACACAAGAAGTTAATGAGGTTCGGTCAGTGTGACATGCATTCACGTGCTGCAACCATGGTAATATCTTATTGATCTGCCTCGCTCATGATGAGAAATTACAAGTACAATACATCTGTTTATAATTACAAGATTAGGGGTTGACAACCTGTGGCCTAAGAAAAGCATAAATGCACTAGAATTAAAAAGATAAAAATAAATCAGGCCGACATGCCCCTTTAATCTATTGCCATAACCCAACAATGCCAGCGATCTCCATAACCTAACGAGGTCTAAGTTAATCTTATCAAAGTTAGAGATAGAAAAAGGAGTTCGCTATACATGGTCTACGTACCGGAGGGGAAAGGATATCTTGATTCAGAAGAAAACCAAAATCTGGGTCATACAGTCTAGAGCACAAGAAAGTTTTGTTTTACAGATGGTAAACTCAAAGTCACAGGTAAGAATCAGATTGAACATGCTAGGAAAGGTTTAGGGAAACCAACTGTTTGGCAAGATAACCACAAATAAAAAAGAACAACTATTTATTTCTTGTTTCTTTTGTTAGTGAATAACATGGACACCCAAGAAACAATAAAAATGTTGCTTCTCCTATTATAGTATTACTTTTCTTGAATGATACAAAATCCCCAAATAAAAAAAACTTGATGCTTCTTATCTTTCGTTGAATGACAACTCAGAAAGAGATAAAAAGGAATTAAAACTTGATCATACCTCAAAATGAAATTCTTCCCTTTTTTATATGTAGGATTAAACAACAAAAACAAGAGGGTTGATGAAAAATCAAACCAAAGATCTATTATGGTTTGTGACGGGAATGCAAACTGGGAACTCTGGATCGCAACTCTCCTCTTGCGTTGTGTTTCTCCCATGCATAACGAGGCAAAGCTCATATATGATATAACACTTGTTAGGGATTCTAGTATTCAAACACACACGTAACACAATTAAACTGCAAGCAAGAAAACAAATACAAGAATATAATGTGGTTCAGTCAGTGTGGCCTACATCCATGGGTTGCAACCACATTAATATCTTTATTGCTCTACCTCACTTGTGATGAGGATTTACAAGTAAAGAGATCTATATATAATTACAAAATTAGGGCCAACAACTTGTTCCCCGAGAAAAAGCATAATTGGCTAGAATTAGAAAAAAAATAATTAAAAAGTAAGTCAACATGCCCCTTTATTTCACTGCCATCATTTAAATCTTTTAATTGAACATAGCCCAATATCAATAGATCCTTCCAAAACCAAACAAGCCTTGTCCAAATTAGGACACCCATATTTAGAGAAAGCATTCTTATACTATTACCGTGAGACTTACTCAAAATATATTCAACACCTAATACCTTAGCATGAACCTATGTCCAAAGACTAAAGAACTTCATGCAGAACTTCAAATGTACTTTTAATCTCCAATTTGATTGTTTCTACATTTTCCTTGCATAAGTTACATACTCATCCACCACTACCAATCAACATAATAACTAATGATGTCATCTAACTTCAAAGAACTTGCTAATCTGTCATTCATCTCATTAATAACTTCTTTTGTTTGAAAAACCTCACAATACATGTTATGGCTTGCAATAGAAAGATAGGATAGATTGTAGGAAATGAAGAAGAATTACATAGGGAAGAAAAATTTTACTCAAAATCATGGAGAGTTTTACCCAAAATAATCAATGATCCATTATCATTCAATCATCAGTGCTTAACTTGACTACCTCACGTACTAATATTGGCAAGTACAGCCCAAAATATTTTTTACTATTCTCATTATATATTAATATGTAACTGCATGTATGGGTAAATCGCCAAGTTATACACCCAAATATTGGCTTGCATTTAATTCTGTTCTCTCTGTAGTTCTTCTTCATCTTCTACAATCCATCCTATCTTTCTACTCCATACCATAACAATACAAGTATTGTAGATCTAACAAAAACAAGAATCATAACCTGGTTACATCAATCAGAATAAGGAAAACAAATCTACCTGTTGCTGAATGAATTAGTAGTACCTACAAATATATAAATCACACACAAACAAGCCCGTTAAATCCCACTCCTAGTAAAGCTTATGACATTATCAGGGAGGAACAAACAATTCAGCATCATCAAATTAGCTTCAAGTAATCTTAATAATCACAAAATCAAGAGGCAATGTGGCTTGATTTCGCTAATTCCAAGTCACAACATATAAGCAAGACTTTCAAATACACCACCATTAAAAACATAAATTTTGAAATCAATTAAGAAATTCAAGCAGATCTCATCGAATTAAAAACAAACAGAGCAATTAATACTAAAATATTAACATAAATAGGAGAAAAACGAGCAACAGTAAAGGAAAGTGTTCTTACAAGGAAAGTAGAGCTTATTGCGGGGATCAAGTCGGAGACGACGTCGTGTTGGAAGCAGAGATCTAGCGACGGATGATACGGAGCTCGTGGAGCCGGAGCTATGGTTATTGTTGGTGGTGGTGGTGGTGTTGTGAGCGGTGTATCCTTCAATTTGGTACGAAGAAGACGAAGAAGTTGTGTGTGTTGTACTACTGTTACTGCTTCGAAACGGTAGTTTGAATAATCCCCAAACTTTGCTGCCGGAACCACCGCCGTCCGGCGAATGTCTATCGTCAACGATGGCCATCTCCGGTCAATCAGATTGAACAGAAGCGTGTTTTTTTTTCAGTCTTGCAATTAAAAACTCTCTGTGGAGATGTTTCCTTTACTAACTTAATTATTTTTCTTTTTCGCCCCTTTACATTTGATAGTGTATAAAATTGAATACCATAGTTTTAACTTCTTTTTTTTTTTTTAATTTTTTAATCTTTTACATGTTACAAATTAATTTATATAAATATAAATATGCGTAACTGAAGAGGTAAGTCCACCAAAATAAAAAAAAAAATTGTAAAGTTCTGAAAAATATCTTTTTAAATCAATTATGATTGATAGGACAACTAATATATCATCACCAATCACGTAAAGAGAAAAGTTTGTTACAGTGGGACTAAAAGAAATGAAAGGCCCACTAATAACAAACTGGATGCTCTTAGGTTGGGACATCAACCTTAAAAATACCTTATAAATGGGAACAAAAAAAAGTAAATGGACATTCTATCCCGGACTCAGAAAAAAAAAAAGAGAGCACGAAAAGAAAATCACACTCAACACACACACCTCAAAAAGCACATCACTTGAAAAAGAGTGGTATTGTTTCATTGATACGCTCACTCAGTACGGTGACATAGAGATTGGATAATCTTACCGTAACATCATAAGGTTTTGATTATTACATCTTCAGTAACACTTGTGGAAATTAGACGAGTTTTTGAAAGGTATCACTACCCCTTCTGAAGAAGCCTCTCTACCTCTTCTGTAGTAGGTAAGGTTTGTTTTCATCTCTTCCCCAGAATATACTTAAAATGAGATTTACCTGTGTATGTTTGTTTTGAAAAGTATCACTATTAAAATAATTGTGAGGATTTATATATTTTCTCTTCCTAAGTTGCAAAATTACATATTTTTTTCAAAAATCATGCTTGAAAAGTGTTGTATACTATGTATTGAAGTTTTGTTCATTTAGAAAATATGTAATTTTACAAGTTAAAAAGAAAAAGTATGTAATTCTCTCAAATAAATATTAATATGCGGAAGGAAAGACTGAATGGTGATGTTTTATTAGAATAGAATTGAACGCAAGTTTAGTCTAAAAGAGGTGATAAGTGAAGTTAATAGACCTTTTGTGTAACTTTAGCAAACATAAAATGATAGAGATTTAATAGATAGGTTAGTTAACAATTTGCCCTATATTCTAATAATATAATATCCAGTTGAACATAATAAAATGTTTTTTAATTAAAGTTTCAAGTTTAATACTAAACAATCATGTAGTATTACAAGCAAGTTAGATTACTTAAAAAAAATAAGCAATTTGTCTCTCATATATGTATCTTAAGTTTTGTTTTCGAGGAAGAGTCCTGAGTTTAGTGAGAGAGAAGATTATGAAGTTACTAACCAAAAAAATGGTGAACGCCACCATTAGGCGCCCTTCATTGACCGGTCCTACGGTCAACATGAGGGGAGGTAAATCGCGTGACCCAGGGAAATTGGGTGGTGCCAGGCTTTGAAGTTTGAACCATATACCTCCGTTATATATTCACACCTCTTACCATTAGGCCACCATCGTGAGGACATGAAGTTACTAACAAGATTCAAGCCTTCAAGGTGAGATTAAACACTAGTTTCTAACTCATTGCAATTGAGCTTAGGGGATTGATTAACAAGCATATGTATGGGCACCCTTTATCATTTAGTTCTTGAGTTCTTAGTTGTTAGTGTGTATTGTTACCCAACTAATCAAAATGGTTTCTAAACTATATTATAACATCTATTGGATTAGATGCATTTCATTACGTGTGACAATCATGTGTTTTCGAGTCACTAGTTATATTATTACAAAATACATGTAATAAAATTATAATTGTGAGGAGTATTACTTAGGATAAGGTAACATACACTTATTATATATATACTTAAAAATGAATGTTGGTGATCCCTTTAAAAAAGACGAGGAATTCTTCAATATATATATATATAGGAGAAAAATAATTTGAAACTCCTTTTTAATATAACTATAAAAAACACGTAAAAATCATGTAAAAAAAACCCATTTTCCGGAAATTTTTTACAAGTTTGTAACATTATTTGGTATATTTAATAAAAAAAATTAAAAAATGCTGAGTGAATTTTTTTTTTTTAAATATTTTGTAAGATCACATAAAACATACGTAATATTTAGACGTAAAATATTTTGCAAATGTTTGGATTCACACTAAGAAGTGGTTTTCAAATTGTGTGTGTGTCTATGTATGTATGTATGTATGTATGTATGTATGTATGTATGTATGTATGTATGTATGTATTTACCGGTTAAAAATCCAAACATTTGTGCTGGGTTGGGTTGTCAGTTTGATTGTAAAATTTTCAAGAGTCGCGGGTTCTAAGCCCTCAAACAAAGGAATTCTTTAATATATATAATTGTTGGTTGAAAAACAAAACAAATATAGTCTAGATGTGTCTATTTTTTCCTTCTAATTTTTCTTTCCTTTCATTTCCTATTATTTTCCAAAATATAATCATTTTCTTTAGGTTGATGTTGTTACGTTATTTTGATAACTATATTAGGTATAAATACTAATCAAAACCGAGTTCGTCTATATTTTAGTCATGTTAACTCTGATTTATTTTTGGTTTTTATACATTTTGACATGTGATATATTTTTAGTATTTGTATATTTCGGCATAAATATTGCTCAAAACCGTCTATTTACATACAATATGTTTTTACTCTTTTTTTAAATACACTTTCAAGTTTTCTACTCTTAAAATATAATTTTTCAGTATACTTTAGGTTAATGTTGTTGTGTTATTTTGATAACTTCATTTAGGTATAAATACTAATCAAAATGGAGTTCCTCTGTATTTTCAGCCATATTAACTTTTATATATTTTTAATTTTTATACATTTTGGCATAAATATTGGTCAAAACCATCGGATCACATACGTTGTGTTGTTTACCTATTTTTAATACACTTTCATTTTCATAATGCGATACTTTAGCTAAATTTGTTTTTTTTTTCTTAACATCTTTTTACAATTATAATGATTTTTAAAATATTAGAAAGGATTTTTTTTATCAAAAATAACACTTTAAAAACCTTAAATTATTATAAAAATGAAATTTTTATACAATTTGAATTTATCTAAAACAATGAACTTGTAACAATCCATTTTGAGAGATTATTATAAATTGATTGAATGGAGATATATTGATGCAACATGTTTTTTAAAATATAGAGTTATCATTTATATTATATATGATCTAATTAAGTGGGCAAGGATCGAGCTATTGATTGAACAAGGGCGTTTGTTAATTTCAAGTCATAACTTCATATATTTATTTTAATCAAACCACCATGTTGCAACAAGCGGGTCTTAATCATATCGCCCACTGCAAAGCGGGTAACTTTTCTAGTTATTTTATAAAATAAGATAAGATTATGACACCCAAATAATTAAATTATTTAAATTCTTGTGAATTTTTATAAAAAAAATATTAAGCCATGTAACTAATTTTACCAAACTAATTAATCAAAAACATGATAAAATTATTAACCAGTGAGTTTTTATATGAAAACCTTTCATATAATTTTTCACTTTTTATACAACTTATAAAATACCCTAAAAACCTATTTTTACCCATTTTATATCACATATGAACACTTGAAAACCAACTTAAACTAAACTATGGCACAAGCACATTAGTTAATGACTTTATCACCATTAACATTCGATTAGGCATAATTACACTAAGATGTGTCACGATGACACTAATCCAAAAGTCTAGTGGCCCTAATCTCCCCCACCTTCATTTTCACTTCTTTATTGCAACCATTCTCCTCTTCGCTTTCTCTATTACATACACACAAGTTTTATCTTCTCTCAAGATGTTACAACATGTTAAAAGTTTAATAAAAATAAATAATATATATATATATATATAGAGAGAGAGAGAGAGAGAATATAAGATAAGAATTAACTTGAATTAGATAAAAAACTCTTGCTTGATAATTAAACAAGTCATATTTCCGAGATCAGGCTTGTTTAAGCTTTTTACAGATCCGATCTCAAGTAATTCACAAGCTGACTTCATGCGTTTAGATCCCTACATGCACCCGTGATCATATACGAGAGATTGACAAAGTGATCAATGCATGACGCATTAATGATAAATATTTGAAAACCACGCATTAGAAGTGGGAGACATGATTGAAATAAATGAACAAGTAATTGTAGAAACCCGTGAATTTATTTAATAATAATAATAATAATAATAATAATAATAATAATAATAATAATAATAATAAATATTTAATAGACGAATTAAAAGGGTAACGTGGCAACTTTATTATTATAATAATAAAAATCATCATAATAATAATAATTAATATACGACCATTTCCGACTTCTTCCACCGCCCAACACACAGCCGGAAAACGATGTCTGCGTGCGTCTCTTAGCTTTCATCATGTCACTAAAATATTAAACAAAGCATTTTTATAAAAAAAAATTAATAAAGTCATGAAAAAATACACATAAAATAACATAATCTTTAAATTTATAATAAAAGTTATGAAAAAAAGCACAAAGATTTGGGTTGATCTTGTCGGAGTTAATTGAGTTTACGCAATTAAGGTGGTTAACAACGGATCTTCTTTACCTTATATATATATATACACACACACACATAAGTATACACTACACTAAATAAGGGCCAAGAAAACAAAAACGCGGAGCTTTTTAACGACGACATGTTGTTGCTATGACCCTTTTATGGCTATAGTGACGACTTTTGGTTACAACTTAGAGCACTGGGAGTCACCCCACTTTTCTCCATTGCCACATCAGCTTTCCTCACTTTTTCCTACTTTGCACGGTGTCGTCCCACTTTTTCCCATTTTCAAATCTTATTTTTAATTAATTATTTTAACAATAAATAATAATAAAATAAAAAAGATTCATTAAATTAAAAAAAAAAAAAGAATACAACCAAAAAAATAAACATATAAAGATAAACATATAAAAATGTACGTATAAAAATAATCGTATAAAAATTACCTTGAAATGGAGAAAAGCTTGTTGATTGAATTGTTGATAACTTTGTTGATCTTGTTGATACGATTGCTCCCACCGATTAAGTTGTTGTTGAGTGCCCGGTGAATATTGCAAATACTGAGCCGGGTTCATTGGATCGTAATAGAAGTTTGGTTGATTCGGAGATGGCATTTGTGGACGATACCCGGGTGTGTTGAACGGGTTCATTTGAGCCGTTTGTATATTTTTTGGTCGTGGTTTTCTAAATTTTTTGCCTGACGACCCACCACGTGATGAACCTCCTTCCATTTTACTTGAAAATTTTATAAATTTAGTTTATACATTGTAGAAGATGAGAGAAAAGTGTGAGATTTTTGGTTGTTTAAAGTTGTTTAAATAGGAATAAAATTGGATTTTTTTTTTTGAAAACCAACTGTTGGGGTGCAAACGGTCGAATACAACGATCATTTTTTTCCTCTCCCACGCTCAGCCTCATTCGGTGAGCACTCCCCGATTAACCCCAAGAAGTTTCCGGGGGCCCGGTATTCCCGGCCGGCCCCGGATCGGTGTTTTGTTCCCCGGCTCATCCCGAACCCCCACTCCGAGTGCTCTTAGAAGTAGATCATCGCTATACATGTTGTCTTTTCTCGCAATAAATTAAATAAAAGAAATTAATAAAATAAAAATCTTTATTTAGAAAACTAAAAAAATAAGAATTAATAAATTTTATTTGTCTCGATCCTATACATATATATTCACTTTTTATACTTTTTTATAAAAGGAAAAAAAGAAGAGTGGAGAAAATTCAAATGCCAGGGCGAGACATATACCATTAATTTTTTTATTTACAAGTTCAATTAGAACACCATTTACACTTGTTAAAAGTTTTAACTACTTTTAGCGTAATATAATTAGTGTCAAATTAATGAAAGTGGATGCTATGTATAAAAACCAAAGACATAATGAATCTCGTGAACACAGATATGACTAAATAAATTCAAAAAAAAAAAAAAAAAAAAACTACCACGTTAAATTTGACTAAATGAGGTTCTTAATTTCTTACCATATATATCGTGTAGTGACACGTAGAAAACTGTCACTAATTAAAAAAAAAAAATTGGTTACTACTATATAAATAACTGGTTTATTACCCCGTGTATTACATGGAATAACTATAAAATATTAAATAATTAAAACTGATAATTAATTTAGAGATTATCAAAAAGCATTTTGATATAAAATGATTATGTTACGTGTTAATAAATACTTTAAGTAATAAAACAACAATTAAAAAGTTTAATAACTACATAATTTGTATTCGGCATTCTTTTATAGTACAAGAAAGTAAAATACTATTTTCGTTATTATTAAAAAAATTTTAATGACTAACAAATACATAAAAATGGAAAAATATGAAATGAATAAATTTAGCATTTTGCAAACCAGTAGTTTTATGAAAATTTTATATGTTGGATATCTTATCAATCTTTATTGAAATTATTAAGAATTAAAAATAATAAATATTTAATATTTATAAATTTTATTTTAAAATAAGATATAATTGAAATTTAATTATGATTATTTAGTTATAATAAATTACTAAAATAAAAAGATTTATATTTTTTTACAATAAATTATATAATTTAATTATTTAAAATCATTAACATTAAATAGGAGAGAGTTAATAAAATATAATTGAATGAGAGATTAATATAAGAATGACAAGTGTCCAAAACTAATAACAAATAAATATGTGAGTGACATGTGACAAGTTTGTTATTATTTTATTATATAATATAGATAGATATAGATTAGACATATATAGATTTTATCTGTAAATATTAAAAAAAAAAAAAGAAAAAAGATGTGTGTCATTTGACCATGAAGGGACACGTAGCGATGGAGATAACGAAATGGACGGCTAATCATTTGACTTTATTTTTCTTCATCCGTATTTATGCGTACAACTTCCATTCAAGAAACACACATATATGAGATTCATATATATATTTATGTTTAGTTTAATTAACACTTGATTAATAATTAATATCATCACGATCATCATGACCATTGGAAGAACACCTGATGATGAATCTGGAAAAAATGGTGGTTTAAGAAAAGGTCCATGGACGACCGAAGAAGATCAAAAGCTCATTCATTACGTTAACAAGAATGGCTGTGGAAAATGGAGAACACTTCCCAAAAATGCAGGTATTTTTCATTAGTTTTGCTGCTAAAAACCTGAATTTTTGTGACCAGTGGTTGATTATTTTGGGACTGAACTCAACGACGACCCCTTTGTCGTCACAAACCTAGCTTGCGACTCGTTTGTGATTGCTAGTTTTGTGACCGACTTTCAAGTGATTTCAATTCGGCACAGCTGGTTTGTGACTGAAATGAAATGGTTTGTGACCGAAATGAAACAGTAGCAAGTTTTGCAACCGGCTAGCAATCGTTTTGTGTTCGGGTTGATTGTAGCGCTATCTGCAGTGTGATTTTGGTCGTTAACAGTCCCAAATTTGCGACCGATGTTTTTCAGAAGCATAGGCGATGCTTCTATAGAGTCGGCCCCTTCCTCCGCTCTTTTTTCCGTTCGTAATATTCGGACGAAATGTTATTTTTAGTTAAAAATAGTGGGTTCACTCTCTTTTCAAAAAATTAATACGCATTCTGGATCTCGTAAAGATCTGTCCCATCTTTCAAAACATTTAAGTTCTCCCACTGTCCACAGTTTTCATGTGAAAATCAAGTTTGAACATCTTAATATTGTAGTTAAGTTGTTGGAGAAGAAAACTCTATGATGACTTCGATCAATAAGTTCTTTTTTGTTGGTATAACATATTTTTTTATATTTTTCACAAAAATATAATAGGGTTCATATATATATAGGGGATGGTTCGAATGTTAACCCTTCCTTATTGCGTTAACTGAATAACTACATCTTATTACTTTGGGGCTCACATTAAAGTAAATCTAAAGGTGTAGGTTTTTTCTTATTTTTTTATTAATGTAAGTGGGTCCTATATTAACTAAAAAAGAAAAAAAAAACATACACCTTTAGATTTACTTTAATGTGGGCCCCAAAGTAATAAGATGTATTTATTTGGTTAACGCAATAAGGAAGGGTTAACATGTATGTATGTATGTATGTATGTATGTATGTATGTATGTATGTATGTATGTATGTATGTATGTATGTATGTATGTATGTATGTATGTATGTATGTATGTATGTATGTATGTATGTATGTATGTATGTATGTATGTATGTATGTATGTATGTATGTATGTATGTATGTATGTATGTATGTATGTACAAATAATAATCCACTCTTAAAGCATTAACCCGAAATAACCCGTCAAAATAAAGACAAAATCTTAGATTTTTTTTTTGAACATCATTGTAAGACATCTACAACACTTTTTCTTTTATGAGTTTGCGAAAATTTATCATCATTTGAGACGTAACATCGTTGTAAGTTTTATGCCTAAAACAGTTACAATACTGTAAGTGAAAAACTTACAACGATGTTACGTCTCAAACGGTGATGAATTTTCGCAAACTCATAAAGGAAGAAAGTGTTGTAGATGTCTTATAATGATGTTAAAAAAAGTCTAAAATTTGGCTTTATCTTGACGTATTATTTTTGGTAATTATTTAAGAATATGTTATTATTTGAACACTTTCCTATGGATATGTATATATATATATATATATATATTTATGTATTATATATATATATATGTATATGTATATATGTGTGTGTGTATAACACAAAGTTACGAACCAGTTTTAAATTTTAATACCTTTTTTTAGGTCTTCGAAGATGTGGAAAGAGTTGTAGGCTAAGATGGACGAATTATCTTAGACCTGATATAAAAAGAGGCAAGTTTTCTTTTGACGAGGAACAAACCATCATTCAACTTCATGCTATGTTGGGCAACAAGTAAGTCAAAGATGTTAACTTTATAATATATCGCAGGTTATTCCAATATTTTTTGAAGAGTACTAGTTAACACGAATAGATTAATTAGGCCAGTGACCACAAGTAAAAAAGCACACACATAAATATGCATATGAGTGAAATTGTGTATTTTGCAATGTTGTAGAAATCGGTAGTCGCTAATCGGTCGGTGGGGTGGGGACTAAGGATTAATCGGCCAACTAACCGGCCTAATCGGATAGTTGGGCCTAGTCGGCCTCAGGGGGCTAACGATTAATCGGCGTAGTCGGGGATTTTTACAACCATGGTATTTTGTATAAGGATGGAAATGAGTCAGGTTTGTGATTTGATTTAGTAATCTCAACCTCATGCATATTTATAAAAGCTTGTCTCATACCTGACCCAAAACCCGTCGCGTATCATGTATATCTGCGGGTTTCAGGTATACCCGTGAGATAGTTAGCTAAATATACTCGTTGAGAATACTTGGCTTAAAACATTCGGGTATGCATGTGATGCACTTGCTTTTTATACTCATTCATTAAAACGTTTTTCCTACAATTAAAAATAAAAAGAATACGCCAACTTCCCATTCCTGTGAAAATTTTAAAAATTAATCTCATATCCGGCCCAATACTTATCATAAATATGCATATATTTGTTATCATCGTGTGTTGCCTAATCATAATGTTTTGTTATTGAATAGGTGGTCAATAATTGCATCTCGTTTACCTGGAAGAACAGATAACGAGATAAAAAACTATTGGAACACCAACATTAGAAAAAAACTTATTCTAATGGGAATTGATCCAATCACTCATAAGTCGCGACTTGATCTTTCATCCATTTTGAGCTTGTCAAGGCTCCAATCTCCAATTGACCTTCAACTGTTGAGGTTAGCAGCTTCACTCCTTGCAACACAAGGCAATCAACACGTCGAATTCGGTTATCCAAGTAACCAACAAAACCATCTAGAAAATACCCTACACTTTCAAGAAAACAACCTTCAAATTCAAGATCAAACCCTAATTCAAGAAATGATCCCAAATTGCTCCCCATTGAGTACTCTTTCGTCTAGTGTTCCATTTTCGAGTGAATCGACTTCGAAGCTCATGGAACCCATTGTAGACCAAAGTATTTCCGATTTGAAACCCTATACTTGTCAAACAAATGATACTTTAGCTTGTGTTAATCTTGAAAACCCTGCTACCTTAGATGAATGTCATCATATGGATCATCAATCAAACTTTAGCGGCAAAGTTGGTTTCATGTCGAGTTTCTTGCCTTCATCAACGTGTACGCCTTCGTCAAGCAGAACTCCAATCAACTCGAATTCAAATTCAGCGTACGTAAATGAAAACAGTATAGAAGAAGATAGAGAAATAAGCTATTGTAGTAGCATGTTCAAGTATGAGTATCAAGAAGCCTTGAATGCTAATATTTTCATGTAATCTAGTTTTATTACAATATATAGTTCAAATTAGAATTGTTTCCTCGGTCCATTTTTCTAGATAATTTAGAATAAATAAATATAGTTGCTACAAAGTATATTATAGAATAAATAAATATAGTTTTCAAAATGTTATATGTATTGAACATGGTTGTCCCCTTTGATATATTAGAGAGAAGTATATATATATGGGTGTAAATGAGACAACCCAACTCTAGAGCTCCTCATCCTCACCCTTTAAACAAACTTAAGCTCAAACTCTAGGTCAAACAAGTCGTGGCACGATTTTCACATGCGAGCTTGAGTAGGATCAAGATTCAAGAGTCTAAACGAGCCTGTTATTTAAATGATTTATTTATATGTATATACATAATAATTGTTATTAATAATAAAAATATGATAAATTTAACTAAATAATATACATTATGGTATATTTTATAATTATCAAGATATAAAAAATATTTATTAGGATATAAATTATTTACAAAATTAATAAATAAGAAACTAGTCGAGCCAAACTAAGCTTGAAAAACTAGTTACATGTCAAACTCAATCTTAAGAACAGAGCTCAAATTAAACAAGCAAATCTAAAGTTCAAGTTTTTCATAAGTCAAACGAGTCGAGCTTAAGATATGATAAATTCTTCTTGACTCGCTTACACTCCTATCAAGAATATCTGCTTTTCAATTGAGAACATCTACTTGGTTTAGCAATTGACCTCCTCAAGTATTCATCTTATCAAATTGGACCCTTTAATAAGTTCATCAATAACGAAATACGGCATCAACCCAAAAGTGGGGTTACAATAATAGTAAAATAAACATCGAAAGTTATTTGTTGAATCATTTGTCACAAAATTGATATGGATAGTGAGGAATTATAACATTTACATGACTAATGTTTCTGCTAACCTTGCTCGGGTCAAAACTTGCAATTAGGATGAAAGACGTGACATATTGTAACCGAACAAGAATTCTTGGAATATCAGAAAAAAATGTTGTATATATTGTAATTTGAAGGAATTGTCTAACGACATGTTGAGGTCAATACGCGAGAGGTGATCATGAGTATCTGACGATTATACTTGAATCGATAGCCTTGCTAGATTTATGATTTTGGTATACGTTCTTTGGTATTGTCAGTTCAAACAACGACATCAATGTCCTCAAGGCATCTAACACTAGAATACAATATATGTTTTAATTATATCACACAAAAACCAATTTTAATAGCTATTTTAATATGATTTTCTTAGTCATTCTAATATCAAAGCTTTTTTTAGTTTTTGCAAAGCAAAACAAGTTATGACATGTTGGTTACATAAGATTATCAGTTATTATGAAAAATACGATGCGTATATGGAAGTTCTAAATTCAAAATTTGATATGAACGAATTGAAGGCAGTTATTGACGGTTAATAATTTGAGGTCAATATTTAATTTCAAAGTTAACCCCTCGTTACTAAATCATATCTTCCTCTATATCTCCTCCGCAATATCTTCTCAAAAACACAACATTAATCATCAAAATTGTTTTCATTTCTAATTTCTTGTTAATATGATTCGGAATCTTCCTTTCTTGTCTCATCATCCAAGCCCACAAAACCCTATCACGAAGTTTCATCATGTGTTCATAATAAAAATTCACATTTTTCAATGATTTTTGGCTCAAATTCTTTTCCATTTGCACATTTGCATGATTTTATGCATGCAAATTCATATTTTTGAGTCACAAGCACGTTTTTTTCTCTTTAAAATCACACATTATGTCTACAATATTTAGAACTAGTAACATATTGAAACGATTTCTAGCCCGAAACTGCCATAACGAACCGCTTAAAGTTTCATGGAAAAAGCCCGAGATCGGATGGAAGAAGCTAAACTTCGACGGATCATGCAAATGTGATACGGGTAACTCAAGCATAGGAGGCGTCATGCGTGATCACAACGCGAAGTTCTTGCTAGGATACGCTGAATCCATCGGGAAAACTAACAGCACAGTCGCTGAATTTGCAGCCCTTCGTCGCGGTTTGGAGTTGGTTCTTGAAAATGGGTACAGTGATGATGATATATGTGTTGAAGGAGATTATAGGACTTTGATTGAGATTGTGTCACTAAAAAGAGATGTGAAATGTGTTGAAATGCAAAAACATGTTAGGGGTATTAAGTTACTGTTACCAGAGTTTCGAAACTGTTTAGTGACACATGTTTACCGACAGGGGAATCGAGTCGCCGATAAGTTTGCGAAAATCGGGCATGAGTTAGAACGGCCTCATATTTGGTATGTTCCTCCTAGTGAAGTTGTGGAGATTATGAATGAGGATGCAAATGGTAAGGGTGTTGTTCGTAAGAGACACTCAACAAATAAATAATTTAGCGACAACAAAAATCGTTGCTATAGGTCTGGTAGTAAGATAGATTGAATAATTGTACAAAATGATTAGTTGTGTAAAAAAGCCAGGTTTTGTGGTGAAGAATTTGGTCGCGAAAACTGATAAACTTTTGCGACAAATATGCTTTTCTTGTTATATAGAAAGTTATATGTTCATTTGCATGTAAATTGAACATAAGTTATGCTATATCTACAATTCATTTTATGGAAGAATTAATTTATTTTTATATTATATTTATATTTATTTTTATTTTTATTTTTATTTTTTTCATTTCAATTTTAGTTTTACCCTGAAACTTTGTTAGATTAATTAACTACAAAATCATATTTATATATATATTTTTTAATTATTTATAAGATACTTATGTAACATGTAATGTAAGTGTATGTATAGGGTATATATAATTTGAAAATCATTTTTCTTCGTGTGAAAACCATGAAAAGTATATAATTTGAAAATCATTTTTCTTCGTGTGAAAACCATGAAAAGTATGCAAAAATCATGTAAAAAAATCAAACAAAATACGTTTTTGACATGATTTTTACATAGTTTTCACACTAAAATGTAAGTTTTATTTTATTAATTCTCTCTCTCTATATATAGATATCCAATCCTTTATTTTTTATTTTTTTTTCCTTTAGTAATTAATCGTTTACTTGATCCAAATAATATAAAAATTCCCGCTGTTCGAAAAAACAAAAATCACATAAGCTCTAAGCTCTGTTCTCGAGTTAATTAAAAGAGAGAAAAGAACGGAAATGTAAGAAAAGAAGAAAAATTTTATGTTCCTGAGTTTCATTTAAAAACAAAAAAAAAATAACACATGTCGTGTTACCAAGTTTCATTTAAGGAGTGAAAGAAAGAGAAATGAAAGGAAAACTAGGCAAAATTACATAGTTTTCCTTTCGTCCGATTTGGAGGGAAATGGAAGGAAATAACTCTCCATTTTTTTCTTTTTTTTTTCTCTCATTTCTTTTCCATTCTTGTCCTTTCTATTCTCGCATTTAATAAACTCGAGAACTAAGCATAAGTGTTCACGTAACGTCAATGATATCACTCAACTCACACCCACTTGGCCGTTGACACTTTATTTGATAGGTCTTTGGTTTAAATTCATGCCACAATATTAGAAGGGTTATCTTTCAGATTTCCTCATGAGGTGATCTCAGGGGTTAAGACTAACGTGAAGCGTCAAACAATTGGGACCATTAAAACTCTCTAGCAGAGCTCGAACTCAAGTCCTGATGGTAAACCAAACTCGGTAAAAAAAAATTATAATAAAATAAAATTCTACCTAGATTTAAAGCCAAATGAGGCAGGAAGTTAGGACCCATTTGGTTTTAACTTCATGGCTTGTTACATGAACACGAAAATACCAAAACTTCAGTATTTCAATACAATGTTTCCAGGTTCAAGTGACCAAATCAAAATCAAGAAACATGCTTACATTAATCAAGTAAAATAATTTGATGTTACAAGTCAGCCACACTACATTAAACAATTCAAGCTGGCTCGATTTTGGACACGGATTCGCTTCAAAAGACCTGTAAGTATGCTTTGTAGCTTGAAACCTGTAATCAGAAGTTTTTACAAGAAAATGGAGGATGATTATACAAAAAATATGTTTTGGGTATGAAATTCTTCTAAAAGTTGACTTCTTCATATAAGTTGACTTCAGAATTTAAGAACCTGCCTTGACAAGATCCAGAGCAAGATCTAAATCAATGTTGATCATTATGTGAATAAAAACCAAGATTTCAAATCAACCAAAGAAACAGAAGATATGCATTAAAGAAAACATATAGATATGCCCCTGCAAAAGCTTTTTTCTTCATCGGGTCCCAGGCATATCTCAGCTTGATTCCCAGTCAAAGGGTTTGTGTTTGACTTTTAAGTTTTGACCGTTGATAAAAATGTTTTTCTAAAAATATTAACTTAAAAAATAACTGATTGTGCCATGTGTCAAAATCTTGTAAGCCCAGGATTTGTGTTTCTTGTTTCTTTTATTTCAGCCTTCATATTCAGTTTCTTCCTTACGTAATATTTTAATATTTCTCTTATTCAACCCTCAATTTTTCTTATTTTACCGTTTAATATTTCCTTTATTTAACTTGTCTAATACACAAATTTATAACCTAACGTACAATCAAAAACAGACTTTTCGGCTATCTTTTGGTTCTAGTGCCATTTCCTGAGGATTTTTTAGGGTTGAAATAGAAAAAACAAACAAACAAACATACCCAGTGAAATCCCACTTTTTGAAATAGAAAAAAGATGCCCCTAATTAAAAGATTATATCAAGAAACTAACTAATCACTAATACGAGAAGATACATTACCAATTTTAGGTAAAGTAGCACCGCATTGATGTATTTGTACATGGTGTTAGGCAGATATAATGTGAGTTCAAAAGAGAGTGGGGTTAATTGTCACATAACTAAGTTACGCGTCACAATTAAATTAAAAAGGTACAAGTTTTCTCTACTCAAAATTGGTTATGTATTTAATGACCCTCAAGAATGTAAATGCACCTTTGACCATAAGTCAAATGGAAATTCTTTATGACAAAGGTGGGAGTGAATAGTCAAACATAGATGTGTCTATAACTATATCAATAGAGTGAAGTCAAATGTTAAAGTGATTGATACTAGTTTACCATATATGTAGCTCTAACCATATCTTAAACTCGATTCGCAGTCAAACCAACACCTGAAAAGCACTCGATGCAAAGTCAAACACATCATGAGGGTAAATGAAGTGAACAATATTAACCAAATCGTATCTTCAAATTAAATTTAATGTAATTTTAACCATACCCAATTGGTTTGGCTGAGGTTAGCTTTACCTCTTAACGAACGGCTCATTGCAGACTGTTTACATTAAATACCTAACCAGAAAACAGCAAATACTCGAAAAGCCAAACAACTGCTTCTGCAAGTGAAAAGAATGAATATTTGCTTTACAAAAAATATTGATAATTACAGAGTACCACCGTATCACCATTGCCGATGGCATAATTCCGCTGCAAAAGAATTACAAAATAAGTTTCTTGTAAATAAGTAGTCATGCAAAAAGCAAAAGCAACGCTCTTTAAATATGAAATTCACATATATAAATGGGATTATGTATACAAAAGCTACCAAACTATTGAATTTACCTCATAAGCCACCCAAGTCTGAAATTATGAATCCACTTTCGTTTATTCTAAAATAGATATTGACAACTCCATAATTTTTTTTCCTTTTTTGTAAAAAATAAAGTAACCAAGCATGTTTTTTGTTTCTTTCAAACATTTTAAGTCTATGCTCGGCATCCAACATGTTTCATCTTGAATTTGGCATAAATGAAACTAAATGCATACTTGCATGCAATTCACAAGCTCCAGATTTTTTTCCACATCATCAACGTTCTAAAACAATGAATTTAATGTTTGTTTAAAGGACTGATAAGGAAAAAAGTTTTTGATTTCAGGATATAAAGACTGCATAGAGATTGCAGGCACTGTTGACCATCTCTTGTCACGCCAATTGAAACACCTAAATGGGAATATATTTGAAGATAGTATTACAAATGAAGGAATTGAGTAAAAATAAATTAGAATTAATACAATGCATATATACTTTTAACCTTATATTAAGCTTTGAGAAAAGTCAAACCCTGAAAAGTAAAAAAGAAGTCAAAGGAAAGTAATCAATGTAAATTCAACAACTATATGACTTTGACCGTATATTTAATTCACGAAATCACTAATCACTCTATATCGGGAAAATTTAGATTTGCTTCAAGTTATACCTTATAATTTGTGAACATAATTTACATTACAACGCATGCCTGCAGCATTTATGATCCAGGAGATTGAGTTTGACTAAATTACCCATTATAGAACCACTATGAAGGAGGCTTCCCCAAATGAGAAATAACAACCAATACTACCTGCAACATAAAATTTATGCGTATAGCTTTAGTATGAATCTAGATAAACACAGTTACTACCAAATTTCAAACATTGACAAAAATATCAAACTAGCTGATGTCATTATTACCATCAAATTTCTTTCTACATGGCTATAAAATTTATTTTTATGATATTAATGTCAAGAAACAAACAATTTTTGTACTTATCTGAGTAGTCACGCATAAAAGCAACTCGGTCAAATTTCCATCGAAGTTACAACTAATTTCCACATCAGCAACATTAACTTTGTCAATTTCGCATCATGGTAGTAAGCCTAGCAATCAGAGGCTAAAAAAGGGAATTGGGAAGTAATCACATACACAGTTGTTGCCTCATAATCATATTACATTTCCAGTTAACAGAAGTAATTATATGGTATAAAAATGACCTTTTGGAACTTCTATAACAGCAATGATTGATAATAAGGTATTTATTATTACAAAATTTACTCAATGAGCAAAGCTTGTTTAATTTTGCTCCCTTACCCTCAACTTATCATGCACTATTCCATGATTTAAGATGCCATTAATCTATAACTCTTTTGTAGCCCCCATCTTTTTAGCCATTACTTCTAAATGGGACCCACAAACACAAGTTCATTTCGGCACTTCATATAAATACGACCCACAAATAGAAAACAACAGACAGCACAAACAAATAGAACCAACATTTATTTCTAACACATTCATTTGAGTTCATTAGTGATGAGAATACAAGAAGTTTAACAAGAATGAAAATAGTTCTACTATATATCTCTATAATTTCGTACGTAAATCAAATTTCACTAAAGAAGTATATGTTTCTCCAAGTTGCTAAATGAAGATCATGTTGTACCCCATAATACAGTTTACATGTTTATGATCACAAGGAAATATAACCAATTTACAATCAGTATACACATTCAATGAGAAAGGAATCAGTAGAGAATCAAATATATCAAGTAATTTTATTTAAACTTGTACTTAAACTGTGCCCTTGGTCAGTAGAGAATCAAATATATCAAGTAATTTTATTTAAACTTGTACTTAAACTGTGCCCTTGGTAATGACTATGTTCCTATAACTTATTAACACAACATACCCCAAATATATGTCACTTTTTTTTGGTCGATGGGGTCCAAGTCCACAACCACACACTCAAACCAAACAAAGTTCTCCCTAAGAAGAGTAAACTCATGGGGTTAGATAGGAGCTCTAAATATTAAGGTAGATTTTAACCATATTTATTAGATTATCAAAGAGAGCGAGCCTCAGAATAATTGGTAAGGTTGTTGTTTGTGACATTGAGGTAAGCTAAGGTTGTGTACATCAGCCACAGGAATTAACCTCTTGCACAAAAAAATGTACGCTAAGGTTGTGTACATCATATCACAAAGCGATCCAGTCTCTCCCTAGCCCTTGCTCAAAGCAAGAGCTAAGTCACGCATCAGGTCCATCCTTTTTTTTATTAGACTGTTGAACTATTTGAATTGTTATGTAAACTTGAATTTCCAACAAGAGTTTGAAATGGATATAAATGTTAATTTAAGGCCTATATAAACAAAGCATCAAAGGCTAGAATTCTGATCACAATTTTTAATTCATAGTAGCTACCATATCAATCATTAGATGAATTTGTATGACACTTTTTCTTTTTCTTCAACATCTTGCATGCATATATGCACACATATATACTTATACATATACCATATAGATATATACACATGCACATAAATACATGTATATGTATATGTATATATGATTATTAGTTATTAGCAAATTTAAAATTTTCTAGTAATCAATTCAAAATTTGTGTATATACGTATATATACATGTGTGTATCTATGTATGTATGCACATGTATATGGTGTATGTATATACGTATATATACATGTGTGTATCTATGTATGTATGCACATGTATATGGTGTATGTATATACGTACATGTATACTAATCAGCTCGATTTTGATTTGTAAGATGTAATTCATGATATGATTATAAAAAACCAACAATGCATATATAAACATGGCCTCCAAACAGGCCAAAAGTACCACAAAAAGTTTACACCTTCGGTTATTTCGTCACAAGTTATGGCTAATTCTATCAATTTTCACAAGCCAATCTTCAAGCCAAAGCAACAACTTACTCTGGTTGTGAGACAAACACCTCACGTATATCTTCAATTGCTGCATGCATTCGATTAATCACCATTTCCTTCACCTAAAAATTACAACTTTCTAAAATTAGTCCATAAAACATACTAATTAAGTAATTAATAAGAATAATAATATATTAATATGTGTTGATGATATTTACCTGCACCATATTCCATTTGGCTTTGTGATTTACAGGAAGTAAACGAACTTCATCACTCACTTTGATGCCATCTGATGCACTTTCCGGTGACATAAATTCAAATACCACATTAACACAAGACTGCATAGCATTAAACACCTTAAAAATTTAGTCACTCGACATAAAAATTAATTTAAATTCTGGTAACAAACATAATAAAACAATTTACCTTAATTCTCCTCATCTGGTAAGGACAGCCAGCAGGAATGATCACAGCTTCACCAACATCATGCTTAAAGCTTAATGCATCCACATCTAGTTATAGTTATAAAAAAAACAAAACAAAAATAAAATTAATAATAACCAAAAGTGAAATTAGTATTAAAAAACTAACTTATTGAAAAATTAAAGGAGACTTGCCAAATTCTTCCTTGAGTTTCTTTATATGAACGTCGTCTAAGTAAAAAACATCATCAAAAAGTGGATGAACAACCTGTAGTCCCAGAGCAAATACATATTATATTAATCCAACAGTTCATGCTTTTTTATATTAAATAACATATAAAACATTAGTTATGCCTTTGTGAAGGAGCCACGAAATCCACTAAGCTTATCTGTGTACTTTCTTAGATACTCTATAAGCTTTGGAGCATCTTCTCTACGAAAAATATCCCATTGGGCCCCATAAGTATTAGCATCTTGAGAACACTCTTCATCCTTTGACTCTGATTCTGATTCTGATTCGCCAGGCACCAAAACCACTTCATGGTTAGGTGAGTCCTCCAACCTTGATGATGTCAAATCCACATCACTGTGAGATGTGTTATCCAACCTTGAGGA
Organism: Mikania micrantha; assembly: GCA_009363875.1. Taxonomy (NCBI): domain Eukaryota; kingdom Viridiplantae; phylum Streptophyta; class Magnoliopsida; order Asterales; family Asteraceae; genus Mikania; species Mikania micrantha. Next base: position 43,460,958 of record CM018689.1, on the reverse strand, counting down.
GCTGGCAAACATCTCCTCAAGCTTATTCCGTTTTACAATCTTTTTTGAAGACATCAGATGATCTTGTGAGTTATACTTGTTCATCAGCATCTTCACATCACTTAGAGCTGTCTCAGACATAGGACGACTGGTAGCATGTACAAGGATATTAACCTTAATTCAAAAGGAAAAATATCAACACATGCATTAGAATATGATTAAAAAAATTCCATAATTTTTTATGATTATGCAAGTAAATAAGAAATTCAAAAGTTACCATGTCATATGCATTGACATGTAAATTTGATAAAAGCTTCGCACTCAAAGGGTTGTCTGATACACCATAAGAGATGGTAACATAAGAACCCAAGTTAGGGTTTTTAGTTTGATATGGTGAAAATGCTCCAAGATTCAAAAAACCCACAAGTGGATTCATGTACTCTTGAACTGGTAATGAATGGATGACAGCATTGTAGTGGTTCACGAAGTGATCTTGAAAAAAATCTAAAGAAAACTGAAGTTTGAATTTGAGAGACTCAATCCACGCATTTCCATGTGCTATACCACCCAAAAATATCTGTTCTCTGCCAAATTTAATCTTGCACCAATCACGTGTGTTTTTTGCATGTCCCATCTTGGTGTTTTTCCGGGATTGAGCACTCTTTTCGAGGTACTCGCATAACATGAAACCGCAATCCCAATTCAAATCTGGCTGACTTTGAAACGCGTCCCGGATAACAATAGCTTGACCTTTTCCCCAATGCCTAATAAAGTGTTTAAGATTATCATTCTTGAATTCTTGTTTTGTATAAAAATACAAACCCGTTTCATCATCTTCATCACATAACATGCATGGTGAAGAATTTGATAACCCATCAAGTTTCTTGAAATTAAAATTACAAAGTATTCGCTTTGCATTTTCTTCAAGATCTTTAGTGAGAGAAAATGGGTAGAAAGATGACAATCTTAAAAAACCTCCACCACAACCACCTATATTCTTAGGGGGACATCTTATACTTCCATGCAAACAAAACCTCCAAGTTTTGTTTTTTAAACTTTTGCTTCTAACCATTTTTGTGTTTTTCAAATTTTCAAGTCTTGAAGGCAAAAACCCGTCACGGATATCATGACAACAAACTAAGCACAGTGAAAAAGAACAATGATTGCAGTTTCTGTGAACATCTGGAATGCAAGCCTTGCAAAAACTGTGACATCAAACAAAAAATATTAACTAACATTTAAACTACAAGATTAATAAAAAACTGAATGTTGAGATGAATATTTCATAAATATAGTTTCAAAATGCACCTGCATTCTTTTTTCTGAGTATACCCTGTAATCTGAACGTGTACGCCATCATGACATATCCCTGAAATCATATATAAAGATCAACAACTTAAAAAATTAAAGAAAAGATGATCTTTTCTAGATTCAGGCTAAAAATTACTAATTTTATCCATACTAAAAAAATTACTAATTTTGCCATTAATATACCTTTGTTTTTAGCTTCAGTATCCAACTCGATGATTTTTTCTTGGTTCATCTTTGTCATCAATGGAAGAAGCTCCCGGATCATGTGAAGATGTTGACTTGTGTCAAAGTCAGACTTCTTTTCACGATTGACAACAGTCACCTCGTTTTCAGGATCATAGATAATAACATCCTCTTCAAGATCATGAATAACGGGCTCCTGAATCATGAATAGACAGTTTACATATTATAATACAGCAATAAAGTGACGACACATTGACACCACACATCATTTTTTTTGGGAATTGCATATACCTCCTCTAAACTTACAAACGTGAACATTTCCTCAAAACTCCCGTTTGCGGTGCGCGCATATAATGTATATATGTGTTGGCCCTCGAGGAGCAAAAGCAAAAATTGCACTAATTTTAACGTTATTTTATTTAATTTTCTGAAAATAACGTTAAAAGCATTGGTTTGGTCGGTGAATCATACATCATGAGCTGAAGATCTCATTGGAAGCAACCTCTCTATTCCTACGGGGTAGAGATAAAGTTTTCTACATTTTAACGATGACGATGATTTTACTAAACTTTGCTAATGGTAGGATATACTAAGTACAACGATGACGATGATAGTTGTCAAAGGCGCAAGCCGCACCCGGAGCCTAGGTGAAAGGCGCAAATAAAGCGAGGGTTTTAAACTAGGCGTGTAGTATTAAGTTACCAATTTTAAAAGGTTTGACATATTTTAGGCTTAGAAAATTTTAAAAAATATATAAAGTCTGCGTATAAAACAATTAATAATCTAGTTATATACATTTTTTAAAATTTAAAAATTATTTTATGATTGTTTTAGATTGGTTTATGGTTGGAGTTTTTTGAATTTTTCCAGATTTTCCAAAATTTTGCCGGATTTCTAGAATCTAGCCGGAAAGTTGCCGGAGTGCGCCTAGGCTGTCACCAGGTGCTTTTCCTACGCCTGACACGCCTTTGACAACATAGCCTCAAAACATAAGTTTTCAATCCTCTTCAAGCATGATATGGAAAAATATACAATTTTACAAGTTTAGAGGGGTTATATGCAATTGCTCTCATTTTTTATGAATATGAATCAAACCTTTGTTTTAACTTGTTTAGGTTTCCCTCTTGTGCAGGCTCGACAAGGGCATCCCCCTTGGCACACGGGACACTCCCTCTCAACTGTCTTCTTACAATAAAACCTAAATTTATTAGAATAACAAAAACTTAAAATCTATCATTAAATTTAACTTGAAATCTTGGTTTTAAATTGTAAAATTTGATCCGATTTGATTGGTCCCAAAATCCGATGCGTGATGCGAGCATCGCTTATGCCATGCATTTGTTAATAAAAAAAATACTAAAAATTATGTATAAATTAAAACATTAAATTTCACAAGAATTCGAGAAACACCAAAAAAATATATTGACAGCATGATAGTAAGACTAAAATATGATTAAAAAAAGTCTTTCGGATGCTTAAAAACGTCAAATAATGGCTCCTTCATGCTTAAAAAATAATGGCTCCTTCATGCTTAAAAAAGTCAGAATAGTAAAATACAGACCGAAAATGGTTAAAAAGACCAAAAAAAACTCAGATTGTTCAATAAAAAAGTCCAAAGCGGTTAAAAAATTCCCGTTGCATGCATCAAACGAATCTTGCAATTGTAACGCATCTTGCAAATTACAACGCAAATGCGCAACATTCGCACATAATGTAAATGTGTCGCAACACCCGTGGAGTTGTGTTCTAGACACCGCATTAGCACATATGCATGCAAATTGCAATATTCGCTCAATCTAAAACCGAGATTGAAATGGTAAATTCAGCGTCATTTATTGCAAGTTTTTAATGATTTAAGAAGATAATGCATGCGTCTTCAATTATATAATCAACATAAGTCAATTGAGCAAGTACGTGAATCTTTACACATTAATGTTAATGATAGGGTAAAACAAACCTTATGTTGATGCATTCTTCACAAAAAAAATTCTTCTTACAAGTTAAACACTTGACAAGACTACAAAAGCTACTCAATCTACACCAATGACACTTCTTGATGGTCTTCTTCTTTGCAACTGCTTTTATGTTTTCTCTTATACTTGGTAAATGCTACATCCATAAATGAATAACGGTGAATACACTAAGAAAAGAACTTTTACAAACAAAAACAACCATCTCAGTAAAACAAACAAACAAACATACCCAGCAAAATCTTATTCACTTAGTAGGATCTAGGAAGGGAGGGAAGAGGGCAACCTCACCACTATTCTATAAAAAAAAAGAGGCTACACCCAGAGAGAACCCCGGCAACCATGTTCGTAAGTACAAGCAAATTTCAAAAAATTTAGTGGTGAAGAATAACACGGATCATAGAAACAAATAAGTAATAAACTAAATAGACACCACATGAATGATGAATATACATGAAAAAAAACACCATATTGTGTTGTAAAGAAGCAATTATGAAACAGATTTCATGGAAAGTTTCATATTTGGTTAGTGAAACCTGAATACAAAACAATATAACACAAGAATTACAATAAATGGAAAACAAAAAATATTGACCTAGTTGACCCATCCTAAAACTCTGCCTGCATTGACATGTTACTCAACTATCAAACCATTTGAACCACTCTAAAGCTAGTTTGATCCGTTAGCCACTTCACCAGCCCATCCCTGCCTACACAAATTACCATATTTGACCCATTATCCAGGCTGCCCAACCTGTTTCATCCGGCCCAAAAATTTACCATCTATAACCAGACACCCAATATCATTTGACCCATCTGGACCGTTTAACCTGGCTGACTGGACCGTTTTGCAACCTTCATATATAAGTGATCAACTAGGGCAAAAACTAAAACAATTTACAAAGAAACTTATAAACCTCCTCTAATATCTACAAAAACAAACTGCAAAATCAAACGGTAGCAGCTACATAGAACAAGTAAGTAAAGCACAAATTAAGGCATCAAGAAATAGAGCATAGTAACAGATTAGTTTGTAGATTCTAAACAAGCAAACCAAAACCATATTAAAATAAAACTTAAATGCATAAATAAAAAGTTTTAGCTATGAAAACAACCTTCACTGCCGGTGTTGGAACAGGTTCACAGTTTTTTGATCGGATCGGCCTTCTGAGGCCTGCACTCGAACAAGCCCCAATTTTTATCGTCGGAGAACCTTCCTTCCGTTGTGCCGACGCTGAACTCTTCGCCGGAGCAATCTCCATTCTTCCCATCGTCAAATCTACAACAATAGGACCTCCGATCTCCGATTGATCAGAACTCCCAACTGCAGAATCCTCTTTTTTAACCTTTCTAGCCTTTTTTCGTGGCACATCCAAAACACCCTCCGATGTTTCTGGCATCTTTCTCTTACGCCTGCTTACCGGTGCATCGGTAACTCCGTCTTCAGAATCTTGCTCCGATTTTGGGACAATTGGACTGCGTTTTGCTCGTTCGAGCTTCAAATGATCCGGCACCGGTTGTCTCCGCTGCCGGAGTAGGGCTTGTTGAATATGGGTTTCACAGTAGGCTTTACCGTCAGCTACCAGACGCCGGCACCGCCAGCCTCTGCCGTCGGACCGTTTGCATCTTTGCTCGTCGGTTAACGAAACGTGGCCGGTAATTTCCGCCATTTGTTCAGAATTGCAACCGGAGGAGCTTGAATTTGTTGATCGAATTTCAAAGCTTTGTGTAATGTTTGATGAGTGAAGACTGGGGTTTTAGAAAGGGGGAGAAAGTATGTGATTAATGTAATATGTAAAATCTATCATATTTTATGTAGTGAAATAGAAATCATGTGAGTGCAATCTTTCTTCCAATATTTTGAAATTTTTAGTTTTTGAATTTGTTCCAAATATGTCATTTTATAGGTAATTAATTAATGTTTGATCACTAAATTTTATTAAAAAATGACTCTTAACAACATTGTTTAGGGTTTCCGTATCTTTATTACTTTGTTGCTTACTTTATAAACCAATGAAATACCTATGATTTGATATAACAAAATCTGTTTGACATTTTTTAAGATAGACAGACGGACAAGTTTCATAATTAACATTATCTTTTATCATTAATTGTGTAAGATTTAAACGACTTCTTATAGTATCTAGATTCATTTCTTTATTTGGATTGCTTTTCCAAGTAAACACTTATTTCATTATGTTATTTGTATTCCAAATGATTTTATGAATGAATGCACTAAGAGTAATTGGTTTGGCCTTTAACCTAGGTGTCTATGACTTCCTTACTCAAAAAATGTGTCAGATTATCTTAAATTTGAAGCTTTCTACACCATGGTAATTAAGGTTTACCTAAGAAGTGAAAAAATCAAATGAGGGAATTCATTCGAAAAGGCTTTGCTACTCTCTTAACAGGGCGAGATGGTGAAAGAACTCCAAAGAAGGTGACATGTAAGGAGTTTGTAGCTTGCAAGTCAAGCGAATTCAAGGGGGAGGTTGACCCATTACTGAGTCAACGATGGATAACCGACATGGAGGGCACGTTCGAGACGAGCCATTGTGACCCGGAAGATGAGGTGATCTTTGCGGGAAATCAGTTGCGACAAAGGGCAAAGGATTGGTGGGAGCTTCTTCGAAAGGATTATGTCCGTAGGCGGTGATCGACAAAATTACTAAGGATTTCCTTCATATGCGACATAAGGAGGAAAGCATTGACACTATCACAACCATCTTCTATGACAAGGCGAGGTTTTGCCCGGAATTATTGCAAACGGAGAATATGTGGATCAATCAATACCACAGTACATAAAAAAAATATAAGTAAATGATCATAGTTGTTGGTTTAAATTTAAAAATTCAGGTAGAAAACATATTGATCAAAACAAAACAAACAATTCATCATATGTTGTTAATACGATGTCATTCATCTATTCAATTTTGAATTAACTTTATGTTCCATAATAATAGAAAAATGAGTTGTCGAGGTATTGTAAACTTGAAAAATAAAATACTAAGATAGCTAGTTAGCTAGTAAATTATAAAGAATAATTATTTGAGTGGGTTTTGGTTAGTTTTACAATAAACTTTGAAATAAATTAATGTTTTAGCATTCATTGTTGTCAACTAGGTGATATGGAAAGGTTTTATAAACGAGAAGCATTATCTTCCGGACCTAGTTTAGTTGATTTAAATAATCTTCCTCAGGATCCCGCTGATAGGAAAAAAAAATCTTAGATTATCACCCTGATCAAAGATATGAAATACGGAGAAAGTATCAGCTTAATGGACCTTGCCAACTACGTCGTCATCAATTTACAAAAAGAACGATAGGGAATAAAGATAGTAGTTTTGTCCCGACGTGGTTTGATAAATATGGTAATTGATTAGAACACAATGTAAAAGAGGACAAAGCATTTTGCTTATGTTGTTACTTATTCACAGATTATGTTGGGAACCAAGGTGGGCGTGATGTATTTTCTAAGGAAGGGTTTAGTAGTTTGAACAAATTGGATAGATTTGATATACATGTTGGTGATGTCAGTAGTGCTCACAATAAGGCACTAAAAAGATGTGAAGATCTACTAAATCAAAATCAATCTATTGTCACGGCTCTTCATAAATGGAACAAATGGCAATTGTTTTGCGTTATGTGGATACGCGTGGACTTGTTAAGGAGAGATTTGTTGGTCTTGTTCATGTGATGGAGGCATCTTCTTTGGCTCTCAAATCCGCTATTGTCACTTTTTTTGCTAAATATGAACTGAGTTTTAATAGGCTAAGAGGTCAAGGATATGATGGGGCAAACAATATGCGAGGTGAGTTTGATGGTTTAAAAACAAAGATCTTAGAGGAAAATAAATCAGCCTGTTATGTACATTGTTTTGCTCACCAACTTCAGTTAGTGGTTGTAACAGTTGCAAGAAAACATTTGGATGTTGTGAACTTCTTTGATAATATAAGTATTTTGATGAACGTGGTTTGCTCTTCTTGTAAACGAACAGATATTCTTCGAGAACAAGAGAAAAATATAGTGGAAAAAGAAATTGGAAGTGGTATACTTGAAACAGGAAGTGGGTTAAATCAAGAACTTTCTTTTATACAACCTGGGGATACAAGATGGAATTCACATTACAAAACACTTAAAAGTTTGGTTGATATGTTTCCATCCATCATTAGAGTACTTGAATATGTTAAAGATGAATGCAATAACCCTTCAAGCCAACATCAAGCAATTAAGATGCTAAAGTTTTTGAGCTCATTTGAATTTGCGTTTTATTTGCACTTGATGTTAGACATTTTAGAGTTCACAGATACATCATCACAAGCTCTTTAAAGAAAATATCAAGACATTCTAGAAGCCGTTTCATTGGTTGAAACAACTAAAGGAAAGTTGCAAAATTTAAGAGAAAATCCACTTTTAAAGAAAATCAATTCATTTTGTGGAAAACTTGATATTCAGGTATTGTATATGAAAGCAGCTTACTTCAATGAAATTGCAAAAAGACAAAAGTATGATATCACCAATCAACATCATTATAAGTTTGATTGTTTTAACAAGGTTAATGATATGGAAAATCAAGAGTTTGGTGTTCGTTTTAATGAGATTAACACCGAGTTACTTCAAAACATGACAACTTTTATATCATATGATTCATTTTCTAAGTTTGATGCATCAAAGTTAACAAGATTGTGTGAGTTTTATCCTAATGATTTTGATAGCAAGGAAAAAATTGCTCATGCACATCAACTTGGCTTGTATATTTTGATAGGTGCAAAACGATGAAACATTTGCTAAGTTGAATGGTATTGATGATCTTGCTAGAGTTATGGTAGAAACAAGAAAACGTATTTCATTTCATTGGTTTATCGATTATTGAAGCTAACATTAGTTTTGCCCGTTGCAACCACGACCGTTGAGAGATGTTTTTCGACAGTGAAGATCGTAAAGTCAAATTTGTGTAATCGAATTGGTGATTATTTTTTTAATGCTTGTGTGATTTGTGCAGTTGAAAAGGAAGCACTTGAAAGTGTTATGAATGAAGCTGTAATGGATCGTTTTCAAAAGATGAAATCTCGTAGAGGACAATTGTCATGAATATTTTGTTTTATGACATGTAATGAAGTTTGTTAATTATAATTTTGGTGTAATTTATTGTATTGTTTTTGGCTCCCACTGAGTAAACATCCTGGATCCGCTACTGACACCACATGACAAATATGATATGAATATGCTAAAATGACGACACGTTATATATTGTTATTTTTTATTGTATAGTAAATTTGAAACAATTACAAATTTGAATTTATTATTGAAAACCTTGTATGATACAATCATCATGACTGATGTGAGATTAATATGGAAAACAAGCATGTAAGTAGTATGTAGGCATTGCTGACCATCTTTGACTTTCAGCAAAAATTGTCAATCCAATTGAAAAACCTACGGGTAATTTGACTAGTGAAGCTTTATGAAGACATGCTTGGAGCTTTTATAATTCAAGAGAGTTTAAATACCATTTTATAGAATGCTAGGAGTTTTTTTGAGCTACAAGTCTACAGAAAATTAACTTTTAAGTGAGGTATGAAAACTTACTCTTACCTAAAATATGATACGAAGCTTGTTTATATATGAGAACTGTATTGATCCCAAGCCAAATCAACTATATCCATCACAAGCCAAATCAGCCTAACATCAATAGCTTCGTTGATAAAGTATTATACAAATGAACCTTATGTTATCTCAATTAGTTGAAATATATGTATTATTAGATTTCTCTTCATAAATAACATACTTCCAAGTTACGGTTTCTTTAATTTAAAAAGTATACTTAATATTCATTAATTTATCTAGAACAATGTTTTTGTCTAGATTCATATCATATCTAGGAAGAGATTATATGATTACATTAGACAATACAAACAAATTATTGAAACTAAACAAAAGAAACCCATTTAGATTAAAACAATCCATTAATGTCAACAGAACGATTTTGTTTCAATAAAAAAATGAACGAGAACTTTTATTAATTAGTTTTATTTTATTTTCGCACCATGAAAATCCTAAAAGAGCAAAAGTAAATAAACACAAAAATAATCTAGAATTGATGCGACAAAAGAATAATCTAATCGAATGAATCAAACCTTTGAGTGTTCGTAGCCATTTGAATCCTCCTGAGGTTTGAAGATCGGATCTATAAGTGATGGAAATAATTTACTTGGGCAAACTAGAGAAAATTAAGTTATGTTTTGTTGTTTTGAAACGTGAATTGTGAAATCAAATTTAGAATTTAGATCGTCATTGGGCCTAAAAATTTTACAATTAGGGCCTACAAATAAATTCCAGGAAAGCTTAAAATAAATTCCATGGGTGCCTAATTGTTTTATAATCAATTTTAATATAAATTACATGGTTATTAAAAAGTTGAGTGGGGTCCTTGCCATCCACTTATCCCTTCTTCCATCCGCCTCTATGTGGTGTCTTTATACGTTATACACATGACATATTTGATAAATTTAAAAATAAATTCCATTGAATACAACTAAGTCAAACTTCTAAATTTAAAAAAAATTATTCATTTTCTTTATATATTAATGAAAATCCATTCATTTTAAGATTTTCATTTTCAAACAATAACTTTGAAAATTTAAATTTTTAGATCTCAATTATATTTTTTGAAGAAGTATGTATATGTTTATAAAATGTACTTTTTTTTATTGAACATTAAAAATTATCTATTATATATATATATATATATATATATATATATAAGATATTGTTCTGTAATATTTAATTTTATACAACTTTGTATAATACATAAGTAAACAAGCTAGTTTCAAATAAACAAAAGTATGGGAATTTTTTTTGTCTGATTTAATTATATGTCATTATATATATATATATATATACTAGTCTACAAACCCGTGTATTACACGGGTTGAATAATAAAAAATTTAAATCATTAATATCAAATAATAATTAATATTTAATAATTATAAAATTATATTTTAAGATAAGATATAATTAAAATATTCTTATTATTTATTAAATTTTAATAAATTAGTAAATTATTATAGGAAGATATATATTTTTTGACATTTAATTATATTATTAAGAGATCGAGAGAGGCGGGAAAAAAGTTTTCAGATTGCACCAGAACGTGACACATGTCTCCTAAAAAAACTCCTTTATTATAATCTATCTTTCTATTTAATAAATAAAGATTTCTATGGACACTTGTAATGTTCCTAGAGCACCTTAATTTTCCCCCCTCTCTTTCCTATTAAATAAATGTTTTGAATTAAGAAAAAAAGATTTTTTTAATACATTAAAAATATATTAATATCAAAAACCACACTTTAAAAAAAACAAATTATTAAAAAATATTGATTTTTTAAAAAGAAAATTAAAACAAAATATTTAAAGAAACTAAATTTGAAAAAACTATAGTATGTAAAAAATAATATAATTATTTTATAATAAAAAATCGTCTTATATTGTTTTAATTTTTATTGATAATTATTTATTATATTTTTTATTCATCCAGTGTAATACACATGGTACTAATCTAGTAGGTAGATATATATATATATAGGGGAAAAATCAAATAAAAAGTATATTTTGCATAAGAAGGCTAAAAAGGATTTTTAAAACCTCGAAATCCGACATAAACGAACTCCAATTGAACTAATTTTGATGGCGTTGGAATCGTCTCATCGAACCCTACAATCTTAGCTTTTAAGTTTTAGCTTTAATAACTACTTTTAAAGTATAGATTTTAGAGCCTGGTTTTTGGCTTTTTAGGTTTTATATTTAGGTTTATGGTTTGTTTTTAAAGTTTTGGTTTTAGTATTTGGGTTTATTGTTTACAATTTAATGTTTGTGTTTTAGGGATCAACAAGCCGTTTCCAATGATGCAAAAATGATTCAATCGGAGTTTGTTTGGGTCGGTTTTCGTGTTTTTGAAAATCCTTCTTAGCCTTCTTAGGCAAAATATACTTTTTAGGGGAACCTTCCCATATATATATATATATGGCGGTTATAATACAAAGGGTATGGAACGTACTAAGCGTAGGAAGCCACAGGCTTTTGACATGTGTCATCAGGGTAAGTGGCAATATCGTCCATATATAATTACAGACCGTGATTAGAAAAATTACAGACCGTAATTTAACACTTAATCAATGACCAACTGCATAATTACGTACCACTAAATCACGTACCACGTTATATGAAAATCACAGACCGTCATTTAACATGCAAAATCAAAGGAACAACTGCATAATCACGTATCAATAATCACGTACCAAACATTAAAATCACAGACCACGTAAAAAAAATCGAAAAAAACTGTAACGATACTATACTCAAATTAAAGATAATAAAATTCTCTATTTTATGGTGTAATTTTTTTTAAAAACGATTAACCGTTTAAAAGTTATTCGGTTTTTTTTAAAAAAAAGCGGAACTTGATTTAACCATAAAAAAAATCAACAAATGTAGGTTATTCCTTATTTGCACTTCCAGCTCTAATTCACGCAAGTTTTAAATAAAATGTGGGGACCACTAGATCTTAAACATTCATTTATTTGATCAATGGCTCAGATTCCTTCCTACCTGCTCACGTTAATAACCCTTTGTATTGAATCCACCTCCTATATATATATATATATATATATATATATATATATATGTTTGTATCACACAACATAAAGATTTATAAGATTTAATCTACTAGAATCTTAATAAATAAAAACATTTTAGGATCTTTATAAATTGGTAATCTAAATGTTTATATATTTATGAACATCAATATTATTATATATAAATTAGAAATAAATAGTTCGTAGGAATTTAATAAGATTTGCAAGAATGAATTAAATTATAAATTTTATATAAGTTAAGTTATAAATGATTAGTAAAGATTTTCTCAAAAAAAATTGAAAATAGAATGTTAAAGAATTAAATTAAAGGAGACGAAAATGGTAAAAATTCAAACTTTGATTCAGAGTAAGGAAACATTAGAACCAAAGTGTAAAAAATCAGAAATCCTAAGGACCATTTGTATCAAATAGCAATTTCCTTTTCTCTTCCCCATGGATGGAAAGTTTGAGATCTTTGCAAGCCGGTTTCAAATCAAAAGTGATCTTCGAACGTTTACTAATTCAGAAATTCAATTTTTTAAGTGTTTCCTACTTACATTTGATCCAAAACACACAATCAGTTATAAGAAATATACCCATTAAAAACGTTTGATTAAAACCCAACATTGTTAATCAAACCAAACTCGAAATATGGTAAAACATAAATCAAATTTGAATTAGACATTCACAAACCTTTGCGACTGCTTTCTCATTGAAACAGAATGTCAAAACCTGGCCTCGAAACCCTAATACTCCTCAAGACGTATAGGCGGCATAGGGAACCTGGCCTCGAAACCCGATGTTACAAGCCAAACAGGAGAGCTCAACCCAAAAAACTAGTTTGATGGGTGAGAGAGCCCATTTGACTTATAAACGCCACATCAATTGCTTATACAACCGATGTGGGACAAGTCTCATACCTTGCAATGGTTTCGATCCGTAACACCCGGCCGTAGAATTTTTTTAAACGGTTGGATCATTTTCTAAACTTTTAGAAATTTAACCTTAAAAGAAAATCCAAAAAATAATCCTAAAAAAATTCTATAATTCATTTTTAACATTCTTAATATTTTACAAAATATTTTATAAATTATTTTTACATAATTTCTTATTAAAATGAGATAAATAATTTATAAAAGTATTTTAAATGACTGATCAGACAATATTTTTTTTGAATGTGGGAATCCACTTATGTGGTAAACTCCTGGGTCCCCGCCAATACTCGACTAACCGATAGAAACAAGTAAAGCGCGACTGCAAGCATCCATGTTGGCGGCCTCCAAGGAAAGTGGCTTTGAGTGTGGATTGAAATTTGAAACTGCCTTTAGGTTGTCTTTCCTCCACTTTAATAACTACACCGCTTCCTTGGAAGTTTGTTTGAGTGAGTCACTTCTTTTTTATTTATTACTTTAACGATGACATGCAACACGAAGACAATGCTACCATATCTCTATTCTACATCGATCTATCTGTATTTACGAGACAACCATTTGTATAAGTGTTTAAGAATTGATAGGATTCTGGTATGTGATGGTTTTATGAATAAATGGCCTAATGGTATGGTGACAACCATGAATAGAGATCACTCGGATCATAGTGCTATGCTACTTTCAACATTTTCCAAATTGATATGGTTGGGACTGGAGGGGATATAAATGGTTGTTAAGAAGGCTTTAGTGGGAATTAATGAAAACACACAACATGATACAATATTGTCAACAAAATTAGGTATCATCAAACAAAAGATTAAAGAATGGAGGTTGATTGAAAAAGAGAAGGAGGAAAAAGAGATCATTAGGCAAGAAGGAAGATCAATATGTTGAAAGAAATGACAAAGACAAGATCATTGTCAGATATAAAAAGAGAGGAAAGGCTACTGAATAAAGGGCTAATTAAAAAGCGGGAAGCACTAGTAAACAAGGGTTTATGTCAAAATACATCTTTTTTTCATAATATGGTTAATTGCCATAGAGTCTCTAATAGGATAATTGGCTTATGGATTGAGGGGGGACTGGGTCACAGAGCCAGGAATTATTAAAGAATAGGTTTGGAAGTTTTTCGATGAAAAATTCTATGAGCCTATGGATGTGAGACCAAAGTTACGAAAGACTGGGTTCATAGAATTGTCGATCGAACAAAATATGACACTGATAGAAAAATGTAGCAATGAAGAAATTAAGAAGGCTATTTGGGAATGTGGGGGAGAAAAGGCTCCAGGTATGTATTGCTATTACATGTTATTTAACTCAATTATATGGAAATAGGAGTGGGAAAGAAGCCCCATGTCACAAGATGAGTGGAAGGAGATTGGAAGCTTAATGAAATTGTTACTTGAGGTGAAAATAAATCAAGGTGAGCACAAGTGGGAGTAGAAAAACGACTCGGGGACGACGTTTGTAGTCAAAGAGGTGAGGAAAGATACATTGACGGAGCTTGAAAAAAAACTCGGAGGGGGCCGAAGGAGTTTTAGGAAGAAAACGGACGGGGCCGAAGGATTTTTAGAAAGGAAACAAAGTGGACAAAATGATTTTCCGACAAAATACTACTGAATCGACCTTCTAACAGGAAAAACAGGGGGGCCGGGGGCCCCCAGGCCCCAATTAAGTCCCGTCCTTGGAAAGATATATTAGAAAACTCGTTTCTGATTCGGTATACAAATAAGTGTTTCTATTGGAACAATTGGGTACCTAAGAAAGCGAACTTACTAATGTGGAGAACAAAATTGGGAAGAATCCCCATGGCTAATGCACTACAAACAAGGGGAATACACAAAAATAAAGCATGTAAACTGTGTGCGTACAACATGGAATCTGTGGATCACCTAATGGTAAAATGCATAACTGCAAAGTCGATATGGTGGTAGATATGGGTGTGGCTAAAGCAAGTTGTGCCCCCGTCTCTAGAATCAGTAGAGATGGTTTTTGATTATTTTGACAAAATGATGATAGGAAAAACGAAGAAGAAATTAATAAATGCCATTGCTCAAGTTGTTTGCTAGTCAATTTGGGTGGCAAGAAATAATAAGGTGTTTAAGAGGAAAAACATGACATGGCTGAAAATAGTGAAGGTAAAAGAGATCTTTTTTATTTGGATCAAAAGTAGATCTCAATCTCATGATTTATCATGGAGTGATTAGGCTACATGAAGCATATTCTAAAGCACCTATGGGATAATTTGTAACTGGTTTGGAGATTAGATGAATATGTACTAAAATGATGTATGTGTTTGTTTGCCTAGTAGCAGGGCCATCTATTAGAAATTAGGTGACATATACTAATGCTAAAAATGTTCTCCTATGTGTGTGTGGTAATTAGTTTGTAACTAAATATGAAGTGAGTTAACTTGTTTTTTTGACCTAAATTTTAAATTGTAATGAGTTATTGAGTCAAATGTTTAAGGAAAAAGTTTTTCTTTTAGTTTTTATAAAATTCGTAACTAAGTTAAATATATTTAAAAAATTGGAATGTAAATTATATGTGTTTGTTGTAAAATAAATTAATATGCATAATATAAACAAATTTTAAAAAAATGGGTCTTGTGCGGTCGCGCCTCCCGTACTTGTTCAAAGACCCCACTGTTGCCTAGCACCTTGTTAGGCAGACATGGCCGTGATTTTAGTTATAAAAAAATGGTTTTGTTGATGGTTCAACAAAATAATAATAATAACTCATCTTAATTACAATAACTTAAATAATATACGTTAAGATCAACCTAAACCTTTATATTTTTTTCATAATCTTTACTATATATGTACAAGAGTGTCTCTTTTGTGTGTTTGTGCAAATTTATTTTCGTTTAAGATGTTACAACAATGTAAATTATAATCACATTAAATAAATATTTACAGTTTAACACAGACTTATACTTCTTTTAAATCTTAAATACTTATGAATTAACATATATAAATGAAAGAAAACAATCTAATATAATAATCTTAAAAAAACCGTACAGATTTTAGTTGATTTTAACAAAGTTAGTTAGGTAAACACAATTATAGTAGATTAACAATAGATCTGTGTTCTGGTGTTTATACTTTATAATAAATACAATATTTAAAAATATACCCCATTTAGTATCATCAATTATTTCATAAATCTCATGAAAACAAAGAGAGTTCACGATGTTTGTAAAGAAGATTGTATTCACACTTGGGATGTAAAGGAAGTCGTTATAGAAATTATCCATTAATTTGCCTCTTAAATTTCACGGAAAACGTATACTTAAAATTCAAAATGTTCATACCGAAGATTGTATTCACATTTTACCGTTCTAAAAAAATGTGCAGTATTTGTTAGCATTAATTAATTAAAATTGCCGTTAGAAATTTATTAATAAATATATATAATTGTATACACCCGTGGTCTAAAGCCCTAATAATTTATTTTATTTTACTTTATTTTTTTATTAGTACTACCAGTATTTGACCGTTTTTATTCATATTGATATCATTATCATATGTCCCAACCAAACATTGTTTTTTGTTTTGATATTCGTTTTTCAGTACAAGTAATTTGTATAGTTGAGTTGCATTATTTTTCGTCCCCTTGGTTGAGAGTCCTTCCCAAATCCATCTTAAAATCGCTCGACTGAATTTTTTTAATATTTAATGTTTTGTAAATATATGATAAATAATTAATGCACAGACCTTGTACCAATGAGTCAATGACCTGCTGTGTGGGGAAAGGTATGAGTTTATTTATATTCTTGATAATAACCCTAGTTTATAAATATTATGTTGTTTGAAGTTTTTTTAAAACACAACCTGAATCCAGAATATTACCGAACAAGACTTGGATCATATGACAATACCTGAACCCAGGTTAACCCACTTCAGGAGGAACCCTATAAGAAAATTAACCCCCTAGCCATAATACGTCTTGAGAGAGATTTAAACATACGACATTTCATTTAAAAAGTCATGAAGTAGCAACAAGGTAAAGCCTCTTTTGATGTTGTTTGAAGTTAATCTATGCAAACAACATGTCGTTGACACAAGTTTGATATAGAAAAACAAGTTAATGTTTGAGTTGCATAAACCTAAAAAAACCCAAAATTCTTTCTCGATTCATGTCGAGATTTAAACGTGGTTTTTAATTTTATTGTAATTCTTTGTCATTTATCTTTTCGTGTTTATTTTTAACAGTAAATCTATATTGTTTCTATTTCAAACTAAATTACATCTTACAAACGTTAAAATATATAATTATGAAAAATTCATCCTGCTACAAATAATTAAACTAAAAAAAGATGAAAAGGCTGAACATATAATGCAAATACGGCAAAAGTTTCCATTTCAGGCTACAATTATTTGATATAAATGAAGCATATATATAATACTAAACATGCAATATAATATTTCCCATGTTTGAAGTCAATCTTTAAATAGCAATGTAAAACTTAAAAAAAATTAATTCATATGTCTCAATTTTTGAAATGAATCTTCACATGTTGGTTAGGTATCACTCATCTTTCTCCTAATTAACCTATATAATTATTAATTACACGAAATAATATCTTCATAAACACAATATTAAGAAAAATACAACGATTATTATATTAATAACTTTAATATTATATTAGATATAAAAACAGCAAGACACATTAAAACATCAGAGTTTTGTCTTCGTGAATTTGCCTCAGCAGTAGGCATGTAGCTTGTGTCAATTGACACAGGTTCGAGCCCCGTTTGGGTCATTTTTAACGGGACACCCGGTGAAAGATCGTGTTTGGATTTTATCATGGTTTTGATTTCAATAAGGAGCGAGAGTATACATATTCCACAGAATTCTCGTGCATCATGTAATAAACCCTCAACTATTGAAGCAATGTCTCATTGGTTTTTATGGTTTATATAATTATATTAGAATCTGCACATCTTATCATTGCTAGGAGTATGGGCTCGCTGCAAAGTGCAAACATATCAAATGCCTAGCTTCTTTTTCTTTATACTATAATTTTTTTATTGAAAAAAATAGTATATCTTATGATCTTTGCTATTTAATATCCAAAAAAAAAAAACTAACTATATTCATTAACAATAAAATTATATTCAATCACAACTTATTACTCAAAACTTTCCATTTCCAATTATCCAGAGCCAATCAAGTGCCACACCTGCAAAAATTCCTCCAAGAAGAAACACCACCAGAATATTTCCCAAAGCATTAGCCTCGGGACCCTGAAAAAAATTCAAACGAAATAAATTATTTTAATTAAATAAAAATTCAATTAAATAATTTTAAAAATTTTAAACTCACAGTGCATCCTTTGGGAGCAACGGTCATGACACATACGGTTAGATAACCATTTGTTAACCCGAGCAAAGATATAAGCATGATCATCCAACCCTCATCACCGTATTTTGCAGCGAAATAGAATGAGGGAATAAACAAGAAACGTAACAGTATACAAATCATTAACCACTTTCGCGATTCGATCTTGATAGGTTTAATTAGTGGGAGATATCTTGCTATGAGATCCCAAATGTTGTACATTGCGATTAAAACAAGAGGGTACCTATAAAAAAATCATTAGATAAAACCACTTAAAGCAGAGGTGCCAAGATGAGAGAGGGTTGGGCGGTTGCATAACGGGTCACACAACACACATGTTATAACTTTCTTTTAAACATATGTAACTATTTTCTTAGTTATAGTAATAAAAGTAATAATATAAATACTGATTGCGGCTCCTTTGAAATAAAGCATAACTTGTGTCAATGGTGTAGTTTCAATGAACACTAGATCTAATGAAGAAATTTGAGTAGATTGGTTTTATTAGAAAGTACCATGAGCCCAAATGATGTTTTCCTGTATTTTCATACAAAAAGCCAGGGAAAATGGAGAGAGTGAGAACATATATCAAGAACAAATCCAACGCGTAATCGAATTTCTTGAACAACAGTTCTTTATTGCTCAATCGCGTAGGAAGCTTGGTATCGATATCAGCCTGCAAAATTACCAAAAAACAATGGATTTTATCTTAAATACTTTGGAATGATCTCAAAAACTATAAAAATTATACTATCTCAAAGAAAACTAAAAAGTTACTGTGTTGTTTGATTCAGTCTGGATGCCTGCTGCAGCAAGATCAGATGCAACAGTTTTTGACCCTTCGCGTGCTGCTTTAGCGCGATAATACTTGACAATTGGTAATTTAGCAAACACAAACGCATAGAGGAAAATGCATAAAAACTCAAAGAATGTAGATGTTGCAAGGAATAACACTGTCAAAAAAAAGATGGAGATTAGAGATTGAAAATTCTAATTTAGTGATTTTAAAATGAACACTTACATGTCCCTTTTCTTAAACCATTGGAAGATTTGTCAAATGCGGCTTTTGTAATTAGCCTTAATCCAGAGGTTAAAACACCTGATGCCGCTAAACCAGCAAAGAAAGACTGCAAGATCACATTTTCAGTAATTACATCAAAAAGTTAAAAACATTTTATTTTTAAATATTTTAAGGAAAAGAATATCACTTGAATGAATTCTGGTTTCATGAAGGCCAAATCTCCAACCATTCCGCCTTGAACATGAGCATCAGCAACACCAAAACCCGCCACAAAAACACAAATGCCAATGTAATTTCCGATCCCACCTTTCCCCGATGAGGCTAAATCTATCTGTGAATATACACACACGTTCATTTTAGAAAAAAATAATATTCACACATAAAAGTGATGTTTTTTGTGTAAAAGGTGAAACTTTTGACATACCACAATAAGTGCGAGAGTGCACAAAAAGAATAATATGTATCCTGCAATGTTACGTTTCCGGGTATCGACTTTGGATTCGTTATATGCAAGGATGGCCATTGTTCCTAAAGCAAAGGGTTGATAGACCAAGGTAAGTACCCTTGATGGATGGTAATCCTACACAAAATAATCCAAGTGAACCTTAGTTATATCCCAAATTTATATTTTTATTAATTAATCTTATGTTATATGTAAATTAAATTAATAAACTAAAGTTAAAGTGTTTATAGCATTTGGATTTTTCATAAATACCAAATGCCATAATTTGATACAACAAAAGCTAACTTAATTAAATCTAAAATAAAAGTTAATAGAAAGAAAGATATACGTGTGTGAAAAAAAAAACTCTGTTCATACAATGTTTTTAAAACCATGTGCTCCACCTAACTTGGACTTATAAGTTATAACACGTGGTTTCATGTCATACCGAACCGTTTTCTCTCACAGTTAGAAAATTAATTCGTTTTCATACTAAATAAATAAATATAAAAATAAATATGTATTATTTATTGTTGAATTCGTACTTTTATGTATAGTGGTAAAGCTCACATTACTCCAAATAGGCGTCATGTAGCCACATAAACAACTAACACCGTCTCCTCCTTTCACGCCGTGAACACCCTCACGCTCACCACGTCTGCGCCCCGGTCACGCCCTGTGTGTAGTGGGTGGAGGGGGCTATAGGGGCGTGACTCTAGCCCACCACGAGGCCACTTCACACAGCCTAAGTCAATAACTGAACTAATTATAAAAATCCAACCGTTTGTTACCAATTATAAAAATCTAAAAACTAAACATCGGTTATATGTTCAAGTTTAACCACAAAGGTTTGAATTTGTTCTTAATTATTGATATAGAAATACCCAAAAAGCCAAATAAATAAATAAATAAAACTTACAGGAAATAATGCATAGTAGTAGTCTCCAATTGTTAACATACTGTTCCATGATACCAAAGATCCAAATCCAAGAATCCAGCAAACTATAACCGCAATCACCTTCCCCTGTAAATTCAAGAAATTATCAACATCAAGAATTATTTAATATAAAATTAAACCTTCAAACGGTTTCGTATTAGTAAAACTTTAAGTCATCGTAACGGGTTCTCATGGTTATAAAAATTAAAAAAAATACAAATTCCAGCAATAAAATTTGTGGAAATTGAACACAAACCTCTACTTTGACAGGAGTTTCATTAGCATCAGCAACAGTCATGGCTGCCATACTGCAAGAACACAGAAAAACATGAGTTTCATTGAATCTTTCACGGATCAAAGATTATAAAGATCATGTTTAATTAAGAAACCCACATGAAATTCGCAAAGATTTTTGATGATTGAAGGCTAATTTGAATAAAAAATCATCTTTTGCAGGTGATATTAATAATGCTGTGTTTTTTGTACCCAAAAAGATTCAAGTTGACAATTATAGCCAGTTGGAAACCAAGATTTTGTCTTAATGTTCAATGATTCACCATTTATTAATAAAAAAAACACAAAAAACAAATGAAACGAAACAAAAAGAAAAAACAAGATAACAACTTACCAAAGATGGAGTCAATCGGGTTCACTATGTGTTTACGTGAAGTGTGTGAATTGGGTTATATAGAGAAGATGTCATGATGATAATGATGTCATGATGATGATGATAATGTATGGTGGGAATCTATAGAAATCATTGAAAAGTGTTTGCGGTTAAAGAGTTTGGTATGGTGTTGAATTTTAAAATATTATTTTATACGATGATAAGAGTTTGCCAACCTTACCGATAAAAAAGGATGATGATAACGAGCCTCATATTTTTTGGAGGTCAGGCTAAATATACCACTCTTTCTAAATATTAAATATAAATTTGTTAAAATCAATGCTTTAACATTATAACACAACCAAAATGCACTAAACATTAATTCCATCTTAAATTCTACTAAACATACACCCTTCTTACTTGTCATACCCCCTTTACAAAATATAAAATATAAATTCATCAAAAATTAGATTTAATCGTATGAACCCTAATTCATCTTTGTTCAAATTCGATTGAACTGATGCCTGATCGTTGTTACAAACTTAGGGCTTTAATTCCTCAAACAAAAACGAGTGTAATGGTGTATGAAACACCTATCTTAGCTAACTAATTCGTGTTTGTTGCTTGATGAACCAAAGTCGAACTGCTGAGCTCTTACAGGTCTTTTTCTTGATTTGTTAAGATTGTGAGTAGCTTTGGTTTACGCAGAGGTTAAAGGAATGCTTGGGTTTCAATTAATATTGAGTTCTATACTCGTTTTAATAGAGTTTGAGTTTTCGTTCGACTATGGTTATTTAGGCTTATATTTCGTATTGATTTGATTTTTAAACGATTAATTGATGATAATGATGATGATTCCGTGATGTTTGTAGTTGTTTTAATTTTAAATGTTTATGGACCTTTTTAGTTAACAACTAAAGCATAAGGTTTACATGTATATATTTAAAAAACTTAAGGAAGGGGTATGACAAGTAAAAAAGTTACAAAAGTGGGTATATTTAGCATAACCCTTTTTTGGAAGCACTATATCTTATTTTAGATGAGGATAATGTTTGTCTTCTTCTTAAGAAGGCACCCCTGTTTTCTTTGTTCGTCGGAAAATCTTTCGGTTTTCTTCCTAAAAATCTTTCGGCCCTTCTGTTTTCATCCTAAAAATCATTCGGTCCCATTCATTTTCTTCCTAAAAATCCTTCGGCCTCGTTCGAGTTTTTTTTCAAGCTCCGTCAATGCCTTAGACTACACTCAAAGTGAGATTTTATTGGTTAAGGTTGTTTTTTTGTTGTATTCAAAATAAAAGTTACAATTTAATAGTTAAATATTTGTATTATTTGTTGTAAAGTTGTATAAAATAGACTGTAATTGCAAATTCATTATCACTGGTAGTTTGTTACCGATCATCGTTGATAAATTAGTAACAATTTCCATTATTTGTGACTGATGAGATAAAAATTAAGAAACTGAAACTACTATTATCAGCATTAAATGATAGAAAGGTTATTGATGATAACTTGTTGAAAGAATATATTTCAATAAAAAAAAATTATTTGCTCTAAAAGACTATAAGAAACTTTACAGACTCGGGGTTTTCAAAATACCTAAAACTCAAAAATCCAAAACCCGAAAAAACCTCATCCGAAATATATTTTGGGTTATTCGGGTTGGATAATATGATTTTAGATTCGGATCGGGCCGGGTTTTGGATGTGCAAAAACTAGTTTTTTCGGGTCGGGTATCCGAATAACAAAAAAAACTGGTTTATTCGGATGTAAATTTCCGGATTTTTCGGGCCGGATAATATATTTTGAGATTCGGGTCGGGTTTCGGATAGACCAAAAAAATTCAAATCCGAAAAAACCGAATAACTCGTTATCTGACCCGATGAACACCCCTATTACAAACTACAAAACTTATGAAGACTAATAAAGAAAATATCAATTTTGAAAAAGTTTTTTCAATACTTTTGTGAAATTTGTATGTTAGCTAGTTATTGATAATCTAAGAAATAATTAAAAAATAAAAATAATTAATAAAAAATTAAGAATTATTAAATTATATCCTAAAATAACATATGTTAGCTGGAAGTAAACGTGACAGTCAAAATAATTAATTATTATAATAAGAAGTTTGATTATGTAAGGTTATATTAAAATTTAAGAAAAAGATTCTATTCAATGCTGCTGGGTGATTTTCAAAGTCTGTGGATATAGTTTTGAATTAGTTTTGAATTAATAGTGGTAGTATTTAAATGGTTATTAAGATTCTAGTGCTCAATAGATTCATTTAGAGATAATCGTCAGTCAAAATGGTTAAAGTATCATTAAAAAAACAATTTTGTATTATTCTGATTTAAAATTACCTTTTAACAGGAATATGCTATGAATTATTAGAAGACAATATTTTAATGACTATTAAAAAGCCAAGACAGCCAACAATTTTGTTCACATGGTATATAATTATAATACATTTTATTTTATAATTGATTCTCGATCTTAAACATTTAAAAGATTTTCAAGTATGAATTGAGTTTTTAAAGCAAAAATAGCGGAAATAAAGATGTGAACGGTCAACCCTTTGAGAGCGGCTCCTTACCAACTGTTGACAGCGAAAGGGTTTTAAAGCAACAAATTCGATTTTTTTTAAAGGTCATGTTAAAGCTACACTCGTGTACGCTACCTATCGATGTTTTAAAAACCGTTATTTTAGGTGTATCGGATTTGGTTTAAAAGTGGTTCAACCGGACATACTAATTAACCATAGAATTATATAAAAATACAACTTATATTCAAATAAGTTTCCAAAGAGTTTACAAATTCATCCAAAAGCAATTCAAAACATACTCAAATTCATCCAAAACAATATAAAAGTACTCAAATTCTAATAATTTTCTTTAAATAAAGTACATAATAGGATTATGACATTGGCGTGTTAAACACATCAAGTTCATGATCGCTTAAAAGCCGAAATTTTGTGTTTTTTTGAAACCGGAAATACAGGTAAAACCGAATTAAACCGCCAGCACAATCGATCGAAGATACCTGCATAATACCAGAGGTTTTCGTACCGGATTAGTAAGCGGCAGCCGGTTGAATCGGTTTTTAAAACATTGCTTCCTACATGGTCTGTATATGGTGTATAACACACCCAATACGATCTGTGTACGAGCGTACATGTAGGTGAAGATTAAACTATAAAAAAATTGAAAGAGATAATATATTGTTGGACTAATCTTGTAATATCGAGATAGTTTTAGGGTCAAAGTTGAAAGTTTTGTTTAAATTGGTTTTGGTTTATTTGATTGAGTTTAAGGTTTAAATTAGGATTAAGTTTTAGATTAGATTTGTTCTGTTGGTAGAGTTTTAAGGGAAAAAAGGGTGACTTTTATGTTTTGGTTTTATTATAAATAGGGGTTAAGGTTTTAGGTTTTCTTGTACCAAAATTATTATTTAATAAAAATCAAGTTTTTCCTTGTTCGTATACCTTGTTTGGGCCTGGGAAATCAAAGCAGGGGCTTCATATATGATGTATTGGTCTGATGACGACCTGTATATGTAGTTAGGTGTGAGCGTGGAATTGTGGATGGTGTGAAAATAAAAGAGATGTATTTTAGTAACTTCATATGTTTCTATTAATCATACGTAGCGACACGTTGCAACGCACAAATCTTAATCGTATTACCTTCCGTTACTTGTGGGTAACTTTCCTAGTTATTAATAAATAACCAAATTTTATATAACAATTTATTCTAGAACTAATATTACATCATCTTCCACTCCATACTTGATCTTTCGATCTCATGAGCAGATACGCTATTTTGTACACACAAAGAGATCCTTCGACAATATATAGTCGTGTTAATGAAATAAATATATACACAAAAGAATAAGATACATCCATAAGACTACCCACAATAGGCGTCCTGTTGGGCCAGCGGTGCCCCTTCCCGCCGCGGTGTCCAGCGGGAACACCGCCCCCTTGCCCGCGGCCCCCGCTCAAATGCCACCAACGGCTCCCGCTCCCCGTCGAAGATGGAGCAATGTGATTGGCCAATATATTTGACCGTTGTTCAACGGCAAATTTGTAAAAAAAAAAACAAATTTTTTAAACTAAATAAATACCCAACCTTTTTACCCAAAAAACAACCCAAATCTCTTCATCTTTCATCTTTCTCTCTATATTTTTTTATAAAAAATTACAAACATGAATCCAAGGCCTAACAATCTCAATCCCGAATTCAACCCGTTCTCATACGATCCTGAATCGCTTAGAAATTTATTGGTTCAACTACAACAAAACCCAAACATCCAACACTTTCAACAACATCCACCAAACTTCCAATCTCCTTCAAACTTTCAACCCGGTTTTGCTCCCTACTCCCAACCTAGGTTCAAATATGATTTTGTGTCACCGAGTCAACCTGATAACGAGGTCGTGCCGGAGACACAAGACACTCAAAACCGCAAAAAAGGTAAGAAAAACAAACAGCCGGCCGGAACAGGGCCGAGTAGTGGTCAAATGGCACCGAAGCAATGGACTCACGATGAAGAAATCGCTCTCGGAAGATGCTACATGGACGAATCCGAGAACAAAACCAAAGGTAAAAAGTTGATTACTTAGTTTTGTTATATATTATTTTAAAGGGTTTAATTTTTTTTACTTACTTTTGATTAATTTTTTTTGTAGGTAACTCGCAAAAACGTGAAAATTTTTGGAAAAAAGTAACCGTTAGTTGGCACAATGTGATGGGATTCGATGTCGAATACCGCACATATCATCAATTAAATTCAAAGTGGAAGGATATGTGCACCAAGTTAACAAAGTTTAGTGGGATCTATAGCAACTGCGCCAACAACCGGAAAAACGGGATGAGCGACGAGAACGTGTTGAAGTGGGCCGAAAAGGAATACCAACTAAAGAGTAACGGCCAAACGTTTAACCACTACCACGTTTGGGTGGCGATAAAAGACTCGCCAAAATTCCGTGTTCTTTGCCAAGAAGGTAACGAGGTCCAAGGTTCTTCAAAAAGAACCAAAAACTCCGAATCGAACGAGTATTTGCCGGGGGGTTCGACCGCACATACAAATCACGCGGTTAACCTCGAGGATGACGAAGAAGAAGCCGAGTTCGACACCCCACCGGAACCGGTTAGACCGACGGGTCGAGATACAACAAAACTGGCTTCCTTTTCGAGTCGTCAGACCGTCTCCTCTAACCCGTCAACAACCGAACTCGCTGATCAATTCCAAGCTTTCACAACTTTTCAAAAACAAAAACACGAAGAAAGGAAAAAAATGCACGAAGAGAAAACTATCCGAGCCGACCTCAGAGCACTTGAGTCTATGCCTCCCGACATGCTCGACGACGAAGATCGTGAAATAATGAAAAAAATGAAAAAGAAACTCTTGGATAAATATCGTTAAATTTTATTTGAATTGTTAGTTTTTTTTTGTATGGTTTTTTTTATTTAAATTTGCAATGTAATTTTTATTTTATTTGTATCTTTATTTGAATGGTTTAATTAAATTCTAAGTTTATTATTTTTAGTTTGCAAAAAAAAAATTAAATAAATCAATTAAATTTAAAAAATGTTGATGACGTGGAATAGTGGGGAAGGGTTTTCAGTGGTGTGACCATTGTGGGTGTTTAAGGTTTTCAGTGGGGTGATGATGTGGCATGAAATTTCAGTGGGGAAGGGTTTTCAGTGGGGTGACCGCTGTGGATAGTCTAATAATTGATTTAAAAGTAAATTGTACTTTTGATTTAAATTTATTTAGATTTACGAGTTTATATTTATTAACAGATGGTAAAACTTTATTAAAGTCATAGACAAATTACTACACTACCCTTTCGTTTAAAAAATAAAAATCATTTAAAAACAATAAAATGTGAGATACCTTAAATTAAAAATAATCCCCATGACCCATCCCACACATGACACATCCCATATCCTTCGGAGTGTACTAGCACATGCTTTTATACAAAGAATTGTCTTGATTTTAAAAAGGGTGGTGCTAAATATAAACACCTTTCTAATTTTTTTACTTGTCGTACTCACTCTCTTAAACTTTTTAAATATATACGAGTAAATCTTATGATTTTAATTGCTAAGTAAAAAAATCCATAAACTTTTAAACAAAACATAAGGGACTGTTTCTGACATTATATATCACAAACAAATTAATTCATCTTCCCCAACCTATGATGCTCACTTCAGCCCGAAACTCTTTCTTCCCTTGACCGATCCCTTCTTACTGCTTGACTGCGAGTCGTATGCCTGGCAAAATGGGCAGGTTGGGTAACAGGTCAGAACGGGTTCGGGTCAGGATGGGTGCGGGTCAGAACGAGTTTTAAGCAAAATAAGTTCGGGTCTAAATGGATTGTTGTTAAAAAACATCAAATTAATTTAACTTTAGATGTGTTATAAGTAAACAAATAGTCTATTTGGATAATTTTTAGTGATTTTCTCATCAAATATGTATTTAATCATTCTTAAATGTTTGACTCCATTGCATTTACATATTTTTTGGTTACCCGTCTTGACCCGCATTGTGTTCAAGTGCTACCCATCTCAACCCATCCAATATTATCATGTTACCCATTTCAACCCATTATACTACAATTATTTACCCAAATCAACCCATTTCCTTTTACATGGGTAACAATTGCCACCTCTAGCGAGTCGTGTCCCGTCTTTTA
The DNA here is from genome assembly GCA_009363875.1 of Mikania micrantha. NCBI lineage: Eukaryota > Viridiplantae > Streptophyta > Magnoliopsida > Asterales > Asteraceae > Mikania > Mikania micrantha. Next base: position 43,432,907 of record CM018689.1, on the reverse strand, counting down.
ACACCCCTTCATAAACGGATCCAAACCCGCCTTGGCCAAGCTTCTTGCTGAAGTTCTCAGTGGCTTGTTGGAGGTCCCTGATAAGCCCTCCAGGAAATTAATATCCTCTTCTGATGTTTCGTGATTTTCATCCAGGTCCTTGCTTTTCTTGTTCTTTTTGTTTATCATTTCTTCTAAGTTTAACACGTTGTTTCGTTAAGTCTATTCGGTAGTTATCATTTTTTCTAAGTTTAACTTTGGTTACTGACTAAGGAAACTAGGCATTGTACACTTGACACCGAATTCACCATCATAATTATTGTAAAATTAGGGGTTGATTTTTCGATAAAGACATCACACACGAAGTAAAACATAACTGGGTCCTTGTTCGTGAGCCCAAAACAACAAATGTTGGGCTAGCCCAGTTCAGGATCTATTTTTTGGTACTTAAGGCTTTCAATGTTTCATTGTTCTTGGGGTTGTGATTTTTCATTGATGATGATTACATTATATATACGGAGAAAGAAGGGACAACCACTAAACGGACATTTAAAAAAAAATAATGTCGTATTTAAGTTATGCTTGTTTAAAAAATAAAGGACATTAAATAGTCAATAAAAGTGATCACAACTAAAATAATTTTTCAAAACTTGATTTCAACCAAAATTATAAAGCTAAAAGTCTTGAATCATTCCTAATTTTTTTTTTACATTAAGTATCCTTTATATTATAACTTTTCAACAACTTGATCTCAACTATTAATTATATATATATGGGATGAGATCATATGATAACACATTGATAAATCAATAACTCATTATTCACATCTAATGGTTACTCAGAAGTCAAATACATAAGATGATGACATGCATAGGGAGGACATTTAAGACACTTTGCATATTATCAAAAAACTAAATTTAATCTGATGGTATTATATATTTTAATTAATTTTATTTTTTTAAGGTTTAACCCTTCTTCTTCTTCTTTTTTTTTATGTTTAAAGCCTTTTTATATTATATTATTTTTTATAAAAAATGTACCATTATACTCGTCGAAGTTCTCTCTAATTTCGTTATAATCTCCACGACCTAAATTATTTTTTCTAATGTCCTGGTTTTACATTAATGTAACAAGCAATAACATAACACATTATTTTGATTTTTATATAAGTGCAAATTAGATCATTGTAATTAAATAATTAATATAAGGTCAGTCAAATACATTTATTATATCATTGTAATTAAATAAATGATACACACAATTCACAATTTACTCTAAATCAAAATTTGTTATGACTCATTACAAATTTAAGACAACCTAGTTTTTAGTTTATTTTGAACTCAAATACATAAATATATTCTTATAATATGTATAATAAAGATTATGAAAAAAAATAAAGATTTGACTTGATCTTGACAGTGGTTGGTGGGTTACCAGAATAGAAGTGAGTTATTATTTCCATGTGTGTGTATGTATATATAAATGAACATTTTATCTTATAATAATTCAATTTTGTTGAGTTTACTTTAAACCAGTTCTAAGTCATTCATTTTATATTTTTTAAAAATGTGTGGTACATATTAAAGCATATTAAATTATTATTATTATTATTTATTTTAAACAAACTTTTTTATTCAATTTGAAAGTGAATACCTTTTAACTTTTTAGAGTTTAAAATAAATAGATACAAATCAATTGAATAGATACCTTTTTAAAATTATAATTTTATTATTGGATACAATTTTAATAAAGAAAATGTTAACGATAAAATAGGGAAAAAAACAATAAAAAAACCCAACACAACAGTGCAACGCATGTGACTCTATTCCTCACCTCGAAATCTAAGAAAAATATAAAAGAAAAACAAACATAAAGATAAAATTAAAAAGAATAAAAAATTATAAATTTTGTATATGTACGAGGATATGTCCTCTTTAAACAATTTAACTACGTACGTAGATCAGAAGTGATGTCCTTGATCAAGTGTTAAAAAATAAATTTATTAAAGACCTAACTAAAATAGCCGTAAAATTCTACTTATTAGTAGGGTTTAGAGTAAGCGAAATGAATGCAAACTTTACTATATATATTATAACGCAATAAAGAAGCTAGCTTCTTATAAAAGAGATTTCCGCATCAAATTTATGAAAGAATAAAATATAATTACTTTTATGGATTTATCATTTGTTAGCAATCCGTGGGCTAATGTGCATAGTCACAAAATATTTATAAAAATTAATTTAATTAAATGAATATAAAAACCACCATGCTGTTTGATTACATCAATTAATTAGTTTAAAACACATGCATATGGAATCATGACATTATATATGCTACGGTGGCAGTATTCTATGTTATCTGTTTATACTAATTAATGCACTAAACGGATAGATTTAGTATTTATTATTTTTATACTTTTGGCACCATAAATTGTTTATTGTTTACCAGGTTACTTTGACCAACGTGATTACAACATATAACATAATGATATTGGAAGTTTCTTGGAGTTTGAGAGGAAGTTGCTCCAGCAAATTAACCTATTAATTACAGTACTACCTATGATGGATCCTCACTAGCTTATATATAGCAGTAGATCAGTCACATGCTGGTAATCAGTTCATGATACTATTGATTTGAATACAGTTAGTTTACAAATACTAATTAATGAAAGTGATGAGGAGTCCAAGTGATCATGAGATGAACACTACTGGTTTAAAGAAGGGTTCATGGAGTCTTGAAGAAGATCAGAAGTTGGTTTCTTATATTAAAAGATATGGCATCTGGAACTGGTCTCATATGCCCAAATTTGCTGGTATATATATAAATCTAAGGATCTATGGTTAATTGGTTATGTGATTATAAATTGGTATATATATATATATATGATTTCTTATTGTTTTTAACTAGATGTTTTGTTTATATATATTAGGGTTGTCTAGAAGTGGGAAGAGTTGTAGACTTCGGTGGATGAACTATCTTAAGCCTAACGTAAAGAGAGGGAACTTCTCCAAAGAAGAAGAGGAAATCATACTACATTCTCACTCACTTCTTGGTAACAGGTATGTATGTATGTATGTATGTATGTATGTATGTATGTATGTATGTATGTATGTATGTATGTATGTATGTATGTATGTATGTATGTATGTATGTATCTTAATTAATGTTCTTGGTTCTTTAATCTATTCACAGATGGTCAGCAATTGCAACAAAACTTCCTGGTCGAACTGATAACGAAGTCAAGAACTACTGGCATACTCGTCTCAAAAAACGAGGGACAGACAGCCAACTTGTTGACGAAACAACCAACCCAAATGATCCCAACACATCATCTGCATTTGAAGCCACAAATGATCACAAGAATGCACAAAAACAGCTTAATCATGTAACGGGTATCACTGTGACCAATGAGTCCTCAATGTCTTTTGAGGATAGTAGCTCTTCATCAACTAGTACCACTTCTTCTATAGAGCAAGATGTTGGCATTAAAGACAATTACTATGATATAAGATCCCCAGGAACTGTTGAAGATCTTCAATGGTTTTGGAAACAACTTTCACCGATTGAGAACTTGGATCCTGGAAACAATCATCAAGACCGGTTTTCGTATTCGGGGTTGTTTCTAGATTCAATCCATGATTCAACAAGCCTCTATAGCTTGTACAATCATGAGTTAATTTGACATCTAGACAATTTAACTTGTGGGTGCTAAGCTACTTGTGGGTGGTTGGTTAGTAAGAGAAATTACAACCTATTCTTAAATCCATTGACACTCCTCCTTTTTTTCATCCGTAGTGTCAAGTTTTTCGGCCGAAATGTTACTTTTTGTTCAAACTATAGGTTTCGCCAGCCCCCTAAGCTTAAAAAAATTAACATGTATTCTGGTGCATGTAAATTTCCGCTCATCTTTCAACATGTTCAAGCTTTGCCACTGCTTGAATCATGTATATGTTTTGAGGTTTGAGATGCTCAAGTTTTTCATTTTGAATTAGATGCATTGTACGTATAAACTGTTGTAACTTTGCAGAACCTGTTGATATCTAAATTAGAAAACAAAGTTTACTTGAACACAATGCAATTAAAAAACAAATTGGACATTAAACACAACGACTTTAAAACCAAACAAAGGTTGTAACCATTTCATCCTTCTAATCTTTGTTTTTTATTTCTTCCAAATCCACCAAACCAAAATCGAGTGAACAAGACTGTCTCTGAGATATTAGGTGCCCTGTGCGAATGCTCAAAATGGGTCCAATGTGTGCGTGTGCGCTAATTAGTTTGTAATTAAATATCCTAGAATCTAGAGAAAACATGATCAGTTAACTAGATGCACACCTCGTTCACGTTGGAGAATATATTTAGTACTCCAATTCTTTAATAGATAAACTTATGCAATCATAAAACAGACTTAAATGAACCAAAAAGAAAAAGCCAAATAGCAAACATAAAACTACTCAGATGATAAAGCTAAATTAAAAGAGAATAAAAATTATAGCTAGCCCAGAGAGGGCAAAGTAGGCAACCCTTCCGGCCCAATATTTTTAGAGGCTTGAAATTTTAATTTTTTTTATGTATTATATATAGATAAATTTATATAAAAAGTATAAATCATCAATATTTATTAGAATTAAAAAGGCTCATTTCTTTTTCTGTCTCAAGCCTGTTGAATTTTTTTATTTATTTTTGAGGCAGTTCTGATAAAAATTAATGGATAGAATTAAACTACTCGTGCGTTGTAATCTTTTTGAAGATTTATAAAAGTATGATAAAGGATCACATATTGACGGTGATGCATGATCTATGTGTCGTAGGTCAATCAAAAACAATGTAAAACTAGATACTTAGTTACTTATAACTATATCAAGGGTAAGTAAGGCCGTCTTCTCAGGGAATCCTTGAAAAGTGCTAATCGTTAATTGATCACTTGATTAAACAAAGAAAACGTAAATTTAGAATTGAATTGAATTGAGAAAATGTTCAAGCAATGATTATGATTAATGATTTTAAAAACAATTAAGAAAAAGGTAGTCACTTCCAGGTTAAGATTAATAGATTCACAATGATTTTATGTTAAACTTAGTTGGAAATCACATAGACTTGATTTTGTTAATTGATTTGATCAAAGTGACAACAATGGAACAAACACTTAAGAATTTCTCGTTCACACAATTACCAATTTAGATGTGCAAAGTAACACACAAATACCAATGAGTAAACGATGCAAGAAAACCGAATCACTGATGGCAAAGAATAGATACTTAAACACAAATAAACCATTTAAATCAATCAAACCACAATTGAATTCGAGTTGTTAAAACGAAAACAAACAAAACCTAAGTTTAAACATCAAATCAAAGTTCAACCGCTAACCTAATTGCCCAGAAGCAACTACAAATGAAAACTAGCCACTCATCTCCATTAACACGCTTTGATTCTTGATTCGAATGATGATTCTATGATCGCGGATGAATTTGGAAGACTTGGAATGCCCAAAAACCTTGTTTTTTGCCCAGAATTTGTCCCAAAAGCGGCCTCCTTCGAAACCCTAAGATATTGGCTTAAACATGGAAGAGATAAGCTCAAAATCGCTATTTTCTCTGCCTCCGACGTATCATACTCCGGGTACGGGCGTATGGTACGCCCAAATGCTTTGGATACGCATAGAACTTTTTGCCAACGCTCAAAATTGGGCGTATGTTACGTTGGACGTATGATACGCCGGGCTGACCGTATCATACACCCAGTCTGACTTTACTAGCATCTTCGTCTCGTCGAGAAACTCAATTTTCATATATTATGAGCCTGTATAGTAACTCATCTCCTAACTACAGTTATGCCTCCGCTAAGTTTTTACCTTCCGAACTTCATGTATTTACATTATGTAATGATGACAGAAAGAAGATTTATCAAAAATATTTTAAGTAACCATCGGAGGCTAAAACTTAAAAGTCTTATTTAAATATTTATAGATTTTTTAAGTGAAAAAAATTATTTTTTTGCCAATTTATACGACTTTGAAGTTTGAACATGGAAATTATTGATGACGTACCCTTGATACGTGGGTTGAAGTATCTCGAACTCCATTAACATTGACTGGTATAAACTAAGATGTGAAAACATTGTGTGAAAATAACATGATATTGTCTTGGTAGAAGGACTCATAATGTATTGATTTATTTTTAATTCTATTTATATATATATATATATATATATTTGAACAGCAAAGATTATCTCCTTTTAAACTACTCCACAATAATTACATCATTGTATGGGTTAGAACCCATGACCTCCCATTCTAAGAGGCAAAGCTTCTACCAAGTGGGCTAGTCCCACATTGGCTAATTCTATTTATATAAAACATCATTTTCATCTGTCTCACTCATGATGAGAAAGGATTAAGTAGGATCGACTTGATAAAGTACAAGCTACTTTATCTTATTAATTTTAGTATAATCAAGATCAAGATCATGTTATCGTAGTTAAATTTATTTACGATCAAAAGAAAAAAAAATAGAAATAATTTTACAACTTAGGATATCAAATACACTCTTTTACAAAACTATATTCATTTTAACATATTAAAATTTACATGAGTTTTAACCTAGATGGTTCATATCATATCAGGTCATCTTAGCGGAGAGTTTTTTTAGAAACAACTTTTTTTTTATCTTGTTAGGATAATTGTAAAATTTGCATTTGTCTAACCCCAGATATTGCTGTTTATATTTTGTTTCATTTGTCTGGTTTATAGAGGTTGCAATTCAAGACTAGCAATATTAGTATTCATAATTTTAAATTGTATAGACAGATACTTATAAAAAAGAGTTAAATCATACAAATGATGTATGTGATTTTGGGATAATTACATGTATGAGTACTAATGTTTAAAAGCTGGTTTGTTGATCGATTCCTATGATTAGAATATAAACATGTATATGTATACAATAAATAATATGAGATCAGTTGAAACATGTGAATCCTGTAAACGTAGTGTCAATTCCTGACATGGTTCCCTTAAAGTTGATCGGATCAAGTTCCCGTTTAGAGTGTACGATTAAGATGAAATTATGAAGAGGCTAGAGAGTTACGAATTCTAATTGTGAGGAATTCGTTTTTGTGATGTTGGCATTAGTATAAATAAGAAGCATTTATCTCTTTATATATACTCAAAGGTAAACCCTAATTCGGATAGTGAGTGTAATTATGTCCATCAAATAATTACCTATCTTGTATGAGTATTTTGGTAATTGATCAATTAGATAAATAATCATTAGCACCGTATAATAAGTGTAATTTAATCTTACATGGTCTACTGTGGGAAATCAAAACAACTTTCAAACTTGATGTTTCCTAATAAGATGGTCCGTGTGAGACCTATAAATCATTGAAAGCTTAAAAAAGTGAAGCCAATGGCAATGGGGTTTTGAGGCCAATGGCAATGGTCCGTGTGAAACCTATAAATCATTCAAAACAACTTTCCGACAAATTTCCAACAATATTGAAATATCAGTTTTCCATTAAATTTTTTTTCGTTTGTTGGAAAATCGTCGGAAATTTAATTCATTTTCCGACAAATTTCCATAAAAATAAAATTTTTATTATTACTAATCAATTTTGTTGATAGTTTTTCGGAAATTCGTCGGAAATGAGATAGATATACCGACTATTTAGCGACGAAATTATATGTTGAAGCCATTTTGTCGGAACAATGTAGGAAACTTTAATGTTGTTTTAATTGTTATTATTTCGTCAGAAAGTTATCGCTATTTTGTAGGAAAGTTTGTTTGTCGGTATTTTGTTGGAAAAATTTGTGTGAAACATGGGTGTTTTCTAGTAGTGCTGTTAATTTTACTAAATCATAAGGACTATTTGTGTAATTACTAGAAATAAACTTTGTACATAATGGTTCCAGGGCCAACTCAACTATTTCGGAAGCCCTAAGCCGAAGAAAAAGTCGGACCCTTTACTAACGATTATGTTACAAACTCGATCATCCTCCTTTTATCTGGGTTTGAGACTAGCAATAACAAACTAAAAGTTTATATGTGGTAGAGTTAAAAAAATTGTTTATATTTACATATATAAAATATTTAGATTAAATTTATGCTTCTAGTTTTTTTAACAAAAATTCTTTGATAAAATGTTTATAATTATTTTTAAAAAAAAGTCCCTTCAATTGAATATATTAAAAGGTTTTTGTGTGAGCCTTTTTATTATTTTCAAAGCCCACAAATTAAAAAAACTTACTGATAAAAAAACCCAACGACATATGAAAGTTTTTACAAAATTTTTGAAGGCTCATATTTTTGGGGGCTCATATTTTTGGGGGCCTAATCCGTTACTTGGGTTGCTTGGCCCATTGTGCGTCGGTAGATCTTTAGCATTAGAACAAATGAACATTTCACAAATCAAGACAATCCAAAATCATAATTAAAACCTGTGACAACATACGTATTAATTCCAAAACAAAAATGAAATCGATTGAATAACATTCCAATTAAATGAATGATGGTATCAAAATCATTGTTGTAAAACTTGCATGCATGGACCAGTTGCCTCATCATATGAATACTCAAAGACAGGTTCAAAAGATAGATCCTTGTGACTGCTTTCAAGCTCCAAGTTTTCCAACCCACCAAGCTGTTTCCAAAAACATTCAACATCTTTAACGGTTCCTGGTGAACAAAGATCATAAAAACCGTCGTTGAATTCGACATCATGATCTTCACATGTCTGCAAGCCAACACAATCGTTTGCATGATTAACTTGCATGTTCTTAATCCCATTGGCTTCACTTGTTGGATCATGTTGTTGTGTTGTTTCGCTCATGGAGTTGTAATTTGGTCTCTTCTTCAGATGGGTATGCCAGTAATTCTTTATTTCATTGTCACTTCTTCCCGGGAGTTTTGATGCAATTTTTGACCATCTATAAACACATTTAATAACTATATATTAGTATGGTATGTGTACATTTTCTTGAAACAAAAAGTTGGATTTCTATCCTGTGCATGCCTGTTGCCTATAAGTGATTGATAATGGAGTATGATTTCTTCTTCTTCCTTAGAGAAGTTCCCTCTTTTGAGGTTAGGTTTTAGATAATTCATCCATCGAAGCCTGCAACTTTTGCCGCTTCTGTTTAAACCTACAATCGGTACCAAAAACATTCAACAACTAGTTTTATACCCGGTCACCTTTCCTTATAATCTCATCAAATTACTTAAATTTATTCTAAACAAAAAAAATATTTTCAATTAATTAAAGAACAAGTCGTAAGGTAGTGAAAAACTTTATTCATGAAAAACCATAAAGTAAATAAAATCAGTGACATTTAAATAACATAACTAACATAACATACCAATAAACAATTCAGTTAAAAAAAATATCAAATGAAAACCAATAGCACATGTAATTTAAACGCAAAACCATCGACTAAATTCCAATCACGTCTGAGAAAATTTTTGATAACAACTTAAAGAAATGATAAGACAAAGGACTTTACCTTATATTGTTGTTGAGTATTTACTTTCATTACAAAAAGTGATATAGATGCAAACTTGAACCTATATATACATACCTTCAAAGGCTAATAGGTAGAAGATAACCAACTTATAAATGACACACTACAAGAAAAGACACTTTTAGTGCCGAAAACTATAGGGACGACAACAATTGTCGCTACAGATTCACTTTTGGCAACGACATGTCGTCACTAAAAAGGTTAAAAATATTCTTTGATTTCCTTTACACGTGCTAACATATAATAGGATACCCAATGTATGGAAGAAAGTATTTTTTTTTAATAACTTTATAGCGACCACATATCGTCGCAAACACATAAATTTCATTCTATCTTTGATTTTCTATTGATCAACAAAAAGGAAAAAAAAAAACTAGAGTGTTCTATTGCGATGACATTCAAACTCTCCCGTCTTATAAAAATAATTCCCCTGCCCTTTTACATTTAGGAGAAAAAATAAAAAAGAATTTAATTGTAGACATGACAAATCGTCGCCACTAGTGGAATCCTTTTTCATTGATTATATTTTGGCTTTTAATATTTTAAATTAACTCTCCAGCCATTTGCTTGTAGTCACTAAAAACCTCCAATCGTTTTTGTCCCCTTAGCCTCTGATTGGTGAAGTGACAACTTCGACCACAAGTTAGAAGGTTAGATTGAATTCCATCATATGGAGTCAGGGCCGTCTATGAGAAATTAGGTGTCCTGTGCGAATGTTAAAAATGGGCCCTATGTACGCGCGCTCGCGCACACACAAAATGACGATAATTAAAACAACAGAAACAATATAAACAATATTGTTTTAGCAAAATGATGCATTTCAATGTTTCAAATAATCAAATAAAACGTGACGTTTCTCATAGCATTTTTTTGATGCAAACTTGTTGATTAAATCTTCATAATCCACATTGTCTAATATCTCATTCTCAATAATATCATTGTCAATCCATTAAATCTTTCTTGAGACATTATCGATCGTAAGTATGACTTCAACAACTTCAATTTTGAAAAATTTCTTTCTGCAGATGCTATAGTTACCGGAATAGTCAACAAGATTTTATATGTAATTGATGCATTTGAAAAACAATCGACTTGCTTCAAACATTTTAAATATAATTAAAAATTGAATTGTTATATGAGTTTGTTGTAAAATAAATTAAAATATATATAATATATACAATATTTTTTTAAAATTTAGGGCCCCCTAAAAAATTGGGCCATGTGCGGTCGCACCTCCCGCACTTGCTCTAAGACCTCCTTGTATGGAGTAGCAATTCGTTACACACGGTTACCTTCTGTTTTGATTATTTTGATGCATTTCTGTTTCTGAATAAACAGAAATATTTAGGTGCCTTGTTATTTTGTGACCCACCATAAAAAAACAACCTCTTACATAAATATAGAAATAGACACGTACATATGAGCAAATTGATTAAACTCAATAGTTTAAACATTTATGAATATAACAATTTTCTTACAAGATTATTCTCATTTATTTGATTCCACTTAATGTTAATACAAATGTAACAAATATATTAATTATATGCTAATTTTACCAGCATATTTAGGCATATGAGACCAATTCCAAATGCCATATCTGTTAATATAAGATTTCAAGATCTCATCTTCATCTTTGCTCCATGAACCTTTCTTCAAATCTGCCTTCTTCTCACCACTTGGAGACCTCATTAATTACTTCTGTCTACTTTGAACTCGAATTACTAACCTAATCGAACTGATGAGAGATCGATAGAAACATATATCTTCTCATTAAGGCGGCTATATTATTATTATTATATATATTAGCTAGTGAAGAAGCTCTATATCTCTCCACGTGAATGAAGGTTCCACAACTAATATTATATTCAAATATTCATATAAAAACAAGTAAATATCCAAAAAAGGAAAGAATGTTCATGAGGTTTGCAAATGATTATATAGTGAAACTTATACTCTTGAAAAATTTATAAAATATTATATATTAGGTTGATATGTTATGTAATACATGTGTTAACAAAAAATAATAAATAGTTATCAATACAAATTAAAGAATATTTTAAGATTTTTTTTGATATAAAATGTAATTGAAATGAATTTATGACTTTAATTAATACAATAATAATATTAATTTTTAAACGCAAACTTTTTAGAATTTTCTTTTCTTTTTAATTTTTTTTGATATTTTTTTAAACATTAGTTATTTATTTAATAAATTATTAATAATAAGTATTTTATTTTTTTTAATTAACCATGTATAATACACGTATTTTCAAAACAATTATATAACAAGTTTTAGTTTTGTATCAAATCCTTCATTATTTTTTAGCTTCATTTTAAATAGACTTGGCTCTAGACTGTTTTTCACATTAGCTTGGTAATGTTTAACAGAAGATGTGTCAAGCGTGATACTCCTTGGTCATGCCTCCATAGTCAATGATGAAGCTTAATAGGGGCCCACAATCCTCCTTTTTTAGTCTGTAATCCTAATTTGTTTTGATCCAAAGATTGTTTTTTATTTTAAGTATTAATTTAATTTGCCATCTCATTTCAAAAAATTAACATATAATGTGTTTTCCGTAAATTTCCGCCTTACTTTAAAATGTTCAAGCTCCGTCACTATTTATAGGGCACCTTCAACATTACACCCCTGACATACATGTGGTGTAACATGTTAAAAGTGACCATGGTTACGAGTTCGATGGAAATTTTTTTCCTCTAAACATATTAAAAAACATTTTCATCATCGTTCATATTTTTATACACGTCATACCAATATTTTTTACTCATACTCACTAAGTAACATTAATATATGGTAAAGCCTCTAGCAAGGCCCCCTCATTGCGCGTATCCTAAGACATCTTGGTTTCACACCGATCGATTATGCAATTGTTCTTCAAATGATCAAATCGATCATTCCTCCCAACACAAAACTAAAAACAGCTCGATTGATATTAAACTATCATCGATTAGCGACGATTGTGAGTTGCTTTGGACACGTTGACATTTTATTCCATATCGATGCATAATTGGAATAAAAATGTGTGTGCATGTCAGTATGTTGATTATTCATGCTATATAACTTCTATAGTCGGGTTTGAGATTGTTTATTTAACTTTCAAAGTATTTTTTATAAAAATTATTTATTAACTTATCACTTTTCTAAATACAATTTTTACAAGCATGTTTGGATTAGCTTTTAATTTATGAGAAGCCAATAAGTTATAAGTTAAAAGTTATTGTTATTTTAACTCTCATCAAAAAAATTAAAAAACGATTTTTAAAAGCTAGAAATTTTAGCTTATTGAAAACAACTTTTTATCATTACCTAAAAAGTTAAAATAAAAAGTCTTTTTGATATGATATTAGCAATTAAATACTATTTTAATTTATTGACTTCTTTAAAAAAAATCAATAAGTTAATAAGTTAAATTTAAATGGAATTTCAAACAGCACCTACTACGGTGGAAGGGGTGGGATTGGGTCAGGCTAAATGTACCCCCTTCTTAACTTGTCATACCCCCCTTCCAAAATATTAATTATAAGTTTATCAAAATCAACCAATCAATTTTATAACATCACCAAAATGCAACAAACGTTATTTTCACCTTAAATTCTACTAAATGTACCCTCTTATTACTTGTCATACCCCCTCTACAAAATATAAAATATAAATTTTGACAAAATCAGCCCACAATTTATAAACGTCGTCAAAGTTACTCAAAAAGCCAAGTGAAGCAGTTACAACTTCAGGCCTCACGAAACCTTCTACGCTATGGTTCTTGTTTTCCATTGGTCTGCACTGTTGTGTCTGCAACATCCATAGCCCCAAGATTCTGCTTCGTGTTTTGTATAATCTTTACGTTACTAAGAATCGCAATAGCAAGAGAAATCCCATTTGATTCAGCCATTTTTTGAACGATTTCTGGGCTAATTGGCCCTTTTGTTATGTCTCTAACGTTAAAAGCCACCGATGCACCCCTTTCGTACTTGATCTTCGGACCACAAATGTGAACAAGTGGAACCACTTCGTCTGTGTTCGAACCAGGTAGTCTCAATTGAAGCAAAGAAGTGACGAGCCAATTGATCAAGAACCGAAGTCTCAATTGGATCATGGCTGCATTGTTGGGGAAGAATAATTAATTAGATTGTGATAATGTCAGAAACAGTCCCTTATGTTCTGTTTAAAAGCTTATGGATTTTTTTAGTTAACAAACAAAATCATAAGGTTTACTCGTATATATTTAAAAGTTTAGGGGGAGGGGTACGACAAGTAAAAAACAATAGAAAGGGGGGGTATATTTAGCACCACCCGGTGGGATTTAGGTTGGGGCGTATGGGTGAAATCGGTTTCTCGGCTACTTTGGCTCAACCGTAACAGGTAGAGGGCTCGGTGTGGAATAAGCCGTTTGTGGGGGTAGGGAAAGTTCAAAGTAACTTAAGGTTGCGAGGTCATGTGTGGCCAAGATAGTTTTAGATATTTTAAGAAAAAATGATTTCGGCTAATAATGAAATTGTTGAAAAAATAAGAAAAATTTGTAACTTTTTTTTTTTTGAACGGCATTTGATCTCAACGTGTGAACCACTGATTTCCAGGCCATGTCACCAAGGTCTAGTTACCATGACCTCCGTTGAGACCCCACCACCACCCCAGGAGGAAACCGCACCGGAAAACCCCTCTGACCTCTCAAGAACCCCTATTTCGTCTTGAGAGGGATTTGAACCCATGACCTTCCATTTGAAAAGCCATGAGGGTACCACTAGGGCAAAGCCCCTTTGGTGAAAAATTTGTAACTAAGCTTGTTGATTAGAAATATATTAATGATAAAATTATAAGTGAAACTCGTAGGAATTTGGAGTGAATGAGAATGCGTGAACAAAAAGTAAATTCACATTAACTTTAACTCATCTCTTAATATATTTAATTTCATATGTGACTCATAATATTTTCATCCAATAAAAGTTGTAGTTCACCTTTTATACTTTGCACTGTAACTTTTTGGAAACACCCCACACCCACACCCACATATAGAGAAATATTAAAAAAAACAAATATACAATAATGAGTTATGTTTGGTCAAATATCAATTCGGTTATTGGTTTTGGCTTAACCATAACCATAGCAGAATTAATGAGTCAGTTAAAGTCGGTTATTATTCGGGCCGGTTATTAGTTATTTTTTGGTTATAGTTATATTATACATGTGTTCATCCCTAATGGTGATATCAAAATATATAGGTAATTCAAATTCTAATGCCAAATGAAAATATATTATATTTGACTAAAATTGTTTTTCTAACAAAAATTACTTTAAAAGAAAATTACTTTAAAAGACCACCTGAAAACATAAATAAAAAACATTTTATAAAGTTTAGTGATAAAATTTAAAAATATAAGAATATAGCTTAAAAGCTTTGAAAGTTTGGGAATATAAGTGATTAGTGACAAGCCGCCATCGATATTTTAAATTGAGTTTAAGGAAAAACCTTAAACTTTAAAACCAAGATGAGGTTAAAGTGACAATCTATAAAGAAACTTAAAACCTTATGAGTGAATATTAAAATATTTGCATGAGGTATACAGATAATATATAAACTCTCTAAACCTAAGGATGTCAAAGTGATATTTTATAAATGCTAATAATAGAGCATAAATGTTTAGAACTAAAGCATAAAAGTTTTAAAATTAAGTGTAAAGATAAATTTTATGCTTTGAAAACCGGAGGGGGTGGGGGGATAAGGGGAGGGTCAAAGTGACTATAGTGAATTAGTGATACATTTTAAATTCTAAACCCCCAAGGAGATTAAGATGATTTTTTACTAAGTTTGAAAATTAAACATTTAAAATTTTGAGAATTAGACTGTTAGAAGTAGTCCTAACAGAGTAACTAAAGTTGTAGTAAAAAAACCAAAATAAAACAGGAAGAAAAAAGACTTAGAACTAATTAAAGCACAATAAAGAAAAGTTATGAAAACATAAAGCAAAAAATATAAATAAGTAAAAGAAATTTTTATTGGTTCTAACGATCTAAACGCAAATAAGAAAAATATAGAAAACAACAAAAGAATAGATAAAATAGTGGTTAAAATTTGAAGTGAAAAAAAAAATAAAATAAAGAAGAAACATTAACAACTAAATCAATTAATTCTAGAGACTAAAAAAATGAAATTTTAATAAAAAAAGTCGTAAAACACCAAAACTTGTGTTTTAGTAGAATGTCACGTATACTAATATTATGAAACTTATTTTATTATTCTGGATGTGATAAATCGTTGGTCATAGAACCCCTATCAACTTGCATGTATTTTTATCTGACCAAAATTTTATAGTCCCCGAAAGATTACAAAACGTAGTTATATATATTTTTTAACAAAAATACTAATAAAAATACGCACTTAATATTAAATTTAAGGATTGTAGCGTAACTTGTTAAAAAAAAACAACAAGACTACTTTACTAAAGTTCAAAGTGATTGATCCTAAATATGACATAACTCAAGGACGTCCAAAGTAAAATTGAAAAAAGGGTGAAAAAATGAGTAGTTAATCACTTTAGAATTAGTATTAGTCGCCTAAAAGTTAAATTGTGAAAATAACAAAACATATTTATATATAGTGACTTTAGAGGAAACAAAAAAAATTGTAATATAACTTTGAGAAAAATTTAAAACTTCACTCTTTGCCGATACATTTTAATATATATATACACACACAGAGGATCGCGCGAGATCATATAATAACCCACCTTAATTGAGGTAACCCATTAACCCTGGCAAAAAACGTTCAAATCTTCGAAAAAAAATTTTCATGGTCTTTTTTATACAAAAATGGGGGGCTCCTTTTTTAAGTTTTTGCTAATTCATAAGCGTTTAGAAGTTAAACGAAGTGTAAGTTTGCGTTACACTGCAAATCTTAAATTTAAATTTCTCCTCTCTCACAATGGGTAAAGTTTTTCGGTGGGGTGACCACTGTGGGGTTTTAAGGTTTTCAGTGGGGTGATGATGTGGCAGGAAATTTCGGTAGGGAGGGATTTTCAGTGGGGTGACCGCTGTGGATAGTCTAATAGTTTGACAACAACTCGTGTGAAGTGTAACTTTTTTAAACTCATAACGCATCTTTGTTACGATACTTTTTCTTTCCTCCGCCAAATTCATCTTATCCAACCAAAACGATCTCCATCCTATTAGTTACCGTCTTAACTTTCTTGCGTAAAGTTTTAGGTTCGAATTCAGATCAACGCAAATTTGTTGAGATAATGTTAAAAGATTTATTCGTTTCACTTAAGGTGAACTCGGACGTTTGCCTCAGAGTATAAAATTCGAAAGAGCGACTGAAATCCTGTTTTAATTGTCAGCTTTCTAACCCGCTAAAAAAAAAATCTTATCCGAAAATAACAAGAAAGCATTTTCAATTTGAAAAAAAGGAATTTGTACTTCTTTGACCACGTTCAGGGAACATGCTTTGAAATACGTATGGCACCAACGTTGACTAGGACATGGCAGACAAGTTGTTTATACCGATTGCGACTTGACGCGTTAACATAAAAGAATCGATCTTCATAACGTAACTATATATCTTAACTAGCTTCTTTTCTTTTAAATACAAGGGTTTTAATTAGGAGACCATAATATAAGTAATATCGAAATACACAACTCTAAATATAGGTAGTAAGGTATATACGATCTGGATAAGATCTTTTGTCAAATTACTAAAACTACAATCTTGTCACGTAAATCATTTATACGACTCGTATAGTAGCATGTGATCCTACAACATACAGAATAGATGGTACAATACGACATGTATTATATTAGCCATGTAAAAATATCAGCTTTGATGTGACAATTAAAATAATAATATGAGTCTTATGATACATTGATACCATATGATCCGTATGTTTAAAAATATTATGATATTAGGTGTTTTACTGTTTTTATGTATACATGCATAACCCAACCTAGGGGTGTGTTTTTTTACCCGAACCCGAAAATACCCAACGTAACCCAAAAAAAACCTATCACCCGAACCCGAAAACGTAGAATGGTTCGGTCTTTAGGTACCCACAAGGCTTGTTCCGGTAAACCCGAAAAAACCAAACTAGTGTTTTAAGGGGCGGTTCTATTATTTGATTTTCAAAACCTCTTTATGTTTTGAGACTGTTGAACAAATGTATGTTTTAGTTAGACATGTTTTGGTTATGTTATGGGTAAACGTTTGAAAATTTTAAGGAAATGTATGTTTTGGTTAAACATGTTTTTATTTTATTTGTGTGAAAAACATAATATTAATTTTTCAAGTATTACCTGAGAACCGTTTAACCCAGCCCGATTAAACCCAAGACCCAAAACCTGAGAACTAATTAAACCGAAGTTGTATGGTTCAGTTCTCATTTCCAATTTCATATTACAAAAACCTGAATAACCCGACCCGAGTAACCCGAAACTCAAAGAACCATCCAGAATGACACCCATAACCCAACCTCGTCTAAATATGATGTTCAGCTGGTAAGAAAATAAATTAATTTTCGAACTTTGCATCCGCTTTGCTTTTTTTACATTTTATTACTTTAATTCTATTTACCATATTAACCTCAAGGTAAATATAAGACAAATTTTTAAGACTCTTTTTATCATTCCTCATGACTCGATATTTAATTTGTCGATCGATTCATATTATTAAACATGAATATACACACACACAAAAAACATGAAATAATAAGGATTAGATGAAACTTGTGAATTTAGTGATTGTAGTGTTGATTCCTGACATGACTCATGAGACATATCTGATCGATGGAGTTCCCGTTTATGGTGAGGATGGAATTAGGGAGAGGCTATTGAGAGGTTCACGAATTCTTGAGTGAGTAATTCGTGAATGGTGACGTTATCATTAGTCAATATTGAGAGCCTTTATCTTTTTATATACACCCAAGGAAAAACCTCAATTAAGCTAGTAAGGTTAATCAAAAGAAATAGCATAAGGTATATTAATAAAAAAATATTATTAAATTGAATAATTACACAAATAATAAATTAGATGTAGGAAGTTTTTGAAAATTAAGTTAACATAAATCAGAGATGATTTTTAATTAATAACCCATAAGAATGGAAATGAGAAAGTTAAAGTGAACTGCTTTAATTATAACAAATAATACTAATAATGGTGGGTAATCTGTTGATGATTATCGTTTGGCATCTATCTACCGGTAAACATTGGAGTCCTCACTCCTCACTAACATAATAATATGTAGCAAACTATTTGCTAAATATATAAGTTTTGTCATATGTATTAATCACTAAAATATCAGGTATACGATTATTTACGATTTCTCTAAGAGCCGGAAACCGCACGTACCCACTGATTCAAGTATAATCGGTTCTGGTTCAAGTTGTTGGCTCCGATTTTTTAACCTGCCCCTAGAGGTGTGCAAATCGATTTTTTTTTTAAACCGGTTCTGGTCAACAAAGTCAAGAACCAGTTCCTGTTCCGGGTTTTGACCGGTTCCGGTTTGGTTTTTGGCCGGGTACAGGTGGAACCAGTTTCGGTTTTTCATGTTCCGGTTTCAGTTCCGGTTCTAATTTGTCAGAAAAACCGGCCCGTTTGTACCCACCGTTTCGGGTTGTCGGTTCCGGGTTTTTTGCCCACCTCTTCCTCCCCCTACTTAGAGGTGAACAAAAAAGCCAGAACCGGTTCCACTTGTACCAGGCCAAAATTCGAACCGGAACTGGTTCTTGACTTTGTTCACCGGAACTAAAACCGGTTGGAACCGGAATCGGATCCAAAAAACCCGAATTGTGCATCTCTAGTAGAGTAGTAGGTCAACACAGAAGCCCAAGTGTTGTGGGCCTAAAGGTACACCCTCTTGGCCTCTTCGGCTCTTTTCCAAATTCCAAGTCGCTATATTCAAAACAAAAAACTTCTTCCAATATGAAACAAGAGTAGTCTAAAATCATACATGTTAATATTAATCCATTCAAACAAATCAAGGTGACTTCTGTAAAAAGCTTGTATGCCCTAACCTAACACAAGCCCAAACTCAACCTCAAATATGACTCCTTTAATAATCAATATTAAGCTTAAGCTTCACATGTAGAGCTCGAATCATCTCAAGAACCTAAACAAGATTTTTATTTATTTAATTTTTATTTGAATAAGTAAAAATATATTTTATATAAATAATTGTTTTTATATATAGATTGCTAGATTAATATCATGTGTTAGACAATATGAATAACAAGTAATTAAAGTAATAAAAAATATTACAATTTTTTAACTTTTGCTTTTAAAAAGTTTGCTTATTAAACATTTTGTTCTAAACAATTGTTTTTTATTGTCATTTTTTAATAAATATCTCTCTGTTTTTTTTTTGTGTTTAAAGTTGTATTTAATAAAACTTTTATATTTCAAAAAGACCGGTTTAAAAATATTTCGTGTCTTAAAATATTTGTTGTTTTAGAAAATTTCATATTTTAAAAAATTTCACATTTTATAATAATTTGGTTTTATAAAAATAAAAACTGTGTTTCTTATTAACAAAAAAAAATTGTTTTTAATATGTTAGGAAATCTATCTTTTTAATTTGTTGCGTAATAATTTTATGCAGTCTTCTCATGCAAATTTCTTTTTGTATAGTAACCAGCCTTTATAATTAAATGAATATATGATGTATTCTTTTGATGATCCACCATAAAAATATAAATAGATACATTTATAATGAACCATTTGGTAAGATCTGAATCATTAAGTGTTAAATGGTTATGAGGGTTTAAACTAGTAAGTATAAAACAGTTAAGACTGTTTGATACTTTGGTTCATCATTTGAATAAAAATACAAATACACCTCATTCTACAAAATGGTGGCCCCCCTATGTAACAACCGATTTTTAAATAATAAAATGTATTTGGAATAATCGGTAAAAATAACGATTGTTATTGTTACAAGTTGAAAGTATGTGAGAAATCATGAACGTGGGAGAAAACCGTGCGCGAAACGGAGTTACGGATTGTCCGGAATCGCGAAACGAAGAAAAATTACAAAGGTATTGGGTTTTGGGACTCGTCGCGGTACGCGAAGGTGGTTTTGAGGATCCTTCGCGCTACGCGAAGAGCCCAAAATATCTGAGAACTCCGGATTTCTTCGCGGTACGCGAAGCATTCTTTTGCCCCGCTTCGCGGTACGCGACGAATGTGGCGGTTTGGCAGATTGATATTCTTATCAGATTTCATCAGAAATTTTATTTATTTTTCTTCTCTCGACTTCAAACACACCCAGGGACGATCTGATCATCTTTTTATCATCAAACTTCAGTTCTGAAGCCATCCAGATGTCCGGATCGAGCTAGGATTCGATTCTACAACTTCTGATCGTCGTTTTCATCCGAGAACTTCGTTCAAAAGGGTAACGATTCGATCTCTCTTACTAGTTTGATATTCTGTGGATTAAATTTAGTTTTGAATGTATTACTATGATTATGGGTATTGATTATTGCCTAGTTGATAACTAGGGGTTGTGAGAAACGAAGAACTTGATATTTGGTTGGTGAAATCTTCGTTTTAAAGCCGGGATAATGTCCGGTTGTTATGAAACCCATATCATGGTGGGATAACTAGTAGGATGGGTAAATTGTTGTTTTGAAATATATATGGATTATGATCCATGGGATAAATGATGATTTTGATGAATTGATGTTAAAAATTATTAACAGTTATGATCATAAATGAATTTTGATTAAAAGAAGTGATTGAGATCATAACTAATATAATGAACATCAATTATTTGATGAAATGCCTAAGGAAGGCATGGGATATGATTAATTGACTAATACTTACTAAATATAGTAAGATAGAGTCAATTATGTGATAAGTTGACCTTGAGAAAGTCAAAACCAGTCAAGTGAGTTGAACTTGATTGTATGTGTTATATGTATTGAATATAGTTGTATATGTGTGAATATGCAACTAGGTGTTGGTGGTGAACGTCAAGTGACAATTCACAGAGGTGGAAAAGAGGTTGTAGCAAGTGAACAACCGTTTGAACCAGGTAAGTTACCCAACTTACTGTAACATTACATATAAGAAGTAGAATGAGTCTACTTGTGTGCCTGATATGTGATTGAAACTAATGGATGAGAAATCCTTTAGTTTGTGTTGTGGTGTTTCTATGAGAAACGTGTATGCAATATATTTGCATTGGAATAACCGGATGAACCGGGGAGTAATCAATATGATTTTGGTGTTTATATAAATGATTGTGGTTATTATTGTTGCATGATTCACAGTGTGTGTGAACATGTGGTGATCTACGAATGCGTAGATGTTGAATTGGTAATGTGCATGTTTGGATTCACAAGGTGTGTGAACATAAAACTTGCAATTCCAATGTAATTGATTCACAAGGTGTGTGAACAAATGTTGAATTGGTAATGTGCATGTTTGGATTCACAAGGTGTGTGAACATAAAAACTTGCAATTCCAATGTAATTGATTCACAAGGTGTGTGAACAAATGGTGGATTGGAAATGTGCATGCTGATTCACAAGGTGTGTGAACATAAGACATGTAATTCCAATGTAATAGATTCACAAGGTGTGTGAACAAATGGTGGATTGGAAATGTGCATGCTGATTCACAAGGTGTGTGAACATAAGACATGTAATTCCAATGTAATAGATTCACAAGGTGTGTGAACAAATGGTGGATTGGAAATGTGCATGCTGATTCACAAGGTGTGTGAACATAAGACATGTAATTCCAATGTAATAGATTCACAAGGTGTGTGAACATGCCGTTATCATGATTATGGTTATCGTTGCTGCATGATTCACAAGGTGTGTGAACATGCCGTTATCGTGATTGTGGTTATTGTTGCTGCATGATTCACAGTGTGTGTGAACATGCCGTGATTATGATTGTGGTTATCGTTGCTGCATGATTCACAAGGTGTGTGAACATGCTGTGGTCGTGATAGTGGTTATGTTTGCTGCATGATTCACAATGTGTGTAAACATGCCGTGATCATGATGGTGGTTATTATGGCTGCATGAGTCATACGGTGTGTGAATGTGTGGCGATCTACGAATGTGTAGATGTTGGATTGGTAAAGCGCATGTTTTGGATTCACAAGGTGTGTGAACATAAAACCTGCAATTCCCATGTAATTGATTCACACGGCGTGTGAACAAATGGTAAATTGGAAATATGCACATGTATGTGTGGTGTTAAATTATAATAATTGTACATGAATGGGTGATTCATGGGGTTTTGGGTGGAAACGACCCACTAGTGGATAGTTTTGTAGGTGATTGAATATTGTTACCAAATTATGTTTGGTACATCGGTAGTGTATCTGTAATGTGTTACGGGATACACTAGTTAGAGGTGCTATGAGTTGTCTTAGATGGAAGGACCGGTGGGTGAACATCTTAAGACTTAATATGTGTATGATACCACCAATGTGTGGATAATCGGTTACACCGGAAATTGAATTGTTGAAACCACAGGTGTGTGGGAAATTGGTTGAGCCAATGATATATATATGTGGTGATTATTGTGTTTTAAATTAGCCAAAGGTGCTAGTGATAAAGTTGTATTGGATAATATATTATTATCTAGATATGATAAACATCCATATGATATGTATGTGGATGTGTTAAATGAGTTGTGGGAACTCGGGGAGGGGTTACTTACTTAGTTCGTATGAACTAACGGTGACTTATATGTGATGTTACAGGTCAAAGATAGATATGCATCGGGCGATCTGATCGGGCATGTTATGAAGCAGAACCGAACGTTATGTAAAATTCTCTGATGGTATTAAACTTAAACACACTAGTTTTATTAATCATAAATGTAAATGATTTGAAATTGAGTGTGTTTAACTTATGAAATGTTATTTTTACGCTTTCGAACAAAATTTTTGAGAAAGTTTAATCTGGGACCTAAAATGGGACACGTGTAATCATGTGGAAAGTTTGGGTGTTACAGAGTTGGTATCAGAGCAATGGTTTGAGTGAATCAAGTGCGTCTTGATCTCAAACTCTTGTGCTCTTGATATGAAAACATAACGTTTGATTCGAAGACCCGATCATGATGCCGAATGTATGAGGTTAGCATATCTATTTCTTGTGTTATAATTGATAAATGTATTGTGAAGCAATACATATGAAATGTGATTATGTGATTATTTGAAACTGAAATCAATGTCTTGAGTATAAAATAAATGAAGTAAGGAATTGGGCATATAATGAGTGAACTAGTATGTCTGGCCAACTTACTAGTGCAAACGTGATATGAACAAGTTCTTTATGAAAATCATTTTATACTTAGATATTGAGATTAAGGTAAATTGATTCTGAGTGATGGTTAGTAATTGAGTGTACTACGTAATTGACCCATTGGGGATATGGGCAATAATACACATTGAGTGTGTAAATCACAGTAAGTGTGATGTAAATGTCTTGAGTGACAAATGTTGAATAGTAATTGTGTTTAGTATGGGATTGACCCACTAAATATATGGGCATCTATACACGATGGGCGTGTAAGTCACATGGGTATGGCAGTAATGTCTTGAATAATATGTGTTTCATATTAAGTGTGTGGTGATGAAAATTGTTGGGTGGAGTTAACCCATTAACAATTTTTTTTTATTATTACTTGGTGTTGACAATAACATGTAATAAGTATTTAAATTACTTAGTTATTGTCATTTGTTATGTTTATAAATGATATGGAGGAATAAGAATGATTCACAAGTGGTGTGAACTTCTTATTTGAAATTTGACTGAAATAGTCCTGTCACACCCCCACCCCCGCGTCACCAGACGACGTCATCTTTGATGGTTAGCGGAAGCATAGCGGTGAAGTCTCGAAGGTGAGGGGTGACTTACTTGATCCGGTATCATGACACACATAGTTAAGAAAAGCACTAATTATAAGTCACGACAAATATTTATTACATGTCCTGAGTATCCGTTTACAACTTAAGTTCCTTCTATTACATCCCAAGTCCTAATTACATGGTGCGTGCACAGGTGTTTCCTCACCGTTGGTACTGATTACCTGTAAAAGATTTAAAGTTTAAAAATATCAGTATAAAACTGGTGAGTTCATAAATAAGACTCGATACAATATGATATGATAGTAAAGTCAATGGTACACATTAACATAAGTGAATAATCATGTGACCCGTATCCAGATCCTTTCTGACAGTCCAGTCTAGAAAATGACCGAAGTCAAACTCCGTGCCTCTAACTCAATGTCTCACTACATCAAGTCGATACCAGGAATGGTGACAAGCATTCACACAAGGGTAGACGCTATCTATCCATGAATGGGGTTGTCAGCCCGATAGTACTATCTTTGTTCACACATTCGGCCCCACATGGGTTAACCAGATACAGTTGGTTTTGAGGACTTTTGTTGCACACAGAAAATAGTCAAAATCCCATGACACCCACATGCAAGCCGGTATTGCAATTGTTACTAAACATATCACACGTTTGATAAAGATTTCATAATAGTTACCCCGATGTTAAGAAAACAGTAAAAGAAAAGGGGTTGTATGAAACTCACCTGAAGTTTATGAAAAGATAGAATCACACGAACGGTAGCTAAAAATGCTAATCTGCATTAGTTTATTTATAATTAATTATTTGTGTTTTAGTTTACTGATTAGATCTTTCTGAACGTTCAATGTCAAAGACATTGCTTAATAAATCATCAACTCGATAATAATTATATAATTAATTAATTTAAGGTTATATCATACAATGTATGATAATGTAGGAACCTACATTGCATTAGATTCCTAATTCAAAGTTGATGACCCTTTTTGATTAATCTAAATAATCTCGGATTAATCAAATAATTAATATTGTTGATTATAACGCTAAAATACTTTTTAGATGATTTAATGGCTTAGAATTGATTAATCCTTGTTAGTGATTACCCAAATATCATGAAATATCACAATGTAGTATCATAGTTGATAAAATAATCATGTTTAACATACTGATCTGACTGTTATCAAAAACATCAGATAATCGTTCCAATGAGTATGTTAATGATTATGATTAGTTTGAAACGCTTAGATTTAATCTTTGCAATTCAAAGATTAATCAAACTAATCACCTACATTGTTATAATCAAATGGTTTAAACCATTATAATCATAGTTATGATTTCATGAAAATCGGGCATTACAACGGATCAAAACAAGAATTTAACCGTTAGAACTTCCTGTTCTTTGTTTATAATCAATCCTAGCCATCATCTAGGCAATAATCAACAATCCTAACTATGTCATTACGTTCAAAATCAAGATCTAATCAATTAAAATCGAACTAGAAGGTTTAAACGGATCATTACCTAATCAGACGGAGTTTTGCGGTTAAAACTGCGATCGGGACTTGTATATACGATCCGTGGGATGATCCGGATGATCAAACACCTTTGAAATGAAGCTTGGAGGTGTTTTTTTTGAAGAAATACGCTCTGGTGGTCGAAATGAACGAGTTTTGAGGTTACCAACGCGATCAGATCGTTTAAAAACGATTTTGGCCGACTTAAGCTCTGGGGCGTATCGCCTGGCTTCGCAGCCTGGCGCCAGGCGTAGCGCCCCACGTCATCAGTCGTCATCATTTTGTTTAAACTTCGTTTCGCGATTCCGGGGGCATACGAACTCCGTTTTGCGCCCGGTTTTCGCCCACGTTCATTATTTTTCACGTACTATCATTCCCCAATAACAAAAGTTACTAAATCCTCATGGATTTCAAGCACGATCAAATGTGCTTACGTCATTAATGCCGAAATCTTCTTTTCGCGATTCCGGACAATCCGTAACTCCGTTTCGCGCACGATTTTCGCCCATATTCTCAATTTCTCGTACACTTTAAACCTGTAATGATTAAAATCATCAATTTAACACAGATTCCTAGAACGACCAAACGTGCTCGTGTTATTGATGACGTAATGTTTACCTACAATTGTCACAGTCTCCTCCTGTTACAGAAATTTCGTCCCGAAATTTAGTGAAGACTTACTCGATGACCATCGATTATGAGAATAAATGTGGGTATTTCTGTTTCATCTGATCATCGCGTTCCCACGTATATTCTGGTCCACGCTGTGAATTCCACCGCACTTTAACAATTGGTACGCGGCTACGTTTTAGCACTTTCGTTTCCCGATCCATTACCTCTACTGGTTCTTCACTGAATTGAAGTTTTTCATCAATATGAATCTCTTCTAGAGGTACGATCAATGATTCATCAGTCAGACACTTCTTCAGATTGGATACATGAAAGACATCGTGAATGTTACTGAGTTCAAGAGGTAATTCAAGTCTGTAGGCTACTGATCCAATTCGTTCAAGAATTTTAAATGGCCCTACAAATCTTGGTGAAAGTTTACCTCTCTTCCCGAATCTGAAAATGCCTTTCCAAGGTGACACTTTCAACATTACCTGATCACCTACTTGAAATTCGAGTGGTCTACGTCGATTATCAGCATAACTCTTTTGACGATCACGAGCCGCTTTGATTCGTTCCTGAATAAGGGCGATCTTATCAGTCGTTTCCTGAATAAGTTCCGGACCAACAATCTGACTTTCGCCTACTTCTGACCAACACACAGGAGATCGACATTTACGCCCGTACAAAGCCTCAAATGGAGCACATTGGATACTGGTATGATAGCTGTTATTATAAGAAAATTCAACCAATGGCAGATGAGTATCCCAGCTACCTCCAAAATCAATCACACAGCTTCGAAGCATGTCTTCTAGTGTTTGATTTGTACGTTCAGTCTGCCCATCCGTTTGTGGATGATAAGCTGTGCTCATATTGATTTGCGTGCCCAGAGCATTCTGAAGAGTTTGCCAAAAACGTGACATAAATCGACTATCTCTGTCAGAAATGATAGAGATCGGCACTCCATGTCGAGACACAATCTCATTAACATAGAGTTTAGCAAGTCGATCCATAGAATAATCCTCTCGAATGGGTAAGAAATGCGCAGATTTCGTAAGGCGATCAACGATAACCCATATAGAGTTATGATTACGTGATGTTCTGGGTAATTTAGTAATGAAATCCATAGAGATCTGATCCCATTTCCACATGGGAATCTCAGGTTGTTGCAATAACCCAGAAGGTCGTTGATGTTCAGCCTTAACTTTAAGACATGTTAAACATCGATCCACGTATTCAGCTATATGTTTCTTCATTCCAGGCCACCAGTAAAAATCTTTAAGATCTTTATACATTTTATCAGCACCTGGATGAATCGAATACCTGGATTTGTGCGCCTCATGGTGAGTAACTCGGTCTAATGAAACCTTTGTCTAAAAGTTCCTGTAATTGACTCGATAGTTCTTGCATTTCCGATGGAGCCAATCTGTAAGGAGCTTTAGCTATAGGTGCTGCTCCTGGTACTAAGTCAATACGAAACTCAACTTGTCTCACTGGGGGTAATCCTGATATATCGTCAGGAAAAACTTCAGGATATTCTCGAACTACAGGAATGTCTTCAATACGTTTTTGATGTGGTTTGTTTTCAGTCACGTGAGCTAAAAAGGCTTGACAGCCCTTTCTTAAACACTTTCGAGCTTGCATACATGATATGATACTCAGTTTCCTGCCAGCCCTTTCACCTTGTATCATAAGTGTATCACCATTTGGTAATGAAATACGAATCATCTTATTTTGACATATGACTTCCACTCGATTTTCTGAAAGCCAGTCCATACCAATAACAACATCAAAGCTTCCCAATTCAATAGGAAGAAGATCAATATTGAAAAGATGATCGTTTAGATTCAATAAACACCCTTGAATCACATTGTTAGTCATAATTGTCTTGCCATTAGCAAGTTCAATGACGTAAGGGTTTGTTAGATTATCAACGGTCAATCCGAGTAATGAAGCAAAATCAGAAGAAACAAAACTTTTGTCCGCTCCGGTGTCAAAAAGAACAGATACATAGTGATTGTTAAGAAGAAACGTACCGGTAACGGTGTTGTTATCACGTCTAGCCTCTTCCGCCCCTATCTGGAAGGCTCTTCCTCTTGCTTCATTGCCCTGGTTGGTGTTGTTGGTAGGACAATTTTTCATGAAGTGGTCCGGGCTTCCACATCTGAAGCACGACCGGTTGAATTGTTGTGGTTGTTGTGGTTGTTGAGTTCCCTGGTTTGGTCGGCGAACAGGAAGATTGCAATATTTGGAGAAATGCCCGACCTTATTACAATTGTTACAAACAGGGCAAGGTCCTACATGATGAAATGGGCACTTAGGACATTTAGGTGCCTGCCCTACATAGGCTTTTCTCTCCAAAGTTGTGGCAATGTACCCCTTTGCCATTTGCACATTCCGGCTGGGTTCTACCGGAGCTCCTGGTTTGCCTTTCCCAACCCATTTCCGTTTCACCCCCTTCACACTGCTGGGGATAGGGGTTACCAGACTGCTGCTTGACTCACCTTTCACTGTCAATGTACCACTTCTTACTGCAACATCGGTAAGCCTGGTGGTTAAGGTGATAGCATGTTTCAAAGTACGTGGTTCAGCTGCCGTGACCATTCCCTTGATTTGAGGTACCAGACCTTTGATATATTTTTCTATCAAAGCCTGCTCAGTTGGAAACATGTTTGGCAGCAAACATGTCAATTCATGAAATCGATCGGTATATTTCAAACAATCAGCACCGATCATAGAATGGTTCCAAAACTCCTCTTGAAGTTTTTGGATTTCAGTGATGGGACAATATTCTGACAGAATCATAGTTTTAAATTCGTCCCAAGTCATAGCATCCACAACAGCCGTGGTCAAGGTTTTTGCCTGGGTATTCCACCAGGTCAATGCTGAGTCTGTCAGTGAACAAGCTGCATAAGACACTTTGTGTTCAGCCAAACACTGGCTGATCTTGAGCTTAGTCTCCATGCCCTCAATCCATTTCAAAAGTCCTGACGCTCCTTCCTTCCCCGTAAAAGTAGGGGGATTGCAGGAAGCGAAGTACTTATAAGTGCATCCTCGTTGTGGAGGATCCGGATTGATTGTATTGGTACTAGTCGTATGGCGGATTTCAGCATGTCCGCCTGTAGCATTATGCTCCGTATGAACTCTACCCGAGCCAGGAGCACGATTTGTTTGATATTGGGCCAACATGCCCGTAAGAACAGCGGATAATTGGTCACCTGCTATACGAGCAACGTCCGCTTCATTTAGACTGGGTCCACTCACAGGTGGATCCGGAATGGATTCTTGAGTTCGAGGATTTTTAGCAGAACGACCTCTTCTAGGGGCCATAGTCTGATCACACACAGATAAAGTAAAGTCAGAACAAGAATCCATAGTCGTAATAAAGACAAATGTTGTATAACTACTTCGAGTTTTTCACAGTTATATTGTACACCACTAAGTCATGTTCATAGTTGCAGTTATACTAGTACATCTGTTTGTCTTGCCAAGCGTATACTAGTATCATTTTA
Source organism: Mikania micrantha (assembly GCA_009363875.1). Taxonomy (NCBI): domain Eukaryota; kingdom Viridiplantae; phylum Streptophyta; class Magnoliopsida; order Asterales; family Asteraceae; genus Mikania; species Mikania micrantha. The sequence goes on along the minus strand of CM018689.1, from coordinate 43,402,934 downwards.
TAGTCTACCAAAATGACACCGATTTAGACATGTTACTACACTGATATGTACTAGTATTACATTATTTCACTATAATGTAGTACCGATATTAATATGTTTCTACACGTGTTTGTTATGTACTAGTATTACATTATTTCACTATAATGTAACACCGATATTGATATGACCTTATCACAAATTTTGTTACGTACTAGTATTACATTACTTCACCGCAATGTAACACCGATATTGTTATGACTCCACGAGTCTTGTTATGTACTAGTATTACATTACTTCACCGCAATGTAACACCGATATCGTTATGACTCCACATGAGTCTTGTTATGTACTAGTATTACATTACTTCACCGCAATGTAACACCGATATTGTTATGACTCCACATGAGTCTTGTTATGTACTAGTATTACATTACTTTACCGCAATGTAACACCGATATTGTTATGTTTTCGCACAAGTTTTCTTTTTATACGACTTGAAAAGTTAGCACCGGCTATAATGTAAAGACACAATGTTGCACATACAATTGTTAAAAGAAAACTTTTATTATAACTGTCACAGTTGTACATTAGGATTAGTACAGATACAAGAAAATATCCTAATGCAGTTGTACCTACTATTACAACCTAACCGTCCGAGGCCTATTTTACAAGTCAAAACTTCCTCGGAGTAGTACAGTCCAGTCTATTCGATTCCTTTAACGTAGAAAATACAGCAAACATATGATAATGATGGCCACCACTGCCATCACTATTGCCACGTCCAACAGTCGTAGCTCCACACTCCTATTGCCTAAGCCTACCATCCATCCCCTAACTTTCTCTACCCCAGTCCTACACATACCACCTAAAGTCCACTGAAGTCTACCCTCAATCACCTCCCTCCATGCCCTGGCACCTGCCTCCAGGACAGCAACATGTTCAGCTAAATTCTCATAGGCCGTGCGAGTTTCCCACAGAGTGTCACGTGTTTCCTGCAATGAAACACGCGATAACTGAAGATCCAATGTAACCCGTTGCAGCTGAACTCTCATCTCAGCTTGCTGAGATGACTCGCCTTCCTCATGTATGGAATGAGGTACATCCCGGGGTGCTAGTGGTCCTCTCGGAGTAGGACCTGTCGAGATGCGGACTCGTCCCCGCCTTCCTCCAAACCCTGTAAATACTGGTACTTGCTGTGGTGGTGTAGGGCTTTGTGCCCTCCCAATAGCTGGTGAGTCAGCATCTAACAGATGCTGAGGTATAGGTGGTGTAGGTGGTATTGATGGTAAAGTCTGGTGGGACATTTGAGATGACGGCACTGTCTGTGTTGATCCTGAACTTGTTTCCGTGCCAAATGAATCACCTTCTGAGTCTGACATTGCTGTATCGACACACAAGTTCGTATTAGTAACGTAAAATAAATAAATAATAACAACATGTATTTGAGTGTTTATATTTGTTAACTATGTTCGGTGCTCTCAGTGTAACTATTCGGGCCTATGGTTATAATCTAGGTTTCTAAGTCCGCCTAAATTCTATAACCTGTGGCTCTGATACCACCCTGTCACACCCCCACCCCCGCGTCACCAGACGACGTCATCTTTGATGGTTAGCGGAAGCATAGCGGTGAAGTCTCGAAGGTGAGGGGTGACTTACTTGATCCGGTATCATGACACACATAGTTAAGAAAAGCACTAATTATAAGTCACGACAAATATTTATTACATGTCCTGAGTATCCGTTTACAACTTAAGTTCCTTCTATTACATCCCAAGTCCTAATTACATGGTGCGTGCACAGGTGTTTCCTCACCGTTGGTACTGATTACCTGTAAAAGATTTAAAGTTTAAAAATATCAGTATAAAACTGGTGAGTTCATAAATAAGACTCGATACAATATGATATGATAGTAAAGTCAATGGTACACATTAACATAAGTGAATAATCATGTGACCCGTATCCAGATCCTTTCTGACAGTCCAGTCTAGAAAATGACCGAAGTCAAACTCCGTGCCTCTAACTCAATGTCTCACTACATCAAGTCGATACCAGGAATGGTGACAAGCATTCACACAAGGGTAGACGCTATCTATCCATGAATGGGGTTGTCAGCCCGATAGTACTATCTTTGTTCACACATTCGGCCCCACATGGGTTAACCAGATACAGTTGGTTTTGAGGACTTTTGTTGCACACAGAAAATAGTCAAAATCCCATGACACCCACATGCAAGCCGGTATTGCAATTGTTACTAAACATATCACACGTTTGATAAAGATTTCATAATAGTTACCCCGATGTTAAGAAAACAGTAAAAGAAAAGGGGTTGTATGAAACTCACCTGAAGTTTATGAAAAGATAGAATCACACGAACGGTAGCTAAAAATGCTAATCTGCATTAGTTTATTTATAATTAATTATTTGTGTTTTAGTTTACTGATTAGATCTTTCTGAACGTTCAATGTCAAAGACATTGCTTAATAAATCATCAACTCGATAATAATTATATAATTAATTAATTTAAGGTTATATCATACAATGTATGATAATGTAGGAACCTACATTGCATTAGATTCCTAATTCAAAGTTGATGACCCTTTTTGATTAATCTAAATAATCTCGGATTAATCAAATAATTAATATTGTTGATTATAACGCTAAAATACTTTTTAGATGATTTAATGGCTTAGAATTGATTAATCCTTGTTAGTGATTACCCAAATATCATGAAATATCACAATGTAGTATCATAGTTGATAAAATAATCATGTTTAACATACTGATCTGACTGTTATCAAAAACATCAGATAATCGTTCCAATGAGTATGTTAATGATTATGATTAGTTTGAAACGCTTAGATTTAATCTTTGCAATTCAAAGATTAATCAAACTAATCACCTACATTGTTATAATCAAATGGTTTAAACCATTATAATCATAGTTATGATTTCATGAAAATCGGGCATTACAACGGATCAAAACAAGAATTTAACCGTTAGAACTTCCTGTTCTTTGTTTATAATCAATCCTAGCCATCATCTAGGCAATAATCAACAATCCTAACTATGTCATTACGTTCAAAATCAAGATCTAATCAATTAAAATCGAACTAGAAGGTTTAAACGGATCATTACCTAATCAGACGGAGTTTTGCGGTTAAAACTGCGATCGGGACTTGTATATACGATCCGTGGGATGATCCGGATGATCAAACACCTTTGAAATGAAGCTTGGAGGTGTTTTTTTTGAAGAAATACGCTCTGGTGGTCGAAATGAACGAGTTTTGAGGTTACCAACGCGATCAGATCGTTTAAAAACGATTTTGGCCGACTTAAGCTCTGGGGCGTATCGCCTGGCTTCGCAGCCTGGCGCCAGGCGTAGCGCCCCACGTCATCAGTCGTCATCATTTTGTTTAAACTTCGTTTCGCGATTCCGGGGGCATACGAACTCCGTTTTGCGCCCGGTTTTCGCCCACGTTCATTATTTTTCACGTACTATCATTCCCCAATAACAAAAGTTACTAAATCCTCATGGATTTCAAGCACGATCAAATGTGCTTACGTCATTAATGCCGAAATCTTCTTTTCGCGATTCCGGACAATCCGTAACTCCGTTTCGCGCACGATTTTCGCCCATATTCTCAATTTCTCGTACACTTTAAACCTGTAATGATTAAAATCATCAATTTAACACAGATTCCTAGAACGACCAAACGTGCTCGTGTTATTGATGACGTAATGTTTACCTACAATTGTCACAGTCTCCTCCTGTTACAGAAATTTCGTCCCGAAATTTAGTGAAGACTTACTCGATGACCATCGATTATGAGAATAAATGTGGGTATTTCTGTTTCATCTGATCATCGCGTTCCCACGTATATTCTGGTCCACGCTGTGAATTCCACCGCACTTTAACAATTGGTACGCGGCTACGTTTTAGCACTTTCGTTTCCCGATCCATTACCTCTACTGGTTCTTCACTGAATTGAAGTTTTTCATCAATATGAATCTCTTCTAGAGGTACGATCAATGATTCATCAGTCAGACACTTCTTCAGATTGGATACATGAAAGACATCGTGAATGTTACTGAGTTCAAGAGGTAATTCAAGTCTGTAGGCTACTGATCCAATTCGTTCAAGAATTTTAAATGGCCCTACAAATCTTGGTGAAAGTTTACCTCTCTTCCCGAATCTGAAAATGCCTTTCCAAGGTGACACTTTCAACATTACCTGATCACCTACTTGAAATTCGAGTGGTCTACGTCGATTATCAGCATAACTCTTTTGACGATCACGAGCCGCTTTGATTCGTTCCTGAATAAGGGCGATCTTATCAGTCGTTTCCTGAATAAGTTCCGGACCAACAATCTGACTTTCGCCTACTTCTGACCAACACACAGGAGATCGACATTTACGCCCGTACAAAGCCTCAAATGGAGCACATTGGATACTGGTATGATAGCTGTTATTATAAGAAAATTCAACCAATGGCAGATGAGTATCCCAGCTACCTCCAAAATCAATCACACAGCTTCGAAGCATGTCTTCTAGTGTTTGATTTGTACGTTCAGTCTGCCCATCCGTTTGTGGATGATAAGCTGTGCTCATATTGATTTGCGTGCCCAGAGCATTCTGAAGAGTTTGCCAAAAACGTGACATAAATCGACTATCTCTGTCAGAAATGATAGAGATCGGCACTCCATGTCGAGACACAATCTCATTAACATAGAGTTTAGCAAGTCGATCCATAGAATAATCCTCTCGAATGGGTAAGAAATGCGCAGATTTCGTAAGGCGATCAACGATAACCCATATAGAGTTATGATTACGTGATGTTCTGGGTAATTTAGTAATGAAATCCATAGAGATCTGATCCCATTTCCACATGGGAATCTCAGGTTGTTGCAATAACCCAGAAGGTCGTTGATGTTCAGCCTTAACTTTAAGACATGTTAAACATCGATCCACGTATTCAGCTATATGTTTCTTCATTCCAGGCCACCAGTAAAAATCTTTAAGATCTTTATACATTTTATCAGCACCTGGATGAATCGAATACCTGGATTTGTGCGCCTCATGGTGAGTAACTCGGTCTAATGAAACCTTTGTCTAAAAGTTCCTGTAATTGACTCGATAGTTCTTGCATTTCCGATGGAGCCAATCTGTAAGGAGCTTTAGCTATAGGTGCTGCTCCTGGTACTAAGTCAATACGAAACTCAACTTGTCTCACTGGGGGTAATCCTGATATATCGTCAGGAAAAACTTCAGGATATTCTCGAACTACAGGAATGTCTTCAATACGTTTTTGATGTGGTTTGTTTTCAGTCACGTGAGCTAAAAAGGCTTGACAGCCCTTTCTTAAACACTTTCGAGCTTGCATACATGATATGATACTCAGTTTCCTGCCAGCCCTTTCACCTTGTATCATAAGTGTATCACCATTTGGTAATGAAATACGAATCATCTTATTTTGACATATGACTTCCACTCGATTTTCTGAAAGCCAGTCCATACCAATAACAACATCAAAGCTTCCCAATTCAATAGGAAGAAGATCAATATTGAAAAGATGATCGTTTAGATTCAATAAACACCCTTGAATCACATTGTTAGTCATAATTGTCTTGCCATTAGCAAGTTCAATGACGTAAGGGTTTGTTAGATTATCAACGGTCAATCCGAGTAATGAAGCAAAATCAGAAGAAACAAAACTTTTGTCCGCTCCGGTGTCAAAAAGAACAGATACATAGTGATTGTTAAGAAGAAACGTACCGGTAACGGTGTTGTTATCACGTCTAGCCTCTTCCGCCCCTATCTGGAAGGCTCTTCCTCTTGCTTCATTGCCCTGGTTGGTGTTGTTGGTAGGACAATTTTTCATGAAGTGGTCCGGGCTTCCACATCTGAAGCACGACCGGTTGAATTGTTGTGGTTGTTGTGGTTGTTGAGTTCCCTGGTTTGGTCGGCGAACAGGAAGATTGCAATATTTGGAGAAATGCCCGACCTTATTACAATTGTTACAAACAGGGCAAGGTCCTACATGATGAAATGGGCACTTAGGACATTTAGGTGCCTGCCCTACATAGGCTTTTCTCTCCAAAGTTGTGGCAATGTACCCCTTTGCCATTTGCACATTCCGGCTGGGTTCTACCGGAGCTCCTGGTTTGCCTTTCCCAACCCATTTCCGTTTCACCCCCTTCACACTGCTGGGGATAGGGGTTACCAGACTGCTGCTTGACTCACCTTTCACTGTCAATGTACCACTTCTTACTGCAACATCGGTAAGCCTGGTGGTTAAGGTGATAGCATGTTTCAAAGTACGTGGTTCAGCTGCCGTGACCATTCCCTTGATTTGAGGTACCAGACCTTTGATATATTTTTCTATCAAAGCCTGCTCAGTTGGAAACATGTTTGGCAGCAAACATGTCAATTCATGAAATCGATCGGTATATTTCAAACAATCAGCACCGATCATAGAATGGTTCCAAAACTCCTCTTGAAGTTTTTGGATTTCAGTGATGGGACAATATTCTGACAGAATCATAGTTTTAAATTCGTCCCAAGTCATAGCATCCACAACAGCCGTGGTCAAGGTTTTTGCCTGGGTATTCCACCAGGTCAATGCTGAGTCTGTCAGTGAACAAGCTGCATAAGACACTTTGTGTTCAGCCAAACACTGGCTGATCTTGAGCTTAGTCTCCATGCCCTCAATCCATTTCAAAAGTCCTGACGCTCCTTCCTTCCCCGTAAAAGTAGGGGGATTGCAGGAAGCGAAGTACTTATAAGTGCATCCTCGTTGTGGAGGATCCGGATTGATTGTATTGGTACTAGTCGTATGGCGGATTTCAGCATGTCCGCCTGTAGCATTATGCTCCGTATGAACTCTACCCGAGCCAGGAGCACGATTTGTTTGATATTGGGCCAACATGCCCGTAAGAACAGCGGATAATTGGTCACCTGCTATACGAGCAACGTCCGCTTCATTTAGACTGGGTCCACTCACAGGTGGATCCGGAATGGATTCTTGAGTTCGAGGATTTTTAGCAGAACGACCTCTTCTAGGGGCCATAGTCTGATCACACACAGATAAAGTAAAGTCAGAACAAGAATCCATAGTCGTAATAAAGACAAATGTTGTATAACTACTTCGAGTTTTTCACAGTTATATTGTACACCACTAAGTCATGTTCATAGTTGCAGTTATACTAGTACATCTGTTTGTCTTGCCAAGCGTATACTAGTATCATTTTATAGTCTACCAAAATGACACCGATTTAGACATGTTACTACACTGATATGTACTAGTATTACATTATTTCACTATAATGTAGTACCGATATTAATATGTTTCTACACGTGTTTGTTATGTACTAGTATTACATTATTTCACTATAATGTAACACCGATATTGATATGACCTTATCACAAATTTTGTTACGTACTAGTATTACATTACTTCACCGCAATGTAACACCGATATTGTTATGACTCCACGAGTCTTGTTATGTACTAGTATTACATTACTTCACCGCAATGTAACACCGATATCGTTATGACTCCACATGAGTCTTGTTATGTACTAGTATTACATTACTTCACCGCAATGTAACACCGATATTGTTATGACTCCACATGAGTCTTGTTATGTACTAGTATTACATTACTTTACCGCAATGTAACACCGATATTGTTATGTTTTCGCACAAGTTTTCTTTTTATACGACTTGAAAAGTTAGCACCGGCTATAATGTAAAGACACAATGTTGCACATACAATTGTTAAAGAAAACTTTTATTATAACTGTCACAGTTGTACATTAGGATTAGTACAGATACAAGAAAATATCCTAATGCAGTTGTACCTACTATTACAACCTAACCGTCCGAGGCCTATTTTACAAGTCAAAACTTCCTCGGAGTAGTACAGTCCAGTCTATTCGATTCCTTTAACGTAGAAAATACAGCAAACATATGATAATGATGGCCACCACTGCCATCACTATTGCCACGTCCAACAGTCGTAGCTCCACACTCCTATTGCCTAAGCCTACCATCCATCCCCTAACTTTCTCTACCCCAGTCCTACACATACCACCTAAAGTCCACTGAAGTCTACCCTCAATCACCTCCCTCCATGCCCTGGCACCTGCCTCCAGGACAGCAACATGTTCAGCTAAATTCTCATAGGCCGTGCGAGTTTCCCACAGAGTGTCACGTGTTTCCTGCAATGAAACACGCGATAACTGAAGATCCAATGTAACCCGTTGCAGCTGAACTCTCATCTCAGCTTGCTGAGATGACTCGCCTTCCTCATGTATGGAATGAGGTACATCCCGGGGTGCTAGTGGTCCTCTCGGAGTAGGACCTGTCGAGATGCGGACTCGTCCCCGCCTTCCTCCAAACCCTGTAAATACTGGTACTTGCTGTGGTGGTGTAGGGCTTTGTGCCCTCCCAATAGCTGGTGAGTCAGCATCTAACAGATGCTGAGGTATAGGTGGTGTAGGTGGTATTGATGGTAAAGTCTGGTGGGACATTTGAGATGACGGCACTGTCTGTGTTGATCCTGAACTTGTTTCCGTGCCAAATGAATCACCTTCTGAGTCTGACATTGCTGTATCGACACACAAGTTCGTATTAGTAACGTAAAATAAATAAATAATAACAACATGTATTTGAGTGTTTATATTTGTTAACTATGTTCGGTGCTCTCAGTGTAACTATTCGGGCCTATGGTTATAATCTAGGTTTCTAAGTCCGCCTAAATTCTATAACCTGTGGCTCTGATACCACCCTGTCACACCCCCACCCCCGCGTCACCAGACGACGTCATCTTTGATGGTTAGCGGAAGCATAGCGGTGAAGTCTCGAAGGTGAGGGGTGACTTACTTGATCCGGTATCATGACACACATAGTTAAGAAAAGCACTAATTATAAGTCACGACAAATATTTATTACATGTCCTGAGTATCCGTTTACAACTTAAGTTCCTTCTATTACATCCCAAGTCCTAATTACATGGTGCGTGCACAGGTGTTTCCTCACCGTTGGTACTGATTACCTGTAAAAGATTTAAAGTTTAAAAATATCAGTATAAAACTGGTGAGTTCATAAATAAGACTCGATACAATATGATATGATAGTAAAGTCAATGGTACACATTAACATAAGTGAATAATCATGTGACCCGTATCCAGATCCTTTCTGACAGTCCAGTCTAGAAAATGACCGAAGTCAAACTCCGTGCCTCTAACTCAATGTCTCACTACATCAAGTCGATACCAGGAATGGTGACAAGCATTCACACAAGGGTAGACGCTATCTATCCATGAATGGGGTTGTCAGCCCGATAGTACTATCTTTGTTCACACATTCGGCCCCACATGGGTTAACCAGATACAGTTGGTTTTGAGGACTTTTGTTGCACACAGAAAATAGTCAAAATCCCATGACACCCACATGCAAGCCGGTATTGCAATTGTTACTAAACATATCACACGTTTGATAAAGATTTCATAATAGTTACCCCGATGTTAAGAAAACAGTAAAAGAAAAGGGGTTGTATGAAACTCACCTGAAGTTTATGAAAAGATAGAATCACACGAACGGTAGCTAAAAATGCTAATCTGCATTAGTTTATTTATAATTAATTATTTGTGTTTTAGTTTACTGATTAGATCTTTCTGAACGTTCAATGTCAAAGACATTGCTTAATAAATCATCAACTCGATAATAATTATATAATTAATTAATTTAAGGTTATATCATACAATGTATGATAATGTAGGAACCTACATTGCATTAGATTCCTAATTCAAAGTTGATGACCCTTTTTGATTAATCTAAATAATCTCGGATTAATCAAATAATTAATATTGTTGATTATAACGCTAAAATACTTTTTAGATGATTTAATGGCTTAGAATTGATTAATCCTTGTTAGTGATTACCCAAATATCATGAAATATCACAATGTAGTATCATAGTTGATAAAATAATCATGTTTAACATACTGATCTGACTGTTATCAAAAACATCAGATAATCGTTCCAATGAGTATGTTAATGATTATGATTAGTTTGAAACGCTTAGATTTAATCTTTGCAATTCAAAGATTAATCAAACTAATCACCTACATTGTTATAATCAAATGGTTTAAACCATTATAATCATAGTTATGATTTCATGAAAATCGGGCATTACAACGGATCAAAACAAGAATTTAACCGTTAGAACTTCCTGTTCTTTGTTTATAATCAATCCTAGCCATCATCTAGGCAATAATCAACAATCCTAACTATGTCATTACGTTCAAAATCAAGATCTAATCAATTAAAATCGAACTAGAAGGTTTAAACGGATCATTACCTAATCAGACGGAGTTTTGCGGTTAAAACTGCGATCGGGACTTGTATATACGATCCGTGGGATGATCCGGATGATCAAACACCTTTGAAATGAAGCTTGGAGGTGTTTTTTTTGAAGAAATACGCTCTGGTGGTCGAAATGAACGAGTTTTGAGGTTACCAACGCGATCAGATCGTTTAAAAACGATTTTGGCCGACTTAAGCTCTGGGGCGTATCGCCTGGCTTCGCAGCCTGGCGCCAGGCGTAGCGCCCCACGTCATCAGTCGTCATCATTTTGTTTAAACTTCGTTTCGCGATTCCGGGGGCATACGAACTCCGTTTTGCGCCCGGTTTTCGCCCACGTTCATTATTTTTCACGTACTATCATTCCCCAATAACAAAAGTTACTAAATCCTCATGGATTTCAAGCACGATCAAATGTGCTTACGTCATTAATGCCGAAATCTTCTTTTCGCGATTCCGGACAATCCGTAACTCCGTTTCGCGCACGATTTTCGCCCATATTCTCAATTTCTCGTACACTTTAAACCTGTAATGATTAAAATCATCAATTTAACACAGATTCCTAGAACGACCAAACGTGCTCGTGTTATTGATGACGTAATGTTTACCTACAATTGTCACATAGTCAAGCAATTCACAAAGTGTGTGAATGCAAAATGGGTTGAATCACAAGTGGTGTGATCTTCCCATGGAGAAAATATGGAGTTTAGGTAAATCACAGGTGGTGTGATTACCTATCTTGAGAATCCTTGGTGAAAAAGGAAGTCTCAAGGAAATGATGATTAATATTGTCATGTAAGACCACTGGTGGGTGGCATTGGATTTAACATGTAAGACCATCGGTGGATGGCATTGGATTTATCATATAAGACCACTTGTGAGTGGCGTTGACTTTGTTTGTAAGTCCACTAGTGAGTGGCCTTGTGTTAGATGTGTAAAACCATCTTGGAATGACATTGGGTTTATCATGTAAGTCCACTGGTTAGTGGCATTGGGTTTATCATGTAAGACCACTAGTGAGTGGCTTTGTGTTAAGATGTGTAAAACCATCTTGGAATGACATTGAGCTGTCATGTAAGTCCTCCTTAGTTAGGCATTGGAAAAAAAAAAATTCCACATACGTGTGGATTGGTTAATATGTGAGTATGCGTTGAACAATGTTGACTTTTAAAAGTCAAAGTTATGGTTAATGTGAATAGGTGAGTTACCTACTCACTAATATGCAACCATAAGCCATATTAGTGCTTATGTGTTATGTGATTATGTTTGTTGTTACTACTTGTAATTGACTTGTAGTAATTGTGATAAAACGAATGGTAAATTGACCATGTGTGTCATGAAATGTTGGGGATATGAAACCACATGGTGGTGGTATTTAACTACTTGATAGATGTCTTGTAGTATTGAATGAATGTTATGTGCTAATTGCGTAAGTTGAAAAGTGTTATTAAATGATAATTTTTAATTGACACTATAAAGTGATGAAGATCCACATTGTGTGGAAGTATATGAATATGAAACCGCATGGGGTGGTATTCGGATTGGGAAATTAATTAATGTTATGATAAATTTCATAACTAATAGAAAGTGTCATTATATGTTTTAAATAATTGACACTGATAATGGGTGACGTTTCACATTCGTGTGAAACTGATGTAAGACCACTGGTGCGTGGCATTAATATTAACATGTAAGTCCATAATGAAATGGCGTTGGTATTTGTCATGTAAGTCCACATTTTTGTGGCGTTGGGGGTAATTCATGTATATGTACATGATAATGAGTTACTCGTTTTGTTGAATTTGTAGTCATAGGACTGTGTGAGTCCACACTACAATTGTTTGTGCAATTAGCATATATGTGATTGGTTGTTTTAAGTGAAGCGGATGTAAAATGTTATGGTTAGTGTCGTTATTGTAGTTGAATGATTTACGAGGTACGTGAACATTCAACTAGTAATAATGATTGAGTTGATTTACAAGAGTGTAAACAACCATTATAATGTAGATGTTATGGTGAACAAAAGATGATCTACAGGAGTGTAGACATCAAATTTCAAGAGTTAAATTGTTTAAGCTGACTCTTGAGAAATATGATGCACGATCGTAGTTTTGTGTGCACATATGTGTTAAGTTAAATGATAATGGTTGAGCATGAATGGTAGATAAGAATGTCTATCTATATAAATGAATGAATAACGCGAATGTTTAGTCATTCGGTTATGGTTGTGTGTTAAATACGTTATACATGATGTTTGACTTTAAAAAGTCAGAGTTATGCCTATTTGTAAAGAAATAGGATATTTATTGTATGTAGAAATACACTTGAGTGTATGATTTTGGTTTGGATGAAGGAACTCAAACCAAATAATAAATTGTAGATTGATTATGTGGACTCATGTATAATGATCACGTTTATTTAAGGGTAAACGTTCAATTATGCTTAAAATGTATGTAAGAGAAGTAGTGTCTAGGCATGGTGTGCCAGCAACGATTATTTCTGATCGAGACACTTGATGTACTTCTCATTTTTGAAGAAATTTTCAGGAAGAATTAGGATTGTTGATAAGCACGACGTATTATCCTCAGATTGATGGTCAAAGTGAAAGGACCATTCAAACGTTGGAGGATATGTTATGAGCGTGTATAATTAAATTTGGGGGTAGTTGAGATGATTATTTACCTTTAGCCGAGTTCTCATACAATAACAGTTATTATTCCAGTATTGGAATGCCTCCATATGAAATGTTGTATGGGAGGAAATGTTGTACTCCTGTGTTGGGGAGAAGTTGGGTAATGAGAATTGGCAAATAAAAAGGTAGTTAAAGTAACGAATGAACGTATAGATTCGATTCTAGTTCATTTGAAGGCGGCACAAGACTGTTAGAATTCCTATGCTGATAAGTATAGGATGACTATTGAGTTCCAGGTGGGAGGTTGTGTATTGTTAAAGATCTCTACTTGGAAAGGTGTTTATGTTTTAGAAAGCAAGGGAACTTAAGCCGCGTATTATTGGACCATTCAAGATTATAGCTCGAATTTAACGATGTTGCTTATCGTCTTGAGCTACCGGAGAAATTGAATGCCATACATGACACTTTTCATGTGTCATATTTGAGAAAATGTTTGGTGGATGAATCGGCTTATATACCACTTGAAGACTTGGATAATTATGACAAGTTAAACTATGTGGAAAAGCCGGTAGCTATATTAGACCGAAAGGTCAAACATTTGAGAAACAAGTCCTTGAACCAAGTAAGGGTTCAATAGAAAAAAAAAAAATAATAATAAAAATGAATCTGACGCAAAGTGGGAGTCAGAAAATGAGATGAGGAAATTGTGTCCTTCCTTTTTAAGGTATAAGCGGTTTCGGGGACGAAACCTCTGTAAGGAGGGGAGATTTGTAACAACCGATTATTAAATAATAAAATGTATTTGGAATAATCGGTAAAAATAACGATTGTTATTGTTACAAGTTGAAAGTATGTGAGAAATCATGAACGTGGGAGAAAACCGTGCGCGAAACGGAGTTACGGATTGTCCGGAATCGCGAAACGAAGAAAAATTACAAAGGTATTGGGTTTTGGGACTCGTCGCGGTACGCGAAGGTGGTTTTGAGGATCCTTCGCGCTACGCGAAGAGCCCAAAATATCTGAGAACTCCGGATTTCTTCGCGGTACGCGAAGCATTCTTTTGCCCCGCTTCGCGGTACGCGACGAATGTGGCGGTTTGGCAGATTGATATTCTTATCAGATTTCATCAGAAATTTTATTTATTTTTCTTCTCTCGACTTCAAACACACCCAGGGACGATCTGATCATCTTTTTATCATCAAACTTCAGTTCTGAAGCCATCCAGATGTCCGGATCGAGCTAGGATTCGATTCTACAACTTCTGATCGTCGTTTTCATCCGAGAACTTCGTTCAAAAGGGTAACGATTCGATCTCTCTTACTAGTTTGATATTCTGTGGATTAAATTTAGTTTTGAATGTATTACTATGATTATGGGTATTGATTATTGCCTAGTTGATAACTAGGGGTTGTGAGAAACGAAGAACTTGATATTTGGTTGGTGAAATCTTCGTTTTAAAGCCGGGATAATGTCCGGTTGTTATGAAACCCATATCATGGTGGGATAACTAGTAGGATGGGTAAATTGTTGTTTTGAAATATATATGGATTATGATCCATGGGATAAATGATGATTTTGATGAATTGATGTTAAAAATTATTAACAGTTATGATCATAAATGAATTTTGATTAAAAGAAGTGATTGAGATCATAACTAATATAATGAACATCAATTATTTGATGAAATGCCTAAGGAAGGCATGGGATATGATTAATTGACTAATACTTACTAAATATAGTAAGATAGAGTCAATTATGTGATAAGTTGACCTTGAGAAAGTCAAAACCAGTCAAGTGAGTTGAACTTGATTGTATGTGTTATATGTATTGAATATAGTTGTATATGTGTGAATATGCAACTAGGTGTTGGTGGTGAACGTCAAGTGACAATTCACAGAGGTGGAAAAGAGGTTGTAGCAAGTGAACAACCGTTTGAACCAGGTAAGTTACCCAACTTACTGTAACATTACATATAAGAAGTAGAATGAGTCTACTTGTGTGCCTGATATGTGATTGAAACTAATGGATGAGAAATCCTTTAGTTTGTGTTGTGGTGTTTCTATGAGAAACGTGTATGCAATATATTTGCATTGGAATAACCGGATGAACCGGGGAGTAATCAATATGATTTTGGTGTTTATATAAATGATTGTGGTTATTATTGTTGCATGATTCACAGTGTGTGTGAACATGTGGTGATCTACGAATGCGTAGATGTTGAATTGGTAATGTGCATGTTTGGATTCACAAGGTGTGTGAACATAAAACTTGCAATTCCAATGTAATTGATTCACAAGGTGTGTGAACAAATGTTGAATTGGTAATGTGCATGTTTGGATTCACAAGGTGTGTGAACATAAAAACTTGCAATTCCAATGTAATTGATTCACAAGGTGTGTGAACAAATGGTGGATTGGAAATGTGCATGCTGATTCACAAGGTGTGTGAACATAAGACATGTAATTCCAATGTAATAGATTCACAAGGTGTGTGAACAAATGGTGGATTGGAAATGTGCATGCTGATTCACAAGGTGTGTGAACATAAGACATGTAATTCCAATGTAATAGATTCACAAGGTGTGTGAACAAATGGTGGATTGGAAATGTGCATGCTGATTCACAAGGTGTGTGAACATAAGACATGTAATTCCAATGTAATAGATTCACAAGGTGTGTGAACATGCCGTTATCATGATTATGGTTATCGTTGCTGCATGATTCACAAGGTGTGTGAACATGCCGTTATCGTGATTGTGGTTATTGTTGCTGCATGATTCACAGTGTGTGTGAACATGCCGTGATTATGATTGTGGTTATCGTTGCTGCATGATTCACAAGGTGTGTGAACATGCTGTGGTCGTGATAGTGGTTATGTTTGCTGCATGATTCACAATGTGTGTAAACATGCCGTGATCATGATGGTGGTTATTATGGCTGCATGAGTCATACGGTGTGTGAATGTGTGGCGATCTACGAATGTGTAGATGTTGGATTGGTAAAGCGCATGTTTTGGATTCACAAGGTGTGTGAACATAAAACCTGCAATTCCCATGTAATTGATTCACACGGCGTGTGAACAAATGGTAAATTGGAAATATGCACATGTATGTGTGGTGTTAAATTATAATAATTGTACATGAATGGGTGATTCATGGGGTTTTGGGTGGAAACGACCCACTAGTGGATAGTTTTGTAGGTGATTGAATATTGTTACCAAATTATGTTTGGTACATCGGTAGTGTATCTGTAATGTGTTACGGGATACACTAGTTAGAGGTGCTATGAGTTGTCTTAGATGGAAGGACCGGTGGGTGAACATCTTAAGACTTAATATGTGTATGATACCACCAATGTGTGGATAATCGGTTACACCGGAAATTGAATTGTTGAAACCACAGGTGTGTGGGAAATTGGTTGAGCCAATGATATATATATATGTGGTGATTATTGTGTTTTAAATTAGCCAAAGGTGCTAGTGATAAAGTTGTATTGGATAATATATTATTATCTAGATATGATAAACATCCATATGATATGTATGTGGATGTGTTAAATGAGTTGTGGGAACTCGGGGAGGGGTTACTTACTTAGTTCGTATGAACTAACGGTGACTTATATGTGATGTTACAGGTCAAAGATAGATATGCATCGGGCGATCTGATCGGGCATGTTATGAAGCAGAACCGAACGTTATGTAAAATTCTCTGATGGTATTAAACTTAAACACACTAGTTTTATTAATCATAAATGTAAATGATTTGAAATTGAGTGTGTTTAACTTATGAAATGTTATTTTTACGCTTTCGAACAAAATTTTTGAGAAAGTTTAATCTGGGACCTAAAATGGGACACGTGTAATCATGTGGAAAGTTTGGGTGTTACAGAGTTGGTATCAGAGCAATGGTTTGAGTGAATCAAGTGCGTCTTGATCTCAAACTCTTGTGCTCTTGATATGAAAACATAACGTTTGATTCGAAGACCCGATCATGATGCCGAATGTATGAGGTTAGCATATCTATTTCTTGTGTTATAATTGATAAATGTATTGTGAAGCAATACATATGAAATGTGATTATGTGATTATTTGAAACTGAAATCAATGTCTTGAGTATAAAATAAATGAAGTAAGGAATTGGGCATATAATGAGTGAACTAGTATGTCTGGCCAACTTACTAGTGCAAACGTGATATGAACAAGTTCTTTATGAAAATCATTTTATACTTAGATATTGAGATTAAGGTAAATTGATTCTGAGTGATGGTTAGTAATTGAGTGTACTACGTAATTGACCCATTGGGGATATGGGCAATAATACACATTGAGTGTGTAAATCACAGTAAGTGTGATGTAAATGTCTTGAGTGACAAATGTTGAATAGTAATTGTGTTTAGTATGGGATTGACCCACTAAATATATGGGCATCTATACACGATGGGCGTGTAAGTCACATGGGTATGGCAGTAATGTCTTGAATAATATGTGTTTCATATTAAGTGTGTGGTGATGAAAATTGTTGGGTGGAGTTAACCCATTAACAATTTTTTTTATTATTACTTGGTGTTGACAATAACATGTAATAAGTATTTAAATTACTTAGTTATTGTCATTTGTTATGTTTATAAATGATATGGAGGAATAAGAATGATTCACAAGTGGTGTGAACTTCTTATTTGAAATTTGACTGAAATAGTCAAGCAATTCACAAAGTGTGTGAATGCAAAATGGGTTGAATCACAAGTGGTGTGATCTTCCCATGGAGAAAATATGGAGTTTAGGTAAATCACAGGTGGTGTGATTACCTATCTTGAGAATCCTTGGTGAAAAAGGAAGTCTCAAGGAAATGATGATTAATATTGTCATGTAAGACCACTGGTGGGTGGCATTGGATTTAACATGTAAGACCATCGGTGGATGGCATTGGATTTATCATATAAGACCACTTGTGAGTGGCGTTGACTTTGTTTGTAAGTCCACTAGTGAGTGGCCTTGTGTTAGATGTGTAAAACCATCTTGGAATGACATTGGGTTTATCATGTAAGTCCACTGGTTAGTGGCATTGGGTTTATCATGTAAGACCACTAGTGAGTGGCTTTGTGTTAAGATGTGTAAAACCATCTTGGAATGACATTGAGCTGTCATGTAAGTCCTCCTTAGTTAGGCATTGGAAAAAAAAAATTCCACATACGTGTGGATTGGTTAATATGTGAGTATGCGTTGAACGATGTTGACTTTTAAAAGTCAAAGTTATGGTTAATGTGAATAGGTGAGTTACCTACTCACTAATATGCAACCATAAGCCATATTAGTGCTTATGTGTTATGTGATTATGTTTGTTGTTACTACTTGTAATTGACTTGTAGTAATTGTGATAAAACGAATGGTAAATTGACCATGTGTGTCATGAAATGTTGGGGATATGAAACCACATGGTGGTGGTATTTAACTACTTGATAGATGTCTTGTAGTATTGAATGAATGTTATGTGCTAATTGCGTAAGTTGAAAAGTGTTATTAAATGATAATTTTTAATTGACACTATAAAGTGATGAAGATCCACATTGTGTGGAAGTATATGAATATGAAACCGCATGGGGTGGTATTCGGATTGGGAAATTAATTAATGTTATGATAAATTTCATAACTAATAGAAAGTGTCATTATATGTTTTAAATAATTGACACTGATAATGGGTGACGTTTCACATTCGTGTGAAACTGATGTAAGACCACTGGTGCGTGGCATTAATATTAACATGTAAGTCCATAATGAAATGGCGTTGGTATTTGTCATGTAAGTCCACATTTTTGTGGCGTTGGGGGTAATTCATGTATATGTACATGATAATGAGTTACTCGTTTTGTTGAATTTGTAGTCATAGGACTGTGTGAGTCCACACTACAATTGTTTGTGCAATTAGCATATATGTGATTGGTTGTTTTAAGTGAAGCGGATGTAAAATGTTATGGTTAGTGTCGTTATTGTAGTTGAATGATTTACGAGGTACGTGAACATTCAACTAGTAATAATGATTGAGTTGATTTACAAGAGTGTAAACAACCATTATAATGTAGATGTTATGGTGAACAAAAGATGATCTACAGGAGTGTAGACATCAAATTTCAAGAGTTAAATTGTTTAAGCTGACTCTTGAGAAATATGATGCACGATCGTAGTTTTGTGTGCACATATGTGTTAAGTTAAATGATAATGGTTGAGCATGAATGGTAGATAAGAATGTCTATCTATATAAATGAATGAATAACGCGAATGTTTAGTCATTCGGTTATGGTTGTGTGTTAAATACGTTATACATGATGTTTGACTTTAAAAAGTCAGAGTTATGCCTATTTGTAAAGAAATAGGATATTTATTGTATGTAGAAATACACTTGAGTGTATGATTTTGGTTTGGATGAAGGAACTCAAACCAAATAATAAATTGTAGATTGATTATGTGGACTCATGTATAATGATCACGTTTATTTAAGGGTAAACGTTCAATTATGCTTAAAATGTATGTAAGAGAAGTAGTGTCTAGGCATGGTGTGCCAGCAACGATTATTTCTGATCGAGACACTTGATGTACTTCTCATTTTTGAAGAAATTTTCAGGAAGAATTAGGATTGTTGATAAGCACGACGTATTATCCTCAGATTGATGGTCAAAGTGAAAGGACCATTCAAACGTTGGAGGATATGTTATGAGCGTGTATAATTAAATTTGGGGGTAGTTGAGATGATTATTTACCTTTAGCCGAGTTCTCATACAATAACAGTTATTATTCCAGTATTGGAATGCCTCCATATGAAATGTTGTATGGGAGGAAATGTTGTACTCCTGTGTTGGGGAGAAGTTGGGTAATGAGAATTGGCAAATAAAAAGGTAGTTAAAGTAACGAATGAACGTATAGATTCGATTCTAGTTCATTTGAAGGCGGCACAAGACTGTTAGAATTCCTATGCTGATAAGTATAGGATGACTATTGAGTTCCAGGTGGGAGGTTGTGTATTGTTAAAGATCTCTACTTGGAAAGGTGTTTATGTTTTAGAAAGCAAGGGAACTTAAGCCGCGTATTATTGGACCATTCAAGATTATAGCTCGAATTTAACGATGTTGCTTATCGTCTTGAGCTACCGGAGAAATTGAATGCCATACATGACACTTTTCATGTGTCATATTTGAGAAAATGTTTGGTGGATGAATCGGCTTATATACCACTTGAAGACTTGGATAATTATGACAAGTTAAACTATGTGGAAAAGCCGGTAGCTATATTAGACCGAAAGGTCAAACATTTGAGAAACAAGTCCTTGAACCAAGTAAGGGTTCAATAGAAAAAAAAAATAATAATAATAAAAATGAATCTGACGCAAAGTGGGAGTCAGAAAATGAGATGAGGAAATTGTGTCCTTCCTTTTTAAGGTATAAGCGGTTTCGGGGACGAAACCTCTGTAAGGAGGGGAGATTTGTAACAACCGATTATTAAATAATAAAATGTATTTGGAATAATCGGTAAAAATAACGATTGTTATTGTTACAAGTTGAAAGTATGTGAGAAATCATGAACGTGGGAGAAAACCGTGCGCGAAACGGAGTTACGGATTGTCCGGAATCGCGAAACGAAGAAAAATTACAAAGGTATTGGGTTTTGGGACTCGTCGCGGTACGCGAAGGTGGTTTTGAGGATCCTTCGCGCTACGCGAAGAGCCCAAAATATCTGAGAACTCCGGATTTCTTCGCGGTACGCGAAGCATTCTTTTGCCCCGCTTCGCGGTACGCGACGAATGTGGCGGTTTGGCAGATTGATATTCTTATCAGATTTCATCAGAAATTTTATTTATTTTTCTTCTCTCGACTTCAAACACACCCAGGGACGATCTGATCATCTTTTTATCATCAAACTTCAGTTCTGAAGCCATCCAGATGTCCGGATCGAGCTAGGATTCGATTCTACAACTTCTGATCGTCGTTTTCATCCGAGAACTTCGTTCAAAAGGGTAACGATTCGATCTCTCTTACTAGTTTGATATTCTGTGGATTAAATTTAGTTTTGAATGTATTACTATGATTATGGGTATTGATTATTGCCTAGTTGATAACTAGGGGTTGTGAGAAACGAAGAACTTGATATTTGGTTGGTGAAATCTTCGTTTTAAAGCCGGGATAATGTCCGGTTGTTATGAAACCCATATCATGGTGGGATAACTAGTAGGATGGGTAAATTGTTGTTTTGAAATATATATGGATTATGATCCATGGGATAAATGATGATTTTGATGAATTGATGTTAAAAATTATTAACAGTTATGATCATAAATGAATTTTGATTAAAAGAAGTGATTGAGATCATAACTAATATAATGAACATCAATTATTTGATGAAATGCCTAAGGAAGGCATGGGATATGATTAATTGACTAATACTTACTAAATATAGTAAGATAGAGTCAATTATGTGATAAGTTGACCTTGAGAAAGTCAAAACCAGTCAAGTGAGTTGAACTTGATTGTATGTGTTATATGTATTGAATATAGTTGTATATGTGTGAATATGCAACTAGGTGTTGGTGGTGAACGTCAAGTGACAATTCACAGAGGTGGAAAAGAGGTTGTAGCAAGTGAACAACCGTTTGAACCAGGTAAGTTACCCAACTTACTGTAACATTACATATAAGAAGTAGAATGAGTCTACTTGTGTGCCTGATATGTGATTGAAACTAATGGATGAGAAATCCTTTAGTTTGTGTTGTGGTGTTTCTATGAGAAACGTGTATGCAATATATTTGCATTGGAATAACCGGATGAACCGGGGAGTAATCAATATGATTTTGGTGTTTATATAAATGATTGTGGTTATTATTGTTGCATGATTCACAGTGTGTGTGAACATGTGGTGATCTACGAATGCGTAGATGTTGAATTGGTAATGTGCATGTTTGGATTCACAAGGTGTGTGAACATAAAACTTGCAATTCCAATGTAATTGATTCACAAGGTGTGTGAACAAATGTTGAATTGGTAATGTGCATGTTTGGATTCACAAGGTGTGTGAACATAAAAACTTGCAATTCCAATGTAATTGATTCACAAGGTGTGTGAACAAATGGTGGATTGGAAATGTGCATGCTGATTCACAAGGTGTGTGAACATAAGACATGTAATTCCAATGTAATAGATTCACAAGGTGTGTGAACAAATGGTGGATTGGAAATGTGCATGCTGATTCACAAGGTGTGTGAACATAAGACATGTAATTCCAATGTAATAGATTCACAAGGTGTGTGAACAAATGGTGGATTGGAAATGTGCATGCTGATTCACAAGGTGTGTGAACATAAGACATGTAATTCCAATGTAATAGATTCACAAGGTGTGTGAACATGCCGTTATCATGATTATGGTTATCGTTGCTGCATGATTCACAAGGTGTGTGAACATGCCGTTATCGTGATTGTGGTTATTGTTGCTGCATGATTCACAGTGTGTGTGAACATGCCGTGATTATGATTGTGGTTATCGTTGCTGCATGATTCACAAGGTGTGTGAACATGCTGTGGTCGTGATAGTGGTTATGTTTGCTGCATGATTCACAATGTGTGTAAACATGCCGTGATCATGATGGTGGTTATTATGGCTGCATGAGTCATACGGTGTGTGAATGTGTGGCGATCTACGAATGTGTAGATGTTGGATTGGTAAAGCGCATGTTTTGGATTCACAAGGTGTGTGAACATAAAACCTGCAATTCCCATGTAATTGATTCACACGGCGTGTGAACAAATGGTAAATTGGAAATATGCACATGTATGTGTGGTGTTAAATTATAATAATTGTACATGAATGGGTGATTCATGGGGTTTTGGGTGGAAACGACCCACTAGTGGATAGTTTTGTAGGTGATTGAATATTGTTACCAAATTATGTTTGGTACATCGGTAGTGTATCTGTAATGTGTTACGGGATACACTAGTTAGAGGTGCTATGAGTTGTCTTAGATGGAAGGACCGGTGGGTGAACATCTTAAGACTTAATATGTGTATGATACCACCAATGTGTGGATAATCGGTTACACCGGAAATTGAATTGTTGAAACCACAGGTGTGTGGGAAATTGGTTGAGCCAATGATATATATATGTGGTGATTATTGTGTTTTAAATTAGCCAAAGGTGCTAGTGATAAAGTTGTATTGGATAATATATTATTATCTAGATATGATAAACATCCATATGATATGTATGTGGATGTGTTAAATGA
Organism: Mikania micrantha; assembly: GCA_009363875.1. NCBI lineage: Eukaryota > Viridiplantae > Streptophyta > Magnoliopsida > Asterales > Asteraceae > Mikania > Mikania micrantha. The sequence goes on along the minus strand of CM018689.1, from coordinate 43,379,701 downwards.
GTTGTGGGAACTCGGGGAGGGGTTACTTACTTAGTTCGTATGAACTAACGGTGACTTATATGTGATGTTACAGGTCAAAGATAGATATGCATCGGGCGATCTGATCGGGCATGTTATGAAGCAGAACCGAACGTTATGTAAAATTCTCTGATGGTATTAAACTTAAACACACTAGTTTTATTAATCATAAATGTAAATGATTTGAAATTGAGTGTGTTTAACTTATGAAATGTTATTTTTACGTTTCCGAACAAAATTTTTGAGAAAGTTTAATCTGGGACCTAAAATGGGACACGTGTAATCATGTGGAAAGTTTGGGTGTTACAGAGTTGGTATCAGAGCAATGGTTTGAGTGAATCAAGTGCGTCTGGATCTCAAACTCTTGTGCTCTTGATATGAAAACATAACGTTTGATTCGAAGACCCGATCATGATGCCGAATGTATGAGATAAGGATAGTTTAGGAATACGTCACATGGCAAATATGATGTGAATAAGCTATATATAATAACGTCACGTGACATGTTATTATTTTTTGATTATATTGCATAGATGTGTTATACTCTAAAAGGTTTAATTTCAAAAATATAACTTCGGTCTAACTACAGAAACAAAAAAGACACAAACAGTAAACCTTACTTAAATCGCGTGTGTTACACCAATGTTACATGAGTTATGTACCCTTTTGTGTCTTTCAAAACTGTATTAAAAAGGTACATGATATATAGTAATGACAAAGGATGTATTAGTACAAAATCATAGTGTTAAAAATAGTTAATATATAATAAGATTATAAATAATTAGATACAACTAAAAGTACCTTTATTTTCAAGTGGAAACCTAATCATTTACTTACTCTATATCAATATGACCATCGGAGGTTCTTGAAGGGTAAGTGCTTTGTAGCTTTATTTCCTTGTCCCCCTTTTTTTCCTCTCCATTCTCTATTGATTCCAAATTAATGAATAACTTAATTACAATAATACAAAAGATGTGTTTATTTATAGGAAGCTTGTTATACTTTTTTCACATAATTTTTCTGTTTGATATGTAAAGAGTTGAACTGATGACACATGTTCCTTTATTCAAAATTAGGTTCTTGTGAGTCAAGTTTCTTTGCTTGTCGTCACTAACTGAACGAGCCTTCAAAACTTGGTGTCCAGAAACCGGTCGCCATCTCAGGTGCAACGGGGAACATGCCGGATACTGGCACTAGGCAAAGACCTTGGCTCCTTAGGTCTTGTATGTGACGTTCTTCATCTTTCACCTTGTAATGAATCTAAGAATTATAGACATACAATGCACATAAATAATATTATGGATGCCTAACAAAAGTAGCATATATATGTAGTGTATTTGTATGCATATACATACATATAATACATATAATGTATATATGTGTGGCCTTTCAAGAGGCAAGTAAAATTGAACTAATTTTAATGTCGTTTTCTTCTTTTGTCAAAATAACGTTGAAAGCGTTCATATGATTAACTTAAAACGATAACTTTGGGCTGAGGGACTCTTTTGAAGCTGTTTCTCTATTTCAACTGCGATATGGTTAATGTTTTTCTTCATCCTCCCCAAGACTCTACTAAATAGTGGAAATATACTTGGTAATTTGTTTGCTTGTTTGTTATACATACATATAATGATATAACCCTATGTTTTATATATGCACATATGTGTGTAACAGTGTAAGAATTTAAAAAATGCATAATATTATATTGAGCGAGGCAAGAAACAGCTTACTGGTTGAACTTGTTTTGCAGCTCCTTTCATGTAAGGTGCACTTAATATCTGAAACACATGACACACTAATTAATTTAAATATCATGACTCAAAACAAATGTATTTGATTATCTGTTAATTATTCTTATGAAACAAAAATAAAAACTTACGTTAACTTGATCATGCAAAAGCTTGATGTATTCAATGGCGTCATGAAGCACAGATGCTGTATCAGTCTGTAAATTTATATGAACCAATTGACATAGATTCTTGAACATAAGCAAGCATCTAGAGCCTAGAGGGAAACATAAATAAGCCTAATGCGACCTTTAAATTCAGAAAAAGGCTGCATTAGGTCGAGTTGTATTAGGTCTAATGTAACTTTTTTTCCCTAAATGCAACATTTTTAAATGCAGCTTTTTTCTTAAAAAAAATGGCATTATGTAATACAATGATTGCATTAAGCTAATGCAACTTTAGTTAATGTAACTTATTTGCAACATTTTGTGACAAAAAAATGTTTCATTAGGTTTGTTTTTTGGTAACTTATTTAGAGAAGTGTGAAGATTTCAAGAATGTATACCTTTCCGAAAGGCGAAACTAATTGTTGTAACGCGGTGATTCGATCTCCTAGTTTCTCTTTTCTAACCTGCAAAACCAATCAATTTATGAATGAATATAATCTTAACTAATTAATTAAACCAGAGTTTATATAAAATGGAAAATCACTAACCTTAAAGGTAGGTAACGGTGATGGTGTTTCAAGCCTTGGTCGCTTGAAAGCAGTGTTATCGGTCAAGTTACCAGTTAAACTTACATATTTTGAGTTTGATTGATAATCATAAAGAGGTTGTTCTTGTGACAGTGGTGGCCATGGCGGCGGTGATGGTGGTGGTGAGTTGTTTATAAACAAAGATTGTACCAAACTTAAAGGGTAACCATATGGGGTGGAACTAGTGGGAAAGGTGGTGCAACCGGTGGAGCTGGAGGCGATATTAAAAGATGGTTTGTGGTCCACGGTGAACACTTGATGCTCAGCCTCTATCTCCGCCACCAGACCGTCATCACCGGTGGTGGAAAAGTTGTTCATGGCTTCTTGTACCCCACTACAACATGACAAGAAGAAGATTTAAAAGTGACAGAATATGTGTAACATGATTGATCAAAATCTGAATCATTTTCTTTTTCATGTGATTACAAAGATATAAGTAACAAAAACACACAACTTGTAGCGTATGGACCATTTGATTCAATAATTGTAACAAAAAAATAATGAATTTCAAAGGGGGAAAACTGATCATAGCCATAAATTAAAACTTACGATACAAAATTCTGATTCCAATCGGTTGGCTTTTGACAATCTTGAAAGACCATAGAGCCATCTGAAGAGTCATCACTTGAATTTGAATTCAAGTTCATCAAATTCTTTGGCCAAAAGGGTCCAAGATTCTCCATTTCTGCTATATCTGATGAACATGATGAAGGGTTGCAGGCAGTTCTTGGTGACATCCACCAGCTTCCTCCGTCGTATATGGCTGCCTGAAATTCTTCCTCCATGTGGATTCAAGATAATTTTTTGATCCTAAAAAATTTTTTAGGGTTAAATGAGTGGTATACACTTGTTGGTGTTATATATATAGACACAAGGATTGAAGACTTGTATCTTGGTGAAACATATAGGGTTGACATTTTGGTGAAGCTAGGATTTTCCTCGTTAGTCAAACCAGTAGGGCAATTAAATGTATAAATATATACATAGAATTACCTAAAATGTATTACTAAAATAAATATTATAGTGTACTTGTAATAATTTTCGGTCTTTATAAATATATAGTTAGTACATTAAGCATTCATATTATTCTAAAATTCTAAAGAGTAATATTGAAGTTTGAACATAATTCGACCTACTGTGACATAGGGTTTGTGAAAATAGAATACTTTTCATTTGATTTCTTCAACTATTGATAAGAATTCAGAAGTCCAGTTTCATTTAAAGTAATTAATCATTTTGACTGACTGTTTAAAAAAATAATAAACAAATCGAAATATCTCATAATCAACCATTTCGAAATAAGGAAATCCCCCTTTTTACTTGTTGGAATTGAGATTTTCGATTCAGATATTACTATAACAAATACATAACAAAATCTTCTTTTATGTGTATATGTAAATTCAAATGTGTTTTTTATTTTACATTAGTAGAAGTTTTAGAAATTTGCAATGACACATGTAAAAAAGTAGAAAAACTAAAATTTTATATTTTTATAAAATCTAAAATACATGTAAATTTACACATACACATTAAAGACATAAAAAGTTGTATGTGTAAAAATGATTCAAAAAAATAGAATAAAACAAAATAAAACAAAGAACCAAATTGATCTTGGTAGTTTATGACGGGTTATTACAACAAATATGAGTTAACAAAATATATTTACAATAAAGTGGATAAAATCACGTGACAATTTAATATTTTTCAAGTTCCCCAATTATACTCCTCGTCAAGCAAAGGGGTCGCGGATAAACACTAGGTTTAGAGCATAGATGTTGAAAGTGGCCATGAAAGGCTTGTTAGGAACAAACTTAGTATTTAACCTTCCGGATGAGTGGAGTTCACAAACAACATGCTTAACGTCAATATGTATAACATGTAGGAGATTGAGTCAAATTTTATTAAAATATAATAACGATACTCCCGTTATATTTGAGAAACAAACTAGTACAATACCATGTACATTAAACGAAAGATAATATAAATATAAATATAAAATTCAATTGATATAAAGTACTATAGATAAGTTAAACCGATGCCTGTAACAAGAAATTCTTTAAGAATACTTCTTCTAGTTTTCAATCTATTGTGTCTTCCATTTATTCCTCAGTGCTACGTAGAATAAACGTATTGATGATTGTATTGTCGTGACAATTTGTGTACTATCGAGAATGTTCACACACATAATGTATCACTGAATTTCTAATATGTTTAGAATTGTAAGAAAATATATGAAGTTTGAAACAGAGATCGAGAACATATCTCTCAATTTTTTTTACACAACTTGATTCAACCAAAAAAAATAAGCATACCAAGTTCATTATCTATACCCAAAATTGAAACTTATTCATTTAACTTATACCAATAAACCATCACTTATTAATATATATATTTATGACTCTAATTTAAAAGTAGTACACAATATAAAATAAAAATTTTATTTAAGAATTTAATTTAAAAAGATGTAACACATCTCATTAAGTTTCATCTTTTTTCTTCCAACAACTCAACTTGAGAATCGAATTTCCATACATAACGTTAGTAAAAAAAACTTATTTCCAATATAGCAAGTTTTGTAAGAAACATGATTTTGACTAAGAATGATTGCCCTGAGATTGCAAAAAAGAGCATAGATCGGTCAAGTGGCAAAGAATGAAGTTGATCATGAAGAAAGCGTGTGATCCACGCAATTTTGACATCCATCTTAGTAATTGCATGATATTCATATTCATAGATAGATCTTGATACATGTGGTTGCCTTTTAGCACTTCATGAGACAAGAATTCAAACAAAAAATTCGGGTAACCGGCCATAAGTGGAGCATCTAGTATCAATGCACAAGGCTCAATCCACACCCGAATAGCCAATCAATGAGGACCAAAAAGTGCATTGAAAATTAAGACGTACAAAACTGGATGTTGCTCTTAACATACATGGGAATACTCCTGATTGACAAAACATGGGCCATGGTTAGATCATTGGAAAATGGACTAGCTTGATTTTGCTACATAGGAGAGGTTTGAGTGAAAGTACGATACTTAAGTGCATCTACAAGGGATTAGTGCTCATGCTGTCATGCACTTGTACTAACAATGAAATTGTTTGAGGCAAGATTATTGCTCATGCTTTGGAGTCCAGTACACTGGCATGAATAAGAACATCATGAACATATTTGCCTTGTTTTATTTCATTTAGGGATCGATTGGTTATTCGCACGCATAACTTTTTTATTTTAACACCCTCACCAACCCCTTACGTCTCGTTTAGGTCTATACGCAATATATGGTCTATACGCCCCGTATAAGAATCCAATAATTGACACTGACACCCAATGATTGGTCTATTATAGAGCCGCGTATATGATCTATACGCCTCGTATATGAGTCTAATTATTGACACAGACAAATTTTGACACCTAATTATCGACACCATATACGCCTCGTATAGGATTCCAATTATTGACACTGACAAATTCTGGCACCCAATAATTGACACCGTATACGCCTCGTATAGACCTATATTGACACCCAATAATTAACATAACCCTTCATTTATCATGCTAGTTATTTTCTTAGTATATTATGTAAATTCTTTTTAGTGAAGTCTTTATCATTGATGAATGACTTAATGCTTTAATGATCTTTTTAATTAAGGCACACAATTCTTCATGTTGTTAGATAACAACAATTACTATAAATTAACAACTTTCAGAGAGGCTTATAGAAAAAGAAATTAAGAATCTTTTGAGGGGAAAAGAAGTAAATTGCATAATTTATAAAAATATATACAAAAGGTGTAATTTTTTCTTTACATTCGGTGGTATTGATAGTGCAACAATTTTACTATTTGAAAGATCAAAAGATATATAACAAAATGAAATTATCAATAATGATATGCAACATTTGATATATAAGACACACTATAGGTTAGTACCCCGTGTATTACACGGGATCAATAAAAAATATCATTAATTAATAGTTATCAATAAAAATTTAAACTATACAAGATGATTTTTTTAATATAAAATATGATTAAATTCAATTTCATAGATTAAATCATAAAATAATTATATTTTTTTTATAAACACGAATAGCTTCAAAGTTTGTTTCTTTAAATATTTCGGGTTGTAAAATTATTTTTTAAAATTTTAGATTTTATAATAATTTAGTTTTTTTAAAAAAGTATTTTTTAAATATTAAAATATTTTTAATGTATTAAAAAAGCCTTATTTTTGATTTAAAAATGAGTAAAAAATATATTTAATATTTAATATAGGATACATTTAATAGGAGAGAGATGTAGGAAAAAAATAAGGTGCTCTAAAAATGTGTCAAGTGTCTCTTGAAAACCTTTATTTATTAGTTAAGTAAGATAAGATAAGATAAGATAAGATAAGATGTACGGTTGTGAGTTGTGGTTATAGACAGTTACTTTTATTTGAAAGGGTTATTTACATATACCCTGGCTTCTAGTGAGAACCATCATTAGATACTTACCAAGCCCTTAAAATTAATTATATATATACTAGGTTAGAAACCCATGTATTACATGGGTTGAATAAATCAAATATGTTATAAACAACATTTTTTATAAAGATTTGTATGTTTAATAACATTAATTGTTGATAAATAATAAAGGATGAATACCTAAAATAATAAATTACAAATAATAAAAATTTAGGATAGGAGGAATTTTTTTTAAAGTTATGAGGTGGTGACATGTGTCAAGTGTTGCTATTCTTTTATTAGAATAAAAATTGGTGTTATAATTATTTAATAAGAAAATGTATTTATTTAATAAGATAGAGAATATAATTATTTAATAGGAGAGAGAATTAAGTTGAATGATAATATGTTGACAAGTGGCAATAGTATTGTAAGAATATGACATGTGGCAATAATGGTGTAAAAATGTGACAAGTGGCAAAATTGTTACTCTTTTATTATAGAGTATAGATATAGATATAGATTTTTTACATTGAGAGTGAGAAATATGTAATTAACTAGTTTATTTAATAGGAGAAATCTTATCTTATCTTACTACTATAATTAATAAGTATCTTTTTGCCACATGCCAATTTATTGGACCATTATTGACACATGTCATTTTTTTAAAGTCTTATTGCCACGTCAATTTTTTAACCTTTTCAAATATTCTTTCTTATATTAAATGGTAATTATAATTATATTCTTTAATTTTGTTAAATAATTTAAAATCTAATGGCTAATGACTTTATATACTTTTTTCATATTAAAAAATAGTTTTAATAAATAAAAAATAAGATCTTTTTTTATTAAAAAACACACTTAAACAAAGTTTACAAAGTATGAAAATTTCCTAAAAACAATTTTTTAAAAAAAATAAGAATTATTTTAAATTTGTATTTTTAGGAAGAATAAAAGTTTTGTAAAATTAAGTTTTCTTGAAAACAATTTTTTTAAAACAAATTTCTTTACAAAGTACATAACATTTCAGTTTTCAACCCGTGTAATACACGGGATTTTACCTAGTATCTTATAAAAAGGAAAAATAAGTATTTAACTATTTTACTTGGGTATATATATGTAAGAAATGATATTAGGGTCTTGTTTGGGATTTCATTTAAAAACGACTTATTGACTTATTAGCTTTTTCAAAAACCAATAAGTACTTTAAAAATGACTTTTTGTAAAAGGGTGATGTAACATCTGTGCCGGAATCGTTACCGGAACAGTAGGTTGCACAGTAGATTGCACAGTAACTCAAGTACAAACTACGTGAACTGAGTATATACTATGGACATTGGATGCTAAACACTAAACTATTATGCTATGGTTTCGAAATCTGAATTAAACCTCATGGTTTAACAGTCAGAAACACATCAGATAACACTGAAACAGGTACACACATGCTTGATTTGATACTATTAGGTATAAACGTATGTGAGGATAAACAGAACAAAACCATAACAGTTGTTGTTACAGAATGCTAAACCGACGAATTATTCGTATAGGTGACGATCTGAGAGTTTAACGATCTGAAATGATGACTGAAAAGTAGAAAACAAAAATCAGAAAGTGAAACGTACGATCGTGTTCGTACAGTTAGCGCTCTGTACGAAAACGCGCGTAAGTGACGTTTTCTGACGAAACGAAAACGAAAACGATACGATCGATAATAATTTAAGAAAATATAATATTTTCTGTTTTACAATTTTGAAACTCATCAGAAATAAATTAAAAGGAAACTATCTTAATTAAAACGTGTAAAACAAATAAAAGGCATAGAATACGCGAACAATTAACGGAACGCGCAATATAATAAATAACGATAAATAATTCAAGGGAAACTTATTCAAAATAGTCACTAGAAATAACCACCTTTCAAAACATTCGAAAATAAATTCTTTTAAATAAATTACGAACACGCGCGCATACGATCTGGAAACGCGACGAAAACGAGAACCAAGCAACCGAAACGAACCCGAACACCCCCGGGGTATTTAAACCCTAAATGAGAGCATTTTTCTCATTAATTTCATTTCTCTCTCTCTCTAAAACACCCAACCCGTCTCTCTCCCTCTCTCTACAAGATCCAACCTTCAAATCTCCATAACTTGCTCAATCTTGGATGAAATCAAGAGTTCTTGGTGTCTACACGAAGCTATCAACATCCTCTACCTAGAAGTACAGCGGATCGGAGAAGAAAGCCACTGAAAAACGAGGTATGATCGAAGGAAAACCACTAAAAATAGGGTTTTCTTACCCTTTTTGTTCGACCCATCAACTATGACCAGCTATATGCCAACCCTCTTGAGCCTGACACTTTCGAGAACACATGAGAACACATCACCACTCTTGGAAACGAGCTAGGACGCTTTGGTTCGATGAAGATGGTGGTGATGGAACCAAGGTTCGTGAACAACATTCAAGGGCCGAACCCTGGTACAGCTGGGAAAGGTTGTAGCCGAACCTGCATGGCCACCACTCTCATCAGCGAACCTCTCCTCTGCGAACCTTTCCCATCCAAGCGAACCTCCAAGTAGACGAGCCTAATCCCCCGACGAACCCAAGGCCTCAGCCGAACCTCCCTTAGGAGGCGAACCGGTGATTCACAAAACATTGGGCCATTAGCGAACCTCTGCCGAAACCATGCCACGAACCATGCATCATGAACAAACCTTCGAAGCTGGCGAACCCACGGACGAACCTGTAACCAACACGTGGGGTGCGAACCTTTATTTTCCAGCTGCGAACCTATGGCCTAATGTTGGCCGAACCTTGTGTCCATGCATCCTCAGCCGAACCATTGAGACTACCGAACCTAGGCCATGGTATAGCCAACATGCGACCACCGAACCAATAGGAGACGAAACCTATCACTTTGATTCAGCACCGAAGCCCTTGTGGACGAACCTCACCCCGAACCTCACGAATATGGCTAATAGGTTCGCTGCCTAAGGTGACCGGACCCTAAGCCAATGGACTACTCGACCAAGACATCAACTATTCAGCCTAATCATTTTCCCATAGCCCATGTGACCCAACTAGCTTGGCCCATAAACACAACCTCGGCCCATGACAATTTCATGCGGCCCAATGACCTTTGGTTCGACCCAATGAAAATTGGGTTGATCCAGGTGAAGTATTCGGCCCAAGTAAATAAAGATGTAAACAAAGAAACTCATTAATGATTAAGTGGGAACTTTGCATGGGAATGTCGGGTTACTATAAAGGTGACGGTTTGAGGGTTAATACATCTCACAAACTCAAAAACATAAATTCCCTAAAGAGTTATTACTTAATAAGTTATCTCTATGTAATAATGGCTTTAGAAATAACAATAACAATAATGAGGTTTAAATCATAAACCTAAACCTATTCTTGGGTTTAGTTACTAAGCCTCATATCACCACGAATGAGTAACATTTAATGATGAAGTTCATGAAGTCCGAAGAAGGAATTAAGACTAATCACACAACATAAAGATACATAGTAATAACAATCTATGACAATTGCAACAAGGGCCGAATGAAAACCGAGACTCACAAGTGTTAGCCAACGCTAGGGCTAACACGTACACGCACACTACCACTACGATATATACTTATAAGTTGCAAACAACATGAAATCAATACAGGATCGTGAATACAACAACGAACACAACAACGAGCGCGTGCATTCTTGTTTTACTTAGTCAACCACTTCAAACGCCAGGTGAGTTCATTTGTCCCTTTTCAAACCTATTTGATTTTAACTCGGGACTGAGAAGCATGTTATACATTTTAAGAATTATTGAAATGTTTATTAAATGCTTTTACATATACATATGATGCTCATACTAATACTTAAACTTGAAACTCTTATTTTGGAAGCTATAAATCCGATGCTTAAACTATATGCTTGAGGCTTATGCTACAACTCGATGCTTAAACTATATTGTCACAACCCAGCGCCGCGTGCGAAATCCACGGCGCGTAACGTAATGATTACATAGCCATAGTTGAAGATCTCCCTTGACTTCTGGTTTACATAGATACTTGCTCCACCGTTCTTGAGCTGGTGGGTGATTTGTAACCTGGAACATGTAGCATAAAGAGTCAACTACGAATAGTTGAGTGAGAATCATAGGTTTTGTTGATGTAAAATGATTGTTCAAACAATGATTTTAATGGTATAGTAATCACAAGTGATCAGGTAGGTACTTTGAAATTTTGAGTTAACATATTTTGTATAAACTTGAGTAGAAATTATAGCACAAGCTCATCATATAAATGTAATGAAATACAAACCCAATGAACATGCAAATATCAAACCTATTGCAATAGCTTTCCATGTGCAGTACACCACGTGTACCCAGTTCGTGTGGTGTCCAACCCGCAGTTGGAGCACGCGTTTTTGTGTTCGCGGTTTCCCGCATATGGACCATACCAGTACTACCGGGGGCTTGAAGAATCAAGTTAATGATATTGCATAAGAATAGCATCATTCAGCATTTGTATAACCAAAACATGTAAATGATTTGCATTGTATCAATAGTTTGCTTCCACAATAGTTTAAAATGTTTGAGTTATCAATAGTTTACATGTTCCACCCCGCGGTTTTAGCAAAAGAAAAGAAAAGGGGTTATGAGTCTCACAATAGTTGATAAAATATGTTCTGAGATGGTATCTACATGTTCCACCCCGAGTTTTGAAAAACAAAACATAAAAAGGGGAACTATGAAACTCACCTGTGCAATCGAGTGTTTTGAATTTGAAGTATCACACAAATTTTGAAGAGAATTCTGCAATTTATTAACGTTTTATGAGTTACTTGTATTTGAATTGGATTATCAGAATATTTCTTGACTTTTGATAACAAGGAATCGTAGTTTAAGTCATCAAGCTGATCCTAATCCTTAATCAGCCTCCTTAAATTTATATTGCACAAAGTGCGATAAACAAGGAACCTATAATGATTTAGGTTCTTATTAAGGAGTTTATGACTTACTGGATTAATCACGACATTTTCGGATTAATCAAATAGATGTTGATTGTTGATTATTTCACTAACGATTTCCTAGATGAATTTCTGGCTTAGGAATAGTCAATCCTTGTTATTGATCATTTAAGTATCATGAAACATGAGAATGTGATATTAAAATAGGTTTAATAACCATGCTCAATGTATCAGTCTGTCTGTTATCATAAACATCAGATTGTTATCTCGGTGATTATATCTTTTTGCTTGTCATTAGTTTGAAACACTTGGATTTAATCTAGCATTTCAAGAAATGATCAAGACAATCACAATCATGATTACAATCAAATGGTTTAAACCATTTTAATCCAAGATATAGTTTCATGAAAACCGGGCATTACAACGGATCAAAACAAGGATTTACCCGTTAGAACATCGTGTTCTTTGTTTATAATCAATCCTAGCCATCATCTAGGCAATAATCAACAACCCTAACTATCTCATTATGTTCAAAAACAAGATTTAATCAATAAAAATCAAGCTAGAAGGTTAAAACGAACTGTTACCTAATCTGACGGATTTCTGCGGGTAAAACAACGATCAGAACTCGTAGATACAATCCTTGGTGCGATCCGGATGTTTAGAAACCTTCAAAGTGGAGTTTGGATGCTAAAAATTGACCTTGGTTCGTCTGGGAGTCGAGCAGAAGGGTTAGAAAACGAAGTGATATGTTCTGCGTGAAAAATCTGATTTTTAGGCTCTTCCACCGCCTCAGGGGCCTCCGGGCGCATCGCCCCAACTGGGTGTGTGGCCCGGGGCGTACCTCCCCACGGCTATTTCGTCAAATTTTGATTATATCTTCGTTTCGCGATTCCGGGAGCATACGAACTCCGTTTTGCGCACGGTTTTCGCCTACGTTCACGATTTTTCGATCTCTTTCCAATGGTTATAATCTCAAGACCTAAAGAGTTCAAAATATTTGATCGCTTATTTAACGCTATATTCGACTCAGTGTATCTTGAAATCGGAGCCTCGTTTTGCGATTTCGATTACACTCATTTTCTTCATTTCCGAGTTATGATTCTAGACATGAAATCGATTGGTCATATATTTGAATAAGCATCATGTGATGAATGTTTCCTTGAGATCTACTAACACCAGATTCCTGAGTAACTACAGGTCATGAACTGATATGATATGATATGGTCCTTCTGACACATACGTAATAATGAATGTGGATTTGTCTGTTAATTTGTCTGGGCTCCGAATACTTTAGTTGAGCCTAGAAATATGATCGAATCCTTGTTGGGCCTTATTGGGCCTTACCGGGTCTCGCGTGTCTGGCCCAATGTTACCGGATGTTACATATATGCTTGATGCTTATGCTATAAACTTGATGCTTAAACTATATGCTTGATGCTTATGCTATAAACTATACGCTCGATGCTTATGCTACAAAACTTTATGCTTAAACTATATGCTCGATGCTTATGCTATAAACTCAATGTTTAAACTACACGCTCGATGCTTATGCTATAAACTATATGCTTAAACTACAGGCTCGATAAATAAAGCTCGAACACTTACGCTAAATACTAATGCTTCATACACTCGTTTTAAAAAGCTAATACTACTTACACATGTTCAAAATACTAGTACTTTACACATATTAAAAGTTAATAACTTATACTTTCAACCTTAAGGCTAATGTTACTTACACATATACTTAATTGCTTAAAACTCTGGAAGCTTTTAAATACATAGGGAAGACAAACACTAAAACTGGGAATGCTTTTGAAAACTATACTTGTGTAAAATTGAAAACTTAAAAAGACTCACTTATTTAAAAGGCTATAAAGACTTTTATGCGTGAAATACTTGAATACTTGAATGCTCGATGTGCTTGGAATACTTGAATACTTGAATGCTCGATGTGCTTGGAATACTTGAATACTTGAATGCTCGATGTGCGTGGAATACTTGAAACACTTGAATGCTTGATATACTTGGAATGCTCAAACAACAGGCTGATTGACCGCCGCATGTTGACATTGGTCAACCCCTACTAGTCATCAGTAAACTATGGGAATGCTTTAAACTTGTATGCTTAAGCTATCGGACATCGTAAGATAGACTGTTGGTCAACGCGTGTTGACATTGGTCAACCCCTACTAGTCATCAGTGATCTTCGTTGTCGGACACCGTAAGACAGACTGTTGGCTGCCGCGTCTTGACATTGCTCAAGCCCTACTAGTCATCAGTGTTCTTCGTTGTCAGAATCATGTAAGACAGACTGATTGGCCACCGCTCCTTGACAGTGGTCAAGCCCTACTAGTCATTCAGTGTTCTTCTTGATTCATCCTCGGTTGTGACGAGTGACTAGGATGATTTTGGTCTCTTCTAGTTGACTTGGTGTTATCTTGAAGACTCCTTTATCAAAACACCGATGTCATGAGTCCTACTTAGTTCCTTTGTGGATAAATGCTAAATTCCTTAGGGCGTTCAGCTGTCCATAATGGAAACTCTCAAAATTTGATGCTCTAATACTACTGTGTGTGTGTTGAAACTTATGATCAGAACACTTAAAGCTATGATGAGATTGATGGTAGGTAAGACACATAATTATCATTAACAGCAATGTCCTATGTGGCTTGTATGTGGTGGGACGGCGTCTGGGCGGGTTGTAGGCTCGACTCAAGGGTATGCCCTATATATAAGTATACCGAGCTGGATGATACATGTGATGTTAATGAGATTAAGGTTGTTACCGAAGGGATTTGGGGAATGCTATTGGGTAGATAACTTAAACTTCTAAACATGATGCTTGAAACTATGATGGAAATTGAATGGTAGGTAAAATGCTTAATTATCATTAACAGCAATGTCCTATGTGGCTTAGTATGTGGTGGGATGGCGTCTGGGCGTGTTGTAGGCTCGACTCAGGGGTATGCCCTATATATAGGCATACCGAGCTGGATGATATAGGTGATGTTAATGAGGTTAAGGTTTTACCAAAGAGGTTGCAAAACTATTTTTCAAATACTAAAACTATATGAACTCACCAACCATTGTGTTTATTTTGTGTTTCTTACATGCTTTTCTCAGGTGACGTACAGGATTAAGCTAAGGCTAAGGAATGCATACTAGGATGCCCAGTTAGAGGACCTAGTATATTTTGAAAAGCACATATTTTGATGAACGCTGTGAAGCTATTTTGATATCTTGTACCGATACAAGATAGAAAACATCTGATTCTTTTGGATATGTTTACTTAGTTAAATTATCAAACATTGATATTGTAATTTAACTTTGTAATCCTAGTTTAATATTGTATTGTGCTTTAGTTATTCTCAATGTTGATGCTATGTAAACAATCTGATCATCACGATTATCACTCACGATATCGCGTCCCAAAAACCTTCCGCCCGACGGTAAATTCGATCCGTTTCCGCCGGCTCGGGGTGTGACAGGTGATAAGTTGTTTGACAAACCTAAAAGGACTTTTAAAAATGACTTTTTGTAAAAGGATGATAAGTTGTTTTTCAAAAGCTAAAAGTTCTAGCTTTTCAAAATGATTTATGACTTATTGACATAAAATTACAAATCTACGATACTTTTTACCCTTTACCCAATAACATTAAATAGTGTCAATAAAAAATGTCATTTTTGGTCATTTTGACAATTAATTTTGAAAAAGCTAATCCAAACACATTTTTAAAAACTTCATTTCAAAAAGTAATAAGTTAATAAGCACTTTTGATAAAAAGTCTTTTTAAGTTAAATAATCAATTCCAAACAGGGCTTAGGATGAGAAAATATGTAACCAAAAAGTATGCAATAGTCTCTAGCCTGCGTAGGCTCAAATCTCAATATCTTCTTCAACCGGTTCCGTTTTTAGTTTTTGTATCCTTTAAATTTTTTATGTCTTTCTTTAATCGTTTTCATCTATTTTTATTGTTTTTTTTTCTTATCCATCTCCTATCGCAAAACGATATTTTCAGGTTATTTTTGTGGGCTTCTTTTAAGGTTTGTTTCTGTTTGCTTCAACTTCGTTAAGTTTTCAAAAATTGGTCAGCTCTCGACGTAAAACAAGTAAAACTGTATCAAACAAGCCGAGTCATTGTAGCAACGAACGACCATGCTAAACTTTCATAACAAAACTAGCATTTTAACATATTAAATTATTATAATATAATTTTATACACATGAAAATAAAAACCTAATACAAAAATTTTGTTAAAAATATCATCAGTGAGTGAATATTAATATATAATACATGATAAGTCTTTTCCATTTAAAATATAAGCACCAAAAATATCCACTTCACAAGAATATAAATATATAAAATTAGTTTTAATTCCAAAAGATATTCAAATGTCAACAAGTAACTGATACCGAACACCAAATATTTGGTACTCCTAGCTCCTATAGAATATTGTATATCCAACAAATATTTGAAACATGTTTTAGGACAACCTATCCATTAACTTAACGATTAGTTAACTCATTACAACTACCAATATCTCTATCCTTGAGGATGTTTATTGTGATTTTAGTACTTACTCCCCAATAGCAACTAATTATTTTGAGATTCTTTTTTATTTATACATAAAAAAATATAATATAATCATCAATAACTCAATTGTATAAGTAACTTTGATTCGATGATTTTTTATTTTATTTATTTATTATTATTATTATTTTGTTGTGATATTATATATTTTTCAGATATTCTAATAAGCTTATAAGAATATCTTAATTTGGCAAGAATGCTATTTTGAAATTTAGTGTAAAAACATCTCTAAGAGACAAGTTTAGGACAACCTCTCCATTTAAAACAACCAACCAAGTCATTAACCAAACCTATACTTAGCCCCAAATTAGGAGGATTTTTTGTCTAGGTATAGCTACTAACCGGTTTTGTATGGGCAACAAGCTACAAAAAGTGAACCTTGGAAAATAGTATATCATATCAATAAACTTTAATTTAATGAATCAAGGCCATAGATTAACTAAAGGTTTAATCATATTCGAAACCGAAAAAACAAAGCTTGTATTTGGTTTAGGGAAAAAGATATTTGGATAGTTGGGTTGGATTTAGAACTCTGTTTGTTTGTAATTCGGGTTGTTCGGATACCCTGATAATCAAATTACGAACCAATAGACTATTGTTAATTTCGAGTTATTTAGGTTGTTTGGTTGTTTTTATATGAATCATGCAAATAATTTAGTTTATTTTATTATGTTAGACTTATGATCGTTTTTTAGCTTTAAACTTTAAAGTGTTGTATTATGCATCTAAACTAGTAAACTATTTAAATTTTAGAAAACCAAAATATAGGAAAAAATAAATAGCCTAGCATGAACAAAAAAAAAAAGAAATTTTTTATTGAACTTTATGCGGGTTGTTCGGATTTATCCAAATTGGAATGTAATCCTAGTTCCAGTAAATTCAGATCAGATGAGATTTGAACCAATTTGGGTCCGATATGTTCAAATAGAGAAAATATTCTAATCCGAATAATCCATTTGAATAAACCGAATAACTCGCAATCCTACTCAATAAACATCCTTGATTAAACTAGGCAACAATTTACGTACAAAAGGTGAACCTTAAGAAAAATAGTGTATCATATCCATAAACTTTAATGAATTAAGGCCATAATATAAATTATAAACGTAGTGATTTATTCTTCTATATTTAGTTCTACACCACTTTATATGCCATATACATTCTTTATTCGATATTAAATTGCAATTTTACCCCAATCTTGTTTCCAAACACGTAGGTGTTACTTTTCAAAAATATTCAATTTAATCGGTGTGATTCGCATGTCAAATACATAAGACATATAAATAGGAGTGGATAATATTAGGGGTGTTCACGATCCGGTTTCAAACAACGAAACCGTCCTAACCGGTCATCAGTTCGGTTTCACGTACGGATGACTTTTTTGAACACTTCGTTGGTTGGTTTCAAAAGTTCAAAATCGTAATAAACGGTTTGGTTTATGGTTTTCATTAAAAATTAGTCGTATAAAACCGGACCAAACCAAATGTGTGTGTGCGCATATATAAATGTAGATATATGTATATATGCATAGGGGTTAGATCCAGTAAGAAGAGATTTTTGTTTAAGAAGTGTAGAAACAATAGGAATTTGACATGTGACATGCTAATAATATAAAGACAACAATCTAGTACGAAAGACGAAATCTAGTACAAAAAACAAAATCTTATACAAAAAAATTAAAATCTAGTACAAAAAAGATAAAAAATGCAGTACAAACAAAAATAAATATACAGTACAAAAAAACAAAAAATATGGTAAAAAACAAAAATCCAGTACAAAAAAATACAGAACAAAAAAGAATATAGTACAAAAATCATTTGTTAGGCATGGCATAAGTCAAACTTCTATTGGTTCTTACTATTTTTAGACAACTATCTTTTCTTATTTGATATTTCTCCTATATACATACCCATAGGTATATCTATACACAGTGGGTGTATAGAACTATGGATTGAGTTCATTTTTTATTTAGCCATTTAAAAAAATGCATTTAATCTTGTTTTAATTAGTCTGCCTTAAACTATAAAAATGTTTGATTTGATTGAATTTTATTTTTAGCAGGATCAAAAGATCAAACAGTAAAACCTAATTGGAACAAAACTGTTGACAACGATTCGACGGTTGACAAGTAACAGAAATGTAATGATTTTGGTTTTTGAAAACATAAGGAGATGCACTCCTAATCACTTAAAGTTTATTATTGAGTAATAAATTATGTATATAAAGTTTGTAAAGTTTCCTTTTTTTTTTTTTACACAAGAAGATTTTCACATTTATGAACTTGATGATCTAAATGATCTTATTGGTCTTTTTATTTCACCATAAAGGGTTAAATATTGGGTCATGCTTGTACAAAAACCTCTCTGCTGAAGGCATTAAACCATAAAAATTATGAATATATTTTTGAAAATTTCATGGAACAACATAACATGCAGATGCAGAGAACCGGTTTGGAGGGGTTGAAACCGGATTGGAAGGGTTTGAAACCGATTCGGGTCGGTTTGTAAACCAGTTTTAACGTCAAAATTCCGAACTTATGCCAAACCGGCGGTTCGGACCAGTTTGGCAGGAACCGGTTGGGGGTGATTGAATACCGGTTTGTAAACCGGTTTTTTGAACCGAACCGGTTTATATGTGCACCTCTACCAACCTCTATGTAGGTTCGTTGAAAATGTGGTTAATTTCATTTTAACCAACACATATAGCCCAATAAATGTGGGCTTACATTATTCAAGCCCAATGTGTTTCCAACTTTTAAAATATCACTTCGTTAACGTTTCCTCTTCACCTTATCCCTCTTGCAATCTTTCTCCGGTTCCAATGGCCACTCTCAATTTCTCACTCATTTCTAAAACCCTAACCCATAAACCCCCAAATCCCACCTTAAGAACCTCATCAGTAATCACTTATGGCGTCCCTTTCATCAATTCTCAATCCTTAAAACCCATTTTCACCCGAACCGTTCCGAATTCGACCCGGGTTCGGACCCATGAAACAAAGGCGACAGTCGATGGCGATTACTCGTCGAGGAGGAGCAGTAGCAGTGAACCCAGGGAGACGATTATGCTACCGGGTTGTGATTATAATCATTGGTTGATTGTCATGGAGTTCCCGAAAGATCCGGCTCCGACCCGGGATCAGATGATTGATACTTATCTTGATACCCTTGCTACTGTTCTTGGAAGGTTTGGATTTTTAATATCTATATATATTTTAAATTTTGTGTATGTGATTGTTGAACACTTGAATGATATGCGGTTATTGATTAATTGTTGCATTTGTGTTTTAGATAGTTTAAGGTTTGTAAGATATGTTGGTGTAGAACATTGGATGCACATAAGGTGTTTGTATTTGTGTCTGAGTGTGTAGCTAGATTATTTTTATGTGAATGCTTATTAACCACTGGTTATTTTAGATAGTGTTAGCCAAATATTGAACCATTTGTGAAACTGTTAAGCTTATAAATGACTAAAGCCATAGACCATATTAGCCAAAGGTGTTAGCCACACTCAAGGGTCAAGGCTCAAAGGGTGACCCTAAGCCTAGGTGCAAGGCGCTTAAAAAGCTAGTGCTTTTAAGGCGCAGAATGTAAACATTCCATTTTTGGAGGCATTAGACAGGCTAATTTAGGCTACTTTAGACAAGTTTTATGCCATTTTGAGTGCTTCAGACCATTTTTAGATGTTTCCGGTCTGTTTCAGACCAGTTTCTGCTAGAATTTGGCCAAAAGTGCGCCTGTGAGCCTTGGTTTACTACTATGTCTGAGGCTGATCCAATCTGTTCTTTGAAGTTAGAACCCATTTTTTATTTTATTTGCTAATTTTGGTTATGGTTATATACGTATAAATAATTAAGGGAAAATTACCAATTTGATCAATGTTGACCAAAAAATTACCAAAATGATCACACTGATTCTGGCGTCTAAGACGCCCATTTAGACGCCCCTTTAGACGCCCATTTTGTGTACTTTTTTACAACATACGGGCCCACATGTCGGCGGCTTTGTCGGGGTGTCTAAGACTCCTTTTCTACCGGCGTCTTAGACGCCGACTTAGACGCCTTTAGACGCCCTTTTTCTGTAATTACAGAAAAAGGGCGTCTAAAGGCGTCTAAGTCGGCGTCTAAGACGCCGGTAGAAAAGGAGTCTTAGACACCCCGACAAAGCTGCCGACATGTGGGCCCGTATGTTGTAAAAAAGTACACAAAATGGGCGTCTAAAGGGGCGTCTAAATGGGCGTCTTAGACGCCAGAATCAGTGTGATCATTTTGGTATACATGTGGTCAACAATGATCATTATGGCAATTTTCCCAATAATTAAACCAGACTTTCACAAAGTCCAATCTTTTTACATTATTGATGATCTTCATAAATAATATATTATACTTAGAAAAGTTATTTCTTAGAATTTTTTTATAAATAATTGGTTGTTTTTATATATACCCTAATAGATGTCTGTATATTATATACTGAAACGGGCTAGAGTTGACCCAGCCCTATAATCAAAATACCAAATTGTATTTGACTGAAACATTGGTAACTGGTTTGGTTTTGACCCAAAACTGTACCAAATCCAGCCATGATCCCCAAGTCCGAAAGAGCATATGTCACCATAGATTTCATAGTTGTGATAACGTTGTGTTAATGTTAGCATGGAAGAAGCAAAGAAGAACATGTATGCTTTTAGCACTACCACATACACAGGATTCCAGTGCACAGTATCTGAAGAAACATCTGAAAAATTTAAGGGTAAGCAACCAATAACCACATCATTTCGTTATCAAATTTACCACAAGTTTGATTAAAATCATTTTATGCCTAATTATCACCTGCATCTTGTTTTGTAGGATTACCTGGAGTTCTTTGGGTTTTGCCTGATTCTTACATAGATGTGAAAAATAAAGACTATGGAGGTTATTATTTTTAAAAGATAGAAGATATAATGAACATTACCTGTTAAACATATTTTGGGTCGAGACCATTACTTGATTTTGCTTTGATGTATAAATACTTTGTTGTTTTAGGTGACAAGTATGTAAACGGGGAAATAATTCCTTGCCAGTATCCTACTTATCAACCAAAACCGAAGAAACAATCAAAATACGAAAGTAAAAGGTATGTAAGACAGAGAGACGGGCCTCCTCCCGAGCAGAGAAGACCAAAGCAAGAGGCCACTTCTTCTGAATGAAACACTTTCATCATGACATCTCATGGTAACTTTTGTTGATGTTAAAATTAGTAATATAATTTTTAATTGTATTTAATGTAAAGTTTGTTTCATACACATACACACTCATTATAGTTGTCAACGGCACAAGGCGCACTCAAGGCGTAAAGGGTGGGCCTTGTGCAAGCAAGACACTTAAACTGCAAGGGCCCGGTATAACAAAACCGCATTATATTAATATGTCCTTTTAGGGGGTTTTAGATATGTTTTATGCTTGCTTAGGGCTAGTCTAAGATAGCATATGTTATTTCTGGGCCATTTTCTTTTTATATTCTAACTAGAT
Organism: Mikania micrantha; assembly: GCA_009363875.1. Classification (NCBI taxonomy): domain Eukaryota; kingdom Viridiplantae; phylum Streptophyta; class Magnoliopsida; order Asterales; family Asteraceae; genus Mikania; species Mikania micrantha. The sequence continues at coordinate 43,357,681 of CM018689.1, read as the reverse complement.
TTGGTTGAAATTTGCAAAATTTTACCTGAATTTACAGGATTTGGTAGGAATCTCTGTGAAATCTAGCCGGAATCTTTTTCGAAACCTTTTTGGAATCTCACCTGAGGGCCTGTATGGCTGCAAGGTGCCTCACATCACCTGAGAGCTTAGGTGCATGCCTAGAGGGCTTATGACAACATAGATTCACACAGACACATATATTTTAGCAGACAAATATGTGTTTATGAATTAAACCAACTTAACCTGTTACAATTGCCATTTTACCACGTTTGACTACGTTTAATTCAAAACTTATTAGATACAACTATAATTTCAAAACTACTTACAAGGCATATATGGTGGTTGTTCATTACACCACCTGAAACACAACTCAAGTTTCAACAAGGCCATGAAACGAAAATATTTGGATTTTTGGCTGTAATATCTAAGTTGTTAATAAACAAGATGTGTTTGGGCTGACTTATAACTCTCTTTTTTTTAAACTGGTCGACCTACCAACCTATTTATTATTCACGACCACCAGCCTGTTTAACATGCTTACAACTTAATTACAATTCTTTAGTACCCTGCTAAAACAGGTTAAGATAGGCCGTGTTTGGGTTACATAATTTTAAGTCTTTTTGGTCTACGGTTAATGTTATTGACATGAATAAATATATTGGTTTTATTTGGGGTTATCAGCGTTCAACCATCAATCGTATTTGATTTGCATCCCTAAATTGCTTATTTTAGTTCTTATACTGTAGTGTTTTCTGCAGATTGTCAACCATTAGCTGGAAAAGAAAGAGACTTTGTGAGCAGTTTTGTTCCAAATATCTGCAAATGAAATGGGTGAAAGCTGTAACTGCAAAATCATGTGTAATTTAGTGATAGCTAGAACTATTTTTATGCTTGAGAATATGTTTAAGAATTTTTTTCCTTGAATTAGCCATATGAATGTTTCAGAAGTCAATTCTCAAAAGGTATTTTGAAAGTATATATGATTCTAAATTGTGTATGTTTTTGAAAACTATGATGCTTGTCGTAATACTATGATTTAACTCGTCCAAATTTTATCTTAATTGCATATTAAGTTGCAAAAGACTAACTTGATTATGGTTAAAGTGACATTCTACTTTTGATATCGTATTTGACCATGAGGTTTCAAGTTTAAAATGACGAGTTAGTTCTACAACTACTTTTAAGTCTGTTCGGTTCAAAATAGGTTTATTCAAAGTGAATCATCTTGAAAGAGGGTTTGAGCTTGTTGACTTGTTAAAAGGCTTTCTTGAAATTTGAAAGAATGTTGAAAACATTAGATTTATCACTAGAAGTAAGCCTTTGGTTTGATGTGTGAACCACAGAAGTTTGGGACCTGAATTGAAATACCCACATTTGACTCATTGATGAGAAGAGGTTGGGGAAAGCTTGAATCTAATCCGGCTCCCTTTGAGAAATAGAACTTTTGTTATTTTGAAAAGTAGGAGAGTATAATCTGATATTAAAGGGCATGAAAAAGTAATTGAATATATTTTTTTATATCAAAACATTTACGTTTTTGATGAGGTTAAAATCCTATAAAAATAGGTCTTTGATGAGGTGAAAACCTTTGAATCAAGGGTTTCAAAACCATGGCTAGTTGGCTTCATTTTAATGGCTAAAGTCTTGTGATGTCATGAGACACCACCTTGATGTGTGCAAAGTAGTTTAATTAAAAATAACAAAAATTACAACTAACCTAGACACTAAGTAATACTCTAGACTCTCTAAACTAAAATACTAACAGACAAGTGAACCGATCAAAAATAGTAAAGAAAAGAAAGTCCGGATATCGAACCCACAGACTTCTATAGAAAATGCAAACTGGACTCAAAGACTTATCTGTACAAATTTAGTTGATTAAAATGATTGTTTAAAAGGGGGTTTTACTAATTAATTAAAATAAATTAATGAATTAAAAACTGGAATAAGACTAAACAATGGAATTGAAGCAAGAAGTGACAAATGATGAAATGACTACCTAGGGTTTACTCTATACATGTTCAATGCTATTTAGATTGATTATGGAACTATTGTGTTACCGGGATCTTTGATTATTAACTAATAAACAACCTAGATTATCTTCAACCCTTCTCAAAGATTTTAACTATGATGTTTATAAGTTACTAAATTACCGGTTCAAATGAGTTACTCTCATAAGTTACCCAGACCTTGAAATGACATATCCTAAAGACTATCTACCTCACGGTAACGAAAGTTTCAATACACAAACACATGTATGGGATAATAAGGAAAATTAACTTGGATTTAGTAGACAAGGATATGTTCAATTAAACTAGTCTTAGTCTTTTCATAAAGACTTTAACTAGTAACTAAACACTCAAGACATACTAACAAACTCTCACCTCACGGCTTCTGAATTTGGTTAAACATTTGGTTTGGTTATAACCTAATTAACATTCCTATGAACCACTACGTCTAGTAATTCATTTACAAATCAAAATCACAAAGTAGTTGATCTAACATGCACCTATTATACGAAAGACATTCGTCAAAGCACATGAGGAATAGATAATTCAAATCAATAAACCAATCCAAACATTCATATACATTCAAGATTCAAATCCAAATCTTTATGTCATTTCGAAATCACAATCATTGTTCCACAATCAATCAAATCAAAACATTAAACATGCATAATCGTAAAACCCTAGGTAGTTCTAATAGTCTAGCCAACAATCATCATGAACAAACAAGAAGATATAATGTATAAACCACAGAAAGACATCATTCGAATAGAAAAACAATGCAAGAGTAATAACCAATAGTGATTACACCCTTCGAATCTCAATCCTCGGGCTTCTCGATGATGATTCTTGACCTTAATCGCCTCCTCTAGCCTCTTGGTCGCCTCCAAAACCGTCTAGAAACCGTGTGTTGCCCTAATTTCCACGCCTTCAGCCGTTTTAATCAGAAAACTTCGTTTTCTGAAATTCTGGTCCTGTCGCGCTACGCGACGTTTCCTTTTTAACCCCTCGCGCTACGCGAGGAACTCCACTATCTGACAAAATAGTCGGGTCAAACCGTAATCATTAAAAAGGGCATTTATGTAAATTCCACCTGTCGCGCTACGCGGCAGGGTTTCTTGTGCCCTTCGCGATACGCGAGGAGTGCAAAACTCCAGATTTTGCTTCCCTTTGTTTCCGGGTTCGTTCTCGTCCAACCGGAAGCTCGTTTCCTTGAACTTTTGTGCCAAATATACATGTTTATGACCTGCAAGCATCGAATTACAAAATTGTGAAGTACCGGCTTAAATTGACTCTAAAACTGACCAAAACTATACAGAAATTTGATAAAAACAAATGGAAAAGCATATGTGTTTTGCAACACATCACACCTCGTCAAATAAATGTTTGTACATTAAAAATGATAACTCTACACAAATATGACAAACTTTTCTAACTGTTTTAATTAAGTCACTGGAACTTTTTTGTCTTAATTTGGTCATTTAACTTAGTATGGATGTTCTAATCCTATATAAATAACTGGAATATCAGGTTATTGTTATTTTTTTTACATATTTAACTTACTTAATATGTTAAGTGATGATATAATCATTTTATGAAATAAATAATAAATTAAAAATTATTTAAAATCATCCACATGCAATATATTTGAAAAAAATAAGTTTTTTAAACAATGTGTGTCAATATTTAACGTTTGAAACTTAATTTTTTTTTCTAGTATCATGGGTAAATGTGGATGATTTTAAATAATTTTTAATTTATTATTACTTTATAAAATGATTATATCACTACTTAACATATTAAATAAGTTAAATATGTAGAAAATTAGCAATAACCTGCTATTCAGGTTATTTATATAGTTTTAGAACACACATACTAAGTTGAATGACCTAATTAGGATACAAAAAAGTACAATGACTTAATTGGGACAATATGAAAAGTTGGTTGTATAGAGTTATCTCTTAAAAAAAAATCAATTCACATCAACGTTTTTGAACATGTAGTTGGGTAATTTAAGGGATACCAAGTCATTTGCAATAGGTTAAGAAACTTTAATACATCAAAATTACATATGAAAATTTTAAAAATTTTGTTTTTTTAATAATATTAAAAAGTCATGCCATGAGTAAAACGAAATAAACATATAAATGTAAACCTTGCCTTGAACAAAATGATCTTGACTTGAACCCACATTTGCTACTTTGATTTTGCATTTTTGTGTGATGTTATACATGAGAAGATGAATTTGAAAACCTTGATTTGAATTCAATTTGAAGATTATTTGGAGTTGACTGTTTTTGTCATCATCAAACGAAGCTAAAACAAGAGAACTTACAAAATAAAATAAAACAAAAAACAAAAAACAAAAAACAAAAAACAAAAAACAAAAAACAAAAAACAAAAAACAAAAAACAAAAAACAAAAAACAAAAAACAAAATATTAATATCAAGTTTTCTAATCTTGATGAAAAAAAACATCAACCATGTCAATGTGATATATAAAAATAAAACAATTCTATGAAAGCTGTCAAAAGCCATGGCCATCCTGATGAAGAATGCCACAATGACCCCAAAATAACAATTTCACTATGGCAAATGCAGATGAACAAAATGCTAAAGATGATGAAAACAACAAATTATTAATCAGCCAACTTGAGTTTATAATATATGAATCTACTTCCATTAACAAGTTTCACAAGCTCCTTTGCTTCATCAATGGCCGATTCCTTCAGTAATCCATCCAACACTCCCTGCAAATTTAATCTACCAACATTGATCTTCTGAATCAAACTCTCTTTACTCAACTCAAATCCAAATTTATAATCACCCTTTTTAGATGAAAATGATATGATTATCCTAAATGTAACCAAATCAGGAACAATCTTGTTTTTCACCATTTCTGCATACCAATGCTTGACCTGCATCAAGTCATCCTCCTTGACAAATCCATTGATCAAACCATTGTAAGTATACACATCTGGGCTCAACCCTTTGCCCTTCATCTCATCAAGCAACACAATCGCTTCTGTGATTCGTTTATCAACAATCAATCCTCGCACCTTTGCATTATAAGTTCTGATATCAGGTTCAAGATTCTTGTTTTTCATCAATTCCCATTGTCTATCACCTTCTAATATGTTACCATTTCTGTATAATGCATCAAGAATCGTGTTATACGTATACAAATTACATTCACATCCGTTTTTCTCCATCTCACTGATCATTTCTAAGGCTGAATCAGTGTCTTCTGTATCACAAAAAGCTTTGATCACAACATTGTAAGATACCTCATCGGGTTCAATAGCAAACTCCTCACGTAGCTCCTTAAACAACTCTGGAATCTGATTAAACCTTTTCGAATTCACGCAGGCTGTGAGAAGCGCGTTGGCAGACAAGACAGTACGTGGGCAATTTAACTCGGGCATTTCATCGAACAGCTTGCGTGCATGATCATACATTCGTGATTTACCATACAAAGATATCAATCTAACGACAAATGGCTCGTTGGTCATATCCCTTTTGAATCTTTTTTGATGTTCGAGGATCTGTTGGATGTAGTAATGCTGTCTGGCCTCTGCAAGATGGTTCACGACGTCTTCGTAATACTTGTAACTGTAACGAAATTGACCTGTGTTCGACGCTCGCTTGAATTTATCAATGAAAATTTTGAGGTTTGTCAAAGAATTTGTTAATTGTAACATGGGTAATGGCTCAAATGCCAGTTTTTCCGTTTTGAGTTGCGAAATGTCGGTGGTTGTGGCTGCAACCGTCGTTACTGGGTCTCCGGCCGTTTTTTTAGGGGTTTTTGAGTTTTGTTTTGGTATTTTGGAGGTAGTATTAGTGGAGCCAACGGTGCTGCTGGCGGTGCTGCTGTTAAAGATGCGGTGGAGACGGTTGTAGACGGCGGAAGACATGATGAGTTTGAAGGTTTTCGTGTCACAGACAAAGGGTTTTCACTTCGAAGCCAGAATTTGAAATGTGAAAGAATTTAGGTTAATTTTTTACGAAATAATAATTAAGTCTATTAAGTGTTTCGTTATTAAATTTTTTTTTTATCTTTTTAAAGTCATTCAATTTTAAATAAATTTTCAATCTGTAATTTTTTATAAATAATTAAAATTTATAAATTAATCAACGCAATCGAAACATTTTACTACTATAATAAACAAAAATAATTTTGCCACTTGTCATTTTTTAGAATACTAATGATACATGTCATATTATTGTTATTTTATTTAATTCTCTTTCTTAATAAATAATTATATCATCTCTCCTATTAAATAATTGTAATATTAATCATATTATTTATCTTTTTTCATATTAAGAATTAAAAATAGTTTTAAATAAATTGAAAATTAATTTTTATTAAAAACATGTACTTATTTTTCTAAAAATTATAATTTTCTTATAAATAAGAAATATTTAAAATCGTTATTTTTAGGATATTAATAGTTTTCTAAAAAACAAGTTTACTTAAAAGATGATTTTTTAAAAATGAAATTAACTATAAAACTAAGTTTTAAACAATATGATTTTTATAAACAAATGACAATTTTTTGAACAAAATATTTAAAAATGATTTTTTAAAAACCAAAAGTTTTAAAGAAATGATAGGAAAAACTATACTTTTGACATAAAAAACTATATGAAGTTTTCAACTTCATAGTTTACAAATCTTAACTGTTACAAATTAAAAAGATCAGATAATAATTCTTTAATTGTTAGTCTATTACATAAAATCTGTATATACTTACTTTAATCATTATATACCAAAATATTGTTTTATAATTCCTAAGTTTTAATTACTAAGTATTTAATATTTTATGATTAATCCGTGTAATACACGGGTTAAAAAACTAGTATATGAATATTTATGAATGTTTAATTATTATTTTGTCTTAATTTCACTTAAATTTAACAATTTTGAAACTTTGTTATTAATTATTACTAAATATCCATATATGTTTTATTACCCTTTATTAATTTTAAAAAAAAATTAAATTTTCATAAAAAAAAATTCACATGATTGAAACACATGGTAAAAATTGAGGTACCTTAAATAAACAGAAACAACCTTTGATGATTTACTTGAAATATTTGAAAAACTTGATTAGTATGACGTGACATTTTTTCCAAAGAATTTCATCAAAATATGCTTCCTTCATCAATAAAAGGAATAGAATCATTAAAACGAAACTGTATTAAGAGTTTATTCATTTATTGATTGATTTATGTTTTATAAGAGTTCGATCAATACAAACATATAATTCAATCTTCAAGCAATTAATTTTTAATAAGTTGTATTATGCTAAACTTCGGCCCTCTTTGGGATTGCTTATATAACTTTAAAATGACTTTTTGTCAAAAATGCATATTAACTTATGACTTTTTAAAATGAAGTTTTTAAATATGTGTTTGGATTAGCGTTTTCAAAATGACCAAAAATGACATTTTTTTATTGACACTATTTAATGTTATTGGGTAAATGGTAAAGAGTTTGGTAGATTTGTAATTTTATGTCAATAAGTCATAAGTCATTATGAAAAGCTATAATTTTTAGCTTTTGAAAAACAACTTATCACCCTTTTACAAAAAATCATTTTCAAAAGTCTTTTTAGGTTTGAAAAACAACTTATTGACTTATTGGCTTTTTGAAAAAAAAAAACAATAAGCCAATAAGTAATTTTTAAATGAAATTCCAAACAGTGCCTTCGTCTTATCATTTAATCTTCTATTAATAAAAGAATAGCTAGCATGAACACTTGTTATCTTCTAATGAATTCTAAATTTTTTTTCCGTTTCTCTCTCCTATTAAATACTAATTATCTTTTATATAAAATAATAATAACAAATCATTTTAAATAATTAAATTATACAATTAAATATAAAACAAATAAATCTTCTTATCATAAAAATTAAATAAAACTTAATAAATCATAAGAAAATTTCAATTATATAATATCTTAAAATATAGTTTTTGTAACTCTTAATCCTTATTTGTAATATGTTATTTTTAAACATTCAATTATTATTATTTTATAAATAATTAATAATATCAAACATACAAAATTTTAAAAAAAATATTGCTTACAACATTTACATTTATTAAACCCATGTAATACATGGGTTTCTAACCTAATTTATAATAATTTACATAGAGCTTTGAATTCTCTTTGTTAATTTATTTTTGAGGTTTTTTATTATTTTGTTCTAGAGCATTTTTTATTAATCTATTTTTTTACATTTATTATTTTCATTTTAGTGTTTTTTTTCCTTGACCCGAAATATGTTTGTTTTATGATCACACATATTTATCCGTTAATTTTTTTTTATGTTTTATATTGAGTTCATTCCCTAATGCATTCCAAGGAATTTTTTTTCTTTTCTTAACTTGTAATAAGTTTGTTTTATACATACACCTATTTATCCGAGCTCATCATTAATTTTGAAATAGTTAAGATTTCCAAAAAAAATACCATATATCATCATTTTCATGAAAATATCCAATGGAACTTATTTTAAAATAAGGATATCAATGAAAATGAATATCATAATGATCGCTAGCAAAATCAAAACATTAAAATTGATTAAATCTAAAAAAAAAAAAAATCTTCTTGTCACCCCTGTTAAAAAAAAATTAACACAAGAGGAATTAGATAGTCTTTCAAAAACCCAAAAATACCTACAAGACAAATGTTTTGAAGAAGAAACTGATGTTAAAGAGAAAAAAATAATGATTCAAAAACTTAAACAAGTACTTCTTATAGTAAATAACTGATTGACAATAGCTTATGTTGTTTAAGAAAGTAATGAAGAACAAAATAGTAGACAGGCAATGCTGATAAAGCGAATCTGACAAGGTATTCTATTGAGAACCAACATTGTTGTTGAAGAAAAGTTTTATTGGGTAAACTATTGAAGAACCAAAATTGTTGTTGACGAAAAATTTTATAAGGTATCCTATTAATTAACACTTATTGTTTTACAATTGTAGATTTAAAGTTTGTTATTTTATAGTTTGATGTCACTTTCATAAGTGATGTCACATCTCGTCACGCTAAGCCATTTTATCTTTAAATAGAAAATGTTATCACTATATAACTTATCAATCACTATTGTAATTCACACATACAATGAAATGAATCAAAGGGGGAGTTCACTGAGTTATAAACTCTAAGTTGATTAATATATTTGCTTGAATCAACTGTTAATGATTGTTCTTATACTTACTTCTGCTAAACTTACTTTTTTGTTTTATGAGTATCAATTTATCTGATTCTAACAATTGATATCAGATACTTAGGTCTATGAAATTTGATTTGATGATCAATTTAGAACAAAAAGCAAACATTACTTGATATTTCATATGTTTGTCATTCAATTAATTAAATTTTTGGTTCACTTTTGTGTTTTGTATTTCATAATCACCCTTTAATTGAATTGTTGTTCATCCGCTTGAAATAACTAATCGAATCTGATAATGACATCTTAACCTCACAATAAACCATTGATTCTGATGCACCATGTCCATGAGTACAATATATGATAGCCTCGGATGACCCTTTTCTATCATATCATTATAATGGATGTTGGAGCCTTGTGATCTTTGGTCCACACGCATTGATGATTATTGATTCATAGTCTAATAGGAATATTCCGAGGATTTGAAAAATTACTCCCAAGAGGATTTTCAGTAGTATGTTTATGAACATGAATAATTCGTGTTGCGTAGGTGACACTAACTTTGCTAAGTATAAAAAGAAATGTATGAAATTATTGTGAATAGGTTAACAAAACATAGATAAAAAACAATTATATAACAATATCAATGTTTTTCAGTTGTCATTTTTATTTTTTACAATACAATTACTTTTAACGTTAGTCAACATAACCAACAATTATTATTATTTTTTAATTTACGAATGAAATGAAAGTTGTTGAGGAAAACCTTGATTATATATATCACATGTGATAGGCTCTAAATTTAAAATCTTAAAAGCCTCAAATAGATATTTTAAATAGTTGAAAGGTAAGTATTGAGTGTATTAAATTAAACTTGAGGTTGCCACCGACACTTCTAAAGGATAGTTTGTATAATATTAACTATTTTTATTTTTTATATAATGACATAAAATACTAACTTAAATTAACTGTATAACATAAGAAACATTAAAAAAAATTTTAAAAAAAATGTAAGTACACAATAACATTGGCTCGTAAATCTGTGTGTTTGTAGGTTAATGTTTGCTTGTTCACCTTAGACTTATCCTAACTAAACCTTTAAATTTTGGCGATGTTAGAGTGTCACACCCACACTCTTAGTATTAATATACCTCTCAAGAATTTAAATATGCGTATTTTCTTTTTCTTTTTCTTTTTTCTTTTCATATTACATATTCATATTGCGACACCATTTTGAACACGTAAGGGTTATTCATTGACTAATTTGATATTTAATATTTCACATAATGTTGACTATTTTTATATTTCACATCCATATTTAAGGTTGTTTTCAGTCTAGTGAATATTTTATATTGGAAATTTTGTTTATCTTTTTTTTCCTAAATGATAAATCAAGTATCACTCAAAACAAGCAACTGGATATTTTATATTGGAAAAATCTCGTGTTTATCCGAAAGCAATTGCTATCGAATATACTCGAATCCAATACCTCTTACGAAGGAGTCAAAGAATTACTTTTAGACTAGAAGCTAATTGATAACCTATAAGTAGGTGTGTTATATTACTCAATTTGACTATTTGAGATCCCTTCGTACAAACCCATGTGCCTTGAACGAACCCAATTAAATGGTAGGTGTGTTTATTTCATGGGGAAAGGTAGGATTTATTGATTGAGGAACGTGATAAACGTTTGACCAAAATATATGGCTGAAACACTTTCGAAGTTGATAATAAACATGTGTATATCACTGCTTCCAATCTTTTAATTTTCTCTTCTTGTTTTCTTTTTAAAAACAATCACTATTTTCACGTCAATGATTAGAAAAATATCTCACCACCATTTATGTTTATGATAAAACTATGTAACGAATAGCTTAAACTTCATGATGTCATGAGTCCAAATCTTGACTAAAGCGGTTAGTAAGGGTTTTTATCGTATAACAGGGTTTATTCTGATATATAGGCAGGTGGATTTTCTTGGTTTTGCGCTCGACAACACCTGGGTGTTGGATACCAGATAGTTGGTAGTAAACTGTGATTGCAACGCGTGAGTTGTTGGGTCTAAGGGATCTATTTTGGTAATGTAGAGACATGCAGCTAAACCTTAATTTGTCATTAGAAATGGGTTATTGCTATTTTTCTTTTTCGTTAATTAATACCATAAAATCTATATACTGTAGCATTCAAACCTATACCAAGCTTACTTGCATACAACATATGAGACAGATGCCTCCAAGTAACAAACATTCGATCAGTGGCGGATCTAGGATTTTTTGTTAGTGGGGCAACTGATAAATGTCTAAAAACGAGTCAAATGATGATAGTTTCAGATAATAGTGAAGATTGTTATATTATAGTTATTAAAATGCATCAAAATAGCAAATAGAGATAGAAGATTAAAAAATCACACAAATACATATACTTTTGCACACATAATTGAAATTAAACTTATATCTAATTATGATAATTCAAGTTAATAGTGAAAATTGATAAGCATTAAATTTGCCATCATCGCAAGATTAACACGAAGAACAGGCTTGGTAAAATAAAACACGGGGACCTAATTTTTTTGAGCTTGATTTAAAAAAAAAAATTTACATTAACCAACTAATGTTGAGTGGAGGCCTTGCCACCCTTTAGGCATCAAATGGATCTGTCCCTGCATTTGACAATCAATTTACAAGAAGATACCAGGGAAAATAAATTAAGTTACAAAAAGATGCATGAATGAGATAAAACATACGTGTTCAATCTAATTAACACCAATGATCAACTTCATCATATAATGTACCACTTTTAAACTAAAAGTTACATTATTTCTGATATTGTCATAGGTTACACACTCTCTAAGTTTTAGCTCTATGACTTATAAAGTAAAAGAAAAATTCATACAATTTACGAATACATATTTAACTTTAACAGAAACTAAAATGTGTTCCTCACTAAAACATGGAGCATATATAATCCTTAATGAGAGGAAGAGAATGATTCTCATCATAATTGTACATTAGAGGAATCGTTCTTGCAAGATTCACACAAGCCTTTGTGAATGCAACTGAATACTGATTTGGGGAAAGACACTCCTTATTTAGTTTCTTCCAAGTGTTGGTTATCATTTCCATAACATGGTCACGTGCATTTTGGATCGAACAACCTTCGTTTTCTTTCATGTAGTATGTCACATATGATCCATCATGACCATCTTGATTCACGTCCTGATAGATTTAGAATAGTGATTTAGTTTTCACGCACATTTATTACCAACACATAACAAACAAGCATTCGATCCGGTTACATATACATATATATAAACATATGTATGTGTATATACGTATATACATATGCATTAGTATTGTCTTTTTACCTTAGCACTTCCTAAATCATCCCAAAGACGTAGAATTTTTGCCAAACAAGAAGAGATGTCTTTGTTGTCATTAATAATACTTGCGCTTTCTTTGCAAGTTCCACCACCAAGGAGGAAGAACATGTGCACTATCACGACATATGCACCCGTACTAACCATTCCATTCTTTAAGTAATCTTTAGCCATTGGCATGTGTCCTAGACTAAACCATCTTGCTTCTACTAAAAATGCTTCACAAAGGTTTGTCCACTGCAAGAATTTAATTGCTTTTAATTTCAAGTTAATTTTCTTTTTATAGGTAGATGTATATTGTTTCTAATAATATATGCATAGAGATCATAAAAATTTTTATGATTTTTAAAATAGTGTATGAATAAAGGAGCAGTTATTCCCATCTTATTTTTAACTGTCGTTTGAATAATACACAAACGACAGTTTGAACGTGATTTAACCATATATGGAGATAAGAGTGTGAGATTAGATTTGATGGTGTAGGTGTAACAAGTGTTGAAATGATTTGGTTTTTGTAATGTATGTTATCATCAACCTTGTCCCTACTTTTTGCGGTCACGCTTTACCTACTCCTCCCGGTTAGTAGGTATTGGGGGAACTCGCGATTTACAATGTAAGTAGGTATTGTAGGATGGTAATATTTATATATAGTTTTGCATGTAAAGGCTGCAAAAAATAGAATGCAAATTAAATGATCATACTCGATCCTTACCGCTTCTTTCAAGAACTCCTTGGGATTGAACCCATACTTATTGTGGATTTTGTCACTGATTTCAGCTGTTACTTTATATAGAGCCTCAATGCAGATTCTTAGGTTATATGGTAGTTGTTCAAGAGAGTTACTGTCCCATCTGCAAGTAATTTGAGCATAAACCTTATAACCAATTCATATTATTAAAGCTCAACAAACTCTTGTTAATGCTTGATTATCTTGACGGGTTGGGTTACAAGTATTTTAGCACCTGATCACTAACAGTTAGTATCAGAGCGCAAGGTTAAAGAAAGAGGGCAAGTTTGAGAGTTAGATTCAATCAAAAAGAGTAGTCATTGGCTGCAGGGATAAAGAGAAAGAAACAAACATTGACAACATAAACAATCAGCGATAGTAGTAGCAGGAGATCAGTGAGTTCATGCGAAGAATTCGCATTCAGGAAAGAACCATTCGACCAGTAACCCGACTCATCAAGATTCCATCATGATTAATTCTAACCCATCAAGATTAATCTAACAGTTAAATTTTAATGTTTTATTTGCATACCTTTTAACTGCTTCTGTGAAGATGATGAGTTCATCTAGAGTTCCATAAACATCAAAAATGTCATCAATGAGGAAGACTAAAGCAATGGGCTTTGTGAGCTCGAATCTCTGCTCTGATAAGCTGGGATCTGTGAGGCTAGCCATTGGCCATAAGTACCAGTGCAATGGTTGGTTCCTTGCAAGGTTAAACTCTTGTGCCAGACCCAAATCGTTCCACCATCTATTACATCAAATAGATTATGTACGGTTTAATCTTGAAAAGGTTCTATTTATTGGGCTACTTTTAATTTCTACCATATATTTATGTACTTTGACATCAATCCAAATATATACCGACAATTTTACCTGGAGATTAGATCTACTTCTGTTCGATGTAGCGACTGGACCTTAGCCATTTCCAAGTTGGCTAGTTCAGCCATGTTAGTCCCCTTGTAATGTTTGATGAATTTCTTGACCATAAAAGTTGGCAAGGTTCTTTGATATGAATATTTAAAGGTATTATGCACCATTGTGGCTTCATCTTGATCAAGATTTTTAATCTTTTCTTTGAGTTCATGGTGCTCAATTATGTCTTCTCCTTCTATGCTCAGCTGTGATGCTTCATATAATGCCATTAGACCCTTAACATCTTGTGCTACTTCTTTCTTCAACTTCCCATCTTTTTCTTTGAAGTTTGCAAAAACATCTAAATTGAAAACATTTTACAAAGTAAATTATATGTCATGAAACCATGAAAAAAAATACTATCAAAGAACGACAAGCGATTATGAGTACGTGCTCGTGCTCACCAGGTGAAACATAGTAACCTTCTTGTCGAAGGATACGAAAATACAGGGAAACCTCGTAAAGGCTTTGGCCATGATTACAATCCAACGTTCGTGCGTAAAGCATTTTCAATATGGATTCTATCTCCTCATGGAAATAGTGGTTGATGCAAAGCTTTTGCAGAGCATCAACCGTTTCCAAAGTTTCTAAAGAATCATTCTTTAGAAGATTTTGGATCTGTTCATAGTACTCTTCTGAATCTTTTAAGGATACTCCTTTCTACAGTTCATGGACGCATGCATTAATAGGTAAGAAAAGATATAAATAACTAATTAAAAATATATATATATATATATATGTGTGTGTGTGTGTATTATATGTAGTTTTAAGTAAATTTAGACCTCAATGGCAACATGATGTTCTTCCGAGTGAATTGGGGTAGTTTGAACATCTTGTTGTGTAACACATTTGTTAACCGCCATATTTAGAGAGTAGTTGTGTGATTTTAGAGAGAGAGAGATGGATACTATTTTCTAAGAGGTGTGTTTATTGTACATATTTATAGAAAAAAAATGTTTGTATTCATACAACATTTTCTTTTTGGATGGTGACTGAATCAGGACCAGATGGTTTAATACCTAAATAACAAAGATCACATGTCTGCAAAACGTTATAGGATATTATTTATTTAACCATAAGTATCACACATGTTAATAATTTATATTTCTTCTTATGATAATGTATATCATTTATAAATATCAATATGTATATATAAAATCCAAGTATGACATTGACCCATGCATATATATATATATATATATATATACACACCCTACTAGAAAAAGACCATGTTTGCTACAAAAATTTGCGTCGCAAATATTTGTGTCGCAATTTGCGACACAATTGCTACGCAATTTCAATAAACAACTAAAACCTGATTTTGTGACAAATTTTCTGACAAAAAAGCGACGCAAATAAAATAAACCTACTTTTTTGTCACAAATGCGTCACAACTCCCGACTCATTTTCGACACAAAATTTTAAGATTTAATTAATTAAACTTTATGTGTCAAATATATATGTCAAAAAAGACAATAACGCTATTTTTATTTAATTATTAATCCCAATTTCAATAAAGAACTTTTACGTTTCTGGCACATTTGTGACACAAATAAATGCGTCGAAAATGTGTCGCAAATACATGCGTCGAAATGTGTCGGAAAATTAAAAAAATGCGTATATGTTTTTTATCGTAAATGCGTCGTAAAATTTTAAAAAGATACGTATACGGTTTATCGGAAACGTGTCACCATCTAAAATCATTAATGAACAACTTTTTTAGTTATAATTATAATGTATAGAAATAAGCGTCGTAAAAGCGTCGGAAATTACTACACTTTTAGCCGTTGAAAATGTGTCGGAAATTGCTTAGCAAATTTGTCGTAAATGTTTTCATACAGGACTTTTTCCGACAAAAGATTTTCGTCAGAAATGCGTCGGAAAAACGAGTTTCCTACACATTTGCGACACAAATTGGCTCGGAGAGCTTTATTTTTCTTTTAGTGTGTAATCAAAACGATTGGACAGAGGGATGAGCCATGAACACGGTTATGTTTTGATTGGTTCCTTTCAAAAATAATACCTAAAAACTAAGAAACATGAGTGAAATAGCAGCAAACCATATAGACCATCTTCGTAATTTACTCTAAATAAAGCATAAAATTGTTACCAATGACGGGTCTTGGAAAATGTTGACCCGAATCTTCGCCAAGGCTACCTCTAGGGTTGTTATCGAGCCGAGCCGAGCCTATACCCAGCTCGGCTCGTGGATTTTGGAGCCGAAACGGAGTCAATCCAAAATATCTTTTGAGCAAAAAATTCGAGCTCAAGCTCGTAAAGAACTTCGAGCCATGCTCAGAAGCTGGCTTGTTTTTTTATCTTCTTCTTCTTCTTTTTATCTTCTTCTACTTTACGATATATATTTAGCCGTGGGACCGGTCGGTGAGGAACGCCTCATGGTGGCGTTCACCATTTTTTTTACAATATATATTTAATATAATATATATGACGTCAACTTTCCCACCTATCTCCTAATAAATATTTGCATATTATATTTTAATTAAATCATGATTTTTTTTCATCATCTCTCTAATTAAATATTAATGATTTTATTAAATTTTGTTAGTAATATGATTGCATTAAAAACCAATTTTTTTTTATTTTTCTTATAAAAGATTTTTAAAAAATATATGGTATGCTTTTTTTTAAAAAAAAATTCAAATTCAAATATTTAACATGTTTTAACCTTATATATATATATATATAAATCGAGTCGAGCCAACCCGGCTCGGGCTCGGCTCGTTTTAAACGAGCTCTTTTCGAGCATAGCTTTTTTGAGTCACGCATGCATCATGCCTCATGTATAATGGTTGGAGGGTATGACACCCCATCACCTATTCACGTCCCACTACACACAATCGAAGATGGTTTTTGGTTTTTAAAAGGTAAAATATCTGTAGTCTTCAGACCACATCTGTAGACATCTGTAGCAAAAGAGTTGGACTAAACCCCTGCAAAAAGATGTTTGTTTTTAATATTTGTTTTTAATAACCTTCCGAAAACCTCTTCCCCACCTTCAACCTATTCCCCACCGTCATGCAGACATCTCAGCCCAACCCCACCATGTGCGATAACCGGAAAAGGGGCGAACCCTCGATTCGACCAGGGGCGACTACGACGGTGGCGGCTTGAGGAGGCGTCACGATCGCGCGCGGCTGTGGAGGGCGACGACTGTGGAAAGCGGTGACTGTGGAGGGCGCAGCGATGGCCGGGGGGGGGGGGGGGGGCGATTGTTGAAGAACAAGTGAAGAAGATGATGGTAAGAGCTCAAAAGAGCTTGGTTCATGTCTACGCTAAGAAGAGGACGTACATACTTTTTTTAATGAAATATATTCAAGAAAACAAACGGTAGCTCCTCAACCTCTGCCGTGTCTGCGTGGGGTAGACATAAGATGACAGAAAAATGATTTTTTTGAAAAAACGAACATCCCATAAGTGTTGCAAAATTGAAGCAATTGGCTAATTTACATAGGAATTTGTAAAGCGAGGGAAAAAGATTCTCTGGAAAATTAACTATTATATTCGATTTTGAAACACGTAATATCATAATTGGTAAATTTTTATTAAAGCACATGTTAAAATGGCTAACAGAAAGATTAAGATATTTTTTTAGTTACAACTTATTATAACTTAAATTAAAATAAATTCTTTTCAAAAATAGTTTATTTAGACTCAAAAATAATTTTGTTTAAAACACGTCTTGTCACTACCCGATAACCTACCGACCCAACTAGCCCTTTTAACAAGCTTACTCATTATGATCTGATGGCTTGGATACATCTTGACGATGGTTGAGGTGAACAACCTCGATTATATATATGATCTCATGATAATCCGATGACTTCAATACATGCTTAGCGCAGTTGAGGAGATAATCGTCAATTATATATATATATATATATATATATATATATATATATATATATATATATATATATATATAATTAGTAAGACAAAATAAAAAAAGAAGTTTATTTGTCTTAAAAATGTTCAAAAGGATATTTATTAACTTTAAAACCAACCCAAAGTACAATTGAACTCGTTTCGCTGATGTTTGAATCGTCTTAGCGAACTCTACACTATTAGTTTATAAGTTTTAACTTTTACGTTTAACTTTAAATTTAGCATTTAGAGAATATTTTTTTAGCTTTTAAGTTTTATCTATAAAGTTTAAGATTTTGTTTTATAATTTAGGTTTTAGCATCCCAGTTAAAGGGTTTACAATTTAAGGTTTAAAGTTCTCATTTCGATGATGTTTGAATCATCTTAGCGAACTCTACATTATTAGTTTTTAAGTTTTAAGTTTTAAGTTTTAAGTTTTACGTTTAGCTTTAAATTTAGCATTTAGAGAATATTTTTTTAGCTTTTAAGTTTTATCTATAAAGTTTAAGATTTTGTTTTATAATTTAGGTTTTAGCATCCCAGTTAAAGGGTTTACAATTTAAGGTTTAAAGTTCTCATTTCGATGATGTTTGAATCATCTTAGCGAACTCTACATTATTAGTTTTTAAGTTTTAAGTTTTAAGTTTTACGTTTAGCTTTAAATTTAGCATTAGAGAATATTTTTTTAGCTTTTAAGTTTTATCTATAAAGTTTAAGATTTTGTTTTATAATTTAGGTTTTAGCATCCGAGTTAAAGGGTTTACAATTTAAGGTTTAAATTTTAGGTTTAACAAGTCGGTTCCGACTTCCGACACTACTAAAAGAAGTTTAATCAAAGTTTGTATGGATCGGTTTTCGAGTTTTTAACTTTTTATAATCTTCTTAGAAAAAATAGATTTTCTAAGAAAACCTTAATTTATAATTTTTTTTTAGAATGTGTAATTTTTTAGATTCTTGCATTCATAGGTGCTAATAGTTTGAACATTGGTTCAAGAATCAACTCATTTGATACCAATCTTTGTCATTGGAGCTATAATTCCCATGAGAATTGAAGGACGTGATAAACGTTTGACCAAAACGGGGGTGCGAAACACATTAATTAGATCGAGCAAATAAACGTGTGCGAAAGATGTTTGACCAAAGGTCAGGTTCCAATATGTTTCCTATGTGCCATATTTTATTTTCTAACATTTCAAAGTTCCGCTTAACCGACCATATAAATATTGCATTCCATGTTTATTATAAAAGTACGTCATGTAGGCGCGGAAACCGGTTAGCCGGTCAAATACCGGTTTTGGTATAATCGAACCGGCTGGTTTTGGAATAATCGAACTGGTTAGCTAATCAAAGTTTGGTCTACGGTTTTACCAATACACAGTTCGGTTAATAATCGGTATTTCAAGCTCTAAAATCGAAACCGATATAATAACCAAAACCAATTAACCGTTAAATAACTACTTTTTTACTTAAGTAGACTGGTTAACCAATTTGATCTCATGAAACCTCATGATCCCTTGGTTTACCATTTTTTTCATCTCCAGACCACCATATGAAATATGAGTTGCGAATTTTTTTTGCCACATCAGCGTATATCATATTAAATTTCATTCTACTCTACACTACTACTTAGAAAACAGAAATGAACTTTTCTATGTTTCTAGTCATTTTTAAATGAAAATAATAATTTTAAATAAAATTTAACTGTAAATTAAATATAAAATAAATTTTAGAGTAAATTATAAAAATGGTCCTTTATGTATATCACAAATCACAGATTCTATCTTAAACATTAATAATTACACCAGACATCCTTTATCTTCATATTTTGTAACAATTTGGTCATTTTCACTTAACATAGTTGAATTTTTTTGTTAAAATTTTGAAACATGTAAATATTTATATAGTTAAATGGTATGCTGTGTAATTTAATCTTTTTATTATAAAAGGATGAAACATGTAATTATTTATATAGTTAAATGATATGTTGTGTAATTTACTCTTTTTATTAATTTTTTCTTTCCTCTTATTTTTTTCTTTTCTTTTATTTTTTAGAATTTATATTTTAAAAAATTTGTATAATTTATTAATAAACTAATAAATTCATTTATTTTATATATAAAAATTTATATAATATTTTAATTTTCATTTGCTTAGATTATCTTAATTTAAATTTCTAGTTATATTTCATTTAAAATTTGATTTTTTTTAAAAAATATTTTTTTATTTAATTAAAAAATAAAAATTTCAAATATACAAAATTTCAAACATACTTTAGTTCAATTCTTATTTATTAATTTAAAAAATGAATGTTGTTAACAGAAGCAAATTCATCCAAATTAATAAAAATGATTTTAATAATCAAATCAAAAATTTGTTATATACAACTAAAAATCAAATCAAAAAAAATTTGGAATGTACATAGTTAACCGAACTACTTCATTCAAATTAAATCCGGTTAGGTTTTGGTTACAACTGAACAAACTGAATTCAACCAAATAAACCGATTAAAACCAAATAAACTGATTAAAAACTGAATAAATAGATTAGTCTAACCTAATAAATCAAATTCAATCGAACTGAACCGAATTTAGTTTGGTTAACAATCGTTCAAATTTGATTCGATTTGGTTTTGGTTATTAAAAAAAGAAAATTTCGAAACCGATTACAGAAAATCTATTAAATTGAACAAACCGATAACATGACTGATAAACACCGATAATATTAACATAATATAGCACATAGGAATTTTCTAAATAAAAATGCATAAATAAAGAGTAAATTATAACTGGAATATTTAAATATATATGTTAAAATATAACTGAAAAATAAAATAAAAAGACGATCAAAAAAATATATATTATTAAATAAAAATATTATAAATTTTTATATATAAAATTAATAAATTTATAAGTTAATTAATAAATTATTAAAATTTATAAATAAAAAATGCTTGAAAATAAAAGAGAAGGGAAAATTCAAAGAAAAGAAATAAAAAATTAATAAAAAGGGTAAATCACATAATCTGTCATTTAACTACATAAAGTTACAGTTTTATTTTGTTATAATAAGGGTAAAATGGTTATTTTTTTTCAAAATTTAAAGAAAAAGTTAACTTTGTTAAATGAAAATGACCCGATTGTTACAAAACATGAAGATAAAGGACATCTGATGTAATTGCTGAAGTTGAAGGACGGAATGTATTATTTTTAACATACGTAAAAGGATGATTTTTATAATTTTCTAAATATTATGTAGAAATTAAAACATAATTACACATCTTACTATCTTAATAAATAAAAATAATGTTTGCCACTTGTCACAATTTTGGGCCATTAGTGCCACTTGGCAACTTCATATATCACCTCTTTAATATCACTCTTATTAAGGAAAAATATTAGCTATCATATTCAATAGTTATAATATTTATAATATTATTGACCTTTTTAACGCTAAAAAGTTTTATAATCGATTAAAAATAATATTTTAATAAGAAACACTTTAAAAAATTTCTAAGATATTAATTTTTAATAAAAATCAATATTTTCTAGAAATAAAAAAAATTAAATTAGTATTTATTAGAAATTGTTTTTTCTAAAAATTATGTATTCTAAAAAAATTTTAAAAAAATAAAATAGACCATAATACATAGATTTTAAAGAATAGTTTTTTTTATAAACAAATGACATTTTGTAGAATTAAAATTTTAAAAATTAATTTCTTTTAAAAATAAAGTTTTTGATCATTGTTTTATTACATAAGTATTTAGTAATATGCATTTTAAACATTTTATATTAAAATGTTATTTTATAATTTATAAATTTTTATTGATAAGTATTTAATATTTTATATTAAATCCGTATTGCACACGGGGTATACTCTAGTTTAAGATATATGATAATTATATTTGCAACGGTTATAGTTTAATCACTATATTTACTGTGGCAGTGAATTCTTATCATTTTCAAATTTCGCTTTTACTTTCGTTAAAAAAAATAAGGTAAGCTAAAGAATTGTATTGTTTTTGAATTAGAAAGCACATCTGTTACTGAACCCAAAAACCAGGGGCAACCCAACTTTTAAAAGCAACTCTAAAAATCAGGGTCCTTGGTTAAAACTAGAAAGTAATTATGTTGTTTACAATCTCCACAAGTATAAACACTTTTTTTACCCAGACATTGGACCGATAATAACAAATCATAAGGTTTTCTTGTTTTAGTTTTGTTTTATTTTGTTATTTTGTAAACACTTGATTCATACGCTCGATTTTGGTTTGACATTTAAATTAATGTAACAAAAGATCAATGATCTCAACTATTGAAGCAACAACGAACTCATCATCATCATTATCGTACTCAGTATATATATCCCATCATTAACATAGCTAAAGTAGGGTCTGTGGAGGGTAAGATGTAGACAGTCTTACCTCTATCCCGTACGAATAGCTAGAGAGGTTGCTTCCAATAAGAACCCTAGCTCATTATGTCTGATTAACCGACCAACCCAATAGTTTTAACGTTATTTTCACAAAAATAAAGTAAAATAACGTTAAAATTAGTGCAACTTTAATTTAGCTCCTTAAGGGCTGACACACACACACACATATATTATATGCGCGTACCATGCACAAACGGGGCATTGAAGCAACAACGAACTGAATGATGTAAACAACAATAAACTGAACTATTGAAAGAGCAATGAATAATTGAAAATGAGAACAAGGATTGAACAAAAATAATGTTTTAGACCCTATCTTAAAAAAATTAGTGACACCATTTACAGCTCGGGCTTAATTCCAGCTAAAGGTTTGAAGCAATAACGAACAATAGAACACCAGCCCAAAATCAATGCAACAAAAAAAAATCAAAAGTACAACAAAACTACACACAAAAAAAAAGTAAGAGACTAACATAGCACAAAAAAATCCAAACTCAATGTAGTTTTAAGCCATATCTTTGTAAAATAGTAAAAGTAACACAAGATAAATCCCAACCCTAATGCCATAATCCCTATCACCTTATTTATGTCAATTGAAAGATTGAACTGCAAATTGAACAAAGATGTGCAAAATAGTAAATGAAAGCAAAATTATCTTTATCGAGACCTTGAGACTTTGTGATTGAGTATTTGTCACATCCAACCGATGGCGGAATATGTACGGTGTGATTGTGATTATTCATAAGCTCATGTTGATATGTTAAAGTTTAAGCAATTAAAACACCCATTTTAAATTAAGCGTTCATTCATGATAAACAACCAATGTCATTACAAGAATTCAAAACCAAACATACAGATAATACTAAACATTGTTAAAGAAATTAATTAAGTCATTAAACATATCTTAAGTCTTCACCAAGCTTTGTATTAACCTTTTATACTTGTAAAATAATTTTTGTGTCAAGTTAATGAGAACATATACTTAGTTTAATAGTACATTAGAAAAGATGCAAACAATAGCCCAACTAGTTATGTATCATTAGCATGCATAAATACAAGATTGATAGTATGAATGAATATCCCAATAGTAGTCAAACAAGTATCTATACAAAGTGTTAATTCAAGTATTGTGGCAATTACGTTTGAGAATTACGTCATCAATGAATGAGAACACATTTCGTCGTCCTTGAAATCCACGTTGATTCAACGATTGTGATTATTACAGGTTGAAAGTATGCGAGAAATCGTGAAAGTGGAAGAAAACCGTGCGCGAAACGGAGTTCCAGATTCTTCGGAATCGAAAAACGAAGAAAATTTTCTAAGTATTGCAATCCGGGAGTCTTCGCGGTACGCCAAGGCTCAGTTGAGCATCCTTGGCGGTACGCCAAGCCCCATTTCGCCCTCTTGGCGGTACGCAACGAGTAGGGCGGTTTGGCAGATCAGAATTCATGCAGATTGAAATATTATTCATTTTCTCGAACGCACTCCTTTCACTGACGAAAATTTCGACCATTTCACCATCAAATCTCTATTCCAAAGCCATCTAAACCCGCGGATCGCACCAGTGAACTTTTCTACAATATCCGATCTTTTTTTGCGACTAAAAATCCGCTCGATTAGGTAACGATTCATTTTAACCTATTAGTTTGATAATGGTTTGATTAGAGCTTGTTTTTGAACGTAATGCAATAGTTAGGGTTGTTGATTATTGTCTAGATAATGGCTAGGAATTCTAATAAACGAAGAACTTGATGTGTTAACGGTTAAATCTTTGTTTTGATCCGTTGTAATGCCCGGTTATCAGGAAACTATACCTATGATTATAATGGTTTAAACCATTTGATTATAACAATGTATGTGATTATCTTGATCAATCTTTGAAATGCAAGGTTAAATCCAAGTGTTTCAAACTAATCACAATCATTAAGATAATCATTGAAATAACTATCTGATGTTTATGGTAACAGTCAGATTAGTACGTTAAACATGGTTATTAAACCTATTCCAATGTCACATTATGATGTTTCATGATATCTGGGTAATTAGTAACAAGGATTGACCATTCCTAAGCCATAAATACATCTAGAAACTGTTTCAGTACTATAATCAACAACAAGGCCTATTTGGTTAATCCGAGAATATTCTGATTATTAATCGAACGTGTCATCAACCTTGTATTAGGAACCTGGATCAATATAGGTTCCTACATTATCATACATTGTATGATATTACATTAAATCAAATAATTAAATACCTAAAATTAGTTGATAACTTTTAATGCAATGTCTTTAACATTGGAGTTCAGAAAGATCTAATTAGTAAGTTAAAACATAAATAATTAATTTATTAAACCTAAACTAATGCAGAATTACACCATTATTATCAGTTTGTGCAATATTCTGCTATCAGTGAGACTTCAGGTGAATTTCGTACAACCCCTTTTATCTTTGATGTTTTCCAAACAACGGGGTATATATGTGGAACTATTTCTTGAACATATGATATGTATCACTGTTATCTGTGTGATTTCATGTGACTTTTGTAAGATTTCATGAAATTTTGCAGTTAGCTCTTTATCACAGTATTAAAAAGTCCTCATCCCTTAAAACTGTATCTAGTGAACCCATGTGGGGCCGAACATGAATCAATGGTAGTACTATCGGCTGACTACCCATTCGGTGGGAGGTTTGCTTCTCCCCTTGTGTGAATGTTTGTTACCTGTTTCCGAAACACTTTCTTAAAGTTAGTGATAGACATTAAGATAATGAGGCATAAAGATATTACCGACGGGTAGTGTCTTCGTAAAACGTATATGTGTTAGAAAGGAACTAGATACGGGTCCCATGGTTATCTGAACTCTATATATCCAAAATTTGCGTATCATATCATACTGATTAACTCAAACATTACGAACTTACCAGCTTTGTGCTGACCTTTTCAAACTCAAACATTTTTGCAGGTAGACAGTGACAAGGGTGAGATTGCACTGCAGGCACTTGTAATTAAATAACTTAGTTTGTGTGATAAGTTAGTTTGTAAACTGTAATTATGGTTGTGATTACGAAACCCTTGTAATATGTTATCTTTAAGTTAATCTGTATGTTGTGATACCGGATCAAATAAGTCACACCTCATCTCTGAGACATCACCACTATGCTTCCGCGACCTTCTTAGTGTATTCAGTGACATCATCAAAAGGTGACGAGAGGTGAGGGTGTGACAAGTATAGCTATCCTTGTATTAATGCTTATATTTCAACATGTTTGCTAGGCTACCTTTTACCTTTTTACAACAATGACAAAGTCAATGCAAAGATGGTATCTAACCAATCCTAGGCTACTAAGTACAAGTTTGCTTAACTGACAACACAAATAGAATCAACGCTTTATTTTGCATAACATCTAGCAGAAAGTCTAACTTGATCTAAAGCTTGCATCATAGTTTAAATAATTTCTAGAATTCGATAAGTTTGAACATAAACAAGTGTGACATCCATAAAATACAAAAATATGTAAAACGAAAGTATGAGAACTCACAAGTGTTTGCTTAGCTAGTCCAAAAAGTTTTTGAGTAATGTTTGAGAAAGCAAAGATAATACACCTCACCCTAAAGTTTGAGTTACAAAGAACCCTAGTATCCCAAAGTTCAAATTGAAAGTTTTAATGCCTATGGCATTCTATAGAATTTCTGAAGGAATAAGTTTATGTTTGAATGGTGTCGTTTAAAAATAATGAAAAAAAGCCTAGGAATAATATTTGTGTAAAATAAATGATGGTTATTAATATAAACATATCTTAGAAATTTATAAATACTTGTATATATATAACTATACAATTATTTAAAATAATTATATTAATCACAAGGCTTATTTTGTTTAAGGATTATTAATCTCAAAAATAATAATTATAATATTTTATAGAAATAAGATTGTTTTAAACATAACATATACAGAAATTATATTCTGAATTTAGTTTTATATAATATTATATTATATTATAAAACTAGAAATAATATTTATTATATATAAAAAATGGGTTTTATAATAATGTAAATTAGGTTTTTGTACTTGTATTTTTTGTTAAAATAATTAAAATAGTTTTCAGGAATAACCAAAATTATTCAAAATTGATTTTTAAGATACTTAAATTTTTTATTTATTTTTTACAAAATATGGAATAAAAACTGCCTGTAAGTCAAAACCCGGTCTCAAATGGCGCTAGTGGGTTTTGAGCCCGCTTTCCACTCCACGCTAGTGTCGGTACGTTGTTAGAACCCTCGCCCTACTTACCGTTATATACAATCACCAATCTATCCCGAAATTCTAGATGAACCCTAGAACCTAATTCCACGAACTTGTTTAACCGAATTTTTGTAAACCTGAATAACCTTAGGGCTATTGATTTTTGCTTAAAGTCGAATAGAATGATCTAATTGATTACAATGAATTTGAAGATAGAATAGCTCCGGTTTTTACGCGAGTTAGTTTGGCTGATTCAAAGGTTATAAGAGTGTTTTTGAGTTCTTTAGAATCGAGTTAGTTTGGCTGATTCAAAGGTTATAAGAGAGTGTTTTCGAGTTCTTTAGAATCAAAGGAAGAGCGTAATGTTATGGGTATATTCAATTTAGTTAATATGTTTACAATTTTTCCTGTTATGTATGGTAACTATCTTGAATTTCAAACTAAGAATCACACCTTGATGACTTTGCAATTAAACCGAGTGAGCGGAGATCAAACTCCAGGTCTAATTTGGGAAGAAGAGAGGGAATACAGGTTTGGCAATTCCAAACCCCTCCCTTTTTTCTAATTTTACTTAAATTCTAATTTAAAATTTCAAGAAACCAAAAATACTTTTAAGTTTTACACAAATGGCACTTTTAGTTTTTTATATATAATATTTTATATAAGGAAAATTTATAAAAAATACTTTTAAGTTTTACACAAATGCATTTATACTCAAATGTTTTATTCAAACTTTATAAATTTACAAATTCCTATTCAAGTATTATTATTATGAAATAATTTCATAATTAACGTTTTTTCCTTTTTTTACATGTATAATATTATGCAAACACACACTCACACATATAATTCTTTCTTTCTTTCTTTTTTTCTTTTTGAACTTCTTATTAGAACGATTTATTTAATCAAATTAGTTTGTTTCAATTATATCATAATAGAATTGTATCGTATAACAATTTTGTTTATGTATATATAACTTTGTATACAATCTTTATGTATGTGTGTTGAATAAATTTATCAAATGAACACCATAAATATCATTACAATTAAGTACAATTATAGTTCAACTTTAAAACGAAAAAAAAAAACCCTAACTGAGACAAGGAGAGGAGAAGGTAACATCTATAGCCTTGTAGGAGACGATTGCTATTCCATAACTATTTTGAAAATCGATTTTTTGATTGCTCTTCCCTCATATTGGCGGTTACCCTTCCAATCTTTCTCGCTTCTCCTTCAGGCAATCATGCTAACTAGTTGCATAGTGGAACAGAAGAATTTAGAGGTGCGCAAATCGGGGTTTTTTTAAGTCAAGATCCGGTTCAGGTTCCGAGCTTCGACCGGTTCCGGTTCAGGTTTTGGGCAGTTTCGGTTCAGGTTATCGGTTCCGGGTCCGATTTTTTTTTTGCCCACCTCTAGAAGAAGTATAGAACATTTAATTGGGCCTTGGGGTTGTTGGATCATTAACAAAATATGTGATATAAAAAAGCCCAAAAAATATGGGCCCTATTGTTTTATGCCCTCAAGCACTAACTTAGCCTAACAAAGCTAACAGGACGCAAACACGAAAAACCCTTCGGTTGTCGGCACTGAAAACTCTCCAATTGTCGAACTAAAATACCCTCATATGGATGAACTAGAAGAACCATTTGAAGAAGAGTGACTCAAAAGATTTTTTTTATATGTTTGGGCTTATGACAATCATGATCTAAACTTATTTGAATGAGACTTTCATGACTCAGTAGCTCGATGACAAGCACGATTTAGATTGATCAAACGACGAACAGTTTGTGTACTATTCGGCGGACAGTTCATTTATGTTGGATTGTTTAATAAATGAACAAACACAAAAAAAAAAATTCTTTTAGTTAAATGAACGAAGATGAACAAAGATTGTGTTTGTGAACGTTCAGTAAAGTCTTTGATTATGAAATCCGAGGCTTATTTTCAAACTTGAAGTTAGCTATCAATTAAGTGTGTTAAATGGTTTGGTTTTCTTTTCGTTAGGTTTTGAATAATTTTAAGTCAATCTGTTGAACAAATCAATCCGCAATAGAAATTTATCTAAACCAATTTATTTATGATAGCATTCTAGATATATTATGATACAAATATATAAAAATACCGTTATGACTTTTTTAGAGCGGGGCTCTAGGTGCCTCCCTAAATTCTTCAACTAAAAAACCGGCCTTGATTTGACTAATGTTGTTTTGAGTCATGTGAATGTTATCCATATATACAAAATAAAATTTAGAATTAGGAACGATTAATTGGTTGGTCCATAAGTTGCTCATATAAAGAGAATAACATATATGATCCATGTTTGAACCGTTTTATTAGAGTTTTTAAATTTTCATTTTACATGGTCAAAATTCACATGATGCACATAACCAGTCACAATTTTTGAAGCATTTAACCAATCATTTGATCTAAACCATCTATAAACCAATAGAAAAAATATAAAGGCCCAACCAATCAAATCTTAGCATTCCCTTTGGGTAGCAGTTTTTTTGTGTGCAACAAAATTTTCACGTGCGTAACAGAATTATGTAGGCCTGTAAACGAACCGAACAGTTCATGAACTGTTCGGCAGGAAGTTCGTTTATGTCCGTTTATTTAAATGAACGAACATGAACACACCTAGTGCTCTTTTATTTATGTTTATGAACTGTACGGTTATGTTCGTTTATTTATGTTCGTTTATTTGTGTTTGTTAATGTTAGTTTATGTTCGGTTAACTATCTAATTTACGAATGATATGTATTTACATTTAAAAGACTTGTCGTTTGCGTTCGTTTATACTTTTTCAATTGTGTTTGTTTATGTTTATTCTATAGTTTTCATGTTCGTTAATGATTGTTCAATAATATTAAATAATGTTCATTTATATTTGTTCGTTTATTTTGGTTCGTTTGTGTTCGTTTATATTCATGTACAGTTCATTTAATTTATTAATGAACGAACACGAACATAATCATTTTTGTTAATAAACGAACACGAACACAAAATTCATGTTGGTTAATGTGTTCGTGTTCGGTTAAATTTAAATAACCGAACACGAACACGCCTATGTTATTGTTTGTTTGGTTCGTTTACATGCCTAGAATTATGTATTACGTACTTGTGAGATAGATTTTTTTTGTTACTTTTGCAAATTTGATTAAAACCCTCAAATGTTGTAATTTAGCTATTTATTTGTGTATTATGCGTCTCTCTTTAAGGGGTTTTTTAAATTGATTTGTCCATAACTAGAGGTGAGAGTCCTATTAAGTTTTTAAAAAGCTTGGTTCATGCCAAGCAAAACAAAGATTCAATTCGTTTCTATTTAAAGTCATCCTTATCTTGTCGAAAGGGGTAAGGTTGACTAACTAACGTGATAAACGTTTGAGCAAAATATGTGTATATGAATGTCACATCCCGTATAATAAGCATGTGTATTTGTGCTTCTAGTCATTTAATTTTCAACTCTTTTGTTTCCTTTAAAAAAACAATCACTGTTTTCTCTTCAATTATATATTAGATAAATATATCACACCACCATTTATGTTTATAATAAAAGTATATGACCACAATATGAAATTGGTTACTTCTATTTTACTTTTGAAATTTTTTTTATCAATTCACAGTCTACTTTTTTTAATTAACTAAGTTATAAACTCGTGTGTTGCATTGTTGAGTAAAAAAATAAAACAAAAATACATTTAAGATAAATTGCATAATCTATTATATACAGTTACCCATTATAAATACAATTATAAATATTTAAAAACTTTTAATATACAACATTGGACGTCTTCTTACCAACATTGTCGTCTTATTATAAATTTTATAAATACAAAATATAATTAGCATGTAATATCTATACTTTATGCCATTCAAAATTAAGAAATATCACATTTGAATTTAATTTAAATTAATATTTTATATTTTACGTAAAAAAAGGAAATTCAATTGAAATATAGTTACTTAAATTTTGAGTAAAATTAGGTAAGTATGTAACTGGTATAGGTTTTCAAATTATTTATATTAAAATTTATAGAATGATATTCCTATGTGATAAGATTAAATTGAATTAGGTTTTATTAAGGACAAGGTTGAGAAATTATAGGAAATATTATACGATAAATATATTTATAAATATAATTTTAATATATTAAAATTATTAATAAAGATAGATTTAGAATTCAGAATAAAAATTTTCAGAAATTACATATACATTTGATTTAAATTTAAAAATTTAGTTATATGGGAATGAATAGAATTATTTTAATTTTGTTAAATAAAATTAATTTAATTATTTTAATATTTGTTGGATTATAAAAATACAAAATCTAACCTCTGAAAAACAAACGAATTAGTTGTAAATAATTTGTTTTTATGTTGTGTCTTCAAAATATTAAATTATAGTTAGGAAAAAAAAAACCAATAACTTATTTTAAATCAATATGAGAAAAGTTGATCACACAAGTAATCACATAACGAAGAATTAGGATTTTAAGGTTTTTACTGTTAAAATATAATTTATGAGAAAAATCTAATAAGAAGGGATTTTTGCATAAAAATAGTAAGAACTGATAAAATTTTGATGTGTCATGATAATTTAAGTTTAACATCTTATTTTTTGGAACTAAATTCTTTTTTTGTACTGCATTTTTGTGTTTTTTGTACTGTACTTTTGTTTTTTGTACTACTTTTTATTTTTTGTATTGGATTTTTATTTTCCAAAACTACATTTTTTAATTTTTGTACTTGATTTTTTTGTATTTGATTTTGTTTTTTTTTGTATTGGATTTTGTTTTTTTTGTACTGGATTTTTATTTTTATAATTTTTAACATATCAATGTCAAACTTATAATAATTTTTACTCTTTTTAAGCAAAAATCTCTTTTTAGCTGATCTAACCCCTATAATTTAGCTTGTGCGAATAATGAGTTTAGATTTAATGCGAGATTGACATGTGACAAAATAAATAGGAATTTTTGTGGGGATGAGTGGATGACACATGCTAATTATAAAAAAATGATTCATGATGATATTGACACATAAGTAAAATTATCTTTTTTTATTATAAAGCATATTTGTCACCAAACAATAATATTATAGGATTCAAACTCTCAATAGTTAGTAAGAAAAATATTATTTTACCATAAAGATGTATTCACGATTGAGAACTCTCCTCATTTATTAATATAATGTTTTCAAAATACAAAACGCTTTATAACCAGCTAGCAAGAAGATACAAGAAAAGAAAATGATAAGAAATGTAACTTAACCTTCTAGTGTGCCACTTTTTAAAATACAAGTGACCTTATTTTCATATCTAACATAGGATAGAAACTCAGTCTTACATCTATGTTGTTTAGGTAAAAGAAGATCGAATATAATCTATTAACGCATATTTAACTTTAAAATACACTTGCATGCGTTTGTAGTGTGAGAAAAAAAGTCTTTTGATTTTATTTTATTTTTTTGTGCGTACCAAAATATGGAGCATATATATATATATATATATATATATATATATATATATATATATATATATAATGCTCAATGAGAGGTTGAAAATGAATTTCGTCATAATTGTACATTAGAGGAATCATTCTTGCAAAATTCACACAAGTCTTTATGAATGTAAATAAAAACAAATTTGGGAAGAGACACTCCTTATTTAATATCTTCTAAGCAGTTGTTATCATTCCCATAACATGGTCACATGCATTTTGGACCCAAGAACCTTTGTTTTCTTTCATGTAGTATGTTGTCATATATATCCATCATGACTATCTTGATTCATGTCCTGATAGATTCAAAATAGTGACAATTTTCAGTTTTATTACCAACGCATAACAAGCATTTGGGGTACATATATATAAAAACATGTGTAGATGTATATACATATAAACATATGCATTAGTCTTATATTTTTACTTTAGCACTTCCTAAATCATCCTAAAGACACATAAATTTTGCCTAACAAGATGAAATGTCTTTAACGTGTACATTCTAATTTTCATGTTTTCAAGTCGGATTTTTGAACAGGAACGTACAATACGGTTGAGAAGTGAGAGATTTCCGATCGGCAAAGGCAATGAAGCGTATTCTTTCATAGTTTGATGACATTTTGTATGATCTTAGAAAACTTTAGATACTCTGGATCTTGTCTCATGATGATCCGATGGCTTATATTCATTGTACGGTAGTTTAGGAGACCATCATCAATAATTATATATCTTGTCTTATGATGATCCAATGGCTTAGATACATCCGATGAAGGTTGAGGAGACCATCGTCAATTATATATATACTTAGTGGGCAAAAATTAAATAAAAAGGTTTTCCCGCCTTTAAAAGACAAAAAGAATGTTTAAAAACTCTTAAACTAAGCAAAACACAAGCTAATTAAACTTATTCCAACGATGTTTGAACCGTTTTATCGAATCTACATTGTTATTTTTTGGATTTAACTTTAACGTTTAGCTTTAAATTTTGCTTTTAGAGCATGATTTTTGTTTTTTAGGTTTTATCTTTTTATGGTTTAGGAATTAGGTGTTAGCATTAGGTATTTAGGTGTAGGGTTTAATATTCGAGTTTTAGGATTCGACAAACTAGTTCTAACATTGTTAAAATGAGTTCAATTAAATTTTGTTTTGGTCAGCTTTTTATTGTAAAATTTTATTAATCTTTTTAGGCAAAACATATTGTTTAATAAAATCAAGTTTTTTTTTCCCAAAAAGTGTGTTAGTTGAAAAAATATATACCAAAATATATGTGATTTAAAAATATTTACTAAAATAAGTGTTTTTCACTTATTTTTATTTTTATTTAGCTAATTTATTAAAAATTAAAATAAAAAGTATTATAGTTAGTTATAAAAATATAAAAACTAGAGGATGAGCTAGAGGTTTTTTTGATTCTAGGTTTCCTCTTAGAAAAGTGGGTCAATTCACCACACTTTCTTTATAAGACGGAAGAGTGATTTATTTTTCAGAGTGATCCGGGTGTTTGTTGTCCACGTTTTATGGTTGTAAAAATCCTCAACTAGGTCGATTAATCGTTACTCCCCTAAGGCCGACTAAGCCCGACTATCCGATAATTAGGCCGATTACTTGGCCGATTAGTCCATAGTCCTCACCCCACCTACCGAATAGCGATTAGCGATTTGTACATCATTAATTAAAAACGTTAAACGTTTGACCAAAACGACATTTGAGCAATAAACGTGTGCGAAACATGTTTGACCAAAAGGTGGAATTCGACAATATGTTTTCCCATATATGTCACATATTTTATTTTCTTAACAATTCCAATTTCGCTCAACCGACCATAAAAATATTACATTCTATGTTTATAATAAAAGTATGTAATCACCAAATGAAATTTGTTATTTTAGGTTTTCATTGTTTACGCTAGTAATGTTATTTATTTTTATTTTTATTTTTAATCCTTGTATGCAAACTCCTTTAGCAATCTTATTTTTGTCACATCAACATATATCAGACGATTAAATTTCAATCTAATATCATTACTAATAGAAAACAGGGATGAGCTTTTGTATGTTTATAGTCATTTTTAAATAAAATTTATAATTTTAAATAAGATATAACTGTATATTAAATATAAAATTAAAATTACGTAGAAAATAAAACAAAATAATTACATATTTCAAATTAGGGATAGCAAAAAAAACCCGCGCGCAACGGGTTTACCGAAACCTGCTACATATGGGATGCGTATTCCCAAACCCGATGGGTATTGGGTCGTGTATGAGATTTATTTTTAAAATTTTCGCGGTATGGGACGGGCTTGGGATTTGTTCATACCCGTTTACCCGGCCCGATTACCCAATTATATATACACGTTTACCCGTCTCGTGTACCCGATTATAAATACGTACTCATTTATATACATTTAAAGTAAATATAATTTGTTTCTTTTTTATTTCTTTTGAACTTTTGATTTGCTCATACAATTTTTTTCTTTTTTTATCTTTGTTTTTTTTTTGGCAACTACAATATTTTTTTTAGTCATTTTGTTAATAATTATTATTTTTTGGTTTATCTTTAACGATAGTAATCAATTTATGACATTTTGAAATTTCATGCTATTTGATATATTAATAGTTTGTTCTTGTCATATTTAACATATAGTTTTTGGTTATAAAAAAAATGTTATTAGTTATGTGATAACCGATGTGTTTTAAGTTCAGTTATTCTCAACGAGTATATTTATCTAACTAACGTGTGACACCCGACAATTTCAGGTAAATTGCAATTCTTACAAATTAGCATTTCACATTCATACTTGTTACATGTCATTTAATTAAGTTTAATTAGATGAGTTAAACACAAGCAACTACGAAACGATAGTTCGAGGAACTATTGAATCGTACATTCCACATTGGTTTTGGAAACCAAGTGTGGCAAACACAAACACAAGACAATAATTCGAGGAATTGTTAAATTGTGCATTACACGTTGATTATGATTAATCAACGTGCGATCATTTCGTAAAATACAAACACAAATTATCACCGATAATTCGAGGAATTATCGAAACACATACGACTCTCACGAACGTAGGTGAACAAACAATTGAACGATAATTAAGGTCAAAACAACGATAAATGATGAGTTATAAACGTAAAATAATCGAAAAAAGAGTCGAAACAACTAAATTGGGCCAATTGGGCTCTTCCGGAAAGCCAGACGATACGCCTAGAACCAAGGATTGGGCATAGGCGGTACGCCAGGTATGCTACATTCACTCGGTGCGGTGCACGCGGATCAACCAAGCGAAATCCAGATTAAAATAATCTATGCGGCACGCCTAGCCTCGCGTGGGCTCGCTAGGCGGTACGCCTGGAAGTTGAAGAAAACAAAACTCCTACAACACTCAACCTATTTCATTTTTAATCATTCTAATCCTATTTCTCGACTGAAACACCTCCAATTCGAGAAGCACACGCTGTTAACTCCATCATAACAACCAGAAACTCCATTGGTGATACTTGGAAGCAATTTTTGGAGCTCTTGAAATGCTTGAAGCATAGAAGTAAGCTTGGAAGCTTGTCATCATCAACACCATCACTTAGAAGCGGCCCCAATGGCTAAAGGATGCCCAATCTGGTCACTAGTTCAGACGGACGGAACCCCTAGCGCACCAGCCACCAATTCCCGAGAAAAAACAGACCCAATCACCCGCCCAAAGGCACAACGTTGAAGGCCAGTAAAACCGAGTGGCATCAAGAATCGAACCCATGACCTAGGTCTTCAATCACTTCCCCCGTATCTTTATCTTATCACTAGGAAAAGACATCATTGATAAAGTGTATCTTCATATGAATTTAATATCCGTTATGTTATAAGAATTTTAATAGGCCTTGTCTTGTCTTGTGTGATTTTTTAACACATATGAACATCGTTTTAAATAATGTTATTTTAACTAATTTAGTATTTTTTTTTTTAATAGGCTTTTGACAAGCATAATAGTTCACATTGATATTTAATGTTGCTTTCACTCGTCTGAATATTGAATATATATAAAATACAACTTGGGAATAATAATAAGAAATTTCCCAATTTTGGTGTTTAAACTTTCAATTCGTCAAAGAAATCATCAAATTAAGAAATTTGGAGCAACGTTTCGAGGTAAGTTATACGCCATTCGATTCGTATTCTCCATCTCAACAAAAGCCCTCAAAAATCCGATCGAAATTTGAAAAAAAGTTAACGCCATTAGGGTTTATTTGACGGCGGTCCGCCCCGGGAAAATATGTCGAAAGTTCGGACCGTTATCGGGGATTTTCGTAGTTGGGACCGGCAGCGGCCAATGGGTCAAAGTTTGGATTATTTAAATCCAATTTGTCTTAAATTATATATCTAATGTCCCACAATTATTCTCACAATTCACACCAATTTAAGCATTTTTACTATAACCCCACCCTATATTGAATGGGTACGCCACTACGACGAGGACAATTTTGATTGATCAAATGACAATTAAGGGTACATCACATTAACTTTCATACCCCTCTACTATACTAGACAATAAAAATGAAACTTTCTACGATACTATTTATTTTTTTAAATATTATATTAACTAGTTTTTACTTGATAGAATTATATGCATCTAGCTCAATTTATATTTGAAGATGCTTCATTTATGGAGCTCAAATATTCAATATATATTCAAGAATAGTTTGACTATGTTAGAAGTTTAACTTTAAAGACAATGCAACATGCATCGTTCAAGATAAATAACCATACATCAAAGAGCAATTAAGCAGCTATCTAGAAAAGTGTATCTTCATATATATATATATATATATATATATATATATATATATATATATATATTTTAACGGCCAACTAATCGACTGTCGGGTCCTCTGTACGCGGCTCCCAATGGCTAAAGGATGCCTAAGCTGGCCACTAGTCCAGACGGACGGAGCCCCTAGCGCACCAGCCATCAATTCCTGGGGAAAACCTGACCCAATCACTCACCCAAAGGCACGGCGATGAAAGGCCAGTAAAACCGGGTGGGATCAAGAATCGAACCTATGACCTGGGTCTTCTATCACTTCATTCATACATCTATCTTACCACTAGGACAAGACATGATTGGTAAAGTGTATCTTCGTATGAATATAATATCCGTTATGTTATAAGAATTTTAATAGGCCTTGTCTTGTCTTGTGTGGTTTTTTCAACACACATGAACATCA
Organism: Mikania micrantha; assembly: GCA_009363875.1. NCBI lineage: Eukaryota > Viridiplantae > Streptophyta > Magnoliopsida > Asterales > Asteraceae > Mikania > Mikania micrantha. Next base: position 43,320,201 of record CM018689.1, on the reverse strand, counting down.
TTTTAAATAATGTTATTTGTTTTAACTAATTTAGTATTTTTTTTAATAGGCTTTTGACAAGTATAATAGTTCACATTGATATTTAATGTTGCTTTCACTCGTCTGAATATTGAATATATGTAAAATACAACTTGGGAATAATAATAAGTAAATGGTTGGTCCTTTCTAGCTCATATAGAGAATAAAAGATTAATTTTTAAACGTTTTGATACATGTTTTAATTGTTGTTTACATGGTCAGGTTCTCATGTTTCACATAGTCAATCACAATTTTTGAATAATTTAACCAATCATTTGATTTAAACCATCCATAAACTAATAGAGATAGTTTCAAGCCCGATCAATCATGTAATTTACACAGTTTACAAATTAATAGAATTGTTCAAGTTTAATCAATCATTTAATTTACATTATTTTACGAACCAATCAAATCTAACATTTCTCTTGCGTAGCATTTTTTTGTGTGTAACAATTTTTTCACTTACGTAGCAGAATTATGTATTACGTACTTTGAGATAGTTTTTTTTAACTTTTACAAATTTGATTAAAAATCTCAAATGCCATAATTCGACTATTTACTTGTTATGTGTCTATGTTAAAAGGGCTTTTTAGAATCGGTCTGTCAATGAATCGAAGTGAGGGTGCCGCTTAAGTTTTTAAAAGGGTTGAGATATTGGTGAAACACATCTGTTTTTCTATTTTTTTTTTATTTAGTTTATGTACAGTTTTATGCGTTTTAGAGTCGATTGATGCTGTTTCTTCACATTTCTGTAATTTAATGCTTGCAGGTCATAAACATGCGTATTTGGTGCTAAAGTACAAAGAAACGAGCTCCCAGTTGGACGAGAATGGACCTGAAGATAAAGAAAGCAAAATGCTGATTTCTGGAACCCTTCGCGTATCGCGAAGACCGTTTGAAACCCTGTCACAGTACGCGACAGAGGAAAATGTCCAAAATACCCTCACTTAATGATTACGGTTTGACCCGATTGTTTTGTCGGGTAGCGAGGTCCCTCGCGTAGCGTGAGGGGTTTCTGGGTAACTGTCGTCGCGGTACGCGACGGGTATAAAAATTCAGAAAAATGTGTTGCTCGATTAAAAATGGCCGGGGAGGAAAAATTAGGGTATCACACGATCAAAAAAGAGGTTCTAAACGGCCAGAGGAAGAACAAGAAGATTGGGAAGGCTAAGGATTGAAGATTGAAGGCTTAGGATCGAAGATATTGGGTGTTCTTCATTCGGTTCACTTTGCTTCTTTGTTTTTATTTGATTTCCATGTTTCTTCTTTACTTTAAACAGATTATGGGTTTTCATATGATGTTTCTTGGCTAAACTTGTAGAACTACCTAGGTTTTGATGATTGCATATGTTTAACATTAGTTTTTGTCGGTTTTGGATTATGTGATGTACTCATGATGTAACAAACTTGGATTGGATTATTGTATGTTTATGTGTGTCTATGATTGTTTATGAATTGATGATTTATTTCTCGTGTGCCTTAGTGAATGTCTTTCATGTAATAGGTGCATGCTAGATCAATTACCGTGTGTTTTTGATTAATAGATGGTTTACTGCGTACGAGTTTACTATAGGAGTTATTATCTTGATATAGATATATTAGATGTGCAACCAATCTTGATAGCCGTGAGGTGAGAGATTGCCAATTTGTCTAGGGTGTTAGATGTGCTAGTTCAGAGACTTTGTGAGAAGATCTGTCTAGTTCGTTTTACATCCATGTTTACCGAATCCAATATGAAAAACCTAGTTATCCCTTACACTTAGGTGTTTGAGACTTTCGCGCTGTAAGGTAGATTTGTCTAGCGGATACATTTTGAGTGTAATTGGATGACCTGTGAGGGAAATTCATTCAACCGGTGGTTTAACGGCTTTTAGAACTCTTAGTTGACAATCCTTGAGAAAGGTCGAGGGTGCTCTAGGTTTCCTTTGAGTTTAGTAGTTTAAGATCTCGGTGTCACATCGTTTCCATTACCGATAAATCCTTTGTTAATCATGTGTAGGATTCATGCCTAGGTAGTGCTCTTTCTTCGTCTGATCTTTGTTTCTCTCTTTGTTTTAGTTTGGTGTTTTTCTTTTTAGCCTTTCTTTTAGTTATTCTTAGTTTTGTTAGCAAAACCCTCCTTTCTTATTAATATTTTATTTAAGTATAAATTTTGTATAGATGAGTCTTTTTAGTTTCTAGTTAGTGCTTTCTGTAGAAGTCTTTGAGTTCGATATCCGGACTTACTTTTGCTTTACTAGTTTCGATAGGTTTACTTGTCTGTCAGTAGTTTAGTTTTAGAGAGTCTAGAGTATTACTTAGTGTCTAGGATAGTTTTGATTTTTATTAGTTTTAATTAGACTTCTTTGCACACATCACACCGGTGTACGGATAGTCAAAGAAAGAGTTTGAAAAAAAGCTCGGAGGATGCCGAAGAATATTTAGGAAGAAAACGGAGGGGGCCGAAAGATTTTTAGGAAGAAAACAGATGTGGCCGAAAGATTTTTAGGAAGAAAACGAATGTGACAGAATGATCTTCCGACAAAATACTGCTGAATCGACCATTCAGACCGGAAAAAAGGGGGCGGGGCCCCTCACCCCGGACCCCAATAAATAACCGTCCCTACGGATAATAATTCTTTTTGAATTTTTTAATATTAAAAATTATTTAAAAAATATGTATAAGTAAAAGTTATGTGAGTATAATGTAATTGATTTGAACTAAATATGATGTATATATGATAGGATGACGTATGAATATTATGACATTTTTAAAAAATTATTTTATTAGTTCTGGTTGTCTTGTCGGAAGCGTAGATTGACAAAACGTGATAAACATTTGAGCAAAATATGTGGCTAAAGCACTTTTGGAGGTATATGAATGTCACATTCCGTACGTTAAATTGTCTCCTAATTCGTTTCCTTTTTAAAAACAATCACTATTTTGAATTTTGTCTTCAATAAATTAGACAAATATCACACACCATTTACGCTTATTCATTAACTTTTTTATTGCTCTCAATCTACTTTTATTAATTAATACATCAAACCGAGAACTCTCAATTACTTGCATAAAACATTTTTTTTGAACGGTCATACTATCATACTCTTAAATTACACCCAATATTCCCTCTTGTTTAAATTTGAATCCAAGACCTCATTTCTAAGAGTCAATTTCTCTGCCAACTTGCATAAAAAATATGAGATAAATGTTTTGGAAAGTAAAAAGCTTTATAACCAACTAGAAGATACATAAGTAGAAAATTACAAGAAATCTAGCAAGCCACTTTTAAACTACGACTGACCTTATTTTATATCGTCATAGGATAAAACTCAAGTTTTACCTCTATGACTTTTTAGGTAAAAGAAGATCAAATATAATCTATCAATACATATTTAAATTTTACATACACTTACGCGTGTAGTGGGAAAAAAAAGTATTTTTTTTTTCTCACTAAAACATGGAGCGTATATAATCCTGAATGAGAGGAAGAGAATGATTCTCATCATAATTGTACATTAGAGGAATCATTCTTGCAAGATTCACACAAGCCTTTGTGAATGCAACTGAATACTGATTTGGGGAAAGACACTCCTTATTTAGTTTCTTCCAAGTGTTGGTTATCATTCCCATAACATGGTCACGTGCATTTTGGATCGAACAACCTTCGTTTTCTTTCATGTAGTATGTCACATATGATCCATCATGACCATCTTGATTCACGTCCTGATACATTCAGAATAGTGGTTTAGTTTTCACGCACATTTATTACCAACACATAACAAACAAGCATTCGATCCGGTTACATATACATATGCATTAGTCTTGTCTTTTTACCTTAGCACTTCCTAAATCATCCCAAAGACGGAGAATTTTTGCCAAACAAGATGAGATGTCTTTGTTGTCATTAATAATACTTGCACTTTCTTTGCAAGTTCCACCACCAAGGAGGAAGAACATGTGCACTATCACAACATATGCACCCGTACTAACCATTCCATTCTTTAAGTAATCCTTAGCCATTGGCATGTGTCCTAGACCAAACCATCTTGCTTCTACTAAAAATGCTTCACAAAGATTTGTCCACTGCAAAATTTTAATTGCTTTTAGTTTATAAGTTTAATTTTCTTTTTATAAGTCAATGTAAATTGTTTCTAATATATGCATATAGTTCGTAAAAGTTTTACACTTTTTAAGTGGTGTATGAATAAAAGAGCAGTTATTCCCATCTTATTTTTATATGAGTATAGTATTATTATATAAAACATAATAAATATATATTTTTCAAATTTTACTTGATTCTTGGTACATATTATGTCTAAATGTAGTCGTTTTAAAAAAAAAATACATTAATTTTGTTGAACTTAAAAAAGTTGTAACTAATTAACAAACGGTTTATTTGATATTTTTTGATAATTTTCTCATCAACTATATTATTTATCATCCTTACTAGTTTGAATCCAATTTAATCACATAGTTTTTCAGTTACTCATATTATTCCGTATTGTGTTAAGATGCATGTTACTTATCTTAACTTTTTCTATGTTATAATGTTACACATTTCAATTCAAAATATAATAATTTTTTTATACAAATTTACTCATTTATCTTGATAGGAGTCAACATTATCAGGTATACTTCAAATTAGAAAATCAATATCTTTTTATATTCTTTTAGAAAAAAAGATTTTTTTTGATCTACCCTAGTTATATATCTACATACCCACACACACACACATATATATAATGAATTTTCAATTGAGAACCAATTTAAGTTAAAAACTAAAAAAACCATTTATAGTGATTGTTTTTAAAAAGGAAACAAAACTGTAAATTACATTGTATCAATGTAATCCGTATTTAATTTACAGTTAAGAACTAAAATATTTAATATTTTATAGTTATTAAATATTTACTATTAATTTATATTAACAACTTATATTTTTTAATTATACAACTTGTGTAATACACAGGTTTTTAGGCTGGTATGTATGTATGTATGTTTGTGTGTGTGTATGTGTGCGCACGACGCAAAAATGGTCATGCTCCTTACCGCTTCTTTCAAAAACACCTTGGGATTGAACCCATACTTATTGTGGATTTTGTCACTGATTTCATCAGTTACTTTATATAGAGCCTCAACACAGATTCTTAGGTTATATGGGAGCTGTTCAAGAGTGTTACTGTCCCATCTGCAAGTAATTTAAATAGAAACCTTAATTATAACCAATTCATGTTATCAATTAAAGCTCAACAACCTGTTAATGTTGGATTAATTTTGATGAGTCAGGTTATGCGTCGAATGGGTACGGGATATTGATGGTGATAGTAGTTAGCATGTGTTTGATTTAATTATATAGCAGTTTTGAATTAAAAGAGTGTAAGACTAAAGAGAAGGAATCAAGCATGGGCTAAAGAGACGGGCGAGTTCAGCCACGACATGAGAAAGAAAGAACATCGACGACATAGACCCACTAGACCCAGATTCTTGATGCTCAACTACAACCTAGAGACCCACTACTTGGACTTTCAATTGAAAGGTAGCTATACATATATAATAATCTAAACACATGCTAGACCGTACACATTATACCAGTAACCCGACTCATCAAGATTAATACATTAGCTAATTTACTTGTTTTATTTTCATACCTTTTAACTGCTTCTGTGAAGAGGAAAAGTTCGTCTAGAGTTCCATAAACATCAAAAATGTCATCAATGAGGAAGACTAAAGCAATGGGCTTTGTGAGCTCGATTCTCTGCTCTGATAAGCTGGGATCTGCGAGGCTAGCCATTGGCCATAAGTACCAGTGCAACGGTTGGTTCCTTGCAAGATTAAACTCTTGTGCCAGACCCAAATCGTTCCACCACCTATTTGGGTCATCAGTATATGGTCATAATGTTACAGTCAAATATAATTGAATAACTCAACTCAAAAGACTAATCTGATAGGTGAGAAAGCCCATCTGACTTATAAACCCCACATCAATTACCCATACCTAGCAATGGTTTCGACCCGTAACACACAAGTTTAAAGATACGTATTTATGATTTAGTAAGGTTCTATTTAGAGGGTGAGTCATTTTATTTTGTAGGAGTAGCTGTTTATGTACTTTGCATTCAATTAATAAAAGTGTGAGCAATAATTCAATTCAAGTAGAAAATAACATTTTGTACTTCGAATTTCGAATGTGTGTTTGTGTGTGTATGAAGGGTTGTACAGACAGATAATTAAACATATTATTTTTTAATTAAGTGATAATAACATAAATATTTCATAAATCATGAAAAGATTTTGCTCAAAACAAGATAAATTTCGTGGGTCTGGGTTATTCATGTCTTAGTTTTTTTTAATACAAAAAACACCGCTATAAATTTAATATAGAAGAATAATGACATTAATTAATCCAAATATAAATAGAGAATTATACCTGGAGATTAGATCTACTTCTGTTCGATGTAGCGACTGGATTTTAGCCATCTCCAAGTTGGCTAGTTCAGCCATGTTAGTCCCCTTGTAATGTTTGATGAATTTCTTGACCATAAAAGTTGGTAAGGTTCTTTGATATGAATATTTTAAGGTATTATGCACCATTGTGGCTCCATCTTGATCAAGATTTTTAATCTTTTCTTTGAGTTCATGGTGCTCAATTATGTCTTCTCCTTCTATGCTCAGCTGTGATGCTTCATATAATGCCATTAGACCCTCAACATCTTGCGCTATTTCTTTCTTCAACTTTCCATCTTTTTCTTTGAAGTTTGCAAAAACATCTAAATTGAAAAAAATTTACAAACTAATTATGTATCATATGTACCATGAAAAAAATTCTTTTGTATCAAAGAACATCAAGAATGAGTAGGCGCGTGAGCTCACCAGGTGAAACATAGTAACCCTCTTGACGAAGGATACGAAAATAGAGGGAAACCTCGAAAAGACTGTGGCCATGATTATAATCGAACATTCGGTTGTCAAGCGTTTTCAACACGGAGTCGATCTCTTTTTGGAAATAGTGGTTAATGCCAAGTTTTTGGAGCGCATCAACCGTTTCCAAAGTTTCGAAAGGATCATTTTTAAGAAGATTTTGGATTTGTTCTAAGTACTCTTTTGAATCTTTTATGGACACTCCTTTCTACAGTTCAAGCAGGCATGCATTACATGGTAAGAAAGGATATAAATAACTAATTAAAATATATAAAAACATATATATACATATATATATTCCATGTATTAATATTAAGTAAATTTAGACCTTAATGTTTGTGCCATTTGGAACAAGACGTTCTTCTGAGTGAATTAAGGTAGTTTGAATGTCTTGTTGTGCAACACGTTTGTTAATCGCCATACTTAGAGATAATAGTTGTGTGTGAGTTTAGTGAGAGAGAGAGAGAGAGAGAGATTAATTGATATGATTTTGTGAGGGGTGTGTATAAAGTATTTATACTAGAAAATACTTGTATTCAAGCGACATTTTCTTTTTGGATGATAGACTGCATTGGGCCTGAACGGTTGGATGCCTAACTATGCAAGTATCACATGATGGTCTACAAAACCAGGTATGACATTGACCATAATATAATGTTAATAATTTATATGTGTTCTTATTATTATGTATATAATTTATTAATATCAATGTATAAAAACCCGGGGAAAATCACGAAAATACTCACTTTGACCAAAAATTTACACAAAATGGTCATTTGACTTTTCAATCAAAGAAATGTCCATCCCTTTACGGGCGCCGGCGCCAATGTACTTACGGGCGGCCGCCTGATTGAGCTCCAATCAGATTTCGCCATGTGGACTACACGGGCGTCCACGCCCCTTAAATCTGACGAACGCCCATAAATAAATGAAGTTGTCACGGGCGTCAGGCTCACCCTGACACCTTTCTCACTCCGCCCCTTAAAAAAAATAAAAAAATAATCGGTCATATTACAGGCGCCCGGACCACCTACACAGGCGCCCGAACCGACCACACAGGAACCCGAACCTAATTACGGGCGTCCAAGTCTTTTTTCTCGGAAGACGTGTAACAGGCGCCCGCTTGTACTTTTTTTTTTAAACGACTTTTACAAAGAGTCGTCCGACCATAAAGACGGGTATATATATTAAGCGTAAGTGTACTTCAAATTTTCATTGATTTGTTTAAACCAACAGAAAATGGAATTTACGGTTATCTTCTGTATTGGCGGAAATTGGGAGGTTAAAGATGGAAGATACGATTATCTTCCTATTGATTGTTTAAAAAAAGTCGTTTAAAAAAAAAAGTACAGGCGGGCGCCTGTTTCAAACAGGCGGCACCTGTGACACGTTTTCCGAGAAAAAAGGCTTGGATGCCCGTAATTAGGTTCGGGCGCCTGTATGGTCGATTCGGGCGCCTGTGAAATGACCGATTATTTTTTATTTTTTTAAGGGGCGGACGCCCGTGACAACTTAATTTATTTATGGGCGTTCGTCAGATTTAAGGGGCGTGGGCGCCCGTGAGGTCCACATGGCGAAATCTGATTGGAGCTCAATCAGGCAGCCGCCTGTAAGTTCATGGGCGCCGGCGCCCGTAAAGGGATGAACATTTCTGTGATTGAAAAGTCAAATGGCCATTTTGTGTGAATTTTTGGTCAAAGTGGGTATTTTCGTGATTTTCCCTAAAAACCTGACTGTGGTCCGTGACTTCCTGAGCCCAGCTTGTAGCAAGCCAAAACTTTGAATTGAATTGAGCCTACTTTGCTAAGAGAAGATAGAGAAGGAAAAGACAGACGGCAGAAAGCAATCCTTTCAACCGTGGAGTTGAACACAACACTGACTTCGGCCAGTTTCTGTCGTCAATCTCCTGGCCCTTGCTTAACTCCTTGTTCAATAAACCGGTCGCTGGTTGATCTAATTAGACCCCGAACACACGAGTGCCCAGCCCGAGAGGAATGCATGGTTCCCCGGTGCTTCATGGGGTGGACGTTCGCAGTCCCCCTCCCTCTAATCTAAACCTACCTCGCTCGCCCGAGGCCTAAGTATGACATTGATCGACCCAAAACAAACACACTTACATACAAAGATTTTATCATACAATAACACAATATTAAAGAGCTAACTTATAAACATATAACAATCATTTTTAATTCTAAAAATAAATATGTTACTCACATTTAGCAACATTAAATTCATTTTTTTATTAGAAACCTATTTTTTATTCAACTTTAACGTGTGTTACATATTTATTTTCTAGATTTAAAATGGATAATCATAAAAGAATTTAAGAATTAACCATATAACATTGAATTATTATAGACAAGGAGAGGAAGGTTTATAAGAAACAGGGGCGGCCTAAAAAAATAAGGGTGCAGGATAGCCCGAAAAAAGGCCCTAGCGAATTTCAATATCAAAATAACCGAAAACCGTTTAACACCGAACCGTATTCGTAACTGAAAAACCGAACTGAATTATGAATTCTGTTTTCGTTTTTGTTATTATCTGAATTCCAAATTTGGTTTTTGGTTGAGTTCCTAAGCATATCCGAATTTCGGTTTTCGGTTCGGTTATCGGTTTCAATTTTTTTTATTTCGGTTTATTTGGCTAGTCGATTAAACTGAATTCATATTTAAATTCATTATTTTATTAATAATATATAAGGTTGAATTCGTGTATTTGGTTTATTCGGTTTATTTTGTCTTTAACAGGTTTATTTAGTTGTTAATCGGTTTATTGAATTGAATTCGGTTTATTCGAATGAATTCCGTTTATTTGGTTTGTTCAGTTTTAACTGAAACCAAACCGAACCATTTCCCGAATTCGGTTCGGTTTTCAGACAGGAAAAAAACTGAAAACCGAATAAACCGTTAACTAAAACGATGAACACCTCTAGTTTAAAAAAGCATGAGAGTAACTTTTCATACTTTAAAGAAAATTACTTTTTGTACTCTTTAAATCATGTCTTTATAAATGAAACGGTCCTTTTTAGTTATTTGTAACTTGTTGTTTTTATTTGGATAAATCTTTGTATTTACATATATATAAAAAATATTGTGCACCTTAAAAATGGGCCTGAGACATAGGTCGGGTTACCCTCTTCCGCCCCTGATATGGAAATTATCATTTTTTAAGAAAGCTAAGAAAACTAAATGATCCAATCATATAATTTATAATATTTGTATTTTATTTAAATTTGCATCCCAATATTTTAGTTATTAATATATTTTTAAATGAATTAATCTCATAATTTCCTGTTCATTATAATTGTTTATTTAATTTGTTTATAATTGCAATATTCTAATCTTAAAAACTTAACAAATCACGAAAACGAAAGTTGTGTTTTCAATAATGTATGTTTGAGTTTTGATTGGAACTAGAAAACTTATCCGCCCGCTACCGCGGGCGGTACCATTAATATTCATGTGTTGTAACGTGATGGTTTGATTAAAATAATTATATAAAATTACAACTGATTAGTTATAAATATTAAAATGTAGATAGACATAATTATTGTGTCATATACGTTGCGGTAATTGAAGTTTAACAAAAAAAAAATAAAATGTAGATATACAACACTATTGCATACTATAGTTTTCAATATATGAATTAAAAAAATAATAAGAAAATGTATAAGACAAAGAAAAACCAAAAGTGTGTGAAGCGGCATGTTTACGGATTTCATTACGCATGTTGTGTCCTATGTATATGAAATATATGTATAAAGTTTCGGCGACGTGATTTGGAGATTGAAACATATGCAAAAAACATTTATAAAATAGTAGATGTTATTAAGTCGATGACGATGTCAGTCTCATTTTCACTAACAACACGCCACCGAATATGATATTGAAGATAAATTATATATTTTAAAGAACATGTCAATCGTCATAATGGTATATTTGAAGATTATGAATAAGTTACGTTGTGGTAAAAAAAATGTTAACAAAAAGTAGAAACAAGGGAAATGCAGCCAAAATATTACGCCGTTTTGAAAATTAGAATTGCGAAACCTGAAAGCGTATTCAAGAAGAGTAAAAATGTTTCCTATGTGGGCCAACCAGAAACATAGACGAATACGATTTTGACTAATATATATGATGAAACATATAAAAATGAAAACATAAAAGAGTTAACACGACCAAAGAAATAGATAGACTTAATTTTGATTAATATTTATATTGAAAAGTAATTGTAAAAACATGTTACAATATTAACATAAATTATACTAAACAACTCTCATATATGTTTTGAAGCGGTGGTACACTTAAAACAAACATATGAAGATGTAACATATCAGTTAAAAAGCCTGAAATGTATATACATAACATTATTATGTCTTATACGTTGCAGTGCAGGAATGTAAAATAACAAATTCAAAAGGAAAGATTATAGGGAAAGTAAAACATGAAATCGTGAGATGCGATGTTTTTACAGACTTGATTATGTATGTTGTGTTTTATGTGTATAAAAGAAAGAGATAATTACATATATCCTCCTCTTTTGAGGTCTAATTATGATGACGTAGGATAATATCACAATATAGCCAGATGGCCGGATCGTAAAATAAAACCACAAGGCCAGATGGCACGAAGGTAAAACGAGAAGGGTAGAAGTCAACTCACCAGACTTCGATAAAGGGAGGAATAAAAGAAATGACTAATGAAAGCTAAGTCCCCGAACCAGCGGATAAAAGGCAACTCTCAAGACAAAAGGTGATGTGAGTCAACTTTTGTGCAGAGGTATCCAAAATAAGCAAACTCGAGGGAAACGCCAAGAAAGTAAGGAACCTGGCTTCCCGAAATAAAGATCCCATCATGGGGCATCTCGAATCCAGGTAGTATAAATAGCAAGCATGGGAAGACCTTAGAGGTACAAGATCCTTAGCTCTCACACTCACTTTAAAACTTCTTAACACTTTCCGAACGATATACTTACTCTCACGCCGGAGTCTAATCGCAGGAGGCTCCCTCCTGCGATAAGGCTAACGGTCCTTTTTTGGTTGCAGGATCGCTGGTAGAGTCCCTTACGGCCATATCGGAAGGTGTGCTAGAATCGTTACCTGAACAAATTACATATATACCAAATGTAAAATTTAATTACATATATACCTAGGGGTGAGCTATTCGGGTAGACCGGACCGAAATATCAAGTAATCGACCCGACCCGAAACCAAAGAAATTAAAATTGAAGGACCGAAGACCGGGAGGTAAAATGGTATACAGGTTCGGTTACCCTTTAATCGGGTATAATTAGGTATTAAAGAAACCATAAAACCGAATACTTGTAACATCAGTGCCGGAAACATTACCAGAACAATGATCTGCACAGTAACTTGCACAGTAACTCATGTACAAACTATGTGAACTATTTGTATGCTAATAACATTTTGATGCTTGACACTAAACTATTAAGCAATCGTTTCAGCAATCTAATTAAATCTCATGGTTTAACAGTCAGAAACATTTCAGACAACATGGAATTGAGACACGAATGCTTGTAATATGCTATTTTGTATAAACGTATGCGAGGTTGAACAAAACAAAGAAATAACGGACGTCGTTACAGGAACGCTAAACGAACGGATTATTCGTATAGGTGACGATCTGTATGAATACATCTGAAAGTTTAACGTTCTGAATGATGGCCAATAATTAGAAAACCATATTGAAAAGTGTAGTTATCGTCGTATTCGTACGGGTGACGATTCGAACGAATACGCGCGACGACTATTCGATTCGATTTAAACTGTAATTTAAACGTTTTCTGAAAATTTAAAATAAACGAAAGATAATTAGTTAATTTACTAGGAATAACCACCTTTCAAAAGTTAAAAATAAATTCTTTTATCTAAAGTCGTAAACTACACGTGTTACGTTCCGGAAACGCAACGAAAACGAGAATCGAGCGAACTCAAACGAACCCGAACATACCCGGGTATATGAAAACATTAATGAGGGCATTTAATACCCTCATCTTCCCCAACTACCCACTTTTACTCTCCCCACCGTCACTCTCTCTCTACATTTTCTCTCTCTAAGATTCAAGCTTCAAACATCCTCAATTCTCAACCGATTCAAGAGTTCTTGGTGTCAAAACAACCACCACATCACGTAGATCACGAAAGTACAAGGATTTGGAGCCCAAGATCGTCTGACTTGAGGTAGATTCGAGCTATTTATCACGATTTTTAGGGTTTTGAAACCCTTGTGCGACCCACCATTGTAACCGACTAAGCCACCCCAAAACCGTAGGGGAACTTCACAATACACCCTCAGGATGTGTTAGGAACATACTAGGAAGCAAGATCTAGGTGTTAGGTCCAAGATGGGGATTCCATGTTGAAGAGCTTCGAATGGCCGAATGGGTAAACCCACTCCACCGAATGACACATGGCCGAAGGGACCCATTCGTGCACACCCCCATTCGCTGGAACTCTTCATTCGATCGACACTTCCCTATTCGACCCAAGCATTCATTCGGCTCATTGATTCGGCAAATCCCCATTCGCTTGGCCACAGCCCATGCAGCCTAACCTCTTCGGCCAAGACCATTCGGTTCAGGCCATTCGCACACCATGCTCCTTCGGTTAAGCCACTTTTGGCCAAAGGCCATGTGGCCAGCCATTCGCCCAGGTTCCAGTCGGTAGGCTAAGGCCATTTGTATGTATGCATGGAGGATAACATGGATGGATGACTACATGAACCTTATGCTTGTGTGTGTGTGTGTGCATGGGACACAAGTAGGATTTCCTAACAAGAAACCAATTTAGTTTTTTTTAAACAAAGATGATAAGCTTGAAAGTTTTCATGCTAAAGTTTAGAACATCAATATGTTGCTAAACACATGTTAAACATATCTTTTGTCTCACACATGGGATTTGAGTGTATACAAGGATTAACGCAACAACACTAAGGATTTTAACTATTTCAAACACAAAGCATGAAATACCAAGAATCTAACTGAGTGTTAGTGTTAATTAATAACACCCAATACTTAGTTAAATATTCAATCACTTACAACCACGTTAGATAGTTCTATGGAACTTCTAAGTTAAGTTGTACATACTAACAATTCGAGGAAACAAAGGAAGCTAAGACTTAATCTTAGGCTTAGGGTTAATCTAATGGGATTGACTTAAAGTCTAACAAACTAAGCTATGATTTTCTTAAAATACTTTATGGTTTTATTAAATGAAATTGATAATAAACTCTCTTTAATCAATTAAATGATTTCTAACCCAAGATTAACTTAAAATGAATTATCCTACAAATATTTAATCAAAGTCTTGAAATGGTTACTTATGGGATCAAGGGTTTTACTTATGGGTAATACCTTAGAGTAGTTAGATTAAACCCTAGAAAACACATTAGTAACATTGGATACTTAGTTACACACAGAGACCAAAACTCTAGTTTGCGTCTATTATAACGACTTATGAAATTTGAATCTCTTAAAACAGCTCAGGTGTTGAAGATACTTAAGCTACGATCAACGAGTGCGCATTTTCTGTGGTAACTTATACTTAGCAACACAGGTGAGTTCATTGTCCCTTTTCAAACCATTTTGGATTTTACATCGGGACTGAGAAGCATGTTATTCATTTTAAACAGATGTTTAAATGTTTTGTAAATGCTTTTACATTAAATTATCACGCAATTGCTAATGCTATAAGCTACATGCTAAAACTATATGCTAATGCTAATGCTATAAGCTACATGCTAAAACTATATGCTAATGCTAATGCTATAAGCTACATGATAACTATATGCTAAAGCTAATGCTATAAGCTACATGCTAAGACTATATGCTAATGCTAGATGCTACATGCTACAAGCTAAGACTATATGCTAATGCTAGATGCTATAAGCTACATACTCAGACTATATGCTAATGCTAGATGCTACATGCTACAAGCTAAGACTATATGCTAATGCTAGATGCTATAAGCTACATGCTCAGACTATATGCTAATGCTAGATGCTACATGCTACAAGCTAAGACTATCTGCTAATGCAAAGCTTGTATCTATGCATAAGATACGTGAATGCTAAACTATGCTAATGCAAAGCTGGTATCTATGCATGAGATACGTGAATGCTAAACTATGCTAATGCAAAGCTGGTATCTATGCATGAGATACGTGAATGCTAAACTATGATAATGCAAAGCTTGATCTATGCATAAGATACGTGAATGCTAAACTATGCTAATGCAAAGCTGGTATCTATGCATGAGATACATGAATGCTAAACTATGATAATGCAAAGTTTGTATCTATATATGAGATACGTGAATGCTAAACTATGCTAAAGAAAAGCTTGTATCTATATACGAGATACGTGAATGCTAAACTATGCTAATGCAAAGCTTGAACCGATTAATGAGATACGTAATGGCTAAACTATGCTAGAGCAAAGCTTGTATCTAATCATGGGTTACGTAAATGCTAAACTATGCTAGTGCAAAGCTTGTACCCATGCATGAGATTCGTAAATGCTAAACTATGTTAATACGAAACTATTATCCGTGTACAGTATACGTAAAAGCCGAGCTATGTGAATGTTATAATCATGTAAACTTTTAAACAGTATGCTAAAGCTATGATGGAGACGGGATTGGGGCGTAGGTAAAATGCTCAATTATCATTAACAACAATGTCATATGTGATTAGTATGTGGTGGGACGGTGGCTGGGCGGGCGGTAAGTTCGACCCTACATATGCCCTATATATAAGCATACCGAATTGGATATTTCAGGTGATGTTAATGAGGTTAAGGTTGTTACCGAAGAGGTTTGCTAAAGCTATTTTTTGACTACTAAAACATATGAACTCACCAACCATTGTGTTGACTTTGTTTTCTTACATGCTTTCTCAGGTGACGTACAGAACTAAGCTAAGGCTCAGGATTGCATGCTAGGATGCTCAGTTAGAGGACCTAGTAGATTTTGGAAAGCACATATTTTGTTCCTTGTTGTGAATCACTTTTGATATCTTGTACAGTTACAAGATAGTAAACATTTGATTCTTTTGATAGGTTTACTTAGTTAAATTATCAAAAATTGACAGTTGTAGTTTAACTTTGTAATCCTAGTTCAATACTATATTGTGCTTTAGTTATTCTCAATGTTGATGATATGTAAACAATCTAATCATCACGATTATCACTCACGATATCGCGCCCCGAGAACCTTCCGCCCGACGGGGAAGTCGATCCAACCCGCCGGCTCGGGGTGTGACAATACTCCTCACTTTCCACTTCCAGTCCAGCTCCATTCCAATCCAATTATCTCCTCTACGATGTCCGAACAGTCCACCTATGCTCCATCTTCTCCTTCGATTAGATCTGCTCTTCTGCTCTGCTCTTATTCCTGTTGTTATGGGTATTGTGATTGCAAGTGGGGTATGCTTGTATTTTGGTTTTTTCTTGAATTGGTAAATCAGTTGTTTGATTTAGCTAGGGTTAGATTATGTGATTATGGTTCTTTAAATCGATTTAGTTATCATCTATGCATGATTTTAGATCCATAATATCACTGATCGTTCTTTAGTGATCATGTGTCTTGATCTGTTGTCCTATGAGGTCAAATTTCATATCAAATCTTACCAATTTGGCCATTGTTTACACTCATAAAGTACTTTGGTGATATTGATTTAGATTCACAAAAATCCCATGTTTCACCGCTGCTAGAGGTCATTAGTCCTCAAACTACTCCTCCGATCAGCTCCACTACGATTAGCTCTGGTCCGATTAGTCTCCTACTTGGTGATGTTTTCATCGGGTTTCTCCTATTTTGTTCGTCAAAGGTAGGGCTAATCTTTCTAATAACTAGGTTAATCAAGTTTCTTATTAAAATTGCTTCTAATAATACGTAAATCTCTTTTTCATTTCAGGTTGATGGTGGTGGTTCACTGAATCACTGGTTCTGATGCATGGTTCTGATGCATGTGTTATTTCAGGTTGATGAAATGGGTTAGTTCAAAAGTTGTCAAAAGTGTATTTTTAATGCATAAAATCTTATATATAAAATTTTTTGCTATTATTGAATTTATATAATTTTTTGTAATATGACATTGCAGGAATTATGATTCTTTATATTGATGAGATTCATACCTTAATTTGTGACAGTTATGTTTGAGAATTACGTCATCAATGATCGATAGCACATTTAGTCGTGCTTGAAATCCACGTTGATTTAGCAATTGTAATTATTACAGGTTGATAGTATGCGAGAAATGGTGAACATAGGTGAAAACCTTGCGCGAAACGGAGTTCCGAATTGTTCGAAATCACAAAACGAAAAAAATTACAAAAATATCAAAATCCGTTATGCTAGGCGGTACGCCTAGTCCCAGCCTCCCACGCTAGGCGATGCGCACGGGTAGAAACAAATATCTGGAATCCCTTGGTTCTGCGCGCTACGCCCCGTGCCAAACGCCCACGCTAGGCGGTACGCCTGGCCTATGGCAGTTTGAAAAATCCTTTTTCTTCATCGGATTTCATGCAGCTTAATTTCTATCTTCATTTTTCGCGAACAGCAGCACCAAAACTCGCCCAAATCGACTTTTGACCATCCAAAACTCAGTTTTAAGCCATCGAAACTCATAGATTGCATCAAGGAACAAGATTACAAGTTCTGATCATTGTTTTGCAGTTGAAAATCCGTCTGATTAGGTAACGGTTCGTTTTAACCTTCTAGTTTGATAATGGTTGATTAGATCTTGTTTTTGAACGTAATGGTATAGTTAGGGTTGTTGATTATTGCCTAGATGATGGCTAGGAATGATTATAAATGAAGAACTCGAGGTGTGAACGGGTAAATCCTTGTTTTGATCCGTTGTAATGCCCGGTTTTCATGAAACTGTAACCATGATTATAATGGTTTAAACCATTTGATTGTGAAAATGCATGTGATTAGTTTGATTAATCCTTGAAATGCAAGGTTAAATCCAAGTGCTTCAAACTAATCACAAGCATTAACATACTCATTGGAATAATTATCTGATGTTTATGATAACAATCAGATTAGTACGTTAAACCTGGTTATTAAACCTATTGCAATGTCACATTATGATATTTCATGATATTTGAGTAACCAATAACAAGGATTGATCGTTCCTAAGCCATAAATTCATCTAAAAACTGTTTCAGCACTATAATCAACAACATTAACTATTTGGTTTATCTGAGATTATTCTGATTAATCAAACGTGTCATCAATCTTATATTGGGAACCTAAATCAGTATTGGAACCTACATTATCATACATTGTATGATATGACACTAAATTAATTAATTAAAAACCTAATATCGGTTTGATGACTTTCAAGGCAATGTCCTTGACATTGTGCGTTCAGAAAGATCTAATCAGTAAGTTAAAACATAAATAAATCATTAAACATAAACTAATGCAGAATTTAGTTACCAGTATCATTTTGCATGTGCATTCACTACTCTTGTGACTTCAGGTGAGTTTCGTACAATCCCTTTTCTTTTTAATGTTTTACAAACGTCGGGGTATCACTATGGAACTTTTCAAAATTATATGATATGTATCACTGTTATCTGTGTGATTTCATGTGATTTGTTGAGAACTTGTGGATTTCATGGGATTTTGCCCATAGAACAGCACTCTATCACAGAACTTAAAAGTCCTCATTCCTGAACTGTATCTAGTGAACCCATGTGGGGCCGAACGGGGAACAATGATAGTACTATCGGTTGACAACCCATTTGCTAGGAGCTACAACTCCCCTTGCTGTGAATGTTTGTTACCTGTTTTTAGAACTTCTTAATGTTGTGATGGACATTAAGACAATGAGGCATTAAGATGTTACCGACGGGTAGTATCTTATAGAACGAGAACGGAGTAGTCAGAAAGGAACTAGATACGGGTCCCATGGTTATCTTGAACTGTATATTTATTGAACATTTACATATCATATCATACTGTTGAAGTTGAACTTTACAAACTCACCAGCTTTGTGCTGATCTTTCAAACTCAAACATTTTTGCAGGGAGACAATGACGTCAGTGAGGCTACACTTTTGGAACATTTGTAATTAAATAAGTTCGTTGTGTAATAAACTTAGTTGTAAACTGTAATGTTGACTGTAATGACGAACCTTGTAATGTATTTATTTTAAGTTAATCTGTGTGTTGTGATACCGGATCAAGTAAGTCACACCTCATCTCTAAGACATCACCACTATGCTTCCGCAACCTTATCAGAGTGACGAATGACATCATCTTAGGTGACGAGAGGTGGGGGTGTGACATAATTGGGTCAGGCAACATTGGAATAGGTAACAAGGGATCTAGACTTGACATTGGTAATCTTTTGAAGCCATCTCTTGGAAGGGGTGAATTACATGTTCCTCTTTTTCACTCACCATTTTAAAGCTTACAATTCAATCCCAATATGACAATTCGGCAATTCTGGATTAACCCCGTTAACCAGAAATTAACGGAAACAATACGAAATTCAACAAAAACAAATTACAAGGGTTCTAATCAAACAAAAATGAAGTTGTAAACATCTAAAATACAAAGATTGTATTCATAATTAAGTAAAAGATCTAATTTTGACTTTCCAAGTCAAAATTCGTATGGGTTATCACATAAAAATTTGAATTTCACATATCTTTCAAGTAAAAACCGAAATTTATTGCTCCTAATTATGGTATTGATGATTATTAACATTTGTTATCAGTTACATAGTTCATGAACGATCGAATTAAACCCAAATTGATCTCAAAAGTCGAAACCGACAAGTGAAGTCATGGTACACCAATAATTCGATTTTAACATCTCAAATTGGGCATTCATACTTCTTAGTCGGCATTCTTAGTATGCTCTGCACATGAGAATTGGAATCAAGAACATCGAGACTGAAGAATTGGGTTGAGGAGCGACCGAACCTCAAGTTTATAGACGTTCTATATCAATTCGATTACATTTCACAAAATTGAGCATCCACACACTTGAGTCGGCATTATTAGAAGCATCTGCAAAGAGAAATTTGATCCCAACAGTTCCAGATAGAGGATTCGATCTCGGGGTGGCCGAAATTAGGGCTTCAAATCGAACTACGACGAATCAACATCAAATCAGGTAAAAATTCATTCCTATCTAACCTAAACACGCCAACTAAGCATAGCCCCATGACAATTCGTGCTTTTAATAACAAGTTGGGTGAGTTCGGATATTAGGGTTCATCGGTTGAGTCGATTTGGGGGTTTCAATCAAAACGATGACGATAACCAAATTAAATTATATAGTGAGCTTCTAAAACATCATTCTAATGAAATCCCTAAGCTGGTTTGATCAAAGAACATCGAATTAGGAGATTTCGAATTCGAGGGTTCTAACTAGAAAACGTTTTGGGGATGTTGATGGAGATGAGTTTGAAAATCAAATCAATTGTTACCCTCAGGTTCAGAAACATCCGATTAACATAAGTCCTATGTTAATTGTGACAAAAGACATCGAATTGAAAGAGTTTTAATTCTAGGGTTTTTAACTCAATCGGGTTTGGGGTTTTAGAGGAAATCAAATTTGATTTTTAAATTATTGACTACAGAAGGTTTCGAAATTATGGAATTGATGAAAACCCTATGGAAATTCAGTTTAATTCAAACGAATTGAACAAATTGAATGATAATTTTTATAAACCATGTTCGAACTCACGTGTGTGATGAAATTGGACTCTGGGTTGATTAAAAATCGAATTAAAACCATGAATAGACTCGATTGAATTATAAGAACGAAAGCCCTGTGGTTTCAGTTTCAATTGTGATCGAAAACGGGGCCAATTTGGGCTCAATATGTTCGGTTATAATGAGCAAAGGAGAACCTGTTGGTTTATGCTTAAAACAATTAAATTGGGCTTTCTATTACAATTGTTTGGTGGGCTGACATGGTAGAGTGTTTGTGTGGGGGGTTGGAGGTCACGGGTTCGAACCCGGGCACCACCTATTTTTGAGTATTAAGCCATTTTTGGTGTTTTGTGCATAATTCACTTATTTTAACTCAGTTTTAACTCATTAGAATTGCGTTGGAACCAGAATATCATCCCGAACGAAATTAAATAAAAAATTCACATTTTAGACCGAAAACATAATCGCGTGTAATTACGCTTATTTAAATAAAATCATATACGGTTATATGATTTAATTAAACGATTTTAAAGTCACGCGTACTTACGTATGCACGATTCTAATAATCTAACATACGTGTGCTGACACGTATGTGAGTTCAAACACAAAACGACATCCTGAATAACACAACGTTATTGTTTAAACACAGATTCTTCGTAGAGAATTATCTACGCGAGTTCACGTGTGTTTGATCATTCTACTTACAATCAAAGGTGCGTACACGGCCCCTTTTCTTATTTTAATTTTTTTGGGGGAGAAAACATGTGCAACAAACATTTTAGATACATATCACTTGCATAAGTTAACTGTTTACATTAAGTGCGAACATAGCATTACAAGTCCTTACATATCGAACCGTTTAGTTTGCCGTAGTGCAAAGCGTGGTAGTTGGAAATAGATCTATTAGGTTTGACAAACCTCACTTGGTAGATGGGATCTACGCAAGTGTTTGACTAGCCGATTCACATTACTATTGTTTGTGCTAGACAATAGTGGAAAGGCAACCAACATTCAAACAGTCAGCTTCGGTGTCGACCGCTTATGTAAATAGTACAAATGACTATCTATCATGACTATGCATGTGTGATTATGTTATCTGCAAACATTTCATTTCAAACAGTTGTTTCAAACATTTGTGATCAAACAAACCTGTGTATGCACCAACCTTTGTCTTGACTTGATTTACATGTTTTCTCAGGACGTTAAAGTACAAGGTCAAGCAAGCATGGACTAGGAGATCGAGTCGCATGCATATTTTACATTTCTGTTATTTTGAATTTGAACATTTGAGACTTTGCTTTGTAATTTACAGTTTTCAAACGGTTATGTTTGTTATTGTTTTAAAAACGCTTCCGCAACGTTAGAACTTTGATATTATAGTTTTAGACCAAAGTATGTTTGAAAATCATATAGAGGTCTTCGTTATGTCTAATGATCTGAGATCCTGGTTTGTCACGTCCCAAACGGTATGATTCCGTTAGTTGAAATTTGGGGGTGTGACAGATTGGTATCAGAGCCATTGGTTATAGCGAACTAGGTTTGCATTAGTAGACTTAGACTATAACTGTTAGACATTAGACACTTGTTTACACAACTGCTTTTGCCTGGGATTTACATATGGTCTTATGTAACAGATATGGCAGCACCATCACCGCCACACATGATCGTACTTGATGACTCCAGCATTTCAGGATCATGAGGAGGATCCAGAGGAGGATCCCGTGGAGTACTCGGATGAGGATCCGGAGGAAGATCCTGAAGAGGACAACCCAGAGGAGGATCCGGAGGAGGATCACATGAGGATCCTGATGAGGATCCTGAGGAGGCACCGCAGGGGGACCCACAGAAGGCACCTGAGGAGGATCCCACCGAGGAGTCTTCTTACCGTATGCCACCTAGATTTCGTGCCTGTAAGAGGCCACGGTTTGAGTCGGATGATGTCGCCCAATTGACCTGGGAGTCAAAGTGGGCTAATGATAGGATCGAGCACATGGCGCAGGAGCTCCGGGATGTAAACGCCCGATACGCAGAGCTTCGTAGTGTAGTCCAAGGGATGGAGTCTCACATGGTACACCTGACTACATGAGTGCAGGAGGAGGAGCACCGAGCTGACATTGCTGAGGGGAGGTTGATTGCATTGGAGGAGCAGTTTGTATCTGAAGCAGAGGAGGAAGAGGAAGAGGAGGAGATACCACCACAGGATGTTGATTCTGATGCTGATTCTACTATTGAGGATGCCTGATTTTTCTTTATTTTGTTTAAACTTATTAAGGGCGGGTTGTGTCCCTATATTAGATATTTGAAAACCTATGTTTTGATTTTGAAAGCATTGTAATCACTTTGAATTATTATCTATTGGAAAGTTATTACTTATTGCCAACAGTTGTGTTAATTCATACAGTTACATGTTTGTTTGTTGTATTGTTTACACATTTCACTTTGGACTTTGATAACACTCTAACATTTATTCTAACTAGGAAGATAATGGCCGGTGAAAACGTCAATATGACAGTTGCAGAACTCAATGAGCTGATCAACAACAGAATCGCGGAGGCTATCGCGAACTACACGCAGACACACACGACAGGACCACAGGGTCCAGCAGGGGGATTAGTAAACCCACCGGTATGCACATTCAAAACGTTTCTAGATTGCAAGCCTCACAATTTCAAAGGGTCGGAAGGGGCTATTGGACTCCTACGATGGATTGAAAAGGCGGAATCAGTGTTCGAAATGTGCAACTGTCCTGAAGAAAACAAAGTCAAATATGCCACGGGTACGTTGAGTCCTGAAATGTGAAAACAGGATGTTAGTTGAGTCCGTTAGTGAGGAAATACAATTCAAAACACAAGTTGCAGTGTTATTTCAGAATAGCGAACTGACTGTCTGTTTGCGTGAGTGACGATTCACACAAACATATCTGTGAGTTTAACGTTCTGAAATGATGACTGGAAAGTATAAAACAAGAATTTGAAAGCAAAACCATTGTCGTGCTCGTTCAGGTGACGATCCGAACAAATACGCGCGATGGTGACGCGATCTGACGAAACGAAAACGAATTACGATACGAACGACCATAATTTAAGAAAATAAAATATTTTATGTTTTACAATTTTGAAACTCATCAAAAATAATTAAAATAACTTCTTTTATTTAAAACACGTAAATTACGCGTTACGTTCCGGAAACGCGACGAAAAAGCGAACCGAGCAACCGAAACGAACCCGAATACCCTCAGGGTATATAAGCACCAAATGAGGGTGTTTTTCCCCATTTCTATCAGCTCTCTCTCTCTCTCTCACTAAACCCCCATTCCCAAACCCTCTCTCTCTAGGAGAATCACTCTTCAAATCGCGATAACTCATTCGTTTCTCAACGAAATCGGGCGTTCTTGGTGTCCACGCGAAGCTCTCAACCTCCTCTACAAGTAAGTACAACCGATCTAGAGACTTAATCACTGGAAATCGAGGTATGATTGAAAGAAAATCACAAAAAAGAGGGTTTTCACTTTGTTTTGATACACGCTCATCTAACCAGTCCTACACGCGTATCCTTGCATCACATGTCCATGGGGAGTAGTTTCGCATAACCAAGGTCACGAGAAAAGCTTAGGTCCGATGGGTTTGATGAAGATGACGGAGGGGACTTGAGCTTCGTGGAAGGGCTGCGTAGCCACGAACCTGCTGGTGTCCAGAGCCTTGGCCGAACCTTCCACAGTGTCACGAACCCTCGACTGTCATCCTCACTGAGCCTACACGAACCCTAGACGAACCTCGAAATGCCGAACCTTAGCTCCTCACAGCCGAACCCTTTGGGACCATGTAGCCGAACCATGTAGGAAGTTGCATGGGCATATCTGTAGATCCCTTGGGACGAACCTTGTGCCACCCACGAACCCTAATATCCCGAACCATTCAAGCGAACCTTTATCCTACGAGCCTCCAAGAAACGAACCTACTGAGATTCACGAGCCTACGGCCAACCTAACATGCAGCGAACCTATGTTGGACCAACCGAGCCTTTTCACCAATGACCACCGAACCCTCATGGCAGACTCAAAAGGGACGAACCTTTGGGGAGGACACGAACCTGTGCTGAATAATCACGAACCTCACAAGGAGTGGCGAACCTAGGGTGGGGATAGGTTCGCTGGTTCCCACGAGTTAACCGGAGGACATGGAGTCAGCCATACCCCGCTTCCTTTGAGTTACTTCGCTTGGTCCTTCCCATTCCGTTGGCCCAAAAATTGAGATTTTAAATATTTAGGCCCATATTATTGAAGGCCTACACCTTCGGCCGAACTATTTGATTTGGGCCCAATGCTATGAGCAGCTCCCACATCTTGCTTGGCCCAACAGAAAGACTATTTGGCCCAACTCCACTTATTCAGCCCATACAACCGGCCCATTATTTCGGCCCATACATATAACACTTGGTCCAACAGGAGGCCCACAAGTTTTAGTTGTAACGAATACAAGGAATCAAACAATTAAAGATATGTTATAAGATGCCATGGATTTATAACATTAATGAAAAATCTAAGTTATATACTTAAAATCCTTTTCGTCACAACAGTGATTTAAATGAGGTTTAAAATCAATAATAAAGCGAGTTAACTTAAACCTAGTGGGATAAGGGTTATCAAGTCTATAACAACCAAGATGGGCCGAATGAAGAACAATGACCGAGACACACGAGTGTTAATTAACTTTAGGGTTAACACATACACACACACGAATATTTACAACTCATACTTACAAGTTACGAACAACATGAAACCAATACAGGATCGTGAAAACAACAACGTATACAATCAAGAGCGCGTGCACTACTTGTTTAAGCTAAGTCAACCACTTCAATAACAAGGTGAGTTCACATGCCCCTTTTCTCTAATCTTAACTGATTTTAAACTCTCGGGGCTGAGAAACATGCTTACTTTTATTTATTTAAAAGTTTCAGCTTAACATATTGTTTATACTTTGATTAGATAATATTGTATGACTTATTATCATTTATCATTGAATGCATGCTTGTATGATCATGATATGACAGGAACAACTAGATGAATATGATAATGTAATTTCATAACTCATCAACACAATGGAATAACATAGTTGTACGATAACACTTAGTTATTCTTACAAGTACGAACATTGAGATAATCACAGATGAACATGATGACAAGAACAAAACACATGAATGATATGAAGATAACACATCTTCATAACATCATTCAACACTAGAGTTAACTAAGTGTAATAAGACAAGTGTTTATAACACTTAGCTTACAACTCAACACATATTACAAGAGAACATGGAACAAGAATCATCCACCACCTGAGTCGACTAAGTGTAGTAAGACTAGTTCTTGCCACAGCTTAGTGACAACATGGTGATTATATGGAATAACAAGGAATGATAATCATGATAATGTAACTTCATGATAACAACATCATTCACACAAAAATTAACATAAGGTAATAAGACAAGTTCTTGCTTAACTTTGTTAACACAACGAGAACATATAACATTGAGAACAAACAACACTGATGAACACGCAATACAATTGATTACTATTGAACTGTCTGCATTATATCATTTCAATCATGTGCCATGTACTCAAGTTTGATCACTGTAAGCCCCTTTATAAATCGCTGACCAGTTAGTTTGACGTGACTAAACCGACGATAGCATAGTGTTACCATAGGTTTGACAAACCTCTAGCTTGTAGGGCTAGTATGTTGATCGTATTGATACATTGGCCGGTAACGTATGACCGGTGACAGGGCGACTCAAGTCAGGTTTTGGTAAGTGACACATGGTGATATTAATCTGCAGTGATAAGTAACTAATCCATCGTTTCTTGTTGACTGGTAGACTGAGTAATTTATATTCCCATGTCATATTACTAGTAACTGTTTCGATGAGGACTATGGATACACAAGGTGGTAGAGGTAAATCGGATGCATTGTAATCTGATTACGTGAGGATTGCAATGGATTCCTTTTAGGCTCTATGCGCTACAAGTTGAGAACAAATAACAATTGGTTAACTAACACTCTTAATATTTAAAAGTGATTAACAGTTAACCCCACAAGTAATAGAATAATACAAGGATCATATTAAATTAATCTAATATCCTTAATACATAAAAGGGTTATCAATACTTCGGTTTGATAACTAAAACCCTATTATTATATTATTCTACACATGATGCTACAGGTGATTAACAAACAAGATGAACAGGTGAAATAGAAATGGGCAGTGTTGTAAAAATCGGCCTAGGCGGCCGCCTAGGCGCTAGGCGCCCTCCTTATGTGTAATTTTTGGCCTAGGCGGTGCCTAGGCGCTAGGCGGTGCTAGGCGGCCTAGGCGGGGCCTAGGCGGCCTAGGCGGCCCGATCAGATTTTTATTTTTTTTTCACTTTTTTGACTTTTTTTTGGCTTTTTTTGACTTTTTTATGGTAAAAAGGGACCCATTTCATGATTATTTAGACATTTCTCAATCAAAAATCTTTAATATGTCTCTGAAACATCGAATTCAAGCAGTTAACATCGAAATTTATCTCTAAACTTTGAACTCAGTGTTTAAGTTTGCACTTTAAAGTACTTTTTTTAATATATTTAAGTATATTTTTTAAAATTATTTGAAGTATTATATTAAATTATTGATATTGATGTGTGTATATAATATATATTTGTAAAATTACATATAAAAATTCCAATCCGCCTAGCGCCGATTAATCCCGATTAATCCCTAGGCGGTACCTCGCCGCCCGACTAGCGCCTAGCGACTTTTACAACCATGGAAATGGGTATCGATAGTTGTATTGCAAGTAGTGTGTAGTTCTAGTAGTTATGTGGTGGGATGTTGGCTGGGGCTTGGTTCCCCTACATATGCCCTATATATAAGCATAACTACTAGGATGATATATTACTTGTGAATATAACTATTGAAAAGCCATTGGGTGAACGGGTGAATCAAACAACATACAAGTAACATGAATGACATTGTGATTGTGCATGTGAACAAATAAAGGTTTTCAATTATCATACTTATGAACTCACAAACTTAGTGTTGACTTTGTTTAAATGCATGTTTTCTCAGGTGATGAACAGGTTTAGTCACCAGGATTACAGGGACATAGCTAGTGGACTTTTAGAAGGCCTAGCTACTTTTGTGTTCCATACGTTTGGATGACAAAACTATGAATCATCTTTTGTATATCTTGTACAGATACAAGATATGAACTCATTGATTCTTTTGATTAGATTTACTTAGTTAAATTATGAGGAAACAATGTAATTTAACTTTGTAATTCTATTTCATGTCATGTTAGCATTTCTCATTCGATTATCATGTGCTATATAAACAACCTGATCATTTCGATTATCAAATGATATCGCGCCCCGAGAACCTTCCGCCTGACGGGAAATTCGATCCGTTCCCGCCGGCTCGGGGTGTGACATCTAAACATCTTTAAACAATCCAAGTAAATTAAAAACCAATAATTAACCACCAATATTTAAACAATCCAACAAAATGAAATAAAAACCATTCAAGTCAAATGATAATAAAGTAAAAAAATCATCAAAATCTTACTAAAAAAAATTGACTCAAATGTATTGAATTTAAAAAGTAAGTATTTCAGCAATTCATTAAACAAATAAGGGACACTTCATTAAGCCTTGGCTAGTCGACCTCGTGATTTGTGTGATTAGGATCGAGCTTTTCTGAGATTTCTATATAAACAAATAACAAATTGTTTATTATTAAAGCATTAGATAAATAAATTAATAAATCATTGTTGTTTACCTTTTCCAACGTCATCAAAGTTTGACAAGTCATCCAAGATAGTAATATATTTTCTTGACCTTCAAATCCAATATTGTGTGCATATCAATGCTTCCACAACTGGAGCAGATAGAGAGCTTCTATACGCGTCAACAACTCTTCCACCCGTACTGAATGTTAATTCCGAAGCAACACTAGAAACAGGAATAGCAAATATATCTACAACAATAGTAAATAGAATTATTAGATATTAGTAAAAAAAATACAAATAGCAAACTTATACATTAATATTAACCTTTTGCCATTTTTGACAAAATTGGATATCTTGATGAAGATGTCTTCTACCATTGTAAGAGATCAAAACTCGAGTACCATGCTTCCTCTTTATCTTCAAGATACTTTTGTAGTTCAGATTTGGTATTATAAGAGGTAAACCCACAACTTGATTGAAACTTGGAAAAAAAGTCACTATCTCCTTCAGGAAAAAAGTTGAACATTTCCATCAATTTCAGATATTGTTTTTGAACTTTCCGTGTCGTATAGTAACTTATACTCTTGAAATAATAACTCAAATGCAACATTTATAGGTTGAATCATTGAATGAACCTTTTTATCGATGTCTTCTTGCTTGTCTTGAGGTTTTTTATCTGCTGTGCATATTATATTAAAAACCAAATGTAATAACACGATATTTCTGTCTAGGATCAAGAATTGTTGCAATGTAAAGAAACATGTTAATCTTTCAGTCATGACTCCAATACTTGTGAAACTTTACTTACATGTTGCTACCTGTAACTTTCTTGATTAAATCCCCAGAACCCTTCAACTCCCTTAAATGTGTATCAATTTCCATAATGTCTTTGAAAATTTGATTAACTACTACATGTGATGAACAAGAAGCTTTAATGGTTTTGTTCTTGAACATTTCTAAAGCCTTGGCTAAATGTCTTGCATAATGCCAATCTGTTTCTGTCGGAACATCAAAACTTTCGAGGTCATTTCTATAATTTGAATCCTCCAAATCATACTCGTCAAATGCTTTTTCAAATTTTTGAGCCCTAAAAAGCATCTCATAAGTCGAATTCCATCTTGTTGGGCAATCTAAACATAACAATGATTTACTATCAATGTTTGATGCCTTAGCACACTTCTTAAACAACTCTAGTCTCTTTGGAGAAATTCGAACATATCGAATGGCATTTCTAATACGATCAATACATGAGCTCTTGCCATTTAATCCGTCTTGCACAATCAAATTAATAATGTGGGTCATGCAACGAACATGCAAATATTTCCCTACTGACAACTGGTTTTTCAATCTAGTTTTTAGAAAACATGGCTGTGTCATTAGACGAAGCGTTGTCTGTTGTAATAGTTAGCACGCTATCAATATCCCATTCTTTTAGACACTTAAGCAAAACCTTACCTATCTCCTCTCCCTTGTGGCTATAGATTGGTTTAAAATTAATCACTCTTTTATGTAAAAGCCAGTCGTCATCAAGAAAGTGTGCTGTGACACACATGTAGTTTGTTCGCTGAATGGAGGTCCAAGTATCGGTAGTTAAACAAACTCTAGCTTTATTATTTGCAAAGAAAAGACTTCAACTTGCCCTTCTCTTCTAGAAAGATTTCACCAACATCCTTGAAAACTGTGAACCTACTAGGTACCTTAAAATTAGGACATATTGTTTCCATAAGCTTTTTAAAACCCTCGTGTTCTACAGTTGTGAACGGAATCTCTGCAATAGCTTTTCTACTTGTTTTCGTGCAGAATTTCCATGTTTTGACTTCACTACTTGTTCCTCCCGCGTCATCATTCTTTTTTATAAAGATATTGGTTTATCTTTTAATTTCTCGGGTTGTTTTTCACATGAAATTATCTGGCGTTTTAACGCAGAAGTTCCGTTTCTAGTTGGATCTGCAGCCAAAACTTTGGAGCAGTGTTTGCATGTTGCCTTTACTTCTCCTTCATCTGTAAACTTGTTAAAATCATCCCAAACATGAGACCGTTCTTTACTGCTTGCGTTTGATGTTTTAGCCTTTTTCTTTTGTATTTCTTTCTTAACATGTTCAGGTTTTCTTTTCTCTGGTCCTTGATTGTCATCACTTGATAAATCAGGAATTGTATTCGATTCCATCTAGACAAATACACTGGCAATATGAAACTGAATTCAAATTGGTCATAAATATCAAAATTCTTGCTGATTTAATTATGTTCTGATTTAAACTAAAAAATGTATATAAAAAGATTTTTGAAATCATAAATGGCATTTAGATTGCAGGAGAATATGATTAAACAAGAGCTAACTAGTGCTTAAAGTAGTTAAGCTGAGTTCCATTTTGGTTCAGTATGATCATTGTCATGTTCATGGCTTCCTGATTTTTCAATTTAAGTTCTCACAAACCAGTTGTATTGGTAGCAAAACAATTATAAGTGCCAGTCTAGCATCATGTCCATGATTTTTGGTGAATTACTTGCATATTCAGAGATAACATGAATGGGTGTTTTGATTATTTACATATTGTATGCCAAATAGCTTAAAACATACTTTGCGTTATCTTCTTGGAATTCAATGATCAATATATCTTCAGGTAATGATAAATTTATATTAGGGTTGCATTTTGTGTACACCAAGAATCGTTGTCATCTGATGTTAGGATGGAAGTTTCACTTTGACTTAAAAATATTTTTTTTGCTATTCTTTGCATTAAAAGTTGCTTTGTTAGATATTCTATTATTAAGGTGGAATGAACTAATCTTGAAAAAAAGTTGTTCAATGAAATATTTATTGGTTAAAAGGGCTGCGTTATTTGTTAGGCTGCGTGTTTTTTACTTATCATTGAAATCATTCAATACTTTGCCTAGATTGAATTTGAATCTTTTACGTATTCATATTTAACATGTTAAAGTTTATACAATAAATCATAATTAAAAACACTGTTGTGATAAAACTAAAGCAGATAATGTGGCTTATCATTGTAATCTAACTTTGTTGTAGGATTCTTCAATGGTGGTATGCAAGGAATGAAGCTTTTTGGAACGTGGAAGTTTACGTGATTTCGGTCATCTAGGTTTTCTGGCTGCTGCGTACGTGGTTTTTTTTTTATATTTTACGTGGGCCAACCGGCCAACTATTAACAATTGACTTTTTTTGTAGTGTTCAGGTTTTTTTTTTAATTTCGGGTAGTTCCCCTTCAAGACCGGTACCCGACCCGATACCCGGAATTGTCAACAAATTAGGACCGAACATATTTCTAAACATAAAATTACGGTTCGGGTTCGGTTTTTTTCCGGTTCGGTTCCCGGGTTTTTTTCGGGTGCCCGTATTTATGCTCACCCCTATATATACCCAGCAAAAAATTTTAATTACATATATACCCAACTTTACTATTTTTAAACATTTTGACAAACATACCCTTGTAGTAACCTTTGAATTCCAAACACACATACGTAAACCCCATACCAATGTTTTCAGAACCGGACCGGACGTCGAACCGGTCTCTTTACCGGTCAGAGATCCGACTGGTCGGATCGGTCGGACCAGATTTAAGAACCGAATAATTTTCTAAACATTTTATAAAAATATATATATATATATAATAAAAAAAATTAGAAAAAAACAATAAAAACAGTTCAACCATTGGTTTTCCGTTCCGACTGCCAGTTCGTCGGTTCAACCGGTCAGTTTTCCTAAAACGGCCCAGAACCCCGAACCAAACCGGTTTGACCAGTCCAACCGGCCGGTCCGGTCCGATTTTCAAAACATTGCCCCATATGCAAACACCACATTCTTTTATCGTCCTCTCTTCCATACGACTAAAGCTCCGTCAATTAAAAATGAAAAAAAACACGAAAAATGATAAAAAAAAAAAAAAAGAAGCAAAAACACTAAAAAAAGGGAAAAAAACGTAAAATAAGTGTATATTTGAAGTAAGGGTAAAATAGGCATAATAATTTTTTTAAAGTAAGAGTAAAATAATAATTTCTTAAATCATTTTAATTAAAATGGGTATATTTGAAATTTTAGCATTAGATAAGAAGATATACGTAATTAAAATTTTGGATTAGGTATATATGTAATAAATGAAATTTATAGAGGGTATATGTAATTAAAATTTTGGATTGGGTATATATGTAATAAATTGAAATTTATAGAGGATATATGAAATTGCCCCTAAAAGAAATGTATGAAGTTACGACTCCTTTTTTCAAAACAAAACATATGCTTGAAACCAATTATATAACAATGTGATGTTATTCAGTCGATGTCATAAAAAAATAAAAGAAGAAAGAAAAAAATCGCAACCAAAATTTTGATCTTGGACCTGCAGGTTTTAATTGTGACCCCTAATTTCACTTTTAAAATAAAATCCAACTTTAAACAACATACATATACGATCTCTTTCTAAACTTCAAAAGCATAACGGGTTTTGAGTGTTTTTCATATGGGCAGATTGATCGAGAAATGAACATACTAAATCAAATAAACTATAATGTTTATAAGTTCTAGAGAGTCAAAGTAATATATTTTCAGGTGTGTGAGTCGGGAAATAAAGCTCAAACAAAAAGAAATAAAAATTGAAGAAAAAATATGATTACACACACAATAGTGGATAAATAAAACGAAAAGAAAAAATAAATAAATTAGAAAAAAAATAGGAGACAAAAGAGTCGAACTTGAGTATGTGTCCAGTGCATGCCAAGTTGTAAAAAATACAATTCAAAACTCAAAAGCGTGTTTAAAAAAGATAAAACTATCGTATAAATTACGACCTGAAATATATGCAAAGTCGATTTTGACAAATATTTATGCAAACACGTATAAAAAGTAGAAATATATCAACGTTAACCTAACTGAAAACACAGACAAAGTTCATTTTAAATAATATTTATATTAAAATGCCTTTGTCAAAAAAGTTACAACATTAATTTGAAAGTATAAAAAAGATTATACTTTAGAAGTTAGAAAAATAAAAACATAAAAAGATAAAAGAAAAAAAAAAAAAGACGCAATAGGAGGTCTCGACAAATAGAGAAATGAGGCTACAATTAAAATATATGTTTGGTAATTTATTAGGAAATAAAAGGCTTGATGAGTAGTGATTTTCCATGAACAACTTTTTTGGACTGCTGCTTGTATTCTTATGTGAACAGAAGTATTATTAGATTATGAAAAAAGAGAAGGGCCAAGGAGGTGTCGAACCCTTCACCCTTCAAATAGAACTAAATTGACTTACAAACTCTGCTACACCTCTGTTTGATTCCAACTAAGAAGTGTATGTATGTATGTATGTATGTATGTATGTATGTATGTATGTATATATAGGAGACAGATCCGATACAAAGGAGTTCTAACGTGAGAAGGATAGGAAGGATTTCTGGCCCTTGATCAGATTAATCAATGGTTAGGATATGATGGTCCCCACTTTTCATTAAAAACTTGCGTGATTTTAAAGGTGAAAGGGCAAAAAAGGAATAACCTATATTTGTTGACTTTTTATGGTTAAATCAACTTCCACCATTTATTTAAAAATCGAATAACTTTTAAACGGTTAATCGTTTTTAAAAAAAATTACACCATAAAATAGAGAATTTTATTATCTTTAATTTGAGTATAGTATTGTTGTAGTTTGTTTCGATTTTTTTTACGTGATCCGTGATTTTAATGTTTGGTACGTGATTATTGGTACGTGATTATGCAGTTGGTCCTTTGATTATGCATGTTAAATGACGGTCTGTGATTTTTATATAATGTGGTACGTGATTTAGTGGTCCGTAATTATGCAGTTGGTATTGATTACGTGTGTTAAATTACGAACTGTAATTTTTTGAATCACGGTCTGTAATTATATATGGACAATATTGTCACTTACCATGATGACACATGTCAAAAGCCTGTGGCTTCCTACGCTTCTTACGTTAAAATCCTTTGTATTATAATCGTCCTATATATATATATATGTATGTATGTTAAGGATATTTTAAAAAAGCTCAAAACCTTAAAAAGTCTAAGAAACCACAAAATAATGACATGTGGATTAAAAGCCTAAGTGCAAACATGCCAAACACAAAAAATAAATATACACATGCAAGTCGCATGCAAATTTCTTTCATTTTTTTAAACGCTAATAACTTTTTTGTATGTTAATGTATTTTTAAAAAAAATTACACCATAAAATCAAGCGTTTTTTATCTTTCTAAAGAGTATACTATTAATATATTTTTTTAAAATAAAAACTCTACTACAAAATAAGTCTAATGCAACCTTTTTTTGTCATAAAAGGTTGGAAAGAAGTTGCATTAATTGAAGTTACATTAGCCTAATGCAACATTTTTATTACATAATGTAACTTTTTTTAAAAAATTGCATTTAAAAAAGTTGCATTACGAAAAAAAAGTTGCATTGTGTAACAAAAAAGTTGCATTAGATATAATGCAACTTCAGTTAATGCAGCCTTTTTTTAAATATAAATGTTGCATTATGGTGATTTTGTAGTAGTGAAATAATGACTTAAACTGAGTTTCACGAATTGTTCGTTTTATGGTATTTTTCGAATATTATTTAACCATGGATTTTATGGTGTTTTTTTGTGACGCATCTATACTTTTTATGGTGTTCATGTTTTATAATGTCTTTCAAGTTATTTATGGTGTTAACATTTTATGGTGTTTATGATGTTCAGACATTAATGAACTAAATCATATAATTTCATGGTGTTTTTTTATAACGCATCTGTACATTTTATGGTGTTTTTCAAATTATTTTATGGTGTTTATGATATCCATGTGTTGATGTTTTTGAGCACTAAAAACACCTAAAGTTTACATATGGTGTTTTTAAACTTAGCTTTATGGTGTTTATGTTTTATTGTGTTTTTTAACTTTGCTTTATAGTGTTTACGTTTTATGATGTTTTTTCTAGATATTTTATTATGTTTATGGTGTTAACATGTTATGGTGTTTATGATGTTTTTTGTGTTTAGGGTTATGAACATCAGAAAACACCATAAATGCAAAATTCATATACACCAATTCAGGTCCGGTTTTTTTATATATCAATATTATACTCTTTGAAAAGATTAAAAAATACTGAATTTTATGGTGTAAATTTTTTAAAAAAATTAATGTATGAAAAAGTTATAAACGTTTAAAAAATAGGGAGAAGCGTTAAAAATCAACAATTAATATAATACTCATTATACCCTTCCAACTACTTAAATCCTCCTTAATTCTCTCTCCAATAACATGACACACTTACAACCATTCATCTCAAAGATAATTATCTTGTTTGAGATTTGAGAACGTGATTAATCAACATGTGTTTTCAATTTGACGTATTTTTAATTCGATCTTCTTTGATGCAACTCTTTATTTTCTTGATTTTTTACCCAATCAAATGATTTCAAATATATTTTTATAATCATCTCTCGTTCGGACATTTTGCATACATTTACCAATTTACAAGCTCAATTCTTTATATATTATTATCTCCTGCTCTGTAGTCATCACATTTGTCCAATTATTACAGAAAACTTGGTATTTGACCAGCCTGGTTCTTCAAGTTTCTAGTTCTATCATAGTGATCATGGAAATGAGTTTCTATAGACCGGTAGACGAGATTTTCATACGAAGAAAACATATTCATGGACAAGTTATATGTATGATTAATTCAATTTGTTTTTTTGGACAAGTTTTTTATTCCCTTCATTTAATGGTTATGCTAATAAATTTTAATTTGGATCGATATTTGTGTTTGTTACATATATGTATTTACTTATACGTTACTAGTTGTAGTATTGTTTTTTTTTGCCCCTTATGTTTAAATTTACTTTTGACGAATAATTACATGTATGTAACACTAAGCATTGCATATATCATATGGTTTCGTTGAAATTATTCAGATTTCTTGAATGATAAAATCCTAATTGTTTGAATTCAATTTTATGAGTGAAAAATAAAATTTTGAAATAATTTTTTTTATATATATCAAGATAGAGGAGAAAGGAAAATGATTTTAAGAATTTTATTAAATATAAGAGGGATAAAAAATTGTTTTAATTATTATACCCTTATTATCTTATAATTATATCATTTAATTACCATTTATTTACAATATTGTCATCATTGATCTCAACCAATGTAGGATCATCCGTGAACCGTTCGATTCGTTTACAGACCTACTAATAGTAGAATCATCCGATGTAAAGCTTTACGCTTTAGGGTTTTAGGCATTGACGAAGCTTAAGCCCCCCCCCTTTTTTTTCGTCCGTAGTGTTAATTTTTCGATCAAATGATTATTTTTTGTTTTAAGTATTAGTTTCGTCTACTCGCTTCAAAAAATTAATATGTATTGTGATTCTGTAAATTTCAGCCCCATACAAAACGTTCAAGCTCCGTCTAGGGGTTTGCATAAACCAGGCCAACCCGGTTAACCCAAAAAAATAATTGAGCCGACCCATTACAACCCAGATAGCCTTTATATAGGCCGGTTCATGGGTTTCATTTTTTAAACTTAACGGTTCCTGTCAGGTCCGGGTTTAGCCTGACGCACACCTCTACCGAGACTTTCGAGATAAATTAAAGTTTGTTTAATAGATTTCAGCAAAAAAAGGAGCACGTCCAATTGATTTGCTATATAATTGATCAGTGTTGTCTAATTTCTTGGTTTTTTCTTAGATATTTATAATAACATTGCACTAATGATGATTGTTTAATGAAGATAAAATTTCAGTCTTCTTAAATTTTTTATGAATTAATGTTTTTATATTTAAATTTTATATGTTATTTTATATTGAGCATATTTTTTTTACTTTTCATGCATGTTTATTGTTATCTTTGAATTGATTTGAAAAATAAATGATTTCATATTTGGAGTTTATATTTAACTTCCTTTGAAAATAAATGATCCGGTCCGGCCTGACCCATTTATTAAACCGACCTGCTAAACATATTTTACCCAAGACCGGTATACCATATTGTGGGCCAGTTCATGGGTTTCATTTTTTCCAATTTAACGGTTTTGGTCCTGTCTGGGTTTAGCCCGACGCACACCCGTAGCTCTATCATTGGTTTTAGGACAGGGTGGTGGCGGTTTCAATATGTCTTTTTATATATACACTAGGTTAGCAACCCGTGTAATGCATGGCTTGACAAAAAAAATATAATAAATAATATCAATCAAAGTTGAGACAATATAAAATATTTTTTAATACTATTCTATATAACTTAATACTTAATAATATTATTTTTTTTAAATACTAAATTTTTAATGTTTTTTTATTTAAAAATTTCGATTTGAATAACTATTTTCAAAATTTAATGTTTTATCTTGTTTGTTCTTTTAAGTCTGTTTTTTAATATTAATATATTTTGATGTTTTAAAAAATATTTAATTTAAAAAAGTATATAAAATATATTTAATACTTAATATTATTATTTAATATTTGATGTATTTAATAGAAAAGATAGGAGGCAAATAAAACTTGTGGTGCTCTAACATGCCATGTGTTCTGAAAAACCTTTATTTATTAAAATAAATAAATTAGTATTAACCAATGAGGCATTGTCTCGATCAATGGTCACTCAGGATTCTTCCAAATGAGAGGTCTTGGGTTCAAATCATTCCCGCAGCGAAAAAAGGGTCTGAGGGGGGTCAGGGGGTTTTTCCAGTAGGATTTTCTCCTGGGGTGGTTGTGGTGGCTTATGAGAGGTCTAGTACTAGACCTTGGTACCAAAGGGCTTATAGCCTAATGATACCCCCTTGACTTCCCAAATGGGGGGTCTTGGGTTCGAGTCTCGGCTGGAGCAAAAAAAGCTCTAGGTTTAGCTAGGGGGTTTTCCTGGTGTGGGTTTCTTTCTAGAAGGTGGTGTCAATGTACTCATTTAAACAATAGTACTTGGTGTTAGCTGTTTAAAAAAAAACTATACCTTGGTGACATGGCCTGAAAACAGTGAGTTTACACGATTGAGACATTCGCCGTTAAAAAAAAAAAGATAAATTAGTATTAGTGTCATTCCCTTGTTGCACGCACATACATGTACATCTAGTTAATATAAAAAAATAAAATAAAAGAATAAAAATAGCTTCAAACTAGGTACTGTCGAGTTTCACAACCATCATAATAGATGCGTATAATAGATATGAAGTTTACGTATCTAAAATCTCATAAGAATAATAACGAACTTTTGTTTTTTTCAGTATCTCTTCGTATTTTTAATGATAAAACTTTATAATTATTTCAAAATATGCGACAGGGACAAATTAAATGCAAAAACAGACAAATGAGTTCCATCTTTTTAGGGGAAGGGGGACTCAATATTACTATACTTCATGCAGTCGTCAACGGTCAAAATTTCGGTTCTTTGTAAATAAACGCTTAATTTTGAATATTTTGTCGAAACTTCATAAAATTTACCACCCCTTTTTTTAAAGTTTCGCAGAACTCATCAAATGATAATTTCTTTAACTGAATTTGAACTCAGCATATCTTATTTAAAAGAAAATATCTCTATCAAGTGTGTAGTTATATAAATAACAATTCTTTATGTAAATTACTTTTAATTTGTATGTTTTTTAATTTAATAAGTGTGTATTTATATAAATAAATATTTTATTTTTTATATATAAAGTTATGATAAATATAATTAAAACATTTATATAAAAAGAATAATTATAAATACATAAAAAATAAATAATAAAACAAATGAATTAAATATATAAATAATAAGGAAGACAAGACAAGTCAAGTTGAGCTCGATCTTAAACATTTTCTTTTAACTGAGTTCAAAGTTAAAAATAAAGCTTTAAACAAGCCTAAATTAAGTTCTCCTAAATCCAAACAAACCAAGCTTGAGTCTTAACACGTTGAAGCTGAGCTAAACACTTTTAGCCCTTTAAATGCATGATATGTTTGGCCAATTTACTAAAGAAATATTTTTACACTATGTTACATGCTGGACCTACTAACGATACATAGTTGTGTGAGTGGAGTGGTCTAGCTAGGCAGGAAGAAGGATCGCTTCTTCAATTTTGGAGCACTTATGATTACATCAATAACGTCTTTATTACGGTGCACGTATATCACGTATATATTGTTTAAGCATTCAAGTGACAAAAGTAAAATTGCGCTAATTTTAACTTTATTTGACTTGTTTTTTGTATATAACGTTGAAAGCATATGGATGATTAACTAAAAACGATAACTTTAAGTCGTTGAATCATTCGGAGCAGAATCTCTATCCCAACTGTGATCGGAGTAAAGTTTGTCTTCATCATTCCCCTTAAACCATATTAAACAATAAAAATATACCGAGACAATTTATTTGTTATAATCTGGTCAACGATTATTTTGGAGAGATGTGCCTTATCTTGAGGATAAGTGAAAGCATATTAGAAACATGCGTAGGAGAAGCATGAGGCTAAACTAGGGGCGACAATTACTGACACGACACGAAAATAATCAAGTTTTAGTTGGCAATTATAACCCGTTTAAAAAACGAGTTGTTTTTGTGTTGACCTGTTTATAAAACAGGTCAGGTTCGGGTTGACCCGCTAACCCGTTTAAGGTTTTAAAATTATACTTTTTTATTTTTTCTTTCTTGCAACATATATTTAGTTGTTTTTCTTTTGATTATTTATCATACTTTAATTGATCAAGTAATAAAATTTATATTTTTTTCATTTAAAAAATGATTTTAAGTTTTTTTCAAGTTAGCCATACAAATCAGTTTATTTTAAATTTCATACTTTATAATTATGTTATACATAAGCGTATGCTTAGTTATAATAATATTATTTTTTATTAAAATAAGATATCTACTCTTTGTTACTCATATACACCTACTAAACGTGTTATTATTAAGGTGCTTTCAACCAAGAACTAACTTACAATCTGTAAATTCGTTTGATTAATTTATATAAACGGGTTAAACGGGTTATGTTCAGGTTGACCTGAGTTAACGTCAATCCGGGTATGGTTGAAAACTTTGACGAGAATAAATATATGGGTCAGGTTCGGATTGCAAAATTCAACCCACCAACCCGCTAACTCGTCAACCCGACACGATTGACAACCTTAGGCTACACGAATGCTAGCTGAATAAATAATTCAAACACTTCTATACGTCAGCACTTGTCAGGACCACCACATCTCAAGATACTACCCCTCCTGCATATATATAGATAGTTTCTATTTGAGTAACATATTTCACATATTATCATAGATTTTGAATGAAATAATATTAGATAAATTTTAATTTATATGAAACATTTCATGTTCATATTCGAAAAATCATCAATGTTATATCTTTAGTTTTTTTTTTTTTTTAAATATCTCTTAACACGTTAAATAACTATGAGTTGATGAAATTGATGATATTAAGCGGTCAGTTGTACTACCATTAATATTTGTTAGTTAAACACCAATCG
Organism: Mikania micrantha; assembly: GCA_009363875.1. Classification (NCBI taxonomy): domain Eukaryota; kingdom Viridiplantae; phylum Streptophyta; class Magnoliopsida; order Asterales; family Asteraceae; genus Mikania; species Mikania micrantha. The sequence continues at coordinate 43,279,364 of CM018689.1, read as the reverse complement.
CTACTAATCAATGATACTTTATGTTTATGAGTCAGATATCAATCAATAAGGAAACTCTTGATAATCAATCACCGATATAGATGCGTGCAGTGACGGAGCTTGGGCAAAGTGAGAGGGGAGCTGAAATTTTTGAAACCTAGAATGCATGTTAATTTTTTGAAGTGATGGGGCGAAACCGCAATTTTTAACTAAAAATAACATTTCGGCCAAAAGATTTACACTAAGTACGAAAAAAGAGGGGGCGGGCTGGATGGGTGATCCATTAGTGATATTTTTACTCACGCCCAAAACTTCACATTAGGATTCCTAATGAATCCGACTTTCATCAGGGGATTACCATAATATGTGTCGGTAAAACTCTGGTTTTTATTGTATGTTTATTCAATTTATGTTATAAAACCTAATTCTATGGTTTCCTCACTCTTTTTTTTTAACGACAGTTAAACTGTCTCGTTGTGCTACCTTCAGTTATTTTGTCGATTGATAGCTAAGATCGATTCCTCGATCTCCGACCTTGAGACACGTGTGCCCAGTGACGGAGCTTGACAAGTTCGAAAGGAGGGGCGAAAACTTCCGTGATCAAATTTTTTTTTTTTGCAATCGACCGATATGTCTCAGTTAGTTGTGTTAAATGTTCTGAACAGTGATTCGGGTCAAGTCGGGTCAAACAATAAAAATAAAATGTCTAATAATTTTCATTATGCGTGAAAAAAGGTAAAAGAGTGAATACGTAGAAGAAGAATCACAATTCCGCTCACTAGTTGATAATTTTTTACGTTTATCTTGATTTCTATCATCCCCTTATTCATCAACAACATACCTTTTGAAAAACGAATCAAAATAACCTAAATGTCTAAATAACCTAAACGTAAATATCGATTCAAACTAAAAACCTAAATGTCTAAAAAACTAAAACCTTTCTCATGATATATTGTGTCACACCCCGAGCCGGCGGGGTTGGATCAAAGCCCCCGTCGGGCGGAAGGTTCTCGGAGCGTGATATCATGAGTGATAATCGTGATGATCAAATTGTTTACATAGCCTCAATGTCAAGAATAATTAAAGCACAATAAAACATTTAACTATGATTACAAAGTTAAATTACAATAGCAAGTTTCAGTAATTTAACTAAGTAAACCTATCGTAAAATCAAATGTTTCTATCTTGTATCTATACAAGATGTCAAAAGTGATTCGTATCAATCAACCAAAATATGTGCTTTCCAAAAGTCTACTAGGTCCTCTGTCTGAGTATCCTAGCATGCAGTCCTGAAGTCTGAGCCTATTCATGCGCATTACCTGAGAAAGCATGTAAGAAAATAAAGTCAACACAATGGTTGGTGAGTTCATGTAGTTTTATGTAAAAATAGTTTGAAAAATCCTTTGAATGACAACCTTAACCTCACCATTAACCACCTATACCATATGTTTCAGTATGCTTATATATAGGGCATATGTAGGGTCGAACTTACCGTTCGCCCAGCCACCGTCCCACCACATACCAAACCACATGATATATTGTTCCTGATGATAATTAAGCGTTTCATCCGACATCTTTGATTCCGTAACATTCGATTCATTGAATTCGATTACCCTGTAATTGTTTACCTTGATTCCCTGAATGACAACCTTAACCTCACTAACAACCACCTATGTTATCCAACCGAGTATGCTTATATATAGGGCATATGTAGGGGACAAGCCCCAGCCACCGTCCCACCACATACCGGGCTGCTTAACATATTGTTGTTAATGATAATTAAGCATTTCATTCCACTAGCTTGATTCCATGACATATGATTCTTAGCATTTGATTACCCTGAAAATGTTTACTTTGATTTCCCCGAAATGACAACCTTAACCTCACTAACAACCACCTATGCTATCCAACCAAGTATGCTTATATATAGGACATATGTAGGGGACAAGCCCCAGCCACCGTCCCACCACATACCGGCCTGCTTAACATATTGTTGTTAATGATAATTAAGCGTTTCACTCCACCCTATTGATTTCCATGACTTATGAGTATTGAGTTTGAGAAGCACCATTATGGACAGCCGAACACCCTAGGGAATTCAGTATCCATCCATAATGGTCCTAAATATGACTCGTGACGTGTTATGATAGAGAAACCTTCAAGCTGACACAAAGTCAGCTAGAAGAAACCAAATCATTCTAGTCACTTGTCATAACCATGGATGAATCAAGAAGAACACTGAATGACTAGTAGGGCTTGACCAATGTCAAGACGCGACGGCCAATCAGTCTGTCTTACATAATTCTGACAACGAAGAGCACTGATGACTAGTAGGGCTTGACCAATGTCAAGACGCGGCGGCCAACAGTCTGTCTTACTATGTCCTATAGCTTAAGCATACAAGTTTAACGCATTCACATAGTTCACTGATGACTAGTAGGGGTTGACACGCAGGTCAACACGCGGTGGTCATTCAGTCTGTAGTCTGAGCATTCCAAATGTATCAAGCATTCAAGTGTTCCAAGCATATCAAGTATTCACGTGTTTCAAGCATTCCAAGTATATCAAGTATTCGCGTGTTTCAAGCATTCCAAGTATATCAAGTCTTTATAGTAACTTAGAACATATGGTCTTTCTAAGTTTAAGTTCCAAGTTTACATAGACATAGTTTTCATAAGCATTTCTAATTTTAACATTAGTTTCCTTATGCATTTAATTGTTTCAAAAGCTTTAAGCAAGCAAGTATAGTATAAATAACATTAGCATTGAATCTGTAGTTTTAGTTCTAGCATATAGTCTAAGCATAGAGTTTATAGCATTGACCTAAATATCTATTTTGAGCATAGAGTTTATAAGTATCAAGCGTATAGTTTAAGCATCAAGTTTGTAGCATAAGCATCGAGCATCTAGTTTTAAGTTTCTAGTTTGAGCACCAAGTATAAGTATAATGCACATAAATATAGCGTAAATAACATTAGCTATTTACACTATAACCTTAGTCTTTAGTTTCCAAATAAGCGTTACAAGTTCAAGCATTAGTAAAAGCATTATCAATAGTGTAAAAGCATTTAATAAACATTTCAATATTTGTTTAAAATGAATAACATGCTTCTCAGTCCCGAGTTAAAACAAATAAGTTTGAAAAGGGACAAATGAACTCACCTTGTTGTGGATGTGGTTGACTTATCTTAACTAGAATGCACGCGCTCGTGGTAGTATTCGTTGTTGTGTTCACGTTTCTCAAATTTGGTCGGGCCACAGCGTAGATCTGCTGTACTTCCTTGTAGAGGGAGTCGAGAGCTTCGAGTGGGCACCAAGAACACCCAATTTCGTTGAGATTTGAGCAAGTTATGGTGGTTTGAAGCTTGGTATGACACCTCGCAATTTCCAGGTCAGCATTTGTTTTATTTTAATAATAATGTGTATTATTATTTCATACGTGGCACTAGAATATTTGTATTTAGTGTGACACGAAGCACAACAGACCAAACACACCGATGATTCGAGGAATTATCGCACGAAACTCGCACGTGTCTTGAATGACGAACGTTGGTGAACGGATCGAACCACAGTACACTTTCACTGCACAATTAGGTCCCAGAGAACCTAAGTTAGTAGAACAGCACTTATGTGTCGAGAAACGATGATCGTATTCTAGAAATACGAGAAATTCGGTTCAAAACAATGAAATTGGGCTTATTGGGCTCAACCGAGACCCATCGCGGTACGCGATGGGCACCTAACTGGGCCTTCGCGGTACGCGAAGCCTGAGCGGGAGAATTTGAACTCTCCGAAAACCATCGCGGTACGCGACGGCCGATCAACTTCCACCATCGCGGTACGTGGCGTGTTTCGGGAACAGAATGATTATTTTAATCATCGCGCTACGCGGGGGACAACTTTTGTCAGGTGTCGCGGTACGCGACGGGTCCAATTGCGCAGAAATCTTTATTTAACCAAGATTAATCATTCTGTTACACCCCTTCACCAATTTCTCTCGACTGAAACCTCTTCTCTCGACCTCTTGCACTCTGTTACAGTCACATTACACCAGAAGGAGCCATTATCATCACAAGAGAAGCATCATTGAGGCTTGAGGAGACTTGTGGTGAACTAGAAGCCATCAACCACCACTTTGAACGACTTGGAGCTGCTGTGAAGGCAATCCCAGGAGTTCTCGAAGCCTTCCATCTCTGTTTCATCAACATTCAAGCTTCAAAGGACCTTTAGAGGTAGTTTTCTTGCACTATTTGCGTTTCTAGCACTTAGAATCACACATGCAAGGGGAAATACCAACATGCATCACTATCACCACTTTGAGCATGAAATTTTGATGTTGTTAATCTATTATTTGATGATGTTATTACTGATTTTGTGAGTTGATGATGATCTATGACGATTTTTATTGAAAGTGGTGTTGATTTGTTGATTTGGGTATGAAATAGACACTTTTATCAACATGCATGTATGATCTAGCATGATTCACATGATATTTGATATTGAAATATTACTAGATATGTTATGGATGATGTTCTACATGATTTTGGATGATTGATTATGTCAAATATGGTCATTTGGTGATTATTTCTAAATATGGTAACTTTAATGTTACAAGATGTGCATCTTTGTTGAAATAATCACATTTGTATGTTTAGATCTATAAGATATGTTTAAAATGATATTTAAGAGTTATCATGATAGTTATTTGATGCATAGAAAGGTTTAAAGCATGATTTTAAGAATGTTACTAAATATAGTAACTTTTTATCATGAGTTTGCTAATAGTGGATGACTTTGATAATGTTAAGTGTCTAGCATGCTTATTTAAGGTCACTATGATGATGTATGATGATATTGATTGTTAAACTTGATGAATTATGCTTACTTGTGCAAACATTCTAATTTTAGAAACTTTTACGCGCAAACTATGCTAAACCGGCTATGTGTAACTATGTGCTATGTGATAACATGCTCATTTAGGACAGATATGCATGTTAGAAAAAACGGAATGTGATTTAATGCATGACTTGCCTAATGTGGAAACTTTCCTAAAATAGGAACTTACTATAAATAGTAAGTTTCCTTATGGGAATGATTTTTGGTATCCGTACACTTCACACGACACTAAATCGCACATTACACGAGCACTTGATCCAAAACCGTCACCAACGGGTCGTTAGGTCAAGCACGATCGACACGGTCAAACACGGTCAACTCGACCCACATAACCACTTAGTGTTGTTGAACACTAACACGGTCCGGTGAGACCTGCATATGTGAACACGAACTCATAGTACCTATGTGATATAGGTGACTACTAGCCGGCGAGCTACACGAACTCTTTTGAGCAAACGCATTACACAAACTCAGGTGAGTTTACGGCCCCACTTTTACTCTTTAACTGATTTGCTAAACTATTGGGGTGAGAATACTATGCAACTGTTTTAGATGTATGACTGGTATGTTGTGAAAACCATTTTCGAGTGTAACTTTTATCGCTTAAAGTCCTCACTTATCCTTACCGTTAGTTGTGTATCAAACGAGTCGTAATTACGTAGTACTACTGGGTTTGACTAGCCCCACTCGGCACCAATGTTGACTGGAGGTCATAACGAGTGTAATTTCGATGGGAATGCGGGTTCAGCGATGACCCGCGGAGGCAAACGGAAACAGTCTAGTTTCGGTAAGATGAACTGACACACTCCACGGATCGTAGTATCCAATAACAAAACTTAACATACCCAGTATATATCTGTTTACTATTTGTGTCTGTCTAAACCTGTGAACTCACCAACTCTTTAGTTGACACTTTTCGCATGTATTCTCAGGTAATTGATGGAGCACACGCAAGGACACGCACAAGGACACATTAAGAGTCTCGCTTTCATATAGACTCATGTCTTAGGCGTTGTGTGCATTTAATGTGTTTTTAAAACAATTTGATCAATGTAGTGTCTGTTAAACAATTTATTTTCCGCTGCAACTTTATTTACTTATGATATCAGATCATTTCCGCTGCTTTAGTTATAAACATTCCGCTGCTTACTTTGAAAACATGTTTGTTTTGCAAAAACTGTGTGATTGTATACCTCATATAGAGTCGTTCTGTATGACCACGAGCTGTGATCCTGGCCACGTCACACCCACGTGGACTGACACCACGAGTGGGAATTTGGGGGTGTGACAGACTGGTATCAGAGCCTTGGTTATAGGGAACTAGGTTTGCATATAGTGAACTTAGACTATAGCCTCTGCTCTACACTAGACACTACACTTACAACTTGCACACTGATATTACTATTATTATTGAACTGTTGTTTACTAACTTGAGACATTACAGGAATGGCCAACAACAACGCTAACAGGAACCCGGGCAAACGCCCAGCGAGTGACGATCTGACCGAGGAGAGTCGACGTAGGATTAACGACATCGTAGCACAAGTGGACGCCGAAATGGAGAGGCGAACACAGATGTTGGCTCGGGAGCGATACTGGGGATGGCTACCTAACATCCTACAGGATTGGGTATTGGGGGAGCGGGTACCTCCACTGCGACACAAGGGCGACACCTCTGCAGGCCCGCGACTACCGGCACTTGGGATGCCGATGGAGAGAGCTTTCGCAGCTCACGTTGCTGTTACGCGACGGGAGCTTAGGAGGAACGCCGATCTATCTGATGAGGTTCGTGTTCTTCGCGAGAAGAACGATCGCCTGGAAAGCCGAAACGACCGCTTGGAGGAGCGAAACGACCGTTTGGAAGAACAGGTGGAGACCCTACGTCTCCAGGTGTCCCAGCTAATGACACAGCATGGACAGATGGTGGACATCATGCAAGAGCATGACGGACGCATCACTAAGAACCGAACAGACATAGCTGAGACCCAGGCGATGGTCCAAGCTAGCGACGCCATGCTCAACGCATGGGCGGCGCAGTTCATCGAGGAGCCGCCAGTCGAGGACGACGAACCGCAGTTCGAGGCCGAGGACCTCGAAGAAGGAGATTTTGATGAGGATCCCAATGAGGATCCTGAGGAGGATGATGACGATGGAGGCGCTGTTAGTGATGTTTCACATGTCTCCATGGACTCGGATTAGTGAGCTATTTTATTTTGTATTTTTCTTATTTTGGCCTAGACGAGCGGGATGTGCTCGAAGAACTTATATTGTGCTTTCCTTTAAAAATTATTGTACTTCAAAAATTTGGTATTAATAAGAATTATGCTTTATTATTATCTGTTGTATTATTATGACTATTGCTAACACAATCTCTGATATGATGTCTAACTTGACCTCTGACATGACATCTTATCTAACTTCTAACTAACACTCTGACATATGTCGACTAACAATCTAACCCTTCCATATAGAATCATGTCGGGAAGGGGATCTAATGCACGAAATCTCAAGCGTAAGGCCGAGAAGGCAAGGATCAATATGATGGTTGAACGAAGGGTCAACAAAGTACTCGCGGAGTACGAAGCCAATCGACTAGCTAGCGAGACTAGCGGCACTAACAACGGTACTAACATCTACCTAACCTGATTAACTTAGCATAGGCAACGCCGACACTAACACGTTACACTGAACTCCGATGCACAGGATCCCAAGGGAGCGCAGCAAAGGGATGTTCGTATAAAGCCTTTCTGAGCTGCCACTCTCACAAATTCCAGGGTACCGAAGGAGCAGTGGGACTGCTTCGCTGGATCGAGAAATTGGAGTCGGTATTCTCCATGCCTGAATGCTCGGAAGAAAACCGAGTGAAGTATGCCACAGGAACTCTGGAGGGACCAGCCCTCACCTGGTGGAACACCCATGTCCAGACTCTCGGACTTGAAACCGCAAACTCCATTCCTTGGGAGAACTTCACAAGGATGCTTCACGAGTAATATTGTCCTCGTGACGAGATCAGGAAGCTTGAGGAGGAATTTTGGGTACACAAGATGGTGGGATCCGAGATCGAGAAGTATTGTACTCGATTTCATGAACTGTGCAAGCTCTGCCCGGCAATGGTGACGCCGGAGTATAAAAAGATCGAGCAATTCATCAGTGGATTGCCGGAGCAGATACAGAGCATGGTAACTGCTTCCGATCACACCACAATTCAACCATTGATCCGACTTGCCCACAAACTAACTGATCAGGCAGTAGCCCAGGGAAAGCTGCCAAAGCGGGGTGAACGTCTGAAACCCCAAGAACCCAAGCGGAAGTGGAAACCCAACAACAACCGAACCTTTTCACCCCAGCAGCCAACTCAGCACAGGCCAGCACCTGCAAAAGTTTTCACTGCCACCCAGCCAAACACCCAAGGCAAGGGAGGATATCAGGGCAACAGCCCAAAATGCAACAGCTGTAACTACCATCATTTCGGCCCATGCAAGAAGGGCAAATGTACAAACTGTGGCAGAAATGGGCACCTGGCCAAGGAATGTCGATCAAACCCCAACCCCAATCTCAACAAAGCTGATACCTTAAAGGGGTGCTTCACATGCGGGAAGCCGGGGCATATGCGCAGAGACTGCCCGCAGAACAAGAATGCCGGCGGGAATCCGGCACGAGGTAGGGCATTTGTGATCGGGTCAGGAGAAGCTAAAGATGATCCAAACGTTGTCACCGGTACGTTTCTTTTAAATAATGTCTATGCTAGTATATTATTTGACACCGGTGCCGATAGGAGTTTTATCTCTAGTAATTTTAGTAAACTGCTTAATATGAGACCAACACCACTAGATTATAAGTACACCGTAGAGTTAGCAGACAGTAAGCTGATTGAAACGCAGCATATCATCAAAGGGTGTGTTCTGACGTTACCAAACCACCAACTGGTGATTGACCTGATGCCGGTAACTCTCGGGAGTTTCGACGTGGTGATTGGAATGGATTGGCTATCTGCAAATCACGCTGAGATCGTGTGCAACGAGAAGATTGTGCGAATTGCGTTGCCAAGCGGAGAGCAGATCTCAATCCAGGGGGAACGACGCGGAGTACCATTAAACATTATGTCCTGCATGAAGGCAAACAAATATCTGAAGAAAGGATACACGGCTATCCTAGCTCTTATAACCGAACAACCAAAGAAGGAACGGAAGATCGAAGACATCGCAGTTGTTCGCGACTATCCGGAAGTCTTTCCTGAAGATCTACCGGGACTACCACCAGCACGGCAAGTGGAGTTTCAGATAGATCTGACACCAGGAACAGCACCGATAGCCAATACACCATACCGATTGGCTCCTACTGAAATGCAGGAACTATCTAATCAATTGCAAGAGTTGTTAGATAAGGGATTTATCCGACCAAGCTTCTCACCTTGGAGAGCACCGGTCCTGTTCGTGAAAAAGAAAGACGGTTCGTTCCGTATGTGTATAGACTACCGGGAACTGAACAAGGTAACTATCAAGAACCGATACCCTCTACCTCGAATAGACGACCTGTTCGACCAATTGCAAGGGTCAAGTTATTATTCGAAGATCGATTTAAGATCTGGCTACCATCAACTAAGAATACAAGAGGAAGACATACCAAAGACAGCCTTCAGAACACGGTACGGACATTACGAGTTCCTAGTCATGCCTTTCGGGTTGACTAACGCGCCGGCAGTATTCATGGATCTCATGAATCGAGTGTGTAAGCCGTATCTGGACAAATTCGTAATCGTGTTCATAGATGATATCCTGATATACTCCAAGACCCAAGAAGAACATGCCGACCACTTAATGCGTGTCTTGGAACTACTAAAGGGGGAACAACTATACGCGAAGTTTTCCAAATGCGATTTTTGGATTCGCGAAGTTCAATTTCTTGGACACATAGTAAACGCAAAAGGAATACACGTAGATCCAGCCAAGATCGAGGCCATCAAGAACTGGACTGCACCTAAGACTCCGACTGAGGTGCGACAGTTTCTGGGATTGGCCGGGTACTACAGGCGATTTATCGAAGGGTTCTCAAAGATCGCACAATCATTAACTTCCCTTACGCACAAAGATAAGAAGTTTGAATGGGGAGAGAAACAAGAAGCTGCCTTCGACTTGTTGAAGCAGAAATTGTGCAGTGCACCTATTCTATCGCTACCGGACGGGTGAGAAGACTTTGTAGTTTATTGCGACGCATCAAAACAAGGACTCGGTTGTGTATTGATGCAACGCGAGAAGGTTATAGCTTATGCGTCACGACAATTGAAAGTGCACGAAAAGAACTACACGACTCATGACTTGGAATTGGGAGCCGTAGTGTTCGCATTGAAGATTTGGCGACACTATCTGTACGGTACTAAGTGCACGATATTCACTGATCATAAGAGCCTACAGCACATTTCGACCAAAAGGAACTAAACATGAGACAACGCAGATGGGTCGAGCTAATAGGCGATTATGACTGTGCAATCAAGTATCACCCTGGGAAAGCTAACGTAGTAGCCGACGCACTGAGCCGGAAGGAAACAACTAAACGTGTACGCGCACTACAGCTTACTATTCACTCTGAATTACCCAATCAAATCCGTATTGCACAACAGGAAGCTCTGAAAAAGGAAAACCTTACCCTCGAAGCTATGCGGGGTATGGATAAACGGATGAAACAAAAGGATGACAGAGCTTACTATCTGATGGATCGGATTTGGATTCCACGCTACGGGGGATTGAGAGAAGTAGTGATGGATGAAGCACACAAGAGTCGATACTCAGTACATCCAGGTTCCGACAAGATGCACCAAGACTTAAGGGCAACTTACTGGTGGCCTAACATGAAATCAGAAATTGCAACTTATGTGAGTAAGTGCCTGACTTGCTCCAAGGTTAAGGTCGAATATCAGAAACCGTCAGGGTTACTCCAACAACCGGAGATTCCAGTATGGAAATGGGAACAGATTTCCATGGATTTTATTACCAAGCTGCCGAAGACGGCAAGTGGTTGCGATACCATCTGGGTTATCGTAGACCGACTCACGAAATCGGCACACTTCTTACCGATTAAGGAAACTGACAAACTGGAGAAATTAACCCGAGTCTACTTGAAGGAAATAGTATCCAGACACGGAGTCCCAATCTCTATTATATCTGACCGAGACAGCCGTTTCACGGCACATTTTTGGAAGTCCTTACACAAGGCACTTGGGACAAGATTGGATATGAGCACTGCTTATCACCCACAAACGGATGGTCAGAGTGAACGAACCATCCAGACCTTGGAGGACATGCTTCGAGCATGCGTGATTGACTTCGGTAACAGCTGGGAGACTCACCTACCTTTGGTTGAGTTCTCATATAATAACAGCTATCACACCAGCATTGGAGCTGCACCGTTTGAAGCACTTTACGGACGTAAGTGCAGATCACCACTCTGTTGGGCGGAAGTTGGTGAAAGACAATTGACCGGACCGAAACTAGTGCACGAAACAACTGAAAAGATCGTGCAAATACGCAACAGAATGGCAGCAGCTCGAGACCGACAAAAGAGCTATGCTGACAAGAGGCGCAAACCTTTGGAATTCCAAGTGGGAGACCGAGTACTCCTTAAAGTCTCGCCTTGGAAGGGAGTGATTCGATTCGGGAAGCGGGGAAAGTTAAATCCTCGTTATATAGGACCGTTCGAGATCACTAAACGGATAGGCCCCGTGGCCTACGAACTACAGCTACCGCAAGAATTGAGTAGTGTACACAACGTGTTTCACGTCTCAAACCTCAGGAAATGTCTATCGGACGAAACGCTCGCGATCCCTTTGGAGGAAATCCAGATTGATGAACAACTTCACTTCGTTGAGGAACCGGTGGAAATCATGAACCGGGAACTCAAGAAGTTGAAACTCAGTAAGATACCGATAGTGAAAGTCCGATGGAACTCACGGCGAGGACCGGGATACACCTGGGAAAGAGAGGATCAGATGAAAAAGAAATACCCTCACTTATTCTCCGACCAAACTGGCACGAGCAACACGAACTAAATTTCGGGACGAAATTCCTATTAACTGGGGGATGATGTGACACCTCGCAATTTCTAGGTCAGCATTTGTTTTATTTTAATAATAATGTGTATTATTATTTCATACGTGGCACTAGAATATTTGTATTTAGTGTGACACGTGGCACAACAGACCAAACACACCGATGATTCGAGAAATTATCTCACGAAACTCGCACGTGTCTTGAATGACGAACGTTGGTGAACGGATCGAACCACAGTACACTTTCACTGCACAATTAGGTCCCAGAGAACCTAAGTTAGTAGAACAACACTTATGTGTCGAGAAACGATGATCGTATTCGAGAAATACGAGAAATTCGGTTCAAAACAATGAAATTGGGCTTATTGGGCTCAACCGAGACCCATCGCGGTACGCGATGGGCACCTAACTGGGCCTTCGCGGTACGCGAAGCCTGAGCGGGAGAATTTGAACTCTCCGAAAACCATCGCCGTACGCGACGGCCGATCAACTTCCACCATCGCGGTACGCGGCGTGTTTCGGGAACAGAATGATTATTTTAATCATCGCGCTACGCGGGGGACAACTTTTGTCAGGTGTCGCGGTACGCGACGGGTCCAATTGCGCAGAAATCTTTATTTAACCAAGATTAATCATTCTGTTACACCCCTTCACCAATTTCTCTCGACTGAAACCTCTTCTCTCGACCTCTTGCACTCTGTTACAGTCACATTACACCAGAAGGAGCCATTATCATCACAAGAGAAGCATCATTGAGGCTTGAGGAGACTTGTGGTGAACTAGAAGCCATCAACCACCACTTTGAACGACTTGGAGCTGCTGTGAAGGCAATCCCAGGAGTTCTCGAAGCCTTCCATCTCTGTTTCATCAACATTCAAGCTTCAAAGGACCTTTAGAGGTAGTTTTCTTGCACTATTTGCGTTTCTAGCACTTAGAATCACACATGCAAGGGGAAATACCAACATGCATCACTATCACCACTTTGAGCATGAAATTTTGATGTTGTTAATCTATTATTTGATGATGTTATTACTGATTTTGTGAGTTGATGATGATCTATGACGATTTTTATTGAAAGTGGTGTTGATTTGTTGATTTGGGTATGAAATAGACACTTTTATCAACATGCATGTATGATCTAGCATGATTCACATGATATTTGATATTGAAATATTACTAGATATGTTATGGATGATGTTCTACATGATTTTGGATGATTGATTATGTCAAATATGGTCATTTGGTGATTATTTCTAAATATGGTAACTTTAATGTTACAAGATGTGCATCTTTGTTGAAATAATCACATTTGTATGTTTAGATCTATAAGATATGTTTAAAATGATATTTAAGAGTTATCATGATAGTTATTTGATGCATAGAAAGGTTTAAAGCATGATTTTAAGAATGTTACTAAATATAGTAACTTTTTATCATGAGTTTGCTAATAGTGGATGACTTTGATAATGTTAAGTGTCTAGCATGCTTATTTAAGGTCACTATGATGATGTATGATGATATTGATTGTTAAACTTGATGAATTATGCTTACTTGTGCAAACATTCTAATTTTAGAAACTTTTACGCGCAAACTATGCTAAACCGGCTATGTGTAACTATGTGCTATGTGATAACATGCTCATTTAGGACAGATATGCATGTTAGAAAAAACGGAATGTGATTTAATGCATGACTTGCCTAATGTGGAAACTTTCCTAAAATAGGAACTTACTATAAATAGTAAGTTTCCTTATGGGAATGATTTTTGGTATCCGTACACTTCACACGACACTAAATCGCACATTACACGAGCACTTGATCCAAAACCGTCACCAACGGGTCGTTAGGTCAAGCACGATCGACACGGTCAAACACGGTCAACTCGACCCACATAACCACTTAGTGTTGTTGAACACTAACACGGTCCGGTGAGACCTGCATATGTGAACACGAACTCATAGTACCTATGTGATATAGGTGACTACTAGCCGGCGAGCTACACGAACTCTTTTGAGCAAACGCATTACACAAACTCAGGTGAGTTTACGGCCCCACTTTTACTCTTTAACTGATTTGCTAAACTATTGGGGTGAGAATACTATGCAACTGTTTTAGATGTATGACTGGTATGTTGTGAAAACCATTTTCGAGTGTAACTTTTATCGCTTAAAGTCCTCACTTATCCTTACCGTTAGTTGTGTATCAAACGAGTCGTAATTACGTAGTACTACTGGGTTTGACTAGCCCCACTCGGCACCAATGTTGACTGGAGGTCATAACGAGTGTAATTTCGATGGGAATGCGGGTTCAGCGATGACCCGCGGAGGCAAACGGAAACAGTCTAGTTTCGGTAAGATGAACTGACACACTCCACGGATCGTAGTATCCAATAACAAAACTTAACATACCCAGTATATATCTGTTTACTATTTGTGTCTGTCTAAACCTGTGAACTCACCAACTCTTTAGTTGACACTTTTCGCATGTATTCTCAGGTAATTGATGGAGCACACGCAAGGACACGCACAAGGACACATTAAGGAGTCTCGCTTTCATATAGACTCATGTCTTAGGCGTTGTGTGCATTTAATGTGTTTTTAAAATAATTTGATCAATGTAGTGTCTGTTAAACAATTTATTTTCCGCTGCAACTTTATTTACTTATGATATCAGATCATTTCCGCTGCTTTAGTTATAAACATTCCGCTGCTTACTTTGAAAACATGTTTGTTTTGCAAAAACTGTGTGATTGTATACCTCATATAGAGTCGTTCTGTATGACCACGAGCTGTGATCCTGGCCACGTCACACCCACGTGGATTGACACCACGAGTGGGAATTTGGGGGTGTGACACTTGGTTATGGTGGTTTTCTTCTAGAGAGAGAGAGAAAACGGGAGAGGGTTTTAGACAGAGAGAGATGATGGAAAATGAGGAAAAAGCCTCACTTAAGGCTTTAAATACCACGAGGGTATTCGGGTCCGTTTCGGTTGCTCGGTTCTCGTTTTCGTCGCGTTTCTGGATCGTAACGCGCGCTTTTAGTAACTTAAATAAAAAGGAGTTTATTTTATCATTTGGAAGGTGGATATTTCAAGTAAATAGTTTAATTATTATTTTCTTAAATTATTTATCGAAATATATTATTTTACGCATTTCGTTAATTCTTTCGCGAATTTACGTATTTAATTTAAAATAGTTTCTTTTAATTTATTTCTGATGAGTTTCAAAATTGTAAAACAGGAAATATTATATTTCCTTAAAGTTATTATCGTTCGTATCGTCTTCGCTTTCGTTTCGTCAGAAAACGTCACTTACGCGCGTTTTCGTATAAAGCGCTAACTGTACGAACACGATCGTACGTTTCACTTTCTGATTTTGTTTTCTACTTTTCAGTCATCATTTCAAATCGTTAAACTTTATGATTTATTCGTACAGATCGTCACCTATACGAACAATTCGTCAGTTTAGCATTCTGTAACAACAACCATTATGGTTTTGTTTTGTTTAACCTCACATACGTTTATACCTAATAATATCAAATCAAACATGTACGTATCCGTTCATTGTTGTCTGAGGTGTTTTTGACTGTTTAAACCATAAGATTTAAATCAGGGTTTCAGAAACATAGTATAATTGTCTGTGTTTAGCATCAAGTGTCACTAGTCTTTACCTAGTTTACATAGCTTGTACTTGAGTTACTGTTTAATCTACTGTGCAACTTACTGTTCCGGTAACGATTCCGGCACAGATGTTACATATTGATTCAAACTAAAACCTAAATATTTAAACAAACAGAATAACCAAAATCAATAAATAAATATGAATATAAATTTTGCAAGAAATGGGTCTAAATATTCTACACTAAATAGACTAAAACTAGTGCAAATTCAACACCAAATAATACAAATTAACATATAAATTATTCCAGAAAATAAATACCTTAGAACTTAGCAGGAGGCAAGGAGCAATGGTGTCGTGGTGACTCCAGTGGCGAGTAGGTTGGAGGCCGGCATCGAGCGGAGGGAACAGTTAGCAGTGGTGAGCCAGTGATTCCGGTGAACTTATAAGTCAAGCAGTGATGAGGGACGAAGGGTAGTGGTCGCAGTCACGCAGGGATGCTCAATGGTTGTGGTCAAACTAGGATCAGTGGTTGAGAATGTGTATCTTTTAAAATGTCATTGGCTTATAATTTTTTTTTTGGGGGGGGAGGCGAAAGTAATATTTTTTTTAAACAAATTATCTTACGGTCCAAAAATTAACACTACTGGCGAAAAAAATAGGGGGGGCGGTCGCCCCTCCCGGCCCCTTGTATGCTTCGTCCATGCGTGTGCCCCAGATGCACGGAAACCGGATGGAATCCGTAAACCCTATCCATTAAGTTGCATCCAACAAGGTTCAGACTCAAGACGCCCACATTGAGAGGGTGAGACTTTACCAGTTGAGGCAATTATCCGGATGGAAACCAATAGATGACTTGAACTGATTAGGGTTGTCCAAAATGTTCGTCGCTCGACGCTCGCTCGGAAAAAAGCTCGGAAAAAGCTCGTTTGAATTGCGCTCGATTTTAAACGAGCCGAGCACGCTCGGTTCGGTTTCAAAACGAACGAAGCACGAGCCAAGGTAAGCTCTCTTGCCGCTCGCTCGGATAGTCACTCATTTAGCTAACTCGTTTTGACTCGTTTAAGTATAACTAAATTATATATATAGATATATATATATGTAGTAAATTAAATAAACTATTAACACTAAAATGTTACAAGTTTTAACAATGAATGATGATGTTGGTATATTCGAACTACTGAATAATGATGTTGATAATTTGTTCAAATATTTTGAATTTTTTTATGTTTTCGTTATTCGTATAATGACAATTTGTAATTTATGTAATTTATTTGTTTTGAATTTGTATATTAATGAATTTATTGTTTTTTAATTATTGAGTTTAAAATTGATATAAATATTTTAAATTTACATTAAATTTTATTTTAAAACCGAGTCAAACCGAAACAAGCCGAGCCGCTCGGTTTTAAAACGAGCCGAGCAACAAGCACAACTTTTGGCTCCATTTAAAAATCTGAACCAAGCAAAGCCGCTAAGTATGTAAACAAGCCGAGCGTGAGCATACTCTCGCTCGGCTCGGCTCGTAAACAACCCTAGAACTGATGGATAAAAATCTAACAATAACAAAACCGTTGCTATTATGTTTTAAGTTTTGATATTCGATATTACGACAGATTTTATGACATAATGTGTCCCGGACAAAATCTAGTTTTATACGAAAATTAAAACATATCATGTAAGAAATTTGTCATAGGGTGGGGTAACCCTGAAGAACGTGATAAACGAATGAGCAAAATTCGTGATGTATACATTTTGGAGATATATTTCTAATGATGAAGTCGAATAGAAAAAACGTACGTTTCTAATATTCAAATTTTTCTTAATAGCAATTTAGACTCTTATTTAGTTATAGAAATATGTTGGAAACTCATGTATTACATAGGTTTAATCATGGTTGCAGAAGTCGTTAAACGCTAGTCGAGCGGCGAGGTACTGCCTAAGAATAATCGGGAATAATCGACGCTATGCCGATTTTTACAAAAGTGGGTTTCATAATCTAAATGTTGTAAGCAATAATTTTTAATAAAATTTGTATGTTTGATATAATTATTAATTGTTTATAAAATAATACTTATTGAATGTTTAAAATAATATATTACAAATAAGGATTAAGAATTATAAAATTGAAATTTTCTTATGATTTATTAAGTTTTTGTTTAATTTTTATGAGAAGAAGATCTATTTGTTTTATATTTAGTTGTATAATTTAATTATTTAAAATGATTCATTATTAATATTTAATATAAAAAATAATTAGTATTTAATAGGAAAGATATACAGAGAAAAAATCTTAGATTTATTATGAGATGACAAGTGTCCATGCTAGATATTCTTTTATTATAATAAAGATATGAACTCACATGATATTTTAAGGAAAAACTGAAAAATCATCAAATTTCACTCTACTAAAAATCACTATTGTAAAAATCGGTTTAGGAGGTACTAGATGGCCTAGGCGGGGTTTAGGCGGCCTAGGCGGGGCCTAGTTGCTCTAGTCAAATTTTTTTTTTACTTTTTTCTAGTAAAAATGGATCAATTTCATTATTATTTAAACATTTCTCAACCAAAAATTTTTATTATGTCTCTGAAATATCGAATCCAGTTAACATCGAAATTTATCTCTAAACTTTGAACTCAGTGTTTAAGTTTGCATTTTAAGTACTTTATTTAGTATATTTAAGTTTATTTTTTAAATTATTTAAAGTATTATATTAAATTATTGATATTGATGTGTGTATATAAATATATTTGTAAAATTACATATACAAATTCCAATCCGTCTAGCTCCGCTTAATCCATAGGCAATACCTCGCCGCCCGACTAGCACTTAGCGACTTTTACAACCATGCTAAAAACAGGTTGTAATTTCGAATCTTCTATTACTCAGTTTCTGCTTAAATTAATAAATAAAAATGATATATATATATATATCACACCACGTAAAGTAAATAACTATCAAATAAAAACATCTGTTTTTATTCACATAAACTAAAACAAAAATTCTCTAACACGTTAAACCTGATGATAATTTTTTATCAGGATAGATGACTTCCTCCGACATCAAGTTGTTGGGCAAAGTATTTAAGAAAATTTTTGTGTCACTAGTCTGGAAAAGGCATTAAACTTTTTTTTTCCCTTTTTCTAGGTGTAACGTATTATTCGTTATGAAAATTCTTGTCGCTAAAAACTATCTTGGTAACTTGTAGTCTGGAAAATGTATTTAATTAGTTTTTTTTTTCTTTTTCTTTTTTCTTTCTATTAAATAAAAGAAAATAAATATTTTTACCATCATATCCTATAAAAAAAGAGTGTTTTCGAATGACATGTTTTTGCCAGCAATCTATCAAGAATATACATATAGGAAATAACACTACAAGAAGCAAGTGATTAAATGTGGTGAATAAGTAAAGTGAGCAATGTTAATGCGCACTGCGACGGAACGGTATAATTAATATCGAAGCATTGCAATGTTGTGGCACTATTAAATTAAACAAACATATGAAGTCGTAATAAAGTAATTATGAAAATTGAAACACGTAAAAAAATATTATCATGACTAGTAAAAATATAATTAAAAACAAATTATCTATGTTAACCATAACTTTACATTAAACAAACAAAAAATAAATTATGCCTAAAATGTTTGAAGAATAAGGATGGAGACGTCTTACATGTCAGGAAGCCAATTTAAAGACACTTCTAAATGAGTTTTAATTTTTATTCTTTTTCAAAATGTAAATTATACATAGTATAGATGTCAAGTTAAAACTTAAAACAATAGTGAATTAAGGGGTTAGAGTTGTGTTAGGGTTGAAAAAATAGTTGGATATCCGAAATTTTCGGAGAGTGATTTTCAATATTCGAATCTGTATTCAAAATATCGGATTCGGATTCAGATATCCAAACGGACATTTGAAATCGGAAAGAAAATTAAAAAATATATGCATCGGATATCTCAAATGTCAGAAATATCTGAATATCCGAAAAATTATTCGAAAAAAAACCATTCCGGGTATCCGAAATTCCTCAAAACAAGATCCAAATTTGAATCCGAACTTCTGGATATCCAAATTTTCGAATATTTCGGGTTCATATTTTCTGATATTTCGGTTTAGACTCGGATACAAATTTTTTGAACACCTATGTGGCGTGCGTTTGTCATTGTGGTGAGTATACAATACATAGAACTCTAGACGTGGCATATACCTGCTTGCTTTTGTCAAACTTGCCAAACACAAATTGATTGGTCTCGTATAGTCGTGTAAATGTATGTGATATATGGTTGGTATGAAAACAATAATTTAAGAATGACTATAACACGACTCCTTCTAGATACCAAAGATATAGACATTATATAGTTCATTCGTAAAC
The DNA here is from genome assembly GCA_009363875.1 of Mikania micrantha. NCBI lineage: Eukaryota > Viridiplantae > Streptophyta > Magnoliopsida > Asterales > Asteraceae > Mikania > Mikania micrantha. The sequence goes on along the minus strand of CM018689.1, from coordinate 43,259,457 downwards.
CTAACCATATGATGGATTTTCAAGAACATATGGTCGATTTTAAACTAGGAGTCTCCCTCAGCTCATTATGAATGAGTATTTTCTATGGTGGGGCCAACTAAAATTTAAACCATGATTTATATTTTTTCTTTACAAATATGAAATATCTTAACTAACAATTGCACCATGTCCTAGTAACAGGGCCCTCATTAAGAGCTAGCGTGTGTGCTGCCAAGTTGACTCTGAATATGTGATGCATGTTTCGTTTACTTTCATGATTTTTTTTTTTGTAAAGATTTAGAATTTATTAATTAGGTGGTAAGTAAATCGTAAAATTAGAATATAATTTATGAAAACGAATGTCGGCAGATTTTTCTTAGTCAGTTAAAAAGAAAATCCTTGGTTATTTTGAACCATTTGGTGACTAAACATATAAGCAGCTACATTGTATTGTTAAATGATTGTATTTTAATATATTTTTTAGAACCGTTAATAATAACTTACTTGGGGTAATAGTATACTTAATATAAAATACATGTATTTTGTATAATTAACAACTTTACTGCATAACATCATAGTACATATAAACGTGGGAATAACTCACTTTGATATAGACATTTCTTCTTAGATGAGATGTCATACGTTTAAATCTAGACAATAAGTTTATTATTTGGAGTAGTTTAGGAGTATGATTAGGGTTGCTTACAAACTGAACCAAACCGAGCAAGAGTATGCTCGTGTTCGGCTCGTTTACAAATCAAGTGGCTTGGCTTTCAATATGTAACATTTAAATTTAGACACTATGTTTGTAAGTCTGATGTTATTGACTTGGATTTAGTACTGTATGAATTTATGTTGACTATTCACTCTTGATTTCCACATTGTTAATTACATCTCCCGTGATTTCGCCGTCGGTGGGGGTGTGACATCAATCGCCACACCAGAATAACTGAAGATAACACGATAAGATATGTCCAAAAAAAACTTATAAAGACACGTATTTCATGTTTTTATAGCAATGCAAATAGTTTTGTGAAACATTTATGGATTGCCAAATAGGTTAGTGTTGAAAGTTGAAGTTTAAAAAATGCTACTATGAAACATTGACCAACAAAATTAGTGTGTGCATGAAACAAAAAAACTATTCATAACTCAATGCCAAAAAATCCAAACTGAAATAATCAAACCCAAATAGAAACCGACAAGTTTGGTGTATGTTTTCTGAAAAAACCGAAAGTTTGTGTCGGTTTCAATTTTACCTAAAATAAAAACCGAAAAAACCAAGTATTCGTTTTTAATACATGTAAAACCATGTATGTGTATATCGTATACTATTTTTATTTTTTAGGCACATAATAACAAAAGCCCATGTATTTTAAAATGTAAACTGATATTGTTTCCTAAATTTTTTTGGCTGAAATACAATATTTTGAGTTATATTTTTCTACGCTTAGAAATAGGGTTGTAAATGTTAACTAATATTGTTCGGTAGAAAGTTCATTTATATTCGTTCGTTAAATAAAGGGACAAACGCGAACAATAAATTTCGCTCGTTTTGTTAAAGGAACGAACATGAACAAATGTAGTGTTCGTTCATTTGTATTTGTGAACGTTCGGTAATGTGTTCGTTTATGTTCATTCATTAAATGCATTTTATATGCTTAAATTTTTTATTTTTTGTTTAATACTATAATATTTAAGCTAATTTTAGTTTAATACCATAATACTTAACTTTATATCTATATAAATGATTATTTCTAATGCTTAAGATTAAGAATGTTGATTTTTAATTTATTGTTCAAATAATATGTGTCTATTTGAGTTCATAAACAAGTTCAATTCCTTTATAAACGAACACGAACAAGAATTTCGCTAGACTAAAAGCTCATTAGTTAACTACATATCTAACCATTTATTGGGAGATTTTGAAGCAATCTCAAATATCAAAACACTATCTCTAAGAGTTCTCAAAGATTAGGATTTAACTCTTTTGAATGATTTTAACAGTTTTACTATTCGACTTTTTAAAACTTTTGTAATAGGTTCAAGTTGAACCACATTCTAATATAAACTTTTTCCAGAAATGATTAAGGTTAAATATAATATGTTTTCGTGATTATTTTATATACTATTATAGTTTGTCTAGTTTTTTACGTAAATTTTGTTCTAAAACAAGTTGAATTAAATATAATATGTTTTCAATCAACAATATGAATTTGAATTACTATATGTTTTGACATCATGCACTACTAGAAAAAAAATGATTTTTGTTACGCAAAAAAATTTGTCGCAAAATTGCAACACATTTGCGACACTTTTCAATCGGAAAAAAATTTCTTAATTTTATGTCTACTATGTGTTAAATTAACGACACAATTTAAAAAACACTCATTTCTGTCGCAAATGTGTTGCAACTTTGCGACACATTTCCAACAAAATGTGTAGCAAACAAAAAGAAAAAAAATTCCACTTTGTTGCAAATGTGTCATTAAAAAAATAAAAAATAATAAACATTTTCGTTTGAAAATTATACAAACGTTGCTAATTTGTCACAAACCTACAAAAAGAAAATTATTATTCGTTGCAAATGTGTTGCAAATAAAAAAAATTATTTCATTTAAAAAATATATATAAGTGTTGCTAATTTGTTGCAAATGTGTAGCAAACAAAAAGAAAAAATATTCCACTTGGTTGCAAATGTGTCGTTAAAAAAATAAAAAAAAATTAAACATTGTCACAAATTTGTAGCAAATGACAACATGTAATTATGTTAATATTTGTAATAATTTTATAAAATACAGTAAACAAGAAAATTATATTAGAGTGTGCGTATCAAATGCGTAGGAACTTTGCGATGCACTCTTTTTGTCGCAAAATGGTTACAACTTGTGTAACAAATTTGTAACAAATTTGTAACAAAGTTTTTGCAACAAAGGTTTTTGCCTCGAAAAAATTTCGTGGTAAATGTGTCGCAAAATACAGTTTGCAAAGCGTAGCAAATTTATCTTTTTTCTAGTAGTGGATCATCGCACCACGTAAAAGGTAGAATACTAATTATATATCTTATTTACAAAGGTGAGTAGTTAGAGTAATGGTTGTTTGATTATTTGCATTGTATACGTATATATATTGAAAGAACGAGTTAACTAGAATTGGCTATAGTTGAGTTAATAAAACTCTATTGTATACGTGTCTTATGCCACACCAGTGGTATTCAATATTTCGCATAATTTACGGATATTTTGAATACTATTAAATAATTAATATGTTTTTTTTTTTCTGTATTTGAATATCCATTTTGATATTCGAATCCAAAACTATCCAAACTTTTCCGATATTCGAATTTGGACATAGTTACACCACATCATTTTTTATGTTTTTTTAATTTTTTTAAAAAAATTATTATTAATTAAATATTAATATAGATATTATAACATGTGATGCATATGATTACCTTTTGGCTTATATGTTCCTCTGCTGCTGCTGCTAGGTATTTCTTTTTAAATTTTTTGTTTATAAATGCAAGATAAGTTTTTTTATTTAATTATGATTTTTTTTGAAGACACGTCACTTATCAACATAATTTGAGATAAATTTGTTTTTATTTTAATTCTAAATGATAAAAGTTTCCTTGATCGAGATGGATAACGCTTGGTTAGGAGTTGTGGTCGCGCAGTTTCCAATCCCGTCGACCGTCGTCTTTGGCTTAAGTTTTTGGTTTTTTTCCCTTTTAACATTTCATTTATTTTTGTATCAAATTACTTGTTAATTAAATTATCTAAATTATAAAAATATACATGTATCAAAATAATTTAAAAAAAAAAAAAAGATATGAAGCTCAGTTGCTCACAAAAAGCTGAACATTGAAATTCTGCATCATATATTGAAAAAGAAGTTTCTTTTTAATAGAATGTAAATGAAGCATATATATAACCACTGAAAAACAACTCCATAATTAAGATTTGAACTTGAAAGCCACCGAGTTAAGGCTCGGTTTGCATGATATATACTGAGTTGCCAGAAAGAAACATCAACCGCAGCAGCTGCGGTGGCGATGGCGATGGCGGTTGCTGCGGGGGAAGAATTTAGTGGCAGGAGAGCCAAAAGGGGTTTCACATACATCCTTGATATTGCTTCAATGATAATGGTGGATTTTATTTGACAAAATCGGTGCTTCACGTATGAGGCACAGGCTTAATTATAATCCGAGTACAAGACTTAAAAGGTTGTGCTGTTTGGTACCCTCTTTATAGTTATTAATTAAAAGGTTACCTGTTAATGGTTCATAATCTCGATCTTCATTATTAAAAGGTAATTTAATTTTGAATAGTTAAGATGGTATATTCTGATTTTACCTCTTAGCCATTTATACTTAATTTTATATATACATTAAAAGATTAAGATCTACTAACAGCCCCTTAGTCTAATTAAAAAATGAGTCTTTATATTAGTGTTTTTTAAAGATTATTGTTTTAATTTATTGGTTTGGTTAATTTATTTAATTATTTATTTAGACTTCGCTAGAGAAACATGTATTTACAAAATCAAAATTTTTGAACATTGTATTTTGGTTTGCTAACGGATATTTGTTGATTTAATCCATTTTAAAGCACACAGAGTTTTAGTTTCTCACCGGAGTAGGTGGTGCCGATGGGTCGTGAGTGGTGGTATAGACTATAGAGACAAAAGGTAGTGATGAATCCCATCTAATAATGAAATTTAATCAAATTGTTTAATTAAGTAAGGACTTATCTATTTATACTCTCTAATAAAAGATTAATTATTTTGCCACATGTCAATTTATTAGGCTATTATTGCCACATGTCATTTTTTCAAAAGAATTATTGTCACATGTCATTTTTTTAATCTTTACAATCATTTTCTCTCATATTAAATGATAATTATAATAATTATATTCTTTAATTTATTAAAGAACTAGGTTAGTAACCCGTGTAACACACGGGTGACATAGAGTTAAGATGCAGTTCACGATAATTTATAACTACCTTTAACATAACAACTTATACGTGACACAAAACATTATAAATTAAAATTAAAATTAAAAGTTATAAGAATTTGTTCTAAGTTTTAAAAAATTTCCTTAAACACAATGTTTGTTATTGTACTTGTAACTTTTTCATCTTTGTTTAAAATTAGAAGTTTTCATCCATCACTACTTTTCACCCTGAATAATGTAATATACAATTGACCATACGTTAAATACCGGATCTCTTAAATACAATCCAACCTTTGATAGTGATTATTATAATAATCATAATAATTATAATAAATTATGATTTTAAAGACATTAGACATGCTTTGAAATGCTTAATAATTGGAAACCGTTATTATTTACAGTCATTACTAATCTCAATTATACGCAATTATAATTAATTTTAGATAAATTAGGCAAGGTATTTAAGTGACCGTTATCATTTAAAGTCATTATTGACTGTGGTTGTGACATTTGTCAAAATGACATACATGGCATAGGTATTTGAGTAACACGTGTCATGTTAATGATGTGGACAGCCTAGTTAAATGCCATGTGGCATTTGAGTTACTCTTTTATTAGGAGTAGTAGATTTTAAATCTAATGACTAATGACCTTTTTTTCATATTAAAAAATGGTTCTAACAAATAAAAAACAAAATCTTTTTTTTTTAAAAAAACACACTTAAACAAAGTTTATAAAATATGATTTTTTTTTAAAATGATTTTTTTTAAAAAAATAAGAATTATTTTAAATTTGTAATTTTAGGAAAAATAAAAGTTCTGTAAAAATAAGTTTTCTTAAAAAAACAAGTTTTTTAAAACAAGTTTTCATACAAAGTATATAATATTTAAATTTTCAACCCGTGTGATACACGAGATTTTACCTAGTATAATAATAAATAAATAAAATTAATGCAATTATCCTTCTATCGTTACACAACCAAGGAAAACTTAACAATAGTTATTGTAAAGAAGCAGCTGTGTGATAATTTTCCAGTTAAAGATAGATGTTGTGCAGTTAGCTTTTTTTATACCGTTTGAATGATTTAAAGGACCTAACAAGGGCGGAGGATAGTTAGGATAGGGGGCCGTCATTCCCCTTGTTTTTTCACTTTGTAGTGTAATTGATGAACCAAATTATAACGTGTGTTGGTTATGAACGACACGAGCTATGCACAAATGATAATCTTATTGAGTGATTGGTAGCATTACAAACAAGGAATATATTAGGGGATACAAGGGATCAAAGGGAGAGCATTTCACAGAATACTACTAATCAAGAAAAGGGTACAAGACGTTGGCCTTCAGGAAGTTTCGGACCCCCTTTCGGGTGTAAGGACCTTCCTGTCGGTCTGGATACGAATTCTTCTTTTAATGTTTGTTGTATAAGTGGTTGGTTAGCATTCAATGCCCCTTTGATGCTCCTATATCTTCCCTTTTATAGCTCTCCTTTCTGGTTCTTCCCCAAGAGTCTTCTTATGCGTCCTCCGGGTTATTGTCCTCCGGGTAAGGACCTTCCGCCAGTTCTTGATTGATGTGTAGCTGGCTTTCTTTTCATCTGCCGTATACCATGCTATTTCATTAATTAGCCATGACCTTTCGCCCCTCCTATATATAGAGTCAAGTTCCCAGTGACGAAGCATAGAAGGGACCGGGGGCCCCCCTCTTTTTTTCGTCAGTAGCGTTAGTTTAATAATTTTTGGACTGTAAGTCAAATTTTTTTTAAAATACTGGTTTCGGCCCCTAAAAAAAATTAACCAAACAAATTTAAATAAATACTCTTTCCATCCCTCTCATTTTTTACACCATTAGCTTCCCTCTCATTTTGTTTGTTTAGACATTTACCTTTTAGTTTGAATCAATATACCATGGGAAAAGTGAAAACAATTGACTTGTTTTTCAAAAGAAAGGTTATTGAAAAAGAAGGTGATGCTACAAATGAAGATAAACGTAAAAAATCATCAATATATCATGGGAAATGTGGAGACAATTGACTCGTATGTATTATTAATATATGCATTTATTGGGTTGATGATATAAGTGTTATTCAATAAAAAATTATATTTGGGATTACAATGTAATTAGTCCGTCTCAAACTGTAAAATGGTTAGTCTGTCTCAAACCGTAAAATGGTTAGTCCGTCTCAAACCGTAAAAAATTATATTTGGAATTACAATGTAATTAGTCCGTCTCAAAAAGCCCAAAACTAGAAAGTCGAAACCCAAAAAGCTCAAACCGTAAAAACCGAACCACAAACACCCATAAAAAAGAATCGCCTAAGATTGCAAGAGAACGAATGAATCAAAGAGATATATGAAAAGAATGCAAGTTTTCGAAGTGATGAAGAACTCCGTATTTTATGTCGCCTAGGGCCTTTAAATTGGTTAAGCCGGCTCTGATAATGATAATTATTAGACATTTTTATATTTATTTGTTTGACCCGACTTGACCCGAATCACAGGTCCAAACATTTAACCCAACTAACCAAAACATACCGGTCGATTGCCATAAAATTTTTTTGATCCCGTACAATTTAGCCCCCTTCCAATTTAGTTAAGCTCCGTCGCTGCAAGTTCCGCCACTAGGACATGACCAACTACTACGCCTATCCAAAGTCTGTTGTTAATTTTTTTAATGTTGATCTAATGTTAATTTGAACATTTTCTTAACATTAATTTTAAATAATGAGTTTATAAATTTGAGGTGATGTAAAGTCAAGGGTGTAATCTATAAAAAGATGGTGCGACTATAACACACGTCTATAAGCCAAAACACGTCTCTTAAGCTACTTGTAATTAGTAAACGTAAGGGTGAATAGTTGGGTTTAAAACTTTAAATACGAAAGTAATTTAAGTAGAATTTTATATGTTGATTATATCTTGAAACATAAACATAATTACATAACATTAATCATGTTTATTCAACCATAATATGCAGTTAGACATCAAAATAAGAAACATACTTGTGGGACTCGAAACTTAAGAAGACGATGATATTATGATTGTCTTGCTTGTTCACATTATAATGTCGAATGATCTTGATAAATGATGTTAGAAAGAAACTTAAAAGATGTTATTGGTTCTCTGTAATACACTACTTATCACATCTAAAAAGAAACTAACTATATTTATATTTACGATAACATTCATCAAATGTCATTAATATAAGTCCAAATGCTAGTTATGTTATTTAGAAAAACTTAATCACATAATTCATAGTTCACATGACAAATATGTGTAAGTTTAGCCAAATTAAACACTTGTCAAGTTTCGTGATAAACACATTCAATTTGACGTCCCCATCATTCATATACAATTTTATCTGCAGCGCCACAACGCTTTCAATAATAAATACAACAAATAGATAGTCGAAGTCTATTATTCCAAGAGTTGGCTTAAATGACGTGTGTTTTTGTTGTGTTAAAAAAATAACCAACTCGAAAATATTAAATTATAGTCCAAAAAATAACTGATGACTTATTTTTAAATCAATATGATACAATTTGACACAAATAATTAGACAACGAAAAATCAGGAATACAAGGTTTTTATTTTTTAAAATATAATTAGACTTGTGTGAGTAATGGATTTAGATTTAATGTGAGATTGACATGTGAAAAAATAAATAGCAAATTTTTGTGATGATTTTTAAAAGGAGATTTATGATAGTAATGACGCATAAACAAAATTTTCTTCTTTTATTATAAACTATAAATTATTTATTTATTTATTTATTAATGTATCAATGAGTCGTCTCAATGATATCTCATGATTCTTTCAAATGAGAGGTCTTGGGTTCAAAACCCTCCCGCAACGAAATAGGGGTCTGAAGGGGGTCGTGGGGTTTCCTTTAGGGTGGTTGTGGTTGCTCATTAGAGGTCCAGGTAACTAGACCTTGATGATATGGCCTAGAAACAGTGGGCTTACACAATTGAGACATTCGTTGTTCAAAAAGAATCAAATTATAATGTACTTCATTTAATTGGTGGAAGAAACAAAAATCTTTTAACTTTTTAAGAGTTTGACTAGAAACTGTGCATTCTTGAAATTGTATAAATGCAATAATTTAATGGATAAACATTGTTATAAACCACAAATAATGAACCATGACACAATCAAAGCAATTTAAATGCTTTTGATGATCCCGTTCAAAAAAAAAAAAAAGCTTTTGATGAAAGTTAAAGCATTTGTAATAATGAGGCATTTTTTGTGCTCGGAACCAACTACAAATGGCATCTTATTGTTCACCTAATTATTTATAAGAAAATCAATGTACCTATTTTTTTGGCTTCGATTATCTTCAAATACTCATTTGGGTTGCCAACTTTCCAATGACATACTTGAATATCAATTATTTACAATGGATCCTCGATTTGTTATACTCGATTGGCAGAGAAAAAATAAAGAAAAAAATGGAAAAAAAATGTAGTGTCGTTGTCACAAAAAATGTGAGACGTTGTTGGCTGCCAGAAATTGATTTATCGAATATCAAAAGAACAAAAAATTTACATGATGGAAAGCAAAATAAAACTTTGAAAATTGGATGGCATGTGTATCTACCCATTCATTTATCGTTTAAAAAACAACAAAACTTTGCAAATATGTGGATCTTATCCATTCATTTTTATGCCAAACAAAATGTGGCTCTATCACACGATTTCAATGCATAAAATCATAAATAGATTTATTATAAAATAACAATATCGATAAAATTGCTTATATGAATTGGTAATGTTGATTTCAAATGACAACAGATTACAGTGGACCGCAATTGACCAATTCATCACAGGAAGCAAATCGAATTTCGTCATGATTGAATTGATATAATAAACATCTCTTTGATATCACATGTTGATTATATCCTAAAAAATTAAACTAATTACATGACGTACACTTGTCATGTTTTTTCAAACATAAACATGAAATAAGATATCAAAATATATAAGAACATAGTTGTGGGAATCGAAACATTAGAAGATGATGATTGCCATGGTTAATTTGTCTTGCATATTCCCGTAATGATGTCGAATGATTTTGATAGATGATCTTATACAAAATCTTGAATTGTGTTCTTGGTTCTTTGTATTGTTATTATGATATTTAAACAGAAACTAACCCTATTTATATATATCATTATGTTCATCAGATAACCTTAATACAAGTTAAAAGACTTGTTACATTATTTAGGAAAAGTAATATGCATGTTGATGGATGGGATTTGGAATGGTGTTTATATGGTTTTAATGTTTAATTTTAATGATATTTGAGTATGTAATTGCTTCGAATTAGATTGCAACGCGTTTATTATGTTTTTCAGGTTAAATACAAAGAATCGAAACAATTATACAAGTTTAAGGTGAATGGAAAGTGAAGAGAAAAGGTTTGAGAAGATAGGGGGGGATAGGAACAACTTTTGGAAGCAAGATCAAAGCCAATTCATCATTCTAATCCATTCCATCACCAATCCATCATCCAATATGAAGATTCAAATCATGATTGAAGATCAATTCTTGAAGATGAGCGGCTAATTTCTTCGTAATTTCTTCGTGGTTTCCTCCGGGTGGAGGATTCTTGTAAGTTGATGATTTGATTTAGTTTTCAATCTTGTTTGGGACATGCAATCTAAGCATTCGATGCTTTTTGCTAGTTTTTTGATTATTTGATTGTAACGATTGGATTTGATTTGAACCTTAATCATTGCTTTTCAATTTCTGAGAGTTCTTGTAATTAGGATATATTAAGTTGTGTTTTGGGTTGATTAGATTCAATTGATGTTCTTGTGATAATCTTCCATTGTTTTACAATCGAAGCAAATGGTTCTTGTGTGTCACAATCAATTAATTCATACGTTAATGTCTATGTAAATTCCCAATTGAAAACTAAGTTCAACATCTATCTTTGAATCCAAATCACGGAGGAATCAACTTTTTCATAATTGTTTAAAAACCAATTTTAGTTGATTGCAATTGTCTTTTCAAGTTTAATAAACAAACCTTTCAATTGATTTTCCATTTGTTTTAGTTACTTAGTGATCATTACAAACACTTTCCACAATACTCCTCGTGGTTCGACATCCGACTTACCCTATCTAATAAGGTAGCTAGGACTTGAGTTTTACTCTTATTTTTTGACCGACACTTCGACATCAGTCACATGTCACAAGATGATGTGAGGGTGACGAACTCCTTTTTGTTCGGTCATAAGTTGGTCCAAAGAACAAGAGTCGGCTTCCTTTATAGCCATTGAGGTTAAGGGTTCGAATCCATGAAAAACAATGCAAATACCTTTGCTATAAAATTAACTAAGCTAGATCACGCGTACTTTATGAATGCTTCACAGGTTTCAAATGCTAAAATGTTAAAACTATGATACCTTTAACTGTAACTATAAATCACATATTTATAACAATAATGCACAACATGGACGAAGGTTTATTAGGGCCGGGGGGGGCGACCGCCCCCCCTCTTTTTCCGTCCGTAGTGTAAATTTTTCGGCCGAAATGTTATTTTTAGTTAAAAATAGTGGTTTCGCCCCCCCTCGATTCAAAATTTTAACATGTATTTCGGGTTTCAAAAATTTTCGCCCCCCCCTTTCCTCCGCCCAAGCTCCGTCACTGATGCACAAGAGATAACAATAATTTTTTTTCGGTAATCAAGCTTAAAAATTATTATTTGAAACAAACACTGTACCTAACTTAAAGCTATTTTGCACAACTTTTTTACTAGTTATGAACAATAATTTTTGGCAATTCTGAACCACACGTACGTACCGACGGGAAATACAATTTTATTTTATTATTTGGATTTAGAGTTGATGACTACCATTGGCTTTGGATATCGTCTCTGATATAAAACACATGACGTAAAGACACACAACGAATATATATATAGGGTTATATCAAATAAAATGTGTATTTTGTCTAAAAAGTATTTATAAACCCCTAAAACCGGATCAAACGAACTCAGATTGAACTTATTTCGACTATGTTTGAACCATGACCGATGTATAGCCCCAATCCTAATTACCTTAGTATGGGTAAGTCGGATGTCGAACCACGAGGAGTTTGGTGGAAAGTGAAAGCAATGCAGATTTACGAATGCAAAAGTTAAAGTAAAAGACAAAACAGAAAGTAAATTTAAGGATTCAATTTGTAGTTGTGAAAAAAAGCTCAAGAAAACAATTTCGAAATGAAACGGTTGTTGAAATTCAATTAATAGCAAAGTGGTTCTCCTAGGATCCCGATTCAAACCAGATTCCTAACCTGGGTTTCGATTTGGAAAATCACATAGACACACTACTAGAAAATCAGCCTAATACAACCCCGATAAAATGTTGCAATAGGCCTTGAAAAGGTTGCAATAGGTCTGATGCAACCTTTTATTAGGAGCTGCATTAGAAGCAATTGCATTAAATTTAATGCAACCTTTTCAAAACTTAATGCAACTTTTTTTCAATGTATTGCATTTAATGTTAAAATGCAACTTTTTTGATATGTAACTTTTTTTTTATTGTAATGCAACTTTTTTTAGTTTGAAATGCAACTTTTTTAATACTTAAATGCAACTTTTATTATATTAGTTACAAAAATGCAACTTTTTTTACATGCAATTGCAACTTTTATATACTAAAATGCAACTATTATATACTATGATGCAACCTTTATTATAAGTTTGGTTACAAAATTGCTACCTTATTATAGACTTTATGCAACCATTATTAACTTTTTAATAGAAAATTAAGCAACCTTTCTTTTAGTAAATGCAACATTTTTACATATTTTAGTTATAACATAAGCAACATTCTTTACGCCCAAACCAAAACGAAATTTAGTAACATAACTTCAATTGCTATTGATTAATATGCTTACAATTGTAATCCCACAAAACAGTAATAACACATAAGTTAAACAGTGCAGTTTAACATAACTGTCTAAACTTAAATAACAAAGAAATCAAAACATTCTAATCATCTCGATCTCCAACCGGTAGTTGTTTAATAACCTTTTGCATCATAGCTTCCAAGTTTTGGCGTTGACCGTCAATATCTTCACGAATGGCTTCAAGCTCGGCTTTTTTTCTTTCATGATCATCTTCAATCTCCTTGCGCATTTCGAGCAGTTGGTTTTTCTCAACATCAACATTTGCTTTGAATGATTCTATCAGCCCCTCTGGAATCATGTATGATGTAGGACCCTCGACTTTTTTTATAAGTGTATTTGTAACATCTCTACCGTAAAGTCGACGATATCCGTAATTCTCTTTGTTCATTACAACAAGAAACGGGTCTATTGTTGTGTTGTCATTCTCTGCAGCCTTGTAGCTCTTCATTTGTTCCTGTAATGTTGTCCAAAAATTATTAAGAAAATATTGTCAAAACAGTGTTAATAATTATGTATGAAATGTATAGTATTTTAGAAATCAATTTTAAAAGTAATAAAAACAAAAATCGATACAACTTAAATAATTACAAGACTAAACGAACTAATTTATTCTTTATAATTAAAACTTCAAACATAAGTACCATCTAAATAATTGTTGGTCTTAATACAACAATATGATGATGTAAAATTAGTAAATGACTTAACGGGTCAATTTATACACACACATTGCACTCACGCTGCACATATTTACACACACTACACACAAACTGCCCATATTTACACACATTGCACTCAAACTGCACACATTTATACACACACTGCACACACACTGCACACACAATTTACACACACTGTACAGTTGTGCATTTGCTGCACCAATATATACTGCACACACAACATTATAGCTGGTAGAGGGCTGGTCGTATCAACATAGTGACATGTCCGAATGGCTTTGGGTCAAGAAAGGTACTCTAAAAATGAAAAAAAATTGGATTTTCTAGATAGTTCCATGGAGATTGATGAGCTTTTTTAGATTCAAGGTTCCCAAAATTTGGATTCTGATGATGAGTTGGGTTCTGGTCACTATCATGTTGTATATGTGTTTTACATTCAAATAAATAACACCGCCTTTGATTATTCATCTCCTAAAAACTAGTTAAACTAAGCCATGACTTTAACCCAGAACTATACTCCTTGACACATTCAAAATTATAAAATAAGCATATGAAAATTAACAAACTAATAATTGCCCTATGACCAGCTAACATGCAGACCTGATCATAGTTTTTTCTAATATTCAAAGCAAACAATGAGCAGCTAGTTTTGGCACAAACTTCATCTAATGATGATTGATGAGTAATTGATGTTCTCGTCAGAAAAATATGGCAATGATTAGGTGCTTTATATTCACATATAGCAGTTAGTAGGCATATTGCATTTATTGTCTTAAGATGAACCGAAACACGAAGAAATAAGTAGAGTTAAAGGCATAAAAACTTTATAAACATGAAAAAAGTGGTACAAGTATTAGCGTATTTCAGTAATATTTTAACCACAAATTTATTAGATATATATATATATATATATAGGGGCCGGTTATTGTACAAAGAAAATTAACGTGAGAAGCGTAGGAAGCCACCAGAATACGCCACATGTAATCTGGGTAAGGGGTATAATGGTCCGTGTAAAATCACGGACCGCGCTATATAAAATCACGGACCATTGTTTAACAGGCATAATCAAGGACCAACTGAATAATCACGGACTACTAATCACGGACCATATGTAACAAATCACGGACCACGTATAAAAATCAAAATAATTAAGGGCAAACTGAATAATCACGGACCAATTATCACGTAAGTAATGTAAAAATCACGGACCAACTGATAATCACGGACCAATTGATAATCACGGACCAATAATCACGGACCACGTAAAAAAAACGAAAGAAAACCGTAGCAATATTATACTCAAATTAAATTTAATAAAATTCTCTATTTTATGGTGTAATTTTTTTTAAAAAACGATTAACCATTTAAAACTTATTCGATTTATAAAAAAATGGTGGAACTTGATTTACCCACAAAAAAAGTCAACAAATGTTGGTTATTACTTTTTTGCCCTTCAAGCTTTAATTCACACAAGTTTTAAATGAAAAGTGGGGACCATTATATCCTAATCGTTGATTAATTTGATCAAGGGCTGGAAATACTTCCTATCCTTCTCACGTTAAACCCCCTTTGTATTGGATCCGTCTCCTATATATATATAGGGTAAGGATATTCTAAAAAGGTTTGAAACCTTAAAAAGTCTAAGAAGTCACAAAAGAATGACATGTGGATTAGAAGCATAAGGGTAAAAATGTCAAAACAAAAAATAAATTACACATGCAAGTCACATGCAAATTTCTCTCATTTCTTTAAACGCTCGTAACTTTTTTGTACATTAATATTTTTTAAAAAAAATTACACCATAAAATCAAGCGTTTTTTTGACTTTCTAAAGAGTATAATATTAATATATTTTTTTAAAAATAAAAATAATGACTTATACCGAGTCTTACTAACTGTTCATTTTATGGTGTTTTTCAAATGTTATTTAAACAAAATTATATTGCGTTTTTTTTTTGTAATGCATGTCTATATTTTATGGTGTTAATGTTTTATGGTGTTTTTCAACTTATTTATGGTGTTTATGATGTTCAGAAGTTAACGAACTAAAACAAGGCGTCTTATAGTTTTTTTGAACACCAAAAACACCATAAACATCTTTATGGTGTTTTTTTTTGTAACGTATATGTACATTTTATGGTGTTTTTTGAATTATTTTATTGTGTTAGCATTTTATAGTGTTAATGATTTCCAGGTGTTAAAGAAAATAAAACAAGACATTTTATGGTGTTTTTTAACTTAGTTTTATAGTGTTTACTTTTCATGGTGTTTTTTCGAGCTATTTTATAATGTTTATGACGTTAACATTTTGTGATGTTTATGTTGTTCGAATATTCATGAGATCGAAGCTAAACATTTTATGATGTTTTTTGTGTTCAGTGATATGAACATCCCAAAAACACCATAAAACGCAACATTCATATACACCAATTTAGGTCGTTTTTTTTAATATAGCAATATTATACTCGTTGAAAAGATAAAAAACGCTTTATTTTATGGTGTAATTTTTTTTTAAAAATAATTACGTACAAAAAAGTTATAAACGTTTAAAAAAAGTAGGGGGGAGTTGTTAAAAAGTCAACAATGGCTACAATACCCATTATACCCCTCCAACCACTTAAATTGCCCCTTAATTCTCTCAAATGAGGTGGCACCCTTACAACCATTCATCTTAAAAATCAATGGCTAAGATTTCTTCCTATACTTTTTAAGGTTTTAACCCTTTTTAGCCTAACCTATAATATATATATATATATATATATATATATATATATATATATATAGAACCATAGGCTCTTTGTACTAAATAACGGAAAGACAAAATATCAAAATACAAAGATCAAGAAATTAAAGTTAAAAAGATATGCCTTATGCTTGCAAGAAGCACAAAAATGACTTGAAATTGAGAACTTGAGTCTGTTTTGCCACGTATAAAATTTAAATAATGTTAACAAGTATATATATGTATATTTACACAAGGTTAAAGTTAAAGAACTTACAATTTTCCTTGCCGTGTCGTCATATATTTCAATATATGTACGTCCTTCCGTCCTTTTACGCGTATGTTCAAACAACTGGGTTAGAGTATGGTCTTTTTTGTGTGGGTCATAATTTTTCTGTATTCATAATAAGAAAACATCAATGACAAATATTGCAAATCAAACAACAAAAAAGACACAATTCATTATCTAAAAAATAAAAACATATTACCATTTCCTCACGAATCCTAGCAAAACTTTTTGGACCAGCCGTATGCATATTTTTTGTGACATGCGAGATTGCTTTGCTCGAGCACAACGTTGCTGCATACAACTTAGCTAATTGACAACTCTTAATAGCAAATACTGTTTATTAAAAATTGTTAAAAAAAATACCTCCACATTTTTATTACTCCATAAACGCAACAATTGTCTGAAATCATCTTCTGGGATGTTGTTCGGTCGGTTATTCCACCTTGTTTTGTTGTCTTTAAATTGATGAAAGTGTTTTTACTTAAACCGACACTTGTGGACCTTATATGATTGCCCAGTGCTCTTTAAAACCCATGCTTTAGCACCATCAGGGACATCATATTTTTCCTTTAAAAGAGTTAGCATTTAGTTCAAAATATAAATACAACAAATAAATGAAATAAAACTACAAAAAAGCCTTACCAATACATACTCCCATATTTTTTCTTTATGTGGCACCTTCTGCCATGAACTATGAATCAAAGGTGCGTGACTATAATTACGAGCAACTGTGCCCAAAAAACGAGAAAATTTTCCGACTACATCATTTCCCTCTCTTACAGGTCCAACTGGTTGTCCAAATTCGTTACATATAATCACCTCACGCTCGTCCTCTATCCGTGTGTGCACATCATGAAGCATTGTTGGTCCTGTCAACTTGATTTATCAGATCATGTTTTTACCTACCGGATCAAAATTGAAAAGAAAGTGGAAAAAACAAAATTGCAAAAGTTATAATCTTAAACTAATTTGGTGCAGAGAATGAAGTATATGTTGTCCAGAGTGATGCAGAAAGTGCAACAAGGGCTGCCCAAGACCAATTGATTGCTGGAAATGCATAACGATTTGGTGAAGAGTCTTAAACATAAAACCCAACATTTTATCTAATAATTTTTCCATCAGCTCATAATACACCAGACATAATTAGAAAAGTTTTTACACATTTGACCCGTTAACACGCTTTTACTAAAACTTTATAATTTTGTGTTATTAAGTCCAACACATATACACAAACATTGCAAATTTGGGGGAGATTGTTGGACTTAGTACCATAAAATTATCAACTTTTAGCTAAAATTGTTAAGTGTCAAAAAGGTGCTGATCACAAATGGAACAAATGCAAAGTAATCGAAGTGTAATCTATTTTATTTCAACAAAGCTTGTAAAACTAGCAATGATTTTCGACTAATTAAACTCAAAGAAAACACCCATTTTCGACTAATTCCCATTGCACATATCATACACACTGGAGCTGCAATGCGAAGGTAAAAGGGATTTCAGAGCTGCAATACACAAACTCTCCAGCACATACTTTAAGGCTGCAAAGGCTGGTCAATAAGGTACTGACATGTACTGTTGAGAATAAGATTGGAAAATTAAGGCGATCAAATTGTGTATTTAGGGATAATTGTTGGATTTAATACCATAAAATGATCAAGTTTTAGGTAAAATGTCTTAACGGGTCAAACTGGTAAGAAGTTGTTTTTTTTTATTTCTTTTTTTTTTGTGTCTATAGGCAACTCGAACATAATTAGATATGTCTAAAATGTAGTGTTTTATGTCTAAAACTAGCAATGACTTTCAAGTATTTAAATTCAAAGAAATCACTCATTTGACCCGTTAACACATTGTTACTAAAACTTGGTGATTTTGTGTCATTAAGTCCAACACGTATACACAAACATTGCAAATTTGACCTGTTTAGAATTAAATTCAATTAGATTTGGTCTTGTTATAAAAAAAAATTTTAACATATGACCCATCCGTGCCAACCAATTTTGTATTTGCCTCAACTATAAGTGGAGGGATATCTTCTCTTGACAAACATGTCTCTTGATCATTAGCTTGTGCAATATAACTCAACATATCTTCATTACAATCACACCAATATGAGCGACCATCAGTTTCATTATTTTCTTCATCGAAGTTATATATATCCCTTGGAATCGTACTAACAACATAATGCAAACCATCTACAATAGGATCTGGTACATAAAACACATGTTTCACTTGGGAAGGCATGACAAAAGGATCATCTGAATAACACAACTTCTTCATATTAACGCACATTAAACCATAATCATCTTTCTCAACTTGGTACCACTCACATTGAAACAATACAACTCTAAACTTTGCCCAATAGTCAAGTTCAATTATATCCAAAATTCTACCATAATAGTCAACGTTCTCAACGACCGGATTTTTGTCCCGAGAACTTGCAAAGCTTGGAGTTAAAGCTGTAACAATAACACCGCTATTTTGATTTTACATTTATCATCTCTTTACTTTGTATGAAACCTATATCCATTCGCATAATACCCATAGTATCTCTTGGATGTATGACTAGGTCCCTTTGCAAGCCAAAAAATGTGATCTGGAACACTATTATTTAATACTTTTTCTTTTAACCAACGTGAAAAATCGTGACTATGGTTTTTTGCTCGTACCCACCGACTTTTTTGGGGTTGACTTTCAATACAAGTTTCGTGCTCATTACAACATCATTTAGAAAAATATGTCATGAAATAAGTAATACTAACATATAAGTTGATGGAAATAGATGCACTAAACTAGTTACTTACTTGATATAATCATTAACTTCAACACAATCAGAATTGAATAAAGCATAACGATGTGCTTGTTCCTTTATATTAGTGTCTAAAGTGAAAACTTTGCCCCGTCTGCCTTTTTTACTTCCTAATGGATGACCACCATTCATGAATATTAGTTCATCTGATTCATTTTCACCCATCAAATCGTCATTATCTTCTACACCCTTATTAACACTTTCATTTACTCCATGCATGTAACGTGAGCAAAAGGTCAAACATTCTTCAATCAAATACCCTTCTGCTATGGATCCCTCTGGTCGGCCCTTATTCCGCACATATGACTTCAACTTGTACAAGTATCTTTCCATAAAAAACATCCATCTATATTGAACAGGTCCTCCAAGCCTAACTTCATTTACTAAGTGGATAGGTAAATGCACCATTACATCAAAAAAATTTGGCAAGAATATTTTTTCAAATTCACACAATGTTTCTGTAATTTCTAATTGTAATGTGTCAAGGTCCTGAGGCTTAATTACCTTGCTACATAAGCTTCGAAAAAAGGCACCCAACCTAATCAAAGGGATAGCAACATGCTTTGATAATGATTTTCTTACGGCAACTTGAAGCAAATAATGCAAAAAGATGTGAGCATCATGACTCTTGTAACCCGAAATTTTTTTTCCCGAAGAATGAACACAACGAGCAATATTAGACGCACGACCGTAAGGTAATTTTGTTTCCTTTAGAACACGACAAAAATTAACTTTCTCCTTTGAAGACATTGAGAAACCTGCTTTTTGGATGATAACATGTTTGCCATCATCAGAAAGTACTGGTTGAAGCCTTTCTTTAATGCCAAGTTCTAAAATGTCAAATCGAGCTTTTGGATGATCTTTTGACTTCCCACTAATATCCAACAATGTCCCTATCGCATTATCACATATATTTTTTTCAATGTGCATGACATCAAGATTATGTCTGCATTTATTGAATTGCCAATATGGCAAGTCAAAAAATATTGACATTTTCTTCCATGGGCAAGTGCTATCATTTTTCTTCTTTTGTGTCTTTCCAAATAGATTTTTAAAATTAGACAACTCACTCAAAGCATCAGCACCTGATAGAGGTTTTGGAGAAACCCTCTCCTCAATCTTCCCGTTAAAAGCACTCTTGTTTCGTCTCCATGGGTATTGCGCATCTAAAAATCTACGGTGATCCATATAGCACATTTTCTTACTATGCGTCAAATAAAGTGAGCTAGTTTCATGATTACAACATGGACATGCAAATTTTACCTTTGTTTTCCACCCTGACAACATTGAGTAAGTTGGAAAATCACTGATTGTCCACATTAAGGCGGCACACATTTCAAAGGTCTCATCATTAGATTTATCGTATGTCTCCAACCCATTAATCCATAATTCTTTAAGCTCCTCAATTAAAGGTTGTAAATAAACGTCTATATTATTACCCGAGATTCAGGTCCGGAAATTAGCAAAGACAACATAAAGTATTCTGGTTTTAGTGACATCCATAGAGGCAAATTGTAGTTAACCAATACCACATGCCATGTGCTATGAGCAATGCTCATTGTTCCAAATGGATTAAATCCATCGCTTGACAACCCTAACCTCACATTTCTAGTTTCTTTTGCAAAATGAGGATACAAAGAATCAAACTCCTTCCAGCTTTGCCCATCTGTAGGATGCCGTAAATTACCATCTTTAGGGCGTCCCTTATCATGCCATGTCATATGTTTAGCTGTTTCATAACACATGAAAAGTTTTTGCAGCCTAAATTTTAAAGGAAAATGCCACACCACTTTAGCCGGAATTTTTGAAGGTTTTTTAGAATGCTCACTATCATGCTTCTTTTGTTCATTATCCTTCATTTGTTTCCACTTAGAAGTATTGCAAATGCGACACACTTCAATATGTTCATCCTCTTTCCAGTAAAGCATGCAATCATTTGGACATGCAGGAATCTTCTTATAATTAAGGCCTAAATCCCTTACGATTTTCCTGGCTTCAGTAAAACTACTTGGAAGTTTTGCCTCTGGAATCATCACTTTTAAAATTAGTAGAAGATCATCGAATGCCACATTACTTAACCCATGAAGGTTCTTATAGAGAAGAAGTCTAACATTAAAAGATAGTTTTGAAAATTTCTTACTCCCGGGGAATAAATCTAGTTTTCCATCTTCTATAAGTGTATACAATTTTTTAAGTTCTTCATTTAAACCTCCATTTTTTGTACTTGTTTCCTCCATAGTTTCTCTAAATCTATCATGCATTAATTCATAAAAATTATCATGCATATCATCTCTATTATGTCTTGTTTGCGAGTTGGTTTCTCCATGAAAGACCCATACATAATAGTCATCTACAAATCCATGTCCTTTAAAATGATCAAATACTTCATCTCTTCGATGCCAGTAACGGTTCTTACACCATTTGTAAGGACAACATATTTGAGATCCTTTTGCCGCCTTACCAAATGAAGCATTAAGAAATTCAATTACTCCGGCTTCAAATTCTGGTAACCGTCTAGGTAAATACATCCACTCTCTAGCATTCCCCATGTCTCTCATATTCTGAAAATAATATCAAATTATGTCATAAAAATACATATTTATCACTTTCTAAAAAAGTTTCAATTTTGTGAAAAAAATTAATGAGTTGCTGCTATAATTGTCAAATTTGATCACTTTAAAATTTTATTCAACCTTTGATGTTCAAATATGGATTGTAATAGACTCAAAGAGCTTTCCAATCATATAAGGCACATTTTCTCCGGATTTTTTTATGATTTTATATGATTTTTCAAAGAACAGGACAAATTCATCATTTTACCAAAAATTCAGCTTTTACACAACATGAGAAGCTGTTTTGAAATGTAATTTTCGTGTACCTATCATATTTATCTTTTCTATTTCTAAAAATCTGTAAAAAGTAGACTCAATAAGCTTTCCAACGACATATTACACGTCTCAAACCGATTATCGGTTGTTTTTATATGATTTTTCAAAAACAGTGCAACAAATAAAATAATTCCAATCGGCACTAAATATAACTTAGAGTAAACTTCTCTTTTGCTCCCTGTGTTTTGACAAAAGTAACCATTTTCATCCAAATTTTGAAATTTTGCAATTTTCCTTCATTAGTTTTAGAAAATTAACCATTTTCATCCAAAGTCCATTTAAACTTTGGATGAAAATGGTTACTTTTGTCAAACCACAGGGACTAAAATGGTTAATTTTCTGAAACTAATGGAGGAAAATTGCAAAATTTGGATGAAAATGGTTACTTTTGTCAAACCACAGGGAGCAAAAGAGAAGTTTACTCTATAACTTATCATTCAAGCTTTTTAACAAACACTTGGAGTGCATATGACTTCTAACACATGATGTAATCACCTAAAATCTACTAATTAGCCATCATTCATCATCATACAATTTCAAAGTGGGTGATTTCAAGTTAGTCTACATGATCTACATTAAACCCATTAACATTTAATACCATCAAAAAACAATTTTCGGGTTTTTACCCAACCCATCCAAAACCTACGAAATTCTACCCCAAAATACAATAAATTACTCACCTACATGAAGAGTAACACAAGGAGAACTACAATTTATTGTTGTATTCAAGATCAAGACTTGATTTGATGACGATTAAGCTACAAATTAGAACTTGATGTTTTCTCCTTGCTCACGTGAGTACGTACACCATACCAAAATTGAGGATTTTGACCAAAGTCAATAAACCTATCCTCCTTAAAAATTAGTTTTTCACCTTGACAATTTAACCCTTCTACTATCTATCCCACCAATCAAATATCATATTTAAATATATAATGTTTAGAATAAATTTTGACATAAAAGTTTTATTTGTAAATGAATCTTACATTTGGATGCAACATTTAAAACTAAAAGTGGCATTTAATTTTAAACAATGCAACCTTTTATGATAAAAGTTGTATTTAAAATATTCATAATGCAACTTTTGAAGGTAAAAGTTGCATTTTTAGAAAATTAGCAACTTTTAAATACAAAAAGTTGCAAATTCAATAAAATGTTGCAACTTTTTATAGAAAAAGTCGCATTAAATCTTTTATTGCAACCTTTATGTATAATAAAGTTGCATTAGAATCAAATGCAACTACTTTAAAAAAGGTTGCTTCTAAAAAGTTGCATTAGATCTATTTTCTAGTAGTGACATGATTCAGTTGATTCAAAGACTGTGACATTCAAAGACTACTTGCTTCGGTTATTCAACGGAAGATTATCATATGAACATCAATTGATAATTTTTAACCCAAAACATAACTTAATAAATCCTAATTATTAGAATTCTCAGGAACTGATAAGTAATTAATCAAGTTTATAATAAAAATCAATTGTTTACAACCAATCAATCAATTAACAAGTAAAAATCATCGAATGATTAGATTACAAGTCCAAACAAACATGAAAACCATAGTTAATCATCCAATTACAAGAATCATTCACCTAGAGGAACACACAAGAGGAATTAGCCACTTATTACGGGGGTGATCTCGGATGATTCGGTTGAAGATTTCATCTCGATTCGCCTTAGAAATGACCCCGATCGATGACTATTGATAAGAATGACCTTTGGAACTCTTTTTCACACTAGGTAAGTACTTGGAGGCTGAATAATGGATCCCTCGAAACCCTAGATCAAAATGCTGGGTCATAGGGGTACGCCCCTGGTCCGGTTTTCGCGTTAAACTTGTTTTGGCTCTTATTTCTTCATCCGGACTCCGTTTAACCTCCCGTTTGGACCAAAATCTTCGTTTTTCCATTCTCTGTCATTCTACAGCCACCAATCCATCTTTCCTTGACTTCATTTATCATCATATGCTCCGGTTCTTAGCTTTTTAACCTGAAACGCAACCGAAACGCAACATTATCTAATTCAAGGAATATAAGCATATAAATATAATCAAAATCAACCAATTAAAGCTTATTAGGTTCATTTCATTCACCCTCCATCGAACCATATCGTCGAATCTACAATATTAGTTTTTTAACTTTTAGCTTTAACATTTAGTTATAAAGTTTAGGTTTTAGGGTTTGATTTTTAACTTTTAAGTTATATCTTTAGGCTTTAATGCATGGTTTTAATATTTAGGTTTTGGTATTATGGTTTGTGGTTTGAGGTTTAACGTTCGGGAAAAATGGTTCGATAAACGGGTTCCAATGAAGCAAAATGGGTTTATTCAGAGTTTGTTTGGTTTGGTTTCAAGTTTTAAAAGTTCTATTTAGTCTTCATGGGCAAAATGAACTTTTTAGGAAAACTTTCCCCTATATATGTATGGATGTATATGTGTATGTATATATGTGCATGTGTTTATGTATGTGTGTCTATGTGTGTGTGTATGTATGTGTGTACACACATGTGCCATCACATAAAATATCCCAATATCCCGACATTTCCTAACGACAATTTGTAATGATATATCTCTATGCAAGAGTTTTGAAGCTACAAATAAAATTGTCATCATCTTAGAATTCATTGGCATTAACTCTCTATGTTAATGCTAAGTTTTGCATGATAACTTAACGTTTGAGTGATAAAATCACTCAAAAACAAATAACGCTTACGCGATTTTGTCATGCAAACTTTGTATTCTTCACACGTAAAACATTTTTTTTAAATTTTAAACTCTCTCTCTCTCTCTCTCTCTATCTATCTATCTATCTATATGATCAAGAGCGTATAATAATTCACCCTTACAATGATAACCGTTAATATTCTGTCAATATTAATCCAAATCTTTAATTAATTTTTTTATTATCATTGTTACATATGTACAACACTTTTTTTATGTGTATGTATAGATTCACATTTGTTTAGGACTTAAAATCGATGTAAGTGTTTAGATCTTATATTAATGTAAGTTTTTTTAAAAAAAAAATTACACTTGTGTTAACTCCTAAATAAAAGTGAATTTGTGATAGATTCAAAACAAGAAAGTGTTTCATATGTGTAATAATGATATTTTGGAAAAAAAAAACAAATATTTGAATTGATTTTGACACGGGCTATCGCCGTAAGCCTGATAGATGTAGTTATTATTTGAACACCAGCATACACACACATACAAAGATTTTTAATTGAAAATTAATATTAGTTGAGAAATAAAAACACCATAAATAGCCATATGTTTAAAAGCCATAAAAGTAAATTCCCTTTATTTTAAAGGAATTTTACTTTTAGATCATTTAAATTAAATGACTGTAAATTATTTTTTAAATTCTTTACAACTTTTTGGTTTTTATTGGAATGTATTCTTTTAGATATTAATACATTCATATTCACACACATACATATAGATTTAGTTTTCTAAGAAAACTCGCCTTTTTGTGAAAACTCTTTTCGATGAGTCACATAATTTATATAAGTTTTATCTTTATTTTTATTTTTAAATGTATCAATTTAACATTACACATTTTACCAAAAAAATCATTGTATTTGTTGTGTTAAATATATATAACACTTAGTGTCATGTATACATAACACTATATCGACAAAAGATAGAAGAACTTGTTATTACACGTGCATAACACGATAACGTAAATTTTTTTTTTGATAATGTGTAATATTACATAAATATCTTTAAAACATAATTAATTTAATAATTAATTTATAAATTTTATGATTGGTTGGTATTACTTTTTTAAGTTTTATCAAAAGTTCTTATGATTTCTCCTATGTAATACATATATACATTCACGCATGTTTAAAAGCCAAATCTAAACCTCTAATAATATCATTTATGTTTTAATTAGTATATGGGTTTAAATTTGACTTTTATAACTTTTATAAATGAGTAACTCGGATTACTTGAGTATTGTTCTTGAGATTGAAAAAGTGATTCGCTTGTCATGATGATCCTAGGTAGAGATGGCCAACGTAGCCGGAACCAGAACCGAGGAACCGAACTGGAACCGGTCGTATCCGAACCGGTGGGTACGCGGTTCCGGGTTTTCAGAGAAATTGAAACCGGAACGGGAAACGGTTCCACCTTAAACCGGTCAAACCCGAACCGGAACCGGGGAAAACCGGAACCGGAACTGGCAAAAAACCAATTGGAACCGGAACTGGTTCTTGACTTTGTGGACCGGAACCAGTTCCGGTTCAAAAAAAACCCGGTTTGGCCACCTCTAATCCTAGGTTTCTAAATTTTAAAAAGAATATTTTAGAAGCGGGCTTGGACAATGGGCCAAATGTCAAGTTTGGGGAATATTATGCAACGTTGGACTTGAACAAATCTGTGGGACTTTCAAAAGAGGTGAATACTGAATTATGGGTTTATCATTTATGGTGCCTTATTTTGCTTCTGTTTATCAAAAAGGATTAATTAATTGGTCATTGTTGGTTACATTCAAAATGTACCAGGTGATTTTTATAAATATACACTGTAGTTAGTGTTTATGGGCCTCATGATGATAATCTGAAAAAAAAAAAAAAGGAGAGGATTTTTAATAAAAAGGGGGAAAAAAAGCCGGTTAAGATTTTGGAAAAAAATTAAAGCGAGCTCGTTTTATGGTTGAATAAAGGCAAAGTTTCAGTGTCAGATTCAAAGAACTGAGTTGTATTTGATGTATCCTTGTAACTTGTATCTTGTGTTGTGTTGCATCTCCTATGGAGTACCCACATTTTAGGTGGGAGCAGCCGACCATGTTGAATATTTTTGAGATGTTTATATATCCGGAAAATTTTCAACCGCTCTCTATAAAATTTTGCAATTGTCTTTCTTTTGCTTGTAATTTTTAAGCGTTAGTTAATAAAATCAGGTTGAAAAGACCCAACTAATATTTTTAACCCACTCTAAAACCAAGTTCATTATTAATTTTAAAAAGTTAAACTACCACTTGCCCATTTTAAACAAAGGAAAACTTTATAGAAATGTAACCAACTTTTAATTTTGTTCCAATCAAGTCACTCAAACTTTTTTTGTCCCAATTAAGTCATTCAAGCTATTTTGGTGTTCTAATCCTATGTTTTTAACCTAGATAACAGGTAATACATGTTGATATAAGTTTAGATGAATAACTTTTTTAAAAAAAATAACTGACTTGAACCAATAATTGTTAATTTTAATTAATATCTGACAATGAACAAAAAATTAATAATTAATAATTATTGATTCAAGTAAGTCATTTTTTTTTTAAAAATCATTCACTCAAACTTATATGTATTACGTGATATTCAGGTTAAAAACATAGGATTAGAACACCAAAATAACTTGAATGATTTAATTGAGAAAAAAAAGTTTGAGTAACTTGATTGGAACAAAATTAAATGTTGGTTACATTTCTATAAAGTTATCCCTTTAAATAACTTGATTATTAGTTTTAAAAACCTATTGACATATTAATACTTGAAGTCAGATTTGTGTAATCGAATTGGTAATAAGAATTTAAACGGTAATTGTATTTGTTATGTGAATAAATGCTTACTTAAGAAGTCTCACTATATGTTGTTTTGGATAAATTTCATAAAAATGAAACTCTATAGAAAGCAACTGTTTGTGATTTTCATTATACTTTGTATATGAAATTTATTTTGATTGTTTTTTTAATATGGCCTGACCCGATATGACTCTACCCAATCAAACTAAACAGAATATAAAAAATTTTACATAACGATACTCAAATGACCATAAAATATTTCCGCCTCTCAAGAAAAAATTCTTGGGTCTGTCACTATACCTCCACTTCGTGCATGCAGGTCTGGTTCCTGAGAAAACAGATCTCTATTAGCGAGTTTCGCCGTACAATATATAACATGGGACTGGCTAATCCGTATCTGGCCAACTCCTCGAACTGCTGCTCTCAACTTGGATACCGTGAGGCGGACCTTCGAAAGTTTTAACATACGCAATAGGGACCTCCCTAGCATCTTGCTAAGATTGGTTATATTTATGAAATAAATAAAAAAAAAAATTTTAATGACCATTTCAAGTCGGCTCCATTTGGTTCTAAAATTCTCTAGATTGAGTCCAAGCTTGAGCTTGACCTGATTAGAGTTGACTTGACTTGATTGTAGTCCTACTTTGTTGGATCGGGTTGTTTAATCTAAACAACACTTCACAAGTATTTCTCTCTTACAATCTAACAGATGCGGAATGTCTGTTAAAAGGTTATCTCAAACACTCAATGGTAAGTTAATAATCTTTGAATAACAGTAAGAACACAAGAACAAATTCAAGCTCAAAGATATATTTCTCTCAAAGTATTACAAGTATTGTAAGCAGACAAGCACGCAAGCACCTAAACAGGTTTACAACGAGAGGTTATATAGCTAAGGCTACAACCGTATACACGTAGGAATATGTAACATCTGGTTTTCTTGTACTTTAAACATATAGCAATTATATTAAAGGACTATTAATAATCATAAGTCTTTAGCTGAATTAGTGATAATACGCGAAAGAAGAATAAAAGGAATATGGTGTTAATAGATCTCAAAGAAACATACTTCACGTTATATTGATTTAATTAAGTGTCAAACCGACTTCATATCTACAATCATAACTTGAAAATAGAGAAAATGAGTGTAAACGAAATCGTGAAACGCAGCTCCGATTTCAAGATACGCTGAGTCGAATAAAGCGTTAAATAAAAGGTCATATAAATTGAACTCTTCAGGTCTTGAAATTATAACCATTGGAAAGATCTAGAAAAATCGTGAACGTAAGCGAAAACCGCGCGTAAAAAGGAGTTCGTATGCTCAAGTTATCGCGAAAACAAGAAAATGACGAGCGAACGCGACACGTGGCACCACGTGTCAACACGTGGCACACATGCAACATCTTGCATCCGGGCGTATCGCCCCAAGCCAAACTTAGGGGCTAGGCGTACTGCCCCGGACCCAGTTTTCGTCTATAAAAGGCAGAACATCAGATTTTCGAATTCTGTCGAGAATTTTCACTTTCTAGCCCTTAAATCCCGACCCTACATCCCCAAATACCCACTAACCCCTTCAATCATCTAGTATTCAAAGAGAAGTGCTACCGAACTTCTGTAAGGTAAAAATCTCGATTTGTCATAATGCTCGTTTTAGATCTTATTATTATTATTAGTATATAATAAGATTATGATTAATTGTTTGGTTTAAATCAAAAACACGTCGAGGTTCTGCCCGATTAGTTTTTGAAAAACAAACAATTATAAGAAGTGGTTCTGCCCAATTGTTTTCAGAAAAATCAAGAAATATAAGTCAAGGTTTTGCCCGACTTAAAATCTAAAAACACTATTGGATAAGCCGTTGTGCTGCCCGGTTAGAAACCCTGAAATAAAAAGGGGGCTGCATTATATGATTAAGATTATAATTATGTTAGGATATCCATGTTAATAGGATATCCATGTTAATAGGATATCATTGTGAACTTGAGAAAGTGAAGGATAGCAAAGAAAGTTAGCTCGTTGTGCATAACTAAGTTAAGGTGAGTTCTATGAGCCCTGTTTTACTGTTTGAAGTGCTTTGGGCTGATGTGAATGTTATATTGATAATGTTTTGATGTATATGATATTATATTGATTCCGGGATGTTTCCCGTTTATACCAATGTTAAGTCGGGATAATGCCAAATTTTCTGTACGTATTTTTCAACATATAACAAAGGCAACCCGAATCTTTATTTTGAAAAGAAGTTTTTTTTAGAAGAGTTTTCAAGGGGTCCAAATCTCATATACTAACAAAGACATGGTCCTAGTATATCGAAGGTGTGTAGTCGTATGCTCCTTCGATATAACAGGATAATGCCGGTGTATAGGTCTGATGTAAAGACGGTGTTTCGAAGAAGGTTTTTGCACTACAGTGCTTATTATAAAGTTTTTAAAAAAGAGATTTTGAAAGCACCTTAGGGTGAATAAAAGTTTTTCATAATTACCTTCGGGTAAGGCAGAGTTACCTTCGAGTAAAAGAGCACCTTCGGGTAACAGAGTTACCTTCGGGTAAAAGAGCACCTTCTGGTGAACAGAGTTACCTTCGGGTAACACAGAGCACCTTCGAGTGAATAGAGTTACCTTCGAGTAAGACAGAGCACCTTCGGGTGAATAGAGTTTTAAATGAATGTTTTTGGTATGACATGATATATGTATATTGATGTATGCTATTATAAAATGCTTTTGAAATATATGACTTGATATGAAAAGATGTTTATTAAACTTAGAACTCACCAGCTTAAGTTTGACAATTTTTAGCATGCACGTCAGGTAGAGATGGTGAAGCCTCAGCTAGTCGAGGCAAGAAACAGTTGGTATAAGTGACTCTGGATGGATGCTGGCTGCAGATTTTGAGAAGACTGGCATAGATGTAGATTTTGTAAATAAATAAAAAAAAATTGGTTGTGTGACATATATGTAATCGGGTTTACTTATGTATAATATGTTTTATTTTCGCTGCGATTGATTTATCTCTATTTTATCAATGTGCTTAGGAGTAAATCCGACATAGTGACGTGTCCGGGGAGACGGGCGTCACAGAATACAAGTTGGGTATACTAGACAATACAAAAAGTAAAGCTTATTCTAGTATATGGAGTGTCTTAACAGGCTAAGACACTTACTTACAATCATTACAAATATAGACATTGACTTTACAAAGACTAGCTAAATACAAAAGGCATTTAATGTTGTTGATCTTCAAGGCTTCAGATAATCTTTTGCATTTAATGCAGCTGCGGAGAAGTAAGGTGTTATATCTGACTTTAGGTATGTTTATCTTTATTGTTCTCAGACCAGCACGTCTGTTGTCAGTACCTTTTGTACTATAAAAGTACTCAGCTACAGTCTTTGTCAGAGTATAAACCTCGGAAGTCTTTGTCTTTGTCTTTGGTGTAGAGGAGAATCTTCGGAACCTATTAGTCTTTGGAAGCCTTTAGTTCTTCAGAAGCTTTATGTTTCGGAAGCTCTGAAGCTTTATCTCTAAGTGTTGGCCTTCCAAAGTATTTGTCTTGTACAGCCTTAAGTAGGAGTTAGTTACCCTTCGGAAGCAATGTTGCTTCCGAAGAGGAACTCCTTCCTTCCGAAGGCTGTTTTGTCTGTGTAGTCTCTTATACTTAGACAAAATTGAAGTTTAGTGAGCATCAGCCTTTATTAGTCTTTACAGTCTCCCCCTAGGCTGATGCTACCAAAACTTCCTATCTGATTCTCCTTGTCTTCCTCTCTCCCCTCAGAACCTGTGCCCTAGTCTTTACCCACTTAACTGCTACTCTCCCATCTGCTCCATTATCTGGATTTTCAATAGGGAGTTTCTCCAAATCAAACACAAAGGGATCTGCCAACCCCATCAGTTGAATAAGATCCAAAACCTTTATCCCTCCGTTGACCTGTATGAGTGTGAACATCTTATGAAGTGCATCAAAGCTCCACTTCACTATAGGGATGTAAGTATGAGTATGCATCAGGCCATGGACATCTCTTGGATGTTCCTTAGGCATTGAAGGTTTTGATGTGGCTCTTGGTTCTGAGGGTTCAGAGTCTGGCTCAGAGTTAGAAGATATGGTAGTAGTTCTCGTTTTCCTTCTTGCTATGCTCTTTCTTCTTCTGAATCTTGGTTTACCCTGAGCAATAGCTTGACTCCTCTGATCTCTGGCCTGCTGATCTTCCACATTTGAGCCCACTGCTGCATCTGTTGTTGCAGTGGGCTGTGGACCAGCATCCTCAGTTGTTAAGGGCTCTTTTCTCCTCTCATCAGCCTTTGATTGTCTCTCAGGATCAGGGTCTGTTTATTGTTGCTTCCTTGCAGTCTTTTTACCCTTCTTGATCTTGATCACTGAAGAGATTGGCATGTTATCCATAGAAGGACTTGATGGAGGAGATGCTTGTTCTTTTTTAGGGTTTTGGGGGAACATGTTGGGGAACATGGCTTTAGTAACTTCCCCACACATGACTTCTTCACCCTCTCTAATTCCAGCACCAGAGAGGGGTATTTCAATTCTTGCTCCTCCCCCTAAACCTAAGCCTAAGTTTAGGCTTGCCCTTTGCGCTTGTATCTGTTCCATAGAAGGTAACTCACCTCTGACTATCTTGGCCTTGATGTCCCTGACATGCATGTCCATGGTTGAGTTCTTCATAGGGCCTAGCTGCCGAGCATGGAAGCCATACTGCAGGAGGATAGCCTTCATTCTGTCTCTGTAGGTTGTATCCTTTTGTTTCTTTGTAAGTGCAGTCATGGCTTTGGATGCAGCAGCTTCTTGTTCTTGCTATTTCACCTTTTCCAGCTCAGCAGCCATCTTAGGCACCGACCAGAGCAAAACTTCATCTATTTCATATCCCTTCTCCTGGAGAAGAGCATAGAGTCTGATAAGCTCAGTGTCCAGGGAAGTGTCTGGTCAGCCCTTCTTCTTCTTGGGTCTCCTCTCCTCTAACTCTGCTTCCTCCTCTGGGGTTAGTTTTCTTTTTCCTTTGTCCATTGCTTTTGCCCTAGAGGAGATGGATCCTGTAGCCTCACCAGCTGGTTCATTGGCAAGTAGCTCCTCTATGGAGGAATCATCAATAATGACTGGGCCTTCGGAAGTAGCTGCAGCTTCGGAGTTAACCTTAGCATTCACTGCCCCCTCCGGTTGACCAACCATCTTGGGTGATTCCTTAGCAGTATCCACAGAGTGCTCAGGAATAGAGTAGAGGTCTTCAGCAGCCTTTGTCCCTGAGAGGGACACAGGTTCCATGGAGACTGGAGGTTGTTCTTCTTGTATAACTTCCTCCATGGCAACGTGGGCTGTAGTATCAGCAGGAGACTTAGTCCCAGAAGGGGACTGTTGAGTCCCAACAAGGGACTGAGGCTCCATAGAGACATTTTTTGTAGTAAGCTCTTGCTCTGTCTCTTTGGCAGCCTCTGTTGCCTCAGAAGTAAGGAAGAGGATGTAGTTGAATCATGGAAGTAAGTGCTCAAGAAGTCATCCCATTCATTAGTCAAGGTAACTATGGATGGGTTGGCATCTTGTTCACCTTCCTCTTCTCTTGCTTCTGGTCCTGACCCTGCAAATCGTACCTTCTCCCCCTTTTTGGTAGTATCAGGGGAGACAAAGGTAGTTGTAGAAGGATCAGGATGAAAGGGTTGGAGGATCACTGGGGGGCGCCTTCTGAGGTCCAAGATTGTTGCCTCCTTGGCTTGGACCTCCAGCAGCAGGGTAGCAACCTCAGCTTCCAGGTGAGCTACCCTGGCTTGGAGGGTTGTTATTGTGGCCGTCAATTCCTGTGTGTTAGTGCCCTTATCCACATGAGTGGAGTCATTGGGCGATGGAGTCCTGAGCCTGGCTCCTGCACTTCCACCACCAGATGTGGTTTCTTGGCACCCTGGATTCCCCTCATTGAGAAGGGCTTCAAAGAAGTCCTCCCCATTGTGGGTTGCCGCAGATGAGGTCCTATTGCCTTTACCACTGTCCTGAAGAACCTGAGAAGGTTCAGCAGTAGTGGCAGCCTCATCTACATTGATCCCTTCTGAACTCCTGAGGTCAACCTTTGAAGTGGTAGGCTCTGGGTCAGGAAACCTGGCTTGTAGCTGTGTCACTACTCTCATAAGTGTTTGGGTAGTGGGAGAGAGTGTTTCCTCCACAGCAACAGCAGAGGTTCCTTGAGCCTTGGTAATGGTATGGGTGGGGGTCATTTCTGGGTGACAAGAGCCTGGAGACCTGGCAGACAGTCTCTGATCTAATGGAGGTGCTTCATCAGAAGCAATCTCAATAATGGGGGTATCCCTTTGGATATTCTCAGGTATGTGTTGTGACATACTCTGAGGGCTATCAGGCTGGTTAAGGGCAGCCACAGGTTCCAGAGAAAGAACCTGTGGAATGACAATATGTGGGGCTTTCACCTTAGGTGGAACTGTGCCCTTGACAGTTCTTTTCACCTTTTTCTTGATGGGTTCAAAGGAAGGGTCCTGGACGGCTGTAGAGAGCTGTTCAGGGATTCGGCGGCGTTTTTAGGTGATCTTTATGGGGTGAGGAACTGAAATGGAAGGTGTGGGTTCAGCATCTGTGGGAGCTGTCACCTTCTGGAGTTGGTAACTTCAAGGAAGGAAGAAGAGGAGTAAAGTTCCTAGAGAACTGGTTACTCTTCTTCTTTAACTACACAAAAACCTTGAACGTTACCAAGGGGATTTTGTATGTATTCCCAGTTAGTGAGAGAACAGAACCCAACTCACCATGAAATATATGCTGCAAAAACCTGGGATACATACAAAATTTCTTTGGTGACGAAATATTGTCAACCAAATTATTGAAAATAAAAGCAGAAAAGTTAAAAAGTTGGTTTGAGACCAGGCCATGAATAGCTGAAGCTAAGTCAGATGGAACTTGATCCCAACCACCTGTCTTATTAGAAAGACAGTGCAAAAATAAATGTATGAGATACTTATAATTATAGGACACTCTACCCTTCAAATAAGTAGTTGAAGGAAGAGGACCTTCGTATCCCATTGACCTGAAGGTCGATGCTACCTCATCCTTAGTGAATGAGACCCTTCCCCCGACATCAAAAAGTTGAAAATGTCGACAGATTGTCTCCACTGTGATAGAAATGGGATGAGCATCAATGGTGGCATTAAGAATCCGACCATTGGGAGATGAAGAGACTAAACAGGATGCCCAAAATTGTTGGTGATGAGATTCATAAACCATAGGCTGAACCGTAAGGGCGAAAAAATACCTGCTCCTTCGAAGGAAGGAGATGATCGGAGCAAAATCAGCATCATTGTCTGCTGATAACTCCGCAGGAAGATTGTGAGTGGGTCTGAAGGCAAGAATTTCCATGACGATCGACAGTTTTTAGGTTAAATTTGGAGAGAAAAGCAATTCGAAATGAAACGGTGAGAGAAGGTGAATGAGCGGGAGACCTTTTATACCTTCAGATGCCAGTATTTAATATATAAACACATTAAATTTTGAGATCCGGATGTCAGAAAAAGTACTTCTGGAAACAGCTCATTTATTATTCAAAATTGGCTAAGGACAGATTTGCTTCCGAGAGAATTAGCCATCGGAAGTAGTTCATGAGACCAAAGATGTTCTTCGGAAGATACTTACTTCCGAAGCATATAAATATATTATCGGAAGTGTATCTTCTGAAGGTTTAGATATATTAATCAGAAGAAATGTTCTTCGGAAGACATCTTCTTCTGAAAAGTAAGTTCAGAAGATTGAGCTTCCGAAGAATAATTTATCGGAAGGATAATACTTAAGAAGAGAATTTATCTTCTGAAGTGTGACTACTTCCGACATTAGGAATGAAGAATGCTTCCGAAGACTTAAACTATCTTCTGAGGAGTAATTACTCATCAGAAGATAATTTAAGTTTATCTTCCGAAGAATTATCCATTCCTTAGTTCATTAACTCAAAGTTAATCATGCCAATGGCTGTTATTAAGTACTTGAATCTTCCTTCCTCAAATGCTTTGGTGAAGAGATCAGCCAGATTGTGTTCTGTATCAACTTTGACTAAATGAATCAACTTCTTCTCTACACAATCTCTGATGAAGTGATATCTGATATCAATGTGCTTGGTCTTGGAGTGCTTTACAGGATTGTAAGTGATGGAGATTGCACTTGAATTGTCTATTTGTATAGGAGTGTTGAACAGCTCTACTCCATAATCCTTCATCTGATTTTGAATCCAAATGACTTGTGCACAGCAGCTAGAAGCAGCTATGTATTCTGCCTCTGTAGTAGAAGTAGAAACACAAGACTGTTTCTTGCATTGCCAAGACACAATTCTGGATCCAAGAAATTGACATCCTCCTGATGTGGATTTCTTGCTAATGTTGCAGCCTCCATAATCACTGTCAGTATAAGCCATGAACTGAAAATCTTCATTTCTAGGATACCACAATCCTAGACCAGATGCTCCTTTGAGATATCTAAAAATTATCTTCACAGCAAGCATGTGTGAAACCTTGGGATTGGCCTGAAATCTTGCACACAAGCAAGTTGCAAACATTATATCAGGCCTGCTTGTTGTGAGATACATCAAGGAGCCTATCATTGCTCTGTATTGATGTTGATCAACATCCTCCCCCTCAAGGTCAGGGCTAAGAGATGTTGTCTTTGACATTGGAGTGCCTAGAGTTTTGCAATCAGTCAGCTTGAATCTTTTAAGAATGTCCTTGACATACTTTGATTGACTAATAAAAATCCCTGTAGGAGTTTGTTTCACCTGTAGTCCAAGAAAGAAAGTGAGTTCTCCCATTGAACTCATTTCAAACTTGGACTTCATTAATGATTCAAAGTCCTTGTAGAGAGATTCATTTGTAGAACCAAAGATAATGTCATCAACATAGATCTGCACTAGCATAATGTTTTGATTGAACTTCTTGAAGAAGAGAGTTTTATCAATTGTTCCTCTCTTAAAGTTGTTAGCCAATAGAAAAGAAGATAAAGTTTCATACCACTTTCTGGGAGCTTGATGCAGCCCATAAAGAGCTTTATCAAGCTTACAGACATGGTCAGGAAACTTTGGATCTTCAAAACCAGGAGGCTGACACACATACACCTCCTCATCAATCCTTCCATACAAGAAGGCACTTTTCACATCCATTTGAAAAACCTTGAAGTTTTTGGCAACTGCAAAGGCTAAAAATATTCTGATTGCTTTAATTCTTGCAACTGGAGCAAAAACTTCATCATAATCAATGCCTTCTTCCTGTGTATACCCCTGAACAACTAACCTTGCCTTGTTCTTGATGACCACTCCCTTGTCATCCTTCTTGTTTCTGAACACCCATTTTGTTCCAATTGGATACTTACCCTTAGGTAAAGGGCAAATCTTCCAAACACTTTGCCTTTCAAATTGAAGAAGCTCCTTCTGCATGGCTTCTACCCAACTGTTGTCTTTCAATACCTATGCAACTTTCTTTGGTTCTACTTAGGATAGAAAGCAAGAAAACAAACAGATGTTTGCTTCATGCATAGAGCTTCTTGTTCTGAATCCTTCTTTAACATTACCAATAATGTTTTCAACTGGATGAGTATTGTGAATCCGAGTTCTTGGAACTACATCCAGCTGAGAAACCAACTCCATATTGCTTGACTCAAGGTTATGAAGTATCACCTCAAGCTGGATTTCTGGCATATCTTGTGGTCTTTGAGATTGGACTGTTGTGGGGTCACTTTCTCTGGGAGAAGAAGTTTCCTGAGTGTCTGGAACTAATTGGATTGTTGAGGGACTCACATCTTCTTCTTGACTCAATGGAACTGAAGTAGAGTCGCTTAAGGGGACATCATGAGATGTGTTCACTGTCTCAGACTGAGAGACATCATTATGTGCTGAAGTGGATTCTGCCAAGATTTGTCTTGAAGTTATTGGCAGTTCAACACGAAAGTCTTCTTCTCTTGTAGACTGTGAGAAGTCTGTGGTAGTTGACTGTAACTCTGGAACATACTCTTTCACACGAGTAAATACAGATGTAAATCTATCAAGATCAAATAGCCAATCAGGACCAATTCCAGGCTTATTGATGGTATGTTCATTGAACTGGACATTTGCAGACTCTTCAATAATTCTGGAAGCTTTGATGTATACTCTATATGCCTTTGCATGTGAAGAGTACCCAACAAAGTAGCCCTCTGCTGATTTCTCAGCAAACTTGGCTAAGTGATCTTTGGTATTCAAGATGGTGCATTAACATTCAAATGGTTTGAGAAATCCAATAAATGGTTTTCTCTTATGCCAAATTTCATAAGGAGTCATACCATGTGTCTTAACTACCAATATTCTATTTTGGACATAACAGGCAGTGTTGACTGCTTCTGCCCAAAAAGTTATTGGAAGTTTGGCATCAGACAACATGGTTCTTGCAGCCTCAATTAGTGTCCTATTCCTTCTCTCAGCAACACCATTTTGTTGTGGAGTCCTAGGAGCACTCAATTGTCTTGTGATACCTTTAGATTCACAAAAAGAATTTAAAACATCATTCTTGAATTCTGTTCCTTGATCTGATCTGATTATTTTTACATGGTGATCACTTTTATTCTCCACCCTAAGTATGAATGACTTTAGGGTCTCAGCAGTTTCATCCTTGGTACTTAAGAAAAATACCCAGGTATACCGAGAGAAATCATCAGTGACCACCAAGCAATATGACTTTCTACCAAGAATTTTAACACTTGTGGGGCCAAACAAGTCCATATGCAGCAGATGCAGGACTGTTGTGATAGAATTTATCTCTTTGGCATGGTGAGATGATTTGTGCTACTTACCTTTTAAGCAAGCAACACATTTATCAACACAGATGAATTCCTTTGTTGGTAAACCAGTTACTAAGTTATTTTTGACAAGTTTATTCATATTTTTAAGGTTTACATGACAAAGTCTCCTATGCCAAAGAGATGATTCATCAAGTGAAGCTTTTGAGACAAAACAACTTATATTACTGAGAGGTGCAGCTGTGCTGATGTCTAGCATGTACATGTTGTTTCTTCTTGGAGCCCTGAGCAGGATTTGATCATTTGGGACTACAAATCCTGGATTTAGAACAATGCATTCATGCTCAGTAAACAACATGTTGTGCTTTTGATCACACACATGTGATACACTTAGTAAATTGTAATTTAGTTCCTTTACAAAATGCACATTCTCAAAGCTTACCTTGCCATTTGTAATTGTGCCCCTACCTGTGATGTATCCTCCTACTGGATCACTTCCAAATGCAACAGACCCACCAAAGAATGGTTCATATTTATGCAGGTGAGTCTTATTGCTTGTCATGTGCCTGGAACAGTCACTGTCAACTATCCACAAGTTGCTCTTTGATTCCTGCTGTCCCTGCACATGACCGGAAGTGAATTAGTTTCTGATGCGAACCCAAGCCCATGTGGTCTTGGGTTTTCCATTTGCATCATTGTAAGTAAATTTCTTTGACATCATCTTAGGTGGGACAGATGATGTGCTTGTTGTTGGTTGGACTGGTGGTTGAACAGATGGTTCAGCTATTTCCTTTTTCTTCCATATCTGTTTGACTTTTGAGGTTGTCGGAAGAGTTTGCTTCTTTTGACAGTCATCGGAAGCAATTTTTGTCTTTCCTTCCGATGACTTGGCTTTTGCTGACCAATTGGTCTTTACTTCTGAAGTTCTTCTTCTTCCGAAGGGAAAATATTTCTTTGGTTTTAGGAAGCCTTCTTTGCATGTGCTTCCGATGTTCTCTTTCCTTCGGAAGCCTTTCTTTCCTGATCTTCCGAAGCATTCTTTTTGGAAGCCTTCCTATTCTGATTATCAGAAGTGCTTGCTTCCGATACTTTCTTTCTTGAATTTCTTCCTGGTTCTTCCGAAGAAACAGATGAGTTGCTCCAACTCTCATTTCTTCCTCTTCCTGGTTTCTCAGAAAACATTCTGCTTCTTGGATTATAGAAGCAGTCAGCAGCAAAGTGATTTTTATCCCCCACACATTAAACATACAGTCTGATTGTTTAGGAATTGTTGATGCTGATGGTTGTTGAAGGACGTTGAGCTTTGATTCACAGAAGATGATGGTTTGGATGTTCCAACAGACTTGTTGGCTGGAAGATTTACCTGTTTCCCTGAAAAACTGGTCTTTCTCTCCTTTGACCTACCCCTTTTGGACTTGTCAGATGGACAAGTAGCATAGTCATCTGAGGAGGTACTCCCAGTTTGTATGTTCTTAGCTTTGACAAAAACTGATGTCTGTTTCTTGGTTTTCTTATTTATTTTCTTTCTTTTCAAAGCTGGTTTTTCAGTTTCTAAGTTACTGGGGGTAACATCCTCATCTAAGCATGATGAGTTACTTGGGTTTTGATCAGAGAGATTATCAGTTTGGGCCACCTTGTGTATGTCCAATTCATCATCATACACAAGGTCAACTACTGGTTTACACCTAATCTCCACTATGGGAGTGTAGGCAGATGGAGGCTCTACTTTGTTATAACCCAGACCAGCCCCCTTTTTATTCACCAGTTCAGTTGTGCTGTTCATTTTGAAAAGCTTTTCATACTTTTCACCTTTGCTTAAAAATTTGTCTCTATAAGTCTCAGCCAATACAAGTTCAGTCTTGGCAGTGGTTAGTCTTTCTAAAAGATTGTTAATTTGACACTATTTGTTAGTGTCTTCATGTTTTAAGCTAGAAATGGTCTTTTTCATTTCTTCAATCTTTTCTTTATAATTTCTTTCACATTCAAAAAAATTTGCCTTGACTACTTGTAATGACTCAAGTTCATTACAGAGTTGAGAGTTTATTCTTTTAAAAACATTTAACTTCTCTAAACATTCAGGTGTGCACATATCCTCAGTTACCTTGAATGAAGAAGTTGAATCATTTGCCATCAGAGCACTGTTGGAGATAGAATGATCTTCAGCTTGGAAGCTCCAATCTGCAAAGTCTTGCTCTGCATTGTTTGCACTGTTTGAGCTTGATGGTCTTTGAGGTGGTTGCCCAGAAGTTGATGGCTGAGTGCCTGTGGACTTGCATTCCCTAGCAAAGTGCCCTAACTGTTGGCAGTTGAAGCATTTGAGCTTGGACTTGTCAAGACCAAACCCAGTCTTCATATTGTGCTTTTTGAACTGCCTGCCAGTTCTTTGGTAGAACTTCTTTGC
The DNA here is from genome assembly GCA_009363875.1 of Mikania micrantha. NCBI lineage: Eukaryota > Viridiplantae > Streptophyta > Magnoliopsida > Asterales > Asteraceae > Mikania > Mikania micrantha. Next base: position 43,218,571 of record CM018689.1, on the reverse strand, counting down.
TCTATAGGAGATCATGGCCATCTGGTAGTTGATGTCCATCTCCTCAAGATCATCTGCAAGAATGCCATCTAAGTCTTCCTGGCACAAGTGAAAGTAATTGTAATTGGTTTCCTCAGCCATGAAAGCTCCTTGTCCAGAGGTTAAGGGTGGAGTTGGGTTGGAAAAAGGGTTTGTGTGTGTGGTTGATGGAGTTGGTGTTTCATGAAAGCTGACAATGGGTGTGGAGGTAGGGTAGTAAACGGATTGATAGCTCTGGTAAGGAGAGTTGTTGATGGGTGCATAGAGTGCTGCTGAACCAGGAGTTACATGTGTAGGTTTAGGTTCTTGGGCATCTATTTCCATCTGGTAAGTACTGAGTATACCAAACAGTTCACTTAGCTTTAGAGTCCTTAGATTTTCGGTCTTCCGGATGGCCACAGAGTATATGTTCTAAGAATGAGGAAGTGATCTAAGAAACTTTCTGATCACATCCTGGTTCTCCATTTTGACACCTGCAGCTACTAACTCATCTACAAGCTGAACGTACCTGAGATATTGAGAAGTCATCTTCTCATTGTTTTGTTGACAGAAGTTCTCAAACTTCTGTTTCAGCATGTCCTTCTTGTTTTCTTTTACATCTTCAGATCCTTCATACATTTGCTGTAAGGAGTTCCACAGCTCCTGAGCATATTTGCATTTCTTGAATGCATGTATAATTGAGTTGGGAATGGCCATCTGGATGAGCCACAAAGCCTTTGAGTCCACCTCCATTCTTTTGTAATCTTCATCAGAATAGAGAGCTGGATCCTTTGGCACAGGAACTCTACCAGCACCAGCCGCAGGAACAGTAGGGATGAAAGGCCCTTCAAGAACTGACTTCCAGAGTTTGAAGTCTTGGTTCCTGATGAATCCCTCCATCCTAACTTTCCAAGTGTCATAGTCTTCTGGAGTGAACATTGGTGGCTTGTTGAGAGTACCATTTTCTGTATCATGTTTGTTAAGTCCCGCCATTTGAACAAACAAACAGAATATGAGTTTTGAAGTAGTGAGATTTTTAGAAGAAATAGAACTGGTAACTTAAGGATAGTTAATCACTTAAGTTCAAGAGCCAAAGCTCTGATACCACTTGTTGGATCGGGTTGTTTAATCTAAACAACACTTCACAAGTATTTCTCTCTTACAATCTAACAGATGCTGAATGTCTGTTATAAGGTTATCTCAAACACTCAATGGTAAGTTAATAATCTATGAATAAAAGTAAGAATACAAGAACAAATTCAAGCTCAAAGATATATTTCTCTCAAAGTATTACAAGTATTGTAAGCAGACAAGCACGCAAGCACCTAAACAGGTTTACAATGAGAGATTATATAGCTAAGGCTACAACCGTATACACGTAGGAATACAAGTTGGGTATACTAGACAATACAAAAAGTAAAGCTTATTCTAGTATATGGAGTGTCTTAACAGGCTAAGACATTTACTTACAATCATTACAAATATAGACATTGACTTTACAAAGACTAGCAAAATACAAAAGGCATTTAATGTTGTTGATTTTCAAGGCTTCAGATAATCTTTTGCATTTAATACAGCTGCGGAGAAGTAAGGTGTTGTATCTAACTTTAGGTATGTTTATCCTTGTTGTTTTCAGACCAGCACGTCTGTTGTCAGTACCTTTTGTACTATAAAAGTACTCAGCTACAGTCTTTGTCAGAGTATAAACCTCGGAAGTCTTTGTCTTTGTCTTTGGTGTAGAGGAGAATCTTCGGAAGCTGTTAGTCTTCGGAAGCTGTTAGTCTTCAGAAGCCTTTAGTTCTTCAGAAGCTTTATGTCTTCGGAAGCTCTGAAGCTTTATCTCTAAGTGTTGGCCTTCCGAAGTATTTGTCTTGTACAGCCTTAAGTAGGAGTTAGTTACCCTTCGGAAGCAATGTTGCTTCCGAAGAGGAACTCCTTCCTTCCGAAGGCTGTTTTGTCTGTGTAGTCTCTTATACTTAGACAAAATTGAAGTTTGGTGAGCATCAGCCTTTATTAGTCTTTACATACTTGCATTAAGAGTTTTTGCACCTTTCATCAATTCAACGAGACAACAAGTCTCGGACTTCATTTATATATATTCACTAACTAAAAATAAGCCAATTAAATATGGAATATAGTCGTCAAAAGTTTATGGGCCGCCCAGTTCATTGTGGCTTACTTAAAGAACTTTAAGTCCCAGTTCGAAGAGGTTCAACTAATTTAATCCCTGTTTTGATATTCTCATCTGCTTTATTCTTTTTAGCATGCACTCTAACAAATACATTTATTTTATATTTTATCTTAAAGAGGATCGAAAGAAGTTGGGGAAGTTTAGGAAAAAGGCTAGCGTGCAAGGGCTGATGAGAAGTTTTCTTGGAAACGCTAGCGTGCAAGATTTCAATTCGACCTTTACTGATTGAACTAAAAGATGTTGCTTGCTGCTCGCACCTAATTTCTTTCAAGAAAAGAATTATGTGATGATGCGAGACTCTTTCTATTCTTTTCTCTGGTGCAACTAGTGTGGCAAAATAATAGAAAATGTGACCCAATTTTTCTGTTCAAAACATGGCGGATCTTCGATCTCCGCTTTTGGATTGTTTTAGTTTGTATCCTCTAACCTAACTTCTGTTAAAAAAGCCTGTTAAGTCATGGCACATGCCAGTCATTTTTTTGTTTCATAACAATTACATGAAAATATTGCAAACAAAACAAAGATAACCCAAGTACACACATCAAATATCTTTTCATTCTCTTTAGTTTTGTTCGCTTGCTTTTTATTTTGCTTCAAGCTCATTCTTTATCCTAAGTAGACCCAAAATGATCTCTATTAACTGTCAACACATCCCATGATCATACCAGCCAAATAATGGATATCTTGAACCATAATTAAGAATAAAGAAGTTAGGACATAGAAGTTAAGAGAAAAAAGACACAAATAACAGTGTCATTCATTGGCATACCTTTACCGGACAAGAATAAAACCGACGACTTGGATTTCTATTGATCCATGAATTTCTTAGGGTAGCTTGTCTACCACATGTGCAATAAACCATTATATAACCAAATTATGATGGTGTCTCCTTTTGGTGTTAGACTCAATTGCAAGAATAGGGTTAATGATGGGGGGATAATATAGTGAATTTGGGAAAGAAATACATTGGAAGAAGGCTGATTTTAACGTTGGGAAGGATTTAAGATTAAAGTACTAAAATATCCTCACATGTAATTGTCTAGCATATGCCATGACTTAACGAAATTATTTAACATAAGTAAGGTTAAAAGATGAAAACTGAAACAAAATTGTTTAGATATAGGATGATACTGGAGTTTTTTAAACATAGAGGATGATACATGAAACAATGATGTTTTGTGTAATCTACTATCGAAGTTAATAAGTTGATATTTTTTTCTAAAATATTGAAGGTTATAACCCTTTTTTTAACCGCAAGTTTTACATCAATCTGCCTTTTACCAGGCTACCATTTACCTTAAGAGAAATAACACTTTAAACTCCAATGATTTAACCATTTAGGTATGTCCGACAATATTGACCTAAGTGGAAATAATTAGGATTAAAATGCATAATTTTGTTTTGTATTTGGGTTGAGATGGACACTTCCTTAATAGACATTGAGTTAAGATGGGTAGAGAAAAAATATGTTAAACTTAAGACAGGTGAGGATGAGTCTATACGAGTAATTCCATTGTCCAAGCGTCTTGATGTTTCGGTTGGAGATGTTACACCAAACTAACAATGTTTGATTTGATGGATACAACATAGATGGCCCATATTATCAAAAACAAACATTGATTAAACTCTAAAAAACTACAAAACGATACATATCATAAATCTTTAGGTAGTTACATTTAAGTCGAAAGATAACATAAATCCCTAGATGACAATTTTAAACTAAAGTTTTTTGTTTGAAAATGAATTGTTCTATTCAAAATCATTTCTTCAATATATAATTTTGCTATTGTGAGTTCTTCACTGCATCTTGTTTTTTGTGGTTGTTCATTGATTTGAATTAATCGGTTTTATTTGGTTTGAAATTTTACCAAACCATTTTTGTCTGTACCCGTTCGGGCCAGACCAAATTGACCATTTTTTAGATGACCCGTTCTGACCCAATACCATTATTGTCAAACCCCATTCTAAGTAGACCAAAAGGACCATTTTTTACAAATAACCCGTATTCTCCCGAACCTATCCTAACTCTTTAATCATTCTGACTTGTTACCCAGCACAAATCGACCCGCACATTTTGTCAGGCCTATATTTAGGCCTAACTTTTTACCCATGTGTTACAACTATAATTCAATGAATCAATCTCACATATATAAAAGTAATTAGCATCACTAATGAGACAAACTTATAGAATACTGTGAATAACGACATTTGTTGTGTAAACTAGATGCTTCATACTACGTACCCTATGATTTAAAAGACTTAAAATTAATTCTAGCAACAAATTATACCTAACGCTCTGTTCTCGAGTTTATTTAAGGAGAGAAAAGAAAGGAAATTGAAGGAAAGAAGAAACATTTTTGTGTTGAGTTTCATTTAACAAGAGAAGGGAAAGGAAAATAACACATGTTGTGTTCCCGAGTTTCATTTAAGGAGGGAAAGGAAGAGAAGTGGAAGAAAAACTAGGCAAAATTGCTTGGTTTTTCTTTCCTTCCGATTTGGAACGAAGAAGAACTCCATTTTTTTTTCCTCTCATTTATTTTATTTTCTTTTCCTTTCTGTTCAATCCTTTAATAAACTCGGGAACACATCGTAAATGTTGTGGCTAAAGATATATGACTTGCGTAGCCCCTCATTGCTTTTGATTGTGTGATTGTTTACAACTGCTACCTTACGACCTATAATTTCAAAAGCTAATTGTAGTAGTTAAACTCAATTGTTTTTACATGATTAATGAAAAGGACATCATGGAAAAACCAAATATGTGATCCACACCCACTATCATTCTACAATGAATAGGGTTTTTACCGATGCATACATTCATGCATCAAACTTCCACATGCTAAAGTGGTGCAATATATTCTAGGTGAGACACGTTTTTACCACAATAAGCCTTCAGGCGGTAGACTTTCTCTAAAATGGTGAGCAGGCTGGTCACCAGCGTTGTTTTATTCGTGGGTAGCTTTTGTCATTGGGTTTACCCTGGTGGTGTGCTTAAAAGCTTTCAATCATTCAAAAAATAAAAATAAAAAATATTAATTACCATGTCAAAACATAACTCGTTTATATACTAAATCATTGTCTATTAATGAGTGTCTATATTATCATCAAAAGATTATAAACTTTCTATACTGACCAAAAAAAAAAGATCTACTATTTAGATTAAATTATAGTGGCAGGTAATAATGAGTCATTAGAAACGCGTGACACTACAGTTGTTTTTGTACTGAATGCCCAGCTAACTTGATTAAGAGAATAAAGATTAAATTATATGCGAAGTTTAACACAATGTTCTTAGTTTGTGACAACATAAAATAGAATAATTAACCGAAAAGAATAAGTTAATAATATATTTAGTCTAAAAAAATAGAATTAATTAAAATTAAATTAAACAAATTTAATTAATACGTACCATGCAAATTACACTTCATATATATAGGCCTCCAATTATTATTTCCTTAAATTTGTGGTTTGCAAATTATAACAAAACAAGGGAGCAATGCTTTAGGATTGAGCAAATAAAGCTCTTCAATATTTGAATAAATCCCAACTTTACCAGCCAATGAATCAAACCCTGATTGATTAGCAAGTTCTTGAATGTTATCCAATGGCTTATGAACTCTGCCAGCAATCACTCTGCAAACTATCAAAGCTTTCCTCAACAAAGGACTACTATTGACACCAAGAGCATCAAATGCGCGACGACTTGTTGAAGTAGTGAAAACACCCGAAACAGCATTTTTGTTGTTATTTTTCTTGATCGAGAACCCATGTCGAAGAATTTGACAAACGTTGCAGTTACTAGATTGGCACAGGCTAGATGAGTTGTTTAGACCGAGGCTGCATTCGACAAATGTCCCATGGAACCTTAGTAGCTCATTGCCATCAGCAAGACAACGCGGATGTTTCTTTTGCAGTTTGCTAGCTTTAACTTTGACAGTTTCGCGATGTTCTTCGAATTCTGATAGTGTTCTTTGCATGTTGTGGACCTTTAAGATCCTCTCTATTCCTACAGAATTGGTGCGGGATTTTGACCAACTTGTTTTGTAGATTAGTTCTACAATTTTTCTAGATGAATCTCCTTCAATGAGCTCAGTAACTGCCAAATTAAATGATATTAATGATTATGTCCTGGAAATTAAAGTTAATGTAGGGTATAAAGCAATCTTTTTGTTACAAAATGCAACTTCTTTTTGGATAATGTAACATTTTTTGAAAGTTGCTTCTAAAAGGTTAGAATATGGTATTTTTCTTGCAAAAACTTTAAAGATTGATCTTGTAAACTTAACTGAATCAAAACTGAATTTTGTCAAGGAAAAAAAAATGCAAGAATTTATGATTACCAGCATGTTTGGAGAGGTGATGAAATTCAAGAGCTTCCCATTTCACAAATTGCTCGCCACATTTATGACATGCTAAACTAAAAATCCCATTACTATCTCCATCTAAAGAAGCTCTAGCCTTTGTAGGAATAATAGTACCAAATCCAGATCCTAACCCTCTACTACCAACCCTTGTAAATCCATTAGAATTTCTTCGATTCGTCATCGGTGATCTTGCTGGCACGCGATGATGATAATGGTGAGGACCTGGAGTCCCTGGTTTTAGGGTACCTTCAAATCTTGAAGACACACCCTCATCATCATCACCACCACCACCCGTGCCAATACCATTCCCATCTTGCAAAGAACCAAAACCTGTGATCTTGAGTTCACAATTTGAATTTGACAAAATAACTTCATGGGCAATTGGGTTCAAAAGTTCTGAACTTCCAATGGATCTTGGACTAGTATTTGTTGTGGCTGTTGTTTCCATTATTGATGGTTTTTCCTCCATGTGCCTCTTGCTTCCATGGATGACATCTTTTAGATTTGCTAAAGATCTTGAACATCCTGATCTCCCTCCTGTTGCTGCTGCTGTTGATGATTTCTTGCTTTTTGTTACTATTTTGCTCAGATTCTTGACTTGAACATTTGGATCATGAACATCAGCTGGTCCTGATTGGCAGTGCATTGACTTCCTTAAAGCAAACCAAACTGCAGGCATCTCTTTGAGGATGTTTAGAGTGTATGTTATGTGTTCTTCTTGGATCTTCAGAATTTCATGAGAGGCAGCATAAACCAAATCAAACCCATCTAGGATTAGGTTTTGGTATGGTCTTTAGTTAACATCTGATTGTGACATGTAAATATATAGTCAACTGTTTGACCTTGGTGTATAGAATTAAGCAACCATATATTTGAAAAATAAGTGTTGAAAATGGTTGAAAAGATATTATCAAAATCAATTTGCAAAAACTGTATAAACTGAATAGGCTTTTTAACTGGGAAAGTGAAAAAGATGAAGAAGAAGCTAATAAGTTAATTAGATATGACTTTAGTTTGAAAATAAAGCATTGACATCTTGGGTGCCCTTGAACATCAGCTCTAGGAGTTAGTAAATGTGAATAAATGTAGGGTATCATTGTCAACAACTCAACTATGTACTTTAATTAGATAAGTCATAAACTGAAACATGAACTTTTTAACTCAAGTTTTACTATTTTTATTTTTATAGTTCTAAGAGCCTTTTAGTGGTGAGATAAGACTCAGAAATCATAAGGTCCTTGGTTAGAACCATCACATATGTCAACACTTTTAATTGTTTTAAACGTATATTTTAATAGCAATTCTGTGTGTATCCCCTTTAGATGAGCAAACTAAATAATATATTTAGCCTTTAAACAACTATAGTATGTTCATTATTATATTAATGTTTATGACTTAAGAAAATAAATTATTTGGCATGTTAAAGAACGTACATAATATTTTTATCATTTTTTACAATATGCATAATTACGTGTTGAGAAAATTACGGTTTTAGCACCTATAGTCTAAGTGTTTTAACTATTTCAACCCTAATAAAATCTTATATCAATGCAGACAGTTTAGACCCTGTTCCAAAACCGTTAAAATAGTTAGGTTTGGGAGGTCAAAACTATTAGTTGTTTAAATCACATTGGCTGCGTTAATTGAAGATTCTATTTTGGGTTTATATAGTTAAAACACTAAAACCATAGAGGCCAAAATTAAAAATTACTCTTGTATTTATATTAAAGTTCATAATTTCTGATGAAATTAAACCCAAAATTCTAAAAATCATATTTTGGAAAAGTTAACAATTTGACATAGATCTGACAATCATGACTCATATTAAGATAAATGAGTAGATTTTGGCAAAGAATTATTATTGTTTGGGTTAAGATATGTAACTCAAAAACTATATGAATATATAATATATTAAACTATTAAAAATGATCAATAATATAGTTATTGAGAAAATCATTAAAAATTATTCAGATAAACTATTTGTTTAGTTACTATTTGTTTTAACTTGAACAAAATTGATGTTTTTTTTTTAAAAACGATATATTTAGACTCAGATTGATTTTGTTTGAAATTCATTCTGACTTACACCCGTTTTGACTCGTTTCACAACCCACCCATTTTGCCTGTCATAATTTGACATGTAAAAAAAAAAAGAAGAAAAAAAATTACGTGTGATGATCACTAGAAATGCATGTTTTTTACTAGCATTATGAGTTCCAGTTTGATTTGGACCCAAGATTTATGCATTTACAAGAGAAGATGGCCAGCAATGAAGCCATGATTTTAGGTAAACAAGGGCCACAATAATTGACATGACCATGTTAATTAATATCATGCTGCTGATGCTATATATGATATTAATTTTATCTTATGTCGACCCTTTATTTATTGCAACCAATATATACGTTTGACTAATTTCTTTTCTTTTTTTTTTTATGCCAAGACACATTTCTGTTGAAGAAATCAAATGCAGTAAATTGTTTTTATTCTCATAAGATCGGGAGGTTAGGGGGTTTTCCGGTGCGATTTCCTCCTGGGGTGGTGGTGAGGTCTCAACGGAGGTCATGGTAACTAGACCTTGGTGACGTGGCCTGGAAATCAGTGGTTCACACGTTGAGATCAAATGCCGTTAAAAAAATACTTTATTTGTTGGTAAATTAATGTATTTTAAAGTCGTAAATCTTGTAATGTAAACTCGGTTTCAATTACTTAAATAAATTAAGTTGAACATGAGGAGACGTGTTAATTGTATAATCCAACTGCCGTTCAAAAAAAATGTATAATCAAACTGCGTTCACATTCAATTAAATTATTATTATTAAAACTTATAATATTAAAGTTAGATTTATTTTGAACGGTAATTTGGATCAATGTCATATCATAAATCCACCCGGTCGTATCATAAATCCACCATGTCATATCCACACCTAATAGGAGGAAACCTATCATAGATGAGAGAAAACATCTTAATCCAACATGGAATCCCTATTTTGAATATATCAGGACTTGAACCCATAACATTTTCAATATTGAAGTCACATGTTACATCTCCTCAACCACTTGAGCTGGCAATCATTAGTAATGTTAGATGTAATTAATATTTCGAAAAAATTTAATGAGACCATATTTGAATTAATATAAAAATACGATGAGTTTAGCGGTTAGAAAATTATTATAACATCACATTAATATTATTAAAAAATTACCCCACATCTTAAACAAATTTTCATTCCAAGTTCAAACTTGAAATTAACCATACCCACCTCTAAATCCTCATTTCCACCTTGAACAAAAATTGCAAAAACAACAAATGTACAAACTTGACTTTGAACACAATTGTGTCCTGGAATACACCAAAATCGACACAAATCGACAACATTGACAAAATCGGAGAAACAAAATCGATCCATGCAGGTACTTAAACAGTAAACAATAAGACTAACATATTTTTTAGCACATAATTAAATAAAAAAAATCATAAATAGTTCTCAGAAATTGAAGTTCATTCTATCTTTAGAACTATACTTTAACAATATATATTATTACTTATCTATAGTCAAAGTTGATATATAGTAACTTTATTGACGACTCTTTCTAAGCTTGGACTCTTAGAGGTCAAATTTGGTAAATAAAATTTATATATATTACTTATTTTAATAAATCGATCAAGGTTTATATAGACATACAAAATATTTCTAAAACATCTCAACTTTTATTTCTTACTTCTCTCTTCAACTAAATACATTTGTATATTAAATAATAGTATAAATATTAAATATATTTTTCATACATTTTTAGAATAAAAAATATGTTTTAATAAATTAAAAATATATTAATATTAAAGAAACTTTTTAAAAAACCAAATTATTATAACATATAAAATAAAAAAAAAGGTTTTTTTAAAGAAATATTTAAAGAAACAAATTTTAAAAAATTAGTGTCTAATGAAATAATATTATTATATTATTACATAGAAATATTAAACTACATGAAATATTATAATTTTTTATAACAAAAAGTCGTGTTATATTTTTTAAATTTTTATTGATGTCTATTTTGTTATTTTTTATCCAATTCATGTGATATACGGTGTTGTAAAAATCGGCCTATGCAGCCGCCTAGGCGCTAGGCGCCCTCCAACCTTGTTGATTTTGCCCTAGACGGTGCCTAGGCGCTATGCAGCCTAGGCAGATTTTTATTTTATTTTTTGACTTTTTTCTTGTAAAAATGGACCAATTTCATGATTATTTAGATATTTCTCGACAAAAAATTTTTAATATTTCTCTAAAACATCAAATCCAGCCACTTAACATCGAAATACATTTCTAAACTTTGAACTTGGTGTCTAAGTTTGAACTTAGTGTCTATGTTTGAGCTTTGAAATACATGATTTAGTATATTTATGTTTATTTTTTAAATTATTTGAGATATTATATTAAATTATTGATATTTATGTGTGTGTATAATATGTATTTGTAAAATTACATATAAAAATTTCAATCCGCCTAACGCCGATTAATCCATAGGCGGTACCTTGCCGTTTGGCTAGCGTTTAACGACTTCTACAACCATGGTAATATATATGTATTTATATATGTGACTATAAGTGTTAACTAATATTAGTTTTTCAATTGAAAATTCTTATATACATTCAAATGAGAAGTACCAATTTATAAAGAACTAAAAGGCAATTTATATTCATATAAATTAAAAATGTATAAAAGTAATTTTTTAAGTAAAAAAAATATTTTTATACCCTTATAATACAGACACAAATGATTGTTTTATATCTAAGCTAAGGCCATGTGTAGTTATTCTTTACAATGTTTACTATGTCAATATAGTAAACTTTACAATGCAACAACCATATATCAATATAATGTTCATATCAATAAAGATCATCAACAAACGATATCCAGTACATATACAAAACACTAGAACAACACTAGTAAAACACTAAAACCCCACAATAATGATGATGCTGAAAGTTATTCTTCTCTTCTTATCATTATCATTATTCTTTTGTTTATCTTATGAACTTTTCTTCACCTTATTGTTAGAACTATAAAGGAATCAAGAGTGATGCTTTGATTTGTATGTGTATTAGTTAACAGAAAAAGGGGTATTTAGAATTGTTTTGAAGACCTATTTTTTTAAAACGTAAATCATAAAAAAAAACTAATGAAACAAAATAAAGAAAACTACCACAATCACGACAGTTGCTCGAACGATCCACCAAGCGGTCGTGAACGCTTAGTCCACATTAGGGCTGTAAACGAACCGAACAAACACGAACGAGCCCTTGTTCGTGTTCGTTCGTTTAACTTTTAACTTGTTCACGAACGGTTCACGAACGTTTACCGAACGAAAATTCTTGTTCGTGTTCGTTCATTAAGGATTTAGCTTGTTCACGAACGGTTCACTAACGCTAACGAACACATATTATTTAAACAATAAAAATCAACATTTTTAATCTCAAGCAATGGAGATAATCATTTATAAATATATAAATTAAGATATTATAGTATTAAACTAAAAATAACTTTAAGTATTATGGTATTAAACTAAAAATTAAAAATAAACAACACATTTAATGAATAAATATAAATGAACTTAACCGAACATAAACGAACGTAAACAAACATGTTACCAAACGTAAACGAACACAAATGAACGAACACGACCTCTGTTCATTCGTTTAACTAAACGAACGGAATTTCTTGTTCGTGTTCGTTCGTTTATTAAAGAAACGAACATAAACGAACTTTCCACCTAACGGTTCACGAACTGTTTGCTGAACGTTCGGTTCGTTTACAGCTCTAAGTAAAATGGCAAATATGGTAAAACCATAAGGAGGATAATAACAATTATCTCTACTTTCTATTCTCATAGGTAAGTTTCTCAATTCTTTAAAAGTGAGTATTGTACTATTGTTCATTAATTGATCATAATCACACAACTGATGGCATAACATTTAGTTGTTAAAAATAGCTTAGTCATGATGCTAATTATAAAATGTTTTCGTTTCCATTACTGGAATTCATTGGTAAAATGGAGCTCCAAGGGCAACTACCAGCCTCTCTATGTCATGTTAGTCCACATCAATCTTTTGTTTTGAAATTTTAACGTTTTGTTAATCTTATTCGCTTTTGTTCTTTAGTTTTGAGAGATTTTACATAGCTTAAACAATTTTGCAAAATCCATTTCTGACTTGATCACATCTTGCAAGAGGTTAGCTAAATATACTTAACTTACTTTTGATTTTACAATGGGGATGCTATTCTCGTTAAATTTGTATTTAACTTTTGTAGAGTATTTTATGTCTTCAATATGCTTTACTTAGGGGGTGTTTGTTTTTTTTTAAAACCTCTTCTAACCTCTTATATCTGCGCCACGCAGACGCGGGAAGAGGTTAGAGGTTCGCAAACCGTTTGTTTTCTCGCAGACATTTCATTAAAAAACGTCTGCGTGGCCTCTTCTTGGTGCAGACGTAGACCAAGCTCTTCTTCCTTCCACAATCCACATCTGATGAACCAAATTCCCACCGCCAAAGCCACGCCTCCCACCTCCCATCTCCGTCAGCTTCCACCGCCGCCGCCGCACCTACCGCCGCCTCCACCGCTCGCGACCTACCGCCGCACCTACCTCCGTCGGTATCCACCTACCGCTCGCGACCTACCGCCGCACCTACCGCTCGCGGCCATGTCGATCTACCAAAACCCTACGTCCTCCAAAACCCACCGCTCGCGGCCATAGGCGATCCACCAAAACCCTTTGTGGTTCGACGATGATAGTGACAGCGATCCACCAAAACCCTTTGTGGTTCTACGGTTCCAACATCTAGGTCGTTCGATCGAACCCTAGGGTTTCTCCTCGCCGCCGTGAGGGTTTGCTCCACTTCTTCGCCGCCGCCGTAGGTGGAGGGGCTGAGCAGGGAAGTCGTCGATCAGAGATTAGGGGCGACGAAAACGAACCCTAGGTTTGAGATGAGCGGCGGTTGTGGAGGATCGGAGATGAGAGGCGGTAGGTGGAGGGGCTGAGGTCGACGGTGGGTTGGGACGGTGGGGTTGGTGGAAGATCGGAGATCAGAGATGGTCGATCAGACGCGGGGAAGAGTTCAACGGTGGGGTTGGGAAGAGTTTTTAAGTTGATCAGAAAACAAACACCCCCAAAAGCTCTTCTTGCAGGGGTTTGGTCCATCTCTTCTGCAAAAGATGTCTGCAGATGTGGTCCGCAGACCGCAGATATTTTGCCTCTGAAAAAACAAACACCACCTTAAACACAAATGATTTTATGTTGTAACATTTGAACTAAACTATTTTAAAATGATTAATAAGATATTTAAAGACATGTTATCACAAACCTGTTTAAATCCCCATTCATGTGTGAATATATGTGCAACATCAAATATAAATTTAATTACGTTAGTGATTGCTTTCATTTTCTTATTTAAATTACATCATACTCGCTTTCAATAAAATTTTCTCATTTAAGCAACATGCATCACACTAGCATCTAACTTTAATTAATAACTATGACAATGAACCTATAGCTAACTGGTCATGTGATGTTCTTTTTAACTCTAGCTAGTTTCTAGAAGTCCTGTGTTATGGCAGTAACCCCGTGTACTATCACAATGGTGCCATGATTACAAATATCGATCAAAATGCATACGAGTAAGCATGTCGTAACATCTAGCAATATGTTGTAAAACCCTAAATCATACTATGTCATAAGGGCGACCGTCAACCTGCTGTAAAAACCAAAAGCATATTCTATCGTAAAAGTAAGCATCAAAAGCACGAATGAAAGCACAGATACAACGGCAGGCATAAGAACCCATCAAAAGATTAAGAAAAATTCGCAATGAAAAACCCATGAATTTGGTATTCAAACATAATTATATAATGTTGTAAAAGTGATCATATTATATATGTTGTAAAACCCAAAAACATATTTCATAATAAAAGTATCATAAACCCAAATAACAACACAAACAAAACAATAAGCATAAATCAAAACATTAGAAAAACACAAGTGAAAAAAATCATAAATTTACTATTCAAATTTTTTAGGTTAAAATAAAATAAATACAAGTTTAGTGGTAAAAATGAAATAAATATAGCTTTATTATTCATAAGCTTTCTTCTTTAATATATATTTTTAATATACACATGGACGGAGGATAGTTAAGGCTCCCCCTTTTGCTTTTTTTATTCGAAATGTAATTTTATGTGTTTTTCATCCAAAAATTTAATACGTGTTAAGTTCGTCCCTTTTAGATTTATGAGTTCGTCCCCCGGCCCCCTGTATATCGAACCAAGCTCCGTCTTTGAATATGCATTCATATATATACATATATGTGTGTATAGCATTTATATATAAATAGATTCAACCATATTAAAGCTCTCGTATGTGGTACATGTCTTGAGCTTCTTTTAAAACTGGAAGAAATACAAACCCAAAAATAAATGTTGTTGAGTAAGAATCCAAATATCCAATGCCATAAATGAGTTTAATAAAACATAAAATAATCCAAAGAATGCATGATTTATGAAAACATCTTTATCAGAAGAATTTTATATTTATAGGGACTTATTAAATGATATCTAACCGGTGGTCACAATTGCCATTGATGACCACATGGCACATGCTGCTTAGCCACGTCTCAGTGTGTGTGTGTGTGAAGGAGAGACAGAGACAGATGGAGAAGACTGGTTTTAATGGCGTTCGA
Organism: Mikania micrantha; assembly: GCA_009363875.1. Lineage (NCBI taxonomy): Eukaryota > Viridiplantae > Streptophyta > Magnoliopsida > Asterales > Asteraceae > Mikania > Mikania micrantha. Next base: position 43,203,285 of record CM018689.1, on the reverse strand, counting down.
CCAAAACCCAAAACGAATCATGGTTAGGGTTTCATACACAAGCAGGTTAAGAATTCAATGCACCCACCCACCACCACCGCACAAGTTCATTATTACAATCAGAGGCGCAATTTCATAACTGAGACTCTTCTACAAAGCCATAAAGGGTTTCATTAAACGCCTTTATAACCATCTTGTGCAATATTAAGGCACTTGGGCAAGGCCGGTCCAATAGATCAAGCAACTCAAGTAAGGATTTAGGGCCTTTAAAAATATAGGGTCTCTAATTTTTTCATATGTATGGTGATCGATTTTGTAGTTTGTGGACATTTTTTTATCTTATGGGCTGTGAAAAAATAGAAGATTCAACAAAGGCTCACATAAAAGCTTTTTAACATTCAATTGAAAAATGTTTTTATAAAAATTGTGAACATTTATTAACATTTTTTTTAAAAAAAGCTAGAAAAATAAATTATAAAACATTTTTACATGTAAATATAACCAATTTTTGTAAAGCCACCATATATAAACTTTCAGTTTGTTTTTGTTGGTCTCAAGCACTACAGATAAAATGCGAAGAACTTTTAATGTAACCGTTTATGAATGGTCCCGACTTTTTATTTCGCTTAGGGCTACCAAAATGGTTGAACAGTCAGTTTCTCTCTCTTTGACGTGATTGAACATTACCACTAGCATCAACATCATTTTACTTGACCCTATTAGCTAGCAGGGTATTAAAGTTTCTCGTAAGTTTTCTTGTAACATGGTCTCAGCGTTATCATACGATTGGTATTGTCCTCTAACTTATCACATCAAATCTGATCTTGTTCCCAAACAATACATATCATATTTCCTATATTCTGGAATCATATGATATGTACATTTGAATAATGCCCTTGAATATATCTAAAAATGCATTGTCAATAAATAAAAGTGTAACACATCAGGACTGTTATTGGTGGCGGTGTCACAGTTAAACCACTTGTATCAAATTTATGCAATTAAAATCGACTAGGTACAATTGGCTACTCTATGTTTTTAAGTGAGGTTATCCTACATTGAGGGCAGGTAGAATATTTAATGAAAGTCTTCATTATGCTACGAGAGTTTCATGATTGTTTTCTTTTATGGAAACGGCATATGATAATATTTATTACTCTAAGGTGGTACAATTATAATGTGTTTGTTTGCATCTATTTATATTCATTTTGTTTAATGATTGTTTTTTTAATGAAGTTACACAAACAAATAAATATGTTTAATGAAGTGATACAAACAAGAAAATGAGTTTGTTTTTGCATTTGTATTCATTTGTTTGTTTGTTTGAAGTTACACAACCGAATCTAGCAAACATGGCCATTGTTGGAACTGTACTTGATTCTCTGCCTGTAAATCAGATATGGATTTATTACTAAAAGACATTGTTATCTGTGCTTTAAATAAGAAAAATGATCATTCAATTTTCTTATTAAAATCTGACATGATTGAAAAAAACTGGTCTTCCAACTATTTTAATAGTAGGAATGGGTTTCTAGGAATCATTTTTCTTATAAAAGATATTAGGTTTGAATTAATTTCTCTGAAAACATTTTTTTTCTAGATAAACATCAGTTTTTTTCAATGTGAGTTTCCTTTTGAATGATTAGACCAACATGTATGTTTTTCAAGTGTTGATTGATTTAGCGGTAAAAGTAATTTTGTGGAGCCAATGAGTTTACAACGCAACTGACGCATTTTTAACATTTTATTTTTAGGTCATAAGTTCGAATCACTAATGGAAAATACCAAAAATTGGTCATAGCTTATTAAATTCTGGGAGTTGTGTTGCACCACTAATGGAAAATACCAAAAAAGGTTTTTTTTTTAATAAAAAAAAAAAAAAAAAAAAACCTAACCCATGTACTATCTTTTTTTAACGACAACAGTCGATTGGCTGGCACGTCACCGAAAGAAAGCTCGTACATTAACCACTCATATCTCACAAATACAAGAGGAAACTCACCAATGTATGTGTTAAAACCCATCAAAGTCAATATTAGAACACGATACCTCACGAAGCCCCAGCTCTATTACTCATTCTCCATACTACTATTAAACCATAAGGTTATTGGTAACCCATGTATCCAATGTTGTAGGAAGTGACTTTAAAGGGTGGAAAATCCAGAGACCAAGAGACGGAGAAGTGTTTTCTTGCTTATAATTTTTTAGTGATTCAAAAAAGTTAGATTTGATGATGGGTATTTTCCATCCTCTTGATTAGCACTTAGAGACTTAGATACATTTTAATGTTTTCATAGGGTTGTTTCAGACATGTGCGTATTTTAATTGATTTGTGAAGACGTGATAGATCCCTACAAAATACGAAGGGTATTTTGATCTTTTAAATACGACTTAACAGGAAAAAAACAATGGTGTTTGTGTTACGGCTAAAATTACAATAGCAATGCAACCACATGCCCTACAGAAGAATTTTTCTATGTTTGAATCGGAAAGATTAAATAGGTCACCATGATAACTGAAAATGAAAATTACTTATATTTTAAATGGCAAAAATTTTATTGTTATTTTTTTTTTGGCAGAGAATCTTAATTGGTTACTATTGTTAGTTTGATTTTTTCATATCAAAACTTTTGTTATTTACGCCTTAAAGTTATTTTTGATGGTGTAATCACCGCTGTGATCGGGTGACTATATCTGTAAAGTGGCATTGCTATTTTTTGACATTATATTAGTTAGATGGTAGTGTGATACTCGAGTTTTTGGCCATTTTTTAATTTTTACTATTATTTTCTAAAGCGCTTTACGCTTTAAAGTAGTGTGACGGAGTAACAACCTCTATCGAATTGCCAAGTATGAGTTTGGTGCTCCAGCACGCTGGTAAAACCCCTACTTGTTAAAAAAAAACAAAAAACAGAATCAAAAACATGCTATGGAAGAAAAAAGAAATGAAAAGAGAAAGGAAAAAGACATGTAGGGATTTCTAAAAGGCTTTCGTAAAGTCCAAGCCAACCAAAATTTAAATTACAGTAACAATGAAAATCAAATAACACTAAGTAAATAAGTAAATGCATTATCTGTTTTTTAATGTTTATTGTCTCTTTTTCTATTAAATATATTAATTAAATAAAAAACTAGTGTTAAAGAAGGCGCTAGGTGCTAGTTGGATGATGATATACCGCCTATAAATAATCAATGTTAGGTGGATTGGAATTGTTACATGTAATTTTATAAATATATATTATATAAATACACCAATATCAATAATTTAATATAATATTTTAAATACTTTAAAAAATTAAGTTAGACATAATAAGTCATGTAAATCAAAGTTCAAACATTAAAAAATAATTAAGCCAATAACATTTTATTTCAAACACTTTATTTTGAACAACAAAAAGATCAAAGCTGATTTCAAAGTTTGACATACAATTCGATCTTTATAATTGAAAAATAATGTGATCACTATCAAAAGAATATGCGTAATATAACTGATTTTTATTTATGATTCTATCTTCATAATTGAGTCGTCATAATTTCATGCATCTTTTTGTACCAATGTTTTCAAAACTGGACTGGACCGGACCGGGCGGTTGAACCGGGAACTGGTGGGTGAACAAGTCCGGTTAGGGTTTTGGGCCGTTTTAGGCTGAACTGGACGGTCGGACCGGCGAACCGGTGGTCAGACCGGAAAACCGGTGGTTGAACTGGTCTTTTTATTTTTTTATTCTATTTTTGATTTTTTTTGATTTTATATATATATATATATATATATATTTATAAAATGTTTATAAAATCATCTGGTTCTTAAATCCGGTTCGACAGGTCCGACCGGTCGGACCTCTGACCAGTATGGATACTGATTCGACGTCCGGTCCGGTTCTAAAACATTGTTTTGTACTCAACAACATTAATGTCACCATGGTTGTAAAAATCGGCATAGGTGGCCGCCTAAGCGCTAGGCGCCAGATTCCTCCTGGATTTTGCCCTAGTCGGCCTAGGTGGGACCTAGGCGGCCTATTTTTTTTGGTTTTTTGTTTTTTTGGCTTTTTTGAGTAAAAATGACCCAGATAAGTGATTATTAGAGACATTTCTCAACCCTAGATACTTAATATGTCTCTAAAACATCAAATCTAACATCTGAAACATTGAACCCTGCCACTAAACATCGAAATCCATCTATAAACTCAGAATTTTGTGTTTAAGTTTGTAATTTGAAGTACTTGACTTAGTATGTTTAAGTTTATTTTTTAATATATTTGAAGTATTATATTAAATTATTGATATTAATGTGTGTATATAATATATATTTGTAAAATTACATATACAAATTCCAATCCGCCTAGCGCCGAGGAATCCTGATTAATCCCTAGGCGGTACCTCGTCGTCCGACTAGCGCCTAGCGACTTATACAACTATATATGAATGTCACTGAATGTGTATTAAAGTTCGTAAACACACTGTATTGCATAGGGGTGTTCACGAGCTGAACCGAGCCGAGCCAGGTGTCAGCTTGGACTCGGACTCGGCTCGGATTTAAACCGAGCCTGAAATCTTGGCTCGGACTCGGCTCGTTTTTAACCGAGCTGGCTCGGCTCGGCTCGTTTTTTGCTCGGTTTTTACATTTGAAATTTAATATTTGAATTGCATTCATCTTAACTTGGCTCGGTTCATTTTTGGCTCGGTTTTTACATAAGAGAAGAGGCGTGAATATGTGGAAATAGGAATTAAGAATATGATTTAGGAATTAGGAATTAGTAGAGCACGTGAGAATTGAGATTCATTTTGTATTTTCATCCTATTTTCTTTTATTTTTATTTTTATTTTTTAACATAATTACAAATAACACCAAAGTATTTTTATCAATAAAAGTAACACTATATTTTTATATTTTAGTATAACATGTTGTACAAACGAGCCGAGCCAGCCCTAGCTCGGACTCGGCTCTGTTACAAAACAAGCTGGATCGGTTCAGCTCGTGTCACACCCTGCACCGCGTGCAGAATCCACGGCGCGTGACGTAATGAATTCATAGCCATAGTTCAAGAATAACCCAAGGTTTACTAATGTTTCATAGTTATTACTTATTAGATAAATTAACACAAACGCACACAATATTATACATCAAAGTATACACATAATGATAATATTACAAAATGTCTAGTTTGTTTCTCATTTCTAGGTCACCTTAAACATTCATAGCATCTTGACCTAGCTGAATTTCCTGATCTTGATTACCTGAAACATGTAAAGAAAACTTGGATCAACCACACGTGATTGAGTGAGAAACATATATTTTGAATTCACATCTTTTGTATAAACTTGAGTAGCAATTATGGCACAAGCTCATCATATAAATGCATTGAAATACAAACCCAATGAACATGTAAATATCAAACCTATTGCAATAGCTTTCCTTGTGTGATACACCACGTGTATCTAGTTTGAGTGGTGTCCAACCCGCAGTTGGAGCACGCGTTTTTGTGTTCGCGGTTTCCCGCATATGGACCATACCAGTACTACCGGGGGCTTGACAAATCAAGTTAATGATATTGCATAAGAATAGCATCATTCAACATTTGTATAACCAAAACATGTAGATGACTTGCATTGTCTCGATAGTTTGCTTCCACAATAGTTTCAAATTTTTAAGTTGTCAAAAGTTTACATGTTTCACCCCGCGGTTTTAGCAAAAGAAAAGAAAAGGGGTTATGAATCTCACATTTATGAAACATGAGAATGTGATATTAGAAAAGGTTTAATAATCATGCTCAATGTACTAATCTGACTGTTATCATAAACATCCAGATCGTTATTCCGGTGATTATCTTTATGCTTGTCATTAGTTTGAAACACTTGGATTTAACCTAGCATTTCAAGAAATGATCAAGACAATCACAATCATTGTTACACTCAAATGGTTTAAACCATTTTAATCTAAGATATTTTTTCATGATAACCGAGCATTATAACGGATCAAAACAAAGATTTACCCGTTAACATACCATGTTCTTCGTTTCTAACCATTCATAGCCATCATCTAGGCAATACTCAGCAACAATAACCATTGCATTAAGCTCAAAATCTATATCTAATCCATACAATATCAAACTAGTAGGAGAAAATGAATCTTTACCCTTTCGGATGGATTTTTCGATGAAAACGATAATCAGGACTTGTAGAATCGATCCCTAACTTGATCCTGATGATTTAGTAGCTTCAAAACTGAGATTTGGTGGCTAAAATTCGATCTGGTTCGTCTGGAAATCGAGTTTATTCGACTGGGAATGAGTTCTGATTGATAAAAATCAGATTTTTATGTCTGCTGAGTCCGTCGCGTACCGCCATGTCACACCCCGAGCCGGCGGGCTGGATCGACTTTCCCATCAGGCGGAAGGTTCCCGGGGCGCGATATCGTTTGATAATCGAAATGATCAGATTGTTTACATAGCACATAAGATATAAATGAGAAATGCTAACATGACAATGATATAGAATTACAAAGTTAAATTACATTGTTCCTCATAATTTAACTAAGTAAATCTACCCAAAAGTATCAATGAGTTTATATCTTGATCTGTACAAGATATAAAAAAGATGATTCGCTGTTTTTTCATTCAAAATATGATCATACAAAATGTAGCTAGGTCTTCTAAAAGTCCACTAGCTATGTTCTAGAATATGGGCGACTAAACATGTTCGTCACCTGAGAAAAACATGCATTTAAGAAAAGTCAACACTAGGTTGGTGAGTTCATAAATTTTGTAATTGAAAACATTGATTTGTTCACATGCACAATCACAATGTAATTCCTGTCACTTGTATGTTGTTTGATTCACCCATTCTCCCAATGGCCTCTCAATAGTTATATTTACAAGTAGTATCTTATCCTAGTAGTTATGCTTATATATAGGGCATATGTAGGGGAACCAAGCCCCAGCCAACATCCCACCACATAACTACTAGAACTCCACACTACTTGCAATACAACTATAGATATCCATTCCCATTTCACCTATTCATCTCATCTGTTAATCACCTGTCAAATCAGGTGTAGAATAATATAATAATAAGAGTTTAATTATCAAACCGAAGTATTGATAACCCTTTTATGTATTAAGGATATTAGATTTATCAGATCTGATCCTTGTATTATTCTGTTACTTGTGGGGTTAACTGTTAGTCACTTTTAAATATTAAGAGTGTAAGTTAACCAATTGTTATTTGTTCTCAACTTGAAATGCATAGAGCCTAAAAGAAATCCATTGCAACCTTCACGTAATTAGGTTACAATGCATCCGATTTACCTCTATCGCATTGTATTCCCATAGACCTCAACGGAAGCTATTACCAGTAGTGGAACATGAGAGAAGATCAATTTCTCAACCTACTAGTCAATAGGATCCCGCTGGATTAATTACAATATCACTGCAGATTAATATCACCATGTGACGCTTCCCAGACCCTGACTTGAAGTCGCCCTGTTACCGGTCATACGTTACCGGCCAATTGAAATTACGAGTAACATACCGACCTACTCACCGGAGGTTTGTCAAACATATGGTACCACTATGCTATCATCGGTTTAGTCACGTCAAACTAACTGGTCAACGATTATAAAGGGGCTTACATGATCAATTTGCATAAATGGCACATGATTGAAATGATATAATACAACAGTTCAATAGTAATTAATTGTAATTGTGTTCATATGTGTTATTTGTTCTCATGGTTGTATGCTCTCATTGTTATTAACAAGGTTAAATAAGAACTTGTCTTATTATATTATGTTACTTGTGTATGAATGGTGTTGTTATCATGAAGGTATGTTATCATGATTACCATTCCTTTTTTCCATATAGTCACCATGTTGTCATTAAGCCGTGGTAAGAATCTAGTCTTACTACCCTTAATCGACTCAGGTGGTGGACAATAGTTGTTCCATGTTATCTTGTAATATGTGTTGAGTTGTAAGCTAAGTGTTATAAGCACTTTTCTTATTACACTTAGTTAACTCTAGTGTGGACTGATGTTAAGAAGATGTGTTATCTTCATATCATTCTTGTGTTTTGTTCTTGTCATCATGTTTTTCTGTGATTATCTCAATGTTTGTTCTTGTAAAAATAAATAAGTGTTGTAAGATATAATCTTGCAACTATATTATTCTATTGTGTTGATGAGTTATGAAATTATATTATCATAATCATCTAATTGTTCCTGTCATATCATGATCACACAAACATGCATACAATGATAAACGATAATAAGCAATTCAGTATTATCTAATCATAGTATAAGCAATATGTTGAACATTAAAACTTTTAAGTAAATAAAAGTAAGCATGTTTCTCAGCCCCGTGAGTTGAAAATCAGTTAAGATTAAAGAAAAGGGGCATATGAACTCACCTTGTTGTGGAAGTGATTGACTTAGCTTAAAACAGAATGCACGCGCTCTTTGATTGTATTTGTTGTGGATTCACGGTCCAGTATTGATTTCATGTGATTGTAACTTATAAGTATAAGTTGTATGGATTTGTGCGCGTGTATTTGTTAGTCCTAATTTGGTTATCATTTGTGAGTCGTGGTCTTCATTCGGCCCTTATTTAATTGTCATATATATCCTAACACTTGACCTAACTTAATTTAGATTAGCACACTTTGCCCTTTGTTTTAACTTCCGCTTGAGTCATTATTGTGACAAAATTCGTCTAAATATAAAATTTAGAGTTTTGTTTAACTATTATTAGTCTTTAGTATCTTGCAACCTAACCTTGTATTTGAATTGTCCTATTTGTCTCAACACTTAAACCACTGGCTAACACATTCATAGCTAGATTATTTTAGACTTTTTTTTTTAAATTAAACCCACACCTTGCCACCTTTGCAATAATTCAGAAAATCCATATATGCTACTTGTGAATTGATTTATGTTCTTGTTTATCTTTTGAATCAAATATGGGCCGAATTAGCCATATGGGCCGAATCAACAATGTCGGCTAATCCTTCGGGCCCAACAAACCCTAAATGGACCGAATAGTCTCAATTGGGTCGTGTAAGGATGGTGGGCTGCATGGTGTGTTTTTCTAATGAGGTGTGAAATTGCCAACTCAAGGAAGGTCTGGGTTCGCTGGCCATGACTGAATCAACCAGCCTCTCAGGTTCGGTTCATGCAAAGGTTCGGCAGCTACCCTCCATTAACACTAGGGTTCGGCTAACGGAGGTTCGTGTCTTGCATGGCTGGTTCATCACCCCTAGTGCCCATTGGTTCGGCTGATAATTGGCAGGTTCGTTAAAGATAATAAGGGTTCGGCCACGTGGTTGCCAGGAAGGTTCGTGGGGGTTGGGTTCGTGAGCAGCACAAAGGTTCGTTAACCATGAGGTTCGTCAGGTATGGGAGTAGCAGCAGGGTTCGGCTGTGGTATGGAGGTTCGCTGCTCACGTTACGTAGCTCCAGGTTCGTGGGTAGCTGTAACCCGCCAGGTTCGTGACAGTACACACGACATGTTCGTAGGGTCTGAGGTTCGTTAGCCATGGGGTTCGACTGCTACCTCAGCCCGCGAACCCTGCTTATCCTCCATTGGCATCAGCTCACACCCTCGGTCTAGCTGTTCCCATGGTGTCGTGGTGCGAGGTTCAGTTCCCAGACGTGAAATGTGTGTGGGTTTATAAGGGCTTTACCCGGTTTACTTGTGTGGGCTGAACAAAACTTATAAAACCCTACTTTTTCAGAACTTTCACGCTCAAATACCTCGGATTTGGCTGGATAAATGCTCAGATCTGCCATACTTCCTTGTAGAGGAGGTTGAGAGCTACGCGTGGACACCAAGAATGCCCAAATCCGTCAAGAAACGAACAAGTTATCGTGATTAGAAGAGTGGTTCTCCTAGTGAGAGAATAGGTTCGTGAAATAGGTTTTAGAGAGAGGTTGGCTGATGGAAAATGAGGGGGAATGCCTCATTTGGTGTTTATATACCCCGGGGGTATTCGGGTTCGTTTCGGTTGTTCGGTTCGCGTTTCCGTCGCGTTTCCGGAACGTAACGCGTATTTTTCTTGTTTTAATTAAAAGAATTGTTATTTTAATTATTTTGATGTGTTTCAAAATTGTAAATCATAATTTATTTTATCTTATTAATTTAATGTCATTCGTGTCGTGTTTCGTTTTCGTTTCGTCAGATCACGTCGCCATCGCGCGTATTCATTCTAATCGTCACCCGAACGAACACGACGATGGTTTTGCTTTCCGAATTTTGTTTTCTACTTTTCAGTCACTATTTCAGAACGTTAAACTCACAGATATGTTTGTGTGAATTGTCACCCACGCAAACACACTGTCAGTTTGCTATTCTGAAACAACACTGTAATTAAGTTGTGAATTGTATTTCCTCACTGTCGCACTCAACTAAACATCCTGTTTTCACATTGTTTTCAACTGATTTGTCGGTCATCTGATTCCTGTCATCTATGGATATCAGATTGCAACCGACTTGTTCTTGTTATTTGCTTGAACATTGTTGTTTCTCTTGTTTCGTTGTGTTATCTGTACCTAGGTTTTCACTTAAATACTAACAGCTATTGCTTATAATGAATGTTGCACTTATGACATTTAAGTTTACACATAAATACGTACAACGGTTTCTTGTATTTTGAATTCTGTTAATACAAGTATTGTTCACAAACATGTATTTACACATATTAAATAGTGAAAGTACACATACCGTACGGACTTGCCGGACGATCTGGTACTGGATGTCACACGCCAAGAGTGGCAAAGGGTTTCTTGGCGTACCTCCACCGCCTTAGTCAGACTCGATTTTGTTTTCGCGATTCCGGGAGCATACGAACTCCGTTTTACGCACGGTTTTCGCCTACGTTCACGATTTTTCAAGCTCTTTCCAATGGTTATAATCTCAAGACCTAAAGAGTTCAAAATATCTGATCTCTTATTTAACGCTATCTTCGACTCAATGTATCTTGAAATCGGAGCCTCATTTCGTGATTTCGCTTACACTCATTCTCTTTATTTCTGAGATATGATTCTAACCTTAAAATTTTGAGTTGTCACAGCTCGGTTGCAAGCGAGCTTTATTCGAGTCGAGCTATATCCGAGCTTTTTCCGAACGAGATACGAGTCGAATACGAGCTTCGAGATTTTTGGACAGCCCTAGTATAGCCCGATGTGTCTTTTAACCTTTCTTATATTTTTTTTCCATTAAATAACCTTTGAAATTCTTAGACCACAATTTACGAAATATAATATTGTTTTTTATAAATATTTCAAAGCGCCACGCATGGGTTTTGATTGTACCATTGTGTCGCAGCACAAGTAACTTTGTTCATTATCATTTATATGATTACGATCTAGATAATTAAACTTACATCGAAATCGTTTAATTTGTTTTTTAGAAAAATTGTTTTTGGTGAGTTACCGTTTCGGTTGAATTATCATCTATGTATCTATTAAAGAAATCTTTGTTTAACTTCATTAGGTTTTTATTTAATCTTTTTAAGTTGGAATAACTTACGCATAATAATAATAAAATAATAAAGCATTTATTTTACAAATTTCAAAAAAGCATTTTCAAAGGATTATCTTAATAAATCTCTAAGGTTATCCGTAAAGAACTTATATTCTAATTTTTACTCATCATGGGTATTTGTAACCAAATCTTTAAATTAATAAATTAAAATAAAATTGTAATTTTTAGTAACAATCTCAAACTAACTTTTTTTCACCTTTCTTATGTTAAATACACATCTTTCCTGATGATAATATTAAATATTAATTATGTATTTATACTTTTTGAAATAGAAAGACATATTTCTTAATATAATAAACACACTTTAAAAATTATTTTAAAATATTGAATAATTATAAAATATTAAATTTTTAGAAAGAAATATATATTTTTTTAATTACAAAATATTTTATGCATGACCACCCTTTCCAAAGAATATATTTTTTTAATTTTCTAAATTATATTATTGTTTTATTTTTTAACCTTAATAGAGGTAACATAAAAGACCGAAAAAATCACCAATAAGCAGGTTGTTCCATTTAGAATTTAGATCATTAAATATAAAATATTATGAAAACTTTTACAGAAATGATACAATATCAAAAATTAAATGATTTTTATAGTTACAAAAAAGTATAACCGTCTTTATTATAGCAATACTGTAACTTAGTTACTGGCTATGTGTTTGTTTTTACATGCAGTATGTTTTTTAAGTACATATTTAAAAACCGAAAAAAAAAAGAAGGTAAAATCATGAGTTGGGGTCTTCTATGAAACAATCTTTCTATCTCTATTTGAGATAGAAGTAAGATTTATCTTCATCTCTTATCTTTCAGATCCAACTTAAAAGTAGTATTTCACTAGATATGTTTGTTTTTTTTTTTTTGTGTTTGTTACTATTTTATAGGTATAACCTTTATCAAATTTGATTGGATGAGTTTAAATATTATATTTGTTAACTCGTAACTCTTGAAATATATGAAGTTTTAGCATCATCATATTTTAGAAAATACTTAACAAGATGAGTTCAATTCCTATTAAAAGATTATTGGTTAGAGATAGAGGTGGGCAAAAAACCCGGAACCGGTGGGTACAGGTGGTTCCAGATTCTCAGAAAAATCGGATCCGGAACCGAAAAAATTGGAACCGGTTCCACCTTTACCTGGCCAAACCGGAACCGGCCAAAACCCGATCCGAAACCGGCTAAAAACCGGAACCGATTGTTGACCGGAACCGGAATCGATTGGAACTGGAACCGGATTGCCCACGTCTAGTTAGAGAAACAAAAATGCGAAAGCATTTCTAATATTTATAACTCGCGTCGTTTAGTGATACCAGAATGTAGAAACGGCCCATATATGCCAGCCCAAAGCCATAAAGACAGAAGTACTTCCAAATGCGCTAAAAAACTGGCTCAAGATTTGAAACCGGTTTCTAAACCGACCGACCCGATTCCCAAACCGTTTTGGCACGAACAGATTCCAAACCAACCAAACTGAACTACTGAAGCACCAATTCTTTAACCTGTTTGGCATGTTACCGTTACAGCCCATACCGAACCGGTTACAGCCATTTAGACAAACCCGTGTCTAACTTGGCTATATAACACAGTACGCACTCTTCAAACATTGTTATTCTTACGTAAGTCATGCTGCTTCCAGATTGTTTAAAAATATGAAAAAAGACTAAAGAACTAATTTCAGTTTTTGAAAAATCAGAAATGATGTTAATTTAACTTGTGATGTTCGGTTAGCTCGACATTTTTCACCAACTCGTACATTTGTGTTACCATTCATTAGGTATAACCCAATACGTGGCAATTAATGAAACGTACGGTTACGTTTAAATTGTTTTATTATCCTCATACTGGTAATAATTTGTTTCATGATTTAGACAAAGTTATTAGAACTTTTAAATTGTAAAACAATATTTTCAATCTCATTCGTCAAATAATACAAGTGCGGTCCAACAACTAAAATTAAAATATAAACCTATTTGCGAAGATATTTTTTCCATAGTCAATGTGTTGTACACATCATAATCTTGCTCGTTAAAGACTAAATAAAAACTATTGAACAAACAAGAAAGAATTTTAAACAAATGTTAAGTGACATTTTTAGCTTAAGCGAAAGACATACTAGTTATTGTTGTTTTTGTAAAAAATCAAATACCATTTACATAGGTTTGAATTGAGACATTACTACAAGAGAGAATTCGACATGTAAAATGCCTGAAAAAAATTGTAAAACAAAAGGAAAGTTTTATGGCATTTCATAATATTGTTGTGGATAAGACCCGGTTAGTCTATTTAGTGCACAGGTTGGGATATTATTGAACAAATATCTAAAATGTTTCAAGTATTTTTAAAAACACAATAACTTTTTTTATCGGGTGTTTATTATTCCACATGTCTTTTAGTACTTAACCAAATATTTAACGAGTTCAAAATTGAGTGAATTTTCCTTTAGATGCAAACCATTGATTGATATGATTCCACCTAAAAAAGAAAAAAATTATAAAATGTTTAAAAAAAATGACCCAGTTATTACGTGTTCTGTTACATTGAACCCTTGTCTAAATGATGAGGGTGATGAAACTTTACTTAACCAAATATTTTTCTCATGGTAGAGATGTCGATTTGCTTGAAATATCACCTAAATGCAACAGAAAGGATACAACAAAAATCCTCACTTGAAATAGAAATGGAATATGAGAGGAAATTATCAAAAGAGGCGGTCGATGAAGTAATTTCGGAATAAACAACTAATAAGAAAGAAGCAACATGTTATGATGCTTTAAACAATAGCTCGGGTTCAGTGAATGAAAATTAAATGTCAAGAAACAAAATTGGCAGATGTATTTTTTATGTTTTACGATTTCGGTTTGTTAAATATTTCGATTTCGGTTTTTTTTATATTTTTTAAGAGAATGAAATTTTTCAAGTTTGTTAAGTTTTGTGTTTAAATTTGTCAAAAAAATAGTTTCTTACACAAAATCGATTTGGGAAGCCAGTTCACTCAGTCCGGTTTGAGCTCGATTCAAATTGATTTAAATAGGTTCGACCCATACTTCATCTAAATTGACTTCCGGACCAAACTGGTTTGGACCAAAATCAACTTCTCATTCTTGGATGCCAACCCGAGCAAGTTTGACCAAAAAAAACAATTTGTACACCATTACTTCCAAATTCCAATTGTCCCCATGAATGAACCAATTAATTTTATAACATACTTATATAGAGTTAATGATTCATAACTTTAACAAATTACATACGTGCTTTGAATTACCTATAAAAATACAAAACCGAAGGACCCTATAAAGGATCGTTGTTAGTTTTTCGAGATTAATCTTTTTCTAAATGAACATTGCATCCATTTACTTGTTGTTTTTTCTATTGTTATTGTTTCTTTTCTTTAAAAAAAACCTAACAACATCATCTAGCACACTTCCCCCCACCATAATACCATCACCGTCATAATTTCATCTGCCACAGCCATACCACCCCGCTAAACCAACTTTATCTTCTTTTAGTTCATCTACTCAAACCTAGACCGTTAGTCATCCCATCTTCATCGATTTATCTCTGACGACCTCCTCTCTCAAGTTCACTTTTCCAGCAACACCAAAAGATAGTGAGAATTACCCACAAACATATCTAGTCAAACCAATCAAAGACCTAAATAACTAGTCATAATGTATACCATGTAAAAAGAAAGATGGAAAATAGCCAAAAATCTCGAATTATTAACAATACAAATTGTCTACTAGAAAAAAAGTGGAATAATAACCCCAATTACATACATGTGAATGACCCTTAATTGATTTCGGTCTTCCTTCTCGATCTATAACCATCGTCGCCCACGACAAGTTGTTAATTAATTTACTTGATACTTCAATCCCACTAAGTTTATAAAATTTTCATTATTACCCATTAGGTTTTTAAATGATTTTTATTTACATTTTTTTTTATTTTGTGTTTTTTATTACTTTTTTTTTTTTGATATTCCTTTTCTTATTCTAATATTCAAAATTAATTTTGCACCATGTGTATCACGTTGAGACATTTTATTTTTTTTTTATTTGTATGTCCCAGTTCAAGTCCTTTTAAATTCAATGTAATTTTTATTCCTAGTTCAAGTCCTTTTATTTGCACTATGGTAAAATGTTATCACAATACATGTCTTAGGGCTGTTGGTAACCTTTAAATCATTTAGTGTTAAATCAGAGAGAAGAGGAAGTCGTCGGAAAGGATTGGAGATGTAGAGGGAGCCAACTCCTTTCATTCAAACTTGTTCAAATATATACGCAGATCTGAATCATTCAGACATTTTTTTCATTCATATGTTTGAAACAAACGATTTGATTCTGAAAAATAAAAAACAATTTATTTAAAATTATCTCAATAAATCCTTCAAATAATATTTTAAATATGTTTTTGTCTGTTTGTTTAATATTTAATTAATTAATTATGTGATAGATGAGATACATACTTTTTTCCCAAGAATTGGTCCATTCTAGCTCCGATTCAAACACGATCCTATTCAGACCTATTCATATCATACCACACAGTCTCTTAATGTTTCAAGGTTTTATTGATTTATAATTTTAAATGTTTTTTTTTTTTCATTTACCTTCTTTTGCTACGTTTTTTGCATAAGGCAACGTAATAGTGCATTCTAAAATCCATAACGTGTAGAGCTTTTTCTTCATATTTACTACTTTGCAACATTATGGGTCTAACCCGTTGCAACACACATGTTTTTTTATATAATTAACCACATTAATATCATAAATATGATAGATACATCAGTGTAATAAAGTTTTGTAAATGCATTGTATCTCAAGACTTACCTTTTTAAAATAGTATACGAGTACCTCGTGTTGCAATCCGTGGGTCAAATTAATATATATATTAAAAACCAACTGAAAGGAATAGTAAAGTTTTGTTTTTTTTATTTTTGTCACCAAAGCTTTTATATAATATAAAGTTTTGTTTTTTTGATTTTGGCCACTAAAACTTTTAATGTTTTGTTTTTTCGATTTTTACCACTAAAACTTTTATATATTATAAGGTTTTGTTTTTTCGATTTTGCTCACTAAAACTTTTTAAATTTTTGTTTTTTCGATTTTGGCCACTAAAACTTTTATATAATATAAAGTTTTGTTTTTTCGATTTTGGTCACTAGCTGATGTTTTGAATATATGAGTTTCAAAACATTTCATTTTGACAAGATATAAATTCCAAGTAGCTAGATTTTTTAATTGAAGTGTTAAGATATTAAACAAAAAATTCAAAAAAAAATTAAGACTATAAAACATATTTAATAAATAAACATTATATACGAACATAAACAGACGTTAACGAATACAAACGAACACCGTGAAACGTTCATGAACACAAATAAACACAACCTCTGTTCATTTTCATTCTTTTGATTAATAAACAAAATTTCTTGTTCGTTTGTTCATATTCATTTTTAAAAGATTTTATTTTGAACTGAATACATCACAGCAGTTAAACCACAAGAGCAAAACTGTAATTTACTCTTTATAATACACAAAGTGAAGATAAATTGAAAACCTACTTATGTTGAAAAATCCGAATAATATAAATTATTTTTTAAATATTAAATATATGTTATTATAAGAAAATAAAAAAATTATAAGTATCCGTTTTAATAATGTTACACAATGTTATTGAATGTTACATTGTAAAAACATTATTTTATAACATATGTTTAATAAGTATACATACCTTTTTTGTCATTTATTTTCTTATAACATTAATTACATAACTAAAAAATTTGATTGTTTTGTTTTTTCGAATTTGGCCACTAAAACTTTTTAAAGTTTTGTTTTTTCGATTTTGGCCACTAAAACTTTTATATAATATAAAGTTTTGTTTTTTCGATTTTGGCCACTAAAACTTAATAGTAAAGTTTTGTTTTTTCGATTTTTGTCACTAAAACTTTTATATAATATAAAGTTTTGTTTTTTCGATTTTGGCCACTAAAACTTTTTAAAGTTTTTTTTTTATTTTGGCCACTAAAACTTTTATATAATATAAAGTTTCGTTTTTTCGATTTTGGTCACTAAAACTTTTATATAATATAAAGTTTTGTTTATTTAATTTTGGCCACTAAAACTTTTAAATTTTGTTTTTTCAATTTTGTATAATTTTATGTTTATATATATATATATATATATAGGGAAGGGTATAAAAAATAACCCTCTTCTTTTGCTACAACTACATAACCCATTTAAACCAATCAGAAACTTACACATAAGCATTACATTAAAATATTAAAAAGGGCATCATAGTCATTTTACCCCTTATAAGTTTTCCCCCCCTCTTTTTTAAACATTAATAACTTTTTTATAATATATTATTTTTTAAAAAAAATTGCACCATTATATTCGTCTCATTTTTCTCTTTAATTCCGTTATAGTCTCGACTAATTTTTTTTACTTTTTTTAAATGCCCTATATTTACATCATTGTAACGAGGTTAAATATAACAAATTTATTTGAATTTTTTTTAATAAATGATAAATTACAGTGATGTAATTTACATTGACGTAATTTATCGTGATGTAATTTACATTGACGTAAAATTCGGTTTCGGTTTTTTTCGGTGAATTTGGTTTAAATTACAGTGATGTAATTTACATTGACAACAAATTAGTTAAAAAATTTTTCGAACAATGATAAATTACATCACTATAATTATCATTGTGAGAAAAAAAATCAAAATAATGTGTTCTATTACATCACTGTAATTTATCATTGTAATTATCATTGACGTAAAATTCGGTTTCGGTTTTTTTCGGTAAATTTGGTTTAAATTACAGTGATGTAATTTACATTGACAACAAATTAGTTTAAATTTTTTTCGAACAATGATAAATTACATCACTATAATTATCATTGTGAGAGAAAAAAATCAAAATAATGTGTTTTATTTACATCACTGTAATTTATCATTGTAATTATCATTGTTAGAGAAACAAAAATAAAATAATGTGTTACGTCACCGTTAATTATATCATTGTAAATTACTTCATTTTGTGTTACATTACTTCATTTTTTGTTACATTACTGTAATTTACCATTGTTAGAAAAAATTTCTAATTAATTTGTTATCTTTAAGCTTGTTACAATGATGTAAATACATGACATCAAAAAAAAAATAGTCGAGACTATAACGAAATTAAAGAGAAAAATGAGACGAGCATAATGGTGCAATTTTTTTAAAAAATAATATAGTATAAAAAAGTTATGAATGTTTAAAAAAAATGGAGGAAACTTTACTTAAATAACAAAAGTCTTAAATGCCCTTTATATTAAAAAAAAGAAAAAAAAAGAATCTGACACGTGTCACCATCCTATACACTTACATTTTTAAAGTAACCATTGGATGATGGTTAATGGGTTGTAACAAAAGATGAGGGTTATCAAAAATTTCATGCCCTATATATATATATATATATATATATATATATATATATATAGGGAAGGGTATAAAAAATAACCCTCATCTTTTGCTACAACTACATAACTCATTTAAACCAATCATAAACTTACACATAAGCATAACATTAAAATATTAAAAAGGGCATCATAGTCATTTTACCATTTATAAGTTTTCCCCCCCTCTTTTTTAAACATTAATAACTTTTTTATAATATATTATTTTTTTTAAAAAATTGCACCATTATATTCGTCTCATTTTTCTCTTTAATTCCGTTATAGTCTCGACTAATTTTTTTTACTTTTTTTAAATGCCCTATATTTACATCATTGTAACGAGGTTAAATATAACAAATTTATTTGAATTTTTTAAAAATGATAAATTACAGTGATGTAATTTACATTGACGTAATTTATCGTGATGTAATTTACATTGACGTAAAATTCTGTTTCGGTTTTTTCGGTGAATTTGGTTTAAATTACAGTGATGTAATTTACATTGACAACAAATTAGTTTAAATTTTTTTCGAACAATGATAAATTACATCACTATAATTATCATTGTGAGAGAAAAAAATCAAAATAATGTGTTCTATTACATCACTGTAATTTATCATTGTAATTATCATTGACGTAAAATTCGGTTTCGGTTTTTTTCGGTGAATTTGGTTTAAATTACAGTGATGTAATTTACATTGACAACAAATTAGTTTAAATTTTTTTCGAACAATGATAAATTACATCACTATAATTATCATTGAGAGAAAAAAATCAAAATAATGTGTTCTATTTACATCACTGTAATTTATCATTGTAATTATCATTGCTAGAGAAAAAAAATAAAATAATGTGTTACGTCACCGTTAATTATGTCATTGTAAATTACTTCATTTTGTGTTACATTACTTCATTTTTTGTTACATTACTGTAATTTACCATTGTTATAAATTTTTTTTAATTAATTTGCTATCTTTAAGCTCGTTACAATGATGTAAATAGATGACATCAAAAAAAAACTAGTCGAGACTATAACGAAATTAAAGAGAAAAATGAGACGAGTATAATGGTGCAATTTTTTTAAAAAAATAATATAGTATAAAAAAGTTATGAATGTTTAAAAAAAATGGGGTAAACTTTACTTAAATAGCAAATGTCTTAAATGCCCTTTATATTAAAAAAAAGAAAAAAAAAGGAATCTGCCACATGTCACCATCCTATACACTTACATTTTTAAAGTAACCATTGGATGAGAGTTAATGGGTTGTAACAAAAGATGAGGGTTATCAAAAATTCCATGCCCTATATATATATATATATATATATATAGGGTAAGGAGTGAATGAGAACCCAATGTAATTGAGATAACCCATAAACCCAATTTGATTGGTTGTCTAATTTAATAAATTTGAAATGTGTGGTCCATATTAAATCTGGGAAAAATGAGTGGTGGAGATTTCTTTAAGGGTATTTTGGAGATTTGTGTGGTGTACTTGATTTAATTTTAAAATAAAAGTTTACCCCCCCAATTTTTTAAACCTTCATAACTTTTATATACATTATTATTTT
Organism: Mikania micrantha; assembly: GCA_009363875.1. Lineage (NCBI taxonomy): Eukaryota > Viridiplantae > Streptophyta > Magnoliopsida > Asterales > Asteraceae > Mikania > Mikania micrantha. Next base: position 43,182,758 of record CM018689.1, on the reverse strand, counting down.
TTAAAAAAAATTACACCATTAAATTTCTCACATTTTTATCTTTAATTCAAGTATACTTTTGTCAATTTTTTTTAAAGTTTTCGAAATTACATTGATGTAACGAGCTGAATTTTTTCAAAGTGTTCGTAATTACACTGATGTAACGAGCTGAATTTTTTCAAAGTGTTCCTAATTACACTGATGTAATGAGCTGAATTTTTTCAAAGTGTTCATAATTACACTGATGTAACGAGTCGTTACACTGATGTAACGAGCTGTAACTTATTATTTTTTTTACGTTACAATTATCTAACTTTCTATCTTATTTGATATAAATTTATTCAATTAACTAAATTTTATAATAAAAAATAAGTTTGTAATATATATTTAAGATAAGAAAAAAAATTGATGGAAAATTTTTGAAAAAAAGAGAAAAATTATTGTATTTATGTTTTTTACGTTAGTGTAATTACGAACACCCGAAAAAAATTGGCATGACTATAATGAAATTAACGAGAAAAATATGACGAGTTTAATGGTGTAATTTTTATAAAAAAATAACGTAGTATAAAAAAGTCATAAGTGTATAAAAATCAAGGGGGAAACTTTAATTTAAAATATAGGAAAATAGATGGTTTTTTAAGAGTGTGACACTTGTCACTCTTGTATTAAATCTGATTTTTGTAATTAACACAAAAGACCATAATGCCCTTTTGTATTAAAAGTTAATTAGTGACACATGTCACCATTATATTTAATCTTGGAAATTTGAACCATTGGATGAGAGTTATTGAGTTCTCTCAATTATGGTGGGTTCTTTTTTGATCCATTCCCTATATATATATATATATATATAATTGTATAGAGTTTGTGATGAGAGATTTGATTTTGCTATGTAACTTATGATTTTGCAAATGATATATAATACCCGTTATCGGAAGTATACTGTGTTAACCCGCCGCAACGCGCGGGTGGGATTAAACCTAGTTTATATTATATATAATATTAAATGAGATGAAAGGAAACAGTACCTATTTTGTATTTTTATGGTTTTTTTTCCTTTGTTTTTGCCCTCACATATGGTTTTCATTTTACGTGCCTTCCAGACTTTTTAATTTCTTTGCTTTTTATAGTATCATTTATTTATATTAAATTATAATAAATTAATTTAATAATACTAATAATGTTGGTAATTAAATAATACTAAAGTTTAAATAATAAAAAGTTATATAATTAAATAATACTATAATTAAGTATTATTATATAATTAAACTAGGTTATTAACCCGTGTAGAACACGGAGTTGTATAAATAATAAACTTTTGTTAAATTAATTACTTATAAAAATTTAGCGATAGATAAAGTAAACTTTTTAACTTTTTCTAAAAGGAAAAATATTATAATTTACAAATCTTTAAACACTTCTTTATATACAAGATTGTATATACAAAAACAATATTGTAACAAATATTTGATATGATGAAAATTACCTATTACATATAATTATAAAAGATAACTAATTAAAGTTTCCCTTAAGATGTTGATTAATTTTATCTAAGAAATGAGAAATAAAAAATCACTAAAATGTGTTAAATATGATAGTATGAACTAAATATTGACAACAAATGTTTTAAAAATCATAATTAATAAAGTGTGATTATTATAGGTTTAATAATCATACGAATCACATATCAAAAACTATATGTTCTAAGATAATAAATACGTATAAAATTAAGAACTAAAACTTAGTTTTTCAAAAAAAAAAACATATTCATTATTATTTGACATATTGCATTTTTACCATCTAACAACATTAAATTATTAAAAATTATAAATATCCATAAATAATAATTATTATCATTATTTTTCATTTTTTTAGCTAGAATTTAAAACTTTTGAATTATGTATCTTGATAATTCAAAGTATGAAATAATAATTAAAACTTTTGACATGATTGTAATTTAATTAACATTTAAAGATAATTTGACTTAATTAATTTACCTCATTTAAAGTATGAATTAATTATATTTATTAAATGAAATTAATTTTTAAAATGTCTAGAATTAATATAGTATTGACATGTGGCAAACATATGACATGGATAGCCTAAAATGATGTCATGTGGCACAAATATGATGTGGATAGCCTAAAATGATGCCATATGACCAATTGTTACTTTTTTATTAGATAGTATAGATAATACTAATAATTAAATATTATTAATAATTAAAAAATAATATTTATATAAAATATTAATAATTAAATATTAAAATTGTTTAAATATATTTGTTAGAGTGTAATAGACACGTCTACGACGGCTACACGTTACAATTTTACGTTGAAGTGACAACTGTTATGACGTGTACCAAATTGTGTCTGCCTTTTGATATTCAAATTGCAGAGAAATTCTTGCCGCAACGCGTGGGGTAACCCAATAGTTATATTTAAAACATAAAAAAAAACAATTATTACCACGTGAATTGTAAAGAGAATGTTTTTAATTTGTAGAAAATAACAAAATATGTTTCGTTGGTAGCGTGCACCAAATACCAATCCCCCTCTAAATACAATTTCGCCCCACTTTCCATATCCCTTCCCCCATAAATTCCACCTTTCACGTTTAACTCACGCGAATTAACCTCCATAATCCCCATCTCCGCCGGCCGTTTCAAGATTCCGGCAACGATAAAGCTAATGATTCCGCCGGAGGAGGATGATACTTCAACTTGTTTTCTTGATTTCAGCTTGATCGATCAGATTTCGGTCCCCGGAGGTGAACTTCCATCTTTCGAACCCGATTTTCCTTGGTCCTCTGATCCCTTCGCGGGTTCATCCGATCTCAGGTCGGTTTCTGTAATTCTCTATTAGTTTCTCCGATTTAATCGATGTTGTTCTCTTTGGGTCAGTTTAGTTGACCAAATTCGTCTTTGTGTCTGCATTGATATTGTTGTTAAATTTACTCCTAGAAAGCATATGAATTCATAGGGTGGATTTATGAATCATTTAATCGTATAATTAGCAGATATGTGAATATATCATTCACAAGTGTTAGCTTAACTTCATGAGAATTGTGAGATTAGAATTGTCTTGTATCCCTAAATAATGTTGTGAATTTAAAACTCAATGAAGATATGCTTTATAATGCTGTCAATTTAGGTGATCAGAAATAATTTTCTAGTTTAGTGCCATTATTTGTATCCCTTACTAATGGTCAAATCTTTGAGATACTTCAGGGTGTTTGAATGTGTGTTTAGGCTTATTATTGTGATTTGAAGTGGCAATAATTAGTTTTTTGGGTATTTGAAAGAGCTAACTGTGATTGTGAATTCTTTTTCCCATTAATTTAAGTTTTAACGAAAAGGATTCTAGCCTAACGGTACCCTAACTTCTCTAATAAGAGGTCTTCGAGTCTCACCCTCTTGCCTAGAGCAAAATGTTATTTGGTAGAGCCCATGGGTTTCCCCAAGTTTTGGGTATGGTGTGGACGCAATCATACCTGGCTCTTTAGTGGGAGTGAACTATTTGCAAGGGTGAGTCAGGCGGCTAAGTTTTAGCGGGTAAACACAAAACTAACTAAGTTTATAAAACTTATTATCTGATTCTCATTAGGTTATGATTCTTCAAGCTGCAATACTGAGCCATTGCATCATTTTTTATAAACATTGATTCAGTTCTTGCATGAAATACTTCATTACTTCACAAATATGTACAAAGATGTAATTTTAAAACCAAAATATATATACATAGTTCATTAATATGTGCGCGCATGCACGCACGTTTGTGTGTGCTCATAGTTCTTGCAATATTTAGTTTTCAGTTGATTCCTCATGTGTGTGTTTCACAATACTAATAATCTGTTGGTTTTTTTGCTAGCAGTGCAGGATTCTTAGACTCATCTTGTTCCAAGGAACTTGGATCAAGAAAAAGGTAGATTTTGTTGTTGATTTCACAAAATTTTGTTGTTTCATTTGCCATTTAAGAACATTTTTTTGTAGGGCGAATCCTGCATCGTGTTCTGCTATCGATTCAAAAGCATGCAGAGAGAAGAAGAGGAGAGATAAGATGAATGAAAAGTATGCTTATTTCTTATATGAGTTTAACCTTTTCTATTATATCTACAAGGGTTGGTATTAAACTGTTTTAACCACAAATCTTGAAAAGGTTTCAAGAACTAAATGAAATAATTGACCCAGGAAGATCACCCAAGACAGATAAATCGGTGATTTTGGGTGATGCAATACGAAGGGTAATTCAGTTGAGAGAAGAAGCCGAGAAGCTTAAGGCGTCTACTCAAGATTTGCAGGCGAAAATCAACGAATTAAAGGTAATTTTTTTTAATCATGATTTTATAGCTGTTTTGGAGATGAATTTTCGACATTTTAGAGAAACAGTTGCTAGTAAAGGTAGATTCTAACAGCTACTTTCTATTATGAGTTGACACTTCAAAACATACATATTCTCTTGTTAATTTTTTAAAATAATAATTTAGTTTATATTATTACGATGATAATTTAATCATTTCTTTAAGCAATTAATATAGAAGGTTTATGCATTATAATTACATTTTGGCCGCCTACTGGGCATGACCTGGTCTCATTGATTAGAACGTATTGATGGGGTCTTGTCTGGTCACACGTTCTCACAGTTACTAAAAAACATTACTCTAGCCAACATCCCAGTTTCGACCCGTTTGACCATTTTTTTGGGGGTGTTTTGAACCCTAATCGACGTAATAATTGGCAAACCTTTTGAAATTGCCATTTGTATTAGTTTGGCAGATTTCCCCATAAATTCAAAATATTTGAATCTTTTTAATGTGTTAGGTTGAAAAGAGTGAGCTAAGGGACGAGAAACAGAAACTGAAAACAGAGAAAGAGCTGTTAGAGCAACAAGTTAAAGCCTTTAGTCGACCACCCGCCACGTCAGCGTTCTTCCCATATTCTCAGAGCCCAATTGTTGATGGCAAGTTTGTGCCTGTCATGGGATACCATGGAGTTCCAATGTGGCCATTTGCGTCTATGCCTGCTGTCGATACCTCAGAGGATCATATTCTTCGTTCGCCTCTGGCTTAGAATAATCAGTATTGACCATTTTTACATTGTTTAACCTAAGTTCTTATATAAATTAAACAATCTTGACATGGTGATCATTGGGGTTCTTAGTAGTTATGAAATATGAAGTTTATTGTAATCAAACTTATTTTAAAGTATCTCAACAGTTCATATCAATTTGTGGATTGATTCATTAGTTTGACTTCAAAAATCAAACTTTACATCTTAGTTATTGGGGGAAAAAACATAAAACAAGTGGAGCATTTGTTTTCATCTTAAATTCTACACAACTGATAATGATTCAAAACAGTTTGAGTTAAAGTTTGTGTTGTGGAATCTGGGTTGTTTGGTTCCACAATCGGAACAATTTTCTTCTGATCATATATGTATGGTTTTCCATTTGATCATGCAAACTAAGGCTGTCATAATGGGTCTGACACGACCCGTTAAAACACTACACGTTAAGACTCGAAACACGAAATGGGTAGACATGAACACGACACGAAAACACATTGTGTTTGTTTTTCCAAACAAGAACACGGTCCGTTAAAAAAGCGTAAACACGAAATGATCTGTTAAAAAAATGTTAAAGACATGTTAAAGAACTTGTTAAGAAACTCGTTAAATAACTAGATTTAGAGAATTAAAAATTTTAAGAAGGTAATTGGCTATCCACCTATTTTATTATATCATTTATTTTAAATTTTAAACAGGTCTTAACAGGTTTTAATGTGTCTTAACAAGTCTACACGTGTCAAAAAAATTCTTATATTAATTCCTTTCCTTATTATTATTTTTTTAATTTTGTTGTTTTTTTTTTCTTTCTAGAATGTTATAGATTTGTTTTGTAGCCAAGTATGTTTATTCGTTTAAGGTTTTTTTAAATTAAGATTCATTTAAGCATTTTAAAAGTCGGTTCATCTCCAACGCAAAGTGACGTTAAACGACCACACACATGCCGTAACATACAACAATGGCGCGACAAGCATGCTTTCTAGTTTTGACTAGTTGAGTAAATCTTCTAAAATATCTTGATAATCATTAAATGTAATTTTACAAAAACCCAAAGATTTTTTAGAAATAACAAATATACAACAAATATTTTACAAATAAATCATAAAGACTTAAGTTAGAACCTGAAGACAACCCTTTAATTTCTTCAATTCTAAGTGAAATAAACTGGGCATTTGGGCACTGTATAACTAGCAATCAGCAACCCATCAGGCCCAACACCAATATCACAGTTCACATGAATCTTGTGCTTCTTGCTTTCCCAACCCGCAATCTTGAACTTGATCGCTGATGCAACCTCTAACCGGAACGTAACCAACCCACGCATCCGAGCAGCCACAAACTGCCCCCAACGCGCCTCATCAACCACGAAATGCGGCCCAGATAGGGTGTCATAGAGAACAGTCGAGTTCTTGGGTGATTGATAAAATGCAGACAATAATAACTGATCTTCCCCAATGTTTTGATTCTGAAAGTATAACGTCACGTGCATGGGATCATAGTAAATCCCTATATTAAGATTAGGGTTTCTAGCCGTCACGTTGAATGTCGCTTGAGCCGATGCAAAACCATTATCCTGAGCTAAGCTCGGGATCGAAAACTCATGGATATGAAATCGTGGTCGGTGTGGGCGTAAACTAAGCCACAGGATGAAAGTTATGAGGCCAACAATGAACAAAAGGCTAAGAAAAACCGAACATATTAGTTTTGAGATGCGTGTGGTTAAACTTTCTTTGACACGACGCACGTAGTATCGTGCACTGTGATGACTACTTAACTGGCGGCCTTTGTTAAGAGGCCGCGTGTTATAGTGGTCATCAGGGGTGTAGTGAATTGGGATATGATGTTGCGGCGTGCTCATGGTTTTCTTGGTGGCCCGGGATGAAGATGGTTGTACAAAAGTGGCTGGTGGTTCAAGTTTTTCTTTATATGAAAAATGGGAATAAGTTTAGTTTGAGAATGAAGGGATGCCAATAGCCAGTAGGAGTCTTTTGCTATTGAAAGTAAAGAATATAAATCAGCTCAAAGCAGTGTAGAATGGGTCATCTTCAAAATAATGCAAGTTGTCTTTTAGGTGCATTGTGATGTTGTACATCATGCTATAGTTGTTGTACATGTGAAGTTTTGATATTTCGTGATGTGTACTGTAAGTATATTTATATAGATGTTTTCTAGCTATAGTAATTAGATTGTTATTTATGGGAGTACTATAATAAAAAAGAAGGGTAATTTATGAAAACAATCATGTTTCATCAAGATTTTACTAAAACAATCTTTGATATTTTGTCCCTCGTTTCAGTTTTAGACTTTGCTTTAGATGGTAATTTTATATGCTTTTATGGGAAAAATTACTAAAATGGTCAAAGTTGACCCAATTTTTACCAAATTAATCATTCAAATTTAGCCCTCGATTTTATATTTACACTTCTCTTTAAACGTCCTTTTTCTGCACTTTTTGTAAACAGACGGGCACACATGTTGGTTTTTTTCCAGGGTCTAAATGGGTGTCTTAAAACCCATTTCCTACCAACGTCTTAAAAGACCTTTAGACGCATTTTTTGGAATCTTTAGACTCCAAAGCGACGCCTTTATATGCCGGTTATGGATGGATGTAACCTTACCTGATTTGACGGCTTAAAGACGTTAGAATGAGTGTCTAAAGATGTCGCTTTGAAATCTAAAAACGTCAAAATTGATGTCTAAATTAGGCATCTACATGCGTTTTAAGACACCGGTATAAAAGGGGTCTTAAGACACCTATTTAAACCTCGACAAAGATGCCAACATGTGGACCCATATGTTTACAAAAAGTATAGAAAAAGGGCGTCTAAATATAAAACCGGGGGCTAAATTTGAATGATTAATTTGGTAAAAATTGGGTCAACTTTGAATATTTTTAGTAATTTTCCCATAAATTGTCTCAGAAAGGCTTTGTCGGGGTTTAAATGGTGTCTTTAAACCAATTTCCTACCGACGTCTTAAGACGTCTTTATACGCCCAATTTAGACGCCACTTTAAGGGCTTAAGACACCCAATTTGGGCGTCTAAATTCGTCTTATGACGCGGGTAGAAAAGGTGTTTTAAGACACCTATTTAGAACCCAACAAAACCGCCAACATGTAGGTCCGTATGTTTCTTTCAGAGACAAAAAAGAACATAAAACTGGAGTTTAAAATAAAGACAAAAACTAAAACGAGAGCTAATTATCCGTGATTATTTTGATAAAATCTTGATCAAACATGATTGTTTTGGTAAATTTTCCAAAAAAAAAACATATATAGTTCTTCTAGATAACTATTGTTTATTACATGCAACATGTCATAAAGCATAGCATATGTTAATGTTTTGTTGCTTTTCTATCTTATTAAATAACAATAAACGACATTTAAAGAATATATTTTAAATATTTAAATAAATTAAAACATATATATTTATTATACTTTAAAACTAAAACAAACAAAATATTCAGTAAATTCTTATTTTTTTAATGAGATTTATGAGGGAAGCGATAAAACAAATCTTACCCTACCATAAAATGAGGTAGAGATATTGCTTTAGAATACTTGCAAACTAAATAATTATTATTTAGTATTTAATTTCTAATTTATTAAATTAGTGGGACTTACAAGTTTTTTAAGCTAATTAGTTAAATAATTTAAGAAATAATTTTAAATAGGATAAAAGCATTGATATAATAAAAATCTTTTTAAACCCTTATCAAATTCTAATTAGTTTTTTTTTTTAATTATGCATTTAAATACTCTAATCTGTTTAATTTCCTACGTAGATTGAAGTCAATCAAGTTAGTAGCTACTATAGAAATACATAAATTGTTTTGGGTATAAAAAGTTTTGGATATATTATAACATATAGATATAGATGTTCCCTAACATCACACGGGGAGAGAGTTTTCCCGTTGCATACTTGCATCACACCTTTAGAAGTTATCAGTTTTATTTTAACTGCCATGATTAATATAATAGATTAGGTTATTGATACAGTACCAATAACACTACTTTTTGTATTTTTTAATGTTAAAAAATATTTAAAGTTATGTTTAAATAAAATTATGTGGGTATGATGTGATTAATTTAACATGAATATGATGTATAGATGGTACAAATAATGTATGAATAAATGAAGTTTTAATATTTTGTTAACACAATTGTGTGTCATGCTTATCATTAACAAATCACCGCAATATGAATTACATCTTTACATTTTTTTTTGAACGGCAACTATCCTACATAACATGTATGTTGTCTTAACAGAGCCCACCGGGAAGAGGTAAGACGCGGCCACACCAGATGCGTGGGAACCCCCTGGAATGGGTAAACACTCGCCCCCCATTGGTCCAGAACCCGAGATTAAGCTCAAGATTTATTCCCTCACCCTGATATCTTTTAAATTGCCTCTAGCGGGGCTTGAATCCATGACCTCTCAGTCACAAGGTGAAACCCAAACAAGTAGGCTGAATTCGCAGGACAAATTAATCATACATTATTTAGAGACATGTTCACTAGAACTTGGAGAAGAAATTATGGGAGAAACACACAAGCTACAAGGGATAAAAGGTTGTAACAGTTCGGTTCGGTTAATGTTTGGTTAATTATGGGACACCTTTAACCATAACCATAACCGATTTATCCGTTAATCAAAAAATCTTAACCATAACCATCGGTTAATTTCAGTTATCGCTTAATTCAATTCAATAACGGTTCGGTTATTGGTTAATTTCGGTTAACGGTTAATGTTTGCTCACCCCGAGTGTGAATAGTGAGAGAAATCAGGTTTAGTTTTAAATGTATTATTTATTTTGTATATTAGTTATTTGATCATGACTAAGGGTGTGCATGACTCGGTTTGGGACAGTTTATTGCCTAGTTCAAACCCTAGGTTTTGGTTTTTACTGTTTTTTATTTATGCCTACAATTATGCTTATAAAAAACAATCAAAATATTGTATTTATACAAAAAATTTTTGGAGTACAACACTAAGGTTGTTTACGAGCCGAGTCGAACCTAGCGAGGCTATGCTCGTGTTTGGCTCATTACAAACCGAGCGGCTCGGCTTGGTTCAAATTTGTAAATCTAGCCAAATGTTGTGTTGCTGCTCATTTTAAAACCAAGCATCTTAGCTTGGTTCAATTTGGCTCAATTTCAAAATAAAATTTAATGTAAATTCAAATATTTATATTAATTTTAAACTCAATAATTAAAAAAAATAAGTTCAACCATATACAAATCCAAAACAAAAATAAAGTTCATAGATTATGAATTATCATAATACGAAAACATTAAAAAAAAAGCTTAAAATATTTGAATATTAATCAAGATCATTATTCATTAGTTCGAATATACCAACATCATCATTCATCGTAAAAAACTTGTAATATGTTAGTGTTAATAAAAAAATTAGCACTACTTTACACACACACACACACACACATATATATATATATATAGTTTTGTTATACTTAGACATGCCCAAACAAGCTATCCAAATGAGCGACCATCTAAGCGAGCAACGAGTGAGCTGTCACACCCCGACCGGAGGCGGAATACGTCGGGGCATGATATGTGAATGATTGTTTCAAAAGCTCATGATATAAATTCAAAGTTTCATAACTTAAATTTCTAAAAGTTCAAAGTCTAACACAAACGTTACAATACAACATCAAAGTCAAATACAAAACATAAATAATTAGATAAACTATCTAGGTCCTTTCTTCCTAGATTTGCCATATAGTCCTTCACTTAACCTGTCACATATGTAAAGTAAATGTCAACTAATTGAATAGTTGGTGAGTAGTCATATTTTTTTGATAGCATAAGTATAAAAGTATGCAAACTTAAATAGCATTGAGTTTGAATATCATATAGTGAATGAAACAAGCATGTGTAAATGGTGTACCGTCCCTTTTTATCACGAAAACGCGAAGAGAGCGCGACTCTCTTAGGAACTAAGTACTAGAATACGTGCAAAGAAGCATATGAGTAAAATAAGTATACAAATACAAGTCCGACACTTAATAATAATTCAACAACAAAGCATTTCATAGTTTGCATAAGTTTCAAGAAGAGTACATAGTTTAAGCATTTGAAATAGGAAATGTGTGACACCCCAAAATAATTTAAAACTAAAAAGGGGATATGAAAACTCACTTGTTTTGCTAAGCAATCCAATAATACAACTATATGAAATTGTGGATCTACAACACTTGTCAACCTGTTTTGGAATAATATGCATAAGAATATGTCTACAAGTTCCTTAGACTCTAATCATTCTAAGGCATAACGCGAGCTTAGACTTATAAGGCTTCGGTTTATTAAATAAAATAGCTTATAAGTTCAAATAAATAAATTTATAAGTTCAAATAATTAAATTTAGAACTAAGCATTCAAAATTTATTAACTTAAGATTTTAAGCTAAAACACTTTATATAAATAAATTTTATAAAATTTTCTTTAGAATATAAATAAAATTATATAAAGCTTACATAAATAATATTTGCAAATTTTAAATATTGAAATGAACCTTAGTTTAAGTTTTATAAAAATAAAGTGATAAAATAATTTTAATATAAACAAAAAGTTTATACATATTTTTTTTAAACCTTTTACACATTAGTATGTTTTTATAAATTAAAAATAATGGTTTTTAAACCTTTATTAATATTTAAAGAATCAACATTATTAAAAATATTATCTTTAATTATTTCAGAATGTAAAGGAGGCGTAAACTCATTTTTTATAAATTCTCAATATATTTTATTATGATTTTTATATATTAAAAATGATTTATTATAACACTTATAATAACTTAAATAAGGAAATAATAATAAAAATAATATTCTGAAATTTATATAAATTAACAGAATCTTTAAAATGTTGAAAAATATTTTATAGAATTTGATAACAGAAATCAGAATTTTTAAACCTTAAAAATAATAAAAAAATGGGTTTTTTTAACAAAAACCGGTTCTGGATGCTCCAGACCGGAATAGAACCCTGGTCTACACCACCCAGCCGCAGCACCCTAACCGCTGGGCTGGGTGAGTAGTTTGTTAACGAAGTCTGAAACGAATTAATGTTAAACAAACCCCACTGTTCTTCCCCAATTCCTTAAAAGTTGAAACCCTAGCTTGATCCTAGCCCAGATTCGATCGAATGAGCATATGTGAGTCCCTAAATTGATAGGGCTTTGGTTCAATGCTAAGAGGCGAGTCTAATGAACATGACACCTACCTGTAATCGTTTCGTTTGAAGGGGCTTTGAGTTTGTGGAAGGTCTCGGCCTTGCTTGAGCTTGAATCCGAAGTTCCAGTGACTCTGAGATGAAATTGATGGTTCGTATAGCTTCAGAGGGTTGTCGTGAACTTGAGAGTGTGTTTGATTCGAATATGGTGAACCAGAGAAATGAATTCGATTGTTAGATTTATGCTCAACGTTCGGTTAGGTGTAATCATGGGTTTAACGCGTGATTAGATGCAATTAAGGCATTAAACGAGTTCGTTGGAGGGTGGTTGAGGTCGACCGAGCGTGGTTGTGCATTAAATGGTCGATTGAAAGGATTGGGTGTCACACCCCGAGCCGGCGGGATAGGATCGGTTGTCCCGTCGGGCGGAAGGTTCCCGGGGCGCGATATCGGGAGTGATAATCGTGATGATCAGATTGTTTACATTGCACATGATACAAATGAGAAATGCTAAACATAATAGAATTACAAAGTTAAATTACATCAGTATTGTTTATAATTTAACAATGTAATCTACCATTAACATCATGTATTTCTATCTTGTATTTACACAAGATATACAAAATAATTTGCATGATGATGTCTTCAAAAATAATGCAGGTCCAAAAGCTAAGCCTTCTATCTGAAGTCCTAGTACGAAAGGAATAACTCCTTAGTTGACCTGTCCGTCACCTGAGAAGTCATGCAGAAAGATCAAGTCAACACATGGTTGGTGAGTTCATATAGTTTAGTATTTGGAAATGATTTGGAAATGGTATGATAATGATTTGAAAACCTCTTTTGGTAAAGACCCTAACCTCATTAACTCCACATGTAATATCCACATCGGTATGCTTATATATCCCAATCACGAAAGGGTCAAGCCCAGACTCTATCCCACCACATACTAATATGTATATGACACTGTTGTTAATGATAATTAAGCATTTTTACCCAACACCTCTGATTTAGATCATGATATTGAAATCTGATATGCCTTCGATTTATTGGGTTCCTCATAGATATATGATTTCCCAAAAAGACAGTGATAATAGTAAAACGTCAAATATTTAATTTATTAATTAAATAAAACATTTAAATACAACTAAGACATGATGATTGGGTATAATTTTACTCAATCAGTTAGACTTAGTTGTTGGTGGTTGTCCAAGTTGTAACCTCTCACACGTGACCCATGTCAGGCATAACTCACAAGGAGTACACCTGAACTGCGCGGGATTTTAATGTTTTGCCCTTACAGCTTGACCCAAAGGTCTTCTGTACAAGCGGGGACTTTATTGTTTTGCCCTTACAGCTTGACCCAAAAGTCTTCTGTACAAGCGAGGACTTTAAGGATATCCTGTGATTCTTGACCTCTTGATTCTCCTGATTTTGACTTTGATATTGATTTCATTTGATCGTTCATGTTATTGCCCGTATAGCCTGACTACAAGAGTCTTCTATACCTGAGAGGGACTTTATATGTGTGTTACACGTGGTCTTGATTCCATATACAACTGACATCCACCTTGACTTGAGTATTAATGAGTTCATTAGATCATAATGATTTCATTATTTCAATGAGTCACACACATTCATGATTACTGATCTCTTGAGTCTCTTGATTCTTGATTCTTTGAGTTCTCATGATTTTGAATGATAATTGATTTGATTTGATTATGATTCTTGGGCCTCAGATCACACACTGAGTTATGATTCCCTTGAATATGATCGTTTGATTTTGTTCATTTGATTTCACTTTGAGTTTAGGTTCTTGAATTTGAACTTGATGGACTAAGGGTTGAATTAGGATTTAAATTTAAGGTATTACTCATAAGAGTACTTAAATTCAATTGATAACTTGATCTGTTTAATAATTTCCTAGACAGGAGTCTAGGAGTATCAACAAACATTTATATGTAAAACATATAATAGATAAAAGCATTTAAATAAACAGTTTAATTAAAACAGTTTACGCATGCTTCTCAGCCCCGCGTTTTAAAACAAAAATTGTTAGAAAAGGGGCAATGAACTCACCTGTGTTGCTCTGAAATGAATTACCACAAAATGCGCGCTCGTTGTTTGTAACTTAAGTATCTTCGGTTCCTGTGTTGTTTTAAAAGGATTCGCATACGATAAGTATTTATGATAGGCGTTGTAACTAAGGCTTTGGTCTCGGTGTGCAACTAAGTGTCCTACGTTACTAGAGTGTTTCTACGATGTCACCTAACTAGTCTAATTGCATTACCCGTAATAGACCCATGTCCCAATCTTATTAATTACTAACCCTAGATGTTTAAGGTGCATTTTGATTAATGCACAAGTCTTTAATTTACACACTTAATTAATTCATATTTTAAATTTAGCTATTTTAATAAAAAATCATTCAATTTAATTTAATAAGATTATAAATTAAATTTCTTTTATTGAAACCCAATTATTTTAAGAAAATATAATTAAACGTGATGGGCTTAAGTTAATCCTATTAGATTAACCTTTGGCCCAAACACTAAATTTTGATTGTTCCATGATTCTCCGGTTGTTTATATGTGTATAATTCATTTTAAGTAACTCGATTGAGCAACCTAATGTGGTTATACTTTTATGTAACATTTCTAAGTGTTAGGTGTCAATAGTTATATTAACACTCGTAACCTTAAAGGATCGTCTCTTTCCTTAATAATTTGATCAATGCATTGAATCCAAATGATGCTAGTAATGCTTAAAAAAAAAAACTCTTGTTATTTACATTTTTAGTCCAATCCCATTTGAATTAGCCCATGATTATGACACTTAAGGTGATATTAGTGTCAAACTACTAATTCCCATGCATAAACAACCTAATCCGAATCAACTTAGATCGAACCGCTATGGGCCGTGTAAACTTGGGTCGGATCAGTTGGGCTCTAGTATAACTCGGACGGTTTTATTTGGTTGACCAAATGAGAGGGTCTTGACTGAATTAGTGTGAATCGTGAAAGGAAAGTGGGCCGCTAGAGGATCTGGGCCACCAAGGCAGGCAGGCCACCAGAAGGAATCAATTTGGGCCGGCGACTGAGCATTTGGGCCTGCGCACGAATGGCTGGCGAATGGCAGATGCCGAAAGAACTTTGCTTCATTCGGCGAATAGGGTAATTAGGCTTCATTCGGAAAATGGGAAAGGCCCATTCGGCGAATAAAGGATTTGGGCTTCATTCGTGGGGCTGTAACAGGCCCATTCGGCCAATCCCCTTCCCAGATGCAGCTTTCCACGATTTAAACTTTTAAAATCATGCTACAACCTAACACTTGTTCCTAACTTGTCCTAAGGTGTTGTGAAGTGATTCTCAAGACTCAAAGTAAGTTTAAACCGGTTAACATCATGGGTCGAACATGGGGTTAGAAAACCCTAATTTTCGCAACTTTGAACACGATTTTTACCTTGATTCAGTGGGTTTTAGGGCAGATCCTTTGTACTTTCGTGTAGAGAGTGATGAGAGCTTCAAGTAGGTTCAAAGATGGGGTGATTTGGTGAAGAAATGAAGAAGTTATGAAGGTTTGAAGTTTGAAATGGGTGGGGTTTTCTTGAAACCAGGAATGGGGTTTTTGAGGGAAGAAGATGAAGTGAAAAATGAAGAAATGGACTCATTTGGGGTATTTATACCCCGGGTGAGTTCGGGTTCGTTTCGTTTGCTCGGTTTCGCGTAAAACGTCGTTTTCGCGTCGTTCTCGAAACTAAACGACTCGATTTTAAATTAGGATTTACAAAATTGTTTTAAGTTGTGATTCCTAATAAATTAACTAAATATCTGTAAATTAATTAAATTTCAAAACAATTAATTATTGTTTAAATCGAATCGCGCAGTCACCGCACGTATTTGTTCGAATCGTCACCCGATCAAATATGGTGATAACTACACTTTCCAATATGGTTTTCTAATTATCGGATATCATTAAGAACGTTAAACTTCCTGATTTATTCGTACAGATCGTCACCTATACGAATAATCTGTCGGTTTATCATTCACGTAACAACAACCGTGTTGTTTTGTTCCGTAAAGCCTCACATACGTTTATACATAATAAAAGTCCTAACAAACATTCATATGATGGTTCTGTATTGCCAGACGGTTATCTGACTCTAGAACCATTGTTCTGAACTTGTTTATCTGAATTGGTTATGAATCCACTGTTTTGATAACATGAAATGATACTGAAACTTAACATGGACATGAAATACACTGAATTGCATAAAGTTTGTACCTGATTACTGTTCACGTACTGTTTACGATCACTGTTCCGGTGGCAGTTCCGGCACTGATGTTACAGTCTCCCCTTGTTAGAGAAATTTCGTCCCGAAATTTAAGAGTTGTTATCGGGTACGGCTTCTCTTCAAACAGTTGAGGATACTTTAACTTCATGTGATCTTCACGTTCCCAAGTAAACTCGGGTCCGCGCCTTGAGTTCCAACGAACCTTACTATCGGAATACGGCTTCGCCTCAGTTGCTTGACCTTGCGATCCATAATCTCTAAAGGTTCCTCAATAAAGTGTAACTGATCATCAACTTGAATTTCTTCGATTGGGATGACGAGTGATTCGTCAGCAAGGCATTTCTTTAAGTTAGAGACGTGAAACACGTCATGCACACCACTGAGTTCATCCGGTAATCTCAGTCTATATGCTACAGGACCAATACGTTCGATGATTTCGAACGGTCCAACATATCGTGGTGCTAACTTGCCTTTACTCTCAAAACGTTCTACGCCTTTCCATGGGGAAACCTTTAACATGACACGGTCTCCCACTTGGAATTCCAACGGCTTGCGCCGTTTATCAGCGTAGCTCTTTTGTCTACTCCTTGTTGCTTGTAGTCTTCTCTGAATCTGAGCTATCTTGTCAGTGGTTTCTTGAATAAGTTCTGGCCCAGTTATTCGATTGTCTCCAATTTCAGTCCAACAGATCGGTGATCGACATTTCCGACCATAGAGAGCCTCGAATGGTGCACATCCGATACTGCTGTGATAACTGTTATTGTAGGAGAACTCAATCAGTGGCAAATGGAAATCCCAATTTCCACCAAAATCCAAAATACAGGTCCTTAACATATCCTCTAGGGTCTGAATCGTACGTTCGCTTTGGCCGTCCGTTTGTGGATGGTAAGCTGTACTCAGATTTAACTGTGTCCCTAGAGATTTCTGCAGTGATTGCCAGAACCTTGAAGTAAATCTGCTATATCTATCAGAAATAATTGATAATGGTACACCGTGACGTACCACTATCTCATTAATGTACAATCTCGCCGGTCTATCCATCGTGAAGGTTTCACGCATCGGCAAGAAGTGAGCAGATTTTGTTAAACGATCAATGATCACCCAAATCATATCGTGACCACTGGAAGTGCGGGGTAGCTTGGTAATGAAATCCATAACTATTTGTTCCCACTTCCAGAGCGGAATCTCAGGTTGTTCCAGTAAACCAGACGGTTTTTGGTGTTCCGCCTTTACTCTTGCACACGTAAGACATCTGCCGACATATTCGGCTATGTCCTTCTTCATTCCCGGTCACAAATAAAATCTCTGTAAGTCTCGATACATTTTATCGGCGCTCGGATGCACTGATTATTTGGCACGTGTGCCTTCTCAAGAGTGAGTCTTCTGGGTTTACCTATCACCGAATCCACCCACCATTTTGGTAGTAGGTATTTTATCCGGTTTATCTTGAACTGTCACTCTGCTCTACAATCTGACACACTCCTTAAAGTTCTCATAGATGGCTCTCACGACTCTGAGTCTTGATCGTCTGATTAAGATCCTTAAATCACTTGGCGAAATCTTAGGTTATTTGCTATAACCGTATACATACTTCACCATCTATTTAATCTATTCTCAACTGTGAAAGTAGACTTTATATATCGGGGAGGTCTACCTAAGGTATGGTAGTACTATTAGGATTAAGGTAATGATTTACCTTCTAAGTAATCCTATACCCGTCTGCGAGATGTTGTATGTTTATCTTACCTCTACCCAAAAGTCATGTGACTGTCGGAACTCATTATAAATGTTGTTCCAACTATGACTTATTCTCATCCTAGTTTCAAAATAAAAGAAACTAAAACAGGGCTGTTCTTCCTTTAACAACTCCAGAATATTCCTGAGATGTCGTTCGTATGCTTTCTTGGTATTAGAATAAATCAGCATGTCATCCCTTAATGGTAATGACAAACTACTCTAGATAGAGTTTGCACACTCGGTTCATGAGGTCCACAAAAACCATAGGTGCACTCTTCTATCCAAAAGGCATTACCGTAACTTGAAATGCCCATTTTTCATTCGGAATATTTTCTCTGGCGTATCTTCATCTTGCATTCACAACTGATTTCCCTTGATCTACTTATCCTAGTTTAACTATGATTTTAGCACAGTTCTAAAATTTATCCCTTCCTGGTCTCCTAGAACAGAGGTTCTCTAAATCTAATGATTCGAGTTCTATAGTTCTAGGTGAAGAAATAATAGTTTACATACTAGCCTTAGCATCTAACTATCTACAGCCTTCTAATGTTCTACTAGATATGGTTATTTTCCTAACTATAGTAACTAGACTGTAATTAAGACTCAACCTACCTTTATTTAATCACTTAACGTTTACTTAACCTAGAGATTTCTTAAGTCATGATTTCGATTATCTTTCTGGCACTGAATTTGTCTACAGCTATCTTAAATTTATTGTTTCTAGAATTACAACAGACTATGCAGTTCTGATTAATACACTAATAAATAATTTAATGTATCAAGCTGAAATTTGCATACCTATGGGGTCATCAGACTCCGAGTGTTCCCCAGGAGTCGGTAAAACGAGTAGTCCCTCGGTGACTGCTGAGTCTGCTGGAGGCATTTTCCTAGGGCATTTCCTCGCGAAATGTCCGTGCATTCCGCACGTGTAGCAGTTGTTGTTATGTTGAGAGGAAGTAGAGGTGCTCGGTTTTTGTTTCTGTGTCCTGGTCGAATTTAACCGACACTGTTGAATCCAGTGTCCCGTCTCTCCACAGTGCGTGCATTGTACACATGAGAGTTCAGCTCGATGATGGTGGTGACAAACCGAACAGGGGGAAGCTTTTCCCTTAGATTGTGCAGGATTGAGGGAAGATGTCCTCACGGGGCAGTCTCGTGAAATGTGTTCGGACAGTCCGCACACATAGCAATCTTTTCTGTATCGAGGAAGAGGATATGTAGTGTTTCCAGGATTTTGGTTATGAGTCGGGGGATTATTACAGTCACGACTCCAGTGTCCCTTTTTCCCGCAGTTCAGACAATGTTTGCACAGTTTATCCTTAGAATGGTGAAGACCGCACATGGCACATAAAGGAAACTTGCCAGTATAATACTTACGACTCCCCAACTCTGGAGCAACGGCCATCTGGCGTAAAGGAATGGCCTCAGTGTAAATTACAAGGTCTCTTGATTTTTCAGGATGACACCTTTTCCGCTTCTTGCTCGACTCTCCTGTTTCCAATTTCTTCGGCTCTGTAGAAAGTAGTGGGAAGATTTTTGCAAACTCCTCACTGTTCCTGATCTGGGTGATGATTCCAGGGAGAATCGCCACCAACTGTTCAGTGATCAGGGTTGCAAGTGCCTCGACTGTTGGATCCGTCTCTTGCGAAGGTGGAGGCGGCGATGGTTGTCTTCTTGGTGACATTCTAATCATAACCAATAGAACATTGGTTAGTGCAATGATCGAATGCAGAAGACACGATGCAAGTAAATTCCTAATTCCTATGTTCTCTACATGCAGGGTCCCTAGGTTATAGTCTAGGCCAAACCGTTTAATTAAATGACCTATATTTCTCTATAACCATGGCTCTGATACCAATCTGTCACACCCCGAGCCGGCGGGATAGGATCGGTTGTCCCGTCGGGCGGAAGGTTCCCGGGGCGCGATATCGGGAGTGATAATCGTGATGATCAGATTGTTTACATTGCACATGATACAAATGAGAAATGCTAAACATAATAGAATTACAAAGTTAAATTACATCAGTATTGTTTATAATTTAACAATGTAATCTACCATTAACATCATGTATTTCTATCTTGTATTTACACAAGATATACAAAATAATTTGCATGATGATGTCTTCAAAAATAATGCAGGTCCAAAAGCTAAGCCTTCTATCTGAAGTCCTAGTACGAAAGGAATAACTCCTTAGTTGACCTGTCCGTCACCTGAGAAGTCATGCAGAAAGATCAAGTCAACACATGGTTGGTGAGTTCATATAGTTTAGTATTTGGAAATGATTTGGAAATGGTATGATAATGATTTGAAAACCTCTTTTGGTAAAGACCCTAACCTCATTAACTCCACATGTAATATCCACATCGGTATGCTTATATATCCCAATCACGAAAGGGTCAAGCCCAGACTCTATCCCACCACATACTAATATGTATATGACACTGTTGTTAATGATAATTAAGCATTTTTACCCAACACCTCTGATTTAGATCATGATATTGAAATCTGATATGCCTTCGATTTATTGGGTTCCTCATAGATATATGATTTCCCAAAAAGACAGTGATAATAGTAAAACGTCAAATATTTAATTTATTAATTAAATAAAACATTTAAATACAACTAAGACATGATGATTGGGTATAATTTTACTCAATCAGTTAGACTTAGTTGTTGGTGGTTGTCCAAGTTGTAACCTCTCACACGTGACCCATGTCAGGCATAACTCACAAGGAGTACACCTGAACTGCGCGGGATTTTAATGTTTTGCCCTTACAGCTTGACCCAAAGGTCTTCTGTACAAGCGGGGACTTTATTGTTTTGCCCTTACAGCTTGACCCAAAAGTCTTCTGTACAAGCGAGGACTTTAAGGATATCCTGTGATTCTTGACCTCTTGATTCTCCTGATTTTGACTTTGATATTGATTTCATTTGATCGTTCATGTTATTGCCCGTATAGCCTGACTACAAGAGTCTTCTATACCTGAGAGGGACTTTATATGTGTGTTACACGTGGTCTTGATTCCATATACAACTGACATCCACCTTGACTTGAGTATTAATGAGTTCATTAGATCATAATGATTTCATTATTTCAATGAGTCACACACATTCATGATTACTGATCTCTTGAGTCTCTTGATTCTTGATTCTTTGAGTTCTCATGATTTTGAATGATAATTGATTTGATTTGATTATGATTCTTGGGCCTCAGATCACACACTGAGTTATGATTCCCTTGAATATGATCGTTTGATTTTGTTCATTTGATTTCACTTTGAGTTTAGGTTCTTGAATTTGAACTTGATGGACTAAGGGTTGAATTAGGATTTAAATTTAAGGTATTACTCATAAGAGTACTTAAATTCAATTGATAACTTGATCTGTTTAATAATTTCCTAGACAGGAGTCTAGGAGTATCAACAAACATTTATATGTAAAACATATAATAGATAAAAGCATTTAAATAAACAGTTTAATTAAAACAGTTTACGCATGCTTCTCAGCCCCGCGTTTTAAAACAAAAATTGTTAGAAAAGGGGCAATGAACTCACCTGTGTTGCTCTGAAATGAATTACCACAAAATGCGCGCTCGTTGTTTGTAACTTAAGTATCTTCGGTTCCTGTGTTGTTTTAAAAGGATTCGCATACGATAAGTATTTATGATAGGCGTTGTAACTAAGGCTTTGGTCTCGGTGTGCAACTAAGTGTCCTACGTTACTAGAGTGTTTCTACGATGTCACCTAACTAGTCTAATTGCATTACCCGTAATAGACCCATGTCCCAATCTTATTAATTACTAACCCTAGATGTTTAAGGTGCATTTTGATTAATGCACAAGTCTTTAATTTACACACTTAATTAATTCATATTTTAAATTTAGCTATTTTAATAAAAAATCATTCAATTTAATTTAATAAGATTATAAATTAAATTTCTTTTATTGAAACCCAATTATTTTAAGAAAATATAATTAAACGTGATGGGCTTAAGTTAATCCTATTAGATTAACCTTTGGCCCAAACACTAAATTTTGATTGTTCCATGATTCTCCGGTTGTTTATATGTGTATAATTCATTTTAAGTAACTCGATTGAGCAACCTAATGTGGTTATACTTTTATGTAACATTTCTAAGTGTTAGGTGTCAATAGTTATATTAACACTCGTAACCTTAAAGGATCGTCTCTTTCCTTAATAATTTGATCAATGCATTGAATCCAAATGATGCTAGTAATGCTTAAAAAAAAAACTCTTGTTATTTACATTTTTAGTCCAATCCCATTTGAATTAGCCCATGATTATGACACTTAAGGTGATATTAGTGTCAAACTACTAATTCCCATGCATAAACAACCTAATCCGAATCAACTTAGATCGAACCGCTATGGGCCGTGTAAACTTGGGTCGGATCAGTTGGGCTCTAGTATAACTCGGACGGTTTTATTTGGTTGACCAAATGAGAGGGTCTTGACTGAATTAGTGTGAATCGTGAAAGGAAAGTGGGCCGCTAGAGGATCTGGGCCACCAAGGCAGGCAGGCCACCAGAAGGAATCAATTTGGGCCGGCGACTGAGCATTTGGGCCTGCGCACGAATGGCTGGCGAATGGCAGATGCCGAAAGAACTTTGCTTCATTCGGCGAATAGGGTAATTAGGCTTCATTCGGAAAATGGGAAAGGCCCATTCGGCGAATAAAGGATTTGGGCTTCATTCGTGGGGCTGTAACAGGCCCATTCGGCCAATCCCCTTCCCAGATGCAGCTTTCCACGATTTAAACTTTTAAAATCATGCTACAACCTAACACTTGTTCCTAACTTGTCCTAAGGTGTTGTGAAGTGATTCTCAAGACTCAAAGTAAGTTTAAACCGGTTAACATCATGGGTCGAACATGGGGTTAGAAAACCCTAATTTTCGCAACTTTGAACACGATTTTTACCTTGATTCAGTGGGTTTTAGGGCAGATCCTTTGTACTTTCGTGTAGAGAGTGATGAGAGCTTCAAGTAGGTTCAAAGATGGGGTGATTTGGTGAAGAAATGAAGAAGTTATGAAGGTTTGAAGTTTGAAATGGGTGGGGTTTTCTTGAAACCGGGAATGGGGTTTTTGAGGGAAGAAGATGAAGTGAAAAATGAAGAAATGGACTCATTTGGGGTATTTATACCCCGGGTGAGTTCGGGTTCGTTTCGTTTGCTCGGTTTCGCGTAAAACGTCGTTTTCGCGTCGTTCTCGAAACTAAACGACTCGATTTTAAATTAGGATTTACAAAATTGTTTTAAGTTGTGATTCCTAATAAATTAACTAAATATCTGTAAATTAATTAAATTTCAAAACAATTAATTATTGTTTAAATCGAATCGCGCAGTCACCGCACGTATTTGTTCGAATCGTCACCCGATCAAATATGGTGATAACTACACTTTCCAATATGGTTTTCTAATTATCGGATATCATTAAGAACGTTAAACTTCCAGATTTATTCGTACAGATCGTCACCTATACGAATAATCTGTCGGTTTATCATTCACGTAACAACAACCGTGTTGTTTTGTTCCGTAAAGCCTCACATACGTTTATACATAATAAAAGTCCTAACAAACATTCATATGATGGTTCTGTATTGCCAGACGGTTATCTGACTCTAGAACCATTGTTCTGAACTTGTTTATCTGAATTGGTTATGAATCCACTGTTTTGATAACATGAAATGATACTGAAACTTAACATGGACATGAAATACACTGAATTGCATAAAGTTTGTACCTGATTACTGTTCACGTACTGTTTACGATCACTGTTCCGGTGGCAGTTCCGGCACTGATGTTACATTGGGGGTGGTGGTCGGCTTTGGTGGTTCGAACGAGGGAGAGAAAGGGGGAGGTGGCTGAAAGTTTCGGCCCTTGGCAAAACAGGCCCCCCTTGTTTTGCCCTATGGTCCCTCTTGCCCGAAAATGTTCCCACTCACATGCATAGTTTCAAATTTTGACAAAAACAACCCTTGAAATTGCATAACTCATTAGTTTTAGGTTTTAAAGCTTGCATAAAGTTTATAAACATAATATTTAATAAGGTAAAAAAAATTCTATTATTAAATAAAGTTTATAAAGCTTAATATTAATTTTTATGAAAGTGTTATGTTTATAAAATCATACATAATGCTTAAAAATATTTGTTTTGTTATTTATTATAATTATTACTATTACTATTAAAAAGGTTTATTAATATTTATTGAACAAAGATTTTAAGCTTTAAACACTTAATTAAATATTTTATAAATAATTTCTATAACACATGTAATTAAGTTTAAATATTTTAATTTAAAATGAATATATATATATATATATATATATGTGTGTGTGTGTGTATATATATATAATAATGAAACGGTTTAAAAAGAAATGATTCACATAACGACGTATTTAGGAATTACAACATTTAAAAAATCCAAAAATGAGCAATTGTTACATGAGCTTACCTCGGCTAGTGCTTGGCTCATTTAAAACCGAGCAAAATTCGAACCAGCTTCTTCTGAGCTTTTTTCAAGCAAGTATCGGGCGAGCGTCGAGTGACAGACATTTTGGACAGACCTTTACAACACCAATTAACATTTAAAATTATATACAAAAAATTTTAAATTTAGAAAAAATCATATGTGCTTTTAGCATCATTAAAAATATAATTAAATGTATGAATTTTATATGACTTTTGGTATTAAACCAAGAAAATATAAATAGACAATTTATAAATTATTGAAATTTTTGAAAGGTAATACATATATATGTGTGTGTGTGTGTACATACATACACATGTATTTCGTTTTTTTAGTTCGATTATTTGGTTTGCATTTTTTGGTTTTTGGATCAGTTTTTTTTCGGTTTATTGCACACCCCCTAATCAAGAGCGGCTCCTCAATGTAAAATATTGTAAGGCAAGCGCGTAGAATCTCCAAATTTTTGGGCTCGAACCATTTAGGTTCACTACAAGAATTCTTTTCTGATACGACGCCCTTTCCCGACGTCATGTCGTCGGCACAGCCTATCCCGACGACATTTCGTCGCTATAAGGTTTTTAGGTCGTCGGGGAAAGGTGCGTCGGCATAGATTGTTTTTCCCGACGACATATCGTCGCCCAAAGTCATCACCAGAAACTAATAATTAATTTAAAATTAAAAATTAAAAAAACAATTTAAATTCCCTTTCCCGACGACATGTCTTCGGCAAAGGTCACATTCAAAAAAAAATTCCCTGTTTTTTGTATATTCCAATTTATATGAACAAAACCCGCTATTTCTGCCCAAATAACCTGTTATATTACATGAATATATATAATAAAACCTAACCAAACACAAAATACAAATAATCAAATAAAACACAAAACATAAACCACCCAACAATTTACAAAGTGTCAAATACATCCGAACATTTACATAATCTAACTAAATGTTTTCCAAACTATCATGATATAATATTCAATGTTTCCAACTACATTAATCTTCATCCTAGTCTGTTGACGTAGCATGTTTCTTTGATTTAAGTGCATCAATCTCATCTTGTATTCGTTGCATGTTCTCGTTCATGAGACGAATTGTTTCTTGCATGTCAGACAATTGGGACTGCGAGTTTGACACATAAGAAACATCGGGGGTTATTTTCTAGACGAGGTGTCGTCGAGACAAACTTTTTATGTTCACAAAGTCTCCCAAAATCATCTACATACAATGGATTTAAGCCCTAATTAGCAAAAAATGAAAACCCCCAAATTTTAAAGATAAACTTTACTTACATGGTGAAGAAGATGACTAGGATGTAGCAAATAGGTACATAACGGCTTCTAGCCAATGTTTTCATAACCGGACCGGACGTCGAACCGGTCTCGTTACTGGTCAGAGGTCGGACCGGTCGGACCGGTCGAACCGGATTTAAGAACCGGATGATTTTATAAATATTTTATAAATATATATATATATAAAATAAAAAAAAATAAAAAATCCGGTTCAACCACCGGTCCGACCACCGGTTTTCCGGTCCGACCGCCAGTTCCCGGTTCGACCAGCCGGTCCACTCAAAAACGGCTCAAAACCCTTAACCGGACCGGTCCACCCACCGGTTCCCGGTCCGACCGGCCGGTCCGGTCCGGTTTTCAAAACAGTGCTTCTAGCACACCAAAATCAAGCAAATCGGCCGAAATCGCCATTTGGGGGTCATAGCCGCAAGTTTTGGGGAAGAAAATGGATGAAGAATGAATTTTTCGAGCTGGAGAAGATTTTCTAGGTCGCTGTGGCCTGTCCAGACGACAGGTCGTCAGCAAAGAAGAAGGCAAAACGACAACGTTTGATTAAATGAGCAGCTAAAAAAAAATTTATTTTACCTTTCTCGACGACACGTCGTCGCGATAGGCGACACCCAGATTTTTTTCCTTCTAATTAATGGCGAAATATTAATTTATTTTATTAATTAATTGAGGTTTTTTCGCCGACGACGTGTCGTCGGGAAAGGTGTTCGAGAAGCAGGAAAAAAATTGGCAAAATCGCGCTGCTTTGTGAAAAATCCCGGGATTTATCTGTGCCGACGACCTGTCGTCAGGAAAAGCGGAAGCCTGAAAAAAATTCAACGCTTTGTGCCGACATATCGTCGTCGTGATTTCTCTTCTATGCCGACGCCAATATGTCGTCGGGAAAGCCTCAACATATCAGATAACATTTCTTGTAGTGGTTATGTGTTTTTAGTCAATCATGTTATTTGTGTTGTTGTTTTACGTTTTGAAAAAAAAAAAAAGAACCCTCTCATACTATTAAAAGAGAAATTGTGTTTACAGTTATGTTTTTCATGTACTCACACCTCTTTTGTATTTAAAAAAGTTTGAGGCATGCATCCATTCGTTAATAGATTTTAATAAAAATTTGAGAGTATTAAAGAGTTGAATTAAAACGACAATAATTCTGATTCTATAATAGATATATGCTAAAAAATTAAAAAAGTGTATATTGTTGTAATTTGTATTTAACCTAGTAACAAAAGCATTAATTTATTTTAAAAAATAATTAAATCAAGGGTAAAGAGATACCCCTTAATTATGCGAATGAAACCCATGAAATAGATAAACCTTTGCCCCCCATCAAAATCGTGTCTGGTTAATATCCGAGCACGACCTTTCACTTGGCGTCACTTAAAAATAACCCAAACAGGACTTGAACCTACGTCTCAAATAGTCAAATGAAACTTGGTTCTCACCAAATTACCGCTGAACCACTTTCACTGACCATCATATCGACAATTAACAGCACCAAATTTGATCATGCATGCTATATTTAGCTTTACTTATTATCATATAATATATCTTTCAATTCCACTTTGATCCAGCAACCTCATTATGAAGCAATTAATATAATGATTTATATACATATGTAGAAAACGTCAAGATTTTCTTGTTATTTTCTCCATAAAATTAGCCCCCATATTTGATAAAATCCGACCCATACATAAAAATAAATCTATATATTTAAAATAAGTAATTCCACACTCAAACCCATCATAATAATTTGGTGGACCTTCTGTTCTTCCACTATATATATAATAATCTTGTTTTCTATGACCGTTCTATACTTCTATCTATCACCATCCCACTTTCAAAACCTCCTAAAATTCCCTTTTCTTCATTCATATTCATCATCATCATCATCATCATCATCATCATCATCATCATCATCATCATCATCATCATCATCATCATCATCATCATCATCATCATATCACATAACTTTTGATTTGTGTATGCTGTGTTTCTTGGTCAATTTTAGAGTTTCTGAGATTTCTGAATTCTGCAAATTTTAGTTCATGCTAGAGGTATAAAGAAATACAAAATAATATAATTAAGGGTACCCAGAAATTAAAATTGAAGCTTCCGATCGAGTTGAAGACTTTGAATATGAAAGGTGATAGCTTTACAGTGGATATGGAACCTTTCACACATCTCAGCAACAAAGAACTCAACCCAAATTCAAGAATTATAGTAAGTTGATATATATCAATGGTTCTATAATGTTTAAGATCGCTGCAAGAAAACATCTCATTAGCAGTGATTTTGGGTATCTTTAGTGACGATTTTTGTTGCTGATAAGGTCTTTTTTCTTGTAGTGGATTCACACAACCTTTGTTTTTGTCAAAATTGTTTAAAAAAGTTGGCTTTAGGTAATCATTAATTTAACCGTGTTTTACACGATCTTGTTGGTTAACAGTATATTACCAGCTCGTTATTTATAAGTTTTTTTTTTTTGACCGGATAAATATAATGGTTTAAAAGAAATTTTGCTTCTTTTGCAATCACCCAAGATCAATTAAACATTTTTATATTTGCACGCCTAAAAAAATTAAATTATCTACTTGAAATAATAATATATATTGAAAACTAAATGAAATAAGTTCAATGAATTGACTATCAAAGAACAGAAACCTATTTTCTTGGTTTTCAAATTTAAAGTCTTTGATTAGGTGTGTTAGGTTTTCTTTCGTTGTTAAATCTCTCAAGGTGCTTTCAATATTTTTAATTAAAAAAAAAAAACAATCGTTTGCTTTTAAATTACTTCAATACAACAGGACGCATGATTCCTCAAAAACAATTTTATAACCAAAAAAATACATATTATTAATAAAAGACGACTTTTGAGTGGTAGTTTTTGTGGTTCGGAAAATTGAAACTTTGCGATATGATAATTGATGTGATGTGGTAGTAGTTAATTATAATAAACCAAATGCTTCATGTATAATATGTTTATTTAAAAACATTAATTTCAATTTTAAACCATGTATAATATTTTCGTTTTGCAGAAGAGTTTATCAAGAAAAGAGTCGCAGAAAGGGAGTGATAAGAAGATGAACTCGAATTGTGCAATGAATGACGGAAACGGAGATGTAATCTATTCACCTAAAGGTTCGTCAATTAAGTTTATTTTGTAATGTTATTATTATTGAATGATTTTCATTTTGGATTAAAATTTGATCAATAATTACGAGGCTCTGACTTAATAGTTCGGATATATGAAAACTTCATATATCCAGAATTTGAATTTGAAGATTGTTGATTTTAAATCAGATATCTGAAAAAATGATAATATACATACACATATATATTCATTTGAGTTAAGAAAACTAGTGTAACATTCAATTTTTTTTGTTTAAAAATGTAATATATATTATTATAAGAAAATTAAAAAAAATTGTAATTTTTACACATATATTATAAAATGACATTTGCATATAAATTTAAATTTGTAGGTTTGAATTCGGATTTTTTATTTTTAAATTCTAAAATAATCAAAAATATATATAAATAATATTTTTATTAGTTTAAATATATCCAAAATATCTGAAATTTTCTAAAATCTTATCTGAATATGAAATCTTCATATGAACAAAATTTTGAAATTCTGAAATTTCAGATTTAAAGTTTAGGATAGTTTGGATTCTTATTTTAAATTCAAATATTTTTGCATGCCCAATTTACTATCAATTTTACATATCTTCCATGCATTCCAGTACTAAAAAGGGCAATAGTTTCCTTTTTTGGCCAAAAAATTAAACACATTTATGGATAAAAGATTGTTTAAATACATCTATATATTGAAAAAAATATAACATAGTTTTATACATATGTAATAAATGTCATGAAAAAACCCAAATATTTAATTTGGGTTAATTTTGTCGGAGTTAATTAAGGTTTCCGTAATTAAGATGGGTTAACAACATATCCTTATCTTATAATCCATTATGCTAAATAGTTTTAGTTCTCTTACACTTATTATCATTACACGTGGGTAAATTTAATACAGTGTATATTAATGAATATAAACCGAAAACACAATTAAGTTTTGTCGATCGAGAAGACCTATTTCGCGACGAATCAAATAAAAAACAAAAAAAGAAATCCCAAAAAGGTAGCATGTCTTATTTTATTTTTATTTAGAGGTAGAATTAAAAAAATCAATATTTACGGCAAAAAGGAACATCAAAAGTGATTATTGTTTACATTTGTAATAATGGTTACATATATTTAAGAGTAATTGTTTTAATTACTAGCTAATAACTCATTAAAAAGATTATCTCTGTCTTTACAAACAACCATAATTCATTTTTTATTTAGGTGTAGTGAAATACACATTTATTTTTAAGATTTCAAATCAACTGACCAGATATGTTTAAGGGTTTTATCTCTAAAATCGATTTTTCATGTGATAAAACCCCTATACATACATACACACACATACATACATGTATATAAGTATATACATAAAAAGTGGCCGGTGGATTGAAAAAGAGTGTCGTTACTTTTTGTTTCTATATGCAATTGTTAATTAGCTTCTTTAATTTGATGACGGAAAACATGTCAGAAAAGCTAAAGTTACTGGATCAGACCAACATGAGCTGCCCACAAGTCCACCATCAAATTACCATCGTGACTGGTAGCACCACCGCTACCACCACCACCTCCGCCATGACAATCAAGTCTCCGGTGACACCAACCAAAAGCAGCGTTATTTTGAAGAGATCAAGAAGTTTTAAGCAATCATCCATAATTAACCCTAGAAGAATCCTCATGTTCTTTGCCACCTTGTAAGTATATATATCACTATAATTCTCAGCACAAATTATTAGATCATTTTACATTTTTTTTAGTTATAAATTAAAATTATATATGGATGCTACATATTGATCCATAGAGTTTTAGTTACACAACCTAGTCCTTACATATTTTTCTGTATAATAATATATCTTCTAAAAATTATTTCTCTATAAATCTATATTAATTAGAAAATTTTCTTGTCATTGTTAATTTTTTTTATTTTTATTGCACAACCACAAATTATATAGAAACTGCGAAAAGAATCTAAACCAATCATATATTATTACAAACTAAAAAAAATAATTATATAAATGTAAAAGATTAAATGATCTTACTCTCTAAATAATTAAGTTTCCTTAATTATTTTCTCTTTATCTCATCTATGTTTCTAGTAACAACTAACAAGTTGTACATAGATTAAACCATTAAATACACACGTACACGTGCATATATACATATAAATGTTTAATTGAAAACTAATGTTATTTGAAAACTTAAAATAAAAATTTGTAGTCACAAATTTAAAGAAAATAAATTAATTTCTTCTACTTTAAATAAAAATTATTTTTACATCCCTTAAATCATATGATAAATAATTTTTTTTTAATTTTTTACAAATTATTTATTCTGTTGTGAAGATATAATTAATTAATTAAGGTTAATTACACATGCATGTTTTATGTATGTAATTGCTATATATATTTGACAGGTCAAGCTTAGGAACCGTCGTACTGATATGCCTAACACTCTCCATGTCAAGGTTCAATGAAGATGACAACTCGCACGCCTAATTAACTCTAACAGACCGACCATCACTAGTGTTTATGAGTGCTGGCAGTTTTTTCTCTTTTTTCATCCTTTCTTTAATTTATACAAAAAGAAGCACTAGCTAGCCATACATACATATATATACATACATATATATATATATATGCATATGTATATATATATATATGTATGTATTTATATGATATGTATGTGTGTGTGTGGAATAATCTTACTTATTAAATTAATTTTGGATGAAGAAATTAATTGAGTAAAAAATGCTAAAAATACATGGATGAATTTTTGCTTAATTTATGAATATTATGTATGCGGTTTTAATTAATTGATGGTTTCTTTGTTGTGATGTGGATAAATTGTTGAATCTCTTTTATAATCTATAATCTACAATTAATAATATAACAAACAAATTTACGTACCCAGTATATTCCCACTTTTCAGTAGGGTCTGGGAGGAAGGATAGACACAAACCTTACCTCTATCTCAGTTGGGATAAAGTTATCGTTTGAAGTTGATCATCCCAACATTTTTAACGTTATTTTCACAAAATAAGTAAAATAACGTTAAAATTAGTGCAACTTTAGCCCCTTAAAGGCCCACACATATATACATTATATGCGAGCACCGCAAATGGGGCAATACAATTAGTAATATATAATTAATTAATTGTACGACTGATTTACAGCTAAAAGAATCCTTTCAAGACAACAACACTCGATGACATTATTCGATCTATCAACTTTGCCAGCTTGCCTGATGATATATAGACTATAGTTTGTTAAACAGTAGCTTGTTTATTTACATACACAACTTTTTAATTTAACGTGACGTATAACCTCCTCTGACATTCACTGATTCGACAATGATTGGTCTCATATGCATCTCGTATAGGACCTATACGAGACGTATATGAGTTTAATCATTGACATTGATAAATTATTACAAATAATAGTTGTCTTAATATACGCCTGGTATATATTTATACAAAACGTATAGAGGGTGTAATTCTGATTATAATGTGAGTCATAGCTGGCCTCGAGAGCCTTAAAATTTCCGAGGCATGTGGCAAGAAAAATAAATGGCCCTTTTAGATACGGTTTTGAGAATTGAGGGGTGACTCTGAATTCGGTTTGTTTGGTTAACCGATTAAACCAATTTCCGATTTAAATTTATAATCTTGTTAATAATATATATAAGGTTGGATTCGGTTTATTCGGATCGGTTTTATTCGATTTTTAACCGGTTTATTTGGTTTTTAATCGATTGAATTCGATTTTCTCGGATCGGTTTATTTGATATTTAACCAGTTTATTTGGTTTTTAATCAGTTTATTTGGTTTGTTCGGTTTAAACCGAATCACTTCTCAAATTCGCTTAAGTTTTTGGATAATGAAAAAAAAACCCAATTAAACCAAATCGAATAATCTATTAACCGAACCGATAAACACCTCTAGTTTAAAGGCAAGAAAGTAACTTCCTATACATTAAAGGAAATTACGTTTTGTACCCCTTAAATCATGTGTTTTTAAATGGTTCTTTTTTGTTTTCTCCAACTTGTTGGTTCTCATTTAAATGAATTTCTATATATACGTATATATCAAAAATATTGTATCCCCTAAAAAACAACTGATCAGTCACATAGATTGTTACCAGGGGCTGCCCGGGCCCCGTCCCGGGCCCATTTTTTTAGGGGGCACGATATTTTCAGTATATATGTATGTATACAGATTGATTCAAATAAGACCCAACAAGTTGTAGAGAACCAAAAAAACTATTTTTAGACGCATAATTTAAGAGATACAAAACGTAATTTCCTTTAAAAGTATTGCAAGTATGCCCTTTAAACTAGGATTGCTCATCGGTTTGGTTAACGGTGTATTCAGTTTGGTTTAATCGGTTTTCAATTTTTTTTCATGTCCGAAAACCGAACCAAATTTGGGAAGTGGTTCGGTTTGGTTTCAGTTAAAACCGAATAAATCAATTAAAAACCAAATAAACTGGTTAAAAACCGAATAAACCAAATTCAGTCAAATAAACCGATTATAAACCAAGTAAACTGGTTAAAAACCAAACGCATCGATCCGAATAAAACAAATTCAACCGATTGAATTATTAATAAAATAATAAATTTAAATCCCAATTTGGTTTAATCAGTTAACCGAATAAACCGAACTATCCGAATTCAAAAGAAATTTGGAACCGATAACCGAACTAAAAATCGAAATTCAAAATTCGGGAAGTGGTTTGGTTCGGTCGGTTACGGTTGAAAACCGAATAAACCGATTAGAAAATGTTAAGAACCGAATAAACCGATCTGTATAAATTGAATTCAATCGGATAAGCGAATTCAATCGAATAAACCGATTACAAATCAAATAAACCGGTTAAAACCAGGTAAATCAATCCAAATAAACCAAATTTCTACCTTATATATTACTAATAAAATAATAAATTTAAATCTGAATTCGGTTTAGGTTAAACGAATAAACCGAAGAAACCAAATTTAAAAATTTTTTTGAACTGGCAACCGAATCGAAAACAGAATTCAAAATCGGTTTGGTTTTTTCAGTTACGAATACGGTTCAGTTTTCGATTTTGAGCGGTTTTCAAATTTTTTATACACCCCTACTTTAATATTTGAATTCGCTAAGGGCATTTTTTTTCCGTTTCGTCCTGGGCACGCGAATTCTCGAGGCCGCCCCTGATTGTTACATACATTAAAACATTATAATGTCTTGTAGTTGGGGTATAAAAGGTTTAAAAAATAATTTAAAAGAAAAAATTGAAAGAAAAAGAGAGAAAACTTTTAGCCAAAGGGATCGAAACCGTGACCATGAAATTAAAATTCATAAATCAAGTTGACATTGTATCTTATGATGCAACAAAATCATATTTAACATAAAATGTTGCAAAAAAAAAAAGTAATAATAATAAATGAAAAGGTTAGTGGCACCAAAACTAGAACTTTTGACCAGTAATCAAAACATGATCGAACGTCTTAGCGACTCAACTACATTGCCATCTATGTCTTTAAAATAATATTCAACTTAAGTTGTTTGCAAATGCGTATAGATATAATGGCATGTTTTAATATACATCACTATTTTTTTTTGTTTTCAGATACATGTTTTAGTATACATCAACCTGCAAATATTCTTGTTGTGTTCGAGTTTATATTTATGGCATGATTTTCAGATTCGGTTCGTGTTCGGGTTCAAGTCGTGTTCGGGTTTACGTAAATTTTTTGTGTTTGTGTCCAGTTACCAGCTAACCCACCAGCTAACCCTGTAGTTTAACACCCTTACGGCTCGTTTTGACTAAAGATACCTCTAGCTTAGCTTGTTGAATGCTTTATTGATAAACTCAAGCTCAACTCGTATGAAAATTTTCAAACTTGAGCTCGGCTTGGTCCATTTATTATTACTTATCTAATGTATTTATTTAATTCATTAATATATATATATATATATATATATATATATATATAAATATTTATAACTATACTTTTCATATATGACATAATATATATGATTTTGGTATATTTATCATGTTTTTAATATAAAAACAATTTTTATATAAATATAAACTTATATAATTAAATAAATATAATTATATAAGAAAACTTGTCTAAGTTCGCAAGACATGTGGAAGCTTGAATTCAATAATTGAATCAGTCATATTTCAAGGTTTGGGGTCGTTCAAGTTTTTGTACCAATCTAATATCGAATATATCACGGGTGTGCTTGATTCATTTGCAATCCTACTTACCACCCGATCGAAGACATATCCATATGTTTTAACATAAATGGAAAACGACTTGGGGTAATTCCGAGAGACTTTTCCGTTTTTATTAGTTCCTTTTCTAACATGTTGCAATATCACAATGTCTAGATACTATTTACAATGATAAATAACATGTAACGATGTGATAACCTGAAAAGTAACGTCATGGAATTTCCTAAACATATCTTTCCAATGTGTTTATACTATATGCTTTGTCCCTGTTATGGTGGCTTAATGGTAAAGGGGTGGAAATCTGTAATGGAGGCCTAGAGTTCAAAGCCCGACACCACCCAATTTTCCCTGGGTCACGCGATTTACCTCCCTCATGTTGGTTGTGGGACCGGTCGGTGAGGGGCGACTAATGGTGGCGTTCATCATTTTTTTATACTATATGCTTTAGAATTAATATATATAAATGTATGTATGTGTGTGTGTAGTAGAGTTTTGTAATAATCAATTAATCATATTTATAAATTAAGGTAATATATGACAAGTTCGTAAAAAATGAAAGAAATAAAAATAATAAAAATAAATAACAATAAAAGTGAATTTGTGTGCTAACTTTCCCAAGCACAGGCATGCCAATAAATTAAAGCACAGATTATACCAAAATAACTTAAACATGATGCATGATTTCTAGGCAACTTTAGAAAGCCAATATATGTGCTTCAGAATGTGACTTTGTAATAACCCTTACCAATCAAATCAAAATGGCCTTAAACTTTTAATGTTCAACTTTATAAAATAACCAGTTTCTATTCATTGTCACATCCCAATATTCCTAATTGCCGCATAGATTTTCAAATAGTTGCCGAATAATGTTTTTTTCTTATAACTTGGAATACAGACATTTAAGATATTATTTCAACAGTCCCATCATATTTGATGTTTTATGTCATACACCCTAATCATTTTAGGAGTAACTTCACAACTTGGTAAATTCTTGAACCTTGTCTCAACTATATACTTTTGTTTAAATTCAAACCATAAATCTATCATTAGAAAGTCAAAAGATAACCACTAAGTTCGTCAAATAACATTCTTAGAGTTGGGGTCCAAACTCAAGTTAGACAACAAAAAAGTGTAGCCCACTCACTAAGTCAATGATTTGGTCGATTGGTTCGTGAGTGGTTCCATGCCTACGGCCCAGCCATGATCAGAATGTCACTTTCGTAACCCCTACCGGCCAATCTATGAGCTAGGGTCTCAACTAGCATACACTTCTACTTCTAAAAGTGCCCTTATTCAGTTAGTTGTTGTATCCACTATTATCTTATTATATAATGACAATAAAATGGATTTTGGTGGCATTAACTACTCTAAACAACTTGCTTACTTGATTTTCATAATTTTTATTCTGACATGTTTCTTGTGTTAACGTAAAACATATTTCAAGTTATGTGTTCTAGACCCAAAAGAAATTAAAAAAAATAAAAAATAAGAACAATAGTAGTAACATAGAGTTTCATAATTGTTTCCCTACTAACATGTTTCATGTTAATGCATAAAAAAAATTAAAAGTTTCAACAACTTGTTTCAGACTCAACGATTTATATATATTGTGCGGTGTCTTGTCATGTACGTGTAATATTTTTTTTACTTATTTTTAGATATTCTAACATCATGAATCCATATAAGATCAGGTATTTTTTTTATTCTTTTTTTTTTTCTAATGCATTAGATCAAACATAAAGTAATTTTTAGAAAAATAAGAATAAAAAAAAAAAAAGAGTTTACTTGATATTAGTCAATTTTTGAAACTTTAGACAAGTTTTTGAGTTTCCCTTAAAGAGAGGGCAAGACATTGGGCCATACACTAGAGTTAAAGTGGAGTTTTAAGGATTAAGCTACATGCTTGGAATATCTCCATTTTGTATCTACTTTTGATGAAACTTCCATCACCAAAGTTTGATGTTCATTGCAATAATCATAAATCAGGGAATTTCTATAAAAAAATAGATAATAATGTTTTTTGAAACCTTATTTATAAAAAAAGAGACTTTGTTAAAATAAAAATTGTTCTTGAAAACTTGTTTATCAAAAGGTGTTGGTTTAAAAATATTTACCAAAACAATGTTATTGAAAAAATTTAATGCAAACAGTTGCAAAACCCAAGGAGAATTCCACTTAATGAGTAATTATACCAATTAAACATTTAGACATGATAAACAATCATGAAGGTATTATTAATTCGGATGAATAATGTATATTAATAATGTAAATCACATATGAAAGATTATATTATTTAGAGAGAATGGGTATATTTATGCTAACAAATAATAAATGCAAGTAATTATATATTTATGGTAAACGGCTTTTTTACATTAATATTTATACACTAATACCTTTGGGATTAATTAAATCAATACATAGCATTATGTTGTTGGATTTTATCACTTCCTGGAAGAGATAGGCTTACCTATTCAATTATGCTTTGGGTATGGGTGGTACTTGTTAGTCTACTTCAGCCTATTTAAGTTAATATATCCAATTAGAGTTTGGTCCAAATAAAATAAAAATAAAAATAAGAGTCTATTAATTTGTAAGCAATTACAAGGGAAAGATATTTATTATTTATAAAAGAGTAAATTATGTTTTTGGTCATTCTAATTTAAGTGTTTTAACTATTTCGGCACAAAATAAAATATTCTATCAATTCAACCTATGTGGTTTAAAAAATTATCGGTTTTGGCTCCTCAAACTTAACTATTATATTGGTTTTGTCCCAAAACCTGACTATGTTTAGAGGGCAAAAACGTTAGTTGTCTAAACTATATGGGCTGAATTGATAAAATATTCTATTTTGGACCGAAATACTTAAAACACTTAAACAACGTGGCTAAAACCGTAATTTACTCTTTATAAAAAATATATAATAAAGCTTTTTCCACCTATAAAACTATGTGTTTGTTTAATAGCCTCTTAACGATTTGCTTTAAAAGGCTACCTCTGAATCAACCAGAGGTTGAGACTATTAATTTGTGTCACTAAAATACATATCTAAATCAGTTAGTCAATCTTTTAATCATTAAACTTTTAACAAGGTCTTAACCGGCGAACCAAATGACTCGTAAGTTTCACATATTGGCCGCACTTCACTGGGATGGGGAAGATGGAGGCGACGATCCACATCTACGCCATTCCCTCACCAGCAGGGGCATCCCTAAGAATTGAGGTGCCCAGGACAGGCCGGGAAAAAAAACCCATAGCAAATACAAATATTAAAGCATGGGTGTTCAAAAACTCGAAAACCGGACCGTATTTATAACTAAAAAACGAATTTTGAATTTGATTTTTGGTTCGGTTTCCAACCATATCCGAGTTCCAAATTAGGTTCCTAATCGTATCCGAATCTGAATCTCGGCTTTCGGTTCAATTATTGGTTCCATTTTAGTTTGAATTTGGTTTGTTAGGTTTATTTGTTAACCGAATAAACCTAATTCAGATTCAAAATTATTATTTTATAAACACTATTTAAGATAAAATTCAATTTATTTGGTTTTTAACAGGTTATTTGGTTGAATTCGGTTTGTAACCGGTTTATTCGGTTTTTAATCAATTTATTCGGTTTGTTTGGTATTAACCAAAACTGAACCGAACCGCTTCCCGACTTTGGTTCGGTTTTCGGATATAATGGAAACCACTTAGATCAAACCAATGAACACCAATGATTTAAATGACATAAAAGTAACTTTCTATGATTTATAGGGAATCAGTTTTTGTAACTATTAAACCGTTTTTTTATAAATAGTTAATTTTCGTTGTCTATAACTAGTTGGTTCTCGTTTAGATGAATCTCTGTATAAACGTATACGTTAAAAAAATTGTGCCCCCTAAAAAAATGGGCCCGGGACGGGGGTCAGGTTTGCCCCTCCCCCTTGCCGCCCCTGCTCACCAGTTTTACCGAACAATTGAAAAGGCACTGGCACCAAATAGGGTATTTGTCCCAATAATATCAAAATGTGTTAAGATGTTTCTTTCTAAAATAGGTTGAGGGTTCTAGTTTCATAAGGCCACCCATAGCCGTTGCACCGCTGGGCCAGCGGCGTCGAACCCCTCGGCGGGGTGTAGCGGGAACACCGCCCCCATGCCCCACGGTGCCCGCCAAGGTGAGTTCCACGGCACCCGCTCCCCGTTGATTTCCTTCAATCTTATTGGTTCTTTCAAATTCAAGTGGCCCCCCATTGGTTCTTTCAAATTCAAGTGGCCCCCCATTGGTTCTTTCAAATTCAAGTGAAATAGTGAGGAGGGGTTTTCAGTGGGGTGACCACTGTGGGGTTTTGTAGTTTTCAGTGGGGTGATGACGTGGCAAGAAATTTCAGTGGGGAGAGATTTTCAGTGGGGTGACCGCTGTGGATAGTCTAATGGACAATAGTGAAAAAATTTGCTGTTAAAAAAAAAAGAAAAAAAGAAAGAAAAGAAAAGGCACTGGCGGCGCTCTCCTTGTTTTATCCGATAGGGCGATGTCATCTAGCCGTTGATTAACGACTGAATCTATAAAAAAAACTAATAATTAATTAAAAAGTAGCAAAAAAAATTGTACCTGGTATATTCTCACTTTTTAATAGGTTCTAGAAGAAGACGAATACAAGCCTTGCTCATATCCCAACGTTATCGTTTGAAGTTGATCATCTTAACGTTTTTAACGTCATTTTCACAAAAATAAGTAAAATAACATTGAAACTAGTGCAATTTTACTTTTTACTCTTGATGACCCAATTAAAAAAATCCCTTAAATATAAACATCTCATTTACCAATTAAAAAAAAAAACATATTCATTTGTATGTGCATTTCTCCTTTTTTGTTTCTTTTATTCAGCATGTTTTCATTATCATCAGATGATACAAAAATGGTTTCCCTCTATGCACTCCTAAATAAAGTTTTAAAAGAGGAAGCTAAAAGCTCATGAAAGTTGTAAGACGGATTATGCATAGAAAAAATATATAAAGTTTTAGAAAAAATACAGAGGGATATATGTAATTGCCCCTATTATAATTAGAGACTGATAAGCCGCTAATGATCGGCTAGTTAAAGATTATTTTAGTGATAACCCAACATACAAATAAAAAATGTTTATACAATGATTATGTATGCAAAAACCTCTTTTTGAATGAATGGTAAACGACTAGAAAGAGAAGAGTCGTTTTTTAGATTAGAACGGTATGCTAGAGGCAGAAGAGTTCTATACTTCTATTCTAGGGTTGTTATAACAGGTCAGACATGACATGTTAAGATACGAAACACGAAATGGGTAGGCATGAAAACTTATCGTGTCTGTTTTTTCAAACATGAATACATCCCGTCAAAAAAACGCAAACACGAAAAGACTTGTTAAGAAACATGTTAACAGTTAACGCTATAAATAATTCGTTAAAGGTATATCGTTTTGATTGGAGTGGCCGTGTGAAAAACGAACTCAACGTTTTTGGCTAGTCATCATTATTAAATGATATTATAAACAAAGTGGAACACAAATCTTTCGTTTGAAGTTAACGGCGTTGAATATAAGCACGTTTACTATGTTGTTAATGGAATATATCTTGAGTAGCATGTGTTTGTGAAAGCATTAACATGTGCAATGACTAACAAACAATTGAAATTCTCAAAACCTCAAGACTCAGCAAGGATACCATACAAGTATTTGGTGTTCTAAAAAAAGATTCGCCCTAACAAAGAACTTGGCTCGAGCTTGAAAACCTTCGAATTCAATTTTAGATTTATGCTACATGATGTTAAAAAACGGTAGAAAAAAGATATACCGACTATTGTGGTCAAGTATCTCAATTAGGGATATGGTGCTTAATTTATTAAATAATGTTCTAATATGACGGCTAAAAGACAAAGGGATGCCACTGGATCAAGCGTGCTTGAAAGGTATAACGCAACCAAATTTTATATTTGTCATGACAACTGAAGACTATTGCAATTTTGATATTATCGTTTAACTTGTAAGAAAATTTATTTTATACCTATTAAATCATGTGGCTATAAATGATTTTTTTTAGTTCTTTATAACTTGTATTTAATTTGAATCAATCATAATAATTTAGTATTCAAGTTTACAATTTAAGATCTAGAATTTTGGGTTTATACAAATAAAATTACAATACAAGTTTATTAAATCTATTATCCTAATTCCTAAATTAGACCTACATGAATAATATCAACTATCAAGCATAATTTTAGTAATTGGGCCAACATAAACGCAGCTGAGATAAAATTCGACAAAATTTTATTCTTACCGATATCGGCCAACATAAATCCATTGCAACTTGCAAGGTTAAGAGTTTATACGATTAAAAATATAAAACAATTCGAGTTAGTCCTCCCATATTCCAATTGGGCCAACATGAACCCAAATGAAATGAATGTTTTATTCATTTTGGGCAATATTTTCCGAATTGAGAAGAAAAATAAACGAATTAAGAGCCCAATTGAGATGAAAATCTAAATCCTATTCAACCCAGATTGGTCCAACATAAGCCGAATTAAGAGCATAATCCTATACAGGTGGGCAAAAAAAAACCCATAATCGAAACCGAAACCTGAATCGAAACCGAACCGGTGGGTACAGGCGGTTTTGGATTCTCAAAGAAATCGATATCAGAACTGGAAAAAACGGAACCGGTTCCACCTTTACCCGTCAAAACCCGAACCATAACGGGCCAAAACTCGAACCGGAACCAGTTCCAAAAAGAACCTGTTTGCTTACCTCTAATGCTACAAATTACAAAATATGCAATCTACTATTAAAAT
Organism: Mikania micrantha; assembly: GCA_009363875.1. NCBI lineage: Eukaryota > Viridiplantae > Streptophyta > Magnoliopsida > Asterales > Asteraceae > Mikania > Mikania micrantha. The sequence continues at coordinate 43,140,560 of CM018689.1, read as the reverse complement.
AGGCAAAGAGTCGAAGACGAACTTGTGAATCAAGCAAGTAGAAGGGTGTAACATATGTGAACACCAACAAGGTTGCTAAATCATTAAGGTGGGATACCTTTAAACATTGACGGTCCAGTTTTAATAGTTTTTAGATTAAACTGTAAACTAAGCCTTTTGGAAATCAAAATCAAACAAAATTGAACCATTAATAATGGTTTAGTTTCATTGCTTTTCTATTATATCACAAAAATTCATAAGCACTTGCATATCCATATATTCAGGTAATGTGTTAAGGATATCTATTGATTTGGACCCAAGATTGATGATGTTAACTACTTATTAGTAGTTTCTAGATTTCTTTTTTAAATTCATTTTATCAGTTTAAATCCACAATATAACACTTTAAAGATCAATTAAAAAACAATCATAAATTCATTATAATAAATAGTCTAAGTAAATCACATGATATATATAAAAAATACCTAAACAAGTAAACAACCAGAATTCAGTAATCGTTCATTAGCTCTTATTCGGATTACTCAAATATCCGAAAAACCTGAAATTAAAATAACATGAAATATGAATTTGACTAAAAAATTCAAATAACTAATTAGGATTCGGATATATCTTACCCGAAAAACTTGATTAAGATCCGAATAGATTTTTTTCTGTTTTTTATTTTGGATTTTTTGGACTATCCGTCGGAATAAAACCCGCGCCTTCTCCTTAACAAAGAGAAATTTACCATTCGACTATATTCATATTAAAATGACAGCAATGGAATGTCAATCCCATTGTTATAGTTGGATGTGAAAGACATGTTAAAAGAGGAGTGTCAAATTGTTCAAAATAAAAAATAAGGAAATAAGGTTGTATGTCACGCAAAATGTTCTATGACTTAATAAATTGAGAAATGTTGAGAGAGGACATCAATATTGAAGTGAATTTATCCGGCAGATATAAGAGATGAAAAATATACCAACACATGACAGCATTTAACAATACTGTCCAGTTTTATAGAGTTGGTTTCTAATATAAATGTAAATAATAGTTTTAACAACAACAACAACAACAACAACAACAATTTTTCTACATTTTACATTCCTGTTTAGTTTTAACCGGTAAGGCTATGTGTTGTCGCCCGTGAAGAAGGCGTGAGGGACACCAAGCCCCGGTGGCGCTCTCCCCCCATGTCACACCCCCACCCCTCGTCACCTCATGTATGATGTCACTGAAACTGTCACGGAAGCATAGTGGTGATGTCTCTGAGGTGAGGGGTGACTTGCTTGATCCGATATCACAAGCACACAGATTATCTTAAAATAAATACATTACAGGGTTTCGTTAATACAATTTACATTACAATATTAACCTATTTAATTACAAGTTTGTGAGGTGCATTCTCCCCGGAGTCACGGTCTACCTGCAAAACAGTTTGATTTGAAAACGTCAGCAAAAAGCTGGTGAGTTTATACAGTTCAAGTTTCACAATATGATATGATATGATATGATATGTAATATAAGTTCTCAAAATGTTCAGTTCAAGATAACCATGGGACCCGTATCTAGTTCCTTTCTGACGATATTGTTCTACAAGATACTACCCGTCGGTAACATCTTAATGCCTCATTATCTTAATGTCTATCACAACATTAAGAAGTTTTGGAAACAGGAAACAAACATTCACACAAGGGGAGATGCAATCCTCCCAGCAAATGGGTGGTCAGCCGATAGTACTATCATTGTTTCCCCGTTCGACCACACATGGGTTCACTAGATACAGTTCAGAAATGAGGACTTTTGATACTGTGATAGTGTTATGTTCTCCGGGCAAAATCCCATGAAATCCACAAGTTCTCAACACTCACATGAAATCACACAGATAACAGTGATGCATATCATATGTTCAATAAAAGTTCAACAGTGTTCCCCGATGTTTATAAAAGATTAAAAATAAAGGGGGTTGTACGAAACTCACCTGATGATATAGATGTAGCAGAATATCTCAAAAATGATAATAGAGAAGTGATTCTGCATTTATTTATATTTAATGAGTTGTTTATGTTCTAGTTTACTGATTAGATCTTTCTGAACGTTCAATGTCAAAGACATTGCTTTAAAAGTCATCAAACTAATATTAGTTATGTAATTAGTTAATTTAATGTTATATCATACAATGTATGTTAATGTAGGAACCTACATTGCATTAGATTCCTAATACAAAGTTGATGACACTCTTGATTAATCAGAATAATCTTGGATTAACCAGATAGTTAATGTTGTTGATTATGATACTGTAACAGTTTCTAGATAATTTAATGGCTTAGGAATGATCAATCCTTGTTATTAATTACCCAATTATCATGAAATATCACAATGTAGCATCACAATAGGTGTAATAACCAAGTTTAACATACTAATCTGACTGTTATCATTAACATCAGATAATCGTTCCAATGAGCATGTTAATGGTTGTGATTAGTTTGAAACACTTGGATTTAACCTTGCATTTCAAGGATCAACCAAACTAATCACCTACATTGTTATAATCAAATGGATTAAACCATTATAATCATGGGTATGGTTTCATGCAAACTGGGCATTACAACGGATGAAAACAAGGATTTAACCGTTAAAACTTCGTGTTCTTTGTTTATAATCAATCCTAGCCATCATCTAGGCAATAATCAACAATCCTAACTATTTCATTACGTTCAAAAATCAAGATCTAATCAATCAAAACCAAACCAGAAAGTTTAAACGGATCATTACCTAATCTGACGGATATCTGGCTTAAAAAAAAACGATCAGTACTCGTAGAGATGATCCCTGGTGCGTTCTATAGCTTCAGAAAGCTTAAAAATTGAGTTTGGATGGTCAAAAGGTCGTCTGCTATGCTTCTGGTTCGAAAGAGTTTGAGAAGTAATAAAAATTGATGATCTGCATGAAATCTGATAAAAAGATCAGATCATTTCACCGCCACACCCGTCGCGTACCGCGGCGGGGAGCCAAATTGGGCTTCGCGTACCGCGAAGCTTTTCGGGATTTTTCAGATATTTACATTCATTGCGTACCGCGGAGGACTCTCAAGCCCACCTCCGTGTACCGCGACGAGCCCTTTCGACCAATACTTAGAAATTTTTCTTCGTTTTTCAATTTCGGGCAATCCAGGACTCCGTTTTGTGCACGGTTTTCCCCCACGTTCATCATTTCTCGCCTACTATCAATCTGTAATAATTACGATTGTTAAATCAACGTGGATTTTTAGAACGATCAAACGTGCCCACGTCGTTGATGACGTAATTCTCGTATGCAACTGTCACAGTCTCCTCCTGTTAGAGAAATTTCATCCCGAAATTTAGTGAAGACTTACATTACGACAATTGTTTATGAGAATAGATGTGGGTACTTTGATTTCATTTGATCTTCACGTTCCCAAGTATATTCGGGCCCACGTTGCGAGTTCCAACGCACTTTAACGATTGGTATGCGACTACGTTTCAGCACTTTCATTTCTCGATCCATTACCTCTACTGGTTTTTCACTAAACTGAAGTTTTTCATCAATATGAATCTCTTCTAGAGGTAAGATCAATGATTCATCATTGAGGCACTTTTTCAGATTGGATACATGAAAAACATCGTGAATGTTACTAAGTTCAGGAGGTAATTCAAGTCTGTAGGCTACTGACCCAATTCGTTCAAGAATTTTGAATGGCCCTACAAATCTTGGTGAAAGTTTACCTCTCTTTCCGAATCTGAAAATGCCTTTCCAAGGTGATACTTTTAACATTACCCGATCACCGATTTGGAATTCCAATGGTTTACGGCGATTATCAGCATAACTCTTTTGACGATCGCGAGCAGCTTTGATTCGTTCCTGAATGAGTGCGATCTTATCGGTTGTTTCTTGAATGAATTCTGGGCCTATGATTTGGCTTTCACCTATTTCTGACCAACAGATAGGTGATCTACACTTGCGTCCATAAAGTGCTTCAAATGGAGCGCATTAAATACTGGTATGGTAGCTGTTATTGTACGAGAATTCAACAAGTGGAAGATGAATATCCCAGCTACCTCCAAAATCAATCACACAGCTTCTAAGCATGTCTTCAAGAGTTTGATTCGTTCGTTCAGTCTGCCCGTCGGTTTGTGGATGATAAGCTGTGCTCATATTGATTTGTGTGCCCAGAGCGTTCTGAAGAGTTTGCCAAAATCGTGACATAAATCGACTATCTCTGTCAGAAATGATAGAGATCGGTACTCCGTGTCGAGATACAATCTCATTAACATAGAGTTTAGCGAGTCGATCCATAGAATAATCTTCTCGGATGGGTAAGAAATGAGCAGATTTAGTAAGGCGATCAACGATAACCCAAATAGAGTCGTGATTACGTGATGTTCTGGGTAATTTAGTGATGAAATCCATAGAGATCTGATCCCATTTCCACATGGGAATCTCAGGTTGTTGTAATAACCCAGAAGGTCGTTGATGTTCAGCCTTGACTTTGAGACATGTTAGACATCGATCCACGTATTCAGCTATTTGTTTCTTCATTCCAGGCCACCAGTAAAAGTCCTTGAGATCTTTATACATTTTATCAGCACCTGGATGAATAGAATTCCTGGATTTGTGCGCCTCATCCAAGATAATTGTTCGAGAGTTACCGAATAAAGGAATCCACATTCGGTTTTTGAAATATAACAGTCCATCATTTTTTTGTGTCAAGTTTCTTGTCTAATCCCCTCAGTCCCTCAGCAAAATAGTTCGTTGCTTGTAAAGCTTGTTGCTGAGCTTCTTTGATCTGAGGAATCAGACTGGTTTGAATAGTCATACCTAATGCTTTCACACGTAAAGGTTTGACTCGTTCCTTGCGACTTAAAGCATCAGCTACGACATTTGCTTTGCCTGGGTGATAACGAATCTCACAGTCGTAATCGTTCAACAGTTCAACCCAACGCCTTTGTCGCATATTCAGCATTTTCTGATCTAGAATATGTTGGAGACTTTTGTGATCAGTGTATATAATACACTTGGTTCCGTATAGATAATGTCTCCAAATCTTGAGTGCAAACACTACTGCACCGAGTTCTAGGTCATGTGTGGTATAGTTCTTCTCGTGTATTTTCAGTTGTCGAGAAGCGTACGCAATTACCTTGTCATTCTGCATTAGAACACACCCAAGACCTTGACGAGAAGCATCACAGTACACTGTGAAATTATCAGTACCTTCCGGTAATGCCAAGATAGGTGCGTTGCAGAGTTTGTGTTTCAACAGTTGGAATGCCTCCTCCTGTTGGGAATCCCATATAAAAGGTTGATTCTTTTGGGTCAATGTGGTGAGTGGCAAGGCTATCTTTGAAAAGTTCTTGATAAACCGGCGATAATAACCTGCCAACCCCAAGAATTGACGTATTTCAGTCGGGGTTCGTGGAGTCTCCCACTGTTTCACCGCTTGAATCTTACTGGGATCCACTTGAATACCGTTTTGATTCACTACATGACCAAGAAATTGAACTTCTCGTAACCAGAACTCACACTTGGAGAACTTTGCATATAATTTTTCACGTGCCAAAAGTTCTAGGATTAATTTCAAGTGTTGAGCATGTTCTTGTTTGTTTTGAGAATAAATGAGAATATCATCAATAAACACAATCACAAATTTATCCAGATAAGGTCTACATACCCGATTCATCAGATCCATGAAAACTGCAGGTGCATTTGTTAATCCAAATGGCATTACTAGAAATTCATAATGCCCATACCGAGTTCGGAATGCAGTTTTAGGAACATCATCTTCGTGCACTCGTAATTGATGATATCCGGATCTTAAATCAATTTTTGAAAAGTAAGTAGCACCTTGAAGTTGATCGAACAGATCATCTATACGTGGCAATGGATAACGGTTTTTGATTGTTAGTTTACTGAGCTCCCGGTAGTCAATACACATCCTGAATGAACCATCTTTCTTTTTCACAAAAAGAATTGGTGCTCCCCATGGTGAGAAACTAGGTCTAATAAAACATTTGTCTAAAAGTTCTTGCAATTGACCTGAAAGTTCTTGCATTTCTGATGGTGCAAGTCGATACGGGGCTTTGGCAACTGGTGCAGCTCCTGGGATCAAGTCAATACGAAATTCAACCTGCCTCACTGGGGGTAATCCTGATATGTCCTCAGGAAATACTTCAGGAAATACTTCAGGAAAATCCTTGACTACTGGAATGTCTGTGATATGTTTGGGTGGATAATTGTGCTCAGTCACATGTGCCAGGAAAGCATAACAGCCTTTCCTTAAGAATTTTTGAGCTCGCATACAAGATATGATACCAAGTTTCCTACCGGCTCGTTCTCCTTGAACTATCAGTGTATTACCGTTTGGTAATGGAATACGGATCATCTTGTTTTGACACACAACTTCTGCTTGGTTATGAGAAAGCCAGTCCATACCGACAACGACATCAAAGCTCCTAAGCTCAATAGGAAGTAAATTGATATTGAAAAGATGATCATTCAGATTCAAGGAACATCCTTGAATGACACTGTTAGTTTTGATTAACTTGCCATTAGCAAGTTTAATGACATAAGGAGTTTCTAGATCTACCGTAGGCAATGAAATTAATGATGCAAATTCAGGAGAGATAAAGCTCTTATCTGCTCCTGTGTCAAACAGAACTGATGCGTATAGATTATTAAGAAGAAACGTACCAGTGACAATGTTCGCATCATGTCTTGCTTCGGTAGCACCAATCTGAAAAGCTCTCCCCTAGCTTCATTCCCTTGATTGGTGTTGTTGTTGTTTGGACAATTTTTCATGAAATGATTAGGGTTCCCACATTTGTAGAATGATCGATTGTTTTGAGTGGTTTGTTGTGGTGCTTGGTTTGGTGTTTGAGTAGGAAAGTTGCAATATTTAGCATAATGTCCAACTCGGTTACAGTTGGCACAAACAGGACACGGTCCTGTGTGATGGAATGGACATTTGTTGCATTTGGGCGCCTACCCAGTATAAGCTTTCCTTTCAGGAATAGCAGAACCATAGTTTTTCACAGTTGGCTTGCTCTGGGTGATTTCAGCCGGAGCTCTCGCCTTTGTTTTGCCAAACCACTTTCGTTTGGTACCTTTGGAAACATTAGAGGTACCGACATCACTACGACCCACGGCCGTCTGAGTTTTTGTTACCAACGTACCACTCCTTACCGCCTCATCGGTAAGCTTAGTGGTTAACAGAATTGCACGTTTAAGGGTTGTGGGTTCAGCTGCAGTCACCATTCCCCGAATCTGGGGAATCAAACCCTTAATGTACTTCTCGATCAATGCTGCCTCTGTAGGAAACATATTGGGAAGTAAGCAAGTAAGTTCATGGAAACGATGAGTATACGCTAAACAATCAGCCCCAATCATCGAGTGATTCCAGAATTCTTCCTGGAGCTTTTGAATCTCAGTGAGTGGGCAGTACTCTGATCTAATCAGAGTTTTAAATTCGTTCCAGGCCATTGAGTCGATTGTAGCTGAGCCCAATGTTTTTGCCTGGGTATTCTACCAGGTCAAAGCTGATTCTTTAAAAGAACAGGCAGCATAAGACACCTTATGCTCCTCTAAACACTGGCTAATTTTAAGTTTCGTTTCTATTTCCTCGATCCACCTTAGCAATCCAGCCGCTACTTCAGTACCAGCGAAAGTAGGAGGATTACAGGAAGCAAAATACTTATAAGTACATCCCTGTCGTGGTGGATCAGGAGTAGTTGTAGTTGTGCCAGTGTATCTATGAGTTTCCGCGTTGCCATCAGTAGCATTACGTTCGGCGTGATTGTGGTCCGCACCTGAACCTGAAGTAATATGAGGTTGATGTGGTATCAAAACACCACAAGCAGATAGTTGTTCTCGCACAATCCGTGCTATCATTGCTTCGTTTGATTCGGATCCACCTGTATCAGCAGGTGGAACACAGTTTACTCCCGGGTTCACGGGTGGAACAATATTTGTTTCCAAATTCACCTGTGGATTTGGATTTGATTCAGTATCTACTGGTGGAACTTGATTCGATTCAGGGTTTGTAATGTTCTGGGTAGCTCTCTTAGCTGGTCGACCTCTTTTAGGAGCCATTATTCTGCTCACAAGCAGACAAAACTCAGGTCAGTTCAAGAACATTAAAGATATAACCCGTTTTATCACATAAATTCAATCATATTCAGTTACACTGAAAATTTATATTGAAATGTGAAGATAAAGAATACAGTATAACTACATGAATTTAGTTCAGACATGTTTTCAGTACACACAAATCACACAGATGTTCGTAGTTATACTCAGTCCTGTTAATTCAAAAACATGTTAAAATATTTCACAGCTCACAGTACTGTGATATAAATATGTTATTACCCATGTTTTTGATAATTTCAGATTCAGGACATTGATAAGTTCTCACATTGGTATGTTTCCATACAGATATACGTCCTCACCATGTTCTATGATATGTTCTCAGTTCATGCACTAGATTTGTTCTCACACAAACAATAGATATATTCTCGTTTAGATATGCTCTCGTACAGTATGGCTCTCGTACTGTACTTTAGTAGTAGATATATTCGCATACAGTATTGCTCTCGTACTGTATTTCAGCGAAAGATATGTTTTCAGTTTGATATATTCGCATACAGTATTGCTCCCGTACTGTATTTCAGCGAAATATATGTTTTCAGTTTGATATATTCGCATACAGTATTGCTCCCGTACTGTATTTCAGCGAAAGATATGTTTTCATATTGATATGTTCTGATATTGATATGTTCTCATATTGATATGTTCTGATATTGATATGTTCTCACACAAACTTAATTATACTTCACACAACACCCAAATAGTACATGGCACAGATCGATACACAAAAACACCCATTTTATTACATTGCTACCAACATAACACAAGACACTACAACCAAAGAAAGAAAAGAACAGAAAAAGAACTCCCCCATCTACACACTGATGATCTGAAGATCCCAGAATGATCTTCTGTACATACTCATCGCATAAAGTATGATAAGAAAGAAAGTATCATGGCCACCATTGCCATGACTACTGCCAGGATCATCATCCTGGTCTCAATACTCACCACTCCAAACCATGCCAAAAACTCTGTCACTCTCTCTCTCACCCACATCCATCGCTCGGTCACCAATGCCACTTGCCGCCAAAATGCAGCAAGCATAATCTGTACCCAGGTCATCCTCAATCTCTCATCAATCGCGGTCCTCCACGCTCGAGTGTCGGTATCCAAAGCCTTCACTTGATCCATCAAGGTCAAGTGAGAAGTGAGGATCTCCAATATGGTCATACGCGTATCCTCAACGGTAGCCTGGCATTGCTGTAGGCTCTGCTGTGTCCCCTGCAAGTTCTGAGTAACTTGCTGCAACTGTGCTCTCAGCTCTGCCTGATGGGAGGATTCTCCCACCTCGTGTATAGCATGATACTCGTCCCTGGGAGCCAGCTGCTTCTGGGGAGGTAATCCCGTGGTTTTGCGGGCTTGACCCCGCATTCTCCTGAGTCCATCCCAAGCAGGGACTCGCTGTGGTGAAGGACTATGCTGTCTCTCAGCTGCTACATTCTCAGCACGAGGCTGAGAATGACCGGGTGATGCTACCGGTGCTGGTGGTGGTGGTGTAACTGGTCTAGGTTCTGCCAGTGGGTGTGGTGATGCTGGTGGTGCCTGTGGCAATATAGATGGCACCCGTGAGGCTGCAGTCGACGCCTCCGATGGATCCGAATCCGAACCTGAGCTAGAGCTCGGAGTACCATCCACAACCACGTGAGGAAATCTCTGGTAGATATACTGTTTGCCTCGATCGGTCATCATTGTACAATAAAAATCTCTAATCAGTATCATGACATAAATATTAAATAACAATATTTAATATGTACATGATATGATGCTTCTTCCTATCTTAGAATGACTATTCATCCATATAGTTATTAATGTTCTGCTTGAATTAAATTAAACTAGAATGCACACGTGTTGCAAATTTCAGTTATGCTGGCCACTCATAATGGGAATTCGTACCACCTGATTATCCTGGCTTAATTCAAAACAAGTTTTGTTCAGTTGTTATGTTCGGTGCTCTCTGTGTTACTATTCGAGCCTATGGTTATAGTCTAGGTCTCTAAATCCACCTAAATTCTATAACCTGTGGCTCTGATACCACCCTGTCACACCCCCACCCCTCGTCACCTCATGTATGATGTCACTGAAACTGTCGCGGAAGCATAGTGGTGATGTCTCTGAGGTGAGGGGTGACTTGCTTGATTCGATATCACAAGCACACAGATTATCTTAAAATAAATACATTACAGGGTTTCGTTAATACAATTTACATTACAATATTAACCTATTTAATTACAAGTTTGTGAGGTGCATTCTCCCCGGAGTCACGGTCTACCTGCAAAACGGTTTGATTTGAAAACGTCAGCACAAAGCTGGTGAGTTTATACAGTTCAAGTTTCACAATATGATATGATATGATATGTAATATAAGTTCTCAAAATGTTCAGTTCAAGATAACCATGGGACCCGTATCTAGTTCCTTTCTGACAATATTGTTCTGCAAGATACTACCCGTCGGTAACATCTTAATGCCTCATTATCTTAATGTCTATCACAACATTAAGAAGTTTTGGAAACAGGAAACAAACATTCACACAAGGGGAGATTCAATCCTCCTAGCAAATGGGTGGTCAGCCGATAGTACTATCATTGTTTCCCCGTTCGGCCACACATGGGTTCACTAGATACAGTTCAGAAATGAGGACTTTTGATACTGTGATAGTGTTCTGTTCTCCGAGCAAAATCCCATGAAATCCACAAGTTCTCAACACTCACATGAAATCACACAGATAACAGTGATGCATATCATATGTTCAATAAAAGTTCAACAGTGTTCCCCGATGTTTATAAAAGATTAAAAATAAAAGGGGTTGTATGAAACTCACCTGATGATATAGATGTAGTAGAATATCTCCAAAATGATAATAGAGAAGTGATTCTGCATTTATTTATATTTAATGAGTTGTTTATGTTCTAGTTTACTGATTAGATCTTTCTGAACGTTCAATGTCAAAGACATTGCTTTAAAAGTCATCAAACTGATATTAGTTATGTAATTAGTTAATTTAATGTTATATCATACAATGTATGATAATGTAGGAACCTACATTGCATTAGATTCCTAATACAAAGTTGATGACACTCTTGATTAATCAGAATAATCTTGGATTAACCAGATAGTTAATGTTGTTGATTATGATACTGTAACAGTTTCTAGATAATTTAATGGCTTAGGAATGATCAATCCTTGTTATTGATTACCCAATTATCATGAAATATCACAATGTAGCATCACAATAGGTGTAATAACCAAGTTTAACATACTAATCTGACTGTTATCATTAACATCAGATAATCGTTCCAATGAGTATGTTAATGGTTGTGATTAGTTTGAAACACTTGGATTTAACCTTGCATTTCAAGGATCAACCAAACTAATCACCTACATTGTTATAATCAAATGGATTAAACCATTATAATCATGGGTATGGTTTCATGCAAACTGGGCATTACAACGGATCAAAACAAGGATTTAACCGTTAAAACTTCGTGTTCTTTGTTTATAATCAATCCTAGCCATCATCTAGGCAATAATCAACAATCCTAACTATTCCATTACGTTCAAAAATCAAGATCTAATCAATCAAAACCAAACCAGAAAGTTTAAATGGATCATTACCTAATCTGACGGATATCTGGCTTCAAAAAAAACGATCAGTACTCGTAGAGATGATCCCTGGTGCGTTCTATAGCTTCAGAAAGCTTGAAAATTGAGTTTGGAGGGTCAAAAGGTCGTCTGCTATGCTTCTGGTTCGAAAGAGTTCGAGAAGTAATAAAAATTGATGATCTGCATGAAATCTGATAAAAAGATCAGATCATTTCACCGCCACACCCGTCGCGTACCGCGGCGGGGAGTCAAATTGGGCTTCGCGTACCGCGAAGCTTTTCGGGATTTTTCAGATATTTACATTCATCGCGTACCGCGGAGGACTCTCAAGCCCACCTCCGCATATCGCGACGAGCCCTTTCGACCAATACTTAGAAATTTTTCTTCGTTTTTCAATTTCGGGCAATCCAGGATTTCGTTTTGTGCATGGTTTTCCCCCACGTTCATCATTTCTCGCCTACTTTCAATCTGTAATAATTACGATTGTTAAATCAACGTGGATTTTTAGAACGATCAAACGTGCCCACGTCGTTGATGACGTAATTCTCGTATGCAACTGTCACACCCCATTTCACAGAGACGTGAAAGGGGCGTGAGGGGCTCACTCGTGACAGCCCTTACGGCGTGAAAGAGGAAGAAAAAGGGGGAAAAACGGTGATGGGGGCGTGATTAGGGGTGACGATAACACATGTGGTGATGACGTTAAGTGATGATGGGGTGATGGTGTTGGTTGATTATGTGGCGCCTACGTGGAGTGATAGGGGTGATGTATAACACATAGCCTAAGACTCATCATATGGGCCGGTTTCACTGTTGATCGAATACGAACCGGTTCTTATTCCGGGTCAAATTTTGAACCTGGTTTCATTTATGCGCCCTGGTTTCGGTTTATTCAGGCCAGGGTATCCAGGTTTTTTGTTATCGAAATCCTACTAGTAAACCAACCCAAACAAGATTTGGGTTAATCGATTTCAAGTTATTCAATTTTGTGTTTACCTAGGTCACCTTAATCGGTATTATAGTTTCTAAGTGCAAGTTGCAATGCATGTTTTACAATTTAACTTAATATAATATTTATTAAATAACATGTTGCTAAATAAGAACACGCTTAATATAATCTTTCATCCAAATTCATGTAGTAAACGCATATGTTAACTAAAAGAATGTCAAATAAAATTAGTACAAAATCAAACAGTATTAAACAATTGTATTAACTTAAAGAAAACATCAAATCATATATATCGAACTATATCAACAACCAAAAAAATCATCTTGCTCATAATAAAAACAAAACATATCGGAAGAAAATTGAAATGTTTGTTATGTATATATGTATGTATGAATGTATGAATGATAATTTTATTATGTAAATCCAGGTTGATCAGGTTGACTTGATTAGTATTTTATAACACAATGACCGACCCAATACTACCTTAGGGTTCTATCTTAATCAGGTTCATTTTGTTTAAGTTATATCTTAATCAAGTTCAGGTTGTTTGAGTTATATCTTAATCGGGTGCGAGTTATAGTAATCTGATGTTTGGATTTTGGGTAAAAAACAAGACCTCTGATCTAACGTTAAACCAACTCATTTTTACCCGAGTGACCCATCTTACACCACAAACTTTAGTGTGTGTGATAGAGACCGAAAGATTGATAATAGATTATTGATAACGAAATTACAAACAAAGTCCAATTCGAGAAGGACAAATCACCAATTCAAACAAAGATTAACATAACCAAGACTAAGACTTCACTAACTACGAATATTGATAATAAAAGAGAAAGATTTTCACAAAGTAACCGCCCACTAACTCATTTCCTCCACTACACATAACTGTGAATTAGAAATAGGAAGATATGGATCTCTCCAGTTACCCATTAAACACCCGAGTTCCATTTCCGGATCCCCACGACTTTCATTCTTATTTGCTGCCTTGTTCCTGCGAGAATAAACTTTCATAGGACCATTCTTAACAATACTTCCCCCCTGGTAAAACGACTTGTCCTCAAGGCGAAAAGAAGGAAATTGGACGTTTAACAACTCATAATTCTCCCAAATAGCTTCTTCCAAAAGACGATGCAACCAAGAAACCAGTAGCTCCAATTGAAGAACACCAGCTTCTTTAACCCAACGATGAGATAAAACTTCCTTAGGGACAAGCTCAAATCTCCCAATCTTTAGTAGTCGGTAATGGAGCAGCAGGAGTTGTAGTCAACTAACCACGAGCGCGGCTTTAGCATGGATATGTGAAAGACAGGATGGACACGAGAATCCGGAGGAAGATCTAACTCATAAGCAACATCTCCCACCTTGTGAAGAATTCTGTAAAGACCAAAGAACTGAGGGGATAATTTTTCACAACAGCTTCGGGCTAAACTTTTCTTGCGATATGGTTGAATACGCAAGAAAACAATATCACCGACTTCAAAGGACAATTCTCTCCTTTTGGCATCAGCTTGGGCTTTCATACGGCTTTGGGCTACTCTAAGTTTCTACGCAAGAGGCATAATATGTCATCTCGATCCACTAACTGCTGTTCCAGTGGTGCATTAGGGGTATCACCCATGACATAAGGATGAAGAGGAGGAGGTTCTCGACCATACACATCCAGAAAAGGAGTAGTACCTGTTACTGAGTGAAAACTTGTATTATATGTATATTCGGCCCAAAGAAGATAAACATTCCATTTAGTAGGTTGATCGTGGGCAAAACAACGCAAATAGCGTTCGAAGCAACGATTCGATACCTCCGTTTGGCCATCCGTTTACGGATTGTAACTAGTACTCATTTTTGAAGAAGTATTTCCCAAATGAAATAACTCCTTCCAGAAATTACTCAAGAAGATAACGTCACGATCATACATAATGGAACGGGGCATCCTATGTAGTCGAACAATTTCTTTACAAAAAGCAGCTACAACAACTTGAGCTGTAAAAGGATGATTTAACGGGATAAAGTGAGCATATTTTCTCAGTCTATCAACGAACACCAGAATAGTGTCAAAGCGATGAGAATGTGGCAAGCAAACAAAGAAATCAAGGGAAATATCTTCCCAAATGCGGTTAGGGATGAGAAGAGGTTGTAACAAACCCGTGGGAGATAAAGTCTCATATTTTTGCTGTTGGCATGTCAAACAATGCTAAACGAAAGCCCGGACGTCTTGCTTAATACGTGGCCAAAAAAATTGATTAGTAAGACGCTTGAATGTTTTCAAGACACCCCCATGACCAGCTAATGGAGTAATGTGAGCCTCATGTAAAAGCTTGTCACGTAAACTAGGAATGTCTCGCACCACAATTCGTCCTTTAAACATTAAAGAACGTCCAACCATAGAATAATCAGGAAAAACAGCTGGATCAATGGCTAATTGTTGAATAATGTGGTTGGTGTAAGAATCTACTTTGAGGCCTTCTTGAATTTCCGTTAACTCCAAGCTATAAGGAAGGACTAAAGTACATAATTCAGCTGCCATAGGTCGGCGTGATAAAGCATCAGCGCCTTTATTTTCTTTTCCAGCCCGAAAAATGATAGTATCATCGTAAGGCATTAATTTGAATAAGAGCCTTTGTTGTTCAGTAGTTGTAACTCGTTGTTCCAGAAGGAATTTAAAAGTATAGTGATCCGTTTTAACAAAGAAATGCCTTCCCAACAGATAGTGGTTCCATTTTTGGACCGCAAGCACCAATGCTAATAACTCCCGACCATAAGTCGACTTTAGGAGGTTATTGGGAAAAAAAACCTTGCTAAAATAAGCTACGAGATGATTGTTTTGAATCAGAATGGCCCCGTCACCTGCAAAAGAAGCATCACATTCCACCGTAAAAGGTTGAGAAAAATCAGGGAGTTGTAGAATTGGAGTAGTCATTAACTTGTGCTTTAGCAGCTCAAAGGCCTTGGAGGATTCTGCCGTCCATGTAAACCCATCTTTCTTACTTAACAGGGTAAGAGGTCTGGCGATTACCCCATAATGGCGGACAAAACGGTGGTAATAACCGGTGCGACCCAAAAAACCCCGTACTTCTCGGGCATTAGTTGGTAGGGGCCTATCTTTAATAGTTGATACCTTCTCTTGATCCACTTGGACTCCCTCAACTGTAATTAGATGTCCTAAAAATAGAACCTGAGATTGTCCGAAGCAACACTTAGATAATTTCGCATAAAAAGAATGAATTGCCAGCAATTTCAAAGTTGTCCGTAGATGGCCATAATGCAGGTCCATAGATGGACTGTACACCAAGATATCATCAAAAAAAAACCAATATAAAATGACGTAAGAAATGTCGGAAAAGGTCGTTCATGGCTGCTTGGAAAGTGGAGGGCATTAGTCAAGCCGAAAGGCATGACTTGAAACTCATAATGTCCAGAATGAGTTCTAAAAGCTGTTTTTTCAATATCTGAGGGTTTCACTCAGATTTGATAGTACCCTGATCTCAAATCTAATTTAGAGAATACCTTGTCCCCATAAAGCTCATCTAACAGTTCATCTATATTCGATATTGAGTACTTGTCAGGTATTGTAATACGATTCAAGGTCCGGTAGTCAACACACATTCGCCATGTATTATCCTTCTTTTTGACTAGCAAAACGGGGCTGGAAAAGGGACTGTTACTGGTTTTAATAAAACCAACAGATATCAACTCGGAAATTTGCTTCTCAATTTTGGTTTTTTTTGAGAGTGGGGGTAGCGGTATGGTGTCACACCCCCAATTTCCCACGTGCGGTGTCAGATCGCTGGGTGTGACGTGGCCAGGATCATAGCTCTCGGTCATATAGAACGACTCTATATGAGTTATACAGTCACACAGTTTTGTATATTAATCCAAGTTTCATAAGTTAAGCAGCGGAAAATATAAATAGTTATGCAGTAGAAAATAAATCGTATCAAACACTACAAAGTTTAAGATTGTCAATATCTAGCATAATAAACACAAGCCTAGGTTTAGAGTCTAAATGCATGCAGACACTCCTGTGCATCTCCATGTGCATCCTAGCTCGTGATGATCAATTACCTGAGAATACATGTGAAAACGTGTCAACATAAAGTTGGTGAGTTCACAGGTTTAAGTAATTGAAAACAGTAACAGACATATACTGGGTATGTTAAGTTTGTTGGATCTACGATCCCGAGAGTGTCAGTTCATCCTAGAGAAAACTCGACTGTTCCGTTGCCTCCCCAGGTGATCGCTGAACCCAACATCAACATCGATATTATACTCGTCGTGACCTCCAGTCACAGTTGTTGTCGAGTGGGGCTAGTCAAACCCAGTAGTACTACGTAATAACGACTCGTTTGTTACACAATTAACGGTAAGGGCAATGAGGACTTGTTTGCGATAATAGTTACACTCAAAATGGTTTTACAACATACCAGTCATACATATAAAAACAGTGCATAGTATTCCCACCCTAAGGGTTTAACAAAAACACTTACAGAGTAAAAGTGGGGCAGTAAACTCACCTGAGTTTAGTAGTACGGTTGTTCTCGTGAACGTTTGTAGTGCACCCTTAGCGGTTACCTATATCACATAGGTGTTATGAGTTTGTGTTCACATTCGAGTTGTGTCCAAACAACTCCAAGTTGCTACATTGGTCGTGTTGACCGTGTTTGACTTAACGACACGTTGGTGACGTGTTTAATTTAAGTTATCGTGTAACGTGTTTTTAGTGTCGTGTGATGTGTGTGAGCATATAAATTACGTTCGTGGGATAATGAGAGGCCCCGAGTCCCCTCGGTTGGCAAACATTAAACCCATAGTCCTTAAACCATATTTACATTACTATAGCAGCGGAATTTAAGGTGATTACTTAAATAAGGTACACATATTAAACACACATTAACATATAGCCCACTCTGATAATAGTTATATAATTCAGCCAGTCTATGCCAGGGTAGTCTTCAACGTATGCCATGAGCCCTGCTGGTCTCCTTTCTCAAACTATTCAACCTGATATGCATGTAAAACAAGTCAGCTTTATGCTGGTGAGTTCTAAGTTCATTTCTTAGAAAAATCCTTATTTATTCATGTCATCACATAACATAATTCAAATACATATCATACCTATTCTCGTATCATAATTACATAACATACGTAGCATCATAACATAATTCATACAGTGAAAGAACTTCACCGTCAACTGCTGACCTTGAAGTCAAACAGGCTTGTGCAGCACAAGGCTCTTAAACTATCAACCCGAAGTCCATAACTTATACATGCATAAGATTTCCTCAACTGGCGACACACAGTCGGCAGGCCTATGTTTCCACAGAACTCTTAAACCATCAACCGAAGTTGACGGCTCATACCGGTACAAGACTTCTTTACATGCATCATTCATATCCATAACATGGTTTAAATCATTTAAACCATCATAATCATAATCATAATCAATTCTTCGCACCGCAGTGCTCAAGTTCTGCCCAACCGCAGCTGGCAAAACCACATTTCCTCCTCGACCTCGGCCGAGTGTCTTACAAATAAATCATTTCTTTCTCAACCGAAGTTGAGACTTAAAACGTTCTTTACTTTAAAAGATTCTTTCTTGAATACATTTCCTCAGCTGAGATTCTTAAAATCATTTATTTTACACATTCTTTATCTGAAAACATACTTTTCCTAAAAACATGCTTTACCTGACCGTAATTAGGTTAAAATCACTTTCCTACCATAACTTTATAACATACATACAATCATTTCCATAAAACAACTTTATAACATGCATATCAGCCCAAAATGATAAAACATTTAAAACAGGGCTATAAGAACTCACTTGATGTCTCACGGTAGCAAGATCACTCGCAAACTGGTACTAATGGTGTAATTCTGCATTAGTTTATGTTTAATAAGTTATTTAGGTTTTAACTTACTGATTAGATCTTTCTGAACGTCCAATGTCAAAGACATTGTCTTAATAGTCAGAATAATCTCGAATTAATCAAATAGTTATTGTTGTTGATTAAAATGCTAAAACAGGTTTCTAAACAGATTAATGGCTTAGATTTGATCAATCCTTATTATTGATTACCCAGATATCATGAAATATCACAATGTAGTATTAGAATAGGTTTATTAACCATCTTTAACATACTAATATGACTGTTATTAAAAACATCAGATAATCGTTCCAATGAGTATGTTAATGATTGTGATTAGTTTGAAACGCTTAGATTTAACCTTTGTATTTCAAAGATTAACCAAACTAATCACCTACATTGTCATAATCAAATGGATTAAACCATTATAATCATAGTTGTGATTTCATGCAAACCGGGCATTACAACGGATCAAAACAAGGATTTAACCGTTAGAACATCATGTTCTTCATTTATAATCAATCCTAGCCATCATCTAGGCAATAATCAACAATCCTAACTATGTCATTACGTTCAAAATCAAGATCTAATCAATCAAAATCGAACTAGAAGATTACAACGAATCATTACCAAATCAGACGGATATCTGACAGCACAACAACGATCAGAACTCGTAAACACGTTCTCTGGTGTGATCCTTGAAGTTTGGAAGCTTCAAATTGAAGTTTAAGTGGTAGAAAATTCGTCTGATAGTGTTCTTGAGAAAGTATGTTCGAGATGTATAAAAATTTAAACTTTCTGCATGAACTGATGAAGAAAATTGATCCATTGCACCGCCTCACTCGTTGCGTACCGCGACAAGGAGCCAAGAAGGGCTTTGCGTACCGTGAAGAAATCCAGAGAATTTCAGATATTTTGGTCCATCACGTACCGCGAAGAATTCTCAATTCTTTCTTCGCGTACCGCGACGAGCCCCAGAGTTCAATACTTAGAAAATTTTCTTTGTTTTTCAATTCCAGACTATCTGTAACTTCATTTTGTACACGGTTTTCGCCCACGTTCATCATTTCTCGTGTACTATCAACCTGTAGTAATTTCAATTGTCACATCAACGTGGATTTCTAGAACAATCGAAGGTGCTAAATCTTTGGTTGTTACAGATAACTTACTATTTATAGTAAGTTTCCATTTTAGGAAAGTTTCTATTTTTAACAAATCCACATAAGATCACATCTTATTTATTCTAGCAAGGTCATTTATCCTATATGATCATGTTATCACATAGCACATAGTCACACTTAGACATATAATGCATTTCTTGTTTACAAGTTACTAAATATAGTAAGTTGGTAAATAACTTATGTTACTAAAATCAAATCACACAAACTTGTTCATAATATTATTAAAAACAACAATAAGTCATAGCGTGTCTCATACTCAACATGCAAGTAGGTAGTTTATCATAAAAGTCTCTTTTTAGCAACATGTGACAAACATACCTATTTTGAGTATTTCTAACTAACCAACTGTATCAAATATCATCATATTGTTTCCAAATAGTCCTTACAACATGATAACCAAATCAAGTTCAAATCAAGCTTGCATGTGTGTGTATAAGTGTTCTTAGACTCCAAGGACCATAGAACTACCTTTTAGAGCTTCAAGAACACTGATAAGGGGTTAGAACAACAGCTCAACAACTCCACAATCTCCTGATAATGGCTCTTCAGTAGGTGCAAGTTTTGGTGATGAGTTTGACAAGCTTTCCAAGCTTTCTTCTTACTTCAATGGATTCCTAGGAGCATCAAAGCTTCAAAAATGGAGTTTTTCTAGTGGAATGATGGTGTTACAGAGGTGTTGGCTCGAGAATGAGGCGCTCTAGCCGAAGAAATAGGATGAGAATGATTATGGTTAAGCTAGGTTGAGTGTTAAAGTAGTTTTAGCCTCTGCGATTTCCAGGCGTACCTCCTAGCGTGGCCCAGCGAGGCCAGGCATACCGCCTAGATTAAAATAATCAGGTTGGTGTCTGGTTCATCCGCGCGCACCGCCTGGTGTCGTCGTGGCTCCCCGGGCGTACCGCTTGGTCCCTGGCGTATCGCCTAGGCCCTAGGTGCACCGCCTGGTGGTCTGATTGAGCCCAATTGGCTCAATTATGTTGTTTAAGCTCATTTTTCGCGTATTTCTCAATTACAATCATCGTTTTGAAACTTATGGACGTTGTTTAACTTCCTATGGGTTCTCATAAGGCTTAATCGTCGTTCAATTAGGTTGTCGTTGTTTATTTCACCGATGTTCGTTAGTCAAGACACGTGTGTGCGTTTTCCGATAATTTCTTGAATTATCATTTCGTTGTGTGCGTTTGGACTGTTGTGCCACGTGTCACACTAAGTTAACTAATTATAGTGCCACATAAGTAATATTAATATAAATTATTCTTAAAATAAGTAAAACGTTGACCTGGAAAATACGAGGTGTCACATATGGTCTAATGTTAGGTGGTGAGGAGTTTGGTAAAAGTGGAATGGAATGGTAATGGGTTCGGAAAGGGGGTAATGTGGTCGGTTCAACAAAGACTTGTTGAAAATCTTTGATGAGGGATTGAAGAGGTGTAGGTATAAGAGGAGGGGCCATGGGTTCCACTGCCAAATGTTGAAAGGTAGATGATTTCTAGGGACCTGAGGAAACACCTTGCAATTTATATCTTTTACCACCAATTGAGAATACCATATACATATCCTTCCAATTGGCTTGCAAAGTGTTGAGTGTAGCCAACCATTGAATGCCCAATACCAAATCAGCTCCTCCAATTGAGAACAAGTGAAAATCTTGGGTGATTTTCATATCATCAATTTGAACCAAAATATCCTTACATACCTGATTGGAATAAATAACATCCCCATTTCCAATCTGAACTCCAAAGGGTTCGATGTTTTAGGTTGGTAGGGACAACTCTTTGACCAGCACATTGGAGATGAAATTGGGTGTAGATCCACCATCTACCATAATGAGTACTTCGGTGTGAATTTCCCAAGATGTCATTTAAGCTTATCCTGGCTGTGTCTTCGATGGCATCTAAACATTCATCTGTTTCGGGGGTTGGAGTTTCCACAGCATCAACATCTAATTCACACAGCTTGAAGGTACCTGTTTTGCACCTATGACCAGGCTCGTACTTGTCACCACATCGAAAACACTTGCCTTTAAGATAGTGAGATTGTTTTTCTGCATCTGATAGTCGGACTTGGGGTTTGATAGGTACGGTAGAGGATTTAAACGGATCAAAATGTGAAGCTTTTAAGTCACCTGATGAAGGCTGTGTTTGACTCTTGGCCTGAGTTGGCTAAGATGGGCCCTTCCCAACTTTGGTGCAATGCAACTTGGACTCATATTCCAACGCTCATGGCTTTATAAACGGTCCGTGGCTTGTGGAGTTGGACATCCGCCTTGAACTCTTCTTTGAGGCCATTTAGGAAAACTCTTAACAGACAATGATCTGGCCAATTCGAAACCCGTGCAGATCGTTTTGCAAACTCCTGACGGTATTCTTGAATCGAACCGGTTTGTTTGATGCTACATAGATGTTCATCGGGGTTTTGAAATTCTGATGGACCAAAGTGCTTTTGGAATGTGTGGACCAAATCTTCCCAGAACCCAATTTCCTAGTCTGTGGATAACCATGAGTACAGATCTAGAGCATCTCCTTCTAAATGCATAGAAGTAATATCCACTTTCTCTTCTTCAGGGACATTGTAGTACCGGAAGTACTTTTCGGCCTTGAGAATCCATCCCCTTGGATCACCTTTGCTGTACATTGGGAATTCAAACTTATTGTAGGGTTGAAAATTGCGGCCATAGTTTCTGAAAGAATCACCATCTTCATGCCTCCCAGAACCGTTAACCATTTTCTCCACATGCGATTTCATAGCAGCAACGCCATCTTTCAACCTTTCCATCACATCTAGCTTAGCCGTTATCGCCGCCAATGGAGTTGTTATTGAATTGCCACTGGTACTTGTGCTGCTGTCCATGTTCCGGGTGTTCATCATCTTCGTTTCCCGACAATGGAACCAATGATAGAGACTAAAAGATTGATAATAGATTACTGATAACGAAATTACAAACAAAGTCCAATTCGAGAAGGACAAATCTCCAATTCAAACAAAGATTAACACAACCAAGACTAAGACCCTACTAACTGTGAATACTGATAATAAAAGAGAAAGGCTTTCACAAAGTAACCACCCACTAACTCATTTCCTCCACTACGCTTATTTGTAAATTAGAAATAGGAAGATATGAATCTCTCGGGTTACCCATTAAACACAGAGTTCCATTTCCGGATCCCCACGACTTTCATTTTCATTTGCTGCCTTGTTCCTGCGAGAGTAAACTTTCATAGGAGCGTTCGTAACCGTGTGTAATTTTTTTTTTGTTACAGTCTCTGTCGAGAAAAAAAGGCGATAAGGTTTGTAAAACCCCAAGCTTTTCAAGAACCCAGAAATGGCTTACACATACGGCTTCTGCTCTTCCCCTTCCATCTCCTTCAATCAAAGAATCTTAAATCATCCGATCATTTTTCAATCAAGAACACCCCAGCTCCGAATCACTGAAATTTCTTTACAAGAATCAGTTTCTGAAGTAACCCACAACTTAAACACGCTAAGTTTAAATGGCTCTCAATTCGCAGCTGAGAAAAAGAAAAATTATGTCTGGGTTAACCCCAAAAGCCCCAAATCTTCACAATATAAGAAAAAATCATATGATTCGAGGTACAATTCTCTCACCCAAGTAGCAGAAGCTTTAAATTCATGTTTGCCTGTTGAAGAAGATGTCTTTAGCATACTAGATTGTAATTTAGGTAGTAAATTAGTAGAGCAAGATGGTGTTATCATTCTTAATAACATGTCAGACCCTCGAAAGGCACGAATCGTGCTCAAATACTTTCAGGATAGATGTGATTTGAACAGGGAGGTTGTTCTTTACAATGTAACTTTGAAGGTGTTCAGAAAGAACAAAGATTTGGATGGTGCAGAGAAGGTGTTTGATGAAATGCTTCAGAGAGGTGTAACACCGGACAATGTCACGTTTTCAACAATAATCGGGTGTTCTCGAATGAGGTCTTTACCTGGTAAGGCTGTGGAGTGGTTTGAAAAAATGCCTGCATTTGGGATCCAACCGGATGATGTGACATACGCGGTAATGATTGATTGTTATGGAAGAGTTGGGAATGTGGAAATGGCATTGAGGTTATATGATCGTTCAAGGACTGAGAATTGGCGACTTGATGCAGTAACATTCACAACAGTAATAAGAATTTATGGGACTAGTGGGAATTTTGATGGTTGTTTAACTGTTTTTGAAGAAATGAAGGCTCTTGGTGTCAAACCGAACTTAGTTTGCTATAATACTTTGTTGGATGCTATGGGACGAGCAAAGAGACCGTGGCAAGTTAAGTCGATTTTTCAGCAACTTGTGAGCAGTGAACTAACACCTGGTTGGGCAACCTATGCTGCACTCATACGCGCGTATGCTAAAGCGCGCTATGGTGATGATGCTTTGAATGTGTACAAAGAGATGAGGGCAAAAGGGATGAGTTTGAATAATGTTCTTTACAACACCCTATTGTCCATGTGTGCTGATGTAGGCTTTGTTGATGAAGCTGTTGAGATGTTTGATGATATGAAGACATCTACAGGTTGTAAGCCTGACAGTTGGACATATTCATCCATGATCACCATATTCTCATGTTGTGGTAAAGTGTTAGAGGCAGAGGCTACATTGAAAGAAATGATAGAATCGGGTTTTGAGCCGAACATATATGTTTTAACCTCTTTAATCCAATGCTATGGGAAATCCAACCGCACAGAAGATGTGGTGACAACATTTGACCGAATCATAGAACTTGGTATAACGCCAGATGAGCGGACTTGTGGCTGTCTTCTCAATGTGATGACACAAACTCCCCATGAAGAGCTTGGTAGGCTTACTAGTTGTGTTCAAAAACAAAATCCAAAGCTTGGTAATCTAATTAAACTTTTAATAGAATCCAATATTGAAGATGAAACATTCAAGAATGAAGCTAGTGAAGTTCTTGGTGATGTGGGAGTGGATGTAAGGAAAGCATACTGCAATTGCTTAATTGATCTATGTATTAACCTTGATCAGTTGGAAAAAGCTTGTGATTTGTTAGATTTAGGGGTTAGTCTTGATATATATAATGATATACAATCAAAATCTCCTACAAATTGGTCTTTACATTTAAAGAGTCTTTCGTTAGGGGCGGCATTAACCGCGTTGCACATATGGATAAATGATTTGACCAAGGCTTTAGAAGAGGGGGAAGAGCTTCCACCATTGCTTGGGATAAATACAGGTCATGGGAAACATAAGTATTCTGATAAAGGTTTGGCAGGTGGGCTTGAGGCTCATTTGAAGGAACTAAATGCACCTTTTCATGAGGCTCCTGAAAACGCAGGATGGTTTTTAACAACAAAAGTTGCTGCCAAGTCATGGTTGGAAGCTAAGCGTGATGACATGGCAGTTGCTGCTTGACTGCTGACTGGACCGACATGTGCTTTGGTCTACACAAAAGTATGAACCACTATTATTTTTCATAGCTAGCTCAAGTTATTGATAATTGTACTGTTTGAGTTTTTTTTATAATGTTATCTAGTGGAGGATGTTCATGAGGTTTAGACTGGTGGTCCTATAAACTTATGAAGTTGTTAGGTGGTGTTTAAATTTGCGGGTCCCAGATTGATTATCTTATTATTGTAACTTGAAGTCACAATGGTGACATTGAAATTTTTGGATAAACAAATTATTTTATATAGTAATAACTAATCACATAATTACAGTTGCATTTAAAAACACACATCCAAATACCCCTTAATATTAATTCTAATTTCTCAAGCACATTCCTTCCAAACTTGTGTTCTAGTCA
Organism: Mikania micrantha; assembly: GCA_009363875.1. NCBI lineage: Eukaryota > Viridiplantae > Streptophyta > Magnoliopsida > Asterales > Asteraceae > Mikania > Mikania micrantha. Next base: position 43,115,058 of record CM018689.1, on the reverse strand, counting down.
CTCTTTTTAAAACCAAGTTCTCAGCCATATAAAATTTTCCTGCTACATGTTTGACTTTAAAGTATATTCAGGTCCCTTAAAAAAAGAGTCAACCTGTAGTTTCTGCATTTACAATTGAAATGATTGCCTGATAATTGACTTTTGATATATAATAATATTAATATTTCTAATTTAAAGTCAAGAGAATTTAAAAGTCAACATGTAATTTATTCTTAAACCTATGTGAGGCTCATTTGTTAATAAACTATGACCCTTGAAAGTCAAACCTTGTCCTTGAATCATGTGTAAACACTCAAAGAAATGAATCTGATGGCTAGAAGTCAGATTGAAATTACTAAACAATTTACTAGATGGCCTGCACGTTAGTTGCCTTAAAATTGACCTCTGTACTGTGCTATTTATATATATATAGACAGACACACACATATGCAAGTTGCAAGTGAGAATCTGGACAACTAAGATCAAATTTGCATCATGGGTAATTGCATTCCTCATAAGAGAATCAGTGTTCTTGAGTCTAGTGAAGGTGAAGAACATTTTAATCTTGAGATATACAGTGATACGCGATCAAATTCAAGGAAATCAGAAGTTATACACATTGTTTATAGGAAACCACAGAAAGTTAAGGTTGTAGTGACTAGGAAGCAATTAGATTTTCTTGTAAGAAATGGAAAGGGTTTCCACATCAGCAAGATCAATCCTCATTCTTCTAGGCATAGAGGCGAATATCAAAAGTGGCAACCATCATTGGCCACTATTCAAGAGTAGATTTCTTTTTTTATTTGAAATCTTGAAAACGGTTATGTAGAAGCCTTTTGTAGTTAATTACAAGTGTAATCATGTTTTAATAAGGTTTAAGCTTTATCCTCTGTTTTTTCCCCTGTTTTACATCCAAGTATGATCATGTTGTGTGGTTTGCAGAATAAAGAGACCAATGAAACATCAAGAAACAAAAAGGGACAAAGATAACATCAAACATCATAAATTAACATATTCCAGATTACAAAACAACCTCAAACAGTTCAAATAACATTTACAGATGTTTACACAGCACATAATTTAATTTGACAGTAATATGCATAGGGTATAATAAATTAATAATCACAATAACTCTCCAAGCCCAAATGAGTTCCACATCACCTTTGCAATCTATGTTTAAGTGAACCTTCAAGATGCTTTTGTAGCCCTGAAACTAATGTGGATCATATGATGATCAGAGAACACTCTGTTCATATAAAAATTAAAAAAAAAAGGTTAATTTTTCTTGAAGTTTGAAGATTGTTGAAACATACCTTTTGGAGGAGTTTAAGTTTCTGACTGGCTTCTGTTCATCTGTCTTTATGGATGTTATATTCTTATCTCTTGTGGATGCTTCTCTTTTCCACTTCTTTGACTCTGCTTCCAGTGCTTTTATCAAGTTTTCAACCTTCTTCATTAGCACCTGCCAATCAGTTGTGTAGATGCATTTAGATGCTTGTATTCTATTATTATTTTTTTCCTTTATTTGCAAAAGGGGGGGGGGGGGGCTTGGTTTTAAAAAACATGCTTGTACATTGCATGTGCGATGTGTACGAGGTGATTCGGAAATGCTTGGTTTTATTAAGTTTTAAACCTTCCATGCCTCGCCTTTTAGTCATATATATATATATATAGGGCATATTACTCCGTCAAGATCAAGCCAAATTTTTGAGTTTTTTTTCAACTATCATTGTAACACATTTAGAACAATTTCTTCCTTTATAAGTTTGTGAAAATTTATCATCATTTAAGAGTTAACATCATTGTAAATTTTGGGTCTAAAACAATTACAATGCTATAAATTAAAAACTTACAATGATGTTAACTTTTAAACGGTGATGAAGTTACACAAACTCATAAAAGAAGAAAGTGTTCTAAATGTGTAACAAAGATGTTAAAAAAAATCCAAGATTTGGCTTGATCTTGACTGAGTTATTTGGGTTATTGCAATAATAGTGGGTTATTATTACTCCCAATCCTATATATATATACATACATAGAGAGAGAGAGAGAACCTTATTTTCCTCATCTTTTGCATTCAAACTGCTGTCTTTCATCTCACAAAACTTCCTTAAACTAATCACTTCTTTCTGAAGTTTATCATACAAAAACCCTGAAACAACATCATCATCATCTTCTGTGATAGATTTGGTGATTATCCTATCTTCATCCTTAAACTTATCAAACTTCAAACCACTAGTATTTTCAACAATCATTTCATTATTCTCCTTTTCATCTCTGTCAACAACCTTACTCCTAGAAGCCCATAAACCTTTCTTCACCAAATTCCCTCCACAATCATATTTCTTATTATCACCATTAATATGTTTTCTATCAGATTCAACATCCGGTTTTCGTGAGCTTATGGATGAACCCCTCGGCTGTGACGTGGATCGCTTCCTTCCACCGTTACTTGATAATATCCCGAGCAAATTAGTTGACTTTTCAAGTCTTGGTGGTGATCCACAAGCTGATTGCTTTAATCCATCTTCAAGTGTCTTTAGTCTTAATTTCACTTTTTCTTTAAGTTGTGCTTCACTCTTTGCAGTTCTCTCAGATATGGTCAATTTGTCCCTTAACCGTTGCATTTCCGCCTGAAAAACACGTATTTCAAGCAGATTGACAAACTCTAAAGGCGCTTCTAAATTTTTAAAAATATTTAGTTAATTACACAAATGGTCCTTGTGGTTTGCAAAAAGTAACATGTTTGGATACAAAGGGCTTAAAGTAACAAGCTTGAGTTTTTATGCTTTTAGTTTAGTAACGAGTTTGGGTATTAAGGCTAATTTATGTTGATGTTTTTGTTGTAGTGAAATGATCAACCCTTCAACTTTTTAAATAGTCAAAGTAAAAGGGTATTTTTGTCATTTTACCATAATTTAACGCAAAAGTTAAAAATAAGTTGACTTTAATACCCAAACTTGTTTCAAAATTGAATTTATAAAACCCATACATATTTATTAAAACCCTTTATACCCAGGACCATTAGTGTAATTAACTAACAAATATTTAATCTACTATAAAATAAAATTTTGGTATGTGCCTGCAGAAGTCTCCTTTCTTCCAGCCATTGCTTTACAGGCATAACCTTATCTTTCTCATCTTTCCATTCATTAGCAACCGTTGTCGCGACGCGATTGGCTGAAACATTTGCCCTTGCTAGCTCCCTTTCTAATGTTCTCTTCTCCTCCTAATTAACAAAATCCAAGATGAGTTATATTATAATGATCTTGAGGTAAGTTTGTATTGGTTTAGATCATGATATATCACTATCTTATTACTTGCAATTCAGAAATCCGACGCCTGAAATCACGAATAGCATTAGCAGCAGTTCCGCCTGCGAGAATAGCTTCCTCGAGTTCTTTGATGGTGTCACTGAGCTTTTCAACCTCTAAAACTTTTTGACGGTTTGTTTTCTCTAAGATTTTGTTTTCCTCCTGCATGTATCGGTACTAGATTAAAACCTGAATAGAAAAAAGATTTTGTGTCTTGTGTGTCCTGATGTGCTATTTTTTGTGCATCAGGACATATATAACACTAGATTTCTTTATTTTTTTTGTTCTCCTGAAAGTCACCCTTTACGTGTTAGTTGATCGATATGGGCATGTTTCTTCTCTAATGGGTTAAACGAGTAAATAAAAACTTATAAGGGAAAATATCAAAATCTTTTTATTGAAAAAATTATATTATTTAGCAAATATTATAAAGTTGTTATCATATTTGAGACTAAAATCTATATCTCAAATAAATAAACTAACTCATGCCGTCACCTGTCATAATTTTAGCTTTATATAAAGTTCTTTTTTATGGCTTCATTATTTTCAATGTATTAAAATCTAAAATGTTTTTACCGTTCAAAAAATAGAAAAAAAAACTTAAAATATAGTTTTATATGTATAAATCTTCATTGGTAAGCATTTAGTTTTTCTTTTATTCAACAATACACAGATTTCTAGTCTAGTTATCTAACAAACGATTAAAATTTCCAGACAAAAAAAGTTCCCAATTCATCCAACCCGACCCATGAAGTTCAAAAGTACATGTTTTGACCCGTTACGAGCCTAGATATTCATTTAGAAACATCTTTAAAAAGAAATCAGTGCCTGGCAAATCTCGACTCGTCTTTGCAGCTGTAGATTCTGATTCTGAACCTCTTCGACTATCAAAGCGCGTTCTAAAGCACTTCTAAGAATCCTCTCTGCTTCAAGCAAGGCTGCTTCTTTTGATTTTGTATGTCTTTCAAGTGTCTTTTTATCCTCCTGCAGTACTGCAATCTGGTATAACAAAGAAAACCTGTGAAACAACTAAACAAAACTACAAAACCACGATTTATACGCGGTATGTAGTACCTCTTGTTTGTGCATTCTAATTTCAGCCTCAAGTGGTGCGATAATGGAATCGATTGGCACTGAATCGTCATCCTTTTGGTTCGCGTGCACTCGTCTAAGAGTAGCTTCTGCTGCAAATTGTGCAGCCAGTGCTCCTTTCTTTTCAGTTGCTAGTTTCTTGATGTCCAAATTCTGTATGTTTCAAAAGTAACATAATTTAGTTGATAGTGGAGATTTTGAACAATCAAATAAACACATATAACACACAACATACCCAGTGAAATCCCACTTTCAAGTAGGGTCTGAGAGGGTGTAATAATTTTACCTTTTGCTCTAGAAGATTTTCGGTGTTCCTGATCTTGTTGTCCAGTTTTTCTACCATATTTCCCATCTGCAAAAACACAAGTGTTCGGACCATGTTACTAGGGTGTAAGAGGTACACAAAAAAACTAGTTTTCGAATTGAAACCGACAACCAGAATCAGAACCGGTTTGGTTCCAACCTTGCCATAAGGCAAACCACTTCCAACCCGAAAAAATCTTTGGTTCGAGACCGGTTCCTGAACACCCGTGCCTGAACCGGTCAAAAGTAGTCAATCACTTCCCTATCCAAATCCGAATGGGTCTCACCAAGAACCGGTTTTGACTTCCCTTGACCTAAACCGGAGCCCGATTGGAGAGAAAAAAAAAAAAAAAAGATTTGTCATCTTACTTGGGTGTTTGTTCATAACCCGTCGTTTAGCCTCTTTGTTTTATGTCTCGTTTTTTAGAATATGCAATTATGTATACTTAAATTAAATATTGTTATCAAATATAAAAATTTTATAAAAAGTAAACTTTTAGAAAAAGAAAAAAAATTATTCAAACTGCCAATCCCAACCATGCCAATCTGCTAAAACTAGACAGTCTTCCTCCTCCAACCCAACCCAACCCAACCGGTTTAGTTTGTTTTCTGAAACCATAGGTAACGGTCAAACCAGCCAAACCGGACCATAAACACCCGACCCATCACTCAATTAGTTGCAGGAAATTATTATGTTCATGAGTTCATCTTCTATGCACCTCTTCTAGCGATTTTTCTTTCAAAACATCTGCAGCTTTCAGGGCTTTGATTTCACTTTGAGCAAACCCCAATTCCCGATCCTTTTCTGCAACCAAAACACGAGTCAAAACATTAATCTTGGCCAAATTCTTAACCGAAATAACCGAACCTTTGATCAAATCCTGCAACCGGTTGAGCTCCAACACAACAGGATCAGGTTGAACAAGAAGACCAGACTCATCAAATCCCACCATTGTTGTTGTTCGTGGTTAGTTTCTTGAAAAAGCAAGTGGTTTTATAAAGATGGAAGCTTTTGAATATTGGGTTTGAAAACAAAGAGTCGAGTTTTTTAAGGAAGAAAAAGTTGAGGTTATTTTTGCCATGGTTTGAAGCGAACGCCATGAAAGGAACAAACCATGAAAGCCGGCCGGCGACGGTTGATGGTAACCGTTGCAAAATTTCGTCATATTATCCATTTGTTTCTTTTTCATGATATCTTGATTATTATATTCTTTTGAAAAAAAGTAAAATCCAAAATTAAAAACGAAAAGACTAGAAAAGGAAGTAAAAGCCTGAAAAGGACAAAAATAAATTGAGAGATGAATTTATAAATTTTTAGTTTTACTAAAAAATGAAAGATAAATAGTCTTGTTATAGTTGATTTTAAGTAAAATATAAATTAAAATGGGAAAATTTAATATTTTTAGTTTTAAGAAAAGATATATATGTAATTTGAAGTTTGTAAAAGAAATATGTAATTTCCGATAAATTTTAATATTAAAGGTTACCTCAAATTATAAAACTAAACCTTGTGGAGATAGCCTAGTGGTAAGGGTGTTGAGCCTCAACCTTGAGGTCATGGGTTCTAGTCTTGAGGGTGACATTTTCTGCACAAGGCAGTGGTTTACCCGTTCCCCTTGGTTAGTCGGGTATTGAGGGGGGCCCAGGGTTTACCACGCAAGTGGGTTCAAAAAAAATAATAAATTATAAAACTAAAAAATTAATTATCTGATCATAAATTTGAGTTGCTAAATAACCGCTTGAAATTCTCTTACTGATGGAAATTAGTTCTGATAGTTGGAATTCTCTAACTTATGGGCTTTTGCATAAGACTACTTCAAACTTTAAATTTAGTATTGTTAAACCGTAAAGCATATTTTTAAAAGACAAGTTTAATTTTAGTATTTTTAAAAAACAAGGGGGTCTAGGATTTTTAAGAAAAAAAACAGAGGAGATCGGACTTAGTACCTATAAAATTTTCAGACTATATTATTATGTCCTTGCACCTAAAAAGTTACGTCCTTGAGGTATGGGTAAGGTTCATTTTCATCTCTTCCAAACCCATTCAAAAGTGAAAATTTAGCCGGTATGTTTGTTTGTTTATATATATGCATATTCAACTGTTGGTCAGTATAATTAACTTTCGGACTCGAACATGATGAGTTTTAAGCAAAATTAGTTTGTGTCTAAATGAGTTGTTTCTAAAAAATATTAATTTATTTGAAGTTAAAATTAGTTGTAACGAAAAAAATAGTTTATTTTAATAATTTTAAATAAGTTTAACATCAAATATTCAAATATATTATTAATCATTTTACCCGTTGAATCAATTACATTTATATGGCTTTTAAGTTACTTATATGGCTTTTAAGTTACTTATCTTGACTCGTATTCTATTAAAATTCTACCCATCTCAACTCATTATATGTCATAATTCTACCCATTTCAACCCAAAGTATAATAATTGTTTACCTAAAATCTACTCATTTTTCTTGCTATGGGTCAAAATTATTAAATATTAAAGATTGAGAAGTTGAAATGATGGTCATTCTGATGAAGAGGGAGATCAAACATGGAGACAAAACATCAGATGTTAGGTTAATCTTGACGGGTTAACGTGTTACGGGTCCTAGGTTCAGTTTACATTTTACGGGTTAACAAATAAATTGTCATGTGCATGTTTGAAGTAGTCTGCATGTTCGAATAAGTATTAGTTTTTAGTCTAACGGTTCCTTAGGTGATTTCCTATTGAATCTATAAAAGTAGGTGGAGTTTTTTTGATTTCTTGTTTGGATGTTAGCCTATTTAAGGCATGTTCTAGAATGAAATAAAACTACTTTTGCTTTGTGTTCTCTTTTCTTAAACACATTCAAACACATACATTTCTCTTTTGATTATATAAACACACAAGTCTTCTAAGTGGTTTATAGTATGTGTTTATTTGGGCTTAAAATCATCATTTGGTATCAGAGTTTAGGCTCAAACCTGGATAGAAGCATGAACATATGTTGTTCATGTAATCATCCAAAAAAGTTGAAGAAAGTAGAAACACTGATCGATGCAGCAAGCATACGTCGCAAGTTAATAGCAAGCTAGAAACAAGGGAAAATATGCAAGTGGCAAGATACTGAAGCAAGTAGCAAAAATCAAAGGAAGGTAGCAAGACACAAACACAAATTTTAGCAAGAATGACAGAAAACGCAGGTTCTATAACGGTCCGAGAGCAAGGTAACATTTCACTCCAATGCCCAAAATTGACTGAAACTAATTATACATCATGGGTTATTTTGGTTGAAATTGTGTTGAGAGCACAAAGAAGTATTTACCATTTATTGCTCCTATTTAACAATATTCGGATTCGGTGTGCCAAAGAAGTATTTACCAATTGTTGCTTCTATTTAACAATATTCGGATCTTGAAAGTATGCTATTTGAAGAGGCCGTAGGAAGGCTAAAAGCTTATGAAGATAGGCTCCAAAGTCATGAAGAAAAGGATAAAGATAAAGGTCAACTTGTAATAGCTAGTTCAAGTGACGTGCAATATGAAAGAGGAATAGGTCACAGAATAGGATTCAATAGAAGTGAAAGAGGAAGTGGAAGATTCTCAGGTCGATGTGATAAGAGTGGGTTTAGATGCTATGAGTGTGGGGCGTATGGACATTTTGCAAATGAGTGTACAAAATGCTCAGCCTAGTCAGCGACGGCGAGTATTCGTAAATTACTTGGCGAGTACTCGGCCTAAGTGGTGAGTACTCAGAGAGTATTCTTTAAATACTAGAATGCTCTAGGATTTTTACAACTACGATGTTTAATCAAGAGAATGTGTTTTCTAAAATGTATATATGCATGCATGAGATGAATGTGAAGAAGGATTACCTGATATCATCAATGTTTTGAAAACCGGACCGGCAGGTAAGACCGGTCCGGTTAGAGGTTCTGGGCCGTTTTTGGGCGAACCGGTGGTTGAACTGCTTTTTTTATATTTTTATATTTTTTTAATTTTTTTTTGATTATATATATATATATATATATATATATAATGTATTAAAAATCATCCGCTTCTTAAATTCGGTTGGACCTCTAACCAGTAAGGAGACCGGTTCGACGTCCAGTCCGGTTATGAAAACATTGGATATCATAGTCAAAAGTAAGTAGTCAAAGTCATAAATGAATAAGTCAATGTACAAGAATAACTCAAACATTATTTGATGTTATAATTTTTAGTTGTAAGGTAAATATATCAAAAACAATTGACACGGGACATCCACTTATGCGTTTGCATTGCAAGTTCTGTTATTTAACTATAAACTAGTTATATTCTCCCTGCGCACTGCGGCGGTTATCACAGTACACTCTCAAAAACGGGTATTATATATCATCTATAAAAACATAAGTTATATAGCAAAATCAAATCTTTTATCACGAACTAAACCCTAAGCCATAAAGCCTAAACCTAAAACCTAAACCAACAAAAACCCAAATCTATAAGCAACTCTTTTAAACTTAATAAAACCCAAATCTCTAAGCAAATATCTCAAATTTAATATTCTCATTTGTGTTTACCAATTTTCAAATTTAAAAAAAAAATTCTTCTGCTCTGAGTCTAAACTTTCAAAACGACATTACATGGATCAGGCACCTATACACTATATATTACTATTAATATATATACACACACACACTATTAAATATTATATTATATATATAATATCATGGGACCCACGCTATATTTAATATTTATATTTTTACTATTCAATTTCATGACTTTTAATTATATACTAGGTGTTTCCCCTCCGCACGTTGCGGCGGGAAACTCATGTGAGTGTATCAGTTTTAATAAAAATAATGGTTTACCAATCGTACATTAACAGCCAACACAATCTTGAATACATAAACGCAAATAAAAAAACACAACTGCTGTCAGTTTATCACAAAATCTTAACGCATACTTCGTCATAAAAGCAAGTGTCGTCCATCATAAACATGAAAGCATACTTAGTCGTAAAAGCAAGCGTTAAAAATCCGAATATAAAAAGGTAAAAAATTAAAAAAAACTCACAAATGACAAAAATCACCATTTAATATATATGTGCCTTCAAACTATAAAATCCTAAAACTATCATATTCCTTTTTCATGATTTTTAATATATATAATTATAAGCTGACAAAAAAACAATCAATTATATAATTAAAGGAATCACATATGCTTGAAATGAATCAATTTAGAAAATGCTTTTCATTTGCTATATATTCAAAAGTTGTATATGAATACATTCATATTTGTTGCAATTATTGATAAACTTGCATTTGTTTATAGATAGGCATGCTTGTTAGCCGGTAGGAATGGCAATGAGCCGGGCTCAGTTAGGGTATTACTAATCTCAGTTTCATACCCAATTATAAAAATGTGTCATATACCCGTCTCATTACTCGTCGGGTATTTATCGGGTATCGGGCATTCTCACGGGTTTCGGGTATACCCATTAGTTTATTAAAACAAACTTTTTGTAATTTTCCTAGTATATTTGTATAATATTAATTTTATATAATGTTATTGTTTAATTACAAAAATATAATAGAATTTATTGATTAATTACATATAAAATCAACACCATAAAAAATAAACCAAATATATATATATAAATCTCTTAATATTCAAACTGAAATTAAATATTCAAAACAAAAAGTTTAGTTTTTAAATAATAAAACTAATACTTACTTTCATATCTAAAATAATAAGATAAAACTTACAACTAGTTCTAATCTTTCATAAAAAAAATAAGTTTTAGAAAAGGAAATTAAAAAAATATAAACAAAATATTACGGGTATTTTTCGGGCATTACTTCAGGTAAGTGGGCCATGTATCGGGCTGGGTATTCCTTAATCCCGTCCCGAACCCGAAAAATATTTTTTTTACCCATACCCTGTCTCATACCTTAATATTCGGGTCAATACCCAGCGCTAAAGATACGGGTTTTTCTGCCATCCATATTAGCCAGTTACCATGCAAGAGCACCTCTAACGAAGATATTCTTATATGTTTATTATATAAAAATTGATGTTCTTATGTATCATTATACACATTAGTTATACTATGGTAATAAGTTAGACACACTGATATATACGTATATTATATAAACATATTACAATGGTGTATCAAAGATGAAAAATGGGACAAATTAAAGTTATAATAACTTGAATTGTCATTATACACGTATTCAATTGATCTCATTACAACAATTGCAAATTTAGAAAAGCTTAGAGGACTATTGTAGTTGTGACCATCGTATAAATATACATGCATGTATCATACCATATACATGTACATGTACATACATGTATGTATATGTGTATGTATTATAACTTATTGCCATACTAAATCAAATCTATAAGCCTTTTGTTTTATTGCTTCAAATTATATCAAAACTTCATATTTAACATGGCTCACTAACATTTATAACAATGTTTTGCAAGTTAGACAACACTAGATAGTACAAGTGCTCTTATTTCATGCTACCTCTCGCCTCCTGCTATCTTTCCACGTGTCAAGCTTGCTCAACAATTTTTTTCTATCCGTCTTTTCCCTCGGATAAGCATGTGGTACCAAATATCGAACCGGTATTTTGTACATATAGATTTGGTACGGTAATATCTACTTTTTATAAATTCGATACCATCACCGGTACCAACATCATTTAGAGACGATCATTTTGTAACAGATACCAATATCATATCAAATAGATACTTTATCGATAAATTTGATATAGTATTTGGTACTACTTCAAATATTTGACATTTACTTTTTGTATTGCATTACCAATTTCATCCCTACTCTTGAAGTGTTTGGCTATGATGTGGCGTTCTTTTGAGCTCTTGTCTCATACTTACACACATGTATTAAACATTTTAGAAAATAAAATTTTAGTGACATTAGTTTTTATATAAATGAAAGTGAATGTCAATTAATGAATAAATGAACATATGATGATATAGAGTATGATGTAAATAATAGCACCTATAATTTGTTAATAAAGGGTTTTACGCAATTCTAAAAGTATTTATCGTGTGCAGTGGTGTACCCCTTTAGATGCCGGCCGGTGGCAATCTCCGACATTGAAAAAATATATATGTTAAAATCCAGATCACTCTTCAATAAAACTGGTGATCGTTCCCTTTTCACTTTTAATTTTAAGTTTTAATAAATAAAACCAAGTCTAGAAAAACTCAACTAATAATTTAAATCAAATTCGATATAGATTTTAATAAGCTAAATCACTACTTGCCTATTTTAAACTACTTTATATTAATTTTGATAACATGTTAACATAATACATGAAGTCAGATTTGAGTAATCGGACTGGTGATAAAAATTTAAAGGATACTTGTACTTATTTTGTGGAGAAAGAATTACTTAAAATTTCACTTATACGTTGTTTTGGATAGATTTCAAAAAATTACACCTCGAAGAAAACGACTTTGCATGTGTTGTATATTCATTATGTTTTTGTTTATGAAATTTAGTTTAATTGTCTTTTTTAACAAGATCAGATGCAATATGACTCAACCCAAGTTGAACAAAATTTGGAAAAAAATATATATATATTATATAATGATATCCAAACAAACTTAAAAATTTGTTGTCCCTTTTAAAAAAAAATTCGAGTCTGCTAATGCCCGTGTGTACACATATGATGATAAATTTAGAAGATGTAAAATTTACTGTGAAAAGGTGACTTGATTAAGAATTAAAATCTAAAAAAAGATTACGTGACCTAATAAAAGTTTTCTTTTAATTAAAAGGATTAACCAATCAATATCATCAACTACAAAGGACCGTTTTTGCCAATATGACACGTTCACAAAGTTATTCCAGCACGCGAGCTTTTTAAAACGCTAGTCAAAAAAGTTTAACCGTGACTCGGTTTGTTGAAATCCATATAATTAATTAATTAAACACTAAGCAAACTTCATATCAATCAAACTCTTCGCTCGGTCTTTTTGCAACCCAAACTTGAACTCATGAAGAAAACAACACTAATATCAATTAAAATATTAATAATTTAAAGGGGTTAAATAGAGTTCCAGTCTTCCGCTAAGAGGTTGTTTCACTAGCTAAGAGTATATTGTCAAGATAGTTATATGGTTTGCTGGTATTTCACTTTTAATTTATATGTTTCATAAATTAACAATATGCTATTAAACCTTTAAACATTTATAAAACATTTATAGCATATGCAGTCTATATGTTTGATTTTGGTGAGTATAGTAGTATGCATACGTTACAAATGTTTAAAGGCTTAAGATTACGAGTAATTTATGAAACATATGAATCAAGAGTGAACTGCTAGCAAATTACTGAGACTATCTCAACAATTTACTCTACATACTAATGAAAACTTTAATAGTATCATGTCTATTTAAAAAAAAATTAAAAACAAATACGCCCTTGTATAAAACATAAATTACATGTTTACACATTTAACTTGATTCCTCACTTGTCACAATTTTACAACCCATGCCAAACATTTATATATTTTTTATGCCTTATTTATTAGTCTTCAAATGTAATTTGTTTATATTAAGGTTTTTTTTAAAGTAAATACAATTTCATTATAAGATTCTAAATTTTCAATATTAATTATTTAATATTTTATCTAAACCTTCATTCCACAATAAATATTATAACTCAATTAACATGTGCGACATTAATTTTCCTTATTTGTATTATATACTTTTAAAAGTATTATAATTTCTGGTATCTAATTCCTTCGATCTGATACTTTTTTAACTACTTTCACATTTATAACAATTTTCTTTTGTAAATAAATTCTTCTAATTTTATTATACCTAGCAAGAAGAGAGGGTTTAATAACATGATAAAACATGTTCGAGTCAAAAATTTTGTTCTAAAGAAGTGTAGATTTTGTTTTGGTCAAAAGGCTTATGACTTGAATGAATCACATTGAAATATGTCTCTTACACTGAAAAAGAGCATTTTTCCTACAGAATATGTGTTGCAAATAGCTACAAAATTGCGATACAATTCTGATGAAAAGTAAAACCCTAATTTTGTGACAAAATAGCGACAAACACAAAAAAATCCTTCGTTTTTGTCACAAATTCGTCACAACTTTGCAACGCATTTCTGACACAAAGAGATTAAATTTAGTTAAGTAAAAATTGTGTCGCAAATGCGTCAAAATCTCAATTTTCTTCTTTTTATTTAATTAGTAATCATAATACATTGATAATAATACTGATAATATATGTATATATATATAACCATAATATTTTCGACATATTTGTGACGAAAACTACATTTTTTAGCGTGTCGCTAATGTGATGAAATTTCTGACGCATTTCTGACACAAGTTTTTCCTGTAAGACTTTTTCCGACAATAGGTTGTCATTGGAAATGCGTCTAAAAAACTTGTTTCCTACACAAATTGATCAAGTTAAAGAGATAATTATGATTAGATTAATTAAAGGACAATCATCAGATACAAATTAAGGACAACGAATGTTATTGTGGATAGAAAAGACATGAAAACTATTTTGAATTAGGTATTTTTTTCCTTAAACTTTTAAATGTGATTTTATGTATCCTACCTTTGTGTACACATGAGATGAAACTTGCAGTTTGTCGAAACAATTTTGTTATGAAAACTATTAAAATGAAGCTGGTGGTGCATGGTGTTTGACATGACTACAAAGGTGGTAGTGGTTTGTATTGTGCAAGGTTGAGTGAAAACAGTGGCATTTATGACATATATAATCTTACTTGTGAAATGGAAGTGAAACTCTCGGTCTTAACTCTTAGTTTGTTGGACGTGTTGCTAGATGAGGAATTGTTGACAAGATTAAAATTATAAAAATAAAATTTTAGTTTTATTTTATTTTATTTAGAGTAAAATGACATTTTAGTTCATGTAGCTTGACAACTTTTGTCATTTTAGTCCAATAGTTTAAATTTTGTCATTTTGGTAATTATTGTTTCATTTTATTGTCATTTAGGTGATTATGATTTTCATTTTATTGTCATTTTAGTCAAATTAAATTTTAAACTTTTGGACTAAAATAACAAAATTAAACAAACCACATGGACGAAATTGACAATAAAATGTAAATCATAATGACAAAAATGACAAATTTTAAACTATTAGACTTAAATGGTACGTTGTTAAAAAAAATAGACTAAAATGACAAAAGTTGCCAAAGTATGGGAACTAAAATGACATTTTACTCTTTTATCTATTTAACTTGTATAACACGTTAGTTTCTAAACTAGTATTATATAAATGGTTACGAATTTACAACTTTTATCCTAATCCAGTTTATTTAAATAGAAGTCAAATAGTTTTTTTTTTTTTTTTCTAAATCCTTGTTTTTATTCATTTTAAAAAAAAATCCAAATTTAGAAAAACCTATTCAATAAAGAAAACAACCCAAAAATGAAAAACCAAATCCATCAACATCCTCGGTTTAAGATCCCTAATAAAATTCAGTATTAATGAATAAGAATTTCTTTAAAGTAGGAAACTAATATTGCTTGAATTAATCATGGAAATAAGAATGAGTAAAGCGAAATAAAATTATTGTTGAAAAATTTTGAAAGCTCTTTTAGTTTGCTTAACCAATAAACCCTCCCAGTGGTAGGAACCCGTCTTTCAAACTAAATAATTACGTGCAAGTAAAATAAAAATATTCAAAGATACATAAATTATGCATTATAATGAATGAAGTGTCTTGGAAGAACAAAGTTATATTCAAGATAACATTGCTTAAAAGCCATGATGAAAAATATGAAAATTAAATTATTCAAATAATCATATAATTTATTAATTAATTTCAAGGCCTTGTTAGATTACAATCTTGGAATATTGATTAGTGATTTTTGATATGACAAATACTCCACATCCTCACCAACAACACCAAACACAAAGTCCATATACATATCCACTAATTTCGACCTATCATGTTTTTATACTTTATATGTATTCTTTAGTTTCGTGATGGTTTGGAAGAGAAGATGATTTTGTTGAGTGGGTGGATTATCCATAAACATGTGGTGGATTTTGATGCATAGAATGATATCGTACCATAGAATTGGTGACAACAAATTTTCGATATGATTTGAATCATGACATAAATCTGATACAGAAATAATTACGTTTTGTGTTAACTAGTATAACCAACGTCCTATTTGCGGTGCATATATATAATGTATATATGTATGGGCCCTCAAGGTGACAAGGTAAAATTGCACTAATTTTAACATTTTTACTTATTTTGTGAAAATAACATTAAAAACATTGGAATGATTAACTTCAAACGATATTTGAGCTGGGGACTCCTTTAAAACAGTCTCTCTATCTCAACTGGGATACGGGTAAGGTTTGTCCCCATCTTTCCCTTCAAACCTTACTGAAGTGTGTGAATATACTAGGTAAGTTTGTTTGTTTGTTAACTAGTATAACCATATTAATAAATAAGTTGTGTGATGATATGAGAATTTTAATAAATAGATTGAGTAAGGGATGATCTATGTGGTTTCCTAGTATTTAATCTTGGTCCTTGACTTTGATAACTTACTCATATGGTCCCAAACTTTTCAACATTTGTAGCACATACAGTCTTTAGGTGATGGTAATTCGATCAAGCATATGTGAATATTTTTTATAATCGTAGGAACCCACTTACGTGGTAAACCACCCATGTTCCCCTCAATACCTAATTAACCGAGAGGAATAATAAAGCACAGCCGCAAGCAATCGGGTCAGTGGACTTCAAGGAAATTTATTTAAGTGGAGATTGATATGAGGGTAATTTGATATCCTAAGAACTGTATATGTTACAGATGTTTAAATGTTTGAGACCATATGATTAATTTATGAAACCTATGTACTAAGAGTGAAATATTTGCAAACCACTATACCATCTCAACAATTTACTCTAAGTAGATTGTTTTGATGTTGTATTGAAATTAAAGTGTAGTTAAGTCTTATAAAATTATAATAAAAAATTAGAAAAATACATAAATTTTAAGGTCACTCGTCAATCCATTTTATAGTTCAATTTAGCATACATAATCAACCAACAATGTTCAGTTGGCGAGCACACACCTGGTGAGTTTAGTTCATTATCAGGCGAACGCCTCAATATAAATTATGCTTCAGAAATAACGCTCGTCACATGAAAAAATATATATATATAATATAAGGGCATGTGTTATGCTAGGTGAGTGTGGCGTGAGAGAAGCCGGTCATGCCTCGGTGACGCCCTCCCCCCACTTCACTATGGCGTGATGGGGGAAGGCGTGAGCCTACTCACGGGGTCATGACCGTTGGGGAGGGAAAAAAATAAAAAAATATAAAATAAATAAAAACGGTAATATGACCGTTTGATGATAAAAAAAATTAAATTAAACCCTATATAAACGCATTCAACACACTAAAAAACACTCACATACTCTCTTAATCTCTTAAAAAATATTCAAAATTTTCAACTCTCAAATCTTTAAAAACTTCTACACTATCTAAACAACTCATTTTTTAACCCGTTTATGAATTGTTACCGACCTCAAGTCAATCCAAACAACCCGAACCAATTTCTAACCTTCTCAAATTGGTACCCATAACAATCTTTTTTCAACCAAAACTCACCCGCCTTTGACAACGTTTATGAGAATCAACCGGAATATGATGTTGACGTGGTTCCGGAAACACAACCCGACGTGCAACCGGCTACATCGCGTCGCAGGCACAGACGAAAGGAAGTGCCAGAAAAAACAACAAAACCGAGCATCACTCGATGGTCGGAAGTTGAGGAGGTGGCACTAGCTCGTGCCTACATTGATGTTTCCGAAGATACGCTCGTTGGTAACAACCAAACGAGCACGGAATTTTGGAAACGCATTAGAGCCCAGTTTTTTCGGCAATGGGTTGTGACTCATACCAGACAAACGACATGATTTCTGGCAAATGGCGCGACTTACAACGTAAAGTCGCTAAATTTAACGGCGTATGGGTTCAACACCACAGTAATCGTAAAAGTGGTGAAAACGACGAAACGGTCATGAACAAGGCATTGATAACCTATGCTAGAAAAAACTGGTCATTGTCTCATATTGCAGCGTGCCAAGTTATGAGAAAATCAACCAAATGGCATCCCGCCCCGAAGTTGCAAACTTCGAAACGGACGAAGACGTCATCGTCCGGAAAGTACACGACCACTCAATCCGACTTAACCGGTCGATGTTTCGTTAACTTAAACGAGTCGGATAAGGAAGTCGAAATGGACATGCCCCCGCCACCCTCTCCTCAACGTCCGCCCGGTCGAAACAACAAGGGTAAACGACCACAAGCCACGTCTTCAACCGGTTACAAAGAAACGTTGGAGACCATCTCCGAGTCGTTACCAAAATTTGTCGACTTACAAGGGCAAAAACAATAAAACAATGATATGGGAGAGTGCTGGTAACATATGTAAAGATGATGTGGAGTGATAAGACTATCCGCAATGCATAAGCGTGCATTTACTACATGCATCCTAGTACTGACACATCAGTTTTTTACTCATAATTCCTACATGCATTATCTCTCCTCTTTTTAACTCTAACACATCTTTCCTACATGCATTATCTCTCTTCCACATCACAATTTTATTTTATATATATTTATGGTGATTTTGGAAAATGGGACTCGCATTAACTCCAAGTGCACTCATTAAAATGCAATTGCCTAGTCAGCGCACTCCAATGCATCCTTCTGAAGTGCCATCTCCACGTGGGCCAAGTGCACCTCCCAAAATGCGCATTGGATGGAGCCTAAGGGGGTGATGGTGTTGGTTGATTACTTGGCACCTACGTAGAGTGATAAGGGTGATGGATAACACGTAGCCTAACTTTCTTTTCAAATCTAATCTTTATAGAGCAAACCCATATTATCTTTCTTGTTTTTTGCTCTTGTTAAACACATGTATTTCCTATTAAATATTAACTTTGTTATTTATTCGTTTTACAATTTAAAAACATAAATTTCTACATATATTAAAAAAATATATTTATTAAAAAACACACTTTAAAAAAAACAATTTAATGAATAGAGTTCATAAAATTAAAATATGCATATTTTGTTTATATTATCGTTTGTATAACAAAAAATAAATTTTTATAATAATCATAAAAATGTGTGTGACACGCCTATATCCATACGAAACATGTGTGTTTTTGGTTTTCTGCGACACGACTTTGTGTGCCACGCCTGTGTTTTAGGTGTTAAGGGTCATCTGTGTAGTTAGCGTGTTAAATATTTAATATATCCATCGTATAGGTGACAAATGAAGACGTGCACGTTCAAAAAAGTAATGTTCATTATCGGAGAGTTTACAACGTTTATTTTTGGAAATTGACCATTCAAATATTTATTTTAGACTTTTAGGTATTAATTCTCCCATCTTTTTAACATTCAAGATTGTTGATTGGGGTCATGCTTTACATGTTCCTTTCGGTTTAGTCGGGTATTAGAGGGAGCCGGAGGTTTACTACGCAAGTGGGTTTCTACGATCATTAAAAAAAAAAAGAAGAAGAAGATTGCTTATTGGGAGAGTTAATTATCTTGTATTCTTGTTTCTCAAACACTTTCAATTTACATATGTTTAGGGCAGATCTTGTGGCAACCCGTGTCTTGTGACACCATGATTCTAAGAATCTTGTACTGACTCAAACTATGCCAACATATAATGACGTATTTGTGTGTTTTTTATGAACATAACGACTCTATGCCAACTATATTCATATAGAGGTGGCCAAACCAGGTTTTTTTTGGAATCGGAACCGGTTCCGGTCAACAAAGTCAAGAACCGATTCCGGTTCATGACCGGTTTTTTGTCGGTTCTGGTTCGGGTTTGACCGGTTTAAGGGTGTAACCGGTTCCGGTTTTCCTGGTTCAGGTTCCAATTTCTTTGAAAACCCGGACCCCATACCCACTGGTTCGGTTCCTTGGGTCCTGTTCCGGGTGCGTTGGCTACCTCTATATTCATACATGGATCTTAAGGTAGGATTCTTTGGGTAGTTTAATTCCACACCCACAACACCATCGGGATCCTCTTTTGGGTTGCGTGATTATTATTTTTTTTTCCGAAGAAACCAAAAAGAAAAATAGAAAGTGTAGGTTTTGGTTGGATGGATAATTTAAGGTACCATGGTATTTCTGATAAAAATAAGATGATAGAAGCTGATTAGTTTGGTCTTTCGGATAAGGCTATTGATATTGGTAGTTTGGTACACTGATATATCAATAACAATATTTTTTTTGTATTTTTTTTTAAATTAAGAAAATACTTAAAAAATATTTATATGTAATAATTATGTGAATATTATAACCATTGCTAAATAATATTTTTGGGTGGGCTAAATGTGTGCTATCTTTCATCTTTGTGCTACTTTATGCATACATGGAATTTTAAGGTAAGATGTCATCATCAAGCACACGTGCATGTACGGATCTACCTCTAATCTTTAACAAGGATAAACATTTGACTTAATATCTCCAGCACACGTGCAGGTTCGGATCCTAGGCAGTATGTCACCAACCATAATATAAATTGTTTTACTTTATTTATGTTTTATAAATTACTCCTGTGATAATAATTTCGTCAAGCATACGAGGATAATTTTGTGATTTAAAAATAATATGTGTTATAAATGTTTAAGAGTTGAGAATTATACATGCAATTTAAAATACTTAAAGACCAACAGTAAAATACTAACAAATAAAACTCTAACTAATTTAAACTAGTTTTATTATCTGTAGGTTGGGGACGGCTCCTACGAATATGCCAGTTTTGATAAAAATGACGATTTATCAACAGCACGTTGGGACATCAACTAACACGATCATTAGTACCTAATCGTTGATAAACAAAAACGCCACAATAGTTCTCATTAAAAACATATTCACCGTCTTTATGTTTAATATATATAATAATTTGTAAATAACGATTTGTTGGGTAATTTTGTAGCTAATATTTAGGTGGTCCTGTTCATGCGTTGAGGTGGGGAACTTCTATATAAATGTGTTGTTTTTAATAAAAATAGTAGTTTATCACTCGCGTGTTATAATCACTGACGGGCCTAGACATTTATGATTAGTAGTTTATCACTCGCCACAATAGTTCTCAACAAAAACATATTCACCATTTCACCGTCTTTATGTTTAATATATATAATAATTTGTAAACAGTAACAAGTATCAATTAAATTTTCATCACAAGCCTTGTTATGCAAATATAAGGTAGATTTGCATAATATTAAGAAGGTAAGTCGGGATTTTAACATATACTATTGAAAAAAGTTCAAAGAGGATGGTTGCCCCCAACCAATAATATGGATACGTCACTGGCTACGACGACAACCAACACGATCTTTGGTAACTAAACTTATAGAAAAACTCTGCAATGATTATCACTATGTCGCATGGTCCTAAAGTATATTCCAATCATAAAACGATCGTCACTCTGACAAAAACCTAAAATCATAATCGGTCGTAAAAATGAGCGTTAATAAAGCAGAATAAAAAAACAAAAAGAACACACAACATGACAAAAAAATATATTTTCTTTTGTTTTTTACCTTTCATGTATATAATAATGTTGTGGGGAATTTCCAAAACGTATCTATTGGGAATCACACAACTAAGTTTTTGAAGTATGAACATCAACATTTTTTTAATTATGAATTCAGTAAACTTTTTCATGAGTTTAATGTTGTAGATTTTTTTTTTAAATACGTAACACAAATGAAATATATATTATAAAGGCGTCTTGTGTATGAAAACCGATATGAGAAATAGAAAGATACATAAATAAATTGCATTCCGAATACAAAAATGGTACGATATATTTTGACCTAACTGCCTCGGCTTTGAACCCTATAGCTTTTGTATGGCTTACCCATTTTTAAAATCAAACAATGTAATATGATTCTAACACGTAAGCGATATCAAAAGTTGCATACATGTAATACGGTTTAAATTAAAACAATATACAGAAACGTAATACAATCTAAAACAAATACCAAATCCAAAGCTACATGCATACATATTAATGCATGCATGCATGCATGCATATATACATATATAGAGGAATTGTTCTTTATTAATACATCTTTATTGTGGTATCCTGTGATAATTTGTTAAGATTAATCCAAATTTTTGTTATTTTATTTCAAATATTATTATTAGACATGTATAATACTTTCTTTTTTGTATTTTTATGTATATTTGTAAATTCATGTGTTTTTTTTACACAAGTGAAAGTTCTTTTATATGTATCACTACATATTTCTAAAAACTTGTGTTCCTATTAAATATCAAACACATATGATTTCACACACACATATATATATAATAAGAAACATATTTTACATGTCTAATAATAATATTTGAAGAAGAAAAAAACAAAGATTTATACCGACCTTAAAAACTCACAAGTTACAACAATAAAACAAATTATTACATAGTCTCGATTTTAAAAGTATAAAAACAACATTATTTTACTTTAATATTAAGATAATATATATATATATATATATATATGTGTGTGTGTGTGTGTGTAACGTTTTTTTTTTTAACCGCTAAATCAAGCATCAGGAAGAAACCTACACTAAAAAAACCTTCTGGTCATGTAAAAACAACTCTATCAAAGAGACTTAAACTCAAGAACTTTTATAAGAGAAATCAAGAAAATACATACTAATTTAGAAGCTAATTGGATTCATACATCTTTTTTAACGACAGTCACTTCCTTTCCAACTCATTTTAGAATTTGGCATCCCTAAAGACAATCAAGACAAACTAAAAGTAACTACATTTTCAAAACACAAAATCAAAATGTAAAACATAAATTTTAATTCTTGAAACTGAATGCTGTCTGCTTCAGCTTTCCATTTCCAGATTAATTTAGCCTTTAAGTTCCCAAACCTTCCTTTACTTTCGAACAAAATTATAAATACAAAATATCATCCGGATCTGGGCGTGCACGAGGTTAATCTTAGGAGCAAGGACTAACAACTTTTGAAGCGTAAATCACGTTGGCACCTGAGAGACCTGCAGTCAACAACCAGGTCATAGGCATCGGTATTTATTTACTGTAGAGTTTAAGCAAACGGGTCGTGGGTCATGTTTGGGTTGACTTATTTAATATGTAATATGTACTCCATTTACATTAGATTAGTGTTACTTTTGTCTTTTTGTGTACTTTTCGTACTAATGACCAACTTTGCTATTCATGAGTAAAATTGATAATATTAGAGGTGGCAATTTTTACCCATATCAAAGGAAATGGGTTGGTTTGGGTAAACTATTGTAGTATAATGGGTTGAAATAGGTAACATCATAATACTGAATGAGTTGAAATGGGTAGCACTTAAACACAATGCGGGTAACCAAAAAACTATGTAAATGCAATGGATTTAAACATTTAATAATGATTAATAACATATTTGATGAGAAAATCACTAAAAATTATACAAATGGACTATTTGTTTACTTATAACACATCTTAAGTTAAACTAAATTGATGTTTTTTAAGAACAATCCATTTAAACCCGAACTGGTTTTGCTTAAAACCCGTTCTGACCCGCACCCATCCTGACCCGAACCCATTCTAACCCGTTACCCAACCCGCCCATTTTGCCCGGCATAATTGATATTATACTCATGACCAATTTTGCTACTCATAGGGGGGAGGTTGTGAAACCAGTACCGCAGTGCAAACCACCAACATGTTAACCTACAACCCATCAACATGTTTGACTCGTTTAGATATATGGTTTGAATTGGATGTATCCTGATTTCATGCTTTTAAATGTCAAGGCTAGGGTTGATGTCTTTGACATGCATAAATGTAGATGACATTTTCATAACTAACCCGACACGATTGCCACCCCTACTCAAGTAAAAGTAGTTGTACCTTGTTAAGCTTATCAAGATAAATCAAATATACTTCCTTGCGAAGGACTTCAACATCAATTGCGTAATCTCTTCTATCTTGCTCCTGCTGCAATCGATGTCTCATTTTTTCCAATGCTCCCTTTAATCCACAGAATCCATCAACAACAAGAAGTTCAGCTGATTTCAGCCTCAAAAGGTTCTTCACAGCAACAAGTACCTAAAAACACAAAACATTACACATTCACACACACATATATATACATACATACACTCGTATGTTTATCTATATAAAGACAACCTTCTCCTGGAGATCCAAATCATATGATGCTGTCAAATCAAGAACCGGCCTCACCAGTGCACAGTTCCTGAAAAACAGAGGCTCGGGTTTGCTACTATATTCTAACTGATATTCAGCCAGATCACCAAGAAGTGACACTGATCTCCTGTGTAATCTAACATCAGCAGTCACATTGCTCAAAACACCCTACAAAACAACGTTCAAGATCCAAGTTGGTAAAAATTAAAGAAATGGTTTTGTCAACAGATCTTATACCTACATTACCTGGACCATCAAGTCTCCACCTTCAGAATAGAACAATTTAATGCCATTGTGGTTGTTTCTAATAACCGATGAAACAGCATACAGTGCTTTTATGGCCTCCTCTGTAAAACTAGATTTCACCATCATTATTAGTGTCGGCAATCCTCCCAGTTCAAGGACCTAAAACCCACACATATACTGATTGCATCACCGACAGTTACAGAGTTGCTAAAACAGAGTTAACCATACAGAGGGTCCTTGTTTGCAGAAGGTAACAAGCTCGGGTACCAAGGGTGTAAAGTAACAGTTTTGTATTAGAACTTTCAATTTTGTAACAAGTTGGGTATTAAAGGCTAGCTTTCGTTAAATTACAGTAAAATTACCAAGATACTCTTTGACTCAGACCAAAAGGTCAAAAGGTCTTTTGGTCATTTAATCCCAAGTTAAAGGAAAAGTTAACGAAAGTTAGCCTTGATATCAAAAGTTGTTACAAAAGATCAAAGTTTATTTTGGTCATTTCATCATAATTTAATGGAAAAGTTAACAGAAGTTAGCTTTGATACCTAACCTCGTTGCAAAATTGCAAGCATGAAGCCCAAACCTCATTTTTGCAAAATTGAGTGTCATTGGCCTTCATATTTTCTGAGTAAAAATGAGCAAAACTGTACCTGTTCCTGAACTACAGGATTGTTTTGACTGGCTTTACCAATTATCCACGCACAAATCGTCCTTATCCCGGAATCTGAGTTGGTAAGTTCTCTTATAATCACAGAAAGACCTCCTAGTTTGTGCAAATCTGAAAGTTAGATGAACCATAAGGGTTTTTGATAGAGATTAGAATTATATTAGTATGTCAGTCATAGTTAATGATGAGAATCTGATCACAAATTGAAATGAAAACAAGAAGAAGATGTGAGAAATAGTTTGTATTACTAATGAAAATAGAAACAACTACATCAGATGATGTCCAGGGTAAAACCCTTCTCACTGCATAAGCAGGAGCCAATACTTTCAATATAATCTCTTCCTACCCAACTCATAAATCTCACCACTATATATATAACCCACAAACAAACACTCTAAATATTAATATTACCAAACTACCCTTATCTAGAACCCACTACTACTAATTATGACTAACATACTAATATAATTCTAATCTCTATCATTACTCTCCCCTTATTTAAAAGTCTTGTCCTCAAGACTTGGGAGTTAATCATTTATCCTGCCCCACTTTACTGAACGTGTCTCTGGACATTTATGAGCTGGCCCATAACGATTCCCCCAACGCAAACACTTTCCTTTCTTCCTACGCCCTTTCCATCCCAAGTGCAGAAGATGTTGCGCTCTTCGATCACGATGCAAAGCATGTCCCAACTCAAAAATAAACGAATGTAAATGTGAAAGGGAAGATGGTTGTGCCAAAGTCAATCCCCTTGA
Organism: Mikania micrantha; assembly: GCA_009363875.1. Lineage (NCBI taxonomy): Eukaryota > Viridiplantae > Streptophyta > Magnoliopsida > Asterales > Asteraceae > Mikania > Mikania micrantha. The sequence goes on along the minus strand of CM018689.1, from coordinate 43,089,460 downwards.
ATTAGAAGTAACCTGGTCCTGTTCCACATCACCCAACTGGAAAGCAACTTCCTCACCAAATAACCATAGGTTAAGAGCAACCTTGGTTGTATGAGCCTTTAAGAGGCCGTGCCACATAACCGAATGCCCTTCATGGATGAATTTCATCCCTGAGGGTTGCCTATCATGGACAACCTCCCCTAATGACTGTAACCAATCCATACCCAATATCACATCTAATGTCCCAATCTCAAAAGCCAAAGTATCAATTACAAATGAATAAGTATCAATGGTGACCTGGTTAGGAGCATTATCAACTTCTAATAACAAATGTCTACCATTCCCAGTATCAATTTCATCATCCCCCAATAGCATACTTCGGAAAATAGAAACAACTACATCAGATGATGTCCAGGGTAAAACCCTTCTCACTGCATAAGCAGGAGCCAATACTTTCAATATAATCTCTTCCTACCCAACTCATAAATCTCACCACTATATATATAACCCACAAACAAACACTCTAAATATTAATATTACCAAACTACCCTTATCTAGAACCCACTACTACTAACTATGACTAACATACTAATATAATTCTAATCTCTATCAGTTTTGTTTCTTGATTTGTGATGTAAATGGGTTACAATGGATCTATGTATATAGAGACACATATTATATACAACCACCCTCTAGATTAAGATAGTTACAACATAGACATCTAGTCTAATAAAGAAAAGGAATAATTTCATATACAACTTGGTATAATTAGATCAAAAGGCAATCCGGACCCTACCCGGACTCTGCGCAAAGTGGGGGGCTGACTCAAGCACTGCATACGCCATATTCTTATAGCTATTATATCACATATACCCAATTTCAAAATTTTGACATTTATACCCTTTCCTTCAAATTTGAATTTGAATACGGAAGTTGGAGCGTAAGGAGAAAGAGGATGGTGTAATGGTCATTTGAAATGCATCTAGGCTAAAGTGTGCCTATCATTTATTTCCACCCGAAAACAATTGATCCCAAGATACCATGCATTGACTTTTTAATGTTGAAAATGAGGTCTATAGTTCAAAAATTAGACATGGTGACACACAGATTAAGAAGTCACAAACCGTTGGCATTATCAATTGCCTCAACAAGTACTAGAAGCTCCATTAATGCACGATGATGGTCTTCCAAGCTTAAAGATGAATTATTCAAGTCTTTTATTGCATTTTGCATTAGTTTGGCATCCGATGGCATTTCTAGTTTCTCCACTAGTTCCTAATATTAAAGAAAAAGCAGATTGTTAACATTTTAATATATACATATAAAACAAAACAAAGTGAAGACTAAAGAAACTTGCTAAAGATTTAAATTTATAAAGGAGAGAATGAATTTGGCCTTGTGACATATGCTGGTAATTAAATGTGACAAGGACAATCACATTTAGGAAGACTACTGAACTGCAAAAAGAAAGAAATTCAAGTATTGAGGCTATTAGAGCCATGGGCTCTTCGCATTGACCCTTGAAATATAATATTCAAATAAACAAGTGTATGTGAACAAGGGGAGATTGAAGAAAATTTAAAAAGAAAAAAAAAAACTGCTTGTGATTACTGTTTTATCTCTAGTATAACTTTGGACGCCATCAATGAGGAGACATTACTTCTCTGCAATAGAGAGTCCTTGATTTTAAATTGCACAATATGCTTTGATGCGTTTGCTTTAAAGACCAGTTGTGCGATGTGTGATGCAAGCGCATCACATTAAAAATTACTAAATTTCCAACACATGCATGAATAACCAAGTATATGCACATTCTTAAGTAACAATAAGCTCAAAATTCAAGATATAAAAGATAAATAGAACTTGTTTTGAGGGGCAATAGCAGGTGTTCAACAATTAAAGTATAAAAACAAAATTGCAATAATATGATACGGCCATACGGAGGCATTTAAACAACAACATTGCAATAATATGGAGGCAATTAAACAACAACAGCATGTGATCATATCAAAAGAAACAAGATTAGAATAAACAAAATTTTTAAAAAGCCCAAGTCCGACCCTCTTCCAGATCTTAAAAAAAAAACAAAATTGTATTGTGTGCATTATAGTGCATTGCAACCTGCACCACAATATGCGATTTCCAGTGCAACCTGGCCGCAATATGTAAACGCAACGCAATATGAGTTAAGATGTGATTCAACTAGTTATCGCGCAATTTGAGCACAATTTTATCTTGTAATATTTAGATAGTTAGAAGACAAAAGAATAAATTAGGAAGTTTATCAAATTGTATTATTTGCTTTGTTTGAGTCGGTTGAGAGTTATTAAGAATTAGGATTGGATTATTATAAATAGGGATTAGAGAGACTGTGTTTAATTGTACCAGAAAGTTTTAGCTTAAATAAAATTGTGGGTTTTTGTTCTTCAATCAAAGCTGGTAGAAACCAATTGAAGACAATCTCAGAAGTCATTTTAAACCAAGAAGAAGACATAACAAAAATGGAGGCAATAACAGGAATCCTGGATATGAGTATTTAATTATTGGAATAGTATTATACAGTTTTTTATTATTAGATACATTAATTTCATGATAAAGGTTAAGAATATAAGTTCTAGTATAATAAAGCTTATTATTTACAAAATCTTATACAACAAAGGTTTGTATATTAAATATGCTTTAACTTATAAATTGACTTGTTATCCTCAATTAAGCATAATTCAAGGTTGGGTTATCTCTTAACAAGTAAACATGTAATTAGAAAAGTAGGCATATCTCTCAAATATTATCTTCGTTTATTGCTGTTCAGTTTAGTTTCCAACTCATTTTCTTTGGATTCAAGATGGGTCTTGTAATTATGAAAGATGCAATCCAGAAACCCTAATAACTAATATTAGAAAAAGACGTTTCTTGACCTTAACATAGTCAGTATCATACATTTCATGTAAGCAAGCAAGTATCACCATTCACTAGTCCCCTCATTAAATATACAGTGTTTTACAACAATTGGTTTCTCCAATTGTTTAATATTTATGATAGCACACACATCTGATTCTAACCTTGATTTCCATTTGACGTTTTTGTATCTCATCTGCAGATAATTGCTGGACATCATGTGCTTTCAATTCTAACTTTGCTGGATCTGAGTGACCTGCAGTAATGAGCAAGACAAAGCAATTCCCAATTAATTTTTTGAGAGATTAATTCCACAATATATGCTCTCAATAACTCAGCAGCTAGAATCATTCAATTTACAGCTCAGCAGCAACAATCAAGCATTACTTTATTTATGCAAATCAGTTTATTTGTTTCCTTAATTAAGAATTTGTTTTTCTTATAAATTAGTAGTAGAATAAGTTGAAATGTACTGATTTCTTTTTTCTTCTTTACTCGTTGAATAATAAAGAGAATCGGGTAGATTGTGTTGGTTTATCATCTTGCTCCTACCAATTTGTCTATCAATTGGTATCAGAGCACCAACCAGGGTGATTCAGCAGCCTAGAAGAGGGAGACGCAATTGCTGTTTAGTTCAGAAACAGATCCAGAAGCCACCAAGAAGCTGTGATGGCAGTTCCTGTTAATCAAGCAGTGGTAACAGTGAGAGAAACAGTCTCATCTTCATCCTACCTCTGCCCAACCTTAACCCAGACGAACTATACGTCCTGGGCGATTAAAATGCAGTCATTCATGGATTCCCAAGGTATTTTGGATGCCATTGAACCACCTGAAGGAGTAGCTGTCGATGCTAAACTCGGGAAGAAAGCGTGTGCTTTCATCTTCCAGGCCTTGCCAGAAGATATACTGCTACAGGTTGCGGAACATAAGGAGGCTAAAGGTGTTTGGGATGCCTTGAAAACTCGCTATCTTGGGGCTGATAGAGTCCAGCAAGCACGGATTCAAACTTTGAACCGTGAATTCGAATTACTAGCTATGAAGGATAGCGATAGTATCGATGACTTTGCTGGAAAGATTGGTTCTATTGCATCCAAGTTTCAAACACTTGGAGCAAATATAGAAGAAAAGGTTAAAGTGAAAAAGGTTCTTAATTCTGCACCAAGCAGATTTCTGTCAATTGTTGCCACAATTGAGCAATATTCAGATCTGAATACGATGCCGTTTGAAGAGCTGATCGGACGTCTCAAGACATACGAAGAACGAGTCAGACCTGCTGAACCAGTTAAAGATTCAACCGGTCAACTGTTGTTAACAAGATCTGAATGGCAGGCTCGTCAAAAACAGGAATCAAAATAGAGGAGTTCAGGTCCAAGCAACTCGCGCGGGCACTGGCGAAGTCGAGGCAGAAGCAGTCGCGGTCGAGGGGGAGACAGCCTTCGAATAATGACCGCAGGGATAATCAAGCTGATCAAAGAAACAGAGATGACAAGAAACCGATGAGGTGTTTTAACTGCAACAGAATTGGGCATTTTTCTGCAGATTGTAGAGCACCAAGGAGGGCAGAAGAAGAAGCCAATCTGGTAAGAGAGGATGATGAACCTACTCTTTTAATGGCTAAATGTTCACAGGAAATGGTGATGCTCAATGAGGAGAAGGTGTTCCCAAGCATCTATGCCAAAGAAGAAAACAATGAAGGTATGTGGTACTTGGACAATGGTGCAAGTAACCATATGACCGGGAATCGGGAACATTTCTGTGAACTTAATGAGAAAACAGTGGGGCAGGTACGGTTTGGAGATGAATCAGCCGTGGAAATAAAAGGAAAGGGTTCCATACTTTTGCAATGCAAAAATGGAGACCAAAGGCTTGTCACAAATGTTTATTACATACCTAGCTTATGTAATAACATACTAATTACTAAGTTTGGGTCAATTTGATGAAGGCGGAAACAAAATTGTAATAAACAATGGTGTATTGTGGATGTATCATGTATGAAAGGTCGGGCGCTACTTTGATGAAAGTGAAGAGGGGTCCAAATAGACTTTACAAAATAAAACTGCAAGCAGTGTTGCCAACCTGTTTTCAGTCAAAGATAGATGACACGGCTTGGCTTTGGCATGCACGCCTTGGTCATATCAACTTTGAGACACTAAGAAAGATGACAAAGGAAGGAATGGCTGATGGGTTACCTATTATTGATCACAAATCAGAATTGTGTGAAGCATGTTTGGCTGGAAAACACCGCAGGTCGCCTTTCCCATCTCACTCAACACACCGGGCTGAAAAACCTTTGGAGTTTATACATGCTGACCTTTGTGGGCCAATTACGCCCTGCACTTCATCAGGAAATAGGTATTTCTTACTTCTTGTTGATGATTTTAGCAAATTTATGTGGGTGTATATCATCAGATCCACAATATATGCTCTCAATAACTCAGCAGCTAGAATCATTCAATTTACAGCTCAGCAGCAACAATCAAGCATTACTTTATTTATGCAAATCAATTTATTTGTTTCCTTAATTAAGAATTTGTTTTTCTTATAAATTAGTAGTAGAATAAGTTGAAATGTACTGATTTCTTTTCCCTGCTTTACTCGTTGAATAATAAAGAGAATCGGGTTGATTGTGTTGTGATGCAGTTTCGGAAGCAATCAAATGGCTCAAGAACGATTAGTTAATCAAAGACTTTAATACGAACCCTAAGGTTCCAAGAACAAAGTTCTTATAGTAAAACTCAATAAAAAAACTAACTACAAATGAAAACAAACCTTAATATTTATATGAAACCCTATCACCTAAGGATAATGATAACTATACATAAATAAACTTAAAACATAGTTAAATAGATAAATATTAAAATTCAAATCTTTAGGATAATCTTCAATCTGGATCCCATTCTGGATCGGGATTAATTCTTGGGTCGTCACCCGCATCATTCTCCCCGTCCTCGAAAAAGACTCGTCCTCGAGTCTTGTGAGCATAATTGTTGAGTTGCTTGAGAAATTTGATCGAACCGTCAACACCAACATATGAATCAACATCTAACCCCTCTAAACTGAATGTCCTATCAAATAATTCGTATCCATTAAACGCCAACACAATAGTTTTATTCGTACGTGGTCCATCTCTTTTTGTTGCATTTTGATCACCAATATGAGAAAGCCCATCCTCTAGTGAATTATGTGGATTTTGGTAAGTTCTCACGTGAAGTCCACGTATCTCTTCATGTTGGCAACTAGATTTTTTATTATGATTATAGAGCCTACGTGTTATATTTTTATGCACGAAAGTCATGCATACATAATTATCGGCAAATTGATCCGTATTTCTAGAAAGCAAAATCTTTTCTTCCAATTGAAAAGCCGTAAACCTCCGGCTAATATGCACTTTCCATTTATCTTTCGGCATGAAAGAAGGGATTACATTTGATCGTGATTGAGCTCCCTCGGTAGCCGTCAGACCACCTATCACCACCGTAGGACCACTATCAACATTTTCAACATCACAGATCTTGGAAACCAATTCATCACCATGTTTCTCATTCAATTCCACCGTTTCATTTGAACCACAAGTATCTATATCTTTCAAAGTTGTAGGTTGTTGTTGTGATACTAAATGAGTAGAAAGAGATAATGCAATATGATCAGCAATATTCAAACCCTTGAAACTTACGAGCCAGTTTTTTCGATCATCTAAAGAAATCACATGATCATCCTTGTTCATCACCGGATCTACCTTTAAAAACTCATCAACATTACTAGCAAGTGTATTTGTATAACCTATCATCCACCGGTTCACATACTTATCATTCAAACCTATAATACTTTCAGTCAACCCATGATTGGATCCCAACGAAAAATCAATCCCCTTCAACGGTTCACCCTCTTGTATGGCAATCCCGTTCAAGACTTTTGAAACCCATAAGTAATCATTTTTGCTCACCTCTTCATCTCCATAATCATCGAAACAAGGAGGTGACAGATAGATATCGCTACAAACTTCAGGATACTCCTCCTTCCCATGGTTTTCATCCCCGATGAAAGCTTCTAGGTTGGTATCCTTCAATTTGCAACCTTGTGAATTGAATAAGACTCGATCGTTGCCTCTATCGGCGGTTCGACGACAAAGATGATGATTCACTTCACAAGAAGCCATTTGAAAACCAAAGCTCTAACTGATGCAGTTTCGGAAGCAATCAAATGGCTCAAGAACGATTAGTTAATCAAAGACTTTAATACGAACCCTAAGGTTCCAAGAACAATGTTCTTATATTAAAACTCAATAAAAAAACTAACTACAAATGAAAACAAACCTTAATGTTTATATGAAACCCTATCACCTAAGGATAATGATAACTAAACATAAATAAACTTAAAACATAGTTAAATAGATAAATATTAAAATTCAAATCTTTAGGATAATCTTCAATCTGGATCCCATTCCGGATCAGGATTAATTCTTGGGTCGTCACCCGCATCATGTTGGTTTATCATCTTCCTCCTACCAATTTGTCTATCATTTTTTTAACATGCTAGGAAACTTCAAATTCTATCATTCCGGAAAGTTTCAGAATCCCATACATGAGTGGTAAAATCAGTTAATCATAAGCATGTGCTATACAATATCAGCAAGATTGCTGCTACTGAGGAAGTAGTATAGAGATCTGGGTAAGCTTCAAATGCTCATTATGAAAAATTGCTCTGTACAGTGCAGGTAAATTCTCATATACTCGTATATACAAGAGACTAACTAGAGCTCGTTACCTCCAAGTAGAGTTATTTAGACCTAACCTAAACTAACCTAACTAAGCCCACAAGAAGCCAACAAATTAACTGTTCTTGATGGCTAGCACATTATTTAATTGTGTTGCAGTGTACACATCAGTGACTGAGATGTCTGGAGAGTTGTTTAGTGCAATGTTCACTGTGTAGATGATACACATTCACCTCCCTGCCCAGCAAATTGGCAGTGTGTAATGATGTGTTTGACACTTGGACAGTGTAGATGTGTTAGATATACCCAAGTAACATCTCAGATACTGAGTGTACAAGAAAAATCTAGTGTCCCATGTACAATCAAGAGATTCAATTTCATAGTTGATGCTGCCATCAAAGTTCAAGCAACTACCAAAACCAAAGATTACAAAGATGGAAAGTGCTTGTACACCTAAATATCTAATACGTACAAGCTAATTGGTCAACATACGCAGTTCAGCAGTCCTTATGAGATAATAAAATTTAACAAATATTTCACCAGCTATTAATTACAATGATGTGATTACTGATTACAGATGAGCATCCGGAAGAGGTTTCTATGTAGATTTAAAAATCAAAGATTATTTTGAGTCAAGATAGAGGCAATTATGAAGGATAAAGTCAAAGAGTCAAACCCAAAGCAAATTTACAAAAAGATAATTCAGTTCTATTGAATTTTGAAACAGTTTTGAGGTTCCTTATCTCCAAGATTGATAACACTTGACGGTTAGCAAAATTACCTTTAACATAAAAGCAAGTAATTATCTTCTTCACCATAATAGGTTTGTTCATTCAATTGTGCATTCATTATCAGAGGGTTACAAAGAATTTGCTCTCCACTCTCCAGTCTAACCACTCAAGCTTCTAAAGGCTAATATGCTCAAATACCAGCATAGAATGAAATATTTAGCAGATTTTTCACAGAAGTGAAAGGACTTTTTACAGTTGGTAATTTGCTGTACTTGAAGTTACAACCCTTCATGCAGAACTGAGTTCAGAAAAGGCCCAATCACAAGTAGCCAATGTTCCTTACCCAGTTAATGCAATAGTGAGAGATGTTGCTTTCATTTATATCCTTGAATTGCCAATTAATTTTAACACTTCACACGTATCTTTCATTACTAAAGAAGCAACATGGACCTTTATCTACTGTAGCAACCTAAGTCTCCTCCAGCAGTTCTTCTCAAGAGCTTGAAAGTGTCATTCATGGAAATGGCTGAAGAATCCTCTACCAGAGAACACCACATGAGAAAATGCAGAATTAGTTGCTACATTGTTTCCATCTTTTGATTTTAGAGAACAAGGATCCTCTTAAGGGGAGATATTGGCGTGTATTCAAAATAGAAGCCGATTTTGTTACTAGGTGTTTTGCTCAATAAGCTAGTTGAGTCAAACAATCTACGTGTGACACATCTGTTAATCTATACGTGACACGTGTTTTGGTTTTTGTTTAAGTAAAATAGCATAAAGCATAAATAGTTGAAGGGAATATAATTAGCAGTTATGATAGAATGATTCACTAATTCTATGTGTGACACATGTGCTGGACTTTGTGTTCAACAAATTTATACTGCTTAGAGTTCATCCAATTAATCTTGAACTTCTAAAGAACTTAGCTTGTATTGTCAATTAAGCTCCACTAGAGCTGATGAAAACATGACTTGCATCAATAGTGTTTTAAAGACTAAAGAATGTTCGTACTCTGCAAATTCTATATCATAAACTACACAAATCCACAAATTCTATATCGTACAATATACAAATCAATCTAGCATCATTAACTTCAGCTTTTTCTTTACCTAGAATCTACGAGCAGAATATGATCGACGTATAAAAAAACCATAATTATGACGTATGAGATAGTAAGGCATACCTATTGCCCACTGTAACATCCCATCGAGCGACGGAAACCCTCCGTCGAATTCGTCATGATCGTTTAACGATTCATCGGTTTCCGTGTTTTCAGCCAGATGTCCGGCACCAGATGACCACAACAGGCCGCCGGAAGCCGAGTTATTAACCACTTCCGCCCTCGAGGTCCCTAGCACCGTCACCGTCGCCACCACCAGCAACGCAAAAATCAATAGACTCCGTTCCATTCAGTGTACGAACCCGATCCAACGTCTTCGCTGGTTTCCCGTCTGCTCTCTAGCAACTTCTCTCAAACTGATTTGCTTGTTTGGTGCCTGATTTGGGAAATCGCCCTTTGCGTTGGGTCGTCGCTCGTCAACACATGGAGATGAGATCGAAATGCAAATTGAATGTGACCTTGAATGGGCAATTGGGGCCATTGGGCATGTTATCACATGGGCCGACTTAACGAGACAAGTAACCCAAGAGACCCTCAATTTTATAAAAAAAAAAATTATATATATTAGGCTTTTTTAAGTTATTGGGTTTTGTTTTTCAAACTGAATGTGCATATTCAGGAATTGGCCAATTGCGGATTGCGGAGGTGAATTGGCCAAAGCTAGGGTTTCTCATTTTTGGGTAGTCGATCAAAGAAGTAGAGTGCCATAATGGAAGACGAGGAGCCAGGAGGTGAAATTAAGCAATGAGCGGGAATTGTAGAAGACGATGAGTCGGCTTCACTCTCGAGCGCTTTGTGACTTAATCCATCGTCAACACTCGCACTCTGCTTCACTCTCAATTTCTTTATTGTTTTCAAAGAACACTCGCTCTGCTTGTCTGCTGACCTCCAGAATCCAAAGTATTAGTCATCGCCGCATAAATCAAAATTTAGAACTTACAAACAAAGTTAAAAATATAATTATTCAATGTCTAATAAACAAACAAATTTACCCAGTATATTCCTACTTTTTAGTAAGGTCTAAGGTAAGGATGGACACAAACATTACCCCTATCTCAGTTGGGATAGAGAGGCTGCTACGAAGGAGTCTTCGGCTCAAAGTTATCATTTGAAGTTGATCATCTCAACATTTTTAAAATAAATAACGTTAAAATTAGTGCAATTTTACTTTGGCCCTTGAGGACCTACACATATATACATTATATGTGTGCACACAAATGAGGCGTTATAATTATTCAATGTCTAATAAAAACCTTAAAATGATTGTGGTTATTAAAAAAGGGCTAAAAAAATAAATTTAGAAGCTTTAATAGAATCCCAAAGAAGATCATTGTTAAAAATTATAACACCCACAAAAGATAATAAACCTACAAACGATAAAGATTATAATGCAAATTTAGATAATGATGAAAATGAGAATACTATGAATTGCAAATAATGAAGAACATGGTACCGATCTTGAAAATTCTTTAGAATATTGCATTAGTCTTAAAACATTGTATTAAACCTATGACGAGGATAGTTTAAGAGAACATCGTATCAGTTTTCAAAATTATTTAAAACATGGTACGAGTTTAGATATAGATGTCATAGATTTATTTCAAGAACTTAAAATTATATGACATATTATACATGTATAAAATAACACACATATTAATATACTCAGTTATTATATATATTAAAATTCATGAAAATATACTATATTTATGAAATTTTAAATTTGACCCAATAGATTTTTTTTGATTTTTAAGTTTGGCCACAAATGAAGTTTTAGAATCTTGAAAATAAACCTAATTTTTAATGTTGATTCAAAACCTTATTTTTTTATTTTTTATTCAGGATTAATGTAGATGTCTGTTTCATGTAGTGATGTTTTGATAATCTAGATTTGGACCACAAGAAGCTTCTTTAACTTTAAAAAACAGTATACAAAGATGAGGGTATTAAATTTTTAAGATTTGATTACAAGTTTTGGTTTTATTAAGTTTGAAAGATTTGCTTAAAGATTTAAGTTTTTGTTTTAATTCAAACGATTGGTTGCTAATGAAAAGGATTTTGTGAGTAATTTTTTCTAATATTTTTGAAACATACTAGGTTATTAACCCGTGTATTACACGGATTTAATATAAAATATTAAATAGTTAGCAATGAAAATTTAAAAATTATAAAATAATATTTTGATATAAATTGATTAATTTACATATTAATAAATATTTTAAGTGATAAAATAATAATGAAAAACTTTAATCATATACAAATGATATATAGCCTTTTAATGTTTAGCAATTGATATGTTTGAAATAATTGACTTAAAAAACTTCAATTGTTTAAAAACTAATTACTAAATTTAAATGACCCAATTTAGAAATAGCGTTAAACATAAAAAACTAACAGTGTAACCTTCTCTATCATTTTTATTATTTTAATTTATAAATAAATTAAAAACATCATTTGTTAATAAAAATCTCATTGTTTAAAAACTTCTTTTATAGTATACTTTATTTTTAACAATAAATTATTTTTTAAGATAACTTATTTTTTACATAAATTTTGTTTTTTTGAAAAAAAAAAAATATTTTTTACTTTAAAAATTTTGGTTTTAGAAAATTTCGTATTCTATGAAAAAAAGTGAAGTGTATTTTATAATAAAAAGATAAATAATATATTAGTTATTAATATTCTAATTATTTAATAAAAAAAATTATTTAATAAGAGAGAGACTTAAGTGAAATAATAAATAATTGACAAGTATCACTTGTGGTGTAAGAAGGTGACAAGTGACAATAGTATTGTAAAAAGGTGACATGTGACAAAAGTTGTATAGAGTTCGTGATAAGAGATTTAATTTTGTTATGTAACTTATGCTTCTACAAATGTTATATAATACTCGTTCTTAGAAGTGTACTGTGATAACCTGCCGCAACTCAAGGGGATTAAACCTAGTTATATTAAAAAAATTAATTATTTTCCAATTGTATATATTACTTATAAAATTATGTTAACTATTCTTATAATGATTTCTTGCACAGAAAAAAAGTTTTTTTTAAATTAAAATTATTAAAAAATATTTAAGATATTCAATATCACAAGAAATATTAAATGATTTAGATATTTTGTCAATTGAAAAGAATTTTTTAAAAGAAATCGATTATAAACATTTTATTAAAGAATTTGCGGCCAAAAAAATCTAGGAAAATAATTGAATCTAAACATTTTATACATTTAAATATAAATTAAAAAAATAATTATAACTCTGACATATATAAATTTGTTGTTTATTATTGTTGGTCCTAAGCTTAGATAAATGAGGAGATTTTTAGTTGTAACCGTTGTTTAAGGGTTAAAGGACCCCAATTTTTATTTCGCTTTGAATTCTCAAAATAATTGAGCCGACCCTCATGATAGCCTCACCCTAATGATAACCTCAAATTTGGTTTCAACTTTTCAAAAATAATATAATTTACGATTTGATTTTATTCAATTTGAACGATAATATGCGTTGACAAAAGCAATGTACTTGCAAGAGTAGCCAATGCTATGGAAATAATGAAATATAAACTAAAAGAATGCATGCGATATGCATACAAAATTATAACGCAACTATCATTGATGTTATCATCAAACATATGAAAATACATTTAAATACGGGTTATGTTAAACTAATTAGGCTCATTATTCTAAAAATGTTAAAAAGGATCATAAGAAAATATATCATTAATCAACTGTTATAATTAAATCAAGTTGTTGGAATGTATTTATTTTAGTAATCACCGCTTTTGTTGCATTTTTATCAAGTTTACTCACCTTCTTTAAACGTTCGTAACTTTGAGATATGACATTATCTTTTAAAAAAAATATACCATAAAAACAAAAAAAAAATTTAACGAGTATAGTGTTACTATAAAAGTTTGATTTTTTCAGTTCATTGTATATTTCATACAGTCATTGTGTCTCTTGTACAGCTCGTTGCGTATTTTATGTTTTATGCGCAATGTTGTGTTAGCTTGAATAATTCAAGACACAATGATGTTGTAGAATACATAATGTCAAGCAATGATGACACAATAATGAGTATGAATGACACAATAACCTTTAAAAAAACATAACGATATGATCTTTAATTAAAGCACAATTACTGTTTCGGGTAAAAATTAACAAGCTTAACTTTTAGCAAAACCGAATTAACAAAGTGGAGTATTGTGTTTTACAATCAAATATCTTGAGTATATCGGGTTTACGATCAAAATATCTCTGAGGATCCCTAGGGATATTTCAGAATATAGAACAGAAAAATAGCAAGACACACGGATTTATACTAGGAAAAGCCCTTAATCCCTTAGGATTGCCGGCATAAAAACCTCGGGAGGTGACAATTGTCACTCTGCCTAGTTTTATTAATAACAAAACGATTATAATACAACGAAAGAGCACAATATGATCGATGCTAAGTGCGTAGTTGAGCTTCTGTGAGTATCAGTGTATTTCATGTGTCCTATATCGATCAATTGCCTCGGTATATATATGACAATTTTACAAGTAAGCTAACAGCAACGTTTAAAAGACCGTTGCGCATATTCCGGCACTTTTCAAACGTGGGAGACTTGTTCAAAATAATGGTGTTAATCTCTCTTGGTTGCCGCGTTCCAAGATAAATTAGTTGGAGTCCCTTTCCGTGATTTACGTTGAGTCGTATAACAATCTGTCATGTCCTGAAATCTCGCAAATCAGATTAGGAATAAACAGAGATAATAATTAGTCAGTTATATATCCCTAATATCCCTGATCTTGAAATATCCCGGGTAAAATTTTTAGCGCATAACAATTACCTGTAAGAAAAACAAAAAAAATGAATATATACAAACGTTTAAAAAAAACACAATGACCCTAATAGACACAATGAATAGAAAAAATTTCATTTTTTATAGCAACTGGATACTTATTTTAAAGATAAAATACTGGATACTTATTTTAAAGATTATATATATATATATATATATATATATATAGGATCCGCATCCTATAATAACCCTCTCTTATTGCATAACCCGAAATAACCCTGCAAGATGAACCCGAATCTTTGTTTTTTTTTTTTCAAAATCTTAGTTTTACATGTACAAAAATATGTTCTTTTATGAGTTTGGGCTAATTCTTTTTCGTTTGTGATCCTACATCACTGTAAGTTGCCTTACAGTGCTGTAAGGCAACTTACAGTGATGTAGGATCACAAACGAAAAAGAATTAGCCCAAACTCATAAAAGAACATATTTTTGTACATGTAAAACTAAGATTTTGAAAAAAAAAAAAACAAAGATTCGGGTTCATCTTGCAGGGTTATTTCGGGTTATGCAATAAGAGAGGGTTATTATAGGATCTTTACCCTATATATATATATATATATATAGGGTAAGGTTATAGTAAAAAGGCTTAAATTGGTAAGAAGTGTGAGAAGGATTGTAGGCCATTAGATATATAATTTAATGATTGAGATCAAAGTTATATTAAAAAGTTAGTGGAATGGTATTTTAGTCATAGACACTTTTGTTGACTTTTTATCATATTCCACCCATTTTTTTAAAACAGCCATAACTTTAATATACGATATTGTTTTTTAAAAAAAAACTACATTAAAAAAACAAGCATTTTTTTATCTTTAAAACGAGTATAGTATTGTTATATAAAAAATTAAAAAAATTATGTTTTCTTCCACTTTTTATATTTGTAATGCGTCATTGTGTCTTTTTGTTATTTTGTCTTTTTGTTTGTGATTGTTTTTTTGTTCATCGTTGTGTCATATCTGAACGTAAAACACAACTATAGATATATTACACAATGACATGAACGTAAGACATAATGATTGTATATTCTACAATGTTTTGAAGATAAAATACAATGATGGATATATTACACAATGATTGGTGTCTCGTTGTGTCACACCCCCACCTCTCGTCACCGGTTGATGATGTCACTGAAACGGTTGCGGAAGCATAGTGGTGATGTCCAGAGGTAAGGGGTGACTTACTTGATCCGATATCACAAGCACACAGATTAACTTAAAAGAAATATATTACTAGGATAGTCATTACAATTAACAATATAGATTACAAACTAAGTTTATTACATTTATTTAATTACAAATGCTTAAAGTGCTGCCTCACCGGGTGGTCACTGTCTTCCTGCAAAAAGGTTTAAATTTGAAACGTCAGCACAAAGCTGGTGAGATCATACAGTTCAAGTTCCACAATATGATATGTTATACAAGTTCTCAAAATGTTCTGTTCAAGATAACCATGGGACCCGTATCTAGTTCCTTTCGGACTGTTCTGTTCTTGTTCTATAAAGATACTACCCGTCGGTACATATCTTAGTGCCTCATTGTCTTAATGTCTATCACCACGTACATTAAGAAGTTCTGGAAACAGATAACAAACATTTACACCAAGGGGAGTTGCAAGCTCCCGGCAAATGGGTTGTCAGCCAATAGTACTATCAATGTTTTCTGTTCGGCCCCACATGGGTTCACTAGATACAGTTCAGAAATGAGGACTTTTGATACTGTGATAGTGTTATGTTCTACAGGCAAAATCCCATGAAATCCACAAGTTCTCAACAATCACATGAAATCACGCAGATAACAGTGATACATATCATATAGTTCTGAAAAGTTTTACAGCGCTACCCCGATGTTTATAAAAGAGTAAAAAGAAAAGGGGTTGTACGAAACTCACCTGATAATATAGAGGTAGCATAATATCTCAAAACTGATAATAGGGAGGTGATTCTGCATTTATTTATATTTAATGAGTTATTTAGGTTTTAATTTATTGATTAGATCTTTCTGAACGTTCAATGTCAAAGACATTGCTTTGGAAGTCATCAAACTGAGATTAATTATATAATTGATTAATTTTGATGTTATATCATACAATGTATGATAATGTAGGAACTTACATTGAATTAGATTCCTAATACAAGGTTGATGACACTTTTGATTAATCAGAATAATCCAGGATTAACCAAATAGTTAATGTTGTTGATTATAATGCTAAAACAGTTTCTAGATGGTTTAATGGCTTAGGAATGATCAATCCTTGTTATTGATTACCCAAATATCATGAAATATCACAATGTAGCATTAGGATAGGTGTAATAACCATGTTAAACATACTAATCTGACTGTTATCATAAACATCAGATAATCATTCCAATGAGTATGTTAATGGTTGTGATTAGTTTGAAACACTTGGATTCAACCTTGCATTTCAAAGATCAATCAAACTAATCACCTACATTGTCATAATCAAATGGTTTAAACCATTATAATCATGGGTATGATTTCATGCAAACCGGAAATTATAACGGATCAAAACAAGGATTTAACCGTTAAAACATCGTGTTCTTCATTTATAATCAATCCTAGCCATCATCTAGGCAATAATCAACAATCCTAACTATGTCATTACGTTCAAAATCAAGATCTAATCAATCATCAAATCAAACTAGAAAGTTAAAACGAATCAAAATCTAACTAAGCAAAATTAAAAACTCATAAGTTAATAAGTACTTTTAACAAAAAAAATGTTTTTAAACTTAAATAAGCAATCCTAAACATGCCCTAAATGTTGTTTTCATTTTCTTTAAATCTAAATAGACAGTTAAAAATTAAATCATCAATTGGCTACTAAACTATCGTTCTTATATCAAAATCTAACTAAAATCAATGAATTGGTAACTAACACAAAATCATTGGTATCTACGTGACAACTTTTAAAATGAATGATGTTACGAAGTGAATTAATGCTATGTATCTCACTCTTAAGTTCATGTTAAGCATAAAACTTAACAGCAACCCATTATCATATTTTTAAGACTTGTCTTACATCGGTTATGCATACAATTGATGCGAGAATCAGGAGTCAAATGGGCAATTGATGTAAAGTTTATGGATTAAATGAACTTTGCATTCATCAGTGATCATGCTAGTATTTCAGGTTTACTTGTGTTGTTTGGTTGTAACATTGATATTAAAGCTAACTTGAAGTGGTGGATAACAGAGTAATAGTTTGGAGAGAGTCTGCTGTGACCAATGATGATGTTGGCTTCTAAGGCGGTTAAGGATTAAAAACATTACAAGTTACGAGACTTGTCTTACATCGGTCGTATAAGCAATTAAAAGATTAGACAAATCTATGAACTCAGGAATATTAATATCAAACTCACCATACCATACACCATAACATTGTATTTCATTTCATTTTAGTCATGTAAACATGAACGTTTTTCTAAGAACAACTATATAACACAAAATCCACAAAGAAAAAAAAAGTACTTTTTCCTACACTTACTATATGTGTAGAGGAACAAGGCCTAACCTCACATACCCTTTTAGTCCTAATGCCTGTACATTCTCTCTACCATCCTACACCTGTTTTAGTTCATTTATTTCCACCGTACAACCGAAAGAGGCTAAACGACGACATGCCGGTGACAACCACCATCATCAACCATGCAACCGCCGAGCTCGCTATCCCTTCACCGCTTTGAGTACAGAATTTCCCATACATATCGCACACCTTCATCCATTGCAGCTCGGGTTCCGAATATTTTGCAAATATAGCCGATTGTAGAGCGGCACCGAGTGCAGCTAACATCATGTAAGTGATAAGCTGCAGTAGCCAAGATGACATATATAGTTAGTGAAATATTGTCATGCCAATCAAACAATATTAATTCTTCAGTTAATCTTTTTAACCGTAGCACCTAGATTATCTAAAATAAAATTGTCACAACTGTATCCTGTAAAAATCGAACTTATGACCATTTGGTTGAATAGTGCATCATTTACCACGAGATGTCGCTTAGGGTTTTAAATATTTATCATTAGAACTACAACTTCTGGTTGTTCATAGTTGACATATTTTGACTGAATATATGTTGCGAGAAAATGGAGTTGAGAGTTTCGGTGCATGATAAGACGTGTTTTATGTTTATAGCTTCTGAAAATAATGTAGATATTTAAATTAAGTACCAATAACTTGATATAATATTATAATCTTTTGTAAGAAAAATCAATTTTTCCTGAAAAAAAAAACTTACGTTTTAACATTTATAAAGTGTATAAATTGATTTTTTTACATATGGTGCATAAAAAACTTACGATTTAACATTTTTTTTAACAGTCATACTATCTTACTCCTACACTACATCCAATATTTCACCCTTGCTTGGATTTGAATCCAAGACCTCATTCTAAGAGCCAAAGCCTCTACTAAGTGAACTAGTATTTTTTTATGTAAAAGATACTTTTTCTCCATTACAATTCATGTGTATCAAAACTTTCTTGTAATTTTCGTCTCAATTAAGGGCATTGATACAGCTTTTTTTAAAAAATATATATATATATATATATATATATATATATATATATATATATATATATATATAAATAGGTGTTTCATTAAATGGCTTGTACAAGTACTTTTTTTTTGTTTTTTGTTTTATTTCTTGTAAAAGTGTTAAAATGGCGTGTTAGATGTTTGAAAGAGCGAGTTTACTCTTAAATACGGCATTAACAAGAGAAATTTATAGTAAGGTACTATAAATTCATATTTAGAGAGTTTATTACACAAATAATTCTTAGTAGCAAGGTACTATTGTGGTTATTAACTTTGAAAAATTATAAAGGTGACTTTAACTGTTCAAAAAAGTGTAACGTGTTTTTTTTTTAAGTGGACATCTGCTAAGTTTTTAAGGTTATATTTTATAAAATACCTATAATGTTTTTATACTAGAAAAGAAATAAACTAATGAAATTTTAGGCCAGACTTTCTTTTTTATTTTTAAAACAATAAATGTATCTTACTTTTACTTCTAAACTATCTACAAATTAATCTACATTTTGCCTAGATTTGAAAACAAAATCTCCAACCAAAACCCTCCACCACTCCCCCTCAATTTGTATTTGCATCTCCCTCTACACCTTCCTCATCACTAACACAACCTCCAACACCTCTCCATACCGGTATCGCACTAGTATGGATACCAAAAGTAGCGGTACTGAATTTTTGAAAAAGTGGGTACCGAATACGGTACTCTATCGGTTCGATACCGTATTTGTTACAAAATAATCATCTAAATGGTATTGTTACCGTACCGGTACCGGTTTGGTTTCGGTACTCGTTACCAAAGGCTCATCCCTAGTGAATATAACCATCAATCAATTACCATCACTATCATTATTGCCTCTTCATCTCTATCTATCTGCTCTCTCTTTAAACAAGCATCGCCGCACCTAACGCCTAACGCCATTTGATTTAGTTGTTTGAGTATATATAACACAATAACTTAAAAAATATATGTTTTTTAAAATAATAAATTTTGAAAAACAAAGTTGCCAAACAATACAATTATGAGGAAAATATTAAATAAAAAGAGATTCTTGTTTAAGAAGAGTAACAATTAATAACAGTTTAACATTTGATATGACAATTTAGGTATAACCTTATATATTTTGTACAAAATTTGTATTTTTTGTACTAAATTATTTTTTTGGTACTACATTTTTGTTTTTATCTTTGTAACGTGTCACATGTTAAATTTATATTGATTCTTATTTTTCTTAAGCAAAATCTCTTCTTAGTGAATCCAATATGTGCTTCTAATATGTAAAACATAAAAATTAAATAATAATAAATATATTTAATATAAAAACAATAACAAAAAAAACCCTAAATGACCTAAAACGTAAATATATAATGATGAATTCATATTATACAATAACCTGAAAGTAAAATAATACAATGATAAATATATTATACAATGACCTAAAACTAAAACATAACGACCAAAATGTATTATTCAAAAAAAAATATTTGATTTACAAAATTATGAATTCTAAAAAACACAGTCGTGAAATATCATAATTGTGCATTTTTAATATATAAAACATAAAAATTAAATAACAAAAATTTATTTTATTCATAAAAAACAATAAATAAAATAACTAAAAGGTATAAAACAATTACATATTACTACATGATGAAGACATATCACACTTTTCAACCTTATTAGAAACAAAACCCTTTTTATTAGAATGCAATAATGTTGAAAAATCCTAATCGCTATACTTTTTGAAATAGTTAAGTCCACCGGTATAATTTCTTTGAATTTTAGACAATTATTACTATATCTTTATATTATTTAATATATCAAAAAAATTAATAACCGATTTTGTTTTCTTCTTTACATTTCGATATAAATCATTGTTGAAAAACCATGGTCTCATGATATCAAAATTTAATTTATAATTTTGTATCGTCTTGTTTTTTAATCAAATTTATAGAGATGTTGAAAGTTTTTTTTTTGACAAAATTGACTACATAAATTTTTTGTTAATATATTAGGTATTGTAAATAATTAAAAAAACTAAATAATATGCAAAATAAAACTTAGAACAAATTCTGTGAAATCCTGGCTTGGAATAGCAAAAAAAAGGCTACATTTGAATTCATATTCTTCTTTCTTTCTTTCTTTCTTTCTTTCTTTTTTACCGTCGTTAAACTATAGAAGAAAATGGAGATTGCGTTTATTATTTCAAAAAACACACCACTTTTATAAATCTTTTTGTAGGTTTCACCTATTTTAACAAATACATCAACGTAACTCATGTGTTTTTAAAGAATTTAACTATTATTTTATTTAAGACAGTATATTCATGCGATACGGATGAACCAAGAGTCAATGAACCCGCTTGACCCTCATTAGTTCAACCGATGCATCGGTCCATAGTAAATGTTAAACAATAATAACTCCAACCACCAAAAGATTATGTCCATATTTATAAATGACCATAATTAATACACAATGGAGGTAGATATGAGCATTTATGGGTATGCTCTGATGCCCTTCACAGAATTAACATTCAATACTCACCAGAGATTGATGATGGGTGGGTGGGTGCATGTATTTCATGCCAGTGACAACTAATAATGCACAAGGTACAACATGATACAAGAGATGTTTTTTTTTTGAACGGCGAAGGTCTCAATCGTGTGAACATACTGTTTCCAGGCTATGTCACCAAGGTCTAGTTACATGGACCTCCCATGAGCCACCACAACCACCCCAAGAGGAAACCCCACTGGGAAAACCCCCTGACCCTCCTCAGACCCCTATTTCGCTGCGGGAAGGATTTGAACCCAAGACCTCCCATTTGAAAGAATCTTGGGGTACCATTGAGGCAATGCCTCATTAGTGATACAAGAGATGTATAACTTACAAACCTGATCACCAGATAGAATAAGCCAAGCCAAGGGCTTACTCAAGAGCACACTTCCTGTGACCACACTTAACCCACATCTCAAAAGTTGCACCATTGAGTAGGCTGCTGCCATCGCATTCACAACCACCAAAAACCTACAATAAATCAAAAAAAAAAAAATTATAAAATATGAACTTTGAAGGTTAAACCTCCAAAACACGAAATATAGGTCTTAAAACTTAAAAATAAGTATATAGGAGCGAGTATTGAAGCAACGGTAAGGTTGTTGACATAAGTCATATAGGTCAGTGTTCGAGCCGTGGAAATAGTCATACAAAAATGCTTAGTAAAGATGAGTAATTTAGGCCCAAGTTGGCCTAACACGCCTGGACCCCGCATAGTGGCTCAAGTACAGTCATTTTCATTACAGACATGGTTCAAGACAAGAGGGTTAACCGACACCATATCATTAGAATGTGTCATTTTTTATATATAAAACTGTTTTTTTATTATTCTAAGACATTCTAGTTCTATCAATATGTATGTGAACTACAAACCTATGAAAAATTTACATATGATAAATTTACAAATTCTGGATGCAGAGGGTCAACAAACCTGACCCTCTTGACCCTCCTCTTGTCCCGCCCCTCCCCTAACCCTGACATGCGACAGTTTCATGCATTAAAAAGATTAAGAAATTTAAACAAGAAATAAGTGAAATTTGACTCACACAAGGGCTTTCATGTTTGTAAATTTAGCTTTTTTCCGGATGGTAAAGATTTCTTGGACCTGTGAATCAGTAGCAACAAGAAGAACAGAAACAAGAGCAAGAACACAGATGACAAATCTTAACATCAACTCAACAAGCTTCACTTTCCGATCAACGGCCTTCAAATCGGTACCATGATAAACTGGAACATTCCCAGGACTCACACCAACACCCAGGTAACTCATATTTAGTGACCAATTTGTGCTTGTGTCACTAAAGCCTTTGGAGGTGGATGGAGATCAAATTGAAGGAATGACAATTGTAATTAAGAGTTTACATGGACTTATATGGACGAGCCAAAGCTTCCTACACGTTACACCGCAAGTCTAGTCATTTAAATACTCAGGCCATCACATTTATGATATTCTATACGTATATATATTTCTTTAATTTCATTTTTTGGTTTGCCAATGAATTCATTTTTGTATAATAAAATGAAATTAAATGCT
Organism: Mikania micrantha; assembly: GCA_009363875.1. Lineage (NCBI taxonomy): Eukaryota > Viridiplantae > Streptophyta > Magnoliopsida > Asterales > Asteraceae > Mikania > Mikania micrantha. The sequence continues at coordinate 43,066,547 of CM018689.1, read as the reverse complement.
GTAGAATGCATTCATGGGTTCACGCTTATCTTCTCTATTAAATGTCATAAAGGCTAAACACAACTACCGGATTACAAGCCTTGTGTTTCCTGTCCAATGTTGTTAAAACTAGACCAGACCGGAACTGGTGTGGTATTTGGTTCAAAATAGGGCGTTTGGACAGCTCTCAGTTGAACCGTCATGTTATCAGTCGGACTGGTTGAATAGGAGAACCAAACGGGGATCAGACCGGGTTTTTTCCTCTAAAATTCAAGTGATAAAGCATTAAAGACAACACCTATATTATTTAAATATAATGTTAATGGAAAATGTTATTTATAATATATTTGATTTATTCAACTCATGTAATATATGGATTTTCCAATATGATTATAACAAATAAGTAACTTAACTAGCACGCGTTGGTTTCTGTTGATGCATATATTGTTGTTTATTTATTTTTTTAAATTTCTCTCTACAATTAAATGAGAAAAATTATAAATAATTAAATATGCAAAAAATATTTTTTATTCTAATATTTTATTTTAAAATTTAATCATAAAAAGATTTTAGTTATATTTAATTTTAAAATATATTTTTCTAATCATTCATTATTTATTATATGTAATTTTAAATCTTATAATTTTTTGTTTCATATATAACTGATGATGTCAGCATATAAGTTTTTATAAAGGCTATAGATTTATAATATAAAGTAAGATAGCAAATATTCAATGGACAATATGCTAATAAGGTGAGTTTTTTTTTATTTCGTTATAATATTTAGAAAAGCTGATTGTTAAAATAATGTTCTTGAAAATAATTTATCAAAAGTGATGTTATCTAACTTGTCATCACCTTGGTTTTAAGTTTAACTTTTTATTAATTGAATTCTCTTTACAATATTTAATGCTTTTCAATAATTATTCATATATATATATATATAAACTAATGGAGACAATTTAACTTTTCATTCAAAAAGTTTCTAGGCTTAACACAATTTACATGGAGTAACCATTTGTTATATTAAATAAATAACCAAAAATTACTACATACTTTTTTAATTAATTCTTACATACTTAAACTTATCAAATATTTATCAAGATTTTCAAAAAAGAATTAGTAAAACAATAGCTGAACCGTTTTTTTTAACCATATTCATATAGAACATTTTAAATAATAAAAAACCAAAGTACAAGAAATTTCATTCTTTGCATGCACCGAATGGTTGAAAATTTATTTGGTGTTTTAATATTTTATAAAATAGGTTGTATTTCTTATGAAACAAACGTAAATTTTTAATATTTCCCATTTTTTCTGAATAAGTTTTTTTTTTTTGAAACAGTAATAAACTAAGGGTTATTCTTATTCTAAAAAGTTTAAAAAAGATCATGAGTCGTTAGATCAAAAATCAACGTTTAAGATTAAATGAAGTTGTTGGAAAATATTTTAATAATGATCATTTTTGTTAACTTTTTATCAAATTCTCTCACATTCTTTAAATGTTTATAACTTTTACATATAACATTATTTTTTGAAAAAAATACATACCGTAAAAACGAGCATTTGTTTATCTTCAAAATGAGTATAATGTTATTATAAAAAAATTGTTTTTCATATCATTGCGTCTTTTGAACACATCATTATGTCTTTTGTGTTTCTGCTTAATGTTATGTTTTCCTGAACAATTCAAAACACAATAATGTTGCATAATAGATATTGACAAGCAAAGATAACACAATGACGAATATGAATTACATAATGACCTTTATAAAAGACACAATTATCTGTAACAGAAAAACAAAAAAAAATGATGATTATATACAAACGTGTAAGAAATACACAATAACGGTAATCAGACAATAAACTAAAAAAATATTTTTATAGCAACACTATATTCATAAAGATAAAAAAAATGCTCATTCTTATATTTTTTTCAATAAATAGTATCGTATGTAAAAGTTATGAACGTTTAAAAAAGTTGAGTGAAAGTGATTATGATTAAATTACCTACAATAACTTTTCTATTTAAAATTTTGAATTATCCTATTTGATATCATTGATCTAATGATCAATAATCATATTTAAACTTTTTAAGATAACATGTTTATTTAGTTGAACATAACCCAGTAAACTAATACATTCAAGAACGTTTATTTATTTTTTTTGACAAAAACTAATTTTAGAAAGAAAAAATATACTTTTAATATTTTGTTTAGGATATACAAAACAAAATAATAAATTAAAATAAAAACCTGTATTTTTTAAAAGAGCGTATATAACTTCAAAAATAATAAATAAATAAACAAACTATTATCATAATAATATATTTATATTGGGATTTTTACATGTATCCTCATAATAAAAACCTTTATTGCATATTTAACCAAACCTTAAAACCAATTACATATTTCTCCTATTTCCCCTTGAGAGGAGGAAGCATGTAACTGATTAATTTTTTTGAATGGAGAAAAATGTTTTAACTAGATGAAATAAGTAATTTACTTTTTTACTTGAATATATATGTAATAAATGATATTAAAAAGAAGAAACATGTAAATATCTCAATTACTTTTAAGTTTTAAGTTAATGTTAAGGTTTGCTTACTCCTTGGTTGAAGCAAGTATAAACATAAATCAGTTTTATTTTTTGTTTTTCTAACGGCAAGCATAAAACAGTTTTACAAAGAAAAATTGCCTTTTAGATCAAATAAAATTTAATATTTTTAAAATTCATTAAAAAGCAAAAACTATTTTGGAAAAGTTAGACCTGAGCTCTAAAATGATATCTTACTTTTCCAAAATCCTTTTATTTTTCTTGAATAGGTTCTCTTCGAATTCTGGTAAAACTAAGATGCATGTTTACTTTTTTCGAAATTAATTGTTATTTTTGAATATTATAAAAAATAAAAAAAGTAATCTTCGATTTTTATATAAAATAAGGTTTTATGAAAAATAAAAATTTATTTCATTCTTTGAATACGAAGTTAAGTTATGTCGATTAGTTTTTTATTTATTTAACTATTTAAGAACAATCATACGGAGAAAAAAAACAATTGTAAAGATAATAAAAATGAAATGATCTTTTGCGCCGTCTTTTTTTTGAGGCGGTCTATTACAACGTCTAATAATTTTATTAACCGCGGCAGATACGTAATTTTCTACTAACGTAATTTGCAATTTTAGAAAAAAATAGTTAAATTTGGTAAATTTAAATCCACATGGATGTTTTAATTATACTTCACAAACGAATGTAAATGTTACGATGTTTTTTAATTTATTATTTGTTGAATACGGACAGTAAATATAAACAAAGGAAGAGAAAGTGTGAACGCTAAAGCTATGTGTAATGAGGGTGACTGAGGCGTGAGTGGCCTCGGTCACGCACCCTTGGCGCCCGAACCCCACTACACCTCGGTGTGACCGTATGTGGGCGTGAGGGTGGCCACAGGAAAGCAGGTTCGACCGTGAAGGGGTGATGGGTGTGATGAGAGGGTGATAGTAGTACATATGCATGTGAAGAGGGGGTGATGATTTTTGTTGTTTATATGGCACTTATGTGGGTGATGAGGTGTGATGAATACACATAGCCTAATAAGTGAAGGGTCTTTTATTATCAAACTCAACCCTTGTTTTACACACCCTCTATACGATTTGTATATGTGTATACGAGATGTATAGGCGAACAATCTTTATTTTTCTGAATTCTACATTGTTAATTAATAATTAGACTCGTATATGTCTCGTATACAAGACCAATTATTGTTAAATCAGTGAGTGTTTAAAGGGGCTATATGCCTTGTATAGGAATATACGAGACGTATAGTATCGGTGATGTGTTAAAATAAAAAAGAGGAATGCGAAAACAACTACATTCCCTAACTAAAATGCTAGACATATGAAATTAATGATATAAGGTGCCGTGCCGTACAAGCATGGTTGTTAAACATGTCCCTGGTCGAGGGTCCAACTGGACACAAATAGGAAAATAAACAGGAACCTTAAAAACCCATAAACCTAAAGTCGTGTAACGAGTAAGTAGGACTGAAAACGAACCGAACGAACACGAACGAGCCATTGTTCGTGTTCGTTCGTTTAACTTTTAACTTTTCACGAACGGTTCATGAACGCTTACCGAACGAAAATTCTTGTTCGTGTTCGTTCATTAAGGAATTTAGCTTGTTCACGAACGCTAACGAACACATATTATTTAAACAATAAAAATCAACATTTTTAATCTCAAGTAATGGAGATAAGCATCTATAAATATATATATTAAGATATTATAATATTAAACTAAAAATAACTTAAGTATTATGTTATTAAACTAAAAATTAAAAATAAACAACACATTTAATGAATAAATATAATAAATGAACTTAACCGAGCATAAACGAACGTAAACGAACATGTTACCGAACGTTTACGAATACAAATGAACAAACACGACATCTGTTCATGTTCGTTTATTTAACTAAACGAACATAAACGAACTTCCCGCCGAACGGTTTACGAACTTTTCGCTGAACGTTCGGTTCGTTTACAGACCTACGTGTAAGACATAACCTAAAGACCACCTTAATATTGGAATCATGAAAACCGACACGAATATCATGGGTCAATGTTGATTTTGAATTTTTATTTTTATTTTTAGCATAATATTATATATATATATATATATATATATATGAAAAGATATGAAAAAGGAATAGTAATTATATTGATATTATATTGAATAGAATATTTAATTTATTTATATATATAATATTTAGTGAATATATATATATGGAGAGGATCAAATGTTAACACATCTTTATCGCGTTAACCGAATAACTACATCTTATTATTTTTGGGTCCACATTAAAGTAAATTAAAGGTGTAGGTTTTTTTTTAAATAATGTAGGGCTCATTTACATTAATAAAAAGTATAAGAAAAAACCTACACCTTTAGATTTACATTAACATGGGCTACAAATTAATAAGATGTAGTTATTCGGTTATCGCAATAAAGAAGGGTTAACATTCGAACCATCCCCTATATATAATATATATAAAATAATGAGTGGGCCCCGATGCTTATATTATATGTATTATTATATATTAAATTATATTATTTAGGTGTCTGATCCATGTATTAACGTTTTCAAAATTTAAACTTAAATCATCAGAAGTTTTTTTAAGTTTGAAAAGTAGTAAACATATATAAAAAGTATTAAATTTGAAAAATTTGCTTAAATATTTGAGTTTTTATTAAATTTGAGAGATTTGCATAGATATTTAGGTTTTTGTTTTAATTTAAACGATTGATTGCCGGTGAGACGGATTTTTTAAGTAATTTTTTATTATTATTTTTATAACATATTTGTGAGGTTTTGTATGATTTTATTAAATAGTGATGAGATATTTGATTTTGTTATGTAACTTATATTTGTGCAAATGATATGTATAATACCCGCTCTCAGGAGTGTACTGTAATAACCCGCCGCAACGCGCGGAAGGAATAAACCTAGTTAATAATTAAAGGACATAACCTAAAGTCGAAATATTCAAAGATATTAATATTCATGGGTTCATATTGATTGTGATTTTTTTTTTTTTTTTTACTTTTAGCATATTAATACTATAAAATATATTACATTATATATTACATTTTAATTATAAATCTCATATTAAGTTCTCTTTTAAGTTTAAAAATATAACATAAAAGATCAGATCGACTTATATTCTATAACTTAAAATACATTTAAAGATAATATAAAAAATAAATGGATTAACTAATCAACCCACATATGACATACCCACTAAAGGAGAGTAAAACTATCACAGTAATAAGGATTTACACTAGCTTGCATAATATTTGTTACGTAGAAACAAAATTATCACACATGGTAGAATTATTACGCATATGAATAATTATGCATGATAATTTTATCAACACGATAAGTATTACACAAATATTAATATTATGTTTCCTTTTTGATAATTCAATTAGCATGTGGTATATTTTACATGCACAAATAAAACTTTGTACAATAGACAACTATAAAAATTCAGACAGTGTACTTAAAGAATAAGCCAAAAAAACAGATGTAGGACATAATACATTAATGCACTACTTGCATCCAATATACATGCATCCTTGGCATGTATAATACCCCAAGTGCATTCGTTGGTTCTACTAATTTGAGGGCCATAGACGTCATTAGAATCTAGAGCCCTTCATTCATTCGACAACTTACATTATTTTCCTGCATTTCTTTGATTCATTTGTTCTCTTGGAAGCTTAGGTGATCCTTTATTAGGGTGTTTGTAGTTCTGTTTTTAGGTGATGCTATAAATGATGGTTTATGAATAACTAGAACCAAAACCGAATATTAGAAAATAAAACGAACCAAGCCGTTATTAACGGTTTGATTTCGGCTTGGTAGCTTTCTGAACTCGTTAAAAATTAAAACCGAGTCAAACCTAACCATTTTACATTTTGAAACGGGCTAATCACATTGCAATTCCAAATATAATGTTTTTTTTATTGAATAACACCTAAATCATCAACATTATACATGCATATATACATAATACATACATGGATACACATATGTATATATGTATGCATGCATAAACAAGCACGGTTCGGTCTTGTTTTTAGTGAAAAATGTACTTGCGTGACGGGAAAGAGTTGAAAAAGAAAGAGATTCTATAGCTATGAAATCTGAAACCGTTTTATGATTTCAAACTTTTGAAACTAATCAATCAAATATTTAGCGAAAAATCGACCGTGAAAGTGAAACACGGAACCTAAAACCATGGGCTCCAAAAAATATGTTTTTTAATTAAGAGAGCCGGCTCTGCCTCAGTGCCTACGAGTTTGCATCGCATGGATAGGGATTCCAAAAACAATCACTATGGACTTATCACTTATGCGCGTTTTATTTCATATTTTACGAATGACTGCCACACTTATATTCTTGAATTTTGAATTAATATATCTCTATACACACATATCATTTAAGACAAAAGAAAAAAAGAAAAAATTATTTCACGGTGAGACGGTATGATTAAAACACATATGTTGTGGTATGGTGGTACAATTAAGAAACAAATCAAGTCGTGACATATTATTTATAGAAAATCTAGGTTACAATATAAGAATTTTAAAAAAATAAATCATAGAAAAATATATAACACACTTACGGGCTTCATTACGCATGCTACGTGATGCGACATACATAAACAAAACGCATTAGTTATGACAGCTCGATTATAGGGACCAAAATAAAAATCAGTTTATAATAGTACTGATGTTCTTTAGTCGGTGTCAGTCTTATTCTTGAAACTACCAACACGTTATCATTAGTCAATATAACCAATGGTTATTATTATTTTTAATATTAAGATTGAAAGTTATAAAAATCATATTATATAATAGAGTATAAACTGTCAACTTTAAAAATTTAATAAGAATCAAAAAATATTTTATAAAGTTAAAAAATTTATAAATTAGAGGTTGCTTTAGAAGTTTCGATGATTGTAATTGGCTTTTAATAAATAAATACTTTCATTCATGAGCCGGCAATTTTGCGAGGAAAAGAATAGAATTGCACAACAAAACCAAAAGAATAATATGATTATAGCAATTTCTTTTAGCTTGCACGTGGAGCGAACAAAAAGAAAAGAAGAGCTACTTAGGATGATTGTTTGGTTGGTGTGATCTAAATCAGCAACACGTTAGGTTGTATGCGATGACCTTGACGTGAGTGTTTTAATTTGGTTACGATGTCGTCTCTATTAGTTAAAAAAATCCTTAATTTAAGATCGTCAAAATTAAATAGCCTCAAAATTTTGAGACTTTTTTATTGTAACGAATTCTGATTGGCGTAAAAAAAATTTTGTTTTAATATTTATAATTAATCTATATATTTTTTTGTTATTTATGTTTTTATAGCCTTTTCCTTCATGATTATATACTTGTTGTATCATAAATTAGGATAAAAGATGACAGTTTGCATCAAAAACTTGAGTCGGCCCAGGGTTATGCCCTCAACAAGCCAGCTAGAAAAAGAAAAATACAAAGTAGCTTTATATAGCCACATAACACGCTAGAATAAAGGTATATGGCACATAATGGAGGGTTTGTTTAGCAAACACTAGCATTAAGAAAAGTATTTTGTTGAATACTTTTTATAAAAACACTGTGTTCTCATATAGTCGTATTGAACAAATTACACCCCCCCTCGTCAAGTATTCCCACATCTACATCCCCATTTTATTTTAATTTTTACATAAGCTTTACTAACATATTGCTATAATCAACAATTATTATTCGTCAATTAAGAGGCCGTGCACGCGCGCGCACATATATATAGAGTGTGATTTCTTTGTTAACCCATGTTTAAAAAAAGAAAAAAGAAGAAAAACTTGCACCTTTAGATTTACTTTAATGTGGGCCTCAAAATAATAAGATGTAGTTATTCAGTTAACGCAATAAGAAAGAGTTAATTTTTGATCATCTCCCTATATATATAACTCATCCGTATATGTTAATTAAGAAATAACCATTAGCAAATGCTGCAATTTTAATAACAACTTTATTTTGATTGCAAATAACTATGAAAAAAAATCCACAAGTATTTACATTAATATTGACCCAAAATCAAAACAATCATAAAAATCAAATATTTAGCAAATAATACTATTTGAACAAAATTGTCTTAGGTTGCACCATTCATGACCATGGTTAAATTCCCCATTTTATATCCGAAATCCTTCCTAGCAAACCGTTCTTGATGTCTACAATTGCTAGCATCAATAATCGACATAAAACCAATACTTTTCTTGTTGATCACATTCGAATCCGGTATCTTTTTAGTCGAAAACTCATTGGTGGTTCGTTTATAGGACCCGAACCATTTAGCTTGAAAGTACACTCGTCGTCTCCATGGTGGCACCGACATCTTCATCTGTTTCATCGACATCTTTATGGCTCTTGACATTATCCTTACGATCTCTTTGAAATCTTCGACTTTTAAAATTGAGATCTCGGGGAGAACCCCGAGCAGCGAGGCATAACTGTTTGTCGGCCTCGCTATCTTGAACTCTTCTACAAGAGATATGATAATAATATAACGGGTCTGGGAAATATTGACATCGATATAGTCATGATCGCCCCCTAGAAGTTGCCCTTTCTTTTCCCACTTTGATTTGCAAAACCCTGTATATTGGTTTAAGTTATATATCAGTCATATAACTATATCGCCCATAAAATGATAATTTATCGCGTTATTAGTTCACTAGACAGACCAGTCAAATCATATAACACTAACAGTTTTGACCCCTCAAACTTTACTACTATAACGGTTTTGGCCAAAAAACTAACTATAGTTAGGGGCCAAAAACGTTAGTTGTCTAAACCACGGGGGTTGAATTATTATAAGATTCTATTTTGGACTAAAATAGTTAAAACACTTGAACCATATGAGGCAAAACCGTAATTTTCTAGAAACACTGAAAACTACTTATATATGTCTAAGTTGGGGGTGTTTAACAGACTATCTTAAATACTAATGATCTTATGGTTCAATGATACGTAGAACGAGGGATAGAACTTGAGTTCCTTGAAATCTCAGTCTCTCAGGTTCTAATCCTAATTTTGAAGGATTTTATATAGTGGTGGGTTTCATCATAAATTGATGAACTATATGTGTTGTGATAGATATACGAGTTTTCCTTCGAAAATTTAGGTAATTGGTTTGTCTTTTGGTTAATTTAGAACCAAACTATGGTTCGTATTTTCGGTTTCAAATCAAGAACCGTTATTTTTTATTCACTTTTATTTTATTGTGCTATATATATCATTGAAAACTAAGATTTTATAAGGAAAATATAATTAAAAAACTTTGAAATTTGTTCCAACCATCTGACTCGATTCGGTTTGGTTAACCAGGACTAACCGACCCAAATAGGCAATACCGAACCGGTTGGTTCGACCAGCCTTGAGTCAGAATAACAAAGGAATCATACCGGCATCAAGACCCTGATCACGAAGACGAGCCATCAGTTGCCGTTTAAACCCTAACAATCGCGGCGGCGATTTATCTTCAACTGCATCCCTGCTCGCTTTCTCGACGGTTGACATCAGGTTTCTTATCCGATCATCGCAACTTTGATTAAGCAATCTCTGCAACGATTCCTTCATCTCCTCCATATCATCATCGGTTCCATCTGAACTAAACTCATCACCAATTTTCGAATCAAGATCTCTATTGACGACGCAATTTCCGTTCTCGATGAACGAATTAACCAAATCCGACAGATCCATCATCGTCTCCGGCGAGTGTTCGCTGCCGCTGCTGTCGCAATCCCTCACTTTTGCAGCCACCTCAAATGCCTCCAGCATTCTCCAAAACCGACCCATTTTTTCAATGATTTCAACAAAATTTAACCGATTTTGGGATTTTTATACCAAAAATTAAACGCCTAATAGATGATCGAAAAGTGTTGTCATGAGAATAAAGAGATGACAATTTTGGTAAAAGGTGTGCAAAGATGTTGACACTATGGTGTTACTTACGGTTATATATAGTTAGAGGGGGGAAGGGGTGACGTCACAAATGAATATGCTCTATATATGTGAGTTTGAATGAATGTGGACGTTTTCTCGTCTACGTTCGTTTACAATCGTGTAATTGGATTTGGATGTACATCTGATAGGTTTTTGTGTACAACCAATATTTTTTTTTTTAGAATGTTGCAACTAATTTTGGATTTTCAGGTGTATATCCCTTGTAATGGTAGATTTTTCAGTGGAAAAATAATGACAAATACATTAGATTATGTATGATAAAAACATAGATGTTCGAAAATGCATAATAAAAATACAATATGATTGCAGATAGTAAGTAAACATTTAATAACGTACAAGCATGTATTTGTGATTTTTGCCGTTGTTTTTAAAAAAAAAATAGTAACACAAGCAACATAATATATCAGTTTTTTATATTATACTCTTAACTATTTTCTTAATTTTCAAACCAAGAAGACAAAAGCCTCTTGTGTTACCACAAATCATGTGTTTGTGAAAAATCATGAAGTTTTGATCGATTGGTCGGGACTTCTTAGGAGATTGCATATATCGGCTAACAATCCCTATGAGAAGCTTATATCACGACACGTATGGAGTGTACTGTAAGTAACTTTGAATTTGCCTTGCTTTGGTTGCCTTGGTTTCATTACTACTTCGTTTTTGGCCATCTTGTGGATCCTACCAAGGCGGATTAGTCTGCATTATATCAGTGTGTACCGTTTTGTCCTTACTTAAGCATGTCTTATGCTGTTTTTTGGGTTACATAAGTTTGTGTGGCTGTGGTATGTTGATTTTTGCCTATTTGTTTGATATTGTAAATAAAGGGTTGAAATTGTTTTTTTGAGCCGGGGGACTCTCACGAAGTAGCATTTGTACCATATTTGGGGTATGAGTAATGTTTGTTTTCATCTCTCCTCAATCCTCCCCAGACCCCACAAAGTGGGATTACGTACACTGGGTATGTGATGTGTTCAGGTTAATGCGGCTGGTTCTCGGTAGTGGGTTGTGTACCTAAACGTTATGTATGATTCCTCGTTGTTTCGGGCAGTCAACATGGACATGTTGCCTCATTGAAACTAGGTTAATTGCCACGTGAACTGGCTACCCAAATGAAGTTGGCAGTGGGTTAGTGTGACCCAACCCATTCTCGGTTCCATGTTATACCTCCTTGTCGATCACGTACTCAGTTGCGTCTGAGTCATTGGCCAGTGTCCTCTTTCTAGCACCACCTTTTTTTAATCAAAACAAACCTCCGGGGCACGTTAATCTTGCTCTAAACTGGGTCATATGTTCGGTTCGCTTTTGGCCCTTTTCAAAACCAAAATAGATCATCGTCTTGCTTTGACCATCTAGCTTATTTTGACCAACAATTAAGTCTTTTACATATCCCATCATCAACACAATACGAAAGTAGTGTAATCAAGAATGCATACATTCATATGATCATAACTTATGTGGTGCAATTAGAAATGTATGAAACAATAGATGCACAAAACGAAAGGCACTTAGTGTACATAAGAGTGTGTAAACTATACTAAATTATATGAAGTCATGTATGTGATATAATTTATTTGATTTTTAGTTATTGTACGTTTCTTTATTGTGAATATGAGATAATGATATTTGATTTTGTGTTAAAGTTTGATTGTAGTACTGCATCTACTTTTTGTGATATGAACTTTTCGTTTATTTAAACTCTAATGGTCGAGGAATTAATGACGTAGCATCATCTATGACTGTTAGGCGCAAAATATTCTCACTCGGGATATTTAAGGATCCGGGATATTTCGGGATCAGAGATATTTAAAGGATATGTATTATTACTAACAATTATCTCTGTTGTTTAACACTTATTGCGAGATTTTAGGGATTGACAGGTTGTCATACGGCTGACCCTAATATCACGAAAGCATGCGTCAACTAACTCGATTTAAATGTGGAATCTTTGAGAGATTTATGCAATCAACTTCAATGAGTCTCCCACGTTTGGAAGGTGCCGGAATACTCGGAACTACCATATGAACGTTATTGACCGTTCTTTTGTATATTCTTAGTATAAATACCGAGACAATTGATCAATATAGGACAATTGATACTTAGCAAACACACACGAAACTCACTGAGGCTTATTAGCAGCTTAGTGTGACAGTTGCATACGAGAATTACGTCATCAATGATGTAAGCACAATTGATCGTTCTAGAAATCCGTGCTAATTTGGTAAGTGAAATTACTACAGGTTGATAGTACACGAGAAATGATGAACGTGGGCGAAAACCGTGTATAAAACGGAGTCCTGGATTGCCCGGAATCGAAAAATGAAGAAAAATTTCTAAGTGTTGATCGAATGGACTCGTCGCGGTACACGGAAGTGAGCTTGAGGGTCCTCCACGGTACGCGATGGACCAAAATATCTGAAAATTCCCGAAAAGCTTCGCGGTACGCGAAGCCCAATTTGGCACCTCGTCGCGGTACGCGACGGGTGTGGCGGTGGAGAAATATGATCTACTTCATCATATTTCATGCAACATTTTATTTTCATATCATTTCGAACTACAGCGACCATCAGACGAAAAATACGCACAAACCACCCTCAAATCTTCAATTTCAAGCCTTCTGAACGCAAGGATCGCATCAGGAATCATTTCTACAAGTTTTGATCGTTGTTTTAGCCGCAGATATCCGTCAGATTAGGTAATGATCCGTTTAAACTTTCTGGTTTGATTTTGATTGATTAGATATTGATTTTGAACGTAATAACATAGTTAGGATTGTTGATTATTGCCTAGATGATGGCTAGGATTGATTATAAACAAAGAACACGAAGTTTTAACGTTAAATCCTTGTTTTGATCCGTTGTAATGCCCGATTTGCATGAAACCCTACCCATAATTATAATGGTTTAATCCATTTGATTATAACAATGTAGGTGATTAGTTGGATTAATCCTTGAAATGAAAGGTTAAATCCAAGTGTTTCAAACTAATCACAATCATTAACATACTCATTGGAACAATTATCTGACGCTTATGATAACAGTCAGATTAGTATGTTAAACATGGTTATTACACCTATTCTGATGCTACATTGTGATATTTCATGATAATTGGGTAATCAATAACAACGATTGATCATTCCTAAGCCATTAAATTATCTAGAAACTGTTACAGTATCATAATCAACAACATTAACTATTTGGTTAATCTGGGATTATTCTGATTAATCAAGAGTGTCATCAACCTTGTATTAGGAATCTAATGCAATGTAGGTTCCTACATTATCATACATTGTATGATATAATACTAAATTAATTAATTTAACATTTAATATCGATTTGATGACTTACAAAGCAATGTTTTTGACATTGAACGTTCAGAAAGATCTAATCAGTAAACTAGAACATAAATAATTCATAAAATATAACTAAATGCAGAATAATCTCTTTGTCATCAGTTTCGAGATATTTTGCTACCTATATATCATCAGGTGAGTTTCGTACAACCCCTTTTCTTTTTAATATTTTATAAACATCGGGGTAACTCTGTAAACTGTTGTCTGAACATATGATATGAATCAATGATATCTATGTGATTTCATGTGATTTTTGTGGGATTTCATGGGATTTTGCCTGTAGAACTGAACTCTATCATGGAACTAAAAGTCCTCATTCTTGAACTGTATCTAGTGAACCCATGTGTGGCCGAACAGAAAACATTGATAGTACTATTGGTTGACACCCCATTCGCTGGGAAGATTGCATCTCCCCTTGTGTGAATGTTTGTTATCTGTTTCCTGAACTTCTTAATGGTATGATAGACATTAAGATAATGAGGCACTAGGATATGTACCGACGGGTAATATCTTGAGAACAGAACTAGACGTCCGAAAGGAACTAGATACGGGTCCCATGGTTATCCGGAACTGAACTTTTGAGAACATGCTTATCATATCATATTGTTTTAAATTGAACTGTCGAACTCACCAGCTTTGTGCTGATGTTTCAAACTCAAACCTTTTTGCAGGTAAACAGTAATAGCCGGTGAGGATACACTTTTGGGATACTTGCACTTGAATAAATTTGTTTGTAATTAAATAGACTTAGTTGCAGACTGTAATGTGAATGTTAATGACGGAACCCTGTAATGTATTTATTTTAAGTTAATCTGTGTGTTGTGATACCGGATCAAATAAGTCACCCCTCACCTCTGAGACATCACCACTATGCTTCCGCAACCGGTTCAGTGACATCATGCACGAGGTGGCGAGAGGTGGGGGTGTGACAGGGTGGTATCAGAGCCACATGTTATAGAATTTAGGTTGACTTAGAGACCTAGACTATAACCATAGGCTCGTATAGTGACACAGAGAGCACCGAACATTAATATTGAACAAAACTTGTTTTGAATTAAGCCAGGATAATCAGGTGGTACAAATTCCAGTTATGAGTGGCCAGCATAACTGAAATTTGCAACACGTGTGCATTCTAGTTTACTTTAATTCAAGCAGAACCTTAATAACTATAAAGACGAATAACTGACTGGAGATAGGGAAAGACCATCATATCATGTTCATGTTTATGTTAAATATTGTTATTTAATATTTACTTCATGATACTGATTAGAGATTTTGATTGTACAGCGATGGCCGATCCAGTCGAGCAGTATATTTACCAGAGGTTTCCTTATTTGAGGTTGGATGACACCCCTAGCTCTAGTGCAGGATCAGACTCAGATCCTAGTGAGGCATCATCGGCAGCCTCTCAGGCGACCCCTGCCGGACCACGTACACCATCATCCCCTAGACCTGTTACTCCACCACCACCACCATCACCAGTACTACCATCAGCAGCCCCCATTATACCCAGTCCCCCTCATTCACCCTTAGTTCCTACTTCAGCTGAGAGGAGACAGGACTCCTCTCCACGAAGAGTCCCCTCGTGGGACGGATTACGACGGATGCGGGGACAAGCCCGCAAAACCACAGGACTACCCATTAGACGTCAGATGGCTCCCCGAGATGAGCCACAAACCATA
The DNA here is from genome assembly GCA_009363875.1 of Mikania micrantha. Classification (NCBI taxonomy): domain Eukaryota; kingdom Viridiplantae; phylum Streptophyta; class Magnoliopsida; order Asterales; family Asteraceae; genus Mikania; species Mikania micrantha. The sequence continues at coordinate 43,050,959 of CM018689.1, read as the reverse complement.
CATGAGGTGGGAGAATCCTCTCACCAAGCTGAGTGGAGGGCCCAGCTACAGCAGGTCACTCAGGATCTGCAAGGGATGCGTCATGATATACAGCAGCAGAGTGCTATGATAGACGATACCCGTAGCACTGGTTTAGAGATTTTGACTTCTCACTTGACTATTATAGATCGAGTGAACACATTAGAGGTAGATACACAGGCGTGGAGGACCTCGGTAGAGGAGCGGTTGCATAGGACGTGGGTGCGGAGGATTATTGCTACCTTTTGGCGGCAGGTTTAGTTGTTGAGGGCAGGAGTGGTGATAGTGAGAGAGTTTTTGATTTGGCTTGGGATGGCCAGTTTCGAGACTAAGATGATAGTTTTGGGCGTGATCATGGCAGCAGTAGCCATGGTGTTTTCCTGCTTATCGTACTTTTTACGATAAGTATGTTCATGTAGTTCTTTTTGGGATATCTTATGTACAGACGAATATGTTGTTAGTGTGTGATGTGGATGGGAAGTTTTGATTGTGGAAATGGATTCCCGGTAGTTAGTGTTGATGTATCGTTTCTGATAGTTCTTGTATTAAAACGTTATGATAGTATAATAACATGGGTGTTTTTGTATATCTGTCTGTATAATGAACTATGTATGTGATGTGTGAACTATAATTAATTCTTCTGTGTGAGAACATAACTGTATATGAACATATAAAGATGAGAACATGTCAAACTAAAAATATATATTTCGCTGAAATACAGTACGGGAACAATACTGTATGCGAATATATTGAACTAGCTGAAATACAGTACGGGAGCAATACTGTATGCGAACATATCTAATTGTGAACATGTCTGCAACTAAAGTACAGTACGAGAGCCACACTATACAAAAACATATCTTAACGGGAACATATCTATTATTTGTATGAGAACTTAGTGTATGAACTGAGAACATATCAGAGAATTTGTGCGAGAACATATCCTAGTCCTGTATGAACATATTTCTAAAAACATGTGTTGCAATGCAATGAGCTGGGTAAGACTCTAACATGTTTTTGAAATAACAGGACTAAGTATAACTACGAATATTTGTGTGATCTGTGTGTAATGTGAACATGTCTGGACTAAATTCATGTAGTTATACTGTATTCTTTATAATCACATTTCAATATAAATTTTCAGTGTAACTGAATATGATTGAAATTATGTGATGGTACGGGTTATATTTTTAATGTTCTTAAACTGACCTGAAATTGTCTGCTTGTGAGCAGATTTATGGCTCCTAAAAGAGGTCGACCAGCTAAGAAAGCTGCTCAGAACATTACAAACCCTGAACAAAATCAAATCCCACCTGTGAATGTTGAATCGAATCCGGATCCGCATGTTAATCCGGAAGTGAACATAGTTCCACCTGGGAACTTGGAAACAAATACTGCTCTACCAGTGAACCCTGGAGCAAGCACTGTTCCACCTGCTGGTACAAGCGGATCTGAAACAAATGAGGCTATGATAGCACGAATTGTGCGTGAACAATTATCTGCTTGTGGTGTTCTGACACAACACCAACCACATATCACCACAGGTTCTGGTGGGGAACATGATCATGCTGAACATAATGCTACTGGTGATCACGTCGAAACTCATACTACCACCGGTGCAACAACCACGAAAACAACTGTTCCTGATCCACCACAACAAGGGTGTACATATAAGTACTTTGCTTCTTGCAACCCTCCTACTTTTACGGGCAATGAAGGAGCGTCTGGTCTTTTAAGGTGGATCGAGGAGATGGAAACCAAACTAAAAATTAGTCAGTGTTTTGAGGAGCATAAGGTGTCTTATGCTGCCTGTTCTCTGAAAGACTCAGCTTTGACCTGGTGGAATACCCAGGCCAAGACTTTGGGTTCAGCTACAGTTGACTCGATGGGCTGGAATGATTTCAAAACTCTGATTAGATCAGAGTACTACCCAAACACTGAAATTCAAAAACTCCAGGAGGAATCCTGGAATCACTCTATGATCGGTGCTGATTGTCTGGCTTACACCGATCGGTTTCACGAACTTACTTGTTTACTTCCCGATATGTTTCCTACGGAAGCCGCTTTAATCGAGAAGTACATTAAGGATTTGATTCCCCAGATTGGGGGAATGGTGACTGCTGCTGAACCTACAACTCTGAAACATACGATTCTTTTGACCACTAAGCTTACCAATGAGGCGGTAAGGAGTGGTACTCTGTCTTTGAAACCTCAGACGGCTCACGGCTGTAGTGATGTCGGTACCTCGAATGTGTCGAAAGGTACCAAACGAAAGTGGTTTGGCAAAACCAAGGCTAAGGCTTCGGCTGAAATCACCCAGAGCAAGCCAACTGTGAAAAACTATGATGCTGCTATTCCTGAGAGGAAAGCTTATACTGGGCAGGCGCCAAAATGCAATAAGTGTCCACTCCATCACACGGGACCATGTCCTGTTTGTCTGAACTGTAACCGAGTTGGACATTATGCTAAATATTGCAACTTTCCTGCTCAAACACTAAACCAAGCACCACGACAAACCACTCAAACCAATCGGTCATGCTACAAATGTGGAAGCCCTGACCATCTCATGCGAAACTGTCCAAACAATAACACCAATCCGGGAAATGAAGCTAGGGGAGAGTTTTTCAGATTGGTGCTACTGAAGCAAGACATGATGCGAACATTGTCACTGGTACGTTTCTTCTTAATAATCTATATGCATCAGTTCTGTTTGACACAGGAGCAGATAAGAGCTTTATCTCTTCTGAATTTGCATCATTAATTTCATTGCCTACGGTAGACCTAGAAACTCCTTATGTTATTGAACTTGCTAATGGCAAGTTAATCAAAACTAACAGTGTTATTCAAGGATGTTCCTTGAATTTGAATGATCATCTTTTCAATATCACTTTACTTCCTATTGAGCTTGGGAGCTTTGATGTTGTTGTCGGAATGGACTGGCTTTCTGATAACCAAGCGGAAGTTGTGCGTCAAAACAAGATGATCCGTATTCCATTGCCTAACGATAATACACTGATAGTTCAAGGAGAACGAGCTGGTAGAAAACTTGGTATCATATCTTGTATGCGAGCTCTGAAATTCTTAAGGAAAGGCTGTTATGCTTTTATGGCACACGTGACTGAGCACAATTCTTCATCCAAACGAATCACAGACATCCCAGTAGTCAAAGATTTTCCTGAAATATTTCCTGAGGACATCTCAGGATTACCCCTAGTGAGACAAGTTGAATTTTGGATTGACTTGATTCCAGGTGCAGCACCTGTTGCTAAAGCCCCGTATCGGCTTGCACCATCCGAAATGCAAGAACTTTCAGGTCAATTACAAGAACTGTTAGACAAAGGTTTTATCAGACCTAGTTTCTCACCCTGGGGAGGACCAATTCTTTTTGTGAAAAAGAAGGATGGTTCATTCAGAATGTGCATTGACTATCGAGAACTCAATAAACTGACAATCAAAAACCGTTATCCACTACCTCGTATCGATGATCTGTTTGATCAACTACAAGGTGCTACTTACTTCTGAAAAATCGATTTAAGATCCGGATACCATCAGTTGCGTATTCATGATGATGACGTTCCAAAAACTGCTTTCCGAACCCGATACGGACATTACGAATTTCTAGTAATGCAGTTTGGTTTAACAAATGCACCAGCAGTTTTCATGGATCTGATGAATCGGGTATGTAGACCTTATCTGGATAAATTTGTGATTGTGTTTATTGATGATATTCTCATTTATTCTCGAAACCAACATGAACACGCTCAACACTTGAAATTAATCCTAGAACTTTTGGCACGTGAAAAATTATATGCCAGGTTCTCCAAGTGTGAGTTCTGGTTACGAGAAGTTCAATTTCTTGGTCATGTAGTGAATCAAAACGGTATTCAAGTGGATCCTAGTAAGATTCAAGCGGTGAAACAGTGGGAGACCCCACGAACCCCGACTGAAATACGTCAATTTTTGGGGTTGGCAGGTTATTATCGCCGGTTTATCAAGAACTTTTCAAAGATAGCCTTGCCACTGACCACATTGACACAGAAAAATCAACCGTTTATATGGAATTCTCAACAGGAGGAGGCGTTTCAACTGTTGAAACACAAACTCTGCAACGCACCTATCTTGGCATTACCGGAAGGTACTAATAATTTCACAATATACTGTGATGCTTCTCGTCAAGGTCTTGGGTGTGTTTTAATGCAGAAGGATAAGGTAATTGCTTACGCTTCTCGACAACTGAAAGTACACGAGAAGAACTATACCACACATGATCTAGAACTTGGTGCAGTGGTGTTTGCACTCAAGATTTGGAGACATTATCTATACGGGACTAAGTGTATTATATACACTGATCACAAAAGCCTCCAACACATTCTAGATCAGAAAATGTTGAACATGCGACAGAGACGATGGGTTGAGCTTTTAAATGACTATGACTGTGAAATTCGTTATCACCCAGGTAAAGCGAATGTCGTAGCCGATGCCTTAAGTCGCAAAGAACGAGTCAAACCTTTACGTGTGAAAGCGTCAGGTATGACTATTCAAACCAGTTTAATTCCGCAAATCAAAGACGCTCAGCAATAAGCTTTACAAGCAACAAACTATTCTGCTGAGGGACTGAAGGGATTAGACAAGAAACTTGATACAAAAAACGATGGACTGTTGTATTTCAAAAACCGAATGTGGATTCCTTGTTTCGGTAACTCTAGAACAATTATCTTGGATGAGGCGCACAAATCCAGGTATTCTATTCATCCAGGTGCTGATAAAATGTATAAAGATCTTAAGGATTTTTACTGGTGGCCTGGAATGAAGAAACAAATAGCTGAATACGTGGATCGATGTTTAACATGTCTCAAAGTTAAGGCTGAACATCAACGACCTTCTGGGTTATTACAACAACCTGAGATTCCCATGTGGAAATGGGATCAGATCTCTATGGATTTCATCACTAAATTACCCAGAACCTCACGTAATCATGACTCTATATGGGTTATCGTTGATTGCCTTACGAAATCTGCGCATTTCTTACCCATCCGAGAGGATTATACTATGGATCGACTCGCTAAACTCTATGTTAATAAGATTGTATCTCGACACGGAGTACCCATCTCTATTATCTCTGACAGAGATAGTCGATTTATGTCATGATTTTGGCAAACTCTTCAGAATGCTCTGGGCACGCAAATCAATATGAGCACATCTTATCATCCACAAACCGACAGACAGACTGAACGAACAAATCAAACTCTTGAAGACATGCTCAGAAGCTGTGTGATTGATTTTGGAGGTAGCTGGGATATTCATCTTCCACTTGTTGAATTATCATATAATAACAGCTACCATACTAGTATTCAATGCGCTCCATTCGAAGCACTTTATGGACGCAAGTGTAGATCACCTATCTGTTGGTCAGAGGTAGGTGAGAATCAAATCATAGGCCCAGAATTCATTCAGGAAACAACTGATAAGATCGCACTCATTCAGGAACGAATCAAAGCTGCTCGCGATCGTCAAAAGAGTTATGCTGATAATCGTCGTAGACCGTTAGAATTCCAAATAGGTGATCGGGTTATGTTGAAAGTATCACCTTGGAAAAGCATTTTCAGATTTGGGAAGAGAGGTAAACTTTCACCAAGATTTGTAGGGCCATTCAAAATTTTTGAAAGAGTTGGATCAGTAGCCTACAGACTTGAGTTACCTCTTGAACCCAGTAATATTCACGATGTTTTTCACATATCCAATCTGAAGAAGTGCCTGACTGATGAATCATTGATCTTACCTCTAGAAGACATTCATATTGATGAAAATCTTCAGTTCAGTGAAGAACCAGTAGAGGTAATGGATCGAGAAATGAAAGTATTGAAACGTAGCCGCATACCAATCATTAAAGTGCGATGGAACTCGCAACATGGGCCCGAATATACTTGGGAACGTGAAGATCAAATGAAATCAAAGTACCCACATCTATTCTCATAAACAATTGTCCTAATGTAAATCCTCACTAAATTTCGGGACGAAATTTCTCAAACAGGAGGAGACTGTGACAGTTGCATACGAGAATTACGTCATCAATGATGTAAGCACAATTGATCATTCTAGAAATACGTGCTAATTTGGTAAGTGAAATTACTACAGGTTGATAGTACACGAGAAATGATGAACGTGGGCGAAAACCGTGTACAAACGGAGTCCTGGATTGCCCGGAATCGAAAAACGAAGAAAAATTTCTAAGTGTTGATCGAATGGACTCGTCGCGGTACGCGGAAGTGAGCTTGAGGGTCCTCCGCGGTACGCGATGGACCAAAATATCTGAAAATTCCCGAAAAGCTTCGCGGTACGCGAAGCCCAATTTGGCACCTCGTCGCGGTACACGACGGGTGTGGCGGTGGAGAAATCTGATCTACTTCATCAGATTTCATGCAACATTTTATTTTCTTATCATTTCGAACTACAGCGACCATCAGACGAAAAATACGCACAAACCACCCTCAAATCTTCAATTTCAAGCCTTCTGAACGCAAGGATCGCATCAGGAATCATTTCTACAAGTTTTGAACGTTGTTTTAGCCGCAGATATCCGTCAGATTAGGTAATGATCCGTTTAAACTTTCTGGTTTGATTTTGATTGATTAGATCTTGATTTTGAACGTAATGACATAGTTAGGATTGTTGATTATTGCCTAGATAATGGCTAGGATTGATTATAAACAAAGAACACGAAGTTTTAACGGTAAATCCTTGTTTTGATCCGTTGTAATGCCCGATTTGCATGAAACCCTACCCATAATTATAATGGTTTAATCCATTTGATTATAACAATGTAGGTGATTAGTTGGATTAATCCTTGAAATGAAAGGTTAAATCCAAGTGTTTCAAACTAATCACAAAATTAACATACTCATTGGAACAATTATCTGACGCTTATGATAACAGTCAGATTAGTATGTTAAACATGATTATTACACCTATTATGATGCTACATTGTGATATTTCATGATAATTGGGTAATCAATAACAACGATTGATCATTCCTAAGCCATTAAATTATCTAGAAACTGTTACAGTATCATAATCAACAACATTAGCTATTTGGTTAATTTGGGATTATTCTGATTAATCAAGAGTGTCATCAACCTTGTATTAGGAATCTAATGCAATATAGGTTCCTACATTATCATACATTGTATGATATAATACTAAATTAATTAATTAAACATTTAATATCGATTTGATGACTTACAAAGCAATGTTTTTGACATTGAACGTTCAGAAAGATCTAATCAGTAAACTAGAACATAAATAATTCATAAAATATAACTAAATGCAGAATCATCTCTTTGTCATCAGTTTCGAGATATTTTGCTACCTATATATCATCAGGTGAGTTTCGTACAACCCCTTTTCTTTTTAATATTTTATAAACATCGGGGTAACTCTGTAAACTGTTGTCTGAACATATGATATGAATCAATGATATCTGTGTGATTTCATGTGATTTTTGTGGGATTTCATGGGATTTTTCCTGTAGAACTGAACTCTATCATGGAACTAAAAGTCCTCATTCTTGAACTGTATCTAGTGAACCCATGTGTGGCCGAACAGAAAACATTGATAGTACTATTGGTTGACACCCCATTCGCTGGGAGGATTGCATCTCCCCTTGTGTGAATGTTTGTTATCTGTTTCCTGAACTTCTTAATGGTATGATAGACATTAAGACAATGAGGCACTAGGATATGTACCGACGGGTAATATCTTGAGAACAAAACAGACGTCCGAAAGGAACTAGATACGGGTTCCATGGTTATCCGGAACTGAACTTTTGAGAACATGCTTATCATATCATATTGTTTTAAATTGAACTGTCGAACTCACCAGCTTTGTGCTGACGTTTCAAACTCAAACCTTTTTGCAGGTAAACAGTAATAGCCGGTGAGGATGCACTTTTGGGATACTTGCACTTGAATAAATTAGTTTGTAATTAAATAGACTTAGTTGTAGACTGTAATGTGAATGTTAATGACGGAACCCTGTAATGTATTTATTTTAAGTTAATCTGTGTGTTGTGATACCGGATCAAGTAAGTCACCGCTCACCTCTGAGACATCACCACTATGCTTCCGCAATCGGTTCAGTGACATCATGCACGAGGTGGCGAGAGGTGGGGGTGTGACACTTAGCATCGATCAACTTGCGCTCTTTCATTGTATTTGATTCATTTGGTTATTAATAATACTAGGCAGAGTGACAATTGGCGCCCACCGTGGGGCAAACTTGTGTTTTTTATAATTAAAACCTTGTTTAAAGGCGTTTTCAGAAGAAATATATTGAAAAATGGCTTCACAACCGAGATCAACTTCTTCATTATCTATTGTTTCTACTGCTACTATTAATATGCCTTCGCAGATTCCTGTTTTCACCAAGAAGCCCGACAATTCTGAAAAAAAAAACTACTTTTGTGGCTGAAAGTGTCCCATCGACAAGAATGACAACTACTGCTCCTATACTTGTTTCTAACAATGATATTTTGAGTATGTTTCAACAGGTACAGCAGTAGATGATAGATCAACAACGAATGAATCAAAGACTTCTCAGGGAAATGGAAAACTTGAAGGCTAAGAAGAACAAGCAAGTTGAAGTTACTACACCAATAGCTCCAAGGATCCTTGATTTTGTAACATCAGGGATATCCGGGAATTATTTCGGAGACTTTATCCCAATGCAAACCAGCATCGGAACTTCATCAGGATCCCAAGATCTGGGAATGTCTCGGGATAATATCCTTATCCCTAGAACATCACTCCCTACACCATTCACTGGTAACACTTACAATTATTCTCCATTAGAAACTACTAACCTTGGTTCATCACGGGAAACAGGAATATCTCCTCAAGTGGCCAAGGAAATCCAGAAACTTCAGGATATGATCTCAAGTGTACCATGAAATTGTATGATGGGACCACGGATCCCGAAGAACATGTAGCACAATATAAGGAAAGAATGGAGACAAATCATATTCCCCCACATCTGAATGAAGCTTGCTTATGTAAAGGATTCGGCTCAACATTAACATAAGCAGCCATGAAATGGCTACTTAATATTTCTCCTTACTCGATTACTTCATTTACTCATTTGATTAACTTATTTAATAATCAATTTTCATGTAGCAGGACATTTGAAAAATTAACTAGTGATCTCTACAGGATAACACAGGGATCGGATGAGACTCTAAGGATTTATGTGAACAAGTTCGGCAGAGAATCCTTGGATATCCCTAACCTCGATATCACTACGATTGTTCAAGCTTTCAAAATGGGGTTGGAGAAAAACTCACCTTTTTATGATGATTTGGTTATGAATCCTTGCAGGAACATGAACGAAGTCCGGAACTGTGACACCTCGCAATTTCCAGGTCAGCATTTATATTATTTTAATATTAATGTGTATTATTTTTCATACGTGGCACTAGAATAACTGTATTTAGTGTGACACGTGGCACGACAGATCAAACGCACCGATAATTCAGGGAATTATCGCACAACACTCGCACGTGTCTTGAATGACGAACGTTGGTGAACGGATCAAACCACAGTACACTTTCACTACACTTAGGTTCTAGGTAACCTAGAATAGGTGGAACAATGCTTACATGTCGAGAAACGATGTCCGTAATCGAGAAATTCGCGAAAATCGGATCGAAACAACAAAATTGGGCTTAATGGGCTCCTCCGGGACCCATCGCGGTACGCGAAGGGCCACAAGAAGGAGTATCGCGATACACGATGGATGGGCGGGCAATTTGAAATCCCGAAATCCATCGCGGTACGCGAGCCTTTCGGAGACCCCTGTCGCGGTACGCGACGACTCCAGCACGCAAAATCTTTTATTAAACCAAGATTAATCATGTCATTAGCCACCCTACCTCTACTTGGTTAATCCCAGACGCAATCTCCTCGTTTTAAACCCCCAAAATCCACCTGCTAACCCCTCTACAACCCCATAATCACTACTAAGAACCTAGAGGAAGCCATTGTTGAAAGCTTGGAAAGCTTGGAAGAAGGTTTGAAGCTTCTCATCACCAACACTATCACTTGAACGACTTAGGGAAGGATTCTAGGAGGATAGAGTGCTGTTGGTCTACCATCTCAACACGTTTGAAGCTTTGAAAGGTAGTTTTACATCACTAGTAGCTTAAAAACACCTCCAAACACACATGCATTGTGAATCACTCACATGCAATCACTCACACCTCACATGCACGAATTTTCTTGATAATGAATCTGGGTTTGATAATTTAACAACTGATAATGATGATCTAAAGTGATATGGTGACATATTTTGATGATTTATGATGTTGGGTATTGATGAAATTCATGATTTGTATATAAGTGTTGAAAGATCTCCATGCATGTATGATCCATGATGTCTTATGTGATTTTCAACATTGAAATGTTATTATGAGTGTTATTGATGATGTTCTACATGGTTTAGAAGGATTGATTATGGCAAATATGGTAATTTGGGCATTATTTCTAATAATGGTAACTTTAATGTTACAAATTTGTGATTTTTGATGAAACGGCTTCATGCATGTGATTAGATTCATAAGTTATATTTAAAATGATGTTTTAAAACCAATGTGATGGTTATTGATGTATTAGAATGGTTAGAAGTGTTAAAAGTATGATTTCTAGGGATATTACCATAAATGTAAACTTTTTGTCACAAGTTTGCTAATAGATGATGAGATGGATAATGTTTTGAGTCTAACATGCTTGTTTGATGTCAATATGATGATATTGAAGGATTGATGTTATTGAGAGAATGAACTTTGTGTATTTTTCACAAGTTGCTAAATATAGTAACTTTATTTTGCAAAGTTGATGATTTGTCACATGCTAGTCGTAACAATTAGGATTAAATGACTACTTAGAACTAAGATATTGATATTTAGTTGAGATTGGCTATTAAAACTCGATGAAACATGTTATTTGTTCAACTTTCTAAATATAGTAACTTTTACGCGCAAAACGTGCTAATTCGGCTATGTGTAACTATGTGATATGTGATAACATGCTCACTTAGGATAAATATGCATGTTAGAATAATCGGATTTTGAATTGTCGCTTGACTTGCCAAATTTGGAAACTTTCCTGAGATAGAAACTTACTATAAATAGTAAGTTTCCTCACGAAAGTGACTTTGGTATCCGTACACATCACACGACACTAAACCGCACGTTGCACAAACACTTGATTCAAAACCGTCACCAACGGGTCGTTAGGTCAAACACGGTCAACACGACCCACATAACAACTTAGAGTTGTTAAATACTAACACGGTCCTGTGAGACCCACGTGTACGTAACACAAACTTACAACACCTATGTGATATAGGTAACTACTAGCCGACGAGCTACACGCATTCTGTAAGAATCGCACTTCTCAAAACTCAGGTGAGTTTACAGCCCCACTTTTACTCTTATACTGTTTTACTTAACTTTGGGGTGAGAATACTATGCAACTGTTTTAGATATAGTACTGGTATGTTGTGAAAACCATTTTCGAGTGTAACTATTATCGCTTAAAGTCCTCACTTATCCTTACCGTTAGTTGTATCACAAACGAGTCGTAATTACGTAGTACTACCGGGTTTGACTAGCCCCACTCGGCACCAATGTTGATGTCACACCCCCAATTTTCAACTAACGGAATCATACCGTTTGGGACGTGACAAACCAGGATCTTAGATCATTAGACATAACGAAGACCTCTAAATGAATTTCAAAACATACTTTGGTCTAAAACTGTAATATCAAAGTTTTCAAAGTTTGCGGAAGCGTTCTAAAACAATAACAAACGTAACAGTCGTAAAATGTAAATTACAATACAAAGTTTCAAATGTTCAAATTCAGATAACTATAATGCAAAGTATGCATGCGACTCGATCTCCTAGTCCATGCCTGCTTGATTGTGTACCTTAGTGTCATGAGAAAACATGTAAATCAAGTCAACACAAAGGTTGGTGCATTACACAGGTTTAAGCATTCACAATGTTTAAAACAACAGTTTGAATATAACGTTTACAGATAACATAATCACACAAAGGTTGGTGCATTATAAGTGGTCAACACCGAAGCTGACTGTTGCATGCTAACGCATGTTTTGCCTTGCCACTATTGTCTAGCACAAACAATAGTAATGTGAATTGGCTAGTCAAACACTTGCGTAGATCCCATCTACCAAGTGAGGTTTGTCAAACCTAATAGATCTATTTCCAACTACCACGCTTTGCACCACGGCAAACTAAACGGTTCGAAATGTAAGGACTTGTAATGCTATGTTTGCACTTAATGTAAACAGCTAACTCATGCAAGTGATATGTATCTAAAATGTTTGTTGCACATGTTTTCTCCCCCAAAACAGATAAAATAATAAAATGGGCCGTGTACGCACCTTTGATTGTAGCAGAATGATCAAACACGTGAACTCGAGTAAGAAGTCCTCTTGCGAAGAACCTGTGTTTTAACAATAACTTAGTGTTATTCGGGATGTCGTTTTGTGATTGAAATCACATACATGTCAACACAAGTATGTCAAAGTGTTAGAAATGTACATACGAATGTACGCGTGACTTTAAAATAGTTTAATAAAATCACATCATCGATTATGATTTTATTTAAGCGAGCGTAATTATACGCGATTACGTTTTCGATCAAAAATGTGAATTTTATTATTCTAATACGTTCGGGACTGAATTCTGGTTCTAACGAAATTTGAACGGATTAAATTGGAGTTGAAACGGACAAGTTATGATAAAATTACTAAAATAGGTTTTAAAACCAAAAACTGGTGAGGCTCCAGGTTCGAACCCGTGACCTCCCCTTCACAACACACCCTTCTTACCGGTTCAGCCCGCTAGGGTATCGCGTAAGTAATCTAGAATTAATTCCTTTAAATACAGTTTCCCGGCTTCCCTTGCAATTAACCCTACAGAACCCAATGGGTTCCAATTGAGTCACGATTCGAATCAAATCGAATATGCAACCATAGGGCTTTGGTTTAAATAGTTCTGAAGGGTCTATCCTCGGTTTAAATTTGATTAACAATTACTTTAAACCAACAAGATGATCTATATAATGTTTGAACGAAGTTAATAAATTTTACAATCCAACTTAATCAAATTCGCTTATGCTAGACTGATTAATCATAGGGTTTTCATTGAACCCTGAATTTCGAAACTTTCTGGAAGATTTAATTCAACTATTAAGTTCTATCACATCGAAATCCCTATCTCGTTTTAACTCAAGAATACTAACACCCGTTCTAATAAAATTCGATGTTGTAAGATGAAATCAATATGCGTTTATCCCTCATCGGAGTATTCTGAAACTAACAATGACAATCAATTTCGTTTTTGAACTCAATCTCAATCAAAACCCTAATTCGTTATCCTCACTAGAACCCTAGAATCGAACTCCAACAATTCGTTGTTGATTGATGAGATTAGCTTATGGTTTTCATTCCCCCCATTATTCCGAAGCCTACTGTGTGGTTTAATTTCACTAAAACTTCCATTAAATTCAAAAACCCCAATTCGTATTTAGTGATGAACCCTGATAATCAAAATCTCATAATCCGTTGTTTCTAGATGGAATTAACTTAGGGTTATTCTTGATCGGATCTTTCTGAAACTAACTATACTATTTAATTTGGTTCTACAATATTTGTTTTATGAAACTCCCAAATGGTTTTCTAAAAGAAACCCTAGAAATCGAAATACTAGAATTTGTGCTTGTTTCATAAAATTGGCACATCATATAGTTTATTCGAAGGTTTCTGAAGCTAATGGTTGTATCTAATTTCACTTTAGAATCCGTCGCGATCGAAACCCCCAAATCATCTAAGTCGAAGAACCCTAGATATTGAATTCATGAAATTCGTTATTGTAACCAGAAATGAGGCTAGGGCTTAGCTTAATCGGACCTTTTAGAATGATTAGGAGTGAAAACTTACTTGTCTTGGTATCAATTTGAAATATCACGACTTGGGCTTGAGTTCGGCCAACTCTTGTATCAATCTCACTCCCCGATGCTTTTCTGCTCGAATTGGTGGATGAAGGAGGTTCTGAATGTGCCGAAAGAGTTCTCTGAGAGTTCAATTTTGCGAAATTTGATCGAATGTTGAGGTTTTAGAAATATAGGGCAACGGTTTCGAGTTTTGTAACCGATTTCTGAATAAATCCGATGATTGAAGAGTTCCATAACGTATCTCAGATGTTAATCACCATCAATGCGAGTTAAGAAAGTGTTGAATTCGATTTTTAACCATGATTTACTATGAATTTCGATTTATAAACCATATGCCCGAATTTTTGACTTGTAAAAGTCAAAATTGCTATCTTTAACCTTTTCCAAGGTCAATTCTTGTAATTCAATCATTTTAGGGTTGATTTTGTTTAATACAAACCCTTATAATTTAATTTTGTGACATTTCATAACATTTCCGCTAATGTTCAGTTAACGGGGTTAACCCGAAATAACGAATTGTCACAGTTGACTAGAGGTCATAACGAGTGTGATTTCGATGTTGATGTCGGGTTCAGCGATGACCCGCGGAGGCAAACGGGAACAGTCGAGTTTCGGTAAGATGAACAGACACACTCCACGGATCGTAGATCCACAACTAAACTTAACATGCCCAGTATATGTCACACCCCCACCCCTCGTCACCTCGTGTACAGTCTGACGTCACTGAATCGGTTGCGGAAGCATAGTGGTGATGTCTCTGAGGTGAGGGGTGACTTACTTGAACCAATATCATAAGCACACAGATTAACTTAAAGTAAATACTTTACCAGGGTGTCGCAATTACAACCACATTACAACTATATTTATTTAATTACAATACTATTATTAAAGTGCAAATAACTCAAAAGTGCATCCTCACCCGGTGGTCACTGTTTCCCTGCAAAAAGGATTTAATTTGAAACGTCAGCACAAAGCTGGTGAGATCGACAGTTTAATTTAAAACAATATGATATGATAAGCACGTTCTCAAAAGTTCAGTTCTGGATAACCATGGGACCCGTATCTAGTTCCTTTCGGACGTCTAGTTCAGTTCTCAAGATATTACCCGTCGGTACATATCTTAGTGCCTCATTATCTTAATGACTATCATACCATTAAGAAGTTCAGGAAACAGATAACAAACATTCACACAAGGGGAGATGCAATCCTCCCAGCGAATGGGGTGTCAACCAATAGTACTATCAATGTTTTCTGTTCGGCCACACATGGGGTCACTAGATACAGTTCAAGAATGAGGACTTTCAGTTCCATGATAGAGTACAGTCTACAGGCAAAATCCCATGAAATCCCACAAAATCACATGAAATCACACAGATATCATTGATGCATATCATATGTTCAGACAACAGTTTGCAATGTCCCCCGATGTTTTAAAAGATTAAAAATAAAATAAAAGGGGTTGTACGAAACTCACCTGATGATAATATGGTAGCAGTGTATCACCAAACTGATAGTACAGAGATGATTCTGCATTTAGTTATCTTTAATAAGTTATTTATGTTCTAGTTTACTGATTAGATCTTTCTGAACGTTCAATGTCAAAGACATTGCTTAGTAAATCATCAACTCGATATTAATTATATAATTAATTAATTTAATGTCATATCATACAATGTATGATAATGTAGGAACCTACATTGCATTAGATTCCTAACACAAAGCTGATGACACTCTAGATTAATCAGAATAATCCCTGATTAACCAGATAGCTAATGTTGTTGATTATGATACTGTAACAGTTTCTAGATAATTTAATGGCTTAGGAATGATCAATCCTTGTTATTGATTACCCAAATATCATAAGATATCACAATGTAGTATCATAATAGGTGTAATAACCAGGTTAAACATACTAATCTGATTGTTATCATAAACATCAGATAATCGTTCCAATAAGTATGTTAATGATTATGATTAGTTTGAAATACTTGGATTTAACCTTTGCATTTCAAAGATTAATCAAACTAATCACCTACATTGTTATAATCAAATGGTTTAAACCATTATAATCATAGTTATGGTTTCATGCAAACCGGGCATTACAACGGATCAAAACAAGGATTTAACCGTTAGAACTTCGTGTTCTTTGTTTATAATCAATCCTAGCCATCATTTAGGCAATAATCAACAATCCTAACTATATCATTACGTTCAAAATCAAGATCTAATCAATCAAAATCAAACCAGAAAGTTTAAACGGATCATTACCTAATCTGACGGATTTCCGACTTCAAAATAACGATCAGAACTTGTTATGATGATCCCTGGTGCGATCCTTAGCTTCAGATGGCTTGAAAGATAGATTTAGATGGTGTATATGTGTGTGTTTTCGTCTGGTTTGCGAAACAGAAACAAGAAGAAGAATAACTTCTTTCTTGCATGAAATCTGATGAAATAGATCAGATCACTGCACCGCCACATCCGTCGCGTACCGCGACCAAAAGCCCAAAAATGCTTCGCGTACCGCGGAGAAATCCGGAGATCTCAGATTTCTTTCGTGCATCGCGTACCGCGGAGAACTTCCAAGCCCACCTCCGCGTACCGCGATGAGTCCAATCGACCAACACTTAGTGATTTTTCTTCGTTTTTCGATTCCGGACAATCCAGGACTCCGTTTTGAACACGGTTTTCGCCCACGTTCATAATTTCTCACCTACTATCAACCTGTAATAATTACAATTATTAAATCAACATGGATTTCTATAACGATCAAATGTGCTCACATCATTGATGACGTAAATTCTCGTATGCAACTGTCACAGTCTCCTCCTGTTAGAGAAATTTCGTCCCGAAATTTAGTGAAGACTTACATTATGACAGTCGTTTATGAGAATAGATGTGGGTATTTTAACTTCATTTGATCTTCACGTTCCCACGTATACTCAGGTCCACGTTGCGAGTTCCATCGTACTTTAACGATTGGTATACGACCACGTTTCAACACTTTCATTTCTCGATCCATTACCTCTACTGGTTCTTCACTGAACTGAAGTTTTTCATCAATATGAATCTCTTCTAGAGGTACGATCAATGATTCATCAATTAAACACTTTTTCAGATTGGATACATGAAAGACATCGTGAATGTTACCGAGTTCAAGAGGTAATTCAAGTCTGTAGGCTACTGGTCCAATTCGTTCAAGAATTTTGAATGGTCCTACAAATCTTGGTGAAAGTTTACCTCTTTTCCCAAATCTGAAAATGCCTTTCCAAGGTGACACTTTCAACATTACTCGATCACCTACTTGGAATTCGAGTGGTCTACGGCGATTATCAGCATAACTCTTTTGACGATCGCGAGCAGTTTTGATTCGTTCCTGAATGAGTGCGATCTTATCTGTTGTTTCCTGAATGAGTTCTGGGCCTATGATTTGACTTTCACCTACCTCTGACCAACAGATAGGTGATCTACACTTGCGTCCATAAAGTGCTTCGAATGGAGCGCATTGAATACTAGTATGGTAGCTGTTATTATATGAGAATTCAACAAGTGGAAGATGAATATCCCAGCTACCTCCAAAATCAATCACACAGCTTCTGAGCATATCCTCAAAAGTTTGATTTGTTCGTTCAGTCTGCCCGTCTGTTTGAGGATGATAAGCAGTGCTCATATTGATTTGAGTGCCCAAAGCATTCTGAAGAGTTTGCCAAAATCGTGACATAAATCGACTATCTCTGTCAGAAATGATAGAGATCGGTACTCCATGTCGAGATACAATCTCATTAACATAAAGTTTAGCGAGTCGATCCATAGAATAATCTTCTCGGAT
The DNA here is from genome assembly GCA_009363875.1 of Mikania micrantha. Lineage (NCBI taxonomy): Eukaryota > Viridiplantae > Streptophyta > Magnoliopsida > Asterales > Asteraceae > Mikania > Mikania micrantha. Next base: position 43,033,083 of record CM018689.1, on the reverse strand, counting down.
GGGTAAGAAATGCGCAGATTTAGTAAGGCGATCAACGATAACCCATATAGAGTCATGATTACGTGATGTTCTGGGTAATTTAGTAATGAAATCCATAGAGATCTGATCCCATTTCCACATGGGAATCTCAGGTTGTTGCAATAACCCAGAAGGTCGTTGATGTTCAGCCTTAACTTTGAGACATGTTAGACATCGGTCCACGTATTCAGCTATTTGTTTCTTCATTCCAGGCCACCAATAAAAGTCTTTAAGATCTTTATACATTTTATCAGCACCTGGATGAATAGAATACCTGGATTTGTGCGCCTCATCCAAGATAATTGTTCGAGATTTACCGAATAGAGGAACCCACATTCGGTCTTTGAAATATAATAGTTCATCGTCTTTTGTATCAAGTTTCTTATCTAATCCTCTCAGTCCCTCAGCAGAATAGTTCGTTGCTTGTAAAGCTTGTTGCTGAGCGTCTTTGATTTGAGGAATTAGACTGGTTTGAATAGTCATACCTAACGCTTTCACACGTAAAGGCTTGACTCGTTCCTTGCGACTTAAAGCATCAGCTACAACATTTGCTTTGCCTGGGTGATAACGAATCTCACAGTCGTAATCGTTCAACAGTTCAACCCATCGCCTCTGTCGCATGTTCAACATTTTCTGATCTAGAATGTGTTGGAGACTTTTGTGATCAGTGTATATAATACACCTAGTTCCGTACAAATAGTGTCTCCAAATCTTGAGTGCAAACACTACTGCACCAAGTTCTAGATCATGAGTGGTATAGTTCTTCTCATGTACTTTCAGTTGTCGAGAAGCGTAAGCAATTACTTTATCGTTCTGCATTAAAACACATCCAAGACCTTGACAAGAAGCATCACAATACACTGTGAAGTTATCAATACCTTCCGGTAGTGCCAAGATAGGTGCGTTGCAGAGTTTGTGTTTCAACAGTTGGAACGCCTCCTCCTGTTGAGAATTCCATACAAACGGTTGATTTTTCTGTGTCAATGTAGTCAGTGGCAAGGCTATCTTTGAAAAGTTCTTGATAAACCGACGATAATAACCTGCCAACCCCAAGAATTGACGTATTTCAGTCGGGGTTCGTGGTGTCTCCCATTGTTTCACCGCCTGAATCTTACTGGGATCCACTTGAATACCGTTCTGATTTACTACATGACCAAGAAATTGAACTTCTCGTAACCAGAACTCACACTTGGAGAATTTGGCATATAATTTTTCACGTGCCAAAAGTTCTAGAATTAATTTCAAGTGTTGAGCATGTTCTTGTTGATTTCGAGAATAAATAAGAATATCATCAATAAACACAATCACAAATTTATCCAGATAAGGTCTACATACTCGATTCATCAGATCCATGAAAACTGCTGGTGCATTTGTTAAACCAAACGGCATTACTAGAAATTCGTAATGTCCGTATCGAGTTCTGAAAGCAGTTTTAGGAATGTCATCATCATGAATACGTAACTGATGATATCCAGATCTCAAATCGATTTTTGAAAAATAAGTAGCACCTTGTAGTTGATCAAACAGATCATCGATACGAGGTAGTGGATAACGGTTCTTGATTGTCAGTTTATTGAGTTCCCTGTAGTCAATACACATTCTGAATGAACCATCCTTCTTTTTCACAAAAAGAATAGGTGCTCCCCAGGGTGAGAAACTAGGTCTGATAAAACCTTTGTCTAACAGTTCTTGTAATTGACCTGAAAATTCTTGCATTTCGGATGGTGCAAGCCGATACGGGGCTTTAGCAACAGGTGCTGCACCTGGAATCAAGTCGATTCGAAATTCAACTTGTCTCACTGGGGGTAATCCTGATATGTCCTCAGGAAAGACTTCAGGAAAATCCTTGACTACTGGGATATCTGTGATTTGTTTGGGTGAAGAATTGTGCTCAGTCACATGTGCTAGGAAAGCATAACAACCTTTCCTTAAGAACTTCTGAGCTCGCATACAAGATATGATACCAAGTTTTCTACCAGCTCGTTCTCCTTGAACTATCAGTGTATTACCGTTAGGTAATGGAATGCGGATCACCTTGTTTTGACAGACAACTTCCGCTTGGTTATTAGAAAGCCAGTCCATACCAACAACGACATCAAAGCTCCCAAGCTCAATAGGAAGTAAATCAATTTTGAAAAGATGATCATTCAAATTCAAGGAACATCCTTGAATAACACTGTTAGTTTTGATTAACTTGCCATTAGCAAGTTCAATGACATAAGGAGTTTCTAGATCTACCGTAGGCAATGAAATTAATGATGCAAATTCAGGAGAGATAAAGCTCTTATCCGCTCCTGTGTCAAACAAAACTGATGCGTATAGATTATTAAGAAGAAACGTACCAGTAACAATATTTGCATCATGTCTCGCCTCGGTCGCACCAATCTGAAAAGCTCTTCCCCTAGCTTCAGTTCCCGGATTGGTGTTATTGTTCGGACAGTTTCGTATGAGATGATCAGGGCTTCCACATTTGTAACATGACCGGTTGGTTTGAGTGGTTTGTCGTGGTGCTTGGTTTGGTGTCTGAGCAGGAAAGTTGCAATATTTAGCATAATGTCCAACTCGGTTACAGTTCAGACAAACAGGACATGGTCCCGTGTGATGGAGTGGACACTTATTGCATTTGGGCGCCTGCCCAGTATAAGTTTTCCTCTCAGGAACATTTGCACCATAGTTTTTCACAGTTGGCTTGCTCTGGGTGATCTCAGCCGGAGCCTTCGCCTTGGTTTTGCCAAACCACTTTCGTTTGGTACCTTTTGACACATTCGAGGTACCGACATCACTACGACTATGAACCGTCTGAGGTTTCAAAGACAGAGTACCACTCCTTACCGCCTCATTGGTAAGCTTAGTGGTCAAAAGAATCGTATGTTTCAGGGTTGTAGGTTCAGCAGCAGTCACCATTCCTCGTATCTGAGGAATCAGACCCTTAATGTACTTCTCGATTAAAGCGGCTTCCGTAGGAAACATGTCAGGAAGCAAACAAGTAAGTTCATGGAAACGATCGGTGTAAGCCAGACAATCAGCACCAATCATAGAATGATTCCAGAATTCCTCCTGGAGTTTTTGAATTTCAGTGATGGGACAGTACTCTGATCTAATCAGAGTTTTGAAATCGTTCCAACCCATCGAGTCAACTGTGGCTGAACCCAAAGTCTTGGCCTGGGTATTCCACCAGGTCAAAGCAGAATCTTTCAAAGAACAGGCAGCATAAGACACCTTATGCTCCTCCAAACACTGACTGATTTTGAGCTTAGTTTCCATTTCCTCAATCCACCTTATTAGACCAGCCGCTCCTTCTTTGCCAGTAAAAGTAGGAGGGTTACAGGAAGCAAAATACTTGTAAGTACATCCCTGTCGAGGTGGATCAGGAACAATAGTAGTGGTACCGGTAGTGGTATGAGTTTCAACGTGACCACCAGTAGCATTATGTTCAACATGATCATGATCCCCACCAGAACCTGCAGTGATATGTGGTTGGTGTTGTGTCAGAACACCACAAGCAGATAGTTGTTCACGCACAATGCGAGCTATCATAGCCTCATTTGTTTCAGATTCGCTTGTACCAGCAGGTGGAACAATGCCTGCTCCAGGGTTCACTGGTGGAGTAGTATGCGTTTCCAAGTTCCCAGGTGGAACTACGTTCGCTTCCGGATTAACATGCGGATCCGGATTTGAGTCAACATTCAAAGGTGGAATTTGATTCGGTTCAGGGTTTGTAATGTTCTGAGTAGCTCTCTTAGCTGGTCGACCTCGTTTAGGAGCCATTATTCTGCTTACAAGCAGACAAAACTCAGGTCAGTTCAAGAACATTAAAGATATAACCCGTTCTATCCCATAAATACAATCTCATTCAGTTACACTGAAAAGTTGTATTAAAAGGTGATTATAAGAATACAGTATAACTACATAAATTCAGTCCAGACATGTTCACATTACACACAGATCACACAATTGTTCGTAGTTATACTTAGTCCTGTTATTTCAAAAACATGTTAGAGTCTTACCCAGCTCATTGCATTGCAACACATGTTTTTAAAGATATGTTCATACAGGACTAGGACATGTTCTCAAACAAGTTCTCTAATATGTTCTCAGTTCATACATTAAGTTCTCATACAGACTATAGATATGTTCTCGTACAGTATGGCTCTCGTACTGTACTTTAGTTCCAGACACATTCACAATTAGACACGTTCACAATTCAGACATGTTCTCGTACAGTATGGCTCTCGTACTGTACTTAAATAACAAATATATTTGCATACAGCATTGCTCCGTACTGTATTCCAGCAAAATATATATTTTAGTTCAATATATTCGCATACAGTATTGTTCCCGTACTATATTTCAGCGAAATATATATATTAGTTTGACATGTTCTCATATTAATTCGTTCGCATACTGTTATGTTTTCACACAGAAAAATTAATTATAGTTTACACACAAAGTTCATTGTACAACATATATACAAAAATACCCATATATTACAGTACCATAGTTTTATACATACCAAGTTTCGATACAACCAAAAGTCATAATACTCTAAACCAACAACATCATACACTACATCTCACAACTCAGGATCTGTCCATACCAAAATATCCCGCTCTCACAACTACTGATCACACTATATCACGTCATATGTACAATAAAGTCACAATTGTTCCGCCTCCAATCAACCCTTACCGCAGAAAATACCATAATCCGTCCAACACCATGGCTATAATGACCAACCCTATAGCCACACATAATAACCTAGCCTCTAAGCTCATACCCTCTAACACTCCCATCATCACTCCTCTCATCACTATCACTCGCTGCCAAAATGCAGCTATCATCCCCTGAATCACGGTTCTCCTCATCCTCTCCTCGATCATAGCCCGCCAAGCTTGCGAGCCAGCATCCAGTGCATTCATCTGTTCCATCAACAACAGATGAGATGTGAGTATCTTGAACACAGTGGTACGTGTATCTTCCCCAATAGCACGAGACTCCTGTAACTCTAGTCGAGTCCCCTGAAGATCTAAGGTCACCTGGCGAAGTGTGCCCTAAGCTCCGCCTGCTGTGAGGACTCTCCTACCTCATGTACAGCGTGAAACTCATCCCTGAAAGCCAACTGCTTCCGGGGAGGTAATCCTGTGGTCTTGCGGGCCTGACCCCGCATTCTCCTGAGTCCATCCCAAACAGGGACTCTCTGTGGTGAATGAATATGCTGTCTCTCAGCTACTACATTCTCAGCATGAAGCTGAGAATGTCCGGGTAATGCTACATGTGCTGGTGGTGGTGGTGTAACTGGTCTAGGCTCCAATGGTGAATGTGGTAATGCTGGTTGTGCCTGTGGCACTACAGATAGAGCCCGTGAGGCTGCAGTCGATGCCTCTGAAGGATCTGAATCCGGTGCTGAGCTAGAGCTCGGAGTATCATCCCTCATCACATGTGGGACTCGCTGATGAATATGCTGTTCTCCTCGATCAGCCATCACTAGTACAATAAAAATTTCTAATCAGTATCATGACATTAATATTAAATAACAATATTTAATATGAACATGATATGATGCTCTCTCCTATCTTAGAGCAGCTATTCGTCTTTATAGTTATTAAGGTTCTGCTTGAATTAAAATAAACTAGAATGCACACGTGTTGCAAATTACAGTTGTGCTGGCCAGTCAAAACTGTAGTTTGTACCACCTGATTATCCTGGCTTAATTCAAAACAAGTTTTGTTCAATATTAATGTTCGGTGCTCTCTATGTAACTATACGAACCTATGGTTATAGTCTAGGTTTCTAAGTCAACCTAATTCTCTATAACCTGTGGCTCTGATACCATCCTGTCACACCCCCACCCCTCGTCACCTCGTGTACAGTCTGACGTCACTGAATCGGTTGCGGAAGCATAGTGGTGATGTCTCTGAGGTGAGGGGTGACTTACTTGAACCAATATCATAAGCACACAGATTAACTTAAAGTAAATACTTTACCAGGGTGTCGCAATTACAACCACATTACAACTATATTTATTTAATTACAATACTATTATTAAAGTGCAAATAACTCAAAAGTGCATCCTCACCCGGTGGTCACTGTTTCCCTGCAAAAAGGATTTAATTTGAAACGTCAGCACAAAGCTGGTGAGATCGACAGTTTAATTTAAAACAATATGATATGATAAGCACGTTCTCAAAAGTTCAGTTCTGGATAACCATGGGACCCGTATCTAGTTCCTTTCGGACGTCTAGTTCAGTTCTCAAGATATTACCCGTCGGTACATATCTTAGTGCCTCATTATCTTAATGACTATCATACCATTAAGAAGTTCAGGAAACAGATAACAAACATTCACACAAGGGGAGATGCAATCCTCCCAGCGAATGGGGTGTCAACCAATAGTACTATCAATGTTTTCTGTTCGGCCACACATGGGGTCACTAGATACAGTTCAAGAATGAGGACTTTCAGTTCCATGATAGAGTACAGTCTACAGGCAAAATCCCATGAAATCCCACAAAATCACATGAAATCACACAGATATCATTGATGCATATCATATGTTCAGACAACAGTTTGCAATGTCCCCCGATGTTTTAAAAGATTAAAAATAAAATAAAAGGGGTTGTACGAAACTCACCTGATGATAATATGGTAGCAGTGTATCACCAAACTGATAGTACAGAGATGATTCTGCATTTAGTTATCTTTAATAAGTTATTTATGTTCTAGTTTACTGATTAGATCTTTCTGAACGTTCAATGTCAAAGACATTGCTTAGTAAATCATCAACTCGATATTAATTATATAATTAATTAATTTAATGTCATATCATACAATGTATGATAATGTAGGAACCTACATTGCATTAGATTCCTAACACAAAGCTGATGACACTCTAGATTAATCAGAATAATCCCTGATTAACCAGATAGCTAATGTTGTTGATTATGATACTGTAACAGTTTCTAGATAATTTAATGGCTTAGGAATGATCAATCCTTGTTATTGATTACCCAAATATCATAAGATATCACAATGTAGTATCATAATAGGTGTAATAACCAGGTTAAACATACTAATCTGATTGTTATCATAAACATCAGATAATCGTTCCAATAAGTATGTTAATGATTATGATTAGTTTGAAATACTTGGATTTAACCTTTGCATTTCAAAGATTAATCAAACTAATCACCTACATTGTTATAATCAAATGGTTTAAACCATTATAATCATAGTTATGGTTTCATGCAAACCGGGCATTACAACGGATCAAAACAAGGATTTAACCGTTAGAACTTCGTGTTCTTTGTTTATAATCAATCCTAGCCATCATTTAGGCAATAATCAACAATCCTAACTATATCATTACGTTCAAAATCAAGATCTAATCAATCAAAATCAAACCAGAAAGTTTAAACGGATCATTACCTAATCTGACGGATTTCCGACTTCAAAATAACGATCAGAACTTGTTATGATGATCCCTGGTGCGATCCTTAGCTTCAGATGGCTTGAAAGATAGATTTAGATGGTGTATATGTGTGTGTTTTCGTCTGGTTTGCGAAACAGAAACAAGAAGAAGAATAACTTCTTTCTTGCATGAAATCTGATGAAATAGATCAGATCACTGCACCGCCACATCCGTCGCGTACCGCGACCAAAAGCCCAAAAATGCTTCGCGTACCGCGGAGAAATCCGGAGATCTCAGATTTCTTTCGTGCATCGCGTACCGCGGAGAACTTCCAAGCCCACCTCCGCGTACCGCGATGAGTCCAATCGACCAACACTTAGTGATTTTTCTTCGTTTTTCGATTCCGGACAATCCAGGACTCCGTTTTGAACACGGTTTTCGCCCACGTTCATAATTTCTCACCTACTATCAACCTGTAATAATTACAATTATTAAATCAACATGGATTTCTATAACGATCAAATGTGCTCACATCATTGATGACGTAAATTCTCGTATGCAACTGTCACAGTATATATCTGTTTACTTTTCAGTCTGTCTAAACCTGTGAACTCACCAACTTTTTAGTTGACACTTTTCGCATGTATTCTCAGGGAACTAAATGGAGCACACGCTAGGATGCGCACAAGGAATCTCTAAGGAGTCTGGCACGCATATAGACTCGTGTCTTAGGCTTTGTGTGCATTGGATTTGTTTTAAAACAATCAAACTATGTAGTGTTTAAAACTATTTACTTTCCGCTGTGTAACAATTTACATTTCCGCTGCTTTTGTTATAAACGTTTCGCAGCTTTATTTGAAAACTTGTTTGTTTTATAAAACTGCGTGATTGTATAACTCATATAGAGTCGTTCTATATGACCATGAGCTGTGATCCTGGCCACGTCACACCCACGTGGACTGACACCATAAGTGGGAATTTGGGGGTGTGACAGGAACCGCGCACTAAGGTTCATCAGATTGGAAGATGATAAAGAAATCCAGAAGAGGATTACTACAACTCCTTCCAATGACCAAGACAAAAGGAAGTTGGATTCACCCACCAACAAATCATTCAAACCCAAGCCATACTACAAGTCTGACAACCATAAGATCAATTATGTGGATGACGATGAGGATGATGAAGATTATCCCAGGATATCTGAATATTGTTTTTCTGTAGATATCTCTGAATTAATGTGTGCTATGCAGGATTTAGGAGAAAAAGCCAGATGGCCTCTTAAGGATAAGAAGTTCGCCGCAAAAGAAAAATCCAAATGGTGTGCATTTCATGAAGACTTTGGACATGTACCGAAGATTGCATTGCCTTGATGAAAGAAATAAGCTACTTACTTGGCAAAGGCCATCTCAAGGAACTTTTCGGTAAAAAGAAAGAAAGGAGGCAGGATTCGAATGGATTTCCAAAAAGAGCTGCATCCCCACCATAGGATGCCAAGGTAATAAACTTTATCTCTGGTGGATCTGACATATGTGGTACTTCTTATTCTGCAGACAGAAGACATGCTAAAGAGGCTAAGATGGAGAATGGAGAAAGACCCACAAAAACTTCAACAATACCTAAGGATACTGTGATATCCTTCGAAGAACAAGATCGAGAAAACATCATAGATGTAACATCAGTGCCGGAAACGTCACCGGAACAGTGATCTGAATAGTAACGCGAACAGTAAAATAGGTACACATTTCAGTTATCATTCATATATCATTTTCATTTCATGTTATCATAGCACAGTTCAGATTCAATTCAGAAACGTAACTCAGAACAATGGTTCATCAGTTAGATAATTATCTGGCAGTACAGAACCAACATGTGATTATGTGTTAGGATTTTATTACGTATAAACGTATGTTAGGCTTTACAGAACAAAACAACAACGGATGTCGTTACGTGAATGCTAAACCGACGGATTATTCGTATAGGTGACGATCTATACGAATATATCTGAAAGTTTAACGTTCTGAATGATGTCCAACAATTAGAAAACCATATTGAAAAGTATATTTATCGCCGTGTTCGTACGGGTGACGATCTGAACGAATACGCGCGACCACCGTACGATTCGATTTTAAACCGTAAATTAATTATTTCTGAAAATTTAAAATAAATAAAAGATATTTAGTTAATTTATTAGGAATCACAACCTAAAATAATTTTATAAATTCTATTTTAAAAACCGAGTCGTTTCGTTACGAAAGCGACGAGAAACCGACGTTCTACGTGAAACCGAGCAAAACCGAACGAACCCGAACGAACCCGGGTATTTTACCATCATTTATGATCGCATTTATGGCCATCTTCTTCCCCACCAACCAGCCCAAGAACCCCCAACTCGTTCACTCTCTCTCTTCTTTCTCTCACTAGAACCTCAAGTTAGATCTCTCTCATTTCTCCATGAAATCGAGCCATTTTGGTGTCTAAACGACCCCCATCACTTGTAGATCACAGAAGTACAGCCGATCTACGCGTTTATTCATCAGATTCGAGGTAAAGATGCAATCTTTGTTCGATTTTTAGGGTTTTTGAAACCCTTTGATCGGTCACTATTCCAACCGGTTTTACACCCTTTCAAGCCTTAAGAATTGCACAATATCATCTTAGATTAGTGTAGGAACAAGCCTCACTTCGATACATAGCCGATTAGCTCACGATTGATGGTTTCTTGTATTCGAAATCAACATGGCCGAATGGGTAATCCACAGCTCGCTGAATGGAGCAGTTGCCATCATTCGGCCGAAAGAGGCAAGAGCCGAAACAGGCTCCTTGGATCGGCCCTCATTCGACTCAACCTTCATTCGGTCAGCTACACCCCTTTCGGCTAGGACTCATTCGACCAAGATGATATTCTGTGACACCCCGTAATTTCCAGGTCAGCTTATCATTTATTTAAATGTTTATTTAAATGCTTTATGTACACGTGGCACTAGAATTAGATTAATTTAGTGTGACACGTGGCACGACAGTACGAACATTGTTGCACAACATGATAATCCAAGGGATTATCAGAAACCACTCACACGTGTCAAAAAATCACGAACGTTGGTGAACGTCACAACACTTAAGCACAGAAACACTTCACAAGTCAATTATGGCTAGTAATTGACTATTAGAGTCCAAACGACGCTCGAACGATCAGTCGAGAAACGGGCGAGAATGGGCCCAGAACAACAAAAATAGGCTTATTGGGCCTAACGTTTGGGCCTGGCGCTACGCCTGACCCGATAGCTTGACAATGGGCGATGCGCGCGAGAGACAAAAGAAGCCTCGGATGCCTGGTCACCCGCGCGTAACGACTGGAGACACCCCCCCACGCCAGGCGATACGCCTGGGGCGTCAGAGTCGCAAAAATCAGCTTTTTAAACTCCCCAAGCTCATCATCACCCTACACACTCATTTTCTCCGGCTTTACACGACATAGATCGACTGATTTCATCTTCTACCCTCTGCTACCACCATTTTTACTCTGTTAGAAACCATTAACAAGCTTGTGGAAGCTTGGTGTGAAGATTGGAAGCTTGAAGAACCACATTTGGAGCTTGACACCATCACCACCCTTTCAACCCAGCATCAATCGTTGTTCCAGGAGCCTCTCAATCTGATTTGGTCACCATTCTAGTACCAAGGAGCTCTAGGAGGTAGTCTTTACATCTCTTATGGCTTAATAACACTACTACACCCGCATGCATGTGTTAGATCGCACATGCAAGACATATTCTTCTCACACACGAGATTTACTTCTGGGTTTGATGATTTTAAGGTGTTATATGATGATCTAGGATGATTAAAATGCATATTATGTTGATTCATGATGATGTGTATGCATAGGTTTCATGATTTGGCCACTAACAAGTGAAAAACCCACATGCATGTATGATCCATGCATGTGGGATGATTTTTAATATTTAGATGTGCTTTTTGATGATATTGGTAGATGATTTCATGAATGGATGATGTTAAAATGGTCAAAAATGGTTAATTCGCGATCCTTCCCATTTTTAGTAACTTTTTATTTGTAAAATGGTGTTATGGATAATGTTAGTAACATGCATGTATGTGGAATTGCTATTTGGATGATATTATGTTAATTTGAATGCTTAAAAATGTGATTTTGACATTAAAATATGGTCATTTAGCAACCATACTATTTTTAGTAACTTTCTAGTTACAAAAGGGTGATATGAATGATATGATGAACATGCATGTATGTTGATATGTTGCTTGATGGATAAAATGATGATGGGAAGCTTAGGAATGAGATTTGGATATTGATTATGGTCATTTTTAGCAAAGTTACTAAATATAGCAACTTTTGCGGACCAAATGTTGTTAAGAGATGATTTGGGCTATGTTTGTATTTTCAAATGATGATTAATGGTTTATGATGATGGTTTATGACGTGAAAATGGATTAGAATGATTTAGAACAATCATTTGCATGTAAAATGCCATAGTTACTATTTATAGTAACTTTATTTTTCAAACTATCAATTTGTGAACAATTCGCGTGATTTGAGCATGCTAAGTGATTTATTATGACATAACATGATGATTAGATGTTAAGTTAGATGGTTTCCGATATCCCGTATGCTATAAATGGAAACTTTCCATTTTAGGAAACTTTTATGTGCAAACATGTTATAAATGACTTATGTGACTTTGTATGATGATGTGTTATGTGTTAACATGATCACGTAGGACTAACGAGCATGCTAGAACTCTAAAACCGTTATGCTTTGTGAACTTTCCATAAATCAAAACTCACTATAAATAGTAAGTTGCCCATAGACGCGACTTGCGCATTTTGCACACGACGAGCTCTCACACATTTGCTACACGATTCACAACCGTCACACGGTTCACCAACGGGTCGTTGACTTGACACGGCCAACTTTGGTCAACTCTAGTCAAACACGGTCATTGTGGACCAACACGGTCAAACACGGTCAACATGGACCAACACGAGCAAACACGGTCAATGTGGACAGACACGGACAAACATGAACAACCAAGGGTTGTTGGGCACAAACACGAGCACCAACATGAACACTAGCACGGTCACTTACACAAACTCACGTACGGTGTACGATATAGGTTGCCGGTGACCGACACGCGATCTACGCAGGAGCTTACGCTTGATTTGCACTTTCATCACTAAGGTGAGTTTACGGCCCCTCTTTACTCTTTTCAAACGCTTTTAAATAGGGGGAGAATACTAGTTACATCGAGTCAAACATCTATTACTGTACAAACATCTTGTGTATGCTGGTTTATTAGACAAACATTAAGTGTTGAACTCGTATTAAGTCCTCACAAAGTCTTACCGTTAATGTACGAACAACATGGTTGATTTGAATGGATCCGTTTGGGTGTGACTAACCCCACAGGGCACAATTTTGACTGAGTGTCATAACCCGTGAAATTGTGACCTAACTTACTGTGTGCACGAGACACAGTGGAGGCAAGGACAAACAAGTCTAGTTCGGTAGTGACGCACTGACACTTGGAGCCTAGGGCTCGGTACTAACATATGATAAATAGCATGACACACTTTTATTACTATATGTATATCAAAACCTGTGAACTCACCAACCATTGTGTTGACACTTTTTCTAACTTGTATTCTCAGGTATCTAGCAGGCTATGGAAGCCGTGAATGCACTTAGAGGATCGAGCAAAGGATCCGCATGCATTATTTATGATTTTTCTTTCAAACAATATTTATTTTGGGAATATGTATGGTTATTAAACATCGTAGTGTCTGTCATTTTAATTTCCGCTGTTAAACAATTATATTTCCGCTGGCCTTTGTATTAAACATATTATTCCGCTGCAATGATTATATGATTTCCGCTGCAAACTATTTTGTAAATTGCATGTCAAACAGTGTTTTGAAATTGCATATAGAGTTGTTCTATATGACCTTGAACTGTGATTCTGGCCACGTCACACCCACGTGGACTGACGCCACGAGTGGGAATTTGGGGGTGTGACATATTCATTCGGCTAGAACCATTTGACCTTGCTCATTCGTCCGAGAGTGTTCAGTCGGCCAGCCTTCCATTCAGCCCAATCTTTCGGCTCAGTCGGTTGGCCCAGGTTGTTTCTATCGGCCCAGTAGGTCAGCCGGTATGCCCAATGGTATCATTAAATCGGGTCATCATGGCATACATAGGTAACAAGATTGCATGCATGGGAAGTTTGAACTCTAACACCCACATATCACGTATGCATGGTGTGTGTGTGTGTGTGTGCATGGGTTTTTAGGGTTCTTAACAAGAAGCTAACATAGTTTCATTAAACAAAGATGATGGACTTGTAATCTCTTCACAATAAGGCCTAAGATATCAATGGGTTGCTAAAACAAGGGCTAAACCTACATCTTTTCTATCATATGGGCATTGTGAATAAACAAGAAATTTTTTTATGGAAAACCTTAGATTAGGGTTTTCACTAACAAAAGTTTTCAGAGATCGCCTTATAATCTAAACAAGAGTTTTAAACATTATTTGGGTTCGAAACACTTGTGAATACACAGAGAAATCAAAGTCTTACAATGGGCCGAGGTTGGCCCAATGGGCTTATTCTAAGCCCATCATGTGTAAACTATTTTCATTTAAATTAATCATGTTTTAATAAAAGGAAATGGACTTATAAATGATTAATGCGGGATAAGGGTTACTAATGGGTAATAAGTTAGACTAAGCTAGATGAAATCTTAGAAGCACCTTAGTAATCTAGGACACTTAGTTGCACACCGAGACCAAATCCTAGATACTGCGTATATTATAAGTACTTAACGTATTCGAATCTCTTAAAACAACTCAGGTGCTAAAGATACATAAGCAACCATCAAAGAGCGCGCATTATCTTTTGTGATTCAGTTACACAGCAACACAGGTGAGTTCATTGCCCCTTTTCTAAACATTTTTGTTTTCAAACGCGGGGCTGAGAAGCATGCGTAAATTATTTTCGTAAGATTATATTTACTTAAATGCTTTTACTTAACATATGTTTATATGTATAATTGTTAACCTAGATTATGTTTAGGTATACAATATACTGGAATTCAAAGTAAGTTGTTATTCATTATGAATAGATAACCGTTTCAAATCAAAGAACTATTTTCAAAGAACTAAAGATCTAAAACAAAGAACTATTTTCAAAGGTCTAATTCAAAGAACTATTTCAAGGGTGTGTTGTCAAAGAACTAACGAACTATTTCAAAGAACTATTTCAAGGGTGTGTTGTCAAAGAACGATCAACGAATCAAGAGGACGTTTGTTCAACGAATCTAGTATTCAATGTGCAACGAATCAAGTACATTTTACAACGAAACTACACGAATCAATAAATCATTTTCAAGGGAAAGTATGGGAAATATCAAAGATAACATATGCCAACGAAACTATACGAAACAAGGGACGAAACTAGATGAATCAAGTACGAAACAAAAACCCTACATTTCAAGAAGTCCTAGCTAGACCGTTTGATTTGTAGGTCATATGTTTGATGATATTTACAGAATCCCTTAACTACTAAGAACCTTGATTGCTAGACTAGTCTACTCGAGATGACCAAGGCCCAATCATTAGGTCTTAGATTTTATTAAATGTTTATTTATTTATTTAATTAAGCATTTATTGAATTGTTTCTATACATGTTATGGTTGATCATGATTGCGTGATGAACTTAAGGAATCAACAGAGATTTCATAGTGTATTTACAGGAACAAAGAACTGAAGAACTAAGAGGTTAATGTAGGGGTAAAATGCTAAATTATCATTAACAACAATGTCCTATGTGGCTTAGTATGTGGTGGGATGGTGTCGGGGTGAGTTGTAGGCTCGACCCTTGTATATGCCCTATATAAGCATACCGAGTTGGATGATACAGGTGATGTTAATGAGGTTAAGGTTGTTACCCAGGAGTTATCAAATGTTTGTATGTAGGTTAGAACTATGGTGGAACAGAAGTGAATGGTAGGTAAAAATGCTTAATTATCATTAACAACAATGTCATATGTGGTTAGTATGTGGTGGGATGGCGTCTGGGCGGGTTGTAGGCTCGACTCAGGGGTATGCCCTATATATAAGCATACCGAACTGGATATTACAGGTGAAGTTAATGAGGTAAGGGTTTTTACCGAAAAAGAGTCACAAAATTTCTTTTCAAGTACTAAACTATATGAACTCACCAACCATGTGTTGACTTGATCTTTTTGCATGACTTCTCAGGTGACGAACAGGTCAATTAAGAAGTTAATGCGTTTGGACTAGGATGCCAGATAGAGGACCTAGTGTTTTTAGACCTGCATACTTTTGTAACATCATTATACAATTTATTTTGTATATCTTGTGCATATACAAGATAGTGAACTTATGATGTTGATGATAGATTTACATTGTTAAATTATAAACGATACTGATGTAATTTAACTTTGTAATTCTATTCTATTTAGCATTTCTCATTTATATCATGTGCAATGTAAACAATCTGATCATCACGATTATCACTCACGATATCACGCCCCGGGAACCTTCCGCCCGATGGGGAATCCGATCCAACCCTGCCGGCTCGGGGTGTGACAATAGATCCTCATCACGATGAGTTAGTGATTACTTTATATGTTGCTAATCACTATGTGCGTAGGATACTCATTGATGGAGGAAGTTCAGTGAACATTATTCAATTAGAGACACTCAAGAGAATGAATATCCCTGAATCCGAAATAACTACCAAGTCTTTGGTTTTGGTTGGATTCAGCGGAGAAGCCAAAGCTACCATTGGAGAAATTAAATTATCAGTATATATCGAGGGGTAAATTCTATGCATCGCTTTTGTATTATAGATTCTTTGTCTTGTTATAATATAATATTAGATAGACCATGGATACACGATATGAAGGCAGTTCCCTTGACATATCATCAATGCGTTAAACTACCTACACCATGCGGAGTTGTGAAGATCGATAGCGACCAGCAGGAAGCTAAGGAGTGCTACTCATCTTCGATTAAGGCAACAACGAAACCACCATCGACATAGCAATCAAAGAATAACCTTGGGGATAATCAAGAATCCCTGGAAAAAGAAGTAAAAGAAGTACTACTTAATCCCGAGGATCCCGAAATTAAAGTTCTCATAGGAACTGATATCCCCGAGGATATTGAGGAGAAATTGATTTCCTTCCTGAAATCAAGAATTTCTATCTTCGCCTGGAAACACGAGGATATGACAGGGATATCCTCATATGTAATTACACATAAGTTAGGGATAGATAGAAGCTTCAAACCTATCCACCAAAAAAGAAGGAAATTCGCTCCTGAGAGGAATGCAATCATCCAAGAAGAAGTGGAGAAACTTCTCAAAGCTAAGATGATTAGGGAAGTAAAATTTCCAAGGTGGCTGGCTAACGTAGTTGTGGTTCAAAAGAAGAATGGAAAATGGAGAGTTTGTGTAGATTACACAAATCTAAACAAAGCTTGTCCAAAAGACCCCTTTCCATTACCACACATAGACTCAATGGTAGATGCTACAGCAGGCCATGAAATTCTAACCTTCATGGATGCATCAGCAGGATACCAGCAGATCCAAATGGAGCCTACAGACCTAGAAGATACTGCTTTCATGACGCCAACAGGGATATATTGCTATACAGCAATGACATTTGGCTTAAAGAACGCGGGAGCTACTTATCAAAGGCTTGTCAATATGATGTTTAAGGATAAGCTGGGGGACACTATGGAAGTATACATCGATGATATGGTAGTTAAATCAAAGATTACCAAAGATCATCTTCGGGATCTCGAAGAATCATTCGATATCCTGGATCGATACAATATGAAACTCAACCCTTCTAAGTGTCATTTTGGAGTAAGATCAGGAAAGTTCTTAGGATATATGGTCACTAAAAGAGGAATAGAGAACAAATCCAAGCTATCCTGAACCTTAAATCCCCAACAAACGTAAAAGAAGTATAGAGATTAATAGGAAGGATAGCCGCGCTTAATAGGTTCATCTCAAGATTTTCTGAAAAATTGAAAGGATTCTATGATATCCTTAAAAAGAATAAGAAGTTTCAATGGGATGAGGAGCATGAGAAGGCACTACAGGAGTTGAAAGAATACTTATCCTCAGCACCATTGCTCATGAAACCAGAAGATGGTGAACCACTATCACTGTACTTAGCAGTATCCCGAACCACTGTAAGTGCTGTGCTAGTCAAAGATTATCAAGGATCACAACACCCAGTATACTATGTAAGTAAAAGCCTATTGGATGCTGAAACTAGGTATTCCCACCTAGAAAAGCTAATCTTAGCTTTGATTATGGCATCAAAAAAACTTAGGCACTACTTTGAAACACATAGGATACATATTAAGACAAATTACCCAATTAAATCTGTGTAAAGAAAACCTGAGCTATTAGGGAGAATGGCTAACTGGTCGGTAAAACTTAGCACCTACGATTTAATCTACGAACCAAGAACAACAATTAAGTCTCAAGCATTAGCAGACTTTGTGGCAAATTTTAGTAGTGATATTCAACCAGAAGTAGATTCAGAAGTTAAACTCCTGGATGAGGATACTGGTGAATGGACTCTACACACTGATAGAGCCTCGAATGTAAGAGGGACAGGTTTAGGGATAATACTAAAATCACCACAGGGGGACATAATACCCTAATCGATCAGTTGTGAGTTCCAAGCAACTAATCACGAAGCTGAATACGAAGCCTTAATAGCGGGACTCCAATTAGCTAGGGATATGAACATAAGAAATCTCCATGTATTTGTTGATTCCTTACTAATCGCAAACCAGTTCAATGGTTCTTATATGGTTAAAGGAGATAAGTTAGCAAAATACTTAGAGATAGTTAAGGAAATAGTAGGATATTTCTACACTTTTGATATCACACAAGTTCCTAGAGAAGAGAATGATGAAGCAGATGCATTAGCAAACCTCGCATCATCTCTAAAAATTTGTGATGATATTAATATCCTTATCCTACATATCCTGAATCTAGCGATAGACATAGAAAATTCAAATCAAATCCTTAAACCAAATAATATCGATGCACATGAGATATCCTGGATTACACCTATCAAAAAGTATCTCCAAACAGGAAAAATACCCGATGAATAAACAAACCATAGAGCTTTTAAAACCAGGGTATCCAGATACGTAATTATTCGGGATATACTGTACAGAAAGTCGGTAGCTGGTCCATATCTAAAATGTTTAGAAAAACCAGAGACCTTAGAAGTAATGAAGGATATCCACGAAGGAGACTGTGGGAATCACACTGGGGGCAGAGCATTGCTTTCGAAAATCCTTAAAACAGGATATTTCTGGCCTACTATGAGGAAAGATGCGATGTCCTATTCCCAAAGATGTGATGCTTGCCAAAGACACAGCAATATCCTTCACCAACCAGCTGAACCTTTATATCCAATAGTCTCATCATGGCCATTCATGAAATGGGGAATGGATATAGTAGGAAAACTACCAAAAGCACCAGGAGAAAAAGTATTCACGCTTGCCATGACTGATTATTTTTCAAAATTGATTGAAGTTGAAGCCTTTGTACAGGTAAGAGAAAAGGAAGTAATATGTGACACCCGGCAATTTCAGGTAAATTGCGACTCTTACATTCTTTACATTTCACATTCATACTTGTTGTATTTCATTTAATTATGTTTAATTAGATGAGCCAAACACACACAACTGCGAAACGATAGTTCGAGGAACTATCGAATTGTACATTGCACATTGGTTTTGGAAACCAAGTGTGGCAAACACAAGCACTAACACAAAACAATAATTCGGGGAATTATTGAATTGTGCATCACACGTTGATTAGGATTAATCAAGCGTGCCAACACTTCGTAAGACACGAGCATCAACTATTAAAGATAATTCGAGGAATTATTGAAACACACACACGAGTCTCACGAACGTTGGTGATCAAACTTATGTGTTGTTATTGTATTATGTGCTAAACATGCACTAGATGTTTAGTATAAACGTTAGGAATCGAGTACGAGCGAAATCGAATCATCGAAATCGAAAAACATTAAAATGGACTCTCCGCGGTACGCGAAGACCCCATGGCGAAAGGCTTCGCGTTACGCGAAGCAAACCAAGAGTCGGGACTCCCGAATCCCATCGCGGTACGCGATAATATTTTTGATCGGCCTTCGCGGTACGCGAAGGCCATGCAGATCAAAATTTTTATAAAATCAACCCCAAACTCTTTCACTCGGTTTTCTCTTGTTTTTCTCCGAACTTGTACGCATTTTCTCGACCAAACTCACCCCAACCCCTGATAAACCATTTATTTCTTCCTTTTGGTGATTTTGGACCATTGGAGCTTCAAGAGGAGGTCTTGGAAGCCATCAACACACGAAAGAAACATCTCCAGCCACTTCCAGGGCTCGTTACACCTGCTACAACTCGAATCCTAGAATCTTAGGTAGTTTTACTTGTTTATTAGTTGTTAGATCGTACATGCAAGGGCTAAAAACCCACATGCAAATGTGTTTGAACACATACAACTCCATACGGTTATTGTGCACGAATTTGTTGGTGATTTGATGTATTAGATGAGTTAGATATACTGATTTTAAAGTCTAAGAATGTTAAATTTAAGTTTTGTTGAGTTATTGGTTGATTTGGTGATGATTTAGGCAAACTTGCCATAAAAGGAAATTTTTATGTGCATGTCTTAGATTTGGGATGATCTAGACATGTTAGACATGTCTAGATGTTGTCAAATGCATATTGGAGTATTTAGAAACACACTTGAGTGATTGATTTGGGCAAAAATATGATTTTGTATAAACTTTCTATAAATGGAAACCTTTGTAAATCAAGAGAGGGCTTTTGATGTTTTTGAATGATTTGGTGAACTTTGATTTTTGAAATGTGTTTAAAAATGATTTCTAAGCATATTGGGAACTTGGATTTGTGAAACCGAGCTTTTAAACGGATACTTTCCAAATAAGGAAACTTTATTTGGGCAAAACGGCATAAATGGTGATTTATGCGCAAACGACATGTTTTAAGGGTTTAAACGTGTTTTATAAACATATTAGAAGTATTAACTTTATGAAATGGAATTTCATAACCACATTTTCCTAAAATGGAAACTTTCCAAAAATGGCAACTTTACGATTCTTACACGTCACCTAAGTGAACGATGCACGATTAGCGTCATACGATGCATGTAGGTGTCCTACTCGTATTCATGACATATTAAACGGTCATAAACACAACAATCGTGTCACCAACGATTCGTCGAGTCAACACAAGTCAACACACACACACACTCGGTTGAGCACACCGACACTTGGAGTTGTATGGAATACAACACACCACAAAACACATACTCACACCTATATCGTTATAGGTGCATACTAGCCGGTGCTAGCTTTCACAAGGCGCGAACACACACATACCGGAACTGCTGATCAGGTGAGTTCACGGCCCCTTTTTACATTTTCTACCTTTGGGGGAGAAAACATTGCATACAACTGTTTTTGAATAACATACACGCTTTTGGCATTTATCCACAAAATGATAAGTCCTCATTAAACACACCTCGAACCTTTAATAGCGCGTTGCGCTTAGCGTGGTAATTCTGAATGGTACTATTTGGGCCTGACAAGCCCCACTGTTGCGCGCCGTATGGCCACCCCGACTGGAGGTCGGAACAGTGCAAAATTGACCAAACAACATTGTCATATCTTGGATGGATATGGCGGGAGGCAGCATGTTAGCTTCGGTTGCGAGCCCGCATATGGTATAACTCATATTGACTAGCTATCAATGGATATTGCATCGTATTGAAATGTAGACCTGCAAACATTTACTTTAAACATTTTGATGTTTACTGCTGATATAAAACATGTGCTCTCACCAACCTTTGTGTTGACCCTTTTACTCGCATGTTTTCTCAGGTAACTAAGGCACGTGCACGAGGAATCTAGGATGCTAGGATGGAGTCCATGCATCTACTATAGTGTCTTAGTCTATTAAATAATCATTTGTTTGTGTTACTTTATGTATTGTTAAACTACTTTAATCGTTTCCGCAAACTTTAAGCTTATGTCATTTTGAAAACTATTTTATGAACGCTTTCGCAACTCATAAATTATCTGTTCTGATATTATTAAACTTCCGCAACTTTGATTTTATAAACTGTTTTGTCCAAGTATTTGGATGTACGTATGAAAATAGACATGTAGGTCTCGCAACTGCGTGATCGGAGACTGCGATCCTGCAATATCAGTCCAGTCGCGCCCTCTCGTTCAGGCCGGGGTGCGACAGAATATCTTTCATAAAAAGAAATATCCTGACCAGATTCGGGATACATGCCGAGATTACCTGCGACAATGGATCTTAATTCATTGGTAAAAGAACTACCAAGTTTTGTGAAGCATGGGGGATAAAAATGATTATTTCCACACCAGTACATCCTCAAGCTAATGGCGAAGCAGAATCAAGCAATAAGATCATCATAAACAATATCAAAAAGAAGTTGGGATCCAAGAAAGGAAAATGGGCTGAAGAACTCCCGTTTGTCCTATGGGCAGATAGAACAACTACGAAAAATACGACCGGTCAAACGCCATTCTCATTAGTATTTGGTTCTGAAGCTGTACTCCCAACTGAGATGATTATCCCTACTACAAGAACAAGTCTACAAACAATAGAAGCTAACAACGAAGTATTATCTCAGGATATAGATACTATCGATGAATCTAGGGATATTGCGAAGATAAAAATGGCTGCCTATCAGCAAAAGATAGCTAAATCCTACAATAAGAATATAAGGATCAGAAGATTCCAGGTAGGAGATTTGGTTTTAAGAAAAGCATTCTAGAATACCACTAACCAACGGATGGAAAGCTTGCCCCAAAATGGGAAGAATCGTATAAAATTGACTCCGAAACTGGAAAGGGGACATATATATTAATTACTATGGACGGTGAACCTCTTCCAAGAGCATGGAATGCCATTCATCTCAAAACTTACTTTATATAATTGATTATAAAACATCTGCAATTTAAATATTCTCATATTCCTGAACATCTCTACTGATATATTCTGATATATTCTTAAAATATCTCGATACTAACTTAAGCATTGGAGAGACTTAGGGATCCCTAATGCCTACCTTTGCAAAAATATTTTGTGTTTTTGCATGAATAGCTGGAGAAGATACGAGGCTATATGTCTCAGCCCAAGTTTTGACCTGAAATAAAAACTTGATCAAGACCCCCGCAGAGATTATATGTCTGCTTGCGAAGTTTTAACCTAAAATCAAAACTCAAGAGACTTTTGTCTCTCATGAAGACTCAGGGTTCATACCCTCGCCACTAGCGCACGTATATCCTGCTATAATCCAAGATAATGGGACCAGTACACGCATGAGTGGCTGACAATTTCATTATAAAGGGTTATAACTATGGATCCTCCATAATATCCCGGTATAGTTGGAGATTTTGGGACCGGTACACGCATGAGTGGCTGACAATTTCATTTTCAAAAACTATAACCAGGGATCCAACGAATTCCGTCCTAGTCTCCAGTATCCCGGCCTTAGTCGCCAGCATTCCGGCCTTAGTCGCCAGTATCTTTCGGCGTTGTCGCCAGTATTTTCGGCCTTAGTCGCCAGTATTTTCGGCCTTAGTCGCCAGTATAATCGGCCTTGTTGCCAGTATTCCGACCATAGTCGCCAGTATTTTTGGCCTTGTCGCCAGTATTTTCGGCCTCGTCGCCAGTATTTTCGGCCTCGTCGCCAGTATTTTCGGCCTCGTCGCCAGTCTAACCGGCCTTAGTCGCCAGTATATTGGGATTATCCCAATCTTTTTTGTTTTTGAACATATGCAGGAACTAACTATCAAGGATATTTTGGAATATGGCTTCTACTTAGGTTGCCTGTAAAATGTTTCACACACACAATAAACATTATAGTCTAAAACATTCATTAAGATTACTAAGTCAAAAGATTAACCAAAGTAAGGTCAGTATATCGGGCTTCGCTATGAAAACACATGGTCCCTCCACCCAATATACTGAAAATATCATAACAAGAACAAAAGGGAATTTTAGGCTTCGCCATGTAAACACATGGTCCCTCCACCTAAAATTCCATAAATTGTCTACCCATTTAGGGACTTCACATCAAAATATTGTTTAAACTACAAGATATCATGAAAAGAACCACAAACATAATGGGCTCAGACCTTATCAACTATGTCTTCATCGCCCATCACCACGTCACCTACGCCTCCACCTGCTCCGACATCCTCACCACCTGCCACTTTGCTGGTTTCCACTACGCTCGTCGTCTTTGCCGCCGCATCTGAAGTTTCTGCCATATCCCCAGTCAGCTTAGCCAAAACCTTAACCCAGTCGGTAAGGTCCTTATCCCACAAGTCCGAGCCCTCCTGTTTTGACTTTTCCGCCATTTGGATCTTCGCCTTAAGGATAGCCGCGGCAGCAGACTTTTTGGTCCCCTTAATGATTTCCTTCACCTTCAATTTATGGGCGGCATCATTATCCTTAGCCAGCTTCTTAAACTTCAGAGCTTCCTTCTCGTAGTGTCCAGCCTTGGCAAGAGCAATCTTCTTTTGATCTTCGAGGTCTTCAATTTGCTTTTCATAGGCCTCTTTATCACCAACAATTTTCAGGATAACCTGCAAAATGAAGATATTTTGAGAATATAGTTACACCAGAATAGGTAAACTAAGAGAAAAAAAATTAACCTTTTGAAGAAGATCAACAGCAGGGAGGTCAGGAACATCATCCACATTAACTACATCAGTACCCTTACACTTCTTTGATGTTTTAGTTGAGCAGGTATGCATGATTCTCGCCTTGGGAGCAAGAGGACTAACCTTCTCTTTCTTAATAGTCAAGAAGTCAGTAAGGTCTTCGAGATCAAAGGCTGACTCTGAAGAAATCACAAACAAGAGTATTAAAACCTTGAAGCCAATTAAATCTAAAGACCAACTTCAGAATACCTGATGTCATATGGGCGTGGGATTGTTGTGAGGATGCGCTATGAGATAAGGAAGAAACAGGGATATCTTCATTAGAGGATGCGACAAACTTTCGCTCTCTTTCCCCAATCACCAACAGAGATTGTACCCTCTGTTCGGTATCCTGATTTTCAGTAACAAGTGATTCAAACTTCGGTGCTGTAACACAAAAATAAACAGAAATTGATTAGAAAAAACTCAAGAAATAATAATGAAAAATAAGATATCCTACCCTTTAACAACCAACTAACAGGAAGAGAAATTCCCCCGGGGATAGAACTTCTCTTAACAAAAAAAAATTATCTCTCCACTCATCTTCATTCATGGTTC
The DNA here is from genome assembly GCA_009363875.1 of Mikania micrantha. Taxonomy (NCBI): domain Eukaryota; kingdom Viridiplantae; phylum Streptophyta; class Magnoliopsida; order Asterales; family Asteraceae; genus Mikania; species Mikania micrantha. The sequence continues at coordinate 43,008,224 of CM018689.1, read as the reverse complement.
AATTTGTGGAGGGTAACAAGCAACCGCCAGCCTATGGGCATTAGTTGAGGATAACAGAGACGGATAATTCGAAAAAATTCAGAAATCAGAGTAGGAAAGGGAAAAGATAGACCCAACGAAAATGGGTATTCGGGAAAATAAACCCATTTAGTAGAACTATGATCAGCTTTCAAAGCAAGATCATATCGACGAAAAACGGTTTCTTCAAGAAATACCTGGGAAAGCTGCATGACCTCAATATGATCATCATCAAAGATACATGCATTCTGATCGGTATATGGGAGGATGTTTTGATCGAAGAAATCGCTAACCTCAGATGAAGAAGTAGAATTCGACATTTTTACTTAACTAAAAAGCAGAAAAATAAAGGATTCTAATAAGAAAACTTACCGGAGGAGATGATCAAAGAAGATAAGTGATTTGAAAGAAGAGAGGCGTGATCATTATATGCGCAGTATTCTGACATTAGAACAGTAACCGTTATCCCCATCTAACCGTCCATTTAATCACGAAACTGTCAATTCAAATTTCAAATTTTGAATTTTAAACTTTAGATTTTTAAATTTTACAGCTGTAAACACTAACTGTAAAATTGGGGGCAATTGTTAGGCGCAAAATATTCTCACTCGGAATATTTCAGGATCAGGGATATTTCGGGATCAGTGATATTTAAAGGATATGTATTGTCACTAACAATTATCTCTGTTGTTTAACACTTATTGCGAGATTTCAGGGATTGATATGTTGTCATACGGCTGGCCTTAATATCACGGAAGCATGCGTCAACTAACTCGATTTGAATGTGGAATCTATGAGAGATTTATGCAATCAACTTGAATAAGTCTCCCACGTTTGGAAGGTGCCGGAATACTCAGAATTACCATATGAACGTTATTGACCGTTCTTTTGTATATTCTTAGTATAAATACCGACGCAATTGATTGATATATGACACTGGATACTTAGCAAACACACACGAAACTCACTGAAGCTTATTAGCAGCTTAGCATCGATCAACTTGCGCTCTTTCATTGTATTTGATTCATTTGGTTATTAATAATACTAGGCAGAGTGACAATTGTCACCTCCCGAGGTTTTTATGCCGGCAATCCTAAGGGATTAAGGACTTTTCCTCGTATAAATCTCGTGTGTAAGCTGTTCGTTTTATTTATATATTCTGGAAATATCCTCAGGGATATTCAGGGATATCCTGATCATAACGGTAATATAATCAACATATTTGCTAGTAAAACACAATACCCCACTTTTCTTATTCGGTTTTGCTAAAAGTTAAGCTTTTTAATTTTTACCCGAAACAATGACAATGTGACTATATTTAAACACTTCTGAAATATATAATTTTGGCAAAGGATTAAAGGATGCGTATTGATTAGTTTCAGGTTTATTGTATTGTTTTGATTTGTTTTGATTGATCATAGTGTGTGCCCTTTCCATCTCATGGTGTGGCATATTAGAGTCGAGAACATCATATCTTTAATATAGATCTAGTGTTCAAATCCAAAGAGAGCTATTTTTTTAATTCTAAACTATGAACATGTTTAGAATGTAAGATTTTTTGCTTCCAATAACATTATAATTTTATTGTTTGTTTTTTAATAACAATGCATTCCATTACAATATCTTATGTCATTATTTTATCTTAATCGATCCGGACCGGTGACTCAAACACGATTCAAAAATTGCAATATCAAGTTACTGAAATAGAAGTAACAGAAAAAGTTATCTCATAAAAAAAATTATGCATCCGTCAGTGGTTAACATTATCATAAGACTTTAACGTACCCTAACCTCAACCTCCTCCAACCACCACCATCACCACCAGCATAAAATCACACCCACCACAATACATCAAGAAAATCCATGAATGAATAAAATCAAAGCCTGAAAAAATTATCAAAATCCTTTATATTCTTCTTCATCTACCAATTCCTATTCATATACTAGCCTTTTTCATGGGCGTTATCACTACAACCAATTAACATCCATATAATATATCGATAATAAAATAATATTTTTAAGGAACGTGCTAATTTTTTATCCTTTTTGTTTGTTTGTTAAATGCACTTGAGAAGTGGAAAACTAAAACCGTGATGATCAAAAAGTATGACCAGGTTCTTTGAACCTAGAGAGCTTGTCTACGTACATTGAATCTCTAACTCGTGTATTTGACTGTATTTAGCAAACTATCATTTTGATTTTATCTCCATAAGAACATTCGAGTTTATTGAAATACCCCTTAGAGAGAGATAAGGCCAAGCGAAGGTTAAGCTTTTTAGTCAGAATTTATTAATAAAAATCAAACTCACTTTCTTCCATAAATGTTCAAACTTTCTTAATTACTTGGCATACTTGCTAATGGGCTTATATAGTTTAGCTCTTTTCTTTTTAAATAATTTCATTGTTAGCTGGTTATTTAATTCTTCTATGAAAGAAATATATAAAATCATTAAATTGAGAAAAACAAGTCAAGTAATAATCGAGTCACGAGCTTACTCGAGTAGAGTCCAGCGGAATACAAGCTCAATTTCAAACTCAGATGAAAATGCCGAATTGAGTCGGTTCAAGTTGTATTATCACCGATATAACTTGCGACTTGAACTTGAATATTAATGAACCCTAATTATTATTATTACTAGCACTTGTTATCTATCTAAATAAAATACAAATATAAACATTGATTCATCGCTTAGGTTATTGTGTGTGACACGTTGTATATTTTAGTGTAATTGGATGTAAAGGAATATTAAATAGCTGAAGGTGCGGAGTACACACTCGTTTAATATTTCTGAGCTCCTGACCAAACGCGATGATAGAAATATTGATTCCGGATAGTTGTTTCATACACATTTCGATAGATTTCTAAGCAATTATTAACGAATTTCTCCAACATGACCTTTAAACTGGCATGTTTGAACTGTTTGATAACAATTTGATGATGCCACGCTCCTATTGTCTCACTCTTTTATCTTTTCATCTTCTAATCTTTTGGTTTCTCTTTTGGAGTTTGCCGCTAAGGTTCCTTGATGATATCCTTTGCTTCATTTTCGGTTAGGTTTCATCTCTGAATTTTATGGTAAGTCCTCTAATGAGGTACTTTGCTTTGAACTTAAGACATAATCTCTGAGTCACCTAACTACCAAGTTTCATTTTTTTTGTTTAAAAAGACAAGGACTATTGTCATTGGCTCTTAAATATTTTTATTAAAATTATTATACAACAACATACAAAGCATAATTGTGTTTTCTATCTATTTCAACTGTAAAATGTGGTTTAGATTAAAACGTCTTGCCGCAACATGAGGATAAGTTTGTGAGTTTGAAATCAAGTAGGAGCATACCTATCTCTTGTTCCACACAAATAGCTATACTAAATTTGTAACATCCTTTGCAAATAATTCATCATTGACAAAGACTAAAAATTGGAATGATGGCGGCTCCAACATGGGGTTTAAAATAAGAAATTCCAACAAAATTCTATATAATAATTAAAGAAATCAAGTACTTCCTCAAATAAAAATAGTCCAAAATAAAACACAACATAGTCACAAGTTCATTGCTTTTTTTTAAACGGTGTTTTTCTCACGTATATCCCTCACTTATGTGGCCTGTAAGCAAGATCGACTGCTCGACCTACGTGAGAAAGGAACCCCATAGAATGGGTAAACCTTCGCTCCCCATATTAATCAAACTTGAGATAAACTTCAAGATGATCATTCACCTGATGTTCTTCAAACTTGCTTTCAGATGAATTCAAACCCATGATCTCTGCTATTAAAGGTGAGAGCCCCAACCATTGGACTGTTCAATAACTTTCAACTTATTCGAACCATTTGGTATTCTTCTTTCGTAACTAAAATTTTGATTTGTCCTAACAACCCATTAGAGCTAAGCATAGACTTAAATGGTCACTTATACATAAAAGAGTGAGAAATCGATAAATATAACAGTCGTAACTTAAAAAGCTTTATCTATTTATTAATTTTTAACAACAAATTCATCATATTCGCATTTCTGTACTACTCTATTTTCAAGTTTAACACATGACATCACATGTAAGACTTATTTATTTGTTTATTTATGTGTTTCTTCTCTCTAATGTATAGGGTGCCCTATTTACGATGCACGTATATAATGTATATATGTGTGGTCTCTCAAAGCGCAAAAGTAAAATTGCACTATTTTAACGTTATTTTACTTATTTTGTGAAAATAAGGCTAAAGTATTGGGATGATTAACTTCAAACGATAACTTTGAGTCAGAGACTCCTTCGGAACAGTCTCTCTATCCCAACTGGGATATGTATAAGGTTTGTCTCCATACTTTCCTCACAAATCCTACTGAAGAATATGAATATACTGGATAAGTTTGATTGTTTTCTCTCTAATTTATTTTAGGTTTAGTTTAGTATCTTACCATGACTTAGGAGTTGTTACAAAACATCTCTTTTTAAATCTTTGTATTCTTGGGTTGAAAACTTTTATTTAATTGTCATGTTTTTTGTCAAGAACAGATGAACTAACAACTTACAGAATCTCTCGAATCTGTGATTAATAGACTAAGAATCAAGCTTACAGGCTCGATGAACACAAGAACCAAACTAATACAAATACAGACTCAGTTATACACACAAGATCATCATTATGTTCATCTAAACCAACTGACAACGAATCTCAAACAAAAACCAGAGAAAGATCTTATATTAGAAGTGTTCAGTTTTCGAATATGACTCAAAAAAAAATTGAAATTCGATTCGATTTCAATTCGAAAAACATTAAGTCAAAATTCGATTCGTAGTATAATATCGAATATCGAATTTTGAATTTCATATTTTTAATTCGATTCGATTCGAAATTCGAATTTAAATTATTTATATATTTTATTTTATGTACACAAATAGTTACTATATTTAAAAACTTGGTTTTTTAGTTATGTGGTTTACTTAATAAAAACTGAAAGACTATTACACAAATGTCAATTTAATTATAAAATACCCATAATTTTAACACTTTTAAATACACTAAACCTAAGCATTCACAAAAACGTCAATCGCGAAGCTCAAAAAAATGATCATTTTTGTTGTTAATTTCTAATATTTTGATTACATGTCACTATATGTTTTTTGTATGTTATCACCGATATTAAATATTGAATTTTATTATTTTATTAGTTTAAATGATATCTCGAAAATTACAACTTAGATGTTAGTTATTTGATATTTGAATATTTAATGTTTTGATTATTTGATATTTTGAATATATAAAGACAGTAAGTATACAATTTTCTAATTAAATTCAAATCAAACCAATTCGAATTTAATCAAATTTGGATCGAATTTGAATTCTGAATTCAAATAGAATAGATTTCAAATTCGAATGCACCTAAAAATTTGAAAATTAGAAATCATTCGATTCGAAATATTCGACTTATTCGAAACTCGATTCGATGAACACCCATATCTTAAAATCTTCTCTTAATAAAACCCTAGATCTAACAAACTGTGAGAGAGAGGAAACAACATACAAGAGAGTAGAGGTGGGCATCAAAACCGGTTTCAAACCCGAACCCGGGGTTCAACCCGGAACCGGACCCGGTTCCAACCCGGTCTACCCCCAACCCGGTTCCAACCCGGTAGAACCCACCGGTTCCTAACCGGTTTCGAATTTGAAATTTTCAGGCGGGTCCAAACCGGTTCCAACCCGAACCGGTTCCAACCCGGTAGCTAGAACCCGGTTTCAACCCGGTTTTGACCGTTTTAACAAAAAATTCGAGTTCTAGCCGTTGAACTAGCCGTTTGGACCGATTTCTAGCCGTTTTTTTAATGTTTTTTGGTCCAAAACTTAGTATAAATTGTTGTGGCTTGGTTTAGTTTGATTACACACTTGAAAACGAACAATCTAAGCAAAAAACGCTCTCGTTTCGTACACCCGACTGCTTTACACTCTTTGTTTCGCGATCCATTTTTTTCAACACTCGTATTTTAAACAAGTATAACCTTGTTAAAGCAATGGCTCACTCTACATCTTCTGTTGGTCAAGGTTCTAACACCGAAGTTACAGTTGTCCGTGTTCTTACGCATAGTAGGAACATGGAAATATGGTGTAACTGGGATTTAGTTGAGATGAGTGATGGGTCTCAAAAGGCTCGTTGCAAGTATTGTGGTATGCTTCTTGCAAAAGAATCAAACACGAGTTTGAAGAAACATATTACCAAACCATTTTGCAAGGCGTTGAAGAATGATCCAGAAAGTCAACAAACACAAATCAGTAATGATGGTGGAATTTTTCACTACAACGTAGACGAGCTTCGTGATAGAATGGCGAAGTTCGTGATTCAAGAGGCGTTGCCATTTGGACATTTCGACAACCCTCGTTTAACAAACATGATTCGAGATACGCTTCAGCCTCGTTATAATCATGTAAGTCGAAGGACGCTAAGGCGTCATTGTTTAAAAATGTGGAATAAGGCAAAAAATGATTTGATCTTATTTTTTGAAAACCTAAACACTGGTGTAAACTTAACTACAGACGTTTGGTCTGCACCTCATGATTTACCGGAATCGTATATTTGCGTCACCGCCCATTGGGTGGATCCCGTTTCGTGGCAAATAATGAAACGTACGATTGCGTTTGAACTTTTCCCGTATCCACATACGGCTGCATATTTGTTTCAACTATTAGATTTCGTAATAACACAATTTAAGTTGGAAAATAAACTATTTTCAATAGCATTTGATAATGCTTCAAACAACACTGCTGCAGTGGAAAAATTAAAATTAAAATACACACCATTTTGCAATGGTATATTTTTCCACAGTCGATGTGTAGCACATATTATTAACTTAGCGGTGCAAGACGGTCTTTCTTCACCGAATCTTGAAACTTTCAAATATGGTTTTAGAAATATGATACATGATGTTTTTAAAAAAAGTAGAAAAACATTTACCGATTACAAAAAATTGTGTAAAGATACGAACAGACCTTGTTATGGTCCTAATTGGGATGTACCTACTCGGTGGAACTCCACTTTTAAAATGTTTGAAAGTGCTTTAAAACAAAGAGCAACTTTACAAACATTTCATACGAGTCTTTGTGAAAGTGGTTACGCCGAACAATTTTCGGACCTAGCTTGGGAGAATATTCAAGATTTAAAAGATTTTCTTGAAGCTTTTAAAACCGCCACTACAAAATTATCAGGGGTTTATTATCCTACTAGTCCATTGGTGTTACCAGAATTGTATTTGATGACGTCAAATTTAAAAAATTTTGAAATGAAAAACCAAATGTTTGAAGAAATGATAAGTCCAATGAAACTCAAATTAAAGAAATATTTTAAAGATTTACCACCCGTGTTTACTTGTGCCGCTGCTTTAAACCCAATTTTGAATGTTACGGGAGTTGAATGTTTGATAGACGAAATAAATGATAATTTGGATATTCATGAAGAAGATCCAAATTTTTCAAATGATGCAAAAAAAAGTTTACAAAGTATGTATGAATTTTATTTAAATAAATATGGTCCTAATATAAACATACGTGCGAGCACGAGCGCATCAAGCTCGAGTAGTAGACCTCGTGATCCGCTTCTTAGTTTATTTAATACCGTTCGTAATGAAACGGCAAAACGACAAAGGGGTAACACCCCTTCAAGTGAGCTCGGAAGGTACATTGGAACAGATTTTGTTTCCACTTTTCAATCCGAGGATTATCACAATTTAGACCTTTTGTCATGGTGGAAAGGAAAGGAATCCGATTATCCGATTCTATCCACTATGGCACGTGATTTACTAACCGTCCAAGCTTCTACGGTAGCTTCGGAATCTGCGTTTTCTCTTAGTGGCAGGGTATTATCTTTACGAAGAACAAGACTTACTCCGGAATCAGTAGAGATGTGTATTTGCTTAAAAGATCACTTGGACGCGATCGATCGAATTCAAAACATAACAAACCTCGAAGATGAAATCGAACTTGAAACAAGGGTACACGAAGAGGAGGTGGAGGAAGGATTATCTCCCGACATATCCGATGAAGAACTTGCACAAGAAGCTCGTGCTCGTAAACGTACGCAAACGCAAGCGGGAACGAGCACGAAATAAAACGCATGTTTTCAAGTTATTGTATTTGTATTTATCTTTTTAAGTTATGTATGTCTTTTATTTTTTTAAATAATTAAAAGATAAATAAATGTTAAATATGTTATTTTTATTTTTATGTTATGTAGTTATGTAGTTATGTATGTAATTTATTGTAAAATTACTAGAAATAATAATGAATTTTTTTAATATCATTATTTTTTTTATTCATGTTCTTAAATCAAGTATTTTTTTTATTTATTTATGTATGTCTTTTTTTTTTAAATAATTGAAATATAAATAAATGTATTAAAAGTTATTTTTATTTTTAAGTTATGTATGTAATTTATTGTAAATTATTATAAAACATTCATTATTATTTATAATAACTTTTAATACATTTATTTATATTTCAATTATTTAAAAAAAAAGACATACATAAATAAATAAAAAAAAATACTTGATTTAAGAACATGAATAAAAAAATAATGATATTAAAAAAATTCATTATTATTTCTAGTAATTTTACAATAAATTACATACATAACTACATAACTACATAACATAAAAATAAAAATAACATATTTAACATTTATTTCTCTTTTAATTATTTAAAAAAATAAAAGACATACATAACTTAAAAAGATAAATACAAATACAATAACTTGAAAACATGCGTTTTATTCCGTGCTCGTTCCCGCTTGCGTTTGCGTACGTTTACGAGCACGAGCTTCTTGTGCAAGTTCTTCATCGGATATGTCGGGAGATAATCCTTCCTCCACCTCCTCTTCGTGTACCCTTGTTTCAATTTCGATTTCATCTTCGAGGTTTGTTATGTTTTGAATTCGATCGATCGCGTCCAAGTGATCTTTTAAGCAAATACACATCTCTACTGATTCCGGAGTAAGTCTTGTTCTTCGTAAAGATAATACCCTGCCACTAAGAGAAAACGCAGATTCCGAAGCTACCGTAGAAGCTTGGACGGTTAGTAAATCACGTGCCATAGTGGATAGAATCGGATAATCGGATTCCTTTCCTTTCCACCATGACAAAAGGTCTAAATTGTGATAATCCTCGGATTGAAAAGTGGAAACAAAATCTGTTCCAATGTACCTTCCGAGCTCACTTGAAGGGGTGTTACCCCTTTGTCGTTTTGCCGTTTCATTACGAACGGTATTAAATAAACTAAGAAGCGGATCACGAGGTCTACTACTCGAGCTTGATGCGCTCGTGCTCGTACGTATGTTTATATTAGGACCATATTTATTTAAATAAAATTCATACATACTTTGTAAACTTTTTTGAAAACTTTTTTTTGCATCATTTGAAAAATTTGGATCTTCTTCATGAATATCCAAATTATCATTTATTTCGTCTATCAAACATTCAACTCCCGTAACATTCAAAATTGGGTTTAAAGCAGCGGCACAAGTAAACACGGGTGGTAAATCTTTAAAATATTTCTTTAATTTGAGTTTCATTGGACTTATCATTTCTTCAAACATTTGGTTTTTCATTTCAAAATTTTTTAAATTTGACGTCATCAAATACAATTCTGGTAACACCAATGGACTAGTAGGATAATAAACCCCTGATAATTTTGTAGTGGCGGTTTTAAAAGCTTCAAGAAAATCTTTTAAATCTTGAATATTCTCCCAAGCTAGGTCCGAAAATTGTTCGGCGTAACCACTTTCACAAAGACTCGTATGAAATGTTTGTAAAGTTGCTCTTTGTTTTAAAGCACTTTCAAACATTTTAAAAGTGGAGTTCCACCGAGTAGGTACATCCCAATTAGGACCATAACAAGGTCTGTTCGTATCTTTACACAATTTTTTGTAATCGGTAAATGTTTTTCTACTTTTTTTAAAAACATCATGTATCATATTTCTAAAACCATATTTGAAAGTTTCAAGATTCGGTGAAGAAAGACCGTCTTGCACCGCTAAGTTAATAATATGTGCTACACATCGACTGTGGAAAAATATACCATTGCAAAATGGTGTGTATTTTAATTTTAATTTTTCCACTGCAGCAGTGTTGTTTGAAGCATTATCAAATGCTATTGAAAATAGTTTATTTTCCAACTTAAATTGTGTTATTACGAAATCTAATAGTTGAAACAAATATCCAGCCGTATGTGGATACGGGAAAAGTTCAAACGCAATCGTACGTTTCATTATTTGCCACGAAACGGGATCCACCCAATGGGCGGTGACGCAAATATACGATTCCGGTAAACCATGAGGTGCAGACCAAACGTCTGTAGTTAAGTTTACACCAGTGTTTAGGTTTTCAAAAAATAAGATCAAATCATTTTTTGCCTTATTCCACATTTTTAAACAATGACGCCTTAGCGTCCTTCGACTTACATGATTATAACGAGGCTGAAGCGTATCTCGAATCATGTTTGTTAAACGAGGGTTGTCGAAATGTCCAAATGGCAACGCCTCTTGAATCACGAACTTCGCCATTCTATCACGAACCTCGTCTACGTTGTAGTGAAAAATTCCACCATCATTACTGATTTGTGTTTGTTGACTTTCTGGATCATTCTTCAACGCCTTGCAAAATGGTTTGGTAATATGTTTCTTCAAACTCGTGTTTGATTCTTTTGCAAGAAGCATACCACAATACTTGCAACGAGCCTTTTGAGACCCATCACTCATCTCAACTAAATCCCAGTTACACCATATTTCCATGTTCCTACTATGCGTAAGAACACGGACAACTGTAACTTCGGTGTTAGAACCTTGACCAACAGAAGATGTAGAGTGAGCCATTGCTTTAACAAGGTTATACTTGTTTAAAATACGAGTGTTGAAAAAAATGGATCGCGAAACAAAGAGTGTAAAGCAGTCGGGTGTACGAAACGAGAGCGTTTTTTGCTTAGATTGTTCGTTTTCAAGTGTGTAATCAAACTAAACCAAGCCACAACAATTTATACTAAGTTTTGGACCAAAAAACATTAAAAAAACGGCTAGAAATCGGTCCAAACGGCTAGTTCAACGGCTAGAACTCGAATTTTTTGTTAAAACGGTCAAAACCGGGTTGAAACCGGGTTCTAGCTACCGGGTTGGAACCGGTTCGGGTTGGAACCGGTTTGGACCCGCCTGAAAATTTCAAATTCGAAACCGGTTAGGAACCGGTGGGTTCTACCGGGTTGGAACCGGGTTGGGGGTAGACCGGGTTGGAACCGGGTCCGGTTCCGGGTTGAACCCCGGGTTCGGGTTTGAAACCGGTTTTGATGCCCACCTCTAACTGTATGATTCAATTCTCAACCAAGTGAATATCCAGATCTCACCATTCACATGAAACAAACTTCAAACATATTAGAACAATTATTTGGACAACCAAAATGAATACTTTTAACACTTTTCCATAACGATGAGTCAACCAGAACCAACTCAAGCTCAAGGTTAAAACCATACAATCTAATTTGGCACAGCTACAAAAAAAACTTTCTGCTAACCTGAAACTTTGAGCTTGCATAGTTGCATATGGCTCCTTTGCAACTAGAATAAGCTTGTGATTTTGGCTTGAAAATTTGACTTGCTTTGTTTATAAAAAGTTTAGACTTGCACCACTTTTTTTAGGATGTTCATAAATAATTAAATATCATTATATTCATAAATATCAGTAGACCACAAGAACATAAACACTTATATTACTTTCAACATTTATAATAGTACCATTCTAACGATATTTTGACTCCTTTAGCATGTTTTTTATCCTTTAGAGAGACTATAATAAATATTAGAGTTGTCATAGCAGGTCAGATATGACGAGGGGGAAGACGAACGGCGGAGCGGCATTGACTGGGGAGAGGAAGGATCGGCAAAGGCGACAGCGGTGGGGGAGGATCAGCTCACGTAAAACGATGGCTGTAAATCTGGAATGTTGAAGACGACTTTAGATTTCGCATTTCGCAAGGAGACAGAAATTCTGAGAAGTCAGGCGAGGGGGGAACTACATTGGGAAATGGGGATTTGATTTTGAGAATTAACTTGTGAGAACTAACCAATATTTTATATTGTTATTATATTTACTTATTAAAAAGAATATTAACACGTTTTGTACAAATCCTAATAGGTGTTTTAACTTGTTAAGACACAACATATATCGTATCCAAATGTGTCGACATGTTAAAGACATGAAACCTGCCAAGATTAAACACGAATAAACATGTTAAGTTTGTGTCGTGTCGTTTTAACATATCCGTGTCTGAAATTGCCAGCCCTAATAAAAATCAAGTGATTTGCACTCATGTTTAAATGTTCATAGATTACAACAAGCTTATAGTTCTAACCAGATATGTAAAGTAATTAACCACTATACAAGTACATGTCTAACAAATGTAGGACAAACCCAAGCTACAATAGTCTGGATGAAAAATACAAGCAAGCGTGATTCACGATTCACCAAACTCTCGATCCTTGATATACTGACCAAGTTTCGCATACAGTTCGATTTGTTCTTCATATGAAAGATTCATTACAATCTGAAAAAAACATAATTCAAAATAAATAAATAAATAAAAACAGTTCAAAACCTTAAAGCTAACACTTTGATTTAATGCAACATTTTTCTTATAATATTGGTAGGACCCGGTAGCATACCTGGTCTAAAATCATCCCGAGAGATACGCTTTGAGCTACAATAAAGGATTGGTGATAGATGTAAGCAAACACGGCCATCACCATCTGTGTCCCAGGTTACACGATTTCATAACAAGATCTCGTTAATATTCGGCATTTTAACTTTTTAAAAAGAAATAAAAATATTATTATTGTTAGCTGACCTGGCAATCCATTCTATCTGTCATCCCACCATGTCCAGGAATACTATCCCCAAAATCCTAAAACAAAATAAATGATAAATATGTGAATATTTGAAGCCAAAGGAGACAAGATGTATTGGTTTGCACCTTGATGTTGAAAGCCCTTTTGAAACCACTAGCAAAGAAGCCACCAAAAGGTGCAATGATTGAAGCAAAAAGTCCAAGACCCAATGCATGCCATTGTACTGGCAGGATTTGAATCTCAGTCCATGGAAACTGCAAAAACATACATGTATAAAATCGATTAGTGGGCCTTTAGTTAATCATTTAAAATTTATAAATGATTGATGTCTTACGATCATAGAATGATATTATGATAGTGATCGTCAAGAGGCTTAAAAGGTTTATATGTTTACATTTGGATTATTTCAATCCCTTTTGGCTTGTTCAACCTGTTTGACTTGCTTCCATTTTGGTTAATATTTTTAGTTTGTAACCCACTTGACCCGTATGAGATAAAACATAAACCCAAATGATGAAATTTACATAAAGTTTGACGAGACAAAGCTACTTAAACTTGAAGTTACCCAATCAGGAAGCCATCCAGGCAAAGCAAAGGTTTCTGGCTTGAATAGAGGATCAGGGTCACACTGAAGCCAACCAGTAGATAGGTCCTGCATCACAATCCTATTAAGTTATTATCTATCCAAAAAAATAACAAAAATAATAATATAAATATGCAACTTAAAATATAGATATATAACCTTTCTAGGGCAAGTCAACCATTGGAAGCGGCCAAAAAAATTAGCAAGCTACAGATAACCAAGATCGCACAAGTGAATGATCAAAATATTGTAAGATTGTACAGCATAATAACATAATTCTTCAGTAATATTTGCATAAAATATTACATTTATGTGTGAATTAATAAAAGAGTATGCTCACCACAAAGGCAGATATGATGGTTGTCACTGAGGCTCCAATGAATCCCTCCCAAGTCTTTTTAGGGGATAACTTGATTAATGGAGTTTTTCCAAAGAAAAATCCAAAGATGTAAGCAGCAATATCGTTGATGACTATCAATGATGCTGGAAGAAGGAACCTGCATTATAACAGATATCCAAATATTTGGCTAAAGAATAATTGAGACTGCATGTGTAAAGAAACTTTGTGCAACATTTTTTATATGACCCGTTACTCATATAGATTACTGTTGTACAAATGCAAGGGCTTAGTATTATAATACCAGAAAATTCCTTCAAAAATGTTGGCAACTGTGAACGAAGACTGAGTGAAAACCACAATAAGGATCATATGTGTCCACGCATACTGGCCAAATTGATACTTGTACATCTTCTTTTTTAATGAGAGAATGAACCACACAAAAGCTGAATCAATGTAAAACTGACATTAAAATTCAAGCATAATTAAAGAACCACTAAAATGTATAAAAAAAAATTTACAATTTCAGAAATGACAAACCTGTTAAATACAAGAAATAGCAGGTAACCATATGATATTTTATTAGGTTTCCCACAAGTTTATACCAAAACTTGTCTGTTGTAACCGTGTTGACCAACCGTTGACTGAGAATTCGACCATATACAAACAGCATCGCCGTGAAGAAGATATGCCTGAAATCAGTGCGGCATTGATTAAGAACTTTTTATTTAAGAAAAATACCAGCATATTAATATATATATTAAAATGTAACCAAATGAATAGTAATTATATATATATATTTTATTCAAATAGTAAATACACACATATATATGTATATATATTATATTATATTGATTAGTAATTTATATACATACATATATATATGTGAATAGTGAAAAAATACGGTCCTTTCTATGTTTTTGGTAGTGTTCGGAGAAGGTAACGGTGATTAATTTTTTATCATAAAAAATCGATGTTTTTTTAAAGATTTGTGTTTTTTTTTAATTCAATCAATTGGTTGTCGATGAAAAATATTTTGTGACTAATTTTTTCTATTATTTTCGTACCATATTTGCATGGATTTTGTATGATTTTTTATGAGAAATTTACATAGGGTTTGTGATGAGAAATTTGATTTTGCTATTTAACTTATGCATATGCAAATGATATATAATACCCGTTATCTAGAGTGTATTGTAATAATTCGCCGCAACGTGCGGGGGATAAAACCTAGTTAGCATAATAATCAATTACTTACCAATTTAATAGCCTGAAACCAGGTAATTGTTTGTCTTCATGTGCTTTTCTTAATAGATTAAAGAGCTCTTTTGCCATGAAGATTTGTATTATGACAATCATAGCCCATATATAAAGATGCCCCATGTAGACAACAAATATAAAACCGCCAATCATCCATATAGTTGAATATGCACGCACCAACATTGATTTATACTTATTTTGATCATTTGCCAGCAACTTGGTTCCATTTGATTGGTCAACATCAGCTGGGACCTAATATTTCCACATTAAAAAAAAAACAGATAAGAAGAAATAAAACAAAGTAATGATTGCTTTTATTTAACAACAATTATAAGAGTCTCTATTAACTGCTACCTCATTTGAACCTCTACGGCGCCGGACTCGTCCGGTGTGTGTAACAGGCACAGAACCATCACTTTCCTTTATCATGGCTTAGCAACAACAAACACAAATAACTCAATGCGGTAAATATGTGGGCTAAAATGCATGATGATATCTCGTTAGATGCAATAACGAAACTCTTGTGATAATTTGTACACCATGAATAAAAGCCCATTCACATGTTTTTTGAGAAAATATTCATATAAAAAACAATGAAATAAACTTAAATAGCCAAGAACATATTGGTTATTCTCAATGAGTACTGATATATTGAGCACTAAAGCTCTCACAAAGACTGATAGACACTTTAGAATTGAACCTAATAATTTGATATAGATGTGTTTGAGGAATTTGAATACACATCTAGGACTTTATCACTTTATACTTTCAATCATTGTACTAAAACACTACGAATTAAATTACAAGGTACTATACCTTGACTTCAAATCATTTCCTATTTACACAACGGATTTTGATTCATATATGAGAGCTAATACAAGATTACAAGTTACACCTTGGTTAGCTGAATTGGGGAAAGATTTTCTTTTAAAATTGCAATTTACTTCATGTTCTAGTCAAGCAGTAACATTTTCAGTAATTTCAATTAGCAGTTCAAAATTGCTGCATCTGTTCTTATGGTCAAACACCACGAACTACATAAAAACATTTTTATCCAAAATAACTAAAAGTCATTAAAAAAAAGAGTAAAGTAAAGTGATAGAGCAGAAAGAATCAAATGAAAGGTAAAATAACAGATTTTAATATATAGATGCATACTGCGATTCAAAGGAGGATCAATGCACAAAAATGCATAACTTCAGCTGTGGCGAATCACAGGTGGTTAGCAATCCAAAAAGCTTAAAACAGATGCACCTAAATCACATAAAGCCCTATATGTAATGCCCAAAAAGCCGTCAATCTCAAATCATCGACTCACAAAGTAATAAACCCTAAATGTTGAAGTTCAGTCCTTCTATGTGACAACAATAAAACCTCTAATCGAACATAACTAAAGTTAATCTCCAAAAACAACGGAAACAGGTTAAATCAATAACAGATATAATCAAGATTCAAACATAAACAATCGAATCAGAGTCTAATTATTTTGTGAAACAAAAATCAAAGAAACTTACAATCGAATCTGAGTTAGCGGAGACTGAAAGCAATTTTGGAAAGAGTTATGCAGGAGAGTGCAGACCTGCATAATCGTTTTGAGAATCATTTGTGTGCAAGTAAAGAGGAGAGATTCGATGTCCTTTAATAATTTATATGTGAAATTATTCGAACCAAATCTTCTACAACAAGTTTTCAAAAACAATCAAAACAAAACCATTCAAATACTAAGATTGAACAAACTAAAGAAAGTGCATATTATCTTTAAAAAACTGATTTCGAGAGATTAGGGTTTTGAGTGAGGGTGAAGACGAATGAATAGAGTCACAGAAATCGATGCATTCGTACCTGGTCGAGCAGAGCAGAAGAGATCGATGATGTTGGGGCCTCGGCAGATCTTGTTACAACGCAAAATATAAATCATTCGTTTTTTCTTTAACAGCAAAATGTTAGGATATTTCAATAAATTCTATACTTATATTATCATGTGATATTCTTATAAAATGCACGTCGTTTTCTTTTATTAAATATATTAGGTTAGCACATTAGATATGCACAAATCGGTTAATCGATCAGATTCTGGTTTTGGAATAACCAAACCAGTTAACTGGTCCAAGGCTAAAACCGTTTTTTACCAATAAACGGTTCAGTTAATAACCGGTTTCTTAAGCTCTGAAACCAAGACCGATATAATAACCGAAACCAGTTAACAATCAAATAACCGATTTTTAACTGGGTTGGGCAGATTATCCGGTTTGAACACTTGAAACCTCAAACCGATCTCAAACCGCCGGTTTTTTCAAAAACCTAAAACCGATTCCAATAAGCGGTTACAAACCGTTACGATTCGGTTATCAAGCTTTTTGTACATCTCTAGCACCCATGTATTATACAGAGTTAATAAAAATATATAATCAATAATCAATATTGAAAATTCAACCAATACAAGAAGATTTTTAAATATAAAATATGACTAAAATTTTATGTAATTTAATAATTTAAGTAATAAATAATTATATTATTTATTTAAATACTAATTTATTCAAAGTTTGTTTCTTTAAATATTTTGTTTTAAAATGTTATTTTTAAAGATTGTATATTTTTTATAATAATTTGAATTTTTAAATGTGTTTTTTATATTAATATATTTTTAATATATTAAAAAATATGTTTCATAGTTTAAAAATGTAGAAAAAGTATTTAATATTTAATATAAAGTGTATTTAATAAGAAAGAGACGAGAAAAATCAAAGTTGAGTTGCTCTAAAATCACCTCATATGTCCCTAAAAATTTTGATTTATTAAAATAAATAGATTAGTAATATTAAATATTAAACATACTTTTTATATATGTTAAAACTAAAAAAATTGATTCAATAAAATAAAATTGATTAATATTAAAAAACTACATTTAAAAAAATCAATTTATTATAAAGTATATACTTTTCAAAAGTAGTTTTGTATAATAAAATATTAACAAAACAAACTTTAAATTCCTTTTTCAAAAAAAAATATTTTTTTAAAGATCGATTATACAAAATTTCCTATTTTTCATAAAATTTGTTCTGTTACAATTTCGTATTTTACAAGAGTTTAATATTGTAAAATAATTTGGTTTTAAAAAAGTATAAATAATATATTATTATTAAAGGGTTAAGTTATACTAAATATGTTTCTTATCATAAAAAGTTTAAGAAAGATCTTTAGTCATTAAATCATTAAACAACGGATATGATTAAATCAAGTTTTGGAGGATATTTTAGTAATAACCGCTTTTGTTAAATTTTTATCAAGTCCTCTAGTTTTTTTAAACGTTCATAACTTTTACTTACAACATTATTTTTTGGAAAAAATATACTATAAAAACGAGAATTTTTTTACCTTCAAAATTAGTATAAGTGGTGGTTTTTTAAGAGGTAAAATGTCTGCAGTATACGGACAAAATCTGAAGACATATGTAAAAGAAGAGGTGGATCAAATCTATACAGTCTGCAAGATGAAGACTGTTTGTTTATTAACGTCTGTTGACTGTTAAAATAAATTGATGGTGGACAAACGGTGGTTTACTAACGATGGGGTGGTGGTGATGGGGGTGGCCGACGGTGGTGGTGGTGGGGTATCCGACGGTGGTGGTGGTGGACGGTGGTGACGGACGGTGGTGGTGGTGGTGGTGGTGATGATGGGGTGGCCGACGGTGGTGGTGGTGGGGATGTCCGGTGGTGGTGGTGGTGGACGGTGGTGGTGGCCGACAGTGGTATACTGTGGTGTTGGACAATGGTGGTGGAGGGTGGGTGATCACTAGGGATGGCAATGGGCCGGGTTTGGGACGGGTTTGAGTAATCCTAGTCCCATACCCGATTATAAAAGTATGTCACATACCCGTCCCAAATCCCATCGGGTATTTACCCGTCGGGTATCGGGTATCCCGGCGGGTTTATGGTATCCCGGCGGGTTTAGCTAAATATATTCGTTGAGAATAACTGGCTTAAAACACGTCTGGTATCGGGTAACTAATAATAAATTTATTTTTTTATAACAAAAAACTATATGTTAAATATACCAAGAATAAACTATTAATATATCAAATAACATGAAATTTCAAAATGTTATAAGTTGATTATCATTGTTCAAGATAAACCAAAAAATAGCAATTATTAACAAAATGGTTCAAAAATATTTTTGTAGTTGCCACAAAAAAACAAAGATAAAAAAAGAAACAAATTATATGAACAATTTCTAAAGTTCAAAAGGATTTAAAAAGAAACAAGTTCTATGAATTTAAATGTATATAAATGGTATTTATAATCGGGTACACGGGACGAGTAAATCGGTATATATAATCGGGTAATCGGGCGGGGTAAACAGGTATATGAACAAATCCCAAGCCCGTCCCATACCCGCGAAAAATTTTAAAATTAATCCCATACCCGACCCAATACCCATCGGGTTTGGGAATACCCGTCCCATATGTAGCGGGTTTCGGGTAAACCCGTCGGGCTCGGGTTTTTTTGCCATCCCTAGTGATCACTAGTCAGTGGTGGTGGTGGTCTCTGCAGATCTTAGAAGTGGCTGAGCCATATATCCAACAAGAATAGCATGCGCAGACGTTTTCTGATGAAACATTTTTGAAAAAACAAACAGTTTGCTGATGACAATGTCTGTGCATGGTTTGCGCGGCGCAGACAGAAGAGCCCGCGCAAACCTTTTGAAAAAAAACACCACCATACTGTTGCTATATAAAAATTTTTGTTTTTCATGTCATTGTTTCTTTTGTATAGGTCATTGTGTCTTTTGTATATGTCATTGTGTCTTTTGTGTTTCGTGTTCAATATTTTATTTTTCTAAACAATTTAAGACACAATAATGTTACAGAATACCTAATGTCAAGTAAGAATAACACAATAACGAGAATGTGAATGACACAATGATCTTTAAAAAAAATACACAATAACATGTAAAAAAAGACATAATTATATGTAAGAAAACACAGAAAAGAAAATTCTACACAAAAATTTAAGAAAGACACGATGAATATAATTAGACACAATTAACTGAACAAATTTCATTTTTATAGTCATATTATATTTATTTTAAAGATAAAAATACTTGTTTTTATGATATATATTTTAAAAAATAATAATAATATTGCATGTAAAAGTTATGAACGTTTAAAAAAGATGTGGAAAGTGGTCATAACTAAATTACTCTACAACAATTTTTCTCTCTAAAATTTTGAATTTTCCTCTTAAATTTGATCTCATAATCTAATGGTTAATAATCTTTTTTAATCTTTTTGTTATTACGAGACTATTTAGTTGAACATAACTCTATTATTAAATATTATAATTTAAGCCTAAAAACTAAAGAATGTTAAATTAAATCTAAAGTCATAAAAGCATAGTTTTGAGTTATAAAACCACTTTGTTGTGAAAATAATGGTTGAGAAACTACAAGTTGAATTAAAAAACAATAGAGAATTATATTACATGTGATGTGATTTTTGTTTACCCGAACACTTTGGTCATTTAAGTATTTTAAGTGAAAAAATTAACGTTCCCTACTGTAAAGGAGCATGATTGTAAACGAACCAAACATTCAGCGAATATTTCGTGAATTGTTCAGGGGAAGTTTGTTTATATTCGTTTGTTTAAGAAAGGAACGAACATGAACAAAAATTTTGTCTTTTTATTAAATGAACGAACATGATAGAGGTCATGTTCGTTTATTAGTGTTCATGAATGTTCAGTAAGGTGTTCACTTATGTTCATTAACATTCATTTATGTTCTTTATTATGTTTATTTGTTAAATATGTTTATATTCTTAATTTTTTTAATTTTTCGTTTTATACCATAATATTTAGATTAATACATAGTCATTTGAAATTTATATATTGTTGAAAACATAGTAATCTGAAAATCATATATTTGAAATATTAGTTTTAAGTAATTTTAATTACGATTATTATTTTTTATTTTTGCTCATTCTAAAGAATTTTTTTTTGATTTTTATATTTGGTGTTTAACTATAAGATGATTATATATAATATTTGAGATTCAAAATGCTAATTTTTCTTTTTCGTCTATGAAGTGTTCATGACTCATTTGTGAACAAATTAAATGTTAAACGAACGAACACGAAAACTGGCTCGTTCGTGTTCTTTTGGTTTGTTTACAGCCCCTATAAATGGCCTCATCCAAAACATGAACCTTTTAGAACGTTTTAAGTAATCACCTTTAAAATCTAGAGTAATTGTATAAATGATTCATATGATTTGATCAAATTGTACGTTTAATTTAGTACAAATATATATATGGTTTATGTGATTTGATCAGATTACATGTTAGGTACTTAGGGTTAAAAAATGTAAATTTCGTCCATACATGTATGAGAAAATTGCATAAATGTTCCATATGTTATGATAAATACAGAATTAGTCCTCAGATTAAATTACCATTACATTTTAAATGTTAGAATTTAATTGTTTAAGACGGATTAAAATAAATAATTCATAAAACAATATTAAATAAAAGTATAATTACAATTTATAAATATGTAAATGTTTTTTTAGATCACATTTGTTGTTCAATTAAAATTAAAAATTTTGTTATTAATTGATAAATTTTGTAATTAATTGCTAATATTGTTGGATATTGGATGTCCGATTAACGATAAGTTCAACGTTACTATAAAATGTATGATCCAAAGAGTTGCACTTTGGAAGGCAAAGACTTTATATTTAATTGTTAAACATAATATACGATCACGAATTGTCGGATTTATCGAATTTACTTTTATTATTTATAAAATAATAATCGGTGGGAATTAATTATAGAGATAATTAATTCATTAAACAAATAAAGTTTTGAACTTTATTATAAGGGATTGTTAGTTAAATGTTAATTGACAAATTGACATTTAGTTAAACTTTAAACATTTAACTAAATGCTACTAACTAATTGTTAGTTAGTAATATTAAAGAGTAGTAATTAAATGGTTTAATTACTAACAGAGTTTAATCAAATTAAAAGAGTTTAATTTGAATCAAATATGAAATAAGTGGTGGGAATTCCAATTTTGAATTGATAATTCCTATATCTTAAAAATGTGTATCTAATTTGACTATTAAATCTAGATCAAATCACCACATTTTACCACCACTCTTTCACTCACTCTCTTTCTCCTAAACCCTAGTGGGCGTCGCCTACTACCACCATTTTGTGTGGTTTTTGGGCTGCCACAAACCACCACCACCGAGCCAAGGCAAGGCCGCAAGCAGGCCGCACCAAGGGGAAGCGCCGGGCTACCATCGAGCCAAGTCGAGGGGCCAAGAGGAGCCGTATGAGGGCTACCTTGCCCGAGCCAGGCTGAGCCAAGGCCACTGAGCCAAACTGTGTGTCGAGCCGAGCCAAAATCTGTTTTGGTCCAATCTGGTGTTTCGTAGGACGAGATCCGGACTCGGGTGATCGTAGTGAGTCAACTAGCGAGACCGTTGCTGATACATCGTGTGTTTTTGGAACCGCTTCGTAAAGGTCGATTTCTAAAACCCCCTATGGTTGTGTTATTTAATTTAATTGTTGTTTAAACGATTTGTAACTGGATCTTGATTTGGGAATTGATTCGATTATGAATCGAATGGTTATAAAATTTAAAAGCTTCCTCTGTGTCAGATCTGATCTGATAGTTTAATCCGGTTTTATGAAAACTGATTTTGTCAACTAATGCGATTAATTAAAATTGATTAAATGAAAAATAACCTAGAATTCCCAACAAATATAACTAATATCTCAGAAGATGAGGGTTCAAATAAAAACTCCATTTTTTTGAGAAAACCTAGAAAACTCCCATCCACCAATCAGACAATTTATAAATATATTTACATTTTTTTATTAAAAGGATAGTTTGGTAATTTAACAAATTAAAAACAAAATCCCATGAATTTCTCCAAAAATAACTGGTCGGTTTCTATTCAATCGGAGGAACAAATCAAACCAAAATTTCAACAAAATTAAGGAATATTGACTCAAGGATTCAATGAAATAATTCAGTATAATCATCAATTAAGATTAAATTGATCCAATTTCTGCCGAAGATAACCTGATCGAAGAGAAATAACTGGTTCGATTTTTTGATACCAGCGTATAATAAAGGATTCAAGCATTTCAATATCAGATTCGTGATTAAACCAGGATCGTCAGTTGATAGTATTAATCAATTTCGATTTTTGTATCGGCACATATGTTAAATGACGAGCTCAAACGGCTTAAGTGAGAATCATGTAAATGAACTTGCGATTGTTGAGACACAAGTTGCAATCGAAGATTATTTGATCACAGACGAAGGTATTGAATATATATGAACTTGTAAAATGTTTTTTATATCATTATTAAAAAAAATAAGATAACGTATTTCATACTTCAATTCGTTTATAATTGTTGATTACATATGTGTAATCAGATTACAAAATTTATTTTATATTATTTTCATATGGTATGCGTGTTTACAATTGTGTATAGAAGAATGATATGGGTATTTAATATGTGTTTTGTTAAAAGTTAACATTCAAGTGTCAGAAGTACCATGCATTGACAAAGGAAAACAGAAGATGGATACACAAACGTGCGTTGATGATGTTGATACCCGTAATTACAATCATCCTGTATCTTTTACTGGTGTTGAAAATAAAGGTATTAAGATTAATAAATCAGTTATTTTTTTTTATATTTTAGTGTTTAATTTCGTAAATGTAACTGTTTAAATGCACTTATGGTGTATAATAATATTTCTTATATAATTGAGTATATGTTGTTCACGTGTTGTATTTTTGAAGATTCCGTATATGACTCTCCTAATGGCACAAGATATTGGACACCTATAGTAAGGGATGAATTTAAACCAATTGTTGGTAGTGTTTTCGCTAAATGGGATGATGTGGTTGGTATGTACGATCGGTATGCTCAGTTGGCAGGTTTTTGCACTCGATTAGGTGCAATGAAAAAAAAACAAAGATGGAGTTATTACGCATAGATATATGATGTGTACAAAAGCTGGCAAACCTCATGGAGTTGTTTTTGACTCATTAGACTAATCTCCTATACGTCGTACTAACTTTAAAGTTACAGATTGTAAAGCACGTATAAAGGTTAGATATATAAAAGACACATCAAGTTTTGAGTTGTATGAGCATATCGAGAATCATAACCATGGTTTAATCAACTCGGACAACCTTGATTTATCAAAAAAGAAACGGAGACTTAACTTTTCAGACAAAGAGTATATTGCCAAATGTCGTTTGGCTAATGTTAGTCCAAGTAAAGCCCACAGGTTGCAAGTTGCATTAAAGGGTGGACATCATATGATTCGGGGTACAAAGACTGATTTTAAGAATTTTGGCCGTGATGTTTCTATGTTTATTAAGATGGGGGATGCTCAAATGTTTGTCAACAGAATGACTGAACGTACGGAACAATTAATAAATTTTACGTTCAATTGCCATTGTATTGATTACGAGGTTAGAGATTTATTCTGGACTGATGATGTTTCAAAGAAAAACTATAAGGTTTTTGGTGATGTTCTGGCATTTGATGCAACATATCAAACCAACATGTAAGTTGTTATAAATGATTGTATGAATTATTTTTTTTGCATGTTTATAATGTTTTAATTTTTTTTTGTAGTTATAACATGATTTTTGTCCCATTTACTGGTGTCGATCATCACAAAAAGTATGTTACCTTTGGGGCAGGTTTATTATATAACGAATCTATTGAATCTTATAAGTGGTTGCTAAAATGTTTTATCACAGCACATGAAAAGCAGCCTACATTAATTCTGACTGACCAAGACGCTGCAATGAAACAAGCTGTAAATAGTATTTTTGATCAATCAATTCATCGGTTGTGTATGTGGCATATAACTGAGAAGATCCCCAAAAAGGTATAAATACATGTAACCAACTGTTAAGGACATAAGCGTTTTATTACATATGTGTAACCAGTTAAATAAATTATATATGATTAATTGATTACATTATATTACGTATACGTAATCAAATATCAAAACATATAATTCTTTTAACATTTTGATTATGTAGGTTTGTGGTAATGTTTTGAAAAATTCAAACATCCGGAGTGCAATACATAAGCTAGTTTGGAATGTATATCTTGATCCTTCCACATTTGAAGAAAGATGGAACTTGCTAATGGAACAAAACAACTTGCAAAATCATGAATGGTTACGTTAAATATATTCCATTAGAGATAAATGGGTCCCTGGATACTTCAAAGATATACCCATGTGTTGTTTAATGAAGACAACATCATGATGTGAAAGGTTCAACTCTCTTTTTAAGGTTAACTCAAGTAGATCTAATACATTAGTACAATTTTTGTTAGCTTTTGATTATGCAATTGATGGGCAAAGGTTTAATCAAATACTTTTAGAGCATAACACCACAACAACAACACCCTAATTACGCACCACAATGAACATTGAACGTAATGCAAACGAGATATACACTCGAACGATAATCAAAGAGGTTCAAAAGGAGATTTACAAATCCACCACATTGTGCTACATATCGAATCGTAATATTGTTAATGGAATACACACTTACTGTGTTACTCATCAATACAATAGGTGCAACATCATCAATGAATTTACGGTAATAAATATTCATGTATCCTATCTTCATATTTTTATACATAAATTGTTTTTTACAATTTTGAAAAAGTTGTAACATTCCGACATTCATATTACAGGTGACTATCGACTTAAAAGATGATTCGGTATCATGTGCATGCATGGGATTCACACGTATTGGGTACTTGTGTCGTCATGTTTTTTGTATTTTCAGGCACCACAAGATTGAAAAACACCTACTCAATACGTGCATAACATATGGAGAAGGGACGTGCTACCAAGAAGCGTGTTTAGTATGTCTAACAGGTATTGTGTTTACCAATCCGAAAGTTCTACAACCAGGAATCGTATTGTGGATAATATACAACAAACCGTTGATAGAATTTGGAATAATCCTGAAAGACTTGCATTGCTTGATAAGGAAGTCAAAGCTATAAAGGAAAAGATATTTCAAGAACTTCCTTATTCACAACTTAATTAGAATAAAAATGTTATAATTCAAGAGTTTGTAAATGTGTCTGAACCAAGCAGCATTAAGTATACCATATAGCCTGGGATACGTAATAAAGGTTGTGGGACTAATAGGCGGCTAATAGGTCCTGGGGAGAAGGCAATCATAAATAGCCAAAAGCCAAAAAGGAAGTGTCGATACTGTAATAAGATGGTCAACAATCATGATTCTAGAAATTGCCCTGTTAAAAAGAAAGACATGGAAGAATCTGCATCCGCCAATCATGATACAGATGAAGAAGAATATCAAATTAATGCAGATGGATGTTCTGATGTGGATGATAAACTAGAAGATTCTGAAGAGTTTGAAGTTAATGAAGACGATTACTCATCTAAATAAAAAGAACATAAAAAATTTTTTATGCATGACTTTACCATACCTTGGTTTTGTTTTTCAACATTATAATTTACTTATTTGAATGCATATTTTTTCAATTTTGTTTAAATGACAAAGATGATTACACGTACATAATCACCAAATATAATATTAATATGTAACCATGCATGGTTGGTCATTTCTAGATTAAGTTTTTTTTAAAATTTATAAGACTTTTAGGAATTTCAACCTTTTTTGAGATGGTTGATCTATTTTGAATTACTTCTACTTTTGGATCTATAAGAAGGATGATACTGATCTGAATGAAATTTAAATGCGGTGTTGTAGGTATAGCAGGAGAGGGGACAAACATGATTTGTTTGTTACTCGTTCATAAGTGCAAAAAAAAAGTATCGACAAAATTGCGTAAATCTACCAATAACCTTGCTTCAACTTCAAAAAAATCAGTGTTTTTTTCATTCTAAAATTATGGCATGCTTTTAGTTGGTTTTGGTATAAACAAAATGGAAGCATACTTTGTTGGTCAAAGGAACATGGTAGTCACTGTGCCCAAAAGCAATGCATCAAGAAACTCAAACCAATATGGGAACCATCATTTATTAACCACATGTCCAAATAAAACGTAAAATAATGTCTAATTTGTTGTCCCACAATCTAACTCATCAGCTTCCTTGATAACTCTATCTTTGTAAATGTTGACATCTGATGTTAACATTTTGCATGCGTATTTTTTCCTTAACAAACCACATTTCATCTTCTTAGCTCTCTCATCCTTTGGAAACCCGCAATCCCATGACCTTGCATAATTAGCATTAAACATCTCCATGTGACGCATAACAAATATTCCACAATCAACAAAGTTTTTCGTTGCTGCCCAGCTAATCTTTAACTTCTCAACCGATAAACCTTCAAGTTCCTTCAATTTCGGATGATCAACCTTCTTTAGGTGCAACAAAAATAGATATTTCTGCAATTACACAAAACAATAAAACCAAAATGTAATTATTAGTACAAAACTACATACATATAATAATTAATAAAGACAAAATATAACAAATTACTAACCACTTTGTAACATGTATCTTTCTTTAGATAATCAACATCATAACGAAATCCAATTAGACATTGCGACTGATGCATACTATCAATCAATCGTATAGATGGATTCTTCATATTAAAGCTCATCAAGTAAAAATAGCGCTTCTCAAAAATAGGGAACAAAACAACATCAAATTGCTTCAAATCATATAGTTTTTCATTTCCTTCCAAAACAGCATGAATGTGAGTCTCAAAGAAAGAATATCTTGATTCATCTGTTTCATCTGGGTTTTCTAGTACCCATCCATACTATTTACATATTTTCCAATTAGAACACCAATAAACTTTAATTATTTTTATGAATTAAATTACTTGAATAACAAATTACTTACAAAGGGTGTTGTTGGACAAAAAAGACGCCTCAAAGAACTTGGACTTCTATTCTTTTCCTCAAAGTTTAAAACTGCAGCCCAACAGTCTACCACATCATTGAACACTTCCTGTCTTGGTAATAATGAGTTCATATTAAAGTGGGTAATCCTAGTTCCATTCTCTGTGGCAAATATATCCGTACTGTAATGAAATACACAAATTATAGTATGAGAATACAAATAATATTTGATTAAATGCATGTAACTAACTGATTACACATACTTAACAAGATGATTACGTATATGTATCCATTTGATTACATACATGTAACAACTTTGTTTACATATACGTAACCACCCAGTAACACAAAATTAAACATATGTAGCCATACTATCAAAATAAAACTATGTAGCTGATTAGATATATGTGTAATCAAACAAACCAATAATAATATAATAACAAAAAATGGCAGGTACCATACATGCATCTGGTAAACTTATTTTAATAAATCCACATACCTAAATGTTCTTTCAATTTCAGTCTTGTCACCATGCTTTACTTCCTTAACTTTATTCGCCTCCTTTCTATATAAAACATGTTTAAGTTGAGTAATGTTATTAATATAATGAGTAAATAAAATACAAATAAACTATTATAACAAATACTTAATAATCTTACTCTTTATCAACAGCACCATTAATAAGATAGTTCCAAAAAAAATTTTCATCCCCACTCAAATACTTGTTTATATTAAATGTTCTATCCACATAAGGCGAGCATTTAAATGAAGATATTTGTTTTGCCCTTCCTTTTTTTCAATTCACACCTTCTCATTCACACCCTTTCTTCTCCAAACTGTCCATGCAATCTTTTTCATTCAAATCCTTACCATTCTGATCATTTGAAGTATCTTTGCTAACCAATTTTTTTACTCTATATAGCTTTTCTATTTCAATGGCAGCTTTTAGCATTTCTTGTATCAAATCTCCATATGTATCAACTTTGTGAGCTTCTTGAGTAAGACCAAGACTAAAAGTTGGGACTTCTAAATTAAGCTTACATTTTTCAGCTTTAACACGCTTCCCTTCAAAAGTAGAAGAATCCTCTAACATGTCAACAGCTTTTATAACCTCTTGTGTCCAAACTCCTGCATTATATGTCTCTGTTAAATCACCAACTGTTTCTGTTAATTCTTTATTTGTTTCATTAGTTGTTTCCTTTGATGATATGGGAGTTTCTCCATGTTCAACAGAAGCAGATTTAATGTTGGTTTCCGTCTTTGACAATATATAATCATCAAACTCTAGCTCCTCATTGTAAACTTCTTCATTTTTATTCACAAATTCAGCAACAATCATGTCATCTGGGAATATAGATCTTGTTCCAATAATTGCTTTAGCAAAATCTTTTTTATCCTTCACAATCCTTGAATAAATTGAAGAAAGTATTGATCTACGACCCTATTGTGTTGTCACATAGAACAAAATCAATAATGGTATTATTGTTTATAACATATAAGCATAAATATATTATTTTTTTACCTTAATGGTGTTTTCATCAAATTCATTGACTGTTCCATCATCATCATCATCATTGTTATCTCCATCAAGCAATGGTTCTTCACTCTCCATCTCGTAATTTACTTCTTCGACGAAATTTTCTCTAATTTCACCCAAACCAAATCCACCTTCTTTGATTTCAATACCTTCACATTTTTGGAGGTTTTCAAATGACCAAAATTTCAATTGCAGAAACCTCCCTATTCTCATTTATGCCTCGACATGATACACGATCAACATACAATAGCTTAAATAAAAAAACGCAGTTAATATAATCCCTAAAAAAATAACATAACTGTAACAATGTGTCAATCATTTGATTACATATGTGTAACCAACTGATTACATATATGTAACCACTTAAATAACTTTATATTTAATTACTTGATTTGTTTATTTTATTACATATAGTTAAATACATATAAAAGATGTATAAATAAAAAAAATATATAAATTAATTGGAATGTTTACCGGCAAAATGGTTAGAGGTCCAACAAAAGGTGGAGATCTCTTACACCTTGTCCAGCCTTCTTTACCTCTCTTAATGGCATCAACAACATATCCACACCAATCATAAGCTTTTAGATCTACTTCCAGGTCCAACCTCTCAATGAGTGCATATTTGCACAACCCATTTCTCCAACAATCAACTGTTGTCAAGAATAAGACCAAGAAATCTAGCTTAAAAACTATATCATCTTCATATTTATCATTACTTATGTTACTCACTAACTCTCCAGGAGAAATCCTTCTTCTTCCATAACACCGTCTCCATTTTGAAAAAAAAAACTTAGTATATTCATTTGCTTCAGTTAATGCACTAATGTCTATCCCGCCTAATGGTAAACCTAGCAATGCATTAACTGATTCTTTATCAACTTTTGTATCTCCTTTTGATGTCTTTATCACCATTCTACTAGTGTCCAGGTTATCAACAACATAATGACCAAGCTTCGAAGGTATCACATTGACATTAAAACTCAGTAACTTACCAAATCCCATGCTTCTAACTAAGCCTCGTTGTCTTTTATTAAGGGATTTGATAGCAATATAGAGTTGTTTTGTAGACGACCGTGCCAAAATCCCAAACCATTTCTTTCTTTTATCTGATGTGATAACTTTATCAATAATCTCATCATGATTATTATCATAATCGGGATCATCAGATTCCTCATCATCCAATTCATACACTGATCATAACATACGAATTATGTCCAATTAAAACATACAAATATGCACATAAATACAAAAAACAGGGAACATACAAATATATATAATAACTAAATAAATAAATAAAAAACATACAAAATTGCACAAATTAACCATTGTGCATTGTCACACCCCCACCTTTTCTCACGTGTTGATGATGTCACTGAGAAGGTTGCGGAAGCATAGTGGTGATGTCTCATAAATGAGGTGTGACTTACTTGATCCGGTATCACAACACACAGATTAACTTAAAATAAATACATTACAAAGATCATTGTTACAACCAACATTACAGTTTACAACTAAATTTATTACACAAACTGATTTATTTAATTACAAGTGGTTGAAGGTGTAGCCTCACCATGATCACTATCTCTCTGCAAAAACATTTGAGTTTGAAAGATCAGCACAAAGCTGGTGACTTCGTGAAGTTCAAGTTAAAACATATGATATGACATTATATACAAATTCTCAAGATATTCAGTTACAGATAACCATGGGACCCGTATCTAGTTCCTTTCGGACAGTTCTGCGTTTTACGAATATAATACCCGTCGGTAAATATCTTAATGCCTCATTATCTTAATGTTTATCACTAACATTAAGAAGATGTTTTGGAAACAGGTAACAAACATTCACACCAGGGGAGATGCAAACCTCCCAGTGAATGGGTTATCAGCTGATAGTACAATCATTGATGTCTGTTCGGCCCCACATGGGTTCACTAGATACAGTTTTGACTTTTGAGGAATGAGGACTTTTGATACTGTGATAAAGATACTAGTGACATAATCTCATGAAATCACACAAGAGTCACATGAAATCACAAAGATAACAGTGATACATATCATATGTTCAGAAATGGATTTACAGAGGTACCCCGATGTTTATAAAACATTAAAGATAAAAGGGGTTGTACGAAACTCGTGAAATCGCACACAAATGATAATGGTAGCTAAATTCTGCATTAGTTTATGTTTAATGAGTTATTTACGTTTTAATTTACTGATTTGATCTTCCTGAACGTTCAATGTCAGAGACATTGCCTTGAAAGTCATCAAACCGATATTAGGTTTTTAATTAATTATTTTAATGTCATATCATACAATGTATGACAATGTAGGAACCTATAATGATTCAGGTTCCTAATACAAGGTTGATGACACGTTCGATTAATCAGAATAATCTCAGATAATCCAGATAGTTAATGTTGTTGATTATAGTGCTGAAACAGTTTCTAGATGGATTTATCATTATTGATTACCCAAATATCATGAAATATCACAATGTGACATTAGAATAGGTTTAATAACCATGTTTAACATACTAATCTGACTGTTATCATAAACATCAGATAATCATTCCAATGAGTATGTTAATGATTGTGATTAATTTGAAACACTTGGATTTAACCTTGCATTTCAAAGATTAATCAAACTAATCACTTACATTGTCACAATCAAATGGTTTAAACCATTATAATCATTGTTATGATTTCATGAAAATCGGGCATTATAACGGATCAAAACATGGGCTTACCCGTTAACACCTCGAGTTCTTCATTTCTAATCATTCCTAGCCATAATCTAGGCAATAATCAACAATCTTAACTATACAATTACGTTCAAAAAGAATATCTAATCAACCATTATCCAGTGTTGTAAAACTCGGCCTAGGCGGTCGAGTACTCGGCCCTCGGCCGAACCGATTTTCTCCTACTTGGCCAGACCAACTCGGACTCGGTCAAACTCGGTCCAATTCGGGCCTACTCGGTCCAACTCGGGCCTACTCGGACCAACTCGGGCCTATTCGGACCAACTCGGCCAAAAAAACTCGGTCAAACTCGGAAAAATCGGTCAAACTCGGGCCAACTTTGACAAATTCGGACCAACTCGGTCAAACTCGGACCTACTCGGACCAGCTTGGTTTTTCGCTATTTTTTACCGATTTTCCTTGTTTTTCACTGGCTTTCATTGTTTTTCACCAATTATTGTTTGATTTTCCCTATATATATTTAATTTCTATTGATATTCACTATATATGTTATATATACTAGTAAACATATGATATTTGATATATATATATATATATATATATATAATTTTTTTAAAATTATTTTTTTATATCATTTACCGTATCCGAGTACTCCCCGCCTAGGCCGAGTACTCGCAACTCCCTAGTCGACCGACCTGGCAGCGCCTAGCGATTTCTCCAACCATGTCATTATCAAACTAGAAGGTTAAAACGAACCGTTACCTAATCTAACGGATTTTCATCTGTAGAACAACGATCAGGACCTGCAGATACTTTCTATGGCTTCAAATATACGATCTAAGAACTTCAAACTTGATTTTTGATGACGAAAATAATTGATTTTTGTCTGTGGTGGCATTCAAGTTCGAGAAGGTTTTAAAACATCTTTTTTGCATGAATACTGCTGTTTTGATCCAATCCACCAAACCGACCCACGCCAGGTGTATCGCCCCGCGTGGCCGCTTGGTCCGGAGCGTAGCGCGCGAGAAACCCAATCCAGATATTTTTCTTCTGTGCGCACCGCCTAGCGAGAGCAACTGGGGCTAGGCGTACCGCCTGGACTCTTTGACTTTGACATTTTTGTAATTTTTTCGTTTTGCGATTCCGGACAATCCGGAACTCCGTTTCGCGCACGGTTTTCGCCTATGTTCACCATTTCTCGCATACTATCAGCATGTAATAATTACAATAGCTAAATCAACGTGGATTTCAAGCACTACCAAATGTGTTCACGTCATTAATGACGTAATTCTCAAATGCAATTGTCACATGCATACCTGATTGTTTATTCATTTTCTTTGTCTTCTTTTCTTTCTTTATCTTCAAGCCTACAAATTTTGACATACAAATAAAACGTTAACATAAAAAACTTTACAAAAACAATCCAAAAGAACCATATAAACAGAATTTATGTCATTTTACATACTTGACTTGGTTTTCGACTGCAATTTTTTTGACTTTTTCACCTTCTTCATCTCCAATTCTACATTTTTTATAATATAATCATTTATAAATGTTCATGTTTATTTCATGCTTACTCTAAAAATTTAATATAATAATAGATTACATGCACGTAATAAGATGTTTAAATATACCTTTATCTGCCTCAAAAATTTTTTTAACATTCTCTAAGTTGGCATTAATCTCCTTTATAATTTTCAACTTCTCTTCATCGGTTTTGAATCTTTTGGCCACTGTTATGTAACACATAATTAATGAGTTAGTAATAAAAAACAAATTAAATTGGTCGATTAAACCATTTTAAAATTTACATACAATACCCGTCTCTTATATCACTTGTATGTAACATTTTCCTTTTATCTCTACCAGCATCTGCAATTACAATGTTATTAATCCTTTTAAAACAAATATAATCAATATAAAACAACCAAAATTAAAAAAAAAACTATACAAATCAACATCACCTGTACGAGTATTCATCTCCGCATCCGAGTCTCCAAGTTGGATTGAATCTAAAGGAGTGTTAACAAACTTACTAAAAGAATTTTTAAGAGCAATCCTTTCAC
Source organism: Mikania micrantha (assembly GCA_009363875.1). Taxonomy (NCBI): domain Eukaryota; kingdom Viridiplantae; phylum Streptophyta; class Magnoliopsida; order Asterales; family Asteraceae; genus Mikania; species Mikania micrantha. The sequence goes on along the minus strand of CM018689.1, from coordinate 42,973,939 downwards.
TTTTTTTCCTAATAAAAATAATTAACATAATTTAATATTGACATTACAAATAAGTTAACAATACAAAAATACTTACTTGTAGACATCCTTCGTGAAATACTTTACCCCTATTAAAATAAAATAAAAAAAATACAACAATAATGAGTATACCATATGATAACATGAAATTTAAATTTACAAATAAAATATAATTGAAACCTTATAGTTATATAATTGTAATCAATTGATTACATACGTGTAAACAATTTTAGTTACCCATATTGTCATGTTTTTTTACCTTGTAATCTACTAGAATATTGCTTTCCCATAATCTATTTGATGTTGATCACTACTACAAAACTGGGTATTTGCGACGAAATTTGCGACCGAAAAAAAAGGTCGCAAATTTTTTGATTGATTTGCTACCAAAAGAAAATTGTCGTAAATTTTGCGACTAGGCTGAGAACTGTCGCAAAATCGTCGCAAAATTTGCGACTATTAATTTTTGGTTGCAAAAAAGTCTCAAAAGTAAAAGAAAAAAAATTACAAGTAAATCAAAAAAAATTCGGTGGTAAAACGGTTGCAAAAGTTTCATCGCAATCCCGTCGCAAATTTCACGTCGCGAAAAAGTCGTAAAATTCATGAAACTTATGTTATGGTAGCAAAACAATCGAAAAATTATAGTCGAGAAATGGTCGCAAAACGTTGGTTGTAAAATTGTTGTAAAATATATATATATATATATATATTTCTTTTTATTTGACAAAGCAGGTCCAAACTCCTTCCTATTTACCCTTCAATTCAACAAGGCCCCCCAATTAAAAAAAACCCTGTTGCAAGCCCTCATCCCAAATTCCATCGATCGTCACTCAATGCCAACTCTCTAGCGACCGGCGACCGGAAGCCGGCGACCGGAGACCGGCGACCGGAAGTTGTAATCAGCCATCACACTGGTAAGGTTCCATCACACCTCAAAGCTTCGTTGAAATCAGTCACTATCCTACAGTTTATTGTCTGGTAAGCTAATTAACTTGTAAACTATATTAATCTTCGTATATGTTCTTTGATTATCGAATTATCACCTGCATATAGATGATTCGTAGTGCTCCTTTGGTTCTAAAAATTCTAATTTTACACTTTGTTCAAATATATTGATGTACCTTCATTTTATATGTGAAAATTTTGATGAACAAGCCAATGATACAAAACTAATGCACACAGAGGCCCATTCCATGCTCTGAAACTGATGCACAATACATAAATGCAAATATGTTACACTGTAATACAAATTTGATGCATTAACCCAATTATATATTGTTGTTCGTCAGTTTTAAGTGATATGCGTGTGTGTATGTTTTTACCTTTGTATTATTGTATTTCAGTTTTGTATTAGGATTGCACTTGAAATATGGTATTAATTATCCTATATTTAATTTAACTAAAATACTTAACCATTTTATGCACCCATGGGCATTTACTGAAGAAAAGCATAGTTTAATTTATAATTGGCAAATTTTCTGATCATGTAATGACTCAAAGCAGTTCCTGGAGTTTAATCATGTTTATGTTAGGATAGATCAACTTGACTGGGTTGGGTTATTTGGTCCTTTCAAGCTCTTAATATTTAATTGTTCTTGCCTTCGAATACAGATGTTTGTTTCTTTTTTTTTAGTTTACTTACATGTTGGTGTTTGTTTATTAGTTAAATTTATCATGATTAGGTTGTGAGACCAAAGACACTAGAAAATTGTATGCCTTAAAGATCATGCATAACAAACTTAAAACAAAAGAAAACAAAACACTTAATCACCATGTAAGCACATCATGCTTACATTTTATGGATTTTTTTAGTCTTCTATATAGGCTAAACATCATTTTTCTTATACGTTAATTATTGGCTATTTTCCTTTATGGCGTATACATTGAGACGTGCATTTGTTCTAGAATTTGTGATCTTCATGGATATTGTAGAAAGCAGAAGTTCTTTTAGGATTTTTACAAGTAATGTATTCATTGGATTGTATTTATTGGTTCCAAATCATTCATGGGTCCTTATATTGTGTTTATGCTAAATGAACAAATATTTATGGGTTACCTTGGGAACTTATTGCAAGTAATTGTTTATAGAAAAAGTAAAGAACGAACCTCTAGAGTCTAGATCATGAAGAACAGTACAGAGTAGGTTGAAGTGCTGAACACTTGAAAGAGAGAATCCATAACTCATTTTGTGAAGAAGGTAATTAGGTCATTATGAGGAGAGGGGTGAGTTATTGAATAGAAATAGAACAGTTATGCATATATATTTGGATTAAATGGAAGTTTGAATAACACTTCCTTCAAAATAATGCCTCCAGCTCCTTTAACCTTCAAAGTATCCACTTCACACATTTAGCCCCATAAAACTCCAATGTGTACAAGTGTTGAAATACCAACTTTCTGTAACCCCAGAAAGTAAAACAAACCAGAAAACATATTGACTAATAAAGAACCATAAGATTCTTTAATGATATCAGAATTACAAATCTGAGAACACAAAGAACCACAAAATTCTAAAACATTACCAAGAAACAATCCTGATAGTCTAAAGAGCTGTGATATCGTATTTTATAACTAATTAAACTACATTCATTGATTAGTAAATGACTTTTTTGTAGGGTTATTTTCAATGGGAGCAGCCTTGGCATGCCCAAATTTATAGATGTTGGAACAATGCAATGCTGGGAAGTTTGGTGATTTATTATCAAGAGCACGAGGAGATGCCATGAAAGTTGCAGCTGAAAAGGGTTTGGTGAAAGAAAAGGAAAGTGAAAAGGCCGAGAAAGAGAAGGAAAAGGCCGAGAAAGAGGCTATGCTTGAGAGAATGGCTAACATTGAGTCACTGTTAATAGTTGTGACTAAAAACCTCCCGTTATCGAGTTAGGACATGACCAAACCACTTTATTTGGATGTTTGATTGCCTTGTTAAGACAAATTACATGTTTGATGCCTTTTGGATATTTGATGTTTTTGGATATTTGATGTTTTTGGATATTTCTTGCTTTTGGATATTTGATGCTTATAAAGTAGGTTCTATTTAAAATTTTGTAAATTATTTGCAGGTTTTATTATCTTTTTACGTATGTGTTTATTTTGTAAAATGGCTGAAAAATGGTCGCAAATTCGTCGTAAACTCTTCGCAAGGGCATTAGTTGCAAAGTCGTTGCAAATTTCTAGTCGCAAGATAGTCGCAAAAAACCCGTCGCAAAATGATTGTAAAATTCTTGTCGGAAAACAGTTGCAAAAAACTCGTCGCAAATTCATCGCAAAAACTTATCGCAAACCCGTCGCAAAAATCATGTCGCTAATCCGTCGCATTAATTGCGACCAGAATATCCGTTGCTAAAACCGGTCGCAAAATACTTGCCCGTCGCAATTGTGGTCGCAAAAAAATATTAGCTACGAAGGTTTTTGTGACGGCTATGTTAGTAGCAAAGTAGTTGCAAATGGTTATTTGAGACTACTTTGCGACAGAAAATTTCGTCGCAAATACCCAGTTTTGTAGTAGTGGATATATGGGTATACAAACACTAACAACAATGAGTAACATACATTATTGATATTCAATGTAAACAACTTAAGAGCATACAGTTTGCAATAATGTTAAAAACTCCATTTATAAATCCAATAAACCATGATTTTGTACCAACATGTAAAGAAACAAGTCGATGTTAAGTACCAAGAAAACATAATTGAATTAATATACTTACAAATGTATTATCAATTGGTTACATATGTGTAATCCAAATGTAAACAAACTAGTAATTAACTACTCAATTTATTACACATGTGTAATCATAATGATATCATGTATAACTATCCAAACAATACAACGGTTACATATGTGTAATCAATTGATTAATTATATGTAATCATAATAAGAATGTATATAAAATCAAAAAAATTTATCTGTAAGCATAAAAAATCCAAACAAATACATAAAATAAACATAAAACGATACATCATATGAACACATCTATTTAATAACAGGAGATTGAGCCCATAGAAAAAACCAGTCAATGTTTATCACCTAAATAATCGATGTTAATTACAAAGAAACCATAATTGAAATCATATACTTACACATGTGTTATCAATTGATTACATATGTGTAATCAAAATATATTCAGTGCAACACAGGGTGGGCTTTTTGATCATGTCATTGATGTTGAAAATGCAGAGCATAAGGATTTCTTAAGACTGGTATGTTCATATTTAGTAATCATGAAAACAATGCTAGTTTCTTTATAACAAACAAGAATTTATGTGTAACTTCATTATTTATCACAACAATTAAACATTCCTTAAACTTTTATCACAACAATCCTTAAACTAAACTTGTGAATGACAATCCAAACCTTGTGAATGACAATCCAAACAATTAAACGGTTACATATGTGTAATCAGTTGATTACTCATATGTAATCATAATTACAATATATATATTATACCTACACATGTAAGCATAAAAAATCCCAAAAAAAACCCAAATATACAATGAATATCTTACAATCTATAAAAAAATTTGAACAATTGCTAATATTAATTATATGTAATCATAATAACAAAGATTACATATGCGTAATCAACAAAAAATATAACAATAATAAAACAAAAACATGCAATTAACCAAAATTAAGTAGATATTTCATAAAAAAAACCCATTTGATTCATAATCTAGGGTTTTAAATCGAAATGCAATTTATAATCTAACACCACCCAAATAATCGTCATATGCAGTTTCAAATCAAAATGCAATGTATGATCAAACACAAATTGAATAATAGATGATAAAAAAAACTCGCCACGATCGTCGTTAAACAACAGTCGGAAACAAACCTTACACAATCCACAGTCGACAACCTCGATTTTGGAGATTCAGCCGTCGAACAATCCGGTTTTGATCAACCAGCGTTAATAACCTCCGTTGAGAATGCACACTCGCCGAGAAAAGCGCCGTCTCCTAGAAACCACCTTCGAGAAACACGGTGATTGAGGAAGAATCTCGGCTGGACTGAAGAACAATCGGAACTTAGAACGAACAATGAAGAAAAAAATTTGATTTTTTTTTAAGAATGATAATTTTGTTTTTAATTCCCCAAATAAACCGGCAACATATCCCCTATTTTAAAAATGTTTTCCAAATTTAATTCAAGTGAATGTCTATTATGCCCTTCTTTCCACTATCTCAGACTTTTTTTTAAAAAAAATTACATAAATGCCACTACTCTTTTTCAGCCATTGATCAAATAAATCAATGGTTAGATTGAGGTTTTTTAAGTTTCCTAGAAATGCATGGTTTTTTGGGGAACCTCCCCTATCTCAGAAATAATAAACTTTATTGTAATTTGATATAAAACATAATGCAAATGAAATTTTTAAAAATAATGCTAACATGATTTAAAAATTTGTTTTGAAGTTTCCTTAGTTTCGTTGATAAGTTTATAAATAAAAGAAAATTAAAGATTAATTTTTGTTTAATAAAAAAGGGTGAATGTGGGTTGATACTCAACACATGACATTTCTTGGTATCGTTCATTTTTATAAAATAGTAAAATTTGTGAATGATATAACTAAATCTTACTTCATCTATTGAATATTCGTTTTTCTTTTGGATCTCATAATAGGCTAATAGACAAAACAAGTACGAGTTGGAACCAAAGTTTAAACTTCACTCTCATCAATAATTAGATTGCTTTAATGCTACGAAATCAAGATAATGACTCCAATAAAAGAAACAAAATTCATCTCATTCTTGTTTAATCCGTCGACAAGAATGTTATTTATGATCAATATAAATGTCCATCTATCCTACCAAATTTGTCATAAAAATACAATTATTTTGAGAATGAAGTTCAAGGAATAGTTATTTTATTTACGTATCTAGTCTCTTCAATATCGTGAAGGCTAGCATGATCGATATCTTTACAAAATTGCTAAAGGCTTGGCAATCTTCGATGTTAGGTAAGTACAACTGTAGTCTGTACAACTGTAGTCTGTACATTTACGCAATGTTTTGAAAACCGGACCGGCCGATCGGACTGGAAACCGGTGGGTGAACCAGTCCGGTTAGGGGTTGTGGGCCCAGTGGCGGATCCAGAAATTTTTTCCGATGACTTCACTATTTTCAAACGCTTCCATTCAATAGAACCGAACATAAAAATTCCAAGGTCGGTTTGACGGTTCGGGTCTTGTAATGTTCATCATGTAATAATTGTGTGATATATTAAATTAGGTGCGGTGTGGACACTCATTTAATATTTATGAGCTCCGGACCAAACGGAAGTTAAGAGGGTCGCACCCCCTTGCGGGGTCCAAGGGGTTGAGCCCCTGGTGGTGGTCCCATTGGTCAGCCAAGGGCAAAGGTCAAGACGGCAGTGTCCGTTGTGGGGTTCGGGGCAACGCCTCGAAACCTAAACAAAATTTGGGAAGAAATATTGATTTCAGAAAGTGATTTTAACACTGTTTTAGAGAAATACAAGCATTGATTGTCGATAAGTTCCTAACAAATATTATTTAATCCATTCAAGTTGACAAACTGTTGGGGAAAAAACACAGTAAGGATTCACCCTTAAAATATTAATGGGTTCACCCTACCTTTTAACATTTTCAAAAAATTTTTTTCCTGCTAACGCTTCAAGACGCGGTGGGTTCCGGTGAACCCACCCCTCACTACATAGATCCGCCAATGTGTGGGCCGTTTTGGGTGAACCGGTCAGTCGAACCGGCGAACCGGTGGTTGAACCGGCTTTATATATATATATATATATATATATATATATATATAATGTTTATAAAATCATCTGTTTCTTAAATCCGGTCGGACCTCTGACCAGTAAGGAGACCAGTTCGACGTCCGATCCGGTTCTAAAAACGTTGCATTTACGTTGTTACTTACACATGACTTCTTGACTTTGTATTCCTCTTTGTAAAATCTATTTACATTTTTTTCACAAAGTAAATGAAAGTTGAGCATTTTAGAATTAATTACTTCTTTTTATGCATTATATTATGAACTTATAATCATTTGATTGAAAGATATATCAATTTACCATTATGATTATGCCTAGAAAAATGGACGGGTTGGGTAACGGGTCAGAACGGGTGCGGGCTAGGATGAGTGCGGGTCAAGACGGGTTTTAAGCCAAATCCATTTGGATTTAAACGGGTCATTTTAAAAAAAATCAATTTCGCTCAAGTTAAAATGAGTTGTAACAAAACAAATAGTTTATTTGAATAATTTTTAATGATTTTCTCATTAAATATATTATTGATCATCCTTACTCGTTGAAAGTCATTATGTTACCATAGTTTTTAAGTTGTCAATCTTGACCAGTTTTGTATTAAGGTGTTACCCATCTCAACCCATATTTTGTCATGATGTTACCTATTTCAATTTAAAATGCAATAATCGTTTACCCAATTATATCCATTTATCTTACTATAGGTCAAGATTGCCGGATATAGTTATGATGTCTCATTGGGAAACACTCGCTAATGTACTTTTGATCCTCATGATGTCTTGTTTTCACCATCTTTAATTACAAAATATGCAGGTGATTGGGATCTTCTTGGCTTCCAAACATCGAGTACATGACCTTAATTTCACTATCATTTTGTAAAGTGATTGTTTGCTAGTGAACAAGATTGGAACCAAGAACATCACATATTATTATCTAAAATCATTAATGGGATCAAGTCTTTGTTGCATGAACACATCAACTTCCCCTTCTTATACAAAGAAAAACCCTAGAGAACATACAAAACATAACAATAATCTCAAACGAAACTCATCGAAAACCGTTGTGGTTCGGTACAAACAAGGAGATGAGAGAAAAACTATCAGAAATACTTCAACTTTAAGAGAATGTCTTTTAGCTTCACCAAATATTAATCATCATGATGCAATAAACCCTAGCAAAATACAAGTTTGCACTTCATTAGAGGTTCGAACCGAAAATTTGGGTGCATCGAGGATACGTTTTCCATCGGAGAAATTAAGCGGGAAACGAGTTAAGGATGGCGAAAGAGATGAAGATGAGGAATCAAGCTTGAATCATATGTTAAACCGATGCGAGAGTCAAAAGTCAAAAAAGAAGGTCTCTTTTAGGTTACCTCAAGAGGATGATATTTTTATTTTTTGTTCAGAAGAGTAAACTAGGCATAGTCATTTAGCTAGACGTAACAATGTAAATAAGTAGCTAAGTTCATGGTTGTAGTTTGTTTTAAACATCAAGAAGCATATCTGTTTTTAATGAACTACATATATAGTTGGGTCGGGCTCAGGTTAGGATGGAACTTGTTCAATCTGGTTCTGGTTCGGTTTCATATGCATGTATAATTTATACATAATTCAAACATGTGGATGCGGTATAATCTACACATGTATATGTAACAAATAAACAGACATACCTAATGCAAAGAAACCTTATCTATATCTAATAACATAATAATACCACTAATAGAGATACATGTGGCTTGAAAAAACCCTCTTAATCATATATTTATTATTATTATTTTTTAAATCTAGAAACCACAAATATCATAATATAATTTATTAGCATCATAAGATAACACATACAGAAAAAAAACAAGTATAATAACATAATATAATATTTTGTGACGAAAAGTCATCGTTATAGGGCTTTCATGATGTAACAATTTTCATTTTCACCTTGCTAAAAAGTATAAGGGTGATATCATGTCGTCGTAGGGTGAGAAAATCGTCACTATATAAAATTTGTCATCACCATCGGTCTCATTTTGTGTAGGGTACGTTGCAGAAATTGAATTATCAACTTGTTAGAGTCTTAAATAGGGAAAGACATATCATCGTCAGGATGTTTTTACTTGATCTCAAATTTACACCAGATCTTATTTAAGTTTATTTTGTTTCAATCTTTTAATGAAGTGACCTCGATAATTACACCTTAATAACACGTACACTATAGAGTATACTAATCAAAGGATGTTGTAGAGAAATTCCAGAAAACAAACAAATTGGATGAAATCGAAAGTCGTGGATCGCACTTTCAGATAAAACTATTTGCGGTTCACCCAAATATTTGATCGGATAAAATTCGATTTTCGTTCAAAAACAAGTATGAAGATTTTGTTGAGTTTTTCGTGAAAAAATCAGAACCAAAAAATCGTCGATCAACAATCAAGAACAACGGTTTGGAAACTCCCTCCAGGCAGTTTTCCAACTTTCATTTTTCATAATTTCGCCACTAAAGTTGTAAATTTAATTTTACGTAAAAATTCGTAAAATCAATTTTTCTATTGATTTTCCAACATAACTTAGTGTAGAAATTCCAGCCAGGGGCTCTGCCCCTTGGACCCCGCTATCCGAGGGCGCTGCCACCGGAAAACCCCCCAACCCCTTGGAACCCCCATTGAATTTATAAAATATTAAACAAGCGTGCACCCCACACCCAACTTGTTTAATGATTTCATAATTCATATTGATCGATAAAATTAACCCCAATTACACTAAAATATCTAACAGATGTTGCATATAGCCATATAGGGACATAAACCAATCAAGTCGGCTGGTGAGCTACTCGAGATCGGATCGTTTAAATACTCGAATTATCCGACCTTAAACGAGCTAAGCCTTGAAATATGTCTTGTTTAGTTATCGAGCTTAAACCGGCTCTCGAGCCGACTTGTGAACCTTAATGAGCTTTTTATATATACATTTTTTATTTAATTAAATAAGTGTGAAAAAGTTATTATTTAAAACTAATATTAAAATTAAATTAATTATTTAAGTAAATATCAAATAAGCTGAACCAGGCTCAAGCATGTACATTTTCTAACGATTAGAGGTCGACCTTTAAAATTAAATTGTTAAATAAGTCAAGCTTTAGTCTTAGGGGCCGTTTGGTAACGTCTGAATCATTAAGTGCTGAATGGTTAAGATGTCTGAATGGTTAAGAGGGTCTGAACCATTAATTGCTGAATAGGTTAAGACTATGTGGTTCACGTCTAAATGAAAAATAAAAAAATTAATCCATTTTTATTTTAAAACCCTAGAAAATCAAACCCGTAGACCTCACCCCCCGTCGACTTCAACCACCTTCGCCTCCCATCGCAGCCCAGCCTCCTCCGCCTCCCATCGCAGTCCAGCCTCCTTCGCCTCCCATCACACCGCCTCTCCACCGTGTCTCCGCCGCGTCTCCACCGTGTTTCCGCCGCTGCCTTGTCCGCTGAGACCCATCGAGCATCGAGCCTCAGACCTTCAGTGGTTGACGAGCATCAAGCATCGCACGGTTTAGGGTTCACAGCCCCTTCGACGATCGCACAGTCGGTCACCGTCGCATGGTTTAGGGTTCGCAGCCCCTTCGACAATCGCACAGTCGGTCACCATCGCATGGTTTATGATTTGCAAATCCGACGATGGTGGTGGTTCCGACGAGATGGATTCGGTGCAGGGTGGTTCATGGTTGGTACAGAGAGATTCGGTTCACGGTGGTTTCGAGATGGATTCGGTGGTTCAGACCGGTGGTTGACGAGGGCTTCCTTTTTTCCCCATTCAGACGGTGTGGTTCTCATTCAAACTTGTTGTGAGATCTGAATGTGAACCATTCAGATTCAGATCCATTCAGACCTATTAAGATCCAACCAAACAGTCCCTTAGGCTCTTAGCTAACTCAAACTTAACTCGACTTATTTAGATCCTTGTTGTATACAATAAAAGTATCCTTCGTGAGCGTACCGCTACGATACCGTAACGTATTAGTAGATTTGGTATCGATAACAGTACTTGATTTTCTCATATATTGGTATCAGTACTAACCTGTAAAATACCGAAAATTTTGAATAGGTGTTGGTACTGGAACATACATATTTTTTGTTTTGAATTTGTTTATTTGTCAATCTATTGTAGTTTGAAAAATATTTACCATAATGCGCATAAATTTAATTTTATTTTAATTATTAAATGTAAAAAATACTACATAAATCTAAAGAAAAATAAGTTTATATTTTTCTGTTCGCAATTCTATGTTTTGTAAATTTGATTTTTCTTGTGATGTTTTCTTATGGTGCATTTATATTTTTAGTTTTTTTTCTTATAATTATGACATTATATAATTAATAATTTGAAGTGAAAATTCCCGAAATAGCCTCAGGAGTGATTTTTCTTCAAAATGACCAAACTTTGGTCAATTGGCCACTCTTATACAGACGTGAATGCCTATAAGTATATAGGCGGACGCTCTCAAAACCATTCTTACACTTCTTGACACGTGTCATTTATGGGCGTCGACGCCTATATACTCTGACGTACGCCAGTAAAATTTCAAACTCGTCCTGGGCGTCGGATCCACTCTGACGCGTGTGTCACGCTCGGCGATGCCTATACACATTTCATATGTTTTTTACTGGCATTTGTATGGTCGGGAAAGAAGAGAGGAAGAAACGAACAGGAAAATGGATTTTTTGAAATAAGGGTGAGCGCCTGTATTTTACAGGCGAACGCCCGTAAATTACGAAAGGGCGCCAAAAGTTTTTGAGAGGGCACCCGTTGTTTACGGGCAGATGCCTGTATACCAGTTTGGAAATTTATTATTTTGTTTTTAGTTATTATAATCGTAATATAAAGGTAATGCTCGTCGACAAAGATATAAAAAAGAAACAATTTTTTCACTTTTTTAAATAAATCATGTCTGATTCGGGTTGCTATATATGGACGTTTGTAAAAAAACAAAGTAAATAAGTGTGTAGCTGTCGCCACCCTAGACACACGCGTTAGAGAGGACTGACGTCCGAGACAAATTTTAAAATTTTACGGGCGCGTGTCAAAGTATACGAATATCAACTATCAACACCCGTTTTTACGAAATTATCGATAATCGATCTTTTTTTTTTTAACGGCAAAGGTTTCAATCGTGTAAGCGCACTGTTTAAAGGCTATGTCACCAAAGTCTAGTTACCTGGACCTCTTATGAGCTCCCACAATCACCCAGGAGGAAACTGTAATCCCCATAGTTTTTCGGTTACGAATTCGGATGTGTAGCCTTACTTAATGATAATAAAAACCAAGATCAAGATTCTTTTGAAAAACTATATTAATAAACACATACGTATTTGCAAAGATTTTCAAAGCAACATGAATTTTAATAATATTGGATTAAGGACAGATTTAAATCTGAAAAAGAATACGCATCTTCCTATACTAATAATTGATTCCAAATAATGTCACATGTCATTCTTTTATTTTTCTCAAAAATAAATGTTTATTTTAAAATTGAAAAATAAAACTCACAATTAATGTTATTAATTATATAGAATGTTTACATAAATATAGTAAATTAATACTAATGATTAATACTATGATAATGAATATCATGTATGATTAATCTTATATACACACACATATTAAGAACATTTTTCATTTTTAAAATTTTTTTAATATTAAAAATGTATAAATAATATAATTATTTCAATTATGTAAATTTATAAAGACATAATCAAAAAATTAAATAATTTTTATTTAAAAACCCGAGTAATACACGAGTTTATAACCTAGCACATAATAATATGATTTGTTTTAAATGCAAAATAATATGTTAAAGTATTATAGGCTTTAAAATAGTTAATAAAATATTATTCTTATAAATACACACACCCATATGTGTATATATAGTATAGGGGGTGTGTGTATATGAATAACAATATGTTAAAATATTTTAACTTAGTTATAATATATTCAATAAAATAAGTCAAGAGGAGATTTAATTGGAGTTTATAACCAAAAAAAATAATAATAAACTATGAATAAAATAAATAAATAAATCAAAAGTTTACAAGATTTTATAAAAAAAACAAGTTCTACCATAAAATAACACGAAGCTAAGGCATAAACTAATGTGAGATTTCATTCCTTTGATTAAAACTTATAAACTTGGGTTATAATGTGTGACGCAATTAACACGTTAAATAATAACGTGCAATTAGAATTTATATGTTGTTAACAAACAATAGCGGTTTACAAAGACATGATCTAAAATTAAATCCGAATAAACCATGGTCCCATATAAGTCCGTGAATATTAAAAGTACTTGAGGATAGGGAGAGAGGGTTTTAAAAATATGAGTTAAAACTATAGGGTCAAAAGTGTAAATTTTAAATTAATTCAAATGACATTTTTATAATATTTGAAATATTCCATATCTCATTCAACTTTATGAAATTGAACGACAAAAATGGAAACGTAATATTGAGTACGAGTGATTGCGTGCTGAATTTGAGTGATTGTTTATAAAATCAAAACGATTTTCATTTAACTCTCAATCTCATGGATGATAACTATATATCTTAATAATAAACAAATGTCTACTTTCAATTCTACGGAATACTCTTCACAAGAAGCAAGAAATAGTTGTGCTGCTTTAATTCGAACGGAAAACTAATCCTCTACTACGGCGAGGTGTATGATGACAAGAGAAATGATGACGGGTGTCAATATATCTCCTTAGCCGAGCTAAGATATATCCCAACCAACGAACCGCCAACAATGCGGATAAGCTTGGGCGACACAAAGAAAGGAACATTATGACCATTGGATAAAAGAAGTAGTCATACAAATAAGGAAGGTCTGCAAAGTGTTTCTGTATGGGAAATAACAATCAATCCTTTTAATGAAAGTTCCTGCAAAAGCACTCCTGCAGGACTTGCAGGACATGACTACTTCATGATGCGACTTGGACAATTTGGTGATAAGTCAAACATTAACACCAAATTGGAAACATTATCACAATCAAGGTATGAAGATCAGATCATTAGAAGATAACGTGTAACATCAGTGCCGGACGCGTACCGGAACAGTGATCGCAACACTAACTCAGGTACACATTACGTAAAACTATGTTTATGCTATTGATACATTATGCTTAACACGAAACTATTATGCGATTGTCTGAAATCTGATTTTAAACCTTAGGGTTTAACAGTCAGAAAACATATCAGACAACACAGAATCGAAACACAGATACTTGAGTTGATGCTAATGTGTATAAACGTATGTGAGGTTAAACAGAACGAAACTATAACGGTTGTTGTTACGGAATGCTAAACCGACGAGTTATTCGTATATGTGACGATCTGTACGAATGATTCTGAAAGTTTAACGTTCTGAAATAATGACTGAACAGTATAGAACAAGAATCAGAAAGCCAAACCATCGTCGTGTTCGTTCGAATGACGATTCGAACGAATACGCGCGATGGCGACGCGTTCTGACAAAACGAAAGCGAACACGAAAAATGATACGAACAATCATAAACTTAAGGAAATAAAATATTTCCAGTTTTACAATTTTGAAACTCATCAGAAATAAATTAAAAAGAAACCATTTTTACTTAAATGCGTAAATTTACGAAAGAAATTACGAAACGCGTAAAAATAATATCATTTGATAAATAATTTAATAAAACGATATTTAAAATCATTATTAGAAATAAATACCTTCCAAATAGTTAAAAATAAACCTTTTTATTTAATTAACGAAAAATGCGCGTAACGATTCGGAAACCCGACGAAAATACGAACCGAGCAACCGAAACGAACCCGAATACCCTCGGGGTATTTAAACACTCAATGAAGCATTTATTTCATTTTTACATCACCTCTCTCTCTAAAATTCTCTCAAAAAACATCCACCCTTTCTCTCTCACTACAATTCAAGCCTTCAAACCTCAAGATCTTGATCATCTCTTGGTGAAATCGCTCATTCTTGGTGTCTACACGAAGATCTCTAGCTCTTCTACCTGAAAGTACACCAAATCTGAGGTTTCATCCAGCCATTTCGGAGGTAAGAAGCTAAGAACAACACAAATATAGGGTTTTCCAACCCTAGTCGACCGAACCATTTCCAACCGGTTAGAAACTCAACCTAGTGAGGCATATCACTACGAAAACGTTTCCTGGAATACACTAGACACGAGAGCAACCGTGGATCAGCTGGGAGCGGAGTTATGATGGTGATGATAAACAGATTCGTGGGTTGCAGGTGGAGCCGAACCCTACAGATGCTAGCCACGAACCTGTGAACCGCATACCCATCTGATGAACCTCAACCCAGCTACGAACCCCCTTGAACCCAACGAACCCACGGCGAACCCTCTTGTGCTTGCCGAACCTTTGCATGGCGACGAACCTTCCCCTGACCGAACCATGCATGGACCACGAACCCTAATGCTACGAACCATAATGTCACGAACCTGTATCATCTCACTACCGAACCCTTCGAGGCTTGACGAACCAACATGCTATTGCCGAACCCTTCCTTATCCAAGACGAACCCAAGGACGAACCCACCATGATTGGCGAACCTACGGTTATCGCCGAACCTGGAACTTGGTCGAACCATTAATCACAAAGCCGAAACCATACATGCTCACCCTGTCGAACGAACCTTATTTCCCTGGACACCGAACCTAATGGGGCGAACCCTTAGGTTCGTTTGGACTTCACTGTGTCGAACCTTAACTAATTGGGTCATAGGGTTCGCTGGAAATCATCCTCGGCCCTTGTTGATAAGCCCAAACGTGATCTTGATCCGCCCAACTCTTTCACTTAGCCCACAAATACTCATGGCCCATATATATTATTCGAATAGTAGGGTGATTTGACTCAAGGCCCATTCTCAATTAAAAACAAGCGGCCCAATTATTCTGCCCAAACTAATGCTTTCGGCCCATACTTTGTTAATCGGCCCAATAACAAACAATTGGTTCACGTTGGCTAGTTGGCCCAACATAAGGTCCATGAATGCTTTTGCAATGACCCTAACATCATTACCCCAATTATTGCTTGGCCCGTAGCCATCTCGGCCCAATTCGCTTAGCCGGCCCACACACGCACAAACATTAGGCTAAATTACACATTAATTAGTCCAAAAGGTTATCCGGCCCAATGAATTTTAATTAAATGACAAACGCGTGAATGAACGTTGGAAATGATCAAAACAAAGGATAAAAACATTTATGAAATATCATTTTGTTGGTCATAAGGTAATGACAAGTTTTAAGCAAACTACATAAAGGCTTAAAAGTCTTATATAAAGATGATAACTTGAAATTAATGGGCCGGATAAGGAAAAGGACTCGCGAGTGTTCGTCCACTTTAGGACCAACACTTACAAGCACACGAATGAATACAAAACATACTTATAAGCTACAAATACTATGAAATCAATACAGGATCGTGAACATCACAACAAGTGCAAACAAAGAGCGTGCGTATTCTTGTTTTACATAGTCAACTACTACGGACACAAGGTGAGTTCATTTGTCCCTTTTCAAACTTATTTGTTTTACTTCGGGACTGAGAAGCATGTTAAACATTTTAAATTAATTATTAAAATGTTATTTAATGCTTTTAAACATAAACTATGATGCTTACAACAAGGCTTATGCTTGGAAACTAGTATACTTTGAGAAACTATATGCTTGATGCTTATTCTACAAACTAGATGCTTAAACTTGATGCTTGAACTTGATGCTTGAGTCTTATGCTATGAACTAAATGCTTCAAGTTGAGGCTTGATGCTTATACTACAAACTAGAGGCTTAAACTACATACTTGATGCTTATGCTATGAATTTCGTGGTTGAAACTATATGCTTGGAAACTATGATTGCGTGCGAAATGCTAAGCTTGTATCTAATCATGGGCTACGTAATTGCTAAACTTCTGCTATAGCAGGGCTTGTACCCATGTATTGAGATGCGTGAAAGCTAAACTATGATGATGCTAAGCTATTATCTATATAAGAGACATGTAATTGCTAAATTTCTACTAGAGCAGGGCTTTTGTCTGCTTATATGAGATATGTAATTGCTGGATTGTTTGTGTATGCATGGCTTGTGTCTATGTATGAGATACGTAATTGCTAAACTTCTGCTAGAGCAGGGCTTGTATCTTGTATAGGAGACACGTAATTGCTAGACTAGGCTTAACTAATTCATGAGATACGTAATGGCTAAACTTCTGCTAGAGCAGGACTTGTATCTATCCGTGAGCTATGTAATTGCTAAACTTCTGCTATAGCAGGGCTTGTACTCACGCTTGAGATTAGTGAAAGCGAAACTATGTGCGTGTGAAACTATGATGCTTGTTAAACTTACTTTGAGGCTAATACTTATGAATGATATATACTTGTAAACTTTGCAACAGTAAACTAAAGCTATGACGAGGAATGGTTTGAATGATAGGTAAAGTGCTTAATTATTATTAACAACAGTGTCATATACGGATTAGTATGTGGTGGGACGGCGTCTGGGCGGGTTGTAGGCTCGACTCAGGGGTATGCCCTATATATAAGCATACCGATTTGGATATTAGATGTGGAGTTAATGAGGTTAAGGTTTTACCGAAAGAGGTTTGCTAAAGCTATTTTTAAACTTATAAACTTTATGAACTCACCGACCATTGTGTTGACTTTGTTTTTCTTACATGTTTTCTCAGGTGAAGAACAGGTTTAAGCTGAGTCTATTGGATTGCATGCTAGGTGGCCTAGATAGAGGACCTAGTTGATTTTGGAAGCACATATTTTGCTGATCATACGAATCACTTTTGAATGTCTTGTACAGATTACAAGATAGAAAACATTTGATTCTTTTGTTAGGTTTACCGAGTTAAATTACTGAACATTGCTATTGTAATTTAACTTTGTAATCCTAGTTTAATGTTGATTGTGCTTTAGTTACTCTTAACATTGATGCTATGTAAGCAATCTGATCATTTTAATTATCATTCACGATATCGCGCCCCGAGAACCTTCCGCCCAACGGGGACATTCGATCCAACCCCGCCGGCTCGGGGTGTGACATAACGACTGGAAGATGAAGATGTTGTTCTTACTAAGCCCAAAGCTCTACAGCTATAAAAGTAAGACTTAAAGATCCAAACGGTACAACACATTCAACTCATACATTCTCACTATTTTTTATACACTCAGTTGTCTTCTATCCTTCCTACGACCGGTTCTTATTCTCACGCCGGAGTCCCGACCATATGAGACCCCTCCTGTGGTGAGACTAACGATGCGTTTTGTGGTGATCATAGCAGGACCAGGTCATCAGCCGGACATTGGAGGCCGTTACAGCAACAAGAAACAAGAAGGAAAATTATCCAGCTCGCGAGATCGGGATTTCCTGTAAGGTTCGTTTTATGTTTTGTCTTTAACGCGTTATTCACGGTTCTGATTCAGGTGTTTTTTTTTGTTGGTTTATTCGGGCATGATTAAGGTTGAGAATGAACCGAGAATGTAACCTTGGAGTCGAGAGTGGATGGGGATTCGTGAATGCATGGTGTGCGATATACTGAAAAATGGAATTGGACCAAGTACGTGTGCGTGAAATATTGTACATATGTATTAGATAATTATGTGTGTGTATGCGAGAGATGCCTTTTATTTTGGGATGATGGGTGTGCTTCATTTTTTTTATGAAAGCCTTACATGCAGCATGATGGTGTGGGTATATGAAACAAATGAAGCATACATGTGTTAGAATATATGGTTTCAAAAGGGTAATAAGTGATAATTAAGGAGTTAAACATACGAGTGTTTCAGCTCGTAAGATGGGAGTGAGATTGAATAGGTTACCAGTGTAAGCATGTGATAATATAAACTCATGAAAAAAAAAAGATTAACTTGAGTGAGTTTTCTACAAAGTGAACCTACACAAGACAAAAATCTTGTAGGTCACAGAAGTTGACGAAAGACCAAGCGTACTTATGACTAACCAACACCGTTAAAGGAGCCTTATATCATGTGAGTTTATTCACACTTCCTTTTACATTTTTGTTTGGAATGTTACGCATGTCTTATTCAAAACTTTATTCATTATATTATTCATTCAATCTATGATGCAAGTCTTAGACCTAGTTAGTTTTATGTGTTAAATGCTAAGCTCATACAATGTGTTGATTCTATGTGTGTTGCCAGTCAAGCAAGCTAGTGCTTAGTAGCCTAAGATGTGTTAGATATCATCTTCGCATTGGCTTTTGTCATTGTGTGAAAAAGGTGAAAAGTACACCTAGCAAACTTGTTGAATTATAAATGTTAATTTATAGTATGGTCATACTTGAATTAACATGTTGTAAGGATACTTGTTTGGACACAAGTTATTGTTTTTCATTCATTCATTTATTTTATTTATTCAAACTTGTATTAATGCTATGCTTATGATACGTATTCTAGTTAGGCTATAGTTTGTATCATTTTTATACTTGTTATTTAAACTTAGTGTGTGATCTCACCAACTATGCAAATACTTGACAAACTCTATTTTACATGTGTAATAGGATAAAGAAACATGATGAAGACATATGATAAGAATTAGTGATCTAGTTAAATATGCAACTGTTGGTTATTCTATTCATGTAATGATTGTTTAATATTCAATGAATGTTGTGTTGTTTTGTAATTATGATGCATTAAATAGTGAAACATTATAATAGCATCATGAGCTAATGAACAGTCATAATCGCGCCCCGACGCATTCCGCTTTCGGTCAGGGTGTGACAGAAACCTCACTGTGAAAACCCCTGACCCCCTCAGATCTCCTTTTCGCTGCGGGAGGGTTTCGAACCCGAGACATCTCATTTGAAAGAATCTCAGGATACCACTGAGCCACTGCCTCATTGGGATCGATCAGGGGCGGCCCGGGGGAGGGGCAAACCCGACCTCCGTCCCGGGGCCGTTTTTTAGAAGGGCGCAATTTATATATATATATCAAAAAATAAAAAACTAAAGAAAAACAAGTTTGTAACTCATTTCAAAAAGAGACACAATTTGTATTAAAATGGGTCTATTTTTAATTTTTTGTATACCTAACTTATTTTTTAAGCCCATTTTACACATTTTTATTTTTATTATTTCTATTATTTTAAAGTCTATTTTCAATTTTTTAAGCCCATCGCAACTCCCCAAGTTTGCAGTCACCATGTTTTTTTTAATTCACACTCAAAATCTCAAATCTCAAATTAAGGCCCCGTCGGACGAATTACGCGCCACCGTTCCGGCTAGAGGTGCTCAAACCGGTTCGGTTTGGGACTCGAACTGGTTTGGAAACCGGTTTGGGATATTGAAGATGTCAAACCTATAAAACCGGTTTGGAGGAGTTGAAACCGGTTTGGAAACCGGTTTGGGAAATGAGGATGCCAAACCTATTTCGAACCGTCGGTTTGGACCGGTTTGGGTGAAACCGGTTTGAGATCCCAAACCGGTTTTTTTGTTCACCTCTAGTTCCGACCTCCAAAAATTGCCTCCGCCCGAGAGCATCAGCGACCGCCCCCTACCGGCTACTGCTCGAGCGCTCGACCCTACGAAGGCCACCGTTCGGCTACTGATCGACTCCCTTTTTCGGCTGTGTGCCAGCTTCGAACTGCCGCTACCCCTTCGCATAAACTATAACGGTGTGACATTTTCAACAGGTAAGACTGAACCCTTAAAATCTGCTATTAGTGTTATTGTGTATGTTGATTATACATTATTTTGTGTGTTACTTGTTAAATAGGATTTAGAGCTAAAATGCCAAATGTTGTCTAGTTGAATTAGGATTTAGGGCCAAAATTTTGTGATTTTGTGTGTTTCTCTCTTCTTCTTCTTTTTTTTAGGAATTAGGAATTTAGGGCATAAGTTGTTAAATTAGGGTCATATGTGTTTAATTTACTTAATTTGCATCCCTAATTTTTAAATTAAGGAACTATTCCTCCTAAACAACTATCCGTCAGTCAAGAGCGATTTATTAGAAAGAATAGACTGCGAAGAATACTATTCAACCAATTTGATATGAAGAATGCTAGGCGTGCTTCACGAATCATCGGTTAACTATTGTTATATGTATTTCTTTAAACTAGACACTATGATGTTTATACTTGAATGAGTTAGGGGCCTTTTTCACCCAGCTCGTCTTGGACAGTCGATTTCTCAGAGCCATCCTTGGTATCGATAATCGATCTCATCTCCGGGGCACATCACCTCCAATTCGTGGCTATTGTACTTCACGCATTAAAAGTAAGTTGTACGATGCAGGGTTAGGTGGTTGTATCTGAAACCAATTTCTATTTTCGATGCTATTCACGTGATTTAGAAGTTGTTTCAACATCAATCACGTGCGATCTTTGATCTTTATTTAACCAGCATTTCTGACCTACCATCTTTGCCATGTATCCGGGTTCAGAAGCTTCTTTCACATTTTATTACCATGGCGGCATTAAAGTTGCTGGTGGCGCTATTTATCCTCACGGTGGTCACCGGCGGGATACTTGCCGGAGCTCAGGTGGTGCACCATGTTGCTTCCGGTGATCGTGCTTCAGATACGTCCACGGATGTTGGCCCTTGGTCTTCCGGCGGTACTTTTCGAGTTGGAGACAGTCTTTGTAAGCATCATATATGATTTTATTATTTGTTGTAGTTTCAAATATTTTTGTGTGTGTTTTCGAAAATCAAGTAATTTATATTCTTTTAATCAAAAAGTAATTAAAACTAGCTGAATGGTATGGAGTATGTGTTGTAGGATCGAGCTTGAAAAAAACTAGTAATGGGCTGAAAGTCTCGGGCCTTATTTTGATTCCTACCGCTAGAGGTGCACAAATCGGGTTTTTTTTTTAACCAGTTTCGGAACGGGTTTCAGTTCCGGTCAACAAATTCAATCCTCGGTTTCGGTTCCGGGTTTTGACTGGTTTTTGCCGGTTCCAGTTCGGGTTTTGGCCGAGTACAGGTGGAACTAGTTTTGATTTTTCAGGTTTCGGTTCTAATTTGTCTAAAAAACCGGACTTCTTTGTACCCACCGGTTCGGATATGACCGGTTCCGATATATTTGCCTACCTCTACCTGCCGCTATGTTTTTAACTATATATTTGGGTTGGTGATTTAGATCAGGTCAAACATTTGAAAACTTTAAATATTTAATTTTACTTGCCCTCAAAAAATTATAATATATTTTTAACAAATAAGATATTAAATGTTACAATTAAAGTGTTAGGACCCATAATACTTTCACAAATTAAGTTTTATAGTTACACTAATATATTTATTTGAATTTTTTAAATAAGTTTAGTCATAAACCTTTAACATATTGTTGAAAATCAAGTTCAACTTTAGTACTTTTTAAAAAAGCAAGGGGACCCATTGGTTGTTAAGAAGTAAAACGAAGAAGACATGATTCAATACCTATAAAATTTTCTAAAAAATACTACTAAAATGAACATTTTAAGAGAAAATGACACTCTTGAGACCTTTAAAAGCTTCGTCCTTGACAGCAACGTCCCAATCTCAAAACATATTTCACTCTAAAAACTTTTAAAACTCAAAAGAATACCCCATGTACAAATTTAAAGCATTGTGCTCAAAACAATAACAATAATAACAATATAATATAATTTATAAATAATATATAATACGTTATGAAATATGATATGAGAAAAAAATAATAATGGAAGTTTTTGGTTGGTTTTGTAAAAAGTTAAATTTTGTTAAATTATGGTTTTTTTTTTTTTATTGAAAGAGATTTTGGTTGCTCAAAAAGACTTGATACTTTTTCAATTTGTAGATCTGCAAATTATAAACGACATTTACAAAATATATGTTTTATAAGCAGTTTTAAACAAAAGGCTAGCCGGATTAAAATGACATGTTACTAAAAAAATAAAACATAAAAAAGAAAATAACAAGAAATAAACTTTCATTAAAATGACTAAAACAGAAAGATGAAAATGACAAGTTAATTTTATTTGATTTTGCAGTGTTCAAGTACTTCTCACCACAGGAGATGATCGTGGAGCTAGCAAGCATGGAAGAATACTATTCGTGTGATCTAACGAATCCCATAAATATGTACACTGATGACGTAAATCAAGTGGCCCTTGAAAAGGAAGGGATCCGCTACTTCGCGAGTGGGTCGTACGAGAAGTGCAAAAATGGGCTTAAGCTGCCAGTGCAAGTAAGGCCACGTGACGTAACTGCACATGGGCCCAGCCCATCTTCTGCAACCCAGTTAAATAAGCTTCAAGCCCTATCAATCATTGGGCTTTTTATTCATTGGCTTTATTCTATTTGAGTAAACCAGCAGCTATGTTGTGTGTTTTGGTAGTTTTTGGAGAGTACAAAACTCCCTATGCATTATTGTACTTGCACGGTACAACTCACTATGCGTTGATTTGTGTGTTCGGTGTGTTGCTATGAATTTTAAGGTGTGTTTCTTCTTTACATGGAAATTAGTGGCTCTTCCGCGCGTTGCAGCAGGAGTTCCGCTACGATTCTCAATATTAGAACGCATACACGATCTCATATACCAAAGCACATATACAAAAACACAACATAACGATTGTCAGTCTCACTTAAAAACCTAAAGCATAATATTCACAAACGTGTTAGTCACAAAATCTACTATCAAGAAACATAAAACATAAGACCGATAAATAAAACGGAGAAGAAGTAATAATTATTATTTTTTAAATTAAATTATTGTTAATTTGCAAACATTTAATGATAGTAAAAATATTAAAAACGACATAAATTATTAAATTTGACTCACACAATGCCACCCAATTAAAAAACAAACTTAAACTATATCCTTTTGTCGATATAAGTATCCGGTCACGACAACGGTAAAATATCACGAATATCAAAACACATATTCAAAAACCGATAGCAATGATTGTTAATCTGTCCTAAAACATCACAAAAGTATGAGACATTATTAGTGTTACTTAAATATTATTATTTGAGTAAAATAATAAATGAAAACAAATGAAAACAAAAAAAAAAAAAACTGTCGCTATAGGAGTCGAATTCCCAACCTTCACATCAATGTGTGTTTACCACCAAACCAATTCCACGTAGTAGATTGTAATGGAAAGAACAAGTATATATAGATAGGATCAAACATTATTCCATGGTATTTACATGAGGTTCGAGTGGCATTTCACCCCTAACCACAACTCATCCGAAGGTCTCGTTATCAAATAATTGAACAACCGGGAGCAATTTACTTACAAGACTTAGTTGACATTCATAAAAAGTATCTAATGGTGCAGCTGCATGAGCCCTTCCTGCGTGTCACAAATGTCCTACTAAGAAGAAGAATCTTGGTGTATACACACACACACATATATATAGGAGGGTTCATAAGAAACAATCATTTAGGAGAAAACTAATTATAATCATTACCAATGAATTTTTTTTTTCATTTTCTCTTTTTTTATTTCCTTTTATTATAAGATAAAAATGTAAAAAAGAAAAAAAAACATGTATTTTGGGTTATTACATATATGTAACTTGTATGCAACACATATTGATTACATATATGTAACTTTATAATTTACATACGAAACTTTTTGAGTTATATACGTAACTTCGTGATGTACATATTTTTTTTCAAAAAAATTCTTTTTTATTATAAATTTCTAACTTTATAATAAAAAATTATGAAAAAAAAATTAAAATTTTTATTGGTTAATATGAGCTTTCTTGATTTTCTCCAAACTAAAGAGTTTTCTCATGAACCTTTCTCTATAGATATATGTGTATATTTGATAAATACTTTGCATAATCATATATGTTCTACGGGGTGATTTTTAGTGTTTTTGGTACGAAAAAGACATAAAGAAGGTGGTTTTAACTTAATCAAATAATTTTTTTCTTCTTGTAAACGTTTATGTTCTATCCTTTTATAAATAAGAGATGTAAAAACATAAGTGAATTACCTCTACTTTTGAAAAGCTAGCTAACACTACATCTTACAATTTTTATTCAAGTTATACACCAATAATTGAAGAGCCATGGGTCCAAAAGAGCTATCGTTTTCACTTAGAACTCTCAACAATAATTTTTGAGCTGTAAGTTGCTTCAAGAAGGGTTAATGTTAGTGATGGTGGAGCCAGAATTAAAAATTGTATCCTCCTATGTCTTACTCTTTGTAAACCATTAACTAAGAATAGCTTAATTGAATCGATTTAGTCCACGCCATCTCATGTTCATCTTGATTTGCAAAAACATTAATTTGAGTTGAGTTGAGTTGGCTCGGTGATTTGGATTAATATCATAACCTAATATTTCTTTGTTTTTTCTTAGATTCATGGGTAATTTATGTAGGGATAGGTAGGTCATATGAAAGGATTGTTAGAATAGTGATGAGTAAGTTGGGACTAAAATCCGTCACCAATGTTTGTTAGACATAACTGGTAACCACGCATGTAGTGGTAAAATCGACAATTTGACAGCAAAAGCAATAAAAAAAAGACCCGCCCGTCAAGCAGGGACGAAAGTCGTGAAATTACTGTCAAAAAATGCGAGCATAAAATAAAAAAACATTTAATATAATTATATTTTAATTAGTATCGAATTGGTAATAGTTAATTTTTTTAGTAGCAGAGGATCTTCGCACCGTTAACTGGTCGATGTAGCCAAGGTCAGTTTCTCAACTATCGTAAGACCGTACCCCAGATTAACGGAAACTGGATAAATTCATAAACTTTCTCCCATGTTTAGGTTTGAGCCCATGAATATTTAACCGTACCCCTAGTTCATCACGAACCAGATAAATTCATAAATACTCTCCCACTTTTAGATTTGAACTCATGAGTATGTAATTATTTAAACTAAGAATTTTTACTATTTTTTTTTCCTAAATGGAAACTTCATGAAAAAAAAAAGAAAAGAAAAAAAAGCACCAGAAAGGATCGAACACAGGACGCCTTTGGCAGGAAACTAATTCAAGGAAATGTTGTTGCTGGTGAATCTAAGCAAGGAATGTTAACTCTTATCATACCGCCTACATTTATAATAAAAAACGTATATATACTTGAAGGGTATAAATGGTAGTTCACATACTTTTTATCATTATTACCTGTTCATAGGTTGGTAAATTTATATATGATAATTTGGATACATATTATATATATACTACTAGGTTAAATCCCGCGTTTTACACGTGTAAAAACTGAAATTATATGTACTTTATAAGAAAACTTGTTTTAAAAAATATTGTTTTTATGAGAACTTATTTTTGCAAAAAACTTCCATTTTTCCTAAAACTATAAATTTATAATAATTTAAAAAAAAAATTTTTAGATAAATTCATATTTTGTAAACATTTTTAAGTGTGTTTTTTAATAAAAAATATTTCATTTATTATTTATTAAAACAATTTTTTAGTATGTAAAATGTATTAGTCATTAGTTTTATAATTATTTAATAAATTAGGGAGTATAAATGAAATTATCATTAAATTTGAGAGAGAATGAATGAGAGTCGAAAAAAATGACATGTACCAAGAATGATTTAATAAATTGACATGTGTCAAAAAAATGTTTATTTATTATAATATTAAGATAAGACAAGATGTATTTTAGTACCTCGTGTATTGCATGAATTAAATATAGAAATATAACGAATAATTATCATGAAAATTTAGAAAATATTAGATCATTTTTGATATAAAATACGATTACAATTTCGTATGATTTAATATTTTAAGTTAAAATAATAATATTATTTCTTTAAACACTAATTTTTTTAAAGTTTGTTTTTTCTTTAAACATTGTGTTTCAAATAATTGTTTTTGAAAATTTTATAATATAATTTATAATATTTTTTTTTATAAAATGTGTTTTTAATATTAATATATTTTATTGTATAAAAAAATATTTTTTATTTTTAAAATGTATTCAAAATATATTTAATATTATTATTTAATATTAAATGTATTTAATAGAAGAGAGGATGGAAATGAAGGTTGAGATACTATAAAAACATAACATGCGATATTAAAAACCTTTATTTATTAGTTTAGGTAAAAATAAAAAAGCAAACTTTGATGATATACGAAATTACTGCTCATTTGTTACAACTTGTAGAGCATCTGGTACAGGTCTTATACTTGTTCCTTTACCTTCTCTTACAAAACTTAATTTGAGCTTTCTTTCACGTTCTTGCTGTTGGCATCCACCGCCATCAGGAAGATCTGTTTGATTCTGACGATTGGCACCTGTTAAGACTTACCAGGTATGTACGCTTCATCATTTTCGTTCTATGTACTGAGAGTAAACGCCATGGGGAAACCCATATTCTAGGTTTGTTTCACTAGATCATATGTTTGTTAGGGTTTTGATTTATATTTTTTGTTAGCAAATTTTGTTTATTAGGTTTTCTAAGAAAGACGCGATTTCAGTTGTTCATTTCTTTTCTTGGTTAGATTTAATGCAATATATTTAGGGTTTCATGTGGATAATGTTAGAAGTGAGTTGCTAAAGTTTCCCTTTTGTTATGTCGACTTTGCTTTGTTTTACTTGAATTTTTTAAGCAGATTGTTCAATTCATATACCTTCAATATTCTATGTTCAATCAAAGAAAACAAGTTAAAAATTCCTTATACTACAACCAAGGCA
This sequence comes from Mikania micrantha, assembly GCA_009363875.1. Taxonomy (NCBI): domain Eukaryota; kingdom Viridiplantae; phylum Streptophyta; class Magnoliopsida; order Asterales; family Asteraceae; genus Mikania; species Mikania micrantha. The sequence continues at coordinate 42,946,520 of CM018689.1, read as the reverse complement.
TTTACCCAGACAAAATAGTGAAAACTAAAAGAAAATAAATACTGGCGTTGGTGAAAAATGTTGAATTTTTATAGAGGAATTGATACTAATAGATGATAGAATATAAACATACAGAGTAGGCACCTCAATTTTTCAAGGTTGTTTGATGCAATTTCAGCATTAAAATCAAATAAACAAGGTGTGATCAAATTATTATCTATAAATGAACTTCCTGTTTTATACATTACAATATTATAACATTGGATTCAATTCCTGTTTGCAGTGTTGTGTTCATAAAATTCTTGATTGAATGATATGTATGGATGAATCAAAGAAATTCACATTGTTGTGTTACCTATGTTAAGCTGACAATAGTTTTATAGGTTTTGTGTAATTGATTTTAGGTTTTAATGACTTATACTTTGTTTATTAACCAATACTTAATCGAGTTTGGTTTTTTTTGACAGTATACCATCTAAATTCTCTTCACTTTCATTCCAAGTTTGCAGATTTTAGAAAAATATTGCCATATTTGACTTTGACTTGATTTTTAAATTAATTAGAACTCAAAGCTATCTTAAACTTGACAGCAAGCTCATATAGGTTTTAATTAAATTTTTTTGGGTCAATTTGAGGCTGGTAGGTTGCAAGTTTGACTTAAAAGATTAAAAATAATTTGTTTCTTAGATGTTCCTCTTCATAACTTATCAAAATGAACCTTTGGTTTCAACTCATATGGTGGATGACATATATAGGGTGAAAGTGTAAATTTAGGAATAATATGTGTTTGATTATGTATGTGTTACCTGTTTCAAAAATAAGAAGAAAACAACAAAATGCAATTTCGTTTTAATTAACCAAATTCAAAATGAGTAGGCTATTAGCTATATTAATATCCTGCTGATTACATTTTCATTTGATGCATGTAACATACTTTTCAAGGAATTGTGTTATTTTTTTTGTTTGCTATAATTGTTCCTCTTAAGAGCTTCTTTTTAATGCATGTAGAGCCCACTTACATTAATAAAAAAAGAAGAAAAACCTACACGTTTATATTTATTTTAATGTGGTCTCCAAAGTAACAAGATGTAGTTATTCGGTTAACGCAATAAACATGTGTTAACAAAGGAACCACACCCTATATATATGTGTGTGTGTGTTGTTTATAGTTATTGCGGTTATATTTTCAACAAGCATGGACGCTTATTAGCAGTGGTTTAAGTTTTGACTAATGTGTAATTTGTTGTTCAAACTAACATGCGTTAAATGTGATGGAGGATGGTTTAATCATAGTTGTCAAAGGCGCAAGGCGTACTCAAGGCGCATAAGCCACGCCCTGAGCCTAGGCGCAAGGCGCAAAAAAAGGCGGGAGCTTTTATTAAAATAGGCGCATGTACGGGTGTTCATCAGATCGTATAACGGTTTATTCGGATCGGGTTGTTCGGATTTAAAAATTTTACGACCTTATCCGAAACTCGACCCGAATTTGAAAACTTTCTATCCGATCCAAATCTACCTCAAAAAACCTGAACAAACCAATTTTTTCATCCTAATAATCCGAACATCCCGAATAAACATTCGGATATCCGATCCGAATAAACAAGATTTTGGATATCCGATATCCGATCCAAATTCGGAAAACGGATATATCCGATCCGAATCTATCCGAATATCCGAATCTTTAATTCGGATCGGCTTTTTCGGGTTTCGGATACGATTCAGATTTCGGATTTTTTGAACACCCCTAGGCGCATGGTATTAAATTATCATTTTTAGAGGTTTTACATATATTAGGCTTAAAAGTCTTTAAAAATATATGAAGTCTAACTATAAGACAATTAATAATCTAGTTATGGAGAGTTTTTAAAATATAAAAATCTTTTTATGGTTGTTTTAGACCGGTTTATGGTTAAAGTTTATTGAATTATGCCGGATTTTCCGAAATTTTGCCGGAATCTCGCCGGAAAGTCACCGGAGTGAGCCTGGATTGCCACGAGGCGCCTTTCATGCGCCTGGGTTTTTTTTTTTGCGCCTAGGCGAGCGACCGAGGGCTTTTGACAAATATGGGTTTAATGCAACTTAAAGATAGAAATAGGTTGTACTCTTCAATCACACACATTTAAGACAATTGAGATCTAAATGCAGGAGTATAGGTTTTTAATAAACAAATAATATTGTAAATCTTAATCTTATTATCTTGAGTAATCCCATTTTGTTCAACTACTCCAACATAAACTGCCAATGCTTTTGACAGAGATGCAGTAAAACATAAGATGGAAAAGAAATCAACCATAGATGAGGTAGTTGGAAGAGATTTCTTATATATTTTAGACTTGGGGAGAGTTCCTAAGAAAAACTTCATTTTGAAGAAAACCAAGAAAATTAACCATAATCATTACCATTTAAACTTTGTTTTCATTTTTTCTTTGTTATTTTCTTTTATTATAAAATAAAAAATGTAAAAAAAGAAAAAAAATAAAAAAAATTGTATTTTAGGTTATTACATATATGCAACTTATATGTTAGACATACTGATTACATATTTGTAACTTTATAAGTTACATACGAAACTTTTTGAGTTACATATACGTAACTTTGTAATCTACATATTTTTTTTCGAAAATTTATTTTTGATTATAACATTTCTAACCTTATAATAAAAAATTATGATTTTTTTTTAAAAATTTATTGATTAGTATGAGTTTTCTTGGTTTCTCCAAAATGAGGAGTTTTCTTATAAATATTCCTCTTTTAGGCTTTATTCAAATTTAGTTAATCTATAATGTGTTTTTCACTAATTTAGTTTCTTAGTTCTAGCGAATAAGAGTCCAATGAAGGATGCCAACATCAAGAAGAATAACAATGGCGTTGTTTACATGTTCAATTGAATGAATACATAGATCATATTTCTTATTATTGGTTTTTTGTTTAATATGGCTTGGTAAATTAGTTTAACGGTCATGATGTTATATTTCAATTCAAGCCGAGTCCCACATGTTATGATGATTTCCATGGGTCACGCGATTTACCTCTTTCATGTTGGCCGTGACACCGGTCAGTGAGGGACGTCTAATGATGCGTTCACCATTTTGTTTACATGTTATGATGACATTTGAGGTTCTTTTGAGGCTGAAAATTGTTTAAATAGTAATTTGTTGTCAGTAAACGATAAAACAAGTGCATACATGTTAATGCATTTATATGATTACTCTAATGTTTGGTGGTTAATTAGGTAAAGGGTGTAAGATTGTGTCATTTATTAGCCTTCTCATTAACATCAAATAAACATAAATATACAATTGTAGGAGTGACTTACGGGAGATAAAATAGGAAACACAATCATTCCTAACTATCCTAAGAATACAAATGACAATATTCACAAAATATATATGCCGATAATAATATCCGCTAATAAAGGGTTCGAATCCTGTTGTTTAAATAGAAATTAGTATAAATTTGTGGTTTCCTTGCGTCGATATAAATGAAATGGAAGGCTTCGAATCGGTACCCGGTGCAACGTGTGGGGTCGTAAACCCTAGTTACTATACAATTACAAAGTTCCAAATTAATAATAATTACAAATTAATAATAATAATAGTAATAATAAAAAAAATAATAATAAAAATAAAAATTAATAATAATAATAATAACAATAATAAGAAATACGTAAATAACATCAGCAACAAGAACGAGAAGAAAAAGAAGAAGAATGGATTGATTTGATATTACCGTATTTGTCAATTAAGGTCGTAGACCATCCACATATCTCTTTAGCCTACTTTAAAAATCCAATCAACCAGTAATGTTTTCCATGAACGATTAATTTGGATCAATAGAGTTATTTTGAAACAAGTGATGTCACCTGATCATATCAACCATTAAATAACCAGTTGAAAAAAAAAACAATTTATAGGATTACAACCTACGATCTTATGGTTCTTGAGTTATATTTCACTAAAAAATGTCACTAGGTTAGCAACACGTAATATTAACTTACGCATGACATACGTAACTAAATTAAACCGTTTATAATAAATTTCAATGCAAAACAAATTTGTTAAATTCTTTTAATGTTTTCATACAAGGGAAAAGCACTAGAAATTTTGCATACGTATCTGTTAAACGCTCTCACTGTGTGCAATGGAGACCGTGATTGCTTCGTACGGAGACACTTCCTCCGATTCGGAATCAGATTCTCGACCGGCGATTGTCGTTGCCGACAACCGATCATCGCCAGCAGCCACTCTTCCTCCACCGCCGATCGATCTTCTCAACTCTCCCAAAACACTAGGTAATTCCTACAAATGCCACAGATACTTGTCAAACCCTAACACGCACGGACATTAAAACATGATGTGATTTTGAATTCATTTATAATAAATTGAGGTTTTTTCAGGAACATCTGGTTACTGGGAGCGTAACAGGGGCAGTAGAATTCGGAGCTTCCCTCATATTGAAGGCAATTTCGCCTTGCATGTTTATATCCCAGGTTTCGTTTCTCATTTTGTTTTTCCCTAATTTCACTTCTCATTTGAAGGTCTTAAGTTTTTTTTTAATTATCTGCCTAAATTGGGAGAGTATTTGACAAATTAATGGGAATCTCGTGGATCAAATCAGTGACATATGTTTATTTCTAATAGTGGCAGCATTTTGTGGAATCTTGCTGCTAAAACTAATTTTGTTTTTAAGTTCAAGTACTTGAATTTCAAGATGTTTATAAAAAATCAATAAATTAATTAATTATGTCGCTTACGATCCTAGTAAATCAATGTACTATTTTTATGTTGATGCAAAAACTTTAAACATGTGTAAACGTGGTTGAAGAATTGCTATATTCAAGTTCTAACCACGACATCCTTTGATCAATTGATCCTAATTATAACACTAGAAAATGTGTAATCTTTAAATTTTAGATGAGACTTTTACCTACAACACTAGTCATATGCTAATTTAGCACATCATTAGCTCCTACTCGAAAAACTTGGAAAAAGTTGTTTTCATTTTTGATATTTGCAACATTAGATGTATATGCAGCATACAAAATCATATGTAAGAATATATAGCCATATGAACTGCAGGCATGGTTTAAAAAAACGGTCTGAGGCGGCGTCTCGAGGTGAAACGGAGGAAAAACGTTTTTGAGGCAGCGCCTCACAAGATCTGAAGGAACGCACGCCTCACTGGGCCGAGGCGGGGCTGAGGCGGTCTATATTTGCTGATGCTTTTTCTAAACATTCCAAGTCGTGTTATAGACTTTGTCCTTTTTATGTTTATTGAATGATGTTGATCTTAGCTATAAAAGCTCTTTAATTGATGTTTAGTATTTTTTTTGATATATATTATATAAATGTTTATTTATTTGCTACCGCCTCGGACTTACGCCTCGTTTCGCCGTGAGGCGTATGCCTCGTGAGGCAGAGTGAAAACGCCTCGAGGCGCGATTCCGTTCTTTTAAACCTTGACTGCAGGTACATTAAAAGTTGATAAAATATAAGTGGGTCATAGGTATTATTTCTCTTCTTACGTTGCCTGTGAAAATGGAAATCCATATGCATTGCATGCTCCTCTTTTATCATTACTTTAATACTTTCCTTGCATGGGCGAAGGTTTATTCAGACATCGCCCCCCCTGTTTTTTCGTGTAGTAGTGTAAATTTCCCGATACGTAATGTAAAATTTTTCAAAAACCTTTATTTCGCCCCCCCTGAAAAACAAAAAAATTAGTTCGCCCCCCCTGGGATTATAGTGAAGCTTCGCCACTGTTTCCTTGCTTGTATGACTAAGGTGATACCATGATAGCAATCAGGAGTGCAATTGAACAACCAGAAAAGAGTCCAGAATTGACAGGAAATAGCATTGGTTTTTCTGTTACATGATAAATTTCATGATATCTAAAGCCTAAATCAAAGTAACTTTGTGTGATGTTTGCTGCCTGAAAACTGTACACCTGTGTTTTTCTCTTTCTCAGTCTTTTGTTTTGGCCTTGAGCACCTTTTTGTTGATTGAAAGTTGAAACTATGATGAACGATGGTCAAGATCGATTGGATTTAAAGCCTTAACAAATCATAATAATAATAACAATAAAAATTAAAACCTAACAAACAAAAAAACAAACAAACTTATTAGTATATTCCCACTCTTCAGTAGGGTCTGGGGGGAAGGATGAACACAAACCTTGCCCTATCCCAGTTGGGATAGAGAGACTGTTCCAAAGGAGTCTCCGACTCTAAGTTATTGTTTGAAGTTAATCATTCCAACGCTTTTAATGCTATTTTCACAAAATAAGTAAAATAACGTTAAAATTAGTGTAATTTTACTTTTGCCTCTTGAGAGCCCAAACACATATGCATTATATGCGTGCAACGCAAATGGGGCAAAATATATGCTTGTATCAATATGGAAGGAAGCACCTTAGTCATCAATGTTTATAATCTTAGTTATATCTAAGGATTATAAACATTGATTAGTGTTGTAAAAATCGGGATTAATAGGTGATTAATCGCTAATCGGCCCTCTACTGATTAATTTTAACCTAGTCGGTCCAACTCGGTCAAAGTCGAACTAATTGGTCGACGGCGATTTCGGCGATTCCGGTGACCTAGTGGTCCTAATTGGCCAAATTCCGGTGATTTAAAGACCCTATAGTGATTCAGAAACCAAGAAGAGATGATTACCTCGAGTATACAACACGATGAAGCTTAGAATTACCTATTGTTGCTTGAATCGCCGTCGACAAATCGTCTTTCGTCCTTCGCCTACCGATCTTGTCCAGTCGTCCCCGAACACCCATCGTCGACCCAAATTGTTTTCCTACCGATTGACGTCCAGTAATCCAGACTCTAGTCATCCCCGTCTTCCTAAGTCTCCGACGCACAAATATATATATTTTGATCTTTCCCCCCTTCTTTGCATAATTACCATTTATACCCTCAATAGTGCACTAATTTTAACGTTATTTTACTTAATTTTTGTGAAAATAACATTAAAAGCATTGGGTTGGTCGGTTATGAGTCGGGATTTCATTGGAAGCAGCCTCTCTATTCCTACAGGGTGAAGGTAAGGTTGTCTACGTCTAACCCTCCTCAGACTCTACCTTAACTTTGCTAATGGTGGGATATACTCAGAAAAATCATGATGATGATAATGATGACCCTCAAACTTAGAAAAATTTATACACTTCCTTCATGTGTGTGTAGATATATATAAATACAAATGGTGATGTTATGGAAAATTTTTTAGGTATTAAAAATTAATACTTATTTTGAAAATTATATATAATTTTGTGTATGTGTGTATATATATATAATTTGTAAAATTATATATAAATTTCCAACCTGATTAATCTCTAGTCCCCACCTCACCACCGACTAGTGATTTCTACAACCATAACATTGATGACTGAAATGCTTTCTTCCATATTATTACACGTTGATTTCATTGGCAGTAGCAACCCTGCCTTACACTAGTGGCCTTGAAATATATAACTACCAAGATTTAAGAGCTCATCTGAGAAAAAGGAAAATCATGAATCAAGAAATAGAGAGCAAGAAAAACATGGAAACCATTTAAGTGATGAATGCCTGCAAGCAAATCTATCAAGAATATGAAAGCATGTGAGGGGGTCAGGTCCAAAATCGAAGCGCATGCAAAAGCGACGGGCTTATTGTACGCGAGAAGCAAGGTGTTTATGTAACATTTTTTATAACTCCCTTTGGCTTTTAGCAACCCGTACCCAAAATACAGCTATCAATAAGGTTTATATATGATTTATTATTTCAATTGCCGACATGTACAACCTTTTTAGCTACATGTTTAATACTTTGAAGCATAACCCCTGTACAAGAAGCGCGCTTGTTAATTTTTACCAAAACATCGCATTTTTTGTGCGTCTTTCGTACATAGTGTACCTTGAGTTGGGCAGCGTAAGCCCCTTAATATCATCGTTGCTCATGAATCTTGAAACCTTAAAAAACTTTGGGCCCTCCAAATGCGGGGGCTGCAGGCATAAGTTGTTTTTGTTATACACTAGAGCCGGCCCTCACTTGAATTTTGTTAAAGAATCAATTGTTGGTTTTGCAGACATCTATCTGCATTTTGATAGATAAATCTTAATTGCTGTTCGGTACAAGAATGATGTTTTGCTTTTTATGATCTATACTTTTAATCTTGAAAGTCTTTACTGCTTCGTTAACCTTATTTCAACAAAACTATTTGTTTTGTTTTTGTTTTTTATTCCATTGGATGATGTGTACTTTTTATGTAATAGTATTCATACCATCTGAAAGAAAGAAGGAGCTGGCACCATTTTTGAAGAAAGCCACATCAGTTGTACGAGGTCTTCATGTTGTGGATATTGATGTTCCTTTACTAATGCTGCTAAAAGATGAAGAAAAGCTGGTACAAGCTGCATTAGGGAGAGAATTTCACATAAGTCTTGGAAGAACTGTTCCTATACGTGTGCATCAAATAGACTCCGTGGTCACTATGCTACGTCAGAAACTTCAGTTTCAGAAACAGTCTGAACATAAACTTAAAAACTGTTTCCTTCTTTAAAACCTAATCTCATGTTGGTATTAGTTCATCTTTTGCTTTTGTGCTTTGATGATGTTGGAAACAGGTATTTGATTGATTTTACAAAATGGGAGGTTTTTGTGAATGATGATAAAACACGTACATTTCTTTCAATTGAAAATACGGCAGGAGGTTTAGCTGAGGTATACCGTTCCCTAATTTTTTCTTCTTCTTTCCATTCTTCAGTTAAACAAACAAACATACCCAGTATATTTTCACTTTTCAGTAGGGTCTGCGGGGAGAGATAGACACAAACCTTACCTCTATCCCAGTTGGGATAGAGAGGCTGCTCCGAAGGAGTCCCCGGCTCAAAGTTATCGTTTAAAGTTGATCATCCCAACATTTTTAACGTTATTTCCATAAAATAAGTAAAATAACGTTAAAATTAGTGCAATTTTACTTTGGCTCCTTTAGGGTCCACACATATACACATTATATATGTGCACCGCAAATGGGGCGTCCCGTTCTTCAGTTAGTCAACCATTAAAACTTTACTTCTTTTTAACTTTTATCTGCATTGTTGTATTAGATAACCAAACAGATTCAAGCTGTGAATGAAGTATATCAGCTGCATAATCTTCCTAAATTTTACAAGGTTAGTGTTTACAGATATTATAGACATATGGTTCAATGCTTTCTTCATTTTCGTTGAGTTTATCAACTTCGTGCATTGTAGATAAGATATGCCTAAGCTTTGATTCTTAAATTTACAGAATTTATTTTCACTCAAAATTTTATATTCTTTAAATTCTTAAAGAGAGAAAATTGCAATAAAACTAATCACTTTTGGTCTGGTTTTATTTATAGCATCACACTTAGAGGTGACAATTTTTACCTATATCAAAGGAAATGAGTTGGTTTGGGTATACCATTGTAGTATAATGGGTTGAAATGGGTAAAATCATAATATTGAATGGGTTGAGATGGGTAGCACTTAAACACAATGGGGTCAAGATGGGTAACCAAAAAAGTATGTAAATGCAATGGATTCAAACATTTAAGAATGATTAATAATATATTTGATGAGAAAATCACTAAAAATTATCCAAATAGACTATTTGTTTACTTATAACACATCTTAAGTTAAACTAAATTGATGTTTTTTAAGAACAATCCATTTAAAACGAACTGTTTTTACTTAAAATCCGTTCTGACCCGCACCCATCCTGACCCAAACCCGTTGTGACTTGTTACCCAACCCGACCCAAACCGCCCATTTTGCCAAGCATAATCACACTTTATATGGATGCACAAAAAAGGCTCAATCCTTTAAAAAATTCTTATTTAGGAAATCTTTATTGTTAACCGGTTTTGTTGCACCACATCAGAATAGAAGTCAACACGGTCAAAATTATGGATGCTTCAGCTCTCTTATCATCATTTTGACCAAGTACCTTTGTCAGATTACCATGAATCAAAATTATGAACGATTGGAATCTGTTTTATCATTTCCTTTGAAAGCTGGTTAATTTTATTTATTGTTGAAAAGCTTAAAATTCAAAACCAGAACAAATTAAAAGTTGCCTTTATATGCAATTTGCCATTTTAGCACAAATTCGTTTGACTTTAAAAGTTGTTGCTGTGCCCTTTTTCTGGGAAAAAATTCTGATTATTTTATTTGTTCTTTCAAATCTAATTTAGAGTAAATCACGGTTTTGGCCCATGTGGTTTGAGTGTTTCAACTATTTTGGCCCAAAATAAAATCTTCTATCAATCCAGCCCTTGTAGTTTAGACAAACTAACGTTTTTGGCCTCCCAACCATAATTAGATTTTGGGCCAAAACTGTTATAAAAATTAAGTTTAAGGGGCCAAAACCGATAGTTATTCAAACCACAGGGGCTGAATTGATAAAAGATTCTATTTTGGATAGAAATAGTTAAAAACAATGTTGTGTAACAGGATCCACGACCTCATATATCTATAGCCTGGGCGGTAGGGGACATCAGCCAATCATTAAAACAAGTAGTCGATGGAGAAATGAATATACGCATCAATGCCGGGGGCTTGTCAACAGCAAGTATGTTTAGGTGCAAATTCAGTAATATCGTGTGCAAAATCGGCAATAAAACCTATAATATATGTGGATCTCAAGAGCAATGAGGAACTATTAGATTTTTATGCTCACATACTTGAGGTTTAAATGTAGATTGTTTGTCCTGTCCATATTCTGCTTGCTTTCTCTAGTTATTTTTCCTTGTAAAAAACCAACAATAAAATCCGTACAAGTGGTATATTTTGTTCGTATTGTTGTAATTAAAAGTGAAGATTAAGGAACGTTTGTGTGCATTAGTAGCGTACCCTCGTGGGTTGCTTTGGGTTGACTAATATTTTTAACAAGTCAACTTTGAAAACAAGAAAATAATATGTGGGATTGAATAGATAGGCTTTTACTATGCAAGGAAATGTGTCACCTTCTTACCTTTGTCCTCAGTTATCAGTTGTTAACAAATCATTACATGGTATTTTTCTATGTCACTGTCTATTACAACCCTAACGCCCTATTTGTGGTACACACATATAATGTATATATACCAATGATCCTTAGCTCAAATGGTTGAGAGGAGGTACCCTGTGGCTTCAATATTGGGAGGTCAGGGTTAAAGTCCTGGTATAAACAAAATAAGGGTTTCATGCTGGGCTAGTAGGTTTTCTCTAACCTATGGTGGGTTTCCTCCTATTGGGTGTGGATATGATCGGGTGGGTCTAAGACCCGTCAGTGATCCAAATTGCCGTTAAAAAAAAATAATGTATATGTGTTGGTTCTCAAGTGGCCAAAGTAAAATTGTACTAATTTTAACTTTATTTTACTTGTTTTGTGAAAATAGCGTTAAAAAAGTTGGGATGATCAACTTCAAACGATAACTTTGACCGGGGATTCATTCGGAGCAGTCTCTCTATCCCAACTGGGATAGGGGTAAGGTTTGTGTCTATCCTTCCTCCTAGACCCTATTGAAAAATGAGAATATACTGGGTAAGTTTGTTTGTCATTCTATTATAATCCTAAAAAAAATATTTTCACCTCACTAAATTATGGAAACTGGATAATATTATTTTCGATCTTCTTAATCAACTCCTTCATAAGCAAGCATATACTTCTTATATTGGATGAATATCCTCTTCCAACCTAGTTTATCCAAAGATTTGTGTTCATAAACATTTACATGTTAAGAGTTAAATAATCTCTATAGAGGATTATAACTAACAAGTACTAGTCTAGTAGGATGCCAAACACTAGTTTATTATAGCATGTGTAAGAGCGGCCTGATATGCTAAGCACATAAAACCATGGTTGTAAAAATCCCCGACTAGGCCGATTAATCGGCCGATAAATCCCGATTAATCCTTAGTCCCCACCCCACCGACCGACTAGCGACTAGCGATTTCAACAACATTGCATAAAACAATTGCTTTAGGCATCTAATTTCTTGGAGCCTCTTCTTAAAAATTCATTTTATGCGTGTTTCATACAATTGGTGTTATGATGTAAGTTTATTAGGTGAAAAAATCAAATAAAGAAGGGAAAAATAGAAAAGAAATAAGATAATTAATTGTTCATCCTCTTTATGCATTCATGAGGCATTCATGAAAGGACGTCAAGCTAAGAACTCGTTTTAGACTATCTTGAGCTGGTCCTAAGCATGTGAATAAAAGATGTGTTATTATGTGTTCATGCATTAAAGATATCACACATCCCTAGTCAACATTCATTCCCTAAAGCAAATAACATTTAAAATAGCCTCATAAATATGTAATAAAATGCTAAACATAGGGGAAAGATCAAATAAAAAGTCTATTTTGTCTAAGAAGGCTAAAAAAGATTTTTAAAACCTCAAAAAATGATCTAAACGAACTCCAATTGAACTTATTTTGATGTCGTTGGAATCGTCTCATCGAACTCTACAATATTAGCTTTTAAGTTTTAGCTTTAATAACTACTTTTAAAGTTTAGATTCTAGTGATTGGTTTTTGGCTTTTTAGGTTTTTACCTTTAGGTTTATGGTTTGTTTTTAAAGTTTTGGTTTTAATATTTGGGTTTATTGTTTATAATTTAATGTTTGTGTTTTAGGGTTCAAAAAGCTGGTTCTAATAATGCAAAAATTGGGTCGGTTTTCGTGTTTTTGAAAATCATTCTTAATCTTCTTAGTCAAAATAGACTTTTTAGAGGAATATTTCCGGCTAAACATAAATAACTTCCTAGTACACTTTAGGTGCATGACTTATTTGCCTTAGTCTTCAAAGCTTCACTCTTGACTCATCTTACTTGGTGTTCGCGGATCTTGACAAACCATGGCTTCGATTCTGGATGAGACTCAAACTTTCGTGGTTACTTAATCGCAATCATCACGCAAAAGTCAATATTGAGTATATATGCTACACATGTACATCATACATCACTTTTTTTTTTAAATCTTATATAATTTATAGATACCTTTGATCACAAGAAGCTTGGTGGATCGCAACTAGGGGTGTAAACGAACCGAGCCGATCCCGAGCTCGTTAAGGCTCAAGCTCGGCTCGTTAAGATAAATTAGGGCTCTAGCTCGAGCTCGGCTCGTTAGAAAATTTTTAGGCTCGAGCTCGGCTCGGCTCGTTTAGATTTTATTTATTTAATTTATTTACTTTAATTACTAATTTAATTATATTTACAATTATATTTTTTAAATTTAGCATAAAATATTTGATTGAAATATATTTATCATAATTTTATAAATAAATACTTAATATAATAAATAAAAACTATATAAACAAAAAGCTCGTTAAGGCTCGCGAGCCGGCTCGAGCTCGATATGTAAAGCTCGGGCTCGATAACTAAACGAGCCACACTTTTGGGCTCGGGCTCGTTAAGGCTCGGCTCGTTCGAACTTTTTATCGATCCGATCCCGAGTATTTCACGAGTTGCCTTGGTTCGTTTACACCCCTAATCGCAACAGAAAAGTGGTTAAACACACGAAGTTAATCAACGATGTGATTATTGTTAGCCAACTAAGTAAGCAATTAGTATCTTGTTTAAATAAATAACCACAATTAATAAACCTTATAAATATTTATTTATTTATGCTGCTTTAAAATGTGAGTCAAAAGAAGATTATATGGTTTTTTCTAAAATTGGTTCTTTATTGATTGATCTTATGCTTAATTTTGGTTTGGTGTTAATATTTCTTTTTGGTGTTTTGTGGTATATAATACATAAAAGAATGGGTACGTTTTGTATTGCATAACAAAAGATTATTAAATGTACACCAAAATATGTGCTTTCATGAACTATTTGTCTTTTAAGAATGAGAAAAATATAAGGCAAATAGTACATGATTTCATCCATAAATCTAGTAATAACATGTGACAATCGCTAAGACACTAAAATATTTCATTTGAGTATGAAGGTTGTGTTACATTTAAATACTATATTTTTAAAAAAATATAATAAAACCTATTGCTGTTTAGGAGCAACATGTTTTATTATATTTTAATTTTTTTAATGTAATTAAAACTGATTTTGCTAAGGAGGCGAGTTACTAGTAACGTGTGTACTACTAGATTGAATAAGATCGACATACAATATCAAGATAAAAAAAAATAGAGTGAATTACATAAAAGGTCCTTTATGTATACATTAAGTTGCATATTTTATCCTTAAATATTAATAATTACATGAGACATCTTTTAACTTTATATTTTGTAAAAATTAGGTCCTTTTACACTAACCAAAACTATCTTTTATAGTTAAATTTTAAAAAATGACAAATTTGCCTTTATTTTTAAATGATGAAATATGTAACTATGTTTATAGTTAAAGGATGTTTTATGTAATTTATTTATTTGAGTAATTCTTTTTATTTTCGTTTTTTTATTTAACTTTCATAATTTTCAGTTATTTTATTTTATAAATATTTAAAGCTTATAAATTAGTTGATTAATTTATTTATTTTTTTAATTAAAATTATTTAATTATACATTTTTTTATAATTTTTATTTTCATTTGTTTAGTTTATTTGTATACTTTTCTATTTTTTATTATAATTCGATCAACTTATTTAATGATAAGCTTTTTTTTTTTTTTATCTAAAATACATTATTTACAAATAATAAAAATAAAGTTGTCTACTATCAATTCTAGTTATCAACAAGGTTAATTATTAAATTTAGGTATTTTAATATAAATTAAAATGTCGTTTAAAGCTATTTTAATAATTGACAATAAAAAATTAATTGCAAATATAACTCATTACGAGCCTTGTTTAAAACACTTATCATTTTTTTAATCAAAAGTCGTTTCTCATAGTATTTATAGATTAATTATTATGCCCTCCAATCATTTCTTTTAATCTAACTACTTATGACTTTATTAGCCTTTGAATTTATAAATATATAATAAAATCATATTGAAATACCTAAAAGCCTAAATTTAATAATTAACCTAGTTGATAACCAAAATTGGTATTAGCCACCTTTATTTTTATTAATTATAAATACTGTATTTTAGATAAAACATTATAATAAAATAACAAATAATTTGTTCGAATTATAATAAATAATGGAAAAGTATATAAATAAATTAAACAAATGAAAATGAAAATAATAAACAAAAAAAGCATACTTAAATAATTTTTAAATTATAAAATAAATAAATTTACTATTTAATTAATAAGCTTTAAAATTTTATAAAAAAAAATAAATGAAAAGAATAAAAGAAAAAGAAAAAGTGGAAATAAAAGAATTACTCAAATAAGTAAATTGCAAAAAACATCCTTTAACTATAGAAATAGTTACATTTTTCATCCTTTAAAAATAAGGGTAAAATAGTTATTTAAAAAAAACAAAAAAATATAACTTTGATTAGAGTAAAATGACCTAATTGTTGTAAAACATGAAAATAAAGGATGTCTAATGTAATTAATAATGTTTACGGATGAGATTTGCAACTTCTTGTATACATAAAGGACCTTTTATGTAATTTACTCAAAAAATATATATATATGTAACAAGACAAATCACTTATGAGCGAGATATAACAAAGATCAAAGTGTTATGTACATGCACAACTACACCCAAAAATAAACAATCATTATTAACCGGAACTCTAAGGCTATGTGTAGTGATAACTGATAAAACCCTTATCACTTCACGTAAGCGCCACGTACATAAACAACTAACACTATCACCCGCTTATCATTTTACGTCATCACCACATGTGTTATCATTACCCTTTCATCAAGCTCCCATCATCCCCTTCTTTTTTTCTCAGTTCTTTACGCCGTGACCACCCTCACGCATTGCCCGGTCGCGCCTCAATCACGCTCATATTTAATGAGGAGAGGGCGCTATAAGGGCGTGACCCATGCATCTCACGCCCCACCCACAGTTTATTTCCGTTCTTATTTCTTAGCCATCCATTATCTCTTCCAAAAATATATAATTTCTTAGCCATCTCTCTCTCTGTTTCTCCTTCAAAATTTTTGCTATAACTCAAGAAATTCATCAATATAGAAGAAAAATGGCATGTGTGAGTTAGGATTGTTTGATAGCATTTTAATATATACTATATAATAAAAAAATAACAATATGTCACGTGCTGTCATTCTAACATGTCCACGTCGCTTTTGCTATTTGACGTCTTTTTAAACTATTCACATGACATATTTGATAAATTTAAAAATTAATTTCATTCAATACAATTAAGCTAAACTTTCAAATTTAAAAAAATCAATATTCATATTACAAAACATACATTTTGAAGTGGAGTCTACAGTTGTAAATGGTTTTCTTTTTTTTTTTTCTTTTTTTTTTTTTTTTTTTTACAGTAAAGTCAAAGAAAACGTTTTTTTTTTTTTTTTTTTTTTACGATAATGACGATAAAGTAAAAAAAACAGCTTTTTTTTGGTCTGTTTTTTTTTGAGCCGATTAACGCCGCGAAGCGCGGGGTATAATTTTTTTAAATCTGATTCAAGTCTTGCATTTATTATCAATTGACCCGATTAAAGCCACGAAGCGCGGGTATAAATGTTTTTTAAATATCTTTGGATTTTTTATTTGGTTTTTATAGATTCGTTTTTATGTTTCCAATGCTCATTTTTACAACGGTAAGCATTTATGTCAGAACTTTATTATCAATTGTCCCGATTAATGCCGCGAAGCTTGGGTATATATATTTTTAATCTTACGGTTGTAATTCTTTTTTTTTTAATCTGTTTCGAGTCTTGTATTTCTTATCAATTGCAACGATTAACGCCGCGAAGCGTGGGTATATATATATATTTTTAATCTGCTTGGAGTCTTGCTTTTATTATCAATTGGCCCGATTAACACCACGAAACGTGGGTATAAATTATTTTTTTTAATCTGGTTCGAGTCTTGCATTTATTATCAATTGGCCGATTAACGCCGCGAAACGCGGGTATAAATTCTTTTTTTAATATGGTTCGAGTCTTGCATGTATTATCACTTGGCCGATTAACGCCGTGAATCGCGGGCATAATTTTTTTAAAATCTGGTTCAAGTCTTGCATTTATTATCAATTGCCCCGATTAAAGCCACGAAGCGCGAGTATAAACGTTTTTTAAATATCTTCGGATTTTTTATTTGGTGTTTATAGATTCGTTTTCATGTTTCCCATGCTCATTTTTACAACGGTAAATATTTATGTCAGAACTTTATTATCAATTGGCCCGGTTACCGCCGCGAAGCGCGGGTTTCACCCTAGTTAATGACAATTCAATTATTTGGAACATTACATTTTCAATCAATAATTTCGAAAATTCAAAATTTTAAATCTCATTTATATTGTTTAAAGAAATATTTAAATATTTATAAAATGCAATTTATTTTATTTTTTAAAAAACGTTAAAATTATCTGTTACTTTTTTTTATCAATGATTGTTTTGTAATGTTTATTTATATAACTCTATGTAATATACACATGTTAATAGGCTAGTAGTTATCAAAAGACTATCTCTTATTTTTTTAAATGGTCCATAGTCTCTTAGGTGCTGTTTGTTTTTGAAGAGGTAAAACATCTGCAGTCTGCGGACCACATCTGCAAACCTCTTTTGCAGAAGAGGTGGACCAAACCTCTGCAAGAAGAGGTTTTGAGGGTGTTTGTTTTCCAAAAACCTCTTCAAACAAGAAAACCTCTTCATATGGAAACCCAACCCACCGTCCCCAACCCCACCGTCTGCTCCGATCACCAGCCATCACCTCCGATCGTCCACCACTGTCACCATCACCTCCGATCGTCCACCACTGTCACCATCACCTCCGATCTTCCCCCTCCACCGACCGTCGACCGTCGAGAGGATGAACCGTCGAGGAGGCCTCACCAGCGAACCCTAGAACCCTAGATCGAGAGGATGAACCGTCGAGGAGGGCGAAACCTAGAACGAACCGGTGGGGGCGACGGCGGTGGGAGGCGCGACTGAAAAGGGGCGAACCCTAGATCGAACCGGTGGGGGCAACGGCGGTTGGAGGTGCGACTGAAAAGGGGCGAACCCTAGATCGAACCGGTGGGGGCGATGGCGGTGGGGGCGACGGCGGTGGGGGAGCCGGCTGTGGAGGAGACGGCGGTGGTGGAGCCGGTTGTGGAGGAGACCGGCGGTGGGGGGCTGCCGGTGGTGAGCAGGAGAACAGGGGCGATTGGTGAGCATGAGATGGGGGTGAGAAATGAGAAGAGGTTTGAAGATGTTGGTCCATGTCTTCTCCAAGAAGAGGTCTCGCAGACGTTTTTTAATGAAATGTCTGTGTCACACCCCGGGCCGGCGGGAACGGATCGGGTTTTCCCGTCGGGCGGAAGGTTCCCGGGGCGCGATATCTTGAATGATAATCGAAATGATCAGATTGTTTACATGGCACATGATGTATAATGAGAAATGCTAATCATGACATATAATATAGAATTACAAAGTTAAATTACACAGTACGTGTTCATAATTTAACTAAGTAAATCTATTCCAAAAGAATCGTGTAGTGTCTATCTTGTAACTGTACAAGATATGCAAAATAGATTCACAATGTCATCAAAATGTATGCATCCAAAAGTAAGCTAGGTCTTTTAAGAGTCCTCTAGCTTAATCACTGATGCTTGTTATCTAGACCTGTCTGTCACCTGAGAAAACATGCATTTAAACAAGTCAACACTAGGTTGGTGAGTTCATAAGTTTAGTATTTGAAAACCATTGAATTTATGTCAGTCATGTTCATAGTGTATCACACAAATTGAATTGATGATTAACCCTCATGTTTCACACAATGTCCTCTCCATGGTTGGATGTACAGATAATGTCTCATCCAGTCAAGCATGCTTATATATAGGGGCATACGAAAGGGTCAAGCCCAGACGCCACCCCACCACATGCTTAACTGCACTCAACACTACCTGTAATACAACGATGGATACCCATTTCCTTTCACCCATGATTTCCCGGTATGTTTATCCACTAAGTCAAAAGAAAAGAGACGTAATCGTCTCGATTGCCCATTCCTTATAGAATAGCTGGCACGTAAAATAACTCAGTGAACAAAGTAAGAGATGAAATCATCTCTGTTAACTAATTCTTACGAATTAGCCGTTGTGTAAAATAAACCAAATTGAATAAAGAGATATAATCTCTGTTAGCTAATCCTTACGGATTAGCCCGGTATGTAATATAACCCAATGAACAAATAAGAAACGAAGTCGTTTCTGTTAGCTATTCCTTACGGATTAGCCCGGCATGTAAGATATCATACTCGATATCTAGAGCGAAACTTAATAGTTTCTGTAACTAATCATTACTGATTAGTCCGGCATGTATCATACTCAGCAATTGAATAAAGAAACATAATAGTCTCTGTTAACCATTCCTTACGGATTAGCCCGGCATGTAAGATATCATACTCGATATCTAGAGCGAAACTTAATAGTTTCTGTGACTGTCAGTACTAACCAGTCCGGTGTGTAAGATATCATACTCGATATCTAGATAGGAACATAATAGTTCCAGTAGCTGTTTCCCCCTGTCCAGCCCGGCATGTAAAGTGTCCAACTCATGATTCTTAGTTAGAGACATAATATTCTCAGTAACTGTCATTTCTGATCAGTCCGGTGTGTAAGATATCCTCCCACGATATCTATTGGAATGAATATGTTTCCTAGATTTTATGAATGTTTTCTAAATGATAGATAGCACCTCTCGTGCCTGGCGTGATTTCATTTGATTTCCCCAAGCCCCAGTTATTGGTTTTAGTGATTTACCCAACTGAGCTACGATTGTGTAACCGACACACTATGACGGTTAGGGAATGTGCTCTAAATAGAGTCTTAGTAAGTAATGATGGTATGTGTGTGATATGCCATCCCAAAAGCGTGTGCATGTAATATCCTCCTCGATATCACAAGTGAATGTTTCAACTGTTATCCCAAGTTTGCATGTTCTAGTGATCTTAACAAAGTGTCATAAGAACATGTCTTATTCCCGATGTTAGTGATCTGTGAATGATCCTGTTATCATGAAATTACATTATCATGATGATCATTCTTGTCATTAATAGTTGTTATTGGCTTGTTATCCCATGGCTTTCCCGTTGTTCTATCGTGGAAGAACTATGCGCAGTTGTAAGATAGGTTCTTAACAACTCACATCATCTTATGTGTTACTGTGTCGTAATTCTAGATTAGCATGTAGCATCCTAGTTATTTCAGGTATGATAACGTCAAACAAGCAAGCATGTAATGATGATGATAATAAAGGTAAACAATTATTATCTAAATCATGAAATAAGCAACATATTATTAGAAACTTTTAAATAAATAAAAGTTAAGCATGTTTCTCAGCCCCGGGCTTTGAAATCAGTAAAGATTAAGAAAAGGGGCATATGAACTCACCTTGTTGTAACGGTTGACTTAGCTTAAATAAGGGATGCACGCGCTCTTGTTTGTACTTGTAGTTGTGTTCACAATCCTGTATTGGTTTTCACAATGCATGTACTTATAAGTATAAGTTATGAGGTTTTGTGCGTGTGTATGTGTTATTTCTAACTTGTTATCATCTCTTGGTCTAGATTCTCATTCGGCCCAATACAATTGAAGTAGGATTTATTATCGCTAATCAATTTAGGTTAAGTGTTTAGCTTTAGCTCCTTTCTTGTAAATTCAAAGACTTGCCGTTACATGTTAACAAACTCATTGATAAAATCTTTGTGATTAAGTAATTCATTAACATATTTTCTTGTTCACATCATAGTGTCAATTGGATCGAATTATACTAGAGTGTTAGGCCGATTGTATGTGCACACCCAATTGGGCCACGCAACTTGTCATTGGGCTGAATTAGGTGTAAATGGACTAAACCAATAGTATTGGGCCCGACTCATTGATGTGGGCCGAATGATGGTTGGGCCCTTGGACCGATTTATTGCTATTGAATAAACAAGGAATTTGGGCCGAGATTGTGGGCTGTAAAGTGGCTCTTGTTTGTGATTGGCCTAATTAGCATACTGGGCCGAAACTAAGAAGTTGTTGGGCCTGTTCAGTTGAGCCGAGAACAACCAACCGGTGGGCCAATTCATTAAACTGGGCCAAACTAGTTGTGTGTGAGCCCACCAGTAGTTTGGGCTTAATTTCTTGGGCCAAATGATAATATAAATTGAATGAGTGTTTTGGGCCGTATGATTAAACACATGGTCCAAATCAGTAGATGGCCTAAGAAGCAAACAATTTGGGCCGACTATGTTGGAATTTGGTCGGCTAAGGTTATTGGGCCACATGAGTGTTAATGGGCCAGGCAGTGTTATCCAGATTTCATGCCCACTAGTCCAACGAATGAAGATGATGGGTTGGCCGGCTGATAACGATGGGAGTATGAGCCTGCATGTCCAAATGAAACACTCGAGTGAAGGAGGTTCGAACATGTGATGGTCCTGACCGAATGAAGCCGGCCGAATAGGCCTTGGAGTTTTGGCGAATGAGCCGCTGTGTAGCCCCCTCCGAATGACAACCCACGAATGGGTCCTTTCGGCACAAGGTGGTTCGGCAGTTCCCTGGTCATGCGGCCAACTCTTTCGCCACTTCCCATTCGGCCCTCGCCATTCGGCCGCCTGGGCGGCTCCTTCGACCGTAGCAAACCTAGCCCCATACTCATGTCCATTTCTAGACTCAGTTACGGAGCTAGCACATGCTAATGAGAGTTCTGATGGTCGTGTGTTGGAAGAGGGAAGCTTAGAACCGAGTTGGAAGGTGGTGGTCGTTCGAGGGTCAAGAAAACCCTAGATTTCGAGATATTCACAGCCTTATACCTCGGTTTTGGATGGGTTTCACTCCAGATCCTTTGTACTTTCGTGTAGAGGAGATCAATACCTTCGTGTAGGTTCAAAAATGGAGTGATTTGGCCAAGAAATGAGTGAGATATGAAGGTGAGAAGGTGTAGAAAACCCTAAAATGGAGGTGGCCGGATTTTTGGTCTTGGAGAGAGGAGGAAGATGATAGAAATGAGAGAAACACTCATTTATGGGTTTTTATACCCCGTGTGGTATCCGGGTTCGTTTCGGTTGCTCGGTTCGCATTTTCGTCGCGTAATCGGAAATTACGCGTGATTAATATCTTTTAAATAAATAGACTTAATTTTGTTATTTTGATGAGTTTCAAAATTGTAAAATGTTAAACATTTTATTCTATTAATTTTATTTCGTTCGCGTCGCGTTTCCGTTTTCGTTTCGTCAGATCTCGTCACTTACGCGCGTCTTCGTACAGAGCGCTAACTGTACGAACACGATCGTATGTTTCACTTTCTGATTTGGTTTTCTAATTATCAGTTATCATTCAGAACGTTAAACTCACAGATATGTTTGTGTGAATCGTCACCCACGCAAACACGCTGTCAGTTTATTATTCTGAAACGACACTGCAGATTTGATTTGAATTGTGTTTCCCTCACTGTCGGACTCAACTGAACATCCTGTTATCACTTTGCTGTCACGTTGAATTGTCGGTCATCTGATTCCTGTCATCTATGGATATCAGATCGCAACCGATTTGTTATTGTTTTTCGTTTGTACATCGTTGTTTCTCTTGAGTTGTTGTATTTATTGTGTTTAAGTTTTTCACTTAAACACATACAACTGTGATTTGTTTTCCGAGTTCTGTTGTCACACAACTGTTTACGTACTGTATTTACACACAGTACGTCATGAAAGTACACACACCGTACGGACTTGCCGTACGGTTTAGTACTAGTTGTCACAGTCTGCGAGAAAACAAACACCCTACATCTTTCCTTGGTCTGCGAGGTGCAGATAAAAGAGCTTTCGCAGACCTTCGCAGACGTTTTTTCAAAAAACAAACACCCTCTTAATGATAATGTGGGTAACTTTAAGTATAAATGAATAAGAGTCTACCTCTTAACCATTTGAACTTAAGATTAAGAAATCTCATATGACAGTGATCGTTTGTTTTAAAGTACAATCATACGAGTAAGATTCAAGGTTCCTAATTAATTAGTATGCAAAACATTAATACATAAAGCATTGATGTTTGTGACCCTAAATTTTACAATTTGAGGTATACGAAACCTCATATGGTAGCTAGATCAATGTTTTCAAAACTGGACCGGATGTTGAACTAGACGTCTTATTGGTTACGGTCGAATCGGTTGGACCAGATTTAAGAATCGAATCGGATGACATAATAGATATATAAAAAATTCCAAAAAATATAGAATTATAATCATGTTAAAAAAGCATGTGGTTTGATTATAATGTTTCATTCGATCTTTGTATTTTAGTTAAAAAAAAATGAAATTTGATTTGACCAGTGAACATATTCCTAGTCCGATAGGTGAACTGGCTCAACCGGCCAGTTCGCTTGATGGCGGTTCACATGTTGATTTTGGGCCGTTGACCCCCGGTCCCCGGTCCAACCGGACGGTCCAGGGAGCTAGATAGTATACAACACAATTTTCAACCTAGCTTTGTATTTTTTTTATTTTCCTTTTTATTACATTTAACAACAATTACCATCCTAGTTGTATGCGAATTTTCATGTATATATATATATATATGTGTGATAATTGCGTACGAAGAGTTACGTCAGCAATGTATTGAGCATATTTGATCGTGTTTAAAATCCACGCTGAGTTGGCAATCAAAATTACTACAGGATGATAGCATGCGAGAAATGATGAACGTGGGCGAAAACCGGGCGCGAAACGGAGTTACGGATTGCTCGGAATCGCGAAACGAAGTTTCTGTCGAAAAATGGGTGAAAAACCACTGGGGCGGTACGCCCCAGTACACGCAATGGACCTAGGCGATGCGCACGGGTCATGAAGAAAATATCTGGCATCCGGGTTTCTGCGCGGTACGCGCCGGTTGACTGCGGGGAGTGGGGCGATACGCCTGGGGTGATCTGATCGGCAACTTGCTTAAAAATCAAGTTTTTCATCCATATCCACAATCTATCTCTTCCTCTCGACGCCAGCAAGCACCACCCACGAAAATCATCATTCAAATCACCAAAAACTCAAGTTTGAAGGCATCACGACGTTTAGATCGCATCAAGAAGCGTTAAAACAAGTTCGGATCATCTTTCTAACCGAAGAACTCCTCCAGATTAGGTAATGGTTCATTCTAGTCTCTTATTTTGATAATGAATGATTAAATCTTGTTTTTGAACGTAATGATATAGTTAGGGTTGTTGATTATTGCCTAGATGATGGCTAGGATTGATTATAAATGACAAACTCGAATTGTTAACGGGTAAATCCTTGTTTTGAGCCGTTGTAATGCCCGCTTTGCATGAAATTATAACAATGGTTATAATGGTTTAAACCATTTGATTGTGACAATGTAGGTGATTAGTTTGATTAATCTTTGACATGCAACGTGAAAGTTGGGTGTTTCAAACTAATCACAATCATTAACATACTCATTGGAATGATTATCTGATGTTCATGATAACATTCAGATTAGTATGTTAAACATGGGTATTAAACCTAATCTAATACTACATTGTGATATTTCATGATATTGGGTAATCAATAACAAGGATTGATCATTCCTAAGCCATTAACCTGTCTAGGAACTGCTTTAGCATAATAATCAATAACATTAACTATTTGACTAATCTGATAATAATCTGGTTAATCAAGATTGTCATCAACATAATATTAGGAACCTGGATCAGTGTAGGTTCCTACATTATCATACATTGTATGATATGATATTAAGATAATCTTTAAAAATCTTATATTAGTTTGATGACTATTAAGGCAATGTCTTTGACATTGGACATTACCGGAAGGTACTGATAATTTCACAGTGTACTGTGATGCTTCGCGTCAAGGTCTTGGGTGTGTTTTAATGCAGAACAGTAAAGTGATTGCTTATGCTTCTCGACAATTGAAAGTACACGAGAAGAACTATACCACTCATGATCTAGAACTTGGTGCAGTGGTGTTTGCACTCAAGATTTGGAGACACTATTTGTATGGAACCAAGTGTATTATATACACTGATCACAAAAGTCTTCAACACATTTTAGATCAGAAAATGTTGAACATGCGGCAAAGGCGATGGGTTGAACTGTTGAACGATTATGACTGTGAGATTCGTTATCATCCAGGAAAAGCGAATGTCGTAGCCGATGCCTTGAGTCGCAAGGAACGAGTCAAACATTTACGTGTAAAAGTGTTAGGGATGACTATTCAAACCAGTCTAATTCCTCAAATCCAAGAAGCTCAGCAACAAGCTTTACAAACAATGAATTACTCTGCTGAGGGACTGAGGGGATTAGACAAGAAACTTGATATCAAAACGGATGGAGTGATGTATTTCAAAAGTCGAATTTGGGTTCCTTTATTCGGTAACTTAAGAACAATCATCTTGGATGAGGCGCACAAATCCAAGTATTCTATTCATCCAGGTGCTGATAAAATGTATAAAGATCTGAAAGATTTTTACTGGTGGCCTAGAATGAAGAAACACATAGCAGAATACGTGGGTCGATGCTTAATGTGTTTAAAAGTTAAGGCTGAACATCAACGACCTTCTGGGTTATTGCAACAACCGGAGATTCCCATGTGGAAATGGGATCAGATCTCTATGGATTTTATCACTAAATTATCCAGAACATCACGAAATCATGACTCTATATGGGTTATCGTTGATCGCCTTACGAAATCTGCGCATTTCATTCCCATCCGAGAAGATTACTCCATGGATCGACTTGCTAAACTCTATGTTAATGAGATTGTATCTCGACATGGAGTACCAATCTCTATTATTTCTGATAGAGATAGTCGATTTACGTCACGATTTTGGCAAACTCTTCAGAATGCGCTGGGCACGCAAATCAATATGAGCACAGCTTATCATCCACAAACTGACGGGCAAACTGAACGAACCAATCAAACTCTGGAAGATATGCTCAGAAGCTCTGTGGTTGATTTTGGTGGTAGCTGGGATATTCATCTTCCACTTGTTGAATTCTCATACAACAACAGCTATCATACCAGTATTAAATGCGCTCCATTTAAAGCACTTTACGGGCGAAAATGTAGATCACCTGTCTGTTGGTCAGAGGTAGGTGAAAATCGAATCATAGGCCCAGAACTTATTCAGGAAACAACTGATAAGATCGCACTGATTCAAGAACGAATTAAAGCTGCTCGCGATCGACAGAAGAGTTATGCTGACAATCGTCGTAGACCCTTGGAATTTCAAGTCAATGATCTAGTAATGCTTAAAGTTTCACCATGGAAGGGTATCTTCAGATTTGGGAAAAGAGGTAAACTTTCACCAAGATTTGTAGGACCATTCAAAATTCTGGAACGAATCGGATCAGTGGCCTACAGACTTGAATTACCTCCTGAACTTGGTAATGTGCATGATGTCTTCCATGTATCAAATTTGAAGACTAGCTGATGAATCACTGATCGTACCTCTGAAAGAAATCCAAATTGACGAGAAACTTCAGTTCCGGGAGGAACCAGTTGAAGTAATGGATCGAGAGGTTAAGGTACTGAAATGCAGTCGCATACCTATTGTCAAAATTCGATGGAATTCACAGCGTGGACCTGAGTATACGTGGGAACGAGAAGATCAGATGAAAGAAAAATACCCACACTTATTCTCATGATCTATTGTCATCCAGTAAGTCCTCATTAAATTTCGGGACGAAATTTTTCTAACAGGAGGAGACTGTGATAATTGCGTACGAAGAGTTACGTCAGCAATGTATTGAGCATATTTGATCGTGTTTAAAATCCACGCTGAGTTGGCAATCAAAATTACTACAGGATGATAGCATGCGAGAAATGATGAATGTGGGCGAAAACCGGGCGCGAAACGGAGTTACGGATTGCTCGGAATCGCGAAACGAAGTTTCTGTCGAAAAATGGGTGAAAAACCACTGGGGCGGTACGCCCCAGTACACGCAATGGACCTAGGCGATGCGCGCGGGTCATGAAGAAAATATCTGGCATCCGGGTTTCCGCGCGGTACGCACCGGTTGACTGCGGGGAGTGGGGCGATACGCCTGGGGGTGATCTGATCGGCAACTTGCTTAAAAATCAAGTTTTTCATCCATATCCACAATCTATCTCTTCCTCTCGACGCCAGCAAGCACCACCCACGAAAATCATCATTCAAATCACCAAAAACTCAAGTTTGAAGGCATCACGACGTTTAGATCGCATCAAGAAGCGTTAAAACGAGTTCGGATCATCTTTCTTACCGCAGAACTCCTCCAGATTAGGTAATGGTTCATTCTAGTCTCTTATTTTGATAATGAATGATTAAATCTTGTTTTTGAACGTAATGATATAGTTAGGGTTGTTGATTATTGCCTAGATGATGGCTGGGATTGATTATAAATGACAAACTCGAATTGTTAACGGGTAAATCCTTGTTTTGAGCCGTTGTAATGCCCGGTTTGCATGAAATTATAACAATGGTTATAATGGTTTAAATCATTTGATTGTGACAATGTAGGTGATTAGTTTGATTAATCTTTGACATGCAACGTGAAAGTTGGGTGTTTCAAACTAATCACAATCATTAACATACTCATTGGAATGATTATCTGATGTTCATGATAACATTCAGATTAGTATGTTAAACATGGGTATTAAACCTAATCTAATACTACATTGTGATATTTCATGATATTTGGGTAATCAATAACAAGGATTGATCATTCCTAAGCCATTAACCTGTCTAGGAACTGCTTTAGCATAATAATCAATAACATTAACTATTTGACTAATCTGATAATAATCTGGTTAATCAAGATTGTCATCAACATAATATTAGGAACCTGGATCAGTGTAGGTTCCTACATTATCATACATTGTATGATATGATATTAAGATAATCTTTAAAAATCTTATATTAGTTTGATGACTATTAAGGCAATGTCTTTGACATTGGACGTTCAAGAAGATTTAATCAGTAAGTTAAAACATTAATAACATATCAAACATAAACCAATGCAGAATTACATCATTAGCACCAGTTGCGAGTGTTCCTATTGCTGTGAGATATCAAGTGAGTTTCGTACAACCCCTTTTCTTTTTACTGTTTTATAAACATCGGGGTAACTCTGTAAACTGTTTCCTGAACATATGATATGCATCACTGATATCTGTGTGATTTCATGTGATTTTTGTGTGATTTCATGGGATTTTGCCGTTAGCAACTCTATCACAGTATCAAAGGTCCTCATTCGTGAACTGTATCTAGTGAACCCATGTGCGGCCGAACAGGAACCATTGATAGTACTATTGGCTGACAACCCATTTGCTGGGAGGATTGCATCTCCCCTTGTGTGAATGTTTGGTACCTGTTTCCATAACAACTTCTTAATGTTTGTGATAGACATTAAGATCATGAGGCATTAAGATATTTACCGACGGGTATTATCTTCGTGAACGTACAACTGTCCGAAAGGAACTAGATACGGGTCCCATGGTTATCCGGAACTGAACTTTTTGAGAATTTACATATCATATCATATTGTTTAAATAAACTGTCGAACTCACCAGCTTTGTGCTGACGTTTTAAACTCAACATTTTTGCAGGACAACGGTGACGACTTGGTGAGGATGCACTTCACTTAGTAGAACTTAGATGTACCAGATGGTGTAATAAACCTAGCTGTTAAGTTAATGTATTTACGGAACCCTTGTAATATATTTATTTTAAGTGAATCTGTGTGCTGTGATATCGGTTCAAGTAAGTCACACCTCATCTCTGAGACATCACCACTATGCTTCCGCCATCATATCAGAGTATACTGTGACATCATCTCAGGTGACGAGAGGTGGGGGTGTGACAATACACACACACACACACACTATCACTTAGCCATAATATATCTACAAATTAGAATATATGGTAAGCAACAATTAGGGGTGTTCATCGAATCGAATTTCGAATAACACAAATATTTCGAATCGATTGATTTCTAATTTTGAATTTTTTAAGAGCATTCGAATTCGAAATCAAATCGAAAAAACATATTCGAATTCAGAATTCGATCTGAATTCGAATTGGTTTGATTTGAATTTAATTAAAAAATTATTTATACTTGCTCAGCATCCAAATATCAAATAACCAGCATCTAAGTTGTAATATTAGAGATATAATTTAAAATAATAAAATGATAAAAACTCAATATATAATGCCAATGATAATATACAAAAAATATAAGTGACAAGTAATCAAAGTATTATAAATTAACAACCAAAATGATCAACTTTTCGAGCTTTACCATTGACATTTTTGTTGAGAATGTTTAGGTTTAGCATATTTAAAAATGTTAAAATTATGAGTAAATTATAATTAAATTGACATTTGTGTAATAAACTTTCAGTTTTTACAAACTAAACCACCAAACTAAAAATTTTTTTTTTAAAAATATATAGTAGTATATATAAAATAAAAATATATAAATAATTTAAATTCGAATTTCGAATTGAATTGAATTAAAAATATGAAATTCGGAATTTGATATTATATCACGAATCGAATCGAATTCGAATATGAAAACTCAAATCGAATTTCGGCTTGGTGTTTTTCGAATTGAAATCGAATCGAATTTCGATTTTTTCGAGTCATATTCGAAAACTGAACACTCTTAGCTACAATAACTATCTTCTCATATGATAACCTAGTTGTACAATTGAGAATTAAGCTATATAACAACTTGATTACAATACGATAATACACAGCAACATATAACACGATTATTTAATTTACAATTAATACTTAATTACGCTAGTTTAACAGTAATGATCACAATCTGGAGTTGTGTTCAAAATGATTCTAACCAAACATGTTTTGTTCAATTTTTTTATCTCCAAGTGTAGGTCTTTGATCTAAACCCTTGAGAAATCATAAATTGTTAGTCTCAAATGTACCCAATATTATTACCACATTGAACCCAAGTTGAATGGTTGCTCCTGTTGTTGGTTTTGTTGTTGTTGTTGATGCAAAGTTTCATAAGTTCTAGAGGAAGAAGCTTGTAAACTTGTGCATGCCTCGTTTAGAATATTGTTTGAATTCCCATGTGGCATGAATTGATAATCAAAATTTGCAGCTTCTCTTTGTTGGTATGTTCTAAGTTGCAATGCTTTTAGAAGCAATGCGTTCATCGAAAGATTCGAACTCAATAAGTTAGATGGCCAAGCGAGCGCTGGAAGACTGCTTGCGAGACTTATATTCATGTTCATGTTCGTGTTAAGGTTTTCCAATCCATAATTTTGAAGGGAAATGTTACTACTTAAATTCGATAAGTTGTTCAAGTTTGGCGGTTCGATATCACCGTAGTCATTAGCCATGGTGTTAGTATCACAAGGTGAGTCCATTGATTGAGAGGATGACACTGTTGGCATTGGCTTTTTAGCTATTGTAGTTTTTTGAAAGATTCGACAAACCACCCATTCCTCCTGCAAAAGTTATCTTTGATTGAAACATCTACTTAAAATTGAGTAAATTTAGAATAACAAAAAAACTTTTAGTAACTTTAATAAAACAGTAGCAAAACTTAATTATACTATTAGGGGAAATATTCCCTTGAAAGGAATCCTACTAATTCCACACATGGAATTCCAATCTCATGCTACCTTTATGTTTGATAATCTTTTATGGTTATTAAGAAACTCTCTCTTAATAGATCATAACCTCTTAATAGTTAAGAAATAATCTTAATTTTGAATAGTTAAGTGGTAACATTAAAAAGCAACCTCTTAACCATTAAGATGTTAATTATAATTAAAACATTAAGATGTAACCTCTTAACGAAGAGGCTATCAAACAACCCCAAACTTGTTTAAACTGCTTAATCAATTGTTTTCCGCGTACCTTATTAGGTTTAAAAGTATGTGTAGTTTCTAGTCTATATTCATGCATCACCCAATTGGTCTTTTCCCCTTTTGGGGCTCTACCCCTGTAAAAGACTAGGGTTTTCTTCATTCCAACCAACACCCCGCCACTAAAGATTTCTTTATCCTTTCCGGTCGTCTTCCAATAACCAGCCACCGTTGCACGGTTGGTTCGTAGGCCGGTTGGGTATTTTCGATCTCTCAAGCTAAAGAAATACCATTCCTTTTCTCCCATGGAAGCTTTTGCTGCATGTAACTTGTAAAGTTTAGTCCTTTTACTAGTACACCTGGTTTGCTTAAATGTTCATTTAAAAGTATTGTGGTATGTTGTTAATTCAATGACAGAAATTTGGATGTCATGTACATAACTACATATATTAATATTGTTGTTTATTCACTTCTTTCAAATTATTAAATTTCTAAAAGCAAGATGTCACACAACAAAGAGTTTTGATTATCTTTGTTAAGATTCAAGAAACTAAACCTAGAATGAAACAGCATGAACCTTAAAACATAAGACCATGCGCAATGATCCCCAAAAGTTTCTTATGGGGTAGTATTTTTCGGTGTTCGGACTTTTAGCAAGCTTACACAAGAATTTGCAGTTTATTTCATGTATCACATGTTTATTAATGTAATTATTTTCTAATATTATCGTAAACCTATCGAAAATATAGAAAACAAGTTATTTTATTGATTTTATTTTCAAAATATTTGGATGTGTCTTAATATAATATTTTTTTCATAAAAGTGACATCACGTCTGACTCCTATGATACTTTGGTAAGTAAGTGTTATACTAGTTTAAATATGTGCGTGCGTGCGCGATCACACACACTCTCTCTCACTCACTCACTCACTCACTCACTCACTCACTCTCCCTCTTTCACACACACATATATATAATTGTGTTATACTTAAATGAGCAAGTGAACGACTGTCCGAGCGATCTAATCTTAGCTTATTATTGGCTTGTTTTGAAACAAATCGAGCGTGCTCGACTCGTTTAAAACCGAGTGAAATTTAAAAAAGATTTTTTCGAACGAGTTTCGAGCGACGAATTTTTTTAACAACAGCCACTAAACCAATCATATACAAACAATTAAACCAGTCAACCAATTGACTACTTGTATCTTATATGAGAAAAGACATGTATTTATATTAAAAGTAATCATGTAACAGTTCAAATTATGCACGGGTCGTTTGGTAACTTTTGAACCATTAAGTGTTGAATCATTAATATGTCTGAATGTTTAAGAGGCTCTAAACCAGTAAACACTAAACCAATTAAGATTGTTTGATTGAACACCTGATTTGTAGAAATCTTATGCATATTATTATTCAAAAATGTGTAGACTTTGCTAATAGTTAGTGATGTTTGGTTTATCTGAAAGTTTTTTAGTTACTTTAATATCGATGAAAGAAACTTTACATAATTTATGTATAGGGACATCATAAATTGTTGAATGGTTTATCACTGTTTTCTTTCTTTCTTTCTTTCTTTCATTTTTTCTTTTTTTCTTTTCACTTAATGATTTATTTAAAAGAATGTTTACCTAATATTTAGTATATGGACATCATAAATTGTTTACTGTAAATCTCGAAAAAAAAATAAATAAGAAGTTATAGTTGATTTTAATATCCTTAGCTATGAGTTATAGTGTTATACTTAGAGTGTGACGAAAAAAATGATCAATGTCATGTAAGTGTGTGTAAGTAAACTCACACTTCAAACATTGTTATAGATTATCGAGTGTTAATGAAAAAAAAATTATCCAATGCCCCTCATGTCATGTTCTTACCACATCCATGCCCACGACCCTTTCACGACCAGGGTCGATGTTCAATCTGAGCGATGAAGTGGTAACCATCTTGACTCGTACTAAGCTATAACACACACTTATATTAATGTATAACAAGTCTTATATTAATGTTGTTATTGAATTGGTAACATAAGATGCAAACAATGGATGGTATGTTAGAATTTTGTTTATCGATACGTCGAGTGGTGAAAACAGGATAAAATGTAAAGTTTGTGATACCATATAATTTTTTTTTTCTCGAAAATTTTACGACTAAATTTGTTGATTCTGGTTCAAAAGCATTATTGAAGAATGAGTTTTGAGTTTTGTGGGCATTTGAATTTTTTTAATCCATAGCTTGTAATATACAAAAAAAAAAAAAAAATGGTTATGATGCAATATAATGTCTAGATCGTGGTTGTGAAGCCTTTTGGAGAGAAGTTAGAGAATAGTCAAACACACTTGGAGTATAAAACTAAAAGATGGAAAAAAAAGGTTTTACCCACTCTAACCACTCTTGAAGAGAAAGATGATGAAGAGTTTATTTTAGAGAAAAAATTAAGATATAAACTAATCGAGAATATTTACGAGTCTTGACTTGAGTAATTAAGATTTAAGAGAGAGAGAAAAAATAAAAAATAGTGGTTTGGTAGATTTTTTATTCCCTAAGTTGAATTCTAACTTTTAACTTGTAATGAATGTTACTCTTCTTTCTCTTTCTTATTTTTTTAACAACAAAGGATACTGAAAACGAAGTGATGTAGCCAAGGCCGAATCCGTATTCTTTATATAAACAAGAATCAGATAAATTCGTAAACCCTATACTTTGCTCAGCTTTGAACCTCTGACCTCAATGAGCTGCAGATTCTCGCCTTCATTGAAATACCGATAGAAGCCTGTTTGTATATACATACATACATACATACATACATACATACATACATACATACATACATACATACATACATACATACACACACTTGTAATTTGATTGGAATATTTCGAACTTTAAATTTCAATTAGTATATATTGTAATTGATAAAGATAAAGTTAGTAACGATTTGTAATTAAACATCTCAT
Organism: Mikania micrantha; assembly: GCA_009363875.1. Classification (NCBI taxonomy): domain Eukaryota; kingdom Viridiplantae; phylum Streptophyta; class Magnoliopsida; order Asterales; family Asteraceae; genus Mikania; species Mikania micrantha. Next base: position 42,912,743 of record CM018689.1, on the reverse strand, counting down.
ATGAGTAATTCGAAATTTATTTATGTTATAGGTAATATTATTATAAAAACTAAAAAACCAGTATACTTCAATTGTACTAGACGATATGTTTGTAACTTAATAAATCATCCCTTAAATTACCGATATGGTCCTTATGGTTTGCTAGTATTTCATTCTTAGTCCCTAAGTTTTATAAATTACCCATGTGGTCCCTAGCTAACTTTTGACATTAGTAACACATATAGTCCTTAGGTTACCAAATAACCCTCACATAAGGAATATATGGGTTACAAATGTCAAATGTTAGGGATCATATAGGTAATTTATGAAACTTAGAAATTAAAAGTGAAATACTAACAAACCATATGAACCATCTCGGTAATTTACTTAAAAGTGAAATTATAGTTGAGGTTCACTTTAGAACTTGAAGTTAGCCATGTAAACCGAATAGGTGATTTTTTTTATTAATTGTTATTTTTTTTACGAAGATATATGTGAAGATTGTATTATATGAAAATTCAATTTTAGAGAAGAAACTATTAAATTCTATCTGACACGTCATTAATTTAAAACCTTAGAAATAAATATTTATTTCATATTAAACAACATTATATTGATTTATTTATTCAAAATCTAATTTTTTATTCAATTATAATATAAAATACATATTTCTTATTCAAAATTCCATATAAAGGGTTCAGATAGGCTTTGACGGCTTACACTCTAAGATTGAGTTAATTTTAACATATTTGTGTTCAAAACTTTCTTCTATATAGTATTTCCTTTTTTCATGTGTCACTGCAATTTGTTAAAAACTTATGGCTGTGCAAAATCCAAAATAAATGTGAATTTACACATATAAATAAAAGTAGAAAGTGTTGAATATTTGTAATAATGATGATAGAAAAAGACCTAAATATTTGTATTGATGTCAAGGTTACCATAATAGAAGAGATTATTATATAATTTTGGTCATATATGCGTGTGTATGTAGTATGTACAATATTAATACGACACCTTTATCGTTTATAAAAATTAACAAATATAACAATATTTAAGAAAATTAGGAAAAACAAGCCGTCAACTCTAATGCTCGCTTTGGTTACTCGTTTTTCAAACTGCTGGTTTACAATTCGATTCAAAAGTATTACTAAAAACGAATCGAACGAAACCATGATACCGAAACCATGAAACCTTTTAATTAATTAATAGTTACGTTTTTTTAAACAAAAAGATGTAAAAAATTACCAATTTGAATACATTTTTGGTCTAACTTAAGATGTATATCATCTCTTCTTCTTATACAAAGCATTAGGCTTTTACATTTAAAATTATAATAAAATGAAAAGAGCACACATTTAGTTAAAAGATTAAAATATTTTTATACCTCTTGGTGATCACATAAAATCTAAACTTTATATGAATCAATGAAACAAAGATACCCTTTAAAATCCTACAATTAATTAGTAAGGCCTGAAGGTGGAACAAACGCAAATATACCTTTATCTTATATAGATAAAAATGTTGCTTTTAAACGAACCGTTAGCTCAAAGATGTCACACATAAATAAAAAAGACAAATGTTACCCTTATTTTAAAAGGATAAAGAGACTGTTTTTAAATAGACCGTTAGCTGATCACACATGTCGAACATAAAGGAGAAAAAAAGAGAAAACATATATATATACATACCTGGGAGGTCCCAAGGCTCACATTTATTGAGATCAACCTCAGCAACTGCTTTGGAAGTGAAAGATGAATCAGAGATCTTCTGACAGAGATAAAAAGTGATGAGTTCTTCATCAGTTGGATGAAACCTGAATCCAGGAGGAAGATTATCTTCCATCCTTAATAAAACCCTAATTAATGGCTGCCTATCTGCAAGTACAATTTAGTGGTTGGGTTAGAGAAGAAGAGAAGTGAGGTCAGCTAGGTGTTAATTATGTTATGAGAGCCATTGATGTTGCCTGAGGTTTTGTATGGCCATCAACCTTCATCAAGAAGCAGCCACCTCTTGATTAGTCTTCTATCACTTTGATTATAACAACTAACTCTTTGACAAAGATGGTTTGGTAAATGGTGGATCATTTTGTGTTATTAATAGTTTATTTGTTTATTTGTTTTTTTTATTTCTTTTGGTGGTGCTTTCACGGTTTGATCATTAAATGCCCCTAGTAAGTTTTGAGTCATGTTTTAATCCTTTTGATTATGATATAGAAGGTTCTCTACTAATTAACTAGGAAAAAAAATCGGACGAAATTTAAATAAATAAAAAATAACATCTTGGTGTAAATTCTAAACAACTTCTACCGCAATAAATAAATAAATAAATATACAAATAAATAAATAAATAAATAATAAAAAAATTACAATTATGTGAAATTTCTAATATATTAGCAAAAAATCCATTAGAAATCTATAATTTTTGTAGATAATAAGTCAACCAATACAAGAAATATTGTTAATGATTAACAATTGTGAAAATACCGTTAACTATAATGATAAAGAATAATCAAATAAAATACAAATGAAAAACAATAATAAAACTAGCAATATCACTTCTACTTCTATATATATCTTACGTAATTGCAAATTGTATAAGAAAGTATTAAAAGGGGGAATACATTGAGAAGTTAAAAATACTAAGAGTTATAGCCCCGCTACTCGTAGACAATTAGGCAAACCAACTAGACTATTAATGAAACAAAATCTTAATTCTTTGTTCTAGGATAAAGATAATGGTATACTACAACTAATGATCAAGCAATCATGACAAACTACGATGTATATTCTAAATGGACTATACAATTGTAAAAAAAAAACACATTGATAATTTTGCTTGTGTAGTTAGTGGATGATCCAGGGATTTTTAATAAGCTTATTATTTTCAGACGCTTTAATTAAATTTAAACATATAATTTTTCGGTCAATTTGACAGTTTGTCTTATAAGATGTAAGATCATGAAGGCTGGTGCTCTCAAAAACCATCTAAGTCCTGGTCTCAGCTCCCAGAAGTCCAATATAGGTCTCGGAAGAACAGTGCTATCTTTCGGAAGTAAATGGTCTTCGGAAGGAACCTAAGTTCCTCAGAAGATCAAGTACTTTTAAAAGATAGCCTTGTTTTTTGAGATTCTCCATGGAAGACAAAGTCTTTCGAACACAAATGCTTCCGATTGTGTGCTCAACAACTTCCGAAGACCAAGACTTCCGATGACTTGTATCTGACAAAGATTCCAGACACTTATAGAAATAATCAGAACTGCTTTCTAGCATGAAGACCAACAAAGAAGACATTTCTATGATAGTTAGCAGCAAAGGAGTTTTGTCCGAACCTCAGAGATACCAAGTAATAAATGCCTTCTGTAGTTTATGTATTTATTGTAAAAGTCAATGAAGTCTTTCGTATTAATTGTAATTAATATGGCTTGGCCTGTCATGACTATAACAAATACTAGTTTTAACATGTATTTCTAGTATTTTGTCCAGCCTTGTATCCTTACGAGGATACAGCTATAGGTTTTAGTATATAATCCTTCATCTGTAACTCAGAACAGTGTGTGCTTGTGCTTGAGCTAAGACTTGTAACTTTAACAGTTGAATGCAATAAACTTTAACCTTAATTTTATACTTGTCTTCTGTATTTGTCTTCAACAACTTCCGAAGACCAAGACTTCCGAAGACTTGTAACTATTAACTTCATGGTTGTATGTTTGTTTAGTATACACAATACTTACTAGTGATATCTATTTTAATCCGTGTTTAAAATTATTTAGTAAATAGCTAGATAAAATTAATCTGATAATAAAAATAAGTAAATAGTTTTTTTATAGAATAAAATAAGTAAAGCTATTTATTCATCGTCTCTCTCTCTATATGCAATTGGTTAAGATAAGGTTTCTAGAAATTAAAACACAATCGTTGGTAGACAAATATTGAGAGTTTCTTCATATCTAGATCTAAGTACATAAGAAATCATTTAAAACTCATTGGAATACAATATATAAATAAATAACAAAACCCTACTCTCCTCTTCTCATGCACAGCCATTGGATGAATATGAGATTTTGATGTGTACAATAAAAGAGTTACCGGATAGGTCAACTTTTTCTACTACATGTCTCGATAGGTTATATCTCGACAACAAGTTGTTGGTAAAAAGTTTAACACGATAAATTCTATTCTACAAATTAAAATGTTATCGTCTTAGATTTCCTTGGAAATGATTTTTTTTAACTTCTGCTTTTACTTTATTTATTCTTCTTCTAAAATAAAAATTTTGGTGTATATATATGTATATGCTGTGCCAATTCAACATAAGTTTTTTTTAGTATTATTTCAATTTTTATTAGTTGTATTTTTTTAGTGTATTCTTTTTATTAACCTTTATATTGACAAAATTATATCAGACAAATATAATTCATTGTGATAAACAACTTTATTGATTTCCGTCTATTCTTGTAATAAACTTTATGTTGACAATAGTATATAAAGCAAATATAATTCATCATGATAAACTATTTTGTTGATTTCTGCCCCTTAGGTTTTAATTTTTAGTTGTTGATTCAAATGATGGATTTGTTGTATTAGCTTTGCTACATGGATTTTTAATTTTAAAAGTGGATATATAACATAGAAATGGTAGATGGTCTAGTATTTTCTCTCTTTTTTTTCACATTTATTTCTTTTTTTGATCGATTGGGAGTTTTCTTTATTTTTTCATCTAATTTGGTCATTTTTATGTTCACTATCTTTTTTTTTTCAACTTTCTAGAGCTAAATTAATTAGACCTCTTATCTTGCTCCCAATGCACTAAGGACAACCGCCTCAGACACTGGCTTTGAGTTTGAAGCTCGTAATGGGGCATCATTTAAAGTTTTTGTTTGGATCTATGCAATAGATATATGACTTTATTTGAATATTGAATTCTTTTACTAGCTAACCCAAAGAATCGAATAATTACATATGAATTTAAAACAAAGAAATTAATTATGTACATTGTTAACAATAACATTGCTATCTGTTCGAATCCTTCCTATCTTATAATATTGACACAAACATGTATTTTCTGATGACTTGTAATTAATTGACAAAACTGCATTAAATTTATTATTGATTTTTAATTTTTAAAGACAAAAAAATTATTTATGCTTAGTCCTAACAACATGTGGTAGAAATAGTTAATTAAAACTTAATATATTTTTATTATTATTTTTTTAGATTTTTTCAAATGTTTTACAGTATATACATCAAACATGTAAATTCATAGTATAAAAAAAACTATAAAATGACAAATAACTATAGATGTAAATATCAAACTATATAATATATATTGTGAATTGTATCTACATAAAATAACTAGAAATATATATCTTATTCTTCATCTTTGTCGGCTGATAACCCGCCTTCCTTTGTTTTTTTTTGAATGAGTTGATATCGTCTTGTATCCGTTTCATATTTTCTTTCATTTGGTGGATCATCAAACATGGACGAAGCTTTTAAGAGGCCCCCCAGTTTTTTCGCTCAAAATGTCAATATAATAGTATTTCGTCGGAAAATCCTTCGGTTCTATTCGATTTATTCATGAAAATCCTTCGGCCCCTCCGTTTTCATCCTAAAAATCCTTTGCCCCCCTCCGTTTTCTTCATAAAAATCCTCCGACCCCCTCCGACTTTTTTCCAAGCTCCGTCACTTTCATCGAATCTTATGTTTCATATACTTTTTATTAAGACAACTATGCCATAATGAAGAAAAAGAGCTCGGTTTCAGGGCAAATAACGCTACCACAATGCCTGGTTATTATGACAAGGTGTACAAAAACATTATTGTTTTGCTTATTGACTATATAAATAATTTATTTTTCTTTCCTGATGACAAATCATTGATATAGACCGAATAAATTATTATATATTTCCTTTTTATTCAATGTATATAAAAAATAAAAAGGAAAAAAGTTAATATACTTAATTTTCCCGATAACATGTCATCGAGAAAGTTCTCAGATACACATGAATTTTCACACTAAATCATGCTTTAGGCTGAGAGTTGATCACAACATTTATTCTGATGACCTATCATTGGAATATGTTAACATATAAATATGTTGAAATGTGTGGCAAACGACATGTCGTCGGAAAAAAATGGTTTATTCTGTCATAAAAAAGTATGACGAGTCAATTTGCTTTTGTGGTGATTGTTCAATTTTGTACCTTGAAGTCAAATGTGTATGGTTTAGTTCCCCGTGAATGAGTTTTTGGTATTTGTGGTGTGATCTAATTGCATCCAAATGATGCTTAATTCATCATGAATGCATTTATAAGTTATCATGAAATTCTCAACATGTGACAAAACTCAATTATCTTTATACTAATTTTTGGGTTGTACGTATGTTCATAAAATTCTTTTATAAGTATTCTTCCTGATTAAAAACTGTTTATAAACTAAAAACCCAACTTCCAACATGGTTCTAGTAGAGGTACACAACCTGGGATTTTTTTTAAAACCGGGTATGTGTTCAAACCGGTTTCAGTTTTGGTTAACAAGTTAAGAACCGGTTTTGGTTAACAAGTTAAGAACCGGTTTTGGTTAGAGTCAGTTTTATTAGGTTTTGGCTGGTTTTAGTTCCGGTTTGGGCCAGATAAAGGTGTAACCGGTTAGGGTTTGTGAATGCCTTTGGAATGATGTTAATTAGGTGTTCAAGTCACTCTATGTGTCAAGCCTAATTCAACATGTTATATATTTATTGGGTAATTCATATATAGGTGAACATTAACTTTGTGAAATGAATCACTTATATCATGTCCTTTGGGAACAGTACTAATTAAATATCCAAATGAAAACACATGCATACACTAGCAAATTAAATATGTAAAATTATCCAAAATTAATTCCAAACATTCAATTCGTACTTTCAAGTTATTAACAAAGAGTCAAGTATTTTTATAATTTTTATTAAAGTTTATGAATATAAATAGTAATTAAAAATTGCATGTTGTTCAAACTCATGAATCATGTCTCCAGTGTGAACACAGCAGCACCTACACATGATTGGATGCTTGGGTTAATATTGGTGGAAGTTGGTTGGACAAATATTATTTTAACACAAGACCAGTTCCTCGTATAATAATTTATAATTTATAATTTATAATTTATAATTTATATATTAAACAAAAATCATGTTGGTGTTAACAACTGCTTAATTTTGCACTTGAAATTGGTGGGTCGATTTGGGTGAGGGTAGGTGGACAAAAGATTATCATAAGCAAGACGCGTCACTTCTTCCTCGTAATCTGGCTTTTGTTAATAAAAAAAATAAATTATTGTTTTATTACATATAAAACTCACTAAGATATCCATCATTTTCTTCATTACAAAAATTGCGATGCTTCTTAACAAAAAAAAATAAATTATTGTTTTATTATGCACTTGAATGATATATTTTCACAAATTTGGGATCAATCTGAAGCCTAAACATTAACAAAAAATTTCACGTGAATGTAACATACTAACATATCATTTAAATTCATACTTCTAAAATATATTCATGAATTTGATAAGAATTCCTTCATTTTTTTTCATCTTCTATTCGAAATTTGGTTCCAAAACAAACATGAAATTGGTGTTTAGGATTAACCTAGCCTCTAAACATGTTTTCTAACATGTCTGACCCACCCAGTTTTAATAGTTAAATGTAATCATAATTCAAAAAACTTTATGAGCTAAATAGGATATTTATATAATCATGGGTTATATGCGGTGACCTAATTTATCACAAACATTTTTCTTTGTTAATTTTAAAATAGGGTTATTGGATTTAAATACTTTTAACTTAACCTGTTAGCCAACAATAATTCTAAGTAAATGTTTAGTGACACTCCCAACTTTCAATATAGTTGTTGTTGGCACTCCATTATGCTATTACATGTCATAAAAAATGCCAAATGTAGTAAATCTAATAACCCTTTTAATTAATATATATATATATATATATATATATATAATCATGGGTTATATCGGCTGGCTGTGACATGCTATTCGCGAAAAATGAAACCGAGACTGACTAAATAACATCTCACCTATATATAACTTTTTTTATACAAGTCTTGACCTTTAAAACCAAGTCATTGTAACTTGAAACATACTGACGGTAACATGTTGAACTTGTAATTTGAAAACAAGACCAAGACCAACATAATAACATCTCGCTTTTATACAACCCTTTTTATATATATTTCAATCTCCAAAACCGTGAGTCGTTTTAACTTGATACATCTCTTTTATGTATGCAATGAAATTCGTAATCACGTCGCATCACGAGATTTCGCTTACAAGATTGAAGAATGTTTATAATTTACGTTTCAATCTTCATAAGAGACCAATTGCTACTTGAAATATTTGTTTTAACTGTAGCACCACTTTGCAATGCGTAGGGCCGATCCATAGATTTCGGAGGCCCTCTGTGACAAGTAATAGAGCATCCTTTGAAATGAACCTTTTGTATATAAAAAAAATTCTCCAACACAATTATCATGATTTTGATTATGAAAAGATCCTTGAAGCTTTTTCCTTTTTTTTGATAAACTTTTGCGACTTTATTTAATTATTCTTCTCTTTTTACGTTTTTGACAAGCCGATTATTGTAATAACAAATATAAAGTTTTAATCTCATAGATTGATCTACATATACAAAGGTAGGTTAAAAGTAAGCAAATAACATGATGAAAAAGCCAAAAAAAAAAGAAAAAAGAATATGATTTCTAACCTTTTAGACTTACCGCCTCCGTAACAATTGTCGATTTTTTTCAATTGTTAAAGTCGCCTGCTTTGAAGTGTAAATTATGTTCCTTTTATTCACCGATTCACAACTCACAAGTTTAATATTTTAGCCTCATACAATCCTCATGTGATTTCCTGCACAAATGTTTACTTTTATGCCTCATCCAAATTTCCGCCCAAAATATGCAGCCCACTAACAAAATTAACACTTTCTTTATAATATTTGGCAATTGGCGCCTCTTTTATCCTTAGGCCCTGTGCAGATTAGAGGTGTACAAATCGGGTTTTTTTTGGAACCGGTTTCGGTTCCAATCGGTTCCGGTTCCAGTCAACAAAGTCAATACCCGGTTCCGGTTCCAGTTCCGGGTTTTAACCAGTTCCAACCGGTTTTTGACCGGTTCCGGTTCGGGTTTTGGCCGGTTCCGGTTCGGGTTTTGGCCGGGTTCAGGTGGAACCAGTTTCGGTTTTCCGGTTTCGGTTCTGGTTCCGGTTCTAATTTGTCTGAAAAACCGTACCCGTTCGTACCCATCGGTTCGGGTATGACCGGTTCCGGTTCCGGTTCGGGTTGTCGGTTCCGGTTCCGGTTCCGGGTCCGGTTTTTTTGTACACCTCTAGTGCAGATGCCTAGATAGCACGGGCCCAATGTCAGCACTGGGTTTTAACCATACCGTTCGGTCGCATCACAGATTCACAGGGTCGTTTTTCTAGTTATTATTTGTGAAAATAGAAGCTCACACATTCTTTAAGCATAATATTAAAACACTATTTATCTATTGTGTTTTTTAACCCGCAATGCTTAAGGCTGCATTTACTACATGCTTCTTACTCATCACTGTTAGACCATCATTAATACTCACCCCACTGAAATCCCACAACTGAAATTTTCTGCCACGTTATCACCCCACTGAAAATCTTAAAACCCTTAATGGTCACCCACTGAAAAACCTTCCCACTGAGCCACATCATCACCACTATATAATTTTATTTATTAATTTTTTTAAATTATAAATTAATAAGTAAAATAAATTACAAAAAAAAACGTTAACATTAAATTAATGATTATTTACATATATTCTCCTAATGAGAGTCTTAATTACATATTTACCCAACCCATAAAATCAATTAAATATTGCCCCTTGGGTGAGGGAAATATGTAATTGACTAGTTTATTTTGAAGGGGAACTATCTTTTAAAAAGGGGAAATATGTAATTGACTTTTTTAGTTGGGTATATATGTAATAAATGATATTTAGAGGGAGAAATATGTAAATACCCCTTAAAGTAAACGAGTCATGTAAAAACAAAAACAAAAACGTTACATTGCTAAATTAAAATAAAAACAAATTAACGCTTGAGGGTATGAGGTTTTGTTACATTTGTTGCATTTGAAACAAACACCTTCAGATGGTATCTTGGTCATTCAACAAGTTGAAATCGAGGTTGTTTGAGTTTGGGTTCATCTTTTAAATAAGAGGGTATAATATGATTTTAGAGAGTAAGAATTGTTTTTTTTAAAGTTTGATTTTTTATAAAATGTGAAAGGATTTATATAGGGTAGGGGTGTTCAGAATAACCGAAAGCCGTTTAAAACCGTTATCCGAACCGTATCCGTAAACGAAAAAACCGAACCAAATTCTGAATTCGGTTTTCGGTTCGGTTATTAACCGTATCCGAATTCCGAATTCGGTTTTCGGTTATGTATAATTTTTGGATTCGGTTTGTTCGGTTAACCGATTAAACCGAATTTGTAAATAAGTATATATATATATATATATATATATATATCTTTATCTTTACTATTATATAAATCATATATGAGAGAGAAAATGGGAAGTTCTTAAATTTAAGAAATGTACAATGAAGAGAGCTTGAGGTACTGCTCTATATGCGTGGTTTTGGTTTAAGATATGCAGAGCTTGTTGAATCAGACATCTCCCTCCCTCACAAAAGAAGAAACACATTTTCTCTATGGTTTTCACGTAGCTCTCGGTTTCCAATATCGGTATCAAATTCGATGGCTTTATTGCATCTGAATGAGGAGGATAATCAGGGATACGAAAGAGGGAGGCATCAATTCTTGGAGTCTTGGCTTCTGAACCACAGATGCAGTATGAGGTATTCACCAATTCTTGGCTCCATCTTCAAAATTTGAAATCGCCAATATCTTCTTTAAATTAAATCTCCCTCGCATTTGAAATTGCATACATCAATTCGTAACACCACTGCTCCTCAATCTCATACATGAATTCGTGCCTCTCCTACGTTGTATTACAAATTTTTAACCTAATTTCTTATTTGGAAGGTATGCAACAGTTTAAACCTATTTTTTTCGCCTAATTTCTTATTTGTAGTCTCTTATTTTTAAGTTTACTGATTCTTTGATTTCAGTTTACTGTTTTAGGTGACGAATATGTTCGACCAGAGGAAATTGTAGAAGCTATAATCAAATTGATGCTTTTATGTTTTTGTAAACAATCTTTTTATGTGTTGTTCAGTGTTCTCTCAAGGTGGTAACAATCTTTTTATCTCCTGTTCTTTATTCAGTTTGTTCATTTTATATGTATGCAGATGCGTTTGATTCTGAACAAATATATTGAGTGTATGTTACTACAAATAAGAACATGGGGGATATAAACGAGTGCTTTATTAAAAGTTTTTAAAAAGCGATACTAGTCAAATGTGATTGCTGGAACTTTAAAAAATGATACTAATCAAGAGGGATTGCTAGAACTTATCAACTTCTGGTGTCATTTTTTATGCTAATCTGTGTGTATTTTTGAAGTTTTAAATCTGGTTTATGTTGGGTAACATGTCAAGAGGGTGGCATAAGAAGAGGGTGGGTTGGGTAAGATGTCATTTGAGTTTGAACATTCAATATTTACACAAAAATACTTCTAAAATTTATCTTTTTACATCATAGTTATGGAATTTTTTTGCTACAGGGGCAAAGTTTTTTGGCAGCCTGTAAGGCCATAGGGTTCTGATCTTAGATGCAACCTCAAGGTACTTACAAAGGATCTTTATGTTTTTCGCCTCTCATTTGATCTATTAGAAATAAAAATATTGATATAGATGTTATTGCAAACAAATTTGTCATATGAATAGATTTTTATGTTAACAGGAACATCTTTGTTTACTTTATATGTTGAAAATAAATTGTGTTAACTGCTCACTAATGCAACAAGAGAATCTTGTTGGGTTCTTGTGTTTATGCAAATGCTTGCATCAATTCATTTTGATGTGATATAATTTAACCTGGAATTAGTTTTCTTAGTAGTTCTTGAATCAGGGTTCTAACTTGATATGTTTGAATTCGGGCTTCATGCGCAATACTGTTTTAAAAATTGAAGAAACTTTTTGGTAGTTGTTGAGAAAATGGGACTACCCACCTTTGAGGCACCAGATTTGGAACAAGTATGTGTCCTTTATATGAGATATTTAAGTTGTAAAATGAATTTGTAGCCTATGTTATTGGATTTACAGGATGCTAGAAGTTTATAAAATATATCATGAGAAGATTGATTGACTAATAGTTGTATCATTAGGTGGTGCATGGTTATTAAATAACAATTGTATCATTAGGTGGTGCTTGGTTCTTAAATAATGTTCTTTGGGTAAGTAAAACTTAGGTTTCAGATGTAATTTTATAGTGGGTGTAGCAGATAGATTGAAGCTTGTATGCGTACTGTATAATGATTTTTGAAAACCATTCTAATGTGTTTGTTTCTTGCTTTAATTTTGTGTTTCTGTGAGTTGGGACAGGGATGTTGGATATGTCAATGGTGATAAGAGTTGGTACAGGTGGTTGGCTTGTTGCAGAGCTCTTGGGTTGCAGGTCAATGCATCATATGCTTTCTATTGCACAAGTATTGTTAATTTGTTAATATTATTATTGTTATTTTAATTAGGTAAAGTAAGAGTAATTGGTTTTTTACAGGAAATTTTTACAGGAAATTTTCACAGGTTTAAGGAAGTGTAACAAGATTGGTGATGCTTTTGGTGCTTATAACAGTGGGCGTAATCTTGTCACCAATGCATTTGTATTTAGTTTCTGGTAAGAAAGCGTGAAAAGACTAAATACCCTTTACAAGGATAAGCATCATGGGTTGTTGGTTCAATGCAGGTTCTTGGATTAGCTAAGAATGTCATCTGTTTATTGCACGAAAACACATGTAGAAAGACATTGATGGGAGGAAACTATGGTTTGGTCACTACTGCAACTTCTGAGCCAAATACAGATTGTTACAAATCCAGATTACTACAGATTCATAACTGATATTTGTGTTGATTGACTTTTGAGGTCAAAATTGTAGATTGGCATGCTTTAAAGTTTATAATTTGATTGAATTATTTTTGTTTCTTACCATTGCTTTTCTTTGGCATCATTTGATGGGTAGGAAGGTTCTTTTTGCAAGATTTAATGGGATCAAAAATATGATATTATGGGCATTGTGCTAAAGAATTTGTAAGCTTCCTATATTATTTGAACAATGTAGTGTTTATAATGTTTTTAAACAAATGAAGCCCTTCATGTGTGTGAAAATGAAGCCTTCATTATGCTTCCTACTGCTAAAATGTGTTGTGTTTATTATCGGGTTTTTTTTCTATTGCAGTTTGATGGAGCATATGGCATATTTAAAGATCTTGAAAGATTATATTTGCTTCCTGCTGCTAACATGCACAATGCTACAATGGTTAGTTTATTTACATAAAATTATATGTTAGATGACATAACTTGTAAAAATTATTGAATGCATGAAATAAAATTGAGTGAAATAAACACAATGTTAGAATTCAAGATATAGGCATTTTTATCTAAATATGCATTTGTATAACTCACTAAGGTTCACAATATTGGCATAATCATTGTATACCACATGCCTGCACATGAAATTACCTTCTTTTAGATGTTTGGTGCCATGAATCACTTATATGCAATTCATTTGATTGACCAAACAATTATCCACAGGACGTGTTGTTCACTTGTTCCCTGTGAAGGAGTGTTAACCACCATCGACAGTTGACACAATGGTATTACATGGGTTGCAGAGAATGCAGAAGAAGAGTAAACCAACAAGCTGAAGGATATACATGCGCAAACCAGAGAGTTACAAAATCGATTTACATGTAAGTACTTCTTTCTTTAACTGTTAACTATCAAGTCTGCTAGACAAAAAACTCACAACTTATGGGGAAAGCATCATTAACAACAAAAAGAAATAATGTGCAGATTCAACATAAAACCTTCCTAAGAACTACTTTCTGAATGTAAATGGAGACAAGTTTGGGTAGATCAAGTTTTCCTTAAATTAACACAGACATGTAGCTGGTTAACTTCCAGAAGTTGTAACAGGCTGGTAAGAAATTGCTAAATCAGGTTTGTTTGTATAATTAAGGGTAATCACACAGTTATGCAATAGCTTCTTTTGTGTTGATCACTAAATGTCACACCCCCAAATTCCCACTTGTGGCAAATGTCCACGTGGATGTGACGTGTCCAGAATCACAGCTCAAGGTCATATAGAACACCTCTATATGCGTTTACAAATCCAATGTTTGACACATACACAATTAAAATAGTTTGCAGCGGAAAAAGTATTTCATCATATAGCAGCGGAATATTCAAATGTTTGACATATGCAGCGGAAAATCAAAAGTTGTTAAACACTACGATGTTTGATAAAGATACATATTCATAATAAACAGTGTTTGCATGAAAACATAAATAAATGCATGTAGGTCCTATGCCCGATCCCCTACGTGCATTCCTGGCATCCATAGCCTGCTAGTTACCTGAGAATACAAGTTTGAAAACAAGTGTCAACACGATGGTTGGTGAGTTCACAGGTTTTGATATACATATAGTATAAAAAGTGTGTCATGCTGTTTATCAATGTTAGTACCGAGCCCTAGGCCCAAAGTGTCAGTGCGTCACTACCGAACTAGACTTGTTTGTCCTTGCCTCCGCTATGCCTCGTATGCATAGCAAGATAGGTCAGAATTTGCACGGGTTATGACACTCAGTCAACATGGTGCCCCGTGGGGTTAGTCATTCCCTAATGGATCCATCCAAATCTACCACGTTGTTTGTACATTAACGGTAAGACTTTGTGAGGACTTGTAACGAGTTCAACACTTAATGTTTGTCCAATAAACCAGCATACACAAAAATGTTTGTAATAGCAATAATGTTTGACTCGATGCAACTAGTATTCTCCCCCTATTTAGAAGCGTTTGAAAAGAGTAAAGAGGGGCCGTAAACTCACCTTAGTGAAACGAATGTATGTAAGCGTAAGCTCCCGAGTTGTCGTGTAGCACGTCGGTCACCGGCAACCTATATCGTAGATCGTACGTGAGTTCGTGTAAGTGACCGTGCTACTGTTAGTGCTCGTGTTTGTGTCCAACAACCCTTGGTTGTTCATGTTTGTCCGTGTCGGTCCACAATGACCGTGTTTGCTCGTGTTGGTCCATATTGACCGTGTTTGACCATGTTTGACCATGTTTGACCGTGTTTGACCATGTTTGACCATGTTTGACCGTGGTTGACCAAAGTTGACCGTGTCAAGTCAACGACCCGTTGGTGAACCGTGTGACGGTTTGTGACTCGTGTAGCAATCGTGTAAGTGTTTGTCGTGTGCAAAACGCGTAGGTTGCGTTTATGGACAACTTACTTTTTATAGTAAGTTTCCATTTTTAGAAAGTTCACAAAGCATGACGGTTTTTATAGTTCTAGCATGTTCAATAGTCCTACGGGGTCATGTTAACACATAGCACGTCATCATACGGTTTCACATAAGTCATTTAGAACATGTTAGTGCACAAAAGTTTCCTAAAATGGAAAGTTTCCATTTTTAGCATACGTGACATCGGAAACCATCTAACTTAGCATCTAATCATCATGTTATAACATATCAAGCCATTTAGCAAGCTCAAATCATTCAAAACGTTCATAAGTTGGTTTTTGTAAAAATAAAGTTACTAAATATAGTAACTTTCTAATTTTGCATAGAAATGACCATTTAACATTTCTAAACCAATTTTTATATCACCAATCATCATAATAAACCACTTAACACCATTTAATCATGTCATCTCATCCCAAATTATCGTTTAACAACATTCTAACTAGAAAAGTTACTAAAAATAGAAATAACACTACATATGATCATAGACATCATCAAAACCTCTTTCTAACACATCAAATCATCATGATATCATCCTAGCAACAATTCTATATACATGCATGTTCATCATATATCCCAAATCATCGATTGTAACTAAAAAGTTACTAAAAATGGCAAGTTTGTCTACAAATCACATTTTAACCATCCTAATCACAATCTAATCTTGCAAGGACACTTATACATCATCATGAATCATTTCAACATCAACAAGACTATCTAAAATGCCTTAGATCATACATGCATGTCCATATCTCATCACAAAACATCATTCTAAGCAACAAGACCCATCCCCATCATCATAGATCATCATCTAAACACCTTAGATCATCAAATACAGTAGGTTTATCAACAAACCCAGAAACAAAATTCGTGCATGTGCACTATAGGTGCTTGCATGTGGGTTTTGTGCATTGCATGTGTGTGTAGGAGTGAAGGGAGTAAGTTTTAAGCATAGAACTACCTTCTAGAGATCCTTGAACACTAGATTGATGAATAATCAGCTCCTGGACCTCCTGAGATTACTGATTTCGACAGGAAGGAGGGTGGTGGTGGTGATCTACAAGCTACAACGTCCTTATCTTTCGTGTTCTTGATGGTAACCAAGCTTCAAAGCTTCAAGAAGGTCCTCTAATGGCTTCCACAGGGTAGGATTAAGTGTTCAGTGGTTTGGGAAGAGAAATTGCCGAGCTATGGCGTGTAAGAATGGTTAAGATAGGTGAAATGATGATCTTGGAAGTTTAAAAAGAAATCTGCGAATCTATGAGTCAGGCGTATCGCCTGACGTGGGTGGTTTCACCCTGTCGTTACGCGCGGATGGGCAGTCGTGTGAGGCGCCTTTTGTGTCCGCGCGTATCGCTGTTTTGGGCGCTCCGGGTCTGGCGTACCGCCTGGCCCAAATATAAGGCCCAATAAGCCTATTTTGTTGTTCTGGGCCCGTTCTTGCCTGTTTCTCGACTGTAGGACATCATTCGATCGTCGTTTGGACTCTATTGGTCAATTATTAGTCATAATTGACTTGTGACAGTGTTTCGTGAGGTTTCGAGGGTGTGCTACACAATGTGTGAGACGTTCACCAACGTTCGTGTGTTTTGACACGTGTGTGTTGTTCGTCGATAATTCCACGAATTATCTTGTCAGGTGTCTGTGTTTGTACTGTCGTGCCACGTGTCACACTAAATTAATCTAATTCTAGTGCCACGTGTACATAATGTATTTAAATAAACATTTAAATAAATAAGATGCTGACCTGGAAATTACGGGGTGTCACACTAAATTACTTAAATTTAACAATAGAACTAACATGATTCCCTTACATGTGTAGCTAATCATACAGTTTTGCGTTACCACTATACAAGAAGTCTGTCTATATGATATTATTTTTATGTCATAATATATTATTCATTTAAACCAAAGTTTTTGAAACGTTTGAATTTGTATCCATTTACCGATGGGTGTGGGTTACGTTGATGTTAGTTACCTTTGAATGGTGTAAGATTATACAGATGAAGCTCTTAGGCCAGATGCTTTATTATATTTTAACGGGCATGACATTAGACAAGGGGTGAAGAATACTATGATATCAAACAGGTGCCAAGATTATAGATCCTGATCTATACACTGCTCAATATATTTATGATGATAAATGGTATTTGTGTGAATAGCTCATATATAAAAGAATTGTATTATGAAGAAAAGGAATGCTTTTGAAAGCCATGCCTAACAAACAAACAAACAAACGTACCCAGTTTAATCCCACTTTTAAGTAGGGTCTGGGAGGGGTGAGATGAAAACAAACCTTTCCCCTACCCCAAGAAGAGATAGAGAGGCTGCGTCAGAAGAGACCCCTGGCTCAAATTTTTTTTTTTTTTTTCAAAGACATTTTATTAAGAAAAGAGGGTAAGCCTTGCATGATTAAAACTACCGAAGTATATGTCAGTCATAAAGAATATAAACACTTATTTCAATCATATGGTAATTACATACACAATCATATCTAAAGAAAGCATGGATAAAAGCAAGCATATACACAATGACTACACATGAAACCTATGCAAAATAAGAGGCTCACATAATTTAAGGGCATACACCACATAAGAACAGTTGAAGCACACAGAGTAAACGCTACCAACTAGTCAAGCATGCATTTGTAAAAACTAAAGTTCTACCTATAAGTAAGGCTGCTAACATATATCCAATCATTCTAGTAGTCCTTAGCCTTTATTCTACGCCTCCAAGAATTCCTATCACTGATCATGTCCTCTGAGAGGTGCAATGCTATCATGTCCTGACGAATCTGCTCCTCCCAAGTCAGCCTAGGTCTACCCCTGTACCTCTTCCCTCCACACTCAGATTCTCTACTCTTCTAACCGGAGCCAACACGTGTCTTCTCCTCACATGACCGAACCATCTCAGTCTTCCTTCCCTGACTTTGTCTGAGATGCATGTTACCCCCACTCTTCCCCTGATGGTTTCGTTCCTTATTCGGTCAAGCCTCGTGTGCCCACACATCCATCTAAGCATCCTCATCTCTGCCGTTTCTAGCTTCCTTTCTTGAATCTTTTGATCGGCCAACAATCAGTTCCGTACAACATGGCTGGTCTGACTGCTACTCTGTAAAATTTACCCTTTAATTTGTCTGGGAATCTCTTGTCGCATAGGATGTTGTAGCTGCTCTCCACTTGTTCCATCCTGCCTGTACCCGATGTGCCACGTCGCAATCAATGTCTCCATCACTCTGTACGAAAGATCCCAGGTATTTAAACCTGGTTGTTTGTGGCACCTCTTGACCTCCAATAGTCACTTGGCTCGCCTCGTTGACCTCGTCGTGGTCCTACTGAAGTTGCACCAAAGATATTCTGTTTTTGACCTACTGATGCGTAGTCCATTATTCTCCAAGGCGTTTTTCCATTCCTGTAACCTCGCATTTAGGTCGTCTTTCCTTTCTGCCACCAGCACGATATCATCCGCAAAAAGCATGCACCATGGAATATCTTCCTGAATCGACCTGGACACCTCATCTAAAATAACTGCAAACAGGAACGGGCTTAGTGCCGAGCCTTGGTGCAGTCCCACCTCTACCGGGAAGGGGTCTGTGTCACCCACCGGGGCTCTGACACTGGTTTTAGCGCTTGCGTATGTATCCTTTATAACATCTACATATCTCAAAGGGATACCTCTGCTCGCAAGGCTATTCCAAATTAGCTGACGTGGTACACTATCGTACGCCTTCTCCAGATCAATGAACACCATATGTAAATCTCTTTTTTTTTTCTCTATATTTCTCCATGAGCCTCCTCAAACGTGTATCGCCTCTGTGGTAGAACGCCCCGGCATGAATCCAAATTGGTTCGCTGTTACTTGGGTTTCTCTCCTCAATCTCGTCTCGATCACTCTTTCCCAGAGTTTCATGGTATGACTCAAAAGTTTGATTCCCCTGTAATTTTCGCAACGTTGCGCGTCTCCCTTCTTCTTGTATAGAGGAATTAGGACACTACTTCTCCATTGATCCGGCATCTTACCAGTTCTGAATATGGTGTTGAACAACTCTGTCAACCATGTAACCCCTTCATCTTCTAGACATTTCCATGCTTCAATCGGTATATTGTCTGGTCCCACCGCTTTTGCTCTAACCCATCCTCCGAAGAGCTCGCTGCACCTCTTCCTTAGTAATGCGTCTACAGTAACATTTGTTTGTTTGTGCTCCTCTTGTATTGTCGTTTTCACTTTCTTGTGTGTCGCTGCTGTTGTTGAATAAATCCCTAAAATATGTTTGCCATCTTTTCTTGATGTCATTCTCCTTTACTAGTATCCGACCTTCCTCGTTCTTTATGAATGTCAATACTCCTACGTCTTCCCTCCTTCGTTCCCTTGCCTTGGCAATCTTGAACATGTGATGCTCTCCTTCTTTAGTTCCGAGGCGTTCGTACATCTCCTTGTACGCTGTGTTTTTAGCTTCCGTTACTGCCTTCTTTGCCTCTAGTTCGCTTCCTTGTATTTTGTTTTTAAGCTTTCTCTTTGTGCTTCCTCCCTACATTTAACCATCTCTCTAAACCTCACGTGTTTTGTTCGAACCTTGTGTTGCACCTCATCATTCCACCACCACGCCTCCTTCTGGCCGCCTAAGTTCTTTGTTGTCATCCCCAGTGTCTCTTTTGCTACCCTTATCACGTTGTCAGCCATTGCCTCCCACATGACGTTTGCGTCGTCATATCGCATGTTAACTCTGCCTGCTAAGACCTTTTCCTTGAACACCTTTAGGTTGTCTCCTTTTAACCTACCCCATCGGATCTTAGGTGTAACATTTTTCCCTTCCACCAGCTTCTTTCGCATGATAATATCTGCGACTAATAGTTTGTGTTGCGATGCCGCTGCCTCCCCCGGGAAGACTTTGCAATCCAACCACCTGCTGCGATCTCCTCGTCGCATCAACAGGTAATCGATCTGTGTGTCCCGTCCTCCACTGCTGAATGTGATCAAATGAGAATCCTTCTTTCTAAAAAACGAGTTTATGATTCCTAGATCATGAGCAACTGCAAAGTCCAGTAGGTTGCCACCACTCTCGTTTCTGGACCCGAAACCGCAACCTCCATGTATTGATTGGAAACCTTCATTTTCCTTACCAATATGCCCATTAAAGTCCCCTCCTACACAGACCTTCTCGTCGGTTGATATGTTTCTCATGACCTCGTCCATGCAATCCCAGAATTGTCTCTTCTCAGTCTCCCCTAACCCAACATGTGGTGCATATGCACTCACTACTGTTACCACTTCTTCGCCTAGCACCATCCTTAGCACCATGATTCTATCATTGAATCTTCTCACCTCCAGCACCGTGTTTTGAAGTTCCTTAGCCACCAGAAATCCCACTCCGTTCTTTGCCCCATCCGCGCCCGAGTGCCACAGCTTGTACCCATTATACTCTCCTCCTCTTTTTTCCCTTCCACCTTGTCTCTTGAAGGCATGCTACTTGTACTTTGCGTCTTCTGAGTGCATCCACTAACTCCAGCATCTTCCCGGTAAGTGTTCCGATGTTCCACGACCCTACACGTAAAATAGTTCCCCCATTTCCCCCCCTACCCGCTCCTCCCCTCCCGGACACGATCTCAAGGAAGCATATTGTACCCTACTATCTATACTGTAAAGTGTATGTAAAAATGAAACAGAGAACAGAGAAACACACAAAGATCAGAAAATATTGCACACAGTACACCCCCTACACAAACAGAATAAAGTATCCAGAAATTCAATACACACAGTGACTCAATACCCAGAGAAATGCAATACTTGGATCGATAATTTTGTCAGACTACAGCAAAAAAAATCCAACAAGAGATGAAACGATCTCACCGCGGGTTACCCGATACGTGTTGTTCTCCGTGCTTGCTTGACCCGCTTTCACAGATGATTTTATTTCCAAAGTACCTGCAGAAAAAATACCCAGCTGGCCCTGCCCCTTGTGAACCAGTGTCTAAAAAACTAATTAATTTTTTTATTATTTAATTATTTAATACTTTTATATTTTTTAAATTTTAAATTCTATTAAATAATATACGTAAATATGATATCATGAATGGTTAGACCATTACAAGGGTGTGGTTGACCCCCTTAGTGGTACATCATATATGATTTAGTTTTGTCCAACTTACTGTATAAAATGATTCATTTACCTCGTATAATATTGACACATTTTTTAGCTAACATTCTGTAACATGTTATAGTCAGCATTATCATTATTATTTGAAAGATATTTTGATTAGAAATTTTGTGTTTTTTATTTATAATTTATTTATATTTTAATCTAATTATCAATATCAATGATAAAAAAAAAAAAAAACAAGCTAAATGATGCAAAATCAATTTTACTTCTTTAAACAATGAGACATGATCAAACAAGATGCATATTTCATTCTACTAATGTTATATACAATATACCATACAACATACAAGAATCATAATATCAGTTTACATGTTTCGCCTTTGAAAAACAAACACCGAGCCACGAGAGCCCTTCCCTAACCTTAACTTATCGTCGATATATGTAATCTCGAGTTGAACCTCACTCTCACCACCAAACTGAAACTCTACTGATCCTAACTTAAGTCGGGGCGGCTCAAACACCACCTTAATCCATTTCTCGTCTAGGACCATCAGTTTTCCTACACAATAAGAAAAATAGGAAAACTAGCAGGTGAATATGTCAAATAATCTAAACATCAAACTCGAACACAAGAAACTTCAGGTATTAACTATTAGATCTTCTAAGGGTGTAATTTAGGTGGAGAGTAAGCATAGCCGTTCAAAAAAAATTTATTAGATCTTCTCATTATTTGCAGCCTTCGATTTCATAATAGGCATAAATTGTGTCAGGTTAGTAAGTTGAATCATTGAACCTGAACATGACTCATAGATCTATTCATGTCAAAGATATCAAGTTATCAACCCTAAATAATACTCACTAAAAATTGTGAAACCCAAACACAACCCGTTTAAACCATTATTTAAAAGGGCCAAGCAGGTTATTGTGTTGGCCCCTTGGTGGGTGTAATAAAGTCGTACGCGTGCTAAATAGGTTGGAGGGTTGTAACTAATGGGTCACACGGATCGTAAACAAGTTGACGTGTCGACCTGTTAAATTAAACAGGTTAAACCAATCACCCAAACATGGTTTGTATATAAAACAGGTTAGATTAGATATGACGACCCCAAACCTAACTTTCCTTGTCATGTCAAGAATTGCCATACTACATGATCATAGTTGGCATAACTTGTGATCTAATTCCTGAGAAAATAGTTGTATGATAACTTTTTATTATTAAGTTGGGATATACCTTTTAAGGAGACTTGACCATCAAGGAAACCAAGAGCAGAGAAAGATACTTTGTTTCTCACAACATCAGGAGCTTCAACAACCTGAATCATTTCATTTGTTTTGTTTTGAAAACAAGACGTCCGAATGCACTCCTGAAACCGCCACCAGGTGATGTAGGATTTGAACAATACACCACATCCCATTCTGTATACAAAGTTACAACTCATGAATTGGTGAAGATTTCATAAGTATAGTAAGCCACCAAGAATTAAAGCTGTTGTTAGAAAGTAAGAATGCTGACATCCATCCCCATAGCTGTAATTCTAAATTTGTCTTGGTAGCTTGGTTTAGAAAAAGCACATTTAGGTCCCAAAAACGCCCCATTTGTGGTGCACACATATAATGTATATATGGTGGGCCCTTAAGGGGCAAAAGTAAAAGTGCACTAATTTTAACGTCATTTCAATTAATTTGTTAAAATAACGTTAAAATCATTGGGATGATCAACTTCAAACGATAACTTTGAGCCGGAGACTCTTTGGAGCAGCCTCTCTATCCCAATTGGGATAGGGGTAAGGTTTGTATCTATCATTCCCTCCCAGACCCTACTGAAAAGTAGGAATATACTAAGTAAGGTTGTTGTTTAGGTCCCAAAAGCAGGGGCATGAGGCGTGCACACCACATACACAAGGTGTTACTCTCGGGTACAACAAAATAAGCTTTATTTACAACCATAAATCGAGTCTCTCTCTCATTTGTTTAACATCTAAACCTCTAATCAATTCATCTTTTTTATTGTTTTTACATCATAGTCTCGTACAAACCTTAGTTTTGACGTAGACTTACATGAGGCATCGCCTCAGCCTTAACGGCCTTGAAGTGTTTACATGATCGCATCATGTGCCTCGCTTTGGGCGTGCCTTTTTGAACCAAGCTTACTAGTTGATTACTTGATTGGATCATTAAAATTAGACAGAAATCTAGAAACAGACACCAAAATAACATTGCATACCTCCAAAAATTAAAGGGCTAGCTACAGGTGAATCTATACAGTATTTACTCAATTCACAGGTTAAATCGGCTACTTGCAGGTGTTCTTCCTTAGTCAGAGTAACTCCACGATCTGTTTGCATGACCTAATTTAGATACACATACAGCTAAGTTCATCATGTCATAAGTAAAGATATAAATCACATCAATGATCTGGGGTTCCAAAGTGTCATCTTTTGAAAAAGAAAACATTTTGGATCTCGGATCATTGCAGAAATGTAAATGTAAGCATCTGAAATCTGTTGATCCAGTAGAATGTTTACTCTATTCAGGTTTGTGGACTTCGAATCTGAATAGTGGCAACTAAAAATCTGATCAAGTTAAGTTTTGAGCAAATTGGACAATATCATCGAGTTTAATCATATGTTAAAATTCAAGTCAGCTTAGAAATAGCAACAAACCAATCTATTCAAACACAAATACCTAAACAGATGTGCGTAGGTGTTGAAAGCTAAGATATAACTGAATTTAGTTGTAGGTGTATCTAAATCAGGTTTGTGGATTTAGAATCTCAATCGTGAACGAGTGCTCCGATCAAGTTAAGTTTTGAGCAAATTGAACAATTTCATCGAATTTTATCACAATTTTCAAATTCAATTGAACCATCCGAGTCTTTCACTCCAAGCTCCATCCTCATTTTTTCAAAATAACCAACTTGACGGGTTTAGTCATTACATCTGCAACTTGATCTTCTGTGGGACAAAACAGCAGCTGAACCTCACCTTCATTCACCAAGTTCCTCAAATAATGAAACCTAACATCAATATGTTTGGTTCTTCTGTGGAGAACAGGATTCTTTGACAGCTTGATAGTAGAACTATTATCACAGAAAATGTCAATAGTCCCAATACTTTCATTACTGATTTCTTCTAGCAATCCTTTGAGCCAAACACTATGACATGCACAAGCAGTGGCAGCTACATACTCCGCTTCAGTAGATGAAAGAGTAACAATGTCTTGTTTCTTTGAGCTCCAACATATCGCCGCATTACTCAATATACATGCATAACCTAAAGTACACTTTCGATCTTCAACATCTCGTGCAAAATCGCTATCTGTATAGACTTTTGGCTTTGCTGCTGCACATCGAACATACATTAATCCAAACCCACAAGCTCCCTTGACATACCTTAAAATCCGTTTTGCAATTGCCATATGTTCTTCACGAGGATCTTCGATAAATCTGGCAATAAAACACACCACATACATGAGATCGGGTCTTGTAACCGTAAGACACATTAGACTTCCCACCAAGCTTTTATATTCTGTGGCATTCACCCAATTACCTACTCCAGCCTTGGTGACATTTGTTCCAGGAACTATTGGGTTTTTAACCCAATTACAGTCCCACATATGAAACCATTCCAACAGCTCCATGGCATATTTCTTTTGACACAAATATCTCCCCTTCACTTTGGCTAAATTCCACACCCAAGAAATATTTCATCATACCCAGGTCTGTCATATCAAATTCCTTCATCATGGAGGATTTAAACTTTTCACACAATACTTCATCATTACTTGTATAGATCAGATCATCCACGTATAAACTCACCACCACCACTCCAATGGCCGATTTCTTAACAAAAAGAGTGTGATCAAAGTGACTTTTCACAAATCCTTCCCTGATGAAGTACTGCTCAATACGATTAAACCAAGCACGAGGTGCTTGTTTTAACCCATAAAGGGCCCTATGAAGTCTGCATATTTTGGTTTCTTCTCCTGGTTTGATGAAGCCTTGAGGTTGTTGAATATAAACTGTCTCCTGTAACTCGCCATTCAGGAAGGCACATTTCACATCAAGTTGTGCATCCGCCATCCTTTGTGAGCAGCTAAAGCAACAATACTTCGAACTGTATCCAATCTTGCCACTGGGGCATAAACTTCGTTGTAGTCTATGCCTTGTTTCCGCGACTAACCCTAACAACCAACCGTGCTTTGTGTTTAGTCACCTCTCCTTTTTCATTCAACTTAGTTTTAAAGATCCATTTAACCCCAATGGGTTTTACACCTGTTGGCTTGTCTACCAATTCCCACGTGGAATTTTTCTTTATGCAATCAATTTTTTGTTCCATTGCATGTCTCCACTTGGGTTCTTTTATGGCTTCTTCATGAAATCTAGGGTCCCCAAGTGAACTGTACATTGCATAGTCAGCTTCATCTTCAAACAAGCCTTCCCCACCTGAGTACTCTCTCATCCAAAAAGGTGATTGTGTTGTCCTTTTGGATGTGTCCCCTCTAGCTTCAACAGTACCTTCCCTTTCATTTTGATTTGTGGGCCCCTACATTATTGAGTGTGTTGTGTAAAGTGGAGACTCCACAATCTCTTTCCTCATCTGCATTTCTTGCTGACCTGAGTGGACTTTGATTTGTATTAGTATCAAATGTAGGAATTGTTACATCCACATTAATCCTGTTGATGTCGCCACTTTCTTCTTCATCCGCATCCACAATTATTAATTATTTGCCTCCAAGCATAGCATTATCCCAGACCCATGTGTCATTTTCAAAAAAATGTACATCTTTGCTGATAATAACCTTTTGTTGTACAGGATCATACATCCTAAAGGCCTTGGATTTTGTACTAATTCCCAAGAAAACACATTTGATGCTTCTATTATCTAACTTGGTTCTCAGTTGAGAAGGCATATGGACGTAACCTATGCAACCAAATATTTTGAGAAAATCTACATTGGGTTTGTGGTTAGACCAAGCTTCTTTAAGCACCTTCTCTTCAACAGAAGTGGTGGAACATCTGTTTAGGAGAAAACAGGCCCAATTAGTTGCTTCAGACCAAAAACATTTTGGCATGTTTTTCTCAAGCAATAGACATCTGACCATATTCATCAGCGTCCGGTTACGACGTTCCACCACCCCATTTTGTTGTGGAGTATAGACTGTCGTGAGTTGTCTCCTTATTCCAAATTCCCCACAATAATCATTGAACTCCTTTGAAGTGAACTCACCTCCTCGGTCACTTCTCAGCCCTTTTACCTTCAAACCCGTTTCATTTTCAACCAACACTTTAAACCTTTTAAAAGTTTCAAAACTTTCATTTTTGTTTACCAGAAAATAAACCCATCCCTTCCTTGAAAAGTCATCAATCAAAGTCATGACATACCATTTTCCGCTCGGTGATTCCGGTTTGATTGGACCGCACAAATCAGTGTGTATAAGCTCTCATCGATTTGTGGCTCTCCAATTGCTTTTCTTTGGAATAATGACACATTGTCGCTTGCCCAGAGAGCAAACTTCACATACTTTGCTTGATTCAACTATTTGGGGAAGACCTTTGACCATCTTTCTGAACTGCATGGTTCTCAAAGCTTTATTGTTCACATGCCCAAGCCTCTGTGCCAGATTTGCTCATCATCACCTTCTGTCTTCAAGCAACAAGGTTTAGCTGGTTTCACTGTTGCATTCATCAAGACATCCTATTTCTTGTTATTCGAGAAGTGATTATCAAGCCTCGTTGAGGGTGATAAA
Organism: Mikania micrantha; assembly: GCA_009363875.1. Classification (NCBI taxonomy): domain Eukaryota; kingdom Viridiplantae; phylum Streptophyta; class Magnoliopsida; order Asterales; family Asteraceae; genus Mikania; species Mikania micrantha. The sequence continues at coordinate 42,885,465 of CM018689.1, read as the reverse complement.
TCTTGCACACACCTCTTCTAATCACCACAGCCAAGTCTTTTTCTTGAAGCTGCCTAATGCTCAATAGATTTGATGTTAATTCAGGAACATAGTAAACTTGACTAATCACTTGTGATATTCCTTCAACCTCAAATCTTACCTCTCCAATACCTTTAACCATGAGTCGAAGGTCGTTCCCTAACTTCACCGAGTGCTTGAAACTTTCATCGAAGTTTATAAACCATTCTCGACAACCAGTCATATGATATGAGCAAGCTAAATCAAGGAACCAGATTCCAGTCTTGCTCTCTTTCTGAAACTCGACATGAGCCATTAGGATCAAGTCTTCTCCTTTATCAAATTCAGCATAGTTGACGGGCTTCTCTCCACAAGGACACTCATATGCAAAGTGCCCCATTTGATATCGGTAACATTCAACAGTTGATTTATCAAAGTCAAGACGTTCTGCCACGACCCCGACCCCGACCCCTACTAAAGGAAATTCTCCCACGACCGCAACCCCTTCCTACTGTTGAATCAAATTCAACTCGTAGTACTTGATCATAAGCAAGTGGCGGTTTTTTCAGGAGTTTCTGTTCGTGAACGAGCAACGAGCTTTGAAGTTCATCAACCGAAATAGCATCTGTATCCTTTGATTCTTCAATTGAACATACCACATAGTTGAAATTTTCAGTCAGTGATCGAAGAACCTTTTCGACCACCTTCACATCGTTCATATTCCCCCAAAATTGCGCATCTCATTCGCAATTGTCATCACACGCCCAAGGTAATACGTGACTCCTTCACCTTCCTTCATCTCCAAGATTTCGAACTCTCTTTGTAATCGTTGTAGTTGGGCTTTCTTCACACGCGCATTTCCCTGGTACTTGTTCTTCATAGCAGCCCAAATTTCCTTCGCTTGTGTGTCATGGTCTTGATGATGTTCTTATCAATGGACTGAAACAAATAGTTTTGCGCTTTCAGATCTTTGAGGTGCAACATTTCCAACGCCGTTCGTTCAGCCGCAGGTAGCACAACTCCTTCACGTGCCTCTGTGAAGCCTGGCCAGATCAATAACACACCAATACTCCTTCGACTTCAGAAGAGTCTTCATCAGCAACCTCACTGTTCATAGTCTCCATCAAACTTAGGAACACTTGGTACTTAGAAATTTGAATTCTCGCCTGCCATGTCGCTCAAATCTCACCCAGAATTCCGCTCTGATACCACTTGTAAGAAAGTAATATCAGAGAATAGTGAATCACTCAAACTTTTCTGGTACTTCATACGATAAAGAAACTGGCCATAAATGGCTTACAATGAAACAAAAGAAAAACAACCACTAACCCTGTAAACTAGGACGTGAGCCACGATGACTCACAACCCCATTATACTAGGATAAACCTACTGACTCATTCAAGAAGTAAACAAACGTACGTATGCATGGAATGCATGAACCAAACAGTAATCAAACACGTTGGATCTAAATCCAATTATTCAACACAAGACAGAAAACCACTTCAAATTCAGCTCGCTAATCCAATTAGGTGTTGCACAATTTGCAAACCTAAGATACAATCGTAGTATCATACAACTGAATTCACAATGAGAAGGAGATAAACCTTGGAGAAAATGGAAGCCGCAAGTTCATCAGGCCGGCGCTGCGACGACGACGGAGGAGACCACCTTGCACCGGAAATGACACCGAAGCACTAACAGCATTCCGACTGGTTCTGCAATTGCGTCCTCGAAGATCACATATACCGCGGCATTGCCGTCTAGGGTTTAGCGATTGCAAATTTAGTCGAGTAACAGGTAGTTCAGTGTTAACAGATGAAAACGAAACCACCGAGAAAGCAGGAGAAGAAGCCATTGATGATTCAGAAAGAGATTACGGAGAAGAAGAACAACAATGGCGGTCGGTGTTTATCAGAAACGCGCCAATCCAATCGGTGACTACAATGCTGCCACGTCATCAATGGTTGATAATGCAGAATTGATCACAAATATTATTGATTTTGTATTTTTGTGTAACTTTATAAAAAATGTTTAAACAATCAATGTCACATGAGCATTGGATATGTAAATGATACATGGAAATAAGTTATCCAATATTGTATGATACAACTAAAATTTTATAGTAAATTACACTTTTGGTCCTTTATGTTTACACAAAATTTCACAGATAGTCCTTTATGTTTCAAAATGTCAAAATCAATCCTTTAAGTTTTCAAATTTTGCAAACTCGGTCCTATCTCCGTTAACGCGGTTAAGTATTGACATAATAAAGGACCATATCTGACAATTTATGTAAACATAAAGGACCAAAAGTGAAATTTAATCAATTATTGTACATGATTTTTTTGACATTTATGCCCCTATTCTGTTAATACTTAACGGCGTTAACGGAGAAAGGACCGAGTTTGCAACATTTGAAAACTTAAAGGACTGTTTTTGACATTTTAAAACATAAAGGACTATCTCTGAAATTTTGTGTAAAGATAAAGGACCAAAAGTGCAATTTACTCAAAATTTTACTAATGTATGTTAAATGGCAGGTCTGCTTTTGACGGCGAAGAAAAAAACTAAGCATATGGTGCACGGTGCACGGTGACGGAGTTTGAACGTTTGAAAAGAAGCAGGAATTTATGATGCTTAGAATACGTGTTAATTTTTTAAAGCAGACGAAACCACTATTTTGACTAAAATTAATATTTCTACCGAAAAATTAACACTACGGATGGAAAAAAGAGAGGTAATGAACGCCCTGTGGTCTTATAAAAGTTTCGCCTGGCGCAACCAGTATGATGTACATATGCATCCTATTTTGAATTTTGTGATGGCTATTATGTTTGTCAATGTGCACAAATTTGATATATAACTCTCAAGCTCGTGTAAATTAAGGCCAATGGATTTATTGTGTAATAAATTTATTTTACAAAAAGTTTAGTCTTATTACAACTAAATATAATTTTAAAGCATAATATCAAAGTGGACCAAAGTAGATTGGTCCTAGGCGCTTTCATGAGAAAGAGTTTGTCAAAGGTGACTTAAGTACAAAAAATATGTAAATATGGTGTTAACTACATATTCTAAATTGTAACAATGGCACAAAGAACATTAGTTTTATGAATTAAAAAGAAAAAAGAATTGAGGAAAAACAACATTATTATCGTCGTATTCAATAGATTCTACTGTTACAAAGCTAATGTAGAGTCAGAGAGAATGGTAAGATGTATACAACCTTACCTCCATCTCGTAGGAATAGAGAACGTGTTTCCGATAAGACCCCTAGCTCATGATGGCTGATTAACCGATCAACATAACGCTTTTAATGTTATTTTTTCAAAAATTAAGTAAAAAAACGTTAAAATCAATGCAATTTAACTTTTACACTCGAAGGATAACACGTGTACATTGTAATCGCACACCACAAACGGCAAACGAGGCAGGAGGAAAAAACATCATCAACAAACTCCAAATCACATATGCAAATCTATTTATATAATGCAATTTATTTAGCTTTGAAAATCCCAATAAACTAGATTCTATCATGTTACAAGGGCTGAAAAGTTTTCACCTACAGCATTTATTTCCAATTCAAACTCATTAAAGATAACAGAAACTACAACATTTAAGTTACACCATATTACAAATTACAACTCCACTTGACAATAATTGACTAATCTGCACCTAATTAGATGGATTAGTTCAAATACACACACATAAACCCTAGCCTAAAAGCAGCAACTAAACTACAAACAACACAACAATGTAAACCCCAAAGTCACAAGTCTCAATGATTCTTTATGAACCTAAAAGTTTGGGAAGATTTAGAATTGTCAAGTTAACCTTTTGCCCCGGCCCATACTTCTTCTAGTGTTGTATATTCTGGTTCTTGTGACGGGTCGTTTTGCAGACGGGCTATTGGCCACTTTATTAGAAGTCGGGTCACTGGCGTTGGAGCTGCTCTGAGAAACATTGATGACATCAACCACTTTTGCATGTTTAGTAGTTGGATCGTGATTTCCTTCAACAAGATTGACATCGTTGCCCGTTTTGTCATTTTTAACGTCTTTTCCCTCTGCATTCTGAAACATGACATAGAAGAAAGGTTTCTGGTGATCAGTAAGTTGTTCTACAGTTAGTAACCAATGCTTGATTTTAAAATCATATCATGCAAGTTAAAAATAATCAACAGTCACCAGAGGATATAAAATTGGGCCCCGAAATTTTTTTGTTACCGGTCAGTCGGTCACAAGAAGTTGGGCCAGGTTAATCTGCCAACATTTCTATCCAATTTTTTGTATTTTATAAATGACTAATGTATTAAATATGATTATAAACATTGATAACTACAAAAGTAAACAATTTGCTATAGATTAAGTCAAATTAAATTACTGAAAACTTTTATATTAACCCTTTTAAAGACTTTCTAGTCAGTTCTGTTTCATTTCTAGAAAATCCTAAGCTTAAATATAACCCAAATCGACCCATTTTCAAATGAGTCATAGGAATTGACATATCTAGTATTTACTACCTACACATTCCCATAATGGGTGCCCGTTGAAATAGATATGTATCGACTTCCTACAATCATTTTTCACATTAAAGAAAGCAAATTTTGTTGGTCATTGGTTACCAGATTTTGCTCCTCAATTGTTGGAAGAGATGACAAGGTTTCAGTTGGTGCATCATCTTGAGTGTTCTTCATATCTAAAGATAAAAGAAAATTAAAAAGCAAGAAATTACACACACACACACCCTTTGTCCAAAAACAACTGCAACTTTTCTTTGTTGACAAATTTTCACTAAAAAATTACATCACTACCAATAAGATATAATTACAAAATTTGATAAAATGATATGTAGCTACAAGATTGCTTTATCATTTTTTTTATATATTTGACTAACAATTGAAAAGTCAAAAAACTACATGTGATGGACATTGCCTTAATTTTAGACAAAGGTGACGGAGAAAATGAAATCATATAGAAACATGAAGCAAAAAAAACAACCATTTGGAGCCACGTTCACATTTTCATTCCCGGGTTTTGGTTCTTCTGTCAAGATAGGCTCATTTGGTCGCATAAGCTCTATGGCCTTGGAATGGAATGCAACCGTTGCATTTCATTCTGAATCTTCCATGATCCACCAGAAAGACAATCCCTCTGTGGCATCAAAGCATACTCAGAAGATGAAAAAGAAATTCAATTCATATTACAAATACGTACAAACATGAGTCTAAACATATAATAGTTAGATAAGAACAATCACATTTTAGATCAAATGAAACTGTAAAGTAATACTAACATTTGGAGTCATAAGAGATTTGGAACCATAAATGCTATTGTCCAAGTCAGACTTTGAACTTGTACCAGTCATGTTTTCTGAAATCATTTTTCTTGCTTCCATGATTACTTTGTTGATATCTGGATTATCTGTGTAATTATCAAAATACAACATTATTTACATATTCGAGAAGGAAGCAGCTTTGGGGGTTCGCGGTCCGGTTAGGCTGGATTTTGACAAATTCATGGTAGGAACTGCCAACTATGGTTTTGGGAACTGAGAAACCATACAAACAGACTGAATTCAGCAGTTTAGTAGTTTCGTTTTTATGATTTGAACAGAATTTTTTGTTTAATAGTTGAATTGTATCAGATTTTTTAATGATAAAAATGAGTCAAATGACTCACTAAAATAATACATAAACATAACTTATAACTACAAACTACAAACTACAACAATGATAACAATTTAAAAAAAAACGGGTTAAAGGGCCGGTTTCAAGTTCCAACCCATCGGCCAGACCACCAAACCAAAATCTATAAATCTCAAACGGTTCAAAACAGTTTTGCTTCGGTTAGGGCACTTTATAACACCCTCAAAATCAACAGTCAAACTAGGCAAATCCTGTTAAGTATCTTACTTGCTGCAGCATCCATTCCCTCTGTCGTGGTACAATCTAGAACTCGCGAATTGATAACCTCTATTAGACTATCACGCTCTTCCCTGTTAAAAATTGTGTAATATATTTAACTGCAACTGAAAATGTGTGTGTTTGCTTGCAAAAATTCCAAAAACCAAGAAAGAATGTCACCGTGATATAGTTATAATAATATAAAATATCAAAGAAGATGATGAAAAAGAAATAAATTTGGCCAAAATAAACAACTAAAACTAAAACTAAGTTTAGTATGAAGCACCAAATGGCAAAAGTTATACAAAAAGATTGTTACCTTGAGAAGTGTTCAAGCATAATTAGTTGTTCAATTAGATATAGAATTTCACTCTTCCCCGATGAACTGCCTTTATTCTGGTAAAATAAAAAATACATAGTGCTTGAGATAATTGCATTCAGAGATCCAAATCCAAAACAAATAATTTGTGCATTAAATAACATCATGTATTCACATTGCCTTAATGTGCAAGTAATGATCATAAACCTATATTCACGTTACATATATAGTAAAAGTGTTAAGTAGTCGTAAAGCAATCATCCCATGCTTTCTACCAGTTTCAACTGATTGTTAGGAAAAGAATGTGGAGACCTCAAGTAATCAAATAATATTTGTAAGACACATGTGTATTTAAAGTTGAAACTAGTTCATATGCTGTTGAAGGTCCATGTATGAATATTATTTCATTTCTATACCAATCTTAGCCAAAGACGTGTCCAGTACCGAAAACGCCCTACAAAATCTTTAGAAGACCACATTCTTTGATGAGACGTCACAACATGCTATATGTGAAAATTGTTGCTTGTTCAAAATTTTAAGGCAAATTCATCATTCAACATGTTTTTTTTGTTAAAACTGGTATAAAAGAAACAGGATAAATACTTGTTTGGTCTATAAATTTTTGTATATACAAGTGACTTCCCGAAAAAAGTTTAATACTTGGGTGAACATCACATACAATATACCAAATCAATACAATAAAATAAGATTAGCTGATGGTCATAAGTCCTAAACATGCATGAACTGATATATAAAAGATAGGAAGAATTGCATATACCCCCCCCCCCCTACCCCTCTCCCCCTACAAAATTACATATTTTCCCAAGATACAAGTTTTTAACGCATAATGTAAAATAATCTTCAAGCATGATTAGGGAAATATGTAATTTTGAAAGTTTAGAGGGTATACATGAAATTGCCCGTAAAATGAAATTGCCCCTAAAAGATAAACTATGAAATTACCTGATTCAGCTCAGCATCACCATCAGGAAGGTTTTCGTCATTTACGTATTCGTCTTCTATACCGACTTCTGTGAAACCGAATAAACAAAATCATATTTTCATAACCAAGTCAATAAACAAGAAAACAGACAATGTAACCATCAGCAGCCAACCAACACACACGAAAGTTTTTTATATTACAAACAACAATCTAAACATTTGTCTTTTAGTATGCATACTTTAGGGTCTTAAGATGTCTTTGACAAATAGTTCAAACATTTGACTTAAATGTGCCCAAAGTCAACCAGTCAATTTTAAAATCCCTTTCTTGTTTCAACAGTAATTAAACACCAACAATGCATCACGCAAACCACAATTTAAAACATCATCACAGAAATTTGTAGGAATTTTGTTTACCACAAGTCAATTTCTCCATTTCATATCCATAAATTGAAATTTCAAATTCTGTCAAAAAAACCTAATCCCTAATTCTCATTTTTAACACAATTGAAATCAAAAAAAACAAAAAAAAAATTGAACGTTTAAACTACATGTTATTGGTGACAGCCAACATCAATGAGCATGTCAACTTCTACATCAAAAAAGCCCTAATTTTGAACAAAGTATAAAACCTGAATCAGAATCGATCTCTGACGAACGCGATACCCAACCTTTAGGGTTCCAAATAGACGAAAGAAGTTTACTGGCGCCACCGGCAACAAATTTAGCCGGAAAAAGAAGCCCATTACGCCAATTAGAGTGTTCAGGTTGCAGAGGCGTGGTGGGTCGGTCGTATGGGGTGGTTCTGGCGGCAACTGGTCTCCGTTTCAAGATTTTTCCGCCGGTACCGCCGCCGGTGCAGTCTCCGGCGGCCTGAGAACCGGAATCCATTGAGGAAATGGGTTCGTTGGGGAGAAGATGATGAAGATTGTGCTTGAAGTGTGTGTGAATCGTCGGGAGGAATCGGCGGTGGAAGTTATCGGGAAGTTGATAAAATGTTTTTGTGTTAAATAGTTCCGCAACATATGACATGGATTACACTGAATCAGATGGATCGGATGTAATATAAACACGTGATATAAAATTAACAATAGGTGGTTGAATTTAGTTTGTAATAAAGTTCATAAATTTTTTTTAACGACATTTGATCTCAACGTGTGAGCCACTAATTTTCAGGTCACGTCACCAAGGTCTAGTTACCATAACCTCCGTTGAGACCTCACCACCACCCAGGAGGAAACTGCACCGGAAAACCTCCTAACCTCTCAAAGACCCCTATTTCGCCTTGGGAGGGATTTGAACTCGTGACCTCCCACAGAAAAGCCAAAGGGGTAACCATTAGGCTAGAAGCCGTATTACTTGATATTGTCTTTGATTTTTTGTATTTTGTTTTCTTAAAATTACTTACAAATTTTTTTATGTCACAATATAATTGGAATAATGTTGATCTACTTACATTCTAACCGTAATACATGGATTTTAATTGTATCTTATCTTAACATGCATGTAACCTTGTTTGTTAATAATGAACAAGTGAAAAGTGAAAACTTAGTAGTTTTACATTTACACTTGAGATTATCAAATGTAAATGGGCAAGTGAAAATGAGTTGCATTTATGCATATACCATAATGGTTATATGATACAAGGGAAAACTTGTTACAGGAAATGTGAGACAGTAAATAAGAACCCTACATAATCAACTACTTTGATCGTTAGGAAAGTATGGGCCCAGAAAGAGAATGTTATCTCTCATGTTCAAAACCTTACAAGTTACAACAGACCTGTCATGAGGCATCTAACGATAGCGGGTGATATTAGTATATAATGAAATATGATAGAGGCGACGTAATTATGAGTCTTTTTTTTACTATGGAATATAGTTTTAGGCATACTGGTAAATTTATGTTTACATTTTGTTTACTGATGTTAGTTTTTATGACAGTGTATGTTTTCATGTTTCACATCATAATAAGCACACACTTTCTAAATGAAGTATGTTTTAGGTTTCTTCAACGTCTATATTTTTTTTTTCATTTAAGTTTTTCTTAATTGGTTTGCCCACAACACATAACGAGGGTGTGCAAGTTGTCGAGTCGTTCACGCAAACTCTATCTAGTTATTATAACAAAGTAGAGTGAATTTAACTTTTGAGTTGTTTAAATAAAGGCGACAATTCATGACATAACCCAAAAATGATATGAAGATAATTAAGTTTTTGGTTAACAAGTATGTCATGTTTAAAAAAAACATGTGTGTTCTGGTTGACCCGCTAGCCTGTTTAAGGTTTCAAAATTATTGTTTTTTCTTTATTAAAACATATATTTAATTGCTTTCTTTTGATTATTTGCCATAATGTAATTGATCATCTAACAAAACTTTTATTTTTTTTTATTTACAAAGATAACTTTAATTTTTTTCGGCAAACTATACAAATGGGTATTATTTTAGATTTTGTAATTTATGATTTTAATTTACATAATTATACGTGTTGTCACCTATACACATACTAAATAAGCTATTATTGATATACTTTCAAACCAACAACTAGCTTACGACATGTAAATTCGCTTGATTGTTTTCATAAATGAGTTGAACGTGTCATGTTCGAGTTGGCTTGAATTTATGTATGTTTGGGTTATGGGTGAAATCTTTGGCACGAAAAAAACATGGGTAGGGTTTTAGTTGCAAAATCTAAGCCACCAATCCTTAATCCGTTAACCCACCAACTTGATTTGATTGACACCTCTAGTTTAGATAAATCATATGATGAAGAATAAAACAAGAGGCTTCCTTGAATCCTTGGCCAGGTGCTAAATGCATTTTGCTTGCAATTCTTAACCATTGTTGGGGAAGGCCATCGGTTTCAACATTGCGAAAACGGTTCCGGTCAACAAAGTCAATAACCGGTTTCGGTTCCGGTTTTTGACTGGCTCCAACCGGCTTTTAGCCGATTCCGGTTCGGGTTTGCCCGAGGAAATGCGTAACCAGTTCCGCTTTTTCGGTTCTGGTTCCAATTTCTGTGAGAATCCGGAACCGCCTGTACTCACCGGTTCAGATACAACAGGTTCTGGTTCTGTTTGCCGTTCCAATTCCGAGTTTTTTTGCCCACCTCTAATGTGGGCATGTTACTTGTAAGTATATATTAATTTAAATTTGTTATTATTTAAATTTTATAATTATCCTATGTATATTCTATTTACCTCTCATAACTTCTATTGCAATGTGTCTGTTTTTACCATAAGTCGGTATAAATTTCTTTAAATAAACTGTGTCAAATGTAATATATTTTTGTTCTTTTGTTTTAAAATTCTGGTTTGTTTTCCAGTGTGTATTTTCACTACTACCTGATCTGAATGTATCGTTATTGAGACATATTTTTATTTATATTTCAATATAAATTTTATTTGAAATATAATGCTTGAGTTAGTGACAAGTTCAGACTTTTTTCAATAATGTCATTGTATTTAATTATATGTTCTAGTTTCATAGTATTGGTCTTAAATTATCCGGGTCGATATACAATTCGGGTTGAATAATGCTAATCACATAATAAAAAAACAATAAAATAAAAATCGTGAATTTTAATTAAAAAACACAACATAAATTGACAGTCTTTACAAATTAAAAAATATATATACTAAGAGTTGTTCCCTATGAGTTTTCATCTTTTGAAAAAATTACATTACATTTTTGACTGAAACTTATTAGAATAACTCTTTTTTAATACAATAAATGAAAGAACCATTAAGGTATCTATCTTTCATCATCTAACGCAATTTCGTGTTCACATGCTTCATTGAGGAAAAAAAATTCTTCCAAAATTAGTTGTTGCAACCGGTGTTGTCATTAATTTAAAAATAATGATGTCACTTGAAAACACTGTTTATAAATACTGATATACAATGAAAAATTGATGATGTCCCGGGACATCGGTGCTATGTAATTACATCCGCCCACGGCTTGTAGTAATAAAACACAACAGGTGTTCTACCTTGTGTATTACCTCCATATTCTTGTAACTTTCAAAATATAATGTTTTAAATTTCGAATAAATTGATGTTATAATTAATTAATCATTAATCAAATATATTTAATTAGTTAGGAATATATTACTTTTGAAGTGAAAATTAGGGCATCAAAAGCAGGAAGTTGTTAAACAATGCCTTAACGTATGAACGTCCAGGTTCAGTGAATCTTAATTTTTATATGGATGACATGTATGGTCATCATACTTATGTGAACTTCAAAAATAAATCAAGCAAAAAAAATTAAAATTTATTGTTTTGTTAAAAACTTTTAACTAAATTAGATTCTAGTTGTATCATGTATTTTGAATTTTCTTTTTACCAAATAGGCAAATAGCTAGGTTACTAACTCATTAATTTCCAACTTTATTTATAATCCTTCTTTTATGTAACAAATCATTTTAAATATATTTAACTATATCATAATTGATCTAGTAAAAGTGTAAAACCTAAAACACGGTTTGGTTATTCACACATTTTTTAATCTAGCACATCACCAACACGTCTCGTATAGGCACGTATGAGCCGTATGATCCTCTCTGAAACACATTGTTTTGACAATAATTGGTCTTGTGCACGCATCATATATGGCCTATATGAAATGTACAGAATGTGTAAAATTTGAGAGTTGAATATAAGAATAACATGACCCTAAAATATAGAATAGGCTATTCGAATGTTTGTCCTGTTATCTATCCGAGAGAGTGTTTACAACCTTAATGATTTCTATCAAGAAGCTCCAAGTCTCTAACTTCATAATATTGTTTTTTTTTTCAGTAATATGATGTTAAATTGAGAGCCAGTGTTGTTTACAACTAAAAGAACCATTTTTTGCACAATTTGAATTACCTCAAAGTAACTTTCCTTATTTTCAACGTAAATTACTTCTATACCCTTTAATCATGTGACTATAAATGTGGTTATTTTAGTTATTTATAACATGTTGGTTCTTACTGTAATGAATCTTTATGTACAACAATCGATATATAAAATATATATAATATGATGTAAGATTATCTCCTAAATTGAATTTTGAACATGTTGACCTTACAACTAGATCAAATATATTTATGGGGTTATGGTCCCTAGTTGAGGGACATATCAATCAAATAGATTGAAACATGTCGAGTGTCGACCCAAGTAACACAAGTCCGAAACCCTACAAATTAAACCGTATGAGTAAACTATATGAATGGGTCATGACCAGGGTTTGCAAGAGAAGACCCAATGTTCCATTCGATCCAAGGGGATTGGCCGAGAGGCTAAAGCTCAAGTCCGGGTTTTTCGAAGTTGGAGAATATGATGCAAGATTATCTCCTAGTTTGAATTTTTAAAGAATTTATGTTTTATCTGGTATTTATTTGTGTTTACCTTTAATAAAGTTGTTTATATTGGTATAAATATCATGTTTGTATCGTTTCTTAGAAGCTTTTCTAGATTAAAGTTTAAATAATAACATTTTTATAACCTTTGGATTCGTATTAAAATACTGTATAATCTTTCTTGAACAAATGATACTCAGTTCAAGTAGTTAAGAGAATGTATCATGCGATCACAATATTAGATAGTATTTTAATGATGGGCTATGTAATTTTCTCTCACCTATGATTAGTTTCCTTCTATTGGTGTGAATATGATCTAGTAAGTCTATGGTCCGTCCGTGATCCAAATTGTCGTTCAAAAAAAAAATCTAATTATTCTGTAGCTATTTGATTACACTCAAAACTACATCATGGTCATGATGACTATAAAGTTTATCGGTTCAATTTAATCATAACTAGGGTGTTATCCCGCGCTTCACCGCGGGTTTTATTTTAATATGTCGTTTCTCAGTTGGTCTGTCGGTCACAGAGTAAAATGGCTAATATTAAGAAATTTTAGATAATTTAAGAAAATGCCCAGTTTAACCACCGGTTTCCCGGTCAGGCTTTCGTTCGCCGCCCAGTTGAACTGGCTTCCTGGTTAGCCCGTCGTTCACTATCTGAGACGGCTAATATTAAAAAAAAAGTTATTAGGGGTGGTTCAACCACAGTTTCCCCGGTTAGGCCTTTGTTCGTCGCCGGGTTCAACAATTGGCTTCCCAGTTAGCCCGTCTTTCACTGGTTGTGACGAATATTAAGAAAATACCCGATTCAATCACCATTTTCTCGGTTAGTCCGCTGTTACCCAGTCGGCTCACACACCGCTTGCCCAACTAAGTAAATATTATTAAAGTGATATTATTATTTAAATCATTTGTTGTAATGTATTTATAATTATTTAAATAATATTAAGAAAACACCTGGTTTATTTTTTTAAGTCGTTGTTCGTCGAGGACTCGAGGGTTCAATCATCGGTTTCCCGGTTAACCCGTCGTCTTGAAACGACTAATCTCACCTGTTGCAACCATCGGCTGCCCGGCTAGCCTGCCATTCACCGGTTGAAATGGCTGATATTAATAAAAATTTGATAATATTAAGAAAATTCCAAGTTAATCACCGGCTTCCCTGTTAGGCCGTAGTTAGCCCGCCGGTTCACACACCGTGTTTTGAGTAAAACAAATATGATTGGTCAAATAATGTTATTATTTAAATCGTTTCAGGTATTAGTGTAATATTATAATTTAAGAATTATAAGTGAGGGCATTTTTGAAATTGAATTATTAATATATTAGTATTACTGTTCAGTTGGTTTGCAAATGTATATTGGATAATAATCAATCACAAGTTGATATTTAGGTGTCAATTAAAAAACATTTTTATACATAAATTAAAAAATAACAAGAACATAAAAGTTAAAATTGCTCATGGATGCATTATCCTCAACAAATTCCATAGTTCCCAAGTCTCGTTTACATTTTTGAGACGCATGCATACCAACCTATCTATTTAATCATGATAACTGATGCAATTATTAAAACATCACTAAAAGTTAAACACAACTAATAATTTCAACATGATTTGTCATAACCAAATCAACTTTATTATGTTTTATATAAATAAAGTTCAAATATCCGGATAATTGCCTCAACTGGTTAAGGCTCACTCTCTCAAAGTAGAGGTCTTGGATTCAAACCTTGTTGGGTGCAATTTAATGGATATCCAGGTGAAGGAATGAATTAGGCTTTAATCCGGGTTCGAACCTAATAGAGGTGAGGGTTTACGAATTCCATCCGGTTCCCGCGCATCTGGGAGCACACGTATCTCAAGGTCGGAGATCGATGAATCGTTCTTAGCTATCAATCGAAAAGATAACTGCCGTTCAAAAAAAAAAAGTTCAAATGAGATTTTAATAGAAAATTAAAAGAATCACGACTCAACTGATTTGAAGTCGTACAAGTGTTTTTTTTTTTCTTTCTTTCTTTTCCTTTTAACTATAATCATACTTAAAAAAAAAAAAAAAAAAAGCAATTAATTAGCAAGCACCATTAAAGATCATCACTGGCCATTATCAATCGGAAAAATTTAAAGTACAATCTAAAATCACTTCAAAACGTTACACATATCACCCAAATTAAAACTATGACACTTCTTCCCTCTAATATTGCCTATATTGTTGATTTAGATTTAGAAACATGATGGCATAATAAATACATAAATAATCTATAATTTATAATAATTTATTTTCTTATCTCTCACTTCTATATATAAAATGGCACATTCCATACTTTGATACATAATTGTTCTTATTTGAGTAAACCACATAAAATATTCTTTATTTGTAATTGCATATTTTATTATTTATATTCAAAAAATGTCATTGAGATCATTTATGTTAATACCTTGTTACAAATTGTATCCTTTATACTAATTTTTGTTAAGAATTTCAGTTATATTTTTAAAATGACAAATATACCCTTGTCTCTAAATGATCAAATTTGAAACTTTTTGATTTTCTTTTAAATTTTATTTTCTTTTATTTCATTTTTTTATCATTTTTTATTGTATTTTATAAATTACTAAAATTAGTTCATTACTTGATCACCCTTTTGTTATAAAATTATCACTTTAAATATTTTTATTTTATTTTTAATTTTCATTCATTTGCTTTAGTAACTTCCTTTTCTTATATTTATACATTTAAAACAAATTAAATACTAATTTTTTGAGTGTAACGAGATGAGTTGAGGTCCAACTGGGCCAAATTTGATCTAGTATACTTTAATACTAACACAATATTTGAGCACATAATAATATTTATTTATATATAATAGTTTATATACATTGTTTTAATTTTGGATTGTATGTAAATTTAGGTGAGATAATTGCACAGGGTTAATTACATAAACATTTTTATTTATTTATATAGAGATTAAATTCTATGAAAACCCAATTTTAAAAAGAAAACCCTTAAACTCTATGTGTTACTTGTCGAGCTACTAGATAAATGTGATGTTGATTTATTGATAAGCCCCACTTTTATTAGGTTTTAGAATCAAATCATAAGGTTTAAAATCAGATTTTTCTTTTTATTTTGAGTGGATCTCATGTTGTGAATTATGAGTCAATCAAAAAATAAATTAATTTAAGATATTTAAGTTGAGCTCAAACTGTATTCAATAATTATTAAATTATAACATCAAATGTTGTATATTTTTACAAAGTTTCAAAAAAGTTAGTTGTGGTTTAACATTGTAACCTCGTATGTTTTTCTATACGTATACAAGCACCCCAATAAAGTTATTTTATTTGCTTTAAATATAAAGCATAACTAACTAAATCAAACGAACAAATGTAAAAAAAAAGTAATAGAATAAAATTCTTTAGTGAAGGCTACACTTTTATAAAACTTGTTGATTAAGTAATTAACTAATTTTAGAATAATGTATCAAATAAAAAAAGTGAAAATTGACAGTAGATGTAGAAGAAAGAAAAACTTCAAAAGAAAAGAAAAAAATCTATGAAAGTTTTAGATTTAGTCATTTATTTAGGAACAAAGGGTATATTTGTTATTTTAAAAAAATTAACTTAAATTTAAAAAAAAATAGTTTAAAGAATTTAATCTACAGAAAAATGTAAATGATTTTAATGAGATTTTTGAACATAAAGGATAATTCATATAATTTCTTATAATTAAAATTGTTAATAGTTTAAATTATTATCAAGTAATTACTATTTATTTATTTTTTCTATTTATGTAAAATTATAATTTTTTTTAACAGCAGAGGGTCCCGTCGTGTTACCTTTACTTATTCAAGCGGTTGGTTGCTAAGATCGATTCCTCGATCGTTGACCATGAGAGTGCACCCTCTGATGCGCAAGAACCTTGTATAATAGGTAAACCCTCGCCTCACCATTGGTTCAGAATCTGAATTAAGCTCAAGATCATGGGCGGCCCGGGGGAGGGGCAAACCCGACCCCCGTCCCGGGGCCATTTTTTACGGGGGAACAAAAATTTTTATATATACATATATATATAGATTCAATCAAATGAGAATTAATACGGCGAAAAAAACTAAAAAGAAACATTTATAAATACATTATTTAATGGGTGCAAAAAAATTTTTTTTTTAAATTATATGAAGTTACTTTCATGCCTTTAAAACTAAATATGTCCATTGGTTCGGTTAACGGTTTATTCGGTCTGGTTTAATCTTTTTTCAATTGTTTTTCTCTATCGATCAAAAAATCGAGCCGAATTCGAGAAGTGGTTCGGTTCTAATTTCGGTTAAAACCAAATAAACAAATTGAAAGCCAAATAAACTGCTTAAAAGTCGGATAAACCGATCCAAATAAACCGAATTCAATCGAATAAACAGATTAAAACCAAATAAACCTATAAAAAACCGAATAAACCTGTCTGAATAAACCGAATTCAATCTTATATATAATTAATAAGATAATAAATTTGAATTTGAATTCGGTTTAATCGGTTAACCAAACAAACCAAATTTATAAAACAACTGGGATTACAAACCGAAATTCGGATATAGTTAGGTACCGAACCGAAAACCAAATTTGGAATTTGGATACAGCTAGAACGAAAATGAAAACCAAATTCAGAATTCAGTTTGATTTTTTCAGTTACGAATACGTTTCAGTTTTTGGTATTACACGTTTTTTTTGATTTTTTTGAACACCTCCACTTTAATATTTGATTTCGGTAGGGAGCCTTTTTTTCGGGCTCGTCCTAGGCACGCCAATTCTCAGGGCCGCCCCTGCTCAAGATTTATCATGACCTGATATCCATTAAAGTGTCACCAATAAAAATTAAACCTTGGTATTCGAGGAAAAAAGGGACAAAACTTAACCACTAATTTAACTTGCATTAGGGATGCAAAAAAACCCACGCCCGACGGGTTTACCCGAAACCCGCTGTATATGGGACGGGTATTCCCAAAACCGATGGGTATTGGGCCGGATTTGTGATTAATTTTTCAAATTTTCGCGGGTATGGGACGGGCTTGAGATTTGTTCATATATCTGTTTACCCGCTTCGATTATATATACTCGTTTACCCGGTTATAAATACTCATTTAAATACATTTGAAGTAGATTGAATTTGTTTATTTTTTATTCTTTTTGAACTTTAGAAATTGTTCATAGAATTTGTTTTCTTTTTTTTTGTGGCAACTGCAATATTTTTCTTTTGAACCATTTTGTTAATGATTGTTATTTTTTGGTTTATCTTAAACGATGGTAATCAACTTATGATATTTTAATTTTTCATGCTATTTGATATATTAATAGTTTGTTCTTGACATATTTAATATATGGTTTTTGGTTATAAAAAATAAATTTATTAGTAGTTACCCAATACCTGACGTTTTTTAAGACAGTTATTATCAACGAGTATATTTTGCTAAACCCGTCGGGATACCCGAAACTCGTTGGGATGCCCGATACCCGACGGGTAAATTCCTGATAAATACCCGATGGGTTTTGTCGTTTGGGACTGTTATGAAACATACTTTTATAAACGGGTATAAAACTGCAATTACTTAAACCTGTCCCAAACCCGGTCCATTGTCATCCCTAAGGGTGTTCAAGGTCCGGATTTTACGGTTTTTAGGTGGAGCCATAAACCAAACCATTAACAGCGGTTTTTGAATAATGAAAACCAAAACCGAACAATTCAAAATAAAAACCGAACCAAACCGAACCGTTATCAACGGTTTGGTTCCACTTTGGTTTACGGTTTGAAGTTTTGATCTCGTTAAAAGTAAAAATTTAATCAAAACAAACCTTTTATAGTACAAGACGAACAAATTACATTAAATCCAAATGTATTTTTTTATTGACAAATAAATAATGAACTCATTCTATATAAACACATATATAGACATGTGTGTATATATATATATGAATATATGCATATATATAGATATATCTACATGTCTATACATATTTCTATATTAGTATATCCTCAATACTTACGGTCCGGTCCGGTTTTTCACGATAACCATAAACCAAACCGTTTATTACGGTTTTGAACTTTTGAAACCGGCCGACCAAAAGTTTGAGAAAAAAACCGAACGTGAAACCAAACCGATAAACGGTTTGGACGGTTTCGCGGTTTGGAACCGGACCGTGAACACCCCTAGTCATCCCTAACTTTCATGGATATATAAAATTGTAGTTGATAAGTGGTAAATAAATAAATAAATCATGCTCATGCATGACCATACATACATGCATGCATACATACATATGCATGACATATGGTGAATACTTCTATAAGTAGCCCTCTTTCTTACATTCATTGTCCCTTCCATCTGGCGGAAAGAGGTGTCATCCATCAGCCTCCTCTTTCACAGTCGCCGGAGCCGTTCTCTCTCCAAACCCTAGTTCTTCGTTCTCTCCGACTACTCTTTCTCCTTAACGCATCTGACGATCAATCTCATTGCCTCAATCATTCAACTCGTCAGATTTGTTTAGGCGGCGCACATTACACTTCGCTCTTCGATTTGTGTAAGCTATCAGTCAATCGTGTTCTTATGCGTTTATCATTATGTTATGTTCTGGTATATATGTTATGGAGTAACGTTAACAATGATTTCGTGTTGTATGTTTGTGTATTTATGGATGATGACAAAAATTTGTTATTGGAGGAATTATAATAGATTTGTTAGATCTGATTGGTACTTCACCTGCTTTGGATTCTAATTTAAACCATTGAAGTTAATCAGCACCTTTGTGGTCAAGTTTGGATGAAAAATGCTTGAACTTTTATGGTTAATTAGAAGCAGAAATGATTCATGATTCAAAGGGGCTTTGTTTGGATAAACCCTATTGGGACTAATACACCGAATTTTTGGTAGTTTTTTTTCTTCAACTTTAGCATTTAGGCTTTTTTTTCGTCTGAAATGGTATGTTTGATGATGTTTATGGTATACAAATGAAATTATTTATTGTATACATGTTTTACAAAATCCAAATCAATCTTGTATCTGGAAAGTTTTAAGTTTGACATAAAAGAAAGTCAATTACTAACTTTTGACAAAAGTCCGGTGGATTTATAATTGATATTTTTATTAAAGCTAGTTCATATGAAACATGAGCTTATAAAATGGCACGCATGAACTTCCAAAAGTCAAAACAATCTTTTAGTTAAGGCGAGTAGCCTTTGGTACCTAAAATATCCCAAAAAATTTTTTAATTTGCTGACGCATGTGTTAGTGGTAATACAATAAATCATTTCTTTGATAATTGTGCATTTGATTAACTGAATCGATTCTGATTTCTGAGATTATGATACTTCATATTCAAATATCCTCAGTGAATTATACACCTAATGATTTGATTATTGACAGCTTGTGGTTTGTGAAGAGTTGCAAATCATGGTTTTCTGGGTGTTCGGGTATGGTTCATTGGTATGGAACCCTGGATTTGAGTATGATGAGAAAACGATCGGGTATATCAAGAATTACCGCCGTGTGTTTGATCTTGGTAAGCAGTTGCTTATACAGTTCTCTTTTTGTTTCCTTTCTTTTCGCCTCTCTGTAATTTAATCTAATCATACTATTATGTCACAGCATGTATTGATCATAGAGGTACGCCTGAGCACCCTGCCAGGACATGCACACTTGAATACAAGGAAGGAGCCATCTGTGTAAGTAGTAGGAAATTTCAACTTCTGACATTTTTGATAATTTTATATATATTTTTGTGTTATTTTCATTCTGATTGATTACAAAACTAGTATAATATTTGTTTTGTTGAGATCACTGCTTTCAATTGCTAATTCGTAACCTGGGTTTTCTTTCAGTGGGGTGCTGTGTATTGCGTCAGAGGAGGTGAAGAGAAGGAACGCTTGGCAATGGCGGTATGTATCATGATAAGTTTGTTTTGTTAGTGTGCAAATCCCTTAAAGATATTGTGGTTAAGTTTCTAAATGGCTGAGTCGTCAAACTAGTGGGCTAATTTGGATTGACTGATACCATGCAGTTGATTTGCATTTCGTATATGTACATTACATGATAGCACTTTGTGTTATTTGTTATTTATTTCAGTATATAGAGAACAGAGAATGTGAGTATGATCAGAAAACCACTGTAGACTTCTTCAAGGTAAAAGAACATTAACTTTCTCTTTTGTGCCAAATTGCAAATCAAAATATTTAATCACATAACAGAGAGCTGATTTTTGTTGACTCTTGATTCAGGATGGGGAGACTAACAATCCAACTCTATCAGGAGTTATAGTGTAAGCCATATCATGCACATTTTTCCTCCGCATTTCATTTTGTGGGTCCCATCTACATTTTAAGTAAATGTGACCCACATTATATGTAAGATGCATGGATCGAACAAGTTAAAATAACTAGAATGTTTTTACTTGTTACAGTTTCACATCAACTCCAGACAAGGAATCAAATAAGTACTACCTCGGGCCTGCGCCATTGGAGGATATGGCAAGGTATAACATACCATTATGTGTTTTTTTCATCTTATTTAAACTATTTCAAACATTTGATCAGACATGTTCTCATTAGTTTATATTTTCAGACAAATAGCCACAGCTTTTGGCCCGTGTGGAAACAACCGAGACTATATTTTCTTGTTAGAGAAGGCATTGTTTGATATTGGTGCGTTATAACTCCTTTACTGCTTCATTCATCAAATCTACCATTTGTGGTCATTTCAAGCATCTTGATAATGTGGATGTCATTTTTTGGGCATCTTTTTGGTTTGAAATTACTTGCCCCACAAGGTTCCTAAATCATGTAACATGGTTCCACGCGAAATACATTGTTCCATGATAGAGACGTCTTTTGGGCATATATCTCATATGAAATTACTTAATTGTCCATTGGTATTTATTGTTATTGCCCCCATAAAATTTTTGTTTTTAATCCTAAATGTGTATCTTTCACTAAATAAGAAAAGATTCCTTCACCATCTCTGTCACAATAATGATCGATATTTTCAGAACCTGACTGGTCCGGTTAGTCAGACCGGGAAACTGGTTATATCACGGGTCTGGTTGACTCCATTTGAACTGCACAATTATCGCCGGTCGTAATTGCAGACTGGCAGGGCCACCCAACCATTTTGAAGGCCCTAAGTGGAATAAAAAATCGGGGCACTTCACCAACGGTTATGTTAAAAACATTCCTTTTATCCAGGCTTGAGACCGGCAATAATAAACTAAAAGTTTATATCTTGTGGAGTTAAAAAAATTGTTTATATTTACATTTAAAAAACGTTTAGATTATTTTTTTTATAGTTTTTTTAAATGCAAATTTTTTAATAAAATGTTCATAATTAATTTTTTAAAATCATTTTCTATTGAATATTAAAAGGCTTTAATGTGGGTCTTTGTTGCAATTCTTATTTCCTTCAGAGCCTATAAGCTAAAAAAAAGCCTGCAAACCAAAAAAACCTCATGACATATAAAAAATTTTAAAAAAAATTAGAGGTCTTATATTTTTAGGGATTTTAAGCCTTTGTTTGAGTTGTTTGGCTCATTGAGCCGGCCCTGCAGCCTGGACATGTGGTTGGGCATGTTTTTAAATCTTTGTTTTTTTTGTTTACTTCCAAAATTTCATTTATTGATTAATTTACTACTTCAAGCTCCATATTTTATGTATTTCAGACTTCATATTTTATCATTACAAATCCTCATCAGAAGTTAAAAAATACTTGCTTATTTTGTTATACTTTTCGCACAGAAATACACACATACAAGTTTTTAAGTTATCTATGATTTCATTTGGTTTTGCAACCAGCCTGGCCAGTGGACCGGTAAGGCGACCGGTTATATGACCAATCCGGGTATGAAAACTTTAATAACGAGGATTACTTTAAGCATATTGAACTTTTCCTCTCTTAAACAGGTCATGAAGACGACATGATCATAGAGTTGGCAAATGAGGTCAGAAAAGTACTCAGAATCACGGGCCTAGGAATCCTGAAAGACAAGAGCAGCAGCAGATTAACCGGGCCGTCACTTAAACCCAAGTCCCCCATGTCACCTCGTAAACTTCGTCACCTACCTGAAGCAATTTCCATGGACGTCTAAGACCACAACTCCACAAGAGCACACAACATCTCGGTTTGCTTAGCTCTACTGAGCCATCTGGCAATAACACGACACGTTGAACTGGGGTTCATCACCTATGTTAGGTCCTTGTATTTTCTTTATCGAAGGCTACAGAGTCGAATGATGATGTTTTTAGTATAAAGTTATAAAATAAACACTGCACTTAAATTCAAGTTTTAATTAGCATATCTGTTAGTTTGAACATTTGAATGTGGTCTTTTATTTGACACCTGTTTGTGTGAAACTGTTGGGTGAAACATGGACCACCTCATGGCTACAGAAAGCATCATAGGCTCCAAGTTGATATATGCTTTAGCTTCAACGTGGACCATCAAGGACCACCTCAATACCTCATTGCTATGGTGGTCCCATGGGCTCTGAGCTGTTTGTGGACCATTGCGAACCACTTAGTGGGTAACTCGCCATAGGCTCCAAGTTGTTCGTGGATCATGTTGCTATGAACTTACCCTCTTCACAACTCATTGACAGTGGTGTTCAAAATATCCAAAACTCGAAAAAATCCGAAAAAACCTCATTCGAAATCAAATTTTGGTTTTTCTGGTCGGATAATATGATTTTAGATTCGGGTCGGGTTTTGGATATTCAAAAACTGGTTTTCGGGTCGGATGTCCGAATAAACCCGGTTCATTTGGATGCAAAATTTACAGTTTTTCGGGTCGGACAACATTTTTTTGATTTTCGGGTCGGGTTTCGGATAGACCAAAAATTTTCAGATCCAAATAACTCGATTCGAATAACTCGTTATTCGACCCGATCAACACCCCTAGCCACTGATACAAAACCACACAGTATTTTCTAACACAACACGAGTCAAGTTATGTTAAAGCTTGCCTCAAGACGTAATGCACCCTTGACGCCAGCTCGATCGTATAAGATTTGAGCCTGATTCAAGTGTTCGATCAGTACAAGATTATCTGTGTATAGGCCCCTACAGGTGGTAATACAGGTTCGGAAAGACATTAAAGTTTTGTACTTGTTTATCTGTCACTAGCTTCTAAATTTTTCTTTAAATAATTTGCTACTTTTTTGTTTAAAGAAAGCAGCTTTGTAGATTGTACGTATTAAAATACATTTACGATGACTTTCAACATGTTACGAATCCATTCACCCAATTTCATTTTACTCAATTTGATTTATTAGAGATTCAAACCGTTCACAAGTCGTGTCGAGTCGACGACTCTCACGTGAGGTTTCGGCTGTTCCGCAATTTATGTTTTGTAATGACTAATTTTCTATCTTTAACCTTCGGAATACTTTTATCAGATCCTACCTATTGTTATGAGTAAACTTTTATTGTATATATTTATTTGTATTTTCGGATCATGTACACAGTTAAACACCAATACAAGGAAACTCATCATGATGATAGCATAGGTCAAAAGTCATAGATGGGTGATTTTTATTTTTATTTTATTTTTTTCTATATATTACGATATTTATATTACCAAAGTTGAATCATCCCTTGAGCATGTGGTACATGGGCATAGAATGAAACTTGCTAGTATGCTAATAACCAATTGTTAATAAGCTACTAGTCAATAATTAGTTAAAAAAAGTGCACAAATTGCTACCATTTCAATAAAAATAAATATAAAATAAAAGGTTTCTAACATGACATTCTGAGTAGAAATCCTATTAATTAACATAAGATGAAACGGTAAAATCTTATTAATAAGCATAAGATGATCCAAAAATTAAGATCAAAAGGAAAAAGTTTGAGTTCGCCACCAATATAAACGATTTTTTTTTTGAACACCCAAGAAGAGATTTCTACCGTCCCCTCTGATTTGTCAATGCCCAAGCCCACCCTAGAATGAATCTTACAACTAAATAAACCCCCTGACATTGCCTCCGCAAATAAGCTATTCGAACCCAGATCTCTCGTAAAGAAGTCAAATGGGTAGCAATTTGACTAGAAAACCAATATAAACAAATACCTACCAATTTTTATTCATATAAATGCAACTCATACAATAAATAGTTCAAATTTGACACACTCCTAACGCTAAGAATGTTCATTTTTTTTATGTGGGGTTACAAATATATCAAGTTTGCATGAAGAAGACTCCTATGAAAGTAAAACATAAGATAACATAATAACAACTCAACGTGAAGCATTGAAAACTTCTCAATGTCAATTAAAACAAGAAACATATGATACAAAAATTGCATAAATAATATAAAGTGGCATAAAACAAGTTAAAACTAGCATCAATATACATCTGTGGGCATCAGGACGAAAAGGCGCAACAAGAACGACCCGTTTTTTTCAAAATGGCAAGGGAAGAAAGATATAATCACAGGGGCAAGAAAATAGACCATAAATACCGCGAAAGAAACACACCTGATGCTTCCAAATCTTGAAGAGACTGTGCAAAGATACAAAAAGGCAGGATTTTTGAGTTCTTACGGGTCAATCTTCTTAAATAGTATAGAGAAAATCAAGCTGAATATTTTGAAGCTCTAAACACTGTTCTTGCCAAGATTCTCCATTATGCAACTAGTATATTGGGTGGCATAATATAAAACATAAACCACTTTTGATTGTGGTGAAAGTTGTACCTAATCAGAACTGGAGTCATAGAAGTCACTTGGGCATGGAGTCATAACCTCTGATTCAAGGGTTTGAACCACCCGGTGCATGGTGGGTCGATCTTCTGGGGTTGATGACACACATTGAATTGCAAGTGAAAGCACAGCATCTAGGGTTTCTGTCTCAACCCCCTCACAGTTCACATCAATGATCTCACGTTGCCTGTCCTCGGTTATTAAATGATTCAACTGAAAATCAGAAACAATTGTATAGTTAAACTAATATAGATTTCAAGAAAAGATTTACTTGTTAATAATCATTTGTCACACTTGAAAGAAGTAATTTTTAATAGAGTGATCAAACATGAAAGACAAAAACTAATGGTCTTCATGAAATAAGGTTGAACTTATAGTACAAAAGCATGGCAACGAGTCAAGCATGGTGGAAAATTCAACCCATTTACTAATTGGTTGATTTGGGTTGAGTTCGATCACTAACGGGTCAAGCATAACAAATGAAAAAAAATAGAGGGAAAAGGGACAAAAGTTGCCAAAAGTATACTTTAAAGCATACCAACAACCAACAACCTTACCCAGTATATTCCCATTTTTAGTAAGGTCTGGGGGGAAGGATAGATACAAACCTTACCCCTATCCCAATTGGGATAGAGAGGCTGCTCCGAAAGAGTCCCTGGCTCAAAGTAATCGTTTGAAGTTGATCATCCCAATAATTTTAACGTTATTTTCACAAAATAATTGAAATAACGTTAAAATTAGTGCACTTTTACTTTTGTCCCTTAAGGGCCCACACATATATACATTATATGCATGCACCACAAATGGGGCATCAATATACTTTAAAGCATAAAACCTCCAAATCATTTCAATAAACACTAAGGTGGTGTTTGTTTTTTTAGAGGTAAAACATCTGCAGTCTGCGGACCACGTCTGCATACCTCTTTTACAGAAGAGGTGGACCAAACATCTGCAAGAACAGGGTTTAAGAGGGTTTGTTTTTTTAAACTTTTCAAAATGTCTTCCCAACCCTGCAGACCGGATCTGATGTAAGTTAACGAAAAATTAAACCCTAGAATTCAAATTCCCCAAAAATTAAACCACTGCAAGTTAACAAAATTTCTAATAGCGACAGAATTTCACAAGAACAAGATGACACGGCTCCAAACCGTACGAAAACCAAATTTTACGAAGAACCCATGTGAACGATTCTTGAGAAGATGAAATTTGTGGGTACAATGAAGAAGTGGGTACCGTTAGGAGCTAGAGAAGAGCATCTTTACTAGTGGGTGGGTTTTGAAGATTGGATCCAACTTGTTTGAGTTGATTTTTGCAGTTTAACAGCCATGGTTTCTGCTTCAGAACTCTGCATTTTGTTTGAATTTTGCTGGCGGTGGAGGGGTTGCGACGGTGGAGGGGCTGTGATGGTGGAGGGGCAGCGGTGGTGGATCGACGGTGGTGGAGTGCACAGAAGGGTGGCCGGTGGATGTGGAGTTCCAAGGTTTTTTAACCTAGAAGAGGTGGGAAGATGTGAGAAGACTTTGGTTCAAGTCTGTTTCAAGAAGAGGTCAGGAAGACCTATTTTAATGAAATGTCTTCCAAAAAACAAACAAACTGCAGGTCTCAACCTCTTCCCTTGGTCTGCGCGGCGCAGACAGAAGAGGTCAGGAAGACCTTTTTAAGAAAAACAAACACCCCCTAAATGTTTTATCAAGATAATATGGTAATCACATTTGACCAGCCATTTACTTAAAAGGTTTATCCATAAAAAATTACATATTTCGACTCATACAAACTATATATATGCATGTATGCGTTGATTATTAATGTTTCCAAAAGATTATGAACCAAAAGATTTTAGCATAACTGATATTTGGGCATCTTTTTATTTGCGATTGCAACAATTTAAGCTCCTAATATGTAGCATTAAAAAAAGACATACCCATCCAACAATATTAAGACCCTTCTCAATAAATGATGCATCAGTTGGCCTCTTCCCACTTACAACCTCAAGCACAAGTACTCCAAAACTATAAATGTCTGTCTTCTCTGTTGCTCTACCACTCTGCATATACTCTGCAACAAATGTTACAGAAAATAACATACAAAACTTAAAATACGGCTTCTGGAAGATCATCTATTTCCCAAGTCAAATAATAAAAAAAAGAATGTAACATGCAACCAAAATTTATGATCCTACCTGGCGCCAAATATCCAAAAGTTCCAGCAGCAACAATGGTTGTTATGTGAGATTCTTCATCTTCTAACAATTTTGCAAGTCCAAAATCTGAAACCCGAGCCTCAAAATTCCATCAAGTAAAATGTTACTTGATTTTATATCTCGGTGTATGATCCGAGGGGCACAATCATGATGCAAATATGCCAACCCTTTTGCAGCTCCCATTATTATGTTAAGCCGAGTATCCCAATCTAAAAGCTCAGTTTTTTCTGCAAATGACATCATAATTAATTGGTTATTATGTCTACATTGTAGGCTTTCATGCATCATAGAAGACAATATTTGTCATACACAAGATGCATTGTTAAGAATGTATTATATTACCATGAAGAGCTTCATCTAGACTGCCACCAGATAAGTAATCATAGATTAACAATTGAGATGTTGGAGAATTGCAATATCCTCTTAAATTCACTAAATATCTGTGCTTAATGCTTCAAGAATTTCCAGCTCCCTCTCGAAGAATCGATCAAACCCCTCGTTCAGTTTCACTATTCTTTTCAAAGCAAATACATTTCCATCATCCATAGCCAATTTGTATACTGTTCCAACCCACCAGCACCAATCACATGCTCATCATTCAAGGTTTCCAACTTTTTCAAAATATCTTTTGATGAATATGGCAAGTCTCCGTGAAATCATCACAATTGATGCACCTTAACAAAAAACAATTTATATAACAGAACATTGTTGAATTCATACTTAAATATTAGACTTAATTACATTGATGGTCCCGATGATTTGGGAAAAGCAACAGGTTTGGGAACTTGGCAAAAAAAGTAACAAGTTTGGGATTTATGCTTTTAGTTTTTGTAACAAGACACGTATTAGGGCCAACTTTCGCTAATTTTTTTATTGAATAAAGATAACCAAAGAACCCTTTGACTGTTTAAATAGTTGAAGTTAAAGAATAAAAATTCAAAAAGTGTTTTGATTATTTCACCCTAATTTAATGGAAAAGTTTACAGAAGTTGGCCTTGATACCCATACTCGTTACAAAATGGAAAGAAAAAAACCCCAATCTTGTTACTTTTAAACCTTAGTATCAAGACCTGTTACTTTGCCTATGCCATACTATAGAGATCATCTTCGTGATAAACTTTTAAAATTATAATTTACACATAGAAGTTCTGTTAAAAACTCACCTCCACTGACATCCACTGCAAGGCCTTTGACATCATTTTTACCAAATTTCTTGTAGAGAAAGCAACCCAGAAACACATAAGTGCAACCAGGAGCAGAGCACCCACAGTGGCAGAAGCACTGATAAGTAACCGTCCGGAATTCTTCTTCACACTCTGGCTTCCTGTAACAAAAAACCAAAACAATATTATTATATATTGTTGTATAATTTAATAATTCATTGTAAGAAATTAATTAGAGTACAATATCATGCAAAAAGTTATGGCAGACCTGTAGGATGTGAGCCTGCTGAACCTTCATCGTTTTTGCACAACTGACTGATATGGGACCCACACAAACCACGGTTTCCAAGAAAACTGAATGAACCAAAAATTACAATATATTTCAATAATTCATAATAAAGTTGCATCACATTATATTTAAAAAGATAACATAATTTTGATATTTAAAGTCTTTACTATTTGACCCACGTATGCAATCATTATAAAGAAAAAATGAGAATTCAGAACTCACGAGGTGGTTCCAAATTGATCAAGAGCACCATTAGATGGTATTGGCCCGGCCAGGAAATTGTTGGAGACGTTGCTTTAAAAGAAAACAGAGCATAAATCAGCAAAGGATTCAATAAAAAATTAAAAAATATTAAGATGATGCTTACAAATTTGAAAGGTTCGTCAAATATACAAGTGATGTGGGAATACTTCCACTAAGAGAGTTGCTAGAAACATCCCTGCAATGTACGAAATGTCATAACTAAAATTTCAATTAATTTTAGAAATAAATCATCCCTTAACTCTGCATAGTAGCATATTTTTATGGTTGTAACTAATAAGTTTGTTTGAGCAAAAAATCAATCAAAAGTTGGTTAGAAGTTTAGATTGTTGATGTAAATATTATGCAGAAAATAAAAAAACACTCACATGAATGGTCAGCTTTAATTAGAAAAATAGCATAAAGATTATATAGATGGCATTCTTGAGCATTTTAAGAAAAAATATCTTGATCAAATTACAAAAGATATTTGCATAGCTTACAATGTTTGAAGCTTTGAAAGATTTCCTATTTCAGTAGGAATAAATCCACTGAAGTAATTATTCTGCAAAAATCTGTCAAGATAATGTTATTATTAGAAAAGAAAACGGTCAAAATATCTCAAAAACTAAATTAACAAATATATAAAATATGACAACAGAAAATGTAAACTTTAATCATGTTGTGGATATGTAAACTATTGTACTTACAATCCTTGCAGTTCTGTACAGTTTCCTAACTCTGGAGGAATTGCCCCATAAAAGTTGTTATAATG
Organism: Mikania micrantha; assembly: GCA_009363875.1. Classification (NCBI taxonomy): domain Eukaryota; kingdom Viridiplantae; phylum Streptophyta; class Magnoliopsida; order Asterales; family Asteraceae; genus Mikania; species Mikania micrantha. The sequence continues at coordinate 42,855,558 of CM018689.1, read as the reverse complement.
AAGATCTCTGCATCACAATATATTAGCATCATTAGTGACTTACTGACTTGTATGGTGTATTTATAGAAATCATGCACAAAGAACATTAAAAAATAACAAAATAATAGCCTTGAAATCACGCACAAAAATCTTAAACGGTCTAGCTTTCCAATATCTGGTGATACCGGCCCACTCAGTTTGTGATTTGAAAGATTCCTGAAATGTTATATAAAAAACCAAAGAAATTACAATACTTGCAACAACAAAGCCATGATTAAAAAAGATAATGCATCCAAGATAAGGTTTTAGGTTCAAAGATCTTACAGATATACAACCCTTTTGGTTTTGAAATCACATGTTACCCCTTTCCATCCACATGGATCAGGATCCTCAGGCCTCCACTGACGAAGCAGCCCATCCGAACTAATAATGTTTGTTCGGAAATTAACAAGAGCTTCCCCTAGAAAAATATATTATTTAATAAAAATATATATATATATATATATATATATATATCTATTTCAGAAGTAAAAATGAATTAGACATCTATATAATTTCTATATGCATAAATTGACATACCATCACTAGTAAGACCGTGAAGTTTGCTCACCAAACAGCAAAGCAATAAACTATAGACTAGCAACGGCCCTTGAAAAGTTGTCAGGAAGATGCCCATTGCTGTGCTTATCAAGCATCCTACATCGCATGATAATGCCCAACAGCTGTGAGCCTGTGAAATTCACAAAAAATAATAACAATAATAATGCAAATTTCAGAAATCATTACAAGAAAATAATGCATATGTAAAACTCATCACAATTTTAAATTGAAATACAATAAGAAACTGAGAAAGTAAATAAAGATGAAACATAGTGAGGCTGGCCATTACATGCTTGTAGAACAAGACTACTGAAGCATAACTAACAAAAACACAACAGCTCTCCAGATTGTGGAAACCGAATTGACGAACATTGAATAGAAACTCTGCCAATGCAAGTAGCTTCGAGCAAATACCCGTAAAAAATAAGTTATGCCATATGAATTTTTTATATAGAAGTGAGATGGTATGTGTACACATTTAACTGTTATATCTTTGACCCAACTTGCAAGAAACTATCTTGTTTACCACCAAGATTTAGCCTCAATAATATTTTGGGATATCTAACATAGGCAGGTTTGCATGCCTATAATGTTCAGTCAACTACCCAGTTTTCAGTGAAGCCTTGATATTTCACACCCCCACCCCCCCCCCCCCCCCCCCCCCAAAAAAAAAAAAAAAAACACACACACACAGAGAGACAGAAAACCCTCCCCACACACCCCACATGACCTATTCCAGTAACAAGAGTAAATCATATTACACCCTTGAGGTTCCACATTCATGATGGTATCAAGAACACAATCCTTAAAACCCCTAAATAAAACCTAACATTCACATACACTGCAAGCTGAAATGACATCAAGATTCGCTTAACACTGATACCGATTAGTTCTACAACTGAATAAAAAAGTATAATTGATCATATTAACTTAATGAAATCAGAATGCGAGCAAGTGAACTACAATTTGAACTAAATCGCTAATCTTCGTTGATTCTGGTAAAATTACAACAATCCCAGTTCAAATTAGATCGGAAAAAGGTAAATTAACGTAATGGGAAGTGATACCTTTGCTTGGATCTGCGATTGATCAAGCAGAAATTGGAAGTTTGAGGTGTAAAGCAGGGGAAGATCAGTCTAGATTTGTGCGATTGAAGAGAGAGAGAATATGATGTTGATGATGATGAGAGAGAAAGAGTATGAGTGTACGGGTAGGGATTGAAAGGGGGGTTTGCAAGTGGGAGAGATTGAGCGTACTTGCGATTTGCGACCGACGCTTCGATTGGTTTCTTACTTAATGCTTCTAGCATTTACCAATGTCACTTGATTAATGGTACCTCTATGACCTTTTATTTTTTGGCAAATTGGCTTTTAATAATCAAAACTTTGACTTATTGTCTGCTAGATGTCTCAACTATGAAAAACTTTAATAACGGCCCGAACTTTCGACATATTTTCCCGTGACGGACAACCGTCAAATAAATCCTAACGGCGTTAACCTTTTTTCAAATTTCAAACGGATTTTTGAGGGCTTTTGTTTAGATGGAGAATACAAGTCAAATGGCGTATAACTTATCTCAAAAGTCGAAACGTTGCTCCAAATTTCTCAATTTGATGATTTCTTTGACGAATTGAAAGTTTAAACACCAAAATTGAGAAATTTGAAGCAACATTTCGAGGTAAGTTATACCTCATTAGACTCGTATTCTCCATATGAACAAAAGTCCTCAAAAATCCGTTCGAAACTCGAAAAAAAATTAACGTCGTTAGGGTTTATTTGACGGCGGTCCGCCACGGGAAAATATGTCGAAAGTTCAGACCGTTATTGGGGATTTTCTGTCACACCCCCAATTACGGGGTGTCACATTTTCATAGTTGGGACCGCCAGCGGTCAATGGGTCAAAGTTTGGATTATTTAAATCCAATTTGCCTTGTTTTTTTAACAGAAAGATGTCGTCGTGCTATCTTTAGTTATTCTGTCGGTTGATAACTAAGATCGATTCATTAATTGCTGGCTATGAGACTATACCCCCTAATACGCGAGAATCCCTTGAAATAGGTAATTCTCACTCCTCATTGTTTTAGAGCTCGAGATCAAGCTCAAAATTTCTCCCCTCACCTGCAATGGCGGAGCTTGGTTGATGTGAGAGGGGGCGAGAATTTTTGAAACCTAGAATACATGTTAATTTTTTGAAGCGAGAGGGGGTAACCACTATTTTTAACTAAAAATAAAATTTCAGCTGAAAAATTAACACTACGGACGGAAAAAGAGGGGGCAATCCCCCCGGCCCCAATGAAGCTTCGCCGATGCTCACCTGGTATCCATTAAAGTGTCACCAGTAATACTTGAACCCTTGTCTCCAAGAAGAAAGAACTAAGTATTAACCACTAAGCTAACTTTGTTGGATACATCTATGGCTTTGTAACATGAGTTTATGAGTTAGAGTCTCGTCTATACTAATTAGTATATTGTTTTCGATTGAAACAGTGTTTTTTATTCGTGGTTGTTCTTGTATACTAGTGACTTAGGTCATCATGATTTATTTTTTGAACGGAATAGTAATTTATTTGTCAGATGAACCAAGTTACTAATAAAAAAAACTCATTATCTTTATGAAATAATAATTTTCTCTCACACGTAACCTAAAAAGAAATTTATGTTCTAGAAATATTTAAAAATAAAGCTAAAATATTTACATAAACAGACAAGATAAACATAACTAGGATTTTAAACGAACTGAATAAACAAGAAATGAACCATTATTCTAGTTCGTTTGTTTGACTTTAAACTTGTTCATAAACACTAACCGAACGAAATTTTTTGTTCGTGTTCGTTTATTATGGAATTGAACTTGTACACAAACGTTTTGTGAATGCTAACAAACATGTATCATTTATAAATAAAAATCTAACATTCTCAATTTCAGACATTAGATAAAATCATTTTACATAAATATAAAGTTAAACACTTAAAAAAGTTGTAAATAATATTCGTCATCAAAATTACTAAAAAGTAATGTTTCAAAGATCTTAATTTCAAATTATTATGTTTTTAGCAAGATAAAAATTCCAAATAACTAGATTTACAGTCTAAATTTTATGATATTAAACTAAAAGTAAAAAATTTTAAGAATAGAAATTAGAAAACACGTTTTAAAAATAAACATAATAAATGAACATAAATGAACGTACACGAATATAAACAAATGTAAAAAAGTATAAACAAACACATTACTAAACGTTCACGAACACAAATGAATGAACACATCTATTTATGTCTGTTCATTTAACTGTCTATGTCCATTTATTAAACAAACATAAACAAACTTTATGCCGAACAGTTCACAAACCGTTTGCCAAACGTTTGATTCATTTACAAACCAAAACTTTAACTTGTGTGAAAAAAAAACTACATAAATAAATTTATAAAGAAGCACTTTGCATATCATAAAATTGTTTTTTTTTTTTAATTTATGGTTGACGCCATCAACTTGGTATAATGACATCAAGGAGTCAAAAACAAGGGGAAGAAATCTATAATTAGAATTTGTGTTACACGGGTAAAGATTTAGTTACCCATAGGAGCTAATCTAAAAACTCTTTTATTTAATCAAGACAAATATTAACAATATTATATTCATGGCCGGTCCTAATGGTGTCAGAGGTGTGTGATTGCACATGGTCTGGTTTTTTTAGGGGTTTAAAATTTCAAATGGTTTATATGTATTATATATATGTAATTATTTTTAAACAAAACATAATTTTATTAGGTAAAAAACAACATTTTATTACAACATTTATCAACCTATTTTTATCATAACTATCAACAATCACCGTTTTATTTCATATGTATATAGGCTCATTTAAATACTCACACTAAGTACCCAAATTTCAAAGACAGTCCTGACGATAGTACTTAATGATAGAAAATACATTAAAAAGTAAAACAAAAGTTGCATCACAAGCTTGGACACTAGACATTGCTAATTGTTTAAAGTGAAACTAAAATAGTTGGATGTCTAAATTTTGTATCTTGTGCTATAAAAAATTAATGGGTTAATCACAAGAAAATAAAACACACGCATGCTACAAACACCAATAATAATGAAATGAGTTTTAGACGAGTATGTAATAGAACATAATAGTGTCCACAAGACTTTACAGCACCATATCATGTCATTTTGTGATACTGCCACTATTGCTCATGATGGGCATTATAACCCTTTTGGACCTTTTGGTGATCACGGGGCTTTGCAGCCATGGTTGTTTGGGAATAGTTTGACTAAAAAATAATTACATTTTTTAACGGCATTTGATCTCAACGTGTGAACTACTGATTTTCAGGTCACGTCACCAAGGTCTAGTTACCATAACCTCCGTTGAGACCCCATCACCATCCCAGGAGGAAACCGCACCGGAAAACACCCCTAACCTCTCAAGGACCCCTATTTCGTCTTAGGAGAGATTTAGAACCATACCTGACCACTATACCGTAAAGATTTTGAAAGCGTGAACCCTTCAAGGGGACACGTAGGACAAAGCCCCTTTGGTTAAAAAAAAATAATAAAATGGGTATGATATACATAACCTCGTTTGCGACGCACACATATAATGTGTATATGTGTGAGCAATCAATGGGCAAATATACAATTATTATAATTTTAATGTTATTTTACTTAAATTTTGGAAAAAAAAATTAAAATAGTTGAATTGGTTGGTTAGTCAAGCATAATGATTCATGAGTTAGAGATCTCATTAGAAACACCCTCTCTATTCGTAAAAAGTAGAGGTTAAACTGTCTATATTTTACACTTCTCATACCTTACCTTTGTTTTGCTAATAATGGTATATATTGGGTATGATAAAAATGATATTTGTGTGAGAATATATAGTATATGTACAATAGTAATCTTATAAATTAGACAATTTAAACCATTTTCTCTCCCAAAAAAATCTCCTCTACACAGAATTTTCTTCAGTACGTTTAAAAAAACAAATCTCTCATCGACATCGGCATCCTAATCCTCCAATTCGACCAAGGATGATAAGTTGTTCATAGTGCTTTAAACATTTTTCATAATATGAGATTAAATGATACATGTTTTTTTAATAAGCGTGAAAACTCACTTAGGTGGTAAACCATGTCCCCCAATACCCGACTAAGCTAAAGAAACAAGTCAAACACGGTCACAAACAACCAGGTTCATTCTGAGTTAAAATTAAACTTAAGACATTTAAGTTGTCTCTCCTTCACTTTAACCACTACACTACTTTCTTTTATTGATGATGCCACAAAAGTGAGCAGCGGAATATCAGTCAGCAAAACAGTCGACGCAAAATCTGTTTTGCTCTCGAAACCTGTTGCAATCGTCACAAACTTACCGACGGCTCTTCAAGTCACTATAAAAATAAAAACAAAATTTTGTATAAAACATGCCACCAAAACAAACCCGTTATCCAGATACTAGATCAACTTAAAATAAAATAAAAAAATTCAAACGAGCCATAAAAATTGAAATGATATGAAAATAAAACAAAAGTGCAGAAACTGCAAATCATGTTGAGGCTGAAGCCTTGTATTGTCTCGCGTATTTCCCATATCTTTTTGCAATGCTAGCATCTGATAACGTGTCCCATAGCTGCCATGACATAGAGTAAGGGGTGAGATGCTTCAAAGCCACATTATGTGAGAAAACATAAACAGAAAAAAACCGGTTGGTTGGTGTCGTCGTTTTTTCAGTTATAAATGGTTAACAGATTAACTGAGTTTTGTTGAATATACATTTCCAAACCTTAATCACACAATTTTATATGTAAAATTGTCTAAAACCTGATTCTTACATATGGGTCCACTGTCGCTTTTCGACCCACATACAAAGAATCCACAGGATCCTAGGTACCTCAGGCTAATGAATTGCCAAGCCTTAGGGAGAACCCTTTGTTTGAACAAGGGGGAATTGGTCAATAATAAATTAATAATTTCCAAACCCCCTTTTTTCTGGTCAGAAGAGTCGATTTAGTGGTATTTCGACAGAAATTCCGTCAGTCTTCTTCGTTTTCTTCCTGAAAATCTTTCGGCCCCTCCGTTTTATTCCTAAAAATCCTTCAGCCCCTCCATTCTCTTCCTAAAAATTCTCCGGCCCGCTCCGAGCTTTTTTTCAAGCTCCGTCAATGATTTGGGTTGCCCGAAAATTAAGTTCATATCAACAAATTTGAAAGAGTGAGAACAATAAACCAATATATAAACAGATTTCTCTCCGGTTTAACCTACAAATCTGTGCCATTAGTCGATTTCCTGGTTTCAGTTTTTGTCAGCACCCCAATCCAATTTGTATGGAAGGGTAGGGTAATATGGAAACATATAACATGCCTTGAAATCGAATTTCTCATTCTTAATGACTGGTACATTTGACTCAATAGATGGTTTGATACAAGATGCTTCGGCTTGTATTAGGTAGCAATTTAAAATGGGTTTGGGTCAGGTATAACATTTAACTAAAAATCAACTCATTTCTTGATGTATGAGCCGGAGGACTCCTTAGAAACAACCTCTCTACTACATTTTTAGCGTAGGGGTAAAGTTTGTCTTCATCCATCAGATCCCACAAAGTGGGAATACACTGGGTAATGGGTATGTATGTTTGTTTGTATTCAACTCATTTCTTGATTAATGGGTCATGATTGCCGCATGTACTTTGACAGTGACTATGGTTATGAGTTATGACACCTCCATGATAAGATATAGAGAACCCCTATAATCACTGCACTGGTAATTAATTTTTACTGTGGGCAAATGTGTAAATTTAACTAAAAAGTTAGTCAAAACCTAAGACACGCTAATGATGTGCCAAAACAAATATTATGGCAAACTCACCTCCAATTTTCCTTTAGAACCTCCAAGTGCCAGCAAAAAGGGAGAGTCTTCTGAGAATGATACAGAAAATACAGCTCCCTGACAAAGTCAAAACGAGAAGACATCATATATCTCATATTATAAACAGATATAGTCCAATTTGTGGAATCCCATGTGAGATACATACAATTAGCTGTATGCCCAAATGAAATGATAAAAAGATTTCAAACTATTTAATTCAGTAACCAAAAGTTAAGAAGCATACAGCTTTGCGGTTCTGTGAGGTGATACAAGACGGTTGATTATTTGACAAATCCCATAGTTTGACCTGTAATTGCATGTAAAATGTTAAATCAGAGAAACATTATGCATATGCACAATTGTACACCATGACATGAGAAATAAATATTTAATAGTACCAATTACAAAAATACTAAATTACCATTTTGTCTTCAGAACCAGTTGCAAGGAGCTGTAAAGAGAAAAAAACACATCAAATGTTTTCCCAAAAAAAAAAAAACTAGGGCAAAATCCAAGGCTTACATTTGGCACCAAGGGATTATAAGAAATAGCACAAACAGTTTATCGTGTGCATGGATGGTGAATCTTTTAATTCTGAAGATGAATCGGATGCTGCTGTTCTTATATCAAAACCGACAACTGTACCGTCGCTGAGACTTGCCTAAAAACACAAAATGCAATTAACTTTCAATGTATATCCCCATTAGCATATCTGATTCATTTGAGAGGGCATATTGTAGACGTGGCAAATTCAACCCATTTATTTATGAGTGGCTAGTTTAAGTTACGTTTTATCTCAAAATAAAAACCAACTAAAAAAAAATTTCGGGGCAACCCGGCTTGTTTCCATCTGAATACAATTTGACCTATTATCCAACTTGCCTATTTTGACACCTCTCGTGTTTTGCATTAACCAAATTAGGGGGTTGTGCCAAAGAAGCCGCATACCACAATATCAAAGAGTATAACTTTATTTAACCACTTCATTGTCTTACTATGTTTTACGTCAATATGTTGTTTTTATGATATTACATATACGGCTACTTATCCTTCCGCCATTGTCTTTTTTATTGATAGTTTTCTATCCCTATATACCTATATGCCTTAGAACTATCTGTTGCTCACTTGCTCTATTGTTTGTTTTAAAGTTATTGTCTCTAAGCAACTAGCCCCTCTTTCGCTATAGATAAAGAAAAGGCTTACCCACATCCCACCTCCCCTAGACCCCACCAAAGTTTTGGCTATGAGTAAATTTTGCTAGGTATGGTGGTGGTGGTTGTTGTACTTTTCCAATTGTACCATAAGTGCTCTACCATTTGAGCTTGTTGTATAATGTACAAAATAAAAAAAATCAATCATGTAAATATAAATGTGAAGTAGTAGTAGCACTAACCACAAATAAGTGTTGGTCATGGGGATCCCATGCCAAGCTTTCGACCTGAGCACTTACAGACCACTTGAACCCAGAATGTGAAGGAACACGTCCGTCCCTCTGCAAAGTAGATAGCATTATGGTGAAGAAATCACGAGAAAGATTTATATACCAAAAACATTCAGTTTGTGTAAGATTTGTCAAGACAATCACCATGACTATAGTATGATCAAAGGATCCACTGAGAAGAATCTCATGCTCATGACGATTCCATGCAACTGCTTGAACCTGAAGAAGTTTCAAAGTAGAAGAACCAGATATGAGCAAGTCCATAAAATGTTTGCAAATATATGCATTCAAATAAAACATATAACATATATAGGAAAACGAACTCACAGTCGGTCATTATGAATGTAACAGTGCACAGATTTCATAAATTCAATTTGTTATCACCCATTCACCCTCTATAAAATTAAAGTTAATTTCCAGATTTAGATTTTTCTATAACGTTTTAATTAACAGATTTAAAAATCTCTAGAGCAGTTGATGAGCATATCTCTTTGTTTTCACTACATTATTCTTCCAACACTGTGTTGTGCTTACTTTGATTATCATTCAACACTATGCAGATAATCAGAAGTCAAATCACCAATTTCATAAATGTTGCCACAAAACTAAAGATCTGAGGATAAAATAAATCTTCATGTTTAGCATTTACCCCTTTTAACCTATCTTAAGAGACTTTTATTCCCATTCACAAAACTGACCTTTTTCACAAATATATACAATTTGGTCAGTTGGTTCCTATAGCAAAATTCACCAAACACTTAAAAACATGTTATTATCAGATTGCAGATTGCTAGAACTTCAAAAAAAAACAGAAGCACAACTAAACACTTTACAGCCTGTTTTGTTACTACTGATGATCTGATTCTTATTATTCAATGTCACATACATTTACAAAAAGACCCCTAAATTAGTACCGAATTACTGATCCCATAAATGAATATACAATATAGAATATTGAGCCCACACACCAACATGATCAGTGTGCAAACGGAAAACTAAATAAAACAAATATAACATGCCTTATCAGTATGGTGCTCCATGGTAATCTTGCATTTGCCGGTTGACACGTCCCAAATCTTAACCGTTTTGTGTCAGCACTGGCACTCGCAAGAATATTCCTGTGTAACAAAGTAAAAAATGGCAGCATCACAAAAACTGCATGAAAAAATTTTATTAAAAAAATTTCAACAAACCTAATGCCCTTGTTCCAAGCTAGACCAAGTACAGGACCAGTGTGACTATCTTCTTTTGTACTTGATGGATTTCTACATGAGGTTTATATTGATAATAATGATATGTAAAACATTTACTTTTTATAAACCAACAAGAAATAAAATTATAATAACATTTATAGAAACACTTTGTAAACTAATGAATACCTTAGATATCTTTCCTTCTTCTCTTCTTCTTCTTTTTCTTCTTCTTCTCTCCTCAGCAATACCACCTAATGTCAGCAATGGTTGGACTTCATCTATCTGAAACAATGGGAACACATATTTTATATAAAGTTCAAACAAATTATTCAAAAATGACAAGTGGTTTATAAAAATAAAACATCCATACAACATCAAGGTCCCATATTTCATTCCAGGATCCATCGAGCCCACTGCTATGAAGTTCCCTGCAAACATGCAATATGCATAAAATATCAAATTATCAATTAACTATAACACAACATGCGAACTCTCCACTCTAAAATAGAATTATATGAATAAATTGTATTCCCTGATGAAAGGACTAAAAACAAACAAACTTACCCAGTATATTCTCACCCTTTAGTGGGGTTTAGGGGGGAAGGATGGAGACAAAGCTTACCCCTGTCCCAGTTGGGATAGAGATGTTGCTCCGAACGAGTCTCCGACTCAAAGTTATTGTTTAAAGTTAATCATCCCAACGCTTTTAACGCTATTTTCACAAAATAAGTAAAATAACGTAAAACTGGTGCAATTTTACTTTTGTCCCTTGAGGGCCCACACATATATACATTATATTCGTACACCGCAAATGGGACGTTTGAAAAAGACTAAAAAAGAAACTTAAATCTTATTTTTTAACACTATATTTGACTAGGTCCAATAGTTTCCTTAATTTTATCCTTTTCCTTTAATATATTCGAGTAACATTCAAACTATTTTTGTAAAACTATGTGCCAACTGCCAAGTAAAGTATTGCAATATTTTTTGGACAAAGAGTAGAAAATATATTATCTTTGCCAAAATCAATATAAGAATTGAAAACCTACTTTATCTCCACCATTGATTGGGCAATCAAACCAAGCTGTGCACAGAGGAAATTCAGGGATGTTATGTGATGGCGAACAAACACGTTCGGATCATCCTCTGGATCCTCTATTATACAAACCTGTTTGAACACTCCAATTAGCACATCAAAACATAAGGGATAAAATAAAGCGTATATTTGATATTAAATCACATGCCAATAAGTGATGCATTTCATCCTCAGTATGTGCACAAACTGCAATAACATCATCAGCTTTATCACAATCACTTCTCTTCAACTCTTCAGAGTCCTCATCCTTTAAAAACAAGAATTGCATATACTAAGGCTGCAATTTTGACCTCAAAATCAAAGAGTAAACAGAAGTCTGATTAGGAAACATGTCACTTACATTCGTATTTTTAAGATAAGGATCTAATTCATTGCTTGGATAGTAAATGTCCCCAAGGCCTGAACCCAGTATGTCAATGGCTGATGACCACAGATAAAAAAAAATGCATGATGGGTTAGAACCATCCTAATCCAAGATAACATGTAGCATAAAATAAGGATGTTAAGGTATGTTGAGAACAGCTGACAGCTTCAAACTGACTATAAGTTTAGAGTCTTTGCCCAATAGTGATTACGATACTGATTTTTCAATTTAGGGTCAAAATGATCATAAGAAAAATGATTATGGTTCAAAAGCTTAAATCAACTAGGGATGGATCATGGATGTTGAAGCAGTGTTAGGTACTTAAGTCTTTAATTTACCAAAAATTACTTCTAAAATATACATCCAAATAAATCTTAAAGAGAATGAAATAACAAGTAGTAAGACCAGCTAAATACCATCATCTTCCTCATCATAATCATCCATGTTGAGTTCATCTAGACCATCTGCAATACCATGGATGCTGGATCCACCTTTACCAAGTGCACTAGCTGCACCCAATGCTTGTTCAATTTCCGCAGGCTGTTTGGATGCATCAACACACATGTCTTCATCTTCATCTTCCTCTTCTTCTTCATATTTATCTTCATCTTCATCTTCCACATATTCAACATCTAAACTGCAAACATCAAATTGAAGTAAACAAACAGCTCAAACACTCGTGACAGACTAAGATTTAGCATAAAACTATATACCAGACGTCCTCATAATCATAATCATAAATCTACTTCACTCAAGAACAGCATACCCTTTTTCCAGGATGGTTAACTTCTTTAATTCCTCAATTTCCTCTTTCGAAGGAGGATCAGCTACAGAAGGGAGGGGCTTGGAAGCCCCTTTTGGAACCCATGATATTGATGAAATCATTGTTCGAAATCGTATTCTGGAAAGCATAAAAAACCTTTATTTATTGAAAGGATTGTTCTTATTTGGATACATGTTCGAATCAAACACCAGTATACGAAACCGACTGAAACGAACTGCAGGTCTTACCTTGTCGCCGGCCGGAGAATGGCGGTGTTTGTTGAAGGTTGTGTGTGGACGATGAGAGGAGGGTTTTGGGGTGATGAGGCGAGGGTTTTGTCGAAGTGAGTTACAGAGAAAAGGAAGTAAATGGGCCGGATTTTATTTTTTTTTAACCGGAAAACTTATTTTTTTTAACGGCTTGGTACAACAACACCTAAAACGGAAGTTCAGCCGTCCCCTCGGATTTGACGCTCTGGGGCATATGCCCGAGCTCGCCCCAGGAGGAATCTCACAACTGGGTAAACCTCCTGACCTTGTTTCAGCAAATATGTCTCAGCCCGGATTCGAACTAAAAGCCTTCCATAGGGAAGTCAAGTAAGTGCTAATTTGGGGTGCTAATTTAGGTCGGTTTTGGAACGTTTTTTAAGCCTTGTTTGGGATTCCATTTAAAATCAATTTATTAATTTACTAGGTTAGTACCCCGTGTATTATACGAGATGAATAAAAAATATAATAAATAATTATCATTAAAATTTTAAACAGTATAAGTCAATTTTTTAATATAAAATAATTATATTATTTTTTTAAACACTATGAATTTTTCAAATTTTGTTTCTTAATTTTTTTAATTTTCTTTTTGAAATTCAATATTTTATAATAATTTGTTTTTTTAAAAAGTGTGTTTTTGAATATTAATGTAATTTTAGTTTATTAAAAAATCTTTTTTTCTTAATTCAAAACATGTATTTAATAAGAGAGATGTGGGAAAAACAAAATTGAGGTAGTGTATAAACATGAGAAGTGTCTCTATAAACCTTTATTTATTAGAATATATAGATATAGATATAGATATAGATATAGATATAGATCTCATTACATGCATTTGAGAATACCAGTTACAATTTCTATATAAAAAAACCAAAAAAGACTCGCAAGAAAAACAACTACAATAGTCAGAATAATTTATTAACGTAATTATTTATACAAATTAATTATAAGTTCATGCATACCATTAATTGCTACACTTTATTAAAATTATGGTTTGAATAATTTAATAATGTGAAGATAGTTTTGAGCGGGAAACGGAGTCCAAAGTTGCCTCATTGAGTGACACTTGTCACTCACAAACCTTCATTTATTATATTACATAGATTGGCTTTTTGAAAAAAACAATAAGTTAAAAGGATGTTTGTTAATCTCAAAAGGACTTTTCATTTTAACTTTTTGAGTAGTTTTGAAAAGTTGTTTTCAAAAAGTTAAAAAGTTCTAGCTTTTGAAAATAGCTTTTGGAACTTATTGGCTTCTTTAAAAACATATTGACTTCTTTAAAACTAATTAACTTATTGACATAGGCAAACAAATTATTGACTTATTAACTTTCATATATTAAAAGATAATTCAAATACATTTTTTAAAATTTTATTTCAAAACGTTATAAGTTAATAAACACTTTTAACAAAAAAGTGTTTTTAAATTAAAAAAAGGCAATCCCAAGCATGCCCTTAGTTGTCTATGTCTTCAATTGTTATAAAACAAAGTTTTTTATTATTATTTTTATTTATTAAAAAAAACAACTAACTTGATAGATGCAGTGTCTGTTAAAAATTAAGAATATAAGTTTAAATGCAGGTTATAAGAGACTAATTTGAATTAGTTTAGTTGTATATGATAGATTTGCCATTAAAAAGTAGTTTATTTTAGAAATAATAGTAAAAGTAACAATTAAAATAACAATATCAGTAACAAGAAAAAAAGGTATCATGTTATTGTAAGTACGAATCATCATTAAGTGAATTAGTGAACTATTTTTTTAATATGTCGAGTTATACTATAAGAATTTCAAATTTAAGAAAGTTGTTATTATTTAAATAATTTTGTAATTAGTTAATTAAATTGAATCATGGTTGTTTTATTGATTGACATGTGTTAATTGAGATGTGTGATGATCACAAGTGACAGAAGAGATTTTTGTTTATTAGTGTGTGTGTATATGATTGAGAAAAAAAATAACTCACTCTTATTGTACTAAACAAATAATTCCATCAAGATCAAGTCAACATAGAATTTGTTTCAAGATATATCACTTTTTTCTTTTATATGCATGTGTAAATTTATTATTGTTTAAAAGTTAGCATTGCTCTAATATAACTTTTCCATAATTGCATCTTTAAGTTATGTATAGTTGGTCACTGACCATATATATGCCTTTCAAAAATTATTTGGCTAGTATTTTGATAAACATGTTACATGATCTAACATAGATACACGCAACTTATATAACTGTGTTGGAAATTTTTGCGTAAAAATATAATCAATTTTTTGTAGTTGTTTCAGATAAATTACTTAAACATTTTTTTTCTAATTTAGACACTCGACTTGTAGATGATGACTTATGATGTGCTAATCCTATATATTTACACGTTTAACAGGAGATGTTCATCTAGGTATGTATATGTATATGTACACTTACCTATACATGAGAAATTTTATAAAAAATGTAATCAAGTTTCACGCCTGATATAATTTAATCACTGAAACTTTTTTTGTTCAAATTTAGTCACTTAACTTATACCCAACACGTTAATCTTATAATTGTACATGTTTAGCAAGTTGAAGTATGTATAATCAACACATTACATGTAAGCTGAATGACTAAATTGAAAAAAAAATTATTTACTTTATTAAGACAATTATAAAAGTTAATTGTATTGTTAGGAAGTTTTCTTATTTGTTTATTAGTACATGTCATGTAAGTTCAAAGCTACTAACATTGTTTAACAACATTGAACTGCAAGACTCGTATGGTATGATACCGTTATTACCAAATATAGCTAAATGCTATGATTTAGGCTATGTGAATGGTGGAGTTTGATGAGGGCTTGACCTGCGCCACGCAGGCGTTATGTAAGAGGAATGTGGTTAGTGAGTGTGTTTAGAAAATATGTGTAATGGTAAGATTTAGTAGGTGAAAAAGTGAACGGTGATATAAGTGTTTTTAATAGGTTTAAATAAATAAATAAAATGATTGATGGATTGTTTGGTTGAGTTGTTACCATGATCACGTATCTGAATATTTACCTCGATCACGAGTCACGCCCCAAGGGGCACATGTGTTCAAGACGTGATGGAGGGTGGTCAAGTCCCTCCTCACGCCCCATAATACATAGCTTTATAAACCGAATGAATCATTATCTAAGTACAAGGTTTTATCACAGATGTTGCTCGAGCCACTTTCGTGTGTTTCTAATCATATACAGGTTGGATGCCTCACAAATAGTCTAAGATCGTTGCTTTGGTTTTCTTATCAAGCCTAATTTGGTTGAGTTGGGCATTATGTTCACAACTATGTATGTTTTGGTTATCACGATGTATACCACTCATTAGGGACACTCAACGCACAAAGGTCTTATCAGCGAATCAGAGCCGGCTTCCTTTGCTAAAAAATGAGGCAATGCTTAGGGCCCCATATTTTTTGGGGCCTCGTATGTTCTGGTTTCGCGGTTGGTTTTTCTCCCAAACATTTGGTTAATCGGTTTAAAAAGTTTGAAACCACGGTGAATGATTTGGTTTGTGGTTTTCACTAAAAACTAGATTGGACCATGTGTGTGTCTATGTATGTATTATGTATATATGTATGTATAGGGTTGATGATTTAGGTGTTATTCAATAAAAAAATTATATTTGAGATTGCCATGTGATTAGCCCGTATCAAACCGTAAAATGGTTAGGTTTGATTCGGTTTTAATTTTTAACAGGCTTAGAAAGCCGAAACCAAAAAGCTCAAACCGTAAAAGTTAAAACCAAATCAAAACCAAACTGGTAATAACACTTAGGTATGGTTTTATTTTAAATGTTCAGTTTTTGTTTTAGTCACTCATAAACCGTTGTTTACGGTTTCACCTAAAATCATACCCCAAATATCCCTAATAAAAGGTCGCATAAGTCTGCAAGGGAACAAATCACAAATGAATCAAAGAGGCGTGTCGAAGGGATGAAGGGCCACATATATTAATGTTGCCTAAGGGCTAAAGCTCTCTAATTAGTTGAGCCGGCCCTGCAGCGAATGAGGTTATTATTATTAGACTTCACGTTGTTATTTCGACTTACGACCACATTGTTATATGGTTAAATGGTCACGTATCTATTTGACTACAGGTTGCGTTATCTTCGTGTAGCTACAAGTCGTGCTACCATTATTATCTAACAACATATCGAGTTATCTCTATCCGGTTGTAGGCCACTTTATTATTACAACCAAGCTATACGACATGTTATGTCATTTAACTATTATCCGACTGCATGTCTTATCATGTTTATCTGGTTATGTTGCTTTATTATTATCCGCTATACGTCGACGTCGTATCATTATTGTCCAGTTGTGTGTCACCACTTCTCCATTTGGCTTCGTCACTCGTCTCTATTTGGCTACATTGCACATCTCGAATATGGCATTCCGACTAACTTGACTGCCAATCATTCCGGCTACTTGCTTTGGTTTGCTATCGTCAAAAGGACATTCCGGCTGACTCGCTCCGATTTGCTACGTTATCTACATTGTCTTAATCCAGAGACATCATGGAGGGAGGACATTAGAATTCAGACAAATGGTCCAGAATGCATTCATGCATGTTGACTATAGTCATCCATACATTTTGTCATGTGTCATATTTCATATATTCAACTAAGGGTCATAATCTACATATGTAGCCGGTTTCGACAATCATACGTCTGGCTAATCGACGCTTTGGCATTTGGTTACGACTCGCATTCATGCATAGGATATGACCACCACTCATGAACATAGTCAATCATGCATCTGGCTAATTGCCACTATGGCATTTGCTTCTGCAATCATACATCTGGCTAATCGCCGCTAAGTCAATCATCATCGTACTCAGTATATCCCATCATTAGTAAAGCTAAGGTATGATCTGAGAAGGGTAAGATGTAGAAACAACATTACTTCTACCCCGTAGATTAGAGAGACTGCTTCCCGTGAGACCCCCGGCTTATGAAGCCTAATTAACCGATCAACCCAATGGTTTTACTGTTATTTTCACAAAAATAAAGTAAAATAATGTTAAAATAAATGCAACTTTACTTCTGTCCCTTAATGGCCGACACATAAGTCAATCATCTTATCTATAAACAAAACTCCATACATAAACATTAAACTACTAAAATTTTTTTAACATAAAGTCTACAAACACAAGCTGCATCAAAGCACATAATTATATACCAAAAGACATGAACAAGCATTAACATTCAAGACTCATAGACAACCGAAAACCCGAACACAACGAACCTTAATCAATGGAGATCGGATTGTCCGCTTTGGACCCTGTCGCCTTATCACCCAACTCATTTGGAAACTCGTCTCTAAGAATCTGAACTCTGAACTTAATTCTTTTACTGTTGGAACTGCCCTCCGTCAACTCGAACACACACGCTCACCAGCTTTAAGATTGTTGTCGGTCACAAATTCGCCCCATTTTTGGTTTTCAAGCCTACAGTTAGTAAGTCCTTGATTACCAAGGTATTGTAGATCCCACACCTTCCCTCCGCACACGATCTTAGCAGGGATTCTAGCAACAGGAAGTTTTCAGACAGATGCCGTGGGATGGTCTGTGGTTGCAATGTTGCAAAGAGTAATAAAACTATTAGTGTCAATTTTCAAAATGTAGAAGTTGAGGGTGTGAAATGTAAGTTTTGACATGAGATATACCAGTCGAAATGTCTTTGAAAGGTGTAAGTTTCTAAGAACCACATAGAAATATGGTTTCCCTGATAATGGCCAAACGTCTGGATCACTTTCACCATCGTAGTTTGTGCAGCCGGTTTCTGCTTTTGCTGATCGAAGATGCTCGGTGACGGATCCATCGAATTTAGGATATTAATATTCAACTTCAAGAATCTGAATAAACTTAAGATATAATCATGAAACTAGACTTCATTTGCGATGCACACATATATATTTTTCTGAACATCAACACCTGAACCCAGGATATCACGGAACATGAAGACTCGAGACCCAGATCATATAGCAACACCTGAACCTAGCTACTACCCCACCTAGAAGGAAACCCATTTTGGAAAACCCCTTGACCCCTCTTTAGCCTTAATATGCCTTAAGAGAGATTTGAATCCATGACCTTCCATTTGAAAAATTATAGTGTACCAGTGTACCACCAAGGCAAAGCCCCTTTGGTTGATGCACACATATAATGCACACATTTGCGGTGTGCATGACAGGGCTGGTTTTTTCGGGAGGCCAATATTTCAAATTTTTAATATACATATTTTATATATAGATTTATTTTAAAATTAAAAAAAAAAATTATTAAAAATTTAGAACCTAAATAACCCATTTAGACAATTTATGTTTAAACATAATTTTGAAAAAAAAAAAAAACCATTTATGTAAAATAGATCATGTTTGTCGGAATAGTTTTGTTTTGTTTATTGACTTATTCTTATCACAAATATCATAAATTTATGAATTTATTTTTATATATATACATGCCCATTTTTAAATATTCGCACAAGACACATGATATCTTAGAAATGACGAATAAATGATATGCAAGCTAGATTCAACTAAATCCCTAAAATGCATTTTTGTCTAAAGTGTCTAAATGATACACCAATGGGACACTAATATCTAGTTGTTATGCTCATGCAACTGAAAAAACCTAATCCGTGAGCGAGTAAAAGGAGATACGCGACTATAAAACAGTGTATGCCATGGCAATATAAGTAAAAAAAATGTCTCACAAGACCATCGAGGTGTAATCAAGGGCGGAGGATAGTTAGGGTCGGAGGGGTCTGCCAACCCCTATTTTTTCACTTCGTAATTTTATGCGTATTTCATTCGAAAATTTAATATGTGTGGAGTTCACCCCTCTTAAATTTAATGATTTCTTGCAAGATAATCAGAAATTCAGAAGATATAATAAGAGACCGGTAAATGATGGTGTATTCATCTTAAATGATCATAAGTGATTCTTGTCAAGTTAAATTGCAATGATAATTCTTACCTCTCTGATAAAAGGGCTAAACTGACATATATCAAAACTTCTTGGTTGCTAAGGTTGTAAACAAACCAAATGAATACGAACGGACCTTTGTTCATGTTTGTTCATTAAAAATTGAATTTGATATAAAATAAAAATATAATTATCTTAAACAAAACAAAAGTTAGAAATAATAATCTTAATTGAAATTACCTTAAAATAATGTTTCAAATTACTATGTTTTTAGCAAGATACAAATTCCAAATGACTAATTTCTAGTTTAAACATTATGATATTAACTAAAAATATAAAAATACACGCACATTTAACAAATAAACATATAAACGTAAACAAAATACATCCCGAACGTTCATGAACACAATTGAATGAACAAAACCTTTGTTCATGTTTATTCATTTAACTAAATGCACATAATTTCTTGTTCATGTTCGTTCATTTATTAAACGAACAATCATTCACAAATTGTTTGCTGAAGCTAAGTTTATTTCCAGCCAAATTAGCTCTACTAAATACTAAAAGTAAGATTCTTTTGAGTTTTGACTATTTTGTGGTCAAACTTAAATTTTTGACTCCTTCAGAGTAAAACTATGAAATAAAAAAGATTGTATTACGTATATCCACTTCTTAAGAACATGTAATTTAAAAACTTTAGTCGAATATATATAATATAAATAATTTGATAAGGAATATATATAATTTAAATTATTTGATAACAAAATATATGTAATTTATTTTTTAAAAGGATATTATATATAATACACGTGATTTGCCCCCAATAAAAACTTTGGACCCGGCAGAGTGGCAGACGGCCAGATCCGACCCGACCCGGAACATTCCAGCCCATATGCTTCAGTGATCAGTCATGCTCACGTCAACCCAATTTCCGGCAGAAACTAAATCGCCGGTAATTAAACCCAAGAGACAAGTGGTTTTCCAGTGAACCGATTCGCAGATCAGTAACCCAACGGTCGCGATTTTATCAAAACAAGCTAGCCAAACTTGTAGATTCAAACACTAAACTAACATATGAATACAGTTTTGCGAAATAATTAGGATTCGTACCTTAAAATTGCTTCAATTGCACTGGCGCTCACTCGGAATCGACTATCTCGATACTTTTTACGGTGGATTTTAGGAGCTAAACGATGATTTATTGTCTTTCAAGGACAGGATTGCGGAATCCGTAATTGAATCTTCATGATTTTTGCTCCCCAACATTCATTTTGGCAGCTTGTAGGTGGTCTTATTACTTGCCCCAAATTTTGTTTTAATGATGTTTGATTTTTAGCAAAGGCTCGTAGCCTAATAGTACCCCTTGACTTTTCGAATGAGAGGTCTTGAATTCGAGTCTCGGCTGAAGCAAAAAAATGCTCTAGGTTGAGCTAGGGGTTGGTTTCCTTCTAGAAAGTGATGCCAATATACTCATTTAAATAGTGGTATTTGATGTTAGCTGTTCAAAATAATAATAATAATAATGTTTGATTTTTGTTAAAACACACGTCACACTATCTTTTTTTTTATTACTTTGTACTAATATGTCACTGAGGCCTTGTTAGCTGTTAAAAAACTAATGCATTTATCTATTTTTTTAAATATATTTTATATTCTAAATCAAAAATCTACTGCATATTTTATCTTTTCAAAAAGAAATATGTGATTCATTTTAAAAGTTGCGTAAATATACAAGATTATTCGTAATGCTAAGGGAAACTCTTTTCACATACATTGTATTCATCATATCATCCTAGCTTTTAACCATCATTCATACATGTATTTTAAAAACATATTTTATCATCAACTCATCGTTCCTACATGTACTATATCTTCCACATTATCATTTCTTTTTCTATTTTTTCTTTTAAACTTGTCTTGTAAAAACCTATTAACACAAGGTAATTGAGAAAATGAAGGTTGTTAGCGTGTATCTATCTTCATCGTTTAACATTTGGGTGAACAAGAATGAAACTTTGAGACCCATTGAGATTGTAAAATTTGAAATATTTAAAGAAAATTTAAGATGATTTGGTGTGAAATTTTAGTTGGTTTGAGTGGGTATTTATAGGAGGGAAAAAATTGTTAAAAAACTACTCTTTTTTTTTTTTTTTTTTTTTTTTGCAAAGACTTGGGTTTTTTTAATTGTTTTTTTTAATTGTTTTTGTTAAAAAACTACTCTTTTCCAGCACGTGCGGCTCCTCTCGAAGACACGCTGCAACTAGTCTTATAAATGTTATGATATATGTAAAATTTCCTTTATTTTATACATGATAATACAATTTTTTTACATCAGCGTACATGATTAATGTTTACGCGATTTTACTATTTATGAACGTCTGGTTCACGAACATAAACGAACACATATTATTTTAAAAATAAAATATCAATATTTTAATCTCAAATATTACACATAATCATCTTAAAGTTAAGCACTTAATACTAAAAAAATAGTTTTCTTTAAATAGAGCAAAAGTTATAATAATAATTGTAACTAAAATTATTTTAAACTAATATTTCGAAGATCTGAGTTTCAAATTAATATGTTTTTAATAAGATATAATTTAAAATGACTATTTTTAATTTAAATGGTATGGTATTAAACTAAAAATAGGAAATTAAAGAATATAAACATATTTAATAAGTGAACATAAGCAGATGTTAACGAACATAAACGAATGAATTATCGACCATTCACGAACACAAATGAATGAGCACGATCTATGTTCATGTTTGTTCAATAAACGAACGAACATAAACAAACTTCTCGTTAAACGGTTCATGAACTGTTTGTCGAACGTTTGGTTTATTGACATAAAAATGGTTAAAAAGACACCTTTTAAGTCTTTAAGAGTGAATTCACCATCTAGGTATTACGATATTGAGAAGTGAATTTCAAAAGGCTATCTAGAATATATTTATATTTTAGTCTTTAAAACCTATATTTTATGTAATGACTGTAAGATCACCAAAAATGCTTTACAATATGAACAATAAGATTTTTAATTGATAGTAATTTAATGCTCCTTTTGTACTCTATATTATAAATGTAAACCCTACACTTACTGTTCTATAAACCTTTGTATTAAATTTTAAAACTTTGGGACTATTTAGAATTGAATAGTGAAAATGTTAATATACAAAGTAAAAATGATTAACAAAATATAAGCACAACACTATGGAAACTCATGAAAAAACATTATGTTTATCCTGTGGGGAGTTCTAATCTTTGGTGTTTGTCTAGCCTCAAATACCAACTGAAACAGTTTCGGACACAAAAGAATGGCAAGATATATCAACTAAATAAACAAACACACTAAGTAAAATCTCACTTATAGCAAAACTATTGGTCGGGTCTGCAACGATACAGAGAACAACATGCGTCAAGGTTAGGTGTTGAGGTAGGTCACTCCCACATCCCTAATAACTAGAGGTGGCAAATTTCACCCATGTCAAAGGAAGTGGTTGGTTTGGTAAAATTGTAGTATAATGAGTTAAAAAAAGCAACATCATAATATTGAATGGTTGATATGGGTAGCCCTTAAACACAATGCGGGTCAAGACGGGTAACCAACAAAAATGTAAATGCAATAGATTCAAACATTTAAGAATGATTAATAACATATTTGATAAGAAAATCACTAAAAATTATCCAAATGGACTATTTGTTTACTTATAACACATCTTAAGTTAAACTAAATTAACGTTTTTTAAATAAACTATCCATTTAGACCCAAACTGATTTTGCTTAAAACCCGTTTTGACCCGAACCCATCTGACCCGAACCCAATCTGACCCGAATATGTTATAACCCTTACCCAACCCGACCCAACTCGCCGCATTTGCCAGGAAATCATGCATACTAATAAGTAATAACTAACCCAACCATGAAGGTTTGCAAGAAGTGAATTTGTAGCAAAAGTAGAAACAAATAAATAGTTATACATGTTCTTCCTACCTATGTCTCTAAACAATTATCTCATTCTGTTCTTTTTTTTTTCAATGTGAAAAAATGATGGATGACGTCAGCAAACAACAGTCTCGAGAATGTTGATGAAGCTCCATAATAGAAGAGAATGCCTGATTTGTATATAAATTTAACAAAGAAATTGGAACAGAAAACCTCAGAACACACACCACTTAAAGCTCAAGTAGCTTGAAGTTTTTGACACATATTTGACTTTGAAGGTCAAATGGATTAGTTTTAAGTCTCCACATATTAAGTCATAACTCATAATTGCATCAGGTTGTAAGATTATATGTATAATTAGTGCACAATTGAATGCCTTCTGCAGTAATAGAACATTTTGGAACTAACAAATAGTAAATGAAAATTGATGCCAATTAGGGGTGTGCATGGTTCGGTTTTGACCTAAAACCATTATCATAACCGTGATGTCGGTTGTTTCAGTTAAGCGGTTATAACTGGTCGGTAAACCATTAAATATATTCAATAATACTAATATTAATTAACAAAAAAATATCCATGAATTCAAACAAATGTTTAACAAAAACGAGAACAAAATGATAAAATCTAACCCATAAATTCAAACAAACATTTAAATGTTGAAATGCCAAAATTCCGATAAAATAGGTGTTGTGAACATTTAAGTCCAGTCTTCATTATGTTAAGAAAGTGATACAGAAAATTAGGAAAATATATTTTGCCGACTTTTTTAGGGGGAATCGAAAAGGCGCCATATATTAGTCATTTATTTGAACTTTGGTATCTTCTAGAATAAGTATAATTAAAGATTGATATATTGTTTAGTGGTTTAAACGGTTCGGTTCGGTTATGGCAATTATAGAAAAATAGATAACCAAAACTGAACCACTAATTTCGGTTATTAAAAAACTGTTTAACCGAACCATCTGTTTTTGATTTGGTTCGTTTTTCTCAGTTATACTGGCAACGGTTGACAGTTAAACTAAGTTAGCTTCAGATGAAACATTGATACAATTGGTTTAACGGATAGAAAGTTGCTGACATGCACTTGAATGCTTGCAGGTTACAACACAAAATCGTTTTACCTAAAAGAAAAATATTATACTGACTGGATACATTATTTATAGAAAAACAGATAATTGTTGGTGGGTACATAGAATCCAAGACGCCCCATTTTGAAATTATAAAAAGACCCATTTTTTGACCCGTTAACAAACCAGCCTATTCACCTCTAAAAGCGGGTATATATACTAGCCTAGAACCTCATGTATTACACGGTTGAATAATAAAAAATTAATTTGTTAATATTAAATAATAAATATTTAATAATTACAAAATTGTATTTAAGATAAGATATAACTGAATTGTTCTTATTGCTAATTAAATTTTAAAAATTAGTGCATTATTGGAATAAGAAAAAAAATATATTTATTAATATTTAATTATATAATTTAATTATTAAAAATTAATAGTATTTATTAGGAGAGAAAGGCGGGAAAAAACATTTTCAGATTTAACCAGAACGTGACACGTGTCTCCTAAAAATACTCCTTTATTAGAGCAGAAAGATACGTAAAATAGCTTCAAAGTAGATGCATTTTTTTGGATTAGAAGCTGCATACCTAAGATTAACTGTAAACTGAGTATATGGGCTTTTATCTCTCTACTTGTTTGAATATGCTCGCTTAGCCTTGCGACGTGTATGGCTTATGTTGTGAGTTTTAGTGGGCTTCTTAGCAGCCCACTGCATTCCAACAATTTAATTAATTAAGGAAAGTTGTTCAGTTTTTAATTTATTTAAAATAGAGTAAATTACACTTTACTTATATGTCTATAACAATTCAGGTTTCATCCTTGAACTAAGAAAAAAAGCTATCATTCTTAAAAGGGTTTTGTAACACTTTGCATCCTAGCGTAACAAACTTTAGATTTTCGGTTAACTTGTAGGTAAAATAAAAGCCCTATTTACGATGCACACATATAATGTATATGTGTGGGAGTGTGGGACCATTAGGGGCAAAAGTAAAAGTCCACTAATTTTAACGTTATTTTACTTATTTTGTGAAAATAACGTTAAAAGCGTCGGAATAATTAACTTCAAACGACAACTTTGAGCTGGGGACTCATTCGTAGCAGCCTCTCTATTCCAACTGGGATAGGGGTAAGGTTTGTATATATCCTTCTCCCAGGGCCTACTGAAATATGCGAATATACTGGGTAAGTTTGTTTGTTTGTTTGTTTGTTTTGTAGGTAAAATAACTATACTTTCCTTGCATTTAAAACAAAAACAAAATACAACCAAATAAAACAAAACAAAACAAAAATAATTAGAGATTTCAGTCTCATTATCACCATATCATTTTATTTATATTTTTTTATAACATTAAGGGCATTTTTAATATATATTTTTTTAAATTTAACCGGAAAACTAACGTCTGTTAGGCTAAAGGGCGTAACGTGTTACAAACCCATCAAAAGATTATTTGTGTTATTACATTTACTTTAAATACAAAACCTGAATTTGTTATAAAAATATATAATTTGAAGTACATGTAGTGGACAAGTTAAAAAAAGAAGACTTGGATAACTTACAAGAAGATGGCTGACAAAGTTCTGAATAAAATGACGATAGGTACCGCCAAAAACACGGAGGCCTGAAAGATAAACATAATTCATGCATTGTCGTAAAATATAAAAAATGCCGTAATTTTAAGTTTTTAACTCATATACATAGAACTGAGTCACTTTGGTTTAAGTTTATGGATAAAGGTCAAATTACCCCCATACGCCTGCCCTGCAACATGTAAATGTGATATCCCTATCTTTTCTTATGTGTGTGTCTATACATGCATACATGCATATATACAGTGGTGTGTGTGTGTGAGAGAGAGAGAGAGTGAATGACATACTATAAACAAAACAATTTCCTTGGTTGCAAGAGGTCTTTTAATTTCCGGCTTTTTCAGTGATTCTTCAACGGTTCCTTGAATCTTCACATATAGCAGAATTGTATTGCATTGGTTAGCTTAAAACAGACTAATATGAGCAACATGTGGATCCCTTTAAAAGGAACTAATTTAATCACATCTCCTAACAAACTACTCCACAAAATCTATAATGAAGCCACCAAGATTTGTCACACTAACAAAATTATTACTTTCTGAATAAGATTGATCAATACGTTTGATGTTAAGAAGATCTCTTGCAGTAAGGTTGGCTAGAAATTTCTTGTAAAAACACTAGCCCTACCCAGTTTACTCAGTTCATAATGAGAATATTGATCAAACTTCAAACGATAACTTTGAGCCGGGGACTCCTTCGGAGCAGCCTCTCTATCCCTGCCAACTGGGATATGGGTAAGGTTTGTGTCTATCCTTCCCCCCAGACCCTACTGAAAAGTGAGAATAGTAAGTTTGTTTGTTTGAATAAGATTGATCAAATAGATTCTAAAAGAAAATATCAAGATTCAAGTCAGCTTATATGGTTTGCGTTTCAATATCTCATAAATATGCCAAGTTACCAACATAATAATTGACAGAGTCTAAAAGACAAGAACATGAAAAAACTACTTGTTATCTGACGTTGATTAATCAAAGTCAAATAACTAGCTGTAATAAAATGTGTAGTAAGAGATGGCCTTTGGATAGGTTATTCTGCTTGAAATTCAGGACTTGCAATAATCAGATAGTTATTTGCGAGTTTGGTGAGTTCTGACTAGTCAAATAACTAATATAAAGCCATACCAAACAACACTCATATTGTTGAAATGTTTATATGTAAAATATGTCAATTTAATTTTATCAGCTATACTAATTTCTTTACAGATGGTCTAAAAATAAGAGCAAACCCGGGGCACGAGCTCCGGCAAGCGTGGGGTCTAGATGGTGTCAGGCCAACTTGGGCCTAACATACATTCTTACCTTGCAGTTTTGCGAGATTGTTTTCACTTT
Organism: Mikania micrantha; assembly: GCA_009363875.1. NCBI lineage: Eukaryota > Viridiplantae > Streptophyta > Magnoliopsida > Asterales > Asteraceae > Mikania > Mikania micrantha. The sequence goes on along the minus strand of CM018689.1, from coordinate 42,828,107 downwards.
CCATGACTCCAACCTCAGGTCAGACGGTAACAACCTTAGCATGGCTCCAAGGTTTGCCCCAATAGATAATCCACAAATAACACTTTTCTCTAGTACCAATACTTTTGATATTAAGAAAAAATCTCTTGCAGTAAGGTTGACTAGATATTTCTTGTAAAAACACTAGTCCTACTCAGTTTACTCAGTTCATAATGAAATATTTTGTTTTATATCATTTGTTATTATGTACATAAGGGAGGAGCCGTATGAGATGAAAATCTCATGTAGGGTTTTGTAACGGAGATTCTTTTAATTGAATGACGACCGTAATGGATGTGAGCTCAATCCGAAGGAAATTATGCGGTAGCTTTACATATTATTATGAAGCTAAAAAACATGTTTTTGTAACTCCAATGATCGTCTCTTTTCCCAACAATATTATTACCAGAGAAGAGTAGGTGAAAAGTCTTTAAAATATGGTATAGCAAAGAGTAAATAAGCAATATAAGTTTTCCTTGAAAAACAGACTTTTGCATCTGGCATGAAAGTACTCATCCAAAGCTAATTATTTGACTCTAGAATGATCAGATTGTGAGAATCAGAATCATTTTATCCAAACACAATGGGACTATTTGGTACTGTTGAGTCTATAAGATGTCTGAATCATTCAAACTTTGTTTAAAGCTTAATGGTTAAGAGGCTGGCTAACCCATTTAGAGATGTTTTTTAGTAAAACAAGCAGTTCCAGCCTCTGATTGATTTAGAGGTAGCCACTTAATGGAATTATTTAGAGGCTATCAAACAACTGGTTAATGTGACATTGTAACTTTAATTTTATTTATAAGATAGTTAGCTTCATAAATCATACGCACATCAAAACAGCCAATCAATCACATAGAGTGAAATATTCAAAAAGCCAAGAACATCAATAAAGATAATACCTGGTGATGGTATTTAGTTGCAGTATCAAGAAACTTGGCATACACTCGAACTGCCTCATTTGTGTAAGGCTTCATGGTTTCCCGTGCTTTATCAAGGTGAGGTTTTGTTACAACAGCAACTTGATCAATGTATGGTTCACAAAACTTCTTTGCAACCTGACAAACAGCTTTGATATTATGACTTGCAAGCATATACCTAATAGAATCCCACTTAGAGTGGGGTCTGGGGGAAAGACAAAGACACACGTTACCCTATCTACAAGTAGAATAGAGAGGTTGCTTCGGTAGAGTTCCCCGGCTCAAAAAAAAGTTTTTTTTTTGAAACACAACAAATAACCACATAATATAGCCAACATATAACCACAAACAGAAGTATAAAGTACAAACATGGAAACACCAACGATATAAACGGACATGTAAGCATTAAATCGTGTAAATCATCTAAGTCATCTAAGCGAGCGAACACCCACTCACCCTCCCGCAAACAATCAAAAAACACATCTGAACACATATCATAAATCCCAACCAGCAAACAGGCACGTATAAACACATACATAGATCCCAAACATTCATGTAACACATATAACACGTATAAACACATTTTACAGATAACACATACCAACCCACCATCCCGCAAACATTCATATAGCACATATAAACACATATCATAAACCCCACAAGCAAACAGACACGACAACAGCCGACGACCCCTATGTCAAGAAACCTATGAAATGACCCATGTATCTTGCACCTTTATTCTACGTCTCCACTTGCAAGCATATATTTAAAAATTGCAAAAAGGTCGAGTAAAAGTACCTGAAGATGAGGGTCCACAACTTCTTTTATTTTAATCACGTGAGGAGATACAGCCTCCTTTGATCGAGCATAGATGTCTTTGGTCTTTTTGGTCAGTAGCTGCACATGTGGCTCAATATTGATTATCACAATCAGCAATTGTTTCTTTGCAGCAGGGATCCACTTCTACATTATTTAGGGTTATAGCAAACTGAGCAAAGTACTAGTGATTATATACATTTGAGGTGGAAAAATGAGCAGGGCAAGTGGATTCTGGTCAAAACAATAATTTTGTACAGGTTGAAATCTTGGTTTTAAAAAGCTCGAGGTGCTCTAAGGCGTTTAGACCTCAAATGCCAAGGCATAAGGCATGAGCCATGAGGCGAGAGCCTCACGTACGTGAGGCGATGCTCTGCATAAAATAAAATCAGTTTTATCTACAACTAAAAGATGCATTTATCTTGTCTTTCTAACATATTGGGCTTTTTTTTTATCATGCAAACCATAATGAATCTCTAATTCCCATCGGTTGTTTACACATATCCCCTCCTATATACCCAACTCTGATCAAATTTGACCCATAAGTTCATAAGGCGCTGCTCAATGCCCTGAAGCATTAACCTACTTGCGCCTCACGCCTCATGCCTCATGC